>OX443561.1:119622326-124622326 GCA_949372485.1 Cheilosia soror
CGTCAGGACTTCAAAGAGTGATGAGGATAATTTTTCATGCTTTACCCACTTTAGTCAGTGTGGAAAAATTCAGGATCCATTTTTTTTTTGCGCTCTAGCTTCCCGTGTTAAGAGTTCCTACTTTCAGTCATATATGTGATGGGAAAACACTTCAAAAACCGCAGAGACCGTTGTGAAATGTTACTTATGAAAAAGGATAAAAAGAAAAATGTTACCAACATTGGAATAACACACAAAAAAATGAAGGATAACGTTGGGACTTGTAGAAAGGATGGACTTGTCGACGTTTCTATCTTCAATCATTTTCAAATTTCCATATTTTACAGTGTCCTCGAGCAGTAGTCCACCAAGCCAGCGAGTAAGAAGAATTGCTACGAGGAAAGAAATATCCCTCTATCCCTCTATACACTATACAGTGTAGTCACAGTCAGCCAGTATGCGGAGCGCATATCAAAAGGGCAATCGTTAAAGCTTAAAACACGAAAAGCGTCATTCTCTGTGAATACTTAATCATGTTGTTGTGGAAAATGTGACCATTCACAGGTTTGGCGGATATAGTTACTTTGGTAAACGGAGCGAGTATGTCACACAAGAATATATCCACAGGATGAAAGAATATTTGTTCGATTTTGACCAAACTTCACAGGACAAATCCGAGTCAATAACTAAGATTATCTTTAGGTTTGAGCTCAATCGATTTGGTGATTTTCGAGATATACGATTTTGAATGTTTTTTTGTATGGGCGGTGCCACGCCACTTTGTTTAACAACTTTCATATTTATTCACCTTTTAAACCTTCTCTGGACTTTCACAAATAATTCAAGACCAAAATTAGCCAAATCGGTCCAGCCGTTCTTGAGTTTTAGCGAGACTAACGAACACCAATTCATTTTTATATATATAGAAGATGAGGAGCAGGGATACTCACACACAAGAATTAACACAAAAAAGACTATCGATATCAATAACCCAACTATTTATGTCAACTTAACAGATTACCTAACTTCAAAGAGAATTGCATTTTACTGTTTTTTGTCTTAACGCCAAAATGCAGTCTCTTTGAATTTATAAGGTCTCATTGACACAAATGTCACGAATTATCGCCAAATAACACAGAATGCCGAGAACAATTTTCAGATACTAAACTGCTGACTTTTGTTGTGTCTCTCACAAAAGCACAAAAATGTGACGAGTAGGTATAGAGGTCACAAAATTTCCATACTTTGCCTCTCATTACTTTAATAAAGAAATAAGTTAATAGAATTATAGAATCATAATCAAAAAGTATTTAAGTTTAAATTAAATTAGCTGTACCCGCCCGGCTTTGCTCCCCAGGAATTTGCCTAGCTTAGATATATTCTTGCCTATCATATGCATTGAATGTTTAAAATTTTACAAACGTTGCCTGTCGAAGAATAGATAGCCCTTGCAATGTTTTTGTATGAAAGGCGCAAAGCCTCTGTACTTTGTCTGAATTTGAGCTCATTCTGTTCGGTGGTTTTCGAGATACATATACGGGTTTTCAATGTTTATTTTCCGTATGGGAGGTGCCAGGGAAACTTTTCTAATGTTTGTCGTTCTTAGAAACCTTCCACCTTAAGCTATTACTAAAAATAATTGAAAAAAAAAAATATGTAGTGAAATCGGTCCAGCATTTCAAGTTATGGAGTCACCAACAAAATATCTATTCATTTTAATGAATATAGATAAAGGATACAATAGGAAGTCAGGGGGCTTATTCCCAAATGCGCGGCTTATCGCTTTTCATGGCGGATTGATATTTTTGTATTTCCAAAAGCTGTCAAAAGCGATAGCTATTCAGGTGACGGATAGTTATCGCTTTTAAATGGATCGAATCGCTTTTGGAAATATAAAAATACCAATCCGCCATGAAAAGCGATCCGCCGCGCATTTGGGAATAAGCCCCCAGGGCAGAGCCTCAGCTGGTGAATTTATCTAGCTGAGCGACAGTGAAAGAGTTCGCCTGCACTTTTTAACAAATTTCGTTCGATTCGGAAGCTCTGGGAACTAACTTTTAACTTCTATTCCAAGACACAGGCCGATTCTCCTCTTGAATTATTGATGCAAATATGTACAAAACCTCCCGAAATGTTATATTTATCTCCTTTTAGAAACGAATTTTTAAATGCTAAATTTACACGTTCCGTAGAGAGTAAATAATTGACAATTATATTTGCCTTTTTAAAAAGAGTACCTACATAATGGGTGTTGGGGTATTTGTCAGCTTAGTAAAACCTCCAATATCGGATAAAATTCGAACTATCTGTCGTAGGTATTAGTTTGTGACAGTAAATACATGGCAGGTGAAAAGTGTCAGACCTTTGATGAAATAATCATAAACGTTTGTCGATTAAGGTAAATATTCGGGACTTAATGTTCATTTTAATGTAAAGACTGACGATTTTTTTTGTTAGGCTATTTTTTTCAAATGTGGGCGCAGTGGCTCATTGGTTAGTATGCAGGCTTTTCCCACTGCGCTACCTCACGCGAACGTCTAACAAACGTCCGAGAGTATAGCTGTTCCGAAAAAGCTTCTCAATTCAGCCGTTCGGCGGACACGTCAAAAAATTTTAGGTCCCTTTCATTCGTCAAAAAATAGAAACTCACACAAACGAATGGTTCCGAGAAGCTACGCCTAGAGTGTCTACACGGCTGTTGCGCCAACTAACTATTTATTTTTATTTTTTACCTTTTCAAATAAGAAAGAGAAAACGAACTAGATCTCAAAGGTCTAGAAAACGAGACGGAAAAGAAATGTCTCCATTTTTCAATTGATTTGCCCTGGAAGCATTTCTCAAAGAATAATCATCGTACCTAGGCGTACCTCGAGTTGTAGCGCCATCTTGTTGAAATCACATAAATACGGGCATGAGGTTGGTGACTCAGCTATGGACTTATAAAATATATGAGGGCGGGTCGATAAGTCCCTGAAAATTGAAATAGATCTCGTTGCCACAAAGGAACATTTTGCTTGTCAAGAAGCATTTTCCAAAAGAACGACATACAGACGATTTAGACGAAACATGGAAAATGAAAGTGTGCGAAAAATCCATCAAGCAAAGCAACTCATACAAAATTTTACAAATTTTCCAATAGGGACTCTTCGCCTCAATCCAACCAATTTCGGTTCGAAAGCCGAACACGTCAAAGTACTGGTCACCTAACTGAGGTCCACACCAGAAATGGTCGATAATATCCACGGTATGAGATTAGAAGACCAACAAGTGACGGGAAGCGAACTTGGGAACGCGCAAGGCTTATCAAATGAATCAGTGATTTCAGTTTTGGCAAAAATATATTTGGATATGAAAAAGCTATCTGCGAGGTGGATGGATATGAATAAGTTTCTCCTGGGGCCCGATCGCGTAAATTAAAAACGATCGAACGACATCGTTTTCACTAAAGCTGTCTGTACCATATCTGTGACAATAGACAGAGACTGCTAGTATCAAAGCGACGTCTTGCGATCGTTCATTTTACGTGATCGGGGCCCTGGTACATTGAGACCGAAGAAGGACAATTCAACACGAATTTGAAGCAAAAACGAATTCATAGACTCGTTCCCATTTACCTATACTGGGTTGGGGGTTCATTTACGACTTCAAAGCAATATCACACAAAACGGCGACTATGGCTCCAAAGATTTTCACCGCTTTTCCAGTCAAAAAAATTCATATTTTTGTATGCAGAAGCCATCCAGGTGTAAATAGACTTCGGCTGACATAGTAGTTTTTAAATCAGATCTCAAAAAATAATACAAGATTTGCTTCATTGTACAATAATGGGAACTTGAGTATTTTCTTAATTCTTTTCGCCAAATGTGAACCCACACCACCATTGTACATAAATATGAACATTTTCTGTACTCAAAGACACAGATTGGTATTTGGGTTGTATATTACCAATATTACTCAAAGGTGAGCCTCGCCGACACATTGAAAGCATCTAGGTCGTTCAGATTTTTCGATTTCTATGTACACGTACCTATGCCTTTTTTAAGTTATTTATATTGTTGCGCTCTCGCTAAATTTGGGGGTTCTCGATGAAATAAAATGCCAAAAGAATTAGAAAAAATCTCAAGAATTAAAAACCACTTAACCTCTTGGTAGACCACGTTTCTCTTTATTGACAGTCCAAAAAAACTAATCATAGAAATAGGGAAAGAATTGACAGCCGGGAGCTGTCAGACTGACAACGAGTTCTTGGCTGCGTTCACGGGTACGCAACACTCTCCCCTCCTTGGACTGAGGAATCTGCTGTTGTGAGCCTACGCTCTGGATGCCACGATTGAATGTTAGTTCCTCGGTATTTCGCCAGTCGATTGACGTGTACAATTTTTGATTTCGTTCGCGGTGTCTTTTGAATTCTAATGGTAACGTCGGTAATAATCTCCATGACCCGATAGGGTCCGTCCCAATCCGATTGAAGCTTAGGACAAACCCGTACTCTTCTTCTGGGGTTGTGAAACCAAACAAAACTCCCTGCTTGAAATTTAGGAACGTTTGAGTTGACGTCATACCTCGTTTTCATTCGTCGGGCTGCACGACGCATTTCCTCTCTGGCCCGGGTGTGGATCTCCTGCAATTGGGCTTGCAAGCGCTGAGCAAACCCCTGGTAAGGTATCGGTTCTGGTACCGGTCCGAACGCTAGATCTTGAGGAAGTCTCATATCTCTACCATACAGCATCATAAATGGGGTCTCCTTGATCGAGTCCTGTTGTGATGAGCGATAAGCCATTGCAAAGAGAGGTAGAAGTTCATCCCAGTCGTCCTGTTTGTCATCGACGAATTTGGCCAGATAATGCAGTATGGTCCGATTCATGCGCTCCACGAGACCATCCGATTGGGGATGCAAAGGCGTGGTGCGAGTTTTCCGTATTCCCATTATCTGCATTACATTTTGGAAAACCTCCGACTCAAAGTTACGTCCTTGATCCGAATGTAGTTCCAGAGGTACTCCAAAGCGGCAGAACACTTCATGGACTAGAGTTCTTGCAACAGTATTCGCAGTCTGATCAGGAAGGGCAAAGACCTCTACCCATTTCGAGAAATAATCCATCAGTACCAGCACATATTTGTTTCCTAGTTTAGTAGGTGGAAGTGGTCCTAAAACATCTACTGCCACACGTTGAAACGGCTCACCCACCAAGTAAACTTGAAGCTCACCCTGCGTTCTATTCTGTGGACCGCGCTTTGCTGCACAGATATCGCACGCAGTACAAAAGCGCTCTACATCTTTCCTCGCTCCCACCCAATAAAACCGGGATCTCAATTTTTCAAACGTCTTGTTTGATCCGAAGTGTCCACCGGACAGTGTGTTGTGGTATGTTTGAATTACTTCGGTGGTCATTGACGGAGGAATAATGGGAAGTAGACGTTCCGGCTGCCGACATTTAGTTGATGTCCATTTCTTGTACAGGAGATTATTTTGTCGGCAAAGAGCAGCAAATTGAGCCCAATACGCTTTAAGTGTGCTGTTCTCCCCCGCAATAGTTTGCCAATCTGGGCGATTGCCATGTACAACCCATTGAATCACCTTCGAAAGAATTTCATCCGTTTCCTGCGAAAGTTTTAACTGATCGAGATCAAGATCGGTACTCACCAACATTACCGCATTTACGAAGTGATTCTCATTTAAGTCGAAGCGATCCTCCTTCAAAGAGCAGTGGTTGCAATTACCACTAGCACAGGGTCGGCGGGATAATGTATCAGCGTTCAGGTGGGTTTTTCCAGCTCGATGTTGTACGCGATAGTCATACTGTTGAAGGCGCTCCATCCAGCGCGCTAATTGACCTTCTAAGTTCTTGAACGAGAGCAACCAGTTTAACGCCGCATGATCTGTTCGTATCAGAAATTGGCGTCCAAATAGGTACACATGGAAATGCTCGATTGCTTTTATCATAGCCAACAGCTCCTTACGGGTGGTGCAGTAATTGCGTTCAGATTTGTTTAATGCTCTGCTATAATAGGCGATGACCCTCTCGGCCCCGTTTTGTAGTTGAGACAGCACTGCGCCTACACCATAATCACATGCGTCAGTGTCCAAAATAAATTCACCCTCTGATTGTGCATGGGCCAAAATGGGAGACGACGTTAAACGGCATTTCAAATCGGAAAAAGCTCTGGCACACTGGTCAGTCCACACGAAACGAGTTTTCTTCTCTGTCAGCTGGTGTAATGGGCGTGCTATCGCCGCAAATTGCGGTACAAATTGCCTATAATACGTGCAAAGACCAACGAAGCTACGTAATTCAGATAAATTCGTTGGGGTGGGCCAGTCGCGGACAACCTCGATTTTTTCCGGGTTAGGTGACACACCATCAGCACTCAGTATATGTCCCAGGAATTTAACTTTCCGTTGGAATAGCACGCATTTCGATGGACTTAATTTAAGACCAGAAGATCTTAGTCGACTGAAAACAGAACGCAAATTTAGTAGCATTTGTTCAAAGGTCTTACCGTGAATCAAAATGTCGTCTAAATAAACCAAGCAGGTGTCCATAGGGAGGCCTCGTAAAACGTTAGACATGAGGCGCTCAAACGTAGCTGGGGCGTTAGTCAGCCCAAAGCTCATTACTTTAAATTGCCAGAGTCCATCTCTCGTCACAAAAGCGGTCTTCTCTCGGTCAGTTGGATCTACTTCTACTTGCCAGTATCCTGATTGGCAATCGACGGTGCTAAACCACTCCGAACCAGCCACTGAGTCTATGGTGTCGTCAATCCTGGGCAAAGGAAATGAGTCTTTGATGGTGACGGAGTTCAACCGACGGTAGTCGACGCAAAATCTCGTTGAGCCATCCTTTTTTTTAACCATCACGATTGGCGATGCCCAGGGGCTCGAACAAGGCTCAATGAGGTCTCGGCGCAGCATATCGTCAATGATCTTTCGGGACTCCTCCTGTTTCGCCAATGGTAAACGACGTGGTGGCTGCTTAACCGGAATGGCCCCTCCTACATTTATTTTATGCTGAACAGCGTTTGTTCTTCCCAAATCATCAGGCCCACTGCTAAAGATATCCCTGAACTCCCGTAGCAGCAATTCCGCGGCTTTCTGTTCCTCCGGGCGCAGGTGCTCTTGAGAACGTTGAAGTAAATCGACCAGAAAATCTGGGAAAACACTGTTTTGCGAGCATTCCATTTCCATGCACTCGGCCTCTTCAAAAAGTGCTATTTGCGTATTACCTGGTAATACCACCGAGTGGTCGGCGATATTAGCCACTCGCACGAATACATTACCATCCAATATTTTGTTCATTGATTTGCCAATTATAATGCCCTTCGGCAAACTACTTTCTATCGGAGATACAACTCCTTCCAAGAGTGTTGATGAACAAGATGCAGTTGTCGGAATAAAAGTTTCGGCACGAGGAGAAATTGTTAGTTCATTTACGGTTCGGAGAAACACGACTCGCACAGCTTCATCAGCAGAGTCCCCACTAGACGATGAGGGGCAGCCTTCAGAAATCAGAGAAATGCGTTCTCCACCAATTCGTAGCTCATGCGAAGAAAAATTCAAAACACTTTTCATGGCTTGTAGCACATCAATACCCAGGATGCCGTGACAACTAGTGGGCAGGGGAAAATCAACCACCATCACTTTCACACGACGTTTAAATCTACCGAGTTGAATTACTGTAGGCCAAATATTCGTTGTTTGGAATGTGTTACCGCCTAACGTCTGAACGCTTGTATTTACTGATTTAAGTCGGGCATTGGATGGAACTATAGCTCGACTAACCAGTGTCACTGATGAACCGGTATCCACTAATAATTTACATGAAATGTTGCCGAACATGACGGGAATAATGAACCCACTGTGACGGCTGGTGTGTACGTTGTAAATTTGGGGTCTAGTATGTAACATCAGCGTTGACCCCTGGTCGCTGACTGCCGATCGTTTCCCGACTCGGTGACTGCCTCCACTTCATTACACAGTGAACGGTTCCCGCGTGCTTCATTATGATAACGTGATGTGTTGTTGCTTGCGGTCGATGTCGAGGGTACCTCTTCGTTGAAGATTTCAACGGATCTAGCTTGGTGTGTGGTTTGAGTAGCGACCCGAGCGGCTTCAACTGTTATTGCTTTAGACACAGCTTCCGCAAAGGTTTTGGGGTCGGCAAGTCTGACACTTTCTTGGATAGAATTGTCATAGATTCCATCCACAAACTGCATAATTGCAATGCGCTCCTGAGCTTCGGATGGACAGTCTTCAAACACAATGCGCGTGAGTCGCCGTATGTCGCTGGCAAATGCACCAAGATCTTCTCTTAGACGTTGTCGCCTAGAACGAAAAGTAGAGTGAGAAATATGTTTTTCTTGACTAAGAAACCTTAGCTGTAAAGCTGCAGCCAACTTATCGTAATCCGCACGATCAGCAGAATCTAGATTAGTTAGTACCGCGACGCTTTCTCCTCGAAGTAATGATGCTAATGTTTGAGCTTTTTGTTTGTTATTCCATCCATTTGCTTCGGCCACAATGTCAAATTGCACTTGATAGTCGCGCCAATGGGTAGTATGGCCGTCAAACGGTGGGGGAAGAAGTGTACATGCAGTAGGAGGTGGATTACATGGTGGAGGTTGACCAGATTGGCGAGACGGTGGGTTATCAATTTGATTTTTATTGACAACGGGTATGGCCGTATCGTCGTGGGCTTTTTCTGTAGGAGAGTTCTGGTTGGGGGTAGAACACTGCATAACTTTTTCGACGAACGTTGTTCCGCTCAGTGTACGCAACTCATCTGTTTGTCGCTGCTGCTCCTGTTTAAGCTGACTGATCGCATCGCCCTGCTGTTCCAAACTTAGGGTGAGAAGATTCAACTTGGAGAAGATTTTCTCTAGATGCTGGTTATATTCTTCTGACATATCGAATCGAGAATCCCACTTCTGACACCAATGTTGCGCTCTCGCTAAATTTGGGGGTTCTCGATGAAATAAAATGCCAAAAGAATTAGAAAAAATCTCAAGAATTAAAAACCACTTAACCTCTTGGTAGACCACGTTTCTCTTTATTGACAGTCCAAAAAAACTAATCATAGAAATAGGGAAAGAATTGACAGCCGGGAGCTGTCAGACTGACAACGAGTTCTTGGCTGCGTTCACGGGTACGCAACAATATTTTTCATCTACTCCAGCAATTCCATAGATTGCGTCTAGTTGATTACAATCGTATTTTTGTTTCTATTTGCATGAGAATGTATAGATACTTGTCAATCATACTGTGTGTTTTCTAGTTTTGGTGTAGGTGCTAAAAGCATATGTCAACTGTAACTGACTACTTCATTCAATATGGAGAGAATTTTGAATTTTGTGATGTTTTTTTCTCTAAATTTCTCTACTGATGTGGTAACTATTTTTGCTGTCGTAACGCTCACGTTTTAGCAGCACAGAAATACAGAAATATCCCTTTTGCCTTACTCACTCTAGAGTAGCAGTTACATTTGCGACAATATTTAGGAATAATCGCGCTCTATATGTATAGGTAGGTACTTTTTGGGGAGAAACATTTTGCCCATGCAAGAATGGGGTATAAAATTGTTAAGTCAACCTTAGGGCGCTTAAGTGTAACCCACGTTTCGCTCCAGTTTCTCCAGCTCGCAACTTCGTCCATGATTTGTACAATGTCCATTGTTTTGGATTTCAGTGTTTGGTTCCCCCTGAAGTGGTTCTGCAGACGTGTCGAGGAACATGGAGTAGAGAGCAAGCACAGTTGTTTTCGTCCTTCGAGAAAATAGTCATTTCAAACCTGAAGCCATTAAAATGCATTATTTTAAGTACCGTTCCGTCCGCATTGCTGCTTGTTTTCTTCACTTAAGAGTTTCACTCTTGGCCCTGCGATTTGTATATATGCGTGTGTAGTTGTGTATATCGGCATATCAGGACGGTGTCACTGTATCTGTGTATCTGACTCTTTGGCCATAGTAGCGATCGTTATCGTTGGTTGATTTTTTAAGCGTTACACAGAGTGGATGCCAGACGGATTAAGGAGCAAAAATGTAAATTTTGTATCCGCATTGAATTTGTTAAAGGAATGGCAATGCAGTAAAATGTTTAATGATGGTTTTATTGAATTTTTTTTTCTTGCTGGTTTTAAGACCATTGTTGGTTGGAATGGCTATCGTGTGCCAGGAACTTTTATTTTATTGAAATGTAATTGATGCGATTCGTAATTTTTTTTAAAAAGAAGTTGCTGTATAGAAATGCATACAGAATGCATACATTAGCATAAATTTTTTTTTTATTATTATTTTGCCTCTTATAATATTATAAGTTAAACATTTCTGACAAAATTTCGTATATCAACTAAGGCCGTGTGGTTGACTTCTCGCTCGTGTAAGTCTTAATATGAAACATTAGTAGGTACCTAAAAGAAGCTGTTTTATTTTCCTGCCTCTGATATTACCCATCACATCAGCCTTACACATGTTTTTCATTACTTACAATGTATAGGCCAAACTTAGACTAGTGTCAATTATCACCCCAAAGTGATACTTGACGCCCTGCAATTTTAAGCGTTGGCTTATCAATCAGTACTTAGCCCCAAGGTATAGTTGCAATACTGTCTCACTACAGTGGGGTTGAAACTCTTTACAAACACGATACCACTAAGCGACTAAGGTATAGTCCGATAAATGTAACCTATTTTTGTTTTGAAGGCGTTACGAGAGTACGACTAGTCGATCAACTAACTATTGAATAGTCTGGTACACCATCTCGATCAGTTTTTGTGATTTTGATTGTTTTTTATATTTAGAAGTGAGCAACTCGTTGATTGCACTTCACATCTGCCAGCTGTAGCAACTCTTGATTGTTGCTGGTATCAGTGGGAGTGATCATAGAAACGCCGATCACAGCAGGAGGAGTGACAGCAGCACATCAAGGGACCCGGTATGAGTTGACCAATGTCGTGCTTCAACTTCTACCGCCATGAATATTTCGTCGCATGCAACACATCTCTCAACAAAGACATATTTTAAACAGTATAGAAACTCATTGAAAACATAATTTTATGAGCTCGTATACCCGTTGAGTAACGTGTTGATCAATGATCTTCAACTCCTGTCAACGCCTTGCTTGGACACAGTTGTAAGTGTAACCCTCGCACATTAAAGTTCAATGTGGTCAACTCGAAATTGAGTCATTGCGTACGTAGTGTATGAATCTACATAAGGTATTCAAAGTTTTGTTCAAAATTCAAACTCGAGATAAGTTCTGGTGTGGTGCCCCAGTCCATTTGTATATTTACCTACTTCTAAATGGATGAATAGCTATGGCTGGCCAGATGTGCTTTAAACTATGAAAATTTAATGACCGAAAGAATAAGATCGCGAATACAAACTGTCGAAATGAGATTCCTCCATTGTATTGCTGGTGTGTACCGTAGAGAACGTATTCGAAACACCAGTATACGTGAGAAATTTAATGTCGAGCAGCTAATTCTCCGGACGGAGCGGTCCATGCATCGGTGGCTTGGTCATGTTAAACCAGGATCCTACGACGTGCTATGGAATCTGTACGATTAGGCAGGTGTCTTCTACGTAGATCCAGGATGAGATTGTTAGATGAAGTTCATAATCTCTCCTCTATACCCGCATGGGGATTGCCCTTGATGATTTAGAGTCGATGGCGGAGAATCGAGAGCTGTGAAGGGTTCACTTGAGCAACTTTCACCCGCGACCCACTGAATGGATAAGCGGGCCATTGAAAATTAATGAATACATGCAACTTAGTTTTCGGGATCACAGTTTTGGAAATATTTTCGAATCATTATTTTAAGTCCCATTTTAATGGCAAGGATGTTAGTAACTTCTTTCCATTTGGTGCCATTTTCGCACAAAAACGTATCTGCATTGACGCAGAGTTGGAAAATATCTTTCAACCTCTTAAAAGGTTTTTTAATTAATAAGATCACTTAATTTCTAACTTTGTATCAGCGAACATTTTTCGCTCTTGAAAAATATTGTCATATAGAAATTTTTTTTTAATTTTATTTTAAATGGAAGAAAGTATTGAGAGCATCTCCGTTCGTGGACTGTTCAATTTAAGTCCAGATGACAAACCCTCAAACTGATTTTCGGTGTTAAGCAACAAAGTCGATTGATTCAATCAATCACCCATTTCTGCTACGCACCAGTCTCCCTCTTTAGAGATGGACCGTCAGAGATAATGAAGAGACTGCGACATTCACCCTCCGTCTTTCTCCGAAGAATAGCTGCCACCAGGAAATACAAAAATGTTTCAATTTTAAACAAATAAGTTGCACTGATTCAGTCAATATCATATCATGTAGAATCCACAGATTTCTCTCTTTCAAAAAAAATTTCGCGGGTAGTAAAATAGTTCGCAATTGTAATGTCTGGCCACTTTGACAGCTCAGTTTTTAGCATGAAGCAGAAAGCAGATTGAAAGCTTAAAATGTTGGCTCTCTTAAGTACTATATAATATTTTTGTTCTTTAATAATTTAAAATTGTCAAATGCGTTAAATGAACAACATTGCTTAAGGCCCTCTGAGAATCTTAAGAAATATTATAAAAAAGTTTCATAGAACCTGTCCTTTAGATCTAGATGCTACAGTTTTGTACTGACTTCTTTCTGAATTTTGTGAATAGTGTTCTTTAGAACGTGAAGTTATGGCTCATACTAAGCAAACTGCTTGTAAATTTACTGGTGGAAAAGCACCAAGGAAGCAATAATAATTAACAAACCATGGGCTGGGTATTAGCCAACGAATTCTTCTCAATAATAAGCCTCTCTACTCGTATGAATCTGTCGAAATCTCACAGCTTGCGAAAAAAGAGAGGAAGCGGCGAAGAAAACACGAGAGAACGACAATAAACAAAAACACCTCGTAGCAACAACTACGCACAGGGGTTGGTCTTCTCCTCCGCTCTAATCACCAGTTGGTGAGCTTGTACTCATCGCTCAGTTGGCGCAAGTGGTAGTCACTTGGTCAATTGATAAAAATCGAAGTGCAGGTTCACTTCCTGACAGGAGAAAGCAGAAATGTCTTCCCAAGTGGATATATACGGAGAATTGACTGTCAGAATTCAACTTATTCAAACAATCACTTAAAAGGAGTGAATTAATGGTGTAGTTCGAAATAGCTATCATTCCTACTAAAGTGACTGTGTCTACGAGTTGTTGTCAATGTAATTCTCTCAAACAATAATTCAATAATCTATTGTTTATATAATTCTGAAAATATGAAGAATAACATTATACCTACACTTTTCCTCTATGAATAATCTCGGAGCAAGGCCGAAAAGTCAATGAAGAATGTTATACCTAATAAATCTGAGTGAGAAACCAAATGAAAATAAATATTGAGATTTATTTTGGAGCTCTAGTCGTGTCATATAGAATCATGTCATTACGCTGCCCGTAATGAAAATAAATTCAATAAGGTTGTCATTGATGAGTTTTGCTTTGATTAACTATAGATAGATAAGTAACGTATAGTACTGTAATTTTGAAAGTTTTCTAGAATTCACATGAAATGTCATTAACGTAATGCGCATAGGCTTTTAAACTAGACATGAAAGTCCCTTTCATACCGTGTCCACCATCAAAAGACGCTTAAAAATACATGCCTTCAAATTGTTTAAATATAACATTTGTTATCATCACAGAAATATTCCTTTTCCTACCGCTTAGGTTAGGAACAATATCTGATCTACACATTTCACCTGTCCTTGCAGTTTATAGCTACTTACATAACATCAGCCGACAACATGAAACAAATTGTTTATACCAACTGTTTTCTCGCATCGAAAATATTCAATTTTAATGTGTCATTTTTAATGTTTTTTTTTGCTATTTTTTTCTTGTCTATTTGTTGTTTGGTTACAATAAATTTTATACAAAAATTAACTTGGCGACAATTTCCACCAATAACCCGTAAGAAAGGACATTAAATTTTATGTGCAATTCTATTTATAATTTTAAGCATGTTCCAATGTCGTTTTTTGCATGTTAATATTATTTTTAGCTCACACTTTGTCCCATTCTGTTTAGTTTTTTTTTTAACTTTTATAAATGCTTTTAATAATTTTTTTATTTCATCAAACTTTAGACAATGAAATGCAAATTATTTATTTTAATACATGAACACGTCGATGAAATGTGAGATGAGTTTGAACAAAAATATTAATTGGAAAAATAACAGACGTTCATTTGTTAGTATTGGTTGGCAATAGCAACACAATACATATATCAAAAACGAATATCACTGGCATTGCCATAAAAGAATAGATACATAATTAAAATACAGCGTGCATCAAATGATAAGTTGTCAAAGTAACAATACGCCCCCTTTGCGGCAGATAATGTGTAGCAGTAGCACACATGGTGAGGGAGCGTACCATAAACGGGCTCGAATTCCTATTTGCAAAATTTGAAATTCCAACTCAAAGCAACAGAGCTGAGAGCAGATACAGTGCACTAGCTACAAGAGATGTATTCATAAAGGTACGATTCGATTAGGTACGTAGTCATGACAATGTGTCCCCAAAGATATTCTCATATTCGTGCATTGTATCAACTAATGAACAGCAATACCTAGAGCTAGAGTCAAATGTACCTACCTATCACATTTTTGTAATTCGAGCAAAAAAAAAAAACACATTTGTTACTGCTAATCATATTTTTGAGGCATGTGTGCTTTTTTTCTTTGTTACACATTGGTAAAAAAAAAAACAAAAATAATTGGAAAACAAACTCACAAATTCATAAATAAATAAATGATATCTGTGTTGTACGAGTATTTTATTTGTTTTCTTTATATTCTTTTGTTGTTACGATGTATACATTATCTGTTATCGCATTTTCAAGTGACTCGTTTTGTTGTGTGTATCTAATTGGAATTATCCACAGTAACATGTTCCTTTAGTATGTACCACATTTTTGTAATAAAAAATAATTCTTACGAGTATTGGGTAAAAATATTTTTGTATGTTTTTCTATGGACATTTTATAACCTGTTGTTAAAATAGTATCTACTCTATTTTATTGCTTAATTTAAGTCTAAGTAGATTAATCGGCAATAGTAGCTGTATTCATGTGTGTTTATGAGTTCAAGTTATCAACTAATAAAAATTAGCCAACACCTCTGGTGTTTTTAATGCAAGAAAAATGGATTTTAAGCAAATTAAATCTACCACTTCCACACACGCTATCGGGAATTATTGCTTAGATGTTACGTGCATAGGCGGACGATTTTCCCCAAATAAAATTCCCTGTTGTGACCTTCAATTTAGGGGAAATATTAAAAATGATTATTTGTAAAGCTCAATTAGGTTTGGTTACGTTTGAAAAGACGTGCATTGTGATGACACTTTACCCTTTTCTTTTAAAATTATTTCTTAATGAAGTTGATGTATTGAAACCAGCCCGTGCACTTTACAAACCTGAGGTGGGATTCTGTAAAATACGAAACGAAAACCGCATTTGCTGGATAGAATTTATTTCTTCTACTTCCATCTTGACAGCTCCTAAAGACAAAGTAGCCTGTCGAGTTAATACGTAGTACAATCTATACATATAACAAAACTGTAGGAATTTTCTTTGGCCGTTAAAAACTCGAAAACTACTGGACAGATTTCAATGAAACTTTTTTTAATATGTTCTTTAGGACTATGGGACTGCTATAGGCTATGTCGTTTATAGTTACGTCCTTAGGAACAGTTTTTAGCTAAAATGTATTTCTTGAAGTGAAAATATATACATACACATATACCTTGCTACAAATGGATGTTTATACTTTTACGATCGTATGACAGGACAAACAAAAACAACCTCTCATTCGAAAAGGGTTGATTTGTTTTCGCAGTGAGTGCTATGGTCAGTTGTATGAAGGTATGTATACTATGATGGTATGTCCGATGCAAGATGGGGATGGGGTATATTAATAATCTTCATTTTCATAAGAGAAGATACGTATAATACAAAACAGGTTTCATTTCAGAATTTCATTCTGATATGTGGTGTGGTAACAGTGCAGGTTTGGGGTAGGTTGTAGGTAGGTAGTTGCTTGGATTCCATAGGAAGAGGGAAACAAAGGAAAGGAAATGCAGTATTACAAATAAGTAGCAAGATCTAGGAGAGGGAGGAATTTTCTTTTTCTCCTAAAAGCGCGAAAACTACTGGACAAATTTCAATGAAACACTCAAAGTGCAATTTTAAATGAACCAAATATAATTTTGTGCGAGCGGGCAAGGCGAGCACGGGTCCAGCTAGTGTCCAATATAATGGTTATGGCCTATAAGTACACCCGGTGAGAAACATTTTTCTCGTATAGTATTCATTTCAAAAAGCATTTATAGCCTTTTGTAGATTCTTGGTCATAAACTTCAAGATGTCTGAGCTGGACCAGGTGGTGTTTATTTTGTATCTCAATTTTTGGTCAATATATACTACGCTAACGCTATGCAACAGATAAAGGTTACTAATAATTTCAAATAAATTCTTGTCCGAATATTTGTGACTCCAATCTACACTCGACAACGAACAAATTGTTTCCAATAACCTGCTGACTACCAGAGACTTTATTTGTCAATTGTAACTATGCGAGACCATTGAAACCAAAAGTTGAAGTTTATCTGGCAGATATCAGAGACTTTATCACCTAGTCTTGAAACTATCCCTAATTGGAATGTCGATGGATGTAATGATGTCTGTTGCATCAAGTCCCGACTCAATTCTTGCTAGAGCATCTTTTTTTCATTTCCGTCAATGTCACTGTATGGAGTTAGATACCCATCGGGATGTGACCATGTGTCTGTGGCCTATTTCGTTCTGAGCTCTCTGATAGTTCTTGACTATCTTTGACATAATAGTTTTGCTGTCTAGTTCTTTGAACCTCGCTTAAATGTTTACGAAGATTGTAACCTTAGAAATGTAAATCCGATCTTCTCGGAGATGGTTGTTGATCCCTTGTGGATGTCAACTTTTCGTCTTGGAATACGCTTGCATTCATTGGGGAGTTTGTATGAGTGAGTTATGCATAAGGACGCAGACGACTCCGACTCCTGCACTTACTTCAATTTTTTACCCGCCAGTGTAACTTTTGAATTTTTTTGTATCTATACCAGCGTATGTGTTAGTATTCCATTTGTGTCCTTGGATAGATAATGCAGTTGTGGTCCGGAATCATGTATTGTCCGGTCAGACCAATACACAAGTATTTCTGATTTATGGAACCGTGTCCTTTTCAGGTGTTCTTTCAGACGTTTACCTCTTTCTAGCGGAGGTCTCCTTTGCCTCACATCCAGCCAGGCATGGGGTGCCAATCTCAAAGCTCCAGTTATGCCGATGCATACTAATCTCTGAACCTTTGAGAAAGTATAGATATAGGTAGTCTTTTCCCACTATACAATCCCTAGCTCTAACAGCTCTACTATGCTTAGCTGGCAACATCACCGTATAGTACGTAAGTTTCGTCATCGATTGCCAGGGGTGGTGGGTGATTCTTCGGTTGATCTATATACGCCGATGTGTCTTTGCTATAGTACGTTTCAACTCACTGTGCAGATTTTTGGCCCATGCTTTGTCTTTGAGTGCAGCCACTGATCATGATTCGTATCTCAATGCAACTTTCAAGAGGTAGGGAGTGCATTGTGAAATTTAAATGGAATTGAAGAATAAAAGCACATTTTTCGTTGTCCTGATCTTCTGCATGAGTCGCCGATATTGGGGAATCTACCCCGATGACAGCATATACTTCTAATCCAATTCATTCCTTCGCTCATGACAGCACTCCTAGCTTTTCATATTCTTTCCAGGACTCACGTCCCTACTCTTTGGCCCTAAAACTGGAACGGCAACGTATATTAAGCTTATTAAATCTTTGACAGAACTTTAAAATGGGGTTTAGCCAAGAGAGTGGAATTGAATACTTCAAAAACACAATGCTGTCTGCTATCTCTAAAGCGAAACCCGTATCTACAGCCATTAGATATTCATGAATGACACTTATGCATCACTGAAACCGAAAGACTTTCCATTCTCGGTATGTGTGTTCATGACAACCTTCGAAGTCACAGTCTAGGTTTTCTTAAACGGTGCAAGAAATATTTTACCCCTTCTGATCTGGCTACAATATATAAGGCGCTCATTCGCCCAAAACTTGAGTATACAATTCTCATATCTGGTCTGGTGCGCCCAAAACCATATCGCGCCTACTAGATAGGATCCCAAATCGTGCGTTCAAACTGATCGGAGACACAAATATCGCAAATTCAATTAATTCGCTACTTGAATATCGCAGAAATTTTACGTCTCTCTCGCGTTTTTATCTCTTTTTTAACAAACAGCGCTTCAACGAAATTGCCAGCTGCATTCCTCCCCTTTAGCAATTCAACCGCAATACTAGCCAGAGCCACGCTAGCCCATTTTCGGTCATACTATAAAATATAGAGATTCATTCATAAGGCGTACGAATGTGGAAGGCTTTACCAAACTCTGTTTTTCCTCCTTGTTACAATTGACAGACATTTAAAACCAATGTGCATCGGTTTCTCCTATCTTATCTATCCTCATTTCCCTAACACCCGCGCAGTGTAGTCCAACCTACGTAAAAAGAGTAGTCCTAATCTCTTTAGCGCGTGTCTATTATAAAAAAAAATGTTTGCCTTCCTTGCATAAGCAACATTTAGATATGACGGTATTCTTCTGAGTGCCAACTGTCAATGTCATCAACATCAATACTTTGATGTTGGCTTTTTGAGTGTTGTACAATTTATTCAAGATTCATGTTAAATAAGTTACATGAATGCGCATCGTACCGCCTTAATCCTATTTCGGCATCAAAGGATTCGCTGGCTTTCATCCTGCACAGGGGTCGATTGTAAATCACCACAAAGCCCAATACTTTTTCTATGCCAACAATTTCCAGAATTTCTTGTGGTACGTACAAAATATTATCATACAAACCACTTCTAAGTGAACCTTAACATAAACTGCTAGTGCTTACCCTTAATTTTCAAAAAAACTGAACACATTTTTTAGTGGAATTTAAAATATCCAACACAGCGCTTATGATACAATGTCGAATATGTTAAATACTTTGCTCTTAGTATGCGTTTTTTTTCCAAAGAAAAACCTTTTACAAGTCCTTCAGCTGATGCATTTTTGTTGCATGCATATTCACTGGTTTCCATACAAGAAGCCTGATACAAATCTTAGAGTAAACAAGACAAGACTTTGGGCTATGTCAACCCTTGTCAAAAAGATCACAAGGATAACTCTATCTTCTGCGCTAAATATAATGTATGTGTGCATATGAATATTTATGCAGCTTCTATGCAAAACAAAAAAAAAATTGAAATTTCGCTAGTCCTTGAAAGATAGGGGGAGAATGTATAGTATTTCATTTTTGACTCGTCACACTATCTAAGGTGACGATTTTTCACTTTGTGACTTCCATCATTCCTCCGCGGGCAGTATAACGTGGAATTCATTTCAGTTTTTCTTTAAACTATAGTCCTTTGCCGTTGTGGTATAGGTAAGGTGCTTTTCGGTACTTCCTTCTTATTTATTTTTGCCTGAAAATTATTTGTTGTTGCCTGTAAAGTATGTTGTTGCAAGTACCTATATATTATTTTATGTATTTTTAATGAAAATGTCCTAGTTAGAACAAAATGTTGTAGTAAATTGTATTTGTGTATGTATAAATGGATATAGATGCGAATATTGTGTAAGTTTATTGGGTGATGCGGAATTCAGTAATTCAGTTTTACAATTAGGTAGAAGTATACCTACCACTGGTATGGAATATAATGTTAACGTGATTAAGCTTATATCCAGACAAACAATTCGAATTCAGACTTCAGCACTAATGACTGATATTGTTTTTGATTTATAGATGTGTGGCCAATTTAGGCCGTAGGGTGGGTGAGATTTGTTGAGGAGTAAAGAGGTCGCGGGGAGTTAGGGGGCTCACACGAACCGTTAGCCGTATGAACTTGAAAGTTTGTATGATGATAGGTGAGTCAAAATTATTACGTGCCTCATTCATTGTTTTTCAAAATTCGTCTTACAAGGGTTGAAAAACGTTTGCACCCCACGGTTGTAACCTAAGCCGCTCGCATACTCTGTCATAACTGACTAAACCAACATCGTCCAATTGTTTGTTGAACTCATAAATTTCACATGTACATATAGCCTCTTTTCACTAGTTTAACAATTCAGCCCATTGAGTAACGCAATTCGACTAAAAATTCAGAATCTTTGTGTTCAACAGGTCGCTTGCACCGTATACCTAGTTGAATAACCTCGTGCGCGTAGTTGATCAGCTCATTGAATTGTTCAATAATTCATTCATATATTTATTCATTTTCAATGGTCCGCTACATCCATTTTTGAAATAAATGATGCCACTGCAACTGCATTTGTACCAAAATAACAATAGAAATAAATTAATGTTTCCACAGAAAAAAAAAAAAACACCGATGAACAGCAAGAATGAACGACATGCGCAATGCGATATCTTGTCTTGTTGTATCATGGTCCGCTTGTCTATTAAGTGGGTCGCGGATGTAGGTTGCTCAAGTGGACCCTCTATAGCTCTCCCTGGGGCGCTATGACACACATTTTTGTGTCATAAGGCCCTCGGGCGCTATGACACTTTTTAAAAGTGTCATATGGTCCACTTTCAATGTGTCATAGCGCCCGAGGGCCTTATGACACAAAAAAGGAAATAACACCCCAAACCTTAATTTGACAGTAAACCCAAGCAGGGGGTTGCATGCCCCCGACATACGTTCCGGGTATTATTTCATTTTGTGCTTAATTTTATCTATTTGTCTATAGGAGTACGTACTAGCTTTATTCATTACCTTACTTTTGAGCTTAATTTTTGTTAACTAAACTGGTATTATTCTAAGAATTTCGGGCTTTTAAATATATAACTAGTTCTTTGTGCGGTTGAAAATTTAGACCTTTAAAAAGATCATGAAAGTATTTTGGGAACATATGAAGGTATCTCTGAAGTTACAACAAATATAGTTATTATATACCCAGGCAAAGCATCGCAAATTAATAATTATTCCAAAAGCTTTGCCCCTCTACTATATATACGACAATTTCATCATAAATGTTATCCTCCTCACTCTATTATAAGATTACGTCTCCAAAAGTAGTGCATACCTCATGAAATAGCTCGATTCAAGTTCCGATAAGCATGACAACATTTTTTATCATACTAGTTTTTGAATGTTAATTATCTGTATGGCGCCCAAAAAAAAATACTTTGTCCTTCACCTTCTTTTCTATATTGTATACCACCCACCCAACCACCAACATGAACACATTTCCTACTCCTGTAAAACAAACATCCTTTTGCTGTATGTATTTGATAAACAAAAAAATTGAACAAAATTTGTTTTTATTTTGCATTTTTATGTATATTTTTAGTTGTTTTTAGTTTTTATTTGTTTTTTTTTTTTATTAAAACATTTAAATTTTTTTGTAAATGTAAATAATCCATTTTGGGTGTGTGTTTTCTTCTATGTTTTATATTTGTTGATTTTTTGGTAATGTCTCTTATGACTCTGTGGTCATAAAAAAAAAAATACAAAAAATACATATACAAAAAAAATCCAAAAAAAAAATATGGAAATATCAGGACTAAATTTCCCACCGGATCACAGTGCAACAGCTTTATCAACTACCGGCGGACTTATTGCACCTATGTCCATGCAGGGTATGGTCACGTTAGCTGCCCTAAATCCGTCGCATCATCATCTTCATCAGCATACGCACCAACAGCATTTGACACATCCGCATCATCTAAGTGCAGCAGCGGTTGCCAATAGTCCAGCACAGCCCATTCCAGCACAATTGACCAATTCGACGGCAGGGCCAACAGCACTATGTAAGTTGATAAAATTTAAATAAATAATATTATTCTTACTAAATATTATATACTTTGGAACATTTTAGTAAATTTACTATATATTTGTGTTTTGCATTTTATTAAATTAAAATATTGACTAACATCTAGAGAAAGACATTTAGTTTGGTTGGCATGTTCTTAGAGGGTTGTGACCTCAGTGTGGGCTCTTTCAAAAATAATTTTATTTGTGTGTACTTTATATTTTTATTTACATGATGTTGTCTAGTAGGTATTAACGATTCCGCCAGATGAAGTAGTTTGCAGTTTCTCTTACAGATACGTCACAATACCATATATTTTGTTGCCGGCAAACTGTCAAATGTTAACTTATGCATGACAATAACTTCTGAAAATTGCTTTCGTTGGACATTGAGTTTGGTTTTTAAAGCATGCGTTTATGAACATGACCAAACCAAGTGGCTTTTGCTTTGCCAATTTTATTGATGCCACAATAATTGCCTATTACATAAAAGAAAATAAATACATAATAGAACTGTTTTTATATTTGTCACGGATGGAAGACATACCTCAAATTGTATGACGTATTCGAAAGGTTTAATTCAGAAGCTTTTTCAGAATTTCAAGAAAGGTGCTGAAACTAGAATCTCTCGACCTCGCTCAGTAATCCGACTCATAAACTACAGAATCACTGTACCAAATCTTGGTGATAAGATGTAAAAGTCAATGTATAGAACACGTCATTGAAATGTCCCCTAAGGTCTTTCATTAAGAGTGATATGATTCACTGGTTAATTCATAGGTTGCTTAAGTGAACATAACTCACGGTCTTCCACCACCGACATCAGGGACAATCCACATAAAGTTAGGAGAGAATACGGAATTCATTTAAATCTCAAATTGGTTCTACCTATAGATAGCCTGTTTAATGGCTGGAATTTTCCTTGTAACCCGATATGGAAAATGTGCTTATAATGACCAAACCGAACCGAAGCATGGACCTCTGCATCCGGAGAAGAAGAAGCTGCTTGACATTCAGTAGGTACTTTACGTCTACTGATACTCCTTATACGATCTCTGCATTAGCTCTTCACACCTGTCACTGCAACGAAGCAATCTTATTTTGACAGCTTGTACCCGCGGTTAGCACAGTGGTTAGTGTGCTGAACTACTATGCGAGGGATCCCAGGTTCGATCCCCGGAAAAACACAAATTACATCTTAAAGTTTTTTCTACTGCGCCACCTCTCGCGAACGTCTGACAAACATCCGAGAGTATGACTGTCATGCCGTTCGGACTCGGCATAAAATTGTAGGTCCCTTCCATTCGTCCCAAAAATAGAAACTCACACAAAACGAATGGTTGCGAGAAGCTAGGCCTAGGGTGTCTTCCGCCTGTTGCGCCACCTATTTATTTATTTTTTTTTTACCCGCGATCTTATTCTTTCTATCATTACCCAAATCGCAGAAGCATTGTCTAAGCATACCAACAAAATACGCCGAGTGCATTGAACACGCATTCTGATGGATATTACCACTTCACTTCAGATGGTCATATATACTTTCACCCCAGCTTAAAAAACAAAGACAAACGGCTACAATTATGTTGGGTATACGCTGATCAAGTCATTGGAAAAGAAAACGTTAGTTTGAAACGTTCTTTGCCTAGGCTGCTCTGTAGCTTCCAATCCATATGAGTAATAAAAAGAGGAGGAGAAAAAACGCCCACCTGACGAAGTCCAATGCTCACTGTGAAAGGTGTTGATTTAACGTTATTTCCTCATTCAAAGGCACAGTTTGTTCAGTTTGTGTAAAGATATAGAATAGCTCTCAGGAGAAAACCTTCAATTCCATACTCCTGTAGTAGGTACAATCCAGCGTTCTCCTCGAGGGTTAATATTAAATTGGCCAGCTGTGCTTCTGTTTGGACGAAAACTGCACTTCTCGTCTCCAAACCAATCCCTTTTATCCCCTTTCTTCAAAAGGGGGCACTATCACCCGAAGATTTTGTACACTCCGGCAAATTTGACGACTCTTAGCGATTTGATCCCAAAAGTCGCTTCCTCTACTGCTACTGTGAGACTACTTTTCGCCTTGCCGATGGATCTGTCATCGATGATAAATAGACGATCCTGTTCTGGATTGAGCTTCTGAAAGTGCTCGCTCCATCAGCGCAAGATGTTCTTCTCACACTTTAAATAAGTACACCATCTCTGGATTTGACTCCTTCAATGATATTTCACTTTCTTCTATTGGCCCTGAAAAATGTTTCATAAGATAAAAAGATCCTTATAATTTCCCAAAGCTTTTTAAAATTCTTAGAATGTTTTACTGCACGGAACACATGGAAAGCGCTTCGAGAGAATCCATATACCGTGCATATACAGCACTTTTGATTGATCAATGATTATTTAAATTTCTACTCGGCTGGTTGGTTACTTTTACAAGACCATGTGTATTTTAGGGTTTCTTTCAGGAAGGTATTAGGATTAGACGAC
This sequence comes from Cheilosia soror, assembly GCA_949372485.1. Lineage (NCBI taxonomy): Eukaryota > Metazoa > Arthropoda > Insecta > Diptera > Syrphidae > Cheilosia > Cheilosia soror. The sequence goes on from OX443561.1 coordinate 119,646,690, forward strand.
CTCATTTCAAGTTCGCTTTAAATTTGAAAAAAAAAAATACTACCTACAAACAAAAACTCCAACTTTCAAATTTAGTATTGCAAAACATTTTTTCTTAAATCCCTAAAAACAAAAAGAGTAGATATCTACAACCAACACAATTCTCGAAATTAATTTAAAAATATATTATCGCCCTTTAAGGTTACCCCTTTTGTTATGAAACACCCCATCATATACACAAAACACCATCCAGCGCCCACGCACGTGACCAAACGACGAACTCATCAAAAACTGAACCCGACAAAGATCCACCCTCGATAAGAATTTCATCGTAAAATTCCAATATTAAACTCTCGAAACAAACAAAAGACAATAAAATGTTTACACGTAAATATCATACGGAGAATTAAAGTACCAATGGCATAAAAAAAAAGCAAAAACCTTCTCCGAATCAGCCAAATGTCCTGCATACGTGTGCTCGACCAACCCCTCAATTTAATAAAAAGGATATCTTACGGTATGTCCCGGTGACAACAAAAAAGGGTATTTACCTTTTCATTTTCATTTTATGGCAGGGTCATAAAAGGACACAATCAAATTCATGAAAATATTTCGAAATATCCTATTTTTGAAAGCTCGGTCGTCAGGGCAATCTCAGCCAACAGAAAGAGAAAAACTACAAGGATACAATTAGACTTTAAAAAGTCCTATATCATTATTTTGTTGCTTGTAATCTCTTTAATCCTCTCGAGGGAGTGTTGGGCTTTGTATACATGTATTGTATTGTAATTTCAAAATGAAGAAACAACAAAAACAATTTAACTATATTTAAGCTTTTTTATCTAATTTATATTGTATTTCTCACAGGGGCTGGTACTGAAGCTTTGACGTCACCGTACGCACCGACTCTAACGCAATTATCCAATGGCTCCTATGCAACAACAGCACCGTCGTTAACAGCTTCTGCACTTACAGCCGCAGCCGCGGGAGTAGCTGGAAAGCAAATTGAAGGTAAGTTAAGAGGTCCCTAACCTATAAACAAGATTAAAATATGAGACATATTACTGTTGGAAGTTCAAGTTGGGTAACGTTGTTTGTTTCTATTTTTATTATTTGGCGTCAATTTATTCGAATTGGCTTAACTAACCACTGATTTTTATCGGTCGCAGGTACAGTTGTAAGGCGGTAATGCGCGTGAGTTTGATTTCGCTTTACTTTTGAGCTCTATTCTTCAGTTTAATCGCTTAGTAGGCGAACCGCCTCGTTACTTACGATGGTTCAGTTTTCGTAATTCTGAATACACAAATTGGTCAAATAGCCTTGGGAGTGCATTGGGAGTGCATTTGGAAATCAGTTTGGCAAAGCCAAGTGTTTCTTGGTTTCATGGGTAGACCCATGAAAGTAAGCAATTACTTTCTATTTTCTAAAGCAGTTTACAGATACAGCCATATCCCGTCATTAATTGAATCTGGTAATGGTATAAACCTTCATTTTGCCAAGATCCCCTCTAATCCAGTCATGGATAACTTATGTGCGACTGTTATTAGTTGTATTTTTATGAAACCTCGCCAGCCAGTAGTTGCCAGTAGTTGCCAATTGGGGCACATTTCACATATGCTAATTAAAACAACAACTTTCTAGCAACTGCTGGCAACAACTCTTGATTTTCTCCCCAGTCGGAAAGCTGCTGTCTGGAAGCTGGCTAAATTCAATTCACAATGAACTAACAGGTGGCTGGCGCTGAAAGCAACAAGTGGCTTAGAATTTCCGTATAATTTGCTTAAATCATAGGGGTTCTTATCTCATGCACACAACATTCCAGAGGAAAATGTCAGAATTTATCAAATATTTCTACCAAATGCATAATTTTATACGAAACGCTAGTTGTTTTTAGGCGTATTGCCTAAATTCATTCGGCTGGCTTCATCTTGCTGGCAATTGTGCTGGCAACTGTCCAAATGAACGACTGGCTGGCGAGGTTTCAAAAAAACATGCCTAATTATCAAGTTCTGTAGGTAATAAACCTGGTTTTTGACATGTTTTGTCATTTAACCGACCATTTTGAACTCTCTAGCTATGAAGAAAGCTCGTCAATAGGAGATAATGGCGAGTATGAATCCCTAGCTTACCCGAGCGGGAGTAAAATATTCATTTTATCTTGTTTTCGAACTTCATGAAGTTTCACTTCAATGAACTCAATTAAGTTCAACTGCGTACTGCATGTGTGTGTCAAAACCAATTCTTCATTATCGTCCAAAAAGTCAGGAATTAGCGCTTTCTTTTGGAATCAGACATTAGGGTTCAACCGAAGGCGGCCTTAGAGCAAGGCCACCTCCTTGCATCATAAAAAGCGATATTAGGAATAAAATAAACAAGGAAGCCGACCAGAGGTGGGCGGGCCTAACCGGTCACGCAGTATCTAAGGCATTTTGGCCGCAATACGACCGTAAAAGATCTAGGGAAATCCTCAAACTAGGCAGGGAACAGCTCAGGACACTGATCGGCATATTATCAGGGCACTGTCTTCTTAGAAAACGTGCCAAAAGGCTCGGGTTGGCAGACTCGGACACTTGTAGATTCTGCAACCTGAAAGCCGAAGAGGACATACACATAACACATATACCTACTGTGTGAATGTGAGGCAATATGTCGCAGTTGAAGGAAATTTCTGGGCAGGTACTTCTTCCAATATTTAGAGGAGATAGACAATACCTATACTATACTATAAGAGGCTACTTGGTTTTTTTTCTGCTTTTGGGGCTTTCTCAAGGGCAAGTGTTTAGGTGTTTTTCCATTGTAGTTCACTGCAAATGGTTCCCCCTAGGGATCGCAATGGGCCCTTATGGTGCCTAGTGCCGTATGAGACGTCTCTCTCATATCCCTTTTTGTTAACCTAACCTAACCTAACCTAGAGCAAGGCCAACTTTTAGCTTCATTGGTACAATTTTAGCGCCATTAAAGGTCGCAGGAATCTCTACATTTAGTATTAAAAGTAAAATGGGTATCATAGTCGCAGCTTTTTGTAGGAATTCAAAAGACATAACGTTGTATGTTGAAAGCTGCTAAACAAATGTGCTAAACTACAGCTGCAAGTCTACAACTCGTTGATCAACTTGCTGATACCAAGCACCCACATAGAAATGACATTTTATTTTCTAGGAATTTGATATGATATCCAATAACCATACGACTACTAATACCATGGCAAAACGGTCTTGGATCCTATAGTGGCATTTTGTCCCTTTACTTTATTTCATATCTGATGAAAATGTAGATACCGAATACAATTTGGAATTCCATTTTTTAGGGACAATAATATTTCAGATTTCAATTCGTTGATATCGTGTACAAAGTTCCAACAGATAGTTAACAACAAATAAAAACAAATCCACCCGCACAATGGATCTTTATAGCGCTACACAAAAAGGGTATATTTCACACGCTAGCCTTAAAAAATAAATCCTTTGTTCTCTGAACAATTGATACAAAAGAATACCCACCATGATTACAACTCATACACTTCTTTTAACCATTTTTCGTTTACACTTTTTTTTTTGTGTTTTCACAGGTCCCGAAGGGAGCAATCTATTCATATATCATCTACCTCAGGAATTCAACGATACCGATCTCGCTTCAACATTTCTACCCTTCGGCAACGTCCTCTCCGCAAAAGTTTTCATCGATAAGCAAACCAATTTGTCGAAATGCTTCGGTTTCGTGTCATACGATAATCCGCACTCAGCGAATGCAGCCATTCAAGCCATGCATGGCTTTCAAATTGGCACAAAACGGCTGAAGGTTCAATTAAAACGCTCCAAGGATGCTGCGAAGCCATACTAAAGCGGTGATGTTGTCAATGCAATTACCCTCTACACATACACACACACACACAAACACACTATAAGAGTCAAAGTTTGTGGGGATTCCTCTTGTATTTTCTTGTTTGTTTTCCATGGCCAAACAATGAAACTTTACAAAGGGAAGACGGAACTGCAACCCAACATCAGCTGATAGTAAATAAGTTTGAAAGTTGTGAAAAGTAAAACAAAACAAAAAAAAAAAACATTTTGTGGTAGATGAGTCCTTGGAACAATTATTATTATTTTTTTTTTTTTTTAATTTCTTATATGGATTTTGTTAATAAGTAGTTCCAAAGTATTTTGTGCCTTAGGCTTGTGTTAATGGAGATAGACCGATAAACAATTTAGAAATTGATTTGTAAAAAAAAACATTTTGTGTGCAGCTATGTCACTTTTGTAGGAATATTTTAAATGTACATTTACATTAGTTGTAAGAATTAGAAAAAAAATATCAATGTATATATTTTAGCAAACATTGAAAATGTTGGAACATGGGATCAATAAGATTATAGTGGTTCAATATAGTTTTTGAATTTTATTTTTTATTATTTTCTTGGGAATATTATTAACATCTACATAATGTAAAAATGTGAATTCAGAAATTGCAGAAACAAATTGAGCTTTTAGGTAATCAAACCTTCTTATCCTTCTTTTTTTTAAGACCAACTTTACATATTCTGATGGCTTGAGCAATCTGTTAAGCTCCTAAAACCAAAAATATTGTTTTTGTCTCATAAAAGCATTTCATTCTGTTGTATTCACGGTTGATGTATGTATTTCAAAATTTGTTTTTTTTTAAATGACAATTTTTCGAAACATATAGAAAACTCAAACCATCATTAATCGTTTTCTTGTATTCTTCCTCAGAATGTAATGGCCAGTTTTCTTATTTTGTTGCTAATTTTTTTTATAAATATTGGTCTGAAAGCTAATTAAATTATTGTGACTCCTATTAGCTGAATTTATTTTTAAACTACTGGCATTGCCCGGTAGGTGGACTTTCATGTTGTTCGAGTATGAAGTAAATATTTGCACACAAAACAGCAGAAGAATATTTATGTCTAAAATTCTTTTAGCATCTTGTGTAATATAGGCAATATGGAGTGTTGATAAAGGCCACAACAAACGACATCATTAAAGATACCTACTTTATGACTTGAGAACAATTTTATTTCATCTGAAACTAAAAAAAATAATTTTGTCAATCATTCATATTTGGTCCTCATTTTTATATATTTTGACTGTTGTTAATATTTTGGCTAGTTATTGATTGGAACCTAGCATTGGTATTGGCATAAATTAGATAAATTAATTTTTTTCAGCTACTGTCATCGACCGGTAGATGGGCTTACAAAATTGGGATACATGTAAATGACAGTAGGCAAAATATTCGCAAAATTGGTTTCCTCAATTGCAAAGAAGATATTTTTGGCTTCTAACCCCCAGTTTCACACTGGAAGTTTAAAATATAGTTCAACTGAACCTGAACGTGAGTTTAAATTTGAAGTTCAACTCGTCAGGCTTCACAATATAATCAGAACTTCAATTCAATTGAACTCAGTTTAACGAAATTTTATGAATAGAATTTGGCAGTATTGTACAGTAGTTAGCTTTTATACGACTTTTTCAAAATCGTTCCTTGTATTTTCTTTCAAACAATATACAAAACAACGTCAAATATTTATGTTTTTGACAATCGCCTGATATGAGGTTTAAACGGTAGAATACTGTAGTTTAACTTAAATTACAGAATGAACTGTGTTCAAGGTTTAAACGAATCTGTGAAACCGAATTAATCGTTGAACTAAAGTTTAAACTAAAAGTGTAGTTTAAACTCCCACTGTGAAACTGGGAGTAAGTCGTTTTATTTTTCCTATCGTAGTAATCTGATAGTTAAAGTTTGTGATTGTCAAATAGTTCTTCTTCTACATAAGATGATCGTAAAATGACCAAACACAGAAGAGACAATTTTTTTAGATCAAAAATGTCATTGTGAAAATGAGAATGTCAACTTTCACAAAGCACGTGAACATTTCATAGAACTTTATTTATTTCATATGGATTAGGGACAGTTTTTTTCGAAAGAAGTTGGGCCCTAATCGAACAGAAAAATGTTCGAAAATCATATAATTTATTTGTAAGCCTTTTTTCCGAGTGAACCACCGACAAAATGGCTGATATATGAAGTGGCTTGAAGCTTAATTGTCGCCTATATGAGTTGTATCGGAATAGGTTGGCCATAGATGCGGTGATCTGTACCTGCAGAAGGTTGATTCTATTTTCCTGACAATTCCAAAAAGTTTACTAGAATTCGGTAATTATTGTGCTAGACTTTAGCTCGGAGATACTTGTGGATAGGTGTTACTTCCACACTTTAGTACCTATAAAATATTTAGTCCACTGAAGACGCTAAGTTAGTTAGTAGAAAATTCAATGCGTAATCGGAGCGCCATCTTCAGAAGAAAATATTTTAAGACACTTTCCATACACACACAATCTCTGTCTTCACTTAAGGCACAATGTAAGCAACAATGAGCAATCTTATGGTCAATCCAAGTGAGGGTTACTTACTTGTCTACAAATTCATCTTCTAAACTCCAATAATGCAGCTATATTCAATATGGTACTCGTATCTAGCAAGATTTGTATTATTTTGTTCTAGATTTACTTTACCCTACACTAACATCTGTTTTATGTGAAACTTATTCCCAAGTGTACATAATATAAAATATGAATTCCTAATATTATGAACCACTAGAAATTCAAAAATACATAATTAAATTATATTAGAGAAATGGTAAACAAATAGTTATAGTATAATCATAATTTAAAAATTTAGGAACTAACTAAACAAAATGAAAAATAAAATTAATATTATTTGTATGGTCTTTTTGTAGATTCTATGAGTACCTAAATTTAAGATTCTAATAAAGTATTTAAATGTATACAATATTGTTAAAAATAAAAAAAACCAACTACCTATACAAATTAAGACTTTATTCGATTATTTAGAAATGTTCGTTAAGTGTTATAAAATTTTAGTTCAATATTATTGTTAATCTGATCGTTTACAGAATCATAAAGCAATTTTTCTCAATTTACCTGTCTTTGTGTCTGTGAGAAAGAGAATAGCCTAAAGCAAGTGCCTAGATTATAATATATTTCCTTGATCAATTAAGTTAAGACATAAAATTTTTTGGTAAGCAGTCGATTTATAACAAAAAATATTTCATAGCTACATTAATTCTAAAAAAAAAAAATTGAAAATATAAGACCAAAGAATGAAGTTATGAAAAGAACCCAATAATTCACTACCAAATATTAAAAAAAACCGTCAATTAATTTACTGCAATGCATTGATTTGAAAAATAATAATTTTAATATTGTATCATGCAATTCAAAGAAAAAAGCCAGCTTAAAATATTGTTTTTTTTTAACACAATATGAAACCATTTTAGTGATATCTCGACGATTTAAAAATTTAAAAATATATATAATGTTTTAAGGTGTGTATTTAAATTATAATGATTACCAAGCAATCTAGCAAAGTAAAACAAGTCTGCTATAATACCTAAGATAGATAAATTCTTGCAAGACCCGGTCTGCAATTTGTTTGTTCTTAATTTATTTTTTTGTTTTTTCAAAGAAGAAATCGTTAAAAGAAATATATAAGTATTTTAAAGAACGCGTATGGCTATAAACTATAATATAATTATTTACCAAAAATAAAAGAAATCAATATATTATACTTATACATATATGTACACTTTACAATAAGAGTCGTTGAATAAATATTTAATTTTTAACAAGGTTAAATTGTATTTTAGAAAAAAATAAAAATAATTACAAATGTAATTTATAATTGTTCACGCAAGTGTACTTAATTAAGGTAATTGAAATGCCTTTTTTAGGATTTAGTAATTAAACTAAACTGTATTTAATTTAGATGAATTATACAATAAAAAAAGGAATTACAAAGATACACTAAATATACATTAATTTTATGGGAACAAATTAATAAACAGAGTTTTATGCATATTTTTCATTTAAAAGGTACCTAAAACATCTAGCGAGGTATCCATCGGAACGGAGAATTCTCCGCAACGCATACTCTGTCGGAGGCTCAAATTACATTCGAGGTATCCGTATCCGTATCCGTCTTCGGAAAGAATAATTAAAATGCGACAATGCATTGATTTGACATGATGTTGTTTCATGGTACATCGGGGTTTTCCTATTTTTAATTTGTTTTTGCAGTGGAAACAAAAATTTAAACAGCAAATACAACCAATTACTTTGCTAAAATGTTTTTTTCTTTATTGGTTTCATTTGCGATTCGTACGAAATCGGAGAATTTTCCGTTCCGACGGACACCTCGCTAGGGCTGAATAGGTGTCAACTTACTTAGATGGCGCTACAGTCCGGGGTGGACCTGGGCCTCAACCAACACGCCTCTCCAGTTAGCACGATCTTTGGCTAACTGCCTCCAGTTGCGCACTCCAAGTTGGTTGAGGTCCCCTTCCACTTGTGCGCGCCACCTAAGGCGAGGTCTTCCTCTACTGCGTTGTCCCTCCGGGTTGGAATCGAAGACTCTTCGGGCCGGAACGTTGGTGTCCATTCGCTCTACATGTCCTAGCCATCTTAGTCGACTGATACGTACTTTTCTGACCAAGTCGATGTCGCTGTACAGCTCGTAGAGTTCGCTGTTAAATCTCCTCCTCCAAAGCCCGTCAACGCAAACGGGACCGAAAATCACTCGAAGAATTTTGCGTTCGAAGCGCCCAAGGAGATCTTCATCCGCTTTTGACAACGTCCATGATTCTGCGCCATAAAGCAGGACTGGGATGATGAGGGTCTTATATAGAGTCTCCTTGGTGTTTCTCGACAAGGCCTTACTAATCAATTGCCTTCTTAGGCCAAAGTAACAGCGGTTGGCAAGTGTGATTCTTCGCTTGATTTCTGATGTGATGTCATTTTCAGAATTAATAGCGGAGCCGAGGTAGACAAAGTCCCGAACTACCTCAAAGTTATAGCTGTCTATCGTGACGTTCTGTCCGATTCGTCGATGTTGTGTGTCCCTTCTTGTTGACAGCATATATTTCGTTTTGCCCTCATTCACCACTAAACCCATTTTTGCCGCCTCTGTACTGATACTTGCAAACGCACCAGTGACAGCTCGCTGTGTTCTGCCAATGATGTCGATGTCGTCAGCGTATGCAAGTAGTTGCACAGACTTTTGGAAAATTGTGCCCCTGGTGTTGGCTTGCGAGTTTCGCACAATTTTCTCAAGAATGATGTTGAAAAAGTCACATGACAGCGCATCACCTTGTCTAAATCCTTTTTTGACATCAAAGGTCTCGGTCAGACTGTTTCCGACCTTTACGGAGCAGCGAGCGTTCTCCATCGTCATTCTGCACAATCTGACAAGTTTGGCAGGGATGCCAAAACTAGACATGGCTCTGTATAGCTCGTCTCTATAAATGCTGTCATATGCGGCTTTAAAATCGATAAATAGGTGATGAGTATCGATTTGGACTTCTTGGGTTTTCTCCAGGATCTGCCGTAGTGTGAATATTTGGTCGGTTGTGGACTTACCGGGCCTAAAACCGCACTGATAGGGTCCAATCAGTTCGTTGACAAATGGTTTCAGGCGTTCACACAGTACGGAAGACAGGATTTTGTAAGCGATGTTAAGGAGACTGATGCCTCTATAGTTGGCGCAGTTTAGAGGGTCTCCTTTCTTATGGATCGGGCAAACAATGCTGAGGCTCCATTCTTCAGGCATACTTTCCTCTGACCAAATTTTAGAAACGAGTTGGTGTATGCTCTCTACCAAGTCATCCCCCGCTGCCTTAAAAAGCTCGGCCGATAAACCGTCCGGTCCTGCAGCTTTGTTGGACTTCAGCTTGGATATTGCTATCCTTACCTCATTTTGGTCAGGTGGACGGAAGTCTTGGCTTTCATCGCCCAGGTTGAATGGTTCATTCTGCCTGACAGCGGAATTTGTGTCGTCTTCGCCGTTTAGCAGTCTGCAGAAATGGTTTTTCCATGTCTTCAGCACCGACTGTGACTCTACTACAAGGTTTCCTTGTTCGTCTCTACAGGTCTCTGTTCGGGCCTTGTTCCCGTGACACGTTCTTTTTACCTTTTGGTAAAACTTCCGAACATTGTTCCTGGAGTAACACCTCTCTATTTCCTCGATCGCGCGCTTCTCATGCTCTTTCTTTTTCCTCCGGAGAAGCCGGTGTTCTTCCCTCCGTTTTTGCTCGTAGAGCTCACGAGCTGCTCTCGTCCTTCTCTGCAGCGCAGCTTTGTAGGCCAGTTGCTTTGCTGCATGTGCTTGCCGGCACTCTTCGTCAAACCAGGGGTTTCGCGGTGGTGGTCGGGTGAAACCTAGCACATCAGTTGCGGCTTTTCTGATGGCTTCTTGGCATCGATGCCACTGGTCTTCAGCACTTGATGCTGGCTCCACAGGACTTCTCGAGAGGTTGAGGGAGACGCGATCGGCAAAAGTTCTGGCGGTTTGTTGCGTTTGTAGCCGTTCAACGTTGAATCTTCTCACAGTATTTCCTCGTTGTTTTGGTGTCTGGGATATCCGCATACGTACCTTGGCTACAACAAGGTAGTGATCCGAGTCTATGTTGGCCGCTCGGAAAGTTCGGACATCTAGAATACTGGAGGAGTGCCTTGCGTCGATCGCAACATGGTCAATTTGATTGACCGTTTGATGGTCTGGTGACCGCCATGTTCCTTTGTGAATGTTGAGGTGTGGAAACCGTGTGCTTGCTATAGTAGCATTACGTCCCGCAGCAAAGTCAATTAGCCTAAGTCCGTTTCCAGACGTGGTGTCGTGTAGGCTGTGCTTTCCGATTGTGCTACCAAAGAGGTCCTCCTTTCCTATTTTGGCGTTAAAATCACCTAAGACAATTTTAACGTCGTATTTAGGACATTGCTCATATGTTTTGTCGAGGAGCTCATAGAAACATTCTTTGGTAGCGTCGTCTTTATCTTCTGTGGGGGCGTGAGCGCATATCAGGCTGATGTTGGCGAATTTAGCCTTGATGCGGATAGTTGTAAGGCGCTCACTTACGTGTCGAAAGCTCAAGACTTCTTGCCTAAGTCTGCCGCTTACAACGAATCCGCATCCAAATAGACGCTGCTTCTGCTCTCTGTAGCAATCACCGTAGTAGATGTCACAGGTTTTCATCCTTCTTTTGCCTGGCCCATCCCACCGCACCTCCTGAATGGCGGTGATATCTGCCTTGTAGCAGTCTAGGGCCTCCGCTAATTGTTCGGCTGCACGCGGTCTGTTCAGGGTTCGAACATTCCACGTGCAGACCCGAACGTCATTGTCCTTTTTTCGTTTTGCAGGGTCGTCAACAGTGAATCCATCCGTATCCGAGGCTCTTGGTTGCTTCGTAACCATTAATTTTTCCGTGGTTGGGTAGTTAGCCCCACGCACAACCCCCAACCTGGAGGACCAGGCCCTAAGATAACCCTAGGACAGCGGGTCGGATACTCCGTTGTCAGTAACCCACTTCGGGGATATGAGTGCTGCCGTTGGCCCATAAAGGGTTCATCCGCCACCATCTCTATTTCAGCACCCTGACTAGTGCTGAAAATCCTTACAGACCTTTGCTCCAAATATGTCAGAGAAGCTCACGCAAGGTATCTGCCATCTCGACTGTTGACAACACCGTTGATTCAATCTTGTGTATTCATCCGCTGTATGTCCTCTTTCTGAGGGGCTCATGTAAGACCTCTGAGACTCGTTCAGTCAGTCATTCCGACAGAGCATTATAGTGTTGCTATTTTCTTCGTGTTCAACACTCGCGCTTATAAGTTTAGCAAGCCAAGCCCGGTTGAGCGAGACCAGTACCCGGTGGTTACCACGCGGAGGTAAAATAAGCACAATTGATGTGTATGAAAAAGTTACAACAGCTGGGCACCGCCAAGTTGATGCCAATCAGCGCCTACCCGATTCATACACACCCAACCACCGAATAGGTGTCAACACGTAATGCATAATTGTCATTTAAATGCCTGGATCGTATGCTGAGTTTTCATTACACTTATCGTTTGATTGGCAATGTTTGACAATTCTTGTTATTGTCATTGTGTCATTTAATGACCATTGGCATGTTTATTTCCACTTATCCCAAAAAAATCGTCTGCCAGTTAACTAAAAGCTATTTCAACTATCTATCGATGCCAATTGGGAATTGACATCTCATGTGGATGTGGATTTTGATTGACAAATGTTCACTGTTAAAAAAAACAGTTTTTCGTAATTTCCACTTGCCAATTTTCTAAATAACGAAAAAAATCATTTATCAATTACAAAACGTAGAAAGTGGAAACCTAGCATAACATAAAGAATTGTCACTTGTACAAGGTGGGCCATCTATCGGTTTCTTTTTAAATCATTATTTTGAAACTGACAGCTGTTTCCCGCTCGTCATCTTGACAGAAAGTCAGAAAGAACGAAATGAGTCGCTTTACGCTTAAACAACGTTGAGAAATATTGAAAACTTATTTCCAAAGTGAGTGCTGTGTAGCTGTAGCCCAAACAGTGCGTTTTTTGAAAAGAAATTTTGGCCGAAATGAAGCACCCACCGCGCCTGCTGTACGCAAGTACTCATGGTCCCCGTCGTAGCGTCGTACGGTGCGAATGCATCCACAGAGAGTGACAGTTTGGTGCGGATTGTGGAGTGGTGGTATCATTTGACCAATTTTCTTTGAAAATGAGGCTGGGAACAACGTTTTGGTCAACGGTGGGCATTATGGAGTCATGTTAACCGACTTTTTTTTACTGAAATTGAAGACATGAAGACACAGCTATATGCCACAATCAATCTTTTGCGCACCAAATTTCCAAATCGTGTTATCAACCGTCTTGGCGACGTCAATAATTGGCTTTGTGATCACACCTAGTACGTCAAATAAGTTTCTTATGGCCAGACGTACTAAGACCGGAAAAAATCTGATGAAATGCTAAATCTCAGCAGATCAAAGTTGGAAATAACGATAAAGCTACTCTTCGGCCATTGCCATTGAGTTTATTATCCATTCTTTCTATGAAGAAGAAAGCCATTCGGCAGGTACATATCTACTTCTCGACCATATTAAGGTTCAGTAATTCAATAAGTGTATTGGAGAATTTGTTCAGGTTATGGTATGGCTATGGAGGTTCCCTAGGGATGGCGATAGGTTCGCTAAGTCTTTTGTTTTGAACGACTCTATGAACGACTGCATGATTCGTTGTTGGCATCCTACTTTATATTTTGTGTATAAAAGAGTCTTATTTGGACCTTTTCTTAATACAAATAAATCTGCGGATGTAATGCCTTTTAAAAAACATATGTAGGTATTGAAAATTATTTTAGCAACTATTTTGATTATACGCCACAGGAAATTGCGATTGCACCTCACGCGCGAATATGCAACATATATGCAGCTGTTCATGTGAAAAAAATGGCTGTTGGAGGTAAACTCCATCAATGCCCCAGTAGTTACCGAGATAGCCCATATCCCCGTTTTACATTGCCTATTCTCTCCCAACCTATAGATACTGACGCGGAGGATGTAGCCAGTACAATGTTGAAAGATAGATAGATAGATATATTTATTTCGTTAATAAAGTACAGTTTGCTATCGCACAATTTACATTATTCGCACAGAGATATGATTTACAAATGTATATCTTTCTACTGAAAAATTTATTTATGTTATTAAGTGATGCTGTAAGTTTACAAAAAAGAATCTGAGGAAACAACGAAAAATTTTTAAAATCGCCCGGGTAGTTCCAGAGATACCCCATTCTGCGCATATGTCAAAAAGACACCCTTTTTCATAGAGACAAGAAGGCCGCCATTGCATTTGCGCAATACCTTTAATATGTGTACTGTGTTCCAGTGCATTAAGAGGGAGTTTACTGTAACTTAAAATTATTGTAGGAACATCACCAGAACCACACATGGCATCTTGGGTACTCCTAAAACTATACTATATGTTTATGTGTAATGTAATGTGCCAACTTTTCTTCTTGCATACAATTTGGAACAATTAAATTTAATTCAAACGCTCGATGGACATAAAACCAACTCTTTAGGTTAGGTTAGGTTAGGTTAACGGGTTGACAGAGCAAGTATATCCTGCTGTGCCACACTTAGGTCCTTGTGGACCCATTGTGATGCCCTTTTTTGATGGGGGTTAACCAGTGATGTTGGGATAGTTAGCCTCGTGTCCCATCTTCGAGCGATTACTCGACGCTGTCCTCAAAAACCTGTAGGTAAAGATCAGTAAGTGAGACATCAGAAAGTTCACAGTTAGTCATTCTTTGGACGAGACCTTAGCTGAGATGACGCCCGGTTCTTCGGGTTTTGACCTAATCAAGGCGGAAGGCAAAAGGCATTCCTCCCTTGGTCCAGTCATCTTCCCTTCTTCAGTCGGATTCTGCTTTCTACTCTGTTGGCTGCTACGCCGCACACCGACGGTAGACTTCATCGTCTCCCTTTCCGTTAAGGAACCAGGGGTACGTCTCCTAAGCCTATTGAGCAGCCAACGTGCATTCCTACGCATTTTTAATGGGTCTTCTATTGTAGGCGTAGTGGACAGCTTGTTGCTTTCCACCACGCTCGCCGCGATGACAACTGAGGCTTCGGTTTTATCCAAACATTCAGTGTCCTTTGGCTTACCTGGTTTATCCACAACAGTAACTGCGCCAACCAAAAAACTCTTTACTCGTACTATAAATTTGAACTCAACAAAATGAACAGTTTTTTTTGCTCATAAAAATATAACACAGATGTGTGTTGTCTCTGTTCTCTTCGAGTATTGCACTACTACTATCTTCCTCCAATACAAATTGGCTCCTTTTTAATATGATTTTTTTTATAAGCCTTACCTATCTATGGTTAGGTTAGGTACATATGTACCAACATAAATTTTTTTAACTTTCTCGTATACGTAGTAAGAGAAAGATATTGTTTTCGTACAAAATTTCGAACTCGAGATTTTGATCAATTCTGATATTACGATGATAGGGGAACTCAAAAAAGTGGGTCTCGCAATTCTGTCCGTCCGTATGTCTGTCTGTCCCATCCCTGGGGAATCTAAACGCTTGGACAGATTTACTTCAAACTTCGTATATAGAGTTTGTGGGCTTCGCGCTAGGGGTGGTTTTTTTTTATGCCAGCCCTAATATTAACGGTACCTCCCATAAAAAAATTTTACTAAATATTACGAAATATGACTAAATTTATATTTTTTCGAAAACGGCTCTAACGATTTCAGCCAAAATTGATCGTTGAGTTAATGTAGGCATGCTTAACATGACTGCGTACCCAGTTTTTCGCTAAAAAGTCAACCAACGGCAGTTTTGAAAATTAGCTTTTTCTCGAAAACGATAAAAACGATTTAAAAAGAAAGTATTTTTAAGGTACTATTGTCATTCTTAACTTGATAGTAAACTCAGTTTTTCTCTATAAAGACTGCGTCCTTTGATATCCACCCAAATCCCTAATAAAAGTACTTTAAAAAACTGCTCATATCTCAAAAACGCCATTTTCGATTATAATAAAAATGTTACTTTCAGGTATTGCTTAAATCCATAGTAATACCACTGGCTCAGTTTTGAGCTAAACAGTTGAAAAACAGTGTTTTTTGAACCATGAATGCGTCCTTCCCAATCGCTAAAACCGGTACTTTAAAAACTGCTCATAATCTCGAAAACGCCATTTTCGATTTGGATGAAAATATACCTAATAGGTAATGTTTATATCCTGAAGAATACGTCGTACTCAGTTTTCAGCTAAACAGTTTAATAACAGTGCTTTTCGAATCCAAATTGTAACATTTGTCAGCATAATTTTACAAAAAACCGCTCTAACGATTTTGATCGAAATACTTATTTAAGACAACATAAGCATTCTAAACATGATCACGTACCTACTTAGTTTTTCTAAGAAAACTCGAATATTGCCGTTTTATGAATATTTCTCAAAAATCACTACACAAATCCCAAACATTGAGTTGAGACCACTTTTTTTACATAATAATCAAAAATGAGAATTCGAAATTCATCGCCTCCTTGCGATGTCCCTTCTTCAAATGTCAGTTGGGGTGAAATTTTAAAGTAAGTAATAATAATAGTTAATACGTACATAATGTCTATGTAGTATGTATTACGTGTTTAGTAAACAATGGTTCAGTTATTGAACCTACGTAAGATATACGTAAGTGGAAATAATTTTAAACATAACATTTGTTGAAATGACTCTGAGATTTTGCGAGATTCGCAATAAACGAGAAAGTTTCGTGCGACCCAGTCGTGCACATTTTTTTACTATCTCCCGCGACTGTAATATAACTATAGGTACATATTTCATTATTGGCAATAAATTACTTCCGCATGTTAAAAACAAAAAATGTTCTGCAAACAAGACTATACAAAATATTTACAACTATTAAACCTCATAAATACAAAATATATAATATTTAAACTATATCATCAGATACTGGACCGTATCCTTGTAATCAAAATATGTAGCCGGATTTTTTATCAAAATATAATACACCGGCATCTACCCACACCACCATCGGATGTGACCGGCCGACATACCAAATCGGATTTCCTCGATTTCAGCATCCACATGAGTTACGGCTCCCAATGAAAACAAATTAGACTGCTATCGAAGAGCCAACAAATAATATATGTATACATACATACACCTACAGAGTATAGTAAATATGTAATTATTTTTGCAAAATAATCCTTTACGGTGCAAAAAGAAATTGTATTGGATTTCATTTCATCAAATGTATAAGCATTTCCAATTTACAAAGGAATTTGTCCTTATGTCAACTCCACTCGCAAGCGACGCTTGCAATTGAAGGACGAATCACCTCGAGTAACCCTTCATAAAGGTATTATTTTCATAAAAAAAAAACACTAATGAAATATTTTTCAATAAATTTCGAAGTGGCAAACAGTTGACCGTGAGATCAAAGTAACAAAAAAATCTCGACTCATCGAAACGTAGCAACAATAAAAATGGAAAAAAATAAAAACAACGTTTAAGAGGATATCAAATCAAAATATGTAATAAAAACAAGTAAAAGTGTTATCATCGGCCTGGCCGATGCTTTGATACCCTCTACTGTTTGTACTGATACAGGTACAGATACACGCATGTGTCTAATATTGGTTTTGTTTGGGAGGTACCAGAACTACTTGACCGACATCGCCCATTTTCAATAGCAACCTGACGACGGTAAAGAAGTCGTCTTACAAAATTTCATTCGCTTAGGTCAATTCGTTTGGACGCGCTATCGTGCTTTCAACAGACAGAGAGATATTTGGGTCAAATATTGGCTTTGTATGGGAGGTAACAGAACTACTTGACCGACATAAGCAATTTTTTAATACCCACTTGACAACGGTAAAAACAAGTCCTCTCACAAAATATCATTCGCTTAGGTCAATTCGTTTGGACGCTATCGTGTTTTCAACAGATAGACAGACGGAGAGACAGACAGACGGACATGGCTAAATCGATTCAGAATGTAATCCTGATTCAGAATATTATACTTTATGGGGTCTTCGGTGAATCCTCCTTGGCGTTACAAACGTAATGACAAAGTGAATATACCTTCCTGTGGAGGGTATAAAAATATTGATTTGTCAAACCGTTGTTATTTTATTTAAAATTTATTTTTGCCGGTTTTTTAACAGTATTAGCTACACTAATGTCGTTTTTGGTTGGTCGTCCAGAACCATCCGGAAGAACTCTCCGCGATTCTGAATTCAAATCCAGAAGCAAATTTCTCTTCTTTTCAGGAGTAGAACTGTCAGTTGAGTGCCAATCGAACGCTTTTAGAAGCATTCGGATTGCTTCCGGACGGTTCTGGACGACAAATCGAAAACGACATAAGTAAACTTTCTTAAAACTCGGCAAAAGCAATACTAACACTATACCTATTGAGTAAAATGCTGGGAAAACACTTCCATTCAATTTAGATTCATACATTTATGCGTCTAGATGTCTCAAAAGTTATCTGCGCAATTTCTCTTATGAAACAGTTTAACGACAGTCATGGTTTCTTGAGGGTCATCGGGAGGAAGATGTTCTTAAGCATCAGAAAGTGTGGTTCCGTGAGGCCCACCCTCAAAATGTCGTTGATACTGGTAATCAAAACGCGAGACAATACGACGAAGTGACGTTCCGCCGGGCGGAACGCCCTATGACAAAGCGTTTGTTCTCGTAGTGCAGAGTCAAAAACCTCCGTGGGACAAAAGTCAATGGTGGTACCACGTCATGCCATTTCGTTCTCCTTACTGCATCCGGGAACCAAAAACGAGTGCGAGTAGTATTAAACCGGTCATTTACACTGTTTTTTGTCAACAAGTTCAAAAGAGTTAAATATAACGCCACGATCAAAGACTTGCTACCTATAAAAGCTTTATATGGTTAGTTGTTATGATGCTTAGTTTTGGATTTGCATTTTCAGTGCTAATACAAGTATATCGGCTTGGAAAAATCTGGGGACGGTTTCTATATGTAGTAAGTCAGGATCTAAGCATGACCATATTAGATTTTTAGTTAGATATATTTTATTGGTATAAGAATGTACATTTCTTTTGTTATCGCACATACATATGTTCAATACAGAGATGTGATATATTAATGATATCTTTCTACTGAAACATTATTGAAAGTAAAATCGGCTCTTCTGAGAAAAATGCGTTTAGAGGAAAATACCAAAAAAAACCTCTAATTTAAGACAAAAAAAAATAAAAATACTAATATTAATAATAAAATTATGTAATGTACAGCATATGAATCAATTCAATTAAATTGTTATGCTAATAATTTAAAAATGATTTAAATGCCTTTAAATAAATAAATAAAATATAAACATATAAATATATATAAACAAATAAGAAAATTAATAAATAAATAAATATATAAATAAATAAATAAAAAATAAAAAATAAAAAATAAATAAATAAATAAATAAATAAATAAATAAATAAATAAATAAATAAATAAATAAATAAATAAATAAATAAATAAATAAATAAATAAATAAATAAATAAATAAATAAATAAATAAATAAATAAATAAATAAATAAATAAATAAATAAATAAATAAATAAATAAATAAATAAATAAATAAATAAATAAATAAATAAATAAATAAATAAATAAATAAATAAATAAATAAATAAATAAATAAATAATTAAATAAATAAATAAATGAATAAATAAATAAATAAATAAATAAATAAATAAATAAATAAATGAATAAATAAATAAATAAGTAAATAATCAAACAACAAGTAAATAAGAATAAATAAATAAATAATTAATTAAATAAGTTAAGAAATAAATAAACAAAAATTATATAAACAACAAATAACAATGAATCAGTAACACTTATTAAGGTTAACATTTTAACAATCAGAAGAATGAAATACCAGTTACATCCCAAAAAAAAAAAAATAAAAAAATGAGGCATTGTTACTAAGCCAACTCGTTAATGAGAGGATTATCTGCATAATCGCATCTCGTAATAAATGCATTGGTAAGTTTTTGTATTCTATTGAAGACCAATTCAACATTGCCCTTAACATGGAGGTCAGCGGTTGAGTGATGCCATGGGAGATTTAGCATCATTTTTAACAGTTTGTTTTGCGAAATCTGTAGTTTTTTAATATAGCAATTAGCACAATTACCCCAAACTGGACATCCATACATCATTATTGCTTGGAAAATAACTTTGTGAATGATTATCTTATTTCCTACCGATAAGAGCGATTTTCTGTTAATAAAGGGATAAAGAAGCTTAAGAGCAATATTTACCTTCCTTATAGTTTGTGTATTGTGTACATTAAAAGTCAATTTTGAGTCGAGATATATACCTAAATATTTTACTGAGGATTCCCATTCAACCTGCGTACCATTAACTATAAGTTGCTGGCTAGGAAGAAAACAAGTTTTCTTTCTTCTAGTAAAAAAGATTGCCTGATTTTTATCAGCATTCAACTTGATCTTCCACTTATTGTAATATGTTTCTAGTATTCTTATCGCATTGTGTAGATTTGTCTCAATATTAAGACCAAATTCATGCGATGAAAATATTGCTGTATCATCAGCATAAATAGCGGCTTTGCATAAAGGTAGTTGTGGGAAGTCTGAGATATATAGATTGTACAATATTGGACCGAGGACAGAACCTTGAGGAACACCAGAGTTAAAGAAATTAGAATTAGAAGCACTACTATTGACGTAAACACTAAATCGACGGTTGGACAGAAAACTTTGCACTATTTTACATATGAACGAAGGAAAAGAATAGCGAAGTAATTTATAGATTAGACCGTTGTTCCACACAGAGTCAAATGCTTTTTCAATATCGAGTAACAACATTCCTGTAGATTTTCCGATACTACGGTTTTGTTTAATGTGATTGCAGATTCTAAGCACCTGGTGAACAGTACTATGAAACCTTCTAAAGCCAAATTGCTCATCCGGATATATATTTTTCTCCGAAACAGTTTTTAAAATTTTTTCTTTAATTATTTTTTCGTAAATTTTACTTAAATTACTAAGTAAGCTTATTGGCCTATAGCTTTCAGGCTTTTCGGACGGTTTGCCAACTTTAAGTATGGGTACAATCTTAGCTGATCTCCATACATCGGGGAAATATTGCATTTTTAGACATGCGTTTATTAAAAAAGTTAAAAACCTTATTCCAACTTTAGGCAACTGGATAATGTACACATTTTTTATGCCATCAAGTCCGTCTGTTTTTTTTACTTTAAGAGTACTTATTACAAACTCAATGTCTTCCTCCGAAATAAATGCATTTTGTGGTGTTTCAATGACACTAGACGTGTTAAAATCATGAACTGCATCGTTTACCTGTATAATTGTATTTTGCTCTCCTAAATTTTGAGTTACATTGTGGTTTTTTGCAAAATTTAAAGCAAGTACCTCAGCTTTATCTAGATCACCATAAGCAATGCTTCCCGAAGTTTGTAACGCAGGAATTCGTCTGTTTTTATTTTTTATAACCTTAGCAATATTCCAAAACGGCTTAGCATTTTTGTCTAAGCTTTTTAATTTGTTGTTGTAATTGCGTTGTTGCTGAATTTGAAGGGCAATCAGCTTATTGAGATGTTGAACATTATCTCTAAATATTGGCTGACGATACCTTTGCCAATTCCTTCTATTAGCATTTCTTACCTTAATAAGCTCAAGAACATATTGGGAAAGTTTGGGGCAAAAACTCTTCTTAGCAATTTTTGGGACAGCTCTATCGGCCGAACTTAAAATATGATTGGAAAAACTCTCCAATATCGAGTCACAATCTGCGTTTGTTGCTATATTTTCAAGGTTCATGGGAATATTTTGGAGTTTTCTCTTAACTTGAGATCTGTACAATGGCCAGTTCGCATTTTTCAAGTCAAGGAAATATTCAGTCTTTCGTTCTGCTGTACTTAAAAGCTGACAAAAAACAGGATTGTGATCCGAGCTAAGCGCATTAACGGAAATCGGTTGAGACATAAGACTAGGGACATTCGTAAGAAATAAATCAATAATAGAGGGACAACCACGAGAGCCGGCTGGGAAGTAAGTCGGGCTTGGGGGGTACAAAACGGATACTGGCAATGCATTACAAAGATCTGACAATATGTTACCAAATGAGTTTGCTCTACTGCAGCCCCACTGTCTGTGTCTGCAATTTAGGTCACCACCCATTAAAAAATTGTGATTAGTGGTAACAAGTTTTCTCAAATCGCTTTTAAGGCCAATTTTTTTTTCTAAAGAAATATTTCTTCCAGGGAAATAAACGCACGTTATTTTAAACCCCGCTTGATTGTTTAATTTGATTTCAATTGAAACATTTTCAACGTACTTTGTTTTTACAACAGGTAACAGAGAATGCTGAATTGATCTTCGTATTAATATTGCAACACCTCCACCTCTTCTGGTAGTTCGGTCAACACGATAACATTTGAATACAGAAGTGGATAGGTTCACACTTGAATTAAGCCAAGTCTCTGTCACCAATGCAATATCCACATCGTTGGTATTCAAATAATTCAAAAATTCTGTATGTTTATTTCGGATACCTCTGGCATTCCATGTAACAATTTTGATATTTCTATTTGTGCTTAACATATTACTTATCATTAGAGTATAAGAATTTTGTTGCTAAATGTGCGATAACATTAAACTGATCAATTTTAGTCTTACATGTACTTAATTTAGTGATCATCTCCATAGCTAATGAATTCAATTCATCCATTGTAAACAATCCATCGTTGCTGCTGGTAGGATGCGGTGTACCATTCGAGTTTCCATCCCATGCATTTGTTTGCTGAATACTTGTACTGCTGCTAATACGCTGCGGTAACATGTTATCCCGGGGTTGTGGAAGCGAAGGGAAATCCGTCAATGACTTAAAAAAGAAACCGGTTGTTGCTGCTGCTGCTGCTGAGGCTTAGGAGCGTAAGAAACCATTCGCTGAATTGGTGGGCCGAAAGTTCTCTTTGACGACCTTTCTCTCAGCTCTATGTATTTCTGCCTGCTTCCGCAAGTTGCATCGGTAGCTTTATGATTACCATTGCAATTTGCACATTTTTCGGTGGCTGTGTTGTTACACTCGACAGTCTTGTGTGACCCAGCGCAGATAGCACAATAAGTTTTTATGTGGCAGTTCTTCTCACCGTGTCCAAACATTTGGCAATTATGACATTGCGTTAGCTTGTTTTTTAATTTACGCTGCACGCTCCACTTAACTTGTGTGTGTAGAAGAGAACGAACTTGTTTATTCAATTCGTTTATTTTGATAGTACCACTTTCAAATGACACTAAATAAATATAGTCAGTGTAAAGATCATATTTTTTTACAATTTTTTTTAGTTCAATGCACTTTAGATTGAGATCGATTAGTTCTTTTTTTAGTATTTTAGTGTCTATGTCACCCATACCATACAAAATAGCTTTAAAAGCTTTCGCGCTCTTTAGATCATGCGAGAAAAATTGACAGTTCTCGTCTTTAAGTTTTTTTAACACTGTGTTGTAGGATGATTCCGTATCACACGCGATTTTGAAGCCAATTGAAATTTTTTTGATCGAATAGTCGATTATATTTAATGTCTTCATTAAATTATGAATATATTCACTACTTTTTTGCAGTAGTTTTATAGGTGGCATGTTTTGTTTTGCACTGGTTTGACTTGGTGAGATTATCTCATCCATTTCGTCATTGTCACTATCAGGTAATGTTTGTAAGGGACTATAGTAGTTAACCCTAGAATTCTTTTTACTCGCACTCATATTGATGAAATGTGATCGGAATTTTTTTCCCGAGGACAAATTTTCGTCCTCGGTATCTGGTGGTCTATGACGCTTATTAATGATTGAAATAATGATAATTTGCAAGAAAGTCACTGAATATTACAAGTAGATTACACGCACTCGAAAGCTTAATTTGCCGGCATCCGAAACAGTGCAACCTTTCTTGATCGTAATCGCTCGGTAACTGAGCATGACCATATGTGTCCGCCATAATGCAACGTTGCTGTATTTTAACGACCAATCGAGGACATTATAAATAAGATGTTGCTTCCATTCTAGCCGTAATTTTGCTCTTAAATCCGCCCATACAAAAAAAATCTTGTTAAGAGTGTTCTTATGACTTCACTTAATCTGGAAAAATCCAGCCAGACTCTAAGCTCAATTGTTGAGTCTTGTATTTTCACGTCATACATCACACACTAAAATGCTCAAAACTGGAACACTCCGCCTCGACTCACAATGCGCTGCGGCGCTATAGTATAATTTCTAAAAGCCCTCCACCCATCAAACCACACTCAAACTCAAGTGAATCATGTTCTAATGTTAACTCAACAAAAACGAAATACGCTCCAAAAACTATTTCCATTCAGGGCAACATAATAAAAGGAACCTGAATAACATCCACCCATAGTATTCATGGCAATAAAAAGCGAAGCGTACGCCCCTGAAGCGCAATGTCAACAACACATCCAGATCGAGCAGATTTTCGTCTTATTCGTCCCCAAAACACAACAAAAAACACAAAGCACTACATTCCCGATATGTCTCTTTTATTTCCTCATCTCTCGATGCTTATTTTAGTTTTATTATCCACAACCGAATTGCCGCTCATCCTGCAGAGCAGCGCACATTGAACAGAACAGAAGGAAACACCAACGAAACTCTGAGCAACAACAAAAGAATTACGATTTTGCCACCAGGCGTTGGGAAATCGCAATTGATTGATTTAACCAAATTTAAATAAACCCACATATCCTCGAGGAAATTCAACCATCACACAAGCCACCCAACACTCGTCCTTGTAGACTTTAGCAATATTCACATCTCTAGTATATCGCTCATGGGTTTCTGGATCTGCTACTGGTCCTGGGTACCAATGCCAACTATAAATCCCCGACACACACATAATAATTTGCCTCCGCAAGGACTCCTCCATATCGTTTTCGAAGGGATTCCTTTATTTCGCTGTCTCTACCGTATAAGGATCTACCAGGATCTACCTCGTTGGGTGGTAGTCTTTTTCTCTGTTTGCACTTTTACATTTCCCGGTGCTGGTTTTTTCTCTTACTTCGATTTTTTTTTTTTTTGATTTTTTTATGATTTATTTTTCCGTTCTCGGGATTCTTTCAATTTCGTCATGTTCTCCTTTGTTTATTCGCCCTGGAGCCCTTATTGCTGGTGTGAAAACATAAATTGGAAAACAATCTTTTTAACCAACGGCGCGGTGGGTAGGTTATGTTGTTGGTGTTGGCTTCTTCCTTTGATGTAGAAATCACTTTAATTTTTAAATTTTAATATTTGAGTCCTTTTTATACTTTCTCTTCGCTTGTGGCAATGATATAGGGATGGATAGATGGACGGATGGATGGATGACGAGGTAGTAGAAGTCGCGGAATCTTTATTCATCAAGTTAATTGCCTTGGTCCTGATGGCGTTGTAGTCATTGGTTTTCAACTTTTATTTTTTTGTGAGCATCTTTCGTTGTCATGTAATAATGAATTGTGAAAGGGCAAAGAATGTAGGAATTTAAAAGGATAAACAGGAGGCGAGGCGAATGTTTCCTGAATCTGAACTGAACCGACTCGCGTGATGCGGACATCATCAGTTATGTACGTTGTCGGGTATTTTGTAAACTCGACTGGGATTGTTGTTCACCTTGCTGTCCTGGGGTGCAAGACAAAGTGTGTGTTTTACTTAAGGCGGTGGCTGCAACTTCTTTTATGTAGCCGAGTGATGCCAAATTAAGAAGTTGTGAGAAAAGTAATTGATAAAATTAAATTAGTTTCATAGTCTTTGGGATGTCTGCGTTGCAAAGGGTATTTTACCTAAGTTGAGATTTTTTTTTGCGCAAAATTTAAGTTATTTCTTCGTCGCCGCTTGAGTTCAACTATATTTTCGACTATACAGAGACTAGAAATGTTCGTATAATTGTCAAAATCTGTCACATTTAACAACCGATAGTAACTTTTTGAACTTCTAAAAAAAGGTCAGTATTTTAATAGAAGTAAAACTTCATGAAGCTCGATGTATAGATGTATTGAATTTAATAATTAGATGGCGCTACAGTCCGGGGTGAGCCTGGGCCTCAACTAACACGCCTCTCCAGTAAGCCCGATCTGTGGCTAACCGCCTCCAGTTGCGCACTCCAAGTTGGTTAAGGTCACCTTTCACTTGTGCGCGCCACCTAAGGCAAGGTCTTCCTTCCTCTACTACGTTGTCCCTCCGGGTTGGAATCGAAGACTCTTCGGGCCGGAGCGTTGATGTCTATTGACTCTACATATCCTAGCCATACTAGCCTTACTTACTGAACAGGTCGATGTCGCTGTACAGTTCGTAGATTTCGCTGTTAAATCTTCTCCTCCAAAGCCGGTCAACGCAAACGGGACCGAAAATCAATCGAAGAATTTTGTGTTCGAAACGACCAAAAAATCTTCATCCGCCTTTGTTAACGTCCACGCTTCTTCGCCATAGAGTAGGAAAGGGATGATAAGGGTCTTATATAGAGTCTTCTTAGTATTTCTTGACAACGCCTTACTAGTCAGCTGCCTTCTTAGGCCAAAGATATTTTTTATGGGAGCTAAAATTTAGCTCGAGCAGCGTACTAAGGTACCTACTAAGCTTAAGGAATATGCCCCGACAATTATCCGGGCTAACGAATTCTTATGATAGAAGAATATAGAATTAAATTTGTATGAAATTATTTTTCTAAACCTAGGTATACAGAATAGCCAAAAAAACGCACCTATTATTAAGCTAAAGGCAAATGGAACTTTTAATTTTTGGTGAACTAATATGAGGTTTTAATTTAATGTAGCTCAGCTTCTGGAGTATTGCCTGAAGACGATTTTAACATTTCTTGTATATTAAGACTTTCGAATACAATGATTAGTTGAAGGAAGTAACGTCAACTAAAAAAAAGTGTGCACCTCATTTAAAAACTCCATCTTTCATTGATGAGAACTCGCATCAAAACCCACGGCGCACAGTGGGGCCCGGAGCGGAAAAAAATCTATAAAATCTGAACTAACAAACTTAGAGCAATGAAATTTTGCACACCTATTTTGATACATATTATTTAAACAAAATTTGGTTAAAAATAATTAACTAAAGATGAGTTATTGCATTTTTTCGGAATTATAGGGTTTATTGTCTTGTAACAAAAAAGGTTTTTTTCATTTGTTTATTTTTTTGCTATATTTTTAAGCGAAGTAGTTAAATACATACCTACATAATAATACAAGCATATAGCAAAAATATAAAATAAATAAATATTTAAATATATGGTCGACATAAGTATTTTGACAAAACTAAAGCCAATTCTATTCATAATTTTAACTTACTTCATGTAAATTTTGGCATCAACGGAAACTTAATTGAAATTCCGTTTGAATGATGTAAAACTTTCCTTAACCCATTAAGTACCCATTAAAAATTTAAAATTTTTGTGAAAGTCTACTTTTTTTACTTTTTCCCATTGTCTTAAAAAAAATGGTTTGATGCGAAAGGTTTCTTCAAACAATTCTAATAGTGACTGCAAAATTTTTTTTTTCGAAAATCTCTTCGCTAATATTTTTTATAATTTTCTGAAAATTGCTAAAAATGAATATTTTAGCCACTTTTTCCTCCTTTTCATACAAAATTTCTGAGATCATCCCATTAAAAAAAATATTTAGGTATACATTTTGTTAAGTACTAACAATTTTTTTAATAACACCATAAAACAATGTATTCTTACACCAAATTTCCAGGAAAAATAAGTTAGAAACTGGAAAAATATTGAGGTAGGAAAAATGAGGTTGACCTAAAAATGGAATATCTCAGCCGTTGCTCAACAGATTAATTTTATTTTGCATTTTAAAGAAAGCCCCCTATGTTTCTTCTTAAAATAAAGTCCTGGTTGAGTTCTTTCCAATTATAATTAGAAAAGAAATTCTTACTTTTGTAATATTACCAAAGTCAAAACCGTGTTTTTTTTAGTCTAAACCAGAGAGACTAATTTATACATTACGTCCAAAGTGGGATCAAAAAACAGTTAGCTGAATACTGTAGCTTTCTAATAAATGTAACCACTAGACGTGGTAAGGCACTTGGTACTATACCCTTATATATATTATATATTTTTTTTTCTTTTGGAAGCTGAAGATTTCATTAAAGAAATTAAGTTTTAGCAAACGGTTATAAAAATGCAACTTTTCTTGTCAAAGAGTTATTGCAAGAAAATACATGAAATCTAAAACTAAAAGAAAGGGCAACTTTGGTGCGATGTATCTCGAAAATTCTCTGACATAAATTTCTCAAATTTTGGTAAAACAAAGAACAAAAAAATCAATATTACGAATTTCATTTTCAGCATTTATTTCCGTATTTTCCCCACTGTGCGGCGGCGTCTCAAGATTTCCACGTTTCTGTTTGCGAGCTGGGCATACCACTTTATGAAACGCCGTACGCCGCCTTCTACTACTCACTGAATTCGAGTTGAAAATTATCTGAGTCGGACTATACAGAGTTTTTCACTCAGAATGTCCGCTCGCTTTGACGTTCTGCAGTGTATCACTAGTAAGTGTGCTGGCCTCAGGCTCGATCCCCGGAAAAACACAAAAACCCATTTCTTTTCACGACGCCACCACTTACAGACGTCTAACAATTATCGAAGAAAAGTTCTCCATTTAATTTTGATGCATGGCTCACCTATATGCACCAAGTTCTTCTTCAGGAAGTATTCTAATTTAAAATGAATTCAAATAGCACATTTAAAACACCAAACAATGTAACTGGTTCCAACTTAACTTTCTACTCCAAATGTTGATACGTATAGCTGGTATACCTATGCATCCATTATTTTATATATTGCCAGTCATATTACTCTTACGACCATATTCCAATTCCAATTATTTCATATGTCCCGTCCCTTAGCATTTTCCCACCGCCTGCCTCGTTATCTACTCCATATTCATATCAAAAACTTTTCCTCAAATAAATTATCCAAATGCTGTGCGATTTTCCTCATCATTTCATACCAATCTCATCTGCAAGTCAAATCAGTACATACAAGTTAGCATTCACGCGCCCCACTCTCTTCCTATTTGTGGCGATTCCATATGACTGCTCAGTAACAAAATCATCTCAATATTCTATTCTCATTTGAATTTTTAATTAAAACGAAACCCATCCCCAAACACGCACACTGTAGAAGACCATCGCCAACTCTTATTAAGAAAATCTATCTGGCAAAAATATCACGCCGCGCGCCTCCCACTAGGTCTCTAAACGTCTAATCGATGCGTTCAAGGTTGTAAAATCAACATCTAGATCCGTTGGTCCTTGGTAATCAGAAACAATTACGAACAGCTACCCCGTCTTTCGACGGTTCGCTCCATTACATCTTATTTACAAATTTCGTAAGGCGGCAAGGAAAACGAAAATAGGCTTACCCCCTTATCCAAAAAAGTCTTGTTAACAGGACCATCATTAAAACTGGATTAAAACTGAACAGATAGGTCGGCCCAACAGAAAAGAGGGTCCAAAAAGTTTATCAATAAAAACCAGAGCATGAAATGTTCTATTATCGTCCCAGCTTCGCACTCTGTGTGTATATGTACAGCCGACTCTTAAGAACTTTATTGTAACTAATAGCAATGAATAAACGCACACACAAAAGGATAACACTATTTAGCATACAAATGATTTAATTCGGGTCCCAAAGTAAATGAAGAGAGGCCACCCCTCATTTGGCAATGGCAGGCAACCCTTTTTGCAACAATCAAAACAACCAATGGGATAGGCAATCAGCGTGATTCCTTCTTATTCAGTGCGCCCCGCGCGCTCGCTAGGATTAAGGATCAAATTAAATTAGTAGCGGTGTGGTGCATTTATGAAAAGAAAATTGCTTCTTTGCTGAAATTATTTGCATAATGAGGAAAGGATTCTCATGATTACTGTGCCATTCAAGTAAGCCTGAGCATCCTTTTGCCACCCCGTATGCTGTCTTACGATAATGATGTAAGCAAACTTTTCCCATTCAACCTGGAATTGCAGAAAACTGTCAAGGACATGAACGATAATCAGCAAAAAAACTGTGTACAAGAGTGTAGTAGAGTGGGTGATAGATTTTCAGAGTCCTTACATCACAAGGACAAACCCTGATTGGTGATTTCCATTTCCTTTCAGCATTAAAGAGCCGAGAGAAGGTATTCATAAATGAAGTTGCAATATGATCTATCTTTGTCATCATTTCACGCTTTAAGGACTTCCGCACAAGTCTACAGTTGAGTATGGACTTCTTGAACGGGAAAAAGGATTAACATTTCGTTATTGAACTATTACACGGATTTACTGTTTGCGCGCAAAGTGCACATGAAGTGTAATCCGATGAAGTGGATAATATATGAACAGGGAGCGCAGCTAGTCCTTAACACTGGGAATGAATACCTTTTGGAGGTCGGATGCATACTTAAAATATAAAACCTGGAAACGAATACTGGCTATCTGTTGACTGCTGTGCTCAAGTACATATATGCAAATGCTCTTAATTGTGAAATTCAAATTGAAATATCTGCCCTCAGACAGGATTATGTGGCCATCAACTGAACGCATATGTTTGATTTCGCTTATAAAGTCTCGCGGAATGTCTGACGGGTTGGCTTGGCTTTGTGTGGAAATGTAAATACCTATATACGTAACAGCAAAAAAAACAAGTGCAAACAAATTACAACGAGCAAAAAAAGGATAACGCACCACTTGCTTTCAGCATGAACTTTGGAATGTCAGGTGGCTTGCAGTTGCAAATGCCGGGGATGGATTTAATTCATTACAACTGGGCCGTCATTTTGGAAAGATGCTTTCTTTTTATTCGAAATTCAAAGTCGCGGTTAACTCCGCTTGGTTAAAGGTATCGGTATCGGCTCTGGTATATAATGCAATAGTTCCAAGCTTTCGATAAGGCGGCGCGCGGTTACTAACAAGCGCTAACACGCGCGAGCTCGCGCTTTAAATTAAATGCATTTTATCAGATCTTTGTGGCTATGTCACAACTTTTTACTCGCGCTTGTAAATGCAATTCAACCCACTGCTATATAACCGCCGCCTAAGAGATAATTTCCAAACCGATTCGATGATCGACCCAGCTGACATCTATAATAGGTATAGGAGGTCATTCGTGAATATAGCTTACCTAGACCTAGACTTCCGAATTGGTATTGGGGACCTCTGTGTAATTGAACCACAAATTCTTTTCTATTAATAGAAATATCACGGAACTAAACTAAATAGCACAACTCACTAAAATCTAGAACGTTCTACAGAGCGAAGAGTAAGTAATGTTGATAACGCTATAAAGCTCAAGGAACGAAGGCTGCGTGAGTGTTAACCCTACCTTATCCACTAGTAATGCGACCAGAGCTATACCGCTTGCAGCCTTTATTTGAGATAGTCTTATCATCATCGGACCTATCTGTACCACTGCTTTCAGATACGGCGATAAATAGATCTTCGCCTTTTTTTTTCTTCCAGCGCCAGCGTACAATCACAATAATGACCATAGCCATAATTTCACGCATCTCATAAATATTAACATCCCACTTTTGTAAGTAGCAAGAAACAAGAGACTTTAATCGAATGTCTAGATATAACAGTTTCAGACCACCAAAAACTAACTGGCCTCGGTACAAGCGCATATGACCTTCGGCGGCACAGCATATGGTAGAAATTTTCCTTACCAAGGCTTTCAATTCTAACAGTTTGATAGGCATTCCGCTTAAATTTACGAATTTACTTGTAAGAAAGAAATCGAATCTACTACTTTCGTTACCTTTTTTTACAATTTGGCTTCAAGCTTTCAGTACAGCTTCTGACTGAGAAAATTATAAAAGTTATCTGTAGGTAAAAAATACTATAAAGTAAAGAAAACACCTCCGAAAGCCTTAAGATACAACTAGTCCATGGTGGCAAATGCCCTACAACAAAAGCCCACCCAGCAAGCTCTATCCCAGATAGTTGCACCAACTTACGGCGTTAGGTCTTATCGCCCAAAACCATAACGCCCAAATGGAAAAATACCATAACGCCCAAAAACCACCACAACGCCCAAAATTTAAAGGAATTAAGCGTCGCAAAGCCCAAATAGAATGACTTATCGCCCAAAGTAACGCAAACACCCCAAATCTGACAGTAAACCCAAGCAGGGGGGTTGCATGGCCCCCCATACGTATTAAACTGCAAATTCTTTTTGGCCTTTATTTTCACTTTGTTGTTTGTTTATGGGCGTTATGCATTTTGTTGGGCGTTAGCAAAAATAATGCCATTACGCCCAAAATCAATGTCACGTCATCCAAATTTACGTAAATTTTACACCAACAAATTGCCTAGGGCGTTGTTTTGTTTTGGGCGTTATGACATTTTTCAATTCAAGCGTTATGGTTTTGGGCGACAAGACCTAACGCCCCTACTTACTGATATGAAGTAGGATGAGGTTGCTCTCCAATTCTGGGCGTCTTTTTCTCGACCCAGATGGACAGGGATGGACACAAAGACTTGTCGATGTAGTTTAATACTGTTTAATACGTGCCCGTTTCAATCCCAGTATTCTAGAATGGTCAATGTTCTTGCCCTTTTTTACGATGTCGCTTTATAGCCCTCCGCATTCCATAGATAAGGCGAAAGCTTAGGCACCATAAAGCAGAACCGGGATGATTACGGTCTTGTACAATATATCTCCTTCGTTCTATGAGATATGCCCTTGTTTCTTAGCTCGAAGGAATAGCGAACGGTAGGAGTGATCTGGCCGAAATTAAGCTTACTGTAAGGCTTTGTTTGCCGATAATGCCAATAGTATATCATCAGCAAGTGTTGAGCGGTCCTATTTGCTTTTGAGTTCCGTACAATTACTTTAGAAATGGTGTTAAAGTAATAATGTAAAAGCACAATATATCTTTTAGGTCGACGTGCATTATAATGCTCCGGCAAGTCAAAAGTTTAAAAAAAAACATGTAAAAGCATTTGGCGATAATAAATGGTCTTGTTATGTTCTTGGCGACTTTGACGGAGCAGCAAAGTGTCTTTAGCAGATATACCAGTACCTTACTGTGAGATAAAATAATGAAAAAAACTACATTCAGCTCCCTCGGCTGACAAGAAATGACTTACTACAACCTACTAACTCGCAGAGTCTTGCGAAGTCGCGTGAATTTAAAAAAGTTTGCATGGTGTATACAGGCAGGAGTAGAATAGGGTCCTCGGTTGCTACCAACGGCTCCACATCTAGGTGACAATTACGTTGACAAATAATCGTCGAATTCAGTATATATAAATGAAGTACTATCTGGTCTTGAAATAGGCATTGTACTCACAAGGGACTCTACTGATAAGGCTGTTACAAAATAGGAAGGTATGTTATCGGTCAGATCTCTAAATCAGTGAATATTATCGTACTTTTGAGCGCGATGCTGTTACTTACCTACTTGATATTTGAAAACTCAAAACCCGTTAAATATTGTATTGACTGTAAGCCTAAAGCTATTCATCTATTCTTTGAAAATTGTTGTGTGCTTAGTACGTTTTACAGGGGTTAGTTGTTTTGTTATCTTCATTTTCTAAGATAAATCCGTCGACGGCTGTTCCAAGAAAAAAAAGAGTCGCACGTAAATTTGCACTGTTTCGGCAGAACTTCACCCATTTTGCGAATGATTTTGAAATGTGGTTCAAGCTATCCGGGGTAAGTACCTACCTACTCGGTTTCTGGCACTTTTCCGTCAGTGTCAAAATAACATGCATTTTAAAATTGAAAGTAGATGGCGCACCCAAACAGATTTGCTTAACCTTTGCGGTATTTACAAACTTTTAGTATAGTAATAAAAACAAAGTTCCAGGTTGTTACACAAATTTCCGAGGACATCGTGATACACTTCCTAACACGACGCCAACGAAGGTAGCCCACATAATAAGCGCCTTCAATAAATCACTTGACCTAAATAAAAAGTTGTTAAGTGTACCCAATATTGAGGTTACATAGTAGTTAACTTGTTAACGTCAACGAAAGTACCTCATTAAAATAACGCCATCAAATCCGACCCTGTTCGTCCATTTATTTAACCCGATACAAGCAGTAGCAGCAGCTGTACTCACGTGGGACTCCAACCCATCGAGTCCTCTAATTAAGTCCTACACACCGGCAGCATATTCCAGCTTCCGCGCGGCTACGTTGTGGCTGGGGTTTATGCTTCTCGTGTCATGGTTGGACTCAGGACAGGACTGCGTCTACAGAACAGACTAAAGTGCTGATTGTGCACAATCCTCTTCCAGAGAGGCAAATATCTCTTCACTTGGATGTCATTATACACGGAAAATGCCATCTGCTGCTTACCTCGTTTTGCATGGCCATAAACGGACGTGTGTGCCAGCCACCAGAAGTAGTCTTATTTCAGGGTACATGAACAAAATATTACACACTCCCATCTGCCATTAGGCAACGTGAAAAGGGTAATATTTCTGTGAAACAAGCAGCACGCTTTTGTATAGGTGTGAGTGCGCGCCCCAAACCAATCCACACACCACTCACATGCCCTGTACGTTGTACAACTATAAAGCTGTGGACACATGGAAAAGCCCTACTTTATAATTTTTAATTTAATTTAACCCTTTTCAGTTATAATTATATGCATACGTCAGGATATGGTGGCGATACGGTGGCACGAGACGTAGTCCTGGCATTGCTCCGACGCGACGATGGCAAAATTTCGGTAACCTGAACACAACACACTCACTTGAGTTTCGAATTCTATGTGGTCCACTGACTATACCGGGTACAGCGTGCAAAGCGGAGCTTCTATCGCACAACACTGGGTTTTAAGTTAACACCACTTAGTCCTTAATTATATTGTTGGGAATGTGAAGGACGCGGCGACGATGACAATGACGGCGACGAGAAAGGACATGTGTTTGTTGATTTCCTTACTTTCAGTATGCACGTTAAGCAGTTTTTTTTTTTTTCTTTTTTTGTGTTGTGTGTTCTCTTCCTTTTCCATTTCAGGGTCGTTCTGCTGACTGTTGTTTGGGCTGCTTCATTAATTTTTATTCGTCGCATTTTCCTGTCGTTATACTCTTCCGTGCGGTGCTGCGGCATGGTTTGGTAACAGAAGCTCTTGTTCGGCATACGGCAGAGAGACAGAACTGCTGTTTTTTTTTTGTCGTTGTTTCTATTTTTTATGGTTATGATAATTGTATGCTAAGAAGGATTTTGTTTCATCTTTTGATGGTAAGCGATGCGACGCACGAAGGGTTTTACCTGCGGTGTTTGATTAAATATTTAATGTGTTTACTGTTTTTAATTATTGTCCTGCAGTGCATTTTAGAAAAGAGGGACATTTTTAATCACTCCTTTGGTTTGTCATCAACTCAATTCTGTTCTGTGTTGTGTGCTGGGGAGTCATATTTTGCATAGATGGTGGTAGGTAAATAAAAAGTACCCAACATAAAATTAAGCTTTGCATTGTCATAAAAATTAGATTTGGGGAGAAGCGTGTATAAAAAGGAGGGTCGTGAGATTTACTAAAGCGGATTTGATGCATAATTTATTTCAGACCTTACGTTAAGTTCAGACTTACAAGTTGGCAAATAAAAGAGAACATAATGTCACGTGCCCTATTGACACACCTACATAAACATGGAATCGCAGTCAGGAGGTTGATTTAAAAGTGCATACATACTTATAGGTAGGTCTAGGTGTGTAGTGTATACTCAACAGTTCAGCGCAGCGTGGAACAGATGTTTTTACAATAAAAGTATAGCTGCAAGTTTAGGATATTTGAAGCCGTATCGGGATCCATTTTACTTTATGCAGCACAAGTATGAGGAGCGAAACAATATGAATTTTTCGACTGCCACCCAATGAGCCTAACTATACGATTATGTTGGAAACAGGCTTATCGCCTCTCTTCATTAGGACGCTTAAAATGCAAATAGACTACGTTCTGAAAATTCTGAAGATGGAAAATCACCGGCTCCCGAAGATAGCGACTCTTCAAGACATACGCTCAAAAACAAATTGGTTTGCTGAATGGATAAACCTCGCTAGCGAATGTGAGATGCAGCTCAATCTATATAATTTAATCAACTACGTTGATTAGAAAAGACCAACGCCACAGAATCACTCCATAGAAACCTGTACTGACTCTCGATTGAATCATAATCTGGAAGAGAAAAACTATTTTCGAGATGAAAATGGCGTCGACAAAATATCGATGATGTTCAAGTTACGTGGAGAACTACATATTACAGAGCTACATGTACAGAAGCTACATTTTACAGAATGTCTACCTCTGCCCTACAGACGCAGAACTATGTGTCTTCTGCTTTAATACTTGGCGGCAAGTAAAATTTAACAAAACCTGCCATGTGCTTACCTTTGATGTCTGATCATTTTGGAAACTAGTTTATGCTATCCCCCAAGCCGCATCCCATTCCCAATATTCATGAATA
This sequence comes from Cheilosia soror, assembly GCA_949372485.1. Taxonomy (NCBI): domain Eukaryota; kingdom Metazoa; phylum Arthropoda; class Insecta; order Diptera; family Syrphidae; genus Cheilosia; species Cheilosia soror. Next base: position 119,682,593 of record OX443561.1, read on the forward strand.
GAATAGAGAGCCTTTACCGGCCCTGGCACTGCGGCCTCTCTAAAGGAGCCAATTGTATCATCCCTGGTAGAGGCCTAGAGCCATCTTTTTACTCCGGAGACAGTCAGGAAGACAAGTATCTTCTCTGGGGTAATTCGGAAAGATTTGCTTAGGTAACGATTTCTTCGCCAAAGACTTTCTATCTAAGACGGAATACAGCCGGACATTCCATGATAATGTGAAGAGGGGAATCATCACTCTCAAGGCACAGTCTACATGTGGGGTCTGGAGAGACTCCGATTCGGTGAAGGTGTTTTTTCATAAGACCATGGCCAGTAATAATTCCTGTCAGGATTCTTAGGTTGTTTTCCGTAGGGTCGAACACCGTTGCTAAACTTATTTGAGTTTGACATTGTTACACTCACTTCATTTTGGTCTGGTCGTTAAAGAAGATGTTTATCCTTCATCGTTGTTTGACCACGAGCATCTCTTGTCATTTACCGCATCAATGAAGCTTGAGTGAAGCTTGGAGTTGTTCTGCTCTTCGTCAAATGAAGAGTTTCGTTGAATGGTTAGGTGAAACCCAGTGCTTTAGATGCCGTATCTCTGATGGCTTTCTGACATCGGTACCACTGGTTTTCGTCACTTGATGAAAGACTAAATATAATTTTTTAAAAGCTTCGGGATGAGCATGCCAACAAACGAAAAAAACATCCCGAAGCTTTTAAAAAATTATATTTAGTCGGTAGAGTTTTGCTATCCCACGCCATGGCCCGAACCAGCGCAGTTCGGGTCACGAACAATTACTCTAATCACTGCAAGAGGTTATCGTATAATGTTTGAGGGATACGCTCCGATATTCATAGACATACATTGGCTGCGCTGCAAATACATAGTTAATGGTTAGGTATAAACTAAGTTCATTTAAGCCGCGCTGAATTTTCAGACTAAATACTAGAAATATTCAAGTGCCCTACGTCAATTGTAACATGATCGGTTTGGTTAACTGTTGGCTAATCCGATATTGTGTTGTAAAGGCCTGGATACTTTATTCACAAAAATTATCTCGCCTACGTCCATTTCTAGACTGTCTCGTAAGGACCCTGTTTTCGAATTATACAACCATACTTCCGGTTTTGGAATTAAAACCATAATTTTAATGTCATGTACTACATACATTACCTTAAGGCATATAAGTCTAATAATAGCTAATTAAGCCTTAATGAGGGTCATTATTAGGCATTCAGTGACGTGTTAAAAACTCATAACTCAAGTCTTCTAGTCTAGGCCCACCTTCAATTGATCGACTGCGATCGGCCTATTAGGCGTCAAAACACTCCACGTGAAAGTTCATTCCGTATAGACACAAACTGAACTGATTATTATCACCCGGAAAATAGTTTTTTCAAAATATCCCAAGATTTATTAAGATCATACAGTAGACGCTCGATATAGTGAAATGATTAAAACCAGGCCTGTTCACTATATGGAAATTGTTCACTATTTCGAGCGGAAGTTTTTAAATGTTCAAGTAAGCTTTATTTTAAATAAATAAACATAAACTTAAGTTTTTATTTCAAAACACTAAAAAGAATGGTATAAATCATTAAAAAACACAGGGATGAAGATATTTTTTTGTGTAACACAGAGAAAAATATCTTTTTTTTTTTTTTCAGTAATTACATTTTTAAAAAATAATTTTTCACCTTCATTTGTGTCTTCTTCGCCGTCGTCGAATACTAACCGCCATCTGTAGGAGCTGACTACATCAGTCAACTTCATTTCGACACTCTAAACATCTCGCCAGAGGCAATAGACGGGGGTTAAACTGTTTCGGTCACCCTTTGCCTTTTCTCTCCCTGAAGGAGAAACTCTAACCTTTGCTCTAATCAAGCTATTATGTGATCAGCACCAGTCTTTGGCTCGTCGTGGACGGGTTGTCAAAGGAAATAAACGGGGGCAGAGTGCTACGGTTACCCTTCATCCTTTTCTTCCAGTATACAATCCCTCCACTGACTTTTTGTCAAGCAGAAGAACGGATTCAACCATTTCTGCCATGCATCAGTCTCTCCTCAGTGGTTGACTGTCAGAGTCAATAGACAGGGGGTAGACTGCTACGGTTAAACTCCGTCTATACCCGAAGACAAACCTCCACCAGAAGATGCTAAATGCAAACATTTTAAACCGACTGAGTTGACTGCTTCAGACATCATTATCACCTCCTGGCACATTAAGATGCACGAAGATATCTCTCAAAAAAATTCGTATGTACCAATAGAATTCCCACCTGCAATATTCTGGCCACTTTCTGTGTCCTGTTTTTGGGACAGCCATCTAAACTAACAATCATAACTAAACTATCAAAAAACACACAAATGAACGGTAAATTGTTCTGAAAAATAGTTGACATCCAGGCGCTTTGCAAAACTGGAACTATTTAGAGTAGTCTGCGAAAAATGCTGGTGGTGTATTAATTTTTTTAATTTTCCTCCCGAAACAACCAAGGGTAACCTCATCCGCTTTTGATAGAGTCCATGCTTGTGCGCCATAGACAAGGACTGGGACTATTAGGGTTTTATAAAGGGTCAATTTAGTTGTTCGAGAGAGGGCTTTGCTTCTCTGTTGCTTTCTTACTCCCAAAGAGACAGCAATTGGCAAGACTTATTCTTAGTTTAATCTAATCGCTGGTGTCACTGTCTGAGTTCATAGGGGAGCCGAGGTAGACAAAGTCCCTAACCACTTTAATTTGTATCTGTTATGCCGTTGTCACCGGCGTACGGGAGTAAATGGACGGACTTTTAAAAGATCGTGCCTCTGTTTTTGCCGTTTGAGTTTTGCACTATTCTAAAACGATTTCATTGTAAATTTGGTTTGTAGGCTTCGTGCAGCTGCTTCAATAAAGATGTTGAAGAGTAAAAAGTTGCATATAAACGCGTTGCTTCGTTCTAAACCGTTTGCAATACTAAAAGGCTCATTGATTTTCTTTCGACTTAACGAGATTCATACAAAACTAGCTGAACCCCCGCCAGCTTTGCCAGGATAAGCCAGCCAAAGACTTGTATTTTTTCTTTAAAAGGCGAGGCAATAACGTTTCATTAAACTGCAGATATTATGCACTACCCTTGCACTTGAAGTTGGTGTTATAGTAAGTACTCTTCAAATGTATCTCCAGGAAAATTTGTAGCGAAATAAGTCTTGGAATTTCGGTGGACTATTATGTAAAGACCATTTTTGTTGTCTGTCTTGTACAGCGCTATATTTTTGAGTAATAAACGATAGAAATATAAATACTTAGTGCCTTCCAATTTGTATTCAAATATTTTATTTAGAAGGCGCTAAAAATAAGCTTGTTTGAGCTCCAAACTAAAAAGAAATTGCTCTCTTAAAGTGTAAAAATCATTCAAAATAACGAAGCACTAATAATAAATTATTCTTGGAATTTTCCAAATATTTTATATAACTTTATTTATAACCTTAAAAATCTACACAATAAATATCAATAAATAATTTGGTAACATCATAATAATTGCTTAGAAATTAAATTATGAAAAATGTATCTTAATCTTGCTCAACAACTACATTTCCTTCCATCTGTATATTTTTATAACAAAACGAATGATAAAAGCATACACAAAATACAAATATTCAGACTTTACATAGAATTTTGAAGATAAAATAATAACAATTCGACTTCACAGTCACTGCTTATGGCAACCAGTTTTCTGTTTCTTTGAGTATTTTTTTTTCTCCCTTCGCTTTGCTGGTGATTCACATTCTCTAAATGCTAAAACTTAATGATTACACACAGATTATAAAAAAAAGGAAAAGAAATTACAATAAAATTCTTCACTTGATATCAGCCAGTGCTTCAAATCGTCCTTCGCCAGCACTCGGTGCAGTCAAGACATCCACACTGAATACCTCGGCATCTGGATCGACGGGTGCGCCCTGATCAGCCATTATATCATTGATGGCGATGTCGTTTGACAAGTCAATCGGCACACTCTCGTACACATCGATTTCGTTCGTCAAAATATTCTTGTCATCCAGACTGCCCCATTCCGAGTTCAATCCGTGGTAGCTAACCTCATTCACGTCTTCGGCGTCCTCCTCGTCATCTGAAGATGATAGATCTTCGCGTAATGAATGATGTTCTTGTGGTTTGGGCTTTTCTGGTTCTTCTTCGATGCTGTCCTTCTGCTTGTCTTCGATGTTGGCTGCAACCATATTTTCTACGTCCTCAGCGAAACGTTCCTCTTCATCGGTGGCCATTGTCAGCCTGTCCCCAACACCATCGACTAGTTCCTGTAGCTGTTCCTCTTCGGCATTCTGATTTTCGATTGATTCATTATTTTCACGGTCATCATCGTCATTATTTTCGTCCTCGGTGTGCTGGGTGGACTCCTCGCCATCGTTAATATTTTCCGCATCGACGAGCGCTGAGAGTTTTTCACTTTTTATTGTATTGCCAGCTGCGTTTGTGTTTTCCTCTTCGGCAAGGGTGGCCACATCATCGTCCAAGGATTCAACGGCTTCAGTTGTATCGCCGCCGCCTCCCACAATGTCCTCTAGAAGTTCATCTCGGTTGACAGCGCTGTCATTGTCGACATCGTTGTTGTCAGACGATGGTATACGATGTGGTACAGTGTCGTGCATTTCTGTGGTAATTGCTTCGGTGGTGCTCTGCATTTGTCGATATTTGTGCGCGCGTGTGTGTGTGAATAATGTGCAAAAGGACAATTTTATGAATTGTGTGTGTGTATGTTTGTGTTGATATGAGGAAAATTTGCGTGAAATTGAAAGAGAAAAATTTTATACGTAAGTTTATTTTTACTGTTTGTAATTTAATCGTAAGTGGGATAAATATGAGAAAAAAAAAATGACAAGGAGGATGCGTGCAGCAGGTATCTGACATGCGGTTTGCTGCCTTGTGTGCTGCGTGTTAATTTTATGCTTGACAACTTTACTGCTGCTGTAATTATGGTCGAGTTAATTAGTGTTATATATATATATGAGTGGTATCTTTATTTTTTTACAATCACCATGCCAATTACCAATAAGTATGAAATAAAAAGGAAAACAATTTTAAAAATGTACATAAAATAATCCTTCTCGGTCCTCGTTGTACTCACCACAAAAATTAAATAAATCGAGTACTCTGCCGGCTGAAAGTTAAACGCGAATGATTGACTCAATCTTTGGGATACTTTCTTTATATAGCTTGCTGGTGGTGCTCGCCCAAGTAGGCGATATGTGCGGCGAGCTTTCTCGGTAATCGGCAGTAGTGAGATAATTATGCGGCCCCCTACTACAAAACAAAAACAACTTAACCAACGATGATACATGAATCTGAATCTGAAACCCGAACCTCTATTGCCCGTGCGGGCTTTGGATGATTAATATTCATACCATGGCATGTGATGTCACCTTCGGAATGGTTGCGATTGGAAGCAGCTAACATTTTCAAGAGCAAAAGTCGTTGTGATGTCGACGTTTTGCAACGACGACGACGCGTTGCGATTTTGTCAAAGTCTATTGTTAGATACGGACGAGGAGTTCTGATTCTCATGAAACTTCGATGTTTCATCTTGGGTGTGGAATGCGTGCGCCACTTCCGCAAATATGGGCATAAATGCGTCGTGTTCGAGGTTTTGGCCGTTTGAATGGGTAAAATCAAGAAAAAGCCGGTGTTTGTTGTGATACTGAGTCACGTACATGTATGGGTATAGGAAGAATGGATGCAAATTTGTGGATGCTTTTCGCATCTGATGCATGCTAATGGGATGGCCTTGAGGGATTCCCTCTATTTTTGGTGTTTTCAACTAATTATAGCTGAAATGAGCAAGTTCGCTGTATTATAAATTCTACAGGGGCTTAGAGAGGACTTTGAAATTTTAGTTTTAGTTTTTTCCTGAGTACTGTGGTTTCGCCTGCCTCATGTCTGAAGGTGGAATATAGGCTGTATCTAACGCTGCAGTGCGAACTGGATTGAGTTGGAACCAATAATATTGGTGCTTCTATAACTGTCGATTGTGGTCTGCATTTTAGGTATCAGATGTCACTTATAGTATGGCGCCAATTCACCTGCATTTAATTTCCGACTTTCGAATCTGTTGCGGTTTGCTTTAGATTTATTGCTTATTATTGAAGCAAAAATGGGGGGCAACACATAAAATGTTGATGCAGTAGGTATCTAGTTGTGCATCGCTTATGCGATATGTGAACTCCGATGAAAATACCTTTTGACGTAACAGCAGTATCGCTCTGATTTCAATCAGTTATTGTTTGTACTATCTGACTGATAGATTGTCAAAGTGAAGTATGTTTTGAATTTTCGTGGAAGGCAAAATTAATCTCGGGATACAAAATACTTCTACATTTTTGAACTTCAGTTAAAATCTACAGCTGTAAGAAAATATCGTTTGTGGAATAACTAAAGTGTGTGGATCGAAAAATTATTTCATTTAGACGCTGCGATTTGGTTCCGGCAAGAAAACTTTTTTAAATTCTTAAAAGTAGACAAAAACTGAAATAGTTTGACGTTAAGGACTTTAATTGAACATATTTTTGTGACATTTGTTCAAAATTGTTACATGTGTTGTGTTTAAGTGTTTAACATTAACCAAAAAAAAATGCATAGGCTTTGGAATTTCACTTCATTTTAAGATTTTGTAAAACTTAAGAATAGCTGAAAATCAGATAATTTTCCGGTCAAATTTTGATCTTAGTGGTAAATATAGGAAAATAATTTAATCACTGAAATGTCCCTCTTAAGGCTAATGTCACAAGAGCTCCTTTCGGCGCGCTTCTATTTGGTTGCGCGCTATAAATATACAAAGAACCCAGGAGTCGGTATGATCGCGCTAACTATTTTAAACAGCCATTTCCCTCCATGGTGCGCCAGCCGTAGAGTGTCATATATAGAAATATATCACAGAAATATCCCACGAGCTTCCAAATGGGAGCAAGTCAAAAGCAAGGTTTGAGGCATAAGCTTATATTTTGAAATTTTATGGAAAAGAAATCATGGATGGTCAGATTGATGTTGGAAAATCTTCCTTCGAAAATTGGTTCAACTTAGGATGCCTCAGCAGGAAGCCAATCTCCGATGGTCGGGGTTGACAAACTGCGTCATATAAGGAAGATATGGCCTACCTATAATCAAAACAGAACAAATAATCTACTAAACAGAATCCGCCCAGATATCGCCAGAATCACGGCAATGACCACTGGGCATTGGGCAATTGGAGATCATGCGGCCAAACTAGGTATCCCATACAACCCTCATTGCCGCAGTTGCGGTAATACAAATGAAAAAGAAACTCTCTCTCACTTCCTCTGCAAATGTCTAGCTCTAGCAAGTGCCAGATTGCGCGCACTGAATCAACAATTCTTTGACGACCTTACCGACATCTCGGGCAAAGGTATACAGGATCTTATCCGTTTTCTCAATTCCACAGGTTGGTTATAGGCACCCACCAGACCACATCTTTAATAATCACCACGAAATAGGGCACACAAGTCGTGGTAACAAAACGTCACATCCTTGTGCTATTTGGGTCAACCAACATGATGCTCGTGTGACAACAACGAAATTTTTACCGAGGCGCGCGGAGAATTGTGCGCGCGACCATTTTTGAGCTCTTGTAGCATTAGCCGTAAAGATGTCGACTCAAAATATATAAGTCAGGAAATGATGTGTTTTTTGTTGCTATCAATATGGGCTTTGCGAAATAATAAGACACAATCCTACGTATAACAGATTCATTATGCCTTGGCGACAGTTTTGTAGGATATCGCATAGCGTCCATTCCGATCTGCCCGGTGTTTAAAACCTACTTTAAAGCTGATTTCGAAAGGTAGCCGGAAAGATATTGTTGCATCATTTAGTACTTCATCTTGACCAATATTTTGTTCTGTATGTAGAGTCTCTCAGCCGTAGCTATGAGATTTAAGCTGCAGTTAAGTATATACAAGGGCTTTAAGGCAACAATCAAAATTATTTTCTAAAATGGTTATATTGAAAGTAATGTTTATTTTGCTCAAAAAGTTTAATTTCTAGGTTCCGCTAGAATATCATCGTAGTATCCAAATTCGAGATAAGAATTTTTGCGTTAGAGCTAACATTTTCAGTCACTTAGGGATCCAGTAAACAAATTGGCCATGCCTATATTCTGGGGTGGGATTCTGTAAAATAAAAAAGTTCAATCGGTAAATGAAAACGATTGTACTTTTTTATTTTACAGAATCCTACCCCAGAACAGAGGGGGACGAAATGTTTGCTTCGTGTAACTTCGAAAACGAAAGGAATTTTAATTTGCGTGAAAGCAAAAAAAAACGAAAGCGCTTACTAATGTTTTCACTTTTAGGTAGGACAAAAAACAAAACCTCAGAAAATATCCTAAAAAATGCAATTTCAACTGGGCTCTTAAACATTTGTTATACATGAAGTAAATTTTCGCTTTCGAATGATTTCTTTCGTTTTTTGACTTTTTGATGTTTTTCACTTTTTGAAAAAATGATGTATGTACTACACCATTCCCAAGTTAAATTTCAAATTTTGAGCGGAGAATCTTTTGCGGTGGAGGTATTTTCTCTGATAGACATATTGAAAATTGAAAATGAATGAATGAATGAATCAATCATAATCTGAGCCTTCCTTCCGGTTTCGAAATCACTGAAGCATGTTGCAGGTACAATTAATAGCAATTAAACAAATTTTATATTGGCTCAAGAAAAACATGATAGCCACTAAAAATATCCGAACCTTTTTGGACAGCCAATCAGCTATCAAGTCCTTGCGAATTCTTCTCTAATAATTCCAAATTCTGTATTGCCATTCGCCTGCCTTCGAGATGGCAGGACAGTTTTAATATTCACTTTTGATGGGTGTAGGTGGTATAGAGATATTCTATTGCCATTAAATTCACCAGGCATTGAACAACTACACCCGTTTTAATGGATCAAATGCAATAAGTACAAATAGTAATCTCTCTACAAGTAAACCTAAACTAAAGCTGGATGTTTTCAAGGGGGCAAATCTCATTTGGACTGGTGTTATTATAACTCATAACGTTTCTAATCTGATTTGGATAAAGCCATATTCGAAAAGCTAAAAGATTTTGAGAAACATATGATCCAAACACAACGCACCTATTACTGGTCTTTGTGTGTTACTGGCGGGCCAGCAACTTTCACTTAACCGTATACCTAACACTTTAGGTGGTCAAACCTTTTTGGGGTCAAATCACTGCGACCACAATCAGTCACTGCTATTTTAAAGCAAAAGTTCTAAATAGCTCTTATTTAAGTTATATGATTCTAAGATACAAAATCACCATTGCACGTTCTCCTTAAATAAGCTCCCTCCGCGTGCAAAAAGTTATATTTACATGGAAAATGTAAAGTGCAATAAATTATACAGAACCACGGTGACTGTGTCGTATACGTAACATTTTTCATTGCTTTTGCTTTTAATGAACTTCATCATAAGTGTACAAATATTTTTAGAACGTATGCTTGGCAAATGAAATCTAGTGCAAATATAGCAATTGCAATACGCTGGTAACCAATCAAATACCAAGCTATAGATATTATAGAGAACTAAAAATCTGCCTCAGTATTTGAGTTCGTTGAACCATTTACTATTCACCAAAGGCAATAAAGCGTATAAAGTACTCATATATCGCCTTAATTGTATATTTCCGCAATTTAAATTTAAAGTTTTCGCATAAAAGCATTACAAATAAACCGATTATGAAATTGTACAACAATTTCACAACTCCCTTTACACAAAAAGTAATTTACATTTTAAATGGAATCTTTCATAAGCAGATTTTGTTTTTTTTTTCTGCGCTGTAGTTGTTTGATTCAAAAAATTGACAATATAGTTTTTATATAAGCCTACAAAAGATGAGCGCATACAAATAAAAAAAAATCCCTCTACCACAAAACATCGTCCTCAGCACTTTAAAATATGCATTTGGCATAAAAATGTATGTCCACAATGCCAACCAGTCGAAAATTTCATTCGTGGTTAATTTTAACATCCTGCTGTGGGTATTAATACCTCACCACATGCCAACCGAATATTAAAACACATATCCTATCCTATATTCAATTAAATATTAATAAAATAGTATTCTCCCACCTACAGACAATAATGTGTGTATGGGTTTGGATGGACTTTAAAACAGTCTATGACAGAGATTTGCCAACGCTTTGGATTTTTTCTCAGAACTAGCCGATGATGCATAGCCTATTTGTCATTTTAATTTAAAGATACTATAGTGAGAAAATTAAACGCGGCTGTGATTAAAGAACGGTGGATCTACTAGGGGGGAACTATTTTAGGTTTAAGCTGTGAGTCTGGAATAGCGAAATATATGACTCATCCAGATCGAAAAGCTTTCTGCTGTCGTAGGTGTCTAGCAAGAAATTTAGAGATGATTACATGTGTGACAGTAGAGCCACTTTTCTAATTTATTCTGATCTCACTTAATTCCTTTTATTGCGTTGTATTATTTGCAGCTATGAACCGGTCTCAAGAATTGCTGTTAAGAATATACTTTGAGAACAAAATCTAGGAAAACAGTTATGGCATTTTTGGAATATCTAAAAATGCTGTACGATTGGAGCGTTTTCCAATCTCCAACCGTGAATCTTTATTTTGACGATTCGTAATAGTGAGATTCTGGTTGTGAATCTATGTTACTTCGCGGAAAATGTTGGTGCAGAAAGTAGTTAGCGAATCAAACAGCGACAATGAGAGAAAGCGACAATTAAAGAAAAAGATCGGTTTTGACCACCAATGTCGGTTTTCAACGACTAAGTAAAGCTTTTTATTTTTGGGGGTTTTTATAACATACGTAATGTAGCTTAAAACTAACGATACATTTTTTATTGTTGTACATTTTTGAGCTTTATTGAAAATCGGTACTTCAAAAATATTGAAACTGGTATAAAATAAAGCGCGAGGTTTGAATTTGTAGTGAATAGTTAAATTGGTGCGATGAATATTTGAATTGGAGGTGAGTTTGCTCCAACAAATGCAATGCTAAATATTTCGAAAAGCTCAGCTCGACAGCCAGTAGGTAGTAGCATCACAATTTTGGTAAATACTTCAACGAGCTTTACGATCTTTCAAAAACTATTCCAAGGGATTTCACTTTATGATATTGTGAAATTTTTTATCTTAATTAGTACCTGAATGAATTATATTCCAGATTTTAAAGTGAACGAGACCGATTTATTATAATTGTGAAATATCCGGATGGATGGATCTGATACTCCTAAGTCCTGATACTCTTGATCTGATTTTAAATCAGCCGGGACAATCCCCATTTAGGTACAGAGGTGAGAGTATATAACTAACTGGAGGACGCCTGTTTCATGAAAGAAATCTGAGTTGGGTTGGGAGTAGACGTTTAATGTGACCAAATTCTAAAACACCTCGTAGCAACAACAACGCACAGTGGTTGGTCTTCTCCTCCGCTCTAATCACCAGTTGGCGTGCTTGTAATCGTCGCTCAATTAGCGCAAGTGGTTGTGGTAGTCACTTGGTCAATTGAGAAAAATCGAGGTGCAAGTTCACTTCCTGACAGGTGAAAACAGAAGTGTCTTCCCAAGTGGATATATACGGAGAATTGACTGTCAGAATTCAAAACTATTCAAACAATCACTTAAAGGAGTCTGATGATGAATTATTGGTGTAGTTCGAAATATCTATCATTCCTACCAAAGTGACTGTGTCTACGAGTTGTTGTTAATGTAATTCTCTCAAAAACAATAATTCAGAGACTGAAATTCGACATAATTTCCCAACAGAAATTGTCAGGGTCTATCCCAAACAAGCGAGAATCGTTGTTACTCCTCGCTTCCCCACTCAGCATAATATGTAATGTACATACAGCTGCTGACCATTGTCCATAGCACTCACTGAGAAAACAAATTAACCCTTTTCGATTGAGGTACTCATATGATCGTGTAATTTTGTTTTATTTTTTGTCCTGTCGCACGATCGCAAAAAGTATATTTTCATATAATTATGTGTGCTGTGGTATATGCTATCCAATCCAGCTGAAGGCAAAGTCATGAGTTATGATGACTCAAGAGACGGAATTATACATAATAGAAACGTTCTCTGTGTATGATTCTCTTTTTTTAATTTCAGCTTCACACAGAGACAGAACTTCGACTGAGCGGAAATATTCATTTTCTTTGTATGCGCAGCGAAGAATGTTGTTGTTGTAACCAATGTAATTTAAAAACACTAATTTACCTATTTTGCAAATATTTTTTCCAAATAATTATTCTTCTTAACACATCTATGAGTGGTAAGCTTCAATTTGATAAAAAGAAAAATAGATTTGGTATACTTTAAGTAGGGTAAATGACTCCGAAGCGAAATCGGGTCGGCTTTTAATATTATAATAGATACAAAAGAGCACACAAATAAGTGTTGGTTTCTTTATGTAGGATTTTTATATTTATTTTTTTATAATTATTTGGGTAGTATACTAAATGCAGTCAAGTCAAGTATATACTTCATTATAGTACACTACAACCATTTAAAAGCATTTTAGCCAATTCTAAGAAAAATAACAAGTGATGGCATTTTTTTTACAACAGAGTGTACTCCACCCATATGCGATTACATTTGTCAATGTGCCACATAAATCTCTGTAATAATGCAATTTGAACTGATGAAGAACAGGCAAATTATACGAGTAACGTGCATGTACCTGTCTACAACAATATATACGTTCATGGCGAACAAAAAAATACCAAATCGCAAAAAACTACATAATATTCTGATTAATTATTTCATTTAATACTAGAATAATTGACATTGCGGCTTAGCGGATACCTAATGATCTGCCAATTATGCATGTGCAATTAATTAAACACACGGCAATAATCCGGTCACAATGAGTGGCAAGGTAATCAAAATTGAACCAGATACAGTGTTTTTTTTTTTGTCCGCATCATTATTGACAGAATAAGTCATATTATTACCTTTGGTAAGGACTAAGGGCGTGTAAAAAATACACACACACACACAGCTCGAAATGTATACTGTTGATGCTAACAATTTGAATAAATACATTTTATTACAATGTTGCGAAAAAAAAAGAATCACCATAAAAATTGCCTATAAATTGAATATTTTATATTATCGACGTTTCGATTGTCAATATTATAATTTGACAGGATTTTGAAGGGCGCCACTTTCAGGATGTGCGACAACCGACAACCAAAATTTTTGCTAAGCCGGGAGGGTGTTGAAAACCTCAACGTTTCTGACACACAACAACTAAACCAAAATTAATTTTATTCAAATTTGTTTCATATGATTATGGTTGGGCGAATGTAATACAACAAATTGGATGTGTAGATATAACCCATGGGTCATGAATATAGCAGTTGCCGTTCATTGAATGCAATGAATTATATTGATGGCAGTGTTCGACGAGCGTGGAACACAGAAGCATTGAATTAGTTGTATTTTGGTTAGCGTGGTTCTGCGGTGAGGGTTGGACCGTGATTGAATGCGTAATGAGAGGGCTTTTCATTAGCAAATAATTATAATGAATTGTTAAATGCGGACAGAGTATTTTATTCATTGGCAATTTTGGAGGTGTTCTTTTTTTTTTTTGGATGCTAATTTTTTAAACGGAATATGTTCAATTTAATTAATCGTAAATGTTTCCCAGGAAAGGTAGATACTTTGAAGGGGTTCATGAAAAAGCTGGTCTATTGGGAATTATTCTTTTTAAGTTTGCCCGATTTAAGCGGTTGGTTGGTTGCGATTGATATCAAATTGACTAGACAAAAAGTTGAAATTTAATATTAACTGTGTTTATTTTTTACTACCTAATACTGGTCTTGTCCAACGGGCCTTAAAGAGCCATGGATGCATTGGATTCATGTGACGAAATCAAGTGCGGCGTTACATCAGCAACTTTGACGTATTTCAAGCTGTGGTTAAAAAAAAACTGTAAGCGAAGAGCTCTAAATGGGTAGTCAATGGTGGCTTTCATATCCCCGAAGTTATAGTTACTTATTTTCATTCAAATGGTCGCAGAGAGCACTTGGGTCACCCAAATTACGGGTTGGGCGCTATATTACCTTTATCTGCAGTGACCCTTTTTATGGTTCGAAGCCAAGAACATTCCGCGTGGTTGAGCTTTAGATGCATGCATTAATGAGATGGCCGTTCTTTTCTGGCTAGACAATGATGTGAAGGGACATTCACTAACTATAATAGAAGGACTTGACAATCGGCTTTTCGATTTTCTGAATTTAGGTTGTGACTGGAGTAGACGTCAGAGCGACAGTACTCACCACATACAAGGGTGGGCTGCCCGATTCTTAACAATTACAGCTGTCAGATTTCGGGTTCGGGTTGGTGATGAAATCTCCTTTTCCAAAATCCCCTTTCCAAAACCCTCTGTTCCATAATCCCCTGTACTGTAATCCCTTACTCCAAAAGACCCTGAGAGAAAATCCCCACGGCACAAAATCTCCCATTTTTAGATGTGGTGTTATTAATTCTATACGTATGGGGGGCATGCTACCCCCCTGCTTGTCGTCACTGTAGGATTTGGAGAAGGTGCAAGGTTCGGTATATGCAAAGTTTATAATATTATGTTGTTTGCTTAATTTTACGCGTTTAAAACACGGATAAATTTTAACTAGTGAAACAGGGGATTTTAATGACGGATTTAATAATAAAAAATGAGAGATTATGCCCAATAAGGGATTTTGGAAAAGGAGGTAACGTAGAGATCCCCTCGGGTTCATATCGAACCTTTTGGCTGAAGGAGTCTCTTTGCTCTATTTCCCTTGACTATCGCTTGGAGTCTATCCGAAGTCTATCAATAGGAGCTTTCTTTTCTATTTTGGTAATTTTATTTCGTCATACCTGGCATCGTTATAAGTTTGTTGAACAGGCTTTGTATATAGAGAGGGAGGCTGCAATAGCAAACCGCCAGGGCAGCTATAACTGAGCAATCGCATTTATGGGGCATTTTTCTCACCGAAAGTGAGTTTGCCTCGCGGCTCAACTCTTTACAATAATGGCAGAATTTTAATACAGAAGGAAAATAGTATTTCACCGGAGTAATCTGGCTTAGGCAAATGTACGACTAAATTAAGCTAAATGTCGTGAATATAACTAATAAAGAAGAGTGGACAATTTCATTTGTTTGACCAAACTTCCTTAGATTTTTGAATACTTTTACGTTAGCTTAAGTCAACTTATTCCTATTACGGGTGATTATTTGGATTAGGTATCTTGAAAGGAAAAAGTGTACAAGGATACCAAATCGTAAACCTTAAACCGAATTAATCAAGCCGCAATTAACTTAAGACACTTCTCCAGTATTCTAGATTCCAAGCTTATAAACCAGACTCGGACGACTACATAGGTGCAACTGTGGTATGCCTAGGAACATATTTGAGGGCACATATTTTTCATACATGATTGCAATTGTTAAACAGATTTACATATTTATTATCAAGCTTGATTTATAATTTAAGAAAAGAAAAAAAATATACGAAAGCGAAGCTTTCTTATTACAAGGGGACCTACTTAAGAATAATTATGAGCCAAAAATCCAAATACCACCTTCACGAATTGTCTGAGGGTGAGGGTTCTTCTCAGTAGGAACTCCATCCCTTGTTCTTACTTCTACATACAGCGTCTAACCAACAGCACAACAACGCAGACGAGAACTGTATCTAAGGAGACCTAACGATGCTATGAAAATTATCCACCAGAATCTTTAAAAATCGCATATCGAGAAGTCCTACGCAACCAGTATCACGTGCTGAATACCCAGTGGTACGGGTACCAAGGGGCCATTCGATACGTCGAAACTGAAAAATCATTAGTCCCGGGTAAAATCAAGGAAACAGTGCGTCTAGAACAGATGTGGTGGTCGTCTACTGATGAGCCCACCCACCATATACGTAAAGTTGTTTTCTAATTCTGTGTAGCGTTCTTACGACCTTTGTCGAAACAGGTCGGAGTAAAACGGTCTTTCTTATTTCATAAATATGCCTATACCTATGCTACTTTCATATGTACCTACATATTGATAAAATAAATAAATAAATAGATGGCGCAAAAGGCGGGTAGACACCCTAGGCCTAGCTTCTCGCAACCATTCGTTTTGTGTGAGTTTTTATTTTTGGGACGAATGGAAGGGACCTACAATTTTATGCCGAGTCCGAACGGCTGAACTGAGAATCTCCTTCAGGACAGTCATACTCCTTAAGATGTCATTTGTATTTTTCCGGGAATCAAACCCTCGCACAGTAGTCCAGCACACTAACCACTGCGCTACTGCGCCCACCTACAGACTGATACTGAGATACAATTCCATCTGTTCACATGCGATTTAAAGGAAATTTGTATGGTAACCCATGCATGTTATCCCATACATCCATA
The DNA here is from genome assembly GCA_949372485.1 of Cheilosia soror. NCBI lineage: Eukaryota > Metazoa > Arthropoda > Insecta > Diptera > Syrphidae > Cheilosia > Cheilosia soror. Next base: position 119,699,028 of record OX443561.1, read on the forward strand.
GGCAACTCCCTTGGGAAACCCACGCAACATTAGACACACCATCTCCACATACACCTGTCGATTTTCAATTTATTAACGCAATTCATCGAATTCCTTCAATCGGCGCCTTTATGGATAATGAAACGTGTTTATGTTTCCTCACGCATAAAGCAATAAATCTTCTCATTCTCCCCTCAATAAACAGAGATATCTTCCATTAGGTCCTTCTTCCTTCCCCCATTTCCCTCAATCAGAATGTAGGTACACCTCTAAATCAGACACAAAAATTCAAAAAAAAAAAAAAAAAAAACACGAGTCCTAGGTAGGTACTTTCAAATTCTATACGCAATATGTTGTCGACGCGCGTCGCGTTAAGGAAATCCTATAGCACTCTTCAATTTCACTTTTTATTTCAATTCAATTCATTTTCCAATCAATTTTGGCATTAACGACTTTTCCAAGCGATTGCCATCGTTGTCGTTGACAGTTGTTCTCTCTCCAAAGCTCTAACTCTAACATTCCGAATGTGAAACGAGAAAGAACAAGTGTCTGTCCGCCGGGCAAAGAAGTCAAAATGCTTGGTTATCCTTTTTTTTTTTTTGTTCTGCTTTACCTCTGCACGAAGACACCACCCGAGGAACATCACGAAGCTGACGAAAAAGCGCACATCGATTTGAATTTAATACCCGTAACGAATGTAACATTTTATTGTGAGGATTTGCGATTTTTTTATGAAAGGGCGGCCAATAAAAGTGCAAAATGTCTCTCGGTGAATACATCCACCCATACACAGTATCTACGCGGGTAAATGGGTGTTCTTTTCAGGAAATTTAACTACCGAATTGCTGCAGTAGCTTTTCGATTTACAACACACTGCGGATAGCGGATGATCGTTATAATAAAACTGAGAAAATTCGGGACCGTGTCGCCTGAAGCTATACAGCCAGCCTCAGTCCTTCTGGGTGTTTTTTTTTTTTTTTTTTTTGGTATTTTGTTTGACCTAAAGGCCGAGTCAACGTGTCACGTATTTGTATCTCTAGATCCTGCGGAAGGCGAATTTATGAATCAGAAATTATTTTCATGTTTTTTTTTTCGGTTTTCTTTTGCAAGTAATTTAAGATAATAAATTATGGATAAGCTTGTGATTTAAATTACTTACAGGGTTGGAGGTCGGTCGTCGGATTAAACTGTGAGAGGATAATAAAATTAATTATGATGCAGGCGAATTTATTTGCTTTTTTTTTATTCACTTAAAAAGGACACGCACATTTTTGATTTCGTGAAGGACTATGCGACTGATGGTTATGCAGGGGAATTATTTAGCTTCAGCCGAGGAAATTTATTCACAAAGATTTGCCAGAAACTAAGAATTTCTGTCATAGGTGGGTAAAGCATAAATAAGTACAAGTAGATACGACACTATTGTAGGCCTTGGATAATGGAAGGTGTAAAAGAATACCATAGGTAACTACAGTAAAACCTCTCGATTAAGAATGGGTAATAAATATCTACATATCGTATAGATTGAACACAATTCAGATTCAAATTATGACAGCGAAACACAAGGTTCCACCTCTAAAACTAATCTAGCAATAATATAGCTGAGAATATTCTCGGTCTCTTCGAAAGAAAGATTCTCCGTAAAATTGTCGGTCCCGTTTGCGTTGACGGGCTTTAGAGAAGGGGTTCAATGACGAACTGTACGACAATACGAGCTGTACACCGAGATCGACCTAATCAAAAAGAAATAACTGCGAATCAGTCATTTAAAATGGGTAGGACATGTTGAGCGGATGGTAACAAATTCTCCGGTCCATAGACCGTAGGCAAGACATAGCCTACAGTCAGTATCTGGCCAACATAATATGTGGCATTTTGTCCCATATATAATATATAGACTCTTTTGTATGGGACAAAATGCCACTACATACATTTCTGCAATGGTCTCTATACCTCGATGTTCGAAAAAAGTAGCAATCTTCTGACTACCAAACAATTGTGAGCAGCAATTATTTGTACAGCCAAAACTACGCCACATATTACATCAAAGACTACAATCCAATTAAAGGGACGTTTGAACGCAACATCACTATTGCTATTCCTAAGTCCGGTCAGTATGGGTAGTTAAGGTTAGGATCCATCCTTCAATGGGGATTTGGAATACAATGGCCTCGGCTAACTAGCTTACTTGATGTTCTAAAATATCGTATAGATACCTTTTAAATAGTGAGACTGAGACCTCTGGAAACTCTTTGAATGTCTTGGAAGAAGTAGATACCAAGGCTTCTACTCCTCAAGTGACTCGGACTTTAGAAGTCTGTGCAGTGGCAAAGGTGTCGCTTTGATTTAGTCTCAGTAGTAAAAACTGATTTATGTCTTCCTGGCTAATGGCTATAGGCTATCAAAAGTTGTCGCAAAAGCAAAACATTTTATGCAGAAACGATTCCAAAAATTCAGAATTTCAACAAAAAACCAAAAAAAAAAATTTTTTTTTTTAAATTGTGTCTCCATTTTGTCTATGTATGGAAGTGGTATTTGTCTCACTCACGTATTGCTTCTCTTTGGCAATGGAAAAAGGGGAATTGTAAGAATTTCAACAAACAACGACATTGAATGGAATTTCCGAAGTCTCTTTCTTTCTTCTGTTATTTGTTATATAGATGTTTTGGCGTGGAGTCTTTCCTTCATACGGTGTCAAGGACTGCGGTAACTTCAAAACTCACGAAAATCGAATAAGTGGTTCTTGAATTATGGAGGAACAAAGAAACATACATACGTTGCATTTAGTATAGTAGTATGGACTATATGCTTGCGCCTCCGCTCACGTGTAATAATAATTTTAAGCAACCTTATACTTATCCGGTGAGTGTTATCATAGAAATATTGTAATAATTTCAGAAATCAGCCTAGTGTAGTTTCAAAAATAGCCATCTTTAGCCCTCTCCTGCCTAACCATAAGTTGGTAATTGGTGTTACCATTACAACGTTCAGAGAAATTTGAAAATCAGCCTATTCCCCCTTTACCTCGAACAATGACCGCATCAAATTCATAAAGGAATTTGATTTAACTTCTTATGCAAATTTGTCTTTATTCCGAGACCAAATGACACAAAATAGTCCTTTGACTTGAATAAACGCAAGCTGGGAACCGACTTAAAAATAAATAAATGGGTGGCCCAACATGCGGTAGACACCCTAGACCTAGCTTCTCGCAACCATTCGTTTTGTGTGAGTTTCTATTTTTGGGACGAATGGAAGGGACCTACAATTTTTTGCCGAATCCGAACGGCTGAATTGAGAAGCTTTTTCAGGACAATCATACTCTCGGATGTTTGTCAGACGTTCACGAGAGGTGGCGCAGTAGAAAAAGCCTTAAGATGTAATTTGTGTTTTTCCGGGGATCGAACCTAAGATCCCTCGCACAGTAGTCCAGCACACTAATCACTGCGCTACTGCGAGTTGGTGGACTAAAAATAACAAATATTTCTGTAAGGTTGACTAAAGTAAAGAACCCTACTTTCCTCTTCACTATAGTAGTTTCTTTTATAAATTTTTACCACTTTTATTTATCGTTTAAGCCCCAACAGATACTCATATGGATCGTACAAGACGAGCTGAAGCAAATACCTACGTATATAGCCATTCATTCATTCTATTACAATTTTCGAGTTGTAGAATGCTTATTTAGTTTTCCTTAAAAAAAACAATACTACAAATGAAGCCTTTTAGGGGAATACAATTTCTAAAACAATCATTAAAAGAGATTTAACAAAAACATTATTTAACCATCAGATTATATTTCAGAAAAGACGTAGCATAAAATTTGAATAAATTAAACTAAGCGGAACAATTTTCAGTCAATTACCAGTTGCATGAGGTTAGGCTACTCAAAAATTCTCATCTCATTTTCAACTTAACATCACTTAATGCTCTTAAGTCACCAGTGGATGCTGGATGCCCCATCATCATAGTCCTCTGTGTGTTTGCACCATACGCTATAAGCACTCGTATATGTTTGTTGGCATTTTTGGTGTTCCACAGGATTGTAGGTAGGTACACCCAACTCGTTCTAAGTCACCTCTATTATATACAGTATGTGTCCCCCAGCACCAATTTACCATGTTGTCGTGGTAATTAAACAAAAAATAATAAAAAAATATATATTCGTATGTATATAGAGAAGAAAGTAATTCCAGGACCAAAGGAAGCTAGGAAGCTTAAATAAAAAATAAATGCTAAATATGGTAGAAGTTGTTTTTTTTTATTCCGTTTAAATTGAAAAAAGCATGCTTCCCCTCCAATTAGGAGGGAATTTCAAGTAATTAACTGCAAATGAATGCAGAGTAGGTGGGAAGGCGAAAAAGGATATTTTCCCACCCATACAAATGTTCATCCCTTAACCAAACAGGCGTACACTCAACTTAACGCTTTAAGACTATTTTTATTTTTAAATGTAATTCAATTCGCAAACCATTCCGCTAGCTTATCTTAAGTACCTTCGTATATAAACCGGCCAACTGTACCATGTCCCTATACTGACAGACGCTGAAAACTATTTACAAGAAAAGCGGCTGGGTTACAATTTTTAAATTTTTTTATTTTGTTAGTTTATTGTTTTATTAGTATGCTATATATATATATGGTTGTATAGTATTTATATATATCATCTGTATAAAATCAAAGAAAAAAAAATTGTTTTACAACAAGGCATATAATGGGAATAATATCATTTATACAATATTTATAGTGTTACTATGTTTATTGCGCTGCGGTATTAGGCCAAGCATAGTTAGTTGTGAGAATTTTTTACCTCCGGATTATCGACATTGGCATTGATCTCGTTATCATCGGGTTTTACCTCCTCGTCGCTGGAGTCTGTCTTCTCATCAGAGTTGCCTTCAATGTCACGATTTTGGATTTCGGTTGTGGGAGCTTGGGTTCCTTCGGCTTCGGGTACTTCCTCACCAGATTCCAGAGGGCGAATATTGATTATACGGAATTTGAATACGGCACCACTAGAACCATCACCATTACCATAGACGGTATCGTTTATTTCGATTTTATGTCCATCAACAACCTGCAAGGAGACGAATTATTAGCAATTACATATCTATAGGTATATGAAAAAGGTTCTGTTATAAGACATAAGCCACATAAAATTTAAAAATTGTTTGTACCGGTCCTGGCATAGTAATAGGCAATAGTCATTAGTCAGTCTTCAGTGATCTGATAGAATATGGCTGAAGACATAGGTTAGAGCACGAGAGGTCTATTATGAAAGTATGGATATTCAAGTTATTCAGTTGTGTCAACTTGAGCTTTTGACAAAACGATGGAGGACAATATTGACAAGGTTCCCACAGGTAGTTGATGAATGTCCTCTTTTGTATGGGCAGACATGCTTGCATCGCTTTTTCGATCTCTGGAAAACCACAATTTACATCTTACAAATTACGTCTGACAAACATCAGAGAGTATAATGTAAATGTCCTCAGAAAGATACTCAATTTAGCATTGCGGACTCGTAGGTATTGTACGGCCCTTCGATTCCACCAGAAAATGAAAAAAATAATCTCACAAAAACTAATGTAATGATTGTTAGAAACTAGTCCACAAAACTAGGCCTACGATGAATATACCGACCTATGGCCGTCGAAAAGAAGTTTAGATACGATCTTTGAGGCACTATTTTTATTAATAAATAAATAAAAAATCTTGTAACTTATCATATACCGCAGACTGCTCGAGGTGGATAAAGAGGCTTTGTCAGACCAACAGAATGTATTTTAAAAACCTCGTTCTACCGGTCGGTCGATGAGATAAAGGCAGTAGTAGTAGATTAGATACAGCAGCTAGGGGGAAGGTGGAACAAATAAATACTGCCTGGTTGTGGCGCTTGACGTTAAAAAAAATTCGACGAACTGATCATGGAGGTCGCTAACTAGAATGATAAAGCCGTACTACCTGCGGCATATAAATCTTTGTTACTTTCATTCATTTTCAAATGGTCCGCTTGTCCATTAAGTGGGTCGCGGGTGTAGGTTGCTTAAGTGGACCCTCCGTAGCTCTCGATCCTCCGCCATCGACTCCAAATCATCAATGGCAATCCCCATAGGGGTAGAGGAGAGACAATGGGCTTAATCTAACAATCTCATCCTAGGTCTACCTAAAGAACGCTTGAGCGATGGTCCTGGTCTTTGTTACTTAACCGATAAAAAGTTAAGGTATCAGACTGACGACAGAATTACGTATTAAAGGGTCTTCCATAATTCACGCAAATGTAATTTTGAAAAAAAATTCAGATTTTTAATAAGAAAGCCAACATTTTTTATTGATTCACAGAGTATACAGGCGTTGTATGGAATAGCACATCGGATAAATGGCCGCCACCGGGTTGATGACAAGTACGTACTCTTTTATTGAAATTTTCTTTGACAGTTTCGCATAAATGTGGCTGAATTTCATTAATACACCTTGCAATTTGCTTTTTCAAAGCGTTGGTGGTCGTGGGATTGTTTTCATAGACGCTTGACTTTAAAAAAAACCCCAAAGAAAAAAATCCTATGGCGTTAAATCGCAAGATCTAGATGGCCAATTCTGATCGCAAAAACGTCCAATTACACGAGCAGGAAATGACTGAAACCACATGTTGGTAACTAAAAACTGAGTTATCAGGTCACGATAACGAACGCCATTAATGTTACTGCCTAACCAGCTGCATTTTCGAAGAAGAATAATCCAATGATGCCTCCAGCCCAAAATCCGCACCAAACAGTTACGCGTTGTGGATGCATTTGTTTCTCAACAATTACTCGTGGGTTTCTGAACCCCAAATGCGACAAACTTGACCACTAAGTTGAAAATGAGCTTCATCAGTGACTGAAGTTGATTTTGTTCGAAAAATCAGCATCCGCTTGCTGTTGCGCGAAACAATGACAATGCTTTGTTCTTTCGTATAGCGCTCTATTTTTACTAACCCTGAATTGTCAGCTGTCACATTTTTAAATTTTGCGTGAATTATGGGACCTCCTTTACCGCTAGAGTACCACAAGGTTCGGTTCTTGGAGCTCTCATGTGGAATATAATGTATGATGGAGTCCTGTGACTAACGCTTCCTCAAGGCCGTGATAAGCACATCCACGGGATAGAGTTCGCTACAGATGAAGTAATTGCCAAAATCAAAAAATGCGCACAGCCAGTAAGTCGGCAAGATGGCGTCATACCTAGATTTTCCCGGATGCTGTCAAACACCGAGTACATATTCTGCTTTCCAGAGTGGTCAGCTCAATGATGCTGTATGCAGTATGCTGCATCGGTCAGAACGAGGGCTCTTAAAGCAAAGAAAACAAGAATAAAGCGCTCGTCAGTAAAAATGGCGGTTCTCAAATAAATTGGAATGAAGCAGCCTGCGTTATATCGGACGCAATTTCCGATAACGAATGGGTACCGCAACTACCACCTTATACGCAGTTCCTATCCGGCCAAGACGGCTATAGAAAATACCTTCATAGATTGCTAGTCTTTTTGTCCCGATTGCCCAGACATAGAAGAAGATACGGAAAACGCAATAACGGGAAAAGCTACCAAGCCCTCATTACCTAATAAGCCATATGTTGATTGTTGAGGTCAGAAGATGACTGGTTGGAGGTATGCTCCTTTATAACGAGCGTACACGAAAAGCTAATGAGGACTTGAAAGAGCTAGAAGAGCTGAAGTGGAAGACCAAGAGTGGACGAACATTAAGTAGCTAACCAGCCCCGCGGGACGAGTGCGCTTAAGAGACGTACGCTGTGTGGAGTAGGACGTTTAGGGGCATTCGTGGCATCGATTATTTGCGTTTACAGTCCATTCGCACAACGAAAATTTAATGTCCGGCATAGGTGGTATAGGGGGAGGTTGTATACACTGAATTCCAGATCACTGCGGCAACAAGTGGGCCTGTTGTAATATCCTCCATCTAGAGCTCATCCATGAAGCTGCAGTTAGTTAGAAAATCAGCTAAGTCTTTCGGTGAGCTGGCAGCTCTGTCTTCTGCTTTTCGTACGTTGCACAATCTGCATGTATTGTCTCGTGCTATACCAATGGCCATCACGTGTTTTTTGTCCTATTAGAAAACCAATGTCCGGCATACGGCACTTGACTTTATTTAAACTTAGGTACTTGTGTACTTAAAACAAACAGTTGCCAAGTAGGTATCCCCGAATGTGTAATAAGTTTCTCTAAATAAAGGTAGGTACCTATACATAATACCCTTCGAACAGTCGCGTCATCACTTTTCATTTTACAGCAGCCTTAAAAAATAATCTCCATGCTAACACCACCCACTTGCAACATTTATGGCAAGAAACTTACCTTAACAACTGAAGTCGTATTAGCACCCTTAGTTGGATCCAAGCCCAATGAGAAACCTCCCTCTTCGCTGGTATCCTCAGAATCCGCTGACCATAAACGTGTACGTAGTCGTCTGAAAATATCTGCAAAAGAAAAACCGAAAAACATTTTCATTCTAAAGTGTCACATCATCAGAAAAGCAAAGAAAATGAAGAAAAGATAAAAACCAAAAAAACAAAAAACACAAAATAAGTGAAAATCCTCTGCATTCCGTATGCAAATCACTGTCAGAGACCTAAGTCCTTAAAATCACTGTATGATGTGCGCTTTTTGGTGCGCCTTTCTATACTGTGTCGTGTCCCCTGCCGCCCATGACCCCTACTCAGACAGCACGTAAAAGTAAAATTACATTCAAGGCGGTCGGTGGTGTAGGCGAAAAATCGTTTTATGTTGTCTGTGCTCTACTAAAAAGGACCCTAAGCGAAAGTAAAACGTACAACATCAACGCACAAGGACAATGACAATAACATTGTCGCCGATGAGCTTTGTAGCGCAGGTAAAAGCAAACGGTTTGCATAGTTACAACACACAGAGCAAACATTGTCGCCCGGTGTTACTGTAGAAAAGCCTAATGGGAACGCGCACAGGTGTAGTTAAGTGCTAAGTCGATTCATCCTTTCTTAATGTATGCATGCAAAAGCAGCTCCAACATGGCATGTGTGTGTGTGTGTATGTGGAAAAGAAACGTCTTGTCGTAGGACGTGTTTTCTGTTTTTTTTTGCACTAAAACGTATGTAAAGTTGACATTAAGTTGATTTCTATTTCCGTATTCTGTATTCGATGTTATTTTTGAGTACGTATACTGTTTTGCCTGCTAAGATATCGGTAATCTGCATAACAAGCATCCATTCTCAGTTTTGAAAGTAAATTGTTTATGGACGAAATTCGATAATAAATTTGAACGTTTGAATGGTTTTTAAGGACTGCACACATTTTATTGAGCGGATAATGCGACTCAATGGGATAAACACATGTACTGCTTGGTTCCACAATTCACTTTCACTCGAAATGAAATCGGAAATGAATTTTTGTGTTCTATATTTCACTGTATTCGATTTCGATTTCAAATTTTTCGGAATTGAGACAAAGTGAAATTGTGATTTCGAAAAAATTTCGGAGTTTCCGAATCGCTCGAAGTGCAGAGCACTGAAAACGAATTCACTCGATTTGAATTTCGATTTCACTCGATTTCTGGAACCTAGCTGGTAGGCTGTCCTTCTACGTGTTGGAAGGAGTATTGCAGCTTTTCGAAGTCATACTTTCTCACAAAATTTCTTTTTTGAAGTGTCATATAGTAGTGCAACCGCATTCCTACAATAGGGCAGTAAGACAATTTTGGGGAAAAGGTTTAAGAAGACGCTATAGCATGTTACTTGTTTAAGATCATTGTTAAAGCAATAAAAAGGGCTCACAAGCCAACATCAGAAGTACAATTTTCAAAAGTCCGTTCAACCACTTGTATGATGCTGACGATATTGACATTATCTGGAGAAGGTAGGGGCTGTCAGATCCACGTATCTAAGTACTCGTATGCAATCGGATGCGGCGAAGATCTGTCTGGCTGTTAACGAAGTATACGCGCTGTCATCGAGAAGGAGTCCAAACATTTGTGATTTGGGCAATACGACACAATCGACAGATATAACTTCGAGTTCGAAATACATAGTTAAAAACGATGACTCTATCTTCCTAGGCTCTTCAATTAGGTACTTAGCGTAAATTAACATCAGTGGAGGTCGGGAGAAAAATCGCTCTTGCCAATCGCTGTAAGGCATCTAAAAAGAAAAGCCCTCTTTCATAGAAGTAAGGACACATTGTACAAAACTAATCGTCCCAGTTATGTTGTACACATAGCGCAGAAGCATTGACCTTATCAAAAGTAGATGGAAATTTCTTGACACGCTTTGGGAGAAAGGTTCTTTGAGCTTTATCCATATTCTAGTTCGTACCGGTGGAGTGAAGGTGAAAATTTAATGACAACGTTTACTGGAATGCAAAGTGCAACAGCTGAGATGGTTAGGTTACGTAATCATAATCTAAAGTGAAGCAAAGTAAGCCTAGCGCCGCCTATCGCATTTACTATTTAGATTTATTAAAATGAATGCTTGGGATACCGAAAAGAAAATTTAGATAGTGCAGTGATACCATGCTTTGCAGTCCTTCATTTCCGTCATAAGGGAATTTAGTCGAGAGCTTAGCGGCACTCCCCCGAGTAGATGGGCCATTATGAGGCTGGTAACCATGTTTTCCGAATCTGAAAGCATCGCACGAAGACCATACCCTCGAGATCCCTATGTTCACGTTCAAGACACAATCGCGGCTGTAGTATCGTCAATTTAGGCAAATCCAAGCGTTTCGACTCGAAACATATCGACGCAAATTGGAATTAGCAGACGGTCATTACAACAGATAATTTATGATGACTTAAACTTGTCCAAATTACAAGCAAGTTAAACCCTCTGAATTTGCCTATTCGCCTGGAATTTTGTCAAAAAATTATTGCAAATTAATATCCAGAAACGCCACTTTCCGCTAGCCCCCATGGTCACCTGACCTGACTGTACCAGACTCTTTTTATAGGGTTTATGTCAAGCAAGGGGTGTACAAAACGAAACCAACGAATTTGACGGAATTGAAGCAGTCCATTCCAATAATAATTGAGGCGATCCCGACTTCTACCCTTCAGACCGCAATGAATAATTTTCTGCTCAAAAGGTGTCGCATATGCGTGAATTAGCATTGAGGTCGTTTATTTTCTATCATCTTCAAAAAATAATTAGTAATATAAAATTAAATTGAATTTTCTATACAATAAGAAAAAAAAATAATTTCATTTGTTTAAAAATAAAAGTTATTTAAATTTCTTATTGTAGCACAGTTGGGTGCGCCACCCTGTAGTTACATACTTCGGTCAGTAGCAAAGTCAATTATCCAAAGCCTGTACCAGGCTTGGAGTTGTGTGAACAGTGAAATCACCAACTTACCTCCCTTCCGGTGACAGCTTCTTCAAAACTTTAGATTGATGTAGCGCTGGCTCCATAGACGTACCCTCTGTAGCCTATTTTCTACCATTAAGAGTATATTTTCTTGACGCCACAACTCTTTTCATTGCTTTGAATAGAAATAACGTTAGGATGACTGGCTGACTTTCTTATCGATTCGACTTAGTATCCCTCCGGTACGTAGCTTGAACCTGACGTATTTACTACTCCTTATAATCAGGGTACAATATAAATCATCAAGTCATGAAAGACCATTTCACCATTTCCAAAGTCACTTCATGTTCTCACCTTCGATCCCCCCTGCCCCTCGTTTTCAAAGATGCGCTAATGGCCAAGATTGCGATTAAAACAATTTAAAGCGACAAAAAGAGAATTCAACTGACTTTCCACTTAATATACAAGTGCGTTTTATGAGTTTTCGATAAAATTGCATCTGACTTGCACTATAGCGACTCAAGAGGATTAATGAATAAAACAGTCCTAAGTGCTTTAACATGCCTGCTGTCAAGGAAATGAACACAAAACCACTTGACTGTAAATAAAAGAATTTCAGAAGCAAACGCTCTTGAAAGCAATTCACTTTGGAATTATTTTGCATTCGCATACGAAATATTTCTTATGCACTTATGTCAAATTAACCGTTATCCACTCAAAAAATACAAACATATGTATTTCCCTATACATAAAAAGATCTGTTATTCTCACTGCTTGAATATCTGGGTTAATGTAGCTCATTGCACTTTGAAGTACGTATTCTCTTTGACGAATATCGTGGGTGTGATTGTATTTTGTTCGCCTTCTGAAAGGCAAATTCGTTGCGTGATGGAATGTCATAATGATGACAGAGATAAACAAGTGTTAATGTAAAGGGATTTCCAGAAAAAGAAAAAAAAAAAACCTCAATAAAACTAATAAAAACTTTAATAATAAACTAACGACATCATAAATAAATCACTTTGTTGTCGTGACTATAAGTGCCGGGAAATTACATAGTAACGATTTCAGTAGAATTTTCATTGCAATATAAATAGCTGGTTCAATTAATGGGTCTAAGATCAAATGGACCTCACCATTTTTATAATTAAAAAGATCTCCTCACTCGATTTTATTTACACCGATTACAGGAATTTTACAACAAAAAGTACGGCCTGATCATATCTCACTTGAGAGAGGTGTAATTAATTTCACAAAGCGTGACAACTACAGCTACAGCGATAAGATAATGAGTAGCTCCAAGCGCATCTTTTGATCCAACCTTAAAAGATCATGTGTAGGTGATAAGCTTGTTTTTCAGGGTTTTTCCGAATGACACAAATAATCGACAGCTTACAATTAGTTATCGCCTTTTAAAAATAAATTCACACACTTTGATGATGTTTTTGATCATGTCAAGACCACGGACCAGTCAAGAGTTATGGTATGTGCCAACACAAATATTATTTTCGGACACTATATCTACTGAGGGCAGTAAAGCCAGTATTCCCCCATTTAAAATATTGTCATTAGAAGGAGGACCTGAAGGGAAGACATCCCGAAACACATGACGCCGAAAAAAAATGGGAAAAAGAATTCAAAAAGATGATCGACAATAAAATGCCCAGGCCCAACGACGTGACGTAAGCAGCCGTTTGAAAGGTTCCGAAAATTGTACAGCAACTGTGCAAACTGTGCATTGAGGAAAGGTTTTTCGCTGAACTACTGAAACTAGCTATAGCTTTCCCCTGATTTTGTATCCCACCAAATAAAGGTGCCTGTCCATTTGAGAGTAAAAATGCTGCGAGCAGCTCTCAAGCAGCTCTCGAGAGCAAACTCGCAAGTGAACATAGTCCTGAGAATAGTTCGCGGAGAGTTAACTTTTTACTCTCGAGATTTGAGCCTTTTGAAAGTCACTCGCAAGTGGACACATGTTCTGGTCACTATCGGAGATTAGCTCGAAAAATTCCAACATGGTTCGTATTTTGGGAGCAGCTGTCGAGAGTTGACATGGCAAAACAATGGGTATCGGAGAAAATAAATCGACTCATAGTATTACCAGTACACACTCACAAGCAATACCAGGGCTTCCCTTAATTTGGTATCCTTTTTAAAAATATTTGGCCTAACAGATTGAATAAATATTGAAATATTTTATGTACTTGTTAAAATCCCTAAACTCCTGATGAGCATCTTCAAGCTCTAATGCAAGAGCAGACCCTTCACCGAGTTGCCGACGACGATCTACCCATGGTTTAATCCAGCATTTCTTTTTTGCTTCATTCTTTTCGTTAAGAACAGTCCTAATAATTATTAACGCAGCGGCAATCTTTTGCTTGTAAGAATACATTTTAACTGGTAACTAGCAGACGAAATATATCAAGTGGACACGGTTATGAGAGTACCTATCAAAATGTTATCAAAGAGCTCGCGGTCGCGAGATTAAAATCTCGAAATTATTACTCTCAAATGGACAGCCACCCGACCCGAGAGTAACTCTCGACAGTTTACTAGCGAAAGTACTCTCAAATGGCCAGGCACCTTAATTGACCGGCTCAAAAACTCTCCCCCGAGGTTGTTTTGGTATATCTTTAAAATAAAACGACATAATTTCATAAGTTTTTGTATTGTTAAATGCTTTTATGGACCTTTTAGTTTTTTTTTTCTATATCTTTTTGAATATGATCGGGAAAGTTGTTGATGACGATGACCAATCCGACTGTTTTTATCGCATTTTCAATCGTTTTGGGCTGAACTTCGGACGATAAGTTATCGATTCTAGAGTCTCTAATGGCTAGCTCACATATAGACGTGCGACAAATATTAATCAGAGAATTCTGGGGCGGTCAAATTGGGCAATCTTGCTGGGCAGTGCAAATTCCTCAATCGAATCATAAATTCGATCCGGAAACGCATCCTTCAAAATGTCCAATGTCGCGAGAGCTGTATACTCCCATTGAAAACATATATCCTAAACTCCTGATTCATCAATAGAAAAATTATAGTTCTTAATAGCTTATCAGTTACAGTCACGGGGTAAAAAATTAGGCCGATGCCACAGTGACTTTGAGTGGATATATGGCTGCTCTATGTGAATGATACGTGTATTCTTAGTACCATAGAAGTTAAAATTTTAATTGTTTAGGTATCCGTATAGATAGATGGAAATGGGCCTCATCGCTCCCACTGCGTCGTTGGATTCAGGAGAACGTGAGCGTAGTTTAGACATGATGAACGATCTGCAGACAGTAGCTTAAAGTACCTAGTTCACTAAAATGCGCTTCAGAGACACACATATAACGGTTCAGCAACAACATCTTCAGCCACAGCGGCGATGTTCTCGTCGAACGAGCTCTACGAGGCCTACTGGTGGCTCTTTTATCATATGTTGTTCCAGAATATTTGGAGCGAGCTGTTAAACGTCTTAGTGGTTGCCCAGGATGGGCGGAAAGTCTGCGCCAAAATTCATGTTGGACCAAAATCACTGCAGAATTATTTCGTAAAAAAATAGTCACGAATGTTTCGCGATCAGGAGTAGAGGTACATAGCGTTCAATGGCTTCTAAATATTCTAAATATATTTAGTTCACAATTATTAAGACAAATTTGACACTTGATGCCATTTTCAAAAGTTGTAGCATCTTCCTATAGGGTTATACATTTTTGTCAGATGACCGCAGCATTTATTCCGAAAATCTCGTTCAAGGTGTGCAACCATTGATACGAAAAGGATTTGCTATCATAAGAGTAAAAGCAGTGGAATGTGAAAAATTGGTACCATTGAGGCAAGCCCGTTTGTGGATGTCTTTAAGAAACTATAGCTTTTGGCCCCTTCGTTCTTTTATATAGCCATCATGGCGCGTTCGTTCGTTTTGTCCGTAGGACTCCTCAAAATGACTTCTGTGAGCCACTTTAGTTTATGAACGTTGTTTTCCTTGATAACACAAGTATTCGCTGACTGCTACAACAGACGACCCACTTAAGACCTGATGAATAGCACAATCCCCCGCAAAACACACACATCAGTTTCTAAAATGTTGCCATTTAATTTGTAGTTCATCATTTTCATGATTCCATTGCATTTTAACACTCTTTATGTCATCATTTACCAGCTATACCTGATTTTAAGGACCCCATTACTGGATATAGAAGCACTGTTGTGGGCTACCCCCTATTAAGTGGTCTTTCGATTGGCTGAGTCCCCACTTAATATGTAAACTTACGATCCAAACAAGTCGACCACACTGACATAACACCTTGATCTGAATACCACTCCATTTCTACACATTCGCTAGCCTCTCGAGACCACCCCCAATAGGTTGGCGCCATTCGAATTGAAACCAAGTTCGGAAGTTCAAGCGCCTTATTCAATCGATGCAGAACAAAAATTGTCTCCACTTCTTCTTGTTTTATTGTTTTCAATACTACTCCAACAGTCAATAACTAAGCGTCTCATCGATCCAACCATCCCCTGTAACAGTTACAAATTTCATTTGTCGCCTCTTCAATCTTTCACTCACTTTGGGCTCAACCCGTTACACCATATATACCCTAGCTAGCTGTATCAATATTCGAAAACTGTGAGCGGCAGACACAAGAGAACCAATTTGGGAATCCTTACAAAAGCGATTGGGATTGAGGGTTGTTGCGTAGAAAGCATGACAAATACCTTGCACTAAATTTCAAGGAGATTACCCATACGCCCTGGTTTCTTCGACCCACAGTCACACTTTGTGTGCCGGTGAATGCACATTTCAAGGTACACTGCCAACAAATTGCATGAACTCACAACACAAGTTGTACAACTCAATAATGATGATGATGATGACAGTCTTCTTGACATTCTTCTTTTCCACATGGACCGGAGAATGGCAAACGGAATATGCAGAGAAGAGGTGCAAAGGGAAAAATCCAATAAAATATACAAATGCGATCTATTACTGTAAGTGCCGTTTATTCGCGCCAAATGTCATTCGGGTAAACACACAAATGTCAAAAAGAACAAAAAGCGATTTGTCACCGTTTCAGATTCCCTTTACTGTTTCTCGTGTCAAAATCAGAACGGGGGATTTGTTGCAGTTTGCCATCGCCAGTAACATGCCATACGCCATTAATTATACCCAGTTGACGTATTGTTATGACTGAATCAGCAGGTTTAGAGGTTTTTAATTAAGTAGCAAAGGCAGCAAGACGTGTACACACATTGAAACATTTTTGCGGAGTCTGCACACGCAAGTAATGAAGTGGAGATCCATCTGATAACTTTGTATAGATTGTGCAGACACATAACCTAAATCTTGGCATGACAAGAGATTTTTGTTCGATAAAGATAAACACATTTCGGAGAAAAGATTTTCAAGTGAATTATGTAGGTATCTATATGTGTTGGAGCAAGTCTTCAATACCGAATATTGCTGAAGGGTGGAGAGCGACTGATCCAATTTCAAAACGAATTTAATTGGAATTGCCCCTACCACCTAAATGGAGGCAATTGTTTCAGACAAAGAATAGAATTTTTACATACCACCTACCCGTCACTCTCGTTTTT
Organism: Cheilosia soror; assembly: GCA_949372485.1. Lineage (NCBI taxonomy): Eukaryota > Metazoa > Arthropoda > Insecta > Diptera > Syrphidae > Cheilosia > Cheilosia soror. Next base: position 119,715,920 of record OX443561.1, read on the forward strand.
CAAGGAGATTCGAAATTCACTACTAGAATTCCTACAGGATAAAATAGCCGCCTATAAAGACAGCCGACGGTTTTAAGATATAGACATCACGTAGATACAACCGCGGATATCTTCAGCAAAATTATGGGTCTGCCAGAATCAGTCAGGATCAGCGATGATTCCAATGTGTTTTAGACCAGTAATAGCTGCTACACTGTTAATGCGGTCACCTTATACTGGGTGTTAAGGCTTATGGATATTCTGGGTCAGGGGCGGACTAAGAGGCAGTGGAACCCGGGGCGGTAAAGCAAGCTTACACCCCTAAACAATTTAAGAAAAAAACTCGAACAGAGATTTTATTTAAAGGTGCTTGTTCTTGATCTTGATCATAAATGAATTTTGTAATTTTTCTATTATTATTTATATTGCCAATATGTTTATTCCTTATATTACATTTGACAAACTGTACATGAAATACCCTATATACTGAATGTTAAAAGCAAACAACTGTTAAAACTTACAGTCCACTTTTTCTCTCTACAATGTAATGAGTTTTTGCCTTTAATCAGCCTCTTTCGTTACTGGACCATCATCGAGGAAACATCAATAAACTGTTTGTTGGTAATCTTTGCGTTTTACATATTCTTTGATTTTGGTCGTTGGATTCCGTTTTCTTTTTCTCATCGCCGATTGAACGGACAACAGATTTTCGTCGCAGTGATTGATAGAATCGCTGATATCATTTTAATTTAAAACATTTTGGTCCTTCGAGCCGGATATTCATCAAGAAATTATTGTGAAAATTTAATTAATTGCAAATCGAGAGACATAATTCGTGTGAACAAGTGTGGGTGCTCCTCGTGTCGAGATATGCTCTACGAGTAGAAGCATCAGAAGACTTATGATTTTTTTTTGACTGCATGCAATTAGAAACATTTTAATTAAATTTAATTTTGCTCGAGAAAGGTGTGCGTGGTGATTCGTATTAATTGAACAATATACAATACCTATTCCTATTAATATTTGAATTCGTATTTTCGTTGGGTATTGTATTGTTACACACCCGTTATTGCCCGTTATTTTATCCGCATTCGGTTTAATCGCATTAAAATATAATGAACAGCATAAAACTAAAACGTGGACAGGTGAAAGTGTTGAATATAATTCCAATGTGACTGTATCCATTTAATGCATATGTATGGGTGTATCTACATCTGCTTATTTTGTTTTTGCATAACTTAACTTGCATAAGTTCTTTAGTTCATTTTGTTCCTCCGCACGAAGCGCACGTAATAAAGATTTATTTTTCAAAGCAGTTTGGTTTTTACTTTTTTCTTTTGGACTCGTAATAAGGCTTTCATCAGGTTATGGGCCCAGGACGAGAGTTACAAGAGTGTTAAAAGTAGTTTGTTGATAAATAATATTACACGAGTTATTACGGATTGTGCGCGGTTATCATGAGTTCCATCTATCAGATCGAGAAGTTAGATGAAGGAAACTATGACACCTGGAGCATTCAAATGCGCAGTGTACTGGTGCATGCAGAGGTGTGGAAGGTCATAGAAGGAGCGCGGCCGTTGACAGAATTGGCTCAGTGGGATTCACTCGATGAAAAGGCGTTGGCAATTATTACTCTGAGCGTGAAGCCATCACAGTTATGTTACCTCAAGCAAAGCAAGACTGCAGCGAATGCTTGGAAAAAGCTCAAGGATGTCTATCAACCCAGTGGACCGGTAAGAAAAGTTTCCCTATACAAAAAGTTGCTTGGTTTACAGATGGCAGATGGAGAACTTATGTCTACCTATATCAATACGTTTTGTTCAACGATTGACAAGCTGGCCGAGGTGGATATTAAGCTAAGCGACGAGCTAGTGGTAATAATACTGCTATCAAGTTTACCAAAACAATACGAGAATTTCGTCATGGCCATGGAAACGCGCGACAGTTTGCCTTCTCTGGAAATATTAAAAATTAAATTGCTAGAAGTAGGGGAGCGAAAAGAGCACGAAGAAAAACCAACACATAGCAACGAGCAGCAGGCATTTCATGTGAATACAAAGACGACACGTAAAAAGGAGAAAAGAGATGTTGTATGTTTTAAATGCGGACAGCGCGGCCACTACAAGAATCAATGCAAAAACAAGGGTAAGGAAGAAAAAGATACGACGAAAACTCAACAACAACGATCGTTTACCCTTCTTGCGGCGGCAGACAAGTACAATCTGGAAAGTTCAAGCTGGTGCCTGGATAGCGGGGCGACTATACATATGTGTTGTGTGCGTAGCCTTTTTACGAATTACGTTTCACACACAGAGGATGTAGTGTTGGCTGACAACAATGTAATACAAGCAAAAGGCAAAGGGGACGTCATACTTCAAACCGATTCGTGTGAATTAAAGTTGGAAAACGTTTTGTATGTACCTGGCATGAGGGGTAACTTTATGTCGGTTAGTCGAGCCGTTGAACGGGGTTGCACAGTGATCTTCGACAACAAGAATGCGTTTGTATGTCAACAAGGTGCGCAGATATTAAAAGCGCAGAAAAAAAATAATCTTTTTGTGTTTGAAGGCAAACGTAACTTATGTTTTGGTGTGACTCAGCATAGCGCAAAAGTGTGGCATAACAGATACGGTCATTTAAATTATGCCAGTCTGATGAATCTTGCAAAAAACAGGATGGTACTTGGTATAGATAACTTGGATTTCTCAGACCGTATACAGTGTAGGACATGCATGAAAAGTAAAATACACACACAACCGTTTCCAGCAGCGTCAGAAAATCGAGCAAAGCGACAATTAGAGCTCATACATACAGATGTATGTGGGCCGTTTGAGAAGCGATCTCTTGGTGGGTCGTTGTATTTTTTAACCTTTATTGATGACATGTCTCGGCGCATATTTACATATTTCCTTAAATCAAAGGATGAGGTATATGACAAATTTGTATTGTTTAAGACTATGGCAGAGCGCCAGACTGGGTGCAAAATAAAGGCTATACGCAGCGACAACGGGCGTGAATACATTAACAAGCGATTTGATAATTTTTTGCAGCAGCATGGCATAGTACGTCAACTTACGGTCCCGTACAGCCCACAACAAAATGGGGTGGCAGAAAGGGCGAATCGTACACTTGTTGAGATGGCAAGGTGTTTGCTTGTGCACTCTAATATGGCAGAGTTTTTGTGGGCAGAGGCAGTACAGACAGCCTGTTATATACGTAATAGATCGCCAACTGCAGCTTTAGTTGGTATGACTCCGTTTGAGGCGTGGAGCGGCAGAAAGCCCAATGTGAAAAATATGCGTACATTTGGGTCAATAGCCGTTGGCTTAGATAAAACTCGGCACAGTAAATTTCAAGCGAAGGGCAAGGAGTATCGTCTGGTGGGATACTCGTTAGTATCGAAAGCCTATAGACTATACGATAAAGAAAATCGTCAAGTTGTTGAAAAACGCGATGTTTTGTTTGATGAACCTTGTGATATTGTGCAGACGCCCGACCAGATAGAGTTTGACATACCAGCAGAAAACTCACCAACGGTTATGGAGCAGCTTAGTTTGAAATGTGATGACGATATCCAGGAAGAGCAAAAAGGGAGATCCAGCGACAGCGAATCCGTGAGCGAAGATTACGACAGCGCATCAGAAGAGCCGAAGCAGCCAGAGGATGTGGTTATAAAAATCGGTCCAGGTAGGCCAAGGTTGGTTCGAACTGGCCAGCCAGGGCGTCCAAAAAAGGTCTACAATGTTTTGAACGCGATGCATGTAGAGGAGATTCCGTTGCCGCAGTCTTTCGAGGAAGCAAACAGCTGTGAAAATGCTTCATATTGGCAGGCGGCCATGAACAAAGAATATCAGTCGTTGGTGGCAAATGGCACATGGACATTGGCAGATCTACCCAAGGGCCAACAGGCGATTGGTTGCAAGTGGGTGTACACCATCAAGAGGGATAGCAGCGGCGGTATTGAGCGCTACAAGTCGCGTTTGGTAGCAAAGGGCTGCTCGCAGAAATTCGGCGTAAACTATACCGAAACATTCTCGCCTGTGTGTCGATATGAATCGATACGTATGATGTTGGCTCTAGCTGTTGAGATGAAGCTTTATCTACACCAAATGGACGTTTGCACGGCGTATCTGAATAGTGAATTAAACGACGTGGTTTACATGAAGCAGCCTGAGGGATATGCAGACAACACGTATGGTCAGAAGGTGTTAAAACTCAACAAGGCGATATACGGATTGAAACAAGCCGGAAGGGAGTGGAACTCCAAGTTGAGCGCAACCTTATCCGATATTGGGTTTACTCCATGCCAGAACGAGCCTTGTCTATATAAGCAAGACATTAAAGGTAATCTTTGTCTGATACTAATTTATGTAGATGATTTACTTATAGCGTGCCAGAACGAGACGGACCTTGTAAGAATCAAGTCAATGATTGCAATGAAATTCGAATGTGTCGACAAGGGTCCATTGAAGATGTTTTTGGGCATTCAAATTGAGCGTGATGGCGACATAGGCGATATTTCAATGAACCAGAAGCTGTATATAAATGATATGTTACAGCGTCACAACATGCAACAGTGCAGGTCTGCAGCAACGCCTTTAGATGCGGGTTTCCAAGTGGCGTGCGACAGCGAAAGTTGCGTGAGAGAAGATTCGAGAGCGTATCAATCAGGTATTGGTGAGTTGATGTGGTTAGCATTGACGTCTAGGCCCGACATATATCATTCAGTTGTAAAATTGGCTCAAAGAAACAACAATCCACATAGAGAACATGTCGCAGCTGTGAAGCATGTAATGCGTTATCTAGCATCTACGATAGATATGAAGCTGAACTATCGTGCTTGTGGTCAGGCGCTTGAGGGCTACGTGGACGCGGACTGGGGTGGTGATGTAAGCAATCGCAGATCATATACCGGATACGTGTTTTTCCTAGCAGGCGGTCCAATTTCGTGGAAGTCAGAAAAACAGGATTGTGTGGCCTTGAGTAGCACAGAGGCAGAATACATGGCCTTGTCTTCTGCTACAAAAGAGGCGCTGCATCTAAGGCGTTTCCTGATTGAGATCGGCTGTGGTGATTCAAGTACACCGACTGTCTTATATGGTGACAATCTCAGTGCACAAAATCTGGCTAAAAATCCCGTGTATCATGCCAGGTCAAAGCATATCGACATCAGGCACCATTTCGTTCGAGAGGTTATTCAAAGTGGCGACGTCGAGCTGAAATACGTTTCAACAAATAATATGATAGCGGATGTACTCACTAAAAATTTGTCAAAAAATAAGCATTGTCACTTTGTAAAATTAATGAGTTTAAATTAATTAATGTTAAATGTAATTGACAATTTATACAGATTCACATTGAGGAAGAGTGTTGAATATAATTCCAATGTGACTGTATCCATTTAATGCATATGTATGGGTGTATCTACATCTGCTTATTTTGTTTTTGCATAACTTAACTTGCATAAGTTCTTTAGTTCATTTTGTTCCTCCGCACGAAGCGCACGTAATAAAGATTTATTTTTCAAAGCAGTTTGGTTTTTACTTTTTTCTTTTGGACTCGTAATAAGGCTTTCATCAGAAAGGATGCATAACACGCTCGGTTTCATTTGCAGATTCAATCGACAAATCTGTTTCAACTTCATTACTCGAAAACCGACTAGAGAAATTAGAAGAAGCTTGGGCTCAATTCGGTGTCTTTCAGCTCGAACTGGTCGAATATTCACAAGAAGCTGATTATGTTGACCCTGAGCCAGAATATATCGAATACGAGAACAAATATTTCAAAGCTCACGCTGCATTAACAGATGCTATTCGCGAACGTAAAAATGCTTTAGTTTCGACGTCGGTAGTCAATAGCCCCAATCAGCAGAATGTATGTTCTGATAAATTAGAGCGTCATGGTTTTATAAATCTACCAAATTTTTCAATTCCAATCTTTGCTGGAGATTATAAAGATTGGCCGGGATTCAAAGATTTGTTCATCGGATCGGTCGATAGGAATACGTCTTTAACTGGAACCCAGAAATTGCAGTATCTGAAGTCATTTCTACGCGGTGATGCTGCATGTCTTATAAAACACATGAGCAGTTCGGAACAAAATTATTTAGAGGCGTGGGAGAGGTTAGAGAGGCGTTATGATAGGAAGCAAGTAATAGTTCAGTCATTCGTACAGGCCTTTTTGTCGTTACCATCCACCACAGGAAATTTGCAAACTCTTCGAAAGATAGCTGAAGGAGCTGACGAGGTTGTGCGTGGTCTAAACACCTTAGATGCATCAGATCGGGATCCATGGCTTATTTTCCTTTTGTTACAGAAGGTTGACGCTGACACAAAACAGGCATGGGCCGCAGAAGTGGGTTCAAGAGACGACTCCACTATCGACGATCTCATTGAGTTTTTACTTACGCGTTGTGATTGCTTAGAGTCATGCTCGTCTTTGTCTCGTTCTGCTCAGCCTCGAATAAAAACCCAAGCCCCTATACGAACACATTACGTAGAAAAGAACTCGTCCTGTCCCAAATGTAATAACTTAAATCACACTTTATCAAATTGTTCTGAGTTTGCTAGCCTTGACACCGAAACACGTCGCAAATTCGTTAAGGAACACTCGGTATGTTTCAATTGTCTGCGTCCAGGACATGTTTCAAATAAATGCAGATCTAATTTTCGTTGTAGAGTCTGTAACTCAAAACACCACTCACTAGTGCATCCAACAAATGATAAGTCGCCTTCTTCAGTCAATCGTGGGATCACCTCTAATGATTCACATCCACCGTCGCCATCTTTACATGATTCTTCCAATCCTTCGCTCGTTGTCAACCATTCGCTTGAATCAAATCATCAATCGTGTGCTATTTTGCCTACCTCTATCGCTCGGATTCAAGATAAGCAAGGATCATGTCAAAATGTTAGACTGTTACTCGATTCGGGGTCCCAAGTTTCTCTAATAACAGAACAAACTGTTCAACGCTTAGGACTCATGCGTAAACCCAAACGAATTCCAGTTAGTGGAATCGCATCCACGTCAGTAGGTACTACCAATGGATTGGTATCACTTCGGTTGATGTCCTGCTACAACTCAGAAGTCGTAGAAGTTGACTGCTATGTCATGTCGAAGATAACTTCATTGCTTCCTTCACATTCAATTGCAAGCATTTCTCCTAACATATTCTCGTTTCAACTCGCTGATCCTCATTTTAACAAACCCGGGCATATCGATATTCTGATAGGTGCGGATAGGATTTTTAACATAATTCGTGGACCAGCAAAGGAAGTTGGTCAAGGCTGTCCCAGTATGGTCCCAACAGTCTTTGGTTGGGTCGTAACGGGAACTACTTTTCGTAACACTTCTGAGAGGGAAGTGAAATCTTTTTGTACGAAATTGAATTTGGATCAAGAATTTAATCTCGAAAGGTTTTGGCACATAGAGGAAGTGCATGTTGAGCCAACATTAACCATTACTGAGCAAAAAGCTGAAGATCATTTCTCAACAACTTACTCCCGAAGTTCAGATGGTCGTTATGTGGTTGAATTGCCATTCAAACATTCTGATATCGTTGACTACGGGAACTCGTTTGATCTAGCTCGGAACCGTTTTCTTGCAATCGAACGTAGATTCAAATCAAATCCAAAATTGCATCAAGAATACTCAAATTTCATAAATGAGTATCTATCATTGGGGCACATGGAAGAGGTTCCAGTGGAGGAAATCCTTCAGCCCACAACAAAGTGTTTCTATCTGCCACATCACGCGGTATTCAAGGTGGATAGCAGCACAACCAAAATTCGTGTTGTCTTTGATGGCTCCGCCAGTGCCACAAATTCAAAATCGTTAAATGATTCGCTACTCATCGGTCCAACTATTCAATCGGATATCTTTTCTATATGCATGCGTTTTCGCCGACATGCTTACACGATATCGGGTGATGTCGAAAAGATGTATCGCCAAATTTGGGTTGCAAGAAAACATGTTGACTATCAACGAATTATTTGGCGAAACTCACCAGAGCTTCCACTTAAGCATTTTCGTCTACTAACAGTAACGTATGGAACATCCTGTGCACCGTTTTTAGCCATTCGTACCCTCAAGCAACTAGCAGTTGACAATTTAGAAAAATATCCTCATGCTTCAAGGGTTGTGTTAGACGATTTTTATGTTGACGACGTCATAACAGGCACTGACAGTATTGAAAGCATTATCGCCTTACAATCAGAACTCGTTAGCCTTCTAAAGGAAGCAGGCTTCCATTTGAGAAAATGGACCACCAACTGTTGGCCGTTGCTGTTGTCCTTACCAGAAGGCCAAAGGGCGTTATCACCGGTAGAATTTGAAGAATCGTCGTTAATTAAGGTGTTGGGCTTACAATGGTGCCCCTCAAAGGACTGTTTTTCGTACAAGGTGAGGTTCGATAAATCAATTGTGTGCACTAAACGTCGCGTGTTATCGGAATCGTCTCGAATTTTTGATCCAATCGGGTTTCTCGCACCGGTCATCATAGGTATCAAAATAATTTTTCAAGACCTATGGCGTGAAAAACTTAAATGGGATGACGAACTTCCCAAGTCGTACGCCCAACGTTGGCAAAACATTCGCAGCGAACTTAACATCCTCGAAGGTATAAACGTTCCAAGAATATTGTGGAACAATCGTGAAAAAATCGAATTTCATGCGTTTTGTGATGCATCACTAGATGCATACGCGGCCGTCATTTATTGCAAGAGTGTTGATGCTGACGGTTCGGTGAATATTTCTCTTGTGACAGCTAAAAGCAAAGTGGCCCCTATTAAGGTATTGTCCCTACCTCGCCTGGAGCTCTGCGGAGCCCTACTTCTTGTAAGACTAGTAAACAAACTGAAAGAATCCTTAAAATTACACGATATTAAGCTGTACGCGTGGACTGATTCGGCAATATTTCTTCATTGGATGTCGGCACCGCCTAAAAGGTGGTCGGTGTTTGTCGCGAATCGGACGTCGGAGATACTTAAATCAATCCCATATGAATGCTGGAATCACGTACGATCCACGGATAATCCTGCTGACAGTGCGACTCGGGGAATTTCACCTTCTCTTTTGATAATCGACGAAATTTGGTGGAAGGGCCCAGCATGGCTTTCAAAGGAACCAAACCAATGGCCTTTATCAGATCCATGCTTAAACACTGTAACTTCCCAATCACTCGAAGAGAGAAGTAACGCTAAAATGCAGGTATTTGTATCAGCGGTTAATACAATAGACCCTTTTAACGAGGTGTTGACTAGATCATCAAATTGGATTCGGTCGGTTCGCGTTGCAGCATACATTATTCGGTTCATTTTAAATACTCGTTCGGAAAAGACTTTACGTAGTTCCTCAGCATTGACCACTCTCGAAATATCAAATGGTAAGATTCGCTTAATAAAAAGTGCTCAGCAATCAATGTTCGCGTCTGAAATCGAAAGTGTAAAAAACCGAGGAGAATTGCGAAACGGACAAAAACTCAATTCCTTAACTCCATTTATTGATTCAGATGGTATTTTTCGGGTCGGTGGGCGCTTGCATGAATCGGACTTATCGTACTCTGCAAAACACCCAATTATTTTAAACAAAACGCACCCAATTTCACGTCTTATCGTTGAGTACACTCATAAAAAACATTTGCATGTCGGTATAACACAACTGCTTGCTCTAATTAAACAGAATTACTATATTCTCGGAATTAGGAACTTAGTGCGGGATGTGGTATACAAATGCATCATTTGCTTTCGACAACGTAAGGCCGCATCAACCCAACTGATGGGTAATCTGCCGGCAGAACGAATACGTTTTTCGCGGCCATTTAGTAAGGTCGGATGCGACTATGCTGGCCCAATTACATTGCGTGTGTCCCGTGGAAGAAATCCCCGTTTTGTGAAGGCGTATATCGCAGTGTTTGTCTGTTTTGTCACTAAAGGCATTCACCTAGAGCTCGTCGGTGATCTTACATCAACCGCGTTTCTGATGGCATTAGATCGTTTCGTCTCGCGTCGCGGTAAACCTATAGAGATTTGGAGTGATAATGCTACAAATTTTCACGGAGCAAAGAGATTGCTTACTGAACTTTACAACAGTTTTCATAGTCAAGAGCATAACCAAATACTCGCTGATCATCTGTCGAAAGACAATATCGCTTGGCGATTTATTCCTCCTTCTTCACCGCACTTTGGTGGACTGTGGGAGGCAGGCGTGAAGTCCGTCAAAAAGCATTTAAGCCGAGTTATCGGTGAAAATAAATTGACGTACGAAGAGATGTACACTCTGTTATCGCAAATTGAGGCCTTGCTCAATTCGCGTCCTATGTGGTCCAATCCAGATGGAGAGCCCTCTGCACTCACCCCTTCTCATTTTATGATTGGGGAACCATACACAGCAGTTCCTCATCCCGAATTTTTAAAATCCAATTGTTCTATTAAAACTAACTGGTACTTTTTACAGACGCTCATGCAAGGGTTTTGGAAAAGATGGCACCAAGAGTACTTGACGTCCCTTCAGCATCGTCCCAAGTGGCAAAACTCCCAGCCGAACATTAAGATAGACGACATCGTTCTTATAAAGGAGCCCAATATGCCACCCTCTAAGTGGGTTCTTGGTCGCATTATCAACATTCACCCCGGAAGGGACACAAAACATCGAGTTGTCACGGTTAAAACACAGGTCGGAGAATACGTCCGACCCATCGTAAAGATTGCCCCATTGCCTTTAGCTGAAAGACCTGCTAGTCTTTCAGGGGGGGCTGTATGTTCTTGATCTTGATCATAAATGAATTTTGTAATTTTTCTATTATTATTTATATTGCCAATATGTTTATTCCTTATATTACATTTGACAAACTGTACATGAAATACCCTATATACTGAATGTTAAAAGCAAACAACTGTTAAAACTTACAGTCCACTTTTTCTCTCTACAATGTAATGAGTTTTTGCCTTTAATCAGCCTCTTTCGTTACTGGACCATCATCGAGGAAACATCAATAAACTGTTTGTTGGTAATCTTTGCGTTTTACATATTCTTTGATTTTGGTCGTTGGATTCCGTTTTCTTTTTCTCATCGCCGATTGAACGGACAACAGATTTTCGTCGCAGTGATTGATAGAATCGCTGATATCATTTTAATTTAAAACAGTGCTTTTGAGCTTTTATTGTACTAAATGTTTCAATTAAATCATTAAAATCTATATTTTTTGTGTGCTCCTGTTTAGATTGAAAGTATAGCCAGATTAGTCAACCTATTTTGGCTCATTGTTGATCTTAGATAAGCCTTAATTAATTTTAATGTTGAAAAGCTTCGTTCACACGATGCCACTTAGACGCAAATTGTTAAATAAATTATTGTCATCGCCAATGACAGACTCGGTAACGAGTCTAAAAAGTCCCACTTAAAAATGAAGCTTAAAAATTCAAAGGCTGTCCAAATTTCTGCATATATTTTAAATTTATTTTTGCCATGGGACTATGGGAGTATGTGACGCCGTATTCGTCCGATTTCCAGTATGATACTGTTGTTTGGTAGTTCTGTAAATGTCGAGGTAAGCATTGGAACAACAGTACGCAGTTCTTCTTCCGTTCCAGAAACGAAATTCGTGCGCACATATAGGTAGTTATTTCGGAAACAAATTTATTGTTTTATTTGTGTTTTTATGTTGGGCTGGAAAACTCATGTCAAGAAAAAACATGACGAACTAAATATACGATACAATAAAATTTATTGGCTCATAGGAAGGCATTCATGTCTCTCAATATATAATAAACTGCTTCTATATAAGCAAGTCCTAAAATGGTCTCCAGCTTTTAGGGGTGCACAAGTAAGACAAACATACAAAGCATCAATGCTTCTAAAACAAAGTACTACGCAATATTGTTAATGCGCCATGGTACATACGTAACGCTGATCTACATAGAGATCTAAAAATTGAAACGGTAGAGGACGAGGTCAGGAAAGTCGCAAGAAGACATGAAGGTAGGCTTCGCAATCATGCTAAGTCAGAAGTAGTCGAACCACTTAATAACAACAATTTAGTTAGAAGATTACGAAGAGTAAAACCATTCGAACTAGCTAACTAGAAATAAAGAAAATAAAGACAATTTCACAACTCAATCACTCTAACAAAAGTGATAACGAATTAAAAAACAAAAGGTAACAGACTAACGTTAGTACCTTATAGCATACCTAGTATTTATTTTAAGAAATAAATTGCTGATTAGTTTAACGACTAGGTGCCTATGCGATTATTGGAAGGATGGCAACACCATGCTTCCCTCAGTTGTTTTTAGTGGTCGACCTAACCGCAAGTCCCACACTATCGCAAAGCTCGCATGTGATGTCTTTCAACGATTTTACATCCAGCTACACGCACGAAAAAAATGTTGTGTAATGTGCAAAATAGTTATTTTGCTGACACTGATTGTATTTATTTGGGCGTTTACGCACCCAATTCATTTAGATGATTTTAAGGAACATTTTAAACCTACTCTAAAATAAAAAGCACACCACTTCTCATTCTCGCGAATAATTAATTTTTCCAAAATGACTACGACCATTAAAAATCTGCTAACAACATTAACCTTGACAGTAAAACGACAACACTTAAGTAAAATATTCCTCTCAAAATGCTGTCGCATGTTTAATAATAAAATTATTCCAGTTTATTAAAAAGGTGCCTATAAAATCAATTTGTTTTTTTAATGACACAGACTCACCTTCAAACGAATCAAAGAAACCCAAATTGAAACTGAATGGATGCGGCAACGGCGCAAGGAATGGATAACCTGCACCAGTATCTACAACACCCTTGAAGTCTCGGAAATCAACATCAGTATCATCATCATCGCTGGCGCCATTACTCTCTCGAGAACGTTGAGGTCCACGCGGCACTTCAACAACATCAACCTCATCCTTGGGATGACGTGCTAAAATGAGAAAACAAAAACAAAATTAAAAATAACGATTATTGTATTTTAATTATCCGAAGAAAATTTTAAATTTTTAATGAAAATGATGTATCTTCCAAGAATTGACGACACTCTTTAAGCGAAAATCCTAAAAATAGTTTAACATGGCGTTTATGTGAGATCGCACTCATTAGTGCGGGGGTGGACAGCATCCGTGATAAAGCGATTCGATGCTTCCAAGAAAATTTCGTTCAGAATTATTTATTACACTTGTCAATGACGCCTTATGGCGTCGAAATAAACCACCAAAACAATTAAGATTGGCTGGGGAATGTGGATTGACGGGCGTATGGATTGGCGCCCTCACATCCGAAACTTCGAGCCTTACACCTTGATGTAGGTGAAAGTAAATTAAGCTCGTTAAGGAAACGATAATAATTTCGTAATTTATCGAGCGACGACAAAAGTACAAAGACCACGCGACGATAATTATTATTATTATATTGCTTTTGATTAATGAAAATGGTGACGGTCATCAATTTCAACACCAACCACTCTACGCGTTGTCGTCAACAACCCATTTTCATCCCCAAAGCACATTTTCTACCGGCGAAATTACTAAATGGGGGTAAGTGACCAACGAATTTGGGGGAAAACATTTTTACTCCATTGTGCCCTGAGTGATTTATTGACCCAGCATATTATAGTGTTTAATTATACGTTTTTTTTTTGTTATTATTATTTTAATAATGCAATGTGGATGGAAGTTACTAATAATAATGTTTAACCTTCAACTCAAATATTTCGAGGCTCACAATATGAAAAATCTCGTCATTGTGAGTTCGTAAAATGGCTACTAGTACCCCGCATTGTCTTACCTATATGTTCCTTCCTATATATGTTCCATGGAATTTATGAAGCGCCGTGGGATTGTTTGTATTGACACACTTCATCTGACACGTGGAGGGGATGCTGAGAAAATGTACAAAAATTATACTTGAATCGAGGATAGTCGTATGACAAACATCCGACAATACAATTGCGACAACATGAAACGCTATAGGGACTGTTTGTTCCTATACCTGGCACAAAAAAAAATCGAATATGTAATGTTCCCTGCGAGTGAAAGTTGATCCAGGAGTCGTGGGAAATTTACGTTTTATAGTGGGAATTTTGAGGGTAAAAAACCAGAGCATGGGAAAAAGCGAAAGAATTCGACTGCAGTGTTCTCCGTGGGAAATTTCATCAACATAAAGAAGAAATAATTTAAAAAATGGCTCATGTTTTCAACGCACGCATATTGCCTTTTTCGCAAACGCACATTATATAGATATTGTCAGTCTAATTTTAGGCCAATCGTTGGAAAGTTCGGTCCCCATATCCCTTCCCCAAAAATGTGGTCGCTTCCAAGCTCTAAATAGTGCACGGTTTATCGGAAATTTGACTTTACATAACACCACAAGAAGAAAACGAATCGAAAATCTCGAATGGCGTCAACCTGCATGATCTCCGTGTCAAAAATAAACTGCACATTTTTGAGAAATAATTCTAAATCCAACGGCTTCATTAGCACTAGGTATATCACTCGGCCACAAACACCAAAAGAACGATTTAGCAATTTTAATTTTTTTTTTTAAATAATAAAAAAAAATACATAATGTTTTCGTACAAAATTTCTAACTCGAGATTTTGATCAATTTTGATATTACGATGATAGGGGAACTCAAAAAAGTGGGTTTCGCAATTCTGTTCGTCCGTATGTCTGTCTGTCCAACCCCTGGGGAATCTAAACGCTTGGACGGATTGGTTTGAAACTTAGTATTTAGAGTTTGTGGGCTTTCCGCTAGGACAAGTTTTTTTTCATGCTAGCCCTAATATTAACTTCCCATATACAAATTTTACGAAATATTAAACAATTTAGATTTTTTCAAAAACGGCCCTAACGATTTAAACCAAAATAGTTGATAGTAGAGTTAACATAGGCATGCTTAACTGAACTGCAAACTCGTTTCGTTTCTCACTAAAAAGTCCAGCAACGGCAGTTTTGAAAATTGTCTTTTAAAAAAAACGTATTTTTAAGGTACTGTTGTCAGTCTTAACTTGATAGCAAACTCAGTTTTTCTGGCTACTCATGTAAACCATTTGCTGCCGGTTATGAAGCTAAGAATGTTAGCGGCGCTGGTGTTACCTAGATCACTGAGATCATTAAGAAAATAGTTTCCTAAGTGGGCCTTTCTTAGATTGGCCAGGGCAGGGCAACTGCAAAGAAAGCGAGTGACGGACTCGTCCTCCTCTTCGTCTCTACAGCTTCTGCAGAAGTCATTGTAAGGCAGGCCGAGCCTTTGGGCGTGTCTGCCTAATATGCAGTGTCCGGAGATCACATTAACGACTTTCGAGATGCTGGATCTTTTTAGTCGAAGAAGCTCCTTGGATCGCTTTGCGTCCAGAGCTGGCCAGGTGAGCTTGGCAGTATCGTAGTATCCTAAATGTTTCCATCTGAACACTGCTCTGCTAGCTGTGTCCGCGTGAATTATTTGTTTAGCGTATGGGAAAGCGGTGCATACACGTTGTGCAGACTTATACTGTCCATGCCAGAGGAGCCTCGCCTTGCTAGTTCGTCCGCTGCACAGTTCCCTGGGATGTCACAGTGACCAGGAACCCAGCAGAGGGTGAGGTTGTACTGTCCAGCTATCTCGTTGAGAGATACGCGGCAATCTTCCACCGCCTTAGATCTTATTTCGCTGAATATTAGGGATTTGATTGCAGCCTGGCTATCAATGTATATGACGATATCCCTTTGTGATACCGTATTAATCGACAGCCACGCTGTGGCTTGACGAATAGCTATAATTTCGGCTTGGAAGACACTGCAGTGTTTCGGAAGACAGAAGGTCAGCATAAGTATTTTGACAAAACTAAAGTTAATTCTACTCATAATTTGAACTTACTTCATGT
Organism: Cheilosia soror; assembly: GCA_949372485.1. Lineage (NCBI taxonomy): Eukaryota > Metazoa > Arthropoda > Insecta > Diptera > Syrphidae > Cheilosia > Cheilosia soror. The sequence goes on from OX443561.1 coordinate 119,731,762, forward strand.
AAATTTTGGTATCAATGGAAAGGTCATTTAAATTCCGTTTGAATGATATAAAACTTTCCTTAACGCATTAATTACCCATTGAAAATTTTGAACTTTTGTAAAAGTCTACTTTTTGACTTTTTTCCTCGGTCCAAAAAAAATGTTTTGATGCAAAAAGTTTCTTCAAACAATTTTAATAGTAACAGCAAAAAAATTTTTTCAAAAATCTCTTCGCTAATATTTTTTATGATTTTTTGAATGGGATGATCTTCATTTTTAGCAATTTTCAAAAAATCATAAAAAATATTAGCGAAGAAACTTTTTGCATCAAAACATTTTTTTTTGACCGAGGAAAAAAAGTCTAAAAAGTAGACCTTGACAAAAATTCTAAATTCTAAAATTTTTAAATGGGTACTTAATTTTTAGATTGATTTAGATGAAAATGTAACTCATAAGGAATGTTTATATCCTGAATAATGCGTCGTCCTCAGTTTTCAGCTAAACAGTTTAATTATTGTGCTTTTCGAATCCAAAATTGTAACATTTGTCAGCACACACAATTTTACAAAAACATAAGCATTCTAAACATGATCACGTACTTAGTTTTTCTCACAAAACTCGAATACAGCCGTTGAATATTTCTCAAAAATTACTACCCAAATCCCAACCATTGAGTTGAGACCACTTTTTTTAAATAATCAAAAATGGGAATTCGAAATTCATCGCCTATATTTGCCTCCTTCAAGTGTCAGTTCGGGGTGAATTTTGAAAGTAATAAAGTGTTGTAGTTAATATCTATCACATATCTACTACGTAATTCTGGTTCAGTTACTAAACCTGTGTACATCTTAAGTGGATATAATTTTAAACGTAAAAATTGTTGAAATGACTCTGAGATTCTGCGAGATTCGCAATAAACGTGAGACCGAGTCAATGTGTTAGTGAAAAATCAAATTTTCGGTTTCTAAAATGAAGCAAATTCACAAGAGTTATGGGAATTTTTACAATATACGGAGGCAAAAATATAAATTTTCTGTGGAAAAAATAATCCCAATGACATACTAATATACTGATCGAGGTACATACACTATGTAACATATACATATGTATATTAACATAGCATATTTTGGCATCGCATCGGTGAGCATTTCTCTGTATCCATCTATACCAACACTAAAGGGCTAAAAAACAGTCTAACTTATGCAGATGCACCCCACTCATCCACACTGCAAAAAAAAATTAAAACCTAATCGGTTTACTTTTTCCGGGTTGTTGCCTAAAAATTAAATAAAACTACATTCAAGTAGTAGTCAGAAGAGTTACATGCAAAAACTCGCTTCATTCACCAAATGGATCTGTAAACAACAAATTTCGGGAATAAACGAGAGGTGCACTGCCCGTGCCCACTGCACAAGGTACAATGACAATCCCAATCCCAATTCCAAGTCCAACAGACTCCACTTGGTAAATGCCAAAAATAAATAGCATCGTTTTATCGGGTAAATCGAGTGAACTATTGCATTCGATGTGTATTTACGGGTCAAAAGGGAAGGTCCTGATATTTGCATACCCCACAAGTGAGCCGATGTGTGTACAAAATAAAGGAAAACGTAACGAAAGGATTGCTATTGATTTTGGAAAGTCAATTAGTGTTGTTCATTCGAAAAGGCGAAGAAGAAAAAACAATTTAAGCACTTCAATTAACGGATTCCAAGTGCCTACATAAATAAGTCACTATATAGTATAAAAGTATTGAGATTATAGCGAATTTCGAACGATTAAACGTTTAAACTGTAAGTTAATTGTGGGCAATTACTTTATACACACTTTCGAGTGTCTTATGGGTTGATAAATTATTCATAAGCAATATATTGGGTGATTTCAGTAAAAACGCGATTTTTATCACATTATTAAGCAATTCATCGGGGAGGAGTTTGTAACTATAACCAACTTAAGATTGTTTACAAATAATAGCACTTTAAATTTGTTCAATAGGTATCTGCTTTTGAATGAACATCTATTTGAAGATATCGAAGTTTAGCCATTTCCGGTATTTTAAGTCTCAAAACAAGTGGTTGGTGTGATATGCAATATTATAGAAAAAAAATTGGTAAGCCTTGAAAGCTAGGCGATAGAAGTGAAACTTCTGCATCAGCAAAATTTTCTAAACTAGGGATATCTTCGCCAAGGACAGGAAAGAGAGCTGTCAAGACAGAGGGTCCGGTCCGATGGCCACTTATTATTCGTCTCAGGATTCTCATGTTATTTTTGTTCAGATTAATGAGGGAGTAGGGTTTTTTTGGGGGTAGAATTTTGAAAAAAAAATTGTCTGGTGCAGTTTTGACCAGGTGATTTAAGCCAGACTTCATTCGATTTGAGACAAGCTCTTCATTAATATACCTAATTCCTGAAATGCTTTTTGCTAACACCACAGAAGGGTTCAGGTCCGATAAGTGGTATCTATTATCGCGCTGTCTTTAGCCCGAGCTTTAGCCAGTGATTTGGAATCCAGTGAAGAATGGCTATAGGTTTTTCTTTGCAAGTTCTTAGACGGTGATTTTGTGATAGATGAGTGAGAAGCTTTGAGAGCTGCTCCGCTGTCTGAGAAAATTAATATATAATAATTTTACCACGTGCATTAGAACTTAGATGTATTCTAGCGCAGTGGCAAGGACTTCAGCCTGAAATACGGATGAGTTTTTTGCTAAGGCTGACTGAATAGTTCATTCGAACCGACTTTCCTAACGCCAGATCCAGTCACTGACTCCATTTTTGAACCGTATGTGTATCAAACTAGGTTAAGTCGTGATGTAGGTACCTATTGATTGACGATGAATGAGAAGTTTTTATGGAAGTCATATTCCATATGTCATCAGTTTCGACAAGGTTTCCTGAGGAAATACGCGACTGGTTGGATGAGACATTTGTGCCAGTGAGGTGAGTTCATCAGGGAATCCCAACCCCAAAAGAGATACAAGTCATTCATTCATTCATTCATTTTCAATGGTCCGCTTGTCGCGGGTGTAGGTTGCTCAAGTGGACCCCCATAGCTCTCGATCCTCCGCCATCGACTCTAAATCATCAAGGGCAATCCCCATACGGGTAGAGGAGAGATTATGAATTTGATCTAACCATCTCATCCTGGGTCTACCTAGGGGACGCCTGCCCGATGGTACGGATTCCATAGCACGTCGTGGAATCCTGGTCGGGGACATGCGTATAACATGCCCAAACCACCGAAGCATGGATCGCTCCGCTTCGGAGATACAAGTTTCATGTGAAAATGTTGCTGACATCGGTCGGGGCCAAAATCTACGCTGAAGAGCAAAATGCGATCATCATCATCATCTTTAATTACTCTTTTCTCTAAACAAAGTTTCTTGGCCTGTCAAATGTCACATCCACAACATCTTTTTCAAAGTTAGAGTGAGGTATATGACTGACATAGCAATCGTGCTTCTTTGTATATCTGAAACCCGAAATTTCATAGAGTGATGAAAATAAATGTCAACGACTTCCAATACTAGACACAGCACCCCCTTAGGATCTAACACAATTCGACCTCTCCTGAGTCATGTTTCAAATAAAAAGTCCAATGTTCTCTAATAAAATTACGAAAGTGCACTCCCACATCACTTTTTAACACTTTAAATCATTCAACGCCCCCATCGCAATGTTTTACCATTCGAATGTCCACATCAATGTCATCCTGCTACGTGGTGCAGTAGTATCGTCTAATTTATGAGAACAAATCGTTCGCCAATTCGGTGTCACTCCTCATAACTATCGAGCATGTAGCTGTTCGGTCTATGTGTACAATGAAAAGTGAGAAACAAAATGTCAACAAAGCTATACCCTATCCATAGAAAGTAACTATCGTGCGTCGGTCGTCACCATTCCCCGAAAAGCTATCAATCAGTTCGCCCAATTAGCTGCAATAATAAGCCACTCTTTTCGTTCCACCTACAACAGCAGCCGCCTGTCCTATTGTATATGGAGTGTAATTTTTGAACCCGGACCGGTCCGAACGATGTCTGTGCCGCAGCTAGTACTGGTGTTAGTGTTAGTGCTAGTGGACCTGAAAATGCTTGTTGACATATGTAATTACAATTGATTTCGTTTATCCGGGTACAATGACGCGATTTCTGTTTGCGTTTGCATGGAGTTGGCCTCCCCTTACGCCCCCTACTCATCGACAGCAACCAAATCGGAAAATCTACTTTTTTCTTCTTGCCCATATATATAAACGTCGGTCGGTCGGTCGGTCGGGTACGTCAGTCTGTGCGGGCAGTAGCCAATTGTCTGCATATATTGACATTAACTCGTTTTTTCTAGCGTGATTGAGGGATGGGGTGGTGACGCGTCACATACCTAACCTATCTACATTCCAGACATGATGCACCAGATAGTGGAATCGGTGCCGGTTTGTTTCAAGCCCCGAATCAATCCGATGTGTGCCTAGCCGGGGAGGGATGGTAGTCTATTGTCCAGACTATGGTTCATGTTGCAAAGAAAAAGTGTTCATGCACAAAAAAATGTCAGACTATACATGCCCGGTACAGATTCGAAAACAAGTGGACGACGACGAGAGAGGCAAGTGACTCTGACTTTGGATCACTTGCCATCACCGTCGTCGTAGTCGTTGTTGGTGAGAATGGTGATTTCGGGTTCAGTTCACGTCGCATCGCATCGTGAATGGCTTTTCAGCAAACGATTGGGACGTGTTTTACTGGCTTTTTTTTTGGGTCAGCATAGAGTACCCGGTTAAGGTCGGAGTACACCCTACTAGTTGGGAGTGTGCATGAGCACCCGGGTGTTTTTTTTTTTTGTTTTTTTGTCGTATTTTCTTCTCACACCAATGAGTGAGTTACTCCGTCACCGAAACTAAATTGCGCGCTCGTATAGAGCGCGATGCATGGTCTGTTATAAAGCGGGAAACGGAAGGGGATCCAGTGGCTTTGCATGGCAATGTACCGCTGGATTTGGTATCTGATGCATTGCTATCTCACTTTGCGTTTGTATTTGTCGCACTGAGACACCCTGCTGGGGTCAGGGTGTTGGTGGTGGTAGGTTAGGTTGTGATGCTCTTGCACCGTGTTATAAGCTTTAATTGAATGCAACGCGTTTTTTTTACCATCGTTTTGATTTCTAAATGAATTGTGGCGAGCAAGGTGGTTAACTACTTCAATGAAGCTTGAGATAGCGATGAGTGGCAGTTTGCTAAATCAATTTACGAGCAGTGAGTATGAAGCAAGTTGGATGATAAATGGCTATGTAAGCATAACCGGTGCAATATCAGAAAGAATTCTTTAGAACAATGGGCCTATTTACCCCATACATGTTTACGTTTCTCTTATACGGATACACCTCATCAAGATCTTCGATTTTATTACTTCGCCAAAACTCTCGATCAACCGCCACCTACTCTTAATCATCACCATAGCCCCATAGGGATAAAGGATACCCGCATACGTAATCTGGGATTCCCCACATTATCTCTCTATGAGTGGCAGGTACAGTAAAAAAATAACTTAAATTTTTATGTAAAACAGATCGATTTACAGAAAAAAAAATTAACCCTTTAGTCGAAGACTGACTGTCTTAAATTGTATCATGTCCAAAACCAATTATTAAACTAAGTTGCGCAGATGAATAGGGACGCCACCACTACATGAAATAAATGCTCACAAAATTAAGCTTATTAGTTCGTGCGCTTCCATTGCACATCAAAAATGAGCTCGCCCTTAGTCAAGAATCACTAAACTCGTGAACTTTTGTTTACGCACACAAACTGTTTGCTTCTTTTAACACCGGCTTCTTCGGTAGTTGAATTTTAAAAATTGAGCATAGGCTAAAAGTGTTGAAAATATGGTCACAGAAACTGTGCGAACAAAAGTCCTATATTTGAAGATACATTTTCCATATATCGCAGCTTCACACACTCATTCGTTTGTATGAATGTAAGAGGGGCCGATCCTAAGACCCAGCCCTCATGCGCACATGTGTGTTACAATGCGCGCATTAAAAATGGTATTATGTATTATAAATCACCAGCTGTGAAACATATGCAATTTCAGATTCACATATAGAATTAATGTTTCTTTTGCAGACATGCCATATCTTGCTTACTTGTTATTGTACCTACTATCGCTCATAAGTACACACGATTGTTAGATCTTTTAATTCTCTGACAATAAGTTTACAATAGCCAACTTTTTTACAATACTGTCCGTTCACACGGTTGTAAGATTTTGTCCCAAATGACTTTTCTGATAGGTAACTTTTTCAGGTTTTGTGTTCATATGAATATGAAAAGTTTGTCTATTCGTTGTTTTGTTCCTTAATTTTTGCAGTACGGATAGTGGAACAAAATATTGCACTTGCGACTATTTTAACTCTACGTGTTGAAAGACTCGAGGATGATGTCCACATAGTTTTTTTTTTCGACTTTTCTAATTCCAATTGGAATTTAGATTCCATTTGCCACTGCTGTTCGTATCAATGTCTTCTGAATTATTGTCCACCGGTTAAAAGCAAACTTCGGCTTCGCTCCTAAACCACTGGTTATATTGTCTGAGAATGAAGAAATTGTAAGCAATTCTCAGCTTCCATAAACAACGACATCTGACAAATTCTAATGAGTCAGACAATGTCCTAATTGTCTGCAATGATAAAAATTGTGAGTTCGGACTTGTTTAGACGTTGGTCACAAACCTGACAATTTGATAGACTTTTCTGACAATATTCTCAGACAAAATTGTGAGTTCAGACGGTTGTACACAATCGTGTGTACTTAGCTTAATGAAAAGTATCCATGATTTTTTTTATGACATATCTGTGTTCCTACAAACTAAACAGACTACGGATACATACACAGAAGACAATCATGTCATGAGAGAACAGCTCATCTCACTCACCTGTATCTTTGTTTATATTTTTAACAAATTTTGTTTTGTATTTTCTGTGAATTTGACTATTTTGAACTAAAATGAGCGAACTAGTTCAGTAGCGTGATTTAAACTAAATTGATCGATCATTCAAATAAACTAAATTGCCCAACTCTATTCTGCACTGTCTCTTTTAATGGCTACACAGGTACAATGCCCATTTAATGTATTTCAATTATAGCCACCTTAAAATATAAGCAGAGCCGCAATATCTGGAAGCGTTACCATCACAAACCACAAAGAACAAGACCGCCAACTTCGGTGCACCTGACCGATTCTCCCCGGAATTAATTCCCCTTCCTGTGAATACGTGTAAAATGTCAAAAGCAATGGCGGCAATGATTAGTCCATGATAAACCATGGGCCTGGGATTATTCAAGTATGCGTGTGATAATGGCGCTCCTTGGATTTTCTACAGCACCAATACATGGCAAATTCTGGGCCCACAGGCAGCTTGTAGGCAAAGTACGTTGTGTGGGAGGAGTCGACGGTCTATTCTATGTGGTTTGTGGTTACCATTCGCACATTAAAAATCTAATTTATAAGTCATTAGTCGTGGAACAAATGAAATTTCATAATCGCACACTGAATTTACATTTCTTACTTGTCAAGTTACTCTATACAAATTGATCACATGTATGCAGATAGGTAATGACGTCCTCTTTTCCATATATAGATACTGACAGAATGTTTGTGAATAGAACCTTTTGATAATCGCATTCATGTGTAAAAAGTTCAGTAACAAAAGTACTAAGTTTAATGACGCTCACGATTACGCAAGAATCAGCATAAGTTTTATATCTTACATATCTGCAGCCACTGTAATTACTGCTGTTTCACAATATTTCTCTAGAATAAGCCAATAATTAGCATTTGTATCACGTGCCTTGTGTCATCCCCATCAACTAAGCATTAGATGTCCTTAGGTTCGTTGATTATACATATTCGCAATAAACCCGCCATCTATCGACATTCAACTGTCAGTAAGATAGAAGCTTTATTCTCGCTCAATTAAATAATCAGACTGACATCTAGTTTTTGCTAAATGAATGCAAATTGGATCCGAACAAATTATAGTTGAGAATTGTAGTTTAAGAAAAGAATACTAAATGCAATTCCCAGTTACACAACCATGTCTTCCATTGTTGGGAATTATTCCACGCGCCCTCTTACAATACATTCCAAAGTTCAATAAGCAAAAATTCAATCACCTAATGCATCTTCCAAAAATTTACAACGCCACCGTCGCGTCCGTCGAAAGATTCTCGCCTGACAATCGTTTCGCGCGAATCCAATTTGAAAATTCCCGCATGCACCATTCATTGGACGGCATTTTCGCGGCAAGACTTTGTAAATGGATTCGCGCCAAATGCATACACGCCGCGTAATAAAATAGCCTCAGGACAGGCGCCGTATTCACGGTTCAGTGAATGCCACCATGTATCGCTTTATGGAACTAGCCCAGAATTTGATATAACTCTAATGCCAATGTTAACATGGTGGCATTGGCCAAACGCAATCAGATTACCAATAGTCGCAGGGATGGTCCCGTAGCCTGAAGTGCTTTGCATCAGATTTCATCACAAATTGCTATTACAGAGAATCTAATCATAACCGGAAATTAATTTGGCAGAAATCTCATTAAATTTACAGCAGTTGCTCGTACTATCGGTGCGGATATACGTTGTGCATGAATTTTGGGGATGCATTCCGAGGGATGTCCTGTCCAGTCGGCATATTTATTTGACAGCGCCCCACATTATTCTGTCTGCATAAACGAACTTGCCACTCATGCGATGCATTTGGGTATATCTGTTGCAGTTGCAATTGCAACTCGAATATGGAATTCTCGAATAAATCATTCATGATTCATAAATCTGTATACGCGTCAATTTGATTTCATGTCTTGAATCGATTTAATGAAGTTGACGTTCCTATACTGTCGAGTGATTTCTGTTTTGTGTGTGATACATGTAATATGATTTTAAGGCTGAATTTTAGGTGCGAATGCATTTCGATATGCAATGTTTATTGCAAACTTGTTGGTTGTTGACATCTTGCTGATGTAAGGACTTGAAGTTAATATTCAATGAGATTGTGTCTAATCTGTGGATGTGTTTAACTCTTTTACTTAAGAGGTCTCATTCAGATTGCCACCAGATTATAAAATCTGCAATATGTTCGTAGATTTAGAGATTAAATAATCGCAAAGCTTACAAATAGAACAATAAAGGTCCATGATACTTTGGAATTGTTCGAAAAAGAAAAACCTCTAAAAAAAACTGCGATGGGTACACACTGGTCTTTTGTGCCTTGTACTTTTTCCTTCAATAGCTATCAAAAATATACAACTAATGTAAGCTTGATCTAGAATAGGCGGCAAGATCCCATCGATGAATTACCGAGTGTGTTTGGATGAAGAATTAGTATAGGAGGTCCAGTCTCGGCCATAATTCTCTCGGTTTATAGGCTTCATCAGTATGGGAGATGTAATACAAAAAGATTTAGTCGTCACTGTTGGTGGTGCAGGGGGCCATAACATGTGGCGCCCAACGTGGGGCCGAGAGCTGCACGTTTCGGAGGCATTTCTAATTTTTGATCGACATTACGTTCGTTGCGGCAAATGTAGTTTCACGGTATTCGATACTTTTCGAAGAAGGTACTTTCGAAGTGTAAAACCCGAGATTTTTCTCTGTCTTTAGAAACCCGCCGATCTTATGCATCCTATAGTTAAATATTTTTGTAGCCCGGATTTGCTCAAATATAATGTTATCATAATCTTGATGCACATTTAATGCCATGGCTTAGCGTGTTGTTGTAAGCAGCATGATATAACTCGTATACGAGGAAATATTTCTGAAATTTTTGGATCGCAAAAAATTCCCAGAGCTGTAGTAAAAATTTTTGTTTACATTTGGGAAAATTTTTCTCACCTCTTCCATTAGGTATAATTTTATATACGTCCGTCAAGAATAGCAAATTTAGCGGTTAGGAAAAGAATGCCATGGAATCATATTTTTATTGGTTAGAAAATATCCACTGTGGTTAAGACGCAGCAGTTAAGCGGTAAACGCATAGCATTTTTGAAGTTGACGACCCTTGAGTAACTTCAAGGTAAGTATTAAAAGAAACACACAAGAGCAAACAGCCTGAAGATGGGCCAATACAACCGGCCACCGTGTATCCAAAGCGGACCACAAGCGAACTAAAAAAAAAATCTTAAACTAAACTGGGTAAACCTGAGAATAGCAAAAGGTGTCCTATCTGGCCATGTTCTTCTTAGAAAGCATGCCAAAAGTCTAGCCTGTGACAGATCTGTGTAGATTCTGCAGTGATATAGTATAGATGTCCAGAAAGATAGCACACACATCCTGTGCGTATCTAATGGCATTGCCAAGTTTTGAGGAGCTATTTTTATTTTTAACAAAATGAAAGGGCTTTAGGGAAAGTGTGTATATTTCAAGATTCAACCCTTAAAGGGGTAAAATGGGAGGTCAAAGTTTGTACGGGTACATCATAACGCACGAAGGAGTTCGTCGTATCAATTTGAAACTTTGTAAAGAAGTAAAATATTATTTATACTCATAAATCTAAATCAATAGATAAAAAAAATAGAAACCATTTTTAGGCAATATGTACTTTGCTACGAATTTTTAGATCACTGACCTACTAACTCCTGCTCAGGTACTTTAATAGGAAGGTTTATTTCGCGATATTGAAATATAAAAGAAAAAACTAACTGATCGTGAAGGAATCTCTCTTGACAAAATCCTGAGGGCTTTTAAAATTTGAGTTTTTTCATTATTGCAAAATTGCCGCGGGTAGCAGAAATTTAGATGAAGACTTGATTAGGACAGTTTTTGGCGATTTGCTGCAAATGTCAATGCAGGAACTTTCAAAACGAGTTATTGTTGCGCAGACATTAAAAATGAATAGGAAAGATAATCGATTTGATTGGTAGTAACTCATAAATCTATTTTATCGACGATTCTGTTGTCAGTGAACATTAAAGATCCAACTGATGCACCAAATTTCCCTGTTAAATTCCTCAGTCAGCAAACTTCATCCACCACAAGAATTATTTCCACATGCAATCGCAAGGATTTAGTTCCAAATCCCCGAATAATTGATCTCGCTCCAACCGACACAACATAACCTTTCTTATCAACCCGCCGCTCAAGACCAGTCATTTAATCACGTTGGCATGCATTTGAAGACCGCAGTATTTTTACAAAGCCAAATGTATTTGGCTTTATCACGATCAAGAGTTGAAAGTCCAATGAAGGTGTATATTGAATCGAATCCACAGCAAGGACGATTATTAATTAACCAGAGACAATCCACACGCAATATAGTTTTCAAAGAAGTTCTTTAAATAAAATCAATTTGTTTATCAATTATTCCTTTGCAACCAACTAGTTAAATGATAGTTTCCACTAATCGATCGTTATTCCCAGTCTTTTGTGACGGTTCTCCTCACAACCCTAAGTTTAACCTAGCCTGACCTAACCTATCTATCTGCCCATTTATCTATATTCATAATGCCTGAAGCCACGGATTTGCATATTACAGATCTACGACATGTGTGTGTTGTATTATAGTGTAAAAATTCTGAATCATCCGAGAAACGCAATTAGCATGTTTCACGTTAAACACTTTGCATTATAAGATTTAAGCACGTATAATCTGCTTATATAACTATGAACATCGTGAATCATTTAAAAACAGACTTCAATCTCCGAGCCAATGCTAATTGGCGACTAATTACTGTAATAGTATCAACAAAATATCACCTATTCTATGAAAACACTTTAACCTTTAACAGTCGATAAGCACGATTTCCTCATCGTTCTCATAATTCCAGGAATCGATAAATTAGCAAACAATCAATAGGCCCTCTGTCACTGATGGCTGTAATGCTATTCAAATACTAAAAACCAATCGGTTTAGCGTTGTTTAATGGTTGCCTCAAGACAAGCAAATCGTGCTCATCGCTACACTCCTGCCCTGACTGTTACCTTGGGGCTTTTCCCTTCCCTATTGTGTAACTTTTTTTCCTGCAGCAAAACTAATTAAAAGTCAATGAAAATATAAATTTGCCTAAGGCTCCCCCTTACAAACTTATAGAAATGTTATTCTGCTTCTGCAAAGAACAGGACGTTGAGTCACCCGCAGACAGCATCTCTCAAGCGACGACATGCTGATCAATGAAAGTTATCCATCCACCAGAAACGCTACTTTGTATTTTTCTAGAAACAATACGTAAACAATCTGAAAGCTTGTTACGCGCTCTCAGCACTTCTCGGATTGTGTATCTAATTACGTATTCTAGAAGCTGGCGCGTACTTTGGACAGTTTTATTTATTTTTTCGCATTTTTTTTTTCCTGCTCGTCTGTCAACCAGTGCAATGGGGGGATTTGTTGTTATTGTTCAGTGCTACCTTAAAGGTTCGCATCGTAAAAGTTTAATCGCAAATCAAAAGGTATTCGCATTTGATAGATACCGTGAGAAGAATTTTAAGTTTCTCATTTTTTTTTCTTGTTACGTTGTTTCCGTTTTTCTTTTGGTCGATCTAGGGACGAGTGATATGATTGGAATAATAAATTTTATCGGTCACCAGGTGGTTTTGACGGCGAGATGCATTTTTAGGTCGGTGGGTCAGGCTACGAGGAGAAATAAGTAATCCTTCTGGAATAGAATGTTATGACTTCCATTGGTGGATTTATGTACGTTCGCACTTAAGATCATATATGAGATGGTATTCTGGACTTAGTCAGAATTTTGTCGTAACTATGGTGTGTATGTAGGTACAGGTTTCAGTTTTATGGGTAAACCAATCTGCTTTAATACCTAATTGCGGTTTGGAGTTATTTCCTTTTGGACGATGACGATGACGACGACGACGAAGCGACGGACGAAGAAGAAGGTTAAATGAAATAAATGAGCAGTAAAGTGCGAATCCGGATTTGCAGTTGTAGATTTTTCTGCGGAATTTTCTGGCGACGAATTCTTTTTGTTAAAGGGGATCTTACTGATTTATGAAGGTTTTGTCTGCAGATTGTGGTGTGTGAGGGGAATTTTATATTCTTGTGGCTTATTTTGTGTACCATGTTGTGGTTTTTCGCTGGCGAATTTTGGTTTAAATTTTTTTTTTTAACGTATCAATTCGAGTGGATAGTAGTGACATGATTTTTCTTTCTTTTTTTAATGAAGTCAGCACGTGAGCTTTGCAAGGTCAGCTTTCATTTCACGGAATCGATTACTTAGGGTAAAGGGATACTTGATCGAGAATAATAATTCATCCGCGCTTACAGCGCTAGTTAATTTTGTTTGTATAGGTAGAATCATCACACGTTAATTTTAAGCGCTAGGAAGGGGGCTTCAAATTCCATCTATTCGAGCGAGCGATAATCAATGGCAACCCCAGGCATTAGCCTTCGTTGGATGTCTTATACAAGTGATTTCCAAATTTGTATGTTAATATAGCCTTATTTCTGAATATCCCACTTTTGGGACAAAATCGACGAATAAATCCTTGAGGCTTAAAATAATCCCCGCGACAGACGCTCAGGGGACTAGGTTGGCTATGGTCTTGCGAGTTTTGCGGAAAACGCTACAAGAAGGAGAAATATTAGAAGAATGTTGAAATGTTCAAAGACGTTATGGGCCAAAAAAGCAACACCACACATTCGTACTGAATGTAGATGGCACCTACGAAATTGACCTTAATTAAGGATCACTCTGGTGAAAAGAATATTTCTGTGTCTTAATGAATTTGCGCAAATTTTTCAAGAGTAGGACTAACAGAAATCGAAAATATAATCAAACAAATCCAAGCGAAGTTAAGCTAAGTCAACGGGTTTTGCAAAATGGGTATGATAGCTGTAATAGCTTTACATTTGAGATCGCGAAAATGTTTAACTTTTTAGTGGTAAAACATATTTTACTTCACTCCAACAGCGTTCTAAGTTTTACCATTATTGTTAAATGAAAAATTTTCAATATCGATGAAAATGACATGTAGATACCAGTATTGGAAAAAATATTATTATCCTTAGATAGATAGAATATTTATTGCAGCAGATTTTATAAGCATACAATTTGAAATTGACTATAGATTTATATTTATACTAGCTGGACCCGTGCTCGCCTTGACCGCTCGCACAAAATTATATTTGGTTCATTTAAAATTACACTTTGAGTGTTTCATTGAAATCTGTCCAGTAGTTTTCGCGCTTTTAGGAGAAAAAGAAAATTCCTCCCTCTCTTAGATCTTGCTGCTTATATGTAATACTGTATTTCCTTTCGTTTGTTTTCCTCTTCCGATGGAATCCAAGCAACTACCTAACCCAAACCTAGACTGTTCCCATACCACATATTTTTTGATTTATTCAAAAGCAAAAGTATAAACATTTTGTATGTACATATTTTCACTTCAAAAAATACATTTTGGCTAAAAACTGTTCCTTATGACGTGGCTATAAACGACATAGCCTATAGCAGTCTCACAGTCTTAGGGAACATTTAAAAAAAGTTTCATTGAAATTTGTCCAGTAGTTTTCGAGTTTTTAGCTGACAACGAAAATTGCTACAGTTATGGACAAAAAGTTGTAAAAAAAACAGCTATACAAGAGAGGACATTTTCTAGGAACATAATCATATCATCTCATTATGAAGTTTAATTCCCATGTTATTAATTAGGAATTATAATATCAAAACAAGCGAATATTATTTATCAATCCTTTCAACTTGAATAGTTTCCAATAAAATCACTGTATACGCCCATCAGATAATACAAACATTATTACCACTTTATTTGACAGTCTTGTTAAGCAAACCTTTAAGCACACATCCAACATCAACGATGAAGCCTAAAAATAATCTCGACAACGTGATAAATATAGAAATAATATTTGACATTCTTATCAAAATGGTGTTCATCTATGTCAAATATCTTTTAAATGATATCTTCAGCAAGACAACACAAACTTCTTGAAGGAAAAGACTTCAAACATATACAAACAGGCAGCAGGCATCAGATGCTAAATAAAATTTCAAGTTTACCCCTTCATTATTTTCCCACAAAAAGAGGAAACAGTTTAGTTTCTCTTTGCTAACCGCTTACTCCAACCCCATCCATATACCGCATCTCCTCGAAATGCTATACTTATACACAGATTCGTGTATCCGACTTGTATTTATAACAAAATGTTTACCCAAAAATGAAGGCAAACTCTTGTTTGCATTTAGTCTACTGGGGGATTTTAAGGATATTTGGAGAAGGAATCACTCCAACAGGTTGTGAGTAAGTGAGAAATGATTGAAGCGGCTGCTGTAGGCTGGAGTGGGTCAATAAGCATAAAGGTTTATTTGTGTGAAGTATTTTTGAAGAGACCCAATTAGGTCTTAAGTACGAAATACACCACCTGGGTATATTTTGCTTATAATTAACTTTTTTTTTGTAATTGAAATTCAAGACATCAAAGTAGGTATGGATAATTAGGTTTTTTGGGGGGGAAATTGTAAATCGTTTCGAAGAAAATGATGGAATATTGTAAGGACATGGATAAGAGCATAGAACAGATTGAAAAGTTGCAAAATTAATTTGAATTTATTGTTTTTCTTTGTGTTTGGCTTTATTTATATGTGATGTGGCCTGCTAAGGAAGGAATGGTTCTTGGAAGTCCTTTTGTTCTTATATTGTGGGGTGGGTTCCTACCCTACAGTGAAATTACTGCTGGGAGTAGGTACACCCATATTTCTCTATTGATCTCTGTAATAAAATAGAATCAAAGCCATTGTATGTATTTGCAATGGCGGAGGTGGATTGTGTTCTAGGAACCGTAGATACTGCGTTACTAGGAACAAGACAGCATAAAAAATACCTGCCAGAGAGATAAATTTAATTCTAAAATTGTAGACTAAATCGATGAAAAGTTTACTCTAAGCCTGGAGCTTACGAAAGTATTAACACAGAGTCAGACGAAAGAACGAGTTGTATTTTTACAAAAGCTAAATATGTACAGAATAAATTCCGTGGATGACATTAGTGCTTTTTGCACCGGCTTTACCCACGCAAAACAAACCTGCTACCACCGTTGTTATATGATCTTAATTATCTTATTTTTTAAGATATTGAGGCGGATTCCAGATGAGAAGATATTCACTAGTTTTTAGATCATTTTTTAAGATTTGTAGAATTTTAATAAGATATGTTAAGATTTTAACTTTAAATTTTTAATTAAATTCCAAAAATCTCTTCTGACATCAGTTCTTGTCATTCTTAATATTTTCTGTTTAAGACGCCAATTTCCGGTTTCTTTTTTAGTGCTAAGATAGCTCATTACAAGTTAAATTTAATCAATATTGCTTTAAAGCCCCATAGTAACTTTAAATTTTAACTTCTGCAGAGTCCGATTTAAATAAGCAGTAAAAAGTTGAAGATTCGTAAAGTACAATTCAGCAATTTATTACAATATTATGTAGTTAAATCAGTTGCATTTTATAATGCTTACATTTTAATTGCAATGTCCAAAGCAGGTTGTCAGTTTGCTGAATAAATTCAAAATGGCAGGCCTGGTCTTTTGACCTAGTACGGGAGATCTTACGAAGCTAAGTTTGCGAAAATTGTCAAATTGGTATTGATCCAAAAATAAGTTCAAAGCGGGAAATATTACTTTTTAAAAAATTAAGGTACTGTAGAAAATAGAAGTGTTTCTAAATAATTTCTAAAAACGTTTTTTTACCTACAAATGTTTAAAATAAAAACCATAATAATAATAATACGAAACATAATACTAAAACTTTAATGCAAATCTCGCAGTCGAATACTTGCAAAGCCTCAAGTTACTGAATTGTGGTAAACAGTTTCCTCTGTATAATTTCGAAGTCTCAATTTGGCTTCAAAAAATAGTTTCTGCCATATGCCGCGTCTGCGTAGAAATATAATTCGGTACGTTATACGGGTAGGAATGTACGAAGGTTCTTTTTTTAATTTTTTTAATGGCTGCCTTTTATTGGGAGTGCTGATCTCCTGAACTCGAAATATTAAAAATTACATAACACTCCTATTAGCTGAACAAATAATCCAATGTCTGAGAAACGATTTTCATAAAAATTGGTATTTTTTTATATAGAATTTACCATATCTCGAAAATGGTTTTAACGATTTTTATGAAAATCTCCATTGAAAACTCAGTTCTTAAGAACGAAAATTTAAAATGGTGCTTTTAATATACGGGTCTTTTCAAAATTTGCTTATTTTTTATCATTTCATTTAAATTAACAATTTACTAAGCTTAAGATATATGTGTACTCGTACTTAAGTTAGAAACTTATGAAAAAATCTACTTATTTTCGAAAAAAAAAAAAAAAAAAAATACCTTGACATGCAGCGATCTGAAATGGTTTGACCTCATTGTACCAGTTTACTTGATTGGTAGTGCCATATCTCATAAATTTGATGGCTTTTTATGGTTTAGGTACAATTAACTCACATTTAAGATGAGTTAAGATATGAAACAGAAATTTGTAAGATCCAGAAAAAATCTTTATAACAACACTGCCTGTTACTGTCAGAAGAAACGTCTCAAAACTCGAACTCAAACTGGTGCATGAACACAATGCACCACTTTTTAATTATGTATCTGTGAGTATATCTGACTAAATCAGTTTAAGAAGTCTTAAATAGGCCCCTCAAGAGAAGGAAGTACGTCGTATAATTCCACTAGGTCAAGAGTAAAGATGGTAAATATCTTACCTGAGATGAGACACTACGTATTTAAATCTGAAGTGAGTGACTAGTTTTAGGATTATGAAAAGGTGACAAATGAACCCTTTATATGACAAGGGCAGCTATTCTAATACCCTGGATGTGGGTGGAACTGACAGCGGAATATCAAACTTTTTAATGTCCGAACGTTCCCAGCGCCCAACATAGATTCGCACCTCCATACTAAAGTACGGATTTGAATATCTATCACGCGCTACAAAACCCAACCGACACGCTGCGCTGTAAAAACACTTGACGTTATTATTGTAGCAACAAGGCGAATTAATCAAAGCTGCAGACTAAAACTGCGCTAAGAGAGATTCGTGACCGTGAGCTATATTTGTAAAAAAAAACCGGCCAAGTGCAAGTCACTCGCGCACCGAAGGTTCCGTACGTACGTATAGTACTAGTGAATTACATTTACATAATATTTTAGTTCATATTATATAGGTACTGTACAGTGTATGTACATGCATAGTGAAGAACGCCGTCATGCCGCCATCGTCACTCGTCAGTTAAATCCACCAACTCGGCTCCACCCAACTAAGAACAGCCGAAGTGCCGAGCCGATGCCATGCCGATGCCATGCCGATGCCCCGCCCTCGAACGACACAAACCGACATACACTCGAGAACAAAAAAAGAAACAATATTATGTATGCGTGTGTTGTGTATGAAAATGAGTATTTCTTGGAGTTCCAATTCTATTGGAAAGGAAACGTATAAGATAACACGCTTATGAATGACATATTAGACATATTTTTGTAAATATCTCGTAAAATATTAACTTTTCGGCAAAACAGTCTGCAGCACATATATAGGTAGCTACGAATATGATCTACAAAATAGGAAAACATTTTTTGTTGTAAATCAAGAAAAAAACGGTTTTTTGTGCAAATGAAAATATTTTTTTCGCTAAATTACTTATTACTCCAAAACTAATCAATACGTCGCTATCATTGCTATTTGTCGTTTAACTAGAGGTTATACCTGATGTTGTGTGCAAATTTCAGCCTTCTACGTCTTTCATTTCTTGAGATAGACCTAGGTACAAAATTGGCTTAGTTTATTCGGACAGACATCGTAGCGAAAGCAATAATGTTCCTCCATATGGAAACGGAAACTTAAAAAGAAAAGGGAACATTCATTTCTTAAGGAGAGTTAAAAAAACACGAGAACGACGATGATACGAATTTCATCTAATCGACTAATGCTGGGTTTCCACTTGTCGATTTGAAATTGACAATTGACGTATTTTTTTACCAATTAAACAATTGGCAAGTGGAAATAGTGAAAAATTGCTTGTCAATGAATTGACTAACAGCGTTTGCCAATAACTGACAGAGAAACCACTGGACAAGTGTAAATAGCTGAATTGTCAAACAAAATGTCACTTTGTCTATAATTGACAGAGAAAATTTAATTGGCATCGAGTTCATAAGTTGGTCAATGAACTGACAAACGATTTTTTGCCAATAATTGGCATAAGTGGAAATGAACTGACGTTGGTGTCGTTCAATGACATAAACGCGAGGGCTGTCAAACTTTGTCAATCAACCGACATGTGGAAACCCACCTTAATACGGATCAATGATACCGATATGTGAATATAAGTCCAAAAAGCCTGTTCTAGTAAATAGCTTATATCGGCAAAACTTTTTAATCCAGCGGCTGATGAATTGGCGAGAGGCAAGCACCAACGTATCTGCAATATTCACAAGAAAGGTGATACTTTAAACTGTGCGAACTAAATAGGGAACAAGTCTTCTAAATATGCCTGATTTACAATGCGAACGCCTAAAACATTTGGGCAATAGCCTAAGCGGCCCAATCTAGGAAAAGCACAGGAATTTTTGATCGATACACTCCGACCCTTTTGACTTTAAAGTCGCCAAACATAGCCTATGCAGGGATATGAACTATAACAATTATACAGCGCTAGAAGAATAAAGCATTCATTTATTCATTCATCTTCAATATCCCGCTTATCCATTAAGTGGGTCGCCGGTGTAGGTTGCTCATAAAGCATAATTGCGGTATCTGTAATACGCTAAAGTCGAAAAAGCACTAGTGTTTTGCGCTTTCCTCCATAAAGAACGATCTGTCAAAGTTGTGCCTTTTCTAGCATGGTACTGATTTGACTGAAAAAATGAATCAGATCTTTGATTCTAATCCAGAGAGTCGACGCAATAAAGAAAGACCTCCAGCTCCAGCTATGGTGGTGGGCACAAGTTGAAAATACTTTAATCAACTATAACTGCCCACTTGAAGTAGTTGACTAAGGCTCGTGCTAACTGGAGGGGCTTCTTGGTTAACTCACACTACAAAATGTACGAATAGCGCCATTTCAGAACAAAAAATTACAATTGTCTTGGGCCCCTATTGTGAGTGTCGATATTTAATCGTTGATCGACAACTGTCGATCGATCGAGAAATGTGATTGTCGACTGCGATCGATATTTGTCGATTTGACAGTCGCTTGTAGTCAATTACAAATGTCTGATCGATGCTTTCTCTTGGAAGTAAGAAAATTTTGTGCGTACGAATAGCTAAAATCAATCGACGCAATCGACAATTGTCGTGACGATCGCTAATCGACAATCACAATAAGGGCCTTTGCTTTCGAGTATTCTAGTGAATATTCCTTTTAAATCTTATGTTCAAATCTTTTCGAGAAAGGCTTATATCTACAAATAGATGCCACAGTACTATTTACATGAATCTAGCAAAAAACAGCTCCGTGGTGGAGCTCAAGGCTTTCCAGTTATGTAATACCTCGTCCTTAACCAGATTCAAAGTCTTGAGAGGCGTTGCTTTAGAAATATGTATCACTGAAAGCATATATTATATTATGCCAAGGTAGGGCCTTGCCTACAATGCTTTCTGCGGGAGCTGCAGACTTGAGAAGGATGAGAGGGTATTAGCCAGCATCCGGAAGGCTTCAAGGTCATTGCGAATTTAACTTATCAATAGTTTCATAAAGAAAGTAATCGCTTCTAGTAGCGGACAACGTGACGCAACTGCTCATCGAGGACTAGTTCAAACAGACCAATCAACCATTATGTCATTAACATAACATGCTTTCACATCTTTACATCTTTACATATAATAAAACTGTAGGCATTTTCTTTGTCAGCTAAAAACTCGAAAACTACTGGACAGATTTTGATGAAACTTTTTTTAAATGTTCCTTAAGACTGTGAGACTGCTATAGGCTATGTCGTTTATAGCCACGTCCTTAGGAACAGTTTTTAGCCCAAATGTATTTTTTGAAGTGAAAATATATACATACACATATACCTTGCTACGAATGGATGTTTATACTTTTGCGATCGTCAAACAAACACATTCGATAAGGGTTGATTTGTTTTCGCAGTGAGTGCTATGGTCAGTTGAATATTATGTAGGTATGTATATTATGATTGTATGTCCGATGAAGGATGTGGATGGGGTGAGTCGTGCGTGCTGCAGAATGGCATGGGGTATATTAATAATCTTCATAAGAGAAGAGACGTATAATACAAAACAGGTTTCATTTCAGAATTTCATTCGATATGTGGTATGGTAATTGTGTTGGGTTGGGGTAGGTAGTTGTTTGGATTCTATAGGAAGAGGGAAGCAAAGGAAAGGAAAGGAAATGCAGTATATTAAACAAGTAGCAAGATCAATGAGAGGGAGGGCGATGCAGAGGGTGCACATTATATATCCAATGCATTACATCCATTATCGCATATCGCCACGCAACGCAGTAGGAATTTTATTCTGATATGACGTAACAGGGTAGGGTTGGGGTAGTTGTTTGGATTCCATAGTTCTACTTTGGGGTTGTTGTCGCACATCGAAAGCAATTTTTCTTGAACAGATAGGTACTGTGTATGAGTGACTTACTTCTGTCCAGCCAGTTTGTGAAATATACATATATTATCATAGTAAAGACGAAAGCCGATTGTTAGATACATACTTGAATTGTTATTGATTTTAGAAGTGAAATTGAATACATAGATACCTATTGATTTCTGAATTTAAACTTCATCAGCAAGGTAAGTCCGAAAAAATTAAGCTCTGATTTAAAAAAAAAATTAGTTCAGACTATTCCTTCGCGAGATAAAAAACCGATTTTGCTGAAATTTTGTTGTGTTTGAGTGGGTCCCTGGATGGTTTAGATTCACAATTGGACCCGATAGGTGGCGCTGCAATTGGGTTCCAGGAAGTTTACTATTTTTTTTCATCTAAATGTTTGGACTTATTTTGATTATATTGTTTGTGTGTGAACAAAACAAAACAAGTGAGACACATAAATGTACTATTCAAATATGTATATTGTTATTAGTTTAGGTGACTGAATTTATTTTGGTTGTTTTGCCGTAACATGGTAGGGTTAGGGTAGTTGTTTGAATTCCATAGGAAGGAAAATGCAGTATTACAAACAAGTAGCAAGAGTACGGCGAGGGAGGGCGATGCAGAGGGTGCATATCTATACAGCTAGTCATAAATAAAAACAAAGTGCAACTGCACCGTGGGGCTTTTCTATAAGCGCACCCCAATTGTCAAAAGTAGTTTGACATTAACCCAATACGGGCTCGAATAGAAGGCTAGATGAAAGAGTCAATTCTTTGCCTGACAACAAGGCTGCAATGAGCTGCTTCTGAGTGCATTTGGATTGAAAGATTGGTAACCGTGGGTTCATATATCTGCGACAAAACCAACGGGGTCTCTTGGTTCATTCCAATAAGACTGCGTGCAGACATCACCTATTTATTTTGCTAAAGAAACTGTCTACAATTAGCCTAGAAACGTGTTGGATGCAGTCAGACGTACATAAATAAAACTATCATCAATCTGCGTGCAATTTGGGACGCTGTTGAAGCGTTTTAGGTTCGCATCTCCCGATAAGACAAGCTCCACCCCGGACTTTTAACACCATCTATTCTAGAATTAAGGAAATAATATCTACTATCACTCTGCTATATTAACAATTTAATACACTCACAGTAATTGCTTCTAATTTGGGGGGCGGGGCTATAATATTTTTAAATGCACCGCTAATCAAATATTTATTATACGAATTTCAGTCAACTAACAATTACGTTAATTCAAAAACCTCGCATGCAAACCACCTATATACTCGTAAAACTGTTTACCTTTCATAATAATGAGCAGCGAAAAATAATTTTATTATTGCTAAATTCAATTAGATTGTGCATTTGAATTAACCGCACTCAATTCATTAGGTACACGAGTGTACCCAGGATAATTGAATCAAAATCAAAATCCAATTATGAATTAAAAGGCACCACTCATGCATATAAAAAGGAAAGCTGGTCTCAAATGAACCGCGCACATAAATGATTAGAAATGATTAATTCAACGGCAGGTTATTTAAAAACAAAACGATTGAAAATTTAAATAAGAAGTGCCCATGCCCAGCGCAGCCCACGGCAATGGAAGCAGTTTGCTTATTAGGTGAAAAGTGTTTACCAACTTGCTGTTGCTGAGGATTTCATAGCTCCTTGAGATTTTTTAACGGACGACCCAGAGAAGAGGCCAATGCTTACATATACAATACATAGTTTGAAGAACAACGGCTACATCAACTTCAATTACCCAAGTGCGCACACTATTTCATGTATACATACTCCTACCCTCTGCAGCTATCTGTGCCGGTTTATTTTTCATCATCCTTCGTGAGTAGTAAATTGCAATCAGAAACACTGTTTAAAGTTTTGATAAACTTGTAAAAGAACATTTTCTCTGTCGAAGAAGAAGAAGAAAACAACTTTTCAAGCTTCGCCCTCAATCCACCACCAGCTAGTCCAATTTTTGCCCTTTGCAAGGAAAATCAACTGACTTGAGCCTAGAGCAGTTTCGTGGCGTTCTTGCATTAGACTATGCTTTTGTATTTTTTATTATCCCCTCTCAGCCCCAGACAACAGTAGGAAAAGGACGAGCGAAAGAGTTCGGAACAACTTTTTCGGGGGTAAAAGAAATGTTTCTTTTACGTGAATACTTGCATACAGAATTCAGCTTTTGGGCTTTGTTTTTGGCAGGACTTCTGGTGTAGTCTCGTCTCTGTATTCGTACGAAACTCGTTCCCATCGCAGTACACTCTATACAGCTGTGGAACAAATATAAAAGTTTCGAGATATTTCAATTTTTGCGACACTCTCACAAAATTGCACTGCATAGTACCTACCTACTGGAATTTCTTGTTCCTATAGGACTTTTTCGGGGTCAGATTGTGTGTGCGGAGCGGATATGTTATGTACGCCCTCTCTTTTCAAGGATTTTTAATTTTCTTTCCAACATTGCATCGTGTGTATGCGTGTGAGTATCAGTGGCACGTTCGATGCACTTTAATCCTGTAAAAGTGTTGCGCAAAATTGATGCAAACATTTGTCTTGTTTGCTGGACGGAATCCTAAGTGCAAATTTACACAGAAATTCATGGAAATCATTTCGGAAATGATTCATTGGAAATGGACCCTGCCTTGGGTTTGGGTTTGGTTTTGGCATTACGGTCAGCTTGCCAGCAGAGATGAAATTTGAAAATGATTTATGGATATGCATACATACATATTATAATAAATGAAAAATTTATTAAGGATATTTTAATAATGGAATGGATTTGAATTTAAGTTGAATTTGTCTTTATGGCACTTGATTTGAAGTGCCAAGTTGTGAGATATTTGCATAAATAGATAGAGATCGATTTCAATTTCAATAGAAATTCAATTGAATTGAGGAAGTTTCTAATTCGATCCTGTTTTAGAATCGGAAAGCTGTTCATAGTGAAATTAATATTGTTAGCTATGCCTATATGATTTCCACTTTTGCAACATCATAGATATTTATGAAAATTAAAAAAGAACAATATTCTACCTGTAACCTGACTGGTTGACCCCACTGTTAAGTAAAGTCTGGTAGAATTCTGTGGCAGAAATGCATAACCACCTTTACCTTACTACCTATATCTATCGTACTCCATATACCAGAAGCGTTAATGTGTAAATTTTTGGTTTTTGAATTTATATAATAACTGGCCAGAAAAGCTCAAGGCCTTAGGTGAAGAGGGAGTTAAATGTCTCTTTCGTGTCATTAAAGTGGCCTGGGAATGCGGCCAAACTCCCAGCGATTGGCAGATTGGGGTGATTGTGCCCCTTTTATAGAAAGGGGATAAAAGGGATTGCTCCAATTACAGGGGTATATCACTTTTAAGTCTCCCCGGAAAAGTCTTTCCCAAGGTGCTGGAAACGCGTTGCGGAGCTGTGGTCGAGGCACGATTAGGAGATGAAGATGAGCAGTGCGGTTTTCGTCCCGGCAGAAGCACAACCGACCAGTTAGTCACTCTCAGAATGGTACTTGAGAAGGCTTGGGAGTATGCTACACCTGTTTACGCATGCTTCGTAGATTGGGAGAAAGCATATGACCGAGTCCCTGGAGGTAAACTTTGGAGTGTATTACAGGAGTATGGAGTTGACGGTTTTATCTTAAGAGCCATTCAATCTCTTTACACAAACTGTAAAACCTATGTTCGGGTAAACGGCGATATCAATACCTTTCACCGTGAGCGTTGGACTTCGTCAGGGATGCGTCTTGTCTCCTCTCCTTTGCATTACTTATATGGACTGATGGATGTTACAACGCAGTCTTGGCGAAGAACGTTTCGAATTGGGAGATCTAAGGATAAGTCATTTGCTCTTCGCTGATGACTTGGTCATACTTGGGTCCTCTCAGACTGAACTTCAGCCCGCAATCGATCGGTTTGTAGCCGTTTGTGTTGAAGTTGAAATAAAGGTTAACGTGAACAAATCTGAAGTGATGGTCGTCTCCAGAACGCCTGTTCAATGCACTCTGCATGTTAGTGGAGTCCCATTGATACAGGTGGAGAAGTTTGAGTATCTCGAGGTCTTATTCACGAGTGAAAGGAGCAATGCCGAGTTTTCCTGTAGGATTGGTCAGGCTGCGTCAATTTTGAGACAGCTTGATCATTCTGTTATTAGGAGGACTGAACTTTGTGTCAAAGCTAAGTTGTCAGTCTTTAATTCGGTGTTTGTTCCAACTCTTACATAGGTCATGAGCTTTGATCGCGGATACAAACTGACGAAATGGAATTTCTCCGAAATACTGCTGATGTGACCCGTAGAGATCGTATTAGATACACCAGAATACGTGAGGAACTCAATGTCGAGCAGCTACTTCTCCGGATTGATCCATGCTTCGGTGGTTTGGTTATGTTAAACGCATGTCCCCGACCAGAATTCCACGACTGCTATGGAATCCGTACCATCAGGCAGGCGTCATCTAGGTAGACCAAGGATGAGATGGTTAGATCAAGTCCATAATCTCCCCTATACCCGTATGGGGATTGCCCTTGATGATTTAGAGTCGATGGCGGAGAATCGAGAGCAATGAAGGGTCCACTTGAGCAAACTACAGCCGCGACCCACTTAATAAGCGGGATATTGAAAATGAATGAATGAATGAATGAAGATTTGCTGGCAATTACGTACTCTTTTATTGAAATTTTCTATGACCGTTTCGCATAAATGTGTCGAAACCACACTTTGGTTACTAAAAACTGGATTATTATGTCACGATAGCGAACACCATTAATTGTTACTGCCTGACCAGCCGCATTTTCAAAGAACAATGGTCCGATAATGCCTCCAGTTCAAAATCTGCACCAAACAGTCACGTGCTGTGGATGCATTTGTTTCTCAACAATTATGCTGGGTTGCCACTTGTCGATTTGAAATTGACAATTGACGTATGCTAATTAAAAAATTGGCAAGTGGACATAGCGAAAAATTGCTTGTCAATGAATTGACTAAAAGCGTTTGTCAATAACTGACAAAGAAACCACTGAACAAGTGGAAATAGCTGAATTGTCAAACAAAATGTCACTTTGTCTTGATAGTGAAAATTAATTGGCATCGAGTTCATATTAGGTCAATCAACTGACAAACGATTTTTTGGAAATAATTGACATAAGTGGAAATGAACTGACGGTGGTGTCGTTCAATGACGTAAACGCGAAAGCTGTCAAACTTTGTCAATCAACCGACATGTCGAAACCCACCTTTACTCGTGGGTTTTTTGAACCCCAAATGCGACAATTTTGACGATTAACGAACCCATCAAGATGAAAATGAGCTTCATCAATCATCACATCACTAGAGATGATTTTGTTCTAAAATTACGGACTGTAGCTGACAAACCTTCATTATTTTTAAAATATTGCTCAACAAGGAAAATGGGTTGTTCTTACGTATAGCGCTCCATTTTAACTAACCCCGAACTGTCAGCTGTCACATTGTTTTCTTTTTTCCGTTGGCATTACTGTTCCTACTATTAAATGGCGCAAAATTCAAATTTTGCGTGAATTATGGGATACCCTTTACGTACATCCATATGTGAACTAAATGATGCCACTGCAACTGCATTTGTACCAAAATAACAATAGAAATAAATTAATGTTTCCACAGGAGAAAAAAAACACCGATCCCATTAATTACTTAACTATCTACTTAGCTTTAGCTGGCATTACCTCTCACACAACTCTTTATACCAACAATCAACGAGTTCCACAAACAAATCTCTCAATTCTCCGACATCAAATTTAAATTTTCTCAACTCTGTATGTCTAAGCTGGAAACGAAATTTCGCAGCACACACAAGACAACGTTTCAAGCAGATTGTTCAGTGTAGTAGGTATACAATACCGTAGGTATACCAAGATGGATAACTATAGGTACATGTTTTGCATTCAAAGTTGGGAATTTGCATTTTCTGTAAAAGGGGCTTGGGGAGGCCTCCATACACCGAGCAACGTATTCTGTGTTACTTTGTTTAATTCTATGGGTCATTAACAAAACAATGTCAAAGTATTTGACGCATGTCATGTTGAATAATGAGGCCAGGATTTATTTTTTTAATAATATCTTTTTAAATACAAAATTCTGTAGAAACTAATTTTGGACTTGAGAGGTTTTCCAGAAATGATTGAAGTAATGTCTGCGTGTCTTGAGGGTCGGTCTTCTCTATTTGCCGCAATCATTTTGTAAGCGCAAATGTGTTGCTATGATATGATAATTTAGGTTAAACAGGGTATGAGGACTATAACACTAGGCACCATGATGGGCCCTTCCCATTCCTAGCAGATATAGGTAATGTAAATCATTAAAATGTATTGTCTGACCGGATACGTCCATTGGCTGATTAAATTAGTTAGAGTTGAGATGAGCTGATGGGACCCATGTATGAGTTGATGAACCTGCTCTTGAGCTCCGCTGTATATCTTCAAAGGCAAAATTTTTCACTCACGTTCTCATTCATGACTAAATTCACTCCATGAAGCATCAGTCAGACCTTGATATAGCCCAAAGTGCAATAAAATACCTTTTGAAGTCTTTCGGATACATTGACATCATCTATGGCATTAGAGTAGATGTGCCATGATGGTAGTTTTTCGGTTTGTATTTTTGATGAATACTTATTGTGAGGTATTAATAAATCATTTTTTGTGTCCTGACTAACTTTTACAAAGTCACAAAATGTCCATATAAAATTATCTATTGTGACTGTAATTAAAAATATTTAAATTGAAGGTTCAAAATTATTATTCGTAAGGCTCATTGAAACCTGGTCTTGATTATTCCAGCTCACTGTTGTTTTTCTTACATCGACCCTATTGCATAATATCCTTGCTGCAGTTAGGCAATAAGGCCGAAATCGATTTGGAAATATCGATCGGCCCTTGGCAAGCAACATTTTAATTCGTATTTCTTCTAATTGCGATGATATAAATACTTAATGCTTCTCCGTTAAGCGCTGTATTATGTCTGAGAAATTTATACAGATTGGGTTAGTAGTTTCAAAGTGATGCCATAAGGCGTTAATGCCACATACAAACAGACAAATTTATTTTAGGTGTTATGTGAGATGTGTGTTATTTCCATTGTGTTTTCATTGAAGGTAATGAAAATTTAATAGAATGGTCTAGCAGTGAAACGGTTATATTGCAACATAACATCTTTTTAAGACTCATTATAAAAATAAATACTTTTGTACATATTTTGTAACACTTGTTGCTTTATTAAAAAGAGTAAACCTTCTATAATTAATAATTATCGAATAGAATTTAATTCAAATCACTGTCTTGTGGTTGCCAGCAACATTTTGCAGTGCATTTTTGTTTGGCTTGAAGCTCTTTATCAGAAACAACTCGGCAAATATTGCGCCTAAGTACCTGCTGAACCGTTGTCGGTTTCCTAATATAATATCTATATTTAACGATATCCTAGAAAAAAAATCCAATGCCGTCAAATCCTAGCCCTGTTAGAGGCCAATCGACCAAAGCGGCTGATTGAACTTTATTCGGAAGATATCAATTTTTGTACGGTTTGTATGCACGATGCGTCATCTTGCTGAAGCTAGAGATCGTCGTCCAATTGTTCAATTTCTGACAAAAAAAAAACAGTTACATATCCATGATTCCGTAGCATTCTGCCTGCATGCCTCCGTAACTTTGCTGTCATTTTGATTTTCGAAGAAAATTAGGCCAATAACGCACAAAAGAGTCATACGTTCATGACCAATACGAGGATAGCCTACGGTTTCCAGAACATCTCTTTTTAAGAGAACACGTCCTCGATCTATTCAACACTTTCTTTTTTCGCTTTTTTTTTGTCCTTTTTATTTGTTGTGTCCTCTTTTTGTTCTCTTTTTTAGTACCTTCAATTTCAGTATAAAAACAATGTAAAAAGTGTAAAAACAGCAGGCTTGAACAACGTTTTTTATGATCGTGCTAACTGGAGAGGCGTGTTGGTTGAGGCCCAGGTCCACCCCGGACTGTAGCGCCATCTAAGTAAGTATGTAAGTAAGTCCAGTACCGATCGGAAAAGATTCAAACGCAGCCAAAAATGGATTTGACTCATTATCAATTGATATCGAAATTATTGTAATAAAAATATATATATATTTTTTTTTTTTCTATATATAGGTACCTACACTATACATTACAAACTGAGGGTTTAAAAGAATTGTGTTTTGCGATGAAATTGAAATTTAAGGACTTGCTCCTGCATTGTACTACCTACTAGGTGGTTATCATTATATCCCACTATTAATATCTATAGTTTGGCAAGTGCTTCCTGCTGTTAAACAATATTTTTTACCTAACGAAAACTGTCGGGCAGTTTTGAAAATTTTTTAATTCAAATCTAAGCAAAGCTTTTTTTATATTTCGCGCATTAATTAACATAAAAAAAAAACAAAGACTGTTAGAAGTAGGTATTGCTATCTTGGTATATCTATCACTTAGTGTAAACTCAAATCTTTCCGATTTAACTTGTCGTGGCTTCAAAGTGAAGTGGAATCATTTAAACAGGCTGGCTTCAAATGCTATGAATACGGTTGCCACATTGGTAATATTTTACCAAATTTGGTAATTTTTCTTTCGGTTGGTGATTTTTGGTAATTTGGTAATTTTTATCTGGTTTTGGTAACTTTTTGAACAAGAGCACCAAACATACCACCTCGATATCACCACATGTAAATGCGGCTTCACTGTTTCTGAGTAAACGCATTTCACATGCACCTATACTTGATTAATGTACCTAATTGAATTAAAACCTTATATGTTTTAAAAATGTATTTTATAAATAAAAATAAAATGATGTGAATTTTAAGCTTTGTTGAATACTAAGACATGTGTACATTTTTCCACTGCTGTTAAATTTTTGTGTATTAGGTAAATTCGTAAATCAAAAACAAAATCTAAGGATAGTGATAAAGGTTATGTTAGATTCAGGGTTCGAAGGAGAACCTCACAAAACACTAGGCACCTTAGTGGGCCCATCGCGATCCCTGGGAGAACCATTATTTGAAAAGAAGGAAAAACTTAATCACTTTCCCCAAACCATTTTATTTCCCTACAGAATTTAAATATCTTCGCTTGGCCGATAAGCCCTATCTCTTCTATGTTGTTAAAGAAGTAATTTCCCAAAACTTTGAATCGAGTACGTGCAATGCCATGACACACACACAGTACATAGTGTGTGATGTCTTCCTCGACACCTATATCATTGCAGAATCTGCACAGATCTGTTTCTGAAAATCTTAGTCTTTTGGCATGCTTTCTAAGAAGACAGTGGCCAGACAGTATACCTATTGATATTCCCAGATTTGCCCTGCTAAGTTTAAGAATTTCTCTAGTCCGTTTAACGTCCGTTTCTGGCCACAGGGCCTTGGACACACGGTGGCCAGTAATGTTGGCCCATCTTCGGGTTGCTTGTTTTTGTATACTACTTTTGATAGTTTCCTTGAAGGTACTCAATGGTGGGTTGACGTCAACTTGCTGATTTCTCGTCATTTGCGCGCCCTATCCGGTATAGTCTTATTGACATTTGCAGGTTTTGATTTGCAGAATAAATGCCAGAGCCCTTCCGAGGTTTTTAATCCGTCGGTATCTATTGCCAGCTTATTTGGTTTATTACTGATTTATTATAGTGACAAATTATATATTCATATTCATATTGGCTCAAGAAGATAATGTATGATTTTTTGACTCTTTCGTGTTTTATCAACTTTCCAGATATTTGGTAGCTTTGAATTTGGTGTTGTAACTTTTCTTTTCAATTTTGGTCGCTAATTTTGTTTGCAAGTGGTAACCGTGGCTATATGAATATAGGTATGTACATTGAAAAATGGGTATTCCAATGAGAGGGGGGTGGTATTTTGTAAGTTATGTCCTCTTTTTCCGTTTGAGGTATATGTAGACCATAGGATAGCCTTATGCACCATCAATTAGCAGCAAAGTTAACGAAATATCTTCACAAACTTACGTACATCAGCTGCGGTTGGTGCATTACCATTTGCACAGTGTTTCTGTCATGTAACATCTAAATTTTTACATTATTTTTAATGTAGGTTATCAATTGTTCTTATGTTGTATAGTAGTTTGTTAAAGGATTGAAGTCCAGCACGCAATTTAAAAGAAACTGCCCCAAACGCTATGCTAGGCTTAATGATGTTCATGATATGCATTTGCATTTTAAATACAGCTTCTTAAAAACAGAAATGTGTTCATTTCATATGACGTAATAAAGTGATAAATGCCAGCTCAGTCATCAAATGTAGAATAGGAAATTAGGCATATGTATTTGCTTTGCAAATTAAATTCAAATCAATTTTAAATGATAAAAAACTATACATTATACCTACTCAAACCTAACATCATAACATCTGGAGTAGGCTCTCATCTCAAATGAATCAAGAACAAGTTTAAGATAATCCGACAAGTCTCTAAAGCCAAACACTTGACTGTTCATTTCTAGCCACCCGGTTTCGAATAGGTACTTTGATCTGGGTGATGTCATGTTTCATTAAAATTACGATTGATAATAAAAAAAATATATTGAGATACATATTTTAAAATTGCTTCACAATAATAAATAAATACGCACTACATTATTTAGGTACGTACTTGCTTAGCAAAAAAAAAATAAAAAATAAAAGTTATAGGTACTTGCACAATCAATCTATTTTCACAATAATTCCCGGAAGTTGTTTGATCAGCAATTTCGCTGTTGTGCTTATTTCTGAGTAAACTACAAATAAACACCACCGAGCAATCATACAAACCAATTTAAATTATTCAATTCAGCGAAATTCTCACATCAACTACACGGAAAACACTCATGCACATTATACAACCGAAAATAAATTACCTATGCAATTGTACGAGTGTCTACATGGCATGCCTGTCGCTGTCGCCTGTGCCTATATCTCAGTTAAAAGCGAAAATAAATTCGGCAAAATAAAGAATTATTTTTAAAATTCAAATTTATTAGTTGAAAATAATCAGACCATACAAATACATTATGTCGCCGAAAATAAACACCGGCGATGACGGAAACCATAAACAACTCCCTTCTCTCGTCGCAACGCAACGTTCGAAAATACGCACAAAATTGGCGGCACATTTTCCAAAATAAATTTTATCATAATGTATGCAGAAAATCTATACAGTAGATACTCGAAAATATTAACACGAATAAATAAAAAAAAATATAATATAATCAACAGGCAGTACCTACATTCGTACGAAAACCTAAAGCATCATGATGTGGTACGCGTCTTGTCCTCTCACCTGTCACCACCTGTGTTTATCTTAGATTTGTTTGTATTTGTTGTCAGGATAGAAGAAAATTCTCATACAAAATAACTCACTAAAGCACTCAGCCATCGCGTGTGTTCAGTTCCCCTAAACTAAACCAATAAATTCAACAAGACGACAAGTAAAACAAAATAAAACCAAAGATTTCTTTCTAGGTAGGTAGGTAGGTATGTATAATCTATCTACATCCCCAAGGACATAATATCAAATCGATTGAGTGTAGGTAGGTATGTACCTATAGCAAGTGGTGCCAAACACATTTTTATTGATGTTTACTCACCTGGAAGAGCAAATGCTGAGCTTATTGCCAAAGATACTATTAATCCGAGTAGAAGCTTCATGATGATCCTGTTTCTATTTGGATAGTATATGTACTTAAATCCTTTTTCACACTTTTCTCTTATTTTGATTTATTTTTTTTTTGGGTAAAACACACACGCACTACCACACCAGTTTGTGCTTGCAGAATGGATTTGGTATAATTTTTATTTTATTTTTGTATGCAAATTCTATAAACAAACGGCAAAAAAAAAATAAAACTCACTAAAATTAAACAATTTTCTTGGAAAGAGAAATAAGAATCAAACTGAAAGAAAGAGAAAAATTAAAATTGAGAAATGTTCCCGAACGGCACGACCAACTTGAACTAAGGTTGACAATTCACTGGAGATACACCAACGGCACGATGCCGGATTGCGATACTTTGGTTTTGTTTGATTTCTCTATGGTGTTGTATGCTTTTTAAGTAGCCAGCCCCCAGCACCAGCACCCTGCTGACGTCGCCGTCGCGTCGTTGTCGCCACGCTATACAAAAAATACACTATTATAAACACAAGTCACTCGCTCGCGTCCCCTATGGCCGGTCTATCGACAGCGAGCGTAGCTATAATATTTTATCAAAAAGCGCTATTACCCTCTCCCGGTATTTTATTTCATTTATTTGTTCCTAATGATATACCTCTTCTCGGAGTGGCTCACGATTGTGTTCCCTCTATTGATTGAATAATTATAGTGCACTATGCACTTAAAGTGACCACATAGACGGCTTATTATCAAGGTGAAAGAAAAGTGCGCCGCGACGCGATACGTACGTATACAGAGAAGATACACCTCGCCACAACGCAACGTTCGACGTTCGTTCGAATGGGAAACTAAAACAGTCGATGCGACTCAGTTTTAATTTATACCGAATCGGTGGCCAAAACAAAACGAGTGCATCATATTATGTGAGAGACAACAGAAAGCATCAACAGACAACAGCATTACCGTCAGCATCAACACCATGCAGAACTGGTTGCCGGGTTGATCACTTTATCTATTTAGCAGCCACCTATACTATACTTGAGATGAAACCAAACGGCCTTTTCTATGATGATGATCTGATTATAGTATGACCGATTTTTGTATCTTTACTCAATCAAACTCAGATAAAGATATTTATTCGAAAATATGCAATTCGATTGTTGTGAAAATGCAAGGGACTTTATTTTTATTTACTCACGTACGCAGATACTTTGTTTTTGTTTTCGCAGCGGTTGCACCAATTTTGGTTAAGATCTTTACTAGCCAATTCTGCTGGGCAGAAGAGATTGCTTTACTTTCGGGGTGGACCACGCCCACGCCCTAAACCAACAAGTCCCTCCAACCAGCTCGAGGTAGCTAGCTACCTCCAGGTACGCACACCAGGTTGGTTGAGGTCGCTCTCTAATTCTGCGCGCCTTCTAAGGTTGGGTTTTCCTCTGCTACGTTGTTCCCCAGGGGTGGACTCAAAGACTGTCCATACGCCCTACATGCCTCAGCCATTGTATCTTATACTTTTTGACGAGGTCAACGTCGCTGTATATCCTATAAAGCTCGTCGTTAAATCTTCTCCTCCACTCTCCATTGATAGAAACTGGATCGAATATCGTCCGAAGAATCTTTCGCTCAAAACATCGAAGGAGGTTTTCATCCAAATCCAATTTCGATAGAATTGATGCTTCTGCACCTTACATCAGGACCGGTATGATTAGGGTCTTATATAATATCTCCTTGGTTCTATGCGAGAGGGCTTTACTTCTTTGATGCCATTCTTAGCCCAAAGAAACAGCGATTGGCAAGAGTGATTCTCCATTTGATCTCTGCGCTGATGTCATTTTGCGAGGTGTGGAGCCCAGGTAAACGAAGTCTTTAACTACATACTTCGAAGTTGTAGCTGTTCTTCGTGACGTTTTGTCCGAGTCGTCGATACTGAGACTCATTTCTCGTTATACTTCATTTTGTCCTCATTTACAGTCAGACCCATCTTCGCCGCCTCCGTTTCAATACTTGCAAGTGGCTGCAGGAAATAAGACCCCAATGGAATAAGGCCCCAAATTTGGGGTGTTATTTCATAATGAAAATAATAACCCAATTTCAAATATAAAATAAGGCCCCAAAAAAAATTGAATAATGCACCAAATCTGACAGTAAACCCAAGCAACCCCATAACGTTTAATTTTTCGTTTGGGGTCTTATTTCATTTCTTCTTCATTTTTAATTAGGAAATCGTTGTTTTTGTTTCATGTATAATTTTTTAGGGTGTTATTAAATTTTTTGTATACCCTCTACAGGAAGGCCTATATTCACTTTGTCATTACATTTTATAATGCCAAGAATGAGTCACCGGAGACCCTATAAAGTATATAATATTCTGAATCAGGATCACAGTCTGAATCGATTTAGGCATGTCCGTCTGTCTGTCTACTGAAAATACGATAGCGTCCAAACGAATCGACCTATAGGCGAATGAAATTTTGCCAGAGGACTCCTTTTTACCGTCGTCAGGTTGGTATTGAAAATAGGCTATGTCGGTCAAGTAGTTATGGTACCACCCATGCAAAACCACTATTATACCCATGCGTCTCTCAGTCTGTTGAAATCACGATAGCGTCCAAACGAATCGACCTAGGCAATTGAAATTTTGTGAGAGGAATTATTTTTACCGTCGTCAGGTTTGTATTGAAAATTGTCTATGTCGGTTAAGTAGTTCTGATACCTTCCATACAAAACCAATATTAGACACATGCGTGTACAGCACAAGTGCATGGCATGGCAATCATTTTGCATGAGTTTTATGGAGTGGAGGGTATCAAAGCATCGGCCAAGCCGATGATAATACTTTTATTTGTTTTTTATTTCGCAGAGATTTTGCAAATGTGCCACTAACAGCTCGCTGCGATCTTCCAATAATGTCAATATCTGCAAGTAGTTGAACATACTTCTGAAATATTGTACCTCTGATGTTGGCTTGTGAGTTTCCTATACAATTGCTTCAGGAATGATTTTGAAAAATCAAATTTTGCCTCAAACATTTTCGACATCAAAGGGCTGGGTGATGTTTTTGTCGATTTTGACGGAGCAGCGAGATTTCTCTATCGTCATCCTGCACAGCCGAACGAGTTTGGCAGGAGTGCCGAAACGCTATCATAGGCGACTTTAAAGTCGATAAAAAAAGTGGTGTAAATCGATCTGAAATTCCTGTGTTTTTTCTAAGATCTGTCGGAGCGTGAAAATTCGGTCGATCATAGATTTTTCTGGCTTAAAGCCGCACTGATATGTTCCTATCAGTTTGTTGGCGAAAGATTTTAGATGTTCAACAATACCACCGACAGAAGAGCAGTTTAGTTATTATAGTTATACTAGGGCAGTGAGTGACGATTTAAATTTCACAAACTCAGGAATAACGTTTTTCGTATTTTTTTTTTTTTTTTTATAATTCACTAGTGCTCAAGGGGTTTTTGTTCCCTTATAATGCTAATGCACAGCACGAGTGGAAGGGTTAATAGGGAGGATAGAGAAGAGGTACTGGTGCACATTGGTTTTAAACAATTGAGGGTTGTAATGAGAGGGGAAAACCGTGTGAGGCAATGCATTCCACATGCGTGTTGTTCGACTTACAAAAGAATCTCTATATTTTACAGTACGTCCGAAGGTAGGCTTAAGGGTAAACTGATGTGCATTCGTTGTGTGACGGGTGTTGCGAAAGAATTGTTGAAGGGGCGGAATGCAGTTAGCTATTTCATCAGAGCATCGGTGGTGAAAATATCGATAAAATAAGGAAAGGCAAGAAACATTTCTGCGATGTTCGAGCGGGTCAATAGACTTCGCTATATTTCTATCACCTATAAGTTTTATCGCGCGCTTTTGGATTCTGTCTAGTAGGTGCAATGAAGTTTTTGGTGCACCTGACCAGATATGAGCGTTATACTCAAGCTTAGGCCGAATAAAAGCCTTGCATATTGAAGCTAAGTCAGAGGGTGTAAAGTATTTCTTACACCGATTTAAGAAACCTAGACATTTCGCAGCGTTTTTGGCGACTTCGTATATGTGGTCATTCCAACGGAGTTTGTCGGTAACACACATACCAAGTATGGAAAGTCGTTCGGTTTCGTCGATGCAAGTCCCATTCATGGATAATGGGTGAGGGTTCAGGTTTCGCTTTAATGATAGAAGGCAGCATTGTGTTTTGGAAGCATTAAATTCCACTCTGTTGATTGTACCCCATTCTATTAAATTTAATACCAACTGTGAGCTTAGAATATTTAAGGTAAACCACTAAAAAATATTTTTAGAATGAATTTAGAATGAGAAAATAAAAGCCACATCTTCTAACCTGTAAAGCATCATCACTTTTGAAACAAACTTTTAATATACCTCCGACGAATGCAGCTACACAGATTTGTATTGACAAATGAAAGGACAGCCGTTTGACAGTGAAACTACCTTTGCCAAAAACGTGTCAATAAGGAAACTTTTCCGGAGTGAAACTCAATTCCGACGGATTCCACGATAGGGGTGATATTAGTACCGATTTAATCTCTTTTGATTTCTTCTAGGAACTCTCGTGTAAAAATGTACTTCGTAGCTGCAGTGGTTAGTGTGCTGGACTACTGTGCGAGAGATCTTAAGTTCAATCTCCGGAAAAGCACAAATTACATCTTAAGGTTTTTTTCTGGCAGTTCTAAAAAACCTTAAGATTAACATGGGCAAAAATTAAATCCTCTCGGCGATAGTCTTTAAAAACTCAGGCGATGTGTTTGACTTAAGGTCACAAACCGGCATCTTCTTCGGTTGATTATAGCAATCTGCGTATTGAATGTCACAGTTTTTTATCATCTTTTGCTCAGCCCATAGTGCATTCATTTTATGACTTACTCAAGTAAATGCTTAGAGGAAGCTATTGATATTGGGTCGTATGGACTTTTAGTTTTCTTTAGAGTGTTTAAATTTTAGAATGACCGTTCATATAAATGCTCTTTTGCATAAAACCCCTCTAACAATATTTATTTTCAACTTTTACAACTTTATGCGACAAAGTCCTGATTTCTCAAGGATACTTATGTATTCACTCGCATTTCATTACTTTTGTCATGAAGGGGAGAAGAAATAAAATTAGTATAAAGAAAAAATGGAACCACAGCGTGCTTCGTATGAAAAATTAGGTTCATGTCTCTTTAGGTACGAGAATGAATTACAGCTGAATTGTGTCATCAGGCAACGATTATTATGGCCTTATGTAACGAATCACGTATTAACCAAAACAACCACATGAATACGCTGAAAATAATCGTTATCATAAACTTTACGATAGCCTCGCTCAAAATGTAACCAAATTTTATAGAGATTCTCTTTATGTTTTCTTTAAGATTGTTGCTACATAAAGTCTACACAAATGCTACCGTTACTCAAATTTATGTAAGTAGGTGCGTTAGTCAAGTTATCATGACAGAAGTAGAGCTGAAAATTTGACAATAAATGGTTGAATGTGTATATTAAGGTTTCGCTTTCTAGGTACTGTGATAGGCCTGTTCAAAGGAAGAATTGTGCTTAAGACGGGTTAATATGATAGATGACTTCGGGAAACAATATCCTGCTGTGTAAAAAGATCAACACAAATTTGACTTACTATAGATCTAACGACGCTGTAACTGGAGACATTTCGTAGAAATAATGATAGCATTTAGCATTGCCCTGAAAATCACATTTGTATAGGTATATACTGGTATTTACACGTCCTGCACTAATTTTCATTTAAAGGCCTTATGACGAAAATCCGTTCTAACTTTAACAAGGCTGTGGAATCTACATGGGCGCCTTTAATTTAGATGTGCGCTTATTTATTAGTGGAAGACATTATCACAATCTGGACTACATTAACGTAATCCAGCTTAAGCAAAGATTCCATAAGATTTAATTTGTATATCGTGACCATATTTGAATTGGTGGGCCTTTCCAAGCAATTGACTACAAATTTAAAGAGATTCTCGTCAACTTTTGACGCTACAGCTAAAGCCCAAAAGTTTTATTAAGGTTTTTCCTTTAAGCTGTATACACACCTAACACAAGTCCTAACTTTTGTTGCTAATATCCCTACAATACGTGGTGGATTCGGGCCAAGTTTTAGGTAGTATTATTGGCCTCAAATTAATGCCAAAATCCGTGCTTAAAACATTTGTAAAATGTTGACTTCGAGACCATTCGAATTAAAAATAATGACGTGTCGATCTTTATTTAAATTACGATGTGTTTTGGGCTTAAATCATTTCAAACATACGCGGCGGATATTTTGTATGGGCATAATTAATATTTTTATTATATAGTATATTGTTGGATCCTACGTTCGATGCCATCATCAAGCCAAAAGCAATAATACAATAATAATTACTAGCTCTTTATAGCTAGTTTTTTTTTTTTTTTTTTTGTAAATAAATCAAAATATAAAAATGCAAACAACTTCCAAAGTCAAATGCATTTAAATATGAAATTAAACTTAATTATAGTCGCCAGATCTATAAATTATGATTCATAGCTTAGAAACAGTAGTGATATCGGACTAATGTCTAAAACGTGTGTTCGGAAGAAAAATAAAATTCTCTGAATCGTAAATCATCAAATACAAAGTGTGTACTAGTGATACCTAATATTGCAATTATTTTAGTTAATGCTAAAATAAATGTACTTAACTATGAATGTACCATGCATTCTTAGAAAACTATAATTCAAAGTGAAATAATATTAGGATTCCACTGTTTGTTGGTCTGTAATCTTAAAGAATGTGACTACACGATTATGGGCATGACTATCAAACCTTAACGTCGTGTCTATAAACAAAAACAAGACGTCATTGAAATGAAATGAAATTAAAGACATTTTGGACACATTGAACTCCAAAAGACAAACAAATTATACTGAAGTCGACAGCCGTTTTTTTCTTTCTCAATATTTAGTGGCGAAGAGGGCATAACTGGCGCCCGAAGCACGATACCTTTTGGCGTCATACGGTCATCTAGATTTAATTAACAATTTTTTTAATATTTAATTTAAATATTTATGGAACTGTAAAAAAAATAGAGTTCTTAAACAACTAGTACCTACCTACATTGGGTCGAAATGCATTCTGGAGCATTATGCCATACATATCAATATACAGTAGTCCCTCGATAATTTGAACTATTTAAAACAAGGCGTTTTCGGAAACACAACTAACTAACACAACTAACTGAAAAAATATAACCACGAATTGATCATAGCCTCTGCAGCTTCAGGCCCCTATTGTGAATGTTGATAGTTGACCGTTGATCGACAACTCTGATTGTCGATTGCGATTTATATTTGTCGATTTGACTGTCGCCTGTAGTCGATTAGAAATGTCTGGTCGATGCTTTCACTTGGAAGTGAAAAAGTTTGTGCATACGAATAGCTAAAATCAATCGAAGCAATCGATAATTGTCGTGACGATCGCTGATCGACAATCACAATAAGGGCCTAATTTACAAGAGAAATACAAAAAAAATTTACAAAAAAATTCACATTTTAGTGGTTGAAAATTTCGAAAGTTCACATTATGGAGATGACAATGTAAAGTTTTGCCGATTCACATTTTAGAGAAATTCACATTATCGGTAATTGACATTATCGAGGGACTACTGTAATATGTTGACACTCCACTGATTTGTATACACATTTTGATTTTTCTATTTGTTCTTAAACAATGAAAAAAATGTATATGTATACGTTAAGTTATTTGTTAATCATAATAATAATAATAATAATAATATAAAATTACGATAGAATATAATTTTACTTTAATTAAAGATCAAAATATAATTTAAAACGAAAGTGAGCTATGTATGCTCACTCTGCAACTTTCGACTGTGAGTCCTGTTCTTAATTTCGTGGAAAATGCTGGTAGTCTCAAAGTTCTAAAGAAATCACCGGGTGATCCTACATACAACATAATATTATATTAATAGAATTATTTACCATACGTTTTAACTGGCCGCGTTCCATTGTCCGCGTTCCATTGTCCGCTTGACATCTAGTACACACAGTCCGCGTTTTGTTGACGGCTATATGAATAGCGGCATGTCAAACTGAGGTATCAGCATTTGCGCTTGAGCTATGAGACGTATTGTGAAACATGTATTCTTGTCAGGGAAATTTTTCAATCTAGCGCAAAATTAATAGCTAGATTGAAACAAAAATAACGATTTGCTTAAACAAATCAACCAAATTTTTTTTCTGTTCTTTTAATTTGTTCGTTATAAACCAAAAGTGTTAACTAATATAATTTACAAAGTTTCTAAAATTCATAAAAATAATTCAAAGTAAAGTTAACATTTTTGAAAATTAAAATTAAAATTCTAAAATTAGCATAATAAAAAACAGGCTACATGCTGCGACAGCTATTCCTTATGTCCTGCAGTTAAATAAAGGGTGGTTAAGTTTTAAGGGCCGATGTTGATTTTGAATAAAACACAAATTATTTAGGAAATTATTGTCATTTCTTTTTATTATGATAATATTGGTATGGTTCAATTATGTATGAAACAAAATATCGGCCAAATGGTCGCCGCGACCTCGACGGCACAGCCCCATCCGATGATCCAAATTTTCGATGACGCTGAGGCATAATTGAGGTTCTATGCCGTTAATGTGCCGAATTATCTCATTCTTTAGCTCTTGAATTGTTGCTGGCTTATCGACGTACACCTTTTCTTTCAAATAACCCCAAAGAAAGAAGTCCAACGGTGTCAAATCGCATGACCGTGGTGGCCAATTAACATCACCTCGACGTGAGATAACACGGCCATTAAATTTCTCCCGCAAAAGAGCCATTATTTAGTTAGCTGTGTGGCAAGTGGCACCGTCCCGTTGAAACCACATATCGTCCACATCGTACCTAATCCCCTAGTCTAATCTTCCGAAGTACAATGCACGTGTATGAGAAGTTATCTTATATGTATCTTCACCTCTTCCTCATCATGGCAGCTTATGCAGAATTGTTGTAGGGTAGGGGATAGCTAAACTTAATTTATTTCTGACCTAAACATTTGTTTGGAAATAATAATTAATTATATACCAATAATTATTATTATTAATTAAAAATATATTACACACACCAAAATAAAAAAATTAAAAAATGTGCACGACTGGGTCGCACGTAACTTTCTCGTTTATTGCGAATCTCGGAGAATCTCAGAGTCATTTTAGCAAATTTTACGTTTAAAATCATACCCACTTAAGGTGTAATTAATACCGTAAATACATACTACATAAACATAAACCTACGTATTAGCTAGAAAACTTTATTACTTTCAAATTTCACCCCGAACTGACACTTGAAGGAGGCAAGTAGGCGATGAATTTCAAATTACAAAAATATACCGTGTGTGAATACAGATCGGGATTTGGGTCAGCGTTACCAGATTTAGCAGTTTCCTGCGTTTTTAGCAGGATTTGACCGTAAATTTCACATGCAGCAGATTTTTTAGCATTTTTGTAAATATCAGCAGTTTTTAGCAGTTTTTAAAAATGTTCATAAAACATATTAAAAAAGCACTTTTAATCAACATTTAGCACCATTTCATACATTGGCATTGTTTAAAAAGTTGGTAAAACTCACAATTTAACTTAAACGCTATTTAACGCCAATTCTCGAATCGATTTTTTTTCCAACTAACATAACGACATGAATGAAGCTTTCCATAAAATGCAGCAATGTGTTATCCATTTAATCTTAAAATGAAAGAAAATAAATTCGAAATATAGAAATTTCGAGTTATGAAGGCCAAAAATGTTCAATAAAACTTTGATTAAAAGCAATATTCGACAAATATGAATTTTTTTGTAAATGTAAAATAATTCACTAAATTTACACTAAAAAGTAACAAATTCAATTATTTTTCGTGTAGAAATCAATCGCAGTTTCTTTAGCATTTTTCACGGTTTTGTTTAGCAGTTTTTGCAGTTTTCCGCACCGGCTTAAGCATTTTTGGAACAAATAATCTGGTAACGCTGATTTGGGTAGTCATTTTTGAGAAATATTCATAAAACGGCAATATTCGAGTTTTCTGAGAAAAAGTAAGTACTTGATCATGTTTAGAATGCTTATGTTGTCTTAAATATGTATTTTGATCAAAATCGTTTAGAGCGGTTTTTTGTAAAATTATGCTGCCAAATATTACAATTTGGATTCGAAAAGCACTGTTATTAAACCGTTTAGTTGAAAACTGAGTACGACATATTCTTCAAGATATAAACATTACCTAGCAGATATATTTTCATCCAAATCGAAAGTGGCGTTTTCGAGATATGAGCAGTTTTTAAAGAACCGGTTTTAGCGATTGGGAAGGACGCATTCATGGTCCAAAAAACACTGTTTTTCAACTGTTTAGCTCAAAACTGAGCCAGTGGTATTACTACGGATTTAAGCATTACCTGAAAGTAACATTTTTATTATAATCAAAAATGGCGTTTTTGAGATA
The DNA here is from genome assembly GCA_949372485.1 of Cheilosia soror. Lineage (NCBI taxonomy): Eukaryota > Metazoa > Arthropoda > Insecta > Diptera > Syrphidae > Cheilosia > Cheilosia soror. Next base: position 119,775,423 of record OX443561.1, read on the forward strand.
TGAGCCGTTTTTTAAAGTACTATTATTAGGGATTTGGGTGGATATCAAAGGACTCAGTCTTTTTAGGGAAAAACTGAGTTTGCTTTCAAGTTAAGAATGACAATTGAACCTTAAAAATAAGTTTTTTTTTTAATCGTCTTCACCGTTTTCGAGAAAAAGCCAATTTTCAAAACTGCCGTTGCTGGACTTTTTAGCGAAAAACTGGGTATGCAGTCACGTGAAGCATGTTTACATTAACTCAACTATCAATTTTGGTTCAAATCGTTGGAGCCGTTTTCGAAAAAATCTAAATTTAGGCATATTTCGTAAACATTTTATATGGGAGGTACCGTTAGTTTTAGGGCTAGAATAATAAAAAAAAAATATCCCGAGCGGGAAGCCTACAAACTCTAAATACGAAGTTTGAAGCAAATCCGTCCAAGCGTTTAGATTCCCCAGGTGTGGGACAGACAGACATACGGACGGACAGAATTGCGAGACCCACTTTTTTGAGGTCCCCTATCATCGTAATATCAGAATTGATCAAAATCTCGAGTTCGAAATTTTATACGAAAACAATATCTGTCTCTTAAATACTAGATACGTATACGAGAAAGTTGAAAATAAAAAATGCCATAAATGGAAATTCGTATCCAAAGCGCAATGACAAATGAACCTTCGTACCCATGAGAAAATTATTTCCGAAAGTGGATTTCGGTGCATTTTGCTGCATCTACCCTTCCCACCCGTCGCGCTAGAAATGCCTGTGCAGTTGTGCACTGTGCAGCCGCGCTCCACAATATTCATCATTACGACTTACGAGGAAGTTCTGCATGATTATTTTTCACAATTTAGTTTTTAAAAAGTTACGTGAGTGAAATCTTATGACAATTTGCATGCTCAGAGGCCTAATTTTTGTGCTAAATACGCACAAATAGAAACGGATGACATCTTTCGTAGGCACTATCTACACGACCTTACGTCTGATAACGAACTTCAAATCATCGACTTATATGCTGATAAATGCTATCGAATTATTGTTGGAAACAGTTTATGATTGTAAACTAAAAATATGAAAATAACCATGTTTCCATTTTCTAAGAAATTTCATTTTTCCCGGAACAAATAAAAAATTCTATGGACAAGTTTTAAAAATGTATTTTTAGACAAATGCAAAAATGGTAGATATGTACTATGACGAGGAGTACCTACATAATTTAAACCAATTAGTGTGGCGACTGAAATATAAGTGTATGGCCTTGCCATGCCATATTGCAGTTCCATCGATGCCCCACACATTCTATTGTTCTGGTTGTTGGTTGTATTTCTCGCACTACCTCCATTAGTCCATTCAGCTTAAGTTTTGAATTCATAACATTTACAATGAACTACATTCTTTTGTGCAATAGGCCAAGTAACTTGGTTTATTTGTTAATGTAGGTCTCTTGCTTTTGAGAGCAGCCAAGCAACATTGTGCATTTAAAATGGCAATCGATAACAACGATAGAGAGAGACCACTTAATTGAGACGAACTGAATACGGTTCGAATTGTATCAAGTGTTTGATATTTTACACAGTTTTTGGCTCTGCATCATAGTTTACCCGGCTACAAACGTGTCGAGTTCGCACTGAAGTTCAGTCTGAGAGGGCCCATAAGGATGACTAAGTTAGGCTATACTGTAACATCCAGTCTTAAAAAGTAATAAATATGGGAGGAGACAAAACGCAGTCCAACGCGTTTGTGTAAATAAATCGAATTTCATACTTCTACAATACACTCAAGGAAATCTGTCGTACCTAAATTCTCCAAATCCACAAAGCATGTATAAACAGGTGTAATCTTCTGAAGCACCATTCTGAGAGCAAAGGGTCGGTTGGGCTTCTGTCCGGACCTCATCCCCAAACCGTCACTCGATCATATAATTTGCAAAACCTTTGCATCTAATGCCTCAGGAATTTTGACAGGTTCCATCGTTACGAACTAAATCCCAACTGGAACTAACTCCCACTAGCCAAATGAACTATGTCCCACCAAATATGCAGTGGGATTTAGATTTACATCGCACTTAATCCAAATCCAACAGTGATCTCAAGCAGAGGGGTTGAAGGGGGCAGCATGGCCCCCCCCGTACATATACCACTGTGCCTAATGGGAGATGAAATGGGAGATCAATGTATGCGGTGGGGGGACATGCTGCCCCCTGCCCGGGGTCACTGTTGAAATTGGAGGTTGGGAGTAAGTTGATTTGTTCTTTATGAACTAAGTCCCACTATTGGGTTTTTATTAATTTTTATATTGGGCCTTTGTTCATTTTTCGTGGGAGTTAGTTCATATGAACTAAAATTCAAAATTTTTTGGCTAGTGGGAGTTAGTTCCAATTGGGACCTAGTTCGTAGGGCCGATTGGCAGAGTTTCCCACTTTTTAGCGATTTGGTCTCAAACGTCACTTCCTCTACAGTGGGCCTATTTTCCGCCCTAATTAAGTAACTTCGGGACTTCTTTAGTGACATTACAGTTTCTTCTTTAAAATTTTTTTATATGTTCTTACCGAGAAATTAATAAAAAAATATAAGGTATCTACCTAAGTTCAAACTCAGTTCTGGGGCTCAACGTTTTTCACCAGATATTGGGTGAAATTTAGAACAACCGGGTTGTTCAGTATCAACAAAGCCTTTGATGATATCCTGCCGCCTGTCGTGAACATAATATCATTTCACTCTTAATTGGCGGATGGGTCAAAGATGGAGATCGGCGTTGTCGCGGGTTTTTACTCCAGCTCAATCAGACTCCTTGACTACAGAAGCGTATTCTAAACTGAGGTGCTAGAGGATATTACCTTTTTCATTGACAGTCAAACGACAATAAAAGCGATCTCTTGGATGTTTGTAAGTCGCTGATGAGCTACAGGTTCTTGGCGCGCAGCACAATATAAGAATTTACTGGGGTGTCTGGAAATGAAAAAGCTGATGAGCTGGCAAGAAAGGGATCCTCCTTGAACTAAACCAGGCCGACACCATAGTAATGATGCCCACTTGTAGTCTCAGACAAACAAAATTCGAATAGCGACGAGTAAAAGATGAAGCAAGCTAGATTCCTATGTGTTATAACCAGGAAAATGTGACTGCTCTAGAAGAAACAGAAAACTATAATAGAATCTTGGAAATGAACAAGAAAGTATTGTCCTTGCTTGTGGGTATATTATCACCGCCGGACATAATATGCAGAAATGCCATACCAAGAAAATGGGAATCAGTACAGATGCAGACGTGATGAGGAGGTACATGAGGACACCCTACACTTTCTTTGCCTATGTCCAGCCCAGCGCTCCATAAGAAATATAATCCTTGGTAGTTACTTTTTAGGTTTTCATAGTGTATTGGAGTCACAAGCAGCGTTGCCACTTTGCTGCAATTGCAGTAGATCTACTGCATTTTTTTCAAAATTTAAATCTACTGCCACCAAATTAAATCTACTGCATTTTTGTAATGGCTTTAATGAGGAAGCCAAATCCAAAATAGTAGATAAAATACAAACAGAAATACAAGCCAATTTGGGAAACTGCGCTTTCCTGGCTTAAATTGTCGAAGGAAACACTGTTTTAGGTTCAGCAAAATATGTCTTTGAAAATCATCAGGTCAAATGTAGACGTCGATTCTGAACAAATATTTTCTAGCTTGATAGGGTTTTTCGTGCTGCGATTTTATATCGAGGCTTGTCAACAGATAAAAAAATCGTTTTAATTTTAATGATGAAAGACTGAAACCCCTGAGGTAGGTAGATACAAAGTTAGTACCTAGTGGAAGGCAGTATACCCTCGATGACAAAGAAAAACTTAATAGCCAATGAAGATGAACAATATTCCATGTTCATTAATAATGCATTTTTCTTTAAATACTCGTCTTTATTAATTTTGTTATGTTATGTTATGTTTTGTAATTTACCTTGGTTTTGTTTGAAAAAATCAATCTACTGCATTTTTTTAAAGAATCTACTGCGAAAAAATAGTCCAACAGTGGCAACGCTGGTCACAAGCCCCTAGTGCATCACACTGGATCTACATTGATCTGAGTGTAGCCCGTACAGCGTCCTCCAGCCTAGCCAACCCTCTTATTGGCGGCTAGAATTTTGCTTTATCGGATACTTTGAGTTCTGATGCATTTTGTTTGAAACAATAATTTTGTAATCAGCTGCAATAAATTTTCTCAATAATGCCAAAATTAAATTAATGTAAGCCGTGCATTTCCGTAAGCAAATTTCTTCTTCAAATCGGTACCTTTTTCAGATAAATCCAAAAGCCCAACAAATGTTCTTTCATCATTTTATTTTCCTCTAATTTGTTTAAATATTCCGTTTGTCTGTTCCCCCAGCGAATTCCAAGAAAACTCGCTTGACATTGAATTTACAATGAACAAAATGTTTTTAGCAAAAATAACACCAAAAACATAAAACCGCAAATAGAAAGAAATAAAATATATCAACGTATCATGATTCTTCAATAATACGGAAGCTGCATGTGCCTTATCGAATAGTTTCAGAATTACTCATCAAAAGTAACTGCCTGGGCCTGCAGGTGAGACATTTTAATAGGATGACTCTCCTTCTACGGAAATCCCATCGCGGGTATGTTTGATAAATTTTGGGTCGAAATTTGGATTTCTAAATGATATGCAGGGACACCATGTCGTATGAGTAATTTTTCCCAAGAGGTAATTAATTTTTGTATAACAATTTTCTTCGAACTGATTACGAATTTTAAAATTATTATTTTTTGTTGTCGAAAATTGTAAACAATTTTTCTGATTCTTTGTTCATTATCATCATCAATACAGATACCGCACGAATATACGTACCCACGACACGAGCATAATTACAAATCCCACGAAACGACATTTCTGCTTAAAATATAATACAGAAAAAACTTGCTCCTAAATGTTGCCAAAAGCTTGAACCACAAAAATAAACAAAATAAAAACAGCGAGAAAATGCGAAGAGACGTATTCACGAAAACTGTGAATACCAAATTCAAAATAGATCAACGCATTGTATCGCGTCATGGACCGGCTTTGTATTGATTCAACATCAACAGCTCTATCCCCGGTGTGTTAATTTTGACCATGACCTCTATGTAGCTGCTAATAACTCATCGTTTCGGTGCCGCTTGTAGTGTTATAATAGTCTGATGATTCTTGTTTTATTTCTGAATAAAATAATCTTGTCTTGGCTGTCGAAGTGTCAAACAACATGTTTTTTTTTTTATTATTTTGCGGTAATCTAGAAAGCAGTTTGACAGAATATTCTTTATTCATAATGTGCGAACCTAATAATAATCATTTTGAGTGTCCAGGCTAACTTTTACGAAGTCACAATAGCTAAAATTTATAGATGTATACAAAAACATTAATTGAAGATTCAGAATGATTTGGTAGGTCAGACCCAGTGCACAAACTAGAGTCTAGAGAGATTCTCTCTGGTTTGTGACCCAGTGACTTTTGATTGTATTCATTGGCATGGAATACAGCAGTTTTTTAGTACGTGATTTCTTTTAAATTCTCTCCAAAATAATTTAGCTGAGCTAAAACTAAGCAAATCTATTTAGCCGAGCGGTACGTTGCCTTAAGCTTAGTACGCTGCTGGAGCTGAATTTTATCTCCCATACAAAATTCTGTCCAAAATTTAGCTGAGGTAAATCTAAGCGAATCTATTTAGCCGAGTGGTACGCTGCTTCAGCTAAAAAATCAAATTTTCTTTTCAGACTGTACTGCATGTATCTGTCAACATTTAGCGCGCCATTAATGGTTTGGTACATTTTTTCAAGCTAAATTTTGACAGATCATGTTGGTTATTTTTCTGTTTTTTTGTTGCGGAAAAGTAAATAAGGATAGTGTTTTTCAGTGAATACTTCAATGAGGAATCCTTTGAAAGTGATACATTTGTGATCAAGGAATAACAGACAAGGAAAAAATAAAGTGCAACGGAAATATAACACTTTTTCGCGTCGATGAATTTTTGAAGAAATTTATTTTCAACGAACAGCTATTTTGTGTGACACTTGTATCCACAGCGCACTCTATGTCAAAATTTAGATAGGGGTTTAGCTAATGTTTGGAGAGATAAATTGGAGAGCCGCTAAAATTTAGTTTCGCTTGAGCAGCGTACTAAGCTTCAGCTAAAAAATTAAATTTTCATTTTAAACTGTATACTTCATATAATGGTGTCAAAATTTATAGCCCTCATTAATTGGTCGAAACATTTCCTCAAGCAAAATTTTGACAGATCATGTTGGTTTTTTTCTATTGTGTTTTTGTGTTGCAGAAAAGTAAATAAGGATAAGGTTTTTCAATGGATACCACGGTGAGGAATCCTTTGAAAGTGATACATTTGTGATCAAGGAATAACAGACAAGGAAAAAATAAAGTGCAACGGAAACACTTTTTAGCGTCGATGAATTTTTAAAGAAATTTATTTTCAACGAACAGGCTGTTTTCTTTGACACTTCTATCCACAGCGCACTCTATGTCAGAATTTAGATAGGGTTTTAGCTAATGTTTGGAGAGATAAATTGGAGAGCCGCTAAAACTTAGTTTCGCTCGAGCAGCGTACTAAGCTTCAGCTAAAAAATTAAATTTTCATTTTAAACTGTACTTCATATAATGGTGTCAAAATTTATAGCCCTCATTAATTGGTCGAAACATTTCCTCAAGCAAAATTTTGACATATCATGTTGGTTTTTTTTCTATTGTGTTTTTGTGTTGCAGAAAAGTAAATAAGGATAAGGTTTTTCAATGGATACCACGGTGAGGAATCCTTTGAAAGTGATACATTTGTGATCAAGGAATAACAGACAAGGAAAAAATAAAGTGCAACGGAAACACTTTTTAGCGTCGATGAATTTTTGAAGAAATTTATTTTCAACGAACAGCTATTTTGTGTGACACTTCTATCCACAGCGCACTCTATGTCAGAATTTAGATAGGGTTTTAGCTAATGTTTGGAGAGATAAATTGGAGAGCCGCTAAAATTTAGTTTCGCTCGAGCAGCGTACCTACCTACTTAGCTTTTTAGCTACAAAATCAAATTTTCATTTCAGACTGTACATAGTATATGGTGTCAAAATTTTAGCGCGCTCATTAATTTATTGGTCGAAACATTTTCTCAATCTAAATTTTGACAGATAATGCTGCTTTTCTTTTGTTGTGTTTTTGTGTTAACGGCAAAGTAAATAAGGACGAGTCTTTGCAATGAATAAAGTGTGGGCCAAATACAAGTTTCTTTTTAAAAGTGATATAAAATGAACAAAATTATAGTTTTTCAATGTATTATCTATGGCTTATTTTCCCATTATTTTGAAACACAACGTGGCTGCCTCGGCTGGCTTCGCAGTATCGCATTCTGTCACTCCAATTTTGCAAGACCTGTTGATGGTTTCGGCCTGTAGCTCACGGATTGTTTGGATGATATTGGCCTTAAGTGCTTGAATCGTTTCCGAATTGTTCGCATAATATCGGTCCTTCACGTTTCTCCACAAAAATAAGTCCAAATGGGTCAAATCGCAGCTCCAATAAGGCGGCCCAGTTGACATCGCCAAGACGGTTGATAACACGAGTTGGAACTTTGGTGCGCAAAAGATTGATTATGGCTTGGGCTGTGTGGCATGGCGCGCAATCCTACATAAACCAAAGGTCGCTCAAATCTGTCTTCAATTTAGTAAAAAAAAAATCGGCTAACATGGCTCTGTCTGGTGACATAAACGTTGTTCCCAGCCTCATTTTCGAAAAAAAAAAAAAATGGTTCAATGATGACCGGCGTTGCCACTTTGCTGCAATTGCATTAGATCTACTGCATTTTTTCAAAATTTAAATCTACCAAATTGAATATACTTACTGCATTTTTGTAAAAGCTTAAATGAGGAAGCCAAATCCAAAATGGTAGATAACATACAAACAGAAATACAAGCCAATTTGGGAAACTGAGTTTTCCTGGCTTAAATTGTTGAAGGAAATGTTTCAGCAAAATATGTCTTTAAACAATAACAGGTCAAATTTAGACGTCGATTCTGAACAAATATTTTCTAGCTTCATGGGGTTTTTCGTGCTGCAATTTTATATCGAGGCTTTTCAACAGATAAAAAATCGTTTTAATTTTAATGATGAAAGACTGAAACCTCTGAGGTACGTAGATACAAAGTTAGTACCTAGTGGAAGGCAGTATACCCTCGATATTGCCTATTTTAAACTTGTTTCCTTTTTATGACGATGACATAGAAAAACTTAATAGCCAATGAAGACGATCAATTTTCCATGTTCATTAATATTAATGCATTTTTCTGTTTTGTACTGTTTATGTTATGTTTTGTAGGTAATTTACCTTGGTTTTAATTGAAAAAAAATCTACAGCAAAAACAACTAATTTTCAACCATTCGTTTGTGTAAGTTCTTATATTTGGAATGAATTTAAAGGCGTACTATATTATTGCTGAGACTCCTCGCTCCCACTGAGCCACTGCGCCCGCATATTAACACTATCTCGAATTTGCCTTTTATCAAAAAAGTCCTAAAATTTGTTGATTTCGTTTTCGTATTCAACTCATAATATTCTTCACACAGCTAGGTATACCTTTCATTCCCTTATTCGTTGGCCCGTATCAAAAGGTTTCTGATCCCTTCGTCACTATTCATTCCACAAACCATTTTCATTCTGAATTATTTCCGAACCACTCAACTTAACGAAGAATTTCCATTATTCCAAGACAACAACCGCAGACGATGAAAATGAATGTAGGTATTTCCTTTTCTTTCGTGCACAAACCATAGCAACCGTTCTTAGGACAAGAAAATTATCCCGAACTTTATCCAAAACAAAATAATAATTAATTATTTTATTTCTACAAGCATGTTTCGTCGCGTTGGAAAGTTGTCCCTTATAACAACAAAAGATGATCGAATTAAAATCATTCAGGAGCGCATTAATTTAACGGAAAAACATCTAATGGAGCTGTGCTCCAGTTTTGCCTCTTGCACCAGGAAGTTGGCAAAGTAATGAAAGCGAGCAATGTGTGATTTCTGAAAGTTTAAACGTTCTTTATTCTTTTTCAGATGCAGAAACTCTTACGATGAGCTCGCCAAAGGATTTAAATCGTATGCAGATGAAGAAGACATCAACGAAAGCTTGTGTGGCGGTCTGAAGAGTTTCACTAATTCCATGACAATTCTCGCCGATTATATGGACATTGAGGTGCATCGTATGGAATTAAAGGTAAGCCATAATGGTTCCACTCAAATCATAAGAGTCTAGCATAAACTTTTTTCTAGATAATCAATGAACTCTCACAATTCGAGAACATTTGCAAAGCTACACGCGAAAATCTTCGCATTGCAGTAATTGCGAGAGATAAGGAGGTACTCCGACAGAAGCAAATGATGGAAATTAAAACGAAATTTTCGGCCAACACGGTAGATGAAGAAGAGTTTGTTTATTTAGATCGGTTTAAATTATGTTTTCCCTTTCCAGTCGGCGGCTGATTCGGAACTAATGAAAGCTAAGCTAGAGGTGAACCGCACCAACAAGGATATCGATGAGATAATCAATAACTTTGAGAAACGAAAACTGCATGACCTGAAGCAACTTCTAACTGACTTTGTATTGATTTCCATGAAGCAGCACACAAAAGCATTGGAGGCTCTGTCAGCGACGTACTACGATATATCAAACATCGATGAGACAAATGATTTAAAAGAGTTCCAGAAGCTAATGAAAAGTAATGATGAATCCACTAAGAAGATTTCGCTTAGGAAGGGACTTCGAACGGCGCATTCTATGGATAGCTTAGATCGAGATGAACTTAGTCCAGCAAAAGTCAAGAGCAGACTGACCAGAAGCACAAAGAATCTTTCCACAGAAACTCGTTCAGAAGAAGAGGTGGATGAGGTAAGTCAAGCTGATAATAATTAACAAATAACCGTCCATTCTGAGTTTAGTTTTTTTTGTTTATAGCGCATATGTGCTGGTGTCTCAAATCGGAACCGACTAATTTGTCTGTTGCTAAGATATAATCTCTAATCCTATTTCATTTCCTTGATCGCACGATCTAGTGTGATATGCGGCCGATATTTTTATCATAAAAGCATTCTTTTAGAACGCCACTATTCAATGGATTTCAATGCGTGCTCAATAGTTGGTTATATCTTCTCCATTGGCAATTAGTTCGTTTTTTTAATTTAATTTTTTTAAGAACTCTGTTGACTCTTGGGAACCCGCTGCTTTATTTAATCAACGTTCTTGAATTGTGTTTTAACCATACCTTTTACCCCGTTTAGATGGCCTTAATCATATATGTACTTAACAAAAATGTGTCCTTAATGTGCATCTAATTAGCAAGACCACTTACAATTCCTACAACTTTATTTTTCCTAGGAATCTGATGCCGAATCGGCCGAAGAGGAAGAATCAAACAGCGAAAGCGAAGAGTCTGCCTCGCAAGACGAAGACCAATCGGAAGACACCGACGTATCAGAAGTTCCAGAAAAGCCCAAAAAGCCATCCTCTCGCGTGAGTTATCACATTTCCATTTGCTATCACATAGTGCAAAAGTTCATCTCCTCCCTCCCATAGAACAACAAACCGCAACCACCCACATCGATTGGCATACCAAAGGAATCGCCCAAGTCAACAGCCTTCGGTCGCATGGTTACCGTCAGCGCAACCCAGGGCGACGCACCAAAAGCAATGCCACGCCAACCAATCGATTGCACTGGAAGAAGGAAGTAAAAAGTCACAAATTGCGTATTTCTTTCTACAAACTAATCATTTATTAATTGTTTTGCCATCACGCGCATCGCTGATAACATTTTTAATGCTCCGTCCCTGTCACATCAATGCAACTCTGGCGCTGATAAAGTGAAGGAAGAACTACGCACCCTTCGGGGGATTTTTGTTAGGTGTGTTTGCGATTAAACATGATACATTGGTATAAAATTAATTTTTTTTTTTTTTTGACATTAAAAACTAAATGAGAAAGAAGAAATGTATGGGATTTTACTTTATTGGGGACGTGCAAAACTACTTCTCTGGTCCCTCGACTCCGGCCTGGTTCATCAGATCGGCGATGCTCTTCTCCAGGTCATCTATCCGATTGCCCATGTCGTCGATCCTAGTTATTATCTGGTCCGACATTGATTGGAACTTGTCTTGAACGTTTTGTAAAAGATTCTGCACCTGCAATTCGCCAAGGGAATAATTAATGCACGCCCTTTTCGGTATTTTTTTCACGAGGCGGCTACCGCAAATAGATACTTACATAGATTGTGAGTTCTTGCATATTCTTGGGATCGGCATTGCTGTTTAAAGAATAGTTTTGTTCCAAGTCACTATCGATTTCGGATGCCTTTAGGTCAGTCATTTTGTAGTAAATTTTATATGAAAAATACTGAGCAAATTTTCTGGATCTTTTTAATTTTGTTTTGTCTGCAAGACTAGCCACCACCAAACACAACAAAAGTGCAAAAAGTAATGCGATTGCAAATGACAAGTCTGAGTTTGACAGATGTATATCTCAAAAGCGTTACCAAGGTGAAATTGTTTGGATTTTATAAATAAACTCATGCACCTAGGTGTATGCAAATCCTTTTGAATTGTTTTGAGTGTTTTGTTTTGACAACAACTACTGCTTAGCTTTTGAAATAAATTAAAGATCTCCAGTCAAAAGCAATCGATTTAAATCGATCGATGTTTCAATAAGTTTCAACACTTTTTCATAATCGTACACCTACAATTAAGTACAACATTACGCACGCAATTATTACCTAACCATTTCTTGAAACCATTTTTTTTAATAAAAAATACGAACTCTGCTATCGCTCAACATGCAGAAACTTCCTATAATAGGAATCACGTAAATAAGATGGTCTTTTTAATACTTCTCTCGGGAAAGGCCTGCTTCATCAGCTCCCCGAGATGCTCGCAGATGTATGGTTGTTGTGCATTTAAATTGCTGCAAACAATTGTAGTTTTCCGGAAATAATATCTACAGGAAGCGAGTTCCAAAGTTTACATGTCCTGCAACAGAAGGAGTTTTGGAAAATTGATGCCCTCGCGGTTGTCAAGTATACTGTATGGTCATGAACATTAGCTACCTGTCTTGTGGGGCGCCCAAAAGTCGCATTTCGAGGGATAATGTCTTTGAGTTCCTCGGAAGATTTGCCATGGAAGTACCTATAGCAAACAAGCAAAGGTCAGCGACTTGTCTTCTGTGCACCAATGGTTGTATTTTCGATGTGAGTATGTAGGGTCTCCAATAAGTCGAACTGCACGTCTCCGTATGCTGTCAAGTAAGTTGAGCGAATATTTTGCCGCCGAGCTCCATATATGGGAAAAATATTCCAGGCCTGGTCTAACCTGTGCTTTGTAGAGGAGGAGAAGTTGCTTGGAGTTAAAGTACCTCTTTGCTCTAAATAGATAGCTCAACTTAGCGGACGCCGATCTTCGTATTCAGGAACCCTGTTTTCTTATGTGATTGGTTTGGGCGGTGGCGTTGTAAATTTTTCAATGCAACTTTCTAAAAAGTTAACAAAACAGTTATTTGTTTCGGCATTCTATAGGTCTCTTTTTATTTTATGGATTATTTTGTCTGCAAGGAAGATATTTCACATTGCATTAGAATAGGTTTGTCACTTGGTGCCTTTACACATGCACTAGTGCGGACTGAGCTTTCACTGACAACAATAATTATTATTATTAAATCAGTTTATTGTTATTGCAAGTGTTAAATGATCTCAATATTCCCACATTTTTAAGGTGACAGGTTTTAGGGTTACTCAGCTCACCACGTTGAACAAACTTCTTATCCATTAGACAAAGCCACTACGTCCGGGAGCGTCCGGAATCAAGAAAATCACTTCTGAAACTGTTCCATTGGTGCAAAAAATACTCTTCTGTTGATTCTGAGGAGAGAATTTCCCTTCTCTAATTCAAATCAGAATCCACTCAAGAAGCACTTACACAAGTGCACTTTTGTATTTTATACAAGCCAGCTGGTAGCAGCCATACAATAATTTTTGTCATTTCACCAATACCCTGAGTGTAGTCGACCAGAAGCAGTTTTCTTGTTCCATTGGATTTCAAAATGAGTGAATCATCGAATGAAACCAATAGATTACGAAAATAATAATAACAATAATTGACCAATAATTATTGTATTATACAAACCAATTCAATATTATTCAGCCTGGCAATGATGTTGGGAAAAAAATCATTCAATCTTGTTAACTACACTTTCGCCATCTGCATGTAAATAATGAAACTTTTCACAGTTTGAGGTGATTTGCAAATATGTATGTCTGGTAATATTCAAATAAAAAAATAACTTATTTTACAAATAAATAAAATTTATAATCAAAAAAGAAACAACACAACATTTTAGAATTAAAACAAAACACCTAAAATCATTGACATCAATCTGGAATATCCTCCGGGCCATCGCTTCTGCATGGCGGTTCAATCTTCAGCATCTCGTGCTTGCTTTTCGCGACTCCATTGATGGCATTTCCAACAAAGCAGCAGCTCATCAGGGCTTGATTTGTTTGAATCTGCTGCTGTAGCATTTGGGCGTACACCAATCGCTCATGAATTCCGCCAGTCATATTATATTGCTGCTGTTGCACAAGTGACGTATTAATTTGCGTCTCTTTAACAAAAGTATTCAGATACTGAGTCATTAGAAATGGATTCGAATAGATCAACGGTTGTACTATGTTCTGAGCTGGAAAAACTGGATAGCTGCAATAGTTTGTCTGGTTTACTAGAATCTGCTGCTGAGGAGCAGGGCTAAATTGCTTTGCATATTTGCCCATCTGCATTCCGAAACCGGGAGGTTGCGATTTGTTGGTCAATAGCGATGAAATGTTGCAAGGATCACCAAAACAGGCGACATCCATTGGCTGCGGGAACTTGATATCAGTCGGGAAGTCTAGAAACTCTTTTCCAAACAATGCGTAGTTCTCTGCAGCTTGGAAGTACTCTGGTGAACCATTCGGTGGGTGTCCAATCATTGAGCAGTACATCAAACGATTCACTTCGGCCATATACGGATCCTTGTAACGGCAGGCTTTTTCAATTTGACTCGCGTTCATTCGCTTTTCGTAGAACGATTTGTCGCGCATTTCTGTGGGCTTATTGGTCTCCGACTTCGCCGCCATGGGTTGTATATTTATGATGCGTTTAATCGCCCAAGTGAGGGGGTTCCCTAGTTCGCCAGGTGTTTCTAATTGGGTATCTTCGCTAGGATCTATGGCAAAATGCGATAAGTCAAGGAAGTGGCTTACGCCTAAGTGACGCTTACCATCAAGGAATGAGATCATACCTCCAATCAGTTGTTCCGTGCTATCATCATATTGCAAGTCGCAGACGCAATCCGTCACCGAATTCATATTTCATAATGAACTAACTCGAGGAGATAACGACGAGCGAAATATTTTTGAATTTGGAAAAAAAATGTCTACCGCCTACTTTGGGTGCAAATTAAATATACACAGTAAACAGACAAAGTGGTTGTGTTGCTGACTTTAATGAAATTGCGCCTATGGACGACACGTCTTCCTCTAGAGGACGAACACGAGTTTTAATGAAAACGTTTATTTATTTGTAAAATAAATCAAAGTTAAGCGTAACAAAGCAACACAAAGTACCACGATGCGCAGCTAGGCTTGAGCGCATTGGTCCCTGAACAAAGCTGTACTTACAACACCTACGGTTCACAGATGGCATAGCAGAATCCGGCTCCAGTTCCAGATAGCTTGCAGACTGACTTCAACTCCACCAGAGTGGGACTATACCTACAAGCAACAACGTTAACTTCAATCAGGCAGTGAGACATTTTAGACTTACAAGTTATCCGACGATCCATTTCCACAATTACCGTGTTCATTCCAGCCCCAAGTGTACACCTTACCATCTGCGCTACATATCAATCCATGTTCCGATCCCAATTGCAATTTTTTGGGCACAACTCCATCGGGCAGCTTCAACTCCACCGGCGTTGGGACCATGTCACATGCAACTCTCCCCAACTGTCCATAGCAGTTTCTTCCCCAGAGGAACACCTTATTGCTTTTTGTCACCACCCCATTATGCGTCCACCCGGTGACCAATTGTTTCACCTCCTCCTCAAACTCAAAGCAATTAGCCTGACCAAATTTATTATCGCCCAACGCCAACACACGCCTTCTGCCCTCGGCCAATATTAACAAATGGTTTTGTCCACTGGCAATGGCATCGATTTTGAATTCACACTGCACCCGCACAATGTCCTCCTTCCGGTTGAACCGCACCTGGGTAATTTGTAGCGCCGGATGTGGATCATTAACTCGCAGGCGACCGAGTATGTAAATCCGATCGTCCTGGGTAAGAACGCAGCAGTGCCTCAAGCCAAATGTTACCTGACGTGGAACCTCTCCTCGCGGTAGCTGCAATTCCAAGGGCCGACGTACTGCAGTGAAGCCCCGTTGGCACACGCCCAACTGTTGAAAAGCATTCGAGCCCCAAACATACAAACAGCCATCGGATGTTATTGCCCCCGACAAATCCCAGCCACATGCAATGGTCTCAACGGTGCAATCCTTGAAAAACTGACTTGGTATTGCAATGAATTCGTTGAGATTATCAGCGGCGTCTCCGGCTCCCAGCTGTCCTCGGTTGTTCCAACCACAGGCGTGAAGTCGGCCGAATTGGTCTAGCACAAGGACATGCCCGCCGCCACCGCATATCGCACGTACAGAGTTGACATTGAAGGACAACCTTGAGACCAGTTGAGGATGCATGCACAATTCACTTTCTATGCCAAGGCCTAGTTGCCCATGGGAGTTGGCGCCCTATACACGTGCAGAACACACAAGCAAAAGTTAATTTATACTCGATGGGTGGCCGGTTGAAATGTTTAAGACTTACCCACGAATACACAGCCATTGCAGAACCACTAGTTGAATGTAACTTTGTGCGAATGTTGGTTGTGGGTCATTTTACGGAACTGAGAAAGAAAAGGAAACCGTCACCTTTGTGGACACAACACGAACTGTTCGGAGGAAAGGATTTCATGAATTTTCATAAAGAGTTGGTGGTTTCAGTTTCAGACGATTGCTTATTTGTTATTTCGCCGAGTGTCAACAAACAGCAGGTGATTTTTGACGTTTCTTCAAAGATTGGTAGCATTTAGCAGTAGTGCCAAATCTTCGATTGAATTGAAAAAATGTTTTGTAGAATTTATATTTATTACATAGAAGAGAATTCAATGATGAGTATAAGGAATTCAATAAAAGTATTAAGGCACGCTATATTAAGCACCTATCTTATCAAAGTAAAGTAGACGAAATAAATGTAGAATGCGCCATAAAACAGTTCCAAGTGGCAGTAATGGTTAAGTGGTATAAACTGGTATATTTTGGTTGCATGTCTCCGGGCTTGGTTTGATTCAATGTTCTCCTAGTACCCGTTCACTAAAAAAGCATGGCGCTGGAAGCAGTTTATCAGCAGTGTTGTGCAAAAAAGTAATCAACATCAACGATACTGTCTATTGAACTATATTAGTGTGAATCTTTGAGGTGTCAAGTCGAGTTTCACAGAGAGTAAAATTGATCTGATTCAGCTTCTCAATTTAGCCTTTCGGATTCAGTTTCAGATCCTACCCTACGTACTGTTTTAATGGCAGATCGACTATAGAACAAATTTATCGGCTTCAAAGCCACGTATAATAGTCTAAGAGCCAGCGACATAAATGGTAACGTCATTTCATTAGGAAAATTTTTGAAAAAAGTTAGGTCAAAAACGTGATTTCATTAAAGCTGATTTTTGGTTTGACGACTACTTTAAGTAACATATCAAAAAGGCAGACAATTTGGGTGTTACGAAGATGGTGGCAGAAAATGGCAGACGCAATGTTACAATTAATTTTTATTAAAAAAATAAATAAATAAATAGGTGGCGCAACAGGCGGGTGACACCCAAGGCCTAGCTTCTCGCAACCATTCGTTTTGTGTGAGTTTATATTTTTGGGACGAATGGAAGGGACCTACAATTTTATGCCGAGTCCGAACGGCTGAATTGAGAAGCTTTTTCATGGCAGTCATACTCTCGGATGTTTGTCAGACGATCGCGAGAGGTGGCGCAGTAGAAAAAACTTTAAGATGTAATTTGTGTTTTTCCGGGGATCGAACCTGGGATCCCTCGCACAGTAGTCCAGCACACTAACCACTGCGCTACTGCGCCCATTTTAATTTTAATTTAATTTAATTTTTATTAGTAAAAAAAATAAAAATAAGTGAGAAATTGGTACTTTTCGAAGAAATCATGTTTTAACACTCATATTCTCCTAAGAATAGTTTTGCGCCATTCTGCTGTCCTCATCGTAATTGTGAAATGGAACATCAGGAATGGTTCCATCGTCATCATTATCCTTATCCTCTTCATTATATATGTCAAATTAATTGCCATAAGTACCTACGGTAACTTAGGCGCTGAAAACTGATAACGGATATTTGTAGAGGGGTTAAATACAAAGATTTTTTACTATGTGAGGGGGAGGGGGCCATATCCCATCTTCCTTTATGAGAGAGGAGTAAAAGCAATGGCAGCACTTACAATAAAGGACTTTAGCATTTTTCGAAGCCATAAATACGTTATTTGACATTATTTTAAAATCAAGTTATATCAGCTAATAGTTTTTAAAAAAAATGCTTTCAAACTTGAACTTTAAGGAAGTTTGCTGATTTTTATACCCGGTACCACACTGTGGCGAGGGTATATTCACTTTGGCATTCCATTTGTAACGCACATAAGGAGGCGTTGTAGGTATGACAAACTATATATATTATTGATCAGCATCACTTTCTTAGTCGATCTAGCGATGTCCGTCTGTCTGTCCGTCTGTCCGTCTGTCCGTCCGCACGATTACGGCCGTAATTTAAGAGCTATCGACTTGAAATTTGGTACGTAAGCTTTTATCCACCAAACTGAGGCTAAGTTCGAAGATGAGCAAGATCGGATAAAAACTACTACTACCTCCCATACAAAAATATCGGATTTATATAGCTTTTTGATGTTAAAAATTAAATTTAAATAGCTACAATAAAGATAGCAAGTTTAAACTTTGCACATATTGTTTTAATAATATTTAAAAATTTTTGAAAAAAAATGAGCTTGGTCGAATAAAAACTACCCATACCTCCCATACAAATATATAATTTTTTAATACTTAAATATTTTTTTTTTATTTTTACAATAATATAGTACCGGGTATTTGAGCTTCGGCATAGTCGAAGATAATTGTCTTACTGGTTTTCAATACATATTGAACAAATAGATACTTAATTTATTTGTAGTTTTACTATATGTCCACACCAATTCTTAATCGAACTAGATTGATTATTGCATTTTAGTTTTTGAGAAAATTGAAAATTACTTTTACACGTCCCTCCGCTTAGAGTACACATTTTTTGGACAGTAGGTGCTGCGCCCAAATTGTTACCCTTGTAACTTGAAATGTGTACGGGGGGACATGCTGTAACCCCCTACTTGGGGTCAGTGTTGAATTATGGGATGGGTGCAAGGTCTAGTATCTAGTACCAATGTCAACAAATTTTGACAATGACTTTCTCGTCACCATCCCCTTCAGAACAAACTGAAATGAGAATACATTTTTAAAAGATGAATCAATTTACTTCTATACTGACGGCTCGAAAACCAAAGACGGAGTTGGTGGGGGCTTTTTCTCCGGAAGTCTTAAGTTCTCCTTCCGTCTACTAAACTATTGTAGCGTGTACCAGTCGGAAATTATGGCGATAAAATAAGTCTTATCTTGGCTTAAGAAAAACGAGATATCCGTTTAAGAAATATATTTGCACATTTGCGAAAGGCCAAGCAGCTATCAAATCCTTGGATTCGATCTCTCTTACGTACGGCGATGGCCGAACAGTTCAACATTCACCTTTTTTGAGTGCCGGGGTATAGAGACATAGCAGGAAATTGTAAGGCCGATGAACTCGCCAGCATTGGAAGAACAATACCCATTCTGCCGGATAAAGGTACCGTAGGCTCTAGGCATACCAATTGCTACATGCAAACAAAAATTGAAGCTGGATGCTATTGAGAGTGCAAAACGTAGGTGAACAAGTATCGGCACCACAATAGTTGTCATTACTGGACAGGACACTGCTTGAAGCAGAAGCTGTATGGATGAGCAATAGGAGGCAACTATTCCTCACCTTCTTTGTTTCTGCCCAGCTCCCTTCCGTAGAAAGAAGCTTGACTTGGGAGCCTTCCATTACAACGACTTGGGTGATCTGACAAACACAGCCATCAGAAGCCTATTACGCTTTATAAAGGGTAAATAGTAGGAAGATCTTATACCTGAAATGCCGCGTATAGGTTATACGGGTTGTAAATTATCTAAGTATGAAATAATAAACGCTTTCCTTTAACAATTTACTTGAGTGTTTTAATTTTACTAAAAAGCACGAGAGAGAGAGCAATACATGAAGTGACATAATATATTTATAGACGTTCACAATTAAGAAGTCATCTGGCGTTGCCAGCTTGACATAACAATACCTATGATCCGATTTTCATGGTATCACAATGGACCTATGCTGGTCTAAGTGTTGGCGTTTCCCAGCTGGCAGCCACTTTCAATCAACCCACCAACGTCAACAACATTCTTCGCCAACAGTCTCTGGCCTAAAATTGCACATTATAGAAATAAATTTTGCTGATTTGCATTATAGACAATTTAAAATATATTTCTAACTTCGTAAATTGCTAAACTCCTATATTGTAAGTGTTTCTTTTTCCTTTAAGTATTATTTTTTTAAAATTACCTCACATAGTAGTAATTTGACATATATAATGCAGAGGATAAGGATAATGATGACGATGGAACCATTCCTGATGTTCCATTTCACAATTACGATGAGGACAGCAGAATGGCGCAAGTCTCTGGCCTAAAATTGCACATTATAGAAATAAATTTTGCTGATTTGCATTATAGACAATTTAAAATATATTTCTAACTTCGTAAATTGCTAAACTCCTATATTGTAAGTGTTTCTTTTTCCTTTAAGTATTATTTTTTTTAAATTACCTCACATAGTAGTAATTTGACATATATAATGCAGAGGATAAGGATAATGATGACGATGGAACCATTCCTGATGTTCCATTTCACAATTACGATGAGGACAGCAGAATGGCGCAAGTCTCTGGCCTAAAATTGCACATTATAGAAATAAATTTTGCTGATTTGCATTATAGACAATTTAAAATATATTTCTAACTTCGTAAATTGCTAAACTCCTATATTGTAAGTGTTTCTTTTTCCTTTAAGTATTATTTTTTTTAAATTACCTCACATAGTAGTAATTTGACATATATAATGCAGAGGATAAGGATAATGATGACGATGGAACCATTCCTGATGTTCCATTTCACAATTACGATGAGGACAGCAGAATGGCGCAAAACTATTCTTAGGAGAATATGGGTTAAAACTGTGATTTCTTCGAAAAGTACCAATTTCTCACTTATTTTTATTTTTTTTACTAATAAAAATTAATTGTAACATTGCGTCTGCCAGTGTGTTCGGCCTGAAATATGTGTCTGCCTTTTTGATTACGAGATTATAATGAGATTTTTAAAATGTTAGCATTTTTCCCGCACTTTAATGAAATGACGTAATTTACCTCTTATTTTCTCAACCTTCCCCGCAGTCTGCCACCATCTTCGTAACACCCAAATTGTCTGCCTTTTTGATATGTTACTTAAAATATTATTCAGCGTCGTCAAACCAAAAATCAGCTTTAATGAAATCACGTTTTTGACCTAACTTTTTTTCACCCTTTGACCCCCTACCGACAGCCTCCCCACCAACGGATAAGTGGCAGACAATTCATTTAATGTTTATTTATGTGCATACTATCCAATGATACCAAAAATTTTTTTAATGAAATGACGTTACCATTTATGTCGCTGGCTCTCCGTCTATAAGACCATGCATCGTCAGGAGCTCTATGTGGTGATGGCCGAATTCGGAATTCCGGCAAAACTGATTAAACTGTGTCGCATTACACTGGAAAACACTCGCTGCAACGTGTAGTTTGGAAGTAGCTCCTCCGAACTACACCGGATTTTGGCAAGGAGACGCGCTATCGAAATCCGTTGGACTTGAAGTAAATGAGTACAAGACTAAGTACATGCTATCAACATTCCTGTCCTGTATGCGAAGAGGGCAAATGAAGGAGAAGATACAACCGCCAACTCTATGAGCTGTACCAAGATTTGGATGTAGTCCAAAAAGCCAAAATACCTCGACTACATTGGCTCAGCCACATCGAGCGATTGGACATTGGACAACAATGCTCCAGCTAAGAGTATCTTCGAATCCCAGCCCCAGGTTCGAGAAGACAAGGAAGACCGAACCTCGTGGTGCCAGAGCGCTATGGTGTCGACAACTGGAAGCAGCGTGCTCGTTATCGTAGAGGATGGAAGGCTGCAGTGTCTGAGGCAGAGACTCTTCACGGGTTGGGGGCCTGATAAATAAGTAAGTATTCAGCTTCAGCATAAAATTGTAAGTTCCTTTCATGCGTCCCAAAAACTAGATTTACCCAAATTAGAATAATCCAGGCATGGTCCTTTCGCATTGGCCAGCTTCGCAACCTATTTATTTTATTTACCCAGCAAACAGCTGAATTATTGAAAAGCTTTCTCATGACAGTTATACTCTCGGATGTTTACCATAAGCTCGCAACCTTACTGTGTACATTATTTAGTATTTTCCGGGATTGGATACGAATGTAGTCCATATAAGTACTAGAACTCTAGAATATGACTAGAATACTTGCCCGCGCTTTGTATTAGTTCACCATCCCACTGAGATATTGACCCCAATCTTTAAAATAGAAACAATAATGCTTTCCTTCCCAACTTGAACTAGATCACTTCATTCGACCAACAAGCCATACTCATTCCCTAAAATTAAAAACGGTAAATCATTCAAAGGCATGCTGATTTCCATTGGGAAAACAATTGTCGAACCAAGTAGAATAAACAGATCACGGAAATTCCACAGAATCCATTGTGTCCAGAAAAAAAAACCCAAACGAAGAAAGTTCATTTTGCAACGAACGGCAAAAAATAAAATAATAAACTCATTGAACTATTGTTCCGCCGGTATAGTTCCATGAGCACCGTCTCGAAGAGCTAAAAAAAAAACACCACCGAGACAGGTTGGAACCGATCTCTATCTAGCTGGGGAGATTTTTGTTACTGCTCTTCAGCAGGTTACACTTACAACTTCCAAGTCGATGCCGTGCTGTCTTGACTATTATGGGAAGTGATCCACAATAGCGAAACAATTCGATCGATAATTACAATGACACGGCAATTGTATGTAATCTTTTTTTTTTCTCCTTCTTCTGGACCTACAGACCAGGTCAGAGTACACCAACTCTACGAGTCCGACATTGCTTCGAAGGAATTTTCCCCGAATATTAAGAGCTCTGGGGGATAACGTGTGCATGATCCTACAGACTACGTGAGTTTCGCGATTCGTACTCGGCAACAACAACAACAACTACCCAGCATCAACCTGTTTAGTTAAAATACTATTATTACTGTTATTGTTATTATTACTGGGGCTATTATTGGCCCGATTATCATTATACGACGAAGAGGCCAAAGTTTTCGGAAGGAGACTTGACTGAGTGGCTTGGGAGTGTATATACCTACAATCTGTTGGCTATGTTCGGTATTTGCATCGCGTAAAAGATAGAAAGACATTTGAAATGCTTTCGTTTCAAGACGCGAGATCAGGTAGAGTCGTGAATTCCATTTAAGTGGAATTTAATCTAATTGTGGCGGTTTCTTTCCATAGCTTACAGTCTGTGCGAGAGGTATGGAACTAACCTCTGTATTGCGTAAAACAATTTCCGGTTGTTGCCGTTTCGAATATTACAATACATAATTTTCAACACTCCTATTTCTACATACCTATACATATTTATTTGATTTTTAATGCAAGAATCGTTGTTTTGATGATTATGCCTTAAAAGTCACAGAAGAGCTAATAATTATTAGTTTTAAAGGATTCCATGAGATCAAGCTTTACTATACTTATCGGGTTTCGGACCATTGAAGAGTCTCTGCCTGAGACATTGCAGCTTTCCATCCTCAGCGATCTCGAGCAAACTGCTTCTAGATGTCCGGACTAAGTGCTATCTGGGGCCTGTAACACAACGCGACAAGTAGTTGTAGGACAAGTGAATTTCGACAATTGTCGCGATGAAATATGACAAGTGGGAAATTATATAATTTCACTCTTTCTGTAACAGAACACGACAAGTGTCAAGAAACACTTGTAGAACTGTGGTTCAATGAGGACAGGCGATTTGAATACTGTCAAAAGCTGACAAGTGCATTTTTATTGTAATACCTAAGGCCCAACGTTTATTTTATGTAATTAACGTATTAATACTAAATTACTTATTCAGTTAGTACCTACTTACAATTGCGCGTTTCTTATCAGTTTTCTCAAAATACGTCCAATTTATATGTTGCGGAACTACGTTTAGGCTTTTCGCAAGACTGTGTTTTTCCGCCCATTTTGCACATTTATTTTCTTTTTTTAGGACATTACTAAAAGTACCAAGAAGGATATCTTTTCCTCTCTTATTTTAGTTAAAATATTTTTTTTTTGTTTCTTCAAAAAATACCGACAAGTCAAGGAAATTTAATTCTTTTGACAAGTACAACGGTTTACATTCTGTTACAGAATTAATTTGTACTTGTCGGACAAGAATAGTAAGTTAGTGAATTTAGACTTGTCGACTTGTCATGTTGTGTTATAGGCCCCTGGCATCCGCGATGGCTTGGCTTTTAAAACGGAGTTTCGGTATTCCTTGTCTTCTCGAACCTAGGAGCTGGGACTGGAAGATCCTCTTAGTTGGAGCATTGTTGTCCTATCGCTCGATGTGGCCGAGCCAATGTAGTCGACGTGTTTTGGCTTTTTCGACTATATCCACATCTTGGTACAGCTCATAGAGTTCACGGTTGTATATCTTCTCCTCCATTAGCACTTCGCGCACACAGCACCAAAAATCCGACGAAGTATTTTTCTTTCGAAGGAGCCCGCAGTATCAGCTCTCCAACACTCGGCGCAGAACTGGCAGGGTAAGGATTTTAGAGCACACATTCCGTTCTTCGAGCTAGGAGTTTTGAATCCAGTTGGTTTTGGTTTTTGACTCCGAGGTAGGTAAACTCCTTAACTACCTCGAAACTGACAGGTGGACAGAAGCTTGTTTATTTGTGGATCATTTACTTTAAGGCCAACGGATTTCGCCTGTTCTTCAATTGCCATGAACGCTTCTACCACGACAAGCTGGGAACTACCGATGATGTCAATACCATCCGCATAAGACGGTATTCCGAATTAGGCTATTGCCATAGAGCTCCTGACGATGTACTTATGCATAACATGAGCGGCTTTCGACTTGAAATTCGTTTGTCTTTTCCAATGGATTGGATTTGGCTCAATGTGAAAATTTGGTCTACAGTCGATCTGCCGAGCCGAAAGCCACACTGGTACGTGCCGATTAGTGTGTTGCAGAACGATTAAGACGTTCGCACAGTACGTTGGATTGGATCGTTTTTCCAGCATAAATCCAGCTTTAGCCAATGTGCAATTGGAGTCCGTATACAAGTTACCTTTCATATACGTTACGTTTTGAACTAGTACTTATAAAACGGGCAAGACCCCCCGAAAACTTAGTATGCGTATCCGGCAGCTTATGCACATGTCGATATGGTATACGAATGATGATCGCGTGTAATACCATCAGAGTCAGGCCAACAGTTGTTCTTATGGATGTTGCGGATAACACTTTTAAAAGCATTATATGACATAAATGTCACACACACACCATTCATTGATTCTCTCAAATCAGACATTTGAGAATAATAATCCCATATGACGCCATGACGGTTTAGCCTAAGGTGGTTAAAATTGTTCTAACTATAGACATCTATCATCTGAATGACACTCTGTAGAATTGCGGTAGCTGATCTATCTCTGTCTATTCCACTTTAATACCTATTCGCTTGGCTAATCGTATACGCTACTGAAACCTTAGCTGGACTATCATTTAGTTATATATTATCACATCGTTTTCAGTAAATAATAGAACTTCTTTTAATACACACTGTAACTCTTACTCTCTCCAACTGTCCATCATTTAGCGTAATTTCGTCTTCAAACTCCATCCAGCCATGAAGATATCAAGCATCAACTGATTGAAGGCGTGTATCTTAGCTGTCTCTCTAATGTTACTCATTATGGATCCACAATTCGCCGAACCAGCATCAGAATAATAAAAAAAAAGACAATTTAATGGCTAATCGTGCCTGCATCCCAACGGTGTGGATTATTTTGTTATTGCGCTGATGCTATGCTATTATTCCATCGGACGCTTTAACGAAGTGTAATATGATTAAAATTCACTTACCTACCACTTAACACCCGATGCTCGATCATTAGAGCCGCAGAGAGTTGCAGTATACCTACAACTTTCTGCACCTCGCATCCGAATAGAAAGTGTCCTACAATGTCCAGAGAAACAGTGGGTCAAGTCCCTTTCGTTGTCCCTTAAACACAACAATCGAATTAATTAAATGGAAATCTACTCGACAGCCAACTTCACGTAATTCACCATCTTCGACTTCAACCCGAGGGCAGGAAGTATGGGCGTTGGATACAGAGAAAAAGCAATGGATGCGTGGCCAGTCGAGCCACTTCCGACTTAAAAAAAAAACCATAGGTCTCAACAGGTTAAACCCTATTCTCAATGGAACAGTTTATTCAACTTGGCACAGACAGTCGGATACGGCAGCACGATTTTCATCTACCAATTGTGTGCTGGATTAAATAATGAGTTGGGTGCATGTGTTGTGTATCTTTATGGATCTCTACATGATGGTACTGCGCGCAGCGCGCTTCTATCTCATCCAATTTATTACCGAAGATCAACAACTAATGAAGCATGTGCATCGGAGAACAACATTGCTACCATTTTCAGGTTAGCGGGTAGGCAATATGGTAAATTGTTTTGGCCATTTGTGGAGCAAAACATTTGATTTTGTAATCCATAGCCGAATTCGTATGCGGATGAGCATCGGGATGATCCCAATTACGCCATCTATGGAGTATACGCTGCATATTCAAATCGGTGAATTGTGGTTACCGAACCGATTATGGCCAGAATTTGTGATTTTTTTAGGGCGAATTCATAATTCATTGTGGTTTGGATTAGGTTTTGGTATGGTATCCTACAAGTTACCTTAAAATTTAATTGGGTTTACTCTGCAGTGGAGTGGCTAGTAAAAAAAAAAAACAAGTGATTTAAAGTTGAATGGTCTATGTTTTATCGAACACTAGCCAATAAAAATGCAAAACTTCGGTCATTACATTTCTATACGTTGAGCGTTTGCAGGTGGCCAAATCCAAATCCGACTTCATTTGTAGCGAAAAAAAAACTAATGGTTATGTGATTATTTTTCATTTCTTGGGACGAGGGACCCACAATTTAATGCTGTGTCTGAAAGGTTTGTCAGATTTTCACGAGAGGTGTGTAAAATACCTTAACACGTAATTTGTGTTTCCGGAGATTGAACATTAGACCGCGCTCCGCTCACTACTAATTCGAAACGTTCTTCGAAAACGCTGCGCTATAACATTTAGAATCTAGCCCATACCTATACAGTTTGTTTAAAGATAATGTGTCGCTCGCAGGCCTTTATCCCGCCAGTTCTGCTGTATGGCGCCGCCCGCCGAGTGCTGAACAATAAGCGAGAAGGCAGAACTGATTCTGGGACTCCTTCGAAGGAAAGAAATACTTCGTCCAATTTTTGGTCCTGTGTGCGAAGAGGGCAAACGAAGGAGAAGATACAATTGTGAACTCTGAGCCGTACCAAGATTTGAATGTAATCCAAAAAGTCGAAACACGTAGACTACATTGGCTCGCCCACATCGAGCGAATGGACAATAATGCTCCAGCTAAGAGGATCTTCGAATCGCAGCTCCCAGGTTCGAGAAGACAAGGAAGACCCAACCTCCGTTTTAGAGACCAAGCCATCGCGGACGACAGAGCGCTTGACCGAAATATATCAGAATTGTGTTCATTTTCTTTCGCTGTGAAGCTACGATTACACGGCCATTTTTTTGAGTCATTTAAATGGCGCTGTGACGTCAGGAAAAAATGTCGCAGTAGAGCGAGATTTAAGCTACCATTCGTCATTGAAAAAATGGCGATCACACGAAATGACTATCATCGTCATTTGTGTCCCAAAATCAAATGACGGACACTGTGAGTCATTTAGAATTTTCCGTTGGGATGTCATTTAATCATTTGTCCTAGGCGTCATTGAAGAGCGATCACACGGACATTTTTTTCCGCCATTTAAATGGCACTAAATACATGTCATTTGGTCCGACATTTTCCTAGTCATTTAAATGACGCCGAAAATGTTATCCCAAAAATGGCGGAGCACAGGGAACGACATTTAAATGACTACTTTGTGACGCGATTTCTACGTTTGAGCGCCATTTAAATGACTCGAAAAAATGGCCGTGTAATCGTAGCTTAACAAATTTACACCGAATTTTTAATTTGTGATAAATACAATTAAGTAAACAATTTATTTTATAACTTGACCAGAAGTAAGTATTACTCTATAAATACTAAGCTAAAAATAAATTAATAAAAACGAAAGTTTGCGTTGACATTCAGAGTTATACATAACTACCCCCTATCAAAACATATATGTAATAAAGTTAAAATAAAAACAAATATCTTGTCAGTTTACGTTGAGTCGTTCACCATCGATCGTTTTAATGTCCCTTCCATTCACTTTGAATGACCCATTAACGCGAATCCGCCACATACTCCCACTATCATATATCATCTCGCATATGATTGATTTTCACAGTATTGTTAACTAATTACTCGCATAACTTTTCCTTTCATTTTCTATAGACACTTAACAAAACTGCAATTGCATCATTAAATTATATTTGCATAAATATTGCCAATATCAGTGACCAGCCAACAAGAGCCAACACAAATTACACAATCTCAGCGGCATACATACACACTGAGATCGCCACAAGGGACTCGAAAGGAGTATCACACTCCATATGACACACAATCAATGATAATTTGTAATTGTCAGGTGTTAAACTTGTGGAATCCACCTGAGAAGAAGGGGAGCCTCCGGACCATGTCAGGCGCCCAACACCATAACATGCGCCTGCAAACAAATTAATAACAATTATGATTGTTGAGATGCCTAAATTGTATAATCATCGGACTGAAACACCAACAAATCCCTGTAGGTATGTGTACTCAATTCGATTTTGACACAGAGCACAGAAATTGTTATTAATTTGTCTGCAAAAGGGATAATTATTTACAGAGCATGGCTATACGGATCGATGATGGTCGGAGGCGGGGGCTGTTCCGTTTTCATTTCTGACAAAAGGAACTTTCACCCATGTCGTCGTCGTCGTCGTCGTAGTTATAGTCGAAGTCGTCGCGCTTTAGTGGGAGGAAGGAGGGGCAGTAATACCGCAAGAAGTTGGCCAAGGCATGTGCTGTGCAGTATTATATAGGTACTTGTACAGCATGCAGACCCATGTCGAAATTAATTAGTTGCGGGTGAAGATCATCATCGATGGTTTATCATCCTAAAGTCCCTTTAATTTAATATTTCATTGCTCGCATGATATATGGGCGCTGCGGGCGTGGCGGGATGTCCTTCCCGTTTGGTATGTTCCTCTATCCGATGGAAAGTGAAATTCTCAATTATTGCCCTGAGTTATGATGCAATGCGAATTGAAGTTGGAGTTGAAGATTCCGAGGGAACGATGGCCTTGTGAATTTCGCTTTTAACACGGAGATACCATTTGGAACCTGCGTGTACTTGGCACAATTGTCTACACGCATCGAGGATATTTTCATTTATTTATTTTTTTCATTTTCAATCTTGTCAAAGGTGGTGGTGACATCCCGGCAATCAGTGGTAAATGAACAGGAATTTAGCAGTTAATCATCGATTCCATGCTGAGATACATCATGTTACGTCTTTAATAAGTGATATAGTGGCTATAATGATTGTGGCGTTGCGTGCGATGCTCTTTGGATTATAAATGGTAAGTGATGCTACATGTGTTGCATTGTTGTTAAATCTGAAAGCGGAATCTTAATTGTTTCATTATGAATTAAAGGACCTTGGACAATTGCATTGTGATCGGTGGATGAAGTTGATGCTAAAGGCTGTGATTTACTGAAAATGTAATTTATTTTTCACGCGACCTGAAGAAATAGTTGCTTTGCGAAACGGGTGAAGTAGAATCCTGCTATATACCTACAATCATGTAACTTGGGTCGGAACCTTTAGCCTTGTGTAGGTATGTAGAAACAATATGTAGGGTGGCTTCTACGCAGTTGGATATTTGTTATGCTATTCTTGGATCCACAAGGTATAGTAACATTACTCAATATACCTAACCTAATCGGTGCTACTGCTTACTTATTATTCTTTGAGATAAGATGGGGCAGTTACAGAGATAGCGGAGAATGGTCACACACTACTCTTCATCCCTACAGTATCTAAAGAAGTCGTTATAACAAAGGTTTAGCGTTCACGCATGTTGCGATACTGTCCATTCTGACACCAATCTGCATCGTGATATGCGATCTATAGAGGGCGACAGCTTCCGAGTTCAAAGATTTGATAGCAGCTGTATGGTTCAGTTAAATCGGGATATTCAATATTCATGCAGGATGCCCTTTTAACACATAATCAAGGACATGACTTGTTTAATCGCAAGCTAACTGCCTAGAAAATTTGTCAAATTTTAGCCATATCGCTTCGCTGTATAGATTGAAAGAGTTTCAACTCCTGCAGTAAATATACCTATAGCCGTTCGACCATCGACCATCGAAAAGGGTTATTGCCAAAGATGTTCAATGGTACCTACGAAAAATATCATCAATTCTAAGGATACAGCCAGAAGTTTTGTGGAAGACATTGTACGGTAGTCATTTGTACACCCTCAGATCGACGGGATAAGATACCAGCACCCGTTCCTTTAGTTGTTTTTGAACCATCTAATTAGATTTAGGTTAGGTTAGGTTAGAGAAGCGGATGAAGTATGTAGGTAAATTCACAGATGTGGCGATTTGACTCTAGTAGATTCATAGGACTAAAAAACCTACAATCTTTTTTTTTGGTCGATAAGATTAAAGATATCTTCATTGGCGAAATGAATACCGTCGATCCCTGATTGCCCTTTGTATGTTAGTCCTCGGAAAGGAAAGTGTTTTTTTTGTTTGCCACTTTGTATTTTCTATTGCTTATGTTAATTCGGTATCAGTGACTGAATGCGTCTTGTAGGAATTGATTAAGCCCGGGTTCTTATTCTCAATACTGAGACAGATGGATCAGCAGGGTTTTTTTTTGTCGCGACCGCGTGCTTCATTGACATCAACTTATTAGCTGTAGGTATATCTCCCAGATATCCACTGATGACACGCCATCAACATAATCAATCCATATGATAGCAGCGTTGAATTGAAAGCTATCGGAATGTCTAGAGCTTCTAGACGATTTTCTTGTGTGTTGGCTGTCCTTTGGTATCTCTTTCTTTGAGGATAGGTCACCGGCTATGACCGATCCTTATTTCTTTATTAAGGGAACGGCTAGATATAGAAACATAACATATTTTTCTTATTATTGCGTGTAGATACTCGTATATGACTCTGATGTTAATAGCCTCTTCAGGCGAATGCAGCTTTGTCGCACGACTCCTTTCTCATCCCTTGAACAGTATTGTGTATAATTTAGCGCGGTGCTTCAATGCGCCTCTATGGATGTGTGTTTTTATTTTCGGACGAAGGGAAACTCACATCAATCGTTTTTAAAAAGACTGGCGGAAATTCGGTTGGAAATTCGGTACCTACCAAATCGTGATTGAACAATAAGCATTCGCTCCCCTTACGCCTGACAGCCTTTTTAAATGATTTTAAGATCGTAAGAACTTCATAACAGTTATAAGGTCTTCCATGCAACGTCCAACTGTCATCGTTCTTTGCAAACATTTTCCATCCAATAAAACCATCGGAATTCAGGCCAACGATTAACTTTCAGCAACCAGGCCAACCTGAACTCGCACTCCAACCGAATTGAAATATAAATCACTCGCCCCGATGTTTATTAGTTAATCTCAGCAATTATCCCGAAAGATGATACGAATGATTGCCCCATCCTCCCATATTACTCATAAGTCAATTCCCCCAAAGAGGTTTGTTTGTTTTTTGATCGCAAAGCGTGCGTGTCCTCCTTACTCCCAAAATGTCCGTATTCACTTACATATGACATGAGAAACATATCTTTCTAATTATAGCCTGCGACCATCCACTCCATATACGGGGCGCATGGCGTACATAAATTTCTCCCGTTCTTTGCATCGGCGAAGAGAAATTCTACGTCCACACCTTGGTGCTTCACAAAAGGTGCATCCGCGCCTACGGATGGATACCTTTTGCAACTTCGATGGTGTCCTCTTTGGCTTTCTGTCATTTTTCAACTTAATTACATTTGGATTGGTAACGCGAGAAGGATCACTTACAGTTTGTTGTAAATTTTTCGGTTACGACAACGACGACCGACCGACTCATCCTTAAAACCACCCACAACAGCCGAAGATTGATGGGGAGGATTATGCTTCATTTGCAATTCATGATCCGAACTGGCAGTTGGCGTTTGTCAATTGAAATAGTAAGTATACGCCCAATTGCACTGTGTCAAGCGTATACACCAAGTGCAAGCCAAGGGCTTGGAAGTGGATCTTCAGTTTGGGATTCTGATGAAAAATTAACATTTCTCCTTTGCTGCGCGAGTGCTGTGACATTGATATACGTGGCCTATGGTGACTTTCGCCTATATATACTGTCACAGTATGGTAGAGGTGCGGGAAACGTGAAATTGCACTCTGCGGCACCAATATATGCTTCGTTTGATGGAGGTGTCTTCGTTTGGTATTTGTATCTATATACCTATGTGTCTACACTCTGAGCAAAGTTGCGGCTGCAAGTTACGGTCCAGTCATTCACGGTTCATGCGGCCGTAATGATAATGCAGATATATGACTGTCGTGTGGACGTTACTTAATTTATACTGTACGCTGCATTAAATGACATCCTTCTGGTCTCTAAAGGCGGCGGAGTGGAGACTCTATGAGCCGCGTCGGTACCGGACTGTGTCGGCTACCTGTGACAGTTCCAAAAATGATTTTAATTTCAGGACAGTTGCAGTGGGTAGATTGTGTCGGGTTGGCTCTCTTCTGAATGCTCATATGGGTAATTGTTTAGCGCGTTATCTTAGTGATACAGGCAGGGGAGCCAGGGACACTGATCACGGAGACCGAGAGCCATGTAAGACAATGTACGGTGTGCACAATTTATTAAGCCTGCTGCAGGTAGCAGTCATATGTTATGCGTTGTCGGTTGTCATGTTACAGTGTGTATGCGGTGGTGTCTTAACATTTTGTTAAGGATCTCCTTTTAGCTATGACTTACCCAAAGGAAGGAAGCAGTAGGTATATGTATGTTTTGTTGTATTGTTGTAGGTGGATATGGATATGGCACAAGAAGCTGAGCTCATTTATCACTGTTTTTGTCTATCCGTGGGTAATGAAAGGTAATAATTTGTTACATCTTGGCGCAGTATGTGTTACAGTTAAAACCATCACTAATAGGATATTGAGTGCACATATAGTTTAATTCGGAGTGGAGAAGGACCGTGGTTTGACAACCTTCGCCCGTGGCTTATTCTTGACCAATAACATAGATTTAAGGATTATATCCAACTGCAGAACTTTTCCACATGCAAAAATAAATAATAGTTTGTGCAACAGGTCCGCATAGGAACCCTAGACCTATAGCTTCTCACAACCATTAGATTGTGGGAATTTGTATTGGACGAGTGGAAGGGACCTACAATTTAATACCGAGTCCATATGGCTGAATTGAAAAGCTTCTTTAGGGCATTTATACTTTTGGATGTTTTCCAGATCTATCCGCTACGAGAGAGCTTCAGGTGTAAATACAACCCCTAAGGTTTTTTTTTATTTATTTCCACACTAAATACACCTGCTAATGATGTCATCACCAGGGACATCATTATAGCTACTATTACACATTGCAAAAATCATGCCAAAATATACCTACCTATACTGACAGCAAAGATCATGCCGCCGATACTTCATACTTATCTCAGACTGTCAATAAACCCTCTCACTATACCAGTTCATTTTTTGAGATCGGCTTTGCTTAACATTTTTACCGAATGCTTGCCATGTGAGTTAGTAGGTACACAAATTGTATGGGGGGTACCAGAACTACTTGACCGACATAGCCTATTTTCAATACCTGAAGATGTTAAAAAGAAGTGCATATGTACTCGCACGCAAAAATTTCGAGTTTTGAACAGACAGACGGACATGGATAAATAAATTTAGAATTTGATCCTAATTCAGAATCAGGGTCTTTGGTAACTCCTTTTTGGCGTTACAAATGTAATGACCTAATGACAAAGTGAGGATACCTTCCTATGGAGGTCTTTCTCTTAGCTTGTCGAAAACGAAAATATAACGCTGAGACCTGTCACTTTTAAAAATGTAATATATAGAGACCGCGGGCGCAGTGGTTAGTGTGCTGGACTACTGTGCGAGGGATCCCAGGTTCGATCCCCGGAAAAACACAAATTACATCTTAAGGTTTTTTTCTACAGCGCCACCTCTCGCGAACGTCTGCCAAACATCCAAGAGTATGATTGTCATGAAAAAGCTTCTCAATTCAGCCGTTCGGACTCGGCATAAAATTGTAGGTCCCTTCCATTCGTCCCAAAAATAGAAACTCACATAAACGAATGGTTGCGAGAAGCTAGGTCTAGGGTGTCTTCCGCCTGTTGCGCCATCTATTAATTTATTTTTTATTATAAGAGTAAACAGATTTTAATGTTCAAAAACACATTTCTGGTTACATTTGTGCAGCAGAATTCAATAGTTCACAAAGTAGTTCTAGCACTGAACTCTTACCCTGACTATATAAATATCCAGGGTCATCAGTGCTTAGGTTTTCATTTTCAGTGTGAAGTCGAACTATCGAACGCGTTATTGATTGAGCACTAAAGTCGATCAAACCACTGCTATGTAATCTTAGAGAACGAGTGGAGATTGGAAAATAGAATTCGTATTAAAACCAACAACAGGTGGAAAGAATGATTAGCTACATGTGAAGTGGCAGAGATGACAGAGACCGGAGCGGACCTTTAAACTTCTGCAGTCTGTCTGTCAGTTTATCGCTTTCTTATAGCTGATAGGGTCATAAATAATTTCTTAAGAAACTATATAATGATGTATCTGTATGTATAGGCTGCGGGGACGGTCCATGAGGGCACACCTTACTTCATCTGTCACTTCCCGAGTCTCTGACACTTGAACACGCGGAAGTCATTATGTAGATACTTCTATCATTTATAAGAACTGTCGAATGTTGCACATTCTGATCTTTACAGGTTTTTGAGGGGTCTTTTCGACAAAATTCATTTCGCAAATTTTATTTTGCATTTATCGATTCGCATTTATTATGGCGAAATGATAAATTGCCAAAAATAATCTGCGAGATATCAGGATGGCTGGACGACGTCACGTAATCACACGAAAAGGGGCATTAAATCATCTCTAGCACCAACGGTTAACAGTACAGTATCTAGGGTTTGCCCTGCTCTACCAACCCAGTGGGCGCTAGTCCGCCTTAGGGTCTACCTACTTCAAACAATACAAATAATACATATGTTTTTACATATTTTGTTTTTAGATGTCAAATTTTAAAATCTCATATATGGGTACACAAGTTCTATATCCTTTTTATAACTTTTATTGAACTGGATGTAATCATAAATCGGCATAAGCATAGGTATACTCTAACAAATCTTTAAACGCATAAGCTTCCACATCATAAACTCGATTATGTCGAAACTGCTGGACCTACAAATAAAACTGAAATCGCCTATGAACCTAATTTTATAACCCATTCACTTTGTTTGACAAAGAAGAGAAGAAAAATCACCGAACTAAATAAAGCCCTCCGAATAAAGTGTTTGACATTTATTACGCTCAAATTGAATGATTTCCGCAAATTACACCTTGGTTGAGTTTGTAAAGATATCGTCCAACTACAGGTAGGCATTATGGGCATTTTCATTTCCAACCACCCATTTTATTAAATTTCCTTTCGTTGCTCCATGCCTCAACTGTTTTTGTAACAACTGTCATAATTCGCCATAAACCTAGGTGTATGCTAATAAATCAGCTGTTATTACCGTTATTATACCCTTGCACATACTCTACGAGGGATATGAAGTTACGTATGTGCAAAAAAAAAAAAAAAACAGGTTCCATCCACCATACATGTGTGCAACCGTGCAAACAGATAGAAAAACTCCAATTGGCCGGTTATTACCTCAATCTATTGATCCAAGGCAGGCGAAATCAAAGCCTAAGCCAGCCAGCCAATGAGTAATGATTTGACAGCTATGCAAATGACAGTCTCTAGTCACTAGTGAGTGGTATGGTAGGCACGTCGTATCTTAAGTGCACAACAACAAAGTATCGCAATGCTAATCAAAACGCTGATTGAAATAAACTGTGAGTTTGCCACAAAACGTGCATCTAAAGTGGTGTTTCGCGCTCCATTTGGTGCACATGACTTATAGCGATGGAGGCTCACTGTGAGACCGGCTTAGTGCACACAAATCGTGCCATCTTTTGACGATCTGTTGGTTATTAGACAGTAGCGTCCGGATAATAACCATATCATTACCAGGTGCTATAAAAATGTAGATCGATTAATTTCGTCAGTTTATCGCAATTGCGCATAAATCATCTGCCATAAATGTCGGTGGCGCGATGACGATGGCGGTGCGGTGGTTTGTTTGACGGTAGTCGTGGTGGCGACACGCAAAACAAGCACTTTGTGGCACGAATTTGACGTTCGTGTTTATGGGAGGCTAATGCAATTCTCACCTTGTGTGTATGTTGTTGGCAATTTAACGTGCCCAGCTTGTGAATTACAGTGCGGGTAAGTGGTAGGCTATTCCGAAGCTAATCGCCTCCCTCCCTCCTTGTTATGTGGTGGCAATACGACGAGGATTGTATACAATATAATTTGCCGGGAAGGAAGTGTACTGTTTCGCGTAACGGAAATTATACTCATTAACCGTTGATTTAGGTACGAAAAGGAATAAAAGTTACGAGCATACAAGTTCGTAAGGTAACCCTTAGCGGGTGCAGAATGTGTCCTGACCTTTGTCGTTCTTGTTGCATAATTTTTATAAAATTGATTGCTAGTTAGTTGGCAAGCAAGAATTTATGTGGTAACAGGTCAGTGGGTATGTTTAAGTTCGTGTCGCATGATTGTGCAACATTAATTGTTTGCCTTTCATGAATTTTTCTTGTTGATCAATTAGACGGTACCTACATTGGATGTAGGTAATATTAGCCGCCAATTAATTGACCCACAATTCGACATTCTGCGTTTACCCATACTAAACAAAAATGTTTTGCAAATAAGTGGCAGAAGATATTACAAATTCAAGAGAAGTTCAGTCAACTCAACAGCAACACGTGTTGGCAACAAATGCATTGACTGTTATGACAACTTCAGAATTTTTCAATTTTCTAAAGCTACGATTACATGGCCATTTTATCGAGTCATTTAAATGGCGCTCTGACGTAAAAATCCCGTCACAAAGCAGTCATTTAAATGTCGCTCTGTGTGATCGCCATTTTTAACAGCGTCATTTAAATGACTACAAAAATGGCCCACCAAATGGCATGAATTAAGTGCCATTTAAATGGCGGAAAAAAATGGTCGTGTGATCGCTCTTCAATGACACCTAGGACAAATGACTAAATGACATCCCAACGGAAAATTCTAAATGACTCGCAGTGTCCGTCATTTGATTTTGGGATACAAATGACGATGATAGTCATTTCGTATGATCGCCATTTTTTCAATGACGAATCGTAACTTAAATGACGCTCTAAAGCGACATTTTTTCCTGACTTCACAGCGCCATTTAAATTAATCAAAAAAATGGCCGTGCTCGCCTTAACTTAAGCCCGTGCTCGCCTTGCGTTGCTCGCCTTTATAAACAAACTTATATTTGATCCATTTAGGATTACACTTTGAGTGACAACACGAACTATGTAAAATAAAAAAGTTAGCATTATGCTTACCTACCTGATCCTGATGTGCTAGGTGCGATTTTGCATTTGTTTGTTATTTTCTGGTTTATTCAGTTTTTAGCCGAGAAATAAGGATCTTAAAAGGATTACCCAAGGTAAAGATAGCTTTTCTTGCTTAAAATTTTTATTTTCAAAGTTTTTACATTAAAACTTCAGCGTAAATAACATTTAAGAGTCTTTTTATTATCAGGAAGAAGAAGGTATTGATTAGATCTTGAACCCACGCGCGATACTTCCGCATGTAGTTGCCTGTGGGAGAAACACTTTCCCGAAGGTCTACCCAAATCTATACTACAATAAATAAAACAAAATATGGCACATGTCACTACTTGCTTATAATAAAGTGTACGCTTTTGTTTGTTCTATAAAAATATTATTAAAATTTATTAAGACCTTGTGCACTTTCCTTTTGAAAAAAGAGGAATTAAGTCCAATTAATAAACAGACAGACCAACAGACAGAATTCCGATGATTGAAATAATGGTAACGACTTACCGGAAAAATAAATCACTCGTTTTTGTTTTTTACTTCACTGCAGTTTACGTGCACCTTAAGGTTTTTTCTACTGCCTGCGTCTCGTCTCGCGAACGTCTAACAAATATCCGACTGTCATGAAAAAGCTTCTTAATTCAGCCGTTCGGACTCGGCATAAAATTATAGGTCCCTTCCATTCGTCCCAAAAATAGAAACTCACACAAACGAATGGTTGCGAGTAGCTAGGCCTACGGTGTCTACCCGCCTGTTGCGCCACCTATTTATTTATTTATTTTTTAGTTTACGTGCTAAATGATCATTGAATATTGTTGAAGCCAAACGCTGCATAAATAACTAAAGTAACTTGTAATATTACCTTAAGCATATTTTAAGTTAAGAAAGCACAGATGTCTCTAGTGTAAGATAGGAGTTACAAAGGATCCTCCATCTTTCAGCCATCCTCAGAAATTTCCTGTATACTTACTACCTCTTTTCTTTACTAACCCTCATCGAGGTAAGACCCATTTTTATAATAAACGAAACTTATATAAAATTAGCAACATTACGTGTTCTCTTTTTTTTCTATTTACCTAACCATTTTTGGAGCATCGCCATCGGCATCCCAACATTTGGTCCTATTCGAGCCAAATAATTGCTTACCCACAATAAGTTTATGGAGAAAACTTCCGTTTATTCATCAAAAATTCATCTTTATCCGATTAATTTATCATCATTATCATCGATTTTGTCGATTATCACACCAACGTTTTTTTAATCGGCAAACACCCAACAACAATAAACCGACAAATTCATCGTCTTAAGTCTACCTACGCCTTAGGGTCTACCTACTTCAAACAATACAAATAATACATATGTTTTTACATATTTTGTTTTTAGATGTCAAATTTTAAAATCTCATATATGGGTACACAAGTTCTATATCCTTTTTATAACTTTTATTGAACTGGATGTAATCATAAATCGGCATAAGCATAGGTATACTCTAACAAATCTTTAAACGCATAAGCTTCCACATCATAAACTCGATTATGTCGAAACTGCTGGACCTACAAATAAAACTGAAATCGCCTATGAACCTAATTTTATAACCCA
Organism: Cheilosia soror; assembly: GCA_949372485.1. Taxonomy (NCBI): domain Eukaryota; kingdom Metazoa; phylum Arthropoda; class Insecta; order Diptera; family Syrphidae; genus Cheilosia; species Cheilosia soror. The sequence continues at coordinate 119,814,386 of OX443561.1, forward strand.
TTCACTTTGTTTGACAAAGAAGAGAAGAAAAATCACCGAACTAAATAAAGCCCTCCGAATAAAGTGTTTGACATTTATTACGCTCAAATTGAATGATTTCCGCAAATTACACCTTGGTTGAGTTTGTAAAGATATCGTCCAACTACAGGTAGGCATTATGGGCATTTTCATTTCCAACCACCCATTTTATTAAATTTCCTTTCGTTGCTCCATGCCTCAACTGTTTTTGTAACAACTGTCATAATTCGCCATAAACCTAGGTGTATGCTAATAAATCAGCTGTTATTACCGTTATTATACCCTTGCACATACTCTACGAGGGATATGAAGTTACGTATGTGCAAAAAAAAAAAAAAAACAGGTTCCATCCACCATACATGTGTGCAACCGTGCAAACAGATAGAAAAACTCCAATTGGCCGGTTATTACCTCAATCTATTGATCCAAGGCAGGCGAAATCAAAGCCTAAGCCAGCCAGCCAATGAGTAATGATTTGACAGCTATGCAAATGACAGTCTCTAGTCACTAGTGAGTGGTATGGTAGGCACGTCGTATCTTAAGTGCACAACAACAAAGTATCGCAATGCTAATCAAAACGCTGATTGAAATAAACTGTGAGTTTGCCACAAAACGTGCATCTAAAGTGGTGTTTCGCGCTCCATTTGGTGCACATGACTTATAGCGATGGAGGCTCACTGTGAGACCGGCTTAGTGCACACAAATCGTGCCATCTTTTGACGATCTGTTGGTTATTAGACAGTAGCGTCCGGATAATAACCATATCATTACCAGGTGCTATAAAAATGTAGATCGATTAATTTCGTCAGTTTATCGCAATTGCGCATAAATCATCTGCCATAAATGTCGGTGGCGCGATGACGATGGCGGTGCGGTGGTTTGTTTGACGGTAGTCGTGGTGGCGACACGCAAAACAAGCACTTTGTGGCACGAATTTGACGTTCGTGTTTATGGGAGGCTAATGCAATTCTCACCTTGTGTGTATGTTGTTGGCAATTTAACGTGCCCAGCTTGTGAATTACAGTGCGGGTAAGTGGTAGGCTATTCCGAAGCTAATCGCCTCCCTCCCTCCTTGTTATGTGGTGGCAATACGACGAGGATTGTATACAATATAATTTGCCGGGAAGGAAGTGTACTGTTTCGCGTAACGGAAATTATACTCATTAACCGTTGATTTAGGTACGAAAAGGAATAAAAGTTACGAGCATACAAGTTCGTAAGGTAACCCTTAGCGGGTGCAGAATGTGTCCTGACCTTTGTCGTTCTTGTTGCATAATTTTTATAAAATTGATTGCTAGTTAGTTGGCAAGCAAGAATTTATGTGGTAACAGGTCAGTGGGTATGTTTAAGTTCGTGTCGCATGATTGTGCAACATTAATTGTTTGCCTTTCATGAATTTTTCTTGTTGATCAATTAGACGGTACCTACATTGGATGTAGGTAATATTAGCCGCCAATTAATTGACCCACAATTCGACATTCTGCGTTTACCCATACTAAACAAAAATGTTTTGCAAATAAGTGGCAGAAGATATTACAAATTCAAGAGAAGTTCAGTCAACTCAACAGCAACACGTGTTGGCAACAAATGCATTGACTGTTATGACAACTTCAGAATTTTTCAATTTTCTAAAGCTACGATTACATGGCCATTTTATCGAGTCATTTAAATGGCGCTCTGACGTAAAAATCCCGTCACAAAGCAGTCATTTAAATGTCGCTCTGTGTGATCGCCATTTTTAACAGCGTCATTTAAATGACTACAAAAATGGCCCACCAAATGGCATGAATTAAGTGCCATTTAAATGGCGGAAAAAAATGGTCGTGTGATCGCTCTTCAATGACACCTAGGACAAATGACTAAATGACATCCCAACGGAAAATTCTAAATGACTCGCAGTGTCCGTCATTTGATTTTGGGATACAAATGACGATGATAGTCATTTCGTATGATCGCCATTTTTTCAATGACGAATCGTAACTTAAATGACGCTCTAAAGCGACATTTTTTCCTGACTTCACAGCGCCATTTAAATTAATCAAAAAAATGGCCGTGCTCGCCTTAACTTAAGCCCGTGCTCGCCTTGCGTTGCTCGCCTTTATAAACAAACTTATATTTGATCCATTTAGGATTACACTTTGAGTGACAACACGAACTATGTAAAATAAAAAAGTTAGCATTATGCTTACCTACCTGATCCTGATGTGCTAGGTGCGATTTTGCATTTGTTTGTTATTTTCTGGTTTATTCAGTTTTTAGCCGAGAAATAAGGATCTTAAAAGGATTACCCAAGGTAAAGATAGCTTTTCTTGCTTAAAATTTTTATTTTCAAAGTTTTTACATTAAAACTTCAGCGTAAATAACATTTAAGAGTCTTTTTATTATCAGGAAGAAGAAGGTATTGATTAGATCTTGAACCCACGCGCGATACTTCCGCATGTAGTTGCCTGTGGGAGAAACACTTTCCCGAAGGTCTACCCAAATCTATACTACAATAAATAAAACAAAATATGGCACATGTCACTACTTGCTTATAATAAAGTGTACGCTTTTGTTTGTTCTATAAAAATATTATTAAAATTTATTAAGACCTTGTGCACTTTCCTTTTGAAAAAAGAGGAATTAAGTCCAATTAATAAACAGACAGACCAACAGACAGAATTCCGATGATTGAAATAATGGTAACGACTTACCGGAAAAATAAATCACTCGTTTTTGTTTTTTACTTCACTGCAGTTTACGTGCACCTTAAGGTTTTTTCTACTGCCTGCGTCTCGTCTCGCGAACGTCTAACAAATATCCGACTGTCATGAAAAAGCTTCTTAATTCAGCCGTTCGGACTCGGCATAAAATTATAGGTCCCTTCCATTCGTCCCAAAAATAGAAACTCACACAAACGAATGGTTGCGAGTAGCTAGGCCTACGGTGTCTACCCGCCTGTTGCGCCACCTATTTATTTATTTATTTTTTAGTTTACGTGCTAAATGATCATTGAATATTGTTGAAGCCAAACGCTGCATAAATAACTAAAGTAACTTGTAATATTACCTTAAGCATATTTTAAGTTAAGAAAGCACAGATGTCTCTAGTGTAAGATAGGAGTTACAAAGGATCCTCCATCTTTCAGCCATCCTCAGAAATTTCCTGTATACTTACTACCTCTTTTCTTTACTAACCCTCATCGAGGTAAGACCCATTTTTATAATAAACGAAACTTATATAAAATTAGCAACATTACGTGTTCTCTTTTTTTTCTATTTACCTAACCATTTTTGGAGCATCGCCATCGGCATCCCAACATTTGGTCCTATTCGAGCCAAATAATTGCTTACCCACAATAAGTTTATGGAGAAAACTTCCGTTTATTCATCAAAAATTCATCTTTATCCGATTAATTTATCATCATTATCATCGATTTTGTCGATTATCACACCAACGTTTTTTTAATCGGCAAACACCCAACAACAATAAACCGACAAATTCATCGTCTTAACCCGCAATGTGTATTGCAGTCAACGAAGTTCTAATCATCTAAGAAGAGCATCAAAACAAAAATCAAGAAAAACACCATAATATACATATATTCATCAGACAAGTGCACTGCAAACCACGAGTCTTCATCAGTTGTCAAAAACGCGCACATGCTGATAGAGGCATCGAGAGCTGCAGTCATAGTCAACCTAACCTGTTCCACCCATTCGGCGAGAGATTACACCGTCAAAACATCATTTCTCAAAGGTACGTGTTGTGTATAGTTTGGTGCAAATTTATAAAACATACGTATAATTTGATAATACGCGGTCAATTAGACAATTTCGTTTTTACTATATATTATATTCGAGTTAATACAAGAATATAGAGTAAAGCATTGAAGATTCAGGTATTCGTAATTCGTGATCCCTTAATTATTAAAATATATAAAATACAATGACAGAGTCTATGGGAACTTTTATATTCTGTGCTGATCATTTAGTGGAATATTTCGCGGATATAAAGGAAATTCCAGCTTCTTCGCTAACCTTAATGTCGCTTCAGGCTAGGAAAATTGAGTTAGATAATTTGTGGTCAGAAGTGAAGGCAGCATATGCCGAGTGTGTAGGTCATCCGTCAGATACGTTATCTGCAGAAAATGTAAGTGCTGTGAAGTCTAAATACAAACTCTCGACGGAAACTTACATATCCTGCTTGGAATTTATAATGACAATGTCCGCCCAGCTAAATTCATCCAATACTAAATTGTCAGATGCAAAAGAGAGTTCGACATCAGCGAATTTTCAAGATGATGGTCCTCATCATCAATATAATCAAAGTTTTTCACTTCCTCCATGCGATTCTGAAGTTTTCCATGGAGATTATTTGTCATGGCCTTCATTTCGCGATATGTTTTCAGCAGTGTACCTCAATCATACTCGATCAAGTCCAGTGCAGAAGTTATTTCATCTTCGCGCAAAGACTCGAGGTGATGCCTTCAATATTGTCTCGAAGTTTGCTTTAACAGACAGTAACTTTGCACTTGCATGGAAGGCTTTAAGTGAACAATATGAGAACAAACGAATCTTAGTCAATTGTCAATTGAAAATTTTGTTAAATCTGCCAAACATTACTGTTGAAACAGACAAAACTCTTAAGCAGCTCAACCGCGATGTAAATGATTGCCTTTGTGCGCTTAAGTCTCACGGTATCGATACTGACTCATGGGACTCATTCTTAACATTCCTTGTTTCAAGCCGACTTCCAGAGAAAACGCTTTCGATTTGGGAACAAAGTTTGGAAAAGCCATCGGATATTCCGACCTGGAACGAAATGAGCAAATTTCTAGTCGCCCGATACAAATTATTAGAAACTGTGAGTGACATTCGATTTCCATTAAAGAATAAGCAAAGCGTAGCACAGCCAACTCGAAAGGTGAATTCACACCATACGAAAGCTAATAAATATTCATGTGTACTATGTGAAGGATATCACTCATTGCGAATTTGTCCTTCGTTTTTACAAATGTCGGTTAATGATCGATTTCAGTTAGCGCGAACTAATAACTTGTGTACAAACTGCTTGGCTTCGTTTCATACTTTTCAAGCATGTAAAAGTAAATTTAACTGCAATCATTGCAAGAAGCGACACCATACACTTCTTCATAGGGTAGAAAACCAACCGGTAACGAGCGAAATACCTACTTCTTCATCTAATATCAGTTCCAATTCCGATATGCATCCGCAACCTCAAATACAGTCCATTACTCCATCCACCTCAGCCAATGTGAGCTCTTATTTCTTGTCTTCGGCAAAGCAAATACTGTTAGCAACAGCTTTAGTATCAATTCATATCCACGGTATGAAATACACTCTCAGAGCCTTAATTGATCCTGGATCAGAGGTCACTCTCATATCAAAGGCTGCTCAGGTCCGTTTGGGACTTCCTGTTACTCCTATTCATGTACAAATTTCTGGTATCAATACTTCCTTGGCTACGATATCTAAACTACTATGTCATTTTACCATCGGCTCGGACATAAGTCCAAACGATGCGATAGCTGCTCAAGCTCTAGTGGTTGACCACCCAACTGGGATGCTTCCGTCCCAGAGTGCGGATTCACTTGACTTGACAGAGCTGTCTCGGATTGAGCTAGCTGATCCCCAATTTCATAAATCCTCTCCAATAGATTTACTCATAGGAGCTGATATATATCCCGATGTTATTCGGGAAGGATTACATCACAATATTTTTGGAAAGTTGATCGCCCAAAATACTATTTTCGGTTGGGTTATCTCTGGGCCACTCCCCAAGATACAAGTGTCAACTTACACAACGTTTGCTACATATTTTAACCAGATTTCCCTGGATGAGGAAATAAAACGTTTTTGGGAATTGGAAGAAATTAATGATTCGAAACCGCTTTCGGATGAAGATCGATATTGCGAACATTTATATTCCGAGTCTACATATCGTAACGATGATGGGAGATATGTAGTGAAGTTACCCTTCAAAACAGAATTTCCTCAAGATATACGACTTGGATGCTCACGCGACATTAGTAGGAAACACTTTCTTGGTTTGGAACGTCGCTTAAGTGGAAACCCTCTCTTGCATTCTCAATATAATCATGTTATCAATGAGTACTTAGATATAGGTCACATGAAGCAAGTGCCATCAGACGAGTTAACTCAGGGAAACCACATCATGTCATACTATTTACCACATCATTCTGTGGTGAAACCAGAAAGCACAACAACGAAATTGAGAGTGGTCTTCAATGCCTCCAATCCTTCAGAAAATGGCACTAGCCTCAACGATATTCTTTATACCGGTCCTGTCTTACAACAAGATTTGGTTTCACTGATCCTTGGCTGGCGGAAGTATCAATATGTCTTTAATGCAGACATAGCTCAAATGTACAGACAGATCCGCGTGCACCCGAGTCAGACGCCCTTTCAAAGAATTATTTTCAGGACCTTCCCTGATAAGCCTATTGAAGATTTTGAGCTTCAAACTGTAACGTTTGGTGTAAAGTGTTCACCCTACCTTGCAATACGCACGTTGTTGCAGTTAGCTGACGACGAGGAATCAAAGTATCCTATCGCCGCACACATGTTGCGCAACCAGTTTTATGTGGATGATTTGTTGGCTGGATCTCACTCGTGCGAGGAAGCACTTCAAGCACAATCTGAAATTATAGCGATCCTAAAAACAGCCGGCTTTGCGCTACGAAAATGGACCGCTAACAATCGATCATTGTTACAGAATATTCCACAAGATCATATTCTTAATGATCAATTCCTTAATCTGAATGATCAGAGTTCGGTTAAGACCCTTGGGGTTTTTTGGAATGGCAAGTCTGATTCGTTCCACTTTCAGATAAATCCCATTCCTTTTTCAAGTACCAGTACTAAGCGAGAAGTATTTTCTCAAATAGCTAAGCTTTTCGATCCAGCTGGCTGGATAGCGCCAGTAATAATCAAAGCAAAAATTCTTATGCAAAGTATATGGAAGGAAAAGACCCCGTGGGACGGAAACTTAACACCTTCATCTCTGGCTACTTGGAAAGCATTCACGGCTACTTTTCAAGATATAGGAAAGCTGCGTGTTCCTCGATGGATCCAAACTGCTCCGCATAATGTTCTAGAAATCCATGGTTTCTGTGACGCTTCAGAACAGGCCTATTCCGCCGCCATTTATGTGCGAGTCCAAAAGGTTTCTGGTCGCAGTGAATGTCACCTATTATGCGCCAAGACGAAGGTGGCTCCAGTCCAAACAGTTACGCTGCCAAGATTGGAGCTCTTAGGCGCAGTTCTGTTGGCTAAACTAATGGCGAATATTCTTTCTATATTCAAATCGGAAAATCCACCGGTATACTTGTGGTGCGACTCTTCTATTGTCCTTGCGTGGCTAGAAAAACCGTCATTTTCATGGCGAACCTTTGTCGCCAATCGCATCAGCAAAATTAAGAGCTATGTTGGAGATGTCAAATGGCGGCATGTAGCGTCAGAAGACAATCCAGCAGATCTTGCAACTAGGGGAATGGCTCCTGGTGATCTTCTCGACAAGGAATTGTGGTGGCATGGTCCAAAATGGCTCCGCTATTCAGAACAGTTTTGGCCGTCTTCCACTCCTTCCTGTGTCAAAGAGGCTGACCTAGAGTCAAAACCTATCAACTCATATCACATTCAGCGCAATCGACCAGAAGATCTACTCGAACGATTTTCCTGCTTTTCACGAGCTATTCGAGTAATATCGTATATTCTACGTTTCTATCATTTAACTAATCCTCGATTTAAATCTAGATACTCATACTCCACTCACGACATTGGCCGAGATGAGATCAACTCCACAAAGGAAAGACTGATTATACTTTCACAGAGGATACATTTTCCAACAGAATATGACTCTCTCGAGAACAACAAACTGATCAATCGATCAAGCTCCCTTTTAACGTTGAACCCAGTTCTTGATACTAAAGGCATTATGCGAGTTAATGGCAGACTTGTTAATTCTCATCTTTCATGGACTGAGCGATATCCTATAATATTGCCTTATAAGTCAAAATATGCAGAGCTGCTTTTGAACTTCGTTCATAAGATATCCTTGCATGGAGGAAATCAGCTTATGCTGGTTCTCATTCGCCAAGAGCATTGGATTCCAAAACTAAAAAATCTTATAAAAGCAAGCATAAGTCGCTGCAAACTTTGTGTGATTCACAAAAAACATCTTCGCTCCCAAATTATGGCAGCGCTTCCTCCAGAAAGAACAGAGTTTTCTAGACCCTTCACCAAGACCGGTGTGGACTTCGCTGGTCCCTTTGACATAAAAACTTATATTGGAAGAAGTTGTCGCATTACTAAGGGTTATGTATGTTTGTTCGTATGTTTTTGCACAAAGGCTATTCATTTGGAAGCATGCACGGAGCTCTCCACTGCTGCGTTCCTTGCCGCGTTCTATAGGTTTGTGTCTAGAAGAGGTGCCCCTCAGGACATATATTCAGATAATGGAACGAACTTTGTAGGAGCTGACAGGGTGTTAAAAGAAAATTTCAAAAGGTACCTCAATGAAGCAGCCTCCGAAATGTGTAAGAAAACGTACTCTGGACTCTCGTGGCATTTTATTCCTCCGGGTGCCCCTCACATGGGCGGCTTATGGGAAGCTGGGGTAAAAAGCTTCAAGACCCATTTCAAGAAAGTAGCTGCTGGGGTTAAATGCACATTTGAAGAGTTTTCAACTCTGTTGTGTCGTATTGAAGCCTGTCTAAATTCCCGTCCAATCTCTGCAGCATCTGAAAATCCTAACGATAATCTTGCTCTCACTCCAGGGCACCTTCTGATAGGAGGTCCACTTATTTCCTTACCAGAATCGATCCCACGGAACTCTTCTCTATCTCTTACAAATCGATGGGAAAAGCTTAAAATTCTCCATTCTAACTTTTCAAAGCGATGGAAAGAAGAGTACCTAAAAGAGCTGCATAAGAGATTTAAGTGGAAGTTTCCACAGCGGGATATCCAGATTGGCGATATTGTCGTAGTACGACGAGAAAATCTGCCACCTACAGAATGGCGATTAGGCCGTGTCACTAATGTGTTTCCAGGAAGCGACGGTAGGGTTCGAGTTGCTGGGATTCAAACGCAACATGGACAAATCATTCGACCAATTGTTAAACTTTGTATCCTTCCCACTGAATAGCTACATATCTCTATCAAAATATTTGAATCTTCAGTTTATTGTACACATAATTTATTCTCCAGTAATATCTAATTTTTTTTTTAATTTGAAATCATACAAAATGAATTGCACTGAAATATACTATACATGTATCTTGAAACCTATAGACACTACATTAACTAATGAATTTTTGAAGTTGTATCTAATGTTTTCATAGACAAATTGTAAACAAAGTTATATTTTCCGCCAGCTTAGCTCTCCCCTACTAACAATCCTCTCCTCCGGAGTGAGTGGAACCCCTTCGGAAAATGAAAAGGTTCCCCATCTGAATCTTGGATTCAGATATAGGGATTAGAATAGCTCTTAGCTTTGAACTTTTATTTTGCAGACTTATGTCTGCAAGGCGGGCGGCAATGTTGAAGCCAAACGCTGCATAAATAACTAAAGTAACTTGTAATATTACCTTAAGCATATTTTAAGTTAAGAAAGCACAGATGTCTCTAGTGTAAGATAGGAGTTACAAAGGATCCTCCATCTTTCAGCCATCCTCAGAAATTTCCTGTATACTTACTACCTCTTTTCTTTACTAACCCTCATCGAGGTAAGACCCATTTTTATAATAAACGAAACTTATATAAAATTAGCAACATTACGTGTTCTCTTTTTTTTCTATTTACCTAACCATTTTTGGAGCATCGCCATCGGCATCCCAACAAATATATTATTGCCTTGAAAGTTTTAACACAATAGCCGTTTTTTATTATCAGTGTGATCAGATCATGAAAATAAAACAAACTGGATCATTGAAAGATTTTATATTTAAGTTGTGGAAACAGTTGTTTTCCACATATAAAATCCAGTACCAATTATGACAAACTTTGTATTGCCACCGCCATATTGCAGCCACACGGTACAATGTGACGTCACAACGCGATGATTTCTCCATTGCACTTGTTCATATTGAGTTTGACATTTCGCTGTTGTGTCGGGGGTGTTACCATATGAATACAAATCTGCATACATTTTGCACTGAATATTTTTTTGTGGAAAACTATGCTCAAATGTTATGTTCAAATACGCATCATAATTAACCGTATTGTAGTGATAATATTTCCATTTATATTTCTGTGCTATATAGCGAAACAAAACATCTCGAAAGTCGGAGTAGTGACTTATTCGAATTTGAAAAAATGCTAATTGGTTTTATGTGTTGTTAATTTTGTTCCATATTTTGGTCTGGCAACATTACTGTATGGCTATAATTTACAGGGACACCAACATTTAGTGAATGAAATAAACAACGCCACGAAACAACAACGAGAAATAGTTGAATTAATTTTCAGATCATATTTCGTGATCTCGATGAAAAGTAGGATCACATGTTGTTGTTGTTAGTGCATATAAATCGATGATCTATATGGATCACAGTTGATAATAAAAAACGGCTAATAATTAACTATTGTAAAGAGTATAGCACGAATAACGAAAGCAATATACCTCTCATTCTTTCTACCAAGCGCTATGCACCGTACGGTCTACTCGCACATAAGCCGCATCAAATCATGATCATGCTTGCGAGCAACAACAGACAATATTATTGGTTGAGCATTGATTTCGCATTTGATCAAATAAGATCTGATCTATAGCCTTGAGCAGGGCGGAAAATAGTCCCGCGGTAGAGGAATTCTTCTTTTGCAATAAAATCGCTAAAACCTGTAAAATCTGCCGGAGTGGATGAAATCCGGCAAGAAATGCTCAAGGCCTTAGGTGAAGAGGGAATTGAATGGCTCTCTCGTGTCATTAATGCGGCGAATGCCTGGGACTGCCGCGAAACTCCCAGCGATTGGCAGATTGGGGTGATTGTGCCCCTTTTCAAGAAAGGGGATAAAAGGGATTGCTCCAATTACAGAGGTATATCACTTTTAAGTCTTTGCCAAGGAGCTGGAAACGCGTTGCACAGCTGTATTGCGGTTTTCGTTCCGGCATAACCACAACCGACCAGTTATTCCCTCTCAGAATGGTGCTTGAGAAGGCTTGGGCGTATGCTACACCTGTTCACGCATACTTCGTAGATTTGACTCTGCTCTTCGCTGATGACTTGGTCATCCTTGGGTCCTCTCAGACTGAACTTCAGGGCGCACTATATCGACCGTATGTGTTAGAAGCTGAGATTAATGAAGTAATGGTCATCTCCAGCACGCCTGTTCAATGCACTCTGCATGTTAGTGGAGTCCCATTGAAACAGTTGGAGAAGTTTAAGTACTTCTCGGGGTCTTATTTACGAGTAATGGAAGGAGTAATGCTGAGTTTTGAAGTTATAGCGTTTTAAGTGCGGGTAACACCTCCAAAATAGGGGTCACCCACTTTGATGGGCTATAACTGTAAATTGGATGAAAATAGACCCCCCTTCCATAACATTTTTTGCTCGGCGGAACTTAAAGGATTAAACCTACTTCTTCACTGGGACACCCTGTATAAAAGTGCTAGTTCACGGCATGTAGCTCTGACGTAAATAGAGAGTGCACAAAGAGAGCTTGTACTGTAGCCATTGGGTCCATTCACTGACGTCAAAATAATCTTAACAGTATAGATTATAGATTGAAAGCGCATACTCTTATTGGGTCTATTTTAATCAGTAAAATTCGTAAAATGTACGTTTGCGGAAAAGTGCGGAGAAAATGCTTTCTGATCAAACATTTTTTACAATAACATACAATAATCAGATTATGTGTTATTATTTCTATTACATATTTATTTTAAGCAAAATTGTTTTAATATTTTTGACATTTAAATCTTCGAGATAACTTTCCCTCCGCCATCCAGTCATGCTACAGTCTTAACATCGCCAGTCATTGCTATGCACTCGATTTCCACTAAAGCATCCATGGGCAATCGGGCGACTTGGAAACAAGAACGCGCTGGGAACTCTTTCGTGAAATCTAAGTGAGTAAGAGAGAGAGAGAGAAAAAAATAAACATGTTTACGTCCAAATGATCTACCGACAATCAAGTGCTAATGGCACTGATAAGACCACAATAAAAGCAATGTGCGATAATGATTACTTAAACAACTTAAAAGTTCCAATCAAAAGGTCACGATCAGTTTGTTAGCTTATCTATCATGGAATCACAAATGATAAGACATTTTTCACCTACATTTCTTATAGACCTCATTGACTGTTCCAAAGTCTTCCAAGTCTTTTAGGAATACAGTGTTCTTTATGATTTTATCCATTCCAGAATCAGCTGCCTTCAGAATAGCTTCCATATTCTTGAATGCCATTGCGGTTTGCTCAGCAACTCCGTCGACTAGCTTCATAGTGTCTTTATCCAATCCCAAACATCCAGATACATAGACAGTACGGTCGGCAACAACCGCTTGACTGACAAATGCAATTAAGAACACAAAAACATGTTATTAGACTTTACTGCAATTATAGTCATATTTGGTCAAACTCACTTGTATGGTGCAACGGGCTTAGCAGCGTTAGCAGTGCTCACTAATTTTCTGATTAAAGTTGTCATTTTATGTGAGAATTAAATGGAAATAACGGCGAGCCTCCGAATAGTATGACAGACGTTTGTAAACTAAACTCTGATCTCGAAATACGATCTACTAGTTCCGTCAAAGTGAATTTGAATTAATCAATGGCGTAGCGTACCCGTGCGTACGTATGTGGTTGAAATTGAAATAGACCAATATGAGGCCGATCGCCGATAATACTAATTTAAAATACAGTGCTTCCAAAGTGTTAGAAAATATGTGTTTTTTTTTTTGCTGAAAATAAAATTGAAATATGCATTGATCTTGAAACGTAAAAGTTATGTTGTTTGAAAATGTTTGATATATTTAATATATCGTGGCAAATTGTATGTATGTATTATAAATAAAAAGCTACATTTAAAACTCTAAAAATGAGAGTATTGATAATGAAGCTCAAAACTGACTATACTGACTCTACATTTTCTATGTAAAATATAAAAAAGACAAAGATCCTATAAACTACTCCTGGAGAAGTTGGGAAATACCGATGAAACGTAGAGAAAACAATGGAATTGTTCTTTTATTATTCGCATTTGAAAACAACGACCAAAAAGCCCGCAACATATAACAAAAACGCAAACACTAGGTCAACAAACCAATTTTTTCTATGGAAAGCAATAAATAATAAATTTAATTAAATCCAGTACAGACATAACTTTTTAAGGATGTTTGAAGAGAACAATATTAAAACCCCATTTTTTTTTTTTTAATATTTTACTAGCTTAGTGCAAGTATTAATTTTGTAATTTAATCCGGGATTTCCAATTTAATATCTACTGTTTTCTATACCTAATATTAGTAGGTAACAAATGATTTATGCAGAAGTTATGATCAAATGAGCGGAAGGCAGCAATCATATCCGTCACCATAATGGCCTTGCGATTTAGATCACAATCAAATTCACTTAAAAGTGTTGTGATTTTCAAGTAAATGTTTCCACCTAAAATATCAATGGAATTTTTAGTTGCACTTTAAACAATTTTAAAAACAATCACCTGAACATGATACGCCCTTCATAGATTTTAAACCCAGGAGTCTGGAAATTAATTTCCCATCCTTGACGTAATGGATTGTCAACGAAAGGTATGCAGTTCTTAAGTAATTGTCTGTCCAAATGTCTAAAGTCAGTCCATATCCAAACTTTTTAACACTCAGTATATTAGCTCTTACAACCTATAAATATTTATTGTACACTTTGAATGTTACGTGAAACAGTTGTAGGGGTGGTAATAATTTGTCGATGTCAACATTTCGTCCATATTTTGCACCAATGGATATTAAAAATTTAGCGAAATTTCTTAAACCACAGTCTTTAATAATATTAAAGGGCAGGCAGTTTTCTATTGACCGTTTTGTTATTAACAATATACTTTTGTTCATATCTTCAACGTCTACTTGTGTTTTTTCTATTATATTATCAGTTCTTATTTTGTTCAATATGTAACATTTGTGTTTTACTAAATTCGAATTGCTTTTTAAAGTTAAATTTCTGTACCGAAAAAAAAATTGTAATCCCCACAAAATTTGGAAATTCTTCGCCGTTTTCATTTTTAATAGTTACAAATACATCCCATACATTACTACGGCATCTTTTATTATTAATTTCAAATTCGCAGCTGATAATTCTCTGGTGTCAGGTAGAAAGGGTTTAAGTCAGAAATAGTAGTTTTCTGCAAAATGAGATTGAAGATTGAACATTTTTTTGTAAATCCAGATTATCTTTTTTCGAAAAATTAATGATACAAAACAATTATCAAAACCGTCGTCTGTAATAACGTTAAAGGCTGTTGACCAAAAAATAAGTAATTGCCAAATTTTCTGATGACTTATCTCTTTAGAGCCATTTGATTTTTTGTTACCTGTTAATATAAAGTTTTTCTAAGGACTTAAGTCAAGAAGAAAAAAAATCTTTATTTACATAACTCAGTTAAATTATTCATAAAGAATAAACTTGGAAACATAAAATTATTTAATTAAATAAAAAAATATAACAATTATAATGTGTCACAGAAGTAAATATAAACCATTAACTGATGTTATACTTGATTAAATATATACTTTCCTAAGATGACTTAAGCCCTTATGAGAAACTTATATTTCTAGTTATTTTTATTTCAAAATATGAAGTTAGTATAAATACAAAGGACTTAAGTCAACTTATGCCCTTAATACCAAACAATTTTAAAAACTTCTTGACTTATACCATTTGTACAAATTAATTTCTATACAAACAAATTATGCTAGACTTATGCCGATAGGACCAAACGAAAGAGAAAAAAAATTGATTTAAGTCCAATAAAATTCCAAAAATGGAGTTTTTGGACTTAACCTCTTTCTATCTGACACCAGAGAATTTTTCCTTTGATAACGGAATTGTTCAAAAAACCACTAACGCTGGCCATCGGAGTCATTTGTTAAATCCTAGTTAAATATTAAGATATCAAACGTTAGTATAAAAGTTTTCCATGAAACACGAAAATTAACTTACGACAGTAGTTTCCATTTTATTATTTTGCTTTAACTTTTTTCATAAATATGCTAAATAATTTATTTAATTTTCCTTTTCCGCACTGTAATAATATGGTTGTGGGCGCAGTAGCGCAGTGGTTAGTGTGCTGGACTACTGTGCGAGGGATCCCAGGTTCGATCCCCGGAAAAACCCAAATTACATCTAAAAGTTTTTTTTCTACTGCGCCACCTCTCGCGAACGTCTGACAAACATCCGAGAGTATGACTGTCATGAAAAAACTTCTCAATTTAGCCGTTCGGACTCGGCATAAAATTGTAGGTCCCTTCCATTCGTCCCAAAAATAGAAACTCACACAAAACGAATGGTTGCGAAAAGCTAGGCCTTGGGTGTCTACCCGCCTGTTGCGCCACTTATTTATTTTTTTTATTTTTTAATAATATGGTTGTAACTAACCTACATAGCCACAGCTAGAAACCGGCTAGAGCTTGTAATCGTTTTATTTATTGCAAGTGCACTCAGTTAGGCCCTAGTTATAGCTATCATTGAAATGCATCATTGGAACAAATCAGTTGAATGGTGGTTTAATTTTTTTGACAAGTCGGTTATTATAGCAATCATTGAAAAATTCCTGTCAGTGACTTTTCAACAAACGAGTATAGGTTTTGAGGTTAGAGTTGATCATTGAAAGCAAAACTGACACCTGAGAATAGGAAGAGAATCGAACACATCAGTCAAACGATTGGATTCCAAATTAGAAAAACGAGAATCAGCTGTTCATTGAAATCGATTTCGATCAGTGAAATAATAAAATTGAATCTAAAGATACATTTTAGTCAGAATTAAGTAATTTCTTTCGTAAAAAATTCCACTTGATTACCTTTATTTTGATACCAACTAAAGCCAATATTGTTTGATTAATCATCTCAAAATCGGAAAACAAAATTTTCAATGATGCATTTCAATGATAGCTATAACTAGGGCCTTATTCAGTGTACTCTCAGTGTATTTTCTACAGTTAACATTGCACTCGATTCGCTTACATTAAGCCAATTCAAGACAAGCACCCAAGCGTGAGAGAGAAAAAAAACCAGTGCACTCATTTTGTTATCAGTTGACCAGCGATGCCAACTCAAAAATCTGATTAGAGCCAGAAATGTGATTTCAGGGCTAGTTCAGGGCCAGACCAAACAACTTTAGTATGTATAACACTAGCTGGACCCGTTCTCGCCTTTCCCGCTCGCACAAAATTATATTTGGTTCATTTAAAATTACACTTTGAGTGTTTCATTGAAATCTGTCCAGTAGTTTTGCGCTTTTAGGAGAAAAAGATCTTGGTACTTATTTTTGTTTGTTCTGTTGCACGATCGCAAAAGTATAAACATCCAGATTTGTAGCAAGGTATATGTGTATGTAGGTATTATGTACTTTCACTTCAAAAAATACATTTTGGCTAAAAACTGTTCCTAAGGACGTGGCTATAAACGACATAGCCTATAGCAGTCTCACAGTCTTAATTAACATTAAAAAAAAAGTTTCATTGAAATCTGTTTAGTAGTTTTCGAGTTTTTAGCTGACAACGAAAATTGCTACAGTTTTATTATATGCATTATAGATTGTTTTGACGTTTTTGACGTAGGTACAAAATGTTGAAACAACACTGTAGTTTTAAATAATTAACCAAATTTTCACAGGAAAACTGTTTTACAGCAATTATTAAGAGCGTATTGCTTGAAAATATAAATTAAACACAGTGTAGTTTTGTGGTACAGGCCCCTCAGGGCCCCACATTATTTCCCTTTCTGTACCACAAAGCTATTATAAACCACAAGTCAAATTTCCAATCCATATACAACTGAAACCGACCCACACACTGGGTCGGCACCAGCTGACATCTGTCATTTCATGCACCTGTATACATAAGTGCCTCGCCCGCAAAAATTAAATTATTACCGGCCAATAACAAACTGACACTGACAAAACATAAATACTTTATGCAACGGTCATTTCCCGCCCGCTCAACACATTTGTCTCCTGGATGTGATAAACCTAGACTCGTTGGCTTGTCGTTGTTGGTCCTCTCCGCATAGAGCCTCAACATAACGACATCACTAGCATCTCTCTAGCTCTACACAAAAATGCGTACAAAATTTTATTTTATATTTATGATCGCAAAGCGGCACAACCAAATTAACGATCTTGTCCACCGGTCTCCTTCCACAGAGCGGGAGAGATCTCTCGGTGGAGTATTATGTGAGCCGTAATGAATTGCTGACTCTCATAATAAGTTAAAATGTGCGCCATAGCAAGAGGCACGAACCTCGTCCTGCCCGAGTCCCAGAAATGCATAGTACACTTCATTAGGAACAGTAGGAGTTGTGGCTTTAGCTTGGATCAGAGTCTAAACTAGGTGGCGGCACATTCCATTTGCCTATACGAAGCAATTTATTTAGTTGAATCTGCGCATGTGCGCAACGCGCAGTCATCACAAGGGACTACTCTGGACTGTAGCCCCACATCCGCACTCGCGATATTCAATTCCCTCAATTTTATCGAATTTGCTTGACTGACATTTAAGTGCGTTTGAAGCATCATGCGGTGCGCCGCCGACCGGCCGGTCTTTGGTTGCAATTTCATATAGACGCTGTGCGTGAAAACTCCTACGGAATGGACGCTTATGATTTATTTAGTTTAAGCGGCGCTCAATTTTGATGGAACGTAATTCAATAGGCATTTGGCTAGTTGCGTGCCGCTTACGGATGGATAATGCAACCTTGTGAGGAGATCATATTGATTGTTGTTATTTATTTAGGAGAAGGTTAACAAACCACGTAGTTTCAGGTCAGTGGAATAACTGGTATTGCATAATGAAATAGCTTGAGTTTATTTAAAAAGCGTGCGTGCAGGATGAATGTGCAACGAAGAAGTAAGGCCTACTGTCCACGTAGCTTCATACGCACGCTTTACTTGAGGGAGGGTTTTTGTATACGCTTGTTTGCAACTTACTTTAGCATACAATTTATATTGATGTTTGATTTACATTATTTTTTTACACATTTAAGTGAAGGTTGTATATGCCTAATTATGTAGGTTATATCAATTCGCACCATATACTTACGTATCTACAGCACTCTCATGCGAACAATGAAATCACACGCGAAGGTGGGCCTGGACATTATACGAATTTATTATGTTAGGGAGCGGATATCATGGCTTATCGCAATTTTGTTCCGAGCACTTTCATCCCTCGTCATGACATGGCCAAGGATATACCATCTGCCGTTCACTGCAACAACATTACAATGTTATACTGTGACACAGGTTTGCAATTTTTCTCCCGCAAGGTACTCGTGTAAGAACTCAATTTATATCGGTCTCTCCGACATATTTAGCTCGTGCTCCTTTGGGCATAGTCTATGCACGAAATATCTTTAGTGTCACCGCGGGAAAAAAGGCGCTAATACGACAAAATATGCTGTGGAACGCAGGGATTCTTGTTTGGTGTTGAGAATGAAACACCAAAGTGACTTTTAGCTGCAACTACTACTCTCTGTACGACGATAAAAGAGCGCGTGTATAAACCTATACATACCTGTAAATTCACAGAAATGTGCGATAATGAGATAGATCAAGGATTAAGGCGGAATTATACACTGAGCGAAAAAATTAAGAATTTTTTTTATACGTTATTAAAAGGATGTGGTTTTGGTCCAATTTGTACATTTGGGTGTCACCTCAAACAGTTATGACAAAATAAACAGTTATCACGACAACGGCTTTTCTTTCCTTCCCCATTTTACCGTTGCTCATATCTCGGGCATCAGGTAAAATTTTCAAATGCTGTACCGCCCGGCTTTGCCCGTGCACAGGAATTGTATTGCTTAGGAGGTCTTAGATAATTATGTAAATGCTCTTTCGTAAAAATAAATCGATTTTTAAAAATGCTTTTTCTGCCTAAACCTCAAATACAGCAATACAAAAACAAAAAAACTGAGATTACAGATGTTCTGTAAATATTAACTTAACCGATTCGGTGGTTTTTGAGATAAAACTTCACAGGTGCACTTTTTATTTATTTATTTATTTATTTATTTAACTACTATACATAAATGTCACAGTTAATCTCTCTTCGTTTGTCCAAAGTCTGCAGATTCAGCATCTTTAATCGACTTATGTAGGGAGAAAAACGACTTTCGGGGTTCCAAGGCAAAATACGTAATGCGAAAAGAAGAAACTGCTTTTGAATACTTTCAATTCTTGAGATTCCAGATTCGTAGGACGGACACCAAACAGGACTATACTACAGTATTCCAAAACAGGTCGGACGAGAGAACAGTATAGAATTTTGGTTACATAGGGATCCTTAAATTCCTTTTAGAAACATTTTAGAAGTCCCAATCGGCTTCTTGCCTTGCTGACAATGGAATCCAAGTGGAGGTTGAAGTTGAGCTTTCTGTCAAAGACCACACCAAGGTCATTAAAGCAATCAACACTTTTAACAGCTTCCTCATTAATAATATTTTAGAATAAAAGATGTGTGTGAAAGTTTGATTAAAATCGGGGAATACCTTAAGGCGTGAATCGGTGACAAACGAACACAATCTTAAGGCTCTATTTTTATATTGCTATGTAATGTAGATACCTAGGCAAAGCGTGTTTTAAGTCAATTGGATAAAAAATTAAAATTTTCCAATTCAATATTTGACCACCACATTGGAGTTAAAATTTCCTCAGATAAATTATTTGCTCACTTGGAAAATATGTCGGGCGATTCTATTTTCAACAGAAAATTCGTTGTGGAAGTTGTTGAAAATTGTCCCTGATAGCTAAAAATTGTATAGTCAATACTGTATGTTGCTTCAATGTGAGAATACATAGGTTAAAATAAAGTCGCGTACTGCTTAATGACAGTTGCTTGTTGCCTCAGTCTGAGAGCCTCCTTGTAGAATAAAAAATAAAAATAAATAAATAGTTAATTAAGCCTACATTCTCGGTCGAAACCATTCGTTTGTGTGAGTTTCTATTTTTGGGACAATTGGAAGGGACCTGTAATTTTATGCCGAGTCCGAACGGCTGAATTGAGAAGCTTTTTCGGGACAGTTATACTCTGGGATGTTTGTCAGACGTTCGCAAGAGGTGCGCAGTAGAAAAAACTTTAAGATGTAATTTGGGTTTTTCCGGGGATCGAACCTGGGATCCCTCGCACAGTAGTCCAGCACACTAACCACTGCGCTACTGCGCCCACAAGATCATCATTTAGAGAACTAAAATAATAATTCCGTATCACCCTAGGTCTAGCTTCTCACATAATAATACATTATGGCACAAAATACAGTTTTGATGCTCATGAAGATGAAGTAATAAAAATTCAAACTGGTTCTGTTCCAATAATAATTGATAATTGTTGTGAATTGGAAAAGTTTTGATGAAATTTCACAAAAATTGATTTTAACACTTGTTTTGTCAGCTTCCTGAAATTCCCACGATTTTGGTGCTTTTTCCCTTTATCCTACGGAAGGCTTTTCGGACATCGAAAATCCCACAAAAAGGGATAAATCCCACGATGTAATAACACTGGTTGAGACAAAGCTTTTTCCATGTGTCAGTGGGCCTTCAAGTCTTACCTGTTACGCTGCCGAAGACCGATTCTCACTATCTTTTGTATGCTTCTAATAATAATTACATCCACAATCCATGTGGATGTTTGTTTTCTTTCGGTCATCATTAGGTGGTAAAATTGGCATGGCATTCAATATAAACCAAAACTAGTATTCTCATCATATATTGGGAGATACTGTTTGAGCTCCTTCGAACTCTGCCGATCGCGTCAAGTTCAATAAATTTTGGGTAACTGCAAGCTGCAACCAATCAATATAAAATCAGCAATCATTTCCCTCAGTGTATCTCAATATTTATGCACCGTCTGAGTGAAATATCACATAAAACATGCTACAGACATCCGACCGAACAAGTTTATTTGCCTTTAAATGTAACATTTTACTTTTTTACCATAACCCCAACCGTATAGATACTACCCGGCCGTATACGAGTAGTACACACAGAGATAGATTGTGCCCGGCTGACTAATGTTTATGACCAGAGTCGTACAGGTTGCGATTAAAGCGTTAACGTTCCGTACCACCCCCTACCTCCCTTTTGAACCTGTCAGCCTCGCCTTGGAGTCTCCAGTGTTTACGTTTTGATTTCATTTTTTGATTTTTGTTTTTCTCTTGAGCGCGTCGCAAAAGTAACGCGCGCCCGCTGTACCACAACAACTGCACGAAGATTAATATCCCGTCGTGTGTGCAGCGCTAGGAAGGAGCAAGACAGACAGAGAGATACTGGAGGACAAATCTCATAGTTAACTCTATGCCGCCACGTGAATTAGCTTCGTAATTTTACTTCGTTTTATGTAATCGCGCTCCTTTTGGTCCGTTTTGACTATAGTAGGTAGGTGCATGTGTGTGCGTGGAGACAAATATCAAAATATTTACGTAGCCTGCGCCACCCGCCCTTCCAGTCGCACTGCGAAGGAAATGAAAAATTAATTTCCTTATCTGCAAGATCAACAGGACAGTCAGTCAGTCGCATGTGTGTGGACCGATTTCGAGATTAGGCCATTTTCACCGAATGACAAAACAAATATATTATAAAGGATTTTGACATTTTGGCAAATGACTTCTTTCCACGTGGGCCGTGCGGATCGCTGTGTGTACTGTGTAGTATACACGGTTAGGGTCTCTATTTTCATTCACGAGAAACTAATTACATTGCGGCTGCTGTTTGTTTATTTGTTTGTGTGTTGTTGTGGCTACTGTCCAGTAGATGTCAATTATGATACCATGATTGCGCGATCTAGTTCTGTATCTGTTGAAAGTGGAGTGTGCGCATGCGCACATGGCCAGTGAGTCATAATTTGGAGCTTTTGTTTGGCCAGACTTAAGACCCGTATATCTTATGAGGAACCTTTGAGGATTTTCAGTTCTGTTCATGATTATTGATCGAACGTATTACGGTTAATGGGATCTAATGCGTGTCTGGCGTATAAATAAACGTTAACAGAGATCAATATCGTTGTATAAGACAACGGTAATTGATTAGTGAGCAGCCGGATCGCGGTAGTGGTTGGGATTTTCAATGCAACAATTTCAACACATTCAAGCGGT
Source organism: Cheilosia soror (assembly GCA_949372485.1). Lineage (NCBI taxonomy): Eukaryota > Metazoa > Arthropoda > Insecta > Diptera > Syrphidae > Cheilosia > Cheilosia soror. The sequence goes on from OX443561.1 coordinate 119,836,727, forward strand.
TTGACGACTTCCAGACTTTTGAATCATACTAACGCACAGTAGTGCGCCGCAGTAGTTATGGACGTAAGTTTATCGGATCTCTCATCTTTGGGTCAGGATTTGTTAATAATAAATTCAGTGGAACAGTTTCGTCTACGTCAGCGGGGTGCCTTTTGTACAGACTTCAGGTGGGTAGTGAACTGCGAACTGGAAGCTTATGCAATGAAATTCGTATACCCAAAATAGGCTTGAGATGCGTTATCCAAAAGAGGTAATTGCTGTGAGTGTTTTTGTTCTTAGGTGAAGTGGGTGATTAGATACATACCAACTATTCCCTTCGAAGATGTGCTAGAGGGTCAGTGACATTAGGCAGACGTGCTATAAGTATAGGCTTAGGTTGAGATGATTGGGTCAGTCTGACATTTTTCCTCTCAGCGTTGGGTGTCGCCTCTGATGATTTAGAGGGTGGTGATGGAGAATTACGCCAGATACCCTTGTGATGGATAGACATTGATTATGATGGTGATAATAATGATACAGGTGAAGGATTAGGTACCATAGTGACCACCAGACTCCTAGTAAGCTGAGTAAGTTATAACGTCACTTAGCTTAGATTATGGCAAACATGGGACGCCCAACTATGGCAAAGCGACGACTCCCTGTCGTCCATTACACACGCTATTCTCTTGTATAACTGTTGAGGCATATGAGCAGAGAAGTGAGAAAAGCAGATGGCTTTTATAAACCTTTAGGGCAAAAAATGCATTGGATCTCATTCATTTTCAAAGTAATTTTCTATCGATTATAAAGCTCCGGGTATAGGATTCTTAAGTGAATCCTCAATAGCTTTCGATCTTCTGCCATGGATGGGAAATCATCAGGTGCAATACCCATATGCATAGATTAGAGATTCAGACTTGATCTAGCCATTTCAACCTTAGACTTCCCAGAGGACCCGTACCTAATACGGATTTTATATAGCACGTCTTGAAATCCGAGTTGGATACATGTCGACAATAACTACCTCAGGCATTCTGGTGGTGCTTATCCGATCTCTCCGAATCGACCCAGTATAATACAACGAAGGAATGAAAATTCGACAGTTTGTATCCGCGATTTAAATCTTTCAGGAAGTATCCAAATCTCGTCAGTCATCACAATAGGTAAGAATTCGAGAAAACAAAAGCTGAAATTCAGTCTATTCACAAGAATGAATAATTTATCAACACTTAGGTGAAAAGTTCCGCTCATAAAGTCTAGCAAAACATATGGCCGGTATTGTGAAAGATTGGTTTCGGGATCAAAACTTCTCTGTAGTTGCATGGCCAAGTCAATCTCCAGATCTCAATCCCATTTCCCATTGCGAACTTGTGGGATGAACTGAAAAGAAAATTAAGGGATCAGTTCTTCACAAATGGGAATCAACTGTGGGAAGGAGTGCAAAAGGAATGGCATTCCATTTCTCCCGATACGTGCCAGAAATTGGTAGGATCAATGCCACGTCGACTCCAAAAAGTTTTGAAAAATAATGGAGGATACTCAGGTTACTAGAGTAAGTTAAAAAAAAAAACCCAAAAAAATATTAATAACATTTATAATTTATGATTATTTAGGAACGTCCTATTTTTTTGTCCAAGCGGAAAAACAGAATTCCAAAATTATTCGAAAAATAAACAGATAAATATATTCCATATATCTTAAATAATATAAATTTTATTAATATGATTGTAAAAACAAAAAACAAATTAAAAAAATATGAAAAAATTGAGTTTTTTAAGAAATATGTTCCCACACCTATTATTTTGTCCAGCAGTGTATACATTTTCACTTCAAAAAATACATTTCGGCTAAAAACTGTTCCTAAGGACGTGGCTATAAACGATATAGCCTATAGCAGTCTCACAGTCCTAAGGAACATTTTAAAAAAAGTTTCATCGAAATCTGTCCAGTAGTTTTCGAGTTTCTAACGGCCAAAGAAAATTCCTACAGTTTTACTATATGTATAGATATAATACGATAATTTGCTATGGTTGTCGGTTTAAACCGTTAAATCACTGGTCCTGCAGTAACAAACTATTTTCATAACAACAAAGCAAAATCAACCTTCTTTTCATACAATCACATTTTAAAAATAACTTTTTCAATTTAAAATAAAACTGGATTACAAAGTCATAAAGTATGCGCCGCCTTGAATGCTGAATAAAAGCCAAATGAATTTACAAGTCTCGTAAATCAACGAAGACGACTGGACATCAATAAAAACAAAAATATTTAACCGCCACGCTAGATCTTCACTTTACAACAATATTTCAACTTATTTACTTCTAACTGAACGAAGGGTCACTGAAATAAATCCCATTCAATGTTTTTTACTGGTCTGGTCACTAGGTTAGAAAGAATGGTCATTACAATTCACTAGCACAGTAGCCGTTTATTGCGTATTGCCAGTGTACATTTGCGTTTAAGCCAGAGAGGAGGATTTTTATGATGGCAATAGAATTATGGAAATTAGTAAATTTTATTATTCTCGTGTGTGAACTGCAAATGTTCACACAGTAGATACCATCGAGCGCTGGCAATAATAACAAAATATTCTTAATGGGAATTCCTCACCATCAGGATTAGGCAACTCTTTATTATAATGCTGACCGAATGAAATTTAAATTTAAGCCCCAGTAAGTGTTTAAAATATTGGGGTGGTGATGATTAATGTTTCGTCTTTGAATCACATATGGTTCGCTCATCAAGCTGTCAATAAAAAATTTGTGATTGATCAAGCCGAACTTTACCTGTTGAGTAACTGGCTGCGTACAGTATGGTTAGGTAACTGAAACTGAATATTCAGGTGACAGTTTATCATCGCTGATACTAAGCGGGAAATTGCCTAACATCCATTTTAAATGTCAAATGATTTCTTTGATTTCAATCAGCTGTTTATGACATTTCTTCAATCGACTAAATACTTAGACAGAAATTCTTGCCTAACTTTCTATAGGCATTGGTAGTCACGATAAAAATGACACTTGCCAATGTTTGCAGACAAATCGGCCGATCAAAGATTGTTGATTGTAGAAAACTACATATTGAACGCAGCCATTCTTTTTTTTTTTGCACAGCAACTGCTCAGTTCCATCCGCTTTGTACGTCTCTAAAGATGTATACAACTACAGAGACTGCTCGACGATGATTTACTCCTCCACGCTCTACTTCCAACCAATTAGATAGTCCTATAATATCCTCTCGGACTCGGTGGACCGCAGCACTTAACTTGAAGATATTCAACAATCCGATGTTACAAATGTAAACCACTACGTTGACGGGATCAGTTGGCGGCAGTTGACACGTGGCCGCGTTCATAAAAACGCTACATTGCTATGCGTAGATTAAAATATATACCTACGACATGGCAGCATTGAACATTAAATTAAGCTTCTGATGCATTCGAGGAAAAGACGGGAATTATTATGCACATCTGGTTCGTCGGCGGTACCTACTGCTTGTAGTGAAGTTTAAAAATTCTGCTCTGATAATCATAATACAATCGTCAATCAATACTAACCATTTTTTTTTTTTTTTTTGCCTGAGTCAAGCTGATGACCATCGTGGTAAGTAAGAGCGCTAGTTCAACTAATGACCATATGCTTAAACCAAAATGACAGCTAATTTCCTTTAGAAACATGCAAACTGCAGCTAGAACCCACCCCTCCATATGCTTCTCTCATATTAATTATTATTCTCGTCAAATAGAAATCAATAACAATACTGGAAACATATTCTCCAGAGCCATTTGTCAGAAATCCCTATCCCTTGAATGGCTGTTATCCACTTAAAACAGTCACTTCCACCAGCACCAACACGCACTTGCCACATGCTTCAATATGCTGCTTGCTTTACCCCCCTACAAGTGTCAATGTAAACCATATATCACCCGAGCAAGAGCACAAAGCCGATCGTCGTCATTTACCGCAGAAGCGCTCAAAACAACGCACCGATCGTACCGGACCAGACCAAAGCAAATGTACATTTATGCTTCCATGACAGTTGCAATTTACGATGTGCCCTGTGTATGTGTGTGCCGCACTGGCCGGCCGATCGGTAAGCACTGCACACGAAGAGTCATCTGGCAGCGAATGGGGGTAGCCTTGTTTCGGCCATTAATAATTAAACCCTTGACATGGAGTATAATGCGCGAACGCATCCAACTGTCAAGAGTGCAATTTAGAAACCTAGCTGTCAGAATCGCGTATTGGAATGAATGGGCCGTGCGGAATTCCAAGTGTGCACCATCAAACGACGCCGAGGTGAAAAATGATCGCAATTTGACTTTGCGTCTGGTCCAGCCATCATTAGACGAGGTCTCCATGTGTACACTGACCTTGCGCATGCAGAGTTAGAGGACTCATACACTGGCGGCTGTGAATGCCAATAGATGAATTATTAATGTCCATTGCCGGCCACGAATGGTCAATGAAATGCTGGCCCTCCGAGAATCGATCATTTTTCACAACCATACAGATAGGCCATGAAATCGCCTTCTCTCAGGAATTCCCATTCCCATCAGAACGCGCGCATGATTTATTGTCCACACTGGGAATTACTGCCAGAGATTGCATTTCACCTGTGCGCCAGGACACGAAAGAGCCACAGAGCTCACTTCATATCAATTTTGCGTCATGATCGATGATTTATCGGCGGGGTTCATTCCCTTGGTCAGGCTGTCATCAGCGCGCGCTGCACCAGAGTGTGCAACTCCAAAATAAAGCCCCCAAAGTGATCAATTAAATATAGCCGGACCAAGGAATCAGCACCGCAACGGGTTACAATCGAAGCCGGTGTGTGTCTCATTGGGATGCGATTGCGCAATTGCAAAAACTGCCAGCCAGGCGAGGCGGCCACATGGTACCTCTCTATCGGCAGGCTGGCAGCCGCCATTTCTCTCTGCATGTGCCTCACACCTTTTAACAGGAGTGTTATTGATTGAGCCATTTCCATTTTTCCAATTGCTTATTGCGGCGCATTCATAATTTTCCTCCATTGGCCGGCTGCGGCGGGATCTTAAATCTTGATGCGGTGCTGCAGGAGAGGCTATGGGTGTCTATGATTCTCCGCCCGACATAGCGCAGAATAGCGCCTTTGAGTGAAACTATTATGGACGTCAGACATGTGTTTTTATTGTGCCTGGAGCTGCGCGCAGCTATGTTGGGGCTCTCTCTGACACCATGGTGGTTCACCCAGAGTCTCTCGTATAAGTTCAATCGAAGTCGGAGGATCTTGATAAGAATGAGTTAAGTGTCGGAGCAAATTCAGGTGTTTTCATGATCGGTGCACACAAATGCTTTCGTATGCCATGTGAGATGTGTCCTATTGGATACGGTTGCCAATCATCCAGGCATCAGGTTGAATGGTTGTATGGCCTTTTGGTGTTTTGAGTCTATGGTGTTGGTGTTGCATTGCGTATGAGAGTTGTGGCATTTCGGACGGCTTTTGTCCTAGCGATGACACTGCACGATTGGGTCGTGTTTTATTGGGTGTCTATTCGATGTGAACAATGTGCGATGGAGAGCTCGTTTAGGAGTGGTAACTTCATCAGGAAATGTCTGCGCTATGGTCGGATAGAGTGGTTAAGCGATGCTTGAAGTGGATTGCCTTTAATTCGCGTTCAATTTTCTGCGACACAGTAGCAAAGGTGTGTACAACAATTAGTTATGAGGTAGACACTAGACAAGGCATTCAGAAAAAGTCAGACTTGTGTGCATGATTTGGCGACGATCAATCAAAAAGTGGTGAGATCATAACAACGATGCGAATTGTTTGTGCCGTTCTGCACCATTTACAACCGGCGGTGGTGGGTAATTTTTGGCGCCACAGTTTGACATCAAAATACATTTTATCTGGGATATTCGGAAACTGAAGTGCAATCAACTCGGGACAGTAATTAGAATCTTATAAGGCGATACTGTCTTCTGAGATAGTTAAGAAGTCCGTCCAGTCCATATTCGAGTAATCGCCAACTCCATATGAATAACACCCTAGCGGAGCGTGAACGTCACTTGAAGATGTATCCTAAGCGACCGCTGCAGATTTTCTTACAATGTCTGACAGAAAGTACGAAATACAGGCTTGACAGAACCCTTAACCTGATAGTTGATTTGTATGGAGTCGAGTTCTAAAAAAACAGTCTTTAGCAGTTTTTAGCGAACTTAGCGAACCAAGATGTTGATGTAGTCTAAAAGACCAAAACACGTCTACCTACCTACTACATGGACGCATTTAGCTGATGGGTATTACCAATGCGCCAGCCAAAAAGATCCTTGAACACCGAATCGATAAGGAAGACCGAATCTTCGGTTTCAAAGAACAAGTCTTCGCGGATACCCGGAATGACAGAGAAAAGCTTCAAGCATCTGACAGTAGGTACACTTTATTGCACTGCACCTTTTCTAGTAATTATTTTTTATATTTCTACTTTTCAACTATATACATAATTCCAAAAAGGAGGTGATCTTCTCACTCTCATCTATCATCAACATTGTGCACCAAAACTGTCAATTTTCCAATAGTACCCTGTCAAAAAATTCTGTTCGGTCATAGGTCACCTTTTCAATCTATGGTTTCTATTAATCTAAATAAACTTAAGAAAAGTCATCATAAAATCCCGTAGCGTTTAGTTTCACAAACAACTGTTATTTTTGGTAATAACACCAAATTAGAATGCAAAACTTGCTGAACAACAGGTAGATTGTAGATACATTTATCTTGCTTAAGCTATGAGGCATGACTGCTAATGACTATGAGTTCCGACATGAACAATAACGGTTCGTGGGTGGTAAAACAAAATAGCAGAAAAAAAAGAAAACAAAATTAAAAGACACCGCCGCAGAAATTAATGACTTTTAGCTTTGAGCACGTGCGGTTTGTACTAGTTTATTTTTGTAGATTGTTCCGTTCTATTCCTTTAACGATTATTTGTAAGGTACTTGCAGGGTTTTTTGTTTTGTTTTTCTGTCCAATCCACACTTGCTTGCACTTGGATACGTTGGTTAGGTTAGGCAAGAGGGTTGAGGAGACAGAAGAGACCTGTACGGGTACGCGCCACACTTATGTAGATCATTTGTGATGTCGTCCCTGGGGTTCACAATAAATTCTAATGATTTTTGTAGACTTTGAAAATATTCTGCTCACATGCGGTCTCAAATAGACAAGTGATAAATGCCTTTAAAATCGAGATTGGCATAGTTCTAGTTCAGTCATTTAGTATATCTACTGATGTCCTTAAAATATCGACAGAAGTCATCAATGGCATTCCGTAGATCTTCTTTTTACTGTTCGAGGGAGTGAAGCTTACATTTAAGCAGTCTGAATATATTAATATTAACAAGCCTTACATAAGAATCAATCGTGGCTTCTAGACACATTTAAATGGCCTAATTTTAATACCGTATGAGAATTCCTTCGAAACTTTATCTAAAGCTTCTTACGGTCGTGTTGAAGAGCTGACCAACTATTTTTAAGAAAGCAGAAAATGATTTTAGCGGTCGGTATTGTCTACTTGCCAATTGAATTCGTCGAGTTGGTTGAGGTCAGTCTTCGCAGTTACAAACGACATAGAACGATACTTTGAACTGTTCGGGCTGGTGAAAACATATGTGTCTGGTTATTTTGACGAATATTCACATGAATGATATCACATCAGAAATGAAGCGAAGAATTGCACTTGCCAACCGCTATTACTTTGGCCTAAGAAGGCAAATGATTAGTAAGGCCTTGTCGAGAAACACCAAGGACACTCTATATAAGACCCTCATCATCCTAGTCCTACTTTATGGCGCAGAATCATGGACGTTGTCAAAAGCGGATGAAGATCTCCTTGGTCGCTTCGAACGCAAAATTCTTCGAGTGATTTTCGGTCCCCTTTGCGTTGACGAGCTTTGGAGGAGAATTTTTAACAGCGAACTCTACGAGCTGTACAGCGCAGCGACATCGACCTGGTCTGGTCAGAAAAGTACGTACCTACCAGTTGACTAAGATGGCTAGGACATGTAGAGCACGCTCCGTCCCGAAGAGTCTTCGATTCCAACCCGAAGGGACAACGCAGTAGAGGAAGACCTCGCCTTAGGTGGCGCGCACAAGTGGAAGGGGACCTCAACCAACTTGGAGTGCGCAACTGGAGGTAGTTAGCCAAAGATCGTGCTAACTGGAGAGGCGTGTTGGTTTTTTGTAGTTTTTTTTTCAAAATGTCCTAGGCCTTGGAAATTCTGTTAAATTTCCTTCAGCTGAAGATGCTGTCTTCGTTACTAATGTTACCCATTAGTGCGTGGCATGCAAGATCCATTTACTAATTACCAATCTCCCACATGTGGCTCCCGCCTAACCACTTTATCCAAATCACTTTCCCTATAGTGGTGTTCCATTAACGTACCGCCTCTTTTCGTTCATGCACAACACATTTGACCTTATCTCTGGTCAACTGTCACCTGAATGCACCATAAGGAACGGTGTCATGCGATCATGTACCAGGATGTATGAATGTGTTTATTCGCAACATTCCTCACGAACAGCAGCCAAACTCCGATGTACACTCTCCCCGATCATAAAGAAAACTTCATTTAGATTGTCATATTCTATGATTCCAAAAGGTACTGCAGCAACGCGCCGCGCCGGTGCACCATTCAGTTAGATATACTCTCACCAGACATCAGCACCGCACATATTTTGCAATCAACTCCCAATTGCAAAAGAATTCACCTTTTCTTACTCTTAGCCAAAGTTGCGGCTCACATACTCCGAATCCGAATCCGAAGACATCATGACAAGTCCAGAGAAGCTGATAAAGTGGCGGTGTAGGATGTGGATCTTAAACAATAATTTTACCAGCACTAAATTAGCTCAGCGGTATGTATAGTGGACTGTATGGTGTGCCCAGTGTGCAGATGAGGTGCAAGTAGCTGTGGTTACACTTTAAAGCCCCATCATACCCGCCGCGGTGCACATGGTGATGCACTTCTATGCAAACAAACACAATGTACCTACTCCGAGACAACATGCCCTCCAGGGGGAACGCGACCGCTACACACTCGCAGGATTATAAAGAGACATTTTGTAGGGTCCACTTGTGACGAAATAAAACATGGCTTTCTGTGTCCGCCATAATGAAAATATATTGCGAGTTAATTCCAGAATTTATTTATTACTCGCTGTGTGCAGTTAGATTGTAATGTTGGTCGGGTTGGTAGGGTGACTGCACTGGCTGCACCAAAATACGGAAATGACACTTTTCTCATAATGCTCGCCATGTTATATAGTGGACATGTTGGTGGAGAATGGATAATACGATTTGAACGTGTTATTCAGTTGGTATTGGCAGTTATGAGCTTCTGGTGGCTGGATTGCTGCAGCTACATATTTTACAATTACAATTGAAAGATGAAAGTATAGTACATTCTATGTAGCGAAAGTAGTCCAGTTCTCCTTATGGTTTGTCTTTGGTTTTTAAAGTCATGAAGGTCGATGAAAAGGCCAATAGCAAAACATATAGCTAGTCGGAGAGCCAGTGACATTTTTTAGAGATTATTTAGTTAAGGTCTGTTTTTTGAGAGAATGTTGTTGGGAAGGAGTAGTTTTTAAAGTGCACAAAATTATCATTTATAGTTAAGACTGAAATTTTTTTCTACGAAAACGTCATCTGAAGTAGGTATCTACCTATCTAAGTGTCTCGCCTCATTGAACACAGAATGTAATTCAATTGGTTTATATATGGCATTAATATATAAACCAACGCAGCGCTGCCAGAAATATATTTTCGTATTCAGTAGTCACCCCAAATTAAGCTCACAAAGTTACAGCCTTGCTAAAATGACTTGAGAAAAAACGTTGCTAGCTCTTACCCTTTTAATACTAAATAAGCGCTAAGAAGTCACCTTCAAGGAAAATAAACAACTGTTACTAAATCAAAAGATTTCAAATAAATGAACAAAACTACCATCTGTGTATATTTAAATCATTCATAACAATAATAATTCTGGGGCAGAGGACACGATATGAAGGTGCGCATAAGAGATGTTTGAATCGTTCTGCCATGGGGTGAAATGATTGCCTTAACAACATATTAAAAAATAAAGCTTAACTAAATAATACAAATTTCGTTGCTTACACGACGCACGCGTTGAGAGTCATCTGCCACCTTGTTAATACCGGCCAATCGATCTGCCAATTTTATAGTGATATTGGTGGTCTGCCAGACGAATACTACAAAAAATTGCAGCCTGAACTAAATAGTAATTTTTTGCACATTTTTTTTATAGCTTAAGGACGTTCTGCCTCCCTCCAATCCCGCACAGAGAAAAAAATTAAACTCATACGTGTTAAAATCAAATATAAACACCTATGATTTGGCGCCAAAATGGTTTCTCTTTATTTTAAACACGAATGTATTTAATTTTATGAAACATGATTTCACATGAATTTCGATTGAATCGAAGTATTTTGTAGTCGAAATAAAGATGTTCAATTTAATTTCTGGGAATAGGAATCTATTTAAATCAAAATGTTTGCTGTTTGAAATGAAGATGTTAATTTTATTTTTTCTAAATAGAAACTTATTTAAATAAAACTGTTTTCTTGTTGAATTGAAAATGTTCGATTTAATTTTATTAAATAGGAACTATTTCAATCAAACATTTTTTTGTTTGAAATAAATACGTTCGAGTTAATTTTGCTAAATAGAAACCTATTTGAATAAAACTCTTTTTTTTTTTTTTTTAAAAGCATAACCAGTTTTTATTAAAAGCATATATCTGAAATTAACAAAATTATGAAAATAATTTGTATGGCAATTTTAGAGGACAAAGAAAAAATGAAATGATTTACCGATCCTTGATGGGCAAAGAGAACTAAGTCCATTGATGAACTCAGCAGCGAATTGAGTTTCAGCTTCTAACATATCCAGTATATATCAACGATCCAAAATAGCAATTTTGCAAAATCGGTCAAGGACATAACAAACTGAAAGATGGACAACTTTAATCAGAATAAAACACCCGCATATAAACCCATTAGTTTGCTTACAATTTTATCTGCGTGCTTGCTCTTGGCAGTGGTGATACAGACTCCTTCATCATATAATAATCTGCAAAATTTTTATATCAACGTAAACAAATAAAATAAATTGGAAAATGGAAAAGCCGACCATTAAATACCCGCACAAAAGTTGTCCGACCATTGTCGTGTTGTGAAGAATTGCCGATATATCCATCCCGATGGCGATTTTAGTCTGAACTCGTACCATGCTGTAAAATTAAGAAAAACAAAAATTCTATTAAGTATATATATAAAAGATTTAACTTACCGACAAATGCAGGAAAGAGTGAAAATAAACTCCACTTCTCCAGAAGAACTTGCAAATCTTCATATATCATTATCTAATCACGTGACACTACCTCACTGCACATATTTTGTAATGCGATAATAAAATACGTTTCCTTCAAGCGTTTATAAGGCAATTCAAATAGAAATCTGTTTAAGTTTTTCATTTTCAATCGATTTTACTATAACTCTGTTCACAAAAAACTCGGTTGTGATTTTATTGATAATATCAAACATGAAAAACATTAAACAAAATACGAATATATTTACAACATTCTTTAATTCAAAATGATACGTGTATGTACAGTACATGTTTGACTTAAACTAATCGATTATGTTTAATTCAAACACGTTTAAGTTTGATTAAATACAAATCTATTGGAATATTACATTTTCAATTAGTTTGAATAGAATTATTTTTCAAATTAGCTCGTTTACGTTTTATTAATAGTAAAAACATGAACGAGCTTAAACCAAAGACAAATATATTTAAAATAACCATTATTTTAATATAGAACATGTTTTAGTTTGATTCTACCAGATTTTGGATTGCATTTTTTGTTAAGGCGACATGTTTTAATATGGAAAAATGAAATATGTTCCTTTTTGATTTTTTCGTTCTCAGTGCGCTACCGGGGTCCATCCCCACGGATGACCATTAGTCAAGTCTCCCAAAACATTCTCTCAAAAAATGGACCTTAACTAAATCATCACTAAAAATACTGTCACTGGCTCTTAGACTAATTGTCTCCTATTGCGATAGTCGATTATTATTGCGAGTTCCGATTAGATACGACATTACAGTGGCCGGCATAAGTATTTTGACAAAACTAAAGTTAATTTTGCTCATAATTTGAAACTTACTTCATGTAAATTTTGGCGTCAATGGAAAGGTCATTTAAATTCCGTTTGAATGATACAAAACTTTCCTTAACGTATTTGCATCAAAACGTTTTTTTTTTTTGACCGAGGAAAAAAGTCAAAAAGTAGACTTTTACAAAAGTTCGAAATTTTCAATGGGTTAAGGAAAGTTTTGTATCATTCAAACGGAATTTAAATGACCTTTCCATTGATGCCAAAATTTACATGAAGTAAATTCAAATTATGAGCAGAATTAGCTTTAGTTTTGTCAAAATACTTATGCCGGCCACTGTATGTATTGTCAATCAGTTATGTTTAGGTTGAACTTTATCGTAAGTGAGTTTAACGCGCAGTGGTTGTTGATGGTATGTATGTTGATCTACTAAGAGGGAGGTACCAGGTTCGATCCCCGAAAAACCCAAAATTGTATCTACCTTAAATTTTTTCAGCAGACTAAAAAAAAAACAAATAGTTGACGCAACAGGTGTCCGTTAGGCACACTGGGCGGGCCCAGCCTTTCGCAACTATTCGTTTGTGTCAGTTTTTATTTCTGACTTTCTGAAACTTGGAAGGGAACTACTTACAATTTTATGCAGAGTCCAAACGGCTGAATTAAGAAGCCTTTTCAGGACAGTTATACTCTCCGATGTTCGCCAGATTTTCACGAGATGAAGATGAAATTTGTATTTTCCTGGGATCGAAACTGATGGGAATCCTCGGACAGTTGTCCAGCACACTAACCACTGAGACTGATCTCTCGCAAAAGTCTGACTGACTAAACTAGTGGGAACCTACACCTGAACCATCATTAGAAGCAATCTCCAGATTGGTGGAGTAGTAGTATACAGGGTGTTAGGGTGAGTACTGAGTAGTATTGCCTACTGATTGCTTTATTCTTGGTAATGACCAAGAAAAAAAAAATATGATTTTTCGTGTTATAAAGTAAAAGTATATTCTTTATTTATCTTTGTGAGAATATACCTCGACGAGGTAAAAACAAAATGAATGAACATGAATGGTTAAGGAATATGGCCGCGCGGCTTCCGATTCCTCTAATAATATAAGTTACTGCCTTGGGGTATAGGTACGTTCTAATATATACTTATATACATTTGGCAGGACTTCGTTAAAGTTTTGTCTTTATTGACGACAGAATGTTATCTAAGTGATTCCCTCGGCCGGCTTGGCTTAGAAGTAGGAGGCCACCCTATCAAATCAATTTTTCAATACATTTTTGATGGTTTCGGCCAATATTTCACGAATTGCTTGAACAATATTGCTCCTGAGTGCCTGAATTTTCTCTGGATTATAGCACAAGAAAAAAATCTGTGGCGTAAAATCTGAGCTTTTTGAACTTAGGTTAAAATGGGATATTAGATAGAGGCCTCACAAAGTATCGTATGGAAATAGCCATCCCTATCCAATTATTGAGCTTATGTAATAAAACGACTATTGTAGGCTGGTATGGCACGTAGCCCCATCTCTGTAGAAAACTACCTCATCCAAGTTCAAGTCCTCAATTTCTGCTCATAAAAAAATTGGTAACGCCTCATTTTTGGCACATTGATGTTCTAGGGTTTAGACGCCCACTTTCGGCAACAGCTGCAAATTTCTCAGTTGAATGCACAAGACTAATGGATATAATGTTCTGTTATTAACATAAAGTCTCACGAACTTTCTTCACAATCTTGCGTATACAAGCTGCAGTTGGTGCACTATTTCGACCCAAAGTTCGGTTCAAAATTCGCATTTTCACAGCGTCCCCACTTTGAAATTTGAAATATTTCCGAATGTTGAATCAAAAAGAAGTCAATAGATGTACCCATTTTGGAAAACGAAGAATTAATAAGATTTACATCCCTTCCAAAGGGTAAAATTTCAAATTAGATTACATTTACAGTTCGGTAGCTAGATGCTGTTTGCGATCCTACACCGTCGACCCTTGTAACGGATAGACGGGACTAAGAAAAGAATAAATGAAAGAGTACCGACTAAAATTAGCCGATTGAGCGGATTGTACACTAAACCGTCTCAGATGAGGTATAGGGACGGGACGAACCTTAATTCAAAGCACTCAAAAATTAAATTCCATCTGAATTCTGAAATGAAATTCAAAATTAAAAAAAAAACCATCATTCATCTTGAGGGAAAAATTAAGTCCAATTGAATATGTTCATCGTCCGCCTCCAAGAGATGCACAATCACAATCCTCCTCAGTTAACCTTAATTTTCGATCTCATCGCATCCGCAAGCGTTTCACTGTATCGCGAAATGCTCTTAAATATGATTGCTACCGATTCTCCACGTAGGTGGCACTGCTCCTCGATAAGTCTTCAAAAATGTAATCACCTCGCACGCCCAGATCGTTTCTTTATTTCTTCTTTTTTTGCATGCCATAGCCATATACGGCCGGCCGGCGCAGTGTGTACTCGTATGCATCTCTTTTGTGTGATTACACCTGTCAATCGTACTGCGTACATATGCAGAGGCGTGATTATCACATTTGGTCCGGGTCGTGATACCCCAAAAGAAAAAAAAAAAAAAACTCCCTCCACACTTGTTCGTGATTTAGACCTTTTAAGTGGAATGCCATTTGGAATACTTTTGGGACCAAGTTTTTTGTTTTCTTTTTAGCCAATTGAGCGATTCGAAAGTGGATCGTGTCACCACTCTTGGGACCTTCGTCCATATACCAACCAAACCGATGCCAGCACGAACACCAACACCTGCACTATCGAGCGCTGGAATCAAATTTATTTTACGATTTGTTAAAATATTAATTTTGCTTTTTCGTCGTTGTTGCGGTTGGTCCTGGAAAGCTTCATGAACTTGGCGCGTACACTAAACCATTGGCCAAGATATACCGCAGTAAGTGGGAGCGGACATGTTTATGCTGAAGTCTCATCGCGATATGGTTGGTGGACGGGATGAAGCTAAAGCCCCTGAAGGCAATGTGGACGCCTGTCAAAATATGGTCGTGTTTTGTTATTTTTTGTTTGTCTCTCTCTCTGCTTTGCAATGGCGGTGTGGTGTGGTGTGGTGCGCGCGCGCGCACGAGCTCGATTGGGTCGCGATAACGCGTTTACGCACATCAATTTAAGAGTTAACAACAAATTATGCTGGGTGTCCGAAATGGAAAGTCGCAAGTCGCGTTCCGCGTGAGCGATGGAGGGATAATTGAAAAGGCTCCATGGCATCATCGCAGTGATATCCACCCAATGATGGTGGTCATTTGAGGTAGGTATATGTATGTGCGGGCGCGCGCGCGCACTGATGATGATGATGATGATGATGAGTTGGAGGATATGCGGATGGGACCCTTGGGGTGAGATTGCTTTTTGATTGTGCAATAAGTTTTTCTTTTCGTATTTTTGGGCATCAGAGATTCGGATTGAATGGAAATTAAATCTGGAATTCCAGTGCCATCTGCGGTATCTTTATTTGTAATTTAGGGCTTTTCTGACCTGTTTTTGGTGGCGAAGCACTTGGTTACCCAGTTACCGACTGATGGTGTGGATATATAGGGATTATTGACAAGTGGGGGATAGTTGGCCAACTGAAGGTTCTCCCTGCTGGCGCTGGTGGCATGCTGGCTTTCACTTGACCTATCGTTTAATAAATTTCAGTACGATGACATTGTATGCGCGTTTTGTGTGCAGTCGAATTAAATTGAATTGGGGAATGTAGGTGAGGTCGTCATGCTTTATACCGCAGGTTTCATCTGATTAATCGGAACTTTATAGGTGACGGGTGTTATTTATCACACAGGATATTGTTGTGACAGAGAGGTGAGTTGTATAGCAGCTTGTTATTGAAAGTGTTTAAAATTGTACTTAAATGCGGGAGGCAAGGCATTTAACGTTGAATTATTGGCAATCAATTTTATGGCTATGGCTTGTAAGAGAAGATGCCTGGATTTTGGCGACATGTGGGAAGACGTTGAATTTTTGCTACATATACGGACATGGTAATATTTTTTTTTTCTGCAATATGTCTTCCACTTGAATTGCAAATATTTGAAATGATTTGATTTGGAAGGAACTTACGTGGTAACAGATCTTTGGTCATATTTCGGATGTGCGACTTCTGAGTCAGTATAGTTAAAAATCGAATTTAGGCGAACACTAAACTTTGTGTAAAAATGTCATAAATCTGAATAAAATACGAAGCCGGCGCGCAGTCTTCCAAGGGCCCGAACGGCTAAGTGATTTTTGAACTCACCATTCTATAGCTCTAAAAAAAACAATATTTTAAGTAAGCAACTTGGTGTTCAAAACTGGAAACCGCTGCCTGTATGTAGATCTATCTGCCTGGGCATAGATTTCGATGGGAGCTCCTGCAAAAATAGGCAGCTAAGTTTGTGTGGTTTCAGTTTTAATTAAATTTTCTCTTTAGCTTCAGACTCACCAAGGCAATATTAAGCACGTCCACCTAGAAGATCTATATATGTAGTATACCATAAGGATCAAAAATATATTTAAGCAAGTAAAGCCTCTACTCTGAAGAAGAATTTCGTTCCTATTGCCCAAAGGTAGATATATGGCCATTCACAAATTATTTACTCAGCTGTTTCGTCTTTGCCAAGACACTCTAGGCCAGAGAGGTGACTATGAGTAGGTACCTCCTTAAATTTTGTTGAAGGTGCTATCCCAAGCCATATATGGAGAACTATGTGAAGGACACTGCACTCAGTTTTTGATATCGTGGCTACCTATAACGGCTGATAATGGCTCATTTGACATGTCCTAAACTTGGAATGTTTTCCCAAGAATACAAGCAAAAGTGCGAGGGATCCCAGGTTCGATCCCCGGAAAAACACAAATTACATCTTAAAGTTTTTTCTACTGCGCCACCTCTCGCGAACGTCTGACAAACATCCGAGAGTATGACTGTCATGAAAAAGCTTCTCAATTCAGCCGTTCGGACTCGGCATAAAATTGTAGGTCCCCTCCATTCGTCCCAAAAATAGAAACTCACACAAAACGAATGGTTGCGAGAAGCTAGGCCTTGGGTATCACCCGCCTGTTGCGCCACCTATTTATTTATTTATTTTACAAGCAAAAGGATGCATAATGGGGTCGCAACCGCTATGTCTAGAGAGTGGGACTTTTTCAAAATCTTCAGAAAAGTACGAACAGGCGCATACAATTTCGTGTAGCCCTCGCCCGTTGTTGCTTTACATAAGTACAGCTATCAGGTCTCTGATATTAAAGCCTCGAATAGGAGAACATTTTACGTCTTTCGCAACCGAATTCTAATACTAGGTAGTATTGAGACAGTATCAAGAACATCTTCAAAATTGTTTTCCCATTGACGTATCTATTTTAGCATACTATATAGTTTTAGCCTCAATTGGATCATAAATTCTTAATCCATTTGCAGTGTAGTATTCTCTAACTTACGATAAATTAAGAGCAATTTGTATTGGCAACAATTAAATCCTTATAAGCCCCACTTAGCCGTGGTCTGAGATCACAAAATGTAACAAGAATAACCCTCCCTGCTCAAATTAACCCACAATTAATGTTGCTTTCCATTAAATTCTACATACATAATTGAACCCCATTGGAAGGACCTATTATCACAGATCAACTTCTTGAAATAGATCCACCAGCAATTGGCTACCGGGTATCTGGTAAATAAAGTCATCCCACTTGCACCTCTTCCAGCGTACCCAGCAATTTTAACGCCAAATGCTATTACTTTATGAGTCCATGGCGTTCACTCGTATATATCGCCTCATTTCTCTTTCCATCGTCCAGTCAGATAGCGCCGATTGAAGATGATTATAAAACGATTGGCTTCTGATTATTACTACGCCCAGACTTACACCGCAGAGCGCAATAAAAATGTAACTATTTGCATCACGCAGCCACTGCATTCTGGCATCATAAATACTCACGCGGTCATAAACATGCCCCCAACCTGAACCTGTTCGAGTGTCTTTCTCTATGGCGCGTAGGACGTTCGTCATAATTTCCCTACGAGTTTGGTATAATTGCATGCCCGCCCGAAACTTATTTACGAGTCC
This sequence comes from Cheilosia soror, assembly GCA_949372485.1. NCBI lineage: Eukaryota > Metazoa > Arthropoda > Insecta > Diptera > Syrphidae > Cheilosia > Cheilosia soror. The sequence goes on from OX443561.1 coordinate 119,854,959, forward strand.
CGATTCCGAACCGATTTCGATTTAGCCTACATTATGGCCTAAAATAAAATAACTTAACCGCATGTTGACAACGGGCATTAGGCTGTGTATCCGTGGAGTCCCACTTGTCGGACAGCAAGGAAAATGGACCAAAACCGTCCGGGATGTATATAACTTTATTACGTACTGTGATTTGTTCTCCGAAGAAAAATCCACACACATACACAAGAGCACAGCAAGAGAAAAAGATTTCCCTGACCAATTTGTATCTGACTGACGCCACATGCTTTGGGCCGGCAATTAATAAAATTAATTAGCCCGGGGTATGGCATTAAGCGTTAGACATGTCTTCGCCTCGCCAACGCTACTGCACCGAGAAGCTGTCAGCCCACCAGGAGCACTTTGTTTGTTTCGCGAGCTCTTGTTAGCCGTGCAATTAATTTATTTGTACAAGTTAATCACTACACCGAAATAATTAATAAAAAAAATCTTTTCTAGAGCAGTTTGCTCTGACCTTTATTGAGTTTACTTCTTAACTAACTACAATCAATAATTTTATATTCGATTTTACCTCGGTACTTTGCATTCCTAAGGTATTGAATTGAATTGCAACATGAATTTCTGTGGAAATTCGCTGTATCGAGGCAGACGCTTTGTCAGCATTTCCGTTGCTCGTGTTGATGTTAACTCTTCCCCTCTAAAAAACGATCGTCATCGGTCGTCAGAAGTATGGTAGGTTGTTGAACTTTGGGCTGCTTGGATATTGGAGATAGTTGACCTCAGGAACGGAAAGTCTATCGATGATTGTTACTGGTCCATTCGTCTTTGTTGTCGGTTGTTCAATTATGATTTCTGTGTTGTTTCTTCTTGGCAAGATTTTGCATATGATCGCTATTGTAATAAGTAGTCCTAGTACGGAGATGAGGGAATATGTTGTTACTCGTTGATTATCGTTTTCTGTTTGTAGAAGGTGGATCTTATTGGTATTGTTAATATGGAGATCCTTCATCATTTCTAGTGAGAGTAATTCACGGTATTCGTTTTCCTTGGGACTGGTTTGCAATATTGCCGGAAGTGGTTTAATCATTGAGGCTTCTTTGGAGATGTATTGGATTCCGTTCAAAGTGATGGTCATGTTATGGAATTTTACCAAGAATGTTCCATTTAGGTTGTGTGTTGTGTTATCAAATTCAAGGGTGCCGATGAATTGGTTCAATAGCATTATGCCCGTTGATATTTCATCTATGGTCGGAATATGATGATTATTTATTTTGTTGCAAGTAGCTGGTAGACTTTTTAATAAATTAGGAATGCAAGTATCGTTTGTAATATTGACAATATTTTTTGAGTTACAAATGGATAGATTGTTAAAAGTTTTACATTTGTTTGTTGTTCCATATAATTTTTCATTATTTCTTAAAATTACCTCGTACAATGTTTCTGTTACAATGTTTTTCTTTTTAATTGGCTTTATTAACAAATTTTCGTAAATTTCATTCGTTGTTAAGGGAATGTTTATTATGTAGAGGATTGACGTACTATTGCTTAAAACTTTTATATCTGCAAAGTCTAGGGCTTCTTCTATTGTTGTGTAGGGTAATTTTTGTTCATTAAATACTTTGGTGGCTAATTCTATTTCATTTTTTGACAATATAAAAGAGTTTATTGTACCTAGTTTAGCCCAATGAATGGCATAGTTAATATTCTCTAGTTCTTCTTTTACAATTTTGATTTTATATTTGAGATTTGATATAATTTCATAATTTATTTTATTATTATTTTTAAGTAAGTTTTGGATTTCATTCTGGATTCTCGTAATATTGTTTATTCGTTCGTTATACAATTCATTAATAATAACCTGTTTATTGTTGTTTTTTAGAACATCTGTAATTTTTTCTTTTATTGTAACAAAGTCATCGTGGTCTGGGTTGCCAGCAATCCATTTCCAACCTTTGCCTATAAAGTCTAGAGAACGTTTCGCTATTCTGGGTTGTAAGTTATGTAAAAGATTACGGATTTGTTGAATTTCATGTGATATTAAGGGAAAAAGGATTTGACTTTGGGTTGTTTCGAGATTAAGGACTGGTGATATGTCGGAAAGGAATTGCTCATATTGTTTAAGATTAATGCTATGTATTAACTTGAAATGTCCATCTTGAATTTTTGTTTGCCCTGTATGTAGGGAGACAATTTGGGAGTTTGAGAAATCCATGATCTGGATCTCCGCTCGACCAAAATAGATGGTGCATCTGAAAGAGAATTAGTTTCTTATATTACTTTTATGGACTATTTTTCCGGATTCTGTTACTATTGTAGAGTTTCTATTTTCCTTAATGATTTCTTGTCTATACCTATTTGTTAATTTTGAACCTAACCGTTTGTTGTTTTTTACATAAATGACCTGTCCTATCTGATAGTCCTTCTGCGGTTTTCTTTTTTTATTATGATATTTAATATCTTTTTCCTGTTTTGCTTTAATTTTCTCGATGTTAATTAAACGTGTCTTTTCAAATTGTTCCGGGTTTAGTCTGGGTATTCGCCCATAGTAAAGTTCTATGGGCTTTTTACCTGTAGTTGAATGGATAGTAAAATTGTACTCGTTAACGGCTCGCTGTAACAGTTCTTTGAAAGACCGTGAAGGTCCTTCCGATTTGAGACATCTCATAATCTCAGATAGGGTGGAGTGAAAGCGTTCGACTTGGCCGTTCACTTCACTTTTGTATGGTGGTGTTTTGAAAATTTTGATTTGGAGGTCATCTTCTAACATTGAGGTTATCGAGGCTGAGTTAAGAGCCTTTTCGTTGTCTATAACAACGACTTCGGGGACACAAAAGTAGAACAAGATATCACGTAAAGGTTCCTTGATATCTTCGATTGAACGGGATGATATTATTTTAGCCTGTGCGAATTTCGTGAACTTATCGACGGCGGTCAACACGAGGTATTTTTCCGTAGAAAATATGTCTATATGGAGGATGTTACCAGGATAGCTAGGGATCGGTGTGTGATTCAAATGTGGTTTGTTAGGATGCCTGTCATATTTATTCTCCTTGCATGTTACGCATCGGTTAACTAGTGTTCTAATTTTTGAGGACATTTTAGGGAAGTAATAGTTTTCCAACAGTTGAATCCTGTTTTCTTCGGCGTTACGATGTGCTCTTCGATGTATCTTCAGAATTTTTTCTTCTTGCTCTATTTGGCCGGTTATGTCTTCAACAAATTTTTGGGTGAATCGAATACGATAATCTTTAAAATGTAACGGATAAATTTCTTGTACTCGTCCCATCGTCATTTCGTCTGTTAGAAGTCCGTTAATAGTATTTGGATTAAGGTATCTCTTGAAAATGTTAATGATGTCGTTTGTTGAGTAGTCTTGGCGTATCAGAATATGTCTTGTATAGTTGTCAAAGGGGTTCTGGATTTGATAGCTATTTTCATTTCCTATCTTGAGTAAAAGTTGATTTCGAAAAACGTTTATAGGGATTTCTACAGATGGAATTAGGTTTTGCGCTGAACTGTCAGCACTGTGTTCTGTAGGGGTCATTGAGTGTATTTCAGTTTTTGGGGGTCTCGAGAGAGAGTCAGCAACCACATTTTCCTTACCTGGTTTATATTTTAGCTCATAATTATACTCCTCCAATATGGCTTTCCACCTTTTCATTTTGGAGTTTGTATTTTTGTTACTTAGAGCATAGGTAAGTGGTTGGTGGTCTGTGAAAATGTTGACTTTCCGGGATCCGTAAAGGAAGTTTCTCAAAGAATTGAGGGACCAAATAATCGCCAGCATTTCTTTTTCGTTCGTGGCATAACCTTCTTCTGTTTTGCTTAAGGTTCTGGAGAGAAATGTGATTGGCTTATCATCCTGTGAGAGGACTGCTCCAATGGCGTAGTCGGAAGCGTCAGTTGTTAATTGAAAGCTTTTGTCAAAGTCTGGATATTGAAGAATAACTTCTTCGGAGGCGAGAGAGTTTTTTAATTTGTGGAATGCTTCGATGGCATCTTGATTCAACTGAATAAGTTTTTTCTTTGACATATTTGCGGACACATGTCCATCTTCCCCTCTTAAAAGGGATGTCAGTGGTTTTGCCAACTTTGAGTAATCTCGTATAAAGCGGCGGTAATACCCTGACATTCCGAGAAAGGATCGAAGTTCTTTTAGGTTTTCAGGAATAGGTCGATCAACTATAGCTTGTACCTTTTTTGGATTGGTTTTTATTCCGAATCTTCCAATAATAAACCCTAAAAATTCTACTTCTTTCTGGAAAAATTCGCATTTATCGAGCTGAATTTTCATATTTGCTTTTTCTAAGGTGTGAAATACTTTTTCCAGATTTGAGAAATGTTCGGTTTCGTCTTTCCCAAAGATGACGATGTCATCAATGTAAACATAGCAACATTTTCCAATGAGGTCTCTTAGAATGTCATCTAGCGTTCTCTGGAAAATGGAGGGGGCGTTCTTTAGCCCAAATGGAAGACGAGTAAATTCGAACTTGCCATTATTTACCGAAAAGGCAGTTTTTTCTATATCAGAATCCTTAAGTGGGATCTGATGGAAACCACTTTTTAGGTCCACTATGGAAAACCATTGATTTTTACTAAGGTTTGCAAGGATTTCGTATATTTCAGGGATTGGATACTTGTCGGCGATAGTTATAGCGTTTAGCTTACGGTAATCAATTACCATTCGAAACTTCTTTTCTCCTGAAGCATCCATTTTTTTGGGGACAACCCAAACAGGAGAATTGTAGGGAGATCTTGATGGTCTTATGATACCGTCTTCTAATAGTTTCCGTATTTCTTTTTCGACTTCATTTTTAAGTGCCATGGGGTAAGGATATGATTTCGAGTACACGGGGTCTCGAGTTGTGGTTCGAATTTCTCCTTTGACCATGGTGGTATAGGTTAACTTTTCGTTTGGTTCCGAAAAGAGATTGGGGCATTTATGAATAATTTTAATAAGTTCGGAATGTTGTTCTTTAGTCATGTGGTCGGTTCTAATATTTATGTTATTGACAAATTGTGATTGATGTTGTTTGAGCGGAATGGAAATTCTTGGATGAGAGAAACCAGGGTGAATAGACATATGGTTTCTACTTGTGTTAATGATAGCATTCAAATGTTTTAGTGTGTCATGTCCTATGATACCATCAAATGAAATAAGACTAGGGAGAATAAAAAATGTAATTTTGTCAGTTTGGGGGCCAAAAAGTTGAATAAGTGCATGATGGGTTATTTTAATATTTCCCCCCACGGAGTGAGCGTAGAAGGGTTTAGCATTTAGTAGGGGATTCTTTATGTGACGTGGTTGAACGTAATTCTTGTTGGAACCTGTGTCAACAAGAAACTTCAGGGTCTCTCCACTTCTAGAAATGTGTTCGAAATAAGGAAGTGAAGAGGGCGTTAGTCTAAAAAATAGATGTCATCCAGTTCTTCGTGTTGGTCAAAGTTTTCTCCTCCACTCTGTTCAGTGTATTCTTCTAGTGATTCGTCATAATTTTGGTCTTCCTCTGCAATTTCTGTCTCGTAGTCTTCCATGGATTTTTCTTCGTCACCGAGTTGAGCTGTGTGATGGATTCGCTGCATCTTTTGTGGTTGGTGTATTTGCTGCGAATGTTGTCGTTTTTGTATGAATTGTTGATTCCTTGGTCTATTTTGATAGTCTACTTTCTGAGTCCTCAGGGAGTAGTCAATGGACATTGGTTTCGGTGGGAGAGGTCGTTGATTTGGTGGTATTCTTTGTTGTTGGTACCTAGGTTGGTATTGGACATCTCTATAGAGTTGAGGTTGTTGTGGAGCACGAGGGTTGTGCAGTAAGTGGGGATAGAAATTGTGTCTAGGAGCTGGGGCTGGTGCAGGTCCTGGAGGACTGTTCCTTTTAGCGGGAACTGGAGGTGCTTGTTGAGACGATCTGGGAGAACTGTGGGAATTGTTTGCGTACTGGGCGCGAAAGTCTACGTTTTGTAGTTTCAAACACAAATGCAGGGCCTGTGGAAGGTCTGCTGGTTCACGTATGCTAAGCAGGCGAGGCAGATCTCCTTTCAAACCCCTGACGAAGGTATCGAGGGCCTTGTCACGGTAGCATTGAGTCATGTTGTTCATAGCATCTTGACTCATTTCCATTGATCCCAGTTTGTTTAGGATTAATGACAAGTGGTGATAGACGATCTGATAGAATTCAGAAATCGTGCTATTGCCTTGCACTAGCGTTGTCATTTGATATTCAAGGGTTCCTAAGTCCCTTTTATCCGCATAGTGAAGAGTAAGGCATTTCGAGATTTTCTCCCAGTTAAGAGGCGTGTTGTACGACTCTAGCACGACGTCGGCATGTCCTACGATTTTGTTGCGAATTACAGACAAAATGCCATAGTACTTGGGAGTACCCCTAACGTGATCATAAATTTGGATTATTCTCTCAACACTCTTCTTCCATGAATTGAATTCATGAGCTTGCCCAGAGAATTCTCGTAGACTTTTAACTACGTCTGGTATTTTGTCAAGGTCGGCTAAATTATTATCAACTAAGTTGATGGGTTGGTCGACTTCGTTATTGATGTCGGCCGCGGGATTCATTATCGAATTAAATATTTGTCTTCCTTGTATTTGTAGCGTTTCTGCTACTAATCTGGTGATTAGTTGAACTAAATCGTTAGGATTAATACCTTGAGCAAGTTGGGGGGCAGGTTGGGGAGCAGGGCCAGGGATAGGTGGATCTGCGACGTGTTCCAGGCGTGCTGGCCTAATAAGGTTATTTTGATTTGCCATATTGGCTGAAACGTTTCAAAGTATCTAATTTGAAATAAAAGCAAGAGCACGGATGGAAATAGATAACGGCAAAGAAAGAGGAACGATTTTTTCAGATGTTATCTTAGTTCTAATGTAATAAACTTGTTTGAATAATGTTTTGTTAAATAAAATCAATTAATTAATCAATAGGTTTCTTTACACGGTTTTTAAGTTGTGCTTTTAGGATTTAACTTCACTTGTTTACTCTTATTATTTCTCTTATTATTTCAAAAATTGATTCACTTCTTAGAGCTAGACTTACAATAATAGTATGAAGTGTTGCTCCATGTGTTGATTAACGATATTTTTTGTTTTGGTGGTTCTTCTATTCCTATTCAGGCGGCTGCAGCTTTATAGTTGCTCCTTTTTGTCCTTGGTTATCGGGCTACTGGGGGACCTCTTTTCTGTTCCTTTTTATCCTTGGTTATTGGACTACTGATGGAACTCTTTTCCTGAAGTTGCGAATTAATGTTGAACGTGTAAGTTCGAAAGCCACACAATGGGCGCCAGTTAATCACTACACCGAAATAATTAATAAAAAAAATCTTTTCTAGAGCAGTTTGCTCTGACCTTTATTGAGTTTACTTCTTAACTAACTACAATCAATAATTTTATATTCGATTTTACCTCGGTACTTTGCATTCCTAAGGTATTGAATTGAATTGCAACATGAATTTCTGTGGAAATTCGCTGTATCGAGGCAGACGCTTTGTCAGCATTTCCGTTGCTCGTGTTGATGTTAACTTACATGTGTGCGGCTGTATATTTGTTATCCAAATGACAAAATAATAGTAATGGTCCTAATTACACATCTCATACCTGGTTAATTTTTCAATCGCTGGCGATACCTGAGACCACACAAAGCACCCTTGAGAGGCACAGGTGGCCATCATCCGGCCAGCCTTTCGCATGCAAGTGGGTCTGGTTGGTTTGGATGGGAATTATTTAATTATCGAGCTGGTTCGAGTAGAATATTGATCGCTCGCAGAGTGGAGATCCCTATCGCACAGAACTTTCAAACCCAGAAGCAACTTGTTAACATGAGCCATTCCAGGAGCTCTCCTTTGCCGCGATCGCAGTGGGGTGTCCTCCCGTTTACAGGGGAGGTATTTATTGACGGTGCGCGGTGCTCTAGCAAAGTCAGCGGGGAGATAGCAAATTAATTTTTGGCCCAAAAGTACAACGGTGTGGTATCGCGTATTAATTGATTGCGATTAAGTCGAACAACAAGATTTGTTGCGGGGAGCACTCTGTGCGGTTGTGTCCTGCGCCGCTTGAATTGGCTGCTGGTCGCGTGTGGTCGAGATTAGTTGAGAGCTTGCAACGTCAGTGACGTAAAGAAATGTATCGTGTGTCATGAATGCATGCGGTGACCAAAGAACAGTTATAGTTACAGATTGCATTGCCTACATGGAAGGATTAAGGAATTTATTTGTTGCGTGCTGCACAAGAATCATTATGCAGGTCAAAGGTGAGCTTTAGTGTTTCGAATTGAATGTTATGGCTGACATGTTGCAATTGCAACTGAATGAAATAAATGCTAAATGGGGCGTAAGCAGCTTATTTGATGACAGTTCCACAACGCAATGACAGTCTGTTTGTGGTGTTTAAACATCGAAGTAGAGTTTTAATGCAAGTTGTAAGAATTCTTCCCTTTATACAGTCGAAGCTGAATAGACTGCTGAATAGCAGAACTGTCAAGAACTGAATATGCTAAATAAAAGACACTTAAAAATAAATAAATAAAAAGTCTAAATAAATAAGATAAAAGTCTGTATAGGCATTGGAAGAACTCACCAGCACTTATTTTATAGAGGACGATATGGGACAACCCCACCTAGTTCGGGGAATTGCTGGTCTGGTGGTGGGGTGGGTGCTGTGGCCTGTGGGACTGATGCCAAACATCGACAATACTCTGCTGGAGTTTTTCGGTCTACTGTTCATAATGGTAGAGAGCATACACCAACTGGTATCTAAAATTTGGTCAGCATTGTTTGCCCGATCCATAAGAAAGGAGAAGGAGACCCACTAAACTGTGCCAACTAGAGGCATCAGTGATCAGTCTCCTTAACATCGCTTACAAGATTATATCTGCCGTACTGTGTAAACACCTGAAACCATTTATCAAGGAACTACCAGTGCGGTTTTAGGCCCTGTAAGTCCATAATCGACCAACTATTTACCCTACGACCGCACAGATTCTGGAGAACACTAAAATCGATACTCACCATCTATTTACCGATTTTAAAGCCCCATATGATAGCATTTATAAAGACGAGCTATACAGAGCCCTATAGTTTTCGCATCCCTGCCAAACTTGTCAGATTGTGATTGTAGGAAACAATCTCACCGAGACCTTTGATGTCAAAAAAGGATTTAGACGAGGTGATGCGTTGTCATGTGACTTTTTTAACATCAAAACTTTTGAGAAAATTGTGCGAAACTCGGAAGCCAACACCAGCGGCACAATTTGCAGAACACCAGCGAGCTGTCGCTGGTGCGTTTGCAAGTACCAGTACAGAGGCGGCAAAAATGGGTTTACTGGTGAATGAGGGCAAAACAAAATATATGCTGATAACACACTATATCGACGAATCGGACAGAACGTCACGATAGACAGCTATAACTTTGAGGTAGTTCGGGACTTTGTCTATCTCGGCTCCGCTATTAATTCTGAAAATGACATCACATCAGAAATCAAGCGAAGAATTACACTTGCAAACCGCTGTTACTTTGGCCTAAGAAGGCAATTGATTAGTAAGGCCTTGTCGAGAAACACCAAGGAGACTCTATATAAGACTCTGTCATCCCAGTCCTGCTTTATGGCTCAGAATCATGGACGTTGTCAAAGGTGGACGAAGATCTCCTTGGTCGCTTCAAACGCAAAATTCTTCGAGTGATTTTCGGTGCCGTTTGCATTGTAGGAGGAGATTTTACAGCGAACTTTACGAGCTGTACAGCGACATTGTATAGTCCTTCGGTGCATGAAGAGTTGGAACACCTTCTCAGTCTCAGATTTTGAAACTTCCATACTTTGATACCTACGTCGTCACCTGAACTTCACCGAATTTTATCTGCTTCCTTAAATTTAGGATTTTAGTCTACTTTCGAGTCAAAAAATTACACCCGTTAATCCATTTCTAGAAAATAAAAAATCAAAGTCGCAGCCAAAGCAATTTGTATTGAATGACATTGTACTCGTATTTTATGGGTAAAATGCTTCCAATCTAATACATCACTACAATGTCTTCATTTTCCAACTAAACCAGGTCGATGCATTTTCTAGAATGAAATTTCTTAAACCTAAATGGCTCCTCGATTTAATGGAATTCAGAAAATCCTCTCCCCATTTCCAATAAACCATTCGACGAGGCCCCATAATTTCTCATCCAGAAAATTTCTAAAATGATAGATGCCACTTATAAAGTTTGATTCTAATCGATGTGTGTCTTTTGCCAAAAAAGGACATGTGATCTTCCTCACTTTCCATTTGAAACGAAAACTGTCCACCAAAGTCTTTGTCATTGAATTTACGAGCGAAACCATAAATGACCCCAACTTGTCCATCTGTGGATGAAAATGCCATTTCAAATCGCTGACTTAAAGTACCATCAGCACTTTCCTCCCAAGTGGGCTTCCCACGTACACATTCTGCAGCCCCATGCACAGCACAGTCGCGCAACCTGCCACTATATAGATACGTGTAGCCTGTTGGCTGTCTGTGCGAGACTCTTTCCAATTGAATTGAAACGATGATCGCGCGACAAGTCACCGTCATCAAGAGCCACCAAGTTGCTTCCTCTATTCGCGTCGCCTATGCTATTGTAGGAAAGGCTAAGCGGATGGTCCAGAGTTTAGTGCGGATGAGGAGGCTAGGCCTCATGTGGATGTTGCTCCAGAAATAGCTTCAAATCATTCGGATGTAAGTTATGAGCTTAGTGTCATTCCATTATGCGGCTTATACCGGTGAACATAATGAGAGCAAAGTGGTTTCACTCCACGCCACAGCGCAGTGAGATCGGCGGCCTCCAATGATCCTGTTTCCGTATCCCGTTTCGTTTCGTTCGTTTCTCTCGCTGGCTTTATGGGCGAGGACAAGTCGATCCATTCATCCGTCTATTGGGGTTCATTCGTCTTTCCTTGTTTTTTTTTTGTTCGTCTTGCGTTCGACTTAAATTCCATCATCTTTCCGACTTTTGCGCCCATTTGTGTCCACTGGACCGCGATGAAAGATACCTGCCGGTTGGCTAATGCGCTATGCGATGTCCATGGACAGTTATCGGCCGATTCCTGCTGCTTCTGCTCTGCTATTTGATATGTATCCTCATTTGTTGTGGTGGCCCCAGAGAGTGTGGTACCGGATAGTGGAATCTAACGATTCCTGCTCGGGTGCGCATGGTTTTTAATATGGACGAGACGAAGACGACGCCGCCGACGACGACGACTGCTGATGATGATGACGCGACGCAGAGTGGTGCTGTGCAGTGAGAGAGATTAATCGCTGTTTGGTGTTTAAAGACACTTAAATGGTGGAGTATTAATGATTGATTAATCGACTGCTTGGTTGGCGGTGTGGCGGGCTAGGAGTAGGAGGATGTGACAGAAAACCCGAAGATGAGATTTGCGTTTGTGCTGCTGGCCTGATGGGGAGGAGTAACTCATGGTGTGCTGGGGTATTAATAATGGTACATCAGTGGTCCTAAATGAGTTGGCTGCGATGTATGTAATCAATTTCGGTTTCGGATGCACGGTGATGTGACTTTAAGGGTACAATAGGGAAAGCAAAAGGTTATCCGATTTTGTTCATTGGATTTTTGAAATTCTTCAAAATGCTCAAAGCGAATGCGTGTTCAGGTGAAATTGTCCCGCTTTTCGGCGTGTGTTAAATTGATCTGTTCTTTCGGGAACATCGTTGTAGGAAGGTGTTAATGGATTGAAGGGATTAATGATGAACAACAATGCTTGGTGTTGATGGGCTATTAAGTGCGAGATAGCTTGACGGGGGAGAATTAATGTTCATTTTGTTTGACATTCCTTCCAAGAAATCCGACGGAATAAGTCGGACTTTGACGTATAGCGTCTACGATCAGGCAGGCCTAGAATCAGGCAGAATTGGCCGAATCTGGTAGTGCAGATCCATATAATAATATTTTCGATGATGCTAAAACCACATTTAAACTGTCAGAAAACTGTCAGTAACTTTTACGTCTTAGGCTAAACTTGATTTCTCCAATGCTAGGTTAGGTTAGGTTTGTGGACTGGCGAGGATTTCTCCGTGCCACACTCAGGTCATTACTGACTCACTATGATGCCCGTAGCCGTAGGCGAAAGTGGTTGTCCCTTACCCAAACCCTGTATTCAAATTACTTACTGTGCTGCTACATACAAACCATTTCGTTGATTTGACGAAGTTCATTATCTTGTCTATTGATGTGCCGGAAAGCTCCTCTAGGTCGTTGAAGAAGCGACTCTCTAGGAATTTATACCTGGTGTGTTGGAGACCTGGGCAGTGACATAGGAAGTGGGTTGTATTCTCAAGAGCTCCCTCATCACCACAGCCTCTGCAGAGTTCTTCTTCCGTTAGGCACATTTTCTTCATATGGTACCGCAGGATGTTGTGCCCCGTTATGATACCTACGAGGGTGTACAGGGATTTCCTATCCTTCCGCATTATATCCTCGGTTATTGTTTTGTTGAAGGACGCCCATAGCATTATTGTGGTATTACAAATGTTTAAGGTGGACCATCTAGCGCTCTCTTGTGGGTTTTCTCACTGCTTCAAACTGATGTATATGTATGTATATTAAAGTACAATGTTGCTTGATCATGTTGCTTAAATCATAAAAGCTCTGACATTATATTCACCACACCAGTTAAGGTAAAAATGTATAGCCGAGCATATTGTCTAGAGAATTGAGAGTCAGTCGCAATAAATCAGCCAGCGTGAACCGATCAATAGTGTCTTTTCTTCCGGAGTTGGATTTCCCCTTTTCAGCGTCTTCCCCCCCTGACCTTCCCGTGTTCATACATATTAAGTGGCGACGAGGTAAAACGCGATTAAACGGAACAGTTATAAAAACTTTAAATATTGGAGTAACAGGGACTATTACGTGAGTTTGATTTGGACTGAAAGTTGTGATTTCCCCGCATAACGTTATGGTGACAGTGACTATGAAATAGATATTTTTTTTATGATATTTAACTAGAGAACGGCTTTCCAGACACATGATTGAAAAAAAAACCATCGATTCGTAAGTAAAGCAGCAAACATTTTACATAAAAGTGAGTACATACACCTTCATTTCCTTAATATTTGTTTCGCAAATTGAGAAAATTGGTATCCATCCGAAATAGGATTAATATTAAAGATAATACATATACATATATGATTGAGATAGACACAAAAGAATTGGAAGCGGAGATTCTAGAAGTGAAGCAGGAAACGGGAAACAATAACGGTACTGGTATGGCGGGACAATTGATAGGACAAATCGAATGTTTTACACCGGGAGAAGACTTCGAGCTTTGGCTGGAGCGTATGGAGTTGTATTTAAAACTAAACAAGATTACAGAGGATAGCAATAAAAGGGATTATTTTATAACACTAGGTGGGGCTGAATTGTATAAAATTTTGAAGTCGTTAGTGGCCCCCGAATCTCCAATGTGTGTAACTTATACAACTCTACATGCAAAACTGGTGGAACATCTCAAACCAAAGAAAAATATTATTGCCGAGCGATATAAATTTTATCAGCGCTACCAAAGGGGTGATGAGTCAGTAAGTGATTTCGTGGTGGCCATCAAATCTCTTGCACAGGAGTGCAAATTTGATACTTTTCTAAATGATGCACTGAGGGACCGACTGGTGTGTGGCATTCAAAGTGATAAATTAAGATGCACACTGTTAAACGAAAAGGATCTGACCTTGGAATCTGCGATTGATAAGGCTATGAACTTCGAATTAACTGAGAAAGAGCTTAGGCAAATAAAACCCGGACAACCCGAGATAAATTCAATTAGACCAAGTGCTAGTAAAACTGGTTATGCTAGAGGACATACTAATAAATACAGTGGTAATACAAATTTGGAAAAGAACTGTTTCAGGTGCAATAAATCGGGGCATTTTGCAAGAGAGTGTAGAGTAATAACTTGTTTTAAGTGCGGAAAAGTAGGGCACTATTCTGATAAATGTAAGTTTAAGGCGAGTACGCGGGTAGAAAATAAAAGGGAAACCGGAAGAAAAAATCGGAAGGTTAATTATGTGGAAGAAGGTGAGACGGAAGATGAGGAAGGGTCTGACCTCGAGGATCTAAGAATTAGTACGATAAACTTTGTAGATAAAGAAGATAATCCTTTATATGTAAATGTTCTAGTGAACGACAAGTCAGTGAAAATGGAAATGGACTCAGGGGCATGTCTCACGATCGTTGAATTAAGAGATATAGAAAAGTTAAATATTAGAGAGACAGATATTATCGTGTCACAAGTTTCACCTTTAAGTGTTATAACAGGGGGATATGTTAAGGTGAGGGGAACCTGTACGGTTATGGTTCAATTTAACAATATGCGGAAAATAATGCAAGTAGTCGTCATCGAATCGGACCGAAAATTTGTACCACTATTTGGGAGGACATGGCTAAACGACTTAGTTCCCGGATGGCGGGAAAAGTTGGCGGGAAGAAATATAAATAAGATAATGTTCGATAAAAATTTCGAAGTGTCAAAAATCCTGAAGGAGTTTAAAGCTTGTTTTGATGGAGATAGGAAGGCAAATATTCGCGGGTATGAGGCAGAAATTCATATTAAGGAGGACGCTAAGCCCATCTTCTGCAAACCCTACACTGTGCCCTATGGACTTAGGGAAAAAGTGGAACACGATCTGGACAAAATGGTGGAAGCAAATATTTTAAAAGCAAGTTCTCATAGCAGTTGGGCCTCCCCTATCGTTATAGCCCCCAAGGAAAATGGGAAAATCAGGATTAGCGTCGACTTTAAGGTCAGTGTCAATAAATTCGTAGTTACCCATCATTATCCATTACCCAGAATGGATGACATATTTGCATCATTACGGGACTCTTCAGTTTATTGTATCTTGGATCTAGAAGGAGCGTACCAGCAATTGTTAGTGACGGAAGCGTCGAAGGAGTTGTTGGTCATAAATACTCATAGAGGGTTATTTCAGTTTCAAAGGCTCCCTTTTGGGATATCTTCAGCTCCGTCCATTTTTCAGGAAACAATGGATAAAATGCTTAGTGGATTAGAACGTACCAGCTGTTACTTAGACGACGTTCTTGTAGGTGGCCGAACGTATGAGGAGTGCCGTAAGAACCTCCTTTTGGTTTTGAAGCGGTTGAAGGACCACAACGTAAAGGTCAATAATTCTAAATGCAAATTTTTTGAAACAACCGTAACGTACTTGGGTCATGTTATCAAGGAAGATGGCATTTTACCTAATCCAGAAAAGATTAGGGCGGTTGTAAAGGCTCCGGCCCCATCAAATATAGCAGAGCTGAAGGCATATTTAGGTCTTATAAATTTTTACGGCAAATTTATCCCAAACCTTTCTGCCGAGTTGTATGAGTTGTACCAACTACTTAAGAAAGATAACAAATTTAATTGGACCAGCAGATGCCAAAAATCATTTGAATCAAGTAAACGGTTGCTTCTAAATAACGGACTACTGGCTCATTACGATTCGAAGAAGCCCATTGTTTTATTATGCGATGCAAGCCCGTATGGAATAGGGGCGGTGTTGGCGCATGTTATTGATGGTATCGAGCGCCCTGTAATTTTTGCTAGTTGTTCATTGTCACTCGCGGAAAAAAACTATTCCCAGCTACATAGGGAAGCTCTGGCGATAATATTTGCGGTTAAGCGCTTCCACAAATATATATATGGTCATGAGTTTACAATTGTCAGTGACCACAAACCACTCAAAGAAATATTTAGTCCATCTAAGGGGACCCCAGCAGTGGCAGCAGCGCGCCTTCAGAGGTGGGCGATATTCTTGGGTATGTACAGTTACAAAATAGAATACCGAAAGGGATCGAAAATGGCACAGGCAGATGCATTATCACGTCTCCCGCTCCTAGAGAGTTCAAATGTTGATACCGGTTATATCAATTCAATAGCAAGGGTGGACGAGCTTCCGATAGACAGCAAGATCGTTGCAAAATATTCGTGCAAAGATATGGAGCTGAAAAGGGTATTTGAACAAATAAAGGGAAATTGGAAATCCGGCAAGGGAGTGGGGCTGGAGTCATACTGGGAAAAACGGTTTGTTTTGGAAGAGGAGAACGGATGTGTGTTTTACGGGCATCGAATGGTAATACCTGTGATTCTGAGGAATAAGATGTTAGAGATTCTGCATGAGGGACACTGCGGAATAGTGAGGATGAAGGCCAAAGCGCGATCGTACGTCTGGTGGCCAAAGATAGACAGGGATATTGAGGAGCGAGTTAGGGCCTGTGAAGCTTGTGCAGTAACTCAAAGAGTCTGCAAGGCAACGGAGTTTGTTTCATGGACAAGGGCCCAGAGACCATTCGAACGCGTCCATCTGGATTTTTTTCATATCAAGGGAATGAACTTCTTAATTCTGATAGATGCCTATTCAAAATGGATGGAGGTGGGGATTTTTAAAACCACAGACGCCGCGACAGTTATTGAATGGTTGAGATCTAAATTTATAACATTTGGACTTCCGGGAAAAATAGTGACTGACAACGGCCCCCCTTTCAGTGCCAACCTATTCCAAAAATTTTGCCAAGCAAACGCTATACTTCTGGTTCACTCACCCCCTTACCACCCAGAATCCAATGGAGCGGCAGAGAATGCAGTGCGAACAGCTAAAACGGCACTGAAAAGAGAGATGATATTAAACCCAGCACCGTATTTAATGCAGAAATTTTTAGACAAGTTCCTTCTAAACTATCGGAATACCCCCACAACAACTACCGGAGTTACCCCTGCATCTTTAATTTTTAAATTTATACCACGAACGGAACTGGATAGAATTAATGCGAGAGGAACGAAAACCAGCGAAATCTGCGAAAATAAAGGGCCATCTAAGAACCATAAGGAATATTCGGTACAAAATGTCAAAAAATGGTTTGTGGTGGGTGAACATGTGCTGTACCGAAATCATTTCAGGGAAATAGTCAAATGGATACCTGCTACTGTAACAAAAGCATTGAGTAAAGTAGTTTACGAAATACGGCTTAATGGCTCGATTCGAACAGCACACATAAATCAGCTCAGGAAAGCTAATATTCACGTTGCAAGATACGCACCAAAACCGATGGCAATAGAGAACGAACTAACAGAGTTGAGGCGACCGGAAGGAAGAGTTATTCTCCAATCAAGGACCACGAAGAGGAAGCTGATTTCCCCAAACACATCTCCCCGGCGTTCAGAGCGAATAGCAAAAAAACGGAAAGAACAACAAAGGGAGTAAATCAAAAATACGCACAGTCAGCAACCTAATAGTAGATATTTGTCTCAAGTTAAAATATTTAGATACAACTTTTAATATTCGATTTTTTTTATAATTTATAATTTTTTCTATTTTCTTAAATTTAAATGAAGTATAATTTAACAACTTTTAATATTCCATTTTTTTTTCTTCTAATTTATAAATGTTTTTTTTTATTAAAAAAAAAAAAAAAAAAAAAAAAAAAAAAATTAAAAAAAAAACAAAATTAAAAAAAAAAAAATTTTTATTTTCTTAAATTTAAATGAAGTATAATTTAACAACTTTTAATATTCCATTTTTTTTCTTCTAATTTATAAATGTTTTTTTTATTAAAAAAAAAAAAAAAAAAATTTAATTTAAATGAAGTATAATTTTTTTTTCTCAAATTTTTCTATTAAAAAAAAAAATAATATTTATGAAATGTTTGAATTAAATTTAAATGAAGTATAATTTTTTTTTTCCTCAAATATTTCTATTAAAAAAAAAAAAAAAATAATAATGTTTATGAAATTTAAATTGAATTTAAATTAAATTTAAATGAAGGATCATTTTTTTTTTCCTCAAATATTTATACATATTTGAAAAAAAGAAAAATAATATTTCTGAAATTTAAATGAAAAATAATTTTGTTTTCTCTAATATTTTTTATTTTTAAAAGTCATTGAAAGTTAACCAATTTTTTTTTTTTTTTATATATTTTTTTTTTCCTCGATGGGGGAAGAGATGATGTATATGTATGTATATTAAAGTACAATGTTGCTTGATCATGTTGCTTAAATCATAAAAGCTCTGACATTATATTCACCACACCAGTTAAGGTAAAAATGTATAGCCGAGCATATTGTCTAGAGAATTGAGAGTCAGTCGCAATAAATCAGCCAGCGTGAACCGATCAATAGTGTCTTTTCTTCCGGAGTTGGATTTCCCCTTTTCAGCGTCTTCCCCCCCTGACCTTCCCGTGTTCATACATATTACAAACTTGAGTGTGCAAGGCGGGATGTCCACAGAGGGATCAGCTTGTTCTGAAACAGCTGTCGAACCTTGTCTTGCTAATTCGTCTGCTTTCTCATTGCCTGAAATGCCTTCATGTCCCTGAACACAGCAGAGCTATACCTTGTGCTGTGTACCAAGAGCCATGAGTTCTTCGCGACAGCACTCCACAAGCTTCAATTTTATTTCTCGTGCAGTTATGGCTTTTATTGCTGCCTGACTGTCGATAAAGAAGGTAATACCTCCAGGCGATATTGCCCTTACCACAGACTCACGGGATGATGTTGTTGAAGACGCTGCTATGGTCGGGGCGGCGTATCTATCGATTTTGATATACCCAGTTATTCAGAGAAGACACCTGACCATACGCCAACCCCAGTGTCCATTGTAGATCCGTCTGTAAATACGGCTATGGTTGGTCAGGTAAGGTTATAAGTATAGACGCTGCTTCCCCCTTTGGGCCTTAGCCGTTGGTGCTAGTGCTGATTTGATGATGACACGAGTTAATTATAGCGACCAAATGACTGATTTGAAAGACTTTGTGATCAGCTTGTAAATACTGTTTGGATTGAATGACCAATTTTGACTACGTTCTACGTGTAACATTACACGATTTTCTATATTGTCATGCAAGCCGGGATTGCTAAGTTTTTTCCTGTTGTGGTTGTTGTTCGTTTGAATGGCAGCTCTTTCGATTTTGACACCAAAATGGAGTAGATATACGTTGTAAAAATAGAGGGTCTTTGGAAATCTTATAAAGTACAATTGTGTCAATCGTACACTTGACAACCGCGAGGACATCAATTTTCCAAAACTCCTTCTGTTACAGGACCAGCAAACTTTGGAACTCGCTTCCTGAGGATATATTTTGAGAAGACTACAATTTGCAGCAATTTAAGTGCAGAATTAACATACATCTGCATCTGCAAGCACCTCGGGGCACAGATGAAGGCCCGCCTTCCCCGCGAGAAGTATTTAAAACAAAAAAAAAATGTGTCACGCTGTGTATTCGCTTGTCAGTCGCCTTTGTCATTCAGCTCTAACACAACACAATGAAACACAATAACATGCACATGACTGCACCATTGACACTGTGTTATAGGGTATCTACCGGTTTCGGCACACTTATGCATGAAGTAGCTATCTCGTTATAAACTCTTCACTTTTTGACAATTTTAGAGAAGAACGACAAATTATTTGATTAGTAGTAAGATAGCCTTATGCACAGGGAATTATTTTGTGATTATTCGAAGCAGAAAAATTCGATCGGGGTAATCGTTCTCTTTTTTTTAAGTTTACCTAAAACACAAAAGAGTTGTAGTGCGAACTGTGGTTTGAAAGCCTTTAAATGTTAACTCGGGCAGAACTATTATTTAAAATACTTTAATTAGCTCTAGCTTTTTTCTGTTTGGGTTTAGAAAATGATTTCATAAGGATATTTTGAAGATTCTTGAGCCCTTTCCAGAACTCTTCGGAAGTCAGAAAAAATATATATTTTTTTTGGTTAAATTTTACAACTTTTGCTTCTAACTTTTTTGGATTTTGATTTAGACGATTTTGTTATATGAGAGTATTGTAGAGTTTTTGGAGTACTTTCTAACTGTAACCAGAACTCATGAGAACTCACTAGAACTACATTTTGCAATTTTTAATGTTGTCTAACTTTTTTGTGTTTGGGCTTAGAAGATTTTTGTTGAGTTTCAAAAGTATTTTCCAGAACTCTAATCAGAACTCTTCGCGATTGCGAAAAAAAAAATTTTCCAATTTTCAATTGCCTCTAACTCTAACTGCTTTGTGTTTGGGCTTAGAAGATTATTTTATAATGAAATTTTGTTGAGTTTCTTGAGCACTTTCCAGAACTCTAATCAGAACTCTTCGGAATTCCGAAAAAATATTTTCGCAATTTTTGAAAATTTTTAGTTCTATAATTTTTTTGTTTTTGTTCGCAAAAAAAATTCTTGTTTAGGAAACTCCAGAACTCTTGGTGTAGTGCATAAATTTTGTAAAAAAATTTGCTTGGGGAGAGTACAATAACTACGGCGCCAAAAATTGATAACGGTATTTTGTAGATGGGTTAAATACAAACACTTTTTACTATGGGAGGGGGGGGGGTCTATCTTACTCCGTTTAGGCGGGAGGGGTAATTTAAAGAAACTGATACTTTAATTGGAAAAAAATACATTAAAAAACAATGGCAACACTTAAATAAAATGCTATATCACTTTTAAAAGCCCGGAACCTGTTCTTTCATATTATTTTTAAATCAAGTTATTTCTGTTAACAGTTTTTGAAAAAAACAATTTCAAACTTGCAATTTAAGGACAAAAATCGGGGTAAGTACAATAATTTTGGCGATGAAAACTAATGACAGATTTATGTAGAGGAGTTAAATACAAGCATTTTTTACTATGGGAGGGGGGCCTAACTCGCTCCGGTTAGGCGGGAGGGGTATTTAAAAGAAAAATTATACATAAAATTAAAATAAAATATTAAAAAACAATGGCAACACTTACAACAAAGAACTATAGCATTTTTCAAAGCCTGGAATCTGTTCTAAATTGTCTAAAATGCAAATCCGCAAAATTTTGTCTACCAATGTGAAATTTCAGGCCAGAGACTGTAGCTGGAGAAAGTTGTTGACATTGGGTAAACTAATATAATTTAAAGAAAGTTTGCATATACTCAGCCTTGCACCCATCCCAAAATCCAACAGTGACCCCAAGCAGAGGGGTTGCAGGGGGGCAGCATGTCCCCCCATACACATTTCAAGGCGCTAGAGTAACAATTTGTACTCTAAGCGGAGCGACATATAAAGCAATTTTCAATTTTCTCAAAAATTAGAGGACATAAATCAATCTGTTTTTCAGTGTTCGATTAAGAATTGATTTCGGCAGTAAAAACTACAAAGAAATTAAGTATCTATTTTCTCAATATTGAACAAATCAGCATACAACTTTTATTTTTTAATTTTTTTCCTTAAATTTCATGTTTGAAATCATTTTTTTCAAAAACTATTATTAGAAATAACTTGATTTAAAAATAATATCAAAGAACAGATTCCTGGCTTCCAAAAATCCTAAAGTTCTGCAAGTGTTGCCATTGTTTTCCAAAAATTATTTTTTTTTTTTAAATATTATTTTTTTAAATTGCCCCTCCCGCCTAAATGAAGCCAGATAGACCCCCCCCCCTCCCGTAGTAAAAAATGCTTGTATTTAACGCCTCTACAAAATACCGTTATCAATTTTTGGCGCCGTAGTTATCGTACTCGTGCCATTTGCTTTTACGAAAATGGGGTGCGGGCATATTTTGGAAAACTAATTTTGTTTTTTGAACTCTAGAACTACGTTGATTCTATACACAAAAAAAAAAAGAAAAATCCAACATTTTTGCAAATCGGGTGCATCGTGAACTTAGCACCCCACATTAAAAAAAAAAATACTAAATGAACAAAACTTTTAAAAAATTTTATCAGGAACTCTAGAACTCAATCATAGCTATTCGTTGTCTTTTTATTAGAAGCCCAAACTCGAATAGAAAACACTTTCTCCTAGATCAATGGGTATCAGAATGAAACTTATAATGGATTAAGTTTATCGGCTTTTCCAGATAGCCACTTCCACCTTACCTAGATATAATCTAACCTATACACGAAAGAAAACTACTGCCCTTTCACGTACAATGCGATTCAGCCCCTGATCATCTGGCTAAATTTGGTGCTTCACCGTTCTTATCTTTTCAATTCGTGCATTTTTTTTGTTTATTTTTCGTCAATTTGGTATATCTATCATCCTACTTCTATATCTGCCGCATTTTGCTCTGAAGAGGACTTGCCAACATATACACCCGCACTAAGCTAAAAGTCCTTCAAAGCATCATTTGTACCATATCATAAGTCATTTCAAAGTTGACATAACTTTCTGTATCAAATTCATTTCATGCAAATAATCTAAATAAACTTCTTAACAATTTCCATAGGTACATTCCATCAATGCATCATCAAAACTACGCGGCCAACTATTTGGATATGCCCCTTGCTCTGATGGGCTCCCTTTAACAACCTCATACCGATGGGCAACTCTAACTCTAACCCAAATGAGCGCATTCAAATTACTTGTATTGAAGCCACATCCGCGCACATTTTGAGGTCATCCGAGGATTTGATGTGTGACCCAAAAAAACATCCACCTACTACATGCATTGTCCATTTGTAGGCTGACAGGCTTCATCAATGCGCACCCATGCATCACTGGAACTACACAAGTTCAGCTGCTGCCAATCCGAATAAATTCCTCAATTTGTACAATTGTTCGTGTTGCATCTCGACTATGAAAAGTCGGCTATCATGTTCCCGACTCTTCCAGAATAGCTGGCGGTTCGACAAGAACCTCCCTCCGCTCTTCAGAGAAACTTTTCGATGTGCACCTTTTTATTGTGTATATAGTATCTACGGTTACAATGGAGAACTTTAACCGCACGCTACATAGGCAACGAACAAGTTCACGTCTAATAAGCCAACTTGATTCTCATGTCCACATCCACCTCCGCGCCAATAATCATCGACAAAATGATCTATCGACGTCAATTTCCATATGAACAAATAATTCTCACTCCAAGAGAGAGATTCTTATCGCCCACGCCGCGCTGCCGCCGTCTCATACATATGCGCCCCACAAATCATCCGCCAGGCGGGCTCTCTAAGACTTGAAACTTCGACCTAACTCGAGGCCCAACTAATTCTTGACAGCATCCGCAATGGGGAAATGAATTCCACGTCGATGCATTATACGTATATATGATTGCGGTGCATTGAGCTTGATGGGCACAACTACCCATGGCACTTGTTTCAATGTAGGTACCTGGAGGGCATCCACTTGGAGTTGCAATTGGAAACACCTTCCAAAGAGAATTATCAACAAAAAAAAACACCTTTTCCAATTTTGGTAGCTTGACTTGTCACGAAATTCAAGTGAGCGGCGGGGTAAGGGAGCCTCAATTCGACAAACAAATTGGTCTGCAGTCGAAAAATGACAAGAATTTCGTGACTTTGTCACCTTTCCGCCAAAGATAGTTTCTCCAGATACTAAGTGCTGGATGGTGGTGGAATTGAATGTGAAACCGGTGTCATGACGCGTCAAAGTCACGGCGGCTTCGAATAAATACATAGGTACATACGTATTTGGTCGCACAAAAGGCTAGGCCACGCTAATTACAGAAGACAGGAGTAGAGTTAATTTTTTATAACTACCGTTAAAGCGAAACCTATATACTCACTCACAAAAGGAATTATGTCAATGGAAATTGGAGTTGTGCGTTTTGGGTGGTTCATTGAATCGATGGTAATCAATCAGTGGAATAGGGAATTTCAATTGTCGCAGGTGCGCTCAGAGGAGAAGGTACAGACAGTTAACTTTCATAAATTGAGTGCACGAGCGTCAAATGAAAGTTGCCTTTGTTAATGTTTTCGATTTTGAGTTTGGCGAGCTTGTTTTTTTTCTTCATTATTGTTCGTGTCCCGGCTTAGGAAAGGGGAATAGAAACTAACAGCAGTATTGGTAGGTACGTCACAGAGCGGGACAAAATGTCGGATCGGCATCACGAAGTACGACTGTCTTTTCAATGTTGGGAATTTATTTTTGAAGAAAGCTTATCGCACGTTTCCAAATTCTATCAAGGCTATGTGGTTGTTATAGGGACATCTGGAGCCAAGTTCACAAGACGACAACGACAAGTCTTGCAAGTATCTCTTAGACTTGCCTACAAGTGAAAAGATCAGTATTGAATTTGTAACAACTGCAAATATTTGTAGCGTTATGATTAGGTTTCCCTAATCAGATCAAATAATTATTTAATTTAATTTAAACTGGATCAATGAAGTTTCAGTTTATATTTTGGTTAAGAATTAAGAACGCCACAAAACCTATTCAATGCGACAAAATTAATTAGAAAAGCCATTATGCAACTTCCTGAGATTAAAAAGGACGTAAACTAGTCTCCCATTCGGCTCTCCGGGGGTTCAACATGCAAATAATCACCCACAAGACTTGCAAAACGACAGACAACAACAACCACAAATGAGACAAAACACGGACACTAACAGAAGAAAGCTAGCTACAGATTTCTGCAACATTCGAGGTCTAGGATTCAACAATCTCAACGTCAGGTGATGCGTACACCAGCATCTGCAAGAAAAAAAGCCAGGCGTCCTAGTTTTAACCGAGACTCAAATAAACTCAAACACTGACTACACATATCTTCGCTGTCCAGGATACGAACTACTTCCTCGTTTTCGATATAAAGGGGGACTATGTGTGTTTACCCGAACAGATCTGTCGTGTGAAAGAAAAGAAGAGATGGAACCTGCGGATCTCGACTTAATATGGCTAAAGGGCGTCCTACAAAATTGTACCAAATTCTTTTTCTTGCCAACACCGCTCGCCAAACGATAACGAACCATCTAAATTATTTCGTCATTTATCCGATTAGGTAGACTGGATACAAATTCATCATCCAACTGGCTGAAGTTATTATATTTATGAATTGGCTACGATATTCTAACCGAACGGACGAGGCAGGGAAACAAGCTGAAGATTTCGCCATTTGCTGCAATGTCACTCAGCTCGTTGGTGAGCCCACGCGAATTCCAGACAATCCATCAAATTACGGGAACACTCTCGATCTGTTTCTCACAACAGAGCCAGATAATTATATACCTAATAAAAATATCTGCTCCCTTAGGGAATTCGGATCATGCTCTGATATCTGCTATACTCTCTATACCGACACCAATAGGAGCGAACCAGGTTCGCCATCCTTCGATTTGGAATAACATATAGTAAATCTAACTGGGACGAGCTTCTTCGCTTCGTTGCCACGGGCTGATATGTGCTTTAGAGATACCAATGCCAATATGTGCGCAGAAGCCGAAATAATTTTACTCGGTATGGAACTTTATATTCCACATTCCATCAAAAAACTAGTTTCAAATAAACCCTGGTTTAACAGAGACTGCAAGCGAATTACCGCAGCGCAAAACAAGGCTTTCCGTGAATGGTGGACAAATCCTTCGGAGGGAGAAAGATCTGAATTTATAATTCTTCGAAATAGATGCAACATAATTATTGAATCGGCGAAG
The DNA here is from genome assembly GCA_949372485.1 of Cheilosia soror. Taxonomy (NCBI): domain Eukaryota; kingdom Metazoa; phylum Arthropoda; class Insecta; order Diptera; family Syrphidae; genus Cheilosia; species Cheilosia soror. The sequence goes on from OX443561.1 coordinate 119,880,314, forward strand.
ACAACTTAATTGGATGTCCTAACGGCTCACGCGCATTCTGGTCCATGGCAAAGACAATCAGTTCTAACTTTAGTTGCTCTTCCTTTCCACCTCTAGTAAAAGAAGATGGCACGCTAGCAACAACACCTTAAGAAAAGGCAGATCTTTTCGCTAGCATGTTTTCAGACAATTCCACCCTCGATTCTGAGCCACCACTATAGCCACCAAATATCCCGAGGGTGCAAACATCGATGGCAGAAGTGAAATTTCGGCCTCGAATAATTCAACGCATCCTTAAAGAACTAGATTGCAATAAGGCAACGAGACCCGACGGAATCACGGCTTATAGTACTCAAGAGCTGTGCACCAGAACTTGCACCTGTACTATGTAAGCTGTTTAGCATGTCGTACTTCCAGAAGACGTTTCCTTCTTGCTGGAAGACCGCTCGCATTCAACCTATTCCAAAGAAAGGGAGGCGGTCTGTCACAAAATTATCGTCCAATAGTGTAACTTTCAATGCTCTCAAAAGTAATGGAAAAGGCAATAAATGTCAAAATAATTAAATATCTAGAAGGCCCCCCGATTAATAAGTGACGCGCAATATATGGATTTCGGAGCCGTCGTCCCACTGGAGACCTGTTAAGCTACGTAACGCACTAATGAACGCAAGCAATTGAAGACACCGCTCACAGCATTTTCTGGGAAAAATGCATCAACAGTTCCTCAGGTCCAAATGGATGACCATCCAATCCATCCCAAGGACTTAATGCACCTTACAGGAATCACAGTCAATTTAGGAATCACATGGCAGGACCACATATCCTATATCGCAAGGTCAGCGTCCGCTAAGTTAAGCTACCTATTTCGAGCAAAAATTTATTTTAGCCCCAAGAAACTTCTCCTTCTGTACAAAGCACATTTTAGACCAGGCCTGGAATATTGTTCCCATATATGGAGCTCGGCCCCAAAAACATTTACTTAACCTACTTCACAGCATACAGAGACGAGCAGATCGACTCATTGGAGACCCTACACTCACATCGAATCTGCAACCGTTGGTGCACCAGAAGACAAGTCCCTGACCTTTTCTTGTTCTATAGGTGGTACTTCCATGGTAGAAGTTCCGAGGAACTCAAAGACATTATCACTCGAAATACAACTTTTGGGCGCCCCACAAGACAGGCAGCTATAATGCTCTTGTCATGACCATACAGTACACCTGACAACCGCGAGGACATCAATTTTTCAAAACTCCTTCTGTTACAGGACAAGCTAACTTTGGAGCTCGATTCTTGAGGATATATTTCCAAAAGACTAGAATTTGCAGCAATTTAAGTGCAGAACTAACATCCATCTGCAAGCATCTCGGGGCGCTGATTAAGTCTTATAGGTTCGCCTTTCCCGGGAGAAATATTAAAAAAAAAAAAAAAGATGGAATCAATCAAGTGAAAGAAAAAAATAGCGTGACTGAAGTGTAGATCACTGGTAGATAGTAATTGATGAAAAATCTTTGACACTCTTGCGACACTCTGTTTAATATGTCTTATTTTGCGCATTTTATAAATTATTTTGAAACGCGTCTCAGTTTCGTATCGAAGTGAAATTCCATAAATTATCACGCGAACATGATCACAGCATCCGCTTTGGAAAATTCACCTTTCTTTTCCAAAATCTGACATCGATCTGTGTCGCCTCAGTGGACACCTTTCTAAAGTGTTACTAATAATAAAATAAATTCACTCCTTCATATAGTGATCGCTCAGGATGATTTGTGTGTTCCGCATCCAACCATATGTGCAGTGCACTGCCTCCTCCGTGCGGTTTACTCTGCGCCATTGTGTCCAAGTTTATACGCTTATGCTTACCCATAAAACAATTTCACTTCGTTAATTAATCCGTTTTTCCATGTCACCAAAGTCACTCAGTCTGTGGCATGCATCTGTATCTGCATGCGGCTGCCATTCATCCACATTGTCTAAAGGCCATATTGCACTTACTGATTTCGTTAAATTTATTATCGAATTCATCAGTTTTGTATGTCAACCAGAGTGTGTGTGTGTGTGTGCCATGTGGTTGGTAGGAGTATAGTAGCGTGTGTCTCTGACGAGCGGCGATCACAGATTCCTTCATAAATGCCACTCATGTCCACAAGGAGTTCCAAGCAATATGCGGTCATCATTACAATCGAGAGAGTGCTTCTGTCTTGCATATCTGAGTGAAGCATTGAAGAATTAATCTCTGCGAAGTTGGGTTGAGCAACTCAAGGAGTCTCTGAGGAAAGTTTTCGATCACACAAATTCATAATCATCATTTAAAATACGACAAGGAGGAGATCATCTTTAGCACTTTACTTGTCGGCCATTGTAAATAAATATTTATTGTAAAAATATTTTTTATTTCGAATGTAAAAGATACATTTGGCGTAGTGGGACATTAGTCCAACCGTTTTTTCTTAACTCGACTTATATTTCAAAATTGGGCAAACGAAGAGCCCTTAGTATACACAGCCTCTGTCTACCGTGAATATGCATTCCAAATGTTGTTGAACGAATATTCGAAATAGGATGAGGACAGTTATACTCTCGGATGTGTTTTTTTCGGAAATATCAAATCTAAGATCCCTCTCACAGTATTCCAGCAGACTAACCACTGAACCACTGTATCCACTAATGGATCATCATACATTTTAAAAAATCCAATAATGTCAACACTTCACATAGCCAGTATTAGATTATACAAATAATCATGATCACGATCCATGTTAGGGTTAGCGTGTTAATGATGTCTACATCGATTCGTTTAACAGATTTCCCTTCCGCGTTCGATGTCCATCCTCGTGCGCCTTTTCTGCATAGCAAGAACATATGTTTTCACTTCAACTTCACTCCAGCATGAAGTGCGCAACACACATGTAGCATCAGTCAGCTAGACATCACTATGTCACTAATTGACTCCGCAACAAAGTCCAACTACTGGCTTAGTGCGCCACACACACGCCATTCACCATCCAGTTTGTTTTGCGCACCTTCAATCAGATACAGGCATACATTTCGCCAGGATTCCTAACAAGCGGAACATTTAATTCCATCTTAGCCCCGGCTAAACTCTAACGAATATCGACCATTTGAACAATCGACATACAACATTCACGTGACTTATTGCCAAGACCAATTTTGGTAAGAGATACGCGCGAGTATACTTTGGCCCCCGAGAGAGCCTACCATGTCAATGCGCATGCGCATATAGCTTGCATGTCGGCGGCATCGATTGAAATTTAAGCCTGTGGGAGCTTATTCGTATAGTCAGCTTTGGGTCCTATTTACCAGCAACACCTTGGAGACCGCGAGCGATTGATCTTCGACTGATCGATTTGCCATTTAGTCTAATGACAGATGACAAGTGCAATGGAAGTGCGCAGCCGCGAAGGGTTTGACACTATGACTACTCGTGCCCACGATTTTTTGGCACATAAATCGCGCGACCGTTCGTTCGGTCGTGCTATGACCATATTGACCGGGATTCAAAGATTGGTACCGTTCCAGGTGGAATTTGTTAACGGATCTTCTCCCATAATATGGATCGAATCTATCTGTGCGCCTGACACGGCCGCATGGGGACACTTTATCGGTTTTGGGGGTCAGACATGAAAGCGGAAGGCCTAAGGGCGCGCATACTATCACCATCTATCGGAGGGATAGCTCTCGTCGCGTCGTCGTCTTCTAGAAGAATCATGCGTTACCAAATATGGGCTACCTGTGAGCGTATCCCTCTTGGTCTTGTGCGACTGTCCAGCTTCCCTGTAGCATCGGTCCATTGCGGGAAATTTATGGCGCATAAAAGATTGGCTAAATGATTTGCGGAACGAAAGAGAGACGACTCCTATCGAACTGTGTTGTTGGTTTTAGTCGGGGGAGACGCTCCAACAACGTATACCACCGCACCGGGCCGTCAATATTTCAAATGAAGAACGGTAGCAAACGGAGGAACCAAATAAAAAAAAACCGCAGCAGCGCTGCAAACAAAAAAAAAGGAAATAAATAACTTTTTTCTATAAAAGGTTAATTTAAGACACGAATAGCGAGCAAATGCGATAAGTGCACACTTCTGCCACTGCCACAGCAGCCAGCCACTATACGATGTACGGCATCGGTCCACCAGTGCGCTGCTGGAACGCTCTGTTATCAGGTGTTTAGCTGAGCGCACGAATTGCCAGCTTATTCGCTATTCATTTATACACGGCGTGGAGGAGATTAAGCCAACGCTAGATGTGATAAATGGTGACTTGGAATGCTTCCGCTGGAATTGGTTATGCCTGAGCTTCTATTGTTGCGGTCGACATCCACACCAACCACCAGCGCAGAGTGAGGTGCTGATGCTGGTGCAGTCTCTCTGTGTATGGAGGGCGGAATATCTTTGCAATAATCATTGGCAAGTGGAGCACTTTGGGGTCTTTGTCGCCGTGTAGATACTGGCGAGGCATGTACACGGATGTTCGGAGTACGTATACACGTATACGTAGGTAAGTACTATATTGGATGGCTATGGCAGGCGGAGATATTGCAGATTTAGGTTTTGCTTGCATTTTATTTGGACATGTGTCCATGTATCGACATGGCTTAAGGGGGACGCAGACGCAGCGACTCTGGCATCGGATCGATACCGTTCAACAGGTCAGTGAGCATGCTAATTTTAGAGAAAATTAAAATAGAACCGCTGATAGCGGAAGTGGCACGCAAAAAAGAGAAGGAGAGAGTTTCTCGAGAGGAGACTTTGTACAGAAGTTCGATGGTAGATTCACTAGGTGTTAAGATGCACGAAGTAAATGATTCTGAAGGTTACGAATTTTGAGTGATATACTTTTGTCTGTGCATGGTATTATCGGCGCTTCAATAACGCCTCTAGATGCTTGCAGATAGGTGCTAGTTTTGCGCTTAAATTGTTGTAAGTTGTACCGCAGAACCAAGAGAGTTTTGAAAAAGAGATGTCCTCGCTGTTAAGTGTAGTTATACTAATAGGTTATGTGCATTGATTGGTTGTCTTGAAGGGCGTTCAGTTCATATGTCGAATTTCGAGAAATATTTTCTATAAGCTCCTCTGAATATCTGGCATGGTAGTACCTAGAATAGAACAGATTGAGGTTAAGCTTCTTTACCATAAAGCAGGACTGGGATGATCAATTTCTTATACAAAATATCCTTAGTTGCTCGGGACAGCGCTCTACTACACAATTGCATTCTCTTCCCAAAGAAATAGCGGTTGGCAAGAGTTATTCTTCGCTTTATTTCCCCTGACATGTTGTTGTCAGAATTTATAGCAGAACCGAAGTATACAAAGTCCCTTACTACCTCAAAGCTATAGCTGTTAATTGCGAAGTTTTGTCTGATTCTTCGATATTGGGTGTATAGCAATCGTACCAGTGACAACTCACCGTGTTCTACCAATTATGTCAATACCATTGGCGTATGCTAGTAATTGATCGGACTTTTGAAGATAACTAATGCCTTGCGTGTTTTCAATATGCTGTTGTAGAAGTCTTACGACAGCACATCACCTCGTCTAAATCCTCTTAAGATATGAAAAGTTTCGGTAAGGTTGTTACCGACCTTGATGCAGCAGCGAGCTTCCTTCATCGCCATCTTACACAAGCGAATGAGTTTTGCAGGGATGCCAATGCTAGACTTGGCTCTGTAAAGCTTGTCGCTAAAGATGCTGTCATACGCCGGTTTGATACCTATCGATGAAAATGTGGTGCGTATCGATATAGACTTCTTGGGTTTTTCGAGGAACTGCCTAAGTATGAAAATTTGATCCAGAGTGGACTTTCCTGCCCTGAAACCGCACTGAAATGGACCAATGCGGCTATTAACGAAGAGTTTAATGAAATATGGCAGATAGAATCTTAAACAGTCCAAGTTTTAGGAAGTTTCTTGGAAATGAAAAAACAAAGCAAAATACAAAAATGACTATATATAGATTTAAGGCCGAAAGGCAATAGTTATGTTAAGAGTACTCGCTAGGAGCCAGTAAGCTAGATTAAGATACATGTTAGGTATAAATCGGATTTAGTAATTTTTGTCTAGTAAACATACCTACAATTTATCTAGACCTACAATCACTCAAAGGTTTTGCGGCCACAGACTTACTTACGAACGATACCAAATTTAAAGGTTACTTTCATCAATATAGCTGCTAGGAAAGAATATCTGCAGCAGTTGGAACAACACCGAGGCTTCAAGATGACATACAATATCGGCCTCATTCAGCAATTTTGCAGACATAGTCAAAAACTTTCCGGAAAATCAGTTCTAGTCAATACGCCAGCTGACAGATGCATCCGTTAAAATGAAAGAAAGAGACGACTTATTTTTAAACTAAGGAGCATCGTTAAGCCCAACCTAACCCATCGGCACAGAGATATAAGTGTTGGTATTTTATGGAATTCGAAATCATTTTGTACCTTCGGCGCGAACTTTGCGTATACCAACTCAGCTACTCCGTATATTACAGTCTTATCGAAGTATCGTCGGGGCCTGTAACACAGAACAACAAGTCAACAAGTCAACAGGCACTTGTAGAATTATGTTTGTTTAACAAGTGTATATTAAATATGTAACACAACAAAAACCGTATAACAATTGTTAAAACCAAAAATTTTCCAAAATTTTTTTAATTACTAGTTCAACAAGTCAGTCGGTATTGCTGTCCCCCAGACCCCCACTGACGGGGCGTTTGAACCTACGCTGAAGCTGGTTATTCGAAGTTTCTTGAAACAGTATCACTTGTCACCTGTGGAAGCGAATGATTTTGTTAATGATAATGGTGGGTGGGCTCATCAGTAGGCGACCACCACATCTGATCTAGACACACTGTTTGGTCGATTTTCACCGAGACTATAACGATTTTTCAATCAACAAGTGACTGTGAATCATACCTGAAGACAAATCTTTGGTTCAAAGACTATCGCCGAGAGGATTTGTTTTTTTGCCAGGGCCTGGCTTGTCCATTTAATCAAACTACTTTCAATCATAAACATATTTATGAATTGCATAACGTTGGAGTGTACGATTATATCCAGCTAGTTTATTACAAATGGACTTAGCGTCAAAAGCTATTAGGTATATATAGCAGGGGTTTCCAATCTTGTTCATACTGCGACTTCCTAGAGAGGTTGAAATATTTTTGCGACGCGTTTCTAAAAGCACAGATACCTATGTGAATAGAAGCTGATCTTATTGAAGATTCACTAAAGGGTTTTTCATTAGGGACGGGTAGACGTTGAAATATCGTCGTCCCTTATTTATGGCAAATTTTCTTGTTAACATACCCGCATTCGTCTTAAAGTGCGCCTCGTTGCTAAAGATTATTTTTCGAACAAAATTCCGGTCCTCTTCTAAACGCTGTGAAGCCAATTTAGCGAACAAACAGCTTTGTCTATGGTCATTACATTAATCATTATCATTAACTTTTAACTGACTTCAAATACCAAGCTTTCTATAAGCTCTTAGTTTTCAGACTTCAATCAAATAACTTCAGCAGGCCTTATGATCTTTAAAAAATAACTTTTTATTTTAAAGGTTGGAAGCGATTGAGGAAAATAAAATAATCTTAAATTTCAAATTTAATTTTTTTTAGTAGATAGTAATTATAACAAAAGTAGGAATAGTTTAAAATAAGTAGCTATATTCAACAAAACAAACTAAAGAATTATTTTGTAAAACTAAATTTAATCGCCTGGCCTTCTTTGCTGCAAATACATCAATTACTTCGTCAGTATTTATTTCTATCTCCCGATGAATTGACATTAAGGCTAAGCCAGTAAGTCGATATTCACCGGTAGAGTTTCTTAAAAAAGTTTTTAAGCGTTTCATCGTCGAAAACATTCTTTCTGGTGTACATGTCGATACTGGTAAGGTTGTCAAAATTTTTAAAAGTCGATGTATGTTGGGAAAAAAAATGTTACTGCAGTCTCCTAAAGCTGTTATGACGTTCTGTGAACGCAGTGCCTCGGGTTGTTCATGACATTTTGTCTTCCACAGTAGAAACTCAGCCTTCAAGCTATCCCAATCCAAAAATCTTTTATAAAATTTAAAATTTTCTTCGTTAAATTTTGTTTCGCTTTTTCCAAGTATTGACGGGATCAAAATATATAACGATGATAGAACGCTCTTATGGTCCTCGAACCGCGTTTGGAGCTGAGTTATAAAGTCTCAGACGCGTTTACATTGGCCCTATGCTTCTGCTTCGATACTGTTCGTGGAATTTTCAAGGTTTCAGTTTCATCCACAATACCTAAAAGGCCATGTGCAGTCTCAAAAATATCTTTAAATTCTGAATTAACATCTTCTCGAATTTTTTTTAACGTTTTTAAAACAAGCTTTACGTGGTCCAGAACTGACACTAGGTCACAAGAAGCGGATTGCAAAATTTTACACAATGGTAGTGTGTACGAAAACAAAATATTTAAGCAGCACAAGCTTATCAAAAAATCACTGGCCAAAACTGATTTTAAAAAACAGGGAGCTTTAGATGAGGTCTCAGAGTCCTTATCAATACTCAACACATCCAAGGTATCCGCACTATGCCTTTAAAAATTTATTTGAACCTTAATAAGCCGTCATGATTTTCAACCCATCGAGTTTCACACATAGCCGTTAAATTCTTCCATTAAGTTTCCAGATAATTTTTTTAATGTTTTTCTGCAACAAGTGTGTTCTTTTTGCGGATAGTTTAAAAAAAATTTCCAACCGATTTTACAATGCCAATCATATTACGTATAGGCTGAATTTGACAAGAATGTCCTAAAGCGAGGTTTATTGAATGTGCGCTGCAGTGAACGTACAATGCTTCTGGGTAAAATTCCCGTACAACTACTTGGACTTGGACACCTTTAAAACTATCCCTCATAGCGGAAGCACCATCGTATTTTTAATTGAAAAAAGTCTTGAATCTTTTTGCATTTAGTTAGGTAAAATGCCGAATTGGCTCATTTTTGTTAGGATTTGCTCTATTCTGGTTTTAAAAAAGTGCACTTGTTAAAAATTTCGAGGGGGGGGGGAGTTCAAACCTCCCCTAGCTACGGCCTTGGTTACAGCTACTCATTATGCGTTTTGGTCAGTTTATTTATTTCTAGGCTATCTAAGCTTGTTGCTTGTCAAGCCATTTAGTGTCGAATGGTAAAACACTTCCTTCCATTAATAAGAATAGTGGAATTTGTGAATTCGAATATTAAATGAGCATAATATAGATAGCTCCCACATTACGTAAGATACGTAGGTATGTAATGTACCTGCTGCATTTCTCTAAAAAATGTTCAGTCCAAAGTAGTTCACTGAATATGAACTTTTCTTTTATTTGTTATTTTCAACTCCGATGAAGGCGAACGTAGGTGCAGCACTAGCGGCATCATCTCTCACTCTCAGCTGCATCAACGAATTTGGCCCAGAAACCGATTAAATGATTTTTATATCTTTTTTTGTTTTGTTTCGAGAGATTACCCAGACAGATGTATATACACATGTTAACCTGCTAACGCCCACTTTCAGTCATTCGAAAGTTATCGAAATTTCACTAAGCGCACCGTGCCGGCCGCGGCCGCCTTGCCGAACTACATTTGGCATGGTTTCTTCAAAAGGATGCACGACTTAAAATCCCATAAAACCGTTTGTATTCGCCCCCACACACACCAAAGTGTTGCCGCAAAAGATGTGTATATAAACATTAAAAGATCGTAAATGAGAAAACAAAAACGAAAAAAAAAAAAAAAATAAATGATTGACGATGCAATCGGAGCGCAAATCATTCTCTTCGCGCAACGTTATTAGCAGTTTTATTTCTCTCTTCCATACTCTGGTCTTAATCTGAATCATTGTTCTTCCTACCCATTAATTAAAAGCGAATTGGCTCACGTGGGCATCACTGTGCTGTGCAGATTGAATGAGAGCGTTTTACTACGTTGTTTCTCTATATCTATCAATCTATTGGATCTACTATTTGATATGTTTAGGTTTTCATCAGCATATGGCGTGTATACCCTTCCTACGATGGTTAGTTTTGTTGGGCTTTCCTTTAAATCGCACGAGACGCTGTAAAACTGTCGACAAGTCATTTCGATGAGATAGCTAAATCGAATTCAGGTGTAAGAAAGTTACAAGCAGGCCTTCACTTGACTATAAATTGCAGTAGTTTCGGAAGTTAAAAATATTTTATGGAATTTGGGAAAAGTCCAAAATGAATCATTAGATTCATTTGCCAATCGAGAGGTGCTACTTTTTATTTTATATCCGGCTTCAGTCTTAATAAGTCTGCAAGGTTCTGTAAATTTGCAGGTTCAAGTAAGAATTTTGATCACCGCATGTTCAAAACAAAAGAGTTGAGGTGCGAACTTGTAAGGTGAAGGGACCCCATACATTTGTTGCCAATAGTGAAATTTTAAGTAGCGATCGGACTTACGATGTTTTCCTTTAGACTTTCGAATATTTCTTGTGTTCGAGATTACTTTGTTCTATCTTGCATCGGGTAATCTCAGGTGTAAACCGTTTGTCGGATGGGTAATTGTCGATTGGTGATCAACGCCCATTCCAAACGGTAAGAGCTAGCGAGCTGACATTTTGAACCAAATTTCCCTTTATAGTTAAAGTTAGCACTAAGAAGCTATTGGGGGAAATTCAAACTTCAAAAGTGAGAAGAAAATGGGAAAATTCTTATTAGAAAAAGAAACAATCTGCTTCCCTGATTTTGAAAATTTTACCTGGGCTTTGCCTTAGCGACAAGAAAAGGGAAATTGTAAAAAATAAGGGATGTGTGAAGTGCCTTATCGCTGAGTCAAAAGCCGGAAAAAAGGAAGGATTCCTTACACCAATCAACAAGGAGGATAAACCACTAGGAACTTACCACGTAGACCACGTCGGACCGATGGGACAGACACACAAACAGTACAACCACATTTTGCTTGTAGTGGATGCTTTCTCTAAATTCGTTTGGCTCTATCCAACGAAGAGTACGGGAACAGCCGAAGTGGTGGATCGGTTGAGGGAGCAGGCAGCTATATTTGGTAATCCGCGGCGGATCATATCGGATAGAAGAACGGCGTTCATGTTAACCACGTTCAACGACTACTGCGAAGAAGAGGGAATACAGCATCTCGTCATAACAACAGGGTTTCCACGCGGGAACGGAGGCATGTATTGGTGGTCAGCAAAATTGGTACAAGCATGTGGATCGCGTCCAGCTGGTTATTAACAACATACCGCCGAGGAGCACGAAATTCAGCCCATTTCGCGTGCTAACTGGCCTTGAGATGCGCGTTCCAGAGCACCCAGATATCCGAGAGCTGTTGACAGAGGAGGCGATGAATGAACTAGATGCCGAACGAGATTCCTTATACGGGAAGAAGTCCGCGATAAGAAGCGGTTACCAGAGAAGGAGTACCAGGTAAACAAGTTAGTCGTCATTAAGCGCACTCAGTTTGGTACCGGCATGAAGTAGGTATATAAAGTCGTCCGCGTCAACAAACACGGCCGATACGAGGTGCAGAAAGTGGGAGAGCATGAAGGGCCCAGAATAACTACTACCATGGCTGTCTCACCCCCCCACGCTTTTCAAGAATCGGCAAATTAACGAGCAATTTTCAAAAATTATGTCTGAACAAAATGTTAAAATATGTAGAAGAAGTGAGTTTGAATTTTCATTAGGCTGTTCAAGAGTCGGCAAATCAATGAGCAATTTTAAAAAATTAGGCCTTACACCGCGTCTCCACGAGCAATATTTCATAGCTTGAAATCTGTCATTTCTCATAGAAAGAAATAATGATAGCATGCAATAAAATGTAGGGTGGGCATTTCATAGCTTACCATTTCTATAGCCATCCCACGAAAACACATGCGTCACAACAAAAAAGTACACCCCATAGAATAATATCGATAGCAAGCTAACTATGAGCTGAGCAATAGATAGAATACCATTTTTCATAGAATACTATTTGTAGTCTCCAATTCGAGCAATTCTTATAGAATGCTATATGGCATTCTATGAAAAATTGCTCTTGGAGACGCCGGGTTAGGTTTGGATTTTCATTAGGTATAGGTTTTAAGCTTGTAAAAAATGTCAACCTACAAGTCGGCATTTTCAAAGGTTCCACATGAAATCCTTAAAATTTAGCAAGTAGATTCGACGATCGGCATCGGTGAATTTGACGAATGAAATCCTTAAAATTTAGCAAGATTCGATTCGATTTTAAAAAGAACGAGTGGCATCTCTAATTTGAGGTTAAATTCGAAGGAATATGTTATTCGCTAGTTTGTGGAAACCGACTTAGGTATTGATGGACTTTGACCCTTGCCGCGGGTGTTTTCGTTCGCGGCAAAAAGTTTAGAGAACGAAATTCTGCATTTAAACTGTTTATAAACTTGTTTTCGTAATACAGCTGATGGCTGAAATTCGCGAACTGCCGCGACCTAGAAAAGTGTTTATGTGACTGGACTGTCAAAACTTGCGAATATTCGTTCGTTTGTAGATAGTTGGTCGCTCTCATGCGAATGGTGCTTTAGGTATTGGCCCAGGTGTATTCCTGTATGGCGAATCCCATACAAACAAAAACAATCAACATTTTATAACCCGAAGATCACCGAATCAATTGAGCTCAAATTTACAGATGAGCTTAGATATTGGCCCGGGATATTTCCTGCGTTGGTCAGAATTGGACAAAGGGGCGTGGGACCTCCCATACAAAAAACATCTTCTATGGGGTGAAATTCGTTGAAGTTAGATATTACTCGATACCCGCTGGGCCGATTTTCGTGATTTCTATACCGTCGGCAAGTTCCTGAAATAAGTCGGCATTTGAATGAATGTCACCCCCGCCAAGGCTCTAACCCTCGCTACGCCCCTGAGTAAGATGTCACAGCCGAAAATTTGAGTCAACCTATAGCTGCAATCTAAAATAAAATACCCTTCGTCCTTTTTTCAAACAGGACTTAGACGAGGCTTGGTTTTAAACTCTAGATAACTAAAGAGACCTAGCAAGACAGATTTAGTTTTAGTCTCGAAGAGTTTCAGGAGTGTATATAAAAATCGTGGGCGAATCGCTACATCTGTAAACGAGGACTTTATTACGGACATAAATTAAGCGCTTACTTAGTTTTCTTAATAATTACGTTTGTGGTTAGGAGATCCCAAGGTTCCTACTGCGCCTTATATAAGATCGTATTGAGTTTTTGGCACAGTTTCTATTATTTTAATCCGCGCCACCGCCGGTCGCGGTGGTATCGATAAGTGCTAGTCACTAGGTACTATAAAGAAAATGGGTGAATATAATATAAACATGCTTGTCGAACTTCCTGCCGTACTTTTAAAGAACTTTCCATCAGGGGATCCACAGACGCTGATACGTAGGTATCTATGTATCTTCTTTTGAATGGCTGTAACGATAGGTTAGGTAGGTAAGTGCGCAATGTGTTTTCTTATGATCATAGCTCTCACCTTGGTTAGAAAGTTTCAAGTGGCTCCTCATGAGAAAAATACTTTGGCTGTTGATCGGGCCATTATGTATATCACTATGGATAACTTTACTGACTTTTGAAGGAAATATTTTGCTAAAGTTAGAAAAGGTAGGTATACCAAGATCACAGAAAGTAGTTTTGACGATAACCTATGGTGGGATGAAAAGGTAGGCACCCCAGGTGCTCACGACCTTCTCGTTTCTGCAGTTTCTGAATAGAAGCCATTGTTGGTCAGACCTAACATCTGTATAATGTCTTGCCTAAGATTATTCTTTGGATCTTTTTGTATTAAGAATTTAGTGAATACCTTTTTTTTTAAATATATCTTTTGGCTCGACAGCGCCCGTAAAACTTAAATTGTTGTAACTTATTGTTGTTCACACTTATTTTTTGCTTTGAATACTGCGTTTGCATGAGTGCATGCTAAGACAGTTCTTGGAAGATACTAACACACTTCGGAAAAAGCCCCTGCGTATTTCAAGCAGAGCTCCATGCCATTAAAGAATGCGCAAACCTTATATACAATTCAGGTATTAAAGGCGCCAACATCCATATATTCACGGATAGTCAAGCAGCTATAAAAGCCCTTAGCTCACACATTATTGACTCCAAATCAGTATTACATTCCTTCGATTCCCTCCAAACACTTAGAATACTGGAACAAAACCATTCTATGAAACCCACTTTCATTGGACCTGAACCATTCTGTTCGATTCCCAAATCAGCTATAAATCTGGCTATAAAAAGCTGGGAGCAAAACAAATGTACTTCGTACTGGGAGAACATCCCAGGCCTAAGACAGGCCAAAAGAGCTATTCAGCCCTTCAAAGCAGATGCCAGAAAGATACTAAATCTTCGCAGGCATGATATCAAAAACCTAGTAGGCTACCTAACGCGTTACCATGGTCTGCGATATCACCTAAATAAAATGCATTTAGTCGACTCACCGGAGTGCAGATGCAGACTATGTCTAGAAGAAGACGAAACAGCCGAACACATAATATGTGAATGCCCGGCCCTTTACGGTATTAGAAGGAAATCATTTCTCAGGGAAGTAATAAGTACCGAAGAACTAAGGAAATCCTCTGCTGAATGTGTGATCAGCTACATTAGGAAAGTAGAAGCGCTACTAACCTAAACATATATCTGACGTCAATCACAATAGATGTTTTAGGTAGACGTGCATCCTAATGCTCCGGCAAGCCAGAAGTTAAAAAAAAAAGAAAAAAAAAAAAAACACACTTCGGAAAGCAGAAGGTAAGGCCGACATCTAGGTATGCCTGGAAGACACTAGCGCCAGGGGTTTTTGAGTCATCCGCGAATATTGAAATGGCTCAGTCGCTAGTATGCATTTTGGTTAAGCCTGTAATCCACCCAAGATTGAAAGACTCCACAAAAGTAAAGCAAGTCAGTACTATTTCTTGCAAATAGTTTTAAACAGATCTATATCGCGGAAGCGATCTCAATCAAGTGAAACGGAGTTAATATCCCGTTTTTATATTCTCGCTAAAGTCGAGCAACATGCTGCAAAACTTTTCGATTCAATTTTATTCGTCAAACGAACATAAAATATCTTTCTATCGCTTTCGACACCGCATCTTCCCCCAGGAAGTGCTTTGCAATTATTCGAAGTAAAGTGCTTTTCCATTCTCAGAGCATGCGCTGCGCGGTCGTAGATTGCCTTCACCACGCTGACTTGCCTATAGTGTAATTATCGATTTATCGTTACTTTATCATCACAGAAAGTCAGTCGGTGGTGTGTACGTATATATGAGTAAAAAAAAAACATCCCACGCGCCACCTGGCTCTAATTATTTAAATGCATCTTTTGCCAGAACGACACAAATACCTAGTATAGGTACAACCAACAGCGTCACTATCTTGAACGACATATCTCCGAGAGACCACTGTGTGTACTGTACAACGCCACTCACAAAGGGCGGATTCGGTGCATTACCGATGTGCAATGCCTCCTAATGATCCCCTAAACTAGTTGGCTTAGCAATGATGCACGTGTGTTGTCTTGGTGCCGAGGCGAATATCTTATCACGCACTTTTCTCCTATTTGCGACCGTTTTACCACATTTTACCATCCATGTCCTCGTTGAGCCGACTTCCAAGTCGTTCAACAGAGATGAATGTCTTGCGACTGCATCTTGGAGCTTCCGCTTCGCCCCGCCTCGTCCGGCCGTCACCAGGATAAATGATTGCATTAAACGAACAAGTTGTCTAGCTGCAGCGATGACGATGATGATGATGATGCTGATGCCGAGAGGTCTTCTTTATACCCTCTACGGCTTACACGAATAATATATACGGTGTGCTAGATTCTCTGGATTAATTTTAATGGGTTTTTGATAGGTAGGCGGGCAACGCGGGACGATTTGTTTGATGAGGAGGTGGACAGAGGTGGAGACGATACCCCCAGTCATCTTCACTGTGACATATTAGACAGGCGATCATTAAGCAATGTTTTGTGTCAGGCCTCTGGAGTCCCTCTGGTATACGTTCGGGAACGGGAATCAGTCGGATGGTATTAAATAAATGAATCTGCCGATAAATGATGACGATATAATCGCATTTGGTTGTAGAATTGGAAATCGCTTTCGAAATTATCGATTTATCGATGATTGAGCAATGAGGGCATTGTTCTTGTTTTTTTGTTTACTAGATGTATAGGGAGGATTAGCCTGGACTTTCGCTAATTAGAGACCTAATGTCAAAAGTCTACTTGTAACTGGTAATAATTTATCTTTTAATGGACATAATTTGATGACGCTTGGGAATGTCATACGCGCTATAGCGTACCATACCGGAGTGCCGATTGTCATCTTATGGCATCTTAGGGTTGGACAATTTGAGCGGTAATCGGGTTTGATGTATGTCTCTGCTCGGAAATCGACATATCAAGCCAAAATTATTTTGAGGAAGACTGTCCATAAAAACCTGGTTATAGTAGAATTGATAATTTGCTTGAAATAGTTCTCCGTCAAAATAGAATGCGCTTTCGAAAAAGCTTCTTTTAGTTAAATGTACAGCTCTGCGGAAGCGGAACAGCCTGGTGCAAGCTGAATAGCCTATTATAGACAGTCGCTAAAGGGTATTATCATCCCACACGCCAGCGAATGTGTAATACTTCTCTTGGTATAGAGACGTCGAGTTAAAATATTTGAAAGCCCTATCTGTTTTCCACAGACCAAGGGCGATTTTAACAAAGGGCGGTCCTAAAAAAAAAAAACATCTTGCGGATCTATAGGGCGATGATAGATTTTGGGCTTGCCAAAATTCCTTAGTACGTCCGAATCTGCTATAGATGCTCTGCCTCTCATTTATCAATGGGCTACAATACACGCTCAGGGCTATTTCCCGATTAAGAAAATGTAGTGTGGACATTTTGCGATCTGTCAAAGTAGTACTGTATTGAAAGACCTCAAGTTCCTGCGATACTTCATTAAGCGAGTTTTTAGGTTTCCCAGCAGTACTCCTAATTACATGCTGTACCTTGAGACGGGAGTTGCTCCACTTTTCTAAAACTCCATCTCGATTATGTAGTGCGAGTCATGCAGATATGGAACAAGATAGGATACCAAGGATAGTGCTTTCTCAAATGCTGCAGCACTGGGGTAAATGCGTTGAGGGTCCGATTGCGGTTTTGAACTAAGAGCCGCACCAAATGAGCATCCAATTTCGCTGAAGCAAAAATTTAACATCTTGCTAGAGAAGATAGGTCATAAAATGTATGACAGATATGTAAATGAGGCGCAATCGTCACTATACCGCTTATATTACAGCAAACTGAATCATCATTTAACAGATAAGACTTATTTTCTGGACAATATTTCAACGGATAAACTGAGCACTATCTTCCAAATAAGAGGGGAATTGATTAAATTGAATTCTGTACCGCATCGCCCGGACCTACCAATTTTGTGTAGCCCTTGCAATATCAGATAACGAGAGGATGTGTTCCACTTTATTGCGAATTGCCCTATATTAAAAGAGTTCCGGCAAATGTTCTTTGGATTGCACGTGCTTAAGTTAGAGGAAACCTTTCAGCATACTAAACGGAGACCGCAGTGTTACTTATTTGTAACTCTTTATGAGCGATTATGAGTCACAATCAACCTTCCAACTCTACAGCTTAAGTTTCGTTTGGTGATTAAATGAAACTCGTTCCTATAATTCAAATAAATTCAACGTCTTTTATTTATCTTCATATAAAAATTTAGATCAATTTAACTACCAAATTGCAAAGCTAAAACTATAGTGTTTTAAATTACTTTTATGGGTCGTGCCATTCCCCTATTTCGAATCCTACCTTATTCCAATTTTTATGCACAATGCACATCAATGTTAACAATCTTACAACATTTGAAATGCATAATTTTTTGTATGGGAGGTGCCATGTCACTTTATCCAATTTTTATGAAATCTCGCCGAAACAACTTCGGGCCAATAGTAAAGATTTTTTCAATATGTGAGCTCAATCCACTCTGTGCTGTGGTTTTTGAGATATACGATGTCGAAAGATATTCTTAAAAATTGATTGTGCTCGATCTATTCTGTGGTTTTCGAGATATAAGATTTTTAAGAATTTTTTGTATGTCCAATTTTGACCAAACTTCACAGAAACTCCTTTAAGTCAATAACAAAGAGTCTCCCAAAATTTAAATTCATGGTTCATGGTGGTTTTCAAGTTTTGCGATTATTGGTGTTGTATAATATTACTATACAAAATGGAAATTTAAATTTTTTTTGTTTGGGACGCATTTTTGGGCTCGGGCGACCTTTTTTTGGAGACATTTTGAAATTATCCATCGGTAACGCTGAGACCGGGGATGGGAGGTACTTTATGACTACGCTACAGAAAGTGTATAATCGAAGAAAACTTTTAAAGAAAACATTAAATATTTCAACACAACAAAATAAATTTTAAATTTGTTTATTATTTGTCAATCTGGTAGACGGCCTTTAGCCAAGCCATAAACTTAGACTGTATCCATCTAAATGAATTGTTTTGTTGCTCAAATAAAGTCATTATTAACTAACTAATGAATTTCTTGATGAACATAGAAGGCGATGTTTAAAGTAGGTTTTTAGGATGCGATTAGGGTACCCATTGACAGCTCTACGGAATGCACAAAATGAATCTATTATGCCCGTATGTCTGTATAAGAAATATACAACTCTTCGTCTGTCAATTAGCAGGAAAAACTGTTGACTGGTGTAATCGCAGGCTTCTTAACTTTTCCCAAACACTTCAATGTTTACTAGGCTTAACCGAATCTAACATCTTCCATTCCTATGCAAGCTAGGATAGAGCGGATCAATTCCTCTGCTATTGTCCATCTTTTAGTCTTACCAGGTATCGGACATTTGGTGCTGATGTGGTGGATGCTAGCATCATAGGCTCCTCATGATGCCAGAAGTCAGATTTAGCGTCTCTAAAGCTTTGAGATGCTTGCAGGTAGGTCTTAATTATGCAGTTAAACTGTTTTAAGTTGTAGTCTTCCAAAGTATGCTTGGAACGATGCCATTTTTATTTGCTTTATCTTTTACATAGCGCTTAGAACTTCGAGTCTGGGTAGACCATAGCCCTGGCTAATCACTAAGAGATTTGAATTAGGACAGACAATATTACCTCTGACTAGAATTTCGCTTCAAATCATTCAAGATATACGTTTACCAATGAAGTATAGAGCAGGTGCGTAGGTGCAAACCGTTCTTTTGAGATTGCAATGAATTGTTGTCCCGTGACAACCTTAAGCGCCAGCCAACAGCAGTTATTCCAGTCCCAATATGGCGCCCTCATATTAAATAAGCAATTATTTCTTAGGCTCTAATCCACCCGCCTGGCTCCTAATATCGTTGTGACAAATTAATTTGTCAATTACCTGTACATAGCCGTCTTTGAAAGCCGCCAGCAACTAGAAACAACTACACCCTCCTCCACTCTTGATATCGGTGACTGTCATTGAAACTTGGGAGCAAAAAAAAAAAAAAAAATTAGCCATCTAAACAATGACCGCGGGCCATCATCACAGCCCACAAAAAAACGCCATCATTTCCAGCCCGTGGCGGTAACGCCATAAAACAACACCTCTCGCTAAGCTTTTCATCGCTTTTCCAAACAAATCTCAAACTTATAGCTCTCGTCTGCGGATGGGACGCCTCGTCGTCGTTCCACATGAGAGATCCAAACGGTTCACCCCATTACACACCTGAGAGGATTAATTCGAAATCAATTTGTTGTGAAATTAAACGAAACGTTGAATCTATTAATTATATCATTATTACCGTTGTTGGACGCCATGCAGCAGTTATAGGGCGACAAGCGGCGCGACGTATATGGAGGATAGTTGTATAGGTCTCCCATATACGTGGTTGCTCTAGGAGTCATGGAGTGCATTAGCGGTAGGTGGTCTATTCGCTTTGGCTATGGTTTAATTTGTTGGCGGTTTTTTTTTTTTGCTTGCAGATCTTAAGCCGCAACAGGTTCGCGTGTGGACCACTTACGCAACACAGAGTATATAGCCATAAGCCAGCGTCTCAACGAGACTAAACGGTTAATTGTCGAAATTTGTACGAATGAGCGAGCGCGCGCTAGGATGAATTTATTAATGACACAGTGGGTGCGGCCGCTGGGCTAGTTGGGCGGTCGGGATTTTCAATCGAGTCTGGAAAGTATCCATAAGACTGGACAACATTTGCAGTGGCTGTCAATTAGATTTCCCAAAGAAAAGCGTATGCGAAATCTAGGGCATGACTTGAGGTTTCCTCTTTAAGAGTTACATTTGCATTGGTTGGCAATTTAGGCATCAGTAAAGCTTACACATTAGTTCGCTTTAAGGTCGATATGTAAATATGTGTAGCAAATAAATTAGAAAGACGGTATGTTGTTGAATTTATGTGGATGGTATTTATGTTGGCGTTAGGTACTACATATAAAATGGTAGTACGAGAACGTTCTCTCAATATGAATTTATTAGTTTTGCAACTTAGTCAAGAAGACATCATCAATTTGTATATCCCGCTTTTGCAATTCTCCCAGGATGCTTAAGGAGACATGCATTTCATGTCACCTCTAGCAAGCGAGGCTGAGTAAAGACGTTCAACCAATTTGATCAGCATGAAATGCAGACATTTGGCTAGCCAGGTGTCTTTCTTATGAAAGTTAATATGTAATTGTCAAAAATGTTCGTTTTTTGTAGACGGCGCAGTAAATTGTTCTCATTTTGTATTTTTATAAGAGTTCTGCTTAAGCTAATTTTATTCTTTCGATTAAAGTTTTTCTTTGCATATTCAACTACGTACAAGAATTTATTTAAGTGCAAGGGTTGCTAAACTCAGAGGCAGGGGCGGATCCAGGAATTCTGTTTGGGTAAGGTCGCGTTGGCTTAGGTCAGACAACTAGTAAAAAATATTTTTAAAAATAGATATATGTACCTACATAAAACTTGCATAGACAGGTATCTATATAGCAATGAACCTTATTATGCTGATGCATTCCATTGCATGTGTCAGAAGCCATCACAGAACAGCTGTCAGTACCAATCCTTACCTCGTATCAAAGATCTTGTACTATCCGTGACAATAGGTTTGTTTGACGTGGGCAGTCCTAGTTCGCACTGAGAAGTGTGAGTGAATTTTCGTGGCTTACAAAAAACCGAAGGGAACCCCAGAAATTCAGTTTCATGTCGAACACGAAATGTAACCGTGAGACCTGTCACTGAAAAAAAATGTTTAATATACCTACAGATACAACACCAGCAATAAAACTAAATTTATTTAATTAATGATTGTAATGTTGACAATCATATTTCTTTTAACATTTACTACATAGTGCTGCACAAGTCAATAGTTCACAAAAATATAATTTCACCCAAATGACAGCTACGATTGACAGCCAAATCCAGCACTAAACTCTTGCCCTGACTGAATACCTATAGGTTCAGCTCAGTGCTCAACTAGGGCGCCCCAGTGCTCACCTCGAACACAGGTTTATATCGAACGCGACAGGGCTAACCCAGTGCTGCTCGGTATGGGAAATGTGAGTAGCTAGTTTGCTCGAAAATAATGGAAAATATTTTAGATTTAGAACCGTTTTGGATCCGTGTTTGGGTCCGTTTATGAGGTTGTTGCATCAGAGTCGCTTGCTTGAAAAGGGTACAAAACTCAAGCTACCTCAAATTTGTTTGTGGCTATATTTTGTAAAATCTGAACGCGACGAATTTCAAAGGGTTACCCCTTACCCATAGAGACAATTTTTTTTGACAGCCTCCGTAAATTCAAGGAATGTTGTTTGGATTTCTTTATTAGTGATTCTACCGCATAATTTGTTCCTACTACTGTGCGAGGAATATTTTAAATGATTTGTAAATAAATAAAACATAAAAAAAAATAACAGAATAATAAATAAATAAAATGCAAACATAAATTAGGTTTCGCTGTCGAACTGACATTATTAACTCACAGTAGTTCTATTCAGTTATTTAATGTTTTTCATTTTTCTTTTTTTTCTCTGGAGTTTTGGGTATGGCCATGACCCCCATGACCATACCCCTGGACCCGCCACTGCTCAGAGGCAAATAATGATGAAGGACGTTAGGCACATACTTAGGAGCATGCCTTAAACCAGGCTTTATTGAAAGTTGTCAACATATGCATCTATTACATGTGTTGTGAAAGACATGTAATAAATGCTAATGTTAACTTCGAGCTTTGTTTGCAATTATTTTCGGATCTTTCATACGTCATACGGTCATACCTTATGAACAGTGACGTATAGCTTTATATACTAGATGGCAAAGGCTTCAGGGCAAAAATGGACTTGGCCTCTCAAATAATACAAATTTAAAATCATTTTAAAGCCCTGCATATCCATTACAAGGTTGGCTTCTGAATAACGTTTAAGTGGAACTTGAATAACTCTCGATCTAAATCGCCGCCGAAGAAGATCTAAATCCTTTGGGGGAAGAAGTTGCTACACAATAAGTACCATACATATTCAAGTGTTTCTTAAGCGATCTCTTAGAGCCGGCTGCAATGGTAGGTAAAACGAAGGAATCTCATTTCGGCAACTTTTGTCGGCGTACCAAAATCTTATGACCATACAAAGTAATAAGAACAGAATAGAAAGAATAAGACAGACTAAAAACAGCCCACAATTTACAATAAAAACAAGCTCTCTTATCCTGATTACAGAATGGCCTAACTGTCCCATTCTAACCAGCATTCTTTCTTCTTTTGCCCCTGAAGACACCGAAATACTTTAACTTTTCCAGCTGTTTCAATGGGAGTCCATTACTTCCAATTTGTTTACATTCACATTCAACCTGGCTCCATCGAGTTCACGCTAAAGTTCAATCAGGGAGGGTTAAAGATTGACCAAGTGCAAGTCTACCAGTACCGACCCGAACCCCGAGAATATGGGAATGTCTTTGCAGCTCAGTCAGTCAGTCCAATCCATACATTTAGTAGAACTGTTTTGGCTCACCTCTAGTTGTAGTTCTTTTTGAGATTGTCCAGATTAGATCTTGTTCTAACTCAACAAAATTCTTACAAGCCTTAGAGTTAAAGCCTATAGGTTCACCGTGTTGACATGTGATATATTTACCAAGTATTTCTTGCACTCACTTACTGCCATTGACTTCAAGACGACTGACTTCATAGCTTTTATGGCCGCTTGAATGTCAGAGATAGTGATATTTTTATTAACATGGTTGCGTCTCTTCAAGTCTTTTGTGTAACAGAAATCGCTGCCTTAAAGACAGTGCAATCAATGGATTTATATAGATCCAGAGTTTCGCTGAAGATCAAAGTCTAACTTTCTAGCAAGGTGACCGAAATGACTCTAGAAGAAGAATATAAAATAAATCAATTCCCTACCCAAACATTGAACAAAATTAATACAAAACATGATGTTATATCCTACCTAGGGATCAAGTACCTTCATACTTTATTACAATAGATCTCTTACCAAATTTTGGCTAACAATGCCAATAACTCTTGTTAGCATTCTCGCTAAAGCCCCTTAATATATCCTCGACATGACTCACGCTGTCGGCCGACCTACTTTATGCAACACTCTCCCGAAGTAAAATATATCAACGTATGTGCCATGACAATCTATAATCTATATAAAATGTTCCCATAAAACTTAATGAATTACTTAAGTCCAGGCGACTACTGTTTGAACTGCGCATGCCTTCGGTACACGTTAAGCAACTTAAGCAATTAGCCAAACCACACACACAGCCATTTGTCTCTGGCCCCATCAATTTGCAAATCGGCATCAGCGCCGCGCAATGCAAACACCACAGACACAGACAGGCTATGCATATACGAATGCGCAGACTCAACCAATCACCCCGACAACTGTCCAATCAGTCAGTTAATATGTTAACCAGGCTAAAACAATGACTCCACCAATGGCAACATATATGTATGCAACGAACTAACGAGAATTTTATGAAATCGACCAAAAATTATCCCAAAGCAGGCAAAAACATAATCAGCTCGAGGCAAAACGACGACAACAGACAATTACAGTCGCTGCAACCATAGTACGGGTGATCTTGTCTCTTTTGGCCGAAAAAAAGAACAAAAAAAAAAAAGAGCTCTTAACAAACAACGACAGTGACAACAAGGCATCAACTCGATCAACTCCCCCCCACAGGCGATGTCAAAATAAATCAATTGATTGATCTCGTTTTATTTATGTCCAATTCAATTGCGATCATTCGTCGGTTAGAGTCTCGCTCTCGATCGAAGTTGTCAACTGAACGTACTGAAACTGAACACACGAGAACTGCGGCACTGGCAGAGTAGGCTGGATGGACCCAGCGCCGGCCGGTCGTTTTGCTGGTCCACAAGTTGAAAGCAACAAATTGCGTTTAATTGAAAGGAATACCAACAACAACAAAAAAAAAACGTCCCTTCCGACACATAGAGCTGGAGAAACAGGCGCAAGCGATATCTTAAAATTCCAAAGTCTCTCAAATTTAAAGTTCTATCCGTTTGTGGCTAATCCAAGCCGAATATGTGTGCGAAATTGCGGCGACAAGCTCTGGTATGGCTTAAGCGTTTATACAGTATGTTAAGCAGAAAAGGGATCACTTGTTAGAATCACATTACTGGTTTATGGGATAAAGTAGTGTCTTCCCTTTTTTCATTTAGAATGGGTCATTCAGGTCTTAAGTCGAATATGGTTCAGGTTTTTGAATCTTATAAAACACTATATCTAAGAATAAAAAATTCCACCGATTTTGTTTTCACTATCTTACGCCCCAGTGAATAAATATAAGCAATGAAAAAGCGATATATATCCAGGCTGCAGTAAAATAATTCCATAGATTAAATCAATGGTACGGTCCCCGTCGAGCAGGATCCATTATTACATAAGCTTAAAGAGCTACTTTGATATACATAATATTCGAATACCCTTTACGTCTATAATAGGCATTGTCAATGCACTTGGAGGCTATTTGTACCATGTTTTTAACTGCGCCAACTCTAGCGAATGTCTCACAATGACTAACATCTGAGATCTTAACTGTCCTGAAAAAGATTCTCTATTCAGAAATTCAGACTCGGCTTAAAATTGTAAGTCCCTTCCATTCGTCCCGAAAAATGAAAAAAAAATGTGCACCACTGGGTCGCTTTCTGGTAACTTTCTCGTTTATTGCGAATCTCGCAGAATCTCAGAGTCATTTCAACAAATTTTACGTTTAAAATCAAACCCACTCAATATGTACTTATAGCTCATAGGTAACTGAATTTTGAATTATATTGCCACTGAAGTTTTGGCCTTTACTAAAATGTACCATTACCGTGTGTGAATTCTGATCGGGAGATGGGTAGTCATTTTTGAGAAATATTCATATAACGGCTATATTAGAGTTTTCCTATTCTGAGATAAACTTGATCACGTAGTGTTTAGAATACTTATATTGTCTTAAATATGTATTTCAATCAAAATCGTTAGAGCGGTTTTTGTAAAATTATGCTGACAAATGTTTTTTTTTTTACGGGAATTTTTCCAAATCTTGGAGCACTCAGACCAATCCCGGTCCATTGTACTACCAAACAGAAACCCCTTTTGGTGTAGTGGTGGAGAAACTCTGATATTATTTGTTTCTCTTTATGGTTGGTGGCAGACTATTGCTGTCCCTGTCCCCCGCCGGGGCTCGAACCAGCGCCGCTCGGGGTCACAAACAATGACTCTAACCACTACACCACGGCCACCGCAAAGATTAAATCTTACAACTTTGGATTCGAAAAGCACTGTTATTGAACTGTTTAGCTGAAAACTGTGTACGACGTATTCTTCAGGATATTACATTACCTAGCAGTTACATTTTCATCCAAATCGAAAATGCCGTTTTTGAGATATGAGCAGTTTTTTTTTTAAAGTAGGTAGGTACTATTATTACGGATTTGGGTGGATATCAAAGGACGCACGATCCAGCCACCTCAGTCGTTGCACCTTCGCTCTGACTATCCAGACGGTACCGAAAATTACTTAAAGAATTTTCATCTCGAAGCAACCAAGAATAACCTCTTCCGATTTTGATAGAGTCCATGCCTCTGCACCATAAAGAAGGACTGGGATGATTAGGGTCTTATAAAGGGTATAACTTTAGTTGTTCAACGTTCAAGAGAGAGCTTTGCTACTTAGAGAAAAGAAACAGCGACTGGACCTGCTAAAATCTCTTAAATCATTAAAAATACGCTGAGCTTCACTCTATTGAAATGAAGTAATCGTTCACTAATGATTTTGGCACACTTTCAAAAAGTAATTTTAATGCCGCATCACCTGTAGCAACAAATGACGACGCAAAAGGACATCTGTCAAGTCGACTCAAAACGCTATCTTGTGAAATCTAACTGCAGCGCCATTTCTTGTTCATCTTCCAAACACAAAATCATTGCATATGTATGTGTGGGTAATGTTGTTGCATGTGTGGCAAAAGTGGAAGATTTTCCAAATTTGAAGGTTTGCCAATTCACTGCATTAATACTTACATGTACTGAAAATCAATGTTTTTGAATTTTCACATTTTTCGGAATAATTTTCGCAATTTTGAACCTTTGCAACCATTTGAACTGTAATACTAAGATCAAAATATTATTGAAAATCAATTTTTCTGAATTTTCCTTAAACTGTAATCGCGTTTGGTAGTTAGCTTTCCAGCGAACGCACCTACTAATACCGTCATTTTATGCGAATTTTCCTCACAGCGCTAGGTCGAACGGTATTGATCTTTGTAGTCGGCGCTCGAGGTTGAAGACGTCCAGGGAACGGACTATTTCATTATTGCAATGAACATGAATACGAGTGTAAAGTTTACGAGCAAAGTTTGCTACTTCGTCACTCACGGTAGCAATTCCTAAATCTCTGTGAATATCACTATTCCTTATATACCATGGAGCATTCACAATTGCTCTTAGCGTTTTGTTTTGAAATTTTTTTAGTACCTAGAGTCATATTGATTGGTTATAGACGGTTTTAGCACTTGCTTATACAGAAGCAATTTGTTGTATATGCTTAGTTTCGAGTATGTTCCGAGTAGCCAATACATTTCTTTCAGTCTGATTTCGACCTCGTTTCGCTTTTTTTTAACGTGTGGCTTGTGATATATAACGATTTTAGAATTTAAAGAAACACGTGGTTTTAACTTTAGCGTTTATTCTGCTGCGCTGTTTGACCTCAAGTGACCGATGTCAATGTCAATATACATGTGCTTACATCAATTATAATAAATGTCATACAAAGTCTTACCATAAGGAAATGCAAGTTTGACTTAGGCGGCTATCACATTTATACAAAATGGCTTCCACTTCAGTTTTGCGTCTATGGTCATTCCTAGATATTTTGCCTCGTCTGCGTACGGTATTCTTACCGAAGTTGTTTACCTTTTTGTATGTAAAATTGACATGCGTTGACTTGGTCTCGTTTAGGACGATTCGCCAGGTCTTAGATTTTTAGATTTTTTTGAATTCTGAGAATTCGGTCTCATGTTTAACACGAAAGAGTCTGTTTTCAAGGTAGGATTCTAATATTCTGTACAATTTGTCAGGTAGGATTGTCCTTAGCTTATACCTTAGGCGTTCGGGCTATACTTTGTCAAAGGCTTGCGGTACGTCGTAAGTAAAAGTGAGCTAGCTATAGATTCCCAAAAAAATACGCCTATGGTTTGTGGCAACTTTCTCATTTTCTACCGCAATAAAAAAATACATTTGTTTGAATATTGATCTACCTACTCAACTCATACCTGTCAGCGATACTGTCCACCAAACTCATTGAAAGCCCCACGAAGACCAATGCAATGACTAGGTACGATAAGGGGCAAGAAGTACAATCACATGTACTGCGATGCAGGGGCGGGTAAACATAAAATGATTGTCATGATTACACTCAAGCCAAAGCATAAATGTCCGCATTTTGCGGTATAAACAACAAATGTGTTGCGTGTGTGTAGTAGATCTGCACTTCAGCAGCTACCGCGTTTACGTGTCTATTTGGCATTCAATGGTTTTGCCCGTTTCTTTTTTTTCTGTTATCCCATATGAGGTAAAATTACCGTCCGTCTGTTTGTCTGTCTGCCAGTTGAACTGTAGTACTGCATTGTGCTGTGCGCCTTCACTCTGTGAATGAATGAGGAGGAGGCGATCGGTCTTGGCCAACGTTTGAAGGAGTATTCTCACAGAACACGCAAGTCATGCGCGCCTTGAATCAGGTGAATTATTTAATGGCCAATTCTGGAGGCTTTTTATTTTTTGCTGTTCTGTATTGTAGATACACGAGCTCAGAGATGCCAGCATGATGTTAGAGGGGATGTGCCCAGCTCCAGCACTTTGCTAGCCATTGTGGGCTATTTGAGGAAACATTCACCGCATGATAGGAAATGCATTTGAGTGTGGCGACAGCTGTTGTCCGTAGTCCAAATTGGGCAGGAACGACATCTAGGAATTGTTTTCTTTTTTTTTTCGTTTTCGCTGCCCGCTGTTTTGAGAGTCGTTTTTAATAAATCTCATTGAGCGAGTGATAAATTGATTGGCGCTAATCTCATGGACGAGATTAGCTGTGCGGTGGTATTTTAACGGATTTTGATTAGAGCGACGACGGCGATTTTGTGTTTTTGATTGAGTTGAACGTTTTGTCGGCTTCGATTACACACTGCATACATGCGGCCGGCGCGCGACGGCCGGCGGCCCCAGCTAGCTTTAAGTGAAGTAGGTATTTTAACGAGATGCCAAATTGTTTGCGAAATGGTATTGATATTGTTGAGGTGATTAATTATTAGGGGTAGGGGTTGACCTGTAGCTGACAGATACTATGGAGAGCGGTTATGTTTGAGCTTCTATTTTTAATTAATGGATCGATTGGGTTTTCATTTGATTTGATGGAATTTAAGTGAACAGGTAATCGTGATGCAATTAGACGGATTATGGGTTGGTATTTGAGTGGGACGTTGAAGAATGGTTAAATTATTGACTGCTGTTACTCTTTGTACCTGTATAGATAATCGTGTGAAAATATGCTTGATTTTTATGTTTTAAAAAAAATCGTATTTACCGTTTTCGTAGAGAATGAGCATTATTTCCAATTGCCCACTGTAGGTAGGTAGTTGTTAAATTTATTATAGAGGAGAGCGCATAAGTTCCACGTATGAAGTGTTGCCAGTTTGACTGTTTTTCAGTCAAATTTGACTGGATTTTTTCGGTTTTGACTGGAAAAAAAATTAAATCCAGCCGACTGTTTTTTTGACTGGAGTTTTTTCCTAAAAAAAAAATAAAAAAAAATGCACCTCCAATGTAAATCTAGTGTATATGAGATTCGCGCAGTGCAATGAAATGAACACACCCATTTTCCGCAAGCCGTTGAAAGTCAAATTGAATCTAGTATTTCTTGCAGTTTGCGCAGCGTTTCTTGAGAATTTTGAATGATTGCCTTTGCAAATAATTCGGTTTGTTGTACCTGTGCCGTTTATGTTTTGAGTTATGACTGCTGTTTGTTCCAGATTTTAGAAACAAAAAATAAACACAACTCTATTTTGACCATTAGAAATATGTACCTAATTTGCGAGATAAAAAAAATGTTGTACAAATTTTGAAATACTTGAAGAAGTTATACAAAAAGTTGGAAAGAATACTATATATCAAATTATAAAGGGTGGGCCAAATACAAGTTTCTTTTTAAAAATGCAATAAAATGAACAAAATAAAATTGTTCAGATGTATTATTTTTTTATTTGTAAGAGCAAACATTCCCATTATACGGAATACAACGTCATTCAAGTTGCTGCCTCGGCTGGCTTCGCAGTAGCTTATTCTGTCACTCCAATTGTCCAAGACATTGTTGGTGGTTTCGGGCTGTAGCTCACGGATTGCTTGGATGATATTGGCCTTAAGTGCTTGAATCGTTTACGGATTTTCCGAAGTCCAAAGGAGTTAAATCGCAGCTCCGAGGAGGCAAATTGACGTTGCCAAGACGGCTGATAACACGTTTTGGGAAGTTGGTGCAAAAGATCGATTGTGGCGTGGGCTGTGTGGCATGGCGTGCAATCCTGCATGAACCAGAGGACGTCCAAATCCATGTCTTCAATTTCAGTAAAAAAAAGTCGGTTAACATGGCTCTGTAACGCCCACCGTTGACCGAAACGTTGTTCCCAGCCTCCTTGTCGGAGAAAAATGGTCCAAACTGTAAATCTCTGTGACATTGTCGTCTGTGCGCACCAATGCGTACGATGACGCGGACCAAGAGTGTTGTCCACTACCATACAAGTCACACGAACTTTTTGCACAAACTTGCGTAGTGGGTGCTTCATTTCGGCCAAAACTCCTAAAAAAACGCACTGTTTGGGCTACGCAGCACTCACTTTGGAAATATTTTTTCAATATTTCCCAAAGTTGCTTAAGCGTAAATCGACTCACTTCGTTCCGCGCAGGTATGATACTGACTTTCTATAAAGATTTCGAGCTGGAGGCAGCTGTCAGTGTTGAAATAACCTATGATTTAAAATAAACCACGATGACCCACCTATTTTTGTTTTCGAAAAAATAGCTGTTTACATTTTCGACTGTTTTTTTGACTGGAATTTTTTGTTTTTAATGTTTGACTTTTTTTTTTGACTGTATTCGGAGAGAAAAAATCCAGTCAAACAGTCAAATTTGACTGGACTTTAACATTTTCGCCTGGCAACACTACGTATGACCCTATGGCTGGCCATTCGTTTATTAACGTTTTAATGGAAGGGAACTAAAGGTGGATGTCCTATTGGGGATTTTTCTCAAGACATTTAATTTTGAAAAAAAAAACTGGAGCTATGGAAGACACTTGAAGGCATTGATTTTGTTTTCCAATGGGTAGAACCTTCCCCTTATGGGAAGCTTTATGGGAGAGCAGCGTATGTTGTAATCGTACGTAGTTATCTACTACTCTGAACCAGTTGGGAGTTGTTCAGAGCACTATTCATGTCAGATTGTGTTGGGTCGCTGGACACTGTAATATTGAGGGTAAGGAAAGTAGGGACGTCGTGGCTAAAAACCGAGCAGAGCTTTTACAAAATAAAACAAATGGAGGGCATAAAATTATCAACAGCTGTGGCAAAGAGAATTATTCCTGAGAAAACCAAAGATAGGCCATACCTACCTAAGATGGACTCATATATAGAAGAGCACGGAGTCGACCCTGGTGGAAAAAAAATCTTGCAAAATAATTGAAACTCTGCAGATCGAATCTATACGAATGAGGAAGCACTTAAGGGGATTATGTTTTACAAATACGGTACGGACAGTGCAGGCATTGTGAGGACCTGCATGTCGCGGAGGACATTACTCATCTTTTCTGCATATGTCAAGCTATTGCTTTGAATAGAAGGAGGTGCTTTGGGAGGTGCCTTGGAAAGTACTTCTTCGAGAACTTGTTATGCAAACGTTTAGCGGTCTTTAGGGGATACAACATACCTGCAATTTTTAGGCGAAATTTCCAGATTGGATCTTAAACTACGCACCCTAAAAAGATTTCATTGAGGCCTTCACAAATATTAAAAACATTTTATTTACGGACTTGATTACATATATATTTCCTTATAAGGAGACCAGGGCTAAGTCCACCCCAGCACAGGCCCAATAAAGTAAACTCTGAATATCTCCTCCTCACTGAAGCAGCTTCTCAACAGTTCGGGGAAATATCACAATAAAAGAAAGTATCCGTCTAGCAGTAGAAAGGCTCAGCTATCGAGTCTGAGGGATATAAAGAGCATATACTAAATAAATTAATACTGTTTTATAAATAAACAAGCTCACTGGACGTTTCGATAAAGTACAGCCTGATCGTTGACAATATTATGTAACATAACAGATGAACTTTCTGATTTGATTAACGCATACTCGTCTCGTAAGCCCCCAGTGTGCAAGAGTTTGCTACCCCTGACAAGATCCTTCTGCTGATTAAGAAAAATAGGTGGAATATATTTTGAAGAGTGCGCGTGATTGAAACATCAAAACACACAACACGCCAATCATGTGCACCAGTGAGTAATGACGTACACCTACACTTTGCGCGCGACCTGACTGAATGCGCCAACTCGAATACAAATTGCGTGTGCACCCCCACATGAGTGCCAACCACCCAATCCCCTCGACCCTCGCCGACATGCAGTTGCAGTTGCAGATTTCAGTTTGTAGTCCAATATACGGACCACAGACCCTGTGGCAGCTTTTGTTTTCATCACCATGTACCTCGGAACATAATCGGTGCGTGTAGATTCAATTAAAATGCAAATAGCACTCTGGTAATAAAATTAAAGCCTACGTTCGACAACTCGTGCCTCTTGGTGAAGGGAGGCGACACATGCAAAGCGCCGATATTATTAACTGCACTCCAATGTAAATCAGCCGTCACGTCAGTCAGTCAGTCATTCGGTCGGGTCGGGCGTTCGTTGTGACAGTCTTCTATAAGTTAAATCGCAATTCGAATGCACAAAGTGTGCGCGTCTAGCGTTATTGCTGATTAATTGATTTATGTAAAGCGATGCGAATGAGTCACGATAACGGTATGAAGGAGCAAACCCCACAGAAAACACTATATACTGACTCAAAGAACAAGAACCACGTGAACCAAGTAGTAAAATATTCTAAATGTGTATCCAAAAATCACCAATTCAATTAATAGAGTTTGTTAAACTGCCGGATGCTTTGGTTGCTTAGGGTAGGTACCTAGTACAGCTACTGATTTCTTAATGACAACTCGTGCATGCCGCCGGCCGGCCATGTGAATGGAGTATAAGGAACATCCAATCGGACCACATGTAGATATTTTATCGAATTTTAATGGGATGCCGCAACTGCGGCAACATACGTCAGTCATTTACAGGTTCAGCAAATCTAATCAAGACACAGTTAAATTAAATCGAATTTCGCTACCAATTTACATATAGACATGTAGTGGGTGCATGTGCTGGATCCCACCTCACCAAGTACCTCTCTGCATACGATCATTGTGCCTCATTGAAATAAATTTACAGCCAACTGTGAAATGTAAAAGAATGAAAACAAATCCGCAGCCAATAGTAGTTGCTATACGCGATAGCAATCTTTTCAAAATATAAGGTATTGGGTTACATCCGCAGAGAGATGAATGAAACCTTTTTGGAGCACACTTTTTGGGTCAACCGAATCACGGTGTGATATAATTGTTCTCGGCGAGCCTTGGCTTAATGGACTCTGGAGCAGACTTTACTCCCGCAAGCATCTGTGGTGCTATGGAAGCCGTTGATCTTCCATCCAGAGTTTGATCGTGGGGAGGAGGTTTTTGAACTCTTGAGCCATTGCCATACGTATAACTTCAATGAATAGATACATTATCTTTTTTTTGCGCATGCATACGGAGAGCCAAAGTGTATCTATTAGAAAATTGTTTGAATGAATGGACATTTCCGTTTGTTTTTGTAATGTGTCGGCATTCTTGTTTAAGTTATTTCATTGGGTCAGCATTTCCTATCTTCCGTCTCATATTGGAGGCGAAAATTGAGATGAGCGTGTTAGCGTTTTTTGGCTTTTGGATGTTATGGACTTTGTATAAACTTTTTGTATGTACCTATATACTGAAGTGAATGGAGCATAGTTTTTATGTATGGTACGGCAACAAGTGGCGGTAGATAATAGCTTTAGGATTCGACATTTGACACAAATATGGCTACATAAATTTGACATTTGACAAAACGTGATACAATTACTGATAAAAAGAGTCTACATCAGGGAGCAAGTCTGACTGGTCCCCGTTACGAGAAAATGACGAAACCATCGCAAGCTATTAAGCCTATAACGTAAAACTCATATACAACGTTATGGCCAGAATGGGAAGCAACAAATTCCCGATTAGTAACAACTAGTATCGAATTCTAACCCTCCCACAAAACTCTGTCTACCCATAAGTCGCAAGGGCACAGGCACCTTTAGATCAGTCTGGGCAGACTATAATAAAGGGTTTTCCAATAAGAGGAGTTATTTTGGTATTCAAAGAAAAATGCCTTTTTTTGAGATAAATGATCGGATGTTTATTTCATAATAAAGAGGAATGAAAAACCACATCAGCCAAATGGCCACCACGAGCACGCTTACAGGACCATATCCTTTTCATGAAATTTTCCATAACCAAATCGCAAAGTGGCTGCCCTATGTCCTCGATAGCCTCACGAATTTTATCTTTGAGGTCTCTAATCGACGCTGGGTTGTTGGCGACGTTATTGATGATCGGCCGGCTTGAGTTCTTGTGTTAACTGAACTTTATAAGCCTTAAGATCCCAGTCTTTATGCAAAATATGGTGTAATGACGTTTGTAGAATGCCCAATTCCAAAGAACGACTAGTAATGGACAAAAATGGGTTTTCTTCAAACAACAACACTTTGGGCTACAGCAGCAATATTCTCAGTTGTTCTTGAGCGACGTGCACGGGTTTTATTCTTCTCATCACTAACTTTTTCCAACAGCTCGAATTTTTCCACCAATTTCTGTATTGCAGTCCGACAAGGTGCTTCACGACGACCAAAAAATGCTTTAGTTTTGCAAATTGTGACTGCAAGATTTTCACCATTTTTGTAGTGAATTTTAATAATTCAATGCGTTGCTGAAGCGTGTATCGTTCCATTTTTAGTAATGGCGTAGTTTCTACTTGTCAAATGTCAAAAAATAAAAGCTTTAAAAGTGACAGCTACCGAAATAGCGGGCCATTCACAATAACACCTCTCATTGGAAAACCCTTTAGTAGGAGGGGGGAGGGGTCCAGAACCAGACGCATACACACATCTCAGGCACGATCAACCACCCGCGCTAGCTCAACGGTGGATGTGGAACATGGAACAAGCTCTGGACGGGGTTTAGCCAATGTTTAGCCGGAGTGTTAAGTTAATTTTTAACCTGTAGTAAAAGCTACACTGACAGAAAATCCACGACCCAGATTTAAGTACTTTTAAGATTAACTTTAGAACACACGCATTATAATTACAAAATGCTTACTTTAAAATAGATTTCCCTTACTTCAATCAAAAACATTTTAATTTAAAAATGTGCGAAGTTAAAGTAACCTATTGATTCTAACTCTAAAAACGTATAGGTTCAAATTAAGAAATAAAAGAGTTACAGGCAGATCAAGTTTTCCACATGTATTGCATACTTGAATTAAGGGCTTTTAGAGTAAATAATACTCTTACATACTTCCATGTTTACTCAGTTTGGTGGGCAATTACATTTCGTACATTCTCAGTCTAAGAATGCGCAGAGTAATAATTAAACCCACGTTCTTATTTTACCTATGTTAAGAATAAAAGTAATATTTTGTGTATCAAAATTATCCCGTTTATGAGTAAGTTAAGAGTGCGTGGAATTAAGTCAAGTATGGAATTTTATTATTTAAGAATGAAACGTGTTGGCAGCTGAATTTTAATTGCATTCGATCTCTGCAGCTCATTCTGTCTTTGCTTACATAGTGTTCAGTCGCGTCGGTATCCCTTAACAATGAATTTCGTACAAAATGATTTCTGTGGAAGAAAGTGGTAAGTATACCTACATTTTTTGAATAAAAAAAGTAATTTTATTATATTACTACTTTTTAGCACACTATCGACGACGACGACGACATTCAAGGGGAGTGCCTGGCTGCAGATAAAGAGCAGAGGCAGAGCAGTGACGGCCTGTATGAATGAATTTTTATGAATTTTTATTGTTATGTTTGAAAAAATAAAAATGTTTAACAAATTATTATGTTTTTTCTTAAACATTTTTATAGCAAGTCTAGTTAAAAAAGGTAAGTATTAAGTACGTGTCTCTTCATCAATAATGCTCCGTAATAGTAATAAGAAAAATAATTACTAACTTTAGAACGTCAGATTAATCAATCTTACATCGTTTGTACCTAAACTAGGAAAGATCGTTCTAAAATCAATAGCATACTGTCATAATTATAATCAAAATCATGATCAATTTAAGAATGTCTAGTGTTTTAATACAAAAATATACATAGTTAAAATAAGCATATCGTTCTTAATTCAATAAAACTACGTTTTAGGAATAAGCAAATTCGTTATAAATTTAAGTACGTGTAGTTACTAGAAAAGTTCTTAATTTAATCATGCGATTTCTAAACGTAAGAACGGCGTATTACTAGTTTTAGAATGACGTTATTGGTTTAAGCACAGATCGGATAGCGATGAATATGAGTTTGAAATTGATTAATTTAAGCGTGTTTTTGCTTACTATTACTCTATTTTTCTCTCGGTGTAGGCTATTCTAATGTTATATTGAAATTGAGAATAACAGTTTTTCCAAGGCCCATCCCAACTCACTCAAAGTTCAGTATCCCTTGCGTTGCCACCTCTCCCGAAGTTCTGACAAACATCCGAGTAGGTATATATGTCATGGAAAAGTTTCTCCCAATTGAGTCCTTCAATTGTAGGTCCCTTCCATCCGTCCCAATGGATCTTAGGCATAGAATCCGTATCGCCATCCACATCTTTTATTTATTTTTGTATTTTTCTTTCTTCGATTTTGTTCGATTTGTGCTTTAACTCGGTGGATAGATATCCTCTGGGTATTCTTTTTGACAAACATCAGGGAGTATAACTGTCCTGGGAAAACATCTGAATTACTTACCTAGATGGCTCCGCCTATCCAGTTAGCCCGATCTTTAGCTAACCGCCTCTAGTTGGTTGAGGTGCCCTTCCACTTGTGGCCGCCATATAAGACGAGGTACTACTGCATTGTCATTTCGGGTTGGAATCGAAGACTCTTCAGGTCGGAGCGTTGGTGTCGATTCGCTCTACATGCTCTAGTCATCTTATTCGAGTGATACGTACTTTTCTGACCAGGTCGATGTTGCTGTACTGCTCTTAGAGTTCCTTGTTAAATTTCCTCCTCCAAAGCCCGTCAACGCAAACGGGACCGAAATTATTCGAAGAATTTTGCGTTCGAAACGACGAAGAAAATCATCATTCACCTTTGTTAACTTCTATAAAGCAGGATTAGGAGGATGAGGGTCTTATAGTCTCCTTAGTGGCCTTCTCAGACTAAAGAAACAGCGGTTTGCAAGTGTAACTCTTTGTAACCCTGTGGTGGTGTTATTATTAGAGTTTATAGCGGAGCCAAGGTACACAAAGTCACTAACCACCTCAAAGTTGTAGCTGCCTATATCGTCACATTCTGTCCGATTGGCGATTGGACGATATTGTGTGTACATTCTTGTTGACAGCATATATTTTGCTGTGCCCCCATTCGCCACTAAATCTATAGGGTGAACCCTAGTGTATCACACTTAGGTCCTCATGGACCCATTGTGATGCCCTTTCATGGGGGGTTAACCATTTATCCGACTGCGTCCAGCCATCCTGATATCCTCAAGAACCTGTAACCAGTAACGCATCATCAGTAATAGCTCGCTGCGTACTCGATGCCGTCAGTGTCTATTATGTTATTAGTTGCACAGACTTTTGGAAAACTGTGCACTTCGTGTTGGCTTGCGAGTTTCACACAATTTTCTCAAGTAGGTATATAATGATGAAAAAGTCACATGACAGGGCATCACCTTATCTAAATCCCTTTTTGACATCAAAGGCATTGGTGAGATAGTTTCCGACCTTTTCGAAGCAGCGAGCGTCCTCCATCGTCATTCTGCACAATCTGACAATTTTGGCAGGGATGCTAAGAGTAGACTTGACTCTGTATAACTCGTCTCAATAAATGTTGTCATACAGTCAAAATCGCTTACAACGACATCGGTTATAACGACGTATCGGTTATAACGACCAAATTCTTAGGTCCCGGCTGAGCTCCATTATAAACCCATTGAATAACAAATCGTTTACAACGACATCGCTTACAACGACATATCGCTTACAACGACCGATTTTTTCCTTGTTTTGAAATAAAATATTGGTTATAACGACTAAGATCGACGCAGCTGTTTGTGCGACTGCATTTTTTCTGAAACGGTAAACTATTTATGGGTCTGTACATGCGATGCATCTGTCTAGACATGTTACAGCTCACCGTTTGTTGAGATATTATTATTCTATATTTTTGCGCTTAGTATTGGTTTTGAGTTTGTTCAATAGTAGGTGGGGAAATTAATTAGTGCAAATTTTTCTGTGTGACGAGTGGTCGAAGAGTTTTGATTTTATTCGGTTTGCATAGTTATCTCGTATGTATGTACATATATCTGTCTGGTACAAATAAAAACTATAAAAATAAATAAAAAATTTAAAACAGATTAATTTATGTATGCACCTTGATATCGGTTACAGCGACCTATCGCTTATAACGACCAAATCCGTCAGTCCCTTGAAGGTCGTTATAACCGATTTTGACTGTATATGCTGCCTTAAACATCTCAATTTATGTAGACCTTTAAATATTCCAACAATTTGTATGTAGCGAACGAATTTGAACCTGGTGCGCCCAATATTACTCCATTCAGCTTGCCTGTAAAGTAAGTAGCTTTACGAACGCATTTAGTGTCGTCAGGAAGGGTGCCATGCACGTATTGAAAGACTCCCTATAGTTCATATAGTAGAGTTCTTATAGCTCAGGCTTTATGGAAGCCAGATAGTTGTACAAATAAAACTTCAAGTCCGTCGCGGATACACAAAAACCTCACGATCTCACAGCTTATAAGAAACTTTTTATCCAGAAAGTATATACCCCTTAGGAGTATGTGCAACTTTTCGCCAACAAGATTGGTTTAGGGTTTTCGTTGACATTTACCCTATGGCCCAGGGTCTTGCTTGGTAGACCGCCACACCAACTTTTGTGACTTAATTAGAAGAACTCATACTACATCTATTGTCACCCACATGTACCGTATGTGTACTCACCTCACACCTTTGGAGCAAGCAAATTCTCGACTTGAACTTGCAACAAATTAATTTAAATCCACTGAACTCCGCGGGCTTAAATTCACGGTACTGTACAGAGAAGTTAATTGCAAAACAAAGCAACTCCTTCGCCTGTACCAAAATAAATCAGGAATTTTTGGTCAACTAACTGTTCTTTTGGAACAAAGTCCTCTTTCTACTAATTCCAGCTTATATATGCATCAGCATCTTCTCTTGGATTGTTGTTGGCTTGTAGACAACTATACGCTGGAGCTGGTGCGGTTTTGCCCCCAAATGGCCAATCTACAAGCAGCGATCTACAAAACTCTAGCAAAATTGACATCAACAAGTCGCCGTTGTAGTCGAATTCGAAGACGCTGTCGTCGCCGTTGTCGATGTGGCTGGAGTTGTCTCTCTCCACTGGTGGATGGGCCAAGTGATGCCTTGTAAATCCGCAGCGAAGAAGTCGACAAAATCACAGATCGTGATTTATTCCTCGGGTTCAATTGACGACTCGGTGAGTTGAGTTGTGTTTTGCTAAATTGTGTCGGTTTTGTGTGTGAGCTGGAGGACGAGGAGCTGACTGTGTCCCTCGGGAAGGATCGTTTTTTTTTTTTTTTTTTGCTTTACGATTCCGTGCCATGTTGGCTTGTTGTGTTCGATGGTGTTACTTACTGCTATCGGCCACGTAGGTGCACAAGAGGTACATCATGCGCGACTGCCGTGTGCAGTGTATGGTGTATCTGTATCCCTTGAAAGGTTCTCTCTTCCTCTCTCTCATCGGATTGAGACAATTCTTTTGGGTGTTTGTATCATTACGGCCTTCTCCTGGCTCCTGACTCCTGCCGCCTGGGCAAAGTGTTTTGCATCGGCAACGTTTACTTGGAAACCGTTTACTTGGCTCTTCTTCCTATCGGTTCTTTTTTTTTGCCTGCACGGGTCCCGGTAATTGAATTAAATCAATTCGAAGGTACGATGTGAGTGGAAACAACTTGTAGCTGAAATTAGATTACTCCTGTGATACAGGTGCAATACCTCTTGTTTCTGTCCATGTTGGTTGTTCCGTATATGGTGCAGTCGAGGCTGAGAGTGGCTTATGGTTTATCTTGCTCGCATTGGGAATGGTCGCGCATGTAGCGAATAAAGGCCCACGCAAGACCGATTGCGATGTTTCACGGCACTGGCTCTGATGGAACGAAGCGGAAGACACAGTTTCCTGGAGTATCTTGGTGTTGTTTGAGGGTTTTTTCTTGTGTCGCTTTTTATGGGCTTTTTGGTCGTTGCCTTTCTTTCATTGATTCGCGCGGAGGGAAAAACAAAATTGAAGTCGCGATTTATTTGTTTCGATTTTGTGTTAAAATTTGCCGGAGGAGTTGTTGTTGCTGGTTTTCTTTTTTTCGTTGTGTTGTCCGCTTTCTTTAACTGCTCACTGGTGTGTCTGACAAAACAGTGTAATCGTGCCAATGGAGTTTATTGAACTGCTCACTGAGTGGCGGAATGTGTTTAATTTGTCCAACTCATTGCAGGAAATCGTATGCATTATTTTCTTATCGAAGGTGTGAGCTCTGAAGTCTCGGGAGACTACGGGAATGGTATGGTGTATAGTATACATCTTCGAATTGCGTAGCCGTTTATACGTGTATGCTTTGTAGCGAACTCCGTAGCGTAGCTATAGTAACCACAAGGATAAAACAGGAAGCAGGAGAACATGTGAAAGAGTACAGCTATTAAGAACTTGATTTGTCGCTATAATATACCACGTGTAGGTACCTATCAGCCTTACGAGGTAGGTACTGTATTTATTTTGGACTTAGAACAGCTCAATAGATGTAAGTTAAATCTCAAGGCTACAAACGGGACTCCTGTCCTCATACATATTTCGGTTTAGGATCAAATCAATGCTAGAAAGAACTCAACTTCAAATCTATCGATTGGACTGAGAATGATATTCCTTATAATTGATGGTCGAGCTTGAGATGATGCGGGATTGAGTAAGTTTAAAGAGAATTTATGTGGAAAAGTTCTGAAACCAACGGCGTTCAACAACGAATTGCCACCCGCACCCAAGCAGCAAACATATACAAACTTAAGAGCTTTTGGTGACAAATTAATTAGCGGTATGTATAAGCGTGGACTGAGGGAGGTCTCCAGACCACAATTATGAGTTATAACAATGGTTACACTATGCAAGAGGAACAAAATATTGAACGCTAATGGTGCTACCGCGGGCGAAGTTTACTGATCCCGATACCAGATCTTTATATTTCTCCCCTATTTTATATAAATTCTACCTATTGAAAAAAATAGAGGACATTGGAAGATGAGGCAGGCGAGGACTCTCGATTTGTTTTTGAGGGGTCCGAATACACTAGACAAGAAACGAGGAGCAAATCGAAGCCAGGGAAAAATAAAAGGAGAGATTTATGCGTCGATATGGATTTTAAAGAAGCTCTGACTTGGGCTCTGAAGCTCTGATCAAAGGCATTTGATCGAGTCTGGCATAGAGCCCTATTAGGCAAGTTGGCGTCTTATGGATTACCACAACAACTCTGCGGATGGATGCAAAATTTTCTTCTGGGAAGATCGATCCAAGTTGTGGTAGATGGTGTATCACCTAATTCGTTTGCTATAAATGCAGGAGTGCCCCAAGGATCTATTCATTCCCCAACTCTATTTCTTCTCCACATCAACGATTTGCTTGGATCGACAAATAATAATATCTACAGCTTTGCAGGTGCAGCATACTCTTATATCCTCCATCTCGAACAGTGGGCCTGTGAATGCGGCTACATCACACAGTTAGAGATGTGAACAAATTAGTTCTCTCTAGATCTGGACAAAATCTTGATGTGGGGATAAGACAGCTTGGTTGTATTTAATACAAACAAGACACAGCTCACAACATTTTCCAGGAAAAATGCATCAACAGTTCCTCAGATCCAAATGGATGACCATCCAATCCATCCCCAGGACTCAATGCACCTTCTAGGAGTCACAGTCAATTCAGGAATCACATAACAGGACCTCATATCCTTTATCGCAAGATAAAGCGTCCGCTAAGTTGAGCTACCTATTTAGAGCAAAGAGGTACTTTAGCCCCAAGCAACTTCTCCTTCTCTACAAAGCACAGGTTAGACCAGGCCTGGAATATTGCTCCCATATATGGAGCTCGGCCCCGAAACATTCACTTAACCTACTTGACAGCATACAGAGACGAGCAGTTCGACTTATTGGAGACCCTACACTCACATCGAATCTGCAACCGTTGGTGCACAGAAGACAAGTCGCTGACCTATGCTTGTTCTATAGGTACTTTCATGGTAGATGTTCCGAGGAACTCAAGGACATTATCCCTCGAAATGCAACATTTGGGCGCCCCACAAGACATCTGCAAGTATCTCGGGGCGCTGATGAAGTGTTATAGGTTTGCATTTCCCGGGAGAAGTATTAAAAAAAAAAAACATAGTGCTAGGTATATTCCGCTGGAAAGCTGGGCTTCAGTTAGCGCGGTCTTTGGCTGACAGCTTTCAGTTGCGCAATTGCAGCGATTCATCGATAATCTCAAAAAAGATTACAAGTCATTTTGGTCCGTTATAAATCAAAAAAGATGCTCTAAGAAGGGTTTACCGAAATATGTAGGTAAGGTATTACAAAAATGTTGTGTCAAATACTTTTCCGGCGTCATTACCAACGCCTAAAATTGTTTTGGGCCATATAGTTCCTATGTTTCTTTATATTAAGTCCATTATCATTGTAGCCTCAAACCAAATCGCAACCCTATAGTGTTGATGGTATTTCTGCAATAATTTTAAAATATTGTTGCAACTCTATCTGTAAACCTTTACTAAAGTTATTTAATTTATCGCCATCGCCATTAATTTTAATAATGCTGTTGAAAGTGGATGTCAAGTTGACGTGTATATTCCGACTTCAGCAAAGCCTTTGAACGATAAGTTAACAAAGCCACGGTAGTGCCCCAGCTAAGTTCTCTAGTAAAAGCAAAAACCCCTTTTTCGAAGCAAATTCTAACTTCGGAACCAATTATAAGCCAAAAACTTCAAACTTAAAACATTTCCCAAGCTCATTAAGAAGGTTTAGTGGTTCTCAAAATGCAGGACTTAAAAAATAACAAAAACCGTAACTGACTCACTTATGCAGATGATGATAATCGAAATTATGAAGTACTTCCGGCTTATCCAAGAATCGTGAAATTTGGCAGAATGCTTGATCCTGTGGTGCAAAAGTGAAAAAGTTAAAAAACTTCAGATTTCCCATTCAGGAGGTGTGGTATACACGCCCAATTTTAACAAATATTTGAAACAAATTTTGGTACAGCAGTAGGAAAAAAAAAAAGGAAAAAAAAATCAAAAAATGTAAATTCTTCATTTAGGAGCCGTGGTACCCGCCCACTTTATAAAATCGGTTATTAATTTGGACTACTTTCG
Organism: Cheilosia soror; assembly: GCA_949372485.1. Classification (NCBI taxonomy): domain Eukaryota; kingdom Metazoa; phylum Arthropoda; class Insecta; order Diptera; family Syrphidae; genus Cheilosia; species Cheilosia soror. Next base: position 119,923,606 of record OX443561.1, read on the forward strand.
ATTACCGTAGAATGTTAATATTTGGAAGAGCGGTGGGACCTGTATTGTACGAAAGGAGAAATATTAAAACATACATATTTTCCATATAAGGGGCGTGGAATCTGCCCACTTAAAATACGAATAGAAGTTAATCCATGAATTTGGTCGGTAGGCTAAACACGGTCAAACTTGTTTGGGTCCCGCTGATGGGCTTGCCAGGCTGAGTTTAGAAGAAGCTCTCTTAGGACCTGAACCTGCGTTGGGTCTGCCTGCATCCGTGGTTAGGTCATCTATTGATACTTTGGTTTCTCGTGAACACGAGTGTCGTTGGCGTAACTGTGCTGGGTGTAGACAGACCAAACGACTTCGTCCGGACATCCCCTGTTTCTCAGGAGAATCGACTGCAGACTGCTTGTAGGCGTCCTTTCGGGCTACCAAGCTTTTGCCAAACACTTAAATGTATTGGGCTTGAGCGACACCACCATCTGTCCTGCTTGTGGAGACGGCAACGATACAGCGGAGTACTTCCTCTGTAGTTTTCCTGCCTTTGCTCGCATCAGGTGGCGGATATTTGGGGCTGACGTGGTGAGTGCCGAACATCTAAGCTCTTCATCACTGAAGCCCCTTCTCATCTTTCTTCGAAAGATGGGAAAACTAAGTACAGCAATGTAAGGTGTCTGTTTGGCAGTACAATGGACCAGTTGTTGTGTCTAAGTGCTCCATCCGATAGTAACAACCTCCGACAAAGAAAAGTAATGACAATCCTGAGTGCTCGTATCAAAAGTCCTGCACTTTTGTCCATGTTTCTATGTCTCCTTTTATCAATTGCGGCACAAAACAAATTATGGTAGAAATGCGCCGATTTCTAGATCACTTCATTCATTTAATGGATTAAATAAATAATCATCATCATCATCATTTTCAATGGTCTGCTTGTCCATTAAGTGGGTCGCGGCGGGTGTAGGTTGTAGGACCCTCCACAGCTCTCGATTCTCCGCCATCGACTCTAAATCATCAAGGGCAATCCCCATACGGGTATAGGAAAGATTATGGACTTGATCTAACCATCTCATCCTTGGTCTACCTAGAGGACGCCTACCTGGATGTTACGGATTCCATAGCTCGTCGTGGAATCCTGGTCGGGGACATGCGTTTAACATGACCAAACCACCGAAGCATGGATCGCTCCGTCCGGAGAAGTAGCTGCTCGACATTGAGTTCCTCACGTAAATAAATAATAAAGAAAAATGATCTCAATTTCATTTGATTTATAAAACGTTTTCGAGTTCTAGTGGAGATTTAAATTTTTAAGTATAGAAATATATGCACAACTTAAAAATAATTTTAATTCAAAGCTTCCTGATATAACAAAAACGACAAATTTACAAAAAAAAAAGGAATAATAAAAGAACTTAAATCAAAAAAAATCGATATAACGATGTAAAATGCAAATTCAGCGCACTCACTCACGAAATAATTTATTGAACGATTTTATTAGATCAAGAAAGTGTTTTCCAATTGGTTCCAATCTCGGGATACATTTATTTGTCCAAACTGTTGTTCTTCATGCGCGGATTGTGTTGTTTGTTTCCTATTTCGTCGGTAGTACACTCAAGTTGTGTTAATTTATTTTCCTTTTTGTCAATATTACAGTGGAAAATGTTGGGGAAAACGTGGCTTTTATTAAAGCAAACAGCGCAACAGGGTTATATTCGTTTCGCAGTTACATAACCGAACCGAGTGCTGTTAGATTATATTGGAATTTTCTGCGGCTGCCAATTCCCTTCTATCTGGGTGGCTGACTTGAGTGAAACGGTAAAGACATCGATTGGGCCGAAGACCTTAGGTTACCTTTCTCCGTGTATAAATCACATCTCATTGTCAACAATATCGAGTGCATAGATGGCTGGGCTAACGCACTTTATGATGAGGTATGAATTATGTGGTGGCTCAGACATCTCTAGATATAGTGCATCCTTTCTTCGTCAAATTCTCTGTGTGTTCTTCCGACAGATGAACTAGTGGTAGGCTGAACCCATTTGACAGTTGGACAGAGTGTAACATGCTGCAATAATACTTTGTCACATCTATGGAAGGAGGCTGCTATCAAATGAAATCATCGCATACACGTTTCACAAAACAAGAACAAGACCCCCAACAAGATAAGAAGTACCTACAGTCGTTCTAGAGTCACTCTCAATCCCAACATGTATACATCCTGTATACCGGACACTGCTGATGATAGTGTTGATCACGTTGATGATGTTGATCATGATGACTGACCGCATACAGTGGATGCCCACTCTAGCATAGGCTTGCATCTTCTGGGTGTGCAAGCAGCGCAGTTTGTCTTCAGCCTAATGGAGTTGAAAATATTATGCGTTAAGTATCTGGGGAGGATCACTTTGGAGCGGACAACAACAACAGCACTGAGGTGAGAGTCAAGTGTCATTTTCGTAAATAATTCAGACATCCACGGGGAGGACAGCGATTCACGATGTGGATGTCCCTTGGTAGATACTGTGTGTTCTGTTCACGCTATATGCGGCTCTACGCAACGAGTTCCGCGGAAAGGTGGTCGACTAGCTTGTTATGTTAAAGTTGTCGTCATCATCGTCTCGTCAGCAGGGTTGCCGTTTTGAAATCCGCCTTCCATTGAACCTCACAAAACTGCTAAATTTTCAGTTTCAAATATTTGTTTGTAAGTTGGCAAAGGCAAGTACTTGTGCAAATGCAAACGCATAAATTGGTTCATTGGATGAGTGGGATATGCTTCCAAGCTCAGAGTAACAAAAATAGTGAAATTTAAGCAATATTTTTTCGTTTTTTCTATTTTTTTCTATTTCCACTTTGAATTTAAAAATTTATATTGATAGAAAAGTGATATTACACGAAACATTTAAAAACAGTCAAACAAAATTCGTATCCAGCTAAAAAACCAGCCGGCTGGATTTTAAAAAATCTTCCAGCTAAATGCATATCAATCCAGTCAGATCTGACTGGAAAGCAGTCAAAATGGCAACGCTGCTCGTCAGTAGAAGGAAGTTCTCTTTGTTAGTGAGCACTACTAAGGTGACATCGTGCAAGGCATTAGGGTAATTGCTTAATCATGAGAGACATGGAGATTGAAAGATTGAATGCAGTGGCTGCGCAGAGCGCTTTTCTAACTTCATGTGGGATAATTGAACTGGAAAAAGTTAAAATACTTAATACACAATTTTTACAGTTTATTTTTGGGTAGGTATAGGGCTTACTGCCTGGTAAAGGGTTTCATCTAATTCAAGACAATGTTCATAATTATGTCAATGAAGAAATTTATTAAAAAAAATAAATAAATAAATAGTTGGCGCAACAGGACCATCAGGCACCCTAGGTCTAGCTTCTCACAACCATTTGATTGTGTGAGTTTTTATTTTTGGGCCAAATGGAATGGAAATTTACTTAAGAGTATAAAAAAAAACATGAAAATATCATTTAATGATTGTTTAGGGTTTAGGTCATTAAATCTTATTCGCTTTTATCGTTGACCGGTATTGCATTGCTTATTGCTTCACGGTGGCTCTGTGATTAGTCTTCAGAACTACAGGGCAATGGGTCTCAGGTTATATTCTACAATTTTTATGCGAACGTTTAACTAATATCTAAGAGTTTAACCTCCCTAAGAAAGCTTCACAATTCAGCCGTTCAAATTCGGCATAAAATGGTAGCTCGCTTTTATTTCTTTCGTCCAATCTCACTATACAACCATATCCATACTCCATACTTACTTACTACTTTATAAAATTCAACGTTCGTCTGTTCGTCCCTCCATAACTCGAGAACAATTCGTCCGCTTTTTATGATTATTTTCTGATCTTTAGAAGAAATGTAGTCAAATTAGGCCGTAGGGTGGGTGGTAATTGTTGAGGAGTAAAGGGGTCGCTGGGAGTAAGGGGGATCTGACGAACGGTTCGCCGTGTGAACTTGAAAGTTTGTATGTTGATGAAATAACTAGATGCCTCATTCAACGTTTTTCAAAATTTGTCCTATAGGGGTAGAATAAAGGGTGTACAAACTATTTTATTTCTACCTCGCTACGCCTGCCACAAGCAGAACTCTATGAGCTGTGTGGATAGTGGATGTAGTCCAAAAAGCCAAACCACGTTGACTACGTTGGCTCGGCCACATCGAGCGAATGGACAATAATGCTCCAGCTAAGAGAACCATCGAATCCTAGCCCTCAGGTTCGAGACGACAAAGAAGACCGAACCGTAGAGGATGGAAGGCCGTTGTGTCTCAGGCAGAGACTCTTCAGTCTTCACGGGTCGGGAGCCCGATAAGTAAGTAAGTAAGTAGTAAGTACCTACCTCGCTACGCTTAACTTGTTTTTATTTGTTAGGCATTACTTCACCGAGTATTTTGAGCTAACATTAATATTTCTGGTCCATCCAGATCCAGAAGGGAGATATATAATAAATTGAAAATAGATTTTATTTGGCCAAGTGCGAACAAAATTGCTTTCTCGATTGCAGTTGCGCTTAGACTTAGGGCGGGCATTGCTAGTCTTTCATAAAGAGGTTATATGTTTCGTTTTAGGGGCTAAGCTCAGGAACCACGGAACCAATTTTTTTTAAAAATTCGTTCACTAACAGAAAGCTGCGGGATAAAGTAGGAAACTGCCACCTCCCATACAAAAAATTCAAAATAGTATATCTCAAAAATCACAAAATCGATTGAGGTCAATTTCGCATGCAATTTTAGATATTGTATTAAACATTGCAAAAGTGGTTTTCTCGACACTTCGAAAAGTAGTCGGTCGATTGGGCTCATGCTTACACAACATATTTATTATGAAGTGAAAATTGCACGTAAATCAAAAGTTGCAAAGCCAAAATCTAAAAACTACTTTATATCTTGACATTTATGGTAAATGTGGTCTTTAAATTTGGTATTTTGTAATTTCCTCGGTTTACTTCCTCCTGAGATCATTTAGTAAATAGTCGTCAGGATCGGGCAAAGGAGCTTTGCATTTCCCAACAATTTAACATATTATTAAAAATTATGTATGATTTCCTTTATAATGATCACTAATGCGACAGTCCTTCCAGTATAGAATATATCATGGAATCTTTTAACTATGAATCCTTTACTGAATCCTAGTGAGATTCTTTACACATACCTTAAAGATAGATGAAGCAATTCAAATCGTGAATGGAAATCGAGTATGCTGTACAACTTCAGCACAAATACACTTCGATATAGAAAATGTATAGTTGAAAAATACTTTTAAAGCTAAATTAAAAATCTGGTTGAAGTCCATAGTAAACCTTAGAACCTTGTAGAATGAGAGCTAGCGACGTTTTTTCTCAAGTCATTTTAGCAAGGCTGTAACTTTGTGAGCTTAGTTCGTGGTGACTACTGAACACGAAAATATATTTCTGGCAGCGCTGCGTTGGTTTATATAGGAATGCTATAACCTCAAAAGTGCAAAAAATTTAAGAAATTTAAGTCATTTTAGCAAACTTAAGATTTTGGCATTATGTTAATTTATGACCGATATAGACAGAAAATGCAATTGCCAGAAAAGTTTGGTGGTTTCAAAGTTGCGCCAGACGTCCTTAAAAGTGCAATAAAAAGGCAAAATTTAAGTCATAATAGGAAAGTCAATTTTTTGATATTATGTTAGGGACAATATCACAATACTATTTCCTGAAAGCCAAACCAAAACTCCGGTTTCATCCCCCCGCCAGAAGCCCTAGAAGTTCTAACATAACAATTTTGTTTCTTGCATTTTTTTTCTTGTTTTCACATAAATGTTTACAAAAAGTGTAAAATTTGGAAATAAAGTTTATGAAGTTTGGTTACAAAGAGATTTATTTGGAAGAATGTTAGGGTTATCGATGGAACACAATTTTAACATTGCAAAAATGTTATCATATCCTCTAACACCTTTTCCGATGTCAATGTTCCATTTAGATGGATCTTTATGTAAAACTGATAAGTATGTTCTCAGAAAAGTCTTGGAAAAAGACGGAAAGCCAGATTCCAAATTATATCGATGTTGTAATTTTAGATGGGTTCTATTTTCTTCATTTAATCAAAGATATTCCAAAAACGATTGGTAATATTTCGAAAAAGTTTTTGGCAATGATTACAAAATTTGATGCGGAGAGAATAGATGTTGTTTTCGACCAATATTTTGTGCCTTCTATTAAGGACTACGAACGATCCCAAAGACATTGCAACAATTTTGAGTACACCATTTCAAGTCCCGACCAAGTAAGACCAACGGATTTCACAAAAGAGTTGAGAAATTCAAAATTTAAGAAAAGTCTTGTAAAATTTTTCATAGACCATTGGAAAGCTGATGAATTTGCTCTATTTATCGGTTCTAAAATTGTTAATTTAAACTTCGAAAAGTGTTATTCTTTTCAAGCACTCAATGGAAAAGTAACAAGAGAAATCAATGAAACACTGTCTTGTGAGCATCATGAAGAAGCGGACACAAAAATTGTACATCACATATGCAAGATTAATTTCAAGGCAAATGTAGTAATTAAATGTAGTGACACAGATATTCTTGTTATCCTGTTAGGCAACATGGATCATCTGATTACTGACTCATTACACATTTGGATAAATGTCGGAGTTTCTAACAACAATCGCTATAACAAAGTTGTTCTTGAAGTTAGGCAAATTATTTTGTAAGAGCTTACAAGGATTTCATGCGATTACAGGGTGTGACTACAATCCTGCGTTTTTTAGAAAAGGAAAACAAAAACCCTTCAATCTATTAAAAAAAAAAACATAGAATATCAGAGCGCGTGTGCCGCAATCGGCGAGCAAAATTTATCAAAAAAGGAAGTTTTTCAGGTTCTGGAAAATTCATATGTAACATATATATCTAACATAAAATCTGTGAATAATGTTGACGAAGCATGATTTGACCTATTCAGTAAAATATACAAAGCCAAATGTATAACTGAAAAATTTCACAAAAAGTTCAAAAATTTCGATGCAACAAATCTACCTCCATGCCGAAATGAATTGTTTCAGCAGTTATTGCTATACATTGCACTATATCGCGAATGTATGGAAGAATGCTCATTCGAAAATTCCGAATCATTTCATTCCCGAAGAAAATGGTTGGAAACTGTTCGAAAACACATACCACTTCATTTGGTTTGAAGGAAACCAATTGCCGAAGCTTGTTAGCGATACTGTGGAAAATTGTTATCATAGCAACGATTTTGACACCCTTTCAGGTACCAATCCACATCTACTTTCTGTTATTGCCTATTTAAATTGCATTGTCTTTTTTATATATTTCAACAGACAGCGATGCAGATTTTCACGAGCTGGATTATGAAGACAAATAAGGCTCATTAAATAATGTGATGTGTTATTTGTTTGTTTTTGGTTAAACTTATTGTAAATTTAAATAAATTTATTAATTCATTTGTCGCACTTTATAATTAAAATTTAATGGAAATCCATCATTTCATTCGTTCTTTAGTTCTTCTCAAAAATGTCCGGCTCTGCTTTTTAACTAGACTATTATAACTTTGGCATTTTATTTTTTTATTCTTGATAATAGTCAACTGTAACATATCCAAGAATTATACTTATTGGCATTTGATAAAGCCTTTATGCGAGCGTTTTTCTGAAACATTTATATAAAACAAGAAAAAAAATGCAAGAAACAAAATTGTTATGTTAGAACTTCTAGGGCTTCTGGCGGGGGGATGAAACCGGAGTTTTGGTTTGGCTTTCAGGAAATAGTATTGTGATATTGTCCCTAACATAATATCAAAAAATTGACTTTCCTATTATGACTTAAATTTTGCCTTTTTATTGCACTTTTAAGGACGTCTGGCGCAACTTTGAAACCACCAAACTTTTCTGGCAATTGCATTTTCTGTCTATATCGGTCATAAATTAACATAATGCCAAAATCTTAAGTTTGCTAAAATGACTTAAATTTCTTAAATTTTTTGCACTTTTGAGGTTATAGCATTCCTATATAAACCAACGCAGCGCTGCCAGAAATATATTTTCGTGTTCAGTAGTCACCACGAACTAAGCTCACAAAGTTACAGCCTTGCTAAAATGACTTGAGAAAAAACGTCGCTAGCTCTTAGTCTATTGGGGGTTATGTGAAGTCAAAAGATTTGAAAGCTAACATCACTCGCGTAATTCGACAAATACCGGTCATCAGCAGTAATCCAAAATTGTACCTTCAGAATGGACCATGTACAACGTAGTCGCGGACAACATTTACCTACACAAAATTATATATTCAAAAAGTAAATGTCAGAGATTGTTCTTTCAGGCGATAATAAAGTTTTCATCATCCAAATTTAATTTATGTGGTTTATTTAATACTAGCTGACCCGTACTCTCGACTTTAGCAAACAAACAAACTTATATTTGGTCCATTTAAGATTACACTGCGTTTCATTGAAATCTGTCCAGTATAGGTTTCGCACTTTTAGGAGAAAAAGGAAATTATTACAGTTGTCGCACGATCGCAAAAGTGTAAACATCCATTTGTAGCAAATTATATGTGTATGAATATATTTTCACTTCAAAAAATACATTCTGGCTAAAAATTTTTCCTAAGGGCATGGCTATAAACGACATAGCCTATAGCAGTCTCAAAGTCTTAAGGAACATTTAAAAAAAAGTTTTATCCAAATCTGTCCAGTAGCTTTCGAGTTTTTAACAGCCAAAGAAAATTTTTACAGTTTTATTATGTATAGACTATAAACGACATACCCATTAGCAGTCTCGCAGTCTTAAGGAACATTTTAAAAAAAGTTTTATCCAAATCTGTCCAGTAGCTTTTTTAGTTTTTAACAGCCAAAGAAAATTTCTACAGTTTTATTATATGTACAGACTATAAACGACATAGCCTATAGCAGTCTCGCAGTCTTAAGGAACATTTAAAAAAAAGTTTTATCCAAATCTGTCCAGTAGCTTTCGAGTTTTTAACAGCCAAAGAAAATTTTTACAGTTTTATTATGTATAGACTATAAACGACATAGCCTATAGCAGTCTCACAGTCTTAAGGAACATTTAAAAAAAAAGTTTCATCGAAATCTGTCCAGTAGCTTTAGAGTTTTTAACAGCAAAATAAAATTTCTACAGTTTTATTTTATGTATGTATACATATAGGTTAGGTTAAATTACATTTGTTCGATACACATATTCCGAATAATTTTCTTAAACCAAATTAAGCCCACGTTGATGCCATGCCACAAGTAGCTAGATTCGGTTATGCCCAGTACCTACTGCAGGAAACCAGTTGGAACTGCTGGAACTAGTTTTGAATTCTAGAGGAATTTCAATATTTTTCGGCAATATTTTCATTTCCATTTCGCGAAAATGTACTCTGTCTAGAGTTTGCCTTCTAATCGCGTTACATACCTAAAAATACAAATACATACAAATTTTCTAAAAAAAATATTTGCGTGAGGAACTCAATGTCGAGCAGCTACTTCTCCGGACGGAGCGGTCCATGCTTGGGTGGTTTGGTCATGTTAAACGTATGTCCCCGACCAGGATCCCACGACGCGCTATGGAATCCGTGCCATCTAGGTAGACCCTGGATGAGATGGTTAGATCAAATTCATAATCTCTCCTCTACCCGTATGGGGATTGCTCTTGATGATTTGGAGTCGATGGCGGAGGATCGAGAGCTATGGAGGGTCCACTTAAGTAACCTACACCCGCGACCCACTTAATGGATAAGCGGGCCATTGAAAATGTATGTAAAGGGTCCGCCAAATAACTTTTTTTTTTTGAAAATGCTATAAAAGAAAGTACAATCTTTCCGGTTAATAATGGAACAATGGCACCCCACAAATAATAGTCCAACAGTGTCAAATCGCAGCTCCGCGGTGGCCAAACGACATAAGCTCTGCGGCTGATAATGCGATCTTCAAAAACAGGGCGCAAAACATCGAGTGTAGCTTCGGCTGTGTGGCACGAAGCGCCTTCCTGTTGAAACCAAATGTTGCCAATATCCTCCTCTTAAATTTTTGTGAACAAAAATTCGTTCAACATGGCCCGATAACGATCGCCATTGACTGTAATGGCAACTCCTTGCTCATTTTCGAAGAAAAATGGCCCAATTATGCCTCTGGACCAAAATCCGCACCAAACAGTGACTCGTTTTGGGTATATCGGCTTTTCAATGTATGCGTGCGGGTTTTCTGTGCCCCAAATGCGACAATTTTTCTTGTTTACATACCCGCCAAGATCAAAATGAGCTTCTTCTGAAAAGATGATTTTTTTTGGCAAAATTGGTATCTTCTCTAAGTCGATCGCAGGCCCACTTAGCGAAACGAAAATGCATTGGATGGTCAGTTGGCTTCAACTCCTGAACCAATTGGACTTTGTATGGCGTCATATCAAGGTCTTTATGCAAAATTCGTCTCAATGATGTCTCCGAAATGTTCAATTGTTGAGAACGACGGTGAATTGATGTTGATGGCGCTTCACGCATACTTTCTGCCAAAGCAGCAATTTTGTCGGGTGTACGCACTGTTTTTGGCTTTTCACGCTTTGGTTTATCGATGAGGATGCCAGTTTCTTTCACAAGATAACGAACATACGGAGCTGACGGTGCTTCTCTTCTTCCAAAATCCGTACGCAATTTTCGCACACATTCTGCAACATTACCATGATTTTGAAAGTAATGTCGCAATATTTCCCAGCGTTGTTCAAGCGTATACACAACCATATTCGTTTAGCGGAAGGATAAAACTAATTATCTGTCAAATCAGACATGAGCTAAGTGTTACCATTCGCGAAATAAGCACTAGTTGAAAAAAAAACGTTAGATGGCGGACCCTTTATGTATGTAAAATATTTGCAAAAAATATCTACTATATGCCTTCCATTTAAGATGCTATCTACACATGAATCAAATCATATGAAGGCACCAAACGTAGCAATTGATTGACCAAAATTACCGTACGAATCTTGCAAAGAAAAGTTTTGATCAAATTATAAACACGCACGAAACAGGGACATTATATGAATGAAATTTTCATTGGAGGTTCATATAAAACTTATTAGCAGATAGCACATAAACTAAACCACAATAACCACAGAATAACCGCAATTCCCGTCTTCTTATGATTTGCAATTGCAATCTCCATTCAGCCAAACTTTGCCTATGGGCGATAGTAATAATCATTTTAATTTATTGGTAAGTCCATTCGTTCAATTTAATGAACTCATACAAAAATATCTATTGTGATTCCATAGTATAGTCAATAGAAGTGGATAGATAGGTAGGACATAATTGGATAATACCATTTCTAATAAGAAGACTCTTCATTTCCCACGAAGATAATTTCCGCGTTTGAAGATCTCATTAGAATTCACACTCCCACACTCGCACGTCATGTGTAATGCATAAACAAAACTATTCAAATCAATTAGAATCCTCGTGACATTTCTCGTAAAAGGTGACAATCCTGAGAAAGAAATATAATTTCCCATAGAATGGCAAAAGGTATCTGTCTGTCTTTCTGTCTTCCCCAAATCATCACCATAATCACCATCGTCGGTGTCCTCGCGTTCCCAATTGGAACACCGCACAAGACAAATGCCTCCTTTTAGGTGAAAATTTATATTTTCTAAACTTAGTCCTCCTGTCAGTGTAAAAACAAACTCCACATAGCCACTCTTATAGATCATACAAAATCCCTGCGCATTTAATTATCCCGTGCATTGTAAATTATGAGCCCTTCGACTGCGACACTATCCGCAGAGAGAAAGAGAGAAATCTATCTACAACTACACGGGAAAATCGTGAGTTATGACAATCATTGGATTTCATAATCATAACTGCACACAAACTATACCTATACGAACATGGGGACCGCGGTGCACTAATAAATTGAATATTTTCATTTCTTCCATGGAATCCCTTTTCCGGGAAACTTCTCTCAGCCGAGCACATGCTCAAGATTCATCTTGAAGCCGACGAAGACATCGTTCATCTTCTCCTCATGCTCAGATGATGAATGTTATCGTTTGATTGGTCGCACATGTGCGCTATTATGGATATGCGAGGGAGTTTTCTTCTTTTTCTTCTTCTCATTGATATGCAACTCTTTGGGGGGAAGGCGAAGGACCCAGTGCAGAGGGTGGCAGATGCACCACAAGCTAAGCCACAAATAGACATATAGGTACTCGTAACTAAAAAAAATGAAGTTGGATAAATTTATAATAATCATAAACGTGCGCAACGGGCTAATGAGGATCATCGAAGATCCCGACCGCCAATCAACAATACAACATCCTCTTTCGACGATGATGTGAAGAGTTTCTCCTTCTGTTGTGCCACTGTTGATGATTTATTCGGAGCCCAAAGTGGATGAGGTGTATTAGATACAGTGTTTCTTTTGAAGTTCTCCCCTTCTTCACCAAAAAAAAACCAAAAAATAAAACTGCTTCGCGGTGTGGATCATGTGCTCGATCACTTTGAATTAATTATGAAAGACGGGTATGATATGGTAGGTGGTGGAAGTATCAGCAGCCTTTCAGATTTTCAAAGTTTCGATTGTTTATTAGCCTTAGGGGAGAAAAGATAACCGATGAGCCCTGTTATTTATGCTTGGGATACCAACGAGATTATGGTCTTAACTCACATTCATATATGGGATAGCTAAAGACCCCATAAACAAGCCTACGAAAGTGTCCCCCTTTCGCACCGATAACAATATTGCAAATCGAAAAGCAATCCCATTACCATTCCAAGTTATTCAGAACTATACACGAACTGCAATGTATATGTGGTTGCGAATTTAAATCGATCATCTCGATCCATAGATAATACTGCAGTGGCACGCAAGACGCAACACAAGCCAAGAGAATAACGAAAACTTTTTCGAAATATGCAAAACAATTAGTCGCGTTGTTGACGTACTCGTTGTCGTTCCTGTGCGGCCTCGTTAAAAGCCGCTCGCGAAGGAAAAGTTCATTGCAAACATGTACTCAGATCAGTGTTGGAGAGGTGTCTGGAAATGTGAGTTCGACGCCCGTCGATCTGTCGAAGTTCGGTGAATATTATGCCTGTGATCTCGAGACAGTATCCTTCCTGAAATTTTAATATGATCAGTTCACTGTCCAGGTGCAATGTACGCTAGAGTGCTACGTGCCATCGCGTGCATCATCGTCCATTGTCCTGAGGGAATGCATTTGCATTTCATCGGTTCGTTGATGCCTGTGCTGAATGCTGAGGGAGAAAGTTGCCCCATCAGGCCATAGCCATATACCAGCTAAATGGGTTGCATTTGTCGCAATCGCATATGGGGGTGAACGTCCGCCTATTCAGTCCACCTTGTATTTGCAATTCTATTGTCACAGTTACTTCAGTTCGAGTGCGAAATTCATTGTAATTCCGTTTCTCGATGCAGTGTTATCTAACTTTAGGTTTATAGTCGCAGGGGTTGGATGTGCTCGTTTTTTGCAGGTCTCGCATATACACTGGAAATGAATGCGCGCAGCTTACCAGGAGCTTATTGTGGTTATGTAAGTGATTTACATCGGTCCTCATGCAATGACCTGGGTGGACTGGGCAATGGGCTGGGCATATATAATGATGCGCTTTGACGTATATTGAGTTTTGGTGTGTTTTGGGCTGCACATTATTATTTTCAATATTCACCGAATCGATTGACAAAAAGGTGGCTTCTTATAAATAGATATGTAATGCGAATATGTATAAGGGGGTGTTGTTTGTCATGGGTTATTTTTTTTTAAGGGGCTTGCGTAAAAAAGACCGAAATGTTATTGAAATTTAGTACATAGTAGATAGTTCTCCCGCTGATCGGCATCAACCTGGCGGTGCCCAGCTGTTGTAACTTTTCGTACACATCAATTGTGCTTATTTTACCTCCTAGTGGTAACCACCGGGTACTGGTCTGCCCATCCGGGTGTGACTTGCTGAACTTATAAGCGCGAGTGTTGAACACGAAGAAAATAGAAACACTATAATGCTCTGTCGGAAAGACTGACTGATCGAGCCTCAGAAGTCTTACATGAGCCCCTCAGAAAGAGGACGTACGGCGGATGAATTCATTAGCCTGAATCAACTGTGTCGTCAACAGTCAAGATGACAGTTATCTTACTTGAGCTACTTCGACATATTTGGAGCTGAGGTCAGTGAGGATTTTTCAGGACTAGTCAGGGTGCTGAAACAGAGATGGTGGCGGATGAACCCTTTATGGGCCAACGGCAGCTCTCACATCCCCGAAGTGGGTTACTGACACCGGAGGAATCCGTACGCCGGGGTAACTGCCCGACTGCGGAAAACAATAATAGTTCCGAAACTACAACAAGCCTCGGATACTGATGATTTTACTGTTAACGAACCTGGCAAACGAATTAAGGACAACGAATTTCGGATCTGCACGTGGAATGTTAGGTCCCTTAACAGACCGCGTGCAGCCGAACAGCTAGCGGAGGCCCTGGACTGCTATAAAGCAGACCTAACCGCCATCCAAGAAGTGCGATGGGATGGACCCGGCAAAAAGAGGATGAAGTTGCTCCATCTTGTTGGATGTTGGAATCACATGTTCTCCAGTCCCAATTCATGCAATTGAGGAAGAAGAAAGTTATTGAGCATGGGCCTGTAGCGCTCGTCGTAAAAGTAGTCGTTTGGCCCGAGGCGTTTTCGAAAAAATAAAGACCGATGACGCCTCTAGCGTAAACAGTATACCATGCAGTAACCTTCAGCTGGTGTAATGGCTCTTCGAGGATGGATTTCCGGTGGTACAGAAACGATCAGTTTAGCTTATTCACATATCCACAAGGATGGAAATGGGCCTCGTTGCTTATGATGATTTTCGATGAGAAGCACTTGGCAATCAACGGCTAACAGCACGCGCTGTATACACTTTGTAATAACTTACATTGATGCATTGAATTTACAAAAATTATTGCATTCAATTTCCATTCTTCAAAAGAAAAAATAATAATAAAATCTCACTACCAAAATTACCCTTTATTAAACCAATCTTGGGACCACTTCTGGTTCTTATATTTATGGAGGTAGGAGGTGCCATGTCCCCTAATTCAAAACCCTTCTAAAGTGCTAGTGCTGTGAGCAATGTTAATGTACTTTAGCGAAAATTGTAAATCTGAAATGTAACTTGCTCATTCTGTGTAAACTGTATATAGGTAACCTATATTGTAAAAATGCTATTGTCAAGTTTAAACTGAAAATTATATGTCAAGTAAAAACTAGGTGATTTGAGCATTTATCTTCCAATTAACAAACGAAATGGTCGACAGATTATTGCACATAACATTTTGGTCCTTCGAGCCGGATATTTACATTAAAAAATTTAAAATAGATTTTTTTAAAACTGCTTGCGTGGGAGTCATTTTTCCATTCGAATTTTGCAAAAATTTGCAGTGGACTCGCATAAGCTGGTACATCTACGTCAATGAGGAGAGTCGAATATCTACAACAAACATTGTGATTGCTTTTGAATTTTGTGCCGCGAAATCATTGTGGAAAATTAAAACTGTGCCCTTGGAATAAGTGTGCCATTCTTTGCGTAATTGTGACACTGGAGTCATCTTTGTTCCTTTCGATTGTTGAGCGTAATATACTAGACTCGAAATCTAAAACAGCTTTCAGAAGACTTACGGATCTTCGACGTTTCCATAGTTTTCAGGTGGCTAAATGTAGTTAATTTTATCTTTACTATGCAAATAAATGGGACTTTCAATCGGACCTATCTTTTCAAGCATAACCCTATCTATGGCATTATATAGTGTCCACAAAACAAACCAAAACAATTGTTTCGTCTCCAAAAACAGCCTCCTCCGATAGACAAAAGAAGCCAATCAGTGACCTCATTTAAACAACAGTTGTTAACCATTTCACAATTGCAAAGCTCTAATTCCACATAATTGGTCTCCACCGATACCTATACATTCGGTGGCAGTTTTGTCAATTGCAAATGTTAATTTGTTTATTGCCACTGTGATGCATCCGCACACTGAACAGATGTTTAGATACCTGTTCGCTGCTGTCTTATTTGGTATAGATAGGGGTATACAACAGTACATATGCACTTGCCTTGTTGCGACATATCAGGAGCGTACAAGGTACAACTTTTCCTTTTAGTCTCCCTGACTTATTGTGGATTTATGCCGCTCCCGCGCGCGATGTACACTAGCGTTCCCATTGTTAATTTGTGACATATGCGCTCAGTTGTGGTGAGCTTCTGTTTTAGCGTGTTTTTTTTTTTAGCCTACACCTGCGCATTAGCATAGTTACCGCTGCACTATTGCTGCCATTTCTGGTGGTTACCCTAATTTGGCTAACAAAAATACGAGCTCCGTTGTTGGTGTTTGCTATTATGTCACAATGAGAGAAACTAAACTCTTGAGCGCGATCAGTATATACGGATGAGTGGCTGATGGTGTTCAGTATATTGAGTTAAGACATGTGTAGTGTATATGGGGTTATCGAAAGGGATTCATCCGTAACTTTTTCTTTTCGACTCTAGATGAAGATATCCTCTTCAGAAATACTCATGCAATCGACCATGACGATGGTGGGGTATTTAGGAAGACGTTTGTGTTTAAATGTTACCCAATATTCCCCAATTGCAGGTGGAATCGGGTTGCGACATGCACTTGTAATCCAATTGGAAATTATTGTGCAACAGGACTAATTGGCGTGTTTTTTTTTTAATACATATACGGGTTGTTGTCTGGGATATGGAAGTGGAAATAATTGAATTTGATATGAAATAATAAAGATAATCCGCTTGGTGGCTCATGCGGCTCATCTACTTATAGTTTGTATCATTTCGTCGTGGTCGTCGGGTCAGAAAAATAGCGTATACTGCTAGCCGATCCGACTCCTTTAATGCCGAATGGATGAAGGAAATTTAAAGAAACTGCTATAAAAAAAATGAATCCATTAATAACTAAACAGAAAACTTTCAATTATGTTTATGTTTCAATTATGTTTACGCCGTGAATTTTTTTGCTCGTCTGTGCAAAATTCAACCATTACAAGACACAGACATGTCGTTGCAGACGAAGAAAAATTCAAAAAATTTTGAATTCACCCATCAGACGGTCGTTGCAAACAGACGACATGGATCCACACGACACAGACGGCCTGCGCGGACATGTTGTGCACAACAACAAAATATATTAGTCTGCAGCGTCGTGTCTGTGTAGTGTATGGGCCCTATTAGGATGAATCCGTTTCTATTAAATTCGGATCCGCACTGTTTATGTATCTTGCAGAAACCATCAAGATTTTTGGACACAATTGTGTCGCAGTGATGCAGAGTTCTTTTATGAACTAAATTTTTCAGCTTCAGAGATACATAATTAGAGTAGATGATTGATCGGGAGAGCCTTAACCGGCCCTGGCACTGCGGCCTCTTTAAAGGAGCCTATTGTGTCATCCTTGGTAGGGTCCTAGAGCCATCTTTTTACTCGGGAGACAGTCCAGGAAGACAAGTTTGTTGTTAGGTTGTTTTTACCCAGATTAGTTAGAAAATAGGATTTTCTGGGGGAAAATTTTGGGAAGAACTGTTTGGTGCAGTTCTGCCCAGGTGTTAAGCTCATAATGTATTCCCTGAAGCATCCCTTACTGACACCGCAGAAGGGTTCAGGTACGACGAGTGGAGTTGTCGCGTCGACTTTGGCCAGAGAGTTAGCCGTTTCATTTCCAGTAAATTCCCTGTGGGCTGGAATCCAGTGTAGGATGACTAGGTTTTTCTTTGCTAGTTCGTAGATGGCCATGTAAGTTTCTAGGACCAGCTTCGATTTTATAACAGATGAGTTCAGAGCTTTAAGAGCAGCTTGACTGTCTGAGAAGATAAATATGGTTTTACCACTTGTGTTAGAACATAAATTTATTCTAGCGCAGTGATTGATGGCAAGGACTTCAGCCTGGAATATGGACGAGAACCTGCCTAGGCTGACTGAGAAGTTCGCTTGAGGAGATTCTCCAAAAATGCTTACCACAAGCGAATATAGCCAGTACATCATCCGGGGTCTTAAACCCCCATTGTTACCGCAGACTCGACGGCAGATCCAAAGAGATCTGGTGGCTCTGTTTGCGATGCGTTCTATTTTTGGATTCCATGATAGTTTACTGTCAAGGATGATTCCCAGATATTTGGCTTCCCGTGAAAATTCAATGGTTTCGCCATACACAGTGGGGCGGAGTAGGTAATTGTATAGTGCCCAAATAGACTTTAACTGCTTTCATGTTATATCGGGCCATAAAGATATTCTGCCCTATAGTTGGTGAGTTCGACAATCCTTTCTCGATTACAGCGTATATATTACGTCCCCGGGCACTCCCCTAGCTTCCACTAACTGAATTGTTGTGCACCTAATTCAGAAATCAATCATAGTTTGGGTGCAATAAGAAAAAAGTTATCAACAGATGCTTATTCCTTATTCAAAAAGTCGCATATTATTCGACAGTTTCGCCATGTGAATCTACCTTTTTATGTTTTTACATTGCAATTAACCTATTTCCGGGAATTTCTGTCAAATCCTGCGCTCAAATTGCACAATTTGCATTCAGATGGCTTTATTCCTAGTTAAATGAATTCATAAACACTTTCCGTCAGTGACGCAATGAATTTCTTAAAATATAGGCCAACAACCTTGACGTCTTTTACCACCTTACTAATTGAATCTTTAAAAATCTATCACTAAAGCTTAAACTCAATTTCAACAGCTCACTTGCACCTTACGTGACCATTTCTTAAGCCTTAAAGCCATTGCTGATGTTTTAATGTGCTGACATCTTAACACCACCTTTATGGTGCTACACCATCTAATTGGGTAACAACTATAAATGGCTCGTATACATACAACCAAATGCCTACAGCCATATGCCGACAAATTTAGATTTAATTATACAACAGTCTCACTAAAGTCGAATGTCATTAGTGTCGTATCGTTTTAACAACTCTTCTGTTGCTTCTCCACCGCTTGACGGGCTGCCAGACTTTGTCAATGCTACCACAACTGTGTGGGGGGTTCATTCGCCAGTTTTTCTAAAGAATTTTAAAAGATCGCCACGCCACTCTAACAGGTAGCTGTCAGCAACAATGAAAGACGAACAAAACGTAGTAACAAAGAGCGCCTGCAAAGTTCCACGTACTTTCTGTCCAACAAGTGGCTGTAGTTTTTTCGGGACAAAATTTGGTTAAAAAGTCTTCGAGTTCTGCTTAAAGTGTTTACCGTGTGCGGCAACAGCGTACATCTTCAATTTCAAACTCAATGGAAGATCCGCGGTGACATCCCATATCTCACCTGTGCTTCGGCATAGTAAGAAGGTAACATGGCTGACAAAATGTCTAATTGAAAGCCAACAGCCGCGTCCACTTGTCGCGCCAGACCACTTCTCCACGGCGATGATGACCGCGACGACGAGCGTGTAAGACAAATCAAGATGCGGTGGCAATATAATCACTGACGGCTGATGATGATGATGATGGTGGTGGTGGCCAACGATGGCGGCGATGCTGATGATGATCATCATCGTGATATTCATGATGATGATGAACGATGAAGATGCTATTGCTACTGCTTCTGATTATTACAAGAGGCGATGAAGTATGAAGATACAAGTTTTTTTTTTCGTTCTTTGTATCTTGGCGGTGTGTTTAGATACTTGTTATCTTTATTGCCAGTGCTCAGTTACTTTTAATAGTTTCATTTTACTGCTAATCAGGCTGCGGGTTTCTGTGCTGAACAGTATAGTTTATGGATGTGTATTTATTGGACGTGACTTAATTTGGTTGATTATTGCTTTTCTTTTGAAGTGGGTAGTTGGTTGGAGTTCGTGTGGTTATTCATGAAATCCAGGTATAACTTTCATTGAGTAAAAAAACTGCGTTGGTACTTCTTTTAGAGAGCGAAAGACCGCTCATCATCAGCGGATCTTCATCAGAATCGCAAGGTCATTCACTTACGTCATACAGGACACTGTATTGGAGAATACCCTATAGTTATAGAATATAGGTTTAGCTGAGATCTTAAGCTGAAACAGATGGTCTGTAGTCAACATAATGGTCCTAGTACAAAATGTCCCGCGAAAATAAGCCCTGAATGAGCACCTAAGTTCAATCCCACAAAAATTGCTGATATAACTTTCGATGTTCCTCCCACAAGGTTCGCAAAGCATCGGTGCATCGAAGAACAAATTATCAACACGTCTACGTTAGGTTTATTCCCAGCCTAAAAAGCACAATACAATTTAATGAAATAAAATGAAAAGGTCATTGATCTTAATGCCTGGTGCAATTATGCTTTAAAGCTGAACGCAAATTGAATGTTCCATTTCGTTAGCTATATGATGACATCACGGTGGGTCTACTATAGGAACTAGGGTACTTAATGTTTTGTGATTGTTCTTTTTAAACTTTCCCTAACCTATAATATTGTAACCGAGTTGACGAAAGTCTTAAAACTGAGACCATAAAGACGATAAATATTGTCAGAACACATCTAGTTGAGAAATCCTAAAAAATAACAAGAATTTTAAATCGATACACACCAACTTTTGACCTAAAATCTCCCACACTCTCAAACTGCAACAGGGATTAAGACAAGGCCATATAGAGATAGACTACTACCATTTATCCGAGGCATTGCTTCCGTTACAGAAGTACCTAGTGCTAGGCTAGTGCGGCGCGTCGCCTCGTGCTCGATAGGATGAAAAAAAGTTCCCCATACAAACTGAATCCCCTTTGCTCTTCGCTAATAAGAGGAGAGGCAATTTAAGCAAAATTTCCAAAATCGTAAAAAATTGTTAGTAGGTACACAAACCGAGTTTGAAGTTGATCGAATGAAAAATACGAATTTTCCCCTACAATCCTTGATCCCACGTTTCCTCCTTTTGTAGTTCGAATTTCACCAAATCGCTTTCAAGTGCTCACTTTTGCCATTAAAGGATTTTTTTTTAAATGCCAATTTATTAACTCTTCTTACCATATATATGATGGACATTGATCACCAATGAGTCAGGCCAAACTGTTTTATGAATGAGATGTGCTGCCCGCTGTAACCAGGTGCATTATGAGATACATACAATTATGCCAACTAATGAAGACCGTTTCAAAGACTAAGCCATTTGGATACTTTGGCTATGTCACCTATCTTCTGGTATATGTACCATCAACGGGCTAATCAACGGAAAATCGGTCGGTATAAAAATGTATAAGGCAACAGGAGAAAAATAATGTTAAGTGGTTGGTGTGCTGGAGTATACTAAACGAGATGATCGAGAAAAATCCAAATCCAAATAACATTTAAAAAATGTTTTCACTGCGCAACCTCTAGCGAACATCTGACAAACATTTGAGAGTATAAATGTCCTTAGAAAGCCTCATAATTAAGCTCTTCAGACTCAGTATAGAATTTGTAAGTAGGTCCATTCCATTTGTCCCAAAAATATAAACTCAAACAAAGAATAATTGTGAAAAGCTATTCCTAGTGTATACGGACGTGACGCGCCAAATATTTATGTATTAATTTAGATTTAGACGCAACCGTTGGTGCACAGAAGACAAGTCGCTGACCTATGCTTGTTCTATAGGTACTTCCAGGGTAGATGTTCCGAGGAACTCTAGGACATTATCCCTCGAAATGCAACTTTTGGGCGCCCCACAAGACCAGGCTGCTAATGTTAAATCAAAGCGATCGAACCCCCTGCACCCCCCTGCTTGTTTTTACTGTCAGATTTGGAGTAGGTGCGCTGAAATAATCATATTGACGTGATCGATATTATTCTGATTTTTTTTTAAATAAAACACACATTTTTGGAATTCGGCATTTTGTATTTCCAATCTAAAATGGAAATAAACACGATTCGACCTTATTTCCTTCGACTTTATTTCACGGCACGAATTTGCTTCACCTAAAGGCTGAAGGAACATTGGCGTTAAAGGCAGATTCCCTAGAATATTATTAGCAGTTATATCCTCCGTATGTAATCCTATGTCAGAGTAAAAATAATTCGGAGCCTTTTAAGTCTAGTAAGCTGAAATTCCAAAATATAGGTAGTACATAATAAAATACAGGCGCCGGGAATGTATTTTTGGACTAGAAAACATCACGAATAACTTTTGTTGACGAACGACTGCATCGTGCGTTACCAAGAAATTGTACCCAACCAATTGGGATTTTAAACGAGTCAAAAAGTCAAAAGGATTGATATAATCGACATATATGTGGATATTATGCGTTCCCATTTTCACCTCGGTCGCTGTACATATCGGCATAAATCCGTATTTCGAAGTAGATCCATTAAGTGGGTCGCGGGTGTAGGTTGCTCAAGTGGACCCTCCGTAGCTCTCGGTCGTCCGCCATCGACATTAAATCATCAAGGGCAATTCCCATACGGATAGAGGAGAGAAATTTGATCTAACCATCTTATCCTGGGTCTACCTAGGAGACGCCTGCCCGATGGTAAGGATTCCATAGCACGTCGTGGGATCCTGGTCGGGGATATACGTTTAATATGAACAAACCACCGAAGCATGGACCGCTCCGTCCGGAGAAGTAGCTGCTCGACATTGAGTTCCTCACGTATTCTAGTATTTCTAATGCGATCTCTACGGGTCACACCAACAATACAACGGAGAAATCTCATTTCGGCAGCTTGTATTTGCGATCTTATTCTTTCGTTCATTACCCAAACCTCATGACCATTGGTAAGAGTTGGAACAAACACCGAATTAAAGACTGACAACTTAGCTTTGACACCAAGTTCAGTTCTCCTGATAACAGAATGACCAAGCTGTCTCAAAATCGATCCAGCCTGACCAATCCTACAGGAAAACTCGGCATTGCTCCTTCCATCACTCTTGAATAAGACCCCGAGATACTTTAACTTCTCCACCTGTTTCCCTAATCTAATGTTTTTTTTTAATATTTTGCGAGAAGTGAAGCAGATCTACTTCGATAGAAGTAAAGTTTACTGGTAGACGGCCTTAGGCCAAACCAAATAGGCTTAGTTATTTAATCATTGTTATTTATATAAATTTGAAATAAAAGTCATTTAAAACTAAAAACTAACTAGAAGTTAAGTTCCAACCCTTTATTATGATCTACTGAAATGCGGCTTACAAAACAAGATATCAAACATACAGGGCTGTCTGTTTATCAATTTCTAGATACCTCATGTCTACATCACGTGATCAGCAGTAGATAATTCTACAAAAAAAAAAACTGTGCGCACATACAGCAAAATGCTAATACATAATAGGTTTTGTCATGTATTAACTATTAAGTAGAGCCATGAAGTATAGTACTCTAAGCAATGTATTGGTAATACTCTATATATCGGACTAGCAACGTTAAGCATTTGAATTAAGTAACGCTGTAAATGAAGTCAGTCAATAAATGAACTTAAGCTTGACCGGTTGTTTAACTCAATACATAATAGGTTTGGTGTTACCGATAAAATCCGATAGTTTATTGGTATATTTTTATTTCGCGGACAAGTTAAACATATTTATTCTTCAAGTTGCCTGGATTCTAGCTAATATCGGACTTGCGTTAATAATAAACAATAACGTAACGTAACTTCTTCGTATTTTTTTTTAATTTCCCAGTATACATATAGTGCAATTTTCTATTATCCTATGACATCCGAATTAGAAAAAACTTGCCACTGATGCCTATGCAAAGTTATACTGGAATTATACTGGACTTTTAACCCGCCGAAATCTATATAGCCTACAAAGAATATGCGCAATAAAAAAAACGTTTTACAAAATTCGCAACTTTTGAGTTTGGAGCAGCTGAAATCGTACGATCTTCATTAAACATTCAGAACCTTAAAATTTTTAGTTGAAAAAATTGAAATATATTACCTACAACCTTCCCCTATGTCGATTTGTCAGTTAAGTATAAATTATGACTCAAAATACGCACCTGACTGAACCCTCCTTGCATTGCATTCAAATCGATTCACATTAAAATCTCAATAATCGTAAAATATGTCCGGCCCGGCTCGAAGGCCCAATCAAAACTCCATTTCTCAAACCTCTTAATCAGGTGACAACATCGGAACTTTTCAATGTGCCGGCAATCAAAACACATCTCTAGAACGAGTCTATTTCCCCCTGCCCGCAAGCCAGCTATAATGACATCATAAAATAAAGATAACCATATCAAGAGATGAAAAATGTTCAATGATTGAGCCACAAAAGGCAAACAACCCATTCCAAGGTGGTACTGACTGGAGAGAGCACAATGCGCCCACATGGACAACGGACAAGGCACCTTCCACCAAACAAACGATAATGATGTAGGCCCCCCCAAACAAAACACACAACGCAGGATCCGATCGTTAAGTGGAATTAAAATAATAATAGTAATACGATTAGACACTAAAGATACTTTCACCTTACAAACGGTCCGGCCCGGCCACAGAGAGAGCCGCTGATATGGATTTCCCATTAATTTTCTCATCGTTCGTACTTGTTCACCGTAAGAGACCACCTGAATCGTTGGCGAAGGTGGATGATACAGTTGGACGAGACGAGGTGTTGCCCAAAGTTTCAGATCTCAAAACAACAAAAGAACTCAATCCCAATGAAGAGGGAACGGATAGATTTCCCATTCTCAAGAGTTGAATTACATTAGATTATTCAAAATCTGAAACTCCCACAATATCACCAGAATTCGTCAAAGAATCGCAGCAGGTACATTCAGCATTCAGACATCACAAGAGTATCTGTGAGATATTTGCTGTGTGATTTTCATGAATGGACCAGTTCAGTGGGAAAATACGATTTTCTGCGGGGAAATTCATCAATTCACACGCACAGGTGGCTCAGAGGTAGACCTGATAACTGGACAAGTTGCAATCAACACGGCCGGCACCCGCAGCAGGTAGGTGATTATTTGTTATTTTAAAGATACAATTCTTTTTGTTAGCTCGTATTTTTTTGCACTAACAGCAGCTTCGTGTGAACCTGTTTTTTGGGATTTGGATTTTGTGAACTCGTTAATTTTTTTTTTCGTTTGCAGATACTTTTTGTTTTGTTGCCTTGCCACTGTGAGATACTCGTATCCTTTCACCAGAATTTAGTGAAATCTTTGCTTTGTTTATGGATTCCGATAATTGGAACTCCCAACAAGCATCACACAACCTTTATATATTATAAACACAGCCACCTGAATATATGTACCTTATATTCTCTGTGTTGACGCTATTTAACACAAGCAAAAAAAAAAATGACCAATAATAATGACAACCTCCAAACAAAGATATTTTATTGTTTGTGCTGATTTTTATTAAATTTACCTGTTGATGCGAATTATTTTTTTGTTTTTTTTGTCTATACTACTATGTATACTGTTTTTGGGATACCTTTGGTTATATAGTGCTGTTCTGTGGGAAAATGTTGAAGATTTCGTTTTTTGATTTGTATCTTCCTATTGGCAGAGAAACTTGAATTTTTTTTGGGATTAAATACAATTTTTTGTGCGATTTGTTGTCCAGTGGAAATTTATTGTCATCTTAAGTGGTCGTTTGGGGCAAATAAAAAGTAGGTTGCCTTGCATTTGATTATAATGGTGATGGTTTTTAATTACTGCTTTTTGGGGCGGGTCATTTAAAAAAAAACATGAAAAATGCTTTTCGATCTTTTAAGATGTGACCATTAACAGTTATTTAGAGTTTCTATTTTTGATATTTATTACGGTTGGCTTATAATTTTTTTTAAAATCTATCTTCCTGTGGAATTTTAAGTCTCCACATGCGCAGATGTATCATTGTTATGTAAGCTTTAATGCTGTTTCTTGTGAAAAAAATTGTTAAGTATTAAGAAATGTTTTGCTATCCGACTACACATTACCTACACAATCTTCTTTACAAACGTATACAAATTGAGGTCCTTTCTGTTTAGAGCAATATTACCGATAACGGTTGGATGTAAATAAGGCTGTTAGTGGTCCGACCCCGACGTACCCGGAGTTCAAGAAGCTATCAGAGAGAAGAAGAAGGCTTTCAAGGTGTGGATTCACTTGGGGGATTACTGGAGAGAGCACTTTTCCAAATTGCTCAATCCAATCCAGGGCATTGAGGATAACACATCCATCGCCTTAAGCAGGGCGGACAATAGTCCCACGGTAGAGGAAGTCACTTTTGCGATCAAATCGCTAAAAGCTGGCAAATCTGCCGGAGTGGATGAAATCCGGCCAGAAATGCTAAAGGCCTCTTAGGTGAAGAGGGAGTCAAATGGCTCTCTCGTGTCATTAAAATGGCCTGGGAATGCGGCGAAACACCCAGCGATTGGCAGATTGGGATGTGTGCCCCTTTTCAAGAAAGGGGATAAAAGGGATTGCTCCAATTACAGGGGTATATCACTTTTAAGTCTCCCCGGAAAAGTCTTTGCCAAGGTGCTGGAAACGCGTTGCAGAGCTGTGGTCGAGGCACGATTAGGAGATGAGCAGAGCGGCTTTCGTCCCGGCAGAAGCACAACCGACCAGTTATTCACTCTCAGAATGGTACTTGAAAAGGAATTGGGCCTATGCTACACCTGTTTACGCATGCTTCGTAGATTTGGAGAAATCATATGACCGAGTCCCTCGAGATAAACTCTGGAGTGTATTACAGAAGTATGGAATGGAGTTGACGGTACTCTCTTGATAGCCATTTAATCTCTTTACACAAACTGTAAAAGCTGTGTTCGGTTAAATGGCGTTAAATCAATACCTTTCACCGTGGGCGTTGGACTTCGCCAGGGGTGCGTCTTGTCTCCTCTCATATTCATTACTTATATAGACTGGATTGGGAGATCTGAGGATAAGTCATTTGCTCTTCGCTGATGACTTGGTCATCCTTGGATCCTCTCAGACTGAACTTCAGCGCGTACTCGATCGGTTTGTATAGCCGTTTGTGTTGAAGCTGAGATAAAAGTAAACGTGAACAAATCTGAAGTGATGGTCGTCTCCAGAACGCCTGTTCAATGCACGTTAGTGGAGTCCCATTGAAACAGGTGGAGAAGTTTAAGTATCTCGGGGTCTTATTCACGAGTGATGGAAGGAGCAATGCCGAGTTTTCATGTAGGATTGGTCAGGCTGGATCGATTTTGAGACAGCTTGGTCATTCTGCTATCAGGAGGACTGAACTTGGTGTTTGTTTGTTTGGGTAATGGCCGAAAGAATAAGATCGCGGATACAAGCTGCCGAAATGAGATTTCTCCGTAGTACCTATTGCTGGTGTGACCCGTAGAGATCGCATCAGGAATACCTGAATACGTGGGGAACTCAATGTCGAGCATCCAGTTCTGTCAACAGAGAAAGAGATACGAATGATTTTTATGATAATCAGCTGGTCACACAATTATATCGCATACATACACATTTTCAGAATATGTACAGCCAAATCTATTAAGACTAAAGGATTCTGCCGGAGTCTGTAATATACTCTCAGCAGACTTCAGTACATACAAACATAGTAAAGAAAATCTATGGAACTTGGAGAAAATTGACTGAGGATCTTTAAAGCTTCTTCTTAGCTTTACATCTAAAAGAAAAAAAATTTAATCTTAGTCGACAGTCACACCCCGAATTTTTTGCAAGC
Organism: Cheilosia soror; assembly: GCA_949372485.1. NCBI lineage: Eukaryota > Metazoa > Arthropoda > Insecta > Diptera > Syrphidae > Cheilosia > Cheilosia soror. Next base: position 119,951,189 of record OX443561.1, read on the forward strand.
TCGTCAAAGACTGCAGGGAAATACTGGCCCGAGCTAGCTATATATAGCTTCAGTAGATATCGCTATTATATTAGACTTATAGACTTTCCCTCCATAGCAATGAGAGTGCCGACAAATTGGTCAGGCATGGCTATGCCCTTTGCCTATTATTGGTCTGAAGGGGGAAATCTTTCACTTTCCCTAAACTGCGCAGACTATGTGGACGGCTTTGACGAATTACATTAGCTCCAAGAAAAAACTGTCAAAGCTGCCACAACTTAATGAACTTAATCAGAGTGAAATAGAAATGTATTTTCCTTGCAGATGCCCTGTTTCAGCTAAACTAAACTAAACTTAACTCACTAGGCAAAGCGTCCTTTGATGACCCTTCAGGCATCCCAGGCATTCATTTCAATACATAAGAATATCATCACCCAACTAACATTCCAGCTTCTGTTAGGTCAAAATGTTTGAGCATTGAAAGGCTTTGGCTTCTATAAGTTATCGATAAAACTTCCAGAAAAAACGCATTCTCTATCGAAGTCAGGGGTCTAGCACGTAACTTGACACAATCGAGCTCTGGCAGCACCTTATTTGTCTCAATCGAGGATAATCAATCGAGAATAATCGATTGAGACAAATTAGGTAGGTGCTGCCAGAGCTCGATTGTATCAAGTTACGTGCTAGACCCCCTGGATTTCTGTAACTGCTTCGTTTAGATCAATCGGAAATACTAGCAGAACATTTTAAAAGTAATTGACTGCCGGTTTCTCATAAACTTCGATAAGTATACTTGCGGAAAGTAGTCGAAGTTTCAGCTTCGATTAAGCTTCAATAAAATGGTTCTTTTAATGTGCCGTCACTTAACCTGTAAAGAACTTCCATATGATTTTTTTATTTATTGAAGCGTTCGCAATTAAACCTGCATTAGTTTGCTAGCAAAATTCTAGGAAAGAGATAAAAATATTTAGAAACCTAGTAAAAAAAACTTCAGGTAGTATTATTTTATTGAACGAACCTTTGGGATCCTGCATCTGACGGAATGTCAATCATTCTACAAGCCTGGTAAATCTTTCTTATACATGAATGTCGGATATAAAAATTAACATTTGGAATTTTGTTTTCAAAAGAGGGCCAACTTCCTAATTGGACTCAACAGGTTGGGTTTAGCCCCATTCTCATTTTCTTTCATTTATCTGAAGGTCTCGAGAATTGTAGTCTCAAAACGTCACTTAAGCGGTAATTGCGTTACCTAACAGAGCACCGGAAACCCTGGTTCAGTAAATGATGCAAATAAGCCGCCATAGTGAAGAACTACGAAGAATTTTGTGAGTTTTCTACCCATCCGAAAGGTAGGTTAACAAGACACCAGGTATACCTAGGTATATCGGAGACACCACAACAATCTCAAGGAATTTTTCTGTGTGGAAAGACATGTTCCTCTTGCCTATATCCAACATCGATGGCATTGTCGAGGAACCGTATCAACGTTTAGCTCGAAACGTTTTAAATTAAGCCCTACTGACGATCGGGTGGACTAATTACTTACTATACCTACTTTCAGATCTCCTTTGACGTTCATATGGCTCGTGGGGTCAACAAAACACTCATAACTTTCCTTCTACAGACACAGAAGTAACGTGCATTTTGTAACCCATTTGTTTCCCCCCGATGACCCACTTCCGGGGAAGATAACTCAGATGGCGGGGTCATATCGAGTCTGATCGCCTTATGCTGCTCCTACCACCGCAGGTAATATTGAAATTAAGTGCCCTTTGATCCCCTTTCAATCTATCAGTTATTTCTTGTTCTCTTCCTGATCGAAATTAAAAATACTACAATGTCCCCATGTAGTCTTCCTTTTGAAATTCCATTCATCCGACTTCTAGGTCAGCTCAGTTAAAGAGCAATAAATAGCCTCTAAGCCTCTTTCGTGATATACTCTCGGCAAATTTACGGTGACACTTCAAGTTAAAGCCTCTAAGCAACACTGTTGTAGCTCTCACTGCCCAAGTGCAATCATTTTTGATTCATACCTGACTCGATGTCTGCAATCTCCAATTCATCGGTGAAAAAGGGAACAAAAAATGAGTGTAGATACAAGTTCTGCATTTGCACTATTAAATAAATAAACACCCACTTGTTGCTCCGGCACAGACACAACACTTGATGCCTCATACCTCCGTAGCTGCAGCAGCTGCAGCTCCGATCAGTTTCCAATAGCGTTCATGCATGAAGTACGAGCGTCGAGCCATTCCATGCGCGTTGCGTGGCACGCGAGATGAGATGTACCAGTACCAGTGAGCGGGTATCTCTGTATCTGTACATCTGTATCTGTCTAGCTGGCTTGGAGCAGCGAGTAGAACCTCTCCCTACTTACAAGCGCAGTGAATATGTCAAGAATTGCACCGCAACCGTTGGATCAAGTTATTATTAATTTCCAGGCGTCAGACCGGCCACTTTATGACAAGAAATTGTTTCTGGCTTTGGCCAGGCCTATACGGCAGAAAATACGAGCGAATGTGTGTGGAGGAGTTATTCGTTGTTTTAGTTTGGTTTTTTTATTTTCTGTTTTTAAGGTGCCACCACAATATGTATCTGGTTGCCAATCCCCTTCGTGGAAGTGATCTGCAAGTCCACGTTCAAGGTGAATGTTCTGACATCGAATGTTTGGTGTTACAGCAAGTTAACTGGTGACCGACTGGCATTGTGGGTGTCTCCACTACAGAGCGACGCGCCACCACCGCTACTAAGGACGGAAACATTCGATTGAAGATCAGAGGTAGAAAAGTCGGAAAGAGAATGGATTCCAGTTCCATTCAGTTAACCTGTCCACGGTTCAATTTTGTTTAATGAGAATTTATTTCGATTCAGGGAGCTGCGGCCTGTTAGGGAGTCCTCTGGTGTGGCTAGATGGGTAGTACGAGTACCTACTTGCGCGATCTCCTTTTATGGCACCGTATGGTCATTTCCATTATCATTTTAATGAAATCGGCTACGGAATGGAAGCATATTAATCATTTTCCTCGAACTAATTCATTACAATTATTTACACTACAACAGCGGCCGATGGCTGGATACGTACAGTTTGGTCACATTCCTGGCAAGTGGCAACATCCACGGCTGATGTCGTGAACAAATTCGACACGGTTTTTCGAAAGTGTTCGATATACGTTTCTACTTAATTGGTAAAGTGTCACGCTGTGTGCAGGATAACGAAAAGGAGACAGTAATTTAGGCTAATTGATATATGCGATACGGTTTAAGGATGACAGGTCGTATAAAAGGAGATGACTCTATACACCGAGTGAATCAGGAAATTGAATTGATTGTCGGGGACGTAATTTATTGAACAAAATCTGGATATTTGAGGCGTCCATTTATGCGGAAATTGCAATTCGCATAGAATTGCCTTAAAAGGAATAGCGTTACAACGAAAGCTACAAAATAGTTGGCGCAACAGGTCCATACAGCCATTCTAGGACAAACCAAATAAAACTAGACCGCCGACTTCCGTGTACCTACCCGATTCTCCCCGGAATTAATTTCCCTGTCGGTGAATACGTGTGAAATGTCAAAATCAATAGCGGCAATGATTTTCCATGCTATATACCATGGGCCTAGGATTTTTCAAGTATGCGTGCGTTAATGGCGCTTCTTTGCTTTTGTACAGCACCAATACATGAAAAATCTTGGGACCGCAGGCAGCTTGTAGGCAAAGTCCGTTATGTGGGAGGAGTCGACGGTCCAGTTCTATATGGTTTGTGCATTGTAGACCTACTTCTAGGACAAATGGAAAGAACCTGCAACCTCATGCTGAATCCGAAAGGCTGAATTGAGGAATTTTGTCAGGAAAGGTAGGTATAGGTATACATATATGTGTCTCCAGTTTTCGGATGCTTGACAGGTTTGCAACCAGTCAGAAGTCAGACTTTTAAATATGACACGTATTCTATGATAAAACTAGTCCACAGGATACGAACCCAGATATTGCTAATGATAAGGATTCTTACTTACTTAAGGTGGCGCTATAGTCCGGGGTGGACCTGGGCCTCGCAACCAACAAGCGTCTCCAGCCAGCACGGTCTTTGGCCAGCTGTCTCCAGTTTCGCATGCTAATTTGGTTAAGGTCCCCTTCCAATTGCGCGCGCCACCTGAGTCGCAGTCTTCCTCTACTGCGCCGTCCCTCGAGTGTGGATTAGAAGATCTTCCGGGCCGGAGCATTCACGTCCATTCGCTCTACATGACCCAGCCACCGCAGCCGTTGGACCTTCACTCTTCTGGCAAGGTCAATGTCGATGTACAGCCCGTACAGTTCGTCGTTGTACCTTCTCCTCCATTCACCGTCTATGCAGACGGGACCCAAAATTACTCGAAGAATTTTCCTCTCGAAGCAGCCAAGAGTAAGCTCATCCGCTTTTGGTAGAGTCCATGCCTTTGCACTATAAAGTAGGACTGGGATGAATAAGGTCTTATAATGGGTCACTTTAGTTGTTCGAGAGAGGGCTTTGCTACTCAATTGCTTCCTTAGCCCAAAGAAACAGCGATTGGCAAGAGTTATTGTCCACTTAATCTCAGCGCTGGTGTCATTGTCTGAGTTCATAGCGGAGCCTAGGTAGACAAAGCCGTTTACCACCTCAAAGTTATATCTGTCTATATAGTCACATTCTGTCCAAGACGTCGGTGTTGGGTGCCCTATCTTGATGACAGCATATAGGTACTTTGTCTTGCCCTCATTGACCGCCAAACCCATCTTCGCCGCCTCCGGCTCAATGCTCACGAACGCACCAGTAACATCACGCTGCGTTCTGCCGATTATGTCGATGTCGTCGGCGTAGGCCAGTAGGTGGACGGACTTATGAAAGATAGTGCCTCTGGTGTTAGCGTTTGAGTTTTGCACAATTCTTTCAAAAACGATGTTGAAGAAGTCACATGACAGCGCATCGCCTTGTCTAAATCCTTTTTTGACATCGAAGGTCTCGGTGAGTTCTTTACCGACCTTGATGGAGCAGCTTGCATTCTCCATTGTCATCCTGCACAAACGGACGAGTTTGGCAGGGATGATAAAACTAGACATAAAACTAGCTCGTCTCTATAAATGCTGGCGTAGGCGACATTAAAATCGGGTATCGATTTGGACTTCCTGGGTTTTCTATAAGATCTGCCGCAGTGCGAATATTTGGTCGATGGTCGATGCTTCCTGTCCTGAAGCCACACTGATAGGGACCAATCAGTTTGTTGGCGAAAGGTTTCAGGCGTTCACACAGCACGCAGATAAGATCTTGTAGGCGATGTTAAGAAGACTAATACCTCTGTAGTTGGCGCTGTTCAGAGGGTCTCCTTTCTTTCTTGAGGATCGGGCAGACAATTCTGAGGTTCCATTCATCGGGCATACTTTCTTCCGACCATATTTTACAGATATGATAAGGATAAGTGATGCAAATTTGCACTCGCGCCGTTACGTGGACACATAGCACAAGCAAAAGATTAAATGTCGTCAGTTGCCGAAAGGCTTTATTATTTATCTTATTCCGCAAAAAGAATGTTAAGTGTAAAGCATTTCAGATTATCCAACGTTACCTTCCCTTCCTGATTGCTGGCATTATTACTGGCCTTTTCAGTGTTTTCAGGGGCGGGGACATCACTAACCTTGTAGATTGTAGCAAAGCTACAAAGCTAATTTACCATTCCGTTGCAGCCCAGAGGGGCCATGGACTATATATTAATCACACTGATGGCGGATCTTTTCTCCCCTTTTGGTGCCTACAGCTTCGCAATCTTCCAATTGACAGCCTAAGCTACAAAACTAAGGAATATTTTGGAAGTTTTATTTCAAAAAAATATCCTTCATCAGAATTCCACCGAAGGAGCTCCTTTATCTACACCAAGCCATCGGAATTGGAATTGTCTAAGTCGGGCAACTAGGAGTCAATGACTTCTGGTACTAATCCTCAATTCTTTCAACTTAAATTTAAATTCATAAGTTTCCCTGCTCCAGAACAGCAGGTTGCACTTCTTCCATCATGCTGGTCTCGTGGCAAAAGTATAATAGCGCATAATAAGACCCGCACCACACACTATAGCACCTGACACCATGCCTCCCTTACCCTCAAAACCATATTTAACCCTCCAACTACTGATGCGTCAGACCAACAAGTCAACCCTATTTGAAAACAACAATTCTAATGAACAAATTACAACACAACAGAAAAAGGACACATTCCATGTCCCCGTTGTCTTTGTTTTAGAATGCACTTCACGTATTGTACGTGTACCTGTACGATGGGATCATAACGCCAGTCGCCACCACCTTGTCGTGCTAGAATACCTTCTTTCAATTATTTTTAGGATGGGCACCTTATCTATACCCAGTTACACTGGCATAATTATTTATAAAAAAAAAACATTTCACCCTTAAGTTGAGGCATTTGTACGGCCAAATGGAGGGCACGCTTAGAAATGGTATTCCGCTTGCACCCCTATCCACCATATTTACGGTCCGCTGACCGTGCATTCTAGGTGTGTGCATGACAGTGAGACGACTCTGGTCAAAACCTGCAGCACCATTCCATCACGCCGGAATAATAATTTGAATAATGAGACGCGCTCGTGCCATCCACGAGAGTGGTGTCCTGTTTTCTTGGTCAAATGAACACACACGCTGTCTCTAATATGTAGGTGCGCGGTAATGGCAAACTCTATATGGATGGCTAAAGGTGGATTTGGTCTATGATCACCAGTCGACCGGTACATCACATATGTCAGCAACAAGTTCGCATTGTGCACCTGAGTCCATTTTTTTATACACGACTTTTTTTTTTGAATTCCCTTAGTCGGTTCAACGGCAATTGAAGAGGACGCGGCGTCCTAAAAAAAAAGAATGCTCTTCATCCATACAGTACGAGTCTGCATATGTGGAACAAATTTGAACAGAATTCAGATGCATGGCCTTGGCATACTCAATAGTTCGACGAACTTCCTCTCTAACGTTTGGAATGAATACAATTCAAATTACAAAAAGGAATCTAAGGATATCCTCAGTAAAACAGGTGTACCCTGCTTCCAGGCGGAAGAAAGAAATGCTTCTGTGTGTGTGTTTTATTTTATATCCTCTCTGTCTGGGATTCTGTCGGAGCATTGTACCATTTATGGATTTCCGGTTAAATAATTTCCTCATATTCGCCCTCTTTTTTTTTTTTGAGGGATCAGTAAAATTTGAATATGGCCTCTTAGAGGTAGTGCGAATGCACTTGGCCTAATTGCATCCTTAGAATAATATTTTCTTTTTCAATTGTATTATGCAAATAATATTGTTGGGAGCTCCTTTTGCTACCTGCAACAACCGGATATCCTTTCAGAATTGTTACATATTATCTTACACCTTTTCTAAGTCCCTCTGTCTTGTTATCCTTTTAAAAAGAAAAAGATCGGTTTTCTTGCAGATCGATCATGAAAAGATGTTGGTACTCGGTAGAGTAGGACAAATAATTTGTTCCTGCCTCCTTTTTAATGTGAGTCTTTGTACGTTTTGTTTCCATTTTGCGAGAGATTATAAAAGGCAAATAATTCTTGGAAAATTGACCATAAAATCAAATAAACATTGCATCATGGAAGATGGCACTGTCCTGGTAGATTTAGTGTTTCATTTATAATTGGAAGACTCCATTCAATAGTTCACCTGTCAGGTGGAACATGTGTTCCCGGTTTGGGATCAAAATCGGTACAGTTCGGGCAAATTAAGGTCTTTTATTACTGCATTGTCGGTTCGGTCTTATATAGGGTATACCGTATACACGATACGTATATTAATTTGCGCTAATTTTTTTCCTGTACTGTACATACATTCGACAAAAAACACAGAAGAACTTCGAGTGATTTCGTCTCCATTTGACAGTGTTTGCATCTGTGTGTACTATCGGGATAAAAGAAGGATCGGGATATATGTAACGTATGTTTAGTTTCTCGTGGTGACTAAAGAGCTTTGGTGGTGATTTGAAGTGCTTTACTACGCATGTATGTACTAATGAACTAATTGCCTTGGAGCACCCACCGCAGAACCTTCAATTGGCAAGAGTAATACTGACCTTCATCGCAGTCCGCAAAAACAAATCTTAGCATTGAAATGATTTTCCGTCCTGATGGTGAATGTCCTTATATACCCACGGTAAGACAACCTTCGTCGATGACTAGTGCATGCGAGTATCAATTTGGAGATGTTAGGCAATAACGCCCAAGGAAATAGCGCCCAAATCGATTTGAAAATAACGCCCAAAAAACAACAAGATGAAAATAAAGCCCAAAAAAATTAGCAGTTTTATACGTATGGGGGACATGCTGCCACCCTGCAACCCCCCTGCTTGGGGTTTCTGTCAGATTCTGTCAAAATGCAACATAAAAGTCAGGCAGGGGGTTGCAGGGGGGTCAGCATATGCCGCCCCCCCATACTTACTCCACTGTCTGTGCATTTCCACTTACTATTTTGGACTTTACTGCTTGCCAAAAACACGAACCCTGGAAAGGAAATAACACCCAAAACGACGAAAAATTTTGGAACAACAAATTGCACGAGTTTTTTTTGGGTGCTATTTCCTTTCGATTTGGCGCTATTTCCTTGGGCGTTATTGCCTAACGCCCAATTTGGAGTTCCTAACTCTTTTCTTAGATTTGTCTGAGTGTGAATATTTCATCGATGTCGGAACTTATCGGTGCCGATCCGATAGGACCGCGGGATCAAGAATGACGTTCACAGATTATTGTATACAGAACGTTTTATGCGACCGACGTTGTGACTTTGGCTTCTATAGATTGCGTTGACAGTGACAACAACAACAACAACATTTTACATATTTGTGGTATACCTATATTCAATCTTTGACCCTTATAGGCATATTGGATTTTATAGTGCAGATTAGGCTACACTGACCTTATTTTCGTCAGATTGATGGCATTTTCGTTCGTCGGTTAACCCTGTCAAACTATCTAATATACCTAAAGCCATTAAGAGCCATATATAACTTATGAGCTTCATGTGGCAAACCAAAACTCAGACTCAGTCAGTTACTGGCCCTGATTGGCTCTACCTCGTTCTCTTCTGTTGATCCTTTAGCTGAGTTGGTGATCCTGCAATTAAACATGTTTTCGACACAGACTAATACGGACTTATTTACTGTCAAATCTTTTAAAGCTTTTATTATCGAGTTAATTTGTACACAATTGAAAGCCCCCCAATGATTTTGAGGGGGAAAGTACGATAACTTAAAAAAAAAATAAATAGGTGGCGCAACAGGCGGGTTGACACCCTAGGCCTAGCTTCTCGCAACCATTCGTTTGTGTGAGTTTCTATTTTTGGAAGGAATGGAAGGGACCTACAATTTTATGTCGATTCCGAACGGCTGAATTGAAAAGCTTTTTCAGGACAGTCATACTCTCGGATGTTTGTCAGACGTTAGCGAGATGTGGCGCAGTAGAAAAAACTTTAAGAAGTAATTTGTGTTTTCCGGGGATTGAATCTGGGATCCCACGCGCAGTAGTCCAGCACACTAAACACTAGTGCGCCCAAAGTACGATACGAGGCCATGTACAAAAAACCGTTATCAATTTTTGGCCCCTAAGCCTAAGCTATCGTACTCGTGCCATTTTGAGGTACGCTGCCATAATGTACATAGCTACTTTTATTTATTGTTATCCTTAGTCTGGTATTGATGTTGACAGAATTAAGAACATAGGTACAAAATTATAACTTTTGATATGTTAGTTTCGAGCTCACAGTCCCAAGCTTAATCACGTAGTGCGAAAATATAATATTTGGGGACATAGGGGTTCTTAAATTCCTGTAAAAAACGTTTTCTAAGTCTAAATCGTCTTCTTGAAAACTAAAGTTGAGTTTTTTTTTGTCGAAGATCACACCAAGTTTATTAAAGCACAAACCAAAGCCGATAAGTTTTTTATTTTGCACTCAAACCTAGATTTGAAAATCATAGTATCTCCTAAGAGATAGTTAGAATTAAATATTGTTGTCAAAGTCGGTACCTTTGAAAATGTTCGGACTTATGTAAAATATGAAACCCGTCCCACTACCCTTACCGCATTTTGCAGACTTCAAAAAATGTTTTGGCGTTAAGACCGATGTATACTCCGTCTTAGTGACTATACATTTCCTGACTCCATGTCCATTCTGTCTGGTGACGAGTATCCCCGCCTATCGTTGTAGGCCGTCAAAATATCAAAATCAGTGACTTAAAAAAATTCGGATGCAGTTATAAACCACTTGGTGCTTCGATCATGTTTGGTGTTATTTGCTCTCCAACATACTATCCCAAAATAGCTGCCGGTGCTGTCCTCCTTTCTTCTGTTTCCTGAAACTATCAGTGCGCCAATTTATTCCGTTTTTGCCTCTGCAAAGGCAATTCATCATTTTGTTGCTACAAAATCAGATGCAGAGGGGGAAAAAAAGTACGAAAATGAAGGACGACTCCTTGCAAGTAATTAAGTAGAACATACCAGCTACTGACACATCACACCGGGCGTAAACATTACGTACGAGTGTAGTGCATATAACTACATCTTCCACCACACTCTCGGCGTCAAGTGGAGTGTCAGTTAATTAATTGCACATGAAATTGATAGCACCTCTAAAAATTCCCATCAATAAGAGCAGCAAGGCTGTGGCCATTATATATACGCTGAGGTGCAGCAGTCGTACTGCCCCTAGGCCCCCTAAATGACTTCAATTTCATCTCAATGCACTGCATCATGAATCGTCGTCCTCTTGGTCGTCGTCATCATCCATTCCAATGATAACCACACATATGAGCAAATATTTTTATTTTTTATTTCGCTGCAATTGAAGAACTCGAGCAATCAGTCCTGTGAGTTCTCCACCGCACCTGCAACAACAACGGTCCAATGGTACAGCGTACAGGTTCCCCCGCTTGAACGATCCGCAACCGCAATCCGTATTTACGACTTACGACGAAGTGGCATTTTGTTTTTATTTATTTGTGGCACGAAGTGACATGGATTTATGTGCAGATCACAATTTCGCGCACATCAAATTGCACCAGAGCAGAGAGCGCGGAGCTCTTAATGCTGGACGCTCGGCTCGAGTGTTTAATTAATGAACGACGTGGAACGTAGCACCAGAAGCCATTACGACAAACGAAGCGAACAGATGAATTCCCTTATTATGTCCAAAGTCAATTTGCCTTCCGTTTTAATTGCCAGGGCTTTGGGTTGGATTGGACGGTCGTCGGACTGTCCAATCTTTACTGCAACCACTCTTCTCTAATTGTGCAGACACAATTGTAGCAGGAGTTCCTGCAACAGCAAGAGATCATCAGCGGCGGCGTTGGAGGATCAACATACACTACACACTCATACTCACGTTGGGGCTGGAAATAATTTATTGGTTTCAATCTGTGGTCTTGTCACCGCCGTGAGATCTTAGTTGGACGTTCATTTCGAGGCTGGCCGATATGATTTATCACCTTGTGATGCCTGGATTGGTGCAATAAAGCGCAGTAGTTGGTCATAATCCGAAGTGGGTATCCATTAAGGATCCCCATACACATATGGTCATGAAAGGCATCTGTTCGAGTGGTTATGTTTCTGTATTAAGGTTTGCTCAATGTGACTGGAAGAGAGAGAATCGCTCCCCTATGCGGAAGGACGATCACCCTCTTTCGATGTCCTGATCTTGAAGTGCATTTTCATGTCTACAACAATATAGTTCCAGTTCTTTCACCTTTCTCAGTGCAGTTGCGGTGTGCTGCGCATCCCCTAGCCTTGATAGGGATCGATGAATGCGGATAGACGAAGGGGAAATTGTGCGCATTCTTAATGAGCGACGGAATGTAAGGCTTCCTTTTTTTTGGGGGAGGAAACTCGTACTCGAGGCAACAGCTGTGCTAATAGCGACCCAGGGCCATATGAGCATTTCAGAAAATCATAGAACGGAACGAGTAAGTGCATCAACATTTTGTGTGCAATGCTCTTCTGCTTTCGAGTAATGCATAATTCACTGTTGCACCTGCTGGTGTGGTATGCAGTTTAAGGTAGGTACATGCAGAGTATGGAGACTTAAGTGAAGTGGAAAGTACGCTAAGGACCTTTGTTGAAAGTGTATTTTCGCTGTTGCTGGGTAGGGTGTGGAGTTTCTTATTTCACCTCTGATGTCCTTCATAGCAATTAACAAAATATGCAATCTTAAGTTTAGACAGAGAAGTAAGGTAGTCGGATATGCGGACGAAGAAAGCATGCACGATACCGCATCAGGCAATACAGTCGACACCATCAGACTTCCTTACTCTAAAACTGTATTTTTTATCTTTAGGTCTTCGAAACCTTACCATTCTGATTTATTTTTCTATATCATGAGAATTCGTCCAACCCGCAAGGCCTCAACGGAGTAATACTCCGAAAATGCTTTACGCGAATTATTTTGAAATACAATTCCCTACAGGATTAGATTAGCAAGACGGTCGGGTGGAAATGGACTTGAATTTAACAATCTATACTACATACGGTTCGAAAATGGACTTCGAAGTAGGTTCATGTGTATTTTCTGGCACTAACCGGGACAACTTATTTCAGGCAGAATTTTTTGCTATCCTGGAAGCCAAATCAAATCAAACTATGTACCACAAATCTTATGTACTAAAAATGAGTTCTAAAATGTGTTCGAATAGGAATAACTTGAAAACCACTGACTCTATTGTGCCCATATTAACAGATAATCTTAGGTATTAGCCCAGGGGTGCACTGAAGGAGATTAGTCAAAATTGAACAAAGAGGCGTGGCACCTCTCATACAAAAAAAAAAAACACTCAAAATCTTAAGTCTCGAAAACCGCCGAATCTATTGAGTTTAAACTTACAGACAATCCTAGGTATTGGCCCAGGAGTGTTGCTATAAAAATTGGTCAAAATTGGACAAAGGGCGTAGCACCGCCCATACAAAAAAAAAAACACTCAAAATCTTATATCTCGAAAACCGCCGAATCAATTCAGTTCGAATTTGCTGACAATCAAAGGTATTGGCCCAGGAGTGGTCATTGGCCAACATTGGACAAAGGGGCATGGCGCGACCAAATTGGATACTTTCTGGTTTCTTCGTAATTGCTACCCGAAGGTAAAAGAAAAAAAAAGTAAAAGTAATCGATTTGTTTTGTTTCTCAAATTGATTTCCAAATTTCAATTGTATCTTTTTCGTTCGTTAACTTTCTTCGCACACATGTGCGATTTACACATTTACACATTTACAACGCAACACAGAAATGTCGTCGAACGGAAGAGGAAATAAAAAAAAAAAAAACAACAAAAGGGCGTGGCACTGCTCGAAACTCGATGACGTTATAACTCGATAACCGCTGGGCCGATTTTTATGATTCTTTTTTATTATACATACATATATAAAAACGTTGGTGCGTATGTAAGTCCGATAATGGCCGCGCTGAACCACTTAAGCTTTTCGCCTTCATTTCTATTAAAAAAAAAAATGTTAACAAATATATCAAATAAATCTTAAAATATTAAAAATAATTATTTTAGGCAGAACAACGTGTGCCGGGTCAGCTAGTAGCTATATAGATTCGAGGCAAAATATAAATGTGGTAAGAATGTTGGCCACCAATCGAACAATGTACTTTTACTTGTAACAGGCACTTACAGACTGTTCCTCGGGTACACTTTTACATCGGTAGTACTCCTAGAATTTTTTTCAGTGTTTTGTGAGTTAATTGTCCGAATGAAAAATTCTCATAATGCAAAACACTTGTGTTCGTAACGACTATATAAAAAACGTCCGTCCATCTAAACAAAACGGAGTACCGATAGCAATATCCAAGACGGCTTACTCTTCAACTGCGCCGACTACAGAGGTATCTATATCTGTCTTCTTATTATAACATCGCATACATGGTCATATCTGTCATATTGAATATATGCCCTTTAGCAAATAGTCCGATTGGCGCCTTTCAGTGCGGTTATAGGCAAGTAAAGTCGACCATCGAACAAAAATTTATACTTAGGCTGATCTTATGGAAAAACCCAAGAAGTCCAAATCGAATCTCACTATCGTTGCATCGATTTCAAGGTCGTCTATGACAGAATCTTAGAGACAGACCCAAGCTGTAGATATGGCACCCCTGCCAAAAAAAACCCGTTCGTTGGTGTAGAATTACGATGGAGAAAACTCACTGCTGAATGAAGGCCGATAACGACCTAATTGAAACCTTTGATGTCAAAATAGGGTTTAGATAAGGTGACGCGCTCTCGTGCGTTCAACATTATACTTAAAAGAATTGTTCGAAACTCACAGGCCAACATACAATGCACGATCATACAAAAGCCGTTATTACTTGTATGCGCCAATGATATTGACATGATTGCGGTAGAATATTATCGAGCTAGTATAAGAGGGAAGTGACTAAAATGGGTTTAGCGGTCAACGCGGGAAAAACCGGGTGTATGCAGTCAACAGGAAAGCGATCCCCAACACCGACGAATCGGTTAAATGTCGAAACTACACAATCGACAGTTTTAAATCATAGGTTTTTGGGGATTTTGTCTACTTCGGCTCTGCTCTAAAAAAGCACTCTTACCCCCCTGCAACCCCCCTGCTTGGGTTTACTGTCAGATTTGGGGTCTTATTTCATTTTTTTGGGGCCTTACTTCATCTTAGTGGGGCCTTATTCCATATTTGAAATTGGGCTATTATTGCATTATGAAAGAACACCCCAAATTTATTTATTTTCTCTTTAGGGGCCTTATTTCATTGGGGGCCTTATTTTATTTCCTGCAGCCTCCTTCATCATCTCAGCCCTGCTTTAAGGCGCTGGAACTTGGACTCTATCTGAAGTAGATGAAAAGAGAGATCCTTCGTAAAATGTTGGGTCCCGCTTGCGTTGATGGGCTTTGGACATGTAGAGCTGATAGAAACAAATACTCCGGCTAGCAGAGTCTTCGAGTCTAATCCTGTGGAACAACGTAGTATAGGATTACCTCGTCTTAAGTAGCACCCACAAGTAAAACGAGACCTCAACCGACTTAGAGTGGGCAACTGGAGGTAGAGGCTTGCTAGTTCAGGCCCCAGTTTATCCCAACCTTTAGAGCCTAGGCGGCTCTAAGAGTAAGTATATACGATTTTAACCCGCTGATGATTTTGTTTCATTTCAAAATTAATATATAGCCTCGATATTAGAATGAAACTACTGAGCGTCGGTTTAGTTTCATTTTCCGATCGCGGTCTAAATTCATATCGTCCAATGAATTTAGTCCGCATGGTCCATAATGTGGCCATAATTCAAGGAGCTGAATCTGAGAGGTCACACAGCAAGAGGTTTTGAAAACACCTTCTAAACTTGAATGGTCACTAAAGTCCTTTCTGTTGTCGAAAAGATTTTCCCCAAAAGTCCAACTACATAAAATTCCCATCAGCCTTCTTTTATAACTTCAAAATCAAAGGTCACCCAGATGCAACAATATAAATAGAAACTCTCGAAAGCATAAATAATTGAAGCCCGCACAATCACGAACATATGCCCACTGTGGATATGTTAGCTCAGCGTCAGCACACACATATGGCCGGGCAACTTCCTGGCTTACGATCGATCCTCAAATAAATAAAACAATCAGAATGCCTGCACCTAAAATGGAATTCCATTAACTCCCCAAGACAACACAATCATCTTTCGTATTCGTATTCGGGATTCCAGTCAAAGTGAAATCATCAGAAGTCCCAAGACAGTAGACACTTGGCTCGCAATCCACCGGTCATGATGCCAGCTAGCAAGCCAGCCGGCCAGCACCAGTCAGGGTGATAAATATCGCGAATAAAATTTTAATACTTCAAACTGTGGAACAATTTCTGTTGAAATTGCGCGTCCGCTGCGCATATTGCCGAGCGTCAGAGATCGACCACCCACGCAACACAAGATCGCCCGTCCCAAGTGTACGACAGGAGCTACTCAACTGATGCCAGTTGGATGGTGGGTCTTGGATCTTGTGGTACTTGG
Organism: Cheilosia soror; assembly: GCA_949372485.1. Classification (NCBI taxonomy): domain Eukaryota; kingdom Metazoa; phylum Arthropoda; class Insecta; order Diptera; family Syrphidae; genus Cheilosia; species Cheilosia soror. Next base: position 119,967,180 of record OX443561.1, read on the forward strand.
TATAGTCCCATCATCGCGCGATGCCGCCACCGCTCCGGTGTGCTCAGCTCACTCCTGGCACAAAAATATTATCATATGGAAATTGATTGTGATTACTCGGAGTAGTACGGTGTTTGTGTCCAGATGTGGATTAGGAGAAGGAAACAGCAGCCACCACACAACGAATATGGTGGTCATAAAAAATATACACTGTTTGGGTATCTGTGTATCTGTTAGCATTTGGCGGCTTATGTCTGGCAGCAGCATCATCATCATCATCATCATCATCAACATCATCGGTAGAAGGTTGTCGGTTCGGAATGAAGTTAACAGGTCACAATCGCAATGGAAGCCTCTCCTTAAGTGATGGAGGAGCACAGTCACAGAGTGGCGGAGAAACTACCTGTTGCTGGGATGATCTCAGTTGTTGTTGTGGGGTTTTAGTTGTCCACTGCTGCTGCTGCCCGTATTCCTATGGCGAATTGTTTTATGGACGGTTATTTGTCTTCCTCCTAGGGAAGTCGCTCCAGAGTCGCCATCCTCTATGGTAGCTGTGCGATTGCATATCTGACTGCCTTCGTCTCTGGGTGGGGTGCAGTTAAATTTAAGCTTCCGAATGGACAAATGGACCATTTTGCATACATAAGCCGGTGTCTGTTGTGGGATGACATTCAGCGCGATATAACTTTTTAGGAATAGATTAGATAGGTACCTATACATGCCTGTGACTCTTATGACTGTTTTTCTATAATAGTTGGCTGAACGTTTGATTGAAATTAATTCAAACTGTCGCTACCATTGACATCTAATGTGAGGTTATGTGGCTTCTGTTTTACTTCAAGGAAGTAATGGTACCTAATTAGTAAATGCTGAATGACAAGATGCCGAAAAGGGGCTTGAATGGTCACCAAATAAAGGCATCAGTTACGTTTATGCACTCGGATAGGATAGAGTGCCTTTCCGTGCAGGTGCTTGTATTTATTGCCGACCTCTCTCGATAAATGCGTTAAGGTGAGTCAAGTTCTACGTATTTGAGGTAAAAAAATGCCAGACCTGCTGCTGGCCATGCAGCAATTTATCGGAGCAATATGTTAAAATGCTTCCATTCCACAATACTTGTTGTTTCGTGGTAGAGGCCCTGGTGTTCATTTATAAACAGAAGTTCGCACGTTTTGTAAAGTGTACTCGTTGATGGCTTCTTCATTTCGAAAACTCAATCTGGTGCAAGTGAATGATGCCTTTTTAACATCATTCAACTGCGCTCTGTGTACTTGAGAACTTATTGAAGGCCATTGGCATTTTCAATTGCCAGTGGTTAAGTTGAAGCAGAGTTCGCAATGAATTGACTAAGATTGAGTTTTTCAGATGGGAATTTCGGGTGCAATGTGAGATTCTTTTAAATCATTCACGATTCACCTCACCACCACCATAAATTGAAAAGGTTATGGCACCTTACTTTAGTGAATGAGCGCGCACCAAGCCAGTTCACCAAATTAAACTAATGGAAACTATTGGGAACTCTTAGAATTCACCATAACTGACTTGCTCACACAGGGTTTCTTTTTTTGGACGACTGAACTCAAATAAATATAAACCAACAGCTCGGCATAGCGATGTCTTTAATACAGATGAGGGAATTGGAGTGGGTCAACTATTCAAATATCCACCCCTGGGGCTTAGACTGATCCAATCAAAACTACATTCCAAAATATAGACCTTCTTTAATCAAGGAGTCCTCAGCTATTTCTTAATCCTTCCGATGCAGATCACGGAGTAAGGCAGCACTAGAGGCCACATCGACTAATCCATTTTGCAGAAGCTTTTAACACGGTCAGAAGTAAGTTTACTAAGTCTCTAAAACTAAGGATCCATACAGCAATCTGACGTGTACGAGTATTTAAAAAAGGTTCGCTGAGTGTCCAAAGAGAAAATTCGACCTTGGATGCCTTAACACATCATCTGGTGTCGCCGGAATTCATAGAGAGTTCCTGATTGAGAAATCCCTACATTTACCTATAATTAAAGGCAATAGCTGATCCCAGATATCCTAGCGAAAGAGGGTGTATTGTGTGAAAATGCTGCAGCGAATTATGAAAAGGGGAAAGAACGTGCGAGGATTCGACCCGTGAGGGGTGACTTCAATTGAAATGGCGACTTATTTTAGGAACTTGCCTACTGTACTTACGTAGAGCGGTAAATAGTTGCTATAGCTTCAAAACTGTGGCAGTGGTGCCAAGTCAAACATCTGCATTTTTCAAAAATTTCAAATTTTGTAAAAGGTGTCATTGGTTGTCTGGCAATATCTCAGAAATGGTAATACCTAGGTTGACTTTTTAAATTTTGCTCGATAGAGCGACGCTTACGTCGAGTCGTAAATGGTTCCTGTAGCTTCGAAACTGTGGCAGTGGTACCAAGTCGAACATCTTCATTTTTCAAAAATTTCAAATTTTGCAAAAAGTATCATTGGCTGTCTGGCTATAGAAATTATGAAAATTGGCGTAGTGGTTATCGAGTTTTACCCCATAGAAGATGTTTTTTTGTAAATACACCGATGCCGACCGTTTTTTTTTTAAATAAAAACTCTGAGAAGGTACATAAAGATAAACAAATATAAATTCTCTTCTTATTTTTTAACATTTTGTTCCGAGCTAATTTTTGGAAATTGATTGTTTCTGCCGATTTTTTTTAGTTGCTCCAGTTAATAAATGTAGCTTCTTTGACTATAATTGAGATTAAAGAGTCTACCAACTATAAAAACAGTTTCTTCGTTTTGGCAAAATAGGTGAGTTTTAAAATCCTAACTTAAGTTTCGAAACGCATGAACTTTCATCCTTGTAATTTTGGCTTTTTCGAGCCAAGTATTGACAGGAAGGGATCACTAATACAAAGCTTCATTTAAATATTTAAAAGATTGCGAGTGGAAGAAATGATACAACCCCAAACTCTTTAAGCTGTTCCAATATGGATGCAGCCGAAACACATCGACTACATTGCCTCGTCCAGATCGAGCGAATCGAAAGGGAATACTGCGCTACCCTTTCGACGAATTCATCATGAATGCTGGAGCTCTTGGGCTAGGCAACTGGCGGTGAACAAGGTCCAGTTCTAAGTACATAGTACAATGGACCGAAATGTGATCTTGAGTGGTTCAGGATTAGAAATCCACTATAAAAAAAAACTTGTTACTAACTGGAAGTCGATCTTTAAAACAAATTACTTATGCGGGGAATTATAAGATCACGAGAAAGTCAAGAGTCACAACTCGTCAGGTAAAACTTAACACAATAGCTAAGCCTCCACCCTTTGGCTTAGCTATTGTGTTAACATACTCAACCAACAAACTTCTCGAGCCAAAATCACTTTGATTGGTTATGCACACTAAGTTGGTTGCGGTCGCTCAACAATTGTGCGCAACAACTGAGGTTAGGTCTTCATGAGCTTTTCACCCGCCTTCGATAAGGTCCATTCTTCTGCACCATACAGCAGGACCGGGATGATTAAGGTCTTGTGCAATATTTCTTTGGTTCTGTGATCTGTGAGAAAGGGCTTTACTTCTTTGATGCCTTCTTAGTTCGAAAACATAGCGATTGGCAAGAGTGATTCTTCGCTTGATTTCTACGCCGATGTCGTTTTGCAAAGTAATTCTGGACAGAGCCTAGGTAGACAAAGCCTATAACTACTTCGAAGTTAGGTATATCTTTCTACTGTGACGTTTTACCCGAGTCACCGATATTTAGAGTCCTTTCTCGATGACAGCATATATTTCTTTCCCACTTTGGCGGAGCAGCGATATTTCCTCATCGTCTCGGTCTGCATATACGGACGAGTTTGACAGGATGCCGAAATTTGACATGGCTTTATAAAATTTGTGGGCGCAGTAGCGCAGTGGTTAGTGTGCTGGACTACTGTGCGAGGGATCCCAGGTTCGATCCCCGGAAAAACACAAATTACATCTTAAGGTTCTTTCTACTGTGCGACCTCTCGCGAACGTCTGTCAAACATCCGAGAGTATGACTGTCTTGAAAAAGCTTCTCAATTTAGCCGTTAGGACTGGGCATAAAATTTGTAGGTCCCTTCTATTCGTCCCAAAAAATATAAACTCACACAAACGAATGGTTGCGAGAAGCTAGGCCTAGGTGTATACCCGCCTGTTGCGCCACCTATTTATTTTTTTTTTGTAAAATTCGTCTCTACATAAGCTCTCATACGCGACCTTGAAGTCGATAAAGTCGATAAATGGTGTCGACCGTCAATTCCTGCGTTTTTTCGAAGATCTGCCGGAGTGTAAAAATTTGGTCGATGGTTGACTTTCCTGGCATAAAACGGAACGGAAATGGGCGGATAAGGTTATTATAGCAACAGCTGAAAGTATCTCTATTTTTAGGAAACTGGTGTGAAATCGATGAAGCAATATCTCAAAATAAATCCCCACATTCTACCTGCTGGCTATACCACCTTGTATTGATCGTGGCCGTGCGCTCAATGAAAATTAACTTTACATTGCAAAAATCAGGTGCAAATCCCAGCAGGGAACACCAAAATGGCATTATATGAACACAAAACTAGCCGACACCTATTAACTATAACATAGTCACCTCGCCATGTTAATTTAGAAATGTAAATGAAACACTCATATAAAAAGTATCAGCGCTTTAAAAATCCAATACGGGGTTCGCGTAGACTTTACTTGATCCATATGGGAAAAAGTCTCAATTGGAAAGTCTCCGCGGTTAAGAAGTTACAAAAGCAAGGTTTCAAACCAGCATTAAGGACTCTTTTAGAGTTGGAAGCATTTTACTCTTATTTTTCTTTAGATGATACCCACAGTCCGGGGTGAACCACGACTTCAACCAACAAGCCACTAGCCACCTCGTCTCCTAAAGCCAGCTGCCTCCAGTTAGGCACAGCAAGTTGGTTGATGTCGCATTCCAATTGTGCACATCTTGAGGTGGGGTCTTCCTGAGCTTCGTTGTCCCTCAGGGGTGGACTCTATGAGTCGTCAGGCTGGTGCGTTGTTGTTCATAGGCTCCACGTGACCCAGCCATCTCAGTAGCTGTAATTTGATCTTTTTGACCAAGTCAACGTTTCTATATATAGCTCGTAAAGTTCGTCGTTAAATCTCCGCACATTCCTTCGATATAAACTGGACCGAAAATCACTCGAAGAATCTTACTCTCAAAGCTTGAAAAGAGCTTTTCATCAGCTTCTGATAGGGTCCATGTTCTGTACCATACAGCAGGACCGGGGTGATTAAGGTCTTTCATCAGAACCAATTTCTTAATTCTTTGAAGATACCTTCTTAGCCCGAAGAAAGAGAGATTGGAAAGGGTGATCTTTCGCCTGATATCTACGCCGATGTCGTTTTGCGAGGTACATATTTGTGTAGAGCCTAGGTATAGATAGACAAAGTCTTTTAGTTACTGACAGCTCGCTGAGTTCTACCGATACCTAATGTCAATATTATCTTCATATGCAAGTAGTTGAAAGGACTTTAAAAAAGTGCACCTCTGATGCTTGCGAGTTCCGTACAAGAATGATGTTAAAGGAGTTACATCGCTATCGTCTTAAACATTTTTCGACAAGGGTTCTGTGGTGGTGTTCTTTTCCACTTTGACCGAGCAGCGAGATCTCTTCATCGTCATCCTACACCGACCGACGAGTTTGGCAGCGATACCGAGATTTGATATGACTTTGTATAATTCGTCCCTACATACGACCTTAAAGCTACATCGCTATCCTTACCTTGTTTTGGTCGGGTGGACGGACATTTTGACAAACATATCGTCTGAGTTGAATGGACCGTTCTGCCTGACAGCAGAGTCTCGGTCGTCTTCGCCGTTCGCCGTTCACCGTCTTTCCAAATCCTTAGCATGGACTAGTAGATCTATCATTGCATTTCCATGCTCATTCCTGCAATTCTGCTCGGGTCTTTGTAATACTATTTTTAGCCTTTGCTAGAACATCCGAAAATTGCCCCTGCAATAGCGTCCCTCAATAGACTCTACCGCTCGCTTCTTGTGCTCTTTTATGTTCCTTGTGAGAATCCGATGCTCATCCCTTCTTTTTTGCCCGTAGAGCTTGTGGGCAGCTCTCGAAGCAGCTCTGATTTTGGTTTGCAGCATCGACTGATGATGATAGCCTACGGTCTTGGCTACATGTGCAAACATTTTCCTCAATATTGCATACATCTCACCTAATCCCAAAGAACGCAATGCCATAAGTACGTATTACTTTTCGCGATTTAACCATCCAAACGTAGCTGCCATATGCTTGTATCCAAAATTATCCGACTTCCATGAAATTTAGTTCAACAGAAGCCCAAATGTTTCCGCCTCGAATTCCGTGAAGGTATAGGTATGCCCACAGATTCCATTAGTGAATCAAGATTTGTGATAGGTATGACCTTTATCAAAACGCTTACTGATATACTGGGGTTGCATTTAGGGATTCGATCTTCCCAAAAAACTATCTAATATTTCCATCGATCTTATTTTTTAAAATTTATCTTGAGAGACAAAAAGATTTCTGGTATCTATCCGAAGTCGTTTCAGAGATCAGGATTCCACTTGCTTTATATGCGGCTGCACTTTACATAGGTCCACTTTACTTTCAGGCTTCTTGTTAACCTGGGTTCATGTTATAAACATTGATCTCCAAATTCCGTCTTGTAATCGAGGCTCAGCAGACATATCAATTTTTTCCCAAAGGCATAAAACGCAGACAGAAGTTTTGCGTTTGAGCTCGAAATATTTTCGGTATAGGATGAGACTGGGTTTATTGAGAAGATCTTCCTAACATTGATGGCTTAGAAGACGACTCTTCTCTTTCTGTCACATGACTTTACTTAATTATTTTCATATTTATATATCTATTCGTATTTTTTTTCAAGAAAAGTATTTGCTTCTAATCGCAAAATGCCATCGTTACAACTGATAACAGACAAAGTGATTGAAAATATTATACCTACCTGTTTCACTGATATACCTTGTACCTACCTGTAAACCTAAAACTAAAAATTGAATAAGAAAAAAATACCAATTGCTACCTTAACCTTGAATATTCCACTATCACTCAAATGCACCTCACTCTCGAGAGTAAACACCAACAGAATATTATATCTCAAAAGTATTGACTAATCACCCATGAAGAGTTTTTTTCTTCCAAAACATGCCACCTGTAAGATACGAAAAGAAGAATTTCCCAAATCGATCCACGCAAAGACAACACACCGTACACAAGAGCATACAAATTTGACAAGCGACAACACAACGCCAGTGCTGATGTTTGTTTGTGATCAAGGGCAAACAAGGAATTTCAGGTGCCCGTGTTAAAACCGCATCGCGCATCATCAACCGGGTAAGTGTTGTTTGCCTTATCGACATGGGAAAATATTTAACATGCTTTAGTGCAAGTATCTATTGGTTTGAGTTTTATTGCATCGTTTTTCGTCGTCTTCCAATTTCTTCTAGTGTTGGTGTTGCACTTATCCTTGCTGATAACTAACCCATAAAAAAGGACTAATCACTGTCACAGCGGCAGGTCGCATTTTTTCCTCCTCGGTTTATGTATGATGCCCAATCGAATGTTGACACTATCGTATGACCGTCCGATAAGAGGACGTCTGCCTTATCGCTAGATGAAACAAAAAACTAGTCCCTATGGCAATGGTTATCAATTTTACAGCCCCCGCTAATCCAGAAGATATCGATAGAGCGCATAGTGCATTTGTGTTATTTAGGTACGTTTTCGGTTCCCTGATGTATGTTTATCGTTGAAATTTTGTGTATCTAAGGAGAAATCTCGTGGGACCTTCACCCAGATCGGATTCGTTTTCATATTTGGGAACAACTAACAAAACTGTTTCACACCTCGTAAGTAAGAAATAGGCAATAGATATAGATAGGATGCACCGGCGTTATTTGTCTTTACAAGACTCAGACTTTAGTTGTCCCCAAATGAGTGATTATGAGATTTTATGGCAGTCATATTGACTGTCCTTTTATACGTGCATTTGCAGTCGCACACAGACAGCCATTGGTTGTACATATATCACCGATTGGACAGATGGCTAAGTTGTGAGTTGTATGGAGTTCTCCTCTCCCTATAAGGAACGCGATAAAAATAGTTTTATATACCTACATGCACTTACGTAGGTATATGCATTTTTGTAAAGAAGAAACCTGACAGTGAACGAGTCCGAAGTGCAGTCTGAAAATGCAGTGTGCCAAAAGTGCGAACACCTTTGCAGAAAAAACAAAACAACAAATACAAATAGAAATAACAATGCGAAATGAAAAACAGGACACCTGTCCTTTACCTTATTAGAAAGCAATTCCATTCACTTGGTGCAGTACTGTTGTGTTTCATTCCATTGTCTTGTCTAGTCGGAGGCGGTTATATGTGGACAAAAGATTGAAAAGACCTTTGGTCTTTGATTGAGTGGTTATTTAAAGCAGTTTCCATCCCTTTTTGAACGAAATAATCAGCATGTGCCGGGCGGTCAGGTGTTTTATGTTCTTCTTTATCTCCAGACTCTATGGCGACATGCATGCACAAATTTAAGGTGATAGAAAGGTTCACGAAATTGCACTTTTTTACCTGAGGTTACTTTCTAAAAGTTGAATGCTTTGGCAATTTTAATTAGCTCTTGGCAAACAACAGCCTATAGATATCTTTCGAGGGAAATACATATTAGATATTTATGCAGTCCTGATCTTCTGGCCTTCATGAGGCACAACTCTGATTCGCTGGTCATAGATGAAATGCTTAATCAGCATCATCAGATTTCGATACGCGAATTTTAGAAAATTTTTTTTACGACGCACGCCCAGGAGGCCGCATCGTATATGGCTTCTCTAATAAATATTGTAATTTTTCATACCTAACCCTTATCCATTGCATCCGTTAGATATATACCTTGCACAGAAGGATAAGCTTAAGTTTTTGAGCAGCACCTGATTTGCCATTTTCGAAAAAGTACTTATACCTATACTGAACCTTTTTGAGTCCCAATCAAACAACTTTTCAAACGTATATCGTCGAAGCGAGAGATCCCAAAGCAACGCAGTTAAGTTAAGTTTAGAATTAAAAAGCAAAATCAGTCATCACGAAAAAATGTGATAAAACTGCCGATAAATTTTAAAAAATTAATGCAGCAAACAGCTTTATGGTCGCTAAAATTTGGATAACGTTATCGTTCAAACAATTAGTATCACAAAAGATTTTCCGATTTCGCCTTATAGTGTGAAGGTAGTCAAAATCTATTTTGTGAGTTCCTTTATCATCGTGATATCACTTCTGATAAAAACATAGAGGCCAATGTTTCGAACAGACGATACTTGCCCTTTAAGGAACAAGTGAAAACGTACAAAAGTTTACATCTCGTATTATACGCTTTACTAAAATTTATCCGTGACTTAAAAAATGGTCCCCTTAAAAACTGAGTCCCAATTTTCCTGTTGCTAATAACTCGGGCTTGGAGCTACTCTACTTTCTCCACTTCTTTTACATAGAGTATACAAAGGGAATTGTTGATCGCGATGAAAAATAATAATTTTCCCAGAGAAAATTTGACCCCTCCCTTTTGGGGTTCGAATTTCCCCCAAATCCCTCCTAAATGCTAACTTAAAATGTCAGCTTCCTCTATTTCTTACCGCCAATAAGTCAGGACAAAATGTATTTATGAGATAACAGTTCCGGATATAAATCGATAAGACTATTTTCTTGCAACCGTTGCAGGGCCGTAGCCAGGATTTTGGTTCGGGGGGGGCTTGATCCAAATTTTATGAAGCAAAAAACTAAGAATATTCCAATTCATTGAGTCGTATTAGTTTTTAAATCGTATGTACTTAGACGAACCTAGGTACTTAAATAATAATTTTACACACATTTTTTGAAGCAGAAGACTTCTTGATTTTTTTTTAACATGAGATCAATAAACTTATTTAGATCCACAATAATTTCCGAATGAACAGATATCATAGCAAGTTACCTTAACCTTGCATTCTCTATAACGCTTCGGGACATTGTTTTAATCCTTTTCATAGCTGAAAGGGTTCTTTCAACACTAGCTGTGGTCACTGGAAGCGTTGCTAAAACCGTAAGCAAGAAATTTATACCTCTAAAGTAAGTCTTGTCACATATATCAAGCAATTTCAAAACTTCGGTAGAAGTATCACTCGACGATTTTTTTTTTCGCACCAAAGAATGTACTCAGCTTTCACAGCTGACAGTGAAATTGCATTATCAAAGTAACGGGTTAGCCTGTTAGCTTTTCCATTTCGTTCACTCGCTCAACTGCAGCAAAACCTGGGAGAAGAGCTTGAAACGATGGTAGAACGTCATCGTTGACCATGAATCTGTCCGTAAGATTTTGTATTAACGAGATTGTGTAATGCAAGGAAATAGTATATCGTATTTGTAGACACTTTAAACTAGGCTTCAGTAGAAAGGTTTCTGGATTGGAACGCGTTGTTTATTCCAATGAAGTTCTTGGAGCTCTTAATTTAACTTAAAATAAGTCCTCTGCAAGTTGGGATGCGGATTGAAAAGTCTCTCTGCGAAAATCTTCGGTATTTTCTCTGATGTTCTTAAGAGAATTCAGAACTTTTTTTGTGCGGTCAATTGCAGAAACGAAATCTAAGGAAAATTGATAAGGGCAGCATTAAACTGAACAGATTTTCGCATGTAATGAGGCTTACTAGTAAATTACTTTTTTGGACCGCTGGCGCTGCCAAGACATCGTTCTGCTCGTTATTTCTTCAAGACTTATTGAGATGTATTTTCAATGAATCTTGTTTTACAAAGGCGTAGAAGTCGAGTTTTTTAGCTCTCTGGTGCGTGCTTTGTAATGACATTTTTGAAAGTTATAATATATGTAATGCATTTGAACAGTTGCGGAAGAAATTTCACTAACAGGCGTATTTTTTTTAGAATCTAAAGCTAGGTCACTTTTACTTTTCCATGCAAAACTTTTCTACTCTCTTTTGGTTTTGTTATACTCACTTCCCCAAAAAATACGCCAAACTACACAGAGGCAATTGCGAATTGCAGGAGTTGACTTGGCAGAACCAGGTTAAAGATATGGCTTGCACAGTGTACATACCTAGTGTTTGAATACTGTATACCTACCGGGATAGTCTTATTTTTATAGATTTGAATTTAGGGCTTAAAGCCCTATTTTGACAATCATTTCAGTTTTAGTTCAGTTAAGCTTTCAGTTAAACTGATGTACTGCAGTGTATTTAGACATCAGTCTAGTATTCAGTTGAGCTTTCAATTTACTCGTGATTAGCCTAGGGTTAGAAGATTTATCTACTAAAACTTCTGAAAACTTATGGGAATTCCATCAGTTTTAGTCTCAGTTTTAGTTTTAGTTAAACGCTTTCATTTTTGCATTTAGTCATCAGTTTAACGGCCGATTTCTTCTGATACTCGGTACTAACGAGAACTTAGTACTTGTGTATTTCTTCAAATTGCTAGTACCGGAGCTAAATTTATCAACCGCACTACGACTAATACGTCTAAAAACTGGTCTAGTACCCATTTTTGACTGAAATGTCATAACGGTGACATTTTTATGCTCATTGGGCGTCAAACATCTTGCAGGATGACTGATTTTTATTCACAAGAGCAAGTATTTTTTTTAAATATTTTTGTTGCTTTCCTGCTGTAAAATAGTGTGTGTTTAGGGGTATCCAGCATTGGATAGCATTTGATAGCGTATATGATTGGTTGTTTTTTTTCTATTATTGCACATTATGGAACTGAACTAACCAATTCGGTGTTTGCAATTTAACATGAGTGCGGTAGGTTGCACTGATTGTTCGTGGAGACTATGCAAAGCGATAAAATGCAGCAGCGGCCACCTCCTGTTCTTCCAATGTTGCTGACATTTGAATAAATTTGTCCAAATGGCGTGTCAAGGCCATACATCATACTTTTGGCAGTGTGCGACATACACTAGCGGCTGGTACGCAAATGACGTCGGCAACCACTATTTACATCGAATCGATCCACTTGTCATGAATCGTAGAGTGATCAGCAATTGCTGCTCAGGCAATATCTAACGATTACTGGTAAAATCGTGAATAAAAACGATTATCGACTAAAACTGAAAGTATATAAAATATGTTAACCGTACTGCAATTCGTCCACATTCGAACGTAAAAAAACGTTACTCTGGACAACTGAAATTGCCAAAAAAATCCACATCGTTCTTAGTATTTACTGTATTCCATTGTATTCCATTATGGTAGATGCGCCGCTCAGATCAACGAGTTGCCACCCCTTCTTCACCATTCTCAGTCCTCAATGTCGTCATCGAAATTATTGAACCAATTATCCCTATCGAAAATGAAATCCATTTTCTAATCAACTGCATTAGACTTAAACCTACGATGTATTTACTTTTTGACAAAAATAGGCAAGAGCGAAAGCAATGAAATCGATCTAATTCAGGTACTAACGACGTTAGACTGCCGATTTTGAGGGTCAAGCTCATACCGAGTACTAATTAATACTCGGTACCAAATTCATCTTAGTACTTCGTGAAGAAATGACCTGATACCTAGGTATTTGAGTATCAACTTTTGGTCTAATACCGGTACTAGCGCTAGTACTTTGTGAAGAAATCGGCTGTAACAAGCTTAACTGATAACTCAACTAAAACTGAAACTGAAATGATAGTCTTAAATTCGGCTTTAGAAAATTTTAGTTTTATGTCTAGACTTTCGGGGGGGGCTTCAGCCCCTCAAGCCCCCCCCCTGGCTACGTGCCTGAACCGTTGCAATTGTTTCGAATGGCGGAATTGAGCAACTTTCTCAGGACAGAAGTTTGCGAGACCTGACGCAGTATAAGAACACTTGGCCAGCTGACAGATGATTTGCACTCAATTACGTTTCGCAGTAACGAAAATCGCTGTTCATGCGCAGCAGCAATTGGAGCTATGTCCTTCCAGTTTATGACAGATTTTTCAAAAAGATTTTGGTTTACGAGATTCCAAGTTACAAATTGTGTAAGGAGAGGCCCCGCGTTACTAGGTGTATGTACGTTCGGTGAATAGGCTTAAAACAAAACTCGAAACTTGGAAGTCAATATTCGGCGATAAAACGGTCAAAAATTTAACTTTCTGATTGCACCTATGTGCCCAAAATCATGTTTAACAAATATGTAAAATGTAACTAGCTAATAATATATTTTTAAAAAAATTAATAAATAAATAGTTGGCGCAACAGACGGGTAGACACCCAAGGCCTAGCTTCTCGCAACCGTTCGTTTTGTGTGTGTTTCTGTTTTTGGGACGAATGGAAGAATGGAAGGGACCTACAATTTTATGTCGAGTCCGAACGGCTGAATTGAGAAGCTTTTTCATGATAGTCATACTCTCGGATGTCAGACGTTCGCGAGAGATAACATATTTTTATTAAAGCAAATAATCACCATTAATGTTACTTTATGTGCTTCATTTCTTAAAAAAAAAAAAAAACTCTTTTAAAAAAACTCACAAAAATTATATTTCTCGAGTAAAGCTACTCGACCATACTCCCGCTGAGCCACTATGCAAAAAAGAACTATAACTCTATATTCAGCTTGACTACAACTTATTGAACTGGAGACTGAACTAACTCTGGTAACTCCGTCACAATCGTCATTTTTTGTTAAATCTTAGTGCAAATCTGTAAAATATTAAAAATAAATTTAGCCGATTAGCTAATTATAATGAAACAACGTTTATAGGCGTATGAAGCACCCACCGCAATTTTGTACAAAAAGTTCGTGAGACTGGTATGCTTGTGGACAACACTCATGGTCACCTTTGTCGTCACCTTTTTTTTTTGTGCTGGGAACCGTAAAGGATCGATGTTATGCCAATAATCTGGAAACGATTCAAGCACTTGAGGCTAATACCATCCAAGCAATCCATGAGCTACACACCGAAACCATCAACAAGGTCTTTAAAAATTGGAGTGGCAGAATACGCTAAAGCCAGCCGACTTAAACGACGTTGCATTCCATAATTAAAGGGAATAATGTTTGCTATTACTAATGAAGCCTTAATACATGGAACAAATTTAATTTAATTTTAATTTTATTGCATTTTGAAAAAGAAACTTGTATTTGGCCCACCCTTATATACCTCGGATGTGTTACCACAACTGAAATAGATAGGTATACATACATATTATAGTCATCAGAAATCAAACATAAAATAAGTCTCGCTGTTCCCATGGGCTGGTGTAGTCTTTGCAGAAGGCCCTATCCCGAATAACTGACGAGATTTTACATGAATACCTTAATATTCCCTGTCTTTCTCAACGGACCTAAATTAGGAACCCCTTTGTGGATGAAGATATCCTTTCCCGTTGCGAGACAAAAATTCTTCTTAAGACATTTGGTCAAATTAGAGTTGACAGAGAACAGGATTCATCGATGAACTAGAAAGCTCTTGTTAAAATACTGCACATTGGGAGCTTGACATAGGGTCCACATGTAATGGATAGCCCTGATTCTTCTATTTTAGTTTTAATTAAACCCTTCAAAAGTAGGTAGGTACCTACATTGTTTTTCGCACAATAAGCGAGTAAGCTACGAGTATACAGGGCATGCCAAACACGACATACGCATCGCATGCCACTCTAAAGTCACGATAATTACTCGACATAATGTAGAATATGTCACGTTTTATATATTGTGGCATGTGTGAAAAGTATGCCAATTACACGGCATGCACGTTTTGTCTCAAAGTTGGCATATTCGTAAGTCGACAGTGACTGGCATGTGTTTTGCTACATTTTTTTTTCTTGAACGTTTTTTAATCCATTGACATCGTAGCCATGGAATTTGTTACTTTATGGCTTGATAGAAAGAAGACGAACCATATTTTGGAATATATACTATACTAGCAGCGCCCGCGGCTCCGCCCGCTGGTTTCTTTTCTTTTAAATTAAATTCAAATTTATTTCAGCTATCATATAAATTCACGTTTGTTATACCCTCCACAGGAAGGTATATTCACTTTGTCATTACGTTTGTAACGCCAAGAAGGATTCACCGGAGACCCTGCAAAGTATATATATTCTGAATCAGGATCATATTCCGAACCGATTTAGCCATGTCCGTCTGTCTGTCTGTTGAAAGCACGATAGCATCCAAACGAATTGACCTAGGCGACTTCTTTTTACCGCCGCCGTCGCCAGGTTGGTAATGAAAATGGGCTATCAAGTAGTTCTGGTACCTCCCATACAAAACCAATATTAGACACATGCGTGTACGAGTACCTGTACCAGTCATACAGTGGATGTATCAAAGCATCGGCCAGGCCGATGGTAACACTTTTACTTGTTTATATTTTGTCTTCTTTTTAAGCTTACAAAATATTTGATCGCCATGCCTTTTCATAAACTATACCTACATGTTATTTATTTAATGGGCGCAAGTAGCTATAAACAAATAATGCCTACAGCTCACACGCGAACATGTAATATACCTATTGCTGTTCATGTGAAAAAGCTGTCGGAGGTCAACTCCGGTAATGGCCAAGTTGTTCCGAAGATAGCCCCTATATCCCCGTTTCCCATTTCCCCATTAGCACCCTAACTAACGTATACTGATCCAGAGGATGTAGCCAGTATAATGTTGAAAAAAATTTTAAAATCGGCCAAATAGTTCCAGAGTTAGTGCCTACCACCGCTTTTACCACTGCCCCGTCACCAACTTAGTCTTTATGTAACCTGCACTGATCCGAAAGTCCTAAGTCAATGGACATACGATTTCACATCAATAAAAACTCGTCACAGGTGTGATCTAATTATTTGTACTACGCGATCATATATTTACACTTTCCATAGCTGCAGATCTCAAATACATATATGTAGATAAATGTATCTATCACTTACGCACCACAAACCTCTTATATGTACGTAGGCGTACATAATATATATTTTTTGTTTTATGCATATCCATTGCCTACATCAAATTCAACTACGCCATACATGAGTATGTACGTACAATGTCGTGCGCGTAATCATAATCTATTTTGGGAACGCAATAAAAAACTACCCCTAAGCACAACTGCAATCGAGAAATCATTTTTTTCGCACTTGACCAAATAAGATCTACTTTCTATTTATCATATCTCACCCTCTGGATGGACCGGAAAGATGAATTTTAACTCAAAATACTCGGTGAAGTATTGGCTAACAAATAAAAACATTTCTTGAAATGACATACGTAGATTTATGAGTATAATGGCAAGTTGAGCGTAGTAAGGTCGAAATAGAAAAGTGGGGTGCAAACGTTTTTCAAATCTTATGGGACGAATTTTGAAAACCGATGAATGAGGCATGTAAATAATTTTGACTTATCTATCAACGTACAAACTTTCAAGTTCATACGACTAACGGTTGGTGAGGCCCCCTTATTCCCCGCGACTCCTTTACTCCAGAGCAATTCTCACCCAGCCTACGGACTAAGTTGGACGAACAGACGGACGTTGCATTTTATAAGTAGTATGGATTTATTTCGAAATGTCACCAGAAAGCCCTAAAATATTGAAAATTATAGTTTTTTTTATTCTCAAAAATTTACATGCCAATCTGTCGGACATATGGGTGACAGACACATGGCAACATATGTCAGCGTCAATAATATGCCGAGTACACGACATGCGCCCTTTAATGACATATTCTGACGTCGAATTGACGTCAGGCTGGCATGCGTATGTCGTGTTTGGCATGTCGTGTACTCGTAGCTTAACTGTAGGTACTTTAAAGCTTATATGTAGTATTTTTTAAATCGACTTCACAGAAATATAGATGAAAATCAATAGGTAATCAAAATAAATTCGGCTGAATAAATTCGACTGAATTTTGCTTAAAAGGGTTAAATAAAATTCCAATTTCGAACAATACCAAGTTTGACGCAAATTCGTATAGCCGCTTCTACAGTAGTTCGCGTATACAAATCGTTATATTAGGCTAAATACAATTTTTGTCAAAACATTTTGTCACCTTTAATTTTAGACCAAAATAACTCGCATCATCACAACGACTACCTTGCTATACTGTACTCGAATAGCTTTGTTCCAATATTTGGAAACATCACCGTCATAGATCATTAAAAACAACTGCATAAATATCTACGAATGTAGTCCAAATAACATATTGCCTACTGCTACTCTTTTGTAAACCCAATTTTATTGCAGATTAAGAAAAATTCAAAACCCGTGCTCATCATTACAACACGAAACATTCATCTGTTCATCCAGATTCCAGGTGCCACCTGGACCACTCACTACGTATGCGTCTGTACTTGTTCATGTGCCTTACCATTGTCTGCATTGCATAAGCAGGAGGGGAACAAATCATTTATCCCTAAGGGCACAGGCTGTAATATTTCTTCTCCCGAGACATCTTGGCGCGCCAAAAGTCACCATCTCCTCTTTCACTTCCTCTGCTGGTTTTGCGACACACACTCTCAACATCATCGGGTACCTAGAATTCCTGATTCTGATTCTTCTTCACCTTCTTTTCCATAGAAACTATAAGATGACACCAAGAAAAAAACGACAAACAGCAGAACCATGCTCAAAGAAAGGGAATTGCTGGTGTCCCCCATTGAGGCCCGCAAATATCCCAGTGCCAGTCTAGGGAACATTAAAGGTGAATCCGCTCATTGTCTTCATTGTATAGCTGGTAGCCTTTTATGTCAGTGTTAATGTCCACCAAAAACACTGAAGAAAGAAGAGGAAAAAAAATAAACTCAATGTTTGATTGCGTGTCGGACAATCGGACACGGATGGGGCGACGCGACATCGTGCGGAGTGCCCGTCCATTTCGATTTCATGTCCATTCTGTCAAACCACCTCGCTCAGTGTTTGTTCTACTTCTTCAGGTTGTCATTACAATTAACATCTAACACACAATCAGCAGCAACAACAAAATAATGTTGCTCAAATGTATCCTACAAAAAACTATCTGACCGTTGAAACAAGTTCCCTTGAAGATTTATTCGGCATTATGCCGGTTAATAAATATAACTTTTATGACACCTGACAAAATACGTATGCAACTGGGTCTTTATTAGGCATGAGTAATGGCCATTGGGCTCTTTATTATGTTGCCCCTGGATTTCTCGGATTCGAGCATCGTTGCTGCTCTGAGGCGTTTTACGTGCGTTGCACAAAGACCCATCTAGGTTGGTTATCACCATGGGAGGCTTTACACTTTTCCCTCTGTCCGGACCACTTAGATTCGTAGATGATTTCCACCTTTATTCTTGTTCATGGTCAAGCCTGATGAGCTTGATATATGCACATGTGCATTCCGATTCACATCCATCAAATGGGGTTTGGTCGTAAACAAAAATCCCTAGAAGATTAAGATGCAGTGGCAGTGGAACGAATAAGATTCAAATTTGGAAGCCGAAAAGTTTTTTTTTTTTTTTTCGTTTTATGTCACTTCGTTGGAAATAAAGCAACCGAGAAAATTCTCAATGTTATGGACGGTTGTATAAAGTGAGATGCGTTCACAGTTTCGAAACAAATTAGTCAAGTCAACAGGTTTTTACTCATCGATTATGGTGTTGGATGGTGTGGTGCTGGGTGATTGATCTCCTGGAATGCCTACCGTAAAATAGGTATAAGTGGAAATTCCTAAGAAGTTACTCATACGCGGGAGGAATTTTCGGAAGACAATGGGAGGTTTTCAGAAGACTGTGCTAACATTTCGAACAAATTTGATGAATCATTGTGAAGTTCTGTTGTCTTAGTTGATTGAGATTATTGGCTTTGATTCTAGTTCACGGTAGTGCCACAGACAAGTTACCCAGTAAAGGCAGTTACCCTTTTTACAGGAACAAACTCAGGCTGTTTTCGACCCCCATCTAACTTTGAAACCAATTAAGCCAAAATCTTCAAACTGGAAACATTTACCAAGCTCATTAAAAAGGTCCACCTCACTAAATTTCATTTCTATAGAATTAGTGGTTTTCAACATACAGGACTTCAAAAATCTCAAAAACCGTAACTGACTAACTCACTTACTCACTCACATCCTAAAATCGTGATATTTGGCAAAATGCTACATCCTGTGGTACATACAGTCGTCGGCATAATTATTTACACAAAAGTAAAGTTAATTATACTCATAAATTCGAACTTACTCAATGGAAAGGTTGTTTAAATTCCGTTTGAATGATACAAAACTTTCCTTAACCCAGGAGTTCCCTATATGTGCGTCGCGACGCCCTGGGGCGTCGTTGGGATATCCTAGGGACGTCGCAGGACGGTATATGCACAGGTCGCCTGCATAAGACCGACGTTCCATCAGCTTTGAGCTCGATTTGAACAAAAATTGGGTCGGTTCGATGTTGGCCATTGTGTTTTGTCGTGCACAAGAAGTCGGCATGTTGCAGACTTCAACTTGGCAAATTTTGCGTCGTGACTTTGGCCTATATCCGTTTAAGATCCAACTCACCGGCAGGAGCTCAAAGTTAATGATAATGACTTGATTTTTAGATGAATTGCTATGTTAACATGCCAAAATGCCGTATATGGGATGACGCTAACCCACCCGAAATGGCAATGCCGTAAATGACGTTGCTAAGGCTATTACCATCAACTCAACGGCGAGCTCTACAGAACGATGCTAACCGATTTATTTTGACCCAAATTGAACGATATGGAAGATGACGTAGCTGACATGTGGTTCCAGCAAGACGTGGCTACGTGTCACAGCAGACGCCACGATTGTCGTTCTGTATGAACGATTTGACTGTATGGTTATCTCTAGCAGAGGTGACGTGAATTAGCCACCAAGATCGTGCGATTTAACCCCGGTAAATATTTTTTGTGGGGTTGCCTGAAATCGAAGCTCAATACGAATAAACCGCAATCGACCGATGTCCTTAAACCCAACATAACCAATGCCATCGCTCAAATTTAGCCGGATCTATGCGACAGATTGGACCACTCAAATCCGTGACAACATGAGAAGCTGCGGCGGACATTTGGGCATAGAATTATATTCCATACCAATAATGCCACCCATGGGTCTTTCAAACGATTTCATTAGTACCTCGCAAACAGCTTGTTTTATTCCATTTCAACGTCGACCCTTCCTTATTGAAAACCCCTTTAGTGAATCTTCAATAAGCTCAGCTTCTATTCACATAGGGATCTGTGCTTTGTTCCGTAGAAGTTCGTTGCAAAAATATTATAACCTGTATAGGGAGTCGGAGTATTGAAAAGATTGGGAACCCCTGCCTTAAACCATTGAAAATTTAGGACTTTTGTAAAAGTCAATTTTATTGACTTTTCCTTCGGTTTAAAAGAAATGTGTTGATGCAAAAAGTTTCTTCAAACAATTCTAATAGTGACTGCAAAATTTTTTTTTCAAAATTATCTTCGCTAATATTTTTTATGATTTTTTTCATTATGTATCTTATAAATCTGTTCGTTAGGCTTATACCACTGATTTAAGAACATGCAGTATTATAGCCTTAATCAGTCTTTTGTTTTTATTAAGCTTTCTTATTCTGTTGTTTGTTGAAGATGGTTCCTAATGTCAGATATGACCTTAAGCCGGTGGTGAAGGTTTTGTGGTATAAAAAAAAGTAATCTCCAATCAGCGACGTTTTTCTTGGATTCATGATCCTTATATTACCTCGCTATCATGAAAATAGACTTACGATACACTACCTCAGCTGATCGAAGAACAAGTCGAACATTTAAAATCATAGGTATAGCTTAAGTGCTGGGCAACACATGCCTTCCCATGAAAGTCGAGTCGGGCGATACAGATAATCCCTTTACTTTTCTAAATAAAAATAAATAAATAGGTGGCGCAACAGGCGGGTGACACCCAAGGCCTAGCTTCTCGCAACCATTCGTTTTGTGTGAGTTTCTATTTTTGGGACGAATGGAAGGGACCTACAATTTTGTGCCGAGTCCGAACGGCTCAATTGAGAAGCTTTTTCATGACAGTCATACTCTCGGATGTTTGTCAGACGTTCACTTTTCTACTCATACTTAAAATGGATCTGTTCTGCTCGACACGACTTTATTGGCAAGACATGCGTGGCCCAGGACTATAAGTGTTTTCCATGGGAGGTTTGTTTTTCAATTGGCAGCAATATTTCCAGCGAAAACCAATTTGACAACTGAAATCTGATTTTTGATCACTTTGGTTTTCCATTTAAGCAAGAGTAGACTTATATACCTACGTTTGCCATTTTACCATGGAAATAGATTAACGATACACGGCCCTAGGTTTTCGAAGAACTAGTCGAAAATTAGACCCAGCCCCGTTCCAAAAAAGCCAACAAAATTGTTTTGGCTGACGTCTTAAAATTGGCCAAGTCTGAAAAATGTCTTCAGCAAAATTAATAATTTTTCCTTGCATGGGTCCTAATTGAGACCCCGAGAAACTTGAACTTTTTTCCAATAACGTGCATTTGGCAGGCTTTCTAGAAACGACCATCAATTCGAATTTGTTAACACCTACTTCATCCCTGCTTGGTAAACAAACAATACCTACGGTTAAAAGCCTATCGAGTCCCCACTAAAGTTCAATTGGGGAGTACCGAAGAAAGACCATCAAAGGGCTGACTTCAAAGATTTTGAAAAAGTCGCAAAAAAAAGGGGATTTGCACACAAAAAGCGACAATACTTATCTGTCCACAAATGGCACAACAAAAAAACGCAAAACGAGTGAGTTCACTAAAGTTAAAATAGCTTACGCATATTCTCATCTCGTTCTATCTTTTTGTTGCATTGAACATGGAAGTTATTGCTACTGCCTAAACTTATGGTTATGACAATAGGACATAGCTGATAGAAAAAGGGCGCATTCAGATCCCAATTTATTATGAAGTAGGTAGTTTCGTAAAGTATTTATTATGTCACATTTCGTATTTCATACAAAAACGTATTTTTTTTTTAAATGGAAAGAACTATAAACGGAATTCAGAAAAGGGGCAAATATGGTCAATTTTGGAAAAGTGGTCTCATTGGGAGAAAGAAAAAGGGGGAAAATGCAACTTTAGTCGCATAAAGTCAGCCCTGAACGAAGACAAAATGACTTATCCTTAGCTTTCTCAATTCGAAACACCATCCAGTCCAAATAACGTAAGAAATGAAAATGAGATATGTAAAAGATAAAAGTAGCTTTAACATTTTTTGTAGACAGCGCTAACGGCTCTCTGTAAGAGAACCATCAATTCCAAATTCACAAAACAATTATTGTACGTACAGGCAGGTGTGGCAAACTTTAGTTGATGCATCTGCAAATTATGCAAATATTCTCCCGGTGACGCTTCAATTTCAATATTTCTCGGAAAGGCAACGTAAACATTCTTTGACATACCTACATACACATCTTCAAGTGAACTAATTTGGGCAGTGCATCAAAATGTACTTTATTATGGAACCACCGCACCTTTTTAATTTCAAACAATTCGCCAAACGCTGTACCTATAACCCAACCGTATAGAATTTCCGTACTTAAACCATAAGAGAAGCAAACAGTCTGCCCATCTATATTATAATCTACGAATACGTACCTATGCCTAGGACGACCGGCGACGGTTACAATACAAAATTAAATTTTTAACGGACAACAAGGATCAGCTGAGCAGATGTGTTTCATACAGCACCACAAAGACAAACACCATCGATGCACAATAACTCACCCCTCGCCAATGTTGCACGAGAGGGAAGTTTATTGAATATCCTCTTCGCTCCACAAGAACTATAACTAATCCGTGCCAGCAACTGCCTCATCATAATAACACCGGTAGCACGCGCTTGTTCTAATGCGCGCGGCTAAATATACGCACGCACCCCTGCCCTGATATTAAAATCCACCAAGGATAATATAGAAACAGGAACCTGCGCAAAAATGTCAATGAATTCATTGAATGCATACACAAGAGTAGCGCACATGCCGTTGCATCTGCAGGTTGGGTACGCGTTGAAAATTCAATTTGAAAATGTAACGAACTTTTGTTGAATTCCAATTTGAATAAATTGTGTCCTTTTACACTCGTAGATTGTTCATCTATATAAATAAAAATGAAATGATGTTCGTTGGTAAGGGCATCACGAGAGAACGGCTGGACCGATTTGGCTGATTTTTTTTTTAAAATGTTCGTAATTCTCCTAGCCAGGTTTTTACGGACAAAAAATTTGTCCACGCCCCCTTCTACGCCCACTTTTTTCAATATATCTAAAATTTATTTTTACCCTTAAAAATCATGAAATAATGATGAATGAAATTCCAACGTGCAACCTTTCGAAGAACTGTGCGATGGCCAAAGTTCTGCAGCAAAGCAAATTGATAGTTTGGGACGAATGTACGATGGCGCATAAAAAGTCTTTGGAGGCATTAGACAAAACGATGCAAGACCTACGAAGCAATCAAAACCGGTTTGGTGGTGCGATGATTCTATTAGCAAGCGATTTTCGCCAAACATTGCCAGTGATTCCACGGTCAACGCCAGCGGACGAACTTAATGCATGTTTGAAGTCGTCAGTTTTGTGGAAACACGTCAAGAAACTCAAACTGAGTACGAACATGCGTGTCGAGTTACAGAACGACCATATTTTCAAAGCAATTGCTGGACATTGGCAATGGCAAAATCCCCGTTGATATTACAACTGGCTACATTCAATTCCCCGTCGATTTTTGCAAGTTTACCGAATCAAAGACCGAACTTATACAAAAGGTATACCCAAACATTGCACAAAATTACAAAAATCATGTTTGGTTGAGCGAACGTGCTATATTGGCTGCGAAAAACATTGATGTCGACGAATTGAATTTTAAGATTCAAAGTGAAATTGCTGGCGAATTGATGACGTTCAAATCGGTGGACTCAGTTTGTGCCCAAAATGATGTCGTCAACTATCCAACCGAGTTTTTAAACTCGCTCGAATTACCCGGATTACCGCCTCACAATCTCCAACTAAAAGTCGGTTCGGTAATCATAATGTTACGAAATATCAACCAGCCACGTCTTTGTAATGGGACCAGGCTTGCAGTGAAAAAACTGATGAACAACGTTATCGAAGCAACGATACTAAAAGGAAAGTACGAAGGAGAAGACGTTTTGATACCACGAATTCCAATAATTCCGGCCGACATGCCATTCGACTTTAAACGCTTGCAGTTTCCGGTGCGGCTTGCATTTGCAATGACAATAAATAAATCGCAAGGACAGTCGTTGAGTGTATGCGGCATAAATCTTGAAAGTCCATGCTTTTCGCACGGTCAATTGTATGTCGCCTGTTCCAGTGTCGGAAAACCATCCGATTTGTTTGTTTACGCGCCAGACAACAAAACAAAAAATGTCGTGTATCATAAAGCATTGCAATAACAGAAATTGTGAGGTCACAGCAAACCAATCGAAAAAAAGTCTTTCTTTTGCTTTGGTTAGTTACTTGAATATCGACGATACAATCGAAATGTAAATAAGTTACCTGGAGATTCAATTTCAACTCTAAATAAAACATGACCAAAATTAAAATTCATAAAACTATCTCTGAAAAATATGTCTTTTCTTTTTTTTACTTTGTTTACACATTTTCAATAGCTTTTCACAAATTCACTAAACGATCACAAACAATTTTTTTGAAATTTGGACAGGACAACGTCTGTCGGGTCTGCTAGTTATGAAATAAATCAGAACTAACGCGTGTTGCTTCCTTTAAATTGTAAACGACAATGACGTCTAGGATAATAAAAAAAAAACAACAACCAAAACATGCACCGGGCTGTTGAGCAAGCCAGCCTGTCTTGAAAATGAGATTTTTTTTTTCGATCGTACCCTACCACCAAAAGGACTTTTCTTCAGTACATCTTGAGATGTATAAAAAAAAATATCCATAAACTGTAAGGACACTCCGTGCGCCAGGTGTGTTGATTTTTCATCTTATTTTGCTGTTTTGTTCTTCGATTTAACTCGAACAATATGAATTCCTTCGATTTTTTTTCTCTTCTTCAAGTCCTGATGCCGAAAGGACAATGGACCATTGTTAGGAATTAAATCGAAAGAATTGTAAAGAGCCAATGTGCACGAATCCATTCGAGAATATTTTTTGTGTGTATGTTGTACACCTTGTAAGTTGGTTGGCCCGGTGAATTGCGTTTTGTGTTTTCAGGACATTTTATAGCGGTGACTGATGAATGTTGATTTTTATATCATTTTATTGACAATGATCAGGCGGCGGCAGTTCGTGCCATTAATATTTCACAGAGCATTATGCGGGGCCTCAGGTTGTTGTTTGGTTTTCTCTTCGTTAAAGAAATTTCATCCTTTTGAGTGAAAGTTGATGAAATGCGGCGACGGGTATCAGTGTTGTGCCTATTGTCAAGATTGTTAGGATACCTATTACACAGAAATCTGACTTTGTGGTTTGTTTTCAATGTAAGCGCGAAGAAAGTATGAAAGTATGAATGGTGGCATTCATGTTTAACTAGAGGGTATGGTAGTAGGTACGGTATTTGTAAACAAATTGTTAAAAGTGGTAGCAGCAGGTACCTACCTACTTTGAAGTAAAACATTAAATTCGTCGATAAAACATTTTTTCGGAGTAGGTACACGTTTGTCGCATTGCGTACTTATTCAGGTTTGCGAACAGTAAAAATAAAAAATAAATACCCTAGGCCTAGCTTCTCGCAACCATTCGTTTGTGTGAGTTTTAATTTTTGGGACGAATGAAAGGGACCTACAACTTAATGCCGAGTTCAAACGGCTGAATTGAGAAGCTTTTTCAGGGGAATCATACCCTCGGATGTTTGTCAGACGTTCGCGAGAGGTGGCGCAGAAGAAAAAACCTTAAGATGTAATTTGTGTTTTTCCGGGGATCGGACCTGAGATCCCTCGCGCAGAAGTCCAGCACACTAACCACTGCGCTACTGCGCCCAGTAGTAGCACATAGTAGCCCTACACAATTTGCTTATTTTTTGACAAAAGTAACAGCTATTGATCAGCCTTTTGGGTTTGCTGGAGTCGCCGTAGGACTTTTTAAAAGTCACTTGATTTGAAAATGTCATTGCAGTCATTTGAGCTTATATAGCCAACGCCGAACTTCCTCATAACGATGGCTCACGTTATGTTACCGCATCTTTACTACTTTACTTGTCCTTAATTATAAATGCGAAAGTACATAGATAGGTGTGTGTGCTGTTTGTAAACTTTTCACAGTTAGGGGCCAGTTTTATGACTAGCTGATAAAGCCACTGAAATCCCTTTTAGAACTTATCTGCCAGATAAACTTGCAACTTTTAGTTTCAAAGGTATCGGATAGTGATATCTGATGGATAAAGTCTCTGATAGCATATCAGCCGGTTCAGGTGACTTTATCTGGAAAAGAAGCAAAATATTTAATTGAAGTGAAATAGCTATAGTTTCAGAGCATTTGTCCGTTGACGAGCATAGGATTTATTTGACATGAATTTATTTGAATTTTTAGAAGATGCATTTGGTGAAAAATACGAGCATATTGCACGGCCCCGTAGAAGACTCTCGATGATGAAGATTTTAGAATTACATTTTAGCTTATTAGAGACTTTGATGGTGAAACAGAAAAAAAAAATGTATCCGAAACATTTAGTTGCTGGATAGTGTTATGTATCAGATATAGCTTTCCGTAACTTTACCCGGAACTTTTGAAACTGGCCCTAAACCTCTAAACCAATTCTAATGGAATTTGGCAAAGAGGTAGTGTGGGAACTGACGAAAGACATAGGCGACTTTCTGTACTGAATATTTACGAGAAAAGGTAGTGGGAAATGTTTGTGTCAAATAAAGTAAATAAAAATATTGTTTCTGCAGAACATTTAAAATGGTATTTTTTGACAATATTGAGCTCGGGTTGTAAAATTTAGAATATTGATGTGAATTGTTCAAGCTCTTTATAAAATGTGTCCGGTATTCAGTGTTGGGACTTGAGAGTAGGCAAAAGGTGTTATATTGGGAAACCAAAAAAAAAGGTAGATTTTTAAAACATACCATAAATGCTGAAAAAAATTAAATAACGCTCTTTTCTTCTGCTAACAGCGACACCCTCCCACCCTTTTTAAGAGTCGGCGAATCAAGGAAGCTACTTTTATTAACTTGAGCAACTAAAAATAAATTGGCAAAAACGATAAATTTTCAAAAATTAGCTCAAGACAAAATGTAAGAATTGAGTTTGAATTTTCATTAGGTATAGGTTTTCGAAATGCATAGAAGTTGGCATTTTCAAAGGTTCCATCTTACGGAAATGCCAATTTGTACCTATTTGTTATATGTATACCTTCTCCGAGTTTCGATTTTAAAAAGGACGGATGGGGTCGTCAGACAATCTTAGATATTGGGCCGGGATAGTTTCTGTTAAAATTTATCGAAATTGGACAAAGGGGCCTTGCGCCTCCCATACAAAAAACATCTTTTATGGGGTCAAACTCAATGACGTTATAACTCGATAACCGCTGGGCCGATTTTCATAATTTCTATAATGTACAGTCGGCAAGACGTTCCTAAAATAAATCGGCACTTCAATAAAAGTCACCTCACGGCTCGAACACTCGTTACGCCCCTGAGGGTGTGGGTATTTGCTATTTTTTTTTTTAATCTGAAAAAGTGATAGATTTGGTTTTGAGGGTGGTAGAATTTTTGGTTGAGCAAAAAGTGGTAAAAAGACCACTTAAGTGGTAGAAGTCCCATCACTGCCGGTATTGGCAAATCGGACATGGCACCTTCCACGCAAAAAAAAAAAAAATGTTGCAAACGCTATTCTTCGACAGTCATGGGAGCCAAAGTGCAATGATCGTAACCGTATGCGTGTCACGTGTAGATTCAAAAACTACTTCACTCATTTCGCTGAAAGTTTGACAGTTTAGTTTATTCTTATTCGTACCTGTAGTGTTCATAGAGTAGCTTGAATAAAATCTGAGGTAGGTGTTATTGGTGTTTAAACAGTGTTTTCAATTTAGTGCCAGCAGCTTTACATGTCTATCTGTTTGACTGGGCTAATCTCGAGTACCATTAAATGGGTTTTAAAATTGATTTATCAACTTACTTATAGGAGCTGACCAAAATTTTTGTTAAATACTTCTCCCGGGAAAGGCGAACCTATAACGCTTCATCAGGGCCCCGAAATGCTTGCAGATGTACGTTAGTTCTGCACTTAAATTTCTGCGAGTTCCAAAGTTTGCTTGTCCTGTAACAGAAGGAGTTTCATATACGTACCAACGATCAGTATTAGTTGATAATTCGGCTTTCGGAGATATTTCCGACTTTCAAGACATACATACCATGGAATTGCCAAGTTCGCCCTGGATAAGGTGGTTGACAAAGTTCAATGTCTTTCCTTTATCCATATGGCGGTTGCCACTGATGATTTAGATTTTAGTATCCAAAACAATATTTGCCGACTGTTATTTGGCGAATATTTTAAGTTCAAAAATGCGAGCGTCGAAAAATAAAAATAAAAATTAAGAATGTCTGCTACCGCAAAGACGTGGCCTAACCTATATGGACAGTTTTCAATATTATGCAATTTTTACCCAGAAGCCATTGAGGCCCATTGATTACATTTTGATAGTAGATACATGATATGATTATGCAACAATAGCAAAACCATTCTGATCTGTTGATGAATCTTCTTAAATCTGGTAGAGGTACAGGTACAGCGCGAACCAATTCACTTGGCCAACCGTCGGTTGCGCAGAGAGAGGATTTAAGAGAACAAACACGACACAAAACAAAATACACAGAGACCTGCGCAGTAGAATGGCCAAGTGAATTGGTTCGCGCTGTATATCGTTGCTCGGTCCTCTAAGCCGTCAAAGAACCGTGCTTCCATACAAGAGTAGAGACGTTCTTGAAAGGCCGGGCAGTAACACAGGAGATGTTCCACAGATTCTATTTCCTCTTCAGCCCTGCAACTTCTGTAGAAGTAATTTGTAAAAATACCCAGTCTTTTGGCCATGTTTCCAATGATATATCGTCCGACCAGCACTCGGATTTGGTTTCTATCAGAAAATATTAGGATCTTTCACCTTTTTGTGTTAATTGCGTGTCACAAGCTGCGACTTATAGTGTTGTTCCATCGTTCTTTAGCCAAGTTTAATATGACATTGTCAATGAAGCTCTTAACTGCGTTGAAGGCTGGTAGTCCGCTAGTAGTTATGAGAAATCTTTTTCCTGCTGATTGTAGGACAAGAATAAAACTCGATAGGTTTTGAATGAACGGATGATCCTTTCTATCTGACATAATTTCCGCACCGTGTATGAAAAGAATACATATTATAAGGAACGCCTACCGTAAAACCCATTTACCTTCATCATGCAACGCAGCGCAAGTTACATCGCTTTCGTAAGAGTCTACCAAAGAGACAACAATAATATCACTGCACTCAACGCCATGTGCCACAGATAAACATTTGTCTGGATTACGAAATAAACCGCCAACTTCCCTAAAAGATAAAGAACGCTTGCTTAAGCCACTGTCAATGCCAAGAACTGCTGCACTTCAATTGAAACTTGTCTTCCCCGTGCCAATAAGAAGACGAGGAAGTTCACTAACTCTCTTGACTTGTTCCACACGACTTTGATTGCACATTAAATTGTTACAAAATAAAATAACAAAAACAAAAATTATAATTTCCTTGTTTAATTTTCGTCGAAATTACGACGACAAAGTGTGCAACCTGTTCACCTTTAACTTTGTGCGGTGTGTCTTCGCGTACAGGTAGTTGAAATTGTTTGTCAGTCGGTGACAGAACAAGCTTCGCTTACCCATAGCAAGTCGATCCCGCTTTTTACGACAAAACAAAAGGAACCATAACTTCTTTTTGTGGACCGCGTTGCTGTCGTCGTCGTCGTCGGTGGTGGTGGTGGTGGTGGTGAACTGGTGATGGTGGTATGGTGGCAGTTCTGCATTTCGGTATTCCAGATACAGTAATGTGATACAAAACACTGAACCTTTGAACTTTTTCCATCTTTCATCATCCCATCATCATCGTCGTCATCTTTGTCTGCTGGATGTTCTTTTGTGCGGTAAATTCGAGAATGACTCGTCTTTGTTACGAAACGTTCTGTAGTTTTGTTTGAATCTTGTCGATGTCATCCAGAAGGATGTTTTTTTTTTACCGGTGTGTTGTGCTGGTCCCGGTGCAGTGCAGTACTGCCGAGTACCAATGACAGATGACATATCGCAGTGTAGGGTCAAGAGAGAGGGAGCGAGTCAGAAGAACCTTCTGCCAAAATGAAATTCCACTTTTTAAAAATCGATCGCAATCTGCTGAGACTTCGGCCAAGCCTAAGAAATGCACCTTTTCCTTTTCTGCAGCAGCAGCATCATCACATCATCGTGGCACGGCTGATGAATGCAGAAAGTAACTCCATAGCAACCAGGCTGACTGGTAATGATTCTAGGAATCCAATTCATGGTGGTGGACTATTGGAATTTTTTTTACACTCAACGCACAGGTTGAGGTTGACAATCGTTTACAAGAAAATGCAGAAGGAATCGGGGGAACAATTGATTTTTTTTAGATAATAGATTTTTTTTCTTGGGACAGGTGAGATCTTTGGATCAATGATCGACATCTGCGTGGTAGGTTTTCGCACTTTCTGAGCATTTTACGAAGACCTGCATGACGATGGCTTGTGGTAATCGTGTCAAATCGTTCTTGGGGGTCAGTATTTGATCGGAAGATAGGTGATTTGAAATATGGGTATAGGAATTGCGTAGTGGATTTTATGATTTGCTGCATACCAACCTCTACAGATAGTTCTGTTTTGCGATGGAAGGTGGAAACCTTGCTGGAGGTAGTGTCCGGGTACTTACTGCCTAAAACCACCTCCCTTCGCAAGCAGAACCATTTTAATGAATATTTTGCTAGACCTATTCCTTCACAGAGCTATTGTTAGGACTTTTCACAACCTTGCAAAAGTGTCCGAACTGAAGGTATAAAGAAGTTAATTATTTTGTCGTATTCGACAATAAACCCAGCCGATCCGCACTTTTTCGATTGCGCACCAAGGCTCTTCTTAGGTTCTTGATCATTGCGGCTTTGAACTTAAAGTTCTTGTATAGTTCGCAGGCATTTCGTCGATATATTTGCATTCTAGCAAGACACCTTGAGGATTTTTCCCCAGTCTTTAATTTATCTTTATTGACAGCAGAGAGTAAGTACATACGTCCAAAAGTCCGACAAACCTCCGATAGTATAACTGTCATGAAAAAGCTTCTCAATTCAGCCATTCGGACTAAAATTATAGGTCTCTTCCATTCGTCCCAAAAAAAAAAAAAAAAAAAAACAGTAAGACAATTATCTTCGACTATGCCGAAGCTCAAATACCCGGTACTGTATTATTGTAAAAATAAAAAAAAATATTTTAGTATTAAAAAAATATATAGTTTGTCATACCTACAACGCCTCCTTATGTGCGTTACAAATGGAATGTCAAAGTGAATATACCCTCGCCACAGTGTGGTACCGGGTATAAAAACTAACACAAGCTAATGGCTGTGATGTGAGAAACTAGGCCTAGGGTGTCTATACGGACCTGTGGCGCCAACTATATTTATATATTTTTTTATTGACAGCAGGTGTGGACGCAGTGGCTTAGTATGGTTAATGTGCTGGGCTACTGATCGAGAGGTTTCAGGTTCGGTCCCCGGAAACTCCACTGTGATAACTCTCGCGAATGTCTGACAAACTTCCGAGAGTATGACTATTCTGGAAAAGTTTCCCAATTTAGCCATTCGAATTTGGCATAAAATGAATGGTCCCTTTCATTCATCCCAAAAAAATAAAAAGGACCTAATACAAACCAAACTATTCCTATGGTGTTCGGACCTGTTGGGCCAACTTTTAGTTTTATTCATTTTAGACAGTGGTTTTTGCAATTTTGCAATTTTTTTGACTCGGTTTACTTTCTATCATATTTCTCTAAGTGGAGGATTCGCCTTTAGTTCGCTTATGGCTTGCAAAGTAGATCAGCGAAAGATAGATCTCGGGTCTTTGAAATGACTGTCGCCTCCGAACGATCTGCTATCTGCGGCGCCCAGTTTTTTGCCAACCTTTGCCCAATATTGCGCCGACTTATCCTATGTACTATAATCTTCTGTACTATCCTTTCAGGCTTGTTTTTGTTGCTCTAAATAGGTCTAAAACATTGCTGCTTATACCGCTTGTATTTTTTTGGTGAATTTATTCGCGTCTTTCTTGAGAATGGAGCTTTTATTGGTTGTATCTCTTATCGGTTGCCGCAATTATATCGACATCTGTATTTTCTTTACGGTTCGGGTTTGTTCCTTCGGAACTGTATCCGTTTGTAAGGATGTTGTCTCTTGGGTTGTTTTCCACGTTTCGGTTGAACATCTCGGAGAGAGTTCAGATACATATAAAAACTGCGTTTGGGAAAACCATTTTCCAAGTGTCTCCATCAACA
Source organism: Cheilosia soror (assembly GCA_949372485.1). NCBI lineage: Eukaryota > Metazoa > Arthropoda > Insecta > Diptera > Syrphidae > Cheilosia > Cheilosia soror. The sequence goes on from OX443561.1 coordinate 119,999,607, forward strand.
TTGAGCTTTTACCCACTATTTTGATAAAATTTTTAGCTTCTGTTGTGAGTACCATGAGCAGTAACAGTCGCTTCTGTCATTTCAGTTCTTCATAAGATGACTCCGATTCCGAAGAAATTTTAAAGATTTGAAATTAGGACTAGGGATAGGTAAGTTTTCGTCTATCTATGCTCTTCGCTACTATCGACGAACTCAAAAAATTAAAGACTAAAAACATATTGTAGGCTGTATTTACAAGAGTCATGGAGTCGGATGTGCTTTGTAACTAGCAGTTTGCTGATTTCAGTTATCGGTTTCTATACCAGCATTTTCTAATTTGGGGTTAAGTTCAAACGAATTTTTATTCACTAAAGTTTGGGGAACGCCATTTACAAACCACCGGTCTTTAAAATTTCTCAGTAGCCGCCAAAGGTGCTGTTGATGCTGCAGTATCGATCTGTTTCTTCTTTTTTAATCAAAATATGTATCATACAAACGGATGACTTGAATTAACTCTTCCTAGAAGTCGCCACGCCATTTACAAAGATCAGAAATGATCCCAGATCTTCTAAAAATGATCAAGTTTGCCTTCTAATAAGCTTCTTTAAAGACCTACAATCACAATCATATGCCAGCCCAATCTGTTCTATTCTCCCCAAATTAATTGGAGTCGCACTCTTTTCGACTGTATAAATACCCCCCAATCGGAAGCCATTAATTCCACCAAAATATCTCCACCTCCCATTAAAGTTAATATAATCAAATTACAAGCAACTGCTCAACTGCATGATTAAAGAGTTCGACGTGCTGCATTATTACTCGTATATGCCTCATCAACATCAGGGAAAAAGGGTTAGACTATACACACACCGGCCGGACGGACGGCCGGCCGCCAATCCTTGATGTTTGCTTGTTTTGACTTAACCATGCACAAAATCTCTTCAAAAGACCGCAAACCACCGCTCGGCACAGCTCAGATATGATAATTGATGGAGGCGGTGGTGTCGGAGCCCTTTGTCATGACCATGACTTGCCCAAAAGTAAATCGAAAGGTGTTAACACGCAGACACTACCACTCGAGCTCTCTATAACCAACTATAGCCATATACACTCCTTAACCCGACACACAGTCCGCTCCCTCGTCATAGATACGAGTATATAGACGACGACGCGCACACTTCACCCGATTATCGTTTGATTAATCGGTCAGGCAGGTGGTTTGGCTGTGCCGAGGATGCGGTGCCATCCCATATAGTGCCGTGCCGGTGCGTTGTGGTCGTCCTTTGTAGCTTATTGTTAGAAAATTTTCAAGTGGGATCCTGCATTTTAAAGGTTTAAGTATGTTGTATGCATTTGTATGGCTATGGCGCCTTCGTCTCATGTAATTATGTCCTAATGATGATTGGAGCCCCCCAAAAAAGGGTTAACTTGTGGAATGTTCTGGACATTATATCTGCACAAGGTGGAACCGAACTGTCTTTCACTGGATGACTGCCACCACTAATATACCAAGTCGTGGAAATCGGAAGAATCGTATTTCGTGCGCCGAAAATTTGGTGAAACACATCGTTGCCGTATAGCCTGGCCATCCACCTCTTCTTTGTCTTTTTTAATGACCGAGGCCTTATTACTTCATCGAGATTTATTACAATTAATAACAGGGCACCGGAGAGATGAACTTTCAACGGGGCGCGCTTGCCTTGTAAAACGGATCGTAACCATGAAATGGATAATTGTTGGCCCAGACCGTCACTGAACGTCCGAAAATTTTCCGTTGTTGGCCTAAATTTCTTTTTCCCTATACACATATAGATGTGTTCCGTGCGCAGTAATGAACTTTGGACGGCATACAGTTGGGAAGGAAATCGGAATCTTGCTGAATTATTCATGAGAAGTCGAAGGAGAGGACAACTGTACTGTTCTGCTGGCATATCCTAGAGGAACATCTTGTCCTTTAGGAAGAGAAGCTGAAATTCTTATCTCACTTGGATTTAGCAAACTAATTGTTACACAGATCGGTCGAGATCGGAATGCCCAACTTGACCATTAGAATTAATTGTTTTGTGGAATAATTACAGTATGTGCGGAAGGTTCATTATACATAGGGCACGTTGTGCTATACTCAATCGCAGTTGACGATGAAGAAGATATAGGTAGACGGTAGACCTTGCTGACTACTCATGCATACTATTTGCTACAATGAATCACTGATATCGCTGAGGAAGTGCCCTGTTCCTAAGAATATCAATGGCATTGTAGGAGCGGATAACTAATGGGGTGTCTCTGCAAGTTTTTAAAAATAATTGTAAGATCCAAAATCACGCAAAATCCAGCTATTCCGCTGGATGCTAGGAATTTAATGGCAGCTCGGCTCGGTATGTATGGAAAATTGACAACTTACCTTGAATTAACTGAGAGCTAGGCTGCGACTTTTGTAGTAGATGTGCTTCGGAAGGAAAGAGGGTAAAGTTAAGGTTGACGTATTTGGAGAAAAACTAACTCCTTCGGGGGTTTTCAAGCCGCCCGTAAAGATTTATAGCGATCCGTGCTAAAGGTCATTCAGTTGTTCATACACTGGTTCCTGTTCGGTAGTTCATTCTTGAAAGCTGCTTCGAAGTCGATTTTCCCACGCAATTGGTCAGAAGAAGAGCATGTCTGAAGCGTGCTTTATGACTTTTCTGTTGAATACTGGTCGCTCCAGTATATATATTCCTTATATGAGGATAATTGCTTACTTTTTCAAAGACTTTACTGATATTTCTGAATCATGGCTGGTGTAGACCTGCCCTCTTTTCGAAGTGTGTGACCAATCCAGTGTCACGTCCATCCGGTGGGAAGATCATATGCCTATTAGTTTCTGTTCTCCCCTTACGTAAAGGTTTTGTTAGAATTGGCCAGTAAATTCTTGAGTTACCGGCCACCATATTGCGTTGCGTCCTACAGGACTGTCGGGTCTATGAAGCGACGCACGGCTCTTGCTCAAAGCCGCTATAGGTATTTTCTAGGTTATTTGGCAGTATCCTCGCTTCGTAGCAGCTTTCCATTAAGCATCAGTTACAAAAAATTAGGCCAACAACGAACTCAGTATAATATTTCTCACAGCTTGGGGCTAAATTAAATAAGTCTGGGGAGTAACACCATAGTTCCGTTCTCTAACCTATGGGCAGTATAGCTGAACATCGAGAAGTATTAGATGATTCTTTCCGGCAGCGATTAAGGCTGCGTCATTTACATACGCTACAACTTTAAGCCCAGACTTTTTCATCAGCAGCTAGTTTTGATCTAGAGCAGTGGGAACAGTACTGCTTTTTGTTGAGTAATTGCCGTAGTGCACGAATTTTTTGACAGAGCTACGGCCAATGGTATGCCTCACCAGCCTGTGTATTATTAAGTGGCTATAGATGTGGCATATTTGGTTCGCCAATATTTACCACTATCGTGGAATATCCTTCATTCATTCATGTTCAATGATCCGCTTGTCCATTAAGTGGGTCGCGGGTGTAGGTTCCTCAAGTGGACCCTCCATAGCTCTCGATTCTCCGCCATCGACACTAAATCATCAAGGGCAATCCCCATACGGGTATAGGAGAGACTATGGACTTGATCTAACCATCTCACCCTTGGTCTACCTAGAGGATGCCTGCCTGATGGTACGGATTCCATAGCACGTCGTGGAACGTCGGGGACATGCGTTTACCATGACCAAACCACCGAAGCATGGATCGCTCCGTCCGGAGAAGTAACTGCTCGACATTGAGTTCCTCACGTATTCTGGTATTTCTAGTGCGATCTCTACGGATCACACCAGCAATACAGCAGTGAAATCTCATTTCGGCTGCTTGTATCCGCGATCTTATTCTTGCGGTCATTACCCAAACCTCATGACCATAGGTAAGAGTTGGAACAAACACCGAAATTAAGACTGACAACTTAACTTTGACACCAAGAATATTGTTTTCCGTGAATAATTCCTCCCGGCGGATTACACGATAGGGGTGATTGTCTCAGGGTCTCAATAAGGATGTTCTTGACCGTATGTACCAAAGACGTTGTGATAGCGCCATCGGGTTGCTGGCACTTATATTGTTCAAAGCTGTCCGCTGAATAGTGAATAGTTGAGTTTCTTCTCGCCCATATGTCAGTTGGGTGAAGAAGAAGATAGACTGGAGTACCAATGACAGATGTATAAGCTTAGGAACTAAGCGTCCATTTAAGCAGGTTCCATCATTTGTTTTACTGATTTGCCAAATGGAGAATAACTTCGAACCATAAGATCTTCCTGCAAGAGAGTGCAAACCTAGTATTGCACTTTTGTTACAGTATCGGCGTATATCTGAGAAAATCTACTTTTATTCTTACTGTAGGTATAGGTAAATCCATTTTCTCCGAAATACATACCTTTCACAATCTTGCAATCCTCACTGTCCCTTCAGTTCGGAGAAGGTGTACACTATAGTCCTGGTAATTACCACTGCAAATGACCATCATCGATAGCAGTTTTCGCCTGCATACCTACGGGACACTAAACCGCATCGAAGAACCCTACTAACGTCCATCTAATTATCATTTTCAACCATACCAAGCATGAACAACAACAAAGATCATGTTAAGATGTGGTGCGCAGCATACCCGGCACCATAGTGAGTTATTTAGCTCTTATCTTATCAACATTCTGTTGGATGTCTTCCAGAGTCAGAGAGAGTCTATTAGAAGGCCCACCACAGGGGAGGTGTGTGCCAACCAATGTGCATATGGGTTCATTGCTAAAGACATACGGACCACCCGCATACACATCGGTATATCCATCTTCAGCGAGCTATACGCTCGGTGAGCACCTTCTCTCAATCGACCACCAAATCAACCTCCATTGGGAAGAGATAAATTTGATTTCTCGTTTTGTGGCCGATTCAAACCTGCTGCATGCCTAAATGGACATCATCTAGTCGCGCCGCCCCATGATGAAGGTAAACTCTATACAGTGGTGAGGAAGGCTTCTGAAATGCAAAAATTGAACCAAACAGCACATGTATACAAAACACGAGCGCTGCCGTCCCCGTCACTGATGTGGCATGGCATATAGGATGGTGGTACTCTCTTAGTATGCGCGCCTGCCTGCTGTGTCAATTCGATAGATGCTGCGCTGGGATGCTGCGGGTCTACCGCAATCCTTCTAGCAATGATCAGCCGAAGGCAAGCATTTGCGGCGCACTTAAGTGCTCTGGTGTGCTGCGCGCTCAAGTGGATGCGCATGTTTCTATGTCGACATGGTCGCGTGATTTAAGATTCCGAGTGTTAATTGAGATAAGTTCAAAATAGAAACTGGAATTTTCGGTGTGGTGTGTATAAAAATGGTTGGCAGCAGGGACCTCAGGTTATTTTGATTTGGTGCCGGGGAGGAATGTGTTAAGGACAACAACAAGCAAGACGCGCACACTTCAACGCAATTGGTTTGATGACAAGTTTATGTGGATTCCGTTTCGAATGGAATTATTGTTAAGTGCGCATGGCGGGCAAAAATAAGAGGTGCTATAGCAACCCCTACGTGTACTTGAGATGAGGTTTGCTCTAAAACTATTTCGAATATGAAACCCCTAATGCGGTTGTAGCGTCCGATGACAGTTAACAAATTTTCTATACTCTTACTCTGTGGGTGGGCAGCAACCAGCAAGTGATGCTGTCATGTCTGACACGAATACTCAATTCGATTGTGGAAAAACATGTATCCTTGCATGGAAGGAGGTGCTGAATTGCAAAAGAATGTTGGAAATATGATCTACGAATACGGAATATTTGAGAGGCGCTCGACTGTTTTGGTATTAATTTCGGTTGCACACATATTGTCGTGCTTCGAATATTGTTAGGTATGTATATATTCATGAGTTGTCAAAGAATGTCATGTTATTTTATTGAGCATATTTTTAAAAGTAGCATCTTTAAAATGCGTAATTTCCCCTCCAGCGCCGTTCGGTAAGTTAAGTTTATCCGACGTAGTCAGCCATAATGAGATATGTCGGCGCATTTTCATGGCAAAACTGAAGAAAAACTCCAGAAATTTGTAGAATTGAGAAAATGTAAGCCTGACTTATGTCACTTAAAAATTAAAATTTAACACCCGCACGTCAAATTAGATCTAATACAGGGTGGCGCACGAATCGTGCTACAAAAGCAAATCGTAATAACTTTTTTTCTGTGTAGGTGTTTTTTTATTATTTGGCAAGTTACTATTTAGATTTATAAAAATGAATGCTTGGGATACCGAAAAGAGAATTTGGATGGTGCAGCCGGTACCATGCTTTGCAGTCCTTCATTTCCGTCCAAAGAGAATTAGGCGGGAGTTTGGCGGAACTCATCGGCGCAAATTAGAATTAGCAGACGGTCATTACAACGGATAATTCATAATGACTTAAACTTGTTTCCGTACAAAGTCCCAATAAGCAAGTTAAACCCTCTGGAATCGCCTGGAATTTTGCCAAAAAATGATTGCAAATTAATATCCAGGAACTCAACTTTCCGCTGGCCCCCATGGTCACCTGACTGCACCAGACTTTTTTTATAGGATTTTGTCAAGCAAGAGGTGTACAAAACGAAACCAAAGAATTTGACTGAATTGAAGCAGTCCTCCAACAATAATTGAGGCGATCCCGACTTCAACCCTTCAGCAGGCTGCAATGAATAATTTTCTGATCAGGAGGTGTCGCATATGCGTGGATGGAACAATTAGTTATATAAAAATAAATTGAATTTTCTGTACAATAAAAAAAATTAATGAAAGTTATTTGAATTTCTTACTGTAGCACAATCGGTGTGCCACCCTGTACTTCGCTCGCTGTGTGAAGGTTTTTTTTATTTTTCGGATTAATTGAATACTCCTCGAAGGTGGCATTGACGTGCGCCATTGCCAATCGCCGGATTTTTCGACACATTTTCAGACGGCACTTTAATGGCACGAGAAGCCATTTAATTCTCTGCACCTATAATGCCTTTAGCTTTTAGCATTTCTGATGAGATTTCATTCACTTGCAAGGATTCTCCAGCGATTTAATTGCAAAAGGTACTTCCTGTACCGTGGGGCTATTTTCCACCTTTCTTAAGGCAAGGCATGTGTTATTATCAATCTGCACAAGATGTGCTTCTCATCGGAAAAATGTACACTATCTTTGGATACAAGAATATTCAACTTTCTTCCTCTAGGACGGCTGACAGAACAACTTTCTTGCAGTCTTGCAGATCTTCCTTTAAATATTGTTACTTGGGTGCTTTTAAGGCCAATTTGTAAGTTCTTCCCGACTCCGTGTGTCGGTTACGAGAGGCCGAAACCTCAGCAGAGGTTTTAGACCACTAAGAGACCACACTAAGTCGCTTCACTACACAGGACCTGCAGAGGCAATGACCCAATGACTGCTCTTGAAATCTTTGTGTAGAAAGAAAGTGTTTCTAATGTCATTTGTATAGCAAGAGTCCGACATATTCTCTCCTCTGTATACCTTTTAAAGGTTGCATCAAATCCCCTATATCAAGGTAAGAAAGCTGCCTAGAGTTAGACCCTTTCAAGCTTAATCTTTAGGATCACAACTATCCCTTGCTATATCCTCTCCAACTCCAATCCACTCTGCCTGCTCTGAAAGGAATTTGTGAGTATCCCCAGTCCCATTTGACCAGTCATTGAAAGTGCTTTGGGAATATTCAACAACCCCCCCAAGCGTCAGATCTTTTCTCTTCTATGAATGGAGGGAGGGATATTCTGTATGCCTTGCCTATCCTAAGTTGATGGAGTTATGGAGAAACCTTAAGTACACTGGTGCTTAGCGCATACACTCTGTTACCACACACCATAAGCAACATTTCGAGTTGACACCCCAGCCTACTTCCCGAGCGTCCAAGACCCGCCGCTCTCGAACTGCCACATCGCAAATCGCACTCACCGGTTGCAGAAAGTGTTTAATTTAACAAAGGTTCTGATTTTAAACCTGCCTTTTATCCGTCTTATTACATTGCTTTGAAATAAATCACAGCCACAAATATTACCGCACCTTATGTCATTCCTGAAAGCAACACCCGTCTCTAGACAAACTATAGCTATAGCCCACTTCGACAATAGGTAGGCATGAAATGCTTAACCTTACTCACTTCTGCCTTCTACTAAAGCAAGAGTTCTCATTTAAGAAACACTTTATAACTTTATAAATTTCAGCCCAAAGCCTGACCTGCACTAATCCAGACATCGTAAAATCCAAAAATTCCACTTCAAAGGCTCACAATTTTCGCTTCAAAAGGCCAATAAAGCATATCCCTCCAAAAAGCCTCAACATAATTGTTTCGCTCATTTTTCTCCCTTCAAATTCGATTTGTCCTCATTCATTTTCGACTTGCTTTCCAACAATTAATGTCAAAAGATCACCACTCATGGAACAGTCAAAGAACGGCTAAAAAAATCCAATAACACACTTATTTACAAGGAAGCCCCCCAGACGAACGCACCAGCTTATCTGTATCCACACACCAAAACATGACCGCAGAAGTCTCAAATGCATCATGGACACAAAATCAATAAAATATGTCCAAAAGTAATTTCGTCGGGACATGTTATTACTCCTTCTTCCTCGTATTCTTTTATTCAACGTTCGTAGACAGTTTTATTTTTCGCTTTTTTTTATTTTAATTTCTCCGACTTTTTAGTCCTTCTTTGCTGCGTTATGTGAGTATGGAATATGAATGCACCTCTCTGAGCCAAAGTCCTATAAGAAAAAAAAAAAAAACAACGGCCAACTAAAAAATCCACCAGGCGTTGCAAGTACCGTCAGATTTAATTTGTTGTTTTCGACATTTCGATTTGTGATGTGAACATGTCATAAAAACTGTTTTTTTCTTTTTGGAAAACCATAAAAAAAACGAGCATCACATCGAAAAAACGATTTCGTGGTTGGTTTCACTTGATCAGTGTTCCGTTTTTGGGATTTTCGGTTGGGAGCTTTCACCAGAATACACACCACCAAAAATTTAGTGCTGAGGCATCAAATTAACCGGATAAACATTTAATTGGTGGCTGTCAGCGATGTATAGTTTAAATGGAACGAAATGAAGGAACTACGCGGATGATGAAATCATCAAGTATAGTTGTTGTTCTGTCCAGCATTCCTTGCGATGGTGGTGAATAAGTATAACTCCTCTCAGAGGGACATGGTGTTGGATTTGACACAACATTTCAGGCATTCTTGCGATGAAGCGTCAATAAGCAGGCGACACCAAAGAGAAATTGCAGACATTTTTTTTTGTTTTAAACACAGGACGCCTTTGTGAAAGTAAGAGTTTTTATTTTATATGAAGAAGACAAGTTAAGATCCTAATAGCTTCCATAATTAAAGATAATTAGAGCAGTGGCAAAAATATCAAGACTAACATGTATGGAAACGACAGCAACCGCTGAATTGGAGGCGTCAGATGAATTCGAAATCGATATTGACTACCTCTTTATCGACTTCAAGAGTTCAAGGTCGCCTATGGTAGCGTATTTAGGGATGAATTATACAAAGCTATGTCAAATTTCGGCATCCCTCTGTCAAACTCATCCGTCTGTGCAGGATGACGATGGAGAAATCTCGTCGGAGAGAACACCACGGAATTCTTTGATTAGGAAAATGGCTTAACCTGGCAAAGGATATGCTATCATGTAACTTTTTTAACATCATTCTTGAAGCAATTGTACGGAACTCACAAGCCAACGCAACGTCAGAAGAATCAATTTGCAAGAGTCCGTTCAATTACTTGGATCGCCATTATGCAGGTGATATTGACATTATCGGGAGAACTCAGTGAGCTGTCAGTAGCGCGTTTGCAAGTATTGAAACTGAAGTGACGAAGTTATGGGTCTGATGGGCGATGGCTGTTAATGAGACAGGGCTCTCGACATAGGCGACAAAACGTCACAACGGACAGATATTAAGTTTAAAGTAGTTAAACAAAGACCTTTGTCTACCAAGGCCTTCAAGTCGCTGACCTTCAATGAAAGGGGGCGTCGCAAGACGATACGCACAGGTCGCCTGCACACGACGTTCCATCAGTTTGAGCTCGATTTGAAAAAAAAGTCGGGTCGGGTTGGTTCAATGTTGGCCATTGTGTTTTGCGGTGCACAATAATTTTAAGAATTTTGCAGACTTCAACTTGGCGAATTTTGCGTCGAGACTTGGGCTTATACTCGTTCAAGATCCAACTGACCCAGGAGCTCAAAGTTAATGATAATGTAATGACTATAGAAAAATCATCTCTAGCGACGGGCCGCATTTTTGGATGAATGGACAAATTGCCATAATGGGATGACGCCAACCAAGACGAGGTGGCAATGCATCCATAAAAAGCAGTTTGGTGCGCATTTTACACTGGCGGTGGCGTCATTGCTCCGTACTTTTCCATGACGTTGGTAAGGCTTATACCATCAACGGCGAGTACTACAAAACGATGCTGCTAACATGTGGTTCCAGCAAGAGGTCGAGGCAAGAGTGTCGCTCAGCTGGAGGGTATGGGTAAGGGTATGTTATCTGATCTTTATCAGAGGTGACGTGAATTGGCTTGGCCACCAAGTGTGATTTAACCTCGCTAAATTTTTCTTGTGGCGTTGCCTGAAGTCGCAGCTCAATGCGAATAAACCACAATCGACCGATGTCCTTCAACCCAACATAACCAATGTCATCGCTCTAATTAAGTCTATGAGGCAGATTGGAACACTCGGATCCGTGACAACATGAGAAGCTGAGGCGGACATATGGGCCTGGTGTTATATTCTATACAATAATGGCATACATGGGCATGGGATTCGTTAATATCTTGCACACAGCATGTTTTATTCCATTTCAATGTCGACCAATTTTCATTGAAAGCCCCTTTAGTGAATCTTCAGTAAGCTCAGCTTATATTCACATATCTGTGCTTTGTTCCGTTGTGTGCTTTTCGAAGGGCGTCGCAAAAATATTGTATAACCTGTATAGAGCGTCGCTGTATGGAAAAGTTTGGGAACCCCTGCTATAGGACATCAATTTACCAAAAGAAAACTCCTTCTGTTACATCAGGATAAGCAAACTTTGGAACTCTCTTTCTGGGGCTATATTTCCAGAAGACTACAATTTGCAGCAATTTAAATGCAGAACTAACATACATGTGGGCGCAGTAGCGCAGTGGTTAGTGTGTTAGACCACTGTGCGAGGGATCCCAGGTTCGAGCCCCTGAAAAACACCAATTACATCTTAAGTTTTTTTCTACTGCGCCACCTCTCGCGAACGTCTGACAAACATCCGAGAGTATGACTGTCATGAAAGAGCTTCTCAATTCAGCCGTTCGGACTCGGCATAAAATTGTAGATCCGTTCTATTCGTCCCAAAAATAGAAACTCACCCAAACGAATGGTTGCGAGAAGCTAGGGCCTAGGGTGTCTACCGCCTGTTGCGCCACCTATTTATTTATTTTTAACATACATCTGCAAGCATCTCGGGGCGCTGATGAAGCGTTATAGGTTCGCCTTTCCCGGGAAAAGAATTAAAAAAAAAAAACAAAAAAAGGCTCTATCTTGCCAGTCAATCATCGAAAGGGGATGAAAACATATTGACACGCTTTGAGAGAAAAACTGCTGGAGTGATTTTCTGTCCATTTTGTATCGATGGAGTCCGAGTGTGGATGAAGAGATTCAAGTCATTCAACGATTAACTTTGCGGGCTATATAACGACTCTGACTGGGTCAAAAAGTTCAAAATACAGCGACTGAGGTAGCTATGTCTCTTGGAGCTTATAGACTACATCGTGCCACCCCTGAGGGACAAAAAAGCAGATGGCAAAACCCCACCCCAGGTACCGCGCGCAATTGGAGACCGACCTCAACCAACTTGCTAGTTAGCTAGATATCGAATTGGCTGGAGGGGCTTGTTGGTTGAGACTGATGTCGACCCGGTCATCTACAAAAGTGTGAAATTGCTGGTGAATTTGATTGCGGATGTTTATTATTATGTATCTACCTATTTTTAAGACCCACGTCTCAGTACCAAGACATTAATTATACATAGTACGTTTTACGGCTCCTTCTCGAGTAGAGAAGAATATTATATAAATAAGCCCACCAATTGGAGATCGATATCAATTTACAGATTTGAACTAGAATCATTGCCAATTTATTGTAGGTAGGTAGTAAAATATCTCCAGATAGCTTGAAAGCCCGTAAGTTTCCATAGTGTAGAAATAATGAAAAAGCCAAGTTGATCACAATTGATCATATTTCGTCAACCCATTAACCTAGCCTAACCTACTTAGCCTATCTATAGAGGACTGTCCTAGTGCCACGGCTTCTATAACATGCGTTTAGTGTAACGAAACCACCGAAGCATGGTCCCCTCTGTTCGGAGAAGTATATTTGAGTATTTAACATGTCCTGCAGGCTATAGCCCTACTGCTTCGTGCTTATATATATATGATCACTGCGACCTGCGAGTCACCCTATAGCAATGCAACGGAAACAGCTTGCGGTACATATTCGCAATAATTTAAAGGAAGCTCTAAATTTGTTACGTCAAGTTATTGATATGTTTTATCTAAATAGGTCGGTAGTATTCATTTTTTGCACCCTTAGATAGGTATGTATATTCTTATCACCTATACAAAGCCATAGGTGCTTTCGAATTTGTTTTCAATGGGTCTAGGTAGGTATAGGTAGAGATGCAGAGCACATTCCCTGATCTTTATGGGTTTTCTCAGATTATCACCCTTTCAGTGCCTACCTACATAGGTATATGTAACGTGTGTAAAGTGTAACCCACACGTTAAAATAGTAGGCGCTGGCTTATTAAATATGTTATTTAGAAAGTGTTCACCCTTGCAATTGGTACTCATCGTACTGCCCCTTAACAAAATCGCTCATAAAATAATTTCATTGCCTATTTCTCTAATTAACCCATTATCACTCAGCGCAGTTTCTCCCCTCTACCGTGTTGCACGCACAGAAACATTAACAGCCGAACATCTAACAAACCGCCAAATTCTATTGGCATCCATGTTCCAGAAATACTTTGACATTATCGTTTAAATGCCGCACAAATTAGTCGGCAATATTTTGCCATAAATCACATCTGCCCTGAGCTAACATGGGCTCGACTAAAACCCCTACCCAAACGAATACGAAGCACCATCGTTATGCACATAGTGCATCAATCGCACATGACAGAACGAGTAGAGTGAGTTGAATGTGATGGACGAGTGAAACGCGCACGCACGCATAGTTCACCCTTATTTTCGACTTTCCTTGTATGACATGTGGATGTGCAGTGCATACAGTGCATATTGTACCCATCAACATTGTTGTCGTCCTGAATCCTTCCGCAAATGCAATAAGCAAGACCATTTCAACTCAGTTCGCGCTATCTACAGTTATTTTTATCAAATGACACGGACGCAGAAAAAAAAATATCCAGCCGTCCTATCGTAGTACAGCAAGCAAAGATCGAATCGAACTTATAATATACGAGTATACGTACATCTGTCGTGTGCCGATACCGGTGTGCACAGGAGAATCCTCACTCGTGGCCGTAGCTGTATATTGTAGACTGTGTCTGTGTGCCAGTGACAGTGTTATTGTTATTGTTGTTCGGAGGGGGAAATTCCATCAAATGTGTTATGCGTGGTGTTTTAAACTGCCGCCAACAGATCGACATCCACACCATTAAGGATGCACCCGGAAGGAAGGAAAATACGGAACCAAATAGCATAAAGTCAACGTTCCACTCCAATGAGACAGACACCAACAAATAATAAAAAAAAAAACATGCACATAGATTCACGTGATGAATATCCTTGTAGAGTGTGTTTACATTCAATTTTATTCCTCGAGGGATCCCCTGGCCATAACGGCTAGGTATGGCGTAATGTCTTCCTTTTTTTGTATTTCCCCTTATTCCGGATTCTTTGGCATAGGAAGTTGTTTCGAATCGTCTGCGATTTACGGTTATTATGTAAAGAAAACGAAAAGGACTCGACTCATTGGGTAACGATTTCTTGTTTCGATTCTTATTTTGTTGTATCTGGGTATATTCTAGGCCTAGGATTTCTTGCCTTGCAAGTAAGCCACACCGGTTCCTTTTGGACAGCTGCTGTAAGTTTCATTTTTCATTCTCCTTTAGAGAGGAAAAACTGTATTTAGGTGCATAGTGAAATGATTTTTGATCCCTAACGGACCATTATCAATACGGTACCAATCAGATTCCCCATTGTACGGTACTGGATTTGAATGTGTATAGGGTACCTACTGTAGGTAATGTCCTTTTGCAAGACGATGCTTCCTATTTTATAGGTGACGGCTGCCTCGGATCATCCGTTTGTGCGTTTGTCATTTTAGTAGCGTGCCGAAACAATTGCAGTGTGTAGTTTAGGCGGCTGTCAATTAATTTTGTCTGAGAGGTAAAGGTGAATTGAAATCTTTGGATTTTAGTCTACTATAGGTATGGTATGGTATCTATACATTTAGGTATAGGTATTAGGTAATCAATCTCAATATGATGCAGTACAAATCTAAGGTGGACAAGTGGCAACTTGTCTGGCGACAAAACAAATTTGGCCTAAGCTGGATTTGAAACGCTCTAAGAAATCGATCTCTCTCAACAGATTGCATATCGGCACTACAATAGGTGTCATTATTGAACACTGCCTGATAGGTAGGTATAAGCATGCCGCAAGGCTTGGCTTTTGCAGAAGCTGTATGGATGAGGAAGAGGAGAAAACTATCCCCCACCTTCTCTTTCTCTCTCGCTCGTAGAAGGAAGCTTTACTTAGGAGTCTTCCATTACAACGACTTGGGTGACCTGAGAAACACAAACATCAGAATCCTCTTACTCTTCATAAAGAGCTCAAAATGGTTCAACTAGTAGGAAGATCCTACATAATCCTTTTCGTGGTATCACAATGGACTAATGCTGGTCTAAGTGTGTTGGCGTTTTCAGCTGATAGCCACTTTCAACCAACCAAAAAACCAACCAACCAACCAACTAACACATCTTATAACTCGTAGTTTTTATTAATAAATGTATTTTAACTCTCGCTGGCTTGTGATAACGAGCGGCGATAGCTTAACTCGCCGAATTTTGGATAGGTATAATGAAAGTGAGTGGGTTAACTTGCTTAAATATAGAGATACCTTTTTCGGATGGCTACATATATACGAACAAGTACAATATCCGTCTGCTACCTCTAAATCATATGTTAAAGAGCAAATACCGCTTTTTTCACCTATCTAAAGCTATTACAATTATATGCGGAGTCCGAACGGCAGCATTCGGTTGTTTCTCAAGACAGTTGAGAATTGTACTTACATTTTGTCAATTAATTGTTCATAGTATGGAACAATTTGTCCCAAAAATAGGGCTAGGGTCTTTACACGCCTGTTGTGCCAACTATTTATTTTTTATTTATTATGGAACTGCAGATTATATCATACTTTATTCTAATCCTCTTCACACCAAGCCGAAAACCGAGTTTTCGTCAAAAAAGTTTGGAAAACTGCAATATGTATGGGAAAACTTCTGTTTTCGAAGAAGTTTTCGACTGTTTTCGCGAAAACCCAGTTTTCGGCTTGGTGTGAATAGGGTATAAGATCCAACTTGAATATTATTTTGAACGGTGCATCAATTGGCGCACATGATTTTTAACATAGACCAAATATTTCAAAGCACTTTGTTCCTTCATTTTCATAATAATAATTCAGATTAGTGGTTATAGCTAAGTACGCAGCTCGAGTGAAACAAAATTATGGCTGCTCTCCAATTTTATTTTCCAAACAATCAGCCCTATCACGAATTCCGTCGTAATCGAAAATCCTCTACGAATCCCGAAAAATACATCATGGAATCCATTCGTAGTAGATTCGTAGTGGAAAATTTGCTACGAATTTCGAAATTCGTAGAATTAGGTATCTCTGAATCCGAATGAAACGGAAAATTTACCTCTTTTTCTACGACCAGTAATTTGTTTCGGAGACGTTGGGAAAAACGATGTTTGCACAGCAAGGTTGTGTTTTTTATAAAAAAATAAGAATTTTATTTTTTATAAAAAACATTTTTATTTTTTATTTTTTTTTTTAAATAAGAATTTTATTTTTGTTGGTTCTTAATAATATTTGTTGCTTTAATAGGACGAACACAACTAATAAGCCACATATCAAAGTTATTGAACACGAAAGCACACCCGAGACAAACTCATGTTCCAGCTCCTCTTTAAATGCCGGTTTATTGAGTTCAGCATTTCTTTGAAACTTATAAGTTTATTATTATTTTTAAAGCATAAAAGGAATAATTGAATTCTCTATACTCGTACGTTGCCTAATCTAAATCAAAGGGATCACAAATTCACAAGAGAGAAGAGTCGCGAAGTATTTGTCCCAGAATTTTCAGATTTCGCTTTGAGAAGGCAGTTGAATCCATTTTTTAACAATTTTTATTATTAATTTGTTGTTTAAAAAGAAGAATTATTTAATTATTTGAACGTTTACTCACAATTAATTTCAATAATTTTCACACATGAACGATGTTTGACAGCTGATTTCGAAAATGAGAATGAGAGTGGATATGAGGCAATGCTTCTGTAGATTCCATTCGGATTTTGTGAAGTCAATTTTTCGTAGTTCGTATCGTAGCTTTCATTCGGGGATTTCCTACGAATGGATTCTGTAATAGGGCTGATTAACTAAATCCCTACCAAAACTTAAATTTTTTAGCTGAAGCAGAGTATCTAACGCTCGGCTAAATGGATTCGGTGTAGGGATGTATCTGCATATTGAAAGTGCTTAAGTGCTGTGTAGTTTCTATTACAGTGAAATCTCTCTTAAGTGGACACTCACGGGACCGTACATTTTTGTCCACATAAGAGAAATATTAAAATTCCAAAAAAAATTTTAAAAGAACACAAAATGTCATTTTAAATTCACTGAATTTTGTACACATGTGCATAGGCACATTTATATTCCATAGATTAGTAGATATTAATTAAAATAATAAATTTGCCTGTTATGTTTTACAACCCATATAGTCAGTTCCGAGGCCAGTGGTCTATATCAATCACCCCTATCGTGGAATCCGCCGGGGGGAATTATTCACGGAAAATAATATTTTGCTATTGTCGAATCCGCAAAGTGAACAGTTCCCCAAGTCGGTACTGTAAATAAGTTTCACTGTAGGTATCCTTAAAAACGTTCAAATCGAAATTTTCCCAAACGGGGAACTGTTCAACTTGCGGATTCGACGATAGCAAAATATTCTTTCCCCCGGCGGATTCCACGATAGGGGTGAATGTGATGTTGCTTGGTCCAACAAATGTAAAACAAAAATAAATAATGATACACATGGAGATCAATTCGTACAAGTTACAGACTGCATTAGAAACGACACATGCCTTGGGGCCGTTAATCAAGGAAAAGTATGTGCAAAGTACAGTCGCGATCCCGATTTTTCTCCAGAAGTTTTGCATACATCGACACCCGTTTTACACGCGAATGCTGGTAAAGTGGGTATACAGATACATAGGCGATAATCTTTCATACAGAGGCGAAAAAACAACGAACGTGGAAAGAAAAAAAAATCGCATTCTCATGTGAATTGCTCAAATCGTCCATTTAAGAGAATATTTTACCAAATATAATTGAAAACACTGTCCATGTCCGCTTAATAGAATCGTCCACTTAAGAGGAAAAAAACTCAAACAAAATCATACCAGCCAACCATCAGACTACATATTGTCCGCTTAAGAGAATCGTCCACATAAGAGGGGTGTCCATTAAGAGGGAGTTCACTGTATTAGGTATCTAGTTAATTATTTTATTTTTTTTTTTAATTTTTTAAACAGTTGTAACCAAAGTTGTTGTTCGTACTGATTTGAATTTTGCGGGAAAGTGTTGCCAATAAAAAAAAAAGGCTGAGTGACAGCTGAATCTACCTATATACTGCGATGACGCTCATTGGCTATAGCTTTGTTAATCTTAAATGTATCCTATTTTTTGTTTAGGAAAACCACGAGATACAATTATTTTTAATGAATGAATCAGGTATCTACGTCATTGGTGCCGATTTTGGGCTGGAGATATTTTCTTCTTTAAAAATGCAGCTGGTCAGAGGTAACTGTTGACAGAAAATGCAATTGCCATATCAGTTTGCCGGTTTTAAAGTGCAAAAAAGGCAAAATTTAAGTCATAATAGCAAAGTCGAATTTTTGATATTATGTTAGAGATATTATCACTCTACCAAAACTCCAGTTTCATCATATACCAAAATCTCAAGTTTGCTAAAATGAGGTAAATTTCTTCACTTTTGAGGTTATGGCATTCCAATATAAACTAACAGCAGCGCTGCCAGAAATGTATTTTCGTGTTCAGTAGTAACCACGAACTAAGCTCACAAAGTTACAGCCTTGCTAAAATGACTTGAGAAAAAACGTTGCTAGCTCTTACTCTATATACCTACTGTAGATACCTACCTATATCTAACACCTATGTGGTAGGTACATACCTACTTTATGAATGAATAAAAACTTTACAATTTGTAATTAGAAATCTGCGTTTTCTATTAATATTAATTTGTTGTGTATAGGTATCTAAATAATAACTATCAAACCCTATTGCAAATACATAGGTAGGTACCTACCTACGTAGTCGTAGTGTCTATTTGTTCCTTACTTTTCCGTATAAAAATTCTTTGCAGTATCTAAAATCTTCTTTTAAGCGAAGTAGCCTTATATAACTTTGATAGACATTTTGATATCAAGGCAACCTACATACCTCTTTAAATTATTGATACATACATATATAGGTAGATATGTGTAAAACTGATAAAACTTTATACCTACATCACAGTCAAATCGAGGGAATTTCATCTTCTAAGTGCATAGGTACCTATTTATCCATTGATAGATTATCCGCAATGATCAACATATTTCAATATTTATTCACCTTTTCTATAATATTCCTGGGTGAAGGTGTACCTACCTACATACCTTCGTACTTCTTTTTCTTATTGTAAAACATAACCTGTCCCACAGGTAGGTAAACTGTTAAACGATAATTCTTGGATGAATCAGTTCATCCAAAACGGATTTCGCCATGCGTGTGTCTATCCTGCAAATACAAGACATAGTGCAGCAATACTTTCTTTCGTACCTAGTCATATTGGACATGCAATTGGATGAACAGAATCAGCTACATACTTAACTTATTCCATAAACCATAGTTGTCTCTGCTAAAACTATAGGAAAGCAACAACAAAAGCAGACATAGATAGAAATGCATTCAACATTTCACAAGGACCAGACATAACAGTATCAAAAGGCAAGTCCGACGCGACGGCGACCAGCAGAAAACATCAACTTCGTCTCGTCATCCGAATCGTAAACAATCCAAATGAGGGGAAATATTACAGAGCAGCAGCAGACTTTTCCGTAAACAAAAAACAACCACCACCAAAACCAAGAATATATGGAACGCAATGAACCTTCCTTTCCTGAGGGATAAACTAGCTGTTGTTCTGTATTTGTAGTTGTACGATAAGCAGCAGCTATCACAATCAGTTAACCTACAATACACAACACAAAACCGAAACGAATCAAGTGAATTCTATAGCCTCTCTCATCTGCATCTCAGTCTCTACTCTATTCTCCATCTCCACTCTGCAGCAAGAAGAGATAGATACAAAATGGAATAGAAACACTTGGAGTGGATTGTATTTGGATAATGCGTTCCACATCAACAGAACAACTGTTCACTTCACATCACGTTCACGATCCGCTAAAAACGGTAAGCACCTTGTTGTGTTGGTAAAATACCCTTATCGCTCACCTGCCTACGTTCGGTTCGCCAGTCGCCACCAGTAGCACAACAACAAAACCTGTTATCCCCAGGGATACACCATACACTTAACGAACAACACACAACAGTACTGCGCTGCAACCTGCAAGCCGAACGACAGACGACCGATTCGTGTTGGCTCACTAGCTTCGAGGGGAAACTGAGACTATCCTGCGATTGGTCCGACGGCACACGTCGACGAACATTCTCAACCGAAAACAGTGGGGACTATAAAAGCCGTTCGATCTATCCGACTGCTTACAGTT
Organism: Cheilosia soror; assembly: GCA_949372485.1. Classification (NCBI taxonomy): domain Eukaryota; kingdom Metazoa; phylum Arthropoda; class Insecta; order Diptera; family Syrphidae; genus Cheilosia; species Cheilosia soror. The sequence continues at coordinate 120,019,698 of OX443561.1, forward strand.
CTTCGTTGATTGCTCTTGTGTGCGCATTGAAAAAATAATTCGACTCGGAGAGAGAACAACCACACCAGAGAAATCAATCTTAAGTTCGGTATTTTTGAAATAGAAAAAAAACACCCACGCAGATAAAAAAAATTTTGATCGCGTAAAAAAAAAAAATTCAAGATGCATCTAGAAATGATCGTGCAAAAGAACTATAGCAAGTGTCCGTTAAAGAAACGTCCAGTGAACTATCAATTCGAGGATAATGAAAATGACATTGACGTTGATAGTAGTGAATCGCCACCGTTGATCCTTACCAAGGACGAACCGGAAAATTTGAGTGTTAAAAAAGAAGACGATTCGTGTAGTGATGAGTCCTCTTCCACAGTCGATGTGATGTCCCATCAGGATACTAACAGTGTTTGTGTTGTGAAAGAAGAGAAATCCTCACCAGTTATCGTGCCAACCCCAACATATCCAAGTGGCTATGGAAATGGCTTACCGCCATGGAATTTCCACGTCTCCCCATATACCGCCGAATTCTATCGGACTATCAACAACCCACACCAGAGCCACGCACAGATCTCTCTAATGCGGGGAGAACTCCTGTCGCCAAGTTCACCCTCTGATGCGGGATCTTTATCGCCGCCACCGCACTACTTGAATGGACGTGCCAGTTCTGTCTCGCCACCGATGCGATCTGAGATCATTCATCGGCCGATCGGTATGCGACAGCACCCACATTCCCACCATCATCATCATCATGCGGCCGCTATCAGTCACCGTTTTATGCCATATCAGATTCCAACCACATACTCGCCTTTTGGATTAAATCTCGCACACCCACCGATCTCGCCAGCATACAGCGACTCCTCCTACTACTCGATGCGATCGCTTACCCCGGAATCAAACTGCTCATCCTTGCCCGAAGACCTCTCGCTGAAGCAGCTTTCCTTGCCATCCGGACAGTCTTCAGCACTTTTGTCGCCAACATCACCAGTGATCTCGTCGCCAGGATCAGTGGCCAGCTCGCAACTATCGCCAGGTGAGATGTCAGTTAAGAAAGAAAAATCATCGCCACCACGTTACCAGTGTCCTGACTGCAACAAATCCTACTCAACATTCTCCGGCCTGACGAAGCACCAGCAATTCCACTGCCCGGCTGCCGAGGGAAATCAAGTGAAAAAGTCCTTCAGCTGCAAGGATTGCGACAAAACTTATGTCTCGCTGGGAGCGCTCAAGATGCACATCCGTACCCATACTCTGCCCTGCAAATGCTCAATCTGCGGCAAGGCCTTCTCTCGGCCATGGCTCCTTCAGGGACACATTCGGACGCACACTGGCGAAAAGCCATTCAGCTGTCAACATTGCCATCGGGCGTTCGCCGATCGGTCCAACCTGCGAGCTCATCTTCAAACGCATTCTGACGTCAAGAAGTACTCCTGTACGTCATGCAGTAAAACCTTCTCCCGCATGTCCTTACTCACAAAACACACCGAAGGTGGCTGCCCTGGAGGCAACAGTTCTTCGTCATCGTATCTGAGCACGTATGGAGATCACTAAAGCTACACACTCATCCTCCTCCTTCTTTTTGGAATGAATTGATGTCCACAACCAAAAATTAGTTCCTAGAAACTTGAACCCACCACCAGCAGCAGCCCCATGACAACAGAAGAGAGACCTAGACCACCCAGTTATTTGTTATAGTTTTTTTTTTACTCTTGAAGTTAATTTATTATTTTAGTTTTTTTTTTTTTTTTTGTTTTTGTGTTATATGATTAATCCTTGTGCATGCTAAAACAAAAACCTCTAGTCACATGAAGTTGTAAAAAGATGTTGAAAAAAATGCACACAATAGTTACTTGAACTCATCAAATCCTTGCGAGAAAACGTGCCTATTTATTTTTTTTTTACTTTTAATTTTATTTTTGGATTATGTACAAACAGTTGTGTAAATATGTAAAAAGTGGAAAATTGAATTTAGAAATAAGACAAGCAGAACAAACAAACCGTGAAATATAAGTTTTTATTTTTTTTTTATTTTTTTAAGAAATGAATGCAAAATGTATATAAGGATATAAAATGAAATATTTTTTTTATACTATTGTTTAGTGTGTAAGGAACTTATTTATGAAGAGATGAATTAAATTAAATATTTTTTACAAAATTAAACATTTTTTTGTTTTTTCATTTTCAAGGATTTTTTTTCAGGCTTTATCGTTTCAACGGCTTTTTTTTTATTTAGCAATATTTGGTGCAGTTGTCGGTTGGTTCAAAATGGGTAAGCAAAATTGTTGAACTCTTGGATTTATGGGGTGCATTATTGCACAATTCATTTCAACAGTTAAATAACCAATTAAATAATAATTATTTAATGCAGCAAGTACGTATAAGACTCCATTTTTTCTGGGACGCATGGAAAGGGCTTAAGTGTATGTCGAGTTCGACGGACTGGATTGAGAAGCCTTGTTCAGTCAGTGTTTAATGTTTGTCAGATGTTCGCAATGTGCGTCCCAGTGGAAATAAAACTTTGAAATGTCTATTTTGTTGTTGTTTTCCTGGGGATCTATTAGTAAATCCAGCAAACTAACCACTGTGCCACTGCGCCGAATGAAAAGCGAATTACTCTCATAGAAATTTAACGACTTAAGGACTAAATATCCAATCTGGAGTGAAACATATTTTAAGATAAGGCGGTCGATTTGTCGATTTGCTACCTACATAAAAAAATCATTTTTAGTAATCATTTAGGTAAATAGGACTGTGATTAACATTTTAGGACAAATTATATAATATACCAAAGATGATTTGGCGTAGGTATCTATTTTATTCCTGTAGTAGCTAGTTTTTGGGTTTATCTCTTAGGACAATTCCTGCGGTTTTATTAATGAAAATTTGTAGAACCAAACGGGGGCTTATTCCCAAATGCGCGGCGGATTGGTATTTTTATATTTCCAAAAGCGATTCGATCCATTCAAAAGCGATCGCTATTGAGAGGATTGCTGGCAATAAATCCGCCAGCAATCCGTCAACTGAATAGCTATCGCTTTTGACAGCTTTTGGAAATACAAAAACATCAATCCGCCATGAAAAGCGATCCGCCGCGCATTTGGGAATAAGACCCCCGGATATTTTTGTCTAGGACAATGGACAAAGGCAGTTAAACATTTTCCATTTCAATATCTCCTTCTGTGGATATTGTTCTGTATTTTGTCCTTTTTTTACGGTTTTATAATAATCATAGTATAGCTGCTTTAAGTTACATTTTTAGTAAGCAGAATCGCCTTGATGTAGGTATCTATATTTCCACTTCTGGTAAACTTCTAACCAGAGGTAAGAGAGACTCTGCTCTAACGTCCAAGTTTTGTTTCCTCCATTTTCCTGATTTTTCTACACAAAACATCACGTTTACTTTTTGCTTCTCCGAAAACAAAATCTTACGTTGAATTTTGTAGATAGCTACTTTTGTCTTCGGATTTTTTGATTCTTTTAAATTATGAAACAAAAACAAAATTGAAGTGAGATGCTAAAAAAAAAAAAAGAATTAGTAATGACGACAGCATAATAGTGGGTCCATCGCCATCTCTAGGAAACCGTCACGTCCAGAACTAAAAACAATTCGCACTTTATTTCCATACAGAACCTAAAAATTGTTTGAGAAACCGAGCTCCTCTAAATTGAAGGTAGATTTCTTCTGTTCCGAGCAATGGTTTGACATTCACAAAGAAGATAGAAGATTACTTACTTCCTCTACTGTGTTGTCCCTCCGGGTTGGAATCGAAGACTCTTCGGGCCGGAGCTTTGGTGTCCATTCGCTCTACATGTCCTAGCCATCTTAGTCGACTGATACGTACTTTTCTGACAAGGTCGATGTCGCTGTACATATTGTAGAGTTCGCTGTTAAATTTCCTCCTATAAGGCCCGTCATTCGTCAATGTAAACGGGACCGAAAATCACTCAAAGAATTTTGCATTCGAAGCGACCAAGGAGATCTTCATCCGCTTTGGACAACGTCCATGATTCTGCGCCATAAAGCAGGGGGCCAACTATGTAATTCGATTCTACTTTCGATTCTATTCGAAAGTTGGTTCCGATTCTACTTTCAAACGGAACTATGTATGAAATTAGAATCGAATGTAAGTAATGCCAACTTTTTCCCAAACAATTTCCGACTTTCGAACGAGTCTCGCATTGTATTTGACAGACTTTTGAATAAAACGAAATAATCATTTGTTGTGATTCGTGAATAGGTGCTAAATCAACATGGACAGTCTCGCAATTTGATTTTTTACCGAAGAAAATGAGGATTGCAATGATCAAATTGAGCCAAGGCGAATTCGGGATAAATCCTTTAGATAAGTCGGGATGTATTGTGATGTATTGAACAAGAATTTCAAATTGAGATGTCTTTGTGTTTGCACATTTAGATGATTCCCTATGCATAAAGTATATTTTAATACTCTTAATAATATTTAATAAGTTATGAACAAATTTCTTACTCACATTTTTTGAGATTTCTGCCATCTATACAGCCTTTCGCAAACACATTTGCATTAGAATGAATATTTGCGAATTCGAATGGTTTTGGCATTTACTTTAGGATTAGGTAGTACCAAAAAAAATAGACAATTCGAGGTTCGTTCGATTTTCGAATATGAGCGCTGGCTATAGAGTTACAGAGTACGATTCTTCCGAATTCGAACATTTTGATTGTAGAATCGAATTACATAGTTGGCCCCCAGAACTGGGATGATGAGAGTCTTATATAGAGTCTCCTTGGTGTTTCTCGACAAGGCCTTACTAATCAATTGCCTTCTTAGGCCAAAGTAACGGCGGTTGGCAAGTGTAAATCTTCGCTTGATTTCGAATGTGATGTCATTTTCAGAGTTAATAGCAGAGCCGAGGTAGACAAAGTCCCAAACTACCTCAAAGTTATAGCTGTCTATCGTGACGTTCTGTCCGATTCGTCGATGTTGTGTTTCCCTTCTTGTTGACAGCATATATTTGGTTTTGCCCTAATTCACCATTACACCCATTTTTGCCGCTTCTGAATTGGTGACATAAAACTCTAGCGCCTTTAGCGCAACCTGGTTATCATTATTTAGATAGCACTAATCTCGTTGGAGATCGCATTTCAAGTAGTTCCGCAATTTTGAGTACGGTGAGAACCTCTATTTGAAACATCTGCATGTGGCTGGAATTTTCTTTGCAATGTCATGTAGGTCTGTATCTCTCGAGTATTGTCATTGACATATCTATCCTCCCTTGTTTTGAAACCAGCATAGTGTAAACCAAATTTCATTTTCGCTGCTACATAGCCGTTTTGAGCCGAAGCGCACTATATAGCCAGCTACAAGCTTGTAATGTTATTGTAAGTCGAAGATACAAACCTAACATGACATTATCTCCAAATTATTAAGAAATCAAATCTTTCTATTTTTTCGCAATATAAACGCATAGTAGGGGTATGAGTTGTAGAGTCTAAAAAAGTGGTATTCACGATTCGTTGTATCAGGTATAGTATCATTGTGAAAGTGTAAAAGTGTGAAGTTTCGCATGAAGTGGAAAACATCAACGTTGGTCTTAAGCAGCAATAAATATGGATTCGTTTCATTAAATAAAATATATTCGTTCTTTTTCTCGTCCTCTACTCATATTAATCACAATAATGTGATTATTCGAATACCACCTTGCACATTACTTTATTTATTGACAAGTATTTCTTTGAAACTCCAAGTTCCGATACTCTTTAGAGCAAAAATCAGCTACCTACAAGCTATAACTACAGAATGCAGAGCGAAATCCAGTTTCAAAAGCGAATACCATGCTCTTTCCACTAAGAAGCATATCGTAGGTACCTACACAATTGAAGCGAAAAACTTCCTCACCGAAGTAGGTAAGTATGGAGATTTGTAATTTTCCGGAAGCACCGAATCTCCCTTTTTAAAAATCGGCTAGATAAGTGCTGTTCAAACACTTGTAATAAAATTGTAATACTTAAAAGTCCCTGGATATAGGAGTAATTGTTGCTGCCGAAAAGTCGAAATCATTGGAAATTATATTTTTCTAGGTTTTCTATACCCTAGTCAAACCAATTATGAAAGGGAGTAGCCGATAGTTTGGTTACTGCTCTAATGCGTATGAGCACTTACCTGAAGCTGATTTTCAGGAACCTGGGTAGCACAGTGATTTTGACCTTTGAAGATACACAGTAATGCCAAATCGACCGACGCAACCATTTATCGACATGGAGATTGCTTTAAAAAGCGTGTTTAGAGACGAGCTGCATAATTTTGTAGCACGACCGCTCATTCATTTATGCAGGCTATCGTTGGTGTTGGAGGACTCAGAATTCTCTTTGCTTCATAAACATCAGTAAAATTATCATAACGAACACTTTGATGTAAGAAAAGGGGTTCCTTCAGATACTCTTTCAGTTCCTTCAGTAGGTAGGTAGGTACTCTGCATGAAATTCACAATCCAATATTCTAAAGCTGCCATCTTTTTAGAGTATTCAGAAAGAAGATGGATCCGGCAGTGAATGAAAACAAAACAAAATGTTTACTCCATTGAACATTTGCGTCATAGACGAAACTCTTGTATGTAAAACTTTCTTGACTCTTAAAAGTTTGTGTACCCATATGTGCCCCCTAGTCATTCGCAACCCCATTTGTTGCATCGAATTAGTACCTACCGCTTTCCAATTTCGCCAAAAATTAGAACATATCTTACAGTTCCTTAGCTCTCGAGTGCAACTTTCTTTATCAGACCCAATTCGCATAATATCCCCCCTCCCAAACAAATAAAACCAGAGCAACATGACGTCCAAGTCCAAGCGATATTGCTCCACAAACATAAACATAAACACACATAACGATTCGAAACACACAAGTCCCTCGTCTCTGGACTTGGATGCCCAATTTTTGGTGTCAGCATCATTAGTGCCAGTGTCGTCGTGGAAGTGCACCGTATCAACCATAAAATCGCATCAACAAAACTGCAAATTGGCATTGAGCCACCAACTACCACGCACCAGCGCACACACCATCATCACCGTTCATCATCATTGCCATTATCATCGATATCACTGCCAACAGCGAGTGCGTTATTAATGCGTTATGAAGAGGCACCTTATTAGAGGGAGATCGACTGGGAAGCCCGGTTAATACCTCCGCTGATTGCTACCATTTAATTTCATATCATCACACAGCGCGCACAGCCTCCGCCGGCCGTCCTGTCCTGGTGTACCTGACTGGAAACCATATGCGCGCGATCTCGTGTATCGGATGCACGCACAAAACGAGCGATAAATCTGATCCGCGATGGGGTTCGGTTTGGTTTGACTTTATGGGCTACTCTCTGGTGGTGGTGGCAACGATTCATTTTTACGGATGCTGTGTGAACTATTTTGTCTTCGTGGTGTCTCAAGTTCATCTTTCACTAGAGCTGGTGGAAACATCGACTATACCATCATCATCATCGATATCAACATTATGGTCTGGCCTGGGAAACAATTTCGCCCCGAAATGCCCAACTCTAGCCTGCAAATAGCAATTGTTTGCTTTGGTCGTCGAAACTTGGTGCAACAGCAACACCGTTGTTTCTCTTCTCAATGTCGCCCATTTGTGGTACGAGAATGCGTGCATCGCATCATATTGCAACGCTTCGTCTGAATAGTGCGCTAGTGCCTGCGCCTGTGCTGTGCATTGCCAGGGTTAAACTTTCCTTCGTCTTGTGTTACTCCACATCCATGCGCATCTATCCACCACCAACGAATGATATTCGATAGGTTTTAGGCGAGTATCTGCAGAGTGCAATGTTGAATGCCATGACAATTGTCGAGATGCATTTGGTTTGTGTATATTGAACTCATAAACTACACGGCGGACGGGGGGGTAGACATTGCTATGGTCGAACATTTGCAGCACTAATGAGATGATCGGATCGATGCAATGGGCGCAGAGAAGGAGTATGCTGCCAGGTACAGCACAACGCATGCATATGTAGTAAGTAATCCATATTGCGATGGTGTCACTTGGCAGACTGGAAAACTTATTTGTATCGTTTACCGTTTTGTGAATCCATGCGGTATTATTATGTTGAAATGGGTCTAGTTTCGTGGTGCATCCGCAAGTGATGGTTAGAGAAAGAATTTCTATCTGGTGGACGTTAAGTAGGACGATAAGGTTATGGTTATGTTTGGTTATTATATTGGGGACATGCGGTGAAATATGCTATTTGACAGGAATTAGTGCCGAGCTTATAGAAAATTTGTTTAAAATGACACTCATATATTTAACCGTATTTTTTTTTGTTGCGTCTATGGATGTGGTAATCTTTTAAAGATGCGAAAGCCCGTGTTAGAAACATGCAAGATTCGCAAACTGTGTGGCATGGCGTGCCATCTTACATGAAGCAGAGGTCCCGTTGACCAAAACGTTTTTCCCAGCTTCATTTTCAAAGAAAAATGGTCTAATGATGCCACAGCTCCACAATCCGCACCAAACTATCACTCTCTGTGGATTCGTTGGCTTTTCGACAATAACGTGCGGGTTTTCCGAGCCGCAGATGGCTTAGTTTTGTTGTGTTGTGTTGTGGCACAAACTTGTATACCTACAACAGGCGCGGTGGGTGTTTCATTTCGGCCAAAACTTTTTTCAAAAAGCGCACTGTTTGGGCTACACAGCAATCACTTTGAAATTAATTTTCAATATTTCTCAATGTTGTTCAAGCGTTAAGCGACTCATTTCATTCCGCGGAGGTGTGTTACTGACTTTATGATGATTTAAAAAGCAACATTAGATGGCCCACCCTTTATACTAATCAACATCCTACTTCTTTCAACCACTCTTCCGCGCGGGACTGCCGTTAAGAATACGGTACTTCACGGTGCTGGTTAGCAACTCATGCTAACTCCTCTGAGTCTGCCATTTCGGCTCTTCGAAGTCGTTCAAGTCTTCTTATTTCTTCGGGTATACGCTCGTTATAAAGGAGCATACCCCCAACCAGTCATATTCTGACCTCAACATATGGCTTTAGACATTGGGGGTTTGGTAAGTTCGCTCTACCCCCTGCTAAGCGCATTCCATATCTTCTTCTTCGTCTGGGCATTCGAGACAAAAATGCGAGCTTTCGGGACCAAATCGGTATTTTCGATAGCCGCCGTGCGCCGATAAGAACTGCGAAAGGTGATAGTTGCAGTTACCGTTTGTCCTTTTTGTCCAGCCAGACCTCGATGGTTTTTGAGCCCATCTGCCTTTTCCCATGTGGCTTGCCATAGTGCAATAGAATTTTCACTCTTTCTGCTTTTACCCTTCTTTTAGGGACCTCTTGCCGGTTGGCTGTTCGCCTAAGGTACTTAGATCCTTTTCATATCACTGGCAAGACTATCAATGGGTGATCATTCCCGATATAACGTGGGCAGCGGATTCGTCCGAGATTGTTCGGAATCCGTTTATTGTTCTTATTTCGCAGAGGCTGTGTGCTGACGATAGCCTCGATCTCATAAGGACACTCCAACTATCAAGTACCTACCTACTTACAAAAAAGTGCAACTATGCATTTCGCACATTTCGTGAAATGTCATAGATCCAAATTGTCAACTTATTTGGGTCTTCAATAGGCACGACTGCACTTCATCAGTCTTTTGTCGTTATACATACGATAATACAGAATTATGCATGTGACGTTGTTTCCAATTCTTCAAGTAGGGACAGGCATGCGCTTCATCTTATGTGGAAGTCCATTATTCTTAAGGTGATACGTAAAGGTAAAGTGTTTGAAATTTCTCGATTCGAGGAGCACACTGTAATTTTTTTTGGCAATTTTGACAATTTTACACTTTTGGGCTGATATTAGAAATTTGGCCATGTTCCCTAATTTCGATGCTGATTCCTGTTTACCAAGCCAAATGTCACCTCATTTCGACGCACACATTTGTTGAGCTTTTCTCTTGCTCATCTACTCAATATTCTTTATCAGATCATATAGGCCTCAACTGACTGAGGATTTCGTTTATAGAATTAGATGGTATAGACCATAGCTAACCCTTACCTACTTTTAAGAAGACATCTGCACACGTTGCACCATACATCAGAAATCCATTTTACGGCTACACTGGTAGGTACCTCGATTAATTCAATTCAATTCAATTTCAATTTATTATTATACAATATTAGGGTACATTAAGATAAATATCTTTTATAGTACGTAGAGTTAAGACAATAAGAAAATAATTTCAATAATACAATATTTCAATAATACAATATAAATCTTACAATAACAATTAGAGAAAAAGAATTGGATCAAAATTCCTAGCTCGAGGGACGAAATGTATGCTCTACAACATACTTATCTTGCCAGTTCTGCTTTATGGCGCCGAATGCTGAACGATAAGCAAGAAGGGAGATCTAATGCTAGGCTCTTTAGAAAGAAAATTACTTCCCCGGACTTTTGGTCCTGTGTGCGAGGAGGTCGAATGAAGGAGAAGATACAACGGCGAACTCCATCAGATGTGGTCCAAAATAAGTCTACTATTGGTCCAATAATGCCAATTATGCTCCAGCTAAGAGGTTTTTCAAATTCCAGAGGTTTTTCAAATTCGAGACAACTTGGAAGACCAAACCTCTGTTTAAAAGACCAATCCATCGCGGATGCGAACAACAACAAATATTTGGCGCAAGAGGTCGCTATAAATTCTGCTAACACTCTGAATAACAAAATACATTTCCACTTCACCAGATTGTCAGCTTAAAACGCGTGTATTTTGGAGCGTTCTTTGATGCGCTTTTTGTTCGCACTTTGGGCCGTTTTTTGGGGCCCTTTTTTGTATCACGAAAATCAGATAAAGATTGCTTGAATTATGGAGGAACAAAGAAACAGACAGACGTTGCAGGGTTGGATAGTGTCACCCCTCCGCTGGGGTGGGAATGAAGCACATAGCCTTAAAAATCTCGCATTATTCAGAAAAATTTTAAAAGAAGTTTCTTTGAAATTTGTCCAGTCGTCTTTACGCTATTGTTTTATTATATAGATAGACGATAGTATATCTCCTTGTGGATATCCTCTAAGCTCTGTAAATCTCAAGTGGTTCCAGAGGTACTTTTGAGGCGAAGAAACCCGAGAGAATGGCAATAAACAAAATCATTTTATAGCAACAACAGCGCGCTGAGGTTTGTCTTCTCCACCGTCTTAATCACTATTAGGAACCATGTGCTTATCAATTGGCGCATAGGTGGTAGTCGCTTGATCATCGGACAAAAAGGAATTGCAAGTTCAATTCCTGACCCGTGGAAAGCAGAAATGTGTTCCAAGTGGATTATATTCGAAAAATTGACTTTCGCCTCAGTGTCAGTAACGAAACATTTGAACAAGATACCCCTTAGTGAATGTCAATCTTAGAAACTTCGTAGCGTCTCTTTCAATACACACAACCAAAACTAGCATAAATTACGCTATAAAGCATGCATATTTTCCCAATTAAAATCACTCAGGCCAAACTCCCAGCTCCATAGATCCTAGAAGCGCCTACAATACCATTAATTTGTTTGCTATTTATTCTCCGCATGGCTGTAGATCAGCCATAAAATCTAAGCAACTCCTGCGTCCACCGGCCAAGACCATAACTCACCGATCCACATATAAATCAATGAGAGATAATTTAAAATTAGCACAATAAATGTGAAATGCGCGCGCGCGCGCAGGCGCATACAATGCACCGACATCAGCGTCGTTCTCTCTTCAGTGCGCCGCGCGCCGACGCGATCGCCTGTCTCTCTCAATTGAGAACATGTTTCTGGCTTCATCAGTTCATAGATCCACTTCAAATGCCCAGGCCAAGTTCAACAATTCAATAAATCTGACTTTGTGTGTTCCTCTCTACTTGTGGTATAGAGAGTCCATCAAAGCGATCAGCTAAGGCGCACCATTTCACTCGGCACGGCAACCTATTGACTGTTCTCGCGAACAGCGAACAACAAATGCAAATTTGTTCCATGGACAAGAACCATCACTAACAACTACAACAGGCACTTTTTCTTCATGTTTGATAGATGGCTTCGCGCACACACTTGTACGCCCAGGCCTAGTTGCCCTCCAATTGGCGTTTTCTCTCTGGCTCTTCATATATTCGACATTCGAGTCGCTGTTCAAAGGATGCTGCATGCAAAATCTGCCCGTAAGAGCATAAAAGCGCACAAAAATTATGAAAGCGACTTACAATAGTTTCAGGCGTTGTTCCGATGATTTATGTCCGCCTGTCAGTGGCAGAAGGAGCAAGAGAGAGAGAGATAGAGTGTGTGTGTAGCAGATAGTGGGGTCTGGGGTGGCGTGCGGGCTAGATATGTGGCAGGACTAAGAATCAAAATCTCATAACTCACCATCGCCATCATCATCATCAGCGCAGCAGAAGCAGCGGTGGCGGCGGTAACAGAAACATCACCAGTACGCAAGACCGACGACGACGGTGCACTTGAATTTACATATATAGGCCATCGAATAGACAGCGCGGTTCAATGGACTACAACCCCACCTCCATCTATGGAACTTCTCCGTAGATCATCATCGATATTTGAATTCTATGGCAATACATTGAGCAGACAGATAGACAGACGTACATCAGTTCCAAGTACATATTGTACTGGTGGTGCTGGTGCGCGGTGATGTCGACGAGGAAGGAGTTATGGATTCCATTCCTTGCCAGCATCCACAGGTAGGTATACCTACTACTCCGCGCTGGATACCTCAGATTATGAAATCCGATATTATTAAGAAATACACCTGCCATTCGGGCGATCATCATCGGCTGGAGCTAGAGGTAGGGGTTCGCTTTGCTGGCTGGCACTTTAGAGATACTCGAAGATGTGGGAAGGTATGGTAATGCGTCCGTGTTTACGCACCTTTACTCCTTTACCCATCTTGATCCTCAGTGCTATATTCCCCTCACAGGTTGTTGTTTTCATCTGCGAGAATGTTTTTTTTTTTTTTTTTGTGAAGTTCTTTTTTTTTCTAAGGCTCTATTATACTGCTCTGAGTCTATTACTATATTTCTCGTACTTATGGTCGATGTTCTATTGAATCTTTGTCTTGAAGGTGCTTCGCTTAATTTGAATAGAAACAGACTCGTGTAATGGAAATTTCGAAGAATATTTTGATGCGATTTAATCGATCCATACACACAGGTACGCTAGGAGATGGGGAGGGGGGCACTCAGATAATAGAAGCAGAGCGCTGGCAGATGATTAATGTGTGATGGCTGGGGCACTGAGGTGGATCTTTTCGTGGATCATACAGAGACAGAGTGACGAGCACAGGTCATTTACCTAGGTTAGACGTGACGCATTAGGAATGTGGAATTAATTTCCATCGAGATCGGAAATTTAATCTCAACGGGAGGGCTCTAGTGACTTGTTTTAGCTTTTTTTTTTTAGAAACCTAGGTCATGACTTGAAAGTGCATAAGATTGAGGAACCATACTAAAAGTATTTTTAATTTTAAGGTTCATTTATTAGAAAATTATAATCCATAACTGGCAGTTAGTTTTAGTTCCATTATGCTACAGCTGCTGCCCTTTACTTGTAGCTTTCTAATATACACTGGCATCGAAGCTATTAAATTCAATGGATCTTGTCGTTAAATCCAGAGTAGAAAGGATCTCTTAGGTTCGATACCCTATTGACATTTTTGAAAGCTAATTCCACCCTAAAATAATAACATAAAATTGATCGCGATCATTGTTGACTTGGCGATTGCACGCAGTGCCTGCAGAATAAACATATGACCGGACTTGCATTAAACTTTCTATGCGAAGTAAATTTTTTTTTTTAATATAAAGAGTTTGAAAAGAAAATACAATATTTCAGCTCAGATGGACCATTCAAACGTATCTATGACAACTATAGCTAGTACTTCGAAGTGCCCAGGTCACACCGATCACAAACAAACAAAAGGCCAAACAAACTAGTTAATCTTATTTGGGATATTCTAGACCGTAAGTCTGTTTTATCAACTTTGGTTTAGAAAAAATGCGTTCGCCACTTGCAACAGTCACTGGCATTGTTAACAGAATACGGAGCGATATCCAGTGTTGGGATATATCTCTTGAAAGATTGTTCTTTTTGATGAAAATTAGTCTAGCTCTAGCTATTTCTGAGATTCGAAACGAATCGAAATTCGATTTCAGCCAACTGACATTCCAATCTTCGATTTCCATAGTGATGTGCTGTGTATTTTGTTCATTTCTCCCACAATCTCAGTTTCACTTTTATCGAGATAAATGTAAAATTTTATTCGATCAAAAATTTGTGGTTCTAAAAATATAATACTTTTATCACAAAATGTAGATACATAAAACATTGATCTAACGGTTGTTGACACAATGTGATTTCTGCCCAAGTAAGCGCGGGTAAACGGCGGGAGTAACTATGAATCTCTTTAGAATTAAACAAGAATTTTTCTCCGAAACTTACAATGCGAGAAGTTCATTCGAGTGAAAGTTTTGAATTCGAGGAATACATATCTACTCGATTCTATCGAATCTAAGAATACGCGTGAATGTATCCATAAGTGGTACCTGATTATCTTCGATATAGTTTTGGAGACCTAAAATTTCATCGCATAACAAATCTCCGTCAATATCAGATTTAAAGTTGATCGTTAACTTTCCATATAGCTCACAACAATGTCGAATGAATTCTTCTTTTTTTATATTTAACAAGAAATTCCACGCGTCACAAAAATTTTGCATCTATTGAAATCTTTCCTTCATGAATATAAATAGAATAATAAAATCAATTAAAAAAATCGACTTCGAAACTTTTTGTGATCAGTTATTGGTTCATCAACAGCTTCTTAACCCGGTCTACGTTTAATGCGTCTTAATCGCGATACTGGTTTGGAAAATGCTCACTTAAGAAAAATAATTATTGGAACTTTCTCAAAATAAAACATCTCAAGCGCTTCGGAAGTGTTTGCCGTTTTTCTAAGCTCATTTACTTTACATGGACTTCTCTCTTCTCTGATCACAAAACTTTTTAAACTAGACTAAATGGGCTCTATGGTCTCTTGGTGCGTCGCTCTTTTGCCCTGCATAAGTTAGGGAGGAATACGACAATACAAACAACACAATAACAGGCCGTGGTAGATAAATGCTGAGTATAGCTACTCATACTCACTCCTTCAAGATAATCATAAAATTGAATACGCTGAATTTAGTTTTTATATCGCTAGAGATAGGTATTCAAATTCAGTGAAGTTAAGCTGGCGCGCGTACGCTTCAGCGACCTCCAGGTGCCGGCGCCTCCGGGCGAACGCCCCGGTCGCCCATCCCTAAAGCCGGCACTGCCGATAAGTGGTATTATTGCGCAGACTTTGGCCAGTTAGATATCTTTTTCGTTCCCAACAAAGCCCTTTGTCGACTGGAATCCAGTGGGGATGAACTAGGATGGATGGACATGTAAGTTTCCAGGACAAATTTCGTTATTATTACCAGAGGATCAATAATAAGTTATTCGCGAAAGTGTGTTCTGGTTCCTTCAGAAGCACCAAGCACTTTGTGAAGTCGGCAGCAGGAAGGTGTCTCAGATATATCTTCACAACCTAAATGATTCTTGTTTTCAATATTTGTTTTGTTTGTACCTAGTTGGTAGGATCACTATAGTGTCCCTATCATCATCTATCAAATGACTACTTGCTGGGCAAAACTTATCAATTTTTTCGAAAAAATCAGTCCAAGTATGGGTCCTTGTGTGTTGTGTCTGGTGAATACTCTGACGACTTCTATGCAAATTTTTTTTCTCCAGACCTCCAAATACTGCGATGCCTATTAACCTAAATAATAAGGTTGACCACACCGCACATATTTGCAAAGTAGTCCATTTTGATAACCGTTCTATTGATGTGGTTAGAAACGATCTTTTAGAATTTCACGGAAGTAAACAACAGAATGGCGTTCCTTAATTGCCCTCTTCAAGTTAAGTGCAGTATTTTTACCATCTACGTCGGCTATTATGTCCAATGCACCAATCTAGCAATGTCCATTTGCTGCAAAGTCATTAAATTAGATAACCTGCCCAGACTTCAGACGCGCGCATATACGCACGCACCCGCACTCCTATAACAAACAGAAATATACCTCCTTTGGTCTGGCTCTAAATTGATACCCAAGGGTATTAAAAGCGGGACTCAATTACATTGTTATGATCCATAAATGTCATCGATGATGCTGTCCATATTGGTTTAGCCCATGCCCATATTACCAGTGCACTTGATCTAGGACTGGTGTTGCGTAGTAAAAACTAAATATATGCGAACAACTACAGCACGAAGGAGTTGGCAGCAAATATACAGCAGGCGCTCTTCTCGGCAAAGTATCGAAGTGGGAAGCATATCCCTTAAGCTGTGATGTATGATTTCTGAGTTCATTTGCCAACAACAACGACGATGATGACGACGGCCAAAACCAAAAACGCAAATCACACTCACACGCTCATATACCGCCAATGTTGAACAGAACGCAACGGATGGAAATTATGCGCCAGGAAATAGCTTCACTCCCACTGGAGATTTTACATCCACTGGCAGGCAGTCAGATCACTGCCAGGAGAGGCCATCATCTCATGCATCATGCGAAAGGAGCTGCTGCACCGGTCCAAAGGCACAGCGAAAATATTGTGCAATTGATATTATTACAAAATTGAATTATTTATGAATTCGGAGAAAGACGGAAACCCTCAGCTATATTGCATTGCTGGGGATATGACGGCTTATGGCTCTTCACTAGCCCGCGGTTGTGTATAGCGCACCTCCCTTCGAGGTGTCCTCGATGGTGGGCAAAATTCGTAGGTCTATCTTGAAGCCATCATCTCTGGGGTCTATATAGTTTATACGGTGATGTGCGCTGGATTGCATTGCACTTTTTGTCTCTTGCGTCGAATATGTGAGGCATATTAAAAAAAAAAACTTGGCGTGGTGTGCTGGGCTTTATTACTCTCATTCTTCTTCGTCTTGTGGACTGTGGTTATGGTTCGTCTTAATTTGTTTTCGCATTTCGCGTGAAATTGGCAGAGAGCGACTTAAGTAGACACTTGATGCGCCTACTTTGGCTGTGAAGTGTTCAAGTGGATTTAGTTTTTTTCATAAGTGATTTGCATACACTCACGCTGCTGACTGGAGGAAGAGATTGATTTACGCGGCATGCTCAGGTGGATGAAGTGAGCGAGTTTAATGACCCAATGGTGTATAGTTTCGAAATTAAACGGTTCCATTTGAGTCAGGCAAATGTTTAGCTGTGAAGAGGGTTTGGCTTTTTGATTGATGACACATTATGACCATGACATACAGTCATATGTTTGGAAAGAATCATCCTCAAAATGATGGATTCTAAAATCATCCACTTTAAGCTGTCGATTCCTCCATTTTAAAATGCAAGCAGTAGGTACATTGCTGCTGACTATATACTAAGAACAAAAGAAGCAAAAGAACGTGCAACACTCTCGGCTTACCTTCACCATATGTGTTCTAAATCCTCCTTTTCTGTTCTGCTAGTTGCGGAGAACCCGGAGGCTATCGAGGTGCTATCTTGACTTGAGCCATACAATTTTTACCAAATTTGAGGATGCAGTACGAAGGCATATAATAGCTAACGGCCTTCATTCCGTTTTCACTAACATGTTAGTTCCATACGTCAAGAATAGTATGATAGTCTATCTGGTCGGATGTTCAATGTCTATACAGTTACCGAATACTTGCGACTTAACTGATATTGTGTGGCAGGCCTCGATGCCGAAGCATATATCACTTGAGACTATTAATTTTTCTTACCCTATGCAGTGTTTTATTTTTGAAGTTCACATAAATAGTAGGTATCTACTGTGATTCTAAGACTGGTTTATGAAAACAGCTTCGAACTAAAGAGACCACCGTAGTGGTATAGTGGTATTCCTCTCCCGAATCGAAATTGCAGTTTGTGTCACACGTTGAGGCCGATTCAAATTGGGATGTCTGCTTGATATTTTCAGCTCAATGATTATAACATATAAAATCAAGTTAATACTCAGTAGCTTTAAAGTGAGTCCATTTATCCAATATCATAAGATAAACGCACTTTTGACATCAGGAGTAATAATTTTGATCGTCCTAAGCCCAAGGTTGCCTTTTGATGGGTGAAGGAGCACACTGAAAGGAAAATATTATGTATACACCTCCTCATATGACAGAGCTAACACAAACAGTTAAGCAAGCTTTGTTGGTCAGGGTTCTTGTCTTTGGGTTTTCAAAAATCTCCCTAAAGATAAACCAACTGCTTATGGAGATCAACGGTATAAAAATCTGATGGCGAATGATAATTAATCCCATAAGGCCAGCGGCAGTAGCTGAGCAGAAGGGAGCTGTACAAAATTGCTAATTACGTTAAATAGGTCAAAAAGCAGTACCTATACCAATCACCCTGTGCCAGACACAGACAAGTTTTTTAAACTTTCAATGTCAATAAAAGACCAAGTGGAACACATTCGTACACTATACTCAATGACGTTACTTAAAGTGATGGCGCTATAGTCACGGGTAGATCGGGGGCACAACCAACAAGCGTTTCCAGCCAGCACGATCTTTGACCATCTATCTCCAACCCTAAGGTGGTTGAGGTCCCCTTCTACTTGCGTGCGGCACCTGAGTCACAGTCTTCCTCTATTATGCCGTCCCTCGGGTGTGGATTCGAAGATCTTTCGGGCCGGAGCTTTAGCGTCCATTCGCTCTACATGACCCAATCACTCTTCACTCTTCTGGCCCATACAGTTTGTCGTTGTACCTCCTCCTCTATATTCATCGTCTATGCAGACTATGGGCGCATTAGCGCAGTGGTTAGTGTGCTGCACTACTGTGCGAGGGATCTCAGGTTCGATCCCCGGAAAAACACAAATTACATCTTAAAGTTTTTTCTACTGCGCCACCTCTCGCGAACGTCTGACAAACTTCCGAGAGTACAAGTGTCCTGAAAAAGCTTCTTAATTCAGCCCTTCGGACTCGGCATAAAATTGTAGGTCCCTTCCATTCGTCCCAAAAATAGAAAATCACACAAACGAATGGTTGCGAGAAGCTAGGCCTTGGGTGTCTACCGCCTGCTGCGCCGCATATTTATTTATTTATTTTTTTTATGCAGACGGCAAACAAAATTACTTGAAGAATTTTCCTTTCGAAACAATCAAGAGTAACCCCATCCGCTTTTGATAAAGTCCATGCCTCTGCACCATAGAGAAGAAGGACTGGTGTCCTTTAATTGTTCGAGGGAGGGCCTTGCTACTCAGTTGCTTTCTTATAGTCCTAGCCAAGAAACAGCGATTGGCAAGAGTTATTCCTTGTTTAATATCGGCGCTGGTGTCATTGTCTGAGTTCATAGCGGAGCCTAAGTAGACAAAGTCCTTAACCACCTCAATGTTATATCTGTCTATAGTGACATTCATATACTCAATGAACTTTGTCCCTAATTCTAACACCCACCGACAACAATGATGTAAGAGCTGACAGTTTTGCGTAAATGTGCTTGACAGACTATTTAAAGCTACTATTACACATGTCAAAAATCATGTCAATGTATAATGATGCCAACGTCAATTTGACGTCAGATTTTGTGTACTAACAACTTTATTGGGACGATTTTTGGCATGTGTACTGGTAGCTTACCAATAGGTGAGTTTTATTGAACATCTATCTGAGCAAAAAGTAAGGCAACACAAAGATAAGTATAAATTCAATGCTGCCCTAGTATCCCCTCGCTGAAAAAGAATGTCACTGAAAGCAGTCTAACATCAGCAGCGTCATGAACCATCTAAGTACCACCGTACCACACATTCTACTTTACTTTACTTTGCGATCTTAACTTTATTTCGGCGATTTTTGTGACGATTTTTACTTTTAAATCTTGTTCGCGAATTTCTCTCGATAAGTCACTGGTCCAGCTTGATATTCGTGTAACTTGCATAAACATCTTACAGGGAAATAACATGTGTACAACACTCTGAAGCCAGCACACCTTAGTTCCTTCGAGGTGCTAGGTCACATTACCGGATATGTCTATATAAAAGGCTTTTGTTCTCCTATCCTTTATAAGCGCACAATAATTTTCCTCTTCATCGTTCATCGTTCGCAGCATGTTTATGTGTAGAAGCACCTCATCTCTCGGTGTAGAGAGCATTGGCTTCATAAGACGGCGACATACCCGCCGCTGCTGGAAGGTGTGTCTGTGTCTCCAGCTCCACCATTGCCACACATGTCTCTTTTTATGGTGGATGATCCAAAATTTCAATGAGCCAAGGCATACGCTACTCTGGCTGTTGTGTGATCTTACGAACTGTTTTTGTGTGAGAGCTTCCCCAAAAAAGGAAATGATAACCCGAATGAATACGGAACGAAGATTAAAATCCCAAAATCGTATTCATGAACGAATCTCGGATCATGATCATGATCATGATCATCAGCAGCGGCATCAGAATCGAGCGGCTATATGAAGATCTGCGTGTATAGGGATCGCAGCAAAACGAACCACCTACCTGCCTACGCAGTACACCATTCTTCCTGTGGGCCCAGCCCCAGTGGTGTACCTGTCTATCTGTCTGTCTGTCCGCATTTGTATTTGAATTTTTTCGTTTTCCCATTTTTTTTTTGGTCTCACGATCATTGCTCGATCGCATGGAATTGCCAACCTGTAATGATTTCCTGGGGATAGACTGTTTTGGACCGAGAGGACTGCACACATCGACGAGAGAGCAAGGCATGTGGGAGCGAACGCACGCAAGTGAAATAAATTCACAAAAGGAATCCGAAATCCAAATGCACCTGCAGGCATTGAGATCGTTTTTTGGTCTCGTTTTTTTGTGCTGCCCAACTGAGGTTGGACTATGGAATTTAGAGCACACAGGCGCAATATACGGAACTCGGAAGTCGAGGGATGACAAATTTGGAAATTCATTGCACAGCGGTAGCCAAATTTAGAAACTGCATGTGACAGAAGAAGCAGTTCCGTGTATCCTGTTGCGTTCATCCTCGATATTTCTAATACAATATTGTGTGCATAGCTGTCACTGTGAATATCTCCTTATTTTGGGAGGACAATGAACTCGCGACGCCCTACATCCTCGTTTCTCGTGAGAAATGTTCGTCGGGTTTTTGTTCACGCGCATAAGGACTACTCTACTTAGACAGCAACCTGTTCGTTGCTCCTGATTTTTTTTTGTATCTGTCTTGTTTTGTTTGGTGAAGATCGGAATATGCAATTGAATTTTGGAAAGGGAATCGATGTAAGCCAAGGATAAGAGGAGGAGGAAAAGGACAAATTGAAGAATTCCCACAGGAATGCCACGTCAAAGAAGGTCATGGGAATTTTTTTGTTCGTCTTATTGCTTCGCGTCTTTTTATGAAGGTGCGGCTGCTAAGCATACACACAGAAAAATATTGCATTGTAAAATTAAAATGAAACATTGTTGATTACAAATAGTTCAATTTCATCTTAGTTCATTCATTTCACTTTGATTTGAAATTATTTTAGTTTTGAACTGATATTTTAAATTATTGGTTTTAAACGAAAGATAATTATTTTAACATTTTATATCGTACAAAATAAATCATCATTAAGTTAATTTTAAAATAAAATTGAACATATTTAAATTAACATTTAACTACTTATGTCAACCGTTTCCCATATAATTAACATTGAATCGACTTAAAACAACATCGACCTGTGTCAACATTAGTGTCAACATTAGTACCTATACTATAGCAATCCCAGACAGCAGCTGTGCCTGTGCATGACGACCACAATCCATACCAGACGTCCTAACGGTTTGTTTTCGGTTTATATGGAATAAGGTTGAAAACAAAAATGGTTCCTTTACATTCAATATGAAAAAATGTTAAAATAAAATTGATCATTGTAAATATTGGTGTGTTTACTTTTACTTAAAGTTAAAATAACGTTGATTCGCGTTAAATTCGTGTAATTGGGTACCTTACCTATTGTTCACTCAATATTTTCATTTATTAAATCGTCACAGTCAATATCGGTGGAACGTAGAAATTGGTGAACGGAACGTAGCGTTGTAAAAGTGAACGTTTGTTTAGATTTATTTATATATTATTATATTGAAAAAATGGCTGAGCCAAACAACAATAATTTAAATGCCGGTCGTGAAATATTATTTAACAAGTAAGTAGATATTGTTTTTAATTAAATGATTTAAAGAAAAACGTTTTGTTATAATCAAAATCGGATTATATTAAAACAGACTTTTGTATACTGTCGTTTCTGATGAGATAGGTTATACATTTTTTACTTCCTCGTATGCAATTGTTACATTGTTAGAGAAATATATTGTTTTTTTTCAAAATTTCTTACTCTATGCTAGGTACCTAAGTGAACTAAAAAAATAGTATCGCAATTTTATGCATCTGTTCTTAAGGCAAATATGCAAATAAGTTTACTATGGTGCAAAAGACTTACAAAAATTTTCAATTAAGCTAATGTGGTTTTACACAACGATTTTTATTAATCCATAGATACTTGGAATAAATAATGTGTGTTTTCGAAATAACTATGTGATCTGTTTTCCACTGAAATTGCCAATAATGATACTATTACGGACTATTACGAACATTTTCAAAAACAAAGTAATCTTTCTATACCTATATTATATAAAAATGAAGATTCCGACTGACTCATCATCAACGCCCAGCCTAAACCCTTTGCTCTAGAAAGAAAATTTTGCACAAAGGTGTCCTTTATGATGTATACAACCACTAAGGTAGGATTTTTCGAAATTTCTTCGATTTCGGAAATTCAACCCTGAAAGGGGTACAAGTGGGGTCAATGTTTGTATTAGAAAATTTTTATTTTTCATCAGATTGACTTCAAACTTCGTTTGTGTACTCCCTATGAAAAATAAAGAAAACTTATACCTATAAAGATACTGCACTAAGAAGCAAAAAAAAAATAAATAACCAATCAATTTTTTTATCCAGGAAGGGGCTTAGAGGAAGCCATGTTTGTGTAGTTTACACTTAAATAATATAATACATAACAACTACAAACATGTCTTAAATCTCAAGAAATCTCGCGCACTTTATTTTGAATTAGAGCAATTATTATATTGCATTGGGCAATATTTGAAAATTTGTACCCAAAATAAGATTTACTTGTATCAAACCTACAATTTTCTGTTCAATATCGAACGGCTACTGCCTCATAAAAAACGACAGAAATACAAATGTTTTGTTAAATAAAATCTTGTTAAGTTTTTCTCGTATAATTTTTTTTATTTCAGCATTATTAACAAAATTATATTTTTCTTGTATAGAGGATGCTATTACTTATGAGAGCTTAAAATACTTGTCTAAGGAAGATATTCAGGAAGCTATACCACCTATTGGTCTTCGGGCACATTTTCGGGAAAAATTATTTAGTTGGAGAAAAAGTGAGGTAAGTGTGTACTTTTTTAATTATAATAATTTAATTCTCTTATTATAAAACAGTTCGGTATTGATGACGAAACGTTGTCTTCTTCAATTGCCAACAAAGTTGTTTCTTGGCTGCAAAGCCAATCAAGTTTTGCCTCAACTTCAACGTTCACATCTACTTTTTCAACAGCAGTTGGAGGTTCGCAGCTGTCTAAGGTACGTAAAAACGCTGTGTTCTAGATCAGCATAATTATTTATCCTATTTTTATACTTATTTATATTCTAAAAGTATGTTGTTACATTTTTATTTTTAGTAATTGATTTACTCGTTTATTAATCATTGTGATCTTACATACATATCTATATTATAAATAAAATAAAACTTTTTAAAAACAAACCAAATGTTCGTATTAATACAAAATGTAGATTTTTCAAGTTATATCAACAGGAGCATCAATATGATTCAACAGGAATCGTCGTGTTGTTTTAATATGAGGATCAATATGATTCAACAGGAATCGTCGTTTTGATTTAACTTGAGGACCAATATGATTCAAAAGGAATCGTCGTGTTGTTTTAACATGAGGATTAGTATGATTCAACAGGAATCATCATGTTGTTTTAACATGAGGATCAATATGATTCAACAGGTATCGTCGTTTCATTTTAACATGAGCATATTTTCAATTCAAATAAATTTCTTGTTGTTTTGACATGATAATTGTTTGCGTTTGAGATGTAGCAAAAACATTTTAAAATAACAAGAAACAGCTATGAAGCAAAATCGTATTTGAAAAATGTTGAATTATATTTATTTTTTTTGATTTTACATCGGTTTTTTTCTGTGTGTAAGGATATATTATAATGAGATGCGGTTAGGATGAGATTGATTAATTCGGAAGTAAAGATTTTAAAGTTACTTTTGGGTTCCTCATCAGTCATCACATATAATTAGTTTTTGCTTGTCCTTTCCAATTAATTTGAATTGAGTGACTTAGTAGTGGGAGTCTTTTTTAAGGATAGATACTCTTGTATAGGTACATTCAGCAGATGAGCTGCGAGTTATGATTTAAGATATGATATTTGTGTGACGTAAATCTCTGCTGTCGATGTATCTAGATGTCGATGACCTAAAGAATACTATGATGGAATTCAGTACATCATTTTTTTTAGTTGAGGAGATGCACGAACGAAGTTTCAGTTAAGGGAACTGGGTATTAATTTTGGAGAAAATATGTCTCAGCATGCCGGTATTCAGGTCAATTTAAATAAATCTTTTAACCCTTGATATCCTCATTTCTGAAGCGATTGAATAGTATCTTTAGTGAGTCAGAGTCCTCAGCAAGTTGGGATGCGGATTGAAAAGCCTCTCTATAAAAATTTTCGGCATTTTCTCTGATGTTCTTAAGAGAATTCAGAACTTCTTTTGTGTGGTTGATTGCAGAAACAAAATCTAAGGACTTGTTCTGCAGGAAAACAGATAAGGGCAGCGTTAAACTGAAAAGTTTTGTGTATACAATGAGGCTTACTAGGAATTCACTTTTTTGACAGCTGCCAAAAGTGTTGATTCTCCCAAAGACATCCCCCGCCTTTTGCTCTTTATTTTTTTTAAGACTTAATGAGATAGATTTGAAGAGCTCTACAAAGGAAATAATACCGTCATACCTTTTCAATGAATCTTATCTTGGCTCCCTGGTGCTTGTTTTTTAATGACATTTTTGAAAGTTAGGTATATTTGCATTTGAATTGTTGCGGAAAAAATTAGCTATTTCACTAACTACACCAATGCAATTGTGATGCGATTGCGATTGTGGCAGCTTAATGGGCTGAGCCTGTCTGTGGCTCCATCTTTTCATAAGGCGGCCTGGATCTTCAGTTGTAAGACTTCTGTCTTGGTGGCTTCGCTAAAGTAAGCAAATTGTCGCACTAAGATCGAGGGAAATCTAAATCTTCCAATGAAAATGCAATTTTTGATGCGGTCATCATCAAGCCGAGTTTCAAAACAGGATAGTATGACCTCACAAACTGCATTCGATAACAACATTATCTCCTAAAATTTACTTGTAGCTTCAGCTCCAAAACCGTGTGATTTGATGTGATGCCACTGGACTATTTCCTGTAAATCATTTGAAGTCGTTGGTATTTGAAGATTTAAAATTTTCCATAACCAAATCGCAAAGTGGCTGCCCTATGTCCTCGATAGCCTCACGAATTTTATTTTTGAGGTCTTGAATCGACGCTGGGCTGTTGGCGACGTTGTTGATGATCGGCCGGCTTAAATTCTTGTGTTAACTGAACTTTATAAGCCTTAGGACCCAAGTCTTTATGCAAAATACGATGTAATGACGCTTGTGGAATGTCCAATTCCAAAGAAACGACGAGGAATGGACAAACCTGGGTTTTCTTCAACACTTTGGACTACAGCAGCAATATTCTCAGTTGTTCTTGAGCGACGTGCACGGGTTTTATTCTTCGCATCACTAACTTGTCCCAACAGCTCGAATAATTCCAACAATTTCTGTATTGCGGTCCGACAAGGTGCTTCACGATGACCAAAAAATGCTTAAGTTTTGCGAACTGTGACTACAAGATTTTCACCATTTTGTAGTGAATTTTAATAATTTCAATGCGTTTTTGAAGCGTGTATCGTTCCATTTTTAGTAATGGCGTATAGTTTCTACTTGTCAAATGTCAAAGAATAAAAGCATCAAAAGTGACAGCTACCGAAATAGCAGGCCATTCACAATAACAACTCTCATTGGAAAACCCTTTATAACACCAGAAAGCGAGTTCCAAACTTTGCTTGTCCTGTAACAGAAGGAGTTTTGGAAAATTGATGCCCTAGCGGTTGTCAAATGTACTGTGCGGTAATGATCATGAGCATTAGCTGCCTGTCGTGTGGGGCGCCCAAAAGTTGAATTTCGAGGGATAATGTCTTTGAGTTCCTCGGCACATCTACCATGGAATTTTACCTATATAGAACAAGCGAAGGTCGGCGAGTTGTCATCTGTGCACCAACGGTTGTAGATTCGAAATTCAGGAAAATCGGTCAAACATAGGAGTTCAATAAAATGGCTCCCTTTGTAGTCGTGTAACCAAAATGTATTGCTTACCATTGGTGCCATAAAATTATCTATACCGAAATAAAAAAGCATTGACTAATTTGCTCACCATACGTGTTTGTGTTTTACTTAGAATTTTAGTTTGCACCTTGGGTAACAAAGTCTGTATCAAGTTTCTGACTCATCCCCACAGGAAGCTAAGTGCATTCTGATGTCTTCATTTAGTTTTTTTTATACAAGGCTCTCAAACCTAAGGCAGTCCTGAGTCATTATTCTTCCAAAATAAAGTTTCATTTAATAAAAGGCATCAACTAGCCTTTAGGGATAAAAGGCTCTACCTATTTCATCCATTATAGGAATATAATTTAATTCATCAGTCGGAATCGGTTTCCTTACTTCATGATGTCATTCACATCTCTTTCGTTGAAATACATAATGCAAATATGGACCAGATAATCGCTTTTGAAACCCATAATTTACCACGCTATAGCTTTGTTATACCTAACATTTATTCTTAGTCCACTATAGACCACCCGCGCACGATCTGCCAGTTCCGCAGATATATATAAGGCTATGAGTATTTTGCACACACGCCTTTCGAAACCAACCACACACCGTTAATAATTAGGCAACAAAATTCCATCATAACCTCAAGAGCGCCATCGACTACTTAACTTCGCAGCTCTCTATCACTTTCGCTGTCTAACAGGACATTATGCACTTCAGCAAGCATCAACAACAACAAACAAACCTCTCCGCCAAATGCACTTTCCATTCAAACCACTTGACCAATCGTATAGACATTGGTCTCCATCTCCACAAACGATGGCTCGAATATGCGAAAAGAAAATCCTCACCTCTCGGACCAGCATCATCGGACATTTGACCAAGTTCCAGTATATACGGCAAGTATGATTTGCCAAGTCACCTCGCATCACATGGAATAATTTCACCTGAACTATTTTGCACTCCAATTACCAATATAAATTCTAATTAAGACAAGCTTTGCCGGCCGCCAACATCATACCTCTGAGGCCATCCTCATCAGTGTGTCGCTTCGTTTTGACATCAGCAATATACGTATGGCCTGCTAGACCAGATACTTCAGCGTCAAAACTTCGTTCCAGTCCTGAAGTGTGCCTGTTCTCAAGTGCGCTAGTTTGACTGCTGCAGCTCTCCGTGCGCTGTTCCTTCATCGTTTAGCCATCCACTTGAGGCTCCAATCAGTTGGTTCTTCTCGCCGGCCACTGATGATGATGACGGCCGAAACCAGTGGCAGTGGCAATGGCCTTGATTGGAGTTTAAGTATCTACCACATATCTCTCTCACTAATTGGTTCTCCTTCGACAGTGCGCGATGGTCGCAGAGACACACACATTTGAAATGCTGAATTTCGTAACAAGCCTCGACACCAACCCCTGAAGGTGAATTTCACGATCGACTCAGGTGGGAAATACCCACAAAAAACAAAAAAAAAACAAACTTTCTTTCTGCTCCAGATCGAGATAGCCGAGCTTTCGGCCTTTGTTGTCTTTTGTCGATGTTTTTTCGGTGGTGTCGTATTTGCTTGGTACCAAATTCTGGGCCAAAGTACTCAATCAAAACCGTAAACTTCTAACGGTCTATTCAAATCAATCGCGTGTCTCTGTGACGGAGATGATGGTGGGATCGCGGCGGCGTGGCTGGCTGGCGAGTAATTGAAATACCAGTACAGGTAGTCCACCGGGCACTCGACACCGGTACGCATTGTTGTGCGATGTTTTCATTATACGGCAGTCAAATGCCACATAATTTCAAGTGGCACACATTGTCCCAGTCGATTGGCAAGAGCACAATACTCTGGATACCGTATTGGAATTGAAAGCGACGCACAGTCCGACTGACAGTTGGTGGGTATAGATGTATATTTGACGCTTTCGCTGGCGATGTTGTTATTAATGCCGCCACCACTTTCATCCATCATCTAGCCACTGGCCACTGGACATCTCGGCTATTCAGTATTTCAGTGGCACATAGCAGCTCAGTCATTGTGTCATTTGGACCTGTGCTTTGATTTTGATTTTGAAGAGTTTGCTTTAATGGACCAGTGTATGCATAATTGGCCCAAGATAGACAATTCTGGATCCTTTCGTCTTGTCTGGCGCGTTACAGACGTATATTCTTGGGAAGCAAAGAGCTTTAGCATTCGTTTGAGTGGTGTTGTGCCGACAAAGCCATTCAAGTCGTGACTTTTATTGGTTTTGGCCAATACAGTTGTGATTTCTTTTGTTGTTTTTTTATTTTCACTTTGCGTACTTTCGTCGATGGCAGGTCTTTCGAGTGCTTTTGGAAAGTGGAGTAAATAGTTTGCCGATGACTGACAGATTCTATTGGTGTCAAAATGTAAAATTTGGGGACAAATTTGTTGTTGAGAAATTGACCTCATACCTAGATGAATGTCAAAATTTCGATTTATACTATTTGGTTGCAGATTACTGTTTGCTTTTGTTCCGCAGTTTTTTGACAGTTTACCCAAACAAAGAATAGATTAAGAGGGGTTTGGAACGTCATAAACTTCATTTCTTGCATATTGGTTTTTAGTTGAATGATACCATCGACGGAGTGTAGGTATAGTGTGAGGCCTAGTTGATGGAACAACTTGAAAAATCCGTCTTCGGCAAATCGAGTTCATTTCATTTATATTTGTGGGAGTTCCTTACGGCTTTAGAATTTCCATACTGGCTGGCTCTGAAGCATTTCACATAAATATACATTGAATTTCGGTGCGGTCTTCCGAGCAAACACTACGACGTTTGGCCGCTCTCTTAGAAGAGTATGGGTATGGGACAACATAAGAGATGTTGCCAAATCTGGCAGACTGAATTGTCGCCGAGTACCCCGGACTCCCGGAGTATCATGCAATTGGGCATCAATCGGTATTCTTTACAGAGAATTTTGGTGAACAACTGTAAGATGTTCCCTTATAAAGTGCAGACAGTAAATCAGCTGTTAGCTGCTAACCGCGAAGCGAGTGTAACCTACGCTAAAGCCATCCTAAATCTCAACCACGAGGGAGACAACTTTTCTTGGAAAGTCATCATGAGCGATGAAGCCCATTTTCATTTCTGCGGATATGTTTTTTGAAGTCACGAATCTATGTTAACAAGCCTTAGCTTTGAAATTTGGCAAATGAACTTTGCTACAAAGTTAACATTTTATAAAATATGGACGCCTTGGTTAAAAAATTAGTGGCACCTATATCTATATATATAAAAATTGAGCCTTAAAATGTTTGTCGCCGATTCACGCTTTAACGCATTTACCGTTCTTAACCAAACTTTCGCACATCTTTGGTATTGGTCCATACATGAATCCTGTGAAGTTTGGTCAAAAATGGACAAAGGGGCGTGGCACAAAAAAAACATTCAAAATCGTATATATCGAAAACCACCAAATCGATTGAGCTCAAACTTACGGAAGATCTTAGTAATTGTCCCTGGAGTGGTCCTGTGAAGTTTGGTCAAAATTGGGCAAAGGGGCGTGGCACCGCCCATACAGAAAGACACTCAAAATCGTATATCTAGAAAACCACCAAATCGATTGAGCTCAAACTTACAGATGATCTTAGTTATTGGATCTGGAGTGGTCCTGTGAAGTTCGGACAAAACTGAACAAAGGGGCGTGGCACCGCCCATACAAAAAAAAACATTCAAAATCGTATATCTAGAAAACCACCAAATCGATTGAGCTCAAACTTACGGAAGATCTTAGTAATTGTCCCTGGAGTGGTCCTGTGAAGTTTGGTCAAAATTTGGCAAAGGGGCGTGGCACCGCCCATACAAAAAACTTTCACAATCGTATATCTCGAAAACCACCAAATCGATTAAACTCAAACTTACAGATGATCTTAGTTATTGGCCCTGGAGTGGTCCTGTGAAGTTCGGTCAAAACTGGACAAAGGGCGTGGCACCGCCCATACAAAAAAAAAACATTCAAAATCTTATACATATCTCGAAAACCACCAAATTGATTGAGCTCGAACTAACAGATAATCTTATTTATTGGCCCTAGAGTGCTTCTGTGAAGATTGGTCAAATTTGGTCAAAGGGGAGCGGCACTTCACATACAAAAAAATATTCAAAATCTTATACCTCCTATACAAAAAACATCTTCTATGGAGTGAAACTCGATGACGTTATATCTCCATAACCGCTGCTGGTCCGATTTTCATTATTCTTTTTTTTGTTTTGTTCGTATTGCTGTGTTTCAAGTTTAGGCAGAAAGAAAATTCCACCAAGTCGATTTATTATCATTTCTCGCATTTTACGAAAGAACATTATTACCTAAGACCTAAGCAATACAATTTCTGTGACCGGGCAAAGCCGGGCGGGTACAGCTTTTCGATAGTCTTGGAATTGGAACCCAAAGTTTTTAAAATTTGTAACATCGATATAAATGATGAAAGTCAATAATATTGTCTAGGCAATACAATTTCTGAAAAAAAAAAACAAAAAATGTTGTGTAAGAACTCCAGAGCATTACAATAAAAACAGTTCTTCTATTTAACTACCTATTTTGCACTACGAAGTGTGCACGGGCTACGCTAGTATAGTATACAAAAACACTGCAAATCTAATTTCTATGAGCTAAAGTTGCTGAATTTAAAACATTTTTAAGGACATGGGCATATGGACAAAGCCGGACAGGTACAGATATTAAGGCCATAAAAGAAACAATCATCCCTTAGGCTAGCCGTACATTGAATACGATTTCGTACGAATTTATCTCATGCGCACGAAAAATCCCGACCTTCCAAGTAGTATGGAAGCGCGCACACTGGATGCGAGTTCGTCGTACATATACGTACTTTGAAACATTAAAAGTGGATGTTTATCACAAAAGGGGGTATGGGACACGAATGTGTTACAATAAAGAGCCTATGTTACAAAAAAAAAAGATGAACTGATGAAGTAGAATATTTATAATGGGTCTTATGAATGAAAACTAGCATTTGCTTGTAGCAAAGTAAGAAAACAAAGCAATTGCTTTGAATCGGTATGAACAAAATCTTAGTCCAACGGTATAAAATCATACAATCTTGGGGGCCATAAGTCCATTTTTGGAGACAACGTAAGACTCATCGGTAGATGATGGACAAACCTTGAATTTTCATCGATCCAAATGCGACGAAAATAATCCTCATCGAACATCAGCTCATCAGGACGCTAACAATGATCGTCTGATGCTTTTCCAAACAATACAGAATAATGACCACTGCCATTTTGAGTTTGCGTTATTTTGAAAAATGCAACTAGTTAAGGTTGGTCAAGACACACTTGTACCAAAATGCTAGGTCCATTATGACACCATTATGGGATGTAGATGGCTGGAAAAGCTAGGCCGTACATACGTGTGATAGCCGTTCTGATTTTGAAAATCTTAACAAAAAACTAAAACTTTCTAATTTAAATTTTAAATCTATAAAAATAAGGCGACTTTCCAGGTAGTATCCAAACGCTAGGTATATGCAAGCCATCGCTTGAACCTGGCTATGCTAATTCAACTCCTGCAATTCGCAATTGGCTTGGTGTAGTTAGTGAAATAGCTAATTTCTTCCACGATCATTTAAATGCAAATATAACTTCCAAAATGTCATTAAAAACCACGCACCAGGGAGCCGAAAAGCTCGACTTTTATACGTTTTTGTGAAACAAGATTCATAGAAAGGCATGTCAGTATTATTTCCTTTGTAGAGCTCTTCAAATGTATCTCAATAAGTCTTGAAGAAATAACGAGCAGAACGTGAGAGATGTCTTCGAAAGCATCAACACTTGGCAGCGGTCCAAAAAAGTGATTTCCTGGTAAGCCCCATTGTATGCGAAAAACTATTCAGTTTAACGCTGCCCTTATCTGTTTTCCTACAGAACAAATCCTTAGATTTCGTTTCTGGAATCGACCGCTCAAAAGAAGTTCTGGACTCTCAAGAACATCTGAGAAAATACCGAAGATTTTTTCAGATAGGCTTTTCAATCCGCATCCCAAATTGCCGAGGACTTATTTGAAGTTGAATTAAGAGTTCCAAAAACGTCATTGCCTTGCTTACATTCGTTAATACAAAATCGTATGGACATATTCATGGTCAACGAAGATGAAACGATGAAATGGCCATCGTTTCAAGGTCTTCTCCCAGGTTTTGCTGCAGTTGAGCAAGTGAACAAAATGGAAAAGCTAACATGTTCAATAGCTACTTTGATAATGCAATTTCGCTGTCAGCTGGTGAAAGCGGAGTACTACATGTTTTGGTGTGAAAAAATATCGTCAAGTGATCCTTCTACCCTAGTTTTGAATTTGATTGATATGTATGTGACAAGACTTACTTTAGAGCTATAAACTTCTACCTTACGGTTTTGGCCACGCTTCATACGCTACATACGATTTAAAAACTAATAAAAATCAATGAATTTGAATATAATATAATTTTTTGTTTAAAGAATTCCTCGTAAGATTTGGCGGAGTTTTTCGGCATGAAAATTAACGCAGGTACTAGCGCATTTTGGCAAACTAGGGTATTAAGGCTTAATCCAGGGAGAATTGATTAGATTGTACCTAATTGGAAGGATGCGGTTTCACATTGATATGATGCCGCAATCATGTTTGACTGGAAGTGCGTAGGGGGAGATGGGGATGGGGATTTTTGAACTAAAAAAAAGGCATCGTATTGACAATAATAACAAAGTAAAGTATTGATTATGTTCAATGTCTTTCTCACTATCTTATTTTAGACGAATGTACTCTTAAAATCATCTACAAAAAAAATTAAAAGCTATTTACTAAAAAATGAAATTTTGTATCAAACTGCCCCACTCACGGGGTACATTGATACATATCAAGGGCACTTTGATTCATAGCCAAAAATCTGTATTTATTGAAAACTTTTTGTTAATAAAACATGTTTTAAATAGTTTTATAACATATATTAACACAACCAGTATTTAAATGTTTTGTAATTTATGTTAAAATAAGTTTTAATAAGTAATAATAAATAAAATAAATGCTTTCTTAGGCTTTAAATAAAAATAAATAAGGTATTTTATGGATAAAATAAACAGTCCCCAGATTGTTACGATAAGTCTTCAAATAACTTTGATTAGCATTTTTAATGCTTTTTTTTATTATTGACAAACATCTGCTTACATTGATACGTATCAAACTACCCCGAGGTGGGGTGTATCAATGTGCCCCAACTGCCCTCACACAATATAAATATTAATTGTAATTAAAACAACATTTAAAAACAACTTTTTAGGTATATACCACATTTTTATTGACGTATGCTCACAATATAACTTAATATGAAATTGATAACATAAAATATTTTTTACAAAAAGTCACTCGAAAGAAAGTAAAAAAAATTACTCACGGACTCAGAAAACAGATTTGTTCTCGTTGGGCGAAATACGATGGCTGAACAGAGATGTCAGACAGACATGTCTATGCGTTGATAGACAAGTTACGTTGTGTTAAAGGTTGAGCGGCCTAATGCGATCAATTTTCAAATAATGTCGACTGTATCAATGTGCCCCATCTCCCCCTAAGACTTTAAAATGCATAAAAATTGTTCAGTGCGTATGTACTTTTTTTGAAATTATTCAGACTAGCGCCGGTACTTACATTTTGCGTATAATATGACAGCTAAGATGCTATGATATTGTATTTACATCTGTTTTGTTAATTTACATAATAAATAAATAAATAGGTGGCGCAACAGGCGTGTAGACACCCTAGGCCTAGCTTCTTGTTAATTTACATACCTACAGTAAAAAAAACAGTGAGTTTTGGACTTTTTTCGGGGTTTTTGGCTCGTTTTTAAGGCTCTTTCGAGACGTTTTCGAGTTTTTTTTGGGCTGTTTTAGGGAAGATTTGGTGTAGTCCTCTATGTTTTTCGAATCGTTTTTAAGGGAACTCTTTTGGCGCGTTTTTTGGATATTTTGAAATGCAAATGTTTAAGGTTTTTTTTTAATTACCTAAGTGTTTTTGGATAAATTGATCTAGGCTTCGATCTTGAATATTCCTTAGCTCCTAGTCTATTGTGATATTAGCTTGCAGCCTAAGTTTTCGGCGTTCTTGAAACATTTTTATATGGATTTTATTTTAGCGTATTTTTAAGCGTTTACCACAGTTGCAAATACCTACTCAAATCAGGGAAGTTATATAATTATTCAGCGAAACTTGTCTGTGCAAAAGAAAAACAATCCAGTCCCCAAAATTAAAGTTTTTCTCTATATTGTGGTCGCTAGATAAAAGTTTTTTTTTTTTCTCTACCTTGATGACAAAAAATTCGGCTTCACGTTTAAATTTTATTTCAAAAAGACTGCCTACGAGTAGGTACGCGCAAAATCATAATCTAAATTTGTTAATTAGCTATATTGTCAAAAAGAATTATTTCAAAGATTTGTATTCTGATGCAGTAACCGTCAAAACCTATCAATATCTTCTTGCGTTTTTCAAAAGCATCACAGGTGTCCATATAATGTTATTCGCCGACAAGACAATTCAGTGAATTCACCGTGAATGTGGATACGTATCCCAAAAAGAATGCAACCAAATCCAGGAACCAAAAAAAAAAGAAACAAAACCCCGCACACCTCTCTCTCTCTCTCTAGTCCACTCCAAATCGGGGGGAGCCCAGACATAAAAATCGATTCGATAATACAAATCAAGTTGAACAGGTTGTTCCGTGAGTGATCCTTGCACAAATGGACCAAGCCAAGCACACATGTTTCTATACCATGCCAGCATTGAGCTATCGTAGATGCAAATTGTTATGGGTCCCGAATGCCGCCCGAATCAAATGCCATGCTCCACTGCCCCTCACGATCCAGTCACCGATCATACACACACTTTTTGTTCTGCGGGCAGTGTTTTATGGGCCACAACCTATCTTGGGCTAGTCTATCCAGCGTTTTGCTTTTACATAACCTCTAACATAGCCCAACACGCATATGATCCCCCTCCCCATTCCTTCTTCGGACATCTAGTATCGCCTCCATGTGATACACTGGATGTGTGTCGTTGTCGTCATCGTCATCGTCCTCATCGTTGTCGTCATCGGAGTCGGTCGGTTCGGTACCGACAAAAGGTCCAATTTAATGTTAATTTGGTTCTATGTGTGTCCGGACAAATATGAGTAATAAAATTTTGACATGCAAGAGAAATGTCACAACATAATTTTCGATCTATGAATCACACACACACGAATAGGGATATCTGTTGCTATATAGAAGTGCGCTCTGTTTTAGCTGCGTTTGCTCCTTGCCCCGTTAAGAGATTTTCTGGAGCAGATTTTTACGGAGGGGTGGCTGCAAGAGGAGCATGATATCTAAGTGGATACGGCACATGGTGAGTTGGATTGTCTGGTGGTCTGGACCGTTCGCACAGCAAAAAAGAGTTGACGGTGGAGTTTTATTTTTTTGTGTGTGTTGTTTGTGTTTTGTGAATTTTCAGTGATCCGAGCGCATGCCGCTTACAAATTGAAGAACACCAAAATTGTCTAGTGATGGGACTTGGCGGAATGCCGATGAACGCATTTTAGAACATCTGTCCAGGTTTACGACAAATGGTTTAGAACTTTGTGTTCTTTAGTGATGACCGAGTGCGGTCGAAAGGGATCAACAACTCCTTCAAGTATTTTAATGCATCTAAAGGTCGGATACGGTCTGTATTTTTTCACTTAAAGCTCGAATTAATTTGATCCAAATTGCAAGAACATGCTACAGCAACATAAACTTAGATTAGTCACACAAATCAAACATGAATAAAACGCAATATAAATCATGATCAACTCCAGATTGTGTATATCCAAAGGTTATCTTTGGCAGAAAAAGCTATCGTTTCCAATTCGAAAATTCAATACCAACCCCTTTAGACGCTGAGCGCAAATACGAATCGCATGCGCTGCATCTAAGATCTCTTGGCTAAATTGAATTCCCTCGATATCGGCTTAATCACATTTTTATTGGACAGGAGCACATTTCCCACTCGAAAAATCTCCCGTGCGCTAGTGACACTGGCGCATGCTGGAAATCAAATAGCCCCAGTCAGGCGCATTTACCACACACGCAATGCAGTCCAGCGTGCCAGTCTGCGATATCTAATCCAGAGCTGCGCGCATAGCGCAAACGCAGCATCTCGACCCAAGTGAGACTGCAGTTAATTTATCTAAATTGAATTAATAAACCATGTTCAACATTGTGTGGTCTTATTAATTTATTCATGCGGCTGATACCGGCAGTGTGCGCCCAATCTGTGTTCACATGTGCGACAGCGAGGCGTGCGGCTGAGACGAGAAGTATCCACCGAGTATCTGTGTATATATTGACGTGATCGTTATAGGTATAGGTGTATAGCCATATAGTGTTGTGGGCAAATAATAATTCCTTTACGGTCGCATGAAATCGCATGCAAACGATTCACAGGTAGAGTCGGTATTACAGCTTCGGCTGTTATCTCAAAGCGACCGGATCCCATATCATAGGTACCTCAGCCTATGTTGGATGGGTGGCATACAGTATGGGGTGCCTAGAAGTTTGAACCTTTCGAAGCCGGTGCAGGACCTTAACCGCAAAGTGTGCACCTTCGCTGCCGTCGTATATATCGAAAATGTTGTCGTTTAATTTATGATACTGCCAAAGTGCTTATAAGCCATTATTATGGACACGCAATGGCTTATGACATAAATTGTGACAAATTTAACGAAAAAATAATTTCCTACATAATTAATGGTCAATGATGCAGTTGACAGCAACGACGGCAATTTGCATTGGCGGAGCAGGATTTCTGCCAGCCGCAACGCGTTAGATTATGGTGGCGGTTATTGCCGGGCCTCGGCTATCTGCTCATAGAAAAGTCAACGCACTCTATATCATTGGTTTTTATGTGCTACTGCAAAAAGGTTATGATTGATCGTGGGTAGTTTAATGTGGTTTAGATAAAGCGATTTGTCATCATATTGATCAAGACGTTGGATTATGTCAATGGGGGCTAAATGCTGATAAGATGGCAAGCTATAGTGTGGGATAATTTTTTAAGTGAAATGGATTTTTGTAAATTGCTCTTATGTATATTTGGCTGCACACTTGGGAGTATTGGTTTATGCGAGTGAAAGGTGGAGGTCGAAAGGCAGGCTACAGGGTTAAGGCACTAAAGTATCCAATGGAAATTTGAATTCGTATTTTTGCTGAGTAGGTCTTCCAATTATGATAAAATTAAAGTTAAGTGCTATTTCATTAAGTCGTGTGTTTTATCTCAGAAATTCATCTGAATTTGGTGAATAGTTTTAACGGGATGCCACAAGGCGCTAATGGCATCACACACAAACAGATAAGCACATGTAGATATTGTATGTAGAGATGATAATGGGATTTTCAGATCACTTCTGGAAGTATGTACATATCGTGCCATCAGTTACTTTCCAGGTGTCATCTCTTCAATATTTTTTTAATTTTTTTTTCATAGAGTATCTAGATTGAGTTAGACTCGAATTCTGATCCATTGTATTGGTAAGCAGAAACCCCTTTTCTTATGTAGCCTTCTTTCTTTCTTGGTCGCATTTCTTTATCGTAAGCTTTCACTATGGCTG
Source organism: Cheilosia soror (assembly GCA_949372485.1). Classification (NCBI taxonomy): domain Eukaryota; kingdom Metazoa; phylum Arthropoda; class Insecta; order Diptera; family Syrphidae; genus Cheilosia; species Cheilosia soror. The sequence continues at coordinate 120,057,795 of OX443561.1, forward strand.
GCACCTGTAGGTTTCATAATTCTATTTAACTACATAGGTGGCGATGAAGTCCAGTATCGACGTATTTTTTCATAATCCATTCATTAATTCATTCATTTTCAATATCCCGCTTATCCATTAAGTGGGTCGCGGGTGTAGGTTGCTCCATAGCTCTCGATCCTCCGCCATCGACTCCAAATCATCAAGGGCAATCCCCATACGGTAAGAGGGGTGATTATGAATTTGATCTAACCATCTCATTCTGGGTCTACCTAGAGGACGCCGGCTCGATGGGTACGGATTCCATACCACGTCGTTGGATCCTGATCGCCGGGGACATGCGTTTAACATGACCAAACCACCGATGCATTGACCGCTCCGTCCGGAGAAGTAGCTGCTCGACATTGAGTTCCTCACGTATTGTGGTATTTCTGATGGGATCTCTACGGGTCACACCAGCAATACTACGGAGGAATCTCATTTCTGCAGCTTGTATCCGCGATCTTATTCTTTCGGTCATTACCCAAACCTCATGACCATAGGTAAAAGATGGAACAAACACCAAATTAAAGACTGACAACTTAGCTTTGACTCCAAGTAACAGAACGTTTTTCAAATCTACCACCCATTTTTGAAATCTAAAGCATTATGAAATTTTGCACTTTAGCCAGTGATGGGACTTCTACCACTTAAGTGGTATTTCTACCACTTTTTGCCCAACCCAAAATTCTACCACCTTTATATAGCTCAAGAAAACACGTTCTGAATGTTTGCAAAAATGTATCCTCCCATCATCCTATTTTGGGTAATGGTAATAATTTGATCTAAGTTTAATTTGAATGTGCCGCTTTCTTATATGCAAACCGAAGAGGTATTAACTGATTACATTCGTAATTCGCCCCGATATAGGAACCTGTTGGTATATGCACTCAGGCTCAGGGGTGTAGCGAGGGTTGGGGCCGTGCCGGGGGTTTGGCTTTCATTGAAATGCCGACTTATTTTAGGAACTTGTCGACTGTATAGAAGTCATGAAAATCGGCCCAGCGGTTATCGAGTTATAACGTCATTGAATTTGACCCCATAAAAGATATTTTTTGTATGGGAGGCGCGAGGCCCCTTTGTCCAATTTCGACCAATTGTTGCAGGAACTATCCAGGGACAAAACCTAAGATTGCCTGATGATTCCGACCGTCCTTTTTTAAAATCGATTCGAAACTCGGCAAATTTTAAAGAGTTCAGTCGGCAAATTCACCGATACCGACCGTCCTTTTTAAAATCGAAACTCGGAGAAGGTACATAAAGATAAACAAATGGCATTTCCGAAAGATGGAACCTTTAAAATTGCCGACTTGTATGCATTTACAAGTTTGATAAGTTAGACCTAATAAAAATCCAAACTCACTTCTTACATTTTGTTCCGATCTAATTTTTGAAAATTGATCGTTTTTGCCAATTTTGTTTAGTTGCTCAAGCTAATGAATGTAGCTTCCTTAATTTGCCTATACTCTTAAAAAACGTGGGAGGGTGTCACTGTTAGCAGTATTTATGGTATGTTTTAAGAGTCTACCACTTTTTGGTTTCCCAATATACCACCTTTTGCCTACAAGTCCCAACACTGACCTTTGCACAACTTTATCAGTCTTGTGAGAGAAGGCAGACCGAGTGTGCTCTCGAAGAACTCGTTGATCTATATAAACCCTAAATTTCATGAAGTCATCCACAAATTCGAACGGAAGTGACGTTACCCACAATGCTCACAGCCAATACTTGCCGGCGTAGTCTGGTAGTAAGGCACAAGCATACCTAAGGCAACGAATCTCAAGTCAATGATAAAAATACAAAAAGACTATTAGTGCAATGAAAACTACAACTACAGCTGGATTGGAGGCTGTTCGTAATCTGCTACCTGTAGACTTGTAGACTTTGCCAAATATAAACACCTGGAACACATGTAGCGTTGGCTGTGCACAGGTTTTAGAGAAATACTTGTGACTTCTGACTATATATATGCCAATCGTGATTTTGACTCTTCCACACTCTTCCCGATCGCACCAGGGTCTCCCAAGCAGAGATTATGGCAATCTCGGAAGTGTTTTTTTTTTTCAACGTTGGCAATACCACGGAACGATATTGCCATCTTAATTGACAGTCAAGTGGCCCTAAAAGCAATATCTGCTACTGAAAGAAAATCCAATAAAATTCGCCGATGGGTTGTAGCGAAAAGCCAAGATCCTTTGCTCGCAGCACACCACGAATCTTTGCTGAGTCTCTGGCCATAGGACCGGCTGATTAACTGGCTATAAATGGGTCTATAATGCCTCATGGTCGAGCAGTTCAGACGAGGCTATCAGGATGACTGGACGACAGCGAATAACCACAAGAAGGAGAAACATCAAGCCAAATCAACGCTAACACCAGCGGCTTACCCTCGCCATATAAAAGGGCATCACAATTCTCACTGCGCTCATAAGGGACCTCCCCATCCTAAATGTGCCAGTGAGAGTGAACCTAACTTTACCAGACGTCATTAAAGCCATTTGAGTTAAAAAAAATGTAGCCAGACCATGTGAATTGATATCTGCTCGCCACACAAACACAACCTTTCCAAAATACCGTCCAATTTATTGAGTAAAGGCAAACCAAATTTCTCGTTATGCGTTAGATGGCGTATTTCTATGGCCTATTAGCGAAATTTCCACTTTGATGATCCAAATTCGCCTTCATATAATTTCTTATACTACATCCAGCTACAGGTGTACTCAAGTATGCTCTTCACAATCGTGCTCAATCACCTGATCTCGCCAACCAAAGCCCACCTCTACACGTCATATATACACGTACACCACCATGACATCGCATAATGAAGAACCCACGCCTTATCCACCCAATTCCATTCACCAGTCTGCCTCCCTAATGATCTCATAATACACTTTAACGAGATTCAAGAGGAGACCTCCAATTGACGATGAGGTCTTAAGCAAACAATAGCCTCCTCCTTGTTGTGGCGGTATATGCACAAACAAAAAATCCAAACTCCCTCACCAGTCAAAGCATAACCGAACCCAGGAAACGCTCAAGAGCCCACGAGTACCAACGTATAGGCTGAAGCTTGAAACTCTCCTACTTGAACTTGTAACTCGCATATACGCATCTCAATGCGTCCTCTTCAGTGTCTTCCTGCGTTTCGATCGTCTGCATGCGCTTGATTATGATTTTAGCCATATATGGTGCAGACGGGGGGGAATGCGGGAATCCCTCTTTTGTTCTACGACCCTTTGGCCTTCTCCTAGTTCTACCTTCAATCATGCGGATCACCACCGTTGTTGTTGTTGGTGGTGCTCCGGGAAGAACATACTTGCTGATGTTCTTTATGGTTGTTGCCGAGAAGAAAAATGATGATTGCACACATCGTCTTCTCCGATGTTGTCGTGGTCATCATTTGGGTCTTCACTTCAGCTTCATCCCACATTCTCAGAGTTGGGCTCATCTTGTTTTTTTTTTTTCGTTTTGTTCGGTAACCAATTAAACAAATAGCGCGTCCATCTCGAACGCTTCATCCATGATTGGCAGGTATGTTATTGTTCCAACAAAGTGTTATTACGATCCCATTATATATGCTTGAGGAGCACGGTTAAGGAATTCCCGCATGCCGGTGTTGCTGCTGTTGCTGATGATGGTGCGGCAGCGATTCTTCCGATCGCATTGAAAATTGGGATGCTTGCGGCGTCCTTTATTGGAATGCAATGCACCATCACCAGCACCAGCACCAGCTCAGTAGAGCGGACAATTTACGCTGACCACGATCCGCACACGAACAAACAGGTGGATTCCGTTCCCAGCGTTGATTGCCGTATGCGCGCACACAGCTCGATCTGATGATCGATGAGGAATCCGTCAGAAGTCGTTGGGACTTCAAGTTGAGACTGAGAGACTGACCAAAGAAAAACAAAAACAAAGCGAAGGAGCCGAGTGTGTTGGAGAGCCGGTGAATTGGACGATGAAGGTATGGCCATGGCGGCTGCGGCGGCGGGCAGTAAACGGCCGATTTACTTCGTCGGGCTATGTATGTGCGTTTTGTTCGGAATGTGATAATGGGATGCGCGGATGGGTTATTTGGATTGTTTAGGGCATTTGAGAACATGGGAATTTTTGAAATTGTTCCGTGTGGTTTCTGTTATTGTTATTGGGCTGATCTGATGTCGAGTTAAGGATTGGTTTTGTGGTTATGTGGTTTTCTGGAAATGATTAAACGTTAGATTAGGAACGCTTATAGAAATCGGTTGAGCATTATATTTCTATACTTTTCGGGACGACCGCAAAAGGGTTTCGGTTTGAGTTTGAAGAGATCGCAAATGATTACTGGATGTGATGGATAGCGTAACATTTAGAAGATAGTTCAAGATGCTTGGTAGCACTGTAATTTTCTGTTTCGATAGGCACTACTCACTTGTATTGAAAAAAAGTAGATAGCTGGCACAACAGATCCGTATATATAGGTAGGTACCCTAGGTCTAGCTTTTCGCAACCGTTCGTTTATGTGAATTTATATTTTTTGGGATGAATGGAAGGGACCTACAATTTTGAGTGATAAGCTTTTCCATGAAATTTTTATACTCTCGGATGTTTGTCAGACGTTCGCGAGATGTGGCGCAATGGAAAAAATCTTAATCTGAGAGCCCTCGCACTGTAGTGCAGTACACTAACCACTGAGCCGCTGCGGCCATATTTGCATTGAGTGGAGTAAAAATTATTTTTAGTCCTTTTTTAAAATGGCACATTTGACATAGGCCGCCCAGTTACGACATCATATCAAAAAAAAAGGATATTAGTATCCTATTCCTATATATTATTCAGCTTTACATTTTTATTCCAAGCCTTGAATCTCTTCTCTATATATATAAAACAAAATCGAAAAAACTGTTTCCCTCTGTCGTCCGTAATTTTCAACCGATTTTGTTGATTTTTTTCTTAAATGTAGGTAATTACGGGATTGGGTGATAGGCGAAACAAATTCAGAATCGGACAAAGGGGCGTGGCACCACCCATACAAAAAAAACATTCAAAATCTTATATCTCGAAAACCAAAGAATCGATTGAGATCAAACTTACAGGTAATCTTAGGTATTGGCCCTAGAGTGCTTCTGTGAAGCTTTGTCAAAGTTGGATAAAGGGGCGTGGCCCATCCAATACAAAAAAATTAAAACATTGTCGCCGGAAAATAAATAAAATAAAATGAAAAATAAAAAAAATTAAAAAAGCAACAAAAGGCCTGGCGAAGCTGGCGGGGGTTCGCTAGTTATCCTATAAATTTTGAATTTGAATTTCCCAAAATTTGTTTTCTTACATTTTTATACCCTCCACAGGAAGGTATATTCACTTTGCCATTACGTTTGTAACGCCAAGAAGGATTCACCGGAGACCATATAAAGTATATATATTCTGAATCAGGATCGCATTCTGAATCGATTTAGCCATGTCCGTCTGTCTGTCTGTCTGTTGAAAACACGAAAGCGTCCAAAGGAATTGACCTAGGTGAATGAAATTTTGTGAGACGACTTCTTTTTACCGTCGCCAGGTTGGTATTGAAAATGGGCTATGTCGGTCAGGTAGTTCTGGTACCTCCCATACAAAACCACTATTAGACCCACGTCTCTCTCTGTCTGTTGACATCACGATAGCGTCCGAACGAATCGACTTAGGCAACTGAAATTTTATGAGTGATTTCATATTTATGGCCTTCAAGTTTGTATTAAAAATGGTCCATGTCGGTCAAGTAGTTCTGTTACCTCCCATACAAAGCCAATATTTGACCCATATATCTCTGTCTGTTGAAAGCACGATAGCGTCCAAACGAATGGACTTAGGTGAATGAAATTTTGTGAGAGGACTTTTTTTAACCGTCGTCAGGTTGATATTGAAAATTGTCTATGTCGGTAAAGTAGTTCTGCTATCTACCATAAAAAACTAATATTAGACACATACTAACTCGCATGGCAAACATTTTGCATGACTTTTATGCAGTGGTGGGTATCAAAGCATCGGCCAGGCCGATGATATAACATTTTTACTTGTTTAAATTAATATCGGCTTCTTTTGGAATTCGAGCTTAACAATCCTGAATTCGTCAAGCAAATACTAAAAAACCATCGTTTAATCGAAGGCAGGCTATTTAGGTGACGGATTGCTGGCGGATTTATTGCGGATAAAAAATAAACTAAATTCTTGTGACGGGAAAAAGCTGTAAAACTTTTGGGAAAATAAATGGAAATTTTGGTCTAATTGGAAAAAACTGGAAAGCACAATTCGCATTTGAGAATAAGCAAAAGGGAAGACGGCCGAAATCGAAGTATCGCTTTCAATACGATCCGCCGCGTATTTGGGAATAACCCCGTAGAGTTCCATTGAAGATAGGTACCCGCGCCTGTACCGATGTCAATCATAGAACAGTCATCTTCTGACACTTTTTTACACCAGTCGCTTCTGTTAGGAATTCTATTACGTAGTCTCCTTTCAGAGATAAGAGCAGCATGTAGGTAGGACTGGCTTGTTCCTTAATCGCGCCCCATTTTCCTTTCATCGAGGCGTGTTAATAGGGTTCTGCTGACAATAGTCCAGACTCTCTAAGCCTGATGGCGGATTTTGGAAAACGAGATATTATACAGTGTTCTATCTAGTTGTCCTTAAGGTTTTCAGGTCTATTCCGCCCATCCTCGGGAGGTTGAAGGCGGGCACGCACTTTTGCTTGTTAACAGAGACTGATTGCCGGTGTTTCCATACTAACCTTCCGTCCCATACTCATGTTCCGTAGATATGACATGATCCGGTGTGTGAACCTGTCAAGAGTCTAATCGAGTCACAGATACATCTTTTTATGTGGGCTTTATGTAAGCTTCATCTGACTCGACGTTATTGAAGGTTCCTCAATGTCTAGAAACGCACCCAATGTGTACTCCTTATTATGCAACGATTCATTTAACACTACCGATACCACGCTAAATAGTTCCGTGTTAGCATGGACTACGACTTACAGGCCTATTGGTCTGTAGTCCTTGGCTGTGGTGTCATCGGTCTTCCCGTGAATATTATTTTATATACGTAGTTTCGTATTGAACAAATCTTACAAGTAGGTACTTAATGCAACATGTCTAACGAAGAAGCAGATTTTGACAAAGCTGTATCTGAAATATTCTAAGCTTTTCTCTCTCGACGTCGACACGTGTCTGCAATGGGCAATGTCTACAAGTACGCTACAAGACTTGGCGTATTTTGAAACAATTTTTTGTAGAAGCTACATACGAGAGGAGGAGGGGAAGGAGACCATTCTCCACTTTTTCAGCTCTCTCCCAAAAATAAAATCTCCATCTCCATAACAACGACCACGATGACCTAATAAAAACAGACGTTCGAAGTCTCTTACATTTCTTTAGAGATTAAAATTGATTCATCGAGTAAGGTGAAATAAATTCCTAAATTCATGTGTCATCACAAAAAACGTTTTTATGGTCTAAGTGCCACTTCGACCTATAACCTAACCTTTAACTTAAAAATACCTTAAATAGGACTCCTTCTAGGAGTTGACAATAGGGTCAGACATTGGCGAGAGAAGCAGCTAAAGATGTTAGGTACAAGATACTCCTCGCTTTTCCAAGCAAGCACACCTATCTTTTTCCTAAAGTTCTAGACCTACCAAACCAAAACGTATGCCTTAAACTCCTTCGAAGCATATTTAATGTACATCTTCTTTTCTGCTGACCTAGTTCATGCCTTCTCTTAGCTTCAATGTTCTTTGAATATTTATCTTTTTCATTCGATAAACATACGATTTTTGTTAAAAAAAAAAACACAATAACAATATGCTACATACTTTTGACCAAAAATTACGAGTCACGATTCCCATGTTCGGCCAGTGAACACTTTTCCTTTGTTAAACCACGCACTCAAGAATACAGGAATACCATCGACACACGTCGCAACAAACCGAATGACACTGAATTTTTGAATAACCGTGGTGGACATTTTTGTGACCATGGCCATGCAGATTTATTTGAACCCTTGGAAAATTTCCTCCAAAAAAGTTCATCGATTGGTCGGTTTACTTCGCCATTCATTTATATACGCGTTTCCATGGAAGTAGAGGCCAACTGACGACAGTAGGACTGGGTTAAACAGCATATTCCCCTCATGGAGATTACGCGCTGTTCACTTGTTACACAGAAACCCAAAATGGGCATGCGGACAGTGCTCAAAAAGCGACAATTTATTAGCGATTGTCATCTTTAAGGTTGTTGTTTGTACGGTTTTATCATGAAGATGAAGAAAATATGTGAATAAACAAAAAATCACGAAAGGGAAAAATGTATTTTTTATTATACTTTGGAATAATTGACCTTTGTTAGGGAGCTGTGCGAAACGGCCAGGGTTTCCCAAGTGACACTCACTCGATTACCCTCAAAGGGCTCACTTTTGTTAGCCTCTCTATTTACTCTTCACATTTAAGATTGCAATCTCTGTTGTCAGATTGTCAATGCAAATTGTTATCATTCACGTTTTTCTAAATTTTTGACGACTTTTGTCTTGTTGCATTTCTTTCATAGGTAGGTAGTCTCTTTTATCAAACCCCAGTTCGTTGTCGGACTCTTTTGTTTTCACCCACAACACCTGTAGAATGGAATTCATGAAATTTTTTGCAGTTTGAAACCGACAAGTATAAAATTATTTCAATCGGATTTGTTAATCGACATAAAAGTGGCTTCATTGCTGCGAGCCTACCATATAATCCAAAGGACACAATCAGATATAAAAAACAAAAAAAAAACATCAGTAACCAAAAAAACTAAAAGATAACTCAACTGCGGCAACAACAGCAGCAACAAAAAAAAATCGAAAACATTACGATACCATTCAGACAATAAATTGTTTGAACCAAGTGCACCGCAGAGATGCGCAGTCAAAACATAAACGTTCCCCCGAAAAAGAGGAACATACAAAATATTCCGCCGGTCTTGTCTTTGGTTCAGAATCTCCTCCTCTGTCTTTCTTCACTGCTCTGGATGAGGAAATGAACAGAGATTTTCCTGTGCGTTTTTTTGTCAATTGTCTAAGCCATAAATAAGATGCAGAACGCGCGTGGTGATGGCCTAAGAGAAAAGAACTTGCGCGCAAAATCCGAATCTGTCCGGCATAACGGATTCCAGGACGTAACAGAATTTGTGGGTTGGTGAACTTTAGTATACGTACGTTTGCGTTATAAAAATCCGTTAAAACAACCGAAAGCGAAAAACCGTGATTCGAAGAACCACCATTCCGACAAACAATACTTTATGCCGTGCGCTTGACCTTCTTACAGTCTTTTTTTTATCTTTGGCGGAGAGCTACACGTATCGCTTTGGTCTTCATTCCAATGCGTACGCGAGGATCAGGAGCCAATTTAAATTCGGATGCACTCCTGTTGACAATATACAACTAAGCTGCAGCTGTTGTCAGTTGATTCCCAAAAAAAAAAAAAACACAAAAAAACAGATCGCTCTTGAGAAATTACTTAATTACACGAATTAAAGCCTTGCGAATGTGCGACGCGGTATCACTATTCCACCTGTGCGTGAACGCGAACACAGACGGATGGGGCAGTGCTGATGTTTTATCGCCTCGCGAAATTCAATGCGATCGTGTGTTGATTTATCGCTGTAATTGCATTCTTATAGCCACCGGAATGGTGATTTTGTGCGGAGATTTGCTTAATCGACCGCATAAGGAGGCGAATCGGGCTTTCTTCCTTTCATTTTTTGTCGCATAGAAGCGACAGAGATGGTATCGTATTTCGAGGCAAGTGCGCCATGAAATTGGAGAAACTCAAAGGGAAAGGTTATTATGCACATATACACTGGGCATTGGTAATAGGGGGATATTTGTTGCAGGAAGCTGCGACACGTTTATATGCCACCTCTTAATGACCTCTTTCACACTGTCTGATTTATAGGTACACGATATTTTCAATTCAATCATCATCGCTCAGAGACAGTGCGATAGTGACGGAAATTAATTAAATGGACCAGTTGAGAGATTGATGTGCAGCGAATATCTGCAAAAGTAGGGTATTTTAGAAACCACACAATTATTTGATTAATAACTTAAAAAGTTACAGTTATATTCTAACATTAGTGTTTGTAAAGCTTTATAGCGCAGGAAATACATCCTTCGACTTCTATTAGCTTAATTTATATTATACTAGCTGAACCCCCGCCAGCTTCGCCAGGCGCCAGGCCTTTTGTTGCTCTTTTATTTTTTTTTTTATTTTTTTTTTTGGGCGACAATGTTTTAATTTTTTCGTATTGGAGGTGCCACGCCCCTTTATCCAACTTTGCCAAATCTTCACAGAAGCACTCTAGGGCCAATACGCAAGATTACCTGTAAGTTTGAGCTCAATCGATTCGGTGGTTTTCGAGATATACGATTTTGAATGTTTTTTTTTTGTATGGGCGGTGCCACTCCCCTTTGTTCGATTTTGAATTTGTTTAGCCTATTACCCAATCTCCGTAATTACCGACATTTAAAAAAAAAATCAACAAAATCGGTTGAAAATTACAGACGACAGAGGGAAACAGTTTTTTTTCACTTTGTTTTATATATAGAGATAATAATAAAGATATTTTATTTTATTTTTTTTTTTTAAATTCAGAAATTAAATCACTATAACTAAACAAACTAACAAAAGTTGAGGCAAAAAATCCTGCAATGTCACAAGGGTAGTAAAAACTTTTGGTCATTTGTAAAAAATATTAAGAATTCGGCCTCATCAGCGATCCCAACGCTCATTTACAATGACACTCCAGCTGTCAGCTCTTTAGACAAAGCTAATCTGCTCGCTGCACATTTCGCAACCAGCTCGATGCACCCAGATTGCGCTTTGTCTGCACCTGTACTCGAGTGCGTCGAATTTACCATGGGACTCTCGTCCAATCGCAAACGTGCTTTATGATCTCAACATAAATAAATCCGCTGGTCCAGACTGTATCTCCCCCATCGTTCTAAAGAGGTGTTCTTCCACGCTGGCAAAACCACTGAGTAATCTTTTTCATCTGTCCTATTCTTCTGGACTCTTTCCGAGTAGGTAGTAGCATTTGTCCAGCCCGTTCCTAGAAAAGGCGAATCTTCTTCTCCCACTAATTACCGACCCAGCACTTACGTCCATTCTTTCAAAGGTATGGCAACGCTGCGATAAACCGTCAGCTTATGAAATATCTTGAATCATGGAAACTCCTCATTGACTGGCAGTACGTGGCAACAGGTCCACTGGTGATTTGATGACTTATCTCACCTAGAAGTGGAACCAATCTCTCCACTGAATCGAAGATTGTTGAGCTTGATATTTCAAAGGCATTTGACAGAGTTTGGCACCAAGCTCTTTTGTCGAAAATGCGTGCTTTTGGCATCGATGCGTCTCTTATACAATTGATTAGAAACTACCTTCCTGCCCGTTCAATTCAAGTTGTTGTGGATGGTTTCAAGTCTGAAACTCACCACACCATATAAATGCTGGTGTTCCCCAAGGCTCCGTTCTGTCTCCGACTCTCTTTCTCATTTTTATAAATGATCTCTTGTCTGAAACCTCTAATCCAATTCACTCCTTCGCTGATGACAGCACTCTTAGTTTCTCATATTCTTTCTAGGACTCACGTCCCTGCTCTTCGGCAGTAGAACTGGAGCGGCAACGTATGTTAAGCTCATTAAATTCCGACCTTGACAGCATTTTAAAATGGGGTTCAACCAATAGAGTGGAATTTAATGCTTCGAAAATACAATGCCGTCTGCTTTCTCTAAAGCGAAACCCGAATTTACAGCCATTGTCCATGGATGGCACTTGCATCACCGAAACCGAAAGACTTTCCATTCTCGGTATGTGCGTTCATGACAACCTTCGTTGGAATGACCATATACACGAAGTCGCTAAGAATTCTGCGAAATGTCTAGGTTTTCTCAAACGGTGCAAGAAATATTTTACCCCTTCTGATCTGGCTACAATTATATAAGGCGTTCATTCGCCCCAAACTTGAGTACAATTCCCATATCTGGTCTGGTGCGCCGAAAACCATATTGCACCTACTGGATAGGATCCAAAATCGTGCTTTAAAACTTATCGGAGACTCGAATATCGCGAATTCTATTCATTCGCTTGAACATCGCAGAAACGTTACGTGTCTCGCACTGTTTTATCGCTTTTTTAACAAACAGTGCTCAAATGAAATTGCCAGCTGCATTCCGCCCCTTCAGTAATTCAACCGCAATACTCGCCTTGCTAGGAATAGGCAGTTTACCATTCAGCCTATCTTTGGACCGCACTATGAAATATAGAGACTCTTTCATAAGCCGCACAACACGAATGTGGAATGCCTTGCCCAGATCTGTCTTTCCTCCTCAGTACAATTTACAGATATTTAAGACCAATATGTGCATCGGAATCTCCTATCTTCTCTATCCCAATTTCCTTAATGCCCGCGCTGTGTAAATCACATTGCACTATAAGAATAGTCATAACATACCTAACCTCTTATTTAACGAGTGTTAATTATAAAAAAAAATAATAATAATAATCAACTGGATTGAATTTAAATACAGATACAATTTTCTTCAGCGTTTTTTAAAAAATTGGTTTTGAAAACTAACGAAATTCTTTGAGTACGGTAATTAGTACTGTGACTGTGAGCATATTCGTTTTAAAATTTCGGAATGACACTTGTCACTTGCTGTTTTTGTCTTGTTTTGACCATTTGTTGGTTCGGGATATTGTATAAATGATGAAAGTAGCTATCTCCATATTGCAAAGTTGCTGTTCGAAACCTTACGTGCTGCTGTCAAATCGTGTGCCAAATTACATATTATTTCATGTGAAAGTCCGCAATATTTCAAAATAACATATTTTCATAGAAAAACTGGTTAGCGCCGTAGTTCGAATCAAATAATGCGCGCCAGCAGCATGATATCCACCATACTACCTCCGAAATATAGCTATTGTCGAACTACTTCGTCAAAAGAAATTTAAGATATACCGGATTGACAGTGCCGTTAAGTACTGTGGAAGTATTGGAATCGTTGCTTGGGGCTCTGCTGTGAAATATAATCTCTGATGGATTACCTACTACAAATTATGGCAAAAATTTACCGATTTTCTGACGATAACGTGGTCAAAAACATAGGTACCCGAAATAGAGTCAGCCACTGAAAAGCAGAGACCAATATCAACAACTGACTGGATTCTGCCGGACAAGATCAGTCGAAGGAATATAAATATTTACGAGTAGGCAATATATAGACTCCCTTGGACAAGGAAACTTTTGTACTCGCTTCCAGAGGACTAAAACCACCATCAATTTAAGTGCACAACTAATACCTATCTGCAAGCATATCTGGCCGGTGGTTGCATGCAGTATTGAGGTTGTAGTGCAAGATACCAAGCTGCTTATAATTATGTTAACAAATTACACACAGTTGTTAAACAGTCTATAAGACAACTTTATCCGAGAACGTAAGGATTTTCTTTTTGAAAAATCGGCATAATTCTGTAAACTAAAACTTTGTGATCTCTTCTGCATACCTTAAAATCTACTGAATCTAGAAACGTATAGACTGTCGTAATGGAGTACAGAGGTAGTAGATAGTTGACCAGCGTTTTCTTTTTCGAGAGTAGGTAGATCACTCCACGGCAGCGTTCGGACTTGAGAAATTCATTTGTGCAGTAGATTTTTCAAAAAACAGCAGTAAATCCAATTTTTGCGCATTTTTTGTTTGTATTTGAAACCTACATTTCATGTACATATTAAAAAAAACGTATTAGTTTTTTTTATAAATCGATCTGTTTGAATCTTTATTGGTCTTTATTGATCACGAGAGCAGTTTTTTAGCGTTTTCGACTGAGCTCTTCAGATTCTTCCCTCAGATTTCAAATTTTGCCTTTGCAATCGAATTCTATTCACTGGTTAAATGTTAAATTTAATTATTCGAAATGTGATCCTAATTGATTTATAAAAATTGTTAAGTTAATAATCTGAAAAGTGCTCTCGATTCCAAAAAAGATTCCTTTTTTGTGTCAATCGAACAGTGACCTAGAGCAGAAAAAAGTGATCTTTAGGTACTGAATAATTAGTTGTTGACATATCTACTCGTATAAGGAAGTAGGTAACCGACAAATCTAGTCGGTGGCCGCGTTCAGTATACTTAGAGCCTAGATTCGCAGATGAAAATTTCTCATTGAAGGACTAACTGATTAAAATTTCAGACATTTTCAGATAATTCAAATCGAAAGAAGGGACTGACTCGAGAGGTCGGCAAACTTTTTAAGCAACATCAGTGTTATTCAATAATATTTGGTGGCCAAGTGCTTATCGATCAGTGCAGTTTCATTTTCCGGGAAAACAATTAAAAGCCCACCGAAAGAGGAATACTTATATACGGAGAATCGACTTTCGGATTTCAATTGTTCAAACAAATCACTTAAGGAATCTTATGATGAGTATGGAGTGGTACAGTTCGAAATAGCTGTAATTTAAATCGAAGTCTTTAATAAATATTTGTTGTTCTTTGAAACAGCACACCACAATTACATAAAGCTCCCTGCCCTATTGGCTGACACTGCGACCTATGCGACCTGTGCAGTAGATTGATGCGTGGGCGCAGTAGGGCAGTAGATTAATTTCGTTTACGAAAAGAGCAGCAGATCTACTGCAATTGCAGTAAAGTCCGAACCCTGCTCCACGGGCTTCAGAACTATCTCCACACGAAAATTGTACTTCCGCTGCTTAAGGCATACATACTGTCCACGTAGCTGCGCTTCATACGCACGCTTTCGTCGTTTACTGCTTTTTTTACGCTTGTTTGCAGCTTATTTGCAGTTTGCTTGCGACTATACGAAAATGCGACTTTGCAGCTCCGTGGACGGAGCATCGTTTGTTTATATGCCAGTTACGCAATAGCGTACACCATGATGCCAATGACGAAAGAGTACGTATGAAGTACAGCTACATGGACAGTAGGCCTAAGCGAAATTTCGCCACTGCCGCTCTAAATAAAAATCTCTTGCTGGAACAATTTGCACAAACGTATTGGAAATGCTTTAGAAGCGTTAAAGATTCACTTTAGATGAAAATTATGATCCGATCATAAATTTGAAGAAGACATGTCAAAAGGTGCTAGTACACGATATGTAGCGCGCCTCATATATATGTGGCTCTGACGTCACCAAATGTAGACATTGCCTCCATACGCTGACGTCAAAATTACGTCAGAGCCACACACTGAACCAAATTTGGTAGTCATATTGACAAAAACGTAGGTAGACTTGAAGAAATGGCGATCAATATAAGGTCAACACCTCCTATCCGTTGTTTTGACAAATATTTTGTTATATTTAAGAAATATTGTCATTTCGAAAATAATTCCTTAAATTTTTCGTTGTGGTGTTAAATCCACAAAAATTTGTTATAGTGATAAAATTTCATCATTCTACCATGTTATTCCTTTTAAAAAAATATTCTTCAAATTGAAAATATATTCTTCAATTCGACGCATCGTGCACTTTAAATTAACGAAATTTTCTTCATTTTTACGTATTCTGTCTTTGAATTGAAATTTAATTCTTCATTTCAACACTTCAATTTATTGATATTGAAGAAATATTCTTCAATTTTACGCATTGTTTTTCTTCAAATTAACTTATTTATTTCTTCAAATTAATGATTTTTTTTGTCAGTTATTATTCAAACTGACAACAAAACAAAAAAGAAACGTTTTTAAAGTTAAAAATAATTTTTTTTATTTTCTTAGCATAAGGTAAATTATAAAGTTGAAATTTTGTTTGTAACTTACAAAATATGTACATATTTATAAGTGAATATACTTGAAGATGGTCCTTGTCATATTTGGAATTGATGAAAGCAGGCTTGGATATAGGTCCTACAAGGTCCTAGCTATATGTTCTTGGAAAAATTAAACAAATTGAAAACATTAAAGTTTGTTTATAAATTGTTATGTCATTAGAAAATACAACGACGTTCTTACGGTTCATTTATGGTGATCATTGGCTGAATGTTCTTTTACTTGTTGCATCTCCTCCGCACATACCCAACGGTTGATCCAACTAGCAGAGAGGTAGCCTAGAAAAGCATGTTGCTTTTGGGAAAAATATTATAATAAAAAGTGAACTTTTTTCAACTCATTTAACTGCGATTAGGTAAATATAGGTAGAAGGATCATAGACGAAATTTTGAAAAATATTTCTATATTACTTACGTTTTTCTTATACAAGTGTGTTTGAGAAACACTTCCTTTGAACTTATTTTATTGCTTTACTTTTATTTATCAATTCTTTATCCTCCCGACTTCACTTTGGCAATTCACTTTCTAGAATAAAACGTATCACTTCGAGCGCAACAGCGAACAATAACATTTTAAAGAAACTTCTTCAAATTGATGAAAAACCCTTAAGATTCTAAAAATATGTTATGAAAAATTGTTGATTTGAATAACTGATTCTTCTAAAAATGAATAAAATATTTTCTTCAATATCACCTACGGGATTTAGTTAAGTCAACGATTTCAATTTGTCAATATGACGAAATTTCATTCGTTTGAATAAAATACTAAATCGGACAGCAGTTGAAGAAATTTATTGACTTTGAATATTAAATTTTCAATAAAACGAAAAGTTTTATGAAAAATTGTCGATTCGAATAATAAATTCTTCAAAGATTGACAAAATATTTTCGTCAATATCACCTACGCGATTTGGTTCAGTGCATATATATGAGGCGCGCTACATATCGTGTACTAGCACCTAAACGCTACGAATCTATTTAAGAACTTGGCTATTTTGCATCGTGCTGGACTACTGGGGACTGGACTACTGCCAGGTTTAACTTCAAGAACACAAATTGCACCTTAAAGGATTGGATTAGGCATCAAATAACCGGCCACTTTCATTCGTTACAAAAATAAAATTCACTCGAACTATATGGACTGGACATATTGTCTTCTTAATTTAAAAACTTTATGTAGCTTTTTTTAAAGATTACCAAACAATGTGGTCGAGAGCTGCCAAACTTAATAACGTCTCTGCTCAAAACAATCTCCTTATTGAATCATCGAAAATATTACCTCACCTTCAGATTCAAGAACCCATATCAAATGCTAAAATCGGTGACATTTTAGTTAAATCAGTTTCGTTCATAATTCTCTGCGAAATTATCTTTGAATCTGTATTTATCGCCACCGCTATAAATTAATCCAAGCCAACATAAACGGCGCAAATAAACAAAATGCGCTCTTATGGCCGAGAATGTGACAATAACGTTAACACTTTAGCGCTGTGCAAAATTAATGACACCCCAACCAAAGGAAACTTTCAACTATTTTCAGTACCCGTCCCATATGTCATTCTCCATCATACATTATCGCTGAATTGGACCGAAAAGAGATAGAAAAAAAGCACACGCTCTCCATTATAACCATCACTTTAGGCCATTTGTGTATGAGGTGCAAACACGTTCACGCCCGATCCCCCCCTTGACACGACAACAACTCATAGTCATAGAATCGCACCCTCCAGTGCTGGGACAAACTAGTTTATTCGAAGATAGATGATTGCGCACTGTGCGCGTGCGTTCTCGCTCGCTCTCGTATATATCAGCGAGTCCTGTAAGTGTACCCCCATTCAGGTGGCCAGCTTGGTGGCTATCGCTATGGCATATGTAGACGACAGGCGAGCGCAAACGGGACAACTGGACCTGGACACAGCGCGCGAAAAAGCCCCAAACTGACAACGCTGCAACCAGACTAGCGCCAGTGCCGCGTGGATATCTCGAATTATTATTATTATTTAATGGGCAGTCGCGCGACTAGCATATCAATCGATATTGGCTTATAAAGTGTGGCCATTGATTAATTTTATCGGCGAATTTTAAATGATTTATTAAGATCTAAGATAAATCATTTAGCAGCGATTGCTGGCGCGCGAGGCGAAATGCAAAAACGGCTCGGACACTGGTTGTGGTTAAGTCGTCGTAATGGACAGATAGACGTAACGTATCCAAACTAATGGTGTGTAGTTTTTATCAGGGCACCTATATGACGACGTCATATGTGTGCATAATGACAGTCGTAACAGTTTTTGGTTTTCTTTTTTGGCGGTAGATATAATTGGTTATACAGGGCACTTTGCGTCCAATTGACAATACTTAATTACTGGGCCTCCAAGAAAGGTGCTTTTATGACTGGTGATAGAGTGCCCCCAACTAACTGACCGGTGTTATGATTATTTTTATCCAATTTCTGATTGCAGGTATGGAGCGTTAAATGTTCAATTAAATTCACACTTCCAACGAATGGGTGTGAGCTGGACTACTTAAGTGCGTATAATAAAAATTAAACGGGCCTTATGAGAGTGTTATGGATTAATTAGCAACAAGCGGACTGATAGGCAGGCTGCTGGATTTTATTTTCAATTGACGGTTTCAACAACTTGTCAATTTAAGTATCATGTTGATAGTCGATAAACTGCACACAGGTAGAGTTGTTTTTTCTTTTATTAGGCCAAAAACTAATTGGGTGCTAAACATTTCAACAAATTGGACCGTAGAAATTGTCATTTCGTATCACCACGCTTCTGTCACTGCACCTGCTTGGCTGTCAATGAAAAAAATCATGTGTGGTATAGCCAAGACCTCAGCTTGAAGAACGCTCCTGTAGCAAGTTTGTCTGAGGGAGCTGGATAGTTTTAGAAATTTAAAGTGAAACTAGTGCAAGAGCCATTATCCATTTGGGGGCCTACTTGGTTATTCTGCCATTTTTGTTTACATATACATACTTAGAAAGAAGTAACGACTTTTTTTTGCAAAATGAAGACGCCCGCTGTTTTTTTTTTTTTTTTTTAAATAAAATTAGAATTTATTTGAGTTATTATATAAATGTACGCTTACTTATATTTTTTTCCTCTTTTTTAAGCTTACACAATATTTTATCGCAATGGCTTTTTGTAATCTATATGTACATGTTATTTTTTAAAGCTGACGGAGGTCGACTACGGCAATGACCGAGTGGTTCCGAACATAGCCCCTATATCCCCGTTTCCCCTTCCCCCATTCTCTCCCTAAGTAGCCTAAACTGATCCGGAGGGTGTAGCCAGTACAATGTTGAATAAGAATTTTTAAAATCGGTCAAGTAGTTCCAGAGTTAGTCCCTGCCACCCCTTTACTCCTCCCCCGTCACCAACTTAGTGCTTACGTAACCAGTGTGGTTTGATTATTTGTACTACGCGATCATTATCGTTACACTTTTCATTGCTGCAGATCTCAAATATGTACAGTTAGACTTGCCATACGTCCCGGTTTTTTCGAATTGTTTCGAACTCAATCGGCATTCCTCGCCTCCTAGGTAGTTTTCGTAGTACATACCCGTGTCTTATCGAGTTATCTAAATTCTAAATCTACATAGTTATCTACTTACTATAAGGCTTTTCATTTAGTTTTTAGTGCGGGCTTTACTCTTTTCTTAGTGATTGGATTTAATAACTATCAACATGCCTAAATGTACGTGCAAATTTAATAGTGATCTCGAAAAGGAATATCCTTTCTTAAAGAAACTTTGTTCTGGCTCTGATCAAGGTGTAAGGTTTAGATGTGGGCATTGTAGTGACATAAAAATAGTCTTTCAGCAGCTGTTAGCTCTTCCGAGGTTTCATCTTATTTTAAGTCTACCTATCCGAATGACATGAATTTAGCGCTTGCAGCATAGGATAAACTTTTGCGTACATATTATAAAGCAAATCATAACCTTAGTTTTAATTCAAATGCGTATTCTTCCAAATTGATATCAAAGTTCTTCGAAGAGTGAAGCCATTCTTGTTAGCGTCATTGCCCCGTTTGGTGAAGACGAAGTACGTAAAGATCTTGAGAAAACAAACTTTGTGACCGTCAGCATGGATGCTTCTAATAAATAATAAAAAGGAAGTGAAACCGGTGCAGATCAAACTCTTAGCCCCGGTGCACACTTGCGTTTTTTAACGCGCGGTACCGCAGCGTCACCGCATTTGCGTCTTGCAGTACTCACAAATAAATTGAGTGGTGCACACACACGTACGATGACGCTGCGGCACCGTGCGTCATACTTGCGGGAAAAAAGACTCGCAGGTTTCCTCGGAATCGTTTTCAGTCAGTATATTGTTTGTTATTGAGCAGTTCACACATGCGTAATTTTTCCGCTAAGACGCAAAGGCGGTGACGCTGCGGTGCTGCGCGTTAAAATAACACATCTGTCATCTGTGCACCGGGGCTTAGACTTTAAATCAGTTCCTCGGGAGACAGCAGCTATCTTGACAGATCATCTCGTATCAATTCCAAAGAAAAAGAATTTAGAAAGTAAAGTTCTAGCTTATGTGGAGATAATTGCAATTGCAACACGATCTTTGGTGGCGTTCTTAGAAGAGGACAAAATAACGTTTATGCATCGTTTCAAAAATAACTGGGAAGAAACAACATTGGTATTGGCTTTGGTGCTCACTGCTCACATCGGGCACAAACCTATTAAAAATTCTGTGGATTTTCTCCCAATTGAGATTGAAGCGTTGGTATAGTACAAATTTAAAAATATGTATCTACTTCAATATTTACACTGTGCGTGTAACTCAGCTCAAGGAGTTTTGCAATTTTGCAGGGATAGAATACAGAAAATTGCAACATGGGAACACACGGTTCCTATCTTCACTTCCAACAATCGAAAGAATCTTGCAAATGTACCAAGGATTGAAAGAGTACTTTTCTTCACTGGAACTTTGTCTTGTCCTCATCAAAAACTTTTTTTGATGATAAGCGGGGCGAAATCTACATGTGGTTTTTGCATGGCCAGCTTTCACTGTTCAACAAAGCTCTGTTTTCAATTTGGAAGGACAATAATCTAGTGCAACTGATGTTGCGAGTGCCCTTCAAAATTTAAAAGCAATGCTTGAAGACAGGAGGGACCGCAAGTTCATCCCCAATGGTGCAAAAAAAACTATTGATAACTCTTGCCGAAATAGGTAAAACTGAGTCCAAAATAAACGAAGATTTTAGAAAATTTTACGACAGGTAAGTTTTGTTGAAAAAAATGTCACAATTTTTTAGTGGGTAGCGGTAGAATACTTTTTAAAAAAAAAATAATAATTGTCTCTTTAGAATGAATTTTGAAAAACGATAAATAAGCCATGTAATAATTACTTATCTATCAACATACAAACTTTCAAGTTAATACGGCTAACGGTTCGTGAGACCCCTCTTACTCCCCGCGACCCCTTTACTCCTGAACAATTCTTACCCACCGCCGTCTCGTCTATAATTCACTTTCAATTGAAATGAAGAACAGGAACACATTCTGGAGAAGATTCAAGATATCGATATTCTGCCTTTTCCTCGCATAAAGAATGAAGAAGATAGCTTGCAAATATGTCCTGTCAATTATGTTTGTCGATTTGACAGTCGCTTGTAGTCGATTACAAATGTCTGATCGATGCTTTCTCTTGGAAGTGAACAAAATTTGTGCGTACGAATAGCTAAAATCAATCGACGCAATCGACAATTGTCGTGCCGATCGCTGATCGATCGCCAATAACTACTCATAAAACTATAACTGAAATTAGATAATCCAAGAAGCTTACACCAAAAAGGGTTTTCTGCAACTACATATATCGCGGATAGTTTCCAACAGTATCCATCCACCCATCCGGGGTGGACCTGGGCGTCTCAAGCCAGCACGATCTTTGGCCAGCTGTCTCCAGTTTTGCACGCTAAGTTGGTTAAGGTTCCCTTCCACTTGCGTGCGCCACCTGAGTCGCGGTATTCCTCCACTGCGCCGTCGCTCGGGTGTGGATTCGAAGATCTTCCGGGCCGGAGCATTCACGTCCATTCGCTCTACATGACCCAGCTACCGCAGTCGTTCGACCTTCATTCTTCTGGCTAGGTCAATGTCAATTCGTCGTTATATCTCCTCCTCAATTCACCGTCTATGCAGACGGGACCGAAAATTACTCGAAGAATTTTCCTCTCGAATCAGCCAAGAGTAAGCTCATCCGCTTTTGATAGAGTCCATGCCTCTGCACCATAAAGTAGGACTGGGATGATTAAGGTCTTATAATGGGTCACTTTAGTTGTCCGTAGAGGGCTTTGCTACTCAATTGCTTTCTTAGCCCAAAGAAACAGCGATTGGCAAGAATTATTCTTCGCTTAATCTCAGCGCTGGTGTCATTGTCTGAGTTCATAGCGCAGCCTAGGTAGACAAAGTATAGTGACATTCTGTCCAAGACGTCAGTGTTGGGTGTCCTTTCTTGATGACAGCATATTATACTTTGTCTTGCCCTCATTGGCCGCCAAACCCATCTCCCATATGGGACACTGACTACTCAAATATTGATCTGTATCTTGCAGATACATTAAAGCCACAGAAAGCTGCCTAAGTATGCAAACTTTAACTCGACAAAGACTCCGATTTATGAATACAAATCTGAAAATTACTCTCAAATCTATTCGGACAAATTAAACGCAGCAATGAAACAAGAGTCCCCATATCCGATTTACCAAAAGTAATTACGAATTCCTTCTCGCTGATCCATACTAACTGGAAACACGAAACAAAAATGAGGTTTCTGCGAAAGAGCTCTTCACTCCATAGTCCACACCCCCTGCCAGAGCCCAGGTGATGACTTATCACCGCGAAACAATCTCGTTCAACAGGTGAATATAACGAACGTGAAAACTCCTCCGGCTACTGCTATCTGTCTGCCTGTCTGCTGCGCTTACCTGCCTGCCTGCCTGGCTTGGCTTTGTGTATAGCTTGTTGTGCTTACTTGCCCGCATGAGTTCTCGTTCTGATTGTTATTTCTATTTATGGCCAGTTAACCATTCTATCCTGGCCATCCACCACTGTACCTGTCGCAACCGAATCTGCATACGGACCGATTCTTAAACCGAAACAAAATAAAAAACGAAAAACCCCGCCGACTACCTCGAACCATATTTTGCTGGTTGCGCTGCTGGGATGCCTGCGCAAAAGACCTTGATCTTCACCAACCTGGTCAAGATCACATGAAGAATATGCATACCAAGCAATTCTTTGGGGCCAAAACGAGAATCTCGGCGAATTATTTTATGCAAAACAGGACGATGGATACAGGTTGCTTAACTCGTTGTTACACAGCGCAGATGACATTGTTGGGCAGAATTTTGTTGCTCTCGATGTGGGTTGTAGCCAAATTAGTGGATTTACATGTCTAACAATGTTGACCATTGCCAATAGTGCGCGCGCAGCAAAAACCGCTCACCACTCACCACTCACCGTTCACCGCGCACTGGTGGTAACGAAGGGCTATTGTGTGTTTCGCCTGATGTGTTGTTTGGCGTTTGTTATCTGTGTGTTTGTGCAACAAAGGATGTTCTTAGGATGGTTTTTGCATAATGCATGGATTTTTGATTTTTAAGGACCAACGTTGAGGTCGCCGAGTGGCTCAACGTTAAAATGTAAATTAAATTAAGGCTTTCCGTCAAGATCTTGGCGGAGTTTGTCATTGCCATATACGCACAACAAAGGGCAGAGCAAATGAGCAAATTTGCATCCTCCATCAGATATCAGTGCGCGGTATCCTTATCGGTTGGTTGTTTGTTTTCATTTCTGGCAGAAGGGAGAGAGATTCACAATCGGGGGGTTTGCTTTATTTGCGATAGGGAAGAATTAAAATAGGAACTTTAATTGGAATGTTATAATTATAGGGTCTGTATCGGTAATGGAATGGATAAGCAACATTGAAATCAGACGCTGCACAATTGAGATCATTGGAAACGGCCATGGAATTGGTGATATTAATAGATATTCGCTAGTATGAATATCTAAAGTAATGACTCTCCTGTTGAACAAACGTTTGTCTGCCTCTTTTTTGTTACATGATAAATGTGCTAAAAACAACATATAATACACTATACAGTATTAAGGGATCATTAGGTAGGTTGTAGGGTAGAAGATCGAGGCATTAAAACAATACCTAAAGGGCTAAAGAAATTCGAATAAGTTTAATGGGAATTCTCCATTTTCGAGGAAGGGAATTTTTTCACGCAGACGCAAACCCATTTTACTCGAAATTCTTCGACTTTCGGAGAAAGACGAGAATGCACTTAATCGATGAGGATCTTATAATAGTATCAGTATTGACTACATCAGCGCCAAACCTCTGCCGAATGCTCCAAGCAATGGCAGGCAGCACAATAACAAAGGAAATGATCCGATGCTTAGCAAAAGCAAAGTGTCCCGTGTAAGAGCGCCAATAAGTTGTTTACAGTATTTTCTGCTAAGAGACAACAGGAATGCCGTAGATTTCTTACTAACTTTCGGGAGCATCGGTTTAGTCTGCACTGCCAGATACCCAATCGGCAATGAAGCCTCTGACCGAGAACGAAGTAGGACTCAGCGCAGGTTCTATGGGCTCGAGAAATTATCCTATGATCTTTGCTTAGCAATCTCATTTGATATCTCATTCCCGCAATCCCAGTGTGGCCTGGGACCCAGACAAGTGTCAAAGAGTTCAGCACCTTTCGACAGACTTCATAGAATTCTTGCATTCCCGGACTATTTTGGAACGGGTAACAGAGTTCAGCATGGCATTGAGCGAAGCTTGGCTGTCGCTATAGACGCAGATACTTCGACCCCGCCAACTGCTGCTAATAATACATTCGGAAGCCATTAGCATAGCATAGATCTCCGCTTGAAAAACAGAGGCATACTTGCTCAACGAGTAGTAAAGTCTACTGTTTATGTCGATTTCCACGAAGACGCCAGCACGGAACCTTTGACTAGTTTTGGAGCCATCCGTGAAAATTCGACTACATCCCAAACCAAGCTTAGAATCTGTCTGAAGCCACTCCTGAACAAGGCAAGTTGACTCTGAATTTGCATAACACCCGTAGTTCCAGTGTTATTGCATCAAACGGAATATCTATAGAAAAAGATAGTAGAACATTCGGTACCGTTTTCGCTTCCGTTTTGCTCTGTTCAAGTCAAAATAACAGGAGGGACTGTCGCGTTGTCCAAGAAGTAGGTCGGTTCCGGGTGGCATACCTACCTTGAGCATCTATGTGCCCTGCGAGCAAAGCCTTCTTCCCTCTCCTATATATGGAGTGCGCAGCTTGCGGTGTTCGTTGAGCAGATGCTTGCCGAATCGACGCACTACGACCAGACTATCTTGAGTACCAGGAGAGATTACCGAGTAAATCCTTTACGCCACTTTCTCCCTCCTTCTAATCCATTCTTTCAAACGAATCGCATGAAGAAACGAAGCTGGTTTTTTGGATGTTGGTAAGGACCTCCAGAATCCTTGCCCCGACTGCAGTCTAAAAGATAACGGGTGGAATTTTCACTTTCACGAATACCACCTGGAGTAATATCATATCCATTGATGTCAAAGTCAAAGCCAAGACGTGGATTTTGTCGCCTCTTAAGGCAGGTATGCCTATTTCGGGTATATTCTAATACCTACCCGAGGGTAACATAATAACATATAACAAGACTTGAGTATCTATAGAATATTGCTAAACGATATCGCCGAAACCTACAAGCAATGTTTCAAATTAAGCACTCAAATCGTGTTGGTGAAATTTTACCTAAGTAGCATTCGAATACACATTTTAGGCCTGGCCATGATGGAATAAGTATAAGGTGGTCTCGTCGGCTGCCGAATCGTTCGTTTTTTGGTCCCTTAACGTTCTGTGAGCGTTTGCTTGTTGAAGCGAAAGGTTGTGTGCGGACGAATTTGTTTGCAAAACGTCAACCCTTGTGCAAAAAAAAAATGTTTTTTTTATTATAATAGGCAACTTCAAACCAATTCCACTCCACTTAAAGGTTAATCAACATACTCATGAACATACTCTCTCTGCACACTCTATTGTCGTTTCACTTACACTTACTACGCTGAACCCTTTCACACGCACTTATTACTAGTATAGTTAAGGGACTACTTTTTGCCGACGAGACCACCTTATACTTATTCCATCATGCTGGTGTCTATTCGTGATCCCATTTAGGAACTTATGTTTCGAAGCAACGAAGTAACAGATTCCTTTTCGTTTCGGAAGTGGCGCAACACAAAGTAGGAATTGTTTTTGACGCAAATCCTGCTATATACCATCTTTAAGCACACAATTTCAGCCCAAGGTGTCAAGAATTCTGCCTAAGTAGTAACACAAATTGGGAAAAATGCCTTAAATAAAGGTACGCTTGAACCTTCTAATTTTAGCATCGTTCATTTGATCTACAAGATTTATCGACAATATTGTGTGAATACCTAACCTACCTAAAAACGTTTGTAACAATAAACTAATTGAGAGTGCTATAATGAGACACTATTCATTCATAAATACTCTGGGTCATAAAGCACTACATCTTCACCAGATAGATCCTGAAATTTATAAAGAAAGTTAAATATTTCCCGGTCTACAAACTTGTTATAGGTTACTAAAGATATTTCTGGTCGCACTGCTCGAGTCAAGTCCCATAAAACATTTCGGGAGATACGAAGCGTTATATAGGTTCGTTCTTTTCGAGAGGTATGTTTATTAAAAAAAAGAGCTCCTCAGAGCCGTAGGTATATCTAGTTTTGATACAACTGCCAACCTCCTTCGTCAGCATTGCAGTTAAAAACGCAATGAGAAATTTCGAGAGATGTTATCTGACCTTCAAGGGCCATATTATTCCAAAACTGGAGGCAGTTAACTTGAGGTAGGTTAGATTGGCTTCGAGTTTATCACTAGTTAGTATATTTGCGTGAAAGAAGCGTAGTGGCTCTAGGAATAGTATGTATATCATATTTACAAAGCAATTTCAAAACGCTTTTTCGGCCTTAGGATAAACGCTCACATGCATTTTTCGGCGTAAGAATAGTATTCAATGCGTAAGCGGTAGGACTGCTAGGTGTAAAGTCACAGTGAAAGTTATGTTAGGTATGCTATTTTTAATTACGGAATAGTTGCGCGAGGGAAATGCGCGTCAATCTTTACAACGCCAACTAAGCAGGTATACTACATCTGTTATCGTTATCTTGGAAGTTTGAAAATCCATTTCAAAAACTCTTTAGTTGTGTTCGAATACTTTGAAGTTCGGGACCTACAAATGCACGGTATATTTAATTTTTCAGCATCACTAAGCGCATATCTAAAAAACAAGTTTCCCATCATCAATATAACCCTATGCACAATTATTTACCTCAAAATCTATTTAACTGACAGCTTTGTATAGAAAAGAAAAAAAAAACATTTTAATGAGATCGAATCGATTCGTCATGCCGTGTTCCACTTCAATTAATCAATTTCGTTTAATTGGAATTCGTTTGAATTCGCTCTTCAAATGTAGCAAACCAGCAAAGACGTCAGTAGCAAACACTCATCGTAAACCCCTGAAAAAACATCCCAAACCCACACAGACTACTTGAAGCACACACTATTTGCATTGCGTCTGATCCGCACAACCACATTTCCCACCCCTTATCGTTGAATGCCTATCCGTATCGCAATCGCAACGCCATCGCTGCCATAATCAACTAGCTATCCACCCGTGAGAAAGTTTTAATTCACTGCTCGCCCTGAACCTGTATAGTATAACTCGTATCTATTGGATGATCCCTTCCCATGGTCGTGACCAGCAAAGGGATGAACATTCAACAATATCAATAGAACTCGCGCACACATCGACATCCACTTAAAGCGATAAGTGTGCCGCAGGATGGGGTCCTTGAAATTAATTGTTAACGTACGCAATATGCTCTGCTCATCCACTCAGTGGCTTTCAAAGCATATGCAAGTTCTTAATGACCCTCGTCCAAGGCGGAGGAAGATACCCGCACTATCGTCACCATGGGACATCGCCAGCAGCAGACTATCGTCACGTGACATATTGTTACCGATTCGTAACGATCTGCTGTCATTGGCATGCAAGTGCGGTCCTCTTTCCGGTTAGAATAAAATTGATGTGCAGATAACGTTGCATCCTTGAAGTGGCACACAGGGACATTAAGTGCTGACGCTGATGCTGGAACTTGTGCTTCCGTCTTCCGGAATACATTAAACATTGTTGACGCGTGCCGTTGTCCTTGTTTTGATTTATCCTCGGAACTTGTCAGAAACTTGTAGTTCGTCGAGCGAAAGCTAAACAACATTGTTGCCGCGAGCGTTATTATGGATTTCTGTTGTAAATAAAGTATGCATTGTCTGTCAACTTGATGGCCCAGTTTCAATTCGGGTTGCAACAGGGGGACGCCATCATGACGACGACGATAACGCGAGCCCTCCGAAGAGGCAAAAAGGCATCAAATCTCTGATGGCTGTGGTGGGTGGAGAAAAATCGCCACAGATCTTGGGGTACTTAAATTACTTTTTGTTGTTGTTGGTACTCTCCTCAAATGGTCCACTGGATACCGTGGAGAACGTGAAAAGGCCATAAAATGAAATTAAAGTGCGAGACAATATGATGACGGCAGCGTTGGGATCCAAACAAAAGGTAACTACTCCGAGACCAAATTAAAAAGCAAACCATTCCATCCTTTGGCTCGGCTCAAAGACAATTGTGCGTAGGACTTGCAAAGAAAGAACGACGGACGGTCTGTTTTTTTTTTTTTTTTTTTCGCTGCAGAAAAGGGCGACAATTGCCTCGGCTCGGGTTGCTTGTGCTTATGCTTATCCCTGCATCTCGGCTGAGTGTAATCGGGACGACAGAAATATATGTAGCCACAGCCAGCGAATAGTGATAAATTTCGATATTAGGCTTAGACGGTAAGGAGGAGTGACTATGAGGGATCCAAGAGCACGACGGGCCTGCATCTGCGACAGACCATGGTATACCGAGTTGATTGGTGTCAGCCATAAACTTTCGGCTGAGATGGAAATGAATGAAGTGGCGCCAAATGGATTCGAATGGCTGTGTGTAGGGGGCGTCTCATGCGGTGCTATTTCCATGTGCGGGTGTTGGCATCTAGGTTTGGCTTTTTTTGACTGCAAAGTGTTTGCAGTTGACCGAAGCTAAAGAGTTGGTGAAATATGAGAGCCGCTGGTGGCGTTTTGTTATTTGTTTGCCTTCGCATTTGGGTGAAATTTATGACAATCATGTGAATGTGTGAATGTATGCCAGTACATTTCGCAGGTTGGAGAGAGATGTATAGGAGGGATTCTATTCGACTTTTAGCAATTCAACACTTTCTAGAGATTTCTTGTTAGATAGCAGACATTTTGAGGTGGGTACAAGGTATTTAGGTTTATTTTCACAATTTCGACTTCCTATTTATGAAATTTTTCAAAACTTGACTTTCTCTTATTGATGGTGGTGGTCTTAGTTAGCTTTATTGAAACAGTTTGGACTTATAGTTACAATTAAAATATTGAACCGACCTGCCTTAAGGAATAATTTTTGAAAAAATTATGCTTGCAGCATATTTTATACTCATCATGACGATTGGCAGAGTTCAGGACAACATTTTAGAACAATTTTCCAAACAGTGTTGGCACGATTTTTAAACCCGACTTTAGATCAGGTGGTAGAGCCAGGCAACTGGGATTCGGCCGATTTTTAGATATTCTCCGAATTAGTCTTAGATATTTGTAGAGAGAGATTAATCAGCCAAATTTTGAGTTAAGTATAGTTGTAGGAATATTCTTTTTTTTAAAGAATATCTACTTTTAAAATGATAGCACATTTTGAAGCTTGGAACTTTTGGATCCCCCTTTGACTTTATTTCGAGCAATTTCTGATCAATTTATTACCAAATCTTAAAATGTTTTTTTTAGAGTTCTTTGGACTTTTAAAATATACATTCACCCCTATTGCCGTTGGCGTTTGTCGTATACGGGTTATGTTTCGTGTCTCGTACAACAATGTTCAGATTTTTTTTTAAACTTTTGTTAACAATTTTATTTCCTTTTGTCTGTGTTCACCATCATTTCATTTCATTTGCCTCAAAAAAGTTAAAAACGGCGACTAAAAAATGAAGCAAGTCGTTTACGACAAACGACAACGGCAATAGGGGTGATTTTAACACGATTTGTAGAGGTTAATAAATAAATAAATAGTTGGCGCAACAGGCGGTAGACACCCAAGGCCTAGCTTCTCGCAACCATTCGTTTTATGTAAGTTTCTATTTTCGGGACGAATGGAAGGGACCTACAGTTTTATGCCGAGTCCGTACGGCTGAATTGAGAAGCTTTTTCATAACAGTCATACTTTCGGATGTTTGTCAGACGTTCGCGAGAGGTGGCGCAGTAGAAGAAACCTTAAGATGTAATTTGTGTTTTTCTAGGGATCGAACCTGGGATCCCTCGCACAGTAGTCCAGCACACTAACCACTGCGCTACTGCGGTTAGAGGTTAGTTTAAGTTTAAACCGATTTCGAGTGTAGGTAGTGTTTGGTTGTATTGTGATTTTTTTGAGGAAAACATTTTAAATAAATGTTGTGTCTATTTCTGAAGACTTTTAGGAGAATTTCAGTGGATGAGTTTAAGTATAATTTTTGAGAGAATTTTCAGGCAAGCTTGTTAACGACTCTTTTGCAATTTAGAATATTTTATAGACATTTTGTGTAGGTAGTAATCATTTTAATAGTGAATTTTGTTGACCGTTTTTGCATCAAATTTAGGAGCATTAGCTATGAAAAAAATATTTTTTTTTACACTATTTTTGGACTTTTAAAAGTCGTTTTCAAATATTGTAGTAACTTGTCACAATGCCGCAGTGATTGCGAGTGCATCGTGCGTTCGCTATCGAGGCGTTTTTTAAAGTACCGATTCTTACGTCAGGGCGCGCCGAAAATTGTGTTCACGCTACAATAATGAGCGATGGAAAAAGTGTACATTTGATTCGGTCCTGGATATGCAAAGATTCCGCGAAACTTCTTTAGCTCTAAACACTTCTCAGCCAAAGGGCCAAGTGCAGCAGAACATCAAGGACTATTGAAACCCGACGAACGAAATATCAGGCCAAACTTAACCCCCATGAACTTTTTCTTAAGAGTGAAGTCTATGGCAAATTGGTAATAGACTGCAGTCTCTCACGGAGCTGAAGGAAAAAATCCAGTGAAATTCACGACATCCAGCCAAGCCTACTGCAGCGCTTGGCACATAACACGATGGCCAGCTTCTAACAGTGTGTGCAACTGAATGGTCGTCATTTGGACGACTTAATTTTTAAAAATAAAACCCACATTCTTTTTGTTCATGACAAACTAAACAATAAAAAAATATGTTTCATATTTTTAGTTTTATTCACTTTTGAAAACATAAATCCGGACACCCTGTACAAAAAAAAAACATCCGCTTTGGATGTCAACTTTTTTTTTATAAAATACAATAATAGTTACAGTCACAGACACACATCTTTATGCTTGTTTTTTGTGAAAGCTTTAGAAAGCAGATTAAGAGGTACCTACCTTTATAGTTTTGCATTATCTCTTCTCTATATAAATCAAAGTTGAAAAAACTGTTTCCCTCTGTCGCCCATAATTTTCAACCAATTTAGTTGATTTTTTTTTAAATGTCGGTAATTATGATGATCGGGCGATAGACTAAAAAAATTCCAAATCGGACAAGGGGGGGTGGCACCGCCCATACAAAAAAAATTCAAAATCGTATATCTCGAAAACAACCGAATCGATTGAAGTGCTCCTGTGAAGATTGGTCAAAATTGGACAAAGGCGTGGCACCGCCCATACAAAAAAAAAAACATTCAAAATCGTATATCTCGAAAACCGATTGAGCTCAAACTTACAAGTAATATTACGTATCGGCCGTAGAGTGCTCCTGTGAAGATTGGTCAAAATCGGACAAAGGGGCGTGGGACCGCCCACAAAAAAAAAAAAAAAAAATTAAAAAATGTTCGCCCGTAATTTTCAACCAATTTACTTGATTTCTTTTTAATGTCAGTAATTACGGTGATCAATATTTATAGGCCAAACAAATAAAAAAAAAAAAAAAAAAAAAAAAAGGCCTGGCGAAGCTGGCAGGGTTTAGCTAGTAATTTATAAATAAAAAAAATAAGTAAAAAGTCTGTGGAAGGAATCGGTTAAAGAAAACCGTTCAATTGTTTTCGTTTGCTCGAACGTCTTGCTTCATATTGCTTTGAAAACGAAAAGAAACATAACCACACATAATGTGTCTAAAGAGAGATATCTACATTTCCTGAATGGAATCATTAATTGTTTGCAAAGGTGGTACTGTCAAAAGTCTAACTTCCTCAAAATATGAACACTGCTTGTAAAACGTTTCCAAAATGGAAGACAAAAACGA
Organism: Cheilosia soror; assembly: GCA_949372485.1. Classification (NCBI taxonomy): domain Eukaryota; kingdom Metazoa; phylum Arthropoda; class Insecta; order Diptera; family Syrphidae; genus Cheilosia; species Cheilosia soror. The sequence goes on from OX443561.1 coordinate 120,090,086, forward strand.
AAGCAGTTTCATGAAGGAAATAGCTTACGTATATCCACGATTCTTTCGATTTCTTTTAGTTTTTTACATCCCTGTTATTTCTGCATGCCAGTTCTTTTCGCAGAACTTCCCCATCACATATTTATCTGTTCTTCAATGTTCTCTAATTGGCGAAGGATATTCAAAGAATTGAAAAAGTTGTGATTAGGCGGAGGACTTTCCAAAATGTCTTCTCCCATCTTCGCCGACAAACTTGTTACAGTCTTTAAATGTGGGAACACTTTATTACCTATATTTTAAGTTAAATTTTAAGTTTTTGGCAACAATACTTCTCCCGGAAAAGGCGAACCTATAACGCTTAATCAGCGCTCGAGATGCTTGCAGATGTATGTTAGTTATGCACTTAAATTGCTGAAAATTGTAGTCTTCTGGAAATATATCCTCAGGAAGAGAGTTCCAAAGTTGGCTTGTCCTGTAACAGAAGGAATTTTGGAAAATTGATGTCCTCGCGGTTGTCAAGTGTACTGCTGTATGGTCATGATCATGAGCATTAGCTCTTGTTGGGCGCCCAAAAGTTGCATTTCGAGGGATAATTTCCTTGAGTTCCTCGGAACATCTACCATGGAAGTACCTATATAACAAGCACAGGTCACCGACTTGTCTTCTGTGCAGATAGATCCCATAAAAAATAAGATTATTTACTTTTTCGAAACGTTTTCGACCATAATAGGCTTTAATGTATTCAACACGATTTATTAATGTTAACTCAAATATTCGATATTTTAATGAAATCTATGGATGCATTTAAATTGGAAAATATTCCAGTACAAAGCTCCTGTTTCTGAAGTCATTTTTGAGACGATATTTCAGCCGATTCTTTGGAGATATTTCCAGTTTGACGGACGATTGTAGTAGAGGACATTTTTGAACTATATTATAGGGTTTCAGCGAGATTTTTACAATTTCAACCATCGAAAAAATACCACATTTATTTATTCGCGCTGAATTCTGAAACTTGCCTATTGCAGCTATACTCACGAATGTTTGTTAAAAGTTTGCAATGGGTGTAATGTGTGTTTTCCGACGATTGAGCCTAAAATCCCTATAGCTGGGTAGCTCAGCATATAGCACCACAAGTCCACTTTTAAAGAAATTTTCAAATTAATTATATTATTCAACCAAGCCCCGGAAGGGATTTGCCTTGAATAATGTTCGCATAAAAATTTGCTTATTGCTCACGTTCACATCAAAAGTGTCAAAACAAATGCACCAAGGGTTTAGAGTTCAATATATGGAAATCATTACATCGCCTGTCACATGAAAGCCGCGCCACCAAAGGCGATCTTATACCATCCAAGGGAAAGGAAATCCACCTTCATCAAAGCCTTTCACTTTTTACCAATGGCAACAAGCCTTCTTACCCATAATGGAACCTCGCAAATTCGCACACGAATTTCGTCCATCATGGCGATGTTTAGGTCGTGTGGGTTCCGCAAAATCCCCAAAAATGCACAAAGCGGGCCCCAAAATCCTCTCGTATATGTATAGTATATAGCCAGCGAAATAAAGTTTTGTTCATTGAATTCAAAATGTTTGATTTATTATCATAAGGACAGTCAAGAATTTTTACTGTCATGGATAATAAATAATTGAGCAAGCACATCGGGTCAGAATGGAGGAGGAGATGGTGTCGTCTACCAATCGAAGACGAAGACGTACTGCTGTATCTTGGAAGTTGTGTGCTTGCTGCTGGTGCAGCTTTTTTTCTGGCTACAGCATTCATATTCACTGTGAAGCTTTCCAAGGGGATTTAACGATTTAACCGAACCGGGTTAAGGGTTAAAATGTGGGAGTCACGATCCGTTCAGATCGTCGTCGACAACATCGTTTGTGCTGTCCCTGTGCTCTTTGTCGCTGTGTGCCGGTTGACTTTGTTATTATTATCAAATGATACACCAGTTAATATAGTATTACAATGTCTCTCTCTCTATCTCTGATGTATTGTGCCTACTATTAAGTTGTACAGCTTTTTGAGGCGGTTTCCGCATTTGGAGCGAATGTATCCGACCAAGAAGAGAATCCACCACAATAAGTCGTGTGGACATTAATAATAATTTTCGATTTGGTCAACCTGTTGCCTTAATATGGAATTGTGACTTCACAACAACCAAACAGGTATCTAACATAGGTATTCCGATACACATACAAAATGTTGCGTTTGGTTTGCATACTTCACTGTATATGTGGTTGCACAAGAAATCAGCGTTTCTTACATAGACAGGTACACGGGCAATATCCGAATATTGCTGGTTGCCTTTTATAACACTTACAATCTTACATAGTTGTGCACGGCATGTTGCTTGAAGTCCTCTTACAGCTGGTAGCCCCTTGCGGCATACCTTAGTTAAAGAAGTTACTACTGCGTTACCTAACTAGAAATAGAGATGGTGCCAGGAGTAACACACCAAAATTAAGGTTTCTGGTAAGGTTGGTTAGTAAGGTACTTCAGCAATAAAGTACCAATGAGACTTTTAAGAATCTGGCATATAGCAGTATTTGCTTTAAATTTGTCTGGCTGGTTTGCTTTAAAAGAAATGGCAAGGTTGGTAGTACCTACATTTTTGCACTGAATGGCATTTTGGGATCCATGCCCTTTTATGGAGTTTCAAGGACATCAGGGTAAAGTATGCACGAAAATCAAGATCTACCGTTGAGAATTCTTTGGTATAATGCCCTTTTAAAGGGACATTACAATAAAAATCAAATGTTTAAGGACGTCTATCTAAAACATTATAGAAAATAACACCTGGCACATGCATACGGATGGAGACGCCCCATACTGTTTCAAAGGCAGCCAGATATGTACATGAGCGCGAATAGGGCCATCCATTCATTTTCAATGGCTCGCTTATCCATTAAGTGGGTCGCGGGTGTAGGTTGCGCAAGTGGACCCCCATAGCTCTCGATTCTCCGCCATAGAAACTATATCATCAAGGGCAATCCCCATACGGGTAGAGGAGAGATTATGAACTTGGTCTAACCATATCACCCTGGGTCTACCTAGAAGACGCCTGCCTGATGGTACAGATTCCATAGCACGTCCTGATTGAAGACATGCGTTTAACATGACCAATCCAGGTAAGAGTTGGAACAAACACCGAATTAAAGACTGACAGCTTTGACACCAAGTTCGGTTCTTATAAGAGAATCACCAAGCTGTCTCAAAATTAATCCAGCCCGACCAGTCCTACAGGAAAACTCAACATTATTCCTTCCTTCATTCGTGAATAAGACCCCGAGATACTTTGACTTCTCCACTTGTTTCAATGGGACTTCTGGAGATGACCATCATTTCAGATTTGTTCACGTTTATTGACATTCATTCAACACAAACGGCTACAAACCGATCGAGTGCGCGTTGAAGTTCTGTCTGAGAGGACCTATGGATGACCAAGTCATCAGCGAAGAGCAGATGACTTATCCTCAGATCTCCCAATTCGAAACGTTCTTCGCCAAGACTGCGCTGTAACATCCAGTCCGAGTCAATGAGTAATGAAAAGGAGAGGAAACAAGACGCACCCCTGGCGAAGTCCAATGCCCACGGTGTAAGGTATTGATTTAACGCCGCGAAAAGGGTATGTATGTATATTATGTTGGGCGATGTAAGTGGCGCCATCTTACGTCAGTTTCTTTATTCTTATTACTCCTTTGGTGTTACCGTTATAGATAAGTAACGACCATCAAAAGCCATGAACTGCTTGCTTTACACGCTGTACTTCAACCAATTTACGTCCAATTTCCTATGATCCTATATAACCCTTCAAAGAGTCTTTTTCATAATATGTACATAAACCGTTAGTCGTATTAACTTTAAGCTTTGTACGTTGATAGAAAAGTAAAAATTATTAAATGAGTAATAAGGGTTGAGTCCCATTAGTCCCCCGGCATTCCATGCCATGAGTCCCAGTAGTCCTGATATATGGGTCTTATTTCTTGTAAAAAATTGAGTAGAGTTTAGACAAGGAAGCCATCTTTTGTATCATGATACAATTTCTCATTTAGTTTGATTTAGTGCAGCTTGACAAATCACCTTCCAAGTCGATATTTATATCACTGCAATATAATGAAAATTACCCATCAAAACGTGGTGTGTGACGTGACACACTCGTGGGACAAATATCTCACCACACTGGCACTCAATGATTTAGGATTTGTGCCATTTGACCAAATCAAATTGTCGTTTTCCGGCATTCACCCAAAGAAAATAGACTAAGAAGGCGAACAAAAAATTTTAACACAACCACTGAACAGCTTCTAACACAGCACCAAGTGCCTGAACCGTGAGTCAACCTTCTACCTTTCCCCCCATTGCACCCTCTGAGCATTCGGTGGACTGGTCCTCCAGCACTCAACGGTTGGCTCCGCGCAAACTGGCGGAACAAATATTCGTGATTCTTGATAAGAATCAGAACCAAGTTCAATTCAATTGGCATGAGGTTTATACTGTTCTTTTTTGTCATTGATCCCTTGCTGTTGCCCCTGTCTCGCCTTGTAGCATAATGCCCTTGCTTGACTGTGGTGTATATATGCAGATTTTTGTCTCTTCCTCTGTCCCAGTTCTGGAAAAGTACAAAACATTCTGAAGAATGGGAAAAATTATGTTGCAGCAATTTGTAAGTCTCCCCAGAGGATTATTTGCACCACTCGCTCGAATGATGAATTCCTCCTGAGTGTGAACAATTTTTCGAGCACACAGCTTCTTGCTTCCTTTTGCTAATCAGGTGCAAGATGTCATACCCGACAAAAACACCGAGGAATGCTCTGGCTCGAACGCGAGACGATCTTCCTCTAATTGGCTTCGATAGATTTTAAGATCAAGGAGTTACACTGCGAAAGAACTTGGCAATAAGAACACCTGAATGCTGCAGATGTTCTGCAGCTATATATATAGTGGCTCTCATGGGACCATATCGCACACTTTGTCCAAGCCCACGATACGGTGTTCTTGGTGAAGGGAAAGCGAATGCGGCCAAGTGGACGAGAGTACTTTGCAGGAAAATTATCAGATGATTTGTTAAAGCAGTTCGCTAATGGTCATTTAGGTGACATTTTCCGCGCTAGTGGTTTCCACGTGCGATATGATCCTGGTTATTAATACTTTGCACCCGTGTACGTTACGTATATGGTGGACAATTGTTTCAATAGAACGCTGCGCGTTATATGCCTCTTTGTGGTGGAGATGAACATCAGGAGGTAAACACGACCAATTAGGTGGTTTATTGGTAAACAAAATGTTCACTTCCGCAGCTTCACCTTTGGAGCCTTATTACCGCAATTGTTTATGCAGATATTGAGCATGGAGGACAAATATTTGGTGTGCAGTTATTGATAATAATATTTTATCAAGGCAAAGATTGGAGGATAAGAGATTTTGTGGAGGAGTGTATCACCAGACCATAGAGTCTATGTTGGACATGCACTGGCAAATAAAATGCTAATGCGCTGTTATGATTCGATACTCGATAGTTTTGTAGCTCTCGGTTTTTTGTATTAGCTTGAGAGTGCTTCTACGGTCCCAGTATGTGTTGAGTTGAAGCTACTTAGTAAAGTGTGTTTTTTTTAAAGAAATATGGGCCTATATGAATCCACCATTTTGGATGTAAGCGAACCGAACCATGGTTTTCAAAATAAGTTTGCACAATTTGTACGCGTTGTTCTGGGTGCTGTGACATAAGGCCATATATGTCGAAAGATGGCCTTATTATTATTACACTTTAACAAAGCAACATAAGGCGATATTTTTTTGGGACTTTTTTTTCGATTTGTTTTCCGGCGCAAAAACAACCAACGAAGACGGTTTACCAACACACGAACAGGCATAACGTACAGCTGACCGTACGAAAAACGGGGGAATTCGAGATTAATCCCACAGACTTCCAACGTTTGGCCTTGCGCTTTATTGATTGTCATCGCAAAAGCCAATCGAACGGGGAACTGAATCCGCTTGAATTGAAATGAAAGATTAGTTGGATTAATCGGAATTCGTGGGATAAGGACTTCCTCTCCTTTGAATTTGCCCTTGATGATATTTCGAGTGCCTTGAACCTGCACCAGCCACATTAGCCCACCACGATGGAATAGTTTCCATAATTTTTTACACATTTATTACAATTTATTACAGTTAGTCCCAATTTTATTACACTTGCCGGTCCCGAGTTATAGCGTGGTGGTGTAGGTTTTATTTGAACCTACACCACCACTCTATAACTTTTGATGCAATTGAGATATCGAGCTAAAAACTGAACCAGAATTTTTTACAAATTTATTACAGGTGCACCAATCAAATTTGCATCCAAAAAAACAGCAGTTTATAACCAAAATTACAGTTATTCACTTTTGTGAAACATAGGCCAAATATCAATTTTTCCAGAAACATAGAATAATTTATTACACCAAAAGCGCCTCATGTACTAAAATTGATTATAGCATAAATGTCTTCAGGAGGTTCCAATAGACCACCATTCACACTACGAATGTGCACTTTTGGCCCTTTGTCGAAATACAAGCGTTAGAAAATTGTCTTGATAAATCAAAAAAGTTGAATTTTCTTGTAACATAGAATAATTTATTACACCAAAAGCGCCTCCTGTAATAAAATTGATTATAGCATAAATGTCTTCAGGAGGTTCCAATAGACCACCAAAGGTGCAAAAGTGCACATTCATATAGTGAATGGTGGTCTATTGGAACCTCCTGAAGACATTTATGCTATAATCAATTTTATTACAGGAGGCGCTTTTGGTGTAAAAAATTATTCTATGTCACAGGAAAATTCAACTTTTTTGATTTTTCAAGGCAATTTTCTAACGCTTCTATTTCGACAAAGGTGCAAAAGTGCACATTCATATAGTGAATGGTGGTCTATTGGAACCTCCTGAAGACATTTATGCTATAATCAATTTTATTACAGGAGGCGCTTTTGGTGTAAAAAATTATTCTATGTCACAGGAAAATTCAACTTTTTTGATTTTTCAAGGCAATTTTCTAACGCTTCTATTTCGACAAAGGTGCAAAAGTGCACATTCATATAGTGAATGGTGGTCTATTGGAACCTCCTGAAGACATTTATGCTATAATCAATTTTATTACAGGAGGCGCTTTTGGTGTAATAAATTATTCTATGTTACAAGAAAATTCAACTTTTTTGATTTATCAAGACAATTTTCTAACGCTTGTATTTCGACAAAGGGCCAAAAGTGCACATTCGTAGAGTGAATGGTGGTCTATTGGAACCTCCTGAAGACATTTATGCTATAATCAATTTTAGTACATGAGGCGCTTTTGGTGTAATAAATTATTCTATGTTTCTGGAAAAATTGATATTTGGCCTATGTTTCACAAAAGTGAATAAATGTAATTTTGGTTATAAACTGCTGTTTTTTTGGATGCAAATTTGATTGGTGCACCTGTTATAAATTTGTAAAAAATTCTGGTTCAGTTTTTAGCTCGATATCTCAATTGCATCAAAAGTTATAGAGTGGTGGTGTAGGTTCAAATAAAACCTACACCACCACGCTATAACTCGGGACCGGCAAGTGTAATAAAATTGGGACTAACTGTAATAAATTGTAATAAATGTGTAAAAAATTATGGAAACTATTCCATCGTGGTGGGCTAATGTGGCTGGTGCAGGTTCAAGGCACTGATATTTCGCTTGAATCACATTGTTCATCAGTTTGTTGACGGACAACCGCGTACCGTTGCACAATTCGAATTGATAAATATCGCATTGAATTTCAATTGATCTTGTACCGTTTGCGAATGTGATGCAATAGCCTAATAGAAAATGAAAATGCGAAAAGGACACCTGGTGCCTTCTATTATTTATCTCGTTAACTTCTCCACGCAAGCAAAACTTCTTTTATCACAATTAAATTCACAGTCCAAAATTTTTCAAGCATGCGACAAAATGCAAAATTTCGTCGAAAAAATAAATTAATTTTTCGCCTTTTTGCGGAATTTTCTATTTATTCATTCGAAAAGCCATTCCGGAACAATTGCACACAAAATTCCATAAAAACATAAATTTTCGATTAGTCCAATTTCCCGAATTTTCCGGAGGGTTTTCCTAAAATTTTCAGAATACCATTCTCCTGGCAATTACGAACAACAAAAAATTTTGTTTATCCAAATCGGCCCAGCCGTTCTCAATTGATGAATTACTGCCTTACCTATACATTTCTGCCACCATTTTTATATACAGTGGATTCTGCTTTATTGGGACATCGGATAATCGGGACAGCCTCTTAACTGGGACAAATGACAAAGAACGGAAACGAATGCAAATTTTAGATTGCATTTGTTTCGCTTATTGTGGACAGTAGCCGCTTATTCGGGACATATTCATCACACATCTTAACACATTTTGACATAAAAAATATCGTCACATTGCTTGTCTGTCTGTCAACGACGCGACGATGAGAAAACAAATAGTAATTGCTAAAAATGACTATTTTTACTCACTTTTTCCTCCTTTTCATACAACATTTTTCTGATATCATCCCATTAAAAAAATCATAAAGAAATATTAGCGAAGAGATTTTTGAAAAAAAAATTTTCCAGTCACTACACTATTAGAATTATTTGCAGAAACTTTTTGCATCAAAACATTTTTTTTTGGGCCGAGGAAAACAGTCAAAAAACTAGACTTTTACAAAAGTTCGAAATTTGTAATATGTACTTAATGGGTTAAGGAAAGTTTTGTATCATTCAAACGGAATTTAAATGACCTTTCCATTCATGCCAAAATTTACATGAAGTAAGTTCAAATTTAAGAGCAGAATTAGCTTTACTTTTGTGTAAATAATTATGACGACGACTGTATGTACTTCATAATGGCTTCGTATCATTGGGACAAATCAGTCCCAATTAAGCGGAATCCACTGTATATAGATTTCTACTTCTCGCATTTAAAACTTATATTGAAAAAGCCGCGTACAGTGTGGTCTTGTAAACTTTTTTGTTAACATTAACACAGTTCCGGCGAAGAAAGACTTAAGCTAAGTGAACACGATTGTCAGATCTTACAATTACAATATAGTCAGATCCGTCAATGCTTTGACAATGACTGACAATGAGCTTACAATAGCCAACTACCTTGCAATACAAAATTGTGCGTTCAGATGGTTGTAAGATTTTGTCCCAAAGCCTGATAATTTCATTTTCAAATGGATGTCTTACAATGGTCTGACAATAACTTTTTTGACAACGGTGTCAGGTTGAAAATTGTGTATTCACACGGTCGCGGTCGGCAGATATTTGAATATGAAAAATTGGTCGATCCGTTGTCAGACATTGTCAGATAAATTCAAAGTCTTGTGGGTTGTTTTTTGTTGTACGGATAATGAAACAAAATAAAATGTTGGAAAAGAGCGAGGATGATGAATTGACACAAAAACGACGTAATATTTTGAAGAAGGATTGGGTGGCCCGTTGTAAGCAGAAGGGATTCTACTCATAATAGCAAGCTGAGGAGCCGGAACTTTATCGCAATTGACAATCCGATGAAATTCCAGCTTTGGTGAATCCACGTCCACACATGAAGACAATAATATGCGCCCGATCATCCAGAAAATCGAGACGGTTTCATTGTCAGCTTGACCTAACTTTTTGTATTTACCACAGGGCTTCTTTGGGTAGTTTATACTCTGCGCATCTAACAACCCCGTTCACTCTGTACTTTATTCCTACAGAAAATTTTTTTTCGACTTTTGCAATTCCAATTGGAATTTAAATTCCAATTTCCACAGTCATTATTGTATCAATATCTTCATTTTCCATCGTTTAAAAGCAAACTTCGATTTCGCTCCTAAAGCACTCGTTATATTGTCTGACAATGAAGAAATTGTAAGCAATTGTCAGCTTCCATAAACAACGACATCTTACAATTTCTAATGAGTCGCACAATGTCCTAACTGTCTGATCATAAACAAAATTGTGTGCTCCAGACTTATTCAGACGATGGTCAGCAACCTGACAATTAATTTGTCAGATGGAGGGCTGGCAATGGGCTTACAATAAAGGCGTCTCTGGCAATATTGTCAAAAAAAATTGTGAACTCAGACGGTTGTAAGACATTTTTGGACACATTTTTCACTGACAGATCTGAGAATATTGTAAGATCTGACAATCTAACCATATCGTCTATGAAGATATGGTTATCTGGACGTGACCGATTCCTCTGCGTTTGCAGTTGGCGCAGTTAAAAGGTTTCTTTTCTTCTGGATATGGCAAGTGGTATCGAAGTTCTATTCACAAAGCATACATTATTTATTTGAGCATTTTTCTTTTTTTTTTTAAATAATTTGCTTCACGTCATCTGCTTTGAGCGGTGAGCATGCGATGTAGCTGTCTAACGGCACAGTGAAAAAACCATAAGTCCCGGTTCACACTTGCGTTTTTCTTAACACTCTGGAAAAACAAGACAAAAGATCATATCACAACTACTACGTAAGTACGCGAAAAGTACAGGAAAAGTACTAACAACCTGCTAGAAATTAAAAAAAAACGTTAAGAACTTAACATTCCTGCGATCTTCAGTACAAGACATAATATCGAAATATTTAAGTTGTGAAATAAACCAGACAAAAAATAAAAAAATAAATAGGTGGCGCAACAGGCGGGTGACCCCCAAGGCCTAGCTTCTCGCAACCATTCGTTTTGTGTGAGTTTCTATTTTTGAGACGAATGGAAGAGACCTACAATTTTATGCCGAGTCCGAACGGCTGAATTGAGAAGCTTTTTCATGACAGTCATACTCTCGGATGTTTGTCAGACGTTCGCGAGAGGTGGCGCAGTAGAAAAAACTTTAAGATGTAATTTGTGTTTTTGCGGGGATCGAACCTAAGATCCCTCGCACAGTAGTCCAGCACACTAACCACTGCGCTACTGCGCCCACCAGACGTCGTATAAAATATGTCGTGATTATTGTACCTAAAAAACCGACAATAAACGGAAGCTGCACTAATTTCAGAATGGAATAGCTGACTAAGAACAATAATGGAAAATGTTGGAAACTCTTTTTACAAGTTTTGTTTAAAAGTAACCAAGTTTGATCAAAATTTAAAAGAATTTTGTAAAATCCCGGCGAAAGAAACCAGAAGAAACAGCTTCAGTGGTCCTAAAATCCCAGGAATTGGACTCTAAATCAAGGGCGGACCTTTATTTGCAGTGTTAAATTCCGGTTTGAAGTTCGAGTGACGAAAGCAAGCTTGTAATTCTATACTCCAAAGAAGCATTCCAAAAAGACTGCCTTAAGGGCACTGTATAGATCCCACCATTTCTCAGTATATGGGGACGCATGTCAATACGTGCGGTGTTGCGAATTTATTTCTTATCGATGTGTTAGTCAATGCTGCGGAATTACAGTGGCCCTGACCTTTTCGCAAATTGAAACAATTGGGCACAAAATAATACATAAACTGAGAAAAGACCCGGCTAGAACTCAGCAAGACCTAAAAACTGAAATAACAAATATACATAATATCTGGGATTCATTAACTTCACAAGAAGCAGTATTCAATTGTTCGACTTTGCTGGGGGTAAATATGGAACCCCTCGTTCATTACCGGAACCGGTAAGCTACAGTGCTACACACTAAACCATCCCCCAGACTCACTATGTACAAGTATTACACTGCCTTCAACCTCTTAATTAAGGATACAGAATCAGTAGTTCTATCTTATCCTATTTCTTAAGAGCACATATCTATGCTATACCGCACCCATTTCACACCTTGCCAGAGTTCAGGTCATATCAAAAACAATCACAAGATCACTGTTAACAGTGACTTTTCGTAATTTTAAAAATCTGTTTGGACATTTTAACACTCAACACCTCCAACTCGTGATTAGAGCAACCAACTTGTACCTACCTACAGTCATATAGTACAGAGATTTCAACTTTCGAAATCACGATTTGTGCAACACAAACAAATTTTGCAACCCTGAAACCGAGTTGATCTCCCGCCCTGAAATGGTGTTAAATACAACTGACCCAGCGACTCTGACGGTGCGGTGGCGGTGGCGGCGGCGCCGAACTCGCGCCGCTACGATAAGGAAATTAATTAAAATGCGAAATAATTACCACATCCACCTGTGAGTGAGTTACATGTGGAGCAGAACAAACACCCGCGTAAGGCTCATTTTTGTGTTTTTCTTTTCGACAAGCGCGACAGTAATCATGCTGTAAAAATCTGCCCAAAAACCCCACACAACAAATCACAACAGCATACGACGACTAACAGCGACAGCGTCCGCCACATACGATTGCAACATGAGTTGTTGCTGTGTTTCTGGTGTATCTGAGTATATCAGCGCGGATAAACCGCGACAGACAAGCAGACATACGGACAGACGGACAGACATTCGTTATGTTTTTTGGGTGTTATCCTGGCACAGGGTGCTGTTTGCTGTTTGCTGTTTACACCGGTCCCGATCGGCCGCTGTAGCCTTGCACGAGAGTTCTGTGTTACTGATTGCGGCGATGCGATATCAGTTCAACAGGTTGAATGTGCGCTCTAGATACTTTTATAATTTTTTTTTTCTTTGCACGGGCTCTCTAAATCTGTGATTAGGCCAAATCTTGGAGGCCGACACTACTGCTGATTCCGAGACATTAATTAATTACGATTTATTGGGCGAATTCTGTTTAGCGAAGGAGGCTACGGCTACGGTGAAAATGGGTGGCAAGGGGAGGTGGTGTCAGACCGTACAGATCTTGAGCTATCGATTTGGTCATGGTGCTTATGTCGTCGATTAATTGAAAACAGCGCATACACTCGCGCACACAGGTGGGTTACTTATTATTACCTGTGTTGCCAATTGGATTAACAAAGCTGTCTGGGCTTGTCGACTCATGTTGGATTTTTGCTTTTCCGCAATTGTAACATGTTGAGTTGTTGCTGCTGTTGTATGGTTGTTGTTGCATTGGGATTTGTTTTGGTTGTTTATTTTGTGGTCGACTGTCTCCGATTTGTAGATTTTGAATTTTGATTTGGTTCGCTTTTCACTATGTAAACACCCGGTACCTTGGAGTTTCGACAACTGGATGGCGCGGCGGCGGCGGCTGGGCGCATTTGTAAAATCTAGTGACGTCGACGACGGTTTATAAATGAGCTGAATTTACCTTTCGCGGTATTATGCAATATGAAAGGGATATGTATATCAGAGTTGGTATAACATATCGATCTGACTTAACTGTGTCAACTGTGTTATAATGTGCCGATTCATTATAAGTGATATTGCGGGTCGGGTATCGAAAAGGACACAGCTTTTATTGCAATAGATGTCTAATTATGATATTGATTTGTGCAGCTAAGTTTTTAAGTGCGCATTTGGTAGACTCCCTATTTGTTTAAAAGGGACAAACTATGGGGACTCGCATTTAAATGATTGTTCGAGCTCAAGATGTTGACGTTTTAATTCAGTAGACTCCAGAAAAAAGGCGTTCAAATTAATACCTTACGCACAACTTAAGCTTTTGGTCCCTCCCTTTTTCGTTACTTATATATGCATGGGATGGTATAGCTTATAGGTATAGTAATTTGCACTTCGCTGCGATGACAAGGTTATCCTTGGGTTCTACTAGAGGGAGCTTCATCGTGCACCTGTTAGATTTGTAGCCATATGTGTGGAAGCTTGGTTGATGGTAGACGTCAAAAATTATTAAGTGATTGTCACCTCCAGAGGGCCTATTGAATGTACTTCGCATTCAATGGAGTCGCATTCAAACAGTTGGAGAAGTTTACGAGCTGTAGAAGAATCAATATTAAGTTTTCATCTTGATCGAGCTGCATTAATTATTTAAAGGCAGCTCTTTTAGTATTATGTTATCCCTTTCGGTACATCTTTTTTGTTATAACGCTATAAAAATATTTTATTTCTTTTTGTTGCAACTTAGACTCCTAGGTACTAAAAACATTGTAACATTATTTTTGGTAAATATTGGTTCTAAAGTAGTTTTTGGGAACGTTGCCATATGGCAACAATTGTCTCAAGTGGTAGCAAAATAAATGGCAAAATTAATATTTTTGTTTTAGTTTCTTGTTTTATATATTAATTTTGAAACAAAATTGAAAAGAAGAGAGTATAAATATTTTTTTTTAAATTTTGATGCATTGTAAAACAAAAAGGATTTTTGAAAATATTTAAAAAACACGTATTTTCATATAATGTATAAAAATAAAAAAATAATAAAAATAATAAATTGTTGCATTTATACTCGGTTTTCTTCGTTTACTTCAAACACTACAATTTTTACAAATTCAAAATCAAGCATATCCCAAGATAAGCACGTGTATTTATATAAAAACAAAATAATTAAAAATAAAAAATATTAAAAAAAAATATTCAAAAAATTGCTAAGTAAACTTTTTTAATTCGAGCTAAATTAAAAAGTACCTAATGATATTTAAGAATATTTATGCAAAGATATAAATTTATTTTTATACATAGTAGGTATCTATATAAATAACTTTATTTATAGAAATAATGCCTAAAAACGCACATGCCATATGGCAACACAGAAAAGGAAATTTGTGCAAAATTGAATAGGCGGAACTTATATGTTTATTCTATCATTTTATTTATTGTGCGCCTGATATTAGTCACTCAAATAAAATCGAAATTGATAATCTATTTGACAATTATCAATGTAAAAAAGAAATAATAAAAATAGTCTTCCGACGAAAAACTTCGAACTCTATTGCAGACCGATCTTTCACGAGAGCTAAAAGCACAATGACGACAACTATCTCCCAGTTTTTTTACTTCTAATGATTAAGCAGATACTCTCAGAATTTAATCAGAAAAAAAAATAAAAAAAATATTCTTACCCCCAGTTTCACAGCGAGAGTTTAAACTACACTTTCAGTTTAAACCTTAGTTCAACAATTAATTCGATTTCAGTAATTCGTTTAAACCTCGAACGGAGTTCATTCAGTAGTTCAAGTTAAACTATAGTATTCTGCCGTTTAAAACTCAGGTCAGGCGAATGTCAAAAACAAAAATATTTGACGTTGTTTTGTGTCTTCTTTGAAAGAAAATACAATGAACGATTTTGAAAAAGTCGTATAAAAGCTAACTACTGTACAATTCTGCCAAATTCTATTCATACAATTTCGTTAAACTGAGTTCAATTGATTTGAAGTTCAGATTATATTGTGAAAACGGCTGAGTTGAACTTCGAATTTAAACTCACGTTCAGGTTCAGTTGAACTATAGTTTAAACTTCGAGTGTGAAACTGGGGGTTAGACTCTCGGTTTGTTTGTAAGACGTTCATAAGAGATGATGCGATGAAATTTGTGTAATCCATCATACTAACTATAAACTACTGAGCCACTGCATCAAAGCTGTCCGTCTTTAGTTAGGTGTTGTTTTTTGCCCGTGACATATACGAGATACTTAGGTAGGTACTTACTTGGAGTCCAGCAGCTGATTCTCCAAACGGAGCGCATCCATGCTTCGGGAGGTTGGTCACTTTAAATTTGAACTCCAAGAAGTTCCAAGGGATCCGTGCCATAAGGCATAAGGTAGGCCTGTGCTGAGGTAATTGGAGCGAGCTTGACATCTCTTCTGTTTCCATATGCCAAAGTAGTTAGTTGTGTGCCCTCTATAGCAATTTCAGTCCATTGTGTCCATCTTTAAGGTTCCGTTCCCATAGGGACAAAACGGAACCTTATTGTTTTCGCTACGATGTCTGTCCCATTAAGCCAATTTTGTACCTAGGTCTATCTCAAGACCTAATTGACGTAGGTCGCTGAAATTTGCACACAACACACGGTATAACCTCTAGTTAAACGAAAAATACCAATGGTAACAATACATCAGTTGGTTTTGGAGTATTTATTAATTTGGCGAAAAAAATATTTTGATTTGCACAAAAAACTGTTTATTTTTTCATTTAAAAACAAAAAACGCGCATGCATATATACCTATTTTGTAGATCATATTTGTAGCTATATATCATCTGAAGACTGTTTTGCCTAAAAGTTAATATTTTACAAGATTATTTACAAAAATACCATATAAAATACACTCCTTTCTCCATTCTCATTCATAATGCGTGTTCTTGTTCCCTTAATCGTTTCCAAATTGGAATTGGAAATTGAAATGTTGCGTTACTGTTTACAGTAGATGGCATTGGGAAGCGCAGCAAATACGACAACTATCTTTGATTTCTCCATAGACTGCTAGAGACACCTATTGGGCGTTAGTGAATTTGGGAACTAAAACGGTTGCAATTCAAATTGTTGCGCCAATTTTAACAACAGATGTCACTTCAAATAAGTGTGAATTTTCAAATTGATTCCAATTCCAATCCATAGACATACTCCAACTCTAACGCATACGGCATATTCATACATCCAGGCGTGTTTTCTTACGCTTAAATTCCTACAACCATACCGTCCGTTCCGTAACTAATGCAAAGTATGAGGGCATGGTGGCCAAGTATGCGGAACCTTCGGTGCGCGAGTGATCCTCCCACTTGGCCGGTTTTTGTAGGTAGTACATATTGAACACCGATTGGAAAAAAATGTCAATTGGCAAACTATGTCTGTTTTTGATTTCAACTGTAAATACTTTTTGCTTGCATTAATTAAATTAAGTTTAAAACCGCGGCGATTTTTTAATATAAAACATCTTTAGTTTCAATTATTGCAAAGGCTAGATTATAAAAAAAAAAACGGGATTATAAAAAAGGGGGATTTGGTGATTTCTATTATGGGCGGAAAATCACCAATGGTGATTAAAACCTCTGCTGTATGTAATATGTTTTGTTAAAGAACTCGTATGGAAACAGTCTTTGGTAACATCGTTTTCTTGCCCTCGGGGCATGGCAGCATTGGTACTAGTTTTAGAAAGCCTAATACCTATTCCCTACGACTGGCGCTAATGACACACAGACATACGGACATGGCTAAACCGATTTAGAATTTGATCCTGATTTCTTCTTCGGTGACTCCTTCTTGGCGTTACAAATGTAATGGCAAAGTGAATATACCTTGCTGAGGAGGGTATAAAAAAAGAATAAAATTAATTGAAACGAAAACGTACGACGTATTTACTTTTTTTCACAAAATTAAGCAAGAGCTGAAGCAATGAAATAGACCTAATTCAGGTACTAACGACGTTAGACTGCCTAGTACTAACTAATACTCGGTACCAAATTCAGCTTAGCAAGTACTTCGTGAAGAAATGACTTGATATTTGAGTATCAATAATGTTGGTCTAATACTGATACTAGCGCTAGTAGTCTGTGAAGAAATCGGCCGTTAGACTTGCGATACAATGCCCCAGATAGTCCAGTCGATTTTCCTAATCAAGAATTAGAATTCCGAAAATTGATTCAAATTGTCTTTCCAATAAAGTCAGTAGGTAAGTATACCGTGGTTAGTACCATGACTAGTAGGTATCTATCTTATTTAATTTTAAAGTTCTATACTTCGAAAAAAATATCCTAAAGATGTTCATGATTTTACAGTGCAAGTGTATATATGTGAACAGGTTCATGATTTGTAGTCACTTTAATAAAATACACACTTCTTATTGCACATAATTCAAAAACCGATCATCCCAATATTTACTGACTCATCGCCAACATTCCGGCAGAATTTCGAAATCCCTGAACAAATTATTTCCAAATGTATCTGATTAAGTGGACCCATGACTCATTGGTAGAACATTAATTTATCATATCTTTTTCGCCGGAACGGAACATGTTCATTGCAAAAGCTCCATCATACCCGTGCTGGCCGACCACCACCGCCACCACCACCACCACTTTTGGCCCCACCTTCGCTCACACGATGTCAAGTCCATTCAACCTGATCGCACACAACATGAATTCCATTTCATTTAAAATTCCGAATAATTCACCTCCACCTTGAATGTGGAGAAGCGGCTGGCGTTCGGGCGATACGAGATATACCAACAGGTTGTGCTTACCCAACCACACAAAATCTCAATCGTCTCGTCGCAGCTTCAACTTCAAGGGTAATAGCTTTATTGTCGGGCGAGCATCCTTCGACACTCCACTCCAAGCCGAAGATGAAGAACTAAGCAAACAACAACAGCGACATCGTCGCTACCGCCCGCCAATGATCCGATTCAAGGAGACTTCTCCTAGGTCTAACTACCCCCTATTAAGATATTCGATAATGTCCAGCGCGCCAAAAGCTTCAACTCTCTCAGCCCAAACGGAGTGGATATATGCAAAAGAAACGCGCGCTGCACATGGGTCGACCGGTCGTCGTCGTAGTCGTAGTTGTCGCCGGTCGGCAGGGCATCTCTCCTCCACACGGCTTCACTCTACGGGAATATTTGAATATGATAATCGCGTCGTGAAGTTGTCATTTTACAAATTTTAACACGGTGCTTAACATGGTCATAAGCGAGAAATAAAACGAGTTCAGCACAACCAAAGGAGATGCGCACTCCACCGAACAGATTGAAGGAAGGTTACCGGCACCGGCGCGGCCCCCCTCTGACGGTGTTGTGCATGCGCATATTGTCATTTAGAGGCCATGAAGTGGCAGTATCACTGCCATGGCCAGGATGACATTATAAACTTTCGGCTCAGGCCTGAGACTGAGACTGAAACTAAGAGACTATGGCACAGAGAGATCTCAAAGTGAAAATAACAATGTCCAGGAGGCGCATGTGCGCAGATGCGAGCTAGAGATGCGAGCGTGATGAAGGAGGGCGCTCATCGTAGAGGACTTTGTTTTTGCCTACCTGTCGCTTCGTAGGAATGGTATAGGTATACGACAATATACCACATGAGGGCTCATAGGACCTGTGTGGTGTAAGGGAATCGTCAACGTTGTCCGCCACCGCCGCCGCCGCTAACCCTGATGGTCGTCTGTTCCCGATGCTTTATGAATTCAATTTAAGGAAAACGTGTCGCCGAAATGATATTTCTTTCGTGTTCCACGTATTTTTTATTAGTGTCATTTCGTAGGCATAAAAACATGTTCCACGGATGTTGGAATCATCACACATCTCCACACGGTCCCTGTGTGCCGCTGAGATACGAGTATTATGACATAATGTCAATTCAAGTCGTTGCCAGACGAGAGCGGCAGCACAGACGAAAATTCGTGACTTTTTAGTGTTTTGCATTTGGGCTTTGGTTTTTTGCTGGTTACCTATGTACACTGCGTCGTGTGGAACGCATTTTTCTTTATAGTCGCCATCATCTTGTTTACTCCATGGGGAATGAGAGGGACCTTTTTGGGTTATTCTAAGGCTGATTGGATTGTGGTAATGACATGGAAATCAATGACAAGTGATCAATAAATGGTCGCGAATGCGTGAGGGGAAAGTTTTTTTTCGGAATTCCGAAATGAAATGAGGGAAAAGTGGTCGAATGAAAATGCTGAGTACGGATATTCAGAAGCAAAGGTCATGCCATTAACGGAGAAGAATGCTTACAAACTGTCCAAATTTTTAGCCAGCGATTTCACTTCCATTTAAACGTGACTAAGATGAAAGAGGATTGTTTTTTCCCAATAAGCCCAAAGACGCAATTGAGTTTGACTATTTTATCAAGTCATAGATACAACGCTCATTAACAACTGTGCTTAGGGGCTAAATAATGTACAGAGCAATACTTTTTCCAGACTTGGAGTGCCTATGCACTTGGAGATTTCAGATCAATATTTGGCACAAGGGATGGTTGCATGACTAACTTTTCTTCATCCGCGCCCCGAAATGCTTTCAGATGTATGTTAGTTCTGCACTTAAATTGCTGCAAATTGTAGTCTTCCGGAAATTATATCCCCAGGAAGCGAGTTCCAAAGTTTGCTTGTACTGTAACAGAAGGAGATTTGGAAAGTTGATGTCGGGTGTCAAGTGTACTATATGGTCATATCATAATCATGAGTATTAGCAGCCTGTCTTGTGGAACGCCCAAAAGTTGCATTTCGGGGAATAATGTCTTTGAGTTCCTCGGAGCATCTACCATGGAAGTACCTATAAAACAAGCAAAGGTCAGCGACTTCGAAAAACGAAAACGAAAAATGGAATAGTAAGTTTTCTGAATGGTACCCAAATCAATTTTTAACCCAAATAAATTTGGCTTTCAAAAAGGTAGATCGACTGAAGACGCACATTTACAGTTTTGTGCTCAAGTAATGTCAAATCTCGATAGCAAAAAGTGCACGGCTGGTTTATTTATTGATATTACGAAAGCTTTTGATATGGTGAATCACAATATTTTGTTGAGGAAATTGGAAAACGCTGGATTTCGAGGTTTCGTACTTAACTGGTTTAGGTCTTACTTAAAAGATAGGTCGCAAAGAGTGAAGTTAGACGAGATTAGAAGCAAAATAAAGTTCTTCAATTTGGGAGTACCTACCCCAAGGCTCTGTTTTGGGAACAATTCTGTTTCTCATTTATATCAATTCACTTCTTGCACTTAATTTTAAAGGTTCACCTACGGCTTTTGCGGATGATATTGGTTTTTCTTATGGCTTGAACTGTCCTTTGGATCTAGTTTTTGATATTAATTGGGATCTACATTTATTGAGAACCTGGTTTGCTGAGCACAATTTGATTATAAGCTCCAAAACTAAAATATTGTTTTTCAGTTTCTCGTCACAAAATAATTTTGAAGAGAATGTTTTTTATCACGCACATAACTACCTAAAATACAAGCTTTCTGATTATAATTGTACGTCCAATTCTCCTACATTCTGTGACAGTTTAAGCTGCAGTGATACGGGTTTTTCGATTGAAAAAGTAACTGAATTTAAATACTTGGGGCTTACAATTGATTCTAGAATGAGCTTTACAAATCACGTATAGAAACTCTACGGAAATATATTCGTTGCACACTTAGACATTTTTTCTATTTGCGAATTATTTTGTTGTTTGTTGGGGAGGCGTTTATGTGAACAAAATTAAAAAATTCACTTTTAGTTCTGCAGAAATATATTTTATGAAAAATATGTCGGAAACCTAGTAGACCTCCGAATGTATTTTATATTTCTTATATGATTTACTTAAAGTAATAATTTAATTTAAGTTTGAAGAACTATTATTAATTTATTATGGATTATAAGAAATAAAATTATTATCTATCTATCTATCTATCTATCTTGTTTTCTGTGCACCAACGGTTGTAGATTCGATGTGAGTGTTGGATCTCCAATAAGTCGAACTGCTCGTCTCTGTATGCTGTCAAGTAGGTTAAGTGAATGTTTTGTGGCCGAGCTTCATATATGGGAGCAATATTCCAGGTCTGGTCTAATCGTTGATGTGGAGAAGAAATAGAGTTGAAGAAAGAATAGAAGCTTGGGGCACTCCTGCATTTATATAGCAAACGAATTAGATGATACACGATCTACAACAATTTGGATCGATCTTCCCAGAAGAAAATGTTGCATCCATCCGCAGAGTTGTTGTGGTAATCCATAAGACGCTAAATACCCTAATAGGGCAACCTGCTATAAAAAGCACTTAAGTGAAAAAGCGTAACGTTGGCCAACACCGAAACGTCAATCATTGCGGTATGATTCAAACACATCGACATTGTTATAGCCGTTTTTCTTTTTTAATTCAAAGCTAATGACACCAGACTTTTCTTTCCTGTCCCACCTCTCGCGAGACCCTACAAAAAAAAAAAAAACATACAAAAAAACATACAAAAGACCCAAAACCCGGCCAGGACAAGCAAGACCAAACAGTTTCAAACCTGTTTCAAAACCCAAGTCATGCCATATATGCAGCGCTTGAAAAGGCAACAACAGTGTTTTAGACAGAGACTCTCGCGAGTCGGAAAAGTAGGAAAATTGGGAGATTTTAAGACGAATTGCATCATTACATCTAAATTAGAAAGTGACTTCTTAAGCACCATGTTCTTCTGTTTGTTATTTCAGAGTCGAACTGGATAATCACCTAGCTCAACACTTTATAACAGTGCTACAAACACACAAAAATTAAAACTCCTGTCTCCTAGGCAGTATAGGTAGATAAACATAATTGGCTGCATTAAAACTGAACCGAAAATAAAAATGAAAATGCCACAATAAAAACAAGATTATTAAATTTTTGACATTGGGTGACATTTCATATTTTGAGGAACTTTAAATTGTTCAGTTGTTATTTTTTTTAATACAATTTGATTTCGAAAAAATATAATTTATTTCTTATAAGACTTTTTCTTATAGACGTATTTTTTTTATTATATGCAATTATAATGTTATATGATGAAGTATAAGTTGCAGGTATAAATTCGTGTTAATTATAAGCGATTTTTTCTTATATCTGATACCAAATTCCATATATGTAAAAAATATCCTCGGAGATTTGGCGACTGATATTTTTAAGAAATAAAGCTAAAAAGGGTCCATCAAAGCTTTTAATTTATTGTGCGAATATATTATGCTTTATGGGGTCTCCGGTGACTCCTTGTTGGCGTTACGTTACAATATAATGACAAAGTGAATGTAAATTCCTGTTAAGGGTATAAAAATGAAAAATCTATGTAGCTAACATAAGGACTGTCTTAAAAGTTTATATGGCTCTTGTTGCTTTTATAAAGATGTACAAAAAAAAAACCGGCAAATTGACATCGGTATACAGTTCAGCTCTCTCAAATCGAAGAAAAAAACCAACCGACAATTTATAGACGCTGACAGAATATGTACGACAATATCCCAAGTCTGGCTTAAGAATCGTTTACTATCTACTGTCTGGCGCCATAAACTACTTGCACTTGTCGAAATCAAATTAATCTTAATAATCGCTATATTCGGTGAGTGGGAAGCAGCCTGAACAAATGCTTTAATTGAATACCCATGAATAAGCATAAGCCGGGCTTTAATTCTATATCCAACAACTAACAATATTTGCCTGTTGTGTGTGACTCAGGCAGGCGTCAGGCAAACCTCCTCCTCCAACTCTCAGGGCGAAACCGAAGAGAACAAAACAAAATAAAAAAAAATAAACTCGAAATACAATTTTTTAATTGGATAAACCATTTACACTTGCCACACGGCACATAAATCACAAATGCAGCGCAATTCGTTCTTTGTGTCACCGCAAGGAATAATAATTTCACAATTTCTCACCATCTGTGTGACGACAACAACGACAACGGTGGCAACAGTTGGTAGTTGTGACGACGGCGGCGGCGGCGGCGCAGTTGCCAAAATAAAAATCATCCTACACCGCTAAGTCTGCACCGAGCCAAAATGTGGTAACAATAGAGTGAGAAACCTTCGATAACAATATGGGGATTTCCATGTTTATGTAATGTGGCGCAAAGTTCAGGTGCAGCAGCCAAATGGATAAACAATGGTCTGGCCATTGTGCGGTTCGCCATAATCCACCTACATGGTATCGCGCATATAGACCAAAGAAGGGATATACCTATATTCTATATACTTTTGGTGGCATATTGTCTTGTGATTTTGTTAGATTTATGCCGCCGCCAATTTTACAGTGCACGGTTTCAGAATTTCACATGTTAAGCGCACTTTATAGAGGAATCAGTGAAATTTTAACTCGAAGGGTTTGTCAAAATGAGTCAGATGCCATGAACTGAGTTTGTAACGAATTGTAATTTGAATTGTGAATTGTAACGAAATGTAACACGTTAAAGCAACAGGGTAGGTACGTTTAAGATTTATCTGGAAACCGGAAGACTGTTTACAGATGAGGATTTCGAAAATCTCGGAATACAAAAGAACGTCAAATCAAGTCCGAAGAAAAATACCAATATTCCGAACTCCGATGAAACGACAGATTGAAATGAAACTTCGGCAGTAACTTCGAATTCCAATGAAGCCAAATCGGATAAAACGACAGGCTGAAGTGAAATTTCATATGAGTAGTTGGGCAATAACTTCGAAATTGGCCAATGAAACGAAATCGCATGAAACGAAAGATAGTATTGAAACTTTTATGGCTAACTTCGAAATATAATGAAACGATAACCGGTGATACGAAAGAACTAAGATGAAACGACAGACTGAAGTGAAACTTTGTATGAGTAGGTAGTTGGGCAATAACTTCGAATGCCAATGAAACGCAATCGCATGAAACGAAAGATAGCATTGAAACTTTTATGGCTTGTTAGACAGTAACTTCGAAATATGATCAAACTATATCCTTTGATATGGCGGATGGAAGAAATAAGATAAAACGACAGACTGAGGTGAAACTTATCTTATGGCTCGATGGACAGTAGTTCTAAAATCCGTTGAAACGAAAAAGACACAGTAAACGGGTGGGCCACAAACTTGGACAGATCGAGCCATGTGTTTTAAAATACTCATGTTCTAAGGCAAGCATCCTCCTTTTAATGTTTAGCTCTGTCAAATGCATTCGAAGTATCAAACAATAAGCGTCTGACTGCCCTTTGGGAGAATGCACATACAGGGTGGCGCACGAATCGTCCTACAAAAACAAAACGTAATAACTTTTTTTCTGTGTGAGATAATAAAACACAATGCGACGGCTTATTTTTTTTTATTTTGCAGGTCACTATTTAAATTTATTAAAATGAATGCTTGGGATACCGAAAAGAGGATTTGGATAGTGCAGCATGCTTTGCAGTCCATCATTTCCGTCCAAAGGGAAATTAGGCCCCCGAGTAGATGGACCATTATGAGGCTGGTAAACATGTTTGCCGAATCTGAAAGCATCGCACGAAGACCGTATAATCGAGATCCCTATGTCCGGGTTCAAGACACAATCGCGGCTGTAGCATCGTCAAATCAGGCAAATCCAACCGTTTCGACTCGAAACTTATTGGAACTAGCAGACGGTCATTACAACGGATAATTCATAATGACTTTAAATGTGTCCATACAAAGTCCAAATCACAAGCAAGTTAAACCCTCTAGATTTGCCTATTCGTCTTGAATTTTGCCAAAAACTGATTGAAATGGCCGAAAAAGACAGCAGCTTGATAAATTGCTTGTTTATGTCTGATGAGGCCCATTTTGATATGAACGGCAATGTAAACAAGCAAAATTGTCGTATATGGAGTGAATCTAATCCACAAATAATCCATGAGACGGAACTGCACCCAGAACGAGTCACTGTGTGGTGCGCAATATCATCAAGGTGCATTTCAGGGCCATACTTCTTTGAAGAAAACGGTGTAACAGTCACTGTCAATGGGAACCGTTATTTAAAGATGTTGAGGGAGTTTTTTTTACCCTTTTGGATCCAGCAAGATGGAGCAACTACACACATAGCCAGACTGGCAAACAAATTAATATCCAGGAACACCACTTTCCGCTGGCCGCCAAGGTCACCTGAACTGACTACACCAGACTTTTTTTTATGGGGTTATGTCAAGCAAGAGGCGTACAAAACAAAACCCAGGAATTTGTCTGAATTGAAGCAGTCTATTAAAGCAATAATTGAGGCGATCCCGACTTCAACCCTTCAGGCCGCAATGAACAATGTTCTGATCAGGTGTCGCATATGGGTGGATGAGCGTGGAGGGCATTTACGGTTTACCACCTTAAAAAACAATTAGTAATATAAAATTAAATTGAATTTCCTATACAATAAAAAAAATAAATAAATGAAATACATTGATTATAAGAACAACTAGCTTCGGGTCTGTAATATTATTAGCAATAACAGAACGACTGCAACCTTGCGGCTAGTATAGAGACCCCGAGGCCCGAGGCCGATATCATAGCCATTCTGGAGGCTGAAAATAGGATCCGGTAGGGAAAGTCCATAATAAAGGTAAAGAACTATGTATCCTATATCTACCATGGCAACTGCTGTATGAAGCAAAGACTGCCTCTCTCTGATGGCTTCGAATTTGTGATTGAGGTCTAAGGATTTCGCAATATAAGCCCTCTCGGCTGGTCACAATTCGTTTCCGGACAAATTTAAAAACACATAGCTGTTTCGATCAGGCAGGAGTGATGCCAGCCAAAAACATAACCTATATCAGTCAATGCTGTAGACCATAACAAGAGCCCCACGGGCAAAAAAGAGATACAGTGTAAGATTTACAATCGCTGCTGAGGATTTGAAAAGAACTGTGTGATGAGTATTCGATCCGTCTAACCTGGACGACGACGTCAAAATGTCCTTTCACCAAGTGCATGGAAAACCAAGTAAGAATAGCGATATCCAAACGTATATGTCCAATAGCTTTAACTTATGCGCAAAATTTAGTGGGACAAATTTAAGGAACCTCAACATCTTTTGCTCCATCGCACAAAAAAGGAGATATTCTGAACTGTTCTAAATACAAAGGAATAAGTCTCCTAAATGTTGGCAGGATATTATACTTTGTGAACGCCCGACCCAAAACCTTTCGCTAGTAACTTCAGCCATATTCTGAACAGAGACTTATCGAAAGCGGATAAAACTAAAACCTCTTGGACGGTTTGAGAGAAATATTCTGGAGAAAGCTAGTTAGCTAGAAGGTCTTCGTTGGTCCACCCCGAACACATCATCATCAATTATCTCTTTTCTCGCAAGTTCGTATTGGTAAAGTTGCAAAATTAACATGCTCAGCATCACCAAACTATATACGAACATCATATTTTAGATGCGATGTACAATTTGGAAGTACATTCCCTTTAGGTTGGGTTACTGCCTCTTTGCATATCACATCGATGTAATGATCTAATATCGTGATTTCCATAATTGGAACCTTATATCATCTTCCGCGGCCAAAAGCAGAATAGTGCAACGAAAACATCTCCTAACTGATGCCGAATGTTTTTTGAATCGGGTAATGGTATAGTGGACTCGTACCGTTGGCTTAAGCAATAAATTTCCCGCTTTACCTGATGTGGCTACATTTCAAACTCAAAGGTGTAAGAACCTTGTTTTTATCACATTTCAATATCGAAAGTCGACTTTCATTTATTAACCTATAACACTGTACTAATTAACGCAAAGTTTTTTTACCACGCCTTTTATTAGACAGAGCTAAAAGTTCCTGTTGGAACTTTTTTTTCTCTAACAATGTAGCTCAACATAAGCTACTGTACGTTATGATTATTATAGGCTAAGGTGAGGCTATGCTCATTCGTTATCTAATTGTGCACCGATTCATTAATTCAACTTTCAATCAGCCAACAAATCGATTAATTGACACTAAACGTATCTGAATGTTGATCCAGATACTGCACGCATTTTTATTCGCCGTTAATATAGAGGCAGGGCACATACAGATGGTTGTGAAAATAAAGTGAATCTAAAAAGTTGATTTTCTAAAAGCGTTTAGCGTAGGCATGGTTCGTTAGTATCAGCTTTGGGGGCTATTCTAGCATTAACTTTGCAGAAATAAAACTCTTAATTCCTAAAGATTAGCACACGTGATCATGATATGAGGTAGGCATGTCTGACCCCTAAAATGTGTCTCCATCTAACTCCAATCTGCAATCTTGTTTTTAAGATTGTAGATATAGATTATTTGGTTTTGTTACAGTGCCAGTACCTAGCAAGTGGCTAATTTTTAATTACGTTAGTAGACAGTCTACATTTCCACTAAAATGCTTCTTATGGTTATAAGGGCAAACAAAAGAAGTAATGTAGAAAGACAAATACGTCTTAAGGGAGCCTCATGACATACATCATCGACTTAGAGGGTTTATAACGTTGAGGTAGTAAGGGTCTTTGTCTACCTCGAAACCACTGTAAATATTCTGCAAGTAAAATCCCATCTGTGGGCGCAGTAGCGTGGCTAGTGTGCTGCAGCTGGACTATACTATGCAAGGGATCCCAGGTTCGATCTCTGGAAAAACACAAATTACATCTTAAGGTTTTTTCTACTGCGCCACCCTTCGCGAACGTCTGACAAACATCCGAGAGTACGACTGTCATGAAAAAGCTTTTCAATTCAGTCGTTCGGACTCGGCTTAAAATTGTAGGTCTCTTCCATTCGTCCCAAAAATAGAAACTCACACAAACGAATGGTTGCGAGAAGCTAGGCCTAGGGTGTCTACACGCCTGTTGCGCCACCTATTTATTTAATTTTTTAAGATCACATCAGAATTTAGGAACTGAGTTAAATTTACCAATCCCGGTAAGGAAAACAACTGTAGGCAGTAAGCCATTAAAGACCGCAGTATGGGGGAGTGTTAGTTGGGGCTAAAGCTTTCGAATCGGTGACAAAAACTGCCACCTTACCATACGCTTCATCAATGACCCTAACCTTTCAACATTCTCGTCTAAATTTTCTGCTCGAGGGCTTGAGTATGAAATACCTATACTTACAGAGCTTTAGCTTAGGTTTCCTTGCATCGGCTTTTATATTGTTGACCAAATTTTGGAAGTAAAGTAATTTTATTATTCCTCAAACATCAGCAGCATCAATGTTCAGTTAAGATGTCAATGTCAAAGACAGTCAGGGACTGTCAAAGAGCCCTAAACAAAATAGGCGAGAAACACAAGGTCATTCTCTGCTGGGTTCCCGGACATAGTGACATTGATGGAAATGAAAAGGCAGACGAGCTAGCAAGAACTGGGTCGGAGCTGGATGCAGTAAATATCATTGCATGAATACACATCCCAATTAGTGTAGCAAATAGAAATATTGACAAAAAAATCAAGGAAAAAAATTAACACCACCTGGTCTAGGTTAGGTTAGGTTAGGTGAAAAAGGGGTATGAGATGACTCATACGGCACTAGGCACCATAAGGGCCCATCGCGATCCCTAGGGGGAACCAATTGCAGTGACCTACAATGGAAAAACACCTAAACACTTGCCCTTGAGAAAACCCCAATTTCCCTGCAAAAACCAAGTAGCCCCTTGAAGTTGGTATTGTCTATCTCCCCTAAATGTTGGAAGAAGTACCTGCCCAAAAATTTCCTTCTACTGCGACATATTGCCTCACATTCGCACAGTATATGTGTTATGTCCTCTTCGGCTTGCAGGTCACTGCAGAATCTGCAAGTGTCCGAGTCTGCTAGCCCTAGTCTTCTTGCATGTTTTCTAAGAAGACAGTGCCCTGATAATATGCCGATCAGTGTCCTGAGCTGTTCCCTGCCTAGTTTGAGGATTTCCCTAGATCTTTTTCGGTCGTATTGCGGCCAAAGTGCCTTAGATACCGCGTGACCGGTGAGGTCCTTCCACCTCCGGTCGGCTTCCTTGTTTATTTTATTCCTAAAATTGCTTTTTATGATGCAAGGAGGTGGTTTAATATCCACATCTCCTCCGTCATGCAATTCCCCGCCTATCCTCGCAAGCTCATCCGCCTGCTCATTTCCAACTATACCGCAGTGTCCTGGTACCCAGCACAGTCTCACTCGGTTCTGACTGCATAATGCCTTGAGCATTGTGCGACAGTTCCTGACTAATTCAGAATTGATGTTCGTAGATTCCAGTGCCTTGAGTGCAGCCTGGCTATCGATGTAGATGGCTATATCCCTTCCAGATATAGATCTCATCCGCATTAGCTCTGCCGCCCTCATAACAGCCAGAACTTCTGATTGGAAGACACTGCTTGTATCCGGTAGTCGTATAGACACTTTTAGATCTGGATCTACGGAGTAGATTCCAGCACCCGTACCTTCCGCTGTTTTTGAGCCGTCCGTGTAGACCGCTATTTCGCAATGCTTAATTACTTTATCCCTTTGCCATTCATATCTTTCCGGGTAAGACACTTCGTACGGAGTGTCAAAGTCGACCAAGGGGTGTATTTCATCAGTTTGCACCTGTACACCCGGGAGTAACTCCGCTAGTATTGAACAGTGTCCAAAACTGCCCTCTCTAAAGTAGCCCAGTGTTGCGAGCCGTAGGGCACTACTCCCCGCAAGTTGCTTTATGTGCAAGTCAAGTGGCGTAAGGTGTCTCTCTGCACCGACGCTAGTTTGCCGACTGTTGTTTTCTTTTTCGTCGCCGTCCACCATACTAGTGCGCCATATGTGAGTATGGGTATAACCACCACTGTATATAGCCAGTGCACCATAGCAGGTTTTAGGCCCCAAGTCCTGCCTACTATTTTTTTCCAATAAAAAGAGCGTTATACGCCTTTTTAATTCTTTCCACTACATTTGCATTCCAGTTCAGTTTTCTGTCCAGAATGACCCCAAGATACTTTGCCTTGTCAGACAGAGGCAATTCCACTCCTTCCAGTTTAGGGAGGTTAAAGTGTGGTATCTTGTGCTTTCTGGTGAAGAGTACCAGTTCCGTTTTGGAGGGGTTGACGTTAAGTCCACAGCCCTTTGCCCATAAATTGACTTTCCTTAATGCACTGTCCATAATTTCACTTAGAGTGTTTAAAAACTTTCCCTGAATGATAATAACTAGGTCATCAGCATATGCTGTGGCACTTATTCCCCTGGAGCTCAGTTTCTTCAAAATGTCATCCATAACAAGCACCCAAAGGAGAGGTGAAAGGACTCCCCCCTGTGGTGTTCCCCTGGTAACCGACATTCTAATGGAACTTTGTCCCAGGGAGCAGTTTATTTTCCTACTTGCAAGCATGTTGCAGACCCATAAAACTATGCTGTGTCCAATGTTCATATTAGACATGGCACGCATTATAGCCTTGCCCTCTACATTGTTAAAAGCCCCCTCAATATCCAGAAAAGCTGCTAGAGCAAACTCGCCCAAGTGTAAGCTTCTTTCAATCTTCCCTACTACATTATGTAAAGCTGTTTCTACTGACTTTCCCTTCATGTATGCATGTTGCGATTCGCTTAAGAATCCATTATTACATTTGCTCCTGATATTAACTTCTAATAGCCGCTCTAGGGTTTTTAGCATAAAGGATGACAGACTGATTGGTCTGAAATCCTTCGCAGTTGTATGCCCCTGCTTGCCAGCTTTGGGAATGAAAACTACTTTCACCTCCCGCCATGCTGCTGGTATGTACCCTAAATTCAGACTCTGCCTTAGAATCTCCGTAATTTTCCGAATCGCCCTCTCAGGTGCCTTTTGCAGCATGATCGGCAAAATTCCATCTGGGCCCGAGGATTTATACGGTTTGAAGGACTGCAAAGCCCACCGCACTTTTCTCCGATTTATGAGATCAACTATCTCCCCCCTCGTGAGGGGGTCACAGTTGATATCCATACGACCTTGCAGCTCAGAATCCTCTGGGATAATAGCCCCGGGAAAGTGAGATTCCACCAGGGTTACCAGAATCTCCTGACTGCTTTCGGCCCAGGTACCGTCTTTCTTTTTGAGGTAGCTAGGTACACTTGCCTCTTTTGAGAGTACTTTGCGTAGTCTCGAAGCCTTATCTGTATCCGAGATTGATTCGCAGAAAAGTTTCCACGAAACTCGTTTGGATTTCCTGATTAAATATTTGAATTGCCTTTTACTTTCGGTATACTCATTCCATGTGGTGTCGTCCCTGACCAACTTCGCCCTATTGTAGAGTTTCCTTACTTCTTTCTGTTTCAGCCCTATCTCCCTATTCCACCATTTCGGCTGTACCCTTTTTGGTGTCTTATTTTCCGGGCATACCTTCTCAAAAGCCGTTGTCAGTGTTTGGTTTATCAGCTCAACCGCCCTATCCAGGTCCTTGGCAGTATTGCCAGGACCGGGCTGGGTGTCAAGATGCTGATTTACCATTACCGTATATTTAGCCCAATCTGCTTTTCTAGGATTCCTATGAAAACTACATGCCCTACTATGGAAGTTGACGTTGAAACGTATCCATCGATGATCTGACAAAGACGCTTCTTCCACAACCCTCCAATTTCCAACTACCAACTTATCTGTATTAGAGACAAGGGTGATGTCTAAAACCTCCTCCCTATTTCTGACTACAAAAGTCTATTACATATTATGAGGTTGGACGTTATAATAAAATCATAAAGACACTCACCTCTTGCATTAATGTCACTGCTGCCCCATTGAGAGTGATGGGCATTTGCATCACAGCCCATTACGTGCATCCAGTTTGTCTGTCCAGCCAGCTTCTTCAACTTCTCCGGGATAACTACCTCAGAGTCGTATGGGAGGTAGGCTGATGTTAGACATAGCGGTTTACCGTCTTCCCTTTCGCAGATTACTGCAGTCAAGTCTCCTGAACTGTAATTATTCAAAAGAAAAGCCCTTATATGGTTTTTAATTAAGATACAAGTCCTGATTTTACCTTTTCCCTTATAGAACAACGTGTAATTCCTGTTCTTGAGACCTTGGATCTCGTTGTTCTTATTGATCCAAGGCTCCTGTATCAGTATTGCCGCGACGTCCTGCTTGATGATGTACTCCAACAAACAGGCCATCGCTGCCCTACTATGATGCAGGTTTATCTGCAGCGCTTCCATCATCATTAACAGGCGGCTCCTCCTCATCCTTGCCCTTGGTCGTTTTTACCATGACTCTTCCCATACTATATCTTACCATACCGTTGGATTTCTCCAGGTATGGAAGACTTTCCTTATTTAAGGACAGCAAGAAGTGCTGGCCATATTGCCGTCGTGGTTCCGTCTTTAGGACTCTCCATGTGTCGGCTTTGAGTTCCCGATTTTGCACATGGAGAAGCCCTAGGAGCTTCTCTGGGTAAGTATAAGGGCACGGAACCCAAACCCATGCCGTCGGCGGAGTGTACTGCGCCAACTCCGCCACCGTCATGCATTTAAGTTTTATGCCTTCCCATGAGTCGCTGCACTCCAGGATGAACCCTCTCAAGAATTCCACCGAAGAAGTGTTTCCACAAGCGACAACCTTGCGCCCTCCTTCCCAACCAGCACCGTCAAATAAAAGTTCCGCGTTTCCTGTGTCGGACAACTCCTTCCACAGGGCGTCTTGGAATTTTTCTTCGACGTATTTCCACTGGTCGATTGTCAGACGACCGCAAGGTTCCCGCTCGTTTACTACAGCAACGAGAAGCTCATCTTTCGGGTCGCTTTGCCCTCGACGAAGTGCCGATGAAGTCCCAGCCTTCATCTTCTTCGCGTCATTGGGCTCCGCGACGTCGTCCGACCTGCCTCTCTTGCTGCTGAAACCCGTCTCAGCAGAGTTCTTCCCCTTTGCAATTGCTGCGTAGGACGTAGAGGGCGCCGGTCCGGCTTCCTCCCTCGTCTGCACAATAGCCCTCTTTTTTGTCTTCTTTTGATTGAGCGGTGGAGCGGCCAAAGTAGCCTTTGCTCTTTCAAAAGAAGACTTTTCCCATTTGCTGAGAGTGCTGGGATCGCAACCCTCATATTTGGCCACCTTGCGCTTTGCGCCACGTATTGCAGCCTTTGCCTTCTGGTGCTGATTATGCTTCGCACCTTTGCTGTTTAAGTCGGAGGGAGCACCGGTCACAGCGGACTAGCCAGCTGTTCCCGCTTTTCCCCCTTCTTGAGCATTACCCTGACTAGCATTGACGTCGGATCTAGCTTCATTGGTAGCGGAAGTTCCAGCTACCTCAGCCTTTTCCTCAGCCAATTTCTTTTCCTGTTCTTTTGCGATATCGGATAAAGCCTCACTGACAGCGGATGTTCCAGCTGTCTCAACTTTTTCCTCCACCGCGTTACCCTTTGATTCACCTGTGAGAGTCCCAGCCTGCTCACAAGTGAAAAGGCTAACGTTAGTGAGAGTGTCATCAGACTCCCCACTATCGCTAGCCAGCAACCTCCCTTCCTCCAATTCTAACGCCAGGAGGGAGACAGTTGAAGAAGAAAATAACTCTCCCTCGCTCAGCTCCGATTCCCCCCTAGCGTGAATTGCTTTTTGTTTTTTGATATTTGTTTTTTTTGTTTTGTCCATTTTTCTGTTACGTTAAATTAGTCCCCACGAGTAGAGCCGGAAATATAAAGGTCAGCCCAGGCAGCGCCGCTATACCTGGGTAAGGCTAAATACAACAGACCCGCGCCAAGGCGTCTGAGGGAGCTCGTTAATAGCCGGTTTTACCTCCGGCCGATTGCAACCAGAAGCACGGTTTACTATACGCTCTCTCCACCTCTGGTATCAGGTACGATTTTAGGGTTTTCTCCCACCTCAACTAATGGATCACGACATACGATTAAAGCGTAAGCATAAATCCTTGGCTGACACCAACCAGACAAGCTGATTGGCCATTTTCAGACGGGCGCCCGCGGGAAGGAACAACAAGTTGAGGATTTTGCCCAGTCCACCACCTGGTCTAACAGACACGACTGTGTTATATCCCCTAGCCTTTGGCCAAGAATCGACGAAAAAAGAACAAGATGTATTCTGAAAATGAATAAACGAGATATTCGAATCTTAACAGGTGTACTGACAGGCCACTGTAAAATTGCTACCATGGCCACAAGACTGGGCATTAACTCATCAGACTACTGCAGGAGCTGTCAAGACATAGAAGAAACGGAGACCATCAAACACCTACTCTGCGAATGCCCAAACCTCCAAACTAGTCGACTCCGCTCCGATACATGGGAGACAGACTTTTCGGGGACCTAGAGGACATAGTGCAGGTACCACTGACGGACACAATCAGGTTTGTTAAACGTACGGGATAGGAACTACACCAAGAAACCAGGTAAAGTGTTTATGCATGTTTTTTGTGTTGTCCAATAAAATGAACATTTTTATCCACGACCAAAAACCAAGGGATCACAATGGACCAAAAGGCCCTTGTGGTAGCACAGCACTTTTAAAGCTGTGCACTTCCCTCAAACCTAACCTAACTAACCTAAGATGTTAATGTCCATTTTAGTCCTTCGTTTTTCCTTGTCCATAGTAGCTCAAAATAAACAAACGATGACTATACCAGCAGCAATAGAGATGAAAGTTTGCAACCCTGAGGTACTCCACCTAAGATTTCAGAGTACTCTGAGTCATTTTCATTATGAAATACCTGTCATTCACCAAAAGTAACTGTAAAAACTTCTAGCTATACAGATACCAATACGTTTCAAGTTGCTGATATGGCTTTATTGTACCCTCCTCTATTTAAGGTAAACGTATGTAAAGTGATAGTCATCACCAGAACGCCTTTCTAAAGCATTCTGCATGTCAGTTCAAATAAATGTTTTGATTATCTTCCGGATAAAGGATTTAATAGCCACTTGAGCAGGCTGATACTCTATTCGAGACTATATCTGTCAGATATCACAATCCGAAACCTTTGAAACTAAAAGTTGAAGTTTAGCTGCCAAATAAGTTCCGGATAGTCTACTCGAGACTTTATCTGCTAGTCTTGGAACTGTCCCTAAGTATCTCAGAGACAAAAATTGTATAGTTGTAGGTTTTTAATTCCAATTGACCGAATGATGTCAAGATGATGTCAAGCATAGCTACTTTTCCGTCCAGAGCGATCTATGCTTAAGAGGTTTTGTTAGGCGCTTGTCCCCAACTCGGGTTTTAAGCCGCTGAGGAAACGGAAGGTTAGCCCAGGTTGAAATGATTGCATAAAGTCCGACTTTTCTCCTCTACAGTCGCTGGCGGAAGATCGAAATTCAATTGAGCGTCGTTTACATGAGAAACTCTTGTAGTGGATAGATGGGGAATTGAAATTGCGAGGAGCTGATATAGCGCGGAGCTATAACTACTCGATGCATTGGATCAATGATGCAGAAGACTGTTTTTTCAATCTATTACAGACCTTTAGAACTATAATATAGTCGGGGATGTGGCCTTTTGGAGCGATGAATAAAAATAGAAGCAAGTTTTAGGAGCTGCTAGCGGTTGAGGAATTTACTAAAGCCTGGGTCGTGCTAAGTGGACAATTGGAATGTCTTCCGTATCTGGTTCTTTAACCAGGCATATCCAACTACAGGCTGTAAAGTAAAAATTGCTTTTTCTCGTCTGACATCACAGTTGAGGAATTTCATCCATCAAATCGTCCAGGAAGCCGATAATATCTTGCAACGATTTCTCACACGCTGTATAATCGCATCCAAAATGCCAAACCCTTTTCCATTAAGCTCCAAATACCTAGATTTCTGTTCCAAAAAAAAATTGGAATTTGTCTCAATATCTCTCTGTCCCAGTGGTGTTCACTTAATCGATTGAACCCACTGAAAAAAAAAACCAATCACCACGAAAGTGAGTAACGCTCTTTTTTTTGTTTGTAACTTACATGGCTAAGTCACGACTGTCATGTCATTGACAGACAGCACCTGCTTTCTGATCCGACAAACTTCAAGTAGCTGCCACTACCATGTACACCTCAACGTCGAGATATGATTTCAATCAGAATTCGAACCGAAACGAGCCGGAACGGGACGGGACCGACTACTTGTAAATGCGAGATGGTGGCCTCTTCTCGTGTCACAATCATCACACGACGACGCGATGCCATGCCATTGTTGATCGGGCAGGTTATTGACAGCAGAGTGTAACCACTCCGCTGCGAAGTAAATGAGAAGTGCCTACTTAATTGGCCAACTCGGTATATATTAGCATAAGTCAATCACGCCTAATTATATAGCATTGACAGGCGTTTCGTCTTCATCAATCCGGACGGGTGTGTTTGACAATGACTATACGCGATTGGGTCGTGATATTAATTTGACACAGAGGCGTGATATTATGTGAAATCGAATCACTTGACCACAATCAGCAGCACCAGCAACTACTTTCAAATTTTGACAACACGTTCCGTGGCGAAATGTTACCAACACAACAATTGGTGGTGCGCTCTGCTGATCCGTCTTCCTCTATATACGGGTGTAGCTTCCTGCTCACGGTTTGGATGTGTTACAGTTCCAGGTGAATAAATGAATGCAAATTACTGCATCTTCCCGACCTACTGCTCCTCCTGGACGCTGACTGCTCCAATCAATTTTCGGAAGACATTCAACGGACTTAATACACCATCGCGTCGGATCGTCGGTCGCTATATGAGGCATGATGGGGCATGAAGTTACCAACCCACCAAGCGGCAACGGATCTGCTGCCGACAAAATGTTTTCTGGATGCTCGTGCCGTTGGCATTAGATTTCTATGGCTGTTAGCTGTTTTGGTGGCTTGGATTCGACCTGGTTAAGAGATTTATCATTTCTCCTGCACTTTTTTTTCGTTGGTTTTGTCTTGTGGAACTTTTTTCGGGTTGCAAAGACATTGTTCGAGGCACATTATGGTTAGGAAGAGAGTAGATGAGCGCGCGCGCGCGCAAGCTACATGCTTTCCGAGCGCGTCCTGGTTCGGTGATGATGCTGCCGTTGGTGGTGCTGATGCCAATTCCGGACCTCGTTTAGTCTTGAATGGATTGCTCTTTTCGTTGCAGCGGGGATATATTATGTAGGTTCGGAGAGTCGTCATAATATTTAAATGAAATTCACACTTGTTAATAGTTTCGTGATTTGTTTTGGCCATTTATTATATTGACGCGAAATTTAACACGACGATTGTCTTCTGGGCTGCACTCAGACTGCAGCCAGGAATGGAACGAGTATCATCATCATCTTCATCATTATCGTGGTCCTCTCTGAGTCGGAGATGGTGTTGGAGTTAGTGTCGGCAGTGGCGCGGCGTCATGGAGATGGCGTTCGTGTGAAAATTGTTAAGTTTTCTTTCAATGGTAGATATAGTATTATGTGGCAGTGATGATGAGGATTGTTGTTATGATGAAGAAGAAGGTGCTGCGGTACCGGACTATGTTGTTCCTTTTGGCTGTAACTTCACACCATTGAACTTAGGATTAGAAAAGGAGTAAGTGTGCTCGTTCTGGTACACTGTTTAACAAGTGCAACTTTGTTGCGCATGTGACAGTATAGTCTTTGTTTTTGTTTTGTATGGGAATGCAGTTCCCAACATCATGTGGAGCATTGTTCTCCAAACTTCCTCGTCCAAGGTCGTGCTGTGTGCGGATTTTGGAAATAGATCTCCAGCAGAGCAAAGGATTCTATGCACAGTCCAAGAAAATGCACGATATAAAACTTTTGGATCCAAATGGCGAGCCTTAAAATGTTTACAAAGTTATTTATTTGAGTTGTTCTAGTTTTCGGAAAAGTACCTGCGAGTTTGGGGCTACTACAGTACAATACCATGTTTAGCATATCCAGAAGTATAGTACCTATAGTTCTGCCTCAAGAAACTGCATATACCTATATATTAATTTTTTAAATAATTCTCCCGGGAAAGGCGCACCTATAACTCTTCATCAGCAGATGCTCGCAGATGTATGTTAAGGTGCCTGTCCATTTGAGAGTAAAAATGCTGCGAGCAGCTCTCGAGACCAAACTCGCAAGTGGACATAGTCTTGAGATTGAGAGTAGTTCGCCGAGAATTAACTTTTTACTCTCGAGATTCGAGCCTTTTGAAAGTCTCTCGCAAGTGGACACATGTTCTGGTCACTATCGGAAATTAGCTCGCAAAATTCCAACATGGTTCGTATTTTGGGAGCAGCTGTCGAGAGTTGACATGGCAAAACAATGGGTATCGGAGAAAATAAATCAACTCATAGTATTACCAGTACACACTCACAAGCAATACCAGGGCTTCCCTTAATTTGGTATCCTTTTTAAAAATATTTGGCCCAAGAGATTGAATTAATATTGAAATATTATTACTTGTTGTCAAACGGTTAAAATCTCTGAACTCCTGATGAGCATCTTCAATTTGAAGCTCTCTTGCAAGAGCAGACCCTTCACTGAGTTGCCGACGACGATCTACCCATGGTTTAATCCAGCACTTCTTTTTTGCTTCATTCTTTTCGTTAAGAACAGTTCTAATAATTATTAACGCAGCGGTAACCATTTGCTTGTAAGAATACATTTTAACTGGTAACTAGCAGACGAAATATATCAAGTGGACACGGTTATGAGAGTACTCTCAGGGAATCTACTCTCAACATGTTATCAAAGAACTCGCGAGTCGCGAGATTAAAATCTCGAAATTAATACTCTCAAACAGCGTGGCCGCCGAAAATAAAAAAAGCGTGCCACTTTTTCCAGAGGAGCGTGCCCTTAGCGTGTCCAAAGAAACATTTTTTTTTCACATTCACTCACCGTCAAGCCAACGCCAAACCGAAACAAAAAACGAAGAAGCATTTAAGGACCATATACATGATAGCAACCAACTTCCTACGAACGAACGGATATTCGCAAGTTTTGACAGCCCGTTCACATGAAGACTTTTCTAGGTCGTATGGCAGTTCGCGAATTTCAGCCATCAGTTTCTACCCGCAATGTCTAATTTGAGGTTAATTTCGTTCGCTAGTTTGTGGAACGCGAAGTAAATTATGTGGTTTGCGAATAAACTTTGACAATTCGCGCCAAAGGTGTTTTCGTTCGCGTCAAAAAGTTTTGAATTCGAAATTTCGTTATTTAAACTGTTTTGTTTATAAACTTAAAACATTTTAATGGGCTAATTAATCATTAAACTTGCGCATATTCGTTCGATCGTTGGTAGTCGCTCTCATGTGAATGGTAATTCAACAGGGTGTCAGTTCGCGGCTTTCATTTCGCAAACTGTTATCTCGCGACGGTTTAAATATTTTTCAACTATTTCGCAGAAGTCATGTGGCAAACTGCCATTTCGTATTGCATTTATCTAGCTGTAAGATTGACTCACATTTTTTCTTTAACATTTATATGTTTTTCTCTTCTTTCTTTTGCTTATTTTGTAAAACGTTATTTCGCGCCATGATATTTAGCCGCTTGTTTATATCGACATGTATTTTTTTGGTCACTTTCAAGAGGAAATTGTTTTTTTATATGTAAAAATGGCCCATACTTTGCATAATACTCAAACTACTCCAAATACTACAATGAATACAAGCAGGAGGGTTGCAGGGGACAGCATCCCCCCAATCTTATTTCAATGTTCATGCGGTTCTTCTAAAAAATTATAAAAAGTTTACAATTAAGAATCTTAAAAGGTTTTGCGAAATGATCGCAGCGAAATAACAAAATGGGGTTGGGTTCGATATCCCGCTTTTTATAATCCCGATTCTTAAAATCCCGCTATTAAAATCTCGCTTTTTATAATTCCGCTTTTTATAATCCCGCTTTTTTAAAATCCCGCCTCTTATAATCCCGTTTTTTATAATCCCGTTTCTTATTATCCCGCTTTTACAATCAAAAGTAGTTGCTTTATTTTAAAAAATCGCCGCGATTTTTTAAAATAAAGCAACTACTTTTGATTTGCAAACTTCTTTAACACATGAATCAGGAGTGTGGCAATGCTCTGATGGTGCCTTTTTTATGATATGTTCTCCGTCTTTTAAAGTTGTGTTCACTCTTCCCTAGCAAAATTTATTTTTTCTCTGCGAACAGCACCATCGGAAAACTGCACCTACTTGTTTTTCAAGGTGATAATCGTAGTCGTAGCCGTTAACTATTAATTTTTTGCCACCTTTGTTTGATTTTACTTAACTTATAATATTACTCATCGCGGTCAATAGTTCTGCGTGCGCACTCAATCCAATACTACACAATATAAATTGGCGCAAACTCCAATTATTGTTACAGCAATAAATAATAAGGGTAAAACCGTTAGCAAGAGGTAGGTTTTTATGTGCATTATATACTATTTTCGCAATGCGTAAAAACAATGTAGAATATGTAAGCAAAAACAAATGTGTGCTTACAGTAAAAACTAAAAACATTCGGATGCTTTTTCTTTTTGGTCGAGTATTTTTAATATTTTTAAATATATAATAATATAATAAAAAAGCGCATATAACCAACATCTATTTTTTTGATAACAATGTTTTGTAAAAAAACGGGATTGGCGGGATTTTAAAAAGCGGGATTATAATAGATCGGGATTGTGAACAAGCGGGATTCTAGAAGACGGGATTTTAAAAAAGCAGTATTTTAGCAGTCGAGATTTTAAAACTTTTTTTCGGGATTTTTGAAAAGCGGGATTTCAAAAAGCGGGATTCCGATACGCTCCCAACAAAATGCAAGAAAAAAAAAACCGCGGTCCATTTCCATACGACCATACCGTAAAAGTAAAGAAAAAACAAAATAAATAGCTCTATTATTAAAATGTAATGGTGTGCTTACACTTACAATGAGCTTTAAATATTTGAGTAAGGTAAGAGAAATGAAGAAAACGTGCCTTTTTCAATTTTTGCGTGCCACCGTGCCACAAATAAATTTGCGTGTCCAAAAAGCACGATCGTGCCACTTCGGCAACGCTGCTCTCAAATGGACAGCCACTTGAGAGTAACTCTCGAGAGTTTACTAGCGAAAGTATTCTCAAATGGACAGGCACCTTTAGTTCTGCACTTAAATTGCTGCAAATTGTAGCTTTCCGGAAATATATCCCCAGGAAGAGAGTTCCAAAATTGCTTGATCTGTAACAGAAGGAGTTTTGGAAAATTGATGTCCTCGCTGTTGTCAAGTGTACTGTATGGTCATGAGCATTAGCTGACTGTCTTGTGGGGCGCCCAAAAGTTGCATTTCGAGGGATAATGTCTTTAAGTTCCTCGAAAAATCTACCATGGAAGTACCTATAGAACAAGCATAGGTCAGCGACTTGTCTTCTGTGCACCAACGGTTGCAGATTCGATGTGAGTGTAGGGTCTCCAATAAGTCGAACTGCTCATCTCTGTATGCTGTCAAGTAGGTTAAGTGAATGTTTTGGGGTCGAGCTCGATATATGGGAACAATATTCCAGGCCTGGTCTAACCTGTGCTTTGTAGAGAAGGAGAAGTTGCTTGGGGCTAAAGTACCTCTTTGCTCTAAATAGGTAACTCAACTTAGCGGACGCCGATCTCGCGATATAGGATATGTGGTCCTGCCATGTGATTCCTGAATTGACTGTGACTCCTAGAAGGTGCATTGGGTCCTTGAGATGGATTGAATGGTCATTAATTTGCATCTGAGGAACTGTTGGTGCATTTTTCCTAGAAAAGGTTGTGAGCTGTGTTTTGTTTGCAATAAATACAAGCAAGTTGTCTTTTCCCCACTTCAAGATTTTGTCCAGATCATCATTTAAATAACTAATTTGTTCACATCTCTGACTGTGTGATGTAGCCGCATTCACAGGCCCACTGTTCGATATGGAGGATATAAGAGTGATGTCATCGGCAAAGCTATAGATATTATTATTTGTCGATCCAAGCAAATCGTTGATGTGGAGAAGAAATAGAGTTGGGCAAAGAATAGATCCTTGGGGCACTCCTGCATTTATAGCAAACGAATTAGATGATACACCATCTACCACAACTTGGATCGATCTTCCCAGAAGAAAATTTTGCATCCATCCGCAGAGTTGTTGTGGTAATCCATAAGACGCCAACTTGCCTAATAGGGCTCTATGCCAGACTCGGTCAAATGCCTTTAATATGTCCAAGGCTACAGCTCTGGATTCGCCGTGTTGTTAAATTGCTTGCATCCATAAGTGCGTTACGTAGCTTAACAGGTCCCTGGCGGCCATTTTGCCATTTATTTTTAGTTTGGTTGGGCATTTCAATATGAGTAGACTGACGCCTGAACTACGCTTCCAAATTGTGCAAATTTATTTTGAAAATCATGATTTGTTTCGAAATACAAATCGCGCACTTCCTCCATTTTACTTTACGTAATAAACGTAATACGTCAATAAACAAAGCTGCCGTATTTGGAGTGATGATAATCCTCAAGGGTATGTTGTTGTTGACACACCTACATCCACAAAAACTGACTATTTGGTATGCTTTATGGGTTGGTGGAATAATTGGTCCATACTTCTTTAAAAACGATGCTGGTCATAACGTTACAGTCAATGGTGACCGCTATAGAGACATGATTAATGATTATAGACTTTGTCGTTCATCAATTGAACAACCATGATGTACAGGAGCAGTGGTTTCAATAAGACGGTGCAACATGTCACAGAGCTCGTGCCACAATTGATTTATTGAAGGAAACGTTTGGTAACCGCATAGTTTCACGTTGCGGACCCGTGAATTGGCATCCAAGATCGTGCGAGTTAACCCCGCTTGACTAATTTCTGTGGGGATATGTGAAGTCACTAGTCTACGCTGATAAGCCCAAAACGATTGACCACTAGGAGGACAACATTCGCCGCGTTATTGTCGATACGGACACAAATGTTTGAAAAAGTCATCGAAAATTGGTTCATCCTTTACTCGAGATTTTGGAGCTGCATTAAACCGGTGAGCTCATCATTGGAGGAAAATCGAGACGCGTCAGCTTAGTGTTAAATTCACTGGACCATTTCGCGATATAATGATGTCAATCGAGTCCTCATCAATTGAACGGCCTCATTGACACGCGCCAAATACTTGATAATCATTTCGGTGTTGTTTATGAATGCAGTCCTATCTGAAAATCTGGCCATCTCCTGTGTCTTATATTTAAAAATACGACTTTATTGTTTTTTTTTTATGACAAATAACTTTTTGAAGAAATTTATTGTAGGAGGAACAAAATGAGGAAAAAAAGGAACAAAACTAGGTGCAGGGAAATAA
Organism: Cheilosia soror; assembly: GCA_949372485.1. NCBI lineage: Eukaryota > Metazoa > Arthropoda > Insecta > Diptera > Syrphidae > Cheilosia > Cheilosia soror. The sequence goes on from OX443561.1 coordinate 120,133,358, forward strand.
GTCCCCGGGAACTAAGTTCACTGAGGGACTTAGTTCCCATCTAGTGGGAAATAAAATCACTTTCGTGAAGTGGACTTACTGCCCATGTAAGGTGGGAGCTAAGTTCACTTTCTTATGGGAACTTAGTACACATTCAACAGTTTAATACGTACGCAATGCAACCCCCCTGCTTGGATTTACTGTCAGATTTCCATTTTGTGCGAATTTGGGTATATTGAAAGGGAACTAAAACCACTCAGAATTTTCGGAATTTATTTCCCACCTTTCATGGGAACTAAGTAAACTTCACGAAAGTGACTTCATTTCCCACTAGGTGGGAACTAAGTCCCTTCCCGGGACTTATTTCCCTGCACCACAAAACTAATTATTGTCCGAGGGAAAAACCATCCCAATTCAGCACTGTGTCGTCGGTAAAGTTTTAACGCCATAAAAAATCAGGATAATCAAAAAATTTTCCGCTTCTAGTATTTTCCTTTTACAATTGTGGAAGTGCCTGTCGACTTGTAGTTTCGTCATACAAAAAAGAGACTTGTATCACAAGTTGTGTTACAAGCCCCTGGAAAGCCATACACCTGAGGCGGGCGGCAGTAGTAATATATCTTCTCAAACAGAGCACCCCACATCTACAAGATTATATACACAATCAATGCATATGACCAACTATTGTAATTTTAAGCAGTCTTCGTCCAACGTACATTAAGAATACCATTCGCTCAGGCCATTGCGTCTAACAGATCAACAAAACTGTAGTGAAATAGACTTGCACTTGATTGAGGGTCAAGTTATCGACTCGAAAGCCAAATCTAAACAATGTGAATTTTAGGCAGTTTAAAAATCCTTATACGCTTTTTACGCTTTTTTTAAAAAGCTTTTTTTTATTTAAGCTAAAAAATTAGGTTAGCAATATACAGAGGCTACATCGATTCTGGCTAATCAACACTATTTCCCGGCCGAACATATATTTATTGCGGCTCAGGTAAATTCCCTTTCTTTATGACTTGTCCTCCTTGCGCCGAGTGTAGGTAGGTACCATAAGGCACTTAATTATATGGTTAATGCCAATGTCCCATCAGACTATCAGTATACTTAAAAGCCACGAGGACATACGTTTTTCAAAACTCCTTTGGGTAAAGGGTAAGCTAACTTTGGAACTCGCTTCCAGGGGACTTATTTCCAGAAGACCACAACTTACAGTAATGTACTTAAGTGCTGAACTAACACTTATCTCCAATCATCTCGGGATAGTGCATCTGAAGACTGGTTTAGATTAGCCCATTTTACTTCATTCGATAGGTAGTTTAATAATTCGAGTAGAGGATTTGGCTTTAAACAGCTCATACAATTTCCTCCGGCATGCACTGATTGCTAAATCTAGGTTAGGTTAGGTTAGAGTGGCAGGTCGCATTGAGTGCAACCTCACTTAGGCCAGAGTAGGCCTATTGTGTTACCACAGGATCTAATGATCCCACAACTACCCGTTGAACCAAGAGGAGCTGAGAATGAGCGTTGGAGGCAGCTTATGCTTGTATTAGCGAGTTCGCCAAGATTGTCGAAGAGGTATTCTCCGAGATGTATTTTTCTGCGAGCTGAAATTGCCGGGCACGTGCTTGGGAGGTGAAGAATTATCTCTTCCTCCTCCTCATCCATGCAGCTTCTATACAGAAATCATTGGAAAGGAGGCCCAGCCTTAGAGCATGTCTCCCAATAATGCAGTGTCCCTTGATGACACCTAATAATGTGCTTATATTGGACCTTTTTGTTTTACAAGATCGTTGGCGCCCTTAAGATCCAGCATGGGCCAGATCTGTTTCGTGATGGAGCACGTGGTGCAATTTGACCAAATTCGATTAGTGGCGCTTATCGCATTCTGTTTAATAAAAAGTTTACGCGTAGCGAGAGGCATAAAGAGATTCTCCTTTTCCGGTAGAATCGACAAGGTTGTGCCATGCCTAGCGAGTTTGTCGGCCTTGCAATTCACCGGAATGTCCCTGTGGCCCGGCACCCATATAAGGTGAATGTTCAATTGTTCTGCCATCTCGTTAAGAGATAAGTGACAATTAAGGTCGGTTTTGGCTTGAAGATGACCAAATCCAGGGATTTAATCGCAGCTTGACTATCGGTAAAAATCACGATATCCCTAGCGGATATTACATTATACCGTAGCCACGACAGGGCCTTCTTAATCGCCATGACTTCCGCCTGGAACACGCAACGCTACAGTGATTAGGAAGACGGAATGATATCATGCAATCTAAATCTTGGGAGAAAACACCCCCCCCCCCCTACCCCTGTTTCCGTTTTGGACAAATCTGTATAGAAGCAGACAGATCTCTTGTGAGACACTGCATCACTCTCCCAGTCAGTCCTAGAGGGTATGCAGGTTACAAAATTCTTACTGAATTGGAACTGGGGGAGGGTGTAATCATAATCAGTATCTTTTGGGATGTGTTCTATTTTATCTAGAATAGACGAGTGACCAGTTTGTCGACAGGCGGATTGCTTTTATACGGATGGCTGCATTCGCTGCCACTTGTTTGCAATAGATATCTAGCGGTATCAGATGGAATAGTATGTCCATCGCCGCTGTTGGAGTGGTTCTAAGCGCTCCACTGATGCACACACATGCCGTTCTTTGTACACGACTAAGTTGCTTACATTGGATAGCCTTGCTAAATCTTACCAAAAATAAAAAATGCAGACATTAAAAAAAATTATAAATGTTCACAGTTGAAGGTGTTTGTAAAAATTGGCGTTCCAGGTTCCAATTCCAACTAGAAATGGCAAAGAAATATTCTTCGCTTTTTTGAAAGAGTTTCACTCAATTATTTGAATTTCACAGATTTTAGTGCTTATCTCAAAAAATACCATGAATACACACCTAATGTCTGACACAGCTTTTTCTTATTTGCGACAAGTTAGTTGCAAAGGAAAGCAATAAACCTACCCAGGAAGCAGATATATCCCGATATAAGTTCCGATCCCAGATATCGACTGCGTCTAGTCATATTTGCTTTACATTGTCGAAACAGTCAACCGCAGTACCAATCGGATTCCTTCCATCATTCTATAATCCAACTTCATTTCGATAACCCCTTGCCACAAATAACTTCGCTTTATACTTAGTGACACTTTTGCGTAGGTTCACCTTCTTTGACACCTGAAACTTGTATATCAATTCGCCAGAAATTTATAACCCCACCACTGAGTCGACATTCTCCAGATACGAAGAACAACAATACGCAGCATTCCGCCATACTGTCATCACCATAACCACCGCACCGCCACCATCGCGATCCCATCTCAAGACACACTCCATCCTAAAGTATCGAATGTATCAATAGAAAAATTAGTCTGCCGTTCCGGCAACAAGCACTAGGTACGGCGGCCACCGGCGCAACGTCCACCACAGACAGACAGACAATCAGCACCGCCCGCCCAATATTAGTTTGTCAGTTTTATTGAAACAGCATCGGCGAAACGCTACTCTAGTAGTATTTTCCCGATAAAATATGCATGTACCTCCAGTGGGAGCAGATATAGCCAAATGCATCAGCCGGCAGAGTATCTATCTGGCGGGGGATACTTGCAACTTGCTGCGCGGATGGGACCATGTCGTCCACTATCGCTCGCGACCTATGTACGAGTATGTCCCCCGCCAATTCGGCTGCGCGAAGTAATCTCACACTCGTCCTCCTACCGAAAGCTTGAGAACACTATGTGCACGGATCTCGCGCGCACAAATTGAAAAGTGTACCGCTGCCGATGTTACCGGCCCGTCGACAGACATCTGCAATCAGTCCACCGCGCACTCCCCGCTCCTAACTATATGGATGCGTGGTAAGGCACCGTGGCGGCCCGATTTGAATTTCGCGTTTATCCATTGTTACACAAATCTGCAAGTGCTTTCGGAAATTTCTCACCACCCATCCCCTGCTGGTCGGGGACGACAGCCGACAACAGTATACTCCACTGGACTGCAATCATTTCTATTGCGGGGGGCGGCATCGCGCAACAGGCAACAAGTAAACAACAAGATCTCAGCCGGCCGGCCGGACCATGCCACAGAGCGAGAGCACATACACAGCCAGCACTTTCATGGTCATGACTCAGCCGCAGATACTTCCACCTTCCACCGGCTTGGGAGATAATACGCGATTTATTGGCAAGTCCACAAATTCAATTACGATGGAATGTAGCGCGGCGCAGATTATAGGCGAATATATCACATTACCCGCGCGCTCAGGGCTGTCCGCAGTGGAGAGCTGCCCGCTGATGGCCGGTGTAGTGTATAGGTGATAAATAGAAGTTGCCGAACCCGGTGAACTAAATCGTTTATGTTCCACCAAATACCGAAAGGACGGTGTGGCGGGGAGACTGGATACTCGAATATCTGTGCTGTGTCCTGCGAACCACCACCCATCGAACGGTTCGGGTTAGATTCCGCGCTATCAGTGCTGCCTCCTTGCCTAGCTTCTGCGCCGCGCGCGATTGCCATGGTGCATCGGCCTAGCGATGATGATGATGGGTTCCTCTGGGGTTAAGTTGGGTTATGTGAGAGGCTACCATTTTTGTGGAAACCATCGAACACACAAATTCACTCAGTGCATCGACTGGGTGATGATGCCACAGAGTGCGCGCTAAGATGCCGACACGATATTGGCGGCATCGGCGACGGCCGCGGTGGCGGTGCAGAAAGTACAAGTACAGGCAGTATCTTCTGCAAAACAAAACAATGCAATAGACAACAAAAAAAAACGGTCTTCGATGAATGGGTGACGATGGAGCCGTACTATATACAGCCAACGCTAGCTCGAGTTCCGTTCCATCAATTGTACACCTTGCTAGGATGCAAGTGCTGTCTAATGGAGCCTCACGTAAGTGCATTTTCCAGTGAAAGATTACCGCAGTGGATTAGGGCGTCATCGTCTTCGTCGGCGTCGTCGCTTTAAGTCATTTGGGGGCCGGCTAGTTCGATGCGATACCTACAAAAGCGGGTGCCTTATGGGATTGCGGTGTTAGGTTGTGATCGGGTTTCAGTGTCGCTGTTGTTTGGCATGCGCTATCGAAGTTTGTCGTTAACACGGACACGGTTCTTTTTTGTGCGCGGAATTGTTGCGTTTCGTGTAAGCATTTAGGGTGGGTACACCCGAAAGTAGGTATTTAGCCGAAACAAAAGGTGTTGTTGTTTGCATGTCGGTTTTCGTGTGTATGCGCACACTCGTGTTGCACTTTAAGTGGATATTATTGGCAATTTGTTGCGGCCGGCAGTGGTAGCCGTAAATGGTGCGAGGGTGTTATGTAAGCATCGAGATGGGAAATGTGTATAACTTGAAGGTGCAGTTGGACATAGTTGAAGTAGTTTATAGAGTGTGGTCCTTTTCTAATTTTACTATGACATGCGGGATATTCGTGAATGTCGCCTCTATATAATAGCCTCTCTTTAACGAGGCTAAAGATTTGATTAAACCCTCATCTGGTGAATAAAAACATACAGCCCAGAGGTTCCCAATCTTTTTCATACTGCGACTCCCTAGATAGGTTAAAATTTTTTTGCAACGCCCTTCTAAAAGCACAGGTATAGAACTATAGAAGCTGATCTTACTGAAGATTCACCAAATTGTTTTTCAATAAGGACGGGTCGACATTGAAATATCCAGTCCAGCCGAAGGTGTGGTTCTCATCGCACTGGTTGTCATAGACTTGAGATTGGTCGCCACCAGACTACGTTGCCATATGTGAGTATAGGCCGCACGATTGCCGTGTACATCCACAGGATTGTTAGAAAGCATTAGCTGCTTTTTTCACTCTTTCATTGACATTCGGCTTCCAATTAAGTTTTCTGTCTAAAATCATTCCCAAATATTTCGCCCTATCCGTCACCTTTAGAGATATTCCCTCGAGAGTTGGTGGCTCAAATAGTGGTACTATTCTCTTGTTTGTGAACAGGCCAAGCTCAGTTGTCCTTAGATGCATGGCTGGATGTGAGCTTTTTGACATAGGCCTTCAAATAACCTGATAAAAAGAAATCCAAATGGTGCTAAATCACATGATCTAGGGGGTCAGTTCTCATCACATCCCAGCATCATTTTCTAACAAAAAATTATCCAATGACCCGACCAAAATTCACATTGAACATTGACACTTCGTGGATGCATTTCCTTTTCGACAATCACATGTGGGTTCTATGGGCCCCAAATCAGGCAATTTTGATGATGAACGAATCTATAAAGGTGGATAATGAGCCTAATCGCTTAGGATGATTTGGCCCGAAAAATCAGCACCCACGTTTTGATGTACAACAAACGATTCAACGAACTCTCTTTTCGCTGGTCATTAGGCTCAATTGAACTTTGTAAGCATGCGGAAGCAAAGATATTTAATAGTGAAAGCTGTAAGAAGTTTCTTGAATATTACTATTCTGGATAATGATCCTGGACTCTCATCAATACTCTCACGCATGCTTCGATGTTATCACTTGAACGGATTGTTTTTGGACGTCCTGTGTGTTTAACATCCATTCGATCTATACTTTCTGAATTACTATCCTCACAGTTGTTGTTGACGAAGTTAAATTAACATTCCAATCCGACCATAATTTTGTAGGGCATTTAAAGAACACGTCAGGTAAATAGTGTTGGGATTTCAAAAATGTGGTAGATTGGAAGGAAAAAAGAGTGGTAGATTTAAGAAATGGGTGGAAGATTTGAAGTTTATATACACAATTACAATAATTAGTCACAGAAAAATCAGCAAATATGTATAGGTAATGTGCGATCCTAGCAATCACTGGTCGGATAAGTTCTCCTAGAACTATCATTAGCTGGTATTAATATATTCATCTGTCCTATTCTTCTGGACTCGTTCCGAGTAAGTGGAAAAAAAACACCATCAGCGCGTCCCTAAAAAAGGCGGTTCTTCTTCTCCCACCAATTACCGACCCATAGCACTTACGTCCGTTCTTTTCTAAACTCATCGAAACGCTCACAAATCGTCAGCTTGTGAAATACCTTGAATCACGGAAACTTCTCAATGACCGGCAGTTCGGTTTTCGTGCCAACAGATCCACTGATGATTTTATGACTTATCTCACAGGAAAGCGGGAACAATCTTTCCACTACTCTGGTGAAATAAATATTGTTGCGCTTGATATTGTTTTGGATGGTTTCACGTCTGAAACTCACCATATAAATGCTGGTGTTCCCCAAGGCTCCGTTCTCTCTCCGACTGTCTTTCTCATTTTTATAAATGATCTCTTGTCTGGAACTTCTAAACTTCTAATCCAATTTTTCCTTCGCTGATGACAGCAGACTTACCTTCTCATATTCATTCCAGGGCTCACGTACTTGCTCTTCGGCCATAAAAGAGGAACGGCAACATATGTTAAGCTCATTAAATTCTGACCTTGATAGCATCATAAAAAAGGTTTAGCCAATAGGGTGGAGTTTAATGCTTCCAAAACGCAATGCTGTTTGCTATCCTTAAAGCAAAAACCAAACCTTCAGCCATTATTAATGAATGGCCCTTATATTTTCGTTGTTAGAACGACCATATACACGAAGTCTTCAAGAACGCTGCGAAATGTCTAGGTTGCCTCAGACCCTTTTAATCTGGCTACAATATTATAAGACGCTCATTCGCCCCAAACTTGAGTACGCTTCTATCTGGTCGGGTGCGCCGAAAACCACATTGCACGATTGCACCTACTGGAAGGGATACAAAACCGCACGTGAAAACTAATTGGAGACACGAACGTCGAACATAGGGCGTCAATGTCCAGGGCGTCAAATGTCAATCTATCGCTCGAAATTCTTAATCGAACTCAGTAAGGAACGAAATCTTCTTAGCGAACGAAATGGAAATTGCCCGTTTTGCTGGGATATGGTACTGTAGACTGAAGATGTTAATGACGACACGAATGATAAAAATATCCATCAAAAGTGCGACTCGCTTTCATTTTCTTATCGATATGAAAGCATAGAGAATTATAAAATATTTAACACTGGAATAACAAAACGTGGTAGAATTTTTGGGTGAAGTGGTAGTTGTGGTAGAAGTGACAACACTGGGTACAAGCAAGCAATATGCACCATTTTGAGAGATACACATTATTTTCAAAATGTAATGTAAAAATATTTCCTAAATGTAAATTTTAATAAATGCCAAAGTTGTCTGTGATGCTGGAACATCTAAAAAAAATTACGTAGACATGCTGCAAACGTTCCCTAGAATTTTCTTTGTAATTATAACCATACCTACGACTGTCAAAATTTTTAACGAGAATTTGAATAAAATTGTTAATTCTACAGCTACAAAGAGCACTGAACAAATTTCTATTATCAAAAATACTATAGATATAGATAGGAAGGACTCCTCGCCATCAAAAGATCTGTATATTTCCCACCGCCTTAAGTGAGCCGTAAGTAATAAAAACACAATTTGTTCGGTTCTTGTCGTGATGTCGGAACTGTTTTAATCGATAATCTGGATCATTTGATCGTGAAAATTTCCTTCTCCACCACAATACACGATGAAAGCAGCAACAACAACACGAAAATAAAATAAAATATCAACTACGCTTCAAGGAAGCGCACACAGTGATCGCTTAACGCGTCGAGGATCTAAATTAGCTTATGGGGTTCAAAAGCGCTCACCACTCCAGTGGTTTTTTTTAACCGCTCTTACCTCTTCAGAGCATCAAAGGAGTTGACGATAGGTAAGGGACCAGGTAATGCAAAGAGCAACAAAAAAAAATAAATAAATAAATAATGGGCAGGCACGTAAAGGTAATTCCATGGAGGTCATGACCCACCACAACTCTGCCAGGCTATTGCCAAGTGGCAGATTTGCTCTCTTCGCAGATAAGAAAAAAAGGAGATCGTTTAGCTTCTGGCAGAGTATAGCGAGTGAACGAGATAGCATTAGGTTTGGCGGAAACACATTTTTGCCACTGGGCACTGCGACTGGCTATATAGTGTTGAATGTTGATGTCGATCTTTGAGGGAAGACATTTTAATTTAATTTCCTTTTTTTTGTTCCCTTAATTATAATAATTCCAGTGAAGCACATTTGCATACGCCTTCAAAGTTGACATGTGTACTAATTGATGGATGGAAAATAGACGAGAAATTAACAGTTGGTATTTAGCAGTTTGACAGTTTCATGTGCACTGACACTGACCTATGGTTAAGGCATTTCTCTGAAGCTCGAAACTGACTGGAAGTTTTTATTAAAGAGAAATCTAAGAGCTGTAAAGTTTGAACCTTAAGAAAATCTCAAAGGTATATCGCATATAGTACTAAGCCTTATAAAAAAGGCCTGCAACTGAGTCTGATGCATCTGCTTATAGTTTAGGCTCTGAGTCCAATTGAGCTTAACCAACTTCAAGTTGGGCATAGACATCCCACCTGTATTGAGGGAGTTCACTTAAAGTTTTGTTCAGATTTTTCACCTGTTATACGAAGTGTAATAGATACTAATTAGTTAGCTATCATCATTAGTCAAAGTTTGCATATGCATATGGGGAGTCGATATTCCAGGCCCTACGAAATAAGTCCCAACTGGAACTAACTCCCACTAGCCAAATGAACTAAGTCCCACCAAATATTCAGTGGGATTTAGTTCATATGTTTGGGGGATAGTTCGTAGTTCATTATGAACAAATTCCCAATGAATTAAGTCCCAATTTGAGAAAGTGGGAGTTAGTTCATTTAACTTGTTTCGAGTAAAAATAGTTCTGTTGAAAGTGGGAGTTAGTTCATTTTGTGAAAAGAATGTTCTTAACAAATTAGGAATGGAAACGGGTTCAAATGTAAATCAGACATACAAATACGGTTTGTAGATTTTGTACAGTACATACATAGGTTTGCATTATGTACCAGCAGTTATTAATGAGTAGTTGCGTTGTAATTGTCGGGCTGATCGGCTGGCTCAAAGCCAGCTCAATTTTGGAAACAACTTTTATTTTTAGCTTTAGAAAATTTGAGAAAATAAAAGTTCAAAATTCGCGCGATCCTGCCGTTAACATTAAAGCCAGCTCAGTTTTTGAAAAAACTTTTATTTTTAGCTTTAGAAAATTTGAGAAAATAAAAGTTGTTTCAAAAATTGAGCTGGCTTTAATGTTAACGGCAGGATCACGGCTGACAATTTTTTGCGAATGATATTCAAGAAAAATGAGATTTGTTACGAGATGGAGCCAGACGAGGATATTTTTGAGCAGTTTACGGATGATAATCAAGATAAAGATGAAGTTGAAACTGTATCTACAGAGGTTCACCGTATGAATAGCGACTAATCTTTGTGCATTGTTTGCATTGATATGAAGCCAAACATCGTCCTTCTTCCATGCAAGCATATGATGATTTGCAGCGAATGTCATTTGAAGTTGCAAGCAGACAGCATCGCCAAAGGTTCGAACGATGGATATACATGTCCTTTGTGCCGCACAAAGATCATTGATATAATTCACGTTTACTTACAATAATAATATTGTATTATACATATGTATTTAATTTACCCTTATTTTGTATCTTGTAACAAAAGTATATACCTACCTATGCTGGATTAAACATTTTTGGGACTTAGTTCATTTCAAATCGTGAATTTTCGTTTTATTTTAAATAATTTGGAAGTAAGTTCATTTGGGACTTAGTTCATAAAGAACATGAACTAAGTCCCACTATTGGGCTTTAATTCATTCTCATATTGGGACTTTGTTCATTCTTAGTTGGGTCTTAGTTCCTAAAAATCGTGGGAGTTAGTTCATATGAACTAAGTCCCAAATTTTCTGGGACTTAGTTCGTTTTGGCTAGTGGGAGTTAGTTCCAGTTGGGACTTAGTTCGTAGGGCCGATATTCCATTATCCATTATGTTGAAAATATAAATACCCGAATGGATCTTTTAGTCGCAAATTCGCCTATAAGTGTTCAACTTTTGACACTAAATTACTAAGCTCAAATCGAACGACAAGAGCGCCATAGGACAACAGAGGCGGTTGTGGGAAAACAATGTTGAAGAAAGTTTCGTAGAAATTGCTCAAAATGGTAAATCTATGTACTAGTTGGTTGTACCCGCTTCGCTGGGTGCAAAGGAATATTTGACAAAAAAATTGATTTTGTTTAAACAACTTCTTATATTGCGTGTGAATTGTCTCTGGTTAATTAATAATCTTCCTTGCTGTTGATTAGATTCAATATACACCTTCATTTGATTTGTAATTCTGGATCGCGATAAAGCCAATACAGTTGGCTGTGTGAAAATACTGCGGTCTTCAAATGCATGCCAACGTGATCAAATGACTGGTCTTGGCCTTATTTATTGTTATAGCGTACGCAAGAATTTATCGCAAACGGGCGGCGTTTTAATATAAAAGGTAATGTTGTGTCGGTTGGAGCGAGATCAATTCTGGGAAATGGAACTAAATCATTGTGATTGCATGTTGAAATAATTCTTGCTCTTATCAAATTTCGTCCAGGCTCTCCCACAATCAATCGCGTGCCAATGCAGTCCTTTTTTTAGAGTTCAAGATTCTCAGCAACATGATGATGACACCTTTCTTAATCAACAGCACATGATGTGGCATGCCGAATGGAGTTTGCTGATTGAGGGATTCAACAGGGAAATTTGGTGCATCATTTGGATCTTCAATCTTCACTGACAAGAGAATCGGCGCTAAAATAGATTTGGGAGTTACCACCAATCAAATCGATTATCTTCCTATTCATCTCTAATGTCTGCGCATTTGTCAGCGCGACAATTACTCGTTTTAAAAAAAATTTTCTCAATCAAGTCTCCAATTGATATACATAATTTCCGTGGGAATTTTAACAACGTCTTCTTCATACATTTCTGCTACCCGCGGCAATTTCTGCAATAATGAGAAAACTCAAATTTTAAAAGCCCGCAGGATTTTGTCCACAGAGATTCCTTCACGATCAGTTAGTTTTCTCTTTTATATTTAAACTAGCTGATTCGTACTCGTCTTGCGCCGCTCGCCTTTAGCAAACAAGCAAACTTATATTTTTTGGTCAATTTAAGTTTACACCGTAGAAGTAGTTTTCGCGCTTTTTGGCGAGACAAAGAAAATTCCTACAGATATCGATTTAATGTGCACCCTCTGCATCGCCCTCCCTCACCATGATCTGGCCACTTGTTTATAATACTGCAGTTCCTTTTCTTTCCTTTGTTTTCCTCTTCCTATTTGTATTTGTATTATACGTCTCTTCTCTTATGAAGATTATTAATATACCCCATGCCATACTGCAGCACGCACCCCATTCCCATCCGGCATCGGGCATATGATCATAATATACATACCAACAACTGACCATAGCACTCACTATAAAGATCCATTTGTAGCAAGGTATATGTGTTGTGTATGTATATATTTTCACTTCAAAAAATACATTTTGGCCAAAAACTGTTCCTAAGGACGTGGCCTATAACAGTCTCACAGTCTTATGGGGCATTTTAAAAAAAGTTTCATCGAAATCTGTCCAGTAGTTTTCGAGTTTTTAGCTGACAACGAAAATTCCTACAGTTTTATTCTATTTATGTATAGATATCGCGAAATAAACCTTGCTATTAAAATACCTGAGGAGCATTTAGTAGATCAGTGATCTAAAAATTCGTAGCAAAGTACATAATTTCAAGCCCTATTATCTAACACTGGACTGGACTGTATTGCAATCTAGCTGGGTCAAAAAATCTACAGATAAATTGTTTTTTTTTTTTGGACTTTCAAAAGACAATATTTTTAAAAACCAAGAATTGCCGCTATGCTATGTTTGGTCGGAGTTTCTCGTAGTCACAAAAGAAGGTGATAGCATTTGGAAAACAGGAAAGGCGTTTCCCATTTCGGGCAAATATTCACTCCTTTAAAAAGCTGATTAGTCAATCAAACAGTATGATTTGTGGATACCACAATCACCAAGTGAATACAATAATAAATCGTTAGACATTGCTCCTCTTCCACTTGCAATTATTTTCATCCCAAAGTCACCTGCTAATAACGAGGCAACCACCACGTAAACTCAAACAAACGAAGTACTGCGTTGTCCGCGTGTTTGATCATAACAAAGTACCCCTATTAGTCGATGGACACACCGTCCCATTGATATGTCACCGACTTCCTTTATGTCATCATTTCAAAACTAAGTGGTCCCGCAGGACGAACCTCTGAAATAGGATATGCGTGTATATAAGTCAGCATCAGAGTCCAGCAAAAAGAATCGAACGGCAAAACCCCAAACAAATCAATTTTCATCCAGAAGTGTCGATAGGATAACAACATCTCAACGGCAGCTTCCATATAGTGACTGCATCCAAGGCCCAGAGAGAGGCAGCTTTATTAGGAGGACACGCTAACCGCGGAAAACATTGGTAGTTTGCACTGCCAACGGAGACAATGGGCAACTGACGTTGCTGTGAGAATTTGGCCACTTTGGCCACGAATGCGTTCGCCCGCCAGACAGTAGGTTAGGTACATGTGCCCGACCAAGGCGCACAAAAGCTGACTCAATGTGCGCAACTAATTGACATTTTCTTAAAGAATTTATAGCGGAACGCAGACATTAGTTATTCCCTTTGGAAAATGAATACACACGGCTGTGGCAGGCGCAGATAACTCCCCCGAATAGGGCGGACAAGCAACAACATCAGCAGCAATACGGGACATGCGGTCCGGTGTTAGGCATGGTGTGACTGTTACATATTTGTTGGTATGGTGTCCGGTGTACGAGTATCCCTGGCCATTTTGAGATGTCATCAGAAGTTTACTGTCCAGCGCAGTGGAGTTGTTTGGCATTTAGGTGTTGCATATGCGGACGCGAAGCTAGCTGCCTCGTTTTTGGTGGTGTTGACGACTGTGCGCAACTGAAGTGTGATTTGTATTTAATGGATTTCTACACCTTTTTACGGACTACGAGTAGCAAAGGTGGACATGGAGGCAGAGGCACTTATTTTTTGACGCAGGTGGGATCAGTGTGTATACACCTAGCACCAGAGGCATTGACGAGCTGTTCGGACAGGCTGTGATCAAGGTTTTATTTCTATTTTCTGCAATCGTCGTCGATCTGGAGTGCTTTGTTCTGAGTTATGGCCGAATAGGCCTAATGCAAATGATGTCGTCATGTGATTTTGATAAGTAAATGCTTAAGGAAGTCCAGCAAAGGTTTTAGGCGCATGTTTCTTAACTTGAGTTCAAACATCTTCTTAAATGAAAGAACTTCGCAAAGGAACTAAATGATTAGTTTTCGACCGAACGTCATTGTAAGAATTAGCGTTTTTAAACAAGCTCAGTATCGCCCTTCCTTTTTAGCACTCTTCTGTGTACCTATAAGGGAAGGTTTCTATATTTCGTCAATTAATTTAGTGACTTGCAGTGGTCTAATTATGAGCCGAATCGTCGTATCCGTGAACGAGCAAGCAGATGCCAGATTTTGCCATTATTTTGATTGTTAAATCCACACAAATGCGGTACCCTAAAGTTCGTTTACGTATTTGGCGAGACGAATTGATTTTTGATGGTAACTTCAAAGTTGCCATGTATCCATACCTTTAAATGTGTGAGGTAAATGTGCCATGTCTCACCGATAGTCCCAGAGGTCCCACCAATGATGCCTTTCTTTGTCTTTCCGTTAAAATTTCAAAACTTAATTTAGTCGGCAATTTCGTTGATTTTAGTTTCTTCAATACCTTCATGAGTAGAACTTGAGCTTCACTCTTCTCTTGAATGCCATTTCCTTTTGAGCAAAGAAACAGCAACCAACGCAACGGATTCTGAATTCATCAAGTAGAAACCTACATATAGTGTGGGTATAGGTAAGCATAATAGTAAGCTGAAAGAAAGGCGTAGCCCAGATTGCAAGGGACTTCGAGGCCGGTTAACAACGTAGCTGAATATAAGAAAAGGAAATATGGTGAAGTAAACTATTGAGTCACAAGATTCCTAACTGGACACGGGCTCTTCTTAACCTATGGCTTTAACACCGGAGAACGTCGTTACGAAAATGACTTCGACTGAACAAAACTATGAAGTGTGACTTGAAATTCGATGAAGTGGTCGTGTCTATCGATCTTGAATTCATAAATGTTTACACGATTCGATGCAAAATTTGGTCGATGGTTGACTTTGCTTGTCTACTAAAACTAAGTAAGGTTATTTGCGACAGCTTTAAACCTTAGCCGACAAAATCTTGTTACGTCGGATTTATTCCTCGAATAGATGGCGCATTTCAAAGGATATCCTTTCTTGTGGATGCTATTATACACGATGCTGAGGTTTCATTGATCGGGTTTGGTTGGACTTAAGTATGAATATCGGGATCCTCACCTCATGTTGTTTGGAATGACGGACGTTTTAGCAACTATTGTCCTGGTACAATCCACAATTGTTGACTATTTCCGCCATATAACACAGCAAATAAGATTTATCTCGAAATTCGCTACACCAACTATAAATCCGTTACCATATTGCATGCTCCTCTTTGGGATTGGTATAATAGAGAAGATCGTATTGCCTCCTGGTAAATCCTTCGAACATTGTATCAGAATTAGCACGCTTCTCATGTTCGTCTAAGTATAGCTGTCCATCTAATCCTCCCTCATATCGCCATGCACTTGACTACTTGCCAAAATAGTTGACACCTCCTGACATCTACATGTGAATATCATAATTGCGATATCACTCAGCCTTTCTCACGAGTTGATGCGTTCATAAGACACCTCTGACGCTCTGACCCATTAGTGGATTTGATAGAATGCGCCTTTAAATCTCCCGCCAGTATCCCATTGAAGATTCATAATCGAGCAGGTCACACGATTGTCCAAAAAAATCTCTACACACATCTGTCAGCATCTGTCAGCAGATTAAAAAATGTCACTTGTACAAGAGCCTGTTGATTCCTCTAATCCAAATGGAATTTCATCACCATCCCACCTCCACCAGCACCAACCTGTCGAAAAAAAAACAAACTCATCATCACAACAGGATTAGGGCGGTCAAATAGGATTAGGCCACGTGATGAAGATGAGGGGTTAATACCAAACTGCCATTAAAATTCGATCGGCCAACTTGATAAGTTGGACTTTTTCAATTAAAGCCACTTCCCCACCCATGCCCCTCTGTTGTACGTTATGGTAATTCAAGCCACAAAAGCTTTAGGGAATTTCGTTTGTGATTTCTATATACCTAGTAGTCTCATTCGCCCGGGAGAAAGTGGAAGGTTCACGGGCAAAGTGATCTTATATTACGTTCTATAAGCTTGCATGCATTCAAACCCGAAAGTATAATGGTAACTAAAACTTTTAGCCAAATGAAGTATTCAGGCTGAAATCGGGCAACACCACCGTCACCGCCACCGCTGTTATTAGGTATAGAGGTAGGTACCACCAGCAACGGATTCAATTAGAGAAGTGTTCGCCCGTTGACCTTAATCCACGGATACGTACAGTGTATATGGGCTGAAATGGAAGTACTTCGTCGTGATGTTCGATTTATATCGGGAGGAGACCCTTTCGACCGGCCACTTTTGTGGCACATTCATTCCGCTATGCATAGGTATACACGGTACACATTAAATGTGTACTCGTATAATATATATGACGAAGAGTACGGTACGATGTAAAAAGCTGGTCGGCAAGACGAGGCAGAAGGTGGAATGTATACTGGATCTAGGTGACACATGTCAATTTCTAAGTAGAAAGTTTGAATAATGAGAGAATTAATTTCCAGCTGGAGTGTCTAATTAGGCCTGTTTTTTCGTTGTTGTTTTTTTGTTTTGTCAACTTGTCGTGAAAACAAACTTTGAAGGCTTTCGATATCAATTTACAACCAGAGGGCAGTGAGTGAGATTGATTAATGTGAATTCAGTTCACGAACTTGAGGTATACGTACTCCTGTATGAGTGCGCCCTTCGTGTGAAAGAGATGTGGGTGTGGGGGGATGTCATGTTTGACTCCTTGAATATGTTGGTATCAAAATGTTTTGTGTAACAAGCAGTTTAAGCTTTGAAACATTTAAAGAGATGTTTTTCAATTGCCTCTATGTGCCTTGTCCACAATGGACGCAATGGACCTAGGCGCAATCCCATTTAGGGAAGCTCTTCGTAAATCTAATTCAAAAATATACGACTACAGCGATCGGCCGTTGAGATTGAGAGGAGTAATAGTGTATAATGAAGGAGCTGATAGAGCACCGTTAAGTCTGAAAAAATCCCCCGAAAAATAAAAAGCCGAAAAATAAAAAGCATATCCGATCGCCAGTATATATACAATAAACATCCTCTGTTTTGGCGGAAATGTTGACGATTTCCAAGAAAAACTAAGTTTTTGGTATTTTACTTCAAAATGACTTTCGCATCGATTGGCACCGCACGATAAATTTTCGAGAAATAGATTTTTTAACGATTGTTGAGTGTAACCATATGATGGAATAAGTATAAGGTGGTCTCGTCGGCTGCCGAATCGTTAGTTTTTTGGTCCCTTAACGTTCAGTGAGCTTTTGCTTGTTGAAGCGGAAGTTTGTGTGCAGACGAATTTGTTTGCAAAACGTCAACCCTTGTGCAAAACAAAAAAGTTTTTTTTATTATAATAGGCAACTTCAAACCAATTCCACTCCGCTTAAAGGTTAATCAACATACTAATGAACATATACTCTCTCTGCACACTCTATTGTCGTTTCACTTACACTTACTACGCTAAACCCTTTCACACGCACTTATTACTAGTATAGTTAAGGGACTACTTTTTGCCGACGAGACCGCCTTATACTTATTCCATCATGAGTGTAACGATGTTATGGTTATAAATTTTTATTTGCTGAATGGCCCTGTTACGCCTGATATTTTTTTTTTTTGTATAGGAAAGTTGATTGGTCTTAAAGACTCGGTGAGTTAGTCAGCTGAGTATAGGTTCCATATTCAATCATTGGAAACGTTTCCCATAGTTTCATGCCACCGCGAGGTCAATCAAAGATATGGAAACTATATCCTTTGAACCGGAAAATGTTGCTCAAAATACCACAAATTTAATCATGAAATTTCGAAGTAGACCAGACGTCGAGATTGGGTCAAGATATTGTCCTGGCTTTCTGAAAACATGCTATTATATATATTTACGAAATACTATGGGTGCACATCATAGAGTTTGATGTCCGAGTTTAAAGCCCTTACCGCACGCTAATACAATTTTGATCTTTTTTGCCGGGCCAGTCAAACGTACCCAAAACGTCAAACATCTCTAGCTGTCTTTAGAAAAGTGTGAAAACTGAATCTCGCTATTAGCTCTCTGTCTCCAAGTAGCACGATCCCTAGACTCCAAATGTGCAAACGTTGTGAGTTGTGAAAAGGATCGGTTTTTTAAAACAATCTTTATCCTCTTTCTTAACGGTATATAATGCCCTGCGCAATTGAGCAGAATGTTGAAGGTCTTATAAAGAGCAGAAATTATTCTTTTTGGACGTGAGCCAAGGTTAGAATTGTCTATTATGACGTTCTGGCATAGAAATGTTTGGTAACCCTTTTGATTGACAGCAAACTTCTAAGCTTGGTTAGAAGGTACTTCTGTTTATCTTAATTATGTCAGTAGGTATGTTTTTTTGAAACCTCGCCAGCCAGTGGTTTCCAGTAGTTGCCAGTTGAGGCACATTTCATATGCTGATTAAAACAACAACCTGCTGGCTGGCCACTGCTGGCATTAACTCTTGATTTTATCCCCAGCCGGAGCGCTGCTGGCTGGCAGCTGGCTAAATTCAATTCACAAACAGGTGACGCTGAAAGCAACAAGTGGCTTAGAATGCAGTTGGTGGCACTACGAAATTTCACTGACAATTGCACAATGAAGAACAACAACAACGCATAAAGTTCATGGACACACAAGCTTGGGCATGACTTTCATTACCGGCTTGGAAAACAAACGAAATTTTATATGGCGGGGGTGTCATGTGTCATTATTTGTGGCTGTGTTGTTTGTCTAGTTCTTAATGCAGCAATGTCTGCATTTTCTCTTATTTTATTCCGTATATTTGTGAGTTATCGAATGTGGAAAATAGTAAATTTGCCGCCATCCACAACGCGTGCGATAATGAGAGTTTATTTTGGATTTATGTACAAAATTTCTTCAAATTTTAATTTTTTTATTTTGCAAACACATTGCGGAATAAAAAGTCATGGCCATGTTCGTGTGTCCATGCACAAAGGAAATCATGTGTACCAACTTGGCGATATAAAAGTTCGGCTGGCTTCATCTTGCTGGCAATTGCCCAAATGAACGGCTGGCTGGCGAGGTTTCAAAAAAATACGACTAATATCATCGGTGTTTGCTAGTATTCGAACAGTCTTTTGTTTGAAATATCGTACATTGTATCTTGGGTATGTGCGTTCCGCATCATTCTTTCAAGTATCATACTAAAGACGTCACCTTAGGTATAGCACGCCGCTTTATCTAAATATTTTTCGTACATTAAAGGTCGTGCTTATGTCCCTCTTCCTTACCGATCTTGAATCCAACAGCAAGCTTTCTCTATCGTCATGAGAGTATCATTGATGGCCCAAATTGATATAATTCTGTTAAGCTAGTTCCCTTGATGTTATCATAGGCTTGTTTAAAGTCAATGAAAAGACGGAGAACTCGAATTTGGATTTCCAGAAACTACGAACATGTTATCGACGGTTGACAGAATTTTAATGACAGTGCCCAACAGGTTGTTGAAAATCGGTTTTATGTGTAGACACAAAAATGTCTGTGATTACCAACTTCACCTTTACTATACCAAAGATGTCCCTTTAAGATTTTAAAGTTAAAATCGACAAACACGAACACAATCCCAGCCTCTTTCTATTCGAGGGGCGTGCTTTTGCTCTGTGCGGGTGAAGGGTGTATGTAAGACAAATGTTTGGTTAATTTAAGCTTTCTTACGAAAATCCTTTTCCCATGGAAGACTAATCCATAACGCGTCCAGAGTTCAGACTTACAGAGCCGTCTTAATGGTTCTCTAGATGTCTTCTTGGGGATAACGAGTAGCACAAGATATACATTCATTTATATGCTGAAAGCTCAAGGCATCCTGCGGATTCCAAAAATTGTAGAAATCTGAATAGTATTCGTTTCGCAAAATGGTAGAAGGAAAGTCGTTTATATAATTGCGATTGAGCTTTGAAAGGACGCGACGTAAGACAAACAAATTCAAGAAAAATTCATTCGTTCTGTGAAATCATCTGTTACAGAATTTTCATACTCACTTGGTTTACATCTTTTAAACTGTAACCCTATATCATCCCGCAACATTTCCCAGCACGCTCTATTCAAAGTTCGAAACATTTCACTATCCCATTGAACGAACACATTGGCTAAAACTAATAACAGATAAATGGCCATATCGTATGGCCAAATGATCTGCTGACTACAGTCAATGTGTCAACCTGCAAATGTCTTGTTTCCTCCTGAGATTACTATTTCCGAGGCCTTAATTTACCGAATGAAACCGATGCTCGCCGCATGGCCGGCAACTGGACACACTCTCCCGAGGTGTCCGCACTGCCAGCAGCATGACACTTGCCGAGCCAAGGGAATCGATACCGATATACAACTGTGATGGGCCAGCCGCAGCACAAACACGACTTTAATGAGCATCTGAGGACCGATTTTAACATCCTTTTAGCGTGTAATCATACACCTGACCGTAAATCGAACCACAGCAGGCTACGCTAGTTAACTGGGAGACAGAGAGGTGTCTCCTTTTTCCTGATGGTAAATCCAGTCCATCTTGGTCTTCCGCAATCTGTGCGCACGCTATTATGTATTTGGAAGGAGAGGTATCAAGAAATAATGAGAGTTATCGAGCGGACAGGTCACTCTCACAGCCTCGCAGGGTTTACGGTATCGCAATAGCCATATATTCTCATTACATGGACATGAATACCGTGTTTTATTCGTTCACGCAAATATTGGATTAAAATAATTAAATTATTCAAGTTGGTCGCCATTCTTCTCGCTCTCAGGGTGTACATGGAGTAAGCTAAAGTTTATTTGGCACCTGAAGATGATTATCTCGTACAAATTAATTGCAAGCACCTAGTGCACCGGCGGAGAAGGAGAAGCAATCCATTCGCAAATAAGGATTTGCCAATGCTGATTGTGTATAGGTGCCCAGTGTGCGCAGAGTATCACCCCACATTGGTAATGGAATTCGAGGGAATAGGTGCGTATACCCCCCCCCTGGCCTGATTGCGCCGGTAAACATATAAATCCGCATCAACGACTGCCATAAAGTATCTCAACGAAGACGCATTTCGAGGAGGCGGTTCGTTGAGGTATAGTCGTATAGTGCATGTCTCATTGGAGAGAACCCTTTGGTCATACAATCTGGACTATGGATTTGTATTACACGTCTGTGTTCGCGCATGCATTAAGTATGCGGGAATTCACATTTTGCAAAGTGGAACATTTTTGTGGGCCAACAGAGCCGACGACGCGGCAAGTGCGATTCGCACTACATCACCTGGATACCCGTAGATTTCGACGAAAAAGATCTTAGGAGATCTCTGTTGGCGGTGGACAATGTTTAGCTGGAAAGTTGCCGACACAATGACATGCGTATTATTTCATCTGGTGCAGGTGAATTGGACCGAACTTGTGGTTGAATAATTTGCCATTTAGCGAAACTATAAGGTCGCATGCATGACACTGATGGTGGTACTATTTATTCCCATAATTTGGTACCATAATCCATTCTGGGACTAAATTGGTTTGTAAACAAATCTGTTTAGGCCTGTGGTTGGGGCTATTTTTTTTTTGGCTACCACGAACAAGAATAAACTTTTGTAGTAGGTATCCTCCCTATTAACCCTTCCACTCGTGCTGTGCATTAGCATTATAATGGAACAAAAACCCCTTGAGCACTAGTGAATTATAAAAAAAAAAAAAAAAAAAATCAGCTTCCTAATGAAACTTAAAACTTATTGGTATCGGAACAAATTTAAGAAAATATTAACTCCCTTAAGAATTTAAGGTTTTCATGAGTAGGTAATGACAAGCTTAAAGCAGTGAAGTAAGAGAAAAAACGTGTTGGTCAAATACGATCCCGAAAAGTAGACCTGGGATCAAAGGACATAGCCTATAGCTTTCTCGCAGTTTTATTATATTTAAAAAAAAAGTTTCATTGTAATCTGTCTAGTAGTTTCCACGCCATTAGGTAACATATAAAATGCTCTGTCTCACTGTGTTTACCTTATCGCAGATAGTCTTCAAAATTGACATTGACAAGGCAATCGCACAGTCATTCAAATCTCATGTCAATTGCATGACAGGCAAAATATAAAATTATAGTGACCTGAGCATTATATGAAATGAAGAAATTCGAGACATGTCACATGTGTAGATATTCGTAGGTTAAGGAACTGCCATAAAACACTAAAGGATACCGTCTCAGTTCTGCTCTTTTATGGCGGAGAAGTCTGAGCGTTGCCGAAGCTTACTTACTTAAGGTGGCGCTACAGTCCGTGGTGGACCTGGGCCTCAACCAACAAGCGTCTCCAGCCAGCACGATCTTTGGCCAGCTGTCTCCAGTTTCGCACGCTAAGTTGCTTAAGGTCCCTTTCCACTTGCGTGCACCACCTGAGTCGCGGTCTTCCTCTACTGCGACGTCCCTCGGGTGTGGATTCGAAGATCTTCCGGGCCGGAGCATTAACGTCCATTCGCTCTACATGACCCAGCCACCGCAGTCGTTGGACCTTCACTCTTCTGGCTAGGTCAATGTCGCTGTACAGCCCGTACAGTTCGTCGTTGTATCTCCTCCTCCATTCACCGTCTATGCAGACGGGACCGAAAATTACTCGAAGAATTTTCCTCTCGAAGCAACCAAGAGTAAGCTCATCCGCTTTTGATAGAGTCCATGCCTCTGCACCATAAAGTAGGACTGGGATGATTAAGGTCTTATAAAGGGTCACTTTAGTTGTTCGAGAGAGGGCTTTGCTACTCAATTGGTTTCTTAGCTCAAAGAAACAGCGATTGGCAAGAGTTATTCTTCGCTTAATCTCAGCGCTGGTGTCATTGTCTGAGTTCATAGCGGGCATTAGCGAAGGCGGATGCATATATTTCGTTGTCGTTTTGAACGGAAATTTTTTGTAGTTACCTATATATTCGGTTTTAAGAGGAAATTTATTAGCGAACTCATCGACCTATCCAGTTGGACTAAGCTGGTCAGAACAGTTCGAATCAGTCATCTATAGCTACGATGTGTAGAGTGATCATGGACACATAGTGAGTTTTGGACTGCATTGATAATAGACGTCGCAGCTTAAGAAGCTCTCAGACTAAGAGAAAACAAAATTTGGAAGTCCGGATCGTTCGGTGACTCGCTCTCCTTGAGAAACCAAGGTATGACTTTGACAACCAATTTGTCTATCTCCAAGTAGGTACTGACATAAAATGTATGCTCATCTTTACAGATGGCTCAAAGGTAGATTGGCTGTGTCGACAACCAAGCAGCACTTAAAGCGATTAACCCCCATTTGCTAAACTCTAAATCCGTAAGTCAGTGCCTCTCCTCTCGGCATCGAGAGCATCGGGGTAATAACCGGACACTGCGTATCATTGGAAACATTACCAAAAGACTGGGTTTATCTTTTCTAAAAGGACTTCTGCAGAAGTTAAAAAGAAGAACATTTAATGTGTCACTGCCTACCCCTCCAAAAACGTCGCTACTCCTGTATGGTAGCACTGTTCTTTGACGGCTTGGAAGATCTAGTAACGAAAGCTCTAACGGATTTCAAAAGATTCATCAATAAATCCGAATTGGTTTGTTAGCTGCATGTCCTATCACATGTACCTACTATGAAAAGGGTAATCACAATGGGCCTCAATGACTTTTGGGTTAAAATCGCATATATTGCAAACTGCCTTTCTAACCTAACCTAACCTACATGGTGGACAACGTAGCAAAGGAAGATTTTGACTTAGGTGATGCACACAACTGAAAGGGACCTCAATCAAGCATTTGTTCTTCTAATATTTCGTCCAGTTATGGTGTGGATTCCAATTTGGAGTCGATGGAGGAGGATCGAGAGCTATGGAGGGTCCACTTAAGCAACCTACACCCGCGACCCACTTAATGGACAAGTAGACCATTTGAAAATGAAAATGAAATGAAATGTGTGGATTATCGTGGAGCCCGAATGGAACAAAATATAGTCACGATCGAAAGGAGCCGAATGAAAATGTGCAATAAAATTGATAATAATAATGCCCCACCGGAAATGTTCCTTCGAATTCAAGATGAAGAGGATTTTCTTTTCAGACCTCCCCTTTAAAGATGGATGCTCGAGCACTTGATCTAATGGAAGAAGATTCTACTCCGCAGTTTAAAAGGCAGCAAAAACTATGCTAATTTGTTTGAATTTCTTTTCCGGCAGTTGGCCTACAAATTTATTTACCCTCCAGTCTGCGCATTTTAATTGCTGTATTTTGTGAAATAACCACAGTAACACCCGCGACGTAGGTACCATGAAAATATAATTCAAGCCCATACTTCCTTGTTCATTACGGTAGCACCCCTACGACCTGTTGCGTAAATTGTCTATGATCAATCTTGCGTCTAGCTTCCGAAGTACCCAACGGTATACAAAAAGTCATTTGCAAAATCCCTTCGATCAATTTATGCTGACAACATGGCCACAGCCCACCGTCATCTTAATGGCAATCTCCCAGCCCAAAAGGATTACATTACAATATGCATATCTATAAGCCTTCCGCTCATTAGCCAACAATGTCGCCTGAAATCGTTTCCATCAAGTCGCCATTATATTAATTTTCCTTCGCCAGCCCGCTGAAATATTGCTCAAAACCGAAATTAATTGCTGACGAAAGATTTGCACTGCGCCAAAGGGGGAGCAGACTAAAACGTTTCCTTATACCGTTAACACTTTTGCCGTTTGCCCCCCCTGTTCGCCGGCCCCCATTCGGTGGTAAGGATTATCTGCTCAGTAGATTGTAGTTTGTTGTTTTTTATCTCCCACACTTTTGGGTCCCACAAAAGTGCACATAGATACCCACTCTGTGCTGGGTATCTCCTGCAGACAGGAATACAAAAAAATAAATAAAAATCAAAAAACATTGCCATCGCTGAACATAGATTTTCATATTAAAATTTATTAACGTCAACTTCTATTATTTATAAATCACGTTTGCCCGAATGCACTTGAATGTATCCTCAGTTTCATCACATAGATACACAGAGTACTCGATCTGAGTGTATTTGTAGCAGGAGCCCGCTAAATATCGCTACACCACGATTTTCAAATCGCGTGTTACAACTACCACCCGGGAAACACCGTCGCCTCTATCAAGTATCTATACAAAGCGAAGCCACAACAGATACTCAGGCGACTTACTGCAACTATACAGCAGCCAGCTGACTCTGACTCTCGACTCCGATGACTTCACAGAAATTTTCCGGCCAATAAACAGGTAGCGGATTATTATGGACCATTATTATTGTTTATTGAAGATATTGGAGGGCAGTAGGGCTTTCAATTTATCCTATCGTTTGCGCATGCGCACCATAATGAGAGCTGGGAACGAGTTAATTACCAGATTAATAGATGGATCATCGACATGGCGAGTCGGGTAATTTAAGAAGGTGGAGTTTCCTGCATCGCCCGCATGTACATTGTACAGGCGAGGCCATCAGGTAAGTGATCCCGCGAATACCCCCAACAGCAGCACCGCGCGATCGATCGATTCTACTCCTCCATTGCTATGTATGGCTCTGCAGCTTCTCGCTTCTCGTGTGCGCAGCAATGCATGTTCCATGGAAATTATGTCCGATGGTATAATCTTCATGTTTTCCCGATCAGTTAATTGATTTCATGCCAATGAAATTGCTCAATTTTCGCGCGTGCAGCGCAATAGCGCAAAAAAAAAACTATCTGTCGACCATTGAGATGCTATATCGCTGCGGGCTGCAGTTACAGACCGATGAAGTTGTAATTAAGGAGAGAAAAAAAGAATGTAAAGTGTCCAAAGTATCCCTGTCCCTATAGACAAAGGCGATCACTTTCTTCGGGATTCTTTTCTCAGTTTCTCGCAGATGTCAGTCATTGCTGCTGATGATGATGATGATGATGCTGTTCGGCTGATGTACGGGTACGGGTACATTATATATCTGCCCTCACCATGGCCATGGATAAAAGATGGAAATTGGAACATCGGCATGATCTATGTCTGGCGAGCTGTCTTGTCTTCGGGGGCCATTAACGCCAACTTGTACATGAAAATTAATGGAAGCCCAGGTGAGGAAAGTGTATCTTCACTCTTTCTCAAGTGCAGCGCGCGGTGGTGGATGTGCGGTGCTGACTAAAATGAGTTCGAGTTCATTTTTTGGTCGTGATTGCTTTGTAGGGTATTGAAATCGCTAACCGTAGGCAATTATCGCACTCTCCTCCATTAACGACGAGATGAATGTGGAGGTTATAACTACCTGAGAACTACCAGGGCTCACCTTCGTGTTGTGGTCTCTTATTGTGGGAAATTTATTAGCCATATACATTATATATAAGCTTTTCTATAAGAGCATAGGTACATATAGGAATATCGTGTTAACCGTTCGGTTGCCTTTATTATGTGCCATTAAATGCTCAATGGGTTCGTTAAAATTTCGGAACATAAAGCAGCAAGTATAGTATTTAAAACGAGAGCTGAGCTTACCACAAAAAGAACAGTTCTTATTTTTGTTAAGCGGAAGGCATAAGTATTGTATTGCTGTCTTGGAAGTTGCATAGTTTTACTTTTTTTTTGTGTGGTTTGATCTGAAATTTAAGAAACATTGCTCCATTCGAGCTTTTACTTTAGAGCATCATTAAAATCGCGTTTAAGGAAAGTAAGTGCCAACTGATATTCTCCGAACTTGCGCCGAAAGGACATCACCCTCCTATTATTTGAAAAGTACGTATAACTTATCGTCATCACGAAAAATTGACTGTAAAAATGAGCGATGGTTTATTTACCAATCTCTACACTGAAAAAATTATTCTTCGTAATGGTACGAATTTCGTTACGTTAACTTGTTTTTCGTTGATTCAATGAAAAATTCGTTGTCTCAACGAAAAATTTCATAAAAAGTATTTGTTGTTTGATGAATCTTTCGTTGGTTCAATGAAAGTTGATTCGTTAATTTTTTTCCTCTACGCCAAATTGATGAAATTATTTTAACGTAAGCTTTCGTAATTTAATGAACTTTGAACCAACGAATAAAATTTGTAAAATAATGAAAACCGTCATACCTTAATGTAAATTTCATTAACCCAAAGAAAAATTTCATTAAATAACAAATACTTTCGTTGATTAATGTAGGAAACGTTAATC
Source organism: Cheilosia soror (assembly GCA_949372485.1). NCBI lineage: Eukaryota > Metazoa > Arthropoda > Insecta > Diptera > Syrphidae > Cheilosia > Cheilosia soror. The sequence continues at coordinate 120,160,712 of OX443561.1, forward strand.
AACGCATTATTAATAAAAGAACGCTCATCACGCCAACAAACAGTTTCGTTCAATGATGAAAATGTTTCATAGTTTAATGTAAAATTACATTACCCAACGAAGGATTTATTAATCTATTATCAAAATGCGTAGATTAACGATTAAAACGTTAAACAACGCATGATTTATAAAAAAAACGTTTGCCAAACCAACGAACTGTTTCGTTTAACTATGAATACTTTTCATAGCTTAACGTAAATTATCATTACCCAATGAAATATTAATTAACTAATGAACAAGATCCGTAAATTAACGTTTAAAACGTTCAACAACGCATGATTTATAAAATGCTTTTCATAGATTAACGTAAAATGTCAATACCCAACGAAATATTAATTAATTAACGAACAAGATTCGTAAATTAACGTTTAAAACGTTTAATAACGCATGATTTATAAAAAGAAACAGTATGCCATGCCAACGAATAGTTTCGTTTAACTATGAATACTTTTCATAGCTTTACGTAAATTGTCATTACCCAAAGAAATATTAATTAACTAATGAACAAGATCCGTAAATTAACGTTTAAAATGCATGCTTTTTTACTGGCACATATTTTCCGATAGCAATAAACGATTTTTTGCAAAACGTTTCATTTTTGTACTGTTTCGTGTACGCATTTTACTGATGGTTGTAACTAGTGCCTTAACGTGTGCTATGTCGTGTCGCTGAATGTGCACACTTGCGTGGTGTGCTGTGTTGAATTCAACATAGTTTTTTGTTTTGCTCTTTGAACACCGCTTTGGCGTTGTAAATATAATGAGACGAGTCATATGTACTCTTTCTCTCATATTGCGCAATTGTGTGGTGTGGCGCATTCGGAAGATGAGTCATTTCAACACAACACAACACATGGGTTAGGATATAATACCTAGTATGGAGAATTACGTTAGGTACTGTTTACATTTCATTAAAAACGTATTACACGTAGGTAGATGCCTGGTTATGTAAATTCAGTTTTGAACGAAAATATAATTTGTACTGTTGATAATATTTGATCCGCATATTCGAAAACCACACGAAACTCACAATATCGCAACAACAAATCACAAGCTAGGAACATATCGCTACCTAGTGAATGTTCAAAACAAAAACCATGTCGATTTAGGTATTTCATGTTCCACCAAATTCATTAAAATTGACACCAACTAAAGGATATTTATAAAAAAAATATATGAGTGGTTTTTAACCGTCGTATAACACGAATCACTCACAATAATCATGTAGCGCGCTTTTCTCTCTTAGCGCTATTTTTGTAAATACCTAAATTTTGTTTCCCAGAACCCTACTCTAATAGGTACTATACTGCTACATAAAACAAGTAAAAGTGTTATCATCGGCCTGGCCGATGCTTTGATACCCTCCACTGCTTAAAGTCATGCTTAATGTTTGCCATGCGAGTTAAGCTACGAGTACACGACATACGCATGCCACTCTGACGTCACGATAATTACTCGACATATTGTAGAATATGTCACGTTTTATTATATTGTGGCATGTGCGAAAAGTATGCCGAGTACACGGCATGCACGTTTTGTATCAAAGTTGGCATATTCGTATGTCGACGGTGACTGGCATGTGTTTTGCCGCCCCGGAGATGCATGTAATATGTTGTAATATGTAAGGTGTTGAACAGAAATATTATTTAACTAATATTAAAGCGTCAGTAAATGTCACGCACTTCCATCGCTATTGGCTATTTCGGAGAGCAAAAAATCGCCTCAATTGAAGATTTCTTAGACGTTTTTTAATCCATTGACATTGTAGCCATCGTTTGATAGAATTTGTTACTTTATGGCTTGATAGAAAGAAGACGAACCATATTTTGGGATATATACTCTATTTATTTCGAAATGTCACCAGAAAGTCATAAAATATTAAAAATTTTAGTGATTTATTTTCGCTTTTAGGGCTTTCTGGTGACATTTCGAAATAAATAGAGTATATATCCCAAAATATGGTTTGTCTTCTTTCTATCAAGCCATAAAGTAACAAATTCCATCAAAGGATGGCTACGATGTCAATGGATTTAAAAACGTCCAAAAAATCTTCAATTCAAACGATTTTTTTTTTATTCTCCGAAATTTACATGCCATTCTGAGTCGGACATATGGGTGACACGCATGCCAACATATGTTAGCGCCAATAATATGCCGAGTACACGACATGCACCCTTTTATGACATATTCTGACGTATTGAGGTTTTTCCAAATTTGCAAAATCGCTTCCACATTTGGGCAAAATATGATTCAAAACTATTGCGGGAGCACTAACTCCTGGTCAACTAATGTCGATTTCCATTGGGCTTTTGCCGTTTTGCTCTCAGATCTCAGATTTTTCCTGCCCCAATGGAACATGAAATGAGATTACTTTTTTTTGCATTTGGGTTGGTGTGTTGACAGTCAGCTATTTTTTTTATTGCAATTTGTGTTTACAAATGTCTCTTGTTTTGGTATTGGTGAAAGTATGTGTGAATCGAGATTCGCAAAAGTGATCAAAATCTTAAATAAAGTGCTTTTTTCCATCAAATGGAAAACGAATTTGACAGCTGATTTCTAGAGCAGAAAAACTGGTCTGAAACTGGAAAAAGTGATTTTTATTGCAAAATGGAAATCGACATTAAAAGCTTATGAAAATGTTGTAAATGTACTCGCTTTTTGATAATACCAACAACAAACACTTTCAATAAATGTAAACTTATTTTCATCAAAATATACAACAGAAAGCTTAAAACAGTAAAGTATGTACCAGGGAAATTACAATAAATAGTCTTTGCTGTATTTTTCAAGACTCATATCATAACACGAATTTCTGCTAAATATTTACAATTACTTATTATAACTATACCTAAGATGTCATGTCAAATTTATATCGGCAGTTTCATTTAATACTACCTAACAGTCTAAAAATTTAAGTAACCCATTAACATAAAATCGTAAACTGTTTTTAATACAATGTGAACCCCGCACAACTGAAAATGTGAACATCTACCGAACACAGCTCCAACCCACCATGAATATTGAACATCACCAGCCGCTGCAACTCACGATCAGCCATGTTTTTTAATCTTCGCCTTCTCTGCTTCGCGCCCATATGCTAAATTAACAAAAGAATTCATTCAATAATGTAAAAAGTAAGAGTCCTTTTATCATTTCGACGAAAGATTTAGTTTAATTATGTAAACTATTCGTAACTTTATGAAACAAAACGTTCAGCCAACGTAAAATTTAATAAAGGTACGAATAGTTTACATAATCAAATTAAATCTTTCGTCGAAACAATAAAAAGACGCTTACTTTTTACATTTTGTGCAGACGTTGTCCGAGTGTCCGACCATAATGACCATACGAGTCTCGCGCGTGTTTTTAGTGTGAAAAATAAATAAAAAAACTAGAAAAAAACAAAAAAATCAAAGAAAAGTGACGGTATTAATCCAATAATTAAAAAAAAGAAAATCCTCTGCTTCGCGTCCATGGATAAATTAACAAAAGATTTCATTCAATATTGTAAAAAGTAAGCGTTCTTTTATTGTTTCGACGAAAGATTTAATTTGATTATGTAAACTATTCGTACCTTTATTAAATTTTACGTTGGCTGAACGTTTTGTTTCATAAAGTTACGAATATTAAATTAAATCTTTCGTCGAAACAATAAAAGAACGCTTACTTTTTACATTATTCAATGAAATCCGAGTTAGACCAGACGTGTCTCGTGAGTGCAAAATAAATAGAAAAACTAAACAAAATTGGTGACTTGCAAAATCTAAAGGAAAATCAAAGGAGGAAAGTCGCTGCCGAAAATAAGAAAGCCTGGAAGTAAAAATGTAAGTCATAACATTTATATTACATTCTTAATTTTAGAGTACCTACAGTAAACTCTCATTGAGCTCAAAAATTTACTCTGCTGAAAAGGTAACTACATTAAGTCGACTTAAATGAATTTTTAACTGTTTTGCGCATTCGATTCTCCAATTCAATATACGCGTAGTTGTAGGTAATCTTCGTATACTATTTGCATAGTCGATAAAAATGCGTATCAGTATTTAGTAATTATTCCTAATAAGATGATATTATACAGTCGAAACCGGATAATCGCATAGCACCACTATCCTCAAGCGAAGCCAGTATTAGTTGTGTATTTTGTACAACTTTTTCTGGCAAAAATTCTTTTATTCGCACAAGGCTCAAAATCACATAAGCAATATGCGCGCTTACTTTTTACATTTTGTGCGTATGACTTGTGTGAAAAATAATTAGAAAAACTAGAAAAACTCAAGGAAAAGTGACGAAATTAATCCAATAATTAAAGGAAAGAAAATCGTCGTCTGAGAAAAAATTTACTCTGCTGAAAAGGTAACTACATTAAGTCGACTTAAATGAATTTTTAACAGTTTAGTGCATTCGATTCTCCAATTCAATATACGCGTAGTTGTAGGTAATCTTCGTATACTATTTGCATAGTCGATAAAAATGCGTATCAGTATTTAGTAATTATTCCTAATAAGATGATATTATACAGTCGAAACCGGATAATCGCATAGCACCACTATCCTCAAGCGAAGCCAGTATTAGTTGTGTATTTTGTACAACTTTTTCTGGCAAAAATTCTTTTATTCGCACAAGGCTCAAAATCACATAAGCAATATGCGCGCTTACTTTTTACATTTTGTGCGTATGACTTGTGTGAAAAATAATTAGAAAAACTAGAAAAACTCAAGGAAAAGTGACGAAATTAATCCAATAATTAAAGGAAAGAAAATCGTCGTCTGAGAAAAAATTTACTCTGCTGAAAAGGTAACTACATTAAGTCGACTTAAATGAATTTTTAACAGTTTAGTGCATTCGATTCTCCAATTTTTCCTGAAAATCTATGAAAATAGATCTAAGACAGTTTACCTTTTCAGCAGACATTCAATTATTCTGTAATAGATTATGTACTCGGTGTTTACTCTATCATTAGATATTTGTATGTATTGAATATTTAGCAGTTCGTTCGTGCGAGCTGCAGCTACAGCACTCTTTGTGTTAAAGCAATTAACCGGTATTTTCAATTTCCTGAAATAAGCTGGGCCCTAATCAGCCCGATTAACCGAGAGTTTACTGTTGTTACACACAACTTTTACTGCAAATTACACCAAGAATATTTATTATTTCTTTTAGAACAAAATGATTTGTTTCTTATGTAAACAAGTTTTTTCCACAACGGACTATTTAATCACACATTTCAAAAGAAAACACGAACTCAAAACTAATAGTACATTTAGATGTATAGAAAGTTCTTGTTATCAGGTGTTTCACGATATTGCAAGCTTTAAAAGACATGCAAAGCGAAAGCATGAACCCAGAACTGCCGAAAATAAATCTATGTTATGTTTTAAAAATAAAAGTATCAAAGTATCAGAGCATACTGCAATAAAATCAGACTATACATTTTCCGAAGATTCTGGCAAAAGTAATGCTTTAAACATTGATGCATCCGAAATTATTTTTGAAGCAACAGACGAACCATGTACTGCCACACAGTCATTCAATGTATGTACTGTTAAGAGTTTTTTACAGTTCGCTGCTAAATTTTCGTTGGTGTTGCATGCCAATAATAATTTCACTAGAAAAGATGTATATGTAATTCAAGAACACATAAAGCAGTACATCACAGATCCACTCTTAGACATGTTTAAAGTATTTTCCACAAAAAAATTACAAATTGCTTGTCCAGAAATACATAATGAGTTTGTGGATTTGGTGACTGAGTGCAGAAGTCCATTTAAATTGTCTCAAACAGAATATCGTTTGTTTCAATGGCTAAAGGAAGAGCAGTATATGCAAAATGCACAGGAATTCACCATTGATCAATCAATAGGGGCCGTTCATCGCAGTGGTATATTAGCTTACGATGAAGAAAAGGTGACAGGCGTAATAATGCCAATGCGTTTTCAGTTTAGAAAAACATTTGAAAAAAAGGGTTTACTAATTGATGTACTCGAAAACATAAATGAGCTAACGAAATGTAGCCGCACCACAAATTTTGTTCAAGGAGAACTATGGAAACAAAAAGTGAATATGTATCCTGGCAAAAATCTAATCCCATATTTTTTATTTAACGACGATTTTGAAATTAATAACCCATTGGGTTCTCATAGCGGCCAACATTCAATAAGTAATGTATATTACTCATTTCCATGCTTGAGAAAAAAAGAATCAAAGCTAGAAAATATATATTTGGGAGCAGTTATTAAATCGAAGGATATTAAATCGTTTGGAAATGAAAAATGCTGGAAAGCCTTAATTGATGAGTTAATTCATTTAGAAGTAGATGGAATTGATATTTTAACAGAAAACGGTGTGCAGCATATTCATTTCATCTTGGGATTGGTGCTAGGAGATAACTTAGGCCTCAACACATTTCTTAATTTTAACAGATCATTTGTTAGTAACAGCTTTTGCAGATTATGTAAAATGCTGAAAACTGAAACCCATACAGCAAGTACTGAAAACGAAATTTTAATGCGGAATCGAATAAACTATGATAACGATATTGAAACCCAGCAATCTTCAGAAAGTGGAATCCGAGAAGTCTCATTATTAAATCGAATACCATCATTTCATGTAGTAGAAAACTATAGCGTCGATGTTATGCACGACTTATTTGAAGGAGTTTGCCACTATAATATGAGCCATATATTAAAATATTGTATTGAAACGGCGAAGTATTTCACTATAGAAACTTTGAATTCGAGAAAAAGGAATTTTGATTACGGATCAATTGAAATGGACAACATTTCAGGGGAAATAACAGCAGCTCATTTATCAATGAAACATTTTAAAATGTCAGCTCGGGAAATGAAAACATTTGTTTACTGCTTCCCAGTTATGGTTGGCGACATGGTGCATAAAGACGACGATGTTTGGGCTTTCCTTTTGAATTTTTTGGAATTAATAGATATGATCCTCTGCTGCGAGATCAATTCTGATTTTATTAATCTTTTAAGTACCAAGATAACTAAACACAACTCGGACTACACCCGCCTTTTTAATGACACACTTAAACCAAAGCATCATAATCTTATTCACTATCCAACAATTTTCAGAAAATCCGGACCATTGAAAACATTTTGGTGCTTTAAATACGAGGCGAAACATAGGCAATTCAAAGTATATTCCAGAGCTACAACATCACGAAAAAACATTTGCCTAACTTTAGCAATAAAGTATCAATTAAAATTTGCATATTCTTTAATGGATCTCAACTCTGAAGAGCATTCTTATTCATTTATTGAATCGGATCGAAAAATCAGCCCTTTTAATAACATTATATCCGAACTGTTACACATAGAGCATATGCTAATTAAATCATTTCACAAAATTAAATACAATGGGTATATATTCAAAGATGGATACTATGTAGCAACATACAAAAATGATATTAAGATATTTACAATTTTAAACATTTTTACTATTGATAATTTTTCAATTTTGCTATTTTGTCAACAAATTAACTCAATTCAATATCATCCACATTTTTTGGCTTACGATATAGAACCTGATGTCTTAGGAGAGTTTTCGGTATTAGATGTAAACGACCTTGTCGGGCCTCCTTTAACTTGCATTAAAACACCAAGAGGACGAACAATGATTAGAATCAAAGAACATTTCGCTGCAAATATATAAAAGTTGGGTTTATTTTGTTTTCAGTATCTCAACAGTATTAACTCACAAATATGGATATCAGGAATAGCGATATGAATTCTCAGGGGATGAACTTTAGTACTTCTTCCGAAAACGACAATATAAATTCGAACGAGGAGAACCCACTTAACATAGGAGTTGCACCATTACCACCTTATATCTCTGATGATGAGTTTTGTGACGAGCTACCCGAAACTGAGAGTGAACTCACTGACACTGGATTCAACTTGAACTCAGCTCAAACCTTTAATCCACAAGACCTCATTTTGATTGATGTACCAAGCGACGAAGCAGGCGTCATTATGCTGGATAGTGATGATAATTTTCAAATGGAATCAAAAAACGACAAACTACGGGACCTTCTGAAAAGTTGGAACTTAAGTGAGCTGGCAGATATCCTTATAGGTAAGAAATTGTTAAAGTCATTGCTACAGCATGAATTTAATTTCTTCTAACATTATTAAATACATTGTACTCCAGTTAAGAAGGCCAATCCGGTAAGTGTAGGCCACTGAAGTTCTATAGTAATGTTCTTTTGCACGCGATGCACTGTTTCTTGGTACCTGCGCAAAGAAATGGTTTTGCGAAGGACAAAGTCGTCAAAAAAACACGATTAAGTTCAGCATTAGGGATTCCCAGGAAGCATTTTTGTTCATTGGTAAAACATCGCAGCAGGTAGGGGATCATATTCTCCATTTGAAGCAAAAGTCAGAAAGTATTCAGCTCTTCCTAATAGGAATTGGGGATGAACTTACATTAATTAATGATTTTATTGTTTATTTTGACGGAGTTAAATTTAAATTTAAAACCTTCATTAGAGCAGTAGACATTCTGCTCAAAATATTTCATTTGTTTAACTTAGAATACCCCATTGCTTGTTCAAATTTGTTTAGATATTTAGGACTCTTCAGTCACAGCATTGATCTTCTTAACTGGGACACCATATTTTTAACAAATTACAGTATAATAAAAAACGTGCAAACGCATTTTAAATATGAACAAAATAGTGGACATAAAAGTCGCCCAAAGTCAAAACCTTTTTCAACGTTATTCGCAATGTTTATATTGCCAAATTTACTGCATTTCCGTTTTCAAAAATATACTATCTTGGTTTGCCGGATGCAGCCATGAACATATAAATAGCACAATTTCCAAAAAGAATATGAATAAATACATTTTAAAGCAACAACAACTTGAATTATGAAATCAAGTTATTAAAATACATTATCAGCCCAATTCTAAATATTCCCGGCGAAAAGAACTAGCCGGAAGATTCTTTCCCGGGAGTTAAATTCCCCAATTTCAAATTCCCGGGAGACAATTTGCTTTTTGCTTGTTGTTTTGAACCTAAAAAAAATCATTTCAATTTACCTCAATATTTAATTTGCAAAAAAAGAAAGGCTAACATTTTGTCATTAAACTCCCTAGCAAATGCGTGGGGAACAAACTCACGGCAAATTGCAGAATAATCTCCCTTTTGTTGACATTTGAAATGCCTACTTATTTTCCCGGAGTATTTTTCCCATTTTCGAATAGAATAGTTTATAAATAGTACGAGAAAAGGGAAAGCAAAGAAATTCCTCGGAAGTTTTTATTTAGAATAGGAGAAATGGGAAAAGGAAAAAAAATCCCCGGGAATTACCATTTAGAATTGGGCTGTATATGTTTTTGTACTATAAATATTGACCGCGTTGTAGATCACTACTTATGAACTACTGTTCTTTATATAAATTTTTACTGTATGATCATAGTAAACACTAGTGTCTATAAAATTTGATAATGCAATTTTAATTTTTCGCTATTTACGTCTCCGTGGTTTTGAAATCAAAAAATGATTATAATTTCTCTTTCTCATAGGAAAAAGGATATCCATTGATGTCTTAAGAAAAATGAAAAATTGCCACATTCCCCTTTACTTATCCGAAGTTCCCGATGGGCTAAAAATTTTATTTGAATTCGAGCTAGAAAAGTGGAAGGAGGAACATAACCGCATATATAGCAATGAGCATTTCTCACCGATAGTGTTACGAAAAGCAAGTTCATCCCGTTCATCCCCATATCCGTCTTCTTGTATTGGGTCACCTTGTGACAAATCTGAACAAACTGTTAATTTGTCAACTATTCTTAATAACACACTGAAAGGGAGGTTTTTGATAGAACATTATAATTCTAAGAAACAATTTGGTGATGAACAGAGGATCATGCTCATAGGCACTGTGGCAACCTATTTTGAGGAGAACAAAACAACATTGAGCTTAAAAGAAAGCTACAAAATCGAAAGAGAAATCCTCGAACGGTTTCCCACAGAGAAATTGGTAAATTAATAAAAGAGATAATTAATAATTCTGAAATTTTTCCTGTCTGACTTTCATTCGATTCGAATACTCATACCCGTATTCTTATAACTGAAAATACTAATTGGTTTGTATTTTTAAACACATAATGTACTCATTATAGACTAAGAGCTAGCAACGATTTTTCTCAAGTCATTTTAGCAAGGCTGTAACTTTGTTAGCTTAGTTGGGGGTGACTACTGAACACGAATTTTTAATGTCATAACCTCAAAAGGGCAAAAAATGTAGGTACCTCATTTTAGCAAACTTAAGATTTTGGTATGTGTTAATTTACGACCGATGTAGCCAGAAAATGCAATTGCCATATCAGTTTGCCGGTTTTAAAGTGCAAAAAAGGCAAAATTTAAGTCATAATAGCAAAGTTTAATTTTTGATATTATGTTAGAGATATTGTGACTCTACTAATTCCTCAAAGCTAAAACAAAAATCCGCTTTCATCATATACCAAAATCTTAAGTTTGCTAAAATAAGGTAAATTTCTTTCACTTTGAGGTTATGGCATTCCAATATAAACCAACGCAGCGCTGCCAGAAATGTATTTTCGTGTTCAGTAGTCACCACGAACTAAGCTCACAAAGTTACAGCCTTGCTAAAATGACTTGAGAAAAATCGTTGCTAGCTTTTACTCTATTATTTAATGTTTAGAATGTTTGAAAATCAGAATAAAGTTTACTAGAATTTAAAAAAAATCGTATGTGCTGGAACGGAAACTCAAAACAAGTGTGTCTGATTTCGATATTTTTCCAGGAATATTACAGAACGTCCACAAGGGGTCGACTTTATAACAAATATTGCAACATGAAAAGAGCGTTTGGGTCAGCGTGCTCCAGCCCCGTTCCCACTGAATCTCCAAGTTGTAGCCGTTCCGATAAAAAAATACTTGGTAAAAAAAACCTTATTATTATTTTATAGACACATTTTACTAAAATTGTCGTAATTATTAAGTCTCAGAAAGCAATGCTGAAGCTATTGTACGAACAATAAAATACGACAATCTCTCAGCAGACGAGTTTGACCATTATTGGCAGGGTTGCGCAAAATTTAGAATAAACCAAATTAGGGAATCCGTTTCAACTGCTGAGGCCTTGGACAAATGGCCTAACTATAAGCAGCCACTTGGTTTTCGATTGGTAATTTATAATTCTAATATTTTATATTAAAATAAATACACTAAACTTACGCACGCCTAAAAATACTCCTAGCGCAGCGCCGTGCAATGTATTTCAAGCGTATTCATTTTTATTCACTTAACATCTAATTATTGCGCAAAAGTATAAATAAAAAATGTATACCTATATGTCATCCACTTGCTTAATTAAGTCTCGAAAACATTTTTTCTTTCAAATATAGATCGACATGGACTTCAGGGTAATGCACAGCGGCGCTAAATCCCTCCTAGACAACTGGGATGAAGTATTTAAAAAAATACTACATTTTCTATCCGAAGACCGAAACATAAAAGAGCCAAGATTAAATGGGCTCCTTAATGATTTAAGGAACAACAAAATAACAGAAAGTAGGTTTAATATATTATATATTAACATAGATACATGACATTTTCTTTAAACTTTTACCCTCTTATTTATAAACTTTATACACTCTCTATAATAGCTCTAAACGCAAAAATCTAATATATACTTTTGTGATTTTATTTGTATTTTCAGCTGCTAGGGATGCTGTTCTATTGTACGCGATGCACGGTTTCTTGGTACCTACGCAAAAAACGGTGGCGAAGGACAAAGTCGGCAAGAAAAACACGATCAAGTTCACCATTAAGGATTCCCAGGAAGCGTTTTTGTTCATTGGTAAAACAGCGCAGCAGGTAGAGGAGCACATTCTACATTTGAAGCAAAGGTCAGAAAGTATTCAGCCCTTCCTAATAGGAATTGGGGATGAACTTACATTAATAAATGATTTTATTGTTTATTTTGACGGAGTTAAATTTAAATTTAAATCCTGCATTAGAGCAGTGGACATTCTGTTCAAAATATTTCATTTGTTTAACTTAGAATACCCCATTGCTTGTTCTAACTTTTGGGGTTTTGTACAACAGCATTTGTACCAAATACCATATTCAATAAAAAACTCTAAAATTAGCATCTTGGGTAGTGCACTTAGGTAAATGTGCAAATTTGTTAAAGTACATAATTATCTGTTTTTAATACCCAATTGAAATCAGTCTGACTTTACTTTTCAATTTTGTTACAATAAATTTTGTTACAATAAATTTTGTTGTTATACTGACTATTGAATGACATTAGTTTTCTTTCACAAATTTCTTTTACAGAATAGGTAATTCCAATTTCCCAGGTGATCCTGTAAGAATAAAGAACATATTTACTCAACGAAATAATTCGTTCAGGTAAGCAACAGGGTACACTAATTAACAAATAATATTCGTTGATTCAATGAAAACGGTACGTAAACTTATGAAAAGTATTGTTGATTCAACGAACACTTTTCGTTAACCAACAATCAATAAACGTTGTTTTAACGAAAATAAAACGTAATTTTATGAAAAAAATTCGTTAATCCAATGAAAGTGGGACATAGACCTATGAACGATATTCGTTGATTCAATGAAAACGGTACGTAAACTTATGAAAAGTATTGTTGATTCAACGAACACTTTTCGTTAACCAACAATCAATAAACGTTGTTTTAACGAAAATAAAACGTAATTTTATGAAAAAAATTCGTTAATCCAATGAAAGTGGGACATAGACCTATGAACGATATTCGTTGATTCAATGAAAATGGTACGTAAACTTATGAAAAGTATTGTTGATTCAACGAACACTTTTCGTTAACCAACAATCAATAAACGTTGTTTTAACGAAAATAAAACGTAATTTTATGAAAAAAATTCGTTAATCCAATGAAAGTGGGACATAGACCTATGAACGATATTCGTTGATTCAATGAAAACGGTACGTAAATTTATGAAAAATATTGTTGACTCGGTATAAGTTTTGCGTTGATCATTGAACAAAATTTCGTTAATCAATGAAAGAAATTCGTTGACTCAACGAATAAATCGTTAATCAACGAAGAATGTTATTGATGAAATAAAATGTTAATTTATGAACAGATTTCGTTAGTTTTATGAAAAATACGTTGCTTTATTAACAGCTTCGTTAATATATGAATTCCTATTCGTTGAGCCAACGAACGTTTTCATCGGCTGAATTTTAATGAAAAATTCGTTGAGACAACGAATTAATTCGTTGGATCTACGTATGTTTTTGGTTCAGTGTATAAGCAGTTAGGAATCGCTGGATGATTACCGAGTGTATATGTTTTTTAAGTGACTGAAAATCATAAACCCTGTCCATGTCTTCGCGCTCTTCACAGAAGTTACAGTTGACCCTGTGCCGTCTTTTGTCGAAAATGTCAAAAAGAATGCAGCACCCATTTTGCATCGTGGCGAATCTGTTTGGTTTGATTGGGCTCCAAAGAGTGATTCCATTGATATCTGTGTCAGTATATGAAACCCGATCATTAGTGAAACCTATTTTAAGTGAAGCATTCCCAAGTTTAGTTCCTACGAAAACGTCTTTCGTTTCTTTTTTTTAACAAGCTTGTGAGATATTTTATTCAAGAACAAATAAGACAATACACTCCGTCTCACTTGATTACGAACAGATAGTTTTTGTTTTAATTTTACGATGTTTTTCAAACCCTTTACTAATCTGGAAAATAACAATTGCACAAGGCATGAAGGATTATCATCATCATCATCATCATTTTCAATGGTCCGCTTGTCCATTAAGTGGGTCGTGGGTGTAGATTGCTCAAGTGGACTGTTACATACGTATGAATTATTATTGTGAATTATGCTATATATTATTATTACTATTGTGAATTCAATGAATTATGTTGGCTGTCATATTTGACAGGCATGGAATAAAACTTCACTTTTGATACGACAATCGACAGCGTGGTTTCTTTCCCTCTTCTCATTTTTTGGGGTTAGGCAAAAACACATCAGTGGCGACGAGAATTTTTAAGATTAAGGAAAATCTTAGCGATGACCGAATCAACGCAGCAAATTATTCAAGCATTGACAAATGCACTACAAACCCTACAAACCAACCCCAGTACACCAAATTTACACTTTGAGCAATTCAACGAGAATGAAGAACCCTTTACTAATTACATAAAAAGGCTGGAAAATTATCTTGCACTAAGGAACATCTCCGACGCTACAAAAAAACGGCAAGTACTAATTAACTGCATTGGCGCTAAATACTACCAACTTCTATCCAATCTAACAGCCCCAGATGAACCTGACGAAAAATCATACAACGATCTAATCGTACTTTTAAAAGATCACCTCAGTCCAAAGCCGAATGAAATTACAGAACAGCATAAGTTTCTGCTTAGACTCCAACATGAGGGAGAATCTATTTCTAACTATCTAGCAGAACTAAAAAAGCTGAGCGCATATTGCAATTTCACCTGTGACGAGTGTAAGAAATCTACGCTTAAAACACATCTCCGCTCACAGTTCATTCGGGGGCTGAGGGACTCCGACATAAAGGAAAGGCTTCTGCGGGAAACTGATATAACCTTGGAGAAAACAATAGCAAATGCAATCTCTATGGAGGCTTCAAAAATGGAGAGCCGCAACATGCTAAATATTCACCAAGTACAGGCAAAAGGATCAGTACATAGAATCAGACCAAGTACTAAAATGAATGGTTCTAAATTGCACGATCAAGCTCCGCAGATAGAAGAGAAAATTGTGTGCTACAGGTGTGGAAAACTCAACCACATGGCAAACAAGTGCCGTGCAACAAACTTGTTTTGTAAAAAGTGTAGATGCAGCGGCCATGTTGCCTCAGTTTGTATAAAATCGCAGAAACAGACTAATACATTACAAGCTTTTCAAGGCTCTGATGAGGAAACAGAGATGGAGCGTGATTTACAGATGGATGACGACCCGTACGAATTGAACGTGCTAAATTTAGCACCAAAGAAAAATAAAAGACCGACTTCTTTGCGAGCTAATCAAGAAGTTGAAGCACGCGGTGGTAAGTACTTCATAACCTTACATATCAACAACACGGAGGTTGCCATGGAATTTGATACAGGGGCAGCAATATCAGTTATGAATTACGACACGTTTATTTCTCATTGGCCGAAGGCCAAAATTATGCCTACGAGAATTATGTTGAAAACGTACAACAATGCCACATTTCCAGCTTACGGCAAATCTCACGTGCAAGTCGAGTACAATGGACGTAAGGTTATGTGCGATCTTTATATCGTAAAGGAACCGTTTGATACACTCTTGGGAAGAGAATGGGTAAAGGCACTGAACTTATTACAAATTAATTCCGTAAGTACATTTACAGAGGGAGATATTAATCGTCTGAAGGAACAGATTTTCGAGAATCATAAGGATGTTTTTCAACCGAAGATTGGCACGATCCCCAATGTGAAAGGAATACTCAAACTACGAGAGGGAGCATCGCCTATATTTGTAAAGCCGCGACAGGTCCCGTATGCCATTCGACCCCTTATAGAAGAGGAGATCATGCGATTGGAAATGGATGGTATTCTCGAAAAGGTCGAACATTCGGATTGGGGAACACCAATCGTCCCAGTCACCAAATCGGACAAATCAATACGCTTGTGTGCTGATTACAAGGTGACCTTGAACAAGCTTATCGTAAATGATAAATACCCAATCCCAAAAATTGATGAGTTGTATCAAAAACTGAAATATGGTGAGTACTACTGCACTTTTGACATTTATAAAGCCTACTTGCATCTTAGCATGTCAGAAGAAAGCGCACTATTGCAAACAGTAAGCACAATGAAGGGTCTCTATAAAGTGAATAAGCTCATGTTTGGAGTAAAAACTGCACCCAATATATGGCAACGCTTTATGGATGAGCACATCATTAATGACCTCGATGGTACAGCTTGCTTTTTCGATGACATAATCGTGATGGGACGTACCTTGGACGAGACACTCAATAGATGCAACCTTCTTCTTGGCAAATTACAAAAATTTAACCTTCATTTAAATAAATCTAAATGCAAGATGTTTGAAAGAAGCGTAATCTATCTGGGACACAAAATTAACAAGAATGGTTTACACAAAACACCCGATAAAATATGTGCCATCTCAGAGATGCCACCACCGACTGAGATAACCCAGCTACGTCAATTCCTAGGAATGGTTAATTACTACCACAAATTCATACCGGACTTGTCAACAAAATTACATCCACTTTACAAACTACTCAGGAAGGATCAGCGATTTGTATGGACATCTGAGTGTCAACATGCGTTTGAAATTCTCAAAAATGAGATCACAAGTGAAAAAGTGCTGGCTCCATTTGACGAAAATCTGCCACTCATTCTGGCCACAGATGCTTCGCCAGTGGGACTTTCGGCAATACTTTCCCATGCAACAGAGGAAGGAGAAAGACCTATTGCTTTCGCATCGAGGAGTTTAACGAAAGCCGAAACCAATTACAGTCAATTGGATAAGGAAGCTACAGCAATATACTGGGGATTGCATAAGTTTTTTGATTACTGCTATGGAAGGGAGTTCACACTCATAACGGACAACAAACCGCTAACTTCAATATTTAGTCCAGACAAAAATTTACCCGTACTTACAGCTCAGCGTTTATTACACTACGCCCTTTTTCTTAGTGGTTTCGATTATAGAATCAAATATAAAAATACAAAGGAACACACTAATGCTGATTTTCTTTCCAGGAATCCCTTAAAGAGGTACTGTTTAGAGGGTCAAGCAAAAGAAATTTTTCAACTTTGGGAAGATGTTTTACCAGTGACTAACAAGGACATCTTAAGGGAGATGAAAAAGGATAAAGAGCTGTCTCTATTGGTCATCCAGTTACAATCCGGAGATACCCTCAAGAATTCACCATATAGAGCTATGGAAACTGAGCTTATGTTGCAAGATGGTTGCATTTATAGGGGTATTCGAGTGATAATACCGTCAACACTTCGCTCCGAAGTCCTAAAAGAACTACACACTGCACATATTGGTATTACTAAAATGAAAGCGTTGGCAAGGAGTTATTGCTATTGGCCTGGGATAGATCGCGATATTGAAGAACTGGTAAGAAGTTGTCATGATTGTGCAAAAGTACTTACAGAGCCAAAGAAAGTTATAATCCATCCGTGGGAAGTTCCTGCTCAACCCTGGCAGCGTCTGCATATTGATTTTGCGGGGCCATTCATGGAGTTTTATTTTTTGGTGATTGTGGATGCAAGGACAAAGTGGTTGGAGGTGTTTCCAATGAAGCGAATAACAAGTTTTTTTACAATACGCGCACTGAGGGAAGTCTTCGCCAGGTTTGGTATTCCGAATACACTAGTATCAGACAATGGCACGAATTTCAGATCGAAAGAGTTTCGCGATTTCTTAAAATCAAACGGTATTAATCACAAACTTTCATCACCAGCACATCCTTCTACAAACGGACAGGCAGAACGTTTTGTACGAATTCTCAAAGATGGACTACGATCGTCAGTCAATGATGCTGGAGATTTGCACACGAAGTTACACCGCCTACTCATCCAGTACCGGAAAACTCCATCTACAACAACGGGAAGGAGCCCAGCCGAGTTTATGTTAAAATTTAATTTCCGAACTAAACTTGACTTGCTGAAATCTACACACGCGGGGGAGAGTGAAATGAACTACGAGTGCACGCGAAGTTTTGCAGTTGGGGACTTAGTTCAAATCCGTTACTATCAAAACAAAGAATGTAAATGGAAATTTGGAAAAGTAACACAGCGAGATGGGCACCTGCATTATCTGGTGGATGTTGAGGGAACTTCTTACCGCAGGCACATTGACCAGATGCGTTCAACACTTGTTGAAGGTAATATTCCTACTCGTTTTATACCCGTTCATTTAGAGGAACAAAACGCCGCGATTGGAGTGGAAGATAGCGAGATAACAACAACGGCAAGATGCTTAGACGACGAAAAAAAAACGGCAGACAATGGAGAGGAGACGAAAAATACCGGTGAACTTGTTGTTGATGATGCTGATAAGGTTGCAAGTGAAGAGAGACATGAACAAACAACGGAGATTAGACGATCGAATAGAGAGCGTCGTCCAGTTATTCGTTATCAAAGCAATATTTAGTGGGGAAGATTGTTACATACGTATGAATTATTATTGTGAATTATGCTATATATTATTATTACTATTGTGAATTCAATGAATTATGTTGGCTGTCATATTTGACAGGCATGGAATAAAACTTCACTTTTGATACGACAATCGACAGCGTGGTTTCTTTCCCTCTTCTCATTTTTTGGGGTTAGGCAAAAACACATCATGGACCCTCCATAGCTCTGTATTCTCCGCCATCGACTCTAAATCATCAAGGGAAATCCCCATACGGGTATAGGAGAGATTATGGACTTGATCCAACCATCTCATCCTTTGTCTACCTAGAGGACGCCTGCCCGATGGTACGGATTCCATAGCACGTCGTGGAATCCTGGTTGGGGACATGCGTTTAATATGACCAAACCACCGAAGAATGTGCCGCTCCGTCCGGAGAAGTAGCTGCGCGACATTGAGTTCCTTACGTATTCTGGTATTTCTGATGCGATCTCTACGGGTGACACCAGCAATACTACGAAGAAATCCCATTTCGGCATTTCTTATTCTTTCGGTCATTACCCAAAGCTCATGACCATAGGTAAGAGTTGGAACAAACACCGAATTAAAGACTGACAACTTAGCTTTTACACCAAGTTCAGTCCTTCTGAATGACCAAGCTGTCTCAAAATTGACCCCGCCGGACCAATCCTATAGGAAAACTCGGCATTGCTCCTTCCATCACTCGTGAATAAGACCCCGATATACTTAAACTTCGTTGCTACTTCGGTTTGGCAAAACAATTGGGTTCAAAACTCCTAACTCGAAGGACGAAATGTGTGCTCTACAAAACCCTTATCCTGCCAGTTCTGCTTTATGGCGCCGAGTGCTGGACGATAAGCAAGAAGGAAGAGCTGATACTGGGCTCCTTCGAAAGAAAAATACTTCGGCGGATTTTTGGTCCTGTGTGCGAGGAGGGCGAATGGAAGAGAACCGCGAACTCTATGAGCTGTACCAAGATGTGGATGTAGTCCAAAAAGCCAAAACGCGTCGACTACATTGGCTCGGCCACATTCGAATCCCAGTCCCCAGGTTCGAGAAGACAAGGAAGACCGAACCTCCGTTTCAAAGACCAAGCCATCGCGAATGCCAGAGCGCTTGGTCTAGACAATTGGAAGCAGCGTGCCCGGGATCGTAGATGATGGAAGGCTGCATTGTCTCAGGCAGAGACTCTTCATTCATCGGAAGCCCGATAAGAATAAGTAAGTAAGTTAAAGAACCCAAAAATTGGAGCATGGTATTGCCATGTTCAAAGGAGGATCCCCCGAATCCTGTCAAAAAGGCAATGCCAATCAACGTTCCAATAAAAGCGTCACAGAAAGCCAGACCAAAAAACTCTTGTTCGCCTCAGTGACAAAGTGATCCGAAACTGGGAGGCCTGGAATTACCACTGTCGGACGAGTAGTGATTCAGTAAATTGGAGGATTATGATCTCTATAATCATGGTCATATCCTCAGTCCTAGATAATCTAAAAACAAAAACCAGTCTTTAACAATAGCGCATCAAGTCGAATTGGTTTGGTGCCCATAGTTTGACCTTCTGTAATTCAGTTTGATGACATTGTCGCACCCACAGCTGATTTTACATTGAAAACCCAACCTAAACCATCTGTTCACTCAATCTCGCACAATCATAATTGTTATGGAGAAATCCTTTGCAACTTCGATCTGTGTCGATGTCCTATATGCATTTACTAAAGTCCACCACTCTCGACGAGCACATATTGTCTATTGTCCGCATTCTCAATTGAATATGGTCGAAATTAGAAATTCCATTCAACGCTTTTCACCCACCTTAGAGTTAACAGACACGACGCACGGACCGTAATTGACTTTACTTTTCCGCAAAAAAGATTTTCCATTGAATGGCTGCACTTATATATCGATAACAATACATCGACCTCATAAACAGTTAGATGGCCCACATGGTGTATGTACCTTACCATGAACTCTGTTCACTTTTGACAGTTATGATTGATTACTTTAGCCAGGTCAAACCGTTCAATTTGACACGTTTATTTGGTCATTAATCGAACTTCATAAATTCATTGAAAGAATTGTATTGGGAACATGAATAGGATGCGACTTGCTTGACGGTGAAGTATATTCCTCTATCCAGCTGCGTTAAGAATTGGCCTCCAATGGGGATGATGATACGTAAATAGATTGGTGATCTTTAAGTGGCCCAATGGGTGGTGCTAGATTAGTGTGTTCAAGCTGTCAGGGTGATTGGTATTTTGAGTTTTTTTTTGTTTTTCTAAATCACCTGTAAAGTTGCAGATGAACTGAGTAGATGTTGATGGATATTGAATAGATTTATGATGAGGTTTCAGCGGTTAGGTATATCAAATCCTTTGAAGGTTGTGATACCGTACAATAAAGCTCTTTAAAGCCTTTCGGTACAATTTGAAACGAATTCCAAATGGTGAATTATTGTCATCAAGACTAGTTGCTCCAGCTTTGTTGGACTTCAGATGAGATATATGTTTCAGTCTCTGCATGTTTTGAAATGGAAGGTATTAGTCTAGTTATTCACAATGTGATTGCGTCACTCATGGTCGTTGATTCGATGATTTGGCGAGGTGATCCTTTCGAATTCTTAGTAACCCACTTCAATCATCTCTTGAAGGATTCGGTTTACGTTTATTTTGATGAGTATGTTTTTGTTTATTTTTTTAAGTTATCTATACTTTCTTCTTTGTTGTTATAAGGATATAATTTTTCTCTCGGCCGCGGTCCATAATTGCAGCATTGCGAGTAATGATCTTGCTTGGATGTATAATAATCTTGGTTTAGTTGAGTTCTCGGAACGCATTGTTTAACTAGTGTCGTACCTTCTCGTTAGTCTCAATGACGATGCCAATCTATACATATAATAAAACTGTAGCAATTTTCGTTGGTTAGCTAAAAACTCGAAAACTACTGGATAGATTTCAATGAAACTTTTTTAAAATGTTTCTTAAGACTGTGCGACTGCTATAGGCTATTTCGCTTATATCCACGTCCTTAGGAACAGTTTTTAGCCAAAATGTATTTTTTGAAGTGAAAATATATACATACACATATATATATACCTTGCTACAAATGGATGTTTATACTTTTTCTCCTAAAAGCGCGAAAACTGCTGGGCAGATATCAATGAAATACTCAAAATGTAATTTTAAATGAACCAAGTATAATTCTGTTCGAGCGGGCAAGGCGAGCACGGGCCCAGCTAGTAATATACATACGCATTTGAAATCGTTACAAAAGTATAACATACACTTTTACAGTGAATTATCAAAGATACAGCGTCAGAGTGTGAATATGTCAGTGCGTTAAACAGTACTTAAGTTAATACTAATCCTACTAATGGCAACACGAGTCTGATTCATTTGAAAGTTTGTCCGTGGAATTTCTTGGATTTATCGCTCTATACCTACATATACATACTTAGCATTATTACGAATATCTTTCCGATATACTCAGTGGAGTGGCATTATGAGTTTGAATGTAATACTAATACTTAATGATACCAACTGTACTGCATTTTCCAGTACCATACCATACTGGATTCGATGTCGAGGGACTGGATACATTTTCATACTGAATTTTATACTGGAATTTAATTTTATACTGGAATTTTATAAATTTTATCAATGCATACTACGAATATTGAACAAGCTCTTTCAAAAATCCAAACTCATGCGCATGTCGAACGCAATCTTTCACAACAAATTAATTCACGAATCACGACACTACTTAGTAGGTACTTAACACGACAGAAAACGAGAACTGTCAAAAGTGGTTTTATGCTGATCGATGAAGAAGGTCGATCTCCAATTAAGCTACTACCTCTAACCACCAGTCGACAAAAATAATGATGGCCGAATTGGATGTGAGCGAGATGCACCTACCAATGTAATGCATTCACACACCCAATCCAAAGAAGTATAGGGCACTGTTTAGGGAGTGAATGAAAGGGCCCATGGAATGTACTATCTATGAATTAGTAGGCAAAAATTGTTCTAACACAGCAAAAACAATTAACATTTTAATGTACCTAAGTTATCGAAAATTATATGCCTCTTTTATTTCCCATTCCCGCTCGCACTCGCCACAGTTCGGAACAGTGTTTGTCCATCGTTTTGAAGTGAAGAATTTTATTGTTCAAAGTTGCACAGAAATGATCCTTTGATATGATCACAAACTTTTCAGCACTCTTCGATCAATTCGCCTAAATAACTGGCGTTCCAAAAATTTGCCAACAGACAAGCAATGGGAGATTTTCAAACATAATGGGGGCAACAAAAAATTCCCTTCCTTCAATTCGCAACGATTATGGGACACATTTTGTATTTTTCTGGATCGTCGGTTTCGGTCGAGCGAAGAAAATTTGGAAGGAAGAGTCATCGCAGATTCATATATTTCCACTCTTTCTTCCATATTGCAAATCAAATGCAACATGGAGTTGAATTGCCTTGACTTCTTAAATTTTTTGAAAACGGAACCAAATTTTCTGCTAAAAATTTCGTCTCAAGGCAAGTATGCTTTCAAACAATCGCCGGAGCCGCAGTTAACTGAGCACAGACTCAGATTAATAAAAAAATACATTTTATACTTTTAGAATAAAGTAATACAAATTAATATAGGTTTTGAATTTATACTACATATATTTAAATTTAAAAAATTTTATATTTAATATACTGGATTTCATATAGCAAGAGTATGCAAGAGTATGGAGTATTAGTAATGATACCAACTACTAATACTCCAGTTTCCAGTATCAGTAGTATACTAACACACTCTTTTGTTTCACTCTTTAATGGTAACTCAGCGGAGACCCTAGCATTTTTTTAAACCTATTGCATTTCCACGTTTTCGCGGATCCAATGTCGTCCGACATTTTTTTAGCTATGCTCTGGGTCTCTGAATCGGCCTTGTCGGCGTCCGACGTTTTTCCGGCTATACTACGCTTTGACACAGTCCGACAACTAGTCTTCTACGCCTTGACGGCAACATAGTTCGACCGTTTTTATCCTGTTCAGCGATCCATAGTCAGGTAGTTTGTGATATCATATTTTAACTGTGACAAATTTATATCATCCTTTGAAAAAAGCAACATCATAGCTTTCTTCACCTTGCTGAACAGTCTAGCCAGAATAAACCGGGCCTTAAAATCTCTACATATAGTCTCTTTGTAATTGCGCTGCTCGTTTTGGTTATAGATCTACATATTTAGATACTTCCAATTGAGCGAGCGGCTGTTGAAACAGTATGTATCGGAATAATGTATGTAAATACAGTTTGAAGTCAAAGACAATTTTCACTGAGCATATAGGACTAAATTGGTCGACTTTTGAAAAATAATTTAAAATTAGTTTTCAAACTTGATGAGCTCCAAATGCTACCACAAACATGTTTAGACTATAATAACTATAGGTAGTTCTAAGGAACAAAATGACAAGCTCGAAAGTAACCCAGAGAACAGCCAACACCCAGACAAGTAGGTTCTTTTCCGGATTCCCGTCGCTCTTGTCTTGTCATAAAGGACCCATTAAGTAGTATGCTTCACATCCAACCATTAAACACGGATCTCTTTCGATTTTATCGCACAAACACTGTGGCTGGCTACCCCCCACATAGAGCGACAAAGTCCGGCCATTACCATCAGCAGAATCTAAAAACGTGCACAACAAGTAGTCTAAAGTACGGGCAGGGGCACAACCATCCGCAAATTCAAACGACAATCGAGCGTCATGAACATTAATCAGCACCAAAACCGTTCATATATGCGCGCATCTGGGCATCGGGCACTCGGACAGCCTTAAACTTGAAGCCGATTGCTTCTGTTGTAAGCACCGGCTACCTTGAGTTGAGAGACCAATAATTCCGCTGAAAACCAAAGACGAAAAAAAAATAAACTAAATAATAAAACGACACGAATGACACTGCCACCGCCACCAACACTATACTCTGATGGTGGTGGACCGCATCCAGCAAGCTCCAGCAAATCAATTTCCGAAATGGAATTCCTCTCTTCTGTCCGACTGTCCATTTGTCCGTCTGTCTGTGTATATAGTTTCGGTTCGTATCTCATTATCTGTTGGATATTTTATTTTTATTTTCAATTTCATTTAACCTGTCGAAGGTGTTGGTGGTGACCATGTTTCAAATGGGCGGCCGACAACAACCGACACCGGCAGTGGTGAGATGTTGTTGTTGCTGGTGGTGTTGGTGGTGGTGGTGGACCGCTTATGGTCATTTCGTCAGAAGTACACTTGTTTCTGCGGGTCCATTTCCATTTCCATTTCGATTGTTAAACTACCGGCCGAACTCGTCCCCCAGCCCAACAACGTCGATTTGGTTTTGGATTGTCCGAGAGCGCGTCTGGAGCTCGTAAATCGTAGGCAATAGCGTACATGATCCGGAATGATCTTCGCGCCCTCTCCTGGAGGCGGTAGTAATGGTGTTAGTTGTTCTGTGGTATGCGCGCAGCTCAATTTGCAGGATACTCTTTTGCACCGAGATTGGAAGTGTAAGGTGTGGGCTGGAGAGCAGCGGACACGATGAACGACAAACGAATACGAAAATAAATAATAAGTTGCCCCCAGACACAATAACCCCATGGATACTTAACCAACTGGTTTGAAGGTTTGCGCAGGTTCTTCTCAGTCGAGTGGCTAGGCTATCGTTGGTCGCTGGATGTGGTCTTCCTTTTTATTGCTTTCGTTCTGTTTATGGTTCGGTTGGACGTTTTTCGTTCCTCTTATTTTCTGTTGGATTCTAAAGACTGTTGTATGTAGGTACCTGTGGTGGCGGCCGGCGCGGTGGACATGCCGCACGGTGTTGCATTATGCTGGTACAGGTGGTTTTGTCCTTGGCAAATTTGCGTTCGAGTTTATTTTCATAAAAGGAGTTTAGATCGGATGTACCTATAGGCACGTATACCTAGGTCTGTTTCTATTTTCTTCGTTTTGGTTTGGGTTGGTTTTTATTCGTCTTGAGAGGCTCCCGTGGTTTTTATGGATTCTGCAAATATGGGATTCTGCCTGTGCAATTGTTTAATTGCTTATATGGGTTACACTTCATAGCCGTGACTAGACTCATGGATGTTACCTTGTTATCACTACAAATAGAAAGAAGTGAATCAAGTCTTTCAAATCGTTAAAAACATCTATGGGCTTAATGTTCCAATTTTGTTGGTTTTGGGAGCAATGTAATTTTTTGGTTTCCTAACACTGCAGTCTTGTGATGAAATTTTGCATTACTTTTATTTAAATTTTTCGCTTTTTACTTACTTACCTAGGTTGCGCTACAGTCCGGGTTAAGCCTCGGCCTCAAGCAATACACCTCTCTAGTTAGCTCGATCTTTGGCTAACTGCCTTCAACTGCGCTGCTTACTCGAAGTCCGTTTGTGCGCGCCACTTAGAGCAAGGTCTATCTCTAGACCTCTACTGGGTCTAGGGCCGGGGACTCCTTTTGGATGGAGCGCAACATGTCCTCTCAATTTTTAGAAGGCAAATTCACACTTTTCTGAACTGGCCGATGAAGCTGTAGAGATCGTAGAGTTCGCAAGAGTTATATGCCATATAACATAAGCATGTACTGTACATATAGCATGAGCTATGGACAATTATGCTGTCAGCACAACAACAACTAAATAGAGAATCAACATCTTATGGCATCAGCCGCAATATAGCAGCCCAACAACAGTGTCAACATACAATTAGCATTTAAGTATTTACCAAAATTGGCAGTCTTAATTTGGCTTTATAATAAAGCGCATCGTGCGTACCTTTTTGTTTGTTTAAATGTTCTTTGTTTTATTTTTTTGTACGATCGGTCGCGGCCGCTCGTAACTCAAGCGGGACTGAAACTCTATCGAAGAATTTTGCGTTCAAAGCGACCAAGGATAACTACATCCTACTTTGCTAATATCCATGCTTCTGCAGCATATACCTAGTACAACTGAAGTGATGAGGGTCCTGTATAGAGTTTGCTAAGTGTTTCTTGGCGGTCCTACTATTCAATTGCTTTCTTAGGGAATAGTAGCAGCTATTGGCAATCGTAACTCTTTATACTTTATTTCTGAGTTGATGTCATTTTCAGAGTTGTTATGTGAAATATAGGATCCCAAAATACCTTAAAGTTATAGCTGCCTATTATGATATTTCTTCCGTTTTTCAACCAACAAGCCTTTCCAGACAGTTCGTTTTTAATCTAGCTGTCTAGAAGCTGCCTACAAGTAAACTAACTATATTATTTTGTGAGATACAGTAGGTATCTAGGTACAGTTATTGACCATAAAGAATCTTGGAGAAAGCTAATGAAAAAGAATTAAAATTCTTTTTAAGCTGACTCAATAGCTAGATCTGATTTTTTATGCTTAAATTTTTCAGACGATTTTTATATTTTCAGACGATTACTATTTGTTTTCAGACGTTTTAAAAATTGTTTCAGACGTTCCCAATAACTGATTTTCTGATGATTTCTATTTATTTTCAGACGATTTTTAGTAAATATCAGACGTTTTTTTGAATTTAGCCCTATCGAAATAAAGAACTCAGTTCAACACTGAGACTTTAATCTATACCTACTACAACAAGCTATGCTGTTTTCGGCTTTAGTCGCCAGTCAGTGGGGTGACCCATGACAGACAGGCAGTTTTGATGAACAACGAACTAAGAACTACCCTAAAACTCTTAGGTAAAGTACTCGATATCGATAAGCTAGATAAGGGGAGCTTATCTACTTCCCCCTCTTCTCCTACTCCTATCCTCAAATTACCCTTCTCTCTATTTCTTATCCTATACCCCTTTCCCTGGGCTGGTTGGGGGCCCTATTTAAAGAATAGCTCAGCCACAAACGGAGTATCCGGATACCTTCTCCGGCTCTCTATTAGAATTATTTTTTTTTGGATCTTTGCTGCTTAAATTTTTTCTACCGTTGACTTTTTTCTTTTTGCTTACCTAAAACAACAAAATATATTAGAAAACACAAAACAAAATGACATGTGTATAGAAACAAATTTAATGGCTAATTAATTTTTCCGTAAGTTACTTTATCAGAGATTTAGACGATGAAACAGAAAAAAAATATTAGCGGCTTTTATCTGGGTGGATAGAGTTATGCTTCAGCAAACTATCCGAAACCTTTGAAACTGGCCCTAAATATTGTTTATCTTTACTGTACCTATACTCTTTGAAGATAAAAATTTTAAGCAAGAAAAGCTATCTTTACCTTTGGTAATCCTTTTAATATCCTTATTTCTTGGCACATGAACACCAGTATTTAATAGGTATCTCTCGGCTTAAAACTGAATAAACTTAAAAACGACAAACACATTCACAATCCCAGCAACATCAGGTAAGAATAATGGCGCATTTCATTTCTTCTTGCTAACTTTTTTATAGTTCGTGTTGTCAATCAAAGTGTAATCGTAAATGGACCAAATATAAATTCGTTTGTTGGCTAAAGGCAAGCGAAGCAAGGCGAGCACGGGTCAGTTAATCACAAATATAAAAAATTCAGACTTTTAAAAAATTCAAATGGATACCTGCAATATGTTCCAGAAGGAGCTAATTGCTATTCGCAAGGCCTGCCGTCAAGTCAATCTAAATACAAACATAACCTCGATCCAAAAGTTTGACATTTGACATCTACTCATTGACAGTTGAACTGCAATCAAGGCTGTGGCCTCAATGACCTCAAAATTGATCTTTGAATCACAAATGAGCTGGCATCAGTTAATCATCTCAAAATTGCCCTGATTTGGATTCCAGGGCATACGAATGTTGATGGGTTAGCCCTCCAGTATTCACTTGTGCAATCAGTTAACAATCGGCTCGGCTTTTAAATAGGGCATAATATATTTTTTTCAGAATTTCTACCGAATTTTAAAATCGGATGAAGAAGTGTGACAAACTGTGTTATATATAGAAGGATGTGGTCAAAATACGATAAGGAAAAAACGACCCACCTTCTAACTAAAACGCGAAAAGATATCGCCCGAATAACAACGATCACCTTGCCGGCTCTCAGATTGAGGCAACAAGCAATATAAGCAACTAAGCAACTAGCAACTGTCAATAAGCGATACGCGACTTTATTTTAACATACCTATTCTCTTCTCACATCGAAGCAACAGTATTGCCAGAAATTTTTTGCTATCAAGGACAACTTCTACGAATTTTGTGTTACATGATCGTCCGACATATTTTCCAAAACTTTATAGAACAGTATGTGCAAATGTGTGAATAATAAAAAATATTGCTACACAGAAGTGTTGCTTTTCAACGTGCGCTATGTATCGCTAGCGATAATTATTGCCACAATTAGCAAAATTTTTCGTTCGAGCGATATTGATTAAATTAACTGTGAGCGATAATATTGCGTGTAATTTTTTTTTTATCAAAACTAATACCAACACGTTCCAATTGAAGTCAATTACAAATCTCCATATTAACACCACGTTCCGTAGAGCGCGCTCTGTAACACCTTATGCAATAGTCGCAGTCTTTTGACCAAAATCCCATTACTTTCACGAAAGCAAGCCCACATTCGTCAGCGAGCGCGCCGTTTGTGTAATGCAATCACCGCTTACACGCCCTAAAATCAACAAATCCAGTCAATAAATACCGAATCCGCTCGTAAGGAATTCAATTAAGTCATCACCTATTCACTTGACCACACCAGTGGCCAATGGACCGACGCACGACCTCTCGCTCATTCCCTCGGCATACACAATCTCCTCTCCTAATGCCCATCAATTACTACCGCCCAACGAGACAATTAGACCCATAAACCATTCATTCGTTTCGAGAATTTGCACATTAGCTAGGCGAAATTTCACCATAGGAGTCGTGAGACTTCCTCCAGCACGCACCGCACACACACACTCGCTCACTCACTCACGCGTTCACTTGTCATGCTGGTACTCGTACAGTCGTATACACTTGTCGAATCTTGGCACCAACAAATAACCTGACCAGGAAATTACATTGCATTAGGCCAGCATCAGCAACAACGACTGGCAAGGATCTTGTTTTCCCACACCAGGCACCTCTCTCGCTATCTGTGTGTGTCTTTTTGGCCAGCAGCACTATGGGCAAACACAATAAACCATCATCCACAACCATTCATTATCATCCTGCTGTGTATTTTATTGCCTCAACTATTGGGCGAGCGGGCGTTGTGTGTTATGTTTCTGTGAACACAGCATACTTGCCAGCGGATTAGGACCACCCTGACGGACCCTAGTTATTCCTGTAAAAGAAGACGAGAAATCAATTAATAGGTTTGTGGTGTCACTAAGGGACCGTAACAATGGACCTGCCTTACACCTTACTGTGCGGCTTCTCAAAACGCACTTCAGCGCAAGACAGGTTCGGGTATCCAAATGAAACCGAAATTTATTTCGGTCGATCACAAACAAATTAAGTCCTCTCACAAAGGGTGAAACATCGGATCGCTGGGCAATAATGCACCGGACAGTGGACAGGTTAAGATGTTAAGCTAAAGTTGGGCTTCCCCCCTGCCACCAAAGCCACCATGGACGGCGAAGTCTGTGTGTTTAGACGGTAATCTGGGAGTGGGGACATCACAGGAGTGCTGTGTCATTGCGGGACATTGGGCCACCTGATTCAGTGGACTGGTTGAAGCTGTTATTTTTTATTTTTTTTTTTATTGTTTTGTTATTTTATTGTTATTGTTGTGCATCTTGTTGTTGTTTTTTCTTTTTCTTTCCCCAGATTGGTTATAGGTAAATTATGTTATTTATCCAGATGATGTTGGTGAGTGTGTGTTCCGGGGGTGATATCATCTCAGGAGTAAGAAGGTTACTTGGGGATAAGAAAATATTATAATGATAATTGTGGTTGTCTGCTGCGAACTGGGCATGGTCATGCGACGTCAGGTGGCAAATGTATGAGGATCGGAAGATATTGTTGTTTAATGGGATCGTTAATCGAACGCTAAGACGGTTCAAGGCAGAGTTGAACGTTGAAACTGAGTTCAAACAGAAGGCATAATATGCGATTTGAGCTTGCCAAGAAGTTTAGAGATTTTCACCAATGTGATCCGATCGACTGTATGCAAATTTGTTATCGGTATTAAGGACTGCCAATAGAGTCTAGGTAATGCCCGTGTATAGTTTGAAGTTTTAATGACAGATAAGTTTCAGTTCGTAGGTACGGTTTTGAAAAACCCAAGTAGCACTAATTTCCGTTTTATTACAATAAATCATTGAAATATTTGTCCTGACGTCTTTTGAAGAGTAGAATTTAGGTCAAGTCGAAAAAGGGTTTTCCAACAGATCGCAAAAGAGCAGCAAGCAACTAAGCAAGATGTTTAGAAATTTTAAAATAATTTTTAAGTCAAAAATCGTATTAGTAAAGTAAAGATTATTTAATAAAGGGTTGTTTTTTTAGAGGTATAAAACTTTGAAATGGAATAAAATAAAGATGATTTTTTAAATTGTCATGAAATTTACTTTATTCGAAAGATAATCTTCTGGCATTATAATTTAAATATGATTTCTGGTATACGACCGCCACGGCTGGTTCCGACGTAGTCTAATCTGGAGGTCCAATTATTATGACTTTTTCCAACATTTGTGGCCGTATATCGGCAATAACGCGGCGAATGTTGTCCTCCAAGTGGTCAATCGTTTCAGGCGAAAAGGTGCTTTGGAGCGATGAATCCAAATTTAATATACTTGGATCTGACTGAAAAAACATGTAAGGCGGTAAAAAAATCAGGATCTCAACCCCAAGTACACCATACAAATTTTCAATCATAGTGGTGGAAATGTGATGGTTTGGGGATGGTTTCCTGGCGCGGTGTTGGTCCTATTGTGAGTGTTGATGGACGAATGGACCAGCATAATGTATAAGGCTGTACTAGCAAATTTTATGAAGGCATATGCTTCTGACCATTTGCCAGTGTCTTATATTTTCCAACAAGACAATGATCCTAAACACACTTCACTGCTTGTGAATAGTTGGTTTCAGGAAGAAAAACATTATGTTTTGAGATCGCCAGCGCAAAGTCCCGACCTCAATCCATTTGAGAATTTATCGGCTGATGTTGAAGGAAGTTTGGGAACGAAAACATCGAACAAATCCAACGAATTGTTCAGAAACATTGAACAAAGCTTGGAGAAATATTCCCGTTGAGCGATGTCAAAAGGTCGTATCGAAATTGTTGATGCTAATGCAGTCATGACCATACAGTATACACTATACACTTGACAACCGCGACGATATCAATTTTCCAAAACTCCTTCTTTTACAGGGAAAGCAAACTTTGGAACTTGCTTCCTGTGGAAATATTCCCAGAAGACTACAATTTGCAGCAATTTAAGAGCAGAACTAACATACATCTGCAAGCATCTCGGGCACAAACCAGAGAGATCAGAGAGAGATCTCTCTGGTTTGTGATCTCGGGGCACTGATGAAGCGTTTTATGTTCGCCTTTCCCGGGAGAAATATTTAAAAAAAAAAATTAAAAATTTTGCCAAGAAAAGAAAAAATTGTTTTTGAAAAGAATTCAAATTTTATTATATTCAAAGATATGACTTTTTTTTTAGGATTTAGATTCAATTTTTAAAAAAGATCAAAAAGAAAGGTAAAAAATTGTGCGGCAAAAGTAGGAGAACATAAAAAAATCGATTGGCGCTTTTAAGAGTGATTCTGGTTTTTTGGCTTCTGGTCGTTTAGTGGAAAAAATGGCTCCATTTCTATCTTGCAGGCTTCGTTATCGTTAATCGTCAAAATTGTCCCAATAGAGTTCTATAAAACCCACGAATAATTGTTAAGAAACGGATTTTGGGCTGGAGGCATTATCGGAGCATTCCTCTTCGAAAATGCGGCTGGTCAGTCAGTAACAATTAATTGTGTTCGTTATCGTGACAGAATAAAACAATTTTTAGTGAATAAATTACAAGATATGGATGTGACCAACATGTGGTTTCAACAAGACAGTTCCACATGCCATAGATCCAGAGAAACAATTCAATTACTACATGAATCATTTCCCAATCGCGTAATCGGCCGTTTTTGCGATCAGAATTGGCCATCCAGATCTTGCGATTTAACGCCTTTGGACTTTTTTCTTTTGGGTTTTTTAGAAGTCAAAGGTCCATGCACACAAGCCCACCACAACCAACACCTTGAAAGAGGAAATTGGGAGCCACATTTATGGGAAAATGTCGTATAAGGAAATTTCAATAAAAAAACACGTACCTATTTTATAGCAAAGCCGTGGCTGCCATTTTTCCAATGTGCTATTCTATGTATAAATAGGTAACCTTTATCTGTATACTCTATGAATCAATAAAAAATTAAGCTTTCTAATTAAAAATCTGCATTTTCTATCAAAATTATATTTAGCGGGAATTATGACACACACTTTTTTCTTATCACTTAATAAAATACTTTTCCAAAATGAATATATGAAATTTTTATATTTTACCAGCTTTGGAATTGTGTTGCTTTATGTGGTTCTGCTATGTGATTCCTGAATTGACTGTGACTCCTAGAAGGTGCATTTGAGTGCTTGGGATGGATTAGATGATATTTGTACCACTCCTGACAACAATACCCCTATTAAGTGTAACGAATTCAGTGGTATACTAAACCGAAGAACGCGCCATATGACACCTCCATAGGACTACTTGAATAATAATTCATGTTTTTTTGTTATTTTTTATTTTTTATATTTTCTATCCCTGGGGTTGCAATTCAAACCACCATCATCATGGTTAGCATGTTGATTCACCACGGCCAATACGGTGCGCACGGTGACCATCTGATGTACACTCGCCTATATACTTTGAACCCAACATCACTTCTTGATTAATACCGCCTGGCGATGATGTACTGCCTCAAGTAAGAGTAAAAAACAAAAACAAATGGTTTACCTGTTAGGTTTCGTGTATGCTACAAACTACGACTAGAGGGCTTGATGTTCCTATTTTAATTACCATGAAATAAATGAGTCATTGAGTGAATGAATCGACTTGCATTTGGCCCGCATTTGGGGGGATTTTCTTGTTTTTATCCATAGTTTGTGTTCTTCATCCCCTTAATCGACAGTGAGAGGGTGGTTAAGTGTTACCTGTGCCTATGCCATGTTAACACGTGACTATATGAAAACAGTGGGGAAGAAAGTGGTTTGAAAATTTATTAATACCAAGAAGAAGCATTTAACACGCAGAATGGGGGTTGATGGTGCATCTTCCGCATGCACATCCATTTAATTGAATTCTATACTAAATAACGTACACGCTCATGTTTCACCAAGGTGCGTTGTATTTTGATTGCCTAATGGATTTTTGTTTGTAACATTAATCAGTAGACAAATGTTTATGTTCCGATGTGCCTTATGGTGTTTTGTGGGCTACTTGTGTTGCGCTTTTGTTCGTATCTTTTTTGTTATTAATGAATATCGGTGGCTGTTTCAAAATGGTGGTGGTTCAACTAAATAGCTACTGAATCAGAGATATAATTATCATCAGTGCCTAGCAGCTCACTGCTAAGTAACGGAACTTTCTACTTGAGGTGTTCTATAATTTTTGGCATCTCGCTTATCCAACAACACACCCAAATAAAACGCTACTAATCGATCTTCCATCGAAATGATATTAAGAATCGATCCAAATGATTGACGGTGCTGTTCGTAATGACTTCTGGTAATATTGCTACTAATACTGTTCAATAAACAGCAGAGACTGATGCAGCATTTTAAGACAGAAGATCTTATAACAGTCGATTTGTTTCTCCTCATTAAAAACGATCTCTTAATAGCTAGGGAACGTCATGTGCATGCCTTAATCGTTATTTATAAGACAGAACACATCTTCTATGTTAGGAAGCGATAAGCTATATAACGCCCTCTTTGACGCACTATGCGCTGTCTATTCGAACCACTAAGTATATTACCTACTTGTTAAAATTTCAACTTTGAAGTAATATTGAGTACCTATTCACTTTAAGGGGTCTTAGATCCTCAATTAAGACTATACGTTCTATCGCTTTTCATTTTTGGGTCTGTAAGGTCTCTTCAAATCGTCTACAGTTGATGCGAATATGGTCACTTGCGGTTAGACCACACTCCATCAATTTTAGGAAGTATGTATGACTTTCATGTCTTATAATGAAAGTGTCGAAATTTGTACCTAATTCACTTGAACTCTTTCATCATCGTTCTCTGGAAAGATGTTTCTTAAACAAGCAAAAAGAGCCCCCTATATAGCTATTACACTGTTCATTTGGTTCATCCATATATGGCATAATATTCCGCTATTATAGTAGCAGCTTGGTGTTTAAGCAAATTGTATCGCTTTGTCAAATTTTATACAATACCTAGAGGGTACTATTTTCCCTAAATGTTGCTCCTTTTCATGGCTTAAAGGTTTTTTCTTTTAGTATGGCCCCCATACCCTAGTCCTATATTTTCTCACAAGCATATCGCTTGGGGAGTTGTATATTTGGGATGTATGTATAGTATATTGTATACATAAGGGACCTTCAATTCTATGATGACCAGAGTCCGATCGACTGAATTAAAAAGTTCTCTAAGAAGAGTTGCCCTTTTGGATTTTTTTCAGATGTTATCGAGATAAGATGTATTTAATTTGTTTCCACTAGTTGAACCGGGCGCAGTAGCGCAGTGGCTTGGTTAGTGTGCTGGACTACTTAATCCAAGGTTCGATCCCCGGAATAGCCTTAGACCTAGCGTTTAATCTAGTTCATTCTGAAACCTCACATCCTCACTTATCTGCTACCACTATATATTAACACAGTATATGTGCCGCTAATCCACGTCTTGAAGGCATAGTCTGCAGGCGTAATTTCTTACAAGATCCATCTTCTCACAGTAAAACTACTGAAGCTAGCGTGAGTCTACAAGTATGTAAGTTACCGTTATTTTTGGTCGTTGCACAATTCCCGATAATGACGACATCTATGAATGAGAAATATAGAAACGATCTCTTTTAGGCTGCAGTTATAGCTATCAGAAAAGTCCATCCGTAAAAACACGCAACAGAACAAAATTGAAACATTTAACCATAGCATATCATAGGAATTCAGTGGAATACTTCGTGAAACTGGTTGAGAAGTTGAGCAGAAAAAGTTTTTCGTACGGAAAAATAAAGAAATTCTGTTTTTAGAAAATTTAAAGATCAATTGCTTAATTTTTTTTGACGAATTAGTTTTATAATTCAAAAGCAACTATTTAAGACAAAGATTGAGTTCAACGATTAAGTTTAAGTGCTCCAAAAAAGTGAAACAATTTTTTTACGGATACATTTTACTGATAGCTATAACTGCAGCCTTAGGGATTCGGTTGCAACTTTTATATCTTTGATTACCACTATTCGATAAAGAAGGAACAAATTGGCATTTTCTGTAACTGTACCTACTTTAGGCGTCGTTTATAGCCATATTTAAAAACACGAGACAGAACAAAACTGAAACAGAAACATTTAGCCCCAGCCCAGCCCCAGCATTTTATAGGAATTCATTGGAACCTATTGTGGAATTGACTGAAAAGTTAAACAGAAAAAGTTTTATGTAGGTACTTAGGCCTCAGTTAGAGCTATCAAATGCATCCGTAAAAGCACAAAACAGAACAAAATTGAAACATTTAACCATAACATGTCATAGGAATTCAGTGCAATACTTCGTGAAACTGGTTGAGAAGTTGAACAGAAAAAGTTTTTCGTACGCAAAAATAAAGAGATTCTTTTTTTTTTTTTAGAAAATTTAAAGATCAGTTGCTTAATTTTTTTTGACAAATTAGTTTTATAATTCAAAAGCAACCTTTTGAATACCAAGATTGAGTTCAACGATTAAGTTTAAGTGCTCCAAAAAAGTTAAACGATTTTTTTACGGATGCATTTTACTGATATAGCTAAACAAACGCCTTAATAAATTCGTATTTTAAAAAATGTAGACAGCAATTGCTTATTTTTTGATGAACTGACTTTCAAAAGCAACCTTTTGAAGACCAAGATTGAGTTCAACGATTAAGTTTAAGTGCTCCAAAAAAGCAAAATATTTGTGGGCTGATGAGTGACTCCCGCGTGATCCAGCGAGTACCAAGATTGGCTAAAGAGCTTAGTTACTAAGGCAACTAAGGGGCCACCGAGTTAACTTTTCTATCGGCATAAAAGATATTAAATAATATTCACATGTTAAATATAATAAATATTATTAAATATAAATAATTTAAATATTAATTAACATTTAATAATATTTATAATCCACGACACAATTAACTGTGGTCAACTCATCCACAATCCACTGTATATCTCATCTACGAACTTGACATGGGTTGGGGTCGAAATTCTGGCGAGGTCAAAATAGTTTTTTTTAAATTCTGCTTTTCAGAATTCTGCAAAAAAAAAGCGCGAGCTTTTTAACATTTTCCAAACCTAGAAGAAGAGGTAAAAGGCATTTTTTTATTGGTTTTAAGTTTGCTCTCTGTTAGTTTACCTTTGTGAGTGAGCGTGTGCTTCTAGAGTGAAAATAAATATATCTGTAATTAAATCCAATAAAGGAAGAGATAAGTTGTGCGTGGATGGATATTATGTATTTGTTGTGTATTCCTGGTACCCGCCTGTGTAACTTCATTATATTTATTTTTTTTAGGGAAAGCTGACTTTAAGCGGAATAGATTAACTCATGCCGAAGATGGTAAAAAATGAACTTCTCATGGATAATATGTGCCACTTAATAAAGGGGTGTGAGTAATTTCAAAATCTATTGTGGTCCATCGAAAGTCGACTAAACTCTAAACGACTCAGACTGAATAATAATCCCACGATATTCATCTTTTTAATATTTTATTGTATTTCAATGAAACAGTATGACTCACATCATCGATGAGGATCGTGACCACAATTTGATTTATTTGTCAACAAAATTACCCAACCGATGATAATTTGTCCCACTAGCGACAAACAGTAATTTATTCCAAATGAAAAGCTAAAGCCCAGATTCTGTGATAGTGTCAAGCTCATTAATTAACCCCCAACCGATGGAAAGAGTCCAGTATGACTCAACCGGACGATAATAACCAATTTTGGTGGTTTGATCTGATTGAAAGAACCCCCAAAATATTGACAAACACCCAAAATTCCACAGAATGTATCAATTTTCTATTGATTAATCGATCGATTAGGCCCTTCGATATAATAGGGCTCGGATACCCGCTTTATGATCTATGCAATGCATTCTACAAAACCCACTGCGTAAAATCAGGCATAGACAATCAATACCGCACTTCAGAACCAGCAGCCCAGACTGTGTATTTAGTCTCGTTTTTATTTAAATATCCAAAGATACCCCAACCACCACATCGAGAGCTTAAATAAATCTCCATCGGCTTCCGAAATACCAACTTCGAGACCAGCCTATCCGCATCGAAGTCGCAGCCGGATTTGATTGATAAGATGCCATAAATTAATGGCGATCCTATCACCATCACCACAGGGAAAGTATCTTCTAGGTGGTCATCATTCTTTCGGCCTATACTATACCATCTAAGGCTTATTCGGTTATAAGCCGTAGACCTGCGGAAAGCTCAAGTGTCGCACACACAAATCAAATATCAATCCCAAGAAGCACCATGTCTATTGGTACGAACGAACCTTTTTGTCTTTTGTTATTCAAAGATTTATCGACCATCAAATGTATCTGTTATTAGGTGGCGCGACACAAAAGATTTTTCGGCTAAATAATCCAGCGGGCTTAGACAAAGGAAATCAACACGTTAATAATAATATTAATAAATTTCAAGGCTTTTGCGCGGTGTACACCCCGCCGTATGACGGTTGAAATCTCATTCGGACAGGTAGAAAATATCGACCAGATACAATAAAAAAAATAAATACAAAGCTGCTCTCTGTGGGGAGATTTAGATTCAGCGTTGCCACTGTTGGACTATTTTTTCGCAGTAGATTCTTTAAAAAAATGCAGTAGATTGAATTTTTTTTGCAGTAGATTTTTTTTTCAAACAAAACCAAGGCAAATTACAAAACATAACATAAACAATACAAAATTAATAAAGACGAGCATTTAAACAAAACAGAAAAATGCATTAATATTAATGAACATGGAATATTTTTCATCTTCATTGGCTATAAAGTTTTTCTTTGTCATCATCATTAAAAGGAAAGAAGTTTAAAATAATCAATATCAATACTGCCTTCCACTAGGACTAGGTACTAACTTTGCATCTACGTACCTCAGAGGTTTCAGTCTTTCATCATTATAATTAAAACGATTTTTTATCTGTTGACAAGCCTCGATATAAAATCGCAGCACGAAAAACCCCATCAAGCTAGAAAATATTTGTTCAGAATCGACGTCTACATTTGACCTGATGTTATTCAAAGACATATTTTGCTGAACCTAAAACAGTGTTTCCTACGACAATTTAAGCCAGGAAAACGCAGTTTTCCAAATTGGCTTGTATTTCTGCTTGTATTTATCTACTATTTTGGATTTGGCTTCCTCATTTAAGCTATTACAAAAATGCAGTAGATATAATTTGGTGGCAGTAGATTTAAATTTTGAAAAAAATGCAGTAGATCTACTGCAATTGCAGCAAAGTGGCAACGCTGTTTAGATTAGGTTTGATTTGCTCACACGTCTTCGGAGAATCGACCGAACATAGACGCCAGTTGGCAATAAAATAAAAGTTTGGAAACAAAGCTATACACAAGCGGCTACAGCGTGTAATCAAAAGAATTATTTTGAATATTAATCAGGTTGCATGTGAGGGCGATTAACAAACGAAATAGATATAAATGAGGTTTTGTATCCAGCTAGTTTGCGCGCAGTTATCGCAACGAAGACATCAGGAAATTTTTTTTTAGAAAATCAAAAAAACAACAAACTACCTACATTTTGCTGATTTGTAGCGAAGGTTATGCAAATTAGCCGCATAATGGTAATATAATACGAATTAAGGAGCTCATTCGGGAGTAGGTATAAATTTGTGATTGTTGAAATTGGTTTTTGGCCCGCGGATGATTTGAAAGCAGAAGTTTAATGTCAGATTGTGCCTATAGATATAAGATGCGAGGGAATAATAATGCCTGATAGGGAAGATATTGCTACTCGCTATAGGGATGGTTTTTTTATTAAAAAATAAATAAATAAATAGTTGGCAAAGCGGGTCCGTAAAATAGGCCTAGCTCCTCACAACCAATCATTTTTGAGAGTTTTTTTTTTATTTCTGGGACAATTATAACTCTCGGATATTTGTCAGACATTCGCGAGAATTAACGCAGTGGAAAAAGCCCTAAGATGTAATTTGTGTTTTTTCGGGGATCAAACCTGGGACCCCTAGCACAGAAGTCAAGCACGCTAACCACCAAATAGTACCAATCATAAAAAATAAAAAAAAAAGAGCTAGTTTAAACATGGGAAGATAAACTATGTAAACAGAGCTAACTTGGAAAAAGATCGTCCAATTATAGAAAAATATATTGCCATCCGAATCTCTAATATTCAGAAAATACTATATTGAATATCCATATAAAAAGCCCTTACTTTTGTCGTTGTCAATTAAAAAAACAAACAAATTATATTAATACCAAATTAAAACAATCTTAGCCCCAAAAGTTTAACACCTTTTTGTACATA
Source organism: Cheilosia soror (assembly GCA_949372485.1). Lineage (NCBI taxonomy): Eukaryota > Metazoa > Arthropoda > Insecta > Diptera > Syrphidae > Cheilosia > Cheilosia soror. The sequence goes on from OX443561.1 coordinate 120,200,601, forward strand.
GACCAGCTATACCGGACTGGCTTTGTCCGTGACACATCATATTACAAATTTTAGAAATTTTGCTCCTCATAAGTGTCAATAAATGGTGTTTGCAGTATATTTATGAATGAATGGAAGGCCACGTGGCCCGCAGCTGCAAACCAAATAAGGATTACGATAGATTTAGGCCAGAAGTAAAATGGTGAAAAACAGTGTCTTTTGGGGTAGATTTGTTATGAGCGGCTGAATTAGGCTAGAGGTCTTGAGCCTTCGATACGTTAGTTAAACGCTTAATGACAATTTGCTTACATCAGCCCGATACGCGGATTGGGGATAGGGCAAAGAGACTAAGTTACCAAAGACTATTTCTGCGAGATCTTCGACAAAATATATGAGTAGGTACTGTATTGAACAACGTCTAAGTCTGCCTTAGTGGTTCAAATATGTAAATTTCTTATTTTTATAAATTACTTTTTAAACAAAATTGAAGAGAACAATATATAGTTAATTTTTTTAATTAAAATGTATTGTAAAAAAATTAGAATTTTTGAAAATATTTAAAAAAACACATATTTTCATATAAAGGGTCCGCCATGTAAGGTTTTTTTTTTAACTAGTGCTTATTTCGCGAATGGTAACACTTAGCTCATGTCTGATTTGACAGAAAATTAGTTTTATCCTTCCGTTGAACGAATATGGTTGTGTATACGCTTGAACAACGCTGGGAAATATTGCGACATTACTTTGAAAATCATGGTAATGAACGCAATTTGGAAGAACGGATTTTGGAAGAAGAGAAGCACCGTCAGTTCCGAATGTTCGTTATCTTGTGAAAAAAGTGAAAGAAACTGGCATCCTCATCGATAAACCAAAGCGTGAAAAGCCAAAAACAGTGCGTACACCCGAGAAAATTGCTGCTGTGGCAGAAAGTGTGCGTGAAGCGCCATCAACATCAATCCACCATCGTTCTCAACAATTGAACATTTCGGAGACATCATTGAGACGAACTTGGCATAAAGTCCTTGGTATGACGCCATACAAAGTCCAATTGGTTCAGGAGTTGAAGCCAACTGACCATCCAATGCGTTTTCGCTTCGCTAAGTGGGCCTGCGATCGACTTAGAGAAGATGCCGATTTTGTCTTTTCAGATGAAGCTCATTTTGATCTTGGCGGGTATGTAAACAAGCAAAATTGTCGCATTTGGGGCACAGAAAACCCGCACGGATACATTGAAAAGCCGATATACCCAAAACGAGTCACTGTTTGGTGCGAATTTTGGTCCAGAGGCATAATTCGGCCATTTTTCTTCGAAAATGAGCAAGGAGTGGCCGTTACTGTCAATGGCGTTATCGTTATCGGGCCATGTTGAACGAATTTTTGTTCACAAAAATTGAAGAGGAGGATATTGGCAACATTTGGTTTCAACAGGACGGCGCTACGTGCGACACAGCCGAAGCTACACTCGATGTGTACACTTTCAGCCTTATTTATAAACTTTATACACTCTCTATAATAACTCTAAAAATCTAATATTTTTTTTGCGTTTAGAACTATTATAGAGAGTGTATAAAGTTTACAAATAAGGCTGTTTATGTTTAAAAATAATAATATTAAAAAAACTAATAAATTGTTGCATTTATACTCGATTTTCTTTGTTTACTTCAAACATTACAAGTACCACCAATTTAAAAACAAGCACGTCACGTGTATTTATAAAAAAAAAATAATTAAAAAATAAAAAATATATATAAAAAAAAAATTAAATATTCATAAAATCTATGTATTTTTTTTTTAATTCAAACTAAATTAAAAATACATTTTATTTTTATGCATATGTAGGTATATATATAATTTTATTCAAATAAATTATGCCTTAAAATGCACTACTAAATAATATTGATGCCATATGGCAACACAGAAAAGGAAAATTGTGGCAAATTGAATTGACGGAACAAATATGATTATTATATTTTTTTAATTGTTCGCCTGATATTAGACATTTAAATAATATTGAAATTTATAATGTATTTGACAATTATCAATTTAAAAAATAAATAATAAAAATAGTCTTCCGACGAAAAAATTCCAACTCTATTGCAGACCCATCTTTCACGAGAGCTAAAAGCACAATGATGACATGACATGATAACACTATTACCCAGTTTTTTTGATCCTAATGATTAGGCAGATACTTAACGAGGTTAATCAGAAAAAAAAGTAGAAAAAATTTACCCAGAGAGAGAATGGGTGTTATGAATATTCGTGTTGCCATATGGCATCAAAATACCGAAAGGGATAACGAAGCCATCAAGATGAAAATGAGCTTCATCACCACTCGTTGTTGTTCCAAAATCCATTCAACGAACTCTATTCGCGATGCATGGTCAATAGTCTTCAGTTCTTGAGTCAATTGATCTTTGTAAGCATGAAGTTAGAAGTGTTTCGTATGCCCGATTCTTGACAACGGTTCTGAATTGATGTTCCTGGACTGTCAGCCATACTCTCTCGAACTGGTTCTCTGTTTTTCGTTGAACGATTTGTGACAGGACACCCAGAGTGTTTAAAAACACTAATTGATCCAGTCTCCCTGAATTTTTTTCAATTATGCTCTTCACAGTTGATGGTTTTAAATCTCTACTCTATGACGGCCATATTTTGCTCGAAAATTGCATACAAACCTTCATTTTTTTAGCGCTCCATTTTTACTAAACCCGAACTGTCCGCTGTCACAGTGTTATCTCTTTTTCTGTTGGCATCACTGTAGCTACTATTAAATGGCGGAAAATTTAAATTTTGCGTGAATTTTGGGACAACCAAGAAGCCGTCAGAAACCTCCACGAAAAATTTGGTTTGAAAAAATACGAAAAAAATCCAATCTGTTGACGGAATTGAGGGAACCTAGGAGCAACAACTAGCTGAGCAATATGTTTGCTATGATTAGGTTCGACTCCTGTTCCCTAACCTAACCGAGACCCACGTTCGCTGTTGGACTCAATTCTTTTCCCGCGTAGTATAAGTAGAGCGATGCAACAGTTAAGCTTGTCTTTAACTTATAGTTCTTTGCGGAATCACGATGTACCTCTCTTATTCGAAGTTAGAGAAGACTCCGCATCCGACGAGTTATAATATACTTCGATAGAAAACACATGACACATTTGTAATGTTAGAATGGTCATGCACTCATGCAGGACATTGCAAATGGTAATGATGATGATTGTGGACGCAGTATGGCTCAGTGGTTGTGTGCAGGACTACTGTAGGAGGTCCAGGTTGGTTCGATCCCTGGAAAAACACACAAAGGTACATCTTAAAGTTTTACCCACTGCGCCACCTCTCGCGAACATCTGCCAAAATCCGTCTATTCCTTAGGGTGTCTACTAGACGTCTGTTGCGCCAATTATTATTTTTTTTCTTTTTCTTCTTTTATAATGATAGTATGATTTTTGCATTGTCAGGACGAAGACAGTTCTTTTAGCTGCAAGTCAATTAGATTCAGTCAGAGCAAACTGCGTATATCCAAAGTCTATGACCAATAATGTGGTACGTTACGTGACAGCCGAGAACTTATTGAAAGAAAAGGAAATGAAGTTGAAAACTATGATGTAGATTGCATCATATCCAATTTTTCTTCCGCATTGTAGGTGTCATTTTCAACGGGTAGCCGTCAAGTATAAAAAAATTTCGTTTGTGTCCTCCTTATGTGTCTCACTATTCAAGTCTTCTCTGAAGACGGTTCCATCGTTTTGTTACATTTTGTTTAGAATAAAAACTTTTATGGGCACCATCCTCGCAACAGTATACTTGATCTGTCGAAACAATCTCCATCGCAAATGTCATGGGATCGGGTAGCCGTGGCACAAGCCTAAAACGCAAAGAGAGCAACTTGTTGTCCAATCTTAATGTCCAATGTGTTTTCCATAAATTGCACATCGTCGTCGTTGTCGCTGGCTCAATTAGCAACCAAAAACCTCTCCTTAATAGTGAAATTTGGTCCGATGATCCCTACGATGATCAACATCACGACATGTGCTGCAGAGCACCGCCACTACCACTAGCAATCACACTTCTTTTGGATCAGTTGCGATCCGAACTGTGATCCTCAGCCTATTCCACTGTATCTGTCTATCTATTGCACCTTCTTAGCAGCATTTACGATCCGCCAAACGCTGACAGCCCCCTATATGCAGATCAGCAGCATAGTCACAGAGTTGAAAAGTCCCTTAAGGAGCTGCCACGTCGCGACCAAAAATAAGTCGTGAGTGCGTGAATATAGTCCAAGCAAAGCGAATGCGGCATTAAGTCCCATTTATGCATCAGCATCAGCACCAGGAAGACACATTTCCAAACGAGATAAGATGTTTGGGGGCATTCTATGCGGTGCTTGGTACGAAGAACATTCAGCGCGGGTCAAGTAGACGGGTCACACTTCACAGACCGCTTTCGATGGCCCTTTTCGTTTCAGACTCAGATAGTCATTCCATATACGGATCAACTGTCTCTGACAATTATTGGCGACGGAATAAATCCAACAATTTGGCAGTTAATCGAGTAAACGCACCAACACCGCCACTCTCTGTCTCTCTCTCTCTCTCTCTTCGGCGGGTATCTAATGACATAGGAACTCAATGGAAGCCTGGATAATGGATATATGTATGTTGGTACTGTGTCTCGTCGTGGAACCTGCACTGTTGGCTTTTATATTAATTGCGTCTGGATGACTGACTGACTGCACCTTATTTTTCGTCATCGACGTCGTCGTCTGAAATTTCTTCACCGCTTACATCTGCGAAGTGCGGACCGTGCGAGTGTTACACGACGGCTGGTAGTGTTGGTGGCAGCGTCACAAACATCAATCGCCCGAAGGGGCCTAGCGATAGATTGCTTGTATCTGCAACATATTCTCGTTCAATATCTATCTGAATCTATTTATTTTCCGTTGCAGTGACTTGTGCATATTTCAAATCGCAGCCTCAGTATATACATAGCAACGGCTATGAGCTGTTGGCCTAATCGACGTCTGGGCTATGACTCATGAGTTTGGAGTTGAGTGCGCCGCGCAGCACCTACACAACTTTTTGTTGCATTTTTATTCACTTTTTCTTCGCAGTTCACGTTTTTTTTTTTTTTTTTTTTGAATATCGTAGCTTTCAGGTTTTTGAACTTCAAACGGGAAATTAGACTGACACTGCATAGACGGGAACTTAATATTAATTTTGTTTGTTGCAACGGACCCAGTTATCGAAGTTGACACATTTCGTGGACCATTATAGACTTTTGAATTTGTTTTCGATAGAGACGATGGAGACTTCTCGGCACAATATTCTTAAAGGGAAGACAGTTTCTGCGTGAGTCGCAAGTTTCGGCCTATTGCTACAGACCGCGTAAGGCAAGATGCAAGGCGTTTTCTGAAAATACATGTATCTTTCCTAAGTCCCAATTCAGAGTGACATACCACTCGCTGTGCGAAACTGCACATAGTAGCCTGTACGAGATGTTTATCTGTGAGATATATTCATGTGGAAACAAACTGCAGTTGTCTAGCGAATTTGATTTAATTCTGTCTGGCTATATGGGTATCCTGTAAATGGCAACAGGTCCCTTACACGCTTGGAGGGTTTTCCTCGTCATGTAACTCATTGTTGGGGGGCCTTGTGCAATTGGCGAACATAATTTGGTTGTCGTTGTCGTTTATATGGCAGCTTGTGCTGTAAGCTTTTACACAAATTGCATTGAGATGTCGTTTCAAAGTGCGAGATGTTGTGATATTTGGATTGCCTTTGAGCAATACAATAGCAGAACTCGCATTCATCTGCATTTTGGATTTAACGCGGTATAGGTACTGCTGCCATAAAAGTAGCAATTTACAAGATCCACACAGAAACTACTTGGCTCTCTACAAAATGTCAAAAAGGATAACCAAATCGACCATAAATTTGCTGATTGATGCGAGGTAGGTACATATACGCAATGTTTGTTATGTAGCTTGGGATTATTGAGGCAGTGGAAAATTATTGAAAATAAACAACTTTCGAATAATTCTGACGATGAAACTTAAGGCTGTCCAACAAGATGATAGTTTCGAGATATAAAAGGGCTTTCCCATTGGGATGCGTAGATTTTGATAGTTCGTGTGGCCATAATGTGTTTTCTATCGTCAATTTATCTGCCGGCGGCTTCAATGGTCCGTACTTCTTCAAAACCGAGGTTGGGATTGCCATCACGATCAACGGAGAGGCTACCGATCGATGACAAATAATTTATTTTCACTCAAATTGGATGCTATGTGGATGTAAACGATATTTGGTTTAACAGAACGGCGCTCGATCGATTAGGGGGCATTCGACTCTTTCTTCGCAATTTACCGGTATAACCTCAAAGTCAACATAACTCGTGGCCTTCTCTCAAATTTAGCCTGATCTATAGGCCTTATTGTTGACACACAACTTGTTTTATTTAATTTTAACATTTGCCCTTTACAAACAAAAATGCCGGTGCCAAATAAGCTCACCTATGGTTTGGAAGGCGTTCGGACTTTGGCATAGGTATTTCAGACTATTTCATGACCTGCATAGTATAAGAACAAAATGAAAAATCAAACTGACGTACTATCTGGTCACGAAAATCCCATAGAGGTGGCGACTGGCGAGTTCCCCAGTGGAATCTAGAACTACAGCGACTCAGAAAGGAAGTCAGGAAACTTCTAAATCGATCAGTTAAGACAAAATTCAGATGGAGGCTGAAACCCTTTTCCGATCCAATGATATAAGAAATGTAAGAAGTTAATTCGTCTGGAATCAGTCTCTTCTACAAATCTATACACCCTTCCCTACACTGTCGCACATCTCTCAGGGAGATGGTGGAGCAGTTTAATATTCTCCATTGCTGTTTGCTATACGGCATAGACACATCCCAGGAAACTATAAGACTGATGTGCTTGCCAAATTCGGAACTGCTCTAAGTATCCCACCAATCAAGGGTATACCTTAGGTATTCAGATCGCTACATGTAAACTCCTAATAAAGCTTAATGTGTGAATGGCACTACATGTATCTGTAACTAAAAAATAGATTTGGCCAAAACTAAATCTTAAACGTTTTAAGAATTGAATCTCTATTGACAGAAAGTATATTAGCGCTCAATAGAAGTCATTACGTCACGGGACGGGATACTGTCTTAGAGACAGCCATGCAATAAGATTTTCCGTATTGTTAAACGATTCTCTTGCAGCTGCTTAGATGAGGAGAAGACCATTCTCCACTTTCTCTATACTTGTCCTGTCCGGCTCTACCTCGAAAACCAAAACTTCCTCTTCGAAGAGTCCTACCGGCTTCGTTAAAAGTTCAAATTGGTTCCACGCCACGAGCAAGACGAAACTGCTTATAGATTCATGCTGTATCACAAGGGACCTTATTATAGTCGGCTAAGTGACTGTGTCGACCTTTATCGACAGCCACTTCAACCTAACCTAATCTAATTTCTCTGTCAAATGGTGTTTCCTATACAGATTTTTGTGAAAGATCGGGAGTCTATACTTGAAACCGGTAGGTTTGTTAATAAGTTCTCAAAAGACGCTTACACGTAAACGAATACTTTCAGTCTTCTGTGGTGAGTGTTAATACTTTAAGCTCCTTATCACTAACGTCCAGCGTCCACTCTCGGCTTTCTTCAAAAGTCGAAGAAATGCATGTTAAAAGAAGTCACAAAGACTCTTATCAAATCCAAAAAATGTAAGTATAGAACCTTATTTCGGGTTATTATTTGAACATGTCAATTGTGCAAAAGCCTTTGAAAATCTGATCTCCATTAAGTCTTTTGCAAGTCTTTTGACGATTCCAATTACCAAACTTTAATGCTCATATTGCCAATTCTGCGCTTGAAATATTTCTTTGTGGTACCATCGTGTATTAAAAGGATGGTTTGTGATGTTCGTGTGTTGAGAGGGGCTGAACTGTCAAGTGATCACCACCTGGTGCTGTGCAAATTGTACCTCAATGATCAAATACCTATCCTGCCAAAGCGTAAACCAAGGATGGTTACGCGCATACGGTGGGAGGGGCTACAGAACGATGAGATACGGGAGGAATTTGCACGGCAGGTATCTGAAAGGTTTGAACGAATTCCAAATGTTCCATTGAATGTAGAGGAAGAATGGCAGTTGTTTTCAACAGCAGTTATTGCCTCTGCAGGACATGTTTGCGGAGTGAAGCGGCTCGGTGTGGCGGCTGGTGGTGAGAAAAGAACTGCGTGGTTTAAAACGCCCGGAGTTCAAGAAGCTATCAGAGAGAAGAAGAAGGCTTTCAAGGCTTTTATCGCCTTAAGCAGGGCGGAAAATAGTCCCACGGTAGAGGAAGTCACTTTTGCGATCAAATCGCTAAAAGCTGGCAAATCTGCAGGAGTGGATGAAATCCGGCCAGAAATGCTAAAGGCCTTAGGTGAAGAGGGAGTCAAATGGCTCGCTCGTGTCATTAAAGTAGCCTGGGAATGCGGCGAAACTCCCAGCGATTGGCAGATTGGGGTGATTGTGCCCCTTTTCAAGAAAGGGGATAAAAGGGATTGCTCCAATTACAGGGGTATATCACTTTTAAGTCTCCCAGAAAAAGTCTTTGCCAAGGTGCTGGAAACGCGTTGCAGAGCTGTGGTCGAGGCACGATTAGGAGATGAGCAGTGCGGCTTTCGTCCCGGCAGAAGCACAACCGACCAGTTATTCACTCTCAGAATGGTACTTGAGAAGGCTTGGGAGTATGCTACACCTGTTTACGCTTGCTTCGTAGATTTGGAGAAAGCATATGACCGAGTCCCTCGAGGGAAACTCTGGAGTGTATTACAGCAGTATGGCATTGATGGTTCTCTCTTGAGAGCCATTCAATCTCTTTACACAAACTGTAAAAGCTGTGTTCGGGTAAACGGCGTTAAATCAATACCTTTCACCGTGGGCGTTGGACTTCGCCAGGGGTGCGTCTTGTCGCCTCTCCTTTTCATTACTTATATGGACTGGATGTTACAGCGCAGTCTTGGCGAAGAACGTTTCGAATTGGGAGATCTGAGGATAAGTCATTTGTTCTTCGCTGATGACTTGGTCATCCTTGGGTCCTCTCAGACTGAACTTCAGCGCGCACTCGATCGGTTTGTAGCCGTTTGTGTTGAAGCTGAGATGAGGGTAAATGTGAACAAATCTGAAGTGATGGTCGTCTCCAGAACGCCTGTTCAATGCACTCTGCATGTTAGTGGAGTCCCATTGAAACAGGTGGAGAAGTTTAAGTATCTCGGGGTCTTATTCACGAGTGATGGAAGGAGCAATGCCGAGTTTTCCTGTAGGATTGGTGTTATCAGGAGGACTGAACTTGGTGTCAAAGCTAAGTTGTCAGTCTTTAATTCGGTGTTTGGTCCAACTCTTACCTATGGTCATGAGGTGTGGGTAATGACCGAAAGAATAAGATCGCGAATACAAGCTGCCGAAATGAGATTTCTCCGTAGTATTGCTGGTGTGACCCGTAGAGATCGCATCAGAAATACCAGAATACGTGAGGAACTCAATGTCGAGCAGCTACTTCTCCGGACGGAGCGATCCATGCTGCGGTGGTTTGGTCATGTCAAACGCATGTCCCCGACCAGGATTCCACGACGTGCTATGGAATCCGTACCATCGGGCAGGCGTCCCCTAGGTAGACCCAGGATGAGATGGTTAGATCAAATTCATAATCTCTCCTCTACCCGTATGGGGATTGCCCTTGATGATTTAGAGTCGATGGCGGAGGATCGAGAGCTATGGAGGGTCCACTTGAGCAACCTACACCCGCGACCCACTTAATGGACAAGCGGACCATTGAAAATGAATGAATGAATGAATGAAATATTTTTAGTGCGGATATTTGATTCTAACATCTGACAAAGAACATTTTATGAAAACACTACAATTGGATTATAGAAAGGGTCACGTCGAAGATTTACGGCAAGGCATCAAACATCGAAGGCGTTTGTTAAGTTGCGTCAGCTATTTACGTTTTCACATGATGCAGTCAAACTAATTGGAAATTGTTCAAGTTTGACGTTAAATAGGATGACATTTCGATCTTAGGTGATGTCCCACAGGCATCTATTTTGGGTCGACTGTTTTTCTCGATGTAGGTACATCAATGATCTGCCATCTATCACCAACCATAGTAAGGTTTACATTTATGTCGAAGACGTGCAATTGTAAGTACTTGAGTTCCGATCTCAGTCTTATTGAGGATCTGTATCTGTCTGTGTTCTTGAAAATATTGCGCACTGTTCTTAAACGAATTGTCTTTTGTTAAACCCTGAAATATTCATTGGACTAATCGTAATTTCCTTCTGTAATTTTAGACAAACACAATCGGAAAGCACAGCCTACACGACACCACTTCTAGGAACGGACTTGGGCTAATTGACTTTGCTGCGGGACGTAATGTTACTGTAGCTAGCACACGGTTTCCTCACCTCAACATTAACGAAGGGACATGGTGGTCACCAGATCAACAAACTGTCTATCAAATTGATCATATTGCGATCGACGCAAGGCACTCCTCCAGTATTCTAGATGTTCGAACTTTCCGAGCGGCCAACATAGACTCGGATCACTACCTTGTTGTAGCCAAGGTACATATGCGGATATCCCAGACACCACAACAACGAGGAAATACTGTGAGGAGATTCAACCTTGAACGGCTATAAATGCAACAAACCGCCAGAACTTTTGCCGATCGCGTCTCCCTCAACCTCTCGAGAAGTCCTGTGCAGCCAGCATCAAGTGCTGAAGACCTGTGGCATCGATTCCAAGAAGCCATCAGAAAAGCCGCAACTGATGTGCTAAGACCACTACCGCGAAACCCCTGGTTTGATGAAGAGTGCCGGCAAGCACATGCAGCAAAGCAACTGGCCTACAAAGCGGCGCTGCAGAGAAGGACCAGAGCAGCTCGTGAGGGAAGAACACCGGCTTCTTCGGAGGAAAAAGAAATAGAGAGGTGCTACTCCAGGAACAATGTTCGAAAGTTTTACCAAAAGGTAAAAAGAACGTGTCACGGCAACAAGACCCGAACAGAGACCTGTAGAGACGAACAAGGAAACCATGTAGTAGAGTCACAGTCGGTGCTGAGGACATGGAAAAACCATGTCTGCAGACTGTTAAACGGCGAAGACGACACAAATTCCGCTGTCAGGCAGAATGAACCATTCAACTTGGGCGATGAAAGCCAAGACTTCCGTCCACCTGACCAAAATGAGGTAAGAATAGCAAGCTGAAGTCCAACAACTGCTTTATGGCGCAGAATCATGGACGTTGTCAAAGGCGGATGAAGATCTCCTTGGTCGCTCCGAACGCAAAATTCTTCGGGTGATTTTCGGTCCCGTTTGCATTGACGGGCCTTGTAGGAGGAGATTTAACAGCGAACTCTACAAGCTGTACAGCGACATGGACCTCGTCGGAAAAGTACGTTTCAGTCGACTAAGATGGCTAGGACATGTAGAGCGAATGAATACCAACGCTCCGGCCCGAAGAGTCTTCGATTCCAACCCGGATGGACAGCGCAATAGAGGAAGACCTCGCCTTAGGTGGCGCGCACAAGTGGAAGGGGACCTCAACCAACTTGGAGTGCGCAACTGGAGGCAGTTAGCCAAAGATCGTGCTAACTGGGGAGGCGTGTTGGCTGAGGCCCAGGTCCACCCCGGACTGCAGCGCCATCTAAGTAAGTAAGTAAAGAATTTTAGACAAATCTTCTAATGTATATGAGACGGCAAAAAATTTTGCATTCAACCAGAGACTGCACAAAAATATTGCGACCAATAAAACCAATGCTATTCTATAAATGTTAGAAGCAATTAAAGCTTTCACCCCTTTAAATACATCTCATTCTCAATAATTTCAGCACTTGTACAGCTTCTGAAGAAGGTATAACACATTTCCACACTCCCTTGGCATTTGACCCACTCCACCCGGAAGAACCATGGACTATGAAATCTAAATGGTTTCCTCTGAAGAGTATACCATACCAACCGACTTTAAAACGACAATAACAACTTTTAACTATGACTACTCGCTAGAGCATCTTTTATTATAACCAACACCGTTACTGTCGCGCCTCATAACCATTTTATTATCTTTTTAACTTATCGTAAACAGGCAGTTAAATTTCCCATAAATATCACTAACTGACTTAAACATCTTTCCAATAAAATTAAATTCAAATCTAATTAACAACACAAATGTCGACACATGTCACCACCGACAAAAACACACACAAAAGGCAAGAAAACAAAGCCCACCAAAGGTACCTAGGTACCTATACCCATCACAAGTCGGCAGCATCACAAGAAATCAAAATTCCATCCGCCATAAGAATAATAAATTAGAACAAACTATGTTTCCAATTAATTAGAAATCCCAATAAACTTAACCGATTAGCGAGATTATTTTCACGAACAGGTTACGCCATAATTCATGGGAAAAACTGGAGCCCCCCCTCCAAATGTGTGCGGAGCGATACAGTCATTATATGGGCCTGGTGTGGTGTTGTCGTGTTGTGCAAAGCGCGAGGCCCACTTACTGAAAAGCGCTGCCGGTGGCCAGCTTCGGAGTGTTAAAGACATACTTCCCGAGACTGTAATCTAGATAGAGTGGCGCGCAAAACAAAGAGCCCAAATGTGTATCGAACAAAGGAGAAATTCCCATGGGTCTTCGATCGGTTCGATCCATCTTAATCTGGAGTCGGACGACTGGGTGGTGGGGGGGGAGGAGTGAGGCACCTTCATGGTCTTATCAGTACACATCGCCTTAAACCGGCCATTAAATTTGAATAATTTGCCGCCGCTAACCGCTCTGGTGACCACCGGCATTTTAAACTGGTTTAGCCTCGATTGGAAGTTGGAAGTATCTCATCAAGCTGTGCGCGCAGATTGAATCAGCAGAGCACGTATCTGCGCGGCTGTATAGTGTGTCTGTCCGTCCATCCTACTTACCGTTTAGTTCGTCAATCTTTTGCGATCCGCCCTGTCACCGATTAAGACATGCCAACTACTCCAACACCGTATAATTGGCAATCAATGCGAGATGACGATGACGCTGCTGATGATGAGGTGGCGGTGGCGTCTGGAAGTGGTGCATCTTGTGCTGCTGCCGCCGGCCGTCGCGGTCGGCTGTGCGTGGATCTCCACGGAGGCACTTGTTACTGCACATGTTGCGGGACGAACGATGGTCGGTTCTTGGGACCAGTTGCTGTCCTCATCGTCGACGACATCTATACTGAGGCGACACTCGATCTGCCTATAAATCATTCAATCTCTGGTTAATTAATGTGAATCTAAGAACATTTAGATGCAATTTATTTTAATGTGATAATTTATTAATTTATTGGCTTTTAATGCTCGTCGGATGGTTCGCACTTCGCAGAGTGGACACTGGCCACAGAAACCGGTACACGCGAGTGCGCCGAGCGCATGTTCAATTGCAATGTATGAGAGAGCGCGAGCTTCTATTGGTATGGCAATATGGCATACGCTGGCGGAGGGGGTATCTGCGAGAAGATTTATGCTGTGACAGTGCGTATGGAACTCGGTATTAGGCGTCAAACGATTTATGGCTTACCATCATTATTTCACACCCAGCTCCGCTGCCGCGAGGACTTCCAAAGTCGTTCCTAGCCGTATTGCCAGTATGCGGCAGCGCGACACTAGGCTATCTTAATTCGCCGGTGATTCGAATATCAGTTGCGTATATACTTAATGAAATCATTAGCGATACATGAGTGAGAAATTCCTCCGATGACAGTCAGTCGGACACTCGGACAGTCAGTGCGGTCGCTTGGGCTGTGGCATGGGGCTTGAGATGTCCACCACGCCCGAGAATTAAAGTTGGTGCGGCCGGTGGACCACCTCCGGCTACCACTTGTGGATAGCTGTGATATGACGCATGATTTGGCAAGTGTGTTCTATAGAGTCAGAGCACCACCGAGTGTGTGTTTGTCTATCTATTGGACGAAAGGAATTTGATCTGGATTGGGATCAAGTGGACTTTCTCAATGTTTTGCACATGAATCACCTGATGAAGTGGGTGAGATAGGCTGGTTTGATAGAGTAATAGCACTATGCAAATGTGATATGCTTTGGGCAGTGTGTTAACGAATTCCGTTAGAAGAGATACGTCGATCCGTTGAATAAGGTTATGAAATCTATGGAGTGAAGGTAAGTTTAATGGATCAGTAGGTATAGTCATTTACAGAGCTACGCTGGGATCGATTCATATTAGTCCTATATTGAGAAGCTGCCCTAATTGGGCAAGTACATCAAAAGTTTTGTTTCGTTCCTTTTATTGTGCTGATAAAGGTATATCCATTCAATAAGCGGCCGTCTATAAATTCTATATTTTGCATGGTAGGTATATTTTAAGTCCTGAGCAGGCTATATTTTTAAATTTTTTCCAATGCTTTTACAAGATCTGAATCGGCATAAAATCAGGAACATTACATCGTATTACACAAATATTAAAAATGCGAAAGTAACTTTGTCCATTTTGTACCATTTTACGACTAAACCAATCTCTGCACCAATCGTAATGCAATTTTACAAAGACATACTCTGGGACCTAACAGAGGACATAGGCGACTTATTATACTGAATATTTACGAGGAAGGAGAGTGGAGAAAGGTCATTCGCCTAGGTTCGGATTCTACTGTGTTTTCAACAGACAGACAGACTGACGGATATGGCTAATCGGTTCAGAATTTCGTCCTGATTCAGAATATGGGGTCCCTGGTGTGGTGACTCCTTCTTGGTGTTCCAAATGTAATGACAAAGTGAATATACCTTCCTGTGGATGGTATACAAATCAGGAGGTTAAATTTTCTAGAAATACTGAGGTCCCATTTATATCCATCATACATTCTTCCGATCAAATCTTGAAGATGAATTGGTATATGCTCTTCACCAAATCATCTCCCGCTGCCTATATAGTTGCGCCTTAGTTCAGCAGCCTTGTTGCACTTGAATTCAGATATTTCTATATCCTCACTTCATTTTGATCGAGCGGATGGGAAACTTTGCTTCATCGTATAGATGGACTGGTTCTGCCTAACATAGGAAGTCTACCTAAGCTTCAATAAGGTAATGGTCCGAGTTTATGTTGACAGCTCAGCGGACATCTAGTACACTGGAAGAGAGCCTTACATCGATATCAACATGCTACATTTGGACGATCATTTTAAATCAGGTGGCAGCCATAATGTTTCCTTATGAATGCAAGGATACCGTGTGCTGGTAATGATCAGGATTGTCGTAAAACGTACACTAACGGGTCAATAGCTCAAGACTTCCTGCCTGTTTGCTCTGTAGCTGTCGAGAGTCTCCACTAATTGTTCAGCTACACACCCTGCCTGTTCAGGGGTCGGACATTTCACGTGCAAAGCCAAATGTCATTGTCTCTAGATGGTTGCTTTGTCAGCATTTTTGTTTTTTTGTGGTAGTACTGAAAAATCTCCATTGATCTTAGCTTCAAATTTGTTAGTGTAGTTTATGTCAAGTATCTATAAAATATACTATTGACGATACTGTTGATTCATTTCAGTGAATTAATCCCCTGAACGTCCTCCTTCTCCATCAACTTTAACATGATTGAGGATGGGGCGTAGTTCTTTTGCAATAAAGACATCAATCGAATGAGGCATTGAAGCGGCATTCAGTTGGGGCATCGGGCTATCAAATGGAAATCGCTATATTGTTCTCCATATACATTTCACAAACAAAAAGTGCTACCGCTGGGAGAAAAACATCCGCTAAGCCCCTGCCTCAAATCCGCTTAAGATTTTAATGTTTGAATCAAAAAAGATTCGCTAGAAATCCATGAAATGCCAAGCTGAAAATAAAGTCTTAAAAATGCCTAAATTCCAATCTAATGGTTAACCATTTTGATTCCCCTAAAAGTGAATTCAGAAATTAATAAGATTTTCTAGCGTTGTAGTTGTAGGAAGGAATTCAGTTTATTCGACGTAGTCAACCCTAATTTGCAGTGAAAATAAAGTGTCAATGCATTTTCTTGACTCCCAAAAATTTGTATCTCTAAATCTGTCACTAGGGTCCATATCAAATATACCTTTTATTTTCCTGACAGTTTTCTATTTTGTTAATTAATATGAGCTCTCAATACTAAAAAGTGAAATTTACGAGCGCGAATACTGACAGATTTTTAGAGTATAGAAAGTTAGAAATTCGACAAAATTTCCCAACAGTAATCTTCAGGATCAATCCCAACTATAACGATAATCGTTGTTACTCCTCACTTACCCACTAAATAGTTTTGCTTAATTAGTTGATGCGCTAGTATCTATATGGCAAAATCTATTTTATGAATACAGTAGACGCTCGGTATAGTGAACGTCTGTATAGTGAACTATCCAATATAGTGAACCACCAAAATTTTACATAGACTACTCTAAATAGTGAACTATGAAAATCTCGTTATAGTGAACTCAGCTTTTTTTCGCATAATTCGACGAAAAATGTTCTAGTTTTGCAAAGCGCCTGGATGTCAACTATTTTTCAAAACAATTTACTATTTGTGTTTTTTTCTTTTTTTTTTTGATATTTTTTGGTTATGAAGGTAAGGTTAGATGGCTGTCCCAAAAACAGGACTCAGAAAGTGGCCAGAATATTTCAGGTGGGAATTCTATTGGTACATACGAATTTCTTTAAAAGAGAGATATCTCCGTGCATCTTAATGTGCCAGGAGGTAATAATGATGGCTGAAGCAGTCAACTCAGTTGGTTAAAAATGTTTGCATTTAGCATCTCCTGGTGGCGGTTTGTCTTCGAGTATGGACGGAGGGCAACCGTAGCAGCCTACCCCCTGTCTATTGCCTCTGACAGTCAACCACTGAGGAGAGAGAAACTGATGCATGGCAGAAATGCGTGGTTGAATTCGTTCCTCTGCTTGACCAAAAGTCAGTGGATGATTGTCTACTGGAAGAAAAGGATGGAGGGTAACCGTAGCACTCTGCCCCGTTTATTTCTTTTGACAACCAGTCCACGAGACAAAGACTGTTGCTGACCAGAAAAGCTTGATTGGAGCAAACAATCATACTGCTTGCTAACGAAAAAAAGGGTTAGAGTTTCTCCTTCCGGGAGAGCAAAGACGAAGGGTGACCGAAACAGTTTAACCCCCGTTTATTGGCTCCTGCCAAATGTTTAGAGTGTTGAAACGAAGTTGACTGATGTAGTTAGCTCCTACAGTTGGCGGTTTTTATTAGTTCACTATATCGAGTGTCTACTGTAAATCATTCGGTTCAGACATATAAATTAAAGTCAAATTTTACTCATTTGATATGACTTAGGCTGTCAGTCATTGACACATGCATCTGTGAAACCGACTGTAAGGGTTAATATTAAACATAATGACGGAGCTGACAGTTTTTAGAAAGGATTTGTAGTAACACGGTGTAGATAGTGAACATTCGATAGAATTCAGTAGATTTTATTTTAGCGACAAAATATTATTAAAAATTGTCAGGGTCCTAAAAATCTGGTAGATCTACCAATTTGTGCTCTCAGTTTCCAAAAATGCCGCTGGTCATGACATCGTAGTTGAAGCTTTTGTAAGCGACCCGAGCGATGAAGACACAATAAGTATTCAAATGACATGAAAATGACAGGCGTGTGCCATCGTCATGTAAGTATGCATGACGCAAAAACGCCTGTCATTTTCATGTCATTTGAATACTTATTTTGTCTTCATCGCTCGGGTTATTACATTACAAAAGCTTCAACTACGATGTCATGACCTGGATATCAAGTCTAAGGGCACAAAGATAGGCCATCCTGCGTTAACTACTAACATATTTATTGTAACAAAATCACGGACATTTTCAAAAACTAGGTACCCCTTCTTGAGCTTGATAGTTTTCAAATCTCTACAACCAGGAAAATCTGCAAAACATACAAAATTCCGTTTTTTTATTAAAAATTAACAAACGGGGTTTAATGCGGCAGGTCTATTTTGTATTTGCACCTTTAAAAACGGCTGTGAAAATCAGAAGTGTATCAACGCGTACTCTTACAACCGATAAGGAATTTCCTATATAAATCCCACACTTCTAAAGTTTTTAAAAAATTGCACACTTTTATAAATGCATTTTTTGTCTTACCTCCTAGACTCTTCTAGTAAAAGCATAAATAAGCTACTGTGCTACTAATTAAATCTCTTTAAGAATTCTGATGAACTCAACGGCATTCCATCAAGATTAGGCCTTACAGTTTTATTTTAATCAGCGTCGGTACTATTTTCATCCAGAATCCCATTAAGCTTCTACTGCGCCTCCACACTCACTTTAGCATTGCTGGCTGAAACCATATTATCCTTATCCATTCATCAGTTTATTCAGCCAACTTTGCGCTGCACCTTACCAAGCGGCAAAGGTACAACGACGTATTGTCCACCACCTTGTCCAGAGATTAGCTTGATCATATGCTTGACTTCAGACTTTCGAGCACATAATGCACCGTTTCCATCGTATAGTAGTGGGCAGCGAGAAAGAGATTCTTCTCCCCATTATGCTGATATCATGTAAATTAAGGCACGAATAACCCCAACGTCCATTGCAAGGTTAACCCTCTTCTATCCTCTGTTCGTCCTTCTTTTCCTTCTTTTGCGATATGCAAACTCGGGCAGAGAAAATCAATCATTTGCCATTCATGTTGACCTGAATGGTATTTTGTATGCGCACTTGACAGAATATCTCTTTCTCTCTCTCTCTGTATTCATTCTTGAGAATGGCGAGTTGCGCCAAGATTCAATTGCAAGGATAACACCGACCACCACCGACCGCAATGAGTATTCAATTGAGGAAGAAGGATCGCACTATACGATGCGACCGGCAAGGCAACAGGTATAGGCCAGGAAGGAGTACAGTTTTATGCCGAATGTCAACGATGAAGATTGCGGACTGGAGCTCGCTCCCGGTGACTGACTTCTTTGGAAATCTAGGGACTCGCAGATGTCATCTTTTGAGTCGCAATGATATACGAATGTGCCTGGGCGCACATTTCGTATGGAAGAATTCGACGAACGTCGTGATCTACGGAGACGTGCAATTAACTGAGCGCGCGGATTAAAATCGTCGATCGGTGTTCGAACTCCGGTGAGCCTGCGAGTGTGAGTCGAGTGGCAAAACGAATGGGGAACCATCGCAACCCCATATTGTATGGCTTCGCTTGTGGGTGGAATAAATGCATTTTTAATAACAATGTGCGATCGGGAGAGTCGTGCTTTTGTTTTTGAATGGGAAATATAAAAATAAATCTCACATAGCATTGTTGTCGATTGATTCATCGAGATTTTATAACTTTGACTTGGTTGACATTGTGGAAAGTAACCTGCTTCGATTGATATATAATCGAATAAAACGCGTTGCAATCTTTTGAAAATTGGGTCAATTGTGGCTCAATATTTTTGAAGTTATTGTTCTGGGAATTAGTAAACCATGGAACCATCTTTGCATCGACAGCGGTCTAACTAACAAAATTGTAAGTCTTATAAGTACCTCTTGAGTTTGTCTGCAAGTGATTATAAGATCGGCATTAGTCTTTTAACTTTTTAAAAAAATTATGAAGTACTTACTACTAAATGTTCACTGTAGGTTGGTCCGCCATCTAACGTTTTTTTTTTCAACTAGTGGTTATTTCGCGAATTGTAACACTTAGCTCATGTCTGATTTGACAGATAATTAGCTTTATGCTTCCGCTGAACGAATATGGTTGTGTATACGCTTGAACAACGCTGGGAAATATTGCGACATTACTTTGAAAATCATGGTAATGAATTGCGTATACGGATTTTGGAAGAAGAGAAGCACCGTCAGTTCCGTATGTTCGTTATCTTGTCAAAAAAGTGAAAGAAACTGGCATCCTCATCGATAAACCAAAGCGTGAAAAGCCAAAAACAGTGCGTACACCCGAGAAAATTGCTGCTGTGGCAGAAAGTGTGCGTGAAGCGCCATCAACATCAATTCACTGTCGTTCTCAACAATTGAACATTTCGGAGATATCATTGAGGCGAATTTTGCATAAAGACCTTGGTATGACGCCATACAAAGTCCAATTGGTTCAGGAGTTGAAGCCAACTGACCATATCCAATGCGTTTTCGCTTCGCTAAGTGGGCCTGCGATCGACTTAGAGAAGATGCCGATTTTGCCAAAAAAATCTTTTCAGATGAAGCTCATTTTGATCTTGGCGGGTATGTAAACAAGCAAAATTGTCGCATTTGGGGCACACACATTGAAAAGCCGATATACCCAAAACGAGTCACTATTTGGTGCGGATTTTGGTTCAGAGGCATAATTGGGCCATTTTTCTTCGAAAATGAGCAAGCAGTGGCCGTTACAGTCAATGGCGATCGTTATCGGGCCATGTTGAACGGTTTTTTGCTCACAAAAATTGAAGAGGAGGATATTGGCAACATTTGTTTTCAACAGGACGGTGCTATGTGCCACACAGCCGAAGCTACACTCGATGTTTTGCGCCCTGTTTTTGAAGATCGCATTATCAGCCGCAGAGCTGATGTCGTTTGGCCACCGCGGAGCTGCGATTTGACACCGTTGGACTATTATTTGTGGAGTGCCGTAAAAGATAAGTGTTACGCCGACATGCCAGAGACAATTGACGCTTTAAAGGACAATATTCGTGAAGCCATTGGTGAAATACAGCTGCACACAATCGATAATGTGCTTAAAAATTGGACCGATCGTGTAGGCTACTGCATGGCCAGCCGAGGTAGCCATTTGAATGAAATTATTTTCCATTATTAACCGGAAGAATTGTACTTTCAAATAAAGAAAGAAATTTGAGAAAATATTCAGTAGTTTTTTTTTATAGCATTTTCAAAAAAAAAAGTTATTTGGCGGACCTTTTACAAGCCTTTGTTGTGTTATTGGTACCATTAAGTCAAAGTCGCAGCTAGGTAAGTGTTAACTGTGGCTTTATATCTATTTGCGTAATTTGTTGTCATTAACTAACAGCTAGACCTAACTTCGAAGCCTCCATTTTAATTTGTTCGGAGGTGGTCTTACCAACTTTAATAGAGCAGCGAGATTACTTCATCGTTATCCCGCATAGACGAATGAGTTTGGCATGGATGGAGAAATTTGATGTGGTTTTGTAGATACGTCTCTGTAGTCATTGCATTGCAGACGCTCGATATAGTGAACTAATAAAAACCAAGCTTGTTCACTATATCGAAATTGTTCACTATTTCGAGCGGGAGATTTTAAATGTTTACAAAAACTTAATTTGATATAAATATATTTTTTTTCAATAACGAATGAATGAATTAAATTTCTGAAAAATAATTTGTTACCTTCATGTGTGTCTTCTTTAAATTTAATTGCACAGATTTTTCTTGTAATCGTTTCATAACTAAAATACATATCAGAAAACACACACAAATGAACGGTAAATTGTTCTGAAAAATAGTCGACATTCAGGCGCATAGCAAAACTGGAACATTTTTCGTTGAATTTTGATAAAAAAAAAATCTGAATTCACTATATCGAGATTTCCATAGCTCACTATTTAGAGTAGTCTGTGTAAAACCTTGGTGGTTCACTATCATATATATATTTACCCTTACTGATTCTGTAACGCTCCTTACTTTTCTTATTTTTCTTATTTTAAATAAAAGTAGGCGGTGGGTATTTGAATAAATTTTCAATGTTTGTGTTTTCTCATTATTCAAATACGCACCGCCTATTTTTCATATATTTTAATTTTCTTCAAGGTTCAAACTCTACTATAGTAATGCTCGGCAAGTGTTTTCAAAAGGAAATTGCCAAATAAAACCAACACTTCTTAGGGGGTCAAAGTTTGTACGGGAACATTTTTATTTTTCATCCGATCGACTTCAAACTCGGTTTGTGTACTCTATATAAGAAATATTTAGGTATTTTGCTTTGGGCTCGAGTTATTGGCAATGATTTTAATGAGAACTTTTTCATAACTCACGAAGGAGTTTGTCGTATCAATATGAAACTTTGTACATTGATAATAAAGAAGTAAAAAGAAGTAAAATATTATTTATACTCATAAATCTAAATTCTAAATCAATAGATACAAAAAAATAGAAACCGTTTTTAGGCAATATGTACTTTGCTACGAATTTTAAGATTACTGATTTACTAACTGCTCCTCAGGTACTTTAATAGGAAATTTTATTTCGCGATATTTAAATATAAAAGAGAAAACTAACTGATCGTGAAGGAATCTCTGTGGAGATAGCCCTGAGGGCTATTAAAATATGAGTCTTCTCATTATTGCAAAATTTCCGCGGGTAGCAGAAATGTATAAAAACGACGTTGTTGAAATTCCCACGGAAATTATATTAACAGGAGACTTAATTAAGACAATTTTTGGCGATCTGCTTCAAAAGTAAGTGCAGGAACTTTCAGAACGAGTCATTGCCGCGCTGACAAATGTGCAGACATTAGAAATGAATAGGAGCGATTCTGTTATCAGTGAAGACTGAAGATCCAAATGATGCACCAAATTTCCCTGTTGAATTCCTCAATCAGCAAACTCCATCCAGCAAGCCACCTCATGTGCTATACTTAAGCAAGGTGTCATCATCATGTTGCTGAAAAACTTGAACCCTAAAAAAGGACTGCAATGGAACTCGATTGATTGTGGAAGAGCCTGGACGAAATTTGATAAGAGCATGAATTATCACAATGATTCCATTTCCGATAAATTCGAGCATACGCTATAATAATAAACAAGGCTCAAGACCAGTCATTTGATCACGTTGGCATGCATTTGAAGGCCGGAGTATTTTCACACGGCCAACTGTATGTGGCTTTATCACAATCAAGAGTTGCAAGACAAAAGAAGGTGTATATTGAATCTAATCCACAGCAAGGAAGATTATTAATTAACCAGAGAGCAGAGACAATTTACACGCAATGTAGTTTTCAAAGAAGTTCTTTAAATAAAATCAATTTGTTTATCAAATATTACTTTGCATACCCAGCGAAGCGGGTACAACCAACTAGTATTGGATAGTTTACTATTCAGAGGTTCACTATATCGAGCGCCTACTGTAAAATTAGTCGGTGATTGGTTGGCTGGCACTACTATCCTAAAATCTTATATACAGTGGTGGAATTCTAATTAGAAACAATAAAAAAAAAACATGGAGTTGTCATTGCGTCTTTTTTTACACAAGTTTCATACAATAAATATGGGCTGGTGAAGTGCCGTTATTTTGCAGAAGCTTTGAACATTTTTTGTACATTAAGTAGGTAGATCCGTTAAAAAATCTTACAAAGTATTTAGTGGACAAAGTTTAAAAAGTGTTAAGATCGATATAAGAAATTCTGTGGAAATTTATTTAAAAAACATCGCATACAACTTTGAATACTTTGGGTTTATTACGGTAAAAATTTGCCTTTGCATATTTTTCCTGTTAATACACCCTAGTATTATTATTTAGTTTAGTGAAATAGGAAAAAACAAGAGCTGCACTATACAACTAAAAAAAAATGTTCATCCGAAAATATTGTGCGGTAGGTGCATCTATGGATTCCATCGCCAAGGAACTGCAGTGCTTCAAAAAGATGGTCTATCGCGCAATAAAGGTTTTCATTGATACAGGTAGTATAGAAAACCCCAAAAGGAAAAAAAGGCAAGAAAAACAACCGCTAAAGAAGACAGACTCATTTGCCGCTTGAGTAGGGCAGATCCTTTTCTTACCAGTAAAGAAATTCTGGCAAACGTATCAGCACAACTAAGTCGGGAAATTACATCCAGAACCATCAGAACCCGACTATTAGAAGCAAGTCTGCGGGGGTGCATCGCCCGTAAAAAGCCACACGTTTCAAAAAAAAAATTTAAACTGTCGGTTGGAATTTGCGAAGGAACATGCACTTAAATCCCTCTCTTTCTGGAAAAAGGTGCTTTGGAGCGATGAATCCAAATTTAATATGTTTGGATCTGACGGAAAAAATATGTAAGGCGGCCAAAAAATCAGGAACTCAACCCCAAGTAGGTACCCCATAACAAATTTTCAATCATAGTGGTGGAAATGTGATGGTTTGGGGAGTCTTTTCCTGGCGCGGTGTTAGTCCTATTGTGCGTGTTGATGGACGAATGGACCAGCATAATGTATAAGTCTGTACTAGCAAATTTTATGGAGGCATATGCTTCTGACCATTTGCCAGTGTCTTATATTTTCCAACAAGACAATGATCCTAAACACACTTCACGGCTTGTGAATAGTTGGTTTCAGGAAGAAAAACATTATGTTTTGAGATGGCCAGCGCAAAGTCCCGATCTCAATGCATTTGAGGAGAATTTGTTGAAGGAAGTTTGGAAACGAAAACATCGAAGAAATCCAACGAATTGTTCAGAAATATGTATTGAACAAAGCTTGGAGAAATATCCCCGTTGAGCGATGTCAAAAGTTGGTAGCCAGTTTACCAAACCGGCGTGCTGCTGTCATTGCAAATAGGGGGTATCCCACAAGTTTTTAATCAAATTTTATAGTTTTTTACAGTTGGACTCAAAAACTTATTTTTTTATATTTATTTTTGAATTTGAATCATTACATATTTTTTCTAATTATAATTCCACACAAAAACGTACCTTCTGTTTTTTTTTTTTTTTTTTTTTTTTTTTTTGAATTTGCTTCTATTTCTTCTTTATTTCTTTACTTTATTCCAATTTTTTTTATTATGAATACGCTATTATTTACGTTTATTAAGGTTGTATCGAAATTGTTTATAAATAAATCAGTGGTAATTAAATCAAAAAAAATATTTGTTTCTAATTAGTGTTCCACCACGTATTTGGGCTGATCAGATTACTGCGGCAAACGATTTTAGGCCTTCACACAATTTTAGCCGACCTAATCGTAATCACGACATTCAGGCGAATCTGCAATTATTTCAGTTTAGATTTATCGGCATCATCTTGTGTTTTGTTGGAATTGGTTTGGATATCACTATCGTTGCTTGGTGTTGATGAACGAAAGGTTTGGTAGTTATTCTGCCAACAGATTTTTCGTGGTGTCCAACTTTAAGAAGTGTGCAAAAGTGTTCCATTTAAATTGTCAGTACCAATTTTGAATCTATTTCTATATCCTCAGGCTCATCTCTGCCGTCCTCTGTTCGGGCTTTTTATCGCATATAGCGAATTTTCAAATATTTCAACCGCACTACCATATTGGATTAGCCTCCCTACGTCTGCTGCTATTGTCTTTTCCTTGCTTCTAAAAGGGCCAATATTTTTTCTCCTGAACATTTTCGGTCTCGAGTTTTTAATCCGAAATGACATTGTGGTGACGAAAAAACATAAAAGAATGGGTGTACCTTTGTAAAAATTCCTATTTAAAATTTTTGCAGTCACCTCTAAGTGAAATCGGAATTTTGATGTTGGCTCCACAATTAAGAGAGCTTCTCATACCGCAGAAGAGAATAAGGTGGCATCGGCTATAAACTCGTTCAAATTTGCAGGACCTGATGGCACTACACCAGCAGTACTGCAGCAGTCTCTAAGCTGTAATATTATTATTACCCTACGTCGCCAACATTTTCTCAAGCTGTTTACATATAGGGGGAATGGGCACTTACCTAGCAAATGGACAGATGTAAAGTTTGGTTTTATTTCCTAAAACAGGGAAATCCAAACCACTCTACTATGCTCCATGACACAACGGCCTCATTTGCATGTTGCATGTAAGCTGCAAATGATGACAAGCGTATATGCACTTAAGCAGTGACCACCAACCGTCATACAAACTTCATTTAAGCTACAAATATAGGTCATTTCATTTAGCCGAAATCAATATTTAAAAAAAATTAACTAGAGGTTATATCTGATGTTGTGTGCAAATTTCAGCCTTCTACGTGAATTAGTTCTTGACATAGACCTAGGTACAAAATTGGCTTATTTGCTTCAGACAGACATCGTAGCAAAAGGTTTCTCCATTCTATATGGAAACGGAAGCTTAAAAAAGTAACGGCCATGGGTCTTGCAAAACGCTTAAGTAATGACCAGCTGCATCTCAGACAGCATTACGATTGCTTGCGACTACGCAAATGCGACTTTACCGCTCCGTGGACAGAGCTTTGATTGTTTATATGCAAACTGCAAGCAAGCGTACCTACAACAAGGTGCAAAAGACGAAAGCGTGCATATGAAGCGCAGCTATAGGACGTGGAAAGTAGGCCTAAGATAAATAGATCAGGCTCACGTCGTTTTTGCAAAAAATACTAGATCGACCCATTCACCTTCATATCAAAGAATAATTAACTCCGGAAAGCAATACGACGTACCTCGAATGTAAATCGGTGGAAAGCACAGTCCCCAATGTGATCAGGGAAATTGAGCATTTTCTAGATGTGTTGCTCGATATCGAAAGGGCGTTCAATAATGTGAACACGGACTCAATAATGAAAGCTCTGTTTGAGAGTAAATAGGTCCATGATAAGCTGGATCAAAAATCCACCTTTAGTTCTGTAAGGATAATTACACAAAGGGGTAGGCCACAAGAAGGAGTCCTCTCCCTCACTGCTTTGAGTACTTACCGTCAACAGAATTAAGAATCTTCGTAGAGAAGGGAATCAAAACTTTAACTTATGCGTGCAACTTAGAAAAGGTACATTTTTGCAAAAAAAATCACTAAATTAATGGAAACTTCTCTTAAAAAGGATTTCTACGTTGGTAAAATAAAACGTTTAATCCTTAGTAAACTGAGCTCATCGTGTTAACATGGAGGAGAAAGGTACCTATCAACGCTAGATGGTACCACGAGAGATATCTCACCTCAGGCGAAATATCTCAGTGTAAGGAGATGATGACATAAAGTGATGATTGCAATCAAACATTATCTTCTATATGAGCATCTTGGTATGGTGAATAGCAACTGGCACAAAAATCTACACGAAAGAACTGTACGTTGGCGCGTTGATAATGAAGCCACTGCAAGGTCCTCTGCACTTGAGTAGATAAGCTAGCTACGGGTGCCAAAAGTGTAGCCTCGCTTGCAACGTTGAATTCCAAAGGCTTTGGAATAAATATATAGCCTCAGTTTTTTTTGCACAGATAGTCAACTTCCATACAATTATCCAAAAACAAAAGAGTTGGTGAGCGAACCCGTGTTTTCACCCTGCAATCACTGACTAGATCAAGTACAGTCACCTCTTTAGACAAATGTCCTACCACGGACCATGTACTTTCTCTATCAAGAGACTCGATGCTTTTCCAATCAGACGCAATATTTCAATAATATCACGAAGAAGAAGAAAAAAAATCGACTTTCCAAAAAAATCTCTTTCAATTCATCACACACTTGTTATCATTAACCTAATGACACGTCAATCAATTCTCCTAATTGTTTGACCCACAAAACGCACGAAACATTAAAAGCTTGAAGCGCTTAAAACAAAACGTAAAATAAACATTATGGATCAAGAGAAGAACGATTGATGCGTCCCGCATCAACGACACCACCATCATGATCGTCGTCATTGTCTTCGTCATCATCATCATCATCAACATCACAATCATAAGCCCGGGCTGCTTTAAAGATTTGACGAAATGTTCCATAAAAACAAAGACCAGATTAATTTAATCGCCAGACCATAGTGTGGTCAATCAATCACAAGATCTTCTGCCCCAAAAAATGGGAAACAAAAAACGATCCTCCCCACCGAGTAGGCCCCATGCCTTACGATCATCACCTGTATCTGTGTACAATACAAACGGAACGAAAAAAACAAAAGTCGAAGAGAAAATCACAAAAAAATAATAAAATTCCACCCACATTCGGTGAGAGCGATGCGATGGTAGCTGGTATAGTGTTTATATGATCGAAAGAAACCACCTGACACCACAATCCATAGTTGGTAGGTACTACCACCACACCGCAGGCTGTATGTATCTATGCAACGGCAGCAGCCAGTCATTCGGTTAATTCGCCATAAAAACAGTTCAACCTGTTGCACAGAGTTCTGCGGGCCGGTCCAGATACATACCACAACAACATGATAAAAAGACAAAGAAATCCATAAAAAGAACTTAAGAACGCAACACCACCACCGCAGAGTATCTATACAAATGAACGCGGATCAGTTGGTTGTATTTTTTTTGTCTACAATTTTCCATGGTCTTACGATTATTTGGGCTTGGCCATTCGGATCGGGCAGCACCGTTCGTCGCGCCCTCTCTTATCACCACGCACAAGCGCACCATTTGTCGGATATGAGTTTCTGAGCCACAAAACCGAAAACGAATTCGATGACAAAACAAAGAAATAAACGCGGCCGGCCGGCGGCGGCGCGCGGACGCTGGAGCTGGGTATGGGCTTCTTTCTGAGATTTATTTGTGTTACCTGGAAACGCAACGACAACGAAGATGACGACGCACCGCACAAAACACTACACACCGCTGTTGTATCTGTGCTGAAGGTGAGTCCACCTCAACAAATCATACGAATAAAATATTTCTACCTGTTGTACAGAGATCGAGATAGAGATACCCGTAGCCGTACTCGTATATGGGACCAAGTGCTGCCCCCATCATTGCGATTGCGAGGTCGATCGGTTGGTCGGTCGGTCCACTGCCATACCACCGACCGGACCGGGCTCCTTTGAATGGGTTTTTAATTTATTTTCGCCTTCAGTTTCCTTTGAGGAAGAGAAGAAGAACCGGCCATATGGAGGGTGCGCGGTTGTACGGTTGGACGGTAGGACAGCCAGCCCGCGTTGTTGATACTTGAATCACACGATTATTAATTCGTTCAATAGTTCATTATTATTATTATTATAATTTTTGTGTTTTTATTTTCTCTTTTTTGTGGCTGCTGGTGCTGGTGCTCTTGTTGTTGGTGAGGCTATGCGTTGCTTTTGTCTTAATAATTTGGTCACAGTCACTATCGAGATTTTGTATGTTGCTTTGGGGCTTTGAATTTGGAGCCACCCGGTGGATATGCAGATGACAATTATTCGAGTGTTATAATCCCATCAAGATAGCTACGCGCGTTATGTAAACGTGTTATTGCGAAAATTATGGAATTAGCATTATATGCGTTGCAAAATGGTAGGTGTAGCGCCAAGATGTTGGCACCTGATTGCGGATTGGGTAATAAAAATTTATAATCGTACTAAGGCGCCGACGGTTGAATTAAATGTTATTTTTATATGGCCTGCAGCACAAGGTCGGTACGCCGTACGCAGTTAGAACATGATTTTAAGGACCCATGTTACATTTGCATTAGGTTAGGAGTAGGTATGTTACATTTATTTGAAACTGCTTAGGATGCAACCTATCCGGATCTAGAAATATATCACTTTTGCCCTAAAGATTCGTCTATCCCGGTCGTCGATGGGAAATACGGTGGGGCTTTTGAGAGTTTTTAATGGGAAATTTTACAAAATCGCGTAATTCGACACAGATACAGCACCCTGATTAACAAGTTGCATACAAATCTATATCTAAAAGAAAGTCGAAGATCTAGGCGACACACCCCAGTCTTCACCCTTGGACGTATAGAACTTTAGATTTGACATGAAGGTACGTTTTGTGGTCAAGATGTTTGATAAGAATGGCAATTTTGAAAAAAATTACAATAGACCTTTAAGGTTGAGAAGGAAAATTTTCTTTTCTTAAATTTGTATGAACAAAATTCAAAAACAGTCCAGGGTAGACTGCTAGACCTAATACATAGTTGAAATCATTTAGATCATGTGTGGCCCAAATTTAAGGCGCTCGATAAGAAGGGATTTAAAAAAAAAATTGTTCTCTTAGGGGTGAAATGCTGCAAAATTCGTTTATATTTATAAATCTAAGGCAATACAAAAAAGCTTGAAATTGTTTTTAAGCAATGCTTCAGCAAGTATTTTGAGCTATCATTCGCTTTTCAGCAACGTGCAGAGGCCGAGCTACATTCAATTTAAAACAGATTCCATTTTATAAAATGGGAATAAAATTAAAAATCTAATATTTCTAATGGCATCGTAAGTTTTATCAGAAGAATTATACTGTCATTTGCGTAGTGTGTGGCCGTCATATGGATGAGCGGTTTGTGCCGTGCATACACACTCAATTGGATTTTCGCATTATTACGTCGGTTAGGCGCGCGTGTCGCATTGAAAAAGGTTTTATTTAAAGGATGCGGCAAACGATGGACATTCAGAATGTAGTTGTTGTATTTGTATGATGTACGCGTTTTGGTTTTTGTTTTTTGCCACTAGTGTAGCGTTGCCATACGTCCGGGTTTTCCCGGACATGTAATCTTTTTCGCCTATGCGGGGAACGTCCGGGATAGTTTTTCTAGATTGTCCGTGTTTTTCATTTTTTCATCGTCGAGAGAAAAGGATTCGAAATTAAAAGAGCTTGAAAGTGCCAATTTTATTCCCGCTTTTTGGGAGTTATTTTGAATCGTAACTTGTTGCTTCTGAATTCTGCAACATTATTATTGTAATGCCAACTTTGGTAATCGACAAAAGAAAGGTTCGAAAACACTGAATGAAAAAAAAATTCTAATGCGATCTTAACTATTGAAGTCGATGTAATCAGTTTAAAAATATTAAATATTTTGCTGAATTGCTTGGCAATGAATATAGAATACCATTCAAAAAGGAGATGGCTTTCTTTTCACCCGGCAGCGGAACGACTTCTGCTTATGTTTGAAACTCTAAAATTATATTTCAAACATGTCAAAAATCTACCGAAAATATAAAATCTTGTTGGTGTTGTTTATGCGACAGGGTTTCTTTCACTTTTTTCAATATTTTGAAAATCCGTGGATGTAAGCCAAAATTCACGTAATTTAAAGAACAATCTTTTGGTTTGTAAAATACAAATATATTTTGTCGCCAATAGCTAACTCGGGTCCCAAACAAAATTTCCAAATCCCAAATATTTTAAGATTTGTGTTTAGTGAACTTCTTTTTTCAAAACTTTCATGTGTCAGAAAATCAGCCGAGAATAATTATTCAGCGCGATTGGCACACGGCATTAAAACATGTACCCAACCGCAATGAAAACGAGAAAGTTCAAATATTTTTGTAACAAATAGTACGCGCATTTTTGTACTCTTCTTTAGATCCTATTTTGTCCGGTAAAGTCCGGGATTTTCATGCTCGATAACTACATTCTTCAAAAGATTTCTGGCAACCCTACACTAGAGACGTCTTTCGGTAGCAATTTATTTTATGCATGAAATGCATATAAATACTTCTTTCTTTAGGAATCGAGTTCCAAAGTTTATTTCCTACAGCAACAGAAGAGGTTTAAAAAAGTGATCCAAATTGTAACAACATTCTGTCATATGGCTGCAGGCCTTAGAATGATAAATAGAGATTTATATCAATAGTTGATAAGAACAGTTCTTTAAGCGAGACATACCGCGAATACATGAATGCGGCAAATCCATTACAAATGTGTACTGTAGATATGGGTTGGGTATGGTGTAGTAGGAATAATAGAATGACATCTACACTTAGGGAACATTGTTCTGGGTTTCCTTCTATTGATATAGCGGTCAACAATGTAGAGTGTAGAAAAGCGCTTAAATAAACGTTAACAGTGAACCAGAGCATTACTAACTAGGTCCAAGTAACAGTTCCAGCTAAGGTACATTTTAGAATATTGGTCGGTCTAATTTAGGAGTTAGGACTGGTGCACTACTGATGTCCATATGCTCTATAAGTAGCTATATTAGCAGTTATATTTTAAGTTTTTTGACACACACCAACGTCGCTAGATCAATATCATCAGATCGATATCACCAGAAAAATCATTCTATATTTACATACATTATAAGTTTTTATATAGAGAAGCAACACACAAAAAGCAATTTTTGGAAAATAAGAGGTGATTCAAAAAACGGATAAGAAAGACGGTACACGTGTGCCTCTTACCACCAGCTTCAGTGTCCTATATATTTACATTGGGCCCTTCGAAATAGATAAAAGATCCTGAACAAACAGGGCTTTAATGCCAAGTTATACAAAGCCTCTTACTGAAAACTTCGGCAGACCTTCAAAACCCATCAAAAATATAGTAAGGCGTGTATGATGTAGTTCTAAGAGTTGTCTTAGACGTCAAAGTGAATACTGAATACCTCTATTATCAACAGACTAATCATTTTAGTTCCGAGTTAAGAGGTATACAAACAATGTTATAAACATCTACAGGCACTCCTCAAGGTAAGGTCCTTGCGAACCTTTTTTGGCTCCTCGTTTTATCGTAATTTAGAATTTAGTGAAATCTAAACGCCTATGCCGATGACCTGGCACTGCTTGCAAATGCAAAATTCTAAATAAGAAGAGCTCTTTCTATGGTTAACACCAACACCTATATAGAAAGAAATGTGGACTGGCAGTAAACCCACATATAACGTACTTAGTTCTTTTCACTAGTTGTCCTAAATCTGAAACTGAACTGATATCTCACCACGAAGGAAAAGCGAACTCCATGTTCATCTGTAATATTCAGATGAACATGAAGTTCTAGTCCTAAATTAGGCATATGCCCTTACACGTAGGTAGGGCAATTTAGTCTTGTGGCAAAGCGCTGCCTAAAGCCTGTAACGTTAGAACTATGACAGGGATTCAAAGAATGTTCTGTTTTGGTACCACGCGGGGTCAATGAGAACCAGCCCCACTGTGGGGTAAGAGGCTGTACTTAGTTTATAACCTTACATCTTTCGACTAACAAAAACTTGCTTCATACTCTTTGCTCAAAAATGAAAGGAGGTAGGTAGGTACGGGTAGGTACTACTTTATTATAGGTGCAGTCATCATAAATAAGTCAGTTTGATAGAATTGAGACCCCAAATTTGCGGATTCCAACCCTACCCCCTCCAGTGAAATCAAATGAACACAGCAACCCATTAACAACCAAGGAATTTTAAACTGCAGCTAAATGCAATGCTAACTATGCATGACAATGTAAACAAAAAGGCAAACATTTCAGTCCACGCGTGTCAGAAACCGTGCAAAAATTCCCAAACCTAGCAAAACCCACTTAGCAATCCTTTCTCAACTGCAGCCAGATATCGGTATGCAGACAGAAACTTCGAAAACATTAATTCCCGCAACACTGACATTTCATGCGACAAACTTTAAGCTGACATTTAATTCTGTCAACACTTCCAAATCACACAAAATTGTAACTCTCACCTCTCAAACGCAACGCCTACACATCTGCAGCTGCTTGTCGTACGAATTCCAAACAAAAAAAAAAAACACCCAACCAAAATAGGTACCAACTTCACCACATCCAAAGCGTCCATTTCAAGATCAACTTGCGGTATATACGCGTGAAAACTTAATAACAATTTGCACGTCACCGACATAAAGTGCGCCTAGTATAGGAAACAACTCTTGGTAGGTATAGCCACCAACAATGGTATACAAGAATTAATCTCCGGAATCAGTAAGCCCGACTCATACCGATCATGCACTTAATCAATTGCCTCTGTGTATGGATCACAGAAATAAAAATGAAAACCCCAGACTTGGCTTTTAGTGATTCCTATAGATACTGGTACACATGCGCGCGTGTGCACACAATCCGTATCTGATTATCCGCCATTTAATTACGATTGTTCAACTCGTATAGTTGTGCTGCACTGCCGCCAGAGGCTGGAAAACTTTAGATCGATTCAAAGCGCATGCTCTCGCATCGAGTATGAATCATCGCTGGCGACGTTAATGGGAAAACTTACTACTGCTTAATTTTGCGGCACCGCGTCGCGTTGGATAGTGTAATGCGGCTCCACGGGCGCTCCTTATTCACTTAAATATACCGTCCACGCATTTTCGGCGCGATACCAGTTTGGTGACCCAATGGCGCGGTGTACACGCCATGATTAGAGTTAGATTTGTGGTGATAGGTGTGCACATGAATTGCACGACAATTGCTTCCTGCCCTTGACTATATGGTTGGAGTTAGATTCGTATAGTTGACGGCGATCTGCAATATTGTCATTTGGTTTAATATCTTCTTGGAAAAGTGTACGTCTTTCGTAGACAGTTTGACCCAATTTGGGAATATGATGAGGCGAAATTTGACGCAAGAAATAGTGCGCATCACTTCCTTTGCTTTTGAGCTGTTTGGCTACACGGAAAGAAATTTGTGATGAATTAGTCCGAGGCTAGGTGCAATCTGCTGACATCAGCCTTGAAGTTCCCCGAAATCCAGCATTCAGAGCGATATTCTAAGTTTATCTTTCACAGATACAAGTCGATAGCTGTTGCAATGCACATGCCCTTAAAGATGCATGGGTTACATTAGGTTCACTTTTTTTTCACGCTGCAATTAAGAAGATATTAAGAACAAAAGAGTGAATGGCGTTTTTTGTATTGAAAATACCGTCACAAGTGATGGCATTCTGCCATACATCGCTGTATAAGAAATATCTACGTCACAATGTAAGTTGAAATAGAGTTCGGTATCGCTTACCTGAGCTTTATGTATTATAAAGTTAAGCCTGATACACCTTTTCTGGGCATTAAGGTGAATAAATCAACAGACTAATAATTTCAGAGTTAAGAAGTTTACAAATTAAGGCATCAGCATCTAGAGGCACCTCTCCAGGTGGGGTCCTTTTGAAACTTCTCCTCGTTTTATTGCAGTTTAGAATTTAGGAGAATCAAAGAACTTGCCTATGCCGATTACCTGGTACTGCTTGCGAATGGAAAATTCCTATCCACTATCATTGACCAAATTTAAAGAGCTCTGTTCATGTTTAAACCGAATACCTGGAAAAGAAATGTGGACTGGCAGTAAATCAACATAAGACGGACTTAGTTTTCCTCACCAACAAAAGCACAATTTAACTTGCCAGCAATTAATCGGGGTCCGCTAGCAATTTTTGTTACCGCGAATACGGCGATGATAGCATTCAATGTCTGTAATAGAATATTCAGAAGAACATGGGGTTTTAGTGCTAAAATAGGAAACATGGCCTTACACGGCGGTTATAAGATCGATGTAGGGCAATTTAGTCTGGTGGCAAGTGCTTTCCAAAGCCACTAGCCTTAGAACTATGATAGAGTTTCAAAGAATGGTCTGTATTGGCATCACGGGGTCAATGAGAACCAGCCCCATAGTGGGGTAAGAATCGTCTTTAACCCTTACATTTTTTCGTGCATGAATCTGCTGCAAACAGTCTCCTTCGGCCAGACTATATAGAAGCTTGAAACAAAGAACGACGTATAATGCACTAATACTAAATATATACACAGGTAATAATTTCGTAAGGCCATACCACTTTACGGACGGATGGCAAGAAGACCAATCGACGTGCATTCGAATAATAATACTCATCTACACAGATGCCACATCAGCATTGGTGACGGTTTTCACTGCTAAAGTCTCTGACTATGCAGTTCGACCAGACTTCATCACTACAGCAGCGTATTCCAAGCTGAGATACTCGCAGTGACAACAGCAGTAAATATGTTAAAACGATAGCAATACCATATGCATATATTAAGTTTACCATCGACTGTTAAACGACAATAAAACCGATCACTGCCGTAGATCGAAGCTTGTAAGTCGCTGTATCGTTCTTGGCGCGCAGCACTGCATAAGATTATGCTGGCAGAGGTGTGTCAGAAAATGAAAAGGTTGATGAGCTGGCAAAAAAGGATCCACCCTTAAACTAAACCAATGATTTTCTCCTCGCGCTCGGTAATAGATATCAGACAGGCGATTGGGAATTTTGGAGAACTTTCCGACAGGTCCATAAATGACCGACTTACATTCGTATTTGCCTTAAGGTGGTTTACCAACCCGTACGTTTTTCATATGTTTCCATAGTGTGAGCTAACCTACCTTTGAAAAGTTCTGTTCATTTAGTATTGTTTTTTTACATTTGCAAATATTTTTTTTTTTGTATAGAATCAACATAGCTAGTTCTGAGGTTCCTGATACATATTTAAGAAAAAAAGGGAAATTAGAGCAAACAATTTTTTTTCCCAAATAGGTATGCAAGCACCCCATTTTCGTAAAAGTAAATTTTTTTTACAAAATTGATGGACTACACCAAGAGTTCTGAAGTTCCCTAAACAACAATTTTTTTCCGGAACAAAAACAAAAAAGGTAAGGAACTGTGAAAATTGTCAAAAATTGCGAAAATATTTTTTCGGAGTTCTGATTAGAGTTCTGGGAAGTGATCAAGAAACTAAACAAAAAATCATTATAAAATAATCTTCTAAGCCCAAACACAAAAAAAGTTAGAGCCGATTGAAAAATTGCAAAATTTTTTTTCGGAGTTCCGAAGAGTTTTGGAAAGTGTTCAAGAATCCACAAAATATCCTCATGAAATAATTTTCTAAGCCCAAACAGAGCTATGTAATTAAAAAATTGTAAATTATTGTTCCGCCTGAGTTAACATTTAAAGGTTTTAAAACCGCAGTTCGCACTACAACTCCTTTGTGTTTTAGAAAACCTAAAAAAAGAAAACGATTACCCAATTTGTCGCTCTTCTCTAAAATTGTCAAAAAGTGAAGAGCTTATAACGAGATACCTAATTTGACTTTTTTTTTAACTATCAGGAACTCCAGAATTTGATTCTATCTATACACAAAAAAAAAAAAAATAAAAATCCAACATTTTTGCAAATGGGGTGCATCGTGAACTTATCACCCCACATTAAAAAGAAATAACATTTCAAAATTTTTATCAGGAACTCTAGAACTCTTGTTCAGCTATCCAGATCTCTAAAAAAAATATATACTTTTTAAACTTTGGTGCTAAGTTCACGCATCCGATTCTATTCCCATTGGGTTTAAAGAGCAACTTCGAACGCAGTACATTGCAGGCGTGTTATTGCTAAATAATATTGAACCGGCTTCCCCAAGGATTTTTGTCCTGGTGGTTGTTCCATGACTCAATCAGATATGTGGGGAGGAAATCAAAATCATACATCATAGCTGCCAAGCTATACATTGTATTTTAAAATCCTAATTTCTGGCCATTTACATTTTGCTTTGCTTGTCTATACAGCACCAACTGACATAATGCTTAAAATAAGCCCGATAAACCTAAAACCATTTCTCTCAGTGTAAAACTCAGAAGACTATACAACACACGCATGGGACATCGAAATCTTTGTACCTTTGGGCGATAATAATAATGAAGGATATGCCTCCTCTGCCCTAAAACGAAATTATTTAACCCGACGAATTCAATTAGAGCCACAGCGCATACACATACCTGCACCGTACCAAATCTCACGGCTGTCCCGGTCCAGAAATCTCTCTTTTTATATTATGTTATGTACCTACATTCAGTCTGCTCTGCTGTTGTGTTTCCTGTCTCCTCACCATTTGGGTTCGTGAAATCAGCGGTGCCTTGATTTTCTTGGGAGAAACGTCAAAGCGCGTTTCCACCACAAAACGCAGGAATTAAATCGAAAGAAATCAGTTATTGCGTTGGCGCACAAAAACGATGTCTTCGCCCGGATCTCGAAAATCTCCATCAATCTCTGGATAGCCCTCCCCGCACAACCCCCCATTTGCGGTGTGTTCTGGCCCAAAGAAGGGGCTCGGCCAAGCATCACCAAAGCGTTCAATTCACAAAGCCCATGATGGAACGTAGGTTCATCATCAATTTCCGCAGAAACAAGTGGATTCCTCGTGCGGGGGGATCTGCTGGGCTGGCACCAACAGCAGCATCGCAGGCAAACACACATCACCTCGAGTTAAGGTGTTCCGCGACGATCGGGACTGATCCAGTCAATCTGTCTCTTTCTCTCTCTATCTCGTTCTGCCTCAACCACCAGCCTGATACCTAATTAGTGTAATCGCACGGAAATTATACTCATCGGTGCATGGTCGCGAGCGCGCGCGCGCACAATATTGGGTGGATGCGGAGTGTGTAAGCGCGTGGGCGTCACGTCGTATCATTCGAATTTCCTTGTTGTTGGTTTCCTTTTGATTATTTTTGACGTTTGCCTTTGTGTTGCGTACAGCGGATGTTGTTGGGATGATTATTTAAAAGGCGACGAGAGAAATGTTTTGGATTCTAACGGGAACTAACTCATTACGAAAAAGGAAATTACCCGTATTGCGGTGCTGAATCACGGTTCTCTGTGTCCCAGTGGCTGTGTGTGTGGTGTTGGGTTATTAATGAACTGTGAGGACTCTTAGACAAGTCGCTACCATATGGGGCGATTAAAGTGCAATAGACGCCATCTGAAGAGTCGTGCGTTGATTGTGCACTGTGCAGTGCTTTCAGT
The DNA here is from genome assembly GCA_949372485.1 of Cheilosia soror. Lineage (NCBI taxonomy): Eukaryota > Metazoa > Arthropoda > Insecta > Diptera > Syrphidae > Cheilosia > Cheilosia soror. Next base: position 120,238,819 of record OX443561.1, read on the forward strand.
GTTCTGTTAGGTTGAACGCATTTGGCTTTCTAGTATAGGTACTAACGATCGTCGCACCGAAAACGGCGCTCGTGTTAATGGCATCACTTTGGCCCAAATATGGCGTGGATGATGTGCGCGCAAGAGATCTTTGCATATCGATCGAAAGGCGATCGATCGATTCGGTTGGTGGTAATTTTAGGTTGTACACGATTAGAGTGCCTTTTTACTGTTAATTTTGTGGGTCACCATCGTAGCAGATTTATAGCAGGTAATTTGTCCGTTTCGGTGAGTGGAACAGCATTTTTACGGTTATTTGAGTTTTATTGTGCGATTGTTGGAGAATACATTGTAATTGCTTCTGAAATGTAGAAAGTCGATATAACCAACACGAGGTAGTTACGGACATTATATGCAAACCGCTGTCGTAAGTTAAGGTTTGTTCAATTGATATTATACAAATTTGACAGCCGACTACAGCCGCTGCGAACATATTCTTTCTCTTCACAATTGCGTCTTTTAGGTTTTAGAATGACCGCGTCCAGCTATATTTATGGTAGGTATAGGTAGCATTCACATTATTACAATAACATTTTGGTTATAAATTGATCGAACGAAACACTGGAGATATTGATATTGTTTCCCTGGCGCGTAAACCTAATCTCATGAAGAGCCGTCGTCAATTGGCTCCTTAAACTATTTTCTTTGGGGTAAATCGCCGGTCTAAGCTAGCCAAATTTTAGTGCTGAATTCTCTTCTGAGATCGAAATAAAGAATTTTGTTGGTACAATAGTGGCCATAAGTATTTTGACAAAACTAAAGTTAATTTTACTCACAATTTTAACTTACTTCATGTAAATTTTGGCATCAATGGAAAGGTCATTTAAATTATGTTTGAATGATACAAAACTTTCCTTAACCATTAAGTACCTATTGAAATTTTTAGAACTTTTGTGAAAGTCCACTTTTTTTACTTTTTTTCGGTCTAAACAAAAAATGTTTTTGTGCAAAAAGTTTCCCCAATTATTCCAATAGCGACTGTAACAACATTTTTTCAAAAATCTCTTCGCTAATATTTTTTATGATTTTTTGAATGGGATGATCTCAGAAAAATGTTGTATGAAAAGGACGAAAAAGTGGATAAAATAGTTTTTAGCAATTTTCAAAAAATCAAATAGGGGTAATTGTATACTTTCGCGGTCACCTTCTTTTTGTCGATAAAAAATCCAAAATTAGGTCGATTTTCATGATTTTTTTTCGGCATAAACCAGGGGCCAGATCACGTAAAATAAAAGCGATCGAACGACATCGTTTCGACAATAGTAGTCTATTCGGGAACAAATAGAGATATGATAGAGACAACATCTATGAAAACGATATCGTTCAATCGATTTCATTCTACGTGATCTGCCGCCCCCCCGTGACCGCGAAAAAATTGGCAAAATTCGAATATTTTTCTTTTCATGTATGATTTTTAAAAACAAACTTAAAATCTTATGAAATATTGATTTTTTCCAATTTCTAAATTTTTTCCATAAATTCGTCGTAAAAACGAACATTTAAAATAAAAATCTTGAAGATAGGTATAATTTTAAATTTTTAATCTCCCAAAAAGCAGGTTACCGCGAAAGTATACAATTGGCCATATAGCTACCAATTTCCAATACGATAAAGTTACACTTCAGTCCTAAAAGTTACAATTTCAACTTGTAAAAAGTACAAAGTTAATTTCCCATCACTGTATAGAACTAGACCGTCGACTCCTCCCACATAACGGACTTTGCCTACAAGCTGCCTGCGGGCTCAGGATTTTTTTACGCAGGCATACTTGAAAAATCCTAGGCCCATGGTATAGCATGAAAAATCTTTGCCGCCATTGATTTTGACATTTATCACACGTATTCACAGACAGGGGAATTCATTCCGGGGAGAATCGCGTAGGTGCACGGAAGTCGGCGGTCTAGTTCTATGTGGTTTGTGACGGATACTTCGAATGTAATTTAAGCTTTTGACAGAGTATGTGTTGCGGAAAATTCTCCGTTCGGCTGTGTTCTTAATCGTGCCATATTTTTTTTTACAACAGTTAATTATTGTGTTGAAACTTTCAAGGCAATACATTTAGGGTTCATTTTGTTTGTGTGCTAAAAGCCAGCGACGCAAGGCGAGCATGGGTCAGCTAGTATCAAATAAATGTTCATCCGGTATTATAACTATAGGTATAAGGTAGGTACCTAGCTATTTGCTTTGATTTTTTTTATCTCTATAAGGCCAGGATCAGCAACACAGATCTCAGTTACTATCTTACCTACAAAAACAACCTGTCAGAAAAAAAAGCTGATGTCGGTTTCAATAGAAGAAAGTACTAGTTTTATGTATTTTCTGTAATATGTAGTTTCTCATTCTATTACTCCTTATCTGGCTGGACACCAACGGATCTCTAATTGATCGTTGAAAATTTAATAAATGCAAATGCTTACGCTTAGTCATTTAAAAGAAAAGAAAGACAGTTCGGACTCGTATTTTCCATCTCATTGCTAATAATAGCTCACAAATTGAATTTTTTAAATATTCACAAAATGTTGGTATTGTATTCAAACACTCGCATGGAATGTTTAAATAAATTTGATAGTGCTAATGCAGTGGCTGTAAACCGCTTCGAACCTTGTAGACCGCTCAAAAGCTTACACCTGCTAGGGCAAGGTTAGTATACTTGCCAACACGTTGGTTGTACCAGTTCTTATCTGAGGTTGTCAACTTTTTTATGATTGTGAATTGTGATGCTGATAGTCAGGGGCGTAGTGAGGGTTCGAGTCGTAGGTTGGTGACTTTCCTTGAAATGCCTTCTTATTATAGGAACTTGTCGACTGTATAGAAATCAAGAAAATCGGCCCAGCGGTTATCTACTTAAAACGTCATCGAGGTCAAACCTCATAGAAGATGTTTTTTTGTATGGGAGGTGCCACGCCCTTTGTCCAATTTTGACCAATCTTAACTGGAACACTAATCGGCCAATATCTACCTAAGACCATCTGTAAATTTGAATTCAATCGAGTTGGTGGTCTTAGAGATACAAGACCACAAGCACGTAACACATTTGGTATTTCTTTAAAACCCTCTTAGATTAGGTTTAGGTTTATCTTTTCACGAATTATGTGAAGTTTCGTACATTGAATCTTCTTTACAACATAATCAAAGCAAAACCTTCAACGTATTTTAATAAAATCGTGTTTTCAACGTCCAACAATTAATTTTCAATTTTACTGAATTTCATACTTGTGTAATTATATCTACTGTTTATACAATGGCTACAATTTTTTCGTCTACAAATAAATTGTATTTTTCAGGAAAAAAAGGAAACGTCGGCTAAAAGCGAAAAAACGTCTGAAAACCGAAAAACCAGTAGATAATCGTCTGAAAAAGGTGTTCCTTCTACCTACCAACAATGGAGTAGGAGGAAAGAACAAGTCAATAAAAAAAACATAGATGAATTTTGAGAATCGGCGTTGCGGTCTTTAATTCTTCAAAATAAATGTTTTCAGACAAAAGTATTCGATGCAACAATCCATACCATTGAAATTGATATTGCAAGCAATACAAAACTTAAGAGACGAGGGTAGGGGGTAAACAATGAACTATACGTTGACGATCCCGAATAATCGCCGATTTCATTGATACCTATTCCCATCAGTCGCATCGCAGTTAGAAAAACTTAGAACGAGAGGAACCGTGAGAAATAAGTTTCAACGAAAATAAAAACGCAACCATTTTTTTTTTGTTTCGGTTTCATACCGTAATTTAACAACAATTTTATTCATGAAAATATTATATACACACATACAAAAAATAATTTAAACACAATTGGTAATCGGTGCTTAACTTAAAAACTAATTCGATTCGAGGCTTGAGTTCATAATTTCTTTCGAATAAATTTACAGGAGTTTTAACAATATAAATATTAAATAAAAAAACTTAACACATTTCTGGTTGAATGCAAAAATAATAAATATTCAATAATTTAAGTATCTACCTAATTGGTATACCTACCTATAAAAGATTTGATTTCTTTTTCCTGACTAGACAAACATTTGTCGGCGGTTGTTACATAAATAAATTAAAATAAATAAATAAATTAAATAATAAATTAGAGCCCTATCTAGTATTTGGTGTCTTCCTTGTCTGCTGGACCTGCTTCTGTTTGCACTTAAAAACTAGGAAATAAATATTTTTGTCACTTAAACTTTAATGGTGGTCACCTTCTTCCGTCGAGTTGTAGTACTCTTCCTCGGTATGATGCTGATGGATGTGCTGCTGCGGCACATAAGCCGAAATGTGATTCGACTCCTCTCCACTGACATCGCTGTAGAAGCCGCTCTGTGGCGATGTGGTGCGGCAGCCTCCCTGCAGATGCTTACCCAGCAAGGACATCCGGGAGAAGGTTTTTGTACATGTGGGACACGAGTACTTTTTCACATCCGAATGCGTTTGCATGTGCGCTCGTAGGTTGGATCGGTCGGCGAACGCTCGATTGCAATGCTGGCAGCTGAACGGTTTCTCCCCGGTGTGAGTTCGAATGTGTCCCTGGAGCAGCCATGGCCGAGAGAAGGCCTTTCCACAGATGGGGCACTTGCAGGGCAGGGTATGCGTCCGAATGTGCATTTTGAGAGCTCCCAGCGAAACGTAGACTTTGTCACAATTCTTGCAGTTGAATACCTTCTTCACCTGGTTACCCTCAGCACTGGGACAGTGAAACTGTTGGTGCTTCGATAGGCCGGCAAATGTGGAGTAAGACTTGCCGCAGTCCTTGCAGTGGTACCGGGGAACTTGCACCGGTTTGATGACCTTCTCCTCATGCGGCAGCTCGACGTGGATCACTTTGTAATCGGCGTCGTAATGATGATGTTGCTGCTGATGCTTCGACAGTCCCGCATAGGTGGAGTAGCACTTGCTGCAGGTATGACACTGGTAGTACTGATCGCCTTGTGGTTTACTGCCAATGCCTTCCTGAAGGTTTTGCTCACCAAGGATCCGCCGGTTGAGTGGTGGTGGTCTGATGGTCAAGTCTTCTGGTTCCGACACATCCTCATAGCACGAGGCATTCTCCATTGAATGCGGCGAGTCGCGGCTGAGATCGGTGGGTGTGATGTCGTCGTAGATCGCTTTGTGATTGTTGTTGCAGCTGTCGTAGTACGACTGGCAGTCCAAGTAGGACTCTGGTGAGCCGAACGAATCCGGCCTCTGCGGCGCGGGCAATGGAATATCAGCATATCCTAGTCGCATCAAGCTTCGTGCTATTTCCTCTCTCGTGAAGACATCCGGGAAAGCACGAGCGATCTCTCGTGTTTCGTCGTATATCCGTTGCGCCAGATCCTCATGCGGGGCGGTGGGTTCTTTGCGAAGATCACTGGGTGCGTCCAGTTTAATCCATTTATTTGCAGCAACACTCAAATCCACTGGGCCTTCATCTGTGGGAAAGCAGAACAAGTTAGTAAATGTGATTGAGGGAGTAAATCTGGTGGTTGCTTACCATTATCCAAAGGCTCGACGCTGGGCGCCATTATGGGACGCTTTTTAAGCGGGCATCGACTGTAGTTGCTGCGATCCATTTTAAAAATGCTATCCTCACCGTCGAATGTTCTCTCTTCTCCAGGGCGGACAAACCTGGAATGATGCAATTACCGGCATTGAGATCCTCTTTATACGAGCGTGCCCCCTTCCACTGCGTTTAGTGAAGATCGTACTCGTACCGATCGCGCACGTGCCATTCGTCCAATCGGTGTGCAGAGATTTCCATCGTTCGCTCTCTGTCTATCTCTTGTGGATTCCAATACAATGTATATGTGTGCGAATGGGTGGAGTTGTTAGCTGGCGCGATCGGAGAGCATTCAACCACCACTACGACGGAGGGGCAATGGATAAAACTCTGAAGCTGAACAGGTGTGCGCCGGAGAGTGGTACTGCGACTGTCCTATTCTCTCTGCATTGATTCACCGTTAAGTTGTTCATTCTTTGTTCCAATTTGCATGATTCCAACCAAGCAAGAGAAGTAGTTTGTGGATCGTGGCTCTCTTCCGGAGAAGTGCGATTTAATTTCCTCTTTCTCTGCAGATTGCCTATGTCTCTCTCATTCTCCCAGAGTTTTTATGCTGTGTTGTTTACCAACACCACTACTTCTGGAATCTGTGTCTGTGACAAATTTGATATTTTGGCGCGCACGAACTACTGCAACCGGTGGCACATGAGCTACCTGGCCGTGTCGGTGATCACCCTTTGTGTTGTGCGGTATTGTTCCGTACGATATGAATTGATTCGTTTTTCTTCTTGGGGTTGCTTGTTGGAATACAAGGGCTGCCAGGTAGTTTTGCGCACGTAGATGATGAATTTAACCACCGGCTGGATGGGTGGCAGATGTGAATGTGGAATATCGGGTCAAAGAGAGGTTCTATTATATTTTCGATTTGAATTGAATTTCGGAATTGTTTTGATTTTTTTTTGCGTTTATAGCGCATGCTATTGCTGGCACATTTTAGGGGTTCAATGTTTGCACCTAAGATTTTGGAAAGGGGGTTTTGTATTGGATTTTTTTTTTTGAATATGTATAATAAAATTGCGCGCCTGATGCTGGATGCAGTTGCATCAGTGCAGCTGGTTATCAAGAGATGCGTTGGGTTGATAATTTTTTTTTATAGAAGTGGCCTTTACTGTTCGTAAGGTTGTATTTGAATTTTAGAAAATAATTGCACATTTGGCACGTTCCATTGCAACTGTAGGTTGAAAAGTGCAGGCGTTCTTTTTAACTGTGGCATGTGCTTCTATGAACACAATTAATGTTTACAGGCTTGTTCCAAAATGTTGACAATAGATTTAGCTCGAGCCGTTTATTAGTTTGGATTATAGGCAACGAATGGTAGGTATCTGTTCAATCATTGTTCAGTTGATTTCAATTTCCTTTTGAAACTATACTTCCTTAGGAACCATATTGCTGATAGCATATGAAGTGGTACTTGGAGTAATAAAGTCCTTCAAACATTCGTCAATTACTGACTCGAAACTGTTCTTATTTAGGTGCATAAGGCTGAATGATTTCCTAATGGTTTTCGAATTCCTAAAATTTGATTACCGCGGCTTACATTTTCAAGAAATTTGTTACAAAGGGTAGGTCCAAGGTGAGCTATCAGCTGTTAGAGCTGTGCACTTAAATTGATCTTAGTTGTAGGTAGTCGAGTGGAAATATGTCTCAAAGAAGCTAGTTTCAAAGTCTACTTATCCTTAAGCCAAATAAACAAAATTTACTTAGAAAATATGGTCCCCACGGGTCCTGGAAGTGAAAAAATCCCCGAATGATGTCTGTGAATGTGTACTGAAGTAGCTTATTTGGCACCCAGCAAAAGGTGAATACTGAACCATTCCGTCAAGAGATGAATGACAGTCTAGTAGGGCTATAACTATCGAGTTTATAATATAGATACCGTTTTCAATCAATTGGTTTCCGCTTATAAGATCAATATCACGTTTTCTTTCAGTCAAGATAAGACTTATTTTATTGACTTTATTTCTGGCTAAAATAGCCTAGGATTGGAAGGCGAAACTAAAATTTGGCCCATTAAAAAAAAAAAACACCACCACCAAAGCCGTTATAGTTCTTAATCCATATGTGAAGAAATGGATGGATCCATCATCCAAGAAGGCATCAACTTCCCATAATGATATGGTATAGTAATGAATAGATAATGATAAAATTTTTTGTCAAACTATATGGCACGGCATAGCCTAAATTTTTTTTAAAGGCTTGAATATAAAATGGCGGCGAAGTCTTACTGATTTACTGTGTCTTTACACTCATCAGTGTCGTTTGCCGGCTGAAAATGTCAATGGATGTCATATAAAAGAGAATGTGTAGCGAAAGGTGTAGGTGGAAGTGCTCCACTGAGAAAAATGTCAAGCTTTTGCTTCAGAATAAACAACTAGACTAGGCGAATGACACCACAGAAAGAGTCTCCTAAAAAAACGTCATTCTTGCATCATATCGGAAATCAAGCGATAACGATTGATTATGCTTGCCAATCGCTGTTTGGCATAAGATGGCCTTAGAAGGTAAATAAGTACGACGGCCTTGCCCTGAAACTCTATACTGACTCTAAGACCCTTAACAATTTATCATGACAGTTAAATACCGAGCTAACTTGGGAGACGAATATTGATTGACGCCCGCCAGGTCCGGCCCGGACTTATGTATAAGTAAGTATTTATAGTATCTTGTCCTCTCTTACTTATATAGAAGCGCAAACATAAGGAGCTGTACCAAGCTATGGAATTAGTCCAGAAATTAAAAAAAACATGAACTACCTACATTGTCACATAATCCTCCAGCCAAGAATATTTTCGAATCCCAGCTCCCAAGTACAGTAAGCTCCCAAGTACAGAATGTCTAAAGGAATTTTCTTGAAAACTGTAACCAACCTGATGGCAGAGACTACTTAAAAAAAGTTATTAAGTAAATACCAATTAAGTAATTAATTAAAAATCATTTTTAAATAAAATTTTTGAATTCAGTTTTGCGCAATTTAGGTACCTATAAAATTAACTATTGTTAATGTCAGAATATTTAAGTCGAAGGTTAAAAAATTATTATTGGTAAGTCCATTTCTTGAGCTATCAAAAATTAGTGGAAAGAACAACATTCCATAAATGTTGCTACTTCCGTCGCGTCGCAGGGACGTAAGTGGGACATAAAACCCAAATCGAATTAGGGACTTGTCACACATCATCGGGACATATCTAAACTCCGACATTTTTTTTTTTGTTGTCGAGGTCTAAGATGGGACATAAGCGCAAAGTTTTCGGAGAGATATTATTTAGAAAAACGCCGTGGCAAGCATCCAACCCCTTTTTATACATAGGAACTGCAATATTGTTTTTTTTTATAAATTATAAAAATAAACAAACAATTTGATAATACATATAATAATACTCCAGGGTAGGGAATGGGCAATCTCTGAAACTATTTTAAAAATTCGTTCAGCGTTATCATGGTGGCATTTACTAGATTTGTAGGTGTATTTTAGCTTGTTATTGGTATTTTTAATCATTTATCCTTTTCATCGATGTTTAAGATCTGTATATATATTGCCGTCGTAAGAAGAAAGGGCGCTTTTCCATTTTAGTAGTTTTGAGATAATAATGAAATTTACTGTTTTTGGTTTTCGCGCCTTCAAATTAAATGGCTTTGAAAATTAAAAAAAACGATTTCTTAATAAAAAAAATTATGTAATTCTATCGTGCTTGAATTTTTAATAGCTTGAAGTTTTAACAAAATTGAGTTTTTGCAATAAGTTAATAAACTTTATTTAATGTTTTTGAAGAAGAAATTAAAATAAATTATTTCATTGAGTTAGATTAGGTTAGGTTAGGTGGATTTCCTAAAAGGTCGCACTTAGAAAATATTAATAGCTCCATTGTGATACCACATGAAAGGGAAGGGAAGGGAAGGGAAGGTGAAAGTCGATAGAAAAATGTATGGGCCGGTACTGCAAATGGGAACTCTATTGCTGTTTCTTTTGAGAGACAGATCTGTGTATCTTACCTCCTTGAGAGGTCTTGGTGGTATGGTAACTGAAGCAGTTGACTCAATAGGTTAAAATTAATAACATCTTGGTAGCGGTTTGTCTTTAGGAAAGTACGGAGGGTTACCGAAACATTCTAGCCCCCGCCTACATATGTCTCAAGATGAAGCTGACTGATGTAATCAGTTCCTCCAGCTGGCAGTTAGTCTTCAGGGAAGGCAAAAAGGTGACCGAAGCAGTCTAACCCCGCGTTAGTAGCCTCTGACAGCCCACTTCTTAGGAGGGTGGCTGGTGCAGGTCAAAGAAGGGTATTTGGAGTAGTCTGCTCTACAGTTTGACGTCGAAAGAGTGGCGGTTTGCCTTGAGGAAAAGATGGAGGGTAACCGTCAGTCGGTTTTTACGTAAATCTGAAATTTTCCTATATTTCCTTTGTTTAGAACGAGGACAATAAGTTGCTCTTACCATTCACTTCAAAGATTTTGTCAAACTGCAAATTTCACGCAGCAGCGCAATATAAAATCCCTTCAAATCGTGAGATCTTGTTCAAACGTGCCTCTTCGTACACAGCTCTTGCACATGACAGTTAGGTAGCAAAAAAGTCGCATAAGCAGAAAATGTAGGCAAATGGGCCTTTTTAACGTAATAAATGTCAGATAAGCCTTTATTACTTAGCAGTAAAAAAGCTAAGCATGGTAGATGTACCCATTTGCATTGCTGATTTTAAGCCATTTTGGGACGCTTTACCAAAATTAAAATTGATACGACGAACGGTTCGTGACTTAAGAAAAGGGCCACAAACTAAGTTTGAAGTAGATCGGATGTAAAACAAACTTTGACCCCCCTTTTACCCCTTTAAGGGTCGAGTTTCAAAAAATCGTTCCTAAGTGGTTGTATAGATCATAAAAAAAAACTCTGTGCAAAATTTCAGCTTTCTAGAGCAAATGGTTTAGGCTGGGCATTGATCATCTGTCAGTCGAAATCTTCATTTTTATATAAATAGATTAGCTGCGGGAAAAGGTGAATTAAGTTAGTATGGAGACAATTATTTGTTTTTCATTTTATCGAGCACACTAACTATAGGCACTTTTGTAACGGGAACGAAGCCGCGGGTAAATTCTAGTAAACTTATAAAATTCTAGTTTTGGAGAGTTTTAGGCAATAAAACTAATAAAATCGCAGGATTTTTTTATTTTCTTAAATTCTCTAAAACTATTAACTTTATATAATATGTAATACAAATAATTATTTATTTTTTGTTTGACTGGTTATATTTACTTGTTGCGGTGTCTTTTGGGTAAATTCTTTAAGCTTATTAAAAAAAATTGCTAGGTGGGACAACTCCCAATTTTTTCTTATCCCATTTAAACGCCCCTAATACTTTTTTTCAATATACCCATAACTGATTATGTTAAACACAAACATTTACCTACATAATTTGTTTCTCAACCATTTTCCGTTGAAATCCGACTTTGGGGATATGTTTTTTTTTTTTTTGCATTAGTGACTAACTTTGATGAGATATGAGTACGATGATAAGCTTACATACTTATTCCGGTATAGGTACGTAACTATCTATCCTTTTTCTTCAATCTGAAGTTCAAGGTAACTTACCACTTATCGCAAAATAAATATTGCAATCATCTTCTTGCACACCACTTTTGTCCCTTATGTGCAAATACTACATACGTTTTTATATTGCTCTCCAAAGGATGTTTGCACACGCAGTTATCATGAAAATCTTCTTTTTTCTGGCTCCAAACATTCCTTTGCTGGTTGTCATTATGCTTGCTCAACAAGTTGTCCCAACTAATTGGGGTATCCAATTTTATAGTATTCTTGTGTGGCACTATACAAACCGCTGTTTAAGGCATCATCAAATCAAATTTCCTCACCTCATAGAAACGTACTATACACTTTTTGATTGTATCTAAAAAAAAGATTCCTCAAGAAAGTCGTAAAAATCTGGTCTATAAAGAGCAAGCAGAGAGTGTGGTCCTGGTTTTATGCCTACGTATATTTTTTTATTGAAAATTTATTAGATGGTTTTACAGAGTGCAGCCCAGAGTTGATGCATCCAAAAGTGATTTTATTGCATAATAAATGCAACCATATAGCAGCAAACAACATAACTTTTATGCTTTATTCATTATAGTGGATGTGTGTATCTGACTTTTTAATTGAACACCTTTTAAACGGAGTAAAGTTATTTGAAATTAATTCGAAAAGTATTTGACAGGTTTTATGAGATCAGTTCGTTATGTGTCTCTTAGTATGATGGTATGTATTTAAAAAGTGACACTTACACTATCAATATAGAAATGTGTTCCGGAATATAATATATATTTTATAGTACAGGAACAGAATCGATTTGTTATCTTTATTGCGTGTATCTATGGTCGTTATGTTTAATTTTGTTGACACTTCTTGGAGTGGGTCTTCTATAACTCAATTGCTTGGTTGAGAAAGGCCTATTAATTAAAGAATAGATATTGTTTACATCAGTGACCTGGAGGCCATCTTTTTTGTTGTAAGCTGTCAAATATAGGTCTAAGGATAGATATAGGTATGCTATTAAAACTAAGATAAGAAACGAGTACATTAAAAAGCGCAGTGGATATTGGTAAACCTACAAAACGGCTCTGAGAAAATACATCAAGGAAAAAGGAAGAGTTCAATGGCATTGCCTCATGGCCACAAGTTTTGACAAGGCAGTGGCAAAGACAAGAGAAGTGTGGGCGTCTATGAAGATGTCAGCTCAACAAAAGATGGTTACCAAAGAGTTTTTCTGCTCATTTGGCCTTAACTCCAAGATCTTCGGGTTCAGGAGACACTTAACTCATTTCCCCCTACACAACTTGCAGCATGAATCCTTGTGAGTTGCTTGCGCAATATTTAATAAGAGACTCATAAATCGACTGAAGTTTTTAAAGCTGATAAAACTACAGGATGTCCACATGGAGGGGTAATATCACCTGGCAGCCTTTGATGAGACTTTACTTTTACTTCCATCCTCTACGATCCCGGCTACGCTACTTCCAGTTTTCGAGACCAAGCGCACTGGCATCCGGGATGGCTTACTCTTTGAAACGGAGGTTCGGCCTTCTACTCGAACGTGGGGGCTGGGATTCGAAGATCCTCTTAGCTGGAGCATTATTTTCCATTCGGTCGATATGGCCGAGCCAATGTAATCGACGTGTTTTGGCTTATTGGACTAAATCCACATCCTGGTACAGCTCATCTCATAGGAGCCCAGTATCCGCTCACCCTTCTTGCCTATCGTCCAGCACTCAGCGCCATTAAGCAGAACTGGCAGGATAAGGGTTTTGTAGAGCACACATTTCATCCTTAGAGTTCGGAGTATTGAACCCAATTGTTTTGCCAAATGTAACTACACCTCTAACGACGATGGTTTTTCGAGAGGACCCTACGACCAAGAGTAACTACTGATTTGAAGGTGACTAAAAGCTGGCCTACGACAAACATGATTCCGGGAGGGCCCTATGTTTTCTGATGGGTCTGCAGGGGTTGGCCAAATTTGAATTACTCCGGTGATTGAGAGAACACAGGAAAAACGCCCCGAGAAGCATGACACTTTAGATTGAACTGGCCGGAAATAGTGATACCATTTCGGCGTTTTTAATGCCATAAATCTAGCATTTCCATAATTTTGATAAATAATTTTGATATAAATATGTCTTCCTATTTCCTAGGTTATCCTATGCTGAGATGTAGTGCATTGCAACGAAGATTCATAAAGCGCGTCTACTACTCTTAGGCTCCGGCCACGCAATGAGCGACGCAAAAAAATTAAAACACATGAAATCGTATCCCACTATCATAAACCCTGAGCGGCTGAGCGATTTTTTAAGCGACAGAGCGACGTCGCTGTGCAATCAAATCTGTTTTAATTTTTCAGTCGATCGCTGAGCGACGAAGTAATAAGATGGACAAAATAAACACAAAGTTTAATTTTGGTCGAACTTTTTCCAACAGTAAAAGATGGTACTGACATATTGCCAAAATATATCTGGAAATCTGTGAAGATTTAAATGATGAAATTCACCATAATTTGCCCTTTCACGATTTATGGGGTGTACACCAAATCTACGTATTCTAGATCTTATTATAGATCTTAATATGAACCCAACTTCAACTAATAAGCTACGACGGACCGCAATTGACGATAGTATTTTCCCAACCAATCGCTCAGCGACGTCGTTCATTAAATGTCCACCCATCGCTCAGATTCGTCGCTCAGCTTTAGAATGCGCAATTTGTGGGAAGTAGGATATGCATTTGAATCCATTGTATCTTGTTCGTGTGTGCCGGTCAAAGTTTGTAATAACACAATAAGTCAGGCGGATAGCAACTCATTTGCATTTTCAGTTCTCTTGAAGAAGATTTCGTTTGCCGGGAATCCCATGCGAATGTCATTTCGATAGAAGAATCGCTAGCGATTCGCCATAAACCACGCGGATGAATGAAATGCGAACCTCTAGTAGAAGTTTATGTAAACTGGGAACCGATATTGTCGCTTATGTTAGAGTCGCGGTGAAAACGGTAATACTTTGTCAGCAACTATGAAAAGAAATGTACCACTAAACCACAAATGCAACAACAGGCTTCTGCTTTGTAATAAGTACAATGTTCGATTCAGAGTGCTTCAGGACTATGATTCGTAAAAGGAAGTCAAATGAATGAAGTGTTCTAAGGAGGAGCACCCTCCGGAAGGTGACACGTCTCTTCCATCCATAATGAAGGACACAATAGACCTAAGGCCGAAGTGCATTAAACCATCTTGATGTCTTAAAAAGTAAAGACTGTTAAAGAGTAACTTATGCCAAGCATAGAAACGATAAGTTTTATTGTTCAAGTAGCTGTCAACCACTAGTTACATCTTAAAAATATCATCGACCACATCCGGCGTATCTACTCCCGCAAAAGGCTCATCTTACGTACCTACAAAAAGCTTAACTTCATCATCATCATCATTTTCAATGGTCCGCTTGTCCATTAAGTGGGTCGCGGGTGTAGGTTGCTCAAGTGGACCCTCCACAGCTCTCGATCCTCCGCCATCGACTCTAAATCATCAAGGGCAATCCCCATACGGGTAGACGAGAGATTATGAATTTGATCTAACCATCTCATCCTGGGTCTACCTAGGGGACGCCTGCCCGATGGTACGGATTCCATAGCACGTCGTGGAATCCTGGTCGGGGACATGCGTTTAACATGACCAAACCACCGAAGCATGGATCGCTCCGTCCGGAGAAGTAGCTGCTCGACATTGAGTTCCTCACGTATTCTGGTATTTCTGATGCGATCTCTACGGGTCACACCAGCAATACTACGGAGAAATCGCATTTCGGCAGCTTGTATTCGCGATCTTATTCTTTCGGTCATTACCCAAACCTCATGACCATAGGTAAGAGTTGGAACAAACACCGAATTAAAGACTGACAACTTAGCTTTGACACCAAGTTCAGTCCTCCTGATAACAGAATGACCAAGCTGTCTCAAAATCGATCCAGCCTGACCAATCCTACAGGAAAACTCGTCATTGCTCCTTCCATCACTCGTGAATAAGACCCCGAGATACTTAAACTTCTCCACCTGTTTCAATGGGACTCCACTAACATGCAGAGTGCATTGAACAGGCGTTCTGGAGACGACCATCACTTCAGATTTGTTCACATTTACCCTCATCTCAGCTTCAACACAAACGGCTACAAACCGATCGAGTGCGCGCTGAAGTTCAGTCTGAGAGGACCCAAGGATGACCAAGTCATCAGCGAAAAGCAAATGACTTATCCTCAGATCTCCCAATTCGAAACGTTCTTCGCCAAGACTGCGCTGTAACATCCAGTCCATATAAGTAATGAAAAGGAGAGGCGACAAGACGCACCCCTGGCGAAGTCCAACGCCCACGGTGAAAGGTATTGATTTAACGCCGTTTACCCGAACACAGCTTTTACAGTTTGTGTAAAGAGATTGAATGGCTCTCAAGAGAGAACCATCAATTCCATACTGCTGTAATACACTCCAGAGTTTCCCTCGAGGGACCCGGTCATATGCTTTCTCCAAATCTACGAAGCAAGCGTAAACAGGTGTAGCATACTCCCAAGCCTTCTCAAGTACCATTCTTAGAGTGAATAACTGGTCGGTTGTGCTTCTGCCGGGACGAAAGCCGCACTGCTCATCTCCTAATCGTGCCTCGACCACAGCTCTGCAACGCGTTTCCAGCACCTTGGCAAAGACTTTTCCGGGTAGACTTAAAAGTGATATACCCCTGTAATTGGAGCAATCCCTTTTATCCCCTTTCTTGAAAAGGGGCACAATCACCCCAATCTGCCAATCGCTGGGTGTTTCGCCGCATTCCCAGGCCACTTTAATGACACGAGAGAGCCATTTGACTCCCTCTTCACCTAAGGCCTTTAGCATTTCTGGCCGGATTTCATCCACTCCGGCAGATTTGCCAGCTTTTAGCGATTTGATCGCAAAAGTGACTTCCTCTACCGTGGGACTATTTTCCGTCCTGCTTAAGGCGATAGATGTGTCATCCTCGATGCCCTGGATTGGATTGAGCAATTCGGAAAAGTGCTCGCTCCATCTGCGCAAGATGTCCTCCTCATTAGAAAGAAGTGTACCATCTTTGGATTTGACTCCTTCGATAATGTTCCACTTCCTTCCTCTAAGACGGCGGATGGTCTGCCAGAACACCTTGCTTGCAGATCTGTGATCGCGGTCCAATTTTTCGCCGAACTCCTTCCAAGAATGTTCTTTGGCTGCTTTAACAGCCAATTTGCAAGTTCTTCGCGCCTCAATGTACCGGTTTCGAGAAGGAGAGTCCCCCAAGTGAATCCATACCTTGAAAGCCTTCTTCTTCTCTCTGATGGCTTCTTGAACTCCGGGCGTTTTAAACCACGCAGTTCTTTTCTCACCACCAGCCGCCACACCGAGCCGCTTCACTCCGCAAACATGTCCTGCAGAGGCAATAACTGCTGTTGAAAACAACTGCCATTCTTCCTCTACATTCAATGGAACATTTGGAATTTGTTCAAACCTTTCAGATACCTGCCGTGCAAATTCCTCCCGTATCTCGTCGTTCTGTAGCCCCTCCCACCGTATGCGCGTAACCATTCTTGGTTTACGCTTTGGCAGGATAGGTATTTGATCGTTGAGATACAATTTGCACAACACCAGGTGGTGATCAGTTGACAGTTCAGCCCCTCTCAACACACGAACATCACAAACCATCCTTTTAATACACGATGGTACCACAAAGAAATCTATCAGCGATTTCTGCTGAAGACTTCGACGGTACCATGTGTATTTATGGATATCTTTGTGTGGAAAGAAAGTGTTCATAATGGACATTCCATTTGAACAACAAAAGTCCAACAACTTCTCTCCGTTCGCGTTCTGATCGGGGTCACCGTGTTTCCCAATCGCGCTGCCCCATGTCGAGAAATCCGCACCCACGTGAGCATTGAAATCACCCATCAGGATATAAGAATCCATATCCGCAACCTTTTCAAGGGCTGCATCAACTTCATCTAAGAAAGCTGCGTACCCTGACTCCTGACAGCCTGGGACTTGTGAGTATCCCCACTCCCGCCTGAGCAGACATTGAAGGTGCTACTCCCGACATGAAGAGTTTCCACCCATCTGCAAGGTCCACAGTTCTAGAACCCCTTTGCCTTGTTGAGGAAACACCAACTATATCTAGTCGATATTTTACAGCCTCCCCAACAAGCTCCAGGTCTTTTCCCGTGAGCGAAGAGATGTTCCACGTGCCTATCCTAAGTCGATGCCGTTGTCGAGCTGTCGAAAGTCCACTTATGCCCCTATTGGTGCATAGCGCATCCACCCTCTGACCCCCATAATGGTTTGCGAGACCATTGCTAGGAAGCTCGTAGCCGTTTCGGGTTAAACCCGGCCGACTGCCGAGCGTGACAAGCCGACCACCAGACGCTCGCAAACTGCCACCCTTCAGGCCTGGCTCCAAAGGGCGCCCTATTTTGACAGGCTTGGCAATATCCGAGGCTCGCTTTCGTCGCTTTGTCATCATTGGGTGTGTGCTTCGTTAGCCATGTCTAGGTGAACCTAGACATGTTGCTTAACTTGCTTAACCATATATAGGTACACCATTAACGCAACTGCAAACAAAACTCAACCAACAGCCAGTGACATAAGACATTCATAGATTATCCCATACATCTATACAAATCGTCCTCCCACGCACACTTACCTAATGCTGGGGCAGTAAAAATGACAAATTCCCCCGATTTACTAGGAAAACACTCACAATCACCGAGGCGATATAAACATCATCAACAACGAATAACCGCGCGCATTACCCCTTCGAATCTGACAAATGTACTGTACTTGCAGGCATTTTTCTCAATCGAGACCGGTGCGCGGCACAATCTCATTATCCTACCGCATTCAACTTTCCGCCTGATTAAAGATTTGTCTTCTTTTTTCCATCGAAAATGCGCAAAACCAATATTTCTCCGATCATCAGTAGCTGATTACGGTATACGGACGGGAACCACCAACACACCCCATGGTTGCAAAAGAGATGCGGCGCGGCGCCTTCGCCTTCGTCTTAGACAAATGGTCACATTTGCCATCCAATTGGCTTCCCTTTGGCCAACTATATCCAGCTGCAGCTGGAATTCAATTTCAATCGGAAACGCTGGCGAAATGCCTTCAAGTTGCGCATTGATTGTTGATATCTTAATTCTTGCAACATGCAACAGAGGGCGGAATCCCACAAATGCGGGCTGAAATAATGATACTCGGTGCAGTTTGTTCGAACGTCATTTGTCATCTCGAAGAATTCGAAAGTTTCGGAAATGGTAACACGGTCTCGATCGTAAACAAACTGCGACTGCACACCGAACACACCGGTTAAGTGCAACAGCAGCAACAACAGAAACAGAAACAACTCCCACTATGGCAGCAGCCGGTAAGCTGGCCGGACAAGTGTGTGCCCGTTTGTATTGGCCCCTATGACTAATTCGAAATTATTAATGGTGCACATGCGGTGGCAGAAAGTGTATTCTAGTGCAGCGCCCTAGTCCAGCCCCTCGCCGAGGCTTAGGTCCGCGTCCGCGCACCTTGATCGCACCACTACAAGTTGGCCAAAACAATTTGAACAGCAAAAATTTATAACATTGTCTATATGGCCGCAACTCTATAAGATTCGATCAGAGATTCGAGTTCGACGCAATCTCTCAGATGGGGCGCGAGGTGGTGGTCGGGTTACCCGGTGCACCGGTGCCCTGAGGAGGGAAACTCTGCGCGTTGTAAACTCGTCGTCAGATTTCATAACATAAATCTATGGTGTACACAGTGTTGGGCACATATAGTGCGCGCGCACATGCACTCTCAATCTGAGAGCATAAGGTCCAGTGTCCAGATCCAGAGTTGCTAGCGCCATGAACCAAAGAGCATCGGTCACCAGTGCGGCGCGGCGGCATGGAGCTGGTGCTGTTCAATAAACTTTTTTCAGCTAGAAGGAAATTTTGAACTTTTTCTTGTTGCCTTGTTTTTGGTTCTCCACCAAATGAATCACTGCACAGGAATCTGTGTCAGTGTGTGTGCGAGCAGATTGGAGGCTTTACTTACGCGTCATGGTGTTGTTTATCGGTGCCATTTGCCTTAAATTAGCTCCTGTCTAATAGATTTTGGCACGGATAATTTAAGGTGGTTCCAGTTTGCGCTAGGAGTTGTGTTTGGCAGTCCTCTCCATATTTGCTGTATGCGAATAGTATGTCGGATAGTATCGGATGTAGTGGGACAGAAGCTAGATCGGTGGAGTGAACCGCGATGTAAATCGCTCTAGATACGCGCTGGGTTAGAAGGAAATTGCTTAAAATTTGTCAGAAATTACTTTGTCGGCTGTGATCTGGGCCAGTGCGCATACACACACCACACCTGATACTTTCGAAAGATATACTCGTGTCTCGCATGTGAATTGAGTTCGAGCGGGGTGTGTTTTTTGCATAACCTAGTCAATATTGTTTTGTTGTCATGCTGATATAATTTTGGGCTTTATGTCTTATGATTGCAGGTGATTGAATTAAGTCGTGCTTTATTGTTAAGCAACCACCAACTTGGCGATAAGCACTAGCTCGCCTTTTGAATACAACAGAGAGGATGACAATCTCAAATATATTTTTTTTTAGAAAGGTTCCTCGATCTATTGAGTTTTCTTTCTTGGCAATAAATTACGTGTCCTGCATGACCTTAGCTTAATTTGGAACATAGCCAAATAACTAAGCGTGACGTGGTTGCAGCAAACTAACCTAGTTATGCAGTCGCGATGGTTCCTATTGTGAGTATTGAGCGACAACTGTCGATCGTCGATCATCGATTGTGAATTTTTGTTTGTCGATTGTCGATTGCGAATGGATTTGGATGGATGAAATGGATGCATTTATGAAAACAAATCCATAAATCGCGCAGGGAGTTTGGGTAAAAACACAATCAAGGCGATGGGAAAAGATAAGAAAAGAAATTCATTACCATTTGTCGCTGATCGACAACCACAATAAGGGCCTATCTTTCGAAAGTGCACAGACAAATCATGGGTCCTGATTATGATTAAAGCAGCAAAGCAATCGATCAGGAACCTCTAATGCAGCCTACGATTAAACAGCGACCAACAGTGCAGCAAATTGATTGAAAAGGAATCCAAATGATGTAGCAAATCCAACACAAACCACATTCATAAAATGTACCAACAGAGATAAGAGTTTATTCGAACAATATAGCTAGATGTTACCAAAGATGTTTCCTGCTTGACGATCCAAATGAGAAGAAAGTACAATTCAAAATTACATCGCATGATGACCCAAGTCAATCATGAGTATATAGAAAAAAGAGAGCTTTACGAATTACTATTACGGAACATAGGTAGGTACATAGAAATTTGGTGCATTGCAGAGTGCAAGCCCGTTAGCAATGTTAAGAGAAAAAAGTTAACAATTTTGGTAAGCAAAGATAATAGAGAACAATAAGAAAAACTATATAGGGTATATCAATAATGTTGAATAGAAAACAACAAAATAATTAAAGCAAACTATATGAACATGATAAATTAAAGTGAACAATTTAAATAAAAGGTAAACAAATAACAAAAAATAAATAATACTAAGATATTAAATTGAATCTCAAACAGGTCCTTTTATTATCCGATCCGATTTCACTGAAAATCTAAACAGAAGATGCAGAGCTGTGGTTGTCTATTTCGACAGTTTCGCCCATTGAATGTACAGAGATAAATTTCAGGTTCAATTGAGTTTATTATTTAAAGCCTAACAGATCGCTATAGGTTTGTAGAGCTACTATCATATAGTGTCGGGACTTTCCTACAGAATTTAGATTGAGACCCATGTCAACTTATAACCAACTTCTTCGACAGTCTTTCAAAATAAGCAAAGATTCAACTTTGGCATGACAGGAGCAATGATACCTACGACAGCAGAGGTTCAAAAGTAAATGGCTGGTAATACAACTCAATCTTGCAAGTGCAAGTCTATGTGCGTCGAAAAACGGCCTTTCTCTTATTAGCTACAATCAAGGTAGTTACTAACAAGTTGAGGACAGCGAAAGAGCGTGAAATCCAAGACTTTCTTAGTTACTTATTTAGGTAGCGCTATACATTTCGGTGTAGAACTAGGCCTCATCCAATACGTCTCTCCACTTAGCCCAGTCTTTTGCTAACTACAGTTGGGCACTGACTCCAATTTAAAGTCACATATACGGCCCACCTAAGACGAGGTCTTACTCTAATACATTGTCATCCATTAATCTATACCCATCTTGTATTGAGTCAATTGTTTCTTGACAATTGCTTACTAATCCATTGACTTCTTAGCACAAATAATCAGCGGATGGCAAGCGTAAATCTGTGACATTATTTTTAGAGCTTATAAAGAAGTCGAGGTAGATATAGTGATATACAAGGTGGGTCAAAAGAAGTCATCCGATGTTGTTTGGCTCTCTTTTTGTTTTTTAATGCAAAACTTCGATTCTGTTTTTTGATTATGTTTATTTGAACCTTTAGAATTTTATTGGTCAAGTCGAGAAGATGATATCGGCCAAATGGGCGTATCGTCACAATTGATTGCCATACGGGCTCGTTTTATGACATTTTCATCGCTTCGGCGAGAACTTCGGGCGACAGATTTTTGCACTCGTGCCGAATGTTGTCCTGAGGATGGCTTGGGCGTAGATTACACGTGTTTGGCGGTCGACAGCCAGCAGCTGATGCACAGACTGGAACATGCGCAAGTCTAGGACTAAAATTCGGACGATTGGCTGATGGCTAATTGAGAGGCACGGCGTCTGGTCGATGTTTCCGACGACATCTCGACATCCTCGGCAACAGCGGCGATATTCTCGGCACAACGGGCGCTCCGGGTTCCGCCACTCTTGGCACCGGTGGTCCCATACTCTTCAAGGTTGGTGACCAAACGGCGCTGTGTTTGCGCATTCTGTGTCGGACGGCCGGGGAATCAGCGACGGAATTCGCGTTGCGCCAACACTACAGGCGAGTTGTTACGCAAAAAAATAGACACGATTATTCCGCGCTCTTGGGGAGTGTATCGCTCCATGTCTGGTTCACTTGTATTCTACATCTATCTAGTCCACAAATGTCAAAACAGATTTGATTCTACTTTACTTTGCTTCATTAAGATATCTAAATGTTCATTAAAACAGGCTTATTGTCACTAGAACATATTATTTTCAAGTATATATGGCTAAAATGTCCTTTTATTTCATGTGATCGAATATTCAAGCCATTGACTTCCAAGTCTAAAGTCACATCTTGAGCCGATTCCTAATTTCTCAAAGGATATGGATACACATATCCTTTCGATCCCCGGAAAAACACAAATTACATCTTAAAGTTTTTTTCTACTGCGCCACCTCTCGCGAACGTCTGACAAACATCCGAGAGTATGACTGTCATGAAAAAGCTTCTCAATTCAGCCGTTCGGACTCGGCATAAAATTGTAGGTCCCTTCCATTCGTCCCAAAAATAGAAACTCACACAAAACGAATGGTTGCGAGAAGCTAGGCCTTGGGTGTCACCCGCCTGTTGCGCCACCTATTTATTTCCCTATTTATTTTATATGGATACACAATACATCTCCATTCAACATTTAGATGCAATAATGCACGTACTCGTTTGCCAAACCACAACCTAACCTCAAACCTTTAAAATAACACAGTCTATATACATAGTAAATTTTGAAACACTTCATAGACCAATAAAACACAACTCACTGACAATCAACAACGTGGACAGTAGCCATGACAATCTATAAGCTGCAAACTGTATCACCATTACAATAAACTAGATAACCGACTCTGGACACATTGTGGCCCGCCATAACAACCGGTGTTTGCCCGGCTGAGACCAAGCCCAATCGGACAATGCTCGAAATGTTCATTAGACAATTTTCGTTTTGCATTAATTATTTTATTCCACCTGCGGTACCTGGACTGACCGCCCGCTCCGCCAGGGCGGAAAGTTTATTACTCCATCACAGCGAGCCTTGCGCGCATAAAAATCGCGCTAAGCTCGTGAGTCCGTACTTATGGGATTTGTGATAATGGCTTCGAACCTTTCGCTTTGGTCAATTCTCCGGAAACTCTGTTTACTCAACTGCGACAATGGTCTGGTCATATAGATAGACTGCGTCCTGCTCCGCTCCTGCAGGGACCTGATGGCCAGGCTATACTACGACTACCATCGACACGACGACGAAGGGTCCTACTATACCAAAATGACTTTTGCACATAAATTACAACAACAAATTAGAACACGGCGGCGCGGTTAGTAGTACGCGCGCGCACAACGAGCCCATTTCAAATTTAACTGGAAGTTAACCAGCCGAACTTGTTCCACAGCGCGATATCGTAACACCCGCACCTGGCAGTGATGCCAGTCGTCCCAGACTCAGACGCGGACATTAGATACACTTTTTTGGACCATTTATGCCAATTAATAGTCACATGCGCTGCGGCAGCAGCAGCAACAGCAGCAGAAGCACAGTCGCAATTGTACCATTGGGCTACTATGCGCGCACAGCATATATGAGTCAATGTCCGAGATTTGAGAAACACTTTTCCGTCAGATATACTGGGTCTGACCAATTCGCAATATACTCGTCGAGGGGCAATGACTGTTGTAAGTGACCACTTGCGGATTGGAGGCACACGCTTCGGGATTGGGTTCTGTCATGAGACCGAACCATTTTGAAGCCTCATTATGAGCGCGCAAAGAACGTCGCGTCGTTCGCGTCGATTCCATTCACAAATGGGCTATATACAGCGTGTGTTTATGATGCAATGTTTCAATGACAATCGACGGGCCATAATGCTACCAATTTCGGAGCTTGGCCCAGTGCAGAGATTTATGGAATCCATTTAAATTGATCATAATTGGAGTATAAAATGATTTGGAAAATCGCTTTAAAGTGACCACGGCTACGGCTCGCCTGGCAGGCCGAGTGGACGAGGCACAAAGGGTTGGCAAAGGACAAGACGGGTTTTGATTGGCACTGCGCTAGCCAGAATTAAGTAATAGATCATGCGGATTATACTGGAGAGACCGGCTTTTGCTCTCTAAATTGGATATTTATTGAGGGTGGTGGCCTTTAATCGACAACTGGATATCGATTTGAAGTGAGTGTATATGCGATTAAGGCGGTTTATGCGAATGAATGCGGCGACAGTTCAATGGAATGAAAGTAATTGTGGGTTCTCGTTAGGCAATGACTCAGATTTGTTGCGGATGGTGTGGCGGTCTTGATTGCAAATCAGCGATATGTCTATGTATGTCCAGGAGAATATCACATAAACAGGTGTGTAGTATAAGGGAGTACAAAACGTCGAAAGATCATCCCCTAAGTATAGTAAAAAAAAAATATGAGCACATATATCTACGTAGACTTGTAGGTACTCATTGCGGAAAATGTTCTCAAGTCAATAGCAGCAATAGACATTTTAGGCGCCTTTGACGAAATATGTCAAAGTTAAGTGTTGTAAAAAAGAAAGACAAATCTTCAGACTAAACTGAAGACTTCGCACAGGGTCAGAAAATGATGCCCACATGGGATGTCCTATCGAGCTCTTTTTTATGTAGGTATTTGGAGGAAATATGAATTCAAAAAGTCTTGCTATTATAGTCAGAGAAAGTTTGTGTAGAGAGTAATGCCCCAACATCATAAAGACTACACTTTTCATTTTGTACTCCAAGGGTTACGGTGCAACGGCTAACATATTTGTCATATATATATATTTGGCTCCAAATTCTATCATGCACGAGGAAATTTCTTTATACATAAGTTTTTGTAGGACATTATTTTTTAAAATTGATCGCCCCACTGCTAAATGTTTTCACCCACCTAAAGCCATGAAAAATATTTTATACGAAGTCATCAGCTTTCTCTATGCAAGTTACATATTTTCCCAAAAAATGTCTTAAGACTTTCAAAATGGTAAATAAACTACCACCTATCAGTCTTAGAAAGTAATGAAGTTGCCATTAGATATTCTTTACCACCTGGTTGCTTTCTGGTATGGTGAGTCTGGGACTTTTAGTGTAGAGTGGTACCGTAGTCTAATATGGCTTGCAACTGATTGTGGCATTCTTCTGATGAGATTTTACATCAATTACTCCATTTTTTAAATGGAATCTTCGTACCTAGAAAACCGTTTCTTCTTCCTCAGCTTCAGTTCCGCCCTATTGATCTCTATTTTGGCAACATCAAGTGTTTCACAGGCGGTATACATTTTTGTTCCCTTCTCTTCATTCCTTTTGAAGACAGACTCTTTTAGCAAGATCTAAATATCTTTCCAGCCTCGTGCCTCAACTGAAATGCCAATATATAAACATCTCACGCAAGTGGAATAAGTTCCATCTCTGCTCCCATTTCAATTTATCTATCCCTCGTTACATCTACTTTTATCATTCATTCATTTGCAAATGGTCCGCTTGTCCATTAAGTGGGTCGCGGGTGTAGGTTGCTCAAATCTCTCAATCCTCCGCCATCGACTCCAATTAATCATCAAGGTCAATCCCCATACGGGTACAGGAGAGATTATAGACTTGATCTAACCATCTCATCCTTGGTCTTCCTATAGAGGACGCCTGCCCTATGGTACAGATTCTTTAGCACAACGTGGAATCCTGGTCGGGGACATGCGTTTAACATGACCAAACCACCGAAGAATGGACCGCTCTGTCCGGAGAAGTAGCTGCTCGACATTGAGTTCCTCACGTATTCTGGTATTTCTGATGCGATCTCTACGGGTCACACCAGCAATACAAAGGAGAAATCGCATTTCAGCAGCTTGTATCCGCATTACCCAAACCTCATGACCATAGGTGAGAGTTGGAACAAACACCGTCCTCCTAATGACAGAATGACCAAGCTGTCTCAAAATTGACCCAGCCTTACCAATCCTACAAGAAAACTCTGCATTGCTCCTTCCATCGCTCGTGAATAAGACTCCGAGATACTTAAACTTCTCCACCTGTTTCAATGGGACTCCACTAACATGGAGAGTGCTTGAACCGTCGTTCTGGAGACGACCATCACTTCAGATTTATTCACGTTAACCTTCATCTCAGCTTCAACACAAACTTCTACAAACAGATTGAGTGGGCGCTTAAGTTCAGTCTGAGAGGACCCAAGGATGACCAAGTCATCAACAAAAATCAAATGACTTATCCTTTAGATCTCCCAATTCGAAACGTTCTTCGCCAGGACTGCGCTGTAACTTTTATACTTTTATCATGTTGTGCGAAAGGAAAATTGTTCTCATAGCTCCACAAGACAACTCATTGTCATTACTGAAAATAAATGAATAGGCATAACAGGTTCATTCATGGACTAAGACCTTCCATCCACAACTATTTATTTATGAATTCTTGATTTTCTATTCTTGGACGAATTTAAAGGGACCTCCATTAGCTATTGCCGAATCCGATTGGCCGAATTGAGAACATTTTTTCGGACATAAAAATATGGTCCACAAAATTCTCCACTAATATGACTTCTCTCTGCCTCACTTTTGATATGCGACCATAATGGAGAGCATTCACAGATGCTTTTATTTTGATTTCCCTTTAGTAGTCTATTTGGGAATGATATTCTGATGTTACTTCCCCATCAGGCCCGCCCCAAATTCATTTACTTGAATATGAAATACGTATAGGAACGCTGCAGACATTTTTTTCATTTACCGATTCCTCTTAAGCTCCGTCGTGAAACTGTTGAAATGTTGAAATGTTGAATAGTTCCATTTTGGACCACGGTTGAACTCCGGAAAATGCAAGCCACAATTTCTAACTAGAAAGCTCCAAATGGGAAGCGACGGCGCTTGTTAAATTAGCCGATATCATCTTCAGAAGATGGTCTTTCTAGAAGATGACACCTGCGGACTGTATTTAGATGTCTTGAATACGTGAAGACGCAGAACACTCTCAAGCAGCAGAGTATGGTGTCTGAAAATTCCTTCCTCCATGGCTTCGCTAACTTTATTACCGCATAACTAAAGGACCATTCACATGAACGAACGAATTGATGAAATGCGAACGAACCACTTTTTATGCTTTTATAAATAGAAAATTTCACACGTTATTATTCCCAGAGGAGGATAATTATTAAGAAATCAAGTTTATAAACAGTTTAAATAACGAAATTTCGAATTCCGAACTTTTTGCCGCGAACGAAAACACCCTTGGCGCGAATTGTTAAAATTTATTCGCAATCCACTTCATTTAATTGGCGTTCCACAAACTAGCGAATAAAACATTCGTTCGAACTTAACCTCAAACTAGACATAGAAAAGTTTTCATGTGAACGGACTGTCAAAACTTGTGAATATTCGTTCGTTCGTATGTAGTTGGTCGCTCTCATGTGAATGGTCCTTAAGTTTCTATAGTAAATCCGACTAATATTATCCCTTAAATGGAAATTGGACTGAAATCAAAATTACCTTAAACAGCTTCCTAATTAAGGATGTGTATATTCCATTTTCTGCCACCACTTGCGGTTGCTGAGTTATTGTCTTTCTAAAAGTTATGAAAAAGGTCGTGCCCTACTCGCATTTTAGTGCACGCCTACACACCCATAGGTAGGTAGTATAATTACACTCATAAAGTTTCATGACATTACGATTAGCACTTTGTGCGTTGATGAGTTAGTCAGTCAGCCAGGACAAATTCTTATATTGGTATAGATATTTGTGTACCAGTCAATTGAAATAAATTTTTGGTACCTAAATCATTATGAAAAAAAAGGCTAGTCTCGACTACTCTAACTCTAAGCATCTGCGGAACAAAATCTGTGAGCACTCGGTATATGTATTCACTTAACAAAAGCGATTCCGTATTAAACGACAATCTTATCACCCATCTAAGAAAGATCCTATAACTGTACCTTTTACAAGTACCTTCCCGTTCACATTCCCTCACTACCTATACCTACAATGTAACGATGAAATTCATCAAAACCCAACCCATGATGGGATCATTCTCTAGCTTGGCATCATCCAGCTGCTGTTTCCAGGACATGCGTACGTTCAGATATTCCACAAGTATGAAGAATACAAGTTTGCATCAGGATTCAGGATAATAAACAAAAGAATTGAAAACACAAATTTTGCCCGATTAAGGGGGAAGTAAGTAAGTTCATGGGCTCGTGAGGTGACATTCAACATATTGTTTTTTAGGACAGGAGGTGAACGCAGTTACCAGCTTCCACCCGGTTTTCAAGGGTAAACGCACAATGTGCAAGGTTGTACGTAGGGTGATGCACAAATACAGCGCACCATAAAACACAAACCCTGGGAAAAGAGAAAGAGGGTAATGGAAGAAACAATTTCCTCGCAACCAGGAGGGGCGAAATATTCCCACAGTATTTTGGGTTGTTGTGATTGTGACGCTTTGCAAACCGGTGGCGCATTTTATAAGTACTCAGTGCAAGCTGATTAGGAGGCGAGCAGGTATAAGTTGCGCAGTGCTTCTCGGTGCGGTGGGTTGACTGTACCCAACCTCATGTGCGTAATTGAATGTTTGGAAGGGGTTGGCTTATTTTCGTTTTCGCAAGGTGAGAAACTTGTTGGATTGATGGTGACGGGAAGAGGAAGAAAGCCGTGCTCGTGATGGTGGTTGTTTGGCAGCTGGATTTTTTATTGTAACACAACAATGGGTGTTTTTACTTAAGGCACTGAAATAAGCGTTACAATAAAAAAAAAAAAATACAGAACTTGAGCTTTTGTTTCTTTTGTTAACAACAGGTTTCTATTCTGACATATCCTAGCCAGTGATGGTAAAAGATTTCGACGTAGAAATAAATAATTTTTCATAATAAAAACTTCTGTCGAATAGCGAGGTAAATAAATTTGAAAGAAATCCTTACATAAGCAGATGTACCACAAAAATATTTTGCCACCATCAATCATCTCGGGAGCAGTGTTGTCACTTACGATTTCAAAAGTGTGGTACTAGATTGAAAGGAAAAACAGTGGTAGATTTTAAAAAATGGTTGGTAGATTTGAAGTTTATCTGCATCGCAGTCACATCTCGCATATTATTCTTTACCACCGGATACAAGCTCGTAATTTTCGCAATTAACATCTGTTTTTTTTCGCTTCGCTAAAAATACTTACATTTACATTCGCGTCAATGTCGAGCATTTTACTGCGTATGAATATAATCGCTTCGGATTCTTAGATGAACTCGCCGGCGAAGAAAATCTTCTTCTGGTGTGAAGTGAAAGCGAACAAAATTTGCCTGTTTTGATGGGATGTGAAATTGAGAAATGAAAATGCTTATGACGACAACAATATAGCTCTGTTTCATTACTTTAAAATTTTAAAAATTTTTGTGAATTTTTACGAATTTTTACTTAATGCTGTTCCTTAACTCGAGAAATTCGTAAAAGAAAGCGGCTTCGCGAAAGCAATATATAACCCTCCCTACACTATAAGAATGTAACTAGTTTTTGCTCAACAAATTTCTTGTAGTACGAATTGAAAAGGCTGTAAGTTACTTGACAATTATTGACAGAGGATATGAAATGTGTTGTCCTCTTCGGTATGTATCTACGCGTACAATTACAATTGGCATTTATGTTTTGATTTCATCAAAAAAGAAGTTCGATTAATTCCAAATCGATTTCGTCGGAATTTAGGTACCGATAGGGCTAAATCAAAAGGTTCATCACATACTACAATTTATGGAAAAAGAAATTAATACATATTTAATTTTTCATAGATTACTACTACATACAAAATCGTTCCATAACTTTTTCGTATGTTTTGATAAGAATTCATCCCCACCACAGCAATTTTGGCAGTCTTGTCCATTTTCAGTACAATTGTAAAAAGCCTAAAACCTACAGATAAATAATCCATTTAAAGTCCTCCTGGTTTTAATTTTCTCATCGAAATGTAAATGCATATTGAGTGGATATAATTTTAGCATTAGAATGACATAACTTGGTAGAATTCGTCAATAAAACTGTATATGTGATGGATTGGAAAAATTATTTAGAAGGCGCCTATTAAATCATTAAAAATTCGCTTTTCACAAGAAAAGTGTGTACAGTAGGTTGGTACCATATTTAAAAAAAAATGTATCTAATGTGAGTAACTTCTGATATTTATGTAGACTGTCGCTTTAGAACTCTGAGCTCACAAACCTCTTTTCAACCTTTGAATATTGATTGATGATTACCAATGAGTTAGAACCATCTAAGGAGAGGAAGTACATAATATTGATCGGCTTAGGTCAGCCCAAAAATTTGACGAATAATCAATTTCCAATTTCAGTGTTTTGCAACCTTACACTTTGCAAATGTTAAATGACACTGATCTTTTTCAAAACAGCTGTAGAATTTGTTGATACAAAAAGACATATCTGAATCATTTGCCAGGGGAATTCTCAGTTTTTGCCCCACTTTCAGAGGCGAAATAGAGAAGTCTTTGTGTATTAGGGAATAAAGAATCATTTAATGTCGTGCAGCTTTCCTGAAGTATTGACATAATTTACTCACTTAAGGTGGCGCAACACTCCGGGGTAGACCTGGGCTTCAACCAACAACAACAAGCGTCTCCAGCCAGCACGATCTTTGGCCAGCAGTCTCCAGTTTCGCACGCTAAGTTGGTTAAGGTCCCCTTCCACTTGCGTGCGCCGCCTGAGTCGCGGTCTTCCTATACTGCGCCGGCCGTCCCTCGTGTATGGATTCGAAGATCTTCCGGGCCGGAGCATTCACGTCCATTCGCTCTACATGACCTTCACTCTTCTGGCTAGGTCGATGTCGCTGTACCGCCTGTTCAGTTCGTCGTTGTATCTGCTCCTCCATTCACCGTCTAAGCAGACGGGACCGAAAATTACTCGAAGAATTTTCTTCTCAAAAAAACCAGGAGTAACCTCATCCGATTTTGATAAGAGTCCATGCCTCTGCAGTTCTGCACCCATAAAGAAGGCCTGGGATGATTAAGGTCTTAAAGGGTCACTTTAGTTGTTCGAGAGAGGGCTATGTTACGCAATTGGTTTCTTAGCCCAAAGATTGGCAAGAGTTATTCTTCGTTTTAACTCAGCGCTGGTGTCATTGGCTGAGTTCATAGCGGAGCCTGAGTTTGTACTATATACTCTAAATTCAAAACTATGGAAACTCAAAATAATTTGGCCAATTGGCATTCATCAATGGGACCCATTCGTATCTGGTAATTTGTTAGCAGCTGATATTCCCAGACGTAGACATTCAAAGTCGGCAAGTTTATCTCCTATATCGAATTTACAAAAAAATAATAAATCTTAATAGCGCATCTTCCGAATACCATGAAAACTGATGAATATAAAGTGCAATCTTTATTTGTACACCTATCCACTATTTAAAAAAAAAAGGCAAGACTATTCCCCACCAACTCGTGCTGCTATAACAAACGCCTCAATTGATTCGTAATAATTCTTTCCGCCATTATGCTCCGCCATAATTTGCTCGACGCATTTTTCCTTTTCAAAGCATAAAAGTTATGAATATAGCCTCGTCACCATGAAAACCTCAAATATAACTACCCGGCCAATTAATAACTCACCCACAAAGTATAGCCAGATTTTCCAAAAGGAAACAACAGTGCACCATAGTCCGATAAAAGCCGCAGCATTATAAGGATCAACTTACCGCAATTAAGTTAACATATCGCTCGCATAAAGCGTTACGATGCACGTATCTCAAAGGCAACCACTCCACCAATTAAGACGCGCCTGCCGCGAGAGAAATCCATCGCGCAGGCAATGCTTCTTCTACAAATCCAAAGTGCGGACCATTAAGTGACACCATAAGATCCATCAATGCACGCATCTTAAAGGAAATGTGCGGTGACCGAGAGGAATGGAACAACAAAACAACAGAGCAGCGCAGCAAAAAAAAAAAAAAAAAGCCCGCGCACGCTGCTAAGCAAGATTAATTGCCAAGATTTTCGATAACAATTAATCTTTTCGCTGTAGTCACCCAGATTAAGTGAGGTGTGTGGAGCTGTACACACGCGCATAGATGGGCCAAGCAAAATATATGAAGATGAAGAGTGTCCTTAAGTGGCAGCAGTATACCACCAACCTGATGCGTCGCAAAGAACTATGGAACTATTTTCGGAACTCACCCCAAGCAGAAGAAAAACATTGCCTGTTTCCCCAACAACGTGGAAAACAAATAAACATCCAACGGATGCGTTGGATATACACTCAGGAATGAGCACTGAACCCTCTGGACAATTTGGAACGTGACAAAATATTTTTTTTTTTTTTTGTAACCACTTTGGTGCGCTTTAAATAGCCGGAAGAGTCGCAAGAAAAATCATCACTCCGCGATGGGCGCCCGAGCAGAGACAATCCATTTCGTATAAATCACCAAAGGAGCTGGTGCATGTGGCACCACCGCACGCGAACACCACTCAGGAGGAGTCCCGAATTCCGGCTCGGGAAAATGCAGAACTGAAAATAATTGCCGAACACTCGTTGGCACGCCCTACGTGTTGTTGGGGCACCTGTTTGACGGTTATTTTATTGTTATCGTCGAGGACGGATATTTTCTTCTTTGGTTTTTGGGGGAAGACGGCCTAAAACGACTATGGGGAGCAATTCCGGCGATTTAGAGACGCGGATGACACTGCCGTGCAATGGCAATTATTTCTGTCAGTATAAACCGTAAGTCAATCGATCTGGACGAGGGGGGCGAGTCGGTGCGGGAAGACAACATGAGAAGGGGAGCCACCTAAATGGAGGCGGTATTTAGAGGCAATTTTTGCCCCCAAAGAAAAGAGAAATAAAATCGAAAATTTATGCGAGTATTGACGGACGAAATGGAATGCCGAATCGTTGGAGTGTCGTCGTTTTGATATTTTGGATCGAATCAGGAATCTTGTTTTGTTTCCCCCCGAAAAATGCCTGCTGGCAATTTTCATATATAGAATTTGGTGGATATCCCATTAGGCACGTCTGAATGGAATGGTTTTTGGAGATTTGGACGAAATGTCATAAACGGTTTCGACGACGACGATCGGACGGGTGCACACCTATAGGAGAGGTATTTCGATATTCAAAGGGTAAACACGGGAAAACATTTCAAGACTGTGCATTAAGTGTGCCGTGAACTTTAAGGGTCACATAAAAGATAAACCTCACGGTTTTATTGCATTTATTCAATTCCAATCCAATGATTTTAGTGTCGGTTCTGGAGATTCTGTCTCATCAATGTACACATAATACTTTTAAATCTTAATCGGAACTAATAGCATTTAAAAGGGTCTTCGGCTGGTTATGGAGTAATCGTTTATTGGAAATTTAAAAGGGGTGCATTGCAGAGGCTGGTATTGGAAAATTACAGATACTTTTGTACTTTGACTTGATACCAGATCAAAATGTGTTTGCAAATTTTTATTGGTTGTTCAGGGAAGACTCAGTTTATAAGTCGACTCGTGGACTTACTTTGTTTCATGTGGGTGAAGCCAAGAAGTTTAGATCGATACCCATCGCCACCATCCTGTTTATTATTAAGGACAACATTTATAGGAACAAGTTATAGAGAGATATGTACAACTAGTTTAGGCATCGCTACGAGTCTCAGGTTCTGCAGAATGACGATGTAGAACACTAGCTACTTCATTAAGGTAGGAAGCAATCTCACCGAGACCTTTGATGTCTAAAAATGATTCAGTGTGTTGTCATGTGACTTTATAATTGAGAAATCTGTTTTAAACTCACAAGCCAACACAAAAGGTAAAATTTTTCAAAAGTCTGTGCAATTTCTTAAATAATGTTGGTCACAGTCAATAAGAACATCGACGATACCCTTAAAGTAAATTTAGTTGTCTGAATAGCGCTGGTCGCAGTGGATCAATGGATTGTGGTTAATCCGTGTATAACGCAAATAACATAATTAAAGTTATTTCACAACCTTGTTTTGAATTGAGTTGAATAAAATTCTCCCGCTGCTTGCACTGCAACTAAGTTATTCAATACCGAAACTATGAGCGAAATTCTAGGTTAAACGCCTAAGTACATCTGGAGTGGCCAGAGTCTACAGAGTTTACGCGCCTAAGTGCGAATTTCTCCACTACCACTGCCAACAATCAGTGGTGCTAGTCCTAGTAGTATCGAGACATCATTAAGGATGTAGCCGAAAAGATTGTCGGATACAACTCACTTAAGAGAAAAAGCTTGTGGTATGATGATGAATGTTTACCGGAAAAAGGTGACAGAAGATGCATATATGCATATTGCATATAAGAAAACGCTGCGGCGAAAAACAAGGGCAGTAAAGGGAGAGTTTCGAGCCAGAGAAAGAGAGGAAAAGAAGACCTGCGTAAAAAGAAGAGGGCCAGCTTAGGGAGATTGAAAAGTCGCGCAATCGAAACAAGATCCGGAGATTTAACAAGAAGGCCATGTAACTGGCTACTGGCTTTAAGACCGGAAGACATGAAGTGAATCTATAGTCACTGAAGCACAGGGAATAGTAGATGTGTCTAAGCAGAATTTCCAGCAGAGAACTCAAATTGGTTTAGCTATAAAAAAGCTTATCACTATAGACCGAATTTTCACACTTGGACAAACCCTCAGAAAGACCAACAAATTTCACTGATCTGATCCAGAAGTACCGCTTGACGCTTGAAAACAAGATCTGCAATGTGCAATTTGGAAGTGTAGCTCCTCCGAACTACGTATTTCAAAAATGCACCAGATTTCTGCAAGGAAATGCGCTATCATGTGACATCTTTAATCCCGTTCATCACGGAAGGCACTATATATTCAACAGGTCCGTTCAGCTTTTTTTTTTTAAATACTTCTCCCGGGAAAGGCGAACCTATAAAACGCTTCATCAGCGCCCGAGATGCTTGCAGATATATGTTAGTTCTGCACTTAAATTGCTGCAAATTGTAGTCTTCTGGAAATATTTCCACAGAAAGCGTTCCAAAGTTTGCTTGTTCTGTAACGGAAGGAGTTTTGGAAAATTGATATCCTCGCGGTTGTCAAATGTATGGTCGTGAGCATTAGCTGTCTGTCTTGTGGGGCGCCCAAAAGTTCGACGGATAATCTGGATGATCACAGAATCCATCGTATTCGGAATTTTGCTACAAACCCCGAAAGAACTATCACAGAATCCGTCGTAGTCGACATGCCCACTACAACGGATTCTGTGATAGTTCTTTCGGGGTTCGTAGCAAAATTCCGAATACGACGGATTCCGTGATCATGCAGAATGCAAAGGTCAGCGACTTGTCTTCTGTGCACCAACTGTTATAGATTCGATGTGAGTGTAGGGTTTCCAATAAGTCTCTGTATGCTGTCATGTATAGGTTAATTGAATATCCGGATTTGCGGACGATATCCACATCATCGGTCGTTCCCACCGTTCCGTTACAGAGGCTTTCACGCCGATTGAAGAACAGGACATAGTCGTTGGCCTTTTAAAGTAAACGATTACAAGACTAATCCGTTCTATCAACAAATAAAACAGCATCTCTCCATGTCCACCCATCGCCAGGACAAAACGTCATTATTGATAGCAACAATTTCGAAGTATAGGTATTTAAGGAGTTCACCTACATGGTAGTAAACATGAGCTCCACAAAAAAACACCGTAGTAGAGATGCGTCGAAGAATTAGTTTTGGTACAAGGTCTAAATTTACGCAGAGTATCTATTATAGAATCAATTGACACTTTGCTTCACATAACACTAGCAAAAATATTGAAAAAAATCCCCATCATAACTCTTTAAGGTAACTGAGCAACGAAAAAAGACTGTTTACTTACTTATATTGCAGACACTATGGCAGTAGATACGTCATATAATTAATAATATTTCCATTTATACCAACCGCCTGTCTACACTGTATCTCTATCTATTCACTTCATTTACATACCTCACTTCTTGCAATCGAATAAGAGTGATATAAAATACCTGAACTGAAACTTTTATCTGTCCTTCCCCAATCGTGAGAAAATTTAAAATCCATAACTGTCAGACAGGAAGTCGATTTACAATAACGGCCTCCAATATAATGCACTATAATGTATGTGTGTACTCCAGTAGACTCTATTTCAGAAATTACATTACCCTTCTCAGAGAATATGAATGTGACCTGGAATTAATTGGCCCCCATTTTTCATCCGCTCAGCTGAATAAAAAAAACTCGAAAGGTAAATACAAATCAATTTCCTCCAACCAAGTGTGTCTTCTGAGTCACTTCCTGAGCACTATCCGGTAACTACAACCGTCAGTCCATGGGAGATAATAATAATATTGTGTACTTCAAAAAAAAAAGAAGACGACGCATTTAACCCGCAAAGACAACGGAACCAAATGATGATCCTTTTTCACATGCCCAACATGAACTCCTTTTGTCACCCTGCACGCACATCCACAAATTAGCATAATTTATTCGAATTAAATTCTGTACATTGCCAGGTCCAAAATCATCGTATTCGCTTACACTGCTTTAACTGGACAGATTCTCAGTTCCCATCCGGTCATAAATGGTTCACGGAAATTCCAAATAACGTACCTATCTATGTAGTTGTATAGGGAAGCCCAAACCCAAAGAGACTAAAACTACTTTTCAAAGAAAAGTAAAACCTGAGCAAGCTAGATCAAGTTCTTGTGTACCTTACCTACTGATAATATCCAACCCCTATAAAGAAAACAATTTACATAAAATGAGTAAGGTAAATGTAAATAGCAAGGTGTGCGCCATAAAGAAGGTGCGCAATTATTAACAAAATTCCGATGACTGAGGGGCGCACATTTAATAAATCAAAAGGGGTGACAATAACAAAGATTCAGTGGTATCTCTTGGCTTGGTTTGTCAAGAGTAACTCGAACTTGATCTAGGAGTGTCTTATAAGGCTGGGCGCGCACTCGCATTTTCTGTCGCACGTAGATTTTTGGTCATAGCACTAAATTTTGATGTGAAAGTGTTGAGATTACCGTGTAAGCTGATTCATTGATTGTAGTCCTGCTAAGACCCTTAGAGATTTTTTAAGGAACTCTATGATACGGGTACTGAAATTCAGTGTTTTCCGGACAGAATGGTTTATGTTTTTGTTGTTTATGTATCTATTCAATATGGACTAAAGACGTGCTATGGAATCCATGCTATAAGACGGGCGTCGTCTAGGAAGGCCCTCAATGAAACAGTCATATCAAGTCTAAAACCTCTCCTCTATAGCCGTATGAAGATTGCCGTTGATGATTTAGAATCGCTGGCGAAAGATCGATAGTTGTGTATGAATTGTATGGTCCACTTAAGCATCCTACACGTATTAGGCGGGATATTGAAAATTAATGATGAATGAATTTTTGGGTAATCGTTGAAACCAGGTACTGAACCCATTCTAATATTACTAATAGAAAGTTATACTAACAAAGCTATAGGCCACTGCGAACGTACTAGTTTTGATAACGTCTTTACTCATTCCAATGAAATCAATTTTCATTTGGACTTTACTTCATTCAACTTGCCATTTTATTCATAAACATACATCAAAACAAAAAAGCTTGAAATCATTTTTAGGCAATACTTCTCCGAATATTTTGAGCTATCACTCATCTTTCTACTCCGTCGAGAGGCTGAGCTACAGTAAATTCAAGACAAATCTTATTTGATATAAAGCGAAAAAAAAAAACCAAAAAAATCATTTTCGATAGCAGCCGAGATAGCAGCTCTGATTTGGTTTTGCTGTCGATTATTGCAGGGTAGCACAATAAATACGTTACTTTTCGTGCGGTCTCGGGGCGTATGCTGAGTTCGTGTGCTAAGCGGAATCGCCACGACTCGTGAGAACTGAAGACACGAAAATATGTCCTGCGTATGTAGATTGTGTAGCACTTGGTAGAAGAGAAAGGTGGATAGTTTTGATGAATTCAGATATTTTTCCTGGTGCTGAGTAAATAATAATATTTTGGTTATGTTACAGCTGTTATATATTTTTTTTTTTCAATAAGTCCCAATAAGTATAAGAGCTTATCAATTTAGCCGTTCAGACTCGGGATGAAATTGTAGGTCCCTTCCATTCGCCCCAAAAATAAAAACTCACACAAACGAATGGTTGTGAAAAGCTAGTCCTAGGGTGCCTGCCTAACGGGCCTAACTATTTATTTTTTTAAGTCACAAGAGGTAAAAGAAACAGAAGTGATAATGGTGTAATGGAAAAAATAATTCCTAAAATTGTGATTCCTAACAAGGAGAGGGATGGATTTATAAAGTTTATAAAAGGATATTTTTTTTTTTTGTGAGAGATTTCATAGAAATCATAGCTCAGAAGTCGTACGGAGCATTCTTTGGCACACTTAACCACTTGCAGGGAGATGCAAAAGTTTTTGAACAGAAATGTAACTATGATTAGGTAGCAATTTTATTAGCATGGTAAATCAGGAACTGATTTTATACCTAAAGCTATGTCTTTTATGGGTCTGGAACATCCTGTTTATATCCGTCGACTGTAAAATTTTCGGCTAGATTTTACTTTACTGTCCATTTTTTTTCTTGTTTATTCCGATTGACTTTCAGCTGAGCTCAAATCCGCAAAATAAAATTTGGCGGTCTCTTACCCAAAGTTAAAAAATACCATATAAAAATAGTACCAAAATTTCAGGAATGCAGTGTCCAATTTTTATAAAATAAATTTTTTTATATTCATTCAATGAGGAGTTAACTTATATAACAAGTTTTATAAAAATCGGACCATAAATACCGGAGACATAAAATAATTAAAAAATCGCATAGTCTTTGGCGGTAAAATTAAGCAAAAAACATACCTTCAGGTAGGCGTCCTCTAGGTAGACCAAGGATGAGGGTTAGATCAAGTCCATAACCTCTCCTATACCCGTATGGGGATTGCCCTTGATGATTTAAAGTCGATGGCGGAGAATCGAGAGCTATGGAGGGTCCACTTGAGCAACGTACACTCGCGACCCACTTAATGGAACAGCGGACCATATAAAATAATATGTGATAAGTCAGTGAAAAGAACGTTTTGATACAAAATATTGTCCCGTGCCCTTAAAAAAAGTACGTAGTGAAATGTTAGTACAGAAGAGCAAAAATTCAGTGGTTCAAATTTAGCTCTTTTTAATTACCTCTTATCTTCGGTCATTATGATTCAATTTTGATGAAACTTTTCGCTCCATTCCATACCAACATTGGTACTATTTTATATGGTATTTTTGACAGTTTGGGGGCGGGCCACGTCCAAACGGTGAGAGACCGCCATTTTTATTTTTTTTTTTCAGATTTATATCTGAAATCAATCGGACTGTGCAAAAAAACCGTTATTTCCGAATGGGCAGTAAAGTAAAACCTTGCCAAATTTTCTAAATAAGGACCCGGGTTAATTACTGAACAGCTCCGGTGGTGGCTATTATAAACCTTTTCTTAATGGTCAGCTATAGTAGTATGTGTGTGATTTGCTCTATAGGTCTAGCGAAATAAAACATTTCAAATTTTTTTTTATTAATTTAGCAGTTAAAACTAAAAAAACAACGAAAAACATAAAAGTTTTTATTCCGAAATTAATTTAAAAATAATTTGTCACCTTCATTTGTGTCCTCTTTAAATTTATTTGGACAACCTTTTTTGTAAGCGAGCGTTTCATAACTAAAATATAAGAAAACCAGTAAGACAATATTATCTTCGACTATGCCGAAGCTCAAATACCCGGTACTATAATTATAAAATTTTAAAATTTTAGTATTAGAAAATTATACATATATTTGTATGGGAGGTATGGGTACTTTTTATTCGACCAAGCTCATTTTTTGTCAAAAAATTTTAAATATTATTAAAACAATATGTGCAAAGTTTAAACTTGCTATCTTTATTTTAGCTATTTAAATTTAATTTTTAACATCAAAAAGCTATATAAATCCGACATTTTTGTATGGGAGGTAGTAGTAGTTTTCATCCGATCTTACTCATCTTCGAACTTAGCCTCAGTTTGGTGGATAAAAGCTTACGTACGAAATTTCAAGTCGATAGTTTTTAAATTACAGCCGTAATCGTGCGGACGGACAGACAGACGGACATCGCTAGATCGACTAAGAAAGTGATGCTGATCTATAATATATATAGATATATCTATAATATATAAACGCCTCCTTATGTGCGTTACAAATGGAATGTCAAAGTGAATATACCATCGCCACAGTGTGGTACCGGGTATAAACACACAAATGAACAGTATGTAAATTGTTCTAAAAAATAGTTGACATGCAGGCGCATTGCAAAACTGGAACATGTTTCGTTGAATTTTGCGAAAAAAGTACGAGTTCACTGTATCGAGATATCCATAGTTCACTATTTAGAGTAGTCTGTGTAAAATTTTGGTGGTTCACTATATTAGATAGTTCATTATACAGAGCTTCACTACATCGAGTGTCTACTGTAATTTGGAAACTCTGTGCTTTAGCAGTGGTTAAACTTGAGATCCTTTGCTCAGCAGTGCAGCACGTTGACCAAAGAACTGAACGACCGATGGGTTACGCATCACTCTTGTATAAAGTATATAATGTCGGGTTTGCTTTTTTGTACATACTCATAGTCATAGCCTATGTTTTTATGATCCACATTGTAGCGGCTCAATTGCGATAGTAATTTAAAGGCCAAGATGTGGAATGCTACACTTTCTTCAATCGTATAATATATCTCACTAGCGGACCCGGCGAACTTAGTCTCGCCCCAATTTAACGCCTTCAGATAATCTCCAGAATGATAATAAAACACAGATAGTTCAAATTTCAATGTGATTTATTTGAATGAAATCGAAATCAGTAGAGAGCGATGTGACAAACAATGTTTTTCGATTTGTTTTCCGGCGCAAAAACAAACAACGAAGACGTTGCCAACACGCGAACGGGTAACGTACAGCTGACCGTGCGAAAAACAGGGAAATTCGAGATTAATCCCACAGACTTCCAACGATTGGCCTTGGGATTTATTGATTGTCATCGCAAAAGCCTAAGCCAATCGAACGGAAAGCTGAATCCGCTTGAAATGGAATGGAATATCAGTTGGAGTAATCGGAATTCGTGGGATAAGGACTTCCTCTCCTTTGAATTTGCCCTTGATGATCGTCGCTTGAATCACATTGCTCATCAGTTTCTTGAGGGACAACCGCGTACCGTTGCACAATTTCGGATAATTCAGATTCCGCAACATGATTATGATCGATCCCACCTTCAGCTGTAAATTATGCGGTGGAGTTCCTGGGCACATCAAGCGAGTTCAAAAATTCCGTCGGATAGTTGGTCGCTTCATCCTCGTCGGTCACGCTCTCAACGGATTTGTAGTTTTTACGAATGCAGTTCTCCAGCGATTTGACTTTGAATAATGAAATTCTAGCTATCGACGTCCTTATTCTTCGCTGCTAGTATTGCCCGTTCACTACCTAATCCCATCGAGATTTTTATAATTTTGTGCAATGCCGGGGAACACTTTGGTGATGAGTTCCTCCTTCGACGATGTGAACTCGCAAAAACGAGAATTTGGCCGTTGCCAAGCGCCAGCAGTTGTCCCGAGAATTCAGAAGCAGATGGGTCGTTCTGCAATGCGACTCTCATGTTCGTGGTCAATTTCAACCCCTTGACATGCCGTCGCAAAGACAAAGGATTTAAGGATTTTCCACCTTTACATCGTCCAAAATCATCAAATTATGCGATAAAATGCAAAATTTCGTCAAAAGAAATAAATTAAATTTTTCGCGTTTTTCCGGAATTTTCCAAGTTTTCCTAGTTTTCCAATAAGAATTTTCTATTTTTCCATTCGAAAAGCCATTCCGGAACAGTTGCACACAAAATTCCATAAAAAAATAAATTTTCGATTTTTCCAATTTCCCGACTTTTCCGTAGGGTTTTCCCAAAATTTACTTTCAGAAGAACCTTCTCCTGGCAATTACGAATAACTGAAAAAAAAAACAGTATTTTCGAGTATAATTTTGGATCTTATTTCCACTCTTCTTCCTCTAAAGTAAAACGCACATTTCGAACAACTTTTCCACACTGACTAATCATACCTGCAACAATCTTTAGTTTATTTTTCATTTACTTTGCTGGTGCTAAATTTTTGTACATCACTGTATATACGCACTGTTCGTTATTCACTTTGCAGGTTATATTCGAAACGAAATTGTTAATACAGGCCTCCTCTCCTTATATTTTATAAGCATTATTCAAATCAAAAGGAACGATTGTAAGTAAGTGAGATAAGCATTTATGGGAAAAACCTAAACCCTAAAGTGCACATGTGCACATTAATGGTCATACAAATCAAGTATAAGGCGCACTAAAGCTCAAACAGTTGAGAGTTTTTTGATCTCTTAAGGACAGGTTTTCGATTACAGTGTTTGTGTTTTGATAAAAATCATTTGGGCCGATAAAAGTTTGAGCTAGCTATTCAAAGAAACGCATTGAATGCGATGTAGTGCGCTTGGCAGCAACTTATAGGGTGGAGTTGGGACTTCATCTGTTCAAACACACATGCTAATGTAATGACCAATGAATTGAGTTCTTTGAAATTGGGAAATTTTGTTTTTTATTTTTTTTTTTTGTATATCTAATAATCTACGTGTAGAGTCATCGATTCATT
Organism: Cheilosia soror; assembly: GCA_949372485.1. NCBI lineage: Eukaryota > Metazoa > Arthropoda > Insecta > Diptera > Syrphidae > Cheilosia > Cheilosia soror. The sequence goes on from OX443561.1 coordinate 120,281,536, forward strand.
GCTGAAAACGCCAAACGGTCTGCAGCGACTGGTTAATCATTTTATCGAAATATTTGCATAAGCAATATTATTCATTATAATTGTGCGTCAATTTCGCAATGTTATAGATTTTACAAAAAGAATTACTCATCGAAATTAATAAATGTTTGATGTCGTCTATACTAGACAGCTGTGGTGCGGGACAATGACGTTTGAGGTCTGCCCAGTAGACCGCTTATAATTCGAGAACCACTGATCCAAGTTACGTGTTTGTATACATATTATTTTCTCGTAGAGTAAATATTTTGACACAATGCGAGTACCTAAACATTAAAATTAATAAATGTGAAAGACAAAGTAATGCAATTTGATCATTGAAATTTCGTCGAACAATGATTGTTTAGTGAGCAACCAAAGGCAACATTTGATCGTTCTGGAAATGACTATCAGCATACAAGACTTGAGCGGTTCGACCAATGCGTAACTAAAAATTGAAGAGGAACTCTTCTATTATCACAACCTATAGCTATCATCAGAGAAAACTATTAGCATATTGGATCAAGGAAGTAAAACTTGGGATGGACTGGACATATCAATAGTCAACAGGCGCATATTTAGCATTACTTACTTACTTGCTTATCAGGCTCCCGACCCGTGAAGAGCCTCTGCCTGAGACACTGCAGCCTTCCATTCTATACGATTCCGTGCAAGCTGCTTCCAGTTGTCCAGACCAAGCGCTCTCGCATCCGCGATGGCTTGGTCTTTGAAACGGAGGTTGGGTCTTCCTTGTCTCCTCGAACCTGGGGGCTGGGATTCGAAGATCCCCTTGGCTGGAGCATTATTGTCCATTCGCTCGATGTGGCCGAGCCAATGTAGTCAACGTGTTTTGGCTTTTTGAACTACATCCACATCTTGGTATAGCTCATAGAGTTCGGTTGTATCTATCTTCTCCTCCACACAGGACCAAAAATCCGACGAAGTATTTTTCTCTCGAAGGAGCCCTGTATCAGCTCTCCCTTCTTGCTTATCGTCCAGCACTCGGCGCCGTAAAGCAGAACTGGCAGGATAAGGGTTTTGTAGAGCACACATTCCGTCCTTCGAGTTGGGAGCTTTGAACCCAATTATTTTGCACAAACCGAGGTAGCAGCGGTTTACTAGGTCAATTCTTCGCTGGATCTCCACTAGGGTGTCATTCGTGGAGTTCATGTGTACTCCGAGGTAAGCGGTGGACCTATGCTTGTTTGTTTGTTGATAGCATGTTCTTAGTCTACTTTACTTCAACGGATTCCACCTGTTCTTCAATCGCCGTGAAAGCTTCTATCATTGCGGCCTTAAACTTTTGAGAGTTACTTCTGATAATCTGTTCACCTTCTCAACACATGCCACCAATTTCAGAAACAGCATCAAATCCGGAAACAACGCGTCAACAAGTTCCATGCCGGCACTTGGGGTAAAGACATGGAAGCACTCATCGCCACATATAGAGCGATCGGTCGTTATGTACTTATCTACGCTGCACCTATCTGTGCCCCACAACTACGTGATACTGAATGGAAAAACCTTCAAACTTTAAACAATTTAAACCCCAATTTATTTTCTAATCAATCCGGCATCAATACAGAAAAGTACAAAGAAGGCGCGTAAACCACATTCATTAGGCATCTATAACCAACGCAATCAACAGCTTTAAAGCAAACCTTGTGCTCCGCGGCATGCGTGCAGACCTCATCCAAATGGCAACGAAAAGATGCAGGACCCTCGCCAAACAAGGACAATACTAGCGCAACTCTGCTCAGGTTTCTGCTATATAACTACCTAACTCACCTCTACCCGAGCATCGAAGAATGCAACAATGTTCCACATGGCGTCCAACACATGTTCAATTGCCCGACCAAACCAGCTAAGGGTGGGACTCACTTTCTCTAACTGCGAAATTCAGACGAATTAACGATGACGAATGACAAGTGAAGCTGCTACAACAACTAAAGGAACATTGATTTGTTTATGTTTTTTTCACCTTCAACATATAAATATCTTCAAACCGCGAGAGCCTAAAAGTCTTTCAGTCTGGTAGGATCAAGGGACGACCAAGTCATCAGCGATGTTATCAATTTGACACATTCTTCACCACAACTGAGATGTAGAGTGAAGTTCATATAAATAGGCAATGAAAACGGTCACGATGAAAGATATTGATAATTTAGCTCTGTTTATCCGAATGCCAGCCTGTATATTTTATAAAGACACCTATCGAATAGCTCGCAATGGAAAACCGTTGATAACAACGCAGTCTACCTCCAGCGACTCTGTCATTATCCTTTTCCAAAATTAGAAAGCAGGCTTTGCTTAGACAAGTGAGGCATACTTCCAAGCCTTCTAGAGTTCCATCAAAGGAGTATCTGGTGGTGCGTTGGTTGTGCTTCTGTCCGAATAAAAACCGGACTGTTAATCCTCCTATAGATTCTCTCTATCATAGCCGTGCAACGCGTTTCTAGCACTTAAGCAAAGGAGACTCCCTCCGAGAATTTAACAGTGGTGCATTTTTGTAATTGGAACAATCCCAGTTTAATCATCTTTCTTGAAAAAGGGGATAATCTTGATTATTGAATCCCCTGAAACAATTGTCGTACTCACATCACAGGCCACTTTTATGATACGAGAGATCCATTTAACTCCCTCTTTACCTGAAGCCATATACATATTTCTTGCCGAACTGTATCCACTCGGACAGATTTGCCAACTTTTAGCAAAATTTTCGCCGACCCCTGTTTTTTAGTGCAATGTTCAAGATTCAGCGGCTTAGAGAATTGCTTGCTCCATCTACGTCATCTGATTGGAAAGAAGCGCAACCACTTTTGGATTTCATTCTTTTAAAGACCTTCAACTTCCTTCCTCTAAAACTTTAGACTCTAAAGTAACAGTTCATCTCCTAGAATCACTTACTTGCAGATCAGTGATGAAAAGTCAAGCTCGATCGGTCTTAACAAAATAGACTTTTCATTATTTTAAATGCTTAGGCTAGGCTTCGATATACAACTTAGTGTTACCCTTTCCTTACTAGAAAATAATTATGTGCTGGTCGAAAAATGCTATTCAGTTCAATTACAGAGGGATAACGTCTATTGTCCTCTTCATGCATCGAAATGTCAAAAAGCAATGAAATAAGTTATAGTGAAGCCGTAACAAGTTTCACCAGGATATTCTTCCACAAGCCGATACAAAAATTGACAAAAGTCGCCGGACCACAGCATAAATTAGGAGAGAAGATTATGCTGGTACGCAAACTCCCCACTCACCACAGGACATCATATAAACAAACGAATCTAAGACTACTTCGGCATGAGCAGACCACCTACCCTAATCCACAATAATTGCATCACTTCCCTTATTGCCTGCGCACACAAAAGTGTTTGCAATAAAATTTAATAAGACTCATTGACGTTATCAAAATTAATTGAACTCAATTGAGTCAGGTTCCCATGACCTTTCCAAATTCAAGCCCAATTGCGAATTCGTCATCCGCACCATACCACCACCACCACCACCATAATCAGCAGCAGTGTCCAACCAACCAGTATAGAAGGATCCTCAAGTCCACTTTGCAAACTCATGATTCATCGAAACTAACTATTCTGCGTGAGAAATTTTCCATCCATCCACTTCCATCCCTATCTGCTCGTATCCATATTTACCCACGCTAACGCACCCAGAATACCTTCGTAGGTACATCAGGAACGGAACAAGTCCTCGGCGATAAATCGATCTTATGCGGGCTATTTTGAATTTACCCTCCGGTGGTGGCGGCGGCGGTTGTTTTAATTCACTCAGATTGAATTAAACCTTTATACAAGGGATGATCCGAGGCGCAGTAGCCTATACGCTGCTGCCCGCAATGACACAAATCATCCCACGGGATACGCATGACCATTGCAATATTGTAGGTACACCATTCACACAATGTTTACCCACTCATTGTGTTCGGAAATATGAGATCCTGGCGCGCTCAAGGGTTGGCCACTCCCAATGGGAAACATCATTAGCGAGTACACGGAAGAAGGAAGTAATGTTTGCGCGCATCCTTCCACCCTCCTTGTATAGAACAGATGAAAGTGAAAAGAACACATTGGGGTGGAAACGTATGTTCTCCGTTTGCGACTGTGACAAATGCACGCTCATAAGTGCATGATTGCGTCACAGAAGCATGATTAAGTTGGTGCATGTGGATTATGAACGCATCCCTAGGGTATTTAACTAAGGAAGCAATAACGAATGTTATTTGATACCTACACTGGAAAGCGGAATTGAATTTGAAACACGCAAATCAGAAAGTATATTAATAATCGACTGTGTATATACACGAAAAGCGTTTTTTTTTTGTTTCGGAGAAAATATCTCACCAGGTGCAGCCGGGACCAGGAGTTTTGTTTTATGAGAGGGTGAAAGGCAATTTATTCCTTTCTTCGTCAGGGGATCAATTAATTCATATTTTGGGGTAGGCAATCTTGGAAGGTATTGATTCGATGCGCCATCTGATGATTACACATCATATCATGATGGGTAGAAGCAGAAAGCTCTAGATCTTAGTTTCGTTTCTTTATCTAAGTAAGTTGGCGTCTAAAAGGGTACAACAATAAGATTTCTATCAACTAGTGTGGGGTACGGTGGAGTTACTCGAAAATCTTTCAAGATCTCCTACTTTTCGACAGGAATCAGAAATATAAAATTTTTATTGATGAGGCGTTCTCGAGATGCTTTCAAAGCCCTAAAATGTGGTCCATTAAAAAAAAATTTACTCATGGGCTAGTATGTTGGGTCGAGCAAAATAGCTTACTGATCATTTTCTAGGTTAGATTTTAACCCTAGATTCATAAACGGGTCTCACAGACCCTCTCAGTTGATTAATCAGTCATAGCAGGCGGTGTGAAAGAGATACAAACACGTACCTTTCATTACCTTCCTAAAAATAAGAAAGCTTAGTGTCGCGCAAGTTTCGTTGGTGCCTAAAAGTTTCATTCATTCATTTTCAATGGTCCGCTTGTCCATTAAGTGGGTCGCGGGTGTAGGTTGCTCAAGTGGACCCTCCATAGCTCTCGATCCTCCGCCATCGACTCTAAATCATCAGGGGCAATCCCCATACGGTTATAGGAGAGATTATGGACTTGATCTAACCATCTCATCCTTGGTCTACCTAGAGGACGCCTACCCGATGGTACGGATTCCATAGCACGTCGTGGAATCCTGGTCGGGGACATGCGTTTAACATGCCCAAACCACCGAAGCATGGATCGCTCCGTCCGGAGAAGTAGCTGCTCGACATTGAGTTCCTCACGTATTCTAGTATTTCTAATGCGATCTCGACGGGTCACACCAGCAATACTACGGAGAAATCTCATTTCGGCAGCTTGTATTCGCGATCTTATTCTTTCGGTCATTACCCAAACCTCATGACCATAGGTGAGAGTTGGAACAAACACCGAATTAAAGACTGACAACTTAGCTTTGACACCAAGTTCAGTCCTCCTGATAAGGAATGACCAAGCTGTCTCAAAATCGATCCAGCCTGACCAATCCTACAGGAAAACTCGGCATTGCTCCTTCCATCACTCGTGAATAAGACCCCGAGATACTTAAACTTCTCCACCTGTTTCAATGGGACTCCACTAACATGCAGAGTGCATTGAACAGGCGTTCTGGAGACGACCATCACTTCAGATTTGTTCACATTTACCCTCATCTCAGCTTCAACACAAACGGCTACAAACCGATCGAGTGCGCGCTGAAGTTCAGTCTGAGAGGACCCAAGGATGACCAAGTCATCAGCGAAGAGCAAATGACTTATCCTCAGATCTCCCAATTCGAAACGTTCCTCACCAAGACTGCGCTGTAACATCCAGTCCATATAAGTAATGAAAAGGAGAGGCGACAAGACGCACCCTTGGCGAAGTCCAACGCCCACGGTGAAAGGTATTGATTTAACGCCGTTTACCCGAACACAGCTTTTACAGTTTGTGTAAAGAGATTGAATGGCTCTCAAGAGAGAACCATCAATTCCATACTCCTGTAATACACTCCAGAGTTTCCCTCGGGGGACTCGGTCGTATGCTTTCTCCAAATCTACGAAGCAAGCGTAAACAGGTGTAGCATACTCCCAAGCCTTCTCAAGTACCATTCTGAGAGTGAATAACTGGTCGGTTGTGCTTCTGCCGGGACGAAAGCCGCACTGCTCATCTCCTAATCGTGCCTCGACCACAGCTCTGCAACGCGTTTCCAGCACCTTGGCAAAGACTTTTCCGGGGAGACTTAAAAGTGATATACCCCTGTAATTGGAGCAATCCCTCTTATCCCCTTTCTTGAAAAGGGGCACAATCACCCCAATCTGCCAATCGCTGGGAGTTTCGCCGCATTCCCAGGCCACTTTAATGACACGAGCGAGCCATTTGACTCCCTCTTCACCTAAGGCCCTTAGCATTTCTGGCCGGATTTCATCTACTCCTGCAGATTTGCCAGCTTTTAGCGATTTGATCGCAAAAGTGACTTCCTCTACCGTGGGACTATTTTCCGCCCTGCTTAAGGCGATAGATGTGTCATCCTCGATGCCCTGGATTGGATTGAGCAATTCGGAAAAGTGCTCGCTCCATCTGCGCAAGATGTCCTCCTCATTAGAAAGAAGTGTACCATCTTTGGATTTGACTCCTTCGATAATGTTCCACTTCCTTCCTCTAAGACGGCGGATGGTCTGCCAGAACACCTTGCTTGCAGATCTGTGATCACGGTCCAATTTTTCGCCGAACTCCTTCCAAGAATGTTCTTTGGCTGCTTTAACAGCCAATTTGCAAGTTCTTCGCGCCTCAATGTACCAGTTTCGAGAAGGAGAGTCCCCCAAGTGAATCCACACCTTGAAAGCCTTCTTCTTCTCTCTGATAGCTTCTTGAACTCCGGGCGTTTTAAACCACGCAGTTCTTTTCTCACCACCAGCCGCCACACCGAGCCGCTTCACTCCGCAAACATGTCCTGCAGAGGCAATAACTGCTGTTGAAAACAACTGCCATTCTTCCTCTACATTCAATGGAACATTTGGAATTTGTTCAAACCTTGCAGATACCTGCCGTGCAAATTCCTCCCGTATCTCATCGTTCTGCAGCCCCTCCCACCGTATGCGCGTAACCATTCTTGGTTTACGCTTTGGCAGGATAGGTATTTGATCGTTGAGATACAATTTGCACAACACCAGGTGGTGATCAGTTGACAGTTCAGCCCCTCTCAAAACACGAACATCACAAACCATCCTTTTAATACACGATGGTACCACAAAGAAATCTATCAGCGATTTCTGCTGAAGACTTCGACGGTACCATGTGTATTTATGGATATCTTTGTGTGGAAAGAAAGTGTTCATAATGGACATTCCATTTGAACAACAAAAGTCCAACAACTTCTCTCCGTTCGCGTTCTGATCGGGGTCACCGTGTTTCCCAATCGCGCTGCCCCATGTCGAGAAATCCGCACCCACGTGAGCATTGAAATCACCCATCAGGATATAAGAATCCATATCTGCAACCTTTTCAAGGGCTGCATCAACTTCATCTAAGAAAGCTGCGTACCCTGACTCCAGATTCGGTGCATACACCTGCACTAGAGCCAGAGTTGATCTTTCAAGCTTAAGCTTTAAGATCGCAACTCTCCCTCCTAACGGAATCCACTCCAATACTCTGCCTGACAGCCTGGGACTTGTGAGTATCCCCACTCCCGCCTGAGCAGACATTGAAGGTGCTACTCCCGACATGAAGAGTTTCCACCCATCTGCAAGGTCCACAGTTCTAGAACCCCTTTGCTTTGTTGAGGAAACACCAACTATATCTAGTCGATATTTAACAGCCTCCCCAACAAGCTCCAGGTCTTTTCCCGTGAGCGAAGAGATGTTCCACGTGCCTATCCTAAGTCGATGCCGTTGTCGAGTAACCGAAAGTCCACTTATGCCCCTATTGGTGCATAGCGCATCCACCCTCTGACCCCCATAATGGTTTGCGAGACCATTGACAGGAAGCTCGTAGCCGTTTCGGGTTAAACCCGGCCGACTGCCGAGCGTGACAAGCCGACCACCAGACGCTCGCAAACTGCCACCCTCCAGGCCTGGCTCCAAAGGGCGCCCTATTTTGACAGGCTTGGCAATATCCGAGGCTCGCTTTCGTCGCTTTGTCATCATTGGGTGTGTGCTTCGTTAGCCATGTCTAGGTGAACCTAGACATGTTGCCCGCCCCCCACCACGGGGAGGTCAGCTACATGAGGGGGCGCCTAAAAGTTTAGTTTTCGAAATTTGACGTGCAAGGGGTCTGAGGTACGTAATTATGTTTATGAATAATGTTAAATTTTTTTAAAGTTACGTGGCGCCTATGTTACCTTTTTGACATATTGAATACCTATGCCTATAGTCAACTTTTTTGTCATCCATCTAAGTAATAGCAGTCGTAATAAACAAAAACCATTGACAAAGGGACCATTTGTGGAAGAGATGTCACGCAAATTGATAGAGCCTTGGTTGGGTTATATGGTAGCGAAGTACCAATTTTGAGGTGATTCCTAAAAAGGAATATTGATGCCATTTTAGGTGATACTTTGCCATGTATTCCAGTGAACTCTGAAAAACAACCCAGAAAAAATTGGATTTTTTACGTTTACACAAAGATACGTAAGACCTTTCTGTACCTTGTGTATTGTGGGAATTGGTATCAAAATTTCGCCCGATGAAATAATTTTATTTTTTTTTTTGTATTTATTTAAAATAAATGTTCCTCAAAGTAACCTGTGTGTTTTTTTTTTTCCAAAAAATCTTTAGAGAGTAAATAAGATAACTTTGAAGGCAAGGGGTCTCACAGACCTATGTTTATGAACGATGTAACAATGAATATAGTTTATGAATCTAGGGTTAAGCTACATATGCCGATAGTAACAACTATTGCAATGTAATGCATGGAAAAAAAGGTGTGAACGGTTTTGTCTCTGAACGTCAACAGAAGGCGGCAGGAGCAAATAGGTCTGTCGTCAAAAATGATCAGAATTTGCATCTACGAGCATGTTCTTGTAAATGTGGAGATATACTCGTAAATGAAAATGTACTGGTTTTGAGCAGATGATCTTGTCAACGTTTCAGAAAATCTCTATTGCCTTTCAACTAGAAACTCTGGTTTTCGGAGAGCACACAATTGGGTTTTGAATGGTACTCGTTTTAACTAATGGGGCCGGTTTCACAGTAGCAACTTAAGTATCGATTGTTCCTAAAGTTCCATTTAAGGGTTGATTTATTGTGTAATATATTTGATTATAAAACTTAAGTGGCCAATATTTTACACTTAAGTTTTACCCACTCACAAGCTACTCAGCTGTTAGCGAATTGACATGTTTATTTTGATTTTTTCTTCGGTTTACGAGTTCAATTAAACACAATAATTTATTTTCTCTAAAATGTGGGTACATTTGTCGTTCAAAACCTATTTTACAAATCAAATTCAATATTAAATACTGCAAAACAAACTTATAAACGTATATAAAGTGATGCCAAGTTTTGTTTTCACATTATATACATACGTTTAGTTGTTAAAAAGAGGTATTTTAGATGTGCCTACTCTCCACTCGTAATCTCATCTAAAGCAGGGGTGCCTTCCGATTATGCCGGGTCTGCCTAATATACCTCACCTTGATAATTTAGCATGGGTTCTACTACCAAGCAAACTACCGTCTCAGGTGGGGTAGTTTTTGGTATCATCCATACCTGGGAATAATCCTTTACAGTAAACTATCATGTAACCCACAAATATAACGTATCGCAAACAGAGGCGCCAAATCCCTTCGGATCTGCCGCCGAGTCTGTGCCTCTGTGGTAACAATTGGGATTTAAAACCCCAGACGATATATTGGCTAGCTATATTCGCTTGTGGTTAGACCAGCGATCACCTATGCTGCCATGGTCTGGTGGATAAAAACTAACGAGAGGGTCCAACGTATACCCGGAAACTGCATGACGGGCTGTCTACGGTCCACCCCGACCACAGCATTAAATGTCATCCTAGGCCTATTACCCATTCAAGTAGGTACACATTCAAATGGAGTCAAGACTGGGTATCCATCGTCTATTCCATTCGAAAAACACCGACCCCCATTCCTACCATGGGGGTCAGCTTTCCTTAGTTAAAACTATCCTAGACGACACGTTACCAAAATATGGCTTCCATAAAAACTTCTCCATAAAATACAATCGTACTCCATCGCGACTTGACCTGGTCTGGTATACAGATGGTTCCAAGATGGATGCAGGGATTGGATCTGGCATTTATGGAGAATCGCCTCAAGCGAACTTTTCAGTCAGCCTAGGCAAACACTCGTTCATATTCCAAGCTGAGGTTCTTGGCATTAACTATTAGAATAGAATATAATAAACATAAGTTCTAATACCCGTGGTTAAACTATATTCATCTTATAAGACAGCCAAGCTGCGCTTAAATCTTTGGGTTCGTCTGTCATAAAATCAAAGCTGGTCCTGGAAACGTACTGGGCCATCTACGAACTTGCAAAGAAAAACCTAACCACACTACACGGGATTCCAGCCGACAGTGGCTTCGCTGGAAACGAAACAGCATACTCACTGGTCAAAGCCGGCGATACAATGCCACTTGTCGGACCTGAACCCTTCTGCGGTGTCAGTAAGAGATGTTTTAGGAAACACATCAAGAACTTAGCTCTAACCGAATCCAATGAAGTGTGGCTTAAAACACGTGGGCAGAAGTGCACCAAACAATTCTTCCCAAAATTTTCCCCCAGGAAATCCTGCTGTCTTACTAACCTGTCTTACTACCCTAAGAATCTTAACAGGTATAATTACTGGCCATGGCCTTATGAAAAAACACCTTCACCGAATTGGAGTCTCACCAGACCCCACATGTAGACTGAGTCCGGATCTGGAGAGCGACGAAACCTCCCTTCACATTCTCACGGAATGTCCGGCTGTCTTCCGCCTCAGAAAGAATGTCCTTGGTGAAGAAATCATCAACCCAGAGAAGATACTTGACTTCCTGACTGTCTTCGGAGTAAAAAGGTTGCCCTAGGACCCCACCAGGGAAGGCACAATAGACCCCTTTAGAGAGGCCGCAGTGCCAGTGCCCAATAAAGGCTCTCCCGACTTAAAATCTTCTAATAAATAGATAGATAGATAACCCTAGTTTCATGGATATGCCGTCTGATGCAATGACACAGGAACTTCAGCCAGAGTCTAACCAGGGTTTGGGATGTAGGAACTAGTCAAGGTTCTGGTGCTGCTTCGTGGAAATCGATAACATTAGAAATCTGCATGCCTCTGTTTGTTAAGCGCAGATTTATACTATCCCAATGGCTGCCGAATATATTGTTAGGATTGGATTTATTGTATAAGATTGGATTTTAAACCGCCATAGAAGTGATTTGTGGGCGCAGTAGCGTAGTGGTTAGTGTGCTGGACTATTGTGCGAGGGATCCCAGGTTCGATCCCCGGAAAAACACAAATTACATCTTAAGGTTTTTTCTACTGTGCCACCTCTCGCGAACGTCTGACAAACGTCCGAGAGTATGACTGTCATGAAAAAGCTTCTCAATCCAGCCGTTCGGACTCGGCATAAAATTGTAGGTCCCTTCCATTCATCCCAAAAATAGAAACTCACACAAAACGAATGGTTGCGAGAAGCTAGGCCTTGGGTGTCACCCGCCTGTTGCGCCACCTATTTTTTTATTTTATTAGTTTAACTGATGGAGATCGATTGATTACCGAAATTTATCTGCATATAAGTGTGCATGTCTGGCTTAGTTCAAGGAAAGATCCCTTTCTCGCCAAAAGATTGTGTATTGCCAAGCACACTTTTATGTCCATGAAGCCCGCGTGCCAAAAACCCTAAGCTCTTTAAGATTCATAGACTCACAAAGTCACAAACTTCGATTGTATTTCTGCGGCAAACGTCGCCTCATTATGCTGCTGCGGTGTCAATGATAAAGGTTATATCAACATGTGATTGTGCGTTCATGGCAGCCGGAGAGTCTCAGGGAGGAAATCCAAGAACATCCGAATGGAATACAGCGCCAACACCAATATCCAACTTGCAGCTATCCATTGAGTTGGTGGAATGGTGGATACAAATGGGGGTTAGGCCCTGCATCCACTGTTTAATTGTCGCCCTGCCAGCAAACGCCTTTCAATAATCATTCAATCACTATTATTTAGAGATACATATATTGTTCAGTTAAACAATTTTTCCTTGACATGGTATTTTGACATTACATACTCGCACATAAACAGGGTGCTAAGTACGTGCCTTATAAAAATCGTTGATCCTTAAATGTCCCCCCTTCCTCTATTGGGTGACAAGCAAACATTCTAATCACTTGGCCAGTGTTCTCTGTGTCAATAACTAATACGTACGATGACTAGAGTAGAACCTACCACTGAATACTCCAACTCCAACACAAATGCGTCCTCTTACACCTTTATGCATTCGATCCAAGGAAACCTTGGATAATCAGCTATCGTTGCTTACAATTTCTTACATCAGAGGCCAATCGTAGTCCATACCCATCACAATTACCAGACATAATTACACCATCAAATTCGATAATCGACCATCGAATCTCAACTACTACTTCAAGGCGGTGGCTGGCTTTGATATTCCTTAAAAGCACGTCTTGGCTAAATCAGACTCTAGCGACCGCCCGTCAACCTTCAAAACTTATCATGCACAATGTGTAGTGACCACGTGCTTGCTCCAAAGACAATAGCCCATAAATAAATGGACGAAACTCGCTTACCATTCGGAGAATGGTATTTTACTCCACGTACACCATTTGTAAACTGCCTGATTCTTAAGTCCATTATTGCTAGTCTCCTTATGCATATTGATCTGATGTTGTAGATATCAGCAGCACTCCTGAAGTTCGTTGAGACGTTTAGGTACTAGCGCCACTGCGATATTCGTCGATCGGTCAGATACAATAATGCATCTGAATGAAATCGAATTTTGGGTTAAGTGCGGTGTGGCAGACAGAAGCCCTCAGGATAAATCGGTTTTTATTGTATACGTATATAAAGTCGAGTCAATGGTGTCGATGTGGTTTCAATTCTTGGTGCCTCGTGTGATTCAAATCTTTGGAAAAAAAAATCTCTAAAAATTGTAATTGCATTCGTTTGATTGCGTTATGTTAGATTTATGGCTGGAGAATTGGCCAATTGTTGAATTTGTGCGGCGATTGTTTGCCTGCATAAAGTTTTCCAAAAGAAAATGTCTGGATTGTTGCAAACAATTTTGGTATGTTAATGAAGACAAGTCCTTAGGTGTGATTTTATTTTATTAAAGCCATTTATTTGGTTGATTCTGTTAATTTTTTTTATAATTTTCCAGAAGCAGATTAAGTATAGGTAATATTTTGTTTTTGAGTGTGTAACAATTTTCCGGGGATCTTGACACTTCAAAGTTAAAAAAAAAAAATTTCTTTTGTAAGTTCTGGATCGTTGTTCTTATTTTGATACAAATTCTAAAAAGATCAAAGCGGACATTTTTGAGTTTTCTAAGCAAGACATGCGTTTCGAATTAATTATAAAAAAAAGGTTATGAGAGATGTGAAGAGGGAGCATATACAGGGTGGGCCAAAAGAATTCATCCGATGTTGAAATTCAATTTCACATCAAGATCCATTGCGGGAATCCATACAATTCAAGTTTTCTTAACCGGATAACATGATTAACTTTGTTAAATGCTTTGCTAAAATCAGCATAATAAACATCTAATCAAACTGTTTTCAATCATAAACATATTTATGAATTGAATAGTGGTGGAGTGATCGATTGTCATTACAAATTTTTAAATTTGAGCTGGCCTCGAGTGCGTCTAGATCAGATGTGGTGGTCGTCTACTGATGAGCCCACCCACCACATTGGGGCGAAACGCATTACTGGAGTCGAGGCCAGCTCAAATAAAAAACATCTGTTTGTAAACCATTCACCATGCTTTCATTGACATGGGAAGTAATTTCTAATAAATTAGTCACAGTTGATTTTTTGGGACAAAATCCATGCTGCTCATCAGCAAAAATTAGAATGCTTATGTTGTCTTGCCTTAAATATGTGTTTTGATCAAAATCGTTAGAGCGGTTTTTTGTTAAATTATGCTGACAAATGTTACAATTTGGATTCGAAAAGCCCTGTTATTAAACTGTTTAGCTAAAAACTGAGTACCACGTATTCTTCAGGATATAAACATTACCTGACAGTAACATTTTTATCATAATCGAAAATGGCGTTTTAGAGATATAAGCAGTTTTTTAAAGTACTATTATTAGGGATTTGAGTGGATATCAAAGGACGCAGTCTATTTAGACAAAAACTGAGTTTACTATCAAATTAAGAATGACAATAGTACCTTAAAACTATTTTTTTAGGCACGTCCGTTTTCGAGAAAAAGCCAATTGCCAAAACTGCCGTTGCTGGACTTTTTAGCGAAAAACTGGTTATGCAGTCATGTTAGGCATGCTTACTTCAACTCAACTATCAATTTTGGTTGAAATCGTTAGAGCCGTTTTCGAAAAAATCTAAATTTAGACATATTTCGTAATATTTCGTAAAATTTGTATATGGGAGGTACCGTTAATATTAGGGCTAGCATGAAAAAAAAAGTGTTCCTGTCGGGAAGCCCACAAACTCTAAATACGGAGTTTGAAGCAAATCTGTCCAATTGTTTAGATTCCCCAACGGTGGGACAGACCGACATACGGACGGACAGAATTGCGAGTTCCACTTTTTTGAGATATTACTTTTGATCGTAATATCAGAATTGATTAAAATCTCGAGTTCGAAATTTTGTACGAAAACAATATCTTTCTCTTACTATGTATACGAGAAAGTTAACAAGTAAAAGTTTTATCATCGGCCTGGCCGATGCTTTGATACCCTCCACTGCATAAAAGTCATGCAAAATGTTTGCCATGCGAGTTAGTATGTGTCTAATATTGGTTTTGTATGGTAGGTAGCAGAACTACTTTACCGACATACACAATTTTCCATACCAACCTGTCGACTGTTAAAAAAAGTCCTCACAAAATTTCATTCACCGAAGTCGATTCGTTTTGACGCTATCGTGCTTTCAACAGACAGAGATATATGGGTCAAATATTGGCTTTGTATGGGAGGTAACAGAACTACTTGACCGACATGGACCATTTTCAATACAAACTTGAAGGGCATAAATATAAGACCTCTCATAAAATTTCAGTTGCCTAAGTCGATTCGTTCGGACGCTATCGTTGTTTCAACAGACAGAGAGACACATGGGTCTAATAGTGGTTTTGTATGGGAGGTACCAGAGCTACTTGACCGACATAGCTTATTTTCAATACCAACCTGACGACGGTAAAAATAAGTAGTCCTATAAAATTTCATTCGCCTAGGTCAATTCCTTTGGACGCTATCGTGCTTTCAACAGACAGACAGACAGACAGACAGACAGGACAGACAGGACAGACAGGACAGACAGGACAGACAGGACAGACAGGACAGACAGGACAGACAGGACAGACAGACAGACAGACATGACTTAATCGATTCAGAATGTGATCCTGATTCAGAATATATAGATATACTTTATAGGGTCTCCGGTGAATCCTTCCTGGCGTTACAAACGTAATGGCAAAGTGAATATACCTTCCTGTGGAGGGTATAAAAATTAATTTTGCCCTCAAATTGACGAATGACAAATTATTTAGTGCGTACTAAAAGATATTAGATACTTTTCGTAGTTTTAAGTTTATTACCAGGTAACAACGATAAAGTGGGCTTTAGTACTGACTTTGTTACGTACTAAAATAACTTAAAGTATACTTTATCTGACTATAATTTTGCGCTATTGCGTTCTAGGATAGCTTTTCACTCCGACAAATTTAAATATGCATACGTCTGCCCTGTATCCTTAAGTAGGCTTAAAACTATTTTAAAGCAAACAACTGAAATTACAATAAACATGCATGTTGCATCTTAAAACATCACTCCTTACTTGCAACCGAGAATCGTATTCCAAGCTGTGACTTCTCTCATTTTACCCTAAACGTGTCATACTCGATTTTGTAAAACAAGATTCCGGATCATTTCGAAAATGCTTATACAATTACACAACTGCTTCCCCGTTTGCGTTGAATTTCCGAAATCTTAAACGAGCAAGACGTTCCGTTTTTGAATATCACACCCAGGTGGATGAATAGGAATACACGTCTTGTGTCTTCTTCCGCACCAAAGCAGAGCGAAAGAGTAGACAAATACGAAAAAAAAAAAAAAAATGTCTTGTAACGATCATTATTGGATTTGGGTTTTGGAACTCTGTGTACACACACGTCGCTCGTCGTCATGTTTTCTTCTCCCTCTATGATATCGTGGCCGGGGGTACCATAAGAAAATCTCAATGAGGGGAATCGAACCCTATATGAAAGGGTCTGGTAGAGACTTCCAGGTGTTCCTTTAAAGACAGGAAAGGTGCAACATTCCATGTCTTAACAAAATACCAATGAAAATCGGCAACAATATTGCTTAGATACGAGTACACTTTGTGCGAGGGGTGTCAAACTGATATAAGATCCCGGACAAGAAGTTTATTTGTTTCTGGTCTTTCCGGCCGTAGAAGGTACCTATAGGTAAATCACTTGAATACGATTTCGTCATTGATATGGTAAACGATGATAATCTGATTGTGGGAGCAGATGTTCTCCGAAGTAGATAGGGGTTTTGGCATGCGCTCCTACTCAATAGCAATAGCACGTGTGGCGTATATGATGTTGGCGCCAAAAGTTTCTATGCACTTATTGTTATGGATATGCTATTGTGAAATTTCACATGTTATTATAAATAAAACTACTTGTGGTGTTTGGCAATGAAATCGACAGGAAGAATGTTTTTTTTTCTTTTACAATCTGTAATCAGTTTGAGATGTGGAAATAACTTGACACCTGGGCGACAGAGATAGACTCCTGTGTTTGTGCGGGGACTGTCTTCAATTATCAGGAGCAATTAGTTTGGATCGTTGTTTTTATTTTATTTTTAGTTTTTTAAGGAAGCTATTTTTGGAAAGCGACAGCATTTGTTTTATTCTGCATTCACTGAATAACAGAATTTTACCATAAGTAGGGGGTGTACGCCCCACGTAATAATTGAATTAATGTGGGTGTAATTTTTAATCCTAGGTGACACCTCAGGTTCGAGGATGTGAGATTATTAAATATTTTCTTTATGTGTGGGAAAGCTGTTAAAATAAATTCGAATGTCAACTGAGACTACATTTAATCCTGTGAACACTGATGTTGTGGGAATATTTAAAATAAAGCTGTATATCCATCCATCTGGACTGTATTAGTATCTAGTCAATTTGGTGATTTTCAGGATGCAAGACTGCAATTTGAAAAACAAGATGGCTCAACATTTTATATTAATTCTGCAAAACAAGGCTGAACACGTGAATGGCTAGAGAAGTGTAGTTTAACACAGTCAGGAAAAATCTAGTCCAAACAAATCTAATCGACCTAACATGACTAGATTTTTTAATGTGCTCTGACTTATCTTTTGCTAGAATCTCATCGTCAGAGCATACCTTACCTACTTCCTTCAATCCAGTTTCTTTAATGACTCTGAGAATGAAAAGTGTGTGGCGCAAAAGTTGTCACCAGATTTTCTTTGGCTGTTATTTTTCTGCTCTTAGATTGCCTATGATGTCTTAAATTTTTTTTTTCATAAATGACCATTCGGCCCAATTTATGACTTCCGGGGATAGGTTCTCGCTTTCTTGACGAATATTTTCTTTGAGGGCTTCTAAAGTCTGACGTTAGTTGACAAAGACTTGTGAGTTAAAAAAAAACACAAAAATTAGTCTGAAAGTGCTAAATCAGACGATCGCCAAAACGAGAGACTAATTATAGGCGACCCGAAAATGCAGCTGGTGCAGTATTCGCCATTGCTCCATTCTGTTGGAACCACATGTTCTCCAGTCTCAATTCATTTGATTGAGTAAGAAAAAAGTCGTTGAGCATGGGTCTGTAGAGGGTGGCACAAAGTCTGGTCGAAACTCCGGAGTCATCTGCGACATTCTTAACAGAACTGCTGCTCTGGGGCCCGCCAGACCTGGTATATCATCTCGTGTTGTCCCATACTCTTCTAAGCGAGCGGCTAAACGTCGTAGTGTTTGCCAAGTTGGTATCGGACGACCAGGAAATCTGCGCAGAAATTCAAGCTACGCCAACAAAACCGACGAATTATTCCGCAAAAAAATTGTAACAATCATTCGGCGTATTTGCCCAAATATTTAAAGGGTCATTAACCTATACAAGTTTTTAAAATGTGATCTTTAGTTAGGTAGAGCGTTCTCATCACAGAATCTATAGAGATCTTCAGTCGATATTCATATTTTCCTCAGATGTTCCCTGAGCAGTGTCTTGTTAGATAACCTCTTATGTTTTGTAGGTGTAGTTCTTACTTAAATACTTTGAATATTTTAAGGCTATAATTACCAACGTTTTTCAGGCCTTGATCTGTACAGGAATGCGTAACCATCATATAAGACATTTTCGCTGATTTGCTTCTGTTTTATACAAGGTGGCGCAAAAGTAATCCTCCTATCAGAAAATGCTATAAATTTTGCGATTGGCCCCTAATGTCAGTTCTGTTTTGACATTTGTGTAGTAAACACATGCGAAAAACACGCTAATAAACAATGTTACGTTACACTGCTCCAGAACGCGGAATATTGGTGACTATTTATTTGAGCAAATATCGGTCGGTGACTTTGGCACAACGTGAATTTCGTCGCAGATTTCCTAGCCGTCCAACACCTACTGGTGAAACACTGCGACGTAGCCGCTCGCCTCGAAGAGACTGGCACAACACGAGATGCTGCCAGGCGGGGCAGACCCCGGAGTAGCCGTTCTGTAGAGAATATTGCTGCTGTAGCCGAAGATGTCATGGACATGAAGACGTCGCGGGCCAAACGGTTACTGTGAATGATGAGCGCTACAGAGCAATGATCAACGAGTTCTTTTTGCCGCAACTTGATGAATGGGGATTGGAAAACATGTGGTTCCAACAGGACGGTGCAACGGCACACACTGCACGTGCCACAACCGATATGCTGAAGGATGCATTTCCCGGGCGCCTAATCTCCCGTTTTGGCGATTTGCACTGGCCTGGCCAGCAAGATCGCCTGATTTGACCGCTCCAGACTTCTTTTTGTGGGGCTTTTTGAAGTCGCGGGTTTATGTCAACAAGCCTCAGACTCTTGCAGCTCTTAAAGACAATATCCGTCAAGAATGTGAGGACCTATCGCCGGAAGTTTTGGCCAAAGTGATGGAAAATGCCATAAAATGGGCTCAAATGACAATCAACTGTGGCGGCGGCCATTTACATGACATCATATTCTCGACTTGATGTAACAAAAATTGAAAGACCAAATAAAAATAATCCACAAGAAGAATCAAAGTTTTTCATTTTTTTTTTAAATTACAGCCAAAAAACATCGGAAGGTTATTTTTGCGCCACCTTGTATTTTTGGATTCGTGATGCTTTTTATGATTGCAGACAATTGTTAGTTCTGCACCTAATATGTTGACGTAAAGTAATTGCAGGTACTCTGAAATATGTCACCAGATAGCGAGGTTCTAATTGTGCTTGTCCTCTGGCCATTAGTCTGTTCAATTGTGTATTGATCTTTATAGCTTTTTAAGACGCGATCTGCTAAAAATAATATTCAAATTTTTCTCCAAAGTTCTTAACTACATCTTTAGTGTTTATTTCCTCCTAGCTTGGCCCGCTTTTACCTTGTAATTATCTGCTTCCTAATAAGCACTTATAGGCATATTGCCTATTCACTTATGATCATACATCCAGAATTAAACACATTTCACGACATCTTTCAACAGTCTTTGGTCATGTCTAGGTACCTATTTTCGGGCAATTTTTGAGAGCAGTGATTCAGTGGTTAGTGTGTTGGACTAACACATCTTGGGAACATCTATTCCGAGGGTAAAGCTGGTCTTGAAAAGCTTTTCTGATTGGCCTTGGAATAAAATATTAGATCGACAAATTAAAACTCACACAAAAAAAATATTCCGAAGCTGGCCTAGAGTGCCTATATGGATCTTTTGCGCAAAACATTTATTTTTATTTTTATCTTTCTTATTATTCCATAAAAAGAAATATGTATTACATAAGTCGGGTCCTAGGATTAAGGCACGAGCTGCACTAGAAGCAAAGTCCATCGTTTGCGTTTCCTCTGTGCTCTTATGCTAACTCTTTCGTCTCTGAGGTAATCATACGTGAGAGATGTGATATTGTGGCACATCGAAAGTTTTATCTAAAGAGTTTAAAATATACCTGCACATTCATAACGATTTTTCTTAATTTTGCTTATATTTACATGAAACTTGTAGAAACTCCTAACCATACCTCCAATACATGCTCCTATTACCTGATGAGTTCTCTTTTCGGAGCCGGTGTTGCTTAGCAAGGAAATCGCCTGCTCTCAGAACTACTGTAGATGTTCGTGACCAGAGCAGCCTCTCTAAAGATTTTTCAGCCTTATCAGGAATAGATTAAAGCTCTAGACCCATATGATATCTGGATTTTCTTTATCCTTGATTATTAGCACCGGTCACTATTTTTGCTAGTTCTGGAAGACCCATTGTTGTAGGCAGCGGTTCAACATGCAGAGCAGATATCGGTGAACCTATAACTCTTCAACTATCTGCGATATTCTTCTTTTTATGCAAATTACTTATATTTGAGGACCGGTGCTTTTGCTTAGCCTACTCCTGGATTAACAAGAATCTTGATTGCGACTACAAGTATTCAGGAATACACCCCACAATTATTTAGCAATACCCATCGAACTTCCATCCAACAATCCTCAGAACGCTTCTTTGACTATATAGATACATCATACCAATTTTACACTTCGAATTAGTATCGCTAACAAATGTACACTATTCAGTTTTAGGGATATCGACAATCGCTCCCGTTATTCCACTAATATAATATTTACCCTTCACTTAGCGATTGCAGTTATCTGCTTCAATATAGTTCGAAACCTATTATGCCCAACCAATCGTGATCGTTTTTCTCATAGCTGCACATGGGCGACATCAACTTGTCCCATGCAATTACCATTCCACCGAGGCACGCCACACCGACCGGTAACAAGTGGGTCTCCCGGTGAAATTCCGCCTGTTTGTGCCACCGCTAGCGCGCGTTGCACCGTTGCTTCTGGTATAGAGAGTCAATCCACCCACCCGGTTGCTCTCATATCTACATTGTACCTATAGCGAATAACTTTTATTATGTTTATTATAATATTTGTCCAAAGTTGTTCTGGCTTAAGCTTTTCCTGTTTGTCTTAAAATTTGTAGCCAGCAGTCTGAT
Organism: Cheilosia soror; assembly: GCA_949372485.1. NCBI lineage: Eukaryota > Metazoa > Arthropoda > Insecta > Diptera > Syrphidae > Cheilosia > Cheilosia soror. The sequence goes on from OX443561.1 coordinate 120,302,963, forward strand.
CATGTTCCGTATAGTAAATGCGACATTATTCGTTTTTAATATGGGGAGGCAAATCACACACAAAATTCGGGTCAATGGGCACCACAGCCACTTGGCTCCACCAACGATATCGTGACAAACTGTATTAAAATGCCCCAAGACAACATAACCAAACCAAATCGCGGCTGAATCATCCAAAACCCGCAATTCGAAGCCAATCGAGAGTTGGCTGCGCGAATCCTTTCTATATACAGCAGCCAACAACAACACCAAGCATTTGCCCGTGGCAGAGAATGACCTGCTTTAGATACTTGAACCTCCGTCAGCAACATGCCTCCCATAGATACAGTACAAAATAATTATTAGTTGTATTTGCTTTTGATTACTTTATGCAGAGTGCGATATCGAATTTCCATCCATAAATGTGTACAGATACAGAGCCTAAGAAATTGAAGACAACAGCTAAGCGAACTGCGATACATGACAACACTGACAAAAAAAAAATAAAAATAAAAATAAGAAGAAAAAAGTATCTTTTACCTGCTTCTAAGTGCATTTGTGATCGTAATGCGAAATGATGGGGGTCCACCTCTCACTCTAGTGGTGCCTGTCATCACTGGAAATTATGAAGTGGACACATGCAGCATAGCGATGAAATCCATTCGGAAGGATTCAGGCCATGTGCAAATAGAAAATTTCACCGCGGACGACAACGACACTAGACACTGCATGATGACAGAGTTTCGCCGAAGAATTATGCTTCCGTGTGTAGACCGCATAAGGTGGCTCTGCAGAGTGCAGTCAAGCTGGACGAGAGGAAGATGTATATAGTAGGTATACCAATGGAAAGGGATACTTTCACGGGTTTATAAATATACTAGCTGGACCCGTGCTCGCCTTGCCCGCTCGCACAAAATTATATTTGGTTCATTTAAAATTACACTTTTGAGTGATTCATTGAAATCTGTCCAGTAGCGCTTTTAGGAGAAAAAGAAAATTCCTCCCTCTCCTAGATCTTGCTACTTATTTGTAATACTGAATTTCCTTTCCTTTGCTTCCCTCTTCCTATATGGAATCCAAACAACTACCTACCCCAACCCAACACAGTTACCATACCACATATCGAATGAAATTCTGAAATGAAACCTGTTTTGTATTATACGTCTCTTCTCTTATAAAGATTATTAATATACCCCATGCGATTCTGCAGCACGCACGCCTCACCCCATCCCCATCCTTCATCGGACATACAATCATAATATACATACCTACATAATATACAACTGACCATAGCACTCACTGCGAAAACAAATCAACCCTTATCGAATGTGTAGTATACGTATGCTAGTCTTGTTTTGTTTTTGTTTGACGATCGCAAAAGTACAAACATCCATTCGTAGCAAGGTATATGTGTATGTATATATTTTCACTTCAAAAAATGCATACGTCATATCAGAATGAAATTCCTACTGCGTTGTGTGGCGATATCGATAATGGATGTAATGTATTGGATATATGCACCCTCTGCATCGCCCTCCCTCGCCGTACTCTTGCTACTTGTTTGTAATACTGCATTTTCTTTCCTATGGAATTCAAACAACTACCCTAACCCTACCCTGTTACGGCAAAACAACCAAAATAAATTCAGTCACCTAAACTAATAACAATATACATATTTGAATAGTACATTTATGTGTCTCACTTGTTTTGTTTTGTTCACACACAAACAATATAATCAAAATCAGTCCAAACGTTTAGATGAAAAAAAATAGTAAACTTCCTGGAACCCAATTGCAGCGCCACCTATCGGGTCCAATTGTGAATCTAAACCATCCAGGGACCCACTCAAACACAACAAAATTTCAGCAAAATCGGTTTTTTATCTCGCGAAGGAATAGTCTGAACTATTTTTTTTTTTTAAATCAGAGCTTAATTTTTTCGGACTTACCTTGCTGATGAAGTTTAAATTCAGAAATCAATAGGTATCTATGTATTCAATTTCACTTCTAAAATCAATATCAATTCAAGTATGTATCTAACAATCGGATTTCGTCTTTACTATGATAATATATGTATGTATATTTCACAAACTGGCTGGACAGAAGTAAGTCACTCATACACAGTACCTATCTGTTCAAGAAAAATTGCTTTCGATGTGCGACAACAACCCCAAAGTAGAACTATGGAATCCAAACAACTACCCCAACCCTACCCTGTTACGTCATATCAGAATAAAATTCCTACTGCGTTGCGTGGCGATATGCGATAATGGATGTAATGCATTGGATATATAATGTGCACCCTCTGCATCGCCCTCCCTCTCATTGATCTTGCTACTTGTTTAATATACTGCATTTCCTTTCCTTTGCTTCCCTCTTCCTATAGAATCCAAACAACTACCTACCCCAACCCAACACAGTTACCATACCACATATCAAATGAAATTCTGAAATGAAACCTGTTTTGTATTATACGTCTCTTCTCTTATGAAGATTATTAATATACCCCATGCCATTCTGCAGCACGCACGACTCACCCCATCCCCATCCTTCATCGGACATACAATCATAATATACATACCTACATAATATACAACTGACCATAGCACTCACTGCGAAAACAAATCAACCCTTATCGAGTGTTTGTTTGACGATCGCAAAAGTATAAACATCCATTCGTAGCAAGGTATATGTGTATGTATATATTTTCACTTAAAAAAATACATTTTGGCTAAAAACTGTTCCTAAGGACGTGGCTATAAACGACATAGCCTATAGCAGTCTCACAGTCTTAAGGAACATTTAAAAAAAGTTTCATCGAAATCTGTCCAGTAGTTTTCGAGTTTTTAGCTGACAAAGAAAATGCCTACGGTTTTATTATATGTAAGGATGACGATGAATGTCGTTTATATAATAAAACATTAAATTGCATACTCAGCTATAAATCAAATTTTGTCCTTGATGGAGTACTATCTGGTTAAATGAAATGCTACCCTCTTTTTAAGTTTCCTGAGGACTGTCCGGGATCGTAGAGGATGGTAGGCTGCAGTGTGTCAGGCAGAGATTCTTCACGGGTCGGGAGTAATACATACTAATACTCGAACATCAATTGAAGTGATAGACATGTCCTATCGAAAGAATATTAACTTTAAAGTGGAAAGGACAACTAAAAAGGAAGCACGCATGCATAATGACTTTTAAATAAGTAAAAACTAAAAGGTTAGTAAATTAATATAGACAGACACTCGCCCAACGTGTTGCAGTGCAAATTCGTTACAGAACCGGTGCAAATATGATTTGGCAATTTTTCGTCATTATTACAAAATTTCGTCATTTTTTATTCTAAGTCTATCGGAACTGATGATGCTGGTTCGACAGCTTTAGTGAATAGATTTCGTTATGATATTGTCTTTCGTTTGCCTAAAATTGATGCATGGTTTAAAAGTCAAATGATGACAAATTTCCGGGAGACTTGAATTGCCTGTCATGATCGTGGGATTTAACACCATTAGACTTATTCTTTCGGGGTATGTTAAAGATACAGTCTTCTACGCCTAATGTTTTAACAATATGGGTCATCCATTAATACAAAATCAAAGAACAGCTATTCGCGAAATATAGCTGCACTTATTATGAATAATGTCCTTCTTCATATTTAAAGCCCCATTTAGACGGTCATTTCAGTTTCAGTTGAGCTATCAGATAAGCTTTCAGTTGAACTGATGTTCTACAGTGCATTTAGACATCAGCCTATTATTGAGTTGAGCTTTCCATTTACTTGTGATTAGCCGAAGGTTAGACGATTATTTCTACTAAAACGGACAACTGAACTGAAAACTTATGGGAATTCCATCCGTTTCAGTCTGAGTTTCAGTTTCAGTTAGACGCTTCAATTTTTGCATTTAGACATCAATTTAACTGAAAGCTTAACTGATAGCTCAACTTAAACCGAAACTGAAATGATCGTCTAAATGGGGCTTTACAGACTTCTCCCTACGACGGGATAACCTGTGAGATGCAAAATAAATCGAAGCCTATTAGGTCTTTTTTTTTCGTTCGGAGGTGTAAATTTCGAAAGACGAAACCTAGCACGGCACTCAACAACAGTATGGAATTTTTACCCACTAAACCCCACTCCCACAGCCGCCCCATTCTCCGCGCTACTGCTGTCAAGTATTTGATGGCGGCTCGCCAACTTTTCTGTGTAGTTTACTGACCTTGGACATTGGAAAAACACATTGGTCAATACAAGACGGGCAGTAGAGGCTGTCGTCATGCTTCCTTGTATAAATACGAACGGAAGCATACATGGCCGGTTAGGAACTGTGTTAGGTAAAAGTCGAGTTATGTATGAGTCGGTGTGTCCACCTGTCTTTCTGAGGTGTTCCAGCGTTCTTGCCACTATCTTAAGCACTCTATTCTATGCGGTTTTCCGCATTCTTAATTCTCTTCTCTCTCCCTGCGTTGTATCTGGCGTTGTTGGCCGACTGTCAGAATATCTATTGGCAGCATTCTTGTTACCGCGCAGGCTACATCACTGGAGGTTGTGCGAAATGCGCAAATATTTCTTAATGCACTTTGTCGATATACTGATGTTAAGACTAATTTGCCCGAAAAAAGGGTGAGGAATCTCTCTGGGTCCTTTTATTTTATAACCATAACCTTACAAAGACCTTCAACAAATCTACTCAAAAAGGGCAAAAGTCTGCAAAGCAATAACAAAATAAAATAATAGTTTAAAAAACTAAAAAACGCTTTTAGAAGTAGGTACCTACTGCACTAAAAGCAAAAAAATAAAAATTAACCAATCTATTTTTAAGGTTTATCCTGGAAGGGGCTTAGTGTAAGCCATGTTTGTAATTATGTATTGTATATATTATTTGAGTGTAAACTACACAAACATGGCTTAGTGTAGCCCCTTCCAGGATAAACCTTAAAAATAGATTGGTTAATTTTTATTTTTTTGCTTTTAGTGCAGTACCTACTTATAAAAGCGTTTTTTTAGTTTTTTAAACTATTATTTTATTCACGAAGTTAAGTAAAAGCCTTTAATAAATAGGCGGCGCAACAGACGGTAGGCCTAGATTCTCGCAACCATTCGTTTGTGCGAGTCTCTTTTTTTGGGACGAATGCATGGAACCTATAATTTTATGTCGAGTCTGAACGGCTGAATTGAGAAGCTATTTCAGGACAGTCATACTCTCCGATGTTTGTCAGATCCAGACGTTCCCCAATATATTATAGAACTTCAGTGACGAGCAGTGAAAAGGTACATCGATTTAGCAGACTCTTTATCTGCAGTGCCTATATCAGTTTTGCATGACTAAAACAACAGTTAAGTCAAGATTACGCCATCTTTCGTTAGGCGCCATCAACGGCTTCGCGGATAGTCATAACTTCTGCCTGAAAAACACTAAAATTTCTGTATGTTTCTAGTGTGTTTTCACGCTTATAATATTGGCATGTCCTGTATCATCATTACTATAAACTATTCCTTGCAATGACACTCGCAGTCCAAGGGGTTAATGTTTCGGCAGTACTGCGGTTACGGAGTGGTCCGCGAGGAACTATAGTCACACAAATACAGGGTGTCCGCCGGGAAGGTATACTACTTTGTTGGTTTATAATTTTTGATTAAATGAAAGAGAATGGATCTTTTATTGATAAATGTTTTATTTAATGTCGGCAATTATGTATGGAATACAATATCAGGTAAATGTCCGCCTCTGTTAGTCTGACAAATGCGAGCCCTTTTGAGCACATTTTTTTATTACATTCTCACATATTTCACGCGGTATTTCATCCAATGATTCCTCCTGACCAAATTTCACACAAGACTGTAACTTTTTATGGATACAAAGGTGACTGATGAATAATTTGAGGGTTTTCCATTGCCCAGAACCGACTATTCTGTTTATTCACATATCCATTTAAATGAAAATGTGCCTCGTCACTCATTACGATTTTTTCATGAAAATCGGGGTTGTCATGGGCTAGCTGTAACATCCTATTGCTATTGGCATATGTGCGGCGGCGTATATGGTCTTGTGGAAGAAGCTCTTGTGTCAACTGAATCTTAAATGGAAACAAATGCAAATCCTTGTGCAAAATTGTGGCCAAAGTTGTTCTTTGAAGACCAAGCTCCTGAACACGGCGTCGAATTGAGGTTGATGGATTGTTGTTTTGAACACTTCCTTGAGCAGCAGTAATGTTTTCAGCCGATCTTGCAGTACGTTGTCCATGCATGGGTCACTTACAGACCCTCTTTATTCGAAATCATTCATTTCATTACACGATAAATAGTGCGTTTTGTTGGCACGTTGTTTCTCCCAAAAATTTCACGTAACTTTCTCATCGTCACAGTAATCGATGATTGATTTTGATAAAATGTTTTAACGATTAAAACACGTTGGTTTATCGAATATTTTTCCATAATAAATTTGCCACGTGTCTACTTCAAGACTGCCAAATATCAACCAAATTCTGAATTACCTAACAAACCTATTTAACAACATTTGGTCAATCCAGTGACCATAAGCCCTGCAACGATCTTTACATTTTCAAGCGCTTTAGCTATAGCCTCCGCGGCTCTATATTACATATTGAAACCGTATTCTATGACTTGAAAGGCTATCATTGTAAATTCCTTGGTGGTTAGGCTAGTGATTTTATTACAGAGCTGACAATATGGAGTGCAGAGCTGTAGGTACACAGACCTGCAATATGTAGGAACAAATTTCGGTTTGGATATTATTGTGTTTACCTATGGAGGTCTATCAGTCTTTCTAGGGTTAGAAAAAGTGATATAGTCTGATAGGCCTGAAGTCCTTTTGTGTGGTGTGAGAGGAGTTATTAAAGGGATACCTACATAATACCCAAGTGCAAAATACAATCATACATTGTGAATACACTCGAAATCGCATTTGGGTATTTTGGTTTTGAGGATTTTAATTTTTGGGTTTTCGTACCCAACCCGTTATTAAACTGTCCTTCATAATTTTGGTACATATAAAAGGTCTAGAGAAGAACAGTGAAATCAACCAAGCAGTGCCATAACCACGTTGCATCTTTGTCGGGATGATTCCATCCGTGATTCTGTGCAGATTTGTAATGCAAAACTAAAATCCCACACAATCGAATGGTTGTGAGAAGTTAGGCCTAGTGCCTGTAGGGACATGTTGCGCCAACTATTTATTTAAGCCCATACAAATCTGCGTGCACTATGAGAAGCTAGTTCCCCAAATGAGTGTAAGGTACGACTTAGTTTGGTTCTTTTCTGTTGGCAGCAAGTTGTCCTGTCCGTCTATGAATAGGTTATTCCATCAACCAACATCAGCCTATTCGATGTCTATCTATTCTACTAAAATAGATTAAATATGTATCTTCTCTCAGCAATCCATCACACTTATTGAATTGGACTGTTCACTGTATAGTGCCCCAAATAAATCACTAAAGCCGGTTGATAGATGAATTCTGGCTCCTCACCCAGTTCCCACAGCAGAAATTCCATCAAATCAACCTTCGATCGGTCGCAGACAAACAACAAGAAGTTAGGAAACTCAGAGTCTGAGTAAATAAATGATTTACCATTTCGTAAACAATGAGCCGCCAACCACACTATTCCACAATCTGACCCATAGTCTTCTTTATCATAACCGAAACTTTGGCAGCAAAACTTTGTATCCACTTGCAGCTCCCCAATCTATAATTATTCATTGCACAACTTGCCCCCAAAACGTTACCGTCGCGTCGCATCGCGTCGCCATAGCCGTCATGATATCGCCCTCTTCGTCTGGCGAAGACGAACCACCCGATGATGGTGAGCGAGCGCCTTCTTCCATCTTCATTACAACATTTCACGGATTAATTCTCATCAGGTATCGTTAGACCGAATTCGTCATATTCAGATGGTATAGTGGCGATAGCGACATGCACTATCGGACGGTTATGTCTCATTTCGAGAATCGAACAAAGCTCCAACGCCAGATGAAGACCTTAATACCCGGGCTATAAATTATAATCCCCCTTGATCTGTAAGCGCTAATCCAATTGCTCATCATTGGATGATGGAATAAAATAAACAAACGGATTCTATGATACTCTATGCCACTATGGGAGTGGGGCGGTGCGTGGTGGGAGTGAAGAAGCAGCAGCAGCAGTCATCTGATGGCAATAAAACTCACGTCAAAGATGATTAACTCGGGTCGTTACTTATTTTCTTTTGGAAATTCTCCATCTGAGCATCTTCCGAAGTGAAACTGGTAGATACTTTGCTGTGCGCTGTGCTGAGAAGCAGAATTCAACACCCGTGTGCAGCCAGATTGAAGCCTTATGAAACGTCTCAGAGCGAGGGATGGCATTTTAATGTTTTGAAATTTTACTGTCGGATTAGCAAAGCACCGGGAAGACCAGAAGAGCGTGAATAGTGCACGAAGAGAGTTTTTATATTTTTATGGAGATCAAAAAATGAATTATGGCCCAGATCTCAGCTGGACATGCGCTAGATGTGATTGCTGATGCTCTGGGGCACCAATCGATGATGATGGCGACCGACGAAGGCGCGTCACAAATGTTAGTCAAATTTCGAATGTCATGTGCACATGTGTTTCGGAACAGATCGGGATGTCATCAATCATTGGCGGGGACATTGATGGTGAACAATTAATTTTTCTCAAATAGAAATGTGATGTGGGGAGATCTTGGGAAATGATTAAACTTTTGGATGAAGCAAATTAGAATAAGCAAATTAAAATATCACTGTGCGACTGTAGGCTTTAAAAGCTTTTATACAAATTAGTTTGCTGCAAAAGTAAGCTACAGATCGCGATGGGCTATGAAATTTTCTAATAACCCTCTGATAAACTTTTTTAAGGTAACCTGAAATAACCTAGCTGCGCAAAGCTATTACTATAGAAGTTGAAAATATAGAAGTTGAAAATGAAATTCTCAAAAAGGAAGAACTGCGGCAGGACTAAAGGGTTATGCAAGTTTATTTCCAGACAGAGGAAAGCAGGAAAGTCTACCCAATACGAATTCAAAATAATTCAATAACAATCACTGAAAAGAAGTTTGATTTGTTGGATTTCTTTGTTCTCTTCACAAAAATTCCTAGACAAAAATTCGATAATAATTTCCAAACAAAAAATGTCAGAGGAATTAGCGGTAATCGTTGCTTCCCATTCCATTAAACGTGCACGTTTACAAATGCTCTCTTTCATTTTTTCTTAAATATTGCCGACCGATGCAAGTTAGACAAAAATTTGAAAACAAATTAAATAGGGGTAGCAATATAAGCTAAAGACGAATATACTAATCCTAGCTTTTAACAACGCCTGGAGATGATATGGTAAAAGGCGTGTGCCAACCCATTTCATCAAAATTTGGTCAGATGCATGCCTGATCAATGGAACCTCTACATCGGTTGTCCGGTCGAAAGGAAATGAAACCACTTCAAGTGATATCATTCTCTTTAAAATCGCATACAAGATACTTATCAGTGCAGTTTTAGGCCACGAAAGTCCACAGTCGATCAAATGTTTGCATTAGACAGTTTCTGAGAAGAACTCAAGAAGACCAACTCGACACTCTCTACACTTTCATCGATTTTAACGACGCCTGTGAAGAGTTAAACAAGGCCATTTCGAGTTTTGGCATCCCTGCAAAACTCATCTGTCTGTGGAGAAAGCTCGCTGCTGCACCAAGGTCGGCGACGACCTTACCGAAACCCTTGAAATCAACGGAGGATTTAGATAGGGCAACGAGCTGCCATGCTACTTCTCTGACATTGTAATTGAAAGAATTGTCCCGAAACGCACAAGTCATAAACGTATGCCGATGATGATGATGCACAGTGGGCTGTCAGCTGTCACTAATGCGATCGTAAGAAATCTAGCGAAAGCTGCCGAAATGGAGCTACGCTGTCAACAAGAAGGGACACACTATATCGACGAATTGGACATAAAGTCACAATCGACAGCTATAACTTTGAGGTAATAATTGACTTATCAACCTCGGCGGCTCAAGTAGAGGACCACCTCGCCTTAAATGGCACGCACAAATATAAGGAGAAAGCAACTGGAGGCAGTTAGGTAAGGATAAAGCTAATTGTAGAAGCTTATTAGATGAGGTCTCGGTGTACCACGAACGGCAGAACCTTATTAAGTAAGAACTAATTGTTAGCAGATACTTTAAGATATCAGAATCAGAATCAGACTTTCAAAAGTTCAATATTTCCATTTCCATTAAAAATATTCTTTCATTCCGCAATGTGTTCGAAAATAAATGCAAACAAAAGAAAGTGGGCTGGCTGAATATATCTACCATCCGCAAAAAAAAACCATATAGCTACATAATTGAGAATGATACTTTGACTTTTATTAAAAAAATGTCTGATATTTAGAATTAATCAGATATTTTTTAATTTGAATGATTTATCTGGCGATTTATTTTGTTAGGCGATGTTTCATCAGATGACTTGAATAAATTTCCGAAGATGTTAAGAAAAATTTATTTGTCTTAACTAATTATCCCAATATCTGCATATTTTTAGACATCCAAGCAGCTATCAAATCCTTGGATTCGATCTCTATAACTTCTTTAGTAGCCCTCGACTGCCGATCAGCTTTTATAGATATAGCTATAGGTAATGATACCAATTTCATAATTTCATAAATTTTATCAGTGCGTACGACGGATATTCAACAAGCCCTTTTAAAAATCCAAACTCATGCACATGTCGAACGCAGTACACTACTGAATCCGACAGAGAACAAGAACTGTCAGAAGTGGTTATTATGGTGATCGAAGACGAAGGTCGATCTCGCTTCAATGCATGGTAAGGCCGTAAAAGGAATGAAGCTACTGCCTCTAACCACCAGTCGACAAAAATAATGATGGCCGAATTGGATGTGAGTTAGATGCACCTACCAATATAATGCAGTCTAACACCCAGACCCACTCCAAAGATGTAGGGCATTGTTGAGGGAGTGATTGAAAAAGTCTATGGAATATAATATCTATGTATTAGTATGCAAAAATTGCTCTAACACAGCACAAAAATGTAATATTGTATTGTACCTATATTATCGAAAATTCCAAGCAATCTTTTATTTCCCCCTCGCGCTCGCACCAGTTCGGAACAGTTTTTGTACATCGTTTTGAAGTGAGGAATTTATTGTTCTTAGTTGCACAGAAAGGATCATTTGATTTAACCACAAACTTTTTAGCACGCTTCGATCAATTCGGCTATACGAAGTGATATGGCTCGGCTGACAAACTAGATGAGTAGCCTTAAAAAAATTTGCCAACAGACAATCGATGGGCTGAAATTTCAAACATATGGAGACAAAAAAAAATGTCGTCTCAAGGGAAGTCGGTATGCTTTCAAACAATCGACGGCACGGTAGATGAGCATAGACTCAGATTAATAAAACAAAAATTAAAACAAAAAATAAAAAAAACGTTTTGAATAAACTATGTAATAAAAATTAATACATATTATTGAATTTATACTAAACTAGCAACGCCCGCGGCTCCGCCCGCTGGTTTCTTTTCTATTAAATTAAATTCAAATTTATTTCAGCTATCAATGCACGTTTGTTATACCCTTCACAGGAAGGTAATTCACTTTGTCATTAAGAAGGATTCACCGGAGACCCTACAAAATATATATATTCTGAATCAGGATCACATTCTAAATCGATTTAGCCATGTCCGTCTGTCTGCCTGTCTGTCTGAAAGCACGATAGCGTCCAAACGAATCGACTTAGGTGAATGAAATTTTATGAGAGGACTTGTTTTTACCGTTGCCAAGTTGGTATTAAAAAATTGTCTATGTCGGTCAAGTAGTTCTGGTACCTCCCATACAAAACCAATATTAGACACATGCGTGTACCTGCGCCAGTACATACAGTGGAGGGTATCAAAGCATCTGCCAAGCCGATGGTAACACTTTTACTTGTTTATATTTTGTCTTCTTTTTAAGCTCACAAAATATTTGATCGCTATGCCTTTTCATAAACTATACCTACATGTTATTTATTTAATGGGCGCAAGTATAGCTATAAAAAAATTACGCCTACAGCTCACACGTGAACATTCAATATATAGCTGTCCATGTGAAAGACTGTCGGAGGTCAACTCTGGCAATGGCCGAGTGATTCCGAAGATAGCCCCTATACCCCCGTTTCCCCTTCCCCCATCCACACCCTAACTAACCTATACTGATCCGGAGGATGTAGCCGGTACAATCTTGAAAGAATTTTTAAAATCGACCAAATAGTTCCGGAGTTAGTCCCTACCACCCCCTTTACCCCTCCCCCGTCTCGAACTTAGTCCTTACGTAACCTGTAGTGATCGGAAAGTCCAAAGTCAATGGACATAAGATTTCACATAAATAAAAACTCGTCACAGGTATGATCTAACTATTTATATATACTACGCGATCATATCGTTACACTTTCCATAGCTGCAGATCTCAAATACATATATGTAGATATGTATCTATCACTTACGCACCACAAACCTGTTATATGTATGTAAACGTACATATATACATATTTAGTTTGTTTAAAGCATATCCATTGCCTGCATCAAATTCAACTACGCCATACATGAGTATGTACGTACAATGTGCATTCTGAATGCCAGTCGTGCGAGTAATCATATTCTATTTTGGGAACGCAATATAAAACTACCCCTAAGCACAACTGCAATCGAGAAATCATTTTTTTCGCACTTGACCAAATAAGATCTATTTTCAATTTATTATATCTCACTCTCTGGATGGACCAGAAAGATGCATTTTAGCTCAAAATACTCGGTGAAGTATTGGCTAACAAATAAGAGCATTTCTTGAAATGACATACGTAGATTTATGAGTATAATGGCAAGTTGAGCGTAGTAAGGTCGAAATAGAAAAGTAGGGTGCAAACGTTTTTCAACCCTTATAAGTCGGATTTTGAAAAACGATGAATGAGACATGTAATTATTTTGATTTATCTATCAAAACACAAACTTTCAAGTTCATACGGCTAACGGTTCGTGAGACCCCCCTTATTCCCCGCAACGCCTTTACTCCTGAGCAATTCTCACCCACCCTACGGACTAAGTTGGCCACACATCTATAAATCAGAAAAAGAATCATGACAATCGGACGAATGGTTCTCGAGTTATGGAGAAACGAACAGACGGACGTTGCATTTTATAAGTAGTATGGATTTCAATTTAAAAAATGTTATACTTAATATACTGGGTTTCATATAGCAAGAGTTGGTATCATTAGCTATAGGGTAAAGGCATACAGACATTCCATTTATTTGTAACATATAGTTGATGAACTCACTAGAATAGGAACAACTATACCCATCCTGTCGGACAAAGTCACCCTGGGCAGGGCATAGCAATCGCCACTTGCAGAAATTATAACTGGCTGCTATAGAGAGCTTAGGTGGAAAAGTGGCACTACATGTCTAGCGATAAAACAAATTTGGCCTAAGCTGGATTTGGGGCGCAATAGCGCAGTTTGCAATCCTTTTGCAAACGATTTCTGCAGAAGTTGTATGGATAAGAAAGTTGAGGAAACTATTCCTCAGCTTCTTTGTTCCAGACGAGCTCTCTCCCCCAGAAGGTAGCTTAAGTTGGGAGCCTTCCATTACAACGTCTTAGGTAGGTTTGATCTAACAAAAACCGACATCAAAAGTCTCTTAGGTTTTATAAAGAGTGTTGGCCACTTTCTTCAGTATACCTACCTTTAACGTTTAAGATAGTCTAAGATCTAAAGGCACTATATCATTTATCCACTAACTGAAGACATTTTAATCGTATTCCAAAACGGCACAAAATACATTCTTCCTTTCTAACCTAGTCCAGTATTTCAACTCGTGCCGTATGTATTTCCGCATTTGAACAGTTTTGTAACTCGCTAAAGGAGGGTATATTACCTCCCTCATAAATTTGTTTTTTAACCTAAAACTATAAGAAATTTTGGCAAAAATTATTCAAATTGAAGGGCAAAATTTCATAGAAAATGCTTCAATTACAGGAATAGAAGGAATTTTTCAAAAATCGCTAATACAACCCCTACTCCTTACGTACCTCCTTACTTTAGATGACGCTTACAGCAACATGGCCTGAACTAACTACATATACCCACCCTACTGACAGAAACGCTAACCTTTCCCATGCACATTGTAGTTGTAGATATATCTGCATTGTCGAAAACCAAATATGGGGATATGGCAAACGTTTTAGTTACCTTTTGAATAAAAATTATTGAAAAAAAAAACACACACAAAAAGCAGACTCCTGTTTAAATTCAAAAAACACAACTTGGTAAAGAATAGCAAAGTATAAACATAACCCCAAAATGTTACATAGTCACATTTAAAAGGAATATTCCCTTTCATTGTTTTTGGTTAAACAAATTCTCCAGAGTTTCAGGATACACACAACCAAGTATGTACCTACATATAACCGAAAATTGCTTTGGAGTATATCCAGAAGAAAATGTGTGCTGGCTAGTAATCCTGTGCGCCTAGTTGTGAGAATGTTTTTTTCTTTTTGATTACAAAATCTGTTGTGAGGGATTGAATTGGTTGGAACAACATACAGCTGAGGACGATTTTTATCACAAAAAATATGGATTTTTCTCTTTGATGTTGCCACTCCCAAGGTTGACTCAATTCAATGACCTTGTCACCTTCAACTTGAACGTTGAAAGATAAAATTATTTTAGATGTTCTTCAGCAGAAAGTTTAATTTTCTGCTGAAATTTTCTGTTTCCCTGGTGATTACACTGAATCGAGGTCAAATTTGATGTCGTATCCTTGAACCAAAGGCATTTAAAGTCAGTCAGCTCATGACTGGCAGAGAAAGTGGAAACTGGAAATGCATTGAAATGAGGGTTGTTTATATTTTTTTATCGTTGCCCAGTCGGGGTGGTATGTTAGTTTTGGGACCTTCATACCTACGAGCGTTATAAAATAAAAAAAAAGTTATATTGCAAGCACTTAAGAACAGAGTGACCTAACTTATACTGCTTTGAACTAATTTATGTTTAACATTATGTATTTTATTTCTATAAAGGTGCTATCTCTGTTACGACGAGTTACGCGTTCTTGGCGCACAGTAGATACAACATAGGCGCCGGCATTGAAAAAAAGCTAATGAACTGGCAAGAAAGGGATTTCCACTCGACCAAACTTGAATTATGATATAAGAACTGACATAGGAGTCATTAAGCAAACTAACCTCTTATAGATTACGGCAACTGGTCTGTAAATGGATGCCAAACTTTCCTCTGAAAAGATCAATTCAAATTGTAGTAAGCGGTGTATCATCGGATTCCTTTGCTATAAACGCAGTAGTGTGCCTCAGTTCAACCCTCAAGGTTCTATAATTTCTTCAATTTTATTTCTTTAAATTTAGAAAAATAGCTATGCTAATAACAGCAATCTCGAATGTTGAAGAAATACTCCTTATTATCACATGTTTATAGTTTTATTTGAAGGTCCAGTGGTAAAAGATACATAAACGCCTCAAATGCAGCTATAGGTATGCGTAGTAAGTAAAACACCAGTGATGGCAGCGCAGGCTGTTCTCTGTAGCCTGGTCAAAATGCCCCGTATCTTATTTGCGGCCTTCCACCAAACAAGAGGCCCATAAGTAAGGATGACTCTGACTACCATGATGTTGTAGTAACCAATGCATCATTGTAGTTTGTCACAATCTCCACTTTTTGCCCACTGCCTTCTTGCAAATTAAGAGAGCATTATGAGCCTTGCGGACTCTTTTCTGAACATTAAGTTTCCAATTAAATTTTTGTATCCATATAATCATGCCAAAACATCTTGTGTCTAAGAGGGAAAGCTCTACTCCACCGATCTGGGGTAGTTTGAAGGTTGGTAACTTGTATTTTCATTCATTGGTTCATTGGTAAACAATAACGAACATATAGACAAATCCACTTTTCAAGCCTTTTCGATGTCTAATGTACATACTACCTGTAACTTTGTAGATACAAATGTATTGCCATCACCACCGGCCGCAAATGCATTTCTAAATTCGCATAGCTTGACCATGAATAACAATAGATTGACATTAATTGCCGCTCATTCTAGTCTAATGTAAGACATACCAGCGAAATAATTCAAGTTCCCGTTCTATGGCCAATCTGAACTATCTCATTCTCATCCACCCGCACAACAGGTCTCTCGACAATAATAATTCTCAGATACCTACCACCACCCACCGCCATAAAGCGTATACAAATTTATTTCGCTTGCACAACAACGGTATAACAAGATTTTCCACAAAAAAACAAATTAAAATCGTAAAAAGGGTATACACTCGCGTAGCTAGCGTCGAGCGAGAACTAGGAAACAAGATCCAATCGTTAAGTGGAACGCGAAACGATAAGACCTCAGGTGAAACGAAATTAAATATTCGTGATTGGACGATCATCGGATGATAACAGCGAGCGCACACTCACACACATATGCACATTTCACCACGATACTGGAAGATGCCGTTGTCCTGATCCTGGAGCCCATCATCCAATGCAAAGCAGATGATGACGACGATGGTCAAGTTCATGAGATCTGATCCAAATCAGGTGTAATAATTCTTTCGAACCGCACCACATATTATCATGCTTCACTTGCATGATCATCGGCTCGTCGTCGCGTCGGTCGCCCAAAAATGTGATCCGACATCCGAGTCCGCATAGAGATAGCTTTTAGCCCGTAAATTGAGCCAACTTCACCCAAAGAACACACCACATATTCACGATTTTTGATTGATCGTGCATTGTAAACTATAAATCCATCGTGATACATTGGGGCGATCAGGAGAGTTGCGAGTCTCCCCAGATCTTAGGTTCCTTGGACGACGACGCGGACGAAAGGCAAATTAGGTGGGCAAATGAATCGATGCTGCGGCAGCAGTTCATGGGAGAATGTCTGTGCCGAAGAGATGGATTTGTATTATAACCTGCAGTTCGCCATGGAGCACAAGAGGGCACTCACTCACTCTGGCTAATCTGGGTGATAGGCAAATCTATTGCCTAGTCGGTCGACGCTGACCATCACCAGGGGGGGGGGGGGATGGATATATTCGGTGGTCCCAACTGAGCAGCGGTACCTCTATATAGTAATTGAATTTGGAACTACTATGACGACAGTAACGACGATGATGAGGATCACACTTCTGGCGGATTTGGTATTTCTATTTCTGTTTGGTTCTCCTAGCGAACGGGACAATCAACGGTGCAGCGTATAAGTGCCCTGATCTGACCCACGACCTGGCGTGGAGCTTTACCGATCCAATAAGTTTACAGCCAGTGGCTGTTATTTTTATTTCTCATTCGTATAGATACGATGGCGAAGAGAATGTCGGGCTTTGACGTAATTGATTTGATTGGAAGTTTGGTTGTCGCGTCTAGAAGTCGCCATCGAAACATAAGACCGACAGATTTATGAGAAGCTGCTTTTAACTTCATGTGAAGTATTTTGCTCCAGTAAATAGAGTTAGTGGGACAAAATTAGACAGATTTACGCAATCTATGTGTCGTATGACATAAGCCAGCTGCAGTTGCAGGATGGTGTGGGAAGCATCGGAAGTGTATACGGAAAATTACAGTGGAAATGTACGAACTAACCAAATAACAATTATTAATGCCTTCTATGAACAGCATCTTTCTGTATACAGGGCGTCCTTGGAGACACATATGAAACGAACACGTGCCCATTTTAAAGGTATCTATACTGGCTACAGCAAAACCTACCTAGAAGGCTATTAAAACCACATAAATACCGCATTCCTGCGCTTTCGACAAAGATATCACAGGGACCTACTTTTCAATTTGGGGCTTACAGGGGCCAACTCTTTAAGTAAGACCAAGCCAACTCGGTCCCTATACCTACCTGCCTCCAGTTATGCACACCAAGTTGAGCTTAGTTCACTGTTCAATAGTGCGGGATCTTTCGCTAGTACAATGACTCTCAGTGGTGGACGATGAACCCAAAGATACATCGGGCTTGCACTGAAAAATCTTGCGCTTCAAAGTTATCTATTGTTGGTGTTCTTGCTTCATTCCGACTTTAAAGCAGCGGTATTTTCTCCAATCTGCACAGACCAAAGAGTTTGGCATTACATACTCTGCTGAAACGTAAGCGACTTAAAAGTCGATAAAGAGGTGTTAATCTCGAACGATTAAAAATTAATCCAACTTCTGCCGGAGTGTGAAGACTTGGCTCAAAGTTAACTTTGCTTTCCTAAAGCTACATGTATTTGGGCCGATCAGTTAATGTGCGAAAAAGGCGTCCTCATAGTATTACCGACTGCCGATCGTATATGCGAGATTCAGGATTTGGTTTCATCTGGCCAAATTTTTCGGATAAGTTGATGCATGATCCTTACAAATCTATCTGTCGCTATATAAGCCAGCTCCAGCAACCTTCTTGGTACAGCGAAGCTTAGGTTGTCTTCGACTTCGGCATTTAAGTATAAAATTTCCAAATCCTCAGTACTGGCTGTGAATTCTAAACCATATATTCCCAATTCCCATTTGCATCTCGGCAGACTTCTCTTCATGCTCATATTATTTTTGAGATAATTTTAACCTCTCGCAGATCCGCAGTACGACCATTGACCATTAAAAGATTCGACAACTTGGGATTTTGTTGCCTTCTAAAAAGTCTATGTTACTCCCTGTCGGTACCGATCAGTGGCCGTGTTTTAAATAATCTTCTGCACAGAATGCTGAATGCTGATCATGTTCTTGCTGAGCAATTAAGGGATACGATCTCGGCAAAATCTCAGGTGTCGCACACAGGTGTTGTTCCTTTTAGAAACCGCCATTTTAATCCAAGACGTCTGGGCAATAAGCGAAATAAAGAAAAAGCGGATCTTTCTAATGCCTATCTGTGGCTATAAGAAATGTTTAATCCTTTCAAAGGCCAAGTTCTCAAAACACTCAATATTACGTGTGATTAGAAAGTAGTAAATAACGCTACGCTTGCCGTTTTTAGCAAATTAAAAAAAAAAAACCTAAGTTTGAGACTCGCTCTGCCGTATTCTATAACGTAGCATTCGACAAGTAGTCACATAAGTACTGCCAAAATTGCAAAAGTCCTGTCCAGACGACAGAATAGAGAGAAAATCTCGACAATGAACTTTTTCGGCTCAAATATAAAATATAATGTTCTGATTTTAAAGATATATCGACTTGGGTTACTCTTGTCTAACGTTACACACGCGTGACATAGGTACCCCTAACAAAGACACTATGGTAGCCACAATGATGATAGTTATGTAATAGTTTGTAAAACGACCGAACATAAAATTCTATATTAGTCGCCGATGCTAATTCTTGTGGTACATATTTACCCAGCTTTATCTTAACCAATTTTATTTATTTGTTTACCAAATTGGGGCTTATTATTCATGTAGGCAGAATGTGCCTATCAACTTAAACCTAAGTCCATCACAGCGAACAACAAACGTTAAACAATAATCAACCGTTCTTTCTAATGCAACTTGTATATTACCATATTTGGTCATCGTCATCATCATTCGATTTATCAAGACAAAAAGAAGAGAGACTAGCAACACAGTTGACCAGCAGCCACGAAGAGCGACGGAAGGTTCTTTGATCGACACGCAACGATACGCTTACCAAAAACTGTCCAACGTTTACTATCATCTAATTTTACCTAAATTAATTATCGAATTTACTTAATCTATTTTGCTTAATTTGAATTATCTATAATACTAACTAACTAACACTAAAGTGAATTAAACTACCTATGTACATGAACTATTATTAAAGAAACGTGATTTTATTTAATATCTCCCCTTGAACCCCCTCCCACATTCATATATCTGTCGAAATGAATAACCATTTAAAAAAAAAATTGCAAAATGGCATGTGGCGAGCTTATAAATAAGGCCAGTTTAACAATTAAGGAAAATGACAAACAAACTCAGTTTTCCAACTTCAGGGAATGTTAAAGCCAAGTCTTAACTTTTATGGTCCATGGTTTACAGTTTGCCGACCTAAAACGACTCAATATCTATACAAACCAAGAGAGCCACACAATTACCTAACCCCTTAACCAATTAGCGTCCTCGAAATTTGCATTCAGCACTACCAGCATTGTGTTTGTCTAATTCTGCTCTAATTGTAAAACTTTCCCACCGCCATGCCACTTCGTGGCCTACATTATACCTCTCAGATATAAGGGCTTTGGTACAAATGGAATTAAAATGTCCTCCTTGTTCCCACAACTGTCAAATCAAAAAGAATTACTGCAGACGACACATAGCATATTTTCTTTGCGACGCACGAGCCGCGCCATCGATGCACAGGACAATCGTAAAGGGATTCACACACAATCGAGTTCGACAAGGACACCGTGAACAATGAATTGAATTAAAAAGAAAATGACAATGTCAAAGGGATGTAAATCACCACCAGCACCACCCTTCTTCAATGACTCGCGGGGTGCGCTACTTCCACGCGCATCAGGTTCACCATGCGGAACATCAGTCAACCACTTGCTAAATGCACCCTTTTAACTTGAATTAAATGGTTCCAATCCAATCGGCTCTCGTGTCGGGGTTGATTTTTTTCCTCCTTTTGTCCACCCTCATTATTACGGTACATTTATCTAATGCAGGACACGTGACCCACACCAACTATCACTATTCTGTGCCATCAGATGCGTGGTTGTACATGGCGCGCACTTTTTTCATTTCCGTCGTGTTTTGCTGGACGTGCGTGCGTTAATTATTTACGGGTTCTGGCTTTTCGAATCAAAGGGCTTGGCAAGAAGTCAACATCATCGACAACTACTAGTGCAAGGGTGACAAATGGGGTACTTGTCACTTTGTCAGAGTTTCTATTCCCATTAAAATTTTGTTTTTGATGGGAAGATCTAAAAATACTGAAACCAACAAGGAAATCAAACGGTTCCTTGAAAAGGATTTTTCAGTTGTTCTTAAGAACAAGTCATCGCCAATGGACCAGCGAATAGGGGTGTCAAAAAGGAAGTATGACACGCGACATCTGCTCGGTGACCGTTGACTCCTACACGATTTTTGAAAAACAAATATAACCACTGGTATTTCTGAAAATGAAGAACTAGCAACGAAACCAGATAGCACCAGTGCCAGGGACAGAAAAGGAGTGATTGTCCATGTCCAGTAAGGGTATGCCCTTTACGTGTTAACTGTCAATAATTGTAAAGCAGCATGACTTGTGTGCAATATGATACTTTGTTATGTTTGTTTGCTTTAGGACTGGCAACGGGTGTATCCTTTCACCTGCACAGCTGTTTTCTTGTGATGTGCGAGTTTGTAATGATGCATTGTGGTAGGAAAGATATACATTAACACTGTACATGCGTGACATTGGCTCGCGTCCGGAAATATTTTGCGGAACAAATTTTTCGAATGGAAACATTTTTCTTCTTAATATGGGTAAATGACTGCCGATCTTTGATTTTTTCTCCATAAATAAGCTTGTGGTTTTGCTTTTTGAAAGTGCCGCTATTTAGTTCTTTATATGGACGAAGTATATTGTACCCAGGACCCACTCCTCTTTATAATTTTTAACGTTACGTTTCCATCCATTCAATGGGCCGAGAGTGTAGAATGGCCGACAAATCGGCGCCGACGGCCATATTGAAGCATCAAAATGCGATCTTTAAGGAAACATTTTTTGTAGATGTTATTTTGTTCTTTTTCTGGCGGTGCTTTAAATCCTATGTATGTTTGTATGTATATTCTATAGATTCCGAAACTACAAAACTGACTGAGTTCAAATTTCCATGAATAAATCAGTGGAAACTGGTACCTACACGAAAGTGGCTTTCGTAGAAGAGGCTTTAAACAAAGTCAAGGTAAAGATACATCATGAACTAAGGTCAAAAGGTAGAAAACACACTTTGCGATTTGATTAGTTTATACTGCTTTATAGGTACATAGTCGGATCACCTAAAAACTAGAAGCTGGGTGATTCATCTGCTAGAAGATCTGTCAGTAGAGGCACAGTATCTGGGCTGCTATTCTCTGTCCCTAAGAGTTTGATGGTTATAGTTTACTAATTATCCTGGAAGCGGAAGGATGCACGGGGATCACTTATTCGAACCACGCGACGTTGCTATAATAATCCCGGGAAAGCATCTAAATACTCTTAAGTAACTCCAACAAAATGCCGATATTTAGATAGGTATGCGATAAAGTTATAAACCTTAAATATCTAAGCAAAGCCCATGGATCAGCTTTTTTGTGCACAAGTGGAGCACTTCTCACAACACAATCTACAGCACTACTGACCATTTGCTTGAATCCTGTGGTGTTACACAACCAAGTTGAAATGGCAACACCACAGTTAATCTTCATTTTTTTTTCCTCCAGCCAAGTCGTCATCGAAATGTGAACTTTATATTTTTCGTCGGCCTCATAAAAGCGGGCAAGAGAAGAAAAGCAAGAGAAGCAATAATTGGAGAAGCACTACGATATTCCGCACATTTACCTACGCCTTTAAGAATTTAAGAACTTACTTTAAAACTTACTTTTGTATTAATTTATATTTAAACTAGCGTAGCCCGTGCACACTTCGTGGTGCAAAATAGTTAAATAGATAAAGTGTTTTTATTGTAATGCTCTGTGGTACACAACATTTTTTGTTTTTTCAGAAATCGTATTGCCTAGAGTCTAGACAATATTATTGACATTCATTATTTATATCAATGTTACAAATTTTAAAAAATTTGGCTTCCAATTCCAACACTGTCGAAGTAGCTGTACCCGCCCGGCTTTGCCCGTGCACAGGAATTGTATTGCTTAGGTCTAAGGTAATATTGTTCTTTCGTAAAATGCGAGAAATGATAATAAATCGACTTGGTGGAATTTTTATTCTGCCTAAACCTAAAATACAGCAATACGAACAAAACAAAAAAAGAATAATGAAAATCGGCCCAGCGGTTATCGAGATAAAACTCATCGAGAGTCACCCCATAGAAGATGTTTTTTGTATAGGAGGTATAAGATTTTGAATATTTTTTTTGTATGTGAAGTGCCACGCCCCTTTGTCCAATTTTGACCAAACTTCGCAGGTCTACTCCAGGAAAATACCTAAGATCTTCTGTAAGTTTGAGCTCAATCGATTTGGGGTTTTCGAGATATACGATTTTGAATGTTTTTTTGTAGGAGCGGTGCCACGCCCCTTTGTCCAATTTTAACCAAACTTCACAGGACCACTCCAGGGACAATAACTAAGATCACTTGTAAGTTTGAGCTCAATCGATTTGGTGGTTTTTGAGATATACGATTTTGAATGTTTTTTTGTATTGGCGGTGCCACGCCCCTCTGTCTAATTTTGACCAAACTTCACAGAAATCGTATGGGGACCAATATCAAAGATGTGTGAAAGTTTGGTTAAAAACGGTAAATGCGTTAAGACATGAATCGACGATTCTTGAAGCCTCCATACTGCCGATCTCAAGGAAAAAGCTGTTCCCGCTAATAAAATTCTGGAGGTAAGTGACAATCTCCAAGAAGACATGCCAGACATCTGCCCCATTCACATCGATCACTTCATGTTTTAGCGACGTGGTTGGTGAAGGTGCTTTCTCAGTCTGTTCATCTGTCTTTCTAAGAAGTCATATCTTGGCCCGCTAAAAAAAACGTGTTTTCCACTAAAGATAAGGATAGCTATTCAGCTATCAAATGCTTGGAATTCTTCTCCAATAACTCGAAAATAGCTCCAGAAGAGCTAAAAAAAACGTGTTTTCCACTAAAGATAAGGATAGCTATTCAGCTATCAAATGCTTGGAATTCTTCTCCAATAACTCGAAAATAGCTCCAGAATGCCGTTTGCTAAGGGGTATTTCAGTCTTAAGGTACCTGTCCATTTGAGACTAAAAGTGGTTCGAGCAGCTCTCGAGAGCAAACTCGCAAGTGGACAAAGCCTTGAGAGTAGTTCCTAGAGAGCTAATTTTTTTCTCATGTTCTATTTCACTTGTTGTCAAACGGTTAAAATCCCTGAACTCCTGATGAGCATCTTCAATTTGAAGCCCTCTTGCAAGATCAGACCCTTCACCAGCATTTCTTTTTTGCTTTATTCTTTGTTTTAATAACAGTGCTAATAATTATTAACGCAGCGGCAACCTTTTGCTTGTAAGAATGCTTGCCATAACTGGTAAGACCCGTTTTACATGCACCGATTTTTGTCTTACGACTCGAGAATGTGAAGGTAAAGGAGGGGATAGCCGAACACGGATGGGCGAATTCCCATCCGTTTGTTGTGTTCTCTTTTCGCTCTCTTTCGTAATTTTCAGCGTTGCTTTATCTATTCTTAAACCGTACTCGGACACGTTAGATGTCTGCATTTGCTATATTTTCGAATTGTGTGCGGCCTGCGCTTCGAAATTGCAGCTAACTTCGCGGTGGCACGACGAATGAGAAAAAAAGGAAACAAAGACAATTTGACAATCAAGGCACTAAAGTGAAAACACTGGACGTATTAATGCACCATAAGTGCCCAAAAGAGAATTAAGACAAAAATCGGTGCTTGTAAAACGGGTCTAACTAGCAGACGAAATATATCAAGTGGACACGGTTATGAGAGTACAGGGAATCTACTCTCAAGATGTTATCGCAGAACTCGCGGGATTTGAAAAGCGACCAGTGAACGGATGTAAGAAATACAAGTTTGAACAAAATGTGCATACAGAAAAAATCTTGATGCTGAACCATACGGATGATTGGACTGCATGGAAGTTCTAGACTTCAATTATTTTGAAGGCAGGAAGGTTGTGTGGAGTTGTGTCTGAAACCGAGGAGAACGCTGATGCCTGAACGTTGACTTTAAAGCTCAAAAAGTCTACGCTACTAGTGTAGGGTAGATGTTCAACAGCCAAGCCATATTATCAACTGCATAACCTCGGCTGAGATGTGGTTGAAGTTGGAGTCCATTTTCGAGGAGAAGTCTGAAGTGGCAGTTCATCAGCTGCAGCAAAGTTTCTTCGGCTACGAAAAAGATCCTGACGATAGCATTTCAAGCATGTATCGAATTGCAGAAATTGTGCAAGCAATTGGATGACATGGGAGAAAAAGTTTCTGACAACATGCTGATTACAAACATTTTTATGACACTTCTAGAAAGTTACAATCAATACAATACAGCGTGGGAGTCCACACCGAAAAACAAGCGAACTCTCAAGAATTAGATAGCCCGATTGAGTATGGGGACAAGCAATCTGGTTCATCGGCATTTTAAGCAACATTGAATGGCAGTATGAAAAAATCTTTGCCGAGTAAAGATAAGGGAAATTCCAAGGATAAACTTGATTAAGGGAAATGTTACCAATGTCACAAGCCAGAAAATTTCAGACGCAACTATCCTGAAAGGAAGAAATTTGACAAATCTAACAACAATTTCAAGAAGACACAAAGCAGAGGCTTTTGTAGGAGATGCTTTTTGGGAATTAGACGAAGAAGACGCCTGGCTAGCTGACACAGGTGCGACAATTTGAGAAGGACAGACCAGTAAAGGTTGGCAATAGAGAAGTCATCGGAGCAAAAGGTGAAGGAACGGTGTATATAGAAGCATACAACGGTAAGAAATGGGAGAAAAGGGAAATTTATTCAGTTCTATATGTTTCTGAAATTAAAGTGAATTTATTTTCAATCAATTAATTGCACGTTGAATAAAGGATTCACAATGTCCGCTGAAGGAAAACTTTGCTACCTGTATCACCATGGTTCTACTGTTGCAATGGGAAAGCGTGAGATGCGTTCGCTGTTCAAAATGATGTTCAAAGTCGACATTAATTCTACGTGTACTCATGCAGCTATTGCAAGCAAGTCAACGTTGGATTCTTGGCATCACAACTTTTGTCACCAGAGAAAGGATCATGTGAAAAGTGTCTTGAAGAAGAGGGATATTTATGTATCTTTCATCGAAAATGATTTCTTGTGTGAAGGCTGTATACATGGAAAACATCATAGGCTTCCGTTTCCGAGTAGTGAGAAAAGAGTAACTTTCATTGGCGAGCTGGTAGGTACACAGTGATTTGTGTGGACCGATGTAAAATACGAGCTATGGTGGATCCAGGTTTATGCTGCTTTTCAAGGATGATTTTTCGAATAATCGCTGGATGTATTGTCTTAAACGGAGAAGTGGCGTCAAGACTTGCTTGTCCCCAGGAACTACAGCAACATCACAAAACCCTTTTCACTTGAGAGAACAACCCCGTTCAAAGCGAATTTAATCAAAACATTAGTGAATCACCAAATAAATCGTTCTCCCATAAAACCCCATTCACGGCCAAAAATCATAAATGAATCTTAAAGAGCCAACGCCCGTTACGCACCAGTCATTTTTTATAATAACCTATCAATCTGATATACGGTTCGTAGGCTTCACATGACAGTCTCATAACGTATAGTGTCTCAAAGGAACACAATTAGCCCTCACCGACTTGTTCACATTCAGCGATGTCTTTTTGGTGGCCGCAATTAAAATCAGGTTTCGGTAAGTTGGTGGCGCACCCGTTACAGTCGTCATCCTCCTTCCTTAGATTTTTCATGAATAAAACATTCCCATGGATTTTAATTGAGCTTTATGAGATTTATATTCGGTTTCGATATATTTTACCTGTTCAGCTTGGCAGCGCACTGATTCAACCTCTTAGGCGGTGGCGGTGGCACCTACGACGAGTAAGTGGATCCATAATATCTTACGCAAATGGGAAATCATTTCAAATCCCCATATGCGCAGCTATACAATATACATCCGTTTACGCGTCATTAATTTTCTGTTTAGATACTTCTTCCCTATACCGCGTGGATATAGATGAAAATCGATTTCCTCTTTCGAGTCGACTTGCGCAAGTACAAGTTCCGAGAAGTAAAGCCTACGACTAGTGGTTGGAAGAAGGTTGTCTTCTTTCGGTTTGGACTCCTCCATATGCTCAAGTCAAGCGAAACAAGTGCTGCGTCGTCGTCGTCGTCATTGTGGGTAAAAGGTGGGTGCACTATTGTCGCAGTCGGTCAACGGCTTTCATCGCCGCCAAGGAGGTAGTTCAAATGTTTTTTTCATATCGAAACCTAGGCGAGCATGAAATTGTCTTGGTCTTGCCCGGGTGTATGTGCTTTCATTGAGCATGAGCAGCGATGATTGTTGTTTCACTTAAATTACTTAACGGGCAATTAAGAAATTTCAAGGAGTGGACATGTATGGGTTTCACCCATTTTTCGCGGACTTGAAGAAGTTTCATGGTTCAAGGCGCTCGCCAGAGTATACGATTTTTTTAAAAGGTATGTAGTGTATAGGCATTTGGAGGACCGGTAACGTACCTTTACTTTGTATGCAGTTGGATCGTATTAAAAGGAAAGATAAGACCAATATTGTGGTCTGTTTGACTGTTTCATTACGATTATGCTCTATCTCAGAGGAAGGGATGAAAAAGGTTCACTATACTGATACTGGTAATCTTCTTAATTCAAGGTTTTGAGTAGGTACATACACCTATAAGTTTTTAGTGATCGTACCATGCTGTGCCTTTGTTTTTAGATATATCTTACCTAGTTCTTCTGTTGTCTTTTTTTGTTCGCAATTTTTATATTTAAAGGTTAAGGTAGATACCAAACCAAAGCATAAATAAAATCAACTCTAAAAGCTTTAAAATGATTTTAAATCATCGCATATCGCCCAGAAAAAATTTAGTCTTTGAGTAGGCTCTATCCGTGTTGTTCTGATATTTAGTCCATTCCTCGAATTTAATTATACATACAATATGCCATTCCACCACGGTTGAGACTACGGGGCTGCATGGTATTCTGAGAGCTTTAAAAATGGCTATTAACTGACTTTTTTGGGCACTATGGCTAAGTATGGTTAGTATGCAGGACTACTGTGCGAAGGATCCCAGATTACATCTTAAGGCGGCACCAATCGGACTATCGAAAAACTTTGAGTAAACAGTGCAGATGTGGTGCTTCGTCTACTGATGAGCCCGCCCACCCACCAAATTAGGCCGAAATTAATATAGGAATAAATGCCACATATTATCAAATATCGACAATTATACCGGATATCTTCTTTGTAAATTGGTAGGTTAGGTTATACATACAGGGTTATAAGTTCATCATAAGGCATCATCGAGTACCATACAATGTACAAAAGACCCTATATAATGGGGCTCGATTGAATAGGATTGACAATTTCCTAATTAAGGTGATTCGAAGGCACGTTGCAAGGGCGATGGCCAACGCTAACAATCTGATCTCGGGTGGTTATTACCCGAATTTAATGTACCACGAGAGTACGCTCCGGTCTGGCTTTGTCCCGCCTGAGGCATTCCTTCATGTAGACATGAAAGCGGTTAATCCAAGATAAAGATGGTGTGCCGGTATTGCACCACAGCCACCGCGGCGCGAGGTATAAGCGGCTCATCCACGACGGGTACGCCGCCAATGCTCAGGAGCTCCTCCGTTTTAATACCGCGATTGCGGATCGGGACACGGTCGATACTTTGAAGCAGTTCACCGAATTTTGCTGGTTTGAGGAAGAGGTGAGGGCAGACACGCTCTCTCGGGTCGGTGCGATACCTAGGTAACATCCTCATTAGTTTTAAGCTAGTCTGTAAGTTAGTTAGGCGTATTTTTAGGGAGTCTTTGGGAGAGGCCGGGCTCGTCGACATGAATGAGTGCTACCCAGACTTGACCGACGCTTATGGCCTCGCTCGGGTCCCGGCGGCGCGTGTGCACCGTGTTGGCGACTGCCAGGCGCCCCTCGACGCGATCGGGATGGTGACCAATCGAGAGATTGCTTATCACCCTGATTATAGGTAATTTAGGTTAAGTAGCTTAGGTAGTTTTAAGTAATTTTAGGTAGTTTTAAGAAACCACAAAATAATAAAGCGTCCAAGTATTGCAAGTTTCTTGGAAATTAAAAAACAATGCAATTTATATAAAATAGATAGATTTAAGGCCGAAAGGCAATAGTTGTAAGGATATAGTTAAGTTTAGAGTGCTCGTTAAGAGCTAGTATAAGCTAGATTAAGATACATGTTAGTTTTAAATTAGATTTAGTCATTTTTGTCTAGTATGTAAGTTAAAAAATGAAGAAATAAAAATGAATTTAAAAGTCAAAGTCAAGTACCATACTATGTCCCGTCGACTTTACTCTGTAAACTCCTCAAAAGCGTCTTGACAATGAAGTGACCACCCCTAAATCTTGAGCTTTAGTCCCGAGAAGTTCACAATTGACCAAATATTTTCATTACGATGGATCGATACCCATACCATGCCCTGTTTCTCAATTTTATGTCGTACAGAGATAACAGAGATCACGCGGCCCCACCAATGTAAGGTTGTACTTTGGCGAAATGTTTATGCAAATCTATCAACAATTAAACCGCCGACTGACCAATGAGCATAGTAAAACACGTCATCAATGTCGAGATTGGGGCGGTAAGGTTTTATCCTGAAAGGTACGATTCACCTCGAGTCTGTTGCAGAGACTGTTGATTATGTCGCAAGATACGTAAAGATTTTCAATGGACCTTCAGACTGATCTCAAAGTGAATGGCCTGCTGAACACATCCACTCTAAAATCCACGTTCTATCACTTTAAGTATGCATCTTTAAGCTGAGTGTCAATAGTCAAGAAGTCTATAGCTAAACACTCCTGCTGTCAACGGCTTTAATAAGTTTGATTTGAAATTCAAACCGCAATATTCCTCCTTTTCGCCTCACCTCTTAAGGCGAATTATTAGCTCTGCCCTTGCACCGATCCAATTCATCATCGCACCCATCTGTTAGCATTATGGCCAGCTAAAAGAATCTCCACTTGTTCAATGTCTACTGGCCAGTGCTCCTCGCACGAGTCACACTAAATCTCCCCGCCAATATACGTACCCAACCACTCGTGAGGAAACGTACAGATATCATCATCGTAAAAGTGGTATCACTGATATTATATGCGGCGCAGTGCGTCCATCTGGTTTTATCAGTGAAAAATTATGCTGCTCCTGGTGGACGGTCACCGTTGGTGTATGCTGGTGATAGAAACAAGTGCCTCTGGTCTGTCTGCCTGCACCGTGCAGCACTGCTACCGGAATTTAACTAAGGAGTTTAATTTATGAGTGTCCGCGAGACGTTTGACAGCCATTAAAACAGATTATTATGACCAATGGAATCTGACCTTCATTTGTGGCAACGACGACGGACGACAACGACTGCTAGACAGTCCCACTATATAAACCGCGCTAGAGGGGTTTGTTTTTCCGAATTGATTCCATTTCAATCGCTCTCTGACTGGCTGCGGGTAGTGTAATCGAGCGGCTAATGGATGTCCTTTCTTGTGACTTTAGTCACTTGAGCTATCGGACAGTTATTAACCTGACTATATGGTGAATGTTAACAAGTGCCTGGCGGTAAGATTTGCTATACTGGCTCAAGTGTAAACCGGAGAAAGGAGTGCTAAATTACGGTTAAACGATGTTGAGAGCTCGTCCATCGAGGTGGAGCTATTGCGGGGTTTTTGAATTTATGCATTAATCTTATGACCTTTAGTGGATGTTAGACGTTTCGTATTTAGCTTAACTTATCCGCTTGAGGGATCAATTGATGTTATGGGTTCTGACGGGGAATTTACTGCACATTTAGTCACGGGTAGTCGTGGTTGGGGTACAAATTCGGCTGTGTTCTTAAAAAATAGTTTCAAGTTTATGTGTAACGTTTCAAATCATGCGGACCTTGATGGATGAAGCTTGTGGCACTTTGCCTTGTGAATACTGAATACTGTGAGTGAGACTGAAGGATGTACAGTAGTTGATGATTTGTAGACCCATTCAACAGGCATATGTAATTGCCTCTGATGAAATCTTGGAGACGAGTTGGTATATGCCTCCACCAAGTGGTCCTAAAGCTGCATTAAGTAGTTCTTCGGGAAAGCCGTCTGTTACAGTAGACGGAAAGCCACGATTTGGTAGTCTAAAGAAGTAATACCGACTGTGACTACTAGAAGGCTTTACTCTTCCAACCTAATGGCCTCTGATTGGATTTTTGTTTCTTTGACACGTTCTTTAAAGATATGAAACATCTGCCAAATATTTGAGAGTTTAAATCGCAAACCACATAGAACTACATAGACCACCGACTCCTCCCACATAACGGACTTTGCCTACAAGCTGCCTGCGGGCCTAGAATTGGTGCTGTACAAAATCAAAGAATCGCCATTGACACAAGCATACTTGAAAAATCCTAGGCCCCTGGTAAAGCATGGAAAATCATTGCCGCCATTGATTTTGACATTTCACACGTATTCACAGGCAGGGGAATTAATTCCGGGGAGAATCGGGTAGGTGCACGGAAGTTGGCAGTCTAATTCTATATGATTAGTGGTTTACTTGTCATGAAAACGCTTTCGATTCAGCTGTTCGGACTCGGTTATAGGTCACTTATCCGTCCAAAAAAAATATCACGCAAGCGAATGGTTATGGGAAGATATAGGCCTAGGGTGCCTATATACTGCGCCATCTATTTAGTTTTTTTTTAAGATCTAAGAAGCTGACTTTCTAGTCTCCTATTCTGCTCGTATAGAGTTTATCAGCATTTCTTTAGTAAAGCGCCGCTTTCATACTTTGGCTACAACAAGGACGGGCGGCCGGAATCTAAGTTTGCAGCTCGGAATGTACGGATGTCTACAAAATACTGGAAAAGTGCCTTTCGACGTTCAATTTGGTTTAATGATTGATGATCTGGAGACAGTCTTATGTAGCTTTATGTGAATATTCGGTAGCGGAAACCGTGTGAGCACATCCCTCTGCAAAGTCAATTAGTCTAAGTCCATTTTCAGTCGTGGTCTCGTGTAGACTATGGTTTCCGATTATACTACCAAAGGTGTCTTCCTTGTAGCGCAACATCAAGCCCATATGGAACCCCAAATTCTCAGCAAAAAAGACGTTGCCGAAAGTGGTCTCCATAGTAAATGGCACGCCTCTGGTACTCTATTAAGAAAACAACTGTCAGATGGCCGTAAATATCAACTGTTCCTTGATGTTTGGCCAACTGCATACTACATATATCGTTTGGAAATCCTGAAAGGCTAGGAGCCATTGAACACGATCATTAATTTTTAGCTGTTCTTTATTCGTTAGATGCATATGCTTCTCAGCTTCAGGTCAAGAATGAACGTTAATAGCCTTGCCAATATTATAGTCTCTTGTGACT
Organism: Cheilosia soror; assembly: GCA_949372485.1. NCBI lineage: Eukaryota > Metazoa > Arthropoda > Insecta > Diptera > Syrphidae > Cheilosia > Cheilosia soror. Next base: position 120,335,188 of record OX443561.1, read on the forward strand.
CATTTGGACTTCCACCCTCTGAAAGTTTTTACAATTTAATTTCAAGTCTATCAAAGGCACCTACGCCTGACTAGCATTAAATATCTCCAACCGAGGACCCCAATTTGACAAAAATCTTGTTCGACTTCCATGTCCTTCCGCACGCGAACAACAACCATTACTTGCATTAAGCAATTGCGTCTCCTTATCTAATGAACCGTCATGCAATCGCCAAAGCATTGTAAATTCAAATCTATACCACTTAACACCCGACCAACAATTACTCGAACAAAGTCACACTTTGTTTGCCGCCAAAATACCATGCCAATAGGTATGGTGTGTGTCGGGTCGGTCGTCGGCAACTGCACTTCCAAATCGGGACTTACACTTAACACTCGCGTTCATCTGATTGAAATCTCCCAAAGTTTACAATTACCCATACAATCGAGCCTCAGATACACTCTGCTGATGCTGAAATGCAATCCAAGCGATTGCGGTGCGCCATGCTAAGATTAATTCAAATTTATGTCGACTCGCTGGCAGATTAATTAAAGAACATAAAAGTGTCGTTATAGAACATAATTATTAATTTAATCTCAATTAGATATCTGCGGCGAGAATTGGCGGGAAAAATAGTATCTAACACTATGAATGCGATTCTTCGTGTGTGATTCATCAGCCAGCACACCTGAACGTGCTAGACATACATTCAACACGTCGTCGTCGTCGTCGTTGGCTTGGCCACCTCCAATCGACTCTATTTCTGGGTCGATCACAACCGTACCGACACCAAACCATTGCACACCCCAATGTCCACTCGAATTGGGGATTTGTGGCACTGGCGCTGGCGCATGTAGCACGTGCTAAATTATTAAAAGCACTCGTAAACGCTCGGCTCAGTGCTGGTGGTGCTGGACCGAGGTTCGTAATTAATTTATCCTCCCCAGCCGGGGACCGTTTAGCTGTGCTCGCATACAAAGTTTTATTCAAAACGTGCACTGAGGACGAGAAGTTGGCCAACATGTGTTGTACAACTGCCTTGTTATGCCAACGATGGCAACGATGACTGCTGATTGCTATCGTGTAATACATGGACGTCGATTTAATCTTCCGAGGATGGAGCACACTCGCGTCCGTTGGGAGAAGGGGCCACCCCTTTTCTATTGACACCCCGATATTAATTATTGTTCCCACCTTAACCTGTTGGTTAAGCGTTATCGCTGAAAAAAAAAGAGTCCATGAGCGCGCGCGCGCACTCGCCCGATAACGATGAAATAGTATCTAGATACTTATTTTTTTCTTGCACCGAACGGTATTCGATTTCCTTGTTTCTCTAGGCGTGAGGTGCAAAGTGCAGAGCATTTTAAGTGATCTGAAACGGAATCGGATTAGAGGTGGCATGTGGCAATACCACGGCTGCTATATAGAGGTATTTGCATACCAATTGTGGGCTTGGCCCAGCTATACGGAACAAGCGCACAACGCACTCTCAGGCGGTAGAATTCTGATGAATTATGGGCATTTGGTGCAAATTTAGCCAAATGGGCTATTCGAGGGGAGATTTTTAGGTGGCGATTGCCTGCCGCCGTATTGCATGGCTAAGTGCAATAATAAAAGTAAAATTAGGCTTTCGGGTATTATTTTCTTGACGCTCTGCTACATGTGTCTGTGTCTTTGAGTCTTTGAGTCTCGACTCTCGATGTCGATGGTGTTTTGCAATGAAAATTAAGTCTTTCCGTCTTTCCGTATACTGCGAACATATTTATTGAAATCGAAAATTAATTTTTTCGGTTATTGATATTGCCGGAGATAAGATTTTATTGATTTAGCTTTCTGGCGGAAAATTGGGGCATAACAGGTAAGGTCTTTAGTGGTTTTATTTACTTCAGCGATCAAGTGAACGTATGGGTGGAGGTGGACAAGGTTTTGGTTGCCTTTCTAAAATCATTTCATAAAGTTTTGCATTCAAATTAATGATGGTTAATGCAAGACCGAAAGTCGGCTCTTAAACAACTCACAGGTGTAAGCTGCTGTCCTCCACGGGCTGTATCCAAAAGTGTGTCAAATTTTAGAGCCCCCGCCTCCTTTTGGGGGGTTATTTTAAATTAATTTTTTAAATATTCCTCTGGCTTGCCTTGATTAGAGCCGATACAATATCTGGCTCAAATAAAGGTATGCTGGTATATTTTAATAACGTGATTAAAATTGTGAACCGTGAGTTATTTTATTTGTATTGTGCGAGTGTTTTTTGTGCGGATTTATTTAAAGTTTTTTTTAGTTTGATGCTGAGTGTGTTTCAGTTTGGAACTATTTTCTGACATAAAAATATAAATCTGAGGGAAAAGATAGGCCTACCTATCTATTAATATCTAAACTGCCAAGAAAATTGCACACAATATAACCTCAAAACTAAACTAGAATGACGAAATGAACTGTATTAGCTTGATCAGTTGAAGGCTACTTGAATTTGGTTCCCGTGGATGGCCATGCAGAGCTCAGCCGTCGCTTCGGAATCAGTTAACTGATTCGGACACTCAAGGTCCAGATATGCCAGAGAATGAAAACCTCAGATTTAGGAGGCTAACGAACGGCGTTATATCCAGAGCGATGTGGCCAAAGCAGAGAGCATCTCATTTCCTAGAGAAAATAACGAAAAGATATAGCCATCAGAATAGTTGAGATCACCATAGGCTACTATTGGCCTATATGGCTGACCATATGCAGTCAGACTGGTTATCGAACTTAATACACACTGCCGCAGTTGTAAATGCAACTAACAAAGAAACTCTCATTAACTATGTATGCGCCTGCCCGGCACTAACGATCTCCAGGAAAATCGTTCTCCAACTCCTTTAATGCAGTTATGAAGTATTTAAGAAATGATAACTTTTTTTTAATTCCCCAAGTTGGATCTAGAAGCTCCTTTTCAACAAATTTCAATAACCAGGTCAAATCACGAGTTTAGATCTTTCTACGCTTGCATATGCCTGCATAGATCTTCTATGTGTCTAGTTCTTGTATGTGTGTAGTTCGTGAACTACACTTAGTTCACTAGTTCATTTAGTTCGCGGGTACTATTTTCAATGGGCCTTACCAATAATAATTTTTAACCTTAAAATTATTATATTAAATTATATTTTGACGATCACAATAGGAAATATTATATGGATATTTTCATGACTTCGTAAAATTTAGCTTGGACACTAAAAATTATTATTATAGTACCGCGCAATGATTTTCCTACAAACGGAATAAACTAAAGCTAAGTATACACACGATTGTCAGATCTGTCAATGCTTTGGCAATGAGCTTACAATAGCCAACTATCTTACAATACAAAATTGTTCGTTCACACGGTTGTAAGATTTTGTCACAAATGACTTTTCTGATAACGTTGTCAGGTTGTGTGTTCACATGGTGGTCAGATGAATATGAAAAATTGGTCTAATCGTTATAAGACAATAGGTGCGTTTTTTGGCTATTTTCTATAGGCTTAGAAAAATAATTTCGTGCAAATTTAATTTATCCAGGTTAACGAAATCTATATACAATTAAATTTGTATGAAATTATTTTTCTAAGCCTATATAAAATAGCAAAAAAACGCACCTATTGTCAGAAAAATTAAACTTTTTGTTCATTAATTTTTGCAGTACGGATAATGGAACAAAATATTGCACTTGCGACTATTTTAACTCTACGTGTTGAAAGACTTGAGGGTGATGAATTGATACAAAAACGACATACCCGCAGTGTTTGGACAAAGGAGTGGGTGGCTCGCTGTCAGCGGGAAGAATTCGACTCCAAATTTCAAGCTGACAAGCCGGAACTTTATCGCAAATTTTTACAAATGGACTGAACATAATTCCACACATCAAGACACCAATACGCGCGCGAGCATCCAGGAAATCGATACGGTTTCATTGGCAGCTTGCCCCGACTTTTTTTCTGTATATGTCGAGGTGGCTTTTGAATGTGGATCGCGTCGGCGATCTCTTACCTCAGGGCTTTGGGTAGTTTCTACTTTGCGCATCCAACAAACCCATTCACTCTGTACTTTCTTTGTGTACGATATTTTTTTTTTCGACTTTTCTAATTCCAACTGGAATTTAAATTCCATTTTGCACTGTTGTTCGTATCAATATCTTCTGAATTATAGTCCATCGGTTAAAAGCAAACTTCGATTTCGCTCCTAAAGCACTGGTTATATTGTCTGACAATGAAGAAATTGTAAGCAATTGTCAGCTTCCATAAACAACGACATCTGACAATTTCTGATGAGTCAGACGACGTGCTAATTGTTTGCAATAATAAAAATTATGTGTTTCGAACACAGACGATAGTCACAAACCTGACAATTTCATATACTTTTCTGACAATATTGTCAGACTAAATTGTGAGTTCAGACGGTTGTAGGTACGACATTTGTACATTTGACATATCTGTGTGACTACAAACTAAACAGACTACGGATACAGACACAGAAGACAATCATGTCATGAGAGAACAGCTAATCTCACTCACCTGTATATTTTTTTTATATTTTCAACAATTTTTTTTTTTTGTAATTTCTGTGAATTTGATTATTTTGAACTAAAAAATAAAATAAATAGGTGGCGCAACAGGTGGTAGACACCCTGTAACAGGACGGGAATGATAAGCGTGTTATACAATCTCTAATTAGTTGCTCGTGAGAGGGCTTTGCTACTCAATTGCTTTCTAAGCCCATAGAAACAGCGATAGTAATTCTTCGCTTAATCTCAGCAGTGATGACATTGCTGGAGTTCACCGCAGAGCTTAGGTATACAGACCGTAGCCGCACTCGAATATGCCTCAAAGTAGGTGTCTTCGTAATGAAGGTAATAGGTAATAGGAATTCTATATACGCATATAAAACTGAATAGCAAAATTGTATGTCCTTAAAAATCTTACGAACTTTTGCACAGATTTACAAATTTATTTTTTTTAAATGTATGAAATAAATTTGTTAAGGTTATACGCTACTTTTTGTTTAAGGGATACAGCATTTTTCATTTTAAAAAAAATTATGGGTCCGCATAAACTATTCGCGAAAATTGCCATTTTTTTGTTAACATACAACTTTCAGGAGTTTGCAGATCATGTTATGTATGCTAGACAGTGTTGTACATATATGTATTTACCAGTTAAATCTACGGGTACGACGCCGACGCCTCCTTTAAGCTTGTAAGAAACCGATCTAAATTTGTGAAAGCATGCCTTATTTTCCAACCAAGTTAGACATTTTTTGCGACTTTCTGAGCTAGACAAGTGCAGGTGTAGGGAAAGTTTCTTCAGGGTGATAGTATCTTCTTCGTAAGTTTGGCAGCATCAATCTTAGCTTTGCAAAAATAATCTGATGTGTTTTTAGTCTTGGCATAGGTGAGCTCATTGGCTTTCGAATAACAGTGCGGGGACATACAACACCACCCTCTATAGAAACGATGTATGAGAAATCTACTGCAAGTGGCCGAGTCTGATAATTGTTGCTCGGAATTTCGTCGTTGAAAGAAGAGTGCCGCTTCCTAAGAAACTTCGACTTAAAATTACAATGCTTTTGCAGGCTAACTGATAGACCAGTGTTGAAGACTTGTATCACAAACACGTAGTATTTTCCACTTTAAGCTTTGTCAACCTTCAGTCATCTTATTACCGCCTTTGTCCATGTTTTGAGGAACCCAGCAGAGATGTGTATTATGGCGCGAGCTTGGTAATTTGAGGTCTTCACGATAGAAGGGAAATTAAATTTGGTATAAGTATGTAATATTAGTAATATGAGTATGAGTGAGCGCAGTAGCGCAGTGGTTAGTGTGCTGGACTACTGTGCGAGGGATCCCAGGTTCGATCCCCGGAAATACACAAATTACATCTTAAAGTTTTTTCTACTGCGCCACCTCTCGCGAACGTCTGACAAACATCCGAGAGTATGACTGTCATGAAAAAGCTTCTCAATTCAGCCGTTCGGACTCGGCATAAAATTGAAGGTCGCTTCCATTCGTCCCAAAAATAGAAACTCACACAAAACGAATGGTTGCGAGAAGCTAGGCCTTGGGTGTCACCCGCCTGTTGCGCCACCTATTTATTTTATTTGTTTATGTAATATGAGTTGCCATCATTGACACCATTAGGCGTGCTTACGCAACTGCCCAGAAACTCTACTTGGAAGACATCGCTGTGTTAAGGAAACCTGATCCAGTTATTTATGTCCAATTCCTCTGATGATATAATAGGTCATCGATTGGTCCAACGGTCCATCTGATTGCGCCCTAAAGAAATTTGGCATCACTTTTTAAATTCATGTTTTTTTACGGTGCTCCAGCATGTCCATGCGTTGGTCCAACTAACATTTCTCGTTTAACTTCAGGTTTGATCAGTCACGTCACGGCATAGAAAATCATTGATCTGTCTATTTAGGTGAATTTTGACTTTCCTTTGGTAGGTGCCAACTATATTCTAAGTGATCAATGATGACAGCTTTTTATTTTCCCTCTGTAAATATAGAAATTTCCCAACTAAAACCAGTATCCAGTAAACCGATCCTCTGGGTATTTGCATTTCACCCCATTAAATTTGCCCTTCTTTCAATACAAATTATTGGCAAAACAAAATCACATTCGGAGAAATCGCAAATCGAAGACAAATGACGTGATTCGACCGAAAATCAGTCTTCGACACGGTGTTGTTAATTTAAACGCGCTTTTAAAAACGAAAATGTTCGCACCGGCTCCATCATTAATAATCCGCGGGAACACATTTCTTGAGCGCGGGCCTCTATCAGTTTTTCATTAATAATCCGCAATCGAAACCGCAACCTCAAGGAGGTACACACTGCACATACCTGTACCTGTACCTGTGCGCTTCTTACACACTGACCCCAAAAAATTCTCCCAAAGGGTCAAACCGTCACAATCAAGACCGGTACAGATAGGATGACAACAGAACGACGACTTTCGCAAAAGGTTAATCAGCGAACTGAAAGTCGCATAACTCAGGCCAATTCCATTGGCACTTGTCAGTTGGGGCTAATTATGTCCGCGAATTTGTTTTTTTTTTTTTTTTGCCTGTCTCCATAAGCGAAAGGCGAAATTCTTCCGCCGCCATGGTCAATCAAAATGAAATCGAACCGAATAAATATCTCACACTTTGCGCTGTATGGTGGTTCGTTCATTGGCAATCTGCGCGGATACCTTGTCAATAAATTGTTTTGCGTGGAATGATAAGAGCAGGGCCATCATCATGATGTTGGAATGTGGGCAGATCAATATACGACATATACGAGTGGACCAAAATCAGCGCCGCCATACGAGAGTATACCGATCTCCGCCGAAAAGGCCACTTTCGAATATCGAACGGATTGAAGTGAGGGAACAACAAAAAAATCGCCTTGATTACCAGCATCAGCATCAGCAGCAAGATCACTGCATTCCAATAATGTGACGCTATTCGAAATCGAAGCTGAAGATCTGCCAGCGGTAGTGAGTCGGTTCGGTATACGGCAAGGGGGCTTCTATTATTGGGTCTCTTTGCGTACGACAGATATTAATTGCAGGTATCTGGATTCATCTATAATAAATGACATCACTTAGTGGGGTCTGTCGAACGTGCAACCTGTAATCGTGAGGGAACACATATCGGCTTGGATGTGGCCAATAAATTTTTGTGCACCACTATGTTGCTGTTGTTTGTTGGCAGCTCGGTGATGGGAAATGAAGTGATGATGATGGTTTTGTGTCTGAAACGGCTTGGGCTTTAATAGCTTCCGGATCGAGAATAGCACAAAGGTCACTTAAGGATGAGTGCGGGTAAAGTCGTTTAGATACTGTGTGTGGGCTGAACAAAAAAAGGGGAAAATGGTGCTGAAAGGAAAGCGCCATATCCATTCATCGTCATTTGACTTTGTTACTTTTCGTCAAGTAGTTGGTCAAGCAAAACGAGAAGATGTCATGCTTAGTTCGAAGGATATTGTACTATGAACAATCTACCTGTCACACTTGCATTTAGAATTCGACTTATCTCTTACCGCCGAGCTATTTGTTCTTCTTTGAAAACAGAAATTAGTTGCAGGGGGCTAATTCTGGAGGATATGTTTGAAAAGGAAGCAATTCGCACGCGAACTTGTGGGTCGTCGGTGCATTGCCCTAATGGAAGACAACTCTTTTCCCTCGCCAACTGCGGTCGTTTTGCTAAAAATTGGCGTTTAGCTTTGCATTAAAGGCGCTAGTGATCGTTTTACCATTTTCAAGTTAATCGGTGTGAATGACACCGCGCACTTCTAAAACAATACCCCCATGACCTTGTCTGCCGACAGAAACACCTTAACTGCCTCGATTGTTCCTTGATCTATTGTGTGTTCTGATGACTTCATGTTTCGTCCACAATTTCTTTGAAGTTGTGGAACTATTACGGCTTTTGTCAATTTTGAGCAAACACGGCATATATCTGGCTTATAACTTTTTCATATCCAAATATTTTTCAAAACTCAAATCACTGACCCATGTGATGAGCCTGTATCCTTTTCAAGCTCGCTCACCTTCACTTGCCCATCGTCCAATGTCATTCAGTGGATTTGATCGACCATTTTTGGAGTGGTGACCTCAATTTGGTCGACCAGAATGCTCGGCTCACACCAGCTGGTGCGATCCCACCAAAATTGAGTAAACCAGTAATGAATGGTTCCAATCGATATAGTGAAGAGTTCCCTTTCCTACTTTTCAAGCATTTGTTTTGTTTGCGAATACTTTGATAACTTATGCTACTATTGCAATGGCTAAGATATCCACAAAGCCAATTATTTTCGTTGATCTTGGAACTCTCAGAAAGTCATCATTCATGAGCCTTCACATCGGGAGTCTTACTTCGCATCAGCTGTAAGGTATTCACTCATTTGTGATAAGGTCTTGTCATACTAACTTGTGACATTTAATGGCGCTGAAAGCAGTTAACTGGGTCCAAGTATATAAAAAAAAAATAAATAAATAGGTGGCGCAACAGCCGGGTGACTCCCAAGGCCTAGCTTCTCGGAACCATTCGTTTTGTGTGAGTTTCTATTTTTGGGACCAATGGAAGGGACCTACAATTATTTTATGCCGAGTCCGAACGGCTGAATTGAGAAGCTTTTTCATGCCAGTCATACTCTCGGATGTTTGTCAGACATTCGCGAGAGGTGGCGCAGTAGAAAAAACTTTTTTAAGATGTAATTTGTGTTTTTCCGGGGGTCGAACCTGGGATCCCTCGCACAGTAGTCCAGCACACTAACCACTGCGCTACTGCGCCCACGGGTCCAAGTATATAGTATTGTGAAAAATAATTAGGTAGTACTACCATCAGAAAGGTGTCAAAATGAACAAGCGCTCAAAAATTATCTGATATACCAAGCCACTTCTTCTTGGATAAACACCTAGTTTGAAAGTCAGATGTGTCAAGTAGATTATAGTTGTTCAAATTGGGTGCTGAGGGTTATATTTAGTTTACTAAGAAAAAGGTTCAGTAAAACAGTCCTAAGCCTATTTCTAATATGACCCATTATTATAATGAAAGTTCGGTAAGCTTGGCAGCAAGAGTCTGCAGGTACCTTGCCCAGTTCGTGATTTAGAAAGCTGTTTTTTTTTAGCGTTAAACTTTGGTATGATCCCCTGCCCCTGCCTTGGTGGTATGGGTTCTTATTGCCGTGTGACCATCTGGGGCCCGTAACACAACGCGACAAGTCGACTATTCTTGTCCGACAAGTACAATTTAATTCTGTAACAGAACGTAAACTGTTACACTTGTCAAAAGAATTAAAATTCCCTGACTTGTCGGCATTCTTCGACAAGTGTTTAACAGGAGAAGATGGCAAAACAAAAAAATCTATTTTGACTAAAATAAGAGAGGTGCTTTCTGTATTATGCCCTAACAAAAGAAAATAAATGTTCAAATGGAAGGAAATACACAGCGACAGCCTGCCAAAAAGCCTAAACGTAGTTCCGCAAAATAAGAATTGGACGTATATAAGGGACGTCTTTTGAAAAAATTAAAAGAAACATACAATTGTAAGTACTAGCTAAATTAGTAACATTGTAATTAATACCTTAATTACTAGTCAACAAAAAAAATAATTTTTTTTTTATATAGCAAATAATTTCATGTGATTCGTGTTCTATGTGCTAGAAATATTACAGAAAGTCAAATAAAATATTTCTATCACGTCACAATTTTATGATATATCAATATTTATTTTCTTACTATTTTAACAATTTTTATATTCAAATTACTCATTTATTTTGGACAAAAAAAAATTCCTTTTTCACTGTTTTCGTTTTTCGATGGTACTCTGTGGTTTGGGTTTTCCTAATTAATAACCAACAATAGTCTGCCAGCATCGCAGGGTTGCATTGTCCTTGATATCGTTTTTCAATGACAGCTATATCTTGAATCTTGGTGGAATTGCTCTCCGTGTTCTGTTTTTCATGATAGCTCCCATGAAATGCAACATGTCTTTGAAAATATGTTTTCTGCACTAGCACATATTATTATTTATTATTATTTAATATTTAAATTTCTTTATTTGTAGTTTTTGGAGCGAAATAAATAAATTTAAATAATAAAAAGTAATAAATAATAATAATAATATTTTCGGGGGAAAAAATCTAAATGCGAGTGCAGAAAATCTATTTTAAAAGACATGTTGCATTTCATTTTATAAAAAGCTTGCAAATATTTGTCAACAAGGTCAAAATATTGCGCGGATTTATGATTCTCTAAAAAGTTTTCAGTGACTGCAACAAACGATGCCAAGGCTTTCTTTTCTACGTCATTTAAGTATGAAGTTAATTCGGGATCTTTTATTACCAGGAAACGGATTTTGTTTATGTAAAACATTAAAAAAAAAGCAAAACTAAGCTTTTCTTAAAGCCTTGCAACCGTACAATCAGAAACATTTGGCAACGAACGCCTGTGATTGGCCCTCAGGAAAGCTTTGAGCTGAAGAGAGGACATGGGCACAGAGAAGTGGAGCCCAGTTAAAATACCTTTTGACATCGACTGCAATATTTGAAGCTAATTTTAAGTTTTCAGCGCCATTTAATACATTATTTATTTATTTGATGGTCTTAAACCCTTCATTGCAGAAAAGGCGGCGTTCGCTTTCACCGCAACTTCAGCAGCTGATTCTTTTGCTTTTTGCAATTTCTCCTCGATCCCATTAAAAATATTCAAAATATGTATCTCCAATCAATTGCACAGAATATAAGTCTAAAATGTACATCTACCATTAAATAAGTTTAAAAATATAAATTTTTCGGAATTCAATATTCTACCAGTTTTAGAGTGCCTACAAAATGCACTACATAATTTTTACGATATTTTTTTGGTGTTGACTAGTGTTACACAAAATAAATGTTAGGCATTAGGATACTACATTAAAAATTCACTTGTACATTAAAAATTCACTTCATATCACCTGTCCTCATTGAACCACAGTTCTACAAGTGTTTCTTGACACTCGTCGTGTTCTGTTACAGAAAGAGGGACATTTTATAACTTCCCACTTGTCATCTTTCATCGCGACAATTGTCGAAGTGTTAACGGACTTGTCGTCTAGTGTTACACAATTTTTGACAAGTTGTCGAAATTTACTTGTCCTACAACTACCTGTCGCGTTGTGTTACAGGCCCCTGATTGACTCTTTGATGCTATCAGCTAGAAGTCGCAATTTAATTATAATAATCCTATTCAGCACGGGTTGCCGTGAATTACAGAGGATTCTAAGGCGGCGGTTATATAGCACCAAGCGCTAGCACGTGCGAGCTCGCGCTTTAAATTAAAGGCATTTTATCAGAGCGTTGTGATAATGTAACAACTTGTTATGTACTTACATAATTTGTAGACGTTCAGGTCGCTGTCTCAATATGTACTCACTCAAAACTTTATACAAAATGGCTTAAAAGTCATCACGCTATCGCAAATATGGTGGCGGTATTTACAAAGAATTTTGGAACTGGAACATGGATGGAGCATCGGCGCATACCTACTGCCCGAGCCACAACCGAAATACTGAGGGTTGCATTTTCGGGTCGCCTATATAATCTCTCGTTTTAGCGATTTGCACTGGTCGGCAAGATCGCCTGATTTAAACATTTCAGCCTTCTTTTTGTGGTGATTTTTGAAGACATAAGTCTATGTCAACAAGCCTTAGACTCCTGAAGTCCTCAAAGAGAATATTCGTCAAGAATGTTCTGGCAAGAGTGATCGAAAATGCAATTTTTTGGACCTGGCCATCAACTCTGAATAGAATAAAATTTAAGACATCAAAAAACATAATCCAAAAGCAGAAACTAAGTCTTTCATTCATAAAAAAACCTGGTCTAACGTAGGTGCCTACTATCGGGGGTATTATTATAGCTGCCCAATATAGCATCTATTTAGCAAAAGTTATTTTCAATATAATACAGGGTTTTTCAATAAGAGCGCTACAAACTTTTTTTTTAAATAAAACAAAAACGGCTTTGGATATCAATGAAATTCTTTATTCCTGTGAAAGTACGTTCGATGCCATTATGTATGGAACTCGATTTCTTTTGCATGGCAGAAGTCCAGACGCTGAACCCAATTTTCGACGGTTTTCGGCCGATACTGCTGCAATTTCACGTTCGATATTCGTACGAAGTTCATCAATCGTCGCTGTCTTGTTGGCATAGACCATAGACTTGACGTAGCCCCACAGGAAATAGTCTAACGGCGTCAAATCACACGACCGAGGCGACAAAGCGACTGGACCATTTCGTGAGATAACACGTTCTCCAAACTTGGTTTCCAATAAATTGATTGTGACATTCGCTATGTGGCTTGTGGCGCCGTCCTGTTGGAACCACATGTCCCCCAAGTCCATATCATCCAATTGGGGCCAAAAATATTCGGTTATCATTGAACGGTAGCGATTCCCATTCACAGTAACGTGCCGGTCTTGATCATCACGGAAGAAGTACGGCCCAATGACGCCGCCGGCCCATAAACCACACCAAACCGTAATTTTTTCGGGATGCAATGATGACTCATGGAGTACGTGTGGATTGCTGCCTGACCAAAACCGCATATTTTGTTTATTGACGAAGCCATTCAGCCAGAAATAAGCCTCATCATAAATTGGACGTAGCGCTCTTAACGTTGAGGCCACTGACTCCGAATTTCGGTAGTAAATTTTAATAATTTCGACTCGTTCTTGGCTCGTATATCTTTCCATCATGAAATGGCAAACCTTACTGAAGAGAAACGTCGAAAGAGCGGCAAGAAATTCGGCGTCGTTTGCTGTCCCTGTCGCTCTACTTTTGTAGCGTCCCTATTGAAAAACCCGTTATTATAGTCTATCTCGAAAATACTCGCAGAGTCTTCGAGATTAAACGCTATATGGCCATTCTTCACAAGGAAATGTCTGAAAAATTTCCAAGGACACAGTTAAAACTGATCCAAAAACTCAAACAAACATATAACCCCGTTTAAGTACTAACTCGAGGAATTTACCTCAAAATGGGTCCTCTATTTACATACTACCTAATAGAAGATGTTTACATATTGTGATCGCGCCACCCTCGCACACCATCTGCGAAATTATACAAATAAATTAACACGACACACGAGGACATAATTTGCCCGCGTTTATGAGCCGTAACAAGTGACGAGTCGCCGCCACCAAGTACATGCGTACAACCCTTCCATTTCTAAATGAACTTGTCCACCCTCCACCCTCATAAAAATAAAATAAATTTGAAGCGTAAAACACTCCAATGAATCAACTTAAATAGTCACGTGGCGGTACACTACCTCACGGCTCACGCGCTCACATTCATTTCAAAAGGAAGTCCATAAAAACCCAGTTCAAGTACACTGAAACGTTATTATGTTCCAGGAGGTGTCCTTGTTAAAACACAACACCGCTGTGCCGAGCTCGCGCCACTTGAACATGCAGCAGATGCGACCAGCAGCTTCCGATCCTAAATCATATTGCACCCAAGAAAATTGACTCTGATCGTAGATCCTATTTTTAGAGCACATATTTTCAAAATAAATCTCCCGTGCAATACTAAGGGATGCCGAAACCGAGACCCATCAGCCATATTGTCGTATTAATCATCGAAAAGTGTAAAATTGAAATATCCGTCTAAGGTGCACTTTACACGGCCGATTTGGAGTTTTATTCCTCACAGCTGCGCCACCACCATGGGGCGCAAAATAACATGCGTCGTACATCGCGCATTGGGGACTTGGACTTGATTGGAGTTTTTATGATTATCTGGAAATTTTTGGGGTTTCTCGAACACATCCCTCGGCAGCTAATTAAATGCGCTCGATCGGCCCATCCGTCTCCGTGATGGGGGTAATAATCGTATCTAATACGGCGACACAATCATCGAAATGATGCGACACCAATTGAGATCGTCTCTTGGCGTGTGCGTGCGTCGCGTCGGTGGCTCGGTCGGTATGCCCATGTACCCCTTTTCGCTGTTCGTCTATGTTTTCCCTGCCCATGTCGATTGACTGAATTCCGTCAACAGTGACAGGCGGCAATCCAACTGGGAATGACACAGCAAATACAATGGCTTGTGCGTTGTTATTGTTATTTACGAGCGGGTTTATCGCTTCCGAAGACACAAGCGTGCACGCATGGTGAGGTGATACCGTTTTGTGCCGCTGGGTGCATTGTGCATGTTGCATTTGAAAAACAGAATGCGCCAGAGAGGAGGACTCCCCGGGAATTGAGTTTAATGGAGATACATGATGTAACGCATTAAGGAGAATACACTTTGTAACAAGGTGGCATACGTTATGGATTAAATCGTCCCAATGATGACACCCTAAAGGGTGTACACGCATCTAAGGAACAAGTTATTTTCGGGCCCCATATTCTAATTAAAGGCGCAATCCAACATAAACAAGAAATGGGACATGACCGTTTCAGTTTGGATTTTTATATTTTGGACAAAAAAAGGCGAGTGCAGGAAGGTGAAGCTAGAAAACGCAGTTTTAAATAGTTACCACTGGGTATGGGCTTTCATAAACAGATATCGGGCGATTTCTTTTTCATAAAGAGATGCAGAGCTCACTTCGTCATTCGGCAGATGTTATACACAGAAGTCTCCAATGGACTAACTGCAATGAGCCCATCCTTATGAAAAAATCGTTTGCGTAAAGAGTGGTGATGTTTCGCCAACTTCCATGTCTAACCGAACATCATTCACAAAGGCCCAAGCTACTATTTTAGGTGCTCTTAAAATTTCACAATTTATAAACCACCGAAACGGAACCCTCTTAATGGCAGTAAGAAAAGAAACGCGTTAAAAATTTGTATCCGATCTTATATCCCTGAACCGTCGCATATCTTCGGTTGTTCGGAGAGAATTTCAGGTACTACTTGAAAGGTTACTCAGCGGAGGACATTCCACTTCCCATACACAACAAAACTACTTAGAACACTTTTTTTTTTAACTTATTCAAAACAATTATCTGGCTGGGATCTACTTATGAAAACTGTGGCTTTATTCCATGGATTGAATTTACTAAACTTTTTTAAAACTATACCCCTATTCTTATAGCATTTTCTATAGATGTAGGTGACCCGTTTAGAAATATTGTAGCTTGAAAAGGCGTCTCAGCATATAAGTGAATGGATAATTTCACCTTGAAACTGATGATAGAAAAGGCTCTGGACGTTAAAAACTTCTCTTTTAAATGCAAACTCACAAATTCAAAGGTATATAAAATCGTTAACTAAAAACAGATTGGAAATCCTCGGTTAATTTGACTATATTTTTTGGTGTGAGCTGCTCCCCACCCACACCATCGACATTTGGGCTTTGGGTTTTAAGTTGTATCAGTTATGTTTCCAATCGCTAGACCAATGTACGAATCTAAACAACACCTCCACCAAAATTCTTCGTCAACAGTTTCTCTTGTATTTAGGGGATGTTTGGATTGATTTTTTCTGAAACCCAACATGGCAAGTAAAGCTTTAGTGGAAGAATTATTTACTTAATTTTATATCAATTAATATATAGGATTTTTTGAGAAATCAGTGAACCTATGATGGGTGGCGTAGATCGTGGAATATCCATCGAAAAATCCTAATGTCCAGAAACGCGATCCAATTCCGAATAAGTTTGCCTCATAAAGCTTAAACCAACATACTATTTCTAAATCAATACAAACCCTAATAGAGCAGAGAACGTAGTCAAACCATCAACCAAAGTTTCTTTTGACGCAACCGAAAAGAAATCCTTATTCGCTATCTATGCACTAGATAGGGCCAGATAGCTAGGGCCAGATAGCTAGAACCAGACAGCCACTCCCTTTATGAAGTCTCGAAGAATAGTAAATCCACACTACTTATAAAATGCAACGTCCGTCTGTTCGTTTCTCCATAACTCAAGAACCATTCGTCCGATTTTCATGATTCTTTTTCTGATATATAGATAGATGTGTGGCCAACTTAGTCCGTAGGGTGGGTGAGAATTGCTCAGGAGTAAAGGGGTCGCGGGGAATAAGAGGGGTCTCACGAACCGTTAGCCGTATGAACTTGAAAGTTTGTGTGTTGATTAGTAAGTCAAAATAATTATATGCCTCATTCATAGTTTCTCAAAATTCATCCCATAAGGGTTGAAAAACGTTAGCACCCTACTTTTCTATTTCGACTTTACTACGCTCAACTTGCCATTATACTCATAAATCTACGTATGTCATTTCAAGAAATGCTTTTATTTGTTAGCCAATACTTCATCGAGTGTTTTGAGCTAAAATTCATCTCTCTGGTCCATCCAGAGGGTGAGATATAATACATTAAATATAGATCTTATTTGGCCAAGTGCGAAAAAAATGTTTTCTCGATTGCAGTTGTGCTTAGGGGTAGTTTTATATTGCGTTCCCAAAATAGAATATGATTACTCCCACGACTGGCATTCAGAATGCACATTGTACGACATACTCATGTATTGCGTAGTTAAATTTGATGTAGGCAACGGATATGCATAAAACAAACTAAATATGTATATATGTACATCTACGTACATATAAGAGGTTTGTGGTGCGTAAGTGATAGTTATTTGTGACATGTATTTGAGATCTGCAGCTATGGAAATTGTAACAATATGATCGCGTAGTATAAATAATTAGATCATACCTGTGACGAGTTTTTGTTTATGTGAAATCTTATGTCCACTGACTTAGGACTTTCGGATCAGTACAGCGTACAGGTTACGTAAGGACTAAGTTGGTGACAGGGGAAGGGTAAAGGGGTGGTAGGGACTAACTCTGGAACTATTTGGCCGATTTTAAAAATTCTTTGAAGATTGTACCGGCTACATCCTCCGGATCAGTATAGGTTAGTTAGGGTGTTTATGGGGGAAGGGGAAGCGGGGGTATAGGTCTATCTTCGTAACTACTCGGCCATTGCAAGAGTTGACCTCCGACAGCCACGTCTTTCACATGGACAGCTATTTATTGAATTTTCGCTTGTGAGCTGTAGGCGTGATTTGTTTATAGCTACTTGCGCCCATTAAATAAATAACATGTAGGTATAATTATTTATGAAAAGACATAGCGATTAAATATTTTGTAAGCTTAAAAAGCTTGAATTTAATTTAATATATAGACAAGAAACCAGCGGGCGGAGCCGCGGGCGTTGCTAGTATTATAATATGAACAACCTATAACTTTTCTTGAACTGTGAATGACCTAGACCCCCCCTTTAAAACAGGTTCCTATTTCATAAAAATTGAGAATTGCGACAGGTGACGGGTTACAATTTGTAAACTGATAACAGGACAATTCTTAAATTTCTGTTTCATATAAAATTTTATAATTAGACAATTTTGCAGATTTGTTTGAAAATAATCCACAACAATGTCAAGTATTCGTTTCATAAGAAATTGTCAGGAATTTTCTGAGAAATGTCGAATTTTCTAACAAATTTGTACACTGACAATTTTTTATGGGACAGAAAAAAAATCTAAAATTTACAATTGTGTCATTATGTATCTACATACCTAATTGACAATTCTGACAGGCGATTGAGTTGCAGTCATGTATTGATAGTGAAGTGACAAGTACATACGATGATTTAAAATGTGAAGGGCCAGTTTCAATACTAGGGGCCTATAACACAACATGACAAGTCGACAAGTCTAAATTCAATTGTCTAACTATTCTTATCCGACAAGTACAAATTAAATCTGTAACTGAACGTAAGCCCTTGCACTTGTCAAAGAATTAAATTTCATTAACTTGTCGGCATTATTCGACAAGTAGGTATTTAACAAGTAAAGATGTCAAAACATAAAAAATTCTAATTTAACTTAAATAAGAAAGGCAACTCAGAGAGATATCCTTATTGGTGCTTTTAGTGATATTCTCACATCTGAAACAGAAACCAAAATCAGAAACTTTTATCTGTTGGATAGCGTTATGAGTCAGACAACTATCCGGAACCTTTGAAACTGGCCATAAATATTATTTCTTTAAGGGGAAGTGATGGCGATTCTTAAATGTAATTTCGTGCAGCACGCACTCAACATCAATAATTTAAAGAAAAAATAAATAATACATAGTTTGATAGCATTAAGTGATTTCAAATTTAAGGAAAAATGTCATGTCGGGTAAACGCACCGGAATATAATTTCGTTAAAAAACTCGTGGACGTCTAGAGCATCCAGCAAAAAGGAATTACCCTCAGATATTTTATATTGATATATACACAAATGTACATTTTAAAATTCCATCCCCTGGGGATATACTTTTTTTTCCCGTTAGCTATATGGTACCTAATCTAATAATCTATACATATAATAAAACTGTAGCAATTTTCGTTGTCAGCTAAAAACTCGAAAACTACTGGACAGATTTCAATGAAACTTTTTTTAAAATGTTCCTTAACACCGTGAAACTGGTATAGGCTATGTCGTTTATAGCCACGTCCTAAGGAACAATTTTTAGCCAAAATGTATTTTTGAAGTGAAAATATATACATACACATACACATAACTAAATATAATTTTGTGCGAGCGGGCAAGGCGAGCACGGGTCCAGCTAGTATCAAATATAAAAATTACAAAACTTATACGCATCTTATTCCAATCCGTAAAATTTGTATAGATACTTGTACACTCAAAGTCTGCAACTTTTTGCTGAAAGTACTGCATAATCATGAAAATGAAAAACAACAACATCGCACATACCCCCAATCATTCATATTTCACATGTAAAAATGTAAATGCGAGTGAATCGCATTAAAATATGACCCCCCACGTGGGTGGCTCCAATAAAGATATCCCCAACAACTTGTTCACGATCACGCAACACTCACGATAACTATTTTAGTCAAAAGCGCAAAAAACATCTTCCGCTCGTCAATTCAAATGGAAATTTGTCTCCCGAACTCTATTCAATCGCCGATTTGAACTTTCTTTTCACGACCAAAAATAAAACTCCGTCAGCGACATGAAAACAAGTTGCCCGACTCTAGGTGAGCGCGGGCTTTTGTAAAACGACAAAACAACGAACAAACCCCTCACTCGTTTGGGTTAAGAGTTCGCCACCATACACATTTGTCATATTGTTCACTGCATATCATCAGCACCATCGTCATTGTTTCGCGGGCGGGCAAGAAGGTTGACAGCGAACAGCCTCTAACGACAACAACCCATGCCAGCCAGCCAGCAGCGGGAATGAGTGCACCACACTATCCAAGTATCCAGATACAACCGATGAGATATACTCGCGTACACTCGTACTCTCCCAGCCCAATGGCAAAGATCATTCACAATTGGCAGCATTAAAATGCTAATAGCACCCCATTGACAGTCATATCGATCCACATTCGCCATTCAATCGGGGGACGACCGAGAGAAAATCCATGTCAAGCCGATCCGGACAAGCGCTATACAAGCGCGGCAAGCAGTTAAGTGGCATCTTTAGTGCATCGGATGGATAGCCAGAATGTTGTTGTCGATAGATCCGATTACTGCGAAGGGAAATCTCCTCACCATGAGAGGGGGTGAAATAGACCGAGAAAAAAAAAAAAAAAAAAACAAAAAACAACTCAACCAACTGATGGCATTATCTCTTGCAAATCATGTTGCATCGATGACATCCATGATGGGGCTCCTCTCTGCTGAAAGAGACACTGTTGCCTGTTGCTGTGCTCCCCCAAAGAAGAAGAACATTGAAGATGATGCGCGGTTTGCATGTCATGGATGGCAACTACTCGTACGACCAACGACGACGACGACAACTAGGCAAGTTGGCGACATGGCACATGGGGCCCAAAGGAGGCCGGATACTCTAGTCGATGATGTCGCGTGGATTTTCTATTAATCCCGAGATTACGTTTAGTTCACTGACTATTAATTTGCTCCAAATACAACATGGCGGAGGCGCACGGGTCGGCTTCTTTCCTCGCCGGCTTAGTGCACACATGAGATGTTGAAGATATCTTTTTTGCCTGGTTTATCTATGGCGGGCTATCTTGGATCTATCTCGGAGAATAGACGATCGTCGTAGACAATTTGTTATGTTGAGAGATAAATAGGTGCTAATGTCGGTATCGATTAAATGTCTCGTTATGAGATTACACTGGCGGCTGCAAAAATTGGGCCACCATATAGCGACGCAGTGGGTATAATTTTTAGAGCATGGATTTAGACCGCTTTCTATGCAGTGTATTCTGGGACTAGGACCGCGGATATATTTAGTGTAAGAAGGTTCAAGCGGGTTCACCTTTGGTGGCTCTGAGCCAGTCTTTTATATTATAGCGCCTAAAGCTCCTACATGTCAACACTTCGAAAAACGAATTCTTGTCTTTGTCAGGTTATTCGGATGCCGGTACCTGGTTTAATTGATGACGTATGCTACTTTTTGCTATTTAGGTAAATATGAAGGCTATCTGAGAAATGCAAGCCAAATCTAACTACAGATACCTAAGTTCTTTGTGATATACGCCGAATATGATTTGGGGGGTTCCCATTCCGTGCTTTTGATATCTATAGCTGTGAAGGCTTTTTGGGACACTGACTGACATATCAGAAAAGTTGTCATAGTAAAAGGCTCCAAAGTGTAGTTTCTAAGGACAGTTACATACAATGAACGGTTGCTTCCTCGTGAACAAAGGGCAGTAACAGAGGAAGTGAAGTGTGTCCTTATGGACCTACTCGTCTCCGCAGTCTCTAAATATATATATCATCATTTGACTTTTAGATTCAATTTCATTGTGTATATGGTTTCTTAGGAAGGTGTGACCTACCAGCGATGATCTATCTATCAAACTGTAGAAGTTTCATAGTCCGGCCGCTGTCATTTTCTGACCAAAGCTTCTGTGATACTTCAGAGGTCGTTACGTTAGTTCCTTCCACCTGCTGATAGTTTTCATACGAGTCTTTGTTCTCCACTCGTTCTCTGATATTTCAGAGTGAAGGCTTGATCGACTGTTGCGCTCTATCAAGATCCATTGCAGATCCCTTTCTCACCAGTTCCGCACCCAGTGTAAAAAAAAAATACATTTAATGTTGTTAATATTTACACGAAGATTATCGGGTCCTTGACTTTAAGGGATCCGACATTCTTACCATATTTCTTTATAAGCTGCAACGGATCGAGGGTCAAGCTTGCAAAAACAAGAAGTGCCATCTACTGTGAAGATTGCTACTATGAATAAAAGTTGACTTAATTTTCTGCCACGTAAGTGCATGTTATAGCATAGCCTCAAGATTATATGTTTAGTTCACGCTGCGCATGTAAACCTTCTTTCGGTTTTGAAACTACAGACAAAGGAAGAGCAAGAGGTTTCTGGAGCGTTTCTATTCCTCAACTGTTCGTTTCAAAATTTAAAACTCAGCAATGGCGGTGAGAAGCTTTTTTGAAAGCTCTTCTTGCCAAAAATTTAATTACATAGGAAGCTTCGAAACTGTTTTCCAGGGGCCTAACTCTGTAATTCGATTCTAAACTTAAATCATTCGAATTCGGAAAATTTGTACTGTGTTATTCGAAAATCGGAAATTTAAATACGAATTTAATTTGTCTAGATACTTTTGCTCGAAAATCGGAAATGTCGTACTATACAACTCTATTTTCGTTGCTAAATACATTCGAATTTCTGAAGTTTCATTCGATATCTATTTACCATCCGGAAAGGTTTTGCTGAAAGCTAAAATGCAAGGTTTTAAAACAAAATCAATTTGAAATTCTTATTGATTTTATGTGTTCCCATCCGGATTTATACAAGTTGATTTGTCTCCCTTTTGGAAGTTGTTTTCAAGGTATTACCGCTGATAAGAAAGATTCCAAACATATGAGTCGTGAGATGCTCCACCGTAACTTCCAGTAACAGCTCTGATAATCATCCGGTGATCACATTTCTTCAAGAAACAAAGCTCCATACATTAAAAAAAAATCAAGAACCAGACTTTAAACTTACCACCATTGCATTTATGATGTGCTTCAGTTTCCGATTAAAAAATAAATGTTCGTTGTTATTGGTAAGGCCCTATGTGTTGGACACAGCTGTTTTTCGAAAGCTTTACAGACCTCAGAAATATAACCGTGGAAACCGTCTGCTGCGCCAGCCCAGTGAATCGATCTTGACCTATTTGGTGCTGGTATCCACCTTGTGCAATAAATTTAAGCGTTGCAGCTAGTTTTATGATTGCGATGATCTTTTTCTTTCTCTCAGATCATCACTTATGCTGTTCAAAACATACATAAATGCATCTTTTGAAAGACGATCATTTTTTTTACAAAAGTGGAAACATTTTTAGTATAAATCATTTTGCCATTAAACTTTTCGCGGTACTAATAATCATTTTTAGTGTCCAGGCTAACTTTTACGAAGTCACAATGCGAAAATTTCCATATAAAATAATCCACTGTGACCGTCAAAATATTTAAGCTGAAGATTAAAAATGATTATTGGTAAGGCCCCATTGTGTTTTATCACATTACTTTTTACTTGATAAACCTATAATGTTAGAATTGTCTCTTATTGTCTTTCTTTCAATTCCTTCTTCAGCACAAATTTCTTCATCAAACCACAATGCAACTGAATCCAGCTATATCCATAGTGAAATTCAATTATGGACGAATAAACTTATATACCTAATCAAAAACTAATTATTTGACTTTTTGTTGAATTGAAAATGTAATTTTTGACAAAAAACAGCTCTAGTCTCGGAACATTTATTCGAAAGATGCTAGGTTTCCTTGCAACATTTAATTTCGATTCGAAAGTTATACAGAGTAACATTTGAAATTAGAATCGGAAACAACTTTCGAACAGTTTTTACTTTCGAATCGAATTACAGAGTTAGGCCCCAGAATGCAAGACTGCTGTTGGCTCTTGTATGATTCTGAAAAAGTTGTTATTTTGGCAAACGGTTATTGCAAGGGGTTAGTTTCAACATTAATGGATTGCGAAATACGGTGATAATCATTTGGAAGTGATCTTGGAAGTGATCCGCTCAAACTTCGTCATAACCAAACCGTGGTCTTGATGGCTTTAAATTCTACAATGCCAAATGTCAGCATTTGTTTTGTGAAGACAGAAAGCTTAGATGGAAGTCTAACATACAAGAAAGAGTTAAAAAAGCAACCATAGCTCTCTTCTCTTGCAAAAAAGCAATAGGAAATAAATGGGGCCTATAACCTAGCATCTCCCACTGGCTATACATCTCGGTCATAAGGCCGATACTTACGTACGGTGTTGCTGTCTGGTGGACTACCTTAGATAAAGCGACAAATCGCAATAAACTAGGCAAAGTCCAGAGAACCGCTTGCTTGTGTATCAGTGGAGCTCTTCGCACCACACCTTCTGCTGCACTTGACATCCTGTTTCATCTGACTCTCATCGATATCTTCAGCAAACAAGCGGCAGCATCTTCAGCAGTTCGCTTTCGAGGAGGAAACTATTCAGCACTTCCTCTGCACTTGTCCGGCACTCTTCCCAAAAACGGAAACTCCATTGTAGTTGGAGCCTCCTACTACAATGATCTAAATGAAGGTTGCAAAGAGACATCAGTCAAACCCCTGCCATAAGCTCAAACTACGGATGCTTAAGTTTTGAGATTGTTCCAATGGTAGATTTGTATACTCTAGTATCATTAGCTCTAATCGCCTAATTTCTACTTTCTTCACAATGTTGAATTTAAGTCCTGGAAAAGTCATGCTAAATTTAAGATTCACCGTGTGTAACCAGTGGCACACTGGCATATCGTCTTTGGATAATTTTCAAGAATAACTTTCCCGATCGAATAGTAGATGTTTTGTTTAGATGTTTACTTACACACTTACGATACACTCCTTGAGAAAATAACTTCCGATTGTCTACACATTAGATAAACTGTGAAGATATTTCTCCGCCCTACTGTAAACGCATTCACGCATGCGCTCTACTGCCAATATCTTCGTGCGGTCTATTAGCTCGAAACTTTCCTAGATAAGCGAAAAATAAAAGAAAAGAAAATCCCTTCAATCTACTTAAAACCGGAACAAGCTCATAACGCATACACGATACGCCATCTATTTAGCTAGTGAACAACCTGTCAATGCTGGAATAAATCATCTTTTGCGGTTATAGCCTTAACGGGACCTTACCCTAGCTATCTCTGCACCACCATACACACAGTATTGTTGCCTGGCATCAGATTATTACCGTAGAGTGCAAAGAGATTGTATATAGTTTTGTTTTTTTTTTTTTGTCCATACCTCAACAAGTCCTCTTTAAGGTATTTTGCATAGAGAGCTCGGTTGACAACGGGAAGAATGTCGACTATGCAAGGTATGACGTTCCGCCTTTTGTGGTTTGCACTTACAGTTCTTTGATCTTAATTTCAAGCGATTGAATTGCATAATAAACTGGGCACCGGGATTTAATTACTTCCCTTTATGGAGGCGATTGAACTTTAATTTTAATTGAAAGGCGATGTTAGAGATTTTTGTTGAGTGGGGTGCAGCGAGGTATAGATAGATAGGTGCTTTGTGGTGTAGAAATAGTGAAGGCTTGTCATTGGTAGGTCTCTTAGGGGCTTGGAAACATTTTTTGCGATCCTTTTAATAAGCTAAAAATTCCGATTAGGGTTTTTTTTTAAATACTTCTCCCGGGAAAGGCGAACCTTTAACGCTTAATCAGCGCCCCGAAATGTTTGCAGATGTATGTTAGTTATGCACTTAAATTGCTGCAAATTGTAGTCTTCCGGAAATATATCCCCAGGAAGTGAGTTCCAAAGTTTGCTTGTCCTGTAACAGAAGGAGTTTTGGAGAGCATTAGCTGCCTGTGAGCTTGAATCTTAATGGTGGAACAAATTTAAATTTCACTGTCAATGTCAGTCAGAAGTGACCCCTGACCACTGTATGTAGATTCGATTTCTACTTGCATGGAAAATAATGTAAAATATGTTTAATCCGATTGCTAAGAACTCCTGTACACAGTTTTAGGTTGCATGGCCATATTGGAAAGTCATGGTGCACCACATATAATACAACATGAGCAGCGAGGGGGAGGGAGCTAGGCAAACATGTTGGACCCAAATTTAATAGGGTACACCGTATAAATCGTCCCCCCTATATAAAGCCATAATGAGTGACGATCGATGATAAAAGACGGCAGTTCGACATATGTACGTCAATCCGGGCTTCAAGGAAGTAATCTCTTAATGTCATGCAATGGCTGGGCGAGTACAAATGAGGTGAGTATACATTTTATATTTGCATTTATAGAAAGAAGTCTACTCGTTCTTTTGGCATAAAATGTCAGCAAAACTTTGGCAGTTGCAGTTCCGTCTTTACTCTTATTGACACTAAATTACGGCTCTGCAAAATAAGGCCCAAATGAAATAAGTGTTGCCATTTTGACTGTTTTCCAGTCAAATTTGACTGGATTTTTTCGGTTTTGACTGAAAAAAAATCAAATCCAGCCGACTTTTTTTTTGACTGGAGTTTTTTCCTAAAAAATAAAAATAAAAAAAATTGCTCCTCCAATGTAAACCTAGTGTATATGAGATTCGCGCAGTGCAATGAAATGAACACACCCATTTTCCGCAAGCCGTCACACGAACTTTTTGCACAAACTTGCGTCCAGCAGGCGCGGTGGGTGCTTCATTTCGGCCAAAACTTCTAAAAAAAAACGCACTGTTTGGGCTACACAGCACTCACTTTGGAAATATTTTTTCAATATTTCCCAATGTTGCTCAAGCGTAAAGCGACTCACTTCGTTCCGCGCAGGTATGATACTGACTTTCCGTAAAGATTTTGAGCTGGAAGCAGCTGTCAGTATTGAAATAACCTATAATTTAAAAAGGAACCACGATGACCCACCTATTTTTGTTTTCAAAAAAATATCTGTTTACATTTTCGACTGTTTTTTTGACTGGAATTTTTTGTTTTTAATGTTTGACTGGATTCGGAGAGAAAAAATCCAGTCAAACAGTCAATTTTGACTGGATTTTAACATTTTCGCCTGGCAACACTAACGCAAAAAAAAAAATTCTGAAATGAAATGTTTTTGTTGTACGTCTATTCTCTTATGAAAATGAAGATTATTAATATCCCACACCCCCATCCCCATGCCATACTACAAAACAAATCAACCCTTTTCGAGTGAGAGGTATACGTGTTGTTGTTGCTATTGTTGTTTTGTTTTTGTTTGTCCTGTCGCAAAAGTATAAACATTCATTTGTACTATGTGTATGGATACATTTTCACTTCAAAGAATACATTTTGGCTAAAAACTGTTCCTAAGGACGTGACTATAAACGACTTAGCCTATAGCAGTCTCACAGTCTTAAGGAACATTTTACAATAGTTTCATTGAAATCTGTCCAGTAGTTTTCGAGTTTTTAGCTGACAACGAAAATTGTTACAGTTTTATTACATGTATAGATAAAATAAGACCCCAAAAGAAGGAATGAAATACGACCCTTATTTTCTGCAGCCTAAATTACAAGTTTAACTAAGAGGATTGTGGTTTAGCTGCTTATTCGGCATTATGCACTCGCTTCTCCCTACACTCTGTAGGGTCAGAATGAAACTAATTACGATTTTGGTACGATCTTGACTATTTCAAGGAAAGCACCTAACCTAAACTAACTTAAACTATCCTCCTACGATAACGCAAATTTGATTCACATAGGTTTAGTGCGTATTTTTTCTAAGTTCTTTTTTATTTAAAATGTCAACAGTCAGACAGAGCTGCGATAGTTTATCTGACAGCTGATTTAATTTTTTTTATGCAGCTTTGCTTTTCTTGGCAATTCATCAGGCGATCATCGTTTGGGTCCTGATGTTCAATGATAAGGCTGACTTCTGACTTGATGGCTTTGTTAATACAAATACCTATACCTAAGCAAAATTGTCACATTTTGGATCGAGGGAAGTTACTACTTAAGCCGAGTACACGACATGCACCCTTTTGTGACATTGATGACGTCAAAATGACGTCAGACTGGCATGCGTATGTATGCGTATGTATGTTAGTTTTGCTTTGAATTTTTTTGTACCCTCGGTAACAAAATGTTTATACCAAGTTTCTGACTCACCCTCACCAGGAAACCGATTTCAAGACCGCTCCATTGTCTGTCTAGCTCGTCCGCTTTATAGTTACCCCGAATACTTCTGCTAACATCACTTCCATCTGAAAAACAAGATTGGCCGTCCATAATTTTAGATCCATATGTTAAGGTGCTAGTACACGATTTGTAGCACGCCTCATATACAAGGTGGCGCAAAAGTAGTCCTCCTATCAGAAAATGCTATAAATTTTGCGATTGGCCCCTAATGTCAGGTCTGTTTTGACATTTGTGTAGTAAACACATGCGAAATACACGTTAATAAACAATTTTACGCTACACTGCTCCAGAACGCGGAATATTGGTGACTATTTATTTGAGCAATAATCGGCCGGTGACTTTGGCATTGGCACAACGTGAATTTCGTCGCAGATTTTCTAGCCGTCCAACGCCTACTGGTGAAACACTGCGACGTTTAGCCGCTCGCCTCGAAGAGACTGGAACAACACGAGATGCTGCCAGGCGTGGCAGACCCCGGAGTAGCCATTCTGCAGAGAATATTGCTGCTGTAGCCGAAGATGTCATGGACATGAAGACGTCGCGGGCCAAACGGTTACTGTGAATGGTGAGCACTATACAGAGCAATGATCGACGAGTTCTTTTAGCCGCAACTTGATGAATGGGGATTGGAAAACATGTGGTTCCAACAGGACGGTGTAACGGCACACACTGCACGTGCCACAACCGATATGCTGAAGGATGCATTTCCCGGGCGCCTAATCTCCCGTTTTGGCGATTTGCACTGGCCAGCAAGATCGCCTGATTTGACCGCTCCAGACTTCTTTTTGTGGGGCTTTTTGAAGTCGCGGGTTTATTTCAACAAGCCTCAGACTCTTGCAGCTCTTAAAGACAATATTCGTCAAGAATGTGAGGACCTATCGCCGGAAGTTTTGGCCAAAGTGATGGAAAATGCCATAAAAAGGGCTCAAATGACAATCAACTGTGGCGGCGGCCATTTACATGACATCATATTCTCGACTTGATGTAAAAAAAATTAAAAGACCAAATAAAAATAATCCACAAGAAGAATCAAAGTTTTTCATTTTTTTTAAAAAATACAGCCAAAAAACATCGGAAGGTTATTTTTGCGCCACCTGTTATATGTAGCACTGACGTCATTTTGACGTCAGCGAATTGTCCCAATGGGTTCATGCCGTGTACAAGCTCACTTTGTTCACTCTCTGTTGACGTCAGAGCCACATATATATGAGGCGTGCTACATATCGTCTACTAGCACCTTTAAACTAGCCTATCCAGTTAGTCCGGTGCTTAGCCTCCAGTTGCGCACTCCAAGTCGGTTGAGGTCGATTTCTACTTGCGCCGCCTCTTGAGGCAAGGTATTCATTCCTCTACTGCGTTATCCCTCCGGATTATACTCAATGACTATACGGGCCGGAGTATTTGCTTCCATCAGATGACTGACTCGCAGTTTTTATACCAGGTCGATGTGGCTGTATATCTCGTATAGTTTGTCGTTGAATCTCTTTCGCCGACCGACAATTTTAAAAAGAATCTTCCTCTCGAAGCGAAAAAGGATATCTTCATCCGCTTTAGATAGAGTCCAAGCTTCAGAGTCAAAAAGCAGCACTGATCAAGGTATACAGAATAACCTTAACTGTTCGGGATAGGGCCTCTACTACCAGCAAGAGTATATACAAGACAAGTAGACATGGCTCTGTGTAGACCGTCTCTAGTTGCATTATACCTGGCTTTGAAATTTATGAAAAGATGGTGAATATCGATTTCGATTTACAAACTTATTTCTTACCACCTAAAATCTATAGAGAGTGAAAAAAGATAAGCCTACCGCAAGTGGTTTTCATCATCACTATTGTAGACTCCATGTAGTTCGTATCGAAATTAAATGTTACATATAGGATATAGCTACTTAATTGAATGATGTACCCAACCACTTTCTTTGAAAACAATCTTCCCTATTGCACCCTCTCTGTGTTGTGTTTTAACCCCCACATAATTAGATAACAATCACTTAATTTTTTAATCAGCAACGAAAACTAACATACGGCACATCACTTTCATTACATCCAAGCCCTTGTTGACTTTTCGATGCCAAATTGCCCGTGACCCAACCCTTGCGTTTGTAACCCTTTCCCTCATGAATGCATTTGTTTCGAAAATTATTTAATTAGTCAAAACTATTACTGCATCCAACCCTCCGAGTTCATAGGAAAAATAACAAATTTTCCAGAATACAAATGCTAAAAGGATAATAAACATGTTTTTCTTTACCCATTTATACCGCACTGACCGGAATGATGGACAATAATGAATCCATCTACTGCCAGCACAACTGTTGTCTTCTAGCACCATACCGAATGTTAAATTAAAAAAAAAACTTCAGTACTTGATTAGAAAACTACCAAAGAAGGACCTTTCCCTTTCCATCGGAGAATGCGCCGAAAAAAAAGGACTCGCGTGTAGCGCACCGTGCCATGCCTGCTGCTGCTGCCGAACCTCGGCTTATCAAATCGAGATCAGACTGAGAATGTATACGGTCGGTGCAAGACTCCTCTACACTTGACCATATGTTCCGATGGGATGGTGTGGTCACTGCTAGTTGGTATATTCTATTAATGAGCCAACAGGATAATGATACGGTTAGAGTGAAGTAAAATGATAATCAACTCAGTTTAATATCCCAATTCACTTTATCTTCCTCGCTATGCGTATACCATTGTGCTGACAGCTTAAGGTGAACCTTTAATTTACCATTCCGACACCTGATGGTGGATATGACGGTAGGACACCAGACGCAGTCGCAGCAGGATCCCCACATTCTTGCCTTTTGATTGCACCGTCTTCGCTGTAATGAAGACAGGTAGAGAGAAAGCGAAAGGACTGGTAGATGGTAGCAGCACTATCAGTGGCAGGCTAATATACGATCTGTTAGTTTATGAAGTGGATAACACTTCTTCAGATTGATTGGATGTTTGTCTGTCGCGTCTGTTGGACTGATGGATACGGCAATCAAATCTTTGACCGCGTGTCCCTTAAAAAAGACGACGCATCTGTGATGATATGGGTGCTGTTGCTGGTATACTAGCAGCTACACCCATATCTGTTCGCTGCTTTGCCTCGATTTCCATATCCTTTGCGCGTGGTGTACAATTAAAAGATCATTAGACCGCTGAGAGACCCACGCGCCCGTGCGCGTGGTACTTAATGAGATTTATCGCGCATCGCTCGGCATACAGTTTGTGGTAGTTGAACGCTTGTCGACGCGCTGCCTCATTGTTGCCATTTGTTGCGATTGTGATGTGTTTCGGGGCAATTAAAGCCCACATTGGGGCACGTTTAATTGAGGCACCGCACCACCACCACGCGCGCATAGCATGTTTTCCATCATCACAAAGGAGGAAAGCATCGCGCTCGCTTCTAAACAGAGCTAAATAGAAATATAGGTACGAGTACTTGTAAGTGGCCGCGTGCGTTCTGCGATGTTCACGAGATGAAAGCGCACGGATCAGGTTACTACCCGGTGCTGGCTGTGGTGGTGTATCTGTGAGATGCGGACAGCATCTAAAGTTCGTTAATGGCCAGATAAATGTAATAAATAAAACGCCTTGCAGATTATTATTAATAATAAATAGTTGTGCGCGTTTAAGCCGCCTCTATCTGGAGCCCGTCCTCATGGCACGCATAAACAAATAAGATTTGTGTTGTGCTGCGGTTTTGTTCCTGTCTTCTTTTTGGGCTACAAAATCGCCATCTCATCAAAGAGAGAGAGATAGAGAGGGGTACCTACTCGTTTGATGTGCCGAGACCGCCCAAGTGATAGCGCGATGCATTGTGCCGGAATTGGATACCTATACGTCTGGGAGTTTCAGAAACGGGCGCCTGGCATGCGATAAACCGTTAGTGCCACTAACTTCTCCCATGATGTCAATGAGTACACCGTTTTGGGGAGTGCCATGCAAAACTTTGAAGTTTATTAGATGGAGGAAGCAAATTATCCGATGATGATAGCGGGCGGTTTTTTGCTCGAGAGGTGATTTGTCTGTTGACCGGGTAAGTTGGTCATCGTGTGGGAAGTAGATGACGACGGCGCGCGGTACACAAATGCGTTTATACATTGGACTTTTTGTCGACGTAATGCAATTTGCAAGGTGCGGCAATCATAAAAAAAACTTTGATTCATTAAGGGAAGCCAATCAAATGTCATGACGAATGAAATTTTATTCATGAGGGATAATTGATTCGTGCAGTGCGAGCATAAACATTCAGCTGTTAGTTGTATCTGCAGAAGTATAATGGTACAAAGAGTGCTGAGAATTCACTGCTAAATATACTGATACTGAATTCAAGCTCTGCTTCCCATATTCTACCAGAGTGGCATGATATTACTTTGGGCATAATATAGCTATGTGGTTAATTTGACATATTAATCTCGCTACTGAGCGAGGGGTATTAAGTTAAAGCACACCTTAAGATTTGTTTTTACTATGCTCCGAAAAATATTCTCAAGTCAGCCTTTTCTTCTTGGAAAAAAATAGTAGGTCCCTTCGACCAGGACCCCATTATTGACTAGCAAAAGTCTATTTGATAAAAATTTGACGACTTAACCCCGAAATTGCACTGTGAATGTACGCAGGAATAACGAGACCTATTATCACGTATGCTATCAAGTATGCCGGTATGCAGCAGCAGCGCAGAGGTCAGCGCCTGCTAAGCTCAACAAAATACGGGGTCAAGCAACAGCTACAATTGAAGTTATGGTAAACAACCCACCACTTCATCTAAAACTCATAAGAAGCAATGGTAGCTAAAGGCCATAATACTTCAATCCTACATGGATTCTAGAAAAAATAGCTACAGTTGGAGACATAGTAACAGACAAATGTCTACCGCGACACAATTCCCGACACAACTTTAAGGTTACATTTCCAAACCGTGTGGGAACAGAATAAACCAAAATGTGTATTCACATGTATATGGTACACAGACGGATCCAAACCAAATGAATGAGTTGGAGGCGGTGGATCGTCGTCTAAACCTGGCTAGGAGAGGAAAAAAAGCTCAAATTCTGATGGGAAACCGAAGGAAATAGACAAGTCAAAAATTGTATGCCAAACCGTGCCCACAAAAGAACGAAAGACCTATTTTACAGGGTACTGTAGTGTCAAAAAAAAATACCTGATGAAATGATGACCGTGCGGGTATAGCAGAAGAAAATATCCGTCAACCTACCTAGGGAAATTCTTCCTCAAAGCAGCGGATGTAGCTGCCAGCCTATCCAAAGAGTTAGCCGCCTTTCTAACAAACTGCTGCATCATAAGAAGCTTTAAATCCATGGAGACCATCATACAATAAACCCACTTGTAGCCGCCATGATCTGAGACTTATTACACTACCTTCGCCCACAACCTAGTATAATCTAATCTAATACCAAAATATGTTAATTTGGCAATAGTACCTCTTTTGAGCTTTGTATCTTAGAAGTCCGGGAAATTCGTATGGTCTAAGTTTTCGACATAATTTATTTTGGTAGTTTTAGATTGATTTGGGCGAGTCCGTAATGGTTTCCCATTCTTTGGGATGGGAACACATTGGAGCTACAATGTTGGGTACGATTTTATACTGTTTTTAGAGGATGGACCTCATCTAGCAAATTAGTCAGCTTCGCAATTCCCTGGGATAGCGCAATATGACTTGAACAGTTTTGCAATCTCGTTAAGAGATGGGCGGCAATTTCTCACTATGCTGGATATGACAGAATACTGTATTCCAACTATCCTGTGGCTTGTGAAAGATGTTTCAATGCTCCGGGAGGTCAAATGAGAAGTGGATCTTCGGGCCAGGACTTTCAAGAAGACACCTGCAGCGACTCTATCTAATGTATTTGTTGACTGGTGCTGCGTCAATTTCATTCTGTCCAACATTTTTATTAAAGTTAATTTCGGGGTAGGCAGCCGATCTGTGCGAGTTTGGGAAGATGTCGTTACGACATGAGTACCTACATAAGTATGATCAACATTTCTTTCTATAAAATTGTGTCGAGTTTTTCAATCGTAGCGCTGAGTTGTGGTAGCTAATTGTTTGTCAACTACTGCAGAGATGTCAATCGGGAGAATGTGAACCATGGTTTGAAGTGAAGCTGTGCTGCTGATCTGCTCGTTGAGCTTTTGTTAGGTTTCAAGAATTCCCCAAAAATTCGTCTTACTTTTACGCCAGTGTACAGTCGATGCGTAGTATTTGGTCGTAGGTTCATTAGGATGCCTACCTCATTGTTCCAGGAGTATACTGCTTTCTTGATAAGTTCGTTAACACTATATCTTTCCAGTGCAGCTTCCGATTTAATTTGAAAGCCAGGTAACTAGCGCTATTTGAAATACTTTTAGGGAATATACGCTTAGTGTGGGTATCGAAGAAATAGTGACGTTGTCTATGCGCAAGCAACATGGAAATGTCATCGCATAATGACTTGGAAATGGACATTAGTTGCGTTTCAGCCGATATACGCGGGTCCAGCTGCTCGAGAAAGTGGTCAAAAGTTGGACCTACGGTCATCTAGTTGCCAAAATCATATCAGAAGTCATATACAAAGTAAGAAAAAATTCATTCATTCGGTAACCCTCATTCTTAAAATCGATGCGGTTTCTTGGAAAAAAAAAGAAGTAGGTCGAAACTCCTGACACCTTTTATGTCCAATCGTCTCCATACAGGCTGGTTTTCCTCTGTAAGTGATATTTTCCATCCACCTCCGATGTCGCAACTTTGAATTGATGATCTGATTTCTTTTCATTTGACAGAACAATAATGTCCAAACAATGCGGTAATTTCTATAAAAGTTGCGAAGTCAAGCGTAATGATACCTAGGTCTCTCTTCTTAGGACATTTACCGCTCGTCAAAGATCAAAGGCAACCAACAGGCGCACTGCGTAAGATATATCGAATCCATGCAAAGAATATCCTTTTATCTATGGGTATCGATAGGTAACCTCAAATCTGAAAATTGAGAATGGCACAAGCGATCCGCTTATGGATCACCATCTCATTCTTCGGCAGCAGTTGACGCAGGTGTGTTACTTTGACAAAAACGTTGCATAAGCTGCACCTTTCCTATGTACACAGTACACAGAGTCATATCGTGCTCAACTTCTGGCGGATTGATTATTATTAGGTAGCTGAAGACAGACACTCGTCATCCTTTAAAGAGGTTCGCAAACAATGTGAGTAGTGCGGGTGTTCAGATTTTTTTTGATCCAAAGGATTCTTTTTATACTAAATGGAATATCATGCACAACCTGCTGATCCTCAGGCGAAGGTATGTGCACATTGCACACACAAGAGCCCCTACCTTATCTTCACTCACTCTTCCTTTCAGTCCATGCACATATATGACTTGGATTTGTTCGAAGGTATGGATGGATATACTATAGTTCGTATTGTTTGCAGAAGGGTTTCACTGCTTCACTCACCTGCTTTCTGCATTGTCGGGTATATACCGAGTTAAGGACTTCCCTTTTGAGTCAGAACTCAGAGGGATTAAAAGGGTTGCAACGGACGTCAGATGGTAATTAAATAAAGAGTGGTAGATGCCTTCATTAGATACGTATTGGTTGTGATTACAGGATACGATTAAAGCTGAATAAATGTTTGAGGAATGTCGCCACTTCGATTATGGTAGGTATGGAGGAAGTTTGATAACTCAGTTCCGATTTTGACAGTTTGTTTGTACAATCAATGCGCGCAAAGGTTTTGTTTGAAATCGACAATTCGATGATTGTGAAAAAGGCAGAATTTCATCATTTGGTACAGGCGACAAAAGGGCATGATGGTAACAAATCCAAACATCTGGACTTGTCATTGAGATCATCAACTCATTTTTTGGGAAAGCTTCGGCTTATGATGAGCAGAATGGTGGAAAACAAATTTCTGAATTTTGTTGACAGACCTTACGTTAATAGATGTTCCTTTATGAACTGCAATGAAACACTCATTCTGTCCGACCTACCACGCGCTCTACTTTTTCCTGTATCCTGTCAATTTTTCGTTTCATCGGATTTTGTTGAATTGTAGTTTGAAACTACTGCCCATACGAACCATACGAACTTTCACTTAAGTCTGGCGATTTTTTCGTTTCCTCAGGAATTAGTGCGCAATGACTCATAAAAACTTTCTATTAAGCATGTCGCTTTTTCGTTTCATTGTTGTTCGGACCTACAATTTGTTACCACCAAGAATGGCAGAAGCTTTCTTATGACAAATCTAATCCATTTTTCAGAGGCTGGCGCTGTCTTTCTTTTTGGGGTTGAACCGGTAACTACACTGAGAATAATTTGCAACGAAAAAATCAAAAAGGAATATATTTCATTTTTCCATATTAAAACATGTCGCCTTAACAAAAAATTCAATCAAAAATCTGGTAGAATCAAACTAAAACACGTTCTATATTGAAATAATGGTTATTTTAAATATATTTGTCTTTGGTTTAAGCTCGTTCATGTTTTTAGTATTAATAAAACGTAAACGAGCTAATTTGAAAAATAATTCTATTCAAACTAGTTGAAAATGAAATATTCCAATAGATTTGTATTTAATCAAACTTAAACGTGTTTGAATTAAACATAATCGATTAGTTTAAGTCAAACATGTACTGTATATACACGTATCATTTTGAATTAAAGAATATTGTAAATATATTCGTATTTTGTTTAATCTTTTTCATGTTTGATATTATCAATAAAATCACAACCGAGTTTTTTGTGAATAGAGTTCTAGTAAAATCGATTGAAAATGAAAAACTTGAACAGATTTCTATTTTAATTGACTATAAACGCTTAAAGGAAATATGTTTTACGCATTACAAAATATGTGCAGTGAGGTAGTGTCACGTGATTACGTTACGATATATGCAGATTTGCAAGTTCTTCTGGAGAAGTGGAGTTTATTTTCACTCTTTCCTGTATTTGTGGGTAAGTTAAGTCTTCTATTACTTATCTATTTAATAGAATTTTTTTTTCTTAATTTTACAGCATGGTACGAGTTCAGACTAAAATCGCCATCGGGTTGGATATGTCGGCAATTCTTCACAACGCGACAATGGGACTTTAGGTCGGACAACTTTATGCGGGTATGTATTTAATGATCTAAATGTAAAAGTTCAAACGATGTATGATGAGCTCGGCTTTTCCCTTTTCCAAATTATTTTATTTGCTTACGTTGGTATAACAATTTTGCAGATATGAACACTGAAAATTTAGATGATCTGGAGTATTATGAAGGCAAGCCTACTGGGTGGAAGATTCTATGTGATGAAGGAGTCTGTATCATCACTGCCAAGAGCAAGGACACAGATAAAATAGTAAGCAAACTAATGGGTTTATATGCGGGTGTTTTGTTTTGATTAAAGTTGTCCATCTTTCAGTTTGTTATGTCCTTGACCGATTTTGCAAAATTGCTATTTTGGATCGCTGATATATACTGGATGTGTTCGAAGCTGAAACTCAATTCGCTGCTGAGTTCATCAATGGACTTAGTTCCTGGGAAATTGTAAACCTTAAAGTTTTGTTTTCTCTTTGCCCATCAAGGATCGGTAATCATTTCATTTTTTCTTTGTCCTCTAAAATTGCCATACAAATAATTTTGATAATTTTGTTAATTTCAAATAATGCTTTTAATAAAAACTGGTTAATATGCTTTTAAATAAAAAAAAAAAAAGTTTTATTCAAATAGGTTTCTATTTAGCAAAATTAACTCGAACGTATTTATTTCAAACAAAAAAATTTTTGATTGAAATAGTTCCTATTTAATAAAATTAAATCGAACATTTTCAATTCAAAAAGAAAACAGTTTTATTTAAATAAGTTTCTATTTAGAAAAAATAAAATTAACATCTTCATTTCAAACAGCAAACATTTTGATTTAAATAGGTTCATATTCCCAGAAATTAAATTGAACATCTTTATTTCGACTACAAAATACTTCGATTCAATCGAAATCCATGTGAAATCATGTTTCATAAAATTAAATACATTCGTGTTTAAAATAAAGAGAAACCATTTTGGCGCCAAATCATAGGTGTTTATATTTGATTTTAACACGTATGAGTTTAATTTTTTTCTCTGTGTACTCACTCAATATTCAAAAGCACTAACTGCAAAGCAACTGCAAGTTTATAAATGCCATAGGTGTATAGGATATTGGCACTCATTCAGAAAGGATTCATCCTTCAAATCCATCCGTATGCAAAGAAATCATCCGTAACAATACTACATTTACTTTATACCGCTGCAATCAAGCTCTAGTATTGCTTCGGACTGTTTCACTCCATGCGTATGCTGTCAATGGATTTGGCTACAATTTGACTACATACATACTTCGTGGGTTTTATTCTCTTGGAAAAATTGGTAAAGGCCTGGGAAAATGATGAAAATTGGCATTAGGTGACATTACACCGCCGTTTTGTATTGGAACTCGTCCTTTAGCTTTTTCACCTTCTTCGGGAGGCCGAACTCAAGTAGTCTTATGTGGGCTCGGGACAAGGCTATAAGATGAACATTTGTTTAAACCAAAGGAATCTGATTGAACGTTTGTGGGCAATCATCAGGAAAGACTTCTGATGGCTTACAAGTAGGAATTACATGTGAGTTGAGTAAAGAGGAGAGCAAAACGTCTGTAATTGGCCTGACTATTTGCGTGTCAGTTTCCAATGACCTTTCAAACAATTGTATGGTGAATGCTGGCTACATAAGTTGATAAATCAAAAAAAGCACCTTCTAGTCTTTGTAAGACAGATGAAGAGGTTATAGCAAGCATGAGATTGGTTCACTTTTGAAGTCCTATACCCCAGACGCAATATGAAGGTATAGAAGCTTGTGTGGCTTATAGAGTCATCCTGGTGGAACTAGTTGATGTGCAGGTCTGTGACAATAGTCGAAGGAAGACCGGTAACTTACGCATTGGTATAAAGAAATGTGTATTTTTAGCAACATTTTCACTTGTTGAGATCTTCATCTTATACGTAAGCTGCTTTCGACAGAGGTATCTAATCCGAGTTTAGTTTTCAGAAGCATCACGCACATCGGAGCAGAAGCCCTTACAACTTGCGGACATTCGACTGTCTGTGGTACACTTCATCCGAGGCGCAGCAAACTTCTCAGATAAGGCTTTGATTCACTAAGCTATATGAGTTATATGAGGTGTTTAAACTTCTTCAGTTTTTTAGTCAGCAAGTGCTAGCTTCGAGATTATGAGTATGTATAGTTCCATAGGTTCCTGTTTTATATGTTCCTGAATATTGTCGGCATATTCTATGAGATATCAAGCTTTCCTACAGTTTCTTCGTTTTTGGTTTATGGTTAAAAAACCCACCATAGTAAAGTCGAGCATTTTTCTTGTAGGTATTCAGTTTTTCATACAATCATATTTACTATGGTCATAGTGGCCAACATTGACCGCTGACACAAAACTTAAAATAAAAAAAAATCAATATCCCAATAGAGTTCAGTGCATCATCTGTTTCAAGGTGTTGTTTAAAAGATTGAATGGAAACTCCGAAATCCATTTAGTATATCCGTGTTTACTGAATTTATTCGGCTCCTATACATAAATAGGTCGACCTAATGTGCTATGTGTTATTGTGAATCCCTTCTATGAGTATATACACAGAGGGATTTTCTCCGTAAATTTCCAGTCCATATGCTACAGGCAGGTAGATCACAGATCAAAATGTGCGTTAGAGAGGATCAATTCCTTCGGTATAAAAGAAGGAGGAATTCGAGAAATATATCATTCGTAGCAAGCAGCTCGAGGTGTAAATATCTAACAGTTTAAGAAAGAGAATTACGAAATTTATAGGAACAAAAATATTTTCAATATGAATAACTACAAAAAGTGTCCACTCAAGAAGCGCCCGGTGTTCTACGAAGAAGCAGCCATGATATCGCATGCAGTTGATGATCAGCCACAGGACTTGTCCGTCAAACGCAAAGCCGAAGGTCCGTTTGAGAGTGATGCAAAACGAAAATTTACAATCAACTCAGTCTCAGACTATGGAAGAAATAACGTCTACAACCGGCCGGAATCACCAGCTTCAATCACAAACGAGACACTCCCTTATATGGATAATTTATACTCACCGCCAATCTCGAAAAACGAATACAGTAACCTTCATACTACTCCATATAACCTATTGTTACAAGGTTGGAATGCCTTTGGCCAGCCATCAGCATCAACCATATTCAACTATCAAATGACACCACCGACGAGTCCCAGTTCCTGTTCATCATCATCAGAGCCAGAGGATCTTTCCGTTCGCAATGACATTCCACTGCCTGCCCTGTTTCATATTTTCAATGAAGCACCATCAGCAGACAGTACACCAGTCACCGCCAAGAGCTGTCGCTTTAAGTGTGAGAAATGCTCCAAGATGTACTCGACCTCAATCGGACTGTCCAAGCATCAACAGTACCACTGTCCGGCCGCCGAATGCAACCAGGAGAAGAAGCAACATTCCTGCCACGAGTGCGGTAAGCTCTACACCACAGTTGGTGCCCTCAAAATGCACATTCGTACACACACGCTGCCCTGCAAGTGCCACATTTGCGGAAAGGCTTTCTCCCGTCCTTGGCTGTTGCAGGGACACATTCGCACCCACACTGGAGAGAAGCCATTTTCCTGCTCAGACTGCAATCGCTCCTTCGCCGATCGCTCGAATTTGCGTGCCCACCAGCAAACACACGTCGATGTGAAGAAGTACGCCTGCAAGGTCTGCAATAGGTCCTTCTCAAGGATGTCGCTATTGAATAAGCATGCTAACTCCAGTTGTACAATTACAATTGCGTGAGTTTAGCTAATAGTGTTCAACTTCTAAAAATTTCCAAAACCAGGATCCAAAGATTGAGTTTAAATATTTATTGATAAAGTTAAAAAACAATTTGGTTATTTATTTTTTTGTAAAGTTTAATTTATGAATGTGAAAGTGCTAGTCGAAACATTTTTATAAGAATGTTATTTGTTTTTGTTTAATGTTTTTTTTTTAACTTATTTATTGTCTAAGTTGTTAATATTATGCATATACATACATAAGAATTGTATAAGAATTGTATTTCCAATAAAAAGAATATTCGTAAAAATACATATCTGCATTTTTAATTTTTATTAATGCCTTCTCGTAAAATTGCACTTTCAGTTTATAGTATCTACATCAAATTCGTTGTTGGGATTTTGAAGTAGTAAGATTACAGAGTACTTAATATATATTTTTGTCAAATTAACGGCTCCAACACCAAAGTCTTTGATAAATATATTCAGTGTTAAGGATCGGAAAAGCTGTACTTAGAGTAGATATTTTCTATTTAAAGATTTAAGTGATTTTGAAGACAGACCTTATTTGAGATACGACAAATAGATACTTTAAAAATCACTGCATACATACCTAGTTTTCGACTAGAAAATATGGTTCCTATATTTATAAAGTGAGAGTCAAATGATGTCTATATACTTATTAATTGATTTCAACCTTGACATGCCGAGGTCCCGAGGATAATGCCCCAGTTGGCTCAGTTAGGGGTGCGAGGTGTCGAACCTGGGGATCCCCTGAAAAACACAAATGATAAGCTAAGAAAATGTTTTAATTCACATTTAAGATGAGTTAAGATATATGAATCTAACCAACTCAGGAATTCATATTTAATGGCATTGGGGAAATATATTTACTGCTTCATCTCATATGGAAGCTGACATTTTAAGACAATTTTCTTTTATGGCCAAAGTGAGCACTGAAGCGATTTGGGCAACTTCGAAGTCCAAAAGGGAAGTCAAAGTTTGTATTGGAAAATTCAAAATGGCCATAGCTATTGCATGAATTAAGTTACGAATTGCTCCATGTTTCAGCATATTCTCGAGGTTTAGCACTTTGCGACCATTTTCTGTTTCCAAACATGAAGAAATGAGTCATGGGTAACATTTTTGATTCGAATGGAAAGGTCATCGATGAAACAAACGAATATCTAAGGTCATAGAGAAATCGTATTTATTTTATGGGGGGTTAAAAAAAAGCAATTAATAAGAATGTCCCTTATACTCCGATTCTCATAGACTTATGTATTTACCCACGCTCTAAAAGGACAAAAGGAAAAGCTCTTGGAATTACAGCTTATGGCCTGAGTGGTAGGGAAATATTCTTTTAAGAACTTCTTTTAAGAACTAATTTTGTATTTCTGAGGTGCATACGACCTTTCTACCGGAAAATGTGTTATCCTGAGAGCTCTAAAGAATATTTTCGCTATAATATTGTCAACAACAACTACTGCTCTTTAAATCACTATGGTATGGAGAGTGAAATAACATTTAAAAGTTATCAGAGAAGGCATTTGGCACCCTATCTCTCACAATCCCAGTAAGAATATTGGCTCTCATATTAAACCCAATATATGCTATGAACAGACAAGCTACTTTGTTTATTTTCTATGACAGACATGCGTTAAAGAGGTTATAACTAGACCTATTTGCGGGTCAAAGCACCAGTGCAACATGGCTTAATATATTCAACTGAGCGGCAGGTCGACCTAATTTATATCTACATATTGTACCATACATTAGAAAGAGGGTTTAGACTATGAGGTTCTCCACTTTTTTGTATAAAGTTTATGATACTGCTGCGGAGGATTTTTCAAATCTTTCGGGTCCAGCTGGTCCCTGGAGAAGATCTTCCTTCCAAATTCGCATAACGTTTTTTCGTCTTCTTCCATACATAGCTTGCTCTCCACTGAGTTGGCTGGATTTTTTTAGCTTCCTTAGGTAGTATTGTAACACATGATTCCCTAAGGAATCCTATACAAGGTTTCTGATATTCTGTCTGCTATGGGCATTGTTAAACCTGAGATATTCTCCCAACATGAGATACATTTTGTATGTTCCCAGCTTTTAATGTTATTGCTAAGTTTTTAGGCAATTTGGGGGTATATCAGAAAGGTTCCGGTCTCGTGAAAGGGGTCTGCTTTTCGTTTCCTTCGAAGCCTTCATGGACAGGAACCCACCATAAATTTGGTGCTGTTCCTGAGGCTAAGGGCAGTTTCAGTTTCAAGACTAGCTGATAAAGTCTCGAATAGCCTATCAGGAACTTATCTGCCAGATGAACATCAGCTTTTGGTTTCAAAGGTCTCGGATAGTGATATCTGATATCTAACAGATAAAGTCTAAAGGATAGCCTATCAGGCGGATCAAGTGGCTGTTAAAGCCCTTAAGCAAATATTTATTTGAAGTGGCTGGAAAAAGTATAGTTTCAGAGCATTTTTGACGAGCGTAGATTGCAGCCACAACGTGGATTTATTTGAAATTTTAGAAAACAAATTTCTACATCAGTCTCTATGTCAAAAGTAGTTGGAACAATTTGAATATTGGTTTGTTTGTTTACTTGCAATTACGCTGGCTCTATATTTGTTTACCACTTTGATGAATGGTTTTTCTTTCACATTTTTGTATTTTATTTTATTTTATCATGAACACTAATAAATATTCTAAATACATAAACAAAAACACTATGGCAAACAAGTTGTGTATAAATAATTGACACACAAGAATCTTAGAAAGTAGTATCACAGAAAGTAGTGCCACACTCCTTTATCTGTCGTGTCTGATAATACATCCTATCCTAGTCATAGTGTTATACTGATTTGGATCCAATTATAGGTGAGCTAAGGGCCTTTATAGGTATAGCTGCTTGACTTTCCGGGAATTATAGATGTGGTGAACGTCTTTGATGCTAATTTTTTTAAATGTGGTTGGCTCATTCTTGAGTAGATATAAAGTGGAGCTTTGCCTGTAATATACTAAGGTTTTTCCTATAGTTATTGAGACTGTTTTTTCGTTTCGTTAATTTTTTGTTTTCCTTTCGTAAAATATGTGTGGGAAAATCTGAGGTACTTTTTCGAGCCAGGCGAGGGAAAAAAAATGATTTTTTGGCACTTGCGTGGGAATTCTTATGACAAACCACTGTTGCCATACTGTCATAAAGTGATCTTTGCATTTTTACCACTCTACCATCTCTCCATGGGACTTAATTCATTGGGAATTTATTCATAATGAACTACGAGCTATCTCGCAAACATATGAACTAAGTCCCACTGCGTATTTGGTGGGACTTAGTTCATTTGACTAGTGGGAGTTAGTTCCCGTTGGGACTTAGTT
Source organism: Cheilosia soror (assembly GCA_949372485.1). Classification (NCBI taxonomy): domain Eukaryota; kingdom Metazoa; phylum Arthropoda; class Insecta; order Diptera; family Syrphidae; genus Cheilosia; species Cheilosia soror. Next base: position 120,378,904 of record OX443561.1, read on the forward strand.
CGTAGGGCATTATGCTACTTCACAGATAAGAGAAGTGAAAAAAGTTTGTGTGTACGAAATACAAATGATTTTATGTTAAAAAATAATTATGAATTCAAATGCAGGGTGAAGCAGATTACAAACAAAAAAAAATTGGATTCATTTATGGAAACAAATCCAGATATCGCAATATGAGTTTGGGTAAAAAAACGAACAAAAAGGCGATGAGAAAAGATAAGAGTAGAGCTAAAGGCCTATTGACCCAGCGTTGCCATAAGTGCAGATTTGTCTGCAGATTTGCAGCCTAGCTGCAGACTTCTAAAATCCCAAAATCTGCATGACCGATTTTGACTGCATTTATTTGATTTGTTTATAGCCAATTTCACAGTGGCAGCTTAATCCTGGGTTTAGCTAAGTGTAGGATTGAACATAAACTTCGCTTAAGTATTTTTCGTTTTCATAGTCCATAATTAAGATTGGTTTAATAAAACCACCAAATGAGTGTCATTGTGAACCATTTATCATGAATATACAAACCTGGTGACTGTATGCGAATGTGTGTGCCATCGAAAACAAACATGTGGAAACAAAATTTGTGTTAATCCTGAGTTCATCCTTGGATCGACACTTAAGCTCGGAGTGTGAAATCGGCTATTAGTGATTCTGAGCTGCATAGAGGAGAACAGGAAAGTAGAGTTTTTTGCGCTATATAAGTAGAAATGCTGTCTAACACTTCTGGTCTTATGAGGCTGTACTAAGTGTTTTAGCTCTAACTTTTCAAAATTACATTTTTTGATATTGCAATATTTATGAATCCAGATTTTTTTCATAATTGCAAATTTCTCAAAATATTTTCATGGCAACACTGATAGACCTCACGTGCATTCACGGAAGAAATGGGTAAAGAAAGTAAAAATCTTTTTTTTTTTTGCCCGACGCACGTTCTTCAATTTCTGAATACATAAACAAATAAATTTGATCCATTCAGGACAAATGTAAGCTTCTAGGACTTGCATTATATCTGTAAGCACTGAAGGCACCGTTGGTTGCGCCAGTCCATTAGTAAGCTCGTTGCCCACACGGGCTTAGTAAGACAAGTGGGCGCAAAATCTCAAAGCGGTAGCAAGTTGTTTAAGCACAATAAGAATCAATTTTCTCGACAAATTATAGTCACACTTTTTCTTCCAATTCCAAAGGGTTAGGCGCATCTCTTATATGTTTTTCTTTTCTAGCTAGTTCTATAACTTCATTACCATTTTCCGCTTCTGAATGCCTAAACCATAATTCAATCGAACTAATTTTTCACTTTCAACGCAAATAAATAAGCACCCAGCTGTCAATAAATAAACAGCCGCCAAAGTATGATCGATTGAGTTACCTACATCCTACACAATGCCATAAGCTAAAATCAATCGACAGAATCGACAATTATTGTTGTGACGATCGCTGACCGACCAACAAAATAAGCGCCCAGATTTTTTTTTGCAAAGCTCCAAAGCGAGCTAAATGCGAATCGCCTGGTTTGTTTAAAAAGCCATCCGTTGGTAAGTCTGAAATAAGAATAAAATTCCAAAACCTGTAAAGCCACGTTCAAAAACCATTAAAAATTAGATTCAAAAAGTTATGAGTATTTGTTGTTTATTTTTATTTATCAAAGAAAAGTATAAAAACATCTTAAAAATTAATACAACGTCTTATAATGAAAAAAAAATGTCTTCTTTTTTGTTTTCCTTAACACTAAGCTCGACTAGATCGTCACATTCATACTCTTATTTTTTACACTTTACTTAAACTATAAATAAATAAATTAATAAACTTTAAACTTCAGCACCATTGTTTAGTCATTCTATAGTTTTTGGTATTTTAGCTGTCCTTTGTCCTGTAGTCGGCTATACTAAACTCACGCAATTGTAATTGTACAACTGGAGTTAGCATGCTTATTCAACAGCGACATCCTTGAGAAGGACCTATTGCAGACCTTGCAGGCATACTTCTTCACATCGACGTGTGTTTGCTGGTGGGCACGCAAATTCGAGCGATCGGCGAAGGAGCGATTGCAGTCTGAGCAGGAAAATGGCTTCTCTCCAGTGTGGGTGCGAATGTGTCCCTGCAACAGCCATGGACGGGAGAAAGCCTTTCCGCAAATGTGGCACTTGCAGGGCAGAGTATGTGTACGAATGTGCATTTTGAGGGCACCAACTGTGGTGTAGAGCTTACCGCACTCGTGGCAGGAATGTTGCTTCTTCTCCTGGTTGCATTCGGCAGCCGGACAGTGGTACTGTTGATGCTTGGACAGTCCGATGGAGGTGGAGTACATCTTGGAGCATTTCTCACACTTGAAGCGATAGCTCTTCGCGTTGACTGGTGTGCTGTCTGCTGATGGTGCTTCATTGAAGATATGAAACAGGGCAGGAAGTGGAATGTCATTCCGAACGGAAAGATCCTCTGGCTCCGATGATGATGAACAGGAACTGGGACTCGTCGGTGGTGTCATTTGATAGTTGAATATGGTTGATGCTGATGGCTGGCCAAAGGCATTCCAGCCTGCTGTCATAAGGTTGTATGGCATAAATCCGTTGGTGTAGCTGTTGCTGGTCGGGCTGATACCTCGGAGATGAATGTTAGGGTATTCGGTGTCCGAGATGGGCGACGAATATGAGTTATCCATGTGGGAGTATGTTTCACTTGAGACGGAGACTGGTGATTCAGGCCGGTTGTAGACATTGCTCTTGATGCCGGATCTCATATTATCGTAAACCGAGTTGACAGTAAGATTGAGAGCAAAGTTACGTTTAGCATCACTCTCGCACTGATCTTCAGCCTTGCGTTTGATGGACAAGTCCTGTGGTTCATCGTTATTAATGAAAGTTGCGACAGCGGGTTCGTCGTAGAACACCGGGCGCTTCTTAAGTGGACACTTCTTGTAGTTATTCATTTTGAAAATGTATTCGATTTGTAAATATACGTAAATTTTCCAAGTAACTTCTATTCTATTTCTACTACTGCTAGATGTTTACACCTTGAGCTGATGGCTGTGAATGACAGGTTTTCGGATCTGCACTGTCTTTTATACCAGAGGGACCAACCCTCTTTTCTATACAATTTTCTCCTGCACAGCTATTGACCTGTGGGAACATATGGACGGGGAAAATACACAAATCCCCTGGCACTGAGATGCATGCGATATCTATTGTGCAGCAGAGAAGAAGCAATAAAACCGTAAAACACCCCTAAACATAGACGGTACGGTGCTCACACAGGTATACAACGAAACCGATGTGTATTTCCGCATAGATTGGACCGTGTCGTGGAAGAGATGTTGGGAAAATGGAATGCATTCCCCTCCATGGTTGGGAAACAACGTAATTTAGGGATTGGTCGATTGAAAATATTCCCCGTCTACATATCGTTTGTGTGATCGCCGAGTTTTATTTTTATGATCTGCAGGCGGGAAATTTACTCTCCCTCTTCCTATTCCTATTGTATGGGTACGCACTTCAGGTATTTAGTTGGATGAAAAAAGGGAACTAGAGGTTAATTGACAAAACTACATGTTTCACTTCCACTTTGGTTTTTCTATTTTCAAAACAATGAGTTTCTTATTAGATGGGGAAGAAATGAAATTGAACAGAAAAATGCTTCTATGTCTGATTAAAGAGGTTTCTAGTTCTGAAGATGAGTGAATTTCGATGAATTCTTAGAAGTCGGTTTGGTATGTATGAAAAGCCCTTACATTTAAATTTATAGTGGCACCAGCGGACGTTATTTTTTGAAAGTCAATAGAACGCGGATCCCATCAGAGATAGTTAGTCAGCGATAGTGTGTTTCCAAATTTGCGTGAATCCATATAGAAAGGGGTTGCGATGTTATGCAAGCCAAACTTAATGGACTTATTGACGAAGGAGTTCAGAGACGACATCATCTTAGTTAAGGACCAGTCATGCTATCTTACGATTTTACTGGATTACTGCATTATTTCTGGAGGAAATTATGTTCAACCGCTTCATTTAGGCTAAGTAGGCTTCACTATTTAAGTGGAGGACTATCGATTTTATGTGTAAAATTCATCTATCACTGTCTTAACCCAATGACAGAAGATCAGATATAAAGCTGACGCGTTCACAGAGCTCTCACATCAAATATGAAAAACTTTGATAATTCCAAAAAACAGCTGTCAAAAACTCAAACATTCTCGATTTTAATATTTGAAACATTTGAATGACATACATATTTGGGAGTTGTTACCAAATTTGTCTAAAATAAACTGGATGCTGTCCCGAACTTAAAACTTTTTTACTGAGTGGCTCTGGCTATTTCTGGAGGCCAATCTTTTCGACGACGAGTATAGGTAAAATGATTATACTTACTTACTTAGATGGCGCTACAGTCCGGGGTGGACCTGGTCTTCAGTTAGCACGATCTTTGGCTAACTGCCTCCAGTTACGCACTACAAGTTGGTTGAGGTCCCCTTCCACTTGTGCACGCCACCTAAGGCGAGGTCTTCCTCTACTGCGTTTGCCCTCCGGATTGGAATCGAAGACTCTTCGGGCCGGAGCGTTGGTGTTCATTCGCCATCTTAGTCGACTGAAACGTACTTTTCTACCAGGTCGTGGTCGCTGTGTATAGCTCGTAGAGTTCGTTGTTAAATCTCCTCCTCCAAAGCCCGTCAACGCAAACGGGACCAAAAATCACTCGAAGAATTTTGCGTTCGAAGCAACCAAGGAGATCTTCATCCGCTTTTGATGAGGGTCTTAGAGTCTCCTTGGTGTTACTCGACAAAGGCCTTACTAATCAATTGCCTTCTTAGGCCAAAGTAACAGCGGTTGGCAAGTGTAATTCTTCGCTTGATTTCTTATGTGATGTCATTTTCAGAATTAATAGCGGAGCCGAGGTAGCAAGTAGGATACTGCGATGCTGTTACGCTCACCTGGCTACCTCTGGACACAAAGCGATCCAAGAAGCTTCTTCGACTTAAAAGATCCAGCATCTCGAAAGTCGTTAATTATATCCGGGCTCTGCATATTAGGCAGACACGCGCAAAGTCTTGGTCTGAAATACAATGACTTCTGCCGAAGCTGTTGAGACGAACTCTTTGCAGTTGTCCTGCCCTGGCCAATATAAGAAAGGCCCACTAAGGAAACTATTTTTTCAATGATCTCAGTGATCTAGATTCTAGGTAATACCAGCGCTGCTAACATTCTTAGCTTTATAACCGGCAGCAAATGGTTTACATTACATGAGTAGTCAGCAAAGAAATAGCTCCCCAAATCCCAGTGGTATCCACAATGGGCCGAATAACGGCCTAAGTGTTTTTATCTCATCGAAAGCCAATTTAAACTAATAGATTAAAAATCGGTCTGAATTGCAGCCACTGTAAATAATACGTCACGAAAATAATTGTATTTCAAATGCGAGTCAAAAATGTCATCAAGAAATGTCACATTTTGGAGCTTACGTTTATCGATTCGATGTTTTTTTTTTCGAGTTTTTCAATCTCCTAAAATAAGCAAATAGCTTTATAGTGCCAGTAGTTTCAAATTTATTTCATGGTTGAGCCAATTTTCTTAAATTTTAAGCTTGTATGGCTGAATTCCAAAACGTAAAAAAAAAATGCGCATTGTGAATGCACACTGCTTTTCTGATGCCAGGTTATGAATGCTTTTGCCTTGCAATTTTTGACGTTTTCGAACGACTTTGATGCGAACTATCGTAAAATGTCTCAAACACCAATAATGTCCAAACAATTAGGTAGTAACAACCATAATTTTAAACAATGTTGGTTCGTACATAGGGTTACCATCACAAAAAATCGAAAAGCCGGACATTTAGGAGAGAAAAGCCTGATTATGGAGCAAAAAGCCTGACATTGCATTTTTTTAACTAAACATTTTATTTAATCCAAATAAATATGTAGGTAGTCATAATCTTCATTTAAAAAAATAAATAAAAAAAAAAGACTATTATTATAGGTACATAGGTAGGTAGTAGGTATGTGATGTATTTGATTTAGAATGTCTGGTTTCTTCAAAATATAGTTGTTTATAACATTCTTAACAGAGTCTAAATTGTGTTTATTTGTTTTTTTTTTTCGTCCATTGTGCAGTTGTAAGAGAAACAATTATTTCTGTTTGAATATTGGTTTGCAATTTTTTTAAATCATGGTACATATTGTTCGAAAAAATAGGAATTATTATGTGTTGTATTGCATTCTTTTAAAAATACTGTACTTTCAGATACAGAATCCACAAAAAAACTTTATAGCATGAATTATATGCCGCATTATGTGACTGCTGTCATTTCAATTTAACATTTATGATGATTTTTTTTCGTTGAAAATTAATTGATGGAAATAAATCAACAAAACATTAAAAAGCCTGACAAAGCGTAAGGCCTGGCCTGAGCCTGACAGAGACCTTAAAAGCCTGACGCGTCAGGCCAAATCCTGACATCTGGTAACCCTATTCGTACAATGCCAATACGTTTAAGCATATTCTTTATTTAAGAAGGAAGCAGTTTACTCAGCGAATGTGTTTGCTTTCTTCAATTAAACAAATAAAAAGAAATGCACCGAAGTGTAGAAATTATTTAAAAATTATAGAATCCTATCCAAACGATGTGTTTTTTAGTCATTTTCGAATGAATAGAAGTACGTTTTCTGGTAAGTTTTAATGTACTTTTTAATTTAAACCCAATTTATGTAGGTACTTTAATTTTCCTCATCTAATAAAGCGCTTGAAAGAATTCTAAATCCCATGAGCAAATCATGAGCATTGAAGCAATGCCTCTGCGTAACTCTCTGGAAACTGGCCAGTCAATGTAGCTTCGGGAGATTTCCGATCGCTTTGGAATGGGAAGAGGAACAGTTTATAGATATTTACAAAAACATTGATGGCAATAATAAAGTTAAAAAAGAAATTCATAAAGTGGCCTGAAAATGATGAATACCACTACAAAGTTGTAGAGAAATTCGAAGAAAAACGCTCCGTTCCCATTCGTGTTGGGATGTGTGGATGGAACCAAGAGAAGATTCCACCAGTTATTATAACAGGAAACGGACACATTGCATAATTATGCAGGTGCTTTAATGATAGTTGTTATTTATTTTTTAATTCTTTTTTATTTTATGGAATCACTTTTTATTACTGCAAATAAGTAAAATTGGCAAATTATTACAAAATATATTATTTTACTTACGACTCCAGCGATGAATCCATTTTATTTGGCGGTAAAGTGAAATGTCAAATGACATTTGCATCACAATCATTCACGATGCTCTGTTTGCTTTTGTTTGCGCAGTTGATGCATTCACAATGCGTTTTAGAAAAGTATGTATTGCATCATTAGTAACCCGTTTGCGTTTTGGAACGCTTGATTAAGCAGTAATGCTGAAGTACTGCGTGTGCTCTAAATAATTTTTTTTACTGAGCACAATTTTGGGTAATATATTTCAATAATGTGCAAACGTTGTTCGGGCGTAAGTCTAACCATGGTGAAATGGCAATGCTAGATTAGGTTGCTAGATTAGGTTGGTAGAGTAGGATCAACCCTACTGTACACTGAGGTCCTCATGGATCCATTTTGATGCCCTTTCATGGGGGGTTAGCCATTGGTGTTAGGATGGTTAGCTTCGTGTCCCTTCTTCTTGTATTTACCCGACGCCGTCCATCCATCCTGATATCCTCAAGAACCTGTAAAGATCAGAAAGTGAGACATCAGAAAGTTCTTTCCACCTTTTGTTAGTTTTCATACGAATCTTCTTCTCGACTCGTTCTCTCAGGTTGCAGAGTGGGAGCTTGATGGACTAGTGCTCTATCATGGTCCATTGTAGATCCCTCTCTTGCCAGTTCGTCAGTCTTCTCGTTGCCGGCTTTGTCACTGCGTCCAGGGACCCAGCAGAGATTCGTGATGTGCTGCAAGTATAGAGAACCTGGGGCTCTTCGCGGCAGCGGTGAACTAGCTTAGATTTTATTTCAATAGCAGAGACTGCTTTTATAGCCGCCTGGCTGTCAATGAAAATGGTAATATCGTTAATGGCAATGCATTTTTTATTTTGACACGTGTCACGATTCACTCGAGAACTGTCAAAAAAATCATTCTGAAAAACCAAACAGTAAAAAATCACCCTTTACATAACTACACAATCTTTTGGCAAATATTCGACGATTTGGCCGAAAGTGTGGGTGAATATTCGGTATTCGGTTAAAGTGTTCTGTACAATCCATACAAATGTAAGAAAGACGATTGAGGTAAACAAATTTTAATAAATCATTAAGTCTGCCATCAGTGGGGATTGGTCAAGTCAGTTATTTGTTTGTCACCAAAAAATGAGCGCCACCTCTCTCGAGCATCTAACACAAGTATGAAAGTCTAATTGTCCTGTAACCTGTTGAGCCACCTTTTTATTTTTATTTCAAGTTACGACCTTTGTTCCCCTACGATTACCTAAAGAGACTTCGGTCTACACTCGATCACCAAACAATTACCTGCATAATCTTAATGCTCTCAGATACCAATTATCACCATTTTTTATCGATTCTGCATTTGCATCTAACTAAAAAATATACCTTTCCCGTTCCCTTCGTTCAAACTATAATAGAACTCACATGTGTTTTGTTTCCTCTCCTTCAGCTATTGTCTTAATCTGAAAATCCAATGAAAAAGTCACAGCTTTCAATTTAGCTTAGCCTCGCGAAAACACACACAAATAAACAATCGAAGGATATCCCGAGGACATAGTAGTTAATTTCCCATGTCCATAATAATAAACATTCGCTCACTCGCACTGTATGTTCAATGTATGTACACAAACCCAATGGGAAAACTTCCTTCCATAAGGTATTCCCACCGTACATGTATACAACACTCAAACAATCCACGCGTATGTTTTCAAAATTAATTTCATTTAGCTGCCTAAACAACGCACCACTATAATACATACTAACATCTCGCGAGGGGTGAGCATCGTATAGCGATCTGTCGATCAATCCACCGATTTCTGTACTTTCCTTTGCAATGGATTTTCCCCCATATGAGGATGCAGAAGACCCAGTCGACTAGTAGTTTCCCAAAACAAAATTTTCAAAATTATCCAATTACGCGTGCGCGCACATGTCGGGCAAATCCTAGATAGTCATGCAGGCGCGTACTTTCTGGGGTTTTATTAGAAATTTCCTCACGAGATATTAGACACACACGTTGAGCCGAGGCAAATGAGTCCTTGTTCGGAATATTATACCTGCAGTGTTCGAAGGGAAAGACCGGCATGAACCAATTATGGATTTTTATTAAATATTTGGTGAAACCGGACATTTGAGGAAATTACATCTTTTTGATTATAATTAGGGGTTAGGTATGGTAGGGACATATGAGATTTGGAATTGCACAATGTTTAAGTCTGGGTTAAATATTTTACAACTCTTGTTCGTAATTGTTTTGTTTTTCGCTTTAAATGAATCCAACATAATTTGAAGTTTTACTTAAGTCATTTATCGGGAGAACGCAGCGTGATGTCACTGGCGCGTTCGTGAGCATTGAGACGGAGGCGGCGAAGATGGGTTTGTCGGTCAATGAGGGCAAGACAAAGTATGTGCTGTCATCAAGAAAGGACACCCAACACAAACGTCTTGGACAGAATGTCGCTATAGACAGATATAACTTTGAGGTGGTAAAGGCCTTTGTCCAGCTAGGCTCCACTATGAACTCAGACAATGACACCAGCGCTGAAATTAAGCAAGGAATAACTCTTGCCAATCGCTGTTTCTTTGGGCTAAGAAAGCAAATGAGTAGCAAAGCCTTCTATCGAACAACTAAAGTGACCCTTTATAAGACCTTAATCATTCCATACTTTATGGTGCAGAGGCATGGACTCTATCAAAAGCGGATTAGGCTACTCTTGGTTGCTTCGAGAGGAAAATTCTTCGAGTAATTTTCGGCACCGTCTGCATAAATGGAGGAGGAAATACAACGAAGGACTGTACGGGCTGTACAGCAATATTGAACTAGCCAGAAGAGTGCAGGTCCAACGACTGCGGTGGCTGGGTCATGTAGAATGCTCCGGCCCGGAAGATATTCGAATCTTCGCAGTAGAGGAAGACCGCGACTCAGGTGGCGCACGCAAGTGGAAGGGGACTCTAACCAACTTAGCGTGCGAAACTGGAGACAGCTGGCCAAAGATCGTGATGGCTGGAGACGCTTGTTATGGTTGAGGCCCAGGTCCACCCCGGACTGTAGCGCTACCTTAAGTAAGGTAGTAATATGCAACATGCTCATTTTCGAGGTTGTTAAGGAGTCTAACTATACCACGAAAGACACCCTAGTCGAGATCTGGCGAAGAATTACCCTAGGAAAGCGTTGCTACTTCGGTTTTGCAAATCAACTGGACTCAAAACTCCTAACTTAAAGGACGAAATGTGTGCCCTACAAAACCCTTATCGTGCTAGTTCTGCTGTATGGCGCCGAGTGCTGGACGACAAGCAAGAAGGAAGAGCTGATACTGGACTCCTTCGAAAGAAAAAAAAACTTCGGGGGATTTTTGGTCCGGTGTGCGAGGAGGGCGAATGGAGGAGAATATACAACTGCAAACTCTATATGAGCTGTACCAAGATGTGGATGTGGATGTCACACCGACTACATTGGTTTAGCCACATCGAGCGAATTTCAGCCCCCAGGTCGAGAAGACAAGGAACACCGAACACCCGTTTCAAAGACCAAGCCATCACGGATGCCAAAGCGCTTGGTCTGGACAACTGGAAGCAGTGCGCTTATGATAGCAGAGGATGGAAGGCTGCATTGTCTCAGGCAAATACTCTTCACGGGTCGGTCGGGAGCCCGGTAAGTGAGTTAAGTAAGTAAGTAAGCAACATACTCCTATAAGTCCGTGTTGGCCTAGCTTCTCACAACCACTCCTCATTCTTTTGGGACCAGTGGAAGTAACTACAATTTTATACCTTGGCGGAATTGAGTAGCTTTTTCAAGATAGTTATACTCTCGAATGATTGTAGGACTTTCAAGAGGTTAACGCAGAGGATGAAGGCTTCATGTAGAAGCTATAGGGATGTTGAAGTGACAGAGACTATGTGGCAGCATAGTCATCTATCCGTATAGATGAAATGTGTAAATCTTTGCTTAAGGCAACCGAAATTAGGTCGTAGACTCATAATCTTCGAAGTTTGTTGATCAAACAGGTTTATGTCATTCATTCATTCATTTCCAATGGTCCGCTTATCCATTAAGTGGGTTGCTCCATAGCTCTCGATTCTCCGCCATCGACTCTAAATCATCAAGGGCAGTCCCCATACTGGTATAGGAGAGATATGGACTTGATTTAACCATCTCATCCTTGGTCTACCTTGGAGGACGCCTGCCTGATGGTACGGATTCCATAGCGGGGAATCCTAGTCGGGGACATGCGTTTATACGAAAATGGGCTAAGTATGTAAGCCAAAATAACTGTCACTATTTGCCAACAGTTTAGTTCAGAAACCGCTCAAAAAGAAAATTGGTTGTATAGCATTTTCAGTGTCATTTCCTCAGTAGGCGTATCCGAGAGATTCAATCCAAGCTCCAATATGAGTGGTACTGGTATATTAAAAGACACCTTGTTTTATTCGCGAGATATCCCTATAGCATGCAACGCATAACAAATATATAAAGAGGAGTTCGGTTCATCAGAGCATATAGAGCAGATAAAGATGCAGCACAGCAGCTGAGACACATCAGAAATTATAGTTGGCGCAAGGTCCAAGCTCCACAGATAAGACCCTAAGCCTAGGCCTAGATTGTCACCATTGGTTTTTTTTGTGACGAATATAAGGAATATGCACTTATATGCCGTATTCGAAAGGCTAAATAGAGAAGCTTTGTCAAGAGAGTATAAAACTTTCGGCTACTGTTCCGTTCATGTACTTGCAGGTTGCAGTTCAAAGATTGTCAGAGTCTGGCTCTTAGGCATCATACCTTTTGCCTTTTCTGTTGATCCTTGCGATCATATTTCCACAACAATTTGCTGCCTTACTTACTTTCTAATTTAAACAGTCTGGGATGGACCTGAAACTTAACCAATACTCCCCTTCAGTTGTTGAGGTCCAACTATTTCCACTTGCGCACTGCAAGTTGGTAAAGGGTTCATTTCGACTCCGTGTCTGTTAAGCGTTGTGATTCCGGGTTGAAATCGAAGAATCCTCAAGTCGGAGCATTGATGTCCTAAACAGGTATTATACATATGTCACTGTACAGATCATACAGTTCGCTGTTGAATCTTTTTCTCCAAATGGGAATCGACGGAAAAATGGAACAATTTTTCTTTCAAAACGACAAAATATATCTTCATCCATTTACGCCAATTTCCATGCTTCTGCACCATAAAGCGGGGCTGCGATAAAGAGGGTCTTTCATAGTGTCTCCTAAAAACTTCCTGACAATATTTTACAACTCATTTGTCTTCTTAGGTCAAAACAGCGATGGACAAGCATAATTATTCGCTTCATTTCTGATGTATTGTAATTTTTATGGTTTATATTAGAACCGAGGTAGAAAATGTCCCTAACTTCTTCAAAGATGATGGCTTAGAAGTTCTTAAATCTGTATACCGTCGGCATAGTTCAATCAATATAATATATTGTGCCAAGGTTTGAGATTAGAACTCTTCAATATATTAGCCATGTTAACTGTCCTACAATCATATTTCAATTCAGCATTTTATAGAATCGCATTAAATAGTCAAAAATTGTCTAGCCGTAGGGAATTTCCTTCCCTCTTCCTTCGCAGTGTCAGTGTCGGTATAGTAACGATAATCTCTATCTCCGATATAGCTATCATTCCACCATTTTTAGAAAACATTGTGAAACGTTCTTTCAAAACTTATGTAGTTGCTACAGAGAGCTAGCAACACGACGAATATATTTCTAATATTGGGGCCCATGAATCATTCTTGCCACTCTTTCAAAATTTCGCATTGCAGATACATACCTACCTACGTATAGCTTTTATAACCGCTGTTGAAATACATACCGATGGCAACCTCTCTAGGAGTTTTCCTGCTCTGTGCGACAAATTGGGGCTCCGAACAACCATTTTCTTAGATTACTAGCAGTCCCTGTTACTTTCTAATGCGCCCTATCGCAGACAGCTACTCGTATTAAGCAGAACTTCAGCTATCAGACATTTGTCAAGTTTTCCATGATTTCCATGGCAAAATCATGTTAATTAGGTATCAAAGTCCAACCAATGGAATGAGCTCAACAAAGTCTGTCTTAATTGACAGTCTTATCCATCATGCATGTATACTAGCTGATCAAATATAGAAATTCCCGTATGGAATATCCAAAAACCTGTGAAATTTACCCATCACACCGGAATTGTCCGAATTGCTCAAACACATTAGACCACTTGCTTCGATTAACATATTTTTATAGACAGTACCTGAGCGCTTGGCAGTTTTATTACCGGAAACCCCTAAATCGGTTTAGTATGTATTTCCCCAATTTTTTAAATTAACCCAAAGCAGGGTAGGAAAATTTCCCTTTGGTTTTTTCGTGTTGTTTTTGTTTATTATTATTTGATATGCATTAGCATTTATTATAGTTCAGCAGAGTTCAGGGGAATTTCCCAGGATTTTAGAATGGACAGGTACAGATATGTTCGGATACTGAGTTGTAGGTATACAAAAAGGGTGTACAACGTTCAACCTATAAATTTAGACGCGGAAGAAAAAATTCCCCGACAAACATCTACTCCCATATTGGTTCGTTTGTGACAGGATACAGGTTCAAAAAATATGTGGTAAGCAATTTAGCTTAAATACAAATATTTGGCCAACTATCTGCCAACTAAGTGCATAGATTATAGCCTCATGCAAGTGAAAAAAAAAAACGTACGTCAATTGCCCAATTTCTACTGTGAATAGATAACACTTCGGCAGAAATTCACCCTAAAAATAATCCACTATACGGTATACAAAAGAGTCACTCAGCAATTGTTTGGTGAAAATTTAAATATCAGAAGGAGCTACCCGTTACTAATTGTTATCAATCATTCAAATTGTGTCGGCTCCATTTGTTGTATACACCGACAAAGCCATCGAAAAAGGGAGCGACCCAAATCTAATTGAGTCACCCAAATATGGGTGCTCCCCCTTTGGTTGGTATCCCGTATCAATTCAAATGGTTGTCACTTGCAAAATGCCACCATCAGTGTGTAGCCATCTGCAATGGCAGGATGCCAATACGCAATACCACACCATTAGCGATTAATAGGATTTTAGTATTAAGTCGCATAGTCGCTATATAGGTGGCCTATTGATGAATCGAAGGATTAAAGTTATTTACTTCCGCATTTCCGTTTAACACCTCAACAGGTATGTCATATACAGATAGCAGCCGTATGCTCACATATTTTTTATACTAACATGGTTACATATACAGTTTTTTTTAGAGATAACCTTGATTGGGTAAGGATCATAGATTTGGCATTGCCAGGTGCCTTATCTGTGTCACGGTGAATGGGATGTTGTTCGTCGAAAATCGTTTGGGGTCAAAGAGAGGATACGGCTTTTGTCCTTCGGCTCGATTGGGTATAGCTATTTCTGATTCAATATTGAAGGATCAAACGCAAGACGGCCAGGTGAAGTAAAGAAAAATGCTGCTGCTTTTGTCATCGACGCGTTACATGTGATTCCTGGAAGCAATTCCTTTCATTGGCTTTTCAAAACACTGCCATCCCTTGTGCGGGAGATTTTGATTTAGGATGTACCTATACGTATATGATGTAGTTTTGTTGTTGTTTCGATTGTCTATTGTGCAATGGAATTTTTGATCGGCCCGTGGCAAGGTCGTAATCGGCATAAAGGGACAAAGAGTGCGCTGAAAAAAATACGTCCTTTTGTCAATACCCCAAAATAATGAATTGGAGTTTTTTTTTCTTGAATTGTGTGCGACATTGTGATTTTTAGAATGGATGTGCTATCAATCACGTTGCCACATCGGCAAGGTGAAAAAATAAGGCCGTTCTGAGTTCGCCCTTTTTGTGCCATAGAAATGAGGCAATGGATTTGCTGTTTTGCTATGGTGCACAAGGAACTGTTAGACGCACCTGTTTGCAAATAAAATAAACCTGATATAGGTAGCGCTTCGAGTTGGACTGGCGAAATATGTTCTGCAGATTTTGGCGCGGTAGGCGCAGCAGTGGGTAAGTGGTAAGTTTAGTGTGTTTGTTTTTAACTTTTCCTTAATAATTGTTGTTGTCTTTTATAAAACTAAAGTTACGGCACTTTTTAAATTTCATTCTTTATTTTCTACATCCAAGAGTCTTGGATAGGTCATAGGTCACATTTATCATATAGGTAGGTAAAGGTGCTAGTATACACATACGTATGTAGCACTGACGGGCGCAGTGACACTAACCACTGCTGGACTACTGTGCGAGGGATCCCAGGTTCGATCCGCGGAAAAACACAAATTACATCTTAAAGTTTTTTCTACTGCGCCACCTCTCGCGATCGTCTGACAAACATCCGAGAGTATGACTGTCATGAAAAAGCTTCGGACTCGGCATAAAATTGTAGGTCCCTTCCATTCGTCCCAAAAATAGAAACTCACACAAAACGAATGGTTGCGAGAAGCTAGACCTTGGGTGTCACCCGCCTGTTGCGCCACCTATTTATTTATTTTTTTATATAGCACTGACGTCATTTTTATGTCAGCGAATGATCCCAATGGGTACATGCCGTGTACAAGCTCATACGTATGTGGCTTGCTATACCTATACCGTGTACAAGCGCTTGAAGAATGGGTTAAATCTGGAGATCACAAACAGGACGATCAGTCGAAGAGTGGTTGATGCTGGCCTGTCGTGGCCACAGACAAGACTCAAATTTGCAAAGGAATATTTAGACAGAACTGTGGCAAACTGAAGGACATTTCTCTTCACGAACGAGTCCAAATTTAATATGAAGGGATCGGATGGCTTTCGGACAGTACGGAGGAGCGTGCGTTGCCGATGTGGCACTTGTTTTTTTATAGCAAAAAGAAAAACAAACAACACAGTAACTATAAGTTCACAAGACAACTTTTGCATTTACCTATGCAGCATTTTATACATTGGCGTAGAAAGAAAGCAATTTTTTTATTAACTCGAACTCTCTTCATCTATCTACACATTTTTCAAATTGAATTATTGATGTTTGCGAAAATTCGTCATTCAGTTTCGGTTAATTTAAAATTTGTATGGGAGCTTAAAATATAATGTTACAGTAGAAAGAATAACCACGGACATTTTTTTTTTGTCATTCAATTTACGCACGTTTCGAAAAGCACACCATTGCTTTCATCTATTTCTGCAGTTGTGGCACGGAGTAGCTCTAATTGCATTATTGGGTCAGTAGTGGCGCAAAACTTGTTTGCGGCAACGCTGGTACAGAGGTAAAAAAACAAGGGATATAATAGCCCAACCTGAACTATATAAGCAAAGTCCAACGATCAGCCTGCATATGCATTAGTGGGGCACTTCGCACAACACCCTCCGCTGCAATGGACATCTTGTTCCATCTCACACCTCTTGACATTGACATTTTCAGACACATTGCTGCTAATTCAGCCGTTCGTTTGAAAGCAGTATCGCAGTGGTCTAGTAAAAATTTTGGACGCTTGTAGGTATATACTGAACAACTTCGAAACCGTTTCAGGAAACACTGACTACACCACACCCAAGTTAAACTTTGACAAAAGCGTCAAGTCTACCATCCCCCCATGTCCCTCTGGGAGGGGGAGACTTTTCTTGAGGACAAGTCGGTTCACTTTTATACCGATATGGATCAAAAACTGACGAAGGGGTGGGTGGTGGTGTTTTCTCTGATAGACTCAATCTCAGTCTCTCCTTCCGTCTTTCTGATCATTGTATCGTGTTCCAGGCGGAAATAATGGCGGTTAAAGAAGCCCTATCCTGACTTAAGAAGAACGTGTTATCTAAAAAGGATATCCGTATCTTTTCAGATATTCTAGCAGCTATCAAATCCTTGGATTCCTTCTCCAATAGGTAATACGAAAGTAGCCCCAGAATGCCGCTCGTCTCTTCTAGAGATGGCAGAGCAGTTCAATATTCACCTGTTCTGGCTGCCGGGGCATAAAGATATTGCATGAGGGAATTGTAGGGCCGATGAACTCGCCAGACGTGGAACAACATTACCTTTGCTACCAGCAAAACCTAACTTAGGAATACCAATTGCTACATGTAAACATAAATTAAAGCTAGACGCTTTTGAGAAAACAAATCTCTGATGGGCAAACGGTACAACGTGTCCGCCGATATGCCGATGCGTTGGATCTTCAACATAACGACAAGTCGACAGCCCTTAGCATTTCGCAAAACCTGTGATAGTGAGATATTGGCTTGATGTATTTTAGTTTTGTAAACTTAGTTCATTATCATCATCATCATCATTTTCAATGGTCCGCATGTCCATTAAGCGGGTCGTGGGTGTAGGTTGCTCAAGTAGCTCTCGATCCTCCGCCATCGACTCGAAATCATCAAGGGTAATCCCCATACGGGTACAGGACAGATTATGGACTTGATCTAACCATCTCATCCTTGGTCTACCTAGAGGACGCCTACCTGATGGTACGGATTCCATTGCACGTCGTGGAATCCTAGTCGGGGACATGCGTTTAACATGACCAAACCACCGAAGCATGGATCGCTCCGTCTGGAGAAGTAGCTGTTCGACTTTGAGTTCCTCACGTATTCTGGTATTTCTAATGCGATCTCTACGGGTCACACCAGAAATACAGCGGAGAAATCTCATTTCGGCAACTTATATCTGCGATCTTATTCTTTCGGTCATTACCCAAACCTCGTGACCATAGGTAAGAGTTGGAACAAACACCGAATTAAAGACTGACAACTTAGCTTTGACACCAAGTTCAGTCCTCCTAATAACAGAATGACCAAGCTGTCTCAAAATTGATCCATCCTGACCAATCCTACAGGAAAACTCAGCATTGCTCCTCCACTCCTCCTAACATGAGCACCTCAGAATGAGGACGTACGGCGGATGAATTTAAATGATTAAATCAACGGTGGCGTCAACAGTCAACTTGACAGATACCTTAATGGGCTACTTCGACTTATTTGGAGCTAAGGTTATTAGGGCTTTTCAGCACTAGTCAGGGTGTTGAAATAGAGATGGTGGCGGATGAACCCTTTATGGGCCAACGGCAGCGCTCATATCCCCGAAGCGGGTTACTGACTCCGGGAAATCCGGCCCCTTTTGTCCAAGGGGTTCAGCAAAGGACCTGGCCCTCCAGGTTGGGGGTTGTGCGTCGGGGTAACTTCCCTACCACGGAAAAACCAGGCAGTTATGACACAACCACAAGCCTCGGATATGGATGATCCAAATGTTGACGACTCCAGCAAACGAAATAAGGACAACGAACTTCGGATCTGCACGTGGAATGTCCGGACCTTAAACAGACCGCGTGCAGCCGAACAACTTGTGGAGACCCTGGATAGGTACAAAGCCGACATTACGGCCATCCAGGAAGTGCGATGGGATGGAGAAGGCATAAGAAGGATGAAAAACTGTGACATCTATTACGGCGAGTGCCGCAGAGAGCAGAGTCAGCGATTATTTGGATGTGGATTTGTGATTAGAAGAAGACTTAGGCAAGAAGTCTTGGGATTTCGCAATGTTAGCGATCGCCTAGTCACAATCCGCATCAGGGCCAAATTTAAAAATATCACGCTGATCTGTGCTCACGCCCCGACAGAGGAGAAAGACGACACAGCCAAAGAAGCATTCTACGATCTCCTTGAGAAGACGTATGATAAGTGCCCGAAGTACGACGTCAAGATAGTCCTTGGCGACTTTAACGCCAAAATCGGAAAGGAGGGCATCTTTGGCTCTGCAGTCGGAAAGCACAGCCTGCACGACAACACCTCCGGAAACGGACTCAGGCTAATCGACTTTGCGGCGGGGCGAAATGTCATCATTGCCAGCACACGTTTCCCACACCTCAACATACACAAGGGGACTTGGCGGTCTCCAGATCAACAAACCGTCAACCAAATTGATCATGTTGCGATCGACGCCAGACATGCCTCCAGTATCTTGGATGTCCGAACGTTTCGAGCGGCCAACATAGACTCGGACCATTACTTGGTAGTAGCCAAAGTACGGATGCGGATATCCAATACTCCACAACAGCGAGAGGATACTGTAAGAAGATTTGACGTTGCAAGGCTACTATCGCAAGAGACCGCCAAAACCTTTGCCGACCGCGTCTCACTAAACCTCTCAGCAAGCCCATCCTCAGCGTCACCAACATCAAGTACAGAGGACCAGTGGCAACACTGCCAGCGTGCCATCAGGAGTGCCGCTACCGAAGTGCTGGGTTTCACTAGGCGACCACGACGAAACCCCTGGTTCGATGAGGAATGCCGCCAGGCACATGCAGCCAAGAACGAGGCCTATCAATTAATGCTGCAGACAAGAACCAGAGCGGCTGAGAGAGCTGCCCGTGAGCTCTACGGGCAAAAAAGAAGGGAGGAACACCGACTTCTCAGAAGGAAAAAGAAAGAGCACGAGAAGCGAGCGGTCGAATCAATTGAGGGACGCTACTGCAGAGGCAATGTTCGAAAGTTCTACCAAAGGGTAAAACGTTCCACCCAAGGATACAAGGCCCGAACAGAAGCCTGCAGAGATGAGCATGGGAATACAGTAGTAGATTCACAGTCGGTGCTGAGGATTTGGAAAGAACACTTCTGCAGACTGTTAAACGGCGGAGACAGCCAACAACCCGCTGTCAGGCAGAATGATCTGTTCAGTTTGGGCGATGATAGCCAAAATTTCCGTCCACCCGACCTACACGAAGTGAGCATAGCGATATCCAAACTTAAGTGCAACAAAGCTGCTGGAGCGGATGGCCTCCCGGCCGAGCTTTTCAAAGAAGCGGGAGATGGCTTGGTAAGGAGCATGCACCAGCTCATCTGTAAAATATGGTCGGATGAAAGCATGCCCGACGAATGGAACCTCAGCATCGTGTGCCCCATCCACAAGAAAGGAGATACTCTGAACTGCGCCAACTACAGAGGAATAAGTCTCCTGAATGTCGCGTATAAGATCTTGTCGGCTGTATTGTGTGAACGCCTAAAACCTTTCGCCAACAACCTGATCGGCCCATATCAGTGTGGTTTTAGACCAGGGAAGTCAACCATCGACCAAATTTTCACACTCCGACAGATCTTGGAAAAAACCCAGGAATTTCAGATCGATACACACCATCTATTTATCGACTTTAAAGTCGCCTATGATAGCGTATATAGGGACGAATTATACAAAGCCATGTCAAGTTTTGGCATCCCCGCAAAGCTCGTCCGTCTGTGCAGGATGACCATGGAGAAATCTCGCTGCTCCGTTAAAGTCGGCAAGAACACCACCGATCCATTTGATGTCGAAAAAGGTTTGAGACAAGGCGATGCGCTATCATGTACTCTCTTTAACATCGTTCTTGAAGCAGTTGTACGAAACTCACAAGCCAACACCAGAGGTACAATTTTTCAAAAGTCCGTTCAACTACTTGCCTATGCTGATGATATTGACATCATTGGGAGAACGCGGCGAGCTGTCAGTGGCGCATTTGCAAGCATCGAAACGGAGGCGGCGAAGATGGGTCTGGCTGTTAATGAGGACAAAACGAAGTATATGCTGTCAACGAGAAGGGACTCTCAACATCGGCGACTCGGACAAAACGTCACGATGGACAGATACAACTTCGAAGTAGTTAAAGACTTTGTCTACCTGGGCTCCACTATCACTTCGCAAAATGACATCGGCGCAGAGATCAAGCGAAGAATCACTCTTGCCAATCGCTGTTTCTTCGGGCTAAGAAGGCATCTAAGAAGTAAAGCCCTCTCTCATAGAACCAAGGAGATATTATATAAGACCTTAATCATCCCGGTTCTGCTGTATGGTGCAGAAGCATGGACCCTGTCAAAAGCGGATGAAAACCTTCTGGGATGCTTTGAGAGAAAAATTCTTCGAGTGATATTCGGTCCAGTTTGTGACGATGGAGTGTGGAGAAGAAGATTCAATAACGAACTATACGGGCTATACAGCGACGTTGACCTGGTCAAAAAGCTGAAAATACAACGGCTGAGATGGCTGGGACACGTGGAGCGTATGGACAACAACGCACCAGCCCGACGAGTCTTCGAATCCACCCCTGAGGGACAACGCAGCAGAGGAAGACCCCACCTTAGGTGGCGCGCACAATTGGAGAACGACCTCAACCAACTTGGTGTGCGTAACTGGAGGCAGCTAGCGAGGGACCGAGCTGGCTGGAGGGGCTTGTTGGTTGAGGCCGTGGTCCACCCCGGACTGTAAGCGCCACCAAAAGTAAAGTAAGCTCCTCCACTCCAATCGTGAATAAGACCCCGAGATACTTAAACTTCTCCACCTGTTTCAATGGGACTCCACTAACACGCAGAGTGCATTTAACAGGCGTTCTGGAGACCACCATCACTTCAGATTTGTTCACATTTACCTTCATCTCAGCTTCAACACAAACGGCTACAAACCGATCGAGTGCGCGCTGAAGTTCAGTCTGAGAGGACCAAGTCATCAGCGAAGAGCAAATGACTTATCCTCAGATCTCCCAATTCGCAACGTTCCTCGCCAAGACTGCGCCGTAACATCCAGTCCATATAAGTCATGAAAATCAGAGGAGACAAGACGCACAGCTTTTACAGTTGTGTAAACTTAGTTCATAATGAATTTGATCTATTTATTATTAATTTTCTAAAAAAAGTTAACAGTTATAATAAGATTGTAAATATGTAACACTATAATTTTATTACAAGTTTTCTGACTATTCTTTAGTTCTTTCCAAAGAGGGATCTTTTAGTTTTAGGCCAATAATTCATGCTCAAATTAGGCACACTATAGTAGGTACTCCATTTCGGTTTATGGCTTCCGTGACTCATCATTGATGGTGCCGGGAATTAGTTTCGGATTAAATAAACACAATCCTTTCAAATAAAAGTACAGAACTAATGCGTATCTTCTCATATAAAAAATGGAAATTATGATTCACTGATCACCAATGCTCAGCCCCAGACTCTTTGCTCTAGAAAGCAGACATTTTGCACAGAGGTTCCCTTTATGATGTATACAAGAAATAAGAAATTTCGAAATTCAACCCTTTAAGGGATAAAACGGGTCAAAGTTTGTATGGAGAAATTTGTATTTTTCAACCGATTGACTTCAAACTCGGTTTGAGTAGGTATTTTCTGTAAGAAATAAAAAAAAAAACTAATATCTCCGATTTTGGAAATTTAATCTCTAAAAGGATAAAAGGAGGCCTCAAAGTTTTGATGGGAAATTTTTTATCCGGTAGACAGTAGCTCAGTCTTCTATATTATGATCTGTTATGATATGCTAGCGATGTACTTACAAATTGATCATATAATCTTTGACCTGTTTTCTCACATAAAAGATGAAACTAACTGACTGTAAAGGAGTCTCTGTCTGTACTAAATCCTGAGTGCTACGTGAGCAAAACCGGGAGCAAAAGCTAGTTTTATAACATAAATTTCTCTTGGAATCCACCAAAAATGTGTAGACAAAATATTGCGAAACTATGTCTCTTTCTTACGCTATCCCATGGCGTCGAATGAAGGCGAAATGACTTATTTAGCTTTGTAACGTTTTCTCCTATACAATAGTGTCATATAAAATAATAATTTTTTGTCGAACCGATTACGGTGTAGGTCAAAACTTTGCCATTACGTAACGCCAAGAAGGAGTCACCCGAGACCCCACAAAGTATAATATACATACCTATACAGTGAGCGTCAAAAGCGAGTCAACACTAATGCTGTTTTCATTTTTGTCTTTGGAGTTTAAAAACAATTGTTTTTTATTTTACTTCTTAAGGTGTTTTATTCTGTCGAAATTAACTATGTTTCGTTATTGCTATTTTGTTATCAGATCACTTTCTACATATTGCTGGTTTTATGGACATGTTTGAAGCCATTCAAAATAAATAAAAAGAGCATTGGTGTTCACTCACTTTTGACCATCACTGTATTCTGAATCAGGATCAAACTCTGAATCAATCTGTATGTCTGTCTGCTTGTTGAAAACACGATAGCGTTCAAACGAATCGAACTGTGAATGCAATTTTATAAGAGGATTTCTTTCTACCGTATCGTCAGGTTGAGATATATTCTTCGAGAAGTTTTGCTATATCCCATACAAACCTAATATAGACTTCTATGTTCTGTTTACATGCCTAACATTTTGCATGACTTGTATGCAGTAGAGGCTATCAACGGTTCGGCCATACTCTTTGATAACCCTTTTATATGTTTTTAATCTCAATTTATTTTGCTAAATTATTAAAAAAATATTTACCTAAGTTAAAGATCAGTTATGGCAAGGGTGCTAAGCGTTTATTCACCAGAGAATTGACTTAAAGCCTCCGTGTAACAAAGGACCTGCTAGAAATTTGAGCGATATCTTATTTAAAACAGAACTCAATTGTACCCTTGTCCAATCTTCAAAATAAAGCCACAACTAAATATGTATAATGTCAAACCGCCCTATCACTCTTAATAAAAAAAAACCCCAATCAATTAAAACAACCCATGCAGTTGATGGCAACTTCAGTGCCACTCCTGTACTGCCAGCATGTTCTATAATTTTTATTAATTTTGGAAAAAACACAAACGCTGCATAGGGATTTCCTTGTACATTAAATCACAACACCATTCATCCACACATATCCTTCGCGAAGGTAAATCAATTCACAGAAATATCTAGCAGTTAGTAAATCCCCGTGCACAATCCATATGCATTGCAACATATGATGCAGCGAAGAAAATTCCGCTCATCCGAATGCAGCGAGTGACAAGATGTGTCAAACACATGGCTACCGCGTTGTGGGAAACGTAGACGCTATGGCGCGGCGCTAACTGCTAAATGCGATTGTTTGCATTAACAAAATATTTACGATGGGTAAATTGAATTATCTGCTAGATCACATTATGGTGCCTGCCATTTTTCTATATATTGATAATGTGAGCGATCCTTTTTGGTGGAAGTTTCGTTTGTTGTTATAAAAACAATATGCCCATTTGGCGTCAGTGTAAGTAGGCAGAAGGCTAACTTGAGGCCAAATGGGCTTATTGGTTGCTCTTGGATAAAGAACAAACACACGTGGAAAAGTATTTTCTTTCGTTGAGCTAGATAAACATTTTCTTAAAATCCTGCCGAGGATTGGCATTGGACGGTTTATTTTTGTATCGACGTCTTGGACAAATATTTTTCATTGAATGCAACTCCCACTGGTATGACTTCATCGGGGCCTCTGACAAATAAACATTAATTTATCAACATGAATTGTCATGGGTTTTTTTTTTTTAGCTTGGCCAAATTTATGTATTCATAAGGAATTTAAAAAAAAAAACGGTGTGAAAGACGCCATAATAATTCAGGCGCCAAGTAGCTTAACTAAAGCGCATTGTAAATTCAACTACGTGATCTTGAACACCTTCTAAGACACTAGAATCTGTTTAGAATAAAATTTAGAAAAAAAAAACAACAACAACATCGGTGAATTAATAAGTTAGGCCATGGTGTGGTTCTTGAACCGAGAGATCTATCTAAAGAGGATGCAAATTAATGCATCAGTGCACCATCAGATATTAAAAAAATGTCGCGTTGAATTTGTTTTAGAATTTAGCCCACGAATAATAGCGAATGCATTTGCATAAATACGAATACGAGTATCTGTATCTAGAAAATGCACATTTTTGATTGAACCTAATGCTGGCGGTGGTCATTCGAAACAATTGGCCTCCGAAAGGATGCTTGACACATGCCAAGGTGAAGGCTATATGTAGTCGAGAGGATAGGTAAATGTTGTTGTTTGTTAGAAGCGATCGTTTGGGTAAACAGATTGCAATACAAAACAAAAAGAAAAGAAACTACGAAGGAAACTGAGTACTCGATGTGAATAAATCTGGCGCTAAAATAGTTGAAAGATTCTATTCACGCCATGAAATTGTACTTTTGTTCGATGTCACGTACGACTGGTGGTTGTTTGACAACAAATTGCTGCGACACACGTGCGAAGCACATGAATGGTACTTTGGCAGTGATAGACACCTTAAGACTAACTAAAGGGATACGGCGACATAATTGGTGGACCTAATTGTTAGGGGTTACCATCAAAAGGTAGATTGTATGTACATTATGCCCTCCAACTTTGGTTGCCAAGATAAATGATCGAAACCTCAAACTTAAGCTTATGATCGCAAGAAATTCATGTAGATTTATTAGCAAGAAAACAGATCATATAATTAAACCTCGTTTCAAAGAAGTGTCAGAAACATCATTTATACATACTAGTCTACACTTATTAGCTCCTGTACTACGATTTTAGGTTTGATGCGTTCTCTAAAGATACGGTTTATATAGTTTTGTGAACATGGATTCCTTTTTATCGTTCGGTTGACCGCATTCAGGTAAGGTCTTTTGCCCCTCTGATGGACTTCAACACCGCGCACCACCTACATTAGGCGAGGTCCTCCTCTTCTGCGTTGGTCCTCTGAATTGGGGTTGAAGACTCCTCGTCCCGGAGCGCTAGGGTCTATTCGACTAGACGACTGATGCGCAATTTTTTGACTACAGCTCGTATGTAGTTCGTCTTTGAATCTTTGACTCCAAAGGCCTTCAACGATTCGTTCTTAATTTATAAAACTTGTTTCTAGGCAAGGACATTCAGTCGGTGTATTCTTAAGAGTTTTTTTGTCCCTATGTTTTAAGAACGTGTATTTTTTTTTTTCTTGTATTATAGTTATAAATTTATGATTAATATTTGAAAATGAAAACAATAACAAATTTGTTTTTAAATTGTTTTTAATTTCTTATTTTTATGTAAGCAAACCTTACGTTTGTTCCATTTGTCTATGTTTGCAAAAGTAGGGAGGTATCAAATTTAATCTGGATGTGAATTTACAGCTTCAAACTATGAAAACTGTGAATAAAAATGTTTACGCAATTTTACGCATTTCATACCCAAGGGTTCCCAACTTGACTCGCCTTAGTTTTTGACAATTTGATTCTGAGGTCCAAAATGGGCTGTAGCATACAAATAACGCTCCACTAAATGAAAATCCTGCAAATAAAAATTCATTTTTGAGACAATTCAAATATAGAAATGCAAACTTTCAAAACTGCTTCCAGAGCGAAATTACCAAAAGTAAAATGCCTTGGATATGACTTAGTCAAAACCGAGATAATGATATAGCTAGCTGGGAAAAACTGAGTTAACTTTAAGCCTTACTAACTTCTATTTAAAAAAAAAAATTAAATCGGAAAAAATACCAACACAATCGAAAGAATCGACTACATTTTTGCTAAGGCAATAAGGATAAGGGCGCAGTAGCGCAGTGGTTAGTGTGGTGGACTACTGTGCGAGGGATCCCAGGTTCGATCCCCGGAAAAACACAAATTACATCTTAAAGTTTTTTCTACTGCGCCATCTCTCGCGAACGTCTGACAAACATCAGAGAAACATTGAAAAATCTTCTCAATTCAGCCGTTCGGACTCGGCATAAAATTGTAGGTCCCTTCCATTCGTCCCAAAAATAGAAACTCACACAAAACGAATGGTTGCGAGAAGCTAGGCCTATGGGTCTTCCCGCCTGTTGCGCCACCTATTTATTTATTTATTTTTTAATAAGGATAATTTAAATCGACCGTGTACAAAATCTTCGCTAAATATATTTTTAGAAGAATGAAAAGAGTCTTTAGATGAGCAACAACCTTCAGTAGAAGCAAGCTTTAGGAAGGGTTTCTCGACAACGGACCGAATTATGGAAAAAAGCAACAAATACAACAAAAAGTTAATAATATCCTTTATTTATTTTACAAAAGCTTTTTATACTATGGAGCATGTCATGGTGAAACCGAAATGTTCCAAATAAATTCATAAGAATTCTAAAAAAAACCTACACCTATAACAATTTAAGTGCAGAACTAACATACATCTGCAAGCATCTCGGGGCGCTGATGAAGCGTTATAGGTTTGCCTTTCCCGGGAGAAGTATTAAAAAAAAAAGAAAAAAAAGAAATCGAGAAGCCGTTTGTTTTGAAGCTGAGATGAAAGTAAATGTGAACAAATCTGACGTGATGGTCATCTCCAGAACGCCTGTTCAATGCACTCTGCATGTTAGCGGAGACCCATTGAAACAGGTGGAGAAGTTTAAGTATCTCGGGGTCTTATTCACGAGTGATGGAAGGAGCAATGCTGAGTTTTCCTGTAGGATTGGTCAAGCTGGATCAATTTTGAGACACAGCTTGGTCATTCTGTTATCAGGAGGACTGAACTTGGTGTCAAAGATAAGTTGTCAGTCTTTAATTCGGTGTTTATTCCAACTCTTACCTATGCTCATGAGGTTTGGGTAATGACCGAAAGAATAAGATCGCGAATACAAGCTGCCGAAATGAGATTTCTCCGTTGTATTGCTGGTGTGACCCGTCAAGATCGCATCAGAAATACCAGAATACGTGAGGAACTCAATGTCGAGCAGTTACTTCTCCCGACGGAGCGATCCATGCTTCGGTGGTTTGATCATATTAAACGTGCTATGGAATTCGTACCATCGGGCAGGCGTCCCCTAGGTAGACCCAGGATGAGATGGTTAGATCAAATTCATAATCTCTCCTCTGCCCGTATGGGGATTGCCCTTGATGATTTGGAGTCGATGGCGGAGGATCGAGTGCTATGGAGGGTTCACTTGAGCAACCTACACCCGCGACCCACTTAATGGATAAGAGGGATATTGAAAATTAATGAATGAAAATCGAGAATATCTTTAGAGTCGAGTCGCAAGGTTGCATTACAACAGATGAAACTTAAACACAATCTAATAGACACCAAGTGCCGACAAGAGGCTAATATCCAAAGCTAATTTATGAACTTTATCTTAACAAGTATTCAAATACCTTAAATGAACTCATCCAATATGCTCTTAACAAGCTAGTCAAATGGGCGAAGCGATGTGGATGCCCCGGGTGGCAGACTAATAGGGGGTGCCATCAGCAGCAGCAAAATAACTATTTTGCACATTACAGAAAATAAAAACACAAATAAAACGATTTTTGGACTTTATTTCATTTTCAAAAGTGCAATAAAGTTCAAATCGAAGTCGAAATCAAATCCAAACAACAAATATGTGCGGAGAATTGAAAGCAAAAGGGTGCAGGTCCTATTTTAACATACAAAATAATGCGCACCCACTCAACAGGTGCCGATATGCAATCTGTTGAGAGAAATCAATTTCTTAGATCGTTTCAAATTCAGCTTAGGCAAAATTTGTTTTGTCACTGAATACACCCCCACCAACTCCGTCATTGGTTTTTAAGCCGTCAGTGTAGAAGTGAACTGATTCATCTTCTGTGAAAGTATCCTCATTCTAGATTGCTCTGGATCTGGAGGGATAGTGACGAGAAAGTTCTTGTCAAAATTTTGAGATGGGGTGGTGTATAGCCAGTGTTTTTGGTTGAGATTACGAAGTTCTTTAGATTAGAGGTGTGGCCAAAGTCTTTCTTTGACCACTGTGAGGTAGCGGCCAAATGGCTGCCAGACAATTATCCCATATAGGTAAGTATCGGTCTTATAACTCTGAGATATAGAGCCAGTGAGTTATTCGATGTTGTAGACCCCATTTATTACCAATAGCTTTTTTACTAGAGAAGAGTGCTACTGCAGTCTCTTGACTCTTTCTTGGATGTTAAGTTTCCAAGTTTGCAGTAGTCGTTGACCACCAAATTCCAAGGATAGGGGCGATAAAACACCACCCTGCGAAGTGCCTCTACTAACAGACCCTCTTGTGGAAACCTCACCCAGCTCGGAGTTGATAATTAAGCAATAGATTAATCAATTCGCAAAGTGAGCTGTCAACATTCAGAACTGACAGCGCATCTGTTATCGCTGAACGGCGTCACATGGTAGCTGCAAAAATTAATTTTAAAGATGCAGAAACTTGGACTTAACTAATCTGGCAATACTGTCAATCGAAAAGGAGCTAACAAAAAATATAGATTTTAATGATTTAATCGAAAAACTCAGTGCAATAAAAGCTCGAAAGCACCTTTAAATAAAATCTTTGTTTGGGTTTTTTTCTCAAATTTTTATGGGGTGTAAGCTTGCTTTACCGCCCCGGGTGCCACTGCCTTTTAGTCCGCCCCTGCGTCTCGGTAATAAGGCCGATACTTAGATACACACGGTGTAGTTTTCTGGTGGACTGTCTCAGATAAAGGGATAAATTGCGATAAACTAGGCAAAGTCCAAAGAACAACATGCTTGTGTATCAGCGGAGCTCCTTGCACCACACCTTCCGCTGCACTTGACATCCTGTTTCATCTGGCGCCCGGTGACAATTTTAGCAGGCAAGGCAGCTACAAGGCAAGGCAACTAAAAATTATTCAAAACTCTTCCAAGAAAGATCGACAATACCATACCACATCTACAGTTTAATAAAAGCTTCCACGTCTCCATCCCTGACAGGTCATTCTGGGAGGAGGGGGGGCATCCTTGGATGAAGGAGCTATCAATTACTTCCCAGATGGAACGACGGCGCATATTGTGTCTCCTTCGGTCTTGCAGATCTTACTTACTACTTACTACGGCGCTACAGTCCGGGGTGGACCTGGGCCTCAACCAACAAGCGTCTCCAGCTAGCACGAACTTTGGCCAGCTGTCTCCAGTTGCAGATCATCAAGCTGCAATTAAGTGCCTAATGAATACAGTCTCTACTAACTCTACTACAGCCCAAGACCGTCGCACGTTTCCCAGGGAGATGACAGAGCTTTTAAATATTCACCTCTGCTGGTTGCCGGGACATATAGGCATTCCAGGAAACTGTAAGGCTGATGAACTTGCCAAACTCGGAACTACACTACCTATCGTACCAAACGAATGTGCCTTAGGTATTCCGAACGCTACATGTAAACTCATAATAAAGCTGAATGATGCTATCAAAAGAATAATCCTTATTTGGGAAATGGGCACGACAATAGATTTGGCCAAAGCTAGTTCTTAAAAGTTTTAAGAATTTGATCCCTCTTGACAGAAGGCCTATCAGCGCCACAATATAGGTGTCATCAAGGGAACTGTCTTATGCGCAGTCATGCATCAATAAGGCTTAGCCTATTCTCGGTTTTTGTAAAAATTCTTTGGAGGAAGTGAACGAGAGGACCATTCTCCACTTTCTCTGTACTTGTCCAGCTCCCTCCCGAAAGTGGAAACTTCTCTTATGAAGTGGCAGCCTTAGAATGATCTACTAAACGATCTCACAATCCTAGACATTCAAAGTCTCCTATGCTTCATTTAAAGCTCAAACTAGTTCAAGTAAAACGAAACTTCTTCCAGATTCATGTACAAATGATACCACATGAAAGAAACTGACATTTTGAAACAAATTTTCTTTTCTGTCCAAAGTGAGCATTTGGAACCGATTGCGGGAAATTTGAACACTAAAAGGTGAAAAGGGGGGTTCAAAGTTTATACTGGAAATTTGTATTTTTCATCCGATCGACTTTAGATACTTTAGATACTCTATATAAGAAATAAAGAAAATTTATTTCTCTGAATTCTTCTGGGATCGAAGGCGCGGATAAATGCTATTACAGTAGGTATACCTATACGGAAAGTGCGATTTGGATAGTGCGCTTTTTTGCAACAAAGTTGGATTTTAATACAAAAAGTTTAATTGGAAAACAAGAAATTGAAAGAAGCAAATATTATTGTGCTCGGCCCCCAAAAGCCTTCTGTGCTCGGCGCCAGTGGCGCAACCATACAGTAGCATTTGAGATTCAATCTATTTTA
Organism: Cheilosia soror; assembly: GCA_949372485.1. Classification (NCBI taxonomy): domain Eukaryota; kingdom Metazoa; phylum Arthropoda; class Insecta; order Diptera; family Syrphidae; genus Cheilosia; species Cheilosia soror. The sequence continues at coordinate 120,409,770 of OX443561.1, forward strand.
TTTGTTGCTGTACTCCGCGATTGCCATATCAAAACAATTCCTGGAAATGCCACATCAGATATTTTAAACTATTCCGGGAAAGTCCAGCATTTAATCTCAACAATAGCCATTCATAAATGCTCTCGTGTTGACAACGCAAATCAATTTCAAAATTTACATTTATCACCAGCGACAATTGGAATGCAACCGATGCTCAATTCTGCTGTCAATACCTTCGTGGGTTTCTCCAGAAACTGATCAACATCGCTTAACCCAAATATTAAAACTGCCCCCCAAAATACGAACAAATAGTCATCCACGCCATATCCGATTGCCCCAGAAACAGAGAGAGAGAAAAAAAAAACAAAACGGATCCTCCCTTCGGACGATCTTTCACAATCACAATCGCGATCGTGATTGAACCTGGGCATTATTTAAATGTGTGTTGGTCTACTTTTCACCGAATATGTTTGACTCGATTCGATTTATTTTTGTCAATATTCTCATGGGTTGCCTGAATTAATGCGCCCAGCCCGACCTATGATTGACTGTCACATCATCAATCCACATCAGCATGTTTTGTAAGTTGTAAATCGCGGTGTAATAATAAATGAACCAATTTACCCGTTCGGCTGTGTTACAATGTATCTGTGACTCGAATTCGGGTGAAATCTCATAGATGCAGGGAAAGTTTTTTTTTTTTTTTTTTTTTTTTTTGAAGTGAAATCAATCTCAAGACTTTGTTGAATAAAAGATTGGTTCTTTGGAGATTATGTGCTGTGCGCTGATATGGGTAAGCTGTGTCGTCAGGTCAATTGAATCAGTGTCTATCAGTTGAATGGAATCTGATGTCTCTCCACTAGCCAGCCACCTTTAAATGGAAATGAAGCGGTGACAATATTGGGCATGGTGATTAAGCGAATTTCATCGAATATTCGACATGAAGCTGAACTGCAGCTACGTAGTTGGTGTTAGATCATATACGGATTTGTGTACAGAGTTCCAATATGAGCTGATGATTTCGATTTGCATCGCGCGAGGTACCTATTCAAATTTCAGCGATCAATGTACCATGGCATAGAATCAAGGACAAGTTGCAAAAACTGCACACAATCGAGGGTAGCTAAAATGGACTCAACAACTTGCTATACACTTGCATTCTTTCGCTTGACGCTACTCATGTAATATACAATGCGCGGCATATTTCTTGTAAATTAACCCTATCCATTAAGGAGGTCACTTTCGGTTTTTTGAAATCTTTGGAAATCAAAAAAAAAATTGGTAAACCAACATAACGCACAACAATATCCTTTGTTTGGCATTCGACGTCAACTCGACATCGGAAATGAATGCAAGACAGGGCAGAATGCAGAAGACCCCAGTTGAAAATAACACTACACATGGGCAGTGGTATCTACAATCTACCCTTCGTATCGATAGTGATTCTTACTTATACAAAAGGTTAAGTACAACGCGCACTTTACTGCGTCGTAGTCGCTGGCAGTTATTTTCCTTCTTACATGACGACCGACAATTTATTCCTGTCGCGCACCTGGACAAAAAGTCTGAGCCAACCATCGGCTCGGCTCGGCATTCCCCTTTCAATTCAATCTTCTTACACACATAAAAGGGAGGCATTGCAATTCGACTTGGACAAAGGTTCTGATTGTCAAGTGATAAGCAAGCCAGTTTAGTGGTTTTCATATGGAAATATAGTTTGAAGACAATTATTGTCACCTCGAATCGATAATGTGTAAACAGAGATTGGAACTATCTATACTATGGCTTTGTATATTTTAACTGTGACACATTTGATTTGAATAATGATGACGACGACGACGATGTTTGAGGTTGCGGTGTGAAACGCATTTGATTCTTGGAAAATGACTTATTCATTGAAGAGACCTCTATGATCCTGTATGATGATGATGATTCGTTACTATGTACGCGTCGGTCAGTGGGTGATTAATCACTATTGTGTTTAAACAGAACATTGGTGTGGATTAATCATGTTAGGGAAAGTGAAAGAGATACACTTGGGCACTTGATTGATGGTGCAGGCGCTAAGGGTTATCGGTCTTTTTCAGAAATGGAAATTTGGTAGCGAGCGGTAAGGATGGCCAGGAGTTCATGTCATTTTACAAATAAAAATCTTCCATGGTACGGGCTTGGTGCAGCAAATTATGAATAGAAGTGATCTTTGCTTAGACTGGTAAATATTTATTTAATTTAATCTTTCGATTTACAGGTAACACTGTTGCCAATTTTTGTAAAACTGTAATAGAAGAAAATATGACATGTAGTTGCCATAAAGTTCAAAAGCTTTGCTACCTCCCAATTAACCAGGGCCCAGATCACGTAAAATAAAAACGATCGAACGACGTCGTTTCGATACTAGCAGTCTCTGTCTATCGTCACATATATGATAGAGACAGCTTTAGTGAAAACGATGTCGTTCGATCGTTTTTTATTTTACGCGATCTGGCCCCAGGTGATTCGCTTTTCGATTTCTTCGAGTTCACCGGAAGAAGATTTGGTTCACCGGCAAGTTTACCAGAGATTTCCAGGCTACTTAGCCACACCTTTGAACTAGCTGTTCTATCACTAGCGCTGCTAGGTATTACTTCGTCGGACTGGTAACGCTATAAGGCTGTTCTCTCCTTTTTGGCGTTCTGTTGACTAGGGACCTATATGCTCAATAGTCCATTAGGACCGATTGTGCCAGTCACAAACTGATGGTTTACTTTGATGTTTCCTCTGATAGGATCGGGCCGCCAAATTTATGATTTGCATCTGGCTGGTCTGTATCTATTCTCATAAAGCATGACAAAGGAAAATGCAATGCTGCGCGTCTTCTTCCTCGCTCGGACGATTTGGGCAAATTGGTGACGTGTCATGGCCAAAATCTATATACAGGTATTTTCTAAATTCACCAAAAACACCGTGATGCAGATCTGTAAGTGATCCGTTTTTCTTTTAGCCCAGAGTCTTCCTTCCTGCCGTAGCATTGGGCCAGCGGTTCTGTCAATTCTGCATTGAAACTGTTCTTATTTGGATTTCACCATTGGCTCTGTATTGCTGACTTATAAGTTTCATTGTGTACAATCTCCCCATTTCGTCGGCCGGCTAGGGCCAGTGCAGCCTTTTCTGAAACCGTTCTAAATGCGGAGATCGACCTCAAAGCAATAGGTTTACAGATTCCGCATTTGTTGTTTGCCATTCCGTCTACCCTCACTGGGTAGATTTTGATTTTGTTTATCCAGATTAGATTAGCTTAGTCGGGAGAGCTTTCATGGGGCTCTGGCACTGCGGAGTCTATTAAAGGAGCCTTATGTGCCTTCCTTCACAGTTGAGCCACCTTTTCACTCCGGAGACAGTTAGAAAGACAAGGATCTTCCTCGCAAAAGAATTTCTTTCTGAGACAAAAGAGACCTGAACATTACATGAATATGTGAAGAGAGAATTCGTCACTCTCAACTCAAGACAGGGTCGGCCTCTGCACATAGGGTTGGGTGAGACGCTAATATGCGGTAAAGATGTTTTTTCAATGGCCACTAATTATTCGTGTCAGGACTCAGGTTAGTTTTGTCCAAATTAATTAAAGATCACGATTTTCTAGGATCTAGGGAAGAATTTGGGAAAGCATTATCTGGTGCTGTTCTGCCCAGTTGATTTAAGCCAGACTTCATTGGATTCGATTGGAGACAGACTCTATGTAGTTCCTGAAATGTTTTTGGCTGACACCACAGAAGACTTAAGCCAGTTAGTCGGCTGTTTCGTTGCCATCAAGGACCCTGTGGGCTCGAATTTTGTAATGTTACTCTAGACAGATAACAGATAAGTACCTAATCTTTTTTTTTATTAAACGAACTCCACGATTTGTTTTCTTAAGTTAGATAAACCTAGAGCTATGGGTGGCACCAATACCGGGCCTAGCATTCTCAACGGGTTTGTATGTGAACTAAAACTCTCCCAATTAGTATCCAATCATTTCTGCTTGATTTCAACTTCAGCTTCCTTCTTGGCCTTTCACAATTTCTTAATGAGAGCCATTGGCTTGCACTTCAGGCCACGGGAAAACCTGCTTCGCGAGCACGGCTGTGCATTAATTCGACAAGTTGCTGTCCAAGAGTTGATCGAAGTCCACACCACGGTAGGTGAACTTTTTGGTACGCTTATCGCTTCTTCTTGAGAGTTTCATCGACCTCAGCCATCTTGACGTTTGTAAAATTGCAACTGCCTGTGGGTCCACTGATGGTTATCAACACATTTTTACCGACGAAGTCTAGGCGCGACTTAAAGTTGAGCCTATGTTCGATCGTAATACATGTATTTTTCGGAAAGCTAGTTTTGATCGAATGGCTTGGTTACCCACGAGAACGGGCATAATCGTAAGTGTTTCGTTGCGTTCCAATTTGTTGTTGGAACGGTTACAGACTTATGGTCTGATAAATCAAGGCCAATTCAGTCTTCAGCTTGGCGGCTTTAATAAGGGAGATCGCTTCTTTTGTTATCATTCCAATATCGTGAATATACTTTGCCACGATCCACGCCCGCAAAGAACATAATCTTCACTCTCGGACGCATTAATAGCCCCAGAACAAAGTCGTACATAATATTCCACAGAGGGCCTAGCACAAATCCTTGTGGTGCGCCTGCTGCAACGTTGTAGTACCAGCGCCTCCTTCGCTGTCACAGCTTAGCTTTGTGTTTCTAATTCAGCTAGACAAATTCCTACGATTATAGCTGGGCACATTTGTAACTCATATTACAGGACCATTCCGCGAAATTGAAAGCATTTTTAATGTCCAGGGTGACAGTGGCGCACTATTTTCATTTTCCCTCGATGGCTGCAGCAGTTGTATCGATAACCACTTTAATTGTGTTTGCTGTACGGGAAGATTTTTGGAATCGAAACTGGTAAACTTATTATTGTTCAACTATATTGAAATTGGTCTGTTATAGCTGACCTCCCTGTTAACCAGTGGCAAATGAGGGGATACGAGGGGAAGGTGATATAGTCGTGTTCCCTCATTTAGACTGCTTTGTATTACCTTTATGAAGATATAAAGTCTGGAGCTAATTATTGTATTCAGTGCTCTGTTTGGGATTCAGTCTGTTTCCGCCATTTTCTTGTCGTCAAATCCTTTTACAGGCCAATAGCAATTCATCGTGTGTAACTGGTGGTGTTCCTTGGCATATGGTGGGAGACGTAGGTTGGAGTAACCAATGAACTTCCACTTTCATCATTACGATTCTGTGTAGGTAGTTCCACAGATGTTGATATCGGCTTCGTCCGGTAGCTTCTTGAAACTCTTGTTTTTTATATCTTTGATAGTTTCTGGCTGAAAACCGAACGAACGGATTTAACGCTAAACTTTCGCCTTGCTCGTTTAAAAAAAAAGGCGAAAACTTGGCACGGCCACAGCTCACATTCTCACAGTTCTTTCATAGGTTGACTGATCGTTCGTCAAGTTCCGCAATTCCGACTGATTGATGAAAAGGGTTTATTCATTTGTTAAAACGACACACACTACGAGTATATCACCACGGTGACCATTTTAGCAAAGAAATAAGTACATATGGCATGGGCATCCCATTTTCGAATCTATCACAGTCACGTATCAAGAAATCAAAAATTGTCATTGCCTTCATTGCTACTAACCACTGTTTTCCTTACTCAAATTTCCTTAATCAAATACCATTTCAGTAATTAGCACTGATGAGTGATGTGTAAACAAAGCGCACTTCCCACTGAGAGAATGTCCTCTTCCCGCACAAAACAAATGTACCTACTCAAATCTTTGGTAAACAGGTAGTCATGCACTTGACGGCACGAAACCTGACACGCGTTTTTGAGGATAATCGCATAACACCATTCATCCTTTTGTTACCTGTGCGCTATCTCAAGGAGTCAGGTGATTATCATAATACAAGGATGCTACCTGTGCTCTCAAGATCGCCGCAGTGGGTGCTCAAGTGTTTTTGTGGGTTTTCCATTTTCATTATCGGCACTTAGCCCAAAACGAATCGCGTCAAGTGGATGCAATTATTGTGCTGATCCTGATGGCCTTACGGTTGGTTTGTGGATGAATTTGAATTAATCTACAATCGGTGGACGATGAAAGAGTTCAAATTGAAATTTCAGTTTCAGTTTTTTTTAAAGAAATATGTGCCTTTATTAGTTCTGGAAAAATCGGCAACCTCCCTGAGGAAATACCATGTGCTATAGGCAAAGGTAAATTAACACTCACACCTCGTGTTGTTTTTAACGCCAATGTGTTGCGTATTTTTGACATATGCGGTGTTTTTCCATTGGCGCGGCTGGGAAAAGAAAAAAATGTTTTCCCAGGACCCTCTCACACCTTGGAACACACATGTGATGGCGACAAGCGCATATGTTAGGTATGTCCTTGCATTGAATTCTTGGTAGACACCATGGCGCTAAGAATTTCGAAAAGGACCAAATTCATTTACCTTCGCTTGATGTTTGTTTCTGAGATGGGTGAACTGAGCGGTACGGCCAAACGTATACAAGGGTATAACATCAGCGCCTTTAGGAAATACGTGTGAATTTGCTAATTTTCTTAGTGACCAACACAGCAGGACTCGAGCAGATTTTATGAGTATTGGAACGTGTAAACCCTAGGTTTGTTATTGTTGGTAATTTGGAAAAGTAACCGAATGTTTTGAGTTGTGATTATAATATTGTTTGACGAAAGAAGTCCAGGCACGGTGGTATTTCGGAAATTGGATTTTTTTTGAGAATCGCTAGTTGACTTGATCACATATGCGTGCAAGGAAGGAAAGTCCAAACAGAATTAAATGAATTGGTCGGAGAAGGGTTGTGGTTAGTCGGAGATACCTACATCTTTTTTAGCTAGCTATTCTCTTTCAAAATGGAAGTGGGGATATACGTATCGTGCGACCGTGAGATATCGTGTTTTAAAAAATTATGAAAAGCCTTCACCCAAAGGGACACCTTTTGAACCCTTTTTATCGAAAAATTCCTTCATTCTTAGTCTACATCAGCTAGTGAAATACACTCTCATGATGGCTCTACGATTGGGTAGTGTCATGACGAGTCAGGCAGTTAGGGAGGACAGACTCTTTAGCAAAGAAATAAGGAGCGATAAATGCATCGATTTGACGGAAAACAGTAAAAACAATTCGGAAAGTTATTAAATCTACAACTGGATTACTTACCTTATGAGCGTTGGTATTTTCAATAATACTGCGCTGCTGCCCATAGACAGACGCGATATTCCCAGGCCGAATAACTTTTGACAAAGTGATGTAAGTTTTCATCAAAGGATACGAGTTTCGGGGTTACATGAGGGATATTATCTGCTGTTCTTAGCATCGTCACAAGAGTTTTTTTTATAGGTATAGGTCTGCAAGGTCTCCCCTGTGATAGTGATGTTACTAATCTCTATATGCTCTTTTCCAAGGGATCGAATATGCTGATGAAATTGTAAGACAAAGTTCACAAGAGGTTTTCGGAGGCCCGAACTCGTGCGTGCTGGACTTGTCAACATTATGCGGCTGACATTGACCTCATTAACTAATGGGTTTCTCTTAAGCACAACTATCGTTTGCATAACTCTGTAGACAAAAAAAATAATCTGCAACATTTCCTTACACCCTAGTAGGAAGGACTGCATGGCAACTTAAAGCTCCTAAGGGCCACTTTATACTTTCGCAATACAGTTAAATGTGACATGTTTCCTGCTTTGTGGCTTTCTGGGTGGCGGATATTTGGGGCTAATAATATCATTGTGCTCTTATTTTATATTCTCAAACAACGAAACTACGATTAGAGTAAGAGGCATGTGTCTTTCTGACTTCCGATAGCAGATAGACACCTCTGACCAAAAAAAAAAATCCTAAAATATTGCAGGAATTAAGCTTCAAGGCTTTTGCTTACTTTAGAGGGCGCTACCGTTCTGGATGAACCTGGGCCTCAACCAATGCCTCTCCTATTAGCACGAATGAAAGCCTCTAAGTTGCTGACTCTGGTTTAAGATTTCGATTTAGATTTAGATTTAGATTTTTATTTGTAAACATTCAATAGAATAAATAAAAAAGATGGCATTCCCGTTTGCTGATTGGCTAACTAATTTTAAAACATAAAAAGCCAAAAAAGGATTTAATATAACCGAATATTAGGTAAATACATTTTTAGAGGTTTTTATTATTATTTCTCTCTCTATCCTAAGCCTTCTTTACAATAATTAAAAAGATAGGTCACGTTCTTCACGTAAGATAAGCTTTTGATTGGTCCCTTGCAAATAAAATGACAACCAAAATAATCCCTTCTCATTTCCCCCTCTAGGTTTAGAATTATTCTTATACCCGCATATCCATTAAGTGGGTCGCGGGTGTAGGTTGCTCAAGTGGTTTTTACCAAAACCGCCACTACTACCTACCTACCTACCTGCTCAAGTGGAACCTCCATAGCTCTCGATCCTCAGCCATCGACTCTAAATCATCAAGGGCAATCCCCATACGGGTATAGGAGAGATTATGGACTTGATCTAACCATCTCATCCTTGGTCTACTTAGAGGACGCCTCCCTGATGGTACGGATTCCATAGCACGTCGTGGAATCCTGGTCGGGGACATGCGTTTAACATGCCCAAACCACCGAAAGCACCGGAGCATGGATCGCTCCGTCCGGAGAAGTAGCTGCTCGACATTGAGTTCCTCACGTATTCTGGTATTTCTGATGCGATCTCTACGGGTCACACCAGCAATACTACGGAGAAATCTCATTTCGGCAGCTTGTATCCGCGATCTTATTCTTTCGGTCATTACCCAAACATCATGGCCATAGGTAAGAGTTGTAACAAACACCGAATTACACCAAGTTCAGTCCTCCTGATAACAGAATGTCTTAAAATTGATCCGCTTGACCAATCCTACAGGAAAACTCAGCATTGCTCCTTCCATCAGTCGTGAATAAGACCCCGAGTTGCTTAAACTTCTCCACCGGTTTCAATGGGACTCCACTAACATGCAGAGTGCATTGAACAGGCGTTCTGGAGACGACCATCACTTCAGATTTGTTCACGTTTACCTTCATCTCAGCTTCAACACAAACGGCTACAAAGGTCTTTAGCCTGCACCCTAAAAGCCTTAACCATAGATTTGTCCAGATTTATTACCAAATTATCAGAATACTCGAAGAGACGATTAACCATTAATTGCCATTCCAAACAGCTGCCAATATGGTCTCGTACAGTTTTCAAATTGCTTTTGTCAAATATCCCTTTACCAAACAGCAGTATAGGAATTTATGGTCCACAGTATATCAACCGCGGACTTAAAATCTACGAAAAATTTATCGAGTTTCCTATAGCCCTGCCAAATCTGCCATGACTTCAGGGGTAGTTATTTCTGAATCCAGGAGTTCATTGGAAAAATTATGCTCGACGTACTGTAAAGCGGATCTTGGCATTTCGGGATTAAATAAGTTCGAGAAGTAGTTTCGCAAAATATCCGAGTTCACTTTATTGTCATTTTTTCACTATCAAAGTTGTTCAAAATCCTCCAAAACTCATAAGCGCTTCCACATTGCGAAAGCCTTGCGGTAAGTACTTCTTCATAGTTAGTTCATTCATTTTGTAACTACTGTCTGCTTCGATGTAACTTGAGTAAAATAAGCCATCATTTGAAGCACAAATTAAGCAACGTGAATGACAATTTTCTGGACACAGTAGCGCAGTGGTTAGTTGGTTAGTGTGGTGGACTACTGCGCGAGGGATCCCAGGTTCGATTCCCGGAAAAACACAAATTACATCTTAAGGTTTTTTTCTACTGCGCCACCTCTCGCGAACGTCTGACAAACATCCGAGAGTATGACTGTCATGAAAAAGCTTCTCAATTCAGTCGTTCGGACTCGGCATAAAATTGTAGGTCTCATTCCATTCGTCCCGAAAATAGAAACTCACACCAAACGCATGGTTGCGAGAAGCTAGGCCTAGGGTGTTTACCGCCTGTTGCACCACCTATTTATTTATTTATTTTAATGACAATTTTCCCGCCTTTTTGCTGTTCTATATTAGGTAGTAAATGTTACGAGAGCATATCTAGTCTCCTCAAAAGCGTCCCTTTCTTTTTAAACGATTTCTGTAACGCACATTTGTTTTAAAATGTTGATTATAACTCCTTTCTAAACATGGTACCCTCTACAACGTTAAATTCAAACAACTACTCGATTTATGTTGTCAAATCCCGGTGATTCACCGTCCAACAATCCCAGTTGTACACAAATTCCTTGTCCTTGCACTTTATATACCCGCACCAAAAAAAACTCCATTAAATTCCTTTCTCGCCTCGTGCAGCCTATCGCTCGCTCGCAAATTAATCCACTTAATCACAGGCAAACAATTTAATTGTTATTTAATCCACGAACCCCATTACCATTCCACACCATGCGCGCCTCGGAAATTCCTTGCGTAACCTTCTGCCAATAATAATATGTATGGATATGCTATGCCGATCTCTTTGCTACACTTTACCTGCACACCATCACCGCAACTGAGCCCGAGAAGCAACATATTAAATTAAAGCTAGAATCTCCGCGTAACCCATATGACCCGAAGGAACACAACAACCCATACCAAACAACCATCAAATAAAATCCACTCAAGTACCTACCCTACCTATATGGCCAGGACTAATAAAAAAAAAAAAAAACATGATCGAAGCGATCGCGAAAGGCTTTAAGCGACACGACGACCACAATGATGATGATGGCGATCAAAACCGGCCCAAGAGCGGCGCGACGCGGCGGCTGCTTCTGCTGCAGTGGTAATAAAATCGATTATTGAAACATTAACCCAAAATGAAATCACTTTCGTTTCGTTAACACCTTTTTAACGATCGTTCCAGCATCACGATCACTTCGCGATCGGGCTCTTTATTGCGTCAATTTTTCGCAGGCAATATTAGCGCTGTATAAGCCGTCTTGTGCTCGATGGTTGCTGATGGTGGATTTTATCGTTGGGATAATTGAAATTTTATGTAAAATCGTCTTGTGATGATCCTAGGCTCGGCCAATATCCTGTATACGAGTACAACACACTGTAGCCCGAATCGAATTTGCAGACAGACAGACACATGCCAATGATCAGCAGCGGGCCATTTGTAAGGCGGTAGAACTGAACTGGCTGCCTGCGACTGCGACTGCGACTGGTGCTGCTGCTATGCTTGGATTCGTTTGAGATGCCACCACACTCACGCTAAGGCAGCTTGCGCCTAATAGCCTTATTGCACTTTAGTGCCAGTGTTTATGTTATTCGATCGGGGAATTAATTCAATTCAGCTTGTGCGGACTTAAGCAGTCGTTACACTTGTACTATTAAACAAATCAACATAAATATCGTGTCTTCAGTCGTCGCGTCGGTCTTCACGATTATATGGTGTGCGTTAGCGTTTGCGTCGATTTGCTAAACGCGTTGTTGTATATCGGCACGAGTAGTTACAGTTTTGCTCTATTTATGGGTCTACAAGGTGCGTTTGACGTTCAGATCTGCGAAGTCAAGCCAGGACCGTGGAGCTTCCACAAGTCCCCCCCCCCCCTATCAAACAAGGCGTGAATTACATTGAAAAAACTGTGTTAACTCGCAATCAAAACAGTTCATTTAGATTCGAGTATATTTGAGAGTTCGGGGGGTGGGGGCGGCAATAGGACACAAAAAGGATCATTTATCAAAATCTCACATTACCCGTTTGTACTTGCTCACTGAGTTAAACACCTGGACGATGACTATACACCAGCAACAACGGTTGCTGTTGCTGTATTATTGTTTGCCAGGCCAAATAAGCACGAATCAGTTTTCGGGCTGCCAAAGAAAGGGAGGAGGACATTGTTGCGCTCATAAAGTGTGTGGATTGGGTAAGTAGTGACGGGTTTCACTTTTCACACGTCTCGCGCATGTTTGGCTCATAAATTTGGATCTGGTTATACTCTGGTCGGTGTTATGGCACACATCCAGTGCAGAATTTTCCTTGGCCAGTGCGGGAGTGAGTGCAGAATTACGATTTCCTGATATCGAATCGATTTGTTTATGGCAAGGGATCACAACAAACGAGAAGTTGTGTGAAAGTTGTCCTGTCGCTTAGACCCCGTGTGTTTGTCTTTGGTAGTTAGAATTATTGAGTGTAAATTAATCTAGTGGGGAGCTTCTTTCATGGCTTGTGGCTGTCGTTTTCTAGTTGTTCAGTCCTATTTATGATTTGCTTGCAATTGGAAAAAACGAAAGAGTTGAACACCGAACTGGTATTTTGGAAGATTCGTAAGGATTTGATTCAAATTCAGTTAGGGGTTGTTCTTATAATTTGCTGCCATTGTGATTTGACATGAACCTTTTGTTTCTGCAAACGATTGGTGAGTTTGGATTTTCATTAGGTATATGTTTTCAAACTCGTAAATGTATACAAGACGGCATTTTCAAAGGTTCCACCTTTCGGAAATGCGAATTTATATTTTTTCGACTGTATGTACCTTTTCGGAGTTTCGATTTTAAAAATGACGGTCAGCATCGGTGAATTTGCCTACTGAAAACATTAAAATTTAGCGAGTTTACTGAGTTGGTACGGTCAAAATTGGACAAAGGGGCGTGGCGCAAAAACATTCAAAATCCTATATCTCGAAAACCACTGAACTGATTGGTCTCAAATTTTGAGGCAATTTTAGGTATTGGCCAGGGATTGTTCCTGTGAAAATTGGTCAAAATTGGACAAAGGGGCGTGGCACCTCCCATACAAAAAACATCTTCTATGGGGTGAAACTCGATGACGTTATAACTCGATAATCGCTGGCCCGATACAGTCGGCAAGTTCCTGAAATAAGTCGGCATTTCAATGAAAGTCACCCCCCCCCCCTACGGCTCGAAGCCTCGCTACGCCCCTGACCAATATCCATCATCAGGCCGTTGTACGCCTAGTGATGAATCAGCTGATCCGCTTCCATACTAAGCTATGGAAACTAGTGCTCTTGATACCCGGATACCCGAGTAATCATTCAGTGCTCGTTGAGTAAAGTTAGGCCTCTGATGAAAAGTCTTAGCAGAAACCGAGGATTGAATTCTGGATATTGACCTCGTTGTGGATTTTCTTTTCTTTTGCGATGGAGTGTGGAAACCTTTCATAAGCACCAATGAATAGTGATCCGACCAACGATCATCGGATTCTTACCAGAACTACCCAAGACCACCTCCCGAACAGACCGATTATTTGTAAGACATTACTTCGCGGGGTTGGTCTACAGCCAAAATAGCTTATTCTATTATTTGATTTGAACTATTCACTTTATGTTGGCGCTCCAAACGCCTGAGATAGCTGAGTATACTAAATTTTCGTTTTTCTGCAACATCTTCATCTTCTTTATCGACTCGTACCTTTCACACAAAGGACCACAATCCGTTTTATTTCGAACGAGCTCAGTATCACATTTTCCTTTCCCTGATGGTTTAACTTTCGAGTAAAAGTTGGAGTTGTGCAAACATTTACTTTACAAAACGAGGTACCTACTGGTTGTCTTTCGAGGAGTTGATGTTTAAGAAGAGGGAGAGAGGCCTTTAACCTTCCAAAAAAGTGCTTCGATCGAAGTGATGTTTTGTCTTAAGCGATTGACAGATGGGTATTAGAAGGAGCCTACTTCTAGTCTATGGAGTTTTGACCTCGTTTATCTAAAGCCTGAAAGCTTATTTTACGACAAACTGAGAGGTAGTGATGGTGTCGCTATCGTCAATATACCCCATTCGCTCAAGGAATCTGATGAATATAGTCGCTTTCGTTATTGGTAAAATCACATGATGCATGTATGGAACAGTTCCGCATGTTTTGCAGAGATTAGTTTTGCAGGGATCTCGAATTCCCCCATATCAATACATTGAACCCTCCTGATTGAAAGTGTTATCCTATCCTATGCAGTCGAAAATTTACGAAAAGATGGTGAGTTTCAACTTCCGATTCATTAATCAATTCCAGGATTTGTATCAGTGTGAAAATTTGGTCTATAATTGGACTGGTCGGAAACCTACTGGTGCAAGTACGTGCCGGTAATAGCATAGTTTGAAACTTTCAGACAGAGATATGCTTTGATATTTCTTGTTAGACATTATTCTGTTTTTAGAGGTGACAAATGAACTGACAGTCCGAGGATTGGGACGTGTTTTCTTCTACTCATAGTTAAGTGGTGATATTTATGGCGCGTGTTATCTAGCGCCTACCAAAACAAACCTTTCGTATTGAAAGAGCTTATCCTTCCTTTCAGCTAAGACAACATCGTCTCTACTATATATCCATATTAACTGTACGTGGGTTCGCTGTCTCTCTCTGTCCACAAGATGCCCCTTTTTCAGAAACTGATGGTACAGCTTTATATAAATCACATTTTAACTTTTTGTGCAACTTGTTGAAGGCAACTATTAAGGATTTCAAGAATCGTGCGATAGGCTCTTGCCTCGAAAGCTTAACTGCGAAAAAAGATTCAAATTATTCACTTTGAAAAGCTGTAAAATGCACCAAAAAACCTAAAATCCCCCCGCCGCCAATTAAAATAAATCAAAATGAATGGGCAAGGGAAGATAAAGATATAGCCGATGTTTTTGCAGCCCATCTGAAAGAAACGTTTAAACATGGGCAAGTGGTTAACGATAATAACGATGGAACTGAACTAATATCTGACGATTCAACACTCGCAAGTGCAACGCTAAGAGAACTAAAACATGAGATCGAGGATCTTAAACCTAAGAAAGCCCTGGGCTATGATTTGATCACGGGAGAAGTTCTAAAAGCTCTTCATAGAAAAGCACTAATCAAGCTTCTCCATATTTTAAATGCTGCGCTCAGATTAAGACACGTGCCGAGCCAATGGAAAGTTGCGGAAGTCATAATGGTTCTAAAACCAGGAAAACCGCCAAATGAAATAAAATCATACAGGCCAATTTCGCTTCTTCCAATCATATCCAAAGTTTTCGAGAGGATATTACTAAGGCGTCTACAACCGGTTATAGAAGTTTATAATCTTATCCCTGACCATCAGTTTGGGTTCAGAAGTAAGCATTCGACGATTGGCCAGGTTCATAGAATTACTAACGTAATCGAGAAATCACTTGAGGACCGAAAAATATATTCCAGCATATTCCTTGATGTCTCGCAAGCCTTTGATAAGGTGTGGCACGAAGGCTTAAAACTAAAATTACGACAAGTTCTTCCCGTCCGTCTATACGATATTCTCGTATCATATCTCGGCAATAGACTTTTCCGTGTAAGACATGGAAGCGAATACTCGGATCTAAAAGAAATCTCGGCTGGTGTGCCGCAAGGAATCGTTCTTGGGCCGGTGTTCTACCTGTTATATACTCGTGATATACCAAAGGAAGATGACACTATTCTTGCTACGTTTGCCGACGACACCGCTATTCTAGCAGTATGTAAAACAGTCGAAGAAACGACTGCAAAACTGACAACCGCATTAAATAAAGTAAATGAATGAACGAGGGTCTGGCGAATCGCTCTCAATGAAACTAAATCTGTTCACGTGATTTTTCTAAACTCGGCCAGAATACCTTTTGCGAACGAAGACAAATACCTGGGAATGACACTTGACGCAAAGCTGAAATGGAATTCACACGTGAAAATGAAACGCAAAGAGCTTGAACTCAAATATAGAGAAATGTACTGGTTACTTGGAAAATATTCCCAGCTCAGTACCGAGAACAAACTGCTTTTATACAAGCAAGTGCTAAAGCCGGTGTGGACCTGCGGTATACAACTTTGGGGTTGCACCAAGAAAACAAATGCCAATATTATACAATCTTTTCAAAATAAAGTGCTTAGAAATTGTAAAAGCACCGTGGTATATTAGAAACGACGATATCCACAGGGATCTCGGAATACCTACAATCTAAGCTGAAACTAGAAGCTTTGCGAGAAAGCATAGAAACCGACTAATCGGACACACCAACAAATACAGTCCTACAAACTTTGGATGAGAGCAATTTATTGCGCCGACTACAAAGAACAAAACCTTTCGACTTGGCGATATAGGGATTAACCGCGTCTAAATTGCGGAACATGCAGGATCTTTCATTGGAGAGTAACCTGTCAAACGTTTTCATTTCGTGATAGAAAAATTGCGTAGAGCAGTGTGGACCCTACTCTACCACCACTTAAGTCCTTGCGGATCCATTGTGATGCCCTTTTATACAGGGTTAATCGTTCGTGTTAGAGATGGTTGGCATCAAGTATACCTTCTTTCTGTGATTACCCAACGCCACGCCCTCCAGTCATACTGATATTCTCAAAAACCTATAAAAATCAGAAAGTGAGACATCAGAAAGTTCTTTTAGATAGATAGATAATTTATTTTCGTATTGAAATTTACATTTGGTTTGCCACCGCGCAGTTTACATACAGAGATTTGATATTTATATTATATCTTTCTACTGAACAATTAATTTTAAATCATGACTAAAATAAATAATATTATGGAATGGTATACTTTGAAGGAAAAATACGTTAAAAACCTTTAGAAAGTTCTTTTAAGTTGTGGAATTAACGACTTCAAAGTGTTCTGTTCCTCAAGTGACAGAAACATGGGCAGCGACAAAGGAAGTGAGGGATGTCACTGTGTCCTCATGGGGCTCTTTTTCTCCGCAGCCTCTACAAATATCGTCGTCTTTGAGATTTAGTGTCATTGTATTTGTTTGGAAGTTATGATTAGAGCCCCTACCAACTTAGACACCAGTGACCTGTCAGTGTTCAATTTTTAGAACCTTCCGTCATACTTTGCTCGTCATTATAGTTCTTTCCACATGTTGCTAGTTTTCATAGAAATATTGTTCTCCACTCGTTCTCTAAGATTACAGAGTGGTGGCTTGATTGACCATTGGGCTCTACCATGATTCATTGCAGAACCATTTCTCGACAGTTCGTCAAGATCGTTATATAATCTTTGGTCACATTAAGGTGAGAGATATGCCCTCGTATTTATAGAATGATCATTCTATCCTTCCTTTAAGTGCCCCTTATTTTGCTCTGCCAGTCTTTTCACATTATAGGAATCTCTTGTCCTACTACAGACTCTTGTTTAAAATAATCGACGTTGGTTTTGGTTGGCAATCTGATGACATTGCGATACTGTGGACCACCGGTAGTTGGGCATTTGTCGGTTCGTACTTTTTATACCAGGATAATTAAGCTTTGATCCTAATCGTCTGGCAACCCCGATCCGTTTCAATTTCGCTGTTGAAATATTACAAATTTGAATTCAATTTCTGTAAAAAGGGGGGCTGATTACCCAGCTGGGTAAATGTTCATTTTACAATAAAGAAATAGGTACGACTAAAGCCAGGCAAGTGTTCAAGCAATCCCCTACGACCCTATCTAGTGCAGTAATCCTTTAACCATTAAGAAGGCCGCCCAAGTACCTATACCTATAAATACAAACAATCCAATTCGAATATCTTAATACCGTTATAAATAACTCTGCATCCTCCATCCAAGGTATATCTCCATTAATCTAGCCAACTATTCAGTCAGTCAGTCAGTGAGTCGATGGGACACGGATAAGGCTCCTTACCATCATCTTCCACTCAGCCATGCGCATAATCACAGATAAAAAGCAAAACACAAATTATTGTGGAAAGATAATGACAATCTTTTGATGGTTCGTCACGATTCCTAGGTGTAGTTGGCAACTTTTTCTCACGAGTTTAATCCAAATTTAAAAAGATCGTTCCCCCCGCTCGGTATACAACAAAGCACTAGATACTCATATACGATACATCGGCTCTTATTTGTGTACATCTCGCGTACACAATTTGTATCGCATTTCACCGGCAACGGCAACAACGAACGGCACCAGCAGCAGCCGTAGTAACCCCGTAACTGGTGTACCGCCAACAACAAGCATCAGCGGCGAAATTTAAAACTCACTCTAGCGATGCCATGCAAAAAGGCAGAGGCGCACTGAAACCATTTAGGAAGTCCTCTTGGCTTGGCCAGTTGTAGTGAACTGCCATTCAACATCTTGGTACACAGGTAGATTTGAGTTTCAGTTGCCAATCGTCGTATTGGAATCCAAATCCGAAGCCAACCTGAAGCGCAGTTAGCTATAGACCTGGCCAGAGATGATGATGAGAGATCGCTGGAACTGACAAAGTGCACGCAATGATTGAAAGATTGAGATAGCGCCACCAGTGGTGGCGGTTGTTGTTGTTGTTGTTAGACCAGGCATCATCAGCGTCTTCGTCGTCATCATCCAGAGCTGTTTGTCTTCACTGTCATGTTTGCGGGTAGTTTGCCAACAATATTGGGGAAAATTTGTGAAATTCGTTACTATTTGGAGTTGTGGAACTGTCGAGATCGACAATCATCCTCCGCGTTAGGGAACAATAAAATGAAACGTAAATCCAATTGCAACGCAAAGTGCGCCCACCGCCACCGTCGTCGCCGCCGCCGCCGCATTTATCAGAGATATATTGGTCATAATTTCGTTCGATAAATTGCTGGAACTGGGTTACGTTCATTGGCAGCAAAGAGTCGGACTGCCAGCGGTTAGACAATAAACTCTGTTTACTGATTGCGGCAGTCTGATAGCCAGGACCAAGTGGTCCGAATTAGATTTCTCTATACTTTTCTACATGTTTCTGTTGTTTAACCATTTAGCAATGGGGTCACGGTTATATTTGGATTATAACAATGAAATCATTAATCGGTGAGTTTCACAATAATTTGTATATCCGCTGATGAATATTGGGAAACCTCTCTGGCTCGAATCATCTCAATTGTAGCATCGCAGGTGAGTCATTAAATGCGACAGTGTATTGGCTGATTGTCTTCAAATGGTTTATATGAATGAAACCAGTGTGCAGAAAGATGGTAAATAAGACAACTTTGGATGGACCTTTACTAATCGTGGACTGTGCGCTAAGAACACACTTATTTTAATTGTAATGTTGTGTGGATTGAACAAAATTTCGACTGTCAAGGCAAAGGTGTCAGTAGGAGGTTTACTGTCGCAAATAAGCCTTAACCAATATGCCTCTTCAATTATCGCAATACTTGGCTAACTAGCCACACTTGTGGACTTCAATGCCTGGGTTTGAGTGTTAAAGTAGAAGACTTTTCATAATCATTCCCCTGGACTTGTTTAAGAAATACTGTGCAACAAAAGGGGCTCTCAGATTGTAAGGCCTGTGGAAGCACATCGCCTATAGACTAGACATGTGACAATTTTAAACACAATAAAGACAATAGGTAGGATATACAGGCCCACATGATGACTTTTATCTTGATATCCCAATCCTGTTCCCAAGCCGGGTATGAGTGGGAATATGCCAGTGTAGATAATGGCTTAGGAATCACAATCCATTCTGATGGCTCAAAAATGGAGTAAGATAGGAGACCCGGAAAAACCAGGGTTGGGATTCTATAAAATACGAAACGAAAAAAGCTTTTGTTTTCACTAAACCTGTCTCTATCATATCTGTGGCAATAGGCAGAGACCAGACCAGACCAGATTGTCGAAACGATATCGTTCGATCGTTTTCATTTTACATAATCTGGCCCCAGGAATTTTTGAGGTTTAGTGTTTTCCCAACCGAAATCCTCGAAATATCTTCGTTGACAGTCAGTCAGCGATAAAGTGGACTAAATCTAAAACTAAATTAAAGGCACAGTGGCTCAGTGGTTAGTGTGCTGAACTATACTGTGCGAGGGAACCTAGGTTCGATCCCCGGAAAAACACAAGGTTTTTACAACTGCGCCACCCTTCACAAACGTCTGACAAACATCCGAGAGTATAACTGTCCTGAAAAAAGCTTCTCAATTAAGCCATTCGGAATTGACATAAAATTATATGTCACTTTCATTCGTCCCAAAAATAAAAACTCACACAAAGGCATCAATCAATCTCACAACAGAGTACTCACAATCGACCTTTTAGGTATTCGAGTAGAGTATGAACTTGAAACAAAATACCAATCCGTCTTTTCCGAAGACAAACTGTCAACCCCTTTCGACGTCAAGTTGTAGAGCGGATCTGTACCAGACCAGCTACACTGTCTACAAGCGGACTGTCAGAAGTCACAAGCGGATAGGTTAGACCAGGAGTTCCCTAACTATGCGTCGCGACGCCGTGGGGCTATCCTAGGGGCGTCGCAAGACGATACGCACAGGTCGCCTGCACACGATGTTCCATTAGCTTGAGCTCGATTTGAAAACAAAAATGTCGGGTCGGGTTCGTTCGATGTTGGCCATTGTGTTTTGCCGTGCACAAGAAGTGTAAGAATTTTGCAGACTTCAACATGGCGAATTTTGCGTCGAGACTTAGGCCTATACCCGTCCAACTGACCCAGGAGCTCAAAGTTAATGATAATGTAATGACCATAGAAAATCATCTTTAGCGACCTGCCGCGTTTTTGAATGAATGGCCAAATTGCCATATATGGGATGACGCCAACCAACACGAGGTGGCAATGCATCCATAAAAAGCTGCTTGGTGCGCATTTTAGACTGGGGGTGGCGTCATTACTCCGTACTTTCTCATGACGTTGGTAAGGCCAGTACCATCAACGGCGAGTACTACAGAACGATGCTGTGATGCGGCGGACATTTGGGCCTGGTCCTGGTGTTATATTCCGTACAGTAATGGCATACATGGGATTCGTTAATACCTTGCACACAGCTTGTTTTATTCCACTTCAATGTTGACCAATCCTCATTGAAAACCCCTTTAGTGAATCTTTAGTAAGCTCAGCTTATATTCACATATCTGTGCTTTGTTCCGTTGTGTGCTTTTAGAAGGGCCGGGCGTCGCAAAAATATTATAACCTGTATAGGGAGTCGCAGTATGGAAAAGTTTGGGAACCCCTGGGTTAGACTGTTTCGGCCACCTTCCTTTTCCCAAAGACCGCCACCGCACCGGGAGGAGCTGAGTACATTGGTCCACCTCACCATGGCACGTTGATCCTAAAAAGCGGACTGTCAGAGGCTACCATCAGTCAACTTTTTTAAACATCATCGTCAGAGGCAATAAATGGGAGGTTAGACCGTTTCGGTCATACTTCGTCTTTGCTCTCCCTGAAGGCTATACTCCAACCGTTTATTTTTTTTTTTGTACCAAGCAGTTTGAT
Source organism: Cheilosia soror (assembly GCA_949372485.1). Taxonomy (NCBI): domain Eukaryota; kingdom Metazoa; phylum Arthropoda; class Insecta; order Diptera; family Syrphidae; genus Cheilosia; species Cheilosia soror. Next base: position 120,430,901 of record OX443561.1, read on the forward strand.
GGTTTGCTTCAATCAAATAGATTCTCATATCCCATGAACGGGTTGTTAAAGGAAATAAACGGGAGGCAGACTGCTCCTCCGTCAGTCTGTCTGGAACGCTAAGTATAGAGTTCAGCTACCGTCTAGTAGCTCCAATCCCCAAGCTTGGGCAGTTTGAAGGATGGTATCTTGTATTTTGTGCTAAAAGCTACGTACCAGTTACATTTTTTGCAAATTAACATGAAGCCCACACCCTTCAACTTATTTACTGGGCTCATTAAGGGCTGAATATATAAATTTGCTCAATGGTGTCTAAGAAGTTTCTCTGAACTCAGATCGCCACATCCTCTGCACTTTGACACCCTGCCTGGGAATTGTCTCTGAGTAACCAACTTTCTTATTGAGTGCACTCCCACTTAACAAATTATTTGGTGACCAGACGTCTCCCCTTGAACACTACAAGATTTGATCTGAGAAAGTGTCACCTGTTTGTAAGCCTCAGCCTCATATACGTACCAATTTCATCGAAACTATGTACAGGGGAGTCTTTGGAAGCAGATTTGGTGAAAACTCAAGAACTCATCGACTCGATTTTTAACTGTTGCTCCTATTTCCACCCTTCTAGTCATTCCTCAATCAAAAACAAAGCGATTGTCGATATGGTATGCGATACTGATGTGTTTCAGAGCCTTTTCTTATGAAACAAAAATTCCCAACCAGCCATTTCAGGTTTAAAAAAGGCAACGAACCCACCAACCCTCTCCCACACACAGTTTTTATGAAATCGTTTATCCTATACCCGTATAAGAGAATGTAAAACCAACAACCAACCCTTAACACTTTTTCAATTTTATATCCCCTGCCGCTGAAATACCCATTAATGTCGAAAACGTGCTGTTTCATTTCAAGGATACCATGTGACCAAAAAATTTGACCTCGATTCAACATTACCACCAGGAGCCCAGCAAATATGCAGCAAAACCTACCAACCAACTTATACAATCCCCAAAAATATTGTTACACAAGTATGTATAGAGGTTCAAGTTAAAGGACAAGGTCAATGGCGGTGAATATTGTCAACCTGTGTGGACGTTTTCAAGGAAATCTGGAACCGGCAATCAGTATTTCCAAACACGAAACCGCACTTCAGATCAAGAGTGCTGACGACAGGCCATTCTTGCACCGGCACAACAAACATTCCATTCGGGCGCCAATCAATCATCACTCCTTGGAATCAAAAAGAAAAAGCATTCGTTCGACTCGGCGCACAGGATTCGTAGCAACAAAGAGAAATTCCTTATGGATTATATTGAAATACTTTCCCGCATTCATATATACGAAATGAGAATGAATGAAGCAGGATATCACACAGTTCCTGTCTCTAGGATGGAGAAATTTTAGGGGTTGAAGAATGTCCTTTTCGCTCCCTGGCGTTCACTGTCTGCCCGGCACTATCTCATCCTGCACTCGAGAACTCTTCGCTTTCGATTCATTTGAGCTGAACTGCGCATATCTGTTTGTGTGTACACCAGGGACTAGTCACAGGATATCGTTTCCAACGTGAATTGTCAGCTTGCTGTATTTGATGAGAACCTGGTAGCAGAAGGCGCCAAAATTCACAAATTTTTACTCGAAACATGCGAGCGGCGGCGCTATTGTCGGGGAAGTTTTCCCATTCATTCGCCGACAAGTATTTGGCGGAATGAATAATAAATTTGCCCATATGCTTCCGCTCATTAATGTTATCCTTATTCTATTACGTTTGGCAATGGTGGATAATCCGGTTAGTGACTCGGCGAAGCACTCTTTTAAGCTGGGAACTATTAAAAACACATTTAGAGAGATTTTTATTTTGAATTCTACCAAGATACCAGACTGCAGCAGCAAGGATGCTGCACAAAAGTACGCCAAAAGGATGCTTGAATAAAATTGAAATTGGATGCTGCGCAGTAAGAGCAACTGATGGTGTTGTTGAAATAAAAAGCTGGATGGGATTGCTCCAGTTTTTCTTCTTCTTTTTTCAAATAGGTTGTAGAGAGAGAGAATAATGAACGTCCTTGGTAACTAGGATATAGGGACAGTACTGGTGGTAGCTGTTATCATTCGGGTGACCCGGTTTTCAGAAATGACTGCGTAGAAACATTTTCAATTGTTGGGTGCGAAAAATAGGAATAGCAATTCCCGACAGATAGGAGCACAATTGTGTTTGTTGCTATTCTGTCCTTGGGGGTTTTCATCATCAACATTGGGGAATCCGGAGTGTGCTATCAAATGCTTATCAGTAGGTCACCCGGTTTTCAGAAAGATGTAGCTGGTTCTATTATGCGTGCTGGGGATACCTACTGAAAAATTAACACGGGATGTATTGATTGTTTTCTTGTTCTACTTTGTGCGCGATATGACGTATTGGTCTTCATTTTGTATATAGTATATAGATAGTTACTTGACAATTTGAAAGTTTATTTTGAATAACTTTGTCACGGTGTATAACGTATTCAAATTGGTCATTATAAATGAAAAATGACACAATTCAGGTATAATGAATATAGATTTGTGATCAAACTATTTTCAAATCATATATTTTTATGAAATGAATACATTTTTGGAGTGTCGATTGTCATCACAAATTTTTAAATTTGATTTGGCCTCGACTCCAGTATTGCATTTCGCCCCGATGTGGTGGGTGGGCTCATCAGTAGACGACCACCACATCTGATCTAGACGCACTGTTTGCTCGATTTTCACCGAGACTAGATTTGATTTTTTTCTTTTGATGCTTTTGTCCCTTTGTCATAAACTAAAAAGTTTATCCATGATCAAAAATGTTTTAAAATTAATTAAAATATTGCAAAATAAATAAAAAAAAACTTTTAATAATTCCAATGTAGGTATCAATTATTAAAAACATTTCTTATAGAAAATAATACTAACTTCTGCTAAATATAATAATTATTACCATTATCACAGAAACCGTCGTAGTAGAAAATTTTGCTACGAATTTCGAAATTCGTATTGGTATTAGTATTCTTCTTCGAAATTCACAGCACAAATTTCTACTACGACGGATTCTGTGATAGTTCTTTCGGGGTTCGTAACAAAATTCCAAATACGACGGATTCTGTGATAGACTAGACATGACTAGGTACTTCTAAAACGAGAGTGAAGCCACCGGTTAATGTTAGTTTTTAATAAAAGGATATTCATTGAATGCTGTAATAAATTAATCTGCGAAGTGTAAATTTAAGACATTTATACCAATTACATAATGACCGATCAGTTGTAAAGAGTCAGTCTCTTCCGTACGCTCGTGTAGTCCGCTAGTTCGCGTTTGCTACTTCCAATAGGAATAAATTAGTTATGAAGTTTAACTAAGAATTTGTAAAATAAATGGACATTTAAACAAATTGGAACTACGTCTTTTGTAACTAAGAATATTACAAATACTAACGAAGAAACCAAAAAATCACAAGAGGCTCCTCCTTATGCAGTAGAATCTTTTGGCGAACCCTTGGGACCATTTTCCACAATTAAACTTTGGACGTACACGACTGAGAACTATACTGATCTGCGACAGTCTTGTGTGGCAACCCGGCAGCTAACAAAGATCCATCCAACCGCAGGACTTGAAGCTGGCTTTAACCTGCTTTCACTAGACATCTTTGTACAATCAACAACAGCCACTAGTAACATATTTATCAATAACCAATCAGTAGATTGTAAATTTAACGACATTTGACGATTCTAAATAAATATTTTATTTATGTATCTACTACGGACTACATCACGACATTCTTAAAAATCACACTACCATTCTCAAGCGCCTATCCCAACTGCAAAGAAATGAAGATATAGACTCTTACCTAACTAGGCTGGCCAGACATGTCCTCTTTTGATCATTTTATAAATATACTGAATTTTAGAATTTTACGACTATATTCTAAAAAAAAAACGATAGCTATTTAAATTTTTCATTTGAGATTTCTGAAGGTGTCCTCTTTTTGGTGGACATGGAGCTGGTCATTCTATACCTAACACGCGATCTATAGACCTATTTACAGAGGGATTAAAAATGGGCACTTTTATGGTCACACGTATGCTCTGAAACTCTGAATATCAATATCGGTAAACTTCCTGGTTCTAAGTAATGTCTTCCGAGCAGAGGTCGTGCCAGTAAAAACCAACATCAGCCCGTGAGTCAAAGGGGCAAAACAAAATTTATCTACAGCCAGGAAACCATTATTTAAATCAAACCTTGTGAAATTATGTCACAAGGAACTCAAGACTCTTGAAAAACAGCATAAGTTATCATTCTGCTGGGTCTCGGTATATGAAAGCAAGACAAAGTTTGAGAGATATTTCGGTGGGCTGAACGCCGGACCAGCACCAGCACCATGTACATCCTATTTGTAGATAAGCTAAGGCAGACGTCCATACAAAGAACCTCATCTGTAACGCATTGCAGCTTTCATCTGATCATTGTCCAGTAGAACAACTCAAAGACGTCCTAAGATCTTCAATTTGATTCATGTGATTGGGAAAGTGGGTTCAAGTTTGTTACTTATGGAGACAGCTCCTCGATGGAGACAGCTCCTATGGACACCCAGAACGCTAAAACAAAATCGGAAACATATTGCCGACACGTGGGGAGTAATACTGCCGGCATTTTCTGCTGTCCATTAACAATGAGTGTCTGCTTAACCCATGAAAATCATAAGTTTTGAAACGATACAGCATGCAGGGGATATAATCAAAACCTCTACATCATGGCAACCGCCTATCACAAATTATGGATCATTTGTTGCAACATCGTCAAGACCTTGTGCTTGGTAAAAAGTAAGCAAAAAGTAGTTGTCTCCTTTTGGGAAAAAAAGTATTTTGTCAATATGGATGATCGAATTATTATTCGGAACATACAAACTTCTAAAAATATAGCTTCATCTCAATGCAATGCAATGTCTTATAATCTCCTTTCGAAACATAAAATAATATTCACCTAGTACGCTTTTTAGATAAAAACAAAAACGACAGGTTCATCTGATGTCATCTATAAAAGGCAGACAAGCCACTAAATATTCATATTAAAAATCGAGTAGACACAAACTGGCTGATCTACATCAAAATATGTTCAGAAGCCATTCCAACCCTTTTTTCCATTCAAATAGAGTTATCTGCTCTATGCCACTCCTATTAGTGCCTATGGCTATGGCAAACCAATTATATTTAGCTGCAGGCTGTTTAGCCCTCCAACCTATTGCCAAATTAACTGACTTAATGTCAAAATCATCTTGCAAAAACTAGTTCCACACGCTGGGCTCTATAATAGCGCGGCACAATCGCGCAAAACACTTTTGTTGACAAAATCAGTGGCACAACTCCAACAGTGCCAACAAGAACAACAATGTAAGTCAATGCCTTGTGACAAAACCGAAGCAAAAACGAGCAAAAATTTCGAAAATTAAGGTTAAAATGTCTGTGCCGCTAGTTGACATTTCAGCTTTCAGTTTCAGAGTGTTGATGTCGCGCGATTTTGGTGAGGAAATCACCACTTCGCTTCCACTTTAGACAGGCGACAACGTAAATAGTCGCAAACACTTCAACTTCATCTAAGAGGAGATGAATGTAATCGCGGTGCAGGAGCCTATCCCAGAAAATCGGGCGCTTGCCGGTGACACAATCAGTTTACAGTGGCAGCGGCTGCAGAATTGTACCTACCACACTTATCAACTCAGGTAAATCGTAAATTGAGTAAAATCCCAGCTTCCAGACAGGTCTTGTGTGTGCCAGCACATAGCAAACAGAGTTCATGAACAGGTTAAATACTGTTGACAGTCACAAGTCAGTTTTTGTTTGTAAGTGCTATACAGATGCAGTTTTATTGTCACGTACCTCCATCAATCTGGATAAAGGGAGGTAGTTGCAGGAGTAGGGAGTAAAAATCAAATTTTAGGCCTTGAAAGTTTAGCTATATCGGAAATGAGACTGTAGTACTGGTTCGAACATAGATTCTATTGATAAAATTTGAGGCAGTCAACTGTTGGGTGTTGCTGATTGCAAGCACTCCTTAAAGCAATTATTGCACAGAGCCAACCAAACAACAGTCCGGAGTTTTGATGCATCAATCCGATTTTTTTTTTTAATTTAGCGATCCTGACGGACCATGAGATAGACCTATTGAAGCATGTACAGCTTATATAATCTCCATAGAGATTTAGGCAATGACCATTATCAAAGTAAGTATTTTCGTCGCTACTGGGTTAATAGTAGATATGTATCTAATTAGCTTTAGTGGTTATTGTGCTCGACGGATTTTGGGTGCGATCCTCGGAAAACACAAAAATGACATTTTTTCCAATGTGCTACCTCTTGCGAACGTCTGACAAACATCGGAGAGTGTAATTTTTCTAGAAAGCTTCTCAATATAGCCGTATGGTTTGGACTCGCCATAAAATTGTAAGTCCCTTCCATTCGTCTCAAAAATAATAGAAATAAAAACTCACACAAGCGAATGGTTTCTAGAGTGCCTTTACGGACCTGTTGAACTACATATCTTTTTTTTACAGACATGGCCCTGGATTTCATAATATTTGTGTCTTCTTTCATTTAAGCTTTGTCAGTTAGTTTTCGTACAAAAATTAATAAAATATAAATAAATAGGTGGCGCAACAGGCGGGTGACACCCAAGGCCTAGCTTCTCGCAACCATTCGTTTTGTGTGAGTTTCTATTTTTTGGGACGAATGGAAGGGACCTACAATTTTATGCCGAGTCCGAACGGCTCAATTGAGAAGCTTTTTCATGACAGTCATACTCTCGGATGTTTGTCAGACGTTCGCGAGAGGTGGCGCAGTAGAAAAAACTTTAAGATGTAATTTGGGTTTTTCCGGGGATCGAACCTGGGATCCCTCGCACAGTAGTCCAACACACTAACCACTGCGCTACTGCGCCTACGTACAAAAATTAGATCGAGATTTTAATCAATTCTGACATTACGCGGATGAAAGGGGGCTCAAAAAAAATTTCGTAGTGTGGGTGTCAGCAGGGGCGGAAGAAAATGTTGCCGCACCCTTATTTAGATATTTCAAATTAAAAGACTAGGTATAATATACAGAAATTCCGTGAAATATGCAAGTCAGTACAGAAGGGTTGCCAATATCACTGCATGAGCAAGCTGTCACTATTATACATCCGTACTACTCCTCTGGAGTCTTTCCGAGTAGATGAAAACTGCATTTGTTTAGCCCGTTCCTTAAAAAAGGTGAAACGATTTTTGGACTTTATTTCATTTTCAAAAGTGCAATAAAGTCCAAATCGAAGTGGAAATAAAATCCACAATGCATAAACAGTAGAATATGTATGGGGGGGGGGGGCATGATGCCCCCCTGCAACCCCCCCCCCCCCCTCGTTTTGGAATTTATTGCAATTTCAAAAGTGCAATAAAGTCCAAAAAAGTCCAAAATTACGTTTTGGACATTTTTGCATAAGACTTTATTTCATGGCACCTTTTTCTTCACCCATCAACTACCGACCCATAGCACTTACGTCCTTCTTTCTAAGGTCATGGAAACGATGATAAATCACCACCTTATGAAATATCTTGAACCACGAAAACGCATCATGAACGGAAATATGGTTTTCGTGGCATCAAGTCTACTGGTGATTTGATGACTTATCTCACCGAAAAGTGGAACCAATTTCTCCACCACTCTGGTGAAACGAAGATGGTTACGCTTGATAGTTCAAAAGCATTTGATAGAATTTAGCAACAAGTTCTTTCGTCTCTTCTTTAATGAACTAGAAACTACTTTTCAGGTCGTTCAATTCAAGTTGTATTGGACGGTTTCAAGTCTGTAACTCACCATAAAAATGCTGGTGTTCCCCAAAGTTCTGCTTGTTTTTCATATTAATTTAATAATTCACGTCCTTGTTCTTCGGCCGTGGAACTGGAACGGTAACGTATGCTGAACACGTTAAATTCCTACCTTAGCAGCATCCTAAAATGGGGTACAACAAATAGAGTGGACTTTAATGCTTTCCAAATAGAATGATGTCTCCTATCGTTAAATCGAAACCTGAACTCTCAGCAATTAGGTATCAATGAATGGCAATTGCATTGACGAAACCGAAAGACTTTCCATACTTGATAATTATGTGTGTCTCTGATGGAATGACCACATATATGAAGTTGCCAAAAATGCAGCGAAATGCCTAGGTTTCTTATATCGATGCAAGAAGTACCTCATATCCTCTGATTTAGCTTCAATTTACAAGGCCTTTACTAGGCCAAAACTTGAGTACAACACTCATATCTGGTCAGGTGCACCAAAAACTACATTACATCTACTGGACAGAATCCAACAGCTATTAACTTATAGGTGATAGAAATAATATAGTGGAGTCAATTGACCCGCTCGAACACCGCAGAAATGTGTCTTGCCTTTGCTTTTGAAATAGCTAACTGCATTCCGCCCCTTCAACAATTCTCTACTCGCAGCACTCGTAACTCATCGAATGCACATCAGTTCAGTTCACCCTTAAGCCTACCTTCGGACGTACTGTTAAATTATAGGAATTGTTTTATAAGTCGAACAACACGTATGTGGAATGTATTGCCTCGCGCGGTTTTCCTTCTCATTTCAACCCACAATTGTTTAGAACCAATGTGCGCACCAGAACCTTCACTCTGTCCTTCCCATTAACCCTTCAACTCGAGCTGTGTATTACCATTATATGAAATCGAAAACCCTTTGAGTACTAGTTAATTATAAAAACAAAAAAAATTACAAGATATCATTATTATTAACTTAGTTTTATTTTAAAAATTCATACACCCAACGGAAATCCTATATCAAAGCTACTTTTTAAAAAGTTGTAATATTTTGATCGGCCTAGCGGATGTTTTGATACTCTCCACTGCATATAAGGCATCCAAGATGCTAGGCGTGTGAGTTAGTACGCACATGGATCTAATATTCTATGATATAGCCAATTTTCAATATCAACTCGAGGACGCGACGGGAAAAAAAAATTCTCACAAAATTTCATTGGCGTTGGTCGATTCGTTTGGACACGCTGGTATTTTTAACAGACAGACGGACATGGCTAAATCGATTCAGAATCTACTTTATGGGGTATCCGGTGACTCCTCCTTGGCATGATAATAATTAACACAAAGTGAATATACCTTCCTGCGGCGGTATAAAAATGTGTTGTTATAAAGTTTACATGAAAACGGGCACAACGATTTTTACCAAAACGCATACATAGAGTATCCTGAACAATATACATACCTTTAAAAACAGTACTTTTCGATCCACACATTGTAATATTTGTTGCAATGTTGTTTGTTTAATTCTACAAACACCTAACCTCTATAATGTATTGAAGACGGGTTGGTGATGAAATCTTCTTTTCCAAAATCCCTTTTCCAAAATCCCCTGTGCTGAAATCCCTTATTCCAAAAGACCCTAAGAGAAAATCCCCCATTTTTAGATTTGGTGTTATTAATTCTGTCGTCGCGACACCTAAAAATGCGGTGTTAAAAAGTGAGATACATACTTATGTGTGGGCATGCTGCCCCCCTTGCAACCCCCCTGCTTGGGGTCACTGTAGGATTTGGAGTAGGTGCAAGGTTGGATATATGCAAGGTTTAGTTTGCTTGTGGGAGATTTTGGCATAGGGGATTTCGTCCCGGGAGATTTAGGAAAAAGAGAGATTACGACGTCTAATAAGGGATATTTTTGATAACGTTGGGATCCCATTGAAGACAACATAAGCATTCTTAACAAGATCACGTACTTAGTTTTCCTGAGAAAATGCAAATAAAGCCATTTTAAAAACATTTTCCAAAAATGACTGCTTAAATCCCGATCTGTATTCAACCACAGTTGGAATATTTTTGTAAAGCTCCGAAATTTAGCGAGTCTCGCAATAAATGGGAAAGTTTAGTCATGCACTTTATTTTGTGATGAACTCACAACCCTAAATAGTCTAACCTAACCTACAGTCACTGCAATATTTCATCTAAGGTCGGTCGGTCTGATGTAGCTTAAAATAGTCGGCTTCCGAATCGATTCAGATAATATCGTCTGATGAAAATGCGCACTCAGAACTGAGTAATGATTTTTATCTGACATTTATCACAGCAAGAGGAGCGAACCTCCATACAGCATGTCACATGTCGCCTTAGCCTATCTAACATCGTAAAGTAAGTAAAAACTTTGTTAAACACTTGCTGACAAGGTAACCTGTCAATTAAACGCTCCCCCTCGAACAATGGGTGTGCCTAGCTACACCTGAAAACCGCCAATAACAAACGTTCGTCGACCGGTCGTTGCAACATAGCGAAGCAAACGCTTCGTCCAGACACAGATACAGTACCAGCAGAACACTCCCGGGGTCAGAACAATTAAGGTCTCTGTTACCTCCTCCGCAGGAATGGATGCTGTTGCTGGTCATAAACACCGTGTCAATACCTGGCGCCAAGTGCACATTTATCGTTGACGACGACTACGACGACGACCGACGACTCCATCTTAACCGACCAATTGATTCCATCCACACCGTCCCGGGACCTCTTGCAAAAATCAATTGACGCGTAAATCGCTTAAACAAACTCTGAGTCATTCCTCAGGCGGCGCGGCGGCCGGCGCTGCATTTCGTATTGCAATATTACGCCGCCCACATATTTTGGGGCGCATATATGCGGTATGCCCCTCGCATTTGAATCGAAACAAATTTATGAATTCGAAATCTATGCTCACGGTAATTATTCATTTACGAGGGGAGGTACCACCACCTACCACCCCTCAGGGGTGCCAGTGCCAGTGCCAGAGTCTGAACCTGCTATGTCTTGGCCAAGAATAGGATGTGGACTCCTCGAGCTATTAATTTATGGAACATTAGTGCAGTTGTTAAGTGCCACAGCAGTGTTGTTGTGACAATCAAAGTGGTCGATAAATTAATTCAAATTTTGCTCGTGTGTTGCTGTTGCATCTACAATAATTTGTAAGTAAGTTTGGGCAAGGGCTTCGGCCAATTATTGGCAAACAATCAAACCAAAAGCGGTCAGTTGCAGTGAAAAGCTGCACAAATCGAACCGCCCTCGCCCGCACACGCCCTCTAACGTGATAATAAAGTGCAAATAATACACTTTACGGGGAGATATGGACGAGATATGCCCGTCATTATCTTCGACGAAGCCGTGTCGGTGGCGCGGCGGCTTCGATGACGACGGTGCAATGGAAATGCACCTGACTCTGGAGGTATTTGCACGATTCGCTGGAATTCATTGTACTTTCAGAGACTTTCAGAGTTGGTGCGAGCTGTTGAGGTAATTTTCTCGTTTGGCAGTGATTTGCACCCAACAACAGCAGCAACGTTGGGCAATTACTTGAACCAATTTCAACCTTTAGCCTGAAGTTCAATACTAAAAGTATCTTTGAGATTTTTGTTGCTTTTCCTTTTCGTTTGCGAATCTTGATTCTTGGGCGCTGATGTGAGGGGAGTCTTGCGGTTTAACCGACATCGGAGGAGGAGAGAATGGGATTGCGGGACTCGGTTGATGGAAATGAAATCTATGTGAACTTTTCCGTTCTTTTGCATATACCTATACATAGGAACTGACTGACGATTGCTTGTCGGCCTGCCTGCCCGGCTGCAAGGTGTTGAGGTTGAACTTTGTGGTGGTTGGTGTTGCATAGGACATGAAGTTCATGATTGTGGGGCACATTTGCGTATGGTGTTGAGTAATTGGACCTAAAGGTGGATTACACTGTGAGGCTCAGTGAATCGTGGTATTTGCTGATTTTAAATTTGGCTGGGAAAATCTGAAAATGATGCATTGGCTCGGTTTCGTAATACGACCCTCAGGAGATATATGTAGTCTCAAGTAATTGGCGACCCAACAAAGTACGGTAATTGATGGTGCAGTAGATTAAAAATCAATTTGCCGAGTTGCTGGGGAGTTTTCTGCTGGAGGACCATTTTGCGTCAATCGATCACAGGACAAGTCGTAAGCTGATTCACCATTCTCTTTTCAAGTTGGTATAGGTGTGTTTCTAATATAATTAACTTATGGCGAAACCGCTTAGAATGCATTTTAACGAGGGCCAGTCCATGAATTCTACAAGTTGGAACTTTTGTCTGTTCAAATTCAAAATATACACGTGTACTACGTAGGTATACTCAAGCTTTACTCTGAGTCCATTATTGAGATCGGTGTCCCCAATAAAATTCGATAACATCAGATGTAAAATTTCAACCACGACTAAGTTTCTGACAAATTCATAGCCAAAACTGGTGTCCCATTCAACTTGCAGGTAGGTATACTATGTGACTGTAAAATGTCTTACTCCCAGGACAGTGAAAGTAGATCCTTGCTGGAAGACTGCTCGGATTCAACCGATTGCCCCAAAAAAAGGAAGGAAATACTTGCCGCAAAACTTCTGTGGAATAATAACTCCGCTTCAATGATGTGCAAGGTAAATATAAAAGGCAATAGAATGTCAAATATCTAGCTAGACTGTCATCGATAAATAAGCGACAGAGGCAGTACCGATTTCAAAGCCATTGTTGCAATAGAGACCACTTGAGGCAGGCAAACGAACATCATGGGGAATCCATAGCCTTGACCATTGCAAAGGCTTTTGATCGGATCTGGAGTCCACAAAAGGGAAAGCTCGCAACTTTTACAAATGAAATGAATCGACTATACGACCTATACCTATAAAAAAAACCTATTCGCTGACTTACGCTTATTCTATAGGTACGTACTGCCATGGCCATGTTCGGATGAATTTATTTCTCAAACTGGGACATATGATATGAGCTTCATATAAGACAAATTTGTCAGATAGTGCAGAATGGCGATGGAAAACGCTCACTGCTACATAAAGGTTGGAAACAATCTCACCGAGACCTTTGATGTCAAAAAAGGATTTAGACAAGGTGATGCGCTGTCATGTGACTTTTTCAACATCATACTTGAGAAAATTGTGCGAAACTCGTAAGCCAACACCCAGGGGTATAATTTTCCAAAAGTCTGTGCAACTACTTGCATACGCTGACGACATCGACATCATTGGCAGAACACAGCGAGCTGTCACTGGTGAGTTTGCGGCGAAAATGGGTTTAATGGTGAATGAGGGCAAAACAAAATTCATGCTGTCAACAAAAACGGGACAAACAACATCGACGAATCGAGTGAACGTCACGATAGACAGCTAAAACTTTGAGGTGGTTACGGAATGTTTTCCATGTGAGTTAGTATTATGCACTCGCATGGATCTAATATTGGCTTTATATAGGAGGCACCAGAACTACTCGACCGACGTACATAGCCAATTTTTAAAACCAACCCGACGACGGTAAGTAAAAGAAATCCTCTCACAAATTTTCATTCGCCTTAGTCGATCCGTTTGGACGCTATCGTGTTTTCAAAAGACAGACAGACGGACATGGCTGAAACGATTCAGAATGTGATTCTTATTCAGATTTATGGGGTCTCCGGTGACTTCTTCTTGGCGTTACAAATGAAATGGCAAAGAGAATATACCTTCCTACGGAGGGTATATAAAAATTGTTTTCAACTTTGTATACCATTTTTATTATTTAATTAATAGAAAGATGTGTCAGTTAGTCACGAGACATTTAATGACAAAAAAATTATTACAAACAACTACAATCTTATTTTTTTGGTTTTTTATCAGCAATTTCTTTGTAGACTGTAAGTCCGTTTTATCAACTTGGTTTAGCAAAAATGAGTTCTTGCGAATTCGAGGAATACCTACTCGATTCTATCGAAGCCCAGAATAAGCGAGCATGTATCCGTACCGTAGGTCTTGTCTGATTGTCTTTGAGATAGTGTTGGAGACCTAAACTTTCATCGCACAACAAATCTCCCTCAATATCAGATTTGAAGTCAGTATCAGAACAATGCCGCATGAGATCTTCTTTATTTTGATTTTTTTATGTTTAACAAGAAATTCCAAGCGTCGGAAAAATCTTGCATCTGTTGAAATCTTTCCTTCATAAATATACATAAGTATTGACTTCGAAATTTTTTCTTTGATCAGTTATTGATCAGCCTCTTCGCCCGGTCTACATTTAATACTTACGTCTTAATCGCGCTACTGGTTTGAAAAATGTTCACTTCAGAAAAATAATTATTGGGACTTCCCCCAAATAAAACATCTCAGGCGCTCCGGAAGTGTTGCCCGTTTTTCTAAGCTCATTCACTCTACATGGACTTCTCTGATCACAGCGCCCTCCAGGTGCCGGCGCCCTCGGGCGACCGCCCCGGTCGCCCACCCCTAAAGCCGGCACTGAAGACCTCGACTCAGGTGGCGCGCACAAGTGGAAGGGGACCTCAACCAACTTGAAGTTCACAACTGGAGGCGGTTCGGTTATCCAAAGATTCGGCTAACTGGAGAGGCGTGTCTTGGTGTTGGTTGAGGCTCAGGTAAGTAAGCAAGTAATAATTGATCTCACTTTATAAGCGATCAATAGTCCTATTTGCGAGTTCGATATGAAAATTATTATTGACATATCACAATATGGAGTATGATTGCTAGTGAGATGTCAGTTTATACAAATTTTGCCCAGAAAATGACGCCAACATAAACTAGCGCTTTTGTGGTTCGGAACTTAAAATAAGTGAAACAAAATAACAACCAATCTAAGATTTCTCCGTAGAATGCTAGAGACACCTATTGGGCGTGAGTAAATCTGCCAAGTAAACGCAAATTGTTGCGTCACTGTTAACTATAAATGTCACTTAAAAAAAGTGTGAGTTTCCAATTTATTCCGCTCCGAACCACGAGAGCTAGCGGATATGTTGGAACCAACGCGAAGGTGTCTACTAGCAGTAAGCAGTCATAATAATGATGTCAAAGAAAATTATATCTCTTTGCTGGATACAAGATTTCTTAGGAAACTTTTTTTTTCTACCACCAGAAAGTGATGTGAGTCACAAGTTATACCAATGTACGTTCTGACATTGAGGACTGCAGTGTTATGCATTCTGCCTATGCGAAGTTTTTCAGCTTGTTTAAGTGTTTTGTTTTCCCGTTTTCTTAACCCAATATAACCCACCCCTTAAGAATTTTAGATAGGTATCTATTGCTACCGGACGCTAGATGTCGATCGATGATCGTGGATGGAATAACGAATAGAAGAACTAGGCCGAGAGATTCTCTGGTACAATGTAATAGAGAGTTTTGAGGTCTTCTATTAAATTCTCCTGCCTTTTAATTAGCTTAAATGGCGCTTCAAGCAGCGAACGGTTAGTTGCGGCGTTATCTATGATTTCATTTCCAATCATACGTCGAAATAAATGTCTACCTAACTATCTTTTGAAAACTATCCGGCTTTAAAAGTTTCCCCATCCATACAAATTTTTCTTTAGATTTCCTACTCAATTCCTCTCGAAATACAAATAATTCCAATTTCATTTAGCTTAATGAAAACATTTCCCACAGATTGATGCCGTTTTTTTTCCCCAAAAATAAATTTCAAATTCAAACGCAATTTAAGGCGAATAACCTTCAATGGGTTTGTTAACTTTACCTTTTTATTATCATCCCCACAACCGTTGTTGTGATGGAGGAAAGAAACGGATTTTTTAAAAGTTTATTGACTTTTTTTGGAATTTTTACGCATTGGCAATGGGCAGCCATAAATAACATGACAACGCCACAGAGCAACCCTGAAGTTTTGTCAAAGACCACCATCCACCCCGCACCTTACTATACGCTGGGATCTCACTTACGTAGCACATTGGGCCCCCCAAAGCAAAGCTTGAAATAGTAGACGCAATACATTTGGTTTCAAATATTTGAATATCTAACGTATTCTGGTCTGAATATTTTTTTGTGGCAAACTGTATGGTCGCAAAGTCCTTGAAGTAGTTTATCGACGCGTTGTGTTGTTTTCGTGAAATTTGCGAAATTTACGCAACTTTTTTTTTCAGAATTTTACAGCAGCATTACAGTTTTATGCGTATATGAGGGTAGGGGGTTGTGTTGTGCGAACATTTCTGTATTTATGAATAAAACATGAGGAACAACCAAAACTACCGACCGGTGCGACGAAATAGTGTTTTGAACGCATATGTCTAACTATAGGTATTTCCGATTGCGGAAATGATTTCTTTTTCCGGTCTCAGGTGGTGTGTCATTGTTATTATGTTAGACTTGGATTCGAACCGTTTGGTTTTCGGCACTTTCGAACAACAATACATCGGTGTCGGAATCCGTAGTTGCCCCGGTACAGAGTTAGCAGACCGAAGAGATACCTAGTCCGTTGTATCGGCCGATTCATACCAACCGTAATAATTATAGTAGATTTAAAATTCAAAAATCATCATGGCGCCATCTATATATTATAGTTTGAAGTAGTATCAAAGACAAAACCCAACAAAAAATACATTGGTTTTCGAATAAAACTGCTCGAAAATGTAATCAGATTGTGTCCAAGCTAACCATAACTTTTATAGCTCCCTTCTATTAAAGTAGGTAGACAGGAAGCGGAAATAGCGGAAATACTTCAAATTCAAAACAAAGCAATGCAAATTCATTTAGATAGTTTTTTTTGACGTGGTACATAATATTTAAATAAAAATGCCTTAAATGAATTTATGCCATATCAACAACTTAGTAGACAATTTATTTAATGTAGGTAGTTGAAGCAACAGTACTACAACCTTTCGTTGATATGAGTTTTTATATCTGAGACAACTTAGGTAGGCACTTAAAATTCTGCAAATATTAGTACTACTTTATAAATTGCGTAAATTTCGCAGGTTGGGCGACAACAATATAAAAGCCGTCGAACTACTTCAAGGATTTTTATTAGGTATACAGAAATATACGAGTACTCGTATCGTATTCCAACCGGAATTCGTTAGTTATTCGAATATTTGAAACGAGATAATGTGCGTAGTACTACCTTACCTTGTTTGTGGTGGATGCTTCTATACATAGTGTTAGAAGATGACGTGCGTTCATAGACCTCGACTTGTCTTTTAATGGTAAATTTCTGACGATCTCAATTGAAAATAAACGATGGGCAATGAGACGTAGTAGATGCGAGGTGTCAATAAACTTAGAAAAAAAGACCTCGTCGATCAAAGCAGCCAGCGGCGGAATTATTGCTTTCGAATTTATGTAAAAAAAAAATCGTCTATAAAATACTCTTGTCATGAATTTTTATAAATTCATTTGCCATATAGAGGGATACGCAATTTTAAATTCATAACAGCGTTACTAAATGTTAAAATAATAATAGCAAAAACCTTTTCAATTAAAAGTAAGTCAAAGTAAGTAAAAATTTTATTAAATATTTCCGACTTATTGTACCAAAAATAATGTTTATAACTCTTTTTTTTCAGCGGTCTTTTGACTTGTCAAAACTAGGATATTGGCACGTAGGTAAGTATCTCTCTAGTCAGATCAATTTTATCAATATCATGAATAAGGCGGGGTAAGGTAATTTCGCACCGGTGCGAATTTACCCTGAAGAGGGTGTAATTTCGCACCTGTGTGGAAACTCGTTCTTTAGCATCTAGAGATCGAAAACCTCGAGAAATGCACAGGGTGCGAATTTACTTGATATAAGTGTAGTTTCGCACCTTACACCTATATATGTAAAACACCTTTCATAATGTCAAAATTTGAGGACCAAAGTGTGAGATCCTTTCCTAAACACAAGGAATCCTTCGTCAACCGTGAAATAAAAACTGAAGAATACTTCCATGTGCTTGACCGGGGAGATCTGATGCCTTCAGATTTCTTGAAGCAGGTCAGCAAAATGTATATTCACCCTAATTACTTCAAGATCCTAGAAGCAGCGGCTCAAAGAATAGAAGCTGAAGGGGATGACCCCACAAAATCTGATCAATATCTGGATGAATTCGCAGAGGGCATTCTTGTTGGCCCACACTCAGGGAAAAGGGCTCGAAAGCTTTCAAAAATGTATTTTGGAGAAATATGGGTGAATTCTTTTTGAACCATTTTAGACTAGTCAAATCGTTCGCGTTTCATATAATTCCATTTTATTTATTATACTTTGTTCTTTTTATCGTTTTGAATGGATTGTATTCCTATATGTTTTTCTTTGCTTTAGATTAGAAATAAAATCATCTTATAATTGGTTTGTTATTAACATACTTGCAGAATATCTTCTAGCTCTTCTTTTACTTTCAAGTCAAGTTAGGGACACTATGGCGAATTATGTCGAACTTATGAGAATGAGACATAAAAAAAACATAATATATATTCGCGCGCGCGAATATATACAAAAAAAATATATACCCTGGTGCGAATTTCCACATATAAATGTCCTTTCGCACCAGGTGCGAAATTCCACCTATACATGTAAATTCGCACCAGGTGCGAAATTACTCTGATACATGGTAATTTCGCACCTGGTGCGAATTTACATGTATAGGTGGAATTTCGAGCGACTAAACTAACTAAATACTGCAGGAAGTACTTCGAAGTAGTCGTGTTTTCAAGTGTTAATGATTTAAGAAAGTTTTATCATGTCGTATTTTTTAAGGCGGTGGCCATGGTGTAGTGGTTGGAGTCATTGCTTGTGACCCGAGCGGCGTTGGTTCGAGCCCCGGCGGGGGACAGCAATACTCTGCCACCGACCATAAAGGGAAACGAATAATATCAGAGTTTCTCCACCACTACACCAAAAAAGGGGTTTCTGCTTGGTACTACAATGGACCGAGATTCGTCTGAGTGCTCTAGGATTTGGAATCCCCTTTTTTTTAATAAAAAAAAAAAAAAAGTCGTATTTTAGATATCTTTGCAATAATTCATACAAGATTGCGATCGTTTTTTTTTTTTTTTTTAATATAATTTACTAAAAACGACAGAAATACAATTGCTCCCTACTCATATTGAAATCAATTAGGTTTTTGTATTTATTGTAATTTAAGCAAGCCATAGTGATAGGATCATTCCGACCAAAATTTCTCTGTGCTAGGTGGCATAGAGAAAAAATCTTCCCTAGATCGAAGAATACTAGAAGCATAAACATTAAATGATGACAGTAAAAACGAACAATCAATGTGGTTAGTTAAGACGTCATTAGCAAACATGGCGGACTAATTTATTCTTTTAGAAAGAAGTTTAAAATTTATTCAGGAACATCTATCATCGGAGGTTGGAAGATTATAATTTCAGTAGATTTTTCATGTAGGTTCCAGATGAGAAGATTATATAATTCAGAATTTAGCTTTAAATTTAAATGGTTAATCCAAAAAACTCTTTCGACAAAAATTATCATTTTTTATTTTTTTTTAATTGAAGATAGGTAGATGTGTAGGTACATACCACTTTTCTGAATAAATATTGTGATTTATTATTATTCATATTTATTATATTATTTATTTATATTATTTTTTTATTATCAGTAGTAAAGACTACTTAGGTTAGGTTAGGTTAGCTTGAATAGGGTGTGAGTTCATCACATTGGACTAGGCACCATATTGGACCCATCGCCATCCCTGGGGAACCTTAACGGTCAAATAACCTAAACCACTTCGCCCAAGCAATTAATTTCCCTACAGAACCTGAAAATTGTTTCAGTTTTGTTTGCGAGGCCAACCTCCTCCAAATTGTCGAAGAAGTACCTACCGAGGAATTTCCTCCTATACCGAGCAATAGCTTGACATTCACAGAGGAGACGATTTATGTCCTCTGTGACATGCAAGTCTTCGCAATACCTGCATATGTCTGTATCTGTTATACCTAATCTCATAGCGTGTCTCCTTAAAAGACAGTGCCCGGAGAGTATCCCTATTACCATTCGTAGCCTTGATCTACTGAGCCTTAGTAATTCTACAGATTTTTTTCGATCTAGCTTAGGCCACAGAGCCTTAGAGACCCTGTGCCCTACTATATTCAACCATCTCTGATCTGCCCTGTTTTTAATATTCTCGAGAATAATTCTCTTGGCCACGGCTATTGGTGGTCTAATGCCCCCAATTGTTTCATTAGGTGGAAGCTCTGCTCCGGTTTTGGCCAGAACATCAGCCCTTTCGTTACCCTCAATATCACAGTGTCCGGGTACCCAACACAATCTGACTTGGTTCTGCGCGCATAATGCTCTGAGCATTGTGCGGTAGCTCCTGACTAGGTCAGATTTGATGATAAAGGACTCTAGCGCTTTTAGCGCAGCCTGACTATCAATGTAGATAGCGATATTCTTGTTGGATATTGATCCCATATCAAGTAGATCCGCGGCTTTGAGCACGGCCAGTACCTCTGCCTGGAACACACTGCATGTATCCGGAAGTCTTAATGACACTTGTAGGTCTATATCCCTGGAGTATATACCTGACCCTGTACCCTCCTTAGTTTTGGAACCATCCGTATAAATCTAAATTTCAATATCTTTCGAAACCTCATTCTTTTGCCAGTCCTATCTGGATATTGTCAATTTCCCGCAAAGACTACTTATGTACTACGGTCAAAATTAGCTGTCAAACCATAATATCTTTGATTGTAATTTTGTTTATAATTATATTTTTGAGTACCTACCAAAAATGCATTTCAAGGCTTGAAACAAATTGCATGATATTCAATAATTCCTGATTAGAAACGACATTCGATTTACAAGTGATTGACATACCTACAAACCTGCAATGTTGTCACCTTCACATGTAGGTATGTAGTATAATGTTTATAGATACCCAATATGCTGAAATGCTATATGTATTTTCATCATACATATTACTTCAAATAGAAACCGATAAGACAGTGATACATTTCACGAGGGCGTGTGTCTCGAATACATCTCGCTTTATCAACTCTCTCCGATTTTAATTTAAAAGCAAAAAAAAACAAAACCGTAGTTTATTGCCGTCTGATCTGCCGGAAGTGGCTTAAAACACATTCAATATTATGTATTACTGTCGATAATCTGGAAATAACCAAATATACCCAAATGAAAAAATGTCAATAACATGATGATTCAATAGGTTAGTTTAATTACAAGTAGCTATAAATTGGACGTTTGTTCTATCTCCATTTTATGTAGATTGTACGTCGCAGAAAAGTTATTTCAAATATAGCTACGCACTAAAAAATTAAATTTTGATAACGGAAGCATGATGCCACATTAGCATGGAATTCCCTTTGGCGATAGATAATCTAGCGTTCGCATTTTATAAAACTTTGAAACTCTGAACTATGTTCGCGATTATTTCGTAGATAACACGTTCGTTTGTTCCAAAAATAAAAACGCACACAAATGAAAAAAATGGATTTACATTGATATAATATGAACCTCTAAAACTGAAAAAAAAAAAACTCTAAAAATAGACTAAAAGGGAGCCTAGAGTCTTAAATAGCTGGGCAAAAGTTATATACAGCTAATTGATCCAAAATGTTGTGTTTGTCCATTTATTAAATTTACACTGAAACTTTTTTGATAAAATATTGAATATCTAACTACTATTTCTTTTAGTTGTAAAGAATTATAAAACAATGCTGGAGATCTGGCCTAAAAAAAAATATATCTAACGACAGCTACCCATTATTTTAAAACAAAAAAATGTTTCTTAATAAAAAAGATTTTTTTTATAGAACGGCGAACATGGACTAATAATTTTGTAAGTTCCCATGAGTTCTCTCAGCAACTCAACAACAAAAAAAAAAAAAAAAAACACATTTCGGCAGATTTTGCCGACCTTGCCTTTTTTGCCTTTTTTGGTCATATCTATCAAGTTCATGTGCATTCATTCATTCATTTTCAATGGTCCGCTTGTCCATTAAGTGGGTGTAGGTTGCTCAAGTGGACCCTCCATAGCTCTCGATCCTCCGCCATCGACTCTAAATCATCAAGGGCAATCCCCATACGGGTAGAGGAGAGATTATGAATTTGATCTAACCATCTCATCCTGGGTCTACCTAGGGGACGCCTGCCCAATGGTACGGATTCCATAGCACGTCGTGGAATCCTGGTCGGGGACATGCGTTTAACATGCCCAAACCACCGAAGCATGGATCGCTCCGTCCGGAGAAGTAGCTGCTCGACATTGAGTTCCTCACGTATTCTAGTATTTCTAATGCGATCTCTACGGGTCACACCAGCAATACAACGGAGAAATCTCATTTCGGCAGCTTGTATTCGCGATCTTATTCTTTCGGTCATTACCCAAACCTCGTGACCATAGGTAAGAGTTGGAACAAACACCGAATTAAAGACTGACAACTTAGTTTTGACACCAAGTTCAGTCCTCCTGATAACAGAATGACCAAGCTGTCTCAAAATTGATCCAGAACCTTGAATATTTTTTTTTCGTGTCCAATGTTTGCAATTGATTGGAGATATTTTAAATATTTAGAATGGGATCGATGAGAAATAGCAAAAAGCAAAAGGACCAGCTGCTAAAGTTGTGGTGAAAGCGCGCGCTGTCTTTTCTGCAAATGAAAGACTCAAGACCATCAAAGAAATAAGTAATGTAGTCATTTACTAAAAACTTCAAATTGCCTCCAAATATTACAGTCGATGCCAAGACGTCTTTAACTGTGCTCAGGGCTGACTTTATGCGACTAAAGTTGCATTTTTCCCTTTTCTTCTTTCTATCCCCAATGAGACCACTTTTCCAAAATTGCCTATATTTACCCCTTTTCTGTAGTTCGTTGATAGTTCTTCCCATTTTGAAAAAAAAATACGTTTTTGTATGAATTACGAAATGTGACATAATAAATACTTTACGAAACTACTTCACAATTAATTGGGATCTGAATGCGTCCTTTTTCTATCAGCTATGTCCTATTGTCATAAGTTTAGGCATTAACAAGTTAGCCAGAACTTCCATGCTCAATGTTAAGATAGAATGAGATGAAAATATGCGTAAGCCATTTTAACTTTAGTGAACTCACTCGTTTTGCGTTTTTTTTTTGTGCCATTTGTGGGCAGATTAGTAGGTATTGCCCCTTTTTGTATGCAAATCCCCTTTTTTTGCGACTTTTTTAAAACCTTCGAAGTCAGCCGTAGTCCCTTTTGTCTCTGCCCATGTCCTCTCTTCAGCTCTTTCAAAGCTGAGGAACAATCGCAGGCGTTTGTTGTTAGCAGATTCTAAAACGTTTAAGGCTTAAGACCTTTTTCTGTTTAATAAAAGGCATTTAACCTATATTAAAGGTTCTTTTTGGCTTAATCCGTTCCCTTGCTATTACATACAGAATGAGTGCCTAGTTGTTGCACTTTATTATTTTTTTTTCAAAATTCTGAGTTTAAAATCAATTTTTCAATAAAATTGTTTATAGAAATAACCTGACTTAAAAATAAGATAAAAAAAACATATTTCAAGATTTTAAAACTCAAATAAGTAGTAGTTGTTATTGTGTTATTATTGTATTTTAATATTTTTTTGTAAATAGAAATAGAGCCTTTGAAATATCTCCAAAGACTTAGAAAAACTTTTCGATAGGTAAATGAGCTATTAAAACGTGCATAAAATTCTCGGGATGTCTTGCCAACCTACCAACCTAACATAACCAGAACCTAAGTAGACATCTTTAACGTCTTATATCTATTTTTAACTTACAATAAAGTCCATTTATTTATTTATTTATTTTTTTAAAGCAGAAAGGGGAACTTTCTTAAAGAGAGCAGAGCTTGAAGAAGGCATCTTGACAACGATTTTTATAAACTTTGTAGGTTCTCTTCCCATGATTGACAATTGGAGACTTCCGGTAGATGAAATAATTTACAAGAATAATGAGGAAGAACACTTCTTCAAGAAAGACACGAAACTCAGCGTCAAGATTCAAGAAGTTCCCAAATTATGGAATCATTCAAAAATATGGTCCCTTAAATCGCTAAAGTCATAACTAACTGATGAAGAAACTATACGGAAAAAATTTACAACTCGATCGAAGTAATTTCAAGATTTGCAACAAATCGGGACCTCCACATCCTATGTTCCTGATAAATATGGTTATATGCAAGAACCTTGAATATTTACGTCTATGTAATTATTCAATCAGCTTACGGGTTTAGTTTGTCCATTTGTATTGGCGCTATTCTACAATAACCAGAGGCCCTGAGCTTAGCTTCAATGAGGGCCGAGGCCTGTGCTAATGTCTCTATTACATATATACATACATACATTACATACATAATATAATGGGTCCGCCAAATAACTTTATTCTTTTTGAAAATGTTATAAAAAAAACTACTGAATATTTTCTCAAATTTCTTTTTTTATTTGAAAGTACAATCCTTCCGGTTAATAATGGAAAATAATTTCATTCAAATGGCTGCCTCGGCTGGCCATGCAGTAGCCTACACGATCGGTCCAATTTTTAAGCACATTATCGATTGTGTGCAGCTGTATTTCACCAATGGCTTCACGAATATTGTCCTTTAAAGCGTCAATTGTCTCTGGCATGTCGGCGTAAAACCTATCTTTTACGGCAACCCACAAATAATAGTCCAACGGTGTCAAATCGCAGCTCCGCGGTGGCCAAACGACATCAGCTCTGCGGCTGATAATGCGATCTTCAAAAACAGGGCGCAAAACATCGAGTGTAGCTTCGGCTGTGTGGCACGTAGCGCCGTCCTGTTGAAACCAAATGTTGCCAATATCCTCCTCTTCAATTTTTGTGAACAAAAATTCGTTCAACATGGCCCGATAACGATCGCCATTGACTGTAACGGCCACTCCTTGCTCATTTTCGAAGAAAAATGGCCCAATTATGCCTTCACGCAAACTTTCTGCCACAGCAGCAATTTTCTCGGGTGTACGCACTGTTTTTGGCTTTTCACGCTTTGGTTTATCGATGAGGATGCCAGTTTCTTTCACTTTTTTCACAAGAGAACGAACATAAGGAGCTGACGGTGCTTCTCTTCTTCTAAAATCCGTACGCAATTTTCGCACACATTCTGCAACATTACCATGATTTTCAAAGTAATGTCGCAATATTTCCCAGCGTTGTTCAAGCGTAGATATACAAAACCATATTCGTTCAGCGGAAGGATAAAACTAATTATCTGTCAAATCAGACATGAGCTAAGTGTTACCATTCGTGTTATAAGCACTAGTTGAAAAAAAAAACGTTAGATGGCGGACCCTGTACATACTTTGTAAGTTATCTTCCCATGATTTTATTGACTTTTGTAAGGGCGCCAAATTAAACGAAAAACGTTGTTTGTTACTCAAACTCACTCTTTCACATATTCAAAATAAATTTCATAAAATACTGTAAAGTTATTTTCCACTCTTCTGTTTTCTGTTTGGAGAACACCGACATTCAAAACGCTCTTAGAAGGTCTTTGAATACGTAGAAGATATACATTTTTACCAACATTTTCTTCAGAGGTTAATAAAATAAGTTACACAGCAAAACAGATTTATACGATCGAGAATGTCACAATCACAACTGAATATGCTTTAACATTTTCTTAATCCCTGTTATTTATCTAACATTTTTGCGATAGCTGTTAAATTTAAAGTTTTGAAATTTCGTACTGAAATTTACTTTTTCAGTGAAAATCAGTCTGATTTTAGAAAAAATCATTCAACCGAAGATGCTCTCCTGGACTTTAGTCAGTACATCTTCAAAGGACTAGATGACAAAAAATGCTGTGAGCATAAAAATTTTCCACACGACCTAAGTTTCGATAATAATCTCTCTGAAGACTAACTTACTTTCTAGAATTTTTAATCCACTCGCACATTTTGCGTGGTGGTTGCCATTATGATTTCAAGAAATTATCAATCGATAATTATTGCTGATTTAGCGTTTGGTTGCGGATTGCAACTTGCAAATCAATCGATAATATTTATTGTTGATTTAGCATTTGGTTTGGGATTGCAAG
Source organism: Cheilosia soror (assembly GCA_949372485.1). Lineage (NCBI taxonomy): Eukaryota > Metazoa > Arthropoda > Insecta > Diptera > Syrphidae > Cheilosia > Cheilosia soror. The sequence goes on from OX443561.1 coordinate 120,456,717, forward strand.
TCAATCGACAAGTATTGCTGATTTAGCGTTTGGATTGTAAGTTCTTGTTCTTGGAATCATTTGTGGATGTTGTGAAATGGAGTTATTGAACTTGTATATTTTCTTTAGGAATTTATTCTCATTTATTCGCGTGGGTTGCAGAAATGCAGTTCAGTCAGGTCAAATGATATTGTGGCCTGATTGAAGATTTTAATATTTTAAATTTAATCAAAGTCTTCGTTATTTTATTCGTCTTCAGTTCCATGACACCACCTTGAGTTTGAACAGAATACTTATTTTTCGAAGCGCATCTTGCCCGGCTTCGTGATATTCCAATGATATTTAAAAGGCAATGCACGAGATGTTCAAATTGGTCTTAGTGCTCTGAATGTCTTTCAACTTTTAATTGCAATTTTTTGTACCCAATTCACATTTTATTCAAGGAAGCGAACACTCGATCAATACAATTTTTCAAGTTTATTCAAATGGGAATAAAACAGGATGATTACAGCATAATTACAGGGTTTTTCTCAAAAACACACAGGAGTCATTATTCTACAGAATTTTCGTTAAAAATAATGGGGTATTGTTTACAATACATCAGGATAAATGGCATGCTCCATAATCGCTGAAGCTTTCTTAAGTTCTTCAATGCAAAAATCCATCATAATTCTAAAAATAAAGTAGCAATAACATTTCCCTTTAATTTCCTTTTACCAAAATACTTTCCTTCAAAATGTTGACTACAATGTTGAAACGACGTTTATGTTTTTCTATATTTACAGGAAATAATAACGCATTTAGCAACCAAGCCATTTTTCTAAAAAAAAAGTTTCTTCTTATAGCACCCCTAACGTTGTATTTACCTGAAATTTTTTTTTTTTTTTGTAATGGGAATTCGCTGGAAGGAAAAATCATCGAAAGACATTGCAGAGCTATTACGCGAGGGATGCTTCTGCAATAGTGAGGGACTTTAACCCGATCTAAAAAAAACTCCCAAGGGGACTGACTTTCGTCATCCCGAATTGATTGCACCTAGTCGTTCGACTAATCGGCAATTTATTTTTGATTCATTTTAAAAAATTTAGAGGATAAATCCGACTTTTGCCGAATTTCTATACTTTTTTAGTTGAAAGTATTACCTACTCTCTTGGTCTTAGCTAAGATCAAGAGGTTTTACCCGCCTTTATCTCCTGATTACATTGTCAGTATTTAAAAGATCTGTTATTTCTATGTTAACATGGTTAAGAAGTCTACTTCTATGCCTTCGGGCAACTTTTTTAACTTCTTCCTCAACCATTTCAATGTTAAGATCTCTATGTAGATCAGCGTTGCGTATGTACCAAGGTGCATTGACTATGTTCCTTAGTACTTTATTTTGGAAAACCTGAATTTTTAGCAAATTTGTTTGGCATGTACATGCCCACAACTGGATCCCGTAGGTCCATACTGGTTTTAGGACTTGCTTGTATAGCAATAACTTATTATAATTTGACAGAGATGAATATCTCCCAATAAGCCAATACATTTTACTGTATCGCATGTTCAACTCGTCTCTTTTTTTCTTTACATGCGCTTTCCAACGCAGTTTAGCATCTAGAGTCATGCCTAGATATTTGGCTGTATTTGAGTATTCCACTACATTGTTGTTTATGTATACTGGAATATATGGTACGTTTTTATACGTAAAATTAATATGGACTGACTTAAGGTCATTTAATCTAATCTGCCATTTTTTTGTCCAATCAGAAATATTGTCTATTGCCCTTTGAAGCTTTTTTGTTGCTACTTCGACAGTTAATCCCATAGCAAGGACAGCTGTGTCATCTGCAAAAGTAGCTATAGTGGTTTCCCCACTTTCAGGCAAATCGCTAGTGAATAGAAGGTATAAAACTGGACCTAGCACGCTGCCTTGTGGTACACCAGCTTTAATTTCTCTTAATGTTGAGTACTCTGTCTCTTGTTTAATTCTGAAGAATCGATCTGATATATATGACTCCAGAATTGGCGAATATTGTTTTGGCAGCTGCCTTTGTAGTTTGTTGATCAAACCTTTGTGCCAGACTTTATCGAAAGCTTGTGCTATATCAAGAAATATTGTAGAGCACACTTTTTTCTCTTCGAATGCTTTTTCGATTTTATCTGTGATTCTATGCACCTGATCGATTGTAGAGTGCTTATTTCTAAATCCAAATTGGTGATTTGGGACTAGAGATTTTTCGTCAATTATTTTTTGCAGGCGTTTAACCAGCATTTTTTCGAATAACTTTGACAACATTGGTAGTATAGATATTGGGCGATATGAGGCTACCTCGTTAGGTGGCTTGCCTGGTTTTGGTATCATTATTACCTCCGCGACTTTCCACATGCTTGGAACATATCTCAACTTAAATGCAGCATTTATAATCTGCGCTAATTTTTTTAGACATTTTCGTGGAAATTGTTTCAAAATCTCTCCTGTAATTAAATCATACCCTGGGGCCTTTTTTATATTTATGCCTTCTTTAATTTCTTTGGCAAGTTCTTTGGCTGTTACCGACTGTATAGGTCTATCTTCTTCGCACCTTAATTCGAGTCCTTGATAACCTTTATCTTCATAAGGTTTAAATACGTCTTCAAGATACTCTGCAAAAGTGTTTGCCTTTTCTTGGTTGCTTTTCGCTCTAGTTTTACTGGGGGAATATGAGCTATTGGCCTGTTCATCCTATTTGTTGCCTTCCAGAGTGAGTAGTCAGTACTAGCATCATTTGTAAGGCTTGTATTTACCTGAAATCTTTACAATAAAAAAAAAGTATTTTTTAAAAGTTGTCAGGTGGTTGGCCAGTTTAAAAAGAATCTCTACCATACTCCTAGATTTGTTTGTATTGTCAAAGTTTTTCTAGTTCACTTTGATTTTTCCGAAATTAGGTCGTCAAAATTTGGCACATTTTAATAAGAACGTCTTATCATGTCTGTTTAAATTTAAATGACTGCTTTTTTCCGTTCCAAAATAAGCCACAATATAAATTATGAACCATAAATCGTTTTTATTTTATAGCTTAAAAGTTACAATAAATATCCACTTAACAATTACAACAATATTTGAATATAAGCCCTCGCTATATAACCATTTTATATGCGCATACAATAGCCGCTAATTAAGTAAATTCAGGAACTTAAGTACTGAAATCGATAAGCCGTCCTATTTTATTGGTGAAGCGACTGCAGTGTAGGTACGTTCACTTCACCAACCCATCACTTATGTGTCTCCCTTTATCTGTTCATCTTCGCACAAATCATGGCGCAGCGTCTCTCGCATTTATTATGTAATATAGGTTGCGAATTTCTCTATAAAATTTTGAACAATACGCATGACTACGACGAGTATGTGTGTGTATTCAGAATGCCCGCACGCTCTAAAGTTGGTAGCAACGACTATAGTAACTAAGTGCAATCGTGTCGTTTCGATTGTGATTGTGATCGCTGAGCAAATAAGTGTTTTGTTTTTAAATTAAAATACACTTAATAAAAACAAAAAAAATTAAATTAACACTAATGACCGTTTTGCAGTTGAAGCTCCATTAGTCTGGTATCCCTGATAACAGGACACCACTGTTCATGTTCTCTTTTCGGAATATACGCTGACTGGCTGGGAGCTCACCAATTAAATAATCACGCATCATATTGACGGCAGCCTTCGAGTGGCCTGTTCCATGGAATGCGAGAGTTGCATCGCGTCCAGCGTAATCCAGGATCATATCTTCACCACCAGGATGCTAAATTAAACAACAGATTTTTCACATTAATTTACACTTTCACATTGAGCACATTTTTGTTTTGATTTTACCGAGAGTAGGAACTTTGTGACATCGTAAACACGATCGTAGAGGACAATCCAACAGTCACGAAGATCGTCATGATCGGATACTTGTTGGAGGGTTATTTCGGGTAGCTGTGCTGGATCGACAAGATCCTTTGTGGTAGTGACATCGGGATAAATGCGAAGCGCCATTAAAAGATTGTTAATCGATGCCATTATTTTGGGAAAATACTACCGATCGCGACGGGAATGTATTGATAAATGCTCGACGGGGAGTATAGATACGGCCTCTTTATGGAAACTCTCGTGTTGTTATACTCGCGAACGTGCTGTCTGAAATACTTATTCTATCAACTGATTTTTTCTTAATGAATGCGATTATCAGTTTCAATATGTATTTATAGTGCGAATGAAGAGAGCTTAACAGCCTCACTTGGAATGATCGAATGACTATGGCACAGGAGGGGATTAAATTTACACTCGAGGCCGCGTAATGGGGCGCCAAGGGAATTTTCATTTCAATTTTCATTTCTGTTGACTCATTTTTATGGAAAGTGTAGTCTTAATGCTCTTTTTTAGAGGGGTGTATAAGAATGGCAGGCTAGCGATCGCGATAGTCTTATTATTGTGTCTAATATCTTATGAAGATCATAATAGGACTCACTCACGCAATCAAAGAAAATGACACTAAACAAAAAATAGCATAAGTTGTCGAAAATATGTCAGTATCTAACTCAGACCATGGGCGCCGTTTCTCAGTGGTTGTATTGCACATGGCAGGCTCAACCACGTACAAGTTACAAGTTTTTTTCAATGCCCCGCAGCGCTCTGGAAAGCATTCGAGTAGTAGAAGGGTGCTATTAACAAAGCATTTAAATTCGACTATTCGGGTGTAGAGAGAGAGAGAGGTGCTACACCAGGAACAATTTTCGGAAATAGCTATTAACAAACGTTAAAAAGAACGTGTCACAAAACAAGACCCGAACAAAGACCTGTAGATATGACAAGTTGAGCCACAGTCGGTGCTGAAGACATGGAAAACCATTTCTGCAAACTGCCTAACGGTGAAGACGACATAAATTCCACTGTCCTTTCTGCTAGACCGGAATGTTTAACTGTCGAGATTTCTAAGGAAGCGGGTGTCCGGGGGATAACTTGGTGCAGAGCATACACCAACTAAATAAATAAATAGGTGGCGCAACGGGCGGTAGACACTCTAGGCCCAGCTTCTCGCAACCATTCGTTTGTGTGAGTTTCTATTCTTGAAACGAATGGAAGGGACCTCAATACGGCTGAATTGAGAAGCTTTTTCTGTACAGCCATACTCTCGGATGTTTGTCAGACGTTCGCGACAGGTAGCGCAGTAGAAAAAACCTTAAGATGTAATTTGTGTTTTTCCGGGGATCGAACCTGAGATCCCTCGCACAGTAGTCCAGCACACTAACCACTGCGCTACTGCGCCCACGCCAACTCGTCTTCAATATTTGGTCAGTGAAAGGTATCCTGATGAATGGAGCCTCAACATCGTTTGCTCGATCCACAAGAAAATAAACTGCGGATGCTACTGCGTGGAAAACTAAACTAAACGCGAAGAAACAGATTGACTAGAGGCCATGTATACCTTAATTTATAACACATAGAGCAGAATTAGCCATTTTGAGGTAAGATCAGATCAACACAGTATAAGATAGCAATTTTAAGCTGGTATGCAAGAAATGTCATACTCGTTGAAGGGGAGGGCCTTACCCTTTTTGGCCTCTGGTTCAGATTTTGCTAACTGCAAAAACCAAATCAAAGCCTGCAATGATGAACAACTGAGTCGCAGTCGATCTTCAGAATTTAAAATAATCACTTCTATGGACAGTTTAAAGGCGCTAACCGCTGGTCAGAAAATATGAGCCGTTAAGCAATGACTATGATAGCTGGCAGTGCCAGAGTTCACTTTGTAAGATGTGTATGCAATCGTCGCGATGTGTATGTTCGTCGCGCAAGAGCTTCGCCCCTGCAAAGATACAAGTGTTTTCATTTCTTTTTAGCGAAAAGTTATCCATTTCATCTTTGGTTAAATTTGTATCAAAATTGTTTGGAGAATTGATCTCTTCTAATTTTGACATACCCCCTTCCAACACGGTTACCTCTTGCAACCACAACATTTCAACTAAAATTCTTCTTGAACGCCCTGCGGCGCCAATTTAAAATAAATCCGCTCATGCTACGATATTTTGAAGCTCGCCTGGGTTATGTGAGAGCGATCCAGATTAGTGTTAAGGAGATGAGATTAAAAGTGACAGATTTGTTTTTATTGTTGGTGAATTTGGTTTATGGAAATTGATACATCAACCAAGTTGGATGTGTATTTTTGTGTCTCCCAATTGCCCGTTGATGCGAGACCGCATGGCTTGACTGATAAATTTGCCATTGTATGTGCGCCAATGCTTTTGCATAGGTATACCATACCAACTCTCACATAATTTCGAATCGAAGGAATCTCATCGGTTGACTTGATCTGATATTATCGAATAATGATCGTCGCTTTGCGGTTGCACAATATTGAAGGCAAGGCTGTCAGAGCTAGGTGCAAACGAACGTGCATATGTAATAGCAGCACTTTGCACTTATTTATGTATGTAGCTCTCTCACATCACAACAGGGGCTAGTGTGTGTAGTAAGTAAGTAGTGTGTCTGCTTAGGGCTTGGGTTTTTGATTTTATTATGCTTGGGGGTTTATACCTGAGAATTTGTTAAACCCTTTGAAATACAATGACAGCATTGTGATAGTGTTATCAGTTTTCTTTTTTTAAGCACGTGTAGGTGTACGTTAAAGTTGGTGATTCTGATAATAATTCATAGTTGAGATGCCAGACATTTGGAGATAACCCGGTTCGAATTACTTAAACGTAACTGAATCATTCAATTATGGACTTGACTGGACGTTAGCTGCTGGTGTTACGTAGATATTATAGGAAATTTATCTCCACAACAGACTGGCGCCAACGTATCAATACTTTGAAAGGTATTTGATTGGAAAATTGTAATGGCGCTCATCGGAAATAACGTAACGCCTGGGTGACTGTGGTGGCTGGAGTGACTGGGGTAACTATCACTTCGTCACCTAATCATGGGTGGTGACATTGAAATAAATACTTGTCGAAAAGTAACGAGTAACTGAGTGTCATCGAAAATGCACAAAATTTATCATTTTACCATCGGTCGAAGTGTTTTCGAAAAATTACTCCATACAGTACACTTGACAACCGCGAGGACAACATCTTTCCAAAACTCCTTCTGTTACAGGACAAGCAAACTTTGGAACTCGCTTCCTGGGGATATATTTCCAGAAGACTACAATTTGCAGCAATTTAAGTACAGAACTAACATACATCTGCAAGCATCTCGGGGCGCTGATGAAGCGTTATAGGTTTGCCTTTCCCGGGAGAAGTATTTAAAAAAAAAAATACCAGAAACGATTCGTCTATAGGAAATGTAAGAAGCCAATTTAGCCAAGAGTTTTGAGTCTGAATAAAGGTGGTTAAAGTTTCAAAAGACCTTGATAGACGATCGACGTCACATACCTACCCTAGAGCAGACAAGGAGCACTTACAGTCCCACATAGGAACATTCCTCAAATACCCATTGTCAAACTACGTGGTTCTAAAACAAGCAAACTAAACCAGATGTAAAGGATATTTTTTAAGGGTGATAGGATGTTAATTTTGAATAAGAAGGGTTCACTAGAGACTAGAGAATTTGGTGATCAAAAATTGGTTCGATCGGGTGTGATATCGATAAAATGTTCATACAGAAAAGCGTGACATTTTTCAGAGTTCAAAAAATATCTTCCTGCGAAGGGTAATGGAAGCTCTCCTGAGTAAGGCCTGCCTATACAACGTAGATCAAGATGTTAGGAAGTCATTCTTTGGATACCAGACTCTACGCAAATCGTGCCAGCAATTTGCCAACTCCTGGCACTTCAAGGGCTTCCTTGGTTTCGACAAAATTGTTGCACTCCTTCTTCAAATATGAGTAGATATTTTTTCTCGAACGTTGTCAACTGTTGAACGGCGGCATCGTCTGGGTGTGTTATGCCTCCAATTGGTTTGGTCTTCTCCCAATCGTTTAGCAGATCGACAAACTTAGGATTCTTAACCTACAAGCTGACCAACTATGTCTGGATGGCGATTTCCTTGTGTTTTTTAATCCCTTTGAAGGCCAACAACTCGCCATAGATGTTGTCCACATGCAGCCAGTTTTTAAGCAACTGAAAACGCTGTAGCTTGAGAATGCGTTGGGCCTCGCAGAATACTTCAACTTGTTTGTGTCATAAAAGCATGACTTTTTTGAGCGATTATGTATATAATTAGGTATGTCATAAATCAGACCTATTCTTTGTGTGAAAGGTGGACATCTTCGTGCGAAGCATAGTTCCGAATCGTGCCAAGTTTCTTGCGCCAAAAGTCGTACTTCGCCTTACATTAGCGAGTGTCTTGGCGACCTCAGTCGTGTCAAAAGTGAGATCGAAAATTAATTATATCGTTCAAACGTTCGATAAATAAGTTTGCATCTTCGCTTGGTTATGCGAATCTCCTGGATGGCACCAAGTTTATGAGTTAGCTGAAGTGGCGCTAACAGATTACTTACTGATTACCCAGAGCTATATTCTTCTGGACCTCCTCATCGAATAATGTAGCCCGCATCTTCATCATTACCAAGCTGAATATTGGTCAAAATATCACCATTGTATGGAGAAGCCTCAAGAGAACACAAATCTACATCCAGTTGTCGCTCGACAATAAGCAAAAATGACGAAATGTTGGACCTGTCTATTCAACCGGATGGTATGAGGCAGATATATGGGACTCCTTTCAAAGAAAAATTCTTCAATACGGGTTTTTGGTCCTGAGTGTTCGGAATTTATGGAGGAACCTCACTTCAAATTGAGCAACCAAGTTCCTAGTTGGAAGATCGAAGATGACGATAACGATGACGTTTCAAAATTTCATATATTGGCGTGAACCCTTTGTTAAGGCTGATAAAATTGAAATCTGGAATTGTGTTTGCCTGTCTGGCTGGCTGGCGGAAATTCGGCAAATGGTAATTTCATTTGTTCTTCATTTGTCCTTGCCCATTATCGAAACCCAAAACAAAGAATAGGGTGTTTCTGAATTTGTATCAAATGACTAGCCATTTATTTTATTTTTACCAAAAATTATTAAAATGTCCATGCGATTACCTACCCACTCCGATGGGGGGTCGGATTGAACCACATTCACATGTTTACACGACGCGTTGCGATATTGATAAGACCAAATATTGACGTCATACGAATTATATGCCTACATAGGAAAGGAATATAGAGGTGTCAACAATACATAGAAATCCTAACCGTCATAAAATAATAAAAACAAAAACAAATTGCGAACTGGGGGTTTGTCAGTGGCATTCATCGTTTTGTTTTGCAGAATGGCGTCTTGAAAAAACAATAATTTAGCAAAATAGAAAGTAGCATTCACAGAAACAAATATACGCAGATAATGTGGCCTATTGACCTATCTATATGATGTAGTAGTTTAAAATAAGTTCAGTCGGAAACGAGCTGCGTTGAAATTAATTCCCCCTGATATGTTTTAATCTGAGTCGGCTCATCAAAACATTTATTACGAACTCATAAATCATTCATTCCCCACGACATTCAAGCAAAATGCATAAAGTGTCATAAATTGCATAATAACAATACACATAATATGTAAGACTGACGGAAAACAATTAATATTAATATATGTATGCCATACCACATGAACTAAGACTTAATAACCCGCGATAAGACCATGAAGCTCCCTAACCTCTTAATTGAAACATTGCACAGTTCCTTTTGTATAAATTTTGCAATAAAATTGAATTTATTTCTTTGAATTCTTTGATAAGGCGATATTTAATATTTTATTTTATTTTATAAGCATCATTCGACAGATGTTTATTTATTTATTTTGAATTGAAGAAATTGCAAATGTACGACATATTTAATGGATTTTTTTTTAATGTTTGGTTGTTTTTAATTAAATTAAAAAATAAAGTGTTTGACAGTAAATAAATGTCTTCATTGTAGCTGAAGTTAACCTCATCCATTAGTCCTAAGAATTATTTTTACTTGATGTACTTATAGGTATTTCAAAACACAATCACCCATATCTCGAAAACCCCTTGTTAGCAATGGGATTCAATCCGAATCTCTTTTGTCATTGCCATTTGGGTGATGGTGGTTTTGAAACACCTATAAGTACATCAAGTAAAAAGAATTCTTAGGACTATCCCTTGTTAGCAATAGGATTCAATCCGAATCTCTTTTGCCATTGCTAACAAGGGGTTTTCGAGATATGGGTGATGGTGGTTTTAAAATACCTATAAGTACATCAAGTAAAAAGAATTTTTAGGACTATGGATCAGCGCATGTTGTACATGTCGTATACAAGACAGGGCTAGTCCCGTTCCCGACAATACAGATTTAGAAAAGATAACTATACGATAGGTGCAATTAACGAAATATTCAAGACCGGTCCACAGCGCAAAAGGAATCTCATTATACTCAAGGTATGTCGTCGTGCTGTCCAGCTTTGAACGTGAGAAATACCTTCAATTATTGCAGATGTAGGAACTCGATCCAGAATCTCCTGAGGATTGTGAAGATCTATCTCTTCCCTTAGTCCAAACTTGAATTTATATGAACGGTTTTCTGATTATAATGTCAATTAAGAAGATTACGGTACGAAGCATGAACCTCTGCAAATGGAATTCAATCAAATACATAAACAACATATTTGGAAAAGAATGGACTCCTTCATGTTACGAAATTGTCGATTATTCGATCAAGAATCTGCTATTCTTGTGCTTATCCAAAGGCACCAAAAGTAAATTGTTTTTCAAGCAATTGCAAGAATTGACGGCCCAATGAGGGATTCTTGGCTTCGCTATATTTAAGGCCAAAGGTTCTCTTGCAGGCAATTTGGAAGGAAAGGTTGGGATGGGATGGCGCCTCTTATAGCGGATCGAAGCAATTCTACCGACTTGCGAATTGCATCAAACTGGGAAACGGTAGAAGCGTAATGTTCTATGTACAATGACGCGTTGCAGAAATACGCCGATACACAGGTAGGTAGGGTGTCCACCGGGAAGGTATGCTACTTTGTTTGTTTATAATTTTTGATTAAATGAAAGAGAATGGATCTTATATTAATAAATGTTTTATTTAATGTCGGCAATTATGTATGGAATACAATATCAGGTAAATGTCCGCCTCTGTTAGTCTCACAAATGCGAGCCCTTTTGAGCACATTTTTCATTACATTCTTACACATTTCACGCGGTATTTCATTAATTTCATTACGAATATTTTGTTTGAGTTGCTCAAGCCTTTCTGGTTTGTTTGCATAAACCTTGCTTTCCAGATATCCCCACAAAAAGAAATCCGGAGCAGTCAAATCAGGCGACCGTGGAGGCCAATCAACATCACCATTTCTTGAAATAACTTGTTGTGGAAAGAGGTCTCGCAGTAATTGTAATCCTGTCTGTATGCGATGTGGCACCGTCTTGTTGATACCAAATGTTAATCAAGCCCAAAGCATGAAGTTGTGGCGTTAAAAAGTGCAAAATTGTCGCCAAAGTTGTTCTTTGAAGACCAAGCTCCTGAGCACGGCGTCGAATTGAGGTTGATGGATTGTTTTGAACACTTCCTATGCAGCAGTTATGTTTACAGCCGATCTTGCAGTACGTTGTGGTCCATGCTTGGGCCTATCACCTACAGACCCTCTTTCTTCGAAATCATTCACTACACGGAAAATAGTGCGTTTTGTTGGCACGTTGTTTCTCCCAAAAAATGCACGTAACTTTCTCATCGTCACAGTAATCGATGATTGATTTTGATAAAATATTTTAACGATTAAAACACGTTGGTTTATCGAATATTTTTCCATAATAAATTTGCCACGTGTCTACTTCACGACTGCCAAATATGAACTGTCAAGAATTTACCAAAATGGCGGCTAAACAAAGTAGTATACCTTCCCGGCGGACACCCTGTATAAGCAAGAACTTCTTTACCAAGAGGAATAACTGATAAAAACCCATCTAACCTATGACTTTCCAGCGAACTCATAGCAACCTATAGCAACTTATAAAGGGTGTCCCATAATTCACGCTTAATGTAATTTTGATAGAATAAAAAATAAAATTTTTATTGATTCATAGAGTATACAGATTGGGGTAATGTATGTATGAAATAGCAAATCGGAGAAATGGCCGTCAAGGCTTTGCTGGCAAGCACGTACTCTTTTATTAAAACTTTGTATGACTCATAAACTTTCACATAAATGTGACTGAGTTTCATTAATACACCTTCCAATTTCCTCTTTCAATGCGTTGGTGGTCATGGGCTTGTTTGCATAGAACTTTGACTTCAAAAAAACCCCCAAAGAAAAAAGTCCAATGGTGTTAAATTGCAAGATTTGGATGGCCAATTCTGATCGCAAAAACGGTCGATTACACTGTTAGGAAAAGACTCATGCAGTAATTGATTTGTTTCTCTAGCTGTATGGCTTGTCGCACCGTCTTGTTGAAACCACATGTTGATCACATTCATATCTTGTAGTTTAGGCACTAAAAACTGGGTTATCATAACGATCATCATTAATTGCTACTGAAGAAGAATGGTCCGAAAATGCATCCAGCCCAAAATCCGCACCAAACAGTCACGCGTTGTGGATGCATTTATTTCTCAACAATTACTCGTGGGTTTTCTAAACCCTAAATGTGACAATTTTGACCATTAACGAAGCCATCAAGATGAAAATGAGCTTCATCAGCACTTTTTGTTGTTCTAAAACCGATTCAGTTAACTCTCTTCACGTTGCATGGTCAGTAGTCTTCAGTCCTTGAGTTAATTGAACTTTGTAAGCATGAAGTTTCAAGTCTTTCGTGAGAATTCGCTGTAAAGAGCTTCTCGAAATGAACAATTCTTGCCGAATTGATGTTCCTGGACTGTCAGCAATACTCTGGCGAACTACTTCGATGTTTTCTGTTGAACGACTTGTGACAGGACACCTAGAGTGTTTAAGATCACTAAATGATCCAGTCTCCCTGCATTTTTCAATTATTGTGTTGGGAGTTGATGGTTTCAAATCACTATGACGGCCATAGTTTGTTCGAAAATTGCGGACTGTAGCTGAAAAATTTTCATTATTTCTAAAATGATGCTTAACAATGAAAATGCGTTGTTCTTTCGTATAGCGCTCCATTTTTACTAACCCCGAACTGTCAGCTGTCACATTGTTATCTTTTCTTCCGTTGGCATCACTGTACTAAATTTTGCGTGAATTATGGCCTTATAGGACACCCTTTACAAACTTAAGGTATCAACTGAATTCGCGGTCAATAGCGAAGATTAATAATGTTCCATTATTTCGTTGTTGTAATCAGTTATGTAGGTACTTCAGGCAGCAATGGCCGTACCTTAAGCAATTGACATTTGGCAGATGTCCCATGAATGACACGGAAATAAGAAAGCATTGAATAATGAGTATAGGTACTTCATAAACAATTTTTAAAACAATGCTCAACTCAACATTGCTGGCCATGCCACAAAAAGCCTACATTTTTACTTAGGTTATCCCAGAAGATTATAGCCTCGAAATTTGGGCCGTAAACATACTGAACGCAAATTGATCCGGCTAAGTTTTACTTCAAAAACTAAGGAAAATATGAATGAATTACAGGATTGCATTTCAGCCAAAGTTGCTATGAACAAGATCATTTTTTGTCACACAGTCGTGCATGTTAAATTTTATTTATTTTTTTTAGTTACTTTTTAGTGGCATCCATAAATACCATAAATTTTATTAATATTAAGAACGATTTACAAATTCTATATCAATGGCAACATCCTTTCGTTGAATTTTTACCAAAATTTAATCACATTCCAATTAATGGATATTTTTTTTTCTTCTCTTTATATACAAACTGATTGCAACAATTTCGGCGCAAAAGCAAGAAACAATCGCTATCGCCTTTAATTCATGGGTTATCGTAAAGCAAACTTTGTCCTAAAATAAGTAGGTATACACTATCATATAAAATTTTATAGGATGACGGCGTCGTGGCTCAAAATTAAAACATTTTTTTACGCGTGTAAAGAGTCGTTAGCCCATTTCTTAGTCCGAAGGAAGTGTTATCATTATCGCTGAATGAATCGTGAAATTTATACAGACATTTAATTCAAGTTCAAGTTTTGTTTTTCGTTTTAATATTAATGTTGGTAAACAAAATAATTTGAAGGAGTAAAATATTTTATAGCTCGGTGTTGTTCTATCTGACAGTTAAATTGTATTATGAATTCGAGTGCTATAAAACTACTATTACATTTGTCTAAATTTGTGTCAATTTTTGGCATGCTAAAGTCAGATTTTGTCTTCACACAACTTTAGGAAAAAATCTGCATCATGTTGACGTCAGATGCTGAAACATTGAAACGATTTTTAACATGTGTAATAGTAGCCTAAGTGTTAATTGACGGTTACAATAATTCATGTAGTTAAACAATCGCTTGCCGAAATTACTCACACAAAATGTGCCTTTCAGTTCTCAGACAATATTATAAGTCTTCATTCAAATATAGCATGGGTTTTTATTATCGCAAAAGTTAGATTTTTTTTTATTTAGTTTAAAATTTTATTAGATAGCAATGTCAAGGTCATGACAAGCGATAAGGATTTTTTAAAAATCCTATCCCGGATTGATGGGTACATGTTTTCCATACCCGAACTCAAAAATGTTCAGTACCAGCCCTTGCATTTGTGAAAATTGCCTCATGCACTACGTATTATGATTATCGTCTTCGTTTGTCGGATCACTGAATAGGAAAATGAAGATCTATCTAAGAAGTGGTCCCTGACCCTGACACATAAGTACTAACAAAATCGTGTATGACACATTTTCACAATTGGTGCAATTATTTGAAGTATGGAGAAGTCTGATTTAAGTATATGCGATCCCGCTCAATTACGACATGCCTATTGGCATAACAGGATTTCTCATATGAGATTGTGAATAGAATATCTGTAATTCGACTACCAGTTGAAAATAGTGTGTAAGAATTTACTACAGATCTTCAAAGTAGCTTCTTACTTACATACTTGTGTAAGTATACTTTAGATGGCGCTTACTATCCACGGCCTCAACCCCTCTCCAGCCCCTCCATCCAGCTCGATCTCTAGCTAGCTGCATCCAGTTACGCACACCAAGTTGGTTGAGATCGCTCTCCAATTGTGCGCGCCACCTGAGATGGAGTCTTCCTCTGCTTCGTTGTCCCTCAGGGGTGGACTCAAAGACTCGTCGGGATGGTGCGTTGCTCTCCATACGCTCCACGTGATCCAGCCATCTCAGCCGCTGTATTTTGAGCTTTTTGACTAGATCAACGTCGCTATTATAGCCCGTAAAGTTCTTCGTTGAATCTCCTCCTCCACACTCCGTCGATACAAACTGGACCGAAAATCACTCGAAGAATCTTCTCTCAAAGCGTGCCAAGAGGTTTTCATCAGCTTTGGATAAGGTCTATGCTTCTGCACCATACAACAGCACCGGTGGGATTAAGGTCTTGTACAATATCTCCTTGGTTTTGTGAGAGAGGGCTTTACTTCTTAGATGCCCTCTTAGCCCGAAGAAACAGCGATTGACAAGAGTGATTCTTTGTTTGATTTCCACGCCGATGTAATTTTGCGAGGTAATTGTAGAGCCTATGTGTAGACAAAATCTATAACTACTTCGAAGTTATATATGTCCAAGGTGACGTTTTGTCGCCGATGTTGAGAGTCCTTTTTCGTTGAGTACATACTTCGTTTTGTCCTCAGTAACAGCTATACCCGTCTTCTCCGAGGTCTTAATGTCAATATCACCTGCCTATGCAAGTAGTCGAACGGACTTTTGAAAAATTGTATCTCTGATGTTGGCTTGCGAGTTCCGTACAATTGCTTCAAGAATGATGTTAAAGAAGCTACATGGATAGGGCGTCACATTGTCTTAAACCTTTTTCGACATCAAAGGATTCCGTGGTGTTCTTTCCCACTTTGACGGAGCAGAGAGATTTCTTCATCGTTATCCTGTACAGACGGACGAGTTTTCCAGGTATGCCGAAATTTGAAACGGCTTTGTATAATGCGTCCCTACATACGCTATCATAGGCGACCTTGAAGTCGATAAAGAGGTGGTGTGTATCGATCTGGAATTCTTGCGTTTTTTCTAAGATCTGCCGGAGTGTGAAGATTTGGTGGATAGTTGATTTGCCAGGCCTAAAACCGCACTGATATGGGCCGATCAGGTTATTTGCGAACATTTAAAATATTAAACAATTTAATTTTTTTCAAAAACGGCTCTATCGATTTTTAACCAAAATTGATAGTTGAGTTAATGTATATGTATGTTTAACATGAGTGCATACCCAATTTTTCGCTAAAAAGTCCAGCAACGGCAGTTTTGAAAATTGGCTTTTTCCCGAAAAGCTAAAAACGATTTAAAAAAAAAAAACCGTATTTTAAAGGTACTATTGTCATTCTGAACTTGTTAGCAAACTCAATTTTTCTTCAAAAAGACTGCGTCCTTTGATTTCCATACCCCTATCGCTAAAAATGGTACTTTCAAAAACTGCTCATATCTCAAAAACGCCATTTTCGATTATGAAAATGTAACTGGCAGGTAATGCTTAAATCCATAGTAATACCATTTGCCTTCGTTTTTCACCCCAATATCTAAAAATGGCACTTTAAAGACTGCTCACATCTCGAAAACGCCATTTTCGATTTGGATGAAAATGTAACAGCTATGTAATGTTTTGTTTATATCCTGAAGAATACGTCGTACTCCGTTTTTAGCTTAACAATTTAGTACCAGTGCTTTTCGAATTCAAAAATTATGCTGACATTTGTCAGCATAATTTTACAAAAAACCGCTCTAACCATTTTGATCAAAATACATATTTAGTAAGACAATATAAGCATTCTAAACATGATCACTGATCACGTGCTTAGTTTTTCTCAGAACACTCGATTATAGCCGTTTTATGAATATTTCTCAAAAATGACTACCCAAATCCCGACCATTGGGACCGTTGTGATACTAAAGTTGCAATTTGACACTTTTTTTATCACCTTTGCAAAATGATACCACTTTTCTAAAATTTAATGATTTTGGCCCTTTTTCACAATTATTTGAAACACCAAAAATATTAAATTTTCAAACTTTTAAAAAAATTCATTGCGCTGAAGTGGCTCAATTGATACACATCACACCAAAAACATAAATGTAAAAAAACAGCCCAGCTCTGTCATATAAAAAAAAAAGTGTGTAACTATTCAGCCACGAAAAGTAATGCGATCTAAATGTACGCCAAGTTTTTAGTTTAATAGGTTAAATGTAAAAAAAAATGGAATCAAGCGAAAATCTCAACTTTTGGGATTTTCCCAGTGTATGCACCACAGGATCTAGCATTCTGCAAATTTCACGATTCTAGGGTGGGATAATTTTGATGATCGTCATCTAAGTGAGTTAGTGCGTGAGTCAGTCAGTCGGTTACGGTTTTTGCGATTTTTGACGTCCTGTAAGTAAGTTGAGAACCACTAATGCTATAGAGATGCAATTGGGTGAGGTGGACCTTTTTAATGAACTTTGTAAATATTTCAAGTTTGAAGTTTTTGGGTTAATTGGTTCCGAAGTCAGAGGGAGGCCGAAAACAGACTGATTCTGATCCTGTAAGAAGGGTAAGTGCATTTACTAGAGAACTTGGCTGGGGCACTACCGAGACCTTTGATCTGGCGAAGTCCTTTCCTTCAACGAGCAATGCGGCGCCTCCAATTTCAGAATCGGGGTCAGAGCGGTCGGAGAATGATTTAGAAGATTTTGGAGTAGAACCTGCACCGCTTAATGAATTGATTCGATATATTATTGAATTGATTTTACCTACGTTAAATGCTTTTTTATTGTATGGTAAAATAGAATATTACCAGTACAATATCTTGTTTGTTTGTTACGTTTACTTTTGTTTTGAAGTTATTACTTTAAATGGCCCTGTTTTTTCTCCGTGGCCCTTTTTCTTGCGACTTTTCTAAATTTATCAACGGTAACGCTGATTGGGTCCACTTTTTATTAAATAATCAAAAATGGGAATTCGAAATTCATTGCCCAATTGTCTACTTCAAGTGTCAGTTCGGGGTGAAATCTCGTCCTTCTCTGCAGCGCCGCTTTGTAGGCTGGCACCCTTTATCAAACCAGCGGTTTCGTGATGGTGGTCGGGTGAAACCTAGCACATTAGTTGCGGCTTTTTTGATGGCTTCTTGGCATCAATGCCACTGGTCTTCAGCAATTGATGCTGGCTGCACAGGACTTCTCGAGATTTTGAGGGAGACGCGATCGGCAAAAGTTTAGGCGGTTGGTTGCGTTTGGAGCAATTGAACGCTGAATCTCCTCACAGTATTTCCTCGTTTTTGGAGTGTCTGGGATATCCGCATACGTACCTTGGCTATACAAAAATCATTCCTTTGTATCATCGCTCATCGCTCATCATAGCTCATCGCTATGGACCTATTATTTTCCGCTGAATCCCAAAGGTTATATTCAGGCCAATCTCACACGAGTGCTTTTTTGCGTCTTTATTTGATCGCACCATGAGTGTATACAGAAAAGCCATCGAACTGGTTGCGCTATCTACTTTGCCCAACGACTTTCCTGCATGGCGCGCATCAAGAGTGCCTACCCATCATCATCAAAGCCAAAGGTACCTATAATTTTAAAACATATAAAATAGTGTGTCCTGATTGGTGATCAACGCCCAGCCCATACCGTAACAGTAAGAGCTGGGAAACTGATATTTTGAAACAAAATTCCTATTATGGCTTAGTGAGCACTAAAAAACGATTTCGGTAAATTCAAACTCCAAAAGGATTGAAGGGGGTGATCAAAGTTTGTATTGGAAAATTATTATTTTTCATCAGGTCGAATTTGGAAATTTTGCTTGGGACCCGAGTTATAAGCGACGGGAATGGGGGATTCAGTTTGTAAATATTTTCTTTTTTTTTCATCCTATAGAGCGTGTAGCAATAAGCACACAATGTACTTCTACAACGGGTAAGCTGCGGTTAAATGCTAACATATTTGGCCTGAGCACAGGCTTTAAAATATTTCTTCAAATATTCGCACGTCATTTAAAAAACAATTTGTCAAAGTAAATTTTTCGAAATTATCGACATGTTATGTGTATTACTTTTCTTTCCTTTTTGATCACTTTGCAAGACAGCAAGTGCGGTCTTTTAAGCGACCTATTCTGGTTTGGCTGTTAATTTATCCGATTTGCATTTTACATATTTTTTACATTAGTTTTCTCATAATGGCAACGCTTCCCGCACGTAAACAAACACTTGCGAAAAGCTTAGGACGCTTTTCCACCCTACATTTACAAAAAGCATACTCTATAATGTACTGAAGACAGCTGTTGAATGCTTTCGAAATATTTTCCTCCCAACGGCATGAAATCCTTGCCACATCTCATTCTCAGTGGCTGTTCTACCTCGGTATAGATTACACGTTTTAGTCGCGAAAATCCAATCAATTACACCGCAAACGTCTACCCTATACCAAACAGGGGTGTAACAACAAAAGTGTATAGAGAAAAAAAAAATAAGTAATCTTCTCCCTCTACAACGCACAAGCACTAGTGTTCCTATAGTAAAATAATTTAATTGTTCGATAAAGTCTATCGCAAACTTTATTGTCTGTCTGCAGCAACTTGCACTGGCTGCGACGGCGACAGTAACGTCGACATACTCGTACATTTATCGAAGACCTTATCGCTAATTGATTTGCCCAAGTAATCGTTAATAAGTGACACCCCGTGTTTGCACAGAGTTCATCGCATAAACCGTGCACCAGTGCGCCTTCTGTCTTCAGCCCACGTTCGCGAATGATTAACATATTGTGCCACCTGGTCACTAATTAATCGAGTTTACTTTACAAAGCGGGTAAGTACCCTGTACCTAGGTACAGCGAATCCTTTTTCCATCGCACACAGCAGCAGAAAATAATTACACCGCGTATCCTTGAAAAATGCCATCCACCTTAACTGAGATTTTCGTTTTACCACCCCCATTAACCCCATCCCGTGCTAACAGACTCATCTGATGTGATTTAAACCAACTGCGACGCATTTCATATATTTGTGTTTGTCCTTTTTTCCATAGACATAGAATATCATTAAGAGCTTTTCGCTATTCGTTTGGTATGGTAGTATGGTAGCTCGTGTATATAGGTTGTCGCACCTCATTAGACGCTATAATGCGGGAGTTATTGCCACATTGACTTGACTCGACTGTTTGTTGGTGTATGGTGTGTCTTTGGTCTATTGTTCGTGTTCATCTCGTTAATCTCTATTTTCATTTCGCTATCTCATCATCATCACCAACCAAAGTCGGTGCGCAATAAATTTTATTGAAAGGATTTCTGCGGACGTTTGCACTGTAACTGTACCACTGTTCAGGAATAAGAAGTGTTGCCGTGAGCAGGAAATACAGGCGGAATACAATTGGAAAATGCAATTTGTTGCTCGACTTGAACGATGAAAGGATACATTTGCTTGTGGTTTGTCGGTATATTCATTCCCCTTGGCATTGCGGCTCCAACCAGCCAGCGCTCTGTGGGTAGTATTGTTTCGCTGATGCGGTTGGTTTGAGCAAGGCGTGTAGGCAATATTATTAGTACATATTACATTTCCCTGTCGACATGTCGGTATCATGTTTCAGCTCGAGATGGTCGGAATGTTGCCTGCTCGGATCCTAATTACGTTTGCTGTTTTTCCCGAATCTATTTTTAGCATTCCTGGAATTTTGGGTACCCGAATATGTGGTCATTGGGAGCTTTGAAACCGGTCTTCTATATTAAGGCAAATTTTTCCCATTGTTCATGTACTCGCCTACAGGCTACATTAAAAGTGTGTATGCTCTTGGCTTTTTATGTGATTTCCCCCTGGACCAAACATATATACTGAAAGAGATTGACTCAAGGGCAATAATGTAATTGCAGCAATCTGATTGGAGAATTCGATAAGAGAATGTTCTTTCAGTTGATGAACTTTACGATTGTACGAGAGGTTACTTTCATCTAAAGAGGTACCTACATTAATTGCCCAATTTAGTTGTTAGAGCCACTTAAGTCAAATGAGATGGTTGATTGCAATCGTTTATAGCTTGTTTAATTGGCCAGTGAAAAATATATGTAAGGAACTGA
The DNA here is from genome assembly GCA_949372485.1 of Cheilosia soror. Classification (NCBI taxonomy): domain Eukaryota; kingdom Metazoa; phylum Arthropoda; class Insecta; order Diptera; family Syrphidae; genus Cheilosia; species Cheilosia soror. Next base: position 120,477,802 of record OX443561.1, read on the forward strand.
AACGCCACTTCATTTGACCTACTTTTATACGAGGGACGTTTAATTTTATGACTGGCGTTTTCCATTTGCATAATATGCAGCCACGGATATGAAGGATTAAAAAATATGCTTTATACGCTGGAAAGATTTTGGATAGAGTCGTTCGACTTTTTTAGGATTACAAGAGATGGAACTGTGATTATCATCCTCTTCTTCGCGTCGGTACAGCGAAATCTCAAAAAATAAAGCAAAAACTGACACGCTGTTTTCGAATTTGGACGACAATGAAGTTTATAAGAAATGGTGCCGCCCCATTTTCAATGACTTCTTTGTATGGAAGGTTTCACTCCCCGTTGTCAAACACGGGTTCCCAAAGTATGAAAAAGATATGAAAATTCCACCAGAAAGGAGATATGGACGCAAAACTAGGTACACCAGAGGAAGACACTCAGATTTGCCGAATAAGTAGATCCAACCCATTTTTAATGCAAAATCTTCGTGGAGGTATATTCCGCAAAAAAAAAACTGAGGAAGGGTCGCAAAACTGCACTTAAAAAAACCATTGCAATATTGAAAAAAAATTCTTTGGAGTGCCAAATCCAAATTTAATTTATTTTGGATCCAATGGAAATTTGTACGTAAGGCGTCCTACAAACAAAGTACACACTTAACCCTTCAATGCATAATTTTTTATTTCTTAAAAATAAATTTTAAAAGTTTTATTATGTAAATAAGATATCTAAAAAGAAATATTCGGTTAACCGCTTTTCTGGAAAACCGAGTTATTCAGTATGATGAATATTTGCAACGCCATGCATTAACGGTATATAATTTATGATATTATAAATATGGGAGGTGCCACACCCCTTTGTCCAATTTTGACCAAACTTCACAAAAACATTCGCAGACCAATACGGAAGATTGGCTGAAAATTTGAACTCAGTCGGTTCTGAGGTTTTCGAGAGATGTGTTTTCAAATGTTTTCTTTTGTATAGGAGATGCCACGCCCCTTTGTCCAATTTTGACCAAACTTCACAAAAACATTCGCAGACCAATACGGAAGATTGGCTGAAAATTTGAACTCAGTGACTTTGGAGGTTTTTCAGAATAAGATGGACAATATCTAGTTTTTTTGTAAGAGCTGAATCCAACGAGTTTTCAATGAACCAAAATCATACTCTAAATGCATGGCGTTGCAGATATGCATCATAGATAAAATATCGCAAAAATATCTGTTTCGTAGAATATTTGCAACTTTTTTTTGCACAGATATCAAAATGAACATATAACAAAACAAACTATAAAAAAATACTTACATGCACTAAAATACATAGATATTTATGTTTATACCAAATTCATCACACATGTTTTACCCACTATAAGAGGACATGGTATTTTGACTTCAAGTTCCATTTTATTACATATATACGCTTATAAATAAATTTTCAAGGACAAGATATCATCATGGAATTAATTGGAAATAAAAAAGTGACCAAATGCAATAGATATCTGCACTAACCCTATTAAGAGGGGTTTTTCGAGAGTATGATGCAGATATGCTACAGTATGCATTGAGGGGTTAAGACCATAAAGCATAGAGGAGGGAACGTAATATTCTTTTTAAACTTTTAGTTTTGAAATGAATTTAAAAAAATAATAACTAATAAATAATAATAATAATAACTATATTAAAAAAAATTAAAAATTAAGCCATTCCGACTCGCAATAAAATTGATGTCCTCTGGTTGTAAGAAGCTAGGCTTAGGGTGCCTAAACGGACATATTGCGTTAACTATCTGCTTTTTTATTCACATAATTACTTTTTACCATATTGTCAACACTAAACTGATACCTAATATTTTTAGTCTATTAATTATTTAAATAAATGAACATTTTACTGAAAGTACAATAATAACGAATAATAGGGTCGTTTTATGTGGGCTCCTATGGCTGGAGCTATAGCCATTAGTTGTGCCTTTTTTGCAATATAGTGGCAGTGGTTTTTCTGTATTATTATTTTTACTATTTTTTTCTTTTTAAAAAATATTGTCGCTTTAAACATATCAATAAAAACTAGATGTATCCGACCGGCTTTGCTCGTGGCCTAATGCATATCAATGTTCCAAATTTTACAAACTTTTGCTCCCATGTCGAATGTCGAAGATAAGCGTTTGAAATGTATTTCTTTTTTTTTTTTTGTATGGGTCCAATTTTGACTAAACTTCACAGAAACACCTTTGGGCTAATAAACAAGATTTTTCTAAAATTCTGAGCTCAATCGGTGCGGTGGTTTTTGAGTTATTCGATCATTGGTGGTGTTTAGCCATACAAAATGGAATTTTAGATTTTTTTTCGATTTCCGACTTTTCATTTGTCAAAGTCAAAAAGCTTTATTCCCTGTCCAACAAAAAAATAACAAAATAAAAATAATATGCAGTTGTTTAGATATCATATAGGCTAAACAGGGTTTGATGTTTCTCAGACAACACTACAGGTACCGCGATACCTAAGCAATTATTGAACTCACCTATAAATGTGAAAAGAAGAAGAACCTAACCAATTTTCCTCTAAACCCTGGAGAATCCAAATTTTTTTTATACCCTCCCCAGGAAGGTATATTCAGTTTGTCATTACATTTGTAACTACAAGAAGGAGTCACCGGAGACTCCATAAAGTACATATATTCTGAATCAGGATCACATTCTGAATCGATTTAGCCATGTCCGTCTGTCTGTCTGTTGAAAGCACGATAGCGTCCAAACGACTTGACGTAGGCGAATGCAATTTTGTGAGAGGACATCTTTTTACCGTCGTCAGGTTTGTATTGAAAATTGTCTATGTCGGTTAAGTAGTTCTGATACTCTCTAACTCGCGTCGCAAATATTTTTTATGACTTTTGTGCAGTGGAGGTTATCATCGGCTTGAACCGATGCATAGCACTTTTATTTGTATTTTTTTTTTGTTTTAAATGTCTGACATGTCTTGTCTTATTGGCATCTGATTTAAAAGGCTGAAAAGATTTTTTAGCCTGTCTGAGGCCTGGGATATTTTCCCAATATGACCGATTTGGAGTCAATAATGGTTGAGCTAAGGGCTTTTATAGTGGATTGACTGTCCGTGAATATTATGGATGTTAGCGCCTTTAATATCTGGCATGGCTTGGAGCTCTGTCTGAAATAAACTGGAGCTTTTTCACATATAGGTAACGTTACGGTTCGGTCCATGGAATACGCACAGATCATGCCAAGTTGTAGAAGTTCGGAAAGTGAAGGGTGTTTTTTTAGAGGTATAGAACTTTGAAATGGAATAAAATAAAGATAATTTTTTTTAATTAACATGAAGTTTACTTTATTCAAAAGACAATCTTTTGGCATTATAATTTAAATATAATTTCTGACAAATGACCGCCACGGCTGGCTCGGAAATAGTCTAATCTGGAGGTCCAATTTTCGATGTTTTTTTCCATTATTTGTGGCTGTATATCGGCAATAACGCGGCGAATGTAGTCCTGCAAGTGGTCAATCTTGTCGAGCTTATCGGCGTAGACTAGCGACTTCAAATATCCCCACAGAAAATAGTCAAGCGGCGTTCAATCGCACGATCTTGGAGGCCAATTCATGGGTCCGCAATGTAAAACTATGCGGTTACCAAACGTTTCCTTCAATAAATCAAATTTCAAATTGTTGAAACCACAACTCCTGCACATCATGGCTGTTCAAGTGATAAACGAAAAGATCAGTAATCATGTCTCTATAGTGGTCACCATTGAGTGTAACGTACTGGCCAGCATCGTTTTTAAAGAAGTACGGACCAATTATTCCACCATAAAGCACTCCAAACAGTCAATTTTTGTGGATGTAACGGTGTCTCAACATGCACTTGAGGATTGTTATCATCACTCCAAACACGGCAGTTATGTTTATTGACGTATCCATATGCATTCAACCAAAAGTGAGATGATTATGTTGACGTAATCTGGATCTCAGTGATCTAGGTAACACCAGCCAGCGCCGCTAAATTTCTTAGCTTTATAACCGGCAGCAAATGGTTTACATGAGTAGCCAGTAAAGAAACAGCTCCCCACATCTCAGTGGTATGCACAATGGGCCGAATAACGACCTAAGTGTTTCTCTCATCGAGAGCCACTTTAACTAATCTAAACTAAAGTTATATACCTCTAAAAAAAAACACCCTTTAGTTCCATTAGCTCTGGATATTTGCTAATATATTAACTATTCCGCTTGTGTCAAAGCGGAGTGTTAGTCCTATTAAGGCTTTTAGCCGGAGTAGGACAGGTACCTTGTACCTTGTACCTTATTGAGCTTGTTTATGACTGTTTTTTGGGTGGATTTGTTCCATCATACTTTCGAAGCGTATGTTATAATGGGCCTGACCATGACTGTGTAGATCGACGTTGTGATCTTTAGAGAGATCTCCCAGGTTCTACCATACATGCTGCGTCCAACGAAAAAAGGCTTCGTTGCTTTTTCAATGTTGTTGGTTATGTGGGAGTTCTATCTTAATCTTTTGTCTAGGATCACTCCAAGATACTTGACTGCGTTTTACTCAATGACAGTGTAGAATCCAAGTAGCTACCAGCAGTTCGCGTATCCTTTTCCCGTTAAATGCTCATAGAAGTTATTTTCAATGAGTTTTATGCTATGCCATATCCAATTCTCGTCTCTATTGTTTCCTCAGGAGACAGTTTGTATATTTAGTCTCAGTTCCTAGAGAGCATGCAAACGTATTTCCAGACTTTTTGTTTTAAAATACATGGATCCAATAATTTATTAAATTGTTCGAAATTGTAAATAACATATCTTTCGATAATACGATCAGAGGTAGTTAGAGTTACCCTATACGTGCTCTGCTCATAATAAACAGGAAACCTGAGCACTATATACCTACCTATAGAGAAGTCATTCTCATTATGACGTATCTCTATAGTTATATCTCTTGAATTATACCCTCATTCTATTATTAAATTTACTTTCATATAAAGTCCTAATGGTAGACCAGACTGGGATGCAGACTTTAACGTTGTCATACCGATTTGGAATTCCATTGGCATGTCCTTTATTGGGAATGGAAAGTACATAGTTACATCCCACAACCACAATTTAATTACTAATAGTAGACTGGGCTGCTGGGAATAGAACAAAACCCCTAACTCTCCATTTGCAATGAAGTGTGGTGCACTAAAAGTCATTAAAATGTCTATTTCTTGTAACTGCCGTGGGTAAAGTAGTTAGCACGTACAAAAGTGTCTGTTATTGTGAATAAATGAGGTTCTGTGAATGTGTCACACGTTGAAAATTTACCTGTACGAAGGACACGTTTGTAATTGTGGTATACCCGACCAACATTACGTACACAGATTTGCACAAGTAATTAAGTGTGTTATTGGATCATTGGTTGGTAATTAACCTTTTATGGATTTGCCCATAAGTAAGGATGTTTTAACCTTGCACATCAATTCGATTAGGTGATCAGGTGTAATTCATTGGAGGATATTTCAGCTCAGAGGATAGATATTCACTCATATTCCCCTTGACATTAATTGTTGTGTATACGACTAATGTGTCGAGTCATTTTAAAAACGATGTTCTGGTATTTTTGTTAACGATTTTATTTCATTTTACTTTGTGCAAGCTTACAAAAACCGACTTAAAAATTTAATGAAATATTAGTCGTTTACTACAATGGTCAACGGGAATAGGGGTGGTTTGTCGAATAATACTTTACTTCTCGGCTATCATATTCTCCACGAATATTTTAAGTAGACTAAAATGTCCGCCAGTTTTGATCTGTTTGTTAACAAAAACAAAAAAAAAAAAAACTTGTCTAATACAAATCAGGTTATTGATTTTGTTCACCTTTGCTTAGCTCTTGATTCATAATTTAAACAAGTAAAAGTGTTAGCATCGGCCTGGCCGATACTTTGATACCCTCCACTGCATAAAAGTCATGCAAAATGTTTGCCATGCGAGTTAGTATGTGTCTAATATTAGTTTTGTATGGTAGGTAGCAGAACTACTTTACCGACATAGACAATGTTCAATACCAACCTGACGACGGTTAAAAAAAGTCCTCTCACAAAATTTCATTCACCTATGTCGATTCGTTTGGACGCTATCGTGTTTTCAACAGACAGAGATATATGGGTCAAATATTGGCTTTGTGTGGGAAGTAATAGAACTACTTGACCGACATGGACCATTTTTAATACCAACCTGGCGACGGTAAAAAGAACTCACAAAATTTAATTCGCCTAGGTCAATTCCTTTGGACGCTATCGTGCTTTCAATAGACAGACAGACGGACATGGCTAAATCGATTCAGAATGTGATCCTGATTCAGAATATATATACTTTATAGGGTCTCCGGTGAATCCTTCTTGGCGTTACAAACGTAATGACAAAGTGAATATACTTTCCTGTGCGGAGGGTATAAAAACAATAAATTTGTGTACATGTCAACCATTCATCTCTTGTAAATTGGCGGCCCAACTTCGACATCATAAAACGCGTACAGACAGGAATCACTTTTACCACATGACACGAATTCGGATTCTAAGAGGTACTATAAGACCCGAGCCTTCAAGCCCTCGTTCTCTAGATAAGCCCAAAATGAGATGGTTGGATCCAGTCTGATATTTTCCCGCTATAAGCGTATGGGTGGTCTCACCAAATGGCATAAAGTCGGGGGCGGAAGATCGAGAGTTATGGACGGTCCACTTGAGTATCCTTATGAATATAATGTCTTTTTTTTTTAATTACGGAAATTAATCCATTCTTTAAAATGATCCCCATTTCGTTGTCAGCAGAAGTTGACTCTTTTTGAAGGGTTTTTGTTTCAGTCAAAATTTCTGAGTTCCGATTTGTCGATGTATTTTTAGAGAGACTTTGTTGCCTAAAATAATGCAGCTGGGGTCTTCGCACTTGTATAATCTCGAATGCCGATTGAGTTGGCTTATTGCTTAAATTAATTGTACATATATGTAAACAAATTTTTAAAAAAATGTTTAAGAATGGAAGGAGGCATTAGCACATGAGGTGCTTTTCTCTCGTAAACTATAATTTAAACTAATTTAAAATTTGAGTTGTCAGTAAAGGGACAATCTCAAATGTTAGTTTGACAGCGTATGTCACATTGATGGTTGCCGTCGTCTTCGAAATATGTACCAGTGATTTTATCATCCAAAAATACAATATCAAACAGCCCGTCTGAGAGTGTATAATTATTGATGGAGCAGAGCCGTCGAATTTTCAGTTCACCGAATTTAACAGTTCCAATTATTTCCACTCTATTTAATTCAAAAGGGGTACACTCAAGTTTGCTGTACCAAAAGCTTAACACTGCCAGAGGGCTTAGAGTGCCTTTGATGTCTTCAATTTAGCGTACTTTGCCCAAAGAAGTTGTTATACCCTCCACAGTAAGATATATTCACTTGGTCATTTTATTACATTTGTAACGCCAAGAAGGAGTCACGGGAGACCCCATAAATCTGAATCGATTTAGCCATCTCTCTCTGTCTGTTGAAAATACGATACTGTCCAAACGAATCGATTTAGGTGAATGAACTTTTGGGAAATTACTGCTTTTTACCGGCGTCGTCAGGTTGGTATTAAAAATTGTAGATTAAGTTGGATTAATCGAAATTCGTGGGATAACGACTTTCTCTCCTTTGAATTTGCCTTTGATGATATTTCGCTTGAATCACATTGTTCATCAATTTCTTGATTGCACAATTCGAATTGATAAATATCGCATTGAATTTCAATATTGATCTTGTACCGTTTGCGGATGTGATGCGCGATATACGACTATCCGAAATCAATGAACTATTAATACGCAAAACTCGAATTAATTGCAGAAAAAAATAGCACATTTACTTAATAGAAAATGGCAATGCGAAAAGGACACCTGGCGCCATCTATTATTTATGTCGTTAACTTCTCCACCCAAAATGCACGCAAAACGTCTTTTATCACAATGAAATTAACAATCCTAAATTTTTCAAGCTTCACAATGAATTTTCTACCTTTACATCGTCCAAAATCATCAAATCATGATTTTTCGTGTTTTTCTGGAATTTTATATTTTCCCATTCGAAAATCCATTCCGGAACAATTGCACACAAAATTCCATAAAAAAATCAATTTTCGAATTTTCAAATTTCCCGACTTTTCTGGAGGGTTTGCTCAAAATGTTCTTTCAGAAGAAACTTCTCCTGGCAATTACGAACAACTGAAAAAAAAATTAAGTCAAATCGAGCCGTTCTCCATTTTAGATTTTTCCGGAGCGTTTTTCCGAAAGAAAATTTGGCAACTACGGCACAAATCGGTCCAGCCGTTCTCAATTGATGAATTACTATACATTATTTTTGCCACCATTTTTATATACATAGATGTGTTGGAGACTTGGAGCAGTGATATAGGAAGTGCGTTGTGTCCGCAAGAGCTTCCTCATAACCGCAGCCTCTATACAAAGTTGTTTGTCCGTCAAGTCCATTTTCTTTATGCAGTACCGGAGAGTTTTTTTTGTCTCGTTATGATTCCTATTTCCTACGAGATTGGAAAGGGATTGTCTATCCTTCTGTATGATTCTCTCGGTCATGATTTCATTGAGGGACGCCCATAGTATTCTTGTGGTACAAAAAGTTTCTAGGGAGGTCCATCTAGCGTACATTTCTCTTGTGGCTTTTCTCCCAGCTTCAAACTTAGAAGGCACACAAGGCGGGATTCACAGAGTGATCATAGCTTGTTCTGAAACAGCTGTGGCTAATTCGTTCGATAACTCATTGCCTAAAATTTCTTCATGTCCCGGAACCTAGCAGAGCGATAACTTGTGCTGTGTACCAAGAACTTTGAGTTCTCCGCGATTCCTAGATTCCGACCAAGGTACGAGTCCGTCTCTCCGTTCTTCCCTACTGGGATAGGCGCCTGAGAAAAGTCGGTTCCTAGTGCACTATTTATCGACCATGTCTACGTGTTTACACAGACAACCTGCAGTCATGATCAACGTGCTTTCCTGCCTGAACTCGCATTTGAAGAAGCTTATCAATTTAGCAGTTTGAAATCGGGATAAAATTGTAGCTCCCTTCTAATTATCCCAAAAAAAAATAAAAACTCCCACAAACGAGTGGTTGTGAAGAGCTATGCTTTGGGTGCCTATACAGATCTGTTGCGCCAAGTATTTATTTAGTTATTAGTGAACCGCGTAAATATTTAATTTACTGAAGTAGGTAACAAACAAAAGGACCTACCCTTTACCATCGAATTGTGTTGTTTTGTTTATTTCTCTTTGTCTAAAGTACACACAAGTATTGATAACAACATTGTTAGCTTAACACAAAGTAATAGGGACATCTGTGTATATAGAAATGGACGTCGCGGTGCCAATCCCAGTCCAAACACCCTACAGCTGAGAAATTTTCCCCGAAATAAAACTTCTGCTCCACTTTGTTTGCTTAATTAAATATTTATTGAGACAATCGAAATGTGCTAATCCCAGGAGAACTAAAGAGGTAACTCTATATAGTTGGCAGCAATTTCGAAAATTAATTAGAAACCGCAGCAAGGGGTGGTGGACTTTTCGTCGTAAAACAAATTTGACGGAGGGAAGCTTAAACTTCCGAACTAATCGGATAAAGTTTGGGGGTATAGGCGCCACATTGGGGGCACCTAGGGAGCGATCATTTGTGGAGGGCCACTGACAGGGAATTTAATTTTGCACTGCCTCGAGTGTTATAATTATATTTTCTTCGAAAAACCTACGACGATAGTGTCAGTGTCCAATGATGCCTGTGGTGTTGAGGAGGAGTAAATAAATCAATATTAACACAATCTGAGAGTAGAACTCATTTTGATAAGTGTTGTATGTACCTAATATTGAGCTGTCGTCGTTCGTTGTTTGGCCAAAATACAACTGACCTTTTTTTTACATTGACGCGTCTTTGAATAGGCTGTCTTTGATTAACACTACCGACAGTATATTTAGAGTTATTTCGGACTACAATTTATAGATTTAGATACTGAGATGTGATGGGTAATTGCATGGGGGAATGGTGGTTATTTTCAGAAAACCCAAATTGAGGATATAGGAAGAGTGAGTGTTGGATTCGGTTTTTTTTTCTTATCTACCATTTCGAACTCGCTTTATATTTTTTTTTTGTGTATCGATGGGTAAAATTTTCTACTTGATTTAAGTTTAATTTTTGACACCCCAAAGAAAATGGGTTTTTTGAAGAGATTCTTTCTTCATTTCATTTCTTTTTAAATGTTGTTATTTATAGCATTGACAAGGTCCCTTCCTACCTCAAATTTATAGCTGTCAATTATTGTGACGTTCCGCCCAATTCGTCAGTTTAAATATCGTTTACTACAAGTCCCACTTTATCGGCTTCTGTCCCAATATTTGCAAACACGCTCGTTGATGAGTTCTGTCAATAATGTCAATCCCATCCGCAAGTAGTTGCACAGACTTTTGGAAAATTGCGCTCCTGGTGTTGACTTGTGAGCTTCGTACAGTTTCCTCAAGTATATGATGTTAAAGAATCTGCATGACAGCGCACCACATCGTCTTAATTCTTTTTTGACATCAAAGGTCTCTGTAAACTTGAGGACGACGCGGCGATACAGCGGAGCACTTCCTCTGTAGTTGTCCTGCCTTTGCTTGTATCAGGTGGCGGATCTTTGAGGCTGACGTGGTGACTGGTGAGTGCCGAACATCTAAGCTCTTCATCACTGAAGCTCCTTCTCATCTTTCTTCGAAAGACGGGAAAACTAAGTACAGCAATGTAAGGTGTCTGTTTGGCAGTAAAATTGACCAGTAGTTGTGTCTGAGTGCTTCATCGGATAGTAACAACCTCCGACAAAGAAGAAGAAGAAACTTGTTTCCGACCTTATTGGAGCAGCCAGGGTCTGGCGAGTTTGTCAGGGATTCCAAAACTATACCTAGACATGGCTATATATTCCCCCAGTCTCTATAAATGCTCCTATATGCTTACAGGCGTTCTCACAGTATGACAAACAGGATCAGCTTAAAGGTTTTCCTTTTTTATGGATTGGAATTGGACAAACCTGGCTGAGATTCCATTCATTAGCCATGCATTCATTTGAAAACAAAAAAAAATGTATATATGAGTTGGTCCTTGCTCCCTACCAAAGTTGTCTCCAACTGCTCTATATAGAAATCTCGGCAGGTAGGTAAACTACCAGGCTAAGCAGCTCGGTTGGTCTTTAGTTTAGATATTGCTATCCTTAGTTCGTTTCGATTAGGTGGATGGAGGTTTTGTCTATTGTCGGTGACGTCTGTATTGAATGATACTTTCGGCTTCTGCCTAATAGCGGCATGTTCGTCTTCGTCGTCAATATTTCCAATTTTTCCACCTTTAGAGAACTGACTGCAATTCTTTTGCAAAGTATCCATCGTTATCTCTTCAGGTTTTTGAACGCAGTTTTTCTGCACTGGCGGACTCTTCTTAAGTGGTTCTTTGTGTCAATGTAATGTACATGCAAATATTAGAGAACGTCAAAGGAAATACAAAATATTAAACCGTATAAAATAGTTAAAGCGCCAGATCAGCTTAAAACTAAAATTATACCAAGATTGTTTTCTTATTTTTTAAATAGCATATTCTAAGCTTTTTTAATTTAAAATTACTGCGTTGTACTATAACTTACAGTCGTATTATTAGAGGTATTATAATACAAAATCAAAGGACACAGTAATCTCATTAAATGGTTAATTTTACCAAATTTTTAATTTGTAGCTCAACTCAAGATACAGGGTTTCAACTGCAACGTAACTGACTGAATCACTCTGTCGCAGTGATCAGAAAAATTATGGACCGTTTCCTCCCATCTTGGAATAGTGAAAAATTGCACAATGGCAGATTTTCCATTCCAGGGGACGTGGTATCCGCCTACTTTTACAAATCGGTTATAATTTATTTGGGCCACTTCCGATTATCGCGTGAAGCTTTGAAATCACCTTATCGGAAGTTGTTATAATTTTTGCAAATGGCGTCGTACGTCAATCATATTTGGCATTTTGTGAACTAGACAGCTGCAGTAGGTATACAAACAGACAAGCAATGGAGCACTATACTCCGCAAGAGCGTGGAATAATTGTGTCGATTTTTTTTTACCAATAATCGGTCGGTGGTGTAAGCGCAGCGTGAATTTCGACGTCAATTTCCTAATCGTGTCGCGCCAACTGGGCAAACATTCCGGCGCTCAGCTACTAAATTCGTACAAACTGAACCCACATTAGACCATGCAGGGGCGCAGGGCGTGCCGCCGCGCGCCGTACTGGTTGTTCGGCCGAGAATATCCCGGATGTGGCTGCCGATGTCGAACGACTAAGAAAGAAGAAACATCAATCAGACGACGGGCCAGGCAATTTGGCATCACCAGACGGACCCTACAACGAATTTTAGTTAAACACTTTACTTTACACATGTTCCCCTACAGAGTGTAAACAGTGCATCAGTAGGCGTTTACCTGCGCGTGAGGAGTGATTGGACCGTATTTTTGAGGACGTCATCGGCAATACGGCTACTGTTACTGGCGAACGCTACAGCGCCATGATAAACGACTTCTTACTGCCGGGATTGGATGAGCGGGGTATGGTGAAACTGAACATGTGGTTTCAACAAGACGATGCAACATAACACGAGCCACAATGGATATTGTGAAGGAAGCGTTTCCTGGTCGCGTAACCTCCCGTTTGGCGATTTGGCAAGGCCAGCAAGTTCGCCCGATTAAGCCATCCCAGACTTCTTTACTTGAAGTCACGGGCTTATGCCAACAAGCGTCAGACAATCGCAGCCCTTAAGGAGAATAATCGACAGCATTGTGAACAGTTACCACCGGAAATCTTACGGAAAGTCATGGAAAATGCGATAAAATGGGCACAAATCATCATCTTTTTCACTTAACAGAAAAAATTATAAAGGTCCAAATAAAAATTTCCATCACTCAAAATCATTCTTTATTGTTTTTTTTTTTTTTTTTTTCAAGTATTTCAAAAACAAAATTGATGATTAATTTTGTGCCAATTTTGTATTAAAAAGCGATGACGTTTGTGAAATTTAATAAAAAAAAATTCTCAAAAATAAGTTAAACCACACCAAAAACATAAATGTAAAAAAAAAAGAAATTTCTTAATTTAAGAAGGTTCAGTGTTAACAAAATTAGTAGGTTTACTTGGCAAGTTTTTCATTTATAACTTTAGAGGTAATGAAGCTGTATAACTATGTATTTAAAATAAAAGATCTTAAAACTTTACCAATGATTTTTGTTAACATTCAACCTTCTTAAACTAAGAACTTGACATATATTTAGATCTCATTGAGTTTCGTGGCTGACTACCTAGTTGCAGACAATTTTTTGTTTTATATAAGAGAACTTTGGCGCTTTTTAACATTTATGTTTTTGGTGTGATAACTTTTACACTACCAAAAACGAACTAGGTCCCAAATGGAACTAACTCCCACTAGCCAAAACGAACTAAGTCACAGAAAATTTGGGATTTAGTTCATATGAACTAACCATAATTTTTGGGAACTAAGACCCAACTAACAATGAACAAAGTCCCAATATAAGTAAGAATAAAAACCCAATAGTGGGACTTTGTTCTTTATGAACTAACTTTGGGACTTAGATGAACTTACTCCCAACAACCAAATCCAACAGTGTGCCTACGGAAATGTATCTCCCATTTGATCTCCACAGTGGAATAGGTATGGGGGACCATGCTGCCCCCCCGCAACTCCCCTGCTTGGGGTCACTGTTGGATTTGGATTAAGTGCGAGGTTGAGTGTATGTAAGAATTATTTTTTCGTCGAAACAAGTTAAATGAACTGACTCCCACTTTTCTCAAATTGGGACTAATTCATTGGAAATTCGTTCATTATAAACTATAACTATACAAACTGTTTCCCAAACTAAATCCCACTGCATATTTGGTGGGACTTAGTTCATTTGGCTAGTGGGAGTTAGTTCCAGTTGGGACTTAGTTCGGGCCCTACGAAAACTATATTATATTTAGTTTCTTTACATAAATACTTACTTCCATTAAAAAAGAATTGAATTGTTTAAAATTTTTATTTAATGAAACGATTTAAAAAATGTTAAATCGCGTTTTCTGAAGAATCAACATTTTGGCACGTGAGGTCTTTATACCACCGGAGAGTTGCGATTTATAAATGATGCATTATGTAAGCTAGTAAAATAAAAACCGTGGTTACCTTGCTGGTCCTTTTCACAATCGCTAAGGTAGAATATAATATTTTCTTGTGCGCGTAGAAAAATAACTAAACGACAGTAATAAAAGCAGAATAAAAGATTCACACCACCACAGGACTCGACTCTCAAGACATTATTTTAAGTTCATCTTATGTTCAGCTTTTATTAGTATTACTACGAGTACCTACACTTTTATTCCCATAATATTACTGACATTAATTTTATAATACTGCCCGCACAACGTCTTCGCGCTTCACTGCCCAATGGCATTATTAGGCTACTGAAATTTTATTAATAAATTATAAATTTAACAATGGAGGTATTATTATTCCTTAGCTTATTTTTTCGCTCAAGAAGAATGTTTTTATTTATCGGTTAATTTTGGTGTAGTAATTTTGTTCAAATGTCGGACATTTGGATGCGTTTGAACAATATTATTCTTTTTCGCAGAAACATGTGGAGTTAAATTTCTTGAGTCGTTTGTCTTTTCATCGATCCAGTTTTATTTATAAATTATAAATACCTATTCCCTTATAATAGCACGCTTAAGTACGCTACGGCTACCTACTTCCTATATGTACATTATACAACTTTGTTTGGGCTAAAAAGTACCTAAAGTTTTATTTTTCAAGAAATAACCTTGGGTGGGAGTTGAAATTTATTTCGGTACATATTCGGCATCATGTGGAGAAAAATTGATTTACTTCATTGCGATGAAGTTGATATTAAGAACGTTAAAGCTTTTATGTGGAAGATGCATTGGTATACCAAGAATAAAAAAAAGTACACGAAACTTTTCTATCACCGGGAGTTTCTTTTGAATAGTTGACACAAGGGCTGAATCCTGAAATTATTAAATTTTTTTAATTAAAATTAGGTTGCAAATTATAATAGGTTTTATTGCTAGTGTCGTAAGTTTTATATATTTAATAGTTGTATATAGGAATAACGGCGGAGTAAAGCAAGACCGCGACTCAGGCGGTGCACGCAGATGGAAGGGACCTTACCCAACTTAGCGTGCACAACTGGAGACAGCTGGCCAAAACTAGTGCTGGCTGCAAACGCTTGTTGGTTGAAGCCCAGGTCCACCCCGGACTGTAGCGCCACCTTGTAATATAGGAATAATAAAAACTAGGAGAACCGAGTGGCCAAAATTTTAACGTATTCTAAGAAATGTTCTTAGTCGTATTAAACTTCAAAGAAGTGTTAGTGAAATGAGAAACATCTTCATCAATTATTAGGGACAACATTTTTCGTTCAATCACACAGTTATTCATGTCTATCACAGAATCTGTCGTACTCGGAATTTTGTTACGAACCTCGAAAGAACTATCACAGAATCCGTCGTAGTAGAAATTTTTGCAACGAATTTCGAAATTTGTATTCGCATCAGTATTCTTCTTCGAAATTCGTAGCAAAAATGTCTACTACGACGGATTCTGTGATAGTTCTTTCGGGGTTCGTAACAAAATTTCGAGTACGAGGGATTCTGTGATGACATGATTATCTGTTGTACTAATACACAACAACTAGACAATATTTCTCCAAATAAGCCTAAAAATATTCAACGGTTTTTTGTTTTGTATCTAGGGTTACCAGATTAAAAATTACGAAAAAGGGGGACATCGTGAGTTTTTTAGGGGGTACAAGTGTTCAAAATGGTGGAAAAAACATTTTATTTTTTTTTTCATTTTTGAACCCCAGAGAAATATGAAATAAAAATAAGTTTCATTAGATACATTTAGATAGATAGGTACATACACACATATTTCATTTTATTTCTATTAAGAAAAAGCATCAAAATTATTTATGTATAGATGCACTATCTACTAATTTCTTTGGTAGCAACAAACGAAACTTAAATTCGACAAAATTTCCCAACAGAAATTGTCAGGGCCAATCCCAACTAGCGAGAATCATTGTTACTCCGCGCTTCCCCACTCAGTAATTACACAGAGAATCTTGTTAAAATAATTAAAAGAAAGTATTTTAAAAGTTTTCAATTGAATGTTTTATTTTATTTTGACTTAATAAGGGGAACCGGGACAGTGGCTTGTATTAGGGGGGCACCAACAACATTTTTGCATGAAAAAGGGGGACGTATGGTAACCCTATTTGTATCACCCTAGTGCACGTTTAGCCTAATAATATGCAAATCTATATACCTACAATTTTCTTTCATTCTATTGTGTAGACATGTGTAAATCAACAATTCTGTGTTTTATTGATTTTAAGTGTTCGAAACTTATGTACCGGAATCCATCTTTCATTTGGTCCACATTTCACAAAATTCTGTTTTGAAATAACCCTGTAATAGATATGGCAAAACAAAGTATGGAATATTAAGATAGCGATTCTGAGTTAAGTATTAATTCCTTTTTGCTGTATTCTGTGTTAGACGTGGATGTTTTAGTTTAATATAGGCTTTCGTAAAACTGAGGATCGTCAACACCTTGTATCTTAAAGAACTCCTGAGATTCACAATGAAATCTGTGTGGTTCCAACGGATAAAACGACCTTATATCTTCATTTCCTCCTTGAATGAACGGGATGATCTAGATATAAAAGAACTTAAAGAAGTTCCATTCCATGAATGGTTTCCACAACGGACATAACCGAACCAACTGATGAAGCTGTGGCAATGTGTCACAAAGAACATCAAAAATATAGGGTGTTTAAAAATCATTTTGGGCATATGCATCGCCACGGCTAGTTCGAATGAAGCGTAATCGTTATCGTGAAGTCCAATTTTCGACCACTTTATTGAGCAACTGGGGCTGTACCTATATCAGCATCAGCAATAACACGGCGAATGTTTACTTCCAAATCGTACAAAGTCCCTGGTTTATCGGTATATACTAGTGACTTCACAAACCCCCAAAGAAAGTAATATATATGAGATTACAGGATCATGGAGGCCAGTTCAGCAAATGTTTCACGCAAAAAATTGATGGTGTCGCGCGCCGTGTGGCACGTTGCGCCATCTTGTTTAAACTTAAAATTTCAACTCTTACACAATCTGGATCTTGTAAGCTTTAAAGCCAAAATCTTTCCATAAAATCTTTAACAAAGTGAATGGATATAGCTCCAATTGCTGTGCAAGTTTTAACAGGGATTCAAAATGACGTATACAATTCTACTTTTTTCGATACAATTGATTTTTAAAAGTACCTACGCAAGCACAATTCTCCAAAATTTAGTACACCCAGGCGAATATATTTTACTTAATAAAATACACAATTGCAATTCTTGAAAATCTTATACATTTTTCTACTCGCCTACATTATTCTTAATTTTGACTGCGCCTACGAACGCATCCGAAAATGCACTCGACTAAAAGATGAATAGCTGCGTTTGCTGCCACTTGCTTGCAGTAAATGTCTAGCGGTAGCATGTGGAGCAATATGTCCGTCCATAGCCGCTGTTGGAGTGGTCCTAATTGCTTCACCGATGCAGACGCATGCTTTTCTTTGAACAAGCCAAAGGTGAGTGTAGTGAATATCCTTTTCAAGGGCGGTCCACCAGATGACAGCGCCATAATGTCAGTAAGTATAGGTCTAATGACGGATACATAGAGCCAATATTGTAATTCGAGGCTGAAGTCCCCATTTGCTACCAATAGCTTTTTTACAGCAGTACCTATCTAGCCGATATTGTCGACCGTAAAATGAACGTAGCGCACGTTAAGTTTGGCAAACCGAATCATGGTTTTCAAAATAAGTTTGCACAATTTGCATGCGTTGTTCTGGCGTTAATGTTCTCACCGTAAACTGGCAAAACGTATACTAACCACAAATCAACTGTCAAATTGACAATCTGTAGAAATAGTGTTACCAGTTTAAAAACCAAACCTCTATAAAAAAAATCACTCTTACTTAGGTACCTAGCCTGTTATAACTCTTCACAATATTGAAGCGAGTTTTATTAGCGTAGATTGTGGATTTTTATTTTTGTGCAGTTTTTCTTTTTGTGAGCCCTACTGATGATGAATATTTTTAAGGATATAAAGAGAGAAAGGAAGTAAATTGGTCTCTCCATGCAGCGTAAAATCTTCGCGGTAGATATTAATAATCATTTTTAGAGCCCAGGTTAAAATTCAAGAACTCTTAATTTTTCGATAAAAATTTATCTATTGTGACTTACAAAATTTTTACAAGGTGAATCGCCCAAAAGTAACATAATGTTGTTAAACATTTGTTTTTGTCACTCTTGACATTATATTCACAATCCCAAGTACGTAATGCTGCTTCGAGTTCATTCTGAAGGTCAATATCGCCATCCAATATCTTATAACGCAGCTAACACTAATTTGTATGTATACTCAATATAAATCAATAAAAAGGACGAAAGACAACACCATCAATATCTTTAGTAAATAAATTAAGGGACATAAAACCCTAAGCACCACGGTATACGGCTTACGCCCTGACATCCCAAACACTTCGATATACTTATGGGATTTTCATTTTATTTCGCTCCCTACAACGGTTTTCCTGTTTGACATTATCGATCGATAAAAATGAATGCAACATGTGAGTGAAGGATGAGGGGTGGAATGTGCGACGCAAACGTCTCCCATGCGCCATGCATATGTTTTTAATTTCTAGAGAAGCCTGTCCCGATCTATGTATGTGCCCTTTGCCCAATGAACATAGATTTTTGTTTGTAGTGTGTCACTACACGTCAAAGCATAAGTAATTTTAACTCCTTCTTGATGAACACCAGCATCGTCATCATCGTGATGTCAGGTTGGCGTCGCGTTGCCACCAATGTCATTTACTTCCACAATGCCATCAGAATCAGACTCAATCAATAGAGGTTGGCAAAAGGTCAGAGTTGGCACCAGGAGTGGTGTTGTTCATTAGGTGGACTGCCGATGGCTAGTAAAATTGCGTTTCATTGTTTTAACAAATAAAATAAAAGCTGTTTGTCCTGTGTCGTAAAGGTACATTAAATTTATGAATAGACGGTTGCAGTTATCAATTATTGAACAAACAATCTTCGCCGCATTGTAATATAGGGCTGTGTTTGTAAATTGAAAACTGAATTGAATTGAAACAGAGCTACCTACCTATATGCAACTGAAAACAATTCAGATGGGATGCTGAAGTTTTATTTTAGACTTAAACGATAATCATGATAAAGTTGGTTGGGAGTAATCTAGCTTAAGCTACTAGCTGAAGCTACGGCTGACCATATAATGCGATTATTATATGGGAATTGGGTGAACTGGTGATGATCAAAGGGATTCAAGGACAAAGACATTTAGATATGTACGTGTAATGTGATTAGTGATTTCTATTAATAGGTCACGTGCTGCCAAACAATAAAAACCAACATAGACATTGGATGCATACAAAGCTGATATCACCCGCAAGCAACAGGTGTGATGGAATGATTCGCGCAAATGAAATGTTAGAAGCTGTAACATTATAGAGCAAAGTCAGCGAATATTTGGATGCCAAATTGTTATTGGGAACAGGCTTGTGAAACGAGTCTCCAGCCTTAGGCACGTGAACATAAAGGTGACTGTTCGAAATAATGCTTCTACGAGCATATGGGAAGGACCTATGATGTACTCTGCGTTATAAGGCACGACATTAAAATATAACTTTACGTGTTTACTGTCGATATACAGCTAACACAACGGACGAGTGCTAATTTACTTCATGATGGAGTGGAATATCATGGAACACACGTTTCCAATATCACGATAGCCACAATCCCCTGATCAAAAAAAGTATAACTATTGATTATTATGCGATTTACGAAAGATGTGCATCCCATATTCTAAAAGTTTAATACCGCCAAACCTTTTCCAACCAATGCCGCATGAAATTCAATGGAAGATTTCTAAAAATATTGTGAAAAAATACTTGCAAATACGAATTTGTAAGTTCGTGAAATAGGTCACAGGAACGGCACCTAGATTTCACAAATAAAAAGTACACTAAAAACAAACCTATACTTTGATAACTAGTACCAGCGGTGATAATATTCAGCCAAGCAAGAGCCATTTCATGGCCAGACACGTAGCCAGGGGTGGGCTTGAGGGGCTCAAGCTCAGTTTCAGTTTCAGTTAGACGCTTCAATTTTTGCATTTAGACATCTGGTTAACTGAAAGCTTAACTGATAGCTCAACTGCAACTGAAACTGAAATGACCCGTCTAAATGGGGCTTATAAATTCAAATCTATAAAAATAAGGAGACTATCCCGGTAGGTATACACTACAGTACTCAAACGCTAGGTATATGTACAATGTGCAAGCCATAGCTTTAACCTGGCTCTGCCATGTCAACTCCTGCAATTCGCAATTGCCTTGGTGTAGTTAGTGAAATAGCTAATTTCTTCCGCAACCATTCAAATGCATATGTAACTTCCAAAAATGTCATTCAAAACACGCACCAGAGGGCCGAAAAACTCAACCTCTACGTATTTATGAAACAAGATTCATTGAAAGGCATGACAGTATATTTCCTTTGTGGACCTCTTCAATTGCATCTCAATAAGTTTTGAAGAAATAACGAGTAGAACGTGGGCGATTTCTTGGAAAGCATCAACACTTTTGGCAGCGGTCCAAAAAAGTGATTTCCTAGTACGCCTCATTGTACGCGAAAAACTATTCAGTTTAACGCTGTCCTTATCAGTTTTCTTACAGAACAAATCCTTAGATTTCGTTTCTGCCATCGACCGCACAAAAAATTTTCTCAATTCTCTTAAGAAGATCAGAGAAAATGCCAAAGATTTTTCAGGGAGGGTTTTCAATCGACATCCTAACTTGCCTTATTTGAAGAACTTCATTGACAGCTTCCAATCGCGTTCCAATCCAGAAAACTCATTCTGAAGCCTATTTTAGAGTGTCGATACTGATTTCTTACATAGATTCGTTAATACAAAATCTTACGGACAGATTTATGGTCAACAAAGACGTTCACCAAGCTCTTCTCCCAGGCTTTGCTGCTGAACGAAATTGAAAAGCTAACACGTTACTTTGATAATGCAATTTCGTTGTCAGCTGTGAAAGCTGAATACATTCTTTGGTGCGAAAAAACATCATCGAGTGATCCTTTTACCGAAGTTTTGAAATTGCTTGATATGTGTGGCAAGACTTACGTCAGACGTAGTTATAAACATCTTGCTTATGGTTTTTGCACGCTTCCAGTGACCTCTGCTAATGTTGAAAGAACCCTTTCAGCTTTGAAAATGGTTAAAACAATGTCCCGAAGCGTTATTGAGAATGCAAAGTTAAGATCACTTTCTATTTCATCTTTTATTCCGATATTACTGTGGAACCAGTATCCAGATAAGGCGATTGATCTCATGTCAAAAAAATATCAAGACGTCTTCTGCTTTGAAAAAATGTGTGTAAAAAAATTATTTAAGTACCTATGTTGGTTTAAGTACACACGATTTAAAAACTAATAGGAATCAATGAATTTGAATTTACATTTTTGTTTTTTTTGTTGACTTCAACTTGGCGAAATTTTGCGTCGAGACTTGGGCCTATATATACCCGTTCAAGTTCCAACTGAACCGACGGGCCGCATTTTTTGATGAATTGTCAAATTGCCATATATGGGATGACGCCAACCAACACGAGGTGGCAATGCATCCATATAAAAAGCTGTTTGGTGCGCATTTTAGACCGGCGCGCGGTGGCGTACTTTTTAATGACGTTTGTAACGCCAATACCATCAACGGCGAGTACTACAGAACGATGCTGCTAACATGTGGTTCCAGCAAGAGGTGGCTATGTGTCACTCAGCTGTAGGGCATGGTTATCTGATCTCTATCAGAGGTGCCGTGAATTGGCCACCAAGATCGTGCGATTTAACCTGGCTAAAATTTTCTTGTAGCTTTGCCTGAAGTGGCAGCTCAATGCAAATAAACCGCAATCGACCGATGCCCTTAAACCCAACATAACCAATGTCATCGCTCATATTAGCTGCATCTATGCGCTATTGGACCACTCGCATCCGTGACAACATGAGAAGCTGCGGCGGACATTTGGGCATGGTGCTATATTCCATACAATAATGGCATACATGGGATTCGTTAATACCTTGTACACAGCTTGTTTTATTCCATTTCAATGTCGACCAATCCTCATTGAAAACCCCTTTAGTGAATCTTTAGTAAGCTCAGCTTATATTCACATATCTGTGCTGTTTTCCGTTGTGTGAATAGCGTCGCAAAAACATTAGAACCTGTATAGGGAGTCGCAGTATGGAAAAGTTTGGGAACCCCTGCTTTAAGGTCTGAAATCCTTTACTATTATGCTTATCATGATAAAAAAGAGTATTAGGCCAAAAAATACTCTCGAAGTTACGTCAGAGACCCAGACGTTTGTGAGAGGTAGCGCAGTGCAAAAAAATCTTGACGTGTATTTTATGTTTTCCAAGGGTTGAACCTGATCCTGAAATCTGCTTGAAGCATATTTCGCTGCTTGGGACAAATCTATCTAATTTTCATGCTGTCAACTTTAATAAATCCACTGGTTCAGATTATATAATATCCCATCGATCTGGAAAGGTGTCTTTTCACCCTGGGAAAGTTATTGCCTAATCTTTTTCGTCTGTCCTACTTTTCTACACTTTTGCTGAGTATGTACCTATACTTTCAACCACAATTCTTAGATTCGCCTTCTTTTTTAAGGCCTCGAACGAACAAGCCTCTACAATTAACACAGTTCTTAACCAACTGCCTCTAGTTGTGAATTTGCTGAGGTACTTTTTTTAGCTGTACCTACAGTGTGCACCCTTTGGTGAGGGCTCTACCGCATTGAACATTGCATCGAAGTCTCTTAGCTCTAGGGCCGCAAAAAAGATAGATATTCATTCGCTCTACATGTCCTAGCCTCATCTTTCTCAAATACCTATATAATGCACAGTTTTCTTACAAGATCAATGCCGTTGTATGGCTCACATAGCTTGTCGTTGAATCGTCTCCTTCAAAACCATCCGAATACTTTACGAAGAAATTTTCTCTGAAACGGCTAAAGGTAACTTCATTCGAATTTTATCGGGAAAGGGCCTTACTACAAAGTTGAAGTATTTGGCAAGCGATTGGCAAGAGTTATTCGTCAGTTGATTTCACAAGATATTGATTTTAGATGTCACAGCAGAGCCGAGGTATAGACACTCCGCGGCACAATGGAGAAAATTTCCATATAAAATCAGTGACCGCCAAAATATTAAAAATGTTTCTTGGTAAGGTCCACTGTCCCTTAGCCCCAATGCACACGGAGCAATTGAAAAAAAAAAAACTAAACCGGTTGGCAACTTGGGTTGGAGATCAGTTATGTACTCAGCCGTGACTTGACTCCACACACGAGGAAACTCATCATCACCAATCAAAATCTCTAGTTCGTTCAGTGTCGTCATGTTTTTCAACCTCCCCCACCAGCAACAGGTTGGTTGGTCTGTTCTCTGTTGTTCGCTCATCTTCGACAAACTACAAACTGAAATCAATAGACAACCCGTCATGCAAATCAACGGACGACTGGTTACAAACTGGTTTTTGTGAAACGCAAACGAGTTTTCGTCCCCATTTGATTACACGGGTTATGACTCAAAGCAAACTAGTTGCCAACTCGCATCGCTGATCAGTTTTTTTCCAGTTGCTCCGTGTGTATTGGGTCTTACTATCTCAAACCTCTAGCTGTCTTTTGTAACGTGTGTAGCATGCTTTCGTTAACCGCTAAACCGGTTTTAGGCGCTTCCAATTCTATACCTACTAGCAAACGCACTAGCGTAGCGACGCACGGATCGCTGAGTTTCACCAATTATTTCAGTATCATCTGCGTATGAAGGTAGTTAAACAAACTTTAAAAATGTCGTATCTTGTGTGTCTGTG
This sequence comes from Cheilosia soror, assembly GCA_949372485.1. Classification (NCBI taxonomy): domain Eukaryota; kingdom Metazoa; phylum Arthropoda; class Insecta; order Diptera; family Syrphidae; genus Cheilosia; species Cheilosia soror. Next base: position 120,501,892 of record OX443561.1, read on the forward strand.
AGTCATGTACAATTTTTTTCAATTATGATGTTAAAGAATTTACATGTCGGTACGTCAAAAGCATCATCGTCCACCCACACAGTCGAATGAGGTTTGCAGAGATGAGATTAGTAGCATATAGCAACGTTAAGGTACCAAAGTAGGGAATGGGAAAAAAGGAACCATATTAATAAACCTCCAAGAAACAATTATATGGAGACTATGCTTGGGCCTTTAATGTGGGTAGGTATGAAACTTTTTAACTTCCACACCACACATACTTCTAAGGGAACTTTTATTGCCTATTAGTATCGTACGTGGCTGTAACAAATTCTAATAACTGTATATGAGTAGACAACTTTTAACTTTCTTAACGACCTTACAAATAAACCAGATGGGTGACTGTTCAACTTTAATCAAATTGAATCACCAGATAAAATTGTGTCCAGGTTAAACTTATCCAGATACCCTTAGGAATCCCTTAGGGCCACTGATGAATATAACAGAACAGCATCCCAAAAGATTGTCTGGCCTTACCTAACCATTTTGCGAATTAAAGTTGTTACACAAAATAATGTCTCACATGACGTGAAACCACATGCGTCACTTTGAATAAAATCGAAAATAGTTGGGGGATGAATTCCCAACATTTTGACACGTTTTCCAAATGTATATTTTACGTATATTTATTGACGTCTTGATGAATGAAGTAAATGTGTCTGACCCCGGACGGGAGTAGGTAAATATAGATGAACGTTTTTTGACAAATTGTATAAGGTTGACCGCATTGAAGAAAAGGTCGACAGCTCATCAGGAGGCCACTTCTCTTAACGCACGTACTTCTCGAAGGATGTGACATTTTACGACAAGAACCTAACTAAATGCGTGTTGTACAGAATCTTCAATAAAGGAATTGCGATAACTTTTTCCAATCAGAAGGATATTTAGGAAGGTGTGAGTAAGGACAGCACAACTTTTCCTCAATCAGTTTAAAGACTAAAGTTCAAAGTGTTTACCATTCAAGCTTGCAAATGAAATCTTTAAGGACGCAAGACGCGCTCTAAGAACGTCATAAATTGATTTGAATAAAATTTCTCATTTTCTTGACGATATTATGGAAATTTGTCATCGATTTAAATTGGTTGTCTCGTGTAACTTTATAAACTTGCAGTGCAATTTGAAGAGTGCGCGCTACAACAATGCATCCTTTGCGTGTCAACTGCAATTTCATAAAGTAATATTTCTTGTCCCCAACCAGAACGAGTAGATATACTAAAGCAAAGCACAGTATCGAGCTAAAAGGCTCATTTCTAATGAGAACATAGCCATTGGGTGGCATGGCAACTGAGTGTATAGGAAATTTCCATATACGACACGTTGATGTTAATGATGATTATAAACTTATTGTGCGCTGCTGTCACGATAGATATTCATTGTATGCAAGTGAAAAAACTTGGCACAAATGCAGCAATGAATTAAAGCTTAAATTTTGCACAAGAACCCTCAGTTTGTCATTTTCGACAATGACTTCAACTTAAGGACATTTTGTACTCGTCTCAAAAATAACTCACACCAACAAATGGTATGAGAAGTTTGGGTAGGGTGCCTATATGGATCTATTGCGCCAAATACTTTTTTTTTATTCTTAGACCAGGTTTTAGTGAACAGTTACGCTGCGGGTGTAGATTTGTGCAAAATGAGGCAAGGGGCGAAAAATTAAGTCAATCAATTTTGACTACATACTGTCTACTTATATCGTGGCCTCCAATCTGGGCTGAACCCAGGTTGCTATATATGCAGTACTTAGAGTGCGGTGTTAAATATTCTTCCCCAAATCCCTCGAATTATAACAGGACGTACCTAAAAATTTCTCGACCCTTTAGATCCATAGTTTAATTTAATGGTCAGACAGCTTTGTTACGAGAGCTGTTTAAGTACAGCAGCAGTCAGTCGACATATCGTTGATTAATTAAATTGATTTGTGTAATGAAATAATTTTAAATTTAAAAATCACTTCAAATCTAAATTTCTATACAACCACTTTGCTTTGCGGGTAAAATTATATAAAGTGAACTTAACGTTAATGAAAATCTTTAAAACTTAATCTTAATCAGCAATACAACGGATAGGATAGGAGGAATCTTATTTCGGCAGGCACCCATGGCCTAGCTTCTCGCAACCATTCGTTTTGGGTGAGTTTCTATTTATGGGACGAATGGAAGGTACCTACAATTCTATGCCGAGTCCGAACGGCTGAATTGAGAAGCTTTTTCATGACAGTCATATACTCTTGGATGTTTGTCAGACGTTCGCGAGAGGTGGCGCAGTAGAAAAAACTTTAAGATGTAATTTGTATTTTTCCGGGGATCGAACCTGGGAACCCTCGCACAGTAGTCCAGCACACTAACCACTGCGCTACTTCGCCACTTCGGCAGCTCTTATTCGCCATATTATTCCTTCGGTCATTACCCAAATCTCATGACCATATAGGTAAGAGCTTGAACAAACACCGAATTAAAAATTGACAACTTAGCTTTGACAGTCTTATTAATAACAAAATGACCAAGCTGTCTCAATATTGATCCGCCAACCTGACCAACTCTACGGGCAAACTCAGTATTACTCCTTTCATCACTTGTGAATAAGACCCCGACATAGTTGGACTGTCCATTGCACAGAAACCTCAGTGAACATTTTTAATAATTTCCTTGATTTTTTGATATTCCTATCCTAGCCAACTTGCTTATCTGATAGAATATAGAAATATCAAAATTAAGCGTTATTTATTGACTGATTTTATGGGCGCAGTAGCTCAATGCTAGCAATTGAGCGAGGAGTCTCAGGTTCCATCCCGGGAGAAGTAAGAAAAATTACAAAGTTTTTTCCACTGCACTCCCTCTCACCGTCTGTCAAACATAAGAGGGTATACTCGTAACTGCCCTGAGAAAGCCTCTCAATTAATCCGACCGGACTCGGTATAAAATTTTAAGTCGCTTCCATTCATTCCAAGAACCTAGACTAGCCATACGGAAGTGTTGCACCAACTTCTTACTTTTTAATTTATATCCATTGATTTAGCGTCTATCCCAGAATCGTAATTTAAATCGCATACGACTCAATGGCTACATTCAGCATTTGGCAATTTGGACAGGATTCATGTAAATTTACAATCCGCAACAACAAATTATGATCAATTAGGAAAATGTTGCATGAGAACCTTATCGTCCAAGTCTTTTTATGGCACAGACGCGTAAAGGCGGACAAAAACTATTTGAAGGAAAGGTGCTTTTACATGGGCCATTCTAATCCCTCTTTGTATGGTCATTAAAAAACACAAAAAACTATTGAAATTTGAAATTTTTTGCTTAAAAACACTGCCCCCTGTTTCGAATCCATACCTGATTTCAAATTGACCCCCGTTAGAGTCTCAAATTTCATTTGAAGACATGTTTATCTTTTGCTGTTGTCGTTGTCGATTTGCTTCTTTTTTGTTTCTTTAAAAAAACATCTGAAATAGATCCCCGATGTTACATATTCGCTTAACCTTTCTATTTTGCCAGATAGCAATATTGGTTTTCCTTTTCAAATATATGTCGAATTCTAAAAATAATTTCAGCAGAAATTCGCCGGAAAATTAATTTATTTCTCTACTTGTGACAGCTTTTACTTTGCAATCTAGTAGGTATCGTTCAAAATGATCAAGGATATAATATTAATTTATCTGCGCTAACGTCCTAAGCCTAACTTCTAAGTCGTAGCAGAGTCTGTCAAGTAGCCAGATCAGAAGGAGTTCAATATTTCTTGCATCGTTTAAGAAAACCTAGACATTTCGCAGAATTCTTGGCGACTGACTTCGTGTATATATGGTCATTTCAACGAAGGTTGTCATGAACGCATATACGCGAGAATATAAAGTTTTTCGGTTTCAGTGATGCAAGTGTCATTCATGAATAATGGCTGTAGATTCGGGTTTCGCTTTAGAGATAACAGACAGCATTGTGATTTTGAAACATTAAATTCCACTCTATGAACCTCATTTTAAAATGCTGTCAAGGTCGGAATCTAATGAGCTTAACATACGTTGCCGTTCCAGTTCTATGGTCGAAGAGCAGTGACGTCCTGGAAAGAATATGAGAAGCTAAGAGTGCTGTGCTGATGTCATTAGCGAAGGAATGAATTGGATTAGAAGTTGCTGCAGACAAGAGATCATTTATAAAAATGAGAAAGAGAGTCGGAGACAGAACGGAGCCTTGGTGAACACCAGCATTTATATGATGTGTTTAAGACTTGAAACCATTCAAAACAACTCGAATTGAACTGCCAGAAAGGTAGATAGTTTTTAATATATTGAATGAGAGACGCATCAAACACATTAGCACCCATTTTTGACATAAGAGCTTGGTGCCAAACTCTGTCAAACGCCTTTGAAAAAATATCAAGCACAACATTCTTTAAATCACCGAAAAGATTGGTTCCACTTTTCGATGAGATAAGGTATCAAATCACCAGTGCGGATCTGTTGCCTCGCAAACCGTACTGCAGGTCATTGAGGAGTTTCCGTGATTCATAAGCTTACGATTTATCAGCTCTTCCATGACCTTAGAAAAAATGGACGTAAGTGCTATGGGTGCGGTTATTATTCTTAATATTTTTAACAAATGACCGAAAGATTTTACTACCCTTGGGACATTGTAGTATTTTTTGCCTCAACTTTTGGTCATATGAGAAGGACGATTTCAGTATGAGGGTACAGGCAGACTATTCTTGTTTTGGAATCTGACAGAACGTCGAACTCGTTACAAGTCGAGTTGCTGTCAAAATTAGGGTTTCTATAAAGAAAACGGAACACTGGCCATAGTCTTCAGGAGTTTGGTAGGCTACATCATTATGAACATAAAGGGTGATACCGCGATGCGAAAAGAATAATGGTACTAAAAGCGATATCCAAGTAGATCAAATGCCGATACATCACATCTGCCAGCTACCTGAGTCCCACTAAGCTCCCATAAAACAGCTGGGGGCTTATTCCCAAATGCGCGGCGGATCGCTTTTCATGGCGAATTGGTATTTTTATATTTCCAAAAGTGAGTCAATCCATTCAAAAGCGAAAGCTATTGTGAGGATTGCGGGCAATAAATCCTCCAGCAATCTGTCACCTGAATAGCTATCACTTTTGACAGCTTTTGGAAATACAAAAATATCAATCCGCCATGAAAAGCGATCCGCCGCGCATTTGGGAATAAGCCCCCTGGTTTCTATTTGACAAGATAGACGTAGATACGCCCGCAGTCCACGAATGTTGCAATAGCAATCCTAAAATTCATCATCAAAACGACACAAAAAAAACACAAATCCGACGCTACTACTAAGCACGTAACGCCGGCCGTCCTGTTGGAACCATAATCATGTCGTTTACATCCATATAATCTAATTCCGCCCAAAAGAAATTGGTTGATGGTGATGGCAATGCCGCCCGTCCGTCTATTCGTTTGCCCCACAATTCACACCAAACAGTTACTTTCAGTGGATGCATTACGGTGGACCTCGGGTGGATTTGCATCTTTTCAAATCCGTACTTATCTTATATCCAACGTACATACAAACTTGTATAATTGCGGATTCCTTTTGAAACGAATTCTTAATCCACATACCTAACCTAATCCTAACCTAATTATATTAATATTCTCTTTTTTCCAGAATTAACAAAATTCAATAGAAGGTCCTTCAATGACGATGGACATAATAATCCGGCAAGAGGACATCTCACTGTCACAAGTCGCCTTGTATGCCTCGATTTCGTTTATGGTAGTCTCCCTAATGGGGGCGATTGTCTATATTACGTGCTCCAAGAAATATCGCCTCAATTGGTTTGAGAAGACCCTTCTCGAGTCTGCCAACGACAATGATGAGGTGAATGAGAGGTAAGTTGTCATCGTCCTTATAGAACACAAATTTTAAATATAGACACACGTTTCCATGACAGTCGCGAAGCTCTAGTAAGTGGACCATCAGGTTATAACGTGGACACCATCAGTGAGTGCTCCAGAAAGGGCAACATCAGTCCGAGTTCAATAAATGATGATCCAACATTTTGGGTACCACCCATGAAAACAAATTTGAATGCATCCACTCAGGTTCTGTCGTCAGCAGGTAAGCTAGAGAAAATCCGCATTACAGCGCTTATAAGCTTCAAACTCTTTAGAGGAGTCTCCCCCACCAACACCAACCTCACCCACTGGAAGCAACAAATCTGTTTCACTGTCAATTGGCTCAGGATCAGTGCCAATAGCCCGATCTGACAAGCACATCGTCCTAGGAATGACTCCTGCTCGCCCAAAGGTTTCATCAATGAACTCAAAGCTGGATCACACCAAGATCGACATGTCCTTGTATAGAAGTGTAAGTTTCTCTCTCGTCCCACATACGTATGCAAACGAATCACAAATAAATGTCTCATTTCAGAACTCGCTTCAAAAATCTGCATCCACTCCGTCAAATGAAGAAATCCGAGGAGCTGTACACTTAAATATTCTATACGATCCCATTGCTGGCATATTGTCTGTGCGACTCCTTGAGGTAAGCTTACGAAATGTAATTGCATTCCCATTAAAAAAAAAATCTTGTAATCTTCAGGCGCAAAATCTTCAACCGCGAGATTTCAGCGGAACTGCTGATCCTTATGCCAAAGTTCGCCTTTTGCCCGACAAAAAGAACGTATGGCAGACAAGAATCCACAAGAAGACTCTGAATCCAGGTAATTTATTCAATTTTATGATTGCAACTGTCTGGCGTTGGAAACGGAAACTTTAACAATTCGCAGCTGAGCGAACTGCATCGCCTTTGGCTGTAATTATGAAGTTTGAGTGACGTTCATGAAAGGGGTTAAGTTTTGCATTCTTTTATGGGAAACTTTTCTTTTCAAGGGAAACTGCGAATTGTTGGGGAAGAAGTGTTGAATGGAAATGCTTTGGAAAAATTTTGTGAGAAGGAGTTCTCCAGTTTGTCAAGTGAAATTGTGCACGTGAATGACATTTGAAGTAAAGTGTAAAATGGGAAAAGTTACACGTACAGAGGGGGATAATTTAAAAGAAGTAGATTGACACTTAAAGTGGGTTTCCCCTTCCATAGTTGCCATGGAATATTAAAACTTGATATGTATAGAGAATTACCTGAACGAAAATGGAAAATTCCATTCCATGGCATGAAGGAGGAGACGACAGTATATTATAATAACATGCCAGAGTACTGAGTGAGGTCTTCGGTTCGATCAACTGAAAAACGAGGCCACCAGCAGAACCAGAGTGGCCCAACAGGCAAAAGTAGGTTTTGTGGATATGAGCCAAAATATTTCAAATAATATTTTAGGTAAAGATAACAAAATAAAGTTGTATTACACATATAATTGAGTTCGCATAACAAATCATAGAAAATTACGAAGATTTTAATGACATACCTAATAATACAAGAATATATTTGTTTTTTTTGTCAGATGGGCCCCTATGGTACCCATCATGTTGGATGCATATAGAAACAAATGTATGAATAATAAGCCAATATGTACGAATAATATTATTATTATAAAGAAGAAATTTAAATCTAAACCAAATTTCGATCAATGACACTTACATTGAGTACTCCAACGAAGTCAGATATCTTGGAGTGATCCTGGATAAAAATCAAGCTGGAACTCCCACATAAACCACAAAATTAAAAAAGCAACAAAAGCTTTCTGAGCCTGCCGCAGCATGTATGGTAAAACCTGGGGGATCTCTCCAAAAATCACACACTGGATCTACACAGTCATGGTCAGACCAATTATAGCATACGCCTCGATAGTATGATGGAACAAAGCCACCCAGCCATAAATAAGCTTAATAAGGTACAGCAGCTCTGGGCGCTTCCGGTGCCAAGCGTACCTGTTTCACTGCGGCTATAGAAGCCTTAATAGCCCTAACACCCCTCCAAATTTACATAAAAAAAAATGGCAATAAGCCGCTCTGCAAGTCTGATACAAGCAAAAGAGTTAAATATTAGCGAACATCAAGAACTAAAGGAACTACTTTCCAAACTTCCAGAACTTGACATGATCTGTGCGGTTACAGACCGCCTACCAAAGACACTATGCTTCAACAAACATTTCAAAGACTGCGTTAACCTCATATATAACTCAGGTATAAAAGGCGCAAACATCCATATATTCACTGACAGTCAATCAGCTAAAAAAGGCCTTAACTCACCCTATATTGACTCCAAATGAGTACTACTGCTTCAACAAAACAAAACCAGTTTATGGTGGGTCCCCGGTCACAAAGGGATTGAAGGAAATGAAAAAGCTGATGAACTATCCAGAAAAGGCTCGGACACCCCTTTCATAGGACCTGAACCCTTCTGTGCAATCACCAAATCAGCTACAAATTCGGCTCTAAAAAGCTGGGAACGAAACAAGAGCATTTGTTATTGGGAAAACATCCCCGGTCTAAGGCAGGCCAAAAAAGCTATTCAGCCTTTCAAAAGCGCTGCCAAAAGGTTACTCAAAAATCCAGTAGGCTACCTAACAGGTCACCACGGTCTGCGATATCACCTAAATAAATTACATTTAGTCGACTCGCCGGAGTGCCGACTATGTCTTGAGGAAGACGAAACAGCTGAGCATAATCATATATATATACCCTCTATGGTATAAGTATAAGTATAAGTAATAAGTACCGAAGTACCTTATTGCACCGTCTATGTCGTTCCTTACATTGGAGGAAACTGCGAGTTGTTGGTAAAAATATTGGTAGATATGTGGCACATAATCCAAGAGGCATAGAAGATCTTTCTTGTTCTGCGGGGCTGATTTTTCTCACATCTGGATATAAACTCTCAAGCTTAAATTTGAAACTGTCTTGAGATGTGCTCTTGCTGAAATTGGCTTCTGTGAAAAGAGCTTCTGGATTGTTGGAGTATTTGAATAACATGGAGAATCGTTCATAAAAAGCTTAAAGTCAGCTTAGAGCGAAAAATAGGCATTTTCTGCAGAGTCGTAATTTATGTAAAGATATTGATTGATTCGTGGATATAATTAAAGTAAATGGACACGCATTCACTTCCAAAACCGTTGTAAACTTTGTCAACATAGTTAAGAAATGTAGGCACGTTATGGGATAGTATATAGAAAAACTGAAAGCGCGCGAGAGAGGATTTTATTTAAAAATTCAAATTTGTAAAGTCAGAGTGGCCCAAGTCACATGAGCCACAAATTAAAGCAAACTGGCAAAATCATGTCAGACCCAAGTGACTTGGGCCACTGTAGTCTACTAATATTTCATTAAAAATTACAATGCCAAAATTATTTTAATGGTGCCATCTGTGATAATATTATAAGAAAACCAATGTTGGGCCATTCTGGCTTTAAAAATATGAATTTTTTAAAGGGATTGTTGCAATAAACTCAAAATCACAAAATTGTCACTTAGGCCACTCTGGGATTGTTGTCTATAGGATTTCCCAATTCATTCAAACGGTTAGTTTGGCTTTTTACCAGGTCATTGTCGCTGTTTAAGATATCCACACTTCATCGGTACTTGCTGGATCTGTTGTCATGCTCACATCTTTGTAGGCTTCTGTTCGGGCTTTATATCCTCGCCCCAGGATAGTTTGTTTTACCATCTGCAAGAACCGCCCACTTGTCCTTTTATAAAGCGGTCTGCATTCCCTTTTACTCGTATATGGAGCCCGCGAGAAGCTCTTTTCGCAAGAGTAGTGTTGGTTAGCAGTTTGGTCTTTTTATAGGTAGGTTAAAACAAAACAAAAATATTGTAAGATTGAAAGGGTTGCACTGAATAGATCTGCAGGACTCGGAGGTATGTTAGGTTATTTTACCAGTATTATATATAGGTTTTTGGAGCCAATCATAAACTATAGCACCGGTAGAATTTTGTATCTTAGAGCCGTCGGTACCACTTCAAAATCCATTGGTTCTCCAAGTTTGGCGGTCACATACCACTGAATTCAGTTTTCTGGAAAAGCCAGGTTTTGGTACCCATTGTGTCAGATAACAGTAAACTTTGAAGCCAGCTGCCTGAGGACATATTTTCAGAAGACTATAAACTATAACTTACTACAATAAGTTAGTTGGTTCTGCATTTAACATCCTATCTACAAGCATCACGGAGCAGAATTAAACAAAAATGAAAAATTTAGAAAATAGAGGTTAAAGACTGAGGCTGCTGTTGGACAAGTTTTAATTCCTCTTTGTTACACAAATGCATGCTACAAGATAGAGTTTATTAAGATTTCATTGGGCTCATTTTTTGTCACCATATGCTACAGTTGGGCAGATGTTCATTGGTTTATTTTTATTGGTGGGTGACCCTCAAAATTTTGACAGGGCTCCTTACAGTGATTACCATATCACCCTATGCCCAGATAATATAAAATGGCCTAGAAATCATCTATGAATAATATCTAATGTACATACCTATTTAAGAGTGTTTTACTTCCTTAGGGCAGCCCCCGCAGTTGCTTTAAGCGTCTTTTGGTAGACAGGCACGATTTATGACATGTTCAGAGTCCAGCTTATAATCAATGGGAATCGTTGCTTCTTTTATGGCATAAAATAATGAATTTTTTTTTAATACTTCTCTCGGGAAAGGCAAACCTATAACGCTTCATCAGCGCCCCGAGATGATTGCAGATGTATGTTTGTTCTGCACTTAAATTGCTGCAAATTGTAGTCTTCTGAAAATATATCTACATGAAGCGAGTTCCAAAGTTTGCTTGATGTCCTCGCGGTTGTCAAGTGTACTGTAGGGTCATGAGCATTAGCTGCCCGTCTTGTGGGACATTTCGAGGGCTAATGTCTTTGAGTTCCTCGGAACATCTACCATGGAAGTACCTAAGAACAAGCAAAGGTCAGCGACTTGTCTTCTGTCCACCAACGGTTGTAGATTCGATGTGAGTGTAGGGTCTCCAATATGTCGAACTGCTCATCTCTGTTTGCTGTCAAGTAGGTTAAGTGAATGTTTTGGGGCCGAGCTCCATATATGGGAACAATATTCCAGGCTTGGTCTAACCTGTGCTTTAGAGAGAAGGAGAAGATGCTTGGGGTTAAAGAACCTCTTTGCTCTAAATAGGTAGCTCAACTTAGCAGACGCCGATCTTACGATATAGGATATGTGGTCCTGCCATGTGATTACTGAATTGACTGTAACTCCTAGAAGGTGCATTGAGTCCTTGGGATGGATTGGATGGTCATCCATTTGGATCTGAGGAACTTTTGATGGATTTTTCCTGGAAAATGTTGTGAGCTGTGTCTTGTTTGCATTAAATACAACCAAGTTGTCTTTTCCCCACTTCAAGATTTTGTCCAGATCACCATTTAGAGAACTAATTTGTTCACATCTCTGACTGTGTGATGTAGCCGCATTCACAGGCCCACTGTTCGAGATAGAGGATATAAGAGTGCTGTCATCAGCAAAGCTGTAGATATTATTATTTGTCGATCCAAGCAAATCGTTGATGTGGAGAAGAAATAGAGTTGGGGAAAGAATAGATTATAGATCCTTGGGGCACTCTCGCATTTATAGCAAACGAATTAGATGATACACCATTTACCACAACTTGGATCGATCTTCACAGAAGAAAATTTTGCATCTATCCGCAGAGTTGTTGTGGTAATCCATAGGACGCCAACTTGCCTAATAGGGCTCTATACCAGATTCTGTTAAATGCCTTTGATATGTCCAAGGCTATGGCTCTGGATTCGCCGTGTTGTTCAATTGCTTGCGTCCATAAGTGCGTTACGTAGCTTAACAGGTCTCCAGTGGAACGACGGCTCTGAAATCTGTATTGCCTGTCACTTATTAATCGGTGACCTTCTAGATATTTAATTATTTCGACATTTATTGCCTTTTCCATTACTTTTGAGAGCATTGAAAGTAACGCTATTGGACGATAGTTCTGTGGCAGACATTTCCTCCCTTTCATTGCTTATCCTCACTTCATTTTGGTCAGGTGGTCGGAAGTCTTGCCTTTCACCACCCACGTTGAATGGTTTATTCAGCGGAAATTGTGTCCTCTTCGCCGTTTAACAGTCTGCAGAAATGTTTTTTCCATATGTTCTCAGCACCGACTGTGACTCCACTACTAAGTTTCCATGACACATTCTTTATGCATTTTTGGTAGCTTCATATTATTGCACATTAGGCTGATATTGACGAATTTATCCTTCATGCAAATAGTTGTAAGGCGTTCTCTGATGTGTCGAAAGCTCAAGACTTCTGGCCTTAGTCTGCCGCTTGCAACGAATACACATCCAGATGGACGCTGCTTCTTTCATTGTAGCAAATAACAGTCAAAGATGTCACAGTTTTTCATCCTCCCTTAGCCCATCTCACCGCGCTTCCTGGATGGCGGGTGATATGTGCATTGTAGCAGTCAAGGGCCTCCGATAATAATTGTTCGACGGCACGCGGTCGGTTCAGGGTTCGAAGATTATAACGTGGTCCTTTTTTCGTTCTGCAAAGTCGTCGACTGTAATTCCATCCGTATCCGAGGCTTTTGTTTATTTCTGAACCATTCCTTTTTTTCCGTGGTTATGTAACTGATCCCTTTAAAAAAAAGGAAATTCTCGCTCAATCGAAGGTTCATAAGTCAGGATATGTCCCAAAATGATATAGCTACTGCAGTAAAAGCCTTATTCGAAGACTCCGAAAGAACTCAGCTTCAAAATTATAAGGGAGGATATATCTCAAAGATGAGTTGAGTATGTATAAAAAGGGGCTATACGGCTATACCGTATCCCCTTATGTATATTGCAGTTGGGTATTACAATAATCATTGGATCTAATTTAAATCTTTTTAACAAGTTCCCTTAAAATAAATACCGTCATATTTAAATATACTTTCAGTATTCGATGAGGACTTTGTTTTCGAAGAACATCCAGCTGTCATTGAAAAGAGGACGATTGAAATTCTTCTATACGATTTCGATGCATACTCGCGACACGTTTGCATTGGAGGATCTCAGCTACCCCTTGCTAATGTGGACTTAACGGATAAGGTTCAACTTTGGACTCAATTGGGCTCCTGTTCTGAGCAGGTTAGTTAAAATTTGAATATGAACTTTGATTTACGAAGTACCTTGATAACCCATTTGACAGGATTCCAAAATTGATTTGGGCGACCTTATGCTATCGCTGGCCTATCTACCATCAGCTGAACGTCTAACAGTCGTCATGATTAAGGCACGTAATCTACGAGTTGTCGATGATACTCGCAACTCATCCGATCCGTATGTTAAAGTGACCCTAATCAATGGTGGTAAGAAGATCAAGAAACGCAAAACGGGCGTCGTTCGCAATACCGTCAATCCGGTCTTCAATGAAGCCCTAACCTTTGATGTTCACAAGGAAGTTCTAAAGAACTCAACTTTGGAGTTCACTATTGTCCATGATGGGCTATTGGGTAAATGTCTTTTTTTTTATTTGTATACGTTTCTTCAAATTCATTTTCTTTTTGTTTTAGGATCAAGTGAAATTCTCGGACGATCTATAATTGGTAACTCTCCAGAAGTTCGTCTCGAAGAGAAAATGTTCTTTGACGAGATGTTTCGTTCGAAAAGTGCCACCGCCCAGTGGGTACCGCTGCAGGAAGTCATCGTTAAAACATCCACAACTAATCCGTCCCATCAGGGAAAGGGCATTTAAGTATAGCGAAAGGAATTTTGTTTGTTAGGGAATATAAATTATATACACCTATAGCGAGAACTTTGCTTATACGATTGCTATAATAGCTCTCCTAGATGTGACCCGAATAATGTTCCACTGAGAGCTCCTCATTTGACATTGAGTACTCCAAAAAACAAAGTGTAATCTTCCAAAATATAATAATGTTTCTATGTATGCTGTTGTTGTTAAGATGCATGCATGTACGCTTATAAGGATATCAGGTATTAGAAGGTAAGGCTGACGCCTTTTAGATTTTAGGCATGACTAGGGTTTCAACTAACGCATTTTGGATTGGATATAAAGTTGCAACTATTTACAAATTGTAAGTAAACGTATTTGTATACTATAAGTCTAAATCAAACCCGTTTAAATTTGGTAATAGACTTTCCTTAGTATGGTGGTCTAAAAGTTGTGCATTAACTTGTTTTTCTAACGATTTAAATTGAATGAGCTTTTCAAACACTGGTTCGTAAAATTTATATTTTTATGAACTGTTTAGGCATTTACTGTAAGAGATCTGAGCGGTTCTGTATACGATTGGAATATTTATGTTTAAGAAGCGTTTTTTTAAAGAAAAAAAAAATTTCTAACTTTTGGACCACCTAAGAATCTTAAAATTAAATAATTATTCATTATAATTCTTACTCAAATTGTATCCTCTTGGAAATCTCATAAAAAGTAAACAAAATCACTTAGTATACCAAAACCTAGCAAGTACTAAACACAATTATTTTAATGTTTAAGTACTAAATGTATATCTACTAATGTATTACAATTAAATGTCCATTGTACCTTAACCTTTACAAGTATTAAACTAAGATTGAAATGTAATTAAATAGAACAATTATTTTTTATCCTAAACGCCAGTAAATATTTTGTATAAGCTTTTGTACCAATATTTTGCAGTCTTTATATAAATTATATGGCGACATATTCATGGACCTATTAATTTTTCATTTTAATTTTATATAATTATGGAAATATGTATAACATTGACTGCTTCTCATATTACGTATTTTGTGTATACCTAATAAAAACTAAAATTAATTGTAATGCTAAGCAAATCAGCAACTAATACACCAAAAAGTATGAAAATATTGTTATCCCACCCATGGAATAGAAACGTGTTTTTTTGTAAGTAAATGACAAATTTAACATTGATATATGAAATAAAAAATAATTTTTTATATACCTATTATTTTTATTGGTAGTGATTTAAAATAGAATAAAATATATTAAAATACATTTATGAACAAAATTATTATTATAATTATAAATATTGTGTATTTTATCAAAGAAGTTTTATTTATAATAAATCTAATATATAAAAATTAATTTTTGTTTTTTGGTTCGTCTTCCATTCGTTCCTATGCATTCTAATAAAATTAATTTTTAACTTTCTCGTATACGTAGTATCTAAGAGAAAGATTTTGTTTTCGTACAAAATTTCGAACTCGAGATTTTGATCAATTCTGATATTACGATGATAGGGGAACTCAAAAAAGTGGGTCTCGCAATTCTGTCCGTCCGTATGTCTGTCTGTCCCACCCCTGGGGAATCTAAACGCTTGGACGGATTTGCTTCAAACTTCGTATTTAGAGTTTGTGGGCTTCCCGCTCGGGACGTTTTTTTTTTTTAACCTAGCCCTAATATTAACGGTAGGTACCTCCCATATAAAAATTTTACGAAATATGACGAAATATGCCTAAATTTTGATTTTTTCGAAAACGGCTCCAACGATTTGAACCAAAATTGATAGTAAGCATGCTTTACCTGACTGCATACCCAGTTTTTCGCTAAAAAGTCCAGCAACGGCAGTTTTAAAAATTGGCTTTTTCTCGAAAACGGTAAAAACGATTTTAAAAAAAAAATTATTTTCAAGGTACTATTGTCATTCTTAACTTGATAGCAAACTCAGTTTTCCTCCAAAAAGACTGCGTCCTTCGTTATCCACCCAAATCCCTAATAATAGTACTTTAAAAAACCGCTCATATCTCTAAAACGCCATTTTCGATTATGATAAAAATATTACTGTCAGGTAATGCTTAAATCCATAGTAATACCATTTGCTCAGTTTTGAGCTAAATAGTTGAAAAACAGTGTTTTTTGAACCATGAATGCGTGCTTCGATTTTCACCCCAAACGCTAAAAACTGTACTTTAAGAACTACACATATCTCGAAAACGCCATTTTCGATTTGGTTAAAAATGTAACTGCTAGGTAATGTTTATATCCTGAAGAATGCGTCCTACTCAGTTTTCAGCTAAACAGTTTAGTAACAGTGCTTTTTGAATCCAAATTGTAACTTTTGTCAGCATAATTTTACAAAAAGCCGCTCTAACGATTTTGATCAAAATACATATTTAAGACAACATAAGCATTCTAAACATGATCACGTACTTAGTTTTTCTCAGAAAACTCGAATATTGCCGTTTTATGAATATTTCTCAAAAATTACTACCCAAATCCTGATCTTTATTCACACACGGTATATTTTTGCAAAGCCCAAAACTTCAGTGGCGATATAATTCGAAATTCATCGCCCACTTGCATTGAAGGAAATGTCAGTTCGGGGTGAAATTTGAAAGTAATAAAGTGTTACGTAGTTACTATTACTACGTATGTTTATGTAGTACCTATGTGTATTACGTATTCAATTAACAAGGGTTCAGTTACTAAACCTGAGGTATGATTTTAAACGTAAAATTTGCTGGAATGAATCTGAGATTCTGCGAGATTCGCAATAAACGAGAAAGTTACGTGCGACCCAGTCGTGCACATTTTTTTGTAAGTGCTTGTGCTGACGTCCGCGACTGATCTCAAATACAGTCAATAAATACTAAATACTAAATACTAAAGTGTTACTGTAGAGTTGCTGAAAATTGATCAAAGGGGCGTAGCAACTTCCATAAAAAAATGCTATGCAAATTTTTCTATTTTTCTATACTAATGGGAGTTAAGATTGTAACAATCATTTTGAACATTGATGTCTGAAAAAACACTTTGCGGATGGGATGCAAAAACGGGGTCTGGCACCTCCCATACAGTAAAGTTATTTTAAAAACTATGTCTCGGCATTTATTGTAGCTTTAGCATTTTGGGGAAAATATTTGTTATTATTTCTTTAAGGTAGGTAGATATGAATGGTTAGACTACGTTTCTGGACAGAGGCACATTCACTTTGCTCTTAAATGCATGCGTGTCATATGGAGTAACTTCAAATTTGATATATTTAGCATCACAACCAGTCGTTAAAAGCATCTAAAAAGTATATTATTAACTTGCTGACGATGTAAAAAAAACGCTGAAGTCGACAAAAAACGTGTTTCTATAAGTACCTCTTTTTTACCCTATAAAGTCGACAAACTACCTGGAAAACCAGCCTGGAAAATGCTTCTCTGTTCGACCCAACTCACAAAACTATGGTCAAGAAATTGAGTGAACAACGAGCTAAGAATCAAGATTCTTCTATTATTTTCAGGCCAAGAAGGATCACTTTTTTAAAATGGTGCTTAGTTGGCGCTACACAATTTGGGGTTTGCTTGGGCCCTAATCAATACGCCTCACGTATTCCTGGGTTGAATAAAGTCGAAACCTTTGCGGTTTGTGGCGCGATGTTTATTCGCTCTATACATATTGCTAGTTACCTTAGAGCAATGATTCTCAATTTTCTGATCCTGCGATGTCACACTACAGCACGTAGAGTTCGCTGTTAAATCTCCTTCTCCAAGTCCCGTCAATGCAAACAAAGCCGAAAATCACTATAACAACGTAAGGAGCATTATTTAGTCCGCAACAACTATCTATCCGATGGAGCACTCAGCCACAACTACTGGTCCATTGTACTGCCAAACAGACACCTAATTGCTGTATTTAATTTTCCCGTCTTTCGTTGAAAGATGAGAAGGAGCTTTAGTGATGAAGAGCTTAGATGTTCGACACTTACCACGTCAGCCCCAAAGATCCGCCACCTGATGCGAGCAAAGGCAGGACAACTACAGAGGAAGTGCTCCGCTGTATCGTCATCCTCTCCACAAGCAGGACAGATGGTGGTGTTGCTCAAGCCCAACACATTTAAGTGTTTGGCAAAAGCTTGGTGGCCCGAAAGGACGCCCACAAGCAGTCTGCAGTCGATTCTCTTGAGAGACAGAAGAAAGGACGCGGACCTTTTGCAGATGTCCGGACGCAGTCTCTTGGTCTGTCTACACCCAGCACAGTCACGCCACCGACACTCGTGCTTAGCCTACCGACCAAGTTCAAAGAAAGCTTTAGTTCGAGCACTAGCTCATCATCGACCTTCGCTAGGGGCAGGGACCTTGACGTGTGCGCAATCTTATAAGCGCCGGTGCGAAGGCTTAATGTTGCAATGACTCAATGGGCTATGCTGTCGGAGGCGGTAGTCGTCTGAAGGGTCACCCATGGCAGACAGGCTGTTGAGGAGCAACTAACTAAGAACTGCCCATGGGGAGTAAACCGCATTATCAAATCTCTAATCCAAGGTGGAACAGCATATGCTGAGGGATGCGTGACTAAGAGAGTGCTTAGTCGCTAATATGCGGACTCCGAATACCAGGCGACCTTCGGTTTTAAACCAGCCTTCCTGTGCCGTACCGGGCTCCGGCATGGGTGATGTTTCTTTCCCGGATACTCGTGGGATCAATATTTCAAACCAATTAAATACAAACTTACAGACTGATGCATCTGCAATCGCATCAACCTCTGGTCTTGCTGTCGGGCAACCAGAAGAGCAAACGGATCGAGCAGCCACTGGGCTCTCGATGGTCAACAACTTCTGTGCTGTAGAGCATACGACCACTTCTCGGTCTGCTGTCGGGCAACCGAATCCCCCCCAAAGTAAGGAAGGAGACGTCATGTGGACCCCATCCAAACTTCAAGACTGTGTCAGGAAAGAAGATGAGGATCTGCCCACTTCCGACTCCGACACATCCACCGTAGTTGACACCTGTAGTGTGGTATCCGAGAAATCGGGATGCTCCGCAATTGGCAAGAGCTTGGCCGGACTAAAGATTCAGCAAGGTGGATATGTTAAGCTCAGCGGTTTCGCAAACAGACGCTTCAAAAGTGCCTTGCGGAGTGGCTTAGACAGAGAAAGTGCTCTCATCTTAGCCAAAGCCGCTCAAGACAAAAGACCAAATGCCAAACGAGTTAGATCGGAAGATCACACTCCCCCTGCATCGGCCGCCAAGAAGGTCAAGAAAGGTCCTATACCTGAGGCTCCCACCTTTAGTCAGATGGCAAGCCTAGTTAGGTTAGGTATCATTCCGGCCGACTTGACTAAACAACCACTCTCTCCGGAGCAAATGGCTCTCGTACAAGAAGCGGTTATCGACACCTCGATCGAATTGAGCAACTGTGGCGTTTGGCCGAAGTTCTCAGGTTCGCATCTTAAGTCGGGGTGGCTTTTGTTTGTCTGCACAGACAGTGCTACTGCTGGATGGATGCGCTCTAACTTTGAGAGTATCAGAAACAAATGTGGTCTGGACCTGATGCTGGTGGAAGAGGATTCATTTCCAAAGCCACACATCGTCCGTGGTTTCTTTCCACAGAGTCTGGAACTCTCAAATGAGAAAGTGCTAGCCACCCTTACGGCACAAAACGCCGATCTTATGGCAAATACCTGGAGAGTCGTCAAAAGGGGTAAGGATGGTGCACTCCTTCACCTGGTGCTCGCAATTGATGACGCATCCATGGCCAAACTTCTTGAACTTAAGGGGAAAGTATCCTACCGCTTCGGTCAGATCAAGTTGATTCTCAAGAGCACCGATAAGAATCCTGAGACTGACAGCGGTACCCCTAAAGTCGGAGTAAAAGCCACTTCGGTACCTCCATCTGGCAATGTGGCCGCGAAGGTACCCCTCGATACTGGCTGCGCTATCGGGCCAGCCATACCCAGCGACACAACTAGCGGAAAGACGACAGCGTTGGCTGCTCCCGTGAACCGCACCCAATCAACCAGCAAAGGCAGTGGTATTGCTGCTGGGCATGCCACTCCCAGCGGGTCTGGGTGTAATTCTAAGGTGACTACTGACGCTCAGTTGACTCGCTCGCATACTGCACCCAAGGGCACAGTGCCCCGTAGTTTTAACCAAGCCGGCAAGCCGGCAAAACCGAGTAACGCAGACTTTGGTCGCGCCAAAGGTAAAAATGAGCCTGCCAGGTTCAGTACAATTGGTCGTCCTGGACAGGCTGCCTGTCGCAGAGGAAAGGGTCCTAAAAAAGCCCAATTACTCCGGCAGGCTCGATCTGATAAAGATCAATGAACACCTTCAAGGTGTTACAGGCGAACCTCCATCATGCTAAGGGCGCGTCCGCTACCCTTAGTAAGAGGTTGGCCGAGGAGAAGATAACTCTGGGTCTCATCCAAGAACCTTGGGTTATCCGCGGACTTATAAGAGGACTTGGAAATAGGGCAGGTGAGCTTATTTACAAACGCGATGAGCCAGTGCCAAGAGCGGCCTGCTTTATCGACAAAAATATCGACTTTCTTCCCATTCCAGAATATACAACAAAAGACTTAGTGTCCCTACTAACGGAGGTACCGACCGACAGAGGCACTCAATACATCGTGTGTGCCTCGGCGTACTTCCCCGGCGACGACGACAACATTCCGCCAACAGAAGTCCAAAACCTAATTCGCTACTGCCAGAGGAACAACCTACACTACATCATCGGGTGTGATGCCAATGCGCATAATATGATCTGGGGAAGCAGCGATAACAACAAAAGAGGTGAGTGTCTTTTAGATTTTCTAATTAGTAGTAATGTTGATATTCTTAACAAAGGTTCTAAACCAACCTTTATAAATGCGATACGCGAAGAGGTAATTGACCTCACTCTTGCTAGCCCATTTATATCAAATTTCATTGAAAATTGGCATGTGTCAGATGAAGCCTCACTGTCAGACCACCAACATATTAGGTTTGACATACCAGGTCTATTAACACAGGCCCCAAATAGGTACGATCCCAAGTCAACGGACTGGAGAATGTATCGAGGACTTGTCCTCTCTAAGACGGATATGCTTGTCTCGTCAATTGAGTCCACGTGGGACCTTGATGAAGCAGCATACCAGCTAAATAAAGTGTTGATAACCTCCTACCAAAGTAGTTGTGTCAGTAAAACCAGCCTGTGTAAACGTAAGGTTCCCTGGTGGAATGACCAACTTGCTAAGCTCAGGAAGAAGGTTAGAAAACTCTTTAACCGAGCTAAACAAACCAAAATGTGGGACGAATATAGGTTCGCCCTCACAGAATACAACTCAGAACTGAGAAGATCGAAAAGATCATCATGGAGAAAATGCTGCGAAGACATAGCAGACATGCCGGTTGCAGCACGTATCCATAAAGCTCTGCGTAAAGATCATACCAACTGTGTAGGTTTGCTAAAGAAAACTGATGGCACCTACACAACGGACCGTACGGACACAATCAAAACCTTACTTCAGGTTCATTTCCCAGGTTCGTCTCTCCGAGAAACACACGATAACTCGAACGATATTGACACTAAGGTCTCTGTTTCAAGTAGGGTTAATAGTCTATCTGGCAAGATCTTCAGTCCAGACAAGGTAAGATGGGCAATTGGCTCTTTCAAACCTTTCAAGGCCCCTGGGGGTGACGGCATATTCCCAGCCCTAATTCAAAGGGTTATAGACGTTATACTTCCTGCGGTTATTGCCTTATTTAGAGCAAGTTACAACTGGGGATACATTCCTTTCTCCTGGAGACAAGTGAATGTAATCTTTATTCCAAAAAATGGCAACAGGCCAAGCGAACTGCCTAAATCATACAGACCTATCAGTCTAAAATCCTTTGTTCTTAAAACCATGGAAAGACTCATCGATGTTCATATTAGAAGACAGTTAGAACTATCTAACTCTCTTCACTCAAGTCAATTTGCGTACAGAAAGGGTAAATCCACTGAGGGTGCTCTTCATTGCCTTGTCAGAAAGGTAGAAGAAACTTTCAGATCCAAGGAAATTGCCCTCTGTGCATTTTTGGACGTTGAGGGAGCCTTCGACAATACCGGCTACGACTCGATCGCTAAGGCAATCAGATGCAAAGGTATCGAAGACCCGACCAACCAATGGATCAGAGCCATGCTGGAAAGTCGGATAATTACATCCTCCTCCGGAGGTGTGTCGGTGTCTGTAACGGCAGCAAAAGGCTGCCCCCAAGGGGGAGTACTCTCTCCTCTCTTATGGTCACTAGTCGTCGACAGTCTACTAGTCAGTCTGCATAGCCTAGGCTTTAGTGCCATCGGCTACGCTGACGACCTAGCGATCATCATTAGTGGAAAGCTCAGCGCTACCATTACCTGTAGGATGCAGAACGCACTTCTACATGTCTCAGAATGGTGCAATTTGGAAGGACTTTCCATAAATCCTAGTAAAACCATTCTAGTGCCTTTTACAAGGAAGAGATTGGTTAATCTTAACACTATAAACGTAAACGGCACTACTTTGAGCTACTCCAATGAAGTCAAATATCTCGGAATTGTCCTTGATAAGAAGCTCAACTGGAACTCACAAATCAAGTCCGCCACAGAACGTGCCACTAGGGCCATGTGGGCCAGTAGGCAACTTTATGGCAGAACTTGGGGTCTAAACCCCAAAATGATACACTGGCTGTATATCATGATGGTAAGGCCCATTATCACATACGCGGCAATTGTCTGGTGGCCGAAAGTTCTCCAACGGACAACGGCAAATAGACTACAAAAATTACAGCGTATTGCCTGTCTCGGCATCACGGGTGCGATGCGCACTTGCCCTACTACAGCATTAGAAGCTATTACAGGGCTTTCACCCCTACATATATTTATTAGGAAAGTGGCAGCTAGATGTGCTATTAAGCTACAGCTAGAATACAAGTTTAAAACAGCTGACCATGTGGGACACCTGGAAATACTTAACTCAATCCCAAATATGGACATGTTCTGTTCCACCCCCGACATTATGGTTAGGGAGTATAGTTTTGGGAAATTATTTGAGGTAGAAATACTGGACCGCGCGAAATGGGACAATGGTGTTCCGACACTAAACCCCAAAAGTTTGGTCTGGTACACGGACGGATCGAAAATGGAATCTGGAGTTGGTGCTGGTGTCTCTGGACCCAATACCAAAGTCTCAATACCTATGGGAATGTGTCCCACGGTTTTTCAGGCTGAAGTCCATGCCATTGAGGTCTGCGCCGATTGAATCTCCAGTAAGGGAATTAAAGGCGCCACAATACAAATCTTCTCAGATAGTCAAGCGGCTTTACAAGCCCTTTCGTCCAACACGATGGACTCAAAAACAGTAAAGTGCTGCTACGATGCCTTGCAAGTCCTATCCAAACACAACAAGGTTAAACTTGGTTGGGTACCTGGTCATCAAGGTATTGAGGGCAACGAATCGGCGGACCAATTAGCTAGGGCTGGTTCGGAATCCACGTTCTGTGGACCAGAACCTTATTGCAGAGTCAATTGGGCTACTGCTTTAGGTCTAATTAACAACTGGGAACATCAACTTCGTCTAAACCACTGGGAAAATGTTCCGGGCTTAAGACAATCCAAAAGTTTAATTAAACCTTACTCCTACAAGGAAATCCTCAACCTAAATAAGGATAATATCAGAAGGCTGGTGGGCTTTCTCACAGGCCATTGGGGCTTGAGATATCATCTTAACAAAATGAACTTGTGCCCGGAGATAGAATGTAGGTTGTGTCTTGAGGATGTAGAATCCTCCGAACACATTCTCTGTGATTGCCCGGCACTTCATTGGTTAAGAAAACGTATCTTCAACAAGGAGATACTTTTACCAGCAGAGCTCAGGAACTCCGCTACTAAGGACATAGTGGCCTTCACTAGGGAAGTCACACGTCTCTTAGAATAACCTTATCCCTTCCGATACAATAGATCTTTTAGGTCGCAGTGTCAGCCAAATGGGCAGGGAATTTAAAAAAAAAAAAAAAAAAAAAAAAAAAGCTCATCATCGAAGGTTCATCAAAGCATCTAGAGCAGAGCCCGGAGTGCTAGGGAAGGCCCCTGGCAGCCAAAGTTTGGCGAAAGATGCCGTAACACGTTTCCCCGAAAGCCTGTTCCACCACACAACCGATGCATATGAGAGAAGTGGTTTTACCATTGCCATATAGATCCAAAGGCCCCTTTTAGGAGATAAGCCCCATGTCTTGCCAAAAGCGCCTTTGCACTGCCAGAAAGTCGACAGCGCTTTATAGGTATTTGTATTTACCACAATCCGCTGCGAAAACCTTAAGGATATCTTTATCTTTATCGTCTTTATCGTCTTCGCTAATGTCCATGCTTCCGCAACATAATAGCAGGATTCGGATGATGAGAGCCTTATATAGAATTTTCTTTTTTTTTCGACAGAAGAACTTGATGCAAAATTGTATCAAATGTGTTTGAAAAATCAAATAATCTTCATTTCATCGGATTGACGGAGTTTGGTTCCACTTTTCGGTGACATAAACCATAAAATCACCAGTGGAAATGTTGCCAAGGATACAAAACTACTGGTTTTGCATGATTCAAGATAATGTTTAAGATGACAAAATATTAGCCTTGCTATGAGCTGAAAAAAAAATGGACGCAAGTGATATAGGTCGGCAATTGATGGCTCGCCTATTTTTAGGGACAAGCTGGACAAAGGCGAAGAACACCTCTTCGGAGAGCTATGATAAGTCTTGAAGTTTAATAGGATTCTTTATTCGTGCACTTCTTTGGTTGCTAAAATTTGTCGTCTTTAGTAAAATGTAAATGGCACTAATGCTTAACATTTGCTAAATGCTAAAAATGGGTTTGTAATGAAGGGACTAAAGAAGTAAAAATTCTGATGCATTCTCGTATTTCTAAAGTTGACTAAGTGATTCTTGACAATGTTTAAGGTTTTTTTTATAGACGAGATATGTATGTTAAATTGTTATAGCAGATTTTTACTGTAGTTTTACCCAGCCTTGTCATTTGTCAACATCGGTAAGGTACCCATAAACTCAAGCTATACCTATTTCAGACATAGCCAAACCTTAAAAACTTTTAAAAATATCAAAGAAAATGCCATTCACTTCAACTTGTATCAAGAAAAACTCTCTTTATTGCATCCCTTTTTTTTGTGGAAAAGATAACCCAAAAACACACAAGCTTAGCACCGCACTCCCACACCCGAGTCAAAACCAGGTACAGCTTCCAGTTTCGGCTTGGAATGATCTCTTTTATACATAGGACTCATCTAACAATGTCATTTGGCGTGCTATCAACTCTTCGACACAGTACTTTGGTTCGACTCTAGCATTCTTTGTCGGCAATTGAATGCCAAATTGGCTAACGCTTCGGCGGCATCGAGTTCGTCTTTTTGATGGATTGTGTCGTAAACATGAGTCTTGTGCTGCCGTTGATGGACTTTATCCGATTTGCATCTAAAAGAAAACCCGAATTTAATGGACACCCTGTAAATTGTACACCCACCATCACTTACCTCTTACTGTTCCACTCAATAAAGTAGTTATTCTTATTCGGTGTGAATTTGGCAGCACTTTCTAGCCATTTCGACAATTCAGGGCTGCAGCTGGCTGATGAATTCAGTTTATCCGAAGGCGTTGTATCTCGCAGATATTTCTCCATCATTTGCTGTTTGTACTTGGTATTGGCTGAAAATGCTTGATTCGTGTTCATTTTGTCGGACTTTACAGCGTCCTCAGTCGTTGAGCTTATTTGGAAGCATTGTGGCGTCGAAGAGCAATTGAAGGGTGCCTCCACGAAAAATCCACTAGGAACATATGTTACATTTCGACTGAAAGTCTGCATACTACTATTGTCCTGGCCAACTTCGTCGGGTTCCAGTGAGTCTGCATCCTCGTCACTGGAGCTGAATGGCATGGAGTTCTCAGTTTCGTGACCATTATCTTCCCAAATACTATCAGCTGACGATATACTGAACTGTTCGACATTCCCCTTGGCATTCGTATTGTAATTCTTTATCAGGTGTCCCCAGGACTTTTTTGATCGCTCTCGTTTTGAGTTTTTCAATTTTCGCCGCCAGTTGGCGAACCAATTGCAGATTTGTGTATAGGTTAGGCCGGTTTGAATTGCGAGAGTTCTCTTCTCATCACGACTGGGATAGGGATTGTCGCGTCGTCGTATTAGCCAGTCCTTGAGCATACGTTTGATGTCGGGCGTGAAGAGACGTTTCGCCGGACGGTGCATATCATCTGGTGGCCATATCTTTCTATAAATTAATGCACACATTTTAGACAAAGTGTCAGGAATGATTGGTAGAGAAGTATCGAAAACAGTTAAGAGCATGCACGTTATTGAGAAAAGAAAAGTATATCAGTGGCGAATGGGTTAGGACTTAGGACTAAAATTAATGTATGAGTTGTTTATTACCAAACAAGTAAAATGATTGCGTTTGGATAAGTTTTCAAATAAAATCTGGCCACACAACAATCCATGACGAACCTACTGTGGCGGCGGTTGCGCACTGGACGAGATGACTTTTCAATAGTAGTCGTTTTTTCCATTGAGGTAGCTGAAACAAAAAAAAAATATATGTAGATATACTTCAGGACCTCAGCTAATATATAAATAGCTACTTCAGTTAAAAATAGTAACAAATATACCTATTCCGGCACTTATTTTCGTTTCGTTCAGATCATCTGTCAAATTAATCTATTTCATATAAAGGTTTACAGTGGTTCGCCATGACAGATGTAGAGTAGGTAAAATTACTCTTGTTATGGGAATGCGTACTGTGGGTACCTATATAATGTCACAACCCTTCTCTTTGGTCGAAAAATGAAAAAATAATTTTGAATTTACATTGACCCTTGGCATTTTTTAACTTGCCAGCCGCTGGATGTTTTTGGTAAGGATTCAAATGTTGGCCATACTAAAACTATCACTAAATTGACCATCATTAGGATTTACATTTTTAATCCTTAACTGATGGTGACAACCCACCACCGGAATAATACCAAAAAGAGCAACCCTCTTAACCACCACAAGGACATCGACACCCGGATTTGAACACCCTGAGGTCAACCCAGACAACGATGCATACTATACGAGTTGAATCTGAGACAATACTCACAATTTATATAAAATCTAATTATTTAAATAAATATCTCTATAAACCTTTGCGCCCCTGTCGTTGAGACAACACACTAAAATATTAATTATCACCATTTTCTTAACTAGCCTTAAGTCAAATTGTATAAAATAAAAAGTTAAATAAATACAAATTAAATCTTAAAGTTTTTCTACTGCGCCACCTCTCGCGAACGTCTGACAAACATTCGAGAGTATGACTGTCATGAAAAAGCTTTTCAATTCAGCCGTTCGGACTCGGCAAATTGTAGGTCCCTTCCATTCGTCCCAAAAATAGAAACTCATACAAAACGAATGGTTGCGAGAAGCTAGGCCTTGGGTGTCTACCCGCCTGTTGCGCCACCTATTTATTTATTTTTTTAATAAATACTAATGTAATGTAATGTTATGTTATGTAGTTTCTGACTCAGCAGCTCTTTGTAGGCTCCAAGCGACCATGCTCATATATTCTAAGGCGTTCAACGTCGAATTTCTTCTTGTGGAAGGTTCGCAACTTGTTTTCGTTTACCTAAAAGTAGAGCTCTAAATTTTGCCGCAATTATAGATAAAGGTAAGAGTTGATGCTTGCCGATGAACAATACATTCATGTTGAAGTTGAAGATGTT
The DNA here is from genome assembly GCA_949372485.1 of Cheilosia soror. Lineage (NCBI taxonomy): Eukaryota > Metazoa > Arthropoda > Insecta > Diptera > Syrphidae > Cheilosia > Cheilosia soror. The sequence continues at coordinate 120,529,310 of OX443561.1, forward strand.
AAGGTGCCTGTCCATTTGAGAGTAAAAGTGGTGCGAGCAGCTCTCAAGCAGCTCTCGAGAGCAAACTCGCAAGTGGACATAGCCTTGAGAGTAGTTCCTGGAGAGCTAATATTTTACTCTCGAGATTCGAGCCTTTTGAAAGTTACTCGCAAGTGGACACATGTTCTTAATTCTTATCACTATCGGAGATTAGCTCGCAAAATTCCAACATGGTTCATATTTTGCGAGCAGCTGTCGGGAGTCGACAGGCAAAACAATGGATATCGGAGGAAATAAAACAATTTATAGAACTGCCATACACACTCACAAGCCATACCAGGGCTTCCTCTAATTTGGTATCCTTTTTAAAAATATTTGGACCAACAGATTGAATAATTATAAATGCTCTACTTCACTTAGTGTCCAACGGTTAAAATCCCTTAACACCTGATGAGCATCTTCAATTTGAAGCTCTCTTGCAAGAGCAGACCCTTCACCGAGTTGCCGACGACGATCTACCCATGGTTTAATCCAGCACTTCTTTTTTGCTTCATTCTTTTCGTTAAGAACAGTCCTAATAATTATTAACGCAGCGGTAACCTTTTGCTTGTAAGAATACATTTTAACTGGTAACTAGCAGACGAAATATATCAAGTGGACATGGTTATGAGAGTACTCTCAGGGAATCTACTCTCAAAATGTTATCAAAGAACTCGCGAGATTAAAATCTCGAAATGATTACTCTCAAACAGTGTTGCCAGTTTGACTGTTTTCCAGTCAAATTTGACTGGATTTTTTCGGTTTTGACTGAAAAAAAAAAAATCAAATCCAGCCGACTGTTTTTTTGACTGGAGTTTTTTCCTAAAAAAATAATACACCTCCAATTTAAAGCTAGTGTACTTATATGAGATTCGCGCAGTGCAATGAAATGAACACATCCATTTTCCGCAAGCCGCTGAAAGTCAAATTGAATTTCTTGCAGTTTGCGCAGCGTTTCTTGAGAATTTTGAATGATTTCCTTTGCATTTAATTCGGTTTGTTGTATGTTGTTTATGTTTTGAGTTATGGCTGCTATTTGTTCCAGATTTTAGAAACAAAAAATAAACACCACTCTATTTTGGCCATTAGAAATACCTAATTTTCGAGATAAAAAAAATGTTGTATAAATTTTGAAATACTTGAAGAAGTTATACAAAAAGTTGTAAAGAATAGGTACTATAGATAAAAATATAAAGGGTGGGCCAAATACAAGTTTCTTTTTAAAAATGCAATAAAATGAACAAAATAAAATTGTTCCCATGTATTATGGCTTTATTAGTAAGAGCAAAAATTCCCATTAATTACGGAATACAACGTCGTTCAAGTTGCTGCCTCGGCTGGCTTCGCCGTAGCGTATTCTGTTACTTAAATTGTCCAAGACATTGTTGGTGGTTTCGGGCTGTAGCTTCCGGATTGCTTGGATGATGTTGGCCTTGATTGCGGAGGGCGGATTGTCAAATCCACATCGCCGAGACGGCTGATAACACGTTTTGGGAAGTTGGTGCGCAAAAGATCGATTGTGGCGTGGGCTGTGTGGCATGGCGTGCAATCCTGCATGAATCAGAGGACGTCTAAATCCATGTCTTAAATTCCAGTAAAAAAAAAGTCGGTTAACATGGCTCTGTAACGGCCGCCGTTGACCGAAACGTTGTTCTCAGCCTCCTTTTCGGAGAAAAATTATCCAAACTGTCACTGTCACTCACATCGTTCCGCGCAGGTATGATACTGGCTTTCTGTAAAGATTTCGAGCTGGAAGCAGGTGTCAGTGTTGAAATAACCTATGATTTAAAAAGAAACCACGATGACCACCCTATTTTTGTTTTCGAAAAAAATAGCTGTTTACATTTTCGACTGTTTTTTTGACTGGAATTTTTTGTTTTTAATGTTTGACTGTTTCTTTTGACTGGATTCGGAGAGAAAAAATCCCGTCAAACAGTCAAATTTGACTGGATTTTAACATTTTCGCCTGGCAACACTGCTCTCAAATGGACAGCCACCCGAGAGTAACTCTCGAGAGTTTACTAGCGAAAGTACTCTCAAATGGACAGGCACCTTTAGATCCGTGCCTCACATTGATTAGCGCACTATCGATTTGGTAACCGGTTTGGCCATATGAAAAAAGGCTTACTACTGAGCCTCAGCTTTGGAAACCTTGCAATACTTTGGCATCACGGTATAATGAGATCCTGCAAAATCGATTAGTCTGTATGTAGGTGTGATTGTGATGTGATGTAAGATAAGTAAAACCATAGTGGCAGCAATGGCGTTGCTAGATCGCAAGAGGCCCTAGGGCGAAAAATTAACTGGGTCCATAAGAGTCCATAATGAGCTTCATAAAAATGTATCAATTTTCTAAACTCTAAATTCTCATTTCGACCTCTTTCCGAAATGTAGTTCCTTCGGGCAGTAGGAACCCAAATCTCCAAACTCTTTAAGTAAGATTTCGAAAGAAAACACCGAATAAAAATTGCTAATTTAGATTCAGTCTTCCTGATAACAGAATGATCTAGCCATCTCCAAATACTTATTTCGTCGTCTAAACATAGAGTTCGTGATTTTTTCAATAATATGCGTAAGAAATTGGGTCTAAATTTGAGCATTTCATACGATCAATTCGCTGATCATTAATTTTCTATGAATTTTTAATTATGGATAAGGACATTGTGCTGGCCACTTCATGACTATAATTTGGGTTTAACTAAGGCCCGAAACACACATGCGATTTCAATCGCACGACTGTTTAGTCGCAAAAAATTAAACTTACATTATTTCAATGTGAGTGCGCGCATATAATTTTGGATTTTATGTGCGCGCATTCACATTGAAATGTGTGTGTTTCATTCTTTGCGACTGAAAAGTCCCGCGATTGAAATCGCATGTGTGTTTTGGGCCTAAACAAATCCCTTATAAGTTTTGCGAAATACTAATGCCCAGTTACACAGTATGACCGCTTAAGTACCGATTCTCCCTCAAATTCCACTCAAGAGTCGATTTGGGTTGGGGTCGAAATTCTGTCGAGGTCAAAATTCTGTTTTATAAAATTCAGCTTTTCAGAATTCCTTTTTTCAAAATTTTCAAAACAGAATTTTGAAAAGTTTAATTTTTGTGTTAAAAGTCAGAATTTTGCAAAGCAGAATTTCGACCCGCTTCCGTCGATTTCTGTTTCATAGTGCCATATTTGATTATCAAACCTAATTGCCCAATATTGGACACTTGGACAGGTGACAGAGACAGTTTAGACAAGTTTCTAAGAAAATAATTATTTGTCCGTTAAAATTAGGGGTTAGCTATTTGTCATTATTAAATATTGCAAAACAAAAATTTTTCTAAGTGCTGGGAAGTTCTTTGTACCATTTGGGGCGAGTATTGTGAATCGACTGTGAAACGCAAAATATACATTAGTGATACCAATCTGTTCGTCCCTACTCAAACTTAAGTTACACTGAACTATATGCACTCTGTGCAGTGTGCAACTAGGTATTAGGATCCTTGCCACGTTGGAAAGATTCATTGCAAGGGCATAAGAATGACTAACACAATGAAGGGACTTCCGAGTCCCGGTACGTGTAACGATCCAATACCACCCGCATAGATTAAAAATGTATACACCACCTCCGTGCTTTGGTGTATCCGAATATGTGGATTAAATCGGTTGCCTTTTGGCCTATATGCTATCCGAAAGCCATCAGATTTTTTCAGATCAAGAGAAAGAGTATCTACCATCATTCATTTGGCAAAAAACCAGCTGAAATGTTCCTTTGCAAATTCGAATCCTGTGTGTAGATTGGATTTTTGTACTACTGATACGATGACAAGCCACCATCAATCACTCTTCCCCGGGTTACCCTATTGTGTTTTAACTCAATTTCAATACAAGACAAGGGCTTCTTGTGGCGGCTGCTGGTTTTTCTGGGTCTATCGCCACTATAAACAGTTTGAAGACTTACTCGAATTCGGGATCAACTAATTTTGCGAAAAAAACACCATATGGCTTATGTCAAATTAAATGGCAATAAACATGACTTATTCGCCTTACTTAGATTAGAAACTATTTTTTTTTTTTTGCGATCGAGCATTCTGATCTGGAACGCTCATGGCACACAACAACATATTTTTTCTATTGCGTTGAAATCAAGCTTGCGGTAAAATTTTAACATTATAGAACTAAAAAATTCAAATTCATATATGTATAACACGATTTTTTAATTTTCTCTAATTTTTCCAAAAAACATATTTTTAAGCAACACTGTAGGTATATCAAATTCCAATACTCAACATAAAATTACGTACATCATTTACCATGTCACGGTCATTTAAAATATTTGACAAAATTATCTAATACAAAATACCCATCACCAAAATGTATTAGATACTATTAGAAATTATATACCAAAAATTCTTACACAGCTACGATCCTTAATATTAAAAAATTATTTCATGTTTTTTTATCAGAAATGTACAAATACAAATATATAGTTTAATTTTTTTTTATTCTAAAAATCTAATTCTGGAAAGCCAAAAAAATAAAAAATTCTTACATACGAGTAGAAAATACTCAACGAAATTCCTTTTGGTTTGTATTTAACATCAACGTCACTCAGTAGCAGCCCCGTGTAGGTGTCGCGTAAGGAAATTTCGAAAATTTCATGTTTAAAAAACATGACAAAAAGTGTTTTCATGTTTGGCCACCACCCAGATGAAAATCATTCAAATAAAAATAAAATAAACTAGGCCAGAGGGTGTGGGAGAGCGCATGCGTTTTGCCAAGATCTTCTCTGATCAAAAACGGTCCTCTCTCGAGCATATAATGTAAATTGTACCATCGTCACTATTCAAAAGATAAAAGTCGAAAATAAAAACTACTGACGATCAAAAGGACATAATCTCGCAGATGGAAAAACAGAAGAGTCGTGTTGTCATGTTTTTTTGTCATTCAATTACGCAACTCGTTTTTTTTTTCGATTTTTTTTCTTTTTTGTTAAAAAATAATTTTTTAGTTTCACTCAACACACCTTAAATGTATGACTAGGATTGCTGTCCTTGGGAAAAGGACACTTGAACCGTTTATCTTAGTTTTTGTTTTCGGATTTTTTTCGCTGAATGACCACCAAACGATTTCGATAGAGAATTGTTTTAATTATTATCACACACGTAGGGGAGAGATTGGACTTTTCGACTGGGAAAACAAATTTAAAATGAAAATGAGAAAAGCGATTTTTCTCACCTCAGCGAGACAACGTGCTGCGAGAGCTTACATATACCTAGAACTAGAACATAAAAGAAGATCTCGAAGATGTCGTGAGATCAGGAGAGGATAATATACATAATAATAGCGCCATGCAGTGGATGTGCTTTCGTCATATAGGAGAGTGAAAATTAATTCTTTTTTGAGAGTATCTCATATAGTGATATTTTTGTAGATAAATTCTATTAAGATTGTATTACAGTCTTGGGATCATACAGGCGAATAAATAAACAGAATTTCCAATCAAATGGAGGATGGCATCAGGGAATTGTATTTGAATTCTGAGGGCGGAGTAAATGATTTGCTGTTGTTATAAATAAAATTTGTATATTTAATTGCCTGAATTATAAAATGTATCCACAGATGTCATTGTGTGTTTTTTTTTTTTTTGTCTTATATTTTTCAACATGTTGAAGATGTTTTCTTTTTTGTTGAAGGATAAACTATCTTACTAGTGGATAATTTAAAATAAAATAAATCGTTGTAACTTTTTAGTATGCAATAAGGCTTTGTATTAAAATTCAGACATTTTTAGGTTGACCAAAATTATAGACTGGAAATTGAAATAAGTAGATACAAAATTTGCGCATTGCGAAAAATTCTTTAACATTCAAAAAATTCAAACATTCAGTTGAAAATATTTAGAAATAAAATTTAGAAGTAAAGTTCTACCCCTATTCAGCTATTACTTTTTTAAAAATAAAGATAGGGTAGTCACCCTAGTCCTATAGCTTCGCTCAACCATTCGTTTGTGTGAGTTTTTATTTTGTGGACGAATGACAGTCGCCGATAATTTTATTCCGAGTCCGATCATTCGTCTGCATTCAAAAGCTAAGAATAGTCATATTCTGAACTGTAATTATGTTTGTTAGACTTTCATGAGAGACAGTGCGTAGAGCAATATGGAAATAACCTTTAAGATGTTATTTTTGTGTTTTTCGGGGTACCGAACCACAGATCAATCACTGATTACCTACCCTTAGTCTAGCACAATAACCAATGAATAACAATTTTATACTTAACTTTTGTTATAGACCCGACTTATTTAATTTAACGGCATAGCAATGATATTTGTTACAAATCTTACCTACATTTTATCAACTCGCGAAATGTCGAACTATCTTATAGGTCTTAGATTATAATGTTCCTTCGTAAAATGCAAAAAATGAGAATAAATCGATTTTCTGGAATTTTCTTTCTTTGTAAACCTGAAATACAGCAATACGAACAAAACAAAAAAGAATCGGCCCAGCGGTTATCGAGTTATAACGTCTTCGAGGTTCACCCTATGGTCCAATTTTGACCAATCTTCACAGCAATATTTGTAAATTTGAGCTCAATCGAGTCTGTGATTTTCTAGTTATACGTATCCGAACACAAACCAGGATCCATTTGTATACCTAGATTTATTTACACTCGAGCTAAATTTTAGCTTCCACAAAACTCTCTCCAAAATTTATCTAAGCCGAATTTAAGGCAATCCATTTAGCGGAGCGGTATACCTACGCAGCTCTAGCTACAAAATCAAATTTTCATTTCAGGCCAGGAAAATACTGCATAATAATGTATCTGTTAAAATTTAACGCGCCCATTAATGGTCCGGCACATTTTGTCATGCTTAATTTTAACTGACAGATTGTGTTGTAAGGATGAGTTTTTAAAATAAATCCTCGACAAGAAATCCCTTGAATGTGAACAATTTTTGATCAAAGAATAGCAGAAAAGGAAAAAAGACAGCGCAACGAAAATAAAACATTTTTTCGAGTTGATACATTTTTGGAGGGAATTATTTGCAACGAAGAGCTGTTTTCTGTTATATCCACAACACACTTCATGTTAAAATTTAGCTTATTTATTTAGGCTCTTCGTTTTAGCAAATGTTAGGAGAGAAGAATTGAAGAGTATGCTCGAGCGGCATAGTACATACTTAGCTTAAATGTTTTTAACACCGCTTGCAACTTAAAAGTGACAAACATTTGACGTTTTGTTAGAACAATCAAATTGTATGTGTATCTGCCTCGTAATTTATTAGAACTCTGCTGTAAGTAATCACGAGTGTATACAGTGTGTACTTCTGAAATCACATTTTGGACTTTTCTAGGAAGCAGTTTAAAAGGAGTTTCAAATATGTACCAGCGACAAAGTAGGTAAATAAAATAAAATAAATAAGTGGCGCAACAGGCGGGTGACACCCAAGGCCTAGCTTCTCGCAACCATTCGTTTTGTGTGAGTTTTTATTTTTGGGACGAATGGAAGGGACCTACAATTTTATGCCGAGTCCGAACGGCTCAATTGAAAAGATTTTTCATGACAGGCATACTCTCGGATGTTTGTCAGACGTTCGCGAGAGGTGGCGCAGTAGAAAAAACTTTTTTTAAGATGTAATTTGGGTTTTTCCGGGGATCGAACCTGGGATCCCTCGCACAGTAGTCCAACACACTAACCACTGCGCTACTGCGCCGACAAAGTAGGTACATAACTGTAATTAAATACCGACCTTCCCGAGAAAGAAGCGCATGACTTCTTCTGTTCTTTTAAGGCACTGCTTCTGTGTTAGAGTGAATTTGCTTGTCAGAATGTCTGACAAAACTTTCAGAACTAAAGTGGGGCCAAACGTAGACACCCGATGATCTTTGGCTATAGTTTATGAATGAAAAACATTGGTTCTACTGTCGAATTATGTTTTTTTGATGTCTTAAATATTGTTTTCTATTAAGTCGAGAAAATTATATCGGCTAAGTGGCCTCCGCCAGAATTGATGACCATTCGGGCTCGATTTATGACATGCCCCATACTCCTCTAGGCAAGCGGCTAATCGTCGTAGTGTTGGCCCAGTTGCTTTCGGACGACCGGAAAATCTGCGCCGAAATCACTGTACGCCAACACCACCGCGTTCTTTAGGAGTATAGCTACGCTGACAGTTCTTTCTTTCTACCCCTGTCTTGTATTTTTTTCTTTTTAATAAAGGACGGATATTGACCTTTATTTTTGAAACTGTCCGTTAAAACACTGAGAAAAAGTGTGTAATATGTATTAATTTTTGGGCAATTGAACTCTACGAAGTATCGGAACATAAACTATAATTTGAAGAAACTTACGTCAACAATACGTTTGCCAATGGAAGTCTACATTTTCAGAAGTTAAATTTTTTAGATGATCTTATATCGTGAAACACTGGCCAAGTATTGAAAAAAGTCCACCATTTGTTTTTCAGAAAAAAAATCGAGTTATTTTTAAATGGCGTAAAACTTTTCGATAAAATAAATTTGATATATCTATTTGTCCTGACTAATTAGAGATCAACGCCAGCCCAAACGGTAAGAGCTATATGAAACACATCTTTTGAAATAAATTTCCTTGTATGTCCAAAGTGAACACTTATAAGCGATTTGGAGAAATTCGAACCCCCAAACGGAGCAAAAGGGGGGTCAAAGTATGTAGGTACCTATGGAAAAATTCTTATTTTACATCCGATTAACTTCAAACTCGATTTGTGGGCTCTATATAAGAAATAAATAAAATAGTTTTCCTCATTTTGGAAATTTTCCCAGGGCCCGAGTTATTAGCAACCGGAAACGGAGGATTCAGTTTGCATAAGGAACATTTTTGTTCGTCCTATTTCCTATCAAGCGCGTAGCAAAACTACACTAACTTTTGTAACTGGGGACTGGGACGAAGCCACTGATAAACGCTAACTTGTGAATAAAAAAGCGACATCTATCGCGTTTTTATTATATTTTATCAAATTTTCGTACCTATTTGACAGCAAACTTGTTTAGTAAAGTAACCATAAAAAAATATTTTAAATAACATTGTCGGGAAATCTAACCAACATCGTAGAGGCGTTTTAAGCCGGCTCTCACACTGAGCACTGAGGCAATAATCAATAAGTAACTGGCATTCTGGCAATAGAAAACAGGCAGTATTATAGCTGACAATTATTTTACTTCTGATTAAATTAGAGGTCTCACATCAAAGCAAGTCAATATCGATCAATCGAAAAATTTTGCTGATTGCGGTCCGGCAATATTTATCGCTGGCGATACACAGCGCATGCGCATGTTGAAAAGCAACAAATACTGCTTCATAGAAAATTCTCTCAATACGGAAGCAACCGTATGAAAGAATAGGTTAAAATTCAATTGTGTAGGTATTGCTTATTGACAGTTGCTATAGTTGCTTAGATGGTTATTGCTGGTTGCCTCAATGTGAGAGCCACCGAAGGAAATCTAATTTATACGGCATAAGTGAATGTCAATCGAATAAATTAGAACTATTATTAATATGTCTAGGTGTGATTTTTGGCTATTCTATATAGGCTAAGCAAAATAATTTTATACAAATTCAATTCTATAGATTTCGTTACTCGGAATTTATCGGCGCTTATTCCTAACCCCGATAAAAAACTGTGCAACCAAACTATCATTGTTTTAAATGTTATCGAAAAGTACTATCTATTCTGGCATAAAATTCCATTTGACATCACAAAATTTATTAAAAAAAAAAAAAGGATTCAAAGCATTTTGTCAATTAGTTTGATTCGCAAATGTAGTGTTTGCGTATTTCTTTTTTTGTCACTTTTCCGATTATTTTCTTTGGTCATGTTTTTTACTTGTGGGTGACATTTTACAATTTTTCTGTGATACGAGTGCTGCCAAGATTTTATGAAGCTAAGCCCCGATAATCGCTTTTTTAAAAGCCAAAAAAACACACCTAATGTTATTGTGTTTTTGCTGTGCTATTGTTCTTTTTTTTCAATAAATAGCTACCAATAGTTGGTAAGCACACAAATTATTGTCCTTTATTTTCCTTCGACAAATATGGTCAAGTATAGCGTTTCATGTCTTGTTGACGTGTATTTTAAATCTGTTTACATAATGGCCGCGTTCCATTGACCGCTAGTCATCTAGCACATAATATCCCTGATGGAGGAACGCTGGCGCTAGAGATCTAGCGGTAGCGGCAAAGTGACATTAAAACCAATTTGAATTCGTATTATTCCATCTTCATGGGAGTCAAAAACGTATTTTGTGCCATCATGCCGCATATTTATTAATACACAATAATTTAAATAAACAAATACAATGTATTAATTACATAGAAGCTTGAATTCCCATTTTACACCAAATTGGAAATATTTGACTTCTGCACTTTCACTTTTGTTTTGACAGTTCGTTATTTTTTTCAATCTAGCAGTTCATTTTGTGCTAGATTGAAAAATTTCCCAGAAAAGGATATTTCACAAAATGTGCTAGAGCTCTAGCGCAAATGCTGAAATGTCAGTTTTTTTTATATGAAGTTTGGCATGCCGCTAGTCATCTAGCGGTCAATGGAACGCGGCCAATGTCAAAGTAGTACATATTGACATTTGCCGCCATTTGTAAAAAATTGTAGCATCTTCCGCTGAATTTTGCGCCACCTTATAGGTACTAATTGATATTACCTAATACTTAATCAAAAATTCTCTAATTGTCAGTTTTTGTCAAGACGGAAACATTTTTAAAAAGGTATCAGTTTGGTTATATGTATATATACCTAAACTCATTAAGATTACCTAAAGTTACGCGCTACATGATGGTGAAGACGAATCACAGCCCATGATTCGAAATATAAAGTGACGAACTAAATGTTTTGAAGGCAAACTATAAATCAATGTTTTACTTTGCAAATGTTTGAAATATTTGTCTCTATTCACTGGAACACGTTAGCGTAAATGGAAACGCACAGACCACAGAATTTTTAGCCACCATTTTCGTACTTTATCGTTTAGCGACTTGCAATGGACTCACTCGTTCAACGCCTCTGACTAGTTTATATTTAAATAACTGACTTATTTCATATGATTAGCTCTGCTCAAGCGTCAATATGACTTTTCTATTTTTATACAAAAAGTATCTATGTAGCTTCTCAAAAACGCTTCTTCTCTTATTTTGTCATTTCCACGTAATTGTTTCTACATACTCATACATTGTATTGTAACAGCACGAGTCAATCAATACAGGTGCAGTGAAAAACGCTCGGCAAAAAACAAAAAACTAGCTAGCTAAATAAACAAATCATCCTCGTTCTCATTCAAATCAACGTAACACTTTAAAGTTCAAGTGAACTGTCAACTACTGCCCGAGTGCCCGCTGGTTGTGTTTTCTACTGAGCATGTTTTTAAGTACCCACCTCTTCCCTGACAGTGAGTCCGTCAATAGAACTCACTGTAGGTAATAGTTTTTAGGCACACCGAGAAATGAATAATACCACATATCCACTTGCAGATACGCATGGTAATTAAAAGAAAACATCAAACTCATGTTTTTCGATGGCAGAAAAACATGAAGTGACGTGGTCTAAGAAAACATATAGATATTCTGATTTTCAATCCACAAGTAGATTTAGTATTGCATTGATGGATAAAAATAGATACGACCAATTCGATTGCGCAATCTCAATAGCACAATTCGGTTGGGATTGGATTTTGGGTGACAGCAAATTTGGAATTCTATTTTTAAGAAAGCCAAACCAAAGAATTGATGTTTTTATTTGAGTATGGTGTAAAATAAATGTTGTTGGTATTTGGTGAATATTGTGGCGTTTATTAGAGTACCTACATTTAGATATACCTCTCCTATAATGAAAGGGGTCACGGCCTACGGTATACGCGTTTTTGTGTGACAGTATAATAAAGGAAGGACATTTTTTTCCAGAAAATATACCGTGAGGGGCTGCAGGCGGAGTTTAATTTTTTCAGAAATCCGTATGGCATTTGCTTTTTATGAATTTGGAAGTAGTTTAGATATCTTTTGAAGTCTCAAAAACATACGTATTTGTGAAGTAAAAGGTAGAAATTATTGGTATAAGCTTCATGAATGTTGCGTATAAAATCTTGTCGGCTATATTGTGTGAACGCCTAAAACCTTTCGCAAATAACTTGATTAGTGCGGTTTTAGGCCCGTAAAGTCAACCATCGACCAAATCTTCACACTCCGGCAGATCTGAGAAAAATTCCAGATCGATACACACCATCGACTTCAAGATCGCCTATGATAGCGTATTTAGGGACACGTTATACAAAGCCATGTTAAATTTCGGCATGCCTGGAAAACTTGTCTGTCTGTGCGGGATGACGATGGAGAAATCTCGCTGCTTAGTCAAAGTGGGAAAGAACACCACGGAATCCTTTGATGTCGAAAAATCTTTAAGACAAGGTGACGCGCTTTCATGTAGGAAACTTCTTTAAAATCATTCTTGAAGTAATTGTACAGGACTCGCAAGCCAACATCAGAGGTACCATTTTTTAAAAGTCCGTTCAACTACTTGTATATGCAGATGATATTGATATTATTGGGAGAACTCAGCGGGTTGGCTACGGCGCGTTTGCAAGCATTGAAACGGAGGCGGAGAAGACAGGTATGACTATGACTGTTAATGAGGACAAAACGAAGTATATGCTGTCGTCGAAAAAGGACTCTCAACATCGGCCACTCGGACAAAACGTCACACTGGACAGATATAACTTTGAAGTAGTTAAAGACTTTGTCTATACATAGGCTCTACAATTATCTCGCAAAACGACATCGAAAGATTCTTCGAGTGATTTTCGGTCTAGTTTGTATCGACGGAGTGTGGAGGAGGAGATTAAACGGCGAATTTTACGGGCCATATAGCGACATTGACCTAGTCAAAAAAGCTCAAAATACAGCGTGGAGCGTATGGACAGCAACGCGCCAGCCCGACGAGTCTTTGAGTTCACCCCTGAAGGACAATGAAGCAGAGCAGAGGAAGACCCCACCTATAGTGGCGCGCACAATTGTAGAGCGACCTCAACCAACTTGGTGTGCGTAACTGGAGGCAGTTAGCTATAGGGATCGAGCTGGCTGGAGGGGCTTGTTGGTTGAGGCCGTGGTCCACCCCGGGCTATGAGCGCCATTGAAGGAAAGTAAAGTAAGGTATAAATTGGTATAGTAATTCATTCATGTTTTACCAGAGTAAAAATTGAGTATTCATTTTAGCCATTTAGTACATTTTATACTCTTTCAGGGGGGACAATATTTATCACACACACTTTTTAATAAATATAGCTAATAGGTAAACCATGAATATTATACCCGTTAAGAAAAGCGGTATGCGGGGAGACTGAAGACTAACTTGGTCCATGATATCCCAAAGTACCAAACAATTATTTAAATATCTACTAGGTACTAATTTAGTGTGAAACTAAACGTCATTAAGACGTTTTTAATTGAATGTAACAATTTCACGAAGTTTCCACAAAGTACCAGCTTATATTTTATTGACGAATGTACAATTCGGCCTGCGATATCTGGTGGCGAGGAAAAGAAACCTCTCAAACCAGGAAACTGTCATAGGTAAGCGGTACGTGTATTTTTGTAGAGGAAATTTATTTATTTTATAAATGAAAAGATATTTCAATTGATCTAAACGCTTTGTCGGTCTACAATTCAAGCATTGTCTATGAAAAATAAAATAACCACGAGTCCATAAAATATGTTTAAATCGTTTATAAGTGGAATGAAAAACTTGTGTTGGGTTCGTGTAACCAATTTTGTCTTTTGGAGTAGACTCATTTTTAAGTGTATTCCATTTATTGTGCAGCATTATCCCAAATACCAATGGGTCTCAGACGTCGTCGAGACTTTGTGATATTGCTGAATATTTTAGCGCCATAAAATTATCCAGTCGCGAAAGGGAAAAGCTCGTTAAGGCTTGTTGGGTCCATGTTATATGTGTGATTCCAGATTCAGAAAACAGTGATGTAAGATGTACCTGGTCTGGTCATAAATGCATCCTCAATGACTTCCAAACCCCACGAAATCAAACTAAGACATATTGTACATATTTATGCCATTTTGTCTATATGAGTTGCATTGGGGTGCACCACAATGAGAAGCTCGATGCAACGCTTTTTTCTTTACTTTAAGCGTCAAACTTCCATAACTCGAACTTCTTTAAGTCGAATTTCTCTATTACTCGAAGTTTTATTGAGAACTCTGCGTTTTCAACTTTTTCAAATTTGGCTTCCAAAACTCGAAGTCTCTATAACTCGAATTTATTTTCTTTCATTTTGAGAGTTCGACTTAGTTAGACATTTATTTTTATGTTTGTACTTAACAAATGTATTTATTTTTCACAATATTTAATTGTTTAATGTCGCTTACCTTCTTTTACGTATATTCTTTCGCTGATCTGTCAAATTTATGTGTTTAGAAGGGTTCAAATTATCGACGCGGGTACAACCTCCATTTTTCAATACATTTCAAGAACCTTGCATCGACGCCGACCGTTCAATTTATAAGCACCATCGACATACTGTACAGTCTAGGACTGCTAGCAGCCAATTTTTCGATGAAGCAAACATAAGCACTAGCTCTTTGGTTCACGGCGGAGAGAAACGAAAACACTCAAATGTCAACGAGCAATTTGTGCGATTTTGTTTGAGTGTTGAGTGTGCCATCTGTTATAGAACGTTCGAAATAACTTATTTAAGTCGGTTTTTTGCGCAGTTGCAATGTTTGTACAATGGATGGCACTGTCTTCTATGTATAAAAAAATACGCAGAGGTTTAATACTGTTAGGTATATAGAGTTAGAGCCCGTATGGCATAAGAAAATAACCTTCCCAAAAAAATTAAAAATTAATCTCCTAAACTGACCAGGTTTACATGTAGACTTCGGTCTCTGAACACACTCTCCATAGGACATTAATGGCATAGGTGAGCAAAAGAAAAAAATCTTTTTTTTGGTACCTACCTACCCCTAATAGCGACTTCTTGCCAATGCAACCGTTGAAACGTTCATATATATATTAGTTCTGAGGACAAAATGATGCGGTAATAATATTTTTAGATTACTATCACTCATTTTTTGTTTTTACTTTTAATTTATGTCGATTTCCATTGGGCAAAAAAAAAGCGCTTTTTTAAAGATTCAGCATTCAGATCACTTTTGCAAAACTCGATTCGAGAGAGAGATTCGCACATACTTTCACCAATACCAAAACAAGTGACTCTAGTCAAACTTTGAGGTTAGTTATTGTTAGGGGAGACTGGGGCACATTTGAACGTGAGACACATTTGCACATTGCTAATAAAACAACAATTTAAAAATATTTCAAAGTACATATAAACCAAAATTTAAACTTGGTAATACCGTGTTCTTTACACACATTTGCACATTGCTAATAAAACAACAATTTAAAAATATTTCAAAGTACAT
Organism: Cheilosia soror; assembly: GCA_949372485.1. Taxonomy (NCBI): domain Eukaryota; kingdom Metazoa; phylum Arthropoda; class Insecta; order Diptera; family Syrphidae; genus Cheilosia; species Cheilosia soror. The sequence goes on from OX443561.1 coordinate 120,544,796, forward strand.
ATAAACCAAAATTTAAACTTGGTAATACCGTGTTCTTTAGTCGTCAATGACTTTCGGATGTCTTTGCAGTCGTGTCGCCTGGAAGTAGCCGTATGAGGAGGTTTTATGCTTAAATTGCAAGAGTGTACACATTTTATAGTGAGCTTTTCTTTTTGTGTAAAATATATTTTTAAGGCCCAACTTCATTTGAAAAAGTATAAAGGTACGTTTTTTTACAAATATGAAAAATACAAATATTTGCGCCCATTATTGGGGCAGTCGGGGCACATTTGAATAAGCGTTCTCTGTAAGTGACATTGAACTAAAGGCTAAGCTACCACCACCAATTAACGCTCCGGGAACATCGAGGACAGCTGCGGTGACAATTTTTGTCTTAATTTTTTCAAAATTTCTGTTGGGTTAATAAAATAGCTCATTTTTGTTTTTATAAAGTTTCTTCAGTCTGTAAAATATTTCAGTTTGCTTTTGCTAAGTCGTTTTTGTTTTCTTTATTAAAATAATAAAGTTAATTTATTTTATTAAAAAAATACAAACCTTTTAGTAACTTATTAGGTGCTAAAAGCGATTACAAATACATTCTGCTGTTCAAAAGTGACCATAAGGACCTACTTCGTTTTTAAATAAAAATAAATTATTATGCCCCTACTAAATTTATGTAGTTATATGTCCAAATTTAAGTTTATTTGCATTTCTTAAAGTGAGAATACTTTACAGTCTATAATTTAAGCAAATGTGATTTTATGAGACCTTAAAGCAGAAAGAATTTAAATGTGCCCCAGTCTCCCCTACCTATTGTGGAATAAATTTAAAAATTGAAAATGGATATTTATGTAGACGAATGGACCGTCGTATGTGGTTGTTTTCATTGGGAAGGACGAAGTTCTAATTCAAAACAAAACAAAGCAAGTAAGTAGTTATTGTACAAGTACAAGTAAAAATCTAACAATTAACAATTCAATTTTATAAACACAAATTGGAATGTAAAAACAGCTGAATATCAAATCACACACCAACACAAATGCAAAAAAAATTTATCTCATTTCATGTTCCATTGGGCAGGAAAAATCTGAGATCTGAGAGCAAAACGGTAAAAGCCCAATGGAAATCGACATTAGAAAGTAGAATTTTTTATCATTTGCCACACTTTTCGATTGGACAGCTTATGACAACATCTGGTGAAATGTCAAATTAATCTCTTTTTTTTTTGTGGAAACACTTCAGGATTGATTTTAAATCTCTTGCACTTAATCTCGGGGTTCGGTGGAAACATAGCATTAGGCTGCAGTTATAGCTATCAGTAAAATCCATCCGTAAAAAAATTGTTTCACTTTCTTTGAGCACTTAAACTTAATCGTTGAACTCAATCTTGGTCTTAAATAGTTGCTTTTGAATTATAACGCTAATTCGTAAAAAAAAATTAAGCAATTGATCTTTAAATTTTCTAAAGAAAAAATTTCTTTATTTTTTCCGTACGAAGAACTTTTTTTGTTCAACTTCTCAACCAGTTTCACGAAGTTATTCCACTGAATTCCTATGAAAATGTTTCAGTTTTGTTCTGCTTCGTGTTTTTTTATGCATTTTACTGATAGAACTGAGGCCTTACAAGATTCATATAAAAAGAAAAAAATAAATACATTTTTTAAATTCGACATTTATTTAAACGAATAACATCTCTGGCATATCTTATACCCAAACCAAATGCTCCCACAACACTATGTAGGTTTCGGATGTTTCATCTTTGTCCACGGCCAGGCAGCCGCAACGGGGGGTCATCGCAACTCACCCGGTCGCATTTCACCCGACCCTAGACAGGAACCTAAAAGCCACCTATGTTTCAATTCACGACATAAACGCTTACCTTCAAACCACTCACCTTTATTGTTCGAGTTGGACTGGATCGTTGCCCCTGACAACACGGCATTTAGTGTTTGAAAGGGTGTGGCTATTTTTTTTTGGGAGACGCTATTGGTAAATGGGGTACAAAATCGTTCATTTAGGAACACATACACATGCATATGCAAAAGTGAGTAGGTATGATACATTATGGAGATTGAAAAAATTATAATAAAGATTTTTATTAAAAGGGGAAAACCCGTGGCTGTGAAACGTCAAATGTAATGTCGATGAGTTTGAAGCACAAGTGTTGCCACTTATACATAATTGCAAAAATTCGGTAGATTGAATGGAAAATCAGAGAGAATTAAAAAAAAGTAAAACAGTTAACATCCAAATTTAATAATTGTTCAATAACTTCTAAACGGAAACTTAAATATATTTTTCCTTTTATTTATAATAAAGACATCAAACATTTTAAATAGATAAAAAATGTTTTCTAAGTTCTCCCATTTAGCCTTAGTACTTTTTTTTCAATTTGCACACCACGATAATTCATCTACTCATTTAGAAATAAATTATTGAAAATGACAGCTAGTTTCTTTTGAAGACAATTATTAATATTGGATATGTTCGTTCAGAATTCATTTGTAAATTTTTGACGAGGATGTTACATAAACGACTAAAAAAGTTAACTGGAGCTGGAAGCAAAAAAAGTGAATACTTAACAACTTATATTAGGAAAACAAACACGACTTATTTTTGGTTAAAATAAGTTAGTTATAATTAACGCATTAATTTTTATTTTATTAGGTATATATAGATGCATACCTAGCTACGTATTTATATGTATTTAAAAATGGTAGCGACCGTTTTTCTTTGTACTAATTTTAGTCCTTAAGGTCGAATTGAAAAGTATAAAAATATATACCTCAGTATATTGCAGTAATTTATATCACTTTTGTTTTAGGTATATGAAAAAAGCAATATCAGTTGAAGTAGGTAATCTTTTATTTCAGAAGCTATCAGTATTAGGAAAAACATTTTGTATTAATGTTTAAATGCTCCATATTATGTACAATTGGACTTCGATATTCTTCATGCAACTGAGTTCAGTGTTTTAATGACACCAAGGTTTGTGATAATCGCCACATATCTGCCAATAAAATCCACTCATTAAAAAAATTATACAGCAGAAACGTAGTTTAATATTATCAGCTTAATAAATTAAATAAATAGTAAAATTGAAATATTGGCACTATTTAAAGTCGTTGTTTTTATTTTGGTTGTAAACGTTTCGTTAAATTCACGTATGATGGTACATTGTTTTCTCGAAACTATATTTTTGTCGTTTAGATCATTCTAATTTGACACACAGCAAAAAAAAAACGTTAAACACTAGATATAATTGAATCTTTATCTGTGCAACTTAATACAAAAACTTCTAAAAACTATGTTCTTATTATTTTATAATCTGAAATGGATTTTTTTTAGAATAGCTATCAATCTCGAAATTAATACAAAGATATTTTAAATCGTAGGAAGTGTTTTGTAAATAGTAGTGAAAATGGATTCGAATTTTACGCTATGGCCACACTGATTTTTCGAATTATTTTGACACAACAGCTGATATTTTAGGTGATTTCGTAAATTGTGTTTCGTTTTTTGCTTTTAATAAGCATTTGAAAGCCTTTGGGAGGAATTTGATGGGCGAATTTAAATGCAATTTGGATGTTAATTCACTTAGAATTATTTAGTTGGCATACAAATTATCAGCGGCTTTGTTTTCAGGGAAAACAAGTTATTGAATTCAAATTCTTCAGTGACAGAACAGCTGCGTGTGCGCTGTCATCTTCTGACATAAGACAAACGCAAAGGCGCCATCTATATATTAATCACATGCAACTTTTCAAAATAAGTCCAAGATGAGATGAGTCCCTGTACCACAACCAAATAAATTTAGCAAAAAGGAAACCATTGTCAAACGGATATTTTTTTGTCGTTCCACAAGAAGGAACAATACTTGATACTGCTTGATGCAACCTAAAATCGTAGTACTGTTGACAAATCAGATTGTTGGATTACTGATTAATTCTATTCACACACTCACATTGTGTTCGAATGAGATTATGGGGTTTTGCAGCGTTGCCAGATGTGCGGTTTTCCCACTTTGTGATTATTTTAATCAAATGGGAAAAACGAAATTATTCTTTTCGATTATTTTATTCCACATTCAAAAAACAAAAATATCCATTTCAGCGACGACTCTTATTAAGACCCTGAAAATGTTAGCCTGTGGGAGAAACATTTTTTAATAGGTAGTTATAGGTAGCGTTTGCTCCCAGCGCATGCAAATCTTGTAGGTACTGTTCTCAACCACAAACCAGAGAGAATAGACCACCAGCTTCAGGCAAAAAGAAGAGATCCATAGAGCCAGTTTTGAAAAAAGCGCCTCCGCCTCTTTTTCTATCTGTGAATACGAGTGAATAACCAAAAAAATAAAAAAATAATTCTAAATGGCGGCAGGTGAAATAGGTAATTGAACTTTCTTCAAGCTGTCATAATGCCGTGTTGAATTTTTTCCCGTTGACAGTTCGGCTGAAATAAAAATATTTTATTTGTGAAACCAGTTGCATATTTTGTGCAAACGTTTTTTAAACTGTAAAACTGCCTCATAAATCATGAAATATTATAATGACGGTGACGAGAATCTAATGTCAACCTTCGCCTCTCCAGGCTATTACGAAATATTTGCACGTTCCCTCTGTCCGATATCTAAAGTGTTCGATTTCGCCTTGCGCGGCAGTAAAATTAGTGAGGACATTAAGTTGATTATGCGAAAACGAGAAGTATTAGCAAAAATCCTTCGGTAATTATTTAAAATACAATTCTCACTGCTCTTTAAATAATCGATTTTTGTTTATCCTAGACTCTTGAAGCGATAGGTACATGGATATACTGAATCGCTGATATCAAGAGAATTATTTCAACAATAAACGTGTGATACAATTACCACTGTTGCAGATCAACATGCATTGTACGATGAAAGCGATACAGAATTCAGCGGTAATACCACACATTTACTCTTAACTTTGGTTTTTTTTTCTCACATGCTTAATTATGTGTTTTATACTTAAGTAAAAATTAATTTTCACATACCTACATATACGTAATGCTACGTTTCCACCGGAGATGAACTCCGAGATTAGGATTAATTTTCGTTAACGTCGAATAAATCTCGAGATTTATCATACAAAAATTAATCTCATAAAATGGAGATTAAAAATTAATCTCCTAAGCTGACTAGGTTTACATGTAGAGTTCGGTCTCTGAACACACTCTCCACAGGTCGAAATGGCTAAAATTAAAAACAAACAGAGCTACATTTGACATTTATGTCATAGGTGAGCAAACGACTTATAGCGACTTCTTGCCAATGCAACCTTTAAAACGTTCATACATATTAGTTTTGAGGACAAAATGATACGGTAATAATATTTTTAGATTACTGCCACTCATTTTTTGTTTTTACTTTTAATTTCGAAAGTAGAAATTGTTTAATTTTTTATCATTTGTTACACTTCGATTGGACAGCTTATGCCAACATCTGGTGAAATGTCAAATTAATATCTTTATTTTTTTGGTGGAAACACTTCAGGATTCATTTTAAATCTCTTGCACTTAATCTCGGGGTTAGCGTTCGGTGGAAACATAGCATAACTAAATTAAACTACTGCTGTTTAATTTTCCCTTAATTTTAACTTACATAAAATTATTTCTTTCTAAAAAAAATGTTGAGTATTGTCATAACCAGCGACACAGTGTATTCCCGCGAAAATGTAAATTGTCAATAAAACGAATTTTGAAGTAAAGACTTATAAGTCTCGTACAGCGTTTATTTTAAGGCTGATTCTCGGAATTTATTTCACAGTCAGCATTCATTGCTGACAAATTTAATTGACTTGTATTTAATACCCACCTAAGAACTGAGTTATGTTTTCGGGAGCCTAGTTTTAGTTAACTTATATAATATTTTCAAATTTAAAAAAACTGAGGAATGTTTAGAGAAAAAATATGTATAAATAGTTATTCTTATTCATTCCTTTTTAATCTTGATGAAAATTAAGACAAGATTGGAAAGTGGGTGTTCGGAAAACCATTCACACTGACATTTCCTAAGACTCGAAGCATATAATTTAGACAATTTCATTAACCGATTCCAATTAGCTGGTATAAAACAAGTAAATTATTTGGAGCCTGAAAAATACAAGAAGGACTTGAATGTACACGATATAATAAAAATATTGTATTTTCTTAGGTATATTTGGTGTGTGTTTAGAAAAAAAAATCTTTCGAATCGTTAAACAACAGAATTCAATCATTTATCGGAGCAAAGTGTAAGCCCACAAGTAGTTCAAAAACTTCTATAAACTATGTTCTCATTATTTTATAATCTGATATGGATTTATTAGAATAGCTATCAAACCTCGAAATTAATAGGTACAATACAAATGTAATTTAACGCGTATGAAGTGTTTTGTAAATAGTAGTGAAAATGGATTCAAATTTTATGCTATGGCCACACTGATTTTTCGAATTAATTTGACACAACAGCTGATATTTTTGGTGATTTCGTAAATTGTGTTTCGTTTTTTGCTTTTAATAAGCATTTGAAAGCCTTTGGGAGGAATTTGATGGGCGAATTTAAATACAATTTGGGTGTTAATTCACTTAGAATTATTTATTTGGCATACAAATTATCAGCGGCTTTGTTTTCAGGGAAAACAAGTTATTGAATTCAAATTCTTCAGTGACAGAACAGCTGCGTGTGCGCTGACATCTTCTGACATAAGACAAACGCAAAGGCGCCATCTATATATTAATCACATGCAACTTTTCAAAATAAGTCCAAGATGAGATGAGTCCCTGGACCACAACCAAATAAATTTAGCAAAAAGGCAACCATTGTCAAACGCATATTTTTTTATCGTTCCACAAAAAGAAACAATACACAAAACTGTTTGATGCAACCTAATATTGTAATACTGTTGACAAATCAGATTGTTGGATTCCAGCGCAGAGTTACCTTCGCACATTTTTCTAAAGTGTTCAAAAAGGTGTCTGCGAGGTAAAAAATTGTCTCATACAAATTTATATTAAAACGAAACGACATTGGAAAGAGAAAAAAGTAGGTAGTTACCTACATAATAATCCATGCAGAAAAACTTGTGGACGTTCGCTATGTGTCTGAAGAAAGAACATTTGGGGCTGAATTCAAATACAAAGATATAAATCATGTCAAAGGATAGTATGAAATTTATAGAAATAGATATAATTATTTTGAATGATTGATAACAGGCTGGGTAGAAATAATTTTTTGAAGAAATTATTATGTTTATTACAAAAAGTCTCCAAAAGTGCCTAAATTTCAGAAATGTGTGCTCGAAAAGGTGTCGCAAAGGTAACCCTGATCCATTTTTCTTTTCACTACACCCACATCGTGTGGGTTTGTGTTGGAATGAGTTTATATGCTTTTGCAGCGATGCCAGATGTGCGGATTTTTTCCCATTTTGTGATTATTTCAATCAAAATATGGCGAAATATACAATTGAAATGGGAAAACGAGGCTCTACGTTTTGGTTTATTTATAGTGTGTATTTAAATTACAATCTTCTTCATTAAAAAACAAGAATATGCAATTCAAAGGCGACTCTTTTTATGAACCTAAAAAACATCAGCCTAAGGGAAAAACTATTTTTTAATAATTATTACCTATTGGTAGCGTTTGCTCCCTGCGCATGCAAAAAAAAAAAACGCTATGGTAACAGGTATAGTCCCTAGAAATGTATATCAAAAAGTCAAATGTTGATTTGATGGAATTGTCCCCATACCCCTAAGTATAATTATATAGGTACAGTGAAAGTGGAACTTCCATAAGTGCAACTCTCAAAATGACAGAAAATAAATTCGAGTTATAGAAACTTCTAGTTAAAGAAATGTAAACGAAATGTGGCTATTCTATATAGGCTTAGAAAAATAATTCCATACGAATTTAATTCTATATAGATTTTGTTAGCCCGGATAATTATCGGGGCTTATTCCTTAGCCTCGATAAAGACTGTGCAACCAAACTATCATTGTCTTTAAAGTTATCGAAAAGTTATATCGATTTTGTCATAAAATGACAACTGACAAAACTAAATTCATTAAAAAAAAATAGAAGCATTTTACCAAAAATATGCCTATAAAATACCGAATTTGTATTTTTCCATGTTTATTAACTTTCTCGTATACGTAGTAAGAGAAAGATATTGTTTTCGTACAAAATTTTGAACTCGAGATTTTGATCAATTCTGATATTACGATGATAGGGGAACTCAAAAAAGTGGGTCTCGCAATTCTGTTCGTCCGTATGTCTGTCTGTCCCACCCCTGGGGAAACGCTGGACGGATTTGCTTCAAACTTCGTATTTATAGTTTGTGGGCTTCTTGCTAGGGACGTTTTTTTATGCCATCCCTAAATATAACGCTGCAGCGTTCCCGATGCCCAAAATAATAAAGTCGCCAAAAAGTGGCCAAAAGTTTAAAAAGGAACTTCATACAAATAAAACTTAATACTCGATGTATTTTCAACAAAACCTGGGAAAAGACTGTCAAAGTGGCATTTGTGGCCTGTGGGGATAAATTCTTTCTCAGAGATAAACTTACGAAAAAGTTAGGAAACGCTTTCTTAAAAAAAAAACATGCATTTTGTTTTTCCGTAAATTTAAGTAGGTATGTGATGTTTGTCAATTCATACATCTCAGTGGTAGAAACATTTTTAAAACGTCTGATACACAAACAGGCGAATAATTTGCTACTTTATCATGCAAAATTGCGTGGCTTGGTAATGTAAAGCCAGTATAAATCGTGTAAAATGTTTTTAATACCCGGACGGAAACTTCATTCACAGGAGGGACCAAAAAGTCAAAAACTTGGAAAAATGAAAACGTATCTGGAAAACAAAAAAAAATGTATTTACCTACCCAAGAATTATTTTCCAAAGTAGGTACATACATATTGATACATATTTAAATTGGAAATAGTAAATACATATATGTATATACCAAATATTATATGCTGTCTGCATATCAATTACCTTCCTATTTTTTTAAATCTAATTTTTTATTCAATTTGTTCCTTTCAATCTAGTGACAACACTTATATGTATATCAAACTTCTCGCCATTATATTTGACGTTTCCCAGCCACTGGGTTTCTCCCCTTTGGTTTAATTAAAATCTCTTTTATAAATTCCACATCTACCTACTCACACATCCACGTGTGTACCTGTACGTATTTATAAATTTATATCAATATAAACGATTTTGTCAACCATTTACAAATAGTGTTACCCAAAAATAAATAAATAAATAGCGCATATAGCTATTTAAGCATTTTATTTTTTAATTTGGCATATTCCGTTAGAAAATTGCTGGCTACACTGCCAACATATATCTATTAAAATCATTCATGCTATATGATACTATTTTTCCTACTAACGCATTTCCCACCCCACCCTTATCCATACTACCGACAGCTACGATTACCCCTACTTGCGAATTGCGATAGTACCTACCTCCTACAACAACAAAACATTCCAAGTTCAACATGGGCATCCATTTATAATAACTTAAACCGCCCCCCTCCAACAGTATATTTGTCATTTTAGTAATCGCAACACTAACCCACAACAATAAACACGCTCGACTACGACACGTTCCACTAAGGGTGAGTGATGCGAATATTCGCTATCGTTGCAAAGTTAAGATGTAGGCGGCGTTACTTGTCTCCGGATGACTTGCCACCGGATGAGTTGCACCCGACCCCCGCAACGGTGTCGACTGTCGACCGACGACGACGACACTCGGACTCGACAGCAACAAAATTCGAGACAAATGACTTTTTTTTCCACCAAGCGACCAGCAAAGTAGTTGGCTTCAGATTCAAAAAGACTCGTATCGTTTCGTCGAAATTGAAAAGGAATGGGACAAAAAGCACTGAAAACAAGTTCCATTCTCCTTCATCTCAAATAAAAAAAAAAAAAATGTCTACAACGGGGAATCAGACTCAGAGCAGACAGAGCAGCAACAAAATGGCACCCTGGCACTTACCTAGTGCAATGTTGCCGAGTTTATATCAACCAACCACACAGCAAATTCAGTAGGTATCTTTGGACCTAGTATGGCTGCAATTTTAGTCGACGCGAATTCTCTTTTCTGGTTTTGCTCTTAACCTAGAGGAGGAAACAGGAAAGAGTCGTGAGTGTTTCCCATTTGCAACCAATGCCAAGACCAACGGTAGGGAAAGAGAGGTATAGTACTTTAATGGGAGGGGAGATGGCATTTCTATCTTCACTCAATACACCTCTCATTGTTTGCGAGTGGGAGAGAGAACAATGAACTCTCGAAAAGTGAAAACGCGCGGCAACACACACACACACGCCAACACCACTACGAACTCAAAATCAAAATTTTGCCTTTGCACCTTTTGCGTCGTCGAGTGGTGGTGGTGGGTGATAGACAAATTCCCGGTGGTGAAAAAGAGAAAGCATGCTCGAAGTGTGTTGCCGAAGAAAAGTGAAACAAATTTCTGACTGGCATATCAGGCGCTAAGGAAAATCAGATGGTGGATGGAAATATGAAGGGAAAAAAGAACAAAGGCGGGTAGGTAACTATAAAATTTGCTGAATTTATTGCAATAACAACAACAACTCACTTGTATTCTAAGGTCTACATTAAAGTGGCCAATAACGACGATACAAATATGTATAGTGTTGCCGTCGCGTATTCGTGTACCACGTACGTTCACCCACAATTTCTCATTGATGGAGGTGGTGTTATGGACTCGTGGTAGCCAAGATAAAATAGTGAACAACATTTTATCCAATCCTTCTAAATTCTACTCCAATCCAACTGCGTATTGGTATCTAATCTATCTCATGAGACAGACCTGAGGGTGAGCTGCAGAAATGTTTCGCAATATAACAGCAGCGGTGAACGACACGTCGCGTCGGTGACGGTCGGTTACGGCAGCAGCTTACGTTTGCTGCACAGCGTTACCGATATTTGCAATAGGCGCTCAGAAAATTTGACAAGCGTTCCGCGACGTACAGCAGCCAGCTACAGAAAATTACTACTACGGCGCGGCGCGGTCTGTCGCTCGATTGCGCTGTTCATGCGGATGGAGCGGAGCTGTGCTGTGTGAATGCAGAGACCGACCGCATTTTTGTTGTCATTTCTTGTCGGTCGGTGGAACAGTTTCGTGTTGGTCGAATGCCACTGTTCGTATATCAGGGACTCAGCTGATGAAGTTGGATATAAAATACTGTTGTCGTTTTTGATTTCTAAGCGGCAAACTAGTTTGTTGTTGTTTATAAAATGTATCAACGGGGTGGGAAAGGGAGTAATAGGTTGGAAATAATGACAATCCACTTTCACACAATCGCATCGCACACCAAACAAAAGCAACCCCGATAATCTATTCAAATGGGTTGGTGTGGGAGTAGGTAATTTACAATGTATACATGTAGGACATAACGTACCTACTTTCGGTACAAATTCATATTCAAACTAAGAATATACCTATGTAGTAACGAATTGGAAGAATTGTCATGTCTGTCAACTTGCCAACATATTTTACATTGCAATTGCATTGAACTTTGCATAGTTTTGTAATTAAAAATTGTAATGTGGATGCAGTATGTATGTAATGTAGTTATTTACGTACGCATGTAAAATGAATGGTAACTAATCTAGGTAGGTACCTTCCTACGAAAAGTAATTTGAAAGGTAGCGGTAGGTAATCCATTTTCTTTTATTCTATCCAATCAATGCTGACACTTTATTGAACAATAATAAGTAGTAGGTATATGCCTGCATGCACCGCAATTGTTTAGTGAAATTTGCGAACTCAGTGAGTGAATTAAAATTCAATACATACCTACGTAACTTAAAGATAATAATGACTTGGTGATTTGGCATTTACGATTGACAGATAAAATTTCGAACATTGTTAGGTATTTTGTGGTACCTATTTTATCAATCTATCAATAGGCCTGTTTTATTGGCAATCCATTTCAGTGAAGTAAAGTCAAGTAGAATTTTTAGCACGCAATTTCAAAAACTATATATAAAGGGTCCGCCATCTAACGTTTTTTTTTTTTCAACTAGTGCTTATTTCGCGAATGGTAACACTTAGCTCATGTCTGATTTGACAGATAATTAGTTTTATCCTTCCGCTGAACGAATATGGTTGTGTATACGCTTGAACAACGCTGGGAAATATTGCGACATTACTTTGAAAATCATGGTAATGTTGCAGAATGTGTGCGAAAATTGCGTACGGATTTTGGAAGAAGAGAAGCACCGTCAGCTCCGTATGTTCGTTATCTTTTGAAAAAAGTGAAAGAAACTGGCATCCTCATCGATAAACCAAAGCGTGAAAAGCCAACAACAGTGCGTACACCCGAGAAAATTGCTGCTGTTGCAGAAAGTGTGCGTGAAACGCCATCAACATCAATTCACCGTCGTTCTCAACTGACCATACAATGCGTTTTCGCTTCGCTAAGTGGGACTGCGATCGAGTTAGAGAAGATGCCGATTTTGCCAAAAAAATCATCTTTTCAGATGAAGCTCATTTTGATCTTGGCAGGTATGTAAACAAGCAAAATTGTCGCATTTGGGGCACAGAAAACCCACACGCATACATTGAAAAGCCGATATACCCAAAACGAGTCACTGTTTGGTGCGGATTTTGGCCCAGAGGCATAATTGGGCCATTTTTCTTCGAAAATGAGCAATGAGTGGCGATCGTTATCGGGCCATGTTGAACGAATTTTTGTTCACAAAAATTGAAGAGGAGGATATTGGCAACATTTGGTTTCAACAGGACGGCGCTACGTGCCACACAGCCGAAGCTACACTCGATGTTTTGCGCCCTGTTTTTGAAGATCGCATTATCAGCCGCAGAGCTGATGTCGTTTGGCCACCGCGGAGCTGCGATTTGACACCGTTGGACTATTTTTGTGGGGTGCCGTAAAAGATAAGTTTTACGCCGACATGCCAGAGACAATTGACGCTTTAAAGGACAATATTCGTGAAGCCATTGTTGAAATACAGCTGCACACAATCGATAATGTGCTTAAAAATTGGACCGATCGTGTAGGCTACTGCATGGCCAGCCGAGGTAGCCATTGTACTTTCAAATAAAAAAAGAAATTTGAGAAAATATTCAGTAGTTTTTTTTTATTTGGCGGACCCTTTAGAGTCTCGAAAGTGTCAAACTGTTTGTAGTTGTTGTAATTGCATGTTAAAATTTCTACTTTACTTTACTTCACTGAAATGGATTGCCAATAAAACAGACCTAATGCGTTAAGGTTTTCATTCGATAAGTAAGATTAGACTGCATGTCAAGTGGTTTCGCTGTCAAAATAAGGTCATACAGTGCAATAGGCATATCATATACATAATGACCCAAATGCCACATATATCTAGCATGCCGATATTGACAAATTTGTACCAAATTAATGTTATCGGACAAAATGCGGAAATGCCAGCACTATTTCCTTATTTGTTATAATAGGTACTTACTGTTTTTTTGAAATTTTGAAATTTATAATAAACCAATAATTGTCTTTTTATCATCGATCTTCATGCAGTGTATTACATTTTTTCATTTCGCTTTAACGTAAATTTTGTCTCTAAGTTTATTATACTATTATACTATGCTGTGTAAATTATTAGTTTAGTCCGCTGTTGCAATTTTACTTATGTAAATTTGTTTCTCTGGTCCCATAATTGTATTTTGTTGATATTGGTTTAGGTTCATTCATTTAATTGTTGAATTTGGTTTAGTTTGCTGAAGACTTGTGTTGGGCATTGGCATAAGCAGTGTTACTATAATCAAATTTGAAAATAATCTCAATTATAAAACAGAGTAGAAAAAACTACTCTGTCGTCCGTAATTTTCAACCAATTTAGTTGATTTTTTTTTTCTTAATGTCGGTAATTACGGTGATTGGTCAATAGGCTAAACAAATTCAAATCAAGGGGCGTGGCACCACTCATGCAAAAAAAAAAAAAACATTCAAAATCGTATATCTCGAAAACCACCGAATGCATTGAGCTCAAACTTACAGAAAATCTTAGGTATTGGCCCTGGAGTGCTCCTGTGAAGATTGGTCGAAATTGGACAAAGGGGCGTGGCACCTCCCATACAAAAGAAAACATTCAAAATCTTATACTTCCTATACAAAAAACATCTTCTATGGGGTGAAACTCGATGACGTTATGGGTCTTTTTTTGTTTTGTTCGTATTGCTGTATTTCAAGGTTTAGGCAAAAAGAAAGTTCCAGTAAATCGATTTATTCTCATTTCTCGCATTTTACGAAAGAACATTGTTATCTAAGACCAAAGCCATACAATTCCTGTGCACGGACAAAGCTGGGCGGTTACAGCTATTTCTAAAGGGTCCGCCAAATAACTTTTTGTTTTGAAAATGCTATAAAAAAAACTACTGAATATTTTCTCAAATTTCTTTTTTTATTTGAAAGTACAATGGCTACCTCGGCTGGCCATGCAGTAGCCTACACGATCGGTCCAATTTTTAAGCACATTATCGATTGTGTGCAGCTGTATTTCAACAATGGCTTCACGAATATTGTCCTTTAAAGCGTCAATTGTCTCTGGCATGTCGGCGTAAAACTTATCTTTTACGGCACCCCACAAAAATAGTCCAACGGTGTCAAATCGCAGCTCCGCGGTGGCCAAACGACATCAGCTCTGCGGCTGATAATGCGATCTTCAAAAACAGGGCGCAAAACATCGAGTGTAGCTTCGGCTGTGTGGCACGTAGCGCCGTCCTGTTGAAATCAAATGTTGCCAATGTCCTCCTCTTCAATTTTTGTGAACAAAAATTCGTTCAACATGACCCAATAACGATCGTCATTGACTGTAACGGCCACTCCTTGCTCATTTTCAAAGGAAGATGGCCCAATTATGCCTCTGGACCAAAATCCGCACCAAACAGTGACTCGTTTTGGGTATATCGGCTTTTTAATGTATGCGTGCGGGTTTCCTGTGCCCCAAATGCGACAATTTTGCTTGTTTACATACCCGCCAAGATCAAAAAACGGTGCTTCTGTTCTTCCAAAATCCGTACGCAATTTTCGCACACATTCTGCAACATTACCATGATTTTCAAAGTAATGTCGCAATATTTCCCAGCGTTGTTCAAGCGTATACACAACCATATTCGTTCAGCAGAAGGATAAAACTAATTATCTGTCAAATCAGACATGAGCTAAGTGTTACCATTCGCGAAATAAGCACTAGTTGAAAAAAAAACGTTAGATGGCGGACCCTCTATAATGTAGATCAAGACAACAATATTCGAGTGTCGAGTCCCTACATAGGTAATATCTGGACCAACCGAAGCCATTGAATTAGCTTGGAGCTCGATTTCGCGAAATGGATAAATTGTCTGGATAAAGTGGTGATAAGTGTAAATAAGTCATTGTGTCATTATATTGGAATTGTATGGCGTAATAAGTTTGTTGGCACATTTCAAGCATTGGACATAAATTGCATAAGTATAGATTTTAGTCTACTACCAAGATGTACCTGTTTCATACAATTATACAACTATTTAAGTAAATGTATACATGTCATTAACCGGTCACTCTGCATTTAATGCAACATTAGCTAGATAGCCACTCATCACTCTCCTTTATAAAGGGGAAGGAGAAATGTTCAATAATTCATAATAGCATTCATTTTATAACCCCTGTCGGATCTGAACTCCACCTTAATGTGAATTTTGTTTTCGAACACAAGTGCAATGCATATTTTCTGTTTTTTGGGTTTCCACCCTATATGGGTATATATCCAAAACATTTCCAATTCAAAATCTATTAAAACAACGCCCTATTAATTACTTTTAACAATTTATAAATCTAAACTCACCCACTCGAACTTAAAATCAATTTTCGCGCCTAAATATTCGAATATAACATCGAAAGTGGCAGCACTTTCAGAAAAAGCGGAAAAAGTGACGCAAGTGCCACTCATCTACTTCAACTTCAACTGATTTGATTGTCATGTAAAAGGTCTAGTTTCTAGAACAGTACATCAAAAACGTGATAAGATTTTTCAGCCGCAAATATATTTGTTACAATTTCTTTTTATCGACTTTATTCTCTTTATTGCAGCTATTTTCCAATTCCAAATAATGGCGGAATTTCCCCGTGTTCTTGTGAATAATTGTTTGCGATATGAAACGAATCAATCGAACCACGATGGCGTAGTTTTATTTCCCCTCAGGTCCAGGCGCAGCACAATATTTTTAAATTAAGTTCTTTGCAATAAAATTCCTATTTTTAATTCGTATCCCATTTACCCCCCTCAAAGCCCAGCTATCATTCAAGAGGGAATCTATCTCGTCGAAACTTCTTCAGTCACACATGTAGCCGAAGAACAGCCGTTGTCCAAATGGGCACAAATGCTGGAGGGACGTATGACGTATCATATCATCAACCCCCTTTACCGACAACCCGTTCCACGTACAACATTGCATACTGTATCTGCGATGACTGCCGCCGCGCGCCGGCCACACCAGCATTCAAACAGTGTTGTTGTTTGTTTATCCCATTTGAATGCGGCAACATGGTCGCGGTGTTGTACCAGGGCGCGCGTCAATTCACAGGCTAGCAGGCGAAACAGTAGGCAACCGAGTGAAGAAATTCCATCCAGTGGATTTTTGTTCGCCTCTTGTGTTTTGCGCTGACACATTCATCGAGTGAGTGAGCAAGACAGTGAATCGTATGAATCAGAGGGGGATAGTGAAACTGTTCGTTTAGAAGAGCTGTAGAAGTGGACTGCGGGCGTAGGTAGTGTTGTGGATTATAAATAAATTCAGTGACAGTGTTGCCGTGATTGATTTTTGGATCGTTTAAAGTATTGGATTGTACTTTTTTGTTTGATAAGATAGGTACCTAATCAATTATGGACAAGCGTATTTAGTTAACCATTCTTCTCTCACAAGGCAGCGGCAAATAAATTAATGTTTGCTAAATTTTTAATACAGGTTATAAATGGGACAAGAAAGCACATTAGTTTTAAGGCGTGTTTTTTGCTATCCTATATTCAACAACAATTTCATTATTTTACAATTTGTTATCGACAAGTGGTATCGCTTGTCATAAATGACATTTGACAATTCATTATAAAGAGGAACTAAAACCTTTTGTCAAAAATGTGGCTCAACATGGAAATGCTTGTAAACGTAAGTAAGTAAGTTCCACATAAAAAATCAAAATTTTCATTTTACACGGTAGTTCTGTAAACATTTTGCGCGCACAACTTTCGTCACATTTCCTCAAGTTACATTTTGATAGATCGTGTACTTAGTTTTCTTTTTAACTTGACTAGGAATATGTACATTGAAAGTGAAAAATTATGTTGATCAAAGAAAAGTCCTTGAAGTAGGTAGACAATCACCCCTATCGGGAATAATATTTCCCCCGAAATGTTTCCCTTTTCACAAAATAGGTATCGTAAATAATTTTCGAAAGGGAAAATAAAAATTCCGTCGGAAAAAATAGGCATTGTGAATGATTTCGAAATCAAACAAAAAATTCCGTCGGAAAAATAGCTATCGGGAATAAATTTCCGATGGAAATATTATCGTAATTTTCCCCGAAATATTTCGCTGGCATTTCGTCAGGGAACTTTAGCTAAAGAGCAGCAATGTAAGTGTTTTTCTGCAAAATATTTAGAAAAAATAATGCATATTGTCAGTTGGTCAAACGCAACAAGTACAAAACAACTGCAGATTATTCTAAATCATATGGAAAAATATCCGGATATTGCAAATGAATTTATACAAAGAAAAAAAGCAAAGCATTTTGTAAATAGGTGATTGGCCTAGTCCAACTTCGTGGTCGTTTCCCTCTCCAACCTGGTAGCCGCCTTCAGCAACAAGTGCAATCATGCGCTTAGCTTAAGTAATGGGGAAACTCCGAATGATTTTTTGGTTTGCGGCAAAGACGGGTAAAGGTGCTAGTACACGGCATGTAGCAAGCCACGTATGTATGGCGACAGTGCATGGTCCCAATGGCTACATGCCGTGTACAAGCTCTCTTTGTGGACTCTCTGTTGACGTCAGAGCTACAAACGCATGTGGCTTGCTACATGCCGTGTACTAGCACCTTAAATCTTAATCACAAATCCACATTTAGCCCCATTTAGACGATCATTTCAGTTTCAGTTTTAGTTGAGCTATCAGTTATGCTTTCAGTGAAACTGATGTGCAAATGCAAAAATTGAAGCTTCTAACTGAAATGGAAACTGAGACTGAAATTCACATAAGTGTTTAGTTCAGTTGTCAGTTTTAGTAGAAATAATCTTCTAGCCTTCGGCTAATCACGAGTAAATTGAAAGCTCAACTGAATACTAAACTGACGTCTAAATGCACTGTAACTGAACTGTTCAACTGAAAGTTTAATTGATAGCTCAATTGAAACTGAAACTAAAATGACCATCTAAATGGGGCTTTAAATTGACGACTTTCTATATCAAAGGTCTCCACTAGCTCTTCACCTATATATCGTAGATATCTAGTGCTGGTCTGTTTAAGATCCAAACATTCAATGTGAATCTTCCTCTTCACTTCCTCATGCTCTTCCATCGCTAATAAAAAATGCGCACTTCTAAAAATATCAAAAATATTATTTTAATTTTTTAAAAACTCTACTCTCTCTCTTGTCAAAACATTCGAACATATTTTCGAAAGTACTTTTCTGATTTCCGGGGAAAAAAATTCCGATGGAAATTCACGATGGGTAGATTGAATTCCCGGGAACAAAAAATATATTTTTCCCTCGGAATTGCCGATAGGAGTGAATGAAAAAAGAAAGCGACGATGCATTTTTTTAAGGATGTTATTTTCAACGATCAGCTGTTTTCTGTGACACTCACCTTTATCAATTTACACTATTAATATTAACATAATAGCAATTAATTTATTTCATAAGAAACAAAAATTTTTGTGAGTGTTTCATTAACCGGAGTAGGTAGAGTAGAAAAGCCGGGACCAACGTTTAACTTTAACATCGACTAAACACAACATTCCTATTTATAAACGTACTAGCTGACCCGGCAAACGTTAAAATAGTTAAGGTATCACTACCCTTTATCCAATTTTGACCAATCTTCACAGGAACTGTTCTGGGAAAATACCTAAGATTGTTTGTAAATTTTAACTTAATCGTTTTGTCGGTTTTTTAGATATGTATAAGATTTTGAATGTTTTTTTGTTGTATGGACTGTGCCACGCCCCATTGTCATGGAAAATAAATTAATTTTGGGAGTGAAAACAAAATCAAATGTAATTTTTGTTCCGCTAGCGATAAAGCTTTATCGGTTGCTCCTTTTTCTGGGGATATTATATGTTTGACGTCTAGCAGACAATGGTTCGGGATATTTCCCATCAGAAGCTAAATTTTGACAGATTGTGTGGTTTATTGCAGAAAAGCAAAAAAAAAAAGGATTAGGTTTATCAGTACCTTATAAAGTTTTAAAAAAATTGCGATTAAAGAAAAGTCCTTGAAGTAGACGATTAAGAAAGAAGAAAGTGCAACGAAAATAAAACATTTTTTACCGTCGATGAATTTTTGAAGGATGACATTTTTCAACGAACAGCTGTTTTCTGTGACACTCGCCTACTACGGACGAATGTCAATTTATTAACGATTTTAGGTAATGGTTGTAGAGAAAATTTGTAGAGCCGCTAAAATTAAGTTTAAACAGTGACCCGAATAAAATACAGTGGAACTTCTATAAGTCGAACTCTCAAAATGAAAGGAAATAAATTCGAGTTAAAGACACTTCGAGTTATAGAGGCCAAAAGTTGAAAACGCCAATTTCTAAATAAAACTTCGAGTAATAGAGAAATTCGACTTAAAAGTTCGAGTTATGGAAGTTTGACCGTAGTTGTCTACATTTTTATTTAAGACAAATAAATAGGCCGCCATTAAATAAATATCTTTTGTGGAGGGAAAATTCGTATATAGCTTCGGCCAATTTTAGCTCCAACTTGTAACTAGGTTAAAGCTTGCTTCATTGCTAATGTAATAGTTTTAACTTGTTGAGTAAAACGCACGCTTAATAGAATTCACTTTATTTACTTAGCTTAACTTAACTAGGAGTAACAGAAGTGTTGATTGGATGGTGGAGGACGAACAACTGACTGACTCGATGCTATTTAATATTCCAAATATGTACCTACTGTGAAGTCTCCAAATAGAGAGAGAGCTTTTATGTACAGTCAGCCTTATTTATAAACTTTATACACTCTCTATAACAACTCTAAACGCAAAAATCTAATACATATTTTTGCGTTTAGAGCTATTATAAAGAGTGTATAAAATTTATAAATAAGGCTGAGTGAGTATAACCTCACGATCACTACAGCTAATATGCGTTTTTTTTTTTTTTTTGCAATCCTATACCCCTGGGCTTAGTGAACTTTCCATACAAACACGCAATCCTATATAGGATTCGTAAGACCGGATAATCATCGGGCTTATGCCTTAGCCCATATAAAAACCGTGCTACCAATCTACGATTGCTTTAAATGTTATCGAAAGTGCTATCGATTGTGTCAAAATGACATTGGGGCTTCAAATGATCAAGAGGCTTTAATTCTTCTATTAATTTGATCTTATAAGGATGTAGTCCGAGATACCTATTTTTCATTAACGTAAAATTCCCTACAATGTAAACGAGAGATTTCCAATTCCTTTTTAGGGTCTCGGGGTTAGTTTTAGTACCTTCCCATTTGTATTGTTTCTTTTTTTTTAAGAAACATTTCACATCGCAATTTTTTGGCACAAATTTGAGACTTTGCCATTTCGCAAATGACAGACAGACAGACGGATATGGCTAAATCGCTTCAGAATATAAATACTTTATGGCCGACTCCTTCTTAGCGTTACAAATGTAATGACAAAGTTAATCTTCCTGTGAAGGATATAAAAAAGCCTGTTTGACAGTATCACTTTTGCACCCGATTCAAGTCTGTTTGACAACTACTGCAAGAAGATTGTCAAAAAATTCACATTTTGTCCAACAATTACCGTACTCGGGTGTCACCCAACCGAAAAGCCTAAGAGTATAACAAGAAAACTTTCAACCAAAATCGGAGGAATATCTGTGGTTCAATAATAATCTTGATGCATATTCTTAGGAGGTGATTGTCACTAACAGAATTTCAAATACATAATGCCATTCCTGCCTTCCCCGAGCTATTTTTTGTTCTCCAACCCTTCAATTCTTTCATTGGATAGTTTCTCGCATAACTCATTTCATAAACCAATACAAGCCCACAAAAAAAGAAAGAACAAGGCTCCCTTGCCTTGTCTCTCCACTTTACGGACTTCAACTGCTTCTCACTTGTTTTCACGCACCCCTATTGTGTCCTGATTTAATTCACTCCTCACAAAAGACGATGCGATGTTCAATTCGAATGCCAGATGGCCTGGTTTCATCAAGCGTTCCGTTCTGTTTACTCGAAATGAACAAGTGCGCGACTTGGCTGTTCGCTCCCTAACCGTTGATGTTTCCTATCTTCCGGTTGTCCCTAAAAAAAAGCGGAACAACTCTTCAGGCATGTGTACGCCTGGATTTGTACCGGAAACACACGGTATGACTCAATTTCAACCCCTTCGACTGCAACACATAGGTACTGGTTTGATTTTATATTATACACACATACAAGTAAATATAATCAACTTAAGGATTTCAATGCAAAGAACATTGTAAGGTGCTACTTCGTTGACGTTGTCCTGTGGCAGCACGTGTCATTCGAATTGCATTGGAACTTGCAAGGGTACCATACCGAAACGCATCTATTTGTGGAACAGCAACTGCGTCAATACCTGTGACCTAACTCTTCAAGTGCTTATGCATACAACTTCCTGCTGTTGTTGCTCTGCATATACAAATACATACGTATTATATATATACGGATGCTGTAGAAGTAGAGTTCTGTTTCTAAATAAGTTTTCAACACCCGATGAGGGAGAGGACGTCGTAATCGATAGCTGCCATCAGTTTGGAAGGGGGCATTCCCAACCGGAATTTCGAACTTCAATCGGCTCATTAGTGTTCCTAATGCACTGCTGTCACTTTGACGGTTGTTTTAGCGGATGTTTGCCGCAGACAGGCGGGGGAGAGTGTCGGTGCATTTATTAAGTGTCACATTTGGGATGATAGAAAAATGGGTTACACCTGCCGCGCCCTACCGACTACAGCGATCCAGACGAGGAATTTGTATTTTCATTAATTTTCTGTATGAGAGTGCTGATGGGATGACTATGGGGAGGAGTTACATATGCAGTCTCTCGGGATCGGCATCGGGACAACATGCAGATGAGTACGGGACTGTTTTTTAGAGACAGACAATCTACTTAAGGTTGACAGAAATAGAAAATTAATTAATTGGAATGCTGTTCCTGTTTATGTTGAAAAGATGTAAACATTAATGGGTTATTTGTGGTTGCACGTTGTTCCCATTCGAAAAGGATTAAAAGTAAATTAATCTGAGAGTAAAAGAAGCATGAACGCAGGGCTGTTAGTAAGATTCCGAAAATGGGGTTCTATATGAAAGATAAACCGAAAGGTACTACGATCCGGCCAGGGATGAGAGTTTTTAATGTTATGTGATGCACGTGGTGATCCACAAATTATTCGATGAATATGCTGTCTTCTATCATAAAGAATCTTAAAACTATAGCTCGAACAAAGGATGCGAACCAAGGACCAATTTCTCCATGGCGTGGCAGATGCTATCTACTCCTATAGTTGCGATTACATATGTCACGAAGCGTTTACATTTTTGACATTGTGGCGTCAAAAAAATTGATGAACTGTCATGTACTTACATGCCAATCGTGAGCATCAGATTGGCAATTAAATTAGCACAATGCTAATTTCACAATCGCGCGCCATGCGCTTGTCATTGTGTCCCAAAATCCATCAGGACATGCAACAGAGGCATGAATTACAGAGGCAAGTGACCGGCGAGTGGGAGGTGATTAGATTATGCCGAGTGACTCGATTGATACGATTGAAACGAATGATGTGGATGGCGCGGATGTGATAATTGTCATTTCGACCGTCGCGTCAGCTGGAAAAGTTCGATTCATATCGCTGCATTGAAAAATAAAGTGATCAAACTTGGGAGTATTTGCGTGCATTTTTAAATCGTAATTTATCCTTTGTAATAATAGTAATGATAAAATACCGAAAGAAATTCGGGAATTTTTTTTACAAAAAAGTTTTCAAATCAAGAATAAATTCAAGAAATGAATAAAATTAGTGGAGTAAGCGTTAAATATTATTGAAACATTTAAGTGGCCTCAACTCCCAACAGTGCGTTTAGGCAGATGTGGTGATTCGTCTACTGATGAGCCCACCCACCACATCGGGGCGAAACGCATTTGGAGTTGAGGCCACTTAAATGTTTCAATGAAATTCGGAAATGGCAGTTTTATCGGCGTATTTGTTGAAAAAAAAAACAGCATCGACGATGACGGTGACACTCACGTACGAGCACTATGTCTGTAATGAGAAGTAGTTGATGTTTTTCGAGAAGGAAGGTTTTTATGAGCAATTCTGATGAGGTACCGGATTTTTATAAAAATTGTAAGTCTGGCTCAAGTTTGCCCAAATGAGCCTTTAAATTGCTTCAAAGGACGCGTCCCAGCGTCGTCAACTCCATCCACATTCAGCTCAGCCGTCACCTACTTCCAGTTGGTTGGCATTCGGACTTTTTTAGTCCCTCTGGCTGCTTTTCTACAAATCCGCGGCTCCTTCTACACAGTCGCAATCAAAGCGGACTCCACTTGAGGCTCCTATACGGGAAAAGCAATTATTCTACTCCGTTCTTTACGGCATCCATGGGTGCATACTTTTGAGGTTCAAGATCGGTGATTTCACCCTCATCATCCCAGTCTTGTCCTATGGCGCAGAAGCATGAACGTTAACAAAGGCGGATGAAGATCTTCTTGGTCATTTCGGATGCAAAATTCTTCGAGTAATTTTTGGTCACGTTTGTGTTGACGGGCTTTGGAGGAGGAACATTAAGAGAGAAGTGTACGAGCTGTACACCAACATCGACGAAGTAAAAAAAGGACTTGTACATATATCTGTCGACTAAGATGGCTATGACATGTAAAGCGAATGGACACCATCGCTCCGGCCCGAAGTATCTTCGATTCCAACCCGGAGGAACAACGCAGTAGAGAATGACCTCGCTTTACGTAGTGCGACACGTGGAAGGGGACTTCAACCAACTTAGAGTGCGCAACTGATGGAAGCGGTTAGCCAAAGATCGGGCCAACAGGAGAGGTGTGTTGGTTGGGGCCCAGTCGGATCCACCTCGAACTGCACTGCCATATAATTAAGTATAAGTAAGATTTGACAAAGCAATCACACATTCATTCAAATTAGTCGTTTGGTCGTGCCATTTCAAGTCATGTCAAACGTTTCAAGCTGCATGCCACGACACATGACAGGCCATCACACAGAATACGGGACATTAATAATAATGCTTAGTTTCCAGGTCACAATGGGACATTTTTCACATATAAAATTATGTATCTATTGTGACCTATACAAAATATTTAGGTTCAGGTTAAAAATGATTAGTAATAAGGCCGAATGATAACTTTAGGACAACATTTTAAGTCAGAATGGTATGGAATGGCGAGATGTCATACTATAGCGTCCGCTAAGTTGAGCTACCTATTTAGAGCAAAGAGGTACTTTAGCCCCAAGCAACTTCTCCTTCTCTACAAAGCACAGGTTAGACCAAGTCTGGAATATTACTCCCATATATGGAGCTCGGCCTCAAAACATAAATAAATAAGAGTCTTAAAATTTCAGCAGTACCCAAGTCAGTCACTTATGTGATATGCCCTTCTTCTTCAATCTTTCCCTAATAGGGCAACCGGGAAAAAAATTGCTTTGCTTTTTTAGAGCACGTAAACGTAATCGTTGAACTCAATCTTGGTCTTAAAATGTTGCTTTTGAAGTTAGTTTATCATAAAAAAACTAAGCAATTGTTGTCAAAATTTTCTACAAAACGAATTTTATCATTTTCCGTACGTACAACTTTTTCTGTTCTTCTTCTCAATCAATTCCACAACACGTTCGACTGAAATGTTATCAAATGTTATATGTTTCATATTTGTTCTGTTTTGTGTTTTTTTTTTCACTAAAACGACCCCTAACACGATTATACTACCGCATAACTACAACAAATAATGCAGTATCCACCTTCACCCCTGTCGCTGATAGTTCACCACCATAACCGCAACACGCTTAAATTTCTCGCAGCCCTTAATTGCAGCTATACCATTCATCCTAATCACAACCATACTTTAATTGAATTGAAAGAAAAACTCCCATTAACACCTTTATCAATTTCACTGAACCTGGTCCAATACAATGTAAATGTGGACTGGTTGACACGCGCCACCATCACCGTCCACTACAAATCAGCCCGCTAATATGGGTCAATTGCATTAAGAACCATTTACAGTCGCCTCTTCATAGTAGACATCTTTCGGCTGACTCATCGTCCTGCAGCGACCGGCTACGGCTACCAACATAGCATGGCAATGGCACATCAACATCCGCGTTTAATCCATTTTATTATTATTTACCATCCTTCGCCTTAATTTTCTACACACATGCGACAAAACATCTGTGTGGCTTAGCCGTCGAAACGACAGCAGCAGGAGCACCGGCAACGGCACCGGAATGGTAATGTTAGTGTTAGTTCCTCGCAGACCATAAAATATTTTGCCAGCTCCTTGTGATAGCCACAATTTAGTGGTGCTGCTGCAATGCCACCTGATCCAGAACTGGGTAAGGATCTCTCAACTCTATGCTGGCCGCAGTTCAGATGAATGTTAATGATAGCGGCTGGCCTGATGGCAGTGGCTGCTGTGACCGCACACACAAAATTATTACAAGAATGTGGCCATTACCTGCAGTTTGCCTGCACCTGATAAGTGAAACTGCTCCCTCTACTAGGGGTTGTCTTATAATAGTCCAAACATTTTTTTTTCTTTTTCATTTTTCGACGAGGACATGAAGTCTTCCTTTGTATCCGTTTTCCTAGGTCTGCGGCTGACTTCTTCTCCATTTGTAACAGGTGAAACACTGTTTATATGTATGTACCTTCGTTTCCTTTTTTTTGTCTCGTGTTTTCTTTTCTGTCCTGTACTTGCGCGTATCCCTGCCTAATAGAGAGATACCCCCATTAAATAAGCATCGCATGTTTTGCCACGAATCATGCTTAGGAACATGTGAGAATAAAGCAAGGTTATACAGGACGGGCCTGCTGTAGGGAGATACTTTGTCGTCTGCATTTGGTTCAGTGTGCCACCGGTAGCCTCTGCAGCTGGGGGAGTTTCTATAAGTCCTTGCAAAGTAATGTGTATGTGAACAGATATCGCAAACAACCGGGATGGAAGGATGGATGGAAGGATGTTACGTGTAAGCACAAGCTACCCAAAGCTGGTCATACCTTTGTAATGAAGAACTGTGTTGTGCCGTGCAGTACATGCGTGTTGCGTTAACTGAGTAACTTTTGTTGGGACAGATTATAATCCGCTACCGCCACGTGATAGAAGTTTATCGATGATGCCGGGGATGAGGTTGAATCGGTGGAGCTCAGGATTGTTGCATCAACTTTATCTATTGGGGCGGATTAATATTCGACATTACTGCGGCCACGTGATTGCTGTATCTGTTAGCTAATACATTTGTCTATACACTCCTAATGTTTATATGCAAAGCGGCTGTAAAAAAGGCGAAACTGAGGATGGGAATGAGGTTTCAGAAGGAGATGGTTGAGGTATTCAAGATATTCTGTCAATATTATAAATATTTAAGTCCATGTGGGTTGCATTTGTGCACATGGGTATACTTTGGGGGAGTATCTACAAGCCTTCGCATAATAGATATATGTATGTGAACAGATATCACAAACGATCCGGAATGGAATGTGAATGTGAGTCGTTTTGAGTTTGGTGCTACGTTAAAGACAGCAACTCAAGTTCATATCCTTGCGATGGGGAACTGCGTCCGTGTCGTGCCGTGCAGCACATGTGAGTTGCGTTAACTGATTGATTGTTGTTGCGGAGCGGATAATAATCCAAAACCGTTACGGCCACGTGATTGGAAGATGAAGGTGGGCGCAGCTCAGGATGTGGATTGTTGCATAAATTTTATTCATTTTAGCGGATTAAAGTTCGGAATTACTGCGGCCACGTGATTTCTGTATCAGTTTGCCAATATTCAGCGGCTGTAAGAAAAATGCAAAACTGAGGATGGGAATGAAGTTTTGAGAAGAAGTTATTGGGTGGGGTATATACAAGGTACCGATACTGTCAATGTTATATGGACTTCAAATTTTTCTCGCTTAATTGTGGGATTGGTGCCGCTGACACTTTCTTTTGCGAAACTATTGGTGAATTTTTATTTGAGAGACTAACTCTTCAAGGGGACATTTGACAACTTTCGCGTATGTGCATATATTCCTCAGTTTAGATTAGATAGACCATCTTTTTCTATACTGTCCGTATAGGCACCCTAGGCCTGGACTAGCTTCTCACCACCATATTATCTGTATGTTTATGTGAGTTTTAATTTTTGGGATGAATGGAAGGGACGTACAATTTTATGTCGAGACCGTACGGCTAAATTAAGAAGCTTTCTCAAGGCAACATAACCTTGCTTTAGGTAGGTACTCTGACTCTCGGATGTTTATCAGAAATTCGCGAAAGGTGGCACAGTGGGAAAAATCTTATGATGTAATTTGTGTTTTAGTGGGGTTTGAACCTAACGACCCATACCTCAGTAGTTCAACAAACTAACCACTGAGGACTGAGCCAGTGCGCCCAGATAGGTACATAGTGACGCTGGTGATGTTGATATTTATGATAGTAATTAATGTATGTACTAAATTTGACAACACTTAGTATAATAATAGGGAAAAGTCATAGTGTTCGATAAGAAGGAAATCGAGTGGCTCAAAGTGTGCCCGACATGGACAATGCCCAAGCCTCTAAGAATATGGTCAGAAAAGATTGTAAAAAGCATAGATTCATCAGACATTAGGTTTATTTTGTTAAACGTCTATCTGAGCAAAGCAAACCAAAGATAAGATAAGTATAACGCCCCCAGTTATAGCCTTATGTAAAAAGAAAACGTACATGATTAGTTTTGCTCATTTGAACCAATTAAATTGAATAGTTTTTCCCATTCTTATATGAATTAAAAAAAAAATTCGAAATAAATAAATAAATATAAATAAAGGGTAAATACAAGTTTCTTTTTAAAATTCCCATTAATTATGGAACACATCAACGTAGTTCAACTGGCTGTGCTCGGCAGGCTTCGCAGTAGCGCACTCTGTCACTCCAATTTTCCAAGACCGTGTTGATTGTTGAATGGTCCAATGATGCCTCCACTCCACAATCACTCTCGGCTACAGCTGCCACATTCTCGTCTGTGGTGCTCACAGGGACCATGAGTGTTGTTCCCTACTATACCAGTCTCACGAACTTTTTGCACAAACTTGCATACAGTAGGCGCGGCCAAATCTTAATCTTTTAGTAGGTAAATATTTGGAACAACATTTTTTTTATAATTTTGAAATTAAAAAAAAAATTAAATTAATTTACATTTTTACAGCCTTATTTATAAACTTTATACATTCTTTATAATAGCTCTAAACGCAAATATATATATATGAGGATTTTACGTTTGGAGTTATTATAGAGAGTGTATAAAGTTTATAAATAAGGCTGTTAAAGTTTAAATGAGCGATTACCTTTTTGCGGCTTCATAAAATGTCGTCAACGTAAAAACATATTTTGGGGTGATGATGCCCTCATGGCCATGGAAAGTATTCGTAGTAAACACGCATTTGGGAAATTAAAAGTAAACTTTAAATGGCTTTAATATATATCCTTTCAACCTCTTCTGCGATTTTAAGATAGCAAAGAGTTAGGTATGTAGATGTACTAAAAACAAAATAGGGCCAAAGATTTATTTTGATGTTTGTCTAAAAATTACTCAGTTAGTAAATATTATCGAAGCGAAGTATTTAATTGTATAGTTTGCTTGTCTATAAGTTCTTATCAATACTTTGAGCAACAATTTGTTCGTTGTTATCTCATAGTGGTAAAGTAGCTTCAGGAGGGAGAGTCTCAAAGGTCTGTTGCAATTCGTATCGGTGTGTCACGGCGAGCTATCCGAAACGTCTGGGAACACTTCCAGAAAACCGGGAGTATAACAAGGAGACCTAGATCAGGAAGAATCAGAGCCACAACTGCGAAAGAAGACCGTAACATTACATACGAATAGTTTCACTTCGGGAGCGTGCCGTAACCGCCCAGGCCTTAAGAAATCAACTGCGGCAATCCACTGGCACTCAAGTAAGTGATCAAACGGTACGTAATCGACTCCAAGAAGATGGTAAATGGTCCAGAGTGCGTGCTATTCGACTCAAACTGACAACGGATTAGCAGGCAGCGCGCTTAAGGTACGCCCGTAGGACTATACTCTTTACAGACGAATGTAAAAGATCAAGTTTTTTAGTGACGGAAAACGAGTACGCGTATGGAGAAGACAACGTGAATCTTTAACCGACCCATGCATTCACCAAACTGACCCTTTTGGAGGGCCAAGTTTTATGGTATATAGGCTGGAATAAGCTTTTAAAGCGACCCATAGACACTACACTTCTGTCTGCACTGGTGTCGGTGCACGGAAATGTGTGCTGTGAGTGGGACACCGATTTTGGTGTCAGACACGGAGCGAGTAAAATCAAAAGTTTTAGATTTTTGGTGTCGGTGTCTCGATCGGTGTGATGTGTATGGCGGAATGCTACACCGGTGTCAGTACACCGGTGCAGACACAAGTGTGGTGTCTATGGGCCGCTTAACCGTCGTCACTTACATTGAAACAATAATATGACCTGTTGCGATTCCATTTTCACAGAAAGTGGGTCCTGGCTTTGCGCTTATGCAAGACAATGCTCGCCCGCACTATACACTAAGAGCCCTTTTTGATGCCAATATTATACAGGTTTGCCGTGGCCAACAATGAACCCAAGAAAAAGTAACCTTAAAGAGAATCCCAGCTGTTAACAATAAGCTCATAGTGAGCTCATAGGTAAACTCGCTAAAAGTCTTTTGGGAGCGCATACCCGATAGGCTAAGATAGCTAGTAGCTACGCGTGGAGTACTCTGGCACCGGTTGCAGGTTGCAGACACGTCATCGCTAGTACTGCTAGATGTCGTTGTAAAATGTGCTCTCTAACAGGGTGATTACCTATCCAAACAGAACGGCTACAAGTCCAAACAGAGCTGTACAGTTTTTAACAGGGCTATTGCTGTTAAGATTACCAGATTACCTTGTTTTACAACGACATCTAGCACTAGTGGCGATAACGTGACTGCAACCTGCAACCTGTGCCAGAGTCCTCCAATCGTAACTACTATAGTGCATACGGAGCAGGGGAGCGGGAGACCCTGCTCGCTACTAAGCAAAACATTTGTCAACGATTCATAACAGAAAAAAAGTGGTATCCAAATTGTACTTTTACATTATTTTTCCTAAATTGTTCTTTAAATTGTTTTTGATGTTTAACACTTTAACCCGTCATTTGAATAAAAAAAAATGTTTCACTATTGTTTATGTGCACTCAATTTATTAATCTTAAGCTTAAATATATTCCACTAAACAAAATATATCTAATCACTAATTTTTTTTAAATGAGAGCCTAAAAACTTGTTGGGCCCATTTTGTTCTCAGTAGTTTAGAAGATTATTTTTGACACACCAGCTAAATTGCCAAGCTTGTTGAGAATGAGAAAATTGTGCAGCTTCAAATTTTCTCACTTAAATTGGAGAGCATCCTCTGACCAATTTCTGTTATGAAACTGTCGGATTTATCATACAGCTACATATGCCTATCGAACTTCACCCCACATTGGTCATACAATTTCTTTAAACAGTTCAATTCGGGACAGTCTCTGACTGTGACTCTGTTCGCTTTTGGGACGACATTTCATTGTTGTTAACCTTCAATGAGGTCGAACTATTTTCCAACAACAGCAAGAAAAATGTCTGAATAACATCCATCATTCCATTCCTTGCAATAAATCCAAGCGTAGATATATGTATCTTCCACCTGCTATCGCAAATTTGTAAAGCTACACCCACAAACACCGCAAAGGGACGACATCTGTAGCATTAAACGTGCATATTCAAAGGGGGATTGTCATTCCTGCCATTTCCGAGAGCTCAGTATAAAAGGATATCATCGATGGTGACTAGTCAAGCATAATATAAACTACACAGATATTTTTTTTTTGCTGTGGATGAGACGGTAGCAATTTTTACATAACGCTGAAAAATACTCAGCGCGCGTGTATAGACTATAGAGACAACAATCCAGATTCTGTACAAGGGTTCGATGTCAACACAGAAGTAAGTAGATAGGTAAACATCAGCTTTGAGTTGATGCATGTGACGGATTCAGTTTGTCTTCTAAAGTTGCAATCTAAAGGAACATCGTTTAAAAAAAAATTGTATTTGTCTTACAACGGCTGTATTTTTCGCCCGAATGAATATTGCAATGTCCTGATTAGTGAAGCTTTCCCATTGATGCTCTAATTGACAGCCATCGTCACGTGGAAGACATTGTGACATTTTGATAAGCATCCAGATTTCAGACCAATGTGTTCCACAACTTAAACACGAGCAAAGAATTACAGGATAACTAATAGGAACTTGCCTAAAAATAGCCCTAAGCGAGCCCACCTCCATCTTCAATCACTGCAAACTGACACTCCGACTGCAGTCAACTTTTTCAGTCGTAAACAAAGCGAAGGTCCAGTGTCGAGCACTGAAATAGCGTGCTGGGCTGTTCAGTTCAAAATGCACATAAAGAACATTTTGCTGTCGTCAGGACTGTGTATCTTCTGTCTGGCCGAAAATTCCCGCTTAATCGTGCGTGCACTCATAATTTGTCGGACTGCCATATTTTTGCGAAATTATATTATAGCCGCGATTTTATTGTTAAAACAATTCTGGTGAAATTATTCTGTCAACTGGGATAACAATGTCCCATTAGGTGCGGCCAATTATAGTTGTCCCATAGTAGCACTTGTAACAGTCTCACTGGATCTGCGCCAAGGGACTTAAAATAAATTCATGAGAGTTATTAAAGAAACCACACGTCTTGTTCGCTTCAGCGCCTTTAAAATGAAATACGACTCGAATATAACACCGGAGGCCGACCCCAACAGACAGCAGCAGCTCACTGCTCACCCCGTTGTTAATGAGCCCCTCTTCTTATACGAGTATATTATAGGATACGAGTGAGCTGTGTGTACGAGTATTGCCTGTAAGTGGATAATAATTTCAACTGAGACTGGGTATACGAGTGTGTGCTGTGCACCCCCGCAATGGGAATCAACATTTCACGCCATTTGGTGGGCAAAACGTTTACGAATCACCGTCGCGCCGCTGTTGATCAGCGATCCCCAACGATGATGAGGCGTTGATGGGACATTGTGGCTTTTGAATGGCATCGCCAAACATCTATCATTAATCTGAACAAAGAACCGTCCGAACACATTTGGCTCCTGGCATTTCCTTTTACTTATTCTCGGATGAATTTATTTTTAGATACACATCTTGTATCTTGTATCGGAAGAGGAATGTATTCTGGGGCATGGGTTAATGCGCGATGTAATTCCAAGTGCCATAATTAATTAGTTTAATTAGCAGCTGATTCGGAGTTGCTGTTGGAGTTGTTTTGTTAAAAGTGGTGGAGTCAAATATTTGAATCAGATATACCTACCAATACGGTAAAAGGATTCACTCATTGGCGCTAAAATTTTATCTATTAAATGACATTCCTACATGTTTGGAGGAACCGAAACGGCCCTGAGCAATGTTACTTCCAGTTAAACAGTAGGTACTCTTGCACCCGCGATAGCTTGATCTTTAAAACTGGTGTTCATTCGTTCGAACCTGGAGCCTCCTATTCGAAGATCCTCTTGGCTAAATTAGTTTGGTCCATTTTTTGACCATTTCGACTATCCACATATTTATTGAATTGACATAGCTTGTAGAGTTCGCTAAAAACTAACACAAACCTATAGTTATGAGAAGCTAGGCCTATAGGCTCTTATATGGCCCTGTTACTAAAAGATCACCTCTTTACATTTTGAAGAGCTGTTTTGGTAAAGCAGTAGAATCTGTGGTATTGTTTTTTTAAAACCTTTTTACAGTTGAGCAACATCTTTTATATCCTGACGAAAGGAGACCCTCTGAACTGCGCCAACTACAAAGGTATGAGTGTTCTTAACATTACTTAGACCCTATAGAAGATCTTATTTGCCGTGTTGGTTGAATGTCTGAAGCCTTTCGTGAACAACCTGATTGGTCTTTATCAGTGTGGCTTCAGAGCAGAAATGTCCACCATCGATCAAATATTCACACTGCGACAGGTCTAGGAGAAACCCCAGAAATTTCAAGTCGATACCCACCACCTTTTCATCAATTTTAAGGCCGCCCGATGGCAGCATTTATAGAGGCGAACTATACAGAGTAATGCCTAGTTTTTGGCATCCATGATAAGCTCGTCCGTTTTTTGCACGATGACAATACACACTGCAAGGTGTCAAGGTCGGTAAGGAACTCACTGAGACCTTCAATGTCAAAAAAGGATTTAGAAAAGGCGATGCGTTGTTATTTGACTTCTTCAACATCGTTCAAAATAGTGCAAAACTCAAACGCTAACACCAGAGGCACTATCTTTCAACAGTCCGACATCACATAATCGGCAGAACGCAGCGTGTCACTGGCGCGTTCGTGAGTATTGAGACGGAGGCGGCGTAGATGGGCAGTCAATGAAGGCAAGACAAAGTATATGCTGTCAACAGGAAAGGACACCCAACACCGACGTTTTGGGCAGAATGACACTATAGACAGATATAACTTTGAGGTGGTTAAGGCGCGGACTTTGTCTACCTAGGCCCCGCTGTGAACTCAGGCAATGACACCAGCGCTGAGATTACCTACGAAAAATAACTCTTGCCAATCGCTGTTTCTTTGGGCTAAGAAAGCAATTGAACAGCAAAGCCCTCTCTTGAACAACTAAGGTGACCCTTTATAAGACCTTAAATCATCCCAGTCCTACTTTATGGTGCAGAGGCATGAACTACATCAAAAGCAGATGAGGTTACTCTTAGTTGCTTCGAGAGAAAAATTCTTCGCGTTATCTTTGGTCTAGTCTGCATAGACGGCGAATGGAGGAAGAGATATAGAGCGACGAACTGTATGGGACTGCACAGTGACATAGTCAGAAGAGTAAGGGTCCAACGACTGCCATGCATCTTGTTGTAAGCTTGGTTGCAGCTTGCTTGCAGCTTCCATATAAACAAACGAATCAGTGTCCACGAAGCGGCAATGCAAGCTGCAAATGACGATAAGCGTATTTTGCCGCTCCGTGGACATAGCTTCATTTGTTTATATGCCAGCTGCAAGGAAGCTGCAAGCAAGCGTACAGCAAGATGCAAATGACGAAAGCGTGTGTATGAAGCGCAGCTAAGTGGACAGTAGGCCTTAGAATTAAAGTCTACGAACACAACCATGACAACCTCACCCCGGGAGGTATAAGCCCCCACCCTTAAAGGTTTCTTCAGTCTCTGGAGAATGAATATGATTGAATGACATCGCTGTAGTGATCACCAACCAATACGCCGAAAGATGCCCATCAAAGACGCCAGAACCAAGCTATGATATGGATTCAGGGCAATTTACATAGTCTAACATTAGAAAAGACGGAAAAAGTCTCGCTGACTAAGAGGCCGAGCCGATGCCCACTATCTTTGAAGTACACGTAAGTCAGGTACGCAGTTTGGGGTGAAGTCGGATACTAAACTCAAGTAGCTGCACTCTGCAGCGGATCAATTCTGCTGTCGAAACGGCTCGAAATTCAATACAGCATTGGGCAAACTAATGGCAAACATGAGAAGACCAAAACTTCTTATGAAAGTTAGGCATTCTAGCCTTTTCTGTAAAAGTGAGATCTGGATTGAAAAAGTGATGAAAATAAAGACAAGAGAACAGGACATTAATTCGCACAGATTAGAGCCCATAAAGGTTAGAGAAAGTCTGCTAAATGAAGTTCTGGGACTGGTTCCCCTGAAGGTGGTTAGGTTTTAGTGGGTAGGACTGGGGGGACTTGGTCACCCTCTACGGTGGATGGATCACTACCTCTTCTATGCAGATAACGGGCAAACACAACTTTCTTATGAAACCATTGAAAGAGCTCCACCGTTCTCGTTAGTCTTGCGTTTTACATAGTAATTCAAAGGCGTATAATTAAACATCATCAGTTTTGTTTCCAGTACTAACTCGCGTGCAATTAAGATTAGCATCCCACCACAGCTGGGCTCTTTCCAAAAATGACTTATTCGCCTTGTAATTAAGGAAAATAACTCATCACGCAGTGGTCAGGTGTCAAAAGCACAATCAATCAAACAAAAAAAATCCCCTGCCCTGCCATGTAATTGTAACCGAAAAATAGCTATCAAGTTACTTCATACCAAGTGCACCCCTAATAGCAGGTACGCACATGCAGTGCAGGCATCGCGAATGGAAATTAATTGAAATTACCTTACGTAGCACAAAAAAAAAAGCGCAAAAAACACTTCAAATTGATTTGCAGACTGCACTAAACGCGCATCCTGCTAAACAGCACATAATTAATGACAGTTACTTATTTTTATGACAATTGAAATTGCTGCACTGGTGCACGGGCCAGGCCCAGGCCGCTGGTGTGCCTCTTTGACGGTGTACCGTGTACTCTGTGTCGGAGACGGGGTACATGTCATTATTTGATCGTCAGCAATTCGGTGGTGCACATCGTCGAACACGTGTCGCATCGAGTTGGAAACAGCGGCTCGCAAGGTGTTTGCCATGCAAAAATTCGTAGAATCCACAAACGGAATACGTATTCGAAAGGGTGTAGCTGGGTAGTGATGAAGATGAAGAGAAGAGGATCAAAGCGCAAAGGACCAGGCCTTTGGCGCAGTGAAATGATTAGTGAACCTGTCGGAGGACATTAATTGCTACCAGAATTGGATTGAGAGGGAAGGACAGACACAAAGTACGTAGGTAGCGTAGGACTTCTTATACACCGTTATCGTTGAATGATCGATTGTGAGTGCTAAAAGTGTGGCAGAGTGTGTTTTGCTTTGAAGTTGCATGCCGGGGTGCATGAGAGGGAGATCCTCTGGAATGCGCCCGAAAGAAGTTTAATAATTGTCACGTTTAGCATGTCACTATATAGTGGCCTAGCTAGGGGGTATATCTTTTCCTTATTTTTTCAATGGCTGGACGGAACAAAAAAAACAGTTGCGGCCATTAAAAGTAGTACCAAGTGCAGGGCAGTTAAAACCGACCACAATCATTTCACAGGGCATTGCAAATTAAAATATATTTTTTGACACCAGAGTTAAGGTGGGTTTCCACGTGTCGCGTCGGTTGATTGACAGAGTTTGACAGCTCTCATTTATGCCATTGAACGACACCACCACTGTCAGTTCATTTCCACTTATGTCAATTATTTAAAAAAAAGTTTATTGTCAGTTCATTGAAAATGAAACTTTGACAAGTGTGTTTGTCAATTCACTGAAAGCTATTTCCACTTGCGCTTCCACTTATTCCAAAAGAAACATTCTCTCAAGTCGTTCTTTCACTTAAAGAAAAAGCTTCGAAGAGTTATACATATTTTATGTTGATGTTGGTGACTGCAACTCACTTTGTTGGATTCTCAAAAGTTTGAGGGGTAGAAAGAGTCATAAAAATAAATTACAGATAACCCTAGACCATTTTTTCTAAGCCTATAAATGGTCACATTCATATAACCAAACTCGGCAATGTCTTGAAAATATTTGCATACCTGTTATAGGACTCTAACTTAAGAAGTGTCCCATTGCACTACTCCCGTCACTGACTGACATAACATATACACTCCGTGTCACTTGAATAGCACACCCCCTGAGGTCGGTTTTCTATTGCTCACTGGTCCCAAACCAAGAACTAAAGCTTTAGGTATTAACAAACAATTTTTAACTAAAAACCGACAAAATGTGCGGTATTAATATTTTGCGCCACTTGAATATAACATGCATTTAGTTTGACCGTTGTCTTTGGCACGTGGACTCTAGCTAGCCTATTTATTGCGATTTGGCTAAGAAAATCGAGAGGACACGTTATATCTGTATTTTTTAAGTAATGAGTCGAACTATGGACAAAAACATGAATTGCCGCATACACAATGCGCTTACTAATGCGGAAGGCGACAATTAAAAAAGGCGTCAAATTTGCAGGACTCTTTTTCAAAAATCAGGAAAAAATGTGGTATCAAAGCAATTTTCACAACTATGCATCCGTCGTATTATTTCGGCTGCCTAGCATATAATAGGTATTGGTAAGGTAGGTACCTAAGTCACATATGTGACCTGGACTTCATAGTGGCATTGTGTAATCTCTCAGACGATAACAATTTAATTTGGAAGGCCCCGATGGCTATAGAGCTACTATTTCCAACCTCCGCAAAGAAACTCATCATTTGGACCGGCTGCATATAGCAGAGCTGAAAGTGTGAAAGTGAAAGCCGTTTCGTATTATGGCAGCTGCTAATTACAATTTTTGTCAACCACAATGAATGCTTTGCCTTACAATGGTATATTGAAAGAGGCCTTTCCATACTTTCTTAACATTTTTGGACCTCTGCCTTGGATTTATCAACATGATAACTTATAATGCACCAATACATATATGTCAAGCCTGGGTTGTTAAAACGTTTACATGATGTCCCAGCTAAGAAGTATAATCCTTTAAGCAAGGGGTGATTCCTAGAGTTCTGCCGAACAAAAAAATCTAAACTATTGTAGCTACAAAAATAGTTTTGTACATTTTGACAATTTATTAGCGCATACAAGCCTTAAGCACTTCGGCTATATCTGGGCAGCTACAAAAAAGTTATGGCTCCTTAAACTCAAAATTTTGAAAATTTGTGTTACAATTTTTTACTTAAAATGCATTTTTCTCAAAATTTGGACTTTATAAACTTTCATTTTTTTTATGAAATTTTTATCCTTGAGGAATTAAATAAAAATCATGTTAAGCAACTTTTTTACGTACGATCAACAAAAGTTGTAATAAAAGCCATTTTTTTGTCAGACAAAAAATCTTATAAAATCCCTTAGAGTATTTTTTGTGGTCCTTAAAAGGACCTTTTTGGAACCGCTTATGATTTGTTTTTTTATTTATAATAACTGTTCGAAGTGCCTTCTTTCCATTTGAATACAAAAAATGTTTTTTTTTCGTTTAAGTGTTCTATTCAAGTGGCGCAAAATTAATACCCCGCATTTTTCCGGTTTTTAGTTAACAATTTTTTGTTAATACTAAAAGCTTTAGTTTTAAATCTTCCTTCCGGTCAAATCACAACAATTAAATTAACTTTAATTAAAAAAAAAATACGTCTCTAGAGCATGATTGGTGATAGAAAACCGACTTTATGGCGGTATGCTATTCAAGTGACGCGGATTGCATGTATGTACCTCCTTTGTGTCAAAAAAAAAAAACCAGGAAAATTAACAACAGCTAAAACAAAATGGCCGCCATGACGTGTCAAAATTTACCCCTTCCCATTTTTACTGCCTTTTCAGTGATGACGTGCTAAGTTGTTCAGCAGTCACCGTATATAAAAGGTCTGGAGTCTGATTAGAATAAATGGCTGAAACGTCACTGAGTAAAAGTTCTTAAGCTCAAAAATCATGTCAGTAAATTTACCGAAATACTTTCAGGCTTTTACGGCTTTATTTGTGTCTCGATTAATACCAGGATGGTTGGCTTGTTTTTTTTTTTACAGATATTAGTGTCCGCGTGTTGTGTCCTTATGCTTGTTATTGCATGTATCTGTAGTCTATTTGTGATTACTTACATGTTAAACTCCACAAAATAATCGCATACGAAAATCCGAATTAGCTTGGTCAGTTTTACGGCTTCATATCATGATAGAAAATACAAAGCCAATCGAATCAACATCCCTCAAACTTTTCCAATCCACTTTATTGGGCCATTACTGTTTAATGAAAGAACACGCAATCGACTGAAATATTTATCATCTGGACCTTTTTGTGTTGCTTTTGTTTTGGCGAAAAATGCAGATGTGCTGTCAGGAAAATATGTTCCGTGACCACAAATCAACCACCAGCTTAGTCATCGGCCCAGCCGAACAGTCTCAGTCAGAACTTTAGTTAATTACTCTTGTTGCCCGGTGGGCTCTTAACGACGCTTTGCTTAAGTTGTCCTTTTTTTTGGTATGCCCTGATGAACGCCAAATATTATGCGCTGTAAAAATATTTCGTACTCAATAATTGATTACATATTGCATGAGTGAACGGAAGGCGGTTATCCTGGATGTGTGTATATGTATAGGTTGGGTATAGTTGGCCGATTAATTTGCAAAAAATAAAAATGGAAAAATTGGAAACAGTTAATGAGCGAAGAAACTTTTTTTTAAGGACTTTAAGGGATTAAGAAATTTCTTTCCATGCAACTGAAAGATGCCATTGGAAGGAGCTCTATACGAATTAGAGAATCGCAGCAGTATCATTGGTTGGTGGTCCGTAAGCCTTTGCTTGGAGGGGTGCTATTCCCGAGTATTTTTTGTAAATGTGTAACCATATGTACGTTTACAGAGATTTGATGCTGGTTCATAATGGGGGTAATGAGGGTGTGCAGATTCCAAAAAAATTTTCTTTTTCTTAGAAAACGCCCAGCTTCTTCATATATGTCTTAGAGCTGACACAATTTGTTTGAATGGTTGATTGGAACTCGAAAGTTAATGAACTCATTGACTACTTCAAAATAATCATTGCAATTTTTACCCAGAAGCCATTGAGGCCTTCCTATATAGTAGACGATACCACATGCAACTTAGGTACAAAACCATTCTATTGATGAATATTCTTAAATCTGGTTGAGGTATCGTTACTAGATCTTCCAAGCCGTCAAAGAACCGTGCTCCCATACAAGAGTGACGGTGTTCTTGGAGGGCTGGGCACTTAAACTCTTACACAGGAGATTCTTACTTACTTACTTAGGCGGCTCTACAGTTC
Organism: Cheilosia soror; assembly: GCA_949372485.1. Taxonomy (NCBI): domain Eukaryota; kingdom Metazoa; phylum Arthropoda; class Insecta; order Diptera; family Syrphidae; genus Cheilosia; species Cheilosia soror. The sequence goes on from OX443561.1 coordinate 120,584,958, forward strand.
GGGGTGAACCGAGGCCTCAGCGAACAAGCCTCTCCAGTTAGCCCGGTCCTTAGCTAACTGCCTCCAGTTGCGCACTCCTAGTCGATTGAGGTCGCCTTCGACTTAAGGCGAGGTCTTCCTCTACTGCGTTGTCTCTCCGGGTTGGGCTCGAAGACTCTACGAGCCGGAGCATTTGTTTTCATCTGCTCTACATCTCCTAGCCATCTTAAACGACTTACTCGCAGTTTTTTGACCAGGTCGATGTCGCTGTACAGCTCGTATAGTTAGTGGTTGAATCTCCTTCTCCAAAGCCCGTCAACGCAAACGGGACCGAACACAGGAGATTCTATTTCTTCTTAATCCCTGCAACTTCTGCAGAAGGCATGTGTAAAAATAAACATTCTTTTGGCCATGTTTCCAATGATACAGTGTCCTATTACACCGACGAGAGCACTCCGATTTGGATTCTATCAAAAGATGTTGGGATCTTTGACCTTTTTGTGTCAATTACGGGCCACAATCTGCGAGTTATGGCACAACCGGAAGTGTTGTACCATCGTTCTTTAGCCAAGTTTAATGTAACATTGCCAATGATGCTCTTTAGCTGCATTGAAAGTTTGTAATTTGTCTGTTAGCTAATAGTGTGTTAATTTTAGAGCCGTATCTGGCCAGTTTATTTGGTGCCTCGTTCCCTTCCACACCAACATGTCCACGAACCTAGCACAGCCTTACTGTGTGATGATTTAATGCTCTCAATGCCGAAAGGCACTGGCTTACGGATTTGGAGTTTACCAGATTGCAGTTAATCGATTTAACTGCTGCTTTGCTGTCTACACAGAAGGTAATTTCCATAGCTGGTACTAGTAGTTCCCTCGCTAAGAGAGCTTGAGCACCTTTCTTAACTGCTTAACAACTTTGACTTCCACGTTCTTAGTTTATAGCTCTGTGGGCTCTACGTTCAGCCACGTTAGGTTCAGAACCGATATCTTATAAACAGATATTCAAAAACAGATAACAATCAATTTTGAATTTTTTTCTGATTGGTTATGATTATAGTTCAGCAAAATGATGTCTCAAATGAACGAATTTTGGTAAGAAGCCATATACTTAGTTAGCACTATCCCAATTTCAACAGTTTAAGAGTTCCCTAAGCAAAACATTTTCTTCGGAACATAGCGAAAAAGTTATGGACCTATGAGAATGATAAAAATTGAGAAAATATATTTTTTGAAGTTTGGAGCACGAGTTTTCGAAATTACTCGAGGAACTCTCAAGAAAATTTTCCAGAGCCCAATCGGAAAGATGAAGTTAAATAAAAGTCACAGCATTTCTTGTTACAAGTTCCCATGAGTTCTCATTGCGCACTAGTTGAACTAAAAAAAAACTTCTTGAAAAAGTTTTATAAACTTTAATCCAAACAAGTAAAAGTCAAATGAAAAATACCAGCATTTTAATTTGAAGTTCACATTAGTTCTGATTGAAGTTCTCCGCAATGATAGAGGAACTCACCAAACAAATTCTCGTGAACATAAGACTCCTAAGACTTAGTGCAAAAAGTTAGACACGAACCAAATATTTGTCTGATGAGTTCTGATTAGAGTTCCGGTGAGTTCACCAAAATAAAAAATTCCAAGTTACGACAAATGTGTGTAAATATTTTTTCAAAAGTTCTTTAGTACTCTCCCATAGCAAAATATAGGCCAAATTCAAAAACGTTACAGCCAAGGCGAAAATTATAATATTTTGTTTAGTTCCAATTAGTTCTGAATAGTTCTGGAAAGTGTTCGAATAATCTAACAGCGCTATTAACAAACCTTCTAAGAACTAATCCAGACAAGATGAGTTCTGATTTGAGTTCCGAAAGTGCTCCAAAACCCAAACTGCCACATCCACAATTGCACAATTATTTATTAAAAAATTGTCAAAAACGGAATTCTGAAAATGAATTCCAAAGCAACTAAGATCCATAACTTTAATTTTGTATATATTTCGTACCTATACGTGCGTTGTGCAATTTATATGCTTAACAGTTTGATAGCCCCACCAGATCACGTCCATCACAATTCTCTACACTTCATCCATCGTCGGTTTCCCCAAAACTAAAGCAATTACATCGTAAAATGAAAACTTAATCAGCTCATTAGTCTAAATCGCATGCCTCATCCAATCAATCACGCGATTTTGTTGCTTCAATTAAACAGAAGCACGCCAGCCGCCAGCCCCGACATATGGATACGTGGATGACATTTCCCCCGTACCTTGTCTTGTAAAAAATAACCGCATCTACAGCGAGTCATCCCGCACCCGAAACATCCGGCATGAGAAATGATTTCTCCATAAATCTGTCCCACTGGCAACCCCCACCCTCCGACAACATGCATGCATGCCACCGGCAAACGGGAACAAAGTGTCGGCCCTCCCGACCAAAAAATTCTAATTTCCATTCCAAGTCCAAAAATAAGAAACCATTTCCTCTGTTAGCAAGCAGTATAGTTGCTCCTGGATGGTGGTACCACGACTCCGACTCCGGTGTCGCCTCGCGTCGGTCCTTGTCCTCCTCCATTACCGTTCGACTAATTTCGATATTCGTTTTCGTTAGCGTGAACGCGACGCTTTTCTATTTCTGACATTAGCCAGCAAAAATATAACACCACAAAACTGAGCGCTTTTTTCGACGCATTTGTCGCATTCATCGGTCCGAGATTTTCTTGCTGCGGGGATGGCGCGTCAGTGGCGACGATAATGCATATCTATCTTCGGAATATATGGTATTTACGTCCCCTCCCCCTCGTGCTCGTACACGACATCGGTTGGAAATTTGTCACTTTTTTTCTGGATGGAGGAGCGCATTCAGTCTCTGGCGTGGCGAGGACGACCGAAATGGGAGTAAAAAAGCATTTTGTCATGTTTGAAAAGTTTGCTTTTTGGTTGCGTGTTGTTGTTGCCTTTGGTCGCGGTCGAGTGCCGCGATAAAAACATACGGGTGCCTTCCGTTTTCGTGTGTTGAAAGCATTGCCGTTCAGATTATAGGCTAATGGGCTAATAAGACATCTGCTGCGACTGTCAAAATTTTGCTATTTTTTGTTGGTTTTTGGCTGTCAGATATCTTGTCGTGTTCGAAACGGGATGAGGTTAACATTTGCTCTTCTTTTTCTTTTTCTTTTTTTGGTAAGGAGATGGAAGATGTACATACATATACACATCATGATCTTTGGGCGATGAAAGAAGAGGATTTTCGAATTTTATGATTATGATGTTTGTAGTATATGCGCGGTTTAATGGCTTCCTCTGGGGATCGAAGGCCAAACAGAGGAATTGATTTACATATAATTAAGTGTTTGAGTGGGGATTTTTATCCTTGGAGAATTGATTATATTTTTCAAATATTATATAACAAATTTCGGACATTGTGGGGGGTTCTCGGTTCAGTTTAAGTACGTTCAGCTTTCAGCTGAAAGAAGCCAATTTTGTGCTCGAAATCGGGGTCCAACAAAAAAGTGAATTCGATTTAAAAAATTTTTAAAAGTACGGTCAGCTTGTCAACACTCCAGAAAATAAGAAATAGGCGTTCTTTAGGTTGGGTTTTCGTTTTAAGTTTTCATTACGAAGATGATACATTATATTGGAAGATCTATTACTTTCTGTGTGACATCGCAATGCTCGATAGTAAATTCCTAGCACCATCAATAAAACTTTATACACCAGATAACTTAGACAGATAGGAGGGGCCTTCTACAAGGTTCTTCATTGGTTAGGTAGGGTGGGTAAATGGGCGCTCTTGTGGTGCGTGCAGCTTCACTTATAGACTAGCAGTTGGGTCGATTGTGTTTATTGCGGCAACCGTCTATTGGAGATAAAATTAAACTGTAGCAAAAAGCAACCGCTCTTCTTGTTTGAGCCACCTATAGACGTCAATAAATCTCAAAGGTTTTATATGCAGATACCTACTCCTAGGAGTAATTTTTTATTTTTTATTTTTTTTAATACTTCTCCCGGGAAAGGCAAACCTATAACGCTTCATCAGCGCCCCGAGATGCTTGCAGATGTATGTTAGTTCTGCACTAAAATTGCTGCAAATTGTAGTCTTCTTGAGATATATCCCCAGGAAAAGCTAGTTACAAAGTTTGCTTGTCTTGTAACAGAAGGAGTTTTGGAAAATTGATGTCCTCGCGGTTGTCAAGTGTACCATGTGAGTATAGGGTCTCCAATAAGTCGAATTGCTCGTCTCTGTATACTGTCAAGTATGTTGAGTGAATGTTTTGGGGCCTAGCTCACCATCTACCACAACTTGGATCGATCTTCCCAGAAGAAATTTTTTCATCCATCCGCAGAGTTATTGTAGTAATCCATAAGACGCTAACTTGCTCTATGCCAGACTCTGTCAAATGCTTTTGATATGTCCAGTCCAGGGCTACGGCTCCGGATTCGCCGTGTTGTTCAATTGCTTGCGTCCATAAGTGCGTTACGTAGCTTAACAGGTCTCCAGTGGAACGACGGCTCCGACATCCGTATTGCCTGTCACTTATTAATCGGTGGCATTCTAGATATTTGATTATTTCGACATTTATTGCCTTTTCCATTACTTTTGAGAGCATTGAAAGTAACGCTATTGGACGATAGTTTTGTGGCAGATATTTCCTCCCTTTCTTTGAAATAGGTTGAATGCGAGCCGTTTTCCAGCAAGAAGGAAACGTCTTCTGGGAGTACGACATGCTAAACAGCTTACATAGTACAGGTGCAAGTTCTGGAGCACAGCTCTTGAGTACTATAGCCGGAATTCCGTCGGGTCCCGTTGCCTTATTGCAATCTAGTTCCTTAAGGATGCGTTGAATTATTCGAGGCCGAAATTTCACTTCTGCCATCGATGTTTGCTCTAGTTGTGCAAAATCTAGGGTGGAGTTCAGTGAAAACATGCTAGCGAAAAGGTCTGCCTTTTCTTTAGGAGTTGTTGCTAGCGTGCCATCTTCTTTTACTAGAGGTGGAAAGGAAGAGCAACTAAAGTTATTACTGATTGCCTTTGTCATGGACCAGAATGCGCGTGAGCCGTTAGGACATCCAATTACTTTGTTAGTGACTCTTTCGTTGTAAGTTGTCTTCGCCGATTCAATAATTAGGTTGCATCTATTTCGAAGAATTATGAATTCTGATCTTTTTTGCTCCGATGGGTTTGACCGCCATTCATGGAAAGCCTTGTTTTTCGCTGCGGTAATTCGCTTGCATTCTTTGTTAAACCAGGGTTTATTTGAATTTATTTTTTGATGCAATGTGGAATATAAAGTTTCATACCGAGTAAAATCATTTCGGTTACGGCATTTGCTCACATATTGACATCGGTATCTCTAAAGCTCATATCAGCCCATGGCAACGAAGCGAAGAAATTATGCAGCTCGTTCCAGTTTGATTTACTTTAATTCTAAATCGAACGATCCTGGTTCGCTTCTATGATCCGAATTCCCTAAGGGAGCAAATATTTTTATTTTTTATTATTATTATTTTTTTTCTGTTGTGAGAAACAGATCGAGTGTTCCCGTAATTTGATAAATTGTCTGGGATTCGCTTCTTTTATGAATTCTAGTATTGAATCTCATTTTAAAAATGAGAAAGATAGATAGCCCGTAGTATAGTAGTAGCGCAGTGGCTCAGTGGTTACTGTGCTGGATTACTGTGCGAGGGGTCCCAGGTTCGATCCCCGGAAAAACACAAATTACATCTTAGGGTTTTTTTCCACTGCGCCACATCTTGCGAACGTCTGACCAACATACGAGAGTATAAATGTCCAGAAAAAGCTTCTCAATTCAGCCGTTCGGACTCGGCATGAAATTGTAGGCCACTTCCATATTCGTCCCAGAAATAAAAAACTGACGCAGACAAAATGCTTGTTGCGCCAACTATTTATTTCTTATTTTTTAGATGATTTCTTCCTCACCGTCCCCCATTGTGGATCAATGGAGGCGTTCGTATACTGTTTAAAAGTCAACAGTCCAGACTAGCTGGAGTTTGATCGCGATGATGACCGCCTTGTCCCTGCGCAGTATAATGTCCAGGGAGGTTTAGCATTCCTCTCTTTCTGCAGTGGTTGTGGTCAGTAATTCCGCTGCATGCCGTTCTCTTGATTTTGGTACGATTTGAATGACGGTAGCTCAATGCCTCAGTAGCTTTCCACCATACCACTCTGTCATATATTAAGATGGGCTGCACTATCGCTGTGTACAGAAAATGCACTACATGCGGCCTTAAACCTCATGACCGCATGCGATCGCCCATCTCATATAATAAATAGCAAAACTTTCGTTTTTGATGGGCTTACCCAAGTGCACCCACGTCCAGCGATCCAGCTACTGACTATATGATAGGAGTGGGGGATGGCAACAGAGTCAGTCGTTCGCTGAGGACTAAAGTGAACTTACGACATACCTATACTTTGTATGTGCTTAGGCTCACTTAATAAAGCCTTCTTGTTATGCTATACTATTTTTATCAGTGCGTCAATTGCGAGGAGCAACAAGAGCGGGTTTAGTCAGTATTTCTTATGTCTCCTCGTGTGACTGAGTCTAGTTGCGATCAACCCTTTTTAGCGAAGAGTATCGCCGATTGTGATAGAACTTTCTCAGCCTAGACGTTCGTATATTCAATTGATTTGCAGACAAGCAGTTTTTCCTCTCGAATCAAATCTTTCTTTTTAGAAGTTTGACTTTTTCTGTAGTAGGTCGATCCTATAAGTCCTTCATTAGCGAGATTCCATCTAACCCTTGAGTTTCGTATGAGTTCTGCCACTCCAGGCGTTTTCTCTAGCCTATAGAGGACTTTTCAAATGATCTAAAAATCCGACTGTATATAAACTTCTACCACAATGGTGAGATTATTTGCCGAAGAACGGTTTCTGAAAAGTCTGTACTTGCTAGTTGAATTTATATCCCAGCTCGAGTTGCATATCGTAGAGTATAGGGCAAAAATAAGCCTTCTGCCATGGAGATATTAAAAAAGACCGAGCTTATATCGACAGAGTGTGAAGGGAAACTTAAATTATAGCAGCTGACGAAACGTTGAACAAGACTAAATTAAAATTCAAGTACCTACCCCGAGTTAGCACCCAAACTTTTGAATGTCTTCGATCCATTTGGGTGCATATCTCTTATCCAATAGCCGGTTCAATGAACTTGATAGTGCCACTTAGAAGCTATTGCAAATTTGCTTACATAACATATATAAGCATATAATCACAAACATGCCAAACAATCTATAAACAAACCTCTAAATAATCAGCAGATGGTCTGTCCCCTGCAAAAATATGCATGTGGGTGAGCATTCTAACCCCTTTCCTTTTAAATAGAACCAAACATTCTCCACACCGAATAACACTAATCGTTCCCAAATTCCTCCTGTTTTAATTTATGGAAAAAGACCGCCATCCACTCCGTAGCGTTTGTTATTTTTTAAAAGCCACCCAATGGCTTCTAATCGGCAAAGTCCTCCCATAATTTAACACATAATATCCGAGGAATTTCTCTCAATTAACTAAAAGATATTTTTAACCATCAAACGAAATTGAATCTCACAAATATTCGTGGTCCACCACGGACAGAAGAAAAACTAAAAAAAAAAATATATCTATGTTGTATATATATTAAAACTAATCCATGGTGATCCCTAATCAACCCCTTGTCGGTTTTATTGTGTCTAATAAATGTTTAGTGAATAAATAAACTGTCATAAATCCGCTATAAATAAACGCATACTCCATCCGTAACAACAAATTACCCAGACAGACAATGAAATATTTCTTTATAATAATTTTGACATATTTGCAACAGCAGCGAAAACATAAACAATTTTCAAAAACATAAATAAACATCATGTTCTGGATGAGAGCGGGCCAACCAAAACAAAATACAACACTAATAACTAAAAGTTTCTTTTTTTCTTATAAGAGTATTAATTATTTTTTATTTTTTTTTTTAATTTAGCATGAAGCTATAAATTTTGAATTTTCATTTCAAAATCTCAGAAATGTTCACCACAATTGAAATAGAATGAATCGCGCTGAGTAAATTAATTGCCATCTCATCAGAATAGAGTTTCAGTTGGTCGTCAACAGCTGGCGCGGCGTCGGAAAATCATGACTCACACCAAAACCAATAAGGCCGGGGCACGGGTTCTGATCTCGGTTTTCACCTCCAATTAAATACATGTAACGTATGTTAAGTTTTAATAGTTTCATGTCGACGGATCTAAGAAAACAAAACGACAGACTAAATTGGGGGACATAATTTGTCCGGGACAGTGCGACGACGACGATGCATGAGAAGAATGTTTTGACAAATCTTCCACCCCGGTGCACGTATCGGGGGGTTTTTTTTTCGACAACGAACGCACATTTTTGGAGGCGAAGATGAACATTTTTCGTGAGAATTCAATGGGCGGGGATAAATTTATGGGACAACTTCGTCAGGTCCGTTGACAGGAAACTTTATTTCTGACTTTTTGGTTGGTGGCTGCGGTATACCTTGTGGAAGTGGGCGATGGACGCGTCTAATATATATGTGCTGTGATGGCGGAGGTGACGGGTAGAAAATGTCATACTTACTTGAAATATAGATCCCAAAGGTTGATCTATGCTATTAATTTTTCGTCTGAGTGGAATTAATTTATTTAGCACATAATTAGATTTCAAATAGGTACGTATGGTATTTTGTGGTGTATACGAATGACATGGAGCAGCATCCATTTGTCTGCAATAAATTTTTTATTTATTTTTTGGATTCAGTTAGATTTTTTGTTCAGATGGGGACGAGAATCTGAAATATTTTGCCAGTTGTTGGGCCTACTTGGCTTTGGTTTATTCAAGCTTAATGCAGTTGCCCGGAACTAAAACCTCTAAACCTGGTTAAGTCACTGTATGTGTCTATACCATTTCAGGGAATGTGTCCGCAGACGACCTTAGTCTGGCGTTTATAGATAACGTATACATGCTCTACTGTCAAACCACTTATGATAAAGGATGATGGACACATCTACGATAGTTACTAGACTAGGCTTTTTTTCTGTAGGCTAATCAACTCGGAATGAATTGGTCATGCGTTTTAATCAATGTCCCAAAGGTGACTTACAATAGTGTCGGGTGTCGCTGTTGAGTTTTTAATGTAATAATAACGTTTCGCTCTATCTATCATGCGACTTCTTCAATCTCGTACTGAAGCAGATAGTGCGCAGGGCAGGTGTCAACACGGAAGGCACTATCTTCAACAGGACCGTCCAGCTGCTTGGCTATGCGGACGATATTGACATCATCGGTCGCTCCCAGCGTGCCGTTATAGAAGCGTTCACGGCGATTGAAGAACATGCGAAATTAGTTGGCCTTGAAGTAAATGAGGACAAGACTAAGTAGGTACATGCTATCAAAAAACAAACAAGCATCTGGTCCACCGCCTAGGACAGAACGTCACTATTGATAGCAACAATTTCGAGGTAGTTAAGGAGTTCACCTACCTCGGAGTAAACGTAAACTCCACGAATGGCACCCTAGTGGAGATCCGGTGAAGAATTACCCTAGGAAACCGTTGCCACATCGAGTGAATGGCCAATAATGCTCCAGCTAAGAGGAACTTCGAATCCCAGCCCCCAGGTTCGAGAAGACAAGGAAGACCGAACCTCCGTTTCAAAGACCAAGCCATAGCGGATGCCAGAGACTTGGTCTGGTTACTTGGAAGCTGCGTGCCCGGGATCGTAGAGGATGGAAGGCTGCAGTGTCTCAGGCAGAGACTCTTCACGGGTCGGGAGCCCGATATGTAAGTATAAGTAATAACGTTTCGATTAAAGTGTTTTCGTCTTCTTTGGGCTATTCCCAACCTTTTATATAAGATGTACTCCGCTGTTTCTTGCTCTTCTAGGCAGAGTCTACATATCAGTGGAACTTCTGCCGATTTTGTGAAGATGATAGTTGAACGGGCAGTGCCTTGCAATGAGGTCAGTTCAGATATTACAATCACTTTGCTTATGGAGAGTATTTGAAGAGGGACAATTTTTAATAGCACAGCTGATAAGCTTTTTAGCTTGATACATAATATACCCCATCAGGAGTTTTAGTTTGATTTGTAGTCTTATTTGTAGCTCCCAAGAGTTCAGCTCTGCTTGATCCCTTGGAGCTAGCTCATTAGCCCTATTGTTGCCTTCAAATCCCTCGTGACCTGAAGCCAGAGAAGAGTGACAGCAAGCTGTCAAGTCTCTCTGGTATGGAGTTGAATTTGTATGCGAATCAAGAGCTTTAAACTTTGCTTAAATGTCTGACAGTATCTATGCTTATATTGGACCCTCTTCGATTTCGTGTTAGGCATTTGCTCGCACAGAGTTCAATTGGGATATACTTCAGCTTGTAACATTCTAGTTCTGGTCTCCCAAGTGGGGATAGTGATATTGAAATGAGGTCCACTGATCAATTCACATTTTGAACCGTCCTTGTACCTTACTGAATAGGATTTACATAGCAGGGAAGTTGATCTTTTAGCTAGGCTTACTTGGCTAATTCTGGATCCAAGTAAATAAAAAAGCTCCTACGATCGTTAATGTTACTTTTATATTGGCACTGCAAGGAGTGATGCGGTTACCCAGCAACGATTTCTGCCTGAACCTGCCATCATATTTATAGCACTTGTCCTCGCAAATCTCATAAAGGCTTATCTAAGAAGCCACTTCCGCAACGATTTCTGTAAGCTTGCATAACACTATAGACCGCGCTATTATATTAAGCTCTATTGATACTAGCCAAACCGAAGTCTTCTATTCTCGCGATGAAACATTTTTTGTTCGACACTTTTATTATTTTAGATGCATCCGCTGCCAACCTGGAACTTGAAGATCACAAGCAATAATGAAAATGCCGCCACATATACGACGTATTTTGGACGTGAAAATATGGGTTTACCACCTCGGAAGAACGTGACGAAGACGATTCCTATTATGCAGGAATTCAGAAGGCATCATAAGTTACACTGCCAACGCGCATCGTACATGTGAATCACAAATTGTAAGTAGGCACTAGCCTTTAACTCTATAAGAAGAGTTCGTCGTCCACAGCAATAGATAAGATGTTACAGACACCACCCGACAATTTTTTTAATTTTTTTTAAAGACTGAAAGGTGTGCGATGACATTGTCCTTCTCAGGTCACAAATATCCTTTGGTAATCGAATTAGCATTTATAAAAGTGCAACCTAAAGCAAAAGCTTCAATGTTTCTTGACTGCAAACATAAGAAAACTCCACTCAATTGGAAGTACCCTTTCCAAGGCTCTTAAATTTCGGTGGCCTTCCTATAAATTCCGGTATATTTCTATCAACTTGTATAGATTACGAGTAGTTATTGCATGCTCCATACCAAAGAATATCCTCCAACTTAGTGGGACTTAGTTTCAAATTATATTGTTTTTTATAAAAAGGGAATTTCCAAATCCTGGAGCACTCAGACCAATCCCGGTCCATTGTACTACCAAGCAGAAGCCTTTTTTGGCTGTCCTCCGCCGGGGCTCGAACCATTGCCGCTCGGGTCACAAGCAATGACTCTAACCACTACAACTTAGTTTGACGGGATTCTTATTGTCCCATTACTGAGTGGCAGAAAAGTGTTGGTCATCATGGCCGACTTCTGCTCTATTACAAATGACCTCTTGTTCGGCTTTACAGGTTTTGGTTTGGGCTTTTCTTAACATTGACGTGTTCTTTTTTACTTTTGGTAAAATGTTCGTACCCTATTATTGAAGTATCTTCTTCTTATCGACTTAAACCTGACTGGTTCTCTGCTCTCTCCTCGTAAAAGTACAGTATTAAGAGTCCCGTCTTTGTCAAATTACACCACGATAGGTTCAGGGCCTTAGCCGTGAAAATGTTAAAAAAAAAACAGGCAGACAGAGTAACTTTTGCAATTATAATTTAAGTACTGCTCAAGGTGCTCGCCAAAAACTCGCAAACGAACACTTTTTGGATCAACTTTGGTCTTTAACTTTTTTTTTAGGGTTGTACTGATGATGATGAATTTAGCCTTCCGTCTGTCTGAAGTCTGTCTGCTGAATTCGATTCAAGCTTTTCATTTTACGAATTTTTTGTTTTGATTTATATCTGACTAGCTGGACCCGTGCTCGCCTTGCCCGATCGCACAAAATTATATACGCTTAGAGTGTTTCATTGAAATCTGGCCAGTAGTTTTCGCGTTTTTAGTAGGAAAAGAAAATTCCTCCCTCTCCTAGATCTTGCTACTTATTTGTAATACCCCATTTCCTTTGCTTTGTTTCCCTCTTCCTATGGAATTCAAGCAACTACCTACCCCAAACCTACACTGTTACCATACCTACCATACCACATATCAGAATAAAATATACGTATGCTAGTCTTGTTTTGTGGGCGCAGTAGCGCAGTGGTTAGTGTGTTGGACTACTGTGCGAGGGATCCCAGGTTCGATCCCCGGAAAAACCCAAATTACATCTTAAAGTTTTTTCTACTGCGCCACCTCTCGCGAACGTCTGACAAACATCCGAGAGTATGACTGTCATGAAAAAGCTTCTCAATTGAGCCGTTCGGACTCGACATAAAATTGTAGGTCCCTTCCATTCGTCCCAAAAATAGAAACTCATACAAAACGAATGGTTGCGAGAAGCTAGGCCTTGGGTGTGACCCGCCTGTTGCGCCACCTATTTATTTATTTATTTTTTTAGTCTTGTTTTGTTTTTGTCTGTCCTGTCCCACGATCGTAGTATAAACATCCATTTGTAGCAAGGTATATGTGTATGTATATATTTTCACTTCAAAAAATACATTTTGGCTAAAAACTGTTCCTATGGACGTGGCTATAAACGACATAGCCTATAGCAGTCTCACAGTCTTAAGGAACATTTTAAAAAAAGGTTCATCAAAATCTGTCCAGTAATTTTCGAGTTTTTAACGGCCAAAAAAAACCTACAGTTTTATTATATGTATAGATGGTGGAAATTCCTACTTTTGGAGGGAGGAGATCTATATAAACGTCTGTAAACGAACATTTCCAATTCACCACCTAAGATGGCAAAACTTATATCTAGTTCATCGTGGGCAGATTATAAAATTTCGCTAACAATAAAAATTAAACGATTTAGCTTGCCAGCAACAGCAGTTGGCCTCTTATAGCTGTGGTGTCTTGCTGAATGGTAAAACCTGTCACTTTTCATTTATTTTTGGAAAGTATGTAGTTAAAGCTGATAACCACTTAAAAGGATTACTTCAACAGTGGTGCCAGTTCCGCCCTATTATAGACAATCATTCAACCGGTAGACAATTATTTAAGTTTCGCCAATTTCCATTTATAAAACTGACAGTTCGTGTGTTCTATTGAATGTTGTTGGAAAATCTCTTGGCCATATTTCAAAACAGCCCTGTAAGCGACTATACATTTATTTTGGGCAACTTAATCAAATTCATTGAGCCCCTTCCCCAATTCAGACGAACAAAATTGCCTGCCAATAAATTTCATCTCATTGTCTACACGCTTAAAATTTTACTCGAAAAAAAAGCAACATTCCCACAATCAATCGACTGTTGCAAGCGATCAATCTGATGGCAGCCGCCACTACTTTTTACCAGAAAACGTCCCCGTAGGCGTGAAATGTCTCAACGCAAATGCTGGCCGTGATGCATGCACACTCAATTCCCAAATGCAGTCCTGGGCATAGTAAAATCGTTTGTATCCGTCATTCGACAAACTACAAACAACTCTCAGACTTAATTGCCATCGCATCGCAGTCTCAATTTGGCATGAGACCGATCAGAGCTTCTACTCTTCGTTCGGGCTGCTAAGATGCTCCACAGATACATCGAACTAATTCATTTTAATTTTTAGGCAATCGATCGCAATCCCCCGCATAGGGCTTTGCGAAACAACAGCAACAGCAGCAGCAGTAGCATAATCATCATCAACGTCATCGTGACAGCCTCCAGGATTGCACTTTAAACCGGACTGGCATTGATCGTCGTCGGGTAATCTGTCGGAATTTACCTGTGCATTAGATGTTTGCATTTATCGGTGGCAATCGCATTTGACCCTCAAAAAAGGAAGGAGCCAAAACGACGATGTCGAAGTCGAAGTCAAAGTCCGGCTATAAAGTCATCCTTTGTCGATTGCAACTACAAATAGGCTTAGCACGCGATCGGTGTGTTTCGTGTGCGCATTCCAGGAGCGATTTCCCACGCCTGGATATTATTTCGTTACCCACCCTGGGGGTAGAATCTTGTTCGACGCCCAACCATTGGCTCCCACCACCATCTGACGAAGGAAACCGAAACTGAACTGAGATGAGACTGAGACCTCACTGCAATGGTTCATCAGACTTCTGTTGCATTTATCAGTCAGTTTCGTGGATGTACGACGACCGACGCAGCGCTGCTGTTATGAGCTTCTGTATATGCCGCCAGCTAAGAAATTGTTAAGTGTGATCTTTGGCGGGTTCGTTTTAGGAATTTTCGATCGTTTTCGAGACTCCACTTAATTTCACATCACTATACATATCGGGGCATAAATTAATTCCATAGCTTCGGAATATCTGAGCGAAGGGTTAACGATCGACATCGAGGTGATGCCCAATGCATTGACAGACTTTGCGTATTCATATACAACGATGGAAATTATGTTTGGAGTTTATTTTTGGACATGGATCCCTTCGATTGATGTGATGATGACTTTCCAACTAATCCTTTCGGGATTTTATTTTAGAGAAGATATCTAATCGGCACGGCGTTATGGTGGTCGATGATCTCTTTGGGGGGATCGCTATTTGTACGCAAGCGGGAGTGTACGTATTTGTAAAGCTGAATTTGCTGTTGCTGATGTTTTTAGTAAAGGAAGAGACTTTAGGTGCGTTGAAGTTAGAAGAAAGTTGAGGCCCAATAGGCTATAAGGCGCATTATTCACGTTTGTTCAGCCCAAGAGGGTTTTTAAGATAGACATAGAGATATCAGTCTTAATGCTGAATAAATTTCGCCGAGCATGTACCATAAACATTTGAATTCACTTGGCTGGGTAGTATCTTATCCTGGTCAATCGAATTTTATGCAATATTTTCGTTGTCGCGGGGTCTATTTCATGGTATATATACATCCATATCTCTAGCATAATGGTCGAGATTCTGTCTATAAGTATATTGACCAAACCCACAATCAGTCAATCAGATTCTTTGAATGAGTCATAAGAGCAGGTCGTGACTCGTGAGCAGACCAGCAGCCATATTAAAAGTCTGATAATGAGCTGTTCCTGTCCAAAGCACATCCCTTCTGGCATTACAGAGCTAGCCCTACTCAACTCAAACGATTAATTCCTTAAGCAGTTTCCGAGTACATCAAGGTTAGGTATCATCAAAATGTCTAACTATATGGGCTCTTAAGCCATTCATCTGCCTACATAAAACTTTGAAAAGTTATTGTGCGCATATAGTGTCTCGAAAACATTAGAGCCGACTTCCTGTTAGCTTCAAATTATAGAAGGAGGCATGGCACCTGCTGTGTGTTTGCGGCTTAAAATGCATTTTTAGTTTTTATTGACAGTCCGGGGTGAATCACGGGCTCAACCAAGAAGCCCCTCCAGTCAGCTCAGCCCCTAGCAAACTACTTCCAGTTATCCACGCCAAGTTGGTTTAGATCGCTCTCCAATAGTACCACCTGGACCTGAGGTATGGTTTTCTTCAGCTTCGTTGGCCCTCAAGGGTGGACTCAAAGACTCGTCGGGTTAGTGCGTTGTTGTCCATACTCTCCACGTGACCCAGCCATCTCAGTCGCTGTATTTTGAGCTTTTCCACCAGGTCAACGTCGCTATATAGCCTGTAAACTTCGTCGTTGAATCTTCTCCTCCATACTCCGTCGGTTCAAACTGCACCGAAAATCACGCGAAGAATTTTTCTCTGAAACCGTGTCGAGAGGTTTTTAATTTTCATCAGCTTTCCATAAAGGAAAATGCTTCTGCACCATATACGGCAGGACCTGGATGATTAAGGTCTTGTACAATATTTGATTACTTTTTAGAAGCATTCTCAGGACAAATGCATATACTCATGTAGATAATAGCTATTTACAAGAACCGTGTGGGTTTGGGAGGCGTTTGAGGTACTGAGGTGACGAGCGGCTCAAAGGACCGGGAACATGTCTGTCCAACTCCTCAGTGACCAAAATTGGACAATTCTTTGTTGCTGCAGCTATAAGGTACAAAAGGATGATAGATAATGAACTGCACCATCCTTGAAAGAACTTTATTCATCTTTGTAATATCTCGTTATTTCAAGCCTCACGTCCATCATTACATCTAGGTATCTGAATCTGGATAGCCGATTTTAATGGTACAATCTCTCCTTTCTTTCGACTGATCACTATTACTGATTCTGTTTTCCGTTCTACGAGGTCTATCCTAAGTGAAGCCATCCAACACGCCTCACTTTTTGAACACACTCATTACCAGTTCTCTTTATATCTTCCAGATGTTTGGCTTCAAGGCCTATGATTTTGGACTGAGATAATCCATCCATTTAGAAATTCACCAAACATAAGATGAGAGTCATATTCCATAAGATAATTTCCAATACCGATCCCTGTAGAAGTCCACCAAATATGTGGTTCAGAGAGTAGAAATCTTTTCTGGAAATAGTATAGTACTAGGTTTTAATTAAGAAGCATGACCCCATCCTGGACTTAAGGATGAAAACTACAAGTCACCAGTTTGCATAGTAAAATGATTACTAAGCACAATTTTCAAAATCGAAGAAACAGATCTTCTTTATTTGAAATATATGATGAAATATACGAATTTTCCCGTACAAACTTTGACCCTCCCCCCTTTTGGGGGGTTTCAAAAAGGGGGGTTTGGAGTTTGAATATCGCAAATCGAAATTCACTGCTCACTTTGGCCACAAAAAGAAAATTTGTTTCAAAATGTCAGGTTGATTTTCTTTTGATCGATAGCTTAAAGCGACTTACAATCCTCGAATCGTCTGCACATTTCCGGAAGTTTTCTTCTAATGACGACTATGGGATCGGGATATTAATTATTTCCCAAGCTGGTATTTGAGGTATAGTAATAGAAATAACAGAGTGTGTGGGGTCTTTGGTCCATTTCAGTTTTGCCATGACTGTCCTTTTGGCAGTATAAAAGGAATTTATATCTGTTACTCTTACTTTGGCTTAACCAATTAATGGATAGTTACAGATAACATCTGTAGCTACAGCTGGGAATATGTCATTTTCTGGACGAAACTCTTTGGACATTCTCACCACATTCAGATCTAGTACGTCGATGTAGAAAGAAGCGTTAACGTATATTGGTAACTACGCGATTTGTGATGTTACCGCAGAGGAAAATGCTGTCCAAATCATAACCGAACTTTCCCCACCAAAACTGCAGTATTTTCTATGACCTTCCCAACAAATTCCAGAGTGAGCTCACAAAAGAAAAAAGAGAAACTTATTGAAAGATAACGGTTTATTGCAAGGAATGTCGACTTCGAACTTTCCTTGTAGAACGAGTAGCCACCCAGGTGTGTTAAATGGAATTTCGGCTTTTCGGTAGGCGTCTGCGTTCGTGGGTTTATTGTCTGTAAAAGTGAGGGCTAACATTTTTTTGTGAATTTTGTCCACCCCATTGATTGTGCCTCTGGTCCGCTCTCCTTCATTTTACTTTATATTTGATAACTAAGAACTCCATCTGGCGCATCTGATCCTCACTTGGGAACTACGAGTAGTCTCGTTGGTGGTCTATATACTACACGCCATTTGTGGGCTAAAATGAGCTAGTTGCTTGCATTGTTTAGAATTTGGTGACGGCACTTCTCGTCTATTGGTTTTTGTGCTACCACATTCATCGATCCATTCGTTGAGCTCACCATCAGCCATTATTGTTCGGCTGTGGTCTTTGCCATCATCCAAAAATGTATCTGGGATGCTGTTTGGTAATCCTTTGACCTTTGCTCGCACTCTATTCCGTTGTTTTCTTTTCAGACTCATATTCTTCACATGCCCAGATACCAGCTCCTTTTGAGTAGTTAGAATGGTTGAATGCGAATTTCAACATGAAGCCACGGAGGCCCATTTTGATTACCAATTTGTTGGGTAAACAGAAACCTTATACACGGATCTCTGAATGAATTTTTTTTTAAATCTATGGCAAGGATATCCTCGACAGATCGTCCAGGCTATTGAAGAACCGTGCTTCAAAGCGAAAAAAAGCACTGTTGTTAAAGTGCTTGACCAATTTGATGTATGTGATAATGTTTGGAATACATTTCCGACGGCTTTTTTGGTCATAAGTAGGTGAATGAAACTCGATTATTTCATTTGAATTCCCGACGTTTCGGCGGGGGTTGCTGCCTTCTTCAGGGGTTCTTAATTGGGAAACACTGGTTAATAATGTTTCCCAATAAAAGCGCCATTTCTGGAGGATCTCTCATACAGAAATGAGTCTGCGCATTGAGCATAAAAAATCGTTCCCAAAGCAGATGTCTACATTTTAACCTCCTTGTCATTGGCTATAACTGCTTTCAACATATTTCTAAGAAATATTTACTTTTTGTTTAATTATCCTGGCGCTAGCAGCTCAATCATCACGACAGTCTTACAGTCACAATCGCCTTACAACTACTCCGCCCTCTATGACCACAAACTATTCATTTGATCCCTTTGTCCACATTACTCATCCTTGAAGGAATAATTTAGCAAACGCACAAATATGATCCGAACCGAACACATTCAACCAATAATAATCCTGACTTTCTCGCATGGCAAACACAAAAGCCAGAAAATATCGTCGCACAATTTTGATTTATTACTTCTTAAGAGTTGGTTCGTCCTTTCTTCGTTATTCGTCCTCTTTCTATGGTCTCGTAGCTCGTACGCTTTGTTTTGTTGCAATTACTTTAACGTTGTTTTTCTTCGGTTTGAGACTGCTCCTTTCTACTGCTTGCTTAATCTTGGTGCTATTACAAGGAGGAAACTTTCCAAAAAAAAAAAATCCCTATTCGTATGCCATTACCACCACCACCTACTGTGAGTGTGGCGCCAGGAAGTTTCATCGACTTTCTGCTGGCCAGACATTGACTCACATTCACATATACACATCCATAACCATCGGGCACTTGTTCAATTTGCAATTGCACTATTGCTCCTTTTGTGTCCTTGTTTTCTTCTGTTCACCAGGTAAGGTTCGCGTAGCCGCTACGCTATGACATGTGTTTAATGGTAGCATACCTGCCAACATTCACTTGGGAAATCCTTGTTTTAATTTTGCTTTCCTTTCAGGACAAAAAGGATTCATTGTTTCGAGACGAAAAAATGTGGGTGTGTAATGTATTTATAGGGCGCTACGTATTGATTTCCTTCAGTCGTCTGCTGTCAAGAACAATTGAGACAAAGAGCACTTTGCTCGGGCCAGGATTGAAACTTTATTGTCGTCGTTTGGTTTGACAATGCTCCGCGTGTTGGTATGGGTACATCGTATACGAGTGTACCTCTGTAATTCGTTGAATTTGATTACCATTCTCAATATCATTTCCTCTACACAGTAACAATGAGAAATATGAAGAATCCTTGACCCAGGAAATGTGTCTCATTGTATTGGTGGCGCTGAGCTAATAGAAGAAAAGACCAACAATGTCCCTCTGACTATATGTGGGTTGAGAAGAGATGATATCATGTGCACATTGCCACAATCAAATAAAATGGACACGGAACTAGAATACGACAGACGATTAACAATGAACCAGATGACAGACTTAGCTTGGTGCCACCAGATCCAGAACTCTACACTACAATACTACCTATAGGAGAGAGTACACAACACAACATGTGTGCGCCTCGTTCATCTGTCTGTGCTGTAGGTGTGTGCGGTTGGCATGACAAATGACTTAAGCACTTGCTGTTGTAACAGAAGTGTCCTTCGAAGTTTTGATGTGCAAAAATGTCGTCCATTTCATATGGTGTTGATGGAAAAGGAAAACTTCAAGACACTAGACGCAAGATGCTCATAGTTGGCATTTTCCTGGGCGGTTGCGGATTGGATCGTAAATTATGAAGCCGTGACGTTTTGACTGCTAAATTGGAAAGTAATTACCAAAATGAAACGAACCATTTTGTACAAGTGTGTTTCGTTTTGTTGTTGTGAGCGGGATGACAATGAGCAGATGTTGATAGACTGTATTAGGTCTTTTTAATGTGACGTGCACATCACGAGAGGACTCCAAGGAGTTGGATGTATGAATTCCTACTTAAAAAACTCGACATTGAGTAAACTAGACCTTAATTGGACAGTTAGGTTATGTAGAATGGACATAAGAACTCACTAATTATTATTATTTAATAGAGTTTGCGGCTATTTATAACAGTTTACTCCTTTTCCATAAACTCGCAGTATACCAATTTCTGCTCTGAATTTGTTTTTTAAATGAAATGAAACATTTTTAATTCGAAATCAAATCGGAATTTCAAAGCAAGACAACCCCACTATTGATCGTCTTGTGGTACCTATACCTTCCTCATTGATTTGTGCTTAATAGAACTTACTAATCTAGAACTTTTGGCCCTGACTTAGAGCTAAAGAATGGTGATGGTTCGTTAGAGACATACGAGGTGTAGTGGATCTGTTGATAGAAGAGATTAGGGCGTCGTAAACTACGAGGGTGGGTATTAAAGAACATAGAGTTGTAATCGACAGAATGTCTGCAGCGTTTGCAGTTTTTGCACCGCACGTGGACAACTATCTAGATCTATTTAACGGAAGCACGAGTTAAGTTGTGAAGGAATTGGTTTGAGCAATTTGTCATCGATGAATCGAAGGCAACCTAGATAACTGCCTTTTGGACACAATCATAGGTGGGGCCGATACCATGGGCTTAAACCGAAGAGGAAGATACCAACTTTAGCAATATAGGTATAAAGTCTAGAAGACAATATAAAACGGATGTATTGATGTTGATGTTAAAGTAAAATCCAGCTGGGAAACGCCAACACACTTACATCAGCAGAGGTCCATTGTAATACCAAGGAAAACGGATCATATAATATATCCTTTTTAGTTGAACCATTTTGAGCTCCTTAAAAATCGTAAGAGGCTTCTGATGTCTGTGTTTGTCAGATCATCCAAGTCGTTGTAATGGAAGGCTCCCAAGTGAAGCTTCCTTCTACTGGCTAGAGCTGGACAGGGACAAAAAATGTGAGGAATAGTTTCCTCTTTCTCATCCATACAGCTTCTGTAAAAGTTGTTTGCGAAAAGGCCTATCCTTACTTATGCATGCTTTCCTATCAGGCAGTGTCCAGTAATGGCACCTATTGTGGTGCGTATATGCAACTTGTTGAGAGAAATGAGCGTTTCAAAACCAGCTTAGGCCAAATTTGTTTTGTCGCTAGACGAGTAGTGCCACTTGACCACCTAATATTTGCACTCTGGATAGCATCCAGCTTCAATTTTTGTTTGTAGCGATTGGGATGCCTTGCCTAGGGTGCCTTTATCCGCCAGAATGGGTTGAGTTGTTCCTATTCTCCGTAGGAGACGATCGGCAGTCGATAAATAGATACTAGAGAAGTTATAGAAATCGAATCCAAGGATTTGATACCTGCTTGGTTGTCCGAAAATATGCAGATATCTTTAACGGATATCACGTTTTTCTTGAGCCAAGATAAGACTGCTTTTATCGCCATTAATTCAGCCTGGAATACGCTTCGGAGCCAACTCCGCCTTTGGTTTTTTAGCCGTCAGTGTAGAAGTGAACTGATTCATATCTTCTGAAAAAGTTTCCTCATTCCAGATTGCTGATGGTGAGGAGAAAGTTCTTGTCAAAATTTAGAGATGGGGTGGTGTAGTAAGTGTTTTCGGTTGAGATCTCGAAGATCATCAGAATAAAGGCGTCGCCAAAGTCTTTCCTTTGGCCTTTCTCCAAGGCTGTCAACCAGACAATTAGGTCTTATAACTAAGAGCTAAAGAGCCAGTGAGTTATTTGAGATTGTAAACCCCATTTACTACCAATAGCTTTTTTGCAAGAGAAGAGTGCTTCTATTGCCTTCTTAACTCTTTCTTCTATATTAAGTTTAACTAAGCTTTCTACCCAAGATAAGACCCAAATTTTTTGCTTTGTCAGGGTTAGGTTGATACCATTGAGTGAGTGAGGGTCGACTGTTGGAATTTTATATTGCCTGGTGAAAAGCACTAGATCAGTTTTGTGGCGGTTCACTTCACACCTAAATATGACCTAAACCACAACGACTCGCCCAGCTAGCTAAGCAACATCATCTGCATAAGCGATCGCCGTGCATCCTTCACCTTCCAAGATTATCAGTAGTTCATTGATCACCGAATTCCAAAGAAGGGAGATAGTTGGATAGAACATCACCTTGCGGAGTGCCTCTACGAACAGATCTTTCTGCGGGGACTTTACCCACCTTAGAGTTAATAATCCAACCATTAGGCAGTAGATTAATCAGTTCGCAAAGTGTTGTATACGGGTTAAATGAAAGATCTTTCTAAACCTAGGAAATTCGCCTTGGAAAGGTGATGACCGAAGGAGATTAAAAAGAGGTTTGAGGATGAATTCATTATTAAGTATATATATATACTTACAGCCTTATTTATAAACTTAATACACTCTCTATACTTAATAGGTCTAAACGCAAAAATAAATATAAGGTTTTTGCGTTTAGAGTTATTATATAAAGTTTATAAATAAGGCTGTTACTCTACAGTCATGGGGTAGAAGAGAGGACTCATTTCACAAATCTCGACCCGAATCGAAGGCTCTATGGGCGAGAATATTTGTGTATACTTCCGCTCTATACTTGGTGTCCTAGCCATTTTAAACGACTTATGCGCAGTTTCTTGAATCTCATCCTCCACAACCCGTTAACAAATCTTAATCTCCATGCGTTCGAGGATATTTATATCCGCTTTAGATAGATTCCATGCTTCAGTGCCATTAAGCAGGACTGGGAAGATAAAGCTAGGTCTTATGCAGAGTCTCCCTCCTTTCTGGAGATCATAATTATGTGATTGATGTAAGATGGATCCGGTACGAAATAGTTGTCGGTAAAAAAAAAAAATTGAAAAAACAGAAGACAATGCATAATGGTAAACTCCTACAGGGTGGGCCGTCTAGTCGTTTCTTTTTAAATCATAGGTTATTTTGACACAGACATTTATTTTTAAAAGTCAGTATTATTTTGGAAGTCAGTATCATACTTCCGCGGAATGATTTGAGTCGCCTTATGCTTGAACTGAAAACTTATTTCCAAAGTGAATGCTCTGTAGCGTAAGCAGTGCGTTTATTGAAAATAAGTTTTGGCCGAAATGAAGCATCCACCGCACCTGCTGTACGCAAGTTTGTGCAAAAAGTTAGTGAGACCGGTATGGTATAGCGCACAGACGAGAATGTGGCTGCTATAGCCGAGAGTGAGTGTGGAGTGGTGGCATCATTGGACCATTTCTCTTCGACAATGAGTCTGGGAACAACGTTTCGGTTAACGATGGGCGTTACAGAGCCATGTTAACCGACTTTTTTTTTTCTGAAATTGAAGACATGCTTTTGGATGACCTCTAGTTCATGCAGGATGGCGCGGCATGCCACATACAGCACATGCCACAATCGATCTTTTGCGCACCAAATTCCCAAATCGTGTTATCAGCCGTCTTGGCGATATCAATTGGCCGAGCTGCGATTTGACCCCTTTGGACTACTTTTTTGTGTTGAACCGTAAAGGACCGATGACACGCCAACAATCCGGAAACGATTCAAGCACTTAAGGCCGCAATATCATCCAAGAAATCGTTGAGCTACAGCCCATCAACAAGATCTTGGAAAATTGGAGTGACAGAATGCGCTACTGCGAAACCAGCCATGGCAGCCACTTGAACGATTTTGTATTCCATAATTAATGGGAATATTTGCTCTTTCTTATAAAGCCCTAATACATGTAAAAAATTTAATTTTGTTAATTTTATTGCATTTTTAAAAATAAACTTGTACTTGGCCCACCCTTTATAGGTAGATATAGTCCTGGCATTTCGAGTATTTCGGTTGAATTTTTGAAGGGGCGATTACGTCTTAGCTATATTAGATACAATTTTCTATGAATTTATAGAATTCGCAAAATTAGCGTCTTTGATTCATTTTAAGCACGATTTTGAATTCTGTCATGGAAGTGATTTTTTTTTTCTTTTTAGGACGAATAGAGGGACCTATACAAAACAGTTTTATGCGCTGAATCTAAGGGACGAAATTGAGAAGCTCTTTCAGGGCAAATATACTTTCGGATGTTCGTCAGACGTTCGCAAGAAGTGGCATAGTGAAAAAAAAAACTAAAAATGTAATTTGTGGTTTTCCGGGTATCGAACCAGAGACCCCTCAGTAGCCGTCCACTAATACTACCCACGGAACCGAGAACACATGTTTAGTCAGTAAATATTATAGAAATTCTAATGTTGGACGATTTCTACCACCAAAGATATTTGGGTGTAAAGATACTTCTAGAATCTTTCTGTTTGTTGGTGAACATTGGACTTGGAGAGTTTTTATACAACTGCGACGACTAATTGTAGGGTACCTACCTATCACTCTCTAGAACGAAGTAGCAACTTTTGGTTAACATCACTTTTCCTACGAAATTGTAGCCAAATCATAAAAACATTTAAACCACCTCTAAGCTCCAACTGGACGCATCAGACTCTCCTCACAGAAAATGGATATATAGCTTAAAATTCCGCAGTCTAAATTTGTCATGGGACAGGTTCGCTAACAGTAATTGTCTCCCTTACCTTCCCATAAGTTTATTGAAAAAACGCTTTTACCGCCCATCAGTGGAAGAAACCTTCAATCTGCTGCAAGGAATGTTTTATGATTATGACCCAAAATAAGTGCCTCACCACAAGAACTCGGCATTTTTGGTACTCACTGCGGCATACCCATCAAGCACTCAACTCATTTCCTCATTAATTTGGATTATTGACGACTTACTAAACGCTGACCGACACCTTTTCAATTTTGTTCCTTTAACTCCATGACTCCATGTATAGGTACATATACGATGGCAGTGATGATGATGCCAGCGACAGGTGCCTCCACAAATTGGCCCACTGCTCCGAGTTAATGATTTCTCTGTGTGTGCTTGGCTGGCTGGTGCTGGTGCTGGTGATGGGCCCAAAATTACACGGCCATTAAGAAACGCAATTGGGCTCCGTATAATTAAGAAGACCTCTGTCCGGTTTGTTTCTCACTTGGGACAAAAATTAAAACGCATTGCATTTATTGAGCGCACTCAACAGGGGCTGCTGCTGCTGGTGGTGGTGTTGTTGGTTTGACGCGCCCAACCCTCTGTTGGGACAGTTGTACTGCATCCGAGCCCAGGAAACCAAAAACCAAGCAGACTGCGATGGATGATAGCATCAATAGATGCACATGTCCACACGGGTCATGCAAATTTTTGCGGTCTCCTTCCTTGTTCTTGGGCGGTTTTGGATTTTTCGTTTTTCCTTTGTCTTTCCTTGGACACCAGGCGCAGGCGCAGGCACATGGCATATTTTATACGGTCTCAGAGGATGAAAGCGACAACAAAAAAAAAAAAAGGAGAAGCATTTAACAAACAACGCTTGCGCACTTGGAATTTGTGTCGTCCACCACCGATTGAGCCACGATTCGAGACAGTCTGCCGATTGTTTAGTATACTTTGCGGTCACGTCTTTCAGGTGGCTTTTCGGGGAGCGCTCTTTGTGTTTTTGCGCGTGTCAGCCGACCCCCTCAGATAACAGGGTGTCCCATCATAATTGGCAGTTTGGATGTTTGCTGTATATTTTCCGCATGAGAGGAGCAACTCTCCAGCTTTGCTCAGCCACGCACTTTAATTGCCCGTGCCCCAGCAACTCCGTGCGCAGATGATTGACAGGGCGCAGTCGCAGTGCGACGTGCGACTTGCAAGTACTCGCAGCAGCGGCAAATTGCTTATTGTTCGATAATTTTTGCAATTTCTCATAATAAAAATGAGTGCGATCGAATTAATCACTTTTCGGATTGCATAGCGGTTATTGGCGCATAAATCATACTCCTGATGAGATACAATTGCACAGTGCACATGCTTTCGATGTTAATCTCCGTCCTGGTAGATGATAAATTTGTCGCCAGCGACAGAGCGGATAATTGGGAAAATTTTACTGGGTGACATCTGGTTATCACCCGTTGAAAGTTCACTTCATTCATGTACACAACGTTGTGCGGATTCGAATTTTTGTTGTTGAGATGCGCAGGCATCTGCTTCCTTTCGAATTCGGTGTGCCAGTGTCACATTTAGAAAATCTGTTGTCCAGATTGCAGATTTGCATGAATGCAGTTTGGAAGCCACCCAAAGGAGTTCCAGGAATCGCATTGTGAGAATAAATTTCGAGAGTTTTTATTTTGGCTGCGCTGGTGATCGTCACTTTGTCGGAAAGTGTATCATCGTCGTCGTCATTTCGCACTAAAAATGTCAGGGGGGTTATGTTTTAATTTTTTTTATTGGATGGATGATGATTTTATTGTGACAAATGTTTGACGTTTTGATTGCGTAAGACTAATTATGGCGACATATAAAATTATTTTAAAGGGTTAAAGGAATATAATGTCGTTTTCGGTTGGTCGTCCAGAACCGTCCGGAAGAACTCTCCGCGATTCTAAATTCAAATCCAAAAGCAAATTTCTCTTCTTTTCAGTAGAAGAAATGTCAGTTGAGTGCCAATCGAACGCCCTCAGATGCGTTTGGATTTGGATTGCTTCCGGACGGTTCTGGACGACCAACCGAAAACGACATAAGTTTAAGTTCGGGTGACCACATTAACCTTCTTCGTTTCTGTCAATTCTGAAGGTAATGGTTGGACTATTGAGCGAGGCGTTTCTGATTACCACCGTGACAAACACCTGGGAAGCTTATTTATTTATCCCTTTTAAATCAAGTCAAGCTGAGTGTTGCGTGTCCAAAGCCTTTATTGGAAGTAAAAGGTGACACTTGAAGCTAATAGATCATTTAATGTTTATGCCATTATACCGATTAAAAATTATTTCGGACAAATATGCGTGCCACCGCCACGGCTAGTTCGAATGAAGCGCAATCAAGTCCAATTTTCGACAGAAACAGCTTCACTAATAGGCAAGATTGAAAGGAGTCTATATACTTGGGCGAGTTGACTCTAGAACCCTTTCTGGATGGTATAGTTCTTTTTGGGTCTGTCATATGCTTGCAAATAGGAAAGTCAACTTCTCCCTTGGACAAAGGTCCCCACATGTCAGTGGCGTAACTGTAGGGTGGCAGGGCTGGAAAAATGCCACGGGCCCCGGCCCAAGAGGCCGCAAACTTAGAAATAACCTAGCACTTTTAAAAAAATGTTGTTCCGAAGTTTTTAAAAAAAAATTATAAGCTCTAAAGAACTTCAGCCACCGATCTTTCAAATGCCTTAAAACGTTTGAAAATTTGTCTAGAAGAATTATGGAAAGGAAAGGGAAAAGAAGAAAGGAAAGGGGAGGGCCCCATCCAATGAATTTGCCACGGGCCTCAGAAGGTATAGTTACGCCACTGCCACAGGGGGGGAGTCCGATTATATCTTCTTTGGCTGCAGGTTATGGATAAACATTTAAAGAAACTAATGCTATATAGGGATTAGTGCAACATCCTAATTATTATTGTACAGGGTAAGATTTTAAACCCTCGAAGTGAGAGTATAGATATAGTGCCTTAATAAGCACAAACATCTGGGCAAACGGATGTGAAGTTAACGTCAATCCATCCAACATTGGTACTTTTTCAAACCACAAGACACAACAATTCAGCCTCCCAAACAGGAAAATTGGGTGTTCTTCAAGGGCAGGTGTTTGGTGTTTCCCCATTGTAGTTTACTGCCTTTGGTTCCCTGTAGGTATATAGGGATCGCGATGAGCCCTAATGGCGCCTAGTCTATGAGATCTCTCTCTCTCTCTCTCTCTTAGAACTATTTTTAACCTAACCTGACCTAGAGTTCGAATTTTGTGTAGTAGAATGTTTGCCCAGAGTCTGGGGAATCACAGAAGCTAAATATTGACAGCGCCCAAGCAGGGGCGTAGCGAGGGTTCGAGCCTTGTGGGGTGACATTCATTCAAATGCCGACTTATTTCAGGAACTTGCCGACTGTATAGAAATCATGAAAATCGGCCCAGCGGCTATAGAGTTATATCTAACGTCATCGAATTTCACCCCATAGAAGATGTTTTTTTTTGTATGGGAGGTCCCACGCCCCTTTGTCCAATTTTGACCAACACAGGAAACATCCCGGGCCAATACCTAAGGTCACCTGTAAATTTGAGCTCAATCGATTCGGTGGTCTTCGGGATATAAAATTTGGATTGTTTTTGTTTGTATGGGATTCGCCATACAGGAATACACCTGGGCCAATACCTAAAGCACCACCATTCGCATGAGAGCGACCAACTAGCTACAAACGAACGAATATTCGCAAGTTGTGACACTCCGGTCACATGAACACTTTTCTAGGTCGCGGCAGTTCGCGAATTTTGGCCATCAGCTGTATTAAAAAAAAACAAGTTTATAAACAGTTTAAATACGGAATTTCGTTTTCCAAACTTTTTGCAGCGAACGAAAACACTCTTGCCGCGAATTGTCAAATTTCGCAATCCACCAATCCATCAATAAGCCGAGTTCCACAATCTAGAGAATAACATATTCCTCCGAATTTAACCTCAAATTGGAGATGCCGGCCGTTCTTTTTAAAACCGAATCGAATCTTGCTAAATTTTGAGGATTTCAGTCGGCAAATTCACCGATGCCGACCGTCGAATCTAAAAAAATCGAATCGACTCGCTAAATTTTAAGGATTTCTAACGGGATACTCACCGATGCCGACCGTCCATTTTAAAATCGAAACGAAACTAGCTAAATTTGAAGGAGTTCATGTGCGGAACCTTGGAAAATGCCGACTTATAGGCTTACAGACGTAAGAGAAAGATACATAACGCTTGGACGGATTTGCTTCAAACTTCGTATTTAGAGTTTGTGGGCTTTCCGCTAGGAGGCGTTTTTTTTTTGTTTTATGCTAGCCCTAATATTAACGGTAGGTACTTCCCATATAAAAATTTTACGAAATATTAAACAATTAAGATTTTTTCGAAAACGGCTCTAACGATTTGAACCAAAATTGATCGTTGTGTTAATGTAGGCATGCTTAACGGCAGTTTCGGCTTTTTCTCGAAAACGTTAAAAAAGATTTTCAAAATAAATTATTTTTAAGGTACTATTGTCATTCTTAACTTTATAGTAAACTAAGTTTTTCTCTAAAAAGACTGCGTCCTTTGATATCCACTCAAATCCATAATAATAGTAACAGTTTACTTTAAAAAACTGCTTTTAAAGTTTAAAGTTTAAACTATTAAATCCATAGTAAAACCATTTGCTCAGTTTTGAGCTGAACAGTTGAAAAACAGTATTTTTTGAGGCATGAATGCGTCCTTCAATTTCCACCCCAATCGCTAAAAACGGTTCTTTAAAAACTACACATATCTCGAAAACGCCATTTTCGATTTGGTTAAAAATGTAACTGCTAGGTAATGTTTATATATCCTGAAGAATACGTCGTACTCAGTTTTCAGCTAAACAGTTTATTAAAAGTGCATTTCGAATCCAAAGTTGTAACATTTGTCAGCATAATTTTACAAAAAACCGCTTTAACGATTTTGATCAAAATACATATTTAAGACAACATAAGCATTCTAAACATGATCACGTACTTAGTTCTTCTCAGAAATCTCGAATATCGCCGTTTTATGAATATTTCTAAAAAATTACTACCCAAATCCCGATCTTTATTCACACACGGTATATTTTTGCAAAGCCCAAAACGAAATTCATCGAAATTCAAGTGTCAGTTCGGGGTGAAATTTAAAAGTAAATGTTGAAGTTAATACGTATGTTTATGTAGTGGGTATTAAGGTGCCAGTACACGATATGTAGCACGCCTCATATATATGTATCTCTGACGTCAACAGAGATTGCACAAAGAGAGCTTGTACACGGCATGTACCCATTGCGACCATTCGCTGACGTCAAATACTAGCAGCTTTACGTTGTTAATTAACAAGTGCTCAGTTATCTGAGTACATCTTGAGTGCGTATGATTTTAAACATAAAATTTGCTGAAATGACTCTGAGATTCTGCGAGATTCGCAATAAACGAGAAAGTTACGTGCGACCCAGTCGTGCACATTTTTTAATAATGTCCCCCATCAGCTCCTTAAATATACACAATTTATTTGAATTTGAACATAAAATGTCAGTTTTTTTGCTTTCTTAACCAAGCAGGATTTTCACATACAAATTACGTATCAGTCATAAGTGCCTAGTCAATCCAAAACTAACTCCAATGCGCATATTGTTGTCCTCGTCCATGTTTCCATGTTTCATTCTCACGCAAAACAAATATTACCCCTATGGTCTACTTCCGACCGACTCTATCATCTGGTGTCCTGGTGTGGTGAAGCTATACCCGAGGAGCACATCTGGTTGCCTCATATATGCATTGTGCATCTCATTACATATACAACACCATGGAAAGCCATCGACTGCGGCATACATTATTTCCACTTAAAGTACCATCTACCAACACAGTCCTTCCGAAAACGATCGTTTATAAGAAAATTTACAGAAAATCGGGGAAAATTCACCATGTCAAGGTCGTCGAACGAATACTTGTGTGCAGTGCACCCAATGTTCGCTTGCACTCACAACAAAAGCAATGGCAGTGTATCGAGAAGGAAATCTGTTGGCCATATGTGAGGACTGATTCCACTTGGTATGGTTTGATTTTTCTCCAGAAATTGCAAAATGCAATAGTCACGCCTATTGTCGCGTATTGTTTTCTTTTTCTTGGGTCTTCTCCTCAGTGCATTGTCGGCGTGTTTCTGCGTCATTTTGGTGTGAACTAATTGGGATCACACAGGAAGATGTCAGAGATGCTGCATCAGCTCTGGGGTAATCCTTTAATTGTGGGCTCTTCTTCGCTTTCAATTCTATTAGTACAAAGCAAACATAGCAAGAATGTTGAACAGATTGCAGTAGCCGAGGCGGTGTGTCCTTTTTGGTGTTGGATTTCTTAACTTATGTTATGGGTGTACAATTGTACATTTATGTGGAATGACTCAATTTTATGGATGTTTTCACACAAATGTTGCGTGTCAAAGATAATAATTGATTTAGTTATTAATTTTGGATTTCATATCGATTTTTCTTTTAGAGGTATAAAACTCAAAAACACAATAAAAATTTGGATGAGTTTTTATTTTTGTTACAATATTTGTCGAGTCGAAACGGCTAAATTGAGACGTTTTTCATTCGCAATTAATACTCTCGGATGTTTGTCAGACATTCGCGAGAGGTGGTGCAGCAGAAAAAAGCTTATAGTTGTAATTTGTGTTTTCATGGGGATCGTACTTAAAACTCCTCCTTCAGTGAACCATCAGCAAACCATCCAACGAGCCACTGTATTTGTGCTTAGCAAACAATATTAAGGCTTAACAAATTTAACTTAGCTTAGAGACATTTTTTTCCAGCGAAGAGTTCATATAGGCAGGGACCAAGGACAGACCCTTGAGGTACAACTATGTTTAAAATCTATATTTAAATGATGAAGATCTCAACTTTTTCTTTTAAGCTGTTAGTCAGACTGAAACTAACTATGAAACCCAAGAGTTTGTAATATTATTGAGAATGCTGAGGCTAAACTTAATACAAAACTCTTATTTCTCATTCAATCCTTTGTACATTAAAGGCGAACCTATAACGCTTCATCAGCGCCCCGAGATGCTTGCAGATGTATGTTAGTTCTGCACTTAAATTGCTGCAAATTGTAGTCTTCTGGAGATATATCCCCAGGAAGCGAGTTTCAAAGTTTGCTTGTCCTGTAACAGAAGGAGTTTTGGAAAATTTATGTCCTCGCGGTTGTCAAGTGTACTGTATGGGCATGACATGACTCATGAGCATTAGCAGTCTGTCTTGTAGGGCGGCCAAAAGTTGCATTTCGAGGGATAATGCCTTTGAGTTCCTCGGAACAGTTACCATGGAAGTATACGTATAGAACAAGGAAAGGTCAGCGACTTGTCTTCCATGCACCAACGGTTGCAGATTCGATGTGAGTGTAGGGTCTCCAATAAGTCGAACTGCTCGTCTCTGTATGCTGTCAAGTATGTTGAGTGAATGTTTTGGGGCCGAGCTCCATGTATGGGAACAATATTCCAGGCCTGGTCTAACCTGTGCTTTGTAGAGAAGGAAAAGTTGCTTGGGGGCTAAAGTACCTCTTTGCTCTAAATAGGTAGCTCAACTTAGGGGATGCCGATCTTGCGATATAGGATATGTGGTCCTGCCATAGGATTCCTGAACTAAGCTCCAAATTTTGTGGGAGTTAGCTCCATGTGAGACTTAGTTCATAGGGCTCATCCTTTATAGTGGTTAGTGTCTGTTCTATTATACCCTTTTAAAAAAATCGGTACAATATTAACATATTTTAATTCGACGAGAAACGTTTTAGTGTGGGCGCAGTAGCGCAGTGGTTAGTATGCTGGACTACTGTGCGAGGGATCCCAGGTTCGATCCCCGGAAAAACACAAATTACATCTTAAAGTTTTTTCTACTGCGCCACCTCTCGCGAACGTCTGACAAACATCCGAGAGTATGACTGTCATGAAAAAGCTTCTCAATTCAGCCGTTCGGACTCGGCATAAAATTGTAGGTCCCTTCCATTCGTCCCAAAAATAGAGACTCACACAAACGAATGGGTGCGAGGCCTTGGGTGTCTACCGCCTGTTGCGCCACATATTTATTTTATTTATTCAGTAAAAACTGTTAAAATTAAAATATCAGATCGATGTATATTGATGTTGGCAATACCACCGTCAACCCAAGCGTATAAGTTGCTTAGCCACTTGATTAACCCAACAAATCTCAGTCTCAGCAATTCAAGTGAAAAATAAAGTTCCTCTCTATAGGATGCATCTCCCGCTAGTCTATCTGCATCGCATTGATTAAAGAATTAATTTTAAATTCGCAATTGACCAAATGAAGCAACAAATTTGTTGAATTGATGGTGGGATAGTTAATAGCAGTAGATACCACGACTATCTTCTTCTTCTTTATATAGAAATGCATCCTGCGTATGTTTGTGCTCGCGAAAGCTGTATGATTATAGATCAAAGGTGATTCTGTAAGGTTTGGTCAAATTTGCACAAATGTATTTCCCATACAAACACGAGAAAGTTGAAAATATTCAAAATTTTATATGTATCTCGAAAACCACTGAATCGATTAAGCTAATATTCTCAGACAATCTGACAATCTGAGTTATTCGCCTAAAAAGTAGACGGTTGAATAAACTGAAACTTTGCACAATACATATATATTTTATGAAGTGAAAAGTGCACGTTGATTCCCGATAGATGGCGCTGATCACCCAAATCTCAAAATTACATTACATATCATGTCTATCACAGAATCCGTTGTACTCGGAATTTTGTTACGAACCCCGAAATAACTATCACAGAATCCGTCGTAGTAGCAATTTTTGCTATGAATTTCGAAGAAGAATACTAATACGAATACGAATTTCGAAATTCGTTGCAAACATTTCTACTACGACAGTTTCTGTGATAGTTCTTTCGGGGTTTGTAACAAAATACCGAGTACGACCGATTCTGTGATAGACATGTATATCTTGACATAAATAGCAGTTTTAGTCTTGAAATTTCGTACATAGACGTTTATTGCATTTAGAAAGCATTTAATAAAATATGAACGGGATCGAGCTAAGGCGTCTGGCACTGCAAACAACAGCTGTTTGCAATTCATAAGGAGTTCTCAGAGGTTTGATTTTCGAATTTTCTATATACCATTTCAAAATGAGTGTATAGACAGACAAAGTATTGAGATTTTGTATACAAAGGACAATGACATTCGGATCGGCCCTACGAACATTCGATCACCGAAAAGGCCGCATGTGGACGAGCAATAAGCGGAGGTAAGAAGTCTTGAGATTTTTGCTCGTGACATATTCAACATCGAGTCTAAATTCAATCGTTCTTGATCATTTCAAGGCTAAAATGGGGAAGGATTTATCTCTTATAAAAAACATTGGTAACCAAATAACTCAGGTTTAGCCAAACACTTCAATAAACCCTCCAACGAATTCGTATGGAATACAGGTTCAGTATGACGAAACTTCGAAGGAACAAATTCATTCAAGTTTACTGAAACCTGAAACTTCACCTACATTCTATAGGTAGATATACCTACCGAAGTTTTTCGGAAACCGAAAGTCGATTACTTTACAAAGTTTCCTGTTAGTATACATATTTCTGATCGATCTAAACGAACTAGTTCAGGCTTCGATAGAGTGCTATTCTTCTGGAAGCTTTATTGACATCTTATGGAGGAAGCCTTTCAATGCTCAAACATTTTGACCTAAAGCAAGCTTCAATGTTAGTTGGTATATTTGGCCGTAGAATCGGAGAGCATAACCTGTACTATACTACGCCTGGAAAAGGACACCGTCAACTAAATGGATCATGTTCTGATCATTGTAAGCCACTTCTACACTATAGATATCCGTACATTCCAACATAGATTTGGACCACTATCTTATTATGTAGCCAAGGTATGAGTGCAGATATCTTATAGACGCAACAATAATGGAGTCATAACTATCTGTCAATGGGATGGGGTATCTATTAACATATCGAGCAGTCGTATTATGCAGCTAGCATAAATTGCGGAAGACCAGAGGCATCGTAGCTAATTGGCTGGGTTTCACCCGACGATGATGAAGAGTATACAAAAAATCATGTCGCAAAACTAGTCGCCTACAACACCGAAAGAAAAACGTTGGTAAAATCAAGCATGAACCTTATTTGATTTTGCGTCAACCAACGGGCATTGTCATTTCAACAAATGCGACATTGTCAATTTTTTATAAAAAAACATAACGGGTATTTTTACATAAATCTATCACGCCATTGTCAATTTCGTGTTTAAATAACCACGCATTAGGTTATTCGTATTAAAGCAAGCACGGTAAGCGATTGATTAAGCACGATCATTGTTGATTAACAAATTCAAAATTGTACAATGGTCGTGTTTCTTTTAACACGTCCATGCTTACTTTATCACAGGGAAGCGATTGATCGAGCATGATCATTGTTAATCAACAACGAAAACATTGTACATGTACATTTTTCGTGATTCTTTTACAATGCTCATGCACTGGATAGTGTTTGATAATGCATAGCATGACCATTGTTCATCAGCAATGGAAACATTGTAATGTTTTTGTGCTTCTTTTAAAACGTCCATACTTACTTAACTTTACCATTTTATTTCTACTCGCACCCAGCTGAAAATACTATTAAAAACTGAAAACTAATATTAATCTACGCAAAAATACATTAAGTACATTTATTTACATTAGTATTTATTGAACTTTCATATAACAGTTTGACTTAAGGCTAGTTAACAAAATGGTGATAAATAATTAATATTTTAATATGTTGGCTCAACAACAGGGGCCCAACGAAGTACAATTATTATTTTATAAATAATTATATTTACCTACATAAATTGTGAGTGTTGTCTCGTACCGTATGCACCGTTGGCTGGTGTTGACTTCAGGGTATTGAAATCCCGGTGTCGAATCTAAGGAAAATTTCAAAATTATGAGTGGTAAAAGTTTACGAGAAAAGAACTTACTTTAGATGGCGCTCACAATCCAGGATAGACCACGGCATCAACCAACAAGCGCACTAAAAAACCAAACAAAAAACGTCACTATACACTATAAAGAAAAATACACTATTGACACTCGCTCGTAACGTAATGTACCTAGTACTCGAACTTCTGACTGAATACTGAAGATTTTTTCAAGAAAAAAGATGACCGACACCAACGAGGCAAACTAACAAGACAAATTCCGTTAAGCATGTCGCGACTACGATGTTTGTGGTTGGTTTAACAAGAAAACATGTGAATTAACTACATTCGTGATAGTTCTGCAATGTTTGTGTTTCTTTATCAATGTTTATGCTTGGCTGCATTATTATTTCAACATTTTCGTGATACATTTAACTGAAGTGTGATACTTTAACAACGTTTCTGATTGTTACACGTGACCGCTTTAGAACACGTCTTGGCAAGAATGTAGGTTGTGATAATGAGAAATATTTTTATAAAAACATGTCCGTAGATACTTTTAACATGTTCATGATACTTTAATAATAGTCAATGAAATTTTACCTTGAAAATGTTTGTGTTTAATTGCACTGTAATCGTTGTACTCCAACTACGAATGTGTTTAATTTATAAGAAATATGGTTGATTTTAAATGTATTGACCACGTTTGTGTTTAATCAAAAACACTTATGGTCAAATTAATTGTAAAGTCCCTAAGTTGTAATTTCATCCTGTTTATTGTTGTTTAACAATGAAATCAACAATTAAATTGTAGGCTAACAATGTTACCATTTTTGAAACAACTACAAAAATGTTCAAACTAAACATATCTGTGATACTTACGAGCATTTTAATCAACAACACCAAAGTAGTTGTTTCAAACATGCAGCGTTGTTTGATTTAATCACAAACGTATTTGATTTGACAATTTTAAGCTCATTGTTAGCTAACAACGAAACATTTTTGATTCAACCAATGTTTTTTCTTTCGGTGAAAGTGGCACTATCTACGTAGCAGAATCACAGCGGCCCAAGAATTTTCAGCACGATCTGTTTATAGATTTTAAGCCCACACAGGACAGCGTTCTATAAGGACTTTAGTTATATAGAAGAGCAATGCCTAGTTTTGGCATTTTTGTCAAAAAAAATTTCACTGAGAACTTTGATAACGAAGAAGGATGTGTCTGTCTGTCTGCGCGTTACTTTTTCAGGACTAAATCCTTGAATCAATGGCTGTAACCTAAGGAAGGACATAAGTAAAATTTTATTCTGAAAATTTATTAGAAAATTCAGTGGAGAAGGGAAAGAAAGGATAATTGCCATTTCGTGGCGATTGTGAGCTAAAAATTTAACATTTTAAACATTCATGTGTATGGTCCGACCGAAGAACTTTTCGAAATCTTAACGGGAAACAAACATCTCCTACATAAATAAAATCACTGTAAACGCTGTTTAGTATCTCTACTTTCAAGGAAACTAAAATTATTCACTTTGACTTTTAAATTCATTTTTATTCATTCTTTCTTTAACCTACATACTAGACAAAAATGATTAAATCTAAATTAAAACTAACATTCATCTTATTCTAGCTTACTGGCTCTTAACGAGCACTCTAAACTGAACTATATCCTTATAACTATTGCCTTTCGGCCTTAAATCTATCAATTTTTGTATTTAGCGCTGTTTTTTCATTTCCAAGAAACTTTGCTAAAAACTTGGACTCTTTATTATTTTTGTTTTCTTAAAACTACCTAAAACTACTACTTAAAACTACATAAGCTACTTAACCTAAATTACCTATAATCAGGGTGATGAGCAATCTCTCTCTATTGGTCACCAACCCGATTGCGTCAATGGGCGCCTGGCAGTCCCCAACACGGTGCATACGCGCCGCCGGGACTCGAGCGAGGCCATAAGCATCGGTCAAGTCTCGGTAGCACTCATTCATGTTGACGATCCCGGCCCCTCCCAAAGACCCCCTAAAATACACCTAACTAACTTAGCAACTAGCTAAGAACTAAGGAGTATGTTACATAGGTAACGCCCGACCCGGGAGAGCGTGTCTGCCCTCACCTCTTCCTAAAACCACCAAAATTCGGTGAACGTGAACTTTAAGGTATCGACCGTGTCCCGATCCTAAATCTCGGTATTAAAACGGAGGAGCTCCTGAGCATTGGCGGCGGCGTACCCGTCGTGAATGAGCCGCTTATCCCTCGCGCCGCGGTGGCTGTGGTACAATCGGCATACCATCTTTATCTTGGATTAACCCTTTCATATCTGCATGAAGGAATGCCTCAGGCGGGACAAAGCCAGACCGGAGCGTACTCTCGTGGTACATTAAATTCGGGTAATAACCACCCGAGATCAGATTGTTATACCGCGTCTCCACGAGCAATATTTCATAGCTTGCCATATAGTATGCTATGAAAATTGCTCGTGGAGACCACAAATAGTATTCTATGAAAAATGGTATTCCATCTATTGCTCAGCTCATAGCTTGCTATCGATTGTATTCTATGGGGTGTACTTTTTTGTTGTGACGCATGTGTTTTCGTGTGATGGCTATGGAAATAGTAAGATATGAAATGCCCACCCTACAATTTATTGCATACTATCGTTATTTCTTTCTATGAGAAATGACAGATGGCAAGCTATGAAATATTGCTCGTGGAGACGCGGTGTTAGCGTTGGCCATCGCCCTTGCAACGTGCCTTCGAATCACCTTAATTAGAAAATTGTCAATCCTATTTAATCAAACCCCATCGTATAGGGTCTTGTTGGGATAATATTTTATGTACTCAGACTCGGGAGTTCTAAACAACCCTAGGCAGGTCCTGAGACACTGTCTCTCAAACACCCGAATCCTTTCCATATAGGAAGGCGCTATATTGAACCAAATGGGACAGCCATAAGCGATGATCGACCTTATAAGGGCCACGTAGCATATGACCTTTACTCTGGAATCAAGTTGACTGCTGCGAAACAGTCTCCTTGTCAGAGCATAAGCCTTCTTGGCCCCAGCAAGACAAGCATCTATATGTTTGTCAAAATATAAATACTGGTCGAGACAGATGCCAAGATACTTGACCACGCTTCTCACCGCCCTAAAGTTATTCAACTTGAAGCATTGATGTGCATTGTCCCGTGATAAACAAAACATATTTAAGCAATACAATTCTAGGACAGATTCAAAGTTGGGTGGATACATCTAGTCATTCATTCAAGGGCGATTCTTTAACGCTACAACATCGTCCACCAATGTTTGCCAGTTATAGTTCTGCCATTCAGTTGCAGTAAAATAATTGTATTTCAGTGAAAGTATGTCTCCAGAAAGCGACTTCCAAACGATAATAATATGGTCATCAAAAATTAGCCCACTTTTCGGCACTTGTCAAATCCAGAGACCGCGATCCTGTTGTATAAATATTTTTGTGACACATACCCCTTATTCATGTTACAAATCTCATCTCAGATTTTTGGATATCGAACAAATGTATAGAACTCATTTATCAATCCATTTATCGCATTATTTTCTTAAAAGGCTTAAAAAACCAATTGCCATCTTACCCATCATATCGAGGCATCCATTAGCAATCTCTTCATGTCCTCCTAACCTGTATTTAATATGCATTCCTTTCAGAAAAAAAAATCAACTAAACCATCAACAAATCCCCTCGATTGATGTGTTCAAAAGTAACCTGATCCTTTTTCACTTTCCAGATGATCGGCATCGCTCCTCAGTCCCATCCCTGGGCAAAGTGTTCAAATCACCTGAATCGCATTTCTCTTTCGCTTCAGCGCTCTAATCCGAGAGACCGATAAAGTGTCAATTCAGTTCACCTGATGAGTTCCCTCTAAGGATCCAGATCAGACAGCAAAGCAACGCATTCGAAAACACACACTTTTTTGTGCTCCTTTTTGTGTTGGGTTATTTTCTTACAAAGTGTGGTTTAAGTGCGGCAACATTGCCGCACATTATGGAATCAAAAGCAACAAAAGAACAAAATAAAATAAAAAAAAATATCCTTCTACGGTTTGGTGAATTTAATTCCGTACTGCCATTATCGCCGAATGCGTTGTTCGTAGGTGTCTTGTATTACAGATCAGCCTGATGGCGTGTACCACTTGGGATTTTTA
The DNA here is from genome assembly GCA_949372485.1 of Cheilosia soror. Lineage (NCBI taxonomy): Eukaryota > Metazoa > Arthropoda > Insecta > Diptera > Syrphidae > Cheilosia > Cheilosia soror. The sequence goes on from OX443561.1 coordinate 120,624,814, forward strand.
GGTGTGATGTACTCGTATGCAGTTATGCACCAGTCAAGTGTCGGAAAACATCGTTTCACTCCTTAATCTGGCAAAATCTTGACATCTGAACAAAAGTGCATCGAAATTGAAATTGTAAATGAACAAAAGGCCTAGTCGCACACAGGATTGTATTGTTATCCTTTTTGTGAAGAAAGTTGCAGATTTTTTTTTTTCACTTCTGGCCTGAACAATTGATAATTGCTGGCTTATTACACAACATTTGACTGAGGCGACCTATTGTCCTGGGGGAAAGGCGAAATGCATATTGTTGGTGACAGGTGAAGTGGATGTAAATTGGATTTGAAAGTAGCACTTGTCTGGCTACTGGGTGCGGGGTTGGTTTTTTTTACAGCCCGCTGGTGATATACAAAAAAGTTATACCTATACAGACAGACACAATGTTCGTTTATCCCGTAGGCAATGTGCGGCATAGACATTTTTTTTGCATAATGATAACATTGGCCTATTATGTGCATGCGATAACGTCAATCCTGCCGCCCCCAATGAAACTCAAATACACGCTTGCTGGAGCCAAGACATCCAAATCCAATCACCTTCAGATGGGTTACGGATGGTTAGACGACGCGCCGTAGTGAAGCGGAGGAGTCATTCGTTTTTTTTTTTTTTTTTGCTTCCACGTTTCACCACTCTCGTTCGATATCCTGAGAACTCCTGTAGGCGAGACCAATTTTTCTCTATATGCTCAGTTTAAGAGGCAATTATAGCCGCGCAGCGTAATCGTGGGTTGAAAATTAATTGGGAATTTTACTCAAATTACAGGTTCTTGGGCGCTAGTCGGCTAGATGATTGTTGGACGTTTCTTTGAGGATATAGGCTCATGTGTGTAGTTTTGTACCTCATTATGGGATGAAATGAAGTGAGGAATTTGGGTTTTTTTTGAAAACTAACGGGATGCGTTTAACTAAATCCAAAATCGTGTAAGAATTCGCTTAGCGGGAGTTGAGAAAATATACAGATTTTTTTTTATGATGATTCCTGGAAAAGGATCATTAGTGAGAGGAGTGACCCGTGTAGAGGGAGTGAGGTATTTTGAGTCAGGTGCGGTATCTACTTATCATTAAGATATAGGTTTTGTGTGCGTGGATGACCTGCGCTTCGGCTATCATCTATATAGGGAGAGAATGGACTAATTGGCTTTATTTTAAACACCCTTAGGATATAATTTACTTACAAAAGCAATGAGATCGGACATGTGAGACCGACCATCCGTAGATATTCAAAGTGTTGCCTTTTTTACACTGGGGTGGTTGGTATTTCCTATAAATCGTGACGTCCTACAGTACAAAATACAAGAACATATCGTTGACCTTTGCAAAACAAAAGCTTCTGAGGAGGCGAATACATATTGTACAAGACGTTTCCAACTGATAAATGTTTATGTAAACATATCTCCGTTGTGTGGATGCCTCAATGGTGAAAGGACTATACCAGACATTTTGGAGCTTTCGTATATACATAACACATAAGTTGTATTTTCTTCGGCCACGTGACATCAGCCACATCATCACAGTTATCCTGCACGTCTTATCCGTCTTAGACTATCCCAAAGCATTCAATGTATGTCGGTTTCGTCACCACTCATACACAGAAGGACCATTCTTTTGCTGTTCCTGCTCCTGCACAAATCTGTGTTTAGGTTCATCTATGTCGGTTTAATACACAACTAAAACTAAGGGTTGCTGCGAGGTTGTCGAATCAGGCATTGGTGGGTATATGCAGGAACGAGGATTTTACTATATCGTAATCAAATTCTTGGAAAAGTGGTTGTGGGCTCATTGAAGGAGTGATTCGTATCCATTTTTTATGTGAATCAATTGAGTGAATATTCCAACCGGCAACAGAAAGTACATTTTATATAATGTATATCTACGTAGTTGGATGTGTCGAAATGCGTTGTTTGGCTTACATAATGTTACATGAGTTTTGGACGAAGTTGGTCTGGTCTCTGGTAGCATGTAGGTACTGTAGGACGCAGGTACTTATGTCACCAAGATAATGGTATAGATATCTGGGTCAGTAACTTGGGATTCACTTGTTTTCAGGATAGAATATTCATGCGGACTTGAAGAAAATAGTACATAAATAAGTATACGGTATACCTCTTTCTTTGTCAATAAGACCTAAATAACTATAACAAAAAATTTTCGTTATTATGGTTTAGCGGAAGAGGCGAATTTTTCTAAAATAATTTTGTTTTGACGATAGTTATACCTCTTATAAAATTTGTTCATCAAATTGGTGATGCCAAGTCATTTAACTTTTCAGCTTCGACTAAGTCTAACCGAAGATTCTTTTCTGTTTGTTATAAAGCTTTAAAAAATTGTTAGTAAGAGGAAACAGGACAACATTTATCGAAGCTTTAACTTCTTAAAAGGTTCTGTAAGAACTTAGGCCTACTGCATGTTTGGTGTTTGAGCCTTTTCAAAGTACCAGCTGTAGTAGATAAATTCTGATAGGTCTTTAAGAAGCATTACCAAAGCTTAAAAAAAGACTAAGTTTTCTTCAATTATTTTTTTTCCGATATTGGTCCACCCTCTTTTTAGTGAAATTGTGGCTAAATTTGTAGAAGAAGTGGCCAATTGCATTCTATGTGCCGGGTATTTCCTTGGGAATTCTATTCTACTTCCAAATTTGAGGCAGTCAAATCTTATATGAGTTTGTACCTACTGGTTGCGGCTTAGTCTTCGGGTTAGGATGGAGGGTGACCGTAACAGTCTACCTCTTGTCCATTGCCTCTGATAGAGCATCACTAAGGAGGGAGACTGGTGCGTGGCAGAAGTGGGTGATTGAACCAGTCCGCTTTGCTGCTTGACCAAAAGTCGGTGGATGGATTTTCTGTTGAAAAATAATGGGAGCAAACGTAGCAGTCTGCCTCCCGTTTATTTTCTTTTAACGATCAGTCAACATGACAGAGAATAGTGCTGAGCAGAACAGCTTGATTAAAGCACTCCCTCCTACTGCTTGGTATGGAAAGAGGGTCGCGATTTGTCTTCGGTGAAAAGGCGAGGGGTAACCGAAACAGTCTAACCCCAAGTCTGTCACCTCTGACGGGGTCCTCGAATTGTCGAGATGAGGTTGATTCATGTAGTCAGCTCCTCCAGTAGGCGGTTAGTCTTCGGGGGAGAGCAAAGCGGTGACCGAAGCAGTCTAACCCCCCGCATGGTAGCCTCTGACAGTCCGTTAGTAAGAAGGTTGGGTGGTACAGATCGTGGAAGACTGCATCTGCATGTGACATAGGTACATAGATACCTATACGAAACAGATACCAGGATTGACATTCCAATTTTCGACAAAGCCATAACACAGCCTAGCTTAAAGAGAACAATGCATGCAATTTTTTTGAAAGACTACTTACAGTTAATATTAGAGTCAGAAATTCGAATTTTGTGCTTTGATTTCCCTTCTCCCGGGATAGGTAAACCTAACGCTTTATCAGCGCTCTGAACTGCTTGCAGATGTATGTTAGTTCTGCACTTAAATTGCTGCAAATTCCTTGGAAATATATTTCCAGGAAGCGAGTTCCAAGGTTTGCTTGTTCTGTAACAAGGAGTTTTGGAAAATTGATGTCCTCGCGGTTGTCAAGTTGCGGTTGCATTTCGAAGGATAATGTCCTTGAGTTCCTCGGAACATCTACCATGGAAGTACCTACATAGAACAAGCATAGGTCAGCGACTTGTCTTCTGTGCACCAACGGTTGTAGATTCGATGTGAGTGTAGGTAGGGTCTCCAATAAGTCGAACTGCTCATCTCTGTATGTTGTTAAGCAGGTTAAGTGAATATTTTCGGGCCGAGCTTCATATATGGGAACAATATTCCAGGCCTGGCCTAACCTGTGCTTTGTTAAGAAGTAGAAGTTGCTTGGGGCCAAAGTACCTCTTTGCTCTAAATAGGTAGCTCAACTTAGCGGATGCCGATCTTGCGATATAGGATATGTGGCCATGTGATTCCTGAATTGACTGTGACTACTATAGAATGTGCATTGAGTCTTTGGGATGGATTGGATGGTTATCCATTTGGATCTGAGAGGAACTGTTGATGCATTTTTCCTATAGAAAATGTTGTGAGCTGTGTCTTGTTTGCATTAAATACAACCAAGTTGTCTTTTCCCCACTTCAAGATTTTGTCCAGATCATCATTTAGAGAACTAATTTGTTCACATCTCTGACTGTGTGATCTAGCCGAATTCACAGGCCCACTGTTCGAGATAGAGGATATAAGAGTGCTGTCGTCAGCAAATCTGTATATATTATTATTTGTCGATCCAAGCAAATCGTTGTTGTTGCTGAAATAGAGTAGGAGAAAGAATAAACTTGGAGCACTCCTGATGCATTTAAAGCAAACGAATTAGATGATACACCATCTACAACAACTTGGATCGAACTTCCCAGATCCTTAAGTATGCATCTCCAACTACGCAAGGCACTTCATAAAAGGACATTCACAATGGAAATTGCAGCTTCGGATATGTTTCAGATACTAGCTATACGCTCCTACGATGGCCGACGAAATTTTTGGCATTCCATCGGATGCATTCCAGCTCGTATTTTGGAAGCTTTATCGACTTAACTTATGTTATACAAGCCAAAGCCTTTTAAATGATGAAATATTTTGACCTGATGAAAGCTGAAATGTTGGTTGGTAATGAAACACTATTATTCCATTAACTTTCCCATAGTTTCGACAGAGGTTGGTGTCTTCTTTAGGGGATCTTTATAATAAAAAAACATTATGGACAATTAGATAAAAACTTAAATTAAATGAACTGAAAGAAGAACAATTTTAATGTAAATTTACCTACATTCCAAAGCCAATGTAATGACAGAATAGGAAAAATATGTAAATAAAATTTAAAAGTTAGGCTAAAAGCGAACCACTTCTTTCGAAGTTTAGTCTTCTAATACCTGCGGACATAAATATACAACGGACGGAATTTAAAACTCCTTAGCAGGAAACGAGAGAGTTGCATATCACCGAGATATTTTGTGTGACCAGCTTTCTGTTCATGTTGTTCTTGTTGTTAATGATATACAAGAGGTTTCCATGGTGTATACCATTTGGAGATATGCTTCTCTGTTTGCAGAATTCTGAAGTTGTCCTAGTCTGGCTGATTGCCATTCTTAACATTATGACTGATGGCAAGTGCTGTTTTCATGGGTTATATAACACCGTATATCTGACCGGTGCGTTGGTTGGATCTAGGATATTCTTTGCTCCAAATATTGTTTGGTGGTTCCAATATAATATAGCACAGAAGTCACAAAATAAATCATCGGTCCCCTACCCAGACAATCAATTTTTTAAACAACGTCCATGCGCTTTAATTTGTCGGATTTCTTTATGCCAGGGTTCTATTAGATATACGTATGCCAGGTTAGCTTCCTTGAAACGGTTGAAAATTACCACAACGATTTTGTATATCCCCGATTGACAAGCCTTGGTGGGAGCTAAACGATGGAGGCGACCTTTTTTGCGATGGATTTTGACTTCCAAAAACGCGTTTGCACTATATCTTTCCGGCTCAACTGTAAATTGGATTTTGGGATTGAATTTTTTTAAGGCACATCGACATAATGTATATTTTTTGTTGTCTATGTCCCTACATACAGTTTTAAAACATTCGTCTAGAACAGGGGTTCCCAATCTTTTTCATACTGCGACTCCCTAGAGAGGTTGAAATATTTTTGCGACGCCCTTATAAAAGCAGAAATATGTGAAGTTGATCTTACTAAAATATTCACTAAAGGGTTTTTCAATAAGGACGGGTAAACGTTGAAATATCGTCGTCCCATATTTATGGCAATTTTGCTCGTTGACATACCCGCATTCATCCAAAAATGCGCCTCGTCGGTAAAGATGATTTTTCGGCCAAAATTTAGGTTCTCTTCCAAACGCCCCGAAGCCAAGTCAGCGAAACGGCATTGTCTATGTTCATTAACGTTGAGCTCATGGATTAGCTGGATCTTGTACTGGCGTAAGCCCAACTCCCAATGCGAAATTCGCCAAGTTGGAATCTGCGAAAGGCCGAAATCTTATGCACGTCGAATTGACTGCCTCGAGTTCTCCTGGTATACACTCTCATGGACCACGGCAATATTCCCGACGAATCTGGCCGGCAACGACCAATGCCAATTGAAAAATCCTTATTTAATTTTAAGTGCCAGGTAAATACGAGTGACAGCCACGAAGCAAGTCTGACAGAAAACACGCGACACACAAACGCGCTTAATATTCGACTATTGGATTTCGCTTTGACCCTGCTCTTAATATTCGTAAAGAGAAACGTAATGTTTTTCCTTCGTTCGGAGTCTTACAGCAGTGAAAAAATAAAACTTGCGACGCCCTTAAAATAGCGCACAGTTAGGGAACTCCTGGTCTAGAAGATAATCTAAAACTAGGTCGGCGATCGTAGAAGACAACGGATTACTCAGGCATTACATGAATCATCACCCTTATACTGCAGAAAATTGTTTTTTGAGGCAGAAATTCAAAAGATCTAGGAACAGCCTTGATAAAGTGAGTTTCGTATTTTAACTGATGGCATACCATTTCTTTTTTACCACTGATTTCGTCTAAAAGCTAAAAGCTTATCTAGCGTGTAATTTGAAATGGATTTGTGGGGCGTAGGTTCACCTTAACAATAATCCAATCGCTAAACATGTATTACCTAGAAATGCCCTCAACCTCGAAAGTGGTTCCGGATATAGGTCTACCCAAAAGCGAAAGTGAAGCCGGGATAAGGAAGAAGAAGTGGATCCAACGTCGAACGTGGTTCAGAATTGTTTCAACGGCGAATTAAGAGCCGGGGTTCCAATTTACTATCTCACCACAAAAATTGCAACAGCTTGAAATAAATCAACCTCGGTAGCGGGAGGCTTATCTCTAGGCAGGATTGATGCTATCTTCTATCGAATGCTACTACTTCCAATTACATAGTAGGACTGGCTCATTGGTTAGTGTGTTGGAAAGTGTGCTCTCAGGTTCAATCCCCTTAAAGCTTAAAGCACAGAAATGCATTATAAGGTTTTTTTCCACTACTCCATTTATTGCAAGCGTCTAACAAGCATTCTGATACACAATAAGTCTTAAATAAAAATAAAGCCGCCCAAAAGGTGCAGATGTGAAGAACTAGGCCCTATATAGACTGGACACATTGCGCCCACAATTTTGTTTGCAAAATACTTCCAATAAAAACCCCAAATAAAGTCGATAAACTATTTAAGCATCAGCTTGTGAGCTCCCCTCTTAACCAGTCCAAATAAAATCAAAGGCGCTTCACAAATAAATAAACAATTACAGCCATTAACCGACCGCACAACGCACTTGCCAGGGAATCGTAAAAATATGCCTATAGGCCTTAACTTCAACACGCTTAGGCCTCTATGACATCCATCTGTAGTGCATCTCGCGGTGACTACATCGTTACGTTACTGCACATCTTTGACTGCATCGTTAATGCAGTCAGCCTGGTGAAGATCTTCATGATGATTACGCCACGAGTGATTGAAATACTCTATTCAATTTGTTGTGTATGGATACACATGTACGCGCCGAGTCGAATCAAAATCACCCTCATATGCGAACGCCTTCCATCCACATCTAACCCTCTACGGCTTTTCTACATACTGGTCCGTCCGGGCGGAACATCAATTTCCGGATTAATTGAACTCAGCACACATCGCACCAAATGGACTCGACTCATCACAACTCGGCTACCGCCTCGTCAGCTACGAGATGAGATGTTTTGTGGACGGACGAAGATGCAGTAGTCTCGTTGCGGTGTCCTAAGTGCGCTTCTGTGCACCATGCGGCGCACCATGAAACCAGATGTTTCGCCTGCCATTTGACGGATGAGAGTGCGTCGAGTTTTAAGTATTATTCGCGTGATCTTTCCATGCAGCGCCCGCACCGCGGCTATAGGCTTGTAAAACAGATGTTGCAACGATCTCGAAATTAGATTAACCAGGCCGATGGCCGACACGAAGCCATCATAACAAGAACGAGCATGCTATCTGTGATATAGGAATGGGAGGAGGACCGCAATCGAAATCAACATCCACGCACCCCAAAGTATCGCCATCAACATCGTTGGACTATGAAATCGTCTGTCTGGCTGGTGATGAATGTCAGAGGAATGCTTGTCCTCTTCTCATCTTCGTCTCCAACAAAGAGCTTCCGCCTTATTTCGTAGGGTGGCTGGTGTTGCGTTGTTTTTTTTTTGTATGCTTTCCCGGTTAACGGCAACCGATTTAATTTGTTTCTTTGCGGAGTTGAAGTGACGTGCTTCGGTGTACCCTTTGCGAATGATGTACTTAATCCGGGAATCAACCCCTCGTTGGGGTAAAACTCTGGAAACAGATGTTCGCCGCTGTCATTTATCGCTTTTTAATATCCACCGAGATTCTTCCCAGTTGCTAAATGCGTATACTTTTGTTTGGGAGGCAGAAAGAAGCAGAAGCACTTAGCGTGGGCCGATTACATTGTTAGATATGTATAATAGATACACGACAGGACACACCCGCCACGTGACACAGCGCAAGGTGTGCTGAGCGCATACGAGTTTGTTGTGGCATCCGCATCGCACCAGAAGCGGTTGCCAGCGGTTACGTTATATACAGTATCTGTCATTTTGTTAGGCTTGATATAATAGCACGTGAAAGTATTCAGTTTTGTCGTATATGGCCATCCTGAGAACGGACTGTTCTGTACAATTCGATACGTTGACAAATTTCTCGTTGGCAGGCCATCGTAATACGTTCAAAGTAGGTACACGGAAAAAAATTGAGGAACATATACTTTTCGACAATTATATTCGTTTCGTCAAGTATAATAGGATTTCTTGCAGAGCTCGACCGAGCACTCTTCCGTGAGGAATGATGTATGATGATGATGACCAAGCCTATCATTGTCTGTTTCTGGTAGAGGTTCGGAAATAAGTATCTTCAAACTAAAAAGTCATGGTGTAGAGATACACAATTTAAGCTCCCTTTACAATCAAGACAAACCTTAGTAAAGTCCTCGAATTAACTCCAAAAGGACCGATAAATACGTAAATCATTAATTAACTATAGTCAAGGCGGGTATGCCAATAAGAGCCCGTTCGTTCTTGCTAGAACTGTGTGCTCAAATAATGGCCATGAAAGAAAGTGCGAATAGCCCTAAGGATATAGGCCGACATATTTTAAAACTGCACCATTTTCGTCACAGTCTAAATATATTTGAAGCATATATCAAACACCAAGACCATGGATGCGATGGTTAGATCAAGTTTATAATCTCTCCTGATCCCGTATGGGGATTGCCCTTGATGATTTAGAGTCGATGGCGGAGAATAGAGAGCTATGGAGGGTTCACTTGAACATCCTACACCCGCGACCCACTTAATGGACAAGCGGACCATTGAAAATGATGATGATGATGATCAAACACCTGACCAGCTTATAATGGCCGTTGATATAGGGAGTTGTGTCGATGCGTTTACGTCTTATTTGCCATCTTAAGAAAGCATAATGTAGTCAGGAGGGAGGAAGTCTGAACCTAAGAGAACGCATCTTGGATGTGTAGACGTTGTGCACTAGGGTATGGATCGATGTATGCAATTTTTTTTTTGTATTGGAATACATAGTGATACAAGTTTGACTCATATCCAATACTTTCTAAAACGCAAAAAAATATTTTTTAAGAACCTTCCTTCTACCCGCGAATTTATTTTGAAAATTTGTTTTTCCCCAATATTTTTCAATTGTTGGATATTTTTCAACAAAGGTCAAATCAAATTTAATTTAGAAAACTTTCTTACTTAATAAGGCAGTTCTATACAGTTCGAAGTGAAACAAGGCTTCAAGTAAAAATCCTCTGAAGTTAGCACTGTCTTTCGCTGACTGTTTATACTTGCACACTCAAAGTTGGTTGAGGTCCCCTGCAACTTGTGCGCGCCATCTAAGGCGAGGACTTCCTCTACTGCACTGTCTCTCTTTGACCATCGTAAAGAACTGATCCGGAATTTTTGACTAAGTCAATGTCGCTGAACCGCTCGTATAGATTATCGATGGGTCTTCTCCTCCAAAGACCGTCAACGTAAACGGGAACGAAAATCTAACGAATAACCTTTTAGATAGAGCCCAAGGACTGGGATAATCAAGGTCTTATATAGAATCTACTTAGTTTTTGGGAATAGGGCTCTATACTATACGCAATTGCCTTCTCAGCCCAAAGAAACAGGGGTTGGCAAGAGTTATTCATCGTTTAATTTTTTTTTTAGACTTTCTTATAAAGGGTTTTCCAATAAGAGGTGTTATTTTGGTATTCAAAGAAAAATGTCATTTTTTGAGACGCTTACACGAGCACGCTTACAGGACCATATATCCTTTTCATGAAATTTTCCATAACCAAATCGCAAAGTGGCTGCCCTATGTCCTCGATAGCCTCACGAATTTTATCATTGAGGTCTAGAATCGACGCTGGGTTGTTGGCTTTGTTGATGATCGGCCGGCTTGAGTTCTTGTATTAACTGAACTTTATAAGCCTTAAGACCCAAGTCTTTATGCAAAGTACGGTGCAATGACGTTTGTGGAATGCCCTATTCCAAGGAACGACGAGGAATGGACAAACCTGGGTTTTTTTCAACACTTTGGGCTACAGCAGCAATATTCTCAGTTGTTCTTGAGCGAGGTGCACGGGTTTTATTCTTCACATCACTAACTTGTCCCAACAACTCGAATTTTTCCACCAATTTCTGTGTATTGCGGTCCGACAAGGTGCTTCACGACGACCAAAAAATTCTTTAGTTTTGCGAACTTTGACTACAAGATTCTCACCATTTTCGTAGTGAATTTTAATGATTTGAATGTGTTGTTGGAAGCGTGTATCGTTCCATTTTTAGTAATGGCGTAGTTTCTACTTGTCAAATGTCAAAGAATAAAAGCTTCAAAAGTCACAGCTACCGAAATAGCGGGCCATTCAGAATAACACCTCTCATTGGAAAACATTATTATTAGAGCTTATAACACAGTCGGGGTAGACAAAGTCTCTCACACCCTCTAAGGTTTAAGGTGTGCTGGCCAACTGTTTACTGTACTACCAAAGATGTTCCTTGCCTATTCTACGGTTAAAACCGCCTAGCAATATTTTAAATACAAATACACGGTCGTATGCTAGTTGTTCGGCTGCACGTGGTCTTTTCAGGGTTCGAATTCATATTCAAGGTAAGGTAGGTTTTAATTTATTTGGCAAACAATTCACGGATTCTAATATAATCAACTGAACGAAATTTAATTTTTCGACCAACCTTGTTTTACACTGCTGGTCCTGGCGCTTTTTAAAAATATTAATCCGTCCCCTGGCTATACAGTGGACATTAATTTCTTTGGAAAGTTTCGAAATTTGCCAGTCCACAACGGTTATTAACCTTAGCTTCGTGAAAAATTGTCGCTAGCTTGGAAGGCACTATACATACCGTCCAATACAGTAACAATGTTAACCTTGGTTGCGTATCTTTGGGTCACAAAGGTATTACCGGCTACAAACTTTCCGGTTTTTTTGGAATCGTATCTTTATACAGGGTCAACTGGGAAACGCCAACTTCCTCAATCCTAATGAGAAACGCAATCAGGTCCGTAGGCAATCCAAAGGTTATTAAAGCTTTAAAATGAAATCATTATGATAAGAAAGGAAAATGTCTCCATCTTCACAAATTAATCATGGGCCCGGAGACTGAATGTAGGTTCGGTCTGGAAGGGTATGGTATCTGTGTATGCCCGTCAAGGCACTAAGTTGATTAAAAATATGTAAATTTTCTACAAGGGAAGTGCTCTTCTCGAATGAGGTGAGATGAATAGCTCTGCTGCCATAAGTGCGAAGTGGCCTTCATAGAGCTTGTCATACGTCCTTTATAATAGGTTCCCGTTGTTAGAAAACTTCTATGTCCCAGTGCCGACATGGAACTTATGGGACCTGATGGGGTCATCGCAACTCATCCAAAGCCTAGTCGTGGACATTGCATACCCATACATGAGGCAACTTATGTTTATGACATTTCATCCATCTTTATCGATACACCTCGAAATGTCAGAGTCCGTTAGATTAGTTATCCTGAGATTCAGTTCAAATCTGAGTTGTTTGGTTATATGAGGTGGCCACGGATGAGTTATATACCCGACCCCTAAATATGGCATCTTGAGGTAAAACTATAGGTATAAAGGTATAAGCGAGTAATATGAGGACACTGCAAGATAAGCTGTAGTTCTGAAGTACCGAACACTACTCAAAATACCAAAACAGCAAAATACACCAAATCATTTCTTTCCCTGTATTCAACCCCTAATTCAACGCTACCCATCAATGAAGCAGCCGGGGGCCGGCGGAGGATGCTTTTACTATGCCCAATACCATCATACTCCATATTTTGGATTAACGTCTCATCAACAAATACAAACAAGAAAACAACCATCGCGCATCCAGGGATACAACTCATTTCAAGCTGCGACTTTGATTACACGATGGCCGGCGTATGCGTATGCACCCTCATATCTGCCACCCAATAGACAGGAAGATACCGTACAAGAGTAAAATGTAGTCCTTCGCGTTGGTTGCGAAACAGTAAAATATTAGCATTTTCGACACGTGACACATGTGACTTTAATCTGGTTAATGACGTCACATTTGAATATCTGTCTCACATTAGCAATGGGAATGGTTTACTAGGTATCCTAGCAGCATCCGCCGGCACCACCACAGCAGGATGATTACGATTATGCAACATTTTGCTGTTATTACTCAGATATTAGATTTTATTCCTGTGCACTCGTTGTTAGAGAGAAGGGAGTTCCATTTCCATCTGCAATGACGTTGGCTTGTATTGCTGAAGGGTTGGCCCGTGCGTAGTTTGCAGAGCAGATTGATTTCTGCAGAAAGTGTGGGGCAACCCCAATAAAATTGTCTATATAGGTAGGTACACAAGTGAATTGCGCAGTACAACCTAAAATATACTCAGGTACGGATTCTTTTTCATTGATGGTTTTGGTTTAAATTGAGCACAGAAATTGTAACGGAAATAAACAGGCGGGGGCTTGGTTTCGTAAAATGCAGTATTATTATGACAAGACGATTGACGTAAATCTATTTTGAAGACGTAAAGAATAAAGATATGGAGGCGGCGGTGTTATCGTTGCTGACGTATTATAGTGCTTTGATTGTTGTTATGAGCTTAAGAAGGATTTTTTTTTTTGTAATTGCTTTTGAATGATGGTGTTCCCCATAGCCCAATTTTGTAACAACTCCGACAGTATATACTCGTCATAGTGAAGGTCATCTATAGTCCAAAAGCTGCTTTTGATTTGAAGGAAGATTTTTCATTTGTGTATCTATATGCTTTGTATATAACTTGTTCCAAATGTACATATCCTTGGTTCGTGAATATTTGTCAATTATATAGGTCATTCAGGTTAAAGTCGCCTAGAACGTCGTAATATTAATAATATTCTTGTCTTGAAGCACTTGCCTTATGCCTTCTGTCTAATATCGTAAAATGGGAACCTGGTTGCGTCGCCTTTCTTCTCTGAAAGTGGTAGGGCAGGGAGCACAAATTAGCGGCCGGAAAAATGTCGCAAAAAACAAACGCTCCCAAAAAAACGAGACGAAATATGAAATGCAACGTCTGTATCTGTATATTTGTCTCTCCACAACTCGGAATGGGTAATTTTACTATAGGTTCGTCTACTGATGAGACCACCCACCACATCGCGGCGAAACGCATTTGGAGCACAGGCTACTTAAATGGGAGAGGTCTAAAGGTGGCTAATTTTGAAAATACTCAGCCGATTTAAAAAAAATTTAAGCAGCGCGCTGCACGAATATATAAATTTACCCTTGTAGTATCTTGAAATACTGTACCTATAAATTGTCAGAATTTTAGTGTATGCTCACACTGTATAAAATGTCAGATTTAATAAAATAAAACTTACTTTATACGAGACTACAGAACCAGACGGATGTCATTTATTCAGGATACTACAACCCTCGCACTTGGCCGTTTTTTTTATATATACCTACCTCTTACCGGAGGTTAAAAAGTTGACACCGTAGGGTCTAATGCCAAAACTACAAAAAACCAAAATAAGGAAAGAGACTGTGGAAATTTCTTTCTATAATATCATTGTTTGTTGGAATTCCTTTCATTTTTCTTTTTTTGTTGCCAAAGAGAAGCAGTGTCACTGTGTCAGACAGGCCAGCATCAATCCTGGAAAATTCTGTTCTACAAGACATTTGGTATCGCTTCTAAGCTAGATCCTTAAAGTAATTGACAGAAGAAAAGTAAAACAAGAAAGAAAGAAATTTTGTCAAAATCTTCAATGGACATAGACAAAAAGTTAACCCAGTTGGATGCGATAGCGATGGAACTACTGTGAACACAGCAAGGTATAAGTAGGTATTTACTTTGCCATTACATTGGTAACGCCAAGAAGGTGTCATTGGAGACCCCATAAAGTACATATACAATTTCTAAATTAGGATAAAATTCTGAATCGATTTATGTAGATTCCGTCTGTCTGTTGAAAACACGATAGCGCCCAAGCGAATCAACCTAGGCAAATGAAATTTTGTAACTTCTTCTTCCCGACAAAACTTCTTTTTTGAGGATGACACATCCATCGCCTTAAGCAGGGCGGAAAATAGTCCCACGGTAGAGGAAGTCCCAGCGATTGGCAGATTGGGGTGATTGCGCCTCTTTTCAAGAAAGGGGATAAAAGGGATTGCTCCAATTACAAGGGTATATCACTTTTAAGTCTCCCCGGAAAAGTCTTTGCCAAGGTGCTGGAAACGCGTTGCAGAGCTGTGGTCGAGGCACGATTAGGAGATGAGCAGTGCGGCTTTCGTCCCGGCAGAAGCACAACCGACTAGTTATTCACTCTCAATTGGTTCTCTCTTGAGAGCAATTCAATCTCTTTATACACAAACTGTAAAAGCTGTGTTCGGGTAAACGGCGTTAAATCAATACCTTTCACCGTGGGCGTTGGACTACGCCAGGGGTGCGTCTTGTCGCCTCTCCTTTTCATTACTTATATGGACTGGATGTTACAGCGCAGTCTTGGCGAAGAACGTTTCGAATTGGGAGATCTGAGGATAAGTCATTTGCTCTTCGCTGATGAGTTGGTCATCCTTGGGTCCTCTCAGACTGAACTTCAGTGCGCACTCGATCGGTTTGTAGCCGTTTGTGTTGAAGCTGAGATGAAGGTAAATGTGAACAAATCTGAAGTGATGGTCGTCTCCAGAACGCCTGTTCAATGCACTCTGCATGTTAGTGGAGTCCCATTGAAACATGTGGAGAAGTTTAAGTATCTCGGGGTCTTATTCACGAGCGATGGAAGGAGCAATGCCGAGTTTTCCTTTAGGATTGGTCAGGCTGGGTCAATCTTGAGACAGCTTAGTCATTCTGTTATCAGGAGGACTGAACTTGGTGTCAAAGCTAAGTTCTCAGTCTTTAATTCGGTGTTTGTTCCAACTCTTACTTATGGTCATAAGGTTCGGGTAATGACTGCACGCGTGAACAAGATTCTTTGAATTTTTCATTCATCTAGCATATAGATTAGATTTCAAAAAATGGTGGAGGGGAAATAATGAGAAACCTCTTCTGAACGCACAAAAAAAGGAGACCTTCATATCAATGTCAAACTGAAGGTCTCGAAAAATGTATTAAGCTGGTGACAGAAGCTTTCCTTCAGTGTGTGGCCAAGAATCAAGAGATGGATTTATCAAAGCTATGACTTTATTTCGAAAAATGTTGCCACAATTTGAATTTCTTAAGACCCTCAAAAAATGATCTTCATCTATGTTCCCTTTATCACTCGGCTGGTATGAATCCTTCTCTTTATCCATTCTTCGGGTACTTTCAACTCCAAAAGCCATCACGAAAACCTGCACCATTTTTGTACACTGTAAACTCATTTTCACAGCTGTCCTATTGCATTTGTCTAAGGGATTTCATTTATCCTCCGACATCAAAAGCAGTTTTGATCGAACAAATCTGTCCCTATTGACAGGGGGGCTGGATTAATAACTTTTTTAATTAAAATCTTGACTCTAATCGGTATTACCACATACTGTAGACGGATACCCCCACAGTTTGATTGCTCAGATACAATAAAACTGTCAACCAGACCAAGAGTCCATAAATACCGAAAGCCCATTTCAATTTGCATCTGAATGCCCCACAAAGACATCATCAAAACCGCGCCACAGCCTCCCCATGGATGACAAAGCATTTCCCTCATAATTTGTAATTAATTTCGTCTATCACCGGGACGACTATAGGCGCACACACTGTGTCGGTCTTGTCTTGATACTCTATGGTACGGTGGTAGTTTTTGTCCAACAGGTTCCCAAAAGGAACTGCACTGCCTGATTAATGCGGTGCAACACCTTATTGTCACCCCAGTGTGTGACTGTGAGCGTTCGATTCAAATGCGCAGGGCAAACAAATAGTCACACCTTATCCCACTCGCAGTCGCATATAATGTACACGACAGACAGGGAACGAGCGAGACTTCCACTTAATGGTGTTAAATGGCCAAGTGCCGGCGCGTAGAGAAAAAGGTGTTCTCAACTGGCGCCAGCTATCAGCGGGGGGTTCCGTTGCACAAAGGCCATACCTCGATTTGATGCATGCGGCAAAGGCAAGGTATGACAACACAACAACGAAGCCTTTAAGGTCCGACCTGGCTTGTTGCTGTTGCAGCTTTCGTGATCTCTGCTCAGATCCATAGAGGCCGTGCGCGCACAAATCAGCATGAGTGCGTATCTGAAACAGGTATCTCTCCTGCGAGAAGATACATTTTTCGTACCTGGTCTGGTGCGGTGTAGTGAGGTTGCTTTGCTATTGCAAATAACATCCATGGGAGTTCTTCTTCTTCTTCTTCTGCAGCTGGGTATCTGCGTCGTGGTTTCCTTTCCTCTTCCACATGCCATTAAGAGCGCCACATGATAAGAAGAAACATTCTTCAAGTGTGTGGTGCAACATCTACAATCTACATACATACCTACCTCCTTCTCTATAGAGTGTGGTTCGTTGTCATGATTGCTGCCCCAAAAGGAGTAACTTGTTGAAACTCCTTAACATAGATCGGAATCAGTGCGCGAGATGATATTCCACGACGACGATGGTGTTTTTTTTTTTTTTTTGGTTACTCCACTCCACCATCCAAATGGGATGCTGAATGTGTATATGTGGACCGTTTGCGAATTCAAAAGGTGCGCCCCAACGACCACGATGCCGCCACCATCACTGTCGCTTGTTGGACCGATAAGGTTACTCTTTTGGAAGGAAAAAAAAATTTAAATATGCGAGTTGCCAGTCAGGAGGGGGAGGTAGTTAGCAAGTTGGGATTGGGACAATCGGTGTGTTTTCGTGGAGCCACCAACATCAGGCAGCGTGCAAAAAGTTGTGGGGTTGATCTGTTGTGAGATAAGACGACCGACCGACGCGACGCGACGTCTTGAATGTGACACTTTGCGCGCGCAAAAATAAACGAAGTAACATATATCGCGAGAGATATACGATTTGGAGTGTGGGCGTGTTGTGGTGCAGATGGGTTCTGATAAAATTGTAATGTGCATGATAATGGTCCTGTATACGACGACATGGCAGGTGTGAAATGTCATTATGGGTGCAAATGAATTTCAATTGCTGTTCGAAAAGTCATGCCTTTGCCGTTGAAAAGGTGTAACCCGGGGTTGGTATATGTTTTATGTTTGTTTAGGTTACAAAAACGAGGGCGAAACAAATTCTTCGCCGTAAGAGTACAGATGGGAAGCAGGCAAAGAGTACTAGGTATGTGGTGAAATAACCAAATCTCGTTTTGGTATCTGATGCTGATTTTAGTAGGTACTTTCTCATTATTTCCAGAAACAGTCACGTCCCTTAAAGAGTTGCGTTTATAAAAGTCTTTAATGGGAATTTGGCGGAAAGTTGGGCGGCCCTTAAAAGATGAATGGTTTCAGTGGCGGCCCAACTTCTATAGGAGCCATTTGTGTAGGTCTTACAGCAGATAATAGATGTAACTACATTCATACGTACTACTGCATTAAAAGATTTATGAGAGGAAAAAGCAGAGGCAAGTTAGCCACCAACTGCCGAAATTTGACGCTGAGACTATCAGATGGATCATCGCTGTCAACCTGTCAATGAAATCAAGTTTATATAGGACTGAATTTTAACGAGCGATTTTACTTCAACCCACACCTGAATACTGTTTTTAGGACGGCTAGATACACTCGCAGTGGGCGCAGTAGCGCAGTGGTTAGTGTGCTGGACTACTGTGCGAGGGATCCCAGGTTCGATCCCCGGAAAAACTACATCTTAAGGTTTTTTCTACTGCGCCACCTCACCGAACGTCTGACAAACATCCGAGAGTATGAATGTCATGAAAAAGCTTCTCAATTCAGCCGTTCGGACTCGGCATAAAATTGTAGGTCCCTTCCATTCGTCCCAAAAATATAGAAACTCACACAAACGAATGGTTGCGATAAGCTATGCCTAGGGTGTCTACCGCCTGTTGCGCCACCTATTTATTTATTTATTTTTAGATACATTCGCGTTTCATCTAGTCTACAAAATGCTGCTATACAAACAGCTGCTATAAGGCCGGTAGTATAAATTAAGGCTTTCACATTTGGTATACCTTACACCATTTCTAAAAGATATAAGAGAAACTGAGTGTTTTTGACAGAAAACACTTATGAATCTTGAACGGACTTCTCTATTCGACATCCGGAAGAAAAACGTCAGATGTTTAGGATTCTATGAAGAAGTCAGCATCGGTAGGTACCTTCACACGTATTGACTAAACGAGGATCTACTGCCAAGATACGCCGATAGGGCAACTATCCCACTTCTACAAATAATTGACCGAGACAATCCAACATCGGGGATAATACCAAGATGATCAACCCTCTCTACTCAACCATCAACATCGCCACGACTTATTCCAACTTTTCTAATCAGGGCACTGTAAAATCGACTCCTCAAAAAGTCCGTCAACGCAAATGGAATTGAAAATCACTTGAAAAATGTTGTGTTCAAAATTATCATGAATGGCGTTTTTTGAAATCGGTGGCGTGTTTCTAGGCGTTTTATGTCGTTTAACGACATGGTGGCGTTTAAGCAAGTTTTACAAACGCCAAAACCGTTTTTCGCATTCTGACAGTCGTTTTAGTTGCACAACGTCATTTAATATAAACGCCACGTAGAATAAGGGTGAATATCTTTATTCGCCATCGCTTACGTCCAGCTTCTGCCCTATAGGGGAGGGATGGCATAGTTTTTCTTGGCAAGTCCTTCGTTACTGATCAAATGCCTCCTTAAGCCAAAGACACAACGATTAGAAAGTGTAATTTTGGCTTGACTTCAGACATGATGTAATTTTCAGAGTTTAGATCGCTGCCGAGGTTTTACCTTAATGTTACCTTAAAGTCATGACGCCGTACTGTCCAATTTTACGATATTGGCTCTCCCTACGTGATAACAATTTTTGCCGTTTTTGTCGCAATATTTGCCTTTTGAAGACTTTTTTAAAAAGTGGCTTGTGAATTTATCACAATTTTCCTAAGTGTGATGTGGAAGAAATCACATGAAAACGCAAGTATATCCTTGCCTAAAACCTTCTTTGACACCAAAGGCCTCGGTTAAGTTTCGTTTGATCTTTATTCAGCAGCGAGCTTTCTGCATTGACAAATTTAGGCAACAACGCCAAACCCAAAGACATGGACGTCGACGCACAGATCTCGTCTCGAAAATTCTGTTGTTTGTGACTTAAAAATGTAGTGATTATCGAGCAGGACTTCTTGGGTACCTGTCGTATTGTGAATACTTATTTGAATACATTTTTGTAGATAGTGTAGACAGTTCTAATAACGCATATCTTCCACTGACTTAAACAACTTTACAAGTATTCTCTTTACTAAAGTTGGACTTGAGTTTAGACATTGCTGTCTTCGCTGTGGATCGATCGGCCGAAACTTGGGTCATCTGCGGCCAGAATCAACACTGCCTGTGATGTGACTACTCAATATTGATTTCTTTGTCTCCATAGATGTCTATCTTGACTTTTGTTGCCTTTGTCATCAGTGTTCCCATTTTCTAAAAATCTATGCAATTATAAAGAAAAAAATGTGCACGACTGGGTCGCACGTAACTTTCTCGTTTATTGCGAATCTCGCAGAATGTCAGAGTCATTTTAGAAAAATTTTATGTTTAAAATCATACCCACTCAAGGTGTAATTATTACCGTAAATACATACTACATAAACATAAACCTACGTATTAACTAGAACACTTTATTACTTTCAAATTTCACCCCGAACTGACACTTGAAGGAGGCAAGTAGGCGATGAATTTCAAATTATATTGCTATGTACTGAAGTTTTGGACTTTACAAAAATATACCGTGTGTGAATAATCGGGATTTGGGTAGTCATTTTTGAGTAATATTCATAAAACGGCAATATTAGACTTTTCTGAGAAAAACTAAGTACGTGATCATGTTTAGAATGCTTATGTTGTCTTAAATATGTATTTTGATCAAAATCGTTAGAGCGGTTTTTTGTAAAATTATGCTGACAAATGTTACAATTTGGATTCGAAAAAGCACTGTTATTAAACTGTTTAGCTGAAAACTGAGTACGACATATTCTTCAGGATATAAACATTACCTAGCAGATATATTTTCATCCAAATCGAAATGGCGTTTTCGAGATATGAGCAGTTTTTAAAGTACCGGTTTTAGCGATTGGGAAGGACGCATTCATGGTTCAAAAAACACTGTTTTTCAACTGTTTAGCTCAAAACTGAGCCAGTGGTATTACTATGGATTTAAGCATTACCTGCAAGTAACATTTTATTATAATCAAATGATATGAGCAGTTTTTTAAAGTACTTTTATTAGGGATTTGGGTGGATATCAAAGGACGTAGTCTTTTTAGGGAAAAACTGAGTTTGCTATCAAGTTAAGAATGACAATAGTACCTTACAAATATGTTTTTTAACAATTTTTTTTTTACCGTTTTCGAGAAAAAGCCAATTTTCAAAACTACCGTTGCTGGACATTTTAGCGAAAAACTGGGTATGCAGTCATGTTAAGCATGCTTACATTAACTCAACGATCAATTTTGGTTCAAATCGTTAGAGCCGTTTTCGAAAAAATCTTAATTGTTTAATATTTCGTAAAACGTTTATAAACACTGTTTTGAAACTGTTTAGCTCAAAACTGAGCAAATGGTATTACTATGGCTTTAAGCATTACTTGAAAGTAACATTTTTATCATAATCTAAAATGGCGTTTTTGAGATATGAGCCGTTTTTCAAAGGAAGCAGTGTTTTTAAGGAAAAACTGAGTTTGCTATTAAGTTAAGAATGACAATAGTACCTTAAAAAAAAAATTTATTTTAAAAATCGTCTTTACCGTTTTCGAGAAAAAGCCAATTTTCAAAACTGCCGTTGCTGGACTTTTTAGCGAAAAACTGGGTATGCAGTCACGTGAAGCATGCTTACATTAACTCAACTATCAATTTTGGTTCAAATCGTTAGAGCCGTTTTCGAAAAAAATCTAAATTTAGGCATATTTCGTCATATTTCGTAAAATTTTTATATGGGAGGTACCGTTAATATTAGGGCTAGAATAAAAAAAAAACGTCCCGAGCGGGAAGCCCACAAACTCTAAATACGAAATTTGAAGCAAATCCGTCCAAGCGTTTAGATTCCCCAGGGGTGGGACAGACAGAAATACGGACGGACAGAATTGCGAGACCCACTTTTTTGAGGTCCCCTATCATCGTAATATCAGAATTGATCAAAATCTCGAGTTCGAAATTTTGTACGAAAACAATATCTTTCTCTTAGATACTACGTATACGAGAAAGTTAAAAATCTGCAATGCTGATTTTTATGGAAAAAATCTGGATTCATAAATATTGCCATATCAAAAAATGTAAATTTGACAAGTTAATGCTAGACACATTCTGTTCAGTACTATTTTATAAAGCCAGAAGTGGATCAGTTTTAGATATAACATTTCTACTCATGGAAGGTAGGTCAAAACCTCTACATACTTGTTTCTCTTTTCTATGTAGTTCAGAATCACTAAACAAAATAAATACATGCAGACAAAATCTGACACACCAATTTTGGCATTTTAAAAATCTGCAGCTGGAGTGAAAATCTGCAAATCTGGACTTATGGCAACGCTGGCTTGTCATGCTCTTTATAATTTTTCGAAAATCTTTCGAATACATTTCCATACTTCATACAGCAATCATTGACCAATTGAGCATGTTAAACATATGGCAATATTTTGTCTATTTTTGGCAAACTACGCATGCTGTCAAACGTCAAAACATAAACAATATGATATCAATGCGAAGTGCTGGTTGCTCGAAAACAAAGAGGAACATTATGAAGCCAAGTCTCCCAGGATTATCCGCTGAAATAAGCATGTTGCTTATGTCCATATGGATTTCTCATCTTCTATTCATACCACTTATAAAATGCAACGTCCGTCTGTTCGTTTCTTTATAACTCGAGAACTATTCGTTTGATTTTTTTTTCATTATTTATTTTTTTTTTTTATTTATAGCTGTGTGGCGAACTTAGTCCGTAGGGTGAGTGAGAATTGCTCAGGAGTAAGGGGTCGCGGGGAATAAGAGGGGTCTCACGAACAGTTAGCCGTATGAACTTAAAAGTTTGTATATTGATAGATAAGTCAAAATTATTACATTCATCGTTTTTCAAAATTCGTCCTATAAGGGTTGGAAAACTTTTCAAACAATCTTTTCTATTTCGACCTTACTACGCTTAACTTGCCAGTATACTCATAAATCTATGTCAATTCAAGATATGCTTTTAATTGTTAGGCAATATTTTGAGCTAATATTCGTCTTTCTAGTCCATCCAGAGGGTACAAAATAAAAATAAATAAATAGGGGGCGCAACAGGCGGTGTTGTTGCTCTGCTTTGGGGTGGTGGGCGTAAATCGCAAGCATGATCGCGATTTTATGTGGGTTATGTGCGAGTAGGGCGTACGGTGCATAGCGCTTGGTAGAAAGTATGATATATTATATATATATATTTGTGCTATATTTTTTGCAACAGTCAATTATTGTGTTGAAACTTTCAAGGCAATATATTTTAATGTTCTTTTAGCACATAAACTGCAGTGAAGTGAAAAACAAAAACTATCCAAATACGTGATTTATTTTTCCGGTAAGTCGTTACATTATGTCAATAATCGTAATTCTGTCTGTTTATTTAGTGGACTTAATTATTCTTTTTTCAACAGTAAAGTGCACAAAGTCTCAATAAATTTGTATAGAACCAACGAAAGTTTACACTTTCCTCATATTTACTACTAAATGTTTCATCTTCTGTTGTTTTTTTTTTAAATACTTCTCCCGGGAAAGGCAAATCTATAACGCTTCATCAGCGCACCGAGATGCTTGCAGATATATGTTAGTTCTGCACTTAAATTGCTGCAAATTGTAGTGAGTCTTCTGGAAATATATCCCCAGGAATCGAGTTCGAAGGTTTGCTTGTCCTGTAACAGAAGGAGTTTTGGAAAGATGATGTCCTCGAGGTTGTCAAGTATACTGTATGGTCATGAGAATTAGCAGCCTGTCTTGTGGGGCGCCCAAACGTTGCATTTCGAGGGATAATGTCCTTGAGTTCCTCGGAACATTTACCATGGAAGTACCTATAGGACAAGCATAGGTCAGCGACTTGTCTTCTATGCACCAACGGTTGCAGATTCGATGTGAGTGTAGGGTCTCCAATAGGTCGAATGTTGTTTATCCCGAATCTTTAATGTAAACTCTTGGAAAATGAAAATTTGAAGCAAGAAAAGCTATCTTTACCTTGGGTAATCCTTTTAAGATCCTTATTTCTTGGCATATGGACTTGGACACATGTAATAGGTATCTTTCGCCTAAAATAATAATGTCGCATTTCATTTCTTTTTGTGCTAAAGGCAAGCGACGCAAGGCGAGCACTGGTCAGCTAGTAATAAATAATAGAGACTAACTTCGGATTGATTTCCCTCCCTAGGATAGTACGCCAGCAACAGTTAAATCTGGAAAACCTACAACCACCTTCGAGATATACGTTTACGAAATATTTTTTGGTAATTTTAACGCCCAAATTCAGAGGCAATACAGCTAGAAAACCGATCGCAGTCTACTTTATGCCCTGGTTAAGTCATATTTCAACAAATGTGCAAAACCAGTTGAATCCTTTAGGTTTCTTATAAGTCCTTTATATCTAAGTTGTAACTGTGCTTTGAAAAAGGGTCGCAAATTTTGCTGGTACATAAAAGCAATCCCGGCTAAGGGCTGGTTCATGACAACAGCGCAGTACAAATTTATAATCAAAAACAAATAATTTGAACTATAAATTTAAATAAAATCCTGGTCTAAGGCCGAAGGGAAGCCGTCTGGATTGGGAGTCCAAATTGTTGACGAAAAGACTCCTTGGCCACCCACCCCATCCATGTAGATTCTATGGCCAATAGTTTACCGTATCGTATCTACCCTAAATTTAACGCGTGCATCTCACCTGCGACCTACGCCATCTATGGGTTGTTTAAAATCATGTTTTCAAATACAAACATTCATATTTTAATTATAAGAAACATGATTATAAAAAATATACTATTTAAAACAAATAATAATAATATTGCTTAATTTAGGATTGATTAGATAAAATTAGTCAAAATTTAAAATATTAGGTGCGTTTTTTTGGCTATTCTATATCTAAGCCTATATTATGGCTTAAAAAAATAATTTCATACAAATTTAATTCTATACAGATTTCGTTAGCCCGGATAAATAAAACTTGTATGAAATTATTTTTTTAAGCCTACATAGAATAGCCAAAAAAACGCACCTATTCACAAATTGTAATTAAAAAAAATCGACTTAGGTACCTTGAAATCCAACGATGTCCGTGCGCACGAAAATCTTGATGTCTTGTTCAATATGATGTGCTGTACACTTATTCTGATTATTTCACTAATCAATAATTTAGTATGTAAACAATAACAAAATAAATAAGTACATAATTACTAATTAACTAAATTAAGAGTTGAAAAAGGATAATCTAATTTTGATTTTTAACAATTATTTAAAATGAAAGTTAACGGTAACAATAACAGCAACAACAACAACAATAAAAACAAGAAACAAAAACCTTAAAATGATTTCTTTTAGGTTAAAAAAAAATAGTAGGCAGTTTGGTCAAACCGATTTGTACACGGTCTTGTTAATTTTTTTTTTTTAATTGGTTGACTTTTGCCGAATTCGGTTAAGGGTTGATTTTTTTTTTCTTTATGGAATTTTATTTTGTTTACTGCAATCAAGACCGAAATTCTTTCGATATGAACATTTATTTATTTATTTATTTTAATCAAATGAGTACATCTACTGTTCTCGCTAGATTAGATACTTAATACAAAAATTATACTTAAAAATTACCACCAAAGCCTAACAACAGGAGTAATTTATTCCTAAATGAATCTCTACTAATATGAAAATCAATAACATCACAATATTTATTCGATTCTCTAAGGCATCTAGAAATTGGTTCATTGTAACCATAGTTAACCCTATGATAGGGTATATGAAATAAAAAGCGATTTCTTAGAACTCTCGCAGGAGCATAAAATCCAACTAATGATAATAGAAAAGGGCAATCGATATGACCATCTATCAAATCGCGAATAAACATAATGGAGAAATATTGCCTCCGTCTGAAAAGAGGTAAGATACCAAATAATTTGCATCTGGTCTGTAAGATGGCATTTCAATATTCCATCGTTGTCTACGAACAGCTACTCTAGTCAGACGCTTTTGGATCTTCTCAATTCTAAAAGAATGTACTTCGTAAAATGGATTCCATACTATACTACAGTATTCGAGATGTGATCTGACAAATGCAAAAAATAAACATTTCAGAGTATGCGGATCTTGAAAGTCTTTCGAATTCCTCAATAAGAAACCTAGCATCTGATTACCTTTGGCAACCACAAACTCAATGTCCTTGCAAAAGCTAAGTTTAATGTCAAAAATAACTCCAAGATCTTTTTTGGAGCAGATAGTGGACAATGGGGTATTATCGATTACATACGTAAAGGGAATTGGAGAGAGGTGACGATAAAAGAAAGGCTTTGACATTTAGCGACATTGAGATGAAAGTCATTGTTATTACACCACACAGAAAGACGTTTAAGGTCTTCTTGTAGAAGAAGACAATCTTGAACTGAACGTATTGCTCGGAATATCTTCAAATCGTCAGCAAACATAAGACACTGGGAACTCAACAACAAGTCAGGAATGTCATTAATAAACAAAAGGAAGAGCAGAGGGCCCAGATGACTAACTTGAGGTACTCCAGACGTAACATAAATTGGTGACGAGAGCATTTCGTTTATGCGAACATACTGGATACGATCGGTTAAGTAGGAATGAATCCACTTTAGGATATTGGAGTGAAATCCTAAGGCAGTCAGTTTGGAAATTAGTGTACTGTGATTGACGCGATCGAATGCCTTAGCAAAATCTGTATAAATTACATCACATTGCATGCCATTCTCAAGGTAATTCAAGGCAGTATTACAAAAAATTGAGAGATTTGTAGTAGTGGATCTGCCTGTAACGAAGCCATGCTGAGACGGAGAGATAAATCTTTTTAAGAGAGGTGTAAGTTTGTCACAAACTAGTTTTTCAAAGAGCTTAGGGATAGAAGAAATTTTACAGATTGGACGATAGTTAGTAATATCATGCCTCGATCCAGATTTATATATGGGCGTTAAAAACGACCTCTTCCAATCATTCAAAAAAATTCCAGACTGCAGAGATAAATTAAAAATTAAACACAAAGGTACAGAAAACGCGGATGAGCACTTTTGAAGTAAAATTGGCGGGATGCCATCCATACCCGGATTTTTTTCAAGTTTTAATGAAGAAAGAGCTATTTGGACTTCAGTGATCGAACACTCTAAGTTGCCGATATTTACAAACTCAAAGGGCGTTGAGTAGTTACATGAGACTCTAGGTATGTTTGTACCACAAGAATAAACAGATTGGATTGTGTTGATTTGCGTAACAAATTCAATACCCTAAATAGTTACGGAAATAACTTGAAACAAATTAAAAACATAGCACCTTAAATAAAGTCTTTACCTTTTGATGGGCTAAATTACTGCTATCCATGAAATGGAATGGGAATGTTTTTCTCACTTTCTTAATTATTATTTTTCTAAAGTTCAACCTTATTTCAAAGACTTTAGTCGGCTCTCACATTGAGGCAACAATCAGTAAGCAACTACTGGCAATAGGAAACACGCAAAATTATCGCTCACAATTATTTTACGTTGAATTAAATTAGAGGTCTCACATCAAAGCAACGAAATATCGCTTGAACAAAAAATGTTGCTGATTGCTTGGCAGTGTTGCTATAGCAGCTACAGTTGCTTAGCTTATTGTTGCCTCAATCCGAGAGCCGACTTACTGAATTATTATGACAAATAATTTTATTTTTTTTTTTCTCAAAACAAAACAAACTGAAATAATTTAGAACCAGTATAGTGTCTAACAACATTCGGATGGACGGAAAAAGTAAAATCAAGTCAATCGTTACAAAGTCTTGTTTGATTCCGTCTTACATCTACGGATTCCTAGGTACACCCGTTAAAAAAATTCACAGCTTAAAAAAAAATGTTCAAGAGTAACTACCAAATTGAATGCCTAATTCTCAAGAGGACATCCCTCACTTGACCGCACCCTCCTCTCTTTCGAATACAAAAATAATATTTGTTCCGATTCCAATAGAAGTGATTCCCAGAAAATTGGGTGCTCTGACTGAAATACGCAAACATTCCGCATCCATAGCAATGTTATTGTTGTGATTATGTACACACTATTGCCCGCACCATGTGTGTCGGTCGGTTCGCCGTTTCATAGATTTTGCCTCGTCCTTTTCAGTGAACAGAAATATTACTATGCGTCAATTTTAACCTGTGATGACGCTGTTACCCTTGTTGTCGTTGGGTAAGGTGTTGGTGTCGTCCCCACAATGTGACCCCGACTGCACTTGAAAATCACAAATAGAATTTGTCGAGGAAGACTTTCAATGGTTGCGTCGTCGAGGTGATTATTTTTAGGACACGATCTAAGGATATACCGGTTGTCCCTATATTTGGTGCTGGAACTAACATTCTCGTAACATGAGATGAAGATGATGATGGTGGCGGTCCGGTTTTATGTTATAGGTGGCTGCTACTGAAATTGGCTTCTGTTGTTCTGTAATGCCTGGCTACATGGTGGACGATGATGGGAGTGTAATCGATATTTGGAACGTTGCCTGTCGTTGGGATCTTATTGGGCTTTAATGATTTTTAATCAGAGCAGAATGATTTTTTTTTTTTAATTTGGAAACGTGCCCCCAACATCAAAACAGGTTCTTTGAATTTTCTGCAGGTGTTTCGTATTGTATCTCATATTTTGGCGCCAAATTTTTGCGATAAATGAATGAACAGCTATACCGGTTCAGTGAAATCAATATCGTCAATGTATTATATTTTATGTGTTGAGTTGAGGTAACTCAATCTTACAGGTAATGTTGAAAAAGTATGAGAAATCTACTTTAAAATTAATTAGCTCTGAGTTGGATTTACGCGGGGGAGGTTCTTAACTCATATCTTAGCCTAGCTGGGAGACAAGACCGAGACAAAACAGTGATTCTTAAGGGTGAAGAAAATTAAACCTTGGGATGTTATTGCATTTGGTGTATTTTGAAGAAAGGAAGACGTGGTTGCTGAGAAAGAAAGAGTCTCATGATTGCCTTCGATAGGGAATGCAAATTACGGAAATTATGTCTAAGTTGTCATGATGCTCCCCAAAATCTCTCCTACATACTGGTAGAAAAATATATGAAAGTCGATTAATGCTGTCACAAAAGGTTTTTGATAAGACTAAAGTGACTTATTCATAAGCCGGCTCTCACATTGAGGCAACAATCAATAAGCAACTGGCAATAGGAAACACGCTCAAAGC
The DNA here is from genome assembly GCA_949372485.1 of Cheilosia soror. Lineage (NCBI taxonomy): Eukaryota > Metazoa > Arthropoda > Insecta > Diptera > Syrphidae > Cheilosia > Cheilosia soror. Next base: position 120,653,941 of record OX443561.1, read on the forward strand.
AATTATTTTACTTTGAATTAAACTAGAGGTCTCACATCCAAGCAACTAAATATCGCTCGAAGGAAAAATGTTGCCGATGCCGATTGCTTATTGGCAGTTGCCATAGCAAATATAGTTGCTTATTGCTTGTTGGTGTTTCCTCAATCTGAGAGCCGCCTGGCCTAAGTATTCGTTATATAGGAACCTAATCTAATCAATCTTGTTCTGCACAGAAGTATGGAGCGTAAAAATATCGACTATTGAAATATTATAGGTTGTAAAATTCGGCTCGCAGTCCTTTGTCCAGTTGGCTCCCGGAGTTTGAAGGAGAACTATATATACCGGCAATTAGTGGAGACCAACGACCCATCAAGATGAAATTTGAAATATATTACAGAGGTAGAACGCTTTGAGGCTATAAGCTGAAATTACAAAGTGATAATGATCACTAGAGTGTGTAACTCAGGGCAAATAGCTGAGTTGTTCGGCTTCTTTTTTTTTAACATAGTATAGGTACTCACTATATTCATCAACAGATTAAAACAGTACGTAAAATATGCGGGAAAAAGGTGACTTTGCCAAAGGACCCATTATTTATCTTACTTCTTACTTAGGTTGCGCTACAGTTATGGAAAACCTCGGTCTTCACTAACAAGCCTCTTCACTTAGCCCGGACCGAAGCACTTTTGACCACTTGCTCTACGCAATTTGTTAACAATGTCGCTATACAGTTCGTATATAATTCGACGTGTAGTCTCCTTCTCCAAAGCCCGTCAACGGGAATCGGACTGAAAATTGTTTAAAGAATTTTGACCTTGATGCGACCGCTTTGGAGAGAACCCAAGCCTCAGCGCCATACAGCTGGACTGGGGTAATACTTTTTTTCTCGAGGGTAGGTATAGAAAACCTTGCATAGACACTATGAGAACAACGCGTGCTCATAGTAGTGTTAGCTTCTTACTTACTAAAAACACCGCCCTTCGATATAAATTGTAGACACTGCAACTAAGATATAACTTATCAAGCAATTTGTCTATCACGAAATAAAAATCTCTCCAATGAAAGATCCTGCATGTTCCGCAATTTAGACGTACGTTCTTTGTTCTTTGTAGTCGGCGCAATAAATTGCTCTCATCCAACATTTTTAGGACTGTATTGCTGGTGTATCCGATTAGTCGGTTTCTATGCTTTCATGCAAAGCTTTTAGTTTCAGCTTCGATTGTTATTTTCGAGATCACTGTTGTGAGATGTTATTCTCAGTATTTATAGCAGAGCTGATGTAGATAAAACCGTATACGCTATACTACCTCAAAGTTATAGCTGCCGATTGTGGCATACTGTCCAATTCGTTGCTGATGTGTGGCCCTTCTGGTTTTGGCCTCATTTATCACCAGACCGATTTTGGCTGTTCCCATTAAAATATGAAACAGTGACAGCGCTTTTCGTTTTGCCAATTCCACAGACTTTTAAAATCTTGTGCCTCCAATGAGGGCTTGTGAGTTTCGCACAATCTTAAGTATCAAGTTTGATGTTGAAAAAACTGCAGCGCGTTACCTTGTCTAATCCCTTATTGACATCGAAGGTCTTGGTGAGGTTATAACTGACCTTGATGAAGTATAGAGCGGTTCCCGTCGTCATTCTACACAGACGAATGAGTTTGCGGGAGGATGTAAGGTATACAGGGTTCGTTTTTTTTAACAAGCAGTAAATTATAAGTATGCCCCACTGCAGCCCCCCAACTGTTAATTATTTTGGGCTTTATTTCCATCCTGTTGTTTATTTTTGGGCGCTATGCATTTTTTTGGGCGTTATTTCCAAATCGATTTGGGCGCTGGGCGTTATTGCCTAACGGCGTTTCTGATGACAATACATAGAGCTTCCCTACAGCCCCTGTTTTGCGTGAGTCAAGATCATTATTGCATACTACAAAACCATAGAGTCGATTCGATATGAGCTCAGTTAAGTTGCTATAAACAAATCCATAAAAATGTAATGGATCCTAATTTGCGTCAGAAATCGTTTTCTAGCGTCGGAGCCCAGTTTTTGCTTGAATGACTTCTTAAAATATAAAAATTACTGTCGAATCTGAGAGACTAGACTAGACTAGGAAGGAACTCCAGGAGCTTTCATTGCGTACAGAAAATCTCATTATTTGGAGTGGATTTTAGCCAAATGGCACAAATCGGCCAACAAAAAGGTGTGCGACCGACAATGAAGAACGGTAATTGGTGAAAGGTATCGAAAGGTGACGATATTGAACGTCGAATCTTTCCTCCTTTCCTTAATCTTTCCTTTTTTCCTCTAGAGACAACTTAAAAAATAAATACCTAAACAAGAAAAACGCATGTCCTGCTGTCAGCCAAGATATTGTTCAATATCTGGCAGGCCTATGTGGGAGTTTTTTTTTGGTTGTTTCCTCAGATTCTTTTTTGTAAACTTACAGCATCACTTAATAACATATAAATAATTTTTCAGTAGAAAGATATACAATTGTAAATCATATCTCTGTGCGAATAATGTAAATTGTGCGATAGCAAACTGTACTTTATTAACGAAATAAATATATCTATCTATCTATGTGGGAGTGGGCGAGATTCATCTGACATTGGGATTCTCGAATTCTGTCCTTATCTTAGACGGAATTTCAGAGTATTTCGAACACCAACAAATAATGGGCAAAGCAAAATCCAGGTCCAAAACAAAGACAGCGGATTCAATTTGTTTTCTCAGCATAAAGCGATTATTCTTCCCACTTAATTGCACAGTTAAATTTCAGACGTTGAATGTTCCACCAGTTTGACAAATATATATCACAGCCAGATGTCGCTAGCTATTCTCCGCCCAATGCTTTGATTGACTTATATTAGAACGATAACCACTTGGTACCATATGGACGACCAAATCAAAGCAGCGATCTTCATGAACACAAATCAGCTCCTCATTTATACCAGACGCGCCGCTGAGCTACGAATATCATTACCAGCAGCACACCGCCCCCACACAAATAGCATGTACTTGTTCCCCTTGCAGTGCGCACTCCAATTCCAGCACTAATAACGTGATGAAGTGATCCGACAATAATACAATTCCTTCGGTGTATAGTGTTAGTGTGCGTTGTGCGTCCTCTTAAGTGCGACACGCAATAAAATGCATGGATATATTGACAACTGTATGTGGCTTACCATCCCCCGTTTCTAGGCCCCACACCTAAAACAAAGTACCCATAACCGTCAACTGTGTGGAGTTTCTATATTTATCCTCTGTGCATCATTCAAGACCAACTGGGGAGTCGCTTGAATTTGTTTTTTCAGCTGGTCGAGAGCCCATTGATATAGTTGTGCTGCTTCAGCATCATTTCGGAATGCCAATTGAGCGTACACTCAATAATATACCCAGAGGGAGATTCAATGTTTTTGTATCTAAAACCATTCAAAGAATAGACTATAGACAGTTATTCATTCCACCTCCCCTACCCGATGGTATCTTTTATAACACCTTTGAGTAAATACATGTCGCAGAGTTAAGCATAATCATAGAACGTTAACTATAACTACCTGCCCAACGCCACGATGGTGGCGTTACATCTAACAAAACCCATAGTTCGAGATACCCAAAGGTATGCCAACAATAACAGAACACTATGCACTTGTATCGTAATAAAAATATGAAATTTCTTGGAAAGGCGGCCATGTCCTTTGACCTGCTACCTGTATACATTTTTCTCTAGGGAGAATGAAAAAGATTCTTGATCACATCTCGAATTCGCGGAAATCCTTTCACGTATAGTTTGGATAGTAATTAGTCCTAGCCAGACCAAAAGTAATTAGCGCTCCTGCTTTCAGTACAAACAACAAACAAAATCTGACGCGTCATGGATTACACAGATTGGTTGACATATATCTGCGAGGACTTGTGGTGTTGCAAATCAAAATTGTCATCTCTCGTCTTTTTGTTTGGCCACCCGTGCCGCATCCAGTCATCCATATGCGGCCAGGGGAAGACATTAATCTTTTTTATGCAATCAAAATGATTGCTGACCAGCGCGTCAAAGGAGAACAAGTGGAATTGCACAAAAAAAAAGGACCGCGCCTCCCAAATGGCGGATGTTTTTATATTTTCAACAGCGCGGAGTGGAACGAGTAATTGGATTGAAGGACAGTTGTATGCATGTGGGATTTTCCATCAGAAGATGAATAAATGTGTCTGGCCAGACCACACGAGCCAATGAATCAGGTGAAAGAGCAGACCAGTCCCAGTCGTATGTAAATAACAGTTTGCAAAAAAAAAGGATAATCGCACACGTGTCTCTGAAATGTATTCAGTGTTTTTATTTTATGCTCAGGGAATATTCATTTTAAATAGATAGGTAGGTACATAAATGACACGTTTCATAGGTGCAGATGCGACAAGAAGGATAGCACTGTTACTTAACGAGTATTCAGATTGATAATCGATTTTGACGAATATCTATTAAACTAACGGCGCACCTTTAATAAGTTTTCGGCGTAACATAGTGTTCAGGGATGCAGTTAGCTGTCAATAGGTAAGTAAAGCATAACCCACCCTTCCATAGGGTATAAACCTTATCGCGGTTGCTTAAGGTGACAGATAGAATCTCCTCTACCTAAGTCCAGACATTCCTACTTAAAAGGTAAGTCCACGGTTAGAGCACTTACTTACTTATCGGGCTCCCGACCCGTGAAGAGTCTCTGCCTTCCATCCTCTACGATCCCGGGCACGCTGCTTCCAGTTGTCCAGACTAAGCGCTCTGGCATCCGCGATGGCTTGGTCTTTGAAACGGAGGTTCGGTCTTCCTTGTCTTCTCGAACCCGGGGGCTGGGATTCGAAAATCCTCTGAGCTGGAGCATTATTGTCCATTCGCTCGATATGGCCGAGCCAATGTAGTCGACTTGTTTTGGCTTTTTGGACTACATCCACATTTTGGTACAGCTCATAGAGTTCGCGGTGGTATCTTCTCCTCCACTCGCCCTTCTAGCACACAGGACCAAAAATGCGCCGACGTATTTTTCGAAGGAGCCCTGTATCAGCTCTCACTTCTTGATTATCATCCAGCCGAGTCGGCTTTATTACACTTTAAATTTATACACACATCAGCTTCGCCAGGCCTTTTTTTTGCTTTTTTTAATAATTTTTTATTTTTTAAATTTTTTTGGCCTATCAATTGATCACCGTACTTACTGACATTAAAAAGAAATCAACTAAATTGGTTGAAAAGTTCGGGCGATGATTTTTAATTTTTTTTTTTTTTTTTTTGTATAGGCTCAATCGATTCTGTGGTTTTCGAAATATACGATTTTCAGTGTTTTTTTGTAAGGGAGGTGCCACGCCCTTTGGCGACCGATGATGTCAATATCGTTCGCATAGACCAGCAGCTTGACGGATCTGTTGAAAATAGTGTCTTCACTTCCCTGTTGACACCCTGCCCTGCGCACTATCTGCTCCAGTATGAGATTGAAGAAGTCGCATGATAGCGCGTCTTCTTGCCGAAATCCGATCAAATAGATCCGAGGATCTGCTCGGCCATCGCCATATAGAGCTCCTGATAATGTATGCTATCATACCCGGCTTTGAAGTCGATGAATAGGTGGTGAGTTTCAACTTGAAATTCGTTGGTCTTTTACAGGATTTGCCTCAGTGTGAACATTTGGTCTATAGTCGATCTGCCGGGCCGAAAGCCACACTGGTACGTGCCGAATAGTGCGTTGCGGAACGGTTTTAGACTAGTGGTCACCCTGGATATCTACAGGGCTAATAATAATTCACAACTGTTCATATTGGCAATAAGGCGTTTTTGACAATGTGGAATAATTGTCCAGTATAAGAAATGGAGAGAGAAGTGCTCTGCGGAGATTCTAGTCTTAAGAGTTCTTAGTACGTCCATCTTCTGTCATATTTTTCCAGTACAAACTCACCCTCAAGATGCCTGTATATTCTATACTATTTCAAATTCACGATTTATGCTGCGGAATGAATGATTTTTGTCAACGAAGACAGCTTTATTTAGTTTAACTTTGGTTTTCCCTTCCTTTTGCTGATCGTTAGCACCCAAGATGACATTGCTTTTCCAATTTTTTAAGTTCTGAACCAGCACCTATCTGCAGGTATCTCGGGTCGCTGTTGAAGCATTAATTTTCCAAAATTTGAGAACCAAACTTTGAAACTCCAGAAGACTACAACTTACAATAATTTTTAAGTGCTGAACCAGCACATATCTGCGCTATTGAAGCGTTATAGGTTCACCTTTATCAAAAGAAGTTGAATGTTTGTGTTGATTTTTGTATTTCCTGAGGCAGAGAAGGACACACTCAGTTTTGTAGAAGTTCACTGCCAATATCCACAACGATCTGGCTGTCTTGATAGTTGTTTTGTTAAGAGCATATCTTTGAAGCTCCTTTAAGGTGTTGAGGTGCTTTTCAGAGACTACAAAGCAACGTCAACCCCGAAAGTAATTTACCATCAGCCAAGTCAGCTGCTCATTGACTAACAAATTCCAGAGAAAGCACGATAAGACTAGGACGTGCCTGGTCATCTAAAGATGTCCTTGTCACTATAAGGGACTTCTGCAACCATAGTATACTCCTAATGGTAAAGGGAATCTTCGATCAGCACTTATGTATGTAGAGCTGTTTCCATCGATATAGAGCATGTTGAGCGATGGCTACACGTCGCGTCGCGTCGTATGAATTTTGCTACGTAGACGGATTTCTTAAGGACTAATGGGTCTTTATCTACGAAAAGCCGTACTAATCAGTCGCCAATAAAGCTCCCTAAATAGTGGCTTTTTCTGCTTGTTGGCACATCCGTTTTTTGCGCCAATATATTGACAAATAAAAAAGACTCACATTTAGATAAATATTCCATTCTTGACCATTATAGTGGATGAATCCAGATTAAATCACTGCTGCATCAGCGACATTGAGCATTTCGATGATAGAACGTCATATCGCTCTGTCTATGAACTCATTAACATTCTTATCACCAGCTGAATGAAATGAAAGCCACATCAACATTCGTTTGCATATTTAAATCGTTATTCAGAAACAACGTCTCCCAACATCGAAATGTATCTAAATGTAAAAGCAAACAAATGACAAAAAAATAAAATCGCATAACTAATCAAATCTAAATATTTGCACACAAGGTGTCACCGTACACAGTTCTTTATTTATTAATTCAAATCGATATTGCTCCAAAAATCAATTCATATTCCGCCCCCATATATACCAGCTGAAGATGCTATCGGAACGGAATCGGATACCGGCAGAACAGCATCACTCACACGCGTCTCGTAGCGAATTATAGAGTCGACACCTGGTATTTCCAGTAATTCAATAAATTTTGCTGTTGGTCTTTTGTTCATGCTGTCGTATCTATAGAATACCACAGAGTGTGAAGATGGCCCAACTCATCTCAACCCGGATGGAAACAGACGAGGAGCACACTGTCCCGTCAAGCTTACTTACACTCATGCTTCGTGCTATCAGCGTCAATGTCGCTGTCGCCGTCGCCGTCGCCGTCACGGTCAAACGTATTAAACCGAGATAAATATCTGCAATAAATAAACATTAAAGTTTGCAGCTTGTAGGAGTTCTTCAACTCACACCTTCAGTCCAGCTCAGCAATGGTCAAGCTCTCGGACGACTACATCCAATAGCATTTTATACGGACGACGACGACCACAACAGATGGATGAAACGACAGATAGTGGATCTGGTATAGAATTCCTACTTGATCCACCCACCCACACAGACTCTACTTGTCGGAGATACATTTCGTATACTGGCCAAACTGGTTTCGTTAATGATGATGAATCAATGATTCCGTTGACTAGACAAATATCCTGGTGCAGAGCACAACATTTCGCATCAATCCCCCTGCAGTCGTTCTTCTGCTCCTTCTCTTCCTGTCTCGGTCGGTTTCCTATTAATCCCGACTTTGAGAGAAGGGCGAATCTATGGCACGTAATAAATTATTAGTTCATACGTAGGTATACAACAACACATTGCAAATGCACATTCCTCCGATGGCTGCAGTTGGTGATGCTTCAGAGACAGTGCGCCAGTAAGGGGAAGGAGCAGGGGATAGTTATCTCTTCTAGTGCCCAACGGCTGCAGATGATCATCCAAGCGGTGGTGATGGTGGCGAAGAAGAATTATCTCTATGCCACCATCGATGCGCACAGTGGAATAGATGGATTAAAGAAGTGGCAGATTTAGCTCTGACCAGAAAGTTTGTGCAAAACGTAGCGTAAGCTTGGTGCAGTCGTTCGTTGATGTCGAGCCTTTTATACTTCGAACTATCTTCTATATGAACAAGGATTTTGTTTAAAAATCATAGAAAGCTGAGAGACCATATCATTCGTGCCCGATCACCAAAATGTTTGGACTTTTGCCGTCGGTTTAGCTCTCCATAGGTAGGACTTCTAACCGCTGCAAAGTTCCACTACCTAACTCCAAGTTGATTAGGGTCTCCTTTCAGAGGTTACGTAAGGACCAATGAACAAGCTTATTTCCGTGAATCTTTACAGCGAAGCATGGTTCCTGGGTATATGTAGTTAGGTCGGGACAGGCCCATAATCAATTCACTCTCCAATTTCCAGGAGGAAATTTAGCTGCCAACATTTTATAATATAACGCACATCAGAGGAAGAAGCTGCCTCATGTAATGTGGACCTGATACAGATACACCAACTAATATTAACCGACATCGGTTTCTTTGGAGAGAAGTCTTCTGGAATTAGAATGAGGTCCGTTGAATCCGTAAAACTTGATTCACATCGATCACTCGAAAGTCAATACCCAAAACATGGTCTTCGAGAAGTTTACTGTGCCAAACAGGAAGCAGCTACAGGTGCAGGTGCAGCCTCTTTTGGAGAGGCTTGCTGGCCCACCCCTCAGTTCACTATAAAATGCTCTGCGGCTACCCTGTCACAGAACATTATTTAGATCTAAGTTGATATTCCAGACGCACTACTAAGTACCCTCTATTTTTAAGATGGCTCCACTGTACTTAAATTTGGTTGTCTTCCCTCAGCATATTAGTATACATCGCTCCATCAGCAGCACCCATCCGTCTGTCGTATCAAATGATCCACTGGGCGTCTCAGAGAGGTGGAATTTATCGCTGGCGGCTGGATGCTGCCCATTTGCACGTAGGTTGTATTCAGCGGCTGATTCTGTTTGGCAAACTGACAGAGAGTCCACCTCCGCATATATGCACTGGCATGGCATGGGCATCGTTATTGTTGTTCTTCTTGTTGTTGTCATCGCGGTAATCCCTTCCAATTGAATTTAGCAAATGAGAGACCTAACAACATAGAGCATGCACATGCACACAGTCGGTCATGCAATTGCACATTCACAAGGCAATAGCGACCTAGAAGTGAACAGCACAGCAGCGCCAACAGCATCAGCAGATTAACTCCTTAGACCTCCATGGAGGGCTGACCCACCTCATCCACCCCGCATCTCATTGCGCGCATCTGTGAGATGGTTTTCTGCTTGATATCAACTTCGTCCATGTGATGATGCGAAGCTGGTGCGTGTTTCGTTCGAGTACAGCTGGATGCTGGAGATAGAGAGCGAGTGGAATGGGTGGATGTGCCTATGGTTGTGGTGGGTAAATATGACACAACTGGCGCCTGTTGTCGTCGAAGTTGCCGTCCATCGTCATGCTCTAGTCCTCTACGTAGGATGTATAGTAGATGCGTCTAATATTGGCTGGGTGCCCTCGAGTGTCACACTCACATGCCGAAAGCATGAGCGCGAGTGGGTCCATGGTCCGTCGCCTCATCGTTTGTGTAAAGTAATTTCTAGGTCCTCTCCTATCTGATGAGTGTGATCCATGTGCCAGATGAAAGTGCTGAAGAAGTGGTGCTCTGGTGTTGGCGGTTGAACACGAATCGTCGTCGGGCGAAGGACGATGATGGCGACGCACAAATTGTTTTTCCTTTTTTTTTTTTTCAATTCGATTTCGATGCCAATTGGCACACACAGAGTGATTGTAACTCATGAGAGATTGTGTGGGGAAGATAACGAGGTCGAGGATAGTACTTCTTGTACATCTGTCAGAAATTGTCGATGTGTGTTATGTGCTTGTGCTTGTGTGTGTCTGGAGGAATCATTGCAAAATTAGCATAGATTTTCATAGGATAGGAGGTTGCGTGAGTCATCAGTTGTGGATGTACACTCATGTGGTTGTGATTAGAATTAAGTGGAATATAACCCACCCGAAGTGTCATGTACTGTACGTTTGCTCTCTAAAGCAATTTGTCGGCCAATTTAAGTGTTTGATCGTAATGAGCGTGGTCAAGTGTAAGAACATCTAGATATGTATTGTATGATAGCGAAGGCTATGTCAGATCCTTTAAAAAAAACACAGACGGCGTTCTCCAACTGAATTTTTTTGCTGTCGCATAGGTGAAGGGTGTTAAAGTACACGGCATGTAGCAAGCCGCTTACGTATGTAGCTCTGACGTCAACAGAGAGTGCACAAAGAGAGCTTGTACACGGCATGTAGCCATTGGAACCATACGCTGACGTAAAAATGACGTCAGTGCTACATGCGTATGTGGCCGTGTACTACCACCTTTAGAGGTTTAATATTTCAATTGACACTACTGCTTCTAGTCACAATAAATTTGGCAACTTGTTGAGCTTTTCATTTTACAAAACCCTTTACATCGGCTTTATTGAAAAGCTCGGAGTTGTGTCGTAGCTATATGCAAATTGAATATAGATGTTGCCTATATTCACGGGTCTGTTGTTAAAACTGTTTGTAGTATCACATTTAGAATCATTCGGACTTGGCGGTTTCAGTTTGCCCCCGAGTTGAACTATTTTTCGACATAATATCATCTTTTTTCAGCGGGCATGGTGTAGTAGGCAGTACAACGAAAGCTGGGTTTCAGCTTGGATGTACAATGGATTGATCTTAAGTCTGAGTGACTCTGGACGTTAAAAATGCCTTTAACTCGGCGAACTTTTCTGGCATTAGGAGATCGCTGGCCACAATGGAAGCGCCGCCGGTGTACCTGCGGAACATAGTTGCAAATTACTTTACCGATAGAAATTTAAGGTATCAGACTGACAATGGAGTTAAGTACTATAACGTTACCGCGGGAGTACTACAAGGCTCTGTTCTTGGACCTTTCCTGTGGAATATAATGTATGACGGAGTCCTGCGACTGTAACGTTGCCTCAAGAAGTTAAGGTGATTGGTTTTGCTGACATGTCGCCATGGTAACGGTGGCCAAACACATCCACGAGATAGACTCCGCTACTGATGAAGCAGTTAGCAGAAACCAAAAATGCTGGAGTCATTCGGCTTAGGACTAGCTGACCACAAGACGGAGGCTGTTTTAATAACCAGCCGAAAGTCTGTGGAATTTGCAAATTTTGGAGTTTGGAACCAAACCATTAGGTCTAAGGAGTATCTTATGTACATTACTCCTAGCCCGAAAACAGGCTAAACATTAAAACGCACATCCAGTACGCCGAGAAAGGCCTCATAGATCGCCTTCGGTGGACCCGGATATATTAGGAGGATTCTGCTATCCCAGAGTGGTAAGCTCAATACTACTTTAAGCTGCACCGGTTTCATCGGCGGCTCTAAAAACAAAGGAAACAAGGAGAAAGCTCTCATCAGCATACAGGCTCTGCGCGAACAATATCGGATGAAGCAGTCTGCGTTATATTGGGAATGATCCCCATCGACATTCTTGCCAGCGAGATGCAAAGGATCTACCTTAGTCAAACAGCCAACCGGCAAGAGTTTCCTAACAGAAGGGCCAAAGTAGAAGAGAGAGAAACATCGATGGCACCATGGCAAGCCAGGCAAAAGGCAGATGGACCCAAAACTGATCCCCATAATCGAGGTCTGAATAAAAAGAACAAACGGGGACTGCAACTACCACCTTACGCAGTTCTTATCGGGACACTGCGGCTATCAGAAATACCTTCAAAGATTTAGTCACGATAGCTTGACTTTTTGTCCCGAATTGCCAAACGAAGAAGAAGATACAGAACACGCAATGTTCCATTGTAGGCGCCTTGCAGGGGAAAGAACCAAATTACCACACCCACAAAGTCTAATAAGCCATATCTTGAGGTTAGAAGGTGACTGGCTGGAGGTATTGCGAATCGTGCATGTTGGTAGCACGGGCTAACGCATCCTTAGAAGATTACCACATCCATTGGCGCAACCAAAAAAAAATCTGAGTACCGAGTTTAACTGATGCGAATTGCCAAGCTTTCTCAGGACAAATATACCCTCGAATGTTTGTCAGACGTTCGCGAAAGTTGCGTTATGGATGGAAAATACCTTACGAGATATTTTTTTTTTTCGGGGATCGGGCCTAAGATCCCTTGATCAGTAACCCTAAGCACCGAGCTATTCTTCGCATACTGCTGTATAAATACCTATCCTATAAGAAATCCTAACTTTGGTTGGTCGAGAGGAAATTTTTTCGTAAGAATTTCGATTTCGTTCGCGTTGACGGGCTTTGGAGGAGATGATTCAACGACGAATCGGCCTAGTCAAAAAATTGCGCATCCAGTTGTCTAAGCTCTAAGTAAGCTAGGACATGTAGATCGAATGAACAATAGCACGTCAACAGAGTAGAGAAAGACCTCGCCTTAGGTGACGGACACCAGTGGAACAGGGGATAGCTAAAAACCGAGCTAACTGGAGATGCGTTCTGGTTGAGACCCAAGTTCGCCCTGGACTGTAGGTAGCCCCACCTAACTAAATAGCTTAGTGCATGTATATTTCAGTAAGCAAAGCTTGGTTCCGTGAGGCCCTTCTGCTAACTGAGGTTCCTGGCATAAAGCCCTACGACTAAGTGTGGTTCCTAGGTTGCTGAATGCGAGCTAAAGCCACTCGTGGTTCGTTGAGGGCCAACGATGAATGAACATAACACGATAAGCTTAGCTTGGTAGCAGAAATAAGCCCAACAACAATCATAGAATGTGGATGTACACTAATTGACCATCAGCAGTACTCCGAAAAGTGAGTTCAGATAACTGTGGAAGGGAGCAGAAAAAAATTTGACGATAAGTTGAATTTTAGAAGGAAATTTGATAGCATACAATATTGGTCTCCGAGCACTTACCCCTTGTGTATACCTTTACCCTCCTGCGGTGAGTGAAGCATGGTTATAAACAGTAGTTGGTCTGTCTGTCAAGTGACCTGATTAGTTCACTACAGAAGGAAATCTCAAGGTCGTCCCATAGTTCTTAAATTGGGATTGAGCTGGGGCTTTATATATATTTCAGCGAATGCCTATAGCAATAACCGATTCGTCAACATGAGCCCAATATGGCCACACTGAGAAATAACGTCTAAAAGATTGAATGCTTTTACTAGCTCCTGGAGAAAACCATGAGCACTGTCCCAATTAAAAGCGCATCCTTGGCGATTTCAGTTTAAAAAGTAAGAAAATATTTTCTGCTTAGGCATCTCTCTGACCGCATCAAGCAAAACGTGTGTACACAGATAAATGCCAAACGACTACAGCCAGTATCTAGCTATCTATCAACGCAACTCATAAAAAAATACAATCCATCAATCTTTAGAAGGAAATTTATTTTCCTCACAGTATTCATAACAAATAACCATATTACCAGTTCTTAATCTATCAAGGCTCCACATAAAAATCGACTTGCCCATGATTTTATGACGTCTTTCGTCTCCTTCCTCATACCGTTTCCAACACTTGAAGAGTCATAAATTTAGTTAATGCCTTACTATAGTCTGAAAATAATTATCCACAAACGATCTCAATCCATGACCTACAATGTATAGCTAGCTACCCCTTCCCAACATACAACACTAAAATAACTTATCCCAAAACACCTGTTAATATACCAAACATCAGAAAACAAAAAAAAAAGAACAAAAATATCTCTAATTAAGAGCCACGAATTGTAAACAATTCTCAAACGAAAAAATACAAACAATCGACCTGATTCCATGGAACTAAATTAAAATCGAAATACCATTTCGAAAACAGACACGCAGACGCATCCTGTTACCCCCATAAACACAGGATGTTTATGCCAGCCGACTTAAAACACCTCGCGCACCTTAAGCCCGAAACTCCTAAATCTGGTGTTAACTGCCGCATACAAAGGCTGCGCAGGCCATCGCATCACTTGTATCCAACTTCATGATCGTCATCATCATAACCCATCCTCATAAGAACATCAGAGTTCAGAGAGATGTGAGAAGATAATGTCGATCGATTAAAATCCACACATCAGCTGTATACCTGAATTGCTTAATCAATTTTCTGGATTTGGTAACCTTTCCCCGGCCAGCGCATTATTGTCGGAGCCTGTTACAAATGTCAATGAGGTCAGGTCATATAAGTAGATCCGTCTACCTGACAATCATTTTATATTATCCGCGGGTCCGAAGAACCCCTGCGCATAAACTAATTCAAAAATTCCTTGGATTTCCCAAGTCCAAAAAAGAGGAAAAACCAGACGCGTTTCAATGGTCTGCATCTTTCTCGGGTAGAGATGGGCGTACAGGCACCTGTTTTGTGTCGAGAAAGTAACCTTGCGATCGGTTGTCCGTTTATATACACACACGTTAGGTACGTATTTATTATATCGATGTGTTGCACGATTCAGGTGCAACAATTTGGACATAAGAAGCAGCAACGCCAATAGACAGATGTTGGCCGATGAAACGAACGGAGCCACCGAGTCTCAGGTAAAGTTAGGAAATTTATTAGACAGAAGGGTAGAAAAGTGTGATGTAGACGATTTCTTTTGATCGCTCTTTGTATATTGAGACTGAGAGTTCAGGTCTTGGACAAGGGGGGGGAATTTGTTGTAGTCCCAACTGTGGGAATTTATTGCGAGGTAGCTTCTGACAGAAATTATTTAGCTTAGCTTGTATTATACACAATTTTGAATAGAACATTAAAATCTGCAGTCAAAGAAAAGAGACTTTTCAGTAATTCTTTTTGTTTAGAGACTGGTGAGGAACCATAGTTGTTTACAACTATAGTTACGGTTACGGTATTTTAAATATTTTAGAGCTGCAATAGTGATACATCCTACTTAGCGCTACATTTTCAAAAGATTGGTTTTAAATAGATTAGTCGCAGAAGTAACCTGTTAGCCAATTGCTCATCACGCAGTGAGCGGGCTTAGACTAAGATGTTCTGTCGCGGGCAATTTCAACGCATAGGTCTCAGAATAGGGCAGTTCGTATATGAATCGTAGAGAAACTGTTCTACTTAAAGGACATGTTTGGACATAACTTTAAAAACTACCGAACATTTTTCGTACAACTTGAATGGATCTATCATCGATATCACCCTTGCACAAGGAGGAGTTACGGAACGCTAACCGACGTATACTCGTATAGCTTGTAGGTCTTGAAAACTACATGGCAGTTCTATTCTGCGCTGGCGTTGCCACATTATGAAGCTGCATTAACTGAAGGACACTAAAGTGATCTAAATGAGATATGAACAGGCTACAATTGCTACATACAAATCTTTTAAGCTTCGTCGCTGTAGTGAGTCGATTGAAATAAGTACAGGGGTTACCATTAGTACCATTAGTTGTCAATGCGGGTATTAGTTGAATGTTCAGGTTGGCAAGGGAAAAGCACGATGTTCAGTATATTCTTGTACTAGCGGATTTAGGTTTTGATGAAACTCACACTCCAAAAAAGCATTCAAGTCTAGCGTCTTTATTTAAGGAGTTTTGGCTTTGAACTTAGTAATAACGTCTAGGAGTAAGGCTTACAAAATCGTATTTATAATAGACTCTAGCCAGCATTTGAAACGGCAAAGTGACACTTAAAGCACGTATATGGGTTTCAAAGGTCAAGATATAGGTACAGTAGATGCAGTAAACGCAGTAAAAGCGAGAACATAAACCCTTCTAGAGGTAAAGGAGGCACAAAAATATAATGCGCCTATCAAAAATATGCCCTTTTCATAAGATTAAGAATCCGAGCTATCGTAATGAGTTAGGTACTCGTAATCGTAAATATGGGTATGTGCCGCAAGGCTGGGTTCTATGTCCCCTGCTGTTAAATGTTTTGTGTGAAGATATTCTTCGCCTATACCGATTTCAAGAAAAGCGTCAATTAGCGAAAAGTTCGGAATTTTAGAATAAGTATTGACTGCTTTCTGAACCGGTTATTTGGACTCTTTGCTTTTTGAGTACTTATTTTTTTTTTTACATGGGATGTATGTAAATACCAGAATAGGACGCACATTTCCTGACGGTATAGGAGTTGTTAGCCGATAGTCATATGGCTAGAAGGAATATGGTCCAAGAATGTCGTCAAAGTTGACTCTTACGTACAAAGTGTCAAGTCCAATCTATCCAACGTGGCGGTGTCATCAATATTAGACATTCAAATGGCCAAAGGAAAAGGAATAGTTCGGATATAATGTAGGCAAAGGTTAGTTCTTAGGTATAGGCCCCGCGAATTAAATCTCACGGTAGCCTCTGCGACGCTTGTGGAGAAGGTGACGATAATCCGAATCATTTCCTTTGTTATTGTCCTGACATTGCTCGGATCAGGTGGCTGATCTTTGGAGTTGATATGTGGTGAGTGTTGATACTGATGTAAGATTCTCATCGCTGAAGTGCATTCTCGGCTTTCTTCCCGTAAAATGGGCAATACTAGATTTGCTTCCTGTTAGTTAGTTAGACCAGTTGTGTCTAAGTGCTCCAGTGGAGTGTTTCCTAACCCGACGAGCAGTAGTTAACCTTTGGATAGCAATACAGGGGTGATACAACACCCCAACGAATTAAAAAGCTCTCCATTTCACTCATTCGCGCCATACAATCGCTCTCTTCTTTTCTCTATTCCCAAATTGACATCTAAACTTACAGTCCCGGGTCACAGTTGGCTTGGCTGATGTAGGTCGTACTTTTTGTTTTATGGACATGGCTGGGGTGTCATGTCACTCCACTTGCTATTCATGTTACTATTTTTTTGTAGGTTTTGCATTGAACTTCATAATTTTGGAGTTCAAAATAGCTTTTCGATCGACTAGAATTAAGATGTGAAACCGCGACGAAAAAATTAATACATAGTTTGTGCAAAATGAGGGTTGCCAATATCTCCCAGAGCATCACAGTAAAAATTGCATAAGCTGTTTTTAATTTAAAAAAAAAATAATTAAATTAATTTTTTTTATGAATTTAATAAAATCTTTTCAGAAATAAAAGTTAAATTTTGAATTAATTTCTTATTATTTGTACAGATTATTGGTTTTTTAGACTTGTTTCGAGACCCCAAAAGAAAACTCAAAGAAGCATCGGTGTTTACTCACTTTTGAAGCTCACTGTATATGCAATGACCTGGTGAATTTCGTATTACCTAAAATAGATTTATTTGTAACTCTTCATAAGCCATTATGAATCCCAATCAACCTTACAACTTCGCAGTTTATTGAAATCGGCAGTATTGCCCGCACTGGGCTGTACCCAGTTTCTTTTGGTGATTGAATGAAACTTGTTCGGAATTCTTATGAATTTACGTCCCTTTGTTCACTTTCGACCAATCTTTACAGAAACACTCCCGGACCAAAGCCTAAGAATACCTGAAAATTGTAGCTTAAAAGTTTCTGTGGTTTTCGAGATATAAGAATCTAGTTTTTTGTTTTTGTATGGGAGGTGCCAAGCCCCTCTGTTTAATTTTGTCCAATCTTTTCAGAAACTCCTTTTGGCCAATAGAAAACACTTAGTTCAAATTTGAGCTCAATCAGTTCCGTAGCGACCCTGACTCAACAGCCACCACAACTTGACAGGCTAAACGTGACACAATTTGTCATTCACAAAACTTGTCAGTTTGTGGATAAATGAACACGGTTAAAACTAAAAGTATGTAAACTTAATTATTATGTACTTGAAACTAACTTACAATGTTAATTTTAGGAATTTTTTAACCAAATAAATGCACAAAGGTAATTTCGCCTGTGTCGCGTTCATCATTTGTTACAAAATCTTAAGTAGTTGCCCGGTGCGGCAACAAGTTCGGTAGATTTCGAGATATGTATAAGATTTTTAAATTTTTTTTTTGTATTGGAGGTATTGTCTAATTTTCAGCAAACTTCACAGAAACTCTTATGGACCAATAAAACAAATTTTCTTACAATTTGAGCTTTATTTATTTTGTAGTTTTCGAATTTTGATATTATTTGTAATGTATATACAAAATGAAAATTTAGATTTTCTCGATTTTCCTACTTTTCATTTGAGGTCTTCAAAAATTTCTTTTATAAACCACTCCTGATTCGAGACCAATAAAACAAAAGAAGAAGCATCAAAATCTGCATAGCAGTTCTCGAGTTTATGCGAGACTAACGCACAGCAATTAATTTTTATAAGAAGAAGATTTTGTGACTTTGAAAGAAGCAAATCTTTTTAAACAGATTTGTATTCTAATATTCCGATTCTAAATAATTGGGCAATTTACAATCTAACAACGGATTTTTGTTAGCGAATAGAGAAGCTCTTGTGCGTTTTATATCCCGGTTTCGTTCGGTTAAAAAGGAACTGTGATCCTGGTGAATCATAGACAAACTGCGAGATCTAAGTCTCTAAGTTCTAAGTTCTCGAAAAAACATAGGTAAGTCATGTTGATGAACACGATTTGACATCGACCAGGCGGTACTTATCCCAACTAAATATCAAACGGATGACCATCTGGAGCATTTTAAGCTTGGATTTGTAATATTTTTCATACAAAATTTAACGGAGTTTATACCTGTGACCTATTTTACCAACTTACAAATTTTTATTTACAAGTATTTTTTCACAATATTTTTATAGGTAGGTATAGAAAATTGGAAGTTGGTGAAATAGGCAACTGGGTTCTGTAACACAACGCGACAAGTAGTTGTAGGACAATTGAATTTCGACAACTTGTACAAAATTGTGTAACACAAAACGACAAGTCCATGAACACTTCGACAATTGTCGCGATGAAAGATGACAAGTGGGAAATTGTAGGTTCTGTAACAGAACACGACAAGTGTCAAGAAACACTTGTAGAACTGTGGTTCAATGAGGACAGGTGATTTGAATATTGCCAAAAGCTGACAAGTGAATTTTTATTGAAATATCCTAATGCCTAACATTTATTTTCTGTTATTAAAGTATTAATTCTAATGTTACTTATGTATTTAGTTAGTATTTACAATTCAGCTTTTCACAAGTCAGTTATTATTGGCACACTGCTTCAAACAAATTTAGTAGAACCAGATGAAACCCATTTTGAAGTTAATTGTTTCGGCAATGTCATTTTCATAGTTTATAGCGGAACCGTCATAGATATATAAGGTCTTTAACTGCTTTAAAGTTCTATATAAATAGCGAAAACTCCTCTATAGCAATGCGTATTGCCGGTCCCAACAGTTTTGTTGTTATAGAGGAGTCCGACTGTAGGTTAGGTTAGGTTAACGGGTTGACAGCGCAGGGTATATCCTGCTGTGCCACACTTAGGTCCTTGTGGACCCATTTTGATGCCCTTTTTTTGATGGGGGTTAACCAGTGATGTTGGGATGGTTAGCCTCGTGTCCCTTCTTTTAGCGATTACTTGACGCTGTCCAGCCATCCTGGATATCCTCAAAAAGCTGTAAAGATCAGAAAGTGAGACATCAGAAAGTTCTTGTAGGTCATGAAAGTAATGACTTCCAAGTGTTCTGGTCCTCAAGTGTCAGAGGCTCGGGCAGTGACAGAGGAAGTGAGGTGTGTCCTCATGAACCTCTTTGTCTCCTCAGCCTATACATATATCGTCATCTTTGAGATTTAGTTTCATTGGATGATTTCTTAGGAAGTTATGACCCGTTAGAGCCCCTACCAATTTAGACAGCGATGACCTGTCAAACTGTAGAAGTTTGATGGTCCGGCCACTGTCGTATTTTGGCCAAAGCTTCCGTGATACTTCGCAGGTAGTTAGTCCCTTCGATCATGCGAATTTTATTTTCAACTCGCTCCTGAGATTTCAGAGTACTGGCTTAATCGACTAGAGTGCTAGATCATGATCCATTGCGGACCCATTTCTCGCTAGTTCCTCGGCCCTCTCATCGCCGGCTTTGTCACTGTGCCCAGGGACCCAGCAGATTACCGACTGTCCGACTGTAGGTAACTGGTTTCCAATAACTAACAGTGTGATCCACCTGTCCTTGCCATGCTGCATAATGTATTCTATTTTAGTACAAGCTCCACTTCATTAAGGACCTCTTCAAACCAACCATTAGTGTAGTGTGACATTTTACATGGTACAAAATACAACATTTTTCGGCAAGCGTTTTAGAATATTTTGCAATTTTTTTTTACCTTTGTTTTCAAGATTTAAAAAAAATATTTAAATTACTAAACACTGAGATGGAGATCTTAGTTATACTTATAAAGTTAATTCTTGACCACTCGTAGTGTAGTTCATTTCAATTAACTCGCACAAAAGCAGACACACGCTCACTCCAGACTGTTTCTCTAACAAAAGGAAAAGTGTCCCCTGACCAAAAATTTCATATTTTTATAAAAAAAATAAAAAAAAACTAAATCCTTCCCTTTACTTCCCTTTAAGTAAACAAAAAGTAAAGGAAGCACCTATCGCCATACCTCCTACCAATCTAATAATAAAATATATTTTGTTTGTAAAAAAAAATCATAAATAAAAAAGAAAAAAACGGCAACACTGCTAAAACGCACCACACTCATCTTAATAATCAGAAACATCATGCATTCTCATGTATCTCGCCAAAGAAGTGCAAAGTGCGCCGGCTCACATTTTCCGCGATATGCAATACACAGCAATCAGCAGCAGGCGTCGTTGTCGTCGTCGTTACGCTATATCATCGTCATCGTAACAGAGCGCCACCTATCCAAATACCACAGCATCCCAACAACAACATAAATGCACACACCCAACCCAACCAACTTTCAGAAGCCGCATCAGATACAAAACCATGCTCGCTATCTATGTACATCTATATGGAAACAAGTCATGCATACGTTCAATTAATAGTAACTCGCATGCGATAAAACTCTCAACGCCTCCATTCATCATTCCCATCGAACTCAACGTGTTCGCTTCCAACTGACACAACACACATTCTCGCTGGGAATTTGAAAGAGATGGGACTTTAGCTTTAGCGCCCCTTTGCCTTTTTACAGCAGGTTGAGATTGAGAAAACGAAAAAAAAAATTAAATATATATCAGACAGTTAAATTGCTCAAACAACACAAAACGGTCTGATTCAGTTCAAGGGGCCGGCGCTCAGGCTAGCATTTTATAACTTCCAACGATGAAGACAACAAACATATGAAACGAATAGCAAAGCGATTACTTTACTTGCTGCTGGTCGGTGTCGGCGGTGGATGGAAATGGAATTCGATTGTGTATAGAGATACACTCGCAGCGCATCAAGAACGTATCCATTCAGTCACATTGCGACTTTCTTAAGCGACGGACGTGAACGCTCACCAATATAATTTTTTTATTTTTTTATTTTTATGATAACACACATCTGTGTTTCGACGACTACCCGACTTCTTCGAATAGTTTCTTGCCAGTGTTTAAATCACGCACTATGTGCCAAAAGTGGATTATTATTATTATACAAAAAGTGTTTATAAAAAAAAATTAAAAAAAATATATATATTTCATACATCTGTGTGTCGCGCGAGAACATATGCAGATACATTTTCAATATTCCGCGAGAATATTTTAAGATAAACAGATATATTTATGGTTCGCGGTTTTTCGCGACAATAGTTTTTGAGTGAAAATTTAAATAAATAAGAAAAACAAGTGCACAACAATAAGTCCATAAAAATAAACAACAGCAAATACAAGTTGACACAAGTGTCTGATAGTGTTACCCAAACAAAAAAAAAATCTTACGACTGACAAACATCATTTGAACAACGGATTACCGCCAGTTAATTGTGGATTAAAACTTGACACGAATCTTGTATTAATTGGGTTCGATTGGAAGCAACAAATTGGTTGCGCAACTTGCTCTTTGGATTAAATTGCTGCACACAAACAGAAAAGGGATTCGTCGAATAATGGCAAACACCGATAACATTCGCATGCAACTTAATGCATCCGAGTTGTCAGCTATCATGATGAAAGGTATGTTACGTTCTAATTACTTTTTAAAATTATCCCAAAAAATCTATCTCTATGATATAAATTAGCTTTAAGATTGCGAAACGAGAAAATCACCTGCCGCTTAAGTAATAAACATTATCTCATGATATATCAGGGCCTGCTATACGTACGTTTATCTATTCTTAGGCTAAGCTTTTAATGACCAGTTAATTATAGACAAGTCTGAGGAATATTTTTGAATTTATGACACAGTTATACTGCGTTTGCCATATACCGTCGGGTAAATTTTAATATTTATTCAAATCTACAGCAATTGTGGAGTATCGTTTTTTCGAAAATGACGCGTTCCATAGAAACAAAATTGAAGTCCCGGCCCAAGGGCAGTGTACTGTTGACATTTAACTCGTTCCAGGTGACAAAGAGAGTTCCTTGCAATTTCAAGTTTTAGCGTAGATATTTGTAGGCGATATCCTTTAAAAGATACGTCTTCAAATCTCGAGATCGTTTTCAAAATCTCTCATGTTGATACTTTATTCGATTATGGGCTTAAATATCACGCGCTATTAATCGGAGAAGTAAACTTTTTAGTTTAATTTGGAATATTTCATTTGGCAGCAGGGTTTTAGATTTAGGTTCAACATCAGACCTTTTAAAATCTATTTCAATTGAGGTCTTAGACCTGTGAAGATCAATTTTGACTGTCAAATAAATTTGTAAAAACTCCTAGATTTTGATGTGGATTTAGAGATTTTGATCAGAATCCTATTCATTCGCATTTTGTTACTACATTCAAATGTTGTTCAGTTGATGATTGGCAAATTGACTGCTATGCGTAGTCTTGGGGATTTAAGCAGACTTTTCAAGTGTAATGCTAGCTACTCAGACGTTTGGAAACTTTAACAAAATTAGGTATGATAAACTTTTATTTTATGGATTGAATTTTGTAGAATTGCAATGAGTTCTCAACTTTCCACCGTTTTTCTTTTTCTTAAAAATCTTTAAGCTTATTCTTATTTGCCACTAACAGTCACTCAACGATCAGTGATGATTTTTTTTTTGCAAGCAGATGCCGAAGTCTCTAGTTTCTGGTGTTCAGATTCTGAAAATTCTCTCGAAAAGGATGAGAACTTTTCTTCATTTAGATTTTCTAGCCTCTACAAATATTTAGATCGAGATTAATTTAGACAAAGATCTTAGGGATTTTAATTTTTTTCATTCTATCGTCGAATTGGTATTGAAAGTGACATATCACCACCATCTGTCGTTTATAATCAGACTATTTCCACGAGCCCAATTATTTTTGTTTATTGAATGCAAATAGGTAGGTATATTAAAAAAAAATAAACAAATTAGCTTACAAATATCTTACGCGTTATAATAATAAAAAAAAACATGTTAAATGCCATTCGGGCAGCTGACTAAATTCCTAAACAAATAATACTCCTACACCGCATAGTTTCAGGAAATTCCTCGACAAACATTAATATACATTCATTCACACCAAAACGAATGTTAAAATAAATTTTAATATCATTTTTACCACCGAATTAATGTGTAGAATGTGTGCAAATAATAATAAAAAAAAAACATCTCAAATGCTAACCTCAGGGAATTCTTTTGTACAACTGTCATAACTCATAACTGTGCTTAACCAATTTAAAAAAATCGATACCATTGCACTGACCCAACCTATAACCTATATTGACTGCGGAATAGGTACATTTGCAAAAAAAAAAAAAAAACGCAAACGCCAAACTTAGGATCATGTTTCGCAATTATTTATTGACACACCTGTTACTGACGAAGCGCACACAACGAACGAACCCCAAAAGTGTGAGACTACTCACACTTGAAGTCCTCATTCTCTTTGGCGGTGTTATTTCAATACAATAATTGGTCAATACTGAGGAGGGCAGCAACAGCAACACGCTTCAGTCCAGCACACTAATAAATGAATTAATAAGCTGAAAAAAGCCAAGAGTGTAAAATATAGTTCAAACAAAGGGAATATGGAAATTGTATCGGATAGCGATTAAAATTTTGTGTTTGGATTTCGAATCGATTTGCAGTTGTTAGCGAAATTCAATAGCGAGGAGTAGGGTTTGTGTGAAGCGATTTGTAAGGTTGAACTTTGAACCTGTCTGGTGCGGAAGATAGTGTCGGGTATATAGCGAAATCGTTTCTGGGATAATGAAGAGCCACCAGTTTCACAATATTGTTTTTTTTTTTTAGAAATGAAGAATATTGCTGCAAGAGCAATTGAGTTGTAGGATATATCGATTGGAATAGTTACGAAATTTATTTAGAAATGTATCTATGTAAATTTACAGGAATGTAATAAAGACATTCTTATTATAAACATACTGAAATGACTACTGCAATCAAAAACGGTATAGACTAAGATAGTTTTTCGTTGACATCGGCACAATTACCCGATCTACACTTGATATCTCGCGTCTTTTACACTTTGAATGGCGCCCAACACAAGGCTTTCGCGAAATACCACCCCGCCCGAACATTGCATGATGAAAATTAACATTTGATTGATTACGCATTCGAGTCTTTTAACTTTTTACAAAAACAAAATCACTTGTGTGCCAAGAAGATAGCAATATATGGTTAGACCCTGCGTTGGGCGCCATTTTAAGACAACATTTTAAAACGCATCTAAAAATATACCAAAAATTCTATAAAAGCGAACTTTGAAAAAGCCATTCTTTAAGCTACATAACATTCCATCCACCTGTTCGTAATCCACATTACAGTTTACGAGTATGTACCTACACCCGCGTTACACTCACAAGAGGTAGCGAAAAAGCCATTTCATTCGAAAAATCCAAGAAAATCTAAGCAGTCGTATATGACTAATCCATTTGATTTTTATTACGTGCTAATGGAAATTCCTTTCCAATTTGTTGTTTCTCAATTTCTTTTTCTTAGTCTTCGTCTGCTATGCGCGCAAATGGATGATTGGTATATGTACCGACTTTGCGTTGGGTGGACGAGAAGGCAGACGAAAAATTACGATTTGAGGGGTAATTTTCTTCGAATTTCACTCCTCGGCGTTTTGCAAGAATAAAAACTTCAAAGGCCGACAGAAAGTAAAGTGAATGTGGGAATCAAATTATAAGGCATTGGGTGGGTGAAGATGCCTCAACCGTGTGTATGCACATTTGGTGTTATTCAGTGTTGTTTTCTTCCTCGTCTAATCTTGTTTTATTCTTTTGTATTGTGTTTATTCGCGAGCGCACACCCCCTTGTTCTATTGAAAAATTATTCCATGTTTTATGTTTTTTTTTGTTCGTCTTGTGTATTTTTGCTGGATCAGCAGCTGGCAGATGATGTTGTTCGAGATGTGGATGATGGTGGGAGGGATGTTTTGTAAACAGGGCAAAATAGAGTCTATACTCTCATTCACAGTCACCGTAAGGGGGTGGGCATATAAATGACATGCAAGTGCCGAACTCATCCCCCAAATGGAATTTAAAAATAAAAACGTTTTTCGCTTGTGTGTAGACATCTGTTACCGCAAAAAAGTTGTTGTTTAATTTTGTACAGAGTGGGCATGTTTTGTTTTTATTTTAAATGTTATGGCAACATCAGTGGAGTTTAAATGGGGATTGTATTATGATGGATAACACATCACCTATACAAGACCGGGGGTCAGTTAGGATACGGTGTTTGCGTAAGTGGCGCCCAATGTTGGATTTTTTTTTTCTGTACGCAAGTTCCCGTGAACTTTAAGACAATCACAGATATACCTACCAATCTTGGGTTAGAAAATTGAGTTTTGCTTATGAACAATGAGGTAATCGAAGGAACAACTTTTTGTGTTGCTTTAAAAAGTAGAGGTATATAAAATTCTTCAGTTGCTGCTATAAGACGAAGACCTACTATGTGATTGAAAAAAAAAAAAATTAAAAGAACTTGTAAACACGTGGGAGTAGCTCTGATAAAGTGGCGCCCAACGATGGATGATTTTTGTTTTGCTTCTTATAAAATTATGGAACAACTTGTGGATAAAATTCCCTATTCTCTGTAGCCAAAGATATACTTACATACGAACTGTGTTGTTAATTTCCAACCCACCATAGCATCCCTCCACTTAGATATATAATACTACACTCTCGAGTGGTACAAATTTAATCAGCCTCAACAATTTGTATCCTCAAATCTGTTCCAGTGAACAATTTGTCATGTGTTTTATGATTTGTTTCATCCCATTTGCCAAAGTCATTGTCAATCTGTGGAAAGTTATGGAAAATCCCTTGCAAATCGTCTGCAATACACACAGTTACACACATCATCTGGCGCATGTGGCATGAACAATGTATATTAGATACTTTGTTTTTATGTGACACATGTCGGTCGTGGTATTTCATCCCTTAACTTGAATTTCAATTGTTTCCCTTTCTTTATGTTTTAGTCGAGATTTCTGTCCATTTTTGAGCAAATAAATAGGTACACAATATCTATTTTGACAGTTCTTTTGAGACAATTAAGCACATGGCGGCATGTAGTTAGTGGATGACAATTTTTAAATTCATCTTCTGCAGAATTATTGCGATTGATAAATTTTAATAAATCGCACTTAAACTTGGTGCATATAAGTATCGACATATTTCATAACATAATTTATGTTTCATGAGACATGAGTTTGGAGTTTGTAACAGACCAAAACATATACCCACCTGTATTCAAGAAGTTTTTCAATCAACACAGTCATCAATATATTTGTTGATACAATTTTTGTCTCATGCGAATTGGCCATCTGTATATCATCTTCATTCTGTGTTGCTGGAATTACGAATTCTGGGATATCCTTGAAAAATAACTTACAAAGTTTTCCCATTTCGATTGCTTGCTTGATAATATATCCCATGAAATATATTATGTCGCATGAAATGGCAACAGTCAAATTTTAATTTTTTTAATATTTGAAAGACATGAAAATATTTTATTCAACTCAGTGATAAGAATATTTCATGTAACATTTTTCTCATGAGAGTCCGTTGTATGTATAGTTCATAAAAAGATTGAATATTCGTTTAAATGATGATAGAGCTTGGCTTGGGCACAAGCACTTTTTCTAGACCGAAATATATCTTCAGAGGATATTTTGTCTGTTCTCAGTGATCGATCAACGTCTTTCATGATGCAATATTTGTGTCATGAAATGTGGTTATCAGTGTAGTTCAATAAATATTTTCTGTTTCAAGAAATACATAATATTGCATGACTGTTCTTTTTGTATCAGGAGGGTACCTAACCTTTCTGCCGTCTATTTATTGGTGGATTGATAGCGATCACCTCGTTAGGCTTTGGACACATAAGAGCTAAAATGCGATAAATAAAGGTGCAAGTCAATAAAACCATTAAGTATGCGAAGGTACATTATGACGACATCACATACCCCAAGCATTTTCACTTCCCTTTCAATGACCGCTCTAATTTGAAGACTTAATGTCCTTTTAAACTGATGTTTAAGTGCAATTATGTGGCAAGCGTGCTCCCTAACAAAATTGATACAAAATTCCCTTGATGTTGCTAAAGGCAAACATCTTTCATTAAAAAGTTTTTGCATAGGCATTTATTCAAAATATGCATCCAAATTTCCACCAAAGTACCTTCATATCACCAACAAATACCCCAAGTAGCTTTCAACTTCAACTATAATTCTGATAAAATTCCCCCACCATCTATGACAGTTCATAAATGCCAGACACTCACCCTTCCATCCATCGTTCGTATCGCATGTCAACAATCGACAATTGTTAAAATTAACCCAACCACCACTGCCACTGCCACTCTTCATCTTCATATATAGTTTCTCAGTCAATAAACATAAAACTCTCCCAGGAGGGTATTCTCCCCAAAAAAAAAAAAAATAATCTTCCAACTCCATGGTAGCGGCCTGCAGCTGGAAAGAGTAGATCCCAAACAGAGGCCACGTGAACCCATTATCGTGGGCCAATATGTTCTCGATGTCAAGCACGTCGGGCATGCAGAAGATATGTACCAAAAGATAAACGCATCCCACTCTATGTGTGTGTGTACAGCGATACCATTCTCCATCTGGCGAAGTGCCCAGCAAGAGCACAGATTTACTCCGTGCCACACATTAAAAATCCAAAAAAAAAGACCAATAAAAATCCACAAGGCAAAAAAAAAAAAAAAAACATGAAATCAATAAAACTGGCGACCAAAAAGGATTTTTTTCTTTTTTGATTTCGTTCGTTTGTTTGTTTGCTCCTTTTCCGCCGATAAAGAAGATCCATTCTCCACTCCAAGTGTGTGTCGCTGTTGTTGTTGGTGTTCTTGTTCGATGGCTTGGCACAGACTATGTAAATCCCTTTTTAACCAAGTGGCAATGGCAATCTCTCAGCTGGTTTTCTCGTATCCTCCTCATCCCACACACAACACACTACACACCACTGTGTGGTTCTTAGCGCGCCGCACGATATCTCTCGAGTACATCTCTATTTCCCCCAAATCCCACTCTCGGTCTCGGCTCTCGAATGAAACCGAAAACACTGCTCGGTTCGAGCTCCCTCAATTGTACTCGTATACCATCGGCATCAGAGAAGGCCAAAATAATAAAAATGAAATCTGTAAAGAACGTCGAAGAGGAACGGCCAACAAAAAGGACAAACACACACACACACGTTTCGGCTGGATCTCAGTGTCTCACTCCTTCTGGGCGCAATAAACATAAAACTTCATCCATTGACTTTTATATGGAACAGATGGCGCCAAACTCATACTCCCCAATTGCCCGGCCAGCCACCGATGATGCTACCAAGCCTGATGATGATGATGATAATAGTTGCCGTGGCTGGGTTCAGATGCCAATACGACACCAAACCAATTCACGCAAAATTTCCTCTCGCACACAGAAATATAGTCAAACTACTGCATCATCAACAAGAGATGACTCTGCGTCTTTGCGTCTCATTGTGTATCTGCTGAGCTCCCCATGGAGCAGAACAGATGATTTTTTTGTTCTCATTTTTTTCCGGTTTTTATATGCCTTACCCACCAACTAGTGAGTCTGTCGACAATCCATATCTTCAGAAGCAGAGGGTCCATCGTCATAGTCTTCGTCATCAGCAGCAGTATCCCACATTGAACAGAACAACTGGAGCCAGTTAGTAGACGAAAATCTGTTAGACCAAGGGGGTGGAGGTTGGGATTCTCGAATCTTTTACAAAAGGCTATAGGAGGGTACGGATGGGTGTCCTTTTTCGTTGTCGTCGCCATTTGCACATATTTCGCATGTGTATGGTTGGAAACCTAGTTAGTTGAGTTTTATGGGTATGTCGTCGCCGCCGCTGCTGCTGGCGCAGATAATATCTTTCCACTCTCCTCCGGCTGAGTTGAAATCTCCTATAAAGTTAATGCGTCTTTCCCATGCTATGCCATACTCCATATATGATTGGTTATCTTTCGTTGGCACACACAGACAGAGCCATTATTGGCATCGGTCTAGTTGGGCTTGATGAGCTGTAAAATGCCAGGCGTTGTCGTCTATCTAAAGAATGACGGGTAGCTGGGGCACCTTGCCCACGGTAGTCAATTTTAATTGACATCTGTTTAAACAGTAAAGTGTTTCTCGCTCTGGCTCGACGTACGGATAGAGTGTATCTGTGCGCAAATTTATTGGAAAATTAGCCGGCGGTACATCGATTTTATTTACTGTACAAGTTTGACGTACACTTTAGGTCATCATAGGTTGATATAGTGATCAGTATGGCGCTTTTATGCAAGCAACTATACTAGCTCTGGGTTTGTGCAGCTGGTTATGCCTGGGCATTTAATTGTCAACCATTTGTTGAATATCGACTGTCATATAAGATTCAATTGAAGCTTACCGATTGGACTAGCAGCAGATATGTGCATCATTACGAGACGAGGCGCCAGTTTATTTAAAGAATCTTGTTGGATCTTGACAATTGACTGATGCTTGTAAAATAAAACGATGGAAAACAAGTGCATGTGCATTTTTATCTGCCGAAATATTTAGAAAGAAATCAAAGCGCGCATATTATATTGCGCTAATGGGATGAGAAACACTTTATTTCTATGTTGGGCTTTCAAAATTCATTAGCGCACACCTATATTAGCTGATTTTCGGTTTAGCACATTCTGTGTGCGATATCCCATATAGTCACTTAACAGTGTGCGCTTTCAGTTTTCTATCCTAATTGTCACATTTTCTAATATTTAAATCGAATTTCATTCAAAAAGCATCAATTTTTTACAACTTTTTTGCAATTTTTGTAAACGTCTAACTTTTTAGGATTGAATATAAATTGAATATTATGATCCGATAATGGGATAAGTTAAACTTTAATTCTGTTTTGGGCTTTCAAAATTCGTTATCGCACACCTATATTAGCTGATTTTCGGTTTAGCACATTCTGTGTGCGATATCCCATATAGTTACTTAACAGTGTGCGCTTTCAGTTTTCTGTATACTAATCGCCACATTTTCTAATATTTAAATCGAATTTCATTCAAAAAGGATAAATTTTTGACAACTTGTCTGCAATATTTGTAAAAGTCTAACTTTTTAGGATTAAACCTAAATCATACTTGCCGTTGTCACTGTCTCAGTGCCCCAGTGTTGGGTTTGGCTTTGGTAAAAATTTGTAAAATCCCATTCAGAATTTCTCTGCACATCAAACAGAGAAATAATCAATTGAATTGTAAGACAAAATGCTGACCAAAGTCCAATTCTTCGAATCAAACCAAAATGCGACACCTAATGGCAAGGTCGGCCAACATGTCACTTTAAAACACAGATATACACGTTCGCGCAATAAAATGTCTAAATCAACGGATCGTCAAGTTTGCCGATGCCAAATGGTGTCACATCACCCATACCACCCTCCCCAAAAAAAAGTCATCAATGAAAACGAAGTACAGCACTAGGTATAGGTACCCCCGCGTTAATTGAATTCCTCTTCGGTATTTATCCATCCCACACAATCAATTAAAATCCCATAAAACCAAACAACAGCACGTACAATACCACCCCGTGTTCAGTGTTCACCCTGCCATACGAAAAGAGGAAGGAATCCTCTATTTCTTCTCCTACGACACGACGCGATTTAGAACAAACCAACTATAGATTTCGATTCGAGTAAGAACTATGGCGCCTCAATTTAATTTTCTATTTCCGACGAATGTACTTAGAATGTGCGACAGAAAACTACCCCACAACTACCCCGCTCACTTGACTATCAATGTTTGGACCTATATATAATTTTTTTTTTCTTTTCGCAGAACAACACTGTCCACTTTAGTATTTACAGAGCCAGCGCCGCCATAGAGACAGTTTTCGAATATATACAACAGCCCTCTGCATCTGTGAATTTCGTTTTTTTTTTCTTCATGGCAAAATAATAAATAGCATCTAGATTGATGCCAATAAACAAACAAATAGGTCAGCCAACAGGGTTAAGATTGTAATTTAACTGTCAACAAAAGCGAGCAAACAAAATTGGCATCTTCGAATTGTTTGTTGTACAAGTAGGTGCATGAGCCCCTAAATGATTTTCCCCATTTTTTTTTATCAACTTAAAGTCAATAGAACAACAAGTTACAATATTGATAAAAGTGGACATGCGATGAGGCGGTAAATACACGGATACCAGTTATAGATACGCCAAGTATCTTTTAACTAACTATATGATTGAGCGAGCTGATAAGAGAGATATTGCATCATCCACAAGTGGTGGAGGTTTAGCGATTATCAGTTTTACATGCTTGAGTGAAAAAGGAAAATTGCTCACTTCAAAGATAACCCTATATTGATATACTGAAGTAATGATATTGAACCGCATACTCTATACACCAATGGTCAAGGGATTGCCGTGATTTCTTGTCACTTGAATTTTTTTGTTCTATCCTTACATTTATGCGAATTAAAAATATCTGTCCACTGGTACTCGTGCTATAACTTTGTTTATATACCAGTGGACATAATTTTATTAACATTTTCGAATGTAGGCTGGTGCAATCGTGAAAAGATCATCTGGTCTCTGGATGGTATAGTTGTCTGTGAAAGCAAACAAAGCTCTGTTAGATTACTGGTGATGTTACTATACTATTTTTTATATCTGAATAAAATCTGAAATTACGTGTTAAATAGTAAAACTTTGCATGGCACATACAGCGATAAGGTTTCACATGTTCCATTTGGTAGCTAAGTTTTTGTACAAAGAACAATCTATGAGCAATGTTATCGCACCACTGTCTGGCTAGCTGACTCGTCGGGGGAATCTGTTTTTTTTTTTGGTAGGTAATGGATTTCCGCAAAAGATTACATGTTGGCACACCGTCGACAATGATCTGGATCTGGAAGTCGGGAATGATAAGCCAGTCATCGCTCAATGAACTTTTGAAGAAAAATAAGTCATTTTTAGTTATTTATTTTTTTTACAAAATTTCTCTGTCTATAACAGTTTTAAATAAATTTAAATGTTTGTGTAGATAGATTAAATAGGCGGGCATAAATGCCGACACATGTTGACATTCTTCGTCACCCTTTGTTATCTGTATCTATAGGTTCTTTGACCAGTTTTTTTTTATATTAGCACCGATATTAAAAGAAGAAGTTAAGAGCAAGAGGTCTTTACCTTTAAAAATCTTAGTATCTAAATCACGTTTTCAAAGCAAAAATACAGACTTCGAAACCTCCGTAATTCTATGCGTTTTCGAACGCACTTGTTCTTTTATTTTTGACACTATGTACTAAAAAAAAAAAACTCAAATGTAGTTATCTAGATATTCCTAAAAAGTTGCCACCAATCTGTGCGTTTTGGAACACATTTTACTCTCGATTGCTGCTTAATGGAACAAAAATAATTGCCTACATACTTTGATGAAGAATTCCTTCTTAAAGTCGGTTCTAATCGGTCCTAAATTATTCAGCTATATAGGCTCTGTCTCAGAGAAATCCCATCCAAAGTTTGATAAATTTGTATAAACTGATACCCTGCAATGTTAGGTTAGGTACTATAGGATAATGACATTCCTCCGCCTAAAAAAAATATGGTAACAAATAAATAAGTAAAAAATAAACACAAATATTTTGCAAAATATTCCAACAGATACTTCAAAGATGATTATTCTTATGTACATACAATTGACTATACATCTTGTTGATGTTTATTGTTTTTACTTAGTTATTTGTAAGATGACCCCCATGCTATTTATTTTCTTTCCGAAAAACGTCATTGCTACTGTCATTCATACGTCAATATTATTGTCAGTTCCACACCTTAAAGTGTGTTTTTTTTAATCACATCTGTACACACTCATCTATTTCGCTGATCTCAAAAAGCGATATAGCCAGGCATTTCTATCAAGTGTGTTGTATCTGGTATACCACCCGCTGTGTGATGTAAACCAAAACCATACAGCAGCGCATGTTATTGATGCGAATGATATTAAAAGAAGGAAAAGTAAATCCACACACACAGTAGATAGGTGTACTCGTCGTATGTATTATAGTAAACAATTGAACAGGTGTTTAGTATTTTTATAATGTCTCCGTTGCTGCGATGTTACGTATTCGCCGACGACGATGACGGCCGCCGCCGCCACCATCATCGCGGCAAATATTTACGTGACATATTCTAATCAGACGTTACACACCAGCTAGATACAATACATGGGTATATGTTTGTACGATTGAACTCATGTTGGCCTCCGATTGCAACTGTTTTGTGAAAAAAAAAACAAGATCTAAAAATATGGCATCTGTATAGACTTTTCATGCTTTTAGATACATTTTTAGAGCGCGTGTGCTTTTAAAACATCTGGGCACACGTAAAACATTGTATGCGATACTTTTGCTGCCCCAGCCCTTCTGGTTGAAAATGACTGACAGTCGAAACATATTGCGCCAATAATTGCTTCATAGACATGACAGTTTTGCGTCGTGATGAAAATGTATCTACTTATACCCACTGTGTATCTATCGCTATGTATTCTGTGAATCTTAAGCATAATGTTCGAGTTTCAATGACCTAAGCTATGTAGCTAATTGTGGATTTATGCCTCCCAAGTGAATATGTCAAATAAACTAATACAAAAAAAAAAACAATCTTCACGTATGAAATTTGATCTGGCATTGCATCTATGCCTACGACGACAAACAAGCGCGGTGCATCGCAAATTGGCACAAGTAATAGTTGTTAATTATCCTCATCATCGCTGCTATTGACAGATAGTTTGACGATCATCCGAGTCGACAAATGCTATGCTGTTATAGACGACGACGATGACGACGCCGCCGCTGCCGCCGGCACCATTACCACCGCCACCGCCACACTATGTGGCATTTCCAACTGTGGGGCAAGTGCCAGACAATGATTATAGATACACAATCCTGATGATGATGTACGAGTAAGTACTAAGTACGTACGTGTACACAGTCGCGAGAGAGTGCGAATTATGTGAGGGGCCACGGGCCCCGTTCCTTTGCAGCCACCCATCTCAGTGCACGTTAATTATGTGTGGCGCTATGCAGGCAGGCAGGCAGACTCGACTTGAAGCATCGGCAGCGGCCGGCGGCGGCGGCGGGCGGCAATCAACCTGGCTTGAATCAGACACACAACATTCATTCACTTGTCATGTGTGGTGGTGGCATAGGTGTACACCATGGTTGGTCTTGGTCGTCTCTTCGACTCTCGCTACCACCGACCACCACTCCACAAGGTGATTGATGATGATGGTGATGAAGAAGCAAAACGCAGTTGAACACCAAAGTGGTTATATGGTAGAAAGCCAGGTGAAGGGGATAGATACTTTGCTCTTGACAGGAAGACACGGTTCCACACAGGATGATTTGCATTACATACAACTAAAAAAAAACCCAACGAATTTAAGCACCAATTTGTATCTAAATACAGCAACAGACACGCGTGCATGAATATCTGGCGTAGGCAAAATTCAAATGAATTTCATTACGCTCTCTGTGCACAGACATTTGTTGCATAAATCGCGCATTACGTATTCGTATTCCGAATGTGAATGTGACATTGTCATTATAGGTAACCAGTCATCACCACCATCATCATCATCATCATCAGATTGGCATGCATGCTATTGCTAAGCCAGTCTCATAAATGTGTACTCTCTTGTATCCGTGGGGGTGTACACTGTACAGTGTACTTATTGCCGCTTGATTGATTTGCGTCAATTATGAGCGTTTTATTCAATTGCAGCGTTTATATTGCCATCATCAACCCGTAGCTAGTCGCCTCACCGCCATCACCACATCCGATGTTTGGTGGCGCCAACATCAACCGTCTTTCAATATTCTTTGGCATTCTCCACCATGAATGCAGCTGTCATTTTAATGACATGCTATTAAATGACAATAAATGTCTTTTAAGGTGTTTAATGGGAATTCGACTTGACTCTATCAAAGTGAATATTAAACAAAAAAAAAAAAAACACAAACAAAATGTTTAACAATCGGTGAATAAATTAACGATTTTCGTCCATCATGCGTTTATCTCTGGCATTGTGTATGTCAGTATCTTTTGTGCGAATGCGTTCGATGGACATCGTTCTGAGGCTAATTTTCTGTCAGACGTCTTCATTAAATCCAATCAAGGGGGGTTATTAAACACTCAAATCGCAGACAGAAGAAACGATAGTGACGGCGGCAGTTTCAGACACACAGATGGGAGAAGTTTGCTAATTTTTTTTTTTTTTTTTGTGAGAGCAAATTTTGTTTTGTTCACTAATTGACAAGTTATGTTGAATTGATCTAATTTAGTTATTATAATATTGTATCAACGTTTTATGAGGTGTCCTGTCCTGTCCATGTCATATGGAATTTTCTGCGTATGCGACATCTGGGAGTTTTCTCTTTCTGTCCATGATGGTGTGGAATAATGTTGTCTTGGTCTATTGAAATGGTCGTTTAAAAGAGTGTACTCGGTTACGAGATGTGTGTAACGGAAATATAATGCCACTTTTTATATCAAAATACCTACATATAAAATCGACATAAACTTCCAATACTTGGTATTAATGGAATGTGATGTAAGGTCTGCTAGCATTGCCGTTCAATAGAATAAATTTAAATAGGTATATGCAGGAAATAATTTACCAATTCTTATGTCATGACATAAAAATGCAAAGTCATTCATCTCTAAAACTCAAGAAGAATATTGAACTGCAACAATTTTCTGCTTAAGTAGCACCTACCTACTTTGACAGGGCAAAATTGATTTTGAAAATGTAATTATAAGTAATGTGCTTTGGAACTTTTGTATCATGATATAAAAATGTTGACAAAACTCGAGAAGAATATTGCACAGCGCAACAGCTTCCAGATTAAGTAGTAGGTACCTACTTGAACTTGCTACTTTAACAGAGGGAGGTTGATTTCGAAAATGTAACAATTTGTATAAAAAATGCGCTTTAGAACTTTTGTGTCATGATATAAAAATGTTAACAAAACTCAAGAAGAATATTGAACTGCAACAGCTTCCTGCTTAAGTAGTAGGTACCTACTTGCTACTTTAACATAGGGTGGTTGATTTCGAAAATGTAAGAATTTGTATAAATAATGCGCTTTAGAATTTTTGTGTCATGATATAAAAATGATGAGAAAATTCAAGAAGAATGTTGAACTGCAACAGCTTCAGTTGCAGTTCAAGTATTAGGTACCTACTTGAACTTGCCACTTTAACAGAGGAATGTTGACAATTTGTAGATATAAGTAATACACTTTAAAAAATTTGTGTCATGATATAAAAATTCATATTTTCAGTACTTGAAATTTTGCAGTTTTATTGTCGATTACATGGGTCTGCCTAATTAATTAGAAATACATATGACTAATGAAATGTAAAATATGTTACGATATAATGTATACACTTTCTATCTTGAAATTTCGTATAATAAAGCAAAATTTGCTATGATAGAACGGTTTATGTCATGATATGTAAACAAAAAATAAATTATCAGGTGTTGATATTCAGGAAGTAATGTTGTAAGTCATAAATTTCTGTTGTGCCTTATTGTATCATGATACATCAAATTAAAAAAGAAATTTCACACCCCTCATTGTTCATAAATAACTACCAATGTTCTTAAGTACTTCTTAAAGCATTTCTAAGAGATTCAAAAGGATGAGAAACGTATCTACGAAATTCACCTTGAAACTTTCTGTACCTACATATATCGTGACATAAAAAAAATTAAAAAGGTGTCAGCTCTGGTCTTTGGATGACACTGTGAGTAAACTTATTACGTGGTATACCCATTGTACAGAACCACTGAAATTTCAGATTTGCTCTCAGATGTTTAATGATATGTAGGTGCATATATCATGACATAAAAATCTGTAATAAACATGCTATGCATTTTTGAATAGACTTTATTAACTTAACTGATGTGCATTACCAGCATAACTATGCAAGTTCTTAAAGTATCTACCTAAAAATTCCTCGCCGTACATTGATGGAATTTAAAGGATTGCAGCACCAATGAACCCAAACAAAATTTCAAAAATTCCATCCATCCCAAATTATGACAGACAAAACCAAAGTACGCATTCCCAAATTTGGCAAAACTTTTGCATATATTCATTAACTCATTTTTCCATTCTCAATTCTCATGCATATGCATAGTCCCATATAGCTATCAAAAGTTTTAATTAACATCACATAATTGTCCAATCCGAAAATGAAAACATAACCATAATCCGTGTGTATCTATACAACACTAAAGTATCTCTTTAAAATTCCTTCGTTAAGGGAAAAATATCTGAACGTTTATACCATAATAACCACCCAGTAGAGACGTCGATCGGTAGTAGTTATCATCATCATCCAGACGACTGTAGTATAACATATAAAGCAAGATATTCTACTCGGAACATATATTCCTACATAAATTATGACAAAAAGCGTAAAAATGTATTAATTTATGCATACCGCACAAAACGCATTCACAGTCACGGTCCATTGAAATACCTAAAAGTCCTTAACCGAAGCCAATTAAAATAATTAATTAATTTCTTTATATCGCACATGAAATGCAATGGGCGCGAGCCTGCGGTAGTCCAACTTGATGATGATAATGATGATGATGACTAGTTGTTGAAGATCGGGAAACTTCACAATGGCGCGCGCTGTTGATTATGATGATGATGATGACATTACACGTCAAGATTACAACACACTCATATGGTTGGAAAACCATCTGGTCTAATGGATTTTACTTAGAATGCAATTCACTCTGTTCTGTATCTATTTATCTATATTGGCAATTACGCGTTTAAAATTTTCCAGCACATCAGGGTAATTTGCATACGATTCATATCGTTTAGAATAATTGTAAACAATGTTGTTGATAATAACAGCGATTGGAGTTACAAACTGACAGCGGTATATGGTAAAAAAAAAAATCCCCACATTTTTTATAGATAATTTGGACTTTGTCTAGATTTATTGCTCATCTATAAATATGGCTATAAGTGGGATGTATCTTTGTCAATAAAATGGCACGATTTTTCTTTTCAACTGCATCAGCTTTTTACCAGCAAAAATACATAGGATCTGCTGCTATAGTGTTTTCGAAAAATTCTTAAAGTTTTGACATAAAATACATTTTCTACGCCTTCATCTTGAAAAATATAAAAACGTCTATACTCTATAACACTCTCACGAGTTGTAGAAGCAATGGGTGGAAATATTGTCACTATCAGTTTAGACGCTACTGAGACTACCCTGGACAAACATACATCCTAAAATCATGCTGGGTAAATATTCGAATGGTTAGTCAAATCCAAGCATAAATATGAGTAAGCGGAGTAAGCTATCTTATTGAAATATTTGTATTATACGGAAATAGCTATTCCAGAGAATATAAGCAAAACTTATGACTGAAAAAGTTATGAAAATCTTGCTTGCAGTTTCGAATACTATATCCGAATCTGAAGCAAAGTCATTGATCAAGTATCTTTGATCATTTCACTTTGGATTTCTGGCAACATTATCAATGTAAGATGATCCATCTTAGCTTAAATTAAAATTCAATACTGCTTGCTTATGTCAAACTCTAAATTGATCAATTGATCATCCTTAATCCAATTGATCTTTTATTTTCTGGCCTATATGATGCCATTTAAGGTGTTTCTGCAATTAGATCACATTACTAAAAATGCAAGTGCCATTCGAAACATTTAATCAAAACTAAAAGATGTATCTTAAAAATTTAGGAAAAAAAATTAAATTTTGTCCAAAAATTTAATTTTCTTCCTGCGGATACATCGATGAAGCTACAATACATTATGCTATACTCATCGGAGATTTTATCTTTGGAATATTTCGCGGTTACCATGGGTGAATGGAGTAGAAGAAGTTAACATTCAGAACTCCAAATAAAGCCCACG
The DNA here is from genome assembly GCA_949372485.1 of Cheilosia soror. Classification (NCBI taxonomy): domain Eukaryota; kingdom Metazoa; phylum Arthropoda; class Insecta; order Diptera; family Syrphidae; genus Cheilosia; species Cheilosia soror. Next base: position 120,693,476 of record OX443561.1, read on the forward strand.
GCTGGGTTTTTATATACCTACACTTTTTTTTTTGTTTCAAGGGAATCGGACAGTGGAACCAAACTGGCCAAATAATGTTGAGGGAGAGCAAGGGAGATGGACCAATCAACTTGTGTAGTGCATGCCTGTGTGGGGAGATATCGCGTTGGTTTTTTTTTTTTGGTTGGTCCTGTAGTCCACCACATTTTTAGATCTGAAAAGAGAAGAAGATGCCGTGTGACTGTTGTTTTTTTTTTGAACAACCAACCGAACATGTCCGAAAAAAAAATGACCCAACTCATTGAATCGGACTCCTTTGATGATCTTGTGTGTACACAATGCCAGGAGTATGGTGGCTTCTTGGACTTCTGGCATTCGTGTATAAGTTATTTTTATTTTTCCATCTCTTTTCGACTGGTTTGTGCCGGCGGAAAGTATCTTTTTAGAGATTGTTGCTGCATCCAATCCATGCACGTAGTTTTATTTTTATGTGGCCTATAAAAGGAAAGTCTATATACCACTGGTGGACAGTGATTGTGTTTTCCTCTTCTTTTAGCCTTTCTTGATTTCGGCTTTTTGTTTCTTTGCTTTTTAGGGTCGTATACACAATCCCTGGGGTTTATCATCATCATCACTATCACGGTCGTTGGTATTTTTTTTTCTCATCGCGCGGTTTATATATTGGGGATGCACGAGATTGTTTGTTACCTTGCTGCACCACTTGTTCGCTTTTTTTTTCTATATTTTTTTTTGTTGATTCTTGTTTTCTTGCAGTAGTTGTACCCACACACTTTGGTACATGACATAAAATCCCTTGATATGTGCTACTCATTTTTTTAAGGACGCAAAGAATGATTCAACGAAAAAAAAAAGAACAAAAGGAGAGGGAACAAAACACTTTGTAGTGCTATTTGTTCACTGAATATCCGCTATAAAAATGCATTCATCATTCTCCATTGTGGAGGACTGGGATGTGCTGCACAGGTGTTGCAGGGGATGGACAATAGATAAACTTCTCAACAATGCCAAGTGTCAAAGATACACATTATTATTTAGAGATGCAAAGCACATCGTTTTCTCGCACGCTATCTTATTAGGTAAGCCCAGGCGCTCGTAACACTTTCTAACGCGCACCGTTTATGTACAGAGTCATTTGTCATTTGCATAGGTAATGACCATCATCGGGTAGAAAATTGTTGTGGCATAAGAGGCTGGCTGACTAGGAAAGGAAGTCGTCTGCGACAGCTGGCATTTAGTGGGCCACAGCCACATGAATGCAATTTTTATCATGTCTAAGTCTAGTTGCGTGGCGTGGCGTGGCAGTGGCGGAGGAGGAAAAAGAAGGAGGAGGTATAGGCAAAAACAGCGAGAAACTGTTAAATAAGTTATTAAGTTAGCAGCAAGTAATTTGGATGATGGTGCGCTGGTGACTAACTTGTAACTTGGTATCGTGTGCGCTACTTTAATATGCAATAGATGGCGAGGTGTTATACTGTTTGGCACGATATGTATAGAGGCGGTAATTAGCACCTGCCAGCATATGAGATTATTTGCAATTAATCAGATGGTTGGAGGAGGTGGCGTTTAAATGCTGTTATTGGCGTGCGCGTGTTTTGCGGAAAGTTCACCGGAGACAGTATTACTTGCCACCAGGTGGTTAGATGAGGCATATCTATTATCGGGTTGTCATTATACGTAGTTCATATGGCGTGTTGTGAAGGGTTTTTCCAGTTCCTTGGTATAATCTTATTGTTGTTTGAATGTGTCTTTTTAAAGAAGATACAACGGTGAAGTTGTGAAAAATCTTTAAAATAGCCTACCTTCCTCTCATGACTGTGAGTTAAAATCTGACTTTATTATTATGGAGGATCATACCTATACTATCACGACACTCGCGATTTACCCCTCAAGTGAGGTAATTATTTGTAGCGGAGATCTGTCATCACTGAACTCTTCAATCATCAGATTTTGCTACAGAAAAAGAATTACTTTGTGTGCTTCATTTTTGAATAGTTCATCAGGTGTACTGAAGTTTTAAAGAATTTTATATACCTAAAGTTCTATCAGCTGGCGCCCAACGTAGGATATACAAATAGTAAAAAAATAAATAAATAAATAGGTTGGCGCAACAGGCGGTAGACACCCTAGGCCTAGCTTCTCGCAACCATTCGTTTGTGTGAGTTTCTATATTTTTGGGACGAATGGAGGGGACCTACAATTTTATGCCAAGTCCGAACGGCTGCATTGAGAAGCTTTTTCATGACAGTCACACTCTCGGATGTTTGTCAGACGTTCGCGAGAGGTGGCGCAGTAGAAAAAACCTTAGGATGTAATTTGTGTTTTTCCGGGGATCGAACATGGGATCACTCCAGCACACTAACCACTGCGCTACTGCACCCACAAAATATATACAAATAGTACCCGCTCATAAAAAAAAAAATAAATATCGCACGACTTCACTCGTGCAACAATTTTTTGTTGCTCCCCAAAAACTTCATGTTCTTGGACGCCATGTTTCACTTCTGTAGGGATAGTATGTAACCAATAGCAGCCTCTGTGTATACATCAGTGAAATACATTCTATCATGTATCATGAAAGATTAGATATCTCGTGAAACAAACATTTTCTTCAATGATTTCTGCTTCACCCATGCATGGTCCTCGCGCATAGGTATTTGCTTTGTGCTTGAACAGTAACAATATGATACGCAACCAAAAAACTAGTATTGCAACTTAAGCTCCAAGCTAAGCAGTCTTAGTCTCAATAAGAACCAACTAATTTAACAAACTCGATTGTCACTTCTCCAGCCATATAATTAAGTGTCAAATAAATGTGTCAACAGGTGTTCACGCATAAACGTCAATTATATTGTAACAAAAAAAAAAAAAACTCATCTGCGCCTGCGCATTTATCTTACCATATTTTCGCTCTAATAATATATTCCAATCTCAAGTCCCGCTAGCCAGTTAATTGTCCACTCAAACTTAGCTATTATCACATTTTCATCACCCCCTTAAACGTGTGCTACATGCTAAAAACATCTACACACATTATTTGCTGTCATCGCGGTCTACCCCAATTAACTACCACCTCACATACCGAACCACCAATTATGTGTATATGAATAACATTTTGGCCTGTCTCAAAGGCACCCAAAGACCACACCTATATCAATCTGTCCATGTCGTAGATCATAAATAAACAAACACAACACAGCCCAAAGTGGTATAAGGTACTATTATTATCTTCTGACTCGATGTCACAAGACAGGTGCTTAAACTGCAAATTGTTTTAACCAACAAAATAAGCACACCAACAATCCATCCAAATAAGGTCAGCTGGGTAGGTACACCTATACCTAATTTTGCAGCAAAACAAAAGGTGTTCTCGCGCTCACTATTATGATCCTTAACTAGGTATATAAAAAGAAAAACACTCTCCGTATCTATAATTGATTAGATTGCGCGACTATACAAATCGCAGTTACAAAGCGCTGCGATTGCGATATTCAAAATTCTCAGATATATTGGTCGCATTTATGAACAGAACCAGCTTTTGATTGATTAAGCAATTTCCATGCAAATTGATGTCTCGCTTTAGATACTCAATATGCATACAGATACATGTAGATACTTTCAATGTGGCTATTATTTTTTTTATGGCACTTTAATTTAATTAATAAAAAAAAAATTATAAGACTTGGAGAATGATTTCCCTACCAGTTAACGACGTCGAGTGATTACTGGCTTGGCAAACAATTAAAAGCCAATGAAAAACCTTTTTTTTCCATTTAATGGCAGATTGCCGGGCAAGTTTTTAAGGTGGTCCCCCATCGTGCATCGTTGATTATATAGTGGCGACCTGCTATATGTCGGACGGGAAGTGTTTGAGTCTATTATACCCACAGGGTATGGATGTTGTATGTTGCATTGATTATGGTCAAGCAATTCAAGTGAAATGGTAATTGAATAATTAGCCATACATATAGTGTATGTATTGGTTGTATCTGCTCTGCGGACAGTAAGGAAGTGCAAAAATGGTATAGGGACACTGGGGAGAAAGTGAACAAGTGTTGGGTTCACAATTAGTCGGACATTGTTTTTTGAATGATTTCGATCGATGTCGCGTATGACAGAAGAGTTTCACATAGTCCAAGACCACCTATAGTGGGACTCAAGTGTATTTTTTTTTTTTTTAACAGATGTAGATATTACTAACTGGCGCCCAACATAGGGGAAGAAGTGATTTGCTAAGATAACGCATGCCATGCCAATCATTTGTTGGTATTATTAATTTTGTTCAGTGACAATTTAAGGCCTGGCAAATCTTATGTTGATGACCCACCCGATCATATACTTCAATCGAAAGTTATTTTCAGTTATTTCAGGAATTTAGTAATAATTTTTAAAGCTTCGCCTTTACCGAGTAAGATATTTAAAAAAAAAAAGGGTCCACTGCACTCTGTATAAAATATCGATCGATATGTGCTTCAGATTCGGTGTTTCGAAACCCACATGCACCAATTAAATTGTGCCTACCCCAAAGATACATCAAACACTTTGTCGATAACCAGTTTCGCCGAGAAGCCTTTAATATTTATATGGAACCGTTGTTGTAGAAGTGTCATCGCTCATAAGCACAAATTTACTTATAGCCACTCTTTCATTACATCTTTTGAACGTGACAGGTACAAAATGTGAGATTATCTACATCACAGAGTGTGAAGACTATCAGATGTTAACGAGTTCAGAGCACATAGCTAATTCCGAAAGGCAGAGTATCATAGAACCCAAGACATTGACATACAATTTGTTGCTGTAAAATTGTCGCACACATTTTAGCCATGTGACATTGATTTTGGGCGTAAAAGCAACCAGGGCCCCCAAGTAGGGGGGTTGCACTAGGACAGCATTAGAATGACCCACATTACGTATTAATTCGCACAAATGCTATTGGGCTTTATTTCCATCAAAGTGCGGCCCGCAATTTCTAGCTCACAAATGTCGCGATAATGACAAATTAAATGCCAGTTGCATCTGCTGTGAATCCAAAGTCTGTTCTGAACTGAAAAAGGTTTAGGAAAGTTTAGGAAGATAGAAATTTCGCAGATTTTTTTCTTTGGCTAAAAAAGAGCGAGTAGTTAGCGCAACGTAAGGCCTATTCCTGGGGATATATTTCCAGAAGACTACAATTTGCAGCAATTTAAGTGCAGAACTAACATACATCTGCAAGCATCTTGGGGCGCTGATAAAGCGTTCTACCTATGTTCGCCTTTCCCGGGAGAAGTATTTAAAAAAAAAACTGAATACGACTTTCCCATCTAAGCTAAATCGCTTGGTTAAAAAATATATTAGATCAGTAATCTATCTATCTTATCTCAATGTACCATCTACTAGTTTAATGTTACATACCCACCTCGCCTGTGAATGCTGTCATAGCAAGACACTTCCTGTATAGTCTGCACCTGACATGTGCCAAGCTATCCAAGTTCGAGAACATTAAGCGATATTAACTCACCCACCACCTGAACCAACACCCTTTATTCCTATGAAATTTCCATAGTTTTCTAATTACCACTGCGCACACTAATCGAACAACAATATTGATTGTCGATTGTACATATTGATTTGCGCCAGAGACTATTGTTTCGATCTTGATAATAATAAAAAGCCCCCCTTAAGCCAAGAGGCGCCCGAAGGCCAATCAAGACAATTAAACATGCATACACCGCCCATGAGTACGGAGCAACAATTTTCCGCCTTTACACTCGCAATGCATTCTATGATTGATTCCCCGCACACAGTCGGACTGAATAGTGTGGATACGTCACATTCTTATGTTTTTTTTTCTCAATTTGATTGACCACTTCCTTGGGAGTTTTTCACCTTCACATTGTCGTCGTCAATTTACACCTGATAAATGGCCGGGCAATTAATGTCGCTACATGGGCAACTGGCGACTCGTTGAGTTATAATGACATTATGAACGGTCTTTAAGTTGGCGCCACATAAATTTGACTTTTAGATACACTCAACCATTAAAATGTGAATGAGTTAGGTTTCCTTTTGATATGGGATTTGGTTTCGAGACAACCGCCCAAATATAGCCTCCATCCGCTCTAGTTCAATTCAATTTCGTTTAAAACAATAGGTGAACCAATTAATTTAATTAATTTCTTAACAAGAAAATGCAAATTTCCTAATTGAATGTTTTTTTTTTTTAACTACGCCCACATTCTTCCTGGTACCCGTCAACAGGAAACCCTATACACTCGATCGGATTCGCTGTGACTAAGTCAAGAGTATTAACGTGTGCAATTAATTGCTGAATTTGCATAACTGTGGATGGCCAGAAAAAATTGATTTCTTTTGAGTTCATAAAAATAAAAATAAAAAGTTGAATATGTGTCGCGGCTAAGAATTGAAAGTGATTGTATTCGTTCGGTGACTTGGGGCGCCAATCAAGCCAACGCAAGGTGATTTCGGATAGATTAATTGGTCTCCTCATCTTATCGTGTTTATTTCTGTAGTAGATTAATATTTGGAGACAGAATAAATTAAATTTGAAACATTGGGTGAAAGGAAATGGTGATTCGTTGTAGTTAAACGCTTGTGTAACCAATTTGTTTTTCCTTGAAGATGATATCCACTCGCATGACATCTATCTGTAATTGCCCCTGAAGGGGTTAGGCAGTTGGATACACCGCATCAAATCATCCGCCTTGACATGGTGCGATGGACAGATTTCACACTGATATCAGTGGGTGGCCATTATGCCATTATATTTTGACATGGAAATTATGATCGGCTACATTTCTTGCATTTAAAAGGATAAGTATCAGAGACACTATCATGATAGTGATAGATAACTCCTCTCACGTGTTAAATTTGCACCGATTTGCAGCTTAACCAATACCTATTGGTATTTGCAATGGAATCTATACAGATATCTATCACGATATAAATTTTTGTTTTGTTGAAAATCCAGAGGTATGGACGATATTTTTACCGAGATTAACGCATTATGATCAGTTACTGCTGCGAAATTAAGTTCACCAATTCCATATTCTGGCAGGCAACTCATCATGAAAGAAGTGTTCTCATTTTTAATTTGTGTCTTTTTATGTTAGTACAGTCCTAACTAGCATTTGTAAATATCATGGAGGGACATTATATATAATGATCGGTTCGATCTTAAGGTATAAGATAATTATTTGAGATGTCATGCTAAATTTCTTCAAAATTCTTCAGACATTATATTAACATGCTTTCGTAATTTAGAAATGAGTACCTACTGATCTTTCGCATGCAAGTACCAGACATGCTGTCATGAGAGACAATTTCGTGGGCTCTCAATTTGCAGCGATTAAAATTCAAATTCAACTTAAGCTGTATCTATTATTATCTAGAGTTCCAATATATCGTCATAGATTTGACGTACATATATGAGAAAAGTATACAACTATTGAGCAGATATATATCACAACATTATTTTTGTAATTCATGAAAATATGAGGCTTTATAATCATATTACGTTGAAAATCGATAGTTACGATCAATTAAAGCAATACAATTGCGCTTTTGCATTTGAAATATTAGAAAATCTATCATGAGAGATGGGGTATGGAATTCGGTTAATTCGGTCTATTTATTTTGAAACTAATTTGTTGCAGATGTGTTTTGGTCATAAAGCGTATATTATAGAAAAGCAAACCAGTAATTTGGTATTTCAATTGAAATGCTGCGTGTCCTATCAAGGAGACAAGCTACATTCAGCTGATAGCTATCGTGACATATTTGCAAGTTATGTAAAGCATGAATGTAAATCAATACTTTAGATATGCCAAACAAGAGTGTTTCGACTAGGCAGGTGTCTAGATATGCTATCATGAGATATAAATTTGGATAGCAATTCAGTTGCAGAATTAGTTGTTATCTGCCTACAGACTTTGTGCTGTTTAATAAAAAAAATATAGGATTTCGCTTATAAAGGGATGAGTTGGAGGCAAATATTCATCAGCATGATGTCATGATATCTCTCTCGATAGAAGTTTTATTGACACAACTGTGAGAAAAAAGTTTCGCAATCACCCTTTCCTATCAATCAGATCAATGGATATAAAATAAAGCTTATTCACAAAAATAAGGCTGATTCACAATCACATTTGGCATAATCTAGTTTCAAGGCTGCAACAACAATGTAGATACATATTTCATGCGATTTGTAACTATTCGAAAGCATATTTGTATCAGCAAAAGCAGCACAAAATAAATAACATCTTAGAGATTTTCGAATGCAAGTCGTTATGCCGTATAGACATTTTCACAATTCAACATATTTTAGAGCCTTTCGATTTGCAATATATACAACACGCTTAGATCACTCTTGGTTTGTTGTGACATAGAAACATTTCTCAAGTAAGCACGTAATGCCCGTAATTCCAATCGACAGTTAATAATGCCTTAAGATACTTCTGTCTGCTGGAATAACACTTATCAATCATTCACCTGTCTACTGATGCCTGAGTAGCATCTTGGACAAATTTCCTTTGGCGAAAGTTTTTTTCAGCTTTCGTAACTATGTAGCCAATTCACATCAAAATAAATCTTTTCCTAATAAAAACACTTAAAGATACACACCACAGAGGCGACGACTGTGGACGATTTATTGAAATATTTACCAAATTAGTATTTCGTTGCGTTGTTGTCTTGGGTACGACTTTTAACTATCGCTAATCATCGTCATCAATTTGGGCAACTGTCACCCTCAGATAACAGTAACATGGCATTGCAAACAGGTTGACGAAAATCTCTCGAGTATTTTTTGCAAAACATCTTGTTTGCTCACACACTCTTAATACTCATGTTATGTGTGGCAAAATGTATCTGCTTGTCGCGTGGGCGGAATCAAAGTGGAATATCTCGTATCTTCTTCTCGTATTTAGTGCTATTTGCTTTGAATTTGATTTGATTACTATCGTTCGTTATTCGAGGGTTTTATGTAACTACTGCGTAACAGGTTCAGAGATACAATATATATTTTTCATTTCCATAGACATGTGTCTGACAGATTTCATTTTTTTTATTGCAGGATCACCTCAATCCAATGATCGTGATGCTGGTTTCTGTTCGGGCAGCTCTGAGGGTGGTGACGATCTATCAATGGATCATTCCAGACTCGAACCATGCAGCCCAACCGATGCCTCCGAAGACTCTGTGGAAGTTAAAGTCACTCCAATTACGTTGATGCGAAACAAAAGAAAAAGCACCGAACCCTCAAAAGTGATTTGTGAACGTGAAGAAACCGGACCTCTAAAGAAACGCATCCGCTACTCAACGGGCGCAGATGAGACGAATAACCATCACTACCGTCCCTCATGGGACTCCAGCCAACAACTACCCCACGAACTGATGCCAAATCCAGCTGAGGTACTAGTCCGACATCCCGGTGTAACGACGCTACATCGCCTGCCAATAATCCAAATTGATGAGATACAAGACGAACCTCTGGCGCTGGTCTTAAAGAAGCCATCACAGCCCGCAGAAGAAGACTGCCATCCACATGATGATATGTATCAGCATAAGCAACTCAATAGTCATAACCTCACACCCTCGGTTGCATCGTCAAGTGATAGTATCTGCGGTGGCAGCATCAGTGGTAATAATCAACAAGGTCGACCTCAACAGCGTAACTATAAGAACATGACGCGAGAGCGAAGAATCGAAGCGAATGCTAGAGAACGAACCCGCGTTCATACTATCTCCGCAGCATACGAAACTCTACGTAAAGCAGTTCCTTCCTATTCAAATAGTCAAAAGCTGTCCAAGCTGTCAGTGCTTAGGGTAGCCTGTTCCTATATTCTGACCCTCAGTCGAATGGCGGGTGAGGACTATAGTGAAGATCAAAGTGAACCATCGATTGCATCGTGTATTGAAGCGGTAACAGCGACAATACAAACGGAGGGAAAAATTCGTAAAAAGAAAGACGAATAGATACAAAAAATGGAGAGTGAACTTGTACCCGCCCATCACTGAGACTCGTGAATTGTGAATTTGCAAGAGTTTATTTAATTTAATTTTTTGTTTATTAAAGAGCGATTGTTGTAATATTTTGTTTAACAAATTCTGCAAGAAGGGGGAGGTTTTTGAATCGCAATCGGGATTGCCAACTTCAGTCAAATAAAGTAAACTCCACCGATTTCAGGCCTCTTCATATTTATTCAATATTGTAAAACAGTTTCGAAAGTCATACACAATAATTATAGTACAAAGAAATTAAGAAAAACACCTTACTTTTGTCATTTAATAAAAAAAATAAAATATATATTTTTAACGACAATAAACAAATGTTTTGCATTCGCCTGATTCTGTAATATTTATTGACAATAAAAAGCAAACACAATTGTTAAGAGACAACTTCAATAAAAAATCAACTATTTATTAAACTACACACAATTTTGAAAAGAGATGAAAATTATTGTAAAGTCATAAATTGTATATTGTACATAAAAAAAAACTCATTTTTGAAATGATAAAAAATAATCTCAAATTTTACTGTAAATGATATTTTTTTGTTCTTTTTGTTTTAGAAAAAAGTGCCATAAACTATACCTACTATATATATACTTAATTTATATTTGAAAAAAAAAAAAAACACGAAAACCTATTTTTAAGCATAAAAAAACATTTAAAATTAATGATAAAAAAAAGCAAATAAAATATAAAACAGTGAGCACATCACTGTTATAATTGAATCAAATTAAACAAATCGGTATTTTTATTGAAGCCTTTCAGTATTGTTTTCAGAACCGCCCTATGAAAAATCAAGGACACAATCCTCTGATGGAATTAAATAAAATTGGAAAGTCAAAAAGCCAAATTATGGCAACCCTATCTTTTATGTTTTTTACTTATCTTACCTAATCATTGACTAAGTAAAAATAAATAAATAAGTCGTCGGCGCAGCATATTCTTATAAGGATAAGTATTGATAAAACTTTGTTTTAGTTTTACTTAACGAATTTCAGTTGTTCGTTTATGTAATGGGGGAAAAGTAATGGTCCAAAGACAGAACCATGCGGCAACTCATATTTACTGACAAGAAACATGTGGACCAATTGGTTGATTTGGCGAAAGTTTTCTTGTAGATAGGAGACAACGATTTGAATTCTTTCCTAAGCTTTGACCAGAGAATGGGGGACCTGAATGTATCAAAGTCTTTAGTCGCGATCGATTTGGCTGCTTAGCAGATTTTTTACTTTTCTCAAACACATCCATTAGGAACTGGAAGATCGAAATTGGTCTGAATTTCAAGGCATTTCCATTCAATGTCTTAGAACTAGATTTATTATTTACATAAGTTCAATGTAATTGACTCAAAAACAGGGGGCTTATTCCCAAATGCGAGGCGGATCGCTTTTCATGGCGGATTGGTATTTTTATATTTCCAAAAGCGATTCGATCCATTCAAAAGCGATAGCTATTGTGAGGATTGCTGGCGGATTTATTGCCTGAATAGCTATCGCTTTTGACAGCTTTTGGAAATATAAAAATAACAATCAGCCATGAAAAGCGAAAACACAACAAAATACAACTTTATGAGGTGACGTTTATAGAGCTCAAGAAAATACCCACGTTCTGAATTTTTGCAAAAATGTATCGTCCTATCATCCCATTTTAGGTAATGATAATTTTATCTAAGTTTAATAAAAAAAAATGCGCCGCTTTCTCATCTGCAAACTGAAGAGGTAAATAATGTTGTCTCATGTGTTGATAGCATTCGTAATTCGCATGCAGCTTTTTGTGCGATATAGGAACCTGTTGATATAAGCACTCAGGAGGGGCGTAGTGAGGGTTCCAGCCGGGGGGTTTGACTTTCATTAAAATACCGAATTATTTTAGGAACTTGCCGACTGTATAGAAATCATGAAATCATGAGTTATAACGTCTTCGAGTTTGACCCCATAAAAGATGTTTTTGTGTGGGTGGTGCCACGCCCATTTGTTCAATTTCAATCAATACTTACGGAAACTATCCCGGGCCAACGTGGCCGCAGTATCGCAGTGGTTAGTGTGCTGGGGTGGCACCACGTAACTTGATACAATCGAGTTCAGTCGATACAATCGAGCTCTGGCAGCACCTCAATCGATTATCCTTGATTATCCTCGATTGAGACAAATTATGTGCTGCCAGAGCTCGATTGTATCGACTGAACTCGATTGTATCAAGTTACGTGCTTGCCACCCCTGGCTACTGTACGAAGATCCCATGTTCGATCCTCAGGAAAACACAAATTACATCTTAAGGTTTTTTCTACTGCGCCATCTCTCGCGAATGTCTGACAAACATCCGAGTATAACTGTCCTGAAAAGCTTCTCAATTCAGCCGCTCGGACTCGGCATCAAATTGTAGGTTCCTATATCATTTGTCCCAAAAATAAAACTCACACAAACGAGTAGTTGTGAGAAGCTAGGCCTAGAGATATACACGCCTGTTGCGCCAATACCTAAGATTGCCTGACGATGCCGGCCGTCCTTTTTAAAATGGAATCGAAACTCGGTAAATTTTAAGGAGTTCAGTCCGCAAAATTCAACGATTCAAAATCGAAATCGATATTTGCATGTTTTAAAACCTATACCTAATGAAAATCCGAACTCACTTATTACATATTGTTCCGATTCCGAGCTAATTTTTGAAAAGTGTTAGTTTTTACCAATTTTTTTAAATGCTTAAGTTAATAAATGTGGCTTTCTTGATTTGCCGACTCTTGAAAAGCGTGGGAGGTTATCGCACCCCTTTGGTTTCCTTAGCCTTAATGCGTATTCTAAGCTGACGACGACGAGAGAACGAAAGGTGCATGGTTTGAGATCTTCTCAGTGCACTTCTCATATATGCAAGCAAAATATTGGTCTGGAGATTCTATCCAAAACCAGTAACTATACAAAAATGTCCTTAAAAAAAGATCGGTCTAATTAACGCGGTGTAAGGCCAGTGCATCATTGGCTTGCAAGCCGAATTTCTAGCACCTTATTTTCATCCATAAAAGTTTTCTATCTGATCTCTTCACTGGCGCTGTCAACGAACTCGAGTGGAGTCCTTGGGAGGAGTAGCAAGTAAGTTACACTGGATCTTCTTGTTAAATAGAACTATAAATATTGGCGTCATAACCACAATAATTGTCAGTACAATTTACAACATACATAATCGAAAGTTTTTGAGAATTCCTTCCCAAAGCGAGTCGCCCGTACTCGCACAGGAAACGACTTTGCCCACATTCAGTGCTACTAGATTGTAGGAAATTTCCCTTTTTGAGCGAATATTTGTACTCGAAATGAGCTAAAAGGGAAAAGGGAATACTTTGTGTTTTTCAGAACAAACAAAAGGGGATTTTTGTTCTTTGAAATTTTCCCACCCCTGTTTTTGCAATAACTAATGAAGACTAATTATCCTATCATAGCCTTTTTTTCTAGCACGTCGACCTGATTAAGATCTACATATTGCACCATACATTAAAAAGAGGGTTTAGGCTAGGAGGTTTTCCACTTTTTTTGTAAAGTTTATGATACTGGACGATTTTTTCATCTCTTTCAGCTCTAGTTGGTCCCTGGAGAAGATATTCCTTCCAAATTCGTATATACCTAATGTTGTTTCGTCTTCTCCCATTCATAGCCTCGGCTCTCCGCTTAGTTGGCTGCATTTATTTAGCATAGGTCGTATTGTAACCCATGATGTCCTTGAAAAGTTGAGGAACTTAAAATTCTTAATTGACCCCTTACCTCTGGTGGGGGGAAGTCAACATAAATAATGAGTACACTCGTTGAAGTTTCTAGAATAACTCACAGTCTTTATTTTTCAAACTATCTTATATACTAAAATAATTCTTATCTTACAATTTAATTTACAACTAGAATTTCCCAGAAGGGTCATTTTGCATGAGTAGTATACGGAATCTAATACTTATGATTAGAATGCGAATGGCATGGCGTGTGCGTTGCAGCATGTTATTTGATAATATCATAATGCAGCGCGTGTAATAATAGATAATGATAATTAAATGATATTATTGTTGTGCTGTCACAACATGTTGGGGCCGCTTTATGCTGACGTCACACAAAAATGGGATTCACTTAGTTCTGTCTCGGCTGTCTCCGCTGTTGTCCTGTGTAAACTTGTACGGGCAGCTGCTTGAGGTCTTCTGGGTGATCGAGCATTACATTTCTCCCTTAATCGTACGGCCAAGATGAGGAACACCACTATAAGCAAAATTGTTGTGGCAGTTCCAATTGTAGTATAGTGCTGGTTTTTGTGCGTCTTTAGTTCCTTCAGCATGTTTTCCTGATTTTTCTGGATTTGTACGTCATGCTCTACCTTTAATATTTCGTTTGTAAAGTCAGTTGGTAGTACAGGAGCTTCCATCTTAGTGTGTCTAAATTCATTAAGTTGATGTGATACATTAATTGCTGGCAGGAAGGATGAGTCCAATTTGTGGGTTAAGGAGTGTTGTCCAATTATGATCATCGTTTGATATTGAATCATACAATTAGATTGCAACTGCAAGATCCCGCTACCCATTAATCGGATAGTCCTTGTGTTGAAGTCGCAGACAATATTCACACTGCACTCGTCAGGTATGCAGAAGATCCACGAGTTCCGATGATGCATTTCTATCCAATAAGTCCTGGCTACGACAGTTTGTGTTACGCATGAATCGGACAATTTTTTGTTGTGTTGAAGTATATCCATCTCGCAAGCGCTTACCCAGGAGCCTGACGTATATATCGGATGGCGAAGATCACACCAATACGTATTAGATGATCTGGGTTTGCACGATTTGAACTCTTCCTTGGTCATTGGATTAAGATGATCCCCTTGCAAGTTTACTAACAAATAGTCTGTAGATGGGACTATAAATGTGTAGTTTTGTTTATGCAACGTGGGAACTGGTAGTACTCTGAACGCCTTAAACTCTTCATTGTATAATAGTGGGAGGGTAAGTTCTATGATGATATTGTTGCCCGTAACTCTGCCCTTGGGATGGAGTTCCTTATACAGTTGTAACAGCGACTCATGATGTCGTTCTCCAGGTATCATCAAATTCCGAGGGATATTATCATGGATTCGCGTCAATTCCTTTCTTAGTTGTTCAATGGTTAGTATGAGTGGATGAATTCTTCCATGGTGAGTTGAGAGTACCACATCAAGTAATATATTTTGCGTGTTTTGGTAGTTTATCATCCTTAATATTGCATTTAGCGCCGTAGAAGTAAACATTTTAAACGCGTTGTATTTGTCGGTTTGCTTTTTAAAGTAGTTAATAGCGTTAGTTGTTTCTGATTTGAGGCATGTTCCTTCTTAAAAATGTTGAGCGTTGAGTCTATTATGGTCGTTTGGTTTTTGATCAATTGCAACAAGTGATTTTCGTTGCCTTGTATACTTTCAATAGTTTCTTCATACTTTTGTGCAAAGCGTTGATCTAATATTCCAAACAATTCATTGGTCAGAGTTCCAATAATGTCAAATGAAGAACGTCTAACTCTACGAGTGGCATCTTCGTTAGCATGAAGGAGAACTTCGTTGTTTAACTCAATTTGTTGAAGTTGGCGTTGAAATTGACTAAACGTATTTTCGCAAAGGTCCGTGGTATCGTCTGTAAGGTTGGTGGCCATGCAGATCTCGTTCATAAGTTTTAAGCAGTCCTGGTAGGTATAGAATTCGGCCCAGTAGTTCGTTAGGTTGAAAAATACTCCAGTCTTCCATAAACTAGCAATCATGTTTATTCTCCCAATATCTTCAAAGAATATGCCAGGTTCACTGGTGAACTGTGTAATTTTTACTTCTTCAAGTTGCTTAGGTGTTGCAGGAGTTACACATGCAAAGATTATGCATATCCATAAAAGTGGGTGGAATTTTGTCGTTTTTTGGGGACCTCTTCTACCCGGTTCTCTATTGTTTGTCTCCGGCTTTTTTGACCTTGTTGTTCCTAAGTTCACTTGTTGGATTGGTAGATTCTGTGGTCGCTCTGGAGATTCACTTGTGTGTGGTTCAATCGGAAGAGGGCACAATTTTGTAATTGGTCTCTTAAAATATTTTTTGTTGCAAGATACGGTGACAGAGCGCACCTTGTTATCCATTGCTGGATGCATCTCAGCAACGCGTCCCATCATCCAGTTAGTTGGTGGTAAACGATCTTCCTTCACAAGCACGATGTCGCCAACTTTAATACTGGTTTCTTCTCTTTTCCATTTAGTACGTTGCTGTAGCAATGAGAGGTATTCACTTGACCATACCTTCCAAAAATCTTGAGTCATTTTTTGTGTTAGTTTCCAGCGGGAACGATAGCTGCGTGTTTCATCCATGATTGTATCGGGTGCGGCATTCAGCGCTGATCCGATGAGAAAATGACCAGGAGTGAGTATTGGAGTATCATCCAGGTCATTGTTTAAGACTGTCAGAGGACGTGAATTTAGACATGCTTCTATCTGTGTCAGTAACGTCGTCATTGTATTCTCGTAAGCAAATCTTTATCCAAATCGATTCTAAGCAAATAAATTGCATAATTATGTATACCTGATAACATGTCACCAAGTCAATTGAGTGGAACAAATCAATTAGCTTGAGGGTATCTAATACCTCGAACATTCATAATCAAGTGCATAACATTCATCATTCAAAAAACGCCCTGAAACACATATTCTACGGCCACAATCATTCACAATCTTTGCAGCGCGGCGACCTCACCTAACATCATGTATCTCATTGAATATTCTAAATAATTCCACTGAATGCAATTTGAAGAATAGAACAAATCTAAATATTTTTCCTTGCAAGTCTGTTAATGTTTCCACTTAAGAGGTGTGCGCACTTAGTAGTAAACACTCTTTTTGAACTGGAGCACAGTTTCAGCTGAAAGAAACTATTCAGTTGGAAGAATTTGAGTCGTTTTGCCCCCCGGGCCAGCGCTGTCTCTTCTCCCATTGATAAGCCTGATGCAATATCGACAACTGATTACGTGAGAGCGCTCATGCAGAAAAGAAAAGCAACAAACTGGAGACTACCCTGGGTAATTAACTTATTTTTATTCTTTTTCATAATTTTTTTTTTTTTTTTTTTTTTGTATATGTATTTTGATATAACATTGTTTTCATTTTTATCGGTACAGGTTTGGTAGTGGGCTCCAAGAAACCACCTGTGCCTTTGTGACAAGTGCGCACCTTTCTTTTCGCAGAGCAATAAACAAAACAGCTCTATACAACCGACCGAGACATACAGAGACTTAAAGTGCCAATGGCCACGTCAGTTGAACAGGGTTGTCCTCGTTTGTAATTATTGGCTTTTGGGTGATTCCCAAAATTATTTCAGGGGAGGTTATTTATCTGAAGAAGAGGTAAAGTTGGAAAAAATCAAAATTGATTTATAGGGCTATTTCACTGAAAATGTATTTGAAATTATGCGGATAATGTTGACGAAATCATCCCTATTCCCATTGTCATTTCGAATTTCGACTGCAAAAAAAAAAAACAGAAAGCTTCGTCCAAAAAAGTCAAAAAAGTCTCGTCCAAAACATCACCTCCGTATATTTGAAGATGTCTGGAACGGAGGTCTACCAGGTTTTGAGTTATTGGTATAATTTCCAATCGAATACAAAAATGTGCACGACTGAGTCGCATGTAAACTTGCTCCTATATGACACATACCTATACCAATAAATGCTATAGAGTTTAAGGTTTTCAACCTACACGGATATGAGTTATATAAATAATATGTGAAAATATTCCTATGTATAGGCATTCTTAAGAATTCGCAATCAAGTCTACGATTTGTAGACTCAGCTTAGACCTGGTGAAAAAAGTTGCCATATAAAATGTGTTGTTTTAATGCTTTTTGAAGACAGTTCGCATTCATAGGACATAAACTCAGTAATTTACATGCATTTTATTTCAATTTAGGCTTACATGAGAGTAAAACATGCATCACTGTTTACGGCATAAAAGCCATAAGCGATACCTACCACCTTCACAGTTGGATATCAAGATTGTGTTGAAAGATTGATTTTACATTAAATTCAGCACTTGTAATGAGGCTAAGACAACTTCCCATGCGTCTTGATTAGATTTCCCTGTATGTGGTTATTAATGTCATTCGTCGTCGTTTGGACGTTTATGACTTAATCTAAGCTTTTTATGGTCGACTTATTCATAATGTTGGTGTAAATAAATTATGTTTTTCCAGTCAGATTGTCACCTAGACAAATTTTTTATGCAAAATTGAAAAATTGCATGAGAACTCGAGGCCAAAACTTTTATTAGATTAAACAAGTGCGCAACAAAGTAATGATGCATCAAACGGGTGGTCTTAGCGGTATGAGTATTGTGTGGCTATGGCTTTTATGTTAACTGGTATAGAAAGATATTAAAAAAAAAACCCATTCAGTTACAAAATCGTGATCATCTGCATCAGTGAGACTTGGAAACTTTTTAAGACTCTCACTTGCTCTCACAAGTCAAACGAAGTGGATATCTAAAATCAAGTCCAATAAGACTACTAGACCAGACACGCCCTAGAAGCCAAGCTATTAAAGGTAGCGGTAGACGACTTGGTGGAGTTCATACACTACACTCATACACCAACTATTCTCCAAGATTTGGTTGGAAGAAAGTATGCATGATGAATTCAACCTCAGCATCGTTTGTCCGGTTCCGGTTCACAAGAACGAAGACTTTCCAAACTGGTTATGCCACACCGAAACCTTTAATGCCAATAAAGGCGAGAAAGACAAGGTGATGCCGTCATGTAACTTCTTCAACATCTTGAAAGAATTGAGCGAAACTCTCATCAGGCCAACACACAAGGCACGTTATTTCAAAAGTCCGTCCTATTACTGGAATATGGCAATGATATTGACAAAATTGGTAGAACACATCGATCCGTTGCTGGAGCGTTTACTAGTATAGAAACGAAACGGAGGCGGATAAAATGGGTTTATTCAGTTAATGAAGGCAAAACCAAGTATCAATAATCAGCTATCAAAAAGTGACACCCAGACCCAACTCGACGAATCGAACAAAACGTCATGTCACAATATTAGACTGCTACAACTTTGAGGTAAAAAGAGACTTTGTCACCTTGGCTCTGCGATAAATTCTGATAACAACATCTCAGTAGAAATTGAACGAACAATGACTCTTGCCAATTGCTGTTTTTTTTTTTAACCGAGAAGGCATATCTTTTAGAAGAGCTCTGTCGACGCTGTCTACCTCAGCTGGGTTGAGTAGCTGATTATCCAAGACAACTAAGGAGATTATACATATATAAGACCTTAATCATCCCAGTCCTGCCTCATGGCGCTGAAGCTTCGATTCTCTCAAAAGTAGATGAAGATATCCTCGGTATCTTCAGGGGAAAGATTCTTCATAAAATTTCAGGTCTCGTTTGCGTTAATGGGCTGTGAAGTAGCCGATTCAACGGAAAACTATACCTTACCGATACGAGTTGTACACCAACATAAACCCAGACAAATTGCGCATCAGTCATCTAAGATGGCTAGGCGATATGGACTCTTTTGCAGCCCAGCCCAAAGAGTCTTCGACTCAAACCCTAAGAGATAACGCATTAGAGGAACACCTCACCTTACCCGGCGAACGCTATATGGCATTCTATGAAAAATTGCTCGTGGAGACCACAAATAGTATTCTATGAAAAATGGTATTCTATCTATTGCTCAGCTCATAGCTTGTTATCGATAGTATTCTATGGGGTGTACTTTTTTGTTGTGACGCATGTGTTTTCGTGGGATGGCTATGGAAATTGAAAGCTATGAAATGCCCACCCTACATTTTATTGCATACTATCGTTGTTTCTTTCTATGACAAATGACAGATGGCATTCTATGAAAAATTGCTCATGGAGACGCGGTGTTAGGTTGTGACCACAAGTAAAAGGGGTCAATGTCTGACATATTATAATTGGTTTCAAAGGAAACTAATGAATTATCTATAAACGTCTTTAAGCCCTAGGCCACACATTCCTTCCCATCAAAGTCGTCTCGAGCGAGACGATTAGATATTTAGATTAGTTGAGAAAATAAGGGTAGATTGTACACCGAAAATTTCTTCTCTTTTCTATTCACTTAAAATCAACCTGTCTCGCCCGACACGACTTTCATGAGAAGGCATGTGTGGCCCAGCACAAAGGACTGCCAACGAAGCATTTTTAAAAATCTGTCTTTTTTTTATAATATCAATCGAGGGCGGCTAACACCTTTAGGACCTATGCTATCTATGGGCATTTCTAAACCAAATACACTGCCAATATATAGTTTACATTATGTACTTTTATGGCTAGACCCAACTATATGTAATTTGTCTCGGCTATTCAAAATGGGAGTTTAATTAGAAATATATTTGATGATAGCACCAGCTCAGCTAAGTGCTACGTGCAACTGAACTCGTATTGCTTTGCTATCATAGGTCAGAGGCTTCCTATTGCATGACCAGCGAACAAGGGAGTTTGTTTATGCGTATACCTACACTCCTACATGTGTAACACTTAGGGTATTATGAAACTATCAATGAAATCTCAGCCGAGTATGTCATCAGCCCTTGCACAAACCAGTCTGCCGACAATAATAACTTTTATTTTTAATTTACTCTAATTACATATTCTAATATACATGTAGATGCAATTATTCATCGTGTGTCTCTAGAGTGCAATGACTGACTGCGGCATTAGCTGTATATAGGTTTCAATGTCATTAAGACGGTTGAATTTGCATTAATTGATTGTGTTTGAATATTTTTCGCTATATCGAGTAGGTTTACGCTATCAAAGTCTTAAGAAATTCCCAAGGCAGATAAAAATATTGCCAGCATTTGGTAAATATTTTAGACCCACATGGGTGCATGTGAACTTGACCTATTGCGTGAAATTGTAATCAACTTATCTCTTATTAGATTTGAGAAATCTAAACCTTGGTAATAATTTTAGAAAATAGATGGACATCGATAGGAAAGTCTAAAGCGACTATCTTGAGGTTTTTGCGATACGAACGATATACGTTTTAGATAGATGCCATTGATTGCATTTCTTTAGTTCGACCTGACGTCACAAGGAAGTGATTTTAGCGAGAGATACATATTATACGACACTGATGGAAAATCAAGTTTTTCATTTCATGACTCGTTTGTAGCAAAAATAGTGGAAATTATTGAGCTTTATACTTAAGCTTAACCCTTGCTGGTTACATTTTGGGTCGCGCTACAGTTCTTGATGGGCCTGAGCCTTTACCAATACACCTCTCTAGTTATTGCGATATTTTGCTTAGTAAAGGGTCCGCCAAATATATATATATTTTTTTGAAAATGCTATAAAAAAAAACTACTGAATATTTTCTCAAATTTCTTTTTTTATTTGAAAGTACAATCCTTCCGGTTAATAATGGAAAATAATTTCATTCAAATGGCTTTCTCGGCTGGCCATGCAGTAGCCTACACGATGGGTCCAATTTTTAAGCACATTATCGATTGTGTGCAGCTGTATTTCACCAATGGCTTCACGAATATTGTCCTTCAAAGCGTCAATTGTCTCTGTCATATCAACGTAACACTTATCTTTTACGGCACCCCACAAATAATTGTCCAACGGTGTCAAATCGCAGCTCCGCGGTGGCCAAACGACATCAGCTCTGCGGCTGATAATGCGATCTTCAAAAACAGGACGCAAAACATCGAGTGTAGCTTCGGCTGTGTGGCACGTAGCGCCGTCCTGTTAAAACCAAATGTTGCCAATATCCTCCTCTTCAATTTTTGTGAACAAAAATTCTTTCAACATGACCCGATAACGATCGCCATTGACTGTAACGGCCACTCCTTGTTCATTTTCGAAGAAAAATGGCCCAATTATGCCTCTGGACCAAAATCCGCACCAAACAGTGACTCGTTTTGGGTATATCGGCTTTTCAATGTATGCGTGCGGGTTTTCTGTGCCCCAAATGCGACAATTTTGCTTGTTAACATACCCGCCACGATCAAAATGAGCTTCATCTTAAAAGATGATTTTTTTTGGCAAAATCGGCATCTTCTCTAAGTCGATCGCAGGCCGAAAACGCATTGGATGGTCAGTTGGCTTCAACTCCTGAACCAATTGGACTTTGTATGGCGTCATACCAAGGTCTTTATGCAAAATTCGTCTCAATGATGTCTCCGAAATGTTCAATTGTTGAGAACGACGGTGAATTGATGTTGATGGCGCTTCACGCACACTTTCTGCCACAGCAGCAATTTTCTCGGGTGTAGGCACTGTTTTTGGATTTTCACGCCTTGGTTTATCGATGAGGATGCCAGTTTCTTTCACTTTTTTCACAAGATAACGAACATACGGAGCTGACGGTGCTTCTCTTCTTCCAAAATCCGTACGCAATTTTCGCACACATTCTGCAACATTACCATGATTTTCAAAGTAATGTCGCAATATTTCCCAGCGTTGTTCAAGCGTATACACAATAATATTCGTTCAGCGGAAGGATAAAACTAATTATCTATCAAATCAGACATGAGCTAAGTGTTACCATTCGCGAAATAAGCACTAGTTAAAAAAAAACGTTAGATGGCGGACCATTTATTTCCAAGTTGCTTACGTTCCTTCTAACCTGTGTCACCTTAGATCAGGCACGTAGCCAGGGAGGGGCTTGAGGGGCTAAAACATTCTAAAGCCCCATTTAGATGGTCATTTCAGTTGCAGTTGCAGTTGAGCTATCAGTTAAGCTTTCAGTTAAACTGATGTCTAAATGCAAAAATTGAAGCGTCTAACTGAAACTGAGACTGAAACTAATGGAATTTCCATAATCAGTTGTCAGTTTTAGTAGATATATCTTTTAACCTACGGCTAATCACGAGTAAATTGAACGCTCAACTGAATACTAGACTGATGTCTAAATGCACCGTAGAACATCACTTTAACTGAAAGCTTAACTGGCATGACAGTAATATTTCCTTTGTAGAGCTCTTTAATTGCATCTCAATAAGTATTGAAGAAATAAATAGCAGGACGTGGGCGATTTTTTGGAAAGCATCAACACTTTTGGCAGCGGTCCAAAAAAGTGATTTCCAAGTGAGCCTCATTGAACGCGAAAAACTATTCAGTTTAACGCTGCTCTTATCAGTTTTCCTACAGAACAAATCCTTAGATTTCATTTCTGCAATCGACCGCACAAAAGAAGTTTTGAATTCTTTTAAGAAGATCAGAGAAAATGCCGAAGAGTTTTCAGAGAGGCTTTTCAATCCGCATCCTAACTTGCCGAGGACTTATTTGAAGAACTTCATTGAAACAACTTCCAATCGCATTCCAATCCAGAAACCTCTCATTCTGAAGCCTATTTTAGAGTGTCGATACTGATTCGTTAATACAAAATCTTTCGAACAGATTTATGGTCTACCAAGACGTTCTACCATCATTTCAAGCTCTTCTCCCTCCCAGGCTTTGCTGTAGTTGAGCGAGTGAACGAAATGGAAAAGCTAACATGTTACTTTGATAATGCAATTTTGTTGTCAGCTGTAAAAGCTGATATGTGTGACAAGACTTACTTTAGAGGTAGGTATATGGCCTTTGCCACGCTTCCAGTGACTACCAGCTAGTGTTGAAAGAACCCTTTCAGCTATGAAAATGGTTAAAACGTTGCCATGAAATAAAGTCTTATGCAAAACGTAATTTTGGACTTTATTGCACTTCTGAAATTGCAATAAAGTCCAACTATCTTAGTCGACTGATTCTGATTTTTCTGACCAAAAACAAATCCTATATGTCATCTTAAGGACTCCCAACTCCTAAACTCTCAAAACGAAAATCACTAAAAGAATATTTTGCTCAAAATGGATATTGATATCTTAATCCGTCTTCTGCTTCATAAAGCAGGACTTGGATGATGAATTGATCAGGGTCTTATATGGAGTATCCTCTGGTTTGCATAGGTACAACTATTTCAAGTATGATGTTGAAAAAGTAACTTGACAGTGCATCACCTTGTCTAAGTCCTTTATTGACATCAAAAGTCATGGTGCGACTGTTTCCGACCTTAATGGAGCCAGCGAGCTTTCTTCACACCCTGACGGGGCTCTTTTTCATTATATATATTTCATTTCTATCAAGGTGTCGCACTTAAACAGATAATAACTATCGCACTTTTTTGTTTTCTACAAGATCTATCATAGAAGTGTGGCAATGCTGAACATACCGGGAACAAAAACTGCACAGATAGGGGCAAATCAGTTTGTTTAAAAATGTTTTCAGAGGCTTACACAGTGTACGACAGACAGAACTTTGATGCCTGTATAGTTCGTGCAGTTTAGAGAACCTTCTCTCTAAAGGTGTCCGTTTGGCCGTGGATTCTAATAAAATTTCCGAATGTTGTTCATATAAACTTCACGCCTCTATTTCATATATCCCGTCCTCTTTCGTGCTTTTTCTTTTCCTCTTGTGGAGCTTATACAGACTTCTCTCTTCTTTGATCACATGAAATCAAGATTATTTGAATGGCCACATAGTCGAGGTCTATAGCCGCATGTGCTTACTGGCAGTCTTTATCAAGCCAAAGGTTATCGGGTGAAGCATAGCATAACAGATACATCGTTTCTGATAGTCTCTTGGCATCGATGCTACTGGTTTTCAGCATTTGATGTTGGCTGCATAGGACTTCTCGATAGGTTAAGAGATATCCGATCGGCAAAGAATTTGGCGGTTTGTTTCGATCGCTGATGCTCATCTCACAGTCTTTTCGTAGCGTCTGAGATATCTGCAATGGTACTTTGGCTACAACATGTTAGTGGTCCAAGCCTATGTTTGGCCTTCCTAGGAGAAGTGCCTTAAGTTGATCGCAATATTATCAATTTAGTTGATGGTTTGATGTTTGTTCTGGAACAGTCCTTGGTATGGTAGGTAGGTAGGTAGTAGTGGCGGTTTATATAAAAACCCAAGTAGCACTAAGTGCCGTTTTGTTACCACTTACTCATTTGACCTGGTTGTTGTAAGTATGTCGAAGGGTGGTTTATATCCGGCCTGTGGAATTCAAAAAGGTTAGAAGTTCGTTGATGCTATTCTTCTCGACTTCCTCTAGGGATGCGAAGAAGGGTTTACCCAGAGTTCGCTGTTTAGTCCTAGCTAGTGCCGGACAAACGCATAGGTAGTGAATGAGGTTTTCTTTTTCGGTTGCATCGTTACAACTGCGGCAGTGTGTATTATGTGGTATGGTATGCCTAATCTGACTGCATATATGGTCTCCTATGGCCTGTGGTAATTGTGGTCCTTGGTATTATCGTCCTATTTCTCTACGGGGGTGTGAGCCCACATCAAGCTGGCGTCAGTGACTTCAGACTTGGTGCGGATAATACTCAAAAGACTTTCACTCACATGTCGAAAGTTCAAGTTTTCTTGTCTTGATTTTCAGGCCCCTTATAACAAATCCGCACCAGAATAAACGCTGTCTCTACATGGTTTGATACCGAGTTTACACATAATATTAAGACGGTTGTTTTATTCCAAAAATTGCATCTCTAAAATGTGACGAAGTATTTGACACTAAGCATAGTCTCTCTTAAAATGCCCCTTCTCCAGCTCCCCATTAGAAATCGTTAAAAAAGTGATAAAAAATTGTCAAAGTAGCTTTGGTAAGGCTTAAGATTTATCGCTCAACCTGACTGGAATAATAGGCGAGACACTGGATCTCGAATCTCAATCGGTGCCGCCAAAGATTAAGCACTTAGTGTAGTCTCCCAAGTGAAAGGTACCTGTTAGTAGTTAGGGGCTAGGCTTTGGCTGTCATTGCATACCTTATATCCATTTAAACTGCGCTGAAGCTAATTTTATCTCTGATGACTAAATTAAGAGCAGTAAACACTTATCTACAGCACTGAGCCGATTTGTTTTTCCCGAGATCACCACCACCTTTTACTTTCTTATGAAATGCAACATTGTATTGACATCAGCCAATTTATCTTTATAGCGTGGCGGCTATAATTGATATCGTCAATAACCAATATCTGGCTAAATGCATTTTTTTTTTTTTAAACTCCGGTAGTAAAAAGTAAAATTTATCTCTGACAAGTCATTATAACTGCAAATATCCTGTGAGTGAACTCCTTAGCTTTGTCCAACATCTGCTCTGGCTTTTAGCTGAACTAAAGATAAAAATAATTTTCCACAACAGCCGTCATCGCAAAGTATTATACCCCTTACGTTAATCGACGCACAAACTCGCAATATACTTGAGATTTTTGACATTTAGTGCGTCGCAAAATTGGTCGCTTAAAAAAAATAACCGCAGTCTCAGCCTGGTTACAGTAATTTACGTTGATTGCGACAGTTAATAGCCCGATAACAGGCCGTCAACATTTCATCTTCGTTTCTGACCGATAAGACAGAAGCTCTCACATTTTGGTCAACAAAAAATATTCTTCGAAGATACGAGCGCATTTCGAAACACCCATATCACTCTGTTTAATTGTCATTTTCAATTTATACTTAACGGTGATAAACAGGCCGAACAACTCTTGAATAAAATCTCAGCCAACAACACCAGGTCCACCGCTGATAAGGTCGATGCTAAAGGTCCACAAGTATACAAGGAATCACGCAAAAACCGTGCGCAAGTATATCTGGCACGAGAAGGCAGAAAAAACAAATATTTGTAATTTTTTGACGAAACTTATCTGCTAAATGACTGGCAACTGTCGTGCAGATGTTCTACTGATTGATCCATATCGGTTGGCAGGCGGAAAGCCCCTGCCTCGTCATAGAAATACATATATACCCACTGATAGATACAGTATCTGTGTTAATTCGCTCAATGAAATGACTGCTCTAAGAAGTTGGTTGACCCAAGGAGTCAAGCTGAAGCGTCAATTCTTATCAGGGTGGTTGGCCGCATGTTTGCCCTCTGACGTTTGTTTGTTTGGACATTATGAATCTGTCCATATGCAAATTTTCACAATCGGCGAACATTGTAGTCGTTCTGTGTTATGTGGCCAAAGCCATCGCAGCCATATGGTGAGATTCGAAAACAAATCCAGGTGCGATAAGAGATGTGCCCCGGAACTAGTTGTGTTTGACGGTCTTAAATCTGTTTACCAAGATAGTGACACCACCGGGCATAACACAGAAAGAGGAACAAATAAGCAAACAGAATGAATTGACGATGACGATCCAATGTGGATGGCGGCGCGGCGGCAAATGAAATGCCAATAAATATTCGGTTCGGTTAATTTGTATGCGGAACGTGTGCGATCCGATATTAAAGATTTACGATGCGTGTATGCGTTAAAAAAGGGAACGAGATTGGGCGACGATCGATAGGGTCTTTTGGGACATTTGGGTCCTTAAGAAATTCCACAGAAAATGGGATCGCAAAAAAAGATTTCAATGGAAAAACAGACACAAAAGGGAGCAACTGAATCGTGGATTCACGAATCGCTATTGTTTTAGCGAATAATTTGATTTCGAAATGAATTCAATTGAATTGATTTGAAGGAGTAGGACACTTCCTTCCTAGTGGCCATATGTGATTTTTAAGCTTTGTAGGTAATTGAGAAACGAATTTTGATACACTCATCCGAATATTTGGAGAACTAGAGGTAGAAAAGTACAGTATAGGTCCTACAATTGTAAATCAGAAAAAAAACAACGACATTCGGTCGGACCTTCATTCGGATCTGCATGTGGAATGTTTAGAAGAACCGCATGCAGCCGAACTATTAGCGTATGCCTTATATTGCAGAAGCAGATTAGGATAAGATGATGCAAACTCCGCTGTCAGGCAGAATGAATATTTGCCGTGGAAGATTAAAAGCTAAGACTTCCGTCCATATGACCAAAATGAAGCGAGGGTAGCAATTTCCCAGTTCATGTAAAAAAATCTGCTGGACGGGGACTAACTGCCGGTTTAACTGCCGAGCTTTTTAAGGCAGAACCGCATGCAGCCGAACTATTAGCGTATGCCTTATATGGCAGAAGTAGATTAGGATAAGATGATGCAAACTCCGCTGTCAGGCAGAATGAATATTTGCCGTGGAAGATTAAAAGCTAAGACTTCCGTCCATATGACCAAAATGAAGCGAGGGTAGCAATTTCCCAGTTCATGTCAAAAAATCTGTTGGAAGGGACTAACTGCCGAGCTTTTTAAGGCAGCGGGAGATGACTTGGTGAGAGCATACACCAACTTGTCTCCAAGAATTGGTCAGAGCAAAGTATGCCTGATGAATGGAATCTCAACAGCGTACGAGAAAGGAGACCCTCTAAATTGATAAAACTATATATGCACCAGTCTCCTCAGCATCTCATGTAAGATCCTATCTGCTGTACTATGTGAGCGCTTGAAACCATTCGTCAGCGAGGTGATTTGTCCCTACCCTACCACAGAATATCACTTTGAGGTGGTTAGGGACTGTGTCTACCTCGGCTGCGCTATACACTCTGACAATGACACAACAGCAGAAATCAAAACGACACTTGTCAAACGCTGTTTCTTTGGCCTAAAATGGCAACTGACTAGTAAAGCCTTGTCTAGAAACACTAAGGATACTCTATATAAGACACCCTCATCATTCCAGTCCTACTCTATGGCGCAGAAGCATGGACGTTAACAAAGGCGGATAAAGATCCTCTTGGTCGTTTCGAACGCAGAGTTCTTCAAGTGATTTTCGGTCCCGTTTGCGTTTAAGGTTAATCTAAGGTTAATCTTTACACACGGGCTTTGGAGGATTAGATTTAACAGCGAACTCTACGAGCTATACCAGCGACATCGACCTGGTCAGAAAAGTACGTATCAGTCGACTAAGACAGCTAGGATATGTAGAGTGAATGGACACCAACGCTCCGGCCCGAAGATACTTCGATTTCAATCTGGAGGGATAACACAGTGGAGGAAGACCTCGACTTAAGTGGCATGCACAAGTGGAAGGATATCTCAACCAACTTGGGGTGCGCAACTGAAGGCGGTTAACCAAAGATCGGGCTAACTGGAGAGGCGTATTGGTTGAGTCTACCCCGGACTGTAGCGCTATCCAAGTACCTAAGTTAGTTTAATAGGAAATAGAATAATGTACATTAGAATAATCCAACATTGAAATAACTTGTCGCAGCCATATTAGTGTTAATTCTGTCTGATTGACTGAACGGGTACATTTTCGACTATTTTCTGATAATATTTTAAGCCCATACAATCCTATTATATTGGAGCTTTTAAACTGTTTCAAAGCAGATACATACCTAGACCTACTTCCAAAAATAAATATGAACTCTTTTAACATTCAGTACTACGAACTGCGAGATCCCGATAGGATTTTAGTGTTGCATGAGTGTTCTCATATGAACTAACCTTGCCCTAAAACAGCCAAAGAAGCCACTTCTCAAGATAGCAACATCCAATAAAGTGATTCCAATATTTCACCACAGAGGTGTAAATAACATCATAACATCATTTATAGTTAGCAACTTCATAAAAAACAACCCAATTTTCACCTCAAACAGAAAAGATAAATTTTATACAACTCGCACATTGTAAAAGTGTGATTTCAGCTCTTGTTTTTATAGTTCGCTAAGTTACTCATACAAGTGGATTTATTAATTTCTTTTACATTCTCGAGAAAAAAAAATCAAATCACAAAAATTAGCGTCAATCTGTCACCAATTAAGAGACAGAAATAACATATTTAATCATTTTCATCCATCGTTGCGTAGCTAATGCTCATGATCATTACAAATACAAAATTTGTACCTGTTTGTATATATATGCAATTGAAAACCACTGTCCGGGCCATAAGAGTTTTGAAAATTCCCACCCATCTATCTCCCCACCCCACAACCAGTTGATTCTACAACTGAACCACTCTAAAATGTAGCGCGGTATTGTGGCCAAATTAATTAGACCACAAGTGTTAATTTTGTACAATTTAATTCGATTTATTATCAAAAAAATAATAATAATAAAAATCGGGAAAAATCATCGAATATTTGCGACCAACAAAACACAAACGTCTGATCGGTCGGTGATCTAAAAATACGCATACGCCATCGAAAGCAAATAAGCAATATAATGCCGTTTCTATAGGGTGAAATCACAGCCAGCAATAGTTTTGAACACAGCGAGGTAATAAAGTGGAATTCATAATGACGTGCATTTTTTTTTTAAATAGGCCCAAGACCCGTCATTGTAGCGCAATAAAAAAAAATAAATAAATTGCAATAGTAGGTATGATGACTTGGTAGCACTAAAAGTAATGCCGGAGACGAAAGTGGCATGAAGCATGCTCCATCTATTTTGTTTTTCGTTGAAGTTGTTGTATTTTACGATTTGGAGTCAATAAAAGAAAATCCAAGAATTATATCGAAATCCCTCGGTTTATTAAAAAATCAAAATCAAAAAATTAGTTTCCTATTCCCACCATCATTACATGTTTTGCATCGTTTTTGAAAAATGTTCAGTTGCGAATACACATTAATGGCGAACCTCTTGTTTTGGGGTTGCATTTTGCATATCTACAGGCCCAGGATTTTTCATGTATTGGTGCTGTACAAAATAAAAGGAGCGCCATTAACGCACGCATACTTGAAAAAACCCAGGCCCATGGTATAGCATGGAAAATCATTGCTGCCATTGATTTTGACATTTCACACGTATTCAAAGACAGGGTAATTTTTTCATTGCAACTGAGCAAAATAACGACTTATTCAAATTATTTCGAACGTTTTATAACAGAGGGCGCACTCACCACTCAAACAAAATTGCACGAATTGCACGATGACATTTAAGTGTTTTCGTTTGGCGTTAGGCAATAACGCCCAAGGAAATAGCGCCCAAATCGATTTGGATCTTAAGTTTGCTAAAATGAAGTAAATTTCTTTCACTTTTGAGGTTATGACATTGCAATATAAACAAACGCAGCGCTGCCAGAAATACATTTTCGTGTTCAGTAGTCACCCCGAACTAAGCTCACAAAGTTACAGCCTTCCTAAAATGACTTGAGAAAAAACGTTGCTAGCTCTTACTCTAATAACTCAATGCTTCAAAATCATAATCTCACTTTGTCTCAATTCCGAAAATTTTGAAATCGAAATCGAATACAGTGAAATGTAGAACACAAAAATTCAATTCCGATTTCATTTCGAGTGAAAGTGAAATGTGGAACCTAGCAGTAAGACTGACAGCGTTCAAGAATCTAGTTTAGTAAGTCTGACAGCTCTCTAACTTCATGTTGCTCACATGTGTCTGAGGAGGCGAAAAATTCAGTTTTGACATTTCTAATGGGTTATCGGAGAGTATTGGAGAGCACGAGAGACCGCATTTCGATTGCCCTGCCTGACGTGTAGAGCACCAATCAGAAACTCAGAACACATGAGAAAATAAAAATTCAATTTAAATTAAATTTCGCGTGTCCAGACAATTCAAGTCGACTTACGATGACTACATTCTTAAATGCGGCAAGTAATACTACAAGTTATTTTTCGAAACATTATTCAGTTTGCTACCGTTACAGAGTTAATTTTCCGCAATATTACTACTTAATGGACTCCCAATCCCTGAAAGTTTTAGCAACAAATTTCAATTAATTTACAACTGCAATCCTACAGGAATTTATAAAAAAATAAGTACATACTCGGAATACACCTATAAGTGGCAAATGTCTATCACGATATAACTTCCGACACAACTTTAAGGTTACATTACATTACCAGACCGACTGGGAACAGAACAAACCAACAAGGATACTTGATGACCAAGGGTATAGCACAAGACAACACATACAGATTATGCAACTATATGATGTAGAAACAGCAGAACGCATACTTTTATGTGACTGCAACTGCTTAGCAGGGGACATAGCTGCCAACTTACCCCAAGAGCTAACCGTTTTTCTAACAAACTGCGGCATCATAGATGAGCTCTAAATGAAGGATATAACAATAGGCCCATCTGTGTGAAAAACTGTAAAATGTTCGCTGTTACCTCAAAGCGCGGAAACTACTGGACGAATTTTAATTAAACTTTTTTTTAAATGTTTCTTAAGACTGTGAGATGGTTTTAGGCTATGTCGTTTATAGCTACGTCCTTAGAAACAGTTGTTAGCCAAAATGTATTTTTTTCAATACAATGCTTTGTGGTGGTGGGTGCACAATGCACATGGAAGCTTTGCGTTGCGCATGTAATCAATGGGCACGGTAGTGCCTTAGCCAAGTAAAGGCACACACCCATTTTACAGTAACAAACTTACTGCTAGGTTCCACATTTCACTTTCACTCAAATGAAATCGGAAATGAATTTTTGTGTTCTACATTTCACTGTATTCGATTTCTATTTCAAAATTTTCGGAATTGAGACAAAGTGAAATAGTGATGTCGAAAAAATGTCGGAATTTCCGAATCGCTCAAAATGCAGAACACTGAAAACGAATTCAATCGATTTGCAATTTCGATTTCACTCGATTTCTGGAACCTAGCTGTTAGGCTGTTTTCCAATTCTCTTTAACTTCGGAGCCAATTGAGCCAAAAACTTGAAGAATTTGCCAAGCTCATTAAAAAGGTCCACCTCACTAAATTCCATCTCTGCAGCATTAGGGGTTCTCATAATACAGGGCCCAGATTCCGTAAAATGAAAACGATCGAACGATATCGTTTTCACTAAACCTGTCTCTATCATATCTGTGGCAATAGACAGAGACTACTATTGTCGAAACGATATCGTTCGATCGTTTTCATTTTACGGAATCTGGCCCCAGGACTTTAAAAATCACAAAAACCGTACCTGACTGACTCACTCGCTCACACACTTTAGATGATAATCATCGAAATTATGAAGCACTCCCTCCGATCCTAGAATCGTGAAATTTGGCAGAATGATAGATCATGTACTGGTACTTTGTGTTTTTTTCCGGGGATCGAACCTGGGACCGACCCCTCGCACAGTAGTCCAAATTATTTTAAAAATGTTCAAGCTACACTGTACACATAGCTGAGAGCCCTTGTTTGTTGTCACTCCCATTTTACTTTGCAACATTCGCATCGTCATCAAAAATATTGCTTATAATTATATTATTATTATTATAATTTATTAACATACAATATAAAATATATAAGTTAACATAACTTGATGAGCGCTAGCTGCGGAGGCTTTCGGCTCTTATAATTATACAGGGTGTCCCAGTTAAGTAACATAATCCTTTAAGGGAAGATTCCTGAAGTTGCAGGGGGGGGCTCTATTTTCATCGTATTTACCGTTATAGTAGTAGTAGGTGACCTCTAATTTGGAGGTGTTACCACCTAAAATACTATAACTTCTAAACTATTATAGGTACAATAATTGTTTCGTACATTTTGAAAGGACAATTTAGTAGCGCATACAAGTCTAAGGCACTTTGGGTACATCTGTTCATCTGCAAAAAAGTTATGGCTCCTTAAACTGAAAATTTTTAAAATTTGTTGTTACATTTTTTTAATTAAAATGCTTTTTTCTCAAAATGTTTACTTAATAAATTTGTATTTTTTATGAAATTTTTATCTATGAGCAATTCCCTAAAATGTATGTTAAGCAACTTTTTTACGTACAATCAACAGAAGTTGTAGTTACAGTCAGTTTTTGTCAGAAAAAGATGGTCAAAAAAGACTCGATTTTTCTTAAAAGTAAGGTTTCCATTCATAGCACTGGGTGGCCAAGGTTTGGTTCCACATCGACCAGTCCACCGTTCATCAAAAGTATGGAATGGATTTACCCCGCTGCCACTGTCACAAGGTGCTCCATCTAGTTGAAAGAACATCGCCCTTCTCTGAACAAGAAGAACAACATCAAGGAGCCTATGTTGTATGATGCCTATGAGTTTATTTGTTTATAAACTTTTTTAAACAAGCCGTTGTAATATTAACTTGCACCCTTTTTAGAATTTTGTTGCAAGACATCTTTTTTGATCGACAAAATTATTACTAAATTCAACTCAGCTTAGAAGCATGGTCCTTCGAGCCGGATTATGCAGCTTCCAGTTAAGTTAAAATATGATATATAAATTCAATGACAGAATGGTTACAAAATCGATAAATGGAAGGTGTACATGTACAGCTACAAAAGCATGCATTTCCAAAACAAATTTTGTATACCCAGGGAAATTGTATTTCGCATCATTTTCTAATGTTGCACAACCCCACCAAAGGAAACTTCCTTGAATAATGATTTATTTTCAAGGTAGAGTTATCGCAATAATTGCGTCTGGGGGTAGTTACGTAAACGAAAGTGTGCTCTGCTCTTAGTAGTATATGTATCTACATTTACAGAAAGATAGGGCACCTTATAACCCGTCTCTAAACGTATGAAAGCCTTTTTGTATTTTTTAATTGCACTCTGTGTCTGACAGATCGTGCATATACATGCGAACGATCTATTTCGCATTTAGATTTATTGAGCATTTAATTTACACCGGGTGGCATGTCAGAAACTAAAAACAGCGCTCTAAACGAATATTTCGGTACCGTATGTGAGAACAAACTCGATACGATTAGGCGACTCGTGGGGCAGGAGAGGGAGGGCTTTTGTGTTTTTATTAGCGTGCCATACGACAAAATTCACATGATCGACGATCGGTTAATTAGCGGCAGCCGCAGTAAATATTTGATGGTGTATTTCTGTCTCCTGACAGGTGATGTTTTATTGTTATTTTGTTTTACTTTTGACTGGCGCACAGGTACACCATAGGGTAGGAGTAGAGGAATTATGCGATTAATATTGTTATTGTCTTTTTGTGTACGAAAAAAAAAAGATTATAAAATGCGAGATGATGCTAAACGGCAAATTAGAATCGTGTCACAAAACACTTCACCCTACAGATGAACCGAAACCGAGCCAAACAGAGGGTTGGGTTAGCTGTTAATTTGTGTTTGTGGTTTTCTGGCGATAGCCTTGTGGAAAGTTTCCGAAATTATGTGTTAACTGTTTTAATTTTAATTTAATCATTTCCCTATTTAGAAACATAGGAAATGTCAGAGATGTGTGAAGTTTTTTCTACGAAAACATCAGGTATGTTTAGAGTGTCGTATTAATTTTGGCGCGTGCTTAGTTTTTGTTTTGACATTTAAAGTGGCATCAAACTTTTTGTTATTTATTTTTTTTTAACTTTTAATAGGACAATAACGATTTTAGCCAAATATTTCCAAGCACAATTGAGCTATCTTCGCTAACTTAATTAGTGGATTTCAGCTTATTGCAACATATGGAAATACATCACACTACAAGGTAAAGTGTTCGCTTGTATAGAGGGGAAGGTTATGTGATGTAATCCGAACCAAAAAAGACTTTAACAGAATGATCCTTGTCATGAGCATGATGTCAATCCATTTGCCAATAGACTTTCTTTAATTTAGCTCGATGAGGAATATTTGATATATTTAATATGGACGTCAAAAGCACCTGTCTAAAAAGGTATAGCTTTAGCTGGCGTATTTATATTTGTGGGATTTAGAAGACTATATAAGTTCTGTGCACTTTTTTTTGGGCAGGACTTTGTCTCTTGACATTTTTCGTAATCGTGAAGAAATGCACATACGGGGGATCTGCACAGGCACACCCGTAAGTGAAGGTCTAAGATTTGTGTCAGTATTTTAAATACAAAAGGTCTGAAGCCATTCACGGATACTCATTAGTTCATTACCTTCTCTTGGTGTGAGGACTAGTCTAAGATCTTCTTAAAATAGTGGCAAGACATCAGTCTTTATATAATAACTATACCTCCAAAACCTGGCTATTTACATAATACGGACCATTGAAATATTTTTCTTGGCTATAATAGATTTTATTGCTTCAAGTGCGTGCACTGCAAATTGCCGAGTTGACGCAGTAGTCAGGAAAATGACAGAGGAAGCTGTAGCTATATAGAGCATAATTTGGATGGAGTCTGCCTAGGATAGAATCTTGCTAATGCTTCACTTAGTCTATCAGATTCCTTCTGCATTTTAATAGATTGACAGCATTCTGACCTATAAGCTATAAGTCTAGGTCTTGAATGGTCATTCTTTTTATCAATCGCTGTCACTTCCAAATCGCACCAGACATCAAAACATATCAAAACAGTCCAGTAACCATTACCTTAGCTTAGATTCTTGAAGAAATATACTCTGCGGCTCAGATAAATACTGATCCATTAAGGTGTCCGTTGGACAATAGAAGTTTACATCTGCTACCTGATTATGAAGTATTTGCGAAAAGGGAAGTTAAAGGTAGTCAGAAAAAAATACATTTTGGTCAAAAACGGTTCCAAAAGACGTGGCTATGAACGACACAGCCTAAAACCATCTCACAGCCTTAAGAAACATTTGAAAAAAGTTTCGTTCAAATCTATCCAGTAGTTTTCGCGCTTTGAGGTAACAACAACAATTTCTTTTTATATATAAAATATTTTATAGGTTTAATCAAATAATGTGAAAAATACAAGCTGCCGAAATGAGATTTCTCCTTACTATTGCTGGTGTGACCCGTAGAGATCGTATCAATCAGAAATACCAGAATACGTCAGGAACTCAATGTCGAGTAGCTACTTCACCGGACGGAGCGATCCGTGCTTCGGTGGTTTGGTCATGTTAAACGCATGTCCCCGACCAGTATTCCACGACGTGCTATGGAATACGTACCATCAGGCAGGCGTCCCCTAGGTAGACCAAGGATAAGATAATTAGACCAAGTCCATAATCTCTCTTATACCCGTAGGGGGATTGCCCTTGATGATTTAGAGTCGATGGCGGAGAATCGAGAGCTATGGAGGGTCCACTTGAGCAACATACACCCGCGACATTAATGGACAAGCGGACCATTGAAAATGATGATGATGTAAAAAATTCGTCTATATCATGAAAGAAGTGCCTCCCAAAAAATGTGTGATTTTTGTGTTAGAAACTAGCCAGCGGCATATTAAGTGTGTTGTGTCCTAAAAACTCCCACATACCACAGAGTTCTTCTTTCATCTTGCGCAATTTCCTATATGGTGATACGGGTACCCCTTAGTAATTCCTACGAAAATGCCAATGGTTTATATTTGTCTTTCAAAGAGGGATCAGATTATTCTGAAAAAGTTGCCGAAGTTTGATGGCATTAATAATTCGCCAGTATTCTCATTGCCTGGACTGCCTTCATGGTCTAGTACCCAGCACCAGCGATGTCTTGTGCTGTGGTCGCGACATAATTTCAAAAGCTTCGTTGCCTGGATGTCCATGAAGAAGGTCACACTTTCCGGTGGAAATGCCTCAAAGGACTGTTGTCACTGGCAGGACCTCGTAAATATTTTTACATGCCCAGGGAGTTCGAGAAGATGTCTTACTTAACCTACACCTGTGCTCACTTTTTATCCGTATCCGTAAGTACATACGGCACTGGACTGCGAGTCAGGGATATATGTAACAACTTCTTCATTCTTCTCGGGATGCATATAGGAGCATTAGGAAACGTCTTATGAAATCTTTAGATGGAAAGGATGTACTCCGACATGGTCAAAATATGTGTCACGTCACGACACTAATTGCTGCCGATTGATTTTATAAGATGTGATTGACAATAACCTCAAGCTATAATGTGGTTAGAGTTGTCTTCGTTGCACGGGTGTCTGGTGCTACCGATGGACGTTAGTCTTTGAACTCTGAAAAAGCTATTCGCATATAGCATAAATTATTTGCAAAAAAAAAAATGCTAATTTCGGACTTTGAGTTCAAAAACAACACGAAAACAATTCTCCTGCTGATAATTGCCAAAATTTTGCAAACCACCCATAACACGGCCATAAGTCCATGAAAATTTAAAGGCCCTCTTGAAATACCATATGCGTGCGCCTGATTACAAAAGTACACATCAGGTACATATATATGCAACACCAAACTGTGGGTATATCTAATCAAAAATATTCTCTCGAGCTTTATTATTCCCCCTATAAAATACGTAGGTATTCCGATTCCATAATTAACTGTATTGAGTGTACCTACACCTGTTCTAAGTGCATGTGCCCCCCCAAATAATGCAAACTTATTCCGGCAAAATGACACATTCAATCCATTAACCACTTGAGTTGACCAGAAATATATATAGAGGTCTTTCATAAAAAATCTACCCTCACAAACGTGGGCCGATAAAAGTGAAATTTAGCTTATCATCGTTGTCGCACGTTATCGGCCCGGCCAGGTTCACCTGTTCCAAGCGGGATTAAGAGCATGTGTACTCTGTCAAATTACCTGCCATAATCGCACACCTGTTTTATAAGTTTGTGCGACTGTCACAGTATCAGAGTATCATTATCACAATCATTGCCAGTTTTCGCTCTAAATTTTAATTTATTCAGCGACTCTTATCGTGATGGGCTTTTGCGACTTGTGAGCTTCAAGCGTTGCTCTATTGACTCGCGCTAGTTTCGTGATAATGAATTTTTTTATTTTACTTTTTTTTTTTAGAACGTTTGCGTATACCCTGATCATGTGCAGCTGGTGAAATGGTTCCGTTTTTAGCACAAATGGAGTAATTTAGCTCGAGATACTTATTAATAGATCCGTATCATGTGAGATAGGTGTGCTCTATTTTTGCGACACTGTTGATGTATGATTGTGGCAATTGCTCTGGTAGATGGTTTATTCAAGTGTCAGCGCTTTTGGGACGTTCGAAATATGATCGTTTAAGCGTTTATCTAAACATTTTTAGAAAAGTGCGAAAACAAACATCCGGAATAGTTGTGAAATTGTTATGATGAGTCGGTAAAAAAAATGATTTATAA
The DNA here is from genome assembly GCA_949372485.1 of Cheilosia soror. Classification (NCBI taxonomy): domain Eukaryota; kingdom Metazoa; phylum Arthropoda; class Insecta; order Diptera; family Syrphidae; genus Cheilosia; species Cheilosia soror. Next base: position 120,732,214 of record OX443561.1, read on the forward strand.
CCAACAGATTGCATTCCATTGCAAAGCTGGCTATATTAGTTTAAGGCCACGTTTCTCACGCCAACCGAATGAAGCTCGTTGATAATGAAGAAATTGAAAGTCACGCAGAGACTGTCATTGATAAGATAGAACTGCGTCTCTTCTTAATAATGTAGTTGCGTTGTGATGAATTGGAACTAAACTACTCTCCGATGCGGGCATGGTGCAATGTGCACATTGATCGTTCGTTGCGTAGTATTATAGTAGTCATGAATGAATCTGGTCAAGCAGTGATACGCCATCCTCGAACGAATGCGAAGGGAACTGATTTGTTGGTTTTTACGACGCGTCTCAGACAACAAATCCGCAGTAGAATAAATCGTCATGAACTAGTTTAATCATAAAGTGCGATGCATTCGAAAGAACTTTGTACTATAGTTATGCAACTAAATGCAGAGATGCATTTGCATCTGAATTGCACATTCGACGAAAAGTGTTCTGATCTGTGTAAAGATCTGAAAACTAGTAGTGCTCTGAACTGAAGTAGTCTCTGATATTAGAAGCTAAATACGAATGGATAGTGGATATTAATAATCATTTCTAACCTTTTTTTAAGAGAAATTAAAGCTGGTGTACCACAAGGCAGCGTGCTAGGTCCATTTTTATACCATCTATTCACTAGTGAATTGCCTGAAGGTGGGGAAACCACTATAGCTACTTTTGCTGATGACACAGCTGTACTTGCTGTGGGAACAACTGTCAAAGTAGCAACTAAAAAGCTTCAAAGGGCAATAGACAATATCTCTGATTGGACAAAAAAATGGCAGATTAGATTAAATGGCCTTAAGTCAGTCCATATTAATTTTAGGTTTAAAAACGTACCATATATTCCACTATACATAAACAACAATGTAGTGGAGAATATTCAAATACAGCCAAATATCTAGGCATGACTCGCTAGACACCAAACTGCGTTGGAAAGCGCATGTAAAGAAAGAGACGAGTTGAACATGCGATACAGCAAAATGTATTGGCTTATTGGGAGATATTCATCTCTGTCAAATTACAATAAGTTATTGCTATACAAGCAAGTTCTTAAACCAGTATGGACCTACGGGATCCAGTTGGGGGCATGTACATGCCAAACAAATTTGCAAAAAATTCAAGTTTTCCAAAATAAAGTACTAATGAACATAGTCAATGCACCTTGTATGTATGTACGCAACGCTGATCAACATAAAGATCTTAACATTGAAATGCTTGAGGAAAAAGTTAAAAAAGTCGCCCAAAGGCACAGAAGTAGACTTCTTAACCATGTTAACATAGAAATAACAGAACTTTTAAATACTGAAAAATTCTAACCTTCACCGTAAATATTTTGTAGGTCACAATAGATAATTTTATATAGAAAATTTCGGAATTGAGAGTTCGAAAAAGTTGGTACTTATTGTTAGTGGTAGGTTTTTCCTTAAAAAAAAATCAAAGATACGCTTTTATCTTTATGATCTTTATGAGGTTTGACACCTACAAGGTCGCCCAAAATATTAATTTGGCTGTCAGATGGCTGCAAGATTTTTTGCAAGCATCAGGGTAAGGTTTGTCAGAAAATTTATCGGCCTTAAAATCTGATAAATGGACGTATATTAAGAGCTAAGTCTGTAAAATTTGGAACATTGATTGGCATCGTCCTCTAGGCAATAGGTACAGTTTCACAGCCAAATCCGGGTGGGTTATAATCTTACATCTATATTCTATTCTATGTTTCTATCTTCTCAATATAAAGACGTAACTGCTATGATTATGTTCGCAGTGTTCTCAGAAACTACTGAACGGGTTTTGATGAAACCTTTACTAAAATATTCTTTAATGACCTCTGCGTGCAGTAGACTATATTTAATAACGTTTTATTTTATTTATTATGCAGAAAAAGCAAATTTCCTTTTTTACGCTATACATATTCCATATTTTTTTTTATTTTGAATTTGCTTCATTCAACTTGCTATCATATTCACAAATCTCAATCAATACAAAAAAAGCCGTTAACTGTTTATGGGCAATTCTTCCCCGAGAATTTTGAGCTATCATCTTTCTACTCCATCCAGAAGCTGGAAAACAATAAATTAAATAAGAGATCTTTGTTGATCGAATGCGAAAACAATGCTACCCCAATAATTTTCGTTGTTGCTCTGGTTTGGGGGTGGTGGGCGTAAATCGCAAGCATGATGTTATGTGGCCTATGTGCGAGTAAGCCGTAGGGTGCATAGCATTGCAAAGCATAGCGATGGTGTCAATCATCGAAATTCTGTATGTTCAAATATAATTTTGTTTATTTGCTGAAGGAGAGCGACGCAAGGCGAACACGGTTCAGCTAGTCTATAAAAATGAAGTTTACGACTCACTGATCATCAACGCCCAGCGCAAACCCTTTGCTCCAGAAAGCTGAAATTTTGCACAGAGGTTCCCTTTATGATGTAAAAGGTGGGTCAAAGTCTGTATGGGAAAATTTATATTTTTCATCCGATTGACTTAAAACTCGGTTTGCGTACTCTCTATGAGAAATAAAGAACAACGATTTCTCCGTTTTGCTTGGGGCCCCAGTTATTAGCGATCACCCCTTTTAAGGGACCTTTTTCTTAACTCACGAACCGTTCGTCGTATCAATTTGAAAGTTTGTAATGCGTCCCAACTCCATGTACTCCCAAGATATTCAAGCATAATTCTGTAAGAATGGGGTCATACTGCTAGAAAGTGGTACCTACACATCCCTACGATCTTTCTGGTGTAGGAAGATCTGGGTGGTGTTAAATATATAAAAAGGGGGTAAGAGGTTCCCTTATTCTAAAGATGGTGCTCATCACATCGCTGTATTTTCCAGCAAAGAAATATGTTTTGCCCCCTAGATAGTGGCTCAATCTGCTATATTAAGATCTGTTTTGAGATGCCAGCGCTACGACTATAAACACTATTTTTCAATAATAGATTGAAGCATCTTTCAAATGGGGGATAAACCCCACCATAAATCCCACTTTTAAGCCAAAGTGTTGAGGTACCCGAGGGCTGTATGGTCAGTAGATGGTTCAAAAACAACTGTTCGCTAACGGTCCCCTCCGATGCCCAGGCAAGGTCGGTTGATTATTATGCCTTGTCCGGGTATATCGGCTCTGCCGGTATCGACAGTTCTTTACGGAGATACTCGTGGGAATCAAAATACAAAATAGGATGTAAGATGCGAGGGTAGGATAATGTACTGAAGGGGAGACGGTAGCCGACACAATACTCGTGGAGTCATACGACAACCTCACCAAAATACAAGAGGCTCTGGAAGCCGGCTATACTGATGCAGAGATCTCTAAAGATGAAGAGGAGCATCGCCTAGCTGAACCCTCAGACGAGAGACCGGGCAAAGGAAAGGCGAAGGAGAGAATTGTGTCCCATGTCTGTTAAGAAAACGGGAGTACCTAAAGGCCAAACACATATTTGGTATTCTGGTCGCCAAAGAGAAATGTTCCCTTACCGAAAAGGAGCGAATGGGCCAGGGAAACTATAGCGAAAGACGCTATTACGAGGCCTAAGCCGAAAGACCGTGGCGTCAACCGCTAAAGAGGTGACCAAGAAAACAGGTCCAAAAAATAAATAAAGCAAAACGGCCGAGGGACGACGTTGCTAAGGTAGACCCCAAAAGTCTATTGCAGCCATCCAGTGAAGGGGGTTCAGGCCGCATGTGGTACACTGGCTGTACACAGCAATAGTGCAGCCCATCGTGTGGGGGAAAGCCAATGAGAAAAAATACCATCTTTCAAGCCTCACTAAAGTCCAAAGAGCGGCATGCATTGGGATGACGGGTTGCTTATAAACAACACCCACTATACAGTAACGGAGGTGATGATAAACCTTACCCCTACGGATATTTACTGTAGCAGCAAGGTAGTTAAAACCGCAATCAGACTAAGAGAGTCGTGAATATGGTCATCCTAACCTTACGGGCACGCCTCCATTGAAACCCAGAAGGAGACTAATTTTAATGCTTTTAATCTTGTGCCGACTTTTGGATGGTTTTTAGTTGCGTTTTTTGTGGCTAACAAAAAATGTTATCGAAGCCACAAATGTAGTTAAATACATAGAAACGTATCTATCACAAAGCTTTTTCCAATGACGTATCAATTTATATCAATCCCTCCTAGAAAACCATTCTGCAAAAATACATATCAATCACTCGGCAAACTATATTACAACGCGACATCTTCTAATCCTACATGAAAAACCCGCATAAAAACCAGAACAAAATTGCTATCAAAATATGGACAACAAAAAGCCTCCATCAACAGCAGCGCAGCAACTGGCAATTGATTGACAACAATATAATTTATTATTTATTCAATAAATACCCACAGAAAAGGGGTGCTGGCAAAAAATAAATGGCGCTAATAATTCCATAAAGACAAGCTCATTAGAAGTCCATCAAGAACGCGTGATGACTTTAAGTCGAAAATCCCTAATGGGCTGTGGCTGCTCCTACTGTCCTGCCGCTGTATACCCGCGTATATTGTGGTAGATCAACGACGAACACAATGACAACCACTGAGAGACGTCGACGTCGACGTCGACATCGACGTCGACGTCGACATCGACGACATGGATGATGATTATGATGATGATGGGAACGATGATGATGGTTATGACGAAGTTGAATGATGGCTGTGTTATTTTTAAAAACCAACCAGAAGTTCATTTGGACTTTACGTACATAAATTTCGTATAAGCGCACGCATATGGTTCTCCTCCATCGCCGAGCCGCCCCCTAAGATGATGGAAAATATTCCAAGTGACAGGTAGAAATCCGAATGCGTAGCATTACGCGAGATTAATTCAGAGAACAGCAAACATTTCATAACTCGCCGCGAGTACAATGTACCTATACGCCTCCTTGTTGTGGCTCTAACCGGAGGAGGGAGCTGCTTGAAATTCATAAACATGTGTTCGCAATAAAAATATGTGTGCTCAACATCGATTCGTACATGTGCGCCCACCACTCGCTTGTACCTGGTTGATCCCAAAAATGGACTATGGAGCGGGAGCCCGAAAATTATTGGACTCTCGCCCCTGCCCGGCTCCAGGTCTGTCCGCCAATTAATATTTATTGTTATTATCATTGTTGTCATATGCGCTGCAGCAGATCAGCCAGGCAGGGCACGCATGACGATCGATTCGAGATCCAGATCGCGCGCACATCCAAAAGAATCGATGATCGATCGCCGATCACCGATCGATGGATAGGCATCTTCTCTGGCTGGTTTTGGTAAGTCTCATCGATTTCGATGAAAGATTGGCAGTGCGCGGTTGCGCGCATTGGTTTATGACGCGGTAAAAAAACAAAAGCCCCCATCACGCGGGACGGTAGCTCTTGCATCCTGTTTGTGGCTACTTGTCAATCGATCTTGTGTATCGACAATGTTTACAAAAGATAACATCGTTATGTGATGGAAAGATGGAGATCGGTTTTTGTCGGCATCGAATTTGGAAACGGGTGGCGGCCGAGCATGGAGGCTGCGCAGAGTTATGAATTCATTGGACACATATGTTTGGGTATTTGTTTTTGGACATCTATTAACGAATTCACGTGGTGCTTTTGCAGCAGAGCAAGCGAAATAAATTTCGAACCATGTACGTGAGTGAAATGTCCAATCGAGGGCTTATGTAAGCCAGTCTAGTATAGAAGTAGTTTAGCTACCCAATCAGGCGCTTTCCGTTTGAACTATAATTCAAAAAGATAATAAGGAGATTTGTAGTTAAGAACTGTCATTCGTTGTTGCTGGCCGCCTAAAAAATTCCATAAAGAGGGTATGTTGTATGAGATCGCGGAACCGCTGTGTTTTTGCAATTCAGGAACTGTGTCAGTAATTAGAAAATTCAAATGCTCACCGCTACAAGCTCGGTTGAATATGTCGTCATTCCAAAATTTATTTTTATTTTCACGTATACGACAAGTTATGTGATATTGCGAAAGTATATTGATCGGGCTTATATTTTTGAGCGTTTTTAACAAAAATCGTCTCTATCTCGTGTCGTCTGTCACTGGACCAAAGAGCCCAAGTCACTGGAAAAACTAACTTCAAATTTCACATTTCGAGGTTGCAGGTTATGTATGAGACGACTAATTTTCGTCACTGCAATTTCTGTAAGATTGATGTCATCGAGTTTCTGCAACATTAATAGTATTCCGTGCACCCCTACGAGACCGAGTAAGAGCTAGCTCTCTATACTATACTCACCTTAAGCTCGGCTTACAGAAGCGCTCCGAAAGAAAATGTCATAATCGTTATGGATGACTTCAATGCTCATGTAGGATTAGAGAAATGCGGGCCTTAACCCTGGAAGGCGTATTTGTATGTTTTCTCTTTTGAACCTCTCTTCTATCCTCTATACGGGCTATAGCCTTCTTAGCGGATTTATGATGTCCAATTCCCTTTTCTTTATGTTCACCTTCTATTTTATCGATGTACGAGCATAATCGGTTCCAATTTTCATTGCTTGTATAGTCTGCGACTACCTTAAAGCCATCTGGACCGGGTGCATTAGAAGAATGTGCCTTAAGTGTTGCAGGACATTGTGTCCGGTAATGAATTGAGTGAGGAAGAAATTCGCCTCACCGTATTTTCGACTCTCAAATTATTGAGGGCGTTCAAAATTCTAGTTTAGTAAGTCTGACAGCTCTCTAACTTCATGCTGAGTTTTCATTGGGCCGAACTGGCGGCTTATACCTACATATGTCTGCAACACCGACAAATCAATTCAAGAATTCCTCGACTTAAGTTGACATCTATTTGTGCCTAACATGTGCCTGGAGAACTTAGTTTTGACATTGATATTAGGTCATCAGAGAGCGTCGCAGAGCATGGGAGACATTTCGATTACCCTGACGTGTAGAAAACCAATCAGAAACTCAGAACACAGGAGAAAAAAAAATACAATTGTCAATAAGTGACATGCCGACAATTCAAGTTTGGTTTCGCGTTCAGGTATATTTGGGTACAGACAATTCAAAATTCAAGTCGACTTACGATGACTATATTCCTGAATACCTACATAGCTTTTACACTTGCGATAACATAAAGCTGATTAAGCTGTAAAGGGTGTTTTATTTAGAGGTATAGAACTTTGAAATGGAATAAAACAAGATGATTTTTTTAAATTGACATGAAATTTACTTTATTCGAAAGATAATCTTCTGGCATTATAATTTAAATATGATTTCTGGCATATGACCGCCACGGCTGGTTCGGATGTAGTCTAATCTGGAGGTCAAATTTTCGATGACATTTGTGGCCGTATATCGGCAACAACGCGGCGAATGTTGTCCTCCAAGTACTCAATCGTTTCGGACTTATCGGCGTAGACTAGCGACTTCACATATCCCTACAGAAAATAGTCAAGCGGCGTTAAATCGCACGATCTTGGAGGCCAATTCACGGGTCCGCAACGTGAAACTATGCGGTTACCAAACGACATGTTGCGCCGCCTTGTTGAAACCACAGCTCCTGCACATCATGGCTGTTCAATTGATAAACGAAAAAATCAGTAATCATGGCTCTATAGCGGTCACCATTGACTATAACGTTCTGGCCAGCATTGTTTTTAAAGAAGTATACGGACCAATTATTCCACCAACCCATAAAGCACACCAACAGTCAGTTTTTGTGGATGTAACCGTGTCTCAACATACACTTGAGGATAATTATCATCACTCCAAATACGGCAGTTTTATTTATTGACGTATCCATCCATATCCATTCAACCAAGAGACGATTATGTTGACCGTAAAATGGACGTAGTGCGCGATACGTATTTCGAACAGAACCATGATTTTTAAAATATAAATTTGCACAATTTGGAAGCGTTGTTCAAGCGTCAGTCTATTCATGTTGAAATGCCAAATCAAACTAAAAATAAATCATTTGACAGCTGACTAAATGGCCGCCAGTTAAAATAGTGTTGCCAACTTAAAGTTCTATACCTCTAAAAAACACACTTTAGTTACATAAATCGATAGTTTACAAAATTAATCGTTTACCCAAATGACACAGCTACGATTGACAGCGAAATCACAAAACGTTTGCCCTTATGACTAAAAATATACCTTTTAGGCTTAGGTCACCTCAGTGCTCAACGGAGGCACCCCAGTCCCAGTGCTCAATTGGATAATGTGCTTTTACCCCTTAGGTCTTAGGATTTTAAAAATGTGGTAGATTGAAATGGCAAATAGTGACAGATTTTATATTTATCTCCATCGCTTATTCAAAATATAAATATTAATTATCTATAATATGGCTAAAATATAACATTTTCTGTTGTTTTAGTACACTTTTTGCGTACTAATACATACATAGACATTACATTAAATAGAACCCCTTTCATTTACTCCCTCAACAATGGCGCACATCGTGGTTAAAAGTAGTAGCTTCATTCCATTTATGGCTTTGGCACTTGGCATGCGTTTGAAGCGAGTTCAACCTTCTTCTACGATTAGCATGTTGATCACTTTTGACAGTTTTCGTTTTCTGTCGCGTTAAGTGTGCCGTTCGTTCGTTCGTTCGCTTTGTGGTTTATTTAGTTCCGGTGCACACATGCGTCATTTTGACGCGCGGTGCCGCAGCGTCACCGAGGCGCCGGTGTGCACCGGGGCTTAATGCATTAGAGTATGTAGTGATTCAGACGCCCATTGACATAATACACTATAGTATGTTGGACTGGCAGTGAACATCCATACAATCTCTGTCCAGAAAATTACGCCAACATAACTACCGCTCGTGGTTCCAATCGAAAAATAAGTGAAACAAAATGCCAACCATCTTTGATTTTTCGTAAAGTAAAACGGTTGAAATTCAAATTGTTGTGTCATTGTTTACAATAGATGTCATTTAAACAAAGTGTAAGTTTCCAATTTATTTCGCTCTGAACCACGAGAGCTAGCGCTAATGTTGAGACCAACGCGAAATTGCCGACTCTCAGTCCAATGGGCCTTCGCACACGAGATTAATTCTGCCGGCAGAAAACCTTTAAAACTTTTAAAATTATTTAAAAGACTTTTGCACCTAGTGATAGGTTTATCCCAAATTTACTATACACTCCCGCTCATCTGAATAGGTTCAACATTATTTAAAAAGTAAAATAACCATATCTCTATAACCCAGCTTGCCGATTTCAATGAAATCAATTTTTTTGTATAGAATAATCAATTGTTAATGAAATACGAAAGTTTGCGGTCTCTAACATATGTATATAATATATGTTTATTTTTATTTTTGGAAAAACATGTCAAAAAAATCCCATTTATTTTGGCTCATCAGAATAGGTTCAAGGGCAATGACTCTAGTTTGTGATCTACAGCGATTATGTAACTATGTCAATTCTTTTGCTTTTTTAAATTGAAAGTAATTACAGCCGTTTTTTTTTCTAAAATTGGTCGCAGAAAGCAATTAAACGACTTTGAAAAAGGCCAAATAAAGGGATACTTCAAATTTGGTTTAAAGCCGGGCCAAATCGCTTATAAGATTTGCCGAAGTCAAAAAGTAGTTGGTAATTTTATTCAGAATGAATTAAGCTATAATATCAATATGAAAGGAGGGGCTCAATATGCGACAACATCAGAAGCCAGAAGACTTATCTTCTGAACTGCTTCAATTGCCCAACGTTCTGCTGCTAGAATCAAGAAGAATGTGGTGCAAATGCAAGTCTGTTATCTGAAAAACGCATTATTCGGATTGCCAAGCATTTGAAGAAACTGAACGTAAAAAAAGAACTCACCTCAATGATTTGCGCAAAGCTGCACGACTTCAGTTTGCTCGAGAGCATACGTGGAACAAGGAGTGGCAGATTGTCGTGTTTTCCGATGAAAAGAAGTTTAACCTGGATAGACCGGTTGGCTAAAACTATTATCTACATTCACGACCTGCGAAAGGATGAATGTGTTTTAGGTAGTCACCACTCCTGTGCATCAGGTGCATTACGACTTTCCGCATTAATCATTATTATGGGACTTGTGACTTTGTGAGCTGCAATTTGTTACATCGAAAATTAACGCGAAAGTATACAAAACTATACTAGAAAATGCTTTTCCAAATTTTTCGAATATTTTTGAACGGATTCCATGGACAACGGCCCATTCATACCTATTGGAGTGTTGTTAAACAGTGGATAAAGGATCAAAATGTGAAATTGCTCGAGTGGTTGCCATACTCGCCGGACATAAATATTATTGAAAACGTTTGGGGTCTATTGTCCAAAAAAGTATATGAGGACAGGGGACAATTTTATAATCCTGCAAGCCTAATTGGCGCGTTTAAATAATGTAGCTAAATGTTTAAAATAACCAAAGCTGTGAGTTATTACTTAATATATATATTTTTTTAATTTTCAATTTTTGAACCTATTCAGATGAGCCAAAATACTTTTCAATACATTTTTGGAAAACTAATCATAAAAATATAAATACGTGTGTTAGAGACCGCAAATTTTCCTGTTTCATTAACAATTGATTATTCTAAATAAGAAAATTGATTTCATTAAAATCGGAAAGTTGATTACAGAGATATCGTTATTTTACTTTTTAAATAATGTTGAACCTATTCAGATGAGCGGGAGTGTATAATTACGAACACAACCCCTCTGTCAACTGACGATATCAATTAATTTCTCACTTCTACCTGCTGACGAGTCCCCTATCCATACTCGTCCATGCGTATACAAAGACACCAGCGAAAAATTGCCAAAAATGCGTGAGACATAAAAATTATGAAATTAATAACCGCCCCTCTATAGAGGGAGAATATTTCACTTTGCGATCATTAAATACTTGACTGTCCTGTCCATGTGATAGCTCAATACCATCTTACCACCGTCGAAGTCGCACGTTACGATGCCGCTGCTGCAACATCTTAATTGCACGGGTTTCATATTTCTGGCAAATTAATTATGAATTTCTGATGATTTACGACACAGTCACATCAAGTCATCATCATCAACAAGCCATCACCAACAGCTAAATATAATGCTGGATCCAAGTTATTGATATGTTAACGTTTCGGGCCGAAATTGTCACATGACATGGCTGATGCAATGGCAATCTTACACGCGAGTCAGTCTCGCATCCGTATATAATATGCCAGTGCCTGCCTACCCATCTGACAGGCCCCAGCGGAAGGTGGAAATTCCTTATTAATTATTGCGCCATTCGAGATGCGCCATCAGAGATACGGAAAAATAATAATTAATTTTCGGTTGAGAATTAATTAGCACACATGGAATGTAACAAGGCACTGATGGGAATGAAAATCTTTGCCAAATAATAATTCACGTTCACATACATAAAGGTATAGATACCTACTTTTGGGGAGTTTGGTTTGGTTTTTTTTGATCCCTCCACAAAATGGGAGATGCTGCGAAAAAAAATTAATTCATTAATGTTTGCCTGGAATTCATCAAACCACAAATCATCTGTCGAGTCAAAACGATAAAAGGCGCTGCCAATTCAATTCATTTCTCGTTGACTAACATGTCTCCATCATTGGCGTCGTCGTTGTGCCGACGCGACGACAATGACATCCTTCGATGCAAACATGACAAACATTCAACAGAACGCTGCTGACTTCTGATGCTGAGTATCATTCGAGTTCGAACCGGCCACGTCATTAACATCGTGCACATACGTTAAATGCTCACGAATCGAATATTAAAAATTATAATCGATTATGCGAGTGGTAAGGGAGCGGTCTCAAGCAGTTCCTCCTTCCACTCCTGCCCTATGGTGGTGATACAAGAAATATGTATTATGAAGAAAGATTTTGTGTCGACTTGTGTTGCAATCATAAAATCCATTGTATCCACAAAGGGAGCATCGCAGGCAAAAACCACCAAGTTCACGTGCATCTTTAAGGATACCGCGGTTCACTCTTGCTGCAGACGAAACGTATCTAAGAAGCTTATGACAGCCAACAGAACATGAAATCGTACAAATGTTTTCATGCACAATGCCGTGTCCTTTTTGTTGTGATACGCGAATTATTATTTTTTTGTTCGTCGTCGCCTTTTTGTTATATTATTTATGAGCATCGAGTTCATATAACAATCGACGATGCGATTCATGTTATCATCTCGTCGTCGGTGGAGCCTGACAGACCATTCGACTGGACATGGCCAAATGAATGTACTAGCGGTAAGTATGAGTACAGTAGATAACTATCAGGTAAAGTATTTGATAAAATAATTGAAACGAAATTCCACTGGATTGGGGCTCGGAACATTTTTGTCGGATACTTTAAAGGCAGTGATTTTATCCAGGGACCAGTTTTTCAGGATTCAGTAAAGACTAAGTGATGTTCTCACTCCATTCGTGTAGGACAACTCAATTTTTGAAATGTTCAAGAAATAAGGTAAACAAAAAACACGAAACATATGAGGTTGGTTGCAGTTATAGCCAATAACTTGCACTAAGTTATTTCTAATAATAAGGGTTGCCTAGTATACGTTATCTATTTTTGAATGTTACCTAATGTATTACCAATTATACCTCCTAAGCAAATTTCAAGGCATTAGACGCTTAAATGAAGCCTTGATCTTCCGCTACAGATTATAAATCATCAAGTACAATCCAATCCCCATAGTTCTAGCCACCTCATCCTTGACCTACCTCACGTCAAAGGCGTTCGCATCCATATATTTAGGATAGTCAAGCAGCTATAAATGCCCTTAACAGATTCAACAGCCTTTAAAGTCTCAGCCTCAGAAACAGAACCAAACCATATTGGGGTTCTGATGGCCATGAGGGATTTGAAGGAAACGATAAACCCGATGAATTGTCCTGAAAAAGCTCAGAAACCCCTTTCTTGGGATCGGAGGTTTTCTGCTATATGTACCAAAAATTGGCTACAAATTTAGTCACAAAAAGAAACATACTGAATGCATCTTATATTGGGAGAACTTCCCAGGTCTAAGACAGGCCAAACGAAATATATGTATAGTACATCCATTCAATCACAATCCCAACAGGATCTTAAATCTGTGTAGGCATGATATCATAAACCTCATAGCACATCATAGTATACGATACCATACACGCAAAGTAAGTCTAGCCGACTCAGCAAAGTGCTGGGTATGTTTGAAGAATTAATTTTGGACTTTATTGAACCCCTGCTTGGGGTCACTGTAGGATTTGGAGTGGGTGCGAAGTTTTTTGTATGTAGAGTTCGAAACTGCACCCTTTTTTCAATTCTCCTTTCTTTATTTCATGGCACCGAAGCAGGTTGTCCTAGGTGATCTTAATGCGATTTTAATAGGAAGAGAGGGCGTCTTTGGCGGTACTGTCGGAAGGTACAGCCTACACAACACCACCTCCGATAACGGATTTAGGCTGATCGACTTTGCGGCGGAACAAAATGGTGTCATTGATAAAGGCACTTGGAGATCTCCTGATCAATCAACCATCAACCAGAATGACCATATTGCGATCGACGCAAGGCACTTCTCCAGTATTAAGGATGTCCGAACGTTCCGAGGAGCCAACATTGACTCGGACCACTACCTCGTTGTAGGCCTTTGGATATCCGGAACACCGCCAAGATAAGTAAATACTTTGAGGGAGTTTAACGTCGGGCGGCTAAAATCGCAAGAGATCACCAGATCATTCTCCGATCGAGTCTCTCTCAATCTCTCAAGAGGTTCCATGCAGCCAGCATCAAGTATTGAAGACCAGTGACATTATTGCCCAAAAGCCATCAAAGACGACGCACGCATCTGATGTGCTTGGTTTCACTCGACCACCACAACGAAACCCCCGGTTCGATGACGAGTGTCGGCAAGCACATGCAGCGAAACAAGAGGCATACAAAGCGGCGCTGCAAAGAAGCCCCCGAGCTGCTCGTGAGCTCTACGCGCAGAAAATAAGAGACGAACACATGATAGTAGAATCGCAGTCGATGATGAGGATATGGAAGAACTACTTCTGCAGACGGCGATACCGAACTAAGTCCCTTTGTCAGACAGAATGAACCATACAATCTGGACGATGAAGACCAACAATTCCGCACGAAGTGAAGATAGCCATATCTAAGCTTAAGTCCAACAAAGCCGCTGAAGCAGATGGCCTAACCTCCGAGCTATTCAAAGCGGCAGGCGATGACTTGGTTAGGAGCATGCACCAACTCATCTGTAAAATATGGTCGGATGAAAGTATGCCCGATGAATGGAATTTCAGCATTGTTTGCCCGATCATCAAGAAAGGAGACCCTCCGAACTGCGCCAACTACAGAGGTATTAGTCTTCTTAACATCGCCTTCAAGATCTTATCTGCCGTGTTGTGAGAACGCCTGAAGCCTTTCGTCAACAACCTGATTGGTCGCTATCAGTGTGGCTTCAGGCCAGGAAAGTCAGATCTTAGAGAAAACCCAGGAAATCCAAATCTATACCCACCACCTTTTCATCGATTTTAAAGCCGCCTATACGACGTACGACAGCATTTATAGAGACGAGCTATAAAAAGCAATGTCTAGTTTTGGAAACCAACTTAGCGTGCGAAACTGGATACAGCTGGCCAAAGATCATGCTGGCTGGAGACGCTTGTTGGTTGAGGCCCAGATCCACCCCGGACTGTAGCGCCACCTTAAGTAGGTAAGTAGGTAAGAAGCAGCTTATGGCACATTATTTGCGAATTTCAAGCCTTATGCGGAATTGGAAGAAATATCATCTTCAGGGACCAACTGGACCCCGAAGAGATAAGAAAATGTTCTCCTAGTAGTATTATAAACTTCATATGAAAAAAGTGTAGAACCTGCTACCCTAAGCCTTCTTTCTGACGTATGCTACAATAAATCTCAAGCGGTTGACGTGCCGCTTTTATCGCTGAAGACAGTGAGAAGGTGTTAAAATAAAAACAAAATAGGTACCTCAAGTATTATAGTGTTTTTTATGTACAATCTCTCCGGGTTGCCCCAGCAATACAATAAAGAAATGTAATTTCAGCAGCTTATATCCGGGATCTAATTTTTTCAAAGCCGAATGTTCTTCGCCAAGACTGCGCTGTTACTGTTACATCCCGTCCATATAAATAGTGAAAATGGGAGGAGACTAAACACACCGCTGACGAGGTCACAGTCCTTTTCTGAGAGAAGTATCTAAGTTCGTGAACTTCACAATCGCAGCTAACTGCCTATATTTTTAATAAAATTCCATCAATCACACAACAACTATCAACCCATTCACATATACAACAACACGAAAGCTAAACAATTTAAGAATTTCATCAAATCCAAACATTCCTTTGTCACAAATCTGTCGTTCAATTCGCCCAACTCTCGTATACAGTTCACGTAGCCAATAATTGCGCTCATGTAAAACCAAAGTTGTAGCACTTCGGCCGCAACAGACTGATGTCGCCGCCTCCTTGGCCCTCAAATAAAAGCCGACACCGAAATTAATTGCCATCACAATATGCAGCTTCTCTCTATAGATCTCGGGCCATGTCGAACCGTCGTCATCATCGTGTTTGCAGACACTTCAGGACATCCAGATCCACTACTCCGTCAGATACCCGATACCTCACCCCGCCCTAAATGCATGTATATGTAGTCCACTTTTCGCGCACAATGCAGAAGCATTCGCAACTTGCGTACACACAGTCACCGTGGTGTACCTACTGCAACATATACATATAGCACAACTTATCAATATTCCTGAATTTGATACGTGAATGGTCAATGGAATGTGACTCGTTTTGTAGTGGCCAGTTCATGCCCACAAAGCGGTGGTAACCTTCACCATAAAGGTGTTCCACTCGGTAGCCCCATATATATCACCAAACAAAATACCAACAATCCCATAGTTTCCTTTGAAGTCCGAAGTATGTCCAGATCAATTACGCGGTTCTGGCAAAAACGGCTGAAAAAAAAAATATAACAACAACGTTGAAACGAAAAACACCACTTGAGCCCCAAGAACAAGAACCCCAGTCCAGCGCGCACCGCACCATCCTTCGCATCACTCGATGTGACAACAATACACAGCCTGACTCGTGGAACAGACGACACAGCGCACAGAAGTCAATTTAGGGGCAAAACCTCAACAAGCGGTGAGTGAAAAACTAAGAAAACCGATCCAACTGATCGCTTCACCGATCGCGAGGACGATCGCGCATACGGTATAATAAGGTGGAAAATAAGAACGCGCAGCGTACACAAATAATCTGTAACAAAGTGAGGATTGATCGGCCAGATTCGGTGTCCGAGTCCGAGCGTCCGCAACGCGTAGGTTCGATTTATTGGCGGCGCGGTCGGCGTGTTGCTCCGTTTTCGCTTTTTCACCAAAATCGACGCTTAATTTTCTGTCAGCTTTTCAACATAAAACAAAACAACGTCAAGGAGCACAGAAAAAAAGAAATGGTAAAACTGCCATCAGCAACGATTGTTTATCGAATGATTCCTGGCACTTTGCACCGCACCTCGGCGGCGGCGGGCAGTGGAGCTTCAACTTGGACAGATATCGACTATAAGTGGTGTATTCCTTGAGAGGTCCTTTTTTTGTCGTGCTCACAGTGGGTTTATCTGATCGAAATTGGATATTGTAAGTTGACTCAGATGTTAACTTTGATCTGAAATGTTGCCAGAATTAAATGACAAATAAGAAATGCTCCTGTCAAAGGATGTAGGTGACGCTGATACCGTTTAGAGTAGATCAAAACAATTCTGAGGATAGAGGTTATAAGCAAATGTGAATTGTATCTGTACTTTGAGGGTAGGTATTACAAGTGTTATTCAAAAGCGGAACGCAGGCTCTTCGAGACAGCAAAGGAAACCTAGGCACCGAAGCGCACGGAATAGTAGATGTTTTTAAGCAGCATTTCCAGTAGTTGCTTAATAGGCATCTTGAAGAGAGAGTGATTGGATAAAAAAAGAACCAGTTGCACCACTCAGTGCATAAGAAGTTGGCTTAGCTATAAAAAAGCCTAACATGGCCGCAGAGGCTCTGACTGATGGTTTACTAGCGGAGCTCTTTAAATACGGTGGTGCGATGTTTTGGTAGAAAGCATGCACCAAATCATCAATCAAGTATATGGAAGAAAAACATGCCCTTAAGATAGTCGCAGACTGGTGTAGAAAAGAAAGTATTTCTATAAACCCCAGCAAGGCTGTCATCGTATCCCTTTTACGAAAAGGAGGAATTTAAGTCTTAACCAAATTTCAATCAATGATACAGACATTGAGTACTCCAACGAGCATTCTGGGCTTGCCGTAGCATGTATGCGGTAGAACCGAGGGGATCTTTCTAAAGATCACAATGGAACTATACGATCACGGTCAGGCCCATTATAACATACGCTTCAATAGTATGGTGGAAAAAAGTCATCATAAAACAACCATAAATAAATTAAATAAGGTACAACGGCTTGCCTGTTTGCGCACTACCGGAGCCATGCGTACCTGTCCCACTATGGCTATAGAAGCTTTAATAGGACTAACGCCCCTCCACATCTATATAAAAAAGTGGCAATACACAGCTCAGCAAGTTTGAACTAATTGAACTACTTTCCAAACTTCCAGAACTTGACATGATCTGTGCGGTTACAGACCGCTTACCAAAGACACTATGCTTCAACAAAATATTCACAACCAGAGAAGCATGGGTTAGCAATAACCCACCAAACTGCCAAAACGGCCTAAAGTGATATACGGATGGTTGTAAAATGGACTCGGGGTAGGAGCTGGTATCCATGGACCAAATCGGAACATCTCAATACTTATGGGAAAAAGCCCCAGTGTATTTCAAGCAGAGCTCGAAGCCATTAAAGAATGCGCAAACCTTATATGCAATTCAGGTATTAAAGGCGCTAACATCCATATATTCACAGATGGTCAAGCAGCTAAAATAGCCCTTAGCTCACACATTATTGACTCCAAATAAGTACTACACTTCTTCAATTCCCTCCAATCACTTTAGTTCCAGGGACAAAACCAGATTATAGTGGATAACCGGACATAAGGGGATTGAAGGTATCGAAAAAGCTGATGAACTAGCCAGAAAAGGCTCGAAAACTCCTTTCATTGGACCTGACACCTGAACCCTTCTGTGCAATCCCCAAATCGGCTATAAATCTGGCTATAAAAAGCTGGGAACAAAACAAATATAATTCATATTGGGAGATCATCCCAGGCCTAAGACAGGCCAAAAGAGCTATTCAGCCCTTCAAAGCAGATCCCAATAAGATACTAAATCTTCGTAGGCACGATATCAAAAACTTAGTAGGCTACCTAACGGGTCACCACGGTCTGCGATATCACCTAAATAAAATGCACTTAGTCGACTCGACTTTTTATTTTATTTTTTTAGTCGACTCACCGGAGTGCAGACTATGTCTAGAAGAAGACGAAACAGCCGAACACATCATAATGTGAATGCCCGGCAAAAGGAAATCATTATTCAGGGAAATAATAAGTACCGAAGAACTAAGGAAATCCTCTGAAGCTGAATGTATTATCAGCTACATTAGGAAAAAAGAAGCGCTACTAACCTAAACAGATATCTGACGGCAAGCACAATAGATCTTTTAGGTCGACGTGCATCTTAATACTCCGGCAAGTCAGAAGTTTAAAAAAAATATATATAAATATGGAAAAAAACATGACCGATAACTGGGGCTGTCGGCATTTAACAAAACAGTCGATGCTATATGTCTTTCAAGAACTATCAAAGCATATCCCTGCTTACAATGTCGCATATAAGATCCTACCCAACTGTGTGAAGTGAACGTCTTAAATCGTTCTACAACACACTAATCGGCACGTACCAGTGAGGCCAACGAATTTCAACTTCTAGCTCCTTCGAACTATTTCAAACATGTACCGGATTTCGGCAAGGAGACGCCCTATCATGCGATCTCTTCAATATCATACTGGAGCAGATAGTGCGCAGGGCAGGTATCAACATGGAAGGCACTATTTTTAACAGCTCCGTTCTGACATCATCGATCGTTTGCAGCGTGCAGTGATGATAGAAGCTTTCACGTCGATTGAAGAACAGGCGAAATTCTTTGGCCTTGAAGTAAATGTACATGCTATCAATAAACCAACAAGCATCTGCCCACCACCTAGGACAAAACGTCACTATTGATAGCAGCAATTCGAGGTAGTTAAAGAGTTCCTCTACCTCGGACTAAATAATGAATGACACCCTAGTAGAGATCCGAAAACTTTAGGAAATCGCTGCTACTTCGGTTTGGCAAAACAATTGCGTTCAAGGTAGATACGAAGGATATTACGTTCTTGAGCATTTGTTTTCATTTGCTCTACATGTCCTATAGTCATCTTAAACGACTAAACTTTTTCGACCAGGTCGACCGACAATTTTACGAAGACCCTTTTTCTCTTGAAGCAATCGAGGATATCTTCATTTGTTTTAAATGAATTCCAAAGCTTCGGCGCGATAAAGCACTCAAAGAAACAATCAGGTTACTGATGTCCTTGTACTAATAATTATGCACTTCCAGCTAGTCTTCTACATACCTATATCATGATAGCATGATTGGCATATTTTTAAGATTCGATCTTTACTTCTTTACAGATGAGCTTATTGTCAAGATGTATTCAAAATATTTTATTGCTTTGACAGGTATCCATCTAGTACTTTATTACTTCCAGCCTTTGGAGTTCTATTTTTAACGAGGTAGCTTTTGCTGGATAGATGTTAAGTCCAGTCTATGTGCTACTTTAAGCTTTCCCTCCCCCTGCATATGATGTCACTGAAAGATTTTCGCGATGTTTCTTCTAATTTTTCCCTATGTCATCAGGATATGCCTGAGAGTTGGTGAAAAACATGATTTTTAAATGATCTAACAGTTTGTCTACTCTACAACAAGGCTCTATATAAAAGCTGATAGTTTTTTTTTTACTAAGTCGTATCTTCTTAAATGGATCCAAACGTTGTCTGAGTCCTTTTTGCTCAGATATTTATACGTCCACCTTGACGGTAATGGTTACTCCTTATCTATCTAAGGATCGTTTCCCATAGGACTTTCCCTGTTTTATTGGGTATTTTTTCGCCACCGTTGGTATAAACAGAAGCTACCCATTAAAAAGCGATACTGTTCGGTTCGGTGGTATCCAAATCAGATGTCGTAGAAGTAAATACCGCCGTTTCTGTATTAGGGCCTTCTCCGTCTTCTACCTTAAGGGCTAAAATTAACTCATTGCCCAATACCTAGAATAAATACAGTATGCTGTCCTCATTGCCCTATACTTACAAGTTCTGGCTAAAATAACTCAGTTTTCCTGGTCAATGCTGTACAAGCTTCCTGAACGTGGGCTTCAGTTTCTATCTACAGCCTTTAGGATCAATTGAGCCCATAGAGCTGTCAATATGTTGCTATTTCCAAAAATTAAACCATACCTATGACCAGGATTTCGAAGCCTGCCTGAATCGCCAGTACAATGAAAATAAATTTTGGGTAATCTGCAGTACATCTTGACCAATTTTCAGCTGTCTAAACTGGCAACACTATCCCGGCTATCTCAACTTAGCCCACAACTAACCAAAGTGGACAATCTGAAATTCACAGGGTGCTTAACTAAAACAAAAAAAATCCTCCAAAGGATGCAAACAGAGGCAAACGAAAAAAAAACCGCACACCTTACCGACACAATTCAAAATATGCCAACAGCAGCGGTGGACAACGACAACGAACAACATTTTCGCAGAAAATACTCTTAGCGCCTTTTTCGTGTATCGGATGCTGTAAGCTGTAACTGCCGCAGCCGGCCACTGCCACATCGACTGTCCGCATCAGTCCGCCCTGCCGCTGTTGCCCTTTTTAATGCGAAATAAATTTGGAGCGAGATTTCAATAAAAGGCCGTTTTCGGATTTTTTTTTTTGCGGGTTGGTTGTGATTCTTCCCTGACTATGTGCGATGTGCCCCAAGTGTGTGAGGAGTTGGTCGTGTTTTGTGTGTTCCTCCGATGATGGCCATCGTGAGGAACAGCATTTTAAAATTCTACAGACGGTGCTCCGCCTGAACTGGTGCGCTGCGGCCAGCGAACGGTGGGTTCACAATATATACCCACGGTATGGTGGCCGATAGAGCCTTCCCTGGAAGTGATTGCATTTCGGGAATGCGCTTAAAATTCTAATAAGCTGCTGGATTCCCAATTGTTGTGGCTGTCGCTGATATTGTTGTTAGCGGTGGTGCTGCTGTTCTGTTAGCCACTATTGTACGGTGGGAATTACCAACGATGGCACGACAACGCGCGACGACGTGGTGATGATGATGACGATGATAATGACGGGTTGGGTTCTCAAAAACGCTGGCTTGTCACCGCCAGTGGACCAAATTCGATCGAATACCAGAGCGTGGTTGACAGGACAGGGGATTCTTTTTTTGCCTTTTTTTTTTTTTTGTTTTTTTGACAAACCTCAGATTGACTACATTGATAGCACGTATAGGCCATAGGGAGAGCGCAATAAATTGGCGAGCTTTTTTTTTATTTTGCAATAATTAATGTGTAATTAAGTATGAAGACATATGGGTCCGGAAAGTGGGAGGGAGAGAGAAAGAGAGAGAGACTGGGTTATTGCCAAAAGTTGTTGGATATGGTCCGCTCTGCGGGAATGGACTGATTGGACGATACATATCATTGCATCAATTACCACCGAGCTGGAGTGTGGTGCTCGAGTGTTTTCGTTTTTCGTCGATTAACCAGCGCAGGAAATGCGAAATCAACGGCGACATTTTAAATGAGAAGGGCGCCATTTAATGCACTTTAGTCGAGGGGTAGGGACACTTTATTTGGAATTGCTAATTGTGCACGGAATTGGGGATTTTATTATAAATTCCCACGGGTGGACACCAAAGGTGGATGGACTTTTGGTAGATCCACAAGAGGCTGTTGGCAGATAGGCTAAGCGAATATTGTCATAAATAAGTCCGCTCAAAAGGAACAAGAAAGGAATGGTATGAGGAAAAGGAGAATATGCAAAAAAGTTTGTATCTATTACAATTCATTATTAACTGTAAGACTAGGCGCGCAAAAGCATGACGATAGAGTATTCTAGCAGACCATCCGCTGTGAAAATGTAACTTGAGAAAGATATGAACAGAAGGAGCGAGCAAATCTCTGCTCAATTCCGGAGAGGCAATTAGAGTGACAGATCCATCGTTACCAGTCCCGAAGTAGAGAAGAGGTCCCTAAGTGAAGAAGAAGTTCAAAAGCTTTCTCGTCTTTAAAGTGAGCTCGGGGCATTCTGGTGATTGTTTCCATTTGAATAGCCAAAGTTGGATCTCAAACGTTCTAAGAATTTGATCTCTCTTGACAGGAGGCATATCGGCGCCACAATAGATGTCATTACGGGACTCTGCCTTATAGGTAGGCATGCAACAAGGCTCGGCGTACTCTTAAACGATTTGTGTTGAAGTTGCTTGGACGAAGAGGAGGAGGAAACTATTCAGCACTTCCTCTGTACTTGTCCGGCACTCTCCCGAAAACGGAAACTCCATTTGGGGGCCTCCTACTACAATGATCTAAACGATCTAACAAACCTAGACATTCGTAGTCTCCTTTGCCTCATCAGAAGCTCAAACTGGTTCAACGAGTAGGACGAACTTTTTTTTTTAATAGATTCATGTGGTATCACAAGGGACCTAATTGGTCTAAGTGTGTCGGCCTTTTTCCGGCAGCTACTTCAACCTAACCTAATCTTCAATTTCAATAAAACCTGATACAAAAATTGCTCCAATTACCCGGAAAAGTCTTTGCTAAGATGCTTAAAACGCATGGCTTTGGAGTAGACTATACTTAATCTTAAACCCCTAGAAATCTGCTGCAAACAGCGCCATTCGGTTAAGCCAGGCGAAAACCTGGAAATACAACCTGACGGGTCAAACACAAATTCTGAGCAAATACACGGTCAATAATGTATGCACGGACTATACTACTCCCAGCTAGACTTTACAAGAAAGGCGAGTCATAAAGCTCTAGGCATCACAACCGATAAACATTGATAAAAGTGTGGCGTGAAGAGGTTTCTCATGTCTTGCCAACCCAGTAACCTAACCTAACTTAACCTATGACAAATCTGAAAAAGGCCACCTGAAACGCATGTCCCCAACATAGATTCTAAGGCATAGGGGTCTTCTTGGTATAGGACCAGAATAAGATGGTTTGATCACATTCGAAATTTCTTCTATCCCTAATGATTTGGAGTCGGTGTTGGAAGATCAAGAGTAGTTTTTGTTTAACCTAGAACACCTCGCTCAGTAGTCTAGTAGTCCAACTCCTTAGCCCCTATGCCCATGCAAATGTAAAGTGAGCCAATCACTCGGATATCCTTCATTGCTACCTACAGAGGATTATATTCCATAAGATTATATTCTTTGATTTACTATATCAAAGACCCTCGACGTATAGACATTATAGACACGTATAGTCTTCTGCTTCTTTATACTATCACCTCCAATTGACAGCTGATGAAATACAATCGCCCTATGCCACAACAAAATTAAGATCTAAAATTAGTCGACAAGTCTCAACCGCCTTCAATAAATCACCTAATCAACTATTCCGACCTGCGTGCCACTAATACGCCAAACAGATTTCACTACACGCCCCATAATCATTAAGGAAGCCATTAAAATACACGTTTGACATATTTCCACCGCCACACCTGTTGTGACCGATCTTGAAAATCGATCTATCAAAGACAAGATCATTGCACCATGTCACAACTCATTAATCTGCGACACCGCGCGAGCGCCGTATCTATTTACCAATTCCAATTACAGAAGCGACATTGTAAAAGTTGACGTAGCGTGGAACATTATGACAATTCACGCGTTGCGATCTGCGAAACGATCGTTCACGCCCTCGACCACCCGACACTTGGACAAATCGTTTGCAGCTCTAATGGTGTTTCGCTTTTATTTGCAAATCGTTTAACTGTTTTTGCGACTCCAAACTAATGGACTGGACACTAATCAGTAATCATGTTGATTCCCCCTTAAAGTGATGTAATCCCATTGACTTGTTGCAGTATGAACTCGTTCCAGCTGCTGCGATCGATCGCGAGGTTGCATTGCACGCGGGGGTTTATTGTTATGTTCAATTGTTTTCTCGTTGCTGATCTCCTCAGCCGCAGCAGACATGCGCTATAAACAGCGACAAATGTCCATGTTTACACATTAAATGCTAATTAATTCACAGGAATCGCACGATCGCGATTGATCTAGGGTGCAAACACACGATCGCAACGCAACGCACCTATAGCTACGGTCTGGGGTATGGTGGTGGATCGCATATAAATGCTAATTATACGGAGTCGTTTGTGTTTGTGTGCCCCACAATCAGCGCCAACACACAAAAGGCGGTCAGCTCCGTCCCAGGTGGTCGATCGGCGATTCGGGACAGGTGGGCTATTTTTGGAAAGCTCAAGGCGGACGGTGTCATGGATATGGTCAGCGAAATGATTATCGAATCAAAGGCTTATTTTAATTGTAAATCGAATATGGTTCCGCCGAATGTGTGTTGGGGTCAAGAAGGGTGGCCCTACATCCACTCGGTTAATGAATGGACGTCCGCACCCTCTTCGAGATGATGATGCACTCAGAGGACTTTAACGCGTAGTTGGGAATTTAATTTCCATTTAGACACTATATCAACTTTGCTTCCTGAGAAGCGGCTGGCTGAGCTTCACTGGGCGAGTCGGCCTTCTGCCACTTGGACTTGGACTGAACCGAACCAGGGCGTTTGCATAGCTTCTGATTGTGTGCATTGTGCAAATGCAAATTAATTGCAAATTGCAATGACTTTTGATTTCATTTACATCTGATGTAATTAGTTGGAATAATTGCGTCTGGCTTTCCAGCTGCTGCTAGCCTTATGAAGGCACACTGAACGGACAGTCGTTTTGCTTGAAGCGAATAGCTAGTGGCGATCAAACGAGACTACTTCCGCTAAACGCTGAGGGGGAGAAGGTGAATAATCTGCATAATCATAGCGAGTAAATCATTTGTGGAGTGTTTTTGCCGACAACGCTGATAATTGTGGCGTAGAACTGTGGAATTTATATGCAATTGACCTGCAGTGTCAAGCAATAAGGAGCTATCAGTGAGTCTAGACATCTGGATTTATAAAGTTAACCCTCCAGATGGGGTTAAAGGAAGCGTGTGCATGGTCGGGGTTATTGGTAGTGGTATCGTTTTTTTTAGCTTATATAATCCCGTTCAAAGGATGTATTTATACCTATAAGCTTAACGAAACGCTTCAAATTTGCTGAAACCCAGCGTTAAGTACCTAGATCCTCCGTAACTCTCGACCTTCCGCTATACCGACTCTAAATCATCAGCAAAGCAATTTCTGTGTATATGTCCTTTCTTGTAATCGCGGTGACAATCACCCTAGTTTGCCAGTCGCCAGATGTTTTGCCACATGACCAGTCCACTTTTTGTGTCACTAGAGAGCCATTGAACTATAAGTACTTGAGCATTTCTAAGCCTATTTCATTCGGTTAGATTGAAATTGAAAGAGCGTGACCAATCGCACAGGAAAACTCAGTTCCATCACTCGTAAAGAAGACCCCGGGATACTTGAACTTCTTCACCTGTTTCAGTGGGGCTCCACTAACATGCAGAGTGCATCGAAAAGGAGTAGGTACTGGAGATAACCATCACTTCAAATTTGTTCACGTTTACTTTCATCTCGCAGCTTCAACATAAATTCGACAAACCCATCGAATGCGCGCTGAAGTTTATTCTGAGAGGACCCAAGGATGACCAAGTGATCAGCGAAGAGCAAATGACTTATCCTAAGATCTTCCAATTCAAAACTTTCTACATCGAGATTGAGCTGTAACATGCAGTCCATATAAGTAATGAAAAGGAGAGGAGACAAAACGCACCCCTAACGAAGCCTATAAGGCCCACGGGGAACTGTATTCATTTAACGCCGTTTATCCAACTTCCCGTCTCGAAGTATACCAGGAGTGGCATACTCCCAAGCCTTCTCGAGTACCTTTGTGAGAGTGAATAGCTAATCGTTGTGCTTCTGCCGGTACGAAAACCGCACTGCTAATCCCCTAATCGTGATTCGACCAAAGCACTGCAACGCATTTCCAGCGTCTTGGTAAAGACGTTTCGGGGAGACTTAAAAGTCATTTAACTCCCTCTTCATCTAAGACCTTGATCATTTTTGGCTCACCCTTTTTTGCCAGCTTTTAGCGATTTGATCCCAAAATTGACTACCTCTACCGTGG
Source organism: Cheilosia soror (assembly GCA_949372485.1). Taxonomy (NCBI): domain Eukaryota; kingdom Metazoa; phylum Arthropoda; class Insecta; order Diptera; family Syrphidae; genus Cheilosia; species Cheilosia soror. Next base: position 120,758,468 of record OX443561.1, read on the forward strand.
GACGCCTTGATTAGGGCAAAGGATCTGTCATCCTCAATGCCCTGGATTTCAATGAGTAATTCATAAAAGTGTTCGCTCCATCTCATTGAAAGAAATGTATCATCTTTAGATTTAACTCCTTCAATAATATTCCACTTGTTTCCTCTAAAACGGTGGATATATAGTCCGCCAGAGCACCTTGCTTGCAGATCTGTGATCACGGTCTAATTTTTCGCCGAATTCCTTCGAAGATTGTTCTTTTACTGATTTTATAGGAAATTCCTCGTATGCAACATACAGCTTCCTGATGGCTTCTTGAACCCTAAGCTTGTAGTTTTTCACACCTTCATTTACCATATCATACTTCGACTCACTACAGAGGTTGAAATATTTTTGCGACACTCTTCTAAAAGCACAGATGACTAGAAGCTGATCTTACTGAAGATTTACTAAAGGGTTTTTCAATAAGAATGGGTCGACGTTGAAATATCGTCTTTCCATATTTATGGCAATTTTGCTTGTTAACATACCCGCGTTCATCTAAAAATGAGCCTCGTCGCTAAAGATGCTTTTTTGGCCAAAATTGGGGTCCTTTTCCAAACGCTCCGCAGCCAAGTCAGCAACAAATAGTTTTGTCTATGGTCATTCACTTTGAGCCCTGGATTAGTTGGATCTTGTACGGGCTTGAGCCCAATTCCCGATGCAAAATTCGCCAAGTCAAAAGGCCGATTTCTAATGCACGGCGAGGAATTGACTGCATCTCATGGACCGCGGAAATGCTCCCAACCAAACTGGCTGGCGACGATCCGTCCCAATTGAAAAACCCTTATTTAATTTTGAATGCTAGGCAAATATACGAGTGCCAGCCACGAAGCAAGTCTGACTGAAAATGCGGGAAACACAAACCCGGCTTAATCTTCGACTGTAGTGTAACTATTGGATTTCGCTACTTCGACCTTGCTCTTAGTATTCGTAAAGAGAAACGTAATGCTGTTTCTTTGGTCGGAGTCTTATAGCAGTGACAAAATAAAACTTGTGCCACCCTTAGCATAGCGGCTAAGGGAACCCCTGGTCTACACTATGACATCAGTAACTGCGCTTGCTCGTTGCCGTTGGGATAACATTTTCGCAACACTAGCTGATGCTTAGTTGTCAGTTCCGTACCTCTCAACAAGCTACACCTACAGTCGAATCATTGTCTCCAATCTACCTACCTGGTGGAACCCACAGAAGCTTAATATAAAACTCCGGAGTCGGTCTATGCTTAACAGCGAGTACGGTGAAATTGTCAAAGATGTATTCTTCTAAATGTAGTCTTCTTCCAGTTGAGAACTTGGCAGGTACATGGGGTATATGTAGAGCGAGGCGGAGGTGGAACGGAACCTCAACCAACCTTCTGTGCACGAAAATGAAGGAATTTATTCGTTGATCTTCAGGTCCACCTAGGATTGTAGAGCAAAACAACTTTTTTCTGTCTGAGGTTTCATTAAGTTCCAACACCAGTCGTTATTTGACAGTCGGCCTTTATGCCGTCATCTCGAAGCGAATGCCTACCTAGCACAATCCGCAAATTCCAACTCTTTCGATTGCCTTGCATACACGTTCATTAAATACCAGTAAAGTCGGCTTTGTCGTCAGAACTGCATTCCGAAAAGCCACTACACAATCTTTAGGTCCCTCTCTAATTAATTACACCCACTCACATCCGGTCATCAGAATACCGCAACAAACTATCTCATTCTCAACTGCTCGCGACGTCTGCCCATCTAAATACATTGTTTGACAAATTTCAAACAGATTCAGCAGAAGCCAACTTGATACCATAAATCATTCAGCGCGTCTTCCTTTTCCTCAATCTAATTTTCAAAAGAGGAAAAGCCAACAATTTAATTGAACACAAAACATCAGACAGCCGACACCAAGCAAACGACAATAAAACCATAACACAAAACCAAAAAAGAATAGAAAAAAAAAACGAACAAATAATTCGTCTTCTGGCAAGCGCCCCTCATTTCAATTTGATGGACGAACTTTGCTATTCATCCCGCCAAGAGTGCTAAATACCCTCACACTAGCCGAGGACCGCATACTCTGAAAGTCGTTCTGCATCCAAAGTCCATTGGCTAAACTTTTGATTTCATTGGCGCACATACAGTCCCCACAGGCATATAGACGACGACAAACGTATGTCCGGAATCAATCCACTGACTCCAATCCAAGTGCCACCGACCGAGTCCACACGGTACAAACTGCGGTCTGCACTGGCACTGGCACATTGCAATCACAATCACTCGTGGAGTGCAATATCATTCCTTGCATAGCTCGCCGCTGGCTGACTGCGCATACTATATGCGATCGTGTGAGACAGGGAGAGTATCTGCATCTGCATCTGTATGCAAATCGAGGCGGCGGCGGCGATCCAACAATCCAAATGAGCTCTTGATTAAAAGAATCATCATGATCATCGGCGCCAAATTACGATCGCCCTGCCCCACCGATGTCTAGATATCGCATCCAAAAGCGTGCACAGCAGATCGCGCTGCCTGCTCGAGGCGTTGCACTCTTACGAGCTAATTTTTGGACGCATGTCAACAAAAATTCGGATTCGACTTTCCGATTCTCGGTTTTCGGCCGGCCAGCTGCATAATCACATCTCTCGCTCGGTTTGGTGGAATGCAGTTCGTTTTTTGGTTGTTGTTTTTTTTTCGAAACTGCTTTCGAGATACTGCGGCTTGCCGCTCTGGCACTGACACACCGCACACAAGTGGAACGATCTAATGGCAATCTAAGAGAACATCTGAGGGCGGTGAAGATGCAAAGTTGCGGATTTTTCTTGGGTTTCTTTTCACGAGTCCCTTTGGTGTTGGCTATTATTTGATGATGTTGCTGATGGTGGCGGTGTGGTATGCTTGACATTTCCTTTTCTCAGTTGCAGCGGAGGCGGGACCGGTACACTTCAGTCTTATGATCAATGGCAATTGGTCAGAAATATGCTAGGTATCTGGTTCAGAAATGGATGATGACAAAAGGCGATTAGCATTTGATTATCATGCAACGGAAGCATGCGGATGCCAATCTCAATGACATGCGCTTATTGGAGGAGAAATGCAACTTTCTGCAGCAGGAGGGCAGCTAATCGGTACCAATACCATCATGGCCCCATGGGTGCCGAAGTTTTGAGAGGAAGAGAGGCTTGTTGTGTCAGTTGATCCTGTAGCCGGTTGAACTCACCATACCAAAGATTTTAGTTCTGTCCATTTCTTTCGTTTTTTTTTCCATTTCATACCTTTCCCATCCAGTTTTTGTTTCGTTTTCCTTTCCCATTCTTTTAGTTTTTTTTTTTTTGACTAGGCATGAAAACGTACGGTAGTCCGTTATACCCTATTCACACCAAGCCGAAAACCGAGTTTTCGCCAAAAAAGTTTAGAAAACTCGTAGATGCATTCACACCGAACACCAACTCGTTTTCGTTTGACGTTTCAATTAGCTGTGAAACTAGCTATGAAATGTTTGTGGCGACTAGAATTTTATTTTAGTCACTAAACTTCGCTTGTATTGACATAATATAAGAACAGAATTATTTAAGCTACTTGATAATCGTTAACTTATGGTTAATAATTGCATCAAATAATTAACATAAGCAACATTCAAAATCAAAACATCTGAAAATACCATTTCGTTGTGGCAGGTAGTTTGCTCTTTATGGTGCAAACAAACAGCAAAGATAACAAAAAAACTCTCACTCTCACTCTCACTCAGTCTCTCACATCCTGTCAGCAGTTTTGCTGAGCTCGCTGAATGTTGCAAAAGGTGTGTCTGCTTCAACAACCCAACGATCGTACTCGTTTTCGTGGCGTTTTCATGGAAAACGACCTCAAACAACTCGTTTTGAAAACTGCAATATGTATGGGAAAACTTCTGTTTTCGAGGAAGTTTTCGGCTGTTTTCGCGAAAACCCAGTTTTCGGCTTGGTGTGAATAGGGTATTAGGCAGGCAAAAGACCCCAACCCTTCGACGAGCTAAGCATGTGCTTTCAGTTAGCATGATGCCTACCTTGCCATCGCCGATCGGACACCCTTCCACCCAATCACAACAACGTGGATTCCTGTATCTACAGGGTGGAAGAGGTACACCCCAACAGCAATTAACCGTTACAAGTGTGGATGAGAATTCTCAAGTTCCGGCATTTAGTTTTGTGTTGTCATTCCAAAAGGAAATTTTAGTACATAGTTGCAAAACCAGTAGCGCAGTGGTTAGTGTGCTGGACTACTGTGCGAGGGATCCCAGGTTCGATCGCCGGAAAAACACAAATTATATCTTAAAGTTTTTCTACTGCGACACCTCTCGCGAACTTCTGACAAACATCCGAGAGTATGACTGGTTCTCAATTCAGCCTTTCGGACTCGACATAAAATTTTAGGTCCCTTCCATTCGTCCCAAAAATAAAAACTCACACAAAACGAATGGTTGCGAGAAACTAGGCCTTGGGTGTCACCCGCCTGTTGCGCCACCTATTTATTTATTTATTTTAGTTGCAAAACCAAATAACTAGCTAACGCACCCATAGACTTAGGATCTTGCATAGCGTTATCCATCGTTGCGTCCTCACACAAAATGATGTTAAGTTTTGGGCTACATGACTATAGCTACTACAGAAATAATGTCCCTAATCCCAATAAGGAAGCTTTAACAAAAGTTAAATAGAACGTTAAAGGGCAGCGAAACTTGTATAGAATCCTGTAGAAATATCGAAGGAAACCTTGTAGTAGAATCACTGTCTGTGCTTTTGTGCAGAACGTACCACTCAATGTAGACGACGATAGACAAAACGTCCATGCACCCTGATCAAAACGGAGTAAGGAAGGCAATATCAAAGTTTAGGACCAGCAAAGCTGTTGGGTTTACGGTTGATGGTTTACCTGCCGAGCTTTTTAGATCTGCTAGAAACAAACCTTTTTTCAAAAGTTGACCAGATGAATGTTTGCTTGATATGGACAGAATCATCAAAATCCTTTCGCAAGATCCTATCTGCCATATTGTTTGAGCGCCTCGAAAATAACCGAATTAGCCCATATGAGTGCAGTTTTAGGCCAGGAAAGTTCACTGTGGATCGAATTTTCACACAGATTCTGGAAAACAACCCAATATACCCATTATCTTTTCATTTCAAAGCCGTTTGTTCCAACTCTCACTTATGGTCATGAGGTTTGGGTATAATGACCGAAAGAATAAGATCGCGAATACAAGCAACCAAAATAAGATTTCTCCGTAGTATTGCTGGTGCGACCCATAGAGATCGCATCAGAAATACCAGAATACGTGAGGAACTCAATGTCGAGCATGCTTCGGTGGTTTGGTCATGTCAAACGCATGTCCCCGACCAGGATTTCACGACGTGCTATGCAATCCGTACCATCAGGTAGGCGTCATCTAGGTAGACCAAGGATAAGATGGTTAGATCAAGTCTATAATCTTCTTCTATCCTTGATGATTTAGAGTCGATGACGGAAAATCGAGAACTATGGAGGGTCCACTTGAGCAACCTACACCCGCGACCCACTTAATGGACAAGCGGACCATTGAAAATGATGATGATGATGAGCCGCCTATATAGAGTCATGTTCAGTTTCGTGTTAGCCTGCCAAGATATTCTTAAAAGAATTGTGAGAAACTGACAGACAAGATACGATGTTTCGATCGGTCGGCATGCGCCGATGATAATGACACATAATTAGAATACAGATAGCTGTTACTGGTAGAGGAAGTATAAAAACGGAAGCCGCTAAAATCGCTTAAGCGGGCAATGAGTGCAAGACTGTCATCAAGAAGGGACAGCTATGACTTTGAGCTAGGAAGAGTCTTTGTCTACCACGGCTCTTCTATAAATTCTGATAACAACATCTCAGTAAACATTTTACGAACAATGACCCTTGCCAATTGCTGTTTCTTGTAACTAAGAATGCAATCTTGTAGTGGAGTCCTATATTTTGACATCGACCTAGTAAAAAAACTGCGTATTGGGCATTTGAGATAGCAAGGGAAAGTAGAGCGAATGGATATCAGAGTCTTCCTTCCACATAAAGGACTTATTCCACAGCGTCACCTCTTGCGAACAAACATGGGGGAGTATAACTGTCTTAAGAAAGTTTCTTAATTATGACATTCGGGTTCGGCATAAATTTGTTGGTCCCTTTCATTGATTTAGAATGATCGTAAGAAGCTAGGCCTATACGAACCTGTTGCGCCAACTATTTATTTATTTCGTAAGATTCAAGTGTTAATTTTAAAAGTGTTTGTAATAAGCATATTACAGCCTCAAAATACTTATAGCTTCTGTTGACTGAAGGATAGATGAATGTCACTGCAATGCGCTAATCTTGCTCGTCTTCTTATATTTTGCTGACGCAAATTATGCCATCACTAAGCATCACTTGCGTTAGGAGTTGTTGAAATTGCGACCAGCATTAGGACATGTCGAACACAACACGCCTTAGAGTGACAATTTTCATTCAAAACAAGCGTAGGTATCGATATACATATGGCATGTAGGTATATACTGTTACCACATTTTCCTACATGATGACGGAATGATAGCGCCTGTCTGAACGTCAACGAGTGTAATGACGGAAAATTACAACCCACTTATGTGTACATAGTATAAATGCTAGGTGCTTACGGTACTCATGGCATCCCTGTGTATGCCTATCTTGTATGGTCGTACCCAGCCGAGTGGGAGTATTTTGACAGATTTGACTACAGGTAAAGACAAATGATGACGCATGCTAATTTTTATTTTAAGAGCTGAGTTGTCTTTGTTTTATGAATGGAAAACCGTTTGACATTATAGAGATATTTTTAAAAGAACATTTCGAATTTTCCTCAAAGAAGGTTGACTGGATTCCAAAAGGTACCAGTAAAAAAATCCTGCAACTATAATGGTAGGTAATATGACTGTATATATCCTAATTAAATTTTATATTCTCGGTCTACTAAATTTTGCCTCCAAGTCTGCTAAAGATTTTCCACAAGTTCCCAAAATGAAAACTATGTAATGGCATGGCCAGAAAATTTGACAATGTCATAGGCTCTAGAACGCATTCAGATTTTTCAGTTGTGAAGCACCAGATCCAGGTCTGTTGAGGTCGTATAAGCATACGAAAGAAAACTTGTTGTAATCATCACGAAAGAAGCCTCGAAGAGGTTTTATTTTTAAGTGGAATGTCAATGTACATAAAATTTGGACTATGCTGTTCAGATATGCATAAGTATGGAACTTGCCTAAAAAGCCAGGAGACGTTTAATTGACGTACAGGTTTGTTAAGGTTAGGTCTGTGGGCTGGCGAGAAGTACTCTGCACCACACTCAGCTCAATACTGACCCATTGTGATACCCGTAGGGAAAAGAGGTTGTCCCTTACCCATTATAATCCTGTACATATTCAAATTACTTACTTTGCTCCTACGTACAAACCATCCTGATGATTTCACGAAGTTCAATATTTTGCCTATTGATGCGCTGAAAAGTTCGTATAGGTCGTTGAAGAAGTGACTCCCTAGCAATTTATACCTTGTGTGTTGGAGACCTGGGCAATGGCATAGGAAGTGGGTTGTGTCCTCAAGAGCTACCTTATCACCGCAGCCTCTATAAAGTTATTCTTCCGTAAGGCTCATTGTGGTACCGCAGTACTCTCGGTTCTGGTCGCAAACCACATAGAACTAGACCGCCGACTTCCGTGCCGATTCTCCCCGGAATTAATTCCCCTGTCTGTGAATACTTGTGAAATGTCAAAATCAATGGCGCCAATGTTTTTCCATGCTATACCACGAGCCTAGGATTTTTCAAGTATGATGTGTGCATTAATGGCGCTCCTTTGATTTTGTATAGCACAAATACATGAAAAATCCTGGGCCCTCAGGCAGCTTATAGGCAAAGTCCGTTATATGGAAGGAGTCGACGGTCTATAGTTCTATGTGGTTTGTGGTTCCGGTTTCATTAAAGGACGGCCATAGCATTCTTGTGGTATTACAAGTATTTAAGGTGGCTCATACGTTCGCCTCTCTTGTGGCTTTTATCTCTGCTTCAAGCTTGTATGTGCGAGGTGGGATGTTCACAGAGAGATTAGCTTGTTCTAAAACAGCTGTCGAACCTTGTCTTGTTAATTCGTCTCCTTTCTCTTTGCCTGGAATGCCTTCACGTCCAGAAACCCAGCAGAGCGATACCTTATGTTGTGAACCAGGAGCCATCAGCTCTTCGCGAAAACACTTCACAATCTTCGATTTTATTTGTGGATGCATTCCCGTCATACAAGGGGGCTAATTAACTTCGCGGCACGGAGCGAAACATCATAGTAGGTAGCAGGGGTTTCCCACATCCAGATATTCACAAAGCTACCCGAATATCCCCTGATAAAAACACGAAGACCCAGATTGGTCACACTGCTATCACTAAGATACTCACCCAGTATTTTAGACCACCGCGGTTTTATAGCTACCTCAAGCTGAAAAAAGAGTGCGAAGGTTCGCCAACATATTACTATCGACTACGTTGTTTTCTAACCCCTCAAGAAGTTGGTTCCCGCTAAATTTAAGAGCAGGGCTGCTAGTAAATCGTCAGGGTTGTTGCCTAATGTTGTAAATAGTTTTTACCAGTCGCCCTCTTGGGCTGACAACTGCCTTGAACGGACAGCTCTAGTTACATAGAAACCACAAACCAGTAAGAATAGACCGTCGACTCCTCCCACATAACGGACTTTGCCTACAAGCTGCCGGCGAGACCAGGATTTTTCATGTATTGGTGCTGTACAAAATCAAAGGGGCGCCATTAACGCACGCATACTTGAAAAATCCTGGTCGCATGGTATTGCATAGAAAAACATTGCCGCCATTAATTTTGACATTTACACGTATTCACAGACAGGGAAATTCTTTCCGGGGGGAATCGGGTAGGTGTACGGGAAGTCGGCGGTCTATTCTTACTGGTTTGTGATAGAAACACTCTAACCACTACAGCATGGCAACCGCCTTAGGTAGCATCAACAAAGAGCGCATCATTATTATCTTTTAAACCATATTTGCCAACTGCGTAAATATACACAACAGCTAGTGCGTAGGTAAATAAATCCCAAAAATAGAAGTCCAATAAAACAGTTTCTATTTTATTTGCATGTGTGCGAACTTAGTCCCTGGGTGCGCATCTGGTATAGGATTCCTAAAAAAAATGAGACGGTCATCGTTTCAGTCTCGTGCAAACAATCTGGCAGTTGGTCATTTCAGCACCAGCCAACGATAATCCGCTAAACGCCTATCAACGCCTAACCTCATTAACCTACCAAAATGCAGTCAGACTTTTCTGAAATATGCGTACATATTTCCTCGAATAAGAATCATTTTCCAATGCCTCTTGGCTCTTGCTCTCCGCCAAACACTGTGCCAGCCATCCAACTCGACCAGGTCCTAATTGCATTGCACATGTGCAGGCATACGCCACCCCCTTGCACCCACTATCGCTGCGGCTACGACACCGACGGACGTTCATTCACCAGAAGACCCACAAACGATTCATTCAAAAAAATTTGTATCTTAAAATCGCATCCACACGGCTGCTGTGCTGTGCACTGCACATTTACGCAATAAAAATACTTTTATTCCTTTTGTTGTTGTTGCTTGTGTGGTATTTGGTGCGTTTGGTTGTGGTGCAAATTTGCCAGTGCAACGATAGCACGACCGAGATCACTTGCCAAATCATGAGGATGGCGACAACCAGCTGCAGCGGACGCCGGACGATTCGAAAGGGGGGTCTGGTCCACAACAAGTGCTTTGCTTAGAATGAGAGAAGCACATCGCACTGTATGCGATTGAGATACGCGCATCAGTTCAACTGAATTGAGCCGAATGCCAGCCGAGGCCAAATTGGCCCCAGACATCTGGTCCAACAATACGACAGCGAAAAAAAACAAAAAGCAAAAAAACAAAGCCCGCTAAAACTATTCCGTGGAATTTGTGTGCATTTTAGAACGCAGCGGAGCGCATACACTGTCGCGACAGTCTAGCGATGCTTTATGTCACCAAATTCTATGTACGAACGCCTATCCTCGGAGAGGGAAGGATGCAACGGCGCGGCGGCGGCGGTGCGCGTCTGATTAGGAGAATGCTTTGAGGTATGGATTTAGAATTCTTTTAATTTTGAAACACTAAAAGAAGTGCCTATATGTTGTAGATTCTTTTGGCAAAATGCTACTCAGGCCATATAGGAGAAGCGACAAGGAGAACTCTTCAATTTGGCCATACATTTAGGACGAATTCTTCGCGAATTTGATTAAGTGCATGCACACTTTTACGAGTACATAGATACCTACTAATACTTTTATGAAACAGTGCGATGTATGTAGGTATACTTGCGAGAGTTTGTAAAGGTATCTAAGAAGTAATTTCAGTAAGATTAAATACATTTTCTTCAATACTCTGGCTTAGTAGGTATACCCCATGATACAACAAGACAAGATAGCGCATTGAAGTTTTCATTTTTGATTTGTTCTGCGCATGTACGTCATAGCTGCGGTTGCGGAGTGAATATTTTGACACTTGGTATTTACGTGTGTTTTATATGGAACGAGTTGTGTAGGTTCTTTAAATGTTTAAATAAAAAGGAAAATATAGAAGATATAGTTTCAGAATTCTGTGAATGTGTTTGGAAAAACATTTATCGTCCATAACATGTGTCTTTTTTTGTTGGTCCTTTCAATTAAGTCGCAGAATTACTTATTTTCTGCTCAGCTCGACGCGTCATATTAACAAAATTGATGAAAAAACTTGTGTTCTTAATCGAATGTGAATAAAATGTTTAAAAACAACAAGTAGTTTCGTCAATTATTTATTCTATTTTGGTTTTCTTGTGTTTTTTCGTTCAATGTTTGTCGATTAAGGAAGCGAATGCGAAAGTGCATTCGCGAGCGGAAGAAGAGTGTTTTTGATACAGATATTGCAGTTAAATCAATTCAGTGGTTAATATAATTTCACTATTGCCTTTCATCATAACTTCAGATGGCTTCGGAAGACCAACCATGCTGCAGACTCTAAATCCTACCAAAGAAAGTGCGAGTTTAAGCATAAATGCAACTGCATTTATAATGCCAATTTGCGTACCCTTTTCATGTTGAATAATATTTATTAAGTCATTTTTCACAAAATGCACTCTATAAAGTCCTTATTTTTCTATTAATTGGGTCTTATCGTTTAAAGATAAAGATTCTTTGCCTTAAAAGATTTTTTTTCTTAGAAAAGTTATGGAGCTGTTTCTAATGATTCTTTTTGTTTTACATTAATTATATTTGCACTCAAATAAAGAGCAAATATCCCTTTTACAAATGTTCTATTATTTGTTCAATTAATAACAATAATAATTTAACAAAATCGCAAATGTGTACTTTCGCGCCAATAGTACACCATTATCTCCGCAGCTACTACGTCATAATCTGTTGACAGATGAATACCGATGAACAGCAAGAATGAACGACATGCGCAATGCGATATCTTGTCTTGTTGTATCATGCGTATACCCTATTCACACCAAGCCGAAAACTGGGTTTTCGCGAAAACATTCGAAAATAGAAGTTTTTCCATACATATTGCAGTTTTCAAAACGAGTTGTTTGAGGTCGTTTTTCATGAAAACGCCACGAAAACGAGTATACAATCGTTGGGTTGTTGAAGCAGACACACCTTTGCAACATTCAGCGAGCTCAGCAAAACTGCTGACATGATGTGAGAGACTGAGTGAGAGCCTCAGTGCTGTCGTTTCTTCTAGTATTTTTGTTTACAAATGTGGAATCCCTTGTTATCTTTGCACCATAAAGAGCAAATTTTCAGTTTTTCTATACTTTTAGAACGGCAGCACTACCTGCCACAACTAAATGGTATTTTCAGATGTTTTGATTTTGATTGTTGCTTATGTTTATTATTTTATGCATTTAACCATAATTTAACAATTATCAAGTAGCTTAAATAATTTTGTTTGTATGTTATGTCAATACGAGCGAAGTTTAGTAACTAAAATAAAAGTCTAGTCGCCACAAACATTTCATAGCTAGTTTTACGGCTAATTGAAACGTCAAACGAAAACGAGTTGGTGTTCGGTGTGAATGCATCCACGAGTTTTCTAAACTTTTTTGACTAAAACTCGGTTTTCGGCTTGGTGTGAATAGGGTATTAAGTTCACTTATCATAGTTTTTCTTTTGTTCAAGCGCCTTCACACGAAAGTGAAATAGGTACCCGTTAGGCTGCAGTTATAGCTATCAGAAAAGTCCATCCGTAAAAACACGCAACAGAACAAAACTGAAACATTTAACCATAGCATATCATAGGAATTCAGTGGAATACTTTGTGAAACTGGTTGAGAAGTTGAACAGAAAAAGTTTTTCGTACGGAAAAATAAAGAAATTCTGTTTTTAGAAAATTTAAAGATCAATTGCTTAATTTTTTTTTGACAAATTAGTTTTATAATTCAAAAGCAACTTGGTCTTACCAAGATTGAGTTCAACGATTAAGTTTAAGTGCTCCAAAAAAGTGAAACAATTTTTTTACGGATGCATTTTACTGATAGCTATAACTGCAGGCTTATAGGTACGTAGGTAGGTATACGGTATACTTGAAAGGTGCCAAGACCAAGAAAAAAAGGTGCAATTCTATATTATTTCCAATCTGAAATGGAAATAAAGTCGATTCGACCTTATTTCTCCTTCGAGTTTATTTCACGGCACCTCGTTGAAAACGTCCAAATCGAACTTTTTTTCAAACAAAATGACATTTCTCACCCGCGTTAAAATCATTGCATGAGAATTTTTTTAAGAAACAAATAACTGTTTTATTAAGCCGAACATTTATATTAAATTTGTGCAATATTGAATTTTATTAAAATCAAAAAATAATCTTTCTAAAAACATATTTCATTCACTGCTCCTCTTAACCTGTCTCGTATTCTTTTCTGTGAACACCGCTTATCTCGTTCTTTCTCTTCTACTTCCAAAAATAGAGCAATCGTATCCATTATTAAGTTTAATACTTTATTTTTTATTTAAATTTAAACTTTTCATTTGGCTCCGACGAATGAAGCTATACAAATTTGAATTGACAAATAAAAGACAGTTTCAGCTTGACAGTAACTGCTAGGTTCCACATTTCACTTTCACTCGAAATGAAATCGGAAATGAATATTTATGTTCTACATTTCACTGTATTTGATTTCGATTTCAAAATTTTTGGAGTTGAAACAAAGTGAAATTGTGATTTCGAAAAAATTTCGGAGTTTCCGAATCGCTCGAAATGCAGAACACTGAAAACGAATTCACTCGATTTGCAATTTCGATTTGACTCGATTTCTGGAACCTAGCTGTAAAACTACCTTTTCCAAAAACATGTCAATGAGGACGTTTCCGGCGGATTCCACGATATCAGTAGGAAGTGAAAGGGGATCGAATAGATGAAGTGAGTGGTTATATGGGTTATCTAATTTATTTTGTTGTTTTTTTTTTTTTTTTTTTTGCCGATTTTATTATACATATTTGTATATGTGTAGACTGGATCTGGATGCTGCTTTCGACGATAATAATCGTGGTCAAATTTGAATTTGAATTTGAATTTAAACTCCAATTTGACATAAAATTATAACAGATTTGAATATTATAGATGAACTGTGTTATACAATTATGCTTATCACAGGCAACCACCTTAAACATTTTTATTTCATGCACCATTAAACAAATACTTAACGAAAGTCCACGGTTTACGGATTAGATATTGCAACAGTCGAGAGAAGTGCGGTCACTCGTGTTTTTTTTTCTAGGCGCGAATATCTATGTGTACTTTCAACTGCGACGAAATGCCAACACGACATTATACAATTAGTTACAAAAATAAAAGTATGTATAAAGAAAGACAAAAACGTTTGCTGGCAAAACAATAATCCCTAGGTAAGTAAAAATTCTCAGTCACTGTCAAAATTCAAATTTGGCGATCTAATCACATATGTTGCTTTTCAGACAATTAGGCATTGTAGAAATGATAGACCTCTGAAACTATTTACTACCCTGTTCACACCAAGCCGAAAACTGGGTTTTCGCGAAAACAGCCGAAAACTTTCTCGAAAACAGAAGTTTTCCCATACATATTGCAGTTTTCAAAACGAGTTTTTTGAGGTCGTTTTCCATGAAAACGCCACGAAAACGAGTTCGATCGTTGGGTTGTTGAAGCAGACACACCTTTTGCAACATTCAGCGAGCTCAGCAAAACTGCTGACAGGATGTGAGAGACTGAGTGAGAGTGAGAGTTTTTTTTTGTTATCTTTGCTGTTTGCTTGCACCATAAAGAGCAAACTACCTGCCACAACGAAATGGTATTTTCAGATGTTTTGATTTTGAATGTTGCTTATGTTAATTATTTCATGCATTTAACCATAAGTTAACGATTATCAAGTAGCTTAAATAATTCTGTTTTTATATTATGTCAATACAAGCGAAGTTTAGTAACTAAAATAAAATTCTAGTCGCCACAAACATTTCATAGCTAGTTTCACAGCTAATTGAAACGTCAAACGAAAACGAGTTGGTGTTCGGTGTGAATGCATCTACGAGTTTTCTAAACTTTTTTGCCGAAAACTTGGTTTTCGGCTTGGTGTGAATAGGGTATAAAGCAAAATCCAGATCAGTAGTTAAACTTGAGTCCATTCGCTCAGTAGTCTAGCACAGATGAAGTTTTCTACAAACGATTTTAGTTAATTCTCGGATGGAATTTGGAGCCTCTCTAACCCGTCCAAGAATACCCAGGGTTCCGCGGACCACCTAAACAAAAATTGTAGGTGACCTATCTTTTAACCCTATTTTAAGGAACCAATAGATCATTTATTAACACTGACATAGACATGGCCTCCGTGGCGCAATTGGTTAGCGCGTTCGGCTGTTAACCGAAAGGTTGGTGGTTCGAGTCCACCCGGGGGCGAATAACTTTTTTATTCATTTTTTAATTTCAAAATCGAAAATTACGGAATACGAATAGATTTTCCTTAACAAGTACCTGCCCTTCTAAAATCGTAGTTTATTATGGGAATTGTAGACGGTTGACAATAATAATATGACTGGTACTCTCCATTTCTTTTGGTATGGATATGGGCAAATGCTACGGCCTGAAGAACCTTTAATTTTACCGCAGAAAAACAAGAAGGTAGTGGGCGACCTTAACTAAAGTGGCGCTCCAAGTTGGAAGGTGACCTCAACTCAACCAACATGGTGTGCCCAAGAGCAACTGAAGGCAGCCCCTGAAAGGGCTTTCAACTCTTTGATTTAATTCCAGACTCCAGCAGTAACTCCAGACCTCGGAGTGGGAAACAAGTAACAATCCGACAAGTCACAGCAAAGGAAAAGGAAGAACAACAACGACCGACGTCGAACTACCTAACAAACCAAAACAATGACTTAGAGTCCAGTCCTAGAGCATGTAGTCTTAATTAGCTGAACGCCAATAAAACACTTCGTTATTGTTCTTCGTATATTTCATATTTTTCTTTTGTACAAACATAAAACGCAGATCCTTTGAAAATCGGTTTATAAACTAAACTTCCTCACGAAGAACGGACTTCTTTTTCTCCCCAACAAATGGAACTGTATTCGGCTTCGAATGCTTACGAATATTTGCTTCTTTTTGTTTCTCGTTTTTCTTGATTGCTTGCATCTTCTTTTGGGCGTTAAGAATATGGCGAGGTACGTGTCTGTGGCGAGCTATACGTTTTACTTGAGGATGGGCCGCATACTTCTCCTTCAAAGCTTCTTGATAATTGAAATTGGCTCTTTCGCGAGGTCTTACCACACCTAACTTCTCAGATGCATTTGCCTTCCACATTCGAATATTCATTTCATCCGAACCAGAGAAAACGTATTTGTTGTCCATGCTCCAGCCAATGCAAGCAATGCGTTGCATTCGCTTTGTGTGATAGATTTCCCTAGAGTGGCTTTTGTGTACATCGTAGATACGAATAGTCTTGTCGTAGCTTCCAGTAACGAATTCTTTACCTGTCGGCGAATAGTCTACATCCGTAACTGCTGAAACATGATCGTAATGAATCTTAATAGGATTACTCAATTGGCGAGTGTCAAAAGTGTACAAGCTGAAAGCAAATAATAAATTTGTTATTAAATTTTGTTAAATAAAATGCAAAATGGTAAAAACTTACTTGCAATCTTCGTTAGCAACTGTGAAATTAAATGCTTGCATAGGGTTCCACGACAGTCTGTTACTTTTCATTGTAAGGACGACTTTTCGCATAGGGTGGCCCTCACGCTTGTCATATAAAATGATACTTCGGTCACTGGCACAAGCTGAAAGCAATGACGACTCAACGGGGTTAAAAGCAATCGAATGAAGCGTATCCATTCCCCAATTAAGAACTTTAAGTGGATCGTTTCTGCTAGCATCCCATATTGTACAAACTTCGCCGCAAGTTGCAAATACGTTTTCTTTGATGTTATGCGAAATACCAGTTATTACTGTGCGTGAGAAAAATGTGTTGGAAGGTTCTTCATTTTCGCCAATATCCGGACTTGTTGACTTCCACATTTTTACGGTTTTGTCGTCACCTGCTGTAAAGAAGTTGGTACCGTCGACGGAAAACACGATTCCACGGACGAATCCATTATGCGCAACAAAGCTCCTTTTACAATCTCTGTTGGCCAAGTCCCAAACACGTACTTCTCCGTCATATGCACCGCTAACAAGTGTAGAAAGTTGCTTTGGGTGTTTTCCAAAACACGAAACTCCGTCACGGTGTCCACTTAGATTGCCTACAAAAGGTTTGGCAAATACCCTATCCAGCTTGGTAGCATTGAGTGCACGCACATATTCTCTGACTGATTCAAGAGGGTGTAGTGTCGGGTCGTAATTGCGTTGAACTAAATTTTATCAAAACAATAAGCGAATTGTAATTTTTTCTGTAACTGTATAATTAGCGTTACCTTTATGTAAGTTGGTTTTTGTTTCCCTCAGATACACATCAGGATTTCGACTAATAACTTTAACTTTCATGGTAAACGGTGTTGTACTTTGTTTCTCGTATATGACTTTGGTAAACAAATAAAAATAATGCAGAACGGTCGTCGTCGCACGTTGCTTTGCATGACGTTTGTTTTGTTCAAATCTGCCAGCGGCTCATAAAGTTAAATTTTAGGAGGCCCTGTTTATTTTTTGACATTACAATGGCTGCATTCAGTAGTTTCGATTTATGCCGTACGTCTTGTGGATTATAATGAACCATTCACATGTGAATGCGAACGAACGAATTGATGAAATGCGAACAAACCGATTTTTATGCATTTATAAACAGAAATTTGAACATTTTATTATTCTGAGAGGAGGATAATTAATGATAGCATCAAAATGTATTAAGAAAACAAGTTCATAAAAAGTTTAAATAACGAAAATTCGAATTCCAAACTTTTTGCCGCAAAAGAAGAAAACACCCTTGGGGCGAATTTTAAAAGTTTATTCGTAAGCCTTTCGTCGTTTTGGGTGTTATTTCCTTTCCAGGGTTCGTTTTTTTGACAAGCAGTAAAGAGTAAGTGGAAGTGCACAGACAGTGGAGTAAGTATGGGCAACCACCCTGCTTGAGTTTTCTGTTGGATTTTAGAGTAGGTGGGAGTTTATACTGCAAAAAAACCTTCAATATATCCAATTTCACACATACTCCAAATCTGACAGAAACCCCAAGTAGGGGGTTGCAGGGCGGCAGCAATCCCCTCCATACGTATTAAACTGCAAATTATTTTTGGGCTTTATTTCCATCTTGTTGTTTTTTGGGCGTTATTTCCAAATCGATTTGGGCGCTATTTCCTTGGGCGTTATTGCCTAACGCCACTGAAATTCGCGAACCTCCGCGACCTAGAAAAGTGTTCATGTGAACGGAATGTAAACAATTGCGAATATTCCTTCGTTCTTAAGTAGTTGGCCGCTCTCATGTGAAAGGTTATTATGATCACTTTGAGATATCAAATCTATATAAACTATATTCTTATCGAGTGGTATTAATGATTATTTCTGGTGCCCAGACTAAATTTTACGAACTCCAATATTGTCTTTATATTTGTTTGGCAAAGTTTTTCAAGTTTTTCATATAAAATGACCTATGACCTATTTAAGATGGTTAAAATTGATTAGGTAGGTATATTAATAAAACCTTTTAATATCCAAAGTGCTGTAGCTAGGTTTTCCAAAAATTTTCCGAACTGAATCCTACCTCTACTCACTTCAAAACTTTCAAGTGCTGCCAATAATTTTTAAAACTTTTGTATTACAGTTTTAAATATATTTTTACTTTTGTTGATTTGATATCCTTTTATCCAAAAATGAATTGAGATGCAAATCCTGGAGTTCTTATCCACATACTTTTTTATTATTTTGCATTTATGCGTTTTCGTACATATAATGTGAGTTTCGAAATAGTATCTACTTGTGAATTGTTATATGATACAAAATTTTATTTGATTTTCGGCGACTGCTATTATAAGTCTGTCTATTTGAGGGATTTCGTATGCTAGTTTTAAAACTGACATAAAATTTATAGTTGGTGAACTTATTAGGGCAGCTGGAATCAGGATTCAGGAAATTTAATCGTATAAAATCTTGCAGACAGTATGAACAATTTGGTAAGGCATTAAAATACAGTTCTTTTTTCACGTATATACACATATTATGTACTCCTTCGGAATATTAAGGATCATGTAAAAAATTATTTTCCTGAAAACTACAAGATGGACCTATCAGAAACAATGAAAGCTGCTCTTTCTAAAGCTCCCGCCCCAGTAAGTGGAAATACTGGAGGGAGTAGCTCCTCGGGCACATCAGTAGGAATTAATCATGGTCAACTCTCGTCTGAGCCTCAGCATAACAATTTACAAGGGGTTGGATATGTTACTGAAAAGTTGTATATGCTTCTACAACTATATTTGCAAAACAAAGGATGGAATCCAAGTGTTGAATTACTTCAATGCTTTTCTGAGCTTAAGGACAGTGCAATGCTTCCAAGTGCTGCTTATTTACAGTAAGTTAAAGAGTGATACGATGGATTATCTATACAAACATATTTTTCTTATAGGATTCTAGCGAACCGTCTCACCCTTGATGGGCAAGGACGATTAATTTTGCGAGAAAACGGCAAAATTGTGCTTCCATTCGAACACTTCGCAAATGCTGTTATGCTGAAGCATATGTCTGGTCCCCATGGATTGCATTTAAGTGTTGAAGCAACAGTGCGGGCAGTTGTTGAATCGTACACTATCGGCAGAGATAACTTTGGAATGGAAAAAGAATTCATCGTTGAGGTAGTACAGTCATGTCCAAGCCCAGCTTGTCGATACTACAAAACCCACTTACCAATGCCACCTATGACATTCATGGAACAACCCTATGCAAGCGTTTCGCCAGAATTTTTGCAACATAATATTCCAACTCCACACTCGGCTGGGGGAGAGGTTGACTTAAGTAAAAGTCATAATAATCAAAAAGTTCCTCAGTCAATTGCGCATTTATCAAAGCAAAATCTGCAAACGCAAGTAACAAGTCATCATCATCATCAGCAACAGTTGCAGCAGCAACAACAACAACAGCAGCAGCAGCAACAACAACAGCAACAGCAGCAACATCAAATAACCGCCGCAATTATGCAACAGCAAAATCGAGTAATGGCTCATCAAAGTCTGGACAAATTCAACACTCTCACGACAATTGAAAAGCAGCGTGTTATCCAACAATTGGATAAAAAACATTATGAACAAAATATTCCAATAGTTGCTAGCGGTGTGACTATACCGGCACCAGGTGAGTAACAACTTTTCTTCTAAATTCAATAATGCGGTAGGAGCAGTCGGCATACATTCAATTTATTAAACCAAACTTCTGAGGTATATTTATTATCCTTTTACGCAGTATGATTAAATCAGAGTCTACTAATGCTTGGAAGTACGACAAAGTTGTACCGGTACCTAAAAAACACAGTCAGAAGACTTGAGGCCTATTAGTAAATTGCCCTATCTGTCAATAATGTTTATGATTTTATTAAAAACCAAATTAATGAGGACATTTTAGTTTATAAAATATGTTGCATATGTATCTTCTTATCAGTCAGGTTTCAGAGCAAAACACAGCTGTACCTCTGTTATAGTTTTTAGTCCTAGCAGAGTTACTTCCGGGCGTATAAGTTCAAACGGATGAAATTTACCCTTTGGTCGATATCAACCTACATCGACAGCCAGGCCTCACTTAAGGCAATAGAATCTACGAACATAAATAGCCGGCAACTGTCGCACAATGCTCAAGGTATTATGTAGTCAGAACTGGGTGAGACTGCAGGCTATCGGTAGACTACGTATAGTTGAAAACGAACGAACGAATTATTAAAATATGATTTAGTCATAGCTAATGTTATAAATATTAGTATCTTCACCACAGATTTACTGTAATTATTTCAGTTAAAAAATTTCGTCAATATTGTCTTTATATTTGTTATAGTTTTTTTTTCAATTCTGCAATCTGTTTTATTAAATTCATACAGGTAATAATGTCCATCAACTGCCGACTTTATCTCCTCATCTACCACCACCTTCACCATCAGTTTCATCTCTGACTGAGCAAAACCAAAAGAATATGGATGTATTACGGTAAATAAATCATATTTATTGTTTTGTTGTGTCTAATGTTGTTTTTTTTTTTTTTTATTTTAGCTCAAATCTTGAATCTTTGGAATCCAACAAAGACTTGCTTGCACTGCATAATGGGGCATGGGGAGGACAAGATCCCCGGGAGGGACAAATGGTAGGGCAGGACAAAATTGTGCGGGCATTTTCAGAACTGATGAAAAACATGTCTCGCATGAAGACGTATATTCGTCCTTCTATGTGCAAACCATATGGCAAACAAAGTGAAAGCTTGCAAAAAAGTGAGTACTATCTCTTCTAAAAATACAGTATATTGTATATACATAATGTCTTTACTTTTGACTGTGAAACACATGATAGTCTCGGTAAACATGGAGTAAACTTATGCGTCTAGGCAGATGTGACCTGATGAACCCACCACACCACATCATCGGGGCGAAACGCATTCTGGAATATATGACACACATTATTAATATAACATATTGCGTTAAGTCAGGTTAACCCCAAGTTATACAGGGTTATCGAATTTCAGCAGCGGTTTAATTTTGTATATTGTTGACAGTTTTCTAAATAATATCAGAAGACTGCTTTGCATGTTTAAGTAGAGTCGGTATCGGAGATCGGAAGTAAATTCACCTCAACCATATTCTGAAATATTTTTATTTTTTAACGGCTTTTGGCATTTTTGACTACAGTGCGGCATAAAATCGCATGATCTTGGTGCATTTTTCTTTGGAACTGTACGCATAATAAAGCCAAAATTATTTCTGATGTGTGACTTGGGTGCCGCCTCATTCTATTCTGTTCATTCCTCATTGCATTCGAGCATAGAGGCAACAATTATAAAAATCTGCATTCTGCTTTGAATTATGTGTATTGTTACAGTTTTTGTGCCGTGCTTTTGCGAGTCGACAGGAGAAGAGTAGGTACCAAAGGAAGATTTTAATAAAAAAGGATTTTTGTATTAATTTGATTGCGACTCTTAGTTTCCCTTTTTATAGTAATTTTGTAGGGAATGACATGTCTTCTTCCTCCCCTGTCCATAACCATATTTCTCATAAATTCTCAATAATGCCTACGGGCTATTTAGGATTATTTCCCAATAACAAAACATAATGTTCGTTGGCCCGACACTGGGCAAGAGGAATGGAATTACGTGTGTACTGGACGAGTTTGCTGCTTGGGTACTTGACGCTTTTACTGCAGCAGCATTTGCGTGTGTTGCGTGTGCATTTAAGAATGTTGTGTGGTTTAAGAAGGTGGAAGATGATCACTATGTGGGGGGCTCTTCGCACAAACAAAAGTGCTATAAGTATTAATTTCTATTCTTATTTCAAGCCATACTTCCCTTTCTTTTGTTTTTTTTTCTGGATCAACAAAAAAATTGCTTCTCAGGAAAATCTTTCGATTTTTTCTGCACACAACACATTTTATCTTCCACTCAACTGATTGCATAGTAATGATTGAGGAGTGGAAGTGGAATATGCAAAGAAAAATTAAATCATTGTCAATGATCTACATACATACATTTATGCACAATCTTAAAATCTTTGGTAATGTCAGGAAGGATACCAAACTCATTTATTTACCTATATTCAATTTTGTCTTCCCAACTGATCACCCCTTGCATCGTCCTCCCTCACATTGCCATTGATAGGTACTTAATCATAACATTGCATTTCCTTTTCTTTGTTCGACTCCTCTTCCTCTGTCCACTATAAGAAAAACCAAACCAAAACCCAGTTTCCTACCCTGTTACGTCAACTTCACTGAGAAGCCAACGAAGTCCATTGTTCACGTTGATCGGAAATGTTTCTCAAAAGTACACCTCAAATAACGTGTTTTGCAGCATGTTTCCGAGTATGAGGTATATTTTCACGGTGGCGCCATCTAGATATTGGGGTGTTTGGAAATAACCATTTCCTTTATATCAAATGCACCGTCTAGTAATATGTGTCTATGACTAAACTTAAACTTAAACTTAACTTTAAATATTCACTTTGTCATTACGTTTGTAACGCCAAGAAGGATTCACCGGAGACCATTTAAAGTATATATATTCTGAATCAGGATCACATTCTGAATCGATTTAGCCATGTCCGTCTGTCTGTCTGTCTGTTGAAAGCACGATAGCGTCCAAAAGAATTGACCTGCGTGAATGAAATTTTGTGAGAGGACTTCTTTCTACCGTGCGTCGTCAGGTTGGTATTGAAAATGGGCTATGTCGGTCAACACATGCGTGTAGGTACCTGTAAATACAGTACATAATATAGTAGAGGGTATCAAAGCTTCGGCCAGGCCGATGATAACGCTTTTACTTGTTTTTATTTAATAAAGGTGTTACTTACTTAAGGTGGCGCTACAGTCCGGGGTGGACCTGGACCTCAACCAACAAGCGTCTCCAGCCAGCACGATCTTTGGCCAGCTGTCTCCAGTTTCGCACGCTACGTTGGTTAAGGTCCCCTTCCACTTGCGTGCGCCACCTGAGTCGCGGTCTTCCTCTACTGCGCCGTCACTCGGGTGTGGATTCGAAGATCTTCCGGGCCGGAGCATTCACGTTCATTCGCTCTACATGACCCAGCCACCGCAGTCGTTGGACCTTAACTCTTCTGGCTAGGTCAATGTCGCTGTACAGCCCGTATAGTTCGTCGTTATATCTCCTCCTGCATTCACCGTCTATGCAGACGGGACCGAAAATTACTCGAAGAATTTTCCTCTCGAAGCAGCCAAGAGTAAGCTCATCCGCTTTTGATAGAGTCCATGCCTCTGCACCATAAAGTAGGACTGGGATGATTAAGGTCTTATAAAGGGTCGCTTTAGTTGTTCGAGAGAGGGATTTGCTACTCAGTTGCTTTCTTAGCCCAAAGAAACATCGATTGGCAAGAGTTATTCTTCGCTTAATCTCAGCGCTGGTGTCATTGTCTGAGTTCATAGCGGAGCCTAGGTAGACAAAGGTATACAGTACATATTTTCTATTAAATTAAAAGTAAAAATACATACAACGTTGTTGGTTTTTAAAAATCTTTAAGTAAAAATTTGTATTTTTATAAAAAAAAAATAAACAACAGCTCTTTTGGATACAATTCAATTGGTTCAGTCCTTACGGAACTGTCTGCCAGCTCCACATATACCAGTCAGTTCATGGAAAAGTGAGGATCGACATCGCAAGGATCCGGAAGCAGTAAGAGTTGAGAGCAATTAAAAGTCTCGTTTAATTTTAGTTACTTAAATAAGGCTATTACGTTTTAAGTGCAATTTCTTTAAGAATCTTAAGAATGCTATGTGAAGTGATTTGTATGTTAAATATCATATATTTTGATTATGTAACGTTTGGATAAAATCCAGAGTGCAATATAGAAATAAACGCTGTGAATGTTCGCCCAGCGTCAAGTTGCAAAAATAAAAAAAAACTAGTATAATCGAATTAAGCAAAAAAATGTGCCATCAAACGTTAATTTAACTTTATTTAGACTGATCTAATTTTGAGCACTCTTTCCAAAAAAAAAAAACAAAAAACAATGTTTTGTTCCTAAAATGCAATTTAATTAAATTTTAGTGTGAAAAATTAAAATAAATTGGCAATTCATCTGTGATAAAATATTTATTCAAATTATTATATATTTGGCTATAATTTTTCTTTTTTAAATGTCTTGAAAACGTATATCTGTAGGTACGTACATGAATGGCAATCTATGTTAATTACAATTTAAGTTACAATCTAATGACATAGACATAGAAATTGATTACTCAGATGAACAAACATTTTGTTTAACAGTTTTTTTTTTTTCTTAATATATTTGAAGAAGACAAGGGCGTTCTATTTATAAATATAAATACATAACTTCAAATGGTAATTCAGTATATTTAACTTCATACTAACTGCAAAGTCTGAGCCTTCAATAAAGAACGCAAATTAGAAATAGGTAAATAAAGACATAGTTATTGCTGTATTATGTAATTTTTAAAACATGAATGGAATTAAATAAAACCTATAAATTATTACTTCGCATAACAAATCATATCATACCAATATTTTCATTTTTTAATTACTTGATTCAATTGTTTTTAACAATATTTGGTAATTTATATTGCAACCACCCACCGAAGAAATTTTGCGCAAATAAATTGTTTACGATTCCATAAATCTAACCCACCACCAATAACTTGCTATCAAATTGTGTTTGTTTTTTGTGATAACTTTGTATATGTACCCACTATGCAGAAGCGTGAAATGGTTGTGTTTCAGTTTATATATTTTTATTGCATTTATGTATAATCTTTCAAACTGATTTCTATAACTTTTTATTTAAATCTGTACTATGTATTTGAAAGAAGAAGATTTCTTAGGAGCTGAACCTGCGTTGGGTTTGCCTGCATCTGTGGTTAGGTCATCCATTGATACTTGGGTTTCTCGTGAACACGAGTGTCGTTGGCGTGACTGTGCTGGGTGTAGACAGAACAAACAACTGCGTCCGGACATCTACAAGAGGTCGGCGTCTTTCCTTCTGTCTCTCAGGAGAATCGACTGCAGACTTCTTGTGGGCGTCCTTTCGGGCCACCAAGCTTTTGCCAAACACTTAAATGTGTTGGGCTTGAGCAACACCACCATCTGTCCTGCTTGTGGAGAGGATGACGATAAAGCGGAGCACTTCCTCTGTAGTTGTCCTGCCTTTGCTCGCATAAGGTGGCGGATCTTTGGGGCTGACGTGGTGAGTGCCGAACATCTAAGCTCTTCATCACTGAAGCTCCTTCTCATCTTTCTTCGAAAGACCGGAAAACTAAGTACAGCAATGTAAGGTGTCTGTTTGGCAGTACAATGGACCAGTAGTTGTGTCTGAGTGCTCCATCGGATAGTAACAACCTCCGACAAAGAAAAAAAAAAAAATGTATTTGAAATATACACACCTAAAAATGTAGTGATAACAAGGCAGCGAAAATTATGTTTGGGATATCTATCTGGCATGGCACACTGTCGATGTCGATAACTCGATACTCTGTCAATTATTTCGATTAATATTCTTTTGTTATTTGTTCATTTGCCTACGTTTTTGGAGCAATAACTCTGTCGTCGTCATAGAAACTGCAAATTTGGAAGAGATCATAATTCATGCGTATGTTTTGTAATTAAAACAGAAACTTAAAAAACAACAGCCTGCAGAGCTGTGCATTGGACTTTCAAATATGCATCCATAATACTTATTGCTAACACTTTAAAGAAGTTATATTTCCTTAAGTAAAAAGGAGGAGGTATGCATGGCCTTACTTAGAATCATGTTTATCCCTTTCATTCATTCATTAATTTTCAATGTCCTGATTATCCACTTAGTGTAGGATGCTTCAGTGGACTCTCCATAACTCCCTATCATTCACCGCCGGCTCTAAACCATTAGGGGCAATCTCCCAAGGGGTACAGGACAGATTTATAAACTTGATCTACCATCTCATAAATTGACCCCTACCCTGACACATAATCTAGAGCACGTCAGAGAATTTTGAATTAGGAACGAGTAGATATCTCAATTATACTGGGTAATCACAGAATCCGTCGTATTCGGAATTTTCCTACGAACCTCGAAAGAACTATCACAGAATCCGTTGTAGTTGACCAGCTAGGTTCTAGAAATCGAGTGAAATCGAAATTGCAAATCGAGTGAATTCGTTTTCAGTGTTCTGCATTTCGAGCGATTCGGAAACTCCAACATTTTTTCGAAATCACAATTTCACTTTGTCTCAATTCCGAAAGTTTTGAGATCGAAATCGAATACAGTGAAATGTAGAACACAAAAATTCAATTTCGATTTCATTTCGAGTGAAAGTGAAATGTGGAACCTAGCAGGACATTTTTGCTACGAATTAAATTCGACTACGACGGTTTAAATTTGTAGCAAAAATCTCCACTACGACGAATTCTGTGATAGTTCTTTTGAGGTTCGTAGGAAAATTCCGAATACGAGGGATTCTGTGATCACCCAGATAATGATGTAGCTTACACGAGCTTTGCAAGTCAGACCAGCATCGAAGAAATCCCATTTCGGCAGCTTGCGATCTTATTCCTTCGGTCATTCTCTAAGTCATGTAACCAAAAGTATGAGTTGAATCAAACAACGCATTAAAGACCGGCAACTTATCTTTAACCGCATGTTCGGTTCTTCTTATAAATCAAAATTGACGAATACTTAAGAATCGCTCATGAACTAGAGCTGGAAATAATTAAACTTCTCCACCCTTTTGAATGGAATTCCACTAACATACATGCATTGAACAGGCGCTCCGGAGAAGACAATCTTGTCTTGTTTGTTTGTTCACGTTTGCTTTCATTCCAGCTTTACAAGCCTGTCGAGAGCGCGTTGAAGTTCAGTCTGTGAGGGCTCAAAGACGACCAAGCAAATGACTTATCCATAGGTTTCCTAATTGGAAGCGTTCCTCGCGATTGCTGCGCTTTACCATCCAGTCCATATAGCCCTGAGAAAAGAACCGTCAATTACATACTCTGCTAAGCATAATGTAAAAGGGTGTAGCATTCTTCTAAGCCTTCTGAATTAGCATTATTAGAGTGAAGAACTGGTCAGTTGTGATAGTATACAAAAACCGCACTGGTCGTGCTCATCCCTTCGAGGTGACTCGATTACATGACAAATACTTTGCCGATGAGACTTGAGGGTTATATAGCCTTTTGGTCCAGTTTCTTTTTTTTTAAAGGGGACTATCATTTGTCAATCGTTGTGTGTGTCGCCATATTCACAGATCACAGGTCACTTTAGTGATACGAGAGATCTATAGCCATTTTTTTATTTTTCAGCTAAAGTCTTGAGCATTTCTCGCCGAATTTCATTCACTCCGGCAGATTTGACGATTTTTTAGAAATTTAATCGGCAAAGTTGGGTACTTACTTTACCGTGGGAATATTTTCCGCCTTGCTCAAGGCGATGGATCTGTCTTATTTAACGTCCCATTCTCAATTGATCACATAAAAAAGTTTGCTATATGTGCTGTGCATGATCAATGACCAAAATATTTAAATTGAATATTAAAAATGAGTCTTATTAGCAACGTCGAGGCCGAAAAAATGCAAAGAATGCGAATGAGTATCAGACTCTTCATGCATTCTTGAACGATTGCATTCAATTGAATGACAAAAAGAGTAATACGACATCTGAATGCATGGTGCATGGTGGCATGCAACATGGTGATTGCATTTTTTTGAAAAATTCATAATTAAATCATTCATTGAAAAATTAACGCCATCAGAAAACCATTTGGTTTACATTGAATAGTTTTTAAAAAAATGTATTCAATACAACCCTGACAACTACATACTTATTTTTAATATTAGTGTTGCTAGAGACGACCCTTATTTAGAGGCTATAAAAATATGTGCTTTCCATGAAGATCCGTTGCAATTTGAATTGAAGTGACCTCCTCGTCGTTAGTTAAAAGCATCAATAACTTACACAATATTATGAATTTTAGACAAAATTTCTAACTCTGAAAAGAAATATGATCGTGCATACTTTTGATCCCCCCTAATACATAATATATATTATAATAAAATAAGTAACCGTAATAGATGTTCTTTGATATTCAAATTATATAAGAAGTAAAATAACCGATGTAATTTAATATTATTAAAATGTATTCATCTTAAATGTAATTTGTTTTAGTTGTATTAAATTTATTACATAATATATAATATTAAATCAAGAGAAATAAAATAAAATATCTACAATTTACATTAGTAACCAAATTTATTTAACACTCGTCATGTTTACATCAGAATTTCAGCTCGCCTCGGGTGTGTCATCCAACGAATGCGCAGCGTTCGGTTTGCCTATATTTCTAGCGAAAATCGTGTGTTGACCCAGATTGAGACGTCCTGAAGAACATTGCTAGCAGTATTATTATTTCCGTAAGTCGGCTCTCACATTGAGGCAACACGCAATAAGCAACTATAGTTACTATAGCAACTGCCAATAAACAATCAGCAACATTTTTCGTTCAAGCGATATTTAGTTGCTCTGATGTGAGACCTCTAATTTAATTCAAAGTAAAATAATTGTGAGCGATCATTTTTCGTGTTTCCTATTGCCAGTTGCTTATTGAATGTTGCCTCAATGTGAGAGCCGACTAAGGCGACACAATTGGGAGCGTACAACAACATGGCGATTTCCGCTGAGAATTTAAAGTAGAAACAAAATTGGCGACTGGCGTTAGTACCGAGAAACAACATCAATCGTATCGTACTTCTGCTGTTTTTGTCAGTTTAGTTCATTCAGACGGCAAACTGCGCTGGAACCCAATATCCTGCAGAGAGTTAATAAAGCCACCAGGACTCTGTACTGCTGCAAAAAAAAAGTTATTTTGGAGAAAATTACAAATGACATTATTGTATCCGTCATCGATGAGTCCTATAATTTGCATATATTAACATAACATAGATGGCTATGTCGTCGGCAGAAAAAGCCACCTTAGGGAAAGAATGGCATGTTTCTGCATCAGTGCAGACCTGTTATTCTACGTGCTACCGCTACCGCAGCCACTCACGTGAAATCAATCCGTTTGTGGATCAGTCAACAAACTGGTCACTCGTCTATTCTAGAGAAATTGGAATTCATCCCAAACGACACTGATTACACCCTCCACCAGTTTCAATTCAACAAGAACTTTGATTGCGGGAGTACTGTATAGGGTCGCTTATAAATACGGGTCTAAAAAGAAACTGCAAAATCTCCTAGCTTGTTCCAGGCGGAAACTAATGAATTCGGGCATCAAGTCCAAAACTGTCCTTAATTGCCCCTTAAGTTTTTTTAGGGAACGCGATAAGCTTGGCCTACTATGGTCCATGATTCCTAGTGCCTTCCCATAATCTAATAACCCTGTATAACCTTACCTACAGCACTCAGTTATCGCCATTATGCGTATTATTTTATGTTACCGGCCGAACCCAGTGTGGTCACTGTGAGATTTGAAGTAGGTGCGAGGTTACAAAAAAAAAACCAAACGTTCTTCGACTTCGACACTCATGGGAGCAAAAGTTGTAAAATTTGGAACAACGCATCTTGCGAAATGTTGGGGGAGTCGAGAATGGGTACGGTACCTTATATACAACAAATTACCCTAAAACACAGCAAATCTTGACGATCTTTCGTACACACAAAAAAAAAAAAAAAATACACGTCCTCGTCTATATTTCTTTTTGTTAGGCACACGAATTCACCCCGGGTACGCGCTGGCTATACCTATACATACATACAAACATTTTCGATATCATAAGGGTTTCTGGATCAAAGCAACATTTGGTGGTCACCCTGCAGTGGCACTACTTCTTTGCTGCAGCTTCTGCAGAACGCATTCGTAATTTTGGATAGCTATTTAACAAATAGTAATGTAAAGGGTGACCATAATTCACGCAAAATATAATTTTGATAGAAAATACGGATCTTTAATTAGAAAGCTTAAATTTTTTATTTATTTGTAGAGTATATATACAGATTGGGGTTATGTATGGAATAGCTCATCGGATAAAGGGTGGCGCCCACTTTGCTGGCAAGTGCGTACTTTTTTATTGAAATTTTCTTTGACCGTAAATGTGGCTGAATTTCATTAATACACCTTCCAAGGCGTTGGTGGTCTTGGGCTTGTTGGCATATACCTTTGACTTCAAAAAACCCCAAAGAAAAAAGTCCAATGGCGTTAAATCGCAAGATCTGGATGGCCAATTCTGATCGCAAAAAAGGCCGATTAGGAAATGACTCATGCCATGCAGTAACTGAATTGTTTCATTTGGCATTTGGCACCGTCTTGATGTTAGAACCACGTGTTGGTCGCATCCATATCTATTAATTTAGGCATTCAAAATTGGGTTATCTGTCACGATAACGAACACCATTAATTGTTACTGTCTGACCAGCCACATTTTTAAAAAAGAATGGTCCGATAATGGCTCCAGCCCAAAATCCGCACTAAACTGTAGCGTTGTGCCTACTCGTGAGTTCTATGAACCCCAAATGCGACTGTTTTGACCATTGACATACTTATGTCGTTTTTCATTGGGCAAAAGGAAGCGTCCGGGAGCATCCGGAATCAAGAAAATCACTTCTGAAGCCGTTCCATTGGCGCAAAAAATACTCTTCTGTTGATTCTGAGGAGAGAATTTCGCTTCTCGATTTCAAGTCCTAGCCCTTTTGGTTCAGTGCGGCGAAAGTATGAAACTGCGCCATTGCTATTTTGTGCATTGAACACAGTGCCCTCCATTGTAGAAACTTTGTAACTGCGCAATATAACGACTTACATATTCAAATTGATGGCACACTCAGCACTCAAACTAAATCGCACGAATTGGTCGATGGCATTTGAGTGTTTTCGTTTCTCTCCGCCGTGAACCAAAAAAGCTAGTGCTTATGTTTGCTTTAACAAAAATTGGCTGCTAGAAGTCCATGTTTAGTATGTCAATGATTTTGACGATTAATGAAGCCATAAAGATAAAAATGAGCTCCATCACTTGGTTCGAAAATTGCGGCGGACTGTATAGCTGACAAACCTTCATTACTTTTAAAATATTGCTCAACAATGAAAATGCGTTGTTCTTTCGTATAGAGCTCCATTTTTACTAACCCCTAACAAAAACCAAATTCTGCGTGAATTATGGGACACCCTTTAGTATCCAGATCCGGATAGTACCACCATGAGCATCCAAACCACAAACCAGTAAGAATAGACCGTCGACTCCTCCCACATAACGGACTTTGCCTATACAAGCTGCTGGCGGGCTCAGGATTTTTCATGTAGGTGCTGTACAAAATCAAAGGAGCGCCATTAACGCACGCATACTTGAAAAATCCTAGTCCCATGGTATAGCATGGAAAATCATTGCCGCCATTAATTTTGACATTTACACGTATTCACAGACAGGGTAAATTTTTCCGGGGAGAATCGGGTAGGTGCAAGGGAAGTCGGCGGTCTAGTTCTTACTGGTTTGTGATCCAGACTTTCTTTCTATAAAATAATCTTAGTGTCATTTATGTTAATATTATATTTTGTCTATCAGAATGACGAAACTATGTAAGTAGGTAACTAAGTAAAAGCCAGTAAAAGTCCCCGCCAGCTCACCGGGCGTAAATTAAATTAAATCCTTAAAGCATGTATTTCTAATTATGTGGATATCAGTAAAACGATTAAATATTAAACTTTAATTATAGTAGGCATGATAGCAATTCATGCGGCACATTAAATCTGTAAACAAAGACGCCCTATAACATTCTAAACTCGACTAACCACATTGGCATAGTGTCGGTAAACTTTCTCTGTAATCCTACATCACGATGAAAGGTGTTTCGCCTGTTTTTACAGTTTAAATGACCCCATTGTACCGTGCCCATACAGCATCGCAGACTGAACTTGTTTAACAAAGCAAAAAGTATATTTATGTATAGTATATGCACTGCTTGTACGTACAATGTGCAGCTAGCAGGAGCAGCAGCAGCATCCCTAATGAGTTGGAGTCGACAAAGTTGCTCCCAACACAAGGGGGGAGAATGTCCTTTTTTGTTTTTTTTTTGCTGATTGTCGTCGAGTTATTTTTTCTACGGAAGCTCTTTTGTTCCAATTATGTGTACATGCAGTACTTCTATGATTTGCACAAATGGCTTTTGGACATTGTCAATTTGTCAATGGCTGACGTGATAATTAGTTCGAGTGCAGACGTTGCAGAGGTCTGGGGATTAGGAAAGGATTTTTGTTCAAGTAGACTGCTAGGCAAACATTTAAATAGCCATCAGGTATATTAAGGTTAATAGACAGTCGTTTTAAGTTGTTCGAATACCCACTTTGCAGGAATCAAAGTCCGGAAAAATTAATTTAACTTTGAAAGTGAATAACTTTATCATCACAATCTAGCAAGTAGCGACGATGCCTATAGATACTAATTTTCTATCGAGTGACGTTCGAATAAATTTTATGTTTTTTTTTACTCGCATTTGCACAGACAAGAAGGAAGGTCCTTATAGAGCTATGCCGCATAATTAAACAACTTGTTCTCATGCTATCGATTAAATCGATCCTTGAACCACTTCGTAGTCAACAATATGCGGTACTTGTTGATGTCTTTGACTATGGAATGAAATGTATCTATTGCTTGTGTATAATGAACTTTGTGAAGAATCCTTCTGATGGGTGGAGGCATAGTATTTGTATTTGAAAGAGATTTGCCGATAGCGCATTCAATAAAGGAACATGCTTTTGGTATTTTTTTTTTTTATTTATATTCAGTATTAGAGTCACATA
This sequence comes from Cheilosia soror, assembly GCA_949372485.1. Lineage (NCBI taxonomy): Eukaryota > Metazoa > Arthropoda > Insecta > Diptera > Syrphidae > Cheilosia > Cheilosia soror. Next base: position 120,791,412 of record OX443561.1, read on the forward strand.
ATTTGATTTTCCATAAATTAATTTTATATTCGCTGATATTTGTATTTGTATTTTTTTTAAATACTTCTCCCGGGAAAAGCGAATCTATAAACGCTTCATCAGCGCCCCGAGATGCTTGCATATGTCTGTTAGTTCTGCATTTAAATTTCTGCAAATTGTAGTCTTCTGGAAATGTGTATATCCCCAGGAAGCGAGTTCCAAAGTTTGCTTGTCCTGTAAGTGTAACAGAAGGAGTTTTGGAAAATTTAGATCCTCCCTGCCTGTTCTTATGGGGTGCCCAAAAGATGCATTTCCAGGGATAATGTCTTTGAGTTCCTCGAAACATCTACCATGGACGTACCTATAGAAGAAGCATAGGTCAGCGACTTGTCTTCTGTGCATAAACGGTTGTAGATTCGATGTGAGTGTAGGGTCTCCAATAAGTCGAACTGTTCGTCTCTGTATGCTGTCAAGTAGGTTAAGTGAATGTTTTGGGGCCGAGCTCCATATATGAGAACAATATCGCAAGCCTGGTCTAACCTGTGCTTTGTAGAGAGGGAGAAGTTGCTTGGGGCTAAAGTACCTCTTTGCTCTAAATAGGGAGTTCAACTTAGCGGACGCCGATCTTGCGATATAGGATATGTGGTCCTGCCATGTGATTCCAAAATTGACTGTGACTCCTAGAAGGTGCATTGAGTCCTTGGGATGGATTAGATGGTCATCCATTTGGATCTGAGGAACTGTTGATTCATTTTTCCTAGAAAAAGTTGTGAGCTGTGTCTTGTTTGCAAGTTGTCTTTTCCCCACTTCAAGATTTTGTCCAGATCATCATTTAAAGAACAAATTTGTTCTCATCTCTGACTGTGTGATGTATAGTCGCATTCACAGACCCACTGTTCGAGATGAGTGCAAAGCTGTAAATATTATTATTTGTCGATCAAAGCAAATCGTTGATGTGGAGAAGAAATAGAGTTGGGAAAAGAATAGATCCTTGGGGCACTCCTGCATTTATAGCAAACGAATAAGATGATAAACCATCTACAACAACTTGGATCGATCTTTCCTGAAGAAAATTTTGCATCCATCCGCAGAGTTGTTGTGGTAATCCATAAGACGCTAACTTGCCTAATGGGGCTCTATGCCAGACTCGGTGAAATGCCTTTGATATGTCCAAGGCTAAGGCTCTGGGTTCGCCGTGTTGTTCAATTGCTTGCGTCCATAAGTGCGTTACGTACCTTAACAGGTCTCCAGTGAAACGACGGCTCCGAAATTCGTATTGCCTGTCGCTTAATAATCGGTGGCCTTCTAGATATTTGATTATTTCGACATTTATTGCTTTTCCATTACTTTTGAGAGAACTGAAAGTGATAGTTTTGTGGTAGACATTTCCTCCCTTTCTTTAAATTCTTTTTTGAATGCTGACAGGCAATTCTCCGCATATTATCCACTTGGGAAGACATTTCTGCTTTCCCCTGTTAGGAAATGTACCTTGCCTTTCGATTTTGTAATCGACCAAGTGACTACCACTTGCGCCAATTGAGCGATAAGTGCATGTATTTTCCTTGTAATCGAACTATTAGGCTTAATCAGGGGCATGGTATATTGAAACCCCCATTTAGAAAACTTCTGCTGCAGGTTTTTGGGAAAATCCACCGTTTTCTGTCATAATTACAACGTATAATATGAGGTACAACAGAGTAAAAGAACATTTTGGACATTTCGTGACAGTTTTCAATGCGAATTTCTATATAGCTATACTAAGGTTGGGCTGTAGAATGTTATCAGTTCATCATAAGGCACTGCACCAGGCACCATAGTGAATCCATCGAGATTCACCTTCATGGTCGGAAACCTGACAATCTCCCTGAGAGAGCCCTTAATTCTAATACCGGCACAGAAAGTGCACTAAAAATGATTAGGGGTAACCCCGATATCGGTAGAGGAGATATATCGAAATTGATTCGCACTATGGGCTCTCCTGATGGTGCGGATGCCATTAGCAGTCCTCCATTCCACTTCATTCTGTTCTTCAGTAGAACGTCCTGCAGACTGGTGCCCTCACGAGCCCCTCACATACGCCAAACACTTAAATGTGCCTTTGCTGGCTTAAGTGGATCTAGAATCTAGAAATCCTACAAAAAAGGAACATCAGAACATTACCCGTGCTTTTGACCTAACTTACTAGCTGATGCCTTGAAATCACTTCGAATCACTTCCATCTGAGAAGAACAAAAGATGTCTACTAGAAGTGTAAAATCCCGGTCACTTTCAGTTTATAATGGACCTGGATGGCAGCATCTTACGCGTCTTCAAGGGCACTGTTACGGTGTATAAAAGTGGCAGTGCTAATCATTTAATAATAAACGCCTACAATTTGGCGCGAAGCTTCGAAGCTTTATCAATTAAAGTCTGGACTTCTCACCTCAACACCACAAACTTTTACTCCGTGCAACAACGCAAAAAAAATCTGTTGTGGAACTTATTTCCCACACAGTCGAGTTCATCCCGGCGAATTCGATTTCGGAGAAATTCCGAAAGCTCTGTTTTCAATCAGCTGCGTATAGGTATGGTGTGAGTTATGATTCACCTAAAAGGACATCATTATTATAGCTGTAAGTTCACTCATTCCTGCGGTTACTGGGTTGACATTTTTAACACACGCAAAAGCACTGTTGTTCACCATAAACACGAACTCTTTCCGAAACAGGAAACGTATATTTCTTACTCTGCGTGGTGTCGTGGTGGATGTGGTTCAATATCCTTTGGCGGTTTATATTCGGTTATTTTCGTTTGGTGGAGAGTGGGAAGCATTTATATGATTTTTTTTTATCCTTACGACTTTATTTTTATAGAGCAACGCTATCCGGATGATATACGTATACGTGTTAGCCAGATTGTGGTCTGAAATGGCCTTTAGCCTTTCGACCAGAGTGTTTATGTTTCAAGAGCATGACCAGCAAGTAGATAATCTATCAACATCGGTAAATTGCCAGACATAAAGTCTTTTTTTTCATAGGAGAGTGCATCTATGCCATGATACCGCACGTAGCGGTTGTGAGACAGACGTATAGATATAGCAAATTGTAACTAGGCGAAGATATACTCGTAGTTTATGCGAGCTGTGATAAATAAAAAAAATTGCGTTGATTGGATTCATTACGACGTTTGATGACTTCTAAAAGGAAAGATTTATGGAGGAACATCCCTTGATTGAACCGACCGACCGACCGAAGTCCTTTTGCAATGAACAACGAAAGAAGAGAACAAAGGAGCATGCCAGCTCCAGCTCTCCAAAGGAGCGAGCACTAATTTTATTATGGCAGAAATTAATTTGTATGCAGACATTTGATACGAGAGCAAGCGTCGTAAGTGAAGGGCTCTTGTAGTTCTTTTACGTTGTGTTGTATGATAAGAAGGACTTGCGAGAGATGCACATTCAGGAGGTTAAGATGGAGCATGCATTACATCTAGACAAATAGTAGTAGTATCTCTCTTCTGATTTAAGGGGATAATTTAGGTTGCTTTAAAATGTATGTATAACTTTAAAGGATGGTAAAAAAAATGCAATGTAAATCTAATTTTTGAAACTTGGTATTTGTGCTTTTCAGCTACCTATGCACGAATGAACTTGTGACATGCCCCACTATTTTAAATTACGAATTATGTAGGCACCTACTGGCTTTTTCTTATCATTCCGGGAGAAAAAATCGGGCACCTGCATTCATATTATTTTTTATTTAAGACGAAGCGTCAGAAAGTGGCTCGTAAGGACCTACGACTAAAGCAGGCCAAATAAAGCGTTCGAATATAGGTGATGTCAAGTTAACTGGGAAGAACGAGAACGTTTCGTTATTATGTTTATAAAACGGGTAGTATTTTTTACTATCTGCAGTAGCGCAGTGGTTAGTGTGCTGGACTACTGTGCGAGGGATCCCAGGTTCGATCCCCGGAAAAACACAAATTACATCTAAAAGTTTTTTCTACTGCGCCACCTCTCGCGAACGTCTGACAAACATCCGAGAGTATGACTGTCATGAAAATGCTTCTCAATTCAGCCGTTCGGACTCGGGATAAAATTGTAGGTCCTTTCCATTCGTCCCAAAACTAGAAACTCAAACAAACGAATGGTTACGAGAAGCTAGGCTTATAGGGTGTCTACCGCCTGTTGCGCCACAACTGGTCTTGGATTCGATACTGTGAAAACTTCACTACATCGCTAAGTAGAGGTTTCGCACAACTTAAAAGAACAAAACTTTGCCAAAACCAAAAAAAGTATACTAGCACTACCCCTCAAATGATACTAACTACGAAACGAAAACTCTCTTTAATTTATTTAATAGAAGTATATCTATCTACCTACATTTTGAAAGTGGAAAATTAAATTAAAAAAAAAAATAATTTATTCGTTTAAATGCATTTCAGTCACCCCAACTAGTTGCCATTTTGCAATTTAACATTCAATTTCCTCGAGGACTTTAGTCAAATATGTACTTCTCAAGTGCTATGGCTATACAGTATGATATTCTTGGTAGAAATGGTACACAGAGCAGTGGAATACATACAATTGCCGTGAAGTTGGTTATCCGATTTATAATGACTAAAATAGTGAAGTCAAACGAATTTTGAAACGATTAGCACATTATGTAGCTTTAGGTTTGCAATGCGATGAAAACTTAATAAAGGAAAGTCTGAGAAATTTGAGAAGGCGGCAAGGCAGGCGACAAGGCAGGCAACAGAAAGCTTTAAGAAGTCTTGGTGCAGCCCTGTGGGTGGGTTGTAGCTATAGGGAAATGTAGACAGGAAGTGTTTAGGTACGTACATAGGTAGGTATACTTTTAAAGTGTGAACATCATGGGGGACTCTAGTTGGCAGATTTGTTTTAAGTTTTTGTAGTTGAAATAGTTTTTGCTTGTGGTATAATGATTTTAATTAAAAATCTGAACTTATTAGTAGTTTATTTATTTGAGTAAACTTTATTGCAGTTGTGTTTGTTTTACAGAGAACCTGATCCAAGTGCACTCCACCATCAGCTACAGCTGAAAAGTTGTACAGTATGTACTATTATGTTCGTTGGAAACTTTAGGCACAAGCTAAAAGAAATTGTGCTCACGCTGTGCATAAGGGTATTCATAAATCATAGGCCCGGGTGTAATTTATAAATAGATAAGACAAGGTTGCATACCTAAGACCACTAACTATTCGAGAAAGGATCGTCCGATTTGATCTATCTTTTTTTTTTCTTGTGTTTGTCTCTGCCCAAGGAAACTACATACGGCGAGAAAATTGGAAAATTTTAAAGGAAAATTTAAAAATTTATAAAAACTGATTTTTTTTTAAATTTGTATCTTAACAACAGTGAGATCGTATTTGTCAAAAGATCTGCCTGATTTCAGATCTGCCTGGTTTCACGTCGCGAACGAACGTTGCTGGCAAAGCTAATATGTATGTCTACATTATATAAAAGAAATTCAAAAATTCAAATGTTTTGGGCCGAATCGTCTCGTCCGTAAACGAGCAATACGTGAAGGATTTTGTTTTTGCTTCGTGTGCAAAATTGATTAACTTCCTGAACGTATAGCTAGTTTACGGATGCGGCGATTCGAGCCCTGGCCATTGTAGATTCAATGCTAAGGTACCATGCTAACGCTAAGCGAAACTTAGCTAAAAACGAATAAATTCTTCTGTTCAGTCTTTTAGCAAGAAATTCAAGATAAAACTACTAAAACGCAGCTGTCAATTTGGATATATAATCGAATAGGTACCTACAACTTTTCATGACATTTAAAATAATTTAGCAATTTTTGTCGGGACGTTTTCGGTTGTCTTCGTAAATCTTTGTAAAGATGATAAAATGCATCTTGTTTTTAAAGTAACTTTTGAATCTATTGGACGGACTGTTTTTTACCAAAAAAATAATGGCTGAAAAATAAATTATTTAATGGATAGTCCTCCTCTTCTGACGAATCCATAATTGAAGGATGTTGTTTAGCCTTAAACATTTTTGTTATAAGATGTACATTTTTTGAATGGATTTTGACTTGGATTGGATTTTGGTCAAAGGATTGCCATTACTAGCAGCCATCTTCGACGATTGATTCTCACTTTTTAGTGAATAGGTCAATGGGTGGTAGACTTCGCTGTTAAGTTTCCAAATCCATTCAATACAAATGGGACCGAAAATGACTTAGAACTTAGAATTTTGCGTTGAAAACGACAAATGATGTCTTCATTCGCCTTTGGTGTCCAGTATCTACAACTACATGCTTCTGCGTCATATAGAGATTTTAGGTCTCGGTGAGATTGTTTCCGAGCTTAAAAAGCAACGTCATTCTTCATAACCTGACCATTTTTGCAGAGATGCCAAATCTATTCATGGTTTTAAATAGCTTGTCTGAATTAAATATTTCGGTCTTAAAGCGAAAAACGGATAGTGAGTATCGATCTTTTTGGATTTTTGTTTTTTTTTTTTTTTCAAAAATCTATCTATCTATCTACCTATTCTCAATATTTGGTCGGTTGTGGACATGTACGAGTAGGAGCCAATCTGTTGACAATTGCGGTTTCAGGAGTAGAAGGAAGCACCTCGGAGTGCAAAGCCGATATTCTTCCGTCCTCTTTTGCTCCTAGATCTTACGCGCCACTTTCGTTCTTCTCTGTAACGCTTTACTGCATAATGTTTAAGGATGGGGCCATAGCGCTTTTCTATAGGTTGAGGCTGAAAGATACGGGATAAATAAAAGTTCTGACGGTTTTTTGCGATTACTGCCGCTCAACGTGAAATCGGATCACAACATTTCTTCGTTGTTATGGCGTTTGAGATACATTCACTTTGGCTACAATGAGGTAATGAGCCGAGTCTACATAAATGTTGGAAACTCGGAACATTCGGCCTTCTGAAATATCGATGATGCCTTAGGACGATCGTAACATGATCAATTTGGCTAACAGTTTTTGAAGTGAAACTTCTTTAGCAAGGAAAAATGATACGTAAATCAAAGTGAAATAATTTTTTCCTCCTAATCGGCTAGACCGATTTTGCATTAAAACAGTTTTTTTTTTGGCCGAGGAAAAAAGTCAAAAAAGTACTTTCACAAAAGTTCTAAATTTTCAATGGATATACTTAATGGGTTTAGGAAAGTTTTGTATCATTCAAACGGAATTTAAATCACCTTTCCATTGATGCCAAAATTTACATAAAGTAAGTTAAAATTTATGAGTAGAACAAACTTTACTTTTGTGTAAATAATTATGCCGACGACTGTATATGTATCTATATAAAAATGTTAAGTTGGAAGTTGGTTTGTGTACGCTTCAAAGAAGTTCTGCACCGAAACTTTCAAACTTTCAGACAATCGAGGGCATTGGGCCGAGATGTTTTCTGTGAAGTTTGGTCAAAATTCGACAAAGGGGAGCTGAAACTAAAAACTTCGAACATTGATGTGCATTTCTAAGCACGGGCAAAACCGACAGGTATACATACATAAATATAAAAGAGGAAACTAACTGACTGTGATAGGCAATGTAGGTATGTGTACCAAATCTTCTGCGTGAGCGAAGCGGCGGGCAAAAGGTAGTTTGATATAAAACGTCGGAAGGAACACCAATTCAGTGTGGACTAAAAGTTGTAACACTATGTATACCAGCTGCCATTGTATTGTGTTTTGTTTTAAAATTTCTTTTCTGTGTGGTGCCTCAATAGTTAGTGTGCCTGACTAATGGGGCTTTAGATTCAATACCGGGAAAATCGCAAATTACCTACCCCAAGGTATTTTTCCACTGCGCCACATCTAGCGAACATCTAACAAACATCCGAGGGTATGTACGAGTTTAACTGTCGTGAGAAAGGGTCTCACTTCTGCGTTCTGCTGTCCGGTCTCGGTATGAAATTGTAGAAAAAGAAATTGTAAAAAAAAACTCACACAAACGGATATTTGTTAGAAGCTAGGCAGTGTGCCTATACGGACTTGTTGCGTTAACTATTTAGTTTATAGATTTTTTATTACAAACAAGCATTTTTATTTGAGTAATAAATTGTCTTAACCAATACACAATAAGAAGTTTCACCAAATTTTTCAAAATTGGACTAAACTGGTCATAGGACCATCATAGAGCGTGAATATTTCTAGTCGAATCTTAATAGCGGTTTTTTGAGCTATTCTAGAAATACCATTCAGCCAGTGCCAGTTTATCCCCGAATATGTTACAGACTTCTATTACTATTCTGTTGTTACTGTTTTACTGTTATTGTTCTCATCCGATATTGTTCCCTGTTGATTTGGAAGTAAACCTTTTATGATGTTCATCTTTGGGTCATCACCTGGTTCAATACGCCCAAGGATTTTGTTCAGCCTCATTACACAGCTCGGTGAAGCTTACGATTTAAATAGATTTCAAAAGAATACCTTTACGGTCACTATGCGTAGGTATAGTGCGTGCCACTTTCCACTGTTCTTTTAGCTGAGGAACTGCTTACAAAGGTGAAATTCAACGACCTGTATTTTTTGCTACAAGCAACTACTATAGAGGTAATTGATTTCTACAATATATTTATGCCCCTGTGTGGGTACAAAAATATACCATTTCTGGTTTCAAAATACGAATATAAGTTAGCCAACATTATTTATTCATTATTTTGTGCAAAAGTGCAATCCGTTTACAATCCAACCGATACAACACCAAATTCTAGATAAAATAAATATGTACGGGTACCAGTACCAGTTGTTAAGCGAATGAATGAAATGAGTCCCAATATCCCTGGACCGGTAAACACCAAGACGTATCACCTTATATGGTAATTTTAAAATGTCTCCCACTAATCGCAGCAATAGAGTCCTTCTCCAAGTGATTCTCTTTCAGAGAGAGTTCAGTCAAATTCTTCAGATTAGGAATTGTCTGGATTGTCGACAGCTTATTTCGGTCCAAAATGATGCTCTAAACAATCAAAACGTTAACAATGTCATTAATCAAGCAGTTTGTCATCACTCACCTTAGCAAAACGAAACGTTGTCAATTTGGGAATGCATCGATTAGATAGGGAATTACCACTCAAATTTATGACGTCAACTATACTCAAATATTGGTCGTAGCTTATCGATGTTAAATTCAAATTTTCTAAAGAAATCTCTTGAGGAATTTTCGGCGAGTTCTCCCACTCTTCAAGACACTTTTCGACATTCCATTTGGATGCCAAATCCTCGTAGTATCCCTTGCGGAGATGGTCGATGTTTTGCAGCTTTTCCAAGTACTCGATGGATTTTTTGTGGTATTTTTTTCGGTCGATTGCCCTCATAAGCAGAGCCGATGTAAGAAGTGTCCCTAGGGGTAAGGAAGTACGTTTAAAAGTCCCTACATGTTTTCGACAATTTTACTTACATTTGCTATCGGGTTCCAGTTCCAATAGCTGATTGCATGAGTCTAATTGATTGTTAAATTCATCGATGATTGGAGCGCCAAATTCATACTCAAATCGAGGGCATTTGATGGCATAGTAACCATCGGAGGTAGCTTTTAAAGGCATGTGGTGATCCTTTCCCTCAAGGCAGCATTTTATTGCAAGACTTGCGTCATTTTTTAGTGGGAAGTGTCCCTCCGCAAACCATGTACTATCAGAAAGCGTGCCATTTGCTGATTTCCATTCGAAGGCCGCACTTAAATCTGGTGATATCTCGACTGAGAAATCACTGCTAGTGACTGGTTTGGTTAGAGCGATCACAGCCAAGCTCTGGTTGATGCGAAATGCAGCGATACCCAGTTCCGGGCGAGAGTAACCTTGGGATTAATAAATTTAATATCTTAAAAGTTCAATCGTTTAAGTTTAAGCTTACCCAAGAGCCAACGTTGGTAGAACCATGCACTGCTGTCATTCGGATCGGTAAATGCAGCTGTTAGGACCATTTCTAATTCTTCTTGTAGTTTTTTCTCGGAAATAGGACGTAGTGGATCAGTCTCGTGGGGATAAAGAATTGGAAGGAGCTTGCTACGATAGTGCCACGAAGAGTAGTTGGAAAAGTTGTTGCGTATCTTATCGGTGCAAAAGTCCAGCTCTTTGGCGGGTTCAACGCCTGCTTTGGCAACTACGTAGCGGCGATAGTCCCAAGTGTGAACTGAATAAAGAAAAAATTTAAGGTTTTGTCCATTACATTGGCTAGTATTAAAGAGATGTGTGACTGCAATGTGTTTGTAGCCCCATAGATGTAGCAAGAGTACTTTAGCAGCAGTTTGTTGCTTTACAGAATGCCGACTATCTCAACCACTTTTGCAAACTCACAATTTCTTTCGTCCATCTTCAAGTACTTATTGCACAAGGCAACCTCCCTGTCCATGTTTGGCTTTGGACAATTTTCCAATATCCAACAACGATGATGCCATGCTCCATACGATTTAGGATTAGCCATCAGGCATTGTTCAGCAAAACCAAGGTCTTTATCGAAAAGTTCTTGTTTAGCACTGTAATCACAAACATTTTGAAAAGAACAAAATAATTTCCTACACTCAATTTAATGACTCACTCTTCATCCATGTTTTCTCCTAATTTAAGTATGCACTCCTTGCGTATATTCCACAGAGTATACACATCAGGATTTCTGGCAAGAATCTGGCCAGTAATAGTCATCATTTCACCATCCAATTCATGATTAGTTCTTTTTGTTAGAATTTTCGCCATCCCAGCTCGGTATGCTTTTACTTTCAGCTCTTGTTCTTTCTTTTTACGAGCTGCCTCTTCCGCAGATGTGCGTACTTTAAGCCTACCATGCTAAGGAGTTTTATTTCAATTAATACTAGTATTTTAATATTTATTTAGTCTTTGTATATTCACCATGATTTGAAGATTTTTCTGATAACTATCTACGAACAACAAGAAATATACAAATTATTATTTTTTTATGGAATGTCATCAAGAAACGTCAAGTAATCGTTCATCAGCTGGCTATTTGCTCATTTGCGCCGAGTTTTCTTGTGGGTGAGCATTGAATGGGGATAGGAAGATTAACTAGACGTTGATGATTTGAAATTCTGTAGCGCAGTTTGTCTCTAGTGTGATTTTCCATTGGGCACATCAGATTTTTCTTAAATATCTCAGATTTTTGGTGACACATGGAACATGAAAGCAGATTGATCTGCTTTTGTAAATGTATTAGTGCGTTATTTGACAGTACGTCAGCTGTGCAAATTGTTTTCGTTTGTCGATGGAAACATACGAACTTATGGATAATCATATCGACGAAGAATCGAAATCCACAGATGACGAGGAAGAAGAAAAAGATGACGAAAATGAGGCTTTTAGTAATTTTGTTTTAAAAACAATTTCTGAATGACGTAAAACAGCTGTGCAAGGTATATTGGTATGAGATAGAGTATGTGTGTAACATCCTATCCTATGCTGCCTGCTCTCTGCTGTCTCTGTCGATCAAGTCCCAATTTTTTAATTTTTATTTAATATTTATTTTATTGAGGTTTTACACTAAGTTGCTAGGATACTACAATGTGTAAATTTAAAATATCGAGATCTGCAAAAAGTGAACCGAATAAAAAAAAAAAATATTTTTTTTTGTCCCAATGGAAAACGACATTAAAGGATCATTCACATAAGAACGAACGAACGTATTGATGAAATGCGAACAAATCACCTTTTTTATGTATAAACAGAAAATTGTACATTTTATTATTCCAAGAGAAGGATAACTAATTATCTCATCAAAATGTGTTAAGAAAATAAGTTTATAAACAGTTTATATAACGAAATTTCAAGTTCCAAACTTTTTGCCGCAAACGAATTGACCCTCAGCGCGAATTGTCAAAGTTTATTCGCAATTCACATCATTTAATTCGCGTTCAACAAACTAGCGAACAAAACATTCGTTCGAACTTAACATCAAACTAGATATTGCGGGCAGAAACTGATGGATGAAATTCGAAAACTGCCGCGACTTAGAAAAGTGTTTATATGATATGAACAGACTGTCAAAACATACGAATATTCGTTCGTTTGTAGGTAGTTGGTCGCTGTTATGTGATTGGTCCTTAATTGGCGTAATTTTGCAATTGTGACAGTTTGAAATGTGGGCGGAAAATATTTCCGCTAAAGAAAACTACATAGTTGACTTTTTGCTTAAAGCGCCATAATAGCAATAATTTGTTGAATAGAAGCTGTTAGCCCTTCTCTCTATTTATTGTCATGGTAAAGGTATAAAGGACGACGTCATCCCAGCAATGATGCAACATGCTCTCAGTGTAATACTGCCATGGCTGAAAGTAATCTTCAAAAGCTGCATAAGGCTCTGCTACATACCGCAAAGCTGGAAAGAGGTAAAGGTGATATTTATTCCTAAAGCAGGAAAGCATATGCACTGCACCGTAAAAGATTTTAGGCCGATAAGCCTCTCCTCGTTTCTCTTAAAAACACTGGAGAGAATAATCGACTCATACATAAGGGATCTACTCAATGAACATAACCTATGTAGCACTCAACACGCCTACCTCAAAGGTAAGTCCGTGGAAACAGCTCTGCACGAAGTTGTGTCAATCATTGAAAAAGGCTTATACCATAAAGAATTCACTCTGGCAGCATTTTTGGACATTGAAGGAGCATTTAATAATGTTAAAACAGTGGCCATAAAAACAGCGCTCGAAGACCTGGGAGTGAAACAAGAGATTACAAATTGGATTTACGAAATGCTTAACAGCAGAGTAATTAACTCAGAAATCGGAGAGAGCAACATAAGGAGAATAGTGACCAGGGGTACTCCACAAGGGGGCGTCATATCTCCTCTCCTGTGGCTCCTAGTGGTCAATAAGATCCTTACGGCTCTAAAGATAAAAGGGACAAAAATTGTAGCATATGCAGACGACATTGTAATCCTAATAAGTGGAAAGTATCTACCCACTATTAGCGAACTCATGGAAGCGGCTCTAAAGGAATTATCCTCGTGGGCAGGACCAAACGGCCTCGGAGTAAATCCAAGCAAAACCGAAACTGTCCTATTCACTAGGAGAAGAAAAATCGAGAAATTCGATCTGCCGAAGTTGAACGGTATTCGTCTGAAACTTTCCTCAGAAGCTAAGTATCTGGGTATCATCCTGGACTCTAAACTTACTTGGAAACGCAACACAGAAGAACGGGCAAAGAAAGCACTATGTGCCTTCTACGCATGCAAGAAAACCTTTGGTAAACGCTGGGGTATGCGCCCTTATATAATCCATTGGATGTATACGGCAATTATAAGACCCATACTTACTTATGGATCCATTGTATGGTGGAAGGCAATAGAAAAGGTAACCTATCTCAATAACCTATCCAAGGTACAGAGATTGGCATGCATCGGAATAACGGGAGCAATGAGATCAACACCTCAAGCCGGGCTGGAGATGATTCTAAATCTTCCACCTCTAAGCGAATACATTTGCAGCATGGCAGCCAAGGGAGCCCTCCGCCTAAAGGAGGCAAAAACCTGGAAGCACAGCTCCTATGGGCACGGTTCCATAATTCAAAAATACTTGAGTACTGATCTGGCTAGAAAAACGGACTACATGATTCCGTACCAGAGTTTCAACAAAAACTACTCTACCTACATACCCCAAAGACAGGATTGGATTACTAACACGCACGCAAGCGTACAAGAAATTCACATCTACACTGACGGGTCAAAAATGGAAGTAGGCACAGGTGCCGGAGTATTCTGCGAGTCCCTAGGTATAAGGGACTCGTACAAACTGCCAGATGAATGCAGTGTCTTCCAAGCTGAAATAGTCGCCATCGACAAGGCAGCAAGTACCATATCTACAAAGAATCTCGACCCTTCCAAGATTACAATCTTCGTAGACAGTCAGGCGGCCATCAAAGCACTAGACAGCGCAACTATCAAAGCAAAGACAGTCAAGGACTGTCAAAGAGCCCTAAACAAAATAGGCGAGAAACACAAGGTCACGCTCTGCTGGGTTCCCGGACATAGTGACATTGATGGAAATGAAAAAGCAGATGAGCTAGCAAGAACTGGGTCGGAGCTTGATGCAGTAAATATCATTGCATCAATAGACATCCCAGTTAGTGTAGCAAAAAGAAATATTGACCAAAAATCAAGGGAAAAAATTAACACCACCTGGTCTAACAGACACGACTGTGTTATATCCCGTAGCCTTTGGCCAAGAATTGACGAAAAAAGAACAAGGTGTTTTTTGAAAATGAATAAACGAGATACTCGAATCTTAACAGGTGTACTGACAGGCCACTGTACCATCGGTACCATGGCCACAAGACTGGGCATTAACTCACCAGACTACTGCAGGAGCTGTCAAGACATAGAGGAAACGGAGACCATCAAGCACCTGCTCTGCGAATGCCCAAACCTCCAAACCAGTCGACTCCGATACAGGGGAGACAGACTTTTCGGAGACCTAGAGGACATAGTGCAGGTACCACTGACGAATACAATCAGGTTTGTTAAAAGTACGGGATGGTTCACTTAGTAGTCCCACCCCGCCAAGGAACAACTCCTAGAAACCAGGTAAAGTGTTTATGCATGTTTTTTGTGTTGTCCAATAAAATGAAAATTTTTAATCCACGACCAAAAACCAAGGGATCACAATGGACCAAAAGGCCCCCGTGAAAGCACAGCACTCTTAAAGCTGTGCACTTCCCTCATACCTAACCTAACCTAACCTAAAGGTACCTTACTTACTGTAACCATACAATAGTAGCGACCAACAACAGCAGCTTATACCTTAGTTACTTACCTCACTTACTTATGCTGGGTTTCCACTTGTCGATTTGAAATTGACAATTGACGTATTTTTATGCCAATTAGAAAAATGGCAAGTGGAAATAGCCAAAAGTTGCTTGTCAATGAATTGACTAAAAGCGTTTGTCAATAACTGATAAAGAAACCAGTGGACAATTGGAAATAGCTGAATTGTCAAACAAAATGCACTTTATCTATAATTGACGATTTTTTGCCAATAATTGGCATAAGTGGAAATGAACTGACGTTGGTTTCGTTCAATGACATAAACACGAGAGCTGTCAAACTTTGTCAATCAACCGACATGTGGAAACCCACCTTTACTTAATAAACATTCGACAACTTAAAAAAAAAAAACTAAAAATTTTACATAGAGAAAATCATTTTATACAATTTTACTTTACAAACAATCACCGCCCAAGCCTTTACCAAAATTCCTTTAGGAATTTAATAACTTGTTCGCTGCTGTACATTCAGAATTCTCCAACACATTCCCACAGCACGACCAATGTCTTCTACCCGGATGGCCACTGTGTCCATGTCCGCAACCATTAAAACCGGGCATGCGTCCATCGCAGGAACATGTTGCTTGCTTCGAACCCTTGCTAGAACAAAACGCGCAACAGTGAAAGATGCCAGTATGAGGTCGCACGGTCCTTGCGGCAAATGTAAATGGACTTCCCTGAAAACAATGTAGAAATCAAATAAGTAAACATTTTATTTAAACAATTTTATAGCACATACCTTGATGTGTTTATCGTTAATGGATACCGTCAATATCATAGTGCCCTGAGAATCTGGTACAAATGCGATGCCATAGGTGCCATCTCGGCGGTCATTAACCTACAATAGCACGACTTTGAGTAAACAAATTAAGACAAATTCCAAATTATGATACCAACTTCAATGGGTAGAGACTTTGATGATGATTCTTTATATTTGAGGTGAGCATTGAGTTTCAAACCTCCATGGCATAGTGGCATTCCGTCGGCATCCCTACTCAAAATAATCATCTCAACCTTACGGTGTACTCGTAATTGTGTATATCCTTAAAGAAAAAAATATTTAAGCTGCATATGCATTGAATTGCTAGCTGAACCACCTTCCGTTTCCAAGGTGCATAGGGTAGGCTCCACTGTCTGTGTTGTAATTATGCCAAAAATTGGAATGTTTCTCTGACTTTTCAGTGGCGGAGCTCGAACTTCAGGCAAAAAGTGTAGTGTGTCTGAAATCTATTAAAAACGTTAAAAGCGAAAACTACGAGCGACATTCGCTTACCCTCGGATCCACCGGGGGCCTAAACTTTTGACAATACTCAAACCTCTTGAGTAGAATATTTACAAATGATAACACTTCAACTTCAGTTCCATTGTCAATGAGGTCTTCGCTAAATCGAATTGCGCTCGAGGCTTCCGCTGATCTTTTCTCTAAAAAAAAATTAAACCTAGCTTTAAGTTTATGACTTGAGAAACCCATTTGCATCGTACCCATATCCAATTGCTGTTCAACAATCATATGAATCTTGGACTCTCTAGCGCGACTGATCTGTTTAATCAGAGTGCGGCCGTGAAGCTCTACAGCTTCTGTGTAGGCCGCCATAAATGCTTCAACATCCGCCTGAACGTTGTCACATTTTTTGTTGATTCGCTTTGCGATCTCATTGAGCCTACTTACAGAATGATGAGCGTAGTCACAAAGAGGTCTTGCCTGATCTGTCGATTCTCTTATAATTTTTTGGTAACTTCCAAACGCTTTGGTAATCGACTCGTGTTTATGTCCCTTATGCAGAAGAACTAAGCAATCTGCACAGGCAACCTATAAGAGAAATTATGCTAGCAATCTGTGCATGGGAAAACTGAGTCTTACCTGTAGGCAGGAGCTACAAAATGACTTCATTTCGAAGCCAGGATGCATGGAACATATTATAGAGAACTTTGAGTCATTAATAAAGGCTCTCTTGATATTACGAGCCTTTCGAAGTTCTAGGATATTTTTGATCTTGTGATTTGCAGTGTGTCTCTGACGTTCGTGGGCTTCTTTGCAAAACGTACACAAATTGATGGTGCATGTCACACAGTGGTAGGTTGCCTATTAACAAACGAAAATGTATTTATTAATCTATGATTTGATTTGTCGAGGTTGTGTACATATTTACACAGCAACTACTTACATTCGTCTCAACGTAGCACAAGCTGCACCAAACCTTAGAAATTACATCATTTCCAAGTTTCAACTTAATTGCCTCAATTTTTCGTAAGAGAACGAAATTTTGTGGCAATTGTCGTATGCCACCAATTGGCACCTCTGTTGATTGTTGGCATTCCTTGCAGATAATTATACGAGATCGTTCAATAGGCGGGGATGGAACTTTGCCATTTTTACTCTTAAATACAAAATATTATTTTCAAGAGTAACTATAAAGATAACAGATCTCTCAATCAATCTTACAGCTTTATCTTTCTTTTTGTCAACTGTTTTTCTGCTACGAAAACTGTTGAAAGATGATCGACTTTCTGGTCGAGTTGAAGCGGAGGATCCATTGCGGTATGACATCTCTGGCGAAGACTCTGCCGACATGGATTTAATGCTGAAATTCGACTTTGATGACGCTGGAAGTACAATATTATAAAATCATTTATATAAATGTATACATTTTATAAATATGTGGAATGTATGGACATTGAATTTGTTATGTCGTTTTGGGCACATAAAATTTTTATTTCAGATCTCAGATTTTTCATGGCGAATGGAACATGAAAGCAGATTGGTGGGCTATTTGACAGTACATCGGCCGTGGAAATTGTTTTCGTTTGTCGGTGGAAACAAACGAACTTCATATGGATAATCATATCGACGAAGAATCGAAATCCACAGATGACGAATTTAGGTTAGGTTAGGTTAGGTATGAGGGAAGTGCACAGCTTTAAGAGTGCTGTGCTACCACGGGGGCCTTTTGGTCCATTGTGATCCCTTGGTTTTTGGTCGTGGATAAAAATGTTCATTTTATTGGACAACACAAAAAACATGCATAAACACTTTACCTGGTTCCTTGGAGTTGTTCCTTGGCGGGGTTGGACTACTAAGTAAACCATCCCGTACTTTTAACAAACCTGATTGTGTTCGTCAGTGGTACCTGCACTATGTCCTCTAGGTCTCCGAAAAGTCTGTCTCCCATGTATCGGAGTCGACTGGTTTGGGGGTTTGGGCATTCGCAGAGCAGGTGCTTGATGGTCTCCGTTTCTTCTATATCTTGACAGCTCCTGCAGTAGTCTGGTGAGTTAATGCCCAGTCTTGTGGCCATGGTACGCGAATTGAACGCGGCCAATTAGTCAGTCTCAACTGTCAAATAAATTGTACTTGAATCCAGAAACTAGACCATTTTACGAATATGTCTTTCAATATATACTTATGCTCATATAAACATAACAGTGTGGTATATGGTCCGGTAAGTCTACAACCGACCAAATATTCACACTACGGCAAACCCAAGAAGTCCAAATCGATAAACGACTCACCATATTTTTTAATCGATGTTAAGGCTGCATATGACAGCATTTGTAGATACGCGAGCTATACAGAGCCATGTCTAGTTTTGGCATCCCTACCAAAATTGTCGGATTGTTCAGAATGACAAAGGAGAGCGCTCGCTTCTCTATACAAATTTGATGTCAAAAAAGGATTTAGACAAAATGGCGCGATGTAAATAATATAAATAAATTTACTTAGATGGCGCTACAGTTCGGGGTGGATCTGGGCCTTAACCAATACGCCTCTTCAATCAGACCGATTTTTGGCTAACTGTAATTGCCTTCAGTTGCTCCACTCCAAATTGGTTGAGGTCCCCTTCCACCTGTGCGCGCCACATAAGGCAAGGTCTTTCTCTACTGCGTTGTTCCTAAGGGTTGGGATCGAAGACTCTTCGGGGCGGAGCGTTGGTTTCCATTCGCTCAACATGTCCCAGCCATCTTATCGTCAATGTTGTGTGTCTTTTCTTGTTGAGAGCAAGTATTTTGTTTTGCCCTCATTTACCACTAAACCCATTTTCGCCGCTTCTATGCTAATACTTGCAAACGCACCAGTATGACAGCTTGGCGTTCTGCCAAGTAATTAAAACAGTCAACTATTGTCTGCGTGGGCGCAGTAGCGCAGTGGTTAGTGTGCTGGACTACTGTGCGAGGGATCCCAGGTTCGATCCCCGGAAAAACACAAATTACATCTTAAAGTTTTTTCTACTGCGCCACCTCTCGCGAACGTCTGACAAACATCCGAGAGTATGACTGTCATGAAAAAGCTTCTCAATTCAGCCGTTCGGACTCGGCATAAAATTGTAGGTCCCTTCCATTCGTCCCAAAAATAGAAACTCACACAAAAACGAATGGTTGCGAGAAGCTAGGCCTTGGGTGTCACCCGCCTGTTGCGCCTCCTATTTATTTATTTATTAACTATTGTCTGCACAACTGTCATAAAAGACAATTTCTTGGACTTGTTGCAGCCAATATTATTTTGGTGTACCTGTCCATAACAATTTTTGAATCACCTTAAAGGATATTAATATGACATGCAGTTAGTTGTTGTCCTATAACAAGGTGACGAAAACCAAACGCCTCCTAGTTCTTGTGACATAATCATGAACCTTTCATTTGTCACCTCCTCGCGTGTGTTCATTTAGGCCCCACAGGTTCTGTACTACTTTAAAACAGATGCCTTATGTATACACACACGACACACCAGTGAACCTCAGGTTTTTCAATTTGGAAGCAGTCCAATGCCCTGCCTTTATTTGTTTGTAAGAACAGTCGCTTATATTTACAGTATTTTTTTTTAATATATATGTATATCTATATACATAATAATGTAGGTACACATAATAGTGTACCAAACAAAACCTTGGCTTTCATCCAATTCAGTAGCTGCCCTTAATATAAAATATTGCGTAACGAAACTCCACATATTTGTGTAGTCTATACGAACTTCCAAAAGTATTTAAAATACATTGGTAGTTAAATTAGGCACTATCATGTTATTATCTGGGACACAGATAAACCAATAGCTTCGAGATACCAACTGACACCTTTTCAAAAGTGTAAAAAAACGCGCGAAATTCAAAAACTTATCTGCAATTCTAATCACCTTGAAATGGAAGCCAATTTTTTTTTTTTTTTTAATTAGTTTGCATAAATGCTGTCATTGTCTACCTCAATCCAGCCAGAGTTCATTATAGCCCATTCCGTGTTCAATGGGCTCGCAACCTAAAATAGAACCCGATAAGCATCCTTGCAGTATAACTTTCACTCACACAAAGCTTCAGAGCAAGGTACCGTGAAAAGTTGTTCACTCTTCAATAGACATCCGATTAATAATTCAAAGGAAATCCACATATTCTGTCCATTGATTGTTATGAAGCTTCATCTTCCTCATCATTCATCTATAGAGCGCTCATCATTTTACACAAACGACAAACCCCATGTCTAAGCAAACACAAATTTATATTCTGTATGTCCTCTTTTACCCCCGCTGATGCATCTTTTGCAAAGAATTTGTTGTATGTAGGTACATGAGTTTTTTTTTTCTTTTCCTGGTGTCACACTTTAGTGGCCATGCGCACTTACGCAACAACACACTAGGACTCATTCGATATGTCAACCATTGAATTCACATCGCGTTCGCGTCTTGTTAACAATGTTTTTAAAGAAATATGTGAAAAATCGTAGAAAATTAAAGATTCTTCTCCTTGTGACCGTCATTGCACTCATCCTTGCCACAATTGTCCTGTTAAACACAAATAACGAACACGAGAAAATAATCGATGTCGGTTTCATCGATGCGTTCGATACAAAGCCCGAGACACACCAGGAACGTCCTGTCATCGTGCCAGAAAAGTACAATGAACACAAAGTGAAAACCCGTCTAATCAAGGACAAAATCAAGTACCTAACTCAAAGTCGAGACAGTGACAACGACAATGAGGAACACACTAAACTGGACACAGTCACGACGAATATTCACATCTTTTATACAGCTCCAGTTGCATGGTATAAAAAGGGAAAACCCCACAAGTTGGTCAAGGAGACCATCGACGAGAATGACACCATTGTTACGCCACAAAAAACGCCAAAAGTCCTAAATACGGCATTTTATCCAGCATTGGGGTTGTACAAGCCAACAGCAGGAGTGTTGCGAAAGCAGTTTGAAAATATCAAGAACGCTGGTATCGGAGTGCTTATACTGTCACTGAGTTCGAAGCTCGGTGAGGATTTGGTCCAGTTGATACTGGATACAGCGCCTAGCTTTAATTTGACAGTGACATTTGAAGTGGGTCTAGCCAATAATCAGAGTGTGGAGTTTTTGAGGAGTCAACTGGAGACGATTCGGAAGTATTCCACCTCCGAAGCCTTTTACCGAGTTCTATCGATTGCGAAGAGCTCTTACGTGCCTTTGATATACGTGAGTAATGCGTACAAGTTAAATGAGGTGGAGAAGGTATTCTGTGTCAGTCAGCCGGATAATGTCCGAGATGTGATGGACGCGCTATTTATAGGACATATAAGGTGAGTGTTTAGAAGAATTAATGTTTGTCTAAGGTAAATACTCAAGTGGATGATTTGATCATCATGTTGGTAACTATCCGGCCAAATTCTCTCACTGAAATTAGTAGTGCGTGGTGGATATAAATATTAAGGGGTGTTGCAGCTCAAACGAAGGGAAGGATTTTAGTTTGTGAGTTAATTTCCTGCACAAATTGAGAGGGAACGATTTGATTTTCTTTTGGTATGCCCCACTGGGGGCAGTGACTCAGTGTTAGTGTGTTGGACTACTGTGCGAGTGGTCCTAGGTTCGATCCCGGAAAAACACAAATTACACCTTAAGGTTTTTTTCACTGCGCCACCTCTCGCGAAGGTCTGATAATCATCAGAGAGTATAACTCTCCTGAAAAAACTTTTCAATTCAGCCGTTCGGAGTTCGGACCCGGCATAAAATTTAAGATCCCTTCCATTCGTCCCAAAAATAATAGCTCACACAAATGAATAGCGGTGAGAAGCTAGGCCCAGGGTGTCTATACGCTTGTTGCGCCAACTGTTTATTTATTTTGTATAAATAAAATGACAACAGAAATGATTTGTATAAAAGTAGAACCGCCTCTGTTGTTGAAGTAGCGCGAAATTAGTTACTGTCAGCCTATGGCCACGATCTATTGACCGCTAGAAATGAAGTCTAGCACATACCTAATATCTCAAATGGATCTTATTTAAGCTTTAAATCGACGAACTCCACCTCCAATTTTGTTTGTTTTCCAGGTGGAATCATTCCCTAAAAAATGATTATTTCACAGTATGTCTTACAAGACAGGTTAACGTTATTGAATATCTCAAAAAAGTACTAGATAAATTTGAATTTGTACTTTGAAATAAAAATGTTGCCGCCATAGAAAGTTGCACAATGCATATTCAGGGTACTGAGTAGTGCGCTAAAAATACAGCATTCATCAACAAACTTTGACCCACATGCTTGTTTGACTATTATTTAGGCGGTATTAATATATATTATTTCTTTCACTTTTAGATTGAAAACTCACGCAGAAACTATGCGTCGACTTTGTTTCGATGGATTCTACAGTAAGATGCCCAGTAATGGTGCAACATTTGCGAGTACGTGGAAGAATTGGTCATATCTCAAGTCATTTGCATTGACATATAAAATGCTCTTTGTGCCAACAGTCGGTCCGGGTTTTGCGGAACGAAATAAATTTCCACGTCATGGCGACATTCAAAGACATCGGAGTAATGGACGGGTAAGTTAGCTCAATTTATATTAGGTACACAGGGTGCGCTTTATGTTTCTGGCCTTCGTTTGGCTGTTATATTCACAGTTAAAAAAATTTGTAAGTAAAATATTTTAATAGCTTTCACAAGCTTTATAATAAATATCTATCCACTATCAACTACGAACTGAGAACTGAAAAGTCCAGTCTAACCAAAATCACAGCTAAACAAAATGCCTGAAACTTAAAACGCATCCTTTTTTCGGTCATGTTTTTATTAAGAAATATGCCCAAAGTAGACAAGATTAAGAGACTGGTCGAATTGAGTTTGTATATAGAGAAATCAAGATAGCTTCTGTATTACCTTAATAAGTATTGGGGCCAGAGCGCTCTCTACCAAAAATGCTAACAAAAGGGAAAACTGTTGTAACTAAAAACAGTAGCGGCATCTGTTGGATAAATGATCTATACATGTCACATATATTTCAATTATACATTTTATCATAAAAACAAACGGGACAAATCAACCTAATAATTTTTATTTTTTATTTTTAGTATTATGGCGTAGCGTGGCGAACTGCAATTATCAATCATGTTGGCTTCATTAATATAGCCAGCTATAATAATTGGCAAGATGGTAGCCAAATTGAAGAGGTACTACCGCGAAGCGGTTTTCTCGATTATAATCCAGGTTCACCGAGAAAATACTTAGAACTGACCGCACATTGGGTTGGGAACTTTTTAAAGTCTAAAAAACAAGCACAATCAAGTTGCTATGAATTATTAAATAATACTATTTGTTAAATCTTTGTACAATATTATTATAGAAACATATATATAAATTCATCCATTCTAAAGAATTCCAGTAGAAAATGATTCTATCCAATTTCCAGTTTTGAAAACTTCTTTTGAAAATCCGTTACTGTTAATTAATTAGGTATATACTATACTATTATTATTATTAATTATTATTATAATTATTAATAGGAAATAGCTATTTTACTTATGTACTAAATAATAAGATATACTCTATATTTTAATTCGTTTTATGGTGTCTTATTTGCTTGGGTTAATTCTTCGGAAACAATAATATAAGACAATAACATTCTTTTAAAGGTAAGCTATACTAGATCTGTTTTAATGGGAGCTACAACATTTTACGGTACGAGATAGTTTAACCAAGTTTGCTTTGCTTTGTGACTGTTAACTTATTTTATACTGGAAGAAAGAATTTAAGCGATGACTTGTTCTTCAAAGAAAATGCATTAATTAAAATGACCTGTTAGACCTAAAGTTTCGATGGCAATATTCCACTCATCTCTAGGTAAGTCACTTCAGTACATATCCACACATATTTAAGGACTGTTCCAGAAAAAAATCCGGAGGCTTATTCCCAAATGCGCGGCGGATCGCTTTTCATGGCGGATTGATATTTTTGTATTTCCAAAAGCTGTCAAAAGCGATAGCTATTCAGGTGACGGATTGCTGGCGGATTTATTGAATGGATCGAATCGCTTTTGGAAATATAAAAGTACCAATCCGCCATGAAAAGCGATCCACCGCGCATTTGGGAATAAGCCCCCGAAAAGAGAAAATAGGCCCGACGATTTTTAATACTGAACGGAACGTATTATGCTAACAATTTTTGTAAACTACTATTTCTACACTTTATTAGGCCGAGCTAGCTAAATAAAATTATCTTCGGCTAATTTTCTGACGCTTATGAATTTTCATTCCAGAGAAGTTCACCAAACACAAATCTTAAAACAGAGATTTATCGAATGTCACGGTCACGGTATTAATTTATTGAAATTCAGTGTTTTATTTCCTCTTGAATAGTATATCAAAACTCAAGCAAAGGAAAAATTAGCCTATAGGATAAATTGTTGACAGCTGAAAAGTCGTTTTCCACGGAAGATAATATTCCAGATTTGTTCTCGTACAGTCCTTACTAAAAAAAATGTTGAAGATTTCTAGTAGATATATATTTCTTTGTATATATTTTCTAGTGGAAATCCTTATAATCTTATATAAATCGTCCTTTGATCAGGAAGTTTATCGTTATTTTTCCGAATTCGTTCACTTTCAATATAATTGTTTTGACAGCCAGTTCTTTTTTTTCTGAGATTTCTTATTCTATATGGGACATTAGCATAAGGTACTATATACATATACTATGCTACTATGCACAATGCACTGCTAGTAAAATGTCAGTTCCAAACGGTGCTGACATAAGGCATACATACAGAAAATTACGTCAACATTACTATAGCGCTCGTGGTTCCAAGCGAGAAATAAGTAAAACAAAATGACAACCATCTCGGAATTCTCCGGCGAGTTTTCTGAACCACGAGAGCTAGCGCTAATGTTGCTAAAGTTGCCTACTGGCAGTCCATTCCATATATGTATATATTTGTCGAGTCAATTTGTATAATATATGGAGTTGTTTTGATACGATTCGCACAGCTAGACAATGTACAAAAAATTTGAAATCACATTAACTGCAGCTGAGATGAAGATGCCTTGCATGACAGCAGCTTGATCGTATTAGAAGTTCGAAAATTCGAGGAATCCTTGACTTCAAGGCTTAGTTGATTATTGGCATGTTCAAAGGAGGATCCTACGAACCCTGTCCAAAAGACGATCATCTCTATCGTGGAATCCATCGGAATTGAGTTTCACTTCACCTGTTCGATTCCCTTTCACTTTCTACTTCTAACATGGAATAAGCCGGAAACGTATCCTCATCGAAAGGTTTCACTGTCAAAAGGCTGTTTTTCCTCCGACGAATGCAGCTACAGAGATTTGTATTTGTACAAAGTTTGTTTTAAAAGAGATTTAAATAAAATATAAAGTGTTTAATATAATAATGGATACAATAGCTCTATTTTTGGAAACTTAAGAGGAAGAACGAAAAGAGCGGTGTTCTTAGAAGAGAATACGAGGAGCAGTGAATGATTTTATGAAACTTCCGGATGAAATGAGTTTTTAGAACGATTATTTTTTGATTTTAATAAAGTTCAATGTTGCACAGATTTATTACAAAAATGATCGGCTTAATAAAGCAGTTTGTTTGGGAAAAATTCGATTTGAACGTGTTCAACGATACAGCTTGAAACTCATTCACACGGGGAACTGTTCACTTTGCGGATTTGACGATACCGAAATATTTTTTCTGTGAATAATTCCTCCCGGCGGACTCGATGATAGCGGTGCAATCAACGTTCCTATTCAAGCGCAGAAGAGAGGCATGCCAAACAACTCCTTGATCACACAAATGCAAAAACAGCGGCATTTGATTGGCCCCTGAAAATGAGAGGCCTGCAGATGCTCTCTGATGTCGAATCGGCGAATCCCACAGGCGGATTCTGTGTGTCCCCGTTTCTTTCTGGGACAGCCACCTTACCTAACCTAACCTAACAGGCGCACCCGTAGAAATGGAGAGAAGGGGAGGATTATGATCCATATAATCTTGATCATAAGCTCGTCGAACAAAAAGAAAAAGAAGAAGAAGGAGTTGCTGCATATGAAATTTAATATCTTTGCTCCGTCCAAAGAAAATTAGATCACACAATACAAAGTTATTTTAAGTCAAAATTAAAAAACTATATATTTGACGATTGACAGATATATTTACAGCTAGGTTCCAGAAATCGAGTGAAATCGAAATTGCAAATCGAGTGAATTCGTTTTCAGTATTCTGCATTTCGAGCGATTCAGAAACTTCGAATTTTTTTCGAAATCACAATTTCACTTTGTCTCAATTCCGAAAATTTTGAAATCGAAATCGAATACAGTGAAATGTAGAACACAAAAATTCATTTCCGATTTCATTTCGAGTGAAAGTGAAATGTGGAACCTAGCAGTTAGACTAGTTTTTTTTTTTTAAATAACTCGGGCTCGGGAACACTTTGTCCATTTGTATTGTTTTCACCAAACTCATTATTTTTTGTACGTGTAAACTATCTACTACTAAACTTTTAAAAACTTACATTTCCAATCATATTCTTTTTGATTTGGTTGTGACCAAAACGGTATGCTGGAGTCCTGCTTGAAATTCTCATCCACTAAACATTGGAAACAGAACGAATGTAAACAGTACAATGTCCTCGGATCCTTGTAGGCTTCCTGGCAAATGCCACATTTTAATTCCTCCGGA
Source organism: Cheilosia soror (assembly GCA_949372485.1). Taxonomy (NCBI): domain Eukaryota; kingdom Metazoa; phylum Arthropoda; class Insecta; order Diptera; family Syrphidae; genus Cheilosia; species Cheilosia soror. The sequence goes on from OX443561.1 coordinate 120,818,044, forward strand.
ACCGGTGCACTATTAACCGCCACGCTGTTGAATAATCAATGTCAAATCATAACAAATTGTACTAAAAACCACAAAATGTACTAAGAATATCGATTTTCAAGTTCGATTGAATTAAACGTTTGCTAATCCATGCTAAGCATCAACATTCAGCACTGACCTTGACTGGTGACAATCGATACTGTTCTTGGGCACCGCTACCTCTGGGGTGGAGTTTAAACTTTTCTCTCCTACAAAGTTGGCCATATCACTGGAATTCTCACTACTGCGATTCGAAAGCGATGAGGCTGCACTCAGCTGCGTATCCAAATACGACTCGGGCGATGGTGACTGATCATCCGAATGGAAGACATTATTTGAAGACGGTGCCGTTATAGCCGGTACTTGTTGGGGATTAAAGCCATTTGCAATAATTGACGATGAAGGCTTTATTTCCATTGAACTCTTGTGTTCTGTTCCGTAAGAAGATGAAGCCGACTTATTTTTACTACTAGCTGTCACCTCGAAAGAAGTTAGCACGATTTCAGGTAAATTGACTTTTGATTCATTTCGACCATTGTTATCCAAGTTTATAGGCACTATTGTGAAAGATGGCACACAACGGTTTTTGACCACCTTCTGGTCAAGACTGTCGCTGTAGAATTCCCGTTGAGTGCTGCGCTTAGGCGAATTGGCAAGCAGGGAAATTTTCTCCGGCGAAAGGCATAGCTTAAGCTTTTCGCTTTGATTCGATTCGATATGTTTGCCTAGCCTTCCGACCGTTGCTGTGGCGGGTGCAGGTACGTCAGTAATATCACAAAATTTCTTATATCCGTCTAATTCACAATCACTGTTCTCATGTGAGGAGCTATTGGTAACGAACTCGTAGTCACTTTCGCAGGAGTTGTTCTGGTCGTCTGTGAGTTCAGAAAGATATTCACTATTCATTATGAACACCGGACACGGGCTGGTCGTCCGCACGACAAGTAGTAACGCACTAAATGCGACCTCATTTGGTAATTTAACAAATTGCAATTGTTTCTTCGATTCCATTTCGTTTTAGAACTTTAATCCAATTAGATTGGTTTTGTTTCATTGATTTTAGACGGTGACGTCTGACGTATGGTGGAGTGGTTGACGTGGTTGGCTGCGGGGGCATGCATTTCTTCTTTTGTTTGTTCGTTTGTTTACATTTTGTCACACAGTTTGTTGGTCATTTCCGTTGGAATATTACTCACAAGAATGTTAAGTTGAGCTGCTTATGGGTAATTATATTGTGAATATGGGTCTAAAGCATTTGATTTATAAGGTCAATGCAAATGGGTTCCATATCCAATTATGAGGGGACAAAGATCCCGTGCAAAAACATGTGTCTAATACACATGTAATACAATTTTAATGATGAAATTTACATTTCAGGAGTAGGTATCTATACACTTCTGTTCGTAGAACTCAATTCTATAAGCTCGTCGGTGTGGCAGAAAAATTGAATATTCTTCAATAGGTGCAACAATATCAAACAAAAAATTTACTGAGTACCTGCATATACACTATACAAAATAAAATGTTTGCTTAAAAACCAAAAAGTTTGGCAAATAAAAATTTAACAAAAATAGTACGTATACGACCCAGTGTCCCAGCAGTGGCTAAAGGATGATTTACATTTACATATACTACATACTTAATGCAGAATGAGGAGGTAAGCAGAAAAATACAAATTACTCATTACTTTAAAAGAGATCCGTTTCGATAGAGTAAGATATTACCCCACCATAGCCAGTTAGGCAGTCTTTTCCATTTTTACTACAAAAGTAAAGGAACAGATCTACTGTCGTCTGATGCCTGCTGTCGTTCAGTTAATGCTAATGTCGATTGGCAATCTGAGATTTTTTTAGATTTCTTTAGACTTCGTGTGGCCAATCGAACAAAAAAAAATTATACTGAGCTGTTCTTTGTTGGTGTTGGTGGTGTACCTGCCAAAAGTTGTTTACCTTTTTTGTTGTGAAGATTTTTTTTTTCGTAGAGTGGTTGCAACTTGCAAGTTTTACATACATTTTCAAATAACTATAACAGAAATCTCATAATAAATTTTCTGAATATATGTTCACCATACGTCTTCCACAAAATTGCAACCGCGATGCTTTTTTTCCCACAAATAACAAATACTGCAACTGCATAAATTGCTCGTATGACGAAGACGAGCCAGTATTATCCGAAGAGGACGACGACGGCGATGAGGATGTGCCACATGATAAAGATGAACTTTACAACTCTATTATTTGTTCCATATTTATCAAATGTTGGTTTAAATTATTTATTTTAGTATGAAAAACAGTAGCTCTAACTTTTTCGACCGACTTGATAAAACGTAAACAAACTAACGGCAGCTACCAAATGTCAAATCATGTGTAAGTGTATTGGTAAATCTCGAGCGACTCTGAGAAAAAAATCTAGATTCGCAAAAGTGTTCTCGACTCTGAAAAAGATTGCTTTTTTTTGTACCAAACGAACGAAAAAAGTGATCTCGGGAAAGAAAAAGTGTTTTTTTCTGGCGAATCGAAATTAATATAAAATATCTACAATAATCTTGGAATGGATCCGATACCTGAACACAGGGGGGCTAACTGCACTTCGCCTCGAAGCGCATTTTATACCGATTTCGCGTTTTGGTACTATTCAGTTCGCCGGCGAAAACTATCGAACTTAGCTCTGCGAATTAAATTGTCAGCGGTTTGCATGGTGAAAAAAAAAATAAACGGCAGCGAAAAATTGTGTGATTTTCTTGGAAAGACAACATTTCAAGCAATCATTTTGCATATTTGCCATGTTCGCCGCAAAGCGAACTGAATACATAAATCGCAAATTATGCGATTCGCGGCGAAGTTCATAGTAAGACCCCAGCCTATGAGTATGGACATACCATCATGAGCATGAATATCATTCCACGGAACTGTTTGGCTGAACAAAAAAGGATGGTATTAGCTCAGTAGCTAATGTACTGGACTACTCGGATAGAGGTCAAAACTCATATTACATCTTAAGGTTGGTTCTTTCCACAAAATAAACTGACAAAAACCCGTGAGAAAGGTTTTCAATTCAGACGTTTGAACTCTGAATTAAAATGTAGGTCCCTTCCAGTGGCGTAAGTAGGCTTTTATGCACCCGGTGTGAGCTTCTACATTTGCACCCTCGAACTGATTTTGCGAGGTTCGGATATAATTTTTTTTGTTTAGTTACTTGTTATAATTAAAAATATATTATAATATGTATGGAATAAGAAAACCCCCACTTCATTGCCTTGAAAACGCAATAAAGCGTTTTTATTAGCATGTTCAAACTAAAATCTGAAGAAAACAAACAATGTTCGTTTGTGTACGTTTCAAAAACTCGAAAAGTTTTGCTCCGATTCAACTCAAATTTTTGATATTAGACCGAGATAGTTATTGTGAAGTTTGGTCAAAATTAGACAAAGGGGCGTGGCAACGTCCTTCCAAAAAAATACATTCAAAATCTTATATCTTATCTTATATCTTATTAAGTGGACCCTCCATAGCTCTCGATCCTCCGCCATCGACTCTAAATCATCAAGGGCAATCCCCATACGGGTATAGGAGAGATTATGGACTTGATCTAACCATCTCATCCTTGGTCTACCTAGAGGACCATCGGGTAGGCGTCCTCTAGGTAGACCAAGGATTCCATAGCACGTCGTGGAATCCTGGTCGGAGACATGCGTTTAACATGCCCAAACCACCGAAGCCCGGAAGTGTTCCTTTGAATAATTAGACAAAAGGGGCGTGGCGCATCCCATACAAAAAATAAACATTGCAAACTCTATTCTACGATAGTAATGGAAGCCAAGGTTTGAAAAATTTGTAACATTGATATTCATTATCCTGATAGACAAGAATATACGGCAATACGATACTTGGAAAAACCAAAAATGTTTTGTACCACAGAAAATTAGAATACAAAGTGTTTATCACTGATTTAAATGAATTTGAAATTGATTTTTGTATTTTTCTATTGTGCACTACGAAGTGTGCAGGCGGTTCGCTAGTTGTAAATAATTTAATTAATGTCCTTTTCGATTGAGAGATGATGTCGGCAGGGCTTTGTAAAATAGACCGCTTTCATCGACATTGAAAATGTCTTTGGGTGCATAGTTTTTAATTAAATGGAAGAAAACATTTTTATGAAAATCTTCGACACCTACTTCATCAGCAGAGGAGCCTTCTCCATGGCATGTCAATATGACAATTGATTTAACAAGTGTCTTTGATATTCACCCCTATCATGGAATCCGCCGGGGGGAATCATTCACGGAAAAAAATATTTTGGTATCGTCGCATCCGCAAAGTGAACAGTTCCCCGAGTGGGTACTGTGAATAAGTTTCACTTTATCGTTAAAAACGTTCAAATCGAATTTTTCCCGAACGGGCAATTGTTCACTTTGCGGATGCGACGATACCAAAATATTCTTTTCCGTGAATGATTCCCCCCGGCGGATTCCATGATAGGGGTGATTATTAAAGCTGTAAGTACAAAAAATTGTCCATGCTTTTTTTATGTGTGGTCATTTAACCGAAAGATTTTGTATGCAGTTTTACGAGAAGCTTTACTTTACGTAGCGCAATTAACCGGGTAACGCATTTAAGCTGGAAAAGTTAGGCACATTTGTTATGGAATGCTTTATTTGCTCAGTTTTCGGCTGAATTAAACGAGGAACACAATTAAGCAAGGTTTACGTATCCGGGTCCGGGGATCACTGTATGTACTTAAAGATTTACTCTACGTCTACGGACTTCCTCATAGTGAAGTCCTTAATGACATCATCATACGACAGGAGTCGTGCTATGTCAGCTTTAATCGACAAAATTGCTGTGCCAGATAACATTTCCTGATGACTCATCGTTGAGAGCAAGCATGTCTTTGTCAGTTTGAGTTTACTGAATGATCTTTCACAAGAACCCCAGTCACTGGCATCGTTAAAAAAAATGATAACTACTACTACGTTCGGAAACATTTCCTTCAAGTCCAGTTCTACTATTCTCATAAGAAAACTTATGTAGGCTTGATTGACATTCGCATTTTTCAAATAATGAAGTCGCTTCAATTAAATTCTTCAAAGTTTTCTATTTCGGCCCAAAATTCTCATTTATGTCACATTAATTTCTACTACTTAACAATCTCTGAAAAGAGTTTAAGATCGAACGTGAATTTTTAATAAACATGTAACAATTCGCACCAGGGGTGTTTTCCTTCGAGACAAACATTCTTAGTTCGAAATTTCGTTGTTTAAACTCTTTTCAAACTTGTTTTTCCCATATTTATTCTAGGTACTTTTCCAATAATGAGCAATTTTTTGGCTAAATGGATTGCATTTTATGCCCCTATTGTGTAACTACAGTTGAGTTGTCTCTTGGTTTTTATGTAATTCAAAATTCGGTATAGTCCGTATTGTCATACACAACCTGGGGGCTTATTCCCAAATTCGCGGCGGATCGCTTTTCATCGCGGATTGGTATTTTTATAGTTCCAAAAGCGATTCGATCCATTCAAAAGCGATAGCTATTGTGAGGATTGCTGGCAATAAATCCGCAATTTGGTTTTTGCGGTAAACACCTGCCAATTGGGTCATAGGAAGTTTCACCTCATTTCCTGTCGCCTTTTCGTTTCATTAGAGTTCGGAGTTTCACTTCAAAAACAACACGATTGTAATTTATTTTAAAATTTATCTGTATTTTCAAACAATAGTCTTCCGTATCTTGCTTCTTCTATCTGTACATACATAACAATAATTATACGTAATTTTATAATATAGCAATCATTTTTGTTTTTTGTTTTTTCATTTCACTATTTCCTATGAATTATTCTTAGTTCAATATGCTGGTGTATAGAATTCTTTCCCTTCTGACTCTCGCACGCGCTTATTTCATTTCTTTCATTTATTTACCGATTCATTTCATAAATATAATATGTACTTCTTTATTTATATATTTACTGTTTTTTTTTTTTTTTTTGTAATTTATCTTCATAATGTAACGAAATTTTGTTTGTAATTTGTCTCCCATATCGGCTGCGGAATAAATATTTACAATTGATACAAAATATAACATAGCAAATCCCTCTAATGTACATGTGAATAAAAATAACATAAAAAATAATAATAGGGTACAATAAAAGTGTAAAAATGTGTGTGGTTTCATAAGTTGTTCCTTTCTCTTTATACACGCCCCTTATAGAACAATATTTCCCTATATAAATATAAATAATTGGTAATAATAGTAAATTGTCTTCTTGTTATCAAAACGGATTAAGCCGTAGGTGTACAATAATAGCCGACTAAAACAATAATAACAACAATAGAGTATGCAAATAACAAAAAATAAGGTGTTTTCATTGTGATATATTATGCGCCTTCTATAAACGACGTCGTGTGAGCTTGGGTTACTATTTAGTGGAATAGCCGCTCACAACAGTTTTGCTACTGCTACATTGTAAAGGCAACATTAATTGAATATATATACGAAGCGAAAGCTGCCGCATCAAAAGTAAAGACTGTCGATTCCCCAACGCTCTCCGACCCCGAGCTAGAATAATACCGATCAAAAAGCAAAAAGATGAAATGAAGAAAGAACCCAAGTCTTGGCGCAATTGTCCAATGCTTTTAGCTCTGCATTTAGTTCAGCATTTTTGAAGCATACTACCCTACAACGAATCAACAAAAGTACTCGAAATAATCGTTATTAAGTTACGGCGTAATTCCCATCTAGTTGTCCATACTGCCTATTCCTGGCAGAAGCCTTCAGTCTCTTCGATTGCAAATGTTAGTTTCTCAACAAGTTGGTCATAACTCTTGTACGGTGGTAGATCTAAGCGGTTAAAGCAGGTGTGTGATCGTGGCAGCCATGTCTCTTTGCCCACCTTCTCGATGCAGAATCGTTGCGGCCCATTTGAGCCCATTAGTTCGGCAAAACCGCCGACAGGAACACGACACGTACCGGTGACAAATTGAAGAAGACGAGCGCGTTTTTCATTGTCGGTATCACGAACAAACTGAAAAGATTGGATTCATGACAAATATGCATTTGCTGTGAATTTGAATGCCTACCTGCCAGAACCAGACGACTTGCTTGCTGTTGCGATTGTAGTGTCTGTAGATAGTGTTTCGTTGCCAATCGTCGACATCAACATCTTGCATGCCGCAGAGAATCAGCTCTAGTTCACGTTCGTCGAAGTACTTTAGCCATTCCAATGGCACCACTTCGTTGAAGCCTTCTAGGAATGTTTTAGTCTGCTGTTCGATACCTCTGTAAAATTTCAAAAGAATTATCGTACATAAAGAATGTTAATACAAATTTTATGGAGTCCTATAAAAGTTGAAATGTAGTCGTCCGGTTACAACGCATGCTATAACCCGTACCCACCCGACCCGTATTCTCTTCCCCTCCAAAAATGAAAGACCATTTCCCATCGCTGTTTCGAAAAGCGGATACGCACTCTCGTACGCTTGCAATGAGAGGGTGAAAGCGCAGCCAAATTACAGAGATTAGAAACAGAATTAGTCAACAAGAAGCAATGCATTCGAAATGCTTTGCAAATGACTCACAACAGAATACCAAACAAAACAGAAATGGATCAAACAAACCCAAGCTAAATACAAGCTGGACAGCGGCAAAAGTGCCTATCAGCAGGCAGCCTTTGGGGTGTAAGAACTAGTCGGCGCAATTTCTCATTATTATTCTAGGAACACACTTTCGATTAGTAGTCAATTCTTCGTCAATGGCCGTGCGAAAATGCTAAAAGAAACGTCGTAGAAACGCTATCAGACAGCAACAACTGTCTAAAGTGGTGACTTCTGTCAATACAATTCGTTAGCCTCATTGATTTCAATTAATATGGATGACTAACATTCCCCACAAAGTGTTAAGAGTGCAATTTCCCCACTATCTAATCAAAAGCAAAACAAACTTTATACCGCCATTCAATCTAGAAAATCCCCCTTAACTCACCTTGTCATTCGCCACTCAGTCATCAGTGTGATATACTCCTCTTTGTTCTCCTCCGACACTTTTTCCTTCTCGCCGTTCTCTTTCAGTTCGTGATGGATAATCTGTCCTAGCACCTCAAAGTCCACACTGAACCACAGCTCTAGGCCGCACTCATCGATGTTATTATCACGCACCCAAATGAGGGAGTTGTAAAACTCCGGATCGATAGTTTCGATGTCCTTGATGGTGAGTTTCTTGTTCAGCATACGCTTGTAGAAGGGCATGGTGAAACCAGAATAGATAAAGCGTCCATGGTACAAGGCCATCGCAATGAAACGGCCAATAAATTTAAAGTACTGCAGATGGTCGGGATTCACATAACTCGCAGGGTTTATCTGAAGGCTGTAGTTATTCTTGTTGGCATACTCGAACAGGCAGTACATTGGATTGAGCACCTCGTGGGAGAGAAGGAAAAACCATTCCCTGGAGACGCCACCATAGTCCAAGCCTTCCTCGCCGCGGAAGATTATGTAGAGTCTGCGTCGCAGCTCATAGGCTGGCAATCGCATAATCTGGTGATACGAGTCCTCGAAAAGCGTCTGTCGGGTAACTGTGATCTTGATATGCGAAGGGAGGGCATTGCTCTGGCATAGGTAGCGGAACTGACTGAGTTTCCAGCGGAAGGATCTTTCGTATGCGCGGGGTACACCGTAAACACCTTTGACGCCCTTGGGCGCACCGGGGCGCGGATCGTCGAAGGTAGTACGACGGGTATTGTGGTCGACAAAGAATCGTTCTCCGGCGGCGGTGTAACGAATCTCCCAACCCGGTGGCAGGGGACCTTCATTGATGAGATTTACCTCCTGACCTTGCGTTCGGGGATCCTCCCACTGTGTGGTGCGATTCTTGTGATTGACAAAGTATACTCTATTGTCGGATTGCAGTTTCTTTTCCCAGCCATCGGGTAGGGGTCCTAATTGCTCCTCGTCATCCTGACTCAGCGGAGCAGTCACTGCTGTGGGCTGTTGCTGCTGCTGCGAGTACAAGAACCTCTGGTTGCCCTGTGCCACAACGTGAGCGCGTTGTCCCTGCCAGTGCTGGAAATGCATCAAACGCTCACTGTTCGGCCTCTGCCAGGTGGTGGTTCGTGTATTGTGATCCACATAGTACACTCGTCCGCGAGGATCCTTGCGAATCTCCCAACCCGGTGGCAAGGGAGTTGGCTTCTCCCAGTATGTCGACCGCGTATTGTGATCCACATAGTAACGTCGTCCGTACTGGTCATAACGGATTTCCCAGCCAGGCGGCAGCGGCTCGTCATCGGCTTGCGCTGCTTGCAACTGTTGATCGCCCGCATTCGACACCGGCACCGGATTGCCACCCGCGTTTCCTTGGGCCACTTCCATCGGCACAACACCATTAGTCTCTGGCGGCATATACCCTCCAACCGGTGGCGGAGCTCCAGCACCAGCCGCGGGTGCGATTGGAGCTGTGTATACTTGCATCACTCGTTGCCCTGTACCATTTACACTTTGAATTGGTATTCTCTGTTGCGCCGGCGGCGGCTGCGGTGCCATTTCCTGCGGTGGTCCACTCATTTGCTGCGTCTGCCTACGTATTGCTCCGGATGATGAGGGCGCTGCTGCTGCTGCTGCGATTCCACTCAAACTACTATTGCTACCAGCACCGTTACTTAGTCCGTCATTCATCGCGACAACCGCAATACTCGACTGCATTGACGCACGTCCATTTGTCGCCACCATACCAGCGCCAGCATTTAACGCGTTATCTGAACCGTTGGTACTGCGCAATCGCATTCGTGCCCTTACGCCGCCATTCAGTACACTTGCTCGATTTGGATTCGCACTCGCCGCCGCACCGTCAACCGACGATAAGCATTGTGTTGTCACAGCACCATTTCCATTCAATACAACCGTTACCTTTGGCATATCCAGCCGCAAACCATTAAGTATTGCCACCAGTTCGCCACTCTTTGTCTGGCGATTGTCTGACTTGGACGTAATCATCAGATCCATGCTGAGCTCTAGAAACTCCACCCGCCCGTTGTAGTGCTGCAGAATTTGATTAAGACTCACCGAGCGTTCCCCCAGCATAGCATCTTTGCGGAAACTCGAATGATCCAACACTTTGAAGTGTAAAACCGAGTTCGGTGTAACCTAGAACCGAGACGTGTCATAATGGGTACTCTATAGTGGCGTTTGTGCCCACTTACCAAAACCGTAAACTCTTCATCCCATTTGGGCAAGTGGGTGTTCTTCATCATGTCGGTCTTGCGTTTGCTCTTGTTATCGATGAGCAGCTCCACGTACGGGTTCGGTTTGAGGAATCCATTGTTGCGGAGGGAGGCTTCTTCAACTGAAAGTGTAAATTTGTAAGTGTAATCAGTATTATTGCGGTATACGTCAGCCATATTTATATCGAGTTGGATAAGTTTTCAAATGGATTGTACACAATCACTTGAGTGGATTAGTTTTGTTCTTTATCAGAGTTCAGCGTAAACATGTCATTAAGTTGATAAATCGAAATCGAATGGAAACTAATGGGAATACCCATCGTTCGAAGCTTTTCGTAGATAGCACGCAGAGATTAATTGATTTCTTGACATCAACTAATTGAATCTAAGCAGTGGCATTCAAATTGATAAAGAAAATTTGACCAACATTCATTATAGTTGCAGGTCTCCGAAAAAACAATTTAGATATCGCATTTTAACAAACACAACTCGAATCCCTATGGTAATTCGACCTGAGGCGATTGTTGTAAATGAAACGGAAAATACACGCAAGCATTGAATTAACGATGTTTGAGCAGAATGTTCCAAATGAGCTTGAGAGAGTTTAAATATACAAATTTGTTACTTGTGGAGCGAAATAGGGGCATCAGATATTATTAGACGATTTGACAAGAAATACAGTCGTAAATAGCATACGAGTACATGCGGAATTCGCTTAAATTTAATATACCCAGATAAGGTTATAAGAAGAAAATGTCGTCATCTGTTTGAATGTAAACGAATAGCGTTCGTACTCCTAATAGGAAATAAAGAAATACTACACCAAGTATCAGAAACGACACGTTGTATGCAGACTTTTAGAAGACAGAGAAAACAAAAAGAACTTTGCGCATGTACGCATCTGATTTAATTCCTAATACACTCAGAGGAAAAGAATGACGCCATCAAAAAGTGGTTACAAGAACTTCTCGGCAAACCGAAACAGCGTATTTTATAGGGACACGCTCCGCTGTCAGAACAAATCCCAAACAGAAGCCTGTTCATCTAAGATGACTATCAAGTCGAGAGGAAGGTTTGACAATAAGCTAAAATAAATAGCTAGGGCAACAGCTCCATTTAGAACCCAAAACCCAGCTTTTCACAATTATTCGTGTGAGTTTTTAATTTTGGGAGACAATTCTATGCCGAGTCCGAACAGCTGAAACGACAAACTTTCTCTGGAAAGTTATACTCGGCGGCGCAGTTGGAAAAACCTTAACAAATTGTAATTTGTGGTTTTCCGACGATCGAAACTGAGACCCCTCACTTAGTATTCTAGTCTATTGCACTATAGGAGCCAACAAATTGGCCATGCGTGACACCGTGGGACGCGGAACAATTAAAAAGAGAATTCTTTTTGCACATTTAGTCAAAGGTCGACGGACTAGGTTGTCGAATCTGACTATTTGCGCCATTTCCAGAAAGATTAAGCCGGCTTAGTCCAGAGCTAGAAAAGGAACCTCATTGTGAGAACATGTGCAAATGTCGCGTCGTCGTTAAACTGCAATGTTTGCAGTCGTTCTTTGAAGACTCCAGGACATCACAACTATCAATCAGTTGACTTCCGACCGGACCACATCCTAAACAATCACCAGAAAATAGGTCACACGAGTCGTGGTAACAAAACGGCACATCTTAGTGCTAATTGGGTTCAATGTGAACCGCCACTGCTACCTACCTACCTGACTGACTTCCTCAACCCCAATGGTTGGTTTTTAAGATGCACATCCATTTTCTTCCCTTTATTACAAGTCTTTTGAGTTGAGTTCTTAAAACAAAACTTTCGCGATAGTTGCTTTTCCTGGTAGGACATTTTGACAACATGAGATCTAGTAAAATTCTTGAGGAATCATCTCTCAACGCTCTCTCATGAGGACATATGACAAAAAACTAAAGACTGGCAGACACCAGATTTATCGTGATTCCGGGTATTAACGAAAACAAGGCCCTAACTGAAAATGCCTCTGCAGCCAGCTCGGTTTAAAGCTTTAGTTGCGTAGGTAATGTTGGTTGAGATAATCTCTACTCTTGCACACACCATGGAAGATGAGGTCTACTTCTCCTGAGTTGTCAAAATTTCCAGTCAACGCAGGAGAGAAGCAAATTCCGACAAGTATCACTCGTACTGATGCTGTAATTCAGCGGCCACGTGTGCGTCGAGTGAGCGATTAAGCGAACAAAAATTGGCTTACGAAAATCGCTCAACGACTACGTGGCCTCGACCCAACGACTTCAGGGCCCAGTACCACGAAACAACAAGTGTTTTCAAACAGTAGCAATTTATCGGAGCAATATGTTAAAATGCTCATATTCCACAATACTTGTTGTTTCGTGGTACAGGCCCCTGGTGTTTTAATTTTGTTATCGCTCGTCGCTCACGTGGCCGCTGAATTACAGCATCAGTTCGAATGCTACGTGTAAGAGTTTGCTTTTGTTTTGCATGTAAGACGCAAATAGCTTTGTGACATATTGCTCGATGTCGCTGAATGGCTCATAAGTTTACTGTTTGGATTTTCGACTGCGACAAGGCCTACGCTCCACGCAGGAGATTGATAATGGGATTTTGCAAAGTCGCAAATGATTGATTTTTCCTTCTGATGATGTGAATGTCGCGCGAGTAGCCAAGAGGTTGAATTCGAAAGACTATAAAACTTTTTTTACACAATTTTCTGACGGCTCTTTGCACTGCGCTGTTAGGATTGCGCGGTTCAATATTACAGCGAAAAATATCTTATACGCGATGTCTAGAACGCTAATAGCCTAATAGTAGTTGGTGCACTTGTACTTGTCCGTTTTAAACTGTCTAAAGTTATTTGCTTTCAACTTTGGTGCGTGCTATTTTTTTGACTGGGGTCCTCCCTCAAGTGAGTGCTTGTTGTTCTATCTCTCTGATTGGTTAGTTAGTTTAGGATCGAATTGTATGAACAAATGTTGGTTGATGCTGCCAGTAAAGCAGCGAAAAGTGAGTCCGTTGCTGTTTTCTGTTGTCCGTTGGGGATTAACACACAAAAAGCGTACGGACGCCTGTCAATCACCAGCATCATTTACCTCCAATAAACAGTGCAACTATCGCTGCCATTTTTGTTTTGTCTACATCGTGAAAATATCTTCCATCGAAGACTGTGCTCGTAAGAAACGCCATTATCAAAAAAAGTAAGAAGGGCCCAGATCACGTAAAATGAAAACGATCGAACGACGCCGTTTCGATACTATCAGTCTCTGTCTATTGTCACAGATATGATAGAGACAGCTTTAGTGAAAACGATGTCGTTCGATTGTTTTTATTTTACGCGATCTGGTCCAAGGAGACGCTGGTTTGTTTTCAAGCAAGCCTTGTCTGGCGGTCATGTTCGAGTATTTGTCATTGAGGATGGCTTCTTTACCAAATGTTACTTAGGTAATCGTAATTAAGTCAAATGCAGCTTCCGCTAATAAAAATATAAAAATGACAAACATCTGCATAGCCGACAGCAGGTGTAGTCCACGTCGTAACTTACCCCACAAAGTCGTGACAGTTTTAATCGAATAAAGATAAGGCCTGCGATAAGCGTCATGGTAACATTGACAATGACAGCGCTAGCTAAATAAGTTTACAGGTGGATTATCAATTTTTAAACATGTTGTTAATCTGTAGAAAGGAGAGTTAACATTTCTACCAGGAAGAGAGCTCAGCTCCAATTTCTCTCACCGGTATAAACTTCTCTATCACTATTGCTGTAAAAAATTACTTGTGTTGTACTTTATAGTTCATAAATTATGTGAAAAAGAACGAAATGACAGGGAACGCCCCAATACTGGTGTGAGAACTCACATATGTTCAACCACGCACTGACTGAAAAAGAAGAGTGTGTAAACACGCCATTTCCACTCTACCCTTTCTAAAGGCAGACAATACGACACCAAAAGAAGGTCAATCCTATACAATTTACTTTAGAAATGTGACAACAATACCCTGTACGAGTACATACAATTAACTATTAGTAGGGAGTGGATATGGATATGGCATGTGTCCGAAACATTTATAAATTAGCTTCCCTGCATTACATGCACACAGCCGCATTAAACCACAAACTTTAGGCAGAGAATACCATCACGATAGAGCCACGTTAACCAAATGACTTTCACTTTCCTTGACATTTTTGTTATGCCGAGTGCCGGGCCCCTCCCGCTGCCACTATTCAAATTCAATTCCTATCCACCACCATCACGCACATTTATAACAAAAGAAGACTTTTCTTCCCCATAGACACCTCCCCGTTAAATCATCCCAACTTACTTGTAATGCTCAGCTGGTGGTATCCTAAATTGTTGAGTGCGCTAAGACTAGGATCTGTCGAGCTAGAAGCTGACTCTGCCATTGCTGAAGATGTCGTCGGTGTTTGTTTGTCCTCCTTTGCAAATTGTCTGCTTCACGTCGATGTTTGGCCTTATCAGTAAAAGAATTATTTTTGCTTTGTCTCCGCGTCAAGAGTGGTGCCTAACACGAGAAAAGAAAAAGCACACAAAAACACACAAGCAACGTCAATTATAATACGAATCTCTATTCGACACAGAGTGAATATCACTCGTATCATGCAGATTTTTTTCTGTTTAACTTGGTTTTTCTCAGTTTTGTGATAATAACAAATGATTCATGCATTTGTCGTCGCGCACGAGAGAGCTTTACGCTAATCAGCAAATTTAGAATAGAATCAAATTTTATAACAAATGTAATCTAATCTGCGACAATTAGGGAAATAATCTTTAGACGATATAATTCAGTTTAAGATCCATAAACATTTTTTTGTTCCAATGCGAAAAAGAAACAGGAAAGAATTTACAATCCAATTCGAAAAAAAAAACAAGCTGGATAGGTACTGCTTTTGTATTTTTGTTGTAAGTTGGGCGATTTGACTGTAGAGTACTTACGTCAAAGTCTCACCGTGACAACATTTTAAAAGACGCAATAAACTGCGTAATATTGCAATTCGTTGTAAAATTTTTTTGTTTTCACAGGTGAAGAATGTTTAAGAATGAAATAGAGCACTTTTCGCAAATTTTTGGTGGATATATATTTGCTTTTCTGGACAAAAATTGGAGATTTTCACTTTTTCCACAACTACAATGGCTTCCTGAATTTTGACTTTTCATTTTCATAGCTTACGGTTGGGATATTTGATATTCAGATGGCGCTGCAAGTGGGATAATTTCAGCTGTCAAACGATATTCTGTACAGTAAGAAACAAAACTAAAAGAGTATTCTTTTTCCTCCTAGACCCAGTTCTAATTAGACTACCTATTGGTGAAAGAGGATTTGTAAACAATTAGGTATTGTAGCTGTAGGTAGGTACCTATCAGAATCACAGTGTCCGAGACGAAAAACATATTCTCAAAAGTTTTGGATTAAAAGAAACACTCTCATAATATTTAAAACTTAAGGGGAAAATGTATAATGCTTCTTCATTCAGTATTAATAGGAGTTATTCATTCATATACTTAATCCATTCAATAAATGCCATATTCTATGATTTATGTCTGATATTTGGATTAACTTAAAAGATACATTTATGGGTGAGGGAAGTACATGTTTTAAAAAACGTTTACGTGAAATATTGTACGTTAGTACATAGTCGCGAGAAAGATACACACGTGAGCATTTATAGATTTAAGACAGTACCTACACACTTTTTAGTTGGTGGGATTTCTGTTATATTTCTGTTTTCTTAATATAAAATCATACACAGATAACTGCAAGACAAAATTCGGTAATCAACATTTTTGAGCACCATTTATCTGACATATTATATATGGACTGTAGTAGACGTCTTCGCTTTGGTTCCAACATAACCACTAGCTCTCTTGGTTCGGACCGAAATAAATTGGAAACTTCCACTTTTTTGAAGTGGCTCGAGGTACTAACGAGGACGCAATAATTTGAACTTCAATCATTTTCTTAGCAAATTCACGAACGCCCAGTAGGTGTCTCTAGCATTCTATGGGGAAATCCAATGGTAGTCATTTTGATTCCCTTATTTTACGCTCCAAGGGCACTATAGTTTGGCGTCATTTTCTGGGAACATTTTTATCAACTGACATTATCACTAGCAGTCCATAATTAAATTTTCAATGATGTATATGTAGATAATATAACATTGTGACATATTATTTGCAAATGGAAGGAGTAACAATGTGATTTTAAATTATTAACAACAAGAACGAATTTCTCCGATTTGTTTTCACCGGGGAATTACATCTTTCGACAATTTTGTATGCCATTATAACATAATCCCAACCGTTTTGATTGTCAGTACCTTAGAGATATTCCCTCTATACCGTTGCTCATTCGATCACGTTTTAAGCAAATCAACACCGATTACATAAGGGGAGTGAGTGAAGTAAAGTAGAATCTTCAGCACGCAATTACAAAAACTACTGTAGAGTCTCGAAAGTGTCAATCAGTGCGTATTTGTTGTAATTGCGTGTTAAAAATTATACTTTACTTTACTTTACTGAGATAAATGTGCAATAAAACAGTCCTACCTACTGAATAACCGAAGTGTAAGATATGCCTTAACCATCACACCAAACGAACACACTCAGAGCGCTCATGCGTTTAGCTGCGATGTGATTGCGCTCATAAATTTAGCCTGACATTTATGATTTTCTCTCTCTGTTTCGGTTGATTTTATTCTCTGTTTAGGTTCCTTACGCAAAATATTTTGTATTATTCGTTCTGTAACAAACAAAATGTGAAATTAAGAAAAGACCAGGGAAAAATGTGCGAACTCATAAACGTGTTTCAGAAACTCAGTGAATTTTATCACCCAACGTTGTTGTGGGAAGAAATTGATGGTTTTTACTCGGCCGAGCAGGATAAGGCAAAACAAGCAGTGCGACATACGGCATCGACAGAAGCACTACCAGCAACCTCGCGCCAACGCCGAAGAAATGCATCCTCTTCGTCGGATTCCAGTGGGATGGGCGATGAAGTCGCAGATTTGGAAAACAACTTGATTCACAGCATTCCCATTGTTCGAGAAGCTCTAAGCGATTCACATGTACTGTCCGCTGTGCTAGAAGTCTGCACTACAATTCGTGCACTACGCGAAACCGCTGGCAGCTATGACAACACCTATGACTGTTGGGATCAAGTGATACAGGTTTCGCCCAGAGACGGCTACCTTTCATTCATTTTCACTCTTGTTGGCTTGGGAAACTTTGATCCCAAGTGTCGCAGGTTTCGGCAACTGTCTTTGGCCGCTTCTAGTGCTTACTTTCTGTCGTTGACCATTCCCGGAGCAAAAGGCTTCCATATATTTGAGGATGAAGTAATTGCGGCGGCGTTACAGGGCTTTAACTTGATTCAGAAGATTCAGAATCCGGACGTTGCAAGCACAATAACCAAACACGAATCCATAGAAACGTGGGTGAACTTTACATCGTTTTGCGATGATCTCAAGATGATCTTTCGTTTCGTACACTTTGAGGAGTATAAAGGAGCGAGAAATGCAATCATTAGAAAGCTTATCGACATGTTGTATCTGAACCATACCAAAGGATTCTTTAATGCATGTAAGAAACTCTTCAGTCAGTGTTGTATGGGAGGTTTTATCATATCAATTTTCTTTTCAGACGCGGTCAACTTGCATAGGAAATATTTTGAAATTCTAGACGAGGTAGTGAGCGCTCATAATGGTGATCCAAAGGAGACTCTATTGAAAATTGTCAACATGACGGTATTTCTACATACGTATGCTCCCAAGCCAAAGGGACAGTCTGCAGTGGTGCAGTCTAGTGAGTGTGAACACATTTCGGATTGGTTCATAAGAATCATTGGCAAATTTCCAAGAATCGTGTCCGAAGTTTTGGAATTCTATATAAAATGCATGGTCACCAATCCAGAGAGATCAGTAAGTTGTATTTTTGCTTACTCCTTCAATCAACAGGAAATTGTTAATGTCGAAAGTTTTATTTTTCAGTGGAAAAATGAAGAAACCCAACGAGCCCTTGAGTATGCCGCAAAATACGACGCAGCTCTCTTTACCCGATGTAATGCATCTATTGTTGATTTTCTCTCCGAAGCTGTATACGCAGAGGAAGTAAGCATTCGATCCAGAGCCGTAGACCTCTTTGCAAAGATGATCCTCATTGAATCGCATGTCGATTGGGAACTGTTCCGCCATCAAGTTTCAGAAATACCACGTGAAGTGTACATAATAAAGGAACTCATCGACAGCATTCGCGACTCGAATAACTCCATCAAAGTAAAGGCGGTACAAGCCATTCAGCAGGCAATTGTCCGCGGTTCACCCAATGCCAAGAAGATACTGCTTGAAGGCCTTAAATTCGCCCACTTTAACGACTGCAATGTTAAGCTGCCAGAGGAACCGAAAGTTCTCAAGAATGAAATACGTTTTGGCAAACCGAATAACCCAGAACCAGCATATACCTTCAACGGAGTGGAGATAGTCTTGCTCAGTTTTCTCTACTTGCCACGGCACTTGTATCAATTATTTTCAAATCCTGTAGCATCATTGCGGCGGGCCGCTGTTATGCTGGTCGAGACAATTGTTAAGATTAACCCGTTAATTATATTCAACACGGACTTTGTCAAGGTTTTCGTTGCTTTGTTTCTAACTATAAACCGTTTTTTTAATTACACTCTATTTCAGGAGACTTGTAACCTAGTTTACGAATCTACTCAGCTGGTCCGCAAGCAAACATTGCTTATGGTCGATGCGATTCTGGCGACCTACCCCAACTGCTATCCAGTAATTTATGTGTGGTGTAAGATTATAGCGCCCATGATGCAGGATAACGATCCGAAGAACATTGAGCTTGCTATGGAGGTTTGTGATTTGTATGGTTAAATATAGTGACAATGACGGATGGGTTCCTTTTTCAGTGTTTCAGGACCCGAGTCTTGTTGAATATAAAAGGTATCGATCAAACCAATCAAGCTGAACACTTTATGCCGTGGGTTATTATACGAACGCTATTGATGACCAAGTCAAGGTTGTACTTGCAGACGAATTTCCACACCTCACTCAAAACAAATCTCATTGAGTAAGTCATTTTAATCAATATTAGTATCTGTCGTAAAGTTGGGTACATCATACACTGCAACATCATAAAATTCATTGTTTACATTTTCTAAGGATGTTTTTTTTTATCATTTAGCCAACAAATAATCACCACAGTTGAATCACATATACTTGCGTCTAACTCGACCGAAGCTTGGATCCTTTTGAATTTCATTTGTGGCAAAGCAAAAAGCAAGGAACCCGATTCCCTTATTCACTGTTTCGTGTCATATCATTCGGTAAGAACTACAAATCCGTAACCACATTCGATGACCAAAAGACTGCCCATTCTAGTCAATGGAATGGAACAACGAACAGAATCTCCTGATTGCGCTTGAAGTCTTGACAAGCTGTGCTGAAGACTTTAGCTTTTCGGCCCTCAACTATGTCTTCAAGCATCTACTCGATTCCATAAAATCAGGCATGATAATCCCACAAGTTATCGGTAAAGCTTTCGATTTTCTCACAACTATCGATCATCGATCAAGAGAACACCAAATGAGATCAACACCTTCCACATCCAGGCAGATTGTCGAGGAGCCTCCACAAGATTGGATCATCGATTTGCATGTTTACCTTGAAGAAAAGCTGCTCGAGGAGATGCCGCACTTTCCCGAAAATCGTTCAACCTACTTGTCGCACCTGTTCTCCTACTCGGAGGCAAATTTACAAGTCAAAATACGTCCGCATAGAACGATCGTCTCCTTCATACACAAGTACATGCTGGCGTGTGTCGAACTTCCTGAATCTGAGTTGGAAACGGACAATGATCGTCTGTTCAACTCGATGATACTGATTGCGGGACGATTTTCAATACGTGAAGTTATAATTGCCAGCCAAACGTGTAAGTTGTATGCGAGAATTTTGAAAACAATCGATCGGCCGCCGATAGTTAATACGGTACTGGTGGCGATAGCCGACATTTGCAAAAAGCACACTCACGTAGTCGAAACAATAATGAATACGATTTTGGAGAAGCTTTCATCGCCGTATCTGATGAATCGCATGGAGACGTTCAATAGTTTTGCAACGCTTGTGCTGCAGGATCAGCTAAAGTTGCGAGGTTCATTGTTGCTAGCGTTGCTTTCAGTGGTCTTGGACGAGAGCACAGAATTGGCCGCCAAGGCAACTGCATTTTTCGCAGAATTTGTCATACAAAAAAATCCAGGCTTGTATCAAAAATGTTTGATCGAGTGTCCGTTTGTTTTGAACGAGTATCCGGTGAGTACGAGGTACGATGGTGGTGATCTCAAATGCAAATTCAAATAATATTGTTTCTTTGTCAGAACATTGAGGGGTTAAGCAATTTCACTGAGAATATGATCAGATCTCCACTAAAAGGCGATGACAAGCGTAAAGCGCGCTTAAAACTTTACAATCACCTCATGGAAAGCATCGATGACGTGCATTTGTTACTGTATTTTGGCAATTTGAAGATCATTGCAGGTAAGAAAGGTCGAGAAGTAGACCAAATCATGTAGAAAGTTTAAAACCAACTATTTGCCGTATGGGATAGTATACTAAACATTCTGGCACTTGCCAGGCTGCAGGCTGCTACTCTTTATCAACTTGTAAATGTTATTTTAGAAAAAGCTCAGAACGACCATCACATCAAATCGCCCGAAGGAATTGCTTTAGTCAGAGACATGCTATTTATACTCAAGCGAGTTTGCCAAAGGGACGGAATAGAGGCAGAAAGTCAGCTACAATCTGAGATCTCCACCGATGAGACAAATGGTGTTGCAGCAACAACGAATTCTGTAGAGGGGAACTCAATGCCGTCAACAAGTGCCGCCGCTATTGCTTCTGCTGCTGCATCTACTTCCGCTGCTACTTCTGGTTCTGCTGCTGCAACACAAATGAAGGGAAGACCTAGACGAAGAAATATACCCACAAAGTCTGATGCGGTAAGACTAAAATGTTGTATTTCTTTTCTTTTTCAACATACGCTTTCCTTTTCTAGTTAAGTACTTTGGAAAAGTCCATTGCCTTCATTCCAATGATTGCTGAGCATCATGCCTGTCGCAATGAAGCCATTCAGAAGGCTATAGATGATCTGGCTAAAGCAATATCAATGCGATTTCCACAGGTCATTGAATTCGCACTACCAACTGCATTTTGGAGTAAATATCGTCGGGGCAGGGTTATATCCACACCAATAAGAAGAAGACGTTCCTCCAATTCAAGAGCAACCCCAATAGATGAGACATTTGTTGACAATGACGACGAAGATGACGAATATAATGAGACTTTACCAACACCGAGGAAACAACAACGACGTTCGGAGGACACCTTGGAGTATATTCTTCTTCCCTGAGATTGAAGGAACAAATGTTTTGCCTGACGGAGTTTCTAGTACAAATTACTACTTACTTTTATAGAAGTACAGTTCAAAGATATTCTTGTCACAAACCATTTTTAGTAGCAATTTGATTTATATTTTAATACACGTAGAGAGTATACGCCTGCAAGTGCAGTATCTACCTGGCCTTAGATGCATTGAAAGCTGTTTACCAGGGCAGGTCAGTTAGTGCATTCAACCAAATGTTCTTTGTCTTTGCTTACATTTGAATGTAATTTTTTGGTGATTCTCTGGCGCAGGCTAAATTATTTGAAGCACTTCGTATTGACCCTTTGAGAGCAAAAATAAAATTCGCGCCTTCGAATGCTATTTATCTTTTAGTTCTGTTGCAATATTTGTGAGATATACTAAGAAATGTGTGTGCATTATTTTTTTTAAATGCAAACTAGTTTTAAGTTATTAATAAGTTAAAAGACTAGTGTGCCAATTTTTGTAAATATTAGGAATGCAATAATTGATGTATTTTATGTGTGTAACAATAACATTTTTATAAATGGACAAACAAAAAGCGCCAATTGTTTCTCTTCTCCCAAAGTTACGCGATTAAAGTTTGGTAATCATTTATGACGCCCAGAGGAGCACTGGACTTTCACATTCGCACAGACTGTCGTTAAGGACAGTGCGAAATTGGTTTACTGTGTCGGCCTAATACAAGCTGAGCAGCAGGAAAATGGCAGAAACTGTTACCAATACAATCGGCGGACATTTAATAACATTCAAACTGCAATGTCGTAAGTAAGGCATGTTTCAGCGTTTCGACCGCGAAATTCTTAGAAAGATTTTCGGTGCAGTTTGCGTTGACGGGCTTTGGAGGAGAAGATTTAACGATGAGATAAACGAGATGTACCTACATCTAAGATTGCTAGGACATGTAGAACAAATGGGCACTAGCGATCCGGCCCGAAGAGACTTTAGCTCCTCTCCAGAGGGACAACGCATAAGGCTCCCTTCGCTAGCTCCCTTCTTTTTCTTAACGTAGCCTCTCTGGTTTCAGAATCATGGTGGACAGTGTTTCCTGCGCCAACCATGAATTACCTATGTCGCGAAATCTAAAATTTTGTACAAATAAAATACGGAAACAAGCTGAATCGTGGCGAACATGAAATTTATAACGACCGCCTGGTACAGAAAATTTCTGAAACAAAGCAAAAATTATCAAGGCTGTACTCTAGCCGAATACAATAGACCACGAGCGAAAGAACTGACACCGGCGTCATATCCGGTGTTTTCAGATTTGCGGAAATGCTACCAGCAGATTGGTTTTTTTTTTCTGCCAACGACTTACACAGGATCTACGATGCTAAAATTAATCAGCCTCGAGTTTCAGCTAAAGAGATCTTGCTTAGACAAACAGTCTTCGGGCAAAGTAGTACACGACATGTAGAAAGCCGCATACGTAGGTATGTAACTCTGACGTCAACAGAAAGTGCCACATGTCGTACCACATATGTGTACCATATTTGAGTGTCACAAAGAGAGATAGTTCACGGCATGTAGTCATTGGAACCATATTATCCTGACGTAAAAATAACCTCAGTGCCACATGTGGCTTTCTACATGCCGTGTACTTGCTTCTTTATGATGGTTGCCACAGTATTGCTGATTGCTTCCCATCCTCTTTCTGTTTGCCGCATTAGGCCGGTTATGTTTTCTGGTGTCAGTCCCACACCAATTTTCTACCTCAGCATTTGCCGTTCTTCTTCATATCGCGGGCAGTGGAACATTACATGATCCGCGTCTTCAACAGCTCTTGTACAGCATGCGCAAAAAACATTTTCATCGTGCTCAAACCTGTACACGTAAGCCCTAAAGCATCCATGACCTTTTAGCATCTCTGTCAAATAGAAATATAACTCTCCATGCATCGTCGATTTTGGGTATGCTTCTGTGCGTCCATTTTCCCTTGTCAGAGTGATTCTAAACTTACCACCCTTTGTGGTAAAGTGTTATCTCGGCGTGTTGTCATTGATGTTCCTGGCGTTGTTCTTCTGACGAGGTATTTTTCCTGGGCTTCTCTTGCAAGGAGGTCAATTGGTACCATGCCAGCTACTACGCACACTGCATCGTAGGATACGGGCTGATACGGTAGGTTCTTTCGGTATGATGAAACTCGCGTTAGAAGAAGTTTTCTTCTGTATTTTGGCCCTCCAATATTGGGCATCATCCGTGATAGTGCAGCTGTTACCTTTGCTGCCTTTTCAGCTGTGTATTCAATGTGCTGTTTGAACGTTAGTCTCACGTCTATAATAATCCCGAGGTACTTCAAACTCTGGTTTGGGGGCTACACTTAGCGGACCATTTGACAATGAGTGCCCTTAAAATGTTTGGTGCAGGGAAATAAGTCCCCGGGAACTAAGTCCACTGAGGGACTCAGTTCCCACCTAGTGGGAAATAAAACCACTTTCGTGAAGAGGACTTAGTTTCTATGTAAGGTGGGTACTGAGTCCACTTTCTTATGGGAACTTAGTACACATTCAATAGTTTAATACGTATACTGCAACCCCCCTGCTTGGGTTTACTGTCAGATTTGCAGTTGATTTGAAATTGGGTAATTTGAAAGGGAAATAAACCACTCATAGCTTTCGGAATTTATTTCCAACCTTACATGGGAACTAAGTCCACATCACGAAAGTGGTTTTATTTCCCACTAGGTGGGACTTATTTCCCTGCATCAAAATGTTTCTCCAAATTGCACTATTAAAGGCGTTTTTGACATCTAATGTGATTTCTTGCTTTCGGATTTCCATCGTCTTCCGCTGATGGCTTCCCTTGCTGTGGCAATCACTTCAGTGATGGCGTCAATAGTGAAGCGCATTTTTCAGAATCCATATTGACGATCTGAAAGACCTCCTGCCTCATCGATCGCAGTGTCTAATCGGTCACTTATAATGCGTTCAAATATTTTCCCTACTGTGTCCAGCATACATAGGGGTCTATAAAAGGAGGGATTCTGGGGTGTTTGATTCCCTTTGGTAGAAGCACCAGTCTTTGTTTCCATTGGTGTGGAAATACTCCTTCTTTTAGGCACATGTTGAATGTATCCACGAAAATACCAGGACGGTGTCGGATTGCTGCTTTTAAAGCTGTGTTAGGGATACCATCGACGCCAGGCGCCTTCTGATCTCCAATTTGTGTGGCATTAAGAACATCATCTGAGGTGACGGGGGGAATTGTTTGCGTCCTTGAGGTGTCTGCTCTCTCCAACGCCAACATTAGCGACAACGTAATGCATGCAAACCTGAATTTATGCCGAACACTTAAGGCTATGACCCCCTCGCGATGTAATGCTTGACGGCAGTCCCACGACCCACGAAGAATAAGGGCAGGAAAAGGAGCCGTTTCAGTCAATAAAAATCTGACATAACTGCTTATAACACAGCAGTATCTTATGCCAGATTTCCCCCAGGACACTGCGGTATAGTTGGAAATGAGCAGGCGGATGAGCTTGCGAGGATAGGCGGGGAATTGCATGACGGAGGAGATGTGGATATTAAACCACCTCCTTGCATCATAAAAAGCAATATTAGGAATAAAATAAACAAGGAAGCCGACCGGAGGTGGGAGGGCCTCACCGGTCACGCGGTATCTAAGGCACTTTGGCCGCAATACGACCGTAAAAGATCTAGGGAAATCCTCAAACTAGGCAGGGAACAGCTCAGGACACTGATCGGCATATTATCAGGGCACTGTCTTCTTAGAAAACATGCAAGAAGACTAGGGCTAGCAGACTCGGACACTTGTAGATTCTGCAATGACCTGCAAGCCGAAGAGGACATAACACATATACTGTGCGAATGTGAGGCAATATGTCGCAGTAGAAGGACATTTTTGGGCAGGTACTTCTTCCAACATTTAGGGGAGATAGACAATACCAACTTCAAGGGGCTACTTGGTTTTTGCAGGGAAATTGGGGTTTTCTCAAGGGCAAGTGTTTAGGTGTTTTTCCATTGTAGGTCACTGCAATTGGTTCCCCCTAGGGATCGCGATGGGCCCTTATGGTGCCTAGTGCCGTATGAGTCATCTCATACCCCTTTTTAACCTAACCTAACCTATACTCCCCCAGATTTCACAAAAAAAAACAACATGCCGTACTACCCACCACCTTAAGATCTAAAATGTCCAAGCTGCTTACTATCAAAGCAATCAAATGATTAACAATCTATAATAAAGGAAAATCAGGACCTTAAAGGAAGTTCTGCGAGGCAATCTTCACTATATTGCCCCACGGTAAGGTTACATGAGGTCTTGTTAAATTTAAAAAGTTTCACAAACTTTCTGGGTTATAGGGTTACATTTTTTTTTTAATTTTCTAGATAAGAAACCAAAATAATTGCTTAGTACGTCTTCATCATCTATAGGTATGTCAATGTCCTGATTGGGTATTTATTGCTTTCGATATTCCGACACCCACTCTTAATCATCATGGGCGCTGTGGTTAGTGTGCTGGACTACTGACTACTAAGCGAGGGTTCACAGGTTCCATTCCCGGAAAAACGCAATTTAGCGTCTTAAGGTTTGCCGTTCAGACTCGGCATAAAATTGTAGTTCCTTGCAATCGTCCCAAAAATAAAAACTTTCTCAAACGAATGGCTGTAAAAGGCTAAACATAGGGTGCCTTTATGGACCTGTTGCTCCGATTATTAATTAATTTATTTATTTACTTTAAATCATAGAGGAAAACCCCCGGGTATCTTATCTAGGTATATGAGAGACTAGCTGTTACCCGCCCGGCTTTGCCCGTGCTCAGAAATTGTATTGCTTATAGATCTTAAATAATAATGTTCTTTTGTAAAATCCGTAAAATGAGAATAAATCGATTTTCTGGAATTTTTTTTCTAGAACAGAACAGAAAAAAAATCATAAAAATCGGCCCAGCGGTTATCGAGTTATAACGTCGAGTTTCACCCCATAGAAGATGTTTTTTGTATAGGCGGTGCCACAGCCCTTTGTCCAATTTTGACCAAATAAAGCGTATATGGTGCCCATTGTTAAGGCCTACCTTTTTAGTAGTTCTTACGTGATAGTGGAACAAAGAAAAAAATCTACAATTTTATTATATGTAGATATAGATGACGGATTATCTCGGTTACAGTGCAAGGCATCAGGTTCAAGTGTTCATCCTTCAGGCATATACATCGGCACGACTTCAGGAGAGATAGTTTCATTTAACCTATTGTCGGCTAATCACTACACTGACATTTTGTGGCAAATAATTCTAACAATAACCTACAAAAACGGGTGGCTGATGTACACCGTTAACTGGGAATGCATATCAAAAAGCCGCAATATCTTCTAGACAAAAAGGGAATAGCCGCCAAAAGCTAAATTACCCCCCCAATCAGAATTCGTGTACCGTCTGCCAAAGTCTCCTGCCAGAAACATGTTACAATTTTGAGACCAAAAGCAAACGCATACCGACAAGATGCTTACAAGTTTGGTTAACCAATTTTGACAATCAACTTCTATACAACCACTACGCGCCATAGTGGTTACTCTCATCCGTTTCTGTTTCAGTTTTAAATGGATTAACTGTATCTGTTTGCAATTGGACAACGAATACTCCTCCGCACTTAGCGCTGCGCTAATGACAGTGTGGTCGATGTTTGGAATAAATCCTTCATATTCTCTGTCACCAGATTTGTTACCCTCCGAAATGCTGCGTTTCTGTAACTAATTTCATTCTATCGTCGTACCTAGTCGTCGCGGTCGTCGAGGAAATCGTACTTTGCATGTACATCGTGCGGCAGCCACTACAAAATGTTTTGTTGTTTGTACAACAGCGTGGCACTTGTGAATATAGGATGACGAAATTCGAGTTGGAGGATAAATTTATATTCCTATAGATCCAGCTGCTGTATAGGCTAAAACTGATGCGGCAACTTAGTAGGTAACATGTCAGCATCATAATCTTTAACAAATGTAAACAAATTTATCCATTCTACTATTCAACATGCAGCATTTTAGAGACAAGCTATACAGAGTCATGTCTAGTTTTGGCATCCCTGCCAAACTTGTCAGATTGTGCAGAATGACAATGGAGAACGTTTGCTGCTCCGTAAAGGTCGGAAACAATCTCACCGAGACCTTTGATGTCAAAAAAGGATTTAGACAAGGTGATGCGCTGTCATGTGATTTTTTCAACATCATTCTTGAGAAAATTGTGCGAAACTCGCAAGCCAACACCAGGGGCACAATTTTCCAAAAGGCTGTGCAACTACTTGCATACGCTGACGACATCGACATTATTGGCAGAACACAGCGAGCTGTCACTGGTGCGTTTGCAAGTATCAGTACAGAGGCGGCAAAAATGGGTTTAGTGGTGAATGAGGGCAAAACAAAATATATGCTGTCAATAAGAAGGGACACACAACATCGACGAATCGGACAGAACGTCACCATGGACAGGTATAACTTTGAGATAGTTCGGGACTTTGTCTACCTCGGCTCTGCTATTAATTCTGAAAATAACATCAGAAATCAAGCGAAGAATTACACTTGCCAACCGCTTTGGCCTTGATTAGTAAGTTCTCGGATATTGCCAAGCCTGTCAACATAGGGCGCCCTTTGGAGCCAGGCCTGAAGGGTGGCAGTTTGCGAGCGTCTGGTGGTCGGCTTGTCACGCTCGGCAGTCGGCCGGGTTTAACCCGAAACGGCTACGAGCTTCCTGTCAATGGTCTCGCAAACCATTATGGGGGTCAGAGGGTGGATGCGCTATGCACCAATAGGGGCATAAGTGGACTTTCGACAACTCGACAACGGCATCGACTTAGGATAGGCACGTGGAACATCTCTTCGCTCACGGGAAAAGACCTGGAGCTTGTTGGGGAGGCTGTTAAATATCGACTAGATATAGTTGGTGTTTCCTCAACAAAGCAAAGGGGTTCTAGAACTGTGGACCTTGCAGATGGGTGGAAACTCTTCATGTCGGGAGTAGCACCTTCAATGTCTGCTCAGGCGGGAGTGGGGATACTCACAAGTCCCAGGCTGTCAGGCAGAGTATTGGAGTGGATTCCGTTAGGAGGGAGAGTTGCGATCTTAAAGCTTAAGCTTGAAAGATCAACTCTGGCTCTAGTGCAGGTGTATGCACCGAATCTGGAGTCAGGGTACGCAGCTTTCTTAGATGAAGTTGATGCAGCTCTTGAAAAGGTTGCGGATATGGATTCTTATATCCTGATGGGTGATTTCAATGCTCACGTGGGTGCGGATTTCTCGACATGGGGCAGCGCGATTGGGAAACACGGTGACCCCGATCAGAACGCGAACGGAGAGAAGTTGTTGGACTTTTGTTGTTCAAATGGAATGTCCATTATGAACACTTTCTTTCCACACAAAGATATCCATAAATACACATGGTACCGTCGAAGTCTTCAGCAGAAATCGCTGATAGATTTCTTTGTGGTACCATCGTGTGTTAAAAGGATGGTTTGTGATGTTCGTGTGTTGAGAGGGGCTGAACTGTCAACTGATCACCACCTGGTGTTGTGCAAATTGTATCTCAACGATCAAATACCTATCCTGCCAAAGCGTAAACCAAGAATGGTTACGCGCATACGGTGGGAGGGGCTACAGAACGATGAGATACGGGAGGAATTTGCACGGCAGGTATCTGAAAGGTTTGAACAAATTCCAAATGTTCCATTGAATGTAGAGGAAGAATGGCAGTTGTTTTCAACAGCAGTTATTGCCTCTGCAGGACATGTTTGCGGAGTGAAGCGGCTCGGTGTGGCGGCTGGTGGTGAGAAAAGAACTGCGTGGTTTAAAACGCCCGGAGTTCAAGAAGCTATCAGAGAGAAGAAGAAGGCTTTCAAGGTGTGGATTCATTTGGGGGACTCTCCTTCTCGAAACCGGTACATTGAGGCGCGAAGAACTTGCAAATTGGCTGTTAAAGCAGCCAAAGAACATTCTTGGAAGGAGTTCGGCGAAAAATTGGACCGCGATCACAGATCTGCAAGCAAGGTGTTCTGGCAGACCATCCGCCGTCTTAGAGGAAGGAAGTGGAACATTATCGAAGGAGTCAAATCCAAAGATGGTACACTTCTTTCTAATGAGGAGGACATCTTGCACAGATGGAGCGAGCACTTTTCCGAATTGCTCAATCCAATCCAGGGCATCGAGGATGACACATCTATCGCCTTAGGCAGGGCGGAAAATAGTCCCACGGTAGAGGAAGTCACTTTTGCGATCAAATCGCTAAAAGCTGGCAAATCTGCAGGAGTGGATGAAATCCGGCCAGAAATGCTAAGGGCCTTAGGTGAAGAGGGAGTCAAATGGCTCTCTCGTGTCATTAAAGTGGCCTGGGAATGCGGCGAAACTCCCAGCGATTGGCAGATTGGGGTGATTGTGCCCCTTTTCAAGAAAGGGGATAAAAGGGATTGCTCCAATTACAGGGGTATATCACTTTTAAGTCTCCCCGGAAAAGTCTTTGCCAAGGTGCTGGAAACGCGTTGCAGAGCTGTTGTCGAGGTACGATTAGGAGATGAGCAGTGCGGCTTTCGTCCCGGCAGAAGCACAACCGACCAGTTATTCACTCTCAGAATGGTACTTGAGAAGGCTTGGGAGTATGCTACACCTGTTTACGCTTGCTTCGTAGATTTGGAGAAAGCATACGACCGAGTCCCTCGAGGGAAACTCTGGAGTGTATTACAGGAGTATGGAATTGATGGTTCTCTCTTGAGAGCCAATCAATCTCTTTACACAAACTGTAAAAGCTGTGTTCGGGTAAACGGCGTTAAATCAATACCTTTCACCGTGGGCGTTGGACTTCGCCAGGGGTGCGTCTTGTCGCCTCTCCTTTTCATTACTTATATGGACTGGATGTTACAGCGCAGTCTTGGCGAAGAACGTTTCGAATTGGGAGATCTGAGGATAAGTCATTTGCTCTTCGCTGATGACTTGGTCATCCTTGGGTCCTCTCAGACTGAACTTCAGCGCGCACTCGATCGGTTTGTAGCCGTTTGTGTTGAAGCTGAGATGAGGGTAAATGTGAACAAATCTGAAGTGATGGTCGTCTCCAGAACACCTGTTCAATGCACTCTGCATGTTAGTGGAGTCCCATTGAAACAGGTGGAGAAGTTTAAGTATCTCGGGGTCTTATTCACGAGTGATGGAAGGAGCAATGCCGAGTTTTCCTGTAGGATTGGTCAGGCTGGATCGATTTTGAGACAGCTTGGTCATTCTGTTATCAGGAGGACTGAACTTGGTGTCAAAGCTAAGTTGTCAGTCTTTAATTCGGTGTTTGTTCCAACTCTTACCTATGGTCATGAGGTTTGGGTAATGACCGAAAGAATAAGATCGCGAATACAAGCTGCCGAAATGAGATTTCTCCGTAGTATTGCTGGTGTGACCCGTAGAGATCGCATCAGAAATACCAGAATACGTGAGGAACTCAATGTCGAGCAGCTACTTCTCCGGACGGAGCGATCCATGCTTCGGTGGTTTGGTCATGTTAAACGCATGTCCCCGACCAGGATTCCACGACATGCTATGGAATCCGTACCATCGGGCAGGCGTCCCCTAGGTAGACCCAGGATGAGATGGTTAGATCAAATTCATAATCTCTCCTCTACCCGTATGGGGATTGCCCTTGATGATTTAGAGTCGATGGCGGAGGATCGAGAGCTATGGAGGGTCCACTTGAGCAACCTACACCCGCGACCCACTTAATGGACAAGCGGACCATTGAAAATGAATGAATGAATGAATGAATGAGTAAGTTCTTGTCGAGAAAAACCAAGGAGACTTCATATAAGACCCTCATCATCCCAGTCCTGCTTTATGGGACAGAATCATGGACGTTGTCAAAAGCGGATGAGGAACTCCTTGGTCGCTTCGAACGCCCAATGAGTGAAGTGATTTTCGGTCCCGTTTGCGTTGACGGGCTTTGGAGGAGGAGATTTAACAGCGAACTCTACGAGCTGTACAGCGACATCGACTTGGTCAGAAAAGTACGTATCAGTCGACTAAGATGGCTAGGACATGTAAAGCGAATGGACACCAACGCTCCGGCCCGAAGAGTCTTCGATTTCAACCCGGAGGTACAATGCAGTAGAGGAAGACCTCGCCTTAGGTGGCGCACATAAGTGGAAGGGCACCTTAACCAAATTGGAGTGCGCAACTTGAGGCAGTTAGCCAAAGATCGGTCTAACTGGAGAGGCGTGTTGGTTGAGGCCCAGGTCCACCCCGGACTGTAAAGAAAATGTGGGCGGCGGCGGGATCGGACAAAGGACCTGGCATTATTTCCCCTACAAAGAAAACAAAATTGCAATCATCATTTCTTTGGGACATTGATATGCATTTCTGATAGACAAGAAGCAACTCCTGGGCAAGGCCAAAGCCGGGCAGGTACAGTTTGTAGTTTTATATTTCCAACTCAATGATCCGTGTATTAAATATAATTATTCAATATATCAAAAGCAAATGCCAATACCACGAACTTCATCCCCGAATTAAGTATAAAGCGATTTAACGATAGGGTCAACGAACAGCTCCACGCCTATCATCTACACCTCCTGCCCCTGTGTTTACCGGTAGGTATTTGTGCGTATATACGCCACAGTTTTGTGCTGAGAAATTAATATGTTTATCCCTTCCCTAGGTATGTAAATATTTACGCTTTAGGCTTAACGGTAGTGACAGCGGGTAGAGTACATGCACATGTTCAACCCACATAACCTCATTGTTATTCGATTAATTTATATTCCAAAAACGTTATTTATTTTATTCAACCCGATAGAACAGCCAATTATGAGCTGTTTTAAAATGTAATCAGGTGTAATCATAAATCATTTGTTTTTGCCATTAACAAGGATCGTCAACCGTCACATCTTGTTGATGAAAATGATAAACTTACACTGCTCCTTTGGGATGGTTTGTTGTGCCACCACAACGGCACAACCACTAACTACCTACTACCATCGCATCACTAAGCTGAAAAACTAAAAAAAAAGAAGTACATACGTTAACGACTTGAAGGTACTGCGAATCATATTTGCAATTTCACCTGGGTAATAAATTATCCAATTAGGACGGTTATTTTTTTGCAGGTTCTGCCACCTTCCTTAAGATGACTACAATGTCAGCAATAAATATTTTAAACACTAATAGAACCTTTTGTTTCTTTGCACAGTGAATGTTCACGGCAGCATGTTGCTATACTTCTCTAAGGACACAGCTTAATTCCCCGCCCTTATGAATTCCAAAGTGGAAATTCATCAGCTGCCCTACAGTTAGTCCTTAAAATGTTGGAAAAAATGTCGCCAAAATGCCAAAAACGAGACAAATTTAAATAATACCAACCAACCGGCAGTTGCGGATGACCCTGGAGAGAATACCGTCAGATGTTAGGGATGTTTGCATTATGCTGAGTTACATCATCCAGCATTTAATGGAAATTTTTGGAAATGGTTCCTGTGCTCAACAGAATCCGTTGGCTTAGGAATATTGTCGAATTTGGAAGTTCTTCATTTTGAATTGGGAATTTTGAACAAGATTCAATCGAAAGTTGTATAAGGGTTATCCCAAGAGTACATTGTTGAGATTGATAATTAGATTTGATTTTAACGGAAATGGGTTTAGTTGTGATTAAGGGCAAAACCTCTACAAAATACATACAAAACACCATCGCCCAAAATGATGTCACATCAGAAGCCAAGTGAAGTGGTAAGGTAAGTACGCACGATTGTCAGGTCTTACAATATTGTCAGATTTATGTCAGTGAAAAATATGTCCCAAATGTCTTACAACCGTCTGAACTTACAATTTTGTCTTACACATTGTTAGACAATTAGGACACATTATCAGACTCATTAGAAATTGTCAGATGTCGTTGTTTATGGAAGCTGACAATTGCCTGAGTGTTAAGTCCCTGATGTCAAGAAATACTAAAGCGACTCTCATCATAGCTGTCCCACTCTTTGACGTAGAAAAATGGCATTAAGCAAAGGCGGTAGAAGTACGAGTATTTTGGGCCAAATTGTTCGAATGATCTTTATTTTTTTTTAGTTAAATGGGTTTGGAAAATGAGATTTAATAGGGATAACTATACGAGCTATACGAGGATTACAGGTCCAAGACGTTTTAAGCGCGACAAGACAGTGCCAGACTGTATCAATATGCAAAAAAAAGAAAAAAATTATGTTTGGGAATTTTGACATCACCAAATAATATTTCCTATAAAAGATAGAAAATCCCTCTCTGCTAAGAATTATGAAGGTCCAAGATTTTTCAAAGCGGCCGACGTCGTAAGAAAATTCGAATTCGAAATTCTAAAAAAAATCTGTTTTCGAGATAATTGTTATAACCAAAAATAATGTTCCTCAAGGTAGTCATCTAGGTCCGCTTCTCTTCATCCTAACAATTAACGTTCTTAAAAGGGTCATTCAACACTCAGCACTCTCCCACTATCCTGACGATACCAAATTTTGTAAACCCAAATTGGGTTGCCAGAATTTAGTTTGCTTTAAGCGCCCAAACCTTAAAACAATGTAGCCCAATATCGTTGCCGGGAAAGAAGCCCAAAAATGGTTGAAAATAATTCGGTTCTTGTATTTTCTTATAAAACAGGTAGACAATCATGTATTATGTTTATTAAAATAAACAAAACTTGAACAAAAAAAATATATATATCACAATGAATAATCATTATGATACAAACACTTAGGGCCAGTTCCAAGACTAGCTAATAAAGTCTCGGATAGATTATCCAGAACTTACGTATCTATCAGCTAAACTTCAACTTTTGGTTTCAAAGGTTTCGGATAGTGATATCTGACAGATATAGTCTCGGATAAGTATCATAGCCGGTTCAAGTGGCTGTTAAATCCTTCTTCCGGAAGATAAACTTAATATTTATTTGAAGTGACTGGAAAAATATAGTTTTTAAATTATTTTGAAACACTCGATGATGAACATTTCAGAATTCGATTCCGGCTTACCAAAACGGCCGAGAACGCGCCGGTGTATTAATTTTTTTCCTAAATCTTCCTACCACGAAGGGGCAGTCACCTTGCCATTGCGTCCTTTTCTGGACGTTGTTGGTGTGGAGGCTTAAGTTGTTATGATTTAACAGGCTATGCGGTCGGCGGCTTTAGTCGCCAGTAGGGTCATCTATAACAGACAGATTGTTTTGATGGACAACGAACTAAGAACTGCCCAAAAACTTAATTAGAATGGAGAGAAGACGGGAGAGCGCATCTACTTTCCCCTTCTTTTTCTACTCCTACCAACAAGTCACTCTTCTAACTACTCTTATCCTATACCCCTTTCCCATGGGCTGGACGAAGGTGTTCTACGACACAAAACCGAGTATCCGCGGATACCTGCTTCAGTTCCTCTGTTAAAATTTTTATTTTTTATTTTTGCTGCTTCAATTTTTTTATTCGATAATTTATCAAAGGTCTTTTTTCTCTTGGCTTTCCGAAAACAACAAAAAATATTAGAAAACACGAAACAAACAAAGGCAACAAATTTACATGTGAATCGAAACAAACTTAGTGGCTGATAAATTTTTCCGCAAGTTAGTTCATCAGAGACTTTTGACGATGAAACGGAAAAAAATATCAGCAGCTAACTATCCGAAACTTTATCCGGAACCTTTGAAACAATTATTGCTTTCTTCAGTTTTAAATTTGCACTGTCATCATCATCACTACCCTCTGTATAAATGTCTGATGTAAATTTGCTGATAATTTTCAATGTTGGTATAAAATACTTACAACAAACATTTTTAACAGTCGAATTGATGTGTATGCGCATCAAAGCATCGAGAGATTCCGTTGACAATCTGTTTCGCGGTTTGGTCTTAATTGAATTCATAAATGAAAACGCTCGTTCTACTACTGCAATGCTTATTGGAAGTGTTGGCATTTGGGTTTCAAAAAAACGCAACTCCTTAAAACATAACACTTAAGCCCAAAAATGTTCTGGATTTTGTGATATCTCAACCGGAAACACAACTTTCCAGTCAAATCATATCAATTTATTCCTCTGATCCTGCAAAAGATCAAGGTAGGATGTATTTCTTTTCTTCTGGAAAAGCATTTTGATCGGAAGTTTTCTGAATCCGGGACACGTATAATTTAAGTTGATACTCGGACCGAAATTCCAAATTTGTCTTAAAATTTAATAATTTTCAGGAGTTAGCTTTTTTAGTTTTGTGAAAGAATAAAACAAGCAAATTAAGACAAAATTTGTAAAACGATATATCGCTCAAAATTGTGTTGGGCGCTCATGGAAGAAATTTCTATCGTTTTTTAAGGAAAAAGATCGCCCAAAATACGACAAAGCGCCCAATCTGGCAACCGTGAACCCAATTCCTCACAAAGTATTTCCAGTCTCCTTCAAAAGGATCTAAATTTTTGTTCCACCTGGTGTCTTTGAAACTGTTTAGAGCTTAATGCCTCTAAATATCAATCTATCACCTTCTCACGTAAGAGCAAGAAGTCTCCTCCCCGACCCCGAGTTTACCTTCTCCACGGCCAACCTATATTTCTCGTGCAATCCATTCGTAACATTGGCATATTATGCGACAGGGAGCTTAATTTATGTTCGCATTATTTATGAGATAATTACCAAAGCTAACTCATCACTTGGCTTCGTTAAATGATGGTCCAAAGAATTCTGCGACCCCTATCTGACTACAATCTTTATACATCACTTTTGTTCGCCCCCTCCTCGTACGTTAGGTAAGCGTGGTGTCATTTTTAACAAGTTCATGCTTCCAGAATCGAAAGCATCCAACGTCGTTTTCTTCGTTTTGCTCCTTGTGGTCTTTCTTCATATCGATCTTCTTATCGTTACCTCCATCCAACCAACCTCTCGTATGCTGTGAAAGGTTAACTTAAACTTCGATATTTTCGACTTCCACCGCAGCACT
Source organism: Cheilosia soror (assembly GCA_949372485.1). Lineage (NCBI taxonomy): Eukaryota > Metazoa > Arthropoda > Insecta > Diptera > Syrphidae > Cheilosia > Cheilosia soror. Next base: position 120,854,603 of record OX443561.1, read on the forward strand.
AACTCCCTCAAAATCGATCTCCTTAAGCATCCTTAGCTTTAAGTTCTAGCTATAATTTCCAGCAGCTTTAAGTCATTGCTATAGCTTGTATTAAGCCTAATAAATAGGGGTTCTTGTTTGCCTAGTTTTAGTTTTTACTTTACTTTACTTGTTTGTCTACACCAAAATCAAAATTAGTTATTGTCCGGCCTTTGCTCGGATGAGGTGGCAGATCTTTGGCGAACCTATAACATTTTAATGGGTTGGTGATGAAATCTCCCTTTCCAAAATCCCTTTTCCGAAATACCCTTTTCAAAATCCCCTGTGCTGGAATTCCTTACTCCAAAAGACCCTGAGAGAAAATCACCACGGAACAAAATCTCCCATTCTTAGATTTGCTGTTATTAATTCTGTCTCGCAATAGAAGTGAGATATGGGGCACAGAAGACTAGTCGCGGACTAGTTGCCCCCCTGCAACTCCCCTGCTTGTAGTCTCTGTATGATTTGAAGACGGTGCGAGGTTGGGTATGTGCAAATTTTATATTACGTGTTTGCCTAACTGCCAAAACTACGCGTTTAAAAACGGATAAATTCTAAATTGTGCGAACCGGGGATTTTAACGAGGGATGTATGTAGGTGGGAGATTTTGGCATAGGGGATTTCGTCCCGAGAGATTTTGGAAAAAGAGATAAAAAAGTGAGAGATTATGTCCAATAAGGGATTTTGGAAAAGGAGATAACGTAGGGATCCCCATTTTAATAGCTCCTCGAGATGATCGCACATAGGTGGTAGTTCTCCACTTAAATTGTTGTAAATTGTTATCGCCTGGAATTATGTTTTAGGAGGCGACTTCTTAAGCGTAGGTAGTTAGGTACTTGTCCTATAACTAAAGGAATTTTGAAAAATGAATGCCCTCTCGGTTGTTAAATGTATTCTGATAGGGTATGTGCATTCGTTGATGTCCTTCATATGTCTCAATTCGATAAACAATTTTTGAAAATTTCCTCTGAACTTCTGACATGGTAGTACCAACAGAATTGACATAGGTCGTCCGCGACTAGTCATATTGACGCTGTATGAAAAAAAATTCCAACACGCATAAACTGGAAGCTGGTGCAAATCCCCAATGCACCCAACTTGTGCACATTATATGTATATGTAAAAGCCAAAGGACTACTAAATACGCATATAACCTCATTTACTGACATTTCCATATCCGGTTCCGCATGTTTATCCAATTTTATAAATATCTATCGATTTGCATGCAATTTCCGAAACAATTTGTGTAAAATTGCACACATCGAAGATGGGCTCCAAATAAAGCAATTTTGCTATTTTCATGAGAATAAAACGAGGGTAACTAAGTCCAAGTAGCCATCACACACTCAAACTATCCCTTGTCACAGTAGGGCGTAGGGCGTACACTTTTAATTTAATAACCCCCTTATCGTGTGTCTGTGCACGCATTAATAATTATAATAATAATAATGATAGTTCTCAAACAACGAAGGCCGAACCATGTATATTTAATTTAAATTGCCGTTAGGTTGTTGTTGCTCCTGCTGCAGCGAAAATAGCAAACTAGTTATTAATTTGCGCTGGTCTGCAATAGCAACATGCAGTTAAAATTTTTCTCTCGTTCGGATCCTTTTGTAGTGGCATTCTTTCGTGTAACAAAATGGATTTTAAGATTCCTTTGCCTTTGGCCATTGGATCCTTTCACTCGAGCAGCCACCATTAAGGTTGCAATAAACATGGGCATCTTACTAACGGCAATCATTGGCGAGATACGCTTCACATGGCTTATCCGAATAAATACTACCGAGGCGCTTGGTGCTATTTGCCCATGCCTTACCAAAGTCGTGACTTGGATAAAGTTGCTATGTTTTGTAATCTATCGCAAGGAGCTCGCAAAGTTGTTGAGAGAAATTAAGTACCATCTCAGGACAGGTGAGTGTATTTTTGGTTTTTTATGAAAGTCCTAATTACTTTATCTGCGTGTAGACACTGAGGACTTCCTAAAGAAAGCTATGATTGAAAGAGTTTCGTTTCTGACTAACGTTTGGTCTATGTGGTTGTTTTTCTTTGGCATATCGACAAACGGATTTTACACAACAAAACCACTCATAGTGTGGGCATATAAGAGGTTTAATGGAGAAAATGACACTTGGGTCGGCCTACCATTTCAAGCTGCGTATGTTTGATGGTTTTATATGGTAAATTCAGTGTCTTTGGATTTTGCATCTCTAGGTTGCCGTACGCAGATATGACCGAATTGCAGGATAAAACTTTGTACACGGGCATTTACCTCTTCTTGGCGTATTCTGGAAATGTGACAATATTTGGATTTCCCGCGGTGGATGGAACATTTATGTGCCTCTGCATGTACATATCCGTTTCGCATCGGTGTCTGCAAGAAGATTTCATAAAGGCTTTCCAGCAGCACTCTAACACGTTGGACAAGGAGGAGAGGAACGCGGTGCTGTATATTAGGCTGTCCAGGCTTGTGAAACGACATCACAATGTATTTGTAATGACAAAACGTTCGAATCGGGTGTACAAGATCATTATCTTTGGGCATTTCCTCTTTGCCGGCATTGTATTGGGGGTAGTTTTAGTCGATCTTTTATTGGTAAGGAGGGTTTTAAAAATTACAAAATCAATAGTAACCATTGTTTGGGCTGTTTTTTTTTTTTAGACTTCGGGCATATCTAGAATTATTAATGTTCTATATACGATGGGAGCCTTTAGTCAGTTGTATACTTACTGCTATGGTGGTGAGAACCTGCACGAGAGTGTGAGTATTGACATTTAAATTTTTATTTGGAAATGTTATCTCAATTGATCTCTTTTAGTCTTCAAAGCTTTCTGAGACATTGTACTTTTGCAATTGGTATGACTGCGATACAAGAGTTAAAAAATTAATGTTATTCGTTATGATGAAGTCACAGAAAGGAAGCTCGTTAAGTGCACCGTTCTTTACTCCTTCTCTACCCCTTTTTAAAGCGGTGAGTGAACTTTATTCAGTTTTTGGAAGAAAATGATAAAATTTTCTGATTTCTAGATAACGAAAACATCGGGCTCTTATATAACATTGTTGAGAGAAATTCTTTAAAATTTAACCAGTAGCACTGACAGCAGTTATCAGATGTCCAAAAGTTGGCATTTTTTAGTAGCAAAATAAAGTTGTATCTGGCAGATTAGAATATAGAGCCAGATTTTGAAATGTTGTGTTTTTTTTGTGTTTATATGTCGAATAAATTCCAAAAAGTCGAGAGACATAGATGGAGATAATCAGAGTTAGCGTATTTTATAACAACTGACAAAAATCTGCATAATTTGAACACAGGTAAGAAGCTGTTTGGTCGACAAAAGTGCTGTCAAAAACGGAGTTGCGGAGTTTTATGGATAATTTGCAGCCGAAACTGAAAATGGTTCTTCGAAAGGTGTATTGAATTTCTACTGTTATAAAAGTACCTAGTCTGAGTGTAGTCGTGTTGTTGGCAACGGGTAAATTCATTCCAACACTGGCGGAACAAATTGAAAGCGCCCTGAAAACCCTTGACACAGAAACTGCGGCTGCAGTCAATCCCCAGAAAACTGAACTGGTAATTTTCACAAACAAAAGGAAAATACCGCAGTTTGCTACACCTTCTGTTGGCGGCATACCCCTCTGAATCTCTGATAGCGCAAAGTACCTGGAACTTGTAGGTTTAGACAAAAAACTAAAGTGGAAATTGAACACCAGTGAAAGAATCAAAAAAGCAAATCTGCTGGCTGCGCAATTCACCGCAAGCTCTAACATTCCAGATTGCACCATGTCTCCACCTGTGCTCGAGAGCGTCGAATACTTCATGGGACAAATACATTTTCGCACTCGCACAGTAGCAAGAGTATTAAAAGATCTTAACATTCACAAATCCGCTGGTCCAGATGGTATATCCCCCATAATTCTGAAGAGGTGTTCTTCAACGCTGGCAAAACTACTGCGTAAGCTTTTCCACTTGTCCTACTCTTCTGGACTCTTTCCGAGTAGATGGAAAATTGCATTTGTCCAGCCTGTTCCTAAAAAAGGCGATTCTTCTTCACCCACCAACTACCGACCCATTGCACTTACGTCCATTCTTTCCAAGGTCATGGAAACGCTGATAAACCGTCAGCTTATGAAATATCTTGAATCACGAAAACTTCTCAATGACCGGCAATACGGTTTTCGTGGCAGCAGGTCCACTGGTGATTTGATGACTTATCTCACCGAAAAGTGGAACCAATCTCTCCACCACTCTGGTGAAACGAAGATTGTTGCGCTTGATATTTCGAAAGCATTTGACAGAGTTTGGCACCAAGCTCTTTTGTCGAAAATGCGTGCCTATGGGATCGACGCGTCTCTTCTTCAATGGATTAGAAACTACCTTTCTGGCCGTTCAATTCAAGTTGTTGTTGGACGGTTTCAAGTCTGCAATGCACCATATAAATGCTGGTGTTCCCCAAGGCTCTGTTTTGTCTCCGACACTCTTTCTCATATTCATCAATGATCTCTTGTCTGTTACTTCTAATCCAATACATTCTTTCGCTGATGATAGCACCCTCAGTTTTTCATATTCGTTTCCTAAATCACGTCCCTGCTCTTCGGCCGTGGAACTGGAACGGCAACGTATGCTAAACACATTAAATTCCGATCTTGACAGCATTATAAAATGGGGTACAATCAATAGAGTGAAATTTAATGCTTCCAAAACACAATGCTGCCTTCTATCATTAAAGCGAAACCTGAACCCTCACCCATTATCCATGAATGGGACTTGCATCGACGAAACCGAACGACTTTCCATACTTGGTGATGTGATTTGGCATCATTGTCGAGGCTTGGTATTTTGTGTAACCAGACTTAAAGGCTGCTGTCATTAACTTGCTGTCATGAAGAAACCACGAGTCTGATTCTCACGATAACCTTATTGAATTCTCCGCGCCTTTATTCATACCGTCCTATACTCATTAGAGCTCACCAATCTTTTCCTTAGTCTTAAGTATTATTAATTAATAAAAGCCATCATTGAAGTCTAATTGGGTGTTTTAATTAATAAACGAACTACAACATTTGGCGACGAGGTGAAAGTAAGAAGAATCCATGGAATTACAATTGGTGGAGCAATTGCTATCACAGCAGAAGGAATGGATGGAAAGGGTCTTACAAAATAACGCAGAGCGCATGGAAAAAATATTGCAAATTCCATCATCATCGACTGGGCCGGTGACATCCACCTCCATCCCACAGTTTCGCGCTTTTTCAGCAGAAAAAGAAACTTGGGATAACTATTTGTTCCAGCTGCAGCAGCATTTCAAGGCGAACGCAGTTGAAGACGACAGTCTAAAGAAGGCGCAATTTTTGTCAACCTGTGGAAACTACGTCAACGAGGTACTACAAAAACTATTCGAGACCACCGATGTGAGTATACACTCTTTCAAAGAGCTAACAATTAAATTGACTCGCCATTTTCAAACCAAATTGCATGTACTCGCATCGAGATGTAAATTTCTGCGACAAAAGATGGCACCAGGTCAAACATACGCCGACTGGATTGCCGATTTACGAGGATTAGCCAGAGACTGTAATTTTGTCTGCGCAAAGCAAGGCTGTGGCACATCGTATGCCGACTGCATGATCAGAGACATGATTGTGTACTACACCCCACATGAATCGGTCCGCATGGCAGCAACTCAGAAGAAAGACCCAACTCTGGAAGAAATTGAGGAGCTAGTGACGGCATTTGAATCAACCCAAACAGCGACTGAAATTCTGAAGGGAAGTACATCTGCGACAACCTCGTCAACAGGGGAAATCAACCAACTCAGTCATAAACGTAACCGACAATATCAGAGTAAGTCAAATGAGCATTTTCTTGGTAGAAAGTCTTGTCCGGGGTGTTTAATTCACCATGAGAGAGATCAGTGCAAACACATTAACTCAGTTTGCAATCATTGTCAGCGAAGAGGGCACATAAGTACTGTTTGCATGGCAACCAAGAACAATGAAGCAGGTTTTCGTGCAAAGTCGAGGCAGAGGTCCAAAAGCCGCGGACGGAGGTCGTCGTCGTCACATTCTCTAGCTAAACACCAAAATGAAAATCGCTTAGATTCAAGTCATCGCCGCACGCACGCGGAAACAAACCACTCAATCAATGAAATAGCCGAAAGTCGTCTCGACGAAGTTTCGTCAGCGCAGTGGGAGGCTGCACGAAAAGGCCGTCAAATTTTTGTGTCGCTTCACGTTAATCAGCAACCAATGATTTTCCAGTTGGACACTGGAGCAACTTGCTCACTGGTGGGTCTTGAAGGGTATCGGGCTCTTGGGAATCCTCACTGCGAACCAACTCATCGGTCGTTGAAGGCTTATGAAGGTGTAAGTGTACCGATCAAGGGGATTGTAGACGTATCAGTTCGATTGAAAAACAAAACTTGCAATCTGTCACTGTTAGTAAGCGAGAGTTCGCACGGTGCCAACATAATGGGTTTAGATTGGTTCGAGGCTTTTGATTTTTCGATCAACGCTCCAAACGGGGAATCAGTTCTGCAAATAACAAACGAAACAAAAAACACTCTCGCATCTGAGGCGAAGTCGATCTGCGAGAGGCACGGAGCAATTTTTAGTCCAGAGCTAGGATGTAGTAAATTATTTGTCGCTCATTTAACGCTGAAGCCAAATAGTCAACCCAAATATTTTAAGCACCGCCCAGTACCGTTCGGGTTAAAAGAGGGTGTTCGAGCTGAGACAAATATGTGTGTTACCGACAAACTCCGTTGGAATGACCACATATACGAAGTCGCCAAAAACGCTGCGAAATGTCTAGGCCAGTGATGAAAATCGACTTTTCTCAATTGTACTGAAAACTGAAACAAAATTGTACTGAATAGTACTCAAATTTCTTAAAATTATAAAACCAACGGAAAACATAAAAAATGAAAATTTTATTAAAAAGAAAACGAGTAGGTACCTATCAGTGTTATCATCGGCCAGTTTTTATAACCTCCCCAGCATTCAAGTCTTGCAAAATGTTAAGGAATTATTATAATGATTTTGTGCGTGCAGGGAGGTACCGGAACAAAGAAGTCCTTTCACAAAATTTCATTCGCCTAGGTCGATTCGTTTGGTTGGACTCTGTTGTGTTTTTAAAAGACAGATAGACCGACGGCCGGATAGACGTACATGGCTAAATCGTTTCAGAATTGTATCCTGATTCAGAATATTTATGGCTTATAGGGTATAGGGTGACATCTTCTTGGTGTTAGAAATGTAAGTGAATACTTATACCTTCCAGTGGAGGGTGTTATAAAGGCGCATTTAGTTGAATCTAAAGCTTAGTAAGCAGTTCGAGGAAATCTAAATTTTAGCTGCTCTCCAATTTTCCTCTCCAAACATTAAATAAAATCCTAGCTAAATTTTGACATAGAGTGCGCTGTGAATATAAGTGTCCCAGAAAAAAGCTGTCCGTTGAAAATAACTTCCTTCAAAAATTCATCGACGCGAAAATGTGTTATATTTTCGTGCACTTTCTTTTTTGCTATTCCTTGATATCAAATTTATCACTTTGACAGAAGGTAGGTAGGTAGGAGTAAGGTATTCATTGAAAACCTTATCCTTATTTACTTTTCCGCAACACAAAACAACAGAAGAAAAAAAAAAACATTATCTTTAAAAATTTAGCTAAAAAAAAATGTGCCGAACCATTAATGGGCGCGGTAAATTGTGACATAATACACATTTTTTAGCTGAAGCAGCACATCGTTCGGCTAAATGGATTGGCTTAAATTTAGCTCAGCTATGTGAGCTAAAATTTAGCACCAGCAGCGTACCAGGCTCAAGGTAATACAAGTCTTATAGACGCCGGATAGGAACTTTAGTACATGTACATACATATAAACAGATTAAGACTAATCTTTGTATAGTCGTGTTCAAAATCACTTGTCCAACGGTTGATTGAGTAAACTGTAGACTTTGTACAGAAAATCTACCATTGTCCAAGTGATTTGAACACGACTGTACCACATTCAGATAACAATCTAGGTACTATACAAGTTCTTCATTTTCAAGTTTATTTTGTAAAGATCTGTTTTATTCAAAGAGCTGTGGCAGCCTTAATTTTTAATAAGATGTTTAGGTTCTAATAGTGCAGACATTACGCCTGCATTCGATTCTTTAGCTTTTTTTTTTTTGATAATAGCTGTTTTGATAAGAAAACATTCTTTAAGCGTTTGCGGAAGAATAAGAAAAAATACAAAAAGCACCCGGACAATGCGATGTAGGATCTGAAAATATGAACTCGTTGCATTCATTTTGCACAAGGCCTATTTCAGCCCAAAACTCAGAAATAGAAGTATGTACCTATTTCTATCGTAGTCAGATATTCACGATTGATAATTTCAATACTTCTTTGTTCACCAGGAAAAAAACCTTAAGACAAATTGAACGATTGAATTTACTTGATCGTCCAAATGGCACTTTGTGAAACATTTTGTAATGTGTTCAAAAAAATGTCTCCGAAATCAAATCGTTTTACCACATCTTCGAGAAATGCAGCAAATTTCAAAAAAAAATTTTTTAACGAAGTACGGTAAGAATGAATGCATTCAGAATTTTAAAACAAAGGAGTGCGTTCAGCTTTTTTTTTGTTTAATCCTTATATAATGTCTGATTTGAAAGATATAAAAATAAACTTTCAAAAATTAAAAATAGTACTGAAATTTAAGAAGTGGTACTTGCGTACTCGGGAAAGTCAAATTGTACTGAATTCAGTACAATAGTAAGCCTTTTTGCAACTATGGTCTAGGCATTGCCTCACACGGTTTTCCCCTCTCATTACAACCCACAGCCACAATTGTTTAAAACCAATGTGCACCAGTACCTCTTCTCTATCCTCCCTATTAACCCTGCCACTCGTGCAGTGCATTAGCATTATAAGGGAACAAAAACCCCTTGAGCACTAGTGAATTAAAAAAAAAAATCAAAAAAGCCACAATAGCCTTTTATTCCTGCAGCCGAATCTTCCTGGGAATTATCTCCCAAAATTAAGCCCTGGATGTACACGGCTATAGTAAGACATATGCTGACCTAACCCACTTACCTAAAGGCGTTTACGAAGGTTCAAAGACCAGTGTGCATCTTTACCACTAGTGCGATGAGGACAACTCCAACCGCAGGACTTAAGGCTGCTTTCGCTAGCCATTTATATACAACTATCGGCCGCAGTTAGTGCAATGATAATCAGCTGAAGGTTAACCTCAATACTGCACAAATATCATTGGTTTGAGCGCTAGGAGAACTACACACTGACTTTTATCCATTTATATTCAATTTTGAGTACATATTCTTTGAAGGCGTGCTATATATTCAATCATATTTCCGGTCTAAAATTACTCGGATCGGACCCTCTAGGAAGATAAGTAGATAATTCTGAGAACATAAAGTGACGAGAAATATATTTTGTATTTTGGACTATAAATCTTTTAGTCATGGAACTTTATTTAATAAACTATTACACTACTGTACAAAATGTACATTTAACTATAAAAATTATATACATTATACGCCACCACTTGAAATTATATAAAATTCTTCATTAGGGCGATGTATGAACCAGTTGTGCTGAGAATCTGAGAAAGCGTAATTTAAATATCAACCAATCAATATCATACAAGTTCATACAGATGCTTAACTTACCGACATAAATGCTGGCAATGATGGTGAAAAAAATGGAACCCTTACCGAAGTTGGCCTTTGTGCTCGCATCATTATCATGAGAATCATTTTTCGTGTCTCTGAATCACATTTATACCACTCGACCAGATATATAGCATCGCATATTTCCAAACTCTGAAATTGGACGGTTAACGCAATTATTAAAAAAAAAATAAATGAAAACGCCCACACATCATGAACTCACGCTATCACTGACATAACTCCCCCCAATACAGTACAGAAACAATTGACAGAGCGCTGCTATGCTATAGCACACGTACAGTACCAATCCAATGCCAGTGTTCTGCAATAAATTTAACAAATTTTAATTAAATTTATTTATTGGATTGTTAAAAAAATATCTTACGAATAATATATCGATGACACTGGCGCACAGCACCAATGCTGCTGACAGGAAATGTCCCATGATGATGGTAGTGAAAATGTCCGTGAATTCATTGCACAAATCGATGACTTCATTGTGCCGCCGAATAATTACCTTCAATTTCTGGCGTACGATTTGGTTATCCTTAATGTGGGCTGTTTCTGTGTCCTCTGCATGTCAGTGATGATGCAAGTTGATTGAATTAATTTTTCGTTCACGTTGTCACTGAAATACATGGTATACGGTATACTACTTACGGTCTTGCAAATTGTCAAACACTTTCCGGATATCGTACTGAATCATTTTGAACAGAGCGCTGAGGTAGAAGCATAGACCCACGAAACAGCCATCCACGCCGCTGAAGGTAAAAACCGTCATGAGGCCAGAATAGGCCATACAAATGTATGTGACCGGATACATCGGATACTGGGTCAATATGTCGGGTAGTCTGTGGGGTAAATAATTTTTTTTTTAAATACCTGCACGTTTTGAGTCTCATTAAAAATTATGCACAGGAGCAGCATTCTCTGTGGTCATGTGTTTTACTTTTTTTCTTATTTTTTCTTTTGTATAAAACAGAACATACCTATATGTATGATTGTCGATGGAAGTGAAGATACTTTTACCGCTAGTACAGCTAGAGGGGAAAGTACGCAAAAAATTGATACCGGTATTTTATAGAGCTAGCCCCGTTTAAGCGGGAGGGGTAATTAAAAAAAATATATACTTAAAATGAAAATAAAACATTATAAAACAATAGCAACACTTACGAAAAAAAGTAGTATAGCATTTTTTAAAGCCAGGAATTTGTTCTAAATTGTCTATAATGCAAATCAGCAAAATTTTGTCTATAATGGGAAATTTTAGGCCATAGACTGTTGCTAAAGAATGTGGTTCAAAATTGGGTAAACTAATTTAATTTAAATAAAGATTGCATATGATATATGTACTCAAACTACCACCCACCCCATAATCCAAAAGTGACCCCAAGCAGGGGGTTGCAGGGGGGCTCGATGCCCCCCCAAACACATACCAAAGTACAAGGTTATCAATTCGCGTGCAGTGGGTGCTGTTGTCCAAGAATTTTTCCATTTGCTCAAAAACTAGAAGAGATTAATCAATCTGGTTTAAAGTGTAAGATTGAGAATAGATTTGCACAGTAAAAACTACTAACAAATTAAGTATCTATGTATTTTCTCAATATGTATTGAAAAAATCAGCATAAAACTTTTTTCTTAATTTTTTTTCCTTAAATTTCAAGTTTGAAAGTAATTTTTTCAAAAACTATTAACAGAAATAAATTGATTTAAAAATAATATGAAAGAACAGATTCCTGGTTTTCAAAAATGGCAACATTCTTTATTGTAAGTGTTGCCATTGGTTTTTAATTTTTTTTTTTTTTTTTAAGTATTATTTTTTTTTAAATTATCCCTCCCGCCTAAACGAAGTGAGATTGAGTTATCGTACTCGTGCCCAGCTAGAATCTTATTGACCTTTGGGTTTTGTTTTTCAGAATAAATACCAGAGTCTGTTCCTTTTATGATTTTTGATCCATCGGTATAGATTGCCAGTTCATTTGTTTTTTTTTACTCCATTTCTGTGTCATTCCTCTTTTTCTGGCAGGAAAATTTTGAAAAATTATGGGCAACTACAATAGGGCATACAAATCAAATGGTTCCATCAACTTTAGCAATTTTTTACAACAAATGGGACGGTTCCTCCCCTAAGCTAGGGAAAAATGTATAGTTTTTGTATCAAGACAAAGTCGCCAGAAATGATGGACTCTTTTAAATTAAAAAAGTGTTTGTACTGGCCTGGCGGATAGTTTGATATCCCCCCGACTACATATATGTACATGTACAAGTCATGCAAAATGTTAGGCATGTGACAACACATGGATTTAATATTAGTTTTGTATGGGATGTACCAGAGCTGCTTGACCATTTCAGTTCTTTTTCTCCTACAAAATTTAGTTCAGCTAGGTCGATCCGTTTGGACGCTATCGTGTTTTCAACATAGAGACAGACTGACATTTTCTATGACCGTTTCGCATAAATGTGGCTGAATTTCATTACTATACCTCTTAATTTCCTCTTTTAAGGCGTTGGTAGTCGTCGGCTTGTTTGCATAGACCTTTGACTTCAAAAAACCCTAAGGCTCCGGCTACGCAATAAGCGACGAGCGACTGAGCGACGAATCTGAGCGATGGGTGGCCATTTGAGCGACGTCGCTGAGCGATTAGTTGGGAAAATGCCATTCGTCGTGCCTTATTAGTTGAAAGTCGCGTTCATTTTTATAGATCTATAATAAGATCGAGAATACGTAGATTTGGTGTACACCCCGTAAATCGTGAAAGGGCAAATTATGATGAATTTCAACATTTATATCAAAATATTCGCAGATTTCCAGATCGATTTTGGCAATATTGTCGTATGTCAGTAGCGTCTTCTGATTTGCTGTTGGAAAAAGTTCGACCAAAATTAAACTTTCTGTGTTTATTTTGTCCATCTTATTACTTCGTCGCTAAGCGATCGACTGAAAAATAAAAACAGATTTGATTGCAAAGCGATGTAGCTCTGTCGCTTAAAAAATCGCTCAGTCGCTCAGGGTTTATGTGGCCACCTCCATACGATTTCATGTGTTTTAATTTTTTTGCGTCGCTCAGCGACTCGTCGCTCATTGCGGGCCCGGAGCCTTAAGAAAAAAGTCCAATGGCGTTAAATCGCAAGATCTGGATGGCCAATTCTGATCGCAAAAAAGGCCGAATACACGATTAGGAAATGTCTTGTTGAAACCACATGTTGGTCACATCCATATCTTGTAATTTAGGCACTAAAATTTGGGTTATCATGTCACGATAACGACCACCATTAATTGTTACTGTCCGACCAGCCGCATTTTCGAAGAAAAATGGTCCGATAATGCCTCCAGCCCAAAATCCCCACCAAACAGTCACGCGTTGTGGATGCACTTGTTTCTCAACAATTACTCGTGGGTTTTCTGAACCCTAAATGCGATAATTTTGACGATTAACGAAGCCATCAAGATGAACCATAATTTGTTCGAAAATTGCGGACTGTAGCTGACAAGCCTTTATTATCATATATATATTTACCCTTACTGATTCTGTAACGCTCCTTACTTTTCTTATTTTAAATAAAAGTAGGCGGTGGGTATTTGAATAAATTTTCAATGTTTGTGTTTTCTCATTATTCAAATACGCACCGCCTATTTTTCATATATTTTAATTTTCTTCAAGGTTCAAACTCTACTATAGTAATGCTCGGCAAGTGTTTTCAAAAGGAAATTGCCAAATAAAACCAACCCTTCTTAGGGGGTGAAAGTTTGTACGGGAACATTTTTATTTTTCATCCGATCGACTTCAAACTCGGTTTGTGTACTCTATATAAGAAATATTTAGGTATTTTGCTTTGGGCTCGAGTTATTGGTAATGATTTTAATGAGAACTTTTTCATAACTCACGAAGGAGTTTGTCGTATCAATATGAAACTTTGTACATTGATAATAAAGAAGTAAAAAGAAGTAAAATATTATTTATACTCATAAATCTAAATTCTAAATCAATAGATACAAAAAAAATAGAAACCGTTTTTAGGCAATACGAATTTTAAGATCACTGATTTACTAACTGCTCCTCAGGTACTTTAATAGGAAATTTTATTTCGCGATATCCATACTACTTATAAAATGCAACGTCCGTCTGTTCGTTTCTCCATAACTCGAGAACCATTCGTCCGATTTTCATGATTCTTTTTCTGATTTATAGATGTGTGGCCAACTTAGTCCGTAGGGTGGGTGAGAATTGCTCAGAAGTAAAGGGGTCGCAGGGAATAAGGGGGGTCTTACGAACCGTTAGCCGTATGAACTTGAAAGTTTGCGTGTTGATAGATAAATCAAAATAATTACATGCCTCATTCATCGTTTTTCAAAATTCGACCTATAAGGGTTGAAAAACGTTTGCACCCTACTTTTCTATTTCGACCTTACTACGCTCAACTTGCCATTATACTCATAAATCTACGTATGTCATTCCAGCGAATGCTTTTATTTGTTAGCCAACACTTCACCGAGTATTTTGATCTAAAATTCAATTTTCTGGTCCATCCAGAGGGTGAGATATAATAAATTGAAAATAGATCATATTTGGTCAAGTGCGAAAAAAATGATTTCTCGATTGCAGTTGTGCTTAGGGGTAGTTTTATATTGCGTTCCCAAAATAGAAAATGATTACTCGCTCGACTGGCATTCAGAATGCATATTGTACGTATATAATCATGTATGGCGTAGTTGAATTTGATGAAGGCAATGGATATGCATAAAACAAACTAAATATGTATATATGTATGTATAAGAGATTTAAGGTGCGTAAATGATAGATACATATCTACATATATGTATTTGAGATCTGCAGCCATAGAAAGTGTATCGATATGATCGCGTAGTATAAATAATTAGATCATACCTGTGACGAGTTTTTATTTATGTGAAATCTTATGTCCATTGACTTAGAACTTTCGGATAAATACAGGTTACGTAAGGACTAAGCTTGAGACGGGGGAGGGGGTAAAGGGGTGGTAGGGACTAACTCCGGAACTATTTGGCCGATTTTAAAAATTCTTTCAAGATTGTACCGGCTTCTTCCTCCGGATCAGTGTAGGTTAGTTAGGGTGTGGATGGGGGAAGGGGAAACGGGGGTATAGGGGCTATCTTCGGAACTACTCGGCCATTGCCAGAGTTGACCTCCGACAGCCACGTCTTCCACATGGACAGCTATATATTGAATGTTCACGTGTGAGCTCATGAGTTGTAGGCGTAATTTGTTTATAGCTACTTGCGCCCATTAAATAAGTAACATGTAGGTATAGTTTATGAAAAGGCATAGCGATCAATTATTTTGTAAGCTTAAAAAGAAGACAAAATATAAACAAGTAAAAGTGTTACAATCGGCCTGGCCGATGCTTTGATACCCTCCACTGTATGCACTGGTACAGGTACACGCATGTGTCGGATATTGGTTTTGTAAGGGAGGTACCAGAACTACTTGACCGACATAGACAATTATTTAATACCAACTTGGCAAAGGTAAAAACAAGTCCTCTCATAAAATTCCATTTACCTAAGTCGATTCATTTGGACGCTATCGTGCTTTCAACAGACAGACAGGCAGACAGACGGACATGGCTAAATCGATTTAGAATGTGATCCTGATTCAGAATATATATATATTTTGTAGGGTCTCCGGTGAATCCTTCTTGGCATTACAAACGTAAGGATAAAGTGAATATACCTTCATAGAAAAGAAACCAGCGGGCGGAGCCGCAGGCGTTGCTAGTTTAAATATAAAAGAGAAAACTAACCGATCGTGAAGGAATCTCTGTGGACAAAATCCTGAGGGCTATTAAAATATGAGTCTTCTCATTATTGCAAAATGGCCGCGGGTAGCAGAAATGTATGAAGACGACGTTGTTGAAATTCCCACGGAAATTATATTAACAGGAGACTTAATTAAGACAATTTTTGGCGATCTGCTGCAAAAGTCAATGCAGGAACTTTCAGAACGAGTCATTGCCGCGCTGACAAATGTGCAGACATTAGAAATGAATAGGAGCGATTCTGTTATCAGTGAAGACTGAAGATCCAAATGATGCACCAAATTTCCCTGTTGAATTCCTCAATCAGCAAACTCCATCCAGCAAGCCACCTCATGTGCTGTACTTAAGCAAGGTGTCATCATCATGTTGCTGAAAAACTTGAACCCTAAAAAAGGACTGCAATGAAACTCGATTGATTGTGGAAGAGCCTGGACGAAATTTGATAAGAGCATGAATTACCACAATGATTCCATTTCCGATAAATTCTAGCATACGCTATAATAATAAACAAGGCTCAAGACCAGGCATTTGATCACGTTGGCATGCATTTGAAGACCGGAGTATTTTCACACGGCCAATTGTATGTGGCTTTATCACAATCAAGAGTTGCAAGACAAAAGACGGTGTATATTGAATCTAATCCACAGCAAGGAAGATTATTAATTAACCAGAGACAATTTACACGCAATGTAGTTTTCAAAGAAGTTCTTTAAATAAAATCAATTTGTTTATCAAATATTACTTTGCATACCCAGCGAAGCGGGTACAACCAACTAGTTTTTAAAATATTGCTCAACAATGAAAATGCGTTTTTTTTTCGTATGGCCCTCCATTTTTACTAACCCCGAACTGTCAGATGTCACATGTCACATGTTATCTTTTTTCCGTTGGCATCACTGTACTATTAAATGGCGCAAAATTAAAATTTTGCGTGAATTATGGGACACCCTTTATATACTTTATGGGGTATCCTGCGACTCCTTCTTGGCGTTACAATTGGAATGACAAACTGAATATACCTACCTTCCTGAGGAAGGTATAAAAAAAAGTTTTCAAGCATATTCAAAACTCACATCATATAAAACGGCAAGTCCAATGTAGTATTCTGGCCCTTCCAAACGCGGATAGCATTATTTGCTAACGGCCTCGTATTGAAGAACATATTTGTTGAGTTACCACTCACAAATAGCATTGCAGATAGCACAGATGCATAAGCCGAGCATGCTTGTACAATTCTCCTCTTGTTTTCGTTTTTATCTGAAAAGAAGCTTTGCAAAACCCATTATTCAATACCATATTTGAAAACTACTCACCTTCTGTCAAGAGTTTTTCAATCTGATCTATTAATGAAAATAACTTCTTGCGGTGCACGAAAAATATCCACATTTTGAAGAGAGATATCTGCTTCGTTATTCCTGGACACCAGGCTTCCATGGACTCTAAAACTCGATTTATTGTCAATACCCCGCAGATGCATTCGCCGAACGCCCCAAATGCTACACCCAAACTACTCACGAGAAAATGTAGGATTCCGGCAAAAGTTCGTGGAAATTTCTGAGGCCAGCATCCCACAGTTTTCAACGAGAATTTCGGTATTAGGAAATAGGTTTTTTCAATTGACGTTTCGGGAGATAAAAACCGAAATACCATTGTCAGAGTGGATGGGGGAAAAGAAAAATATTAATACCACTGTTCACAATGACGTTTGCGATAGAAAACAAAGTTCTGAGGTAAGGATTCATTTGGCTTTTATATATAGGTACCTAAAAGCATCGAACTTTTCCAAAGTATGTTTGTGCTAGCGGCCGCATATTTCGTCCATTTTTAATGGTGTTTTCCAATTAGAGGTATTCGTTGTATCTATGAGGACTTTTAGGTGGGCGTGAGCTCAAATTATAAAGTTGTTGTGAAAACAAATGTTTCATTTAATTATATATTTGATGTTTTATTGGGGGCGGTGTTTTTTTTTATACGGGGGAGGTTCTTTAAACTTTACTTAGGAATTGTTTGACAGTTTAAGTTAATGGTATCTAGGGAGGTTAAGTCGGTTGAATGAATGTAAAGAGTATCAAGGTTTTCTAAAAATTCAAAGAAAAAGGCGTATATTTGACTAACGAATTGTCTCTACTTTCGTTCGTCAGAATTGATACTATAAACAGTTTTATCAGATGAATTCCTACTCTCTTGTTCAGTTACCAATTGCTCTTTAAAGTTATTTAATTTTTTAAAATCGGAAAGGGAGAGTTTGCCAATTTTATTTTAATTAGCAAACGATTAACATAAAATTGGTCATTTCCCATTGCACAATGAAGCGAATTTGTGTGGGCCCTTCACTTGGCACCTATTGCATTTCCATTGCAGAGCTATACCAACATAACATATACCTACATAACATAGTTGCGACTTAAAATTGCCCGACCTTATGTTTGCCACTTAATCAGTGCAATTAAAATGGTGTCACTGGCCGCGGAAAAAAAACAGTTACCGGCAATACTCGAAAATGTGTAATTATCCGACAGTTGTAGTTCCAGTAGCTACAGTGACAATATGGATGATTGCAATCAAAACCGATTTTAATTAATGGTGGTTACGTTATGCAATTTAAGCCATTAATTCGCGGGTGTGAATCGGCGTTCTTTTTTGTTTTTAAAGAGGATTCCAAATTTATGACATTAATTGCGGTCGGTCCATTGCATTAATTTTTGGTCAGTCTGCGTTAGGTTATGTTAAGTTAAGGAGGGCTGGATGATGAAGAAAAAACTAAACTAAGAGTCGGAGAACACAATACTTGTATGTGGCAGCTGGCAGGGCTCTCCAAAGTCAGTAAAACAATTTATTGTAATAGGGTTAAAAGATATTAAATTGTCTGCGATGCTTGTGGGGTGAGTGACGATACTTCGGATAATTTCCTATGCTATTGTCCTGCCTTCGCTTGTATCAGGTTGCCGATGTATGGAGCTGATGTGGTGAGTGCTGATACCTCATCGCTGAACTGCATTCTCGGCTTTCTCCGAAGTCGAAGAATTCCAGTAAAATGGGTAATGGAGTCCTAAGGGTCAATTATGTATGGCTTTTTAAATGAGACTGAAAAAATGAAGCTGACTTAAACCCATCATGTTACTGGCAGTAGGAAGCAGTTGGTGCTCTAAATGAAGTGTAGGAGATCCAATATCAGAAAGTCTTTTAACTCCCCTGTGCTTGGGCACAAATCGTTGGACTCTATCCTCCAATTACAGAGCATATGAATTCAATGCCACAATGTGAGGTGAAACCATTTATGAAGAAGGATTTATGTTTTCTTTTTTATGAGAGGTAGCACAGTCCTCTGTAGATAGCCAGGGTAAGATGACCTCTTTCATTATTATGTCGTCAATATGTCCTATACAACTTCGCAATCGATGGCAGTATCGACGTGTCCGCATCACTATTGTTCGTTTTCGACTCTTATTTTTCCCAAAGTAGTCGAATTTCCATTTTTACTACAAAGTTTGACAGAATGGTGCCTAGTGGCACCACGTACACGGTACGACATTTCCTAGCCGCTTTTGATTTGATTGTGTTAGATTTTCAAGACTAAGAGAAGAAATAATATTCGAAGGAGGGAGATGACTGTCTTCTAAGTATCCACAAGTTTGATTCTCTCAATCTGACTGCTCCTTTTGTGTCGAAACAGCTTATGAAGTTGATGAAGTCCACGGAAATAATATGTAGAACCATTTACAGTTCTTACAACTCCAGTCGTATAAATTGCTTCAAGCTTTTGCGCGATGTGAAATCCTTTTCTATGGCAATAGGCCAGTTGCTACCGACTATACTAAATACATTTATAGGTCAGGTAATTGCTTTGTACATCCAGTGAATGATGCACGGGTGCTAGTACTATCTTCTCTATCTTCTGTTAAAGGCCATATTCAAGGCATAGAGAACATCCAATGCTTTCTTTGCCCATTCTTGGACATTTCCTTTCTAAGTTAACTTGTAGTTGTAATCTATGCATTTCTCCTCCGTCGAGAGATATATCTTTGTACTATCCAGCGTTGGTGTAATGCTGAAATGGTGATTTTGCTAGTATCTAGGACGCAGAAGATCATCAAATTGTTTCGAGTCCATTCGCAAAAAATTACCATACAGTTCCGGCTTCTCAGCTCACAATTCGACGAGCAATTTGGAGTAGAATACTCCTGCTGACGACCGACGGGCCATCCAATCCATCGTCTATGATCATCATCCTTGCTGTTTTTCAAGACGTAGACAGTTAAAATAGTCGCGACTGCAATATTTTCTTCAGTTGTCAGTACTGCAAAAAACAACAAATAGAACTTTGTAACAATGTCTGACAACTGATCGATCACTTTTTTAATATTCAAATGTCTGCCAACCGTGTAAAAAAACATAATTTTCACTTCTCTGTGAAGATGAATAGGCTTATGTAGACGGTAAGAAGCTCTAGTCGTATAGGGAAGTACTACTCATTGTTGAGTGGATGATCTTACAAATAAGCATGTTTTCGATCCAGCTTATGACTGACTTATTTACTGTCAAAAGTCCCCAAGCTTTAATTATACCCTCCACAGGAAGGTATATTCACTTTGCCATTACGTTTGTAACGCCAAGAAGGATTCACCGGAGACCCTATAAAGTATATATATTCTGAATCAGGATCACATTCTGAATCGATTTAGCCATGTCCGTCTGTCTGTCTGTCTGTCTGTCTGTCCGTCTGTCTGTCTGTCTGTTGAAAGCACGATAGCGTCCAAAGGAATTGACCTAGGCGAATGAAATTTTGTTGGACGACTTATTTTTACCGTCGTCAGGTTGGTATTGAAAATGAGCTATGTCGGTCAAGTAGTTCTGGTACCTCCAATACAAAACCACTATTAGACCCACGTCTCTCTCTGTCTGTTGAAATCACGATAGCGTCCGAACAAATCGACTTAGGCAACTGAAATTTTATGAGAGGTCTTATATTTATGGCCTTCAAGTTTGTATTAAAAATGGTCCATGTCGGTCAAGCAGTTCTGTTACCTCCCATACAAAACCACTATTGAATACACGTCTCTCTCTGTCTGTTAAAGCACGATAGCGTCCAAACGACTTAACTTAGGTGAATGAAATTTTGTGAGAGGACTTTTTTTAACCGTCGTCAGGTTGGTATTGAAAATTGTCTATGTCGGTAAAGTAGTTTTGCTACCTACCATACAAAACTAATATTAGACACATACTAACACGCATGGCAAGCATTTTGCATGACTTTTATGCAGTGGAGGGTATCAAAGCATCGGCCAGGCCGATGATAACACTTTTACTTGTTTTTGAGTTCGTTTTTACATTATTGAAAGCGATTTTGATATCAATTAACGCTAGTGTACTCTTTCGCATCTACAGAATGTTTAATTTCCCTCTTCACATTCTGGAGTGCGTTTTTCACTAATTACATTTAGGTAGGCGTATTGTTCTTCACAAATGTTTCGGCAGTTAATCAACTCTTAGATATGAAGGTCAAATGAATCATGGAGCTTGTATTTCACAGGTACTCATACCTCTTGTCCATATCGCGTGAAAGGTTTAAACCGTTTTCTTCTTTGTTTTTGTTTTGTTCTAGTCATAGCTTACAAGTATCATCCTCTCTAAGGCCCATCTTCTTTAAATGATATCCGAAATTACCATGGCCTGTAGATGTAGTTACCGCCACCACCCATTTCAATGTTCCTCAACTCATGCTTAGAACCCTTGTTTGAGTGCAACAAGTCGGCCATTTTATTGCCATTTTAGCTTGTCTACATCGTTCTACAGTTGACCACCTTTTCAGGTGTTCTGGTCCCAGCAACTTTTCAGTTTACCCCTGTTTTGCAAGGGAATCCTTCTTTTCGTTGCCGTCGAAGCCTATGTGTCCTCGTCCTCGTACCCCAGTCAGTGTCACCTGATTTTTAGATGAACACTTATTGAGCTTTAATACCCATTCCAGTGCCCATGATGTTGTGATAGTTGTCTGTATCATGCATCTAATCACCGCCTGATTGTTCAGTACTATAAGGATATTTCTTCCTTCCACCTGACTCTCAAGCAAGTAGTCCAACGCATGCAGCAAAGCAATCATCTCAGTCTGGTATACTGAAGTGTGTGTCCCGCGAAAAGATACCGGCCCCCGCTTCGCTTTAAGGTAGATGGCATTGGAAAACGGGAGCCAATGCGACAACCATCTTTGATTTCTCCATAGAATGCTAGAGACACCCATTGGGCGTTAGTGAAATTGGCAAGTAAAGCGGTTGAAATTCAAATTGTTGCGTTATTGTTAACAATAGTGCCAATGAACTTGCATTTCGATTTTGTCAATTGACCAAGTGACTACCATTTGCGCCAACTGAGCGATGAGTACAAGTCTGAAAACCGGTGATTAGAACGGAGGAGAAGACCAACCTCTGTGCTTTGTTGTTGCTACGAGGTATTTTGTTTATTGTCGTTCTCTCGGGTTTTCTTCCTCTTGGTTGGTGTTGTGCGTATTGCATCTGCAATTCCTATAGGCATGCTAAACGTTAGACCCTATCCAGGTGCTTCTTAGCAGTCTTCTGGGAAGCGATCGCCCACCATACAACCGAAACGTAGGTGATAATGGGTCTAGTAATTATCGTATACATCCAGTATGTTGACCTAAGAAAGAGTCCCCACCTGGGATCATGACGTTAACTAGAACGACTAAAATCTAGAATGGTCAAAATCTCGAAATTGAAATCAAAATCAAAAAAACAATTTAGAAAATAAAACTGCTTTCGAGATGTTTATAATTCATTAAATTTACTCCGAAACTAATGAAAACAAGTCTAAAATGAATATTTTGTAACTTCTTTATTGAAAATAATAAATTTTTAACAAATAGTCACATTCCTTTGAATGTGTTTCATTTGTCCAAAAGTATGTAAATTGTGTCGGAGGTAAGCCACGCGGTGTTTTGACAATAGCACATCAATAAGATTTTAGAAGACCTGGGACCTATAAAAACACGCTACAACAAGTACTTGTAGAATAAGTATGTGAATTTCTACAATCTTTTACACATTTCTGTAACACAAAGTTTCAAGTTGAATGTTGATCTTATGATGATCACGTGTGGGCAAATTCAAGACTTGTAAGACTTGGTGATATGCCGCGTTGTGTTATAGGCCACTATTCACCCTTATTCCCGTTGGCGTTTGTCGTATACGACTCATATGTCGTGTTGTTTTAAACACGATATTCCGATTTTTTTCCGAACTTTTGTTAAAGATTTTGCTTTTTTTTCAAGTGTTCACTGTAATTTCAAATCGTTTGTTTAAAAAAAGTTACAAACACTGCCTTAAAACCGAAATGAAATATCAGGCGTTTACGACAAACGCCAACGGGAATAGGGGTGATTATGTTTTCGCTGACTCATTTGCTTGCAGGAACAGTGAATCAAATTGTTGTTACATACGCATGCAATTGAAATAGTTTTCCATATGAGTAAGTCTTGATTTTTTTTTCTAGATTTTTGCTATTCGAGATTTTGGTTTCGAGATTTTTTCATTCTATATTTTTTTTTCGATATTTTTTTTTCTAAATTATGGTTTTCTGTATTATATTTTTCTACATATCGGGGTAGACCCTCCCCACCTCTGTGCACATATACGTTTGCACTGATGTAGTACCCTTTTTGCCTTCCGGACCTTCTCCTCAAAATGGTAATTCCAAGTAAGTCCAGTGTCTAGGTATACTCCCTAGGCTGAAATTACAGATTTTTCCTCTTTCTAGTTAAAATTATTAGATCTGTTTTCTCCGCATTAATGGAGAGTCCTTGTTGCAGACACCACCGCTCAACCACTTTGAGTGCACTCCTCATGATATCCGCCGTGACGTCTATGAATTTGCCTCTGGCCATTATTGCTATGTCGTCGGTATATCCCACTGTGTGAATGTCAGTTGCCTCAAATCTGTCGAGAAGAGAGTCCACAATGATATTCCACAGTGTAGGTGAAAGAACACCTCCTTGTGGGCAACCTCTGCTGACCCTTTCTCTGACTTTTCAGGTTCCCGTCTGAATATTTATCGCCATTGTATTTAACATTATTGTCCACCCATCTTACACCAGTGGCTTAACCCTACCTTTTTCCAAGGCTTGTTTCAGACTTTCAAAGCATATTTTATCGAAGGCACCTTCAATGTCCAGCGCAGAGCGTACTACTTGATGTAGCGCTGTTTCTGTACACATACCTGCCGTATAGGCATGTTGTTTACCTTTCCATTGGTTTTTAACAGATTTTAGCCTGACCTGTCTGAAGGCCTTTGCCTCGGTGTAATCCTTTTTTCACGGTTTTGAAAGGAAGACCACCCTGCATGTAATCGGGATGTGACCTGTTATAGCTCGTCCCAACTTAAGTGAAAATTTCTTGCGCAGGTCTCTTCACATCAGGGATTTTATTCTCTTAGCGACAACAAAACAGCTTTTCCAACCAGAACTACAGCTAAAAAAAATATGTGCGCATTTCAAACAACGAGCATACCCCTGCTTGCGAAGACATCACTCTCGATCGACGATCGATTCATGAGTCATGACTGATTGTCCACATAGCAGCAGCACAGCACCGTCGTTTTGGCTTATGCAAAAGATACACATTTACCCACCCCAAACAAGAGGGAAATTTGCTGGGTGTTGCACTTCTCAAATAGCTATGTGTGTTTAGTAATGAAATCCAGATTTCTGAGTAACTTTATTATAGGCGTATTTTTTTGAGAATCTATATCTAGCTCACTTTTACTTTTATATGCAAAACTTGAATACTCACTTTTGGTTTTGTTATACTCAGACTCACTTCCCAAAAAAATACGCCTTATAACAGTGTGAAACCCACTATGTATTAAAATGGATTGAAATGGAATTTTCGGTATACTTTGTGTTAAAGTAGAGAAAAACATTAACAATTTCATGCGATCAAAAATCCTTAAGAGAAAAAAATGTCCCTTAAAGAAAGTGCTATTGCGCATGTTGGGATCTTTCTTTTGCTTTGGGACCAGCGTTCCCACTTCAAATTTACGAGAGCGTAGTGCCGAGATGAGGAAATCGTAGTGTTTGGAGCTAAATCGTAGTGAAATATAAAAAATAATTGCAATCTCCATAATGTTTTAGTTTTAAGCCAAGTACGACTATATGACGCAATATACTCAACTGGGGGTCGATTCTCGTTCTATTATCTATACTGTGAAGTGAAAAGAGTTTTTACAAGTTCGCGCTGAATTCGATTTTCGGTCCATAAAAAATGAAAACAAATGTCAGATTTTTTTCATATGATAATTTTTTTTATCACAGCCGTTTCATTTGTGAAGAAGTGCGAAAAACATAGGTTAGGTTAGGTTAGGTTAAAAAGGGGTATGAGATTTCTCATACAACACTAGGCACCATAAGGGCCCATCGCGATCCCTAGGGGGAGCCAATTGCAGTGACCTACAATGGAAAAACACCTAAACACTTGCCCTTGAGAAAGCCTCAATTTTCCTGCAGAAACCAAGTAGTCCCTTGAAGTTGGTATTGTCTATCTCCCCTAAATGTTGGAAGAAGTACCTGCCCAAAAATGTTCTTCTACTGCGACATATTGCCTCACATTCGCACAGTATATGTGTTATGTCCTCTTCGGCTTGCAGGTCATTGCAGAATCTGCAAGTGTCCGAGTCTGCTAGCCCTAGTCTTTTGGCATGTTGTCTAAGAAGACAGTGCCCTGATAATATGCCGATCAGTGTCCTAAGCTGTTCCTTGCCTAGTTGGAGGATTTTCCTAGATCTTTTACGGTCGTATTGCGGCCAAAGTGCCTTAGATACTGCGTGACCAGTGAGTACCTCCCACCTCCGGTCGGCTTCCTTATTTATTTTATTCCTAATATCGCTTTTTATGATACAAGGAGGTGGTTTAATATCCACATCTCCTCCGTCTTGCAATTCCCCGCCTATCCTCGCAAGCTCATCCGCTTGCTCATTTCCAGCTATACCCAGCACAGTCTCACTCGGTTCTGACTGCATAATGCCTTAAGCATTGTGCGACAGGTCCTGACTAATTCAGAATTGATGTTCGTAGATTCCAGTGCCTTGAGTGCAGCCTGGCTATCGATGTAGATGGCTATATCCTTTCCAGATATAGATCTTATCCGCATTAGCTCTGCCGCTTTCAGAACAGCCAGAACTTCTGATTGGAAGACACTGCTTGTATCCGGTAGTCGTATAGACACTTTTAGATCTGGATCTAGGCAATAGATTCCAGCACCCGTACCTTCCGCTGTTTTTGAGCCGTCCGTGTAGACCGCTATTTCGCAGTGCTTAATTACTTTATCCCTTTGCCATTTATATCTTTCCGGGTATGACACTTCGTACGGAGTGTCGAAGTCGACCAAAGGGTGTATTTCATCAGTTTGCACCTGTACACCCGGGAGTAACTCCGCTAGTATTGTACAGTGTCTAAAACTGCCCTCTCTAAAGTAGCCCAAGATTGTGAGCCGTAGCGCACTATTCCCCGGAAGTTGCTTTATGTGCAACTCAAGTGGCGTAAGGTGTAGAAAGGTGTCCAGCGCTGCCGTAAGGGTGCTGCGAAGTGCACCCGTTATTGCTACGTTGGACGCTCTCTGCACCGAC
The DNA here is from genome assembly GCA_949372485.1 of Cheilosia soror. NCBI lineage: Eukaryota > Metazoa > Arthropoda > Insecta > Diptera > Syrphidae > Cheilosia > Cheilosia soror. The sequence continues at coordinate 120,880,719 of OX443561.1, forward strand.
GCTAGTTTGCCGATTGTTGTTTTCTTCTTCGTCGCCGTCCACCATACTAGTGCGCCATATGTAAGTATGGGTCTAACCACTACTGTATATAGCCAGTGCACCATAGCTGGTTTTAGGCCCCAAATCCTGCCTACTATTTTCTTACAAATGAAAAGAGCGTTATACGCCCTTCTAATTCTTTCCTCTACATTTGCATTCCAGTTCAGTTTCCTGTCCAGAATAACCCCAAGATACTTTGCCTTGTCAGACAGAGGCAATTCCACTCCTTCCAGTTTAGGGAGGTAGTACCAGTTCCGTTTTGGAGGGGTTGACGTTAAGTCCACAGCCCTTTGCCCATAAATTGACTTTTCTTAAGGCACTGTCCATAATTTCACATAACAAAGACAAGGCTCTATGACTCACGATGGAAACGAAAAATAAGCGCGGACAAAGGGATTCAGAAACCCGAAATATGTATTTAATCGTAATAAAAAGTATTCTACCTTGAAAACCTCAATAATTGCAAATTAAATTAAATTATTTATCACTTCACAGTCACAGAACGGAAATCGACCCCTTGTAACCACCATTATTGCGTTAAAAAGTGAATATTATGTTCAATTAATCGCCCTGTTGTGAATGCGTTAGAACAACTTTAACAAGGGAAAACATTTGAAAATTCAATATTATTACATTGTGAAGGAATTTTATACAAGAAATATATGGATACGAAGTTGAACGGAAAATCGTAGTGTTTCCAAATTGTTCGTCGTGACGTAATGATTTTGTTCAACTAAGGCAAAATCGTAGTGAAATATTACGATCGTAGTGAAAGTGGGAGGTGGTTGGGTGTGTATGAATCGGGTAGGCGCTGATCGGCATCAACCTGGCGGTGCCCAGCTGTTGTAACTTTTCGTACACATCAATTGTGCTTATTTTACCTCCTAGTGGTAACCACCGGGTACTGGTCTGCCCATCCGGGTGTGACTTGCTGAACTTATAAGCGCGAGTGTTGAACACGAAGAAAATAGCAACACTATAATGCTCTGTCGGAAAGACTGACTGATCGAGCCTCAGAAGTCTTACATGAGCCCCTCAGAAAGAGGACGTACGGCGGATGAATTCATTAGCCTGAATCAACGGTGTCGTCAACAGTCAAGATGACAGTTACCTTACTTGAGCTACTTCGACATATTTGGAGCTGAGGTCAGTGAGGATTTTTCAGGACTAGTCAGGGTGCTGAAACAGAGATGGTGGCGGATGAACCCTTTATGGGCCAACGGCAGCTCTCATATCCCCGAAGTGGGTTACTGACACCGGAGGAATCCGGCCCCTTTCGTCCAAGGGGTCCAACAAAGGGCCTGGCCCTCCAGGTTGGGGGTTGTACGCCGGGGTAACTGCCCGACTGCGGAAAACAACAATAGTTCCGAAACTACAACAAGCCTCGGATACGGATGATTTTACTGTTGACGAACCTGGCAAACGAATTAAGGACAACGAATTTCGGATCTGCACGTGGAATGTTAGGTCCCTTAACAGACCGCGTGCAGCCGAACAGCTAGCGGAGGCCCTGGACTGCTATAAAGCAGACCTAACCGCCATCCAAGAAGTGCGATGGGATGGACCCGGCAAAAAGAGGATGAAGAACTGCGACATATACTATGGCGACTGCTATCGGCAACAAAAACAGCGCTTATTCGGATGTGGATTCGTCGTTGGAGGCAGACTTAGGCAAGAAGTCTTAAGTTTTAAGTATTATGGATGTCCGAACGTTCCGAGGGGCCAACATTGACTCGGACCACTACCTTGTTGTAGCCAAGGTACGCCTTCGGATATCCCGAACACCGCCAAGACAAATAAATACTGTGAGGAAGTTTGACGTCGGACGGCTAAAATCGCAAGAGATCACCAGATCCTTCTCCGATCGAGTCTCTCTCAATCTCTCAAGAGGTTCTATGCAGCCAGCAGCAAGCATTGAAGACCAGTGGCAACATTGCCAAAAAGCCATCAGAGACGCCGCCTCTGATGTGCTTGGTTTCACTCGACCACCACAACGAAACCCCTGGTTCGACGACGAGTGCCGGCAAGCACATGCAGCGAAACAAGAGGCATACAAAGCGGCGCTGCAAAGAAGAACTAGAGCTGCTCGTGAGCTCTACGCGCAGAAAAGAAGAGACGAACACCGGCTTCTCAGGAGAAAAAAGAAAGAGCACGAGAAGCGCGCGATCGAGGAAATAGAGAGATGCTACAGCAGGAATGAGATTCGGAAGTTTTACCAAAGGGTAAAAAGAACCTGCCAAGGCTACAGAGCCCGAACCGAAGCCTGCAAGGACGAACAAGGGAACATCGTAGTAGAATCGCAGTCGATGCTGAGGATATGGAAGAACTACTTCTGCAGACTGTTTAACGGCGATGACGAACTAACTCCCGCTGTCAGGCAGAATGAACCATTCAACCTGGACGATGAAGACCAACAATTCCGTCCACCCGACCTGGACGAAGTGAAGATAGCGATATCTAAGCTTAAGTCCAACAAAGCCGCTGGGGCAGATGGCCTAACCGCCGAGCTATTCAAAGCAGCAGGCGATGACTTGGTTAGGAGCATGCACCAACTCATCTGTAAAATATGGTCGGAGGAAAGTATGCCCGATGAATGGAACCTTAGCATTGTTTGCCCGATCCTCAAGAAAGGAGATCCTCTGAACTGCGCCAACTACAGAGGTATTAGTCTTCTTAACATCGCCTACAAGATCTTATCTGCCGTGTTGTGTGAACGCCTGAAGCCTTTCGTCAACAACCTGATTGGTCCCTATCAGTGTGGCTTCAGGCCAGGAAAGTCTACCATCGACCAAATATTCACACTGCGGCAGATCTTGGAGAAAACCCAGGAAGTTCAAATCGATACCCACCATCTTTTCATCGATTTTAAGGCCGCCTACGACAGCATTTATAGAGACGAGCTATACAGAGCAATGTCTAGTTTTGGCATCCCTGCCAAACTCGTTCGTTTATGTAGGATGACAATGGAGAATGCACGCTGCTCCATCAAGGTCGGTAAAGAACTCACCGAGACCTTCGATGTCAAAAAAGGATTTAGACAAGGCGATGCGCTGTCATGTGACTTCTTCAATATCGTTCTTGAAAGAATAGTGCAAAACTCAAACGCTAACACCAGAGGCACTATCTTTCAAAAGTCCGTCCATCTACTCGCCTACGCCGACGACATCGACATAATCGGGAGAACGCAGCGTGATGTCACTGGCGCTTTCGTGGGCATTGAGACGGAGGCGGCGAAGATGGATTTGGCGGTCAATGAGGGCAAGACAAAGTATATGCTGTCATCAAGAAAAGACACCCAACACCGACGTCTTGGACAGAATGTCACTATAGACAGATATAACTTTGAGGTGGTAAAGGACTTTGTCTACCTAGGCTCCGCTATGAACTCAGACAATAACACCAGCGCTGAGATTAAACGAAGAATAACTCTTGCCAATCGCTGTTTCTTTGGGCTAAGAAAGCAATTGAGTAGCAAAGCCCTCTCTCGAACAACTAAAGTGACCCTTTATAAGACCTTAATCATCCCAGTCCTACTTTATGGTGCAGAGGCATGGACTCTATCAAAAGCGAATGAGCTTACTCTTGGTTACTTCGAGAGGAAAATTCTTCGAATAATTTTCGGTCCCGTCTGCATAGACGGTGAATGGAGGAGGAGATACAACGACGAACTGTACGGGCTGTACAGCGACATTGACTTAGCCAGAAGAGTGAAGGTCCAACGACTGCGGTGGCTGGGTCATGTAGAGCGAATGGACGTGAATGCTCCGGCCCGGAAGATCTTCGAATCCACACCGGAGGGACGGCGCAGTAGAGGAAGACCGCGACTCAGGTGGCGCACGCAAGTGGAAAGGGACCTTAACCAACTTAGAGTGCGAAACTGGAGACAGCTGGCCAAAGATCGTGCTGGCTGGAGACGCTTGTTGGTTGAGGCCCAGGTCCACCCCGGACTGTAGCGCCACTTTAAGTAAGTAAGTAAGTAAGTGAAAGTGGGAACGCTGTTTGGGACGGGCTATACCATCTGGTCGCGCGGTTTTGAAGGGTGAAAATGTTGCTATCGCCCCCTTAACTGCCTCTGGTGTCACGATCAGTTCTGCTTCCGTCCTCGTTTGTGTGATCCTCCACAGTTTCCACTATCTCCCCCACTCTATTACGAATGAGAATGAGATCTGGAGACAATCTTTTATAGTCTATTGACTTTAGATGTACTCCTCATCAGAGGTAAGGGAGACTCCCTTACCTCTGCTCCTCATACTAGAGCAAAAGTACCTCCATGACTCCCTTTTACGTCGTCTCGTCGTAGAGTAACTTAACACTGGCCCTATGGCCAGAGTTGAAAGAAAAAAAAAAAATAATAAAAAGTTGCATGCCTCTAGACAAGAACTCAATTCGCATGCTCTTCTACAAAGTTTGACAGTTCAAAAAAGTAAAAAATAAAATTCATCTGCCATACACGAGTAGCTTTGCTAGAAGATGTTATAGCACCCTCCGGAAATATAAAATTTGGTTGTACCTCATCAAAGAACAAAAATACATTCCATTACCATTCCATACCTATACATAATCGTATCTGCAGCATAATTCCGTACCGATTTCAAAAACAAAGAATAATAACAAAACAAATCACAATTACCATTTTGATATTCATTTTTATTCTGTACAAATTCTTAAAATTATTCTACGGCAATCTCTTTTATTTTTATTTACCACTTGTGTTGGGTCATTCTGTTGTTCGGTTCGCTTTTTTTTTTTTTTTAATTAAATTTTACAAGGTACGAGTATACTACAACATCAAATGAATAATTAGTTTGCAGAGATTTACGATACTGGCCACGCACCATGAATCCCGTTGCCGGAGGCTATTGGCTCGACTCTTTTGCATCGCCGCTGGTTTCTCATCTGAAATTGAAGAAAAATTTCTTAGAAGGATTAGAGGTGGAATTGCCATCAAAGCAAAACTGTGGAAATTATCTCACGGAAAATTTACCATTAATCACATGGACCATTACGCTGGCACTGCTCGCCGTCGTTGGCGAACAAGTGTAATTCCCTGTATCTAATGTTTGTGCATTTGATATCCTTAATCTGGAACGGAATGAAGAAATTAATTATTTATAATTATCTGGGTGTTATAGATGAGCTTACCTCGATTTAAGTGTATCGCCTAATTGTGAGTCCATTGAGATTCGTTTCGAAAGATCAGTACCTGCATCGTTGGGATGGACATGGAATGGTGTTATCATATCGTCGCCGCGATACCAATGGATTTGGCCAATCAATTTTGTTGAGATTAGTGGCTGCTTTACAACGCAAGTGAGAATAATGGAGCTGCCAATTTTAAAGTGCAAATCAGCTGGACCAGCAATAATCGCCTTCGCATTGGGTGGAGTCACTGAAATCGAGTAATGTATATGGATTAGAGATTAAGATGTTAATTTATTATGGACATCAGTTTTATTTAGAATGCGCCAATTCAACAAATATGGATGGAGAAATTCGAAGGACATTGTAGCCGGATTACAAAAGAAGCGACCCTCAGTAATGTAGGGTATGGGAACCTGGTTAAATCGAATAGAAGTTGCTACTTGATGAACGGTCTTGGGCCAGACAAAAAGTGTTGTTAAACAGCAGCAATTTATCGGAGCAATATGTTAAAATGCTCCCATTTCACAATATTTGTTGTTTCGTGGTACAGGCCCCTGGTGTTCATTTATAAATAGAAGTTCGCACGTTTTGTAAAGTGTACTCGTTGATGGCTTCTTCATTTCGAAAACTCAATCTGGTGCAAGTGAATGATGCCCTTTTAACATCATTCAACTGCGCTCTGTGTACTTGAGAACTTATTGAAGGCCATTGGCATTTTCAATTGCCAGTGGTTAAGTTGAAGCAGAGTTCGCAATGAATTGACTAAGATTGAGTTTTTCAGATGGGAATTTCGGGTGCAATGTGAGATTCTTTTAAATCATTCATCTCGCCACCACAAGAAATTGATAAGGGTATGGCACTCTTAGGTACTACAGTGAATGAGAGCGCACCAAGCCAGTTCACCAAATTAAACTAATGGAAACTATTGGGAACTCTTAGAATTCACCATAACTGACTTGCTTACACAGGGTTTCCTTTTTTAGACGCCTGAACTCAGATAAATATAAACCAACAGCTCGGCATAGCGATGTCTTTAATACAAATGAGGGAATTGGAGTGTGCTGACTATTCGAATATCCACAATTGGGCTTAGACTGATCCAATCAAAACCACATTCCAAAATATAGACCTTCTAAAGATAGTCTTCAATCAAGGAATCCTCAGCTATTTCTTAATCTTTCCGATGCACATCACGGAGTAAGGCAGCACTAGAGGCCACATCGACTAATCCATTTTGCTGAAGCTTTCAAAGCGGTCAGAAGTAGGTTTGCTAAGTCTCTAAAACTAAGGATCCATACAGCAATTTGACGTGTACGAGTATTGGTGTCGCGGGAATTTATAGAGAGTTCCAGATTGTGAAATCCCTACATTTACCTATAATTAAAGGCAATAGCTGATCCCAGATATCCTAGCAAAGGTATGTTGCTTAAACCATCGGTTACCAAGCAATGAGCGAAAGTGGGTGCATTATGTGAAAATGCTGCAGCAAGTTATGAAAAGGGAAAAGAAGGTGATCAGGGGCGTAGCGAGGGTTCGACCCGTGAGGGGTGACTTCAATTGAAATGGCGACTTATTTTAGGAACTTGCCTACTGTACTTACGTCGAGCGGTAAATAGTTCCTATAGCTTCAAAACTGTGGCAGTGGTGCCAAGTCAAACATCTGCATTTTTAAAAAATTTCAAATTTTGCAAAGTGTCATTGATTACCTGGCAATATCTCAGAGATGGCAACACCTAGGTTGACTTTTTAAATTTTGCTGGATAGAGGAGACATTGACGCTTATGTCGAGTGGTAAATGGTTCCTATAGCTTCAAAACTGTGGCAGTGGTGCCAAGTCAAACATCTGCATTTTAAAAAAATTTCAAATTTTGCAAAAAGTATCATTGGTTGTCTGGCTATAGAAATTATGAAAATCGACGCATTGGTTATCGAGTTATAACGTCATCGAGACTTAGCCCATAGAAGATGTTTTTTGTTAATTCACCGATGCCGACCGTTTTTTTTTTAAATCGAAACTCGGAAAGGGTAGGTACATAAAGATAAACAAATATAAATTTGCATTTCCCAAAGGTGGAACAAGAGGCACAACTCGCCAGGTAAAACTTAACACAATAGCTAAGCCAAAGGTCTGTTGTCCAGACTCAACCAACAAACTTCTCGAGCCAAAATCACTTTGATTGGTTATGCACACTAAGTTGGTTGCGTCGCTCAACAATTGTGCGAGACACCTGAGGTGAGGTCTTCATCTACTTCGTTGTACCTCAGGCGTGGACTCAAAGACTCGTCGGGCTGATGCGTTGCTGTCCATCCGCTCCACGTAATCTAGCCACATCAGCCGCTGGTGATCACATCAACGTCGTTATATAGGCCGTAAAGTTCGTCATTAGCCGTTTTTTATTATCAGCGTGAACTGATCCGGATCAGATCATGAAAATAAAACAAACTGGATCATTGAAAGATTTAACATTTAAGTTGTGGCAACAGTTGTTTTTTCACATCTAAAATTCAATACCAATTATGACAAATTTCGTATTGCCACCAGCCATATTGCAGCCACACGGTACAATGTGACGTCATAACGCGATGATTTCTCCATTGTGCTTGCTCATATTTGAGTTCGACATTTCGATTGTTGTGTCGGGGGTGTTACCATATGAATACAAATCTGCAAACATTTTGCACTCAATATTTTTTTGTGGGAAACTATGTTCAAATATGCATCATAATTAACCGTATTGTACTGCTAATATTTCCATTTATATTTCTGTGTTATATATCGAAACAAAACATCTCGAAAGTCGGAATAGTAACTTATTCGAATTTGAAAAAATGCTAATTGATTTTATGTGTTGTTAATTGTGTTTCATACTTTGGTCTGGCAACATTACTGTGTGGCTATAATTTACAGGGGCACCAACATTTAGTGAATGAAATAAAGCACGCCACGAAACAACAACGGGAAATAGTTGAATTAATTTTTAGATCATATTTCGTGATCTCGATGAAAAGCAGGATCACATGTTGTTGTTGTAAGTGCATTTAAATCGATGATCTATATGGATCATAGCTGATAATAAAAAACGGCTATTGAATCTTCTACTTCACACTCATTCGAAGAATCTTTCTCTCAAAACGTGCCAAGAGGTTTTCATCCGCCTTCAATAAGGTCCATTCTTCGGCACCATACAGCAGGACCGGGACGGTTAAGGTCTTGTGCACTATTTCTTTGGTTCTGTGAGAAAGGGCTTTACTTCTTTGATCTTTGATGCCTTCTTAGTTCGAAGAAACAGCGATTGGCAAGAGTAATTCTTCGCTTGATTTCTACGCCGATGTCGTTTTACAAAGTAATTGTAGACAGAGCCTAGGTAGACAAAGTCTAAAACTACTTCGAAGTTATATCTGTCGACTGTGACGTTTTACCCGAGTCGCCGATATTTAGAGTCCTTTCTCGATGACAGCATATATTTCGTTTTGTCCTCACGATGCCAGACACATCTTCGCTTCCTCCGTTTCAATTTAAATCCTTGCAATTGGGAGCTCGCTGATGCCTCCCGATTATGACGATACCATCTGCATATGCAAGTAGTTGAACGGACGTTTAAAAATTGTACCTCTGATGTTGGCTTGCGAGATCTTGCTTCAAGAACAATGTTAAAAAAGTTATGTAATAGCGCGTCACCTTGCCTTATGCCTTTTTCGACATCAAAGGGTTCCATGGTGTTCTTTCGTACATTGGTGGAGCAGCGATATTTCTTCATCGTCTCGGTCTGCATATACGGACGAGTTTGGCAGGATGCCGAAATTTGACATGGCTTTGTAAAATTCGTTTCTACATAAGCTCTCATAGGCTACCTTGAAGTTGATAAAGTCGATAAATGGTGTGTATCGGCCGTCAATTCCTGCGTTTTTTCAAAAAGCTGCCGGAGTGTAAAGATTTGGTCGATGGTTGACTTTCCTAGTTTAAAACGGAACGGATATGGGCCGATAAGGTTATTAGTGAAAGGTTTTAAGCGTTCACACCGTATAGCAGCCGCCACGATCTTATACGCAACATTCAGGAGGCCTATTCCTATGTAATAGGGCCAGTTGAAAGTATCTCTTTTCTTGTGGACGGGACTCACATAGAAGCGGCATGCATTTAGGAAACTGGTGTGAAATCGATGAAGCAATACCTAAAAAAATAAATCCACACATTCTAAATGCTGGCTATACCACCTTATGTTGATCGTAGCCAACGCCTATTAATACGAACTAAAGGGTTTTTCAATAAGAGGTGTTATTTTGGTATTCAAAGAAAAATGCCATTTTTTGAGATAAATGATCGGATGTTTATTTCATAATAAAGAGGAAGGTATGCCGTTAATAATGAAAAACAACATTAGCCAAATGGCCACCACGAGCACGCTTACAGGACCATATCCTTTTCATGAAATTTTCCATAACCAAATCGCAAAGTGGCTGCCCTATGTCCTCGATATCCTCACGAATTTTAATTTTGAGGTCTTGAATCGACGCTGGGCTGTTGTTGATGAGCGGCCGGCTTGAGTTCTTGTGTTAACTGAACTTTATAAGCCTTAAGACCCAAGTCTTTATGCAAAATACGGTGTAATGACGTTTGTGGAATTGCCAATTCCAAAGAACGACGAGGAATGGACAAACCTGGGTTTTCTTATTCACTTTGGGCTACAGCAGCAATATTCTCAGTTGTTCTTAAGCGACGTGCACGGGTTTTTATCTTCACATCACTAACTTGTCCCAACAGCTCGAATTTTTCCACCAATTTCTGTCCGACAAGGTGCTTCTCGACGACCAAAAAATGTTTTGGTTTTGCGAACTGTGACTCCAAGATTTTCACCATTTTTGTAGTGAATTTTAATAATTTCAATGCGTTGTTAAAGCGTGTATCTTTCCATTTTTAGTAATGGCGTAGTTTCTACTTGTCAAATGTCTAAGAATAAAAGCTTCAAAATTGACAGCTACCGAAATAGTGGGCCATTCACAATAACACCTCTCATTAGAAAACCCTTTATAATAGCCGCTTTAAAATTAGTCACACACTCACTCTCGGAAATTAAACTTCAGTCTGAAGCATCTCAAAGCTCTTTGAAAACCTTTTCTTCACCGAAAATCTCTCAAAACTTATCCTTACAAGATACTAAAAACAAGATAAGGTATTCCCCCTAGGTGACGTGGCAGATATATTAAAGAAAATCAGAGAGTTCACCCCTTTTCCAAATATAACTACTCAAAATGTCTGTAACATGCAGTTTAAAACAACTTGCAGCTCCGTCACTGCGTACCCCTTTATGTAACAAAGTGCTGTCCGCTTTGCTACTCTCTGAATATTTTCTCTTTAATTAAGTTTAAATTGAGCTAACTTTATTCACAAAAGCAGACCACCGCTGTATAAATCAGAAATAAATGACTGCTCATTTGCTAGACGGGACTCCTATAAAAAAAGTCTTAATTTGTAAAGCGTCGCTCGTCCTGCACCAGAATACACGAAATAATAATTAATTCTGGTCTTCCAGCGCAACCCCCAATTGAGTGCAGTAGCCATTTATTTCGCTAGATTCAAATTACGACAACACACATTATTACCCCAGTGTGCACGTGTGCATTCCGCAAAAGTGCAATGGAGAATATTCTTTACATATAAATGAGTCACATAGATGTATCCTTTATACAGCCAGACCCAATCTCCGACCCAGTGGTCCATTCTTACCTACAACGCTGAGCTGGAATGCCATGGATATCTTTGGCTCTGTATTAACTTGGCACTCGTAGATCCCGCTATCTCGTGGTTGAGGAAATTTCACCTGCAGCGTCCATTCCTTTGAGTTCTCCGACTGGGTGACCTGTTTTGTCAGGGACCAACAAAAAGAGAACAAATAGAAAAAAAAAATACAAAAATCATTATTGCTTCCAACTTTACACAGTAGAAAATGCGAACGGAACAAATAAAGCAAAATCAAAAAAAAAAGGAAACTATTTCCGCCAGCAAGCTGAGTGTAAAATTGGTTCGCCTTTTTGCTCGTTCTCGCTTCCTGGGCGAATTAAAATTATACAAGTATCCGCCGGAGAACGTGATTGCAAAAACGAAAAATCAAATATATTGCACAACAAACCTGGAAGCGTTCATCCGAGGTGTACGTTGAGGTGCCGACGGTGAGGATGTGCAGGTCTCGCTTTCGTATCCAAGAAATCTGTAAGGATATACACAATTATCAAGTTGGGAATCCCTTTATCTGTCCGACGATTGCTTACGGACTTGTCGCCGAGGTTATCCACACGGCATTTAATTAAAGCCGCTTGTCCCGTTCTTGCCGAAATGTTTCTCGGCATTCCAAAGTCAAACACTGGCTGTGTGGTTGAAGTGTCTAGGTTTTCGGAATCGTAATCGCTGGGGGATGCTAGATCCTTTTCGCCAAACACTGTAAAGAAATGAATTCGGTTTTTATTGATTGAGAGGGAATCAGTGTTCGAAAATGGGATGAGTGCGGAGACGTTGGCTATTTATGCGGGAAAATGGTTTTTGGTGGGAGGGTTGCATCACATGTGAATGAAATTGAAATTGAGTTTTGATGAAAGAGAAAAGGTGATGGTGGGAGCTGGCTTACATTCAGTTCAAGGCTATCATTTGAATGTTCGAAACTGGCTAAGTAGATGCCAGTAGACATTATTTATGTATTCCTTTCAATTGAGTTACAATTGGTATTCATTGTTGGCCCGATTGTATGACAGAGCAATTTATTTATCTTTGATGCTGAGCGTGGTTGTTTTCCTTTTTTTTATGTTTGCAAATACATATATCGTTGTGTCGTGTCCGTGTGTGTATTCAGATGAAAGTGGCCTAATATAATTTGTATTGAAATTTTTGGTTTCACATTAAAATTGATGAATTGTCCTATTAATGTGAGAGAATGATTCGCATGTGAATGTGTGTGTACTTATGTACATTAATAATTGGGACCCGCAGACATTTTAAATAATTCAACGAATGAGTGGGTCTTTCACATTGGATTCGAAGGAATCTGATATTCTTTGGTGTCGCCTACAGTGCTAATCGAGTTACCTACTTAGTGTCACAGTTTCAAAGCCCTATGGCCACAATGTCGAATTGTGTATCAGTGCTTTATTTAAAGAAGTCTTTTGATTTTTAAAGATTTTGATCCACTGCCAGACACAAGACTTGACTCCCAGCAACCTCACAGTGAAATACTTTGACATTCTGTGCGTATAGCAGAGCGAGTAGGTATATGTATGTGCTGAGAAAAATACATAATTCAGCGTGTAAATAAAAGGCAACAAGCAGATGGTTTTTCAAGGCTTTTTGTTCCCTTAAAATTCGAATGCACAGCACGGGTGGAAAGGTTAATAAGGAGCATAGAGAAGAGGTACTGGTGCACATTGGTTTTAAACAAGTGTGGGTTGTAATGAGAGGGGAAAACCGCGTAAAAGGCCAGAAACATTTCTGCGATGTTCGAGCGGGTCAATAAACTCCGCTATATTTCTATCACCTATAGTCCTATAAGTTTTATCACATCAAAAATAAAAATGTAAAAAAAACAGCCAAGTTCTTTTAAAATAAGTGTGTAAGTAGTCAGCCACGAAAAGTAATGAGATCTAAATGTACGCCAAGTTCTTAGTTTAAGAAGGTTCAGTGTTTAAAAAAATTGAGTTTGTTCCTGTGAAAAGGTTAAGTGCCTTTACTAGAGAACTTGGCTGCGGCACTACCGTCCCTTTGATCGCGCGCTTCTGAATTCTGGTGCAATGAAGTTTTTGGTTGTACTCAAGCTTAGGCCGAATAAAGGCCTTTTATATTAAATATTCAAGTCGCAACTCAATTGGTTGCACCCTATTTTATAATGCTGTCAAGATCGGAATTGAATGTGTTTAGCAGACGTTGCCGTTCCAGTTCAACGGCTGAAGAGTAGGGACGTCAGTCAAAAAACGAATATGAAAAAGTGAGGGTGCTATCATCAGCGAAAGAGTATATTTGATTAGAAGTCACAGACAAGAGATCATTAATAAATATGAGAAAGAGTGTCGAAGACAAAACAGAGCCTTGGGGAACACCCAGCATTTATATATGGTGAATTTCAAACTTGAAACCATCCAGTACAACTTGAATTTAACGGCGTCAAAGGTAGTTTCTTATCCATTGAAGAAGTGACGCGCCGATCCCATACAAGGCCGTGGGGGGGGGGGGGGGATCACAGGGGTTTGAACCCCCCCCCGAAATTTTTAACAAGTGCACTTTTTTAAAACCAGAATAGAGCAAATTCTAACAAAAATGTAGAATTTGCTCTATTCTGGCATTTTACCTAACTAAATGCTAAAAGATTCAAATCAAATCAACTACTTATTTAAGCCCTACCATTCAAAACGAATTGATTGCTGTATGTGGTAATATTGTTCAGAATAAAATAGTTGAAGCAATAAATTCAGCAGAGTTTTTTACAGTTTTAGCAGATGAAACAACTGACATTTCACGAAAGGAGCAGATGTCAAAATGCGTTCACTACGTTGATTATAAAGACGACATTTTAATCTTACGAGAAGATTTTTCGGAAATTCTTCATGTAGAAAGCACTACCGGAAAAACACACTTGTTGCAGGAAAATATAAAAAAAAATTATCTGGAAACTAAATGGAAGAATTTAACGGCTTTGTGTGAAACTCGATGGGTTGAAAATCATGAATGCTTATTAAGGTTCAAGGAAATTTTTAAAGGCATAGTGGATACCTTGGATGTGTTGATTATTGATAAGGACTCCGAGACCTCATCTAAAGCTTCCTGTTTTTTAAAATTAGTTTTGGCCAGTGATTTTTTGATAAGCTTGTGCTGCTTAAATATTTTGTTTTCGTACACACTACCATTGTGTAAAATTTTGCAATCCGCTTCTTGTGACCTAGTGGCAGCTCTGGACCACGTAAAGCTTGTTTTAAATACGTTTCAAAAAATTCGAGAAGATGTTAGTTCAGAATTTAAAGATATTTTTGAGACTGCACGTACAAGGCCTTTTAAGTATAGTGGATGAAACTGAAGAGGCAGCGAAACAAGAGGCATACAAAGCGGCGCTGCAAAGAAGAACTAGAACTGCTCGTGAGCTCTACGCGCAGAAAAGAAGAGACGAACACCGGCTTCTCAGGAGAAAAAAGAAAGAGCACGAGAAGCGCGCGATCGAGGAAATAGAGAGATGCTACAGCAGGAATGAGATTCGGAAGTTTTACCAAAGGGTAAAAAGAACCTGCCAAGGCTACAGAGCCCGAACCGAAGCCTGCAAGGACGAACAAGGGAACATCGTAGTAGAATCGCAGTCGATGCTGAGGATATGGAAGAACTACTTCTGCAGACTGTTTAACGGCGATGACGAACTAACTCCCGCTGTCAGGCAGAATGAACCATTCAACCTGGACGATGAAGACCAACAATTCCGTCCACCCGACCTGGACGAAGTGAAGATAGCGATATCTAAGCTTAAGTCCAACAAAGCCGCTGGGGCAGATGGCCTAACCGCCGAGCTATTCAAAGCAGCAGGCGATGACTTGGTTAGGAGCATGCACCAACTCATCTGTAAAATATGGTCGGAGGAAAGTATGCCCGATGAATGGAACCTTAGCATTGTTTGCCCGATCCTCAAGAAAGGAGATCCTCTGAACTGCGCCAACTACAGAGGTATTAGTCTTCTTAACATCGCCTACAAGATCTTATCTGCCGTGTTGTGTGAACGCCTGAAGCCTTTCGTCAACAACCTGATTGGTCCCTATCAGTGTGGCTTCAGGCCAGGAAAGTCTACCATCGACCAAATATTCACACTGCGGCAGATCTTGGAGAAAACCCAGGAAGTTCAAATCGATACCCACCATCTTTTCATCGATTTTAAGGCCGCCTACGACAGCATTTATAGAGACGAGCTATACAGAGCAATGTCTAGTTTTGGCATCCCTGCCAAACTCGTTCGTTTATGTAGGATGACAATGGAGAATGCACGCTGCTCCATCAAGGTCGGTAAAGAACTCACCGAGACCTTCGATGTCAAAAAAGGATTTAGACAAGGCGATGCGCTGTCATGTGACTTCTTCAACATCGTTCTTGAAAGAATAGTGCAAAACTCAAACGCTAACACCAGAGGCACTATCTTTCAAAAGTCCGTCCATCTACTCGCCTACGCCGACGACATCGACATAATCGGGAGAACGCAGCGTGATGTCACTGGCGCTTTCGTGGGCATTGAGACGGAGGCGGCGAAGATGGATTTGGCGGTCAATGAGGGCAAGACAAAGTATATGCTGTCATCAAGAAAAGACACGCAACACCGACGTCTTGGACAGAATGTCACTATAGACAGATATAACTTTGAGGTGGTAAAGGACTTTGTCTACCTAGGCTCCGCTATGAACTCAGACAATAACACCAGCGCTGAGATTAAACGAAGAATAACTCTTGCCAATCGCTGTTTCTTTGGGCTAAGAAAGCAATTGAGTAGCAAATCCCTCTCTCGAACAACTAAAGCGACCCTTTATAAGACCTTAATCATCCCAGTCCTACTTTATGGTGCAGAGGCATGGACTCTATCAAAAGCGGATGAGCTTACTCTTCTTCGAGTAATTTTCGGTCCCGTCTGCATAGACGGTGAATGGAGGAGGAGATACAACGACGAACTGTACGGGCTGTACAGCGACATTGACTTAGCCAGAAGAGTGAAGGTCCAACGACTGCGGTGGCTGGGTCATGTAGAGCGAATGGACGTGAATGCTTCGGCCCGGAAGATCTTCGAATCCACACCGGAGGGACGGCGCAGTAGAGGAAGACCGCGACTCAGGTGGCGCACGCAAGTGGAAAGGGACCTTAACCAACTTAGCGTGCGAAACTGGAGACAGCTGGCCAAAGATCGTGCTGGCTGGAGACGCTTGTTGGTTGAGGCCCAGGTCCACCCCGGACTGTAGCGCCACTTTAAGTAAGTAAGTAAGGATGAAACTGAAACCTTGAAAATTCCACGAACAGTATCGAAGCAGCAGCATAGGGTCAATGTAAACGCGTCTGATCCTGAACAATTTTATAGGATAGTTATTATTATGATTTCCCTTTTGGACGACTTCATACCTCAGCTCCAAACGCTGTTCGAAGACCATAAGAGCGTTCTATCATCGTTATATATTTTGATCCCGTCAATACTTGGAAAAAGCGAAACAAAATTTAACGAAGAACATTTTAAATTTTATAAAAAGATTTTTGGATTGGGATAGCTTGAAGGCTGAGTTTCTACTGTGGAAGACAAAATGTCATGAACAACCCGAGGCACTGCGTTCACAGAACGCCATAACAGCCTTAGGAGACTGCAGTACAATTTTTTTTCCCAACATACATCGACTTTTAAAAATTTTGGCAACTTTACCAGTATCGACATGTACACCAAAAGAACGTTTTCGACGATGAAACGCTTAAAATCTTTTTTAAGAAACTCTACCGGTGAAGATCGACTTACTGGTTTAGCCTTAAGCCCAGTATCCTGCTCGCGCTAAATTTTATCTCCCATACAAAAATGTCTACAGAGATAAAATTTAGCGAGGCAGTTTAGCAAAGCAGTATCCTGTTCCGCACGCTAAATTCTTACTTTCATATAGATGGGACACACTTAATGTCAGTCCGATATAACAATATTGTGTGTTATACGTACTACGTAAAATTTTGTTATACTCGGCCAAGAAAATGTCTCCACTGATTTAGCTCGCGAAAGAATTGCCTGGTACATTAAATCGGCGATAAATTTTGACATTTTCGAAACAAAACAATTTTTTAATTGAATATTTCATGGAATACTTGATAATCGGTGTAAGTGAGTAGGAAAAAAGTGAAAAAATAACAAAAATCAAAATACATGTGGCAATAAAATATGGGTGTGTGTCCTCTCTATATCCTGTACAACGAATTTAGCGAGCATTTATCTGTGCTGTGGAGAGAAAAGCGCTCGCTAAAATTAAGCGCAAGCAGGATACTAGGCTTTAATGTCAATTCATCGGGATATAGAAATAAATACTGACGAAGTAATTGATGTATTTGCAGCAAAGAAGGCCAGGCGATTAAATTTAGTTTTAAAAAATAATTCTTTAGTTTGTTTTGTTGAATATAGCAACTTTTTTTAAACTATTCCTACTTTTGTTATAATTACTAGTTAATAAAAAAATGAAATTTGAAATTTAAGATTATTTTATTTTCCTCAATCGCTTTCAACCTTTAAGCCCAGTATCCTGCTCGCGCTAAATTTTATCTCCTATACAAAAATGTCTACAGAGATAAAATTTAGCGAGGCAGTTTAGCAAAGCAGTATCCTGTTCCGCACGCTAAATTCTTACTTTCATATAGATGGGACACACTCAATGTCAGTCCGGTATAACAATATTGAGTGTTATACGTACTACGTACAATTTTGTTATACTCGGCCAAGAAAATGTCTCCACTGATTTAGCTCGCGAAAGAATTGCCTGGTACATTAAATCGGCGATAAATTTTGACATTTTCAAAACAAAACAATTTTTAATTGAATATTTCGTGGAATACTTGATAAACGATGTAAGTGAGTAGGAAAAAAGTGAAAAAACAACAAAAATCAAAATACATGTGGCAATAAACTATGGGTGTGTGTCCTATCTATATCCTGTACAACGAATTTAGCGAGCATTTATCTGTGCTGTGGAGAGAAAAGCGCTCGCTAAAATTAAGCGCGAGCAGGATACTAGGCTTTAAGCCCAGTATCCTGCTCGCGCTAAATTTTATCTCCTATACAAAAATGTCTACAGAGATAAAATTTAGCGAGGCAGTTTAGCAAAGCAGTATCCTGTTCCGCACGCTAAATTCTTACTTTCATATAGATGGGACACACTCAATGTCAGTCCGGTATAACAATATTGAGTGTTATACGTACTACGTACAATTTTGTTATACTCGGCCAAGAAAATGTCTCCACTGATTTAGCTCGCGAAAGAATTGCCTGGTACATTAAATCGGCGATAAATGTTGACATTTTCGAAACAAAAGAATTTTTTAATTAAATATTTCATGGAATACTTGATAATCGATGTAAGTGAGTAGGAAAAAAGTGAAAAAATGACAAAAATCAAAATACATGTGGCAATAAAATATGGGTGTGTGTCCTACTAGGCTTAAAGCCTAGTATCCTGCTCGCGCTTAATTTTAGCGAGCGCTTTTCTCTCCACAGCACAGATAAATGCTCGCTAAATTCGTTGTACAGGATATAGAGAGGACACACACCCATATTTTATTGCCACATGTATTTTGATTTTTGTTATTTTTTCACTTTTTTCCTACTCACTTAGGGTCTAATAGTGGTTTTGTATGGGAGGTACCAGAACTACTTGACCGACATAGTTCATTTTCAATACCAACCTGACGACGGTAAAAAGAAGTCGTCTCACAAAATTTCATTCGCCTAGGTCAATTCCTTTGGACGCTATCGTGCTTTCAACAGACAGACAGACAGACGGACAGACAGACAGACAGACAGACATACAGACAGACAGACGGACATGGCTAAATCGATTCAGAATGTGATCCTGTTTCAGAATATATATACTTTATAGGGTCTCCGGTGAATCCTTCTTGGCGTTACAAACGTAATGGAAAAGTGAATATACCTTCCTGTGGAGGGTATAAAAAAAAGGCCTGGCGAAGCCGGCGGTGGTTCAGCTAGTTACTTATAGGTATTCTAACTTATCTCAAACATTAATATTTACTTCTTTTTTGAACTGGAGGCTTTTCATGAATTATTATTGTCTTAAGAAAACTGGATTTTACTTTTATAACTAGTGTAGATAGTAGGTTTCAGTAGCAACATAACTTGATTTAAATAAAGATTTCTATTTCTTGATTGTTTCAATCGTTCCTTTAAAGTTTTGCCGTGATTTGTCTCCAGTATTGCTTATAAATAATTATAGCCTATAACAGAGGAACACATCAATTCTTGGCAACGAATCCTCGCTAAGCTCAGCTGACAGTATGTCAGTATAGTTCACATAAGATTCATGACATCTGGAGTGTTGATTCAATTTAGTGAATCTATCCGCCAGACGTTCTCCTTCAGAGGATTGCGTGTTAGACAAAGCTCATTCGTTTTCATGAAATCATTATTGCTTCTTCTTAAGTTTAGCAAGTCGAGTTCAGTATTACGCCAGTAACTCCGTTGTTACCATTGCGGGAGGGGTAACATGAGAACAACTGATGTGTAGTTACGAGCATCGCTAAGTTGACTTCAGTCAGAGTTTATCCTATTCATACAAACTCTATGAAGTGACATGACATCATAGTGAAATCACAAAACTAGACCCTGAGTAAAAGTGGTGGACATTCTTAAGTCGCCAAAACTTAATTACCAACACTTGATAGCAACTTGAACTTTCAATTACCGATACTTCAATGTAGCACTGCATTGCTTACCAAATCAAGACAACTTTTACATTCCTAAATCAAAATGATTAAAGTTCTAAATCATTTTGTCAAAATTATTACTTATAAATTCACTTAGAAAATATTCAAGCCTCCTTCCATTTCAAGTTCAAAGTGGGGAATTTGTCAACATTTCCATGCTAAGGCCACATAACAGCAAGGCCACATAAATAGCTTTAAAAGGTTTGAAGAAATATTCACACATCAGCTACACATCCATACGAGAATATAAAATCAGATACATAATATTTGTGAACATGACCCACTGGCATTGCACATCGACCACGAAGACTTCAGTAATTATTAAACCTTCCACCCCATTTGCAGATCGCAGCATACACGTTGACCCGACACACCAACATGAAGCCAATAATCAGAGGACCTAGCTCCGAACACATACAGCCACTTTTATTAAATTGTCAACTGCACCACAGGCCCGTAAAGATAATCATAGTTGCGGAAGGTATCCCTTTTATGTCCATGAAAATGTGCACACATTGCCACAGCACACTTCACCGTGGTTGTCCCTCATAAGTTGTCCATAAAGTTATGAGGCATCAGGGATATTTTTGATAGAAATTTGCATCTAACTTGCATTGAAGTGTAAGTAAGGACACTACCGTAATTTTATACCACTGCGCGCATATTTCTACACATGTGGTGTATACTGCAGAGTCGCATGTTGACTGTTTAATCAACGTGCACGTTTTGATTGAAGTATGACACAAGTCCTTGGGTAAAAGAATCTCTACGAAAGGCTTTGACACACAACTCGTCGTCCTTATCCGTCATGCGACTCGATGTTTCCATCTAGGAGATGTCCTTCCATTTCATCCGATGCCTATCCTACAGACAGGTTTTGTATTTTCTCATTCCCCGATCCCTTTAGTTGTGTTCGAGTGGAACTCTATTGCCTGCTCTGTGGGCATTTGCTATAAAAACTGACACAAGCGATGTGCGTCAGATGGTGCTGCTTTGGCATGGGTAGGGATGTCGTGTATGCTATTTTTGGCGTACATCTTTCTGACTCCACATATAGAATGATTAATTCGGGAAGCGAATGTTAGAGGTCCCTTGTGGACCTTTTAGTTTAATATTCTAAAGATGAAAACGGATCGTGCTTTCGCAGTAGAGGATGCTAAGATGACTAAAAATGATAAAATTATAAAATTGCGTAATCGCCAGAGTTCATTGTCACTATAGTGTGATTAAAAGGTTGGCATTCGTTTTATGAAGCTTCGGCCTCGTGCCAATTGATAGCTATGAGTATTATTGTTTAGTCTTATCAGGAAGCACTTAAGTGATTTCTTTGAAATACAAGTCACGTGGTGACTGGCAATAGAGAAAATTTATGGACAAATTGACAACTAAGCAAACTTCAACCCTACGACAGGGCTTTGTCGCTTTGTTTGTGGTAATGCGACTAAGGTACGTTTTCCTCACCAGGGAAGGTATCGGATGCCGGAGCCGGAGGTCAACGTATGTTTTTTTTTTAGTTGTTCCTCTTGTCATTTAAAAGCATCGCAATTTAGACATTCTGCGAATTCCTTCAATTTGTTTCAAAAATAAAACGAATGTATGAGAATGTTTGCATGAATCTAGCAAAGGAGTTTTTTAGAAACTGAAGCACGTGTGCGATCTATTTTCATTGTCCGGAGTCCCGCTGGCATTGGTCGATTTAGCCAACTTTAGCCCAACTCAAAACCAAAACTACGAATTGCGGTCGGGCCATTTTCACTGCGCCATCTCTCCAGAACGTCTGACAAACATATCGTAGATCCCTTTCAGTCGCTCTAAGTTTATAAAGAGAGTCGGTATGGAGGGTCAATCTAAAAAAATAGTAGTTAATTCTTTAACTCGCAAACATTTTTTACAGACCCGTCTTTGTAGATCCTCCAGTCCATGGGTAGCCTCGTTTAGAGATCTGAGAAGGTTAAAAACTATCCAAATCGCTAACCGCAGAGTCATCAAACTTTGGGCAAATAATTATTTAGCTATGTAGAATCACACTAAAAAGGGATTTTTGAATAATAACCCTCTGTTATGTTTAAAAAATCCGACAACTTATATAGGAACAGTTTGTCGAATTAACTTGAACCTTGGGACATTGGAAGATATGTGAAAATTATTAGACAAGTGTTTCACAATTTTTCAAAATGACCCCTTTATTCCCGTTTTAAGGGGTTCCATATTTGACGTATGTATTTAGGACTACAACTTCTTAACGGCTTAATTCGACGATATGCTATTTTACCTGGTGATAGAAAAAGGAAAAAAAGTGAGAACATATTTCAGGAGACTTTGTTATTGTTATTCAACTCAGTTTAGGGGGGGCAGTCTGAGTCTGAGGTGGTTGGGTATACAAATTTGTGAGAGAAATATTTTCATGATGGTATCAACTTGAAACTTAGAAAAATTATTCACAATGCTAAATGATGAAACATGTATCTCAGTATTTTTCTAAATTCGACCCCTAAGGGATGCAAGATTACCCCTACAATTTATAGGGGCCTTTTCACAGTTTTGGAAACCATAAGTTCAATTGATTTAAAACCTTAGACGACGATACGCTTGCTAAAGTCCATGTTTCTGCATTGGCATTACAAATCGATAATCGAAGGTCTGAGATCTTTCGTAGTTACTTGGACATTTGCGGGCTTTGGGTATAAAAACAACTTTTACTTCACTTTATATTATAGAATCTGAACCAGATTTTGACAATTTTTCAGTACTATGTCTAGAACTGACCATTTGTATTGCCACATTTGTATGATTTGGAGATATGTATGTGTTAATATCCAAAAATAGTCAGTCTTTTGGAGGTTGGCTATTTGACCTGTTTAACTAAAATTAAGAGCAGTCGGTCTTGTTAAAATAGCTTTAGATAACTTGATTTTTTGAGTGGCTTGATAGCCCAGAAGGTTCTTATTAGAGTTGGGCAATTTAGTTCATTTGAGTGATCGATCAATTTAGTTAAAATCACACTACTGAACTAGTTCGCTCATTTTAGTTCAATTTAGTTCATGGGGTTGTTGGATGCAGAGTATAAAGTACCCAAAGAAGCCCTGTGGTAAGGGGTCGCCGACGCGATTCACATTCAAAAGCCACCTCGACAAATAGAGAAACAAAGTTGGGTCAAGCTGCCAATGAAACCGTATCGATTTCTTGGGCACTTATTCCGTAAGTCACGTAACATTGAAAATTACTATCGTCTCCACGACATCGTTTCTACGATCCAACATTTGCTTCAATAATCGACAGAGCATTATCGCCAAGACGATAGCGTTTGCACGATAGCTAATTAAATTAGGTATCGTCCATGCATTGATTTGTTTATTTTTCAGACAATTTTAAGCTTTTTACAGGAATCTTAAAGCGAGCATTTGAATTCATACTTTTTTACGATTTAAATTACAAAATAACTCATTGTTATTTGTCAAGTGTCATTTATGACAATAACGATGACGTCTAGTCCTTTTTTCAACTACTGTTTGTGGGCTCCTGAAAGGTACCGAAAGTTTTCAAACTTTGTGTTTAGTTACGTGAAGCAAATAAAAGACGATCTCGTGCACTACTATCGCTTGGACGACAGTCGTCTTAAATTTTATGGAATGAGTACCCTGGATGCTCGCGTATACTGGCATCTTGATGTGTGCACTGTGGAGTCATCAAAGCTAGAATTCCTTCGAATTGTGTTAAGTCCATTCGCCAAAAATTGTGATAAAGTTCCGTCTCCTCAGCTTTGAATTTGGAGTAGAATCCTTCCTGCTGATAACGGGCCAACCGCAATCCTTCGTCCAAACACTACGTCGTTTTTATGTCAATTCATCATCCTCGCAGTCTTCTAAAACGTAGAGTTAAAATAATCGCAAGTGCAATATTTTATTCCATTATCCGTACTGCAAAAGCCAAGGACCATACATTTTAATTTGTCTGACAATGTCTGACAATGGATAGACCAATTTTTTATATTCAAATATCTGACAACCGTGTGAACACACAATTTTCAACCTGACAACGTTATCAGAATGTGAACGGACAATTTTGTATTGTAAGATAGTTGGCTATTGTAAGTTTATTGTCAGTCATTGTCAGAGGATTGACATATCTGACAATCGTGTGTGCTTAGCTTTAGCTTATTCCGTTTGTATGAAAAGCATTGCGCGGTACTAATAATCATTTTTAGTGTCCAAGATAAATTTTACGAAGTCAAGAAAATTTCCATATAAAAATATTACCTATTGTGACGTCAAAATTATAATTTAGTATGGTAATTTGAAGGTTAAAAATGATTATTGGTAAGGCCAATTGAAAATAATAACCGTGAACTAAATGAACTATAGTGAACTAGTTCATTGAACTAGTTCGTTCGTGAACTACACAAGCCTAGTTCTTATACTTCCCACAAAAAAAATTCTCTAAGAAAGTCAGTTGCATTTTCTTAATACTCTTTCTTTAAACGACTTTTGCAGAAGCTTTATAGATGACGAAGAGGGGGAAACTATTCCTCACCTCTTTTGTTCCTGCCCAGCTCTTTCCCGTTGAAGGAAACTTCACTTAGGAGCCTTCCATTACAACGACTTAGGTGATCTAAGAGACATCAAAAGCTTCTTACACTTTATAAGAATTTCAAAATGGTTCAACAAGTGTCAACAAGGGACATATTATACTGGTCAGAGTGTGTTGGCGTTTTCTAGCTAGCAGCCACTTTCAACCTAACCTAACCTCAACCTTCTTTTAAATTTCAAGAAGTTTCTGCCATTCGGTCACGTTTCTCGTATTTTTGGCTTAATTAAAAGACTTCCATAGCAGTAACAACAAAAATATTCACTTGTCCAAATTCAAAAAAGCGAACTCTACACCAAATGTATTTCCATACAGAGAATGTTAAAAATAATCCATTACGAACATAATAACAAAAATAATGAAAGAATTAAAATTAAATGTACGTGCTTTGGCAAGCTGTGAAATTGTATTCAGGCAATTTGCCAAATTACGAAACCACATTCATTACAGTTAATGGCCATGCAGTATTTGAGTCAAACATTATACTATGCGAGACATATCGCATCAGTGGAAAATATTTAATTCTCTCTAAGTTACAGTATCATTGCAAGGATTATACTCAACTCACATCACAAATGGAACACCAACGAAATTAGACTTAGCAAATATATTCCGAATGAAATCTCTCTTTAGTTGGGGTAATCTCGTAATGGAAGGATATTTAGTCACAAAGGAAGTTTAAGCTTTTACTTTGGTGCTGTAACCTGTGGTGGAAATGATATTTTGGTCAAAACGCATAAATCTCAGAGATGGAAAGTATTCCCAGAATTTTGGGTTTTCCAAGAACATTTCCAGAATAGTACGGGACAAAACAAACTTCCCATTTAATGCTTACAAGGCAAGAACATAATTTTCATAATTAATGTGAGCAACAGGGCTATTCGTAGGTGAATGAGCAATGATGTGTTTGTTCATTTGAACCATTTAAAGACTGTCAGAATGGTATACTTTAGAAGGCCTTTAAACTCTAAAAATGGCATCAAATTCAAAGAATCCTAAATCGCCGTTTCTTCATTTCGCCTAAAACCTTTAAAACGACTGACGAAATTGATCGATGCAGAATCATTTACTCTAATGGTAAATCGTTGGAAATGGCTCTTTATACGCTTACACGTACCATCGAGAATTCCCTTCGACATAAGACTTAAAACTTGCTGATAAGTCAAAGACCGTTTCTAAATCCGGTATCGTGTAGATTACTTGAGATTGTATACTACCAAATGTGGCGACGAGTATTTTTTTTTGGGGTCAAGATCACATAAGGGTCATTCTTAGACCATCTCTTCGGATTGCGATGATCCGATTATGGCGGCTCGTATGTCCTCATACTCAAGTTTGACCTAATCTAGGACATAGCGCATATGGTTTGTCGAAATGGTAGAAAAGAAACCAACCCTCTTTAAAAGCATCGTCAGTTTTTTCTGTGGGGCTTAAGCGCCAGTTGATAGTAAAATAAGCAGTTGGTTAAAGGGTCCGCCAATTATTTTACTAAGCATCTTGAGGTTGCTGTCTCGCAAAAGTATAAACATCCATTTGTAGCAAGGTTTATGTGTATGTATATGTTTTCACTGCAAAAAATACATTTTGGCTAAAAACTGTTCCTAAGAACGTGGCTATAAACGACATAGCCTATAGCAGTCTCACAGTCTTAAGGAACATTTTAAAAAAAGTTTCATCAAAATCTGTCCAGTTGTTTTCGAGTTTTTAACAGCCAAAAAAATTCCTACAGTTTTATTATATGTAAAGATGATGTAACAAAGATAAACAATTTTGGAGAGTCCACTTGACCATCCAACACCAACGAGCTATTTAATGTATAGGTGGGGTTTTGAAAATGGTGGTTATAGGCACCTGACAACCCCCATTTTGGAACGCCAGGGCCTTACTGATGTGATCCACTGAATGCATGTGGCTTAAAATTCCGGACTCAAAAGCCCGATATAAGTGCTGGCCTCGGTCCGAAAAATGTTCCTGTCAAAATTCTTCACCCTGATAACTGGGTATTGAATACCACTACTTTGGAGTAGCTTACATGAGGTATATGTCGCCCTAAATATTGACGATTTGTAAGATTAGTATCTCCCTCTTCCGAAGAGGGATTCTGATTCTGAAATTCATTCTTGCTGACCAAAACTTACCATTAGGCGGCTCTCAGATTGAGGTAACAAGCAATAAGCAACTAGCAACTGCCAATAAGCAATCAGCAACACTTTTCGTTCGAGCGATATTTAGTTGAAAGTAAAATAATTGTAAGCGATAATATTACGTGTTTCCTATTGCAAACTACCTACCCTCTTTCCAAATCTTTTAACCAGTCTACTTGCACACACTCTTTCTTAAGCCGATTATACTGGCATATTCAGCAACTCTTTCTCAAAATAAGTGGTCTAAATCATTCAGTGGTTTAAGTCATTCAGACCAACGTCCCTTATTAAATCCTCGGTTCTCATTTAAGAGAAAGCACACTAAGATTTTACATTGCCTCCAATTTTTTTGTCTACAAATAAATAGTATTTTTCAGAAAAAAAAAATCGGAAACGTCGGCAAAAATCGAAAAAACGTCTGAAATTTAATAGAAATCGTCTGAAAATAAATAGAAATCACCAGAAAATCAGATATTGGAAACGTATGAAACAATTTTTAAAACGTCTGAAAACAAATAGTAATCGTCTGAAAAATATAAAAATCGTCTGAAAAATTTAAAAATCGTATCCGTATACTTGTTGAAAACATATCATAAGTTTGAGTAAAAGGGAATATTCATAGATGAATTTTGAGAATCGGCGTTGCCGCCTTTAATTCTTTAAAATGTAATACTGCTGTCGATTTATTCAGATTTTCAGACGAAATTTCAACTTTTTCAGACGAATATTTAAAAAAAAGCTGACAAAATCTAGCAGATGAATATGAAGAAATTAGTAGATGAAAATAATTTCTTTTCAGACGAAAATGTTTTAACCATTTTACATTCAATGAAAGAGAGGTTTACTTTTTGTAGCCGATTTAAAATGTAATAAATATACGAGTACGTGTGTCCTATCCCATTCGACCGACGCCATGTCTACCCCTTATCATTCTGGGCAATTTCCGGTCGATTCCGAACACTGTAATGGAAAATATAGCACAAAATGTCTAGAGCGAATGACCTTCCTCTTCTCTGATTCCATTCCCGTGTGAGAGAGAGTACGTGTGTGTATCGTGCTAGGAAAATGCAAATTAATGATTATTTTTCATCTTGTCTACACAGGACAATTAAGCGAAATCCTCGTACAAATAAATTCATTTTAATTAATTGGAAAATACTACAGAGAAACAAAGAACAAAAGGATTTAGTTAAATTGTCTTATTTTTTTTTGTCTCTATCCCTGACCCGTTTCTTATAGCTATATCGGCAAAAAGTAATTCATTTCGACCTGGCGATAGAGATGGAGATAGAGAACGAGCAAAAGAAAATGTCTAATCAACCGAAGTGGAAAATTCCGGGCTCCATTGACTCCATAATGGGAATACATTTCATTCTAGACAACATTTTTTTTTTGTTTATGAATGCATATTTTTTGACAGCAAAAAAAGAGAAACAACCATCTGGCCTCCTATCCAGTATCCACACAGGCACCCACGCTAAAGAAAGTGTCAGGATATTGAGTTTTGGATCTATAGGAGTCGTTAAACTAAACCATGAGGGAATGCGGATACCAGTGGTATTAACTCTTGTATTCCGCACCATTAATCCACACTTTTGTTGGAATCTCTAGGCCGCCAACAACAACAACAGCAACTGAATTTTGGAGTAATTCTCTCAAGTATTGCAGGCTCATGCGGTGGTTCCTTGTTTCCGGTGAATCTGACGATGATTGATTCTGAAAATTCATATATTCATGGAGCGAAAAGGGTTCGTCTTTATTTCGATAGATCTTCACCGAGCGGGGCACCGGGTCAATTGTGTTCTTCGATGAGATGGTATATTAGAGAAGCAGTAGATATGGACTTGATTTGCATATTAACACCTTGGAGCCTTTTGGTGTGCGTCTGAATGCGATTGCGGGTAAGGAGCAACAGCAATAGGAATATGGAGAGCTGATACTTAATGGAAATTAAATTGGGAAGATATGAATGGGATGTGGCCGCCTTGAAGCATAAAATGAATAAATTTCTCGATTGTGTATTGAGAATTTGCGTAAATGCGCCATGAGCCGGAGAAATATAATTTGAAAATCTTGAAAACTTGTTGATGATTGGTTTTGTATGCAGATGGTGATGCTGGTTTTCGAATGGTATGAATAATTGGCAGATGTATTGATTTGCGGGACGTTGTGAATTGGTTTCAACGATATAGCTTTGTCATTAAGACTTTTTTTTATATAGGACTCATTTAAAACGTGTCAGACTGACAGCGATTGACTTGTGTATATTAAATGTTGATTGATCGACTTTTATTTATTGACATTCATATATCGCTTGTTTGAAAAAAAAAATGCGGCCACTGAAGCAGAAATTTTTGTCCGAAGTCAAAATATTGATGAATGAAGGAATTTGAAGATTGGATACAATATATTGTGGTTGCTTTAATAATCAGAAAAGAAAGGGTTTAGTGATCGAATGTGCCCATGCATTACCATAGAGAGGTTTATTCCCTCTTGAAAAGCCCCGCAGCAAATCATTTTTTTTCGAGGGGTCTTTGACCTGTCATCGGCTTGGTAACGATGTCCAACTTATAGTACACTTTGTGCTGTTTCTTGAGATTGAGTAGCTCTACCGTATCTAGTAATTGGTACTTGCACAGATAAGCTTCAATAAACCTTCCTGGTACTAGTATTAGAAAATCAAATGTATGGTAAGTTTAAAATATATCCTCCACCCCAACAAAGTCGAATTCGGTCGAATGCATTTTAAAACCGCACCTTCTTTTGTCTGATAGGGGGGGTTACTGATTTAACAGTGATCCTATTCAGATTTTCTTCAACCCCGGGCTGCCCCACTTGATCACTTAGTACTTTGGCTGAAAGATGCCGAAAATTCGTTATGACAAATATCAGCATTGCCCAGTTTAAGTACTAAACCAGCTGTGAAAGTTAAATATGTTAATTTTATTAACCGAAGCTGATTCTGATAACGTCTAAAGCTACTATTACACGGCCATTTTTTCGAGTCATTTAAATGACGCTCTGACGTAAAAATCGCGTCACAAAGCAGTCATTTAAATGTCGTTCTGTGTGATCGCCATTTTTGGGTTAACATTTTCGGCGTCATTTAAATGACTAGGAAAATGTCGGACCAAATGACATGTATTTAGTGGCATTTAAATGGCGAAAAAAAATGGCCGTGTAATCGTAGCTTTAGGTACTATTCCTCAGTCTGGATACAATACATGTTACTATCCAAAATTTGTACAATCACTCCCTTGGACCATTTCCGTGATTTCTTGTACTAGAGCGCGAATACCTTTTGCGTAAGTTGATATTTGGGTTTTTGTCTTTTGAAAATTACATTTTATTTTATATTAATGTGCTGGCACCCATGCAGAAGCTCTGAAGAAATCGTATTCGGAGTTCAAGTTGGGCTAAACGTTGATAGAAACAAGTGGATTGCTACTTCCGAGTCATTCCCTCCAACACCTTTTTTCGATTCATTGAAAGGTTGCACAAACGTTTCTGCTTGGACGCTGGGTTAAATGGTGGTGTTCTCCATATTTTAAATAGAATGATGGGTACAAAAAATCTTAAAAAGCTGAGCAATGAACTGAGTACCGTTGTTCGTGACAACCGTTTTCGGCAGATTTTCGGTAAGAAACAATGTCTGCAATATGAATTGATCGTCAACCCTGATGTCAGCGAGGCCATTAACGAATGGAAACTTTGAAAAAGAATCCACTCAATCAGCATTATAGGCCAGTGCCTCAGAAGATGCACTGAAGTGGAGAGGCGAAGCTCAGGGGTTAGTGTGTTGGGCTACCGAGTGAGGGGACTCAGGTATAATCTCCGAAAAACCATAAATTGCGATTTAAGATTTTTTTCCCTGCGCTATATCTCTTCCAAGTACCTATCATAAAAAAGATTCTTGTTTTCAAAACTCACACATGGACCTGCTGCGCAGGCTAATTATTTACTTACCAGTGCAGAATCTGGAGAGACCTTCGTCCGACATAGCTAGTTACCTTGAGTTTATTTTGTCCTTTTAGGATTCTTATGTTCTGTTGTTCTAACTAAAGTTTTTTAGTCTATATCGCAGGCTTTGAAGGTTGTTAAAAGTTCTCGCCTTTTCTTCCGTCTTGTTCTAGGTACCTCTATTCCTATCCTACAGAATGTGTTCCCCTATCGCCCAGAATGGTCTGCTGTCTTATTGCCCATGATGCCAACGTGGTTTTGTGTCCAGCAGACAATTACTCTGTTGTTCTTGCCCAATTTGCTTAGCCTGTTTAGGCATTCGTACGCTTAGGCTTTACTATCCAGGCGTTAAGTGATATCACTACTGAATTACAGTTTCTGTAATTTCTCTCGAGAATGACCCAAACGCACTTATACTAGCACGTATTTTCATGCTAATACATCAATAGTAAGTACATAAATCTGTAGTGTTAAGTTAATGGCACAAACAGTCTTGATGATTGAATTGATCTAACATGTACAATGCACATCCATCGCAGGATACTAGGACTGCATTCCCCTCACTTTTATGTATAATAAAAGCAGGGTAGCCTTTTTTTAGATCTCTCTGTATGTTTTCGCCAGAAGAGCTTACTGTTTAGGCGTATCTTACCTCTCTTTTGACTGGTATCAGTGTCGAATCTAATAATAGAGTGTTGTTGCTCTTAGAAAGCCATATTTCGGCCAGCGGTTGGTCCCCCTCACATGTTTTCAAGGCCACATTTCTAAGAATCCACAGATCTATTTTTATGTCTAGGTATATCTCTATTCTTGTAAAACAGAGAAGCTACCTAGAACAACTCCATCAACTACCTTATATAGGACTAATAAAATCCACAACTATACCCTCACCAAACGCCCCACCGGCTATTAAAATTCATACATTTTCAAATACGACTTAGCCGGTCACTGTGGCGTATACGTACTATTTTTGTATGAGACCTAAATTTCTGTACACGGGCATACATTTACACATTCTTTAATAATTAGTTCCCATGAATAATTCTCCTAGATTATGCTCCCTATTGTGCGTAGCCATTGTCTGCATGCTGCATCCGCACAAGCGTTTTTCTTTTTCTTCACATATCTAAAGACCGGGTGGCAGAATTAGTTTTTGCAATTTAAATGTCGGCTACCTATTTATAAATTTAAAATCCTCCTTGAGGTACACATGCTTGAATGGAGTAGGGATAATAGCTAAGAGCATTTTCTTTGAATTTGCATTTTGTAGGGGCTAGTTGTGGAATTTTAAAGGAAAATTTTGATTTTTTTAGTGCTCTGCTTTGGGAATAATATACTCAATCGTATTACATTTCAAAAAGGGATTCTAAGAAATGTCAAAGACACATATTTTTGTGTTATTGAATTTAATGAAACATTATATTCGCAGTGGGCTCAGTGGTTAGAGTGATTTTAGTGTGCTGGAATAATATGTGTAATTAGTGTTTTTCATGTCATGCATCTTTCTACTGCGCCACCCCTCGCAAACTTCTAACAAATAATGACATTGGAAAAACTTTTCAATTGTAGGTCTCTTCAATTCGTTTCAAAATTAAAAAAATTCACACAAGTGTGGGCGTGAGAAGCTAGAGCTAATATTTTCCTTTTTTTTAACTTCCATTGAACATGTAGGCTTAGCCACAAAGATTTTCATAATCGGAGTCGACTATTTCTTAGAGAGCATTTAGAAACTCGTTAGATTATATTTGTCCATTAGTTGGGTAGCCACCTGCTAACCTTAAAGCAACTTCAAATGGATCGGTAATGCAATTGAATAAGCCGCTACTCTGAAAAAGTAAATTTTCTTAGTCCAGTTACCCCAATAGAAACTTTCAGGTCACCAATCTTTTCAGAGCATTCTTGAAAGATGAATTGATCTACTTATGTACAGGTGGATCGTGCCAGTGTCTTCTCAAACGGGCTATATTATATTTTCTAATAATCTAATTACCGCCCAATTGATAAACTCTCTCATATACCCAAACATTTTGAAAGTATTTTATACAAAATCATTAAGCTTTCGAAGCAAGTCTTTTATTTGTCCTAACCCACATGGATTTCTGAAAGGTAAATCAACTACTGCAAAGCTACTCGAATTCGTATCTTTTGCCCAATCCGCCAAGGTCTTTGATAAGTTATCTTATAAATTAATCCTCTTAAAACTGTCTGCCCTTGGATTTCAACACTTATTAATAAAATTAATGTTTTCTTACCTTGAAACTGATATTATAGCGTTCACTTTTGAGCTCCCACAAGGCAGCTATTTAGGTCCCCATCTCTTCATCCTATCTATAAATGATCTTAAGAAGAGCATAAATTCTTCAAAACATCTCTTCACCTCAAGACTCCTATCTCCTTCAACAAGACCTTGATTGTTTTTCCACTTGGTGCCTCAAAAATTGTTTAGAGTTCAATATAAACATATACCAATCCATTATCATATCACGCAAGTGCAACAAATACGCCTCTCCGACTATACCTTCTCGACAGCCAATCTCTCTCGATCAATTTCAAGAGGTCACCTAGGCGATAGAAAACTGCTAAACTGCATTGTGATTATTAAATAGTCTACCCTTACACACATTTTTGAGACAATTATCATGACATCCTGTTTTCCTTCTTCATTGAAAGTTCCTAAGATTATTTCGATAGATCACCACCTGAGTTTAGACCTATCCTTATTCTCTTATTTTTACCTAAAGTCAAATGAGTATTTTTGTCACAAAAAAAAACTTTTTGAATTGCCAATAGTCAGGTTTGAGGAAAACCATATCTGTGTCTCTGCTGTTCTGAAAATAACTGATGATCTAAAAAATGCTATGGATCGCGACCTATAAATCACGGAAAACTTTTCCCAAATTGAAACAGAATTTTCATTTCATCAACCCCGTAGCTAGCTTCATTCTTTCTATTATCTAAGTGGAAAAAGTTAAGCCGTATCGGTTGGGAAAAAAAATCCTTCCTTCTTGGACCATAACTGTCATTATATGCAGATGACGTGCTAGGAATGTTAGACAGACTTAATCATCTAGAACTAAACCTGACTAAGTCGAAGTTGATAGTGTATAAAAACACGCTTGACAGTAGGTAGCTATATATTTAGGTTTACATTTTTTAGGTACCACTGTTCTAGAATATATTTTGAAAAAGCGAAAAAAACCTCGTCGCTGTTTAAGAAAACCGGCATAACTCAAAAAACTCTATTTTTTAAGTATACCAATCGACTAAGAATAAAATTCCTTTTCTTTCTGTAAAATGGCATAGCTATAGTGCTTTAGAATACCGCCAGATGCATAATGTGACAATTTTTAATTTACCTCATTTCTGTGTATGTTTATGTGGAAAAGCGGCATAATTTGTGTTGTGCGCAAAAAAGTAGACAATAGTTTCTTGAAAAACGGGCTATTTGTTGTTGTGCCAACTTTTATAATATAGTAAGTACTGTTCCACAACTTTTTCTACGTATTAAAACGAATTGTGCCACTTTTCTTAAAAACCTCTTTTTTGAAGTGACACTTTTATGATTTATGCCATTTTTCCTAAAAATACTTTCTCACAAATCTATTAAAAAAAATATGGTAATTTTGAAAATCTAGGTAAAATATTTTTCATAAAATATTAATCTTGCAATAGCTACCTTGTTTTTAAAGAATCTTTAATCATTTTCATTTCCTAACAGCAATGATATTTCAATGTTATTATTTTTTCAACCTCCACGATGTACTAACTTCAAAGTAATAAAAAGGTTATCTTAATATCATGCATTTTTTTCGGGAAAAGTGACTTAACTTAGAAGCGGCTTATAAAATGCCTAACATTATCTATTTTTTTATCCTTTTTATTTTTGATTACATAAAATATGGAACTATGCAAATTAAATACACATTTCCGAAGAAAAAAATGTTAAACCTTAAAAAAAAATAGATTTGTGAAAATTTTCTGATTCAGAAACTTTAAACTGCTCTCCTGAAAAATCGTGTTTTTTGAGTTATGCCGGTTTTCTTAAACAGCGACGATATAGTTAATGAAAAATATACGGATATTTACGGGTCCTTTATTCCTTAGCATCTTAGGCCCAGCTGATAGAATCTCGGATAGCCCAATGACTCTAACCACTACACCATGGCCACCGCCTATTACCCTGCAACATACTATGCAACATGTGACGATGTATACCACTTTTTAGCAGTATGACATCATTCTTACAGAATTCCGCTTGAATATCTATATCTTTGGAGTACGTGCACTGGAGTTGGATGAAGCGATAAGCATATTCAACGGCGACGGAGGTTGGGACGCATTACGAAGTTTCAAATTGATACGACGAAGGGTTCGTGAGTTAAGAAAAGGGCCCCCTTAAAAGCGGTCATCGCCAATAACTCGGGCCCCAAGCTAAATTTCCGAAATCGGGCAAATTAACTATATTTATTTCTGATAATAGGGTACACAAACCAAGTTTGAAGTCAATCGGATGAAAAATAAAAATGTTCCCAAGCGTTGACCCCCCTTTTACCCCTTTAGGGGTTGAATTTCGAAACCTCTGTGCAAAATGGCAGCTAAATAAATAAAATAAAGATCTGGATTTCATTTGAAGTGGCTGAAAAAAAAAAAGTTTGAGAACATTGTTGATGTACGTAGATTGCAGCCACAAATGTTACAACATGGTTTTATTCGAAAAGAAATTTGAAATTTTAAAAGACGAATTTGATGAATAGACCAAATTATTTTGAGAAACCTTCGACGATTAAGTTTTCGGAGTGTTTACTATTTTTTGTTAACTCTATCCATGTTAAATTACCAACAATAGACCAACACAATCCACTTAAAAATGTTTTGAATCTGGTTAAGCTTCTAATAAACACAAAATAAACCGAGACAGAACAAATGGCATGTGTAGTGTATCGAAACGATAAAAGAAACAGTAATGTCATTTGGTCGTTGGTGCAGTAGCG
This sequence comes from Cheilosia soror, assembly GCA_949372485.1. NCBI lineage: Eukaryota > Metazoa > Arthropoda > Insecta > Diptera > Syrphidae > Cheilosia > Cheilosia soror. Next base: position 120,916,028 of record OX443561.1, read on the forward strand.
CAGTGGTTAGTGTGCTTGACTACTGTGCGAGTGATCCCATGTTCGATCCCCGGAAAAACACATATTACATCTTACGGTTTTTTCTACTGCGCCATCTCTCACGAACGTCTGACAAACATCCGGGAGTATGACTGTCCTGAAAAAGCTTCTCAATTTAGCCGTTCGGACTCGGCATAAAATTGTAGGTCGCTTCCATTCGTCCCAAAAATATAAACTCACACAAAACGAATGGGACGCGAGAAGCTAGGCCTAGGGTGTCTACCGCCTGTTGCGCCACCTATTTATTTATTTATTTTTTTTAATGTCATTTGGTCATTTTGTGGCTGATCAATTTTTCCACCAGTTAGTTTATCAGAAACTGTTACGATGATACAGAAAAAGCAATATCTGTAATCGTTATCTTTTGGATAGTGTTATGTGTCTGATAACTATCCGAAACTTTATCCAGAACCTTTGAAACTGGCCAATAGATTAGTTTAAAGCTTAATATTGTCAATTGATACCTATGGATGTCCGATCTTCTGCTGTCACAACTCAGAAACAGGTAGGAATCTTGCAGTGGCCTTTAACAACATTACGCTGTGCGTTTATAATCTGAAATGTTTTAATCATATTTATTTATACACTGGGTTGTACACCTTCAAGTTTTGCGCCCTAAAAATACAAAAACCGCAATCCTGATTTGCAAGGAACCTCGTTGTGTGCATGAAAAACTGCAGTTTCTAACTTTAACTCGTTCTTTTGGTTTTTTATTTCAACCAAAGTTTACATGCAGAAACTCGGAGAACCAATATCTTGTTTATATTGCCAGAGAATAGAACATTTAGGACATCAGAAAACTTTGCGGAGGCAAGTCATTTGATAATGTTTTATTTAAATATCTAACCCTAGGCACCTAAATGCATTTATGTGTCTTTTCTTTTTCTGTTATCTCATTTCTTTTCGTCTTTATATTCATTTTCTTTTTATTTTTCGACTGTATATTTTATTTTGCATAGTCTATTTTATTTTTATATTTATAATTAGCGAAGCCAATATATCAATTATTCTTCAAACTTAAATAAATTAACTTTTACTTATATAGATTTAAACTTAACTTAAGTTCAATGTAAAAGAATCTGTATACAAATGAATGAAATGAATATCTTAATTGCTTTTGGTGGCAGGTATCGTCGTGTGGAACAACCTTAACTCCCGACGCCCACTTTTTGTATTTTAAATTATTCAAAGATGCATAAGAGTTAACATTTTCGCACAAACAGATGCAATTTAGTTTTCACATGATAAAACTTAACCTCAGTTCGAGCACTACCCTACACATTCCCCTATATGTTGAAATGTGAGATAAGGAATGTGAGAATTTCCTTTGAATTTACATTCTATAAGAGCTAATAAGGTCATGGTTGAATTTTCGAGGACTATTTGAATTTATTTGCTCAAACATAATACCCAGTCTATTGGGAATTGCACGTAGGGATTACCTGAAATTCAAAAAGGGATTCTCAGAAATAACATCAAAGAGCCATGTTAGTCCGGAACGCAATGGGTGTGGGTTCGTATACCTTTTACTAAATAAAGCTAAATATTTTTAGTGTTTGTTTTCTGTATTTATTTTCGAGTTTCTTTGCTGTTCGCGCGAATAAAAAAATGCGTACTTTGCAAGCAAAAAAAAAAAAAAATTTATAAACACGGATGAATGAATTCGCCTTAAGCGACTCGCAGGGAATTTAATTAATTTCAAAGCGTACGGAATAAACAATCAACTTTGACTCGCATCTCATTATCAAAATGCATATCTTCTGCCACAGGTAAAAAAAATTTTTTTTTTACCCAATTACCAGTTGGAATGGACAAATTCATTGGCAGATTTATGGACACGCACGCAACCAAGTGAATAAATGCGCTTCCGCTTTATTTTTTTTTTATTAAAATAATGCCGTACATTAAAATTGCTTCGTTGCGTTTCAAACAAGAGCGAAACTGCAAATAAACTGACCACACATTCTCACTAAAATGTTATTAGGTTATAACTTTTGTGGTTTACCCACAACTCGGGCAAGGATATTATCTACGAAAATAAACGCATGACAGGATAATGTGCAAAAACAAACAAACTGAAATAAAGGCGAGTTCACCGCATCCTTATTCGTATAGAGAAGGAGTACGGTAAATAATTTTGCAGGATTAGAATGCCATTGGGCTTAAGGTCCTTATGTAAGAAACAAAATGTATAAATCCATGGGTGAATAAAAAAAAAAAAAAATAATCAAACGAGATACGAGCATCCCTTTGAAGTGAATGAATGCGTTGAAAGATTAATTGTTATTGAGAACGGTGGAGGTGAATGGTGCATGTGTTGGGCAAAGGTAAACGAAAGCACCAACTAGGGATATTTTATGTACATTAGCGCATAATTAACATTGATGGGGAGGGTCAAATGTGGAATTTAAATTCGAAATATATAGCTTACCTCTGGCGTTTAGGTGTCGGTGGGGTGTTAAGTGCGAGTAACTATTAGTCGTTTCGGGGGAATGGTGTCTTGCATGGGACAGAGTGGGAGTTGTATTTTTTTTTAACTGAACTGAAAAAGATAATGCATAGTAGATGAAATTAGTTGGAATGCTGCCAATAGCGTTCAGTTGATTCCATTGACATTTGTTTGAACAATATGTTTATTTAAGTGAATAAAAGAAAGAGTGGTTCTCAGATTAGAACACAGGTGGCACAAGGGTTTGTTATGCAATTTTCCTGCTCATACCAGTTATGTGTAGTGCATAACTACGATGCTGAACTTCAATATTAAGTATATTACTATAGTATTCCCGACAGACAGCAATGGAAAGCGAATATTGTTATTAACAAAAAAAGCACACTAGAAATACATACAGACAGGTCTAAGGCAGGTGTAGGAGTATGAGCCGAAATCTTCTTACATCCATTCTCCCTCTAAACCAGTCTCCCAGACTACCACATAAGTTATGATACCAACTATACTGGATTTTCCAATACCATACTGGATTCAAGGTCTAGATACTGGATAAATTTCCATACTGGATAAATTTCCATACTGGATTTTATACTGGAATTTCATAGATTTTATGAATGCGTGCTACGAATATTAACCCTTAATCCGAGTGGCGTTTACGACAATTTAAAACAATCCAATTAGAATTTACACAGAATTACGAGTACGACGAAAGTCTTGTGAGAAATTTCCAAGGCATTCTTTAAGGTTATGAGCGCAGAAAACGACAAGAAAAAGGACGATTTTTGTCGTTAACAAATTAGTGATCACCAAGTAATGAAACCGACTGAAAATGTGAGTTTTCTTCAATTGTTTATTCAAATAAATAAATTAAATTAGACTCTTTTCAAGGGTGAAAAGTAACACACCAAAAACAATTTAAGAGTTTGGTAGAAAACAAAAACCACTCGTTGGCAAAGGGATCTAAAAAGGGGGTCTTAAATGTTGATGCCAAGATCAAACGAGACCCAGCTTAGACCACCATCAAGAGATGGACACTTTAAACGCTTTTGTTGAATGTGGGCTGTCCTAGTCCTTAATTAAAATGTTTTGCTACACCCTTCTGGTAGCTACGTTCAGCGACATTTAATAAGGAATAAGAGTGATTAAATGCGGACTCTTTCACCACACAAAATATGTCAAATAAAGCTGTCAAATGTGATTGTCAAAAGTAAATTTTTGCATTTTTGTCATCGTTTTGTTCTCGTTCAATTTTCAATTGGTTTAATTCGATTCAATAAAATGGTACCAAAACGTGGAAAGTGTGTGTTAAATTCGGAATTAAAAAAAATTTAGCTGGCAAATCGGGCATTGAAAAACACTTGTGGTCTTTAGAACATAAGAAGGCATCAATATTTTGCATAGACAACCGATAACAACGTACATAGCTGCGTGCGAAGGCATGTGGGCATTCCACGTCAAGGCGAACCACATTTTTTTGTCGTTGCAAAAGAAACAAATCTGAGGGCAACTATGCTTTAAATTGCAGATAGAGCCGCAGTCAGCTGATGCTAGCCTGATGTCAAAGCAGTTCACTGGTGCGTAACTAGTCAGCCACGAAAAGTAATGCAATCTAAATGTATGCCAAGTTCTTAGTTTACGAAGGTTAAATGTTAAAAAAAAATTGGTAGGTTTACTTGGCAAGGCGTATATCACGCCCCCTGAATGGAAAATCTCAAGTTTTGACCTTTTCCCAGTGTATGCATATGCACCACAGGATCTAGCTTTCTGCAAAATTTCACGATTCTAGGATGGCCGGAAGTACTTGATAATTTTGATGATCATCATCTAAGTGAGTGAGTGAGTGAGGGAGTGAGTGAGGGAGTGAGTGAGGGAGTGAGTGAGTCAGTTACGGTTTTTGCGATTTTTGAAGTCCTGTGTGTTGAGAACCACTAATGCTATAGAGGATGAAATTTGGTAAGATGGGGCTTAATGAACTTGGCAAGTTTTATACTTTCATGCAGCTAATTGCCTAAGATTTCAACTATCTTATTGCACTTGAAATCTAAGACCGTCTGCTTGTGATTTTCATAGTAGTCTCAGCTGCAGCTTATGTAAATAAAATTCAGCCTCTTTTATAAATTCAAAAGCATACTTTAAAGAAAATCTGCCGACAACCCCGCTTACACCCTAGTTTTCCATTGTTCAGAGATTTGAGAGTTCTTCCGTCCGTCAGATCAGGGAATCTTAATTTCAGACTCATCAACAATTATAATTTACGTGTTAACTCCCTACATCAAGTATCTGTACCTGCTTTTCGCACAACCGCGTTTCGTAACTTTTATTGTGTTGTTTCATACCGTTTATTTAACCAACTTCCACCTTTTGTAAGAGGACTTATTGGCTTTTTGGCCTTGATCTCAAAAATATAGCATATTTGTTCAATGTTCTTCGTTGATATTTTGGTGAAAAATTTTAGGTTAAATTCATAATGTTACCCATACCTATTTGGATTTAATATATGTTGAGAAATTGTTTATTGGGTCACCCCCCGTCATTTCAATTTAAGTTTAATTTTTTTTATGGCCTATGTGGTATTATCTCTATTTAAAAAAATATATTACCTAAATATTTCACTATTATTAAAAAAAAAAGTTGTTGGCTCAATTGGTTCCGAAGTTAGATGGGGGTCGAAAATAGCCTGAGTTCCTGTAAAAATGCTTAGTGCCTTTACTAGAGAACTTGGCTGGGGCAGTGCCCTTTGATATAAAATTCAACCGAAGAGCAGACGAACTAGCCAAAGACGGAACAAAAATAAAACTCTCTTCTGCTAAAGATGAGCCTTTTGTGTCAATAGAAATGGCAATATTTTCATTAGCGCTACCATAAGTTAATGCAAGATGGCATGATCTTGATAGTGCTGTAACCGTGTAACCGTACGAAACAGAGATGGTCACGATCACGAATAAGTCGGTCCAGGACTAAGAAAATGGGATTCTTTTCAGATTATTAACAGTATTAACAATCTAGTACATAGAAGGCTTGCCGTGAGGCTACGAGTAACCGCTAATGACTTCTGGCGCATTTGCATGAGTAAGGAAGAGGAGCAAACATCTTTCCATCTACTAACGGTGCTATCCTCGGTTCGAACCCACTTTTTTGAGTTTCTTTATCATCGTAATATCAGAATTGATCAAAATCTCGAGTTGGATACGAAAACCATATCCTTCTCTTACTACGTATACGAGAAAGTTCAAAATCCGAGAGAACGACAATAAACAAAAACACCTAGTCGAAATTCAGCCACATTTATGCGAAATTGAATTTGAAATTGAATTGACCGTTCCCCTTACGACACCATATGAACTTGAGGTTGAAATTGACCGCTTCGTTGAGATTGTACAGCTCGCCTCCTGGAATAATACGCCCAAACCAAGGAAAAAGCCGGACAAATACGGCTTACGATATCCTCCGGAAATAAGAGAATTGGTCAACCAAAAAAGGAAAGCGCGTAAAAAATGGCAACAGAATCGTTCTCCGCAACATAAAGCACACTTTAACTTTTTGTGCAACTTGTTGAAGGCAACTATTAAGGATTTCAAGAATCGTGCGATAGGCTCTTACCTCGAAAGCTTAACTGCGAAAAAAGATTCCAATTATTCACTTTGGAAAGCTGTAAAAGGCACCAAAAAGCCTAAAATCCCCGCGCCGCCAATTAAAATAAATCAAAATGAATGGGCAAGGGAAGATAAAGATAAAGCGGATGTTTTTGCAGCCCATCTGAAAGAAACGTTTAAACCGTACTGAACTAATATCTGACGATTCAACACTCGAAAGTGCAACGCTAAGAGAACTAAAACATTAGATCGAGGATCTTAAACCTAAGAAAGCCCCGGGCTATGATTTGATCCCGGGGATAGTACTAAAAGCTCTTCCTAGAAAAGCACTAATCAAGCTTCTCCATATTTTAAATGCTGCGCTCAGATTAAGACACATGCCAAGCCAATGGAAAGTTGCGGAAGTCATAATGGTTCTAAAACCAGGAAAACCGCCAAATGAGATAAAATCATACAGACCAATTTCGCTTCTTCCAATCATATCCAAAGTTTTCGAGAGGATACTACTAAGGCGTCTACAACCGGTTATAGAAGTCAATAATCTTATCCCTGACCATCAGTTTGGGTTTAGAAGTAAGCATTCGACGATTGACCAGGTTCATAGAAATACTGACGTAATCGAGAAAGCACTAGAAGAACGAAAAATATGTTCCAGCATATTCCTTGATGTCTCACAAGCCTTTGATAAGGTGTGGCACAAAAGCTTAAAACTAAAATTACGACAAGTTCTTCCCGTACGTCTATACAATATTCTCGTATCATATCTCGGCAATAGACTTTTCCGTGTAAGACATGGAAGCGAATACTCGGATCTAAAAGAAATATCGGCTGGTGTACCGCAAGGAAGCGTTCTTGGGCCGCTTCTCTACCTGTTATATACTCGTGATATACCAAAGGAAGATGACACTATTCTTGCTACGTTTGCCGACGACACAGCTATTCTAGCAGTAGGTAAAACAGTCGAAGAAATGACTGCAAAACTGCAAACCGCGTTAAATAAAGTAAATGAATGGACGAGGGTCTGGCGAATCGCCCTCAATGAAACTAAATCTGTTCACGTGAACTTCACATATAAAAAAAACGAATGACTTGCCAATTTTTCTAAACTCGGCCAGAATACCTTTTGCGAACGAAGCCAAATACCTGGGAATGACACTCGACGCAAAGCTGAAATGGAATTCACACGTGAAAATGAAACGCAAAGAGCTTGAACTCAAATATAGAGAAATGTACTGGTTACTTGGAAAACATTCCCAGCTCAGTACCGAGAACAAACTGCTTTTATACAAGCAAGTGCTAAAGCCGGTATGGACCTACGGTATACAACTTTGGGGTTGCACCAAGAAAACAAATGCCAATATTATACAATCTTTTCAAAATAAAGTGCTTCGAGAAATTGTAAAAGCACCGTGGTATATTAGAAACGACGATATCCACAGGGATCTCGGAATACCTACCATCGCATCTGAAACGAGAAGCTTTGCGCGAAAGCATAGAAACCGACTAATCGGACACACAAACAATACAGTCCTACAAATTTTGTATGATAGCAATTTATTGCGCCGACTACAAAGAACAAAACCTTTCGACTTGGCGATATAGGGATTAACCGCGTCTAAATTGCGGAACATGCAGGATCTTTCATTGGAGAGTAACCTGTCAAAAGTTTTCATTTCGTGATAGAAAAATTGCTTGATAAGTTATATCTTAGTTGCAGTATCTACAATTTATATCGAAGGGTGGTGTTTTTAGTCAGTAAGAATCTGACACTACTATGAGCACGCGTTGTTCTCATAGTGTCTATGCAAGATTTTCACCTACCCTCGAAAAAAAAAAAAAAAAAAAAAATTTATGCGAAACGGTCACAGAAGATTTCAATAAAAGAGTACGTACTTGCCAGCAAAGCTGTGGCGGCCATTTATCCGATGTGCTATTCCATATATAACCCAAATCTGTGTATACTCCATGAATCAATAACAAATTTAAGCTTTCTAATTAAAAATGTATATTTTCTATCAATTACATTTTGCGTGAATTATGGGACATCCTTTATAATTGGTTGATTTTGATCAAGGCAAATTGTGACGGTCTTAGTAGCGTCTCTGTTAGATTATTCAAACGACCTCATACTTTTTCGCTGCAACAACTCCAACCACGTTCATGAAGCAGAAGCCTATTTCATATCTACTGTAACCAATTATTGATATCTCCAGGAAAAAAAAAAACAAAAACTAATAAACACCTGTCATACAGTTTTAAAAATATTTTCACTTTTAACCGCCACACATAATATATATTTTTTAAGAGCCCGTCACGAAAATATGTTCAGAAATACTTACCAACAAGGTTTTCTGACCATATTCTACAGCATTGGAAGTAAACCTCTGGCAATATGGCGGCTAGAAGTAATTATATCATACACAGGAAATTTATTCATTTAATTCAACACTCATTCCCCATTTAGGTTAACAACGGTCACGTGAAAAGGATAGTTGATGATGACATTAAATCTATGGCCTTGGAATTAATGGGTTCCAATGTGTCAACAATGTTTATAACAGCACCAAAGGACCCAAAAATGTCACTCGGTATCAAACTTCCATTCGTGGTTTTGCTCCTGAAAAACATGAGAAAGCTGTTCACATTTGAAATTCAAGTAATGATGACTTGAATTTTTTGTAATCTAAGCCCATACATAAAGCTTTTTTTTTAAAGATTTTAGATGACCACAAGTGTTTGCGCCGTTTTCGCATTTCCAACTATCAAAGCAAGACACGAGTTAAGCCATTCTGTATGTCTATGCCAATGGGTTTGTCTCCGGGATGGAATCAAATTCATTTAAATTTGGCCGACTTTACGAGAAGAGCCTATGGTACCAATTACATGGAAACTGTTCGAGTACAAATTCATGCCAATATTCGAATTCGTCGAATTTATTTCACCGATCAGCTATACACGGAGGACAAAATTCCAAATGAGTATAAAATAATGATTCCTAAGGAAACGGAGAAGACGGTTCCGAAGAAGGCTCAACCGCCACAGGCAAGGCCACCCACACCGGAGAAAGATTGTCAAGCTGCATGTGCTACTACTACTATTTTTGCAATGGATAAATAAATTTTCGATTGAAGTAGATACTTTTTATTTTTAAATATAACTTCTCTGGGTTTGGGTGAATTTGTAATGGTTTTGCAATACCCTGAGATGGTTTTAGATAAGTGTTACTTCTGAACTTCGGTTCTGGTCCGAAAATGTTTTTTAGTTTTGGAAATGACCGTTCCAGCCAGCGTTGTTATATGATCTTAATTATCTTATTTTCTAAGATATTGAGGTGGTCTCCAGATGAGAAGATTTTTACTCAATTTTAATGCATTTTTTAAGATTTGTAGAATTTTAATAAGATTTGTGAAGATATTAGCTTTGAAATAAAAATTTTTTTGAAAAACAACTCACTTCGAATAAATTTGTCCATTCTTCATATTTATGGAATTGAAGATACCAATTTTCTTAGATTGCTCATTACAAGTTCAATTAAATTTGCATAGTCTTAGCCCTCAAAATTTGTTGCCAAACATTAGGCGTTTTTCTTTTTTGTTCCTGCGCTCTGAATGGAGCTCGAGCATTTTGAGCGTGCTTTGAACCCATATCAGATCGTTCTGATTTGTTAATGAAACAAAATTGAGCACATAGCTGTCATATCGTTATTTATTAATTTTGTTTATCTTCTGTGCCAGAACAACAAGGCTCGTCCGTCAACCGTCAATCAATTTATTCTGAGCTCATAAAGCACGCTCTGATCATTCTCTGAACGAAAAAAGAAACACAAATTCAGAGCTCTGAGATGTCTGAGCTAAAAAAGAAACACGAACTTTTTTTTAACAGTTCAGGCTATGCTCTGAACTATAAAAGAAAAACGCCTATTAATGACATTGACTGTCATTTCAGTTTTCAAATTACATCGATGATCTGCAGTGCAGTAGAACTTACAAAGTTAATGGTTAGCGAGCTTTGCACAGCCCCGGGATTGCAGCTCTCCTGAACTCAAAATATTAATATGTACTTCCCTTTGTCGATCTTTTTGACTTAACAACGCGCGGTTTAACTATTCCCATAGGATTGTTTCAAACATCGAAATCGGGAAATTTTTTTTATAAAAATCTGTGTGTATTCAAAATAGGTTTACCTTTTACCGAAAACAGTTTTACGATTTTTATAAAATTTTTCATAGAAATATAGGGTTCCAACTCAGTTTTCAAAACACAGTAAATTTAATATAAATTTCAAAAACAGAGCATATCTAAAATACCTTCAAAAACGCTGCACAGGCACACCTAGTTTTTGACTAGAAAATAGGGTATGTATTTTCAAAATTTCCTTATGTTTATTTATAACTTGCATTTAAGATGAATTAAGATATGAAATCGAAAGTTGTAAGATCTAGAAAAAATCTTTATAACAACACTGGTTCCAGCAAACATTTGTATTTGTTTCCGTTCATTGTTATGGACAAAAACTCCAACTCGATTGTGCCATAGATCATGGAAATAGAAGTTGTAACCATCAGGGCCGTCAAGGTTAAACTTTTTTTCATCCGAAAAGACAACGCGTTTCCATTCATTGCTCCAAGAGACATGTTCTCTTGCAAAATTCATTCGACGCTCCTTGTATACTTGCCTCAAAACAGGTTTCGTTTTAAGTTTTCTTCTCTGTAGAGTACCACTTTTTCGTATTATCCTTCGGACTGTTGCTATGCTGGCTGATAATCCACTGTTGGCCCTTATTTTAGTCACTGGAAGAGCAAATTTTAAGGCAAGCCGTAGAAGTAACCGCTTTTATCGCAATGTTGTTGCTTCTGCCGTGCGTCCTTTTTGATTTTTCCCATAGTGTTGTGGATCCGAAAGATAACTGTTTACAACAGTATTACTTCTATTTAGCCTCCTTGCAATTTTTCGGCCTGAGAGTCCTAACTCATTGAAAGTATTTATTTTTCCTTTTTCTGTCGCTGTCAAAGTCTCTCTGTTTTAACTAGTTCAACGCTTTTTTAAATATTATTAACAAAACTTTTAAAAAAAATCGCTGATGGGCCTCCTGCAAGGAAATATTCGCAATGACCTTATCCTAGTGGTGCATCTTTTTATACGCATTTAGGTAGTTCATTGTTTGATCTTGGGAAATTCACGCCGTAGTTTTTTATTTACCCTTTAATTTTATGTAAATATGTAACTGTTCACAGGTAGTAAAAGTTTCGGGTTCCCGGCATGGCAGCTGAAAGTGCCCAGAACTTAAGGTCTATCATAATTAATTTGCCGCCCAAGAATCCCGTATAAAGGGTCTCCCATAATTCACGAAAAATTTGTATTTTGCGCCATTTAATAGTACAGTGATGCCAATGCAAAAAAGATAAAAATGTGACAGCTGACAGTTCGGGGTTAGTAAAAATGGAGCACTATACGAAAGAATAACGTATTTTCATTGTTGAGTAATATTTTATTGATGAAGCTCATTTTCATCTTGATGAAACTACGTAATTGTCGCATTTGGGGTTCAGAAAACCCACAAGTAATTGTTGAGAAATGCATCCATAACGCGTGACTGTTTGGTGGGGATTTTGGGCTGGAGGCATTATCAGACCATTCTTCTCCGAAAATGAGGCTGGTCTGGTCAAGCAGTAAAAATTAATGAAATTTTTAAATTCAGCCTTATTTCGCTAGGGGTTTTTTCACGGCACCTTGAAATATTCCCGAAAAGTTAAATTCTTGTTCACACAGTAGGTTTTGTAGAAATGGATCTAATTTGTTCTAAAATAAAGACCGGGATTTAGGCAATGGTCCTATCTCTAGGTTGGCAATAATTGCACGATAATTTGAATCAACATTTTGCGAAATGATGATTTCGACAAACTGACCTCCAAGCGTACGACCCATGGATTTTCTGCTGTCACTGGTCGTTGCCATTCGACGATTCGCTGTCAAGACAGACCCAGTCATAGTGAATGGATTGTCTGTTGGAAAAAGGATGGGGGCAACCGTAGCAGTCTGCCTCCCGTTTATTTTCCTTTGACAATCAGTCCACATGACAGAGACTGGTACTACTGAGCAGAAAAGCTTAATTGAAGCACTCCAACCTGCTGCATGGTACCGACAGTAGATGTGGCGATTTGTCTTCGGTGAAGCTGTCTAACCCTCCGCTGGTAGCCTCTGACACTCCGTTATTAAGGAGGGTGGCTGGTACAGATCACGGTAACCTGCGGCAGGAGAGATCGACGAAGGGTGACCGAAACAGTCTAAATAAATAAATAAATAAATAGGTGGTGCAACAGGCGGTTGACACCCAAGGCCTAGCTTCTCGCAACCATTCGTTTTGTGTGAGTTTCAATTTTTGGGACGAATGGAAGGGACCTACAATTTTATGCCGAGTCCGAACGGCTGAATTGAGAAGCTTTTTCATGACAGTCATACTCTCGGATATTTGTCAGACGTTCGCGAGAGGTGGCGCAGTAGAAAAAACTTTAAGATGTAATTTGGGTTTTTCCGGGGATCGAACCTGGGATCCCTCGCACAGTAGTCCAACACACTAACCACTGCGCTACTGCGCCCACCGAAACAGTCTAATCCCCTGCATATCACCTCTGACGGAGTCCGAAGGTTCTGCGCGTGAAGATGAAAATTGACTGACGTAGTCAGCACCTTCGCGTTGGCGTTTAGTCTTCAGAAACAGACAGAGGGTGACCGAAACAGTCTACCCCCCGCAACAAAAGTGTTGAATTACAAAACAAATATTGTTATTCTCTCAACAGCAACTCAATACAATTTGGTTATAATGTCAAGTACTTTTAACAAAGAGCTCTTCGCTCAACTGTTGTATGGCTGTCTGATTCCAGGAAAACATGTAGGTGGCAGATAATTGATTCAAATTAAATTCCAGCAGGTTCATATAGAAACTAAGTTACTGCGGATGATCATTTTGAGCTTTAAATCGAAAAGTCGACATAATGTATTGTCCAAGTGTGTGAAAGAAGCCACGTAGCTTCCAGTCATCGTTTAAACGATTCACCATTCCCCCCCCAGCACCTTTGATGTCTCTTCGAAATTCAATGTTTGTTCCTGAATGGTATTCGGTTTTACATTGCATTCAAGTGAATATCATGTGTATGTGTTTGTACATTGTACAACCCCTATGTGACAACTCGACAGGGATATGATGATTTCTTTGTTATTCCTAAAATGCCTTAAGGCAAACTTTGATGCTCATGTGAAGTCAGATATTCTTCATAGAGGTATGTATCACAAGGAACTTTTGAATAGGAATACATAAAACCCTTCCAAGCTTGGCATAAGTTGCGTCATAAAGTTAAGCACATGAATAATGTTAACGACAGCAAGGACATGTTAAACAGACATTGTGGTTCTTATATAATAATACTTTGTATATAAATTATCGAATTTGATTCATCTCCCAAGTCTATATTGAATATTATAATGTTTGCAGAAGAATATCTCTTGTAGGTTATGCAGATAGATTATTTAGGTATTTAAGTTAACTAGGAAATTGTTGTATTTTAAACTAATGCATACATATTTTTAATTACTTCGAAAGGACTCAACAAAAAATTAATTGTGCAGATCAGTTGAGTACACAGATAAGCTGGAGTATATAGATAAACATCGAATGGGTAGATTAATTATGTGTCACCTTATTTTTGTAGCGATGATGTTTGAGTTTAAGTGGCTGATGCTGAGAATTTAGTTTCTAGTTGACCTGACCATCAATCATTGTTGTCGTTGTTGTGTCATTTAGGGGCAAACCCATCTTTGCCTTTCAATACATTTGGAATGGAACAACCATTTTAAAAATGATTCCTCTAATGTTGGCTTGTATAATTAGAACAAGAACAAGGTTTCAACATCTCAATATCCTTAAGGGGACATGGCTGTCTCCGTACGTTCGAAGAAATTGAGAGATGCTACTGCGGGAACAATCTACGGAAGTTTTCCCAAAAGGTAAAAAGTACTTGCAATGGCAGAAACTCATGTAAGTATAGAGGACCTGTAGAAAAATCAGTCGTTGCTGAGAATATGGAGAAATTGTTTCTGCAGACTCTGTATTACAATGGCGACGAAGTGCAAAATCCCGCTGTTAGGCATCAGAACGTAGCATTCAATTTGGACGACAATAGACAAAACTTTCGTCCTCCTAACCAAACGGATAACAATTATCCAAGCTAAAGACCAAAAAACATGCATAGCCTGACAGTTTAACTACGCTTTTCAGAGCAGCTGGTGATTACTTGGTAGAGAGCATGCGCCAACGCATTTGGTCAAATGAATGCTTGAAGAATGCAATCTCAGTATCGTTTGCCCAGAACCCCTTCAACTGCGCCAACTACATAAGTATCAGTCTCCTTAACATCGCATACAAGATCCTATCGGCCATATTGCGTAAATGCTTGAAACCCTACTTTGCGTTGGCCCCTATCAGTGCGGTTTTGGCCATGAAGTGTCGATCAAAATTTCACACTTAGGCAGATCTTGGAAAAAAAACCCAAGAATTCCAAATCGAAACCCACCATCTTTTAAAGCCGCGTATTGCAGCATCTAATGAGATGAACTATACGGAGCCATGTCTAGCTTTGGCATATCAAGGAAGGTCGGTTATAACCTTACCGAAACCTTTGATGTCAAAAGGGGATTTAGATAAGATTACGCGCTATCGTGCAACTTCTTCAACATCATTCTTGAATGAATTGTCCGAAACTCACGGGCCAATACACAAGGCACGATCTTCCAAAAGTCCGCCCGATTACTTGTGCCAATGATTTTGACATAAGACAGAGAATGAACTATTGCGTTTGCTGGTATAGAAACGCAGGTGGACAAAACCGAGTATAATGCTGTCAAAAAAAAGGGACACCCAACATCGACTAATCGAATCCACAGCTGCAGCTTTGAGGTAGTAAGGGACTCTTTCTACCTCGGTTCTGCTTTAAATTTTGACAATAAAATCTCAGAAGAAACGAAGAATAATTCTTGCCAACCGCTGTTTCTTTTGGTTGAAAACGCAATTGAGCACTATCCCAAAAAACTGCGAATATTCTATAAAAATAAAAGACCAGTTGAAGCTTGGACTCTATCTAAAGCGGATTTGCGTTGACGGACTTTGGAGAAGGAGATTTGATGACGAACTATACGAGCTGTACATCTACATCGACCTATTCAAAAAACTGCGTGTCAGTCGTCTAAGATGGTTGACATGTAGAGCGGATGGAGGACACAAATGCTCTGGCCCGTAGAGTCTTCGAACTTAACCCGGAGGAACAACGCAGTAGAGGAAGATATTGCTTTAAGTGGTGCGCGCATGTAAAAGGCGACCTCAACCGACTTGGAGGGCGCAACTAGAGGCAGTTAGGTAAGGACCGAGCTAACTGGAAACGCAGTTTGTTGGGGCCTTAGTTCACTCCGAACTGTACATCCGCCTAAGTAAGTAAGTAACGTTGGCCTGTTAGGTTAGGTTAGGCTACTTTGTTATGAGGGGAACTATCATCTTGATCCCTGGCCTAACCATAATTTAGTCAGAGTGAGAAAAATCTTGTCCTAACACATATAAATTGCCTCCATTTTATTTAAAGGTCCTAATTTTGACACCTACGCTCGGTGTTATAGCTCCTGGCATGTCTGGCTTAGATAGCAATTTAATTTGACAAGTCCCCGACAAGTTTCCTTGTAGACTAAGAGCTAGCAACGTTTTTTCTCAAGTCATTTTAGCAAGGCTGTAACTTTATGAGCTTAGTTCGGGGTGACTACTGAACACGAAAATATATTTCTGGCAGCGCTGCGTTGGTTTACATATTAATGCCATAACCTCAAAAGGGCAAAAAATGTAGGTACCTCATCATTGCAAACTTAAGATTTTGGCATGTGTTAATTTACGACCGGCGTGCTGGATATGCTGTTGTTATGCCTGCCGCAAAGTATTATAAACCTGACCCTGTGTAAGGCCCGAAACACACTTGCGATTTCATTGTCGCGACTCACATTGAAATGTGTGTGTTTAATTTTGCGGCTAAACAGTCGCGCCATTGAAATCGCATGTGTGTTGCGGGCCTAATACTTTCAGATTTTGTCAGTAAAGGCACCTAAAATTGTGACATTTGTCAGACATCGGGCACTTACCATACGTCTGATAGAGAACTAGCTGAACCCCCGCCAGCTTCGCCAGGCCTTTTGTTGCTTTTTTATTTTTTTTTTATTTTTTATTTTATTTTATTTTTTTTTCTGGCGAAAATTTTTATATATTGGAGGTGCCACGCCCTTTTATCGAACTTTGACAAATCTTCACAGAAGCACTCTAGGGCTAATACGCAAGAGTACCTGTAAGTTTGAGCTTAATCAATTTGGTGGTTTTCGAGATATACGAATTTGAATGTTGTTTTATGAACGGTGCCACGCCCCTTTGTCGGATTTTGACCAATCTTCACAGGAGCACTCTACGGCCAATACCTAAGATTATCTGTAAGTTTGATCTCAAACGCTTTTATGGTTTTCGAAATATATATTTTTTCTGTATGGGAGTTGCCACGCCCCTTTGTCCGATTTAGAATTTGAGGGAAACAGCTTTTTCCACTTTGCTTTATATATACAAAGATATCGTAGAACGTTTTCTTACTGACAGGACTGTCCCTCTGAAAATAACCAGCAAAATAGCTCGTCTGCCATTTTATTTCCTCTCATCTACTATACCTCAGCATCAGCACTGCGCTTGTGAAGTGAAAAACGCACAACAATGAAGTTTGCGGGTACCCATACAACTTTGAAAGTTTTCAGATAATTTTGAAGCAATGCCTCCCACCAATGCTGGAAAGACCAATTCAACATTCCTCCCATTCAGATTTGGGAAAACTTTGCCTAGAACTTTCTCCAAAAATAGTAAATTATCAATTTAATTGAATAAGTTCAATGGAAGTCCAAACTTGCGCTCTCCAGCCAAAAAGTCTAAATCTCCAAATTATCACTCTACCTGGTTCCGTTTTCGACCCAGTAGGCAATATGCCCCCCTGACGACACAAACACAGCATTGATGATATTGTACCGCGCACAGAGTGGTACACTGCCTCTGGCAGCTTCTGTCCCTAGGCGACATGCCATAAATAAAAGCTAAAAGTTCATATTCTTAAGTAGTTTTGCCTTGGCCCTTCTCCGCAAAGCCAGGAGGTGAATTGCATTTTCTGATATAAAAAAAAATTCCCAAACATTGAACAACACCAAGTTCACTGAATCATCGGATAGGGATTCTCCGGTTATTTTAATTTTCCTTTCTTCGTTTTTGTTTATCCTTCATCTTTGTGCTCCAAGCTACATCCATTCAATTATTCAGACAATAATTACAGAAAGTGCAATAGAAATTCAAGTGAAAGCACAACCACACACCGTCTTCTAAAAAATTGCAGATACACTGTGGCGCCCTTTAATCCTTTTTTTGCAAGAGTGTCTTACCAAATTTGTATATTTTTATTTTTCTTTCATTGAAAATGAAGAACGTACACGAAGGATACGCTAAACTTGGCCGTATACTAGGGCATCCAAAACCAACCACCAAATACACAGCGTAAGGGAGAAACCCATTAATGGGGTCATCTGTCTTGAATTTTATACCGTGCATTTAAAATGAGGACAGTGGTATCGGTATGAGTATGTGTTGCCCGATTCTTTGCGACTAGGTTAGCAGTGAGCTCGAGATTCGCAATATTGATGATGGCCCTGCATGAGGTAGGGTGAATATAAACTCGATATATGAGCGCAGGATATTGGCCAAAACGAGAGTTTAATACACATGAGCACACATGTGAATCACCGAAACGCTATTTTATTATGATGTATAAGGGACATTAAGATCGTATAACAGCAAACGACAGTTGTTTGCAGTCCTGTCTGGCTATGCATCTGGGTTGGTAGCGAATTCTACCAGTGAAGTGACTTAATGTGGATATGAGAGTATCTTTACCCTTTGAGGGTGATTTTTAAGTTTTTTTTTTGTCAGATGAGTGTTGTTACATGAAGAGACTTCCAGTAAATCAGAGTCTTTGGTTGAGATAGCGAACTTTGTGTGTTTTACAAAGGCTGATGACGAACATGTGAACACTTCCAAATAAATGCGGCAGATTATGCCAAAAAAATATAAAGTGAAGGCATTCTTCAATTTATGAGGCATGTTTTAATATCCTGGAATGTCTGGTTTGGGTAAGAGCTGGTTTTACGTTCAGACGAACTTTTATTTGGACAATCGGCTTATACGAAAACTATCACGGTTCAGTTCAATCTAAAAGTGTTTCTGTTTAAATTATTGATAGGTAAGACAGGAAACTTGTAGCCCAGTTCTAAGCATCACCAAAATCTAACAGAATGGGAAATTATATTTTAAATTAGTTGCTCATAATGATAATTAGGTTTGGGTATAGGGGTTGCTATCCTAACTAGAAACTCACACAAACCAATGATTGTGAGAAGCTAGGCCCGGGGTGCCTATACGGACTTGTTGCAACAACTATTTATTTATCTTTTATCTTAACAGTGAAAACTTAGAATAGATAAGAATACAGATTCCTCGTTCTAATATTTATAATGGGATATGGTATGTAGTAATCGGATTTTCAAACATTCACCAAAATTGAGCATATTGCGTTAGCCGCATGATATCCCTAAATTGGGTATTCTTTATAAAGGAACCTTCTGAGTTGCCAGCACTGATTCGGGATACTAAAAGTGGTTCTAGCTAAGGTACGCACACGGCTGTACAAAATACGTCAACAACGAAATACTGTGCGAGAAAGTATGGCCTCAAAAAGTTGCAATCGCAACTCCGATGTAAGTTTTTTTTAAATACTTCTCTCGGGAAAGGCGAACCTATTTATTTATCAGCCCCGAGATGCTTGCAGATGTATGTTTGTTCTGCATGTAAATTGCTGCAAATTGTAGTCTTGTGGAAATATATCCCCAGGAAGCGAGTTGCAAAGTTTGTTAGTTCTGTAACAGAAGGAATTTTGGAAAATTGATGTCCTCGCAGTTGTCTAGTGTACTGTATGTTGGGGGATGGTCTCGTTACAAAGGAACAGGGTTGTAGTTGTCCAACGATTTCAATTGCATATGTGGATTGGTTGTTGAAGGAACATAAAGGGTCCGCCATCTTTTTTTCAACTAGTGCTTATTTCGCGAATGGTAACACTTAGCTCATGTCTGATTTGACAGATAATTAGTTTTATCCTTCCGCTGAACGAATATGGTTGTGTATACCACAAACCAGTAAGAATAGACCGTCGACTCCTCCCACATAACGGACTTTGCCTACAAGCTGCCGGCGAGACCAGGATTTTTCATGTATTGGTGCTGTACAAAATCAAAGGGGCGCCATTAACGCACGCATACTTGAAAAATCCTGGTCGCATGGTATTGCATAGAATAACATTGCCGCCATTAATTTTGACATTTACACGTATTCACAGACAGGGAAATTCTTTCCGGGGGGAATCGGGTAGGTGTACGGGAAGTCGGCGGTCTATTCTTACTGGTTTGTGGTGTATACGCTTGAACAACGCTGGGAAATATTGCGACATTACTTTGATAATCTTGGTAATGTTGCAGAATGTGTGCGAAAATTGCGTACGGATTTTGGAAGAAGAGAAGCACCGTTAGCTCCGTATATTCGTTATCTTGTGAAAAAAGTGAAAGAAACTGGCATCCTTATCGATAAACCAAAGCGTGAAAATCCAAAAACAGTGCGTACACCCGAGAAAGTCACTGTTTGGTGCGGATTTTGGTCCAGAGGCATAATTGGGCCATTTTTCTTCGAAAATGAGCAAGGAGTGGCCGTTACAGTCAATGGCGATTTACAAAAATTGAAGAGGAGGATATTGGCAACATTTGGTTTCAACAGGACGGCGCTACATGCCACACAGCCGAAGCTACGCTCGATGTTTTGCGCCCTGTTTTTGAAGATTGCATTATCAGCCGCAGAGCTGATGTCGTTTGGCCACCGCGGAGCTGCGATTTGACACCGTTGGACTATTATTTGTGGGGTGCCGTAAAAGATAAGTGTTACGCCGACATGCCAGAGACAATTGACGCTTTAAAGGACAATATTCGTGAAGCCATTGGTGAAACACAGCTGCACACAATCGATAATGTGCTTAAAAATTGGACCGATCGTGTAGGCTACTGCATGGCCAGCCGAGGCAGCCATTTGAATGAAATTATTTTCCATTATTAACCGGAAGGATTGTACTTTCAAATAAAAAAAGAAATTTGAGAAAATATTCAGTAGTTTTTTTTATAGCATTTTCAAAAAAAAAATTATTTGGCGGACCCTTTACTTGTCTTCCTGACTGTCTCCGGAGTAAAAAGATTGTTCTAGGACTAATGGCACTAAATACATGTCATTTGGTCCGACATTTTCCTAGTCATTTAAATGACGCCGTTGTAGTTTCGATGTGAGTGTAGGGTATCCAATAAGTCGAATAAGTCGATCAGCTTAGAAATTGCGTTTTTTTTTGTAAGTGCGCGCTGAAGACCGAGGGTGTCGCAGATGTTGGGGGATGGTCTCGTTACAAAGGAACAGGATTGTAGTTGTCCAACGATTTCAATTGCATATGTGGATTGGTTGTTGAAGGAATATAGTTTTACTTTTTCAATAAAAGTCTATTTTTAACACACACCCGATCGTTGCCGTATACTGGGCTTCTCGGTTAAGTTTGTGGCGGGGAAGTCTATTCAAACTGAATACGCATTGGAGTTTTGAATTTTTAAATAGCCAAGCCATTGTGATGCGCTGGTGTGCTTTGTGCAAAAGTTTGTCTTGCAAAAGTTGTATAGGAAACGATAAATTTACCAGTCGAGTGTCCCAGTAAATATGAAGCTTATGTCTAGCGGTTCTGGAAAATTATGCTAGTACGCAAGTTCAATTTCATGGTTCCTACTCTCGGACGTCATGAATACGTTCGCGAAATTAACTATCATTTTGCGTACAAAAAAAAATCATTTCTTAATAAAGCAAGGCGCACAATGCAGTGGTGTGATAGTGACGCGGCAGTGGCGTGGTGACCAAGTGGCAAATGAAACTGCTAAAGCCTATGTAAACAAATTGCAGACGCGCGCATCAAAGTGGAGTGGGAGGGAAATGGCTTTTTCCAAGTAACTTGATGCCAATATGATGCCACTTATCTCGAACAAGTTTAATTTTCGAGTGCAAAATGGGTGGTGACGACGTGGATTTTTAGAGGTATAATTCCTAAAAATAAAGGCTGATGATGACGTTGAAATTAAAATGCGAGATGCGAGGTGGCACGATAGGTTGTTTATGTGCACTTCTGTGGGCGTTAAATCGGTTTTATTTCCATCGCCACGCCAAATGTTCACCACTCCTCTGCCACTTGCCACGTCTTGGTCACCACTTCAGTGAGTGCCTTGCTTCAGATTAATTGTGATGTTATTAGATGTGTGAGTGAAATGGGTCGTGTATCTAAGTATAAAGCTTTCGATGTGCGACAACCGCCACCACCACCCCCCCAAATCAGAGCAGCAATTGGAAGCACATTTTTTCGCTTTTTACATTTTCTTTCAAAACATTTTAAAGTCGCATTTTTTCTGAATACGTCATCTGATTGCGATGAAAAAAAAAAAAAAAATAATCCTCCATTAAGCCCTATGTTATGTTTGAGAAATCAAAAACGATTTGTTGAGTAGTCTTAATGCCATAAGGCGTTTTTTTGTTGTATATTTGATGTAAAAATTTGATTTCTCAATTTTTAACCTGATTTGTGAATACAAATGCCTAACCTACCTACTTAAAAAAATAATTCGTATCTCGAAAACTCCATTTTAGATTTCGTTCTTAATTATTATGGGAAGTGGGTAGTAAATAGAATTTGAGGACAACCCACCCTACGCTGAGTTTCAAGCACTTTTCTATGCCCATGTTTTGCCATAATTCGATAAGTCCTCATATGCTTAATGAAGAACAATAACATATGTTTAATTAATGGAAATACTTTCTCCTTAAATGTCGTCAAAAATGATATTATGTTCATTATTTCTCCCACAAAAAAAACATCATCGTGGACATAGCATTCATTAGTATATCTAGAGAAGGACATTCGATCACATCAAAAAGGACACGATTACATAATGAACAAAATTCATAAAATGTGCATGAAAAGATATTATGTTGTGTGTATAAGTATAAACAGGAAAAAAAAAAAATATTTTGATTCGGGATTATCCCTTCGATATACAATACATATTTTATATATCCGCATAACGTGTGTGTCCGCCTTTCTATTTTGAAGGGTAGAATATGGAGACAAATACAAAACCCTAACTTATGATAGTAAGAAAGGAGTAAAGGGGTATTCAGGATACGATGTAGCAGGTCTAGTATCGTTGTGAAAATGTAACTCAAACAAATACATAAATGGGTATCTTGTATTTTTTTTTAATTTATTTCTTTCGCAAACATGTTGTTTCAAATATTTAGCTTGTATTTGGAGCTGAAAATATTCTCTATCTCTTTGAAAATTGTTGAACCGTTTTACTACATACCCCCGTAAGACCAGATTTATTTTTTTACCAGAACATATGAGTATATGTACTCGCATTTTATTTTGAAGCAATAATTGTTGCTGCTACTAAAAAAGAGGGAATGGATAATTGGCATTGCTCCCCAATTTAAATGTAGTCAGTTTTCGTTTGACCCCCTACAATTGATTGGTTTACCATTTACTTCTCTCGTATGTATAGATATAAAAAATTTACGGCTGTTCGGCTTGCAAGACCGACAAAAAAAAAAACTTTACAGCAACAAAAAATGGAGGGAATCGGAGGTACACTTCCTGACAGTTTCTCCTGTCGGTTAATCGAAACTAATTAATCAATCATCTAGATCTAGAGGAGTTTCTAAATAAGTTTGACTGTAACAATAATTTAAAATTGCAAATTTTAGCTCATATTTAAACAAAAAATTTGTACACGACTGGTTCGGCCGGATTTTTTTTTTAGGGAATTCCAAATCTTGAAAAACTCTTTTATTGCCGCTGGGCCTCGAACCTACGCCGCTGGGTCATAGACAATGGCTCTACTTATTACATCATAGCCAGGGCTACCGCCTAGACACAACTTGATCCTTTATACTATAATAGTTACACTGCGAGTCATTTCGATAGGGACAACCGCTTCAACATTTGTTTTACTCAAAATCTACGGTTCTTTAGTTTAAAGAACACAACTTAGCTGCCTGTATGATCGATTACTTTATTGCTCACAATTAACGAGCAAAATAAGAGACCTTTAAATTTCGTTATTTTTTTTTATTTAATAATAAACTCCATGTTAAAAATGTTTTTAATAGAATACGGACAGTTGCTATGCAGTCTTCAATTCTAAAAGTGCTATCAATAAGTCATAACCAAGATTTTTAACTTTCTCGTATACGTAGTATCTAAGAGAAAGATATTGGGTCGTATGAATAAAAACTAGCATTTGCTTTGAGTAAAAGGTTGTAGCAAAGTAAAAGCACTTAGCAATTGCTTTAAATCGGTATGAATAAAAACTACTTTGCTAAAGTAAGTTCGAAGTTTCGAACAAAGCATTTACTTCACTGCATGTGTCCTAACGAAAACGATTTTTGGAAAAAAGTGAACAAAAGCTAAATTAATTTAATAAAAAAAAACGATACGGTTGGTTAAAGTTGTGATCGTAACCAATTCGTCTTTGCTTATAGTACCTACTGTTTTTTTTTACGAACGTTAACAACAGTATAGTTAAAACAGGTTTAATGTGCCAATCAAACAAAGAAAAATTAATTTAACTATTTATACAAACAAAAAACACCGAAAACTCAAAAGAAAATACTGTTTTTGTAAAGAAATATGGGCGCAAAATATTGAGCAAATGCTCTGAGTCAACAAAATAGCAGACTTGGAATTTTCGTAGCAATTGCTTTGTCTTCCACGTTTTATTCATACCAATCTGAGTAAAAGGTCGGTGGCGCCGCTTTTCGAAGATGTCAAAAGTTGGAGTCAACTCAAATCAGTTTTTATTCATACGAAGCTTAGCAATTGCTTCGATTTTGACATTTATTTTGAGTAAAAGCAATTGGAAGGTTTTTTTTCGAAAACGGCTCTAACGAATTGAACCAAAATTGACAGTTAAGTTCATGTAAGTATGCTTAATATGACTGCATACCCAGTTTTTCGCTAAAAAGTCCAGCAACGGCAGTTTTGAAAATTGGCTTTTTCTCGAAAACGGTAAAAACGATTTTTAAAAAAACTTATTTTTAAGGTACTATTATCATTCTTAACTGGATAGCAAACTCAATTTTTCCCTAAAAAGACTGCGTCCTTTGATATCCACCCAAATCCCTAATAAAAGTACTTTAAAAAACTGCTCATATCTCAAAAACGCCATTTTCGATTATAATAAAAATGTTACTTTCAGGTAATGCTTAAGTCCATAGTAATACCACTGGCTCAGTTTTGAGCTAAACAGTTGAAAAACAGAGTTTTTTTGAACCATGAATGCGTCCTTCCCAATCGCTAAAACCGGTACTTTAAAAACTGCTCATATCTCGAAAACGCCATTTTCGATTTGGATGAAAATATATCTGCTAGGTAATATTTATATTCTGAAGAATATGTCGTACCCAGTTTTCAGCTAAACAGTTTAATAACAGTGCTTTTCGAATCCAAATTGTAAAATTTGTCAGCATAATTTTACAAAAAACCGCTCTAACGATTTTGATCAAAATACATATTTAAGACAACATTAGCATTCTAAACATGATCACGTACTCAGTTTTTCTCAGAAAACTTTAATATTGCCGTTTTATGAATATTTCTCAAAAATGACTACCCAAATCCCGATCTGTATTCACACACGGTATATTTTTGTAAAGTCCAAAACTTCAGTACATAGCAATATAATTTGAAATTCATCGCCTACTTGCCTCCTTCAAGTGTCAGTTCGGGGTGAAATTTGAAAGTAATAAAGTGTTCTAGTTAATACGTAGGTTTATGTTTATGTAGTATGTATTTACGGTATTAATTACACCTTGAGTGGGTATGATTTTAAACGTAAAATTTGCTAAAATGACTCTGAGATTCTGCGAGATTCGCAATAAACGAGAAAGTTACGTGCGACCCAGTCGGGCACATTTTTTGAATTTGTCATTGTGTTTTGAGATTATTGTTTCACATTAATATTAATATTAAAGTTTTAAATGAGGACAAAACTAAGTACATGCTATCAACAAACAAACAAGCATCTGTCCACCGCCTAGGACAAAATGTCACTGTTGATAGCAACAATTTCGAGGTATTCACCTACCTCGTGAACCCTAGGAAACCGTTGCTACTTCGGTTTGGCAAAACAATTGGGTTCAAAACTCCTAACTCGAAGGACGAAATGTGTGCTCTACAAAACCCTTATCCTGCCAGTTCTACTTTATGGCGCCGAGTGCTGGACGATAAGCAAGAAGGGAGAGCAGATACTGGGCTCCTTCGAAAGAAAAATACTTCGGCGGATTTTTGGTCCTGTGGGCGGTGAGGGCGAATGGAGGAGAAGATACAACCGCGAACTCTATGAGCTGTACCAAGATGTGGATGTAGTCCAAAATGCCAAAACACGTCGACCACATTGGCTCGGCCACATCGAGCGAATTGACAATAATGCTCCAGGTAAGAGGATCTTCGAATCCTCTGGAATGGAAGGCTGCAGTGTCTCAGGCAGAGACTCTTCACGGGTCGGGAGCCCGTTAAGTAAGTAAGTAAGTATTAAAGTTTTAGTTAACCATGAGGAAAGCAATTTAGGACAGTTTGCTGATACGGCACATAAAGATTTAAGTTCCACATAAATTCTAAGGTGACAGTTTAGGTCTTACAAAAGTAGCCAATAAGAATAAATTTGGAACTTAAGTCGTCATGAGTCGTATCACCAAATGGCCCTTAATGCCGCGGAAATGGCAAAAATCGACGCTTTCAAAGAGGACGGTCACAATTTACTTGAATATGTCCGAAAAATTAAAAAATTTAAAATACCCAATCGGTTGCGTATAATTGTTTAAAAAACCAAGGAAAATATGGCAAAAACTTGGGGTGTACGCGGGAAGTACTAACTGCTCAAGATGAACGAGCAATCTTACGAGAAGCTTATAATTCGGCGCGCTCAGCTGCTAAAATCAGAGAAAAAGTCTGAGTAAGTGCTAGTCTTTCAACCGTTAAACGAGTAATTAAAAGCGCTTTCATTCATTTTCAATGGTCCGCTTGTCCATTAAGTGGACCCTCCATAGCTCTCGATTCTCCGTCATCGACTCTAAATCATCAAGGGCAATCCCTATACGGGTAACCATCTAACCATCTCATCCTGGGCCTACCTAGAGGACGCCTGCCTGATTGTAAGGATTCCATAACACGTCGTTATATCCTGGTTGGGGACATGCGTTTAATATGACTAAACCACAGAGCGCTTCACTTTTGCGACTAATAAAAATAAGAAAAAAACACCATTAAACTCGTTTAGGTAAAACCAACGCTTGAGCTTTGCAGCTCAGCACATGGCATGGTGAAAGGAGTGGCGAAAATTTTACCTCGATGGACCGGACGGATTTTACTACTTTTTTCCATAATATACATAAGGAAGAATGCTTTCTGACGAGACATCACATTGAGAATGCTGGCGCTATTATGTGGGGAGCTGTCTCGTAGTATGGTACGATGCTATTGAACTTCCAAAGTACGAGAATGTCAACAAAAACATACCATTGCTTTTCCGCAATTCCAAGACATTTTCGGTTAGATGGACAGGATAATGCTCCCAGCCTTACAGTCAGAATAATAAACAAGTAAAAGTGTTATCATCGGCCTGGCCGATGATAACATACCCTCCACTGAATAAAAGTCCTGCAAAATGTTTGCCACGCGAGTTAGTATGTGTCTAACATTAGTTTTATATGGGAGGTATCAGAACTACTTTACCGACATAGACAATTTTCAATACCAACCTGATGACGGTTAAAAAAAGTCCTTTCATAAAATTTCATTCACCTAAGTCGATTCTTTTGGACGCTAAGGTGTTTTCAACAGACAGAGAGATACATGAGTCGAATATTGGCTTTGAATGGGAGGTAGCAGAACTACTTGACCGACATGGATCATTTTTAATACCAACCTGACAACCGTAAAAATAAGACCTGTCACTCAATTTCAGTCGCCTAGGTCGATTCGTTTGGACGCTATCGTGATTTCAACAGGCGGAGAGACACATGGGTCTACTAATGGTTTTGTATGGGAGGTATCAGAACTACTTGACCGACATAGCCCATTTTCAATACCAACCTGACGACGGTAAAAAGAAGTCCTCTCACCAAATTTCAATCGCCCAGGTCAATTCGTTTGGACGCTATCGTGCTTTCAACAAACAGACAGACAGACAGACGGACAGACAGACAGACAGACAGACAGACAGACAGACAGACGGACATGGCTAAATCGATTCAGAATGTGATCCTGATTCAGAATATATATACTTTATAGGGTCTCCGGTGAATCCTTCTTGGCGTTACAAACGTAATGGCAAAGTGATTATACCTTCCTGTGGAGGGTATAAAAAAATTTCACCCAAACTCAAAGTGTCGATTTGATCATGTCATCACGTACTCCCCAGACATAAACTTCATTAATAGAAAATGTTTTAGGATGGCTGACGCGAAAAGTGTATACGAAGGTGGCAGGCAGTTAGAGGGCAAAAATCGGCTGATTAGACCCATCAAAGTTGCTTTGGGTTAAATTTCCCTTAACTACTTAGAGTCCTTGTACGAGAATTTTTGATTTAAAAAATAAATAAATAAATAGGTGGCGCAACAGGCGGGTAAACACCCTAGGTCTAGCTTCTCGCAACCATTCGTTTTGTGTGAGTTTCTATTTTTTGGGACGAATGGAAGGGACCTACAATTTTATGCCGAGTCCGAACGGCTGAAGAAGCTTTTTCATGACAGTCATACTCTCGGATGTTTGTCAGACATTCGCGAGAGGTGGCGCAGTAGAAAAAACTTTAAGATGTAATTTGTGTTTTTCCGGGGATCGAACCTGGGTTCCCTCGCATAGTAGTCCACACACTAGTGGATCCCAGGTTCGATCTCCAGAAAAACACAATTTACATCTTAAGGTTTTTTCTACTGCGCCACCTCTTGGATGAAGGAGGAAGCACTCATTATTAGGAAAACAAATGCATACTTTTTTGTTACTTTTCATGGAGTAAAAGTAGAATATCTGTATCACTAGTGTCCCTATTCTATTGACCAACTTTGTTTTTAACTTTCTCGTATACGTAGTAACAGAATGATACCTATACTTTTCGAGCTCGAGATTTTGATCAATTCTGATCTTACGATGATAGGGTAACTCAAAAATGCGGGTCTCGCAATTCTGTTCTTCCGTATGTCTGTCATTCCCATAGCTCTGAAATCTAAACGCTTGGACGGATTTGTTTCATTTTTAGAGTTTGTAGGCTCACCACAACGTTTTTTTTTATTCTAGCCCTAACAGTACCTACACAGAAAAAATTATAATACATATTTACAATTTTCTGCGTAAAATTTACAAATTTTAATTGTAACTATAGTCATTACAATTTAATTTCCTGAAGTTTTATGAGTCGGTGGTAAATCTGTTTGTATTACCTGGCTGATGGATAGGTGCCTCAACACCAACTTGGTTGTATCCGTTTTGTGAAGAATTTCAATATTTTAAACTGTATCCTGACTTATTTTGCCTGGAAAGCTTCGATTGTGATGTCACAATGCAGGTCATATCGTCGCGGTTTCGCCAGCACGATAAAAAAAACATAAAAACACAAATTTTCAAAAGACTAAAATAGTAAAACTATAAAAATTGTTATTAAAATAGTAAATTAACCAAATTTGCTATTTAAATTTTAAATAGATGGTTTTACAATTCGGATAGTACCTATAGCCTTCACAATTTTTTTCTGTGAGTGACCTACTTCACTTTGAATAAAAATTGATAGTTGAGTTAATGTAGGCTTGCTTAACATGACTGCATACATAGTTTTTCGCTAAAAAGTCCAACAACGGCATTTTTAAAAATTGGCTTTTTCTCGAAAACATTAAAAACATTAAAAAACTTGATAGCAAACTTAGTTTTTCTCTAAAAAGACTTCGTCCTTTGATATCCATCTAAATCCCTTATAATAGTACTTTAAAAAAAACTGCTCATATCTCAAAAACGCCATTTTCGATTATGATAAAAATGTAACTGGCGGGTAATGCTTAAATCCATAGTAATACCATTTGCTCAGTTTTGAGCTAAACAGTTGGAACAGTATTTTTTGAACCATGAATGCGTCCTTCGATTTGAACCCCAATCGCTAAAAATGGCACTTTAAAAACTACTCATATCTCGAAAACGCCATTTTCGATTTGGATGAAAATGTAACTGCTAGGTAATGTTTATATCTTGAAAAATGCGTCGTACTCAGTTTTCAGCTAAATAGTTTAAGAAGAGTGCTTTTCGAATCAAAAGTTCTAACATTTGTCAGCATAATTTTACAAAAAAACACTCTAACGATTTTGATTAACATACATTATTATTTAAGATAAAATAAGAATTCTAAACATGATCACGTAGGTACTTAGTTTTTCTCAGAAAACTCAAATATAGACGTTTTATGAACATTTCTCAAAAATGACTACCCATCTCCCGATCTGGATACACACACGGTATATTTTTGTAAATTTTTGTAAAGGCCAAATTTCAGTGGCAATATAATACGAAATTCATCGCCTACTTGCCTCCTTCAAGTGTCGTCAATTCGGACTTCGGGGTGAAATTTGAAAGTACCTAATAAAGTGTTGTATAGTTTATGTAGTAGGTATGTATTACGTTGTTAATTAAACAAAGGTTCAGTTACCTGAATACATTTTAAGTGGGTTGGGTATGATTTTAAACGCAAAATTTGCTGAAATGACTCTGAGATTCTGCGAGATTCGCAATAAACGAGAAACTTTCGTGCGACCCAGTCATGCGCATTTTTTTTTTAATTAGAAGTCTCAATTACACATTGGATGTGAATGTAAAATATGTAATAAGAAACGAATTGTGATTAAAATCCGCCCAACTTCTTAAGCCACAAATAATAATGTATACACGGCCTTAAAGGAAACAACAAAACATTTTGAAATAGAATTTAAAATTTCGGTTTCCTTGAAGCTAAGAATACAATAATTGCTTGCAGACCCACTTTTTTGGGTTCTGATTAAAACAATGAGACTAAAACTGTTTGCGAAAACATTACCTGCCCCTTTGGGAACGAGTGCAAATTATACATAATCAAGGAGCTAAAACTATGGTAGGGTGTGTTAACTCGTATGTGGTCAGGAAACCACAAAGCACATACAAAGACATAGGCAATTGTGTGCTAATAAATTTTCAAACAAAAGGGAAGACATCTGACAGTTTGGTTCTCTGTATGTCTATGATGAGATTAAAAATAAATCAGAGCCTACAACATTTTTTCATCATAAACCTATGGAACTCTTAGTTTTGGCATATAAATCACTATCCACCCTTCCATTCGTAGTAAGAAATAAAATCGACACATACACATGATTTTAAATGGTAACTTCTATAGACCTCTTCGATCCAATATTTATCTAACTAGCGAAGATCTGAAGCTAAAAGTCGAATAGTAGATAACACTGCATTTGCGAGGTGGCGTTCAGTAAGGCGAAGTGAATATATTCATCACAGACTCAGTTCAACGTTCAAATGCAATCGGAAGAGATGAAAATCGCCAATGACTATTACACCGCTAATTTTAGATTAAAACTGTTGAGAGTATTGAAAACCTTCTCCTCATTGAGCGTTCAAATTCAGAATAATAAAAATCAACCCTTCATCTTTCATATTTTGAATGGGCTACCCTATAAACTTTTTTTCAAAAGCTCCTCATTTAATAACTACTGCGGTATAAAGGAGCAGCTAGCTACGAAACTTATCAAATATTTGATAAATATATGTACCAACAAATTATCTGCCAAGCAAAAACGTTAAATTTCAGTTAACAAATTGACATTTCTAAAAAATATGAATACCACACTGCAATATTTTTTTAATAAAACCTTACATGCATGAGCATGACCTACCTGAAGGCATGAGTACTATAATTCAACTGATTAGGTATCCAATTCCAGTTCACTAAACTGCACTTTACACTCTCATTATATTGGCACTTGGCCCAGAGTCCCTTTACTAACCTTAAACAAGGCAATCAATTGTAGTTTACAAAGTGCAAGTGCGAAAATCTGCACCCAACAAGTACGTTTTAATAAATAGCATACAGCATACAGCATACTTCATAACAAAGTCATTGACCACAATGGCTCAATTGCCGAGTAAAACAATCAAGTCCTTGGCATGCCATTCTCTACATTTTCTGGAGCTTAACTCAAATGCACTTACCGACAACAACATTGAATGCAGTGAGAAGAAACAGCAACGAGGTGAATCCATTTGAAACACACACACTCGTTAGGAATTTCACTGGCATCCAGCAGATATTATCCAATGTATCCAGGCCGTATCAACATATTTTGGTAATCCTCAAATATTTGAATTTTCCATTGCACTCGTTTGGTTTTGATGCACATTCACTTCTCATAATTATTGAAGACGATTTAGGCAAGGAATTTAATCATAGTACGAACTTAATTCAATTCCAGTTAGAACTGCATTAGCAGAAAATTAAAAATTGGGGTAGGTTTTTTTATTTGTTTTGATTTTGCAAACGAACTTAGATCCGCCTTTAAAAATGATAACGAGCCACACGAGTCACGAACTGTATACCGAAGCTGTTGAGCAGGAACTGTTGCAAGAATTCGTAATTCTGCCGACACGGATGAATCTTATTGCGGAAAGTTCTCTGTCCCGAAGCACAATGTTTCCGAACGCTTTTGATTGAGCTTTGGACGTGGGGGGTGAAACTGTTCCTAGTTCTCCATGGTGAAGTAGTGACATAAGGGGTGGTCACTGTTAAGCATTGAAGGGGATTTTTATAGATTGGTAAACATTGAAGCTTTGTTAAAGGAAAGCACGTGTAGTTTGTTGGTAAATCTAGTAAGCTCTTATATTTTAAGCGATTAGGATAAAAATGCCACTTAAATATTTTATTACTGCGATAAGGAGAATAAAGATTGTAGGTTTTTTGTTTGCCTTTTGAGATTGATTCGATCACTGAAATTCGGCTTTTTTTTCTAATTACACTCCCAGACTTGGACTTTGTTAAAGAAAAACAGAGACAATAAGGACAACCACAGTTATTAGTAGATATGTAGGACATAGGTATATCAAATACAGTATCGAAAAATTTGTTTCCAATCAATGATATCCAAGAACTAGATGCAGCGCTTTAGAATGTTTTTTTCAAAAAAGACGAACCCTCTACGTTCATAGTTGTGGGCTGGGCCATGTCCTACCTGCCTGCCTTTGGTCAAGCAAAATGTGCCCTTTTTGCCACATTTTCCTTAACTTTTTTGAGCATATTGAGCGGTATTACCGATGATTTCGGCGATGTTGCTTGTCAGTGGTCTGAGACTTCTGGCGTATACTTAGCTTTTCAAATAACCCCACAAAAAGTCCGGCGGTATCTAATCTGGATTTCTGCGTGGCTAGTCAAAGTAGCATTTTATTTTAACCACAATGTTTTCGACGATATGCACGTTGTGTTAACACAATCGAATGATTATTTTCAACGTACGTCACTATTTCGGCGCTTTTTTTAGGTGTGAAGCGATTCATGGTTAAATTGTAGTGAATTATTGTTTCAAAAACATGTCTGCTCTACATACAGACAAAAAAGATGGCGCATCCGTTGGATTTATAATTCATAATTCATAATTCATAATTCATAATTCATAATTCATAATTCATAATTCATAATTCATAATTCATAATTCATAATTCATAATTCATAATTCATAATTCATAATTCATAATTCATAATTCATAATTCATAATTCATAATTCATAATTCATAATTCATAATTCATAATTCATAATTCATAATTCATAATTCATAATTCATAATTCATAATTCATAATTCATAATTCATAATTCATAATTCATAATTCATAATTCATAATTCATAATTCATAATTCATAATTCATAATTCATAATTCATAATTCATAATTCATAATTCATAATTCATAATTCATAATTCATAATTCATAATTCATAATTCATAATTCATAATTCATAATTCATAATTCATAATTCATAATTCATAATTCATAATTCATAATTCATAATTCATAATTCATAATTCATAATTCATAATTCATAATTCATAATTCATAATTCATAATTCATAATTCATAATTCATAATTCATAATTCATAATTCATAATTCATAATTCATAATTCATAATTCATAATTCATAATTCATAATTCATAATTCATAATTCATAATTCATAATTCATAATTCATAATTCATAATTCATTATTCAGTATTCATTATTCATTATTCATTATTCATTATTCATTATTCATTATTCATTATTCATTATTCATTATTCATTATTCATTATTCATTATTCATTATTCATTATTCATTATTCATTATTCATTATTCATTATTCATTATTCATTATTCATTATTCATTATTCATTATTCATTATTCATTATTCATTATTCATTATTCATTATTCATTATTCATTATTCATTATTCATTATTCATTATTCATTATTCATTATTCATTATTTATTGAAATTTTTGCAAACGCATTCAAGTACTGCGAGTTGTGGTCCACGACGAGTGTTTTTCCAAGTGAGCTCAGTGTGGCTCAGAAACAAAGATACAAGTGCCAAGATCCAAAGGGACATTAATCAACCGAAAGACAAGCTTAGTTCTATATTGATCCTGACTGATACTATTAAGCTTAGATGAAAGTCACAAGCCAGAACCCCCAACGACTTCAGAATGATTTAAACCGAAAGCAGACCAAAGTATGCCGCATTGGCAATTCTGTTAAATTCAGGTCAAGGTCAGTTCTGCTCTAGAATGGTAGCAACGCACTTGTTGTCCAATATTTTTCCATAATTTTAGTTGCATTCCTATTCCACTTCCTCTTAACATTACCCTAAGCATAACTCAAGAAAAATGTTCATTACTTTTTTGTCACTTCCGATAAATCTCTTAATGCATGATGACATAAACTTGGAGTTTCGTGAATGCAACTCGCTATTCTTGTATTTTTTGTTGCATTCATTCTCACAAACGAATGCGTTCAGTAGTAATTTTCCGGTCAACTCTTTTGCAATCGCATTTTATGCTGGGAAAATGGGACAGCTCTTGCAATTTATTGCTTTTCTCGACCCCAACAAGGACGACACCAACACCAGCCGTGGAGTGGGTGGCTCTGCGGAAAAATACCACAAATACTTTACTCAGATACACCATCCTCATATGAGTGTAGTAGAGGTAATCCATTCACTTTAGTACGGTAATATTCTAAAATTTAATAAAACCCATCTGTGGATATCCACGAGAGCGCAAACTTCATTTGAAATACAGAGCAAGTGATACGCGGAAGAAAAAAAAATCCTAAATTTCCATTGACACACGCAGCAAGTAACTGGATCAAACTGAATTCGTTCATTGAAATATTTTCAAACTGTCGTCATAGCTGGAGGATGGCCAGCCACGCGGAACAACCGATTTATGCTCTGCTAAATCATAAAAGTCGAATTTTCGTCGTATCGCCCATAGATACACGGATACGGTTATCAAAATTGGATGACATTTCGCATTGAGTCCGTTTGGAAGCGATTGGCCTACACACAGTGGTTGGGTATAGTTCTACATTAGGATCAGGCCAGAGAAGCGGCTCATACAGATTTTCCGCACTATTTTCAATATTCGTTGCGAGGTTGAGCTTGGGTTGGAGTAGGAGGATTTCTGGGAGCGGCTCTTGCTTGTGCAGAGAAATAATTTTTACGGTAGGAAGATTTATGGGATTTACCGGAATAGAGAAATTGCAAGGAATATTTCCATAGAAATGGAAGCGTGTGTGCAAAATCCAAACGAATATTCTGTCAGTGAGTTGAAAGGGGATTAGAAATCATGACGGTTTTTCCTTTTTTTTTTCACTTGTGAAAAATCGTCGAAGTCTCAATGGAGCATGGGACTAAAGCGTTTTAAAAGCTGGATAATATTTCCATTTAGGTGACGTGTGCAAAAGGACTTTTTCGACTTTTTGATTCGATGCCTAATGTGTAGGTAGTAGGCTTATCATATTCATTATGATTGAGTGGATATCTTTCAGCGGATTTTATAAATTGGAACTTTCAATTGGGATTTTCTTAGCGTTAGCATTGGTGGCTACCTGGAAAATAAAGTCTTTTAAATTTGATGATTAGATTTGAAAGACGAAGGGCTAATCCTTGGAGTTTCGATACTTTAAAATTAAAGGCGCAGGCTAACATTGGGCATGTTTTATTGAAAATCTACACTCCGCGCCACTTGAATAGCATATACACCACTAAGGTCGGTTTTCTATCACCCACTGCTTTCAAAACAATTTTTTTAATTAAAGTAAAATTGAATTAATTTATTTAAAGTTTTAGACTAGAAAAAAGATTTAAAACTAGAGTTTTAAGTATTAACAAAATATTATTAACTAAAAACCGGCAAAATGTGTGGTATTAATTTTGCAGAAAATTCTGCTTCTTTTTAACACAAACTTTACCTAAATTTTAGGTAATTGGAGTATTTTAGATTTAAAAAAAAAAATTGTTCAATTGTATTTTGAGCCACCTTTTAGTTCCAAAATGCACACTGGTTTGGAAGGGATGCATACAAATTTGTGAAATAATTTAGCGAAATCGAGCTTCAAACCTATTCGATGGCTTGGGTTAGTTCAAATAGTCGAATATTGTTATCCCGATCCATAGATTTGACGTGTCAACCATCCCCAAACATTTTC
The DNA here is from genome assembly GCA_949372485.1 of Cheilosia soror. Classification (NCBI taxonomy): domain Eukaryota; kingdom Metazoa; phylum Arthropoda; class Insecta; order Diptera; family Syrphidae; genus Cheilosia; species Cheilosia soror. The sequence continues at coordinate 120,952,149 of OX443561.1, forward strand.
GTTGATATTCAAATCCGATGACTATGACGATTGACCGGCCTCTGCTTAATAGCTCCACATTTTGGCTCTATATACACGTTTTAATATCCCGGGCTGTATGTTGATAAATCCACTGCAGATGTTCAAAAAGGTTATGAAAGTATGGAACGCCCTTTTTCAATATACAATTGTAAGACAACGCATTCATTGTGGTTGACAAAAGCGTTAATTTGCAGGTGCCATAATACTAAACGGCCCGCACACCATCCCACCTTCAACTCTGATGATGAATTTCTTTGCGGAGGTTAAGGTGCCTGTCCATTTGAGAGTACTTTCGCTAGTAAACTCTCGAGAATAACTCTCGGGTGGCTGTCCATTTGAGAGTAATAATTTCGAGATTTTAATCTCGCGAGTTCTTTGATAACATTTTGAGAGTAGATTCCCTGAGAGTACTCTCATTACAGGATTTCAGGGATTTTAACCGTTTGACAACAAGTAATAATATTTCAATATTAATTCAATCTGTTGGGCCAAATATTTTTAAAAAGGATGCCAAGTTAAGGGAAACCTTGGTATTGCTTGTGAGTGTGTACGGGTAATACTATGAGTTGATTTATTTTCTCCGATATCCATTGTTTTGCCATGTCGACTCTCGACAGCTGCTCCCAAAATACGAACCATGTTGGAATTTTGCGAGCTAATCTCCGATAGTGACCAGAACATGTGTCCACTTGCGACTGCGAGTGACTTTTAAAAGGCTTGAATCTCGAGAGTAAAAAGTTAACTCTCCGTGAACTACTCTCAAGACTATGTCCACTTGCGAGTTTGCTCTCGAGAGCTACTTGAGAGCTGCTCGCAGCATTTTTACTCTCAAATGGACAGGCACCTTGGAAAGAGAAGCGGGAATTCCAAATTAAGTTTTTTTTTTGTCTGAGAAGAAGAAGAAGACCTCACAATGCCACTACGATAACTACAAAATTTTGTCATGATTTTTGGAAAAGCGTCGAGAGAATTTGACGCTTTTTATACTGAGCTATGTCGGTCAAGTAGTTCTGGTACCTCCCATACAAAACCACTATTAGAGCCATGTATCCCTCTGTCTGTTGAAAACACCTTCGCGTCCTAACGAATCGACTTAGGTGAATGAAATTTTGTTAGAGGACTTCTTTTTACCGTTGTCAGGTTGGTATTAAAAATAGTCTACGTCGGTCAAGTAGTTCTAGTACCTACCATACAAAACCAACATTAGACACAGCGTGTACCTGGTACATTACATATGTACACTGTACAGTGGATGTATCAAAGCATCGGCCAGGCCGATGATAACACTTTTACTTGTTTTAATATAAGTCACCTTTCCGCATTAGTAAGCACAACGTGTATGCAGCCTTTCATGGATTTTATCCATAGTTATACTAGTGGGCGCAGTAGCGCAGTGGTTAGCGTGCTGGACTACTGTGCGAGGGATCCTAGGTTCGATCCCTGGAAAAACACAAATTACATCTAAAAGTTTTTGCTACTGCGCCACCTCTCGCTAACGTCTGACAAACTGTCATAAAAATGCTTCTCAATTCAGCCGTTCGGACTGGGCATAAAATTGTAGGTCCCTTCCATTCGTCCTAAAAATAGAAACTCACACAAAACGAATGGTTGCTAGAAGCTAGGGGTAGGCCCATTTATTTATTTTTTTATTTATTTTTAAGAACCACCGAAACGATTGAGCTAACGTTTTGAGGCAGTCTTAGATATTGACCCGGGAGTGTTCCTGTAAAGATTGGTCGAAATTTTACAAAGGGCGTGAATTCAATTGAATTACGAACCGATTTCAATGAACTAGAGTTAGAAGGTTGATTGCGATTCATAATCGCTTATGACGAGTTACAAACAAATCTATTTTAGGTGGTACGAAGTTCACCGGGTTATATACTGTTAAACACGCCTGGGGGTCGATTCTGGTTCGGCGAAAAAGTGAAATGAAAATATTTTCACTCTTTCACCGCAAATTCGATTCTCGTTCTATGAAAAGGTGAAACCAAACGTCAAAAATTTTTATATGAATAATTTCTTTTCACGCGCTCATTTGTAAGTGAATAGATCAGTGAAAGAGTGAAAATGGGGATTCGAATAAAAAAAACAAGGAAAAACCCGTCACATCAATTCAAAAGGAGTATTTAGTGAATTTTTCAGAAATCAATTTGGAAATTACATGTTCAAATTTAAAAACCTATTTCACCGAGCTTTTATTGTTTTTGTATATTGGTACAAAACGTAAGAGATCCACATTGTCCTCCTGACCAATAGCTTTTTGAAAACTTCCCTCAGTAAAAAAAAAACATGCTCATAGCATCATAGCACTTCGCTATGGAAGAGCTAGTATTTTTGATGATGTTTTAAGGTTTTATGTTTTTTTTAGGAAGCGATAAAATTTTATATGAAGTATTCTCCATTATCGATTTCAAAGGATTTTTGTTCTATTTAGACGAGGCCTTATAATCAGCATTTTTTTTTTAGAAAACTATTTTTAAAATGTGTTCTATTGTAAGACAATCAGAAATGCAAGTATATTTTTTTTGTTTACTTCTTTTGTTTTATCTACTTCTTTTAATTCCACAATTATTGTGGAATAGTAATAAGGTATTGGTTGCGTATAGTTACGATAGAAATTGTTTGTGTAGGCCTAATGAAAAAAATAAAAGTCAAACTACGATAGCCTAGAACTTCAATCTGTTTCTGTAGTGCAACAATATTATACGTAAAGGTATACCAGTGCGTGAATAAAATCGAAAAAAAAGAACAAAATAAAAAGAAGAACCATTAAAAGAACAGATAAGTGAGTTTTATTAATTCACTGAGTATCTCTTTGCTGTTGTACTTTGTATCTAGGTAGATTATTGGTAATATTGATTAGTTAATCTTTTCATTTATGAATTCTCAAATAAGAGGCTAGAAATCATTCATTTATTTTATTATGTCCACTCAAAGATGTGTGCTCTCCTGCTTTGGGTGTTAGGATTCATTTAATACGAAGATGTGCGTGTTCCTGCTTCGTATCTACGGATTTTATTTAGGTCGAAGATGTGCGCTCTCCTGCTTCGACTAATAAGATTCCTTCCATATAAAGATGTGTGCTCTCCTGCTTTATATGTTGCGATTTAACACGAAGATGTGCGATCTCCTGCTTCGGTGTTAGAATCGATTTCGTATGAAGATGTGCGCTCTCCTGCTTCATACATTTCACTCGAAGATGTGCGATCTCCTGCTTCGGGTGCTACGGCTCATAAAATACGAAGATGTGCGTGTTCCTGCTTCGTATCTACGGATTTTATTTAGGTCGAAGATGTGCGTTCTCCTGCTTCGACTAATAAGATTCCTTTAATATAAAGATGTGTGCTCTCCTGCTTTATATGTTGCGATTTAACACGAAGATGTGCGATCTCCTGCTTCGGTGTTAGAATCGATTTCGTATGAAGATGTGCGTTCTCCTGCTTCATATAATCTACTCAAAGATGTGTATTCTCCTGCTTTGGGTATTAGGGCTAATTTTATATAAAGATATGGCTTATCCGACTTCGGTAAATTATTTAAAAATATTTTTGTTTCATTGAGCTTAGGATACTCATGAGTTGTTTTATTTTCTTTTTATCATTTGCAGAAAATAGATTCAGAATCCGAAGAGAACAATTCCCACGACCATGGACCAAATCTAAAAACATATTTTATTACCTAAATTTAATATTACTTATACTAATAAATAAATGGTTAACGTTTTTAACAAAATAAATAATATATATATTTAATTTTCTTTATACTATTATTCAGCACATTAATAACAAATAAATTTCAAACCTCTGCACATTTCTTCGCCTTATTTCGATAAAAAGTCTGGCATTTTATTAAAAAATTTAATCACCACTGTGGCCGATATTGAATTCACCACAGCATTTTCACTTATTGAACGAGAATCGTATTTTAGTACAAAGTTAATCGAAAAAATGAAAGCAATGCGTGAAAGCGAATGTGAAAACGATTTATTCGATTCACTCTTTCGCAGAACCAGAATCGACCCCCTGATGGTCGTAGGGGTTTCGCAGTGAATATATGCGACTTCATTCCAAAAACGCATTGATGCCTACTCGAAAATGAATTTTCTTATTAAATCCGTAGGTATATGAATCTTTTTTTCACTAAACAAAGTATTCGAAAATGTTCACTTTATGACATTTACACTAGGTATTTTTTATCGCAAGCCGTTTCCCGTTTTGGGGCTACATAAAAAATGTGAAACAAACCAGTCCAGCCGTTAGACTAAGGCTCTGACACCGAATGTAGGGACAACGTTTCGAGATATATTTTTAAGTATTCATCGTAATATAAGAATCGATAGACATATTGAATTCAGAATATTTTATAGATTATTTACCGACCCCTTGGCGATTACTAAAAGTGGTTTTCGCATATATGACTCCCCCTATAACTTACTGCATTACCTAGAATAATTGCGTTCTCTCACCGCAATGCAAAATAAAATGTACTGCAAAATTATAATAACATGCAGACTATCTGGAAGTGTCAGCACAGAGCATTATGGTATGTGTTATAGTAAAATCACCAACAAATTGTTTCAACTTGTACAATATTATGTAGGTACATCAAAAGTTCAAGGTTTCCATTACATATATCCAAACCACTGTTCCAGCAATTTCACTAACGGACTTTCATTCATTAAGAATCCTGCATGGAACAATGAGGCACATTCTTAAGGGTTAATCACAAGAGAAAATATATTAAAGGATATGTATCACATCTAAGCACTATTTTTAGGTAATAAAATAGCAAAATACAATTGCAATTATACCCTAAAGTGACAATGACAACTTCACAAGTGTCTTTCCTCCTGTCAAAATACAAATGCCAAAATGAATGTTCCTTCTCTTCAGCATTCTCACTTTGAAGCCAAAGCAAGTCCAAATTAATTAATCTGTAAGTATTAAATAAATCACTCAGTTTTCTTAACACTAACATTATAAGGCGTGCTATATAGATACATATGAATGGTGTTGCGGGTAGTATTGAAAATGATGTGTAGTAGGAATCTGTACAAGCATTTAAGTCATAACAGAATCAATTACAAAAATGTATAAATTTTAATGAAAAAAGTGTCTTATTTTCTTACTTAGATGGCTCTACAGTCCGGGGTGGATCTGGGCCTTAACCAACACGCCTCTCCAATCAGACCGATTTTTGGCTAACTGCCTCCAGTTGCGCACTCCAAGTTGGTTGACGTCCCATTAAACTTGTGCGCGCCACCTAAGGCGAGGTCTTCCTCTACTGCGTTGTCCCTCCGGGTTGGAATCGAAGACTCTTCGGGCCGGAGCGTTGGTGTCCATTCGCTCTACATGTCCTAGCCATCTTAGTCGACTGATACGTACTTTTCTGACCAGGTCGATGTCGCTGTACAGCTCGTAGAGTTTGGTGTTAAATCTCCTCCTCCAAAGCCCATCAACGCAAACGGGACCGAAAATCACTTGAAGAATTTTGCGTTCGTAGCGACCAAGGAGATCTTCATCCGCTTTTGACAACGTCCATGATTCTGCACCATAAAGCAGGACTGGGATGATGAGGGTCTTATATAGAGTCTCCTTGGTGTTTCTCGACAAGGCCTTACTAATCAATTGCCTTCTAAGGCCAAAGTAACAGCGGTTAGCAAGTGTAATTCTTCGCTTGATTTCTGATGTGATGTCATTTTCAGAATTAATAGCGGAGCCGAGGTAGACAATGTCCCGAACTACCCCAAAGTTATAGCTGTCTATGGTGACGTTCTGTCCGATTCGTCGATGTTGTGTGTATTTTGTTTTGCCCTCATTCACCACTAAACCCATTTTTGCCGCCTCTGCACTAATACTTGCAAACGCACCAGTGACAGCTCGCTGTGTTCTGCCAATGATGTCGATGTCGTCAGCGTATGCAAGTAGTTGCACAGACTTTTGGAAAATTGTGCCCCTGGTGTTGGCTTGCGAGTTTCGCACAATTTTCTCAAGAATGAGGTTGAAAAAGTCACATGACAGCGCATCATCATTTGTCTAAAAAAAAGTGTCAGTTCATTAAATAAACACTGAAAACCTGCCTAACTTGCGTTCCTCTGGAGAATAAATTGACGACCTAAGGTGTCGGAAGTGGTTACCTTCAAACGCAGTTTTATTTAATTTACAAAAAACAGATTTTTTATTTTTAATCCTTACGCATGCCGATCGCAAAGTAGCTCGGCACGTTTTCCTGTTTTTATAATTGAAGTTTCTCTGCAGCAAGGATACGTTACATCGCTGTAATGGATATAGACACATTTTCCACATGTAACGCCCCAGGATATGCGCTACTGAGTAAAAGTGCAAACAAAAAGGCAATAGTAATTTTATACCTATAACAAAAAATAAACATTCAGTAAGTATGGAGGTATTAATAAAACACGAAGCTAATTGAGAGGTGGTGCGGAATGCCGATATCAGTTTTCGCCCGAGGGATATCGGATATGGGAAATTTATAAGCATTTGAATAGCAGGTGTGATTATTTACTTACTGTGCTGTATTAGCGAAACAGTGGGAATTTTGAAATTAAATTCCTGTCCAAATAATGCACCAACCGCGAATGCTGTACACAAATTTGTGATGAAAGTTTGTAGATACGATTGGCATGTGATTGGCATGTCAATCCACACTCATATTATAAATGCGAACGTAATCCTATCTGGCTGTTTGTTAACTTTGCACAACTAAATCTCTGAATCAATCGTAATGTAATTTGGCAAATAGGTAGATAGTATGCACCCTAAAGATAGGAGCCATTTTATACTGAATATTTACGTGGAAAGAGATTGGAGAAAGTTGTTAGTTGTTAAGTTGTTAGTATACGGCATATAGAAAGCCACATACGTATGTGAATGTGGCTCTGACAGAGAGTGCCACAAATTGAACACAGACGTATGTGTACCATAAGTGTCACCAAAGAAGCTAGTACATCGCATGTAGCAATTGGGACTATATACTGACGTAAAAATGGCATCAGTGCTATACGTATGTGGCTTTCTACATGCCGTGTACTACCACCTTTATAAAAATTGCTGCGATTTTCTAAGATTCAAAAATTTTCATTTCCATTGGCAACACTATCTTTCATTATGCGCTCGAGTCTTTTTGTGGACATAGGGACTATTTGGCAGAACCGCATTACATTACAATATGACATCGATCTCCTCGAATAAATCTCTTTTTCTCTCCAGCATTCATCGAACATGTTAAAGGCTGGGGTATGAATCATCGGATCCAAGGTTATCCCAAAGAAGCATAAATGTTGGAGCCTATTATTCCATTTATTTCTATTTTTAATTATATCTATGGGATAAGGGATATATGTAATCGGATTTAGTTAACATTGGAGATCTACATCGATATCTCTACCTCGCTGAGATCTAGATACGTCTATGCGTGATCTGTGTCGGTGTACAATTTCCGCATGAGGAAAGTAAGTTTACGTATAGTCCCGATTATTTTCTCGTAATTTACATGAGTTTTTAAAAAGAACGTCGGCCACCGAACTAGGAACAGTCTTACCACTTATCTGATCATAAGCGACCTGTTAGGAAAACTCACTAATAATACCCAGTACGTGGACAAATCAATGCCGCCTTTGGGTTAGTCCCCAGGAAATTGAGCTTGTCCTATTCCCAAAGAAAATATAATACCAACTCTTGAGGGAACACCTCTAAAGGCGACGGATAAGCATAAATATCTAAGAACGATCTTCGATAAAAAACTTAATTAAAAGCCGAGTGTCAATGAAGAAAGCAGCTATTAATTTCTATGCATGCAACCGAATCTCTGGCAGGAGATTTCTGACGATATCAAGATTTCTGGACGGCGTCGAGTAATCACAAGAAGAAGGGACATGATGCTAACCATCTCTAATACCAACGATTTTTGAGGAAAGTTTTAACGATTGGCATGTTAATCTAGATCTAAACTAATAGTACAATAGCGAATGTAACTCTTTCAGGCTGTCTATTTAATAACTTTACACAACTAAACCTCTGAGCCAATCGTAATGTAAGGATTTACCCTGCTTTGTCAATCCGTAAACCTAACCTACCGCTTAACTGCTCTCGAGTCTCGGCTTGGCATTAGTGGTTTCGCTTAAAATAAGCCCATAGGGATTGTATGGCCGACTGAAAAATTTCAAGGATTGGCGCGGCTATTGTTTGTTTAGTTCTAGCGGGGACTATGCGCCATTCGCTTAGCAGCGTATCGGTTTGTCTACAACTTTAGGGCTAAAAAAGATATTGTTTTAAGAATTATTTGGTTGTATGTACGATGCATTTCATGGTCGACAGGGTTCAATTCAGATAAAAATGAAGGTCCAAAAATAAGCTATATATAATGTGCAGTAAGACAAGCTCAGAGTTTGAGAATGCCAAGGAATCGATAAATTTGGACGCTCAATATTGAGCGTAAAACATGGCTACGGCTGATTCAGATGGCATTTAAGCTTTAAAAATTTCAATATATTTTCCGTACCACGAAATGGGTAAGTTGACAGTTGTTCTGTTACATTCAAGTAAGGCCCTAGTGTAACGCAAACAGTATCTTAGTGTGACGGCTCGCATCCCAGGTGCCATCTGCCTGTGACTGCGAGAGTGGTCTGCGTAGTACCTATACCCCTATACGAGCCGGGACATGCTTATGTTGATGTTGGTATTGTATTCTTATATTGGTAGTCAGTCGCACCTTAGCCGTAGACGAAAGACGTGATTATTGAAAGACGTGGATATAACTAAAATAAATGTATTAACAAAGACTGTGGTGTTTTATTTGGTCGGTAACAAATTCAGAAGTGGATAAACCCATAAACAAAGTGTTTAGTAAAAAGAAACGATAAACGAAACGTAAGTTTGGTGAATTCCTGTGTCTTTTTTGCCCATTGCGCATCCTGCTAAGTGTATATTGTGTGTTGTGTACGTCAAAAAAAAATAATAATAATAGCTAGTACAAAAATATATCAAACGCAATCATAAATCATATACGAGTAGGTACATAATGGCATCGTACATTTATATATGTATATTAACGAACGAAAAAAAAAAAAAAAAAAAAATTAATAAACGATAATAAAAACAAAGTAGCTAAACGATAGTAAAACGATAGAAAACGATTGAAAACGATTGAAAACGATAGAAAACGATAGAAAACGAAAGAAAACGAATGTAATACGAAAAAAAACGATTGTAAAACGATAGAAAACGATTACAAAACGATAAAAAAAATTATGGTAAAATAAAAAAATTATCTTTTTAATTGGTTAGGGAACGAAAAATACGATGACGGGAAGAGGCAGACGGAGAAAACGAAAGCTCTCCGATGGAGATAAACTGGTTTCAGCGGCTGGTACAACAGCTGCTGTTTTGTCGGGTAATGCAAACTGTGCATTTTATGTCAGTGTATGAAGTTCGCAATCCTTTTCTTCATCATCACTTCATAGGCCACAGCGGGCATCTGTCTGCTCTTGACTTGATAAATTTGTTAGGTCATAGCGAACACATGCGCATGGTAATTGGATGGATATGAAATTAGTCAGATTGCGAATTATTTCCCAACGCACATCTCAAATATATTTATTAAATTGTTTTCTTTTTGTTTCTCTTCTCTTTGCGAATATACTTTCCTCCCATTTGTCCTCTTTCCTTTTTTTCCATTTTTCGTTGGGTTATTCTCTGCATGTTATGACTTGTTTGTGACAGACAAAACTACTGTAAAGACAACAAAAAGGGGTAGTTCTGGTCTGAATGACGACGTCATACTCACACCAGAAATTAGTGAACCGGTGAAAGAAGGATCAGGCAAAGAACAGTCGTATGTCTCTATATTGGAAACTGAGATAAATTGTTTGCGAGCAAAAATAAGTCAGATGGAGAAACAACGTGAAGTGCATCAGCATAACGATCTAGAACGTTTATTGCTGGCTACGCCGGTTCGTGAAGAAAATGTGCGTATGTTTTCTAATCCACGTGATGTCATGGACATATTACCAAATTTTGACCCTGCTGATCAGTTGGCGGGTCTAACAGCATCGCAGTTTATCGACAAAGTAAATTCACTGAGGGAAGTTTATTCATGGAATGATAGGCTACTAATGTTTGCCTTGGCGACTAAAATGAAGGGTGCAGCTCGAATCTGGTTCGACGGTCAGAGGGAATTATTTCAAACTATGAATTCATTTTCAGTCGCTCTACTTGAGAGTTTCCCAAGTATCGTTAATGAAGCTGATGTGCATGCACAACTTTCCAGTCGTTTTCGTCGCGTTGGCGAGGATCTGGAAACGTATTTCTTTTCCATGTGCGCGATGGGCACAAAGGCTAATTTGTCGGTTCCAGCCATATCCAAATATGTGATATCTGGTCTGCGTAACCCAGTAATTTCGAATTTATTATTAGGTGTACCCTTTGGGTCAACGAATGAATTACTTGTTCGAATCAAATCACTCGAGAGCGGGCATAGTTCCCAGCCTTTCTTAGGCCAGAGTATAAACGTTCAACATTCCTACAATGTCGGTCACGAAAGAAGTTACTTGGGACGAAACGTGTTGGTAGACAGTCGTATATGTTTCAATTGTTCGGAGCGAGGACATATCTCAATACATTGTCCAAGACCATCACGGCGACTTCGCTGCAATTTTTGCTCAAGGACTAATCATACCGAAGACAAGTGTCCAAACAGGAATTACCCCGCCGCTGCTGGTAAGGTTAACGTAGAGGAGCGTCGAGTGAATTTAATTTCGCTACCAGACGAATACCACAAGCGAGTTCTAATAAACGATCTATCCTATGTTGCGTTCATTGATTTTGGAAGTGAGTGCAGTATGATTCAAAGAGGTAAATTTCTAAGTCTTCAAACAGCTGCCACCGCTGACCAGCATCGTTTAGTAGGGTTCGGAGGAGGTTCTTATAAATCTTCAGAGAAAGTGCTGGTAGAAGTTTCTATTGACGGAGTAATTGCTAGTATCTACTTACTCGTGGTAGATGATCCATTAATAAAGACAGACATTCTCATTGGCAGAGATTTTTTAGATCAGAAGCATGTTTGCGTAATCAAAGACTACAAGCGATTGACATTTGAAACCAGAAAATTAATATTAGATGGTGATATAGTTAACACTAGTGTCGAAACAATTTCTTTTCAAGACATCAAGTATAACACGGATATAACAGAGGTCGAAGTTAGTTCACTTGTTGGCTGTCTTAATGAATTCCGCCACTGTTTTGCCAAAAATTTGACAGAGTTGGGTTTATGTAGGATAGCAGAGTTTAATATTAAGCTGAAGTCCAACGAAGTGATTAACAAAAAACCATATCGGTTAGCATTCACTGAGCGGAACAGAGTTCAAAAAATAGTTGAGGATTTACTTAAGAATGGAATTATTCAAGAAAGTTCTTCGGAATATTCATCTCCACTTTTATTGGTTAAAAAGAAAAATAATGAGGACAGATTATGTGTAGATTACCGCCAATTAAATGGAATTACGCAAGGCCAACCGTTTCCGATGCCAAATATAGAAGAACAGTTATCAAAATTATCTGGTTTTAAGTACTTTACTTGCCTCGATTTAATTTCTGGTTATTATCAAATTCCAATTGTCGTATCTTCCAGAAAGTACACTGCATTTTCAACAAATTCAAACCAGTACGAATTTCTTAGGATGAGCTTTGGGTTAAAGAACGCCCCCGCTGTTTTTCAAAGCATTATGAATAAGATAATCCAACAAGTCAATGACGATACAATATTGGTTTACTTGGATGATATAGTAATTCCGAGTAATACTACTTTAGATGGAGAAAGAAAATTACGAGTCTTGCTTAAAGCAATAACAGAGTCTGGAATGACATTTAAATTAGAAAAGTGTAGTTTTTTTAACACTACAGTTGAAATCCTGGGTCATACTGTAACGGAATCTGGCATAAGACCGGGCTCGAAAACAAAAGCTATTTCAGAATACCCAATTCCGCAAAATGTTCATGATATACGGAGATTCCTAGGGTTAAGCGGATATTTTCGCAGATTCATCAAACATTATGCGATGTTAGCAGAACCATTAACGTCACTGCTAAGAAAGGATTCAAAGTTTGAATGGTTGACCCAACAAGATGAAGCGTTTTGTAAATTAAAATCTTTGTTATGCAATGAACCGTTACTAGCAATCTATAATGTAGACTCACGACACGAGCTCCACACTGATGCGTCCACCGTTGGACTGTCCGGTATATTAATGCAAGAAGAAGCTGGTACCTTGAAACCTGTTCAATATTTTAGTAGAAAAACAAATGCTGCTGAAAGCGGCTACTCCAGTTTCGAATTAGAGGTACTCGCCATTGTCAATAGTCTAGAGCGATTTCGAATGTATGTCCTGGGTAAGCATTTGACAATAGTTACTGACTGCCAAGCGATAGAAACTCTAAAGGATAGCACAGCACTAAATAGACGTATCGCTAGATGGTGGCTACGCTTATCGGAGTACGACTTTACCATCTTGCATAGACAGGGAAAGCATATGGAGCATGTAGATGCGCTAAGTCGACAGCCTATTGAACAATCGCCTACTGAAAAACCTGCTCGAAGTAGTGTATTTAAAATAGAAATTAATAATACGGACTGGGTTTCTTCTCTGCAAGCACAGGACTCTAAATTGGTTAATATCATAGATAAACTTAGAGCGAAAAACAAAGATAACGAGTCAAAACAGTTACGAATGGACTACACGTTAAAAAACAATCACCTATACAGGAATGTAAACGGAAATAAAATGTGGGTAGTTCCTGCAGGTGTACGTTCGCAAATTGTCAGAAATTTTCATAACGTTAGGGGACATTTCGGAGTTGAACGAACTTTGCAACAGCTTTCAAAAACGTTTTGGTTTCCAAGAATGCGCCAATTTGTGATCAAGTATATACGAGCATGTGTTGAGTGTTGCTACAACAAACGAAGAGGTGGAAAAAAAGAGGGGGAGCTCCATTTTTCAGAAACTGTTTCTGTGCCATTTCATACGATCCATCTTGATCACCTGGGGCCTTTTGTCAATAGTTCATATGGAAACCAATACATAATCGTTCTAACTGACGCGTTTACGAAATATGTAGTAATTAAGGCAGTTAAAGATACAAAAACCTCTCACGTGTTAAAGTTCTTGAATGAAATTACTCTTATTTTTGGCATTCCTACAAGAATCATAACAGATAGGGGAACTTCTTACACATCCAAGGGGTTTGAAAGCTACTGCGTAGATAATTATATCCAGCATATTAAAAATGCTGTGCGCACACCTAGGGCTAACGGGCAGGTTGAACGCACGAACAGAACACTACTTAGCTCCATTACCACCATGACAGAAAAAGATACTGGACGGGACTGGGATAAGACACTTCGTAACATACAATGGACTATTAATAGCTCTCCAAATAACACCACAGGGAAAAGCCCAAACGAACTCCTTTTTGATTTTAGACCTAGGGACATTCTCCAAAACAAGTTACTTTTAGTTTTCCAAGATGCAGAAGAGCCAGCCAACACATCAGTAGCAACCACCCGTTTCGCAGCATCAAAGCAAATCGAAGACCAAAAAAGGAAGTGGAAGGCACGATACGATCGTCGATTTAAAAAACCCACGAAGTACAGCAAAGAAGATCTTGTAGTTATTGAATCGGAACCACCGTCAACAGGAGAGTCCCGCAAGCTGGAACCGAAATATAGGGGCCCATTCATTGTGTCAGCTGTTCTACCTAATGATAGATATGTCATCGAAGATGTGCCCGGAATGCAGAGAAAAAGTAGATTCTATCAATCAGTATTTGCATCTGACAAAATGAAACCGTGGTGCCAAATTGACCCTGAACTCGATGACTTTGACGAAGTAGAAACGGGGTCGTTTCAACATGAGGATGGCCGAATGTAACGCAAACAGTATCTTAGTGTGACGGCTCGCATCCCAGGTGCCATCTGCCTGTGACTGCGAGAGTGGTCTGCGTAGTACCTATACCCCTATACGAGCCGGGACATGCTTATGTTGATGTTGGTATTGTATTCTTATATTGGTAGTCAGTCGCACCTTAGCCGTAGACGAAAGACGTGATTATTGAAAGACGTGGATATAACTAAAATAAATGTATTAACAAAGACTGTGGTGTTTTATTTGGTCGGTAACACTAGTTATAGCTATCATTGAAATGCATCGTTGGAACAAATCAGTGGAAAGGTGGTTTCATTTTTTTGACAAGTCGGTTATTAGCAATCATTGAAAAATTCCTGTCAGTGACTTTTCAACAAACGAGTCCAGGTTTTGAGGTTAGAGTTGATCATTGAAAGCAAAACTGACAGCTGAGAATAGGAAGAGAATCGAACACATCAGTGAAACGATTCAAAATTGGAGAAACGAGAATCAGCTGTTCATTGAAATCGATTTCGTTCAGTGAAATAATAAAATTGAATTTAAAGAAGAGTTTTAGTCAAAATTAAGTAATTTCTTTCTTAAAAAAATTCCACAATTGATTATCTTTATTTTGATACCAACGAAAGCCAATATTGTTTGATTAATCGTCTTAAAATCGGAAAACAAAATTTTCAATGATAGCTATAACTGGGGCCTAAATGTACATATTTGTTCAACTGAGAATACGTTATTTTCAAATTCAGATTCAGAAAATGAGGAAAATAAAAATATATCGCTTGCTTTTATCCAGGATCGGATATCTCATATATTTACCTCCAAAATGCATTAAAAAATTTACACGATTTTTTACATGGTGTAATAGTAGCTTAAGAATTTGAGCTATTACTTTATCCTCCCATCTGTAAGCCGTATCAATTTGATGGAATAGAATTTGTTTAGTTAAGGTTAGGTTAGGTTAGGTGGCAATTATCCGTTAATACGGAGTAATTCACTTAGACCAAGTAAGGTCCATTGTGATACCACATGCAGAGTCAGTTATTTCCGTTACTCTTGGAACCATTTCGAATTTTGGAGAAATTTCCGTATTTTGTTGATATCCGTTTCGGCAATATCAGCAAGCTCCCCGAAGAAGTACTCTCCTAGAGTCTGCTTTCTAATCGAGGATAGCGCCGGGCAGTCACATAGTAGGTGGAGCGGAGTTTCCTCCTCCTCCTCATCCATGCAACTGCGACAGAAGTCATTAGCGATAATTCCGAGCCTTGCGGCATGTCTTCCTAGTATACAGTGGCCTGTTAGTACTCCGACAAGAGTTCCATTGTTTAGTTAAAGTTTTGTAAAATTTGCAATGTGCTCTCGATAGGCGATCATTCGTATACCGTCATGTTTGCCACTTGATCAGGAATACTTTTTACTCAGTTCCAATAAAAACTTTATAGACTTCTAACCCCAATTGCGAAAGTCTCATATAAGTATTTTAAACATTTTTGTTATTGTTTTGTTATTTTAGTTATTTGACTGCATAGGTATAACCAAAAGAAAAATTCAATCCTTTCGTAGATTCCAAATCCAATAATTGAAAACGAATAGGTACTGTAACGTGCATATGAGAAATATTCAGTAAATTGTAACAATTATCGATTCGGTGACAAATGAATAATTTCTGCATATAAATCAGTACTCCCTTGGATTGAATTTCCTACAGGACGATTCTCGTTTATCTAATGAACAACGCTACGCTGAGGTGCTTACCATACATCCATTCCATATACCTGAGAATAGATTAGCAACAATAGCGCATCCCAGCAGAGACCAACACCATTATGATGAACAACCTGCAAGCAGATGATTTACATACGTATCTATTGTAAGATGATAATGCAGAACAACATTCCATTTGCAATGGAAGCATACAGATGAAGCAGCATTCACGGAACAATACGTATGGTGTTTTGTTCGAATTTAGCATAGCAATCTCTCAACAGATTCTCAATTAATATCAATCAGTATTGTTTCGGACGATAGAGGACGGTTTTGTCCTTTCCCATCCAAGGGCTAACACTGTAATGACAATGTGCCGAGTAGCCTTATATCCTTGTGATTATTAATGAAAAGTGAATTTTGTACAAGGTGATTTTGGTTAGGTAAACTAAGCAAGACGATACCTAGATAAACATGTGGGACGAATGGGATTTATTTGAACAATATAGAGCACACTGCACTGTATCCTGATTCATGTGTGTTTTGATAGTACTGCAATACATTAGGAAAGATGTGTTAAGGGATTTATTATTGGAAGGGCAAGCGAATTAAATTACTTTCAAAATACTACAAGAAAAGCTTCAAAATCATCATCCACTCACAAGTTGTTTAGTATTGGTATTGGTATATCTTCCAGGGTTATGGTGCTTCAACCATCTCATCTATCATTTCCTAACTTATTATGAAGATTTCGAGTACCTACCCAAATCTGTAGCTAGTGACATAATTTAGGTTAGTTAAAAAAAAACTATTATTTATTTTACATTCTTCGCCATCAAGTTCATTACGACTAGTTGTATTTAAGCCGACCTCATTCAATAATTTTAACTCTCGACGGGGTACTTATCTATCAGCGACCATAGATCGATCACAATTTCGCCATTGCGTGCCCAAGCACTAAGATTAAAAAATGTCGATGTCACCTTTACCCTGATGTGTTCAAAGACTCCATGAAATTAGGCCACGAAAAAAGGCACCAAACAACTTTTGGTAGTCGGATTTGGGTGATTTTTTTGGGGGCATTCCATCAGTAATAATTTGGGGTAAAACTTAATTTTTGTTTTGTGAAATTATACCGCTAATCCCCTTGGCGATGGACTTTGAACCAAAGATTCGTCTTGATGTATTATTTACAGTACCTTGTTGATTGGAAAATCATTAGTCTCTGTGAAAATCGAGCAAACAGTGCGTCTATATCAGATGTTGTGGTCGTCTACTGATGAGCCCACCCACCACATCGGGGCGAAAGGCGAAACGCATTACTGGAGTCGAGGCTAACTCAAATTTAAAAAGCACATCGGATAAGTTGCCGCCACGGCTTTGCTGGCAAGTTTTATTTAAATGTTCTGTAGGTATGACCGTTTCGAATAAATGTGACTAAATTTCATTAGTAAACCTCCCAATTTCCTTTTTCAAGGCGTTAGTGATCGTGGGCTTATTTGCAAAGACCGTTGACTTAAAAAACCCCAAAGAAAAAAGTTCAATGGCGCAAAATTTAAATTTTGCGTGAATTATGGGACACCCTTTACAGGCCTAAATTATGGTTTCAGTATTGCCTGATATCCACCGCTACTGCCTCTGCCATTTATTTGTAAGTCGCAATCAGAGCAAACCTTTAAGTGCTTGCGAGACATCCACAATCAAACCAACATCAAGAGAGACCCATGGCAACACTGCCAGCATGCCATCAGGAGTGCCACTACCAAAGTGCTGGGTTTCACTAGGCGACCACGACGAAACCCCAGGTTCGATGAGGAATGCCGCCAGGCACATACAGCTAAGAACGAGGCCTATCAATTAATGCTGCAGACAAGAACCAGAGCGGCTGAGAGAGCTGCCTGTGAGCTCTACGGGAAAAAAGAAGGGAGGAACACCGACTTCTCAGAAGGAAAAAGAAAGAGCACGAGAAGCGAGCGGTCGAATCAATTGAGGGACGCTACTGTAATGTTCGAAAGTTCTACCAAAGGGTAAAACGTTCCACCCAAGGATACAAGGCCCGAACAAAAGCCTGCAGATATGAGCATGGGAATACAGTAGTAGATTCACAGTCGGTGCTGAGGATTTGGAAAGAACACTTCTGCAGACTGTTAAACGGCGGAGACAGCCAACAACCCGCTGTCAGGCAGAATGATCTTTTTAGTTTGGACGATAATAGCCAAAATTTCCGTCCACCCGACCTACACGAAGTGAGGATAGCGGTATCCAAACTTAAGTGCAACAAAGATGCTGGAGCGGATGGCCTCCCGGCCGAGCTTTTCAAAGCTCTGAAAGAAAGCTTTGAGAGAAAGATTCTTCGAGTGATATTCGGTCCAGTTTGTGACGATGGAGTGTGGAAGAAGAAGAAGATTCAATGACGAACTATACGGGCTATTCAGCGACGCTGACCTGGGGCCTGTACCACGAAACAACAAGTATTGTGGAATAGGAGCATTTTAACATATTGTTTCGATAAATTGCTACTGTATAACAATACTTGTTGTTTCGTGGTACTGGCCCCTGGTCAGCTGAGATGGCTGGGACAAGTGGAGTGTATGGACAACAACGCATCAGCCCGACGAGTCTTCAAATCCACCCCTGAGGGACAACGCAGCATATGAACCTTAGGTGGCGCGCACAATTGGAGAACGACCTCAACCAACTTGGTGTGCGTAACTGGAGGCAGCTAGAGAGGGACCGAGCTGGCTGGACGGGCTTGTTGGTTGAGGCCGTGGTCCACCCCGGACTGTAAGCGCCATTAAAAGTAAAGTAAAGGAGTTATACTATAAGAACCTCCAATTTTTGAGTGAGTTTTATTTTTTGGATGAATGGAGGTAGCAGTAGCTAAATCCCGAATCCGAAGCTTCCTCAGAACTCTTATAGTATCGGATATTTGTCCAACATTTACGAAAGTTGGGAGAGTGGTGAATGAATCAATTCATTCATTCATTCATTTTCGATGGTCCGCTTGTCCATTAAGTGGGTCGCGGGTGGTTGCTCAAGTGGACCCTCCATAGCTCTCGATCCTCCGCCATCGACTCCAAATCATCAAGGGCAATCCCCATACGGGTAGGGGAGAGATTATGATTATGGGCCCCCTCATGTAGCTGACCTCCCCGTGGTGGGGGGCGGGCAACATGTCCAGGTTCACCTAGACATGGCCAACGAAGCACACACCCAATGATGACAAAACGAAGAAAGCGAACCTCGGATATTGCCAAGCCTTCCAACATAGGGCGTCCTTTGGAGCCAGGCCTGAAGGGTGGCAGTTTGCGAGCGTCTGGTGGTCGGCTTGTCACGCTCGGCAGTCGGCCGGGTTTAACCCGAAACGGCTACGAGCTTCCTATCAATGGTCTCGCAAACCATTATGGAGGTCAGAGGGTGGATGCGCTTTGCACCAATAGGGGCATAAGTCTACTTTCGGTGAATGAATCAATAGGTAATTAAATTACATATTTTGAGTTTTGATTGTTGAACATGGAAATCTATATCTATCTGCTCTATAACGGAAAGTGCCATAGATAAATGTTGGTATTATAATAAAATACAGATTGTACTCTACATCTCTCATATTATGTTCGTTGTCATCACCAGTTCTATGCGTCGCTCTTTCGCTCAAAGGCTTGCTTACTATAATTATGATTAATGACAGCAACATCCATTAAATGCATATGCGAATGCTAATTGAAAAGCATATCCAACGTAACGAAACTGACATCACATGCGCTGCACTGAAATGTGAATTAGTCTGCCGATGCTAATCGGTACTGCAAGTGAAATATTATTCACAACTAATCTAAACTTTCAGCTGGCATGCTACTGGGATTATACAAGTTTTGACAGACAACTAATTGGCATACGCGGATTAAATCTCGTTTCCAATACTGCTAAAGGGATAGAATCAGTTTCAAATATAATCGCAGATATATCGCTTAAACTTTTCCTCCCAACAGTGTTTCCGAACGCTCGCATGCATGAACCCCCTAATGGGGAGTTACACAGAAAAATATTTCCTCTCGTCTTTATCCACGGGTTCAAGGCACCTATATGATTGATGTTGCAACAAGCAACTAAGCCGCGTCCTGGTGAAAGACCACCATCATGGGGGCACCCAAAGGCAACAAAGCTCGTTTGCCAAAGTCCGCGCACGGAAATTCTCACCCAAACGAACATTTGAAAACGTGAAATGCTCGTTGCGCTACATAGTGCACACAACTGCACAGCACGGGCATGACACACAAACATTATACGAGTACCAGTACACATATTGAAAACCCTAAAGCCCTCAAAGTAATTCCATGATGTATTATCCCTGCAAGAGTGTTTTCGCGCGTTTGTAATAAGGAAACTTACACTTTGAATGCAAATTCCTTGTTTCCTCTTTTGCGTACCGGGGTTGGCGGAGTGTGTCCTGGATCCGGTAATTTCGTTGACATATTACGTAAGAATTGTGATTTAGTAAATACCCAGTGTGTCGCGAGGGAAATCCTTCGTAAGAAAAATGCTTTGGCGCTCACTGTAATATCCTAGCGTCCTGTTTAAACGTTTGAAGAATTATGCAGTAAACATGCTAAGTCCCACAAAGGATTTCCGCAAAAAATCAGCTATATACATAATCCAAGTCAAATGCAATTATGTTACGGATTGCAGGACGAACACAATAAAGAAGTGTCCCACTGCGAAGCTGTGTGCGGTTGGCGGTTTATTTTATCATCACGTGGGAATTTAATTTATTTGGCAGGACAAATAAAAAAAAAATTAACAAAGATATGGCAGTTCTTGCTGGGGCTAAATATAAATAAGTTTTCCCGCAAAAATCTAACGCAAAAGCGAAGTTGTTTGTGTAAGTTTAATATAAATTTCAAATCTATGTGGATAAGTGGTTGAGGGGCTAGAACATCCATTCCATTTTATAACTTAAAAAGAAGTTTGCAAAATAAGTATTTCTGTGAGAAGCTAGGCACATGGTCTTATATGAGCATCTTTTCCACCCGAGGCTGAGATACATATACATATTTTGTGCCATCAAGTTTCAACTGAATTATTTTAACTATAATTTGTAATGATTATCAGATACAATTTACATTGAATATCTTAACATTCTATTGACTCAGACTCACTGTGTGTGTGTGCCCTCTCATGACAATAACGTTTCAATCTGCCTTCGACTATTAAAATATTTTAATTGAGTCAACCGAATGTAACCAACTCCAACCGAATTAAATCGAATCGTCTGTAAGTGCCCCGGATTAGAGAAAATCCTTCAAAGTTTACAACCCGATTACCCATCGCTGCACTCAATTTATTGGAAGTCACTTAACTTAATGGTTAACTTTGTGAGACTGCCTTCATTAAAATATTTAGTCATTCACCTCTCTGTAGGCTTTCAGACGCAAGTTGGGCGAAGCAGGACCTATGCCTTTGCGTTTAAGTTTCAAGGTTTGCAAATAAATTGCAAAGTTCCGAATGGTGAAACTTCTAGTTGATGTAGGTATACCAGAAAAGGGGAGGTATGATCTACCTACTTTTACCTATTGACAGTGATGATTCTACTGGTGGTACTGAAGTAGTTGAAGTTCTTTTTACGACCAGTCTATCGCTATTACCAACAAAGTATTTGTATATTGATGTTTATTCTCAACTTGTATCTTTTAACTTGAAAAGAATCTTAATTTGTTCGTACGAACAAACGGAACTTTGTTTTATATATACGTATATATATTTTTTTCCAGATAAATTGGAGTGCAGTATACCGCAGAGAGGGCGGATCTTTTTATTGGCTCCAAACGACGGTAGACAGAGAAAGGAAAATAAAACTTTCGCTATTCTACTTATCTGTTTTTTGATGGAGGAAACTTTAGTTGTTCGGTGATTCCTTTGATGGATTGAAAATTAGTTTTCTAAAAGTTATACGCACAGAGAAGATTATGGAATATAGTTAGCTTGTTGTGAGACAATCTGACCAAGAATGGCTTATATAACTTACGGAAAGGTTTACGTATTAAAATAATCTGCAAATGAAGTTTGAAAAAAAGAAACCTAAAATTTTGAATCTACAGTAGACGCTCGATATAGTGAACTAATAAGAACCAGGCCTGTTCACTATATCGAAATTATTTACTATTTCGAGCGGGAGTTTTTAAATGTTTACCAAAGTTTAATTTGATAAAAATATATTTTTTTTTTCAATAATAAAAGAATGAATAAAATTTTTGAAAAATTATTTGTCACCTTCGTATCATGTAGTCTTTAAATTTAATTGCACAGATTTTTCTTGTAAGCGTTTCATAACTAAACTATCAGAAAAACACACAAATAAACGGTTAATTGTTCTGAAAAATAGTTGACATGCAGGCACATTGCAAAACCGGAACATTTTTCGTTGAATTTTGCGAATAAAAGTCTGAGTTCACTATATCGAGATTTTCATAATTCACTATTTAGAGAAGTCTGTGTAAAATTGTGGTGGTTCACTATATTGGATAGTTCACTTACAGAGGTTCACTATATCGAGCGTCTACTGTATTTTTTATTTTTTTGGTTTTTATATATGAATCTAAATGATTTTAGTCAATAAATAAAACTATGAATATTAACGGCCAGTTTCAAATGTTCCGGATAGAGTTTGGGATAGTTAGCCGACGCATAACGCTATCCACCAGATAAAAGTTTCTGGTAGTGTTTTTTCTGTTTCATCGTCAAAGTCTCTGATAAACTATCCGGTAGAAAAGTTTATCAGGCACTAATTGTTTAACAGGAATAGCAATGATGTTTTTTTTATCGTTTATCAAATTTTTAAGTGAATTGTGTTGGTCTATTTTTGGTGATTTAGCATGGACAAATTCATTCATTCATCAATTTTCGATGGCCCTCTTATCCATTAAGTGGGTCGTGGTTGTATGTTGCTCAAATCCACATGGACCCTCCATAGTTTCGATTTTCCGCCATCGACTCTAAATCATCAAGGGCAATCCCCATACGGGGATAGAAGAGATTATGGACTGTATCTAACCATCTCATCCTTGGTCTACCTAGAGGACGCCTGCCTGATGGTACGGATTCCATAGCACGTATTCTCACGTATTCTGGAGTTTCCAATATGATCTCTACGGGTCACACCAGCAATATAACGGAGGAATCTCATAGCTTGTAGCTTGCAGCTTGTATCCCCGATATTATTCTTTCGTTCATTAATAAAAAAGAGATTACATAGACAAAATGCACCCCTGGCAAATTCCAACGCCCAGGGTGAAAGCTATAGGTATTCAGTGAGCATGGATAAAGTTAAACGAAATAGTGAAAATTCAGAAATTTTTATCGTCGGGGATTTCTCAAAATAATTTAAAATACTCTGTTCCTACTGGGCCGTGTAATTTGGTTGTAATAGCTATTCGTCAAATTCGTCGTCTAAGATTTTTAGATAAATCCATGACTCTGAAACCATATTTTTTCCAGCCACTTCAAATAAATATTTTGCTTATCTTCCGGATAGAGGTTTTAACAGTCACTTCAACCGGCTGATAGACTATCCGAGACTTTATATGTCAGATATCACTATCGGAAACCTTTGAAACCGAAAGTTGAAATTTATCTGACATATAAATTCCGGATAGGCTATCCGGGACTTTATCAGTTAGTCTTAAAATTGGCCCTAAGAATTTCTGTATCAAACTCAATCAGCCTGAAAGTCTCCCTAAATTAGCTCAAGTATGTAGATTGTTATCCAACGATTTGTTTTTACTTTTTCCATCCACTCGTATCCTTCTGTGGTGGACCATGTCTATGACTGTTAGGCTCATTTTTTTTAAATTTTCCAACAAATCTTACGCGACAACTCGATCACCCTTCAAAAAACCTCTTGCGAGATCTTTATGCTGCTCCATAAAATGAATAAATATTCCCTCCTGCGCAGTATATTTATGTTTGCCCCTGTTTAAAACGGGTGGCGGTCTTTTCGACAAAATCAATTTTATTTCGCATTTATCGATTCGCATTTAGTATATCTCGCAATACCTTGTTTCGCAAATTCTCATTCCGTCATTGAATTATGTTGCTTGTTGCATTTTGCAGAATGCGAACAAATCACAACGCAAGATAAACACTTGCGATATGAAAATTGCGAAATGATGTTTTTGCGATACGATTACAAAGCGCAATGAAAGATTGCCTAACAAAAATTGGGATTTGATGAAATGCGAAATAATTAAAAATCCAGACAACAAATTGCTAAATGATTATGGCGAAATGATAAATTGCCAAAAATAATTCGCGAGATGACCCCTACCAGTTTTGAACATATTATTTGTTTTTTAATCGCATTTTTGATCGCGTCTTTTCGTTTCCACTATACTTCACATCGAATGACCAATATCGATTTGAAATCATTTTGAATTCGTCAAAATCGATTTGTTGAACACAACAATTTCACTTTGTCTGAATTCCGAAAATTTTGAAATCGTAGAGGTGCTGGACTAAATACTGTGCGAGGGGTCTCAGGTTCGATCCCGGAATAACAGAAATAACATCTTACGGCTTTTTCGACTGCGCTACCTTTCGAAAACGTCTGACAAACATCCTAGAGCAGGAGTTCCTTACCTGTGCGTCGCGACGCCCTGGGGCGCAAGACGATACGCACAGGTCTTGAGCTCTGAGCTTGAGCTCGATTTGAAAAAAAAAAAAAAAAAAATGTCGGGTCGGGTTCGTCGATGTTGGCCATTGTGTTTTGCCGTGCACAAGAAGTATACGAATTTTGCAGACTTCAACTTGGCGAATTTTGCGTCGAGACTTCGGCCTATGTAATGTCCATAGAAAAAACATGTTTAGCGACGGGCCGCATTTTTGGATGAATGGCCAAATTGCTATATATGGGATGACGCCAACCAACACGAGGTGGAAATGCATCCATAAAAAGCTGTTTGGTGCGCATTTTAGACTGGCGGTGGCGTCATTGCTCCGTACTTTTTCATGGCGTTGGTAACGCCAATACCATCACCGGCGAGTACTACAGAACGATGCTGCTAGCTAACATGTGGTTCCAGCAAGAGGTGGCTATGTGTCACTCAGCTGCAGTGTATGGTTATCTGATCTCCATCAGAGGTGACGTTAATTGGACACCAAGATCGTGCGATTTAACCTCGCTAAATTTTTCTTGTGGCGTTGCCTGAAGTCGCAGCTCAATGCGAATAAATTGCAACCGACCGATGTCCTTAAACCCAACACAACCAATGCCATCGCTCAAATTAAGCCGGATCTATGCGGCAGAATGGACCACTCGGATCCGTTACAATGTGAGAAGCTGCGGCGGACATTTGGACCTGGTGTTATATTCCATACAATAATGGCATACATGGGATTCGTTAATACCCTGCGCACAGCTTGTTTTATTCCATTTCAATGTCGACCAATCCTCATTAAAAACCCCTTTAGTGAATCTTCAGTATGTTCAGCTTATATTCACATATCTGTGCTTTGTTCCGTTGTGTCCTTTAAGAAGGGCGTCGAAAAAATATTATAACCTGTATAGTGAGTCGCAGTATGAAAAATTTGGGAACCCCTGTCCTAGAGTATAACCTGAAAAAAGAGTCTCAATTCAGCCGTTCGGACTCGGCATAAAATTGTAGGTTCCTTCCAATTAAAAACTCACAGAAACGAATGGTTGTGAGAAGCTAGGCTTAAGGTGCATATACGAACCTGTAGCGCCAAATAACATTACTTTTTCCACCGTTAATAAATTTGCTGTCGAAGTTTACAAAAAGTTAAAAATAATTCGATATTCATGATCGAAATGGTTTCGAAGAGGTTTTTTTTATTTTTTTTAAATGTGGCAAGGATACTAATGCCAATTGAGTTGGAGAGATGTAAGATATTTTAAACCAGAAACCACAAATGATGGTCTACAACGAGAAACAATCGGAAGTATGTTCAAAAGTTGTTGGTTTTCTTTATTGTTATACCAACACAACAAATCTTGTGAAGCGTCTCTTGTAATAATTTAGTTTAAATCATGTCGTATGGAGACCGAGGTTTGAAACTTCCTCCATTAATGTAAAAACTTCCGTCTAATTCGGTTTGCATAAAATATGAAATCATCATAAGATTTACTTTTCATTACTTCCTCGTCGTCGTTTATAATATTTCCTTCTTTTTAGGTAAAATTGTTTTAGTTCTTTGCTATAATTAATGTGATTTACTGTCGCTGCTTGTTCCTTTTTACAGTAAATTCAATTTGCTTCCTTAAGCAGTACACGGAAATGCAAATTGTTCCACACTTTTCGAATGGAATAACTGGTACACCCTCATGTGGTACACAAGGGGGGAAAACTATCAAAAAAGCCTCTTTATAAGAAAAGTTCCTCAATTAGGATTAAGGAACTATTAGCTGCACGGAAGGAAATAATTTTATTTCTAAAGAGTAACTATTTTTTGCTTCATGAAGATGCGTTTACAGTGTACACTGTGCTGTGCAGCATACAACGGAAAGTCGTTAAAATTTATTTACTTTGGTATAAAGTGGAAACTTTTATGAATACGTTACTAGCGGGGGAAGTCGGAGTAAGTAATGTCACTTAAAAAATCATCTAGAGACATATTACTAATAATTGTCAACTAAGCAGAATAATTTGACCGCCCGCCAACACAGGCACGTAAGATCAAGGCAATCAAAAACACAATCACCGCAATGGACCATCTACCGATTGTCGACGTACAGGAAGAGATTTTGAACATCCTTGTTTAAATTTTACGAATAATAATGCTCTTCACGTTTCGCAAGAATCATTACGTCCCGAAGATAGCTGGAGGGAATTGTCGAACATCATCCATCTAAATAGAAATCGCATAGCTCTATCCGTGTATATGTATATGTTTGCCACTCTGTACGGTATACTGTATACTTCATTAATCAAGGAGAGACTTTCGAGCTATAGTACACAAAAGCAGATGCACAACATCATCATCAGTTTCAATATCTTTAATTCTTGGAAAACTGAAAATCACATGAATCGATAAGAGCGATTGCGGGGTATTTTCGATGCTACAGTAGAAAATATTTAAAATAATTAGTTGTAAAGAAATCTGATCAAGAAATCCGCTTTCACCTTGCTTATAAAAAATCCATTTCAGTTCTGACGTATTACTTTAAGGCCCTTCCATATGATATTTTTGTGAAACTTACCTTCAGATACACTTATTAAATGTGCATGATGCCAACAAGGGATCTTTCATAGAGGATTCGTTTGATAAACTCATTTCAATATTGGCATTACAAAGTCCTCTGCAATGTGACGTTTGGGTTGTATACAAATATGTAGGTACTGATTTCCTGGTTCAGAAGGCAGATAATGGAAATTGGAAAAGTTTCACGAAATCGAATTATTGCTCCACAGAATATTCTGGGTTATATTGATAGATACTGCTCCTTTAAAAGAAACGAAAAACTTTATCAAGTAGGAAGCTGTATATTTGAAGAACTCTTTCCAGGCGGTTGGACTACGCCTTACATGGTTTAGATGCGGTTAGAGTGCCATTGGTATAGAATTTATAGTTGGTTACTATGAGATTGAGTTTAACAGATACGGACACGGACACATGCAGGTATTGCGAAGATATAACTCATCTCCTCTGTGAATATCAAACTATTGCTCGGTGCAGGAGGAAATACCTTGGAAGGTACTTCTTCGACAATTTGGAGAGGTTGAACTCACAAGCAAAATTGAACCAATTTTCATGTTTTGTAGGTGAAATTAATTGTTTGGGTGCAGTGGATTAGGTTTTTGACAGTTAAGATTCCACAGGTATGGCAATGGGCCCACTATGGTGCCTAGTCCAATGTAATGAACTCAAAATTATTCAACATAACATAATCTAACCTTACTATGAAGGATACTTAACAATGATGTCTCAAACACTGAGCAATGTCACAATTGACAGGTATAATCTCTTCTGGCGACCTTCGGACAAGTTTGTTGTAGCTGTAGGGAGAAAGTATAATGTGAATAAGTTATAAATAACTTATATGTGGACCTATAGTCAGAAAGGTGAACTTTGTTCAAATAAGATAGCCAAGACATGGGTATCAGTGCTTTGGCCCGGAGGTTCTTTGATTTGACTTCCAATCTGTGATTTCAGTTGCCTTTATCAGTTATAGATGGTTTTACAATTCGGATAGTAAAGCCTTTACAATCTTTTTCTGTGAGTGTATATTAGGAAAAAGCGAGGGGAAAAATGAGCTGCCAATTCAATTTAATTGAAAGTAAAATTTAAAACAATAAAAAATATTTAACTTGGGAAGCAAGAAGGAAGAACGTTTCTCGCTTAAATTGGTGGACAATTTTTACTGTGAGTTTTCATTTTCTCTATTGTAGTTATCGATGACCGAAGACACATTGCAAATCTGTGGTCAAGTCAAAGCATAAGTATAGACGACCCTGTCTCTCAAAATGAAATTTGAGAATGTCACAAGTGCGTTCATGGGCCAGATCATGTAAAATGAAAACGATCGAACGACATCGTTTCGACAATAGCCGTCTCTGTTATTAGCTGTGTTTTTATGAAACCTCGCCAGCTAGTAGTTGCCAGTAGTTGGCAGTTGAGGCACATTTCACATGCTAATTAAAACAACAACCTGCTGGCAACAACTCTTGATTTTCTCCCCAGCCGAAGAGCTGCTGGCTGGCAGCTGGCTAAATTCAATTCACAATTAACAAACAGGTGGCGCTGAAAGAAACAAGTGGCTTAATTTCCGTACAATTTGCTTAAATCATAATTAGAGGTATCGCGAATAAATTCCGATGGAACTTTTCCCCTTGTCAGCAATGTAAATCAAATTGCTGAATGGGAAACATTCCGGGGGAAATATTATTCGCGATAGGGGTGAATGAGTTCTTATCTCATGCACACAACATTCCAGAGAAAAATGTCAGAATTTATCTAATATTTCTACCAAATTTTATACGAAATGCTGGTATGCTTTTAGGCTTATTACCTAAATTCATTCGGCTGGCTTCAACTTGCTGGCAATTGTGCTGGCAACTGTCCAAATGAACGGCTGGCTGGCGAGGTTTAAAAAAACTTGCCTAATGTGTTAAGGTGAATGACGACAAATCATAAGGTGCTGAACCTTGGATTGGACAAATGTAGTTCCTGAAATAGGTTTTTACTGACACCACAGACGGATTTAGGACCAATAAGTGGTATTGTCGTGGTATTGTGACTTTAGTCAGTAAGTCTGCTGTTTTGTTGCCAGTAAAGCCCCTGTGGGCTAGAATCGAGTGCAAAATGCGAGGAAAAATTACTAGATTATTCTTTGCAAGTTCGTAGATGGCCATGTACGTTTCCAGGACCAGATTCGATCTTATGACAGAGGAGCTTTGAGTGCGGTTTGATTATCTGAGAAGATAAATGTATTAGAACTTAGATTTATCCTAGCGCAATGGTTAATAGCAAGGGCTTCAGCATGGTATGGACCTATGGACGAGTTTTTGTCAAGGCTAACTGAATAGTTCACTTGAGTCATTCTCCGCATAAATGTCAAATCTAGTCCCTAAAATCATCTTAGAACCTTCTGTGTACAACAAGATCAAGTTAAGCTGAATTGGGTTTGTATTTTTTCCAGTCCTCCCTCTGAGGGATGATGATAGAGAAGTTTCTATGGGACTCATATTTCGGTAGTATGTCGTCTAGGAACATACTGAATGTGCTCTCAGACTCCATAACGTCAAGCAAAGACAAATGACCTCCATGCTAGGAATAGGGATAAATGTGGTTTAGAGGGATAAGACGATAATGATCAGTCTTGCCTCCATTTGAATATGTATTAGATCTAAGATGACATTCAGTGCTGCAGTCGGGGTGGAGCGTCGTCAGGCCGTCATACAGTTTCCAGCTATACGACTGTGGTAACTTCGTTAGAATTTGTCCACCGGACCACGGCAGCATAGGTGATCGGGTTTAAGATTGGGCCTAAGACCCCAATTAATACCGCAGACTCGACAGCAGATTTACTGGGATCTGGTGTCGCTGTTTACGATATAAAATTATTGGACTCTCATTCAAATCGCTATACAAAATCTAAAGCATCTCAATATCTTAATCTTAAGTGACGGACGAATCAAAATTGAAATTTTTTTTTTTCAATCTATGTTGCTTTAAAAACATCAAGGTCAATAGATATCGGGAGGACCAGACATGGTTTCTGTGGTAAGTTATAAAAGTCTAAAATTCGAAGTTTGTGAAACTCCTTAATTACTATTATGAAGTTATGGTATTCAGCGAGTGAATAAGATCGCAGAATAGGTCGTCGAAATTAAAATCCTTCTTTGTACTGGTGAATGAATACCAAAGTACCTGCCTCATTCAGTGTCGAGTTGCTACTTCTTCAAACGAAGTAAGTATGTAATACCTATTGCCATGATTTGTTTACAGGTCCCTAATTTGGATTCTAATACCTTGTACGGAATGAGTGCCATCAATCAGACGTCATATAGATAGTCCTCCAGTATTCATTCTCGCCTTGGTGGTGGAAGATTGAGAGTTATGCGTGACCTATTTCGGCATTCTTAACATCCGATCCTTGTAATGGAAAGGCGGGCGATTGAAAATTAAGCACACACGATTTCATTCTACCAGACACTGGAAAGTTATTTGAGAGTTGTGAGTTGAATACTGTTTTCTATTTCTAAGATAAAAGTAAGAACTGTCAACCCTGATCATCATTGTCTTGCGTAATGCATCTCTAAGCAAAACATAAATAATCACATGCATCTATTCGAATTACTGTCATTTATCTTGTGTCGGTAGACTACCTCTTTTGGTATGACAACATGCATGTACTGCGATGCTATTCCATTTCTTAAAATTGCCATGTTTATCCCATGGAACTGAACAATTTCAATACGGATCCAACCTTTACCTAACCTGGGAGCAAAACATATGAGGGAGATTAAAGGATGCATCCGCATATTCTACGTGACAGTGAAATCTTAACATTCCCGAAAACTCCTTTTGACTAGTCACGTAACTGTGGTGAGACCCCATCGTTTTTATCTCTCATTTTTCATTCGTAAGAAATTCACTCCATCTAGTTCTAGTAGGTATATCTACTGGTGAGGAGCGATTTTTCTGTAAAAACAGGAATCTATAGGAAATTGTTGAATGCAAGTGCTGGAAACATTCAAGCAATTTACCTAAACGAGGTATGTATCACTATATCACATATTGATTTGGTTTACTATAAGGTTTCTTAGAATCCTCTTTTTGAAATATTCACCGCTACAAGGCATGTTGTGAAGACGACATTTTTACGACATCCTTGCAATCCGCATGTGAAAGGAAAATTAAATTCGTTTTGCATTTTCGAAGGAAAAGGAATTTTTCTTCATCGACTTTCTTCTGTGATTGCATTACGTTTGGGTATAGACGGGATTTGTTTTGCGTATAATGTCAGAGACATCTCAACTGTCGTCCCCATCTAAGTCGAAGACAGCGACAGGGAGAGAGAAATAAAGTGACTTCAAAATTTGTTTATCGTATTGAGAAAATTCTTTTACACTTTTGAAATGCAATTACTCGGAAAGGGATGAATTCCTGATACATATGGTGGATTGTTGTATAATGACCTTAACCTTTGGCATACATTCAAGCTTCATACTGTGATGAAAATTGAACAGGATAGGTGATTTCATTGAAATTGGTCAGATTACATTTATATGGGTCAGTATGATTGTAGTTAGAATTACTTTTCGTAAGCAGTTTAAATATAAATGTCGGCAACCTTCAAAAGGATAGGCTTTTAGGCCTTTTAAGCCACTGAAACTGGACTACACGGAGTTGGAAAAAGCTGCATAAGATAAGACTGGTATTACTGTAGGCAATCCATCAACATGAAACAAAGACAAAAACTTCCACTTACACAAGGCAAGTCTTGGCAATGTTTGAGTGACGATTTAGACGTCTCTGAAGAATTTTTATTTCTTAAATAATATCCTGTTATCAGTTAGGACACTAGTACTCTAGTCTAGTCAATGTAAATTATGTACGGAAAATCGCTATGAATACTGCCAACACTGAAGACATTGAAATAGAATGAGGGAGAGCGGATAGGGAAGGATAGTGCGGAGTAGGTGGCGAAAAATAAGGTGGTGAAAGGTGGCGGCATAAGGGGTTCCTTATAGGCGAGAGTGGTAGTCAGAGGTAGGGGGGATTAAAATGTTCTCGCAGCGTCCATAACCACCTCGACGCAAATATGGTATGCAATTTTTTTGTTGCTAGGCAAAAAGGGTCAAGTCCAACGCCCACCGACGAGCAAAGGAGGAACCAAGCATTCTAGCACAGACCCGAGGCAACCAAAGTTTAGTAACAAAATGGCTACTCAGCAAATTGACGAGTGTTTCTTGAGAAAGAGATGGTGCCAAAACGTGCCACTGTTTGGTGCGGATTTTGGGAGGACCATGCTTGAAAAAGAACAGGCAATAATAGCTAGTAAATGGTGTTCGCTAATTACGACATGATAATTCAGATTTTTTTTATTGTCTGGATCATCAAGTAAAATTCCTGCATAAATTTGGAACCATCCTTATATCAACCATACACATGTAAAGGGAGTTTTTTTTAGAGGTTTGGTTTTTAAACTTGCAACACTCTTTCTACAGATTGTCAATGTGACGGTTGAAAGTTGATTTTTGTGGTTAGTATGTTTTGCCATTTTACGATGAATAGATTAACGCCAGAACAACGTGTGCAAATTGCACAAACTTATAAAGGGTCCGGCAAATAACTTTTTTTTTTTGAAAATGCTATAAAAAAAAACTACTGAATATTTTCTCAAATTTCTTTTTTTATTTGAAAGTACAATCCTTCCGGTTAATAATGGAAAATAATTTCATTCAAATGGCTGCCTCGGCTGGCCATGCAGTAGCCTAGCGGTCCAATTTTTAAGCACATTATCGATTGTGTGCAGCTGTGTTTCACCAATGGCTTCACGAATATTGTCCTTTAAAGCGTCAATTGTCTCTGGCATGTCGGCGTAACACTTATCTTTTACGGCACCCCACAAATAATTGTCCAACGGTGTCAAATCGCAGCTCCGCGGTGGCCAAACGACATCAGCTCTGCGGCTGATAATGCGATCTTCAAAAACAGGGCGCAAAACATCGAGTGTAGCTTCGGCTGTGTGGCACGTAGCGCCGTCCTGTTGAAACCAAATGTTGCCAATATCCTCCTCTTCAATTTTTGTGAACAAAAATTCGTTCAACATGGCCCGATAACGATCGCCATTGACTGTAACGGCCACTCCTTGCTCATTTTCAAAGAAAAATGGCCCAATTATGCCTCACGCACACTTTCTGCCACAGCAGCAATTTTCTCGGGTGTACGTACTGTTTTTGGCTTTTCACGCTTTGGGTTATCGATGAGGATGACAGTTTCTTTCACTTTTTTTCACAAGATAACGAACATACGGAGATGACGTTGTGAAGTGTTGAGGAGAATCCGAATGAGTCGATTTGCCATCGTGCGATGCCGGCCAGAAGGTTACCGTCAATGGAGAACGCTATAGAAACATGATTACTGGCTTCTTCGTTTTCCAATTGAATGGCATTGACGTGACAGGGCTATGGTTTCAACAAGATGGCGCAACATGCCACACGGCAGGCGACACCATAATTTTACACCTTTAGATTACTTTCTCTTGGGGTCTAGTCTATGTCCATCGACATTCGGTCCCAGTTGTTTAATAAAGTTATCGAAAAGTGGACTTCACGATTGCGCTTCATTCGAACTAACCATGGCGCGCACATTTACAGGACAAGCAAACTTTGGAACTCGCTTCCTGGGGATATATTTCCAGAAGACTACAATTTGCAGCAATTTAAGTGCAGAACAAACATATATCTGCGAGCATCTCGGGGCGCTGATGAAGCGTTATAGGTTTACCTTTCCCGGGAGAAGTATTTAAAAAAAAAGGAAAATGTGCCCAAAATCGTTTTTAAACAATAACGGCATAAAATTATCTATTAAATTAAGCTTATATCATAGTCATTAATATTAGCTTCAAGTGTTTTATTTTATTTTGAATTTGTATACCTTTAAAAAAACAGCCTTTATATACTCTCGCCTCCATCAAAAAAGGAGCTTTTTTCAGATTAAAATAAAAGGGTCGAGAAAACTGCGTATTTCGACAAAAATTAAGGGGACCAGTGACGAAATTGCGAGTTTGGGGCTCAGTGTACAATGCATCTGACAGATATTCTTCCAAATAAATATACTATGGGAAACACCTCCAGAGATGCGCGGTGAAGGCTGTCCTCTACTAGTTACACATATACCGCCTCTAGCGTCCTTTCTAATAAAGGGTGTTTTTTTTTTTTCAGAGGTATAGAACTTTGAAATGAAACAAAACAAACATGATTTTTTTGCATTGACATGAAATTTACTTTATTCGAAAGAGAATCTTCCGGCATTATATTTTACATAAGATTTCTGGCATATGACCGCCACTGCTGCCTCGGATGCAGTCTAATCTGGAGGTCCAATTTTCTATGACTCTTTCCAACATTTGTGGCCGTATATCGGCAATAACGAGGCGAATTTTGTCAATCGTTTCGGGCTTATCAGCGTAGACTAACGACTTCACGTATCCCCACAGAAAATAGTCAAGCGGCGTTAAATCGCACGATCTTGGAGGCCAATTTACGGGTCCGCAACGTGAAACTATGCGATTACCAAACGTTTCCTTCAATTAATCAACTATTTCACGAGCTGTGTGACATGTTGCGCTGTGTTGTTGAAACCACAGCTCAGGCACATCGCATGGTTGTTCAATTGATGAACGAAAAAGTCAGTAATCATGGCTCTATAGCGGTCACCATTGACTGCAACGTTCTTGCCAGCATCGTTTTTAAAGAAGTACGGACCAATTATTCCACCAACCCATAAAGCACACCAAACAGTCAGTTTTTGTGGATTTAACGGTGTCTCAACATACACTTGAGGATTATCATCACTCCAAATATGGCAGTTTTGTTTATTGACGTCTATGCATTCAACCAAAAGTGAGACGATTATGTTGACCGTAAAATGGACGTAGTGCGAGAGATATGCTTCATTCATGTTAAATGCCAAACCAAACTAAAAATAAATCACTTAACAGCTGACAAAATGGCCACCAGTTAAAATACTATTGCCAACCTAAAGTTCTATACCTCTAAAATAAACACACACTTTAGTTATACATGTTTGTAACGCTCACATCACCTGAAACCTAATCCAATTGCATGGCTAATGCCATCATATATGAACATCATGCCCTCTCCAACTAATGAAACAAATGTTTCCCAAGATGTAATAACAAAATTCCATAAATCACTTCTTAAATGTCTCTTTATACCAATGCAATTTAAGAGCTCTATATCAACTGACCAGCTATTATAAATTACGTCCAATAAAAAAAATCATCTGAAAACAACATCCCCATTAATAATAGGTCCGAATGACAAAATCATTTAATCTTTAAACGAAACGCAATAAATAAAATCAGTATCATCTGTTTACGGTTTGCGAATTCTAAGTTTGGAAAATTCAAATTTCGGGCAAAGAAAAAATATGAGAGAAATAATAAAATGTAAACCAATTATTTGTCGTTCTATTTTTGATGAGCTCAACGATTTATGCGATACACGTCCTGGTCGTTCTCTATATATAAACTTGCAAAACAACCATACAGCTGAACCACACATGCATAACATCTGTGCCTCTCATGTGCGGTTGCTACTTCTTGAGGAAAAACCTTGCGGAAAATCCTTTCTCAAGGACGGTTCTCTTCGACCAAGCAAATGGAGTTTGGAGAAAATTTCAAAACCCGAGGAACATTTTCCAACGGGGATTCATTGGTTAATTTAAATCCATCTTTGCATTCATTTGCAAAGAGTATGTGAACTGCCATCCATTTTCTTAGCAAATTATAGTATCAAGCGTAACCGGACTGCTATGGTCAGTTCAGTCTGGTTTACATTTTAGATAATTTCCATTCGTTATCGAATTACCAATCATGTTGGCATCGTTCATGTGTTTTAATGAAATGAATTGCACAGTGGAATGCACATAATAGTGAACTGAAAGTCCAGATGAACTTGTGGCCTAATTTTTATTTTATTCTAAAAAAGGGGATTTCAAGTCTGTTGGTATTGTACCTTGATCTTTAGGAACTGGTACCACACACAAATAAAAGAACACGGTCAAAATATAAATTTAATTATTTTCAGTTTTTTTTATTGAATACTTTTATAATACACTAGCCAGCGGACCCCCTGCACACTTCGTAGTTCAAAATAGAAAAATATAAAAATTAACTTCAAATTTATTTAAATCTGTTTTTATTATAATGCTCCGTGGTACATATTTTTGGTTTTTCCAGGAATCGTATTGCGTAGAAAGTATTCTTGTTTATCAGGACAATGCATGCATATCTATCAATGTTACAAATTTTACAAACTTTGGCTCCCATGACTGTCGAAAAATAGCGCCACAGCCCTTTATATACCTAACATTATCTGTCAATTTGAGCTCAACCGTTTCGGTGGTTTTTGAAATATACGATCTGTAATGTTTTTTTTGTATAGGCGGTGCCATGCCCCTTTGTCCAATTTTGACAAATCCTGGGCCACGTAAATTTTAACTCAATCGATTTTTAATGTTTTTTTTTTTGTATGGGCGGTGCCACACCCCTTTTTTCGTTATCGTTTGACGTTTCAATTAGCTATGAAACTAGCTATGAAATGTCTGTGGCGACTAGACATTTATTTTAGTTACTAAACTTCGCTCGTATTGACATAATATAAAAACAAAATTATTTAAGCTACTTGATAATCGTTAACTTATGGTTAAATGCATAAAATAATTAACATAGGCAACATTCAAAATGAAAACATCTGAAAATACTATTTAGTTGTGGCAGGTACTAGTTTGCTCTTTATGGTACAAGTGCAATGCAAAGATAAAAAAAAACTCTCACTCTCACTCAGTCTCTCACATCCTGTCAGCAGTTTTGCTGAGCTCGCAGAATGTTGCAAAAGGTGTGTTTGCTTCAACAACCCAACGATTGTACTCGTTTTCGTGGCGTTTTCATGGAAAACGACTTCAAACGACCGAGAAAACTTCTGTTTTCGAGGAAGTTTTCGAATGTTTTCGCGAAAACCCAGTTTTCGGCTTGGTGTGAATAGGGTATAATGCTAGAAAATGTATGCTAGGAAAGTTTCGCACAGAAAAATCTATCTTTACGAGTTTACGAAAGATAACTTGTTTCGCCGATGAGAAATTTCGTATGGCCGTTGTTGCCAACCGCCACAGTACCCCCCTTCCAATAAAATGATCGTATTTAAATGTGAAATCGTATTCTCTTTCTCTTGTTAATTGATTTACTTTCAAATTCTTCAGCCATAAAAGCCGGTTTCAAACGATCAATGCTTATGTTTACATTTTTTCCGGGAATATTCACGATGAAACTTTTTCGTAGCCGCTTAATTACCTGGAACGGACCCTCGTACGGCGGTCGTAAACCGACTCGGACCGCATCAACGTGTGCGAGAACCCATTCACTGGTATTTAAGTGTTGTGGTATATAAAGAACAGAGTTTGTTGGCCGCTTAGGAACTGGTCGGAAACGTTTAATTTTTTCTCTTAAAAACGCGATCAAATCATTCGGATCGATTCCCTCAGCAGTACTATCGGCAGCACAGAATTCAGCAGGGAGCTTCAGAGGTTGGCCGTATACTAGCTCGGCAGGTGAGTATACCCCAGGTCCTGTTTAAACGCACAACGAACTCCCAGTAGGATAATAGGCAAATTGTCGTTCCAGGTATCACCACTTTCGCGACACATTAAGGCTGCCTTTAATTGCCTATGCAACCGCTCCACCATGCCGTTAGCTTGGGCATGCTAGCCTGTTGTGCGAATCCTATGGGTCCCTGATAATTGATTCAATTGGTTAAACATTCGCGACTCGAATTGGCTGCCTTGGTCTGTCGTCAAGCGAAGTGGTATACCGAATCTACATACAAACTCCTTTACAAAAGTTGTACCGATTGTAGAAGTAAGGGTGTCTTTT
This sequence comes from Cheilosia soror, assembly GCA_949372485.1. NCBI lineage: Eukaryota > Metazoa > Arthropoda > Insecta > Diptera > Syrphidae > Cheilosia > Cheilosia soror. Next base: position 120,989,939 of record OX443561.1, read on the forward strand.
AGCGGATATGCTTCCGGCCATCTTGTATATCGATCGACTACCGTGAGGATATGTGAATGTCCATTCGAAATTGGCACAATCCATGTGCACATGCTCGAATCTTGCAGAAGGAAGAGGAAATTCACCCATGACCGCTTTTTGTATGCCGCTGTATTTTCGATTTTCGACACGAGATACAAGTTTGGACCCAATTCTTTATATCGGAGTTTATCTTCGGCCAAAAATATCTCCCGGTAAGTAAGTTGCGAGAAGATCATATCCAAAGGTGAGCGAGATTGTGCATTGAACTAAAAACTTCTTGCCTAAAAACTTTTCCTTCCCTTTCAAATGTTTAATACAAGTGGTGAATTGCGAAATAAAATCTAAATGCCTGGCTTGGCGAGGGCTGCGCTCTGTCTTTAAGGCTGTTGTTAGTGGCGTATGGTCTGTGAATACCACAAACCTGCGACCTTTAAGAAACATTTAATGGAAATATAGATGGCTAACAATTCTCTATCGAAAACCGAGTACCGGATTTCCGCTGGACTAAGTTTTTTGGAAAAGAATGCCACGGGCAGCTACGGCGGCATACCTTCAGCGCACTGCCCCAAAACTGCTCCTACATGGGTTTCATTAACTATTTATACTGTTTATTATCTAGCGATAAAAAAAATTCTATCTATATACAAATTAATTGGCGAGGCTATTTCTTGTGGTACTCATTTACCCTACGTAGGGTTAACCAATTCCATTTTCATTTTACAAAATTGAAGCCGAACATTCATAGATGTGTCGAAAGGAATAATAATTTTAAAAAAATATTTGCAAAACAGGTAAAATAATATTTTTAATTTACAATATTAGTATTATATGACCATCAATCAGAATTTCATTCTCAAAAGTCCAAAAATACATATTTTCTGGCCCTCGAGCCTCTACCAAGATATGTACCTAATACTTTTAATAAAAATATTCTGAGATAGAATACAACAACAAATGGCAGCCTACCTCTCCGGAAATAACTTTGAGCATGGAATATGGATTCCAGAATCCACTGCACCTTCTATACAAAGGATATTTCATTTTAGAAGAAAAAATATGAAATTGCAACTACGCAAACATCTTTCATCTTTTAACTGAAATTAAACCAATTAAAGTGATTGCAATAAATCCACAACAGTACTTCCATGGTAAAACAATAGAATCTCCGTAGCATTTCATTTGTGTAAAAAGCTGCAGCAGATGCCTCTGTTTGGCTCCTTCGGGTTCGGTTCAACGAACGAAGCCCAATTTTCTTCCAGCCCTCTTATAATCCACTGCCAAGCCTTTAGAGATAAAATTCAATGCCACCTGGATTCCGCTGCATCCAGCTTCAACTGCATGCCTCAGCAGGGATTGTTTAAGAGCTTCAAATATACGCTTACACTGCCGTAAATCGACCCTTCTCAGCCACCCCACCAACACGACCATCAACAACCGGAAAAGGAGTAAATCTCGAAAAAAGCTAGTGCCATTCATATTTTCATAGCCTGCAGCGATTCACTCGTATCTCGTTTCCCATCTGCTGGAAATGGGAAAACTTCAAAAATTTGCCTCGCAAAAGGCAACCTGCACATGAGTATACAATAGGATGCTGTTGTCGGAAAGGCAGAGTACACCGAGCACACAAGTCAGGCAAACAAATCCTTCTCGCACGATGACAACATTTTCTCACTCCACGAGCGCCGCCATCGCCATCTATATGATTTGTGCAAACACAAAGTTTACTTCCGCCCACCGAAGGGTGGCGGCGAAAAAATGCCACAGAAACATGTGCCGGTCCATAAACACAACGATACGGCAATAGTGCTAGTTTGTGGTAGTTTCTTGCCTGCCGCCTCGTTATGCACACGTTTAATATATCCTTCACATCACATCCTACATGCATACGGTAAAGAATTGTTGCAATGTGTTTTGCTTCTGCATGCTTAGCATCAGTACACTAGTTTTGCTTTTAGCTTCACCCAAAAAAAAAAAAAAAACAAGCACACCCAAAGGACGAACCGCATCTGGGAAAGGGAAGCCATTCGCACCTAGTCGTGCGGCCTTAGACTCATCATTTCGCTCATTTTTTGCTCTTTACCCGCCTGTGAGTGTTGAAAATTTATTCATTCACATATTTCTGGATGTGTGGAGCTTGGAGCTTGGAGGATGCCTCTGATGAATGCTTGTGCTTCCTGTGGTGGTGCAATGCAGTCAGGTGTTGCACGTACTTCCGCAATCGTTATTTGTGCGGGGCGGTATAATATGATTCGTTGCTGCACCCCATGCGCTCGGGAGTTTTGAAATTGAATTGGCAGCCGAGATATGTGTCTGAGTTTTGCAAAAGTGGCCAAAACGGTGCCCGTGGTGTTCTTGGTATTTCCATCTATTATCGCGCCACGTATAGACAGTAGGTCAACACGCGGCGGCAGCCACCTGGAGATGCGAATTTGCAATATTAGCGTTAGTTTGCAATTTCATTTGGCACTTGCGGGCTTGGCATGGTGGTAGGGTGTGCCTCGGGGGCAATAGTTTTTCTTTCTTTTGATTGAGGAAGGTTTGTTGAAGTGTGCCACACAGAAGACCGTTCAAGATAATATCTCCTTGGGGATGACTGACGATAATGTATATGAAATCCCGCCCTTGTGTTTTTTAAGCCAACCATCACGTTCCGGCATTTTGTCTTCAGATATTGAACATGCGGATGAGTGGAGCATTAGGACGTGTAGTATTTCATTTTTTATATCATCTATTTGTCTAGTTGTCATATTTGTATTAACTGTTAAGATAGTGGCGCGTCTTTGAAGAAAGTTATCTTCGAAAGCATCTTTTTCGTTTAGGTAGGAGGGAGGTAGGGTTGTGGTAATAACACCGGAAATACACAGTGACAAACTTTGGTCTGCAGACTAGAGTACGATGCTTTGCAATCATACGGTCCTACGACCAAAAGAAGGAGTCTTTACATAATGATGCGAATGCGATTTACAAACAGCTAGATGTCGCTTCCAATGTAGCTCCGAATGGAGGCATACAGTTGCGGATATAACAGTGGTAGATAAAGATGGGCTCAGACATGTCATCCGGTACTACATAAGATAGCGTGGAACGTTTTGTCATCTTCTTATATGCAAATCTTGTTGGCCTACCACAAAAAAAAACTCGACATCAATTTACATTTTAACGGTACATAAAAACACCCTTAAGTGTATAGCTAAATAAATAGTTAGCGGCAACAAGTCCGTAAGGTACTCCTTGTGTGTTTTTCCGGGATCGAACCTGGGACCCGTCGCACAGTAGTCCAGTACACTAGCCACCACACCCTTATAAGTACTTGTAGTTAATTAATTTGTGAATTTCAACAAATGTTACATATTTCCCTAACACATAAGTAGATGCAAAAGTCTAAATTCAGTATGCACTTGCCGCGTTATTTTATAAGCCCATGGATGTCCGAAACAGACTAGCTACAAAGCTATCATAAAAGCTATCATAAAATCAGGGCAAGCTGCAGCCACCACGGTACCACCACAAATCAGAACGACGATCAAGAACAACCCTTAAGTACTTTTTTGGTGTTGAACAAGTAGAAGAAGGGAAAAGAGTGAGTATCGTGCCATCAAAATGGAGAAGGAGAAGATCATAAAATGAATGCCTATATGCAATATCCCAGTTTTAGGACATCGAAGATCCCCGCGTTCGAAACAACATCCATAGATTCTAAATGAAATCCATTAGCTGCGTTTTGGTCTCTCTCTCTGGTAGGTAGCTGTTGATTTTAAGACCAAAAGCTATTTAATTCCTTCCTTCCTTAGATGGTGCTACAGTCCGGGGTGGACCTGGGCCTCAACCAACACGCCTCTCCAGTTAGCACGATCTTTGGTTAACTGCCTCCAGTTGCGCACTCCAAGTTGGTTGAGGTCCTCTTCCACTTGTGCGCGCCACCTAAGGCGAGGTCTTCCTCTATTGCGCTGTCCCTCCGGGTTGGAATCGAAGACTCTTCGGGCCGCAGCGTTGGTGTCCATTCGCTCTACATGTCCTAGCCATCTTACTTGACTGATACGTACTTTTCTGACCAGGTCGATGTCGCTGTACAGCTCGTAGAGTTCGCTGTTAAATCTCCTCCTCCAAAGCCCATCAACGCAAACGGGACCGAAAATCGCTCGGAAAATTGCGTTCGAAGCGCCCAAGGAGATCTTCATCCGCTTTTGACAACGTCCATGATTCTGCGCCATAAAGCAGGACTGGGATGATGAGGATCTTATATAGAGTCTCCTTGGTGTTTCTCAACAATGCCTTACTAAGCAATTGCCTTCTTAGGTCAAAGTAATAGCGGTTGGTAAATGTAATTGTTCGCTTCGAACTACCTCAAAGTTATAGCTGTCTATCGTGACGTTCTGTCCGATTCGTCGATGTTGTGTGTCCCTTCTCGTTGACAGCATATATTTTGTTTTGCCCTCATTCACCACTAAACCCATTTTTGCCGCCTCTGTACTGATACTTGCAAACGCACCAGTGACAGCTCGCTGTGTTCTGCCAATGATGTCGATGTCGTCAGCGTATGCAAGTATTTGCACAGACTTTTGGCAAATTGTGCCCCTGGTGTTGGCTTGCGAGTTTCGCACAATTTTCTCAAGAATGATGTTGAAAAAGTCACATGACAGCGCATCACCTTGTCTAAATCCATTTTTTGATCTTGTAAGCGATGTTAAGGAGACTTATGCCTCAGTTGGTGCAGTTTAGAGGGTCTTCTTTCTTATGGATCGGGCAAACAATGCTGAGGCTCCCTTCATCAGGCATACTTTCCTCTGACCAAATTTTAGAAACGATTTGGTGTATGCTCTCTACCAAGTCATCTCCCGCTGCCTTAAAAAGCTCGGCCGATAAACCGTCCGGTTCTGCAGCTTTGTTGGACTTCAGCTTGGATATTGCTATCCTTAAGCTACTTACTTACGTGGCGCTATAGGTGCGAGGTGGACCTGGGCCTCAGCCAATGCCCCTAGTTGTGCAATCAATGTTGGTTGAGGTCCCCTTCCACTTGTGCGGTCAATTAAGCTATTCAATCGCATTTCACAAATCCCGTCAACGAAAACATGACCGAAAATCACTCGAATCATTTTGCATTCAGAACTACCAAGGATATCCCCATCCGCCTTACCAAAAGCCCAAGCTTCTGTTAGGATCTGTTGTGGTTTAAACATTTTGCTGGTTGTTTACCGTGGCTTAGTTTATTGACAAATGGTTTCAATTACAAACGTTCACAGAGTGCGGTAAACAGAATGCATTTTTTGGGAAGAATATTTATTGAAAGGTTTTGTTATACCCTCCACAGGTAGGTGTATTCACTTTGTCATTACATTTGTAATGCCAAGAAGGATTCACCGGAGATCCTATAAAGTAGGTATATATATTCTGAATCAGGATCACATTCTGAATCTTTTTACCCATGCCCGTCTGTCTGTCTGTCTTTTGAAATCAGGATAGCTTCTAATTGACCTAGGCGAAAGAAATTTTGTCAGAGGACTGACTTGTTTTTACCATCGTCAGGTTGGCATTGAAAATGGGCTATGTCGGTCAAGTAGTTCTGGTACCTTCCATATAAAACCAGTACATTCAGTGGAGGGTATCAAAGCATCGGCCAGGCCGATGATAACACTTTTACTTGTTTTATTTAGCAAATTTCAGCTTAGAGGTTAGAAAACATTAGAACTATACTTTTCTAAAAAATATAACAGCAGAGTTGATAATTTTTCATCAGCAAATTCCCAAATACGCACCAAACAAGGAAGTCTATCAATGCCTTATCCGTTATCCTTATCCCCTATTATTGCGGCTCCATATAATCTACTCCTACGTTTCCCTTCAAGCAGACGAAACGCAACTTTTCCTACTATGTGTAGGTATTTACAAAATCAAATTGAAAATCGTCGTAAAAATAGATTTCCTCATAATGATCCTGCAACCTCAAGTGAAGTGCGTCGTAAAACAGAACTCAAACTCATTTAATTGGCAAAAGATACACGCATGGGGCGTCTACAGCTTATCGCTAAATCCCAACTTCTGACATATGGTGTGGTGATCCACGGATTCATGGAATAACAATCTCTGTCGACTTTTGAGAGGCAAACTAATCTCTTTATTGACAAGAATCTTCGTTAAGAGAATCGGATTAATAGAAAACACGCGCTCCTTCAACAACAGCCAATCCGAGACCACGTATCTGGCGAAATTGATTAATTTTCAACACACTGAATCCCACAATACAAGCTCTAGTGGGTACAATTAATTAAATCATCACATAATCGACACGATTGGAGCTGCTCAACGGATGCTTCAGGTCTGAATATTTATGGTGGCAACAATTTAAAGACATAAATTATCGGGAATGTATTGTTGCAACTTGACCTCCTTAGAGGGTGCGATATCAAATCAATTTATTGCTCTGCAACTATGGGAATGGCTGGTGCTTCAAGTAGGGATTCTCTACGCTCTTCCGCGTCAGTAAGTTTGCAAAGCAATTAGTCCCAATGCTAACTACGCTCTGTGGTATATCATTGAAATTTCCGCAGCATTAATTTCATTTAAGTGCACACACACATCGTGTACTGTTGTACCCCGTTGAATGTGTAGGCATCTTGAGGAGGCTTGTGACTGTTTGAGGACGAAAAGGCAATCAGAGTGTGGTTAGATATCTGTGTGTGACATGAAAGGCGGTAAAGTGTTGACGTCAAAAGTATTGCTTAAGACCACAGCAGCTGATTATGTTCGAACAATTTAATTGCCCTTACAATAAATACTTATGGTTTTGTAGTTTACGTCAGTTTGTATACGTTGCACTTAAGCCAGACTTTATCACTTTTGACACGAAAAACAAGGAACGACTTTTACACATCGCTATATTTTTACTTGGCGCGGACACAATTTTTGGAAGGGGCGGGGTCTATCATGCTTAAAATTAAAAATAAATATTAAAAAACAATGGCGACACTTACAGTAAAGGATTTGGGCATTTTCGTAAGCTAGGAATCTGTTCTTTAACACTACTTTTAAATAAAGTTATTTCTGTTAATATTTTTTGTAAAAAAAAACTGTCAAACTTGTAATTTAAGGACAAAAATTGAATCCACCTGATGTGTTTTGTTGCCAAATCAAGCCGCTGCATCTTACGTGGTTTCAATGGTGGTTTCCTCTTCATTTTTTCATGGCGAATATGGCTGGCTTTCTGTATCACGCGATAAACAGTCGATCTGCTAGCTGTAACTCCAATTTCTGCCTCAATTTTACTTGCGGAGAGCCTTGAATTTAAGGCAGCTGATACTTTTTTTTTTTTTAAATACTTCTCCCGGGAAAGGCAAACCTATAACGCTTCATCAGCGCCCCGAGATGCTTGCAGATGTAAGGTTAGTAAGCCGTGAAATAAGGTAGATGGAAATAATGTCGATCGACTTTATTTCCATTTCAAATTGGAAATAAGGCCGAATCGCGCCTTTTTTCATGGTCGACTTTATTTCCATAGCAAAATGGTAATAAGGTCGAAAAAATTTTTAGTTTTTGAAATTATGTCGAAAAATGAAAAAGTAAACCCCATAAGCAGTGAAACATGTATGGGGTGGCATGCTGCCCCCCTGCAACCCCCCGCTGGTTTTTAGTGTCAGATTTGGAGTAGGTGCGCTTTAAAGGGTCTTATTGAAGTGATCGACATTATTTCCATTTTTTCAATTTTTCTTTTGAAAATACAGTCGTAGCACAAATTGTTGTAATTGGACATTATTTCCAATCTGAAATGTAAATAAACACGATTCGGCCTTATTTCCTTCGACTTTAATTCACGGCACATTTTTCCATACTTCTCCTTAATAAAGCTGTTCACAACCGTGGCGCCTCTTCGAATCTTGCTGGCTATGAAATGGATGGAATGTCCTTGTGCCTGGTAAGCTCGAATTTGGCCTATTTTCTCCTTGGTTAATGTCTTTCCTTTACCCATTGTTGTGTATTGTATGAAGTTATTATACTTAAACTAAGCTCACTATCACTATCCTTTTATTTGACTTTAAACATGGTAACAGGTAAATTTTGCTACTGTTATCGTAATCAGGTAGAACGAAAAAAACAGGTTATTTTTATAACCATTTTGGGAAAAACGTCATTAAAGTTGCATTTATCAATTAAATCCCTTTTTAACTTTCTCATATACGTAGTATCTAAGAGAAAGATATTGTTTTCGTACAAAATTTCGAACTCGAAATTCTGATATTACGATGATAGGGGACCTCAAAAAAGTGGGTCTCGCAATTCTGTCCGTCCGTATGTCTGTCTGTCCCACCCCTGGGGAATCTAAACGCTTGGACGGATTTGCTTCAAACTTCGTATTTAGAGTTTGTGTTAATGTAAGCATGCGTCACGTAACTGCATACCCAGTTTTTCGCTAAAAATTCCAGCAACGGCAGTTTTGAAAATTGGCTTTTTCTCGAAAACAGTAAAGACGATTTTAAAAAATAATTATTTTTAAGGTACTATTGTCATTCTTAACTTGATAGCAAACTCAGTTTTTCCCTAAAAAGTATAGTATTTTAAAAAACTGCTCATATCTCAAAAACGCCATTTTCGATAATGATAAAAATGTTACTTTCAGGTAATACTTAAATCCATAGTAGTACCAATGGCTCAGTTTTGAGCTAAACAGTTGCAAAACAGTGTTTATAAACATTTTACGAAATATTAAACAATTAAGATTTTTTCGAAAACGGCTCTAACGATTTGAACCGAAATTGATCTTTGAGTTCGTGTAGGCATGCTTAACATGACTGCATACCCAGTTTTTCGCTAAAAAGTCCAGCAACGGCAGTTTTGAAAATTGCCTTTTTCTCGAAAACAGTAAAAACGATTTTTAAAAAAAATTATTTTTAATGTACTATTGTAATTCTTAACTTGATAGAAAACTCAGTTTTTCCCTAAAAAGACTGAGTCCTTTGATATCCACCCAAATCCCTAATAATAGTACTTTAAAAAACTGCTCATATCTCAAAAAACGCCATTTTCGATTATGATAAAAATGTTATTTTCAGGTAATGCTTAAATCCATAGTAATACTACTGGCTCAGTTTTGAGCTAAACAGTTGAAAAACAGTGTTTTTTGAACCATGAATGCGTCCTTCCCAATCGCTAAAAACGGTACTTTAAAAACTGCTCATATCTCGAAAACACCATTTTCGATTTGGATGAAAATATATCTGCTAGGTAATGTTTATATCCTGAAGAATACGTCGTACTCAGTTTTCAGCTAAACAGTTTAATAACAGTGCTTTTCGAATCCAAATTCTAACATTTGTCAACAAAATTTAACAAAAAACCGCTCTAACGATTTTGATCAAAATACGTATTTAAGACAACATAAGCATTCTAAACATGATCACGTACTTAGTTTTTCTCAGAAAAGTCTAATATTGCCGTCTTATGAATATTACTCAAAGATGCCTACCCAAATCCCGATTATTCACAGACGATACATTTTTGTAAAGTCCAAAACTTCAGTACATAAGCAATATAATTTGAAATTCATCGCCTACTTGCCTCCTTCAAGTGTCAGTTCGGGGTGAAATTTGAAAGTAATAAAGTGTTCTAGTTAATACGTAGGTTTATGTTTATGTAGTATGTATTTACGGTATTAATTACACCTTGAGTGGGTATGATTTTAAACGTAAAATTTGCTGAAATGACTCTAAGATTCTGCGAGATTCGCAATAAACGAGAAAGTTACGTGCGACCCAGTCGTGCACATTTTTTTACAATATAAACATAAGATATCCTACATTCCTTGTGCAATTGGTTTTTCCCAGATCAGCGAAGGGTTTGAAAAATATCGTAAAATTAAAACAAAAAAATGCCTGTTCGTACCAAGTAGAACGGAGCGTACCCTATTTTCTAGTCAAAAGCTTCGCCTATGCAGCATTTTTGAAGGTATTTTAGATACCTATTTATGCCCTTTTTTTGAAATTTATATTGAATCTACCATTTTTGAAAACTGAGTTGGAACCCTATATGTGTCTATACAAAATTTCATAAAAATCGTAGAACCGTAAAATCGTAAAATAGGTACCTACTGTGTAATTCTATTTTGAATACAGTACAGACCGATTTTTATCAACGTCTTTCCCGCATTTCGATATTTGAAACAATCTGATGGGAATAGTTATTATGTAAAACTGCCGTTAAGCCAAAAAGGCGAAGCATTAATATTTTGAGTTCAGAAGAGCTATGATCCCATTAAAGGGTGCATATAAAAAAATTATGGGGTGATACAAAAATAAACTAAATCCACTTCATAGCAACGCAGTGAATTAAATTAAATAGACTTGGCAGCATCGAGTTTTCAAATTCAGCTACTGATGCATACGAGAAAAAGAGAGACGGAAATTATTTGTCGTCTGTGTTGCACTCTAAAACTTTTTCCCGTATTGACAGCAACCGATGCAAGCAACATTGAATTCTGCGCATCTGTTTCATCTGCAGTACTGCTTGCAGTGAAGCGTTCAGAATTTCTGCACATGTGTTTAGGGCTTTAGTCGTTTGTAATTTAGTCAGCTTTGCTTCAACTGATGAAACCACATTGAAACCGAATTGTGAAATGTACTCCACAAATATTAAACTGCACACTGCATACAACATAAAAGGGACTCTGTAGAATTAAAAAAAAAATGTGCACGACTGGGTCGCACGAAACTTTCTCGTTTCTCGCAGAATCTCAGAGTCATTTAAACAAATTTTACGTTTAAAATTATTTCCACTTACGAACATCTTACGTAGGTTTAGTAACTGAACTCTTGTTAACTAAACACGTAATACATACTACATAGACATTATGTACGTATTAACTACAACACTTTATTACAGTAAAACCCGCTTAAGAGAAACACCAAAATGTCACAGTCTTTCTTTCACTTAAACGGGTTTTTCACTTATCCGGACTCCGCTTAAGTGAAATTTTTTTTCACTTAAGCGGGGTTCGTTTAATTGAAAACAAAATGTCACTTAAGCGGGCTTAAAAATTCCGTTAAGCGTATATTTATAACGTGAACTCTAATTTGTAGGTATTACAACTTAAAACGCTATAACTTATAAATTATTATAGGTACAAAAATTGTTTTGTACATTTTGAAAAGACAATTTAGTATTATTTAGCATATACAAGTCTACTGCACTTTGGGTACATCTGTGGAGCTACAAAAAAGTTATAGTTAAACGCAAAATTTTTAAAATTTGTTACAATTTTTTACCTAAAATGCTTTTTTCTCAAAATTAATAAATTTTAATTCTTGGATTAAATTTATATCTTTAAGAAATATCCTAAAAAATATGTTAAGCAACTTTTTTACGTGCAATCAACAAAAGTTGTAGTATAAGCCATTTCGTTAAAAGTGTGGTTTAGGAATGGAGTTATCCCGCTGCTACTGTGACAAGGTACTCCATCTTGTTGAAAAAGCATCGGCCTCCTCTGAACAAGAGGAACATCTTCAAGTAGCTCCGGCAATCGTTTTCTAAGAAATTCTATGCAGTAATGGGAAGTAACTGTTTATGGAGGAACGTGTGGGCCTACTAAAGTGTTACCAAACATTTACGCTAAACCTACTTTGAAATAAGCACACATTCTGATGAAGAAGTTGTTCACAATAATTTAATTCTTGAAAGGATGTTGTGCATATTGGGGTCTGACCAATGGTGCAAATTGTGGTAGTTTGTAACCCCGTCTCTTGTGAATTTCGCTTCGTCAGTCCACAGAATATTTTTGAGAAAGTGCCTGTCTTCTGTCTGTATGCATTGGCAAAATTCCACTCTTCCTTGCGCATCTCCTGGTAGTAAATCCTGTACCGGTGTTAAATGGAAAGGGTGTAATCTATTACTCCGTAGATTTCTGTGACTCCGGGTTCTGGGAAGTTCCAACTGCACAGCTAGTCTTCGCCTTCTGCGGACCTGTCTGAAAGCTAAACTTCCACAGCACGCAAAATCCCATCCTTAACCTCTGCCGCCACTCCGTCTCGCGTCGTTCCCTTTTATTTGGAGGAGATGACCCAGCATAAACAAGGCGCTGAATACCCGGCTAGATGGTGTTCTACGATGGGTATCGCCGTTGGTACTCCAATCTTGCCAACGAATGAACCGTTCCCATTGCGCTCAAAGGTAGGTACGTTAGTTTATTATTCTCACTTATTTGTGTTTAACCTTTGTCTGACAAAAAATGGTTTTTACTACAACTTCTGTTGATCGTATGTTAAAAAGTTGTAAAAATTTTGAGTGAGAAAAAAGCATTTAAAAAAAGTAACAACAAATTTTCAAAATTTTGAGTTTAAGAAGCCATAACTTTTTTGTAGCTTAACAGATGTCCCCGAAGTGCTTAAGACTTGTATATGCGCTACTAAATTGTCTTTTCAAAATGTACAAAACAATTTTTGTAATAATTTAGAAGTTATAGTGTTTTAAGTTGTAACACCTCCAAATTATAGTTCACCTACTTTGATGGGCTATAACGGGAAATATGGTGAGAATAGACCCCGCTGTCATACAATTTTATATTCGGCGGAACTTCAGAAATTAAAATGTTATTTTCGAGAAAAAAGAAGTGAAAGCGTTCAAAATGTTTGTTCTGTTCGATTCAATATTTTCACTTAAGAGAGTTTTTTTCAATGAAAAATATAAAATATAACTGACAATATGTTTCAGGTATCCGGGTTTTTCACTTAAGCGAGTTTCGCTTAAGCGGAGTGTTTTATAGGTAATTGGTCGACAAAAACTCGGGTATGAAAAAAGTGTTTCAGATAAGCGGGTTTTTCTCTCAAGCGGGTTTTACTGTACTTACTTTCAAATTTCACCCCAAACTGACACTTGAAGGAGGCAAGAAGGCTAGGAGGCGATGAATTTCTAATTCTCATTTTTGGTTATTATTTAAAAAATGGTCTCAATGGTCGGGATTTGGGTAGTCATTTTTGAGAAATATTCATAAAACGGCTATATTCAAGTTTTCTGAGAAAAACTAAGTACGTGATAATGTTTAGAATGCTTATGTTGTCTTAAATTTGTATTTTGATCATAATCGTTAGAGCGGTTTTTTGTAAAATTATGCTGACAAATGTTACAATTTGGATTCAAAAAGCACTGTTATTAAACCGTTTAGCTGAAAACTGAGTACGACGTTTTATTCAAGATATAAACATTACCTGGTAGTTACATTTTTAACCAAATCGAAAATGGTGTTTTCGAGATACGTGTAGTTTTTAAAGTACCGTTTTTAGCGATTGGGGTGGAAATCGAAGGACGCATTCATGGTTCAAAAAACACTGTTTTTCAACTGTTTAGCTCAAAACTGAGCAAATGGTCCGTCGGAACGGAGAATTCTCCGCAACGCATACCTACTGTGTCGGAGACTAAAATTACATTCGAGGTATCCGCCTTCGGAAAGAATAAATAAAATGATACGACGCATTGACATGATGTTGTTTCGTGGTACATCGGGATTTCCTTATTTAGTGCTTGTTTTTCCGTTTGTGTTTGTCCTGGAAAGCAACAAATACAACCAATTACTTTGCTAAAATGTTTTTTTTTTATTGCTTTAATTTATCAACACTTCACAGCAAATCGTAAACAAATTCCGCAACCAATTCCTGTCGGAGCATATCGGAAGAAAATTCGTATGAAGCTGTCAAAAATATCAGTAAAAACGCACTTGATCGCACTGAAACGCAAAACGCCAGTGTGCGTTGCATATTTGTCGGAAGAACGTTCCGAAAAGCTTTTCCGAAGTATACCTCGCAGCAAAAATCCTCCGATTCCTATGAAATCGGAGAATTTTCCGTTCCGACGGATACCTCGCTAGGGCCGGGTATTACTATGGATTTAAGCATTACCTGACAGTGACATTTTTATCATAATCGAAAATGGCGTTTTAGAGATATGAGCGGTTTTTTTAAAGTACTATTATTAGGGATTTGGGTGGATATCAAAGGACGCAGTCTTTTTAGACAAAAACTGAGTTTACTATCAAGTTAAGAATGACAGTAGTACCTCACAAATATTCTTTTTTTTAAATCGTTTTTACCGTTTTCGAGAAAAAGACAATTATCAAAACTGCCGCTGCTGGACTTTTTAGAGAAAAACTGGGTATGCTGTCATGTTAAGCATGCCTACATTAACTCAACGAACAATTTTGGTTCAAATCGTTTTCGAAAAAATCTAAATTTAGGCATATTTCGTTATATTTCGTAAAATTTTTGTATTTCGAGTTCGAAATTTTGTACGAAAACAATCTATCTCTTACTACGTATACGAGAAAGTTAAAAATCTGCGATTTTTTAGAACTTCGAGAACAACATCTAACCTTATCTCTCAACAACAATACTTCGATTTTTGACATTTACACTAATGTTTGTGAAGATTTGCTACAACTAATCAGGCAGCTTAGCTTTTAAGGTGTCCTTTTAGATTATAGGTTAGGATTGACAAGAAATCAGAAACTCGAGGACAATGATTTCTTATTCAGTTGCAAGATTCTCTCAGTTTTCTGTTTGTTGTAAATTCGCCACATTTTCCTGGTTATGCCACCGGAGTCGAGCTTGCTTCATTTCTCATTTGTCGCCAATTTGTTCCCAATGCCCAATAGTCTGTCTGACATTACAGGGGGAATCATTACTGTGGTGTCCGTATGGTTTAGTTCAAGGGAGTAGTGAAAAAAGTAATATAGGTATTGCCATCATTGCAACATATTTAGCATATGGTTGATCCGATGCATATCGGTTGATCTTCATACCATTCGTCCCTGCTGCGAAAATACAAGTTAAATGGCCTAGTGAAATCTAGCCGGGGAGGGGAGTAGACAGTGTAGTCCGTGCATACATTATTGCACGTGTTTTTGCTCAGAATTTGTCAAGTTATGCTTTAAGATTGCTGTTTGCCACAGATTCCTGTACGGAAATGTATAAGAGTTTAAAATTAAGTATAGCCTCTGGCCAGATGTGAGGCTATTCTTTGAATTTTCGTCGTGGTTCTAAGGTTGGTGGTCGTTGAAAGTGCTTGCCGAAAGAATAAACTACCAAAGGAGTCCTTTTAAGCATTCTGTTTACCTTTCTACGCCTAAGTAAGCCTGAGTGACCACATTGTCAGTCGGTATATCCTTCACAATAAATTGCCATTTTCCGCAATGTAAATTATGTGGTATTCTAATTAGAGCATCAAAACTGCTCTATTATTAAAATTCATTTTACATAAGTATCATACTTGACTGCATACCATTTCTAACGACCTCAACAATATTTCAAAATATGGCCAGACAAACAAAATTAATTAGCTTAGTTGTAGTATGTGTAATTATTTTAATGCAAACCTATTATAATACACTCACTTTAATGTTGCTAAAAAAATCAATTAAAGTCGACAATACGAGGACCTTTCAATTGCATTCCTATGGCAAGTCCTCTCCACTTTTGTGCACAAACAATAAAATCCTTTTGTTTGCGAACACATTCACTTTGTTTTGTATTTTGTTATCAAGTCATCTTGATTTCGTCTATTATCATCCGTGACGAAATCAATTAATATCCTGTCAAAGGAATGCACCCTCCACCATTATTCACAGCATGGTATAGTATAGAAAACACTCCTCTGTCCTTGGCCGTTCTCATCTCACAAAGAATCGATATCAATTCGAAGTAATTTTCCAGTGGCTTTGAAAAATGTGAACATATCCTTTTCCGTTTACAGAGGATAACATTGGATTTCACTCTATTTTGTTCTTTTTGTTTCTAGTTTTATCTACACAGTGAGAATGAGACGATCTGTCCATTCGCTCGTCACGTAGTCGTTGTCGGTCGGTGGAAAAGGAGTCGAATTGAAAAATAAAATAGAAACGTTATTGCATTCCTTTATGTTACCATCGGTTAGTGGAGGAGTTTTATCTTTTTTAAAGCTTGACAAGTCTCCCCTAATGTGCGGTATATATGCTGAAACAAATTTCTATCCGCCTCCATTTGCCATGTGGTTACCTACATAGGGAAAAATTCCGTGTAAAATATATTTAGTTTTAGTTTCTATGTGTGGGCTTTGCCCATGTCAAGAAGGACATTTTCGAGATGATTTTTAAAATAGACTAATTTTAAAACTAATTTTTAAACTTTAGCAACTTGTTTTTTAGAAGGACATAAATTTCCTGTTTATGTTTAAATTTACTTATAAATCCCAAATAACGAATGTTGGCAGTATCTTGGAAAATGGACATCGAATCGAAACACAGGTTCATTTCATAACAAGGGAGAAACAATGTACTCAAAAGGAATTTAGACGAAGAATTGACTGTCAATATTAAACTGTTCAAACAAATCTTAGAGTTTTAGCTTAGAGGTTCAACCCCCGAAAAAGCATAAATTACATCTCAAAGTTTTTTTTTTCTCGCGACCGTCTGACATAGGAACATCCTATTCCAGAGTGTAACTATCTTGAGTAAGTTTCTCAATTCAGCTGCGAACATATTCAATGGTTGGTTTAATGAAGACTACTATGTATATTTTCTGTAAATTCGTCTTGAAGATTAGTGTCAACGATCTGCTAGGTGCATGCACAGTTTCATGCTTTAGCTAGTTTATGGTGAATTTACATCGCGAATACAAGGCCGAAATGAGATTTCTCCGCTGTATTGCTGGTGTGACCCGTAGAGATCGCATCAGAAATACCAGAATACGTGAGGAACTCAATGTCGAGCAGCTACTTCTCCGGACGGAGCGATCCATGCTTCGGTGGTTTGGTCATGTTAAACGCATGTCCCCGACCAGGATTCCACGACGTGCTATGGAATCCGTACCATCGGGCAGGCGTCCCCTAGGTAGACCCAGGATGAGATGGTTAGATCAAATTCATAATATCTCCTCTACCCGTATGGGGATTGCCCTTGATGATTTAGAGTCGATGGCGGAGGATCGAGAGCTATGGAGGGCCCACTTGAGCAACCTACACCCGCGACCCACTTAATGGACAAGCGGACCATTGAAAAAATGAAAATGGTGAATTTGTTGGTTATGGTTCGTGCCCGGTATCTAAAGAATCTTTAAGTTACAACAGTCAAGCATCCCATAGTACACCGAGATCGCTTTGAGATTTAATTGCATTCGTCCACAACTGCTTAGTTAGATTCTTCAGAGCTGCAGACTTGTACTGCCAAATCGGCATAAAGTAGTATACGGATGGTTGTTCATGCCTTCATGGACTCAAGTGTGGGAGCTGGACCAAACGGAAATGCCTCAATACCAATGAGGAAAAGTCCCAGTGCGTTTCAGGCAGATCTTCATGCCATTAAACAATGCGCAAACCTTATCTACAATTCAATTCTACAGGTCACACATTTCGGCAGTTTGTATCCGCGATCTCATTCTCATTCATTCTGCATACTGCATTGCTTTACTACCCTCCAAATAATTAGTACATAACAGGAACAAACCCAGTTTATGGTGGGTTCCCGCGTTCCCGGCCATGAGGGAATTGAATGAAATGAAGAAGCCGATGAACTAACCAGAAGAGGGCCGGAAACCCCTTTTATATGATCTGAATCTTTCTGTGCAATCCCCAAATCATCTATAAAGTCGGCTAAAAAAAGCTGGGACCACAACAAGTGTCCTTCATATTGGGAGGACATACCAGGTTTCAGACAGGCCAAACAAGCCATTCTGCCTTTCAAAAACGATACTAAAAACATACTAAATCTACACAAGCACAATATCAAACACTTTGTAGGCTAATTAACAGGTTACCACGGTTTGCGATATAACCTTAATAAAATTCATTTAGTCGGCTCACCGGAGTACCGACTATGTCTTCAGGAAGACGAAACAGCTTAGCATATCATACGTAAATGCCTGATGGCAGCCCTGCCCCTTTGTAGTATGTATTAGAAGGAAATCAGGTTTTAAGGAAAGTACAGAAGTACAATAGAATTAAGGAAATCCTATGCTGAATGCATCATCAATATAGTTAAGTTTAGAGTGCTCGTTAAGAGCCAGTAAGCTAGATTAAGATAAATGTTAGTTTTAATTTAGATTTAATCATTTTTGACTAGTATGTAAGTTAAAGAAAGAATTAATAAAAATGAATTTAAAAGTCAAAAAAAAAAGTCAAGCATCATCAGCTACAAGAGAAAAGTAGAGACCTACCTACCTAAAGACGCTACTAACCTAAACATATTAAGTCTGACACTTTAAGAACAATAGAACTTTTAGGTCGACGTGCATCATTTCGCTCTTACCGGGTAGTTCATATTATGTAACCGAAGGACTTTTGGTATGCAAATTAACTTTTGCAAGTTAACACTACTTGCATTGTTCGACAAAGGCTACACCATCATGAAGCTCAAGGTATATGCCAATCATACTTGACCTGCAAAATGAAATTTTAGTCGTGTTCCATTTAACATAAACAGATCAAATTCGTCAAAAGTGTAGAACGACGGTTGTTATCACATGGAGTTCAAACACAGACAGCGACTCGATCGATCCTATAGGTTTTACTGAGATTAAATGAAAGTTAAGTATTTTTTGGGGGCTCAACCAGAAACGACATTTAGAGGTATGTACCAAGTGACAAAGAACAGAAACTGAAACAGAACAGAAAGCTTTTTCGTTCTGTTTACACTGCTCGCTCAGCTATAGGTCTGTTTTTTTCCTCACCCATCTCAGTGAAGTAAAGTAAAGTAAGAAAATGTGCAAAAAAACAGTCCCCAACCACTTTTCTGAACAGTCGGTCTTACCCCTGAAAAGTTAACAGCTGGCATTGCTGTCAAAATGGCCATCAATGAAAAATTCAATTTCAAAATCAAAATCCTTCTAGAAAAATGAATAATTAACCTTTTAGCGCAAAAAAAATAATGATTATCAATTTGTACAGAATATTTACTTTTTCTGTTTACTTTTTTTCTCTTCCTGGCGTCTTGTATGGTCACAAATTAATTGCCAAAGAAAAAAAAACAAAAACATGCGTGGGTGTGTTTATTAGGTGAGCCCTAAAGTGAAGAACGTGCTAATTCTGAGATTCGATCGAATCGAGTATTCCTCGAATTTAAAACTTTCAATCGAATGAACTTCTCACAATCTAAGTTTTGAAGGAAAGAAGGTCATTATCAAATGATTTAATTGTATGAACTTTATTTTCGAAATCAGCTGTATAAATATTTCACTGTCGATTGCGTTGGTTTTGACCGTAATTTGAGAAAGGATGGGTTTATTTACACATTCTTGGAGGAAGAAAAGATCAAATTGAACAGAAAAAATGCAATAAAAATTAAATAAATGAGCACTTCAAATCGTTTTGGTTTGTTCATTTTGATTGTGACATACGATTATTTACATTTGAAATTTTTTCCCCATAAGACGAACAAATGTTGCTTCCAATTTTGTATGTTTTATGTAAATTTCACTATAAACATTGTTTAAATAAAGACTTAGACCACATTTTCAGTCGAAAAAACTCATAACATTTAACTTAGGTAATGCAATCGAAAATGAGAATGTGCGAAGAAATGAACAAAAAAAATCCCCATCGAAATCAAAAGTTGGAATGTCAGTTGGCTGAAATCGAATGACTTTCACTTAAAAAAAAGAGTAGCTATGTAAATAATACTTAACCTTTATTACATACTTCAGTTAAAAAATCAACAGGGAATACAAAATGGGAGGATTTCCTATTTATTATCTACAAAAAATGTATCCCATAACATATCAAAGATAGTTTTCAATTATTACAAGTCTATGTGTATATATAATTATATTTTGTAAACAAAATGCAACTTAAATAAAAACGGAAAATATTTAGTATTTTATTACTTTCCGTAATATTCAGTTGTCATTTTTAAAGTTGTTTAAAATATGCAATTCCTTATATGTACATTTACACCCACCACAGCCGACAAAATAGTAGGTATCATAAAAGGAGACACTCTGTGAACAGATCCAAATTACACAAAAATGTGCTCCCCTGGTGTTCAGAATTGAAGAATGCTCCAAAGTTGGTCTTGCTGGAAATGAATAGCTTGTGTGAATCTCAGTGGTGTCAAATTGAGTGCAGTTGTTGTAATTGCGTGCTGAAAATCCTACTTTACTTTACTTCACTGAGAGCGATGAGGAAAAAAACAGACCTTATATACAAAACTGAAAAAGATCCAGAAAAACATGCCTGCCGTCTATTCTCTCAAAGGCTATCACGAAATTATGTCCACTAAAAAGATGTTTTCCTTCTAGTAGTCGAATTTGCAACTCAACCTATCTAAAGCAGACAGCCAGATGACAGATGCAGAAAAATGCAAGCAAAAAATAAACCTCCCTCCCACGATAAATTGGCATTCTTTCGCTGACAGCAACAGAAAAAATCAATAAGTCGTGTTTTTATGAAACCTTGCCAGCCAGTAGTTGGCAGTTGAGGCACATTTCACATGCTAATTAAAACAACAATCTGCTGGCAACTGCTGGCAACAACTCTTGATTTTCTCCCCAGCCGGAGAGCTGCTGGCTGGCAGCTGGCTAAATTCAATTCACAATGAACACACAGGTGGCGCTGAAAGCAACAAGTGGCTTAGAATTTCCGTACAATTTGCTTAAATTATAATTGCGTTCTTATCTCATGCACACAACATTCCAGAGAAAAATGTCAGAATTTATCTAATATTTCTACCAAATGCATAATTTTATACGAAATACTGGTATGCTTTTTAGGTTTATTGTCTAAATCTATTCGGCTGGTTTCATCTTGCTGCCAATTGTGCTGGCAACTGTCCAAATGAACGGCTGGCTGGCGAGGTTTCAAAAAAACATACCTACAGACTTGTGAAGTTCTGTCGTCAAACAACCATTTTCTGTCGCTAAATTCTGTTGCTGAAAAAAAAAATAGTCGATTCCTAATTCTGTTTCTGTTGCCAATATATAGGGGTATCTGTTTCTGTTCTTTGTCACTTGGTGCCTTAACAATACAATAGTGTTTATAGCGTTTCGAAAATACTTCGTCATTGCGACAAAGTCATCAGCTGAAGTAGCTAAGTGGGACTAGACTAGAACTCATCGTTTTTAAGGACTCTATAAATGCAAACTTCCTTCATTTATCTTTCGAAATTCAATTGGGTTCCAGTTTATTTTATTTCGTTCATTCATACAGCTTTCATTCGCCTCTTAAATTTCCTGTATTAAGCTGAAAAAAAAATTAAAATAGCTATATGCTCAACCTTCAGTCAAAAAAAAAACATTAACTCGTCATTCCAAGTGGAATTCAATTGATTGCCTATTATTTATACTGTCATCACTCATGAGGACGCAATGTAATCCGATTCCCAACTACAAAAATACAGTCACACACCATGTGAAAGCAGGCCAGATGCACAATTGAATTGAAATTTAAATTAATTACCTCAATGCGAAGCCACTGACATGTGTTATTATTGTCGCCAAACAAAAAGTGTTCCACGCAAATTAAATAGCACATGGCAGAGTGAGTTTGTAAAGCTTCACTGCTGTAAGATGGCACGGTGCGGTGGTGCTACGGTGGCACCACACCATATAATAATAAACGTCAATATCAGTACCACACAAGGCGCACCTACTGGAAATCTGGCACCAATTAGTACAATTTTCATTCGACAAAAGTCCTTGCAAAACAGCATAATGCTCCTCCACCCGCAGTGCATTTGTCATGCGTTTGGATGGGTATATGTGTGTGTGTGTGTATATGATGTACGAGTAGAGTATACAAAAACAGGAAACTCATTTCCCAGCAAAAAGGAAACATGTCAATAGCACACTTATTGTGTGTGTGCCACAAGGACGTGTCGAATGCAATATAGATGGTATGTATGCATGACGAACGGACTTTGCAAATTTAACGATGCAAACGTTTTCTATGTTCGGTTGTTAAAGTTTAATTTGTTTACAAATTGGCACAACAACTAACTATAAGTCAGTGCTCTAGCTTCTTTTGTGAAGTGTCGCTGTAACTAAACGTCAACAACTACTGTAGGTACGCTCACAAAGTTGTCCCGCATTCAATGGAATACAACTGGAAACTTTGTCACAAGAGCTTCTATTGTGTTTTATTAAGGAAAGTGTAAAATAAATCATGAATCATAGGCTGAAAGCTAACGAAACGGCGCGCGGCCTTGTAAAACGTGTAGGGAAATGTGTATGGCGTATACGTAACATTTTTTTTATGACGAGAAAATGATTGTCAGAAGAAAATTATGTACACACGTTGGTAGATCCTTGAAAGGGTTTTTTTATTCATAGCACTGAACCAGAGAAAGTGGAGACTAGTCACATAATTCTCCTCGTTTATGCAATTTTTGCAAAATTTCTCGTTTGTTGCATGATTCCCTATGCATCAGCGCTTAGTAGAACTTGCCCAGCTAATATTTCTATATCTCAGCATAGGTAATCCAGGCAATACGGATTTCGGAGCCGTCGTTCCACTGGAGACCTTTTAAGGTACGTAACTCACTTATGGACGCAAGCAATTGAACAATATGGCGAATCCAGAGCCTGGCATAGGCAGATTAGCGTCTTATGGATTACCACAACAACTCTGCGGATGGATGCAAAATTTTCTTCTGGGAAGATCGATCCGAGTTGTTGTAGATGGTGTATCGTCTAATTCGTTTGCTAGAAATGCAGGAGTGCCCCAAGGATGTATTCTTTCCCCAACTCTATTTCTTCTCCACATCAACGATTTGCTTGGATGGACAAATAATAATATCTACAGCTTTACTGATGACAGTACTCTTATATCCTCTATCTCGAACAGTGGCAGTAGGCCTGTGAATGCGGCTACACACAGTCAGAGATGTGAACAAATGCTGATCTGGACAAAATCTTGAAGTGGGGAAAAGAAAACTTGGTTGTATTTAATACAAACAAGAAACACCTCATAACATTTTCTACGAAAAATGCATCAACAGTTCCTCAGGACCAAATGGATGACCATCCAATCCATCCCAAGGACTCAATGCAATTTCTGGTACTTGAGCCCCAAGCAACTTCTCCTTCTCTACAAAGCACAGGTTAGACCAGGTCTGGAATATTGTTGCCATACATGGAGCTCGGCCCCAAAACATTCACTTAACCTACTTGACAGCATACAGATATAAGCAGTTCGACTTATTGGAGACCCTAGACTCAAATCGTATCTACAACCGTTGGTGCACAGAAGAGAAGTCGCTGACATAATGCTAGTTCTGTACTTCCATGGTAGATGTTCCCAGGGACTCAAAGACATTATCCCTCGAAATGCAACTTTTGGGTGCCCCACAAGACTGGAAGCTAATGCTCATGACCACACAGTACACTTGACAAGAGAACAAGCAAACTTTGGAACTCGCTTCCTGGGGATATATATCCAGAAGACTACAATTTGCAGCAATTTAAGTGCAGAACTAACATACATCTGCAAGCATCTCGGGGCGCTGATGAAGCGTTATAGGTTCGCCTTTCCCGGTCTCTGTTCGTTACCGCATAGATTGCTTCTACTTGAGATTTTGACTTACAAAAACTATATGGCCACTCAGAGAGGCTTCCCGGCCGACCCTAGAAATTTACTAATCGTATTAAATAAATTAATAGGGTGACTAGAGAAATGTTAATTTGAATGCCGCATTCCTTTCGGCAATAGGAATAGAGTTTGGAATGATACCATCCAGTCCCGAGCCATTCTATCGCATACTCGTATATGCTTTGAAAAATGGTTCGTGTATTTTTATGAGCATAGGCGGACTCTTGTTGTTTTATTTACAAGGGCATAGAGCCTCAACTATTTGCCGTAACAATAGTGAGCTCGCGTGGTATGTATTAAAACAAAGACGTCTACTAGACTTCAATGATTTATTGGGCATTGTGAGTCAGTGTACTGGACCAGAAGCGACGTTTCCCAGGTTTGCTCACTGAAAAAGAGCAAATAATATTTTTTTTGCAACTGCGAAGCTGAAAGTCTGTTGAACTCCTAGAGTATATTTTGTTCTCAGACTACTTCTCAATTTAGCCGTTCGGACTAAGCATAAACTTGTATGTAGGTCCATTCTACTCGCTCATAACTAAAGACTCAAACAAACTAATGGTTGGCAGAAGCTATTTGTTATTCTGCTTTTATATACATCTGCTTTTAGCATCTGGTTCATGAAAGAAGTACCTAACAAATGGCTAACATATCGCGCAATGTCCTGCTAGGACCTTTGAGGCTTAATCGAATTATAAATATGTAGGTAGTTATCTCTTTTTGCTCATTTCGAGGTTGGTCCACTCTCATGGCCTCACTCACAATAAATTCTCTGTATCTGCGTTAGCGATGTATCTACATATATAAACCACTTGCTCCTCTATGTCTCTGACATTTTTTTTTACGACATTCAATTTTTATGTTGTCGCTTTTGAGGCATTCCATTATCCCTTTTTGTTTTTCAGTGCGCTATGATTGCAATCTTCATACATAAAAAAACTGTAGGAATTTTTTATGTTACAAGCACGATAACTACTAAACAGATTTCAATTAACATTTTTTTAAAATGTTTCTTAAGACTGTGAGATGGTTTAAGGCTATGTCGCCTTCTGTCGAATGTATCTCATAATTACGTTTGACTTGGTCGGAGAATTACAGCGAAACGACCCCTAGAACTGCATCAGGCCAAAAAATGTAAGTGTCACTTCGGGAATCGTAGAGCTGCCGCTGGCCCAAACATTCTTCATGCGAGCACCATATTTCTTTCATTATCCTATACCAGCTGCAAGCAATAAGCTACAAGCCAGCGTACAAAAAGGTGCAACTGACGAAAGAGTGCCTATGAAGCGCAGCTACGTGGACAGTAGGCCTTACCACCCACGGTGAATTGCAGCACGGGAACGGAATACAATTCTAACGAAATTGTCAAGGCGGAAACACATAATATTAGGCCTTCTGTGTACGCAGCTGCGCTTCATTACGAACGCCTTCGTCACTTGCAGCTTGTCGTAGGCTTGCGAGCAGCCTTAGGCCCTTCTTTTTAAATGTCGATTTCGGTTGAATGAAATTACCTATATTTGTAGCTTGAATGAAGCTTGTATGATGTTTCGTGGACAGTGCGCTTGACAATAGACCTTAGAGGATTTTTATTTTGATACGGAGGCGAGTAACCAACAAATCTACATAGTCAACAATTTGTCAACCTTCTCGGTTGACATTTGTATTCTTTTGATGTAGTAAAAGTGACATTAAAGACACAATCTAGTTTTGAGGGAAGATCTAGTCAAGGCAAATCCAACCTAAGACGCTTAGGACCCAATGCGAGCTTATTGCGGATTTTCTAACTGAATAATAACTTTTTTAGAAGGTGTTTTATATTATTGGTATGTTTTTGTTTTTACTATAACAGTTCGAATCAAAACAAAACATATAAATGTCATTAATGTGCAAAAAAGAATACGTTTAATTGGCCAGGCGAATTAGTTATCACAGATCAAAGTATACCTACCATAGTTGCAAAAAGGCTTACTATTGTACTGAATTCAGTACAATTTGACTTTCCCGAGTACGCAAGTACCACTTCTCAATTTTCAGTACTATTTTTAATTTTTGAAAGTTTATTTTTATATCTTTCAAATCAGACATTATATAAGGATTAAACAAAAATAAGCTGAACGCACTCCTTTGTTTTAAAATTCTGAATGCATTCATTACTCACTGTATAATAATAAAAATAAAAATAAAAATAATTTTTTGAAATTTGCTGCATTTCTCGAAGATATGGGAAAACAATTTGATTTCGGAAACATTTTTTTGAACTTATTACAAAATTTTTCACAAAGTCCCATTTGGACGATCAAGTAAATTCAATCGTCCACTTTGTCTTAAGGTTTTTTTCCTGGTGAACAAAAAAGTATTGAAATTATTAATCAGTCAGATATTCAGACTACGATAGAAATAGGTACATACTCTATTTCTGAGTTTTGGGCTGAAATAGGCCTTGTGCGATATGAATGCAACGAGTTCATATTTTCAGATCCTACACCGCATTGTCCGGGGTGCTTTTTGTATTTCTTCTTATTCTTCCGCAAACGTTTAAAGAATGTTTTCTTATCAAAATAGCTATTACCAAAAAAAAGCTACAGAATCGAATGCAGGCGTAATGTCTGCACTATTAGAACCTAAACGTCTTATTACAAATTAAGGCTACCACATACAGCTCTTTGAATAAAACAGTTCTTTACAAAATAATCTTGAAAATTAAGAATTTGTATAGCAGATTGTTATCTGAATGTGGTACGGTCGTGTTCAAATCATTTGGACAATGGTAGATTTTCTGTACAAAGTCTACAGTTTACTCAATCGACCGTTGGACAAGTGATTTTGAACACGACTATACAAAGATTAGTCTTAATCTGTTTATATGTATGTACATGGACTAAAGTTCCTATCCGGCGTCTATAAGACTTGTATTACCTTGAGCTTGGTACGCTGCTCGTGCTAAATTTTAGCTCACATACAAAATTGTCTCCAAGAATTAGCTGAGATAAATTTAAGCGAATCCATTTAGCCGAGCGGTATGCTGCTTTAGCTAAAAAATTAAATTTTTATTTCAGACTGTACTGCATGTATTGTATCTGTCACAATTTAGCGCGCCCATTAATGGTTCGGCACATTTTTTTGGCTAAATTTGTACAGATAAGGTTTTTTTTTCTTCTGTTCTTTTGTGTTGCGGAAAAGTAAATAAGGATAAGGTTTTTCAATGAATACCTTCCTCCTACCTACCTACCTTCTTTCAAAGTGATAAATTTGATATCAAGAAATAGCAAAAAAGAAAGTGCAGCGAAAATATAACACATTTTCGCGTCGATGCATTTTTTAAGTAAATAATTTTCAACGGACAGCTGTTTTCTGTGACACTTATATTCACAGCGCACTCTATGTCAAAATTTAGCTAGGATTTTGTTTAATGTTTGGAGAGGAAAATTGGAGAGCACCTAAAATTTAGATTCGCTCGAACTTCGTACTAAGCTTTAGATTCAATTAAATGCGCCTTTATAACACCCTCCAATGGAAGGTATAAGTACTTACATTTCTAACACCAAGAAGAAGACACCCTACACCCTATAAGCCACAAATATTCTGAATCAGGATGCAATTCTGAAACGATTTAGCCATGTACGTCTATTCGCCCGTCGGTCTATCTGTTTTTTAAAAACACAACAAAGTCCAACCAAACGAATCGACCTAGGCGAATGAAATTTTGTGAAAGGACTTGTTTGTTCCAGTACCTCCCTGCACTCACAAAATCATTATAATAATTCCTTAACATTTTGCAAGACTTGAATGCTGGGGAGGTTATAAAAACTGACCGATGATAACACTGATAGGTACCTACCTACTCGTTTTTTTGTTTTTTTTTAATAAAATATTAATTTTTTATGTTTTCCTTTGGTTTTATAAATTTAAGAAATTTGAGTACTTTTCAGTACAATTTGGTTTCAGTTTTCAGTACAATTGAGAAAAGTCGATTTTCATCAATCATCACTGATACCTACCTACAAAAAAGTGCTAGGTGTCCGGGTATTGGTACACCTACACTATTATTACTACTTTTAGCTTATCACTTTATTTCAAAAAGGCAGTCAATTCCATATTTCATGAGTGATACATTCACAAACTCTAAAATGAGGAACAATAATCTAAACATTCTGTCCTCCGTAAAATTATGCCATCCCACTTCCTCTTTGATCTGTGGTAGCCAAAAAGACGCAGGACGCTGAGGGCTATGTTCTGTCTACACTGGCCTCCAGAAGAAATAATTATAAAAGCTAAAATATTTTATTACTTGCCCAAGCCAGTGCAGTCCTGTGAACCGGTGATTCGTTAAATTATATCCGTTCATAAAATGGGTTGTATCGTTGAATGAATTCCTTTTGGTATATGTATAACAGATCCAAGTTATAGCAAAATCCCCATAATTTAACGGCTGTCGGTTATTTTCCGCTAACGCAACGGTTACCTACCGGCATTTTCTTAACAATAGGAAACAATTTTATGAAATTTATTAAAACATTTTATCACATTGAGATTGAACATTTATTATCCACAGTTAATAGTTATAAAATTACACACAATAAAACAAAGAGACAATAATGAGTAAAACACTAATAAGAATAGTCAAAGTACAAATGATAAAAATACAAAGTTATCGATGGATGTGACTTCACAACGTCCGGCAGTGAGATCCTCATCACTTGGTCAAATGTCAACATTCGTTCGCAAAGTTGTCTCCACATTGGTCCATAGTTCGCCTTTAGTTTTCGGCAATTGTAGAACGATGACGAGGTGTGGACCACCATCGCTCGCAGTTCACTCATGGTCTCGGCATGTCTGAATGGACTCGATCCGGTACACATTTCATAGAGAACACAACCGAGAGACCAAATGTCAGCCTTGAAGTCACATGGAAGACCCTTTAGGATCTCTGGCGCTAGATAATACGGTGTACCGAAGGCATCCATTTTAGTTACATGACTTGAGTGGATTAGAGCTATTCCAAAGTCTGCAATTTTAATTCGGTTATTCTTGTCTAATAGAATGTTCTCCGGCTTGAGATCTCGATGGATGACATGACGAATGTGTAAATATTCCAGTCCGCTTAACATGTCGCAGAAGTATGCACGCAGCTCTTGCTGGGTGAGTGGCTTTTGCTGATGAGCATTGATGACATTTCGAATGGTACCACCAGCTGCGTATTCCATGATGATATTCACGATGTCGCCTTTTACGAACGACTGAAGGAATTTAATGATTCGTGGGTGTTTCAGTTGAGAGATGATGTATACCTCCTCGCGGATCATTTGCAATTCCTTTGCTGGATTTTGCATAACAATTTGTTTTACACAAACAGGCTGGTGATAGAGGGGAGACTCAGCTAGGAAAACCTTGCCAAATGTTCCCTCACCGAGAAGCTTTGCGACTTGGAAGCCAGATCCAATGAAGTCCATAATTAAAAAAACTAACAAAATTATCTTAACACAGAAACGAACATGAAATTTTGTTCCACCGACGTGACGCGGACGCACAGTGAAATGTCAAGCTTTTAACTGTTTTGTTGCTCTAGCTAAAGGCAGGTATGACAATATAGAGAAATGAAGAAAAACATAAATGAAACTGTTAACTTTTCTTACAGATACAGTCACTTCCACTACAATAGAGACACTTCGCTAGATACATAGTCTGGAAAAAGTCCCCAAATCCGTCTGTTATTTTGGTTCGCTAATTTTGAGAAGCAATAAATGGATATGGATATGGATATGGATATGGTTTTTACAGTTATTTACCCCTTTCCCATTATGTCGTTTATCGTAAGCGACTAATATTTCATTTTGTGTTTAAGCCGGTGTTTGTAACTTTTTTGAGACAAACGTTTTAAAATAAAAGTGACCTCATGGAAATGAAATAAAATCGTTAACGAACAAAGTTGGAAAAAAATCCGAATACCATTTATACAACGACACGACACATAAGTCGTATAATAAGGGTGACTATCTCAATATTAAGAACTCCTTTATCTCTTAAAATAGTTATAAGTAGTAGATTTTACAGCTCTAACTTCATGATGACTTAGGTACTGGATTTAAAAACAGAATAAAAGTATTTTTAGTAAACTCATCAATGATTCATTTAAGCAATAAATCTCTGCGTAGTCCTGATGGTGTTCAGTGAGAACAAATTTGTATTATTCTATCGAGGATCACAGCCAAGCCAGCTACAATCAACCAATTCAAACAGTGTCTAACCATGAATTAAATAAATATGTTTCTACCCATTGCTGGGTAACAGTAACGGACTACTAAGGCAGGGATATAATAGCAATACATTTTTTAAAAATAAATTCCATTGATCGCTATTTTGACTAGCGGCTAGAGCTCTAGCAAAGTGTGTCGGTTCGTACGCGCATAACTCGGCTTAACATCATCCGAATTGCACGGCACTTTTTTTGATGGACTGGTGCACAGTGAAAACGATGTTTCCCCAACACTTGGAAAATTTGTCAGTCGACTAAGAATAAACAATAGGGTATATCTGTTATGAAATGAAAAGTCCGACAGATGATGGCGAGGTTTATACCCAATGTTGTCGCTCAACAATCATCTATCGACATAGACCGCTATTGTGAGTGCCGATAATTGATCGATGAGCGACAACCGACAACTAGCTATATTTTTATCGAAATTTTAGTATTGTGAATGTCGATTGAGATTGATATTTTTCGATTTGAAAGTCGCTTGTAGTCGATTACAAATATCTGGTCGATGCTTTCTCTTGGAAGTGAAAAAATGTTCGTACGAATAGCTAAAATCAATCGACACAATCGACAATAATTGTCGTGACGATCGCTGATCGACAATCACAATAAGAGCCTAAGTGTCGCAAAGCCCAAATAGAATTGGCATTATGACATTTTTCAATTTGGGCGATAAGACCTAACGCCCCATTTAGTTCTGGGGGAACAAAGATGGGAATTATGCACTTCCTTTACGCTTTCTTTGTCCATTTATAGTACCTAGAGAGTGCATTCTGCATAAGATCCCTAAACGTGTTTAGATGTTTTCCTGAGAAAGCGATAGCAACATCGTCTGCATAGGCAATTACTTTGCACCCTCCCCCTTCCAGTATTAGAAGTAGTTCATTCACCACTAGATTGCAAAGAAGAGGTGAGATCACATCTTGTGGCGTACCCCTACTGACGAACTTCCGAACCGATGCTATGCCCAGCTCCGAATTGATGTAGCTGTTGGTGAGAAGGTATCAATGTTACCTTTGCAACAAAACCTCTTTACAGAGGCGATAAAGTAGGGAATGTTAATGGTATTAAAAAAACAGCAGTCATTCGTTTTTTGTTTTTAGTAATTTAGTTTTTTTTCTTTTTATTAATACTATTTCATAAAAATTTAAATAAAATGATGCCTACGGCTAACGCAAAACTTTTATATTGTATGTCTTGCAGTTTTAATTTTATTAGTTTCTAAACATCGCGTTAGCCGCTAATTCTCTATATAATTCGTACGCTTTTACATATTTGTATATTTTATATTATAAAACAAGTTTTTAATATAATATTTCCTTTCGCAGATGAACAACAATTAAGATAACACTACTGTATCGCACCAGGATCTGATGAACTAAAGCAGCATTACTGATGTTATAATAGGACAAAAAAATGTACATTCAAACTTAAATCAAAGGAGGGACTAGCAAAACAGTCCCGCAACTCAAATTAAGTATATATTTGTTATAGAGAAGTTCGTTTTATCTAACACTATGTTGGAGTTGTTTGTGTTTTTGTTTTTTGTTTTTTTTTTTTCATTACTTTTACGAGTGGGAACCTGAGGAGGCATATGAGGGAGGAAAAGGCCACTTAGTTGCCAGATATTTGCTTCATGCGATTGAGGGCACTACCAGCCTTGAACCATTCGATTTGTTGGTCGTTCAATGTGTGGTTGAGCTTGATTTTATCGACCTTGCCGTCGGCGTGTTTGATTTCGCAGTCGACTGGCTTGCCAGGTGCCAAACCCTTCAAACCGAGCAGGGAGATCTTGTCTGTTGGTGTGATCTGCAAAAAGGGATTATATTATTAGTAAGGCGTAAAGATTTTTATGGTTTGCAAATACCTTATCGTAATCAGCTGCGTTGGCGAATGTAAGAGGAAGCAGACCTTGTTTCTTCAAGTTTGTCTCGTGGATACGAGCGAACGATTTCACAATGATGGCACGGCCACCCAAGTGACGTGGTTCCAGAGCGGCATGCTCGCGAGATGAACCCTCACCGTAGTTCTCATCACCGACAGCGACCCACTTGATGTTGTTTGCCTTGTAGTCACGGGCTACATCGGGTACTGCGCCCCACTGGCCTGAGCGTTGGTTCTTGATCTTGTTCATTTCGTTGTTTTCAGAGTTGGTGGCGCCAATGAACATGTTGTTCGAGATGTTGTCCAAGTGACCGCGATATTTCAACCATGGGCCGGCAGCGGAGATGTGATCAGTGGTGCACTTACCCTTGACCTTGATGAGAACAGTCAAATCGGTTAAATCTTGGCCATTCCACACGTCGAATGGTTCAAGAAGCTGCAAACGCTGGCTCTTGGGATCAACGTCGACTTTGACATTATCACCGCTCTGCAAAGAGAAACAGATGCTGGGTGTGTTAAATTGTTTTCTTATTGGAGTGAAAAACTTACAGCTGGTGGGGCATCGTATGTGTCCATGCCGGGATCGAATCCCTTGGAAGGCAACTCATCACCGAATGGTGCATCCAATTTGAATTCCTTACCATCGGCGCCTTTAAGTGTGTCTGTCAGTGGGTTGAAATCAAGACGACCGGCGATCGAAAGTGCTGTCACCAATTCGGGACTGAAATTGTAAAACAAACGAGGATTTACTGCAAATGATTACAAAAAAGAGAAATAATTGTTGGGTTCACGCAAGAGAATATTTTCTCTCTCGTATGCGTTTAGAAGGTCCTCAGCCTCAGCACTAAAACGAGCACCTGAACCTATAATAAATTGCTGCGAATGGCACAGCGCTTTTAATATAATCGCTGTAGATGACACAAAATACGATATAGTACTCAATGACTGCTACCAAATATTGTACAGTTTCTAATCATACTTGAAAAACTGCGCAAAATAAATGGTAGCCTAACATCCTTTATCACCTATGACTTTGGGCCTTGACAGACATTTTGAACGAGCTAAATATAGCTAAATGCCAAGAGACATTCAAATTTGTGTTAACCTTTCGAATACTAACTATTTTTGGAAAAGTTGTGCCCCTTCGATTGGCAATGATCACAATTTTAAAATACGACGTGTAGGTGTAGTTGCTCGGTACTCAAACTAGAATTGTTGATCAAGAGGCTTTTGGCATTATTTATATAATTTTTGTAAAAATGTCTACGTCGCCATGCTTGCATTTTAATAGACCACTTTGCTAAGCACCCAATCCATCTGACCGCGCCGTTGACATTCGGATTCGGAAATAAATCTCTTAGATTTGAGGTTTTGGTAAGTAATGCCCAAGGGCGGCGACAGTCAATTCAGAATCACACCAAATACTGTCACCGCTAAGAGTTTACAGCGATTGGTGCAAGAGATGCGGGGAAAGTTGATGAAGGTTCATTGCTAAAACCGATGCTGCACATTGTACGCATTTTCGAAATGAATAGCTAAGACTAAAAACAGCTGAGGCACTTTTGTGTAATACCACGGCTCAGGTTAATGGGCATTTAGGGTCAACAGCGAAATGTAAGTTGAGACCACGAGACGAAGGTGTCCTTTTGTTTTAATGTTTGCCAATTCGCCGAAAGTATCAAAAGGCTAGGACAAAAGAGTGCAAATCAGTCGTCGAAGATCGACAGTATATATAGAGCGAATGGACACTCACGAAATATCGCGCTGTGGCCCAGGTCACTCCGAACTGTAGCGCAACCTAAGTAAGTGCAGTAGCCATCCATAACGGCAAATGCAAGAATGGTAAAGAAAGTAACAATAAACTACAAAAATACAATGAAAAACATTTAAAACAAAACAACAACTCACCTTGTGACAAAGGCATGGGTGGCGGGGTTGGCGTCATTACGGCCGGTAAAGTTACGATTGTACGATGTGACAATGGTGTTCTTGTCGCCCTTCTTGATGTCTTGGCGATCCCACTGACCAATGCATGGGCCACAGGCGTTAGCCAACACAGTACCACCGAATTCGGCAAAGGTAGCCGAGATGCCGTCACGCTCAATGGTAGCGCGAATTTGCTCAGATCCGGGTGTCACATTGAACGGGATCTTTGACTTCAAACCGTGCTTTAAAGCGTTCTTGGCAATGCTGGCACAACGACCCATATCTTCGTATGACGAATTTGTGCAGGAACCAATCAGACCGACCTTGATCTCAATTGGATAGCCATTCTTCTTGGCATTGGCACCCAATTTGCTGATTGGATGACCCAAATCTGGGGTGAATGGACCGTTCACATGTGGTTCCAATGTGTCCAAGTTGATTTCGATCAATTCATCATATTCGCATTTGCCGTCAGCAGACAACAATTTCTCCTTGTACTTCTGGGCTTCACCAGCAATGGCGGAACGTCCGGTCGACTTCAAGTAATCAGCCATGCGGTTGTTGAAGGGGAACAGCGATGTGGTGGCACCGATTTCAGCACCCATATTGCAGATGGTTGCCATACCAGTGCAAGAAATCGATTCGACACCCTTGCCGTGGTATTCAATGATGGCGCCAGTACCACCCTTGACGGTGAGAATATCGGCGACCTTCAAGATGACATCCTTTGGCGATGTCCATCCGCTAATCTTGCCAGTCAAATGGACACCAATCACTTTGGGGCACTTCAACTCCCATGGGATGTTGGCCATTACATCGACAGCATCAGCGCCACCGACACCGATACACAAGCAGCCTAAACCTCCTCCATTGGGTGTGTGCGAGTCAGTACCGATCATCAGCAGACCGGGGAAGGCATAGTTCTCCAAGATGATCTGATGGATGATACCACTGCCTGGTTTCCAGAATCCCAAACCGTATTTGGCGCAAGCCGACGACAAGAACTTGTAGACTTCCTTGTTGAGGTCCTTGGCGCGAGCCAAATCCTGAACGCCACCAATTTGAGCTTCGATCAAATGGTCACAGTGCACCGTCGAGGGTACGGCGACCTTCTTCAAACCGGACGAGATAAATTGCAACAGAGCCATCTGGGCGGTGGCATCCTGCATGGCAACACGATCGGGACGCAAACGAAGGTATGAAGTACCACGAACAATCTCCTGTTCTTTGGGATTATCCAAATGGGAGTAGAGAACTTTCTCTGACATTGTCAGTGGTCGATTCAAGCGACTGCGAACAATGTCCAGAGTCTTGGATAGCTTCTCATAGGGAAGGTAGACATCGGTGTCGAACTTGGACATGGCCACCTTGGAGGCGACAGCGCACGACGCATGGAAGTTGCGCGATTGAACATCGATGCCATATTGGCCAGCTTTGCGAATCTGAAAGGAGAAAGGCGACAATCTTAGAATAGATTTATTTCGGAAAATTATGCAGTCATAGTGATGGGGAATTCGAATACTAAGGTATGAAGCGACAACAAAGGGCTCAGGCATGTGTAGGCTACCGGCGAGTTGATTTATGCAATGCATCATGATCGAGAACAAGACCTACCAGAAAATCAGTTGAGTAGTGACAGATAAGTAACGTGGAACCACACTGAACATCAGTAGCCGTTTTAGGAGTGGCTCAAACATGCGAAACAGATGAGGAGATGTTATGGATATTTTCGAATAGCAGAATGTCCAGGTATATCATCGACTGATGGCTCTATGATTCAATAACCGCAGACGACATTCAATGATAACCTTAGACTATTGATCGTTTCAAATGTACTTAACCAAACGATGGCCAGCTGGGAAACGCCAACAAACTTAGACCAGCCTAGGTCCATTGTGATACCTGGAAAAACGGAACGAACGGATCTAAGATCTCCCTACTAGTTGAACCATTTTGAGCTCTTTATAAAACGTAAGAGGCTTCTGATCTCTGTGTTTGTCACCCAAGTTGTTGTAATGGAAGGAACCCTCGGCCTCAGAAAACGCACATCACCAATGGCTTTTGTGCTTTTTCTGAGGCCGAGGTTTTGCTCGCCGAATCCAGGATTTGCGCAAAGAAACACCAAACTTTGGTTAAGAGATATTCTTTATTTCAGCATCCAACGTATAACTACTGTCTTTTGATTAACTTAACAACGCCTAGTCTCGCGGCATGTTTTTCTATCAGGCAGTGTCGAGTAATGACACCTATTGTCGCGCTGATATGCAATCTGTTGAAAGAAATCAATTCTTAGAGCGTTTCAAATCCAGCTTAGGCGAAATTTGTTTTGTCGCTAGACAAGTAGTGCCACTTGCCATATTAGCAATCTCGCTAGCATCCAGCTTACATTTTTGTTTACAGGTAGTGATTGGTATGTCTAGGGTGCCTTTATCCGGCAGAATGGGTTGAGTTGTTCCTATTCTAGCGAGTTCATTGGCCGTATAATTCCCTGGAATGTCTCTATGCCCAGGCACTCAAATTATGTGAATTTTTATCTGTTCTGCGATCTCCGTAAGAGACGATTGGCAGTCGATGGCTACTATAGAAGTTATAGGGATCGAGTACAAGGATTTGATGGGTGTTTGGCTGTCCGAAAATATGCAGATATCTTTAACGGATATCACTTTTTTCTTGAGACAAGATACGACTTACTTTATCGTCGTTATTTCCGCCTGGAACAAGCTACAATAAGGAAGGAGAACTACGTCTTTGATTTTTGAACTGATTCATCTTCTGAAAAATTATCCTAATTCCAGATTCCTCTGGAGGCATTCGGCGTTTATAGTTAGCGCACGAATGCAAAAAGTCATTACAAGCAAGGCGTGTTCGTCCGATATCAAGAACATATTTCACATACAAGATCCCACCACCTATATGGATCTAGCCGTAAAATTAAAGGAAATTTTCGAAAGAAAGACTTCGGCAAGTCTGCAACCGCAGGCAAAATACAGTCATTGATTGTGTTGCAGTAAGGCACAATAGAATAGAACCCTGTGTGCCAACAGCGTGTGTCTATTCTATAGTCTGTAAGCTGGGTGGAGTATTAGATAGTTTGTTGGTTTTATTTGGTGACCCAAAAATGTCAAGTAAGATACCCAAATAATCACCAACGTTAGGTTCGCGAGTTTAGGATAATATACGAGTTAGTATCATTAAGACGATAATCAAATAAATAAAAAATATTGGCCACAGTTTTTCAAACGTTTCTTCTATTTCCATACCCGGCTCGGTCTTACCGAATGTAGCAAACTCCGGCGCGGCGCTTGTCCTGTCCTATCTAAACTGCCACAACTTCCACAACTTTTGTGTTAGAATGGCATATATATTATAACTGATTAGACAAGTCTCCCAAAATCCAGTTTGATCCAGTAAACCATTCCAAAACCGGACACGCATTTATCTCTTACTACAAATGCCTGTAAACAATTTTTTGCAATACGACAAAATATACATAATCCTATTATCGTATAGTCAACTGCTAAACACATTCGTCAAAAATTGTAGAACCCCATTCGTGCATAATCAATCGAGCTTACATAACAAAAAAAAAACTTCCTCTTTTCTACAGTTCATGGCTCAATTAAGACACATTCGAAGCAAGTGTGCCTGAGAATAAGACGAACAAATAAATGAAAAGCGATAAAGGTAAGAAATATCTGTGTGAATAAAAATGTTTTAAACTTTGAATTCCCACCGACTCACGTGAGTGGAAACAACAGTGCAGACTCTTATTAGTGATAATAGAAAACACAAACATGTAGTCCGAAAAGAACAACAGTGTTTGTGTTTGCCAAAGAAATGTATTTTTAATTTTTTATAGATGACCACTTTTTCGTTTGGAAAATCGACAAGATTTGCAGCAGTTTTGTTTGTGACACAGAAATAGATTAAACAAAAGCTGAATGAAAACCACTAAGTACCTAACTCACTTTAGATAACAACTATAAATTGGGCCACAACGATCGTGGCTTATCTATGCAAACTTTTATGAATTCTGCTGGCAAAGTTGAACTTTAATCACGGGAAAGTTACTGCCTTCTTTAATCTTCAATTGATTTGTTTATTTGATTTATTTGTGTGTCACGAGTGCCGCCGATAATGGGTATAATTAAACTGTCATCGATATGTGGGATTTTTTTGAAAACCTATTTCAGTATAGGACGTTTTCGGAAATTGTGAAATTAGTCAACTATGCTTAAAGTGAGAACATTACACCAAAGCTAAGTGGACATTTGACAAACCTGTCAAAGGCCTAATTAACATTTCAGAGCGAGAGGAGAAGTGAAATCGAATGAGAGCATTCGTGACCGAATTATGATAAAAACTAGACTTCGCCGTTCGTAGAAATGACATCTTAATCGGATCACATGCATATACGTTGGATGACTAAGATCCAGCACCGAACACGCGTTAGGCCGATACGTTAATTAACTCACAAACTCGAGAAGATATCGGGAAAAACTTGGCGGTCAAATTTGATACGCTTCCAAGATCACTACAAATTAATGATGCGGATGATGATGCAGCAAATGTCAGCTAAACGATATCATTCTCGCCTCTTTCAAAAGTAGTTGCAGGGTCAAACGCTAGTGTTTCCTATTCGTACCATGTTGGAGGATACTTGATAGAGAGGAAGAAAGCTTTATAAACCAAATCTTTTAACCAAATTCAAGGAAAAGTTGCAAAGAGTTAAAGAGCTTGAAAAACTTCCTGCAATTGAACGTCTTCAAAAATTATTTTCAGCAGATCAATTTATGCGGAAGGTTATATGCACTGGGGGTTATTCCCAAATGCGCGGCGGATCGTATTGAAAGCGATACTTCGATTTCGACCGTCTTCGCTTTTGCTTATTCTCAAACTCAAACAGTTTTTTTCCAATTAGACTTCCAATTTTCCATTTATTTGACCAAATATTTGACAGCTTTTTCCCGTCACAAGAACTTAAGTTTATTTTTTATCCGCAATAAATCCGCCAGTAATTTGTCCCCTAAATAGCGATCGCTTTTGAATGGATCGAATCGCTTTTGGAAATACAAAAATACCAATCCGCCCCGGAATAAGCCCCCTGGAAAGCACAGTTCGCATCTGAGAATAAGTAAAAGCGAAGACGGTCGAAATCGAAGTATTGCTTTCAATACGATCCGCCACGCATTTGGGAATAACCCCCCTGATTTCAAGCATTAAAAAAATGTGCACGACTGGATATCCCGTAACTTGCTCCTTTAATCGTTAAAAATAAATAAATAAATAAAATAAATAGGTGGCGCAACAGGCGGGTAGACGACACCCTAGGCCTAGCTTCTCGCAACAATTCGTTTTGTGTGAGTTTCTATTTTTAGGACGAATGGAAGGGACCTACAATTTTATGCCGAGTCCGAACGGCTGAATTGTGAAGCTTTTTCATGACAGTCATACTCTCGGATGTTTGTCAGACTTTCGCGAAAGGTGACGCAATAGAGAAAACCTTAAGATGTAATTTGTGTTTTTTCGGGAATCAAACCTAGGATCCCTCGCACAGTAGTCCACCGCGCTACTGCATCCACTTAAATCGTTATGCAAGTTAATTTAATGGGTAAGTTATTGTTGTTAGCTTCATTTGTCATTTATCGGTTCGTCTGTAGTTCCGAGAAAACTCGCCACTTCAGTTTGAAGGGTCTATAGCATTTATTTATGGGGTTAATATAGTTGGATTCGGCAGGCAGTTAAAAATGTGTCGAACGTCGTGTGGGCCTTCGTTGTAGTCGGGGCATCTGTTCTCAGTGTTGGGAGTCTAAGCGAGACATGTGACTATTTAAAATGTGGCACCAGCCCGAGCAGAGTTGGGCTAGAGCTGTTCTGGTTGCACGTGGAAGTAGTTTCTCTTCGGTGGCAATTGATGGCGATCTGCCTTCGAGAACTATAATTGCTTTATGGCTAGCGATCGCATTAGTTACGGAGATCTGATGGATGTGCTGTATGCCTGTTGTGTATTGTTCTGTGTAGAAGTTGAGTTGTTGTTGTGTGAGGTGGTTGATTTCTTCTTGGAGATCTCTGATGCATCTTCGTATATTGCAAGGTGGCTTAGGGACCGAGATGATATAGTGGTTATGGTGTTCTGGTAGATGACAGGCTAGTAGAAATTGTTGTAAAAGCATGGAAGCATCATAAAAGCACACACGGTGTGTAGTGATCTTCATTTGCCATGAGGTGGCATCCTGTGATGGTTCGCATGGCTGTGTTGTGACATATTTTAAGGTGTTTCCAATTGGTGTCCCTTGATTGCGGGGACCAGATAGGTGCAGCGTAATTGACCACTGATCGACCGATCGCTTTATATGTGGCAAAAAGTATTTCTTTGTCTTTTGCACCATGAAATTTCGGCAAGTGACTTAATGATATTATTTCTAGACCTAAGGCGATTTTTGACGTTGTTGGCGTGTGTCGAAAAGCTGAACATATTGTCAAAAGTTGACTCCCCGGAGTTTAGGGTGCGCGGTGGTGGGTATGCGTCTCCCGCCTATTGATATGTCCAGTTCGAGGCTCACTTCTTTCGTTCAGGATGTAAACAGATTTGCAGTGGATTATCCAGATGAGACTTTTAGATTGCGATCGTTGAAAAATGATTCTACTATTCCTAGGCATGCGTTAATGGATGTGCAGAGGTCTTGTATGTTAGTGCCTGATGCTAGGATTGTGCAATGGTCTGCATAAGAGGTTAAGTTTTAGGCTGCAGTTATAGCTATCAGTAAAATGCATCCGTAAAAAAATTGTTTCACTTTTTTGGAGCACTTAAACTTAATCGTTGAACTCAATCTTGGTCTTAAATAGTTGCTTTTGAATTATAAAACTAATTCGTCAAAAAAAATTAAGCAATTGATCTTTAAATTTTCTAAAAACAGAATTTCCTTATTTTTCCGTTCGAAAAACTTTTTCTGTTCAACTTCTCAACCAGTTTCACGAAGTATTCCACTGAATTCCTATGATATGCTATGGTTGAATGTTTCAGTTTTGTTCTGTTGCGCGTTTTTACGGATGGACTTTTCTGATAGCTATAACTGCAGCCTTAGCCTGTCGGAGGTGGTGATAGTTTTGAGATATAATCATTGAAGAGAAAAGGAGACAATACCCCACCTCTGCGCACACCTTGTTTGGTTTTTCTGTGTTTTCAGTTGAAATTCCGGAATTCTACGTTTGTCTGCCTGCCGCTGAGGTAGTTTGACAGCCGGAAGTTGGTAAGTTATTAATTCCTACTGCTTCTCGTGTTGCGAACTTAAGCTAGTCACAAACGAAGTTTTTTTTAAATTCATCAAGCCGTTTAGGCTGTAACTGAGTGTGCACATGGGCTTAATGTTGAATAAGTGAACGTGGTATTCATCTCCAAACCACGCTAAAAAAAGCTAGAGAACTACCTAAATCAACCGTCCCATTCATTGACATACTATACATGGACTGCTAGCTAGCAGCCAATTTTTCGTTGAAGCAAACATAAGCACTAGCCCTTTTGGTTCAGTGCGGCGAAAGTATGAAACCTGTGCGCGCCATTGCTATTTTGTACATAGAACACAGAGTTATCCATTGTAGAAATATTGAAACTGCGCAAAGTAAAGAATTATTTAAATGATTTCGAACGTTTTATAACAGATGGCACACACAGCACTCAAGCAAAATCCCACCAATGGTTCGATGACATTTGAGTGTTTTCGTTTCTCTCCGCCGAAGGAACGCGGTGGCTTAGTGAATAGTGTACACTGTAGCGAGGGGTCTCAGGTTCGGTTCGATACCCGCAAAACACAAATTACATCTTAAGGGGATTTCCACAGCGAAACTTATCCCGAACACCTTGCTTCTTAATTCATCATTCTATACGTCTGTAGTGCCAAAAATTTATTTATATTTTTGTCATTGCAACTGAGGCAATAGAATGCCCAGTCTGACTGCATGGTACCCTCACCTATTCACGCCCTTTTTAGAAGATGGGTTGTGTTTTCGTTACTCTTGTTAGGCAAAGTCTCTCTGGATATGGCACACTACTTCTGAACTGCAAGGCATCATTATAAACCATGCAATGTAACATGTACCATTAAACAACTTTTCCGGTGACTTGGTAATAAATTTCTTTCAAAACACAATTTATCTGAGGAAAATCCAACTTAAAGATGTTGTGCATGTCATTTTTGAAAACATCTCTCAACAATTTACGAGCAAAATTCATAGCCAATTAGAATGACCAAAGAATTGCATAACACGCTCGTTGACTGAAAAATAATGTGCAATGCTTAGCTCAACTCATCAATTACACCACTAGAGCACTGTAAAAGTGTTTTGTTCGATTGCAACTGCATTGTAAACAAACAATTAGATAGAAGTGGTTATCTATTTGAAATCTCACTTTTTTACGACCTTAGTTGCACTTACAGAAGTGATAATAATGATACT
Source organism: Cheilosia soror (assembly GCA_949372485.1). Classification (NCBI taxonomy): domain Eukaryota; kingdom Metazoa; phylum Arthropoda; class Insecta; order Diptera; family Syrphidae; genus Cheilosia; species Cheilosia soror. The sequence goes on from OX443561.1 coordinate 121,031,997, forward strand.
GAAAAGCTCGTAAACGAATTGAAGAGTATAATGCCAAATTTATGTGAACCTTCACAGACTGTGCGTTAACTTTATCATAAATCTCACCTCAAATAAGGTAGATAAGTAACTTTAGTTTGTCTATGCCACTGATAACTGATAACGGCCTACGACAAAATTCCCCATTAAAAACGGGCATGTGATGTCTTCTACCTATTTTTGGTGACGAAACCACAGAGGTCAAGCTGAATTTGATCTTGAATTTTTTTTTTAGTAACCGTATTGACAACTTTGGGTTAAATGGACTTGCCGATTAATGCGATAAACAGAAAGTGACCCTCAAAATAAAAATCGCAAGTTCACCGACCCGGCATAATTGGCAAGTGCACACAAACACACACTCATTTAGCAGTATCTAAAAGAAGAGACGAGAAAATACCAAAGACGACGGCGAAAATTTCACTAGAAGGACGTCCATGGTTAGATAACAGGCCCCCACATAGTATATGTGCAAAGTAAGGTTAGGTAGTCTACGAATTTTCTTTTTCAAATTTTCCCATCAAAACGTAGGATTTAACATGAAATATTATGATTTAATTAAATAGTTGACGCACTGGATTTGTTTTAATTTAGAAAATATTAGTCTTTTCAATGTGGTAAGAGCTCTTGAGTAACAGACTAGCGACTTACCTGGCCCTGCAATAGTCTGATAGAAGCAGCCATCCTTTGAAATGTCTCCTTGCGGGAATAAATGAAAAATAAATTTTTTGGTAACTATCACAACACTTGGAGCTTAGGAAGCTCGAGAATAATATTCGATTTTAATCGGAAATTTTTAACAATTCAAGTGACACCGCACGAAATCTTCAGCCTTCTCAGCTGGAAGATTTTTTATTCTGATTTCTGAGTGGAGTGAGAAATTTTGTCGTGAGGAAATCGCAATTTTCTGTAGGCGATTACACAACCATCAATTGGGGAGTGACATTTTATATGTTGCTTGCGACATCTAGAGGGGAATAGAAATGGGTTTACTTTTTTTTCGAATTTACCTGTTTATATTGCGTATTTGGACTTCAGGTGGCTTTAAATAGATTTATTAGCTAATTTCTGCTCAGTGCTGGTAAATTTTAATTAGTTTTCGTAGTCTGTTTGTTTTCTAAAAATTAAAATGTAAAATGCTTTCTCATCCAATGTTCGAACCGTAGAATTTTGTTAGCTAGCATTGAGAGTGATGGCGCTGAAGCTGATAGTAGGCCAGCAAATGTCAAATTTTCTGTGTACATTTCAAATACGAGTTTTTAAAGAAGGTAAACAATTTATGTGATTTTAATGGAAGCAATTCTTCTATTTAAGTAGAAAAGTAAATCGTAAAAAGATGGGCCTGAGATAGTAAATTCGTTAATGGTATTATTTGCCATTGTCTGCGTATACTTGTTCTTACAGAGTCTCCTTTTCTCTAGCCATTCTGCCAGAATCATAATTAGGGCTGTGTGCATATACACCTACTATCGAATCGACTTTTACCTTGCTTGAAAGCATTAAACAGCTCAAATTCCTTAATTTCGCTACGTAAACCAGGGCCGAACATTGTGAACACCATTGCGATGTTACTTGAGCTTAGATTTCTTAACGATATGGACACTAACCCGGATGTATTGTGCCCCTTCTTGCAGGTTAAGCGGAGGAGTATTTATGTTTTCTTAAATAACATCAAGTTCATATGGTTCTCATTCCACCCTATAATTGGAAAACAAAAAAAAAACCTTTACCTAATTACTAATTAAATGAGGTTTTACTATCAATTCTCTTCAACTGTACATGCTTAATCTATGCAGTCCATTTGAGACAACGTGTATCCTGATGAGTATGCAGACAACGAATGCAACAGTACCGCGTACCACAAGCAGTGCAATTATATTTGGAAAAGTTTCCGCATACGGCACAGAAGTGCCGCGGAGGAACCTTGGAGGGCGGAGCTAATGCCGTAAAATAGTTCGGTCCTTCGGGACGAATTTGCTTCTCTTCCTCTAGCAGCTGCTGCAAAGATTTCTTGTATTTGGCTTTTGATTCGATCGCCTTTCGCTTTGGTTTCTTCTCCTTGGGGCTCTTCAGGCTGTCTTGAAACTTTGGCAACTTCTTGGACATAACCAAATCGGCATGCGGATCTTCATGGAAGTTATCTTGTTCGAGTGCCTCGAGAGCCTTTCGTGCCCGTCGTTGCCTAGCAGCCTCATCAAGAACACGCTTCTTGTCTGCATCCTTAATTCTATTCGATTCACGTCCTGTCATCTTTATTTTGTTTAATTTATACTGTGTTGATTTATGGGTCCTTCTCGTGCAGTGGGAAGCTGATTCTGTCCATTAAATCATCGACACGAGCCTGTAAAGTTTCCACAATGTCTGTCGAAATGAATAGATGTCCCTCGTCCAGATCTTGAATAATGAATTTTCTTCCTAGCGCTAGTTTTTCGTCCAAGTGAAGAAGAAATTGTTTCATAGCAGGATCGCTGAAAAGAGAGAACGGGAATTAAGCCATGTCTAAGAAGAAAGCACTTTCAGCGGACGAGAAGCGCACCAAGATGCTCGAGCTATTCCATGAAACACAAGATGTGTTTCAGTTGAAGGATTTAGAGAAAATTGCTCCAAAGGAAAAGGGAATCACCCAGCAATCAGTGAAAGGAGTAGTGCTTGAGCTAGCGGACGATGGACTAATTGATTCAGAGAAGATTGGCACTAGTGTGTACTACTGGGCATTTCCAAAGTGAGGAGAGGGCTACTGGTCAAGCGATTGAAACGATTTAATATACATTTTATGTTGTCAGGAAATCTATCAACGATTTGAGACGAAAACTTCGAGAAGCAGAAATCGCAGATGCGGAAGCCGACAACAGAATCAAACAACTTGAGGAATCGTTACTTAAGGCCAGAGAGTCCTTGGATAATATTGATGCCATTACCAAACGACAGAACGAGGTAACCCTGCTGAAAGTTGAAAAAGCCGACTTGGAGAAGGAATTACTTGCATTTGGTGATAACAACCCAGAATTGCTGGCAGCCAAAGAAGAAGAGATAAAGGTAAGCAATTGATATCGGTCTTTGGAACTCAATTGAGTTCGTTTTCTTGATTTCTAGAAACTGTTTGAGGCAGCCAACCGCTGGACAGACAATATTTTCTACATTAAATCGTGGTGCAAGCAGAAGTTCGGAAAGGAAGAACGAGACTTAAATAAGGGTTTCGGAATACCGGAGGATTTGGACTATTTACCCGAATAAAGATGAGATACTCACCATTCAACAAGAACTCCTTTCATAACATTTACCATATCTTGAGTTTATTTCATACTATTTTTGAAAAATTCTATCAAAAAATCGAAACGAGCTGCACAAATAAATTAACAAAAAAAAAACAAGAAACCGTTTGACACTTTGTTTGACACATGGTAGTGGTGTGGCTATTCATTTATAGATGGAGCCATTGAAACTTTTTACAGGGTGCTAGGAAAGTGAATAATTTTCCGAGCGCGTTCGCAGAGTAATTATATAATTTAGCTGTGCATTTCTTTTATTTTTAGGTTAAATTGCATCCAACTAATAAAAAAGCGCAACCAAATCACATTTTTATTGTTTTTTTTTATAGCATCTCCATTCTGTTGTTTAAGGCATGGTAATTAAGAAAATTGTATCGATCGGTTATCAGTTTCACGAATTGACAAAAATGTCAGAATAAATATTACAGTAGATAATCTTTACTTACTTTACTTTTGATCACAAACATTTTAATGGCAAAGAGTGGTGCTGCTGGGCCTTACCTGCGCCTCCAGCCGGCTCGATCTCTAGCCTGTCGTCCAAGCAGTCGGAGGTCTCCTTTACCTTTTCGGTCTCATTTACCTGGTCGCTCCATCGAAGATGATGTCTTCCTTGGTGTCTCCTTCCCTCTGGTATGGCGTCGAAGACCTTCATCCGCTCCGCTATCGATAGTAAATTCTTGGGTTTTCTCCAGGATCTGGCAAAATGTGAAGATTTGGTCGGTCGTGGATTTTCCAGGTCTGAAGCCGCATTGATAAGGACCTATTGGATCGTCAGCAAACGGCTTAAGACGTTCACATTATACGCCCGACAGGATCTTATAGGCGAAGTTTAAAAGGCTTATGCCTCTATAGTTGGGAGGCGTAGGCGATCTCCTTTTTTGTGGATCGGGCAGTTGGTACCGAGATTTCAATCGTCGGACATACTTTCTTCCGACCATATTTTGCAGATGAGTCGGTGTATACTTCTGACCAGGTCATCTCTAACGTGTTTAAAAAGTTCCGCTTGTAGACCATCGGCTCCAGCTGCTTTGTTCGTTTTTAGTCTGCTGATGGCTACCTTGATGTCATTTCGGACGGGCGGATGTACCTTTTGGTTGTCATCTAGATCGGCTGGTACAGGTCGGTGATTGGCGGGATCTTGGCTATCATCACCATTCAAAAACTGATTAAAAAAGTCTCTCCAGATGGCTAACATATGTAGACTGCGTATCCACTACAGTGTTTCCATCCCTCGTGAATACTGAAGTTGATTTTTTCACTCTTCTATAGAAGCTTTGCACCACTTTCCTGCTAAAGCATCTGTGCATCTCCTCGACTTCACTTTTTTCTTTCTCCTGAGCAAGCGTTTCTCATCCTCCCCTTCTCTCAACGTAGAGATTATGGGACGCTCTATTTCTCTTCCGAAGCCACCACATGTATGCTTTCGTTTTGACTTTGTTTGCCTGAGCACATTCGGAGTCGAACCAGGTGTTCCTCGGAGGTGGTTGTAAGAAGCGCAACACTTCTGACACTGCGTTCCTTATGGGCTTATTGACATAGCTGCCATTGGTCTTCCGGGTTCATATCAACGGTTGTGGGATTTCTTGCAAGCTCAAGGGATACGCGGTCGGCATAGGCTGGCGTGGTTGTCGTTCGCCTAAGAGCTTCCCTGGATATCCGTACTCGAAGTTTGGCACCAACCAGATAGTGATCCGAGTCGATATTGGCTCCTCGGAATGTACGTACATTCAGAATACTAGAGGAGTGCCTTCCGTCAATCGCGACATGATCGATTTGGTTGCAGGGGTTCGATCATCTGGTGACCGCCATGGTGCCCTTATGGATGTCAAGTCGTGGAAATCGCGTGCTGCGATGTCGTCAACATTTTTGGTCTGTTCATCCGAGGCATATTTAGTATTTTTCATCACATTTGTGTTTCCCTTTCCAGACCCGGCTTGTGAGGCATGTGCAGGACGTAAGTAGATCGTTTTGGGTTGGATCTTCAAAACGAATGTTTTCTCCTGCTCATAGTTCCTAAGAAGGTAACTCAGGTATCTACTACCCATGGATCCAATGGATCCAACGCTCGTCGGTAGTTCACCTTTCGGTTATCCCAGAGGGCACCATTGGGGGTTGACGATGCGATTTCACTTCGGCTAAATCACGGTGGTAAGAAAATGGTATTATTTTTTGCAAGTAATGTGGTTTCAATTAAGCAAACGTGTTATATATTTTTCCCCTGCCTAATAAGCCCAACACAAGACCTGGAAACTATATTCTGTGAAAAGATAGATGAGATCTTTGAGTCATACAGGCTCAGAAAGATGTTCAGTAATAACTGCTTAGCTGCATAGTTATCTTAAAAAAGTAATTGGCTAATCGACTACAGAATCCCTGGATCTATTACTGGATTCCCACTTGCCAAATAGCTGTAACTGAGACCTCTATCAGGCTTCCTGATAGCAGCAGTGTCGTCCAAGCAGAAGTTTTGGCAACCGCGAAAGCGGACCGTAAGGTGTCATTGTTGGCAATCCACGAAACGATTATTACAACCATAGGCGATTGTAAAAGCAGTTTCTGATATTTAAATAAAATTCAGATTAGTTCATTGCTGTCTCGAAGAGCTTAATGTTCTTTACTCGTCACACATCACGGTCCTCTGCTGGGTCCCTGGACACTGTGGCAAAACCAGAAATAAGAGGGCTAACGAACTGTCGAGAAATGGATCTGCAGTGGATCATGATCGAGCCCCATCATAGTCGATCCAGCCAACACTCTGTAATCTTAGAGAACGAGTGGAGAATAAGACTACCTGTGAAGTATCACGGAAGCTTTAGCCAAAATATGACCATCAAACTTTTACAGGCCTTCACTGCTTATGTAGGGACTCTAACGCGGCATAACTTCCTAAGAAACTATACAATGAAACTAAATCTCAAAGATGACGATATTATGTGGAGGTAGCGGATACTCCTCGGCTCGGAGGTTTGTCAGTGCTGCGAAGCTAAACGGCACCCCCTATAATAGTGCCCACAAAAACGGCTCTAGGTATATTGGCTGAGATGAACAGCTTGATCTTTTTCTTTTTTACTTTTTTCATGAGAGAAAGGAAATTCCTTTTTTGGGGGAAGTTTGTCATGTCCCTAGTAATTAAGCAATTAATAGAACGCGGCCAAAAGCAATCGACAAGGAAACCTTGTCCGTATCGATAGAATCCTCAGATTAGTTGATTTCATCCACAGAAAATCGAACGAATCCTTAAATGCAAATGGTGTCACCTAAAGGTTTCTAGTAAAAAATTAGTACTTCCAATTGTCACTCAATTCCATTGAAAGACCCTGCAGCAAAACTCATTCTAAGTAAATTAAGCAAGACTGCGAAAAGACATTCAAGAACTTCTACTTCATGAACTAACTAGACCTCTTTGCCTCTCCATTGAAATTGAGTTTTTGTTTCTTTGGTAATTGAATTTCAAGTTTCCTATCTTTCTAGTCATCTATAGTCTTCCCTCTGAGTTACCCTTATTTTCTATTCACAAACTAAATTCGAGAGCCACCCACCGCAGAGCTCTAAAAGAACCCAAGCAACAAGTATACCTACTGGAGTATTGACTCAATTACAATCAATTGATGAACCAAATATTCACCTTTCCCATGCCAAAGTATAGTCCTCCGAAGTGCAGCAGCAGATTTCAATTATCAAACACTCCTGGAAGTAGCTACCTACCTACATGTGGGTATTATGCCAAAGAATCCTGCGAGATCCTCGCACATAATCGTCTCAAGTAGTTCAATTCCCAGTTAAGTGCTTCTTGCATCGTTCCTTCTCCAATCCTGAATGTACGTATGTATTCTGTATATGGGAAAATTTGCGAAAACCCTCTAAAGATTTGCCCGCAATAAGGGCAAAAAAAAAAAAAACACCAAAACCAAAAGGCTTCTGTGTTGTTGTATTTTTTGATGGTTTTCTTAAGAATAGATTCCTATTCACGGTAGGTAGTCGTCGTGTCGGTCGTAGGCAAAGTAGACACTTGCCAGGCATTCAACACATCCACTTCGGAGCCAAAAACTTTGTATGTGGCCTTCAAGTGGATTCCCAACTCACTCTTGCCGAAGGAACAGTTCACTAGTGTGTTATCCTGTTTCTGTTGCCTCGTTCTGTTCGTCTTGGCTCATAATAAGATTTTCCTGGCAAATAGCTTAATTTGATTTATTCGATTGTGTTTGTGTGCTGCTCATACGAATTGCCATGTTTCGGGGGTCAGTGGAACCATACACAAATATAAACTGAACGAGTTTGCCTTGGGCTTACGATTCGAGGAATAAAGATGCGTTCCCGCATCACCTCTATGCCTCTCAGTCATTTGGATCTTAGGGATTTTCTTGGCTATATATAACTGGAGCAGATAAAGTGATGTCCTTCGGCTGTAGCACAAAAAGGATGTCGAGGGATTATAGTTTTACCTATAGAAAGAAAAGTAAAAGGGATTTGGCAGGACATCGTTGGTAGCATTCGCAAAGAAAAACAGAAACATGGTAAATTTAATGGATTTCCATCTTATTTGCTTAAAGGTGAAGCATTCTAGTATAAGGCTGGTATTTGTCTTACTGCGTATAGGCACTTAGTTGGAAACGTCAAAAGTTTCGTATTAAGAAAGACGACCAGGAAGATATCGCGCAGTGAAATTTATGTCGTTTTCGGTTGGTCGTCCAGAACCGTCCGGAAGAACTCTCCGCGATTCTAAATTTAAATCCAGAAGCAAATTTCTCTTCTTTTCAGTAGAAAAACTGTCAGTTGAGTGCCAATCGAACGCTTTCAGAAGCGTTCTGATTGCTTCCGGACGGTTCTGGACGACCAACCGAAAACGACATTAGTTTTCCTCTTGATCGACAGAATATCATTCCCTTTAAGGATATTGCGCATGTTACATGGTGTGCTCAGGGGCGTAGAGAGGGTTCGAGTCTTGGGAGGGTGACATTCATTCAAATCTAGGGTGACCAGATACATGCCCACCAAAAAGAGGACACCTTCAAAAATGTCAAATGAAAAATTTAAGAACCGAAAACAATAACCCAAATACAATATATTTTTTAAAAGTATTCTATCCATTTTTCGTGCATATGTATGTAAATTTAAAAAGTTATTCTTGTTTTGTTCTTGCTCTACAATTATTTTTAGGTTACAAAATTGGTCAAAACATTTTTTTTAGTTTAATTTGACACATTTGTTTTGCAAATAAAAATTGTAAAACAATCGAACTCACCGAGAGAATCTCTCATCTCTGAAGATATTTTTAACACCATGAATAAACCTCTAATACATTTTTTTTCACGTTTAGGTAAGGCAAACTTCACATTTATGCTGGATTTACATTACCACGCCACGCAATTTTGCATGACTTCAGAGAGTGAGATCCGATTTTCCTCAGTCAAGGCTACTGATGTGTAAGAGTGAGACCACGAGCCTAACAATTGTATTTAGGCCGGCATAACTTTTTTATGGAGATTTGTGTTCTCACTCTTACAAATCATTAGCCTCTACTGCAGCAAACGGATCTCTCTTTCTGAAGTCATGCAAAAATGCGTGGCGTGGTAATGTAAATCCACCATTAACTACAAATTTTAGGTCGTGTTCAGTTCATACCAGAAAGATGGAGAAAATGTCTGAATTAGTGTTGAAAAAAGTAGTAGTTTTGTGGTGTCGAAAAATTCCGTAAATTGAGAAATCCCAAAAAGAGGACAAATTGCATATTTTTCCAAAAAGATACCGGACATTTTTTTTCTAGCTAAAAACAGGACACGTTCTCTTAAAAGAGGACGTCTGGTCAGCCTATTCAAATCCCGACTTATTTCAGGAACTTGGCGACTGTATGAAAATCGGCCCAGCGGCTATCGAGTTATATTTAACGTCATCGGATTTCACCCCATAGAAAATGTTTTTTGTATGGGAGGTCCCACGCCCCTTTGTCCAATTTTGACCAACACAGGAAATATCCCGGGCCAATACCTAAGGTCACCTGTAAATTTGAGCGCAATCAATTAGGTGGTCTTCCGGATATAAAATTTTGATTGTTTTTGTTTGTATGGGATTCGCCATACAGGCATACACCTGGGCCAATACCTAAACCATCATTCGCATGAGAGTGACCAACTATCTACAAACGAACAAATATTCGCAAGTTTTGACAGTCCGGTCCCATGAACACTTTTCTAGGTCGCGGCAGTTCGCGAATTTCAGCCATCAGCTGTATTAAGAAAACGAGTCTACAAACAGTTTAAATACGGAATCTCGTTTTCCAAACTTTTTGCCGCGAACGAAAATACACTTGCCGCGAACTGTCAAAGTTCGCAATCCACCAATCCATCAATAAGCCGAGTTCCACAAACTAGCGAATAACATATTCCTTCGAATGTAACCTCAAATTAGATTTGCCGCCCGGTCGTTTTAAAATCGAATCGAATCTTGCTAAATTGTAAGGATTTCTAAAAAATCGAATCGACTAGCTAAATTTTAAGGATTTCAGACGGCATATTTAGCGATGCCGACCGTCCTTTTTAAAACCAAATTTAATAAATAAGAATTAAATAACTATATGACAGCTATGTGCTCAAGTGTGTTTCATAAACGAATCAGAACGCTCGGAGCACGCTCTGAGCGCGATCATAATGCTCGAGCTCTGTGGCTGTGAATTTTTTTTACTTGAAATTGAAGACATGGATTTGGACAACATCTGGTTCATGCAGAATGGCGCGCCATGCCACAATCGATCTTTTGCGGAACAAATTTCCAAATCGTGCTATTAGTCGTCTTGTCGATGTCAATTGGCCGCCTCGGATCTGCGATTTGACCCATTTGGCTTTTTTTTTTGTGGGAAACCGTGAAGGATCGATGTTATGCCAACAATCCGGAAACGATTTAACCACTTAAGGCCAAAATCATCCATGAAATCCGTGAGCTACAGAACGAAACCATCAACAAGGTCTTGGAAAATTGGATTGACAGAATGCGCTACTGCGAAGCCAGCCGAGGCAGCCACTTGAACGACGTTGTATTCGACAATTAATGGGAATATTTGCTCTAATAATAAATAAAGCCATAGTACATGGAAAAAATTTAATTTTCTTCATTTTATTGCATTTTTGAAAAGAAAGAAACCTGTATTTGGACCACCCACAGGGACACAATTAAACTCAGCTATCCAGTTTTTTGTAAAAATTATTTTATGTACCTGTTGTAGTACTCTCGAGTTCTATAAATTACTTCGAGCTTTTAATCATAAAATCATTAAAATTGATGGATGGAATAAGAAGACAACAGAAGATGACGCATACGTATATATTACAACTTACATGATTCCGTAAGACCATTCCCGGTTTTAGGGAGATTCGTCGAAGCCATGAAATGCAGGATAATTCGTAACCCAAGTATCACGGATAGTATAGTCAACGCGTGTAATGAATGCATGCATGTCCAGGTTGGGAATAGGAAAGCACCAACCTCCAGTATATTAGTGGACACCCGAAATTGCGGAACTCAGAACAGTGTGTCACCGAACGCGAAGATTTTACCAGCGCTTCCGGAGTAGATACGCCGATGACCACAAATTGCAACTCGCCCGCAATTCACATCGAGAAGCAAGAACCAGTTTTAAAAAAGTAATTAAATCTAATAAGCGTCTTTGTTTCAAGAACATTTGCGAAGAACTTAATACGTTTGGGGTAAAGCTTACAAAATTGTATCGATGAGGCAAAAAGGTCCCCATATGAAATCGCCAACGTGCCCCAGTGTTGTTACGGCAACTAGTTGAGGGGCTTGGTAATTCAAGTGTTCACTAGATAGGGCCTATCCCTATACCCATCATTACACACGAATAATTATTCGAAGCATGTAAGAAAGGTATACGCGATAAGATTAAGAAGTCTCCGGGACTGGATGGCACTCCAAATAGAGACCTAAAAATCGCTATCAAAGCACGGCCCGGCATATTCTCCAAAATGTTTAACGCGTGTCTCCAATAGGGAGACTTTTCTGAACAAGTAGAAATCGGATCCGCGATGAGAAGACTCAATCCCTCCTCTTCATCCATTAGTGCTGGCCGAACATCTGACAATATAATGCCATCAAAAAGTGGGCAATCGCTCTCTGGAACTTCCAAAACATCCACGCAGATTTCCGGTACTACGACGGCCTCAACTGATATAGCAATGTCGAAACTCAATGAATTTTTTAAAGGGAGTTAAGCGTCAATGACTTGTCCTACTGCCGAAAGGAAAGGGAAATTCAAACGAGCTTTCCCCTCATCGCCCTTTTTGTTTACTAGACACGACAATTGGTAAAATTTGGGCGGATCATTTACAATAGGCTCCAGCCAACAATTGAAACGGGCGAAGGCCTTTCGGAACACCAATACGGTTTTCGTAAATCAAGATCTACCGTATACGATATCAATGCGGTAATAACGAGAGCCCAGGCCGCTATAGAGGGTAGGCGTTGAAAAGAATATGCCAAAAAATACATCGCCGTTATAACCCTGGACGTTATAATTCAGCTATTTGGGAGCGTATCATGAGTTGTCTTTACGGGATTGAAATACCAGAATATCTCCCTAAAATGGTAAAGAGTTATTTTGCTATTAGAGTCCTGTTCTATGATTCTGATGAGGGAGTAAAAGAGTATAATGTAACTGGCCAATGGTGGTGTTCCACAAGGATCGGTCCTAGTCCTAGGTCCTTTGCTGTGGAACGTTAGGTATGTGTGAAGAAATTCTGCGCCTACAGATTCCAAGAGTCAATCATCGGGTTTGCAGATGACATCGTCCTTGTGATTGTGGCAAAAACTATAGAAGAGGTCACTGCAGCAAGACAGTTGCAACTGTACGTTGCTGGGTAGCTAATGCCGGTTTGCAATGTAACTCGTAGACAGCGTTGCCGCAGGTTTTTTTTTAAAGTGTAACAATTTATTTCAAAAAGAGCAGCAAAAGGAAAAAAAATGTAACAAACTAAAAAAAAAATTGTTTGTCCTACCTGTCCATGTGTTTGAGAAATAAAAAAAAAGGAACAAAAGTATTAACCAAAAGTAGATTTAAATTTTTATTTCAAAAACTTTATTTACCACCAGATGTGTCAACGAACATTGTCAACGGTGAGATAGAAAAATATTAAAGGTATTTACTTAAACGCGTAAAAGTCTCATAAACTGCGTAAACTGCAGAAACTTAACACCTCGTAAACGAACTATCAGATTTTGTATGGAGAATAGTTTACGCATACCTTATAATTTTCAGCGACAATTTAGGCTCGGAAATCAACCGCGGAAAATTACGCAAAGATCAAATGTCAAACTGTGACACACAGTCGTAAGAATCGTTGTTTGATTCCAGATTTACAGTCGATTTACTCGATTTACGCAATAACATTTCCGAGGAGTGTTCACTTAAAGCAGCGCAGAAATTTATACATTTACGAGCTGCATAAATTTATCAGATTAAGTGAACACCCTCATTATGCCAAGTGCGATGCTCGAAGATTTATTGTTGTATTTTCTCGTTCCTATTCCCATTCCCACTCGCAGTTTGACGTTTTGCACAAACGTTTTGTAAACAAACAAATACCTTGACAGAAATTGCTAGAAGTTTCTTTGAAAGAAAAAATTGCTGTCAGTTGAACTCTTCAATATTTTTTAACGAGAAAAGCAAAAAAGTTTCAAATGGGAAAAAGTGTAACAAAGCGAAAAATAAAGTAACATTGTAACAACATTTTAAAATGATTAAAAAGTGTAACACTTTTGTTACAATTGTATCATTGTGGCAACGCTGCTCGTAGATCATAAAATAAAGTGGAGGCATGAAGCTGTTTCTCAACCATTTTTGAAATACCTAGGAGTATGGTTATTGATGCTCGTCTAAGCTTAAAATACCATCTAGAGCTGCATTCATGCTCTAGTCTGCAAAAACTTATAGTGCACTTTCGAAGTTGATGAGTAACATCAGATGCCTAAAACAGAATATAAGACTACTGCTTGCAGGAGCTGTCGGTTCAACACTCATGTACGTAGTAGAAATATGGTCAAGTGCCACGAAAGTGCCACGGGTCACGGGCCATGGCTGTTACCAGAGAACATCTCTTTAAACGCGGACATGAAACCATCCCAAACTGTCCACATTGCGAGACCGTTTCCGAAAATTCGGAACATGAGTGTTCTTCCATTGCCCATGGTACGAAATCGAGAGGATTACCTTACGGGATCAGTTTGAGGAAAGGCCCACTCCCGATAACATCGTAAATTACATGCTGCATAAAGACGAAAATTTGACTATTTGTAAGCAACGTGGCGTTGCCTTCCGGCAGCTCTGCGGGGGACAAACATCGGTCTATTCGGGAAGGGAGGTGGTTTTAGCCGGTAAGAATCCGGCACTACCAATGAACATCGGATCATTGGTGCCTCATGCATGGTTTCCACCTTCCATCGCAAAAAAGAAGAAGATTCAATTCCAAAAATATCGTGTGTAATTCTTTTGCAGTTAAGGACATACTATGTCCTGCATAAAGTTCTCGTTTCGTCTACTTAAACATATTAAACGCTTCAATCTGTTTATTGTATACCTACCTCCTTTCTCGTAATGACTTCAAAGCCATGCCAGCACACATCATCACACGCACACGCATACAGAGTGTAACAAAATCCTTGGTTAATGCTAATTTATATTAATGTTACCCAAATTAATCTGCAAATGCCTCCGCATCCGCACTCGACAATGCATTGTTCTCCTCTACACAAAAGGAGATTATATCCTCGTTCAGATGGAATTATTCGCAAGTAATTTACCCAACTCTTCCAGCGATTAATTTGGCTCTTTAAATATCAGAAAGGAAGCCCTGCTCTGTGTATGTATAGTGTTGGTGATGGTGAATCCCACTTTGTGTGCGGCATTGCATATCAAAAATCGAGCAATTAGCAGCGACCGTTAGGCGAGTCTGAAAACGCGCCAAGAGATTAATTGAATTTATTTCAAAGTTATCCGTGCTCATCTCTATACCCTATTCTCGTATATATTCGTGTTCTTTTTTTTTCAGTTTTGTTTGTGCACGAATTCTTATTTTCGCACCAAAATTCCGGCTTCGAATGGTTTTAATGTCCTTATAATGCTTATTTTCTATGCCGGTGCATTCAAATAGCGCGCGAGTGGAATCCAAACAGAAAAAGTTCACACCCCGTTTAATAGAGAGCTCAAATATGGTAATTAGGACGGAACAAGCGCGGCATGGCATGGTAGGGATGATGAAGCAAGAGCAACCCTGCAGTGTGCACCTAATGACAGCCATAATGGGCTTTGAAATGCGCGTGTGGTTAGGTGCACTCGCAGATACTGCAACATAGTTTTCAAAATTGAATCCTTTAAGTTCGCCTACAGTTCGTGCTCTCGAAACTATAGGTTATGCGTGTGGATAGGTACATACCTATCTATACCTATACACGTAACAGGGGATTGGGGGATTAGCAAAGCCCGCTTCTTACCTCAACTTGTTGCGATTTTATCATTAGTTTTAATGGATTTTTCAAATTGAATTATTCGCTGTGAAATTTCGCTCACTCGGTACGAGTAGTTTGTAATTTGAATTGAATTTAATGCGTTCAGTGTTGTGGCAGTTGTGATGGTTTAGAAAGATAAATTCCAACAGCCAGTGTTAGTTATAGTTGTAGGTCTGTTATGGGGAAAACCGATTTAAATTTCAGTTGCGGTTTAGATAGTAACTAGTGGTTGTCGAGGTATTTTTAGGATGAATACAAATGAGTTGAGGTTGTAAGGAGCGTTAGATTTGTATTTGTGTGTATGAAACGATAAGTTAAGGAGGAGTCACTACAATTGGGAAGGTTTGAAGAGTCCTGAGACGATAAAGCATGAAAGCAGAAAGCTGCCCAATGAAGAACATGGCTTCAAAATGGTCCAACTACAAGGTGTGGCTCCTGCGCGGCAAAGGATGCGTCAGGGTGGGAGAAAGCGTGACAACAACGTAAGTGGTTCCGAGAGGGCCCTACGACAAAGCGTGGTTCCTGATAATGTATAGGGATAGGACAATTTGGCTTGTTGAACCCCGCAGAGTATGGCAAACACGAAGCAGGCCAAATTTTACAACACTAGCTCCGATGAGCGTCCAAAAATGGCGTTTGCAGTATACTTTTGTATAGGGAGTGCCACGCCCATATTTTGTAAAATGCTTTCAACAGCCAATATAAGTCTATTTACCAAATTTCAAGGCTTAAGCCTTCAGGATAAAAAATAAATAAATAGGCGGCGCAACAGGCGGTAGACACCCTAGGCCTAGCTTCTCGCAACCATTCGCTTGTGTGAGTTTCTATTTTTGGGACTAATGGAAGGGACCTAGAATTTTATGCCTTTTCAGAACGGATTAATTGAAAAGCTTTTTCCGGGTAGTTATAGTCTCTGATGTTTGTCAGACCTTCGCGAGAGGTGGTGCAGTATCGAAAACATCTTTAGATGTAACTTGTGTTTTTCCTGGAACTGAACCTGGATCCTTCTCACAGTGGTCCAGCACTCCAGCATACTGACCCTGACCACTGAGCCACTGCGCCCGCTTTAGCATAAAGTGTTTTAAATAACTCTATTATGTATGGGAAGTGTCCCGTTTTTTAATCCAGTCCACCTTTCGCGAAGTGCTACTGCTACGATTGAGTTCTTTAGAAAATTATTCTGAAGCTCGGTTTTTTGACAGCATGTACGATCCGGAGAAAATACCTCTACCAGATTTAAAGAGAATCATTAACAGATCAGACAGCTTTTGTTCGTCACATGTCCCACCAAATGGGTCTCCATGAATTTTGAATACAAGTTACAAGCAGCCCAGAGAACCAGAGCTAACTTAACCTCAAAAGATACGGTCTTCCGGAGTGTTGTGATTGCAGTTTCCGTGTATAACTGAGGTAGAATTGTCCGGTCATACTTATCGTTCCCGTTGCGAAAGTTCATATTTCTAACTGAATCGACAGATTTGGGACCGTTCAATCCGAAGATCTTTTAAAAGGCTACATAAATCGAGTTATTATTGAAATAGGGCTTCGAATGTTTTGAAAAACTGCCAAACTTTTAAAAGCTAAAGGAGCTGACTAGATAAGTATTTGCCTATGAGACATATAATCCCGAGGGACAAATAAATGACATTAAAAAAAAAATAAATATAGTTGGTGCGTAAAATAAGTTTGCACAACTTAAGTCTCAGCAGAATAAAGGTAAACTATTGACAATTTTTGTTTAACGTCTTCTCTTCATAGCAAAACTGTCACTTAATTGAGATTACCACTTTAGCAAAAAAGAAATAACCCGTTTTGTAACATTCCTGATAAAAAAACAAACATTCAAATGAACCAAAGGATGCGCATATAACATTACGGCCAGGATGGTAGTAGATTGCCATTCAAAGGGTCACTTTTGGGAGCCCACCATAAGGTTAACTCATTCCCTCAGAGCCCCAAGGCTTTGAATATTTCGTCGATTTTTTGCCTTTACTTAACATCGCAGGGATGTCATTCAAAGAATTTTCCAAATATGACATGACAACGTCTTTCGCATTCGATAGAAGGAAAACCAAAATATAAAAGCAGACAGGGATATGAATTTTGGAAGGGGATGTAACCATCAAGATGGGGGTATACTAGGGAATTGTGTAACATTTGATGCTGGCGGCAATAATAATTCATATGAAAAGGACTCCTGTGGGCTGTGGCTGATGTTGTCAAGAGTGTTTGTGTATTCCCTCTATTAAAACACGGAGGCGCAATGTTCGAAAAACCCAAACCCAAAATTTATTATTGTCGATACACATGTGGCACGTGCGGAATTTGATTAAAAATATCTGTATACGAATTACGAACATGTCGTACGTATAAAGTCCTTTTGAAGTGTCTGTGCTGTGCATTGCGCACTTGTGGTTCCCTAGCGCTTAATGGATGTCCTTGAGTACGTACTCAAGGAATTCTGCCTGGCAAGAATTCTCTCGCCATTGAATTCATCATGAATGGGCTAATTGCTGCTGTAAGAGTGCTGATGGAATTATAAAATGATGGCAATCATTCGATGCAATCGATCGTACATAAGCTACTTTGCGGGTTTAGTCTGAGATGGTGCGGTGTGTGGTGTGAATAAAACTTCGTCCTGGGAGCAGTTTAAATTGTTGGGTGTAGAGAGTTCCCTAATGGAAGTTTATATCGGAGAGGTGGAAGCTATTGATGATTTTTCTTTTTCTTTGCAGTGCGAGTCGGAGGTGAAACGTGCTGATGGCGAAATTAAAAGCCTTTTGCAGTCGTTATGAGCTATTATGTGGTTAAGAGTGTGTTCAGTTGGTGTAAACGGAAGTAGATTACTACTATCCCATTATGATAAAGCAGCACTTCAGATTAAATTGCTGGGAATTTGTAGGGACTTTATATTCTACTGGGATGGGTTCCTATTTAAATGATGCACACCTACTTCTGGGATACCTATACTTTGGACAGTGATATACTAATAGAAAGCTCTCAAGTGAAGGTTCATACATTAAAAGTAGTCTGAGAAGCGGTCAATCGATCTTGATTTGGATCTACATAGTATCTCAAAATATTTTAGTCGTTAGAGCAGATTATAATTGACTTTCAAAAACAGAAGCTAAATATGGAACTCCTATAGGTATACTGTAGCTGTAGCCTGTTTGAAAGAATTTGTTTTCGATAGTGTAAATAGGTTTCAGTCTCTAAGTGAAATCTAATTCATAATTCCCCCAAAACAAAAGGAGATCATTTTTAAAAGGTCAAGAACATCATAGAGACTTATGCTAATAGCCATTAAGATGTCCTGCCTATTCAACAAAATATTTTATCCGGGTAATGACTAGAATAGAAACATCTCCAATATATCTGCTACAAAAAAGTTTTGTAACCCCTGTGAGGATTTCGAAATTAATTGCCTTTCCATTACTTCGATAGCATGAAAAGCTAGTGGGTGGTAGTTTTGCGACAAACATTTCCTTAATTTTTCGCATCTTCCCTGGCATTTCAACAGTTAAGACAGGTGGGAGATTCATCGAGCCCTAATCTGTTTAGATACGCTCGGAAGCATCCGTGTCCGGACAGAAGCTGGCCAAGATAGTCTACAGAAGACTACAATTTGCAGCAATTTAAGTGCAGAACTAACATACATCTGCAAGCATCTCGGGGCGCTGATGAAGCGTTATATGTTTGCCTTTCCCGGAAGAAGTATTTAAAAAAAAAAATACCGTTGAAGCCCTTTGCATAAAGTGGACAAAACATAATATTGCGACATTGTTTCCTTACACACCTTTACAAAGCCACACAGAACTCACATAGTTACAACTAGCAAAAGGTAACCTTTATGCAAGCTCCTGAATAAATGCCTTATAATCTTACAACACACATTAAAGCAATTAATTCGTGCACTCCGTGAGCCCAACATACGTTTCAAATCTATCTTATACCTACGAGTGCAAATCTCGTTAGTGTCGCCGCGTACACACAAACAAAAGCAAAACTATTTCGCTCGACAATGAAGTGATTTACACACACGCTCTCCTAACAAGCTATCTGAATATGTATGACTTATGCTAATGTTCATTACCGCATCAGCAAGGTAGGTACCCCCAAGGAAAATCACACATATAAACAAGCAAACTAAAGTCACCTTGCCCGCGCCAAGATAGGTGCGCTATTGTAGCGCTGTTCCTCCTGCAAACAGAGTCCTTGCAATTGCATATTACCTACACGAATAGAAAGTAGAAACTTTCCCATTCATAAATTAACTTTATTGTTTTCTGTCTTCGCACAGGATTCTGAATTCATAAGTGGAACGAGCGGCGCGGCGTTTTATTAAATTCGCTTCATTTAATTTTTGGTTTAATTAAATGTACGTGGTAAAGTCATTACATAGATATAGAGTGATATACCGATGTGCACTGCTCCGAACTGACTTGTCCTCAGCTTCACCCAACACGCGCGCTTCAACGCTAACAGCGTCTTCAAAAAGTTTCCACAATTAAAAGCATCAAGGCGGATGGCGGTTTGTTCCTTCTAAACTAATGGTAGGTATAGTGTTCCTTCTCGAAAGGTTGCGTTGCCAGATATACGAAATGTGCGAGAACTACTCGTAGCTGTGCCAATAGAAGCCACTAACATCCCTGCGGAAAGGAAATTACACCGAGCATCTTCATTAATTTCTTTTGGTGGTTCTGCTACTGTCTGTTTGCATAGTTTGGCTTTAGGTAATTTTGTTGAGTTTCTTTCAGTTTGTAATTAAGGTTAAAAATATATACTCACTTACACTCACATACAATGTGGTCGGGCTAAAGATGAATGGCTTCAAAAAGAAAGTTCAAGCGAAAGCATTCGATGACGGGTTAACTTTTGAGTGTTGTGGGATGCGAGCAAGTGCTTTCGATTTGCCGATACGGGGAAAAAATACCTACACTGAAATTCCTAAACTCTTACAAGAACGCATTTAAAAAGATAAAGTAAAGGTAGTCACCGTGATCACGATTTTGCAAAAGAGCATTTCGTTTCACGATTTTAAGTCAGAACTAGAAGCCCCTATCGGAATACCTCAAACCTTAGATGGGACATAAGCTTCAGAATATAGTAACAGCACAATGTCAGACCAGGGCCCTGTTTCATAAAAATTGACAATTGCGACAGGTGACAATTTGTAAACTGACAATCCGACAATTGTCAAATTTCTGTTTCATAAATAATTAGACAATGGCCGTTTTCACAAATCTAGTTAAGTGAGTCTGCCAGCTCTCAAAATTCATGTTGATGAGTTTTTATTGGGCAAAACTGGTCACGTGATCAGTTTTCTCAGTTGACGTCTTTGTCCGCAACACCGACCAATCTAGTCAAGAATTTCTCAAATTTTGTGGAATTGTCGAAAAATAGCCGACAATTGTCAAGTTATGGTTTCATAAAAAAATTGTCTTGACAATGAATTGTCAGGAATTTTTGGAGAATTGTCATGCATTCTCTGACAATTTTGTCAGTATGTATATAATTGACAATTCCGACAGGCGTTTGAGTTTAGTGGACGACGCGAAGACCCACGACAAATTTGTCAAAATATCTATGGCCGTATTCACACATTTTTTCATAGTCATAGGCCGTATTCACAAATCTAGTCAAGGTAAGTCGACTGGAATTGCCTGGATTCAAATTGCCGTGAATGCGAAAACTAACTTGAATTGTCGGTATGTCACTTCTTGACAGCTGTGGTTTTTTTTTTGGTATAGATGTCAGATTTGTGAAATAAAATAAATTATTAGATATGGATTCTGCCAGAAAAAGTTAAAATACAGCTTTCTGTAAATTCGGTGCCATTCAAAGCAAATGAAAATCAAAGAAGAAGATCAACACGGAGATTTGTACAAAAATCCACAATGGTCGCCCTTGAAAATCCTCAAAAAACTCGCGCTTTCAAGGTTCGTATATAAATATGATTTCGCCAAGAACACTAAACTTTATTTTCAACAGAAATGATAATATCAATGCAATATGGGATATGAAACACATACCTTTCCAAAGGAATTGCATGGTTTGGACAACGTTTCTTTACATTCAATTATTTCAGCGGACTCCAGAGCGCAATCGCCGTGTGGGATGGAAAGAACCAGATGCAAAGTACTACTAGAGGAATTCTCTGTCTGCAGACATAATCTGTTCCTAGCGAAAGTTAACAACACAGTCGATGTGTTGAGCATACTGTCCAACGGAAACATTGACCACTCGCACACAATTGAAGTTGGCAAGTAGTTCCCTAATCATTGAACTTGAATTTGGCTGTTGCTATTCGCACGTTCTTCGGGACACGGCTTCGGGGCACGGCTTAGGGGCACGACTACTTAAGAAAATGTCGACAATACGTAACGAAAAGTCACAGTAAGTAGGACGGAATTTCAGAAACGGCACAATGGAACTGTAGGAATGGAGACACGTTTGACAAATAAATGCAATTAAAGTTTATGGAAGATGTTTTATTTAAGTAAATACAATGCTTATGATCAAAAGAGAAAATATATTTACATCTATTTAGGTTTAGGTTGAGTAAGTGCTTCTTATACATATCTTTTATACGCTTTAATTTGATTCACTGCACTTATTATCAAGGGAAATGAGCAGTTATTGTACGAGGAAGTGCTATTTGGCTGTATTAATGGCGGCATTTTTAAATCGAGAGGAACAGGCGCGCGTCAATCGATGTAATCGATGTATTTATATAGAAAAAAACAAATGCTGAAATATTAACCCCTTTCTTTTAGATCTAATAAAATGAACTGCCCGGCTAAAATAAAAGTAAGAGCCGATATTAAATGGACCAAGCTTGTGGTGACAGCTATGGACACCTCACACAACCATGGCAATATTCCTGGGTATAAAATATTTGGCAATTGTAATGCCTCCTATGCTCCTGGCGGCTTAGTAGTTTTTACTAGAGATGGTTCTGGGTGTGAATGTTCTAACATCAACAGTATAAGCGCCGACATAGCTAAAATTGAGTTTTCTTTTAACAACCAAAATTATACGATTCTTTAGTATTTACAGGCTACATACATTTAGAAAAAACAATTTCTTAATTGAATTGCAAGATATTCTCAGCGTTATAAAATCAAAAAACTTAATTGTTTTAGGTGACATTAATATAGAACAGAACTTCTGAAAAAGACACTGAAGATTATTTGTTCCTCATGGCTTCGCATGGGCTCAAAAGTATCATCAACCAACCTACTCGCATAACTAGCTCTACGATTAGTTGTATCGATCATATTTTTATCCGTTTAAGTAAAAATAACAAGTCACTTTTTATCGCCGATGCACACGATTGTAGAATCACAGATCATCATCTTTGTTCTCTGAATGTTTATGCAAGTCAACCATCCACTCAACGCAATTCTAGCTTTAGAAAAATGCTGACAGATAACAAAGAGTTAAACGATCGTCTGAGACTTGAGTGCTGGGAATCAGTTTTTTTTTCGAGAGTAATACCTCGTCAGCTTATGATCTGTTCTTTTCGATTCTGAATAACCATATAAAAAACTGCACTAATTTCTCGGTGTACCAAAGTAGTAAAAAATGTATTAAGCCATGGATGACTAATGTTTGGTTGGAAAAAATTAAATTAAAAAATGATGTTGCTAAGAAATGTAAAAAAAAAAAATCCGCTAAATAGACGTCTTAAAAAGTATTACGATAAGCTTTGCAAAAGTACAAAAAAACTGGTTTCTGTCACTCGCGATCGCTTTTACGCCAACCAACTAAGTAGCTTTAGAGGTAATGTTAGACAGGAATGGAGAGTAGTTGAGTCCATCTTAGGAAAAGGAACGAAAACAAATGAGATATATGGAGTTAATGATGGTAATGATACTAACGTACTTGTTTCAGATCCAAATACTATCGCGAATACTTTTAATGAATACTTTGTTGAAATTTCAGAGAAATTAAAACCGACTGTTCCCCCGTGTAACAACTGTAGCTGCAGCATATCTTCAGGTCTCCTTGGAGATAGAATGCAAAGGGAGAGTTTTCATTTTGAGCACGTCAATCCTCTTGAGATTTACAGACTGATCATGTCTTTAAAAAACAAACATTCTTGTTCAAGTGATGGTATCTCCAATATTGTACTGAAAAGAATTGCTTAGTACGTTGTAGATGTTCTGAGCTATTTATTTAACTTCAGTGTTAGTTGTGGAGTATTTTCCGATAAGTAAAAGTGTGCTGAAGTTCTTCCTCTTTTTAAGAAAGGTCACCGCGAAGCAATTTCTGCTTACAGACCGATTTTATTACTTCCATCATTTTCCAAACTATTTGAAAAACTAATTGTATCATGGTGTCGTTTTTGAGTAAAATACATTTTTTTTTGGATAGCCAATTTGGCTTTCGATCTGGTATGTCAACAGAAGATGCTATTCTAAAAGTAAGCTGTCAACTTTATAAGGGTATTAATGAAAATAAGTCCACAATGGCTCTTTTCATAGATATGACAAAGGCATTCGATATGGTTGACCATGATTTACTTTCGAATAAGCTTTACCACGCTGGATTCAGAGGATTTATGTATGATTGGTTTAAGTCATACCTAAGAAATAGAGAGCAAACAGTCAATATAAATGGGACCTTCAGCTTATCACGTAAGAATGGCGTTCCCCAAGGCTCGCAGTTCTAGGACCTCTTTTATTTTTGATATTTATCAACTCTCTCCTCAAACAGAAGTTCAATGGCCAACCGATTGCATTCGCTGATGACGTAGCATTAACGTACCTATCTTGAATTCACGGACTGAGAGTGCTTTTGTAAAATACAAGAGGATTTACAAACCCTAAGGAACTGGTTTACATTGAATAAGCTGGTTATTAGTGAGAAAACGAAAATTATGTCTTTTAACTTGTCATGTAGTAATCTAGTGGATTTTAACTTGTACTATCATGCTCACGACTGCAAACAGTTTTGTTTACCCCTTGACTCCTGCGGTAAGCTAAACTTTTCTGTGAACTGTCAGTGTTCCTCCAACTGTTTTAAAATTGAATCAGTTGACTCCTTCAAATATCTCGGGGTGGTGATTGACAACAGATTGAACTGGAAGCCTCATATTCAACATGTTAAGTCACATTTAATGCTTGTTATTCGGAAAATGTATCAATTTAAACCATATTGCTCGCAACGTGTTCTCAAAATGATCTATTATGGCCTTGCAAACTCAAAATTACAATATGGCCTCGTTAGCTGGGGTGGAGCTTATGCTAATTGTTTCGGTTCCTTATTACTTGCGCAAAAACATTTGATTAGAATAATCTGTGGAAAAAATCGCTTCGCTCATTCTTTGCCTCTTTTTCTCAATTTACATATCTTGCCACTAAGACACCTTTATGTCTTTAAAGTTTTAAGGGAGTTTTTTAAACAAAGTGGGAACACTGCTACAAGATATTCCCGAATTTATCATTTACGTTTGAATAATATGTCTCTAGTTGATGTAGGTCAGAGTATATCCATTATAATGAGTAGGGACACTCTCGACAATTTCCTTATCAGCAAGTATTACTGTGTCACACAGCCATGAGAAATAGACGGATATATAAAGTGGGTAGTGAGAGAGAGAAAAAGGAGGAGGAGTATTTTTTCGGAAAATGGCACAGGGTGCTCCGTTAAAAAAAGTAAAATTTTTAACTTGTCATACATTTTTATTAAATACAAAATTATAATTACATGTGTGTGTTACGCTAAGATATTTATTCTTGTTGTTGGTTTTTTTGATTATTCTATTAAATTTTTTGATAAAGTCATGCTCTCAAACACGTGCCTACATATAATTTTATAAGAAATCCTTTGTTTTGATTTTTACAGCCAGTAATCAATCACATTTATTCTTTAATATGTACGTAATAGGTACATATTCATTTCAAAATATTTTTTTTTTATTTTGCTATAAACTTTCTAATGCATCTAAAAATTCTTTAGGCGAACGTGTTAAATTCGCACTTTCATCTTCCTTAAAAATCTGTAAATATGAAGGAAACACAATGTTGCTGACTTAGTTCCAACTCACACTTGCGTTTTTGCCGTTTTTTTTAATATAGCATGCACAATAATAAAACGCATTTTCACTACCGAAATCAGCAGTTTTATAGTCAGATTCAGTCTTGAAAGCGTTTATTTCAACGCCGGAAAGCTCTAAATTTGCAGTTGGCTCGCAACTTTTTTCTCCATGTAGCTACTTTGCTGAAAAAGATCTGTTAAATGCACAAATGAATTGAAATGGAGTCAGCAACTTATTATTTCTTCCTCGGTTGCGTTAAAATGGCAATTAGGTGAATTGAAATACCAATAAGACTATTTATATTCTGCTGCCATCCTTTTAGTTATATTGGCAGACTTATCGAAAAAAGCAATACTTAAAAAATGCATTTCATAAGAAATTGATTTGCTCTTCATTTTCCAAAAATGGTCTTCTGAATTTGTTAGGATCTTTAAATTTATATGAATTAAAGATTAATATAACTTAGGGCACATTTCGACCACAAGCAATAGGTACTATTAATTTTAAAACCAAAAGGCGTAGATATGTATTTTAAATGTGTTCAAACAAAACAAAAGCAAAATAAACAGCGCGTACAAAAATTGTAATGAAAAATTACACCCTCAAAAAAGGAGTCAGAAAAGGAATAGTTTCAGGAGTTATCACTAAAAAACCAATAAAGTTAAACTTTGCCCTCCATTATCGGCACATAAAAATGTTTTACACCTGCATTTACTTTTTGTTCCCGATCGCGCAGGGTAAACACTTCAAAATATGTTTTCCCATTTTCTATTTAAATTTCTATTTAATCCAAACACAATTGCACTGTAGTTTGTTCGCACCGAAAACTATCACGGGTCACCCTGTATTGTGTTTATTTCACGTCTTTCGCACAACTGATAAGCATTCGAGTTTACCGCCTTTAAAAATGCTTTATGAAAAAACCTACCCCATCGTCACTGCAGAACCAGTGTGACCAGTTATTATAAGAACTAGCAATTATGGAATGAAATGATTTTTATTGCTACTAGGCCCAATATCGGATTGCATTATTTTAAGCGAAGTCAGAACAAAGAAGAAACATTTATTTTCATATTTTAGATTGAAATATTAATGGTAGCAGTTCAGAATTAGTTGTAATTCCTGGAAAAAATAGTCATAAAAACGAAGCATAAAACCATTTTCCAAAAAGCAAAGCAGGTCACACTGCATAAAGTGAATAGGTACACACATCGCAATCCGAGTTTACCGCCTTTAAAATGCTTTATGAAAAAACCCACAATCGTTCGTCGTACACAGCAAGCCCCATGTAGTGGTACAGGTAAAATGTGTTGTTATACACTCCCGCTCATCTGAATAGGTTCAACATTATTTAAAAAGTAAAAAGACAATATCTCGTTAACCAAATTGCCGATTTTAATGAAATCAATTTTTTTGTATAGAATAATCAATTTTTAATGAAACACGAAAGTTTGCGGTCTCTAACACACGTATATATATT
The DNA here is from genome assembly GCA_949372485.1 of Cheilosia soror. NCBI lineage: Eukaryota > Metazoa > Arthropoda > Insecta > Diptera > Syrphidae > Cheilosia > Cheilosia soror. Next base: position 121,058,317 of record OX443561.1, read on the forward strand.
TTTATTTTTATGTTTGGAAAAACATGTCAAAAAAATCCCATTTATTTTGGCTCATCAGAATAGGTTCAAGGGCAATGACTCTAGTTTGTGATCTACAACGATTATGTAACGACGTCAATTATTTTGCTTTTTTAAATTTAAAGTAATTACAGCCTTTTTTTCTAAAATTGGTCGCGGAAAGCAATTAAACAACTTTGAAAAAGGCCAAATAAAAGGATACTTCAAATTTGGTTTAAAGCCGGGCCAAATCGATTAGAAGATTGGCATAAGGCAAAATGTAGTTGGTAGTTTTATTCAGAATGAATTAAGCTATAATATCAATATGAAAGGAGGGGCTCAATATGCGACAACATCAACAGACAGAAGACTTATCATCTGAACTGCTTCAAATTCCCAACGTTCTGCTGCTAGAATCAAGGAAGAATGCGGTGCTAACGCAAGTCTGTCATCTGAAAAACGCATTATTTTGAGTGCCAAGCATTTGAAGAGACTGATTGTAAAAAAAGAACACATCTCAATGATTTGCGCAAAGCTGCACGACTTCAGTTTGCTCTAGAGCATATGACGTGGAACAAGGACTGGCAGATTGTCGTGTTTTCCGATGAAAAGAAGTTCAACCTGAATGGACCGGTTGGCTAAAACTATTACATTCACGACCTGCGAAAGGATGAATGTGCTTTAGGTAGTCACCACACCTGTCGGGTATTACGATGTTCCGCATAAATCATATTTTGGGACTTGGGACTTTGTGAGCTACAATTTGTTACATCGAAAATTAACGCGAATGTATACAAAACTATACTAGAAAATGCTTTTCCTAATTTTTCGAATATTTTTGAACGGATGCCATGGACAAAGGCCCCATTCATACCTAGTGGAGTGTTGTTAAACAGTGGATAAAGGATCAAAACGTGAAATTGCTCAAGTGGTTGCCATACTCCCCGGACATAAATATTATTGAAAACGTTTGGGGTCTATTGTCCAAAAAGTATATGAGGACAGGGGACAATTTGAAAATCCTGCAAGCCTAATTGGCGCCATTAAAAAAGCCGGGTCAACAATTTCACTTGGAATTATTGAAAAATTTTATAAGTATTTTCCAAATCGTATCTACGAAATTATATTGAACAAAGGAGATAGTACTATGTACTAAATTACACTTAAATATGTAGCTAAATGTTAAAAACAACCAAATCTGTGAATAAGTATTTATTTAATATATATATATTTTTAATTTTCAATTTTTGAACCTATTCAGATGAGCCAAAATAAATGGTCACTTCTAGATACGTGTTTGGAAAACTAATCATAAAAATATAAATACGTGTGTAAGAGACCGCAAATTTTCCTGTTTCATTAACAATTGATTATTCTATATAAGAAAATTGATTTCATTAAAATCGAAAAGTTGGTTACAGAGATATCGTTATTTTACTTTTTAAATAATGTTGAACCTATTCAGATGAGCGGGAGTGTACTCTGATGTAGGTGCCCATTGCGCGCAGAACTCATTTTTCACGTTTTTATCTATCCGCCCCTATTTATTTTAATAAATTGCCAATGAATATTAGAACAATCTACAACTCTGTCATGTCTTTAAAAAAAGTTAAAGCCTGGAGTTTTACTGTAGACTATGTGGACATTGAAAATTTCTTAATTGTTTTGATTTAGACAAAGGGTTTCTATTTGTTTTTGTCTGCTTTAATGTTTACACACTTCTTGTCAGTGATGATTCTTGTAATTTTGCATTTGTTAAATTTTATCATTGTTCTTTTTGTACAAGTTAAATTTTATACGATCTGTTGTACCCCACATCAGAATTTTTGTTGCTTCCTTTGTAATTGTGGGCCATTCACACTAACTTTATAAGTTACGAATTGTATCCTTTCTATCCACTACTACATTAAGATTATTTTAAATAATTTTAAGTTACAATAAGTTAAGTTATTTTATATTATTGTATACATTACTAGCGTAGCCCGTGCACACTTCGTAGTGCAAAATAGTTAAATAGATAAACTGTTTTTATTGTAATGCTCTGTGGTACAAAACATTTTTTGTTTTTCCAGAAATCGTATTGCCTAGACAATACTATTGACTTTCAGGACAATGCATTATTTATATCAATGTTAAAAAATTTAAAAACTTTGACTTCCAATTCCAAGACTGTCGAAGAAGCTGTACCCGCCCGGCTTTACCCGTGCACAGGAATTGTATTGCTCAGGTCTTTGGTAATAATGCTCTTTCGTAAAATGCGAGAAATGAGAATGAATTGACTTGGTCTAAAATACAGCAATACGAATAAAACAAAAAAAGAATAATGAAAATCGGCCCAGCGGTTATCGAGATATAACGTCATCGAGTTTCACCCCATAGAAGATGTTTTTTGCATAGGATTTATAACATTCTTGAATGTTTTTTTTGTATGTGAAGTGCCGCTCCCCTTTGACCAATTTTGACCAATCTTCACAGGAGCACTCCAGGGCCAATACCTAAGATTATCTGTACGTTTGAGCTGAATCGATTTGGTGGTTTTCGAGATATGTATATGATTTTAAATTTGTTTTTTGTATGGGCGGTGCCACGACCCATTGTCCGATTTTGACCAAACTTCACAGAATATATATATTGACCAATACCAAAGATGTGTGAAAGTTTGGTTAAAATCGGTAAAAGCGTTAAGTCGTGAATCGACGACAAACATTTTACGGCTCAATTTTTATATATATAGATAGTGTGGAATAAATAATAATAATAATATTGTGTGCGGGGCAGGCAACGAGTTTAACACACAAATTTTCAAGTTTAACAATAACATTGCTCAACATGAACAACGTGAGTTTGTGCAAGAGCTTAAAGGATTGTTTGTTCAACTAAAAAGTTGAATATAATTGGTTGATGAGTTGCGCACGTAATGGGCGACGGGAATGAAGTTCCTTCCTAATTCAAATAAATATGTTCAAACCAATGCGTGACTCATGCGCCGTAGTACATATCTATACATGTTTTTCAACGACATTAAACGTAAATTCTTTCTCTCATAATGGCTTAGAGTACAGCCGCAAGCAATTCATAAAAAAAGTCTGCCCACCGGTAAAGACATTATAAAACAACAATAAACAAAGCAACTTGGACCTCACCACACCTCATGAGATCCAATGAAAAGGACATTACAAATTAATTTCGCACAATAAACACATCCATGCGGAAAAAAAACAAAACACACCCACACACGCATTTCTCTCCAGTAAAGCAGACGTCCAACTTTTAACGGACCAACTTGCAAAGTTATGCAAACTTGGGTGTTCGTGTTATCCTTTAAATATCCATCCGCCTTTCTGTATGTTGGACGGCATAACCTAATATTGGCCCCCTTAACTATTGCGAATAGTTTTCCTCCTTGGCCAGGCAAAGCAATACACGAACGCAAAAAAAAAAAAATGAAAATTCTGGTCAAAAGTTCCTGAACCGACACGAACCCCCACAAAAAGGATGCAATAGTCGGGAATTAGGAAATTGATTTGGTTTTTGATCCCTTTCGGCTATCCATAGTATGGTCGGCATGAAATTTGAATTGAAAATTGCACAATATACGTCCGTTATCCGTTTCTGTGAGATCTGTTTCTTTTTAGAGATGGCAAGGATATGCTTACACATATTCATAGCTATCGGAATTATTAATGATGCCGCCGCAGTTAAATCTGTTTAGTAGAAGCAAACGGACATGGCCGATCACAAGTGGGTGGAACGAAAAAAAAACAAAACTAAGAATTAATTATTTGAACCAACGAAGATTCCTTTCCATTTAATTAATCCCCCGAACGCGTTTTCAACTTTAATGCGCCTGAAGCATGGACGGGGCTACTCCTTGGAAATGAGTTGGCATATTCGCCGCAAACAAAAGGAACTTTATTTGCCTTACAGTAAGCATACCACTAAAGGATAAAGTTTATTGTGGGTTTCTTTTTTTTTTGGCATGTATTCCCTTCAGGTGGAGATACGGTTTACACAGGATAGCATTCCAATGGTTCGCCATCAGTGCTAAACCTTGTTAGGGCTTTCCTTGACCACCAAGGACAGGTAAAGTTCGCACAGAAGAATGGATCGTTGGTGGAAAAATTCTACTGCATCGCGCGCGCACTTGTGGCTCCGCTAGCACATACACAAGACGAAAGGACAAAAGTTTTCAACCTGTGCTCATCTCGTGGTGTTTTTATTCGTCCTCCTGCATCTTAGGGCGACTCCGGAGAACAATTGTCCTAATGAGTGTCAACCACATTGCTTGTGAGAGTGGAAGGTGTGTACACAGTTGGCCCAAGCTTGGTACAACAATCAGAATGCAGTCTTGGTTTCCGCTTTTTCATTGTAAACGCCATTATCCTGTTTCTCTGTGGTGGTTGGTCTCTCTTCTATTATTCTTATAATTAAGTGCTATCATTTATAAGGAGGGTATTTTTTTCCCCCCATAGCTTTTTTGCTCGTGCACTTCCTTTCGTTGGATTTTTCTTTTCTCTTTCAAGGATGGATAAATCGTCTCAAAGCGAAGTCTTCTTCGTCATTGCAGTGGAAGTAATTAAGCTTTATTTATGCTCTATAATTTCAAAGGATGCCAAAATTAGTGGAAAGAGGATGAAAATATATGCAGATGTCTATTGCTGGGGGTAAAACTAAAATAAAATAAAAGCAAAAAGTTGAAGGATACTTAAGAAACTGTAAGTGAGCAAAGGTTGAATCAAATCATTTGACGGATAATGGGCAAAGGCATAGAATACAGACAATGGCTTTGCTATGACAACCGGACAGTGTTTGAGCGTGTGCAGTGTTGAAGTTGGTACTTGAGAGCGTTCTATAAAAGGTACTGTACATTTGTCGGGCAACTAGAAACGCCTGTAAGCCAAGGTCACCTATTGTGAGTGCCGAGTTAATAGTGATGAACTCACCGTCGATTGGTCTTCGGATGTCGTCATATTTTTCAAGAATTAGTGTCATCTTGGTCATATAGTGGGCGCAGTAGCGCAGTGGTTAGTGTGCTGGACTACTGTGCGAGGGATCCCAGGTTCGATCCCCGGAAAAACACAAATTACATCTTAAGGTTTTTTCTACTGCGCCACCTCTCGCGAACGTCTGACAAACATCCGAGAGTATGACTGTCCTGAAAAAGCTTCTCAATTCAGTCGTTCGGACTCGGCATAAAATTGTAGGTCCCTTCCATTCGTCCTAAAATTAGAAACTCACACAAAACGAATGGTTGCGAGTATCTAGGCCTTGGGTGTCTACCCGCCTGTTGCGCCCCCTATTTATACGTACATAATTTTAAACTCAATCAAGTCATAGAAAACTGGTTTTAATACTTGCAATGTGGCATTGGATTAGTCTAACTATGGCAGTTTTAAAGGCTACTGATGGGATTTGTCCTTGACAGACTTATAAACTTACACACGATGGAAGCATAAATATAGCTGTGTTTCGTTTTATATCACTTGCTAGAATAGAATCAATTTCTTGAGTTTTTTTCTTTCAGAAGTCTGCATAATGCTAAAAGCCTCAGCGATGTTTAGTTTCAAGGGTATGAATTGCGTTGCCAATCATAATTAAAATTGCATTGATGCATTATTTTGGAAATACTTTTTCCTTTAGAGTGCATAATGCTGTTCCATTGGTCTGGGTAGCGAAAACCTGGTTTGCCTTGTGTCTGTTGTAACATCTCTGTAAAATGTCTCCTATCAGGCTCTCATTTCTTTTGTTTAAGTACTGCTACACTAGCTGCTCGTATTTCCTTTTCACACGTCGAACTTTCAGACTCCGTCAGAAAGGATAGGCTGCTTCGGTCACCCTTCGTCGTTCTCTCCTACCGCAGTCTTCTTATCATCAGATCTGTACCAGACATCCTCCTTACTAACGGACTGTCAGAGTCTACCATCAGCGGGGGGTTAGGTCGGTTCGGTTACTTCGGTTACTTCGGTCACCCCTTTGCCCTCCCCGAAGACTAACCGCCAACTGGCAGAGCTGACTACATTAATCAACCTCATCTAGACAATTTGAGGACCCCGTCAGAGGCAACAGACGAGGGGTTAGACTGTTTCGGTCACCCCTCGCCTTTTTCACCGAAGACAAATCGGCGACCTCTCTTTTTTCGGTACCAAGCAGTAGGACAGAGTGGTTCAATCAGTGTGTCTCCTTTTTAGGACAGCCACCTTACCTAATCTAACCTATCCTAGCGTCACTAGGTAGCATCTCACAGCTAAGCAGATCTGAGCCATCATGCCTGATTGGTGGTTTCTTGAGGCAGAGTAGATTGGCAGATACAATTCGATGGTATCGGATCGGATATTGAGTATAGTTTTTCTTCGATAGTCTTTTCGAAAGCGAGAGAAATGCAAAAGTATTGCTGTCACGAGAGAGCTTCGAAGGTCGACATAAAATTGAAAGTACCTTGCAAAAATAAAAACTCACTCCAACGAATGGTTGTGAGAAGCTAGGCCTATGGTGCCTATAAGGATCTGTTGCGCCATAGAATTTCTTTTTTAAAATAGGTACATTATCCGGGGACCTTCTTATTTTTCATTGGGACCTTTCCACTTGGTGATCGTATTAATATTAATTAATTAATGTTAATTAATAGTTTAAATTGGCTCTGGGTGACAGAAACACTTAGGCCGGTAGTGGGCCCTTTGTGCGTATACCACTGGGATATGGGAAGCTAATTCTTTACTGTGTTACTCATGTAAACCATTTGCTGCCGGTTATAAAGCTCAGAATGTTAGCGGCGCTGGTATTACCTAAATCACTGAGATAATAGAGAAAATAGTTTCATAAGGGGGCCTTTCTTATAAATTGGCCAGGACAGGCAACTGCAAAGAAAGTGAGTGACGGACTATAGTCATCCCCTTCATCTGTGCAGATTCTGCAGAAATCACTGTATTGCAGACCGAGTCTTTGCGCGTGTCTACCTAATACGTAGTGCCCGGAGACGACTTTAACGACTTTCGAGATACTCGATCTTTTAAGTCGAAGAAGCTACTTAGATCTTTTTGTATCCCAGAGGTGAGCCTAGCTGTATCACAGTATTCTAAATGTTTCCATCTGAACCCTGCCCTGCTGCGCCCGCGTGAATTACTCCTCGCCGGAGTTCCAGTTCCCTGGGTGACCAGGAAACCAGCGGTTGTACTGTCCAGTCCAGCTATGTCGTTATGAGAAACGCGGCAATCTTCCACCGCTTTTGATCTTATTTCGTTGGATATTAGCGATTTGATTGCAGCTTGGCTATCAATGTATATCCCTTTGTGATACCGAATGAATCGACAGCAACGCTGTAGCTTGACCTTGGAACTGTCAGTGACCGTGATTTTTTGTAAATCCCATTGGTTCCTATCCGGTATTTCATGGGTGAAGCCTTTTTCGAAGTTGATTTTTGTAGGCACGTAATCGGTAATAGTAATGGGCACCGTCTGTATAAGGATAGTCGGCTGCTCGCTCCAGCGTTTCCCTTTCCTTTATCGGATTGCCACGCTTGTGGCGTATTCTTTACTGACGATTCCTAGTGGAAGTATGTTCAGCATGGTTTGTAGAGCGGTGCGGTTGGAGATGTCCTCAATCCGCACCCGTGATGCAAAAGCATACCAAAGAACACTCTGCGAGATCCATTATTTCCAAAATCTTGGAAACGCTGATAAATCGTCAGCTCATTAAATTTCTTCAAACACGAAAACTTCTCAGTGACTGGCAATACGGTTTTCGTGGCAGGAGGCCCTTACTTGTGATTTGATGATGCCAATATTGGAACCAATCTCTCTACTCTGGTGAAACGAAGATTTTTGCGCTTGATATTTCGAAAGCATTTGACAGACCTCTTCTGTGCTGTGCAAAAACTCTTAAGCAGTAGCAAATTATAAATTAAAAAAATACCAGTAGATATCATAATATCTGGTCAGAGTATTTTTTCGTTAGCACTTTAGCCAAACCTATGGTTTTACAGTACCTACCCTGCCCGTCTAAAAGTCTTTGCACCAATTTGCTGATTACACTCAGCCATATTTCACCTTCAGGATTATTCTTCCTGTTAAGGCCTAAGATCTTGAATTATTGACATCACTATCACCAGCGACCACTACAACTGGTTGGTGGAGTTCTCTTACATTGTCCTTCAAGTTCTATCTGCAAACCAATCACTTGCTCTGGAGCCATTGAAAGTTCAGTGCACATGAAGCAACATTCACTTGTGTTGTGCGTGTAGTCTCTGATCAGGAAATATAATATCTCTTATGTACAAGAGTTTCACATAACTAAAATAATTTTAAGAAATTCTTACCTTAGTGTAGGTACTGTATATAATACGAGGATATCATTAAAAAAAATTCGCCTTCAAAGAGCAGAAGAATAATTCCCAAATCCCTTTTAAACCTCGCAGTTGTAGGCACTCATCATCAATACGCATTTGATTGAAAAAAAAGAGAATATTCGTAGCTGCCACACAGCAATTTATTTATTCCCAAAGTAATATCTCCGCGGGATAGGGCAAACAAATTTCATCTTATGATAAACAACAAAGTAACTAGCCTTGTGGGCCTAAGTGACCATATTTTTAATAATCTTCTATAAGACCTTAAATTAAAACCAAGTCTCTATTTCCCAAGCAGGTCGCTCTCTTGACAACCCTTCAAGTGGGCTGGCCATATCAATCCCATTCGGCCCTTTATCTGCTTCATCGTCATCAATTCGTAAACCACCTATACCAGATCCCGATTTCGATCCCTATTCTGATGGAGTGCATTTTTATTTTTTGCTCCGCGCACACACACCTCAAGGGCCAATTTTTTGTTGTTTACTTTGTATTATTTTTTTTTACGAGGACTCCCGCTTTTTTATGGATACCCTTCGCTATTCTATGCGAAGAACCCCAAATATCCCTAACCCCATGTGTCGAGAGTGTATGAACGATGCTCGTGCAATAAAATAACAATTCATCGTCATATCTGTTTCGAAATAATAATCCTCGAAAGAGAACGCCCTTGGTGGTGGTGGTGGTGGTGGTAGGGCAGGGCAGGATATATTTCACGGTAAAACGTATGTGACTGTTTTTGAAATTCATTTGACGTTAAGCGATGTGAGAGAGTATACCTTCCAGCAGGCAGCCATCAGCCGCTGCGTTGGGTTAGCTATGTCGAAACGTTGAACGAGTTAAATGCGCTGCAATATACACCGAGCAGTAGTATAAAATTGGAATTTGGGAAATTGAAAATAAAGCGCCGTTAATACGAAAATATTGACATTTATTTAAGGATGCTTGCCTGCCATGACGGTGGAGTTTTTGTTCGGATTTGATATGGAAACCACCGTGAAATTGACTGCGTACTTTTGTCCAAGCGAGTAGAGGTACTCTCCAGCGAATGATTTCATCTAGTAATGGAATAAAATAGGAAATTAATTTTAATTTGACTAAGAAGGGAACTTTGGACCGGTTGCGTTTTAAATTAAATTAATTTCTAATTCATCATTGAAAATGTTAAAAATTCAAAGACAAACATCAATCCGGGCTACGTGACGTATACTCAACTCAATATTATATCTTTACGAAAGAACTCAATAAGTTTTCCTTTTTTACGCAACACTAAGCTGAAATGAAATATTCGAGTCACGTTGTTGATTAAAAAACAAAAGAAGAACAAAACATCCAGCAGTATGGATTGTAAAAATTATGGGCGACGAAGACGAGTTTTATGGAAAACTTTTGAGTGCACGCCATCTTATGGTGTTCGTATACTCTGTCAGGGATTTTACGAGTTTTCATAGAAAAGAGATTTTTTTTTTCGGCAGATTTACGGTGAATTTTTCACGTGCATAGCTGAGATTGATGCATTATGAGATCAAATGTTAGCATTATATGGATGGGACGACAAGTTGTAGGTTACGGTTGAACTTTAGGGATGTATCACAAAGTATAAGTGGCAGTAAGGCGGAAATTAAGAGATAAAAATAAATTTTATTTGCTGGGGTGGGCATCAATCTTTTTTGAACGGTTTTATAGTAACCGGGTTTCGGGTAGCTTTCATGAAGCAAACTTTACGATTCAAATGTTGATTATGTTGAGGATTTGTCCGAAGAAAGGATCTCTAATATGGGGAAGAGGACTCAGGAGGGCGCGGCGGTATGCTTGCGCTTTTACAGATACAGCTTTTAGAACGGAGTGGATATTGTCCCATCTACCTTTTTTTGCCGGAGGTTGTTACTATCCGATGGAGCACTCAGACACAACTACTGGTCCATTGTACTGCCAAACAGACACCTTACATTGCTGTACTTAATTTGCCCGCCTTTCGAGGAAAGATGAGAAGGAGCTTCAGTGATGAAGAGCTTAGATGTTCGGCACTCACACGTCAGCCCTAAAGATGCGCCACCTGATGCGAGCAAAGGCAGGACAACTATAGAGGATGTGCTCTGCTGTATCGTCATCCTCTCCACAAGCAGGACAGATGGTGGTGTTTCTCAAGCCCAACACATTTAAGTGTTTGGCAAAAGCTTGGTGGCCCGAAAAGACGCCCACAAGCAGTCTGCACTCGATTCTCCTGAGAGGCAGAAGGAAAGACGCCGACCTTTTGCAGATGTCCGGGCGCAGTGGTTTGGTTGGTCTACACCCAGCACAGTCACGCCACCGACACTCGAATTCACAAGAAACCCAAGTATATCAATGGATGACCTAACAACAGATGCAGGCAGACCCAACGCAGGTTCAGGTCCTAAGAGATCTTCTTCTGAACCCAACCTGGCAAGATCATCAGCGATCTCGTTTCCCTGGATACCAGTGTGACCTGGGACCCAAACATGTTTGATCGTGTTTAGCCTACCGATCAAGTTCAGAGAAAGCTTGAGTTCGAGCGCTAACCTGGACGAGGTAAGAGGGTTGAGCAGCGCTTTTAATGCAGCTTAGGTATTACACATTACGCATTTGCTTCTAGCCCTCCACCTGTTGATCACAATATAGCGCATAGCCATAAGGATAGCGAAAATCTCCGCCTGGAAGACAGTTGCATGGTTACCCAAGGGGTAGTGTAGTCTAATGTTCTCACTCCACGAAAACTCCTGAACCAGACCCCTGTCCGGTTAGACCCATCCGTGAATGGCATTCTTTCCCTGGCTCGGAGTCCGGCCGAAGCCATTCAGTTGCCTGAGAAAAGTTGACGTGGTAGTTTTGTCGCAGTAGGATTTCTGGTGCCATTGATGCGTCAGACGGCATATCCATAAGTGTGTTCCACCACACAACCGATGTATATGAGAGAAATGGTCTTACCATTGCCGTTTAGATCCAAAGGACCCTTTTAGGAGATAAGCCCCATGTCTTGCCAAAAGCGCCTTTGCACTGCCAGAACGTCGACAGCGCTTTATCGGTTATCGATTCAACATGCTTGGACCAAAAAAGTTTTCTATCGAGGATTACTCCCAGATTTGACTTCGTCAGAGATCATGATACTGACACATTTTAGCACAAGTTGAGTCAGAACAGTGACATTCCTTCTTCTCGTGAAGAGAACAACCGCAGTTTTAAGAGGATTCACTGAAAGCCCATTCCTTGTGCACAAATCATCGATCAGGCCCAAGGATCTCTGCGCCAGAGAGCAGACAGTACTTAGGTCTGAACCGACAGACAGAACGGCGTCATCGTCCGCGTAGGCCTGTGTGTAGATTCCAGGAAGATTGAGAGTCGTCAGCAGAGAGTCTACTACCATGCACTATAAAAGGGGAGACAGAAAACCACCTTGAGGGCAGCCCCTGTTTACCGCTGTTATGACACATTGCCCCAATCCGCTTCAGCAATCAACGTCCTGTACAGGACGAATGGTAGGAGCGTCCAGTTTTACGCTGTATTGAGAAGCTGGGAGCCGGCGAATAGCGGAAAACATTTTTTCCTGGGGTTGAACCTGAGACCCTCGCTGAATTGTCCAGAACACTAACTATTGATTCATTGCGCCCATATGTTGATATGTACCTCTGAATATGAATAAGCTTAATGGGGTATGAGACTTAACAGTAAAGGTCAAGATAAGATGAATATACAGGGTGTCCGTCGGGAAGGTATACTACTTTGTTTGTTTATAATTTTTCATTAAATGACAGAGAATGGATCTTATATTGATAAATGTTTTATTTAATGTCGGCAATTATGTATGGATAGTGTGACCACCTTTCATTATCATATTCAATACAAAATGTTAAACGCATTTTTGGAAAAAAATTTTGTTCAGTTTATTACACGATATTGTGACAAATTTTTAAAAAGTATCGGCCTGTGTAATCAATTCGTTGATTTTGATTGGTTTTCTTGAACGCATACTTTCCATCTTATTCAATTTCATTCAACATTTGAGAATACATAGAATATTTCGCAATATTTCGATATTCAATTGCGATTTTTCATCACTCCAAATCTGATTGATCAAAGAAAATACACGCTTAACGGTAGCCGATATGCCTGGCAAGGAGATAACTTATGAAATGATTGTCACCATGTGGTTGTACGGGAGACGGGACTTTCTGTAGAAAACATTTGACCCAGCGTTTATCGATGGCAGTGCTATTTTCATCACACGATTGGATTTTGTCGGCGGTAACGTATTTTTCCAAAAAACATGAACCGATCGAATAAATCGGTATTAGGCGATTCGAAGTCGAAATGATTGTTCGTTGCAATGTACTTCACGGTACCTTCGACAAACTTCCATTCTGGTGGTTAATCAAGTGCACACCAAGCGAAAATCATGATGCGGTCGAATTGTTCAATCCACTTTCCAATGTAGTCAATTCTTGATTCTGAAAAACAAATGAATAAAATCTTTACCCCCAGTTTCACAGTGGGAATTTAAATTATACCTACTTTTAGTTTAAACTTCAGTTTGACGTTGATACAGTGACATTTCAGTTTCAAAGCTGCCAATTGTAAAAGACACAAATATTTGTCGTTGTTTTGCATGTTTTTTAAAAGAAAAAACAAGGAACGATTTTGGAAAAAAAATATAAAACTAAATACTGTTTAATACTGTTGAACTGAAGCTCAGATTACATTGTGAAGCTGGACGAGTTGAACTTCAAATTTAAACTCAAGTTCAAGTTCAGTTGAGCTTTAAATCGTCCACTGTAAAACTGGGGCTTTGAATTTAAAGTGAATCGAAATTCATGTAAGAACAATCGAATTATGCTTCGAAAGTCAAACAGAACAATTTCTTTGTTATTTTTCTGTCGTTTGTGTAGATTTTACGTACAACAATAATTTGTGGCTTCAATTTACGTACATTTCGTGATTTTGAGCTATCACTTCGGTACACGGTACATGACTCCAAATTTACGTACTGTTCAGTGTACGTGTCATTTACGTACAGGTGGTCACACTATGTATGGAATACAATATCAGGTAAATGTCCGCCTCTATTAGTCTCACAAATGCGAGCCATTTTGATCACATTTTTCATTACATTCTCACACATTTCACGCGGTATTTCATTAATTTCATCACGAATATTTTGTTAAAGTTGCTCAAGCGTTTCTGGTTTGTTTGCATAAACCTTGCTTTTCAGATATCCCCACAAAAAGAAGTCCGGAGAAGTCAAATCAGGCGACTGTGAAGGCCAATCAACATCACCATTTTTTGAAATAACTTGTTGTTGTTGTTGTTCCTGTCGGCACAGTAATCGATTATTGATTTTGATAAAATGTTTTAACCATTAAAACACGTTGGTTTATCGAATATTTTTCCATAATAAATTTGCTACGTGTCTACTTCACGACTGCCAAAAATGAACTGTCAAGACTAATGTTTACCAAAATGGCGGCAAATCAAAGTAGTATACCTTCCCGGCGGACACCCTGTAGATTCCAACCAGAAAGAAGTGAAAATGGGTCATTGATTAAATGCTGAAGACACCTCTGAACCTCTGCACATCTTATATTCTGCCAGATGGCGTCATAATGAGTCGAATAGTTAATAAATACCCTAACACTGCGGGCATTCATGAAATTGACATTAAAATACAAGAAAGGACAAAATTCACTACAGCAAGTGATACAATGAGCAAGGTCAGAGATTAGTTGGATATTTAAGAACACATCACGCTGATTTGTGCTCGAGTCTATAAAGAGGACATATAGATAACTCAGGAATTATTCTCAGGACATTCTTGAGGTGCCTGGGTCATGTAGAGCGAATTTTCCGGCCCGGAAGTAGAGGAAGACCGTGATCTAGGTGGCGCACGTAAGTGGAAGGGAACCTTAACCAACTTAGCGTGCGAAACTGGAGACAGCTGACAAAAATTGTGCTAGTTGAAGACGCTTGTTGGTCTAGGTCCTAGGTCCACCCCGAACTGTAGCGCCACATTAATAATTAAGTGTGACCAAAGTTCTTTGGCAACTTTAATTGGCCTTTAAGAGGCAATGTTCAAAAGTTCAACCAACAGATAGTATAATGGTCTTTTCAGGGACGAAACATACAAGGCCAGGCGATATTCGGTCCAGGGTGTTGGTAAATAGTTTCGACAAGAACCTTTACGGGTTATACAGCGACGTTGTCAAAAGCCTGGATCTGGGTCAAAAATCATCAAATCAAACGGTTAAAATGGCTGGGTCTCGAGGAGCTGGGTCCCGACAAGTCATTGAGTCTGTATCCGGGTTAAAACGGAGCAGAGAAAAGCCCTGAAGTTATTTGGTATGGAGCGCACAATTAAAGGGCGATGGTATGTGTGTTACTGCAGCTAGCTATATGGACCGGAGTACGGAGCTGGCTGTAGCGGTTTGTTGGATGAGACTTGGTTGATGCCGTATTTCATCTATGATTGTAAGCGCCATTTAAGATAACTGAGTAGATAAAGTAAAAGGTAATGAGTATAATAGACACGGTGAATGTTTTTGTTAAATAAAAGCTACCCAAGGCTTAAAAACTCTATAAACATGAATTTGTTTCCACCCTTTAAAAAGTTGCTGTCGAAGTTTAGGTACAATAAAATTTTTCAATACCATTTCGGCCGCTGAAGTGGTTCCTTTTGTCAAAGTTGTTGGTGATGTTACTGTGATTAAATGTTTTTCGCTTTAAGACGGATAGATAGCGTGAACATTTTAAAATGGTATATATCAGAAAGTATTTCTTAACAAAGCAAGACAACAGTGAAGTGAATTTAGCGTGTTTCAATACTCGTTAGGCCCCTATTTTCAAGCTATTGTCTATGAAACGGTACAATACTTAGCGTTTCACTTTTTTGTTACGCTTTAACTTAGTTCATGTTTTAACATTCAAAAGTTTTGTAATCTTCAATTTCAGCCGACATGTTTAGCCAACAAAGAGTTATAATACTTCTGTTCTGATATGAATGGTTTCATTTGTGCCACAAGCACCTTTTTTGTACTCAAGACTTTTTGACATCTTGGTACGATAAAAGCTACTCCATTTTGTTTTAAACACAGGTCACAGGGCCGTCTTTTCACAAATTTTTGAGTGCTAAATTTTTGATAACATCGTAGTAGGTATTTTACGAATGCAAGCAGTACTTACGTTTATATTTAAGGAAAATTATTCCCTACGTATGGAGAGAAACTAAAGTGGTTTTCATATCCAATGCAGGGAAATGTTCTCATATAAGCCCAAAAAGATCTCAGACCTATTAATATTTTACCATTCCTCATAAAATTTAGAACGAGTGATTGAAATCCATTTACGACATTGACAATATGTAAAGTTTAGGCGTTCCATAGAGGACTACCTCCCTTCGTCAGAAGGAATTTATACATAACAACGTCGACTTGTCTGCAATCGTTTATGCACAGGTATGTCTGAACGTAGATACCACACTCGGTGAGTTGTTCAATCTGATGCTCAATAACCGGATTATTAATTCTAGACTGGGTAAGATATCTTTCAGTAGAAGAAACCCAAAAGGTGGCGTCCTATCTCACCTTCTCTGGAACTTGATAGGCAATGAACTGCTGAAATGCCTGTAAGCAAGGACTGCAATGTGATTGCCTATGCGGACGACATTGCTATTGCCGTGTCAGGAAAATACCCATAAAATGCTTTAAAAGACTCGTACAATATGATATTAATAGCTTAGTAGGGCAATAAGATGTGGGATGCGCGTAAACTCACAAAAAACTGAACTTGCCCTCTTCTCCAGAAAATATAAAACTCCACACATTGTCCCGCCATCTATACCAAAGGTATTAGCTTGTCATTCTTAAACGAAGCTTAATTCTTGGGTCTTATTTTATTTAGAAAGAAGAGCTGGAAGCCCAACATACAAAAAAGAGTTATAAAAGCCACTGTTCCACTTTTCTCTTGCAAAAAACGCCATAGAGGTAACAAATGGCGTCTAAAACCTCGCATCACACTCACTTCCTTCACGTCTGGGTTATAAGACCAACACTTTTCTACGGTGTGGTCATTGACATACTATACATGGACTGCTAGCAGCCAATTTTTCGTTGAAGCAAAAATAAGCACTAGCTCTTTTGGTTCACGGCGGAGAGAAACGAAAACACTCAAATGTCATCGAGCAATTCGTGCGATTTGGTTTGTGTCGAGGTTTGTGTGCTGAGTGTGCCCTACTGCCATCTGTTATATATCGTTTGAAATAATTTGAATAAGTCGTTATTTTTGCGCAGTTGTAATGTTTCTACAATGGATGGCACTGTGTTCTATGTAAAAAAAATAGCAAAGGCGCGCAGAGGTTGAAATCTCTTTCCTACTTTCGCCGCACTGAACCAAAAGGGCTAGTGCTTATGTTTGCTTCATTTTTCCCCGCAAGTTTGTATGAAACTGACATTTCACTAGCAGTCCATGTATAGTATGTCAATGGGTGTGGTAGTCTGGTGGAGTCTGGCAAAGTCCAGCTTTTTATGCATCAACGCTTGACATCCTGTTTCACCTGATACCCATCGACATTTTCAGTAGTCAAATAGCATCTTTTGCAGCCGTTCGCTTTAAAGCAACTTGACAATGGACCAGCAAAACAACTGGCCATGCCGCATACTCTTCGAATCCATAACGCCGTTAACTAGTATAGATACAGTGGATCTCAATAAAACCGATTGTCGAACACTTTTCTATCTAATCTCTAGTTTTGTTTATTTAAATTGTTGCCCCTTCTACCATTAAGGAAATAATGAAATGGGGGCTAATACATTTTAATCCCGCTTTATTCAGGAGCTACTTGCCTGTCATATTCGTATTATAGTCTTTCGTTTAACGACATATTTTTGAGTGTTCATCCGGTTATATAGCAAAGGCATCTTAATTATAAAATAAACGAATGGATGGCTGACTTAATTGCTACAAAAGTCAGTATAAAACCCACAATAATTTTACGCATACCTACTACAACAGTAGAATACTAAATATTTCGAAAAGAAGAATCCTAATTACGCCATAAAAACAAAACCCCAAAGACATTTCCCATAAAAGACAAAACTTCATCTTCATCCCAAAAAGGGGGGATAACGAATGTCTCCTGCAAATTAATATAGTAATTGATATGGAAGACAAGCACACAGTCACGTTAAACTAAATCTAAAGCTCGCACGTTTCGTCACCATAGGTTGCCAATCTCTACCTATACCCACCGACGAGTATAGGTATAGCTATCATCTACGTTTAGTCAGGTGAGTCGTCGCTTCGTTTCATTCTATCGGCAAAACAAAACCGAAACAAAAAAAAAAATATCGTTTTTCTTTGAGAGTGCACATAAAACATAACAAACCCAATGAAGCAACAACTTTCTGCAAAAGTTTTAACTACCTTCAAATACTGTCCATATAATAAGTTCTTCGTCTTCTTCTTCAGTTCGCTGTTTTTCGCTTCGTCTGCCAAACAACCAGTCGGCAAGGACGACGACGAGTAGGTGGGAGCACGAAAATTCTTCTCAAGCTTGATGTAATAAAATAAAAGAAATTCCAACAACAACAAAAACAAGGAGTCGAATAAGAAAAACTTAAGTCAAGACAATAATCTGCTTCGGGGTAACAAGGAACCCTACATATACGAATACGACTATACCATCAGTAGGTACATATAAATTCCTTTTGACTACGGCGCTGGTATCCCTCGAAACATCTTTATATCGTATACTATACCAACCGTTATGTTGCCACAAACACAACATGCGTGTGGGTTGGAATTTCAAGGAAATATAAAAATGAAATCTACTCAACCCACCCGCCCACTCACGGCACGGGCATCCTATCCACTCGACATTTTAGTCGAATCCTTTAGTGCGGAAATGTTGCTTTTAAGGGTTCGTTTCAATTCTCGGAAGTCCGTAATGTATACTAAACTAAGTCCAAGTAGGTAGCAACGAATCCAATCCTCCTATAGACGTTTGTCGTTCTCCTTCGATGAATTGAACCGATGTGGAATGGAAACCAATCGCAACCGTCCATGACGCAAGAGATGAAAATGGCATGACAATGACGACCATTTCACAGGAAATAGTTTATTACAAAGTACGAGGAATACAAATGCGTGGCCACAAGTACGTTGGATGTACAGAAGAGGCAAGCTCAGACTTGGGTTTGGGACAAAAGTTGGAAACTGAAATTAAATGTTATAGTTATAGGCCGTGTATTTTATGTGTACGATCGCCATCAGTCAACCACTAAATTGGCAAACGGAACCAGTTGAAGAAATGATACCATCTGAGCTTTTATACTTTTTTTATGGGTACCAACCAATTATATACATAATGCTGAGTGGAGCCGTCGCTCGGTCTTTTCGAATCCGAATGTGGTTGGATATGTTTTATTTTCATATAGTCTTAAATTTAAGGGATTTTAAGGACGAAGCGACTTTTTTATATGACAGTATTCGAAGTATGCAGATACTTATGATGATGAGTGGTAAGTGCGGGACATAAATCTGTAAA
This sequence comes from Cheilosia soror, assembly GCA_949372485.1. Taxonomy (NCBI): domain Eukaryota; kingdom Metazoa; phylum Arthropoda; class Insecta; order Diptera; family Syrphidae; genus Cheilosia; species Cheilosia soror. The sequence goes on from OX443561.1 coordinate 121,077,204, forward strand.
TCATGCAAATATTTGTGAATTAGTATTATGTTCATCCTACAACTGAAATAAGAGTAAAGCGTTGAATATGGTTTGAGTGTTTTCTTGCAGGTTTTAGTCCCGACGGGGGAGAAACAATCTACATACTGCCATAAAGAGAAACGAATAACATCGCATTTACGAGAAAATGGGGCCTGCTTGGAATTTATGGATAGATTAAAGGATCCATCAGTCCGTTAACAATTCGCAAATTATAGCAAAGCAAAGCCAAACAGAACGGTTCGCACTGCAGCTAATACTACTCTAGCAGTAGTTAGAAGCGCGTTTCAGCCTGTTTGGAAATATATCGTATTTATTTCAATAATTAAATTAATTTTCCTAAATGTTAAAATACTTCAAATTTGTTAAAATCGTTTATTGTTTATCTATTATTATTTTTAATTGAATTGCCTACATTTTGAAGTTTACTCTATGAAACGTAACGTAACAATTTACATACAATTTCTTTCTTTTTTTGCTCTCGTAAAATACTGGTTTTGCCACTTGATTGTTGTAATTGGCATTTTTTATGTACATACCTAATTGTCATGTTATTAGAATTTATGTTTGCGCAATGGGCGAGATCGATCTCTCGTCCACTTGGATTTCGATCGTCAGCCTGAGCACAGCTAAATACAATATACCTGAGGACAAATTTTAATTTGATGGTTTTTTTTGGTTTGGTTCTCTCTTGGAGTCTTGGGTTGATTTCTTTTTGCTTCCCCAAGTGCTGGTCCTTCAATTGTTCATCTCGTCGTCGTTTTTTTCGTTTATTCCCCAACACAGCCCCTTTATGGAAAATTGATATGGGTCGTGACAAGTGTAACTACATATCAATACACTAGCCGAAGAAGCAGAACGCGGAAGACGCAGCCAGGAGTAAAATGTACAGCGGCAGATTAGTAACTTAATCACCAAAGAGCTGACTCGTATGGTCGTAGGTTGCAGCGCAGCTTAGACGGTTCTTTGTTTCCTTCGAACGAGGACTACCTTGAAAGGTTTATTCGGCATTGTTTTAAATCGTTTTTTTTTTTTTTAGTGCGAGTTCAAACTACGTTCACAAGTAAAAAAGTCGTTAAAGTCATGAATAACACAGGGCTCGAAAGAACTCTTTCAAGAAACACTTGATGCCGTGCAAGACAGATAGACAGACAGCTAACCTTTGTATCTTGTTAGGCTTAGTCTGCGCCAACTTTAGTTTGCATACAGTACACACAGCTGTATCGAACGAAAAAAAAATAAAAAAATAAAAAATCCTAAGGCGAGGTCTCCTCTACTGAGTTGTGCCTTCATGTTGGAATCGAAGAGTCTTCGGGTAGGAGCGTTGGTGTCCATTCGCTCTACATGTCCTAGCCATCTTAGCCGACTGATACGTACTTTTCTGACCAGGTCGATGTCGCTGTTCGCTTTTAAATCTCCTCCTCCAAAGCCCGTCAACGCAAACGGGACCGAAAATCACTCGAAGAATTTTGCGTTCGGAGCAACCAAGGAGATCTTTATCCGCCTTTGACATCGTCCACGATTCTCCGCCATAAAGCAGGACTGGGATGATGAGGGTCTTATATAGAGTCTCCTTGGTGTTTCTTGACTAGGCTTTACTAATCAATTGCTTTCTTATAGGCCAAAGTAACAGCGGTTGGCAAGTGTAATTCTTTCTGATGTAATGTCATTTTCAGAATTAATAGCGGAGCCGAGGTAGACAAAGTCCCGAACTACCTCAAAGTTATAGCTGTCTATCGTGACGTTCTGTCCGATTCATCGATGTTGTGTGTCCCTTCTTGTTGACAGCATATATTTTATTTTGCCCTCATTCACCACTAAACCCATTTTTGCCGCCTCTGTACTGATACTTGCAAACGCACCAGTGACAGCTCGCTGTGTTCTGCCAATGACGACATCGACGTCAGCGTATGCAAGTAGTTGCACAGACTTTTGGAAAATTGTGCCCCGGGTTTTGGCTTGCGAGTTTCGCATAATTTTCTCAAGAATGATGTTGAAAAAGTCACATGACAGCGCATCACCTCTTGTCTAAATCTTTTTTTGACATCAAAGGTCTCGGTGAGACTGTTTCCGACCTTTACGGAACAGCGAGCGTTCTCTATCGTCATTCTGCACAATCTGACAAGTTTGGCAGGGATGCCAAAACTAGACATGGCTCTGTATAGCTCGTCTCTATAAATGCTGTCATATGCGGCTTTAAAATCGATAAATAGATTGTGAGTATCGATTTGGACTTCTTGGGTTTTCTCCAGGATCTGCCGGAGTGTGAATATTTGGTCGGTTGTGGACTTACCGGGCCTAAAACCGCACTGATAGGGTCCAATCAGTTCGGTGACAAATGGTGTCAGGCGTTCACACAGTACGGAAGACATGATTTTGTAAGCGATGTTAAGGAGACTGATGCCTCTATAGTTGGCACAGTTTAGAGGGACTCCTTTCTTATGGATCGGGCAAACAATGCTGAGGCTCCATTCATCAGGCATACTTTCCTCTGACCAAATTTTAGAAACGAGTTGGTGTATGCTCTCTACCAAGTCATCCCCCGCTGCCTTAAAAAGCTCGGCCGTCCGGTCCTGCAGCTTTGTTGGACTTCAACTTGGATATTGCTATCCTTACCACATTTTAGTCAATTTGGCGGAAGCCTTGGCTTTATCGCCCAGGTTGAATGGTTTATTTTGCCTGACAGCGGAATTTGTGTCGTGTTCGCCATACGTACCTTGGCTACAACAAGGTAGTGATCCGAGTCTATGTTGGCCGCTCGGAAAGTTCGGACATCTAATATACTGGAGGAGTTCCTTTGTGAATGTTTAGGTGTAGAAACCGTGTGCTAGCTGTAGTGACATTACGTCCTGCAGCAAAGTCAATTAGCCTAAATATGTTTCCAGACGTGGTGTCGTGTAGGCTGTGCTTTCCTAGCTCATAAAAACATTCTTTGATAGTATCGTCTTTATCTTCTGTGGGGGCATGAGCGCATATCAGGCTGATGTTGGCGAATTTAGCCTTGATGCGGACAGTTGTAAGTCGTTCACTAACGTGTCGAATGCTTAAGACTTTTTGCCTTAGTCTGGCGCTTTCAACGAATCCGCATCCAAATAGACGCTGCTTCTGTTCTCTATCAACGTAGTATAGATGTCACAGTTTTTCATCCTTCTTTTGCCGGGCCTATCCCATCGCACTTCTTGGATGGCGGTGATATCTGCATTGTAGCAGTCTATGGCCTCCGCTAATTGTTCGGCTGCACGCGGTCTGTTCAGGGTTCGAACATTCCACGTGCAGAACCGAAAGTCATTGTCCTTTTTTCGTTTTGCAGGGTCAACCTGGAGGAACCTTGGATATTGTATGGTATAAAATCCTTAGCTGGACTGCTGGAGCATTTTTCCGAGGAAAAAAAAACTCTTCTATATCACATCGACTTCTAAATTTCAGATCTACACAGTTTCATAGTTTATCTCACCGTTAGGGCTACAACATTTAAACATGTTCACTGCGCAATCCTTGGTCAAAATGATCAAAATGCACATCCCATGGAAGACATCAGATGTGAAACGGTGGATCAGCACTTCCTTCATCGTTGAATACGGCGTTCCACTTCCAATGACATTCGTAAAAAAACTTACCAAAGTACATGTACATGGCCGATCTATGTAGGTACATCTACAATCTACAAAAGTATTTACTAGGTAAATCCACCTTAAATACTATGTATACATTTTTACTTTCTTGTGACTCATAGGTAGCAGTAGTACCTATAGATACTTGAAAGTGTGATTTCGATACATATTGTGCTTCATTTAAATTGAACGCAAACAATTTTCCACTCATTCAGTCACATTTTGGGGTAGATCTCTTAAAGGGGAATAATAAATCTTTCACAAAATATACATACCTACAGACCTCAAATGCGAATAAGATTTATGTCCTCCATGAGAGATGGCACATAAAAATCACAAGCTTACACAAAAATCCAATCGCACACTCGACTCAAGAGCCAAGATTAATGGCAACGATTTCACAAAGAGCGCAACAAAAAACAAGGCGCATTCAAGATAAATCCCCGAAAAGTTTCCAAACAATTAGACCCATTAAATTGCGTGTTTAATTGAGGTACCGCACCCCAATTGCGCCCACCCACTCGTTCAATCAAATATGCAAAAATCATCTCTCGCAAAACCGAAAGCTAAGCATGCAGCAGAAGCAATAAAAAATCACGCAAAATGAGAAACCCCGCTCACCAGAAGCAAGAACTTCTTCCTACTTGTTCGCCCCCCTACCGAGCACCGGCGAGAATAATGTCGTCGTCGTCCTTGTCGTGTTGTCGTTATCGTTGTTTTTGTTGTTGGTGTTGCTGTTACTGTTGGCCGCTATTAGAGGGTGCTATATACGAAATGAAAGTAAATCAGTTTCCGTTTTGGGTGAAAAACACTGCATACAAATGTGTACAGCCCCGGCTCTCACCCTTTTGCGAAAAAGATACGACTATGAACGACCGCGCTTTCCCGCTGAGCCATAGTGTGGCGAGGGGGGCTAACTTTAAAATCGTCCCTACGTGATATTTTATAACGATTATTTGATTACATCCGCAGCTGTCTTGCTCTGTTTTCAGTTGTCTCTGGAGTGCCTCCCCTTCTGTTTCCGACGAAAGTATTAAATTAGTGCGGCGCTACTGTAATTCGAGTTAATCTCACGTTTTCGCAATTCGCCTTCTGATGCGGCATAGCATTAGTTGTTCCTGCCGCACCTCTAGCGCGCCCGCCATATTGATCCAATCGGGGGAGTTCAACGAAATCCAACTGGTAGCGGTCGTATCATAACAAAGGATCAGTTTCGTCCTTGGATATTGGGCCACAGTCGGAGTTTTGTTCGTGCACGCAATTTGGGCGTTCAGTTAATTTTGAAATCGTGAAAACATAAAGTGGTGCGTGGACGTCACGAAATCAAGAACAGCCTCCAATGATGTTCTCATGTTCGCATTATCCTAATTCTCCGAAACGGTTATACGTTTTCTTGCATTATGGCAAATTACATGTTAATATACAGTATAAATGGCTGATTGTATGTATATTTTTTTTTTCTCTGAAATTAAATATCGTAATTCACGTGAGATACGAGACTACACAAGAGGCATACAAAGGCTACAAAGAGATGTTGCCTTTGAATACATTTTTTGTTTTTAGATGTTTTCTCGGTATTTTGGCGACAATGGCAGGGGACTCAAAATGAAAGTAATCTTCTTTGGGGATCAACCTTGACCTTAAAAGTAAATCAGCAAAGATGTTGGAAGGGACTAGAACGAAGACCGGGACATGTGTGATGGCATTTTACGATAAAGGGGAGGAATTGGATTGGATTGTGCATAACTGGAGCCGCCAACTATTCCGATACATACACCATATGTATAATTTTAACCACGATCAAATAAAATGTATTTTTAAAGAACTGGAGTGTAAAAAGTCAAGGATGCCCGATTTCAGATGGGGTTAAGCAAGGCTAGCGATGTTTTACCAAAAAAGAGCAGCTATGGTTATATGAAGTATTTTTATTAATTGGCTGTTTCTCGTCTGTAGGGATGTAGCTTTAAAATTAGCCGGCGGGGCCCCTGTTCAGCTAGTTTATATCCCTAAGTCACTATTTCCTTATGTCTCACATATAAATGCAAAAAGTGCTCAATCGATTTTGGTACAAGTTTTGTGATTTTTTTTTATTTAACCCGACAGTACCTACTTAAATTTTAAGGCCGCCTATGACATCATTTATAGGGACGTGCTATAGAGAGCAATGTGCAGGAATACTATATGGAGAATGCACGCTGCACCCATCAAGTTCGGTAAAGAACACACCGAGACCTTTGATGTCAAAAGGACAAGGCGATGCGCTGTCATGTGACTTCTTCAATATCGTTCTTAAATGAATAGTGCAAAACTCAAATGGCAACACTTAGAGGGCGATCTTTCAAATGTTCGTCCATTTACTAGCCCACGATGGCGATACCGACATAATCGGCAGAACGAAGCGCGATGTCACTGGCGTGTTCATGAGTAGTTATTGAGATGGAGGCGGCGAAGGCGATCTCTTGTCCTGATTGGCGGTCAATGAGGACAAGAGAAAGTAACTTTTGGGCGCCCCACAAGACAGGCTGCTAATGCTCATGACCATACAGTACACTTGACAACCGCGAGGACATCAATTTTCCAAAACTCCTTTTACAGGACAAGCAAACTTTGGAACTCGCTTCTTGGGGTTATATTTCCAGAAGACTACAATTTGCAGCAATTTAAGTGCAGAACTAACATACATCTGCAAGCATCTTGGGGCGCTGTTGAAGCGTTATAGGTTTGCCTTTCCCGGGAGAAGTATAAAAAAAAGATGATAGCAATTATTCAGAAAATAAGTTGGAATCCTATCTAGACACTGTCTCCTGAGATCATTACTCATCTCCTGAGGTAATTTGCCAAAAGACACGGATTAGCAGACATGGATATGGAAACTGCATGCAGATTCTATGCGGGACCGACAAGACCTACTGTGAAACCACGAGGGGGCATTGTGAAACAGTACATCATTCTCTTGCAAAATACTTCCTTGAGTATCGAAAAGTTCAATAATCGCTGAGTACCCTCGAGACCGAAATTGTTCGCGAAACCAATACTCGCCCTCTGAGGACAACCTTAAGTCTGAGTTAATTCAACATCAAAAAAAACCTATAAGAAATTCGATCACGCACATCTTTTGTTTGTTTATCTTATTTACTGCTAAAGGGCAATCATCACCGTTATCTATACTTAACAACCAGTTTCAATTTCCAATTAGTGCTTCATCAAAAATAAAATCACCCAACACTTATTTTTGTAACAGCTTGTTAACAAAAACATCCTGACAATGTGCGCCCGTAATTGACCAAACACAACATAATAGGGACGAGACTACAAAAAAGTTGCAGTCCACATTTTGTCGTCGCGTCGTGAGTAATTCGTTTAAAATTGAGCAAAATGCAAAAGAAATGAAGAAACACTCGAACTCGATACACACGATGACACGATTCTCCTACTTTTCCATTCTTCGTCATTTACTGATCCAAGAAATAAGGCTCTCAAAACTCAAAGTAATTGTGTACAATGTAGCTCCCGCTCTAGCAAAATAATAGAACGAAGAAGCGATGCTAATGGATACGAATACAAAACGAGAGGAGCAACAAAATACAAAGCAAAACACGGAATTCGTTACAAGGACATTCAAATGAAATGAGCCAAATGACTGATTCTACTGACGACAACCGACGACAACGTCGACGTTCCAGTGCTACTTTCGTTTCGTTTACATTATTTGGTGGGCCAGCTTGTTTTTTTTTTGTTGCTCCGGTTCCTTTTATGTTGGCCTTATTTAAAAGAAAAACGTGTCATCACATTGTCAATGTGTTTACTGGAAGAAATAACAATTTCCCTGCCTTTTTGATATCACCATTTTGAAATGTTCTAATTTCAGATACTGTCTTCTCTCCTTTTGCAGGTCCTTGCTCCTTGGGTCGTGCCATAGTAGATCGATGCGAATGAAAGCCAAAAGTTTCACAATATTTTATGGCAGTGCAGCACAAGGAAAACTTAAGCTGGTGCTGATGGAAGAACAGCGATTTTACTGTTGATTTTCCTCGTTAACACCATAGCAGTCATTTTGTCCTGTCAATGAGGCGGATGTGCTCGCCTCATTTCCATGATGAATTTCCGAAAAGGGATTTAACTTGAAGCAGCTTTAATGATATTCCATTGTTATTGTTAACAGCTTTAACATATTACGAGCTATTAGCGTTGCTTCCGTTATTTTGTAAACCTTCGATACGGGAACTTGTAATTGTTTCGTATAGTATCCTTAAAAAAAGAAGCATTAATTCGTTCCTTGGAATAATAGATAGTCTCATATTGATGCAGATACCATACATGCTGTTAAAAACCAAATTAAAAGGACACGAGAAAACTGAGATAATAAATTAATTAATATTATCCTTTGACAGTAAGTGAGTGCATTGTAATTTCATTTTCAGACACTCGCAGGATAATTGGAAGCTTCTGCCAGAGTATTTTTTTGTGTATGTAGTTCGAAATATCGATGGGTTATTATTGGCAGTCCCTTTTCATTTTGCCACAGGTTATACTTTTGAAGTCTTCTTAAGCTTTATACGATTCAAGATATAGTAAGCAGGAGAAAATATTGAACTGGGATAAGCAATAAACCCGGTATACCTACACATGTATGCAGTTGGATGTCAAAGCAGATTAGTACATTTGGTGGCCGAGATTCGATTTTATTAAATACTAGCTGGACCCGTGCTCGCTTTGCCCGCTCGCACAAAATTATATTTGGTCCATTTAAAATTACACTTTGAGTGTTTCATTGAAATCTGTCCAGTAGTTTTAGCGCTTTTAGGAGAAAAAGAAAATTCCTCCCTTTCCTGGATCTTTCTACATATTTTTATGTGTAATACTGCATCTCCTTTCCCTTGTTTCCCTCTTTCTATGGAATCCAAGCAACTACCTACCCCAAACCTACACTGTTACCATACCACATAATCAGATCCCATCCCATCCCCATCCTTCATCGAACATACGATCATAATACACATACCTATACCTACAACCCCTTTCGAATGTGTAGTATACGTATGCTAGTCTTGTTTTGTTTTTTTTTGTTTGTCTTGTCGCACGATCGCATAAGTAAACATCCATTTTTAGCAAGGTATATGTCTATTATATATTTTTTCACTTATAAAAATACAATTTTGGCTAAAACCTGTTCCTAAGGACGTGGCTATAAACGACATAGCTTATAGCAGTCTCACAGTCTTAAAGAACATTTTAAAAAAAGTTTCATCGAAATCTGTCCAGTAGTTTTCGAGTTTTTAGCTGACAATGCAAATTCAGTTTTATTATAAGTATAGATATAGATGAGCTTGAGCTTGGCTAACCGTCAAGTGACAGATTTATTTGCAAATTTTGCAAGTGGTGCTATGCTGTATAGCAAATACCCTGACTACTAAAATACCCTCCGATATAGCTACATATATCTGTGTCAGCAGAGATGGCACAAGGAGTATCATCATAGGACTCAGACACGAGTACCGTCTGTCATCATTAATGTGCGTATTGCTTGTCTCGGTATTACAGGTGCGATACGCACCTGCCCTACAACAGCATTAGAATATAAGTTTAAACCAGCTGACCACATGTGGGACATATAAAAATACTTAACTCAATCCCAACCATGGACATGTTCTGTTCGATCCCCGACATTATGGGTAGGGTAAAGTTTTCGGAAATTATTTGAGGTAAAAATACTGTACCATACAAAATGGATGTCCCGACACTGGACCCAAATATGTAGTATGGTTTGGTACACTGACGGATTCAAAATAGAATCTAGAGTTGGTGCTGGTGTCTTTGGACACAACACCAAAGTCTCGATACATTTATGGAAATGTGTCCCACGGTTTTTCAGGCCGAAGTCCATAATGCCATTTTAAACTCAAAGGCGGCAAAATACAAATCTTCTTAAATAGTCGAGCGGCCTTGAAAGCTTTATCGTAAAATATAATGGACTCAAAAATAGTAGTAAAGTGCTGCTACGAAGCATTGCAAGCCCTATCCAAACTACCAAACAGAACAAAGTGGCCATTGAGATATTACGGGCAACGAATCAGCGGACCAACTATTAAGGGCTGGATCTGAATGCGCGTCCTATGGACCAGAACCTTCTTCCAGAGTCAATTGGGCTACTGCTTTAGGTGTAATTAACGATTGCGAATAACAAATTCGTCTAAACCACTGGGAAAATGTTCCGGTTGTAGGACAATCCAAAAGTTAATTAAACCTTACTCCTACAAGGAAAAAGGGAAAGTAACTTCTGATACTTTCCTCGTGGGCTTTCTCACAGGCCATTATGGCTTGAGATATCATCAGAACAAACTGAATTTGTGTCCGTAGACAGAATACAGGTTCCGCCTTGATGATGATGATGAACAATCATCCGAGTACATTCTCTTTGATTGCCCGGAACTTCCCTGCTTAAGAAAACGTATCTTTAACAAGGTCATCCGTCTCTTAGAATAACTACAATATTCTTCGATACAATATATCATTTTTGTCGCAGTGTCAGCCAATTGGTATGGGAACTATAAAAATACATAATATACAATGGACTAACCTGATTACTCTGTCGGATGTGATACAACTGTAGCTTCATATTCGAATCTATAAACTTCAAACTGTATGGGCTTCAAATATAGTTAAAATTTGCGTAACTTACCACGGACTAAATCCAAGCTCCAAACTAATGAACGGAGTGACCAGAGGCTACAAGATTTAACGACCATTCAACGTTTGGTGGCCAAATTCGGGTCGACCGGTTCAGTGAAAAGTCAGCATCAACAAAACGTAAGCTCTACTGAAACATAAGAGTCTGCGTAGAACTGGTTACCGGAGGCAGTCCATCCAAATTTGAACACGTTGACACGTTAACAATCAAAATTTTCGGATTTGGGACAATGCCAATTCATATGAGGTCCGCCAGCCAAGTAGTGATGGCAATTCATCGAAGAAAGTCACTGTTTGGTGTCGATTGTGGGCCGGTACGCAGCATCATCGTCCCGTGCCTTTTCGAAAACGATTATGGCAATGGCATATAGCCATTACCATCAACGGAGACCGCTACAGATCGACCAATTTCTTGTTGCTCAAATTCGATGACATGGATGTGAACGATATAGTAGACAGTTCTAACAGGACGGCGCGGCGCTACGTTCTACACAGTTCCAATAGAAATTTTGCCCAAGCAATTTGAGGGCATGGTTATCTCATGCAGAGGCGACGTGAGATCGTGCGATTTGACCCCTTTAGATATTTTTTTGTGCCACCGAACGAAGCCTAGAGGACCATTTGAACGACGTCAAATTCCACATACACAATGTCATTGATAGGTAGACCTTTTAAATAAATTAAAACTTAAGTTTTGCTCCCATTCTACCACCCCTACTGGGAAAACCTATGTACAGTGGCCCGCATAAGTATTTTGACAAAACTAAAGTTAATTCTGCTCATAAATGGAAAGTTCATTTAAATTCCGTTTGAATGATACAAAACTTTCCTTAACCCATTTAGTGCCCATTGAAAATTTAGAATTTTTGTGAAAGTCTACTTTTTTGACTTTTTTCCACGGTATAAAAAAAAATGTTTTGATGCAAAAATTTGTTCCCCACATTTCTAATAGTGACTGCAAAAAAATTTTTCAAAAATGTCTTCGCTAATATTTTTTATTATTTTTTGAATGGGATGATCTCAGAAAAATTTTGTATGAAAAAGAGGAAAAAGTGACGAAAATAGTAATTTTTAGCAATTTTTAAAAAACCATAAAAAATATTAGATTTTTGAAAAAAATTGTTTGCAGTATTAGAATTGTTTGTTGTTGTTTTTGCATCAAAACATTTTTTTTGATACCTACCTAGAAAAAAAGTCAAAAAAGTAGCCCTTCACAAAAATCCTAAATTTAAAATTTTTTAAATGGATACTTAATGGGTTAAGGCAGGAGTTCCTTAACTGTGCGTCGCGACGCTATCCTAGGGGCGTCGCAAGACTATACGCACAGGTCGCCTGTACACGACGTTCCATCATCTTGAGCTCAATTTGAAAAAAAAAAAAAAAAAAAAAAAGTCGGATCGGGTTCGTTCGATGTTGGTCATTGGCTTGTGTTTTGCCGTGCACAAGAAGTATAAGAATTTTGTAGACTTCAACTTGGCGAAATTTCGCGTCGAGACTTGGGCCTATACCCGTTCAAGTTCCAACTGAACCAGGAGCTCAAAGTTAATGGTAATGTAATGACCATAGACAAATCATCTTTAGCGACGGGCCGCATTTTTTGATGAATTGCCAAATTTGGTGCGCATTTTAGACCGGCGGTAGCGTACTTTTTCATGACGTTTGTAATGCCAATACCATCAAGGGCGAGTACTACAGAACGATACTGCTAACATGTTGTTCCAGCAAGAAGTGGGTATGTCTCACTCAGCTGCAGGGTATGGTTATCTGATCTCTATCAGAGGTGCCGTGAGTTGGCCACTAAGATCGTGTAATTTAACCTCGCTAAATTTTTCTTCTGTCTTTGTCTGAAGTCGCAGCTCAATGCGAATAAACCGCAATCGGATCTATGCGGTAGATTGGACCACTCGGATCCGTGACAACATGAGAAGCTGCGGCGGACATTTGGGCATGGTGTTATATTCCATACAATAATGGCATACATGGGATTCGTTAATACCTTGCACACAGCTTGTTTTATTCTATTTCAATGTCGACCAATCCTCATTGAAAACCCCTTAAGTGAATTTTCAGTAAGCTCAGCTTATATTTACATATCTGTGCTATTTTCCATTGTGTGAAGGGCGTCGCAAAAATATTAGAACCTGTATAGGGAGTCGCAGTATATGGAAAAGTTTGGGAACCCCTGGGTTAAGGAAAGTTTTGTATCATTCAAACGGATTTTAAATGACCTTTCCATTGATGCCAAAATTTACATGAAGTAAGTTTCAAATTGTGAGCAGAATTAACTTTAGTTTTGTCAAAATACTTATGCCGGCCACTGTAAATAAAAGAAATACAAGAAGTCTCTAAAGACTTCGTACAAGCTTTAAACAAACTACACTGTCACTCGCGCACCGAAGGTTAAGTAGTTGGCTATAAAGTAGGAAAGAACAAATATACCTACATATCTCCTCCAACAATTATTACAAACTTATGTACATACAGACAGACAAACAAAGGTCCCTTTTTTCCTTTGGTTATACAGAACCCTAAAAAGACAAAACAAAAAACCACTGCAATATCAGAGAAGTGATTTAGTGAAGGCGTAAAGTCTGGCGGGATCTCAAAACTATTTTGAGGTAGTCAACCTCAACATACATGAGCGAGTATGCACCTGATTTACTTGTTCTAAACAATTTCCGCCGTAACCATGCTCCAATGCGAAAGCTAAGGCAGCTGCAGGCCACAGATTACCTCCAAGCTTAAAATTTTAGATTAAAAACTAGCAACTACACAAACTTCAATTTGGAAAATTCCGACGATTGCACCAGCCATAAGGTAAGTTACATTACACATTTGCATACATGTTCAATGTTCATAATGCACAGTCACAGAACAAAGGTAGATAAAACATTCCTTAAATCATGGATGGAATTACGTCCATAGAAACGGTGTAGGGTAGCACTAAACCTAATTAAAAAAGTATTCCATTGGCTAATTTATTTTAAGCTCAATAAAATAATAAACGGACGGTGGTGTGCATCCTACACAAGCAAATCAACAACTACGAAGCAACATTCTAGACCACAATATCAACAAATGAAGGATCAACACACTGAACCACTATACGATTAAACTTACAGTCCATGAACAGGACAGGTTCAATCTCATGATATTCTGTTCACAATCAAAGGTACCTAGCAAAGTATATAGAATCGCAGTGATGGTTACTCATAAGGACAGTCACGTAATACCGCAGAGCGGATAGGACGAGCCCCAGTGTGCCGTAGAAGTTCCTCCACATTGATCATTAATATTCGCTTTATCACAGCGTCCCTGGTATTAATGGATGAGGTGGCTGCGAACTTAATGGGCGAATATGTGTGTGTATGTATGTGTCCGAAGGTTGACTGCCGCAAAGAATCTAATGCTTTGCCATCCTCGTCATCGTAGCCATGTTCTACACGTGGGAGAATTCGATGGGCGTTATACGTGATTGGAATCCTTGCGACTGATTGAAATTCGATTTTGTGACATACCATACGCGCTCTCGTTCTCAGATAGCCGAGATATGTTTTCTCCGCAGTGATCTGATAGCAACACCTCAGGGTGCCCTGCCCTGCCAAGTCATACACATCCCTACATAAACACGCAACCTCCAGAGGGACGTACTACGATGATATGTCGTTCTTTTGCCTTTTGGCACCGCCGTGTCGGTCGTGAAGCCAAAACACGATTAGGGCTGCGTTTATATTTTACTCGCGCGGAAATTGTATATTGATACGGTGCCTGGCTGAGCAGGTGGGTGGTCTATGGCGGTGAGATGTGCTCCATAACTGTGACTGTTGTGGAATATATACTTTTTTTTATTGTTATTACGTATTTGCATCTATTTAAAAAGAAAAAATTCTATAGATTGGAATAGACATCATCCCTAAATTGATGCCTTAGATCTATTCTAATCATATTTAAGACCAGCATGAAAAAACACCCCTACACCCCAGGTCGGGGTTTTTTTTTCTAGAGTATGGCTACATGTGGGGAGAATACATTATTTGTATCCAGTTGTCGGTCGTGAAAATTGAATTGATCCTTTGCTATTTTTAGTGCAACACAACGACGTGCGGTAGGTGGGAATTGTATCTACTTAATTTTGATAATGGCAGAATGTATCTTATGCAAACATAAGTGAATGTATTATAGGGAAATATGTATATTAATAACCAAATAAAAGGTGGAATTCCCCATTTTGTTAACATTTAAACTCTTGCTTTTATTGTTATTGCTGTATACGTAATACACAGAATTTAAAATTTATTGGGGATGTATTATATCAACCAACTTAATCCAACTTATACAGAAATAAATTCATTCAAATACTGATTGATGTCTAATCCAGTGGCGTAGATGAATTAGACCCCCTAATCAATATGAACTTCATAAAAATTCATTCATTTTCGAAGTCCCGACTATTACAAGGGTTGCGAGTATAAGACGCAGTCTCAATAACTCTCCATCTTCTGCCACGGACTGGGATGGGATGGGAGTCATCAAATTAAATCCCCATATGCATAGAATATAGATTTTAAGTATATCTTGTGTATTCTACTGGTCCTGATGCGATCTCTTTGAGTCGCCCCAGCAATAGATCGAAGGAATGCTATTTTGGCAGCTTGTATCTGCTATAAAGTTCTTTCGGGCAGTACCCAATAACGCCAAATTTCAGCAGTCATCACATCACCATAGTTAAGAGTTAGAAGAAATATTGAACTAAAGACCACCAATTTAGCTTGTGTACCAAGTTCCACTGATCACTGAATGATGTAGCTATCTCAAAATGTTCCCAGAATTATCAATCCTAAACGAAAACTCAGCATTCTTCCTTCCATTGCTACTTAGTAACTTCCCGAAAAGTTAAATTTGTCCACCTTTTTAAAGGGAGCTCACTAGCAGGCAGACTGCATGGAACAGGCGTTCTAGAGACTACCATTACCTCAGATCTTGTCAATGTAAGGGTTACTTTCATTCTAGCTTAAAAACAGATGGCTAGAAAACCTATTGAGTGCGCTCTTGAGTTTAGTCTAGACTGGGAGGGTCATGATTAAGTCATAAAAGATAAAAGAACCCTTGATGAAGTCCAGCAATTATTAGACACATCATTGCGCAATACGCATGTGTTGTTTTTAGTTATGGAGAATGGTGCTCCTGTAGATATAGGATTCATATGAACGACAATTCTTTCAATTAATAAGGCTAATGCCCAGTTGCACAGTCAGAGTTTAAACTCTCGTTTTTGTTTAAACCTTCGTTCAACAAATTTTCGGTTTCGTTTAAACCCAAAGTGGAGTTCAACTCTCGGTTAAGTTAAACGCCTGCATTCTGCCGTTTAAACTTTCGTTTCGCATTTTGAGGTTTATTTTGACAGCTGCTATTTCATACAGAGAGATAGAGAGAGAGAATAGAAATGATAAATTGTTTGGGTGCTGCACTTCTTGAATTTATATGAGTGAAAAGTAGAGCTATGATTAATTCCAACATTACTGCTGTAAACCCACTGTTAAAAAATATCATCAGAAAATTTCAATAGATTTTCAACCAATATAACGTACTTTTCAATGAAAACGCCCTTTTTTCAAGTGAACATCAGGTAGATCTTAGCCCAAACATAATGTAGACAAGCGTAAATTGTATTGAGGTTTTTTCAATACAAATTATTTCTTTTCGTGTGTGGAAATGACGATTATTTTTTTGTAATGTACTAGTGATTTCTTTAGATTCTTCGCGAACAAAATATATTTCTATACGTACTCAAATCTTTCACATTTTGTTTTGGCTGAAACAAGACACTACCCACTCTATTCTTTTTACAATTCAATTTGTTTGTCCGATTTTGAACACACTTCTCGGGACAAAGCTTGTTCAGTTCAAAAGTTTCGGAGTTCATACCATTTTTGTATACAGATCTAGATTACCTACATTTTTGTTAAAAAAAAAAGTAAAACCGGAACAAGATAGCGCAGATTTTCGTAGAAACACCCGCAAAAAACTTTGCGCCTACCTATTACCACACAGTGACCCTAATTAGAGGCTCATAAAATCCTTTCAATATTCATTCCGCCTTACCAATAATCAACTTTAGTCTGGCAGCTAACACAAAGACTACACACTTTCCAAAATGCTCATACCAATAAACAAATTTAGTTGCCAGAATATCGTTAACTGTAGGGTTAAATGTTAATGTTGAGAAAGTCATGTTTATCTCGGCCATTAGCTAAATAGGTCTACCCTTATGTCATTTTCAAGAGGAGTGTTGCCTATGGAAATCAAAATTAGAGTATCAGAAATTGTAATAGGAGTGTATTTAAATACCCTGCATCTGATCTGCCTGTATTTGTATATATTAATTAACTTTGGTAATTGTGTAACATGATTCCTTAATTTATTGGTTGTGATAAAACAATTCAAATGTTTGCTGAGCCTAAAATTGAAATTGAGCAAAATCATTGAAATACACACCAAATAATAGAATATTCCATTCCTAAACACAGTAAAAAAACAAAAAGGATCTTTTCTGTCGATGTCTTTAATTAAGAACATTTGGTTAACATTTTAAATTACCTGTCAAAGCAAAGTTTTTTTTCAACTACAAACAGTAGTTTATAGAATGTAATGGCTTATACACTTACAGCCTTATTCATAACACTTAGTTAAATCTGATTTAAGGTTTATGTTGATTTAATTGCAGAAAACGTTATACATAATCTTTTTTCAAATTTTCATTTAATCAAGTGTCAAAAATTTAAATGACGAAATAGGCATTGATTCAAATCATGGCATATAATAATTATTATGTTATTAGTTCACTACCGAATATCTTATATATAGTTATTGATTTGTGCATTAGCACAACAAAAAACAGTGTTATCCAAATTTAAATAACAAAATTCTTGAAAAAATACTGCGTAATACAATTTGCTTAAATCATAATGGCGTTTTATGAATGAACTTTTTTTAATTGTTAATTAAAATGACAGTTTCGAGTTAGCTGAGACACTGATAATTAACAGATTAAATTATAATCTAATGAAGAATTCTGTTATATTTTATTTGGTGTCGCTTTCATTCTGAAAGTTAAAAAACGAAGTCAACAGTCTGGATCATATAAATGATATTTTATATATCAGTGTGATTTTTTTTGTAAATGTAGGTACAAAATAAACAACGTTCCATGAAATCGGCAAAAAGTACCTACATATGTTCACATATTCATGTGATGTTTCAGTAGTTTTTCTATTTGTAACATTGTAATTGTGATTTCTATACTACAAGACAAATTTCGTTTTGCATCAATAGCCTACGAATAATTAAAAAATTGTGTTCTTATTATTATTCAATAATCTGAAATGACTTTTATTAGAACAGCTCTCAATTTTCGAAATTAATACAAAAGTTCCGAAATGCATAGGAAAACGTATTGTAAATAGTACTAAAAATATACCCTATTTGTATGATACGGCATTACTAATTTTCGTATGAATTTGACAAAACAGCTGACAATTTGTAGATTTCCTAATTCGTGTTTCGGTTTTTGCTTTTAATAAGCATTTTAAAGCCTTTGGGCGAAATCTGATGGGCGAATTTATTTGTAATTTGGGTTTAAATTCGTTTAGAATAATTTATTTGGCATAAACATGGTCAGTGGTCTTGTTTCGGCGAAACCAAATTATGGAATTTGAGTCCTGCAATGACAGAAAATGTAATAGATCCCAATAAAGTTGTCGCACTAGTAAATGTGGAGATCAAAATGTTTATTGGTACCATTTCAATAAAGCTATACATTTTATTTAAACCTGGCAGCCAACTAATAGTCGGAATTAGGGTTTGATTGTTAGTAAGGCCGATTATCATTACTAGCGACGGGTGATTGGATGTGGTAAAAACCCAGCGAGTGACAAGAAGCAGTACCTGTGATCGCATCCGTCTGAATGCCCACTACATTTCAACAACTAGATATTATTATTGAAAAAAAAAAAAAATTATAAAATAATAATAATAATAATAATTACTGCAATAATTAATTGGTGAAAGTAGATGACAGTTCAAATATGTGTCGAAAATAAATCAATTCACTTAGTTAATACCAAAATACACAATGTAATAATATTGCACACATTTTCTTTTATTTACAAATGGTAAAATAGATAAAGTAGAGAAAAGCAATAACCATTTACTTGGTCAAAAGTGCGCTGGTAGAAAAATATCCCCTTAAGGGAAATTGTTCTGCGCTTCCACAACTGCGTTTAGTAAACTGTCAGATTATTTTGTACTGTGAAACTGAACGAGTTAAACCAAAAGTTTAAACTCTCGGTCAGGTTTAGTTAAACTTCAGTTTAAACTCTGACTGTGCAACTGGGCATAAGCAATTATTTCTCAAGAAAGAAATGGGTAAACGGCGGAAACTGCCAAAAATCCGCTGTAAGGCAGTTTGATCCACTGAGACGATGATCGTCAAAATTTTCATCTAACCGATCAAGATGAAGTGAGCGAAGCCATTTCGAAACCTATTTCTAACAAGGCTGCTTGAGTTGATGGAATACTGGCAATGCAGCGCAAGTTGACTTTTCGTACCAAGTAATGCAACAAATTTATCTGCAAATTTTGGTTTAAATTTTTCTTTAAAATTTTCAAAAAATGTAGATAGTGTCATCTGCACTAAACGGAGGAACAACATGGTTTAAAATATTGTTGGGTAAAGGTATAAACGCCTAAAACATAAGCCAGTATCAGCCCTTATCAGTGCAGTTTAAACCCGAAACCCACTTATCGACTTTAAAATCCACTAGGATATCTTATGTAGGGACGAATTATACAAAGGTATGTGAAGTTTCGACATACTTTTCAAACTAGACTCTACAATCATCTCGCAAATTGATCATCATCGTAAAGATCAAGCGAATAATAACTTTTGCCAATCGGGGTTTCTTGTCTCATTACGTAGAACTAAGGAAATATTATAAAAGATCGTAATAATCCCAATTTGTTTAGGGACGATAAGTCCAGGGATCCCTATGTTATCTCCTTTTCCAAAATCCCTTATTGGACATAATATTTAATTTTTTTTTATCTCTTTTTCTAAAATCTCTCAGGACGAAATCACCTGCATACATACTCCCACCTGCATACATAAATAAATACGTATACATATCTCACTCAGACAGAAACACCAAATCTAAGAATTGGAGATTTTGTCCCGTGGGGATTTTCCTGAGGTTCTTTTGGGGTAAGGGATTCCAGTACAGGGGTTATGGAACAGGGGATTTTGGAAAAGGAGATTTCATTACCAACCCGTTCACAATCAACCATCAATGGCATACCCTAAAGAGATCTCAAGAAGTGCATCTGTTTATTGACTTCAAGGCAAGGCCGCATATGATATCATTTCCAGAGACCAGTTATATTTTAGAGCCGTGTATAGTTTTGACATCCTTGCATAATTTTAAACGCAAAATTCTTTGAGGGATTTTTGGTCCCGCATGCTTTGGCAGTATTTGGAGGAGGCGATTTAACAGCGAACTTTGCGAACTGTACAGCGACATCGACCTAGTCAGAACAGTGCGAATCTGTCTTTTGTAGAGCAAATGGACACCAACGCCTAAAATTAAAAAAATTGGAGTTTTTTTGTATTCTCTTTTAAACTTTTTTAGTGTTAAAGCAATCTTTTCAATAGCTATTGAGAGAAATAACTTAGTTTAAGAATACAATATGAAATAACAGAATTCATCAAAACTTATTATAGTATAGCCAGGTCATGCCCGTGGCTCCGCTAACCGGTTTCTTTTCTTTTAAATAAAATTAAAAAGTTATTTGAGTTATCATAATGTACATAGGTTTGTTTATATTGTTTCCTAACTTTTAAGCTTAAAACATAATGCCTTATGAATGCATTTTGTAAGCAATACATTATTTGTTTATTTTTTAGTGGGTGAAAGTACAAACAAATTGCGAGTGAAGCTCACACGCTATTACAGGGTAGGCCATAGTGGTTTCTTTTTAAATCATAGGTTATTTTGACACTGACAGCTGTTTTCCGCTCAAAAACTTGACAGAAAGTCAGTATCATTCATACGTCATACCCATACTTCCGTCGAACGTAATGAGTCGCCTTACGCTTGAACAACGTTGGGAAATATTGAAAATTTATTTCCAAAGTGAGTGCTGTGTAAGTGTAGCCCAAACAGTTCGTTTTTTGAAAAGAAGTTTTGGGCGAAATGAATCACTCACAGTGCTTGATGTACCGATGTACGCCCCAGTTTGTGCAAAAAGTTCGTGAGACTGGTATGATAGTGAACAACATTCATGGTCTCCGTCGTCATACAGTGCGCACAGACAGAGGGTAACAGTTTGGTGCGGATTGTGAATTGGTGGCATCATTGGACCATTTTTCTTCAAAACTGAGGCTGGGAACAACGTTTCGGTCAACGGTGGGCTTTACAGAGCCATGTTAACCGCCTTTTTGTTTTGTTACTGAAATTGAAGATATGTTTTTGGATGACCCCTGGTTCACAAAACACATGCCATAATCGATCTCTTGCGCACCAAATTCCCAAATCGTGTTTTAAGCCGTCTTGGCGATAATAATTGACCGCCTCGGCTGGGTAGTTCCATAGATACCTCCTGCATCCTTCCCTTTACGTCTCTCTCCTCTATCCTCACTCTAAAACTTAAACTGGCAAGAAATCTATAACTCTGAAAAAAAAAAAACATGAAAATCGGATAAATAGTTTCAGAAACCCCCTGCCCGCTTTAGGTATGCTTCTAACTTATATTCATATATTTTGTTGAATTGTTTAAAATAAACAAAAAAAAAAATTAAATATCCATGCTGTCAGATGGCAAAATTAGTTCATAATGTTATTAAATTCGTTTTTAATAAAGAATCGTATTAATATCGTGTTAATAGTGCCCAAGATTAAAAGGTTAAATAATTACTTTTTTTTTAGGGTTAGACTCTTTAACAGAGGCACATTTATGTACTTTGCCCTTGACAAAATAATGTCCAGCCTATTAATATAATGATGATGGATGATGATAATAAATACGAGAACAAATTTATTAAAGGTTTCCGCCTGTGTGGTATAAAATCGGGCCCGAGCTATAGTTCTCAGCTTAAAGACAAGATTACATAATTCCATAAGCCATCATTTAAATGTCTCTCCGATTCATTTCAAATATTGCTTTTATATAATGCCCAACCCGGCTTTAAATCGTCAGACCTCCTCCACTTCTCAGCTAAAAAATTATTCCAAATCCAGGACTTGATTATATATGGTGCTGTGCAACAAAATTAACTAATGATCCCTATCCTCTAGTAAATCTTTTTAACATCGTTACGAACACAATAAATTCTTGTTTAATGCTTTCCAGGGATGTATATACCACACCCACACGACGTGTACAGCGCACAACAAAAGCATAGGTTCATCTCAAAACACCGTTAATCTGTTTCTCATATTACGAGAATCATCATTAACATCCAGCTCGGAAATGATTTATCATCGTCGTCTTATCCCTACATTCTGTATGTGTGACACATTTTATTTACAGTGTCCAGCAGAGTGTCTCTGGAACAATGCTCTAGTGGCATATTTCCACATTACATTTTGGCTAGTGCCCAAGAATAAAAGCTCCATCCGACTACCAGTTTTACTTCAAACACCCCAATAAGGACTAACATTACCGGGGATAAAAAAAAAACAAACAAACAAAACAGATGAACCAACTTACAGGACACACCAGACAGAATCACAAGACCAAATCACAACGGTATACAATACCGCTTTTCATGTTTTGCATTCGAGTGTGAGTTTAACATCCCTGGTTGCCAAAATCAACTTTGAATACTATTTAACCCAAAAAGGATTGCAAAATATACACTCGGTGATGTATGCCTTCGTTTAGATTTAGACAGTCTTCTCGTACCAATAAAACAGACTGAACAACTATTTACCGGGTTGTTCCCAAGCCCAACAAATGGGCCATGCAATCAAAGGGTAAAGCTCTTAAAGGGAGCCGTCATCCAACAACAACGACAACTACAAAGGAAGAAGGATAATGGAATGCTGATTGTAAGACTGTGACCTTGGTGTTCGTCTGATAACAAAAATATTTTTGCACGAGTCGGATCCAAGTTTGAAAAAGCTTCAAGAGAGTGAACCCACTTTTGACATGTGTGTGGGTGGTGGGGTGGGCATTTCTCAAATTGAATCTCTTCAATTCTCTTCGAAGAGAGAGAGCAATTTTTGGGGGAAAATGTGGAACGTAAGTATGTTCGAAAAAGCTCTCTACCTCTCTCTCTCTCTGACAGTTTTCCTCTCTTTGGCTGAATATCCTTAAAAGTTTCCCTCGTTTCTTTTTTTGCTCGTTGTTCCCGATTTTTCCTACCTACCCCAATGAATACACACAACAATAATACGCATTGATAACACACGGGCGTATGAAAAAGGACCTTCGTGCTGCCACGACAAGGATATATGAGCGTAGCTCAAACTTTTGCTGAAAGTTATGCATAGTTTTTGATGCTGTTTTTTGTTTGTTAAAATAAAAAAGTTTTATATTTGCAAGCCAATATGAATTTGTTTGACTTCAAAAACACAGGACACTTGCTGTTATGATAGCATTTTTAACCACTTTTTCAGGCGATACTACGAGTAGAGCAACGCTACGTTGTTTGGCGGTCTAGTCTGGCTGGAATGTAAAACGTAATCCCCTCACGCAAAGACCATAGAATAAATTTTAAGATGGATATTCCAGCTGCCATATCCACCTCAAAACACCATCACCCCACTGGTGATAAGGGAGTAAATATGATTTACTCTGACACATTTTTCTTGCTAAATTTTGCGGAACAAATTTTGCATAACAAATCAAAATGTTGCAACAGGATGAGGCAGGGTGCTAAATGATTTCTTATTTTTATTTTTTTACGTATCTGGAACTGGATCTGGTTTTGCTTTGATAAGGTCGGATGTGGTCCTGCTTTGGACAATCACATGCAAAATACGTACATATGTGAGGATTAAGAGTAATTTATATAGAATGTGGGCCTGTTGAACATTACGACAATTCAAACTGGAAATTAAAATTTACGTAGAAACTTGTATGATTTATTCTGCTTAAGGTTCGTCGCCTAAATTGTTTAGCATGCAAATGACTGCAAGCTTTTGAGATAGTTAAAATAAATGGCATTACCTGAAGACCAAATTCAAGTTTCATAAGAATTGCAAGATGCATTTTCGAAAATACTTTGAAAAACTGCATACCTACCGCTACCGCTACTTATTCAACTACCAGTGTTTTTGGAATAAAAACAAATTTTTGAATGCCGGACTAAAATATGTATCACAAAACGGATCGCTTTTTAAATTCATCGGATTAGCCTGTTAGGTTGCAGCCATATGTAGGTACATGCAGATAGGCAGATATCTTTTGGCTGACACTCTTGAGGGAATAATATCATAATAATCCATTATTAAATAATTATTAAATAATAATGGATTACAGTTATATATTATTATCAGGGGTGGATAACTGTTATTAAAGTTTAAAACGACTTCATTGTTCAATTTTGTAGGTTTGCTTCAGTACTTTTCTAAAAATAAAATTAAATCTCAAGAATGACAAACAGTCATGCATAGAAGGGTGATGTAGAGACCCATGAGGATACACCAAACTTCCTTTGTCACTGTCCGAGTCTCTGAAACTTGACAAACAGAAATTTTAAAAGCTACGTTTTGCAAGGCATTAAGTCTTTTAAAGTTAATGAGGATGTTAGAATGGCAAAGGTATGGGCTTCTACTATCGCTGGCTACTGAATAGACGAGGGGCGGACCCAGGAATTCTGTTTGGGTATGGTCACGTTGGCCAAGGCCAGCTAAGCAATAATAAATATTTTTAAAAATATATACCTAAGAAAAAAAATTGCATATCTATAAGCAATGAACCTCTTAATAAGGTCTAGTCTCAAAAAAAAAAAAAAAAATAAATCGGTAAAAAACATATCCCATAGAATTATACAAATTCTTTGTACAGGTGTTTCTCCCAGCTCTTCCTCGACGAAGCCTTTGTGTCTTTTTGCTAAAGCATTGGCAAAAGCTATAACTTTTTTCATAGTCGCTGATTCATGCCGACAAAACGTCACTTTTCAAGACTTTGCCAAGGAGTTGCTTAAAACATGGTTGTTAAATGGACAACGTTTAGCGTGAATAGCTTTTTTGCAGAGTTCAAGTGAGGCAATTTTGTTTGACAGCCTCCGTAAATGCAAGAAATGTAGTTTGTTTTTCTTTCAAGTATTTAATGATTCTACCGCATAATTTGCTCCTACTATAGACTAAGAGCTAGCAACGTTTTTACTCAAGTTATTTTAGCAAGGCTTTAACTTTGGAAGCTAAGTTCGGGGTGACTACTGAACACGAAAATATATTTCTGGCAGCGCTGCGTTGGTTTATATATTAATGCTATAACCTCAATAGGGCAAACAATTTAGGTACCTCATTTTAGCAAACTTAACATTTTGGTATGTGTTAATTTACGGCCGATGTAGACAGAAAATGCAATTGCCATGTTAATTTGCCGGTTTTAAAGTGCATAATAGCAAAGTCAAATTTTTGATATTATGTTAGAGATATTATCACTCTACTAATTCCTCAAAGCAAAACCAAAACTCCGGTTTCATCATCTACCAAAATCTTAAGTTTGCTAAAATGCGGTAAATTTCTTTCACTTTTGAGGTTATGGCATTCCAGTATAAACCAACGCAGCGCTCCCAGAAATGTATTTTCGTGTTCAGTAGTCACCCCGAATTAAGCTCACAAAGTTACAGCCTTGCTAAAATGACTTGAGAAAAAACGTTGCTAGCTCTTAAGCTACGATTACACGGCCATTTTTTCGAGTCATTTAACTGGCGCTGTGACGTCAGGAAAAACTGTCGCATTAGAGCGACATTGAAGCTACGATTCGTCATTTAAAAAATGGCGATCACACGAAATGACTATCATCGTCAGTTTTGTCCCAAAATCAAATGACGGACACTGCGAGTCATTTAGAATTGGCAAAAGAAGTGGTTAAGCCGTCGCGAGAAGATTAGATTTTGCGCTGGATTACTACTCGAATTGCGCGAAGAAGAACCTGAACTATATCGCAATGTCCTTCGTATGTCAGCCAATCAATTCGATTATTTGTTGAGGTTGGTGAAGCCACACATCGAAAAACAGAACACGAAACCTCTCTTCACATTCTCACGGAATGTCCGGCTCTCTTTTGCCTTAGAAAGAATGTCCTTGGCGAAGAACTCGTTAACTCAGCAAATCTTGCTGGAATACCCCCAGAGAAGATACATACTTTTCTTCCTGACTGTCTCCGGAGTAAAAAGATTGCTCTAGGAACCTACCAGGGAAGGCACAATATGGCCCTTTAGAGAGGCCGCAGTGCCAGCCAGAGCCCTATAAAGGCTCTCCCGACTTAATATCCAATCTAATCTAATCTACACGTTTTGCCACGAGTCAAAAATCCAAATGATATCAGCACAGATATCGTATTAAATGCTTTGCCATTTGCCATTTGTGTAGAAAAATGGCATAGCATGAATTTCGAGCCTTGCCATTTTTTGGAGGCTGACATTTAAATGGCGCAACAGCCAAAGAGTTTAGTCATTTGTCATAGGCGTCATTGAAGAGCGATCACACGGCCATTTTTTTCCGCCATTTAAATGGCACAAAATTCATGCCATTTGCTCCGCCAGTTTTCTAGTCATTTAAATGACGCTGAAAATGGTATCCCAAAAATTGCGATCACACGGAACGCCATTTAAATGACTGCTATGTGACGCGATTTTTACGTCAGAGCGTCAGTTAAATGACTCGAAAAAATGGCCGTGTAATCGTAGCTTTACTCTACTAGGTACTGCGCGAGGAATATTTTAAATGATTTGTATGTAGGTAGATAATACTATAAAACATAAAAAGCGTAACAAAAAAAATAAACACAAATGCAAAAATAAATTAGTTTTCGTTGGTAAACTCGAACTGACAGCAAAATTTACTAACTCACAGCTTTAGTTCTTATTAGTTATATAATCTTTTTTTATTTTTTCCCTTTTTTTTTGAGTTTTGGGTACCTATGGATCCGCCACTGATATAGAACGCTAGTTTAGTTCACAAAGAATTTAATACTAGAAACAAATCTATAGCAAAGCTGCTTTCATTATGGCTTTTTCAAGCACGTACAAATTGTTCGAAATTTGGCCCGTTATTGGATCATTTTTGGGGGTGTTTTGAGGAACGTTTTCTTCAGATGTTTTTGGTAAAATTTGTTGAGTGTTCTTTAGGGAGTTTTGAATTTGTGGCGTATTCTTGAGGTATTTTTTGGTGCATTTTCGAATAGTTTCTTGGGGCGTTTTTCTTTATGTTTTTTTGGAGTGTTGTCCAGGAATTTTTTGGATGGTTTTTTGGACCGTTTTTTGAGGTTTTATTTGGGATATTTTCTTTGATTTTTTTGAGACGAAGACTCTAGGTATGTATTCCCATAAAAGCGCGGAAGTGTAGACATAGGACATGGTAGTTCTTGGTGATTTGCAATGCAAATTCTTGGCATGATTTTCTGTCCAGGCATTATAGATTAGGAGATTTGGCAGTAAAAACTGATGGCGCTAAACCAGTCAGGAATTGAACACAAGTTGTCCAAAAAGGAAAACGCACTAAAGGACGACATCATTTAATGCACAAACCACATAGAACTAGACCGCCGACTTCCGTGTACCTGCCCAATTCTCCCCGGAATGAATTACCCTGTCTGTGTATACATGTGGAATGTCAAAATCAATGGCGGCAATGATTTTCCATGTTTTACCATATGGGCCTAGAACTTTTTAAGTAGGTATGCGTGCGTTAATGGCGCTCCTTTGATTTTGTACCATGACAAATCTTGGGCCCACAGGCAGCTTGTAGGCAAAGTCCGTTGTGTGGGAGGAGTCGACGGTCTAGTTCTATGTGGTTTGTGATTTAATGTATATCTCTGCAGTTAGCCAAAAGACCACTCCGATTAGAAAAATATTTTTATTGAGACCGATGTATACTCCGAGCCACTTATAATATTAAGCCGTGACTGTTGGGACCTAGAAGCCCGGTAGGAGGCTGGGAACAGCTTCAATTATACTCCGACTATAAAAGTGTCAATATCGTTGGACAATCTGAATTTGTTGAAAAGCAGGTGTACCGTACCATGATTATGCGAAATCTCAGTAAGTAATATGGACCCTAGCCTAGAGTCCTAGTCACCTAGAGAGCAACTTATGGACTACGTTCTTTATTAAAAAATGTATCGAAACAAATTCCGGAAATGAAATTTGTCAAATTTGTCCCGAAAGAAGAAAATAAAACTGAATATATGTAATAAAAGAAAAATAAATAGTAAAATATATAAAATTCTGCATAATAAAATAATAATTATTGCTTATAACATACGTAAGTGAGTACCTATCTACCTACCATATTCTCTCTTTATATACATACTTTGCTTAAAAAAAAATACATATTTTTCTTTTTCATATCCCGTAAACAATTAAACCTCAAACAACTCATATTTTATCACCGGTTATCAGTTTCCTTATCAGAATTACAACACCTGCATTTTATTTTATTTTTTTCCAACGGCAGTATTTTCAAATAAATGAGAAGAGCACAATAATTTTAATGAAATATATCCTACGTATACGAAGCCAATCTAAATAAATATTTATCCCATTTTAAATGTGTAATTGAATATTTTTAAAACTAAAAAAAAAAAATTAATTACAAACAATTTACATTCAATAAAGGGAATTAATAATTAAATTCAATCGATTAAATCACATCTATGTGTGCAGTGCATGCATGATCAAGGTATTCGCTGATGAATTAATGAAAGCTTCAGGACAAATACAAAACAAACGGCATTCATTCATAATATTTTGTAAATAGATGGCTTCGCCAATGTCAATCGCAAAAGCGATTAGTATATAGTAACGTAAGGTTCTAGTACACGGCATATAGCAAGCCACATACGTATGTAACACTGACGTCATTTTTAGGTCAGCGTATGATGCCATTCCACTGGCTACATGCCGTGTACAAACTCTCTTTGTGCACTCTCTGTTGACGTCAGAGCTGCATACGTATGTGTGCATTGCTGCATTGCCATGTACTAGAACCTTTACAATATGTTTCGGAATCATCATTGACTTTTGAAATTATATTTTGATGTTTTCTTTCCATAGTTTTCCCAGAGGGCCATAGGGGAGACCTTACTAACCTATTTGCCAATAATGTCGACCATTCTGTTTCTGGTTCCTTTTTTCACATTTGCCACGACGCGACGCAACGTTTATACTCTACTATTATTGTGGCGCAAAAGTTGTCACCCGATGTTCTTTGGCTCTAATTTTTTTAGGAATGAAAAACTTTGGGTTTGCTTTTTTAATCTTTTGTGCCACACTGTAAAAATTTCAATTGCAAAATAGCGGGGAAGTATTTTTACACTTCAGCAAATTTTTATAATTTTGAACCGAGTAAAAGCCCATTTCAAAGTCGCCTATATTTAGAGGCAATATCTCGCATGGTGCATCGCGTGCATGTACGTAAAGGGTGTTTTTTTTTAAGAAGTATAAAACTTTAAGTTGGCAATACTTTTTTAACTGGCGGCCATTTTGTCAGCTGTGAAGTGATTTATTTTTAGTTTAGTTTTGTTTAGTTTGGTTTGGTTTGGCATTTCAACATGAATAGACTGACGCCTGAACAACGCTTCCAAATTGTGTAAATTTATTTTGAAAAATCACGGTTTTTTTCTAAATACGTATCACTTTTGGTTGAATGGATACGTCAATAAACAAAACTGCCGTATTTAGAGCATGATAATCCTCAAGACCTCAAGGTGTATGTTGAGACACCGTTACATCCACAAAAACTGACTGTTTGGTGTGCTTTATGGGTTGGTAGAATAATTGGTTCGGACTTCTTTAAAAACGATGCTGGCGAGAACTTTACAGTCAATGGTTACCGGTATAGAGCCATGATTACTGACTTTTTCGTTCATCAATTGAACAACCATGATGTGCAGGAGCGTTAGTTTGAACAAGACGGCGCAACATTTATTTAACAAAGCTCGTGCCAGAGTTGATTAATAGAAGGAAACGTTTGGTAACCGCATAGTTTCACGTCGCGGACCCGTGAATTGGCCTCCAAGATCGTGCGATTTAACGTCGCTTGACTATTTTCTGTAGGGATATGTGAAGTCGCTAGTCTACGCCAATAAGCCCGAAACGATTGACCACTTGGAGGGCAACATTCGCCGCGTTATTGCCGATATACGGCCACAAATGTTGGAAAAAGTCATCGAAAATTGGACCTCCAGATTAGACTGCGTCCGAGCCAGCCGTGGCGGTCATATGCCAGAAATCATTATCTAGATTATAATGCCAGAAGATTACCTTTCGAACAAAGTAAATTTCATGTCAATTTAAAAAAAAAAAATTTATTTTATACCATTTCAAAGTTCTATACCTCTAAAAAAACACCCTTTAGAAGGAAACCGACTCAAATGGGTCTAAGGATTAATAAAGACATTAATTGAAGTATGCCAAATTAGAAAGGGTTAACGCCAGAAAATAACATCTAAAAAAAGTTATTGTCAGTTATCTCCGCTCTGCTGTTACACCTGAAATTGACGTCTCGTCAGAAGTCAAAAAAATATTACCTCATGCCAATCGCAGATTTTTTGGGATGTAATGTGAATGCAACCTTGTAGTAAGCCTTTTTCCGAACAACTAAGAATACCCAGTTATAATTATGCAGAATGGATTTAGGCCCTATGAACAATGTACGATGTGGAACTAAGTGCCACTAGCCAAAATATGCAGTGAGATTTTGTTGATACGTTTGGAAGATAGTTCAGTTGAGACGTAGTTCATTACAAAGAAATTCCCAATGAATTAAATCCCAATTTGATAAAATTCTGCATATACACCCAGCCCCTCGTACTTACTCCAAATCCAACAGTGACTCCAAGCAGGGGGGTTGCATCAGGTGGGCAGCATGTCCCCCCCATACATACTTCATTGCGCCCACTAGATCGGTAGCCAAATGGAAGATCACTTTTCGTATAAAAAAGTACTGTCTGGCCCTT
The DNA here is from genome assembly GCA_949372485.1 of Cheilosia soror. NCBI lineage: Eukaryota > Metazoa > Arthropoda > Insecta > Diptera > Syrphidae > Cheilosia > Cheilosia soror. The sequence continues at coordinate 121,107,710 of OX443561.1, forward strand.
CCACCGATTCCATACCTATGCTGGATTAATCATTTTTGGGACGCCGTTTATAAAGAACAACGTACCACTTACTCAATAATAACTCACTTATTAGGTTCCCGACCTGTGTAGAGTCTCTGCCTGAGACACTGCAGCTTTCCATCCTCTACACGGTCCCGGACACGCTGGTGCCAGTTGTCCAGACCAAGCGCTCTGGTATCCGCGATGGCTTGGTCTTTGAAACGGAGGTTCGGTCTTCCTACTCTTCTCGAACCTAGGAGCAAGGATTCGAAGACCCTCTTAGCTGGAGCATTATTGTCGATGTGGCCGAGCAAATGTAGTCCGACGTGTTTTGGCTTTTTGGACTACATCAAAAATCCGCCGGAGTATTTTTCTTTCGAAGAAGCCCAGTATCAGCTCTTCCTTCTTGCTTATAGTTCACCACTCGGCGCCATAGGATAACTGGCAGGATGAGGGTTTTGCAGAGCACCCATTTCGTCCTTCGAGATAGGAGTCTATTGGGCTTTAATTCATTCTCATTTTGGGACTTTGTTCATTATCCTATCCAAGAGTTGGATCTTATTTCCTCAAAATCATGAAGTTAGTTCATACGAACTAAATCTAATAAACTAATTTTGTGGGACTATAGTTCATTTGGGACTTTTTTGGGACTTGGCCATTGATTTAGTGTCCCTCTTTTTAGTACTTTTTTCATTATCCCAGTTCTCATCTATAGATTTGAGGTATATGAACTCTTTCAAAAACCGATAAAGATATAATCTTGAGAGCAAAATTCGTATGTCCCATCTGAAATCAATTATATTCCATCAGAAGTTATAGGCCTCTTTAAAGAAGTTTGAGCACATCTAGTATATCCATACCTTCAATGAATACAAAATTGGCTTAAAATTCACCCAACAAGCTTTCATCATAAATTTTTAGCCTCGTCATGGGCTTCCAAATATTCATTTCCGCAATGAACTACAGCAGCTGGCTCCATGAGTATCTCCTGATCCGTGTATTTTGTGAAAAGTAAACAAGTGCTGTCGCCTATATGCAAATGAAATTGAATTAAATCCTTATCTATTAAAGCTTAACCATCGTCGCGTCGTTCCCTAGCCATCACTGCGGGCTCCCCCAAAAAACCGATACGATTCGATCCGAAATCAAATAATTTCGAGATAAGTAAACACCAAACGTCAGGACAGGACGTTGAACGTAAACCTCGAAAGGTGCGGAATATTTTCGGTCCTTTCGCACAAAGAAAAAAACTGACATTGATAAAAATCCATAATATTGGCTGTCGTTTCTGTCATCCACAGGATTTCGTCTGCTCACTCACCTTTTGCTGTGAACTACTTTCTCAATTCCACCCACCCAACTCGATGTTGCTGGTATAGGTACCTACACACCTACATAAACCGATGCAAACTTCAATTGATGATAATCGCAGACCCTGGAGACTCTGTGCTCCATGTCCCACCTCAAATGATATTCCATTAGTTCGACGTAATAAATTCAAATGCTCACTCCGACATGATGCAGCCATCACAGAAGGATAAGTCAGTAAGCAACAGGCAGGAGACAACTTCGTAGCAAATTCAATTATAAAGGCTGGCTTGTCTTCTATATAGGGCTGAAGATAATCTCCAGGGCAAAACACAATTGATTCGATTCTTGTTGAAATGATTGCGGGCATGAAATATTGTGGTTTGTTTAATTTATATAGGTCAGAAGGGAAAGACGATGGGTTTGTGTATTTTGGTATGCAGTCCCATACAATACAAAACCGAAAACAAAGATTAATATTTTGAGAGCTATGCAGACAGTTGACCAATAGTCCTGAGTTATTTGCTGTTGGGCATTTAGGCATCTGGGCTATAGGAGAAGCCCAGGGATAAGTAAGCAGATAAAGGATGTTGTAAATTTGATAACACTGTCATTATCTGAATTTTTTTTTTAATTGTGCGCATCTGTTTTGTATTCTCTATTCTATTTCACATTTTTCGTGGTAGGCGTAAGCTTTAACCAAAAATTCCCTTCAACTGCGTCCGGTTGTGCACTCAAAGTTTGCTTTGAATAAAACTATGGGGATAGTCCCTAGAAGTAGATAAAGAATTGGTATGCAGCCATCTGGAAATTCTGCGTTTTTGCTAAGATTTTCCGGAGTGCGACTCGAAGATTTGGTCGATGCGATGTATCGCGTATCTTCTTTTTGCTTAAACGATTTCACTGAATCGCGACCACGCGGCTAATTGTTAGAGAACTCAATAAAAACGCGAGAGTTAAATTGTAGTTCAATTTTATTTCTTAAATGCCCATCTCGGTCGGCGGCTACTACGATTCTAATTCTACAATTCTACATACTTCGATTATGACTTTATATCTGTCATCGGTACACTACACATCCAATATGAGTAGTGAGTACACTACGCAATTGTCGATCACAGTATTGTCGGTAATATGGGTAGGTAGGTAGGTAGGTGTGGCGGTTTATATGAAAACCCAAGTAGCACCAAGTGCCGTTTTGTTACCACAACTCATTTGACCTGGTTGTTAAAGCTTGTGGAAGTGGAGATTTTAGATCCAACCTGTGGAGTTCAAAAAGGTTATAAGATTTCGTAATGTTATTTTCATCGTAATAGTACTTACTTGAATTAAAAATATGTTGAGAAATTTTTTATTGGGTCACCCCACCCATCATTTCAATTTAAGTTTCATTTTTTATGGCCTAAGTGGCATTATCTCTATTTTTTTAAAAAATATGTATGTCACTATTATTTCTTTTTGAAGCTATAGCATGCAAACATTGTAATTAAAATATTGTAATACATTTTAAGAAATAATAAATAATAAATAATAATAAAAAAAAAAAAAAAAAAAAAAAAGTTCTTTGATGTTATTCTTCGAAACTTCCTCGAGGGATGTGAAGAAGGGTTTACCCAGAGCTCGGTGTCTAGTCCTAGCTAGTGCCGGACAGGAGCAGAGGTAATGAATGATGGTTTCTTTTTCGGTTGCTTCGTTACAACTACGACAGTGGGTATTATGTGGGATGCCTAATCTGAATGCGTGGTCCCCTATAGGTCGGTAATATAGTGGCGCAAATAAAAAGAGTATTGGGTGCCACACGATGGTTAACTTGTCTGGCCAACAACCGCACTGATATGATATGGGCCGATCAGGTTATTAGACCGCCAGGATTTTGTACGCGACGTTCAGGCGACTTGTTCTTCTATAATAAGACCAGGCCACAGATGCTGAGGTTCCATTAATTGGGCCTGCTTTATCCGAAAAAATTTTGCAAGTATTCACAGCAATAATGTACTAAAACTTTCACAATCATCATGTCATACTCCCTGACAGCGGGTTGTTGGCTATTTTCGCCCTTTAACAATCTTTAGGAGTGTTCTTTGAAAATCCTTAGCACCGATTGTGATTTTACCACCGTATTCGCATGCATACCTCTGCAGTCTTCTGTTCAGACCTTGTGTCCTTAGTGTCGCTGCTTCCAAAACACCCTGCCGTAAACGGTACCAAATATCATAAGAAGAATTTTTCCCTCAAGATTATACCAATCTCCGTTCACATTTGAAAGTCTTCAGATTTAGATCGATATGGCGCGAAAATGGGATTATGAAGATAACGAGTCTTCTCTATCGTGACACGGCTTTACTACGCAATATTTCCTTAGAACCTGTGTCCTTCGTTTGATTTCTGACAAAATGTAGTGTAAACGTCTGACAGAATAGACCCTTATTTCATCACAATAATTCATCGCATTGTACTTGTGCCCGAAGGACATGAGAGTGCCCATGTCCAGGACAAACGGGTTAGTCGAGTGCATACAAAAAACGACAAGACGCCATTATTGATGGAAAAACTTGGACGTACAGTTAAAGAGTTCATCTACGTTGGACAACAGGTACACGAACGACACCAAAGTATAGATCCGGTGAAGAATTACCTTAAGAAACCGCTGCACTATAGACGAGTTCAAAACACCTTACCTTAAGAAAATGAAATGCAGACCCTAAAGGAAGTCATTACCTGCTGGTTCTGTTTTACGTTGAAAGAGCTGGTAATGAGCTTTCGTAGACGGATCTTTGGTACTGTATGCGAGGCCCGCACGTCGATAGTATTGGGTCAGATAAATTTTGGATTTCGGCGTAGATTTACTGGTCATCCGACACCAGCTGGACACACACTACGACGTTTAGCTGCTCGCCTAAAAGAGTATGGGACAACACGTGCCACGCAATTGGGCATCAATCGGCGGTCTTTACAGTGAATTTCAGTGAAAGACTGTAAGGTTGGGACTCGAGAATATGTGGTTCCAACAGGATGAAGCAACGGCGCATACTGCACGAGCCACAACCGAATTTCTAAGGGTTGCATTTCCGGGTCGCCCAATCTATCGTTTTGGCGACTTGTGCTGACCCGCAAGATTGCCCGATATAATCGTTTCAGACTTTTTTATGTGGTTTTTTTTAAAGTCATAAGTCTATGTCAACATTCCTCAGACTCTTGAAGCTCTCAAAGAGAATATCCGTCAAAAATGCGGGGAATTATCGCCGGAAGTTCTGGCAAAGTAATAGAAAATTTCATAAATTGCGCCCAAATGGACATCAATTATTGCGGCGGACACTTTGCCAATATCATTTGAATCTTAAGAAATCCAATAAACATAATCCAAAAACATAACCAAAGTTTTTCATTCGTAAACAAAATTACAGCCAAAGAACAATAGTTGACAAATTTTGAGCCACCGTGTATATCAACCGTATTTAAAGAAGTTCGTTACTCTATACACATCGTTCCTCAATGTTATCGGCCTGACTGTAATTTTCCGTTCCCTTTTGCTTCTCCCTTCCTTTTTGTTGCTTTTTTTCATTTTAACGTCTAGAGACCTAGAGACCTTATAGAGACAACTGTCGTGATCTGGACTATCAATACCGGGCCTAACGTACGTTGCGATTTTAATATCTCGGAAAGTTCTGTACAAAAAATTAGGCACATTGGCGAATTTCGACGAGAATTATTTGGCCTTAAGGGTGTTTGAAATCCCTGTCCCGTGCTGAACCTACATTTTAAAGAAATCTGCTGAGTCCAATTTTATCGCCAAACTTCAATGCCTCTTGAAAACCTTAAAAACCTTTATAAGGCTACTAGCTAAACCCCCGCCAGCTTCGCCAGGCCTTTTTTTTTACTTTTTTATTTTTTTTTTATTTTATTTTATTTATTTACGGGCGACAATGTTTCAATATTTTTTTTTGTATTGGAGGTGCCACGCCCTTTTGTCCAACTTTGACCAATCTTAACAGGAGCAATCCAGGGCACCAATACCTAAGATTATCTGTAAGTTCCATCTCAATCTTTTTGTATGGGAGGTGCCACGCCCCTTTGTCCAATTTTGACCAATCTTCACAGGAGTACTCCACGGCCAATACGCAAAATTACCTGTAAGTTTGAGCTCAATAAATTTGATGGTTTTCGAGATATACGACTTTAAATGTTTTTAATGGGCGGTGCCACGCCCCTTTATCCGATTTTGACCTTTCTTCACAGGAACACTCCACGACCAATACCTAATATTATCTGTAAGTTTGATCTCAATCGATTCTGAGGTTTTCGAGATATACGATTTTGAATGTTTTTTTTTGTATGGGCGGTGCCACGCCCCTTTGTCCTATTTTGAATTTGTTTAGCCTATCATACAATCACCGTAATTATTATTATTAAAAAAATTATCAACAAAATCGGTTGAAAATTACGGGCCACAGAGGGAAACCGTTTTTTCCACTTTGTTTTATATAATATAGAGATTTGACGACAACCCTAGTTTATAGAAAATCCTCCTGCCTAAAGCTATATTTGCACTTACAAACTCATCTATCACATCGAAACTCTCCTCAACAATTTTGGTTCCTTTCACAGATGCGCTTCCATTTCGTCAGTACTGGACTCTAATACCCTAATCTTGCTCAAAATGATTAGCAACGTTCGCATCTCTGCATGTATGTTGCACTCCCCACAACTTTACCGTCATTAATAGTCAACCTTACAGCTCTTCTAAAAGCACGAGTTCCTATACTATATACAGTACATATACGAGTAGATTACGAGCTGCGGTATGTCAGGCGAAAATAAACCCATCTCGGAAATTTTTGGCACCTATTTGGCCTTACACTCCCTGGTAAAAATAAAAGCAAACAAAAAATCACCCAACCTGATAATAAATTTCCCCTGCAGCAGTTCTATGCATTTTAATAATGGAAACAAACTTAAACAATATCCTGTTCTACCCGCGAAATGGGTCTCCTCGTCCTCCTCCCCTGATCGCCCTCCTGCCGCGCCACATTATTGTATACAATACCAACAACTCTGGTAGTCGTAAGTCCACGTCAGCTTTTGATACAATTTGGAATCATGCCCAACGCTTGGCAGGAGCTCGTAAATTATACCGCAAAAATTTAGGTTACACCCGTACGTAACGTTTCTGTTTGTTACACTTATTTGGTTATGCTCCCCGGAAATGTGGAACAGGATTTTTTATTTTTTTTTTCAATTTTGCCACCACAACGGCAAACAAGAAGAGAGTCCCATTTCGTCTTAATTATTTGCTTTTATCTCATCGAATTTGCGGCCACTTTCTCATCTGTGTGCGGTGGCAGCTTTCACGTGTGTTTCGCTCCGTCAATTATGTGAACTTACAAGGAATTTCGCTTTCATTAGTATTCCATCGGCAGAGAAAATTTATTTTATTAAAAACTTTGCCAGTAGGTAGTTGGAATTCCTGGAAGGGCCAAAAATGTCTTTAGTGTTTGTGCAATCGCTTGTTTTTTTTTTGTGCGCTCTCAAAAAAGCCTGCGCCTCTCGTCGACATACGGAACAACGAAACCAACTATAGATAGTGTAGCAGTAGCTATAACAGGAACAGTCCGCATTCTCACAAAGGGGAATTTATTACCATTTATCCGGCGCGTTTTGTTGAAAAGCATCCTCGGGTGGATTCAGGCCAAACAAATAAAATAGCACCAAACAAAAACACGAGGAAGATGGTTGCTTTTTCTCTCTAAAGTCTTTTTTTTTCGGGCTAATCTGGCAATTAGGTCGATTAACCCAAAAGCATTCTGACTATGAGAACGATACGAGTATATAGGGCGGCAAGGGGGCCTTTTTAGGCGCACTGTGAAAGCTGGTATATGCCACCTCCACATTTTACACAAATGCATATTTATTCGTCTTTTTGCCTCAAGTTGTATCCGCTTTGCGATGTGTGTATCCCATTTGAGTTGGAAACGGGTTGATTTCCTTTTGAGGGAACATCTATCCAAACCTATGGGTGTGTGATCCAGTTTTGTGTATTTTTTTTTGTTGACTGCCTGGGCTAAAACGTTGATTACTTACGCTAAAGGAGTTTGCTCCTTTTAACATGGAATATACATATTTTACGAACGTTTGAATGGGAAGGTGCATATATAGTGTGTAAGGGAATCGGCTTGTATGTTAGGATGTGGTTATGACCACAAGAACGAGGTCATCACGAAAATTTAATTATTTCATTGTAGCAAAGGCAACGTACAACGATTTACCTAATGTAGCAGATGGAAAAAGGATTTTTCGGTGTTTGACTTTATGCGGGGGAGGTTTCTATTGGGGAAATGGAAATAAAATAATTTCTGCTGCAGGGTTCAGAAGTTTAAGGCCACTAAGTGGGGTATTACCTAGATGTTCTGCTGCCACAACTGAGCGCAATAATTAAGGCAAAAGCGAATTGTGTGATACTCTGCTGCCTTCTAGTGGGTGATTTATTTAGGCTTGTTCTTTTTTGACAGATAACTTCACGGGTAACTGGCCTGTGAAGCTCGAGAACTGAAATCTCCTGGTCGTCTGACGAACTATTTCAAACAAAGGTACAAGATTGTAGTAGAAGACAATGCCACAATCGGAAATGCTGCAATAGTACACTATATTTCCCGGTCATTGAACATACTCTAAGGTCAAAAGTGCTGTAAAGCCGTCAGAGGCAGACGCTTTGATCAAAGATGGAGTGTGATCGACAATCCCCAGATGTCTGCATTCTCTTAAAGCTAATTGTAACTAAATTGATTTTATTTTGTTTTTAAACTGATCGCTTCGTGGTCCCACGCTGGGCGCCACCTATCTAACGGATGGCTGAGCAACCTACCTCATTACCAGGCGTTTCTAGGGGAATCCTGCGGCTCTAATAATACGTTGGGAATTTGTTTTCTCCTACACTAGTGAGGTAGGTTATAAAGGTTCAATAGCCCTTGTACCCACCAACCAAGTGGATGAGATTCGAATATCTTCTCGATTTGGGGAACAATTCCAACGGTCTAAATGTTTTAGCTTGTTGTATTAAGCCCATCACCATTTGGTAAAAGGCTCATAGAGTTTTGCCTCTATTTATCAGCCAGCATTCAATTCGGTAGCATTTGAACCACAAACCAGTAAAAATAGACCATCGACTCCTCCCACGACTTTGCCAACAAGCTGCCGGCGGGCCAAGGATTTTTCATGTACCTATTGGTGCTGTGCAAAATCAAAGGAGCGCCATTAACGCACGCATAGGTACTTGAAAAGTAGGTGGAACGGAGTTTCTTCCTCCTCCTCATCCATGCAACTGCGACAGAAGTCATTAGCGATAACTCCAAGCCTTGCGGCATGTCTTCCTAGTATACAGTGGCCTGTTAGTACTCCGACAAGAGTTCCGATATGTGTTCTACTGACGTTTAACAGGACCTTTGTCCTGCGCCGATTTATTTGTGGCCAGGTCTGTTTTGCATGGTTGCAGGTGTCAAGTTCCCGCCATCTCTCACTAGCCTGTTGCAGTGCTAGTGTGGAGATGTTGTCAAGCTCTACTTTTTTGAAAAAAATATTAGCGAAGAGATTTTTGAAAAAATTTTTTTTACTGTCACTATTAGAATTGTTTGAAGAAACTTTTTGCATCAAAACATTGTTTCTGCATCAAGACATTTTTTTTTTTTGAACCGAGGAAAAAAGTAAAAAAGTAGACTTCTACAAAAGTTCCAAATTTTCAATGGGTACTTAATGAGTTAAGGAAAGTTTTATATCATTCAAACGGAATTTAAATGACCTTTCCATTGATACCAAAATTTACATGAAGTTTGTTCAAATTATGAGTAGAATTAACTTTAGTTTTGTCAAAATACTTATGCCGACCAGTGTATCTGTAGGTATGTCAGCTTTTCACATGTGCATCTTTTGTCGCATTTCTATAGTAGGTATACTTTATAGTAGCTATACTTTAACAACTATAGTAGGTATACTCTGATTTGGTAGCCACTGATTTTGGCCACCTCTTTTATGATAACGCCATACTGGGAACACTGGTGGTTAGTCATAATATAGTAAATTTAGTAAATGCACAGTGAAAAGTTGCTGACCAAGGCGCTTTCTGTAGACTTTCGCTACTCCAGGTGTACAGCAGTAGCGCAGTGGTTAGTGTGCTGGACTACTGTGCGAGGGATCCCAGGTTCGATCCCCGGAAAAACACAAATTACATCTTAAAGTTTTTTCTACTGCGCCACCTCTCGCGAACGTCTGACAAACATCCGAGAGTATGACTGTCATGAAAAAGCTTCTCAATTCAGAAGTTCGGACTCGGCATAAAATTGTAGGTCCCTTCCATTCGTCCCAAAAATAGAAACTCTCACAAAACGAATGGTTGCGAGAAGCTAGGCCTTGGATGTCACCCGCCTGTTGCGCCACCTATTTATTTATTTTTTTAGGTCTACAGCATGTTAAGGCGTCCAACATCGAATATCTTCTTCTGAGCTATTCGCAGCTTCTTTTATTTGGACTTGCCATATGGTTCTATGTGCAACAATATAATACTCAGTTTTGCCATTTTCCCTTCGAAATGTATCCACGTTGAAGATGGTAAATGCATTTCACGCATTAATTTGCAAATGATCGATTTGATTGACAGTTTGACCATCTAAAGAGCGTCATTCTGTTGCATGGTTAATCTATATACATATTGCATATTTCAAATGGTATAGCCACTATCTATTGTCCATGCTTACCAACAAACCCATCGAAGATGTTTTCCCTTCCAACCTTAGCATTCAAGTCTCCGAGAACAATTCTGATATCAGAAACTTCGTCATCGTAAGTCTGCAGCCTCCTTAGGTATTATGGCGTTCACAGCACACACGCTAATGATTTGGAAAGTTAGAATGGCGGGCAGGTGAACTTAAATTACATACTATACTAGTCGTTATAAGATGTAGAGGCTTCAAATAAGACGGGTGGCGATGGCGATATCATGAGATCAAGCCAAGTTGTAAAAATCTGACGTTTCGAAGACTCTTAGTGTTTGAGACAAAACGCGTCTGGAAAGACACTTAAGAAACCAATAATTTCCGTATCTGAGGTATAGTGGAAACGTTGATCTTTTCGAAACAGTAATAGATATAGTAATATATAACTAAACGTCTCCTATCGCTGCATCAAATTCAAAGACCTTTAAATATACTAACTCAATGCCATCCAAAGCCCATTATATCCAAAATAACATCTAAAACGAATAGCTAATGGAATACCAGCCCCCAGCAGAGCTCACAGCCAAACAAACCATAATATTTTCGTTCTGAAATGCGTTATACGTATATCTACCCCGCAACGCCGCAGGAAACAGAGATAGGAAACCAAAAATCATGAGATAATAAATACACACATCACCCCACCCGGAATCAATAAATAGTGATTTATTTACCGCAATTTTTATGAATAAAAATAAATCTAACGATCTCCGTATTATTTATGGACAACATTTGTTTCGCTACAGGGGCTGCCGATTTCCATGGCCTATTCCACTAAATGCGCCCACGAAGGGTTGAGCCTCGTTCGGTTGGAAGAATCAAGGACACAAACGTTTTATTGATCTGTGTGCTCATCCTCGCTAAATAACATACGACAACGAATGACATGAATCTTATTGAACACGTCCAAGCTACACACGAAATAGTATGAAACACTTAACACATCGTTGGCCGGATATGGCGTCCTTTTCATCGTCATTATTACCATCAACATCGTAATCATTACCCATCATCCTTGTTGTAGTAGTTGCTACAAATGAGGTGTAGGAGCCTTCTTCCAGGTCGTGCTTTCGATGAGAGAGACGACACATCTCTACTTTGGCAATTGACAGCCTTAAATGTAATCGATTGACATTCGGTTAATAGTGGACGTGACAAAGAGCTGCCGTGTCGTCGTCGGCGGTTTGGTTGGGTTCCTTGAACCTTTGGTTGATGGGAGTTTTTTTTTTTATTTTCGATTTACGTTGTGACACACACAACACCAAGGAGATAGGCAATCACATCGCAATGACAATCCAATTATAAGAGATTGAAAATTTAAACCAATAGTGGAAATGAAAAGAGGACGATGACAGGTGGAATGGTTATTGAAGGATTTGTGCTGGTCTTCTTAAAGGGGTAGACCGTAGACGTCTAATAATGTGGCCTTCAGTGGAGGACATTTTTTTTTGTTAACACAAATTTGCATATATGTCTGAGAAGTTTACACAACATCTGGCACAAGCATGCTTTTAAGTGTGGTGCGTGTTGGAGACTGTTTTTGAATAGGGTAATGCAAATAGGTAAGCTCTTGTGTGTCAGCCCCGGGTATCTTTCAGGCGAAAATGTTGTTGTTTATCCATTTTATTTTTACGTTTTTTGGTGATATGAATTTAAAAAAAGCAATATAGAGTTTTCTGCGAGAGTGTTTTGGCTAAATGCGGAGACTGGGGAATTGAGAATTTTTATATTCCGTGGAAAACCCAGGCGTTACCACATCTGCATAGGTAGCGAATTAATTATAATATTAAACCAAAAGGGATTCTGTAAAGTGTTTTCTGAAAAAATTCAATAACACCTCAATGGCTTTATATTATAAGTCTTATATGGGCACAAAGGCACCCTACAGAACAGCAACGAATATTACGATCGGAATATTAGTTCAAAGTGGTTCTAGGCTCTAGGGGAGTTTATAGCTAGGGATAGAAAGAAAAACATCTTCACCGGGGTGTTTAGTAGGTAAGCTCTGTATAGATTTTGTAGCAGGTCGGAATATACATTGATTAGAATATCACTTATAAGGTTATAACCATGTGGTCTCTGCTAATCTATGATATATTAAAGATGCTATAGATTCACAGCCAAACTTTTATATGACTAAGTTGGTACACATGTGTCCTTAGTGATTGAACACGCGATCATGGGCATGACTTTCATAGTTGCATTGTCGGTATCTCTTGCGAATAGATCCTCGTTTAGCAGAACCAATACGAATACATGGAGATACAGATGCTCTAAAATGTGTTGGTTGTCCGCAGTCCGCTATCTTTCGGACTAAAGAGGGTTTGGATCTTGGATGGCTGGATGTATTCTCGAGTGGTATGTTACTGGCTTCTTCGTAGAGTCTTGAACTTCTGATGTTTTTCTTCCGGATTCGATCGTAGTGGAGTCCTGTGCAGATACTTAGGAATTTTCTCTCAAAAATGGCCAGCTTTTTCATGTAGGTAGATACGTTTTTGAAATGGTGTACCAAATGGGGAAGCCGTAAGTTACTACCGGTATTATAAGCTGTTTGTACAGCAGCAGTTTGAGTCCGTTCTGTTTGGTTATCAGTGGTAGGTGAAACGCGAATGCTACCTTCCTCAGAACAGTGTTTAGGTGTGGATTGAATATGAACTACTCGTTATAGGTGACTCCAACGTATTTAATGTCGTTTGCTGTTACGTTTCGACAGTTGGTGGCAGACCGGCTACTACTTCTTCCTCTGATTGATCTTCTGATGTAGATTAGTTTGGATTTATCCGTGTTGATCCATATGCCCCATTTTTGGTAGCACTCGAAAAATTCCCTTGCATGGACTTCAACTCGTCCTGCTGCTTGGCTGGGGACATTGAGCTGCTATTTGTGGTGGAGTCGTTGGTGAAACGGCAGATGTTATTCGTGTTCTCAAACTGAAGCTGGTCGGATGTAAAAATGTTGAAAAGCAGTGGACCAATCAGTTTTGACGTTTGGGCTACACCGGTTCTGATGCTTTTTGTTTGTGAATGTCTGTCTTCTATTTGTACAAAAAAGGACCTGGAGTGACGAAAGCTACAAATTATGTTAATTTCCGCACCATTGCGCTTTTTATTCAAAATTTTATTTCATATTCAAGATTGTGTACAAAAATCCAAAATAAAATCCAAAATGAATCGCAATTGTCAAGCAACTGCTGATGCTTTGTTTAAGCCCCGAATGCAGGTTCTTCGAGACCCCAAAGGAAACCTGGTCATCACTACAATGTGCCGTAAGATTTGATCAAGGAAACTTTCCAGCAGCTTTTAATCATAAATTAAATCATGTAGAAAAAGTGATAATGCAAAAAAGAAACACACATATAGTCATTGTTTAATCTGGTCACCGCGCGAGTTGACACCATAAAAAGTTAAAATTAAAAGACCTTTTTTCACCAAAAAGTGGCTTTTTACAAAAAACTTTATTAGATTAATTGGGACTTGTCGCTTCAACGGTCGTCACGAAAAAGAAAAAGAAGAATCCAAGATGCCGAAAGCTAGCCGGCATACAAGATAAAAATTGAAGTTGGTTGGGGTTTGACATCTATGAATGAATAGGAAAAAACGTACTAGATTTTTTTACTGTGGTTCTCTTATTCATTCATAGATGTCAAACCCCAACCAACTTCAATTTTTATCTTGTAAGCCGGCTAGCTTCCGGCATCTCTGTTCTTTCCGCAAAGGGTCGAACCTTGCACCGGGTAATTCCAGTGCGAACCTTGTTGTTGAACTTCCTCAGCAAGGGAATGGATTTGTGGCTGAGTAAAACCACAATTTCAGTGCCCGCCTCGGAATATTCGCCAACCTCGAGAACCTCCCAGTTCCCGCTCTGGAGTACCGGATTGAGATGTCGGAGGTTTCTTTCTATCCTTTCCTTCGGGATATGCGGGCCGGGAATTGAAATCCGACATTTTGGTCGAGTGAACTCCAACAGGTCCTTCTTTACGGCAAGTCGCAAGTCGGCGTTTGCCCATGGAGCCTGTGTTTTCGCGACAAAGGTCTTCAACCAGTTCACCGCCAACTCATTGTCACACAGCAGGAGCTTAAAGCCTTTGTAGGTCGAGAGTTGCTCAAAGAAGGTGGTTTGTACCTCTTTGTTAACGACGCTGTTAACGCCATCCGCGTCGATTGGCGGTCGCTTGAGTCTGCCCGAGACTGAGGTGGATGGCAAAAGGCTTTCCTTCCTCGTCTCGACCAGTCCTCCAGCTGTTCGCCTAGTCGTCCCTGCCGTACGTCTCCTGTCGTCTTTGCGTGCGTTGGGCTTTCTCCCAATCGGACTGGATTTAGACTTAGTGCCCTTCTCCTGAACGGTTGGGAGTGGTTTGGGTCTGTTTGCAGCTGAGGTGGATGGCAAACGGCTTTCCCTCCTCGCTGTGTCCAGCTCTCCACCCAGTGCCTTTCGCCTGTCGGTCACGTACGTCTGGGGGTTTGAGCAGCTTGCAACCGGCTCGGAATCGGGTGATTTTGAGTCGGCTGCTGGCTGAAGTCTCTCAGCAACTGAAGTTGGGAGCAAGCGGCTTCCGCCCGCCCTCGTCGTAAGAGGTCTTCTTACCTTTTTTCCCCGTTTGTTGCTGTCTTCCCTAGTGGACCCCGCAGGCTTGAGCGTGTTGCGGGCTCTCTGCAGAGCCGCTCTTTCCTTGTCCGTAAAGGACATCGGATCACGCTTACTAAGCCGCCGAATTAGACGAAGTATGCATTGCGTCTACGATTCCGTATTGGCGTACTTGTCTTGTCGTCCCTAGTCGTTACTTGTGGACGGGGTATGTCCCGATCCACCTTACCAGTACTAACTACTGTAGCGAAGCTACATTTGGTAGAATTTCCATTGTCTGCAGGGCTGCTGTCGCCTGACGTATTAGCTGGCGACGACTTCTCCTCCAGAGAGTAGCTGCGGCTTGTCTCTTTTGGATTGGTCGTTGCCACATTACCGTCTTCCTTAGATACACTTCCTAGAAAATTTTATGAGCTGCGTCTTGTTTGCGTTAAATACAACCAAGTTGTCTTTTCCCCCACTTCAAGACTTTGTGCAGAAGCAGCTTTTAAATTTTCTTAGAAAAAGTCTATCAGAACTGGATTTGACTTAAAATCCGTTGATCAAATATTCAAGTGCAATAAATGCTAATCAGTGTCTTGAGTTGGGCTCTGTGATAGCCCTACAGCAAGTTAACATAATAATATATTTACTTTCAATTCTACACATAGAGTTTTAGGATCGAAAAAAAGGGGCAACACAAAGTAAAGTGGAAAAGTTTCTCCAAAACCAACATCTAAATATTGAACGAGAATGAGAAAACTTTAAATCGTATTCATGGACCAAGAGGAAATCAATTTGCACTTTCAAAAACTTTCAGAATTGAGATTGCAAATTACACACTCGTTGTCGAGATGCAGCTCTATCTCAACACCGCACCCGCTCCCCAGTCTCAAACCCTGTTCTATATGAGTTTTGTAATTTTTCGTTTCACTAAGCATAAATGGGAATTCTTGAGAGAACTTGCACAATTTCCATGAGCATCCAAAGACATAGAGACACATCCTGTTAGCCAATTTAATTTCATTTGGGAATCGAATAACGAAAATCTTGTTTCTCATTTCACTGGGAACAAAATAATCCTTAGAATCTGTCAATACAAAAACTGATTCCATTTTGCCCTCACGCATGGCTCCTAGAATTTGGATAGCAACAACGAAAAGACAAAATACACTTTAGCATCAATCATTCAATGTACAAGTACATGTCTTTTGGATGGATATTCGTCTTCCATTTGAGTAGCATTTCCATGTAGTAGTTTTTTTTTTCCTTTTCTTGTTTTTTGTAATTTTTGTGAACGACGAACTCAACGATGGAAAATCCATCAAAGAAGATTGATTAGGTTTTAACCATTTAACAAATTTCCCTAGTCCATTGGACAACTCTCCATGAGGTGGGTTACAGATGGCCCGGCACATTGTGGCTTTACGAATGTATCTGGGGCAGCAATTGCTCAAAGGTAAATCTGGTCGATGTTCGACCCTTAGTTTGTTTGTCAGTAGGGATTTCATGGTGTATTTTTCTTTCGTATCACAGTTTGGAATTCAATTTTAAACATTTTGTAAAACTCATAAAGCAGTTCTTAAGGACACCAATCTTGTAAATGGCTTCAGGTTAAATAAATTCAATATGAAATAAAACAATGTCACAGTTAGATACTTGTTGATTGGAAAATCGAGCAAACAGTGCGTCTAGATCAGATGTGGTGGTCGTCTACTGATGAGCCCGTCACATATTGGGGCGAAATACATTTTTGGAGTAGAGGCCACCATAAATTTGAAAAAGACTTCAAGCAATGTTAATGTCTATACTATTAGCTTTATTTAATAGATAATTTATTACTGTTTAAAAATGATTTCGGGCATATAAGCACAGCGCCAGCGGCTAGTTCGAATAAAGCGCAATCGTGCAGTCCAATTTTAGACAACTTTGTCGAACAACTGGGGCCGTATATCAGTAATAATACGGGGAATATTGACTTCCAAATCGTCCATCGTCTCTAGTTTATCGGCATAGACTAGTGACTCAGATACCCCTAAAAAAAGTAATCCAAATATCACACAATCACACAATCGTGGATGCCAGTCTACAGGTGGAGTACGCGAAATTATGCGCTCAGGAAATGTTTCCAGCCATCTGGTTGAACCCAAAGGTCAGTCGCGGCCAAGATCTTTCCGTAAAATTTTCCACAAAGTCGATGGGCATCGCCCCAATTGTTGTGTACTGCGCTCCACAATGACAATAACTTCTTCTCTACGCACTGTTTGTCATCTTTGGGGATCCGGATGCGTATTATCCACTAGAATTCATCGTGTTCCGAATAACTTGCTCAGATGGACGATCGGCAATTATATCGACCGTAAAATCGACGAAGCGCATGATAAGTTTTCCCAACCGAACCAAGTTTTTCAAAATAAGTTTGCACAATTTGCACGCGTCTTTCTGACGTTTATCTATTTATCATTAAATGGCAAAACGTTGATACTAACCACAAATCAACATTCAATCTGTAGAAACAGTGTTGCAAGTCTAAAAACCAAACTTAAAAAAAAACACCCTTTACTTGTACAATTCGCTTCTTTAATAGAAAATAATTGCGTTCGATTCTAGAAGTGAACGTTAGAGTTTGAGGATCTCTATTTATTGTTAAGTAGTTCCCTACTTGCATAGATAGCGCAACAGTTCGCGATAAATCTGGGCCTTAACCAACACACCTCTCCAATTAGCTCGAATTGCTCGATCTTTAGCTAGGTTAGGTTAGGTTAGGTTTGTGGGCTGGCGAGGATTTTCTCCGTGCCACACTCAGGTCAATACTGACCCATTGTGATTCCCATAGGGGGAAAGAGGTTATCCCTTACCCATTATAACCCTGTATTCAAATTACATACTGTGCTGCTACATACAAACCATCTTGTTGATTTGACGAAGTTCATTATCTTGTCTATTGATGTACTGGAAAGCTCGTCTAGGTCGTTGAAGAAGTGACTCCCTAGGAATTTGTACCTGGTGTGTTGGAGACTTGGGCAGTTACATAAGAAGTGGGTTGTATCCTCAAGAGCTTCCTCATCACCGCAGCCTCTGCCAAGTTCTTCTTCCGTTAAGCCCATTTTCTTCATATGGTAAACCGCAAGGTGTTGTGCCCTGTTATGATACCTACGAGGGTGGACAGGGATTTCCTATCCTTCCGCATTGTCTTCTCGGTTTTGGAATCATTGAAGGACGGCCATAGCATTCTTGTGGTATTACAAGGTGGCCCATCTTGCGTTAGCCTCACTTGTGGCTTTCCTCCCTGCTTCAAGCTTGAGTGTGCAAGGCGGGATGTCCACAGAGGGATCAGCTTGTTTTGAAACAGCTGTCGAACCTTGTCTTGCTAATTCGTCTGCTTTCTCATTGCCTGAAATGCCTTCATGTCCTGGAACCCAGCAGAGTGATACCTTGTGCTGTGTACCAAGAGCCTTGAGTTCTTCGCGACAGCACTTCACAAGCTTCGATTTTATTTCTGGTCCAGTTCTGGCTTTTTTTGCTGCCTGGCTGTCGATAAAGAAGGTAATACCTTCAGGTGGTATTTCCCTTACCACAGACTCACGGGCTGCTGTTGTCACTGCCAGGACCTCTGCTTGGAAAACGCTGCTATGGTCGGGGAGGCGAATCGATTTTCATATACCCAGCGATTCAGAGAAGACACCTGACCCTACTCCAGTGTCCATTTTTGTTCCGTCTCTGAATACGGCTATGGTTGGTGTGCTAGGTACGAGTCCGTCTCTCCATTCTTCCCTGCTGGAATAGGCGCTAGAGAAGGGTCTTGTAAATTCTTTAGCTAACTGCCACTCAGCTGTCGACGTGGAAAATCTTCGAGTATTGCTTTATAAGGGTGGCTCCATAAATCCCTGAAAAATTAAATAAAACATAGTCTCCTTTTACACTTCATCCAACGTTTATCCAATTTGTTTAAGC
The DNA here is from genome assembly GCA_949372485.1 of Cheilosia soror. Lineage (NCBI taxonomy): Eukaryota > Metazoa > Arthropoda > Insecta > Diptera > Syrphidae > Cheilosia > Cheilosia soror. The sequence goes on from OX443561.1 coordinate 121,126,294, forward strand.
CCCTCAAAAGCGTTTGTTTTAACGATGACCTCTTCATTCGACCCAAATCTCTTACCTCCGAGCCATTTCTTCATGTTTGGAAACACTGGGCTAAATCTGGTCGCCCCATTATTGCAACCCCAGTTCCGAACTTGAACAAACACGGCACAAAGATTTTTTCAGCCAAGATATTACATTGATAACTGACTCGAAGTGAACTACTCGAGGCTTTTAAAGAAGCCACTGACATAATTCCTACCAGTCTTCGTTGGGCTTATAAAAAAGTATGAATTTTGATTTTGTTTTTCAAGCACAATAGGTATAGCAAGTAATGTCAATCCCTTTATATAATTCTCTACAAGTTGTCTTTGGGGGATGTTTAGCTAGGTTGAGCACCGCCTGGTGTCGAAGGGTTTTTGACAATGGATGCCTCTAAACATCTGACGTTGTCTTGGAATCGTACGGATGATCGATTTACTGAAAATAAAGGCGGTGGCCACGGTATAGTGGTTAAAGTGACCCGAGCGGTATTGGTTCGAGTACCCGGCGAGGGACAGCAATACTCTGCCACCGACCATGAAGAGAAACGAATAATATCAGAGTTTGTCCACTATTACATAAAAACGGTTTCTGCTTTTGGTAGTACAATGTCCTGACTGCTCCAGGAATTGGAAATTCTCTTTTCTATAGAACAAACAAAAAAAATACTGAAAACAGGATGCAAAACGCACGATGGTATTGCCAAACTAGAAGAGAAAAACAAATTATTGAAAAAAATTTTGTTCACTTTGAAAAATATACATTTTCAAAACCATATTGATATTTACAAAGTGCAAGCTTGCACTTGAAGAAAATCGAATTGAATTTGAATAAACCATCAAATAGTCATATCACTTTATGTGGCCCGTCAATGACACTCACTGGCATAGGGCCATTCCAAATGAATATCATATCCAATCAACTTTTTGTTAAACCCAACCGACTTATACGAACAACTTTCGAAACACAATAAATTCAAAATTACGATTCTAGTAAAACAATTGCCGGCGCAAAATGAGTTAGAAAGTGGTCCAAGCACAAACATCCGCACCGTAAGTCTGTAAAACTTTTCCATGGTAATTGGAGCAATTAAAATGTGCAACCCTCTCTGTACGGAGTCAGGAAAAAAAAACCACATTCATTCCTGAACAAAACATAACTGGACTACAGAGATAGCCCCGACCTAGTCATCCCTCCAACTTTATTGCATGCGCTTAGTTCAACTATATCTGAGAACGACTCTCTGTTCCACTTCCCTTTGCTCACTTGCCCCTTTGCGGGAACAAGTGTTTAACACCCTGAAGGGCGGAGATCCTTTGGCTTCTACCGCAAAACACATCGGAGCTGTGAGATACAGTACAACAATCAAACAATGAAATCTCCGTCCGGTCGGTGCAACGAGGCAACAACTTTTGTTGCAGACGTTTTCGAATTTCAGAGAGTGTTGCCCAAGTTTCGGCTGAATCGAGCAGAGGAAGTACTTAGAGTTTGCCGCTTCATATAAAGTAATTACTAGGGATTTTGAGAAAATCCTAATCTCGTATAGAAGCCTCCATCCCGACGGCGACCGACACGCAGCATGTGGAGTATTCATAAAAGAGTCCCCTTCCGAGTCGGACCCGGTTGACCACTGAATGCCATCGCTTTTGGGCTGGTTGCACATATAATTATAGTATACAAATAGTACTGAAGGCATGTTGCCGTCAGTGGTTAGAAGCTTATGGTTGGCTTAATCGAACTGACATCTTAATTGGAGAGAGATTTAAGCGAATCGCATGAATAAGGCCGCGGGAATGCCGGACAAAGGAGCTGCGTGTGCAATGAATTAATTATTATAATGAATTATTGAATCGTAGGGATCTATAGTGCCATAGCCAACAACGGCTGAATTAATAATTTCTGAAAGATGTATCTAAAGTAGTATTACAAATTCAAAAGTAATTCTGTCTGTCAGTTTGTTTGTTACCTTTCCAAGACTACACCTTTGGACGAATCATAAAGTAATTTAGCAAAGGGATAGTGTATTACCTTGGGAAGGACATGGTGATATTTTGTACTGAATATATTCGAGGTAGGGGAATGAAGAGTTGTTTTTGTCAAAAAAAAAAGTCAAAAAAGAATTGATTCTACAAATAACAATAAAATGTAAAATTCTATTTCTTGAATTTATAAGCTAATGATGAAAAATGGACAATGAACAAAGTTCTTTCCGAAATTTTGACGGGATTGGAAAACGGGGCGTGGAACTCACATACAACTAAGATATTTAAATACTTTATTTTGACATTTATTATAGCTTTAGCCTTGAAATTTGGTTATATTTCCTTTTTTGAAAGCATTTTACAAAGTGTGGGTTTGATTCGACAAAGAGACGTGGCATCTTCTATACAAAAAATCACTGCAAAGTCTTTTTTGCAACACTCCCGGGAGCTGAAGTTGTATAACTTGGAACATTGATGCGCATTGTTCCATTGACATTGCATCAACTATTGATTTATTTTTATTGAAATGCACTTGTCACAGTCTGACAACTGACTTTTAAGGTTAACCATACTTTTTTATTTGAACACTTTCTTTGAATTAGGTTGTTAAGTTACGTAAAAGGAATCAAGTGGATAAACGCGCTTAGAGCTTTGCTTATCCTTCAGTTTCAATGGCAGTAGTCATACAAATAAAGTAAAGTACACATTTCAAAACTCTAAATTATGCTACATGCTGCGAACGATTTGACTATGCAAGGCTTTATCTTTCTTTCTTTTAAAGCAAAATTATCTACTGTTTGGTCATAAAATTTCTCTTTGGCTTGTGTAATGGTTTTCAAACGTAATAAGGGCTAAAGGACCCCGCAGATTTTCTATGGGAAACCCCCCTTGGTGAAATTCGCTGGAATCGATATATTATGTTATTCCTTTCGAGCTCCTGATCAAAAGTTCTCATGATCGGAAATGGACAGCTTTCGAGATATCGGGGGTAAAATGTTGTGCGTACAAGCACCTTTACAGCTCAGCTAAGCTAAAAATTGATCCAGGAGTGGTTTCGAACAGGGTTTAAAGTAGGGGATGAATGTTTGGATTTGGTCATGTATTTTAATGGATTGCTCTCTAACCAGTTAAGGTTTAAGTGTTGGGGCTATAGTTTTTGTAAACAATGACCGATTTTTGTAGTTCATTTACACAGAAGTTTATGCTAGAATCATGGCGAAAGTGTCGAATACAATGGCCATGATATAGACCCTTTTTTCTACGTGACGTTTATAATAAACGACAGCTGGAGTCTTTTGAGTCGAGCCGTTAAAGTGTCATTTTAGTGTAGTTCTTAAACTTGTAATAGACAATAACTGGCGTTTTACGTGTCCTTTTTGAAAGTATAACGACTAAAACAGTGTAAAGCGCCTTAAAACACGCCACATTTAATACCGAATTTAAGAAACCCATGTAGGTATCGTTTAATATAGACGTCATGTAGAATAAGGGTGATCTGGGAGAAAACCCAGGAAGTTCAAATCGATACTATAGTCATTGCTATTGACTTTTTTCAACAAAAAAATATATAAAAAAAATCGCAGTCAGCGGGGATGCGTTTTGCGTGGTTGCGCCCAATAAATTGCTATATTCCTTAACCACATTAACTACCGTCGGAAGACTGGGGTGAACACGGACTTCTGTCAAAAACGATACGAAAACCGGGTTTCAAAACACGAAAAAAAAAAATCATGCGAAAATTGGTTTCATACAACTCCTGGGGTTTTTTATTCTTCCTCATAGCAAACGTTTCGCAAGCAGTGTAGTTGAAATTGCATACTTTAAGGGTTATTTTAACAGTTCGGGAAACTTTTGTTCCCCCAGAAAGATGCCAAGAGCATCAGCATCGCCATATTGAAGACACACAGCTTTGATAGAGTCCAACCCATTACTGCTCCAAAGATGTGTCTTTCTTTTGACACCTAAGAAATAGCTACAAATGGGACTTAACTCTTGAAATAATCAAAGAAAATAAAAAAATGTCATTGAAAAAGCCAGTCGTTGTTTTCCTTTCGCACGAAACGAAAATGCTTTTCGTTTATGAAGTTACATGAAACAAAACATTCGAGCGAAACGAAAATGATTGAACGTTCTTGCTCTCAGTAGCGAGGTAAGACGCTTTTGTAAAGGATCTAAATTTGCAAATTTGCCCCATTTAAATGAAACAACCATCAGTGTCTGTGACGTCTGTGAAAAAGGCGATACAATGTTCAGCACTTAGATATATAAACAGTTACACACCGACCATCTACTGATTGTCAAGAGGATTGTCATGGCGGAAATTGTGCCCATATAAACCGAAACGAGTTTGTCAACCAAAGCACAGGTTAGACCAGGCCTGGAATATTGCTCCCATATATGGAGCTCGGCCCCAAAACATTCACTTAACCTACTTGACAGCATACAGAGACGAGCAGTTCGACTTATTGGAGACCCTACACTCACATCGAATCTGTAACCGTTGGAGCACAGAAGACAAGTCGCTGACCTATGCTTGTTCTATAGGTAAAGGTACTTCCATGGTAGATGTTCCGAGGAACTCAAGGACATTATCCCTCGAAATGCAACTTTTGGGCGCCCCACAAGATAGGCAGCTAATGCTCATGACCATATACAGTATACACTTAACAACCGCGAGGACATCATCTTTCCAAAACTCCTTCTGTTACAGGACAAGCAAACTTTGGAACTCGCTTCCTGGGGGATATATTTCCAGAAGACTACATTTGCAGCAATTTAAGTGCAGAACTAACATACATCTGCAAGCATCTCGGGGCGCTGACGAAGCGTTATAGGTTTGCCTTTCCCGGGAGAAGTATTTAAAAAAAAAGAGTTATAATGTTTCCAGTTCCAGACAACGATTGAACCAATCAGACAAACGCTGTCCAGTACTTTTGGATGAATAAAAATGCACCCTCATGCTAAACTATCCCTTTTATAAATAGACAATATAAATAACCATGAGTCTCATTATACATCATCCTTAATGCACTTACTCAAATTTTTACCTACGACATGGAATATAAAGTTCCTCTCCAGGAAACATAAAGTTCAAGTTGTAAAATAAAAATTCAACAATGGATTTGGTTATGAAACAAGTCAGATTTTCTATTTCTGTACAAGTTAAGCGAAAGGATAATCCTCTTCGAAAGGATTCTCCTAGCGGATACAAAATTCCAAACAAATTATGTTTCTCCTTCTTGTTCACCGCGAAGTTTGTTTTTTGTTTCCTGCAAAAATGGCCCCACAGCAAAACGCAAATTACAAGAATCCTTCTGGATAATTTCCACTGTTTGTACAATATTTGGAAGGATATACAGAACTCCCAGCTGCGCACATCCTCTTGCATTCTATTATATTAAACCACATCCTGTAACTTTTCTTTCACAAGTATATTTATATCACCGAGTGATGGACAGTTTTTCTAAGTACATTACTTAAGCTTATATCTTGGTTTCACTCCAAGGATATGGGAGAACTTTATGCCCATCCAATGGCAAAAAGGATACGAACTTATGCACCTTGGCATGAAACAAATTTGAATATGCACCACGCTGGCTGTCGCGAAACAAAGAAATGAAAAATGAGCCAAACTGAAAGAGGACGAATACCAAAAGAAACTAAAAAGCGAAATTGAAACGGCTATTAAGGAAATATTACATTTTCACCCAACGAACTCCTACAACGCCGTCTCGAATCCAATAGAGCAGGATACGATATCCATAATGATGGTGGGAAGTGGGAATGATGGGAATGGTGGGAATAATAAATTTGCCAACATTGCGCCGTAATTGAAAATGTCGGCCATTCTTCTCGTCCGACTTTAAGGATAAATAATTATTATTATATGTAGGCACGTCCTTATGACTGCATACAGCAAACTGTACGGCCATAGTTGCAGTCAAAGTAATAACTTGTTTTTTTCACTATACCCTGCTACTGAAAAGGAACTATGCTGTTCTACTATACTTCCGTCATTGTTGATGTTGTATGAGTGTATATAGTTTCTATCCAAAAAGTTGTGCTCATTTTCGAGATCGGTTTGTGGAAATGAAAAACCAAAAAGAATACGGCAAAAACAAAATCAGGATTCTTGTGTGCATGAAGTCGAAATCAATCTTTCGAAGCAGATTACTGCATTCAACACAGAGCACTACATATACATACGTAAGTAAAATACTCGTAAGTAGGAGTGGGTAGTAGGGAAAATGGATTTTTTTTTGTTTTGTTTTTGGAAAAGGGATAAAAGCATTTGCTGACGATGTGGAGAAGAAGCCCTTTCCCGGCTCCAGATGGTGTTTATGCATTTGGAACGTGCAGCTTGTATATTTAAAATGCAGGCGAATTAAGAGGACGTTTATACTCCGTTTATAGTCGTTTAACCTCTGGCTCCAGTCTGTGTCGACGATTTAGTACGTGACCTCTATAATATACGGTGTAATACTGCAACAGATTTAACTGCAGTTAATGGATTGCCAAGCTAAAATTACACGCAAAATTGAGGCATATCGGGTGCGGGAGAACTTGCACATTGGGTGACCGATTTATCAACAAAAAAAAGAAGAATATTTAAAGAAAATTTAAATCAATTGGATATTGGATCTATTAAGATTTGGCATTGTTTTCGAAACCGGACCATTAATTTATGTCATACACTTTGCAGTTATATACCTAATAGGTTCAGAGTTCTTTTGGAAAATATTTTTTTTTTCAACTTAGAAGCTTTTTTAAAAAACAGACAAATTCCTTAACATGCACCACCGCTCTGTTTTTTTTTGTGTTTCTCCTTCTACATTCGTTATTTGACAGTTAAAACTTTGATTCACGTCAAGATCGGCAAAGACTATTAAAGTGCTGACAATTTTGAATGCTTTAAAACTATTTTGGAAAAAAACAGGATGAATAAAAATGGAAACAGACGACAAAAAAGCATACCCCAAATAAAGGTAAGAACTAATACAATGCGATGCCCATAGGAAAATGAAAAAATTTTCAAAGTTATTCGAATTTTTTGACTTAGAATCCAAAATCAGGACGAAAGCAGGGTAAACATCATATCGACTATGAGAAAAGTGACCAGAAGTATCCCACTCCCAAGGACGCAACAATTTTGGAAGTATAATCACCCTGGAACGAAAGCAGAAATGGCTGCATTTCGGTAGGCGCAATGGAAAGATTTGAAAGATCAATAGCCGATCGTCATCAAAGTTGCAACCGTGGAATAATAGAGATGTTGCTTCCATTGCGAAAAATGACGAATAATTCGAATATCTGAAGATCTCAAAGTGTTGTCACTTGGGATTTCAAAAATGTGGTAGATTGGAAGGAAAAAAGAGTAGTCGATTTAATAAATGGGTGGTAGATTTGAAGTTTATATGCACCATTACAATTAGTCACAGTAAAATCAGCAAATATGTATAGGTAATGTGCGATCCCAGCAATCACTGGTCGGATAAGTTCTCCTGGAACTCTCATTAGCTGGTATGAATATAATCATCTTGAATCACGGAAACTTCTCAATGACCGGCATAACGGTTTTCGTGGCAACAGATCCACTGATGATTTTATGACTTATCTTACCGGAAAGCGGGAACAATCTCTCCACTACTCTGGTGAAATAAAGATTGTTGCGCTTGATATTTTAAAATCATTTGACAGAGTTTGACACCAAGCTCTTTTGTCAAAAATGCGTGCTTATGGGATCGATGCGACTTTTTTTCAATGGATTAGAAACTACATTTCTGGCCACTCAATTCAAGTTGTTTTGGATGGTTTCACGTCTGAAACTTACCATATAAATGCTAGTGTTCCCCAAACCCCAAGCCTCCGTTCTGTCTCCGACTCTCTTTCTCATTTTTATAAATGATCTCTTGTCTGCAACTTCTAATCCAATTTTTCCCTTCGCTGATGACTTACCTTCTCATATTTATTCCAGGACTCACGTAATTGCTCTTCGGGCAATATGTGGAACGGCAACATATGTTAAACTCATTAAATTCTGACCTTGATAGCATTTTAAAAAAGGTTTACCCAATAGGGTGGAGTTTAATGCTTCCTAAACGCAATTCTGTTTGCTATCCCTAAAGCAAAAACCAAATCTTCAGCCATTATCAATGAATGGCTTTTATATTTTCGAAACCGAAAGACTTTCCATTTTCTGTATGTGTGTCCATGAAACACGTCGTTAGAACGACCATATACACGAAGTCTTCAAGAACGCTGCGAAATGTCTAAGTTGCGTCAAACGGTGCTAGAAATATTTTACCCCTTTTGATCTAGCTACAATATGTAAGGCGTTCATTCGCCCCAAACTTGAGTACGCTTCTCATTATCTGGTCAGGTGCGCCGAAAACCACATTGCACGATTGCACCTACTGGAAAGGATACAAAACCGCGCGTGAAAACTAATTGGAGACACGAACATAGGGCGTCAAATGTCAATCTATCGCTCGAAATTCTTAATCGAACTCACTGAGGAACAAAACCTTCTTAGCGAACGAAATGGAAATTGGCTGTTTTGCTGGGATATGAAACTGTAGACTGAAGATGTTAATGACGACACGAATGATAAAAATATCAATCAAAATTGCGCCTCGCTTTCATTTTCTTATCGATATGAAAGCATAGAGAACTAAAAATATTTAACATTGGAATAACAAAACGTGGTAGAATTTGTGGGTGCAGTGGTAGCTGTGGTAGATTGAACAAATATTAAGAAATTGTGGTAGATCTACCACATTGTGGTAGAAGTGACACCACTGAATTCCCAATCCATTTAGACCCGAATTAATTTTGGCTTCCAATTTTAATGATTTTTTTCAGTTTTTTCTGCTCTAAAATCAATAAGTCAAGTCGAAATATTTTTCCCAATAGTGAAAGTGGAGTTATGAGGTGTTGCGAAAATGCAACACTGGGTCTTAAGTACATACACGACACAAAACTTTTTTTTATTGAGATATTATTATTTAATTCACTTTTAAAGAAAACTATACAAACTACAAAAATAAAAGTCTATTTTAGTTTCGCATGAAAAGACAAAAAACATTTGTCATGAAGTGCAACATCACAAGTTCCGCACTTTTTCACGGTTTGGCTTCCACAACATCATAGTCATCGACATCGGAGTCTCTTATTCGAATGTTCCATTATATGTTTACCTGATCGAAGAAACATGGTCATTTTGGTCATTTTTGAAGGACGTTCGCCACCCATTGGCGCAGACCCATACTTAGAATCGATTGCAGCAACTATTTGACGGCGAAACTCCAGCGCATCCAATTTCAACCCAAAGCATCTCGACAGTGTCCAGGCATTCGCAACCGCAACATCTAGCATCCACATAAATATAGGACAGTACCACTTCTTTCCGCGAGTTGAAATCCTATAATTGGATACATTGTTGTCTAATTGGTCAACTCCGCCCATGTATTTATTGTACTGCTTGTTGACGAAAGGCTGCGGAACATCACATTTTGTTTTTGTCTCGTTGTTGAATCTCTTGGCATCACCAATTGGATGAAGACAGTGCACATTAGAGAGCATTGAAAGGGCCTGATTATCTTTCCAACGAGTAAGAAGAAGTTGATTGTTCTTGTGAACGAAAGATTGGTACACTCCCCTTTTCTCCCTGTTGAACTTCTTTTTATCGACCATATTTATGCTTTTTAGCCTGTTTTCCCTTAGAGTTCCCGTGCCGCCGCATCCAATTTTTGTTAGCTTATTGGTTAGGCCAGGGCTTGTGAAAAAGTTGTCATAAAAATATGAAAACCCTTTAGCAATTCCTGCTTTATAATTGTTGCTAAGCTTAGCACGACCAGTTCGCCAAGAAAAATTTGGGGATTCCTATTTTTATTGCGTCATTGATACAGATCAAATTGTACGTAGTATCCAAGACGAGCTGCTGCTAAAGGGTTTTCCAATGAAAGGTGTTATTGTGAATGGCCCGCTATTTTGGTAGCTGCCACTTTTGAAGCTTTTATTCTTTGACATTTGACAAGTAGAAACTACGCCATTACTAAAAATGGAACGATACCTACACGCTTCAACAACGCATTGAAATTATTAAAATTCACTACAAAAATGGTGAATATCTTGCAATCACAGTTCGCAAAACTAAAGCAGTTTTTGGTCGTAGTGAAGCACCTTTTCGGACCGCAATACAGAAATTGGTGGAAAAATTCGAGCTATTGGGACAAGTTAGTGAAGTGAAGAATAAAACCCGTGCACGTCGCTCAAGAACAACTGAGAATATTGCTGCTGTAGCCCAAAGTGTTGAAGAAAACCTAGGTTTGTCCATTCCTAGTCGTTCTTTGGAATTGGGCATTCCACAAACGTCATTACACCGTAGTTTTCATAAAGACTTGGGTCTTAAGGTTTATAAAGTTCAGTTAACACAAGAACTCAAGCCGGCCGATCATCAACGACGTCGTGTCTTTGCTGATTGGGTCCTTGAAATGCATGAACATGATCCGGAATTCCATCGATAAATCATCTTGACTGATGAGGCCCATTTCCACCTCGGTGGCAACATCAACAAGCAAAATTGTCGCACCTGGGGCTCGGAAAACCCAAGAGTTCTTCCTTTGGGGCCACGTGAAAGATAAGGTCTACGCCAACAGCCCAGCGTCGATTCAAGACCTCAAAGTTAAAATTCGTGAGGTTATCGAGGACATAGGGCAGCCACTTTGCGATTTGGTTATGGAAAATTTCATGAAAAGGATATGGTCCTGTAAGCGTGCTCGTGGTGGCCATTTGGCTGATGTTGTTTTTCATTATTAACGGCATACCTTCCTCTTTATTATGAAATAAACATCCGATCATTTATCTCAAAAAATGGCATTTTTCTTTGAATACCAAAATAACACCTCTTATTGGAAAACCCTTTACTATGCAACAAAATTATGAGTCATTCGAGTGCCGCTTTACCTACGGAACATTAACATAATTTACTAATTGCTTCATGAAAAAACTGTCCAAGTGTTTGAAGACAGAGGTAGAGACCTGGGCCAGAATACATGTCAACCCGAGTAAAACCGAGCTAGTACTTTTTACCACCCAAACCAAAATACCCAACTTCTCCCTTATTTACCTAAATGACTCTCCCTATCGATCAGTGCTATAATATATATCTGGGAGTGATCTTGGATCCCAAACTGAACTGGAGACTTGCTGGGACTTGTAACCAAAACTAACCCTGTTCACAGTTGTGGTGCAATCAATTCTCACCTATGGGTCAATAGTATATGGTGATCGGCTTTAAAAATAGCTTATAATATAACCAAATTCAACAAAGCCCAAAGAATGGCATTACAGCTCTACGGTCAACACCGTCAGACAGAGAGTCGGGGTGGCAATGGAAGAACATGTGCTCCGCCTTTTTAGCTGGCTTCCCGCTATCACTCCTCCAAATCTCAAAGGAACACCACTCGAGTTCATCATTAGCACCGCGAAATATCTGGGGCTGAGGCTGGACAGGAAGCTCTTATGGATATAAATTATTACCGAACGCGCTAGGAAGTCTCTATAGTTCTTTAAAAGGACTGTAGGCTCTCGATGGGGCCAATATAATGCATTGGCTTTATACTGCGGTCATAAGACCGATAATTCTATTTGGCTTCGTTGTGTGGTGGCCGACCTTGAACAAAAGTTCCAATCTAAGGGTCTTAGAGCAGATTCAGCGCTTGGCATGTATGTGCATCACGGGCGCACTGAGGACGGGCGAAAACCATGCTTAACCTACTTCCACTAGACATCGTCAGTAAAGGATATGCCACCAACGTGGCGATCAGATTAAGGGAAGGGAAACACTGGAGAGGACAACCAACTGGACATGCCAGCATCCTTCTATAGACGATCTTACTGCCCACCACTACCGACTATCTGCCTACGAAAATCAATTTCGAAAGAGGCTTCACCCATGAAATACCGGACAGAAACCAGTGGGATTCACAAACTGTCCTACACAAATCACTGTCACATCCCAGGGAACTGTGCAGCAGACGAACTAGCAAGGCGAGGCTCCTATGGCATGGAAAGCATAAGCCTGGCACAACGTGTATGCACCACTTTCCCACGCAAAACAAATAATTCATGCGGACGCAGTGATGAGTGCAGCCTTCAGATGGAAACATTTGGGATACTGCCAAGCTCACCTGGCCAATTCTGGACGCAAAGCGATCCAAGGAGCTTCTTCGACTTAATAGATCCAGCATCTCGAAAGTAGTTAATGTGATCTCAGGGCACTGCATATTAGGCAGACACGCGCAAAGGCTCGGTCTGCCATACAATGACTTCTGTAGAAGCTATAGAGACGAGGAGGAGGACGAGTCTGTCACTCACTTTTTTTGCAGCTGCCCTGCCCTGGTCAATCTGAGAAAGGCCTACTTAGGAAACTATTTTCTCAATGATCTCAGTGATCTAGGTTACACCAGCGCCGCTAACATTCTTAGCTTTATAACCGGCAGCAAATGGTTTACATGAGTAGCCAGTAAAGAAACAGCTCAACGAATTAAGATGTACCTAATCCATATTAATTAAATTAGCTAATCAACTTTTCATAAAAAATCTTTATTTTTTTATTTAAAACACTCGTAACGAAGGCAAAATAGCGAACATTTCCATTTAAAATTATCTACTGTCAAAATACATATTTAAGTTAAAGGTTAAAAATAATTATTGGTAAGGCACATTGTTATTTTGTTATCAAACTTCTTAAAGATTGTTGTTCTTTAGACCTTTTTCAAGACCCTAAAGAAAACTTAAAGGAGCATTGCTGTGCACTTATACTTTTGACGTTCACTGCCTATGGACCATTTGCCCGAAAGTCAATTAATGACAGCGTGAATAAAGATAAATTATACCGCACTATATATAACTTTCGAGAGATATTCGAATCATCTGTTTATATGAGATCTGTTTCATCCAATGGGTCTTGACCCAATGTTTTCCCAAGATCCTCATTCTTCTGCCAGCCAAAGTCGGACATTGACACAATATATGTGCCGCTGTCTCAGATTCCTCCAGGCATAGCTTACAAGTATCATCTTCTCTAAGGTCCATATTCCTTAAATGATACCCGAAATTACCATGACCTGTAGTTAATGCCACCACCCATTTCAATGTTCCTCGACTCATGCTTAGAACCTTTCTCTGAGTGGAGCAGGTCGGCCATTGTATTGCCATTTTAGCTTGTCTACATTGTTCCACGGTTGACCACCTTCTCAGATGTTTTGCCGTGATCCATTTGTTAATCAGCTGTTATACCATTCCTCTACCAATTGGAGAGAATGGTTCTGGTCCCAGCAACTTTTCAGTTGACCCCTGTTTTGCAAGGGAGTCCGCCTTTTCGTTGCCGTCGATCCCTATATGTCCTCGTACCCAAGTCAGTGTTACCTGATTTTTAGATGAACACTTATTGAGCTTGAATACACATTCCAGTGCCAGTGATGTTGTGATGGTTGTCCGCTCCATGCATCTAATCACCGCCTGGTTGTCCAGTGCTATTAGGATATTTCATCCTTCCACCTGACTCTTAAGCAAGTAATCCAACGCATGCAGCAAAGCAATCATCTCAGCCTGGTATACTGAAGTGTGGTTCCCGAGGCTAATGTGACTGGCTAGTTCCAGATCTTCTGAAAAGATTCCGGCCCCCGCTCCGCCATCCATCATGGATCCGTCTGTGAAAATCACAATTTCACCATAGGTATACTCCCAGATACTTAACCTTCTTGGTCGTTGTTAGTTCCGATCCGAAAAGTGTTAAGGGCTGAAATTCCAGATTGATCCTCTTCCTAGTGAAGATTATTAGATCTGTTTTCCCCGCATTAATGAAGAGTCCTTGTTCTAGACACCACCGTTCAACTACTTTGAGTGCACTCCTCATGATATCCGCTGTGACGTCTATGAATTTGCCTCTTGCCATTACTGCTATGTCGTCGGCATATCCCACTGTGTGAATGCCAGTTGCCTCAAGTCTGTCGAGAAGAGAGTCCACAGTAATGTTTCGCAGTGTAGGTGAAAGAACACCTCCCTGTGGGCAACCTCTGCTGACCCTTCCTCGGAGTTTTGAGGTTCCCGTCTGGATATTTATCGCCCTTGTATTTAACATATTGTCCACCCATCTACGTTTTTCGAAGGCTTGTTTCAGACTTTCAAAGCATATCTTATCGAAGGCACCTTCAATGTCCATTATAGTAGTCATCGCAATACCCCCGGTATTTAGCTCTTCCTCCGCAGCGCGTACCACTTGATGTAGCGCTGTTTCTGTAGACATACCTACCCTATAAGCATGTTGTCTACTATTCAAAGGATACATCTGAAGCGCCGTACTCTCCATATAGTCCACCACCACCCTTTCCATTGTTTTTAACAGAAAGGATGTTAGGCTAACTGGTCTGAAGGACTTTGCCTCGGTGCAATCCTTTTTTCCCGGTTTTGGAAGGAAGACCACCTTTGCCTCCCTCCATGTAATCGGGATGTAGCCTATTGCTAGGCATGCAACGTATATGTTCCTGAGCCTTGGTGCAATTACGTCTACTCCCCATTGCATTAGACCCGGAAATATACCATCTGGTCCCGCGGTTTTGAAGGGTGAAAATATGGCTATCGCCCCCCCCCCCTAACCGCCTCTGGTTTCACGATCCGTTCTGGTTCCGTCCTATCCATCCTGTTCGCTCCTTGTTTACTTGGAGCCCAGGGCCGATCTGACTTATAGCTTCCTGGAAAGTGTACTTCCATCATGACCTCGTTTGTTTGATCCAGAGTTTCCACTATCTCCCCCGCTCTATTACAAATGAGTCCGATCTTGAAAACTGGGTCTCTGGAGACAATCTTTTGTAGTCTACTGACTTCAGATGTACTCCTCATACTCGAGCAGAAGTCCCTCCATGACTCCCTTTTACGTCGTCGTAGAGTAACATTCATCTCTTTCTTTTTCGCCTTGTATTCATCCCACGCTTCGGGTTCACCGAAATAGAGTTTTGACATAATTTCTGCTAAGCCTGTAATAGGATGACGATGAAAAATACTCGCTGTTTCGTTAAGGCAGATACCTTAGGTTAGTTAGGTTAGGTTCGATTCAGGGTTGTGAGGAAAACCATCAAAAGACATAAGGCACCTTAGTGGGCCAATAGCGATCGAGGCATCAGATACCTTCAGTATACGAAAAAAAATATTCCGTGTAAAGCGCTGTCAAACACCCAAGTAAGGTCAGATTTACACTATAACTTCATGTAGTGAAATCTGTTATGCAAGGCGCACTAAATAACTATCGATATTGCTCCTAACACAAAAGTCATGCGACTTGTTAACAGGTGTACACCAAAACTACCTATAACCCAATTAACAGTTCAACAGTTTATTCGCGTCGTATAATGTTAACGAGCTTTCTTCAAGTTTCATATTACGTGCATAATTATTATCCTTTTGCACCGCTGGCTGCTGTTTCACTTGCACACCAATAACTTTTCCACCATATAGCCATGCAATAAATCATCAAAGCCCGATTTTATGCGCCGTCCATTTAAGCTGTTTATTACCAACACTGTAAATGCGCCCGCACAACAAACTATTTCTCAACGGTGTCCTTAAATTTTGTTACTCAGCCAGCAGCAGCAGTAGCCGCATCGACTTCAGCGACTAAGCAATCTCGATAAATCATTGTTATTTTATTTCCCTAAGCACTCTGCAAGTTTCTCTATTGCCCACCAGGGAATGTTATGACGAATGACGTTCCGGACGATAGTGGTGGCGCGACAGGACTCTCATATATAATAGCCAAGCACAGCAATACCGCATCCACTTGTTGTTTTGAATTAGAATACCGCACCAGACTCACAACACAATTTGGGGATGGCTTACACTCGCGGCGGCGGCGGCTAAGGTCTAAGTGAGAGCCGGTCTTATCCGGGCTTAAAATAATCCCGCCTCTCGTCATTAATTATTCTGTAGGAAAATCCTTTGTGGCAATATTACATGACCCATGCCTATGATATACTCGGCAAGGACCTGGCGTCGTGTTTTAGTTGAAGGCAGGTAATCCTTTGCAGTGTAATATGTTCGAGTTACAGAATGACCCATAGACCAGCCCATCCGCAGCGCTACCATTGTACAAATTGTATGCGTTTTACAACACGCGAAGCCGTTCGTTATTTTATAGCCTCTGGTGGGACACTTGCAACAGCAACAAATTATATGCTGCCAGGCACAAGCTCTGCCATACTTCTGTATGCACTGAGTGCGTGGGGTTGTTGGGAGCTAAATTTTTCCGCCAAAATTGCGAATGTAAATCCCTTCGTTGGCATGGCCTATCTGAAATAATTGTCCAAATCTCATTGCATGGTGGTGGTAGGTACGGGAACGGCCGTTCGGTGCGTGCCCAAAGGAATGGGGGGACACAAATGTTTATCCGCCGATTTAATGGGTAAACTTCGTCGCCCTCATATCCGTTGTGTTTCGGCTGTACTATGTATTTCGTCAGAGGCTGTTTTGGGTGAATTAAAGTCACCATTACAGTTGTGCCAGGCGGTGGTTTTCTGGTCCGTAGAATGGGCCACCCGGCACGTAAATTGGCTTTAGCTCTGCTGCGAAGCGGATAAGGAGTGCGGATGTCCATGGGGTGATAGTTCAATTAGATAGGCGAAACGCATGTTAGCTGCTGTAATTGCTCTTAGGAATGCTTTAAGTCGACGAAAGTACCCGACCAGCTTTCTGTTACTGTATGCTCTGATTCCATTTCTATCACTGGTTCTGTAGGACAGTTGAGGGAGGAGCGATTTGTATTTTAAATAGTTGAAGTCGTTCGGTGGGTGGTTGATTCATTAGACGGAGCATCGAACGGGAACTATACAGACAACCAATTGAAAGCCATTATGTAATGCGGAAGTTGCTTTCGCATCATTACAGTTGAGAATGCAAATGGGAACAAGGAAACAATTCCACCAGGGATGTTGCCTTATTGCATCGACCGAGTATCTGCATTTATGATCTAGTCTGAGCACTTAGCTGTGCATCCGCATGGGGTACCTAAATATTTTTGTCGTGAATGGAAATGTTTTAAAAATTCTTCAGATTTTAGAAAGTTAAATTCAACCAATTTAGATAAAGTCAAAAAGAGTCAAATGCTAACAAATTGAAGTAAAGATATAAAATTCATCTCATCAGTCACATCAGTTTATGAATGAGCTGTGAAAATGAAAGCCACCAAACCTGAGTTCAATTAAAATTTTTTATAAAAATTCAACATTTAAATTTTAAAAGTCTTGACCACAAATCGATTTCAATTTGACTTTGATTTGTAGGCCAAAAGGACCTGGATGCAGTGTATGCGATTTTTGTTTGCTCAAATGGAGTTATTATTTGCTACCATCTATATAGCTTGAATTGTCCATCTATGTGAAGTACCTATAAATTTGTGGGATATGAAAATATTTTTAAAAATCGGCGGACTTTAGAAAAACCAAAATTAAACCAAATCAAGCAAAGTCAAACAATAAATATGAAAAAATGTGCACGACTGGGTCGCACGTAACTTTCTCGTTTATTGCGAATCTCGCAGACTTTACAAAAATATACCGTGTGTGAATACAGATCGGGATTTGGGTATTCATTTTTGAGAAATATTCATAAAACGGCAATATTCGAGTTTTCTGAGAAAAGTACGTGATCATGTTTAGAATGCTTATGTTGTCTTAAATATGTATTTTGATCAAAATCGTTAAAGCGGTTTTTTGTAAAATTATGCTGACAAATGTTACAATTTGGATTCGAAAAGCACTGTTATTAAACTGTTTAGCTGACAACTGAGTACGACATATTCTTCAGGATATAAACATTACCTAGCAGATATATTTTCATCCAAATCGAAAATGGCGTTTTCGAGATATAAGCAGTTTTTAAAGTACCGGTTTTAGCGATTGGGAAGGACGCATTCATGGTTCAAAAAACACTGTTTTTTTAACTGTTTAGCTCAAAACTGAGCCAGTGGTATTACTATGGATTTAAGCATTACCTGAAAGTAACATTTTTATTATAATCGAAAATGGCGTTTTTAAGATATGAGCAGTTTTATAAAGTACTTTTATTAGGGATTTGGGTGGATATCAAAGGATGTAGTCTTTTTAAGGAAAAACTGAGTTTGCTATTAAGTTAAGAATGACAATAGTACCTTAAAAAATTTTTTTTTTTAAATCGTTTTTACCGTTTTCGAGAAAAATCCAATTTAACTCAACTATCAATTTTGGTTCAAATCGTTAGAGCCGTTTTCGAAAAAATCTAAATTTAGGCATATTTCGTCATATTTCGTAAAATTTTCACCGTTAATATTAGGGCTAGCTTAAAAAAAAAAAAACGTCCCGAGCGGGAAGCCTAAAAACTCTAAATACGAAGTTTGAAGCAAATCCGTCCAAGCGTTTAGATTCCCCAGGGGTGGGACAGACAGACATACCGACGGACAGAATTGCGAGACACACTTTTTTGAGTTCCCCTATCATCGTAATATCAGAATTGATCAAAATCTCGAGTTCGAAATTTTGTACGAAAACAATATCTTTCTTATAGATACTACGTATACGAGAAAGTTAAAAATACAAGCACATCAAAGACTCAAAGCAAGAATTTAAAATTCAAAATTTAATTGAAGCCAATAAATCAGAGTCCAAACATCAAAGGTCAGTAAGTCAAATTCAACCATCAAACTCCAAAAAGTATTAGTAGGCAAGTTTAACTTGACAAACTAATAGAAATGAAACAAGTAAAAGTGTTATCATCGGCCTGGTCGATGCTTTGATACCCTCCACTGTATGTACTGTATGGGTACACGCGTGTGTCTAATACTGGATTTGTATGGGAGGTAACAGAACTACTTGACCGACATGGACCATTTTTAATACAAACCTGAAGGCCATAAATATAAGACCTCTCATAAAATTTTAGTTGCCTAGGTAGATTCGTTCGGACGCTATCGTAATTTAAACAGACAGAGAGAGACGTGGGTCTAATAGTGGTTTTGTATGGAAGGTACCAGAACTACTTGACCGACATAGCCCATTTTCAATACCAACCTGACGACAATAAAAAGGAGTCCTCTCACAAAATTTCATTCGCCTATGTCGATTCGTTTGGGCGCTATCGTGTTTTCAACAGACAGACGGACAGACAGACGGACATGGCTAAATCGATTCAGAATGTGATCCTGATTCAGAATATATATACTTTATAGGGTCTCCGGTGAATCCTTCTTGGCGTTACAAACGTAATGACAAAGTGAATATACATACCTTCCTGTGGAGGGTATAAAAATGCAGTCACCAAATTGTCACTTAATTTTAGTGCCATGGACTTTGACTTTGATTTTGTCGAATATACGAGAATGCGAAAAAAATATAATATATTAGTGAAGGTGCTAGTACACGATATGTAGCACGCCACATATATATGTGGCTCTGACGTCAGACAGAGAGTGCACAAAGAGAGCTTGTACACGGCATGTATACCTATTGGGACCATTCGCTGACATCAAAATGACGTCAGTGCTACATATATATGAGGCGTGCTACATATCGTGTACTAGCACCTTAACTAATTAAATACATATTTAACTTTTTTTTTTTAAACATTTGCTGCGAATCTTACAATTTAATTTCATGTCTCAACTCATCTTAAAAGCGAGTAAAGCTACGATTACACGGTCATTTTTTCGAGTCATTTAAATTGCGCTCTGACGTAAAAACCCCGTTAGAAAGCAGTCATTTAAATGTCGCTCTGTGTGATCGCCATTTTTGGCGAAAATGGCGCACCAAATGACATGAATTAAGTGCCATTTAAATGGCGGAAAAAATAGCCATGGCATCTAAATGACTCGCAGTGTCCGTCATTTGATTTTGGGACACAAATGACGATGTAGTCGTGCGATCGCCATTTTTTCAATGACGAATCGTAGCTTAAATGTCGCTCTAATGCGACATTTTTTCCTGTCGTCACAGCGCCATTTAAATGACTCAAAAAAATGGCCGTGTAATCGTAGCTTAATACCTCAAGCATCATAACAAATAAGTTAGGTTAGGGTGGCAGGCCTCAACAAGTTCAGCTTCACTTAGGCCAGAGGAGGCCCATTGAGATACCACGAATCTACTAATCTCACAACCATCGGTTTAACCAGCAGTAGCTGAGAATGAAGCGTTAAAGGCAACTTACGGCTTGAAGGCTTAGTACAGGCGATTGTCAGATCTATCAATCCTCTGACAACGAGCTTACAATGAACCAACTATCTTACAATACAAAATTGTCCATTCACATGATTGTAAGATTTTGTCCCAAATACATTTCTGATAACGTTGTCAGGTTGAAAAATGTGCGTTCACATGGTTGTCACATGAATATGGCCTATTCGTTGTCAGATTTTGTCAGTCAAATTAAACTTTTTGTTCCTTAATTTTCGCAGTACGGATAATGGAACAAAATATTGAATTTAACTCTACGTGTTGGAAGACTCGAGGATGATGAATTGACACAAAAAACACATAGCGTTTGGACAAAGGAGAGGGTGGCCCGTTGTCAGCGGGAAGGATTGTACTCGAAGTTCCAAGCTGAGAAGTTGGAACTGTATCGCAATTTCTTGCGAATGTACTCAACACAATTCGATGGAATTCTAGCTTTGGTAACTCCACACATCAAGACACCAATATGCGCGCGAGCATCCAGGAAATCGATACGGTTTCATTGGCAGCTTGACCCAACTTTTTTTCTATATTCGTCGAGGTGGCTTTTGAATGTGGATCGTGTCGGCGACCTATTATCTCAGGGCTTCTTTGGGTAATTTATACTTTGCCTACGATATTTTTTTCGACTTTTCTATTTCCAATTCAATCAATCAATATCTTTTGAACCGTTGTCCATCGGGTAAAAGCAAAGTTCGATTTCGGTCCTAAACCACTGGTTATATTGTCTGATAATGAAGAAATTGTAAGCAATTGTCAGCTTCCATAAACAACGAAATATGAAAATTTTTAATGAGTCAGACAATGTCCTAATTGTTTGCAATGATAAAAATTTTGTCTTCAGATCAGACTTGTTCAGACAATGGGTCAGCTCCCTGACAATTTCATAGTCAGATGGAGGGCTTACAATGACTTTTCTGACAATATTGTCAGACAAAATTGTGAGTTCAGACAGTTGTACAACATTTGGGACACAATCATCTGTACTTAGCATAAGGAAAACCGCTTTTCTGTGAATTTGACTAATTTGAACTAAACTGAAATAAAATGAGCGAACTAGTTCAGTAGAGTGATTTGAACTAAATTGATCGATCACCCAATTGAACTAAATTGCCCAACTCTACTAGGCACGTACATAGGAGATGAAGAATAATCTCTTCCTCCTCCTCGTCTATGCAGCTTCTATAGAAATCGTTGGAAGGGAGGCCCACAGCCTGAGAGCAGGTCTCCCAATAATGCAGTGTCCCGTGATGCCATCTACAACTAGTATGCTTATATTGGATCTTTTTAGCGTTACAAGATTGTTTAAGCGCTTGAGATCCTTTTTCTTTTTCGGTAGAATCGACAAAGTTGTGCCATGCCCATGCCCAGCGAGTTCGTCGGCCATGCAATTCTCTGGAATGTCCCTATGGCCCGGCGCACCCATATGTAAGGTGAATTTTGAATTATTCCGCCATCTCGTTAAGAGATAACCGGCTATTGAGGGCGGTTTTGGACTTAAAGATGACTGAGTCCAGGTACAATTTAAATCTTGGGTCGGTTTTCGAGATATAACGATTTCGGGCATATGCGTGGCACGGCTAGTTTGAATGAAACGAAATCGTGAAGTCCAATTTTCGACAACTTTATCGAGCATCTGGGGGTCATATATCAGTGATAACACGGTGAATGTTAAATTCCAAATCGTCAAACGTCTCTGGTTTATCGGCATAGACTTTAGTGACTCACATACGTAACCCTAAAGAAAGTATTCTAAAGATGTGATATCACAGAATCGTGGAGGCCAGTTCAGAGGTCCATAGCGCGCAATAAATTGATGGTGTAGAGGGCCGTGTGTCAAGTTCCGCCATCTTGTTGAAACCAAAGCTCTGTCATGTCAATGCCATTCAACTGAAGAACGAAGGATTCAGAAATCATGTTTCTATAGAGTTCTCTATTGACAGTAACATTTTGGACTTCATTGTCCTTAAACAAAAATGAACTGATGATTCCACCATCACATAAACCACACCAAACTGTGAGTTTTAATGGATGTAAGTTCGTCTCGACAAAGGCTTTGGGGATGCGTATTATTTACTAGAGTTTACGTGGTGCGAAAACGATTCATCGTGTTCCGAATAACTTGCTGAGATGGATAATTATGTGGACTGTAAAATGAACGTAGCGCACGATAAGTTTGGCAGGATGGCTTTTAAAATATCCGTAGTAAAATGGCAAAATATACTAACTTCAAATCGACTTTCAACTGTCCAATTGACAATCTGTAGAAAAAGTGTTGCCAATTTTAAAACCAAATCTCTAAAGAAACACCCTTTAAATAAAGAACAAAAATGATCTGACAAAGCCATTTGCCATATAAATAATTGGTCATTAGGGTGGAGTGAATTTTAGATTTTTTTCTTTTTTTTTCTTTTTTGTAATGCCTATAGTCAGAAAAGTTGAATTTGATCTTTCCTTAACGCTAGCACAAGTTTTTAGCAAAAAAAAATTAGGTCCTAGGGTTCCTTTTTTAAAAAGAAAAAAGTCCTTTTTTTTATTTTTTTTTTTTATTTTTATTTTTATTTTTTGTAATTATTATTTTAGTATAGGGAATAAGGGAATAAGAAACTAGCAGTTTAATTAAAAAAATGTACTAATAAGATATAAGATATGTATTTAAATAAAGTAAAGGGATATTAAGTTATTTTATATAATATTATTTGATAAACAACTTTTTTCTTTCGCCATCAAAATCGATTCCCTGAAAATCATAATAGAAAGTTTATAAAAAATTATTGTATTAATTTAAAAAATCCTGAATATATCTTACAAATTTGTAGGAGTATCATATTAATGAAAAGCTGCGGGTGTGGGCTGTGGAAATGTGTAGTCAAGGACTACAACTCATTTCAGTTATTAACCTAGAATTATCAATTTATCAAGCAACTGAATATTTAAAGTGTAACATTAAATTTACCTATATAAGATACGAAATGTTAGTTGAGGGTACTAACAAATTCCTTCTTTGTCTCAAAATGTGGCAAGATTTTTCGAGATGAGATCATAGCTTTGATGAATCCATCTCTTGATTCTTGGCCACACACTGAAGCAGAAGCTTCTGTCACCAGCTTAACACATCTTTCGACTGCTTGAGTGTGACAGGGATATTTCGACAGCTCTAAAATTTTTTTTATATTCTCAGGGACATTTTCAACCATGGCGCGCAAGTCGTCATCTGATATGGTTTTGGTTAAAGGAGGTTCGGAGACGGCCGCCGTAGCCCATTTTATCAGGTCGATATAGTCATCGGCTTCGAAATTAATTTTTGGGATCTTAAATTGGCGGATTCCATTAATTTTCTTTTTTTCCAACTCCTCTCTGCTTTTTAAGATCCTCCTCAAACCTAATTCACGAACATGTATTCGGCTATCAGTTAACATGGCAAGTAAAATGTTTTCTGGATGGCAAAAATATGAGTTGCGCTCTATAACCGGATGAACTACTGCTTTAAGGTTTTTTGGGAGATATTTCGAGGCTTTTATAATAGCCAAAATATGCTTTGGTCCATTCAAACAAGAGGGTTTTGTCTTAATTTGAAACCAGGCAAACGCATATACTTTTATTGTGTACGTAGCTAAAATAAGTAATTGTGCTGAAGGTTTTCCAGTTGCTACGTAAAGTCGCAGAATCCTATTAGCTGTTGTAAGCCATCTTGAATGAGACATTTTGCCCGGCTGTCGTTGTGCCAACTCTAAAGCTACTTTGCCATGAGAAACTGCACCACACATTTCATACAGATATTTCTGATCTGTACTTAGATTTTCCATACTACTTGTCTCAGGCAGTTCCACCTCTATCTTTTCGAACGGTTGAATTGGCAAATTATGACAGCTTTCAAGAGCTTTTCCTAGGATCCCAGAAAATCCTTTAGGATCATTGGTCTAGCCATCAACATGTGCCATTAAATGGCGAAGGGGAAGCTCATTAAAATGCAGCAGCGGGTCGGTTAATTAAATTATAACAAGTAAAAGTGTTATCATCGGCCTGGTCGATGCTTTCATACCCTCCACTGCATACAAGTCATACAAAATGTTAGGCATGTGAGTTAAAATGTATACACAAAACATGTGTCTAATATTGGTTTTGTATGGGAGGTACCAGAACTACTTTACCGACATAAGCCATTTTCAATACCAGCCTGACGATGGTAAAAAGAAGTCATCTCACAAAATTTCATTCGCCTAGGTCCATTCGTTTGGACGCTATCGTGTTTTCAACATACAGACAGACAGACGGATATGGCTTAATCGATTAAGAATTTGATACTGATTCAGAATATATATACTTTATGGGATCTCCGGTGACTCTTGTTATCATTACAAATGTAATGGCAAACTGAATATACCTTCCTGTGGAGGGTATACAAATGTTGATCTATGACGTCATAAATAAATAAAATTTTGCACACATCCTTTGGGGCCCCAAATTCAACTTTTCCACATATAGGCTTCAAAGATTTTGAAAAAAAAATTTTTCACTCCACCCTATTGGTCATATTTATATTTCATAGTGTAATACCACTTGTCATACATATACCAATTGTGCTATACTTTATCTGTCCGAATATATATATAAAAATTGAGCCCTAAAATGTTTGTCGTCGATTCACGCCTTAACGCATTTACCGATTTTAACCAAATTTTCACACATCTTTGGAATTGGCCCATATACGATTTCTGTGAAGCTCGGTCAAAACTGGACAAAGGGCGTGGCACCGCCCATACAACAAAAAAAACATTCAAAATCTTGCGATGAAAACATTCATCGCTAGCACGCGCGAGCTCGCGCTTTACATTTTCTGCAGTGGATGGAATAGGAATTGCATTTACAAGCGCGAGTAAAAAGTTGTTACATAACCACAATGCTATGATAAAATGCATTTAATTTAAATCGTGAGCTCGCGTGTGCTAGTGCTTGTTGCTATATAACCGCCGCATATCTCATTATCCCATCCCTTCTTTCAAAAAACCATCGACATTAACGATGGATGGATAAAGACGTCCTTTGTCATGTTTATGGAAAAAATTCGTTGAGTACTTTTCGGTCTCCTTCGAATTAACACGCTCTGCAGAAAGAAGCAGCGAACTCTTGAAGTTTTTTTTAGCCAAATACAGCTTTAATTGGGCAGGTGTATATTTTTTGCGGCCCAGGTCTACCACCTACACAAGTACATAGGTAAGTGAAATACCTTCAGTGCGTTTGTGGTTTCTTCTTAAATACCAGCAATTTAAACAACAAGTTACAGTTCTTTGCCAATAGAAGACACTTCCTTCCTTGCAGTTCCTCTGCATAAAATGAAAAGTCCTGAAATGCATCCATAAAAAAATATATATTTGAAAGTTTTCATAATAATACGTCAACTTGTTGTACTACGATGTTCTCTCGAATTTTAATAGAACGAAGCTGATGCGGTGTACCTAGGTTACATCAACGAAGTAAACGAAGAACATTTTCGTTGATGTCACCGTCAGCATAGAGCTACTTGCAGTTCTTCTCATTCCTTATATTGTCATCCTGATGTGTAGTTTTTTTTCCTCATATTTGTATAGCATATGCCACCTTCCAAATATCAACTATCTTACTAAGACATCTTCTCTGCGAATGCAACTTCGACCACCAACTTGGATGCTGTTCTTTAGATTACATTCCTGTGAAGGATGAACGACATTGTCGTCGACTATGTTTCATCTGCTGTTTTTGAAAATTCAATTTCTAAGTTCCATAAACTTTTTCCCTACCGTTCGTTGGTTCATTCTGTCTGTGTGTCGAGTGGATGGGTTTGGGTTGTCTTTCGTTTCATGTCCTGTCAAGGATGCTACTTTTCTGATTTGGTTGTTGATGTAATTTTTTTGTTTTCTCTGAATTTGTATGTCGCAGATTTCTTATTGTTTTTCCATATAGCTATACCCTTTCTATCGTCATCGTCCGCTGTTGGATATCAGGTTTTCGAGGAATGTTATTATCCTTTACAGTTTCCAGAATGTCCTTTACTACTGTATTATGATCAAAGTTATGAGAGTTGACAGTAGTAGCAGTAGGTAGTTGTTGCGGTTCTTGTCTTCCCCAGCAGGAAGGGGGAAACTGAAATGAAATTGAATTCCTTTCATTATTTTCAATTAGAGGACACAATTTTTGTAGAATGTAGCCTCGACAAGCTGCAAATTTATTTGAGATGTCATCCATAGTAACACCCACCTGGGTATGAGATAACATGGATATGTGTGCCTGACATTCAACATGTTGTCTATGAAAGGATTTATGCGACAAAACAATGTCGTGAGCTGCCAAAATTTAATTTATTAATTTAACTGGAATTAAATGAATTTACAGCGCCTAATTGGGCGCATAATCGACTACACATCCATATACCTACTGCCAGCAGGGGTCATTGTTAAATAATATGCAGATAAAGCTAATCTCGATGGCCGATTGAACAGCATGAGCTATGAGCATGCTCCATACTAGTGCAAATCAATTACCATCAATTTCACTGTTTGCCAGATAATTAACATTGTTTTCGAATTTTTGTCGCATTATGGAATTAATTTCAATGTTTATGGTTTATGGGCTAAACATGGCAACAACCATGGCTATAGGTTCGCGAACATTCCAGCAAAACATTGTTCAAGTTAATTTGCATAATACTATTTTCAACTACAACATTTTCTAATTTCGATTGCGTCCTTGGGTGTTGTTGGGGTGGGCACACTACATTTACAGTCACGGTAGGTATCGCAATTAAGATTAACAATGGCCTGGATTGCATTGATGTTGGCAGTAAGCGGAAACGATTAAATTGATTATTGATTATTTTGACATCATGATTTGGTGACCTATTATCACCACAATGAGGTCCGCGCTCTTTTGTGTTAATAAAATTTAAAATGGGAGGTGAAGGAAGGAAGATTATGAACAAAATATGGTTTTTAAAGCACTCAATATTAGATTCGTCTAGATCTAGATATCTTGGAAATATGGAGGATCCATGACGAAGATCCACTCCACAAATGAGACCTTACATATAATAAAATTGTAGGAATTTTTTTGGGCGTTAAAAACTCGAAAACTACTGGATAGATTTTAATGAAACTTTTTTTTAAATGTTCCTTAAGACTGTGAGACTGCTATAGGCTATGTCGTTTTTAGCCAAAATGTATTTTTTTTAAGTGAAAATATATATATACATATACTACACATATACCTTGCTACAAATGGATGTTTATACTTTTGCGATCGTGCGACAGGATAAACAAAAACAAAACAAGACTAGCATACGTTATCTCGCATTCGAGGTAGAAATTTTCTTTTCGCCTAAAAGCGCGAAAAATACTGGAGATATTTCAATTACACTCTAAGTGTAATTTTAAATGAAGCAAATATAATTTTGTGCGAGCGGGTAATGCGAGCACGGGTCCAGCTAGTACATAATATAGCTAAGGCTGTGAAATGACATCTCATTAGATTTGTCCAACGAAGACTAATTCTCTTGTCATTGGTTCCTGGTTCCTTAGGCTAAGTGCTCAGAAGACGGTTCTACCAAAGATCTGAGGAACCTCCATAGAAGAGCCATATAATAGTACCTACTTTATGGTCTTACAAATTTTTTTAAATACTTCTCCCGGAAAAAGCGAACCTACTATAACGCTGCATAAGCGCCCCGAAATGCTTGCAGATGTATGTTAGTTCTGCACTTTTTTTTTAGGTTAGGTTAAAGATTTATTATAATTATTTTTATATTACATTTACATGTTTTTCAATCTTTTTTAAAGCATGGCAAAGCCGTCTGCCAGAATGACAATTTTAAAAAATTATAATGTTCTTGTGAACCTATAGCTACTTTTTTAATTCATTTATTATATATGTATACATTGTTGATAGGGCTTAAATATATGTAACTCAAAAAGCTTCTTGTAGTATTTGTTTTCGATATTTACATGCATCTTTGATATATTTGTAAAGAGACAACCAATCTATGCCGTTCAATAAATAGTGTACTTCTTCTTCTGTGAGCTGATTTCGCCCGAAGTGCAGCCTTCTTGTCTCTTTTAGTATTGGACAAACTCCTATGAAGTGCAATACATTTTCTCGCACATGCAGGTTGCAGATATTGCATATTATTGGTAAATCTGGTCGATGAGGGATGTAGTTCAGTGCCAATAATTCTCCTCGTGCCTTAAAAATCGTTGATATCATATCTGTTCCATATTTTTCATCCATATAACTTACATCACTGAGGTCATGTAGAAGTCGTGAGTACACTTCTCTATGCGCAGAAGATTCTACTTTTTCTAGAAATGAATTGTGTATCTTGGCCTCTAAGCTGGATAAGATGGTATATAACTCCAGTCTCAAATGCTCGGTATTCCTCGCATCCAAAGTTAGAGGACAATTGGCTCTATCCGCTATCTCTTTCCATTTTGCAAAACAGGATGCACTTCTAGTCATAGCGTATTCTGCTACTATCTTTGGTATACGACTTGTGTCCATGTTTAGGACTCGCAGCACGTAATCGAAGTGCATTTTTAATGTTTTTATGAACATCACAGGAAGTCCTGTTTCTAGATGAAGCATATAATTGGGGGTAGACGGAGGTAGGCGAAGTATCCGCTTAAGAAAAAATCGTAGTAGGCGCTCTACCATCTCATTTTCTAAACATCCCCATACTTGTGCTGCATACATCATCACAGATTGTGCAGTTGCCTCGAAAACTCGATATTTTGTGGATAAACTGATGTGTTGGTTAGCCATACACTGAATCCATGTTGAATTTATCGCATTTTTTGCTTCCTTAAGTTTCAGCTTGAAATGGATACTCATGTTGTTTTGAGGTGTTAGAGTTACTCCGAGATATTTGTACTGACTTACAACTTCCACCGGCTCACCTCCAAATCTCCACACGTCTCTTTGCTGTCGCCTTCCTCTTCCTGTTCCGAACACCATGACTTGCGATTTACTTCGGTTAACCTCAAGGTTCCACATTTGGCAATACTCTTCTAGTTTCGTCATCATCATTTGTAGCTTATTTGGTGTGTCGGCTAAAAGAACTATATCGTCTGCAAACATCAGAGTTTTTATTTTGACATTATTAATACAGAGTCCTCCGTTCAAATAATCTGCGATGTCATCTAAATATAGGACGAAGAGGAGTGTACTTAAAGTGCATCCCTGTCGTACTCCCGCAGTTACCAAGAAACTTTCTGACATTTCGGCTCCATTCCATACCGAGGCTGTACATCGACTATAGAGGGCCCTAAGTGTTTTCATCATTTTGGATGGTACTCCCATGCTAGATAGTTTATAGAATAACTTTTCCCTGTTTACACTGTCGAATGCTGCTTTAAAGGCCACGAAATATGCATAGACTTTTTTGTTTCGTTCGCGGTATATATCCACAATCATACTAAGGGTAAATATTTGATCTACGGTTGTGTATCCTCTCCGAAAGCCAGCTTGAGCTTCGCCCAATTTATTGTGAATGCTTATCCAGTCTGAAAGCCGATTGAACAAGATA
This sequence comes from Cheilosia soror, assembly GCA_949372485.1. Classification (NCBI taxonomy): domain Eukaryota; kingdom Metazoa; phylum Arthropoda; class Insecta; order Diptera; family Syrphidae; genus Cheilosia; species Cheilosia soror. The sequence goes on from OX443561.1 coordinate 121,156,095, forward strand.
GCTCCAAATATCTTTCTAACGGTATTTAAGAAGGATATCCCCCTATAATTTTCCGCCATATTTCTGTCTCCCTTTTTAAAAATCGGAAAAATCAATGCAGTATCAAAACATGCGGGAACACTATCACTACCATAGATTTCATTGAAAAGCCTGAGAAGGTAATTGGCAAATTCATTGCTACAGTATTTATAGAACTCATGTGGTATGCGATCTTCCCCGGGAGCCTTTTTTTCCTTCATTTTTCCCAATACGTTCTGGAGCTCCAAGATTGTGAATGGTCTATCCATATTTTCATCCTCAATGTGTGGTTCACAGTACACTAGGGGTAGCGACGTTCTTTCAAAGTTTAAGAGTGTTTGGAAATGTGTTTTCAGATCCGTTAGTGTTATATGTATACCAATTCTCGGTTTTAAACCCTTTATTGCACGGACTGCTTCCCAAAATTCTTTGGAATTTCTGCTAGCTGTAATTACTTGTATTTTCGACTCGTAAAATTGTCTTTTCTTCGCTGCACAAATAGCTTTGAAATCTTTGTTTGCCTCTGCATACATTTTCCGAAAGGAATCAGCATTGAATCTTCTAAATAGTTTCAAGAAAGCAAAGGTTCTTCGTCGCAGCTTCTCGCAATCGTTATCGAACAATTTTTGTTTTGCGATATGTTCTTTTTTCTTACTCGTAGTCCTTGTGGCTACCCTTTGGATGATTTGTTGTAAGTCTTCGACCGTGGCCATTTCTTCTTTGCTCTGTAACATTACAAGTTCTCTATTGAGGTTTTGCTGGTAGTTTACAATCTCGCTACTCTTCCAACGTAGTTTTGGTGCGCTCATTTCCCTCGAATCCTGGGTCAGCTCTTCTGCATCGATACGTAGCTTACAAGATATCGGCATGTGATCTGAGAAGCTCTTTAGATGCACTTTACACTGTTCCACCTCATGAATCCATATTTTGTTGATCAGGCAATAGTCTATAATAGAATTTGAATTTTCTCGTACAAATGTATATTCCCCTTCTTCGTCGCCTTTTGTTCTTCCATTCAATACGACTAACCCAAAATCGTCCGCTAAATCCAATAAAGTTCTCCCCTTTCTATCGGTCTTACGATCTTTCGATCTTCTTTCGTTGTTTATATTTGGCTGATATTCGCTTTCTATGAAAACACCCTGCTCGCCCCCAATTCGTCCATTTAGGTCGCCAACCAGCATTAACTTCATATCTTGCAAGTTCAGCAGACTGTCATATAAAATCTCAGAATCATGTTCCAAATGATTGCAGTTAATATACATTGGAAGTATACAATGTCTGTTGGAGTTGAAGTTCAGCTCCAAAAAGTAGTTTCGATTGATGTCCTCAAATTGCATGTGTGAATTATGGATTTTTTTGTAACCGTACATGCACCCACCGCTCGCCCGCCCGAATTTATTGGTCTTTACTGCCTCTATCCATCTAATTTCATATTCCTCAAATAATATTTCAAAAGTTTCATATTTTTCTTTTACTAAAAATGTCTCAAAAAGAAAAATTATATCAAATTCTTTAACAAAATTAAAAAAGTCGGAGAAAAGCAACTTATTTTTTAGCCCATGCACATTATAGCTTAAAATACTTATAAATTTAAAAATACTACTATTCGACTGACAGACGGCAATATTTTAATTTTTAAAGTTATTTGATGTTGATGGGTGTGATGTTCTGTTGGCCCTTACTGTCCCTAGTTCTGCACTTAAATTGCTGCAAATTGAAGCCTTCTGGAAATATATCCCCAGGAAGCAAGTTCCAAAGTTTGCTTCTCTTGTAACAGAAAGTGTTTTGAAAAATTGATGTCCTCTCGGTTTGACTGTATGGTCACGAGCATTAGCTGCCTGTCTTGTGGGGCGCCCAAAAGTTGCATTTCGAGGGATAGGGATGAGTTCCTCGGAACATCTACCATGGAAGTACCTATAGAACAAGCAAAGGTCAGCGATAAGTCGGACTGCTGGTCTCTGTATACTGTCAAGTAGGTTAGGTGAATGTTTCGGGGCCGACCTCCATATATGCGAACAATATTCCAGGACTAAGCTAAAGTACTTCCTTGCTCTAAATAGGTAGCTCAACTTAGCGGACGCCGATCTTGCGATATAGGATATAATGATCCTGCCATGTGATTAATGAATTGGCTGCAACTCCCAGAAGGTGCATTGAGTCCTTTTGGGATGGATTGTGTGGTCATCCATTTGGATCTGAGGAACTATTGATTAATTTTTCTTAGAAATCCGTATTGCTGCCCCCCCGCAACCCCCTGCTTGTCTTTTTCTTTTAAATAGCTGAGTACAAAATTACGTTTTGGACCTTTTTTCATAAGAATTTATTTAATTCTGAGAACAATGCTGTCTGCATCCAAGAATTGTATGCAGATGTCGAAGATGGCTTGGCATAGAAATACACTTCAATCGGTGTATTTGAGCGATCGACTGTACACGATTCTTTATTGCAATGAAATAAAATTTGACAGGTAAAACAATATTGAAATCAGAAACACAAACAAATTTTATAGTAAAGCCGAAGCCGACGCCCGTTTTTGATGCCCTCACTCTATCAATATGCAAATATCAAATGCAGATTTATATCGAAAGCACAATGATACGAAAAAAAACCTTTATGCCCTGCCCAGGCCATGCCAGAATTATTTCTGAAAATGGATTTTCTGCGCATTTTCTATCCTATCTACATTTCTCGTTTCTACTCACTCAAAATCTACCTCGATGGACATTGGAAGACGTTGTATGGTCATTCACTAAAAGTGTATTTTAGAACCTAAAACACGTCATATAAAATGAAAAATTTGTTTCAGTAATTTTTGTTTATAATGTAAGAAAATGGCTAAACTTTTGTTTTATATTTTTAGTAATACATATTCAGCCTTATTTATAAATTTTATACACTCTTTATAATAGTTGTTATAGAGAGTGTATAAAGTTTATAAATAAGGCTGATTATGTTACAGTAATCTATTTTTGACGGGATTTCTGGTCAAAAACTCTGATTTTGACTTTTTACCGGATTTAGAAAATAAAAATCCGGCATACGGTCAGATTTGACCGGATTCACTTTTTTTAGTGGCAACACTGATCAGAAGTCCCTTTTTATTTCACATCAAAACTATACAAAAAAGTTTTCCATATGTTTGAGCAAATTTGGAAGGTAAAAAGATTTAATTCAGTCAATTTTCGTTTTTTTTTTTGAATACCTACTTCTGAATACTTTTCAAACGATTGCTCTGAAAATTCATCCAAATGTACACTGAAAATTCGTTTCGTAAATAGTCGCTTTAGCAAATACACTCAGAAAAAAATGAGCTAAACTCAAAAAATCAGTGTCGTTTCAAGCCTGTTCGTTGACGAAAGTATGTAATGAAAGTAATCTCGGAAAATCGTATTCCAACAACAAAAATCTTATTTTGAGCTTGTTTTTTCAAGACCAAAATATCTTCCTTTTAGATTTTTAGTAAGCTTAAAAATCTTACTTCAATCTTGTTTCGTTCTTATTTTAAGAATACAATAAGCTACGTTTTGGAATATTGTCAACTTCAATTAAGCTCGAAAATTCTTAAAACAGGACCAAATTTTAGTAAGCTTAAAAATCTTAAATCATTTCTGATGCGCGATTATTTAAGAATGTTGTCCTTACATTATGCCTGAAACATATTTATTTTGGGGTATTCAAGATCTAAACCTTAAATCTTAGATACCTACTATCTTAAAATATCATCATCACATCAGTAGATCAGTAGATAGGTAATAATATTAAATTTTTAATGTTGCTTATGCCTATGTGATTTACTAGATTTTAGCTTGCGATTTTTCCTCTGAGTGTAACTCCGACATAAGCCGCGTGGAACCGATTCTATTACCGATTAAAGACCAAAACAAATTCACTCCTCTAACCAATTTACATCATAATCGTAGTTGGATAGCCCAATTTCATTATAATCCCCTACATTCTACAGTCCATGGACTCTAATTATTCCACTTCGTTTACACTGCACGTTCTGTTTTTAATTAAACACACATTAACCGTAACCACTTAGCTAAACTGAACTTCACACTGCTTTTGAGTCAACAAAAGTTCCCATAATCTCCCTTGTACACTAGAGTGACGGTTATATTAGCTTGGTGGCGTTAGGTAATAAAAAAAAAATATCCAATTAACGCTTCAGCTGAAACTAATAAAATTGAGTTATGAAAATGTCATTTTTAGCCATTGCACAGATTTTATAAATCCTCATCGCTGTTCGGGTTAGTTCTACGGTGGGGTTAGCCAAAGCCACCCATTTTTATGCCACGCTGCATATTTGCGTTCGCACCTAACCGATGTCGGCGCCGCTTTCATCAGATATGACGAGCTTCTCCCTGACTCAACGTTAAACGTATAAAAAAGCGAGTTTAATTAAAACATAGTGAGATTTTTTTTTTTGCACTAAAAATCGCGTGTCCTTTTATGACCCATGGGGGTATGATTTCTCACCAGCATTTTTCCCCCTTGCTCAAAGGGGTTGATGGCGTGCATTGCACTTTCGTTTTAATTACATTCAAAAATTGAATGAGGGACAACAGAGAACTAGGACGAGCTAGGATAGCGCGCCGCGCTATAATGTTGCTTCTGTTGTCAGTTTGGCAGTATCTCCAGCTACAGCTGCTCTAAAGTAAAAGATTTATGATGAGAATAATAAAAATTCATTGGGTGCTCCTTCTGTTTGACGGAGAGAAGATTCTTTCTTCTTTTTTTTTTTTTTTGTTGGCTCTAATTTGACGAATACTGCACTGAGCGATGCTGTCACATCTCAGATGTCACAATGTCCAAGTGTTGCCTTTGGTGTATGAAGTGACAGTGAATTTTTGAAGAGGATTTTTGGAAATGTATGCACCGAGAGAACTGTCAGCTCATGGCTAAAGTGGCAAGTTGCAAGTTGTAGATTTTTCATGGTTATCAAATCTGACTGGAGAAATACATTTTATATAATTTTTTAGATTCGATTCGTTACATGAAAAATATACCTACTCTATGCTTCTTTAAAATTGCAGAAATACATTTGAAGGTAAGACGATGAGAAGTGAAAACCCCAAAATTCATTAATATGAAGAAGACTACCATTTTCCTAGAGCGAGTTTTGGAAAACTTACCTCTACGATGATGGAGAATGCAAACCCTTCTTCATTAACACTGTAGTCGCTAAGACTGTATTATTTGCAACATCGATCTGAGTACTCCGGATGTCCAAACCTTCCGACTAGATCATAACAACTAAATGGTGGTTAAATTTTAAGGGCCGATGTTGAATGTGAACCACACCTAAACGTCAAGTTTTTTTCTGCATTTCATTTGACATTTCTCAATTTCAGACTAACTCAATTTGAACCATGGAAAGATACACAATCGAGCAACGCGTTAAAGATATTTAGGCTTAATATGAAAATGGGCGTTCAAATCAAAATGCATATCGTGCACTTCGTGTTTTTTTTCGGTCGATTTAATCGTCCAAATGTGCGTACAATCGGAAAAATCGAGCAAACATTTGAGCAAACCGGGTCTGTAGGAGATGTGAAAAAACCAGTGCATGCTCGTACAGCTTGTACTGCAGAAAATATTGCTCAACAGTTACTATGAATGGTGTTTGCTATCGTGAGATGATAACGAACTTTTTATGGCCCGAATTGGAAGATATGGATGTGGACGATATGTGGTTTCAACAGGACCGATGCCACTTGCCACACAGCTAACGAAACAATGGCTCTTTTGCGGGAGAAATTCAATGGCCGTGTTATCTCACGTCGTGGCGATGTTTATTGGCTGATACAATCATGCGATTTGACACCGTTGGACCTTTTTTCTTTGGGGTTATTTGAAAGAAAAGATGTACGTCGATAAGCCAGCAAAAATGCAAGAGCTAAAGAATGAGATAATTCGGCACATTAACGGCATAGAACTTCAATTATACCTCAGTGTCATCGAAAATTTGGACCATCGGATGCCATTTGGCCGATATTTTGTTCCATACATAATTGAACCATACCAATATTATCATAATAAAAAGAAATGACAATAATTTCCAAAATAATTTGTGTTTTATTCAAAATCAACATCGGCCCTTAAAACTTAACCACCCTTTAGTAATTCGGATCACTAACTTCTTGCAGCCTAGGTAAGAATACGGATATCCAATGCACTTCAACTGAGAAATACTTTGAGAAAGTATGACTGCCAGAAATTTTACCGATCACGTATCCCGAGGAGTCGTGATTAGTTCTATCATAGCTAGAGCAGAAGACCAGTAGCAAGACTGCCAGAAAGCCGTCATTAATGCCGCTAGTGATGTGTAGACTTTCACTCAACGAAGGCACGAACTCTCTACTCTAGTTTGATGAACAATAATGGTGAAGAAAAACAGAGTCCCGCTGTTAGGTAAGGTACAATGTATCTCTCAATATAGACGACGATACACAAAACTTCCGTTTGCCTTACCAAAACGAAGTACGGAAAGAAATTCGAAAGTTAAAGAACAGAGCTGATGGGCATGTTGTTTTCGAGCAGCTGGAGCTGACTTGGTAGAGCCAAAACTTTAAACTAGTAAGTAGCAAGGAGGTTCGAAGACGAAATATACGACCAGTGACATGGACCCGCACCCGGTCATATAAGATGGCTAGCACATGGAGAGTGGATGGAAACAAATGCTCCGGCCCGTAGAGTCTTCAATTCCAACACCGAAGAAGAACGTAGTAGAGTAAGACTTCGCCTTTAGTGGCGCGCAAAGTCGAATGAGACCTCAACCGACTTAGAGACCGCAAGGAGAAGCTTGTGAGTTGAGGCCTCAAGTCAACCCTGTCGTCTACTTACTTACTTAGATGGCGCTATAGTCCAGGGTGGACCTGGACAACTAACACACCTTTCTAGTTAGCCCAATCTTTGGCTAACCGCCTCCAGTTGCGCACTCCAAGTTCGTTGAGGTACTCTTCCACTTGTGCGCGCCACCTAAGGTGAGGTCTTCCTCTACTTCGTTGTAACTCTGAGTTTGATTCGAAGACTTTTCGGGCCGGAGCGTTGGTGTTCATTCGCTCTACTTGTCCTATCATAGTGGTAGGGAGACGAAAAAGAGACCCAACAATGGTGGTCTGATTCGAATATCTCTCGAAAGTTATATATATACTTGTCTTATCCATCTCAGTCGAGTTATACGCACTTTTCTAACCAGGTCGATGTCGCTGTACAGCTCGTAGAGTTCGATGTTAAATCTCCTCCTCCAAATCCCTTCAACGCAAACGGGAACGAAAATTACTTGAAGAATCTTGCGTTCGAAATGACCAAGCTATCGTCCATGCTCCTGCGCCATAGAGCAGGACTGGGATGATGAGGGATTTATATAGAGTCTCCTTTGTATTTTTCGACAAGGCCTTACTAATCTATTGCCTTATTAGGCCGAGGTAACAGCGGTTGGCAAGTGTAACTCTTCGTTTGATTTCTGCTGTGGCGTCATTATCAGAGTTAATAGCGAAACCAAGGTAGACAAAGTCCCTAACCATTTCAAAGTTGTAGCTGTCTGTCGTGATGTTCTGTCCGATTCGTCGATGTTGTGTATCCCTTTTTGATGATAGCATGTATTTTGTTTTGCTCTAATTCACCACTTAACACATTTTTGCCGCCTCTGTACTTTTTTCACATCAAAGGTCGAAGATGGTTTTCGACCTTTACGGAGCAGCGAGCGTTCTCCATCATCATTCTGCACAATCTGACAATCTTGGCAGGGATGCCAAAACTAGACATTGCTTTGTATAGCTCGTCTCTATAAATGCTGTAATAATGTGCGGCCTTAAAATCAATAAATAGATGGTGAGTATCGATTTGCACTTTTTGGGTTTCCTACGGGATCTGCCATAGTGTTAACATTTGGTCGACGAATGGTTTTAGGCGTTCACACAGTACGTCAGACAGGTTCTTATAGGCAGTGTTGAGTACGCTGATGCCTTTATAGTTGGCGCAGCAGTTTTGAGGGTCTCCTTTCGTAGAGTCTCCTAATTAGATAAATAAATTGTCTCTGCCCGGTTGAATAGAATGAGACAAAGCCACAAAACTTTGAATTCTGTCTCCGCTTGCATTTCAGTGCTGTAGCTAGTGCATTCTGAAGGCATGCTTATTGTGGAATTATTGCTTCTACAAAAATCCTTCAAAAATACTCTTAAACTTTTTGCATTCTTCCCCAATAATGAAAAAATAATTCAGTCCGGGGTGTACCCGGTTTCTCAATAATTTTTTTCTTAAAGGTACACCAACAAGAGTAAATTTAATTTCGAACCAAAGCACCACTTTCTTTCTACTACCTTAATAACATCCAGCTTCATTTTCACTGGACATTCACCGACAACTTTTAAATAAAACAAATCTCTCTATAAACTTCTAAAAAAGCCATTCGTCCTTCAATTTGCCAACCATTTCCGAATCAACTCCACACCGAACCATACTGCTCAAGGCTATAAATCCTTAATACCCCATAAACTACGACCAACTAAACTAGTGAACCATTTTTTATAGCATCGAGTGTATCCGTACTATCAGTATCGCAATAATCTAATGAAAAATACATATATTGCGAACAACATCTGCTGAGCAATATCCTGTCGAAACATATTTGATGACAAAAACCATACAAGTCAATAAAATGGTTTTCGCAATAACCAAAACAAGAGAAAAGGACGACAACGTAACATTTGAATGCGGCAGGCAGCGCAAGGACACACCGACACCATCCACCATCAGCTACCAGATTCCGCATCTCACCAAGGTTTTGCGAATATACGAATTTTACGGTTTCTAAAAGATGATGTATAGCATGCTATTGTTCCCAATCTCTGGATGTCTTACAGCTATCGCGGTGACTGGTTGAATCCTTTAGTACGGTAGATATCTCAATAGACTGTGCGGTGTGTTTTTATTTTACTTTGTTTGCTGTACCTACCACAATATTCTGTTAGTCTCTATTCATCGCACACACCAATAATTCAATGCGAAAGTCTCCATTATCCGTTTGTCCTTGCTACTCATTGAATTTGCTGTATATACCTACTGCGAATTTCGACGGGTCACACGCGAGGAACAGCCTGAAACATAGTTGCAAAAAGGCTTACTATTGTACTGAATTCAGTACAATTTGACTTTCCCGAGTACACAAGTACCACTTCTCAATTTCCAGTACTATTTTTAATTTTTGAAAGTTTATTTTTATATCTTTCAAATCAGACATATATAAGGATTAAACAAAAATAAGCTAAACGCACTTCTTTGTTTTAAAATTCTGAATGCATTCATTACTCACCGTACTTCGTTAAAAATACACTTTTGAAATATGCTGCATTTCTCGAAGATGTGGAAAAACGATTTGATTTCGGAGACATTTTTTTGAACTCATTACAACATTTTTCACAAACTGCCATTTGAACGATCAAGTGAATTCAATCGTCCAATTTGTCTTAAGGTTTTTTTCCTGGTGAACAAAAGAGTATTGAAATTATCAATCATGAATATACAGTTCTATCTGACTACGATAGAAATAGGTACATACTTCTTTTTCTGAGTTTTGGGCTGAAATAGGCCTTGTGCAAAATGAATGCAACGAGTTCATATTTTCAAATCCTACACCGCATACTCCAGGGTGCTTTTTGTATTTCTTCTTATTCTTCCGCAAACGTTTAAAGAATGTGTTCTTATCAAAATAGCTATTATCAAAAACAAAAAAAGCTAAAGAATTGAATGCAGGCGCAATGTCTACACTATTAGAACCCAAACATCTTATTAAAAATTAAGGCTGCCACAGCTCTATGAATAAAACAGATCTTTACAAAATAAACTTGAAAATGAAGAACTTGTGTAGTAGATTGTTATCTGAATGTGGTACAGTCGTGTTAAAATCACTTGGACAATGGTAGATTTTCTGTACAAAGTCTACAGTTTATTCAATCGACCGTTGGACAAGTGATTTTGAACACGACTATACAAAGATTAGTCTTAATCTGTTTATATGTAAGTACATGGACTAAAGTTCCTATCCGGCGTCTATAAGGCTTATATTACCTTGAGCTTGGTACGCTGCTCGTGCTAAATTTTAGCTCACATAGAAAATTGTCTCCAAAATTTAGCTGAGCTAAATTTAGCGGATCCATTTAGCCGAGCGGTGTGCTGCTTCAGCTAAAAAATTAAATTTTCATTTCAGACTGTATACTGCAGGTATAATGTCACAATTAATCGCGCCCATTAATGGTTCGGCACGTTTTTTCTAAAAAGAAAGTGCAACGAAAATATAACACATTTTCGCATCGATGAATTTTTGAAGGAAGTTATTTTCAACGAACAGCTGTTTTCTGTGACACTTATATTCACAGCGCACTCTATGTCAAAATTTAGCTAGGATTTTATTTAATGTTTGGAGAGAAAAATTGGAGAGCAGCTAAAATTTAGATTCGCTCGAACTGCGTACTAAGCTTTAGATTCAATTAAATGTGCCTTTATAACACCCTCCACTGGAAAGTATAAGTATTCACTTACATTTCTAACACCAAAAAGAAGTCACCCTATACCCTTTAAGCCATAAATATTCTGCATCAGGATGCAATTCTGCAACGATTTAGCCATGTGCGTCTATCCGCCCGTCGGTCTATCTGTCTTTTAAAAACACAACAGAGTCCAACCAAAGCAATCGACCTAGGCGAATAACATTTTGTGAAAAGACTTCTTTGTTCCGGTACCTCCCTGCACGCACAAAATCATTACATATAATAATTCCTTAACATTTTGCAAGACTTGAATGCTGGGGAGGTTATAAAAACTGGCCGATGATAACACTGATAGGTATTTTTTTTTAATAAAATATTCATTTTTTATGTTTTCCTTTGGTTTTATAAATTTAAAAAATTTGAGTACTATTCAGTACAATTTTGTTTCAGTTTTCAGTACAATTGAGAAAAGTTGATTTTCATCACTGGCCTGAAAGAAGAAATATTAAAATTGCGCACTAGGCACGTAATTCAATAAAACGGTTCTTGAATTTCAATTTCAATTTTATTATAGGTTTTCGCCAAAAACCATTCGATTCGCGCACAGATACAGAACAGATTTTCCTTCTTTCGAACTACTAAGGGAAGTTTGTTCCATCCACAACTTGGGGGAAAGAACAAAAAACGAAGCGAAATCGTATTTTAACAGGTCCCACTAATGGAGAAGGATAAATGCACACACAGTTATTATAGCTCGGGTGTATATACATTTAAATGCCATCAACAAAAAAAAAATACTCACCAGTCACCACTAATAAGTATTTCCAGAGAAAAGATTTTTTCCATTAATATCAGTCTGTGGGAAACAGAATTTCAACGGAGGGACCCTTAATGGGGCGAATTTTCAGGACACGCTTAATTAATTGTCGACAGGAGATTTTGCGCGTATAGTTCGGTCAGCTCCATTGATCACCGTCCGTGGAAGTGGACGTTTATCATTTCATATCTCAATTGAGTCTATATTAATTGAAATGAGAGCAGTGGATTGAAAACCATTATCAACTATAATGGACCACCTACCAAAGTGCTGTGCACTACAGAGTGCAATGATGAGTGGAAATTTAAGGGGAGAACTTGTGAGAGGTTTTAAATAAATTATTCACAGATATTCTGAGAAACGAAAGTATGTAATAATTTTCTACAATTTAAAAGATGACTTACTTCATTATTTAAGGCGGTGGCGGTACAGTCCGGGATGGAACTGGAACAAGCGTCCAAATCTTACGAAACAAAAAACTAAGAATATTCTAATTCATTGAAAGGAATAAGTTTTAAATCGTATGTACTTAAACGAACATACATACTTAAACAATTATTTTACACACATTTTTTCGAAGCAGAAGACTTCTTGATTTTTTTAACTTTCTCGTATACTTAGTATCTAAGAGAAAGATATTGTTTTCGTACAAAATTTCGAACTCGAGATTTTGATCAATTCTGATATTACGATGATAGGGGAACTCAAAAATGTGGGTCTCGCAATTCTGTCCGTCCGTATGTCTGTCTGTCCCACCCCTGGGGAATCTAAACGCTTGGACGGATTTGCTTCAAACTTCGTATTTAGAGTCGGTACCTCCCATATACAAATTTTACGAAATATGACGAAATATGCCTAAATTTAGATTTTTTCGAAAACGGCTCTAACGATTTGAACCGAAATTGATCATTGAGTTAGTGTAGGCATGCTTAACATGACTGCATACCCAGTTTTTCGCTAAAAAGTCCAGCAACGGCAGTTTTGAAAATTGCATTTTTCTCGAAAACGGTAGAACAAAATTACAAAAAAAAAACATTTTTAAGGTACTATTGTCATTCTTAACTTGAAAGCAAACTCAGTTTTTCCCTAAAAAGACTACGTCCATTGATATCCACCCAAATCCCTAATAAAAGTACTTTAAAAAACTGCTCATATATCAAAAACGCCATTTTCGATTATGATAAAAATGTTACTTTTACGTAATGCTTAAATCCATAGTAATACTACTGGCTCAGTTTTGAGCTAAACAGTTGAAAAACAGTGTTTTTAGAACCATGAATGCGTCCTTCGATTTCCACCCCAATCGCTAAAAACATAACTTTAAAAACTGCTCATATCTCGAAAACGCCATTTTCGATTTGGATGAAAATATATCTGCTAGGTAATGTTTATATCCTGAAGAATATGTCGTTCTCAGTTTTCTGCTAAACAGTGCTTTTCGAATCCAAATTGTAACATTTGTCAGCATAATTTTAGAAAAAACCGCTCTAACGATTTTGATCAAAATACATATTTAAGACAACATAAGCATTCTAAACATGACCACGTACGTAGTTTTTCTCAGAAAACTCTAATATTGCCGTTTTATGAATATTTTTCAAAAATGACAACCCAAATCCCAATCTGTATTCACACACGGTATATTTTTGTAAAGTCCAAAACTTCAGTACATAGCAATATAATTTGAAATTCATCGCCTACTTGCCTCCTTCAAGTGTCAGTTCGGGGTGAAATTTGAAAGTAATAAAGTGTTACGTAGGTTTATGTTTATGTGGTATGTATTTACGGTATTAATTACACCTTGAGTGGGTATGATTTTAAACGTAAAATTTGCTGAAATGACTCTGAGATTCTGCGAGATTCGCAATAAACGAGAAAGTTACGTGCGACCCAGTCGTGCACATTTTTTAAACATGAAATCAATCACCTTATTTAGATCCACAATAATATCCGAATGAACAGATATCATAGCAAGTTACCTTAACCTTGCATTCTTCATAACGCTTTGGGACATTGTTTTAATCCTTTTCATAGCTGAAAGGGTTCTTTCAGCACTAGCTGTGGTCACTGGAAGCGTTGCTAAAACCATAAGCAAGAAATTTATACCTCTAAAGTAAGTCTTGTCACATATATCAAGAAATTTCAAAACTTCGGTAGAAGGATCACTCGACGATTTTTTTTCACACCAAAGAATGTATTCAGCTTTCACAGCTGACAACGAAATTGCATTATCAAAGTAACGTGTTAGCCTGTTAGCTTTTACATTTCGTTCACTCGCTCAACTGCAGCAAAACCTGGGAGAAGAGCTTGAAACGATGGTAGAACGTCATCGTTGACCATGAATCTGTCCGTAAGATTTTGTATTAACGAGTCTATGTAATGCAAGGAATCAGTATATCGTATTTGTAAAATAGAAAGGTTTCTGGATTAGAATGCGTTATTTCTTCCAATGAAGTTCTTGAAGCTCTTAATTTAACTTCAAATAAGTCCTCTGCAAGTTGGGATGCGGATTGAAAAGTATATATTTCTTCGGTATTTTCTCTGATGTTCTTATGAGAATTCAGAACTTCTTTTGTGCGGTCGATTGCAGAAACGAAATCTAAAGAAACTTGATAAGGGCAGCGTTAAACTGAACAGTTTTCCGCATGCAATGAGGCGTACTAGGAAATTAATTTTTCGGACCGCTGCCAAAAGTGCTTTCGAAGACATCGTTCTGCTCGTTATTTCTTCAAGACTTATTGAGATGCATTTGAAGAGAAATCAAAGGAAATAATACTGGCATGCCTTTCAATGAATCTTGTTTCACAAAGGCGTAGAAGTCGAGTTTTTCAGCTCTCTGGTGCGTGCTTTTTAAAAACAATTTTGAAAGTGCATTTGAACAGTTGCGGAAGAAATTTCACTAACAGGCGTATTTTTTTGAGAATCTATAGCTAACTCACTTTTACTTTTACATGCAAAACTTTTATACTCACTTTTGGTTTTGTTGCACTCACTTCCCAAAAAAATACGCCAAACTGAACAAAGGCAATTGCGAATTGCAGGAGTTGACTTGGCAGAACCAGGTTAAAGATATGACTTGCACAGTGTACATACCTAGCGTTTGAATACTGTATACCTACCGGGATAGTCTCCTTGTTTTTATAGATTTGAATTTAGGGCTTAAAGCCTCATTTTGACAATCATTTCAGTTTCAATTTCAGTTGAGGTATCAGTTAAGCTTTCAGTTAAACTGATGTTCTGCAGTGTATTTAGACATCAGTCTAGTATTCAGTTGAGCTTTCAATTTATCTACTAAAACTTCCGAAAACTTATGGGAATTCCATCAGTTTCAGTCTCAGTTTTAGTTTCAGTTAATCGCTTTCATTTTTGCAGTTTAACAAGCTTAACTGGTAGCTCAACTAAAACTGAACTAAAATGATCGTCTAAATTGGGCTTAGAAAATTTTAGTTTTTTGTCTAGACTGGCTACGTGCCTGGTCGTTTCTTATTGACAGCTTATATTTTGTCTTGCCCTCATTGATGACTTACTTCTCTACCAAAAAACAAAATGATATCTAGGTTAGTGGGCTGGCAAGGACTACTACGGGCCACATTCATTTCAATACTGACCCCTTGTGATGCTTTAATCAATTGCTTACTTCGCTCTTACATATAAATCATCCTGATAATTTGATAAGGTCCATTATCCTGTCTATTGATGTGCTGGAAAGCTCGTCAGGTCGTGGAAAAAGTAAAGTAATTCCTAGGAATTTTTGGTGTCTTGGAGACGTGTGCAGTGACATAGGAAGTAGTGGGTTGTCTCCTCAAGTGCTCCTTCATTATCGCAGTCTCTACAAAGTTCTTTCTAAGTCAAGTCCATCTTCTTCATGTGATACCGCAAAGTATTGTGCTCCGTTATGATTTCTACGAGGGTGGACAGGGATTTTCTATCCTTTCGTATGATACTCCCGGTCCTGTGTTTCATTGAACGACGCGACGGCCATATAGAATTCTTAAAAACAGGTCTTTACAGTTTGAAGAAATTTTATTGAGTGATTAGAAATATAATTTAATTTCTAAAGTAAGTCTGAAACTCAAAATCAAACTCCTATAGTGGAAATGTGGATTTGTCAACGTATGGGGGGGCACGCTGCCCCCCTGCCTGGGGTCACTGTAGGATTTGTTGGATATATCCAAAGTTTATATTATGTTATTTGCTTAATTTTACTACCAAAACTACACCGTCCTCTTCGTGGTTCTGGGAGTCTGAAAATACCTTTAAAATACCTTTTCCTAACATGAAAGCATTCTAACAAAAGGGATTTAGAAAAAAGGCCCCATAGGTATTTTCACCAAAAAAATTATTTCCAAATGTCAGCTCAACAAAAAAAGTTATTTTGTCCAAAAGGTATTTTGAAATTAGGTATTAGGGTTCCCCGAAAATCCTCTTTACCGCAATTACATGAGCAGCCTTTGGATTCTCAAGGTATCGGCTTACGTAGCTAACTGCATAGGAGATATCCGCACGTGTAGCAACGGCTAAATACATGAGCGACCCTACTACCTCTCTATAAGGATAATCTGCAACAACTTTATTCATCACTTCTTCCACTGAAGAAGAACTTTCACATGGAGTGCTAACTGGTCTTGAGTTTGCCATCCCAAACTTTTCTAATATCTTTAGTGTATGTAGATTGGCAAATGAAAATACTGTTTTCTGGCGTTTTCGTAATTTCCAGTCCTAGATAATAGTTGGAATCTAAAACAGATATTTCAAACTCACTCCGTAAATATTCCAGCATCCTCTATCCTTTCTGTTGCAATTAGTCCATCATCAACGTATAATGTTAGAATAACTGAATTTCGGTTTATTGCTCCAAGGATCCGATTCACAGCTCTTGAATTGGAACTTATGTAAGAAATCCGTAAACCTCTTGTTCCAACGCCTAGGTGGGCTGAAGCAGTCCACAAGCTTCTGTGGAGTTTACATACCTTTCCAGATCCGTCATCATATCCAGTAGGCTGTGTCATGTAAATGTCTTCTTTCAAATATCCGTACAAGAAAGCGGTTTTTACATCAAATTGTTTCCAAATCCAGTCATTTTGAGCACACAATGCTAAGACAATAATTCTTAATGACGTGAATCTCACCACTGGACTGAATGTTTCTTCAAAATTAACACCAAAAATCCAAAAGATCAAGGACATCTTCCTCAGCCTTTGCTAATGATCAACATTTTGCACCATAGATTAGGACTGTGATAATAAGGATTTTATCTCTGATAAGGCTTGCGCTTTGCAGTGGTGCCGAGGTAGACAATGTCCTTAATTAACTTATAACCTCTTAAGCAAAGAATTTGCTAAATGTATGTCTGTCCGATATGACATGGGCTTGATATGGCAAATTTAGATGCTTAGCACAACTCCGAGCATGTTTGTCCTTCAGGTAAAATTGCACTCGCAATTCGAAGAAGGTGTGACAAGTGTTTTAGGGAGACTGCGCGAAAGGCTATGTTTTGTATCCCCGGTTGTTGAATTTCTACGCTCAGGCGTGTGCGCATGATGTAGGTATATCCGTAGTTTCTGTTGATTCATATATTGCTCCTGCGCTTTCTATTGATTTTTAAAGACGGAAATCATAATATTCGTAAGATGGAAAAAGTCGATTAGTCGGATATAGCCCTTGTAAAGACTTGTATCATCCGTTACCTACGCTGATCTCATTTCATTTGCTGTTAGGACTTCCATTGATATGTGTTAGGTATATATCGTAAACACAGCCGTCGAGAGCGTGACAAAGCCAGTTGCTGTAAACAAGCAAGCTAATTATATCTGAATAGTTGCATGAAATCTCCAGCTTTCCTTAGCCCCGTCTGGTAGGAAGGGCTGATTTCAGTGTCCTTACAGTCCACTTCGTACTTTCGGTATAAATATACTTTAACATGCAGGACCTAAGTGAATCTTAAATCGGTGAATCCTATAAAGAAAGCGACACCCACCAGCGAAGTATTTCCTATTCTTTGTCTTTCCTTAAGATACTCACACCCACACTGAAGCTATGCGATAAAAATACAAATAAATACCATCAAAGCAAGCAAATGCAATCCAAAAGCGAGTGCTTACTTTGTAGATAAATATAATTCGTGTGACATGGCTGCCAAATTCAATATTTTCTTATCCGCCATAGCAAAAGTTTAAACTCTGTCCATGCACCGACATCCCCGGAATACCATACTCATCGCACTTGCATAGTTGCCCGTTCGAAAACCATTGTATATATGTGTAATAAAAAATAAATCGAGAAAAAGTGGATAATAGCAGTCGAAGGATAAAAGCTCCGAACAACACGGAAGTCGAATATATAGTACACATCCCACACTATCTGAAATGCAATGCGATGCAATGTTTTCCGCCGAGATACTTCTCGTCCACAGAAAACGATATCAGATGTCCTTATTTTCCATTTCCTCTGCCCCTGCCTGCCGGCCGACACCACCACCTGAATATTGCCATAAGAAGCAGGAGGTTAACGGACGACATCAAAAATAATTCCAAGATTTTTATAGATACACCCGGTTGAACGAATACCGACCAATTTCATAGGAATGGGCTGCTTACTATACGATGACGACAACGACATCGCCGCCAAAGTCTACAACATGGACGCCAAGTACATAAAACCGAATAAAAAAAAAAATAGATACTACTTGCTTGCTCACACACTCGCATGGTTTTGGTTTGAGATAGTGGAAAATTTGCAGGACTCCTCAACCGTGGCCAATTTCGGGATGGAAAAGTAGTACCAGCGTTGCACAGATCCCTCTGCCAAATAGGTTACGAGGAATTGTACATGATGTTTATTGTTCAATCACCACGTAAAATCTTTCAATAAGTTCCATCTTGGTCGCATTTCACGTCTCGATGTTATCATAACATACCGGATGTCTGGTGTGAGAGGCCACACAACATGGACGTGTGTATGGTGGGAATGGATCTCACGCAAAATGCATTTCCGATAGCAGTTCTGCTGTCGATTTTTATTGGCATATCGTGGCACATACCTACCCGATGGATGTGCGGATTATAAGTTTTTTTTTTTTTGCCACTTCTATGAGTAATGGGTGAAGTTTTAATCTGTCCTATATTGAAGAAGGACAAGAAATCGATATGTGTATCGGTATATGTCGAGTAAAGAAACTTTTAATTAAACCAATCGGGTAGAAGAGATTTTTCATTGAAAGCTTATTAGAAACTTTTCAAAATTATAAAACAAATTTAGGGGAGTATTTGCAAAGCATGGCTACACCGGACGATTATTAGCTGCAGGTTTTAATCACTCTTGTGATTGCCGCTGCAAGAATTTCTGAAATATGACTCAAAATTGGCATCGAGTCTTAATCTTCATTTATCTAAAGTTCACATTTATGCTGATAACATAAAGTGTTATTAACAGAGGACGAGACGGAGAGATAGGCTTAATGTTACTCCGTATTGATAGTGATGTTCATTCAATCAAGCGGAATGGTAGGAAATACAATTTCAAAAAGGTTAACCTAAAACATAAGCTACTTGGAGTTAAAATTCTAACACTAGGCCTGAAAAGTAGCTACTTTAAGATATTTCGGGCTCAAGTCAAGAACCGGCTTCAGCCGCTATGGCGACCCTAAAGAGATTTTTTTCAGCTATTGAAACCAATGGCATTCTCGAGTGGCAGTGGTGCCTGAATATCGTTTCTTTCTTTCCTGCGTTCTGTGAGAGAGGGTTTTACTTCTTAGATGCCTTCTTAGACCGAAGAAACAGCCATTGGCAAGGTTCTTGACTATTTTCTACCCCGATGTCATTTTGAGACGTAATTGTAGAGCTTAGGTAGACAGAGTCTTTAAATACTTCGAAGTTATATCTGTCCACTGTGACGTCGATGTTGAGATCAATTTCTCGATGAGAGACGTATTTTGTTTTGCAGCCAGACCCATTTTCGCTGCCTTCGTTTGAATGCTTGCAAACGCGCCATTGACAGATCGCTAAGTTCTAAGTGATTATGTCAGTATGCAAGAAGTTGAACGGACTTTTAAAAATTGTGGATACCTCTGATGATGGCTTGCGAATTCCGTTAAATTGCTTCAAGAATGATGTTAAAGAAGTTACATGATAGCACATCGCCTTGTCTCGAACGTTTTTCAACATCAAAGGGCTCAGTGGTGTTTTTGCCGATTTCGACGGTGCTGCGAGATTTCTCCATCTCCATCCTGCACAGATGGGCGAGCTTGGCAGTGATGCCAAAATTTTGACATGGTTTTGTATAATTCGTCCCTACATACGCTATCATGGGCAACCTTGAAGCCAATGAAGAGGTGGTGTATATCGCCCCAGAATTCCTGCTGTTTATGTAAGATGTGCTGTAGTGTGCAATTTGTTGTCGATGATTAATTTTAAGGCGTTCACACGCAAAATTCAGAATGCTTATCCCTCTGTAATGGGCGCAGTTAAAAGTATCTCTCTTCTTGTCCATTGCGCGGACGTACGGTGATTAAATTGATTACCGTCTTGTTGGTAACGTCATTTCAGCGCTTTCTGGCTATTCCATTTCAGATAACATCACAGCTTGTGACTTTTGCAACCTTTTCGCAACCTATCTTCAACCTATCTTCAATGAACTTTTTTCAAAGTCATGAAATGATTGTGCGGCCATTGGCTAACAAGTGAAAGATAGATATATATTTTATTTCGCCTAATATTGATTTACATTCGGTAAGCTACCACACATTTTACATAAAGTACAGAGATATGATATTTTTATATCTTACTACTGAAACAATATATTTAACAAATCTGAAGGAAATTATTATTTAGCAAATAGCAATCTTTTTGAAGGAAAGTGCGAGAAAAACCTCCAATTTAAAACAAAAAAAAAAATAAAAATAAAAATAAAATAAATAAATAAATAGAAGATTAAAAAATAAATGAATAAATAAATAAATAAATAAATAGATAAATAAATAAATAAATATATAAATAAATAAATAAACTAATAGATAAATAAATAAATATATAAATAAATAAATAAATAAATAAATAAATAAATAAATAGATAATTAAATAAATAAATAAATAAATAAATAAATAAATAAATAAATAAATAAATAAATAAATAAATAAATAAGTAAATAAATAAATAAGTTAATAAATAAATAAATAAATAAATAAATAAATAAATAAATAAACAAACAAATGAATAGATAAAAAAAACGAATAAATAGATATATACAAACAAATAAGTAAATACATAAACAAGAACAACAAAGAATGGAATTTAAAGACTCATTTGATTAATAAGGGGATTTTCTGAATAAATATTTTTACTTATAAAATTATCGGTTAATTTTTGAATTCTAACAAGAATCATTTCAACATTCGCTCTTCTGTGCAAGTCTGAGGTGGAGTAATGCCATGGTAGATTCAACATCATTTTTAATATTTTATTTTGAGCTATTTGCAGCTTCTTAATGTGACGTTTTGCACAATTTCCCCATACTTGGCACCCATAAAGAAGAATGGCTTGAAAAATAACCTTATACATTATTAACTTGTTCTCAGTAGATAGTCTTGATCTTCTGTTAATAAAGGGGTATAACATTTTAATGGCTATGTTAATTTTCTTTGTTGTTTTACTGGTGTGATCTTGAAAAGTTAACCTTGGATCAAGATGCACACCCAGGTACTTCACTGATGGTGCCCAAGCAATATTAGACCCGTTTATATTTATAGTGCTGCTTGGGAGATTGCAAAATTTCCTTTTTCTGGTGAAAAAGATGGCATGCATTTTCTCAGCGTTCAATTTGATTTTCCATTTTTTATAGTAACTTGCTAATATTTCCATCGCATTTTGTAGATTCCTCTCAATGTTGAGAGCGAATATATGTGATGAAAAAATTGCAGTGTCATCCGCGTAAATACCAATTTCACATTCTGGTAAGCTCGGTAAATCAGAAGTGTATATATTATATAAAATGGGCCCGAGTATGGAACCTTGCGGCACACCTGCGTGAAAATATACTAAGTTGGACGCGCTACCATTAACATGCACACTGAAACAACGGTTTGACAAGAAACTTTGGACTAATTTACATAGATACGAGGGAAAATTAAAATTTATCATTTTGTGTATAAGGCCAGCGTGCCATACAGAATCAAATGCTTTCTCTATGTCTAATAGTATCATTCCCGTTGATTTTCCTTGTACACGGTTACTTCTGATGCTATTTGCAATTCTAAGGACTTGGTGGGAAGTACTATGGAAGCGCCGAAAACCAAACTGTTCATTCGGGAATATATTCTTGTCAGAAATAACACCCATTAATTTTTCCTTTATTACTTTTTCCAAGATTTTGCTCACGCTGCTTAGCAAGCTAATTGGCCTGTAACTCGCTGAGCATTCTGGATTTTTACCTGCTTTCAAAATAGGAACAACTTTAGCTTTTTTCCAGACAGGAGGAAAGTAATAAAACTTAAGGCAAGCATTTATTATCACTGTCAATATTTTAATTGCAGGGCCAGGTAATCGTTTAATGTAAACGTTCCTTATGTTATCGAGTCCACCAACTTTGTTCACTTTTATGGAATTTATAATGTATTTGATGTCCTCTTCCGTTATAATTTCATTTGGAGGAAATTGAACAGATGACAAATTGAGTTCGCGTACCGTATCATAAACTAGAGTGGTTGTAGTTACATCTCCTAAATTTTGCGATACCGTATGATTATTTGAGAAGTTAAAAGCGAGTTCTTTAGCCTTCTCAACATCGGTAAAGAAGGTTCCTCCCGTTGATTTGAGGCAGGGAATTTGCCTATTTTTACTCCTAATAATTTTTGCAATGTTCCAAAATGGCTTTGCATTTTTCTCTAGAGAACTAAGCTTTTTGTCCCACTCTCTACTGCGGTGTTGTAAGATGAGTTCGGATATTAACTTATTCAAGTAGGAAAGTTGGTGCCGAGACATAGGGTCGCGATATGTTTGCCAGTTCCTTCGAACCGAATTTCTGGTTCTAATAAGTTCTATCACATGCGAGGGGAGTCTTGTGCTGAAGTTCTTTTTTTCTCTCTTTGGGATACAAGTATCAACAGAGCTTAGTATATTACGCGAGAAGAGATCAACCAGAGAATCTATATCTTCTTCGCTAGATATGTTTAGTAAATTTGTGGAAATATTCCTTGATTTACTGTTAAGCTCTGAGCGAAAGCGCGCCCAATTCGCATTTTTAACATCCAAGAAGTATTGCACTTTTCGCTCCCCCGACCAAAGAAGCCTGCATAACACAGGGTTGTGATCGGAGCTAAGCTCATTTAAAGATATTGGCTGAGAAATTTGACTAGAAGTGTTTGTAAAAAATAGATCAAGGACCGAAGGACTTCCACGAGAACAAGGAGGAACATAAGTGGGACTAGGAGGAAACAGAACAGATATTGGTAACATGACACAAAGATTTGCAAGTAAATTACCCCATGTATTTGCCCTATTGCAGCCCCAGTCCTTATGGCGGCAATTAAGGTCCCCTCCAATCAAGAAATTTTCTCTGATTGAAAATAACTTCCTAAGATCATTTTTCAAGCCTAATCTTTTCTCTAACGTTGAACCTTTACCATTAAAATAGACACAAAAAATTTTAATGGTTCTGTGATTTCTTAGCTTTACCTCTATACCTATGTTTTCAACATACCTTGTTTTCACAAGAGGCAAAAGCGAATGCTGAATTGACCTTCTTATTAAAATCGCTACACCGCCACCTCGTCTACCGCTTCTATCAACACGATAGCACTTAAAATCAGGTGTAGATAATTTAATATCATGCTTAAGCCATGTTTCCGTAATTAATGCAATATCAATACTGTTACCATTCAAAAAATCTAAAAATTCCATATATTTATTGCGAATACCTCTCGCATTCCAAGTTATTATATTCATATATCTATCTATCATGTTACTTAACATTTTTGGAATACAAAAACTTAGTTGCTAAATGTGTGATAGCATTAAATTGTTCAATTTTTGTTTTACAGCAACTTAGCTTAGTTATCATTTCCATAGCCAAATAGTTCAATTCATCCATAGTGAACAGTGTGCTATCATCATTGTTGTTGTTTGAAGCAACGCAGTTGGCCGCAACCGAACTAGTTGGAGCCAGTGTTCCCAGGTTGAGGGGAAAATCACCATTTTTGCCGATTTTTTAAGACGAAAGGGAGAAAAAAGGGGAAAGGGATAAAAACGGGGAAAAAATTCAAAAAGGGGAAAATCTTAAAATCCTATCAAAAACAGTTTGTAAGAAAATCTTCTAGAATGAATACCTACAAAACAATCTACAAAAAATAACCATGCTCAAGAAATGTGCCCATGCAACACCCACTTAATTTTTTGTTTGGTTTCTGAATGCATTCATTCTTTTGACATTTAATAAAACTATAACCATGGTCATACACTCCTTACCATGAACGTCGTGTACAGAGAGACAGCTAGATTTTGAGTGAGTAGAAAAAAAGATAGGTAGTACAGAAAATGGACCAAAAATCCACTTTCAGAAATAATTTTCACATGAGCATGGCGCATGATTACGAAGGTTATTTTCCGGAACCATAGCGCTTTCGATAAAAATCTTTAATTGGTATTAGCGTTGGTAGAGTGAGGACGTAAAATCGGGCGTCCGCTTCGAATTTACCATCAAACTTTTGTATTTTCGATTTCATTACTCCTGTACCTGTCAAATTTTATTTTATTGCAATGAGGGTTTGTTTTTGTGTATAGCCAAGTCGTTCATTAGAATGAAAGTTATGCCACACATCCCTTCCCATGAAAGTCGTTTCGGGCGAGACAGGTCGATTTTAAGTGAGTAGAAAAGAGAATGGATCTGCAGTGTAATATACTCTTCTTTTCTTAACTAGATAACCTAAAAATCTACCCGTCTCGCCCGACACGACTTTCATGGGAAGGCATGTGTGGCTCAGCACATAGTGTGTCCTTGAACTATGCCTTAATTCAAAATATTACGCGAATTTCTAAACAACGGCGGCACAACTTAATGTGTAATAATTCTCATTTTATTTTGGATTTTGAATGAAAAAGGAACTAACAAAAAAATACAAATATCTCAAGCAATTGGAAGCATTGCTCGAGTTCAAAACATGGTTAAGTATGATAAGATTTTTATGTAACAATGGATGCGAACCCACTTTTATTACAAGCAATAGGCAGGAGGTCATAGACATCACACTAGTCTCTGAAAGTATCTACAACACTATTAGAGACTGGAAAGTATCTAACGAACACTCCTTCTCTGATCATAGATATATTCAATTTGGTATTGACTACCTCCCTCAAGTTCCAAAAGTCTTTAGGAACTATAAGAAGACTGACTGGACTAAATATAGGAAGAGTGTGGAATCTTCTGTAATCAACAGCACCCCTGTTCCCCCCACTAACACACAAGAACTCGATGCGATGGTTGAAGTAATAACGAAGACTCTCAACCGCGCTATGTCGCGTTCCTGCCCTATAAGCAGCCCCAAGGGCAAGCCTAGACCACCGTGGTGGAATCAGGAGATAATATCTCTACGCAAAACATGCAGGAAGCTCTTCAATCGGGCCAAGCGATCACGCGAAGCCACCGACTGGATCTCGTATAAAGAGGCCCTCAAATTCTATAAAACCAAAATTAGGAAAGCCCAACGAAATTCTTGGAGACACTTCTGTGGAAATATAGAAGAAATCTCTGAGGCCTCTAGGCTCAGAAAAATCCTTGCAGCGACTCCTAGGATACCGAGTTATCTTAAGAGAGCTGACGGCTCGTGGACTATCTCCAGTTCAGAATCTCTAAATCTCCTACTGGATACCCACTTTCCAAATAGCTGCAAAGTCGACACGAGTCCTACTGTGACTTCGAGTAGG
Organism: Cheilosia soror; assembly: GCA_949372485.1. Taxonomy (NCBI): domain Eukaryota; kingdom Metazoa; phylum Arthropoda; class Insecta; order Diptera; family Syrphidae; genus Cheilosia; species Cheilosia soror. Next base: position 121,181,334 of record OX443561.1, read on the forward strand.
TCAACACTAAGTAGCTCCTCCCATCTTGTGACCAAGCACAGAATTATCTGGGCTATAGGCGGTTTTAAGCCGTTCAAGTCTCCTGGACCTGACGGTATAATACCGGCCGAGCTTCAACAGAATGTGGAACTTATTCTTCCATGGGTTACTGTAATATTCAAAAGTTGCCTGGATCTGTCTCACATTCCCAAGTCATGGACGGAAGTAAACGTGGTCTTTATACCCAAGGCTGGTAAAAGCTCGCATGCTTACCCCAAAGATTTCAGACCCATAACATTGTCTTCATTTCTGCTGAAAACTCTAGAGAAATTGATAGACTCCCATATACGCTGGAGAGTTAACGCAAATCTTCTGTCAGCCTCCCAGCATGCGTATAGTAAAGGGAAATCGGTCGAAACGGCCCTTCACTCACTCGTATCAACTATTGAAAAATCTTTAGACTGTAAAGAATACGCATTGGTAGCCTTCCTTGATATTGAGGGAGCGTTTAACAACGTCGAACCAAGGGCAATTATTGGCGCACTGACGAGCCTTGGAATTGATAAGTCGACTGGCGAATGGGTGAATCAGCTGCTTACCAACAGGTTCATCAATTCAAAGCTGGGCGAAGCGTCGGCTCGGAGGTTCGTCAGTAGGGGTACGCCACAAGGTGGTGTGATCTCACCTCTTCTGTGGAACCTAGTGGTGAACGAGCTACTACTAATACTGGAAGGGGAAGGGTGCAAGGTAATTGCCTATGCAGACGACGTTGCTATCGCTGTCTCGGGGAAACATCTCAATACGCTTAGGGATCTCATGCAGAACGCCCTCTCTAGGCTCTCTAAATGGACCAAAACATGTGGGCTTGGCGTCAATCCTCAGAAAACTGAAATGGTCCTCTTTACAAGGAAGTACAAAACACCCGTCTTTGTCCCTCCAAAACTAAATGGCACTCCGCTTGTGCTCTCTAACACGGCTAAATACTTAGGCCTCACTTTAGACAGCAAACTGAGCTGGAAACCCAATATACTGCAGAGGGTTCAGAAAGCCACCACGGCATTATACTGCTGCAAGAAAGCTATTGGTAGCAAATGGGGACTTCAGCCTCGAATCACTTACTGGCTCTATGTATCCGTCATTAGACCTATACTCACGTATGGTGTCGTCGTCTGGTGGACTGCGCTGGAAAAGGCTATCCACTGTAAGCAACTTAGTCGTGTGCAAAGAACGGCATGTGTGTGCATCAGTGGAGCGCTTAGGACCACTCCAACAGCGGCGATGGACATACTATTTCACCTGATACCGCTAGACCTCTACTGCAAACAAGTGGCAGCAAGTGCAGCCATCCGTATGAAAGCAATTCGTTTGTGGACTAGTCGACAAACTGGTCACTCGTCTATTCTAGATAAAATAGAATGCATCCCTAAAGATACTGATTACACCCTCCCCCAGTTTCAATTCAGTAAGAATTTTGTTACATGCATACCCTCCAGAACTGACTGGGAGAGCGCTGCAGTGACTCACAGGAAATCCGTCTGCCTGTATACAGATGGGTCAAAAACGGAAACAGGAGTGGGGGGTGGTGTTTTCTCCCAAGATTTAAACTGTGCGATCTCATTCCGTCTTCCCAATCATTGTAGCGTGTTCCAGGCGGAAATCATGGCGATCAAGGAGGCCCTATCGTGGCTACGGTATAATGTAATATCTGCAAAGGATATCGTGATTTTTACCGATAGTCAAGCCGCGATTAAATCCCTGGACTCTGTCATCTTTAAGTCCAAAACCGCCCTCAACTGTCGCTTGTCTCTTAACGAGATGGCGGAGCAGTTCAAAATTCACCTTATATGGGTGCCGGGCCACAGGGACATTCCAGGGAATTGCAAGGCCGATGAACTCGCTAGGCACGGTACAACGCTGTCGATTCTACCGGAAAAGGAGAATCTCTATATGCCTCTCGCTACGTGTAGACTTTTAATTCAACAAAATGCGATAAGCGCCACTAATCGCAGGTGGTCAAACTGCACCACGTGCTCCATAACGAAACAGATCTGGCCCATTCTGGATCTTAAGCGCTCCAACAATCTTGTAAAACAAAAAAGATCCAACATAAGCATATTAGTAGGTGTCATCACGGGGCACTGCATTATTGGGAGACATGCTCTCAGGCTGGGCCTCCCTTCCAATGACTTCTGTAGAAGCTGCATGGACGAGGAGGAGGAAGAGACAATTCTTCACCTCCTATGCACGTGCCCTGCCCTTTCAACTCGTAGAAAGCTATATCTCGGAGAATACTTCTTCGACAATCTCGGCGAACTCGCTAATGCAAGCATAAGTTGCCTCCAACGCTTTATTTTCAGCTCCTCTTGGTTCAACGGGTAGTTGTGAGATCTTCAGATCCTGTGGTATCACAATGGGCCTCCTCTGGCCTACGTGAGGCTGCACTTGTCGCGGCCTGCCACTCTAACCTAACCTAACCATGATAAGATTTTTTCTTCGGGAAAAAAAGGGATTTTTTTTCTTTCTAAAGGGGAAAAAATATCATGTTGGTGTTAAAAAAAGGGGATTTCTTTTCTTAAACCCTGGGAACACTGGTTGGAGCGTAGTTTTCCCATACATTGAGAGGTGTAGAATTGGTGCATATATTATTACTCTTTTCACCAGTGGCTCGCCGAGCTTGAGCTTGAGGTAGTGAAGGAAATTCTTCCATTGAAGCGAGAGATACCTGCTGTCGCTGTGGGTTGAAAGAAGAGCGACTAGCAGTAGCAGCGGGAGTGGCTGTGGCACTGATATTGTGCGGCGAATATGCAGCTTTCGGCTGGCCGCGAGAAATTTTCTTTGACGTTCTTTCTTTCATATTTATATATTGCACTCGACTAATACATGAGATGTCGGTGGCTTTGTGATCACCGCCACAGTTCGCACATTTATGCATAGAAGTGTTGTTGCAGTCGTTCGTCTTATGGGGACCAGAGCAGATGGCACAATATGTTTTTATATGACAGTTCCTCTCGCCGTGCCCAAACATTTGGCAATTGTGACAGCGCGTTGGCCTACCTTTGAGTTTTCTTTGATAAGACCAATTCACTTGTGTGTGCATAACTGAGCGAAAACGTTTTCGCAGTTCTTGTAATTTGATGGAACCATTTTCCAAGTAAACCAAAAACAAAAAGTCAGTGTACTTTTCATATTTTTTTGTAATCTTTTTGATCTCAGTGCATTTGAGTCCGAGATTGTTCAAATTGTCTTTTAATACACTAGCATCTACATCACCCATACCATGCAGTACAACTTTAAAAGCTTTATTACCATTGAGATCATGAGTGAAGAACTGACAGTTCTCTTTTTTTAATTTTGCAAGTAATGAATTGTACGAATCAAGTGTTTCACATTGGATTTTGATACCGATCGATAGTATTTTAATGAAATATTCTTTAATATTCAGGGAATTCATCAGGTTATGCACAAATTCACTTGTCTTTTGCAGAATTTTTATTGGGGGAACAAACACTTTTTTGATCACTTCATTAGGCGAAATTATTTCGTCCATATCTTCCGTGTCACTATCCGGTAGACTTTGTAAGGGACTCCAGTAATTAGTTCTGGAGTCCCTCTTATTTGAACTCATTTTTATTTGGTTACGCGATCTTTTACCCGAGGACGATGGCTTGTCCTCGGTGTCAGGCGATCTCACGCGCTTGGCAATTTTGAGAATTCGTTTATAGCGAGTATCGAGAAGTCAATTAGCCGAGACGTCAAGCAAAGGCAAAAGCTCCGGGTTGACTGGGGCTAACAAGTGAAAGAACTCACGCTTCCTTCGAGTTATTGTCGCGCGTATGCAAGTAGCCTACTCTCACTTCGCTGTCAGGATAAATAGCCTTCCTCTTAGAGATAGGTAGGAATGCAATATTATCGCCTTTAGAAAGGTAGGGACAAATTTCGTTACAATGGTTACCCCTTCAGAGTCTGATCCATTTTGATTGTCAATAATAGTGGTGTGATGTGTTTTTTCTGATTCCGAGGTTTCGCTCGCCGGATCCAAGATTTGCCCAAAGAAACACCAAACTTTGGTTAAGAGATATCCGATTACAATAACCAACGTATAAACTACTGTCTTATGATTAGTTTAACAATGATTAAATTCCTAAGTTGAGTATACGCTATCCAACGAGAAGCATGGCTCCGTATTACAAGAAGCGGCCCACTGACAATCGTGGCTCCTATATGCGGCCCAGCGACAAACGTGGCTCCGATCTGTGGCCCAGAGACAGGCGTGGTTCCGTATGCGGCCCAGCGACAAGCGGGGCTCCGATCTGCGGGCCAGCGAAAGCGTGGTTCCGATTTGCGGCCTAGCAAAAGCGTGGTTCCGATCCTAAGCAGGACAGCCAAAGATGCTGACACTGCTGATTTAAGGCCAGCTTCACAAAGGAAACTTAGCCACCAAAAATTCACAAGACAGACCGAAGTCAATTTATCTGGTACAATAGATTGGTAAAAACAACAAGTAATGGCAATTTCATTCGGGTACTCATGCAATTTCCTCCAATTACTCAGTGTGACTTATAAGCGACGAATGAAAATGTCTTGTTACAAATATTAGTTGTTTGGACAGTCTAGGAAATTTATGCAATAGCAGAGGGTGGTGTGTCTGCGGTTGTCTGTGTTTAGTACTGGCCATGCAAAGTGTTTACAGTGGGGGCCATAAAAGTGTGACGAACGGGGACGTTTCGTTACAATGGAACGCCGTTTTAATTGATTTAATTTTCCTCAACCTTTATCTTGCCCTAGGATTTCATACGCGCCATTAAAAAAAAAAAACACAAAACATTAGTTTGATTTAATTTTAATTAATTCCTTATACAACATATAAATATATAAAAAAGTTTTCTTTTAAAGTACACATTAAGATTATTCTTAAAAGTATTTTCTTATTAAGTATTTTCATATTTCAATTACAAAGAAGACATTTTAATTGTTAATGTTAAAAATACTATATGACCATTGTGCGGTTATAGTAATTTTTGAAAATATTTGTGATTTCTGTGCGTTCTGTTAAATGTGCGCAAACATTAATGAAAAAAAAATCTATAAGCGATACACATAATATTACAACACTTGTTACTTAATTTAGTTAATTCATTTTAAAGGACGTAGGTTTGCATTAAAAATAAAATTAACATTTTCAATTACAATCGACATTAACATTTTCAATTACAATCGACATCTGTGATGTTGTCTGTACTTATATCTTCACTTTGCTCTCTGTGGTCGTTCCACTTGGTGTTGGCTTTTGTACGTACACAATTTCAGCATACTCTGTTGAATTCTTTGACGGAATTGGCTGATTATCGGATGGTTTCAACACCAGTTCTGCATACACAAGCTGTTTGTCTTCCTGGAATATTGAAAAAGAACTGAAATTAATTTGAAATCATTTTTAAAAATATTACTACGATTCGGGTAAAATGCCCAAAAACATTAAAAATCTATTTTTTTTTACTAAATTTATTTTATTCATTTTCACTTAATAGTAATTCAACAGTAAGGAACTGAATTTTACGACCTCATTGACAGAATACTTTAACTTCTTCAGACTTTTGGCTTTTTGAAATAAGAATAAAAAAAAAACACATGAACTTTTAGGTAGTAATCATTCATCAGGCAGGTAACTCGCTTTTTTATTTTGGAGAGACAGAATACGTGTTATATCTGCGACTGACTGCCTTCCCTAAACCATATAATTTAATATGGAATATATCCACCGGCTGTGTAGAATAATAAGCAGGTTTGTTGTCCTGTATGTAAATTGAATTATAGCCGCTGAGATAAGGGGAGGAAATCTTGTCTGCGAATTTTATGTTTGCTTGATTTTGTAATTTTCTTCGCAGTAGTAGGTAAAGTAATGTGTAGTCTGGTTCTGGTTTATTCTTGAGTGAGTAGGGTATGGGAACGGGTGGTACAGGAATGCCGTTTTTAAATTACTTGAATTGTAGGCATAAATATTCTGCGTATGTGTTGTGTGTCTCCTGAAGGGCGAAACCCTTGTTCAACTGTTTTTTATGCTGTCTATAAGGTAAGAGTTTATAGCAAATTGGACGCAAGAGACTTGACATTTAAAATATTTTAAAGCAATAACATTTCTAGCTTTTAACTTAATCAGAAGAACCACTCATCTTCTTAGCGTACTTTGCCAGCAAGAACGTCGGACCAGCAGACTTAGAAGGTTAAAGTAGATATGAAAAAATCGACTAAGGTGGTGCTTACAAGATTTTTTAGGCCGTAGACAACAGCTTGGACCGCATGGAGTAGACTCCGCTAACTGGAGTGGCTTGTTGGTTGTGGACTTCACTCACTCCGAACTGTAGCGCCAGAAGTAAGTGAACACCAATACTGTGTTTGGAGTTTGCAAACAAGTTTTTTAAATGCCTATAAAGTATTTTATGTTATTGTTTTTTAAGTTTAAGTGGAAGGAGCAATGCTGAGTTTTCATGTAGGATTGGTCAGGCTGGATCAATTTTGAGACAACTCGGTCATTCTGACATTAGGAGAACTAAAATTGGTGTCAAAGCTAAGTTGTCAGTCTTTAATTTGGTGTTTGTTTCAACTCTTACCTATGCTAATGAGGTTTGGGTAATGACCGAAAGAAAAAGATCGCGGATATAAGCTTCGGAAATGAGATTTCTCCGTTGTATTGCTGGTGTGATCCGTACAGATCGCATTCGAAACACCAGAATACGTAAGGAACTTACAGCCTTATTTATAAACTTTATACACTCTCTATAATAACTCTAAACGCAAAAATATATATTAGATTTCTGCGTTTAGAGTTATTATAGAGAGTGTATAAAGTTTATAAATAAGGCTGTTAATGTCTAGCAGCTATTTATACGGACGGAGCGGTCCATACTTTGGTTGTTTGGTCATGTTAAACGCATGTCCCCTAACAGGATGCTATGGAATCCGTACCATCAATCAGACGTCCCCTCTAGGTAGACCCAAGATGAGATGGTTAGATCAAGTTTATTAATCTTTCCTCTACCCGTACGGGGCTTGCCCTTGATGATTGAGAATCGATGGCGGGACATCGAGAACTATGGAGGTTTCACTTGAACATCCTACTTAATAGGTAATCGGGCCATGGAAAATGAATGAATGAGTGTATTGTTTTTTCGTTATCAAACATTTACAGATTGTTGGTTTTTTAAGCCTGTTTCACGACCCTAAAGACCTTAAAGACCATTCACGTTCACTTCCTTTTATTTTATCTCTATCATGGTTGGTTTGGGAGCAGTGGCGGATAGAAAACAGACCCACGGACAGTACTATTCAAGTGGCCAGGAGTGTACAGTAGGTACATATCCGGAATGCTGATCTACATAGAGATCTAAATATTGAAATAGTTGCAGATGAAGTTAAAAAAAAGTTGCTAAGTTTTTGTTAAATCTGTCAAAAATAAATTGCCGATTAATCGAACGACTAGGGATAACGAAAGTAAGTCCCCGGTGGGTTTTTTTTTTAGATCGGGTTAAAGTCCCTCACTATTTCAAAAGTGTCCCTCGTGTAATAGCTCTGCAATGTCTGTCGATGGTTTTTTTCCACCGAACCTCCAAACAAAAAAAAAGTTTGAGTTCAACCATTAAGTTGAAGGGCTCGAAAGTGCTCGGCCTAATCAGAAAATCTACTACTGAAAAAAATATCGACATATGGAATGCGTATCCAAAAACCAATTATCACAATCACGCCAAATCACGCAAGAATATTGAAAGAATTTTTCAAATCGGCCAATGAGTTATTCCCTTTTCCGTCACAAACTTATTCCTTACGTAACCTGTACTGCAATCGAGAAAACAATTATCCTTTTCGCAGTTGGCCAAATAAGATCTATTTTCAATTTATTATATCTCACCCTCTGGATAAACCCAAAAGATGAATGTTAGCTCAAAATACTCGGTGAAGTATTGCCTAACAATAAAAAGCATAATCTTCAGTTGACCAACAGATATTTATAAGTATAATGGTAAGAGCGTAGTAAGGTCGGAGTGCGGATTCGCTTTTTTTTTGTTAACCCTTATAGGACGAATTTTGAAAAACGATGAATGACGCATGTAATAGTTTTTATTTATCTATAAAAATACAAACTTTCAAGTTCATAATGCTAACGGCTCGTGAGGCCCCCCTTACTCCTCGTGACCCCTTGAAGGATTTTCAAGTAGCCAATGTAGCTACCAGACCAGCTCACCCAAAGAACCGGCCTCTAAAGGGTCCGCCATCTAGCGTTTTTTTTTTTCAACTAGTGCTTATTTCGCGAATGGTAACACATAGCTCTAGCTCATGTCTGATTTGACAGATAATTAGTTTTATCCTTTCGCTGAACGAATATGGTTGTGTATACGCTTGAACAACGCTGGGAAATATTGCGACATTACTTTGAAATTGCGTACAGATTTTGGAAGAAGAGAAGCACCGTCAGCTCCGTATGTTCATTATCTTGTGAAAAAAGTGAAATATGTAAACAAGCAAAATTGTCGCATTTGGGCACAGAAAACCCGCACGCATACATTGAAAAGCCGATATACCCAAAACGAGTCACTGTTTGGTGCGGATTTTGGTCCAGAGGCATAATTGGGTCATTTTTCTTCGAAAATGAGCAAGGAGTGGCCGTTACAGTCAATGGCGATCATTATCGGGCCATGTTGAACGAATTTTTGATCACAAAAATTGAAGAGGAGGATATTGGCAACATTTGGTTTCAACAGGACGGCGCTACGTGCCACACAGCCAAAGATACACTTGATGTTTTGCGCCCTGTTTTTGAAGATTGCATTATCAGCCGCAGAGCTGATGTCGTTTGGCCACCGCGGAGCTGCGATTTGACACCGTTGGACTATTATTTGTGGGGTGCCGTAAAAGATAAGTGTTACGCCGACATGCCAGAGACAATTGACGCTTTAAAGGACAATATTCGTGAAGCCATTGTTGAAATACAGCTGCACACAATCGATAATGTGCTTAAAAATTGGACCGATCGTGTAGGCTAATGCATGGCCAGCCGAGGCAGCCATTTGAATGAAATTATTTTCCATTATTTACCGGAAGGATTGTACTTTCAAATAAAAAAAGAAATTTGAGAAAATATTCAGTAGTTTTTTTTTTATAGCATTTTCAAAAAAAAAAAAGGTATTTGGCGGACCCTTTACTTTAACTGCGACATCATTGACGAGTACTAAATGGAGCACATCACAATAGCAGCACTTTTGGTAGCGGTTACATTTCTGTGGTGCTCAAAGGAATTTAAAGTCCTAACACTCGATTTTTGATCCTATCTAGTAGGTGCAATGTGGTTTTCAGCGCACCATACCACACCAAATCTGCGAGTTGTAGGTACTCAAGTTTGGGGCGAATGAACACCTCATAATTGTAGCCAGATCTGAATGAGTGATATATTTCGAGCTGATGGTGCAATCATCAGCGAAGGTCGGAATTGGAAAATGAGAAGACTATCGTGAACAAAACGGAGCCTTTGAAAATACCAGCATCTGTATTGTGAAGTTCAGACTTGAACCCACCCAAATCAACTTGAAGTGGACGGCTAGGGAGGTATCTAATCTATTGAATGACTAACGCATCGATCCTATTAGCATGCATTTTAAACATAAGAGCTCAATGCCAAACTCTGTAAAATGCCTTTGAGATATTAAAAGCAAAAACCTTTGTTTCACCTTAGTAACGGACAACTGGGTTTCTGTCAAATTACCAAGAAAACAGTGCTTGAATCTTACAGTAATAGAAAAAGTTTCATGCGATAAAGTCGTCCACTTTAAAGTGGACTTTTGAGTGGACATCAAGCTCAGTAAGATAACAAAAGCAACATAAAGTCGAGCACAAAAACTTCTCCGATTTTCTAATTTCTCGCATTCACAAAAAATATTGATTTGGTACATTTTCCTGGAAATCTCTTATCGCAGTATCTATAACAATTTATTTCAAAATAAGAAAAAAATAAAAACCCACCTTCGGTTTATTATCCCCTCCAGTCGCTGAACCCTCTGGAATTTTTATACCATCCTCTCCAGTTGATGCTGTCATCGCCCTATTCGATTCGCCTAGGTTTTGTTCGTCCTCATCAGTGGTAGTGGTTGCGGTGGTGCCACCAGCTTGATCCGCTGCCAAAGTGGAATCCTTTTTGGATTTTTCATTCCTCCTCATGAATAACGATGAGAACGATGGTAATCTCTGCGATTTGGCAGCATGTGACTTTGTCTCAGTCTTAATGTCGGCACTCTCTGTGTCGCTACTAGATTTAAAATATTTGTTTTGTTTGTTTACCTGGTTATCTCTCTGGTTTGCTTAGTACTACAGTACAGTGAACAAAATTTATAAAAAAAAAAAAAAAACACACCCAGCAAAAAATAATAGGAAAAACACACATAGATAACCAAAGATTTCAAAGGGAACAACAATTTTAATTAATTAACAAAATACTATATATTACATCCAACACCAATTTATTTTACATCATAAAGCAAACAGAAACAAAACAAAACCAAAAAAATGTACAACGCAAAGGATCATCATCTCTAGCCTAGACAGCACAGACTTTCCACTTTTTTTTTTAACATTTGGCCCAGGACTGCGATGTTGACGACGACACAATCAGGAGAGTAAACTTATGAGCGTTCATCTCGTAAAGTAATGTAAATATGTATTTTTTTTTGTATATCTTTTGTTACCAAAAGGGAATAATATAATTTTAAAAGAAAACTAAAAAAAAAAAAGTAAACACGAAGGATGGTGGGTGGTTGTGTATGTATGCTGTGGAGATTCACACGACAATTTAATTAATTTTTGCTTTCCCGTCTGCCAGGATGTCTGCTGCTGTATGTCCATGTCCATTCCACTACTTATGAGTACTATACGAGTGTGCCGTACGGCGGCGGCGTCGGAACAATAAAGATACTTTTGTTCGGGTATTGTAATATTGTTGGTTTCATTTTTTTTCTATCCGCTGTTGTGTGGACAAGGGATGCGAAAACACATAGAAAGGTAATTAAGATGAGAATATAATAATGGGAAGTAGCAGACTGAATACGGTCTGGTGTTCGAGTCTGGACAAAGATGATGGTTTGTTTGTTAAAGTGTTAGCATGGAGGATAAGATAGGTAGTGCTTGAGAGAAAGAAAATAAGCAATTAGCCAGTCCTTCGTAATGAAGTGGTTTAAGTGATTACTGATTATCTAGTGAAGTAGAGTTGTCAGAATGTATTGTCGTCATAGTATTTGTCAATGGATTTCTGGCTGGAGGACAAATTTTTGCAATATTCCTCTTTAATATAGCCAATTATTTACTTGCTTGTCAAAATGTACTTTCTAACTATGTACATTAAAAAAACTCAGTTGATGACTTATAACTTTGCATTACTCATATTAATTTCACAAGCAAAACACGGAATGTTTTAATGAGGAAAATATCGCGCATACGCCCGAGTAACCCAACTCAAAGTTGAGTTATTATTCGTTATCTCAAAGTTATTATAATCATTTTCTCTGTATTTTTTTTTATGACAAATGACCATCAGCGGCATGCGCTTAAATGGTGAAAATATTTCAAATAATTGAAATTAGATTTTCGTATGCTTTCCCGTGTTAAACATTAGCAAAGCGGATTTTCCGCTCACTGAATTCCGCACAAAATCTGTGAAGTGAGCTTTAGTCACGCCAAAGTTTTTTTTTTTTTATCTTTGAACAGAATGTTCATTTGCTTTGTATCGTTAAATGTTTACCATTCTTGCTGCTACCCAAGGAGAAGAATAATTAAATTTATTCTGATTTTGACATTCAATTCGTATTCGCACAGTAATCGCTCAAAAGGACTCTCGCCTTCAGACAAAAACAAAGGACCAAGTGCACAGAGGATCGTCCTACGTACGCGCGCCGATGCTAAAGTTTTAGGGGTTTCCTTTTTGGGGGACTTAATTTCAACTCAGCCATTCATCACGCTCGTCTGTGCTTCTGGTGTCCTGGCAGGACTTTTGCTATTATTAATATTTAAATAATGTTTTCAATAACTGGTGGAAGTTTAATGTTTTTCTTTTCTCTTACAGGAGAAAATGTCATTTTGTAAGTTAAGCAGAGGGAGGGGGGAATTTGAGGGACACGACAGGCTTTAAGAGTATGCTTTAAATAATAACCGCAAAGTACATGTTGCACACAGTCTACATTGGTTTACGGTTTGGTAGGGTACTGTATCAATACCACAAACACAACTAATGAGCATTCAAGGAAATCGATTGACTTGCGGCTGGTTGAATGATTAAATTTCAACTCACCGAGGGATAGTGTGTACGTGTAGAGTATGTAGGTACTTGTGGTGTATTATATACAATTCGTATATCTTCTGTTCTTGAGGAAGTCACCCGATCCGTTCGTTGCCAGTCGACGACAGATTAGGGTCTAATGGCATCATTGACACTGGGATTAATTAATATGCTTAGCAGGCAATTTAATTTCTGTGTGGCCAATGATTTTTGGGCGGTGCTTGATGGGACATGTTGGACAACTTTTAATTAGACACACGGTTCGCAGTCAAATGAATTAAGGAAATCTTCGTAGAGAGTTATCTGAATGATTTAAGGAGGACTCTAGTAAAAGTTGATATAACTGAGTTTGGTGAGTGAAGATGATTTCAAAGACGATCTCTAAATGGTAGACCTTTCCTTTCTATTTGCAGAGATATAGGAACTGGACCACTTTTCAGAATACCTATACTAAATAAACGCATTTAGTGGCGTTTGAGTTAGAGGAGTGACACTCAATACTTTTGGATTGATTCAGAGTAACTACAACCAAAATCCATTGACCCAAATTAATCCCAGACTTTATTTTGTCGATTCATGTTTTTTTGGCGGTTTTTGAAAAATTAAAACGATAAATTAATCGTCTCGAATGTCCCGCATGAATGTCTATTGTTTGGTCGATGTTCTTCTTAATCGGGCACCTAAACATTACTACCACCGAATTGGAAGATTGATCTGAAAACATTTCCATGCACATCTCAATTGGCACAAGATTTTTTAACACAAGAACCTGAATGTGCCAATAAACTAATTCAATTAGCCAGGGGTAATTGCAGCTTTCCTAGCAACCATTCAAGGTATGAAGCATATTTTCATTGAAATGGATTTGTAGGTAAGCAAAACTGCTGGGAGCGCCTCCTCTTAGATAAACTGTGTATAATGTGTAATCATGCTTGATAGAAGCAAATATCATTGAATAAGACTACTCAAACATTATCGTCGGAAAATGTTGTATGCTCCAAGACAAAATATGTCATTCAAATCTTACTATTAACTCCTACTATCGCACGTGAGTTAGTGACCGATTCCTAGTACCTCAACGGGAGATCGGGTAAAGGTCATTGGTGGCAGCGGTAAAATGAAATTCCGTATAGAAACCTGTAGAGGTGACGAAGGATGCCAAAGAAGGCCCACATCTCGCTGTTGACAGAATGGAACATATCTTTGACTATCGGGGCAATGCATATCATTCATTCAGTCATTTTCAATGAGTCGCAGGTGAAGGTTGCTCAAGTGGACCCTCCATAGCTCTTGAACTCTAATTCACCAAGAGCAATCCCCATATGGGTAGAGGAGAGATTATGAACTTGATCTAACCATCTCTTCGTGGGTCTACCCAGAGGACGCCTGCCTGATGGTACAAATTCCATAGCACCTCGTGGGATGCAGGTTGGGGACGCATTTTTACATGCCCAAATCACAGAAGCATGGACCGCTCCGTCCGGAAATGTAGTTGCTCGACATTGAGTTCCTCACGTATTCTGGTGTTTATAATGCGATTTCAATGTTCCCAATTTTATAAAATTTTGGAAGCGCACGTTGTCCAATTTCGACCAATCTTCACAGAAAAGATTCCGAGAAGGTAAGATTGTCTGAAAGTCTGAGCTCAATCGGTGCCGCGCCCCCTTTTTCCGATTATACGGGCAACTTTTCCAATTTGTTTTCTGTATAGACCTTATTCCGACTATTACGAAGAAATGAGCCTCATCGAAGCAGCCGTTCTCAAGTGATGCAATGACCAACTATCATCATTTCATTCTATCTGTAATATTACACGAACGTCTAGAACCTTTCGTGAATATCCTAGCATCCTACCAGTGCGATTTTAGCCCAGTACAGTTCACCGTCAATGAAATTTTCACACTTCCGATAGATTCTGCCGAACCAATTTCAAGATATCCAAAGCGATATTCACCAACACTTACTCAGATTACCGTGAGGGTAGAGAAAAGTCACTGCTGCATCATAACCCAGCTGCTACTAGTGCGCTTACGAGTATACAGAAAGAAGCAGATAAAATGCGCTCAGAAGTTCATGATGGCAAAACGAAGAGCTGTCTATAACACGGGATATCCAAAGTCTACCAATTGGACAGAAGGTCACTACATACAGATATAACCTTTAGGTATTATTATAGTGAGCGATTTTGTATACATTTCACATCCGAAAACAACATATCGTCATAAATAAAACTTGTCAGTCGCTGGTTTTGTTAGGCTAAGAGGACAACTCTGACCTAAGGCGCATTGGCCGTTTTGAGATAGCGAATAATAACCCAGGCGGTCAACGCAGTAGATGATGACCCCACTTAAGTAGAAGAGGAATTTCAGGAAAAAAAAGAACTCAACCAAATTGAATTGGCTGAAGGTAGTTGGCTAATGACCTAGCTAACTGGAGGAGCTTGCCGAAGTCTAGGGCAGTCTAATTGAGTAAGTAATAAGCAATCTCCACCAAAGAAAATCTGTATATAGTTTCGCTTAGTTTCAGTTCTACTAAGCCTAATTAGGACTTGATTGTTTTTTTAAATACTTCCCCCGGGAAAGGCGAACCTATAACGCTTCATCAGCGCCCCGAGATGCTTGCAGATGTAGGTATGTTAGTTCTGCATTTCAATTTCTGCAAATTGTAGTCTTCTGTAAATATATCCCCAGGAAGCGAGTTCAAAAGTTTGCTTGTCCTGTAACATTGACAAAACGTCAAACATTTCGCTACTAAACAAAAACATATCGACCGATACTTTTACGTACCACAAAAACCCAATGGCCTCGTTGCACTGACCGCATATTTTTTCATGGCAAATAAATTAATTTTTTTGCAGTGAAAACAAAACCAAACGTAATTTTTGTCTAGCTAGAAGTCTAGCGGTCAATAAAACGCAGCAGTAATCAAATCTGCTACTACGACGACAGTGGAACTATCAAAACGGGTGTCTTGTAATTCTGTACGTGAACTTTTAGTGGCTGTAAGCCAAACGACTGGGCAAATTTATGTCTTAAACTTGGTGTAATAAGCGTTTTTTGTGGGCGCAGTGGCTCAGTGGTTAGTGTATTGGATAACTGTGCAAGGGGTCCCAGGTTCGATCCCCGGAAAAACACAAATTACATCTTAAATTTTTTTCCACTGCGCCACTTCTCGCGAAAGTCTGACAAGCATTCGAGAGTATAAATGTCCTTAAAAGCTTCTCAATTCTGTCGTTGCGACTCGGCATAATCGTAGGTCCCCTCCATTCGTCCCAAAAATAAAAACTCCCACAAACGGATGGTTGTGAGAAGCTAGGTCTAGGGTGTCAACACACCTGTTGCGGAACCTATTTATTTGTTGTTTTTTTTGATCCAACGCTTTACATAATTGAAATTGGTTTTCATATTTTATGAAAGCGGCTTAACGATTTTGACCAAAATGCGTATTCGAAGTAATATTATGAACTGTTTAGAAGATTATTCGCTCCGTCTTTTGGTTGCATGTCGTTTCACTTCAAAATGTTGCACTTGTGCATATCGCAAATTTATTTCGTCCCTATACTGATACGGGAGCTTCGGGTGTTCTTTTTCCCAAATTCTGGATCACTCAGACTAACAAAACCCCCTCTGCATTAAAAATAAAATGACGTACCTACCGTGGTTTTCTTAATTTGTAACGATAGAGAAAGTCGTTTGCGACCCAGTCATACATGATGTCTTATTGTCCACCTAGCTATAATAGTCGTAGTCCTCGATGCAAAAATTAAAACCCACCATCTCCATCCGTATCGGTGTTAGTACAAAATATAGGTGTGTGTGTGTGTTATCGAGGGAATGAAATCTAGTGAAATTGTTTGTTCGTATCCCTTTTCTTAAAGCATATTTACAGTGTAGGAAAACATTCAGCAAAATTGACATTTACACCTACATTCACACATAGATACATTCACAGTGCAGTGTGGTAGCGATTAGTCCGCACTTATAGCCTAATTAACATGAAACACGAAAAGCAGACAAAGAAAGATAGTTGAAACTGAAATCAAAGAAGAAAGTACACTCCACAATATTGTCCAAATCTCTGCCGAGCGTGTTTCTTTCACGATACATAAGCAAAACAATTCCGATTCCCCTCTCACAGCACAAGGACATTTGCACAAAAGAAAAGAAATGCTCAACACTTTCGGTTTTTGTTTTTTATGTTCTTCTTCAGCTTTAATAATAATAATAATAATTATTCTCGTAACAACGGCTTGTCATCAAATTCGCTTCTTAATAGTTTCGTTGGTCTTATTTAAAAATATAATACATTTAAAAAAAAAATTAAATAAATCTCGTTAAATACACAGAAAAAAAAAAATAAGAAATTGTGTGATCGTGTGTGTGTATGTTTGGTGTGTGTGTGTATAGTGGTAGTGTACGTTTAAGCGTGCGCTAGAATTCAGTTTCAACTGGTTTCTGTATACGATTCGCTAACAATTTGGCTTGCCTCTCCAGAAGCTCCCTCTGATCCTTTGGTATCCAACGCGAACATCTTGACTCTGGAATACCTAATTGATTGCCCCGGGTTAATAGGTCACCACCACCAGCTGTTGTGGCTCCTGCTCCTGCTGCTGCGGCTGTTGCTGTTGGTGTTGCTGGCTGCTTGTTGTCTAAGTCATTCGATGCCGTCGTCGTCGTCGATTGACGGGATGTAGCGCTATTGCGGACACTCTTCAGGGGCACTGTGGTTGGATTGTAAACGCCACTCTCCCTGTCGGTGGCATATTCGAAGGAATCATCATCGTTACCACTACCCGCCATTAAGGAGCTGTTTCTTTGACGGCCGTTCATGTTGTTTTGATTACCATTGCTGTTGCCGTTGCCATTGTTGTTGGCGCTGACGATAGTAACACCATTTGGCGTGGCTGTTGAGTTGATGTTGGATTCTAGGAGGGCAACATTTGGTCCTGGCTGTTGGGTCTCATCGTGTCTAAACGATTTATTATTGGCAAGAATGAGTAAAATGTTGCAAGGATAGGCAAGAGTTTAGAAAAGAGAGTAGTACTAGGTATAAGCAAGCCGATTTAATTTTGATTTGGTGGAGTAGAGAGTGTGCTTGATGCTTTGAGAATTTACATTTTAATGTCATTTTTTTTTTTTTTTGAAAGAGAAAAAGATAAGTGAGAGCGTTTTTTTTATGATAATGATATGCTTCATTCTTTGGATGTGTAATGTGTGTATTTATGTGTGGGTTCTTTTTTTTTCATGTTTGATGTCCTCTGACAAAGCGTATAATGAGAGTTTGAAGGTTTGAGGTCTCATTTTTGTTGATGCAATTTGTTTTTATGACGTAATTTCCCTCAACTGATGGAGTTTTACTTTCGAATTTTTTTCAATAAAAAAAAAAAAAAATACAAACAAAACCGCAAACATAAATTCGTAAACTACTCGTATTCATAAAATGTACAAAATGAAGAAGGTATGTTGGCATGCGATTAGTTATGTACGTATTTACAAAAATAAATAAAAAATAAATCCAATGTTAGGCTTAATGTGAACTAAAGAAAATAAAAAGAAGCATTCAGAAGGCTGGCGCTTGGCTACTTACGTTTCGTTAGTTGGAGTCTTTGATGATTTCGCTGAAACGAGATAAGAGGAGGTATTGCATTAGATAGTAATAGAGTCATATAAGTTCCGAAGAGGAAATGCATAAAGGACTTGGACGGACAATTCATTAAAGTCATTAGGGTCATTTATATGTAATATCTGATGGTACAAAATAATCTTTGGTACAACAAGTACGCAAGGCACCCTAGTGTCATTGTTTTATTTTTAGGACCTACATATAGAAAAGAAAAGGAAAGAAGGGACCTTCAATATTATGCCGAGTCCGAACAGCTGAAATAAGAAACTTTTTAAGGGCAATTAGGTATACTCTCGGATGTTTGTCAGACGTTCGCGAGAGGTGGCGCAGTAGAAAAAACTTTAAGATATAATTTGTGTTTTTCCGGGGATCGAACCTGAGACCCCTCGCACAGTGATCCAGCACACTGAGCCCAACATGTCTGATTGTATCTCACTAATTACTGAGCCGGTGATGGAGGTTTTGTGAATTTGGTGCCGAGTGTTTGTCACTTCCAATTAGTTTACGGAGAGTGCCTGCACGCCTTATAGCAATCCGGATCAAGACTAAATTGGGTAACATAAACCTCAAATATGCTCACGCCTCTATAGAGGAAAAAAGAGATCCCTTACGTTATCCCCTTTACAAAAATCCCTTATTGGACATAATCTCTCTTTTTTTTTCTTCTCTTTTTCCAAAATCTTTCGGGACGAAATCCCCTATGCCAAAATCTCCTACAAGAAAACTAAACTTTGCTATACCCAACCTTGCACTTAGGTACTCCAAATCCTACAGTGACCCCAAGCAGGGGGTTGCGGGGGGCAATAGACTAGAAGGGGGCGCAGTAGCGCAGTGGTTAGTGTGCTGGACTACTGTGCGAGGGATCCCAGGTTCGATCACCGGAAAAACACAAATTACATCTTAAAGTTTTTTTTACTGCGCCATCTCTCGCGAACGTCTGACAAACATTCGAGAGTACGACTGTCATGAAAAAAGCTTCTCAATTCAGCCGTTCGGACTCGGCATAAAATTGTAGGTCCCTTCCATTCGTCCCAAAAAATAAAAACTCACACAAAACGAATGGTTGCGAGAAGCTAGGCCTTGGTTGTCACCCGCCTGTTGCGCCACCTATTTTTTTTTTTTTTTTTTAAATAGACTAGAAGGACATCTTTGGTAGACAACACGTCTGAAAACGGACTTAATCTAATCGACTTTGCTACGAGACGTAAATTTACTGAAACTGACATATGGCATCTTCACCTCAATATTCATCTGTCACCAGCTCATCAAAATGTGGACCGAATTAACTATATCGCCATCGAAGTTAGGCAGTCTTTCTAAAAGTGCGAACACTACGAGCTGCGAACTTAAACACGAACCAAGATACGAATGTGGATATCTCAGTTGTCACATGGATAAATATTTTAATGGATCAAAGCAAAAAACCTTTAGGAAAATCATCGGCTTTTCAAGAGCATCATGCAAACGTCGCGATTGAAAAATTAAAGACGTACTCCATTAGCAACGTTTGGAAGTTTAACGAAAAGAAAGAAAGTGAGAACCTGTCAATGCAAACAAATCCGAACAGACAACTGGAGGTATAGAGATGAGTAAGGACATTTCGTAGAAGAGTCACAGTCTGTGTTAAGTTAATCCAATCCACCAAAATCAATTGAGGGCAACAATCGGCCCTATCATGGTATCCGTTCGGAGAGTATTTCGGTTTTTGCATCAACGCATTTTGTTCACTTAAATTATTTCCACGACGAACAGATGTCGGAGACCATCGAGAGAAATTGACATATGGCTGTCAAAAACAGATGCCAAAAACGCAATCCGTCGCAATGAAACGTAGACATTCGGCCCTAGCGAGGTTTCCGTCGGAACGGAAAATTCTCCGATTTCATACGAATTCAAACAAATTAAAAAACAGCCACTAAAGGACCATTCACATGAGAGCGAACGAACGAATTAATAAAATGCGACCAAACCACTTTTGATGCAATTATGAACAGAAAATTCTACATTTTACTATTCCAAGGATAAAATAATTTATTGCCTCAGCAAAATGTATTAAAAAAACAAGTTTATAAACCGATTAAGTAACGAAATTTCGAATTCCAAACATTTTGCCGCGAACGAAAACACCCTGGCGCGAACTGTCAGTCTATTCGCAATCCACATCGTTTAAATCGCGTTCCACAAAGTGGCGAATAAAAAATTCGTTTGAACTTAACCTTATTCCAAGAGGAGGATATCTTGGAATAATAAAATGTCCAATTTACTGTTTATAAATGCATAAAAAGTGGTTTGTTCGCATTTCATCAATTCGTTCATTCGCTCCCATGTGCATGGTCCTTAAATAGGAAAACCCGATGTACCACGAAACGACATCATGTCAAATCAATGCGTCGTCGCATTTTAATTATTCTTTCCGAAGAAGGATACCTTAAATGAAATTGCGTTGCGTTGCGGAGAATTCTCCGTTCCGACGGATACCTCGCTAGGGCCGATTTTGTCGGAGAAATGTTCCGAACACCTAATCGAGACGATTACAATGGAGCAAAATTCTCCGATTCGTACAAAATCGAAAAATTCTTTTTTCGGAACGGATACCATGATAGGGCCGAAAAAATAAACTCAAGTTTGACACTGTTTCTTTGGCCTAAGAAGGCAATGGTCTAATAAGGCCTTGTCAAGAAACCCTAAGGAGACTATATAAAGTCCCTCATCATCCCAGTCCTGCTCTATGGCGGATAAGCAAGGACGTTGACAAAAGCGAATGAAGATCTTCTTGGTGCTTGGTCGTTTCTTCGAGTGATTTTCGGTCCCGTTGACGGGTTTTGGAGGAGGAGATTTAACAGCCAACTATAACTACAAGCTGTACAGCGACATCGACTTGGTCAGAGAAGTACGTATCACCCGAATAAGATGGCTAGGACTTGTAGAGCGAGTGGACAACAACTTTCCGCCCGGGAGAGTTTTCGATTCCAAGCCGCCTTAGGTGGCGCGCACAAATGGAAGGGTACCTCAATCCACTAGGAGTGCGCAACTGGAGGCGGTTAACCAAAGATCGGGCTAACTGGAGAGGCGTGTTGGTTGAGGTTTAGGTCCACCAGGAACGTAGCGCCATCTAAGTAAGTAAGTAAGTACGTTTGACAATAGTACTGGACAAGACGGCCTACCAACTATTTAGGGCAGCAAGAGATAATTTGGGGAATATAAACGGGTCCAAGGATACTGTGCCCTACGCAACGCATATAATGTCTCAATTCTATTCCATTAAGTTTGAGATGATAAAAAACTCGTAAAATATCACTTGCAGGACCAAGGTATCAAGGTATCAAGGTACCCCGTGAGGCCGTGACTTGACTAGGGCTACATAAGCACTATGTGCTTTAAGAAAATGTTTACCAAACGGTCTCATGCGATATCTGGGTAGTGTCGTTTGTATTGCGTGCATTAGGGAGTAGGTCACACGATGACTCACGTAGCACGGAAGTATGGTGAGTTACAGTTACCATTATAAACGAGTTGTATAATCGAGCTAGGAAATCAGTGATCATCTGATGGCAGCATTAAAGCGAAACTATCCGAGTTGGTTGTGGAACATGTGCTCGCCTATAAGGGAAGTCCTCTGCCTCGCTTCGAATCTTCGGAAATTGTCTGTATGTATCGGGTTAGATAACTCTAAAGATTTCCTTGGATCATGCATCGCTAAGAGCAGCGATGCTTGAGATGGCTTTAAGTTCAAGATTATCTCTGCAAAGTATATCCCAAGTTGACCTATTGTCAACATATGGTCACCCGTTATGAAGACAGATGACTCACTATAACATAAAGGCAGAACAGCCTAAGAAAAAATCCTATCTTTCGTGCTGTTCATCACCAAGGAATGCATAGGAAACACTATAGAAGCAGCTGATTTTAAACTTATAGACCGAGCTTATCTATTATAGAACAAAATTCTTTATTCGTCAATATTTTAGCCCAAGACATCATGTTTGGGTCAGCTCGGAGATCATCGAAGGTAGCAAGTTCTTACTTTTTATCTGCTAATTTATCTGTAACCCATACCCTTCCTTAATTTTTGAAATATGTACTATACTGGCTAGGAAGAGGTGTGTTAATATCAAACTCAAAACAATAAGTAATCCTGAGTGTCCAACTTAAATTTATTCTATCGGAAGACAAGTGGATTCTCTTCAATCTGGCATTTAAGGTAAATAGATAGAATGAAGAATGAATTTGGCTCGGCCACATCGAGCGAATGGACAATAATGCTCCAGCTGAGAGCATCTTCGAACCCAGCCCCAGGGTTCGAGAAGACAAGGAAGACCGAACCTTCGTTTCAAAGACCAAGCCATCGCGTATGCCAGAGCGCTTGGTCTGGACAATTGGAAGCAGCGTGCCCGGGATCGTTGGGGATGGAAGGCTGCAGTGTCTCAGGCAGAGACTCTTCACGGGTCGGGAGCCCGATAAGGAAGTAAATAAGATAGAATGAAGTTAGCTCAAGTCATTAACTCTAAGCTTCCTGATAAGCAAAACCTAACAATGGCCACCGCAATAGGTACCACATTGCTCCGAAAAGGCTTTATTAGACGAAGCTCGTTATTATGTGGAATGAAGACTGAGGAGGTTGGCTAAGAACATCATTAATTTATGCTACAGTTCGCATAAGTTCTGTCAGCCATTTAAGAACTGCCTAAAGATTTACAAAGAATCCACAATCTATAAGATTAGCTAAACTAGTAAAGTAATCTGTTCCGACTTAAGTAGATTCTATCCAACACTAAGGCCCAGACTTCATAAAGGAAATGCATGAAACTTGGACAGAACTACAAAATCCTTAGAGCTTCTGCTACAGAGTCTTTAGGTTTTAGGTTACAGAGACTAGTGAGTAAATGCGGTAAGATTCCAGGCAACATAACCTGCATCATGTGAAGAAAAAATTAACTTTATAACCGAGGAAACATTTTCTGGGCAATTAAAAAGACGGGGACATGTCCGACCTTCCCATGTATCCTTCATACCAAAAGTCACCAAAAGAATGACGAAGCCGAGAATTATTTCAGGTCTCTTAGTATGCCCCTTACTTGTCCATAATTACAATAGGCAAACTGAAAGAAGTAGCCGAATGCGAAATGAAATTCTATCTGTACAGAGATTCTTTTTAATATTTGTCCTAAAATCTAGGGTTAAGACTAAAGGGTCTCTCAGCGTGTAATCAGTTTAAGTAACGATAATTTTATAAGCTCTCCTGTAAGCGGTAAGGCAAGCGGTAAGACAAGCGGCGAGGACAACAACTTTCCAAAGCTCCTTCTGTTACAGGACAAGCTAACTTTGGAACTCGCTTCCTGGGGATATAATTTCCAGAAGACTACAATTTGCAGCAATTTAAGTGCAGAACTAACATACATCTGCAAGAATCTCGGGGCGCTGTTGAAGCGTTATAGGTTCGCCTTTACCGGGAGAAGTATTTAAAAAAAAAAGGTTTGGGATCAAGCATTCATTTCTTGCCTCCACTGTTCTTCTCCCCTACTGTAACCACGCCTGCTTAATTTGACATGTGTTCACTACGACGCATCTATCAGAGAGTGTCAAGTTTTGAATTATCTCAAAATTCATGTCAAGATCGAGGTACATATCTAGTGAGTGATTTTGTGAATTCTTAAGACATTCCAACTATTACAACAGTTTCAGTTATAAGACACGATGGTTTAACACAACAATAGTAGTTCCGAAAGCTTTAAAGTGGCAGAACTGGTTTAAATAAGTATTCAATTTTTGAAAATAAACTGTCACCAGAAATTCCATAATTAAGAATCACACTATTCCCTATGTAGGTTGTATAAAAAACTTACTTGACAAATTTGTGTTATTTTTTTTATAAAACATATTTATTTCACATTATTACCTTAATTATCTTTACAATAATACACCTAACTAATTAAAAAACAATATATAATCGGATTGTTATACATATTAATTATGTATATTATTTTTTGTAAAATTAAATTTTTATATAAAAGTTTATGTGTAAATTTAAAAATAAAGGCAGATTCTGTTTTAAAATATAACTTAAAGCAATATTTCACAAAATGCTCTCTAGTTGTTTTTTTTTTTATACAAACTGTTAAACACTAAAATTAGTTTTATTTTTATTTTTAAATCAAAAATATATAAATTTTGTGTAAAAAGTATTTTATTTATTTTTTTTTATTCGAAATGGAAATATTTTATATTTATATAAAAATTTTTATATATTTTAATAAAATTATTTAAATAAATTATACACACTATAATAATATCTTCTATTATATTCGATTGGTTGTAGTTTATAATATTGAGATTGGAATCATATTTTTTTCGTTAAATTTGAAAATGCATTTTTTTTAGCAGTTAATTAATTATTATTAGGAGTTACAAAAGAAACAAAATTATATAATATTTATGTATAAAAAGATTCATAAAAACAAATATTACAAAAGGACGGTAAAAAATGTTGTAGAATGCTACTTCTTAAACTAGGTGTGTGTGTGTGTTTTTTTTTAACGCAACCTTACGTCTGGTTTTGCTTACTTTTGTGGGAAACTGGTTAAGACATGGCGTTGGAAGGGACAGTGATGGTTGGTGTAATTTTTGTACATTGCTGATGGATTAAAATGGTCCAATGAGGTGTGTGTGCATTTCGAATGAAGTTTTGTTGCAGAAAAAGAAAACTTTATATATGTTGTCATCACATAGGCGGGGTGTCAGTGTCATGTAACTTTTAACAACAATGGTCTCAAGCTATTCGTTTTTAATGACATCTGTCTTGGGCAGCGTATGGAATTGCAACCGTCACTGTTCCTTTCAACTCTGGGATTTATAAGATACAAGAACAATCTACTGAATGATTCGTGAGCTGGTTGTTACAAAAAAAAAGTATCTATGATGATTGTGACAAATTACAAAATATTAAAGTACAATTGTGCGTGTATCCTACAGAAAATGAAACTACAGCATTCACAAGACATAATCCGTTCGAAGAGAGATACATATTTGCATTTTCTTATTTTTTTTTTTTTTTTTTTCAATTCTCTTTTTTTTCTTATAAAATATGAAACAGTGTAAAATGAGATTTTTTTGTGTTTCCATCATTTCAGATGCTTAAGCGGTAAATATTCAGAATAGAAGAACAATAAATTGAAAGAAAAAGCAAAAAAAGGAATAGTGTCCTGTGGAATTGGCACAACAAGACAATGTCTGTTCCCTTAGACGGGCGTATTCGATTTCAAATCGCTACCGCCATTATGATGTCCATTAATGTTCTTCGTATTTTTCAGATCGGCTTTCTTTTGTGCCTCCAGCTTATCGGTTACGGGTGGGGTAACTTCTTCCGATTGTGGAGTAGTATCAATATGTTGTTCGCCATCGAAATCCCGGCCATCGAAATCTTCATTGTGGTGTGGGTTGATTTGAGCTTCCGAATCAGGTCCAATATCGGTGTTCAATGTTGCTCCTGTAACAACAACAACAAGAGAACTAACTTTAGCACCAATTTATCACAAGAGAGATTGATTGAGAGTTTTTTTTTGTTGTAATAATTGAAATATGAAACTAATAAAGATTATTTAGAAAAAATAGGGTCTTACACTTAATGTCCTTAAGTTATTATTATTATTTTTTTTTTGTAGTTTGCAACAATGCATATTTATTTTTCGAACTGAATTGTTAGCTCTTGTCGTTGTTGTTTGCTGGGAGGTTCACATTGAACGGACTTTGCATACATAAAATCTTCACAACTAATTTTTCTGCATTATAATTTTTTTGTATGATCGTGTGTATTGTTTTGTTTTTATTTGCAGAGGGTGTAACAATAAAACTAATGATTGCTGTTTTTAAAGTGAGTAATATTTAATTTTCGTGACAACAAAAACAAGAGGACAAACAGACAGAGAAAAAAAAAAAAACATGCATTGTGATTTTCAAAATTCATACAAAAAATAAAAACATGTATACTTAATTTTGTACTACAATATGTGGTGTGCGTATGTGTGTGTTTGTGTATGTAGTGTGAAAATATTTGTACTTCAAATAGTGCATACTAAAGAGACTTATATTAGTAAAATTGTTTTTATTTCTAAGACCTTAATATAAAACCAATTGGAAATTAACAGGATGTAACGATAAGTAACAAAGTGTGACATCTCATGTTATACCAATTTACCTACTGCAATTGAGAAAAAAAAGAAATATATTTATATCGGCTTAGGGGTCGCGTAGAAGGGGAAGCGGACCTAAATTAACTTAGCTAAAAACCGAGCTAACTAGAAAAGGAAAACGCTGCTTCAGCTTCGAAGTAATTTGCAAAAAATATAGCAAACCCCATGCGACTGCACACTTCGTAGTGCAAAATAGAAAAATAAAAAAATCAATCAACGATTTTTATTGTAATGCTCTGTGGTACACAACATTTTTAATTTTTCCAGGAATCGTATTGCCTAAATTCTTGTCTACCAGGACAATTTATATCAATTTTACAAATTTTACAAACCTTGGCTTTCATGACTGTCTGAAAATATCGTTTGCAGTGTTTTTTTTTTTTTTTGTATGAGAGGCGCTACGCCCCTTTTTCCAATTTTTCCGATATTCACAAAAACACTCTCGGGCCAATACCTAGAAATATGTGCCCATTATGCGACAAACCATACGATGAATGCAGTGTCTACCAAGCTGAAATAGTCGCCATCGACAAGACAGCAAGTACCATATCTACAAAGAATATCGACCCTTCCAAGATTACAATCTTCGTAGACAGTCAGGCGGCCATTAAATCACTAGACAGCGCAACTATCAAAGCAAAGACAGTCAAGGACTGTCAAAGAGCCCTAAACAAAATAGGCGAGAAACACATGGTCACGCTCTGCTGGGTTCCCGGACATAGTGACATTGATGAAAATGTAAAAGCAGACGAGCTAGCAAGAACTGGGTCGGAGCTTGATGCAGTAAATATCATTGCATCAATAGACATCCCAATTAGTGTAGCAAAAAGAAATATTGACCAAAAATCAAGGGAAAAAATGAACCACCTGGTCTAACAGACACGACTGTGTTATATCCCGTAGCTTTAGCCAAGAATCGACGAAAAAAGAACAAGGTGTATTCTGAAAATGAATAAACGAGATATTCGAATCTTAACAGGTGTACTGACAGGCCACTGTACCATCGGTACCATGGCCACAAGGCTGGGCATTAACTCACCAGACTACTGCAAGACATAGAAGAAACGGAGACCGTCAAGCACCTGCTCTGCGAATGCCCAACCCTCCAAACCAGTCGACTCCGATACATTGGAGACAGACTTTTCGGAAACCTAGAGGACATAGTGCAGGTACCACTGACGAACACAATCAGGTTTGTTAAAAGTACGGGATGGTTTACTTAGTAGACCAACCCCGCCAAGGAACAACTCCAAGAAACCGGGTAAAGTGTTTATGCATGTTTTCTGTGAAGTCCAATAAAATGAAAATTTTTATCCACGACCAAAAACCAAGGGATAAACAATGGACCAAAAGGCCCCCGTGGTAGCACAGCACTTTTAAAGCTGTGCACTTCCCTCAAACCTAACCTAACCTAACCATACGAAGATTCGTATATAGTAAACTGCTCAATTTGCACAAAATTGATTGAGAAGCTTTCTCAAAAGGAGGCACAAAGTGAAGCTTATTTAAAAGATATCACCATTACCGAAACAGAACAGATTTTCCCAATGTTGATGAAGATCATGCGATTGTTGTTCCCCTTGAGACAGAAAACGACATTGATGCGCAAGAGTTTCTGCAACAAGAAGTACAAGTAGAATTTCAGCTGAACGAACTTTTCGTTGAAGAAGACAGTGAGCCGACAACAATTATGAAGAAAGCAATACCGAATATGAGATCATAACAGCTGAAGTGACAAACATTGTAGACCGTATCAGCAACAATAAAGAAGCAAACGTGTCTGGGAAGAACACGCTAGAGAATTTCAAATCAGGATCTGTACCAAAAGTTTCGGAAGTTGTAGTACGAAGCAGTGACGAAGTACATTTTTTCAAAAAAGTTATTCAAACTGCTGACGGAATCCTGAAGAGACCAACTGTTAAAATTGCCGTAATCGATGTAAGACAGAATGAGGCTACAACGACTAGATGGAAATGTTAAGAACTGTTAGAAGAAACCACTGTCTGAAATTTCTCTTTGCATCGACAAAAATTTTTATACTGAAACTCAGAGAGCAAAATCTACATTTTCTACAAAATTTTAAATTTCCTATTTCATTTGTAAAAAAACAAGCAAAGAAGTTACTAAAATTTTTGAGCATATTTTTCTTAATAAATAAATAATTTCATTTTTAAATAAAGAAAATTGCCTACAGAAATTAGTGATTTTTTTATCAACCATTTTCCAACAGTCGGTAACTTAAGCTCCTGCTTCTTTTTTGAGGAAATAAGACCCCATAATGCCATCCGCCTTTAATTCGCATTTTTGTGTATAAAGGGACATTTTATGAGCATCTTGTGTTACCTACAGTCCAAATGTGCGATCGTATTTTTTGTCTACATACACTAACCTTCGACATGGTCTCTACACTGACGGATCTAAGATGAACTGTGGTGTGGGGAGCGATGTTGACTCGAAACCTTAATATCATACCGCTTCGCTTGTCGAAATTTGTTAGGGCTTTCCAGACGAAACTACTGGCTACCCGAGAGGCCTGCATGCAACAAGGGCGTGACACAACGCACAAACAAACCATTTTTCTCCAAACTAGTGCAGGAGTGCCGGAACGGGTTTGCCCGACTATGGGAGAACGTTTCAGGGTCACAAGGCAAAGCGATATAAAATGAAATTAGTGTACATGATGAGCTAACTAGGCTCAATTCTACGACATTCCGCTAGGTGCGCTTAAGGGATAAATCCACTCATACTTCCGGCAGAAGGTTAGCTTCTAATGGAGAAGGTTAATCAACGGCGTCATATCAAGGAAGATTATGGCCTACTTGCGATAAGAATAGAATAAAGGGCCCACTGAATAGAACCCACCCAAATATTGCCATGCGTTCAAAGTAGGTATCGAATACAACCCTCACCGTGAATGCAAATGAGAGAGAAACTGTCTCCCATTTCCAAAGAGCCCCAGCGCTTCTTCGACGACTTAAGTGACATCTCCAATAAAGGGATACAAGATGTTATCCGTTTTCTCAACTCCATAGGCTGGATCTGGTCACACAAGTCCTGGTAACAAAAACGTTCACCATAGTGCTGCTTGGGTTCAAACATACTGAACCGCCATTTTCGCCTGGCCTAACTACCTTCCAAGCCAAAAAAGTGCCTCGACCACTGATTTCGGACATTCATTCATTCATTCATTCATTCATTCATTCATTCATTTTCAATGGTCCGCTTGTCCATTAAGTGGGTCGCGGGTGTAGGTTGCTCAAGTGGACCCTCCATAGCTCTCGATCCTCCGCCATCGACTCTAAATCATCAAGGGCAATCCCCATACGGGTATAGGAGAGATTATGGACTTGATCTAACCATCTCATCCTTGGTCTATCTAGAGGACGCCTACCCGATGGTACGGATTCCATAGCACGTCGTGGAATCCTGGTCGGGGACATGCGTTTAACATGACCAAACCACCGAAGCATGGATCGCTCCGTCCGGAGAAGTAGCTGCTCGACATTGAGTTCCTCCCGTATTCTGGTATTTCTGATGCGATCTCTACGGGTCACACCAGCAATACTACGGAGAAATCTCATTTCGGCAGCTTGTATCCGCGATCTTCGATTATATTCGATATTCGATTTCGATTTCAAAATTTTCGGAATTGAGACAAAGTGAAATTGTGATTTCGAAAAAATTTCGGAGTTTCCAAACCGCTCGAAATGCAAAACACTGATAACGAATTCATTCGATTTGCAATTTCGATTTCACTCGATTTCTGGAACCTAGCTAAATTTTCTGAATTCCTTCGACCTTTTTATACAAATTGAATAAGCCTGGTTCAGATGACCGCGGTTGACTTAAATAACGGGTTTTTCAATAAGAGCGCTACAAAAGTTTTTTTTAAATAAAACAAAAACGGTTTTGGATATCAATGAAATTCTTTACTCCTGTGAAAGTACGTTCGATGCCATTATGTAGGAACTCGATTTCTTTTGCATGGCCACCACGAGCACGCTTGCAGAAGTCCAGACGCTGAACCCAATTTTCGACGGTTTTCAAGCATAAATCGGCCGATACTGCTGCAATTTCACGTTCGATATTCATACGAAGTTGATCAATCGTCGCTGGCTTGTTGGCATAGACCATAGACTTGACGTAGCCCCACAGGAAATAGTCTAACGGCGTCAAATCGCACGACCGAGGCGGCCAGGCGACTGGACTGAGATAACACGTTCTCCAAACTTGGTTTCCAATAAATTGATTGTGACATTCGCTGTGTGGCTTGTGGCGCCGTCCTGTTGGAACCACATGTCCTCCAAGTCCATATCATCCAATTGGGGCCAAAAATATTCGGTTTTCATTGAACGGTAGCGATTCCCATTCACAGTAACGTGCCGGTCTTGATCATCACGGAAGAAGTACGGCCCAATGACGCCGCCGGCCCATAAACCACACCAAACCGCAATTTTTTCGGGATGCAATGATGACTCATGGAGTACGTGTGGATTGCTGCCTGACCAATACCGCATATTTTGTTTATTGACGAAGCCATTCAGCCAGAAATGAGCCTTATCGCTGAAGATGATTTTTCGATGAAAATCCGAATCATTTTCAAGTTGTTGCTCAGCCCAATTCACGAACATACGACGCTGCTGGTGGTCAAGCGGCTTCAGTTCTTGCGTCAATTTAATCTTGTAAGGATGTAGGCCAAGATCTTTTCACAAAATTTGCCACAACGACGTCACAGAGATACCCAACGCTTGAGAACGACGTGTGAGAGACACATTTGGGCTTTCTTCAACTGAAGCCTCAGCGGCAGCAATATTCTCGACACTACGGGCACTTCTTTGTCTCACTGGCACGGGAACATTTTGTACTGTGCCTGTGGATTCAAATTTTTTCACTAGACGCTCAATTGTTGATCTGCTAGGACGATTATGACGACCATAAATTGGACGTAGCGCTCTTAACCTTGAGGCGACTGACTCCGAATTTCGGTAGTAAATTTTAATAATTTCGACTCGTTGTTGGCTCGTATATCCTTCCATCATGAAATGGCAAACCTTACTGAAGAGAAATGTCAAAAGAGCGACAAGAAATTCGGCGTCGTTTGCTGTCCCTGTCGCTCTACTTTTGTAGCGTCCTTATTGAAAAACCCTGTATATAGGCGTTGGAGGTGCGTTTTGTGTCCTCTACTTTTCATCGTTGTCAGACCGAAGCATTAGTCAACTGAATTTCTTTTATATTTTATTTGATGAGTTTATTATCCTTGGATATGCACCCACAGGTTTTGTAGCCGTCTTTGTTAAAGCCGGGATGAAAGTAAACATAGACAAATCTCAAGTGAATTTCTTGTTCAATGCATGTTAGTAGTGAACTATTTAAGTCAAAAGTCACCCATTAGAATATTTTCATGTCGGAAACCTGTTGAATGGCTGCATCAACGCTAAAGAAAGCTCCGTACTTCTTCGACTCAGGAATAAAGGCATTCGTTAAAAATAAATGTACACACATGTATAGGAGTATAATAGCTTCAAAGCTAACTCAGGATCGCAAAGTAATGTCATGTGGTGGTCCCGTAGATAGAGTGGGGGAGCAGAATGAAAGAGAGGGATGTTTTTAGCGCATAGGTCCCTTCTCTGTTGGCCACAGGTTACAAATCCAAATCCAGTGAAACCTGAATGTCAATAGTACCGGACGCCCTATTATGTCATCGTTAGAAGATGAACAATTCATTTGGCGCAACAAAAAATAAATGTAGACGGATTAGCCCATTTTAGAAGTCTATATAATTATTAAGGGTTATGTACCATTTCCAAAGTTTCCCTGAATCGACCCTGACTCTGATAAATATACTCCAACACAAGGGCACATAAAAAGTATCTGTCAAAAGTAAAATATTTGATATCTAGCTTGTGTATGGATCTTCTCATTTCGGAACAGCCTTGCATACATAAGTTGCGAGTCATATCAATCAATTCCGTACCACAGAGTCTCTGCAATTAATACGTTGACAACATCCATCTCTATTATATGTTCAACTGTTTTCGGTTCCCCAGCTTGCTGAGTCGTCACAAAAGGTACCAAGGTAATGAATTTCCCTGATCCTTCAACTTCAACTGCTACTTCACTCATAATTTGGCCACGAAATGAAACTACTTCAGTTGAGATATTAATCCTGCCACGAAATGAATGAATCCTCATTAAGGTGCAAGTTCCTGTGACGCGCAAAGGTATAAAGGCACTTCATCAAACATGCTAGACGTGATATTTTTCATCTGAAGACATACAGAATATTATTATTGGACACTCACACTGAAACAGAGTTCGTCTCCCTTCTCGCAACTAGGTTATACATAAGAACTTTGTGCATTTCGATGGGCGAAAACTTTTCGCGTCAAGTTTAAATTACTTTTGCCGACATTTTCACATCACACTCTTGCAGTTTTACGTAAATGCACAGCTACATGGACCTAACTATGGGTGTATATCTCAAACGCCAGTGGCAGTTTCAATACTACCGACCTAACCGCTTTACAAATGGCATCCCCCAAGGTCCTCTCAGTGCTTCAGTCGGCGCGGATGGTAAATTTCTATTGAACGTGTGTTGTGTGAATTTGATGTGATTTTTTTTTTCTCTTTGTTCACATCCTGTCGATAGTGCTTTCTCTGTTATAGGATTTCCATGTGACTCGGTTGAGAATGCAAAAGTTTCGCAATGGATTAAGTGTGTTTAATTAATTAATTACTAATGCGATTAGAGTTTCGTTTTAACGAGAAAGTTCAAGTGGGCGGGGGAGGTCGGTATAGCGGGAGGACGACTCTTCACGATAACATTTTGCTCCTTGTAATCCCATTTAAAAATTATTTAAAGTGAAACTTTTCTTCGCGCAACTATGAAGCGGGGCGAGCTTGTCGTAATAAGTATGAAAGTATTATGAGTTGGCCTAATTTCCTGTAGGTATGCAAGGTTTGTTTTTAAATTTTTTTCTCTTTCAGGCAAGGAAAGGAATTTTACCAGTGAAAGGAATTTTAATTTTAAACGGCGGTAATTTAGCTGAGCATTGTTGTATAATGAGCTTAAGTTTGTTGTAGTTGTAGAGGAATTATGTTCTCTTGAATGTAGTCCTACATTTTGGGTGTGATTGTGACAACATCAAGAGTCTATTAAGGTTACTAGGATCAATTAAATATGTCATTAATCAGAGTCAGGGTTAAGACTACTGTTTTTGATTTTATTTAATTGGAAACATTTGCGTGTTCAATTTGTTTGGTAGGTAGATATAGCTCACTTGGTAAGTTGATTAAAATGATGATCACAAGGGTCAAATATGACTAAACCAAGTCATATAGGAGGCATCCAATTCTGAATGCAAGACCATGAAATAGCAATAGAGGAGATCTGACGACTGGGCAGACCCCTACTATCTTTGAGGACAGAAGGCAATAATCACTAAAGATGCAGCTGTGAGTAGTGGACTAATGGGAAACTTGAAAGAATCAAGGGTAAGTCGGTGAAAGCTCGTTATGGCAGTTTCCTACTTTTATGGTATCATCCTGGTGATACGAAAAACAGTAGAGGCAGAGTTATTGGAGAAGAGTTAGGCTAAACGCACATGTGCTTGTGCGGTTGATTGCTGTCGTGTGCGCTTATTCAAACAGTAGGCGATGTGTTGCACATTTTGCAGCTAAATAGCCGCCATTGTCAGGCCCTATACAGAAAGCTCAGGTATATTAAAAAAAAAACGCACAGAATGACGCCTAGGCATAGTGTAGATCTTAGAGCTCAAAATGGGAGACCTTAGGCATTTCTTGCCAAATTAGAGAGAATAAAGATTGTTCATCAAGTTGCTCTTGGGTATCAATTCAATTCATTGATCCAAGTAAATGCAGCCGGGATTTCGGAGATTGATTGCAATACTAATCGAAGCTTCTTTAAATTTGGTAGGTGCGCATTTTATTAGCAGTTATAGTCTTTAAAGAACTTGAAGCTTGGTGATGTTATTTAACTTTGGCAACCCGTATTACGGCTGATTTGATAGGTTTAATTGGTAGCGCACATGTCAAAAACAGTCAGTAAATGGAACAAACTTTCACTTTATGAAAATAACTGAAAACTTTATAAGCTCCATATCACTTACAAATTGACTCATCACTTGCAAGATAACAAAATGTGAGAATCGTTTTGCGCACATTATTGTCGAGTAGTAACAAGCGCACATTGATGTACTAGCTTGTGCGTTTTCGGTGTGCGATAAGGTCTATTCTTATTTCTTGGGGTTGCATGCATGTTTATTTTTCATTTCCATAACAAGAACACATAGAAGACATATCATTTCGCACATTAACCTGTGCGCTTGCTGAAGAGATGCCAGGGGACACAATTTAGGTTCAGGCATTACTAACTGGTCAGCGGAAAGCAACTGCAGTGATGAGTGTGGTGGCATTTGGGTAGTGTGCAGTAAGAAGTCATAGTTATCAATCCGCACATTAACCTGTGCGCTTGCTGAAGAAATGCCACGAGAGCATAATTTATGATCAGGCATTATTACACAAGTGTGCAGTGGAAAACAACTGCAGTGATGTATAATAAAACACATCCAAGTACTTTAGCAAATAGAGAAGAATCTGATGGCAGATGGAGGAAAGAGCCTATATCCGGAAAAACAGCAAGAACACTGACACCATTCAGTACTCTCATTCGCTGTAAATTGACCGATTAACAGAGTTATTTGTAATTGCATTACGAACACATTCGTTGAAATTTAATGCACCGCCCGGTAACATATAAAAGATCAACCAATTTGCATCCATATATAATACAACTGCAGGCCAATGATGTTGAACATAATTTCATTAATCGCCTCGTGTACACAAGGAATAAATTGCATCCGCGTGAATTGCAGATTATCTCGACACAACACTATACGTCCAATTCATAAAGATAAATTACCGAGTAGTGCTATGAAAAATAAACAAAAATTCCACTCACCTCCGAAGCACCATCGTCCTGTAGCGCGAGCGAAAACAATCAACAGAACTATAATCACAAGGACGGCTACTGCCACAGCAATGCCCACAATCGATCCAATATCAAGTCCTTCGCTTGGTGGGGTACTCGACGAGCTTATTCTTACGGTGTAATCACGTACGCCCAAACCATTCGATGCCTTCAGGTAGTAAGTTTTCGTTGTGTCCTCGAGTGTCAGACCGGCAATGGCGAGTGTAACATTGTAATAGCCATTGCCCAAGTTATATGGCTCATAGGCTGAGTAACGTCCATTCTGGGTGCCCTGTGGAATGGCAACTCCCTCAATAGTCCATTCGGTGATTGGCGTCGGATTCGCACGGATCGTTATATTAACCTTGGCAGTTCGCTCCAGGTAAAGACCATATACAGTGGCGTCTGGTTGCGGAACTGGAGCGTCTGTAAAAAAAACGCATTTTTGTAATATAGCGAATAAAAATAAAACAACCTCATTTGTGAAATACTTACAGCGTACTTTAAGTAGAAACTTGCCCTCCTGTGAGTGACCCATGTCGGTTTGATGGTCCGCATGGCAAATGAGCATTTTGCCATCATCCTCGGGCGTTAGATATTTTTGGATTTGTTGTCGGGTTGTCCATAGAGTGACATTTCGGTCATTCTGTGTATCGATCACTTCTGGTACACTCAGGCCATGTACAATAGGCATATCATCAATGAACCAGGAAATGTTTGCCGCTGGTCTACCATCGCTAACTATGCATCGTGCAACGAAGAGGCTATCGGCTGCGAAGGTATCGTCACGGTCCGGTTTCGAGAGGAATTCAATTATTGGCTGCTGTGGTCGCACTGCAAAATGAACGGAGTGTAAATAATTAGATGAGCTAATTGGATAAAATTGAGAAAATTAGATTGAATGTGGCGCCGAAACACAGTTGCCAGATTCAATGTGTGGCTGATTTTATGTTGCGCTCAGAGGTGGTTGGTTTGTTTGGTAAAGCTGTTTTATTCGATTTTGATGGGTAGTTTGTGTATATATCTAAGTAAATTTGTTTTACATTAGATTGCATGTTGAAGTCTATTACGCTTTCGATTCGCACATATACTGCTGGAACTAAAATAAATCATCAAAGCTTTAACAAGAGTCGATTTGACCTTCTGGAGCACCTCTTTTTTTTACCATTTAGTGAAGTACTGATATAAATACAGACTTTCTCAGGCAATTGTTTGTCTATCGCACACGATTTTTTGTTTCTCGCACACGTTTTTGTGCGGAAGCGTTCTTAAAAAAAAAATGGTCTATTTTAGTTCTTGCATACGCGTGGTTAAGTCACACCCATTTCACTAAGCACAGTGACTCTTTTTGTAAATTTTAAGCGGACATGTTCATGCTGTGCGGTATATATATAAAAAACTTTACACATTATCTTGTCAACTTCAATCTTCGAATGAGAAGTTACAGTCACGAATCACGACTGGACATATACACAAGTCGAGTTTATTTTTGCGATGAATGTATGTTCAGTCAATATTGTGCCAATTTTCTTTGGCATCTAAGGTAATAAAAGCGTGTGCGCTTTCACATTTCGATGCGCGATAGTCCATTCCCATGCCTTTTCGAATGGTAGATACGTAAAATTTGACTTGTAAACACGGTTCAGCATGTGCGCTTTCATTTTGATGCAATATACCCATTTTATGCTTTTATTATTGTCATTTCTTATTGAAATTCGTGTAGTCATATCAACGTAAAAGTTGATTTCTTAACGCACATCATCGTGTGCGCTTTCACTTTTGGATGTGCGTTCACACATATATTGTGTGCACTTAACAAATGACCGATTTTTACAGATAAAGAAATGATGTCCAAAATCAATTGCAACTACTAAGTCTATAAAACCTTAAAATGAAATTCCCACGGGGTGGGAGTATACTTACAAGCAACAACTAGTTCAATTAAGCCATCGTATTCCTCTCCTTCGACACCCAAACTGCATTTTACTTTGCCATTATGTGAAGCACTGGCTCTATCGATGGTAACACCACACTCGCCGTTCTGTAGGCCAGATCCATGGTACGAGAATCCTGGTGTTTTATTCCATTCGGGTGATAAATTTAGTACTTTCTCGCCAGGTATTTCAATGCGACAGTAATTGATTGGTTTATTATATTTACACAGAAGCGAAACTGGCTGTCCTTCGTTTAAAATCGATCTGTCTGGAGTCACACTAACAAGAGCTGCTTGGATGTGATCTGAAAAGAGGGATAAACAGAAAACCAAAATCAATTAATTAGGTGCTTAGAGTGATAGGAGTAAACAAAATAATGGAGAGCGTACTCGTACATTAACACGGAAACCGTTTAATTTATTATACAACATTAAAGGATATCCATTTGAGAATAGTATGCGCCACAAAGTTCCATAAATACGATAGATTTAAGTCTACTCGTATCTCCGGCAGATATCGTTAGCATATATCATTCAATCTTCTGGGCCATTAAATGGGCTTCCCCGGGGTACTTATGGGCCCATTACACAGTGTTATTCACGTATTCATATTGAGTGGGCGAATTAGTGGTGCATATCCCTAAGGGTGGTCTCATCCCATTCACATGCATTATTCGTAATGCCTGATGTCAAATAAATGGGGAGATAATATTCCCACGAATCAGATGGAATACAATTATGAATATTTCACAGCTTGGATAGGTGGTGGCTATACGTACACCTGCAGTTCGAGAAAAATCTATTTTTCCTGCTCACTTTATGTATACCACATCGATTTGATGAAGGAAAGTGTTGGATGTGACAGCCCGATAATGAATGTGACACTATGCGCACATTATGATTTACTACCCTCAAATATGAGTGACACATTTGACACTTTAGCCAAGAGACTTTCCGTCTATGCTTGTCAAAATTGCATAGATCAAATTGCGACAGCCGTTGGAATTAGCTGTAAACCGATAGAATCGGCTTCAGATACAATTACTTAAAGCGCAAAACTGTTTTGTCATCGCCGTGTTACACTATGAATGGCATTTCATGGTAATAGTCCGCGAAGAATATCAATTTCAGTTAGCCAGAAATGCATGCATTACTCAAGAGCTATAGGTACTTCTGGAATTCAAGTAAGATGAGGATGAATCTGCTTGGTGCAGAGGCGAGTACAGGATGTATCTGTGAACGTAAGATGATGTTTATTATGTTACGTTCTTCGTATTTGTTTGCAAATACAATGTTTGAGAGAGATAGAGAGTATTGTTTCATAGATTTAAGCACGAGAGGAATAGCAAGAAAAACCTCAATGTATTGCTAAGTTGGTAATTTTATAAAGGAAACAAATTCAGTGCCTTCTTTCGGCCTTTGACTGTAATTGGACTTTCTGCAACATGAAGATTTGATTTTTCTAATATAAGAGCTATATGGCGGCACAAAATCGATATTTTAATAGCAATTCCTTCTCTCGTTTGAAATCGTTGGTATTAAGAAGCTTTCATACTTCTTGAATTTAAAACGCTAAATCGGTCCTCACAAAAGGTGCAAGTCTGTTGATAATCATACACATCTAAACAAATATATGACATTTCCATGCACAACCTCGAAGCTCCTCAATTTGGGTTCTGGATGACCTGAACGGGCCACTCATATCTACTGCAGTTTTCCTGCAAATGAAAAAAATTCTACTTATGCTGATGGGACTATAGGGAAAATATAAGTCAATAAATTGATGATAGTTTAGGATCTATTCTCCTTTACGCAAACGCACATTAGTTAACATTCTGTCGTAATATTTAAAGGGCAAAACCTATTTTAAAATTTCTTTCTAAGAGGTTTAGGAGCCTTTCGCACACCATTTTATGCCTTCCGTACACGTCTTTATAGTAGTAGATTAATTTTAATATCTAAAAAGATGAAATATATAATGCGATTTGGCTGTCATTTTTTTTATGAATTAAAGACGTTGATTCTGCTTTTGGATTGTGTTTGTTTTCCATTTGCCGCCAGAATTGATGACCGTTCGAACTTGAGTTATGGCATTTTCCATAATTTTTGCCAGAACATCCGGCAATAGGTCCTCGCATTCTTGACGGATATTCTCTTTAAGGGTATCAAGAATCTGAGGCTTGTTGACATAGACGCGTGACTTCAAAAAACCTCACAAAGATTAATGGAAATGGGCCTCGTCGCTCATGATGATTTTCGATGAAAAGTTGTCTGGAGACAAGATTCAGGAGGGCTCGACCGTAGGTTACACGCGTGGAACGTCGGCTGGTCGATATTCCGGGATCATTTGCGACATATTTAGCAACAGCTGCGATGTTCTCCGCAGAACGGCTGTTCCGGGTCGGCTAGACCTGCCTGCATCTCGTATTGTGCCACACTTTTCTAGGCGAGCGGCTAATCGTCGTAGAGTTTTCCTTGTTGGTGTCGTACGATCGGGAAATCTGTACCGAAATTCACGCAGCAAAATTGAAATAGTACAGCCATTCATGTGTTGTTGACCTGTCTTTTATATCTGTTTACTTCACAAATGTCAAAATTTGCAAAAAATAAAGCAGTTATTACTTAGATGATTTTTGCGCCGCCCTGTACTACTTCTACAGCTACTGCCGACACTATGAGCCCTGCAT
Organism: Cheilosia soror; assembly: GCA_949372485.1. Lineage (NCBI taxonomy): Eukaryota > Metazoa > Arthropoda > Insecta > Diptera > Syrphidae > Cheilosia > Cheilosia soror. Next base: position 121,221,040 of record OX443561.1, read on the forward strand.
TAATTCAGGGGGATGGGAACTTACGCCTTACTAAGCTGCTCACACTCATTTCGAAAAAAATTAAAAATATAAATAGGTGGCGCAACAAGCAACACCCAAGGCCTAGCTTCTCGCAACCATTCGTTTTGTGTGAGTTTCTATTTTTGGGACAAATGGAAGGGACCTACAATTTTATGCCGAGTCCGAACTTTTGAATTGAGAAGCTTTTTCATGACAGTCATACTCTCGGATGTTTGTCAGACGTTCGCGAGAAGTGGCGCAGTGGAAAAAAATTAAAGATGTAATTTGTGTTTTTCCGGGGATCGAACCTGGGATCCCTCGCGCAGTAGTCCAGCACACTAATCACTGCGCTACTGCGCCAATTTCGGATATATCAATTTATAAAAAAATTGTTGAGCTGGCCGTTTGTCTCGAATACCACTATCAAAGTCGGCCTCGAGGGCATCAAGTGATATTATGTAACCCATACATGCCATTCTGTTATTGGTTCTAGACGCAGAATTGGAGATGCACTTATTTACTTATTCGGTGGCAGGATATCGCGTTCAGCTTGTGTGTGCTACTACAGTAGTGATTTCTATTTAAATTGGATGTACATACTTTGCATTTTTGTAAAAACTATATAAATACCAATAGTCCATGCAGTTGGCTTTCATGATTCGCGGTGTGGTCCTCAAGTAGGGTGTAGGTTTCTTATTTTACACCCACCAAAAATCCATTTGAAATCGAATCTAATTCCAAAACAAACTTCCAACACGCAAAATGCACGGGTAGCTAGAATTGTAGATCTTTACAGCTTCATTGCAACAAAATATCATCCCTATCGGCATTTTCAGTTCCTTAATGCGACTGTCAGCCATTTCGCTGGCACCAATCCCATTCCGCTCCGCATTAACCTCTCTTCAACGCGTTTAATTAATACAAATAACCGAATTTGTTGCTGCACACATCACGTATTATCACATTTCCATCCAACAAGTATAGTGCCCTCGACGACTTCCTCCACAAAATTTACGAGCACAAACAACACGCTTAGAAAATAAGAAACAATATAAACAACATTAAGGCTAAGAATGCACTTAAAACTCTTAAGTGGCACGACACCGTCCAACGACACACAACAACCAACCAACTAAGCCACGGTGTCGAATATCCGTCTCCGTACAATTAGATGGCCCTTCGGGACCGAACTCCACCATCGTTAGCAACACCTACATCACTCTAACCAATTCCAAAGAACAAATAGACTGGTCTCGAAACTTTAGCACAACATTAAACAGTTTTGATTGTTTGTTCAAGTTACAGTTTAATTAAATAAGACGTCCTATACCACATACATACCTACATGACGAGTTGGTCTATAAACCCTGTTGCACTTGGGATCAAATTTAGCATTCTCCTCTTGACATTTCCTGAGCGACAATCGTTTCGCAGAAAGTTTGTGGCCATTGAAGGAAAAAAAAAACCGAAAAGAAAACAAACCGTCTTTGCTAACCACCTCAACGAACGGCCGGCCGGGCCGGGCACAAGAATCGATCCGTTCTCAGCCGGCACAGCAGTTCGTTACACACAGCAAGAAGAATAAACTTCTTCAGAATTCGGGGTCAATTCCAATTTAAACGAACTTTCAGATGTTTATTTGTTTTTCGTTGCTTCATCTCTTTTCTTTGGTGTTTTTTCGTGCCTTCGAGGTTCTTCTATATGCCATTGCCATGTGAATGGAATTTTTGTATCAAGGAAAACTATACGTCTATGGTGTAGGTGTAGGTGTAGGGACGACGACGACGACGATGATGATGATGATGGCGACAACGACGCGTACGAGTATATTTTTGCACTCAGATACTTATGACACTCATTTCTCAAAACTGAAATGACGCCTTCACATTTTGAAACGTGATTTTCGTAGGGAATGTCTCGTCTTTGTATCAGATTCCTTTTGCAGTTACTCTTTCGTTTTATTTTATTATTTTTTTTTTTTTCTTGAAACTTGGTGTTGAATGTTTTTGTAATCAATTTTCTGGTATTTACTTTGAAGAGTTATACAGTGGAGCCAATAAATTGTAAAAGGGGACAGAGTAGACTGGAGGTAGACTGGGAAAAAGTTGACACATTACATCAAAAGCTTGTGACTTTCAAGTATTTTTTGAAGAGTAGGTACCTCCATTGGTGCCATGAAATAAAAAGTCTTATGCAAAAAGGTCCGAAACGTAATTTTGGACTTTTTTTTGACTTTACTGCACTTTTGAAATTGCAATAAAGTCCAAAACGATTTTTGAACTTTATTTCATTTTCAAAAGTGCAATAAAGTCCAAATCGAAGTGGACATAAAATCCACAATGCATAAACAGTAGAATATGTATGGGGGGGCATGAGTCCAAAACTCGTTTTGGATTTTATTGCAATTTCAAAAGTGCAGTAAAGTCCAAAAAAGTCCAAAATTACGTTTTGGACCTTTTTGCATAAGACTTTATTTCATGACACCACCTACCTTGCTTACAGAATTGGAAATGGTTCATAGAATGGCATAACCTTCTCTTCTTGTGGTAGCACAATGAACCTGGCTTATTCCGAGTATAATCTCATAGTTGCCAATGCCACCTAACCTAACTTCAAAGACGCTATTCAAAATTTTACCGAATTTTGAGTTTTGGAACATAGTCTATTATTGGCTTTACACTTCTACACTATACATACATTATAGCACTGGTTCTGCCACCAAAAGCGGCATATCGCATATTCATTTAGCCCCGGTGCACACTTGCGATTTTTGACGAGCGGTGCTGCAGCGTCATCGCTTTTGCGTCTTGTACTGAAAGTGATCTCGCGGGAACCTGTGAGTCTTTTTTCCCGCAAGAATGACGCGCCATGCCGCAGCGTCACCGAACGTGCGTGTGCACCACTCAATTTATTTGTGAGTACCTACTGTAAGACGCAAAAGCCGTGACGCTGCGGCACCGCGCGTTAAAATAACGCATGTGTGCACCGGGCTTTAGGAGTGAAAACTCTTCTCCAAAATGAAGACCTCTGTTTGCAAAGGTTCATAGTAAGGAATAAAGTGCATACAACATGCTTTGGGTGGGCGCAGTGACTCAGTCGTTAGTGTGCTGGACTACTATGTGAGAGGTGTCAGGCTACGGGCAGCTTTTCAACGACCAAATGTGTCGTACCACATGACAAAACAGTGTACCTAAGAGACCGATATAAGTTCAACAAAAAAATAAGATTCTCAAACAAAAAAAAAAAACTTTTAGATAGGTGGGAAGACTATGACCCATAAACTAGGGATGGAATGGAAATCGACTGAAGTAGTCGCATGAATAGATTTTAAATATCAAACTAACCACGAAATTTATATCACTATCAAAATGGTGGACACAAAATGGCAGCAAGCTTAGACAGTAGAAATGTAGAAAGTCAATCTCCTGCAGAGAAGCTAAAGCTTCGCAGGAACAGTGTTAATACATTTTCATAAATAAACTTCTTAAAAAAAAGTACAAATTTGACAGCTTAAATGTCATAGATAGGTATCTACAAAGTTTGGTACCATAAAGAAATAATAGATCTTTAAAATAAAATATGTATATTTAGGTTATACGTTCTCCATATATGTATGCGCTTCTATAAATTTAAAGTCGAGCCTAAGAATGACAGTTAGAAAGGTGCAATGACTTTTCAATCAAAGGCAAAATAGACTGAGACTGAGACCTACAAAGAAAAACACCGTCATTCTCCCTATAAGCTTACTGCAGACCAGGATCCTAGAGAATCCGGAACAATACATTCGGCCGTAAACTTTTAGCCTAGAGAATCGCCTTCAATCCAGGGGTGGGTATGTTTCTGCTTGCGCCGATTATTGAAAATTTCTTCAGTTTCATTAGTATTTCGTTAAAAACGAGATAAAGATAACAGGAAAGTGTGAATGACTCCTCCTTGTGGTGTGCCTCTTAAGGCAGTTACAGTATGGAGATAGGTAGGGTAGCAGGACTTTACTCGGAGGAACTGCAAAAACATGAATCTTTTACATTTTTTAAAGAACCGTATAGGGCAGGGGTTTCCAATCGTTTTCATACTACGACTCTCTAGAGGGGTTGAAACATTTTTGCGACGCCCTTCTAAAAGCACATGATATGTGTGTTACTGAAGATTCACTAAAGGGTTTTTCAACAAGGACGGGTCGGCGACACGTTGAAATATCGTGGTCCCATGTTTATGGCAATTTTGTGTGTTAACATGCCTGCATTCATCTAAAAATGCGGCTTTGTCTATTATGGTCATTAACGTTGAGCTCCTGGATTTGTTGGATATTGTAGAAGCGTAAGTCCAAGTCCCGATGTAAAATTCGCAGGTTGAAATCTGCGAAAGGCCGATTTCATGTGCACGGCGAGGAATTAACTGCCTCGGGTTCTGCTGTACACTATCATGGGGCGCGGTAATCCTCCCGACCAATCTGGCTGACAACGACCCGTGCCAATTGCAAACCCTTCACATTACTTTTGAGTGGCAGGCAAATATATAAGTACCAGCCACAAAGCAAATCTGACTAGAGATATGCGGGAAACACTAACGCGCTTAATTTTCGACTGCAATCTAACTATTGGATTTCGCTTCGACCTTGCTCTTGGAATTCGTAAAGAGAGACGTAATTCTTTTCCATTGTTCGGAGTCTTACAGCAGTGAAAAATAAAACTTGCAACGCCCTTAAGATAGCGCCACAACGCCCCAGGGCGTCACAGTTAGAGAACCCCTTGTATAACCTAAAATATTATAGAAGGCAGTCACCTTCCTACGTCAGATACAACTATCTCCGTTGAAAGTCAAGCGGTCTTAATATGGTTAAAACCTTACACAATCAAATCAAAGGCAGTTACAAAATATAACGATTTAAGAAGTGTTTCTCTATTAGGAAAGGGGCTGTTACTTTGGCAAACATGGGCGGATACAAACATCCATTTAGCGATTGGAAAATTATATAGCCTAATCTATCGCACAATAGAGAAAGGGGCCAACTTGTTCTATAAAAATTAAAAAAAGAAAGAAAACGAAAAGCCTTCTAATGTCCAAAACACACATGTGCAGAAATTCTGAACGCTTCACTGCAAGCAGTACTGCAGATGAAACAGATATGTGCAGAATTCTATTTGCACCGGTTGCTGTCAATGCGGGGGAAAATACGAGAGTGCAACACAGACGACAAATAATTCCCGTCTCTCTTTTCCTCGTATGCATCAGTAGCTGAATTTAAAAATTCGGTGCTGCCAAGTCTATTTAATTTAATTCACTGCGTTGCCATGCAGTAGATTTAGAAATAGAGACATGTTGCAGTGCTGCGGTGAGTGCAGAATTTACATTTGTATCACCACATAGGTTAGGTTAACGGGTTGGTGAAGCTGAGTAGCCTCCTCTTCACCCCACTTAGGTCCTTGTGGACCCATTGTGATACCCTTCGAAGGGGTTAGCCGTGTTGTACTGGCTTTATATCATCCTTCCCGTGGTTACTCGACTTTGTCCAACCATCTCGCTGCCCTCAGAAACCTGTAAAGATTGGATATTGAGACGTTAGAGAGTTCTTGGATATCCTGGAAGCAGTAGCTTCCAAGTGTTCTATTCCTCAAGTGACAGAGACTCGGGCAGTGACAGAGAAAGTGAGGGGTGTCCTCGTGGGCCTCCTCATCACCGCAGCCTCTACAAATGTCGTCATTCTTGAGATTTAGTTTCATCGCGTGGTTTCTTAAAAGGTTGTGACCAGTGAGGGCGCCAACAATCCTAGACAGCGATACTCTATCGTATCGCAGAAGTTCGTTGGTCCTGCTTTTGTTGTATTCTGGCCACATCTTCCGTGATATGTCACAGGTGGTTAGTGTTTTCCACCTGATGTTGGCCTTCATTCGGATCTTGTATTCCACTCGTTCTCTGAGACTGCAGATTGGTGGTTTGATCGACTGAAGTGCCTGGTCTAGGTCCATTGCAGAACCTTTTCTTGCCAGTTCGTCAGCCCTCTCATTGCCGGTTATGTCCTTGTGTCCAGGAACCCAGCAGAGATTCGTATTATGCTGCGAGCCAAGAGCCTTGAGCTCTTCGCGACAACGGCGAACTAGTTTGGATTTTATCTCATTATTAGAGATTGCCTTGATAGCCGCCTGGCTGTCAATAAATATGGTAATATCATTCCGCGGTACTGCCATTATTGACACCATGCTTGCCACTTCCGCGACCGCCAGTACCTCAGCTTGGAAAACACTGCAGTAGTCCGGAAGCCTGATTGAACTATGTATGCTGAGTTCCTCTGAGAATAGTCCGGCGCCAGTTCCACATTCCATCTTTGATCCATCAGTGTAGATGGCTATCGATGTCGTTTCCGTGGGTTTGTTGCTGTCCCATTCTTCCCTGCTCGGAAACTGGCAAGAGAATGGTTTATCGAAATCTAAGTAGGGTGACATGTAATCAGAGTCGACGTCACTCCCTACGTGTTCCTTGAGGATTCGCGCGTGTCCACATATACTGGGGATCCAGCATTTTGTCTGGCTTATCCTCAACGCACTTTTGGCAGCCGATTCTTGCACGTATAGATCCATAGGTAGCAGGTTAAGAAGCGTTTCCAACCCAGCAGTCGGTGTTGTTCTCAACGCACTAGTTGTTCCTATACATGCCAGTCTTTGTATTTTTGTCATTGCCTTTAGATTGGTTGCCTTGTTTGTGGCTTGCCACCAAACTATATTGCCATATGTAAGTATAGGGCGGACGATTGCCGTATACATCCACAGAATTATCTTCGGGTTAGGTCCCCAATTTCTGCCGAAGATACGGTTGCATGCATAAAATGCATTCGCCGCCTTCTTAACTCGTTCATTGACATTTAGTTTCCAATTAAGTTTTCTATCGAGAATTATTCCCAGATATTTCGCGCTCTCTGCCACCTGCAGGGGTATTCCCTCAATGGTTGGTGGTTCAAAGTGCGGTATGCTTCTTCTGTTTGTAAACAGCACAAGTTCGGTCTTCTGGGGGTTCACCCCAAGGCCACAATGTTTTGCCCACAAGTTAAGTGTTCGCAGTGAACTTCCTAACAGTTCATTTATAGTTGGTAGAAATTTTCCCGTTGCAAGCAGTACTACATCATCCGCATAAGCAACGGCTTTTACCCCACTGTTTTTGAGTTTCATTAGTACTTCATTGATGACGAGAACCCAAAGTAGGGGAGAGATGACTCCTCCCTGTGGTGTGCCTCTGGAGGCAGTTACTTGTAGGTCAATGTCACCTAATCTCGCATTGATATTCCGTTCATTGAGCAGACTCATGATCACCTTAGTGAGAGATTGATCAACGTTGGAATTCTGCAGCGCCCTCTTTACTGCACATGTTTTGACATTGTTGAACGCCCCTTCAATGTCTAAAAACGCAGCTAGTGTGTATTCTTTATCTTTTAGTGATTTTTCTATAGTGCTGACGACGTCATGCAGCGCTGTTTCGACTCCTCTGCCCTTAGTGTAGGCATGTTGAGCAGTGGAAATCACGCTGTCATTTAGCCGACCGCGAATATGTATGTTCACCAGTTTTTCAAAGGTTTTCAAAATGAATGATGTTAGACTTATGGGTCTGAAATCCTTGGCAGTGGTGTGGCTAGGTTTTCCCGCCTTAGGGATGAAGACTACCTTCACTTCCCGCCAGGCTTTTGGGATGTAGCCATATTCCAGGCTGCTTATGAAAAGCCGTTTGAGGACCGGTATGATAATGGTCTTTGTCTTCTGTAGCATAATTGGGAATATCCCATCACCTCCAGGGGATTTGAAGGGAGAGAATGTGTCAATTGCCCAGTGTATTTTGTCGTCAGTTATGACTCCTTCTGGAACTGTCGAAACTGTTGCCGGAACATTATACATAACCTGTGTGTCACTCTGTTTCGGGATACAACCCGGGAAATGAGTTTTCAGTAAGAGACTGAGGGTCTCTGTACAGGATTGTGTCCAGTTTCCGTCGCTGTCCTTGAGATATCCAGGGACTGCAGGTTCTTTGGATAGGATTTTTCTAAGCCTGGCTGATTCGGTAGTGTTTTCTAAGTCATCACAGAACGAACGCCAGCTCATGCGTTTAGCACTTGTGACGGCCTTTTTGAAATTCCGCTGACTGGTTTTGTATGCATCCCAATCTGTTGGGGAATTAGTGACTTTCGCCGCATTGAATAGTGCTCTTGTCTTCTGCCTGATCTTATGGAGATCTTTTGTCCACCACGGTGGAGACTTCCTGTTCTTTATTGTCCGTTGAGGACAGGCTTTATTGAACAGGCTTTATATCACCACATAAGAACATGTGTATTCTAATCTTGCTGCACAATGAATTCTGCACGTGTGTTTTGGGCATAGCATAACATTAAATCGATACTTCATCCATCCACTGGAGTCATGCTCCGTAAATGGAGGATCAAATGCAATGATTGATTTTTTTGTCACTGCAAGAACGAAGCCTTTACGTACGCAAGGAACCAGGTGCTTCGCAAACACTTAGTTAAGAGGCTTTCGAATATGGGATCTCCTATGCTTTATTTGTAACATTAACCGGCTTAAAATGGGTTTTAGTTTGTTCTATCCTCTCACTTCTAACAATTTACAATAGAAGGTATCCAAATGGACGCGATGAGTTCCCTTTCCATTACCCACCATATCATAACCTAACCTAACCTCATCTAAACTACTCTTTGTTCAATCGCACCTAGATTTGTGTTGATGTTTCTTCAATAACCAACGTTAGTAAGAAACTGGTCAAAGTTTGAATGGAAGCTTGTGTCATTAGAAGTGCTGAGGCCCAAAAATCGTAATCATTTATTTTGGATGAACATCTTTTGAAGCAATAAAGAACTGCAGTCTACAGTACATCTACCGACTTTACTTTTTGAAATAAAATTTGTGTTACCCCCATTTGGCTTCACTGTACGGCATAAATTGCATGAACTCCTACACACAGTTACTGTTAAACGAAGATTAAGAACGAGCGAGTAATATGATGCCAGAATTTGAAATGTTTGAAAAGTAATCTCGTCACATTTACAAAAACAACTGCGAGGAGAGTCAGACTTCATGACGACTCAGCCGACGGATGTTATACTGGAAATAAAACGTGATATGAACAAAACTGTCCAACTCGATGCCAGGGGCTATACTATTTACTTAGACAAGCCCAACATAAGTTTGTTAGATACAAAGATACATATGAACTGTGAGTAATATGAGTAGGTACAAACTAACGAGGATAATTGCGACACACTTTAACGGACTTTAACCGTTTTTAGTGTTTTTTTTTTTTTTTTTGGATTAGTTTCCCCCATTATAGTATCTGGATACACTTTAGCCTTAAATCGTGTCGTTCTACTTCATAGTGAATGGAAGATAAATCCACCTGATGGACGGTTCATACGTATACTCACCTCCGGTTCATATGTACATGTGGGGAGAATCTTTGTTTGTTTGCTTCTTTCATACTGAAATTAGTTTTTGTTTACGTTGTGGATTCTGTGCTGTATCTGTATCTATGGACATGGCCCCAAGTACGAAGACATCCCCAGCAGCAGCAGCAGCAGCATACCTACATGTAGTCTTCACTGTATGGCCTGATTTAATTGATTGGTTTGCTTAATGCTGACCGCAATTATGATCATCATCATGATGTCGGAGTAAACCACCGGCAACACACACAGTTTCTGTATAGCTATGCCTCACAGATTCTATATACGAACAATGGAGTCTATTGTACACGGATATTAATGCTGACCAGTACGGTTGTACATAACATCATCATCAGCATTAGCTTCACTACGGGTATAGGAGCAATCTGCTGCTACATTATGGGTTATTGATGCCAGGAGCATAATTCTCTCGGTTCTCTGTTGCTGTTTTTTTTTATTCGTACCTATTTTGCTTTTAATTGCAAACGGATTGAGATGTGATCTAGATTGGCGTCATGTTATAATGTTATGGAAGCAATATCAGTGGTTTATATATGCCTCTATTATGTAGTCCAATTTAGAGCTTAAGCTTGAATGGAATTTCAATTAACTCGCTGTGGATGTGTTACTGGCTGATATGTCGATTAGAACAGATGGTGCGTCGATTGGGATAAAGGTGGCCGATTAGAATGATGGGAGGTTCAATTTTTCGGTTGAACTTGTTCACTTACTTGGGGTATTGGCAACAAGTGAACCATTCGAAAGGGATGGTGGTAATTTTCAATTCCATCGCCTATCGTAAAGGATATGACAAATTGTATTCACTTTTCATTCCAAAACGAAACGATGTGAAAGTAGCCGGCAAAAAATCAATAAAGGCAGTAGTTCCAATCCTGCAAGAAGATGCCTATGAAAATGTGGGTGCTTATGACCGTTTTTCACATAATATGCCCTGAAAACTGGACTCAATGCAATGACAGTGCAATTTTGTGGGATATCTACGTATTTTCAGGTTTTACGAGAAGTTCAGAACCCTAGCAAGTAGGGTGTTAACCTCTTGCTAAACTTAACACTATATGCTTACCGCACTTGCAACATATCTCATTTATTACGGGAGGTTCAAGCAATGACATCAGAAAATTCAGTTCAACAAGTTCAGTTGTGCGTTTTCAGAGAGCACCATAATAGGAATTTATGGGATTAATCCAGCTTAAGCCAATGTGCCAATTGCAATCTAATTTTTTTTGATTTTCCTGGAGCTTTTTATCCGTACTTCAAACTGTCTTAAGCCCACATATATGGTCTATTTTGAGTGTTTCACTGAACTTAAGAACATTTTCCACCACTTACGGTTGACGTTTTAGCAACCTAAATTGACATCAGCTGCTTAAGGTGCCGACTTAAACGAATTATATGGGTTTAAGCTTGTTTTATAATATTAACCTCTCACCAGGGCTGCCAGAAATCATGATTTAGCATGATTTTCATGCTTTTTGGACTCAAAATATGTTTTAATGTTTTCGAGTCGAAAATCATGTTTTTTTTGTATCAAAAAAATAAAAACACGACGATACCTACTACATATTTTAAAACAAACAGAACTAATATGTCGCTTTATCTCAAGAGAAGATGAGCACTGTATTTTTTTTAGATCGTTGTTTCTGTAATATTGACTGCGTTTTTTTCGTCCCCGTCACGGCTATAGGATAAGTAAAATAAACAAATGCCTTTGTTAAATGCAACAAAGACTTAACTTCAAGAGGATAGAGAAAAGTGTAGCCAACACAAATTTGTGTGTGTTTTCGATAACTTGTATGGAGATGTCATAAATAAAATGTTGACAAAATCTAAAAATAAATAAACAAGATAAAAGAAATCAGAAAAAATATTTTATTTGCATAAAATCTGCGTTTTAATTATGCCAAGATTGTTTTTGACTTCCTCAACAAATGTTTTTAACCTTTGGTTTACAGTGCAAAGAATTGTTGAGGAAATCAAAAACAATCTTGGCATGGCATCTTTAAAACGCAGATTTTGTGCAAATAAAATATTTTTTTCTGATTTCTGATTGGTCCTACAATGCTTAACGAGTACTGGAAGCTACCAAAAAGAAGCATTCCCAAGTTAAGGTAAGAGTAAAACTGCCATGCAAATTCTGCGAACCCCTTATATCCAGGAACTGCAAAGAGAACTTCAAAAATTCAAAAAAAAACCTCCGAAGCAAATACATATTCCCATCATCGCCAACAACGCAGGATTACTGCAAAAATTGTTAGTTGAAAAGTACAATCAAGAGCAAATTTCCAATTCCAAACTTTTTGCCGGCGAAAACTCGTTTTCTTAATACAATTTAATAGATTAATTAATTATCTTATGATTAGAATAGTAAAATGTGAAATTTTCTCTTTATAAATGCATCAAAAGTAGGTACCTCTTAGAATTAGAATTTTGAATTTTCCACTTATAAAATTTTGTAAATTAAAATTTGATTGTCAAGTGTCAATGATGCCAATTTTCAGATGCGTTACAAACTTATTTTTTATTCTTCGATATTCGTTTCTTTTCGGCAATCCTTGATAGAGACGCTGATAGTAACTCATTCTTTCCCTTTTCAATACACGTATTTTCCTGTCACTTTTTGTTTTGAAATTATAGCATCAGATGGTAGTATTTTTTTTTAATAAATAAAATTTATTTCCAAATAAGTTTTTTGATGAACTAAAGAGTTACGAAGACAGTAACTATTTATTTTTTGTATTTGTAAGTGCTATTTATTAAATTACGGAGTATGTAAATAATATACTTTGAGCATACATAATTTATTTTAAGTTTTATTCCTTCCATTTTTGTGTTATTTTTTTATAAATAATATTAATGTATATTTGAAAGTACTTGTTTTACTTGCCACGATGCGGTTTTTCACCATTTCTATTTTAAATGCTCTCCTTTTTCTCTTTTTACCATTATCCAACTACGAAATGGAAATCATGCTTTTTGAACCTAAATCATGCTTCAAAACTATGTTTTTTTAATTTTTTTAGTGGCAGCACTGCCTCTCACTACAATTCCAATGCATTGACACATGGCATTAAGCTGGATTAATCCCATGCAATTTTAGATACTGAGTAGATTATTGTCCATCGTCATAATGGGATAGGTATATCTTGTATCTTTTCGGTGTAATGTAAGACTTGTCTATAAATCCTGCGACCCAAATATGTAGTACCATTGCCAACTAGCAATTGGGTGATTCCAACTCCATATTGGCTAGTTCTGGAATACTTGGGTGATAACCACGTAGGTCGGCAACCTACATCCGCCCAACTTGGCAGATATGATTTACAGAAAACTGTCAGAAGTCTCGAGGCTGAATATGTCTATTGCGTCGGACTTTATTCCTTTAACATAGGAAGGTGCTGAAGTTTTATAAACTACAGTACTATTCTTGGTTTTATATTAGACGCATCTTCTCGGAACTTAGGAATGATCTCCGCATATGGAGTACTCTGAATTTTTTCACAGTAGGACATTCATGCAGGTATATGTTCCATCTGCTTCCTATACTCTTCGTAGTCAGTCAGCATGACTTCTTATTGGAAAGTTCCGCTTTCTTAGATTAAGACTCTTATGTCAAAAACACATGTGCCGAAATTCTGAACGCATCACTGCAAGCAGTACTGCATATGAAACAGATGTGCAGAATTCTATTTGCATCGGTTGCTGTCAATGCGGGAAAAAATACGAGAGTGCAACACAGACGACAAATAATTCCCGTCTCTCTTTTCCTCGTATGCATCAGTAGCTGAATTTGGAAATCCGATGCTGCCAAGTCTATTTAATTTAATTCACTGCGTTGCTATGCAGTGGATTTAGAAATAGACACATGTTGCAGTGCTGCGTGCAGAATTTACATTTGTATCACCACATAAGAACATGTGTATTTTAATCTTGCTGCACAATGAATTCTGCCCCACGTGTGTTTTGGGCATTAAGCCTTCTGTGTTGAGCTCAAGTCACATTTTATCTTTGCTATATAAAGCAGGCTGACGAATCTCTTAGCCTACCCCAGTTCCTCGGATTCGGTTCAGTGTATTATCAGCAGGTTATCACCTTGCCATGTTGGTGTCCTGTTCTCTTCATAATTCGTGCGGTAAGAAGAGACAATCATGCGGGCCAACATATCACTCAGCGCTCAAAGAAAGAAATAAACTGTAGACAGACCTTGAATACTGCCAAAAGAGAAGCTATTCATTATAAAAGTTCTCTGGCTATTTACGATACATTCAAGATCTAGAAGCTCCAGCCAGTCCTCTTGCATCTAGACAACTTCGACCTAAGGCGCGAGGCGATGTCTCTTAATTCCCAATGCCAACTTGTAATCAGCTCATAAAATCCGACTTTGTAGCAACCTTAAAGCACATACCTACCATGCCTAAGAAGATAAAAAAGCAATTTGACTACGTACCTGACAAGTGGTATACAGTATACCGCCTACGGAATGAGGTCATAGTACCAAATTCGATCTAAGTCTTCTTTTGCATGCTGACTTTCTAAAGAGCTTCTTGAATATATCACGATTCCTAAACTATGCACCTAGGTTGAGTAGTTTTTATACCCAAAATCGCATAAGGAGACCTATAAATCGCATCCGCATGAGAACAAAGTTCAAAGTTTTGACCCGGACATGAAATATTTTTATTTTCGATCCAGATGTGAAAAATATTCGAAGTCTAAAAACGAAAAGTGTTGAAAGCCAAGTTGGAGTACATTTTTCGACAGACGCTTGACAGATCGGATAATGGCATAGCGTCAGTCTAATTTTGTTAAAAATGATGGGAATGTTGGGGTGGCCATTTGTTCCGCACTAGTCTGTGCTTGAAAACGTTGCTTGTGATGAGTACATTTACTTTTGTAGGACTTCTGAGAGCCACTGGGTTGTCAATTTTCTAAAATATGAACGTAGTCGTAAAATTTCTGGCTTCATATGTATTCCACTCAACTTGTAGTTTTAGATGTTTTTTTTTTTTCATATTTAAGTTTGGATTCGAATGCTTATACGAGGCTCAAATGTAGCAAACGACTGGCAATGGTAAATCTATTGGACAACTCTGGTTGAGAATAACCATGAAGTCGAAACTACGTATCTTCCCAGGGAGTGTTAATTAAACGGGTTTAACTTAAGACGTTTGGAATACTCCCGAGAGCCACTGACTATCCGATCAATGATTTTATAAAGACAGACAACGTTTCTGGTCTTAGATTGTACTTTTATACGTTTTTCAAATCGAGCCTAATATTTCCAGCCATTTGAAAAAATAATTCGAATTTCATCAGACAGTCTGTCTAACATCTTCTGTGTATCTTACAACGTCTTGAGGACTTCACCTTAACCCAAATATTGACTTTTCCATCCTCCATTTAGTCACAACGTCGCAGAAAACACTTTTTACCCAAATCATCACAAGTCACAAGTTACTACACCATCTTCACCTCCATCACTGTCGCTAACTAGCATATCTATCTATCAATTGTAACCTCTTAATTTTCAAAACTGATTGGCATGGTATTGCACTCGAAATTCCAAGCTGTCAGCAACATTTTAATGACTTTCAATTAGGTTGCTCCATGTCGGCATAGTCTGTATACCATATAAATTGAGTTGGATAACACCGAAAGTAGTCCAAATTAGAGCCAAATACCAATCGACCATAGTCTACCCTTACAACTTTTTTGAAGTTTCAATCAATAAACCATCCCTAGAGTCTCGCCACCACCATCATCTGGTTCGTGCACACCTGGCTCAATGCCGCAGCATACCATTGATCTGTTCGCCAAGAACAACCCAACCCAGCACTATAACCTCCATGGTAATGGGCAAAGTTTATAAATTGCCAATTTGAAATCCACCGGCGCGGCGCGCTGGCAGAGATAATGATGGTAGCAGTGGCAGTGGCGGCCGACGGATCAACACCGAACCGAAACCGAAAACAGATAAAGGCAATAAATTTGAAACAAAAGAAATTTGGGTTTTTTTTTTATCTGAAAGTTTTCGCGTAGTAATTGGAGGCTGGTTGCGGTTTCTGCATTAATAGGTCCCCTGCGGATGAACCTATGGATTGTGGGGTCTGTAATGTGGATATGTTCCTCTTTCAAAAATCCAGAGAATCGATTTGATTTTGGTGTCTATATCTTATTAGGCTCATTTCAATCGCTGATAATGTGCAGTTGTTATTTTTGGAACCACCATCAGGGTTAGGTACTATCGCGTAATTACCACCTCCAACGTTGATAGAACATCGAGAATGGTTGGGAAAAGATGTAGGCAGATAATTAATGCGGATAGCTAATAACTCTGCAGACAGATGAGTTATTGAAAGCCATTTGTCCGCAGAGATTGTTCCGCTGATTTATTGGTAATTAATGAGAAAGTGCAGCAAGGCGGATGGTGAACAAGAGATTGAATGCAATCAACTGTGACCCACTACGAAAGTAGAAAGTTTATGCAGGGAATTATGAAAAATCGCAGCTCCTGCGGGCGGAATTCATCTGAACTTGAAAGATTGCCATAAAGCAGTTGTGGTTGCTGACCACCGATTAGAAAGGGTTAATTGGAAAATTGACTGTTCATTAATTCTTGAGAAGATTTTTATGTTCGACTGATGCCCATCTGGGTTATAGAGGGAAGGTTGGGCTGGGCATATGCGGGTTAAGTGAAAGGGAAAATTGAGACGGGATAGGTAGATCTTTGTTACAACAATTCGGAGGAGCAAAAAATGTATTTCTGAAATTTCAAATGACTCAGCAGAACTGAGCACTAGAAAACATTAGACATTTTGTAACGACATTGGAGAGTGCTGATCTTCGGCGGGCATATTTGAAATCTTGGGCATCAGAGCGACGTATTTATGTAAAATTCATCCGGTTGCCTCTCACGTCTAAAATTTACTGCGGACTCTCGGTCTAATAGGTCTTATGAATAAGAAAGTCACAAGACTATGATATTTATTTTGAAAAATGGGAAGGGATAGGCTAAGTTCAAACGTGCCTAGGTTACAATAGGCTGTACTAAATTAAAAAACAAAATACTTCTCGAGAAGTTTTACCGCATATTCGTACAGAGAACTACGAGTTAGTAAAGGGAACAGAAAGCTGCAACTCCCAGTAACGATGCAAGGAAGTTTTGTCGAAATTTAAAACGAACGTGTCAAGTCAAGGGAAAAATACCAAAAGAGGGCCTATGGCAACGAACAAGGAAACTTGAAGTAAGTACTTTAGAAACAACCCTAAATTCGGCCTCCAGCAGAACATAGCTACGACTATGAAAATCAAGTCTTCTTTCTGACTAATTAAAATTTAGGAAAAATAGAAATATCACAACTTTAGTTTAACAAGGCTAATGGGCCTCCGCACACGAGATTAATTCTGCCGACAGAAAAATTATATAATATGAACCCCTTTTCATTGTGTAGTATTATTTTCACAATTATGAAATAAAAAGTTATGTATGTATTAGTTTTATGCCTTGTTCAACAGCTCAAACTCGGCAGAACATTTTATTCCGTTTTTTTCCCCTCACTTCAGTCCCCTCGCCTACAAAATCGGTTTTATGCCGGCAGAATTAGTCTCGTGTGCGGAGGCCCAATAAGTATGACTAGGTTAGGTTAGGTTAAAAAGGGGTATGAGATGTCTCATACAACACTAGGCACCATAAGGGCCCATCGCGATCCCTAGGGGGAGCCAATTGCAGTGACCTACAATAAGTATGACTACCTACCTGCCGATCTATTAAAGGCAGAAAAAGAAGTCTTGATGGAGAAGGTACACCAAGTAATTTGCAAAATTTGGTAGGAGGAGAACTTTGCCTGATTTCCGAGAAAGAAAACCCATGGTCTTTCAACATAGCATACAGGATGGGCTCTGCTGCGCTTTTTGAACGTAAGAAAAGTTTGCCAACCCCTATCAGTCCGGTTTAAGGCCCAGTACATACTTTAGAAATTATTAACAGCAAACATCTCCGGGGCGTTGTTGAAGAGCTTTAAATTCTGTGAGAGAAAAAAACCGTATAAAATAAACCTATACTCACGATCTTTATCAATTTTGTGAAGCCCTCATGTAAAAGCATTAGACATAAGCTTCAGAGTTATATTGGGCTTTCCTGGCATGGCATAGTCATACCGAGATTGTTAATGTCAACAAAGCTCAGTCCAGGCCACACAGAGACATCTTTGGGATGGTAGAGAAGGACCATGGCACGCTCAAGGTTATAAGGCTGAGCTCGTTGGCTATAGTTCTTGTGCCCCGGTATTGGAACCCAGGAAGCAGTCATCGAATGGTGGTACAATCAACCAATAAGGAGCAAAATTGCCATAAATATGCGACGACGATATTTCAACGGTCCTTTTTGAAAAAACCCTTTAGTGAATCTTCAGTAAGATCAGTTTCTATTCATATATTTATCTGTGCTTTTAGAAGGGCGTCGCAAAAATATTTCAACCTCTCTAGGGAGTCGCAGTATGAAAAATAATAGTTTAAAAAACTAAAAAACGCTTTTATATGTAGGTACTGCACTAAAAGCAAAAAAATAAAAATTTACCAATCTATTTTTAAGGTTTATCCTGGAAGGGCTTATTGTAAGCCATGTTTGTATAGTTTACACTCAAATAATACAATACATAACTACAAACATGGCTTACACTAAGCCCCTTCCAGGATAAACCTTAAAAATAGATTGGTAAATTTTTATTTTTTTGCTTTTAGTGCAGTACCTACATATAAAAGCGTTTTTTAGTTTTTTAAACTATTATTTTATTTTTTGCTTTTTAGTGCAGTATAATATCTACACCTACATGCTTACAAAAGCTTTGTTTTACTATAAGTTTATTGTATTTTCATCTAAACTGAAACATCAGCTCAGCATGCAAAATTTCAAAGTCCTAAGTCAATGGACATAATAGATTATGTATTCCACATAAATGAAAATTCGCGGCAGGTATGGTTTGATTGATTTTACTACGCGTATCTACCTATACACTTTCCATAGCTGCAGATCTCAAATATAAGTATGTACGATTGCATGTGTGCATGTGTGCATGTGCATACCTCCATATTTACTCATCACAAACTCCTATATACGTACATATGTATACATAGTGTTTTATCCATATCCATTCCATACATCAAATTCAACTACGCCATACATATGACTATACATTATGAATGCTCGCCACAGTGACAATTCTATTTTTAGAACGCAAATAAAACTACCCTTCCTAAGCACAACTGCAATCGAGATAGCAATTTTTTTCGCATTTGGCCGAATAAGATCTATTTTCAATTTATTATATCTTGCCCTGGTTTATGTCAATGTGAAAAGGTCATCCAACAGAAGCTAAAAGACAATAGGTCTGTTTTTTTGCACATCGATCTCAGTGAAGTAAAGTGAAGTAGGATTTTTAGCACGCAATTACAACAACTGCACTCAATTTGACACCACTGAGATTCACACAAGCTATTCATTTGTCATTTCCAGCAGGACCAACTTTGGAGCATTCTTCAATTCTGAACACCAGGGGAGCACATTTTTGTGTAATTTGGATCTGTTCACAGAGTGTCTCCTTTTATGATACCTACTATTTTGTCGGCTGTGGTGGGTGTAAATGTACATAATATAAGGAATTGCATATTTTAAACAACTTTAAAATGACAACTGAATATTACGGAAAGTAATATAATACTAAATATTTTCCGTTTTTATTTAAGTTGCATTTCGTTTACAAAATATAATTATATATACACATAGACTTATAATAATTGAAAACTATGTTTGATATGTCATTATGGGATACATTTTTTGTAGATAATAAATAAGAAATCCTCCCATTTTGTATTCCCTGTTGATTTTTTAACTGAAGTATGTAATAAAGGTTAAGTATTATTTACATAGCTACTCTTTTTTTTAAGTGAAAGTCATTCGATTTCAGCCAACTGACATTCCAACTTTTGATTTCGATGGGGATTTTTTTTGTTCATTTCTTCGCACATTCTCATTTTCGATTGCATTACCTAAGTTAAATGTTATGAGTTTTTTCGACTGAAAATTTGTGGTCTAAGTCTTTATTTAAACAATGTTTATAGTGAAATTTACATAAAACATACAAAATTGGAAGCAACATTTGTTCGTCTTATGGGGAAAAAATTTCAAATGTAAATAATCGTATGTCACAATCAAAATGAACAAACCAAAACGATTTGAAGTGCTCATTTATTTAATTTTTATTGCATTTTTTCTGTTCAATTTGATCTTTTCTTCCTCCAAGAATGTGTAAATAAACCCATCCTTTCTCAAATTACAGTCAAAACCAACGCAATCGACAGTGAAATATTTATACAGCTGATTTCGAAAATAAAGTTCATACAATTAAATCATTTGATAATGACCTTCTTTCCTTCAAAACTTGGATTGTGAGAAGTTCATTCGATTGAAAGTTTTAAATTCGAGGAATACTCGATTCGATCGAATCTCAGAATTAGCACGTTCTTCACTTTAGGGCTCACCTAATAAACACACCCACGCATGTTTTTGTTTTTTTTTTCTTTGGCAATTAATTTGTGATATTATTTTGACCATACAAGACGCCAGGAAGAGAAAAAAAGTAAACAGAAAAAGTAAATATTCTGTACAAATTGATAATCATTATTTTTTTTGCGCTAAAAGGTTAATTATTCATTTTTCTAGAAGGATTTTGATTTTGAAATTGAATTTTTCATTGATGGCCATTTTGACAGCAATGCCAGCTGTTAACTTTTCAGGGGTAAGACCGACTGTTCAGAAAAGTTGTTGGGGACTGTTTTTTTGCACATTTTCTTACTTTACTTTACTTCACTGAGATGGGTGAGGAAAAAAACAGACCTAATGTCAGCTTCAGTTACTTTCACATTTTTAGATAGTATTCATGTCTGTATGGCACCTGCCTAACATTTTCATTTTTAAACATCTACCCTAATGACAAACTGGGAACCAGATTTACATAGATATGTCCGACGCATGCCAAACTTTGTACGATTTGTTCTACCACAAGATATTCAAACCTCATAATGGATTAGCGACAATGCATTGCAAATAAAATTCGTATTCATTGGCCTACTCCAGACAAATTGTTAAAATCACTCAATGAATGAACAATGAGAACCTTGACAATGATCTCCTGCAGCAATGTGCGATAAATCACCTCATCGTGACCATAAAAATCACTTTATAGTGTAAAAACGTGACACCGCATCGAAATTCAAAAGCTTCGGCTTTAGATAGGTCACAAATGCTCCAACAGATACTTGCGATTGCCCAAACCAACCAACGAACGGTACACGACTTTCATGTCATTGTACTTAGTCAAACGTTAGTTAATTGATTATCCACCATCGAAACATCACAGCATAACAATCAATCAATCAAAAGTGAATTTGCTCGTGAACACGTCGTCGTCGTACCCAATGATGATGAAACTTTCCTCGTTTAATCATCTTTTTCGTTTTTCGTATAAAGTTCAACGGCAAGGGAGTCCTTTCTCCATCAGGCTCCAAAAGGAATTAACTGCTTTCCATTTTATGTGTGTTTCGAGTCAATTAAGGCGACACAAATGTGTAGTTAGCTCGAGGATGTATATGTGGGTTTTTTTTGTTCTCTTTTTAATTACATGTAGCTAGCTGTAGCTTCTTGTGTTAATTTTATCTTGTCTGGCTGTAATTTATTTTTTTCGAAAGCGAATACTATATACGGTGGTAAGTCGTCTATAAAGCACCCAACCCCAATTAGAGAGTGACGGACCATAATAAAAATGACTTTCGACTGATTGACGAAGTGTAATGGTTTTGTAATGCTTGCTATGCGTTTTTTTTTTGCACTCTTCTAACATCAGAGACATGGATCACTACAACTAATCATACACGGGATGATGAGGGGTCTTACTTGTCTAGGCAATTACGTTAGATAAGGACATTTTTTTCAGAGCTTTGACAATACTCACACGAAGGAAGGGGTAGTCATAAGCTGGGAAAGAAAATTTAATACAGTCGCTTTTAGGGTATACATGCCTATCTTGGACAGGAAGAGTGAAAAAGGGCTTAATTGGCTTATTGTGCTGAGGCCATTTGATTGTTAAAGTAAATAGTTTGTCTTTGCCCAAAAAATATAAAAATGATTGCGACCTAAGTGGCTCATTCATTTTTTATTAAGCGCTTATCCATTAAAAGGGTTTCGACTTTATGTAACAAACATTTATTTCGAACAACAGTGGGAACAATTATTATAATAAAAATAGTCATAAAGTTATGAGCTGTGGTCTTCTTACACAAACGAATATTATTTGTGAAAAGCTTTGATAGAAAATAATTGAATTGTTTTTCTGGCTGTATGACATGTGGCACCGTCTTGTTGAAACCACATGTTGGTCACATCCATATTTTATAAGTTAGGCACTAAAAACTGGGTAATCAGGTCACGATAACAAACACCATTGATTGTTACTGCCTGACCAGCCGCATAAAGAGGCAGTTAGATCTACCGCGGACTCTAGTACCATTTATAGTTTTTAGTAATAGTCATAATTGACGCAACAGGTACTTGTAAAGGGTGTCCCATAATTCACGCAAATTTAAAATTTTGCGCCATTTAATATTACAGTGATGCCAACAGAAATAAAAATCATAACGTGGCAGCTGACAGTTCGGGGTTAGTAAAAATGTAACGCTTTACGAAAGAAAAACGCATTTTCATTGTTGAGCAATATTTTAAAAATTATGCCAGGTTTTTCGTACGAAATATGAGCGATTTAAAACCATCAACTGTAAAGAGAATAATTTAAGAAATCAGGGAGACTGGATCAATTACAAGTCGTTCAACAGAAAACATCGAAGCAGTTCGCAAGAGTATTGCCGACAGTCCAGGAACATCAATTCGCCACTGTAGTCAAGAATTGGGCATATCGAGAAGCTATCTACAGCGAATTCTAACAAAGGACTTAACACTCCATACTTACAAAGTTCAATTAACTCAAGAACTGAAGACTTACTGGCCTTGCAGCGCGAAAAGATTTCGTTAAAAGGATTTTATAGCCAGAGAAACAATTCAATTACTGCATGAGTCATTTCCTAATCGTGTTATCGGCCGTTTTCTCGATCAGAATTGGCCATGAAGATCTTGCGATTTAACGCTATTGGACTTTTTTCTTTGGGTTTTTTTTGCAGTCAAAGGTCTATGTCTATTCAAACAAGTCCACGATCACCAACGCCTTGAAAGAGGAAATTGGGAGGTGTATCAATCAAATTCAGCCACATTTATGCGAAACAGTCATAGAAAATTTCAATAGAAGAGGACGTACTTGCGAGTAAAGCAGCGGCGGCCATTTATCCGGTGTGCTATTCCATACATAACCCCAATCTCTATACTCTATTAATCAAATCAATAAAAAAAATGTTAGCTTTCTAATTAAAAATCTGTATTTTCTATCAAAATTACATGTGGCGTGATTTATGGAATTGATTGTAGAAAACCGTCCTAATAGAACATTGCATATCTTATGGCGTCCAATCTTATTTCAAAATTAACAAAACCAAGGACGTGTTAGGCCGTACAAAAAACTTTATTGCTTTCATCAGAATTTTTAATGTCTTATCATCAAGTACAAGTACAATGGCCGCGAATGTGGGCTGCTCTGTCGTCCTTGATCTAACCATCTCATCTTGGGCTTATCAAGAGGACGCCTGCCTCAAGGTGGGTCGACATAATTTCTTACACAGGACTTCTTGCAAACCGAGAAAAAACGTTCAATTTCAAAATAACTACGTCACTGTCTCAACGGGTGTCTCATAGGTATTCAACCTAACCTGTTCTAGTGTCGTCAAAATATCGCCGTAAAATAAAAGTCTGGATTGAAACCAAGCTATTTCAATGGTCCCAAAAAAAAAATCACAGAAGTTAGGTCCTGTATGGACTTTTGGCTTCCTTTCTTCTTCTTTTTGAAGGGTTACAGAAAAATAAGATTCAATAACCAATTCTCTGTATACCTACACTCACAGAAAAAATTTGTAAAGGCTTTACTATCCGAATTGTAAAACCATCTACTTACAATTTAAATAGCAAATTTAGTTACTAGTTTAATTGCAATATTTTTAGTTTTACTATTTTTGTTTTTTTAACAATTTGTGTTTTTATGTTTTTTTTTATCGTGCTGGGGAACCGCGAGGGTATTTCCTGCATTGTGGCATCAGAATCGAAGCTTTCGATTTCGGGATACATTTTAAAATATTGAAATTCTTCACAAAATGGAAACAACCAAGTTGGCGTTGAGGTACCTATCCATCGGCCAGGCAAAGGCAATACAAACAGATTTATCACCGAGTCATAAAACTTCAGGAAATGTGGCATCCCACTACAGATAGTAAAACAAAATTCAAAGTAAAAAAAAAAATAGTAAAAAAATAAGCGAAATTTACTATTAAATTGTAATGACTATAGTTACAAGTAAAATTTGTGAATATTACACAAAAAATTGTAAATATTACAATTTGCTTGTGTGTGTAGTTTGAAAAGTCATACAAGCCATTCAACCCAAATTCTAACTACCCCTTGGCAACAATTTAAAGGGAAATTAACATTTCTTTGAATGGAAAATGTTGGTCCCGGTCAAGCCTGTAATTGATTTGACTCGTACGATTGACCTGCATATGGAGATAAGCTCATGTTCCGTTCTGTGGAATATTATTTTAAGATTGCGTCTTTGAAGATTCCTTGTTTATATAATTTTCAGATGTCAAACAGAGTTGCAAACACGTTTGTTCCATTGGAAGAAGCATTTACCTTGTCAACAGTGCTTCAGGATTTTCTTGTCAGCAATGTTTCCACATTTCCTTGTCATAGATGTCCTGACAATTGCTTGTCAAAGATATTTTAAACTAATATAGAAACATTACCTACAGACAAGAAATTAATTTTGCTCACATTAATCTGATTAAACAAATTTGCAATTCAAATGATTGTTATCGTAGATGATCATGGGTCCTATTCGACATGAAACATGAAACTGACATGTAATCAAAGTCAATAAAACAGTGCATGTATGGTCAACAAGTATTTCTGAAATTAATTAATACCGTAATCGACCAGATATGAGTATCCTGGTGTCTCTCATCGTCATACGGCCAATCATCTGTTAGATGTCAATATAAGCAGCAGGATATTGCAAAAGTTTAATTATTATCCAGTACATCGTGTGAGTATGATGGGCAGTTCAAAAATGGTTAGCGAATGGCTTGATTTTTTGATCAACCACAACCATATACTGGTTTTAGCACCATCACTCCTAGTTAACACTGATTGATATTCTGTTGGTTAGCATTCCGAATGGTTTTCTGAATTGCGAATTTCAATTTTTATCGAACCCGTACAATTAATCTTGTTTGTCCCCCATTTCACTATCCCCCCCTATATTGAAACAGTCGAATAGATTCAGATCCACATCGGAAGGATATTTTTCTTCATCAGTTAAGGATATATACGTGATGTCGTTTTTTCTCATTCATTTCGTTTGGAAATCTGAGTACGACTTGATTCCTTTTGACACTTTAGATAGCGTATCTATTTTTTTTTTATTTCCTTAAAGCATTTGTTCGCCCGTCAGATGAATGTCCTCTTAAAAAAAAAAACTGAAGCAAATCTCAAACACATAGCTCACCCAGTGACATTGACAAAGAAAAAAAAAAATGGAAAAGGATTGAGACATTCCCTTTGTGGGTTGTCTTGGTTTAGAAAAAATCCATTTTTCGTTTCTATTTTCGTTACCATTATTCATGGTATTAGTTTGATCCTTTTCGCTTATCCCTTTAAGACCAAAGTCAGTGGCAGAGGAGACCGAATAGTGTATCACAATGAATTAGTAATACAGGAATGTACATTTTACAAGGTACTTGTGACCCGCTTCTCTGAATGGAAAGTGAAAATGATAATATAATCCTTTTCGCAACAGCTTAAGTGTCAGGAATTAAGATTAATCAGCTTAAAGCATAAAGCAACAGTGTGCCAGTTGACTGGTTACTGTATTAGTATTTGTTGTGGGAACTGCGGTCGTAGTTAGTCAAGTGTGCGATACTTTAAGGGCGTGCATAACACATGTGGTTGTGATAAGTATAATTGACTTATTGAATTATGGATTATAACCTTAACGGAATATATTGCTCAGATAGGCTTTTGTTAAAACGGGTAGACTGTGGGGGAAAGTGGCTGCCCTTAAAATCACAAATTGGATTTGTTTGAGTGCTTGTAAAGATAAATCATTTGCTGCTGTGGGGACATTTACAACTTTTGTGGCGAAAAAATAGTTTTGTGTTTTCTAACATACACACCTACACAAAATGTGATCTTTTTTTTTGCTGTGGGGTTATTTATATTCAGGCGTTGTTCACCAAGGTTTATAAAGGAAATTGTTTCCATTTAACTTGAAAAGCAGTTTATGCAGTCAAGAAAGTCTTATATTGGCTTTATTATAGCCCAAGGTCATGAAAGTCTAAATTTGGTATGATTTTACATATTGTTGGTGCCTCAATTGTTGCTGAGTTATCAATCGAGACCTATTTTGCCTAAAATAAATCGCTTTATATAGATAATCAAATTTGGCACAATTTTTGGTCAATTTAGGTCTTCGTCCTTAATTCCTCGAGCTATGTTCGCTCTCAATTGTAGCTTAAAAAATTAAGCATCCTTATGCACCTATATGAAAACGGAATCCCAACAATACGAATTTGAGACAAATTGTGGGTAATGAAGGCCTAATTTCAGATATAGCCAAAGTTGTGTTGTTTCTTCCAATGCATCAATTGCTAATAATTTATCGATCAAACTTTAATTTAGCTAATGTAGGAGCTCGCAAATCTGCCGGAGTGGATGAAATCCGGCCAGAAATGTTCAAGGCCTTAGGTGAAGAGGGAGTTAAATGGCTCTCTCGTGCCATTAAAATGGTCTGGGAACGCGGCGAAACTCCCAGCGATTGGCAGATTGGGGTGATTGTGCCCGTTTACAGGGGTATATCACTTTTAAGTCTCCCCGGAAAAGTTTTTGGCAAGGTATGTGGGAAACGCGTTGCAGAGCTGCACGATGCACGATTAGGCACGATTAGGAGATGAGCAGTGCGGTTTTCGTAAGGCTTGGGTGTATGCTACACCTGTTTACGCATGCTTCGTAGATTTGAAGAAAGCATACGACCGCGTCCCTCGAGGTAAACTCTGGAGTGTATTACAGGAGTATGGAATTGACGGTTCTCTCTTAAGAGCCATTCAATCTACACAAACTGTAAAAGCTGTGTTCGGGTAAAGGGCATTCTTTCACCGTGGGCGTTGGACTTCGCCAGGGGTGCGTCTTGTCTCCTCTCCTTTTCATTATGGACTGGATGTTACAGCGCAGTCTTGGCGAAGAACGTTTCGAATTGGGAGATCTGACGATAAGTCATTTGCACCCCGCTGATGACTTGGTCATCCTTGGGTTCTCTCCAACGCACTCGATCGGTTTGTAGCCGTTTGTGTAGAAGCTGAGATGAAAATAAACGGGAAAAAATCTGAATTAATGGTTCTCCCGAACACTTGTTCAATGCACTCTGCATGTTAGTGAAGTCCCATTTAGAAGTTTAAGTACCTCGGAGTCTTATCACGAGTGATGGAAGGCGCAATGCTGAGTTTTCCCGGATTGGTCAGGGTGGGTCAATTTTGAGACAGCTTGGTCATTCTGTTATTAGGAGGACTAAATTTGGTGTCAAAACTAAGTGTCAGTCTTTAATTCGGTGTTTGTTTCAAGGTTTGGGTAATGACCGAAAGAATAAGATCGCGGATACAAGCTGGCCGAAATGAGATTTCTCCGTAGTATTGCTGGTGTGACCCGTACAGATCGCATTAGAAATACCAGAATACGTGAGGAACTCAATGTCGAGCAGCTACTTCTCCGGACGGAGCGGTCCATTCATCGGTGGTTTGGGCATGTTAAACGTATGTCACCGACCAGGATCCCATGACGTGCTATGGAATCCGTACCATCAAGCAGGCGTCCTGTACCTCTATTCTACCCGTATGGGGATTGGCCTTGATGATTTAGAGTCGATGGCGGAGGATCGAGATCTATGGAGGGTCCACTTCACCAACCTACACCCGCGACCCATTTAATGGATAATCGGGATATTGAAATTGAATGAATGAATGAATGAATGAATGAATGGATCTTTGTACATATACTGACAATCAAAATTTGGAACAATTCTTAAGTAATTTAGGCTTTATTTCAAAAATCCTCCATAGCTCGAGTACGTTTACTTCCACTGATTCAGTTTCTGCTGATTTATCAATCAAACTGTAGAAATTTGGCCCATTATTTGGACATATTGAAACCTTTGTCAGTATTTACTCGATTTATGTTCGCTCTCAATGCATCAACTGTTGCTGATTTGCAACTAAGCCCAATTTTAGCACAAGTATTAGACTGCGACCCAACAATGCAATTTTGAGACAAATTTTTTGGCATAAAGGCTTAATTTCAGCAATAGCTCCATTTTCTCCCAATGCCTCAATTGATGTATTATGTTAAGCAAAATTTGGTACAATATTTAGGGCGATTGGGGCTGTTTTTCATAATAACTCGCATAGCATAACTTTAGCTTCCAATGTCCAGGTTTTCCATGATCCAGCAGCCGAAAGAAACAACAAACAACAAAATCACACGATTTTGGAGGCCAGTTGTCCGCTCAAGGCTAAAAGATATTTTTTACCAAAATGTTGTTTCAACAAATGGCAAGATCTTTGGAAGAAGTATTCTATCAGCAAGATATTGCCATTTGGTAAAACAAGACAGGTCAACTGGCCATGCTAATTTCGATCAAATAACAAACGACCTGGACGTATACAAAATTGGACGCGATACACATGAGGTTTGGCTTTTAGCCAAATACTCTCTAATAAGACAAAGAGGTAACTTGCAGTTTTTTTTTTTTAGTCTATTCACTGAAGATTTAGCAAAAACTATGGTAGTGGCTAAGATCAAAATTGTCTACGAACAGGGCATAAATTATTGATGAATTAACAACAGTCAGTTGTTGATTAAGACGCATCGCATAAGTAGAGCTTCTTTGAACTAAGATCAGTGGATCACTAGTTAAGATGGCCGATAATGCATACAAAGAAAGTACTTCTTCCAGAGCACTGATTTTTGAAATAACTTACAAATTCTTGGAAGAATACTAGTATGTTCTATTCAAGATTTTTTAATAACAAATTGTATAGAAAGCTAGGCGATAGAAGCTTGATAAATAGTTAAAATGAGAGTACTCAGCTTAGATCACCCGCTTTATCGCTCACGGCTGATTCCAACCGAGTTTTTACCCTACCACGCGCGTTTTTCTTCTCTTTTGTTACCGCTTCCGAGTATGTCGTCTTTTCATTCTTCCGCGAGCGCTACTCCCTACCGTTTCCTGTCGGTTTTTCGTTTCATCGAAGTTATCGGAATTGCAATGCTCCAAACATAAGTTATATCATAAGTGGTTTTAACTGACTATCCTCTCATGCAAATCTGACAAACATCCGAGAGTATAATTGTCCTAAAAAACTTGTCTATACAGCCATTCAAATACGCCAAAAAAATTATTCGCACATGCAGATAGATAGACATATGTACATAATGTACAGTACATATTAAGATATTGCGCAAATTAACACCCGAATTTAAATTAAAGACTGCTATCCAGTTGACCTCCGTATCCACTCAACTTAAATCACCCTCCTTATCCCGGCTCCAAAATTTACCAAATCAATAATCCAAATGAAAGAATTCGACTTTTCCGAAAAATCCATCAAACTCTATGGCATCGTTGACCTATCCAAAAACTAGGTCAATGGATATTAATTGTGGATCTTAAACAGTAAACTCTATTTTGTATCCCAGAAACTAATACATACAACATTCTTCAAAATATTCTTCGGAAACTAACCGCACTCCTACTTTCCGCCTGTATCTACTTGACTCCCACTTAATGACCGGATCCAGACCATTTCGCCCTTTTTACTCGTTTGCCTTTCCCATTTGAATCGTTGCTTTTTTTTTTGCTGCCTCTATTCCATAGAAAAACTATATAGATGTAGCTACAATAAAACGATACATTAACCAAGGCCAGTCCTTTTGCACAGATAAAAATGAAAAATTTTCCACATTTCTGGTCCTCAGTTGGTCTTTCTCTCTCTATCTTTGGTTTTGAATAGGAATAGGTACTCTTTGCTTGCGAACTAATGATAATGAACGTCATCTCATGGAATAGGGTCAACAGTGATGGTGCAATGTGCGCGGACCCAAACTAATGCTGCACCCATTCATCGAGTTCAAGTTGAAAAGTTAAAAGTCTTTAAAAAGTAATTTCCACTAACCAGTGGCACATTAGGGTAGTTCAGCTATATTTCAAGCCTCAAATTGGCTAAATACCTCGCCCATATTATGGTAGGGATATAATAAAACGGAACCCGTATATTGGCAGTTTTATTGTAAAACTTTGACAAGACTAAACGCCTTAAATTGCTGCCAGCCCATTGAAGCAATTAATTTCCCAGCGCGAAAGAGGTAATTGATGATGTCGCTTCTGTCCACTGTGTAGTTTGGAAAAGTTTCTTCCCTAATTTGTAGAGAGGGAGCTATTGCTTCGAAGGTATATTTTTAAAGGTCGAGTTTGTTAGCTAAATTATTTATGAACCAGGCGATGAGAATGAAGAGGTGTCAGCCATAGGGAAGGTGACTTACTTTATCGACTCACTTATAAATGGAACTTAATTGAATACCCAATGAGGAAGTGATTGTCAACGATTCTCTAACGCATCTTCCACCCAATTGTGTGTTACATTTTTAATTGAAATATACTCCATGGAAATATGTTCCATTATTTAGTGGAGAGTAGTGACAGGCTGTATAGCTTGACATCAATTACTATCGAAGAGCAGTACTCAATGAGTTGTGAACGGCGGCGCAAATAATAATAAGTCAAGTTTAAATATTTTATTTAGAACAAAGTGCTTTTGGATGTAAGACAATGCTATTCAAATATTTAATAACAAGACGGATTAGAATTGTAGATGTGACAATCTGTCAAAGAGGAATAATATACTTCAAAACTGGTGACAGGAATTTTTCATAAATAGTAACAATAACACTGAGTGACATAAAAATAAACTTTGCACAAACACCTTTCGTTCATTTTAA
This sequence comes from Cheilosia soror, assembly GCA_949372485.1. NCBI lineage: Eukaryota > Metazoa > Arthropoda > Insecta > Diptera > Syrphidae > Cheilosia > Cheilosia soror. The sequence continues at coordinate 121,251,738 of OX443561.1, forward strand.
ACACATTCCCCTAACTCGGATTCCAAAGCACGTGTAATGGAATCGAAGCAATCAGGAAGAGTCCCCTAAATAGACCCGGGATGACAGGATTGGATTTACTTCGACATCTCTCTTCTAAACATACGAGTATGTTGATAGTATCCTGATAATTTATAGTTGCTGGCGGAAGGTCGAGAGCTATATAAAGTATTCACTGGAGCATTCTACAACTGCTATCTATTTAATAGATAGACCTGAAAATGATGATGCCTGACAACAAAATTACTTGCAAACTTTTCGTAGAACTCGTTAACGCCGTTTTCGAGACGTAGTAAGATTCTTCGCAAATCTGGTAAACAATTCAGGAAATAGTTTTATTGCAGACCTTCATCGTACCCGACATACGGAACTTAATCAAAATATTTTTAGCCATTTTTTAAATTTTCAAAAATCCCGTTTTGAGTTACCATTGTGGCTTAAAGAAATATAAAAATTATTCCATAGAAACGATACCGCTTATAGGCTGCAGTAGGAGGTATTTTAACCGACCAGACATAAAAAATGAGTAGAATGATTTTTTTTTTATTAGATTCTGTCGCGACTCACGACGGCCACTGGGCGGCCTATCGTTTGGGATCCCTACGTTATCCCCTTTTCCAAAATCCCTTATTGGACATAATCTCTCTTTTTTTTTTTTCTTCTCTTTTTCCAAAATCTCCCAGGACGAAATCCCCTATGCCAAAATCTCCCACAAGCAAACTAAACCTTGCATATATTGACCCCAAGCGGGGGGTTTGCAGGGGGGCAGCATGGCCCCCATACGTATCTCACTTTTTTAACACTATTTAGGTGTCGCGGCCACAGAATTAATAACACCAAATCTAAAAGTGGAAAATTTGGTCTCTGATGGAGATTTTCTTTTAGGGTCTCTTTGAGCAAGGGATTTCAGTACAGGCGATTTTCGAAAGTGGATTTTGGAAGGGGATTTTAGAAAAGGAGATTTCATAACCAATCTTAATCGTTTCTATGAACGATTTAGTTTTAGACAATCCCTTAGATTTTAGAAGGAATCCAAATCATTCAGATCAGGGAGTGCACTATGTATTTGGTTCCAGAAGTTAAATTTTTCGAAAGCAAATATTTCGTACTCTATTACATTCGAAAACGGAATGAAATCTCTTAATGTCAAAAGCATTGAAATATGTACAAAATTTTGATTCTACAACAAATGCAATGACGGAATGCTTAAATAATACCTGGGGTTGTTGATGAAATCTTCTTTTCCAAAATCCCCTGTGCTGAAATCTCTTATTCCAAAGACCCTTTGAGAAAATCCCCACGATACAAAATCCCACATTTTTTAGATTTGGTGTTATTAATTCTGTTACCGCGACTTATTTATAGACCAAAACTAAAAATGGTGTTAAAAAGTGAGATACGTATGGGGGACATGTATCGCCCCTGCAACCCCCCTGCTTGTGGTCACTGTAGGATTTGGAGTAGGTGAAAGGTTGGGTATATGCAAAGTTTGCTTGTGGAATATTTTCGCATAGGGGATTTTGTCTCGGGAGATTTAAGAAAAACAGAATAAAAAAATGAGAGATTATGTCCAATAAGGGATAACGTTGGGATCCCCTATAGAAAGCCTCGCTAGAATGTATACTTTGAAGAAAATATTGATAGTTTTAGTTTCCTTTTATGGTAATCGTACTTGAATTCTTCAGATCAGGGATAAATATCTGACTCGTACTTACGGATAAATTCAAATTCGTATTTATAAATTATGGTTAATTACATCTTGGCCCGTTTGTGCATATTTAATTCAGTAACTTACAAATTGCAGTTCAAAACTTGATCATAAATTACCTGAAAAGATAAGAGGAGAATATTATACATTAGCATTAAGATTACATGGATTGGATATTTATTTAAAAAAAAATTTTAAGTAATTGTTCTATATTTTGGCAAGAAAAATTATTTCCATTTACACTTAGTCGCTGCGTGGCTAGAAACGGCCCCGTGAGGCATAAAAACGTAGCCTGAACTTAAGGCATTCAAAGTGCTATAATCGGTAAGCCAAGTAAGCTACACTTTGAGCTCAATATATTTAAATTGTCTCCTAAGTCAGCCAGTATGGCAATATCCTAGAAATGTCTGTCTAGTCTAGACCCTTTAAAGTTTTTTTTTTTTTATATTTTCGTTAAAGCTTATTACTTACTTAATATAACTTTAAATGGCGCTCACAGTCCGGGGTAGACCACGGCCTCAACCAAACAAGCCCCTAGCTGCCTCCAGTAACGCACACCACGCTGGTTAAGTTCGATCTCCAATTGCGCCACCTGAGATAGAGTTTTTCTCTGCTTCGTTGTCCCTTAGGGACTGGACACAATGGACTCAACTGATGGTCTATGTGAAGCTGTGGCAACCACCACAAGAGCACCCAATTACCTACCTACCTACCTGTCCCTTAGGGATAGACTCAAAGAGTCGCCGCGCCGGTCTGGTGCGTTGTTGTCCATACGCTCGACGCAGCCCACCCATCTCAGTTGCTGTATTTTTAGCTTTTTGACTTGGTCAACCTCGATATCATCTAGTCGATACAAACTGGACTGAAAATCACTCGAAGAATCCTTCTCTCAAAGGCGTGCAAAAAGGTTTTCATCAACTTTCGGTAAAATCCCTTCTTCTAGACCATACATCAGGACCGGGATAATTAAGGTTTTGGACAATATTTCCTGCGTTCTATGAGAGAGGGCTTTACTTCTTAGATGCCTTTTTAACCCGAAGAAACAGGGATTGGCAAGAGTGATTTTTCGCTTGATTTCTAAGCCAATGTCCTCTAGATTGTAGATGTTCTTTCCCACTTTGTCGCATCAGCGAGAATTCTCCATCGTCATCCTGCACAGACGGACGAGTTTGGCAGGGATGCCAACAGTTTACATGGCTTTGTATAATTCGTCCCCCCGTACGCTTGAAGTTGATAAAGAAGTGGTGCCCATCGATCTCGAATTCCTGCATTTATAAGGTTCCGTGCCCAAAGGAAAAAAAACGGAACCCTATTGATTTCGCAACTATGTCTATCCGTCTGTCTCTTTGAACCTATTACATATAATATAACATTCAGGCGGCTTATACTTCTGTATTTGGCGCAGTTGAAAGAATCTCCCTTCTAGTGGATGGGGCTAACGAGTTCCATTCATCGGGCATACTTTCGACCAAATTTTGCAGATACATTGGTGCATGCTCCTTACCAAGTCATCTCCCATCGCTTTAAACAGCTCGGCCGGTAGGCCATCTGCTCCAGCAGCCTTCTTGGACTTAAGTTTAGATAGCAGTATCTTTACCTCATTTTAGGGTGGGTGGACGGACATTTTGACTATCATCGTCCGAAATGAAGAGATCGTTCTGTCTGATTTCAGTACATTAAGAAACTAACGAAAAAGTGCGTCTGAATTGGAGCGAATGAATTTATCACGCAGCTTATCTTAAAGATATCCTGAACTGAAATCCCTAAAATCCCTAAAACCCAAAGCGCACTTATTGCAATTTTGATATCAGTAGCCACTACAAGACAAACTATAGTCGCCCACACAATTACCCGCACCACAAAAGCCGCACACAAAATTAGTGCAATAAATCAAGCTTAAGTATGTGGGTATACACGGTATGTGTCACGTCAATTCATTGTCGCACACAGTCCCAAAACTCCATTCAAACAGTCATCGATTTGACATTTTGACAGAAGTTCTATTAATTTGCTCCACCAGCCAACACCCATCTATCTATCATTTAACTAAACTTCTTCGTTTCATACAGCTCTTCATCGTCATCATCTCCATCGTCATTGTCATCATCATCATCATCATCATCATCATCATCATCATCGTCGTCGTCGTGTCGGTGTCGGTGTCGTCTAAACCTACCCCAAGAGACCCAGACAACACTCGACAAGGCATTCATATCAAAAATCCAACAGCCGCGGAGGCTTTTAGTACAAAAAAGTCTCAAAAATATTCCTTTATGGTGTGAATAAATCATCCTCATGTGCACGCATACACATCAATTTGTCAACATTATGCCGACAGCCAAGAGTAGTCGTTCACTATAGTGCGGTATATATATGTTTTTGTATCTATTATTATTTATGGTCCTTTGGATGCACAGAGACACAACGGTAATAATCATCACAATAACGTTAATTACATTCCCAATGATTGTCGCACAGTTTTAGTGGGGTGTGTCACCCAAACCACAATCGTCGGGCAAAGAAAATTACAAATTTCACCCACGAGAGTGTTTAACTAGAAAAACACTTAAGACTTACCACAGGCTGTCTATCGGGAAGGAGAGAAAAAAATAAAATAAAAATAGCGCACGCTTAAGTAATAAAAGTTTTAGGGACAAAACGTCTTCAAGGAAAAAGAGCATCCTGTTGCATGCATCTAAGACGCGACCATCTCCACTCACATACGAAATGTGGTTTCGACTGAATGGCATTTTCATAGAATCAGCTAGCACTATGTAGTGTGCATGTGTTATAATTTGAAAGGACGAGTGGTTGGAAGTGAGCTTATCTCTACTTGCGAAAACTGTTTGCATTAATAGAGCCATAAAAAGAAATAGATTTTAATATGTATGTATATAGATAAAGTGGCTTTTCTGTTCTGTGGGGCATGCAACTTCAAATGAGGAATCTTTAAAGAGTTTTTTACTGTAAATATTTCAAAAAGGCTACTCGAAACAAATAGCACATAGTAATAGAATGTGAGATATAGAGTAATTTTCCCTAGCGCACTCGTTCAATTTGTTTGCGCACACACAAATGTGCGTCTTCCCTAGCTAAAATGTAGGACCAACTTTCATTATTGCTATAAGAAAAACGAAGAGTCAACTATCCAATGGGAGCAGAAACATAACTCAACAGTCCAATGGGGGTAGACAAATGCCTCATTAGAGCGCACATTTTGTGTGCGATTAAAATTTAAATTCAAATTATTGTTCAGTGATTTTTTTTTCTTCGAATCAAAATTTTCAAGATCCATTACTTACACACAATTGTATAAGCAAATGTCATAACGTATATGTAGTCACAGCAACTTTTAAAGTTGCTCACATTTCGTGTGCGATTCGAAGTTAACTTGGAGATACCTCAACCTTGTATACGAAAATATACTTTTAAGCTACTTATTGGTACTAGGTACTAGAATATCTGATAATAAATGAATCATTAATTTGGGAATTATTTCATCAAAAATGTAAGAGCCAAATGTGATGGAAAGATGATACAGCACATTAAGTGTGCAATTTGTTATGAGTTACATTAAGAAAAAATCATAAACTGTGTTTTATAACATTTCATTCGTAGCGCACTTGTGCGTTTCAACAATTTAGGAATATCTTTTCGAAATTCTGGTAATAGACATTAAAAATGATGATAATGGAACACATATTTTGGTTCCTCACATGTTCTCGGACGAATTTTGAAAATTGCTAAACAAATTTATGTGAATTCTTGTTAATCGTTTGCAGGGCTAACTGTAGCGCACACTAGTTTTTATTTGGTAATGGTTTATTTACTTTATTTGGTCCCTTTGCCATGTCAAATGTTCATGGAAGTAAGTACCTATACCGTATACAAGCCCCCTAGAGTCCATGTTTTGTCAAGCGCACATTTTATGTGCGAAACAAACGAGTGGATGTGCGTTAAAACTACATATAATCTACGTGCAGGTGCTCTGAAAGTTCGATTGCAAAAAGGATTCATTCGCTTGGTCCCACTGCACCGCACATTATAACTATACCAACACTGATACCGATTTCAACAAATACACGGGCTTTGCAATTTTATAGCTTAATCGTTTTATAGATATTGCAACAGTGACTCTGCTATGCTGCGCTGGCACCGCAGCGTTTGCTGCTTAACATTTAAGATTTAAGATTCAATTTCTTCACGTACCAACATGGTCTCTGGGTACTGCCACTGCAGAACGAAGATACCCCGATGCAAGCTTCCGCACTACATCACTATTACCAAACGCTGCATAGGACGAGTGGCGGCAGCATCGGCGCGGCGGCGGGTGGGTTGGTGATGTTGAATTATCTTGTTATTCCTCTTGTCATCCCGATTTTACGTGCACTTGCGTTTCCCGTTTGTTCGCCGATTGTAAGCGAATTTATTTTTCGCAGCAATGTAGTCCTTATCTAGGAAGGAATTTGATTTGCTTGCTTCTTCCTTGTGTTGTGTTTTGGTTTTTATTATTTTTTCCCTTGGATATATTTCATATTTATTTATTTCTATTACTTTTTTTTCTTTTGGAATTATGTTGCACAATTGGGATTACATTATGCTTACACATGACATGGATAAACATCTCTGATGGGTGGTGGCTGTGGGTTGGATTATCTGTCCCTTTTTCTTGTATGGAGTATCTTAGATGCAATTTGTCAGGATATACTCGTAGAAATGTATACGTACTCAATTTCTTGCAATTTATTTCCCTTCCCGTCTGGAACGAATTGTACATGTGTGTGCAGTGCATCTGAAACTGCAATCTGTGATTTATCGAGAAGTAGTGTGGCCTTCGTGTGTATACTCTTTAGATTGAATTCGCGTTTCTTCTTTGATTAATTGCATTTATCAGGGCAATCGATGAAGAATAACCGGGGATATGAATCAAAGAAATTGTCATGGATGCTGGTAATTGCAGTTCTTGTGTGCTCTGCACGTTCCCAAGGACAAGTCGGTATGGTATGTAACAAGGTTTCAGCGCATTGGTTATGGCCGCTATGGGAGTGGAAGAGCAAATTGGTCATACTGTGTGAAGTAAATATTTTCATTGTAGTCATCGGTAAGGTTAGTGTTATCGAAATTGTCAGCAACCGAAAGAGGAGTCAAATTGACTTTTCAGAGCATGATCGATTGAAGCTACCTTAGAAATGGGTTCTAACATTATTACCCTGGGTTATGCTAACATTTTTTTGTATGTTCATACTTGAAGATAGATCCATTCTACTGGTAGAGAGATACCTCCTTTTACTAGATTATTTTCTCGACTGTTTAGGAAACGCTTCAATGATAAGGAGCTCCGATGTTTATAGCATTCAACTTTTAACCACCCGCAGGGTCTGAAGTCTGATGCGAGTAAACTAAGGCCAATCAGAAGCGGATCGTCGACTGTTGTGTTACTTAAGCAAGCCCAACATTATGTAACTTCTTTACAAAAGCGTGTCAGGCTTACAGTGCTAGAAAATAAAAGTACAGTGGAATTACAAAAGTCCAAGAAAAGCAAAGTCATTGATGACTGTTTGCATAAAAAAGATGTCCATAATCTGTCTCACTCAGACCCTGACCGACGCCAGTATTAAACTTGATAGGCAAAATCGACCTTGATGTTACGTCAGAGAAAAAATTCTGATGTCATTACATGAAATGACATTAGAAATATGATAATTCACGCGGAGTGCTATCGATTCTTTAGGACGAGATGTAACAAAACCTAGAATAATAACCTTCACGGTAACTCCCATGATACAAATATCAATAGAAGAGAGATTCATCAGAACATTATTACTATACTTATGAGAGGACTGACAGATCCATCTTTATACTGCCAGAAAGATATCATCGCCAGAGATGGCTATTGTTTGTTTGAAATCGGCTCTTGCTTTTGCAAAACTTCCACAAAGCTGCAAGTCTTGGCTGTCTTTCTTCACAATATGGTATAGTCAAAGGGAGCTTGTTCTCCACGATCACTTTAAGGCAATTAGCCATCTTTAACGGCTTTAATGACACCATTTTTAGAACTAGTAGGCCACTGGTGCATTTGCCAGTATTAGACAGAAGGGGCAAAAATAGGTTTGGTGGTGAATGAGGGCAAAGCTGTGGTACTGTCAATAAGAATATATCCCTTCAACATCAAAGAAACGAACAGAACGTCACGATAGACAGCTATAACTTTGAGGTGGTTAGGGGCTTCGCTATAACCTCTGATCAGCAAAAATCAAACGCAGAATTACACTTGTCAACCTCTGTTTCTTTGGAATAAGAAGGCAACTGACTGTGACTAGTAAAACCTTGTCAACTACTACTACTACTACTAATACTAACTACTACATATAAGGAGGCTATATAAGACGTTCATCGACATAATCGGGAGAACAGAGCGTGATGTCACTGGCGCGCTCGTGAGTATTGAGACGGAGGCGGCGAAGATGGGTTTGGCGGTCAATGAGGGCAAGACAAAGTATATACTGTAAGACATAAGAAAGGACACCCAACACTGACGTCTTAGACAGAATGTCACTATAAACAGATATAACTTTGAGGTGGTAAAGGACTTTGTCTACCTAGGCTCTGCTATGAACTCAGACAATGACACCAGCGTTGAGATTAAACGAAAAAAAAAAATCTTGCCAATCGCTGTTTCTTTGTGCTAAGAAAGCAATTGAGTAGCAAAGCCCTCTCTCGAACAACTAAGGTGACCCTTTATAAGACCTTAATCGTCCCAGTCCTACTTTATGGTGCAGAGGCATGGACTCTATCAAAAGCGGATGAGCTTACTCTTGGTTGCTTCGAGAGGAAAATTCTTCGAGTAATTTTCGGTCCCGTCTGCATAGACGGTGAATGGAGGAGGAGATACAACGACGAACTGTACAGCGACATTGACCTAGCCAGAAGAGTGAAGGTCCAACGACTGCGGTGGCTGGGTCATGTAGAGCGAATGGACGTGAATGCTCCGGCCCGGAAGATATTCGAATCCGCACCCGAGGGACGGCGCAGTAGAGGAAGACCGCGACTCAGGTGGCGCACGCAAGTGGAAGGGGACCTTAACCAACTTAGCGTGCGAAACTGGAGACAGCTGGCCAAAGATCATGCTGACTGGAGACTCTTGTTGGTTGAGGCCTAGGTCCACCCCGGTCTGAAGTAAGTAAGTATATAAAACCCTCATTATTCCAGTCCTGCTCTGTGACGCAGAATCATGGAAGCAAAGCATAGCAAAGGCGGTTGAAGATCTCCTTGGTCCTTTCGAACGGAGGAGGAGATTTAACAGCGAACTCTACTGACTGTACAGCGACATCGTAATCGACCTAATCAGAAAAGTACGTATCAGTCGACTAAGATGGCTAGCATATGTAGAGCCGAAGAGTCTTCGATTCCAATCCGGAGGGACAACTCAGTAGAGGAATACCTCGCCTTAGGTGGAGGAGGAGGTTAGCCAAATACGAAGCAAACTGGAGAATCGTGTGTTGGTTGAGACAGGCCATTCAGTTTTCCCTTTCTCGTTAAGAGAAAATCCTTAGAGCATTGAACGGAGACCCTAATTCCGATACATAGGCCATCGATTATATTCATCAAACGTCTGCGACTTGCATCGGCACAAGCTGACAGGCAGTATCTACAACGACATCATCAGCGCCGTTGAATATATTCAATGAAAATCTATAAAAATGCACCCAATTCTCCAATCGACGGCATACTCGGTCTTCCCAACCATATTCTGGATCACAATCTCAAAAGATTTTGTGCTCATTTGACATTTAAGAAAAATGACAAACATGCAACCAAGTCCTTCTAAGCTCTTCAGTTCGAAAGAGGTTTGAGAAAGGTTCTTACCGGCTTATTCACGATATTCCCAAGATCCAACCTATAATAACTTTCCCATAATTTTGTGCCTAATTCATTATAATTGCCCAAATATTACCCACACCGGACAAGAGTAATAAAAATCACAAGCACTGTCACATCAGTCGTAGCGTAGCTGTCATCATACAACAACAATGATACCTTATCTCTGCTAAAGTGCCATAAAAGTGTATCTGCCGAGTGACTGCACGCACGCACCAACTATTATCTAGTCCCTCATCAGTCATCAACATTTGAAGGACACACCAAAAAGCAATAAACGTATAATAAACCCCATAAAACTGAAAGATGCGACCAAACCGTCGGTCGTCGTCAGCCGATATGCCAGCAATTTGCATTTGGTAACTTGTACCCTTGCACTCTATTGCAAAACCTACCAAGAGATTGTCCAGATATAATAGACAAAGTTGGTTAAAGTTGGTTAACTTTGTCACCATGTGCGCTATGCATAGCATTTTCGAAACGCGATGCTTAAAGTAAATAAATAATGTGTCTACGTACTAGACACACATGAGAGGTTCTTGCAGCAGTTTGCAAGTCAATTGCTTTGAAAAGTGCCATCAGCACTTTAATTTGAATACGCTGATGATGACGACAACGACGCACGATAATGTCTATGGTGATGGTTGGCGATGGGTATAGAACAACGCGTTGAACCAACTGCTTAATATGATGTCTACCTATGTGGGTTTTATATGGCCGCATAGTTAAACTTAGCATCATGGATAATTGCGATAGACCATCATACAGTGGATCGGACTTTGATTTTTTATGGAAAAAAATTGTGAAAATATTTCATGACTGTCTTGATCATTTTTTCATCGGACAGTGGATAAAATTTTCGCTTTTTGGGACCAAAATTGCCTAATGTTTTTTTGGTATCTTTAGTTAGCAGATCAATTGAAATTCATGCTGGTTTTTAAAGAAAGTTAAAAGTTTTATGCAGTTGTTTAAGATTTTAAATAATTGGTGCCGAGCTAGCTACGTATCTGCATCCAGCGCTTCATTAGCAGCCCACGTTTGTCACATTATAATTTTGTTTATGGATCTAAAATTGCTGTAAATACATACTACCTATACCTACCTACCTATGCCATTTAAAAAATTCTTGCAATTTATGGTCAAAATCAGGATATACAGTAGACGCTCTATATAGTGAACCTCCAATATAGTGAACCACAAACATTTTACACAGACTACTCTAAATAGTGAACTATGGAAATTTCGATATAGTGAACTCAGACTTTTTTTTCGCAAAATTCAACGAAAAAGGTGCCAGTTTTGCAATGCGCCTGCCTGTCAGCTATTTTTCAGAACAATTTACAATTCATTTGTGTGTTTTTCTGATATTTTTAAGTTATGAAACGCTTATAAGAAGAATCTATGCAATTGAATTTAAAGAAGACACAAATGAAGGTTATTTTTCAAAAATCGAATTCATTCATTCTTTATTGGAAAAAATTATATTTATATCAAATTAAGCTTTGGTTAACATTTAAAAACTCCCGCTCGAAACAGTGAACAATTTCGATATAGTGGACAGGCCTGGTTTTTATTAGTTCACTATATCGAGCGTCTACTGTAGCTATTTAACTAGTAATATCATCCCGCGCATCTGTCAAAAAGGTATGCATTTCCATAGAGAGAAGTCAATGACAGATATTCACTAAGTACTCGTAGAAATTACTGAATGTGTTCGCAAATTTTTCGATTTTTTCCACATATTTTGCCACCTCAATCCACTGTAGTACATCATCACCATTGAATTTTCCAGGTAACAAACTCTGTTCCTCATCAGAGGAGCAAGTCATATTTTTGTCATTCCGCAAGTACATAGGAGATTGCACACATCTATTGCATATTGAAGGTGACATTTTGAAAGCATCATGATGTAGTTGGTGGTATATGCGTTCCTGTTTACTATAAACAATGATGGAACGTATATAGCGATTGCGTTGCGTCGAATGAGGCCATCGACCGAGATTGTTGCGACTTTTACTATGGTACTTACTGTGATGATATATTCCCTATGACGGTGACGATAATGATGGTTGACTGGCTGACTCTCGCAGTCCTATACCAAATACTGGTCGTCGATGTATGCGTCCAATGTAAATGTCAACAGTGGAAGTTCATGTAGCTGAGAAGCGCGCGATTAAGCAGCGACATTTCAAGTTTGACACGATTTTCGCATTTTCTATAGAATGGAAATGAGAACACGTTTTGGTACTTTAAGTCGATTAAATTGTGGTTTGTTATGTGTGTGTATGACTGGGGTGTAGGTGTTTGCGCAATGCGAACCGCAGGACGACAATGAAGTGGCTGTTAGATGTCCAACTGCAGCAGTTGATGTTTTTTTTTTTCTATTTTTGTTCGTTACTGGGATGGATGAAGCGAAGCAAAGTATATAGAGTGCGAATGGAAAGTTCACAAATAAGGATGTAGAGTTTTGAATGAGGCGTTGCGATTGCGTGTTTTTATTTTTAAAAAAAACGCACGTTTAACAGTTAGGTAAATTACACCCAGCACATTACCTATTTATGATTTTCTTAAAAAAAAAACAAATTACCTTATAAGAAGAAGTCATAATTTATTAATTAGTATTGCAGGGTAAAGTACGCACTCCAATATCGCAGGATACCAAATGCATTTCGCATTCCGTATTATGTACTTTACTTGGACTAGTTCATCTGCGAATCCCAAGAGGTAGGTACACATTTTATGTCAAGTTGATGCCATTACGACGAATTTCTTTGGAAGAATCGGCTGCGAATCGCGGAAGAATAAAATGCGAACATTTGAAGGAAGCTTGAGCGAATGAAGCATATTTCATAGGGAACTATATGTTAAAATTTAGGATGTGGAAGTGGAATAGGTGTTCAAAGCGGGACAAAATGGAAAATATGGGTTACAGCTTTATATACATATTTTCTTTAGTGATTTTTAAAATCGTCACAGATTCTGGGTCACACAAACGAACCCCAGGGCGCAATTTTAGATTCATATATAAAAAAAATGTTATGTTGGTTTGTATATGCTTCAAAAACTCGAAAAGTTTTCCACGGATTGAGCTCAAATTTTCAGAAAATATTCAAAATCTGACATTTGCTCGAGATGGTTAAATTGACCAAAGGAGCGCGACACCGTCCATACAAAAAAATTGCAAACGCTATTCTTCGACAGTCTTTGAAGCTAAGGTTTTTAAACATTTTAAAATTGAATTTGAAAAAGATTTTTTAATTTTTCTATTTTGCACTATGAAGTGTGTAGGCGCCACAGTTTATTTAATAAAATTTGCTTCATCACGCTTTTGTATTGGTACTTCTTTCTGCACAATGGTCCTTGGTCTGTCAAAGATCACAAAATATTTTATCTAGGTGGATTTTCTAATAGCTTGTACAATACCTAATAATGCTTCGCTTTCTTAGACTCTTTTCAAAAATTCAAAGATAGAGAGTGACAAAGAAACAGTGAGAAGTTTAATTAAAAAAACATAGATCACATTTATTTTCAAAGAAAATTTTGCTAGGTTCGCGATACATTTGGCTAAGAGAACTAAGAAGAGCTTGGTAATAGAAATTTCAACGCAACTTATATACTTTCAGACTTCTACTTGAGCCTCATTTTTAAAGTAATAGGGGCTCAGAATAAGTCATACATACTTGCACTTGGGTTAAAGAAGAGAACCATTTTTGTTTGGTACTGCTTTCGAGGGTATCAATCCTCCACAGTGCTTTCAGTGCTTCTGTTGAACGGGAGTACATTATGATCAAAGACATAATCTTCCACTTAACATGGCGAACAGATCACAAATTCGTCAAGTGCTAACTATGCGTAAAAAAGGAAGTAGTAAAAAGTCCCTAAATGTTAAAATACAAACCTCACATTTTGACAGAAGGTCAAAAAACTTATAGAGACGGAAAGGTCGTTGTATTATTTCAATGAATAATGCCAAACTTAGTCTAATAATATAAGACTTTTGCACACGTCGATTAAAAAGTCCATCATCCACTACGATGCCGAGAAATGAACCAAAGCTATCAAACAGGTATCGTTTGGCAAAGTAGTCGTTGTCTGTCGAAGGTGTCGGAATAGCAAGAATGACCCCATCCATATACCTTACAAATTTTAGATGATTTAGCCTTCGAAAGTACCACCAAAGCTGGTAAGAGTAAGAGTGTTATCTGAAGAGCTACATATTAGTCGGGGTTAAGCTACGAAGAGGTCAACTCAGCTCAGTGCTCAGCTCCTAATTGTCAGTCAACATGGTCACTCCCCTCACGACGACGTGATTTTTTTTTTTTTGTCGGAGGTTTTTACTATTCATATCATAGGAGCATTCAGACACAACTACTGGTCCATTGTATTGCCAAACAGATACCTTACTTTACCATACTTAGTTTTCCCGTCTTTCGGAGAAAGATGGGAAGGAGCTTCAGTGATGACGAGCTGAGATGTTCGGCACTCACCACGTCAGCCTCAAAGATCATCAGCCACGGAAGTGGATACAGTGTTCCGCTGTATCGTCGTCCTCTCCACAAGCAGGACAGATGGTGGTGTTGCTCAAGCTCAATACATTTAAGTATTTGGCAAGAGCTTGGCAAGACGCCCGAAAGCAGTCTGCAGTCGATTCCCCTGAGAGACAAAAGGAAAGACGCGGACCTTTTGTAGATGTCAAGCGGTAGTCCTTTGGTCTGTCTACACCCAGCACAGTCACGTCACCGACACTCGTGTGACGGTGACCACAGACACAAACGATATATAACTAGACCGTCGACTTCTCCCACATAACTGACTTTACCTACAAACTGCCTGCGGGTACAGGATTTTTCATAAATTGGTGCTGTACAAAATCAAAGGAGCGCCATTAACTCACGCAAACTTGAAAAATCCTAGGCCCATGGTATAGCATGGAAAATCATTGTCGCCATTAATTTTGACGTTTCACACGTTCACAGACAGTGGAATTCATTCCGAGGAGAATCGGATAGGTGGAGGGAGATCGGCGGTCTAGTTCTATGTGGTTTGTGACCACAAATGCAGGCAGACCCAACGCAGGTTCAGGTCCTGAGAGAGCTTATTCTGAACCCAGCCTGGCAAGCTTATCAGCGATCTCATTTCTCTGGATACCAGTGTGACCTGGGACTCAAACCAGTTTCACTGTGTTTAGCCTTCCGACCAAGTTCAGAGAAAGCTTGAGTTCGAACACTAACTTGGACGAGGTAAGATGGTTAAGCAGCGATTTTAGTGCAGCTTGGCGACGACGTGCTTACAAGGTAAGAAAAAATACGAACACTGCAAGTACCTAGACCTACAAACAAGCCATCTAAGTAAAAGATTCGAGCCCAATATAGGTAGGTACTCCTATTCCTATACAGCTGTACTTCTCAAGAAAACGAAATTCCAGAAATGCCTCCACCTGAAATAATGCGTAAGACGTGATGAAGGAAAATGCCTGGAAACGGGATGAAAATTTCAACACATCGATTACATTTTTGTGCTATAGGTATGTGTATCAAATCGTTTTGGATATTTTTTGTCTAATTCTGACGACTTTTGAACTTTTGGCATTTAACACACACAATGACGGCCTATACCTGACACATTTATACAACACAAGTCCACCTTCAATAGGGTGTCTATTAAATTTACAAAACAAACACAAAGCCAGATAATAAAGTCCTTCTCACTGTTAAGGACATGCCTGAGAGAGTAGGCCCTGAATTTTTATTACCGGCAGTAAGACCCTCGAAATGACCTCATAACTAGGTGTTTAATGATTGTGAAAATGTTTGCATAGTAATTTGGGAAGCACTCGCGACCTTTCTGCTCACAGGCTCAATTAAAACTTGCAAAATTTGTTTAATTTTTTTTAATTTCTGTGGTATTTCTTCAAATATTTATTTTAGAGATATTGTGTAAAATGTATCAATTATAGGATTCTTTGAATAGGATACATTGGATGTCAAAACTCACCACTTGAGTTACAACAATCTCTACACCTCATCCCAACTCTGTATCAACTCCGCCAGCAGTATCAATCCACTTACCTGACTGATGATCATTGAGGTAATAGGAGGACTTTAAGGATCCCACCAAAATCAAACAAAGGCAGTGGTTTTAGGTTAACAAAAAAAAACTGAACACCACTCAGGATGGAGTGCTTATATTTCTTTGCAAAAACAGCTTCCTGCCATCGACGCAACAACCCTTCCTGGACTCGAGAGAAATTCTGTTATAATTACACCGCAAAAGGTCTACCTACCTAAGCAGCTTGTGCTATTGCTAATTAAATTTCTACTTTTTATGTTCACTTTGCACTTTACTTTATTTTCAGTGTCAGTGTAGCTTTTCCTTGGGCCGAATTTATTGTCGATTTATTATGTTGAGAGGTCGTTTGTAACGCGATACTCGCTCGTAAAGTTGATTGGACACAGATGGATGGCAGCTACCTATCGTTAAAGATAATATGTACACAAGGAGGCCGTGATGTAGTTAACGTTTTATTAAAATGTTTTAATATCTCTCCAGTGGGTCACAACTCACAAGTACCTATACCGACCGGCCGGGACTGTGCAGTGTTCGAGTCATACGGAAGACGATATATTTGCAACGATTTTATCTGCAATTAAAAGTGAAAGTCATTGGGGCGTGCTTCCTGTACGGGAGGGTACTGGTAAAATACAGATGCGTTGATGATTTAAAGCATTTCTTTTATTTACTTTTCAGTGTAAAAGTAATGACGGTTTTGACTCTTCAAAAGGTCGTTATGATGGGTTTAATTAGCGATTTTAAATTGGCAGCACGAAAACAAAGTTTGTTAAGGGTGCTAAGGAAGTTACATTTATTGAAATAGGTGTTTATAGTGTAAATGGAGTGGAGTGAAGCAGTTAATGGAAATTAGATTTCGTTTGAGGATCGAAACAAATAAGCATACAGCAAATGCGGCCTAAAACAAAAGGGGATTCAGCAACATATTTGATCACTCTTCGGAAACATAAACTGAAAAGTATCTCCATATAAGCATTTCCCTTAAGGATACTCTCTGAGAGTTCCGTCTGTTCTTTCATTCGTCCTTACAGCTTCAGCATCCTCTTAATGGTTATCTGTATAATTTTCTAATAGTTCAACCAGCAATCATTATGAACGAAAAAAACTAGCTTTTTCTACTGGAAAGTGGCAGCCATTGGCACAGCTCTTTTACTGCCGCCTTCATGTTAGCATTATCTGAATAGGTGTTGACTTTTAGAAGGCACATCTTTTTAAAGTGCTACCTGCGGTTACCAATTCTCACCCATATTTGATTGTTCCTCGCTTCATGCTTAAAACTTCTCGCATCCACATACCTACTTCTATTTTTTTGATCGGGTCCTTTTAGCCAATGTCAGCTAATTATGAGCCGCATACACAACACTGTTTGTCAATATGTATATGTTTTATTTTGGCGATATAAAAATATGATTGCACCCGGCCATCTGCTAAGTCATCCCGCACATATAGCAGAGCTATCATCTTGGCTTGGGATAGCGACATAGATGGACAGGTAAGCTTAGTACTTCAAAGAGACATCATCGTCAATCATTAGTGACTAACTTAGTAACAGTTAGACGAGTGGGTCACTCAAAGAAAGTCTTTTGTAGAACAACTTTATAGAGGAATCGATGTGTCTAGCGCACGCAGATCTAGTAAAGCTACATGTTTCAGAATTCCGGACTGCCTTTATTCCATACAATAGATGACATAACCTTATTCATTTGAATCGATTGGGTAATTTACTAAAAAAAGAGTTAGTTAAAGTTTTTAAGAACCATGCAGTCAGCAATTACCTTGAAAGACAAAAAAATCCAACTACTAGCTCTGGAAAGCTTCTGAAGGCACAAAAAGGCCGAAGACCAACCACAGCACCGCGCCGACTAAGATAACCCAAACGAAATCGGAAAAAAGCAACAAAGGCAAAAGAAAACGTTTTCTCATCTTGACAAAACCGTTCGATGGTCAATCTCTCAATAAAAATATACGATCATCAAATTCAGGCCATAAGTTAAGAGATTTAAGTCGGCAGCCTTTATAGTTCTAAAACAAGGCAAACCATCATAAAAAAAAGTCTAACAGACTCATATCGTTTCTTCCGATTATTTCGAACGTTTTTGAGAGGATATTAAATTTGGCCGCCATTTACCTGACCTCTAGTTCGGATGGTAGAAGCAAACATTCGACGATCCATCAAGTTCATGGGATAACTAACGCAAATGGAAAAAACTGTTAATAGAATTTCCTCTTTCGTAAATTCTGACTCGTTTTAAAAAAATTAAAAACCAATTAACAATATTTATATTGGAATGCAAATGGAGCTCCATGCTTCGGTGGCTTGGTTATGTTAAGCGCATGCCCCCAACCAGTATCCCAAAACGTGCTATGGAATCCGTACCACCAGGCGGCCGTCCTTTAGGTATACACAGGATGGGATGGTTAGATCAAGTCCATAATCTGTTTAGAGTTAAAGTCGGAGATGGAGGGTCCACTTGAGTAACTTATAAGCGGGCCATGGAAAACGGATAATAAATAAATAAATAAATACAGGCGGTGGACACCCTAGGCCTTATAGCTTCTCGCAACCATTCGTTTGTGTGAGTTTCTATTTTTGGGACGAATGGAAGGGACCTACAATTTTATGCCGAGTCCGAACGGCTGAATTGAGAAGCTTTTTCAGGACAGTCGTACTCTCGGATGTTTGTCAGACGTTCGTGAAAGGTGGCGCAATAGAAACAACCTTAAGATGTAATTTGTGTTTTTACAGGGATCGAACATGGGATCACTCGCACAGTTAGTAGTCCAGCACACTAACCACTGTGCTACTGCGCCCACCATGGAAAACGAATAAATGAATCCAAATTGTACGCTTTTAAGAATCAATGTTAGGTTAGGTTGAAAAGGGTGTAAGTTCATCACAGAAGACTAGACAGAAGACTAGACACCATCGCTATCCCTGGGAAATCTTCACGGTCAAAAACTTAAACTAATTCGCCCAAACACTTAATTTATTAATTAATTAATTAATTAATTATTATTGATCTGGACAAAATCTTGAAGTGGGGAAAAGTCAACTTGGTTGTATTTAATGCAAACAAGACACAACATTTTCTAGGAAAAATGCATCAACAGTTCCTCAGATTCAAATGGATGACTATCCAATCCACCCCAATGACTCAATGCACCTTCTAGATGTCACAGTCAATTCAGGAATCACATGGCAGGATCGGCGTCCGCAAAGTTGAGCTACCTATTTAGAGCAAAGAGGTGCCTTAGCCCCAAGCAACTTTTCCTTCTCTACAAAGGACAGGTTAGACCAGGAATATTGTTCCCATATATCGAGCTCGGCCACAAAACATTCACTTAACCTGCTTGACAGCATGCAGAGACGAGCAGTTCGACTTATTTGAGACCCTACACTCACATCGAATCTACAACCGTTGGTGCACAGAAGACAAGTCGCTGACCTATACTTGTTCTATAGGTACTTTCTTGGTAGATGTTCCGAGGAACTCAAGGGCATTATCCCTCGAAATGCAACTTTTGGGCGCCCCACAAGACAGGCTGCTAATGCTCATGACCATACAGTACACTTGACAACCGCGAGGACATCATCTTTCCAAAACTCCTTCTGTTACAGGACAAGCAAACTTTGGAACTCGCTTCCTGGGGATATATTTCCAGAAGACTACAATTTGCAGCAATTTAAGTGCAGAACTAACATACATTTGTAAGCATCTCGGGGCGCTGATGAAGCGCTATAGGTTCGTATTTCCGGGAGAAGTATTTAAAAACTAAAAATAAAAAATGTAAGTAGAAAGTACTTCTTAGACAATTTGGAGGATGTTGGCCTCTCTACCTGTTTCCTTCTATTCATCAATAGCTTGACATTCGCAGAAAAGATAAGTAATATCCTCTGCGACATGTAGGTCCTCACAATATCTGCACGTGTCCGTATTTATTAAACCTAATCTCCTAGCGAGAGTATCCATATCGCCATTCGTACCTTTGATCGGGTGAGTTTTAATAATTCTACAGATTTCTAACATATCCCACAGAGCCTTTGAGACTATGACCTACTATATCAGACCATCTTTGGTCTGCCCTATTTCTAGTTTTCTCGAGAATAATTCTCTTGGCTACGGCTATTAGTGGTCTCATGCCCTAAATAGTTTCAATTTGTGGAAGCTCTGCTCCAGAACGTCAGCTTTCTAGTTACCCTCAAAAATACAGTGTCCGGGTACCCAACACAATCTGACATGGTTCTGTGCGCATAATGCTCTGAGCATTGTGCGACAGCTCCTGACTAGTTCAGATTTAATGGTGTAAGACTTCAGCGCCTTTAGCGCAGCCTATAACTATCAATGTATAGAGGTTGGATATTGATCCCATTTCTAGTAGATCCGCCGCTTTAAGCACTACCAGAACCTCTGCCTGGAACAATGGTAGATGAGTACAATGTGTACACATTTCCCTTGAATCGTATAGAATTTTTTTTAATTAGATACTTTTTGTTTAAATAATGTCTGTTTTTAATAAATATTTCACTACCTCTGTTTTAATTTATCCGTTAGCAAAATTAAGAATATATTACACAAATACGTCTATGAAAAATAATCCAAGCAAACAACGGACCATAAGCTTACTACTATAGTGAACCATAATCAAAATGCAGGGAAGCGAAAATTTAATTTTCTGTTATATGTGTATCCTTGTGTCTATAAAACATTGTTATCAGTTTTTATTAAGGGTTAAATTGTTTTTTTTTTCTTATTGTTATTATTGCGAAACGCCATTAAGGATTGAACTTTGAGCGTTAAAATTGTGATGTGCGTGTTTCATTTATAATCAAACGTTAAGATTAAGCTATAAATAATAATGCGAGAGGAATGTCACAAGTAGCTGCTTAATTAAATTTGACAGGATTACGTGCTAATTAGTGTCATTTGATTTTATTTGATGTTGATATAGATGCACGTCGCAGAGGTGAAAAAATCGTGACTAGCGTGCCGAATTTATGTGAGAGCAAAATTAGATGCTATCGGAGTTATCAATTGGGAATAATTTTTTAAATAACTTGAGATGAATAACTACAAAAATACACAAAAAAGTAACCACCTAAGATAGATCCTCATCTTCGCTATAAACCGTTTTACCATCTTTTGCTCAAAGGACAACAGTTAACAGATACAACTAAAAGAAAACACCTTTTATATGCATAGTATCTCTCAAAGGGAGTTGGCTTTCCTTTCGCTTTCATTTTATTTAATTGTTGTTTTCCTGAATTAATTGGTATACTTGCTGAGAAAGTTTCCAAATTAAATTGTAAATATTTTCGAATCGGATATAGTTTGTTTTTCCAGTTGTTACTGGGAGTATTGTTACTTCTGTATTGTTATACAGCAGACAACAAGTTACGCAGTAAACTTCTATCAACTCATTGAATTTTTTTTTCTCGTTTTAAAAAAACACACCCAATTGTTGCAGATGTGTTTACTTAAGAATGGAAGTGTGGATTAAACAATTAAAATCATTGACCTCATGGCACTTTGAACGGGAAAATTGTGGTAATTGATGGTTACCACGATGTTGCGGTATAGTGGTAGAGAAAATAACAAAAAAAAAAGTAATACCAATGGATTTTTGTATTTTTTTATTTCCCATGATTCCAACAAGTAGGCAATGATGAAGAATTATGTGGCGGTCATTGTTGTAGTTTATGTGGGAAGAGGTTAAAAAAAAAAATCGAAAAGATGCCTAAAGCTAACTTAATATTTTTGTTTCCTCTTTTGATTCTCATACAGTGAAAGTAAAAAAATTGTTTAAGTTTATACAAAGAAACTTGCTGAGTGGTATATTTTGAAAAGATGGTCCATACATAACTCTGACGAGTGAAAAAAAAAACGAAATATGTACTTCTATTTTTTATCTTGCTTTATATAATAAAACTGTAGGAATTTTCTTTGTTACCTCAAAGCGTGAAAACTACTTGACAGATTTTAATGAAACTTTTTTTAAATGATTCCTAGGACTGCGAGATGGTCTTAGGCTATATTGTTTATATGTATATGTATGTAGCTGTACCCGCCCGGTTTTGCCCGTGCGCACAGAAATTGTATTGCTTGGATCTTAGATAATAATGTTCTTTCGTAAAATTGTCTGTAAATTTGAGATATAACATTTTGAATGTTTTTTTTTGTATGGGAGGTGACACCCCCTTTGTCCAATTTTGACTAATGTTCACAGTCAATCAATTATCAATTTTAACTTGATCTATTCCCCCCTCTCGAGATTCACGAGTTTGATCGTTTTTTTCATATGGGCGGTACCACGTCCCTTTGTCCAATTCTAACTAATCTTCATAGCAATACTTCTGGGCGAATACCTAAGATTTTCTGTAAGTTTTAACTCAATCGATTCAGCGGTTTTCGAGATATAAGATTTTTAATGTTTTTTCGTATGGGCGGTACCACACCCCTTTGTCCAATTTTGACCAAATGAAGCCAATTTTATGTCCATTGTTAAGGCCTACCTTTTCCAAAAAGATTTAAACCAATCGGGTTAGTAGTTCTTACGTGATAGTGGAACAAACAAAAAATCTACAATTTTATTATATACTAGCTGGATAATATACCTACATATACACTGACCATAGCACTCACTGCGAAAACAAATCAACCCCCGAATGCTATATATATATATGCTAGTGTTGTTTTGTTTTTGTTTGTCCTGTCGCACGATCGCGAAAAGTATAAACATCTAGCATTGTAGCAAGTGTAGTGTATGTTGTATATATTTTCACATCAAAACATTTTGGCTAAAAACTGTTCCTAAACACGTGGCTATAAACGACAACATAGCCTATAGCAGTCTCACAGCCCTAAGCAACATTTAAAAAAAAACTTTCATCGAAATCTGTCCAGTAGTTTTCGAGTTTTTAACGGCCAAAGAAAATTCCTGCAGTTTCACTATATGTATAGATATGCATCAATGTCTGAGGAAACTCGCAGATGGCTAAAACGTGCCTGATTTTATAATCTGTTTAATTACTATGATTATTTTAGGTAAAAAAAACTAGGCAGTTCTTCTATGTATTTCACACTTAGAACGTATTTTAGGTCTACATATTCCGCGGTACTAATAATCATTTTTAGTGTCCAGGCTAACTTTTACGAAGTCACAATGGCGAAATTTTCCATACACAATTATCCACTGTGACTGTCAATATATTTAAGCTGAAGATTAAAAATGATTATTGGTAAGGCCCATTGAGTTACCACAAGAGGGAGGGGGTAAGTGACCAGAAATAAACCAAGGGCCAGTGGGAACTCTATTGTTACGTACGAATTTATTTTAAAATAGATATCTCTGTGCATCCTACCTCATTAAGAGGTCCTAATTGTGTGTGACTGAAGCAGTCAACTCAATTGGTTAGCACATCTTGATGGCGGTTCGTCTTCGGGTAAGATCGGGCATATTGCCTATTGACAGTCCATCATTAAAGAGGGAGACTGGTGCGTTGCAGAAATACGTGGTCCGACAAATCATTTCTTTTTTCGAATCAGAATTTGGGCTTCGTTCAGAGCATAATCAGGGACCTGTAACATAATACTACAAGTTGTTCTTGTAATACAAGTGAATTCATACAAATGTGTCAATTTTCTGTAACACGAAACTACAAGTCGACCGGCACTGCTACTACAATCTTACAAGTCTGGAAATTTTGGGATTATTCTGATCCTGTATAACTCAGAGCTGCAAGCGTAGAAAAAAAGCCAACTTGAGCTGAAATCTTACACGTGACTTAGGTACCTACCTAACCTACTTACTACTTGTAGGTAGAGGGTATAAATATTTAATCTTTTCAAGAAATTAGTTTATCGTGATTGTGTCAATTTTTTTACCGAAAAGATTGTGACTTAGTGTACCTATATTTATGATCTCTTTTTAAGGAAATGCATTTGACATTAAAAAAAAAAAAACAAATAGTATTTGTATTTCTAAAACTGTAAAGATTTTGTTGTTCTATTTTCATTCGTTTATCCAATAAGTGGGTCGCGGGTATAGATTGTTATTCACGTTGATGCTCCATAACTCCCGATTCTCTACCCATAAGTGTAGAGGAGCAATTATAGACTTTACTTAACCATCTCATCCTGGGTCTACCTAAAGGACGCCTGCCTGATGGCACGGATTCCAAGGCACATCTTCAGACCCTGGTTGGGGGCATGCGTTTAACATGACCAAACCACCGAAGCATGGAATGTTCAGTCCGTAGAAGCAGCTGCCCGACTCTGAGTTTCTGGCGTATTCTGGTGTTTCTTATATACGATCCCTACAGGTCACACAAGGAATACAACGGAGGAATCTCATTTCAGCAGCTTCTATGCGCGATCTTATTCTTTTCTCCTAAGTCCTAGAATGACAAAGGTTTCTCAAAATTAACCAGCTTTCAACATTTCAATATGAATAGACTGACGCCTGAACAACGCTTCCAAATTGGGCAAATTTATTTTGAAAATCATGATTCTGTTCGAAATACGTATCGCGCACTACGTCCATTTTACGGTCAACATAATCGTCCATTAGGGCAATTAATTCCAACTATTAACTATGCAATTGTTTCGCACCAGTTTTACTCTAAATGAGCATTCACAGAGACGTCGTACAGTGCGTACAGAAGAAGTCATTGCTGCTGTGGAGCGTAGCGTAGAGGAAGACCCAAATCAGTCTATCCGCCATCGTGCACAGGAATTGGATATGTTTCCAACCACTTTATGGAAGATTTTGCAGAAAGATCTTGGTTTGTGTGCTTACAAAATTCAACTCGTGCAAGAATTGAAGCCACAGGATCACCTAGCAAGGCGTAGATTCGGTGAATGGGCCCAAAACAAGATTGCCGTTGATCTTAAGTTTCATAAGCGAATTTTGTTTAGCAATAAAGCTGCTGACTTTGGGTTGAATGGATACGTCAATAAACAAAACTGCCGTATTTGGAGCGATGATAAACCTCACGTGTATGTTGAGACACCGATACATCCACAAAAACTGACTGTTTGGTGTGCTTTATGGTGGAATAAATGGTCCGTACTTCTCTAAAAACGATGCTGGTCAGAACGTTACAGCCAATGGTAACCGCTATATATAGCCATGATTTGATTACTGACTTTTTCGTTCCATGATGTGCAGGAGCTGTGGTTTCAACAAAACGGCGCAACATGTCACACAGCTCGTGCCAGAGTTGATTAATTGAAGGACACGTTTGGTAACCGCATAGTTTCACGTTGCGGACCCATGAATTGGCCTCCAATATCTTGCGATTTAATCCCGCTTGACTATTTTCTGTTGGGATATTTGAAGTCGCTAGTCTACCCCGATAAGCCCGAAACGATCAACCACTTGGAGGACAACATTCGGAGCGTTATTGCCGATATACGGCCACAAATGTTGGAAAAAGTCATACAAAATTGGACCTCCGGATTAGACTACGTCCAAGCTAGCGGTGGCGGTCATATGCCAGAAATCATATTTACATTATAATGCCAGAAGATTACCTTTCGAATAAAGTAAATTTCATGTCAAGTTAAAAAAAATATCTTTGTTTTCTTTCATTTCAAAGTTCTATAGGATTTATAACTTTTAGAAGTATAAATTTATTTATTTTTTGAAGGAAGTTTAATTCCAACATTATTTTTAATTTTAGGTCCTACCTCTAAAAAAAAAAATACCCTTTACATATAACTTCCGTTTAACTTTATAAATAAAAAAATAATTAATTTCCTCAAATATGGTAGCACTCTGTACTGTATACCCACTTACGTCAGCGATAGCAATAAAAGGATTTTCATGTCATTACCTGGAAATAAAGCAAAAAAAAAATTAATTAATTTAATGTTAGACCAGATTTATTTTTTGTTAATAAAAAACAAGTTAATTGAATAATATTTCGCGTTCTGCGTCTAATTAGAATAAAAATAAACAGTACCTACTTAAAGTTTCTTCAAATTTCATTTAACCTCACTTTGATTATATCGTTGTCACTAAATCTGCCATCGTTGAAATGGGTTTGAAAATGTCCCTTCCAGGGACACATAGAAAATCATTAAGCTGTGTATTTCCAAAAAAAAAAAAAATAGTAACGAAGAAAATCAATTCACTCATTCAAGCTGTTGCTTGAAAAGGAATTCCATTCCAATCTGCGACTGTCATTTCTAATTTCCATAACGAATTCGTTTCATTCAAATCGCACAGCTGAAAATTACAAAATTCAAATCAGGCGAAAAGGACAAAAAGGAGACGGAAACAAAGTGTAAAACAAAATCAAGAAAGAAGACAATTTAATTGAAATCAAATTGGTGACTAGTTGACCATTAATTGCTAGTGCCACCATACATGCATCCTGATGGTCAGCATTCCCTTTAGAGATGGGACACCACCCACCGCTCTACCACTATACCTGGTCGCGTTGGCAGTACTACTACGTAGTATAGTCGGGTCGGGACAATATTTGTGTAGATTTCCATCAAGCGTTAAGTGCTGACGGGTAAACCAACTCGAGAGAGGAAGAACATTTTTGCATACGTTATGTTTTTTTTTTTTTTGCATCCCCTTCCTAGTAAAGCAATCCAGTAATTTGTCCAACTTTCTGTGTTATATATGAGAGGTTAGGGATGGAATCAAAAAAACCTCATGTAAGTGCTTAGTGTTTGTTGGCGGTACAGTATACGTAGTTGTGAGAGTGACTTAAGTGTATTTTATCATTTGAGATGGCTCTTGGATGGCATCCGTTTAAACAATGTTTACCGCTTCCGAGAATATTGCGGGTACTGTTTGTTTTGGCATACAAGTAGTGTCCGGTTCATTTGTTGCGTTAGAAAGTTGCGGCAAGAGTGTTTTGCGGAAGGTTTTTCTCTGTGCTAATATCATTTGCACAGCATTCTACTTGAAGTTGCGTTTTTGTACACAAAGTATACACGAGTAGGTACTTGTAAAATGAGGATTAAACTTTTGAGGGTAATTTGTTGGAGAAATTACCCTTAAGAAACTCGAAAACGGTTCAAAATACCCTCTAACTAATTAGGTACAAGAAAGTATACAAAGTATGCTCACTTTTGCATAGTTTGCAGATATTCTAGTATAGAGCTTGTGAAACAATTTTGGTTTGTTATTCAAGGATCCATTAGACTTTGTTACAAGATATCTAAGTAGAATCGAGTGTATGGGCGTCCGTAAAGTGGATGCTGATGTTTTGTATAGATTGTGTGCTGGGAAATTACGCCTCAAGTGTTGTTTGTTTTTCTAAGAGGAATTTACCTTGGAAGGGTTCTTCGATGGGTAGCACAAGTTGGGGAGACACGCTTGGTAGAAGGGGAAAGTTTGACCAATTTTCACCTATAACAGGTCGATGGAGTCGAATCAATCAGTGAAAAAACAATCTGAAACAACAAACAAATGCAATGGAAATTTTGCGGTAGTCCAAAACTTTTAGTATGGCCTTAATGGAATGCAGAGGAATTTCCTGATATTTTGGCTAAGAAAGGAGTGCAGCAGAAGTTCGCCTTCGAAATTCACCGTGACTTACTTCGAGGAGAGTTGTTGTGGAGACCCTGTATCAAGTTTGGACTAAGTAAATTGGTTAGTTCCATTTTCCTTCATAACACAATCTTTGCATTCTATATGCGTTATCTATAGTCCTTGGGATGTAATTTCTAGCCAAGCAGCCGAGTGCAAATAATTTACAAACTACCCATAACCTTTAGTCAGAGAGATCATAAGACGGTATGACAGGTTTTCGCCTTTTCAGCGAAATTGGGAACGTGCTAAAAATTAGTCAAATTGCTACAAGTATATTCAGTTGGCTGTCTAATCTATACATAGGTATAATAAAACTGTAGGAATTGTCGTTGTCAGCTTAAAACTCGAAAACTACTGGACTGATTTTAATGAAACTTTTTTAAAATGTTCCTTAAGACTCTGAGACTGCTATAGGCTATGTCCTTATGAACAGTTTTTAGCTAAAATGTATTTTTTGAAGTGAAAACATATAGATACGCATATACCTTGCTACAAATGGATGTTTTTACCATCAGTGACACAATTTTTCCATAGAATTACTTGCATATGAGGATAACAAGCTGCTACTGGAAACCGTTTTAGGCTCTATAAGGCTCAAAAGGATATGGACATTATAGCGAAGGTGGATGAAGATATCTGATCTAGACAACCTTTTTTGCTAAATGGTAACCGAGTGTATATGATTTTTATGCAATCCTAGTCCTACAGTCCCGGCAACAGTGCGGTCTTTGGCGGTTATTTCAGGTCTCCTTTCACTTGTGCGCCCCAAGTAAGGCGAGGTCTTCCTCTTATAAGTCGTCCCTCAGAGATGGACTCGAGTAGGTAGGTAATCATTGCGCTGAAACGCTAAGGTCCATTTGATCTACATATCCCAGGGATGTTAAATGACTTAGATCGCTGCTAAATTTGTTCTCCAACAGTCAAAGAAAATGGTACCGAAGATTATTACAAAAATTGTGGGTTCAAGAAAGGAAGCAGTAAGATACATTGACAGAAAAACACAAGTTACATCTTAAGGTTTTTTCTCGACCTCTCGCGAACGTCTGACAAACATCCAGGAGTATTCTGTCTTAAAATTGATGTCAATGTGTCAATTCAGCCGTTTTGACTCGGCATACATGTAGGTCCCTTCCTTTCGTCCCAAAAATAATAACTCACACAAATGAATGGTTGTGAGAAGCTAGACCTAGGGCTAGGGTGCCTACACGGACCTACAAAATATTTAAAGCGAAGGTTAAAAATGATTATTAAGGCCCAGTATGTTTTATCAGATTCCCTCTGCGAGGTCAGAATGGTCATCTAAATGTATGAGTATAGTATTCCAAAAGTTTTCCTTGTCTATTTGCATCTACAAAATACCCATCCAAGGTTGGCAATTATAATTCCATGTCCATTCTTTCGCATGCCAATGTCGTTATTGGCCAATGGAAAATATTCGAAAATACTTTCAAGTTTGAACGTTGACATATCACGACTTATAAATAACAATACTTCATAATAATTGAATTACATGCCGATGGGGATCCGCATTCTAACTGACAGAATCGTCCTGCTCTATGGCAATCCCTTCGTCCTTGAAACTAAATCGAACACGATTTTCAACTTAACCGTGTACTGCTATAGTGCTATCTGCTGGTTATGGATGTGTGTCCTTGACATGACAATTTGCATTACAGTCATCGAGCGCACAAGCAAATTCAATACAATCGAACTCGTACTGTCCCGTGTTCATAAATATTTAAATAACGCTTTCAAACCGATGTTGTTTCGGCACGTAATTGAGAGTCAATTCCTTGGACATAAAGGTGCAAAGATAATTCAAAATGTGATTTGCATATTGTCGAACTAGACGCGCTCGCAATCAGACTAATTCATTGTCACCCCATTCAGCAAACAAATTGTACCCGCTTGTCCTGTTGAATGATATTTCTTTTTTTTTTTTTAGCTCACTCAAGTTGAAAATTGTTATTTTTTTTTCAAGATGACAACAGCACAAATACGAATAATCGAAATGATTTCGAGGACAATGACTTTCTCCACCCCGACTATACCGACTGCCGATACACAATGATTGAAGAAAATCTTATATATTTTCAGCAAAAAAGGAAAATCGATATTTTCCAGAGAACGAATATATACGAATTCAATTATGTCCTGGGACCATAACGACTCGTTCTGAGCACCGTGTATACTGACTTTGGCTGCGTTGGGGTGTGCTAATCGAGATCGATTCTATCGAGTCAAGTTATCCTTCTTGCAGGTTTGTTCATCAATAAGCTTTTGTTGCTGCGATGTGCAAATGGATGTATCAACAATTGGACGTGAAAGCAACAGCGACTACAATAATGAAGTTGAATTGTATGCGCGGGTGAACTTTCTGAGAAACGGAAAGTGTGTGTATGCGAATAAACGAGCAAGGAATTGTTGTTTTCTCTTTTATAAGGATGTTTTGCGCTTCCAATGAATGGAAACTTAATTTTGTGTAAATATCTTTACCGTGAAATTGTTGTGTGAGTTCGTGCAACAGTAGTCTTTGTTAGTGCGAGATTATCCGGCGGATAAAGGATACGCTGGGTTTAATTGAATTATTGTGTAGTTATAGTGATCCGTGCAAGAGGGTCATGCGGAAAGTGCCCATCCATTAATTATAATGTTAGTAATATGATATAGTCTCAGTAGTAAACAAATTATGTTTGTCTAGTTTTGCAATGTTGGTAGCAGTGGACTAAAGGCTGTCATTAGCATGGACATTCCGAAGAGTTAATCACAAAAATTCCCAAAACATATGGATCCATAGCGCAGAACATAGAAAAATTCTTGTACGAACTGGTAAAATTGGCAAACGTTAAACAGCCTATTAACTGGCGCCCAATGCTGAGACACATGGTGTTTCTTCGGGATTGAAAATCCCACTGTGAGGAATATTTTGATAGAGGATCATATATAATATATACCTACATTTACAAATTGAGCCGTAGATATTTTCAGCAAAAAAAGTGAAAAATGTATGCAAATCCCATAAAGCCATTTTAAGCCTAGTTAGGAGCATTTTATACAAAAAAAAGCAGTCCTTTAGCTACAAAGATCGTTCTTTACTATCGAAAATTCTATCTTAGCCAAATCATCGATTAATTTGTACAAGTGGCGCCCAACATGGGAACTCATCAAACGATTTAGATGCCAATCACCTGTCCAGAGTAAATTCCTTTTAGAAATACGGTTAAATTACGCACCAACATTTCTTGCATTCATCAAACAAATCATTAGAACATAGCTCATATAGTCATAAGTCAGCTAGGTATACAAAACTCAAAGCCACTTCTACTCCCAAAAGGACGAGAGCCATAAATTAACTGAAACAAAGGCAAAAATCGAATAATTTACTCGGATTATCCGATATCCTGTTACAAAGGAAAAAAAGATCAGTGATAGATTTTCCATACAACAAAGTAACTAAATTAATTACTGTCAATATTAGAGACGGGAGAGCTAGGCTAGCTGCCTTTGAGGAGGGAGCAATGATAAAGACAACAGGCGGTAGGAAATTTACTTAATTTCGCACAAATAGATTCATTTCATCAGACAGGACATGAAATTCGATAAGGCCATCGTAAAGTGGAGCGGTAGTGAGAATAGTGTGAGAGGTGAAGGCCTGCCAAGCCAAGTAGCCTTTTATAATTTTCCGCATCACCACACAGCAACTCATTGTATGGCACTCTAGGATATTTTATGATTTTCATAATCTCATCATGGTAAGAGGGAATTTCATTCAAGCGATGTAAAAACAAGCAGGAGAATGAGATTAACCACTCCTACATAAGGTATACGCATTATAATAAAGGATATGAGAATACATTTTCATATGGAGAGCTATTTCGTGGTTAGGTTAGGTTAGGGTGTTTGTCCGAACGTATTTCGTAATTACTTGGTGCATATTTTATTTAGGCAGGAAATATTCTTGTTAGCTTGGTCAGAGAGGTGAAATGATAATGAATTATAAGGTTCGCCAAATAGATAGGTACTCGGGGTAAATGGGCAAGGACTGGACCGCTATGTGTGTAGGGTAGGTTAACACAGTTTTTAAATCACAGAAAAATATAGCGCATGTCTGATTTTACTTGACAAGTGTTGCCTTTTTGGGAAATTTATAGGGTAACCGAAAAAGTTGGGTCTAGCAATTCCGAGAGTTGAACCTTAGAGTTAGAACCCCACGCTTAGTTCAAGTTCAGGAAATTAAGTAAAAAGCCGCAGCACCTAATAAAAAATGGGATACCTAACATTCAGAATATGATGGCTATAAGAATATAGAAAATGACGGAGAGAATACTAACAACCAGTCTAAATGAATTGGGGGTCGAACCGGAGTACGAACGAAAATGCAATCGAATTATGTCTTTTCAAAGACATCGAGATGTTGTCAAATTTTAACATTAGGACTTGTTTTGCCTATGCATAAAACTGTCATTCTCGAAATAGCTGTCGTTGTCATTTTACTTAAACGTATGCTCGCATCGTCTACTATGAGTGGTTTCCTTCTCCAAAGGCTCTGCGGGTCGGACTTTGATTTCGATTAATTTTAGGCCGGAATATCTTACCAATGTATCAATGACACACTTACGGTATAAAATTTAACAACACTGTCGTCCTATACAGACCTGTTGCATAGAAGGATAGCTGCCGCACCTACTATTCGAAAATCGCTATAGAAGAGCCATAAAACGGGCACTGTTTCTGGGAACAACTATCACAGGAGGTATAATGCTGTTTATCACAACTCAAGTACGTATCACATAAATGTACCTACTTTCCGTCGTTACTGTCACAAGATGTTGATTTACAGCTCAAAACTTCTCAAAATTGTCGCAAAAACTTGTTATCGGAGCTGTACAAAAACAGTTCATGTGGATGGTCTAAACGTCGCATTCTAAGATGAACTTGCCTTTTTTTTAAATATTGTCGCGATGCAAAGTTTCCGCTACTCAGAACCCATCATTCAAGATTGTCGACATATTCAGGGCCTTTACTTTGTCAATACAGATTTAACGAAATTAAAATTACCTACAGGGTGTTGCTAAAATCTTTTATTTGCGAAATCAAATCGAGGAATGATGCTTATATTTACTACAGTTGTATAAATATATAAAATTCAGTGTCTAAACTCGATCAGCTATTGCTTTAATGGATAACTTGTTAAACCCAGGGTGTAAAACTTGTTTGCACTCCTATTTCTGCAAGTGTGAGCAATAGTTTACCGAATGTAGACCTACGAGCTACGAGTAGAGGTACCTACATCCCTTTCAAGTGTTTACTCGATGTCATTTGATTTAATTCATTTAAGACCCCTCCCTTAGCTGCCTCAAAATAAGTACTCAAATATTCACAAAAGCACCTGATGTATTTCACAAATGACTCAAATAAGCTGCAATTTTCCCGTCAATTAATTATCCCGCAAATCCGTTCTTCCAGTCAGGACTCAGCACTAAAGTACCTAACCAACAACATTATTCGGTGCGCAAAGAGAATTTTGTAACCAAAACCAACTTCACACCAAACAAAAATAAAAGAAAAGAGAAAAAATATACCAAAAAGCATCTGCTGCTGTTGCTTTTTCTATAATCTACATGAGTTGCAGTGTATAGACAGTCCCAAAAAATGCTTTCAGCATTTTAGTTCAAAGCAACCTATACACACCCAAAAATGTCGGCATTACACAGAGGCGAGTAAGTAATTCATGGACGCCAGTGACCAAAGAGTGCCCAGAGTAGTACCTACACAAAACTTCTATTCCCCAGAAAATTGCAAATTCATAAAGGAGTTTCTATTGCAAAGGGTATTCAGACACACTAACACTACCGCACAATCATATCCTGTGCATCTGGTAACAGGGGTGCAGCAAAAAGAAACCGCATGGATATTTTTAAAAACTTCGTGAGAAACTTTAACCATGGGGTCATGCGAAAATAAAAATGCAGTCAAAGGCTTTCAACTAGAGGAGTGTGGAAAACAAAAATAGCTACAAACATGTTGATGCAGAATTTAAGGGATCAAAGGATAAAGCTACGACCGTTGTGTTTATGCACTCGCTGTCAGTCTCATAGAGTTCTTACTCACTTGTGTAAGCCACTTTTCTCCATATAGTAGTTGAGTCAACACAATATTCACCTCTGGAGTGACATTCGCTTAAGCTTGTCAGGACTGTTTTTTTTTCTCGAATTTATGCACTTTCATCAGTCAGCGTGAATCCATTTACGGGGTAAAAAATATTTGCGCTCCTATTTTCAACAGAAGATTTCCGTTGTTATATTAGCTCTGTTTGAGGTGCAACGTTTCGTGACGAAAGTCACTTTCAACTACTTGGAATTGGAATTACTTGGAAATGTTAAGGGTATAAAGTGGAAAAGCCAGTGCGGGATTGTTCCCTATAGAACTATGTATGTTAAATGGTTTAGCTGTTGGGAGTACCTAGAATTGTTGCAGCAGCAAGAAAAGTCTTTAAACTCCTTTTCATCTTTAAGCAAATATTCTATAAACTCGACAGTATGACCACAACTTAACGGGGAAACTTGTCTGCAATATGATAAGCCCAAAAACATCTCTTGGTCGACTCATAACATAGTTTTAATTTTCAATCCGAAAACTGCTTCAAATCTTCGTCGAAGTCATCTATATACCGCACCAGTTTTTGAAGAAGCGAATATTTTCGGTCCATTTTTGAACCGCACTCTGTCGAACATGGGGACTTAATCTCATCAATAACCAAGCGTGATTGCGGTTGTCAACTCAATGGTCAATTGCGCGATAGATGAAAAAAAAAAGACCGATGATGCCAATAACGTAAAAAACGCACGAAACTAGGTATGCATAATTAGGCAGGCCGTTTCTTTAAACAACTCTCGGTAATATCGGGCATCAAATTCATTAACATTTATTATATCCCTCAACACCACAGACTAGTTTTGCACTTGCACTTTGATTTTTCTACAGCTCTAGTGAGGTGTGGTCTCAAAGCTGTGCTTAATTACTAATTGCGCTTTTCCTTGCAAGTCTGCAAACAATCAGACATTCAAACAAACTAACCAATGCCTATTTATGCTTCTTTATGGTTGTGATTGAATCTCATAAGTCTCTTGTACATCACCGCCATTTTAATCCAGAAACTACATATTTAGCTTGTACACAAACCCATAGAGCCGGAAGCTATAACATCAGAAAGATCTACAGATATGTTTTGAATGATACAGAAGCTTTCTTCTGCTGTATTTGTAAAAACTTGTCAAACAATCCAAACATGTTAAGGAACTGTCAAAATAAACATCACGGCTTAAGAGTTTACACTATAGAGAGACTTTAAAGTCTGCTTTACTCGGATGGATATGGAGAAGGGAACGATTATCAAACCACAAGCAATTTTGTATTAATGCCCTCTCTCAAACAGGCCAGCTCTACGGATCTGAAGCTTGGACCCTTTCCATACACGTCATGGTTCTGTCGAAAAATTTTTTGTAAAATATTCGGTCTCGTTTAAGTTGACGAATTTTGGTGGAGACGATTTACGGACGAATTGAACGAGCTTTATAGCAACATCGATCTAATCCAAAAAAGGGCTCATTTGACTTTTGAGATGGTTATGACATGTGGAGCGAATGCACACTAAAGTTAAGGCCCGAATAGTCTTCGATTTCAATTATAAGTTGGCGCTCATAAGTAAAAAAAACGACCTCAACTATAACATAATTAAAGTGCATAATTGGCCAAGGCCAAGAAGTAATGTGGAACGTAAAAATGCGAAACGAAATAAAAACGGAACATTTTCCACAACCATTTCAGTGGAATGATTTGGTGGAATTGAGTGAATTTTTGATCCGATAAAGCATTTTTGGCATGCAAGTCAGACGTTTGTCGGATGAGTTATATGAGCATGAGTTGGCTGCGGATGAGTTGTATGAAGAGGAGTTGCACCCGACCCACAAAATAATTTTTTT
The DNA here is from genome assembly GCA_949372485.1 of Cheilosia soror. NCBI lineage: Eukaryota > Metazoa > Arthropoda > Insecta > Diptera > Syrphidae > Cheilosia > Cheilosia soror. The sequence continues at coordinate 121,286,946 of OX443561.1, forward strand.
ATATGATACTGAATATTTATTACTTTGTCAACAGTGCTCTTTTATTAGTCACGTCCAATTCTTGTGTTCTTTTCGTTCATTGCCTAAAAAGATTGAATCATCTATTTCATCTGACCAATTGCATTTTCGGTATCCCATTGATGTTACATTTTGTTACAGAAATTTGCAAGCATTTTTCTAAGTTAGTACGCCTTCAAAAGCGACTTGATTTATTTAACTCTAGAAGGGTAATCTTCGTCGATTCGAAAAACATCAATTTTATTTTTTAGATTTTCTCTTCGATCTTTATTCCGATCGCATCTTCTCTCCGTGTCACACCAGCCATCTCTAGGGTCTTCTAGTCGAAATGACGAAGATAACCTTCTACGTAACTTTTAGTGTTTGATCCGACCTAATATTAAAAAAAAATTCCACCAAAATTAACGAACAAATAAGAGTGGACAACGTGGATGCAATAAATGTAAGGAAAAGGGAATATTTTTACAAATTGTCCTTAAAAAAATGGCGCTTGACCAAGTAATCATACGATACGTACAAGGAAAGCATATGCTGGGAGCATAAAGTTGAGCTTTGTAACAAATGCTCAAAATGAATTATTTTTTTTGCCATATATTTTATTTTTGTTCTTAAATCAGTTCACTTTAAAGTTCTTATGATTTTATGTTAGATATATTTTCTTATTTTTCTATTTTTAATAAAAAAAAGTAGGTACGAACCGATCTCAAAAAACAGAAGTTCCAACACATTTTTCAATATAAAAGCAAAAGTTAAAAAAAAATATATTTTTTAATTTTTTGCTGAAAAAAAGAAATGATCTGTTAATATTAACTATTAAAATTAACAAGCATATATGTGCACACTTTTCGTTAAAATTGGAGTCCAATATTACTTCGTCGATTCAAGGAATGATTACCTTTAATGTACTAAAAAATATGATTACCTTTCTAGGGTTAAAAAAATTAAACTTATCTAACTCACCCCGAACCAACAATACATATACCTAATCACTCAAAGCAATTCAGCCCGAACCAACAATACATATACCTAATCACTCAAAGCAATTCAGAAGATACGCAGGTAATTTTTCTCTTCAGGTTTCTATACCGAATGAATTTAAAACTGTACCAAACTTAAATGGCTTTGTTTTTTTTTTTCCTAAAAGATCACCTACACAGAACCATTGCTCCACTTCTCCGCGAACGTCTGACAAGCATCCGAGAGTATAACTGTCCTGAAAAAGGTTCTTAATTCAACCGTTCGGACTCGGAATAAAATTGTAGGTCACTTTCATTCGTCACAAAAATAAAAACTCACATAAACGAATCGTTGTAAGAAGCTATAGGCATATAGTGCCTAACGGTGGCGCCAACTATTTATTTATTTATTTAAATTTAATATTATGAAGATTTTAAGTAATTCATATTCTTTAGTTTTACTTTCATACCAATTTTTTTAGCTTTCAAATAGATAATGTCCTACCTACCTATACCCAATTTCAAGGTTTTATGTATATTACATAAATTGAATTAAATTAAGGTTAAACATTAAAAAAATATATACTAAATTAAATTCGTACCTCTTCAGTTGTACCAAAAATGTTGCATCATTTAGTCCAATATGGAATTAATTACTAACGCACCCTCTAATGAAATTGTGCATTTAAATGTATGGACAATTTAGGTCAACATGTAACTATAAACAAAATCACTATGCATCATTATTTGGTCTAATGATTTTTTGATACAAACGATTTTTTTTTCAATACAGCAAGGACAACATAATAAAACAAAAACCAATCGATTTTGGCTAATTCATTCATCTAATTGAAAATTCACACAGAACCTCTATATTGGGTAGTCTGTGTGTGAAAAGCAAACCAAATAACGTGTCTGACAAATGAATGTTTGCGTAGTTGCCCCAAAATAGTTGGACCAAATGAAAAACATGGTTTAAAATGTCAATATCAAATGAATATATGTCCATCAATTAGGTAAATTAAATTGCAGAGTTTCGATGTCCTGCGAGTGTTTTTGAATTCAATTTCTATAGCGTGACACTAAATAAATTCCAAGCGTGTTGTACCTTTTAAAAGGAAAACCAGCAAATAATAGACACATGATTGGTAGATAGGACAGGCTTTTACTATTTATGTAGATGATTCTAGGTAAATTGTGGAAATTAAAATAAATGATCGTAAATAGCATCCGTTTTATTTCGAAAATAACAAAACAAGAAATTAAAGCTTTAAAAACCTGCAAGTATTCACAAAATTTGGCTTTAATTATAATTTTTTCAAATAAAAAAAATAATATATTAATTATTACAATTTATTAAATGTCTGACTAACGTCAATTAATGAGTACACACTACAACAGATGGAATATTTTGAAAAGTAAATATTAAAATTGCAGCAAGAAATGGCTCAAGACGTATGCGTTTTCGTCGCTGTTTATATCACCAACGTTTTCGAATATACCTAGCAATACAAATTCAATGTGCCACCTTTAATTGGATGTAATAGGATGGCTTATCCATCCATGGGTTGCGGGTGTAGATTGCTCAAGTGGACCCTACATAGCTATCGACGATGATGGTTAAGATTATCGAACTACATGTAGCAAGCGGCCCATCGAAAATGAATATATGAATGAATCATTATTACCAGTACCTACCTATTTTCTAGTTTCAAGAAATGAAGATTAAGAATGTTGTCGAACATAGTAAGCGAGTTGCAATGAGCCATGTTTAAATGGCTGTGATTCGACATTTTTCGCACTCACTTATGAGTATGTATGTTATCGGTTCATGAGGCCCATGGAAGTCGAAATGCTTACGAATAATTACTTATTATTGCGATTAGTAAGAAAAATTAAGTCTGCCAAATGAAATTGTATGAAATCGGACAATTTCGAAAATTCGAACTCATTTGTGAGAAATGCTAACTTACAAAATGTTCTCGAAAAATGTAATAGAAGGTTACCACGCGAAATTGACTACAATGGAACTATTTCGAATTTTTCGAACTCACTTATGGATGTGTTGTGGTGGAATGGTGACTGCTACCATTGAGTTTATATACATATATAAACTCAATGCTGCTACTCTATAGTCACTGAATTATCGAAATCTGAATGTACCTATTTGAAAACAAATTCTTGTATAAATTTCGGAGTTTTCGTTTTGTTGTCAAGGATTTATTGCAGCTTGTGAATTTTTGTTGGCTATAAGCGCCATATTAAACGAGGAGTTTGCAAGGTGAGTTTTTAGTAGAAGAGGACGAAATGCAATATCTGACAAGACACTTTTTGACCTCATTGAGATTACAATTTTGAATATTTGGAGTGACAGTAACAGGGGAATATGGGATGTCGATGGATCAATTTTTAGTGTTTTATGTGGAGTTCCTTATTTGTTAACCTAACGAATATTATCTGTATTTAAATTCGCATACAAATGTAGTCACTATTGTTTGAACTACCATTGGCAAGTTTTATAGTTTGTCGATCAATGGAGATCTGAAAAGGTTTTTCTTAAAGCTACGGGAATATCTTTCAATCTTCACGTTTTCAGCAAGATGGCGGTAATTTCTCACAAGGCCATGGGATAGAAGACTTTTTGAGTAACTTCCCCAAGAAATTAATTTCGCTCAATCAATCGACTCAACGAAAATCTACAGATGGTCAAATACCACAAACAAATCAAGATGATTTGTGATACGACTTTCACAATTATGGGGCGAAAAATAACAGTCAGTAGGCGTAAGTTAACAAAAGAGTGAGATATGCACCCACTTAAAGTTTTTAATTGCTTCCTTAACCAAACTAAGGGCCATTGGAACAAACATTGACTTATAGAGAAAACAACGGCATACACGTTCTTAATATTGCATACAAAACAAAATTTAATATCGATTCGGCTATTTTGTTCTCAGTTAAAAAGCCCAGATGACCGTAATCGTTTTATAGCTATAGTATGTCCACCAAGCATGTACCTACCCTACTGATCTACAAATGAGCCTCAGAAATAATGAACTTAGTCAAACACTGCCAAAAATCTCCCATCTGAAGTAACAGTTGAAGAGACCAAGAGTGGAAACCAATAAGCATTTTAAGGATCCTGGTTCAGTTTAAAGAATTAACAATTGCAACATTTTGGACCTAAAAATATGTAAAGTGAAGTCAAAACAGATTATTGATTATTGGCTCCAAGTATGTGCAGTGTGCACTGTTAAAAACGTACACAGAGTGTGAATTCAAGATGCAAATATGTAAAAGCAGATTCCGTGGTTTCGGCGCCATGATAATGAGTTAGTTTTTAGCCCAGCTTGCCTTGCGAGTTGCCCTCTAATGGCCTTTTAATAAACATACGTCCAAGGGCTTCATTTTCAGTATTTTTCGCTGCATCTGACACCTTTCAACTATGTATCTTAAAATAGCATATTCAGATTGCAAGACCTGGCTAACGTTTCCGGAAGTTCTTCTTGTGGATTGTGTTTTTTTTTTTAAATCCTTCGAAATGTTCTAATCGCCTTGTCTTATCGAACTGTATAATGTATGCACAGTGCCCACTTAAGATGTCGTTATTCGAAGGGCGGCTATCTCCCTCTAAGGGACCGTTCGTTCAACTACCAAGCTGCAACAATAAACTGCGTTCAGATACTTTTACATGGATTTTTAAAACTCAAAGTCGCGAGTTATTTGGATGAATAATGATGAACCTGCTCGACTCTGCCCCCAAAGTAACGCGAAACCGCAGACTTGCTATGTAATCTATATAATATCGGAAAAGACGGCCTTCAACTGCCGCTGGCAATCTAATCCACTTCCGATCTCATATTTCATATATCAAACTCCTGCTTGTAACGCATCAGCTAACAAAGCCGACAAATTGTCTTCACCGCCCTTCTGGCTTTCCCAATTATCTTTGCCACATCATTAAATAATTACCCACTAAAAAGCAGAACCGATCCGTATCACAGGATTATATAGGTACAACATCTGCCGTCATATTTCATTTTTTCTCATTGTAATCTGATTCGACACAAATGTCATCGTAAAAAAAAATTGGTCGCCTTAATACCTTGTACTGCGAGATGACACCTTCATCCGAGGACAATGAACGAACTGAAATAAATGAATTCAACACTTAATTGTAACAGGAGACAATTGATTATTATGTAAGGAATGTACGACCGCAACTAATCCTTTGCAAAAAAAAAAAAATATCCCTATGCCAGTTACAAACGCCCATTGTACCACGTGTGCATCTGAAATTTCAAATCAAATTTCCAAAAGCAAACAATAGAACGAAATTCGAAATTAAATAAATGTATCTTCCTTTGGCAAAAATCGAATTGAAATTCAAAGTGGAGGTTACGCAATTGCCGCCTAAGGCGCAGGCAATCACGCACCCATCAGGGGTGTTACCATGCGTGCCCGACAGGAAACTAATGTAATTTTTGCACACGAAAGGACTGAATGGAAAAACGACCCCTCTTCCTAGAGAGTGCACTCAATTACAACGGATATGGTATTTCTGTGTACCTACTCATACCCAATATCTAAATTAACGCAGACCCATGGAACGCAATCCAAAAGGCAAGGACCTTTTCCCATTACCCAGCATGGCTGTGTGCGCAAATGTGTTCACTCTCCCATCGTAGATACTGCACACAACGTCTAATAGATACCTAATAGGCCAGTTGCAAATCTAATAATAAATTATACAAAAATAAAAAGGGTGGCGGATCAGGAAGCAGGCAAAAATTATTATTACATGTTCCTTTGTGCATATTAATCGTGGAAAATTAAATGTATTTCTTTCAAGGATATAGCTGCGCGCCCTAGAAGTAGTTTACACTGGAATTGCACCCTCGAGGATATAGATTTTTGTACGAAACTGTAAGGCCATAATTATATGCTTTTAAGTTGAATTGCACTTTTCAGATGTAACCCGTAATTTTGTGAGGCTTAGGAAGTCCTTTGAAGTGCCATATAGCCCTTGATCTATGGTGCTCTTTGATTTCTATATAGGCAAAGGGTTTTTTTTTCTGTTTTTAAATTCCCGGTCCTACTTGCACGGTTATTTCACGCGATCAAATAAAAATCCAGGCACACTCAAAGTGAAAGGACACTTTTGCACTCGACATCGACGAAGGGTTGCATTTGGAGGGAGACTGAGAATGAGATACTCGTACTCGTACTCGTACAATACAATATGCCTAGCGACAGTCAAATGTGTTTATTAATTCGTCATGGTTGTGATTCGCAGTTCCATGTCCTGGAAGGACATTTTATTCATGAAAGGGTTCACAGGACGAAATTAAAAGTTAAGTGTCTGCATTTTATATCGCTTAGATACGGTGTTTTAATTCTGAATGACACTTCACGATAAGAGTGGTTAAATTGACTTTTTTTCTCTTTTGCATCCCCCTTTTTAGCCAGCAACGGTTCAACATTTATGCGAACTGTATGCGCTCTGTGGCTTGGGACTTTTATGTTTAGGCGGCTTTGAGCGTTTGCCGCTTTTTCTATTGCCCATAGTTCTAGTTGAGAGGTTTACTTTTGCCAAACCCAGGGAGGTAGAGACGACGTTGATCGGTTTAATTATTTGTGTCAATAGAACTTGGGCTATAATGGAAAGCGCTTAGCGTCGTACTCACAGAAACAGAGAGAAGGCAATTACAGAGGATTGTGTTACCATACGTTACCTGGCTGGAGCCGAGAACAAACGGGGAATTTGTGTTATGGGAGCGGTTTAACTGACTTTTTTTTCTGTTATTCTTTGAAGTGACTTTGACTTATTCAAATTGTCAAAGGGTGAGTAAAGTGGTTATTTTTGCCATGTAAACAGGGGAGTCGATACACAGCTCTGGCAATCGTTTTGTCCTTGAACTATACTCAACTGCGTTCGACGAAGTAGGGAACTATACCAACAGTACAGAAACTATTTAATTTGTAGATGCAATTTCATTTGAGCTGAAATATTGCTTTTGTGTATCTAACGAAGGATGATGATTTTTTGTTTTCAATCGCTTAATCAGTAGAACTGACGAGCTTCTGCTAAACTCCGACACTGGCCAATCGCCCGTTCACTAAGAAGGTTATTGAAATAGCTAGCAGTTTTTCGTTTAAAAAACTAGTAAAATTAATGAAGTCGCTTGATAGTTTGCTCTATTATAGACCAGCTGAAGATGAAGATGCCGTCAACGCAATGACCAAGAGTTTTTTTGTACCGGAAGATTTTAACGCCTAAAGTACCACTCAGAGAATTTTTCAGACAGATATGGGCAGTTCATCTTATAAAATCCACAACTCTTTGGGGCCTTATTTACGACCGCTTTTCTATATAGAAAGGGCATAGACGCCGGCCATGATCAAACTTCGGAAAGATGACACGCCACCAACTAGGAGATACGACTGTGGCTAAGTAAAGGTAGATCCCACAATATACGGAATTTAGAGCAAATGAGAGTGGCTACCAAAAATTCTATCGCGGATTCGATTAATCTAATCCACAAGATAGAAAGTGCGGACTATAGCGCGGTTCAAGTCAACTATTTACATATCACACTATCTCTCTGAATTCCAAATCTTACATTCCAAGATCTACATTGTTTTGAGTCGCGTTCCACCTGCAGATGGTCAGGTGAAAGTTTCTTCGAGCCAACTGCCGAATGCCAAAGGAAAATCTTTTGTGACAGCGAACGTTAAGTTTTTTAAAGGTTGTTCAAAAGTCACAATCGGCCGCCACCAAAGGACAAAGACAAGTCATCGACAGATGTACTTAGGAGCTCCCCTAAGTTCGCTTGCATATAAGGCTGGCTAAATCTACTACAAAAAAGGCCATAACGTGAACCACAGCAAAGAGATCTCGCCAGACGAAGAACACCTATTCAAAAGTCAAGAAAAACTAAGACCACTCTATATAAGACCTTCTTCATCCCATTAGTCCTCAATGAATCAGAAGCTTGAATGTTAGTATGTCTGATGAAACAATACTTGATCATTTTTAAGGCAAATTTGTTCGAATGATTTTTACGTAGACCCAGGATGAGATGGTTAGATCAAGTCCATAATCTCTCCTCTACCTGTATGGGGATTGCCCTTGATGATTTACATACGATGGCGGAGAATCGAGAGCTATGGAGGTGGAGGTTCAACTTGAGTACCATTGAAAATAAATGAATGAATGAGAAATGATTTTTAGTCCCAATTATGTCGACGGGTTTTATGGGAGGAGAATTATTAATAAAACCTTTAACAACATTTTACAACTTTTTGCAATAATAATTTTTTTAGCACAAATGCAGTAGATACTTTTACCAGTATCCGAACGACTGCACTCTCTTACTATTTAAAGGAAAAAAGATTTTGGTTTGATCTTCGATATTTCGGGAATCGAACCGAAAATCACTATCCGCAGGAGTGAACACCAGCTTGGTTAAGGTGCGACACAAAGGAAATTGCAAACCCCTGTAATGAGATAACTGATGAGATGGGATGAGGTTGAGGATGAGATGGTTAGATGAAGTTCATAATCTCTCCTCTACCCGTATGGGGATTGCCCTTGTTGATCTAGATACGATGGCGGAGAATCGAGAGCTATGGAGGGTCCACTTGAGGACCATTGAAAATTAATGAATCAATGAGGAATGAGTTTTAGAGCATTATTGCAAACATGAGAGAACACTAGCTTATTATTTATCACCTCAGGACAGAGAATAATAACCTCCTACTTAATTTAGGAAAGCCCAATATTGAGAAAAGGCCTTAAAAGTGGTGAACATTTATTTGCGCGCAAGTGTTTTTTTTTTTATTTTTTGCCTTGTGCCAAGGGTTAGACTCCTTTTTTCGTTTCTGTTGAGGAATCTCTGAATATAAACCTATTGCGCCCTCTATTTTTTATTATTTTTAGAATTGTGAGTTCGTAAAATTTTACACCAAATTTTACAAACTAACAATGGCAACATTTTTTACACAAAATCGGCTATTATGGGTTATATTTAAGGAATATTAAACGTAATTTTTAAATGTGCATTAATGTTTTTAATTTATCTAAATAATAAATCCCTAAACTTTCAGATCCGATTAAGAGGCCAACAGCTTCTATTCATGTCTTTTTTCAACATTTTAAAAAGTAAGTAGTTATTTTTCAGAAAGCTTTTTACGTGGACGTAACAAAAGCTAGTAAACGTTCGAATAGCTACAGAGCTGCACGAACATATATACCCAAGGCAAAATGAAAAAGTGTGCACGACTGGGTCACACGCAACTTCATGCGTGATATTAAAAAATTTGTGTATAGATTTTCAGAAAAATATCTTTCTACAGGGATTAATATTGATTCTGTGCGGGTGAAAAATTCGCTTTCAAATTGTAGTAGGTAAGGTACACGTAGGTAGATATGAAATAAGGTCTCATCAAAGATCAAAACATAAATCAAGCAAGGTGGAATAAGGTTGCACAAAATCGATGTATTTTAGACGACAAAATTACTTCTCAGATTTGTTTCGATGTCAAATGAAGTCCATCAACTATAAATAAATAAATAAATAAGTGGCGCTAGACACTCTAGGCCTAGCTTCTGGCAACCATTCGTTTGTGTGAGTTTTCTATTTTTGGGACGAATGGAAGGGACCTACAATTTTATGCCGAGTTCGAACGGCTGAATTGAGAAGCTTTTTCAGGACAGTCATACTCTCGGATGTGTGTCAGACATTCGCGAGAGGTGGCGCAGTAGAAACAACCTTAAGATGTAATTTGTGTTTCCGGCACACTAACCACCACCGTCCATCAACTATGCTGTACCACAAAATATGGCCCACCTTTTCCAGAAAGTTTACCAATCTCTAATGGATACCAAACTAGCTACACAATTAGTTATGTACATTCGCCGTTTGATTCATCTATTATGATGTAGTTAACAACGAAACCATTTACCTACTCCTCCATCTAGCACACAATGGGAATTGCGCCTTTGTTCACACAGCGCGTATCCATAAGTTAGTTGGAATTGAAATGTCAACAGCAGGATAGCTAATTTATTTATACCTACTCCCCCGCCCTCAAATGCATTGTAATCTGACAGACAACAAAGTGAATAGCATGTTTGTACAACCTTGGTAGGATGCGAGCACAAGTGTATCGTTGTTATCCTTGATAGAAAAATGTCTGCCTTTATAAAAGTTTTGACGAAAAATCTTTAAAATTCTACTGAAAAAATCGACAAGTCTGTAACATTCTATACCTACGTACACAGGTTTTTTTTTATCGGAAAGGGATTCTGTTGCTTCGAGTGCAATACCAGTGGCTTCACAGATCCTTTTCGACTTTTCTCAGGCGGAGAATTTGCTATTCATTATTATTTTGTTGCAAACTGCGAGGAAGAAATTCTCGCAAGTCATATATGGATATGGATATTGGATATATCCCATCTGCGCAAGGTAAAAATACCTCCGTGTGTGTAACGCATAACCTACAATCCCAAACGCTTCAAGATATTTCACAGAAAATAAAAGCGGATACATCCGATGAGTGAATCTAAAAAATGCTTCCAAAGGTGGAAGGGGCTGAAATGAAGAAGGGAAAAATAATCCGCATCGCAACGGTGCAAAAAAAATGTAAATTTCCAAATATCCTAAAGGTGGAAGGATATCTTTTTCGTGATTGTTCCGTTTTTCATATTTCTTTTTTTTTTTTTTTTTTGCAGAACGATGAGTGTTTGCCTTCGAGAATGTGTATGTGCGTTTTTTTTACGTTTTTCATAGGCAATCCTAGCGTAGGAAGGCTCCAGTTTTTTTATTTTTTTCGCATGGAATATGAGATTTCCATACCGTGCCCGGTACCGGTGATGTGATAGCCAAAGGGTGTGTTAGCAGTCGACCGGTATTTTGATAGCGTGGATAACACCCTACTCCATATAAGTATACAGTATAACACGTGGCAGAGCGAACATATTTACTCTTTTTTACTCCCCGTTGCCGTTGTTGGTCGAATTAGGGTTAGGGTGGAATTTGTGATAGAAAAGTGTGCAGAAGGCTATAGGTAGATAGGTCGTGATTTTTAGGGGGAAAAAAATATACTTTTGAGTCATTTGACGTGATAGCTAACATATTTTGTTTTTATTTGTTTGATGCTCGTTTGAAAAAGTATCTATCAACAAACAAAGGTAGCAACCAAAAGGAAAAAAAAAGAGAAAAAGAAAGGCTTTTGAAATTGGCTTTTAGGAAGTGGAGTGGTTTAAAAGTACTGAAAGATTGACAGCTAAGGTGCAGTTGTTAATGTGTCATTAAAACTCAAATAGGCAATAATAAACGTATAAACCTAAAATTATGCAACTTAGAATGGACGACATTTTCAAATTCCCATAAGGCCCCACATTGAGCGCCAGTCATTGATGTGACTATTATGTGACTAAATATATGCTCGAGTTTCGACCGCAAATATTTCTACAACCCTATTGAGTATACGTATACCCTAATAGATGACCGGCCAACATTTTGAGACTGCAAACAAATCTATTGAGCAAGTTCTATGTAATTGAGTTCGAAAGGAGAACGTATATGAATTTCGTCAGCTATAGACGATTTGCTTGTTCTATTATTCATTTCAAATAGGTTTCTCATTTCTTGTTTTCAGAAAATCCGTAAAAAAGAATCTCTTTGAGATTTAATATTGAAAAGATCAGTCACCGTAAAGGCTGCCAAATAGCATGAGACCCCAGTAGACATAAAACATCAAAGCAGCTGTTCGCTGTCACTGTCAAATTGGTTATCGTTGCAAAGTCTAGCCAATTCAAAAACAAAACTCTAAAAAAAACAGCTTCAACTATTCAGCCTCTTTCCTACACTTTCTTATGCACCTCTATAGATTTCGGAATGAACAGACGTCTCAAATAACAATTATCTTTGGCTAGGCTGGTCCTTAGCTAACTGATTCCAGTTATGTACTCCCAGTCGGTTGAGGTCTCCTTTTACTTGCGCTATGGTCCTCCTCCAAAGCTAACGCTCGCAAACGTGACCAAAAGTTCTTCAAAGAATCTTTCTCTTGAAGCGACCAAGGATATCTTTATTCGATATGGATACATTTCAAGCTTCAGCGCCATTAAGCAGGACTGGTCCTATACAGAATCTTCTTAGCTGTTTGGGATAGGGATCTACTGCTCAATTGCCTTAACAAACAGCCATTGGCAAGAGTTTACTTATATCTTAATTTCTGAGGTTTTATTTCTGTCTTAATTTTTCCAGATATACATACCTACTATCTGTCTTTGTAAATTGAACTTTATTTTACTGAATACGTTTTCGGATTTTCTAAAACAATTCATTTTCTTTGAGTTGCATTCCAAACAGAAATGTTCTTAATTTTGGAAGACGTTTCTTCAGAGGAAACAAAGAACTCCCCATCTAAGAAGAAACATCTTCTGAAATTAAGAATATTTCTGTTTGGAATGCAACTGACTCAAAGAAAATGAATTGTTTTAGAAAATCCGAAGACGTTATCAGTTATCAAAGCTAAAACTTTGAAAGTCATTACAACATAGAAATTCCATTAAAATTTGTCAGACAAACAAAAAAATCTTAATTTCAGAAAGTTACTGAAAATGTAACAAATGTAACAGTATAGGTACTTCTTCCACTTAAAACTAAAATTATTTATAAGCTGCGTGACTTCTTTCTAAAATGTAAAACTTATTTTATCGATGGAAAAACGAATAAATTATTCAAATGCTGTCCAACTATGTAATTTAATTTATATTGGCCAACGGTTGTGGATTTTCCCACCGGATCTCAGTATAGGTAAGTAATTCCGCTCGAATTATTAATTTCCCAATTAACTCACCATCCATTTGCTAAGGCAATTAACTTTGAAAACATCCCCATGCGGAATGACGCCATTGTCCTTCGGCAACCGCAGTTGCATTCCAAAGGGCATACCTCTAAGTGCCACTTTAATGCTGCGAGCTTCAACTCAACTGACATTGTTGTCTCTGCGACCACTGATTGCTAATACCACATGCTCTCTACTATGCCCAGGCTCACTACTTTTCTGTTTATTGCTTTATGCTACTGCATAGACCTTGACCCGGGACATATAGTAGCCAGTAGCCACTGAAACTATGCAATTTAGGTTACACTTTTGACCACAGTATGTCCACATTCTTCGTATAAGGCAAACTCGAAGGGACATTTGCATAATTTAAATGGAAAGGAATTAAAATAGAACGTCAGGTATACTCTCGACATTGATGATGTAACTATTACATTAAAATTTAATTTAATTTGATTAATATTTTATTTATTTATCAACACACTACCAGAATGCAACGACGAAGTCGCGCATATATTCATTATGCACAATGCAAGGATAACGACATCATCTGATGTCAGATCTGTTGGTATTGCTGACATTGTTGTCGTCCTGTATTGAAATGTATTAATGCAAATGCCTTGCAGGCAAATACTAATGAAATATTTAATCCTGACAATTAAATGGTAATTAATTCTGTCAACAGTATACGACCGATACTCTTGAAATTGTCAGCTATAAATGAGAGAAGTCAGGCAAGGACGATTAGTCAATAACGAAAGTCAACTTAACACAGCAAAGAGAGCTCATAATTTATTATTGATCTTTGGTTTGTCATGTCCATAAATGTGTATTAATGAGGATTGGGTAATGAAATAAATTAAATTTTTTTTATTTAATTTTGCATTTTGAATTTAATGTGAGAATTTGGTTCAAAGATCCATTTTGTAGGTCTGTTTGTTTGTATCTACAAATATTTCCTCTGACAGATGGTTAAATTTAGGTCGTAACTTCTGTTATTGGAAAAGCACAAGGGCCGATTTGTTCTTATAACTCTGAATGCGGATACCTAATGAAAAAAATTGGAAATTTTCATCGATTCATCATTCTAATTCAAAATTTCAGATTTTCTGCTCAAATTTTAATATTCGAGAGGGTAGGTAGTATGTAGAACTTTGTACATCAAGAACGAAAAAGATTAAAAGACTGAGTGAAAGCCGTAGCAGAGTGAAGCTAGGCTACCTTATAGAAAAATGATTTCAGTTACATTTTGCTGCAGTGTAGAACCGCTCGTATTAAAAATGTTTTTAACTCGGCAAAATGGTTATGAAAAAACGGTTTCCTGGGTGTGAAGTGATGCGAGATACTTTAAAAAAAAAACCTTGCACAACAGTTCCAAACAGATACAGAACCCTGTTGGTATGGTTACTATCCGTCCCGGGATAGTCCCGTATTTCAATCGACTGTCCCGATTTCTTTTTTAAACACGGGACGTACAAATGTATTTACATAACAAACTTTTCAAGTCATTATTCAAACATTTTATTAACTTAAAAAACATGCATTTCACTATTCAACATGAAAAGCACATTGACACATTTTGAATGACAGTTCGCACACGACACAATAAATGTATGCAGCATGTTTACGACATGTTCTACGAAAGAAAAATTAGAAAAATTTTAAAATTCAAGAAAAGCGGAAAGTGTTTTAATTTTTGTATAAACTCGCGACTTGAACTGTGTATTTAGACAGGGCAACGGGATCCCTACGTTATCCCCTTTTCCAAAAATTCCTTATCATAATAATCTCTCATTTTTTTCTTCTCTTTTTCCAAAATCTCCCGCGACGAAATTCCCTATGCCAAAATCTCGCACTCTAAATCTTACAGTGACCCATAGCGAGGGGGTTGCAGGGGGGCAGTATGCTCCCCATACGTACCTCACTTTTTAATACCATTTTTAGGTATCGCGGCGAGAGAATTAACAACACCAAATCTAAAAATGGGGGATTTTGTCCCTGGGGATTTTCTCTTAGGGTCTTTTGGAGTAAGGGATTTCAGCACAGGGGATTTTGGAAAAGGGGAACAGAACACAGAACAACTATCGAGTCAGCTATTAAATATAAATATGTAATTATGAAGCCTGTATACCTGTATTCTGTTTCGATTTAAAGCTACTACATGAATACTTTCCCTTGAAAATTAAGGTACATTTGTGTGGAGTTTAATTTTAGTGCGGACAGTGTACTTACCAGACTTAATAGAAAATCGATTACAGTGCTTTATACTGCGGGGTTATTCCCAAATACGCAGCGGATAAGTATATAACAAGGGTAGGGGATTGCATAGAAAAGCAGTTTTAAAGTTGGGTTTCATCGGGTGCGGAGAATTTGTCTTGAACATATGTGTACGACAAATATGTGCAACATGTTTTGTGCCTGTTGTGTTTTTTTGACGTCATGAAAGAATTTAGTTCGTAGATTATATCTTCTCTTAAATAAATAAAAATTTATGGAAAAATCCAATACAAAAGTTTATTTTTTCTGTAGGGTTATTTGTCTCCTAACAATATGGTTACCATACCAATAGTCCTACCCCTACAGTGTCCTCTATTTTACGTTTCAGCTATATTAGTGTGGAAAATGTTAGCCCCTTATATTCGAAATCTGGGGCCGAATCGCCGCTTCCGTGAACGAGCTATACGTTCACGGAATCAACCGATTTTACACTCGAAACAAAAAGAAAATCCGGCACCTATTGCTCGTTTGCGGATGAGACGATTCGGCCCCTGGTTTAGTAAGAACTAGCTCTCCACGGCCGTCTTTGCCCCATTGAACTGTATTGCTTAAATATGTTTATAATATTTATCTTCCACGAGTGTCGAGAGATAGGATTTGAAAAAGAAATACAAATTTCTATCCTCCTTTCTATTCAGCATAAAAGGTCACCTATGTCCTTTTTCAAGTCCCAGAAAGTTATACATACTTTCAAATGCTTGCCAGTTGTTCGAAGGAGGTGAAGCAGCAAAAAAATGCCTAAGACGTAATTTGTGTTTTTCTGGGTGATAAACCTGCGAGAGACCCCTCGCTCAGTGTTAGTCTAGCACTGAGCTCATTTTTGGCTACAACTATTAATTAAGTGACAAACTTCCAACTTTGGACCAAATATTGCTCGTTCAAAATAGAAAGCCGTTTTCGAAAGCCTGAATTCTGGAGATGAAACAAGTATACGGATCGTAGGTATATAAAAATCTGGTGAGACTTTAGCGCGTAGGCGCAGTGGTTAATGTGTTGGACTATTGTGCGAGAGGTTTGATCCCCGGAAAAACACAAATTATGTAAAGGGTTTTTCAACAGGGACGCTACAAAAATAGAGCGACAGGGACAGCAAACGACGCCGAATTTCTTGCCGCTCTTTTGACATTTCTCTTCAGTAAGGTTTGCCATTTCATGATGGAAAGATATACGAGCCAACAACGAGTCGAAATTATTAAAATTTACTACCGAAATTCGGAGTCTGTGGCCTCAACGTTAAGAGCGCTACGTTCAATTTATGGTCGTCATAATCGTCCTAGCAGATCAACAATTGAGCGTCTAGTGGAAAAATTTGAATCCACAGGCACAGTACAAAACCAGTGAGACAAAGAAGTGCCCGTAGTGTCGAGAATATTGCTGCCGCTGAGGATTCAGTTGAAGAAAGCCCAAATGTTTCTCTCACACGTCGTTCTCAAGCGTTGGACATCTCTGTGACGTCGTGGTGGCGAATTTTGCGAAAAGATCTTGGCCTACATCCTTACAAGATTAAATTGACGCAAGAACTGAAGCCGCTTGACCACCAGAAGCGTCGTATGTTCGTGAGTTGGGCTGAGCAACAACTTGAAAGTGATTCGGATTTTCATCGAAAAATCATCTTCAGCGATGAGGCTCATTTCTGGCTGAATGGCTTCGTCAATAAACAAAATATGCGGTATTGGTCAGGCAGCAATCCACACGGACTCCATGAGTCATCATTGCATCCCGAAAAAATTACGGTTTGGTGTGGTTTATGGGCCGGCGGCGTCATTGGGCCGTACTTCTTCCGTGATGATCAAGACCGGTACGTTACTGTGAATGGGAATCGCTACCTGTTCAATGATAACCGAATATTTTTGGCCCCAATTGGATGATATGGACTTGGAGGACATGTGGTTCCAACAGGACGGCGCCGCAAGCTACACAGCGAATGTCACAATCAATTTATTGGAAACCAAGTTTGGAGAACGTGTTATCTCACGAAATGGTCCAGTCGCTGGACCGCCTCGGTCGTGCGATTTGACGCCGTTAGACTATTTCCTGTGGGGCTATGTCAAGTCTATGGTCTATGCCAACAAGCCAGCGACGATTGATGAACTTCGTACGAATATCGAACGTGAAATTGCAGCAGTATCGGCTGATTTATGCTTAAAAAGCGTCGAAAATTGGGTTCAGCGTCTGGACTTATGCAAGCGTGCCCGTGGTGGCCATGCAAAAGAAATCGTGTTCCATACATAATGGCATCGAACGTATTTTCACAGGAATAAAGAATTTCATTGATATCCAAAACCGTTTTTGTTTTATTTAAAAAAAACTTTTGTAGCGCTCTTATTAAAAAAAAAACCCTGTATATCTTAAGGGGTTTTCCACTGCGCCACCTCTCGCGAACATCAGACATCCATCCGAGAGTATAAATGTCATGAAAAAGCTGCTTAATTCGGTTTATCGGCATAACATTTTTGGTCCCTTTACGCTGTTAATATATAGATACAAAATGTCAACACAGAGTCACATGTACGTTTGCAAGTATTGAGCGAGAAGAGTCGAAAAGTCAACGTTACAGTCGTACCAAAATTAAATTACGCGTGATTCATTTAAGCCATCACTCCCCTACTTGAAATTGAAAAGCCTCTGGTCACAACCAGTCTTTAATTTTCCACCACTCGAATGATGGAAACCATTTTGTTCGCTTCACCCCTTTAGAAATGTTAAAATTCTTCCCCCAATATATGGGGTTGCAAAACAAAATTCTATTCGTTTTGCTAAATAAACTTTTTTACGTAACTGAATGTGGATAGGCAAAACTCGATTCCCAACTGAAAATACCTTGCATTTGAATGCGACAAGCGTTTCCTGAGAAAAGCCTGCGGAAAATCCTGATCAAACACTTGAATTCACCCCTTGAATGTGAATTTTTATATCAGCCAATCCGCTGGTAGTATAGATAAAATCGCACCCTTACATTACACGACATAACAAATCACGTCGAACGATTAAAAAGGGAAAAGAATGATATTTAACATCCGCGTCGCGTCACATCGTCTGCGAGGGAAAATACATATATATGGCGACCGGAAGAGGCAGCATTTCCGTCTGCAGTTCCCCCAAGTGCCAACCGCCACCAGACACACCTTAAGCTAAACGACTTGAATTGCGAAACCATTTCAATCATCGTCTCTTTAATAAGACACCATAAAGTTGGTTCCACTAACATGTCAAAAGGATACCACAGGATAGCAATTTTAGTAGTATTCATTAATTATGCGTGGAAAACATGATCCAGTGGAAGACGTATGGCGGATAATTACCCTCTAATTAGATAATTATAAGATAAAGCTGCACAGTGATAATAATTTATCCTTGGTGCCATGAACATAAATTGCAATCGTGCAACTACCCAGCGGACAAAGGACAAACTTATTACACCGAAATACCTGTATAATTAAATTTGTCGATGTGTGTTTTATGCACATTTACAAGTGCGGACAGTGCGGACAGTGGTCGTTATGCGTCCGATAATTGGTTACAACAAGAGTGCCAACTACTGACAAGCTATACACAAGGATAATAGTTAATACAATGAACCGAGCGCAACAGGAGGAGCAGGACTACAAATAGTTAACGACATTCCAGACGTTAACGACAACGACGAACGACAGTGTCGATGCTTTATTATTGTGCGTAATCGATGCCTACCCGTGTGGACTAAGTACATATAGCTGTGCGTGCGTGTGTGCGTAAATGTCGCAAAAACATTTTCGAAATTAACAATGTTCGCACCGTGTATGGATACGGAACGGATAGATAAACCCTGCCGGATATAGCCGCCAGACCTGGCACAGTTGAACCTTAGTTGGGGGTGTTGCGGGTATATGTCGAGACAAGGATAAGACAAATGTTGGAGCAGCACTTATGCAATAAATTAACTGTATCCTGGCGGTTAATTTGTAATTTATACGCATATTTCGATTTTCAAGTCTACGCATTTGGAAATAACACAAATTTCGAATGGGATGCGGCCCGCCCGTTTTGCGTGACGCGTTGCATTAAAATGGCAATTGAGGCAATTCCTTGACATCTCTGCTTTTAATTAAATTATTCTCAGTGATTTACGAAGTTTCAGCTATGTGTGTGCAAGTTGCGTGCATTTCAAATGGAAAATTAATGATTAATCGTGCAGAAACGCTGCGACACTTTTTCATTATGGTAAAATGTTCAACAGTCATTATTTGTTGTATGGGAAAAGGAATGGAGTTTATTTGGGCTGAATTTAAAATATGTTGCAATACCGAGGGGAGCTACTGGCAATTTTAGATACTTTATCGCTTTCAGATATTCATTTGCTAATTGATAAATTTATAAAGACAGAAAAGTAGAAGGCAAGAAGTAGTTTTCAGCGGACTCATTTTTGAGGCATTTATTCACCCCTATCATGGAATCCGCCGGGGGGAATCATTCACGGAAAAGAATATTTTGGTATCGTCGCATCCGCAAAGCGAACATGATAGGGGTGATTATTCGGTTAAATTTTTAAAAACAAAAAGAACGTGGGGGGATCTACGGAGGACAAGTCAAAATTTGTCGGAATAACCAGCTGAAGAAATGTGATTCGCACCAAAAGTCCAACCGATGGAATAGAGAAAGATACCAACATGGATTCTAACTTATTAGCCGCTGATGTGAGCCAGGTATGTGGATGGTCGCATCCCTTATTCATATAGAGGTGACGCTCTTAAAAGTAGTTGGGCGAGGGATTAAAGCGACTAGAGAGGCTTCATGGTTCACATCGCATCTCGTTCTCTGGCACTGCACAAAATAGATACAAGGTAGGGCAAACGTTCTCACACTAGGTTCTATGGCTGTAATTTTTGAATTAGAATTTTGAATTAAAAGCTTTGGTTCTGCTTTGGGATTGTGCTTATTTGATGTCAGAATTGATCACCAATCGAACCCGATTTATGGCATTTTCCATCACTATTGCCAGAACTTTTTGCGATAGGTTCTCGCTCGCTCCCACAAAAAGAAGTCTGAAATAGTTAAATCAGGCGATCTTGCCAGTCAGTGCAAATCGCCAAAACGAGAGATTAGGTGACCCTGAAATGCAGCCCTCAGAACATGCTACTGGGGGTGAATAGCTAACAGCCGATGCACTGTCTGCACTTTCTAACATAACATCTTACAGTCTTTCACCAAAATATTCCCTAAAGACCGGTGGTCGTCTGGTCGATACTCCGGGGTCCTTTGTGACATCTTCAGTCAGAGCTGATATATTCTCAGCAGAACGGCTGCGCTGACACGAGACCGGTCAGACCTGCCAGCATGTCGTGTTGTCCTTGACGCATACTCTTCTTGGTGAGCTATTTTCAAAAATTATTAAGCTTTAAAAATTAAATCTATGAGTTCTACAAAAAAGACCAACTTGGTCAGATGAGTGCAATCAGTTGTTGTCAGGAAGAAAAATTCGCTTAGATTGCGCGCGCTCAAATTAAATGTAAAGCAATTAAAAGCAGTTGCGTAAAGGCGGCGTTAAATGGAGAGGCAATGGATTTAACCAAACGCAACTTAAGTAAGTAGGCACTTTTAGAAAATTGTCAAAACCTTCAATAATATTTTAATTGCTAATTGGTAACTGCTACCGATAAGCCTCAGTGATTACTGATTAGTGTGATGAAAACCTTGCAAATAGCACAGCTGACGTTGGAAGAACAAACTCCAAACTCGTGACAAAACATTAGCTTCAGTCTCCAGTGGATCTTTAAGTCACGAAAAATCAAAAAGTTGACGATGTTCCAGACGTTTGTCGTATTGAGGCACTTGCCCTTAACTTAGAAGTGATGGAGTTAAGACCTTCTTCAGTAAGCTATTTGAGAACAAAGCGCTGAATAATGGATATTATTTGGCATAGTGGAAAATAGCAGGGGTACAACCAAACCTGCTAATCTTCAGTCAGTTTGCTTACAAATGTTACCAAGGTATTCAGTCACTAAAATAGCTCCTTTGAAGTGGGTTGAAGAAGAATAAGATTATTCCGGACAATCAGTTTGGTTTTATCATTATTTCAGCGAATACTTCTTTCATCTTACTCGACCGGTATATTTATTTTGACAAACAATTATTTACGTAGATCCTTGTCTTGCTGGGGCTAAGAAGGCTTTACGCTCTGACACGGAGACTGTTTCGCAACAGTCAACATGATTCCAGTGTAAAAGTTTTTTTTGCTGCTTTCCAATGGCTGTCCGACACGTGATGGTTCAATATAGCCAACTACTTTAAATGGATTATATTATTCAGATGATTAAGATGTAATATCTCAGGGCTGCCTCGGTTTGAACAAAACCTCAGAGCCTGCGAGTATACATAAAGCAAACAAGACCCTATGTAAATAATGGGGCTCCACTGAATAGACAGTTTTCTATTTAAGATGATTTGAAAGTACGTCGCATGGGCGATGGTCAGCCCTAATAACCTATGCAAGAATTTCTTGTCGTACCGATTACGGCGTCATTTCGAAACAAAATTTTCTGAAATAAGGACCAAACGAAAGGTCCATGTTAACATGTTTGTTATCTTATAACTTACTAACATGTTGTTTTATATGGTAACTGATTTTAATGTAGAAAGCATACCAAGTCGTCTAAAGAACATCGCTTACCTGAAAGAAAATAAAATAAAATGTGCATGAGTTTAAGGGAACAAATCTATATAGAAAATTAAATATATTTGAGTAGATTTAAGTAGATTTAAAAATTTAAGCCTTGTATTCAGCATTAAATTTGGAAATTTCAGAAAAAAATATAACTGTTTGTATGACAAATTAAGCGAGCATTTATTTGCGCTGTAAATAGAAGAACGGTTGCTAAAATTTAGCGCGAGCAGGATATTTGGCTGTATCTACTGTTAAACGGCTATAAGGTAAGTTCAGTTTTCAAGTTTCGATAAGGATTTTAGAAACCAGTAGGTAAGGTACATCATTGAAAACTCCGCATGACGGTTTTATGTTATTTACTTTTGTCTGAGAGCACATGCGGTTCGTGTTTGTCCAAGGTAATTGCAGTTGGCAATTGGCAGCTGTACAAATGTCACCGGAATTTATGTCCATCTTCATTTTGAAATTACATTGAAAACCGCTCAAAAATAGAGCAAGTCATTTTCTTAGTTGCCCGGTTCAAAAGCCCTTTTAAATTGGTACAAATTTTTCTTTCTACTGATAACGTCCTCATTGAAAGTCATATTTTACCAGATATTCCTGTACAGAATCTGCTGTAAGTATGCCGAAAATATGAATACATTTCCAATACCTATCCAGTCGATGATTTCCTTGCAACACTGGCATTCATCTCATTCCGTCTTAATTTTTTGAGGTCGTACTGTCTATCATTTTTTAACCATTCATCATCGGCAAACAAAAACAAGCTGTCACCATAACACACGAGCTCTCAATTAACGTATAACTCAAACTACCAATCTATTAATCCCATACAGTAATCTTTCATTCGTTAATCTCGATGCAAATGTTAATTTAATTACAACAGATATATTTACAATTTACATTTAAATTCAATTTTTCCACAACCGTGACGTTCGGTCAAAGTATTCGCACATTTTATGCCACTCAATCCGTTCGTGGCTTAACCGAAGCTGTACCGCATGCATATAGGTACGAAAAAAAAAATTCTTCACATACTGACAGCAAATGAAAACAGAAAAACGTGGAATTAATGAAATAAATAAATACTTCGCCACCATTCATCCAGAATACAATTAATCAGTATATTCGTCGTGTTCTGCAGTAACAATCAATTATTAAATTTTATCACCAACTCGCGGCGTTACAGCACTTTACGAGTGTTTATCCTCCTTGCGCGGGCTTAATGCATATATTGAGTGGGCGGATGGGTGGGCGTGTAGTTCAATCTCATATTAACTACAGCGAAGCTGACATTAAGCGTATTTACGTTTACCTTTCCAGTGCAACCATGTTTAATTATTTTTCATTTCGTTTTTTTTTTCAGGACAACATGTTTTTTTTTTTTAATTTATTTATTTTGTTTTCCTGTTCCGGGATATAAGTTTATTTAGCGCATCCTATAGGCATCGCTTACAACAGCAGTGTAATTGTGATAACGGTGTGCGGTCACACCAATAGTACTCTGACTTTTGGCCATCGTAGCGGATTTTGGGGAAAAGTTTGGCAGGCGCAGCATAGAATCCATTAAAATCACTGAAACTTTGGTTTAGAGACTAAACCGCATACGGGGGTGGTTTATGGTCGAATGCGTTTCAAAATTGAATATCAGAGGTGATCGGCATGAAATGGGGCTCATTTGGAATATATATGTATACGTGGTATAGTGAATAAACGGGCTTTGACTGATGGTGGTTTTGGATTGGGCTAGGTCACTGAATTTAACCGTGGATAGTAGCAGCTGTTATTTTGGGATATGAGTCAAGGATACTTTCCCAACCAGTCAAGACACAAAATGTCTGGTTTTGGGTTGGACGTATTTAGAAAAATTCACTATCAAATTCGTGTTTTCGTTTCGAGCTGAGGACGAATAAATCGCACAAGTTTCTTAATGTGCAGAGTAAGGTCGTATTTCTACTTCAAAAACTTCAGATTTGACAAGCGAAGTGCTGGTTAAACTTCAAGACCATCAAAGTGAAGTGCTGGTCAAACTTCAGCGTTCAGGACCGATAAAGTGAGGAGCTGATAAAACATTCGACCAAAATCAAAACGGTGGCTAGAACTATATAAACATTGTCCTTCCAAAATTAACACAATCATTTTTGTCGCTGGTAATAGCTCAAAAGTTGTAGGTACCACTTTTTTCGAACGGAAATTCGCGAAGCAGTAGGCCGACTTGCTTTTGTACGGGATATAGATAGGAAAGCAATAACCTTCTATATAGACAGTTAGGTAGCCATAAAATCCTTGATTATACACTAACAACCGGATCAAAATTGATAAAATAATGCAGGGTGTCTTTTAGTGAGATTGCGGGTAGATGTTCAGTTGCTGGGTTTCAGTTCCAGGTCACTGTGACATTCCGGGCAACTCCAAGGCGGATAAACTATAGCCAGACAAAGCAGTGGCCTCCACATATTTGACATCAGCGAAGGACCGCATATATCATTGCAATTAGTAAGACTTTAGAAGATGCTGTCAAAATCCCTAACAATAGGTAGAATATTAATATCTGTAGATAAAACCCCCCCAGACAAATTTGGCCAAAATTATACGTCAAAAGTTAGGTTAGGTTAGGGTGGCTGGCCGCCGCACATGCAGCCACACTTAGGCCAAAGAAGGCCCACCACAGGATTAAATGATCCCTCAACTACCCGTTGAACTAGCAGGAGCAGCTGACGCTAATATATTTGCGAGTTCACCTATAGATTGTCGAAGAAATATTCTCCGAGACGTAGTTTTCTGCGAGAAGGAAGTGAAGAATAGGCTGTTCCTCCTCCTCGTCTATGGAGCTTCTACAGAAATTGTTGGAAAGGAGGGCTAGCCAGAGAACATGTCTCGCAATAATACAGTGTCCCGTAATGACACCTACTAATGTACTTAAAGTGGATCTTTTTTGTGATGGGCCAGATCTGTTTCGTGATGAAGGAGCACGTTGTGCAGTTTGCCCACCTGCAATTAGTACACGTATCGAGAGGCATATAGAGATTCTCCTTTTCAGGAAGAAGCGAGTTCGTCGGCCTCTATTCTATAGCCCGGCGGCCGGCACCCATATGAGGTGAATTTTGAATTGTTCCGCCATCTCGTTAAGAGATAAGAGGCAATTGACGGTAGTTTTGGACTTGAAGACGACCGAGTTCAGGGTTTAAATCGATTTTATCCAGAATAAATGAGTGACCAGTTTGCCGACTGGTCGACAGACAGGTTGCTTTCATACTACGTTTGCTGCCGCTTCCTTGCAGTAGCATGTAGAACAATATGTTGAGAGCCTTGAGAGGGCATTCTGCATAAGAACCACAAGCGTGTTGAGATGTTTTTCTGAGACAGCAATAGCAACTTCTTCTGCATAGGCAATTAACTTGTACCTTTATCCTTTCAGTATTAGAAATAGTTCATTCACAAGTAGGTTTCAAAAAAGAGGAGAGATCATACCGCCTTTGTGGTGTACCCCTACTGACGGAATTCTGAACCGATACTTCGCCCAGGTTTGAATTAATGAACCTGTTGGTGAGCAACTGATTCACCCAATCGTCAATCGACTTATCAATTCCAATGCTCGTCAAAAATTGGCTTTGATTGAATGTTGTTAAACGCACCATCGATATTCAGGCAAGCTACCAATGTATATATAGACGCCAAAAGAACAAGGAAACTTCTTTCAATAAATAGCAACAAAACCGGCTGCGTTGTAGGAACATTAACGAGGCACACATGCCTATTGAATGAAGGAAGAAGAAGAAGACACCACCGTTCACTTCCTGTGCACATATCGAGCTCTTGACACTTTGCGTAGGGCTGCTTTAGGTTCTTATTTATTTGAAGACCTGAGCGACCAGTCCCAAATTAATATTTGCTAATACTCAGAAAGTTCGTTACAAAGTTCAATTGGCCTCACTGAAACATTAACATGCAGCACCCGTTGAACGATTACTATAGGAGGTGCAAAAATGTATCTATTTTAACCAATTATGGGTTGACTTCAATCACCATTACAACTCCATTACCGGATAGTAGGTATTCACAGATGCCTCCCTTGTAATCATCGGTTCAAATTTTTATGAAGCTTAGTCGCATTTTATTTTTGGGGTTATACAAGGTGGCGCAAAATTAATCGGAAGATGTTATAATTTTTACAAATGGCGTCGTACGTCAATCATATTTGACATTTGTGAACTAGACAGCTGCAGTATACAAACAGACAAGCAATGGAGCGTGAAATAATTGTGGGAATCGTTTTGAGCAATAATCTGTCGGTGGGGCGGGAATTTCGACATCGATTTTCTAATAGTGTCGCGCCAACTGGGCAAACATTCCGACGCTTAGCTACACGACTCGAACAGACTGAAACCACAAGAGACAATGCAGGGCGTAGCCGCCACCGAACTTGTCGTTCGGCCGAGAATATCGCCGGCTGTGGCTGCCGATGTCGCTGAAAACGAAGAAACATCAACCAAATGACGGGCCACGCAATTGGGCATCACCAGACGGGCTACAGCCCATACAGACAATTTTAGTCCCACACAATGTGAAAACAATGCATCAGTTAATGCCTGCTGACCATCAGTCGCGTGTGAATTACTGTCAAGCTATCCTCAATCTCAACAGCGAAGGGGACGATTTAGTGGCGAAAATCATCATGAGCGACGAGGCGCATTAAAACTTAAGCGGTTACGTCAATAAGCAACATCTTTGTATCTGGGGCACTGAAAATCCGCGTGTGATGCACGAAGAGCCATTACATCCACTCAAAGCAACTGTGTAGTGCGGCGTTCACCCGGGTGGAGTAATTGGGCGGTATATTTTTTGAGGACGCCATCGGCAATACGGTCACTGTTACTGGCGAACGCTACAGGACCATAATAAACGACTTCTTACAGCCGGAATTAGATAAGCGGGACTTGGTGAACATGGGGTTTCAACAAGACGGTGCAACCGCACATACAGTACAAGACACAATGGATACTCTGAAGGAAGCGTTTCCTTTGTAGCGAAATCTCCCGTTTTGGCGATTTGGCATGGTAAGCAAGATCGCCCGATGTAACCATCCCAGACTTCTTTCTTTCTTTGGGGCTACTTAAAGTCGCGGTTTATGCCAACAAGCTTTAGACAATCGCAGCCCTTAAGGAGAATATTCGACAGGAATGCGAACAGTTATCACCGGAAATCTTGCGAAAAGTCATGGCAAATGCCATAAAACGGACACAAATGTGTATCAACACTGGCGGCAGCCACTTGACCGATATCATTTTTTCCAATTAACAGAAAAAATGTTGAAGGTCCAAATAATTTCACTTGAAACAATTTTTTTTATTTAGTAAAAAATGTAATTCAAAAACAAAATTGATAATTAATTTTGCGCCACCTTGTAATATCTACACACTGTAACACAGTGTAACGCTTCGCTAAAAGGCTATTTTATGATTTCATGTCATAACCAGGGTTGTCAGATGTGGCGATTTGAAATTTCATTTGGCGACACGAAAATCAGTTTGGCGACGCACCCCAAAAAAGGCGGTATTTTTAGCCTTTGGCGATTTAAATTTTTTTAAATGGGAAAAAGATTGTCTGACTGCAACACACCGTTTGTTTCTTTGGGATATTTTTAGCCAGGCGTTTGCTTAAGACAACTGCGACCCTGTTTTGAAAGTATGTTTGTAAGCTTGATTCCACCCAACAGCTTATAACTTAGTGTGGCTCAGTGGGAAAAATTAATTTCTGTCAATTGGTCAAATGAATTTTATCTATCTAGAAAGTGTACCCGAAGAAGACGTTTTGAAGTTTTGGAACAATGTGTACAAAATGACAATAAGACAGCCAGAGTTTCAGGAGCTTGGGGCATTTGCATTAAGTTTTTTTTTTACGTAAAAATTACGACCTACATGAATTCATTTGATTTTTATGGTTTTTGAATTTTGAGAGTGGGAAATTTTGCGATTTTTTGGCGTTATATATTTTACGTTTGGCGATTCCGGTTTTTAAAACCTGACAACCCTGGTCATAACAGAGTTTCAACTTTTTTTCAAAACAATTGAAGATTATCAAAATCACTGAGTGGAGGAGCGAGGAGTAACAACGATTCTCGGTAGTTGGGTTTGACCCTGAAACTTTTTGACGAATTTCAGTCTATGAATTATGGTTTTGAGAGAATAACATTAACAACAACTTACTTGGGTATGAATGATAGCTATTTTTTTAAACTATACTACTAATTCACTATCAGACTCCTTTTAAGTGATTTTTGTTGAATATGTAGTTTTGAATTCTGACAATCTCCGACAATTCTCCGTAATGGAAAGGGACCTAAATTTGGGAAGACATTTCTGTTTTCCCCTGTCATTTCTCTCAATAATTCAAATATTATCAAAATAATTATATCCGTCTACTACATCCATAAGTGAAATCGTCCTGCCAACAAATTCCTTCCACTACACTTCAAATTCAAACTCTCAAATTGGATCAGTTTCAATGGAAAACTCCAAAGTGTATCTGTGCGAAGAAAATTCTTAGAATCTGTTCAATAAATAGTAAACATTGAGTCATAATAGTCATAATCTAAATGCCTTTAAAAATAACATTACATAGAACAAAAAGGACTCCTGAAATAAGTAGGTATACCTGTATACATGAAGCCTTGTGAAGCAATTACACATACACAGTTCAGGGTTCATTTCATTTAATCTTCTTAGAATTTTATTTGAAACCATGGATATTATTCTTCACAAATCTCGTATAGATTTCTGTCTACAATGTTTTTTTTTATAATTTTGACTTAATCCATGTTGAGTGGCAGTAAAGCGTAGATATTATGAAGAGTCTTGAACAAGTATCATTAAATCGAAATGAGCAAATCAAATCGTAATATATGAAATTTTCGTTGAAGAGGCTTTCATATGCTAAGTATTTATATGGTAACAATTAGGTATTAAGAGATCAAGTTCAATATAATATTGATACGTTTATACTAATTCCCCGACATTACTCTAATTTCTGACGCAGTTATAAGGACTGTCACCAATAAAAGAATTCTTGTAGACCTATCTGCATTCTCTCGAGCAAAGATAAATACTTATCTTATCAGTATCACAATTGTATATTCTTTCAACTTAAAATTTTCCATTTTATTTCGGAAAAAATAGTCAATTGTCTGTTTCGCAAGTAAAAATTGAATAAATGTCAAATGAAGCCGGATATTTTTAGAAAACCTAAACGTCCTTTTTTCGGCTCCATGAAATTAGCCCCCAATGGAAAAACGCCCAAAAAAACAACTAAAAGGCCCCAAAAAATTATATAGTAAGCAACAACAACGTCTTGTTGTAGGATTGGGATGATTTTTGATTTTTTTTGGGCCTTCTTTCATAAATAATTTGGGCAAAATTTAATTTTTTTTGTGTAATTATGCTCCAGTTTTAAATCGATTCTAAATATAAAGGCCTTTTTATGAAATATTACCCCAAAAAATGAAAAATTGCCCCACCCAAACTCAATGAAAAACGCGAAAAATATTTTAAAATCGATTCTAAATATTGGAATCTTCTTAAGAAATATTTTCACCCCAAAAGAATGATAGGTAAATCACCCCAAACATAATGAAAACCACGAATTACAACAAATATTCAAGAAAAAGTAAAAAAAGTGTTTGTATCTGTGTGTAAAGCTTAAATTTTAGCTTTAGAAAGTTGAGTTATTAAAATTTATTTCAAAAACTGAGGTGGCATCAGTCGTTTAACATGGCTGGGACATTTAGAGCGAATGGAGACCAAAGCTTCGGCATGAAGAGTCTTTGATTCCAATCCGGAGGGACAATGCAGTACAGGAAGACATCGCCTTAGGTGACGGTCACAAAGGGAAGGGGACCTCAATCAACTTGGAGTGCGCAACTGGAGTCAGTTAGCCAAAGATAGGGTTACCTGGAGAGGCGTGTTGGTTAAGGCCCAGGTCCACCCCGAACTGTAGCGCCATCTAAGTAAGCAAGTAAGGAAAAGCTGACTTAAGCTAAAATTAAAAGTCATTTCAAAAATCGATCTGGGGCCGAATCGCCGCAACGAATCAACCGATTTTACACTCGAAACAAAAACAAATTCCGGCACGTATGTCTCGTTTGCGGATGAGACGATTCGGCCCTTGGCTTTAAGCTTTAGAAAATGTTCTAAAGAATTAAAAGCTATTTCAAAAACTGAGCTGGCTTTTCTATAGCTTAAATTAAAAGCTATACATATTTCCAAATCTGAGCTGGTTTTTAGCTTTAGCTAATTTAAGAAAATTCAAGTTAAGAATTGACGCGCACTTTCGTCAATAAACTGATCGATGTGTAGGTACTCACAAATTCAATTGTCAGCCAGTTATTTACTCTTTGAAACTTGTATCGTCCTGCCCTTGTAACAACGGTATAATTCGAGTTTCTTCCAGTATAGCTATTTTTTGTTTGATACCAAAATAAGAAACTGAAAAATGTTCCGAATGATTTTCAAACAATTTCCATTAAATGAAAAATCACTCCAATAAAATGCAAAAAGGCTCCAAAAAAAAGGCAAAAAGGCCCCAAAACAATGAAAATTTCAGAATAGATAATATTTGTTGTTGTTTACGAATTATTATTTTGGGGCAATTTTTCATTTGTTTGGGGCCATTTTTCATTATGAAATATTTCCCAAAATTTTGGGGCCTTTTTTCATGGAGCCCTTTTTTTCACTGCGACAACTTTCGCGAACGTCCTGAGAAAATTCTCAATTTAGAAACTTCTCTCACAAACGAATGATTGTGGGAACTACAGAACTGACTAAATTCCTTCAATTGATATTTGATGTAGATTTTTCTGCACTTTAATTAATCGCAATTCATCCGTAAATTCAAAACAAATTAGGCATCATTGAGTTGAGCATGAGTAGAGTATCCTTCAATGCAAGTCTACCTTGAACTTCCATTGAATGTGTATCGCATCCCTCTATTGATTCATACATCGAACAGATGCCAAAGAGAAACGCACATTATACTCAAAATATACATAGCCCAAGGGATGTACTTAAGGGAGAAAAAAAACTCCTGCGCTCCTTGTTTAATGTATGCAATAAAAATATTGCAACACAAAGTTTCCACTACGTCAAGCAAAAGACACGTTCACAGAAAAAAAAAGTTATTTTTCCTAAAATAAAATGCTGCTAATTTTTTTGATCCTTGTCTAGGATATTCCCAACTATCCTTCGACATTCGGTCGTTTGTTAATTCGCCTTAAGGATGTACCGCAATAACAAGACTACAAACAAATTTAAATAATAATTAATTTTAATCCTGGTGAAGTCCTTCACTTCTCCATGGCACTAACGTTAAAGTATTCCTTCACAAAGGATTTTTTTTTTAACTTCAGCGCCTTGGTCAATTAAAAAAGGTCAAAAAGGATCACAACAGCAAAGTGGATTACAAATATAATAAAAGAATAATCCTGAAAATGGAATGGAAACGTTGTGATATTTTGACTTGTCAAAAATGTCATCATTGACATGGTACTTGGATAATTATAATGTTGCTAAGAGTTTTCGCCTAATTATGCGATTGTATCACAAATCTGTTTGGGGCCGAATCGTCACATCCGTGAACGAGCTATACGTTCACGGAATCAACCGATTTTACACTCGAAACACAAACAAATTCCGGCACGTATTGCTCGTTTGCGGATGAGACGATTCGGCCCTTGATTTTTAAAGCTGATGTCGTCGTCCTGTGCACTTCATGCTAATTGGTTACCACAGTTAAATTTGATATGAACTGCATTTGCCGTAGTTGATTACGTTCTATATCAATGGCAATGTGAGAGAAATATGGTCAACCACTGATGTGGTATGAATTTTACTGCCTGATTGAGTCCTTTCAAGTTGTCGGTGCATTTTAATTTGTGCATGATTTTGCAATATTTCCAAAGAACTTAATGCATAAAAAGGATGAGAGAATGGGTCAGATATATAAGTACCTCTACAGCATGACCCTTATTAAGAGGAAAACCCAGCGCATGTGTCAAAATTGCGCCAGGCGCTTTTGAAAAATCGACCGACTACTCAAGATTAGGTACCTTGCAATTATTGACCCGACAGTTTTAGGGCAAAAAATGGGGTCCTTCACCACAAGAGGTTCGTTGGATATATGCTCATGGCAAATACGACAAATTCCAAAGAATTCTCTGTCTCAGGTGCTTAGTGGTCTTTCCTAGCACTTCTCTGGATATGCTTTATATGGCATAATGAATGTTTTCCGTTTTGATATTATATACCATTTCTACGCCCCAAGTCGATGCGTTTGTCGAGTAACCGAGAGCCCAGTTATGTAGCCTATTGGTGCATAGCGCATCTACCCTTTGACCACCTTAATGATTTGCGAGACTATTAATTGGAAGCTAGTTTCAGAATAAACCCGCCCGTCTGTGACAAAATGACCACCAGATAGCACCCATGAACTGTCATTCTTCACGCCTGGCTCCAAGAGGCACACTAATTTGACAGGCTTGGCAATATCCTAGGCTCGAGATTTGGATAATGAACGAAAGAATAAGATTGCAGATACAAGCTGCGGAAATGAGATTCCGATCGTATAAGGAGCACCATCAGAATACGGCCGGCGTGAGAAACTCAATGTCGAGCAGCTAATTCTCCAGACCGAAAGGTCCATGCTTCGGTGCGGTTTGACTTTGTTAAACGCATTCCCCCAATCAGGATCCCAAAAATTGCTCTCATCTAGATGAGATGTTTAGATCAAGTCCATAATCCCTCCTCTACCCATATTTGATGATTTAGAGTAGATGGCGAAGAATCGAGAGTTATGAAGGGGCCGCTTGAGCAACCTACACCTGCGACCCACAGTGGCCATTTTTTATCATCATCATTCTATCACCATCATTCTATTAAGCACAATAGATCTTTTAGGTCGACGTGCATCCTAATGCTCCGGCAAGTCAGACAATGGGCCATTGAAAATTAATGAATACCATTTCTAAACCCTTCAGGTTAAGGGAGGTAACTTTTGAATTTAAATAATATCGCGCCAGGAATATCCTTTGCTGCTAGGCAGACATGGAATTGTCTTTAAGGCATCCTTATGACCTTGTTCCAAGCTCCAGTTAAGGCACTGATTAACAACTTCGAAACTGGTGGATGGGCTTAAAAGCCTACTAAATTTTATCGCAAGCCTAAATAAACTTCAGGTTACACCATCAACCAAAAAATCAAATTCACCGTTTAACTTGTAAGACTAGGAAGTTTTCAGAGACCCTATACTTAGGCTGGAGTTGACAATATCTGCGCTTAGACGTTTCACTGATGAGAATATTTCTCGTAAATACAGCCATCGATTAAGATATCTTCAACTTTCCCTCAGTATGAAGGACTGACTTTTGGCTTCACTGGCCACTTCACTTTCAGCAAATACATAAAAATTCTACGAGCAAAAAGCGATGTACAAGACGATTCCGCGAAACATTTTAATTCTTTTATTGTCCTGCTTTCTGGCGTCCCAGATGGTCGGATATTTTCTGACGATACCTACGGTGAAGTCCATTTTATAGCTTTTTTCGACAAACAAAGACGAAAAAAATAAATAAATACGGGTGGGCTATCTAGTGATTTATTTTTATTTTTGACACTGACAGCTGTTTCCCGCTCGAAATTTTTACAGAAAGTCAGTATCATACCTCTGCGCAACGAAATGAGTCCCTTTATGCTTGAACAACGTTGGGAACTATTGAAAACTTATTTCCGCTGTGTAGCCCAAACAGTGCGATTTTTGAAAAGAAGTTTTGGCCGAAATGAAGCACTCATGTACGGAAAGTTCGTGACACTGGTATGGTAGTGGACAACACTCATGGTCCCGTGGTCGTACGGTGCGCACATACAGAGAGCGACAGTCTGGTGCGGATTGTGGGGTGGTAGGTGGCATCATTGGACCATTTTTCTTCGAAAATGAGGCTGGGAATATCGTTTCGGTCAACGGTGGCATTACAGAGCCATTTTAACCGACTTTTTGTTTACTGAAATTGAAGACATGGATTTGGACGACCTCTGGTTCATGCAGGATGGCGCGGCTGCATTTATTGCATTTTTAAAAAGAAACTTGTATTTGGCCCACCCTTTATTTCACCTTCATTCGTCAGAAGAAAAGAGTTCTTTCTACTGACATGACGTTCAGACGATCAGATACTGCATAAAGGCTCTTGAGAGCTATATGAAACTGTCGTGGTCAATATTTTTCTATTTCGTTTGTTATAGCGTTGGACATAACTTTTGGCGCAACAGGTCTATACTATAGGACCCTCTTTAGGTACCTACATAGTTTCGCAACCATTTTTCTGTCATAAGATCACATATAGCGAAGCTGGCAATCAAGTCCTTGGAATCGGTCTCTATAAACTCTTTAGTAGCCCAAGGTTGTCGGTCAAATCTTAAAGAAATGGCGAAGCAGTTCAATATTGTACTTTGCTAAGTGTACCGGGTCATAAATGCATCTTAGCGAATTGTAACACTGATGAAATCGCTAAACATGAATACCTACATTACTTTCCTATGTAGAGGTAGGTACCTCAGTTTGCTACTTAAAAACTCATGATCAAGCTGGATGCTATCGAAGGAGAACGAACCATAGACAGAAAAGTTGTACAACAAGTCTAGCTACAAAGCAAATTTGGCCAAAGCTGGATCTGAAACGCTCCATGAGTTTGATAGTTTTCGACAGACTGCATAAATCAGAGATGGAACAGGTGTTATCACTGGGCTGTCTTACAACAAGGCTTGGAATATTTCCGGACGATTTTTATAAAAGCTTTTCGGTGATTAACTAGATAGGGAAGACCAAAATTGTCTTTCCTAAACGAATGAGTATTGAGAGTTGACTGTTAAAAAGAGACCTCTATCTAGACTAACAGTGTTTTAGCACAGTCTTGTCCGAAATATGTGGATTTCCAATCGAAGAGTTGTTTTTACTAATCGCGTTGTTGTTCTGTCGACAATATTATTCTGTTCAGTTGCATTTGTCATTAAATATTAAATAAATATTAACTAAATATTTAATGACAACTCCCCATTCACAGCTGTTGTATAATTTATTTTTAAGCATAAAGCAAATATATTTATTTATGATTTTTCATATATACGTTTTTTAATTCAAAAACAAACGCTCAGAAACCACCCTAATTAACCAATAGTATTTTTTTATTTTTTCACTTTAAATTACGAATTAATTTTTGTTTTGCATTCTATGAGCATGACTCAAATTAATAACTTTATTTCATCGCAATATAATTTCATTCAGAAAATTTAATTTTCAGTTAAAAAAAAAATAACGAGAACAAAAAGTGAAAATTATATCGCCGATATATCTCGCATTTACAAGCAATTCATTTCTATATGTGACAGCAACATAATTAACTGGAACAGCGCAATCAAATCGTGCCAACGGTCATAATAAATGTGCAACAAAAAATCAAAAAAAAAAATATTTTACCACGAACACCAAACGTGCCAACTCTGACAACTCTGACAACAAGCTCGTCTTAATGAATATCATTGGCAGCCAATGAGTAAAAAACAAAACAAAAAATACGAAAAATATTATTTCACCAATTTCATTTGAATTTGTCATAAGATAAACGAATAGGGATGGTGATTGGTAGGTAGGTAGATCTAGGTACCTTACCTACATAGGTGCGGGTATGTGTAGTCGTAAAAATAAATGTTGTTTTATTGAGTACAGTAGATACCTCAATGTATGCGTGATATTTTTTTGCTACGTGTGAATTTTCAGGAATATTCACTTATCAATGAATAAATGAAATTAAAAAATTAATATTTTCATTTATTCTACTCACCATGAACGATTGATAGAGATTCAGTTTCGATTGGAGTTACATACCTTGGAGGGATGTAAATGTAGGATTTTCCGAGAGCTGGCCAATGAATATATCGAACCTCTTAACTATACAGTCCCAAAAAGACCCCCCAGTGATAGTCACCCTTATTCTCTTGTTGAGGTTTGTCGTATATACGACTCATATGTCGTATCGTAATTAAACGATATACAGATTTGTTTGTTAAAAATTTTATTTCTTTTTCTATGTTTTTACTATTATTTCGAGTCGTTTGTCTCAGAAAAATCACCGAAAACCGACTTAAAAATATATATCTTTTACGACAACCGAAAGGGCGCTTTTTCCATATAAAAGTATCCAATCTACAACAAACTTAAGCTAAAGGTTAAAAATGATTAATAGTAAAGCTCATTAACTACACCCATAACTTTAGCTCTGAACTTCCCGAAATAGAACTGTGTGGTAGAAGACCGCCTTCCATCAAGAACACTGCACTTCAACAAAAGATTGTAAAATGGGGATTCGAAAAAGACAAGCGTGGGCAAGTAATAACGCCCTAAACTAAACCGCATTAGATCTAAAGGGGTAAGTATCTTCCAAGTAATCGAAGCACCGTGAAAGAGAAGCGACGCAACGTTTTGGAGGGCTGGTCAATGGTGTATAAGATGAATTCACTTGTATAGATGACTAGCATATATGCCATGTTTCCATGGTACAGTTATGTTATTATAACGACTAGGACTTGGACTTGGTATCTATCAAAACGTACGAAATATTTAACTTGTCAGCTATTTCCATTGCTGTTAGCTTCACTGAGGACGGTTTGAGCTGCTTTTTCAACTGCGTTCTTAGCCTAAAAAACGTTGCAGTATAATCTGTCAGTTGGTTGATTTGATACTGACTTAATTCTTCTGGGACGACTAGTGATTTCACGCCCTTTCTTTTTTTCAGCCATCTGTGAAGATCGGGTACACCTTTTATGATGAGGAGCCAATCATGTCTGTCGTCAGGTACGCAGACTTTGAATTCATTGGCTTCTCACAATCAATTGGTGGCATTTGATCGATCTGGATCTGAGTCAAATATGCGGGAGTGACCGAAAGAAGGGGAGCACCTTTGGCTGTCACGCTCTTAATGTATAGGTAATTTTTTCAGAGCTACTATATCCAGACAAGCAATCTAATTGTTCCTGGTTCAGACATTTAATGATTATGCCCCTCTGTATTCTATTTTGCAGTATAATTTAGAGTTGTATTTTGTTAACAAGTACGACACCCAGTTTCAGTTACTTAGCTTTGGATGAGATATTAAGGAGAATGCTACTCAATTTTATAGTGGGTTCCAATTTTCCTCCACCATATTCCATAACTTCAGTAATAGTCGGACGATTTCTAGAGACTAGAATAAGTATATGTTAAAACATTTTCGCCTGAAAAGGAATTATTTTCATCTTCTAATCTGTTCATATTCATCTGCTAGTTTTTGTCAGATTTTTTTAAATATTCGTCAGAAAAACATGAAATTTCGTCTGAAAATCTGAATAAATCGTCAGCATTATTATGTTTTAAAGAATGAAAGACCGCAATGCCGATTCTCAAAATTTATCTATGAATATTCCCTTTTACTCAAACTTTTGATAATGTTTTCAATAGGTATCTATATTTACGATCGCACTGCGGATACGATTTTTATATTTTTCAGACGATTGCTATTTGTTTTCAGACGTTTTAAAAATTGTTTCAGACGTTTCCAATATCTGATTTTCTGATGATTTCTATTTATTTTCAAACGATTTCTATTAAAATTCAGACGTTTTTTCGATTTTTATTCTGAAAAATACTATGTATTTAGTAGGTGACTACCCTAATACGCTTACTGACAACTGATTTAGGCGCCTCTCTCACATTGAGGCAACAAGCAATAAGCAACAAAGCTATAAGCAAGAAGCAATTTTATTATAGCCTATTCTGACATTGAAGCAATAGTATTGTCAAAAATTTCTAACTATCAGGTCATCTGACTTAGTACGCGGAAACATCTAACTACGTGTCACTACTCGAAGTCAATATTTGTTGCTTTTCATTGCCAGTAATAAATATTGCCGCAATCAGCAATATATTAAGTTACCTCTAATTTAATTTAAAGTAAAATAATTGTTAGGGATAATATTCTGCGTGTTTCCTATTGTCAGTTGCTTATAAATGATTGCCCCAGCGTGAGAGCTGCCTTAGGAATTTTATTTATTAAGATATTCGATCGAAGAAGAGATAGACGTAACTCTCAGTCTCAGTTTGTGTAGTCCCTCGACTAAAGGTTTTCTTAAAAGAGTTCTTCCCGATACTTTTGTCAATTTGTTTTGATACGAAGAAATCTTTTAAGCCAATTCAATAAGCAATATTTCGTATGGGCTCTTCAAAAGTTTCAAGGCTATCAACAGAATGAATGCACGACTTATTGAACTCCGTGTTTTTTTTTTTTTTTTGTTCAGCTGACTGAAAAATGAATTAACCAATAAGGCGACATCAATCATTTGAATAACAAGCAAGTAGGTACTACATCCCTCTTCCTTTATGTAAGTGGTTTCCAATATTTTCCATACTATGACTTCCTATACAGTTTATAAAAATTTTACGACGACGCCGATGGAACAAAGCACAGCTACATGGTGGGCGTAAGTATTTTGACAAAACTAAAGTTAATTCTACTCATAATTTGAACTTACTTTATGTAAATTTTGGCATTGATGGAAAGGTCATTTAAATTACATTTCAATGATACAAAACTTTTCTTAACCGTTAACCCATTAAGTACCTACCCATTGAAAATTTAGAATTTTTGTGAAACTCTCCTTTTTAAACTTTTTTTCTCGATCTTAAACAAAAAATGTTTTGATGCAAAAAGTTTCTCCAAACAATTCTAATATTGACTGCAAAAATATTTTTTCCAAAATCTATTTGCTCATATTTTTGATGATTTTTTGAAAATTGCTAAAAGTAACTATTTTAGCCACTTTTTCCTCTTTTTCATACAAAATTTTTCTGAGATCATTCCATTCCAAAAAATCATAAAAAATATTTGCAAAGAGATTTTTGAAAAATACATTTTTTCGAGAAACTTTTTGCATCAAAAAGTTTTTTGTTTGAGACCGCAAAATACCAACTTCTTGTGCAAAACACAATTACCAACATCGATTCGACCCGGCCGAAATTATTTTTTCAAATCGAGCTCAAAGATGATGGAACGTCGTGTGCAGGCGACTCGTGCGACGCCCCAGGATGTCGCGACGCACACTTAGGCTAGGGAACCACTGCTTTATATAATAAAATGCCGAAAAAAAATCGATTTAATAGAAATATGGTTTTGCTTAAGGCTATCAGGAAGCTGCTGGTTGTACTCATTCAAATAAATTTTCACGTTCACTGTATGTAGGTATACAAACAACCAACACGCATATCCGTCGGGATCTCGGTAGGGATAACCTATAATAATGTAAATATTTAATCTTCTCTCAACTGGTATAGACTAACAGAATCCTAATTAAAATGTTAAAAGATAAACAAATTCTTTGAAAAATAAAAAAGTGAGATAACAAAATAAAAAAAAAAAAACACTCAGTCTATTATAATTGGTATGCAAATAGGGCGCAGTGACCTTCTCGAATGATCCTGAGATGGTGTAATTTTTTAAAATTCTTGATGTGCGATAACGTTCAAATTAACTTGTTAAAGGACACCAAAAAGAAGAAGAAGAAGAAAAAACGGTTCTGCTTGTTTAATTGCATAATTGTTGAACATTTACGGGGAGTGTATCTGTATATCTATGACTTGTATCTTTATGTTTCCAAGTTTACTTTACTTGATAGTGAGTTTTTTTTTTCGATAAATTGTAGTTAGGTTCGCGTCGAAAGTCCTGTTCTCAACAGATACTCGGAAACAAACAGGTAACAGGAAGGAAGGATATCGGCGTACTGTGTACCCTACCATGCAAACAATTTTATTTCACATACAAAAAAATGGGTTCGGTTGATGTTTGGATAAACACTGACACTGAACGGGGGAACCTAAGCAAATAAAACTGATTGCATAGTTTTTTTGTACTGCGATTGTATTCTGGATAATGAAATACGCGTGTATTGTTCTACTATTTACTTAATACAGTATTATGTATTTTTTTTTTTTCGGTTACATTGGGGTGTGTTTTTTTTTTGTAGGTTATTTGTAGAGAGAATGGAGGTTGCCCTGTTAATTGGTTGATGTATAACAGGTAGCGTGGAACGAACTATACGCATTTTATTTGAAGGGACCCAGACACGGGTAAGTAAATTTCTCAAAATTATATACAGACTCAAATGAGAGCAATTTGTAGAAGATTTCGTACAGATAAATCCATTCCGGGCAATTTTGGCTTGTGCGTACTCATTTACGAAATACCCTGAAAATAAGTCAGTTAAAAGCTAATGCTAAGCGATATCCTATAGGGAACTGTTGCGTCAAAGATCAATGACGAACAAATTTTTTATATTTAGAATTTTCCGTTCAATGCGATATGGGCGGACGCCATTTTCATTTAAAGTCGGGGTCGCTTATGGCCGCGATTTTGTTTTGAAAAGTCTTCAAGACAGTCCACAAGTAACCTAATAGAAGGTTTTTTCTTGAGTAGTACAAGAAGTATAATTGTGGACAATGACAAGACATTTATACGTGACATATATGTAGATACGAAGCTAAAAATGCTAAAAATTAAAAGAAAAATCTGCAATAGCAATTTTCCTAATCAAGGCGAGACTTTATGTGCACTAGCATTTAATTAACTTATGGGCTTGTATTCTAAGCTTCTGAATTCAGTCGTTTAAACCTTGCATGAAATTACAGGGCCCAGATTCTGTAAAATGAAAACGATCGAACGATATCGATATCGACTATATCTCTGGCCCCTGATCAATTTCTATTTGTCCCATGTAGTCATGTAGGACAACTTCGGCCAACCTTTACCGCTGGCTTGACACTTATCAACCAAAAGTTACTATGTACGTCCATGAACCACTCCTTTGGCAACCATTTCCGACCTAGCCGTCTAATATAGCGTCAATTGTCCGGTCATGCGTATGTCATTCGTCAAGCTGTGACAGAGGAAAGACGATTACGCAGCGTGACACGATTTTTCCATATGTGGACTTCACAACACTACTCTGGTCCATACTGATGTAAATCGAAAGAGCAATCATTTGCACGAACAATAATAGCAACTGGGAAAAACAAGTCAATCGCGACAAGCATGACATGTAGAAAATCGTGCAGTGTCACGCGCGGGACTATCTGTTACATATTGTCCCGTTCCGCTAATGAGGTCCTGAGCTTTTTTTTAATATCCCTGTAACACACATTAGTTGAACAAATACCTAACCTAGTTTACACTGAGTTTTCGTCATAGTTCCGTTTTGATGTAAAGGGTGATTTTTTAAGTGATTGGTTTTTAAAATTGAAGGGAAACAACGAAAATTTCCAAAATTTTATGAAATTTGTATTATGGTCGATAAATCAATTCTTGCCATTTACTTTTTGAATATTATTTCATGTAAATGTTGACCGCGACTGCGCCTTAAGTGGTCGATCCGGAAAGTCCAATTTCGGCATACTTTTTCCAAGATATTGAAAGATATTGGTATCTCACCAATAATACTATAGTCATGTTGTCTTCCAAGACGGCAATAGTTGCTAGCTTATCGGTATAGATGAGTGACTTTACATATTCCACAAAAACTAGTCCAGTGGCGTCAAATCGCAGGATGTAGGCGACTAATTCACAGGTCCAAAACGTGAGATGAATTCTTTGAAAAAAAGAGGACCACCTTTGAGCATTTCTAAGGCCCATTCACCAAATGTTCGACGTTGAGGCAGGCCGCCTGGCTTCAGTTCTTGCACCAGTTGTATTTTGTATGGTTTTAGACCAAGATCCTGGCGTAACATTTTCCATGTGGACGAATGACACATACCTATACAATTACCGAGAAATGCGCCGGATGGACATTTCAGCAATATTTTCCTCTGTAGTCTGTACACGCACTCGATGCAAAAGAGTCGGTAGTCTTATGCCCGCCATAAACTGAAATTGGTGCGAAATTTGGTCACAATGGCTTGAATAGCCTGCTCAGTAGGACAATAAAATGAACGAAGTACTCTGAAAGCATTTTTTACTGAGCACGATTTTTAGTAATAAAATTCAAAAATTTGCAAACGTTGATCGGGCGTAAGTCTACCCATGGTAAAGTGGCAAATTTAATTGAGCACATTTTGCTTTGATTCGTATCACGAATCACTCGTGAACTGTCAAAAAATCAGGCTGAAAAACCAAACAGCAAAAAAAAAGGATGGGTGTCATTATTTTTTCGAACGAATTGAAAACTTTGCAGGTACTCAGCAATTAAATTCATCAAACTTGTGAATCTAAAAAAAAACTTCCAAGTCCAACACAACTTGACCATAAATCAGATAAAATAAATGCACGTGAGAAAGGTAACCGAAGTCCTTTGATATGGGATTTCATCACTTCCACAAGCGCACAAACTTCTTGATTCCACGAAAAGCAAACGCTTTCCAAGCAACCTGCTGTGTGTTAAGACAGCCAACTTCAGAGTGAATTCACTGCATTAAGTGTTTTATCCAGGACAGCAACAAAGGATATAGTTTTATTCGAAAGTTTCAAGGCACGATGAAACAAAAAACATAAAAAGGATATAGAAAAAAAAAATAGTTCTTTGTCTTTCGAAGGAAGAAAATGCGTTTTTTTGTTTCTTCATTTGCATTCTAGGAAACTCACAACCACAAGGAGTAGTTCAAGCTTCCTAGAATCATACAACCAACACACAACTAGCCAACATTGATTGGTCATAACATCCGTCCCATTAAGGAAATCGTTTTATTCACTAGACACATAGACACAGAGGACTAACCATCATTTTGTGGCGATCCGGTCTAAATTCAATTTCCAGTCACAGAGCTCAACATAGCTTGGTGGTTTTTTAACGAATTTCATAGATACATTTTGTGTCTCGGTATTGTTGCCAAAAAACTTGATTTAGGTCGATAGAGGGTTCAATGAGGAGTAATGTAATTGGTATCTAAGCCAAACCGTTATTCGGGATGATTTTAACCGCATAGTTGTTCTTTGTGACACATGGGAATACCATGGAGAGGTGACAGCGACAGGGTAAAGTAGCTCACACACCATTACCTCCCATGAACCTCACAAATCAGCGAAAGCTAATGGGACTTATTTTTTGGCCAAACAAGGAATCACCAGCCATAAACCGTAAACCAAAAACCGTTTACACGTAATTTCCACTGATTTTACGCTTCAAGTGTTTTAACACGCTCCCCGGTTGGGGTCTAGAAAATACGTCATGATGATTTCTAGTTCTGCGGCTGTGTATAGCCAATTTTAGATACGCACTTTCATAGTATAGCTAAAACCTATGGTTGTGGTAAATCCATAAATATTCACACTTTGTGGCTACGACAAATGTAGATTTAGAAGTTAGATATGCAGGTCACATTATGGTCTGTCGCCCTCAAAGGGACCGTTCATAAAAGTTTGTCACGACGTTTCTTTTTGCAACAAAATGTCGGAATTATTTTTATTTGTTGCCCTAAAACCACAATTGCAAATACAAAAATATTGCAACACCTATATGCACACGTTATGAAGTATCGCACGCAATTTTTTTGGTTATGCAATTCGATGACCATTGTGTGTTGACTGTGGTCTGGTTTATGAAAATAAAAATGTCAATGTTTGTGCGCATTTGCTTGAAACGAATGGAATTGAAATTATTTATTTATGGGAATTCAGATTGAATTGTGATGTGTGATGTACAGGAGGAGAATTAATAACAAATGAAACTGATGCCAGAGGGATGCATACATAGCGCCGGCCGGCCGTTTGGCGGTAAGCATGACATTTTCAAAATGCGTTTTTAGAAATCCCATGGGCGGTTTTGAGTGCAATTCCAATGGGTTTAGTTTGCGGTGTCTTTTATTTTGAAAAAAATCCTGGTATAGAATAAATAATGTAGTGTGCACTGCATTTAAAGGCAGACCTGGCTATCTAAAATAGTACAATTATTAAAGTTCCATCGGATACCTTGTCATGTTTGAACAGGGGAGTGGAATTTTCAAGTAACTAACAGAAATATTGACTGAAACAATTTTTTGTTGGAATCTAGGGTCGTCTATGAACATTTTGATTGAACTAAATTTATGTCCAATGATTAGTCATTAGTTAATTGTGATGTTCAAATATCTAGGAATCATACTCGATGAAAAACTTACATGGAACTCTCACCTTACCAAGACTATCGACAAGGCCAGGATATCCCTATGGACCAACAAAAGTCTACTCTTGTACACGGATGTACAAGGCAATAATAAAACCTATAATCACGCATGCACCCGCGCGCCGTTTGGTGATATAAAGCAAAGCAGAGGTCCGTACAGGCTAAACTCAACCAAATACAGAGACTAGCATGTGTCTGTGCAACTGGAGCAATGAAAACTGGATCAATAGCTGCACTTGAGGTTATGCTAAACATCCCACTACTTCATCTAGAACTCATGAAAGAATCAATGGTTAATGCCTATATGCTCACAACAGAAGATGAATCAAACTCCAACGTAGTCCACACTGATATCCTACAGGAATTCAAAATTAACTACTTGGAATGCATCTAATAGAAAATTTCTATACCACGACATAACTTCCGACACAACTTTAAGGTTACATTCCCAGACCGTCTAAACTAGGAACAAAACAAACCAACATTCAGTTGTATGATACACAGATGGATCCAAA
The DNA here is from genome assembly GCA_949372485.1 of Cheilosia soror. Classification (NCBI taxonomy): domain Eukaryota; kingdom Metazoa; phylum Arthropoda; class Insecta; order Diptera; family Syrphidae; genus Cheilosia; species Cheilosia soror. The sequence continues at coordinate 121,331,419 of OX443561.1, forward strand.
ACAAATGAAGGAGTTGGAGCCGGAGTATACGGTCCTCGCCCTAAAACATCCCTGTTTCGTATTTCAGGCTGAAATACCTACATGCAATAGAGCTTTGCATTCGAGGGAATCTAAACAGAGCTATAACAAATAAGAACATTTTTTGCATTCTCTCTGATAGCAGGGCAGCTCTACTTGTAATTAACTGCTCTGGGACTGCCTTCAAATTTTGGAAATACTGGCCAGTGGCCATAACTATTTACCCCTGGCCCACCGTTCAATCGCCGAATATTGTAATATGAAGGAAAATCGCAAGTTTTACAAAATTTATAGAAAGCGAAAACTGTCAGACCACTAACTGACAAAACGCGCACTTTCATTGATTCCAATGACGCCAAAGTCTACCACGTTCCGTTTATAACTTTTGGAGAAATTCACATTTTAAAACATAATGCAGCCTGCAATAAATCTTAACACCCTGTATACGTATAACATTCTTGTAGCGAACCTGTCAGACTGAATTCACAATCTACCCGTTTCACACACGATTCTATTGAGCTTAATTTCAAAATACCAATTGAAACGGCAAGAATTAAAACTAAAACTAGTTTCAGCTTGAAAAAAATGTTTCATATGAACGAAGTGCCAAAATTAGCGAACATTTGTCCTTCTCTAATTCGCTGTGTTATGATGAATATGTAACCACATTTATAGCCAACTAAGCAATTTAAGTGTATTTATGATATGAACAGAAAATTGGACTGTGTACTAAAACTCTCATATATAAAAATGGAAATTACGACTCACTCACTGACTCATCAACTCCCAGTGGAAACCCTTTGGCTCAGAAAGCTGACATTTTGCACAGAGGTTTCTTTATGATGTATACAAAGGGGGGTCAAACTCAAAGTTTGTATAAGAAGATTTTTATTTTTCATCCGATCGACTTCAAATTCGGTTTGTGTACTCCATTTAAGAAATTAAGAAAATCAATTTCTCCGATTTTGGAAATTTTGCTTGAGAGCCGAGTTATGGGGATGACGCCTTTTAAGGGGGCTTCCTCGTGACATTACTTCATTTAAACTACGATAATGGTTTTAAATGTAAGTCAACACAAAAGAAAAACTTGAAACCATTTTAGGCAATACTTCCGCAGATACCAGCGCTTCACTTACAAATTGATCATATAATTGTTAACCTGTTTTCTCCAATAGGTTGTTAAACATCTTTTTCAGAGATACTAACTGTTTCTTAGCTACTCTCTTAGGTAGGTTTCTCCTGGGATATATAAAATAGAAAACTAACTGACTGACAGGGAAGCTCTGTAAACTAAATCCTGAAGGCTGCGCGGGCGAAACCGAGGGAAAAAGCTATGATAGGTGCAAATTCATAATTGTGTACAAACCATTATCCGCAAGAAAATCGCTCTGTTCGAGTATAGTGAGACTGTATTTGTCCAGAAATCGGCGAACTATTGCGGCTAAAAAAAAATTGCTCACGTGAATTTAGTCCCAAAGTCTGGGAACGTCTTTTACCCTCCCTCATATCAACTGTCCTCCTACGCCTACGCCTACCTCAACTAACTACAGAAATGTCAGTAGATGAAAATCCACAGCCCACAGGTAGATCGTAGATGTCGCTAAATAGAGATCAATAAGAGAGTGACATAAATCAAGTGAAGCGAGAAGCCTTTGGATAAAATACGTACATAGCGAGTGTCAAAAGAGAGTAAACACAGACGTTTCTTTGAGTTTTCTTTAGTTTCTAGAAACAGGTCTAAAAAACCAAAAATTTGATTTTAAAATTTTGACAATATCAATAATTAAACATATTTCATGTCGACAGGAAAAAATACTTTAGAAATATTTAAAACAAATTGTATCCAAACTCCAAAGACAAATGAAAGCCGCATTGGTGTTCAGTTCACTCACTTTTCACGCTCACTATATCCGTACCAAGAGACAGACGAAAGAGAAAACAATATGTTACATGTCGTTGTATTATGGTAACGATTCCGCCACAAGTGCCACAATGGCTAGGGTAAAAATTCTAATAAGTCTGATAGCTGGCTGATATGATGTGTTGGAATTTTTTATTGGGCTAGACTGGTTACGCTAGACTGATTCGATTCCCGGAAAAACACAAATTAACTCTTAAAGTTTTTTCTACTGCGCCACCTCTCGCGAACGTCTGACAAACATCCGAGAGTATAACTGTCATGAAAAAGCTTCTCAATTAAGCCGTTCGGACTCGGCATAAAATTGTAGGTCCCTTCCATTCGTCCCAAAAATAGAAACTCACACAAAACGAATGGTTGCGAGAAGGTAGGCCTAGGGTGTCTACACGCCTGTTGCGCCACCTATTTATTTTTTTTTTTTTTAGACTGGTTACGTGAGCCGTTTCTTCAACTGACAAATTACAGTCCAGTATTTATAGACTGAGTTAGGTTAGTTTAGTAGGCGAGGAGTAATCCGTGCAACATTCAGGTCAACACTGACCGTAACCGATTGTGATGCTCGTAGGGGAAAGAGGATGAACGTTGCCCATTATAACCCTGTATTCAAATTACTTGCTGTGCTGCTATACATACAAACCATCCTAATGATTTGACAAAGTTCATTATCTTGTCTATTAGTGTTCTGGAAAGCTCGTCTAGGTCGTTGAAGAAGTAACTCCCTAGGAATTTATACCTGGTGTGTTGGAGATGTGACATGGGATGTGGGTTCTACCATTAAGAGCCCCTCATCATCGATTGTGTGACTGACGTAGAAAAAGTGATATGCCCCAACAATATATTTTATACGTTCAGGGTAAATCTTAGTCTATTTTAGACGAGTCGAGTTTTGAATGCACCCAATATAAGCTCTCATTTCAGATATCAATTTTTACAACAACAATTAAGAGTAATGAGAATGTCGCTATCTTGTATTCTTGTAATCGTCCCCATTGCATCGACAGATAATAGATATGTCAAAGTTAACTTATTCAAAAATCGCTTATCTGTTGCACAAAATCTTTTTCAAGAGTAAGGGAAAGTTTCAAAGGTTCCGGATAAAGTTTCGGATAGTTATCTGACACAATCTATCTAACAGATAATGGTTACAATTTTTTGTTTTTTATCCTTTCGAAACACATGTCATTTGTTTTGTCTTTGGCAATGTGCAAAAATAGTGAAAAATCAGAAAATTCAAAGCACAAACGACTTACTCTTAATCAACGAGTTTTTCAAAATAATTTGGTCTTGGGCAAAATACTCTATGTCTGCGGGGTTCATACTCGTAAATTCGTCTTCTACAAAATTCAAATAAAACCATGTCCTAACATGGTGACTACAATCTACCCCCTTCTAGCTACTTCAAATAAATATTTTTGCTTATCTTCCAGATAAAGGCTTTAACAGACACATGTACCGGCTGATAGACTATCAGAGAATTTATCTGTCAGATATCACTATCCGAGACCTTTGAAGCCAAAAGTTTAAGTTTGTATAGATAGGCTATCAGAGACTTTATCAGCTGATCTTGAAACAGGCTCTAAAGCTACAGAAATACTGTTTTGTTATGGAACTGTCATCGACATTTCAACATTGCAGCCAATGAATGTGCTTCATTTAACGATTAAGAAATTTCTATCCTCTTAAAGTAAATGCTAGAACTGCTATATCCATCGCAGTTAGCATTATGCGTTGATTATCGGTCACCTTTCAAAAGCTGGCGTGAATTCTAAGGGTTTCATTTAATGATCCTATAGGTTGTTAATATTTTTAATAAAATATTACTTACTCAAAACAAATAATGATTTGTAGAATTTCAAGATTTTAAGTAAGTTAATTACCTGCAAAAAAAAGAAAACATAAATTAATTGTTTAATTTATTTAATTTTCATTAAAGTTGTATAGAAAAATAAAAAATGCCAACAACCAAATATTTTAAAACATCATGCAATCATAATGAAATTTCATAAAGGATGGGTTTTAGGTACGAAAGTTATTTTCCAAATATGTAATTGGATTGCAAAGTGATGTAGCAAATTCTGTTAAAATATTTTCCATTTTAATTTAACAACTACCCTTTATATTTCAAGCACAAAGAACCCACCTACCGATGACTCGTTGTAACAAAATGCAAGTCATAGAGGTTTTCTGGTTTTCTTTTTTTTAATTGCGATCTCTTAGAAGGGACCAGCTTACCGTAGCTTAAGTATGGGTCAATGATTATTCAAAATTCATTTTCATTTACTTAACAATAATTTTATTTTGAGAAGAAAGTATTATGAAACTCCTGGCTCAACGATGGAATTAAATTGTAATTTTCTGAACCGTTAATACTTGTTGAAAAGGGTGTCGACGTCGAGTAAAAAAAGTGTACTTCAAGTACCTATACCTACACAAAATATACAATTGAGTTGCATTGTTTATTTGTTTGTTAAAGACTTTCATTGTAAAATTGTCTACGCATTGTTAATTTCTAATTTGAAAGGCATTTTGTTCACACTGTCAGACGTACTAAACAGTGTGCAGGGGGTAATGTGTTTTTAATAAGACGCTTGGTTGCATGCATGCAAAGTTGCTATGAGGAGAAAATACATAATGGCAGGGGTTTGGTGCGAAACTTTTGGTAAGTATATGGCAATTATTGGTATTGTTGGCAAATTGTTAAGGTTGCAGCATAAATAAGTGGCTTTGAAGCACATTATTTGTGAATACCTTTAAAGCCCTTTAAGGCGGTAAAGGTTTGATATGACTTAAATTGGTCAAAGTTAATGATGATGATGTAATCGTACCATAGGGAAAGTGTTTCTTCGTCCATAAGTAGGTACGATTAGGTAAAGGGTCGTTAGTGTGGGGTTTTCAGACATCCAGGTGCTAAAGTGGAACACATCTTATAGGACGGAATTAAGAACGAATGTCGCCTCAATTATGTAGAGGAGAGTTCTCGAATTTTTGTTTCAATAATTATGGAATCCGTCATCAAAAAAGTACGTGTGTCCTTAGTGAAATGTTTTTGAAGTTATACTTCTTTTGGGGTGAAATTCTCACTGTTGCGGAAATAGAATTCATATTGCTGCGGAAGTCGAAATTTCATTCTTTCTAAGGAACGATTCTATTGATGTGTGGAAATTTAAAAAATTTCATTGGTACTTTTGTTTTGAACCAGTTACCAGGGACTTCTCGCTTAATAATCCGATGTAGTGACAACTGAGCTACTGAGCCCATAATTTCGTTTGTTCTTTTGTTGTCTCTTCACTCTTATATTGGTCCCCATATTCGCAGCAACCGATGCACAACATCTGTTTCATCTGCAGTACTATTTGCATGGGACCTTGATCATACTTTCATACTTTCGTACTTTCTGCACATTGAGCAGTGTTTTTAAGCCGTGGGAAATTTACCTTTTCGTGGGAATTTCGATGGTAAAAAAGCATCTCATGGGGAAAAAGAAAAAAAATTGTGTTCCAGGATAATTCCGTGGAAATGTCTGCTACTTTCTTTTTATAGTACATAGCGAACCCCCTGTACACTTCGTAGTGCAAAATAGAAAAATGCCTGTCGAAGAAAAATGCCTCCTGACCCCTTTGTCTATTTTTCACCAATCTTCACAGGAACACAATCGATTCGGTGGTTTTCGAGATATAAGATTTTGAATTTTTTTTTTTTTTTTTTTTTTGAAGTTAAAGTGCCAAGCCGCTTTGTCCAATTTTGACCTATCTTTACAGGAATACTCCTATGCCAATACCTAAGATTGTATGTAAATTTAAACTCAATCTATTTGGCGGTTTTCGAGATATAAGATTTTGAAAGCATTTTTTGCATGGGAGGTGCCACCCCCCCTATAACTCATGAACCAATATACCTACAAAGACCGTATATACTTATAAACCATGGTATTAACGTCACCTTTCATCGGGAGTTTCCAGAATAAAAATCGGTTCACGCATTACAGAGAACATTGGTGACAAACACAATCCAACTTATTTTTATATATATAGAAGGAGATGTTATAGGACATGTTGACAAAACCATTCGGATCTGTTGATAAATCTTCTTAAATCGTTGCTAGATCTTCTAAGCCGTCGAAGAACCGTGCTCACATACAAGAGAAGCGGCGTTCTTGGAGGACTGGGCTGAGCAGTGGCACAGGAGATGTTCCACAGATTCTATTCCCTCTTAATCTCTGCAACTTCTGCTGAAGTCATTTGTAAAGATACCTAGTCTTTTGGCCATGTTTCTAATGATGCAGTGTCTGGTTTATTACCCAACAAGCACTCGAATTTTGTTTCTATCAAAAGATGTTAGGGTCTTTGACCTTTTAGTGTCAATTGCGAGCCACAAGCTAAAAGTTTAGTATACCTACAGCCGGAAGTGTTGTTCCATCGTTCTTTAGCCAAGTTTAATGTCACATCGTCAATGACGCCCTAAGCTGCGTTGAAAGCTGGTAGTACTTGTCTGTGAGCTAATAGTACGTCCCTCAAGAGCCGCCCATAGCCAGTTTATCTGCTGCCTCGTTCCCTTCTACACCAACATGCCCAGGAATCCAGCAGAGTATTACTGTGTAATGGCTTAATGCTCTCAAATGCCGAGAGCCACTGGCTTACGGATTTGGAGCTCATCAGATTGGAATTAATTGCTTTAAGTGCTGCTTGGCTGTCCATGCAGAATTTTGAGCTGCTTTCTTAACCACGTAGATCTCTGCCTGGAAAACGCTGCACCAGTCTGCCAGTCAGTATGAATGGCTGATATTTAGTTCTTCTGAGAAGACTCCTGCTCCCGTTGCATTCTCCATCTTTAAGCCATCTGTGAAGATGGGTATACCTTTTATGGCAGTACTCGGGGAAAGCCAGTCCTTCCTGTCCGGTATACAGAATGTCTTCTTGTCAAAGTCATAAGTCGGTGTCTTGTAGTCTTTGAGTGGCAAGAGTCTGCTCTGATCAAAGATGTGAAGTATACGTAAGTGAGCGAACGATTCAGGCTTCCAAATTTTGTTCTCTGGAGTCTGAGAGCACCTTTGGCTGTCACTTTCTTAGAGTATAGCTCGATGGGTTGTAGGTTCAACAACGCTTCTATAATCTTATATCTTCTGGTGAACAGGATGAGTTCAGTCTCGTTGGCGTTAACCAATAAACCATTGTTCTCCGTCCACTTTGATAGCTCTGATAACGCAGATTCCATGATTTCACTAATGGTGTGAAGATATTTTGCTGAAATCTATTTCAATATTAAACTGCATGTACCCTGCTCCTTGGATACTTTCAACAAATTTTGAATTATGTCCACAGATGCCCTTAAAATCGATCAACTTACCTTAACAATTTCAGCGCCTTGAACACTGTAGTCTAAGACATTTTTATAAAGCCTATGCCATTCCAAATGCATGCCCATCGATCCGATCACATTCGATCTAGCTGGCCCTCTGTTATGATAACGACATTACTTTTAATCCTTATCATCGAATCACTTAGGGCAACTCCTCGAAAGCACCATAATTCTTTTCGGATACCTACATTCTCTTCTTCTTAGACTGGCATTTATTGCACACAGAGAACGGGAAAATTTATCTACTTATACTCGCACTCGTGTAGTCCACTCTCCTTTGCGTTCGTTGTAAGGACTTCGATCGGAAATGACATCCCATCGATGGAACCCACATGTCGTTCCTATAGACTATGTACACCCCCACCGCTAGGAGTAGGAGCTGACTGTGTACTTCGTTAGCCTGTTCTTATGTCGGACTTAGTTCGCAATTAATGTCGAAATCGTTTCTTTTTTTTTTTTGCCTTTCAGAAGACTCGTTTCGAAAGGAAAAGGTACTAAATATCGGCATTATTGCCACTCGTTCGCACCCAAAGGGGGAAGGAAGTTTTAGACATTTTCCAGCCGAATGAACAGCGACTCGTTCCACTCGACTCTAACTAATTGCAAGGACTTCCATATCGAACTTAGTATAGCGCGATGAGCAGTTACACTACACTCTATAGTGGAGTTTGTTATCCAGTCTGGATAATTGTGCACTGAGGGGAAAAATAATGAATGGCGCTCATAATCATAATAATAATCCGGTGCGAGGATATAATAGTCGACGGGGGAATGTATGTATGTACGTAACATGCCAACCAAACCATATCCTTTCATCTCTCCTCAAGTGATGGGAACATAAACATACGCAGACGGTACGTTCCTATCATAGTGTCTGGATGCGAGATTGCTTCATTTTATTTGTTTTGTTTGACAGTTACCTGGGTAGCGCGATGAGCACGAGGATATTCCACAATGGGCCATTATCCTACTTCCCTTCAGTTTTTTTTTGTGCGTTACTCGCCTCTATTTAAACGGATCCTTTGTATATATTGTATGCATATATTTACAGGCGATTCGGCCAACATGCAGACTTAATTTTCCACAGTAAACTGTAGGCATTCGTGTATTACTCGTTTATATAATGGGGGGAGGTGCACAGGACATTGTAATGTCTCCTTTACGGTAAACTGCGTTTTTATGCCCAACGAACAATAAACGGATGATTTCACAGTTTTTGTTGCGTTTTTAATTGTAAATCGTTTTGCTCTCTCCCTTTTCTTTTTTTGGTCATCATGATAGAGGGACGAATGTTAAATTGCTGTGCGGCTCCCGTTTGACAACAGAGATTCACTGTTTGATGCATGAATGGAAATCAAGTACAACAGCAGTGTACCCATTAAACACATACACACAGGGTGGACGTTGATGTATTAATTTGTCGTATTCATTAACAGGGATTACAGGGGCATCACAAGGGATTGACAGCCTAAAGGCTTCCCGAATAAAATACGTACGCTGTGGGATGTGCCTGTGCTATTGGTGGTTGGACAAACTATACCTACAGCTAATAACAGATGCAATATGAAAATCTAGGTTAAGGTTGACAGATTTTGCGTATTGTTTTCGGGGCTTAGTCGGATGGATGATGGTCTATTTATTTGGAAATTTTTCGACACGATTAGGTTGGTAGCTTCTAGCTTGTAATTTGTAAGCACATTTGGATTTGTACGGCTTAGGTCGCTGCATTTGACCCTCATTCAATGTGTCGCACTCATTTGTATTGCTAATAGAAGCGCGAATTTTGGCAACTTTGAGGGTTATTTAGGAGAAAATCGATTTTACAGTCAAGATGCATGAAAGTCGCAGTTAGGAGGAAAACGATCGACAGGTAGGAATCTCCGGCATCATATTGATGACTCTCCGACATATGGAGCTCGTTGAATAGGTATACTTCATTGGAGCAAATAAATTGTTATAAGCTCCAGTCTGAGAGGCATGACATCTTGAGCTTTCGGTATGTGGGTGAACGACTTTGACATTGACGTCAGTCTGATGTGCACTCACGTCGTATGACAATACTAGACAAGACTGGTGCTACAAGTTTGCCCCTAAAACATATGAGCAATGTAATGACTATGAACTATGACATTAGAATGTCCTTGGTAAATTTAAAGCCAGAAAAGGCAAGAAGAGTAGAAGGATAATGCTACTGTAGCCAGCACTCTCTGTAATCAGGTCATCAAACAGCCTACCAAATTGTTTATGTCGCGATTGACATTCAAAGCTGCCAACTTATATGTACGCGGACTATCCCTTGTTGTATAGACAAGGTAGGAATGATGTGCCAAACTCGTCAGGTTGTGAAGAACAATCGCCGCTCAATCAAGGTTGGGAGATCAATCTCCAGAGACCTTCGATGTCAGAAAATGATTCTTCTTCGACATCATATTTAAGAAAATTGTGCGAAATTTACAAATGTTTACAGAGCCAACATTTTTCACAAGTCTGTACAATTAATTGTAGGTATATCCGGATGGCATCAACATCATTGACAGAATTTGACGAGTTGTGGCCGGCGATTTTGCAATTTAGTCGTGAACGAGGACAAAACCAAGTATATGATGTCTACAAGAAGGAGCATAATATACATAATATTAACGAATCGGACAAAACGTCATGATTGACAACTTCAACTTTGGGGTGGTTAGGGACTTTGTCTACATCAACTCCTCTTTAAACTCTAAAAATAGCATCTCATAATCAATCGATGACCTACACTTGCCCATCGCTCTTTGGCCTAAGAAAGCAATTCAGTAGTAAGGGCTTGTTAAGGAACACTAAGGAGACTATACCTATATATAAGACGCTGATTATTTACGAAGGCGGATGGTCGCTTTGAACGCAAAATTATTTGACTTATTTTCGGTCCCATTTTCATTGACGGGATTTGGACACTTTCTTTCTGTAAATCCTAAAAAGACGACTATCGTCCCTTTTACCAAACTGAGAAAACTAGATTTCCTAACTCGCCCCAGTATGTATGGCGAAAACATTGAATTTTCACGGGAAGCCAAATATCTGGGTATCATCCTTGACAGTAAATTATCATCGAATCCACAAATAGAACGCATCGCAAACAGCACCACCAGATCTCTTTGGATCTGCCGTCGAGTCTGCGGTAACAATTGGGGCATAAGCCCCCATTGATGTACTGGCTATATTCGTTTGTGGTAAGACCAGCGGTCACCTACGCTGCCGTGGTCTGGTGGATAAAGACTAACGAAGTCACTGCAGTCAAAAAGCTAGAACGGATTTAACCTATAGCCGGAAACTGCATGACGGGCTGTCAACGCTCCACCTCGATCACTGCACTGAATGTCATCCTAGGCTTATCACCTATTCAAGTACCTACACATTTAAATGGAAGCAAGACTAAGCATTCATCGTCCATTCGAATAATATCGACCGCTATACCTATCATGGAGGTCACCTGTCTTGATTGACACTATGGAGCCTGAAAGAGCATTCAGCATGTTTCTAGACGACATATGTTACCGGAATATGGCTTTCATAAAAACTTCTCTATCATCATCCCGCCAAGGGAAGAAAAATACAAACCCAATCCATCGCGACTTGACCTAGTCTGGTACACAGATGGTTCCAAGATGGATTCGGGGACTGGATCTGGCATTTTTGGAGAATAGCTACAAGCGAAGTTTTCAATCAGCCTAGGAAAGTTCTCGTCCATATTCCAGGCTGAAGTCCTTGCCATCAACCACTGCGCTAGAATAAATTTATGTTCTAATACAAGTGGTAAAACCATATTTATCTTCTCAGACAGTCAAGCTGCTCTTAAAGCTCTGAACTTATCTGTTATAAAATCGAAGCTGGTCCTAGAAACTTACATGGCCTTTTACGAACGTGCTAAGAAAAACCTAGTCATCCTAGACTAGATTCCAGCCCACAGGGGCTTTACTGGAAACGAAGCGGCTGACTTACTGGCCGAAGTCGGCGCGACAACGCCACTCGTCGGACCTGCAGAACTGAACCCCTCCAAAATCCTATTTTATAACTAATTTGGATAAAAACAACCTAAGAATCCTGACAGGAATTGTTGCCATGGTCTTATGAAAAAACACTTTCACCGAATCGGAGTCTCACCAGACCCCACATGTAGCGACTGTGCCTAGAGAGTGATGAATCCTCCCTTCACATTCTCATAAATGTCAAGTAGCAATGTAATTTTTATATTTGGATGATCAGCGCCGTCTATCGGAAAACCTTTTTACTTCATAGCATAGATTGGAGGTTCCGCGTCCCCTAATTACAATTTTGACCAAACTTTTATTAAAAAGACCACTCACGAGCCAATGCCTAAGAAAGCCTGCAAAATTTAGTTAAATCGGTTCAGTGGTTTTCGAGAAATGTATAAAATTTTAAATGTTTTTGTTTTTTGTATGATGCCACCCCCCTTTGTCCCCTTTAGAACTCGTCCGCCCACTTTAAGTAACCTATAGTGTCACAATTACAATTGCCGAAAGAACTTTTACAATCGGCCTTTTAAAATTACCTCCTCCTCAAATTTAATGATAGCTTGGGTTCCTAAGAAACTTACCCTACTCTATGGCAATTGGTAACAAATGCAATTTTTCGGTTTCAAGACTGTTAAGTGACAACTGCATCTAATATTAAAAGTGTAACTACAGCTACTCTTTCCTTGTTCATATCTTTCACCATATATTTACCAAATGCCAGCTGGACGTAATTACAGGCATTTGCCTATCAAAACTACCCCATTAATTATTGCATCGCATTTGGAATGGGTTTAGATACTTTGGACTATCGTTAACTGCTTTCCATTGAAACCCTTGCCTCGAACAGAAATTGGATACCTCTATCTCTCCCATTGCAATGGGGAAATGCATACACGCGTGCATGGATTAAAAAAAATTGATTCTTGTAGGACAATCATTGAGAGAGGAAACCGGAAACTATTATAATTTCATAGAGAATAAACAACTACATATCACATAACTGTCTATCCAATTTAATAATATTAAAGGAGGTGTGCCAGAGTCAAGACAGACGCCACCAAATTCCATTTTACATCTCCAACTTTGTGCAAATTTCCACTTCAATTCAAATGGCAACATATTAACTTTCCAACTGACTAACAAGCGTTTGCCAAATTCCAAACGCAGTAGGATCAAAAAGTTCAACGGAGCACTTTCAGATTCATTTGCTCACTTTACCCAGGCCAGGACACAACGATGAATACCGAAATGTGTCAGCTCCTATATATGTACTAATGGGGCTGCGTGTGACTCATGCACATGACAGTGGTAGAGAGGTAGAGGCAAAGTGGCTACAAAGGCACTCCACATTTAAATGCCTGGCTGTGGCGATAGAGAATGGAGCTGCATCAGCAGGGGGAGTATAGGTAGACTACAGACTTTCTAAAAACGCTCAAAAGGCTCTCCATTTCTCTGTTATGTTTGGTTCAGTGAGTCCTTAACATATTTTGCCTGTACATCTGCATGTGTGTATATATCACACTCTATCTCCCGCCCCCGCGTGTCCAACACATGCTCCTTAAGTGGTCTTTTTATTTTTGCTCAGACCCGGTGCATGCAATTATTTGATGCACTTTTCCCCGCATGCACATGTATGCTGTATGCCACTCAATAGGAATTGCTTGCCAGACTGGCTTTTGTGTCTTTAGTTTGCAAATTTCCTTGATACGTGCTGTGGCCGGCGGGTGGTGGGATGGCTGGCAAGTATCTTTATCCACCCGCACACACTCACACACACATGCCTATTTCGAAGTTGTTGCTTATGATCTGATAAAAAAAAAGATACCAGCCGACGCGACGCAGACCGGCTTTTGAATGCAACCTTGTTCCCGTATATAGACGGTAAAAGGTGTGCGATACATATCAAGGGACTACGAAGCCAGTTGCAACAAATTGTATTGTATCTATGCGGTTTAGCTTTAGCATACACGTATCTATGCGAATGTTGATTGATCACGATTAAAATATGAGAGCGTCTAAAGAGGAAAGGCGGTCGGCGATTGTGCCTGTGAAATATAAAAGATTGCCAGAGTAGAGTTGCTGTGGTTGTGAGTGGTGGGTGAGTGGTTGGCATGTACATATATTCCAGCAAAGGGCTATAGAAGGAAGTGCATTGTAACCGCGCTTGCTGGATGACATGCGGTTGATTGTTGTCTCCGCTGCTTGGACTGGGTGTGGGTTATTTCCATGTTTCAAGTCAAGTCTGTTCTGCATGTTGTAATTGTATGCCTTAAAGGCGTCTTTTTTGTCTATAGAAAGTAATCACGTAGAGGGCAAGCAGCTTTTATCTTATTTTAAGTCAAAGTGAAACCGATTACACTTTCTTTCATTTGAAGTTAAACTTTTCTCCCACACGTTATGCTCATGAAAGGGAAGGAGATTTAGGAGCCAATTCGGTTCTCATTTTCAAATGGTATTACCTACCTAGCCGTTCATGGTTAAAAGGGTAGGTACATATTCTCATATTCTCATGTCTATAAATTTGAGTGCAGAAAAGTTGTTACTGTTTGGAAAAAGTTTTGCGATGCTCTACCAGAGGTATAAGTACTCATCGGAAGGAACAGCAGAGTACCTACCTATCAGATCTATCTCCACAATATTTTGTTACAATGGCGTAAATGGCGCCGAATTGATAACACACTCACAAAGAAGCGAAATGCAAGCATTGCGAAGCATTCATTCGAATTTAATCATCTGGATAAACAGCGAGTTTGGAAGACGACGAGCAATGTGGAGTTCATAGGTCCAAGCAGAAGCGGCGACTTAGAAAAATCGTAGTCATAATATCAGCCAGTTGAAATATGTAGCTACTGATCAACTAAAATTGAATATGTTCGCACCTATAGATCAAACTATAGATCAACTCAATATAGCCTCACATAACTTATTGAAACAATTGTGGTAAATGAATAAAAATATTGGCGAATTAGTCAACAGTTCTTTCGGTATGGTTGCGCAAAGAATTGATGTACGCGTTGATACCCTTTCAAAAGCAGATATTGAATGACGCATTGAACGGACTCGCCAACCGTTGAGCAACCGTAGCGCACACTGAATTTAAGCGACTACAACCGCAACAACGACGCGACGGTGCGACAATAAAGCCCCATTTAGACGGTCATTTCAATTTCAGTTTCAGTTGAACTATCAGTTAAGCTTTCAATTAAACTGATGTCTAATGGAAAAATTGAAGCGTCTAACTGAAACTGAAACTGATGGAATTCCCATAAATTTTCAGTTCAGTTGTCAGTTTTAGTAGATATTATAGACTGAGGTCTAAATGTACTGTTGAACATCAGTTTAACTGAAAGCTTAACAGATAGCTCAACTGAACCTAAAACTGAAATGAACGTCTAAATGGGGCTAAGCGACATGAGTTGATTAATACCGCGCATTTCGTTATTCATGCCAAAGATATACCTATATAAAAAGTTGAGCGACGCGTTGCAAATATTTTTCCGAGATCCTGGATCATGTGATTCCAGGTTTGACATATACCCTTACTGGTACTTTCTAGAAGTTGTGTTACTTATATGATACTAAGGCTGGCCGCACATTGGACGCGTTTTCGTACGAACAATTCCGACCTTCAAAGTATTATGGAAACGCGCACAATGGGTGCTAGTTTATCGTACTTTACTATACGTACGTATAGTATAATTCCGAAGTCCTGCGTTGAAACATTAAAAATGAATATAGTGAAATATATTAACTATGTTTACGGACACAAAAGGGGTTATGGGACACGGGGTACGGACATTACGGGGTCATTATCACAAACCACGTATATAGGCTGTTTGTGGTCATTATAATAGTAAGTCTTCCACAATTATGATGATATTCAATAAATCCACCTTTTTTTTTTTAAATATATTTAGCGCACCTATTCAGTTCTACTACGATGCCGCCGTAGTCCTCAAATTAGAGAAAATGTATCTTAAAGATACAGATTATTCGTCACACATAAAAGCGATATCACCGGGGCACTGCACTCAATCCGTACGACCATATTCATAAGTTTACACATGATACAAATTCGTATCTAATGTGCAGATAGCCTAGGGCTAAGGCTAGGTGCGTATACCTTCGTTACACAACTGTTCAGTCGCAAAAAATAATACACATGACTTTGTAACGAAATGTCCCCGTTCGTCACACTTTTATGGCCCCCACTGTAAACACTTTGTATGGCCAGTACTGTACACAGCCAACCGCAGACACACCACCCGCTGCTCTGCTATTGCACAAATTTCCTAGACTGTCCAACAAACCAATAATTGTGATAAGAAATTTTCATTCGTCACTTATAAGTCACACTGAGTAATTGGAGGAAATTGCATGATTGAAACGAATGAAATTGCCATTACATACTTGTTGTTTGTTTGTACCAATCTAGTGTACCAGTTAAGGCTCCCACAAAGGAATTGACTTCGGTCTGTCTTGTGAATTTTTGGTGGCTAAGTATCCTTTGGGAAGCTGGCCTTAAGTCAGCAGTGTCAGCATCTTTGACTGTCCTGCTTAGGATCGGAAACACGCTTGTCGCTGGGCCGCAAATCGGAACCACGCTCGTCGTTGGGCAGCAAATCATAGCCACGCTCGTCGTTGGGCCCCAGATCGGAGCCACACTCGTCGCTGGGCTGGGCCGCATTCTGTAATACGGAGCCACGTTTATCGCTGGGCCGCATATAGGAGCCACGCTTGTCGGTGGGCCGGTTCTTGTAATACGGAGCCACGCTTCCCTTTGGTCCGCATATTGTGTATTTGTATACTCAATTTAGGAATCTAATCATTGTTAAGTTAACTATAAGACAGTAGTTTATACGTTGGTTACCTACTTACTGAAATAAAGAATATCTCTTAACCAAAGTTTGGTGTTTCTTTGGGCAAATCCTGGATCCGGAGAGCAAAACCTCGGCCTCAAAAAAAGCACACCACAACTTTCGGAGTTCTTCTCAAAATTAGCTCTACCTTAATGAAGTTGGTTGTCGAATCAGCCCTAGCCCCCAGCGGGGAACTTTATTCTATGGTAATGCAGTCGTTTTTGGGAGATCATACGTACTTTATTTAAAGCATTTTGTATTAGTATTTTATACTACGTCATAGGTGTACCCTTAAGTTCAGATCCATCAGTTAATTGGGTAGATAGTCCAGAAGTTTATTTACGACGATTCTCCATAGAAGAAGTGATAGTGTTCGTCCTTGAATGCAGCATTTAACAGCTTATAAGTACAGAGAAAACCAATAGATCTGTTCAAATGAGCGCCCGCTACGAAAAAAGCGTCTTGTAGTCATATAACGCGCGACCAAATGAGAGCGATGAAAAAGCTACTCGTGTGACACTGGCATTAATATCAACAAGCACATTACGATTACAGCGTTGCGATTAATAATACTTAACTTATGCCCAGTTGCACAGTGACCACTTAAGTATGGATTCTATCTCAAATTCCACTCAATGGTCGATTTCTGTTTCGTACTTCCATATTTAATATTAACTTCATTGGACACTTATGTCGTTTTCGGTTGGTCGTCCAGAACCGTCCGGAAGCAATCCGAACTCTTCTGAAAGCGTTCGATTGGCACTCAACTGTCAGTTCTTCTACTGAAAAGAAGAGAAATTTGCTTCTGAATTTAAAATCAGAATCGCGGAGAGTTCTTCCGGACGGTTCTGGACGACCAACCGAAAATGACATTAAGTTTTACCTTCTCGTAACTCTGGCAGGTGACAAGCTACTCAGCTGTCAACGAGTTGACGTTTATACTGAATGTTGTGGTGTAGTTTTACGTCGGTCGTTTTCAGAAAAGTTAGGCGTCCTTTGGCGATCACAATCCATTTTGAAATTCAAATAATAAATTATCAAAATATGCTGTAAAAGACATTTCTTAAGTGCTGCCAAGTTTTTTGTACCATTTGACGTGAGTATTTTAAAATTACTGTGAAAACCAAAATATATATGAGTAACACTTATGGTCGTCTCCACTCAAACTAAAGGGTGGACCAAATACAAGTATCTTTTTAAAAATGCATTGGGTAGGTATATTGAAAGGAAAATAAAATTTTCGGAATTTATTTCCCACTTAGTTGGACTTAGTTCCCATGTAAGGTCTCCCGGGGAAGACTTATTTTCCTGCACCGGTTTCGAGATGTAGCTCAAGGATTGCTTTTATTATATTGGCCTTGAGTGCTTGAATCCCTTCCTAATTATTGGCATAACATCGGTCCTCCACGGTTCCCCATAAAAAAAAATTTCAAAGGGGTCAAATCAAAGCTCCGAGAAGGCCAATTGACATCGCCAAGACGGCTGATAACACGATTCGGGAATTTGGTGCGCAAAAGATCGATTGTGGCATGGGCTGTGTGGCATGGCGGACCATCCTGCAAGAACCAGAGGTTGTCCAAATCCATGTTTTCAATTTTAGTAAAAAAGAAAAAGTCGATTAACATTGCTCTGTAACGCCCACCGTTGACCGAAACGTTGTTCCCAGCCTTATTTTCGGAGAAAAATTGTCCAATGATGCCACCACTTCACAATCCGCAGCCATATTCTCGTACGGCGACGGTGACCATGAGTGTTATCCATATACCAGTCTCACGAACTTTTTGCACAAACTTGCGTACGTACAGCAGAAGCGGTGGGTGCTTAATTTCGGCCAAAACTTCTTTTCAAAAAACGTACTGTTTGGGCTACACAGCACTTACTTTGGAAATAAGTTTTCAATATTTTCCAACGTTGTTTAAGCGTAAAGTGAATCATTACGTTTCGCGGAGGTATGATACTGACTTTCTGTCAACATTTCGAGCGGAAAACAGCTGTCAGTGGCAAAATAACCTACACCGAAAGAAAAACGTTGGTAAAATCAAGCATGAACCTTATTTGATTTTGCGTCAACCAATGGGCATTGTCATTTCAACAAATGCGACATTGTCAATTTTTTATAAAAAAACATAACGGGTATTTTTGCATAAATCTATCACGCCATTGTCAATTTCGTGTTTAAATAACCACGCATTAGGTTATTCGTATTAAAGCAAGGACGGTAAGCGATTGATTAAGCACGATCATTGTTGATTAACAAATTCAAAATTGTACAATGGTCGTGTTTCTTTTAACACGTCCATGCTTACTTTATCACAGGGAAGCGATTGATCAAGCATGATCATTGTTAATCAACAACGAAAACATTGTACATGTACATTTTTCGTGATTCTTTTACAATGCTCATGTACTGAAGTGTTTGATAATGCATGACCATTGTTCATCACTTCATCAGCAATGGAAACATTGTAATGTTTTTGTGCTTCTTTTAAAGCGTCTATATTTACTTTACCATTTTATTTCTACTCGCACCCAGCTGAAAATACTATAAAAAACTGAAAACTAATATAAATCTACGCAAAATTACATTACATTTACATTAGTATTTATTGAACTTTCATATAACAGTTTGACTTAAGGCTAGTTAACAAAATGGTGATAAATAATTAATATTTTAATATGTTGGCTCAACAACAGGGGCCCAACGAAGTACAATTATTATTTTATAAATAATTATATTTACCTACATAAATTGTGAGTGTTGTCTCGTACCGTATGCACCGTTGGCTGTGTTGACTTCAGGGTATTGAAATCCGGGTGTCGAATCTAAGCAAAATTTCAGAATTATGAGTGGTAAAAGTTTACGAGAAAAAAACTTACTTTAGATGGCGCTCACAATCCGGGGTAGACTCCTGCCTCAACCAACAAGCGCACTAAAAAACAAAACAAAACGTCACTATACACTACAAAGAAAAATACACTGTTGACACTCGCTCGTAACGTAATGTACCTAGTACTTGCACTTCTGACTGAATACTGAAGATTTTTTAGAGAAAAAAGATGACCGACGCCAACGAGGCAATCTGACAAGACAAATTCCGTTAAGCATGTCGCGACTGCGATGTTTGTGGTTGGTTTAAACAAGAAAACATGTAAATTAACTACATTCGTGATAGTTCTACAATGTTTGTGTTTCTTTAACAATGTTTATGCTTGGCTGCATTATTATTTCAACATTTTCGTGATACATTTAACTGAAGCGTGATACTTTAACAACGTTTCTGATTGTTACACGTGACCGCTTTACAACACGTCTTGGCAAGAATGTAGGTTGTGATAATGAGAAATAATTTTATAAGAACATGTCCGTAGATACTTTTAACATGTTCATGATACTTTAATAATACTCAATGAAATTTTACCTTGAAAATGTTTGTGTTTAATTGTACTGTAATCGTTGTACTCCAACCACGAATGTGTTTAATTTATAAGAAATATGGTTGATTTTAAATTTATTGACCACGTCTGTGTTTAATCAAAAACACTTATGGTCAAATTAATTGTAAAGTCCCTAAGTTGTAATTTCATCCTGTTTATTGTTGTTTAACAATGAAATCAACAATTAAATTGTAGGCTAACAATGTTACCATTTTTGAAACAACTACAAAAATGTTCAAACTAAACATATCTGTGATACTTACGAGCATTTTAATCAACAACGCCAAAGTAGTTGTTTCAAACATGCAGCGTTGTTTGATTTAATCACATACGTATTTGATTTGACAATTTTAAGCCCATTGTTAGCTAACAACGAAACATTTTTGATTCAACCAATGTTTTTTCTTTCGGTGTATGATTTAAAAAGAAACCACTAGATGGCCCACCCATACTTGCCTAAGTGCAGACTGTAAAACTGAGCATTAGTGTTGTGTATACGAATACGACCGCTAAATTTGAAAGTGATTTTTTTTTAATTTTTGCGACTGGAAAATGCATACATATATGTACGTGCGCCTAGTCTTATTTTTTTAAAAGGTATAAAGGAAGAGGATAACTATTGCACTATGTGAACTAAAACATCTTTTATATTGCTGGTTCTTTTTTTATTCGAGTTAGGTCTAATGTTGGACAGTGCCGTATGAGACCTTGCTCTTGCTAACCGCTTTTTACTTAACTATATGATTAGAGTTTTTGACCCTAAATCCGGATTTTAACAACGACAACGAGGACTAAGTATATTTACACAATTTATTTCTTGACCAATAGTTCTTATAAAGAGCGACAACTGCACCCATGTATCGTATAAAAGATATCAACGTAAAGGAATCTAGTTTATTATACGAAGCAACACTCTTGTAGACACTAAGATCATCAGTCATAGAATGATATGACTAAGACACCAAGCATTGCATAGAGCACTCTAAAACCCTTACAGATCTTCATTTCGATCCCCTGATATGCTGGTCGGTTTTCATACAAAAACACTAATGAAGGCTACCGGCAAATGCAGAGGTAAACAACAAAGAGTTCTAGTTGTAGTTGTAGTAAAATCGCATCCAATTTTAGCCAAGCATGCGAACTCCCTAAGCCACCCTTTTCTGTATATCTCGTATCTAAAGTAATGAAAAGAAAATCTGATAATTTTTGTTTTGTATTCTCATCTTTCGCTCTTCTCTAAATATAAAATTAAAGAAAAAAAAAAAAACGTTCCATGGATCTATGCACAAGTATCGACTGTAGATGGATGTACGGAGATAAAATTATAGTCTTCCAGTTTCCCTCTTGAGTGGATTCCCGGTTCCGCCTTTGATATAACTTATAATTTCTATTCAAAGTGTTTTCTTTCCTTTTTGTCTGTTTCGCCTTTATTGGATTTTGCGTTCGACGCGGAATGAATTTCTTTATTAAAACTAGAATCTTCAAGATAATAATAAAATAATAATAATACTTCGGCTGGCCTTTTACCTTTGCGCTGGTGAAGGGTTTTTCGTTTCCTTTTCGTGGGCAAGTGAATACTGAATATCCCTCTACCTGGTAAATAGGAAATAACCACTTTAGGTGATTTGATGAAATGAAATCCAGCTTTATTACCTAATTAATAAGATTCGGATTGAAACTGGTTAATTTATGATCTTATTGTGAGAAGATTTGAAAGATGATGGGTAAGATTACTCAAGATTGTATGGCATGCTGTGTGCGCCTATTGAGTTATATTTTTTGTATTGGAGTTTTTTTTTTTTTTAATGAATGGAAGGACTTTCAAATGCAAATGCAAGTACAATTTGTTCGAAATTTTGGGTATTATTTAAATGGCATTACTCATTTTTATGACAAGGAAGAACTGGATATTAAGTGGATGGTCTTAAACTGTGGAATATCTGTTGGGGTCATGCTGCCCCTGCAGCCCCCCTGGTAGGAGTGTCTTTTAGATTTGGAGTAGGTGCGGGTTTGGGTGTGCGCAATGTTTTTTTAAATACATATTTCGCACGTACCGCATTGAAACGTTGCATATACCCAATTTCGCACATACTCCAAATAAAAAAGTGACCCCAAGCAGGGGTTTAAAGGGGGGCAGAATGCACTCCATAGGTATCTACGCCTTAAACTTCAAATTCCTTTGGGGCTTTATTACCATCTTTTTGTTTATTTTTGGGCGTTATGAATTTCTGTGGGCGCAGTAGCGCAGTGGTTAGTGTGCTGGACTACTGTGCGAGGGATCCCAGGTTCGATCCCCGGAAAAACCCAAATTACATCTTAAAGTTTTTTCTACTGCGCCACCTCTCGCGAACGTCTGACAAACATCCGAGAGTATAACTGTCATGAAAAAGCTTCTCAATTTAGCCGTTCGGACTCGGCATAAAATTGTAGGTCCCTTCCATTCGTCCCAAAAATAGAAACTCACACAAAACGAATGGTTGCGAGAAGCTAGGCCTTGGGTGTCACCCGCCTGTTGCGCCACCTATTTATTTATTTTTTTTTTTTTTATGAATTTCTTGGGAGGTCATTTCCATCTCGATTTGGGCGTTGTTGCTTAACGAGGTTTTTCATAACCGACATAATTGCCTTCATAGTTTTATTATTCCATTTGAAACTGAAGCGTATATTTTGGTCAAATAAAAAAAATCTTCTAAACCAAATGTCTTTGCAAAATGTTCAGAAACCTTCAAACCTACAAAATGAAGTATAATACGAATAAAATTTTTTAACCCTAGAAGGGTAATCTTCGTCGATTCGACGAACATCAATTTTATTTTTTGATTTTCTCTGCGATTTTTACTCCGATCGCATCTTCTCTCAGTGTCACACCAGCCACCTCTAAAGGTAAAGGTCTTCTAGTTTGTGGAATTTCGTCGAAAAAAACTCTTTGGGTTAGTCTTGTTTTTATCGAAAAATGGCGCCAATGTTCGTCGAAACGACGAAGATTACCTTCTACGTAACTTTTAGTGTTTGATTCGACCTAATCCTAAAAATCCACCAAAATTAACGAACAAATAAGAGAAGACAACGTAAATGCAATAAATGTAAAGAAAAGGGAACATTTTTACATAATTGTCCTTGAAACAAATGGCGCTTGACCAAGTAATCATACAATACGTACAAGGAAAGCATAAGCTGGGAGCATAAAGTTGAGCTTTGTAACAAATGCTCAAAATGAATTATTTTTTGTTTGCGATATATTTTATTTTTGTTCTTACATCAGTTAACTTTTAAGTTCTTATGATTTTATGTTATATTTTCTAATTTTTCTATTTTTTATAAAAAAATGTGTGAACCGATCTCAAAAAACAGAGGTTCCAATACATTTTTCAATATAAAGGCAAATGTTTTTAAAAAAATGTTTTTGTAATTTTTTGCTTAAAAAAAGGAAATGGTCTGTTAATATTAACTATTAAAATTAACAAGCATTTGGTGCACACTTTTTGTAAAAATTGGAGTCTAATATTACTTCGTCGATTCGACGAATGATTACATTAAATGTACTAAAAAATATGATTAAAAAAAAACCTTTTGTAAAAAGTTTTTTTTACGGATTGAAAGAGCATATGCATTGGCATTAAGGAGTAGGCACCTTGGCCGAGTTTCTCAGAACCATTTAGTTGTGGAAATTTTAATTTTTGGAATTAAACGGACCTACAGTCTTATGTCGAATCTTAATTTGCTGAATTGAGAAGCTGTCTCAATAAATTTATGCGGAAGTTGAACCTGAGACAGAGTTCGGTTAGTATTTCAGTAACCACTGAGCCTATCCACACTTATGCGAAAGTATCTCTGTCCGTCAGTCGGTTTGTTGCCTTTTTATAGCTAAACCTCAACAGCTGGAATTTATAACATTGATGTTCCTTGTCTGAACCAAGCAATTCGTGAAATATGGGCGGGATTGGATAAGAGGGGCGTTGCATCTATCGTACAGCAAAGTTTTTTAAAAACTATATCTTGACAATAAATGTCAAATGGAAGCTTGAGCGTTAAAATTTGTTAATAGGTTAGGTTAGGTTAGGTAAGGTGGCTGTCCCAGAAAGAAACGGGGACACACTTAGACCAAATTTGATTGGTCCATTGTGATACCACAGAGGGGGGGGGGGAATCGGCCAGAAATATTCTATGTGCCGGGCATTACAGTGGGAGTATCGTTGCTATTTGCGAAAATTGGGTAGATTATCTCAAAGAGAGGGTATTGGTGGTAACCTCCGTTAGTGAGGGGGTGGCTGGTCCAGATCAGACAGGAGGTCTGCGGCAGGAGAGGGCGACGAGGGGTGACCGAAACAGTCTAACCCCCCGCTTTGTCCCCTCTGACGGAGTCTGAAAGTTATACTTGTGAAGGAGAGATTGACTGACGTGTTCAGCCCGCTTTGTCCCCTCTGACGGAGTCTGAAAGTTCTACTTGTGAAGGAGAGATTGACTGACGTGTTCAGCCCATCCCGTTGGCGGTTAGTCTTCAGAGAAAAACAGACAGAGGGTGACCGAAACAGTCTAACCCCCCGTCTATCACCCCTGACGGAGTCTGAAAGTTCTACGTTTTGTTAATAAGTAAATTTGTTAATAAGTATTTTACAAATAAGAGGGGCGTGGAACCTTCCATACAAAACTATAAATAAAAAATCATTGCAAACGATATTTCTCTAGAGTCATGTGAACCAAAGTTCTAAAATTTGGAAAGATTGATGTACAGTGTTCTGATAGAAAAGAATATATTATTTAAGCAATACATTTACTGGGCATGGTCAACACCGTCGGCCGGACGGGTAGAACAATTGGGACGAGTTGAAAGCGAGTCACCACGTTTCAGTTTACTCTGAACTTGGTCGGTAGGCTAAATACGGTCAAATTTGTTTGGGTCCCAGGTCACACTGGTATCCAGGGAAATGAGATCGCTGATGAGCTTGTCAGGCTGGGTTCGGAAGAAGCTGTCAATGTATCAATCTCTTAGGACCTGAACCTGTGTTGGGTCAGCCTGCATCCGTGATTAGGTCATCCATTGATACTTGGGTTTCTCATGAACACGAGTGTCGGTGGCGTGACACTCAGCAATAGTGTAGACAGACCAATTGACTGCGTCCGCACATCTGAAAAAGGTCGGCGTCTTTCCTTTTGTCTCTCAGGAGAATCGACTGCAGACTGAATGTATTAATCTTGAGCGACACCACCATCTGTCCTGCTTGTGGAGAGGACGACGATACAGTGGAACACTTCCTCTGTAGTTTTCCTGCCTTTGCTCGCAGATAGTGGCGGATCTTTGGGGCTGACGTGGTGAGTGCCGAACATCTAAGCTCTTCATCACTGAAGCTCCTTCTCATTTTTCTTCGAAAGACGGGAAAACTAAGTACAGCAATGTAAGGTGTCTGTTTGGCAGTGCAATGGACCAGTATTTGTGTCTGAGTGCTCCAGCGGATAGTATAGCAACCTCTGACAAGAAGAAGAAGATCCACCACGCCTGATAGCTGAGTTAGCCCGTAATTTTTTTAGTAAGTAAGTTGTACTCATATATGTGTATGAAGTATTGACAAATCCTTATAAATAAATATAAATAAATAGGCGGCGCAAGGCGGCGCGACAGGCGTGTAGACACCCTAGGCCTAGCTTTTCGCAACCATTCGTTTGTGTGAGTTTCTATTTTTGGGACGAATGGAAGGGACCTAAATTTTTAAGCCGAGTCCGAACGGCTGAATTGAGAAGCTTTTTCAGGACAGTCATACTCTCGGATGCTTGTCCTTATAACGTATTTAAAATACCAAAGACAATTTGGCTCCAATCCTCACACCAATCCCAATTTCATTGCATATCGCTTAAAAATCCTTGCGATTCATTATTAAAATAAGTATTTCATCAGGATAATTAGTTTTTTCATCAGTTTCTGAATAGCTGCTGCGCTTCTTGGTTACCTTCATTAGTATGTACAGGTAGGTACTCGTATGTGCTATTGTCCCAGGATAATGACTTTGAGAACGAAATAAAAGAAAGGACATAGACTTGCGCACAACTGAGTAGTAATTCCAAAGCGAATTATTATGCAAAAGTGTAAATTGTCCTCTCTACGCTCAAAGAAAGGAACACAGTATTGTATCTCCGCCACAAAGACGGACAGAACCCCACCTAAGGCGACGAAACACCTTAAAAAGAAAACAAAGCCACCTGTAAAAGCTGCACATCGCTGCGATGCCAAGTGTAGGTTTATAAATTTAAAAAAATCCCCCTCGTCATTCAGAAAAGAATTTTGTTTTTTTGTGAAAGTTTACTGCCACACACACACAGACGCCGAAACCAAGTAGTCGCACTGATCCTAACGTTAAAACCACTCAACTGTCAGTGGTACGCTGGCTTAGAATTTGGGTCAAAGCCTTTTCCTCCCCGACGCCAACCGAGTCTTTCGTTTCGTTCTATCTTCTTAATTCCTCTGTCTAAGTAGAAAGAACCACTTTTTTTGTTGTTAATTGCACACAAACGTCAGACAAGACAACTAGAAGGTAAAGGCAGTGTTGCACAAGCCAAAGACCCCAGAAACGTCATCATCGTCCTCTTCATCAGCTCTCCCAGTCGCAGTGAGGAGGCTATAAGTTGGACTTTTGTGTATTGGGTTAATTTGTGTGCTTTGTTTTGTTGTCGTTGTTTTTCGCTTAAATCTTAAGACCGTTGCATTCACTGTACTAATCTTTCCCGCTTTAGATGTTGTACGGCAATATAACGCTCAGTAAGTAAAAAAGATCTCAAAACCGGAATATAAAAGCTGAAATGGCAATAGACAGGAATGAAACGAAAAGAAGGTGAAATAAAAAAAAAACGCGCTTAATCGTTGGCTCCAAGAAGGAGAGCAGAAACAAGACAGTCAACGCCAAGCTAACCCGCTGTTGTTCTTCTTTTGGACTGCTGAGCTCTGAGCATAAGGTTGCGTTTTTTTCTTTTCTTATGCTGCTGTGCTGTGGATGGTGTCTGTGCTATTGCCTTTGTTTGGCTTTGCTGGTGTATAGTGACTGGTTTTATAACCTCGTGGTTAACTCATTGAGAAGGGGACGAAGAGCAAAAGGAAAATATGAAGCAGAATGCATTCGCTACTGCACAGTGGGGCCAAACATTTGCCGGAGGTGACATTTTTAATTGGTTATTCTAAAAACATGTTTACATATGTACTTATAAAATAAAATATACTGTCTGACACATCAATGCACAACCCACACCAGATAATCGTATTCATGCGACCTAGAGAGAGGGTATATTAGTCCTCTAGGTTATTACGGGATTTTTTTTTTAATTTAAAAATGTTTTAAGTCGAGAATTGCTAAAATGCTTTAACAAGAGATTTATCGCGCTCGCGCATAGCAGCAAGTTTAAAGTTTTCGAAGATATGTGTCAGAACGTATACCCCTGTGCACATCAAAAGTGTTGGGGTTCCATTAGGTTCGATACGGTGCGCTGGAAAAACTACTAAGGTCTGAGGTATTATTATACAGAAACAGAATATTTCACCTAATAAAACTCGTCCAACTCTGTCGTACCCATTGTAAAGGTAGCAACGGCCAAAACATGAACTAAGGATGTTACTCTCCGATTTTGATTTTAGTCAGTATATATAAAGGGTTTTCCAATGCAAGGTGTTATCGTGTATGGCCCGCTATTTCGGTAGCTGTCACTTTTGAAGCTTTTATTCTTTGACATTTGACAAGTAGAAACTACGCCATTACTAAAAATGGAAAGATACACGCTTCAACACCGCATTGAAATTATTAAAATTCACTACAAAATGGTGAAAATCTTGCAGTGACAGTTCGCAAAACTAAAGCATTTTTTGGTCGTCGTGAAGCACCTTGTTGACCGCAGTACATAAATTGGTGGAAAAATTCGAGCTGTTGGGACAAGTTAATGATGTGAAGAATAAAACCCGTGCACGTCGCTCAAGAACAACTGAGAATATTGCTGCTGTAGCCCAAAGTATTGAAGAAAACCTAGGTTTGTCCTTTCCTCGTCTTTCTTTGGAATTGGGCATTCCACAAACGTCATTACACTGTATTTTGCATAAAGACTTGGGTCTTAAGGCTTATAAAGTTCAGTTAACACAAGAACTCAAGCCGGCCGATCATCAACAACGTCGCCAAGAGCCCAGCGTCGATTCAAGACCTCAAAGATAAAATTCGTGAGGCTATCGAGGACATAGGGGAAAGGGGAGCCACTTTGCGATTTGGTTATGGAAAATTTCATGAAAGGGATATGGTCCTGTAAGCGTGCTCGTGGTGGCCATTTGGCTGATGTATTTTTCATTATTAACGGCATACCTACCTCTTTATTATGAAATAAACATCCGATCATTTACCTATCTCAAAAAATGGCATTTTTCTTTGAATACCAAAATAACACCTATTATTGGAAAGCCCTTTACGATGAGCGATATGACGAAGCAATATTTTTAAACAATACTTTTGTCTTTTATGTTCAATGAAAGAATTTCGTTATCGTTGGTGTTTTCGAACTTTGTCTACCCAGGCTCCGCTATGAATTCAGACAATGACACCAGCGCAGTGCTAAGATTAAACGAAGAACAGCTTATACGATTCGCTGTGTCTTTGGGCTAAGAATGCAACTAAAGTGACCTTTTATAAGACACTAATTGTCCAAGTCCTTCTCAATGGCGCAGAGGCATTACGGACTTATCAAAAGCGGATTAGGTTACCTTTGGTTGTTTTGAGAGAAAAATTCTTCGAGTTATTTTCGCTCCCGACGTCGACCTAGTCAGAAAAGTGAAGGTCCGCCGACTGAGGTGGTTGATTCATGTAGAGGAAACGGACTTGAATGTTCCTACCCGGACGATCTTCGAATCCACACCCGAGGGACGACGCAGTAGAGGAAGACCGCGACTCAAGTGGCGCACGCAATTGAGAGGGGATCTTAACTAAAATAGCGTGCGAAACTGGAGACAGCTGGCTAAAGATCGCGCTGGATACAGACGCTTGTTGGTTGAAGACCAGGTCCTGGTGGACTGTAGCGCTACTTAAGTAAGTAAGTAAGAACTGATGTGACCAATTGAGAGTGAGACACCATAAGTCACGCTTTAACATCGATGACCTTACGAAGAATTTTAAGAAGAGTTATTTTACATACAAAATTCAATTAAGGTAACACAAGACGATGATAAAACCCCTAAAAAAAATCAAGATCGTAATTTTTTGATTATGTCAAACGAGTCCCGTTTTCCAATTCAATGGCTTCGTCAATAAACAAAATATGCAAATATGCAAATGGCAAGCCCGTGAATAATTTGAAATCGACGACTTAGAATCACGATTTGGTGTGGTATCTCGGTAGGGTTTTATTTCGTTCAAGACTTAAATGACGGTCCAGTATCAATATAGGGTGGGGCTACTACCGATACATCCCGGGACATTCAGAATTCTTTGTGACTAGGGCGAATAATCCCAAAGACGAAGACATTGATTGTCCGACTGGTTTTCAAGACCACACGACTCCGGACATCTCCCAATAGGGTTATCTGAATGCGAAGATAGAGAAAATTAATTCCCAGAGTCTTGCATACAACAGCCTACAACATGCAGTCTTATATATTGACCTTGGTCCTTATTGTGATTGTCGATCAGCGATCGTCACGAAAATTGTCGATAGCGTCGATTGACTTTAGCTATTCGTACGCACAAAATTTGTTCATTTCAAAGAGAAAACATCGACCAGACATTTGTAATCGGATAAAACATGCAAGCGACTGTCAAATCGACCAATATCAATCGCAATCGACAATCACAGTCGTCGATCAACGATCAAATATCGATGCACACCCTTGAAAATAATGGAAACGTTTTCCAATTGCCCCAAATGCACAGCTAAAAAATACCCCTTACTACACACAATGGCCCCACTGTTCATAACCACTACACCTTGATTGTGTAAGTATAAATTGTTTACCTTCGTCGGTAGATACATATATATATGAAGCAAGCAAAACATACCAGAAAAACTTGTTCTTTCGATTTCGTTGAGCCCCCCTAGCTGGGGTTGGACGGCAGGGGGTGGTATGCCGTGCATAACAAACAATAAGATTGGGTTGAGATCCAACATCCAAGCCAAGACCAAGAGAAGTGGGTCCACCATTGCATTATGCATGAACTTTAGCGTCAAAGTCCAAGAATACCCATCCGTCCATCTATCCATCTATCTTATTTTACCTCTAAAAATAAACACAAGACAATGTGCACACGAAAGCAGTAAACTAAGCTGTCCACGACCAGAACAAGACAAGGGGCTAAAGTTTGAGATGAACAGAAAATAAAAGAATCGTGGAAAAGAAAAGTTCTCTGTCTGACAGAAGAAGTGCGGACGCTGGCTGGTGATACTCTTGGTGCTAGGTGAAGTGGCGAACAAAGTTTCCAGGTTGATGATAGCCAAGAAGATTCGAGGGTCTGCAATTGCATGGACTACATCAAGGTACAATTGCAGATGTAAGATGCGCCTTTCATTTAATCGTTTTTCTTCTTCTCTTTTTGTTGTAGTTTTCGTTCGTCTTTTCATTGGATGCGTTTCGGGAAATGGTAATAAAAAGCAAGCGGAACCACTGGAGGGTCCATCGGATGCAGTGCTACATTGTGTTGGTGCAGAGCGACTCGATGAAAGTCAATTGCATTTATTTTTTTTTTTCTGATTTTCGTCTCTTCTATTTTCCTTTTCACTATCTGTCGTTTTTTTTTACGCTGTTGCTGTTGCTGTTGCTATTGCTGTTTTGGTAGAATAACGAGTAAAAAATGTGGCGAATTAGAACCGGAAAGAAAAGGGAGAAGGCAACGTATTAAATGCTTCCTTGTCCGTCCGTTGGGGCAATCAACAGTCACTCGGTGGTGTTTCTGTGATTTGCTTTGCATTTTGTTTTACATCCTTTTTGTTGCGCTCCTCTTTTCCTTTCCTTTTGCAGTGCACTCTCGTATCTAATTCAATTTGCGTATATAGTTTGTTGGGAGTTTTTTTTTTTTTTTTTTTAATTAAATTGATCAAGACTGTGTGTCGTGTAGGGATAACGATTAGGGATATTAAAATCAATTAAACTTTTATTTTCAATTAAACGTAAATGATGGAGAAAATAAATGTTTTTCACACCTCTAGGGCATATCCCTTTTTGGTGTAACACAAAGGGGGATATGAACTGACTGTACCTGAACTATACTATATCTACAGGTGCTAGGTTCAAAGGCAAGTGGACGACTCTGCAATATGCACTCAGAGAGGGGAGATATTGCCTTGGTGTGCGCCATAGTTGCAAAAAGGCTTACTATTGTACTGAATTCAGTACAATTTGACTTTCCCGAGTACACAAGTACCACTTCTCAATTTTCAGTACTATTTGTACTATTTTTAATTTTTGAAAGTTTATTTTTATATCTTTCAAATCAGACATATATAAGGATTAAACAAAAATAAGCTAAACGCACTTCTTTGTTTTAAAATTCTGAATGCATTCATTACTCACCGTACCTACTTCGTTAAAAATACACTTTTGAAATATGCTGCATTTCTCGAAGATGTGGAAAAACGATTTGATTTCGGAGACATTTTTTTGAACTCATTACAACATTTTTCACAAACTGCCATTTGGACGATCAAGTGAATTCAATCGTCCCATTTGTCTTAAGGTTTTTTTCCTGGTGAACAAAAAAGTATTGAAATTATCAATCATGAATATACAGTTCTATCTGACTACGATAGAAATAGGTACATACCTACTTATTTTCTGAGTTTTGGGCTGAAATAGGCCTTGTGCAAAATGAATGCAACGAGTTCATATTTTCAAATCCTACACCGCATACTCCAGGGTGCTTTTTGTATTTCCTCTCATTCTTCCGCAAACGTTTAAAGAATGTGTTCTTATCAAAATAGCTATTATCAAAAACAAAAAAAGCTAAAGAATTGAATGCAGGCGTAATGTCTACACTATTAGAACCCAAACATCTTATTAAAAATTAAGGCTGCCACAGCTCTATGAATAAAACAGATCTTTACAAAATAAACTTGAAAATGAAGAACTTGTGTAGTAGATTGTTATCTGAATGTGGTACAGTCGTGTTAAAATCACTTGGACAATGGTAGATTTTCTGTACAAAGTCTACAGTTTATTCAATCGACCGTTGGACAAGTGATTTTGAACACGACTATACAAAGATTAGTCTTAATCTGTTTATATGTAAGTACATGGACTAAAGTTCCTATCCGGCGTCTATAAGGCTTATATTACCTTGAGCTTGGTACGGTGCTCGTGGTAAATTTTAGCTCACATAGAAAATTGTCTCCAAAATTTAGCTGAGCTAAATTTAGCGAATCCATTTAGCCGAGCGGTGTGCTGCTTCAGCTAAAAAATTAAATTTTCATTTCAGACTGTATACTGCAGGTATAATGTCACAATTTACCGCGCCCATTAATGGTTCGGCACGTTTTTTCTAAAAAGAAAGTGCAACGAAAATATAACACATTTTCGCATCGATGAATTTTTGAAGGAAGTTATTTTCAACGAACAGCTGTTTTCTGTGACACTTATATTCACAGCGCACTCTATGTCAAAATTTAGCTAGGATTTTATTTAATGTTTGGAGAGAAAAATTGGAGAGCAGCTAAAATTTAGATTCGCTCGAACTGCGTACTAAGCTTTAGATTCAATTAAATGTGCCTTTATAACACCCTCCACTGGAAAGTATAAGTATTCACTTACATTTCTAACACCAAAAAGAAGTCACCCTATACCCTTTAAGCCATAAATATTCTGCATCAGGATGCAATTCTGCAACGATTTAGCCATGTGCGTCTATCCGCCCGTCGGTCTATCTGTCTTTTAAAAACACAACAGAGTCCAACCAAAGCAATCGACCTAGGCGAATAAAATTTTGTGAAAAGACTTCTTTGTTCCGGTACCTCCCTGCACGCACAAAATCATTACATATAATAATTCCTTAACATTTTGCAAGACTTGAATGCTGGGGAGGTTATAAAATCTGGCCGATGATAACACTGATAGGTATTTTTTTAAATAAAATATTCATTTTTTATGTTTTCCTTTGGTTTTATAAATTTAAAAAATTTGAGTACTATTCAGTACAATTTTGTTTCAGTTTTCAGTACAATTGAGAAAAGTTGATTTTCATCACTGGTGTGCGCTCAATATTAGAGAAACTACAAAGGGAAAGGAGTACAGAAAATGGATTTTAAAGAAGTATCTTTTTACGAACCTTCAGACGTTCGATTGCAAATATTTTTTTTCCTAAAAGAAAGAGTCATGGACCATCTCTTGCAGGACCATCTCTGTCAGGACCATCTGTGTCATCAATTGTGGAAGTAGATTAGTTGTACATTTGCAAATGAAAGGAAAGCTATAAGTTGTGTTGTGCGTATTCTGTATTTAATAATATGTAACTATAAGACATGTGAAGAGGGGATAAACTAGCGACAGGCTTCCCCAAGGGGTCTACTACTCCCGTCTTGGTGGACTACGTAGGAAACTAGGAACTCTCTTCGATAAACCATTTTATAGCTAGTTCTGCTGGCTGGTTAGTGCTTTCGCCTCTACCACAACTAAGCCTGCAGATTGAATATTATTGAAAAACACGTTTTGTCTATTAAAAAAATGGACAATAATTA
Organism: Cheilosia soror; assembly: GCA_949372485.1. NCBI lineage: Eukaryota > Metazoa > Arthropoda > Insecta > Diptera > Syrphidae > Cheilosia > Cheilosia soror. The sequence goes on from OX443561.1 coordinate 121,364,691, forward strand.
GTTTGGCTCTTTTTGTTCCGTTCTCCTTTTTACCTGGCCTCTCTCCTCTATTCGTTGGGGTTTCACCAATTCATTACTTACGAGAAATATAATTCATTTGATCAGTAATATTTTTTACCTGCAAATAAAAGAAAGAAAATTTGTTTAAATTTAGGTGATAAATTTATTTATATATATTTTTTTTTAATTTTTTTTTATCGCACTATTAAGGAAGACTTAATTTAAGACTAAGCAGTAGAACATTCAATGCAATCACCCAAATTGCCTGTTGGAAGACAATAATCTAAGCAATCGCAAATCGATCGCTCATGAAATTCCTAAAGAAGACTTACGCCCGTTTTCACAGAAATTTAGAAATGCGGATAAGTGTGTTTATGTATATACCTATGTACATATTTTGCGTTTCATAAATGGGACATCCGCCCGACCAAAATGACATCAAATTAAAAATGTCATTAACAAGCCTCCTTTCCTTTTTAACATTACCAAGGTTGTCAGCCAGCCTTGCCTATACGTGTGTAATAATCACGCTGCATGAGCGAAGATAATCTTATCCTTATCTTATTAGGGTGCTTGCTGACCGAGGCACGGAGACGGTTTGTCGGCGAATAAAATCTTCTTTCGAATAACTCGTAAATACCGAAATGCAAATCGCCTGATTTGCTGGGTCTTGTACCTTTCTTCGGTTTGACTTTTGTCTGGTTTGATAGCTTAATATACAGGGTTTTTCAATAAGAGCGCTACAAAAGTTTTTTTAAATAAAACAAAAACGGTTTTGGATATCAATGAAATTCTTTATTCCTGTGAAAGTACGTTCGATGCCATTATGTATGGAACTCGATTTCTTTTGCATGGCCACCACGGGCACGCTTGCAGAAGTCCAGACGCTGAACCCAATTTTCGACGGTTCAAAATTCGCCACAACGACGTCACAGAGATGCCTAACGCTTGAGAACGACGTGTGAGAGACACATTTGGGCTTTCTTCAACTGAAGACGCAGCGGCATCAATATTCTCAACACTACGGGCACTTCTTGGTCTCACTGAACATTTTGTACTGTGCCTGTGGATTCAAATTTTTCCACTAGGCGCTCAATTGTTGATCTGCTAGGACGATTATGACGACCATAAATTGGACGTAGCGCTCTTAACGTTGAGGCAACTGACTCCGAATTTCGGTAGTAAATTTGAATAATTTCGACAATTACAAAACTACAAAGGAAATAAAATAAATTATCACATTTAATGCCAAAGTATACCAAAGCAAACTCTTGAAGAGTGTACTTTTTCTCCAGAATTCAAAATGGTTCCAAGGGTAGCGGTAATAACCGACTCTTGTCGTGGTATCTGATATTTGCTACCTGGATTTCATCGCCAGAGTCTAAAGGCAGACTTTATTTCATTACTACAACAATAATCAAATAATTATTGTTTAATTATTAGCTTAATTTGCTAGTACATTCGTCTCTTGTCACTTGGACAATAGAATGTACATTACTATTTCATACTTATTTATAAATTAATTTCTTAAATTCAAAAATTGTGAACTCAAAACATTGTATGAAATAAAGTATTTAAAAATAAAAAAATAAATAAATAAAAAAAAAAAAAAAAAAAAAAAAAAAATTTTATCTGTCCAAAAGGCGCTGTTTTTTTTAAATACTTCCCGTAGGAAAGGTAAAGTTAATTGTTCTCAGCTATGTAGACCTAGATAGCGTAGGTATATTTTGTTTTACTTTCATTTGATCCTGCGGGACTGTAAGGCTATGATGCAATACTCTTCACAATTCTGTTTTTTTCTGTTCTCCACAGTTCAATTATTACGCTAGTCACAAATTACTTTTTTTATACTCCATATTTTTTTTTTTAGCGTATCATCTTGGCAGCTATTTCATACAACATCTGCCAGTGGCCTATTTCACCAACTTAAAAATTTATACAAGTATTCACAATATTTTTATAGAAAAAGGTACAAATTCGGTGTCACCAACTTTATTTTAAAAACAAATTTGTAATTTTTCTACAGATTTTGTGAAAAATACTTGTAAATACAGTAGACGCTCGATATATTGAACCAGGCCTGTTCACTATATCGAAATTGTTCACTATTTCGAGTGGGAGCTATTAAATGTTCAAGTAAGCTTAATTTGATATGAATAAACATATGCCTATACCTAGCTAAGCTTTTATTTCAAAACAAAAAATATCTAAAAATAAAAAAAAAAATAAAAAAAAAATATTATCAATCTTTAAAAAACACAAAGATGAAGATATTTTTTGAGGAAAATATCATTTTTGTTTTAATAAATAAATTTTTAAAAAATAATTTGTCACCTTCATTTGTGTCTTCTTCGCCGTTCTCAAAGACTAACCGTCCCCTGTAGGAGCTGACTACATCAGTCAACTTCATTTCGATACTCTAAACATCTTGTCAGAGGCAATAGTCGTGGGTTAAACTGTTTCGGTCACCTTTCGTCTTTGCCTAACCCTTTTTTTTGTCAGTACCAAGCAGTTCGATTGTTTACATTAATCAAGCTCTTCCGGTCAGCACCAGTCTTTGTCTCGTGGACGGGTTGTCAAAAGAAATAAACGGCGGGCAGAGTGCTACGGTTACCCTGCATCCTTTTCTTTCAGTAGAAAATCCTTCCACTGACTTTTGGTCAAGCAGAAGAACGGATTGATTCAACCACCCATTTCTGTCATGCATCAGTATCTCTCTCTCCTCAGTGGTTGACTGTCAGAGGCAATAGACAGGGGGTAGACTGCTGCGGTCACTATCCGTCCATACCCGAAGACAAACCGCCACCAGGAGATGGTAATTGGAAACATTTTGAACCAACTGAGTTGACTGCTTCAGCCATCATTATGACCTCCTAGCACATAGTAAAATGCACGAAGATACCTCTCTTTAAAGGAAATTCGTATGTAGCAATAAAGTTCCCACCTGTAATGTTCTGGTCACTTCCTGTGTCCTGTTTTTGGGACAGCCACCAAACCTAACCTTCAATGAATATTTTAAAAAAAAAACACATTGACATCCAGGCGCTTTGCAAAACTGGAACATTTTTCGTCGAATTATGCGAAAAAAAAGCTGAGTTCACTATATCGAGATTTTCATAGTTCACTATTTAGAGTAGGTAGTCTGTGTAAAATTATGGTGGTTCACTATATTGGATAGTTCACTATACGGAGGTTCATTATACCGAGCGTCTACTGTACAAAATTGTAAGTTGGTGAAATATTCCACAGGTGGCTGTCCATTCTTCGGAAGCTCCAGAAGTTCTAAATTACATGAGTCACATTTTTTTTCTGTTTCGGACAGTGTGGACATTGGACAAATTGACCGGAATTCATTTGTGCAAATATTACCTACATCCACCATTGTCGGTTGCGAGGAACTATTGGAATTCAGCTTTTTTTCCATCTTCATTTTGTGACTTGTCGCACTGATTTTGAAATTCTGCATTGAGACGAGTAGCTACCTAACTCATAATAACTGGTCTTCTACTAACTGGTTTAAAAAATGTCTATTTTCAAATGTATCTATTCACGACAATTATACATTCTATCTTAAAACTTCAACTACAGAAGAATAAATTAAACGAATTCCCTAAGGCTAATAATATTAAATGAAACCAACACTCATATAAACTTCTGCAGAATTCCCTAGCCCTAGCCCCACTCCCAGCAATTCACAAGAAGTCATAAGACTACGTTAACCTATCTACATTTAACCTACATGAGTACAATATATTTTTGAGGTCGCATACCTCATACAGCAGTTACTTTCAGCATTTTATTATTATAATTTTTTTTTTCGACAAATTCTAAAAGCAGGATGTAGATAGTTACACAGTCATATAGGAACTACAAACCATCTAACAAATTCCATTCTGAAAAGGGTATTTAAAATTCACAAAGCATAACGTGACACGTAAAGAAGACTTCTCCTCTTCATTTTCGCACAGCGCAAACACTCACACCAACATCAGCCATGGAGGAGTCGTGTCGTGGTGGAGTAACGCCAAATGACAAAAGAGATTGTACCATGGGGACCTACTCTATGCACACTCGGTTCATATGCAAACACCTGATTGCATTTTTTCATAGAGAGTATATCCAGATAGAAAGTCCCCTATGCACTCTATGTTAATTTCCATGCAGTCCCAGTCACCCCGGTTTGCATATAGCATTTATAGATGGATAGTGTGCATTCACTCATCTGTGTAAAAAAAAAAAAATTATTATGCATGTAAAAGTCAAACTTCACTGAGTCACTTTCGAGAGTCTCTCTGCCAGACATAATATTGCATGCATACGTTACGTACGTGTATATACAAATTTGTATCTATGACACTCAACTATGCTATCAAAAAAAAAAAAAGCACTTTTGAATACCTCAATTGAATTGTTTAGTACTTGCAGCGTCATCACTGACGACGATGAAGGTTTTTGATGTGAGCGTTATTCTAAGATTTTTTATTTTTTTTTTAAATCTTTCTGGTATCTGAACGTTGCTGCTGTGACTAATTTGACTTTGTATAATAAAAAAAAAATGGACGACCTGTTGTGTGATCTGTAACATGAAGAACCTTGTGGATTTTAATGTCCATACTATGTCCATACACAGTTGGATTGGTTGTAATTATATAGAAATGACTAAGAGGATTATTGTTTTTAACTCGTTACTATGTTTAGAGTTGGGAGTAGTATTGTTTTCCACAGAAAATTATCTTGTTCTCAGTAAAGTGACAGATGTACCTTATCTGCATGGAGTCAATTAATTTTTAATTTGATGACACATTTTTTCCTTATTTATTTAATGGGTGATTTTTGAAGCGTTTGGTTTTTAAAATTAAAAAAAAAAAACAACGAAAATGTCCAATTTTGTCATATACTTTATCCAACATATCGACTGGTATCTCACCAATAACACGAGCTATGTTGTCTTCCAAGGCGGTAATAGTTGCTGGCACATCCGTATAGACGAGAGACTTCACAAATCACGATATTCACGCACGATCTAGGCGGATAATTCGCATTTTTTACTTCGGTACGTGTCAAGAAGCTTAAGTCCAACAAGGTGGCTGGAGCAGATGGCCTACCGGCCGAGCTGTTCAAAGCGGCGGGAGATGATTTGGTAAGGAGCATGCACCAAATTATCTGCAAAATTTGGTCAGAAGAAAGTATGCCCGATAAATGGAACCTCAGCATCGTGAGCCCCATCCACAAGAAGGGAGACACTCTGAACTGCGCCAATTACAGAGGAATAAGTCTCCTGAATGTTGCGTACAAGATGTTGTCGGGTGTACTGTGTGAACGCAAATAACCTGATCGGCCCATATCAGTGCGGTTTTAGGCCCGGAAAGTCAACCATCGACCAAATCTTCACGCTCCGTCAGATATTAGAAAAAACGCAGGAATTCCAGATCGATACACACCACCTCTTTATCGACTTCAAGGTCGCCTATGATAGCGTATGTAGGGACGCATTATACAAAGCCATGTTAAATTTCGGCATATCTGGTATGCAGGATGACGATGGAGAAATCTCGCTGCTCCGTCAAAGTGGCAAAAAACACCACGGAATCCTTTGATGTCGAAAAAGGTTTAAGACAAGGCGACTTCTTTAACATCATTCTTGAAGCAATTGTACGGAACTCGCAAGCCAACATCAGAGGTACAATTTTTCAAAAGTCCGTTCAACTCCTTGCATATGCAGATGATATTGATATTATTGGGAGAACTCAGCGAGCTGTCAATGGCGATAAAAAATCACCCTTTATTTTATTATATTCAGCTTTCAAACCAGAGAAAGGTCTAAGGATAGGTACAAGACCCAGCATTTAGCAAATCAGCCGATTCGCATTACGTTATTCGCAAGTTATCCAGAAGAAGATTTTGTTCACCGGCGAATTCATCCGAGATATAGGATGTTTGCATAAAAGCATTCCTACAGGAAAATTATACAAACTGCTTAAAGAACAATACATATATGCAAATTTATGGTGGTAGACTAAGCGAGATACCTACAATTTTTGAAATAGAATTTCAGATTTACAGCTAGGTTCCAGAAATCGAGTGAAATCGAAATTGCAAATCGAATGAGTTCGTTTTCAGTGTTTTGCATTTCGAGCGGTTTGGAAACTCAGACATTTTTTCGAAATCACAATTTCACTTTGTCTCAATTCCGAAAATTTTGAAATCGAAATCGAATATGTACAGTGAAATGTAGAACACAAAAATTAATTTCCGATTTCATTTCGAGTGAAAGTGAAATGTGGAACCTATCAGAGATAACCGTCAATTCCATACTCCTGTGAAAGTTTGCTATGTGATTAGCGTAAAAATCTGACGTTTCCTGAACTCATGTCGATTTGTTAAGTAGGTCCGATGTATTTAGTATATTTTGATAGAGCACAACATAAAAACTTACAGCTCTGGAATTTGGAAATGTATGTCCGAAATTAGTGCTCGAGGCACTTTTTTGGCTTGGAAAATAGTTAGGCCAGGCGAAGATGGCGATTCTGTATGAATCCACGCAGCACTATGATGAGCGTTTTTGTTACCGGGACTTGTGTGACCAGATCCAGCCTATGGAGTTGAGAAAACGGATAACATCTTGTATCCCTTTATTGGAAATGTCACTTGTCGAAGAGGCCTTGTGTTCTTGGCTGGCTCTTGCTAGTGCCGGAGGAAATGGGAGACAGTTTCTCTCTCATTTGCATTCACGGTGAGGGTTGTATTCGATAACTTCTTTGAGCGCATGGCAATATTTGTGTGGGTTCTATTCAGTGGGCCATTTATTCTATTCTTATCAGAAGTAGATCATATCTTCCTTGATATGACGCCGTTGGTTAACCTTCTCCATTAGAAGCTAACCTTCTTCTGGAAGTATGAGTGGATTTTCCCCTTAAGCGCACCTAGCGGAATGTCGTAGAATTGAGCCTAATTTCAGCCTACTAAATACTAAAATATGTTTTTCAAGTTTGCCTGCAATCCAAAAGCCCGTTTATTTATTTATTAATTTTATGGGCGGTCATGCCGAGGATCATGCTTTCCCCCTGTAAGCCCCCTACCTGTGCTTTACGGGCTTCTGTATTTAATAGTCAACTTCGAAATGCTGCGTTTCGATCTACGGGCTTCTGTGAATACGGGCTAACGTTTACGTTCCATATCAACACTTCAAGCTCTGAAAAAACTTACTACTTCTTATAGTAACTTTTTATCAGCTCTAGGGAGGCAAATAGTTTTCGCATTTAGCAATCATGATCACAGTTGCTAGCAAGCAAATCAGAGTTGTAATTTGGCAAATCTGTGTTTTTAGGACCTTGAAACGGTATTGATTTGCAGAATTTTCCAACGAAAAACTAAGCAAAGCCATTAACCTTGACAATGGGGAATGAGAGCACACTCAGTTATTTAAGCGACACAATTATCCGTGTGATCTTCGATCCATTAGGTATTGCAGAGGTCTATAGGAGAATGTAAAGTACAAAATTGTACCATAGCGATATAGACCTAGTCAAGAAGACACGAATTAATCGTCTTAAATGGGTGGGGCCTCTCGGATATTCGACAACTCTACCTCTGCGGAAGACCCTGCCATACCCAGGCCTGACTTCGAAGATTTTGAAAAAGTCGCCCACAAATGGCACAAAAAAAACGCAAAGCGAGTGAGTTCAGTAAAGTTAAAATGGCTTACGCATATTCTCATCTCGTTCTATCTTGTTGTTGCTATAGGACATAGCTGGTAGAACATACAGTTCCCAATTAATTATGCAGTAGTTTCGTATGTAAGTCATATTTCGTATTTCATACAAAAACTTTTTTTTTTTTGTTCAAATTGGGAAGAACTATCAACGAAATACAGAAAAGGGCAAAATATGGGCAATATTGGAAAAGTGGTCTCATTGGGGATAGAAAGAAAAAAAGGGGAAAAACTTTTGTCGCTAAAGTCAGCCCTGGCCATACCTAGTTGGCGCGACCAATTGAAAATGGACATCAACTAACTTAGCACTCGCAAAATTAGACAGCTAGTTATAGATCGAGTGCGAAGTTGCATGTTGATTGAGGCCAGGATCCACCTTGGACAGAGTAGCACAATCAAAAGTAAAATAGTATAAGTCCTAAGGTCAGATCAGTATAGAAGAGTGTAGTAGGTTTTCGAAGGCGCATTTCTAAGCCGATTATTCGCGACTAATTGTCAACAACTATACTTTCCTAGATCCCAGATCTAGCAGCGCACCCGCAAGGCAAAAATCCTTCTATAGTTGTACAGTGTAAAACTGTGACAGAAAAGAAATAGCATTCCGTCAGCATTGGTTGGATTGACCTTCCCATATCTTTTAGAGTGGTCCTACAGTTCATTGTGGATCTGTGCCTCAAGCAGAACAGTTAGCACAGTCTTTCGTTAACTGCTTCGAGTTGTACACCCCAAGCTGGTTAATGCCCCGTTCCATTTGTGCACAAAGAGCAAGGTCTTGCATAAAGTCTTCTTAGTACCTAATTCTTCAAAAGACTTTACTACTCAATTGCATAATTCTAACGCCAAACGAAACACCGATTGACAAGTGTAATATCCTTTTTGCTTGATTTATGATGTGTTGTCATTTTCAGAGTTTATGGCGGAGCCGATATAGACACAGTCGTAAACTTGTTCAACGATGTGGTCATTCGACCCCTGGTAGTATTTTCCCTTAAGGAAGCTTCTGTGTGTATTTCCTAATTTTTATTCGATGGTTATTATAGCGAAATGATTGCAGTGGCATAACTCTAGGTCAACTTTTATTATAGTCACGTTAACGTTTTGCTGAAATTACCAATTAAGGAAGAACTCATAATCAGAAGAGCGCAGTAAGCCCCATTAAAATATAGAAAAAAAAATCTCATGAAATTATCTCACATCATGGGAGAAGAAAACAACATTTATATAATATTACAATTTTCCAGAGCTTAACCTTTAGCTTTCATAGCATCCACTTACCATGCCAACGAAACGTAACCCCCCCAAACCAATTCCGTTCAAGCTCAAGTAGTTTCAATGACTCCATAGTCCATTTCCACCTGCTGCTGCCATCCACAATTGGAAAGGTGAAAACTACCAAAGCAAACTTATACATAATACAATTATATTCCTCTTTTCCGCTTTTGTTTTCCACTCATTCAAATGAAAGCACATCCACCAGATCCGACGGATAGTTTCCTATCCACTTCAACGGAACGGAATCTCGCATCGTGCTTGAAATCACATTTCGCAACTCTGCCATTGTGTCTAGGCATAGGTAGGTACACAGCTACTGCTGCTGATGCAACGCAATAGTGCAACGTGTATATGGGGAGCATAATGCTCCAATTGTTGTGTTGCCGCCAACGTCAATGACGAAAATTATAGCCTCAGCCGAGGAGAGGCTTTAGAGCCATACAACTATTCCTTGTGGTCTATTGTTGGGCCTAATTAAATCCGATCCAGCTGCGTTGCTCTGTGCGCAATTACTCACCGAAACGACCAAACCGGTCAATATTTTGAATTGCCTTGAAACAAAGCCGCCTTCTCCTGCAAGTGCAACACTCCATACAATCACAATTGTGGCACTTTTGAACTGCATTTTGATTACCACTTTGTGGTGAGTTTAATTGCACACCGCGCGTAGTATCTCGTATCTCGTGGATTCATTAAAAATATATCTTAAGTAGCCCTGAAGTGATTTTTGAATTTGATCTGAAAAACATGTTCCATCATAAAAAAAGAAAATATGATTCCCATTAGCGAGCGGGACTAACATTGACCATCTGGTGGAGCGTTCCCGAGAATAAATCCGAGTTTCCATTCGATCGGAAATGTTCATTCAATTGGCCATAATCTCCCTCCCATTAGCGCGACTCACTGGATCAGTGTGTAATTCAATGACCCTGCATCCCTATGCTCGACTTGAAATTAAATTGCATTGTAAGCAGGCACATACTCATTAAGTTGTCCCGCCCGCCGCCGCCGCAGCAGTAGCACTTTGAAATGAAAATATTTTGATAGACGGTTGGTAGATATCCTTGGGTCGTTGAGACGCACTCTTGAGATCGACCAAGGGAAGCGAGCTGCGCATTTCATGTATGTATATGTATACGACCCAATCTGGGAAGAAGACGTGTGCCTTATTGCAATGATACGATGCATGGGGAATGTGATAAATCAGACGAACCAAGTGGAATAACAAAGCAAAGAAACGCATTTTTCATTCGATCTGCTGGGAAGAATGAGAATCTTCCCGCGTTCATTCATGCGATCATCTGTAGATCAGCCATCAGCCATCAGCCATCAGCATCAGTCGTCAGACTTCAGACGTTGTGTGAGGCACGAAGGGAGGTTCTTTCTTTTTGTGTGATTTTAATTGAAACCGGGATCGCGCGCAGGAGAAACACGAGCATAATAGCAATTGGATCAGATGCAGATGATGCGTATACTCGGTGAAGCTATAAATATAGGGGGAATGTGGCATTCCTTATACCAAACTAACTGTGACGGGAAACCTAAAGTGTTGTTGTTTTTTTTTTGGAAGAAGTATAGAAGCGGAAAGTGACAATTTGGTGGCAATTAGAATGATTAGGGATGATGAAAATGGACATTTCAACACTTGAGCAGGTAGGTGAACAACCAAAAGAGGGATTCTAAAATTAGACAGACGCCATAAACTGTGGCAATGGCAATGATGCGTGAACTTCATCAGGTCTCATGATATTTTTTACCTTGAATAGTCTTGAATTCATTCATTCATTCATTCATTCATTTTCAATGGTCCGCTTGTCCATTAAGTGGGTCGCGGGTGTAGGTTGCTCAAGTGGACCCTCCATAGCTCTCGATCCTCCGCCATCGACTCTAAATCATCAAGGGCAATCCCCATACGGGTAGAGGAGAGATTATAGACTTGATCTAACCATCTCATCCTGGGTCTACCTAGGGGACGCCTGCCCGATGGTACGGATTCCATAGCACGTCGTGGAATCCTTGTCAGGGACATGCGTTTAACATGCCCAAACCACCGAAGCATGGATCGCTCCGTCCGGAGAAGTAGCTGCTCGACATTGAGTTCCTCACGTATTCTAGTATTTCTGATGCGATCTCTACGGGTCACACCAGCAATACTACGGAGAAATCTCATTTCGGCAGCTTGTATTCGCGATCTTATTCTTTCAGTCATTACCCAAACCTCATGACCATAGGTAAGAGTTGGAACAAACACCGAATTAAAGACTGACAGCTTAGCTTTGACACCAAGTTCAGTCCTCCTGATAACAGAATGACCAAGCTGTCTCAAAATCGATCCAGCCTGACCAATCCTACAGGAAAACTCGGCATTGCTCCTTCCATCACTCGTGAATAAGACCCCGAGATACTTAAACTTCTCCACCTGTTTCAATGGGACTCCACTAACATGCAGAGTGCATTGAACAGGCGTTCTAGAGACGACCATCACTTCAGATTTGTTCACATTTACCTTCATCTCAGCTTCAACACAAACGGCTACAAACCGATCGAGTGCGCGCTGAAGTTCAGTCTGAGAGGACCCAAGGAATAAAAATTCGAATTCCTGTTGCATAGGGTCGTTGAAAAAACCCTTTTTTGAGAACGACATAGACTCACCTGAATCATTACAGATAGCTGTGAGCCATGGAATCTTATTGTCAATATCAAAAACTCGAAGGTAATGATGGGCTGCCAGAATTGAGCAGGCCGAAACAGTGCCAATGAAAAATGATACAAGTCGAACCTTACTTAAGGTGGCGCTGCAGTTCGGGTGGACCTGAACCTCAACCATGAAGCGTCTTCAGCCGCCAGTTTCGCACGCTTAGTTGGTTAAGGTCCCAATCCGCTTGCGCCACCTAAGTCACGGTCTTCCTCCACTGCGCCGTTTCTCGAGTGTGAATTGGAAGATCTTCCGGGCCGAATAATTCGGGTCCCGATACCATCACTCTTCTAGTTATAGGTCAATGTCGCTGAACAGCCCGTACAGTTCGTCTTTGTATCTCCTCCTCTATTTACCGTCTATGCAGATGGGACCAACAATTTAGTGGGGAAGCGATTAACAACGATTCTCGCTTGTTGGGATTGACCCTGACAATTTCTGTTGGGAAATTTAAATTAATTTTTGAGAGAAAATTACTCGAAGAATTTTCCTCTCGAAACAACCAAATGTAATCTCATGTTGATAGAGTCCATGCATCTGCGTCATATAGAGGGACTGGGACAATAAGGGTCTTAAAATGGCTCAATTTAGATTTTCGACGGAAGGCTTTGCTTTGATTGGCAAGACTTATTCTTCACTTAATCTAAGCACTGGTGTCATTGTCTGAGTTCGTAGGTAGAGAAAGTTCCTATAACGACCTTAAAAACGACTGTCAATGATGACGTTCTGTCTTAGACGTCGGTCTCAATACTCTCGAACGCGCCAGTGACATCAGCTTGAAGTGACATCTGAAGAACAAATAGGGAAAGTCGAAAAATGACATCTGCTTAGCGTGGATGAAGTGTTTCAAGAACAAATTTATTGGCAACATTGCAAGGGAAAGTTTTGAGAGCTGTTTCTCTATCGCAACCATTCTATGCTGCGCAGATATTTTACATGAAGAAAGCGTTAAGAAGCCGTCGATAACCTCCATTTTAAGTACACGTTTCGTCTTCCACGCAATTTGTCAAACTAAACCTGTGTTAAATTTATTTTTTCCTAAAAAACGTTTAACGTAAAGTCTGGTTACATTCCCACAGCCTAAAGAGAAGTAAAGGAAGTCTTCATTCCGATGGCAGCAAAATATAGCCTCACCACTTCCAAGGGTTTCAGATCTATATGCCTTAATTTACCCCGAGAACCTTCTTCTCAACGTATAAGCACTGATGGGCTACACGACAAAGCGATCTAAGTGACTCAACAGGCTTACATTAAAGGGAAAAGGTTGCACGAGAGCATTATAGCGCTAGAGAAGTCATTAAACGACAATGCGATCTTGGGATCAATCCCCGGAAGTCCGAACTTGTCCTGTTCATAAACAATGGAACAATATGTACTGCAATTCGAGCTACCAATGGTCCAATGTTTGAGGAAATACCCTTAAAGGTGGCAGATACATGTGAAATATCCTCAAATAATAATCCTCGATTCAAAACCTAGAAGCCGAATTTGTTAATGAAAGAATAAAGAAAGCTATACGCACGGAACCTAATTTTTGGCTCGAGAGGGGGAATAAACCCCAAAATAATTACATATGTGAGTGTATATCTACGGGCGGTCGTGCAGTCGCAATACTTGTATAAGGCAGCATAGTTTGACGGAAAGCAAGGCAAGACAAGCACTGAAAGAGTGAAAGCGATCCCTGCAGGTTACAGCTGTACGCGAGACTATTCTCAATTTACTACCTCTGGACCTATATATGCAAGAGTTTGCCGCCAAAAGTGCCTTAGAGATTAGACAAACAAATAGCTGGAGTTTAGGTACCCTTTGGCATGCACCAGATTCAGAGAAATACGTTTAGGGAACGTTGTCACTTCTTCCTATATATCTCCCCATCTGGCCTTTGGTAGACCATTCTCTTGCTCTTTTCAGAGTAGGGACGAATAGAGCACAAATAAAGCCGCGAAAGGGAAATCAATAGCCATCCATCAATGGACGGATTGTGGAAACGGTGCTGATCTATTCTCGCAAGAACTAAATATACATTTTTAAATCAGGCTTTCTGAAGACAGCAGCTTCTTCTTACAAGTGGATGTTCTGGCCATCGTAGAAGTCGCTCGTATTTTGTCTATGTTGGCAGTACCATAGAAAGATTTTCGATCGATAAAATCAGTTTCTGTTACTGAAATAAAATTCAAGCTAGTTCGTAGGCTCTTTACTCGCGGCATACCACAGACCTCTGGGTTCAGGGACACAGGGACAAAACTGACGCACTGGCCAGAAATGGATCCACAATGGATCATGATCGATCACTTTAGCCGATCAAGCCACCACTATGTAATCTCAGAGAACGAGTGGAGAATAAGATTCGTTTAAAAGCCAACAATAGAGGCTCAGACGGGCCATAACTAAGAAATGATTCTAAGAAATCAAATCTCAATGATGGGGATATTTTTGTAGAGAGATGAGAAGATCCACAAGGACACACCTTGCACTTCTTCTATCGCTTCCCAAGTCTCTGTGACTTGAGGAACACTTGAAATGGCAATTCCGATGTCTTACTATTTAATTTGTACCCAATTCATAAGGATATCAGAGAAGCTGGACAGCGTCGGGTAACCACAAGTATCATCGATGATTGGGGGATGATATTAATCTTTAAAATATCGTCATGTTGGTATGAGACTGGACTTTAGTTCTTCAGTAGAACTAACCACTAAGCCACTGCGTCTATAAAAAAAAAATATTCAAAACCGTGCTAAAGTAGATGATCTCCCTTGAAGCACAAATATTAGAGAGTTTTCAAGCTCGCTGTATAAATCACAGGATCACTTTGTGAAAGAAATTAAAAACATTTGTAACACTCCCAAAGGGATCCAAGCCCAATTAAAATCTAACTTTCCACAGTCAGCTATACCCAAGCAAGTTCGCTTACGATTAGCTGATTTAATTTCACAAAATTTCACCTCGTTACCGGCAAATCTTAACCAACGAAACCGCTCCTCTCTTGGCCACTAGGACCAAGTTGTGGTTGCAACTCGCATTCGTATACCCGTTTTCGCCAAAACAAAGTGTAGTCAGCAGTTTTATGGACAACATTGCAGCAATACAGAAACAATTCAATTTATATCTAATTAAACTCGATACCAGAACGGGGCCCATTAAGACCGATCCTATGAAGCATTTTGATTAGCTACGCAAAACCACATTAATGGCCTATCAATTACCCATGGCACATATAAGTTCAAAGAGATATTGGACCCTGGCCACAGAAAGCTCTCTGCAGCAGGCAACTGGGCACCCTGGCCAACCGAACGAGGCGACATCAACAATTGGCATATAGGCAGAGGCCGCCGCCAGTAAAAAAGGAAAGTCCTCATAAATTGTTGCCAATGGCCAATTGCGCCTGGACCAAAACCAGATATCGCAACTGTAGTGAAAGAGGCTGGAAAACTCTTCGTGAAAATGTCTCTCTCTTTCCGGAGTCGTATCTCGGGTGTAGGTACGTATGTTGTGTCTAAAAAGTTGTTGGAAAGTTCGCCTCTATACCCATGTGGAGTCGACAAAAAAATAACCAAAAAAAAAGAATGAAAACCGAAGAAGGCGAGACAGAAAAAAAAACGGACTTAACTAACATAACCCACATCGGTAGGACGATCCCGCACCGGAAATTTACGATTTTCGTTCGAGTTTTAATGAAATCCACACACCATTGCGGACCGGTCCGGTAGTTAGAATTCCCTATGCCACAGGAAGTGGCCCGTGCTATAGGTACCAGTACCAGTACCAGTACCTACCAACTACCAGCACAGTTTATTGAACCTATTTTATGGTTGTATGTTGATTTGGTATAGTAGAGTCGACCTCAGATATAAATCACCTCCTAATTGGATTTCTTTGATTAACCACTTGTAGATACTTAACGCTAGTAAACGCAATATGAATCTGCTGGCGAAACTTTTGTTATTTTCAATTAACTCGATACAGATACATGGATATGGTTTAAAAAAAAAATGCATGAATCTACATATGGATGCGAAAACTACGAACCAATTGAAGCGGAACAACGGCAGGCATACACAAACCGTAGTAGATACAAATCACAGATGGATAGTCAAATTATAGATATATACGAGTACTCGTTGCCTACAATGCACCCTCTATCTCTCCCTCTCGCTGTCCCTGTCTGATCTTCCACATGGTATGCGATTAAATGAATAACGATTATTTGATTCCATAATTTATGGGCAATTTATGTTTGAATATGCTCATCGTGTATCTGAAGTGTGCATATGTCTAATTGAATATATACGGTCACAGACATATATTGGGATACAAAGCGGCCATAGATATAGATGCCAATGAACGCCATTGGGATTGGATGGCAAAAGAGGCGACGTATAGTGATTAATGCTTGTTGTTGCTGTTTTTTTGTCTGTATATATCAACTGCGTTTTCAATCTATTTGTGTGATTAGGAGTAATTGCAGAA
The DNA here is from genome assembly GCA_949372485.1 of Cheilosia soror. NCBI lineage: Eukaryota > Metazoa > Arthropoda > Insecta > Diptera > Syrphidae > Cheilosia > Cheilosia soror. Next base: position 121,380,839 of record OX443561.1, read on the forward strand.
AGTTGTATAGTTTAACATGGACTGTGGCTAATGAAGTTGTTAGAATCATGAAAGTAAATATATAGGACTGTCTTTCTATGGAATTTATTGCAATTTCTTAGAAAGGATTACCCGAAAGCCGACGTTTTTTTAAAAAGTATCTACGGATCGTATAGCGTGATTGATTTGGAACTCGAAAATGTATATACACTAGAGGGCCCGGCAAACGTTGTTTTGCCTGCTCGTACATTTTTTATTTGACATTTTATTCATGATATTTTTTTTGTTGGATGTATATTACATATATAAAATTTTATTCATGAGCTTATTCTTGCCTTTTAATTTTATTTTATTGTTGAGTGTTTATTATTTGACATTTTGTGGAATCGGATCGCAGCGCCACCTACCGGGTCCAATTGTGAATATAAACCATCCCAAGACCCATTCAAACACACACACAAAATTTCACTAAAATCGGTCCAGCCGTTTAGGAAGAGTACGGTAACAAACAAGGTCTGAAGAATTATATATATGTATAAAGATAATTGAACTCTTTAAGAACATCTAAACTGCAGGGGGGAGTTTTACTCATGTCTGGGGATGCAGTTTAAGCGGACTTGGGCTTCTATCGACATATCTCTGCAAAAGCTATGTAGTCTGATCCATGCCCAGTCCACGCAATGTTGGTAGAAGTCACCTTCCAACTTGATGCCCCCATTTTAGATAAGGTCTTCATCTACAACATTGTTCTTCAGGACTTTTTCGGTGATTTTTCGGACCGAATAATTGGATTAACTTGTACAATCTTGACCTTACAGATGTACACAGACTTTACCGAAGACGACTCGGATAGTTGTTTTTTCGGAAGTTCGTCAGACATTAGCTGGAGGTGTTTCCCTGGGAATTAAAAGTTAGACCTGAGACCGGGGATGGAAAAGTCGATACAATTGTATCGAATTCGATACAAATGAGTTTGCTTGAGTACAAAAGTACATTTCGCCTTAATTCGATACAATTTATCTTTCTCTGTATCTTTCAAATTCTCTTGCAATTTCTATTCTGAATCTGAACACTCTGAACGATTTAACTTTGTATTCCAGTCTCTATCTCTATCGAGTATCGCCATCGGCTGTCAGTGTCCTGTCAGTCACTGTTACTGTCACTGCTATGAGGTGCATTTTCAGGGGGGAAAAACACATCTCGAAAGGCATGAATCGAATTCAAACCACCAAAAAGCTTTTCTCGCGGCACAAAAGAATATAAAAATAGATTCATTTGCAAAACAACAGTCCTGTACGATATCCACAAATGCGAAAAAATTTGAAGTTTCGCTGTGCTTGTTCGTCGCCGAAAATAATTTACCATTTTCCGTTCTTGACCACCTCAATCTTTTACTTAAAAAAAGCATTAACGATTCAGAAATCGTACAAAAGATGTTAGTTAACCGGCACAAGGGACAAAAAATTGTTTTCAATACAATTGGCTCCATTTCAGTACAATCTTACAACAGTTTTCAGTACAAATCGAAAACGGCATTTTCCCATCCCTGCCTGAGACCCCCTATTCAGTAGACCGTGTCCAGCACGCTAGCAATTAAGCCACTTCGCGCACAGACAGAGCCATTTGCAAGGATTATTCTGCGGTTGATCTTGGCGACTATCGGCAAAGCTGGAGCTAACCACAAAGCCTAGTTAACCTTGTTGGTCGGTTTGTGTGGACGGTTCACGGTATTCCTCCAGAAAACATGATTGAAGCTAAACGTAACGCGCCGTTTTCAAGTCACAACTCTCGAGACCTTTAAGTACAAATGAAAAAAATTGGACCAGAGCTTCCACAATGATTGGATGTGAGTTGACGGTTGAAAGTCGGACATTCGCAGCAACAATTTTAATATTGTTACATTACACTCTTTAAGATCGCGATGGGCCCTTATGCGGTGCCAAGTGCCGTATGAGACCTTTCTCCCCCATACCCGTTTTTAACCTAACCAACACTTTTATTAACAATCCCGCAGCTTTCCCTTCAGTGGAGGTTATATAGTTAATTGCGTGCCTTTTACCCAGTGGTCCGTAATTATGGGCGCCAGTCAAGCGATGTTGGCACGTATTCTGAATATGAAGCTCTCAGGCATGGCCAAACTTTCCTAAAAATTACGCAATTCGTCAGAATCATCCACCTAGTCTGGTGAAGTAAGTAAATTTTTCTATTCAAGTAATGCCGAGCCGCATTTGATCAATTCGTCGGATCTATTTTTTTTACTTCTATGTTCCTATAGCCTGCACCCTAGAAGACAGTGACTTTAAACGGGTGTGGCTGGCTACAAGAGACAATAACAATAACGACGAGCTTGTACATTGTCTTAACCAAGGCCTTGCTGTCGAGCTGTTTTTTGTTTGGATGTCGATTTATACAGTAGCTATAGCTACAGTAAGCTACACGCCTAAACTTGTGCTGGATGATTTGAGGCAGAAGGATTATTTATGGGTTAGGTTAGGTTAGAAGGGCAGTTTGCTATATATGTAATTTTCACCTGAAAGCCATTGAGGCCCATTCTGATTACCCTTTTATTAAACATATGATAGCACATGCAACTAACAAAACTATTCGGATATGTTGATGAATTTTCTAAAATCTTGTATCGTATGCTAGATCTTCCAAGCCGTCGAAGAACCGTGATCCCATACAAGCGCGTCGGCGTTGTTAGAGGACTGGGCCAGTGACACAGGAGAGATTTTTTTTCTCTTCATCCCTACAACTTCTGCAGAAGTCATTTGTAAAAATATTCAGAAAAATATTCAGTCTATTGGTCATATTTCGAATGATGCAGTGTCAGGTAATTACTTCGGCGAGCACTCGGATTTGGTTTCTATCAAAAGATGTTAGGATCTTTGACTTTTTAGTGTAAATTGCGATAAGCTAAGAGTTATAACCAGAAGTATTGTTCCATTGCTCTTTAGCCGAGTTTAATGTGACAGTGTCAATGACGCTGCTAGTACTTGTCTGTCAGCTAATAGTATGTCCATTTCATCAGGCCAGATTATCTGCTGCCTCGTTCCCTTTCTCTCTGGATTTACCTAGTTCTGTTGAGAATAGCCCGCTGCCACGTCACAGTCCCTTTGAAAATCTTTTCTAAAGATGGATGTTTAAAGATTCTTTCGACTGGCACTCTGCCCGTTTCCACAAAATGGGAATCTGACAGGGGAATATTTTTAAAAGTTGAGTTTGGGTGTTGTGTTTAGTCAATAGGGGCTTCCGGACCAGCATACGGGTTAAGAAACAGCGTTATGAGCTTCGGTCTTCACCGTTTCACTCCCGGGGTTTCAATTCCAATTGTCGTACACAATAATGTATCCCGACAAAGAGACATACTGACGTGTGTCTCCATACAAATAAAAATCTGCGTAGTGCTGGTCACCAAGTTGATTCTCATCGTACAAGGCACTCTATATCTCTAGCAACGCACACTAAAGCTTCCATCAACTTACTAAAGTAAATTGGGTCATCTATGGAAAGAATCTATTTGCTAGAGACCCACTTTCTCTGTTTATAGTTCACTAAATGTTTGATTCAAAAATGATAGGCCTACGGCCACATACGCACTCACTGATGAAATAGGTAAACAAATAATATTTACATAGAAAATTTGGAGCAGTTTGTCTATAACTACAATACGATCCCACTTCCCTCGTCATTGTTACCATCATAAAATAGGTCTGATGAAATTTGACAAACCACCTTTGTCTCACAGTCGAACGTATAAATTCAATTTCTCGGATAGAAAATGAAAACAAAACCGCTCCACCGTATCTATCTATCTATCTATCTATCAGTCTGCTTTACATAACGAAAAACAATCCCAAGAACAATGCCTTAACCGAGTGTAGAATCCACTTCACATTCGAGTGACTGTACAAGTGTATCTCTGCATCTAAATACGTTGCACGTTGCTGCGCCCAAAGGTTAATGCCCCAGGGTGAACTTGGCTTGGATGTGCTTCTCTTTTTTTGGTTTTAAATAGTTCAATCAACCTGTAGATACATGTGGTCTGGGATAGCAGCAGCGCCCACCTACTGTACAAAATTTAAGTGTCAACTACATGACCGTAACGAATGATGAATAATTACAAAAAAAATAATGAATGGTCGATGAGTATAGATACAAAGATACCTGCAGTTATAAATTTATTGCATGACATCCCACACACAATAACTAGAGTGAAAAACCGTCTATACCAAACCAACATGTGCAAGTGCATTCCATTGTGTATGCATGGCTGGTTGATTACATTATTGCTTCCGATAAAAATGCACACAACAAATAAAAACTAACACGAAATCCAAATTACTAGGTAGACAGGCAGTCATCATTGTTGTTGTTGTGATGAAAAAAGGTGTCAATATGGTGTGTGACTCGAACTACTGTTTATCTGACGGGTTGAGTTCGTTTACACCGCACCGCTCAACTATCTAATTGTCAAATGGTGTGTGATTATTTCAAATTGTTTACGATGTCACACAGAGTTTGGGTGTGTCCAACGACGCACGGGAGGGGGGAGCAGATTAATTGAAAAATCAAAACGCGTACATTGTTTCAATACCCGTGGAAAAACGTTAGTTTTCTTGACCCAATTCTCAACCACTCACGTCCACTGTAGAGTGGGTCAAGAAACTTTATTCTAGCCATGCGCGTTGTCGGACGTTTCTTTTGTATTCTTATACTATTTGCCGTGAGATTTTTTTTTTTTTAACATTTACCTCAGAGACCAAAACCACCGCGGACATACGTTGTATACTTATGTCAAACCGTTGGGATCTGACGCTGACCCACAATTCAGGCACATACCGGTGTTTAAATTGAAGTTGTTGACTCTTGAGTCATGCTCATGACATTATTCATCGAATGAATAATGAGAATTTACAAGTACATCGTGCGTTGGATAGAACACACACATATACAATACATACCTTCCTATAGTAGGAACAAATTGAGCAGAGGATGAGAGCAATTAAATTTGAACATTATTGTCGTGTTTGGTCGGATATTTCTACTTGTGACTTGTGAGTCACTCTGTTTAACCTCGCTGACATTGTCATTGATTTTTCCACCCTGAAGTTGGCGTTTTATTTGTTTTTAATTTCAAGATGACGACTCTGACCATTTGAGCCTCAAAAATTGTGCAATATCTTGAAGTAGAACACTTGTAGGGTGCGGTCGTGTTAATAAAAAAAGAATTTAAGACTAGATAAGAGAAATGAAGATAAGATCGAACATTTTTTTTTTACAAATGCAATTGATTTAGCTCCGGATGTCATTATTCTCAACACACAGTTGCATTTTTAGGAATTTCGCACGTATTTATTGATAAGCAACTGGGCTAAATCGAAAGCAGTTTGGATACATACATACGTCTCCAGAACGCCTGTTCAATGCACTCTGCATGTTAGTGGAGTCCCATTGAAACAGGTGGAGAAGTTTAAGTATCTCGGGGTCTTATTCACGAGTGATGGAAGGAGCAATGCCGAGTTTTCCTGTAGGATTGGTCAGGCTGGGTCAATTTTGAGACAGCTTGGTCATTCTGTTATTAGGAGGACTGAACTTGGTGTCAAAGCTAAGTTGTCAGTCTTTAATTCGGTGTTTGTTCCAACTCTCACCTATGGTCATGAGGTTTGGGTAATGACCGAAAGAATAAGATCGCGGATACAAGCTGCCGAAATGAGATTTCTCCGTAGTATTGCTGGTGTGACCCGTAGAGATCGCATCAGAAATACCAGAATACGTGAGGAACTCAATGTCGAGCAGCTACTTCTCCGGACGGAGCGATCCATGCTTCGGTGGTTTGGGCATGTTAAACGCATGTCCCCGACCAGGATTCCACGACGTGCTATGGAATCCGTACCATCGGGTAGGCGTCCTCTAGGTAGACCAAGGATGAGATGGTTAGATCAAGTCCATAATCTCTCCTATACCCGTATGGGGATTGCCCTTGATGATTTAGAGTCGATGGCGGAGGATCGAGAGCTATGGAGGGTCCACTTGAGCAACCTACACCCGCGACCCACTTAATGGACAAGCGGACCATTGACAATGAATGAAAATGAATGAATGACATACGTCATAAGACGTTTCACTGCGGTCAATTTCGACAGAGGTCGAATTTTGGCACGTGTAGCCGAAAAATGTGAAAAATGTTTTTCATTCGAAATTGATGAATTTATTGCGTTCAGTGGGCATAGGACATGAAGTTGGAAGCAAACCTTAATCAACTTATAAGACTAAAAAATCTGTTCGTCTTTGCGAGACTCGGAAATGGATTATTTTAGAAACCGCACAAAGTGAAGAATTTTCATACGTTTTACCTCTAATTCGGTGCTGCCCTAAATACCAGTTCACTTAAAGTGAACGATGCTAAAAGTAGTTTAACGAGTCCCAATACAAATACAAGGTTTATGTTGACAAAGAGTGGACCATTTGGTGGTTTCTTTTTAAATCTCGTGTTTCTTTGACACCGACAACTTTTTTGACACAAACGCAGTATATCTGCGGAATGGGCTATATTACGCTTAAACAACGCGTCCAAATGTTGTAGAGCTATTTCCAAAGTGAATGCTGTGTTGATGGAATTTTGAAAATAAATTTCACTCGAAATTATGCACCACTTGCGCCTGTTCTCGCCAGGGCTGGACAAGCTATTTTTGCACTGTGTAACTGCACTGGGCGCTGATCACGATACGGGCGGCTCTTAAAAACGAAAAAAAAGACCTTCTATCTGTATTCTATAAACAATACTTATACCTACTAAAAGTTTAAGTAAATCAATCTAAAACAAAGTGGAAAAATCTGTATGTTTCCTTTTATCGTCCGTAATTTTTAACCAATTTAGTTGATATTTTTTCTTAATGTTAGTAATTATGGTGATCGGTCAATAGGCTAAACAAATTCAAAATCGGGCAAAGGGGCGTGGCACCTCTCATACAAAAAAAAGCAATCAAAATGGTATATCTCGAAAACCACCAAATCGATTGAGCTCAAACTTACAGGTAATCTTACATATTGGCCTTGGAGTGCTCCTGTGAAGATTGGTCAAAATTGGACAAAGGGGCGTGGCACCTCCCACACAAAAAAAAAAAAACATTCAAAATCTTATACTTCCTATACAAAAAACATCTTCTCTGTGGTGAAACTCGATGACGTTATATCTCGATAACCGCTGGGCCGATTTTCATGTCTTTTTTTGTTTTGTGTGTGTGCTGTGTTTCAAGTTTAGGCAAAAAGAAAGTTCCAGCAAATCGATTATTCTCATATCTCGCATTTTACGAAAGAACATTGTTATCTAAGACCTAAGCCATACAATTCCTGTGCCCGGGCAAAGCCGGGCGGTACAGCTATAAATAAAACAAAATGTAAAAAATTGTATGTTTCCGCCTGTCGGCCGTAATTTTCAATCAATTTAGTTGATTTTTTTTTATGTCGGTAATTGCAGTATGTAATCAATTAATACGCCAAAAAAAATTGAAAAAAAAAGTAAATAAAGATTTTAAAAAGCACAAAAAGGTCTGGCAAAGCCGGGTACCATAATCCTAATAGGTCAAAAATCCTAATGCATTCTAATAGAAACCAAAGTGCTGGTCGTGGCTTTTACAGGGCACTGCATCACTGGAAAGCGAAACTTCTTTTTAAATGACTTCTGATATAATCTATGGAACATCTCTTGTCCCACTGCCTAGCCCTCTATTTCGCTTCTTTTGTATGGGAGCACGGTTCTTTGACGTTCTTGCGAATCTAGCAATGATACTTCTACCAGATTTGAAAGAATTCATCAACAGATCCCTCATATATAAAATAGTTCGGTGATCAACGCCCAGCCCAAACAGTAAGATCCATAGGAAGTTGAGATTTTGAAACAAAATCAAAGTTAGCATGGAGAAATTCGAAATGTGAGACAAAGTTTGTAAAGGAAAATTATAATTTTTCATCCGATCGACCTCAAACTCGGTTTGTGTACTCCATATAAGAAATGAATGTATAATATAAAATCATAATCATCACTATCCCAACCTATTGCGATCTTCATTGGGGCCAGAATTATATCAAGCATTGCGATCTTCTTTTTTTTTTAAATCGGGCTTTCATTTGTAAGTTTTAGTACCCTAACGATCGGTAGTAAATCGGAGAGTGAAGAAGACGACTCAGTGGCGTATGGTGCTTAAAATTAAATCTTAGCTAAACACAATATTTGGTGATCCCGATAAACTAGAGCTCATAGACAAAAATACCGCGAAGAAGTGTCTTTAATGCGTTCTAACTTATGCTATGAGTCTAAGGCCCTTAGGTAAAAAGCTTGTATGATATAAGCTGAAAGAAGTTCCTTAAACTCGAACTTTAATAATCTGTTTAAAAGAAAAACAACTGAGTCATTTTGAAGACAAAAAGACGGTTATCACAAAAGAAGGTTTGTATGCCTACCTATAGCGCAACCTGCACGCGAGCCAGCTGGATCCACAGCTCACTGCCTCCTTGCAGTATGACAGCAAAGAAATTATTGAAGCTATTTTCATTGAAAGAAGACTGTAGGTAGCTAAGTAGAGGTGGCGGTTCAGCATGAACCCAAGTAGAACAATCAAGTGCATTTTTGTTACCACGACCCATGTGACCTGGGGCAAGATCGCGTAAAATAAAAACGATCGAATGACATCGTTTCAGTAAAGCTGTCTCTATTATATCTGTGATAATAGACAGAGACTGCTAGAATCGAAACGACGTCGTTCGATCGTTTTCATTTTACGTGATCTGGGACCTGGTTTGTGATGATTGTTGAGGATGTGATACCTACAGTCGTTCGCTATATCCAACTTGTGAAATTGAGAAAGCGGATAAGATCTTGAATCCCTTCACCCGAGATCTAAGAGGTCGTCGAAGAAGCAAGTTTAGTGCGCGCATTCTGACTCTTGCTATTGCCGGACATTTGCAAAGGAAATGGCAGAGAGTTTCTCTCTCGTAGATAGACCATATTTTCCTTGATATGGCAAAGTTTGTCAGCACCCTAACCTTCAGTTTGTCAGTCTGCTCCTAGCGGAATGTGGGTCATTGCCGCGAGTGAGCTGTGTAGAACTGAGCTTTGCCGGACTAGCTAATCCGCTCTCTCTTTACCTGTTATATCACTATTTCCTGGAACCCAGAGAAGTATGACCCTGAAACGTTCGCCCAGGCGGGTAAGATCGTACCAACACTCCTGGCACCAGTTTGGATGATATGGTATAGTCAAGTCGATGGCTTTGATATCGGCTTGGCCATATATGCAGATAGCAATGTAATATTTGTGTATTGTGTCCTGCCGTAATTGCTTGCAGAGGCCTCTCGAATAACCAGTAATTCGGCTTGGAAAACTCTGGCAAAATCCGGCAAGTGGTATGATTTTGATATTTTCGGTGAATCAGAGTAGATACCGGCTCCACACCACAGTTCATCTTACTTAGATACCTGTCTGTATATATGTCCGTGTCGAAGACTGTACAATTTAAGGTTCGGACGTCAACTGTGCTCTATTGTTGCCTCTTCTAATGAACATTTTACAATAGAATCAATCTGCATTTATAAGTCGATTTTCAGTCGCTGCACCGCAACGTAGGCTAAGCTGTGTATGGTACATACTGAAGTCTACCCCAAATTTACCCCAATCTGATTGCAAAAGCCAGAATCTTCTTGGGTATGCGGTGAGTCTTTTCGAGTCTTATATAGCGACTTATTCTGGTCAAAAAGACTCGTATTAAGAATACTTAAGATATCAATTCGATTGAACGATTTCTTTAGGTATTACCGTACCTATTTTCTATTTGCTTATTACATCACAATAATTATCAACCCAATTCATATACCTAGCTACCAATGTGTTAAAACTAGAAACCGACCAAATGCGGAGCTTGGATAATTGGGTTTCACATCCTGCCAGAATGTAGCGCCACTGTCTTGTTTTTTTTAGAGTCACAAATACTGCGCCCAATGATACAGTTTGCAAGTTACCAAATTCAGTCTTCCATCAAGCCGACTGGGTACCATAATCCTTATATCAGCTTAACCGACAGATGACACGCAGTATACATACAACATTCCACAGTTAAACCCATAAGCCCAGACACAGATTTAATTAAAAAAAAAAATCACCGCGAGCAATGTCCATTAATTCACTAGCCAGTGAACCAACCTACCTACTATCTGCATCATATAAAGTGTAAAACAATTATTTTTACAAACAAAATATAGGTTAACGGCAAGCGTTGCTCTTAAAAATAAAATAACACAAATTTTAATTTAATTTATGTAGGTAGCTACTCACGCTTGTCGGACAATTCAACAAAAATAAAAAAAAAAACAAACTTAAAACAAACATTATAATTAACTTTCGGACGCGAAAAAAAAAACACTCACACCGACTACTATCTATCACAACAATGAAGCTACACTATAATAATCCTCAACCATAACGTTCACATCAAATGGGGCATATAAAATAGGAACCCCATCAGCCCACTATACAACGCTGTCGACCAACAAAACATATACTCATTGCTAAACTAGGTAGTGCTGAACATTCACCGAGTATAAACACTCTGCAAAGGTTAATGTACCCAAAAAAAAAATGTAAAACACAAAAAAAAATAGTGAACCATAATTTTCTATTTAAAGTTGGCTGGTACCTAGTTTGTCGGTGTAACTCTTCTGCCAGAGCCGTACTCTGAAGTCAATTAACCCGGTCGCTTTGTGTCATGAAGGGTCTATGCTTTTTTTTAGTGGCAGACATTTTTCTCACCCAAGATGAAACGGCTTAATTATGACAGAGTATAGTGTTTTGCACAAAGGCCGTTTGTAGTACCCACCTACGCGTATGAAACTTGTCAAAAGTGTCAAACCACCCTCCCTCCTTTTGTGTGCTACTTCTGCAGGAATTTATTGAATGTACATCAAGTAAAGTTGATTACACTCGACGTGTCTCGCCATGGTGTCTGATGGTGTGATTCAAACCAAGCCACATGGAATTATGGATAGTGCACCACAAAAGTTATGACCAAAAGTATGGCGTCCCAGAAAAAACCAAAATGTTGTCTCATGTTCTCCCCTTTTGTTTTTAGGGGAATTTGTGTATCTTACGGTCACTTATTTTATGTTTGCACAACGATTAGACTGAATCCGGACAGAACGGATAAAAATTGCTACAAAAAATGTGCCAATTGGACATTTAGATACATACAATGCATAGCGGGGCCATGGCGACGCATTACGTTCGCTTTTGACGGATTATTGAATCTGGTTCAATCGCATTGTGTTGCGGAATATACTGTTGTGTGATTTTCTGATGTCAGATTAGCGGTTAAATTCCACAAATACACAAACTGTATGGCATTTAGAAAGTCTCACCGAGCAATTATCTGCAGAATTTTTCTACCTCGACTGAAAGGTGCTATAAGCTACGAGATTATAGTTGATTCTATCAGCGCGCCATCAACAGCTTACAGCATGGTTATTTTTAAAGAGCTGTGGATAAACCGGTTAAGGCCATAGCGACTGGTTTGAACTGGCTAAAAACAGTTGCAAGACTAAATAGTTTTGTTTACCATTTACTATTGGCAGCGATGCATTGCAGCGTAATTTGTTGGTATAATTAAAAAAGTATTTGCATTCAACACAAGTCTTTTGAAGCCATTTTGAAATTGATTGAGCTGAATCGAAGTGACATATTGAGCGCTGAGGTAAAAATTTATCAGTTCTGTCAATTGGCAAATATTGCGCATGTATTTTTTCTTCGTGATGTCAGTAAAGTCCGCATGATGCATTGTTTATCCAATGCATTTAAATGGTACAAGGTGCTGCGAAAAAAGTGTCAATATCCGGACGTTTGAACTGCGGAAATTGATGTCGGAATTCGGTAAACGTAATCGCACTCGATACCAATGGATAGGGTAGAATAATAAAATCCCAAGAGAATCGTAAGTGAAAACACTGTTAGGCAGTATTTTCTTATTTTTTTATCATTGGTCTATATTTATTTTAAATAATGGTTCATGGCATTATTTTGATGAAGATTTTAGGCATATGACATTCTCGGACGTTTTTGACGAAGCGCATAACTACTGTCTAATTTTGCGTCAAAATCTGATCAATAAGTGGTTGAATATTGGTTTTCAAGAACTGAATACATAGTTTGTATCATCAAGCTGCGTGAAATCACACGATTTCGTTTACGACTTTATTGGTGATTGACTAATTTTCGAACGACGTTTCATGCAAACAAAAAATATTTCCTTAAAACCACACGAGAAGAACTTCCCTGAATAACGTTCCAAAAAATCTTTAAGAAAAGCCGCAAACAAAAGCAACAAACAAGGCAAAAAACGGTTTGTATCCGTCTTCTTCTTCTCTTTGGATGTATGCTTCTAAAACAGGAGTTCTCCAAAAATGTCCAGTCTAACATGCATTTTTGCCAATTTCCGAACAAGAGTAACGTGTTCACATAATCAATAGTATGGTTTCTCTTCAAGAGACTGATGCGATACCGATACCGATACACAACAATGGTAATCCTCGGGCGCTCTTTAGACTATAGCTACGCAGTGATTAACGAGCGATTGAACGACTATCAATAAAAAAGTTAAAAAATATGAAATCATATGGCTGCGTCTCTAAGCGATGAGCGATTCTGCTAAGACAATTGCTGGTCGCTCAATCGCTTTCTGAATTCGTTGCTAGACAAAAAGAAGAGGATCGAGTTTGGGTCCCTGAAGAACACCATATTGCACTCAGTATTCAACGCGATATCTCTATTTAGTTTGAAATCTGAATGTTGGTAATGAACGTTATTCCCTAATCCAGTTAGCCAACTTTCCTCGAATTCCATCTCTTTCTACGGTCTACATTTTGTATTATGGTCGAGAGTGTCAAAGGATTTAAATAAATAAATGTCACCCTAGGTCTAGCTTCTCACAACCATTCGTTTGTGTAAGTTTTTATTTTTGGGACACATGAAAGGGACCTACAATTTTTGTATGCCGAGTCCGAACCGAACGTCTGAATTGAAGAGCTTTTTGAGGACAGTTATACTCTCTAATGTTTGTCAGACATACGCGAGAGGTAGCTCAGTTGAAAAAAACATTAAGACTACGGACAGAGTGCATGCGAAATACTAAGCGAAAGCTAAGGTTTGACAGGTAAAAGCTAATAAACTGCGTCCATACATTTTAATTGTACTGACTCTAGTAGATTCGCCGCTAAGATACATGCTAAGCGAAACCGGGCGCTAAAAGCGAATAAACTCTTCTGCTCAGCTTTTTAAGCAATTAATTCAAAACGCAGCTGTCAATAGATAAATAGATACATAACCGAATACTTTTAATGGCATTCAAAGGTATTAAGCATTTTTTGTCGGGATGTTTTCGGATGTCTTTGTAAAGATGATAAAATTCGTCATATTTATTACGTGATTTGTCAATCTCTTGAACGGACTGTCTCATTTTTCCAATGAAAAATAAATTATTTAATGGAAAGTCCTCTTCTTCTGACGATTACATTTCCATAATTCAAGGATGTTGTTTATTTTGATGCACTTCGGAAACGTTAATCTTAGCTTTCATTATGGACACCATTCGCATTAGCTTAGAATATTTAGCTTTTGCTCCGCTTCTCGCTTTCATTATGTCCGTAGCGATGTAATTTGTTTTTTTCGAGGGTCGAACCTGGGACCCCTCGGATAGTAATCCAGTGCACTTACCACTGAGCCATTGCGCCCACTGTGTCAAAGGCTTTGGTGAAGTCTAAAAAAGTAATTATGGTCGTACCAGATGTTGGAAACGTCTTCATTTACACTTAGGTACTGTAGTCGCAGACTGAATTTAAGTTTCCTTACCTGAAAATAAAAAAATAAAAAATAAAAATATTAGTAACTAAGATTTATTTTAAATACAAAATTAAAATAAAATTAAGTATTTTACATAAAATATTTAGCAAGTAAATTCAAGTTGAATTCTATAAAAAAAAGTGTTAAATCTTACACCTAATTTCACATGGCAAATCGAAAGTTTTTAAACGCAAACTAAGGTTAAGGCAGAAATCGAAATTCCTTTGAATCGAAATACTAAGAAAGTTATACTGGTAGAAAGGTATAACTGTAAAGGGAGTACCAAAAATCCACACATGTGGATTTTTAAAATGATTGGATATTCTAATTTTAAGTGATGTTTTAATGGACTATCTTTCAAAATTACTTGCATAGCCGGACCTGGTCAAAAATGGTGCACCAGTCGTCTAAGATGGATAGGACTCATTTATATTCCTGTATGTACAGCCTTCGAGTCTAACCCGGACGAACAAGTAAAAGGAGACTCCATGAGTTAGCTAAGCACCGAGATAACTGAAGAGTCTTATTAGTTGAGGTTTCGGTTCACCCGGAACTGTAGAACCGATTAAGTGTGTAAGTTCTGGACGATCACACATTTTTATACCCTCCATAGGAGGGTATATTCATTTTGTCATTACTTTCGTACCCCCATGAAGGAGTCACCGGAGACCCCATAAAGTAAGATATAAATTATATTGAATCAGGATCGAATTCTGAATCGATTTAGCCATATTCGTCTGTCTGTGTATCAGACAGTCTATTGAAAACACGATATCGTGAATGACATTTTGTGAGATTTTTACCGTCGTCAGATTGGTATTCAAATTGGGCTATATCGGTTAAGTCAGGGGTTCCCAATCTTTTTCATACTGCGACTCCCTAGAGGCGTTGAAATATTTTTGCGACGACCTTTTAAAAGCAGAGATATGTGGTTTTTCAACAAGGACGGGTAAACATTGAAATATCATCGTCCCATATTTATGGCAATTTTGCTTGTTGACATACCCGCATTCACCCAAAAATACTACGGTAAAGATGATTTTTCGGCCAAAATTGAGGCTCTCTTCCAAACACCCCGAAGCCAAGTCAGCGCCCAAACGGCTTTGTCTAGGTTCATTACCATTGAGCTCCTGGATTAGTTGAAGCTTGTACTGGCGTAAGCCCAAGTTCCGATAGAAAATTCGCCGAGTTGGAGTCTGCGAAAGGCCGATTTCTTATGTACGTCGAATTGACTGCCTCGAGATCTCCTGTACACTCTCATGGACCACGGCAATGCTTCCGAAGAATCTGGCTGGCAACGACCCATACCTACCAATTGAAAAACACTTACTTAATTTTAAATGACAGGTAATACGAGTGACATCCACGAAGCAAGTCTGACTGACTGACTTCGACCTTGCTCTTAGTATTCCTAAAGAGAAACGTAATGCTTTTCCTCTATTCGGGGTCTTACAGCAGTGAAAAAATAAAACTTGCGACGTTCTTAGAATGGCACTACGACGCCCCTCCTGGGTTAAGTAGTTCTGGTACCTTCCATACAAAACCAATATAAGACCCATGTGTAAATTTGCCCTGTACCTGTTCGATGTACTTACGTACTAGGTTAGGTTAAGGTTAGCTTAAAAAGTGGCTCTCGATTAGAGAAACACTAAGGTCGTTATTCGGCCCATTGTGCAATGTGCATACAGCATACGGCATACCTAATGATACCAACATTTTCAGTCGTTTCCATTACTTGGCGATCACTAATTTGTTAACGTCAAAAATTGTCGCTTTTTTGTCGTTTTATGGCCCTCAACACCTTAAAGAATGTCTTCGAAATGTCTCACATGACGCGTTCGTCGTACATTAACGAGAATGGGCGTTCAACCTCAAGGACAAAAAACGCACTAGTAATTCTAAATTAAAATTGGAGTATTTTAAGTCCTCGTAAATGCCACTCAGAAAAAGGGTGAGTTGTGAGTATTTGTAGTACGCATTCATAAAATACTGACAAAATTTATGAAATTACAGTATAAAATCCAGTATGGAAATTTGTCCAGTATCTGGGTCTTGAATCCAGTATGGTACTGGAAAGTTCAGTATAGTTGGTATCATTATGCATACCACTGGGATTTGCGGACCTATTTCTTTGCTGGCTACTCATGTAAACCATTTGCTGCCGGTTATAAAGATAAGAATTTTAGCGGCGCTGGGTATTACCTGATCACTGAAAATAGTTTCCTAAGTGGGCCTTTCTTAGATTGGCCAGGGTTACGTACTAACTCACATGACTAACATTTTGCATAATTTGTATGCAGTGGATGGTATCAAAGCATCGGCCAAGTCGATGATAACACGTTTATTTAATTTACTTCCACAAGTGAATCATGTAATCCGTGCTCGAATGTGATTTCAACAAATCGGGACTATTGCCGATACAGCCCCGACCCTGAGATACGATGAATATTCTTCGAAAAAGATTTCCAGTGCGGATATGTAACCTGAAGAATATGGAGACATTTCTTGGCCCGCTCGTTCTCCATACCTAAAAGCTCCGCAGAGGGTTCCAATGGGGTTATCTGAAAGTTTACAAGAAATAGTCTCCAGCCTCTTGCAGACCTTGTAATTGAACTTGAATTAGCAAACCTTAAAAAAGCAATGAAAAATTGCCTTAAATAGTGGTAAGTGTTACAGAAACCAAAATGGCGATAACCTAAAGGACATAACTTTTCAATATTAACATTCTAAGAAATAAATATCGAAGCTTCAACATTTTTCGAAATTTGTCAAAAATCATTGGACAATAGATCTACTATGTACATCCTTTTTGTCATTTGTCAAAAATCATTGGACAATAGATCTACTATGTACATCCTATGCCTATCTGCAAACAACCATTTGTTTGTGTGAGTTTTTATTTTTTGGGACGAATGGAATTAAAAAGATGGGCTTTTTATTTTTGGCCCACCCTGTATTACACAGCATGCTTTTAGGTCAGCATGATTATAGCTGTATAGTAGAGGGGGCTTGAGGTTGAGGCCTCCGTGAGGTACCAATATATGAATGCGCCTATATTTTCTATACCATCTACCTACATATATGTTGCTATTGTTTAATAATTGTCGTTTTAGATTCTTCGTTTTTTTGTGTTAAAAAATGTGTCATTTGAAAACTATCAAAGCCCCCTTTCTAGTCATAAACTCTGAGACTCTGAGTTCAGTGACAAAACCCATATTTTGCTACCTTTTACCCCACTTCCTGTCACGAAATCCAAGATTGTAACATAATTCTGTTGTGTGTTTATTCATTTCCTTACACATTTCACACTCTTGTGTCATGTGGAATTTGACTTCAAAAACTTCAAACACAACAAAAGATACACGTATAACTTCTTGAATACCCAAATGAGTTTAATTATTCACTTTGTGTACTTAGTTAATGAGTTTGTTTTAATTTTAATTCTAATTGCAGTGTGTCGAAATGTTGTCGAACTAAAAAAAAAACAGAAAAACAGAATTAGCTGAAACAAGAAAAACAATAAACCCAAGCATTTAATTAGAAGTCAACATAGAGTCATTAAGAATGTGCTAATAGCATATATCCGTAGCCGTACGTACTCGTATCTAAACTTTCTAACACTTTTTCTTTTGTCGAATTGCTGATGCTGCTTAATGGAAATCTTAATAATAAAAGCAAATGTTAAGCGTGTGTGTTATTTTTTTTTTTTTATTCATATTTAAACAAGTATAATGCTATACGAGCGAGAGTATGCTAATTAGCATTATACATTTTGATGGAAGGAAGGTAGTAGCTTTTTTGAAATTTACATATAGCTCAACGGCTTAAATATTCATTTGCATTATTTCTCTCTTTTTTTTAAGTGATGATAGACATTATGACCATGCATCTTAAAGTTCAGAATGTGCAACGAGTTTAGTAACTGAAATTGGGTCAAGTTAATTTGCAGAGTAAATCATTTTAGAAAAGCGGAAATTGGACCTGAAAATCATTATGGAAAGTTTTTCTTTAGTACGAGTATAGGGACGTGCACTTGTGGAGAATTTTCTAAAGGCAATATTTTTATTTTGGTTTAATCTTTTTGTTTATAGGCTAACACGTTCCTTGGAACGATATAGGGAAGTCTATTCTATGCTTTGTCTATGACTGAGTGTGAGTCAGAATCAGAAATCACATGCCTGGCAATATATTGGTTTTATATTTATGTGACTAATGGTAACCTATTGAGGTTTTATTATATGATTCAATTGTTGATTTGTGCGGTGACTAAATAATAACAATTACGCCATTTTAGCGTGTGTATATATTTTTAATGAGTAATAGTGTTTGAAGCGTTGCTGATTGCAGTGACTTGTTGCAGGTATAACTAAATCAATGCATATTTTACGGTAATTTCGCCCGTTCTATAATGATGTGTCTAACTGAAACTAATTAGTTTTGATTAAAAATCATTTCCTATGTCCGGTAATTAACAAAATTGGAAAATAAAAACAAATTCTCTATGGAACCGCAATTTGGTGTGCATCACAAAACGCATTAAAAATAAATAAAATATTAATTGTATCTACATATATGGCAACTAACTCAATTTTGGTTTAAAAATATAGAACCATGTTTGAATTGTTAGGACATGAAAAGTGGGAGTTGACCTCGGATCTGACTGAACCAATGGAGAATTTTATTGTGACAGGAGTCTACAAAATTTGCACCTAACTAGAATATTTCTTATCAGAACGAATTAATGCCGCCTTCGAATGTTTCGATCACAAGGGCGATTGGGTCAGACCAGACGACCCAAATGTCGACTTCAGCCCCAAATATCGGTTATTATACCCGGTACCACACTGCGTGGTGAGAGTATATTCACTTTGACATTCCATTTGTAACGCACATAAGGAGGCGTTGAAGGTATGTCAAACTGATCAGCAGCACTTTCTTAGTCGATCTAACGATGTCCGTCTGTCTGTCTGTCTGTCTGCACGATTACGGCCGTAATTTAAGAGTTATCGACTTGAAATTTGGTACATAAGCTTTTATCCACCAAACTGAGGCTAAGTTCGAAGATGAGCAAGATCGGATGAAAACTACTACTACCTCCCATACAAAATATATAGCTATTTGATGTTAAAAGTTAAATTTAAATAGCTACAGTAAAGATAGCAAGTTTAAACTTTGCACATATTGTTTTAATATTCTGGGTGATCACAGAATCCGTCGTATTCGGAATTTTACTACAAACCCCGAAAGAACTATTGCACACATTTCCTAGACTGACCAACCAACCAACAAGCTATTTTCATTCGTCACCTATAAGTCACACTGAGTAATTGGAGGAAATTGCTTGAATACCCGAATGAAATTGCCATTCGGGGAGAATTGCGCTTGTCTACTTTTTGTTTGTACCAATCTAGTGTACCAGATAGGGTTGCCACAAAGAAATTGACTTCGGCCAGTCTTGTGAATTTTTAGTGGCAAGGTTTCCTTTGGGAAGCTGGCCTTATATCAGCAGTGTCAGCATCTTTGGCTTTTGTCCTGCTTAGGATCGGAACCACGCTCATCGCTGGGCCGCAGATCGGAGCGACGCTTAGCGCTGGGCCGCAAATCGGAACCACGATTGTCGCCAGGGCGCAGATCGGAGCCACGCTTGTCATTGGGCTGCAAATCGGAACCACGCTCTCACTGGGCCGTATTACAAATACGGAGCCACGTTTATTGCAGTGCTGCATATCGGAGCCACGCTTGTCGGTGGTCCGCTTCTTGTAATAGTTTATACGTTGGTTCCTAAAATAAAGAATATCTCTTAACCAAAGTTTGGTGTTTCTTTGGACAAATCCTGAATTCGGCGAACAAAACCTCGGCCTAAGAAAAAGCACATCAAACCACCACAAGGTGACACAGGAGGACGAGGTCAACCGGTCTTACGAAAACCTTAAAGTATTTTCAAAAAAAGTTGGCGCCCAAAATGTAACACTAAAGGTTCTGTACTGGACGGCGGGCGATAAAATTGGTAAATTACCCATCATTTTGTGACCTGCTTAATACCTTTTTTTGAAAACCAGAGTGCAGATATTACACACCAATTGTTGGACATTTTAGCCCATTGACAGTGGCCCTCAAAAACTTGCATAGATGCAGACTGCGGTGGAGCTCATTCATTCTAAGAGACATTGTAGAAAATGGACATGCTACGTAATTTTCATTATGCCGGTGGTACTTTGGAAAATTTGGCGAAATGTGTCAATCATTGCAGGTGAATAGAGAATCGGTGGGTCTAATAATGCCTACGGTCCGCTCCAACCATTAGTGTGTTTCCTTTGCGCAAAGGAAAAAGTGCAGCATGTCCTTGAATTTTGCAAGGATGACAAAACTACACATGACGCTGTCCATCTCGTCTCTATAGGTTGTGATTTGGGAGGTTTTGAAATCGGTGAAAGGATGGTAGTCATCGATTTGGACTTTTTAGGTTTTTTCTAGAATATGTCGAAGTGTAAAGTGGAGAGGTGAATTGCACTAAGGCAGCATTGTAGATGATGCCGGATTGGTCACGCACTAAGCTATGTTACGAATCGAATTCTCTGGGCGCATAGTGCATGGTAGTTTGAAAGGCCAAAAATAGCGTGTAGGTAGAGATCAACTGTAGCAGATCTTTACCTATGATCATATATTATATAATGGTATGCCGTCTAATTTTACATATAGAAGTAGGTACCCTGAAACTGTCTAAAGCCAAACTTTCAGATAGTTTTGGCAATTTTCACCAAGGAAAAAAGGGAATAAGGTGTTACATGTATTAGCTAAATGTAGTCCAACAATATTCGATTTGATGAAGTTTATTCAACTCGATAGTGTTCTTAAAAATCCCAGATAATTTTTCCAATCACTCGGCTTCAGCTACCTGATATGACCTTACCGTTGTGTTGTCAGATAAAAAAAAAAAACATATCTAATGCGAACTTCCGATCGAGGTATCACACCATTTTTTTAGCAATTCCCTGCTAATCGTCAGCCCACACAAAACAGGGTTATAAAAATTTAATTCTAAGCTAAATAGATATGTAAACAAAAATAGCTACCAGCAAAAACCGTTGACGAAATTGTTGATGCCCAAAATCGACTCCAAGTCGGTGCGGAAATCGCTTACCCGTGTGAAGTGAACGAAGTTTTCCATCAGATTACACCAACACGATCTTCTGGATTTACCTTCGGGGCTTGCTTGACACTTTCCTCTTCTCTCGGGTTTGCTGGTGTTTTTGTTTGCGTTAAAACGTACAAGCCGTAATAAAGACATCAATTATCATTCACACTAGACAAAAGCAAAAAATAAAAAAATAAAAAATCAGCGAAAGCGTAACATCGGAATCACCATTATATCCAGTCTCTTGAAAAGCAATTACTGATGATTTTCCTTCTCATTTGATGCCCATTTCTAATGGGCTTTTGCAAAATGACTTGTTCAAACGACAGTGACAGCGAGCGCAAGCTAACGACAAAATGGAAAGAAAAACTTGGATATTCGCATCAGAGAGTGGCCACTAGACCACCGCCCTCGTTAAATGCACGTTGTACCGGTTTTTTTTTTGGTATAAAGACTAAAGAGTCGTCGCCAATAAAAACCAACCCGGTCCCGCTTTCGCTCCCTAATCCCCCTAAACAATTGAATTTCCCAGCTGCAAATACGCTCTCTGGTCTCTGGTGAGTGGTGATGGTGACTCTGTGAGTCAGAGTCAGAGTCGGAGTCAGAGTCACCACAATCACAAGCAGCAACCATAGCATACAGTGGCGGCTCTCTGTTGTGTTCCACTTGAGAAGACCAGCCGAATACGATGCGAGTACAAACTACTACTATAGTATCTAACTACATTCTCATGTCGCAGATACATACCGTACGTTTCGTAGACGCTTAGCTTTGAGTTGACTGTTGACCACTTTACAAAAGCGGAATAGAAAGTTTACTTGTTTGAACGGACAGAGAGAATGGTTTTTTTTTATGGTTATTGTGTTGCTGATGCCGCAAGAAATATTTCACGCAAATATACAAGTATCTATACATATACACGATTCACGCCCGAAAAAAAAAACAATAAAAGATACTCACATAAGGCATTTATTATTATTCTCTGCGAAATTCTTCAACTCCAAGTCATACGTATGGAAGTGGATACAACAAAAATAAAAAAAAAAAAAAGATACCTACTCGTAAACCAGTCCGCAGTCCTCATGATATCTGCGGAAGTTTGGTCTGCAACTAGAGTCGGAGCGTTTAGCTGCGGGGTTATCTTTTTTTGACGTCCGAAAATGACGTTTACGATGGACACATTTTTATTTTTGTTTCTTTTGTTTTATAATTCTTTAATTAGCGTTCTACTATGGTTTTATATCTACCTACGATGATAATTTGTTTGGGGCTGTGTGCGAGTGTGTGTATTTTTCGGGGCACCTGCATAAAAATGCGGTCGGATGAGGTAATGGTTTGGTTATTATAATAATTATGTTCGTGGGGATGGATAGAGGTCATGCTAATGGAAGAATACGTACTATGCCATGTTATTGGGTTACCACATCACCGCGTCGACTGCATTATAGGCAATTGACCTGATTTTTATGATTCCAACAACAGACATATTCCAATTGACAAGCTCTTATAAATTGAAGTTAATTAAATTGCGGATGGGCTACGATTACGGCTGGTGTATCATTTATCTATAATGCGCTGATACAACTCGACGGAAAAATGGGATAGGAAAAGTATTGTTGATTTAGATGTTTATTGTGCGACGACGCGGGCCCGAAAGTACCCCTACACCTACCCACTTAGATTGGTTTGTTTATTGTGGATTTCATAAATTATTAATAATGGAAATAGAAAAATGATTAATATGGGTTGGCATTCTTAGTGACAGCGGTAAAAATTGATATAGGCAATGTCAACATTCTATTACGCATGGATTATGTACTCTAGTCTGATGACAGACTGCTTTGGACAGGTGTTTAATAACAAGATACCTACGTGTGTTTTGTATCTTTGGGGAAAGGTTCACTTGCAATCATTGAAATGGAATAATGATTCAATAGAAACACTGATTGCGCATTAGATGGAAGTATCTATAGACTATTGCGGGTTGATTATGGTGTAGCTGCATCGAATCGGGCGATATTATATCTACAAAATATTAATATAATCAGAATTATCTTGATTATTAAACAACAATAAAAACAAATAGTAAATAAATAAATGGCGGAACAGGTCCGCGTATAGGCACACCGCACACCCTAGACCTAGCTTCTCACAACCATTTGTTTGTGTGAGTGAGGGAACTAGAATTTAGTATGCCGACTCGGAATGACTGAATTGAACCTAAGGCTTTGCTCGCTTAGTCCTCAGTTAGTTTCCGCTTTTTTATTTGTATATCACGCAGGAAGCATATCTACCTAAGGAATAGCCAGTATGTCATATATGATCAATTTGTAAGTCCACCGCTGACATCTCAACACAGATTATGCTTTAGCAGACTGAGCCAATATCTACGGGACACAACATCCTTAATTATATTCCACGCACCATCCAGATGTCCCTAAAATGTGCAACATATGTGCAACCGGAAAGATCGAGGATGTGTACCACTTTCTGCAGTAGGTACATCTTTGGAGTACGTACGCTGGAGTTGGATGAAGCGATAAGCATATTCAACGACGACATGAGAGGTTGGGACGCAATACAAAGTTTCGAATTGATACGATGAAAGGTTCGTGAGGGCCCCCTTAAAAGGGGCCACTGCCAATAACTCGGGGCCCTAAGCTAAATTTCCAAAATCGGAGAAATTGATTTTCTTTATTTCTTTTATAGAGTACACAAACCTAGTTTGAAGTCGATCGGATGAAAAATAAAAATGTTCCAATACAAACTTTGACCCCCCATTTTAGGGAAAGGGTTGAATTTCGAAATATCCTTCCTTATTACTTGTATACATCATAAGCAATCTCTGTGCAAAATTTGAACTTTAAAGAGAAACGGATTTGGGCTGAGCGTTGATGAGTCAGTGAATCGAAATTTCCATTTTTATACCCGGTGCCACACTATGGTGAGGCTATATTCACTTTGACATTCGCATTTGTAACGCACATAAGGAGGCGTTGTAGCTGTAGATATGACAAACTATGTACATATATTATTGATCAGCATCACTTTCTTAGTCGATCTAGCGATGTCCGTCTGCCTGTTCGTACGATTACGGCCGTAATTTAAGAGCTATCGATTTGAAATTTGGTACATAAGCTTTTATTCACCAAACTGAGGCTAAGTTCTCAGTTTAATACAAAATATATAGCTATTTGATGTTAAAAATTAAATTTAAATAGCTACAGTAAAGATAGCAAGTTTAAACTTTGTACATATTGTTTTATTTTAAAAAATGTCGACAAAAAATGAGCTTGGTCGAATAAAAACTACCCATACCTCCCATACAAATATATAATTTTTTAATACTAAAATATTTTTTTTTACAATAATATAGCAGCGGGTATTTGAGCTTCGGCATAGTCGAAGAAAATTGTCTTACTATGGTTATATATAAGAATATGTTGAAAATATTGGCTATAGCTTTGTAGGACAGAAGAGGTCATCGCAAATTTTCCAAAACCTAGTCAACCACGCGGTTACTTTAAATCCATACTACAGATCATCAACGTGCCATATGAACAACTCATCCACGGACCTCTCATCAATCTTTAGTAATTGCATAAGGATAGGTTTTAAAGTAAAGCGTTTGGCTCTAATCGTACAGGATGAATTGGCCTGAAATTGTAGCTATGTGTGCCTGTGAGGGGTATACCTAAGCTGGTCATGGTTTGGGTTGTCTGAAGATCAGTTATACCTCGTATACCCCAGATGCCTTAAAGAAACTTTGAACAGAGTCCTTTAAATAAGCTCTGTAGTTAATTTACAAGTAGATAGGCGATGAACCATTTAGATAAACAACTTAAGAGTTGAGTCTTAAACTCAAACAGTCAAGCACTCAAGCACAATGAGAGAAACCACAACAAGAGTGAGTTGCACCTTGCACAACAGGGAGGCGATCTCAGCTTCTAGTCGGCATGTGCAGTACTAGCTAATTTAATTTAATTTCATCGGGTGAGATTGAATTTGCTTCTCGGTCTTGCCAAAAGCATGTCTAGGACATGCGGGTTACAGAAGTCTATACTAGGGACCCTTTTCTACGCGTTCGATAGGATGAAAAAAAGATTCCCCTTACACAAACTGAATCCTCCTTTTCAAGTCGCTCATAATTCCGGCTCCAAGCAGACTTTCCAAAATCATGTAAACCCTACCTACCTACTACCTACACAAACCGAGTCGAATAAAAAATATGAATTCTCCAATAGAAACTTTGACCTCCCTTGATGTCAAATTTATTACTTTCAAAGGTTTTCTCATCAAGGTATTCATTGAAAATTCTTATCCCTATTTACTTTTCCGCAACACAAAAAAACCAACATGATCTGTCAAAATTTAGCTTAAAAAAATGTTCCGAACCATTAATGGGCTCGCTAAATTGTGACAGATACATGCAATGAAATTTGATTTGTTTTATCTGAAGCAGCGTACCGCTCGGCTGAATGAATTCGCTTAAATTTAGCTCAGCTAAGTTTTGAAGACAATTTTGTATGGGAGCTAAAATTTAGCTCGAGCAGCGTAATAAGATTGAGCCGACAATTTCTATAAATCTGTCTCACTAGTCATATTGTGCATACATTTGGGTGCCACTGTGTTTTCGGTGCCACTGTGTGCTAGTTTAAAATATTTTGTGGAACTTAGCTGTCGACGGGAGGTTTCGAGTTTCTTGAGTGTTCTCTTCTATGAATTGGTGAAAGAGGATATACGAACTTTAGAATATAAGAAATTCACCCAATCCCAATTTCAGGATCTGCCAAAGAAGGAGAATTGGACCTGAGTGGTTCTTTTATCAGCTCTGAATCGATCGTGGATAGTGTATAGAAGACATCCCTGTCCCATTACATGCAATCAGCATAATTATCAAATTTGCCTTCCCTTAGTTTTAATTATTATGCTAATAATTAATTTAGCCTGACAAGCTTAATCAGTATAAAATGTTTGAAAGGACCGACTACTGAGAGATGACCACAAAAATAAAACACACCCTTGAAATGAAATCAGTTTCCCCAACCGCATTTATTGTCAATGTAAATCGCTGCTGGCGGTACGGTAGGCACCTTGTACTGTGTTGTACACTCCCTACATGTTGGCCGCAATGTATCTATAGGAGGCAAGTTGGAACCTAAAAATACGTTATCGTACGTATTACATCAACACCTTCGTGACACTGCGCCCTCTTTTTTAACTTCACAGTAACTTTGGAGTAAATTATTCCCAGACACGTGATGTAAGTTGGCTAAAAGTTAACAATGGACTACATATATACCTACTGCAGGCTATACACAGAAAACAACAAAACTGGCTTATAACCCCATAGTCAAGCACGTTTTGTGGGAATTATTTACGGTCTACGGGTATATGGCACGGTTAAAATAAAGTTTACAAAAAAAAAAAAAAAACCCAACAACAACAACAGGAAAAACATACAAAATGGTCAAAAGTTTTACTATGGATGTGTCAGGGAAAATGATGAACGATGTTGGTGCACATGAAAAATCGAAAAATTTATTAAACTTTTTATATAGGTAGCTGTATACCTACCTACCAACAGTTGGCTTGTAGTTCTTCATTGTTTTGCAAGTTTTCAGTTTGTCATAGTGCAATGAGGTTTCAGAATCTTTAATAGATTTATGGTTATAAAATATGGCGATAAGGATTTACCTCTGCAAGTGAAGTGGCCAATTTGTTTAACAAATTGAATGGAGTTAGCGGGTGTTCCTTATTTATAGTAAAGTTTTGAGGTTGTTTATCTATAGCTATACCGTTCGGATTGTTGCACTATAGAGAAGTCAATTGTATGATGGTGCATATTATTTTAAAGCATGGCTTAGATGATTGAGATAACAAACAAAATAGCATCAAGCTGTTCTTTCAGTCCAAGCGAATTGCACTTGCAAAAATCGTTGACAGAAACGGGAATGAAAAAACGATCTACAGCAGAAAGACCATTTAGGAAGGTGTACGACGCCATATCTTACCTGCAAGAGGCAAGCAATGAATCTAGCAAAAGTGGGCTAAGGCCAGCGTTGCCATAAGTGCAGATTTGTCTGCATTTTGCAGATTTTCACACAGCCGTAGACTTTTAAAATCCCAAAATCTGGGTGGTAGATTTTGTCTGCAGATTTGTCGAAATATTTTAACGGCAACAGTGGCTAAGGCTTACTAACCTAGGTTTTAGATTTGTATTCTATCTCTATAATATAAAACAAAGTGGAAAAAACTGTTTCCCTCTGTCTCCCGTAATTTTCAACCGATTTTGTTGATTTTTTTTTAAATGTCGGTAATTACGGTGATTGGGTGATAGGCTAAACAAATTCAAAATCGGACAAAGGGGCGTTTCACCGCCCATACAAAAAGAACATTCAAATCTTATATCTCGAAAACCACGGAATCGATTGAGCTCAAACTTACAGATAATCTTAGGTATTGACTGTGGAGAGCTCCTGTGAAGATTGGTCAAAGTTGGACAGAGGGGCGTGGCACTGCTCATAAAAAAACACTCAAAATCGTATATCTCGAAAACCACGGAATCGATTGAGCTCAAACTTACAGATAATCTTAGGTATTGGCCCTAGAGTGCTTCTGTGAAGATTTGTCAAAGTTGGATAAAGGGGCGTGGCACCTCCAATACAAAAAAATTAGAACATTGTCGCCCGAAAATAAACAAAATAAAATAAAAAAAAATTAAAAAAGCAACAAAAGGCCTGGCGAAGCTGGCGGGGGTTCAGCTAGTACACTAGAAAAGTAATTAGGCTTCAGGTCACTAAAAATCACCTCTAAGCCCGTCTCTTGATAAATCTTTCATAATTGTAGCCTCAAGTCACACTCTAGCCTAAATAACCACAAAATCGTGCTTCGTGCTTAAAACTGTCCCTTATACTAAGGGTCTCAGTAAACTGGAAATTGAACGACCATTCGATGATCCTACAGAAATTGATTTGGCCGTGTACCCACCTAGAGTTTACTAGACCTTTCTCTAGCGCCTATCCCAGCAGGGAAGAATGGAGAGACGGACTCGTACCTACCTTCTTTATCGACAGCCAGGCAGCAATAAAAAGCCATAACTGCACCAGAAATAAAATCAAAGCTTGTGAAGTGCTGTCGCAAAGAACTCCGGGACATGAAGGCATTCTAGGCAATGAGATAGCAGACGAATTAGCAAGACAAGGTTCGACAGCTGTTTGACAACAAGCTTATCCCTCTGTGAACATCATACCTTGCACACTAGGGTGGAGCACTGATGTATGAGAACACTTTTTTGTTCAGGTTCGGATCGGACTTGTAATAGGAGGGGATCGCTGCCTTATGTTATAGTTAAAATAAATGTAGTTTTTTGATTGAATCAGTAAAGATCTTCTGCCTCCGCACAGACCTTAAAAATTAAAGGAAGATTTTCGTATAAGTATGCACACTCAAGCTTCTTGAAGCAGGGAGGAAAGCCACAAGAGAGGCGAACGCTAAATGGGCCACCTTAGACACTTTGTAATCCTACAAGAATGCTAGGGCCGTCCTTCAACGAAACCAAAACCGAGAAGATAATGCGGAAGGATAGGAAATCCCTGTACACCCTTGTAGGTATCATAACGGGGCACAACACTCTGCGATACCATATGAAGAAAATGGGCCTAACGGAAGAAGAACTCTGAAGAGACTGCGGTGATGAGGGAGCTCTTAAGGATACAACCCACTTCATATGTCACTGCTCAGGTCTCCAACACACCAGGTATAAATTCCTAGGAAGTCACTTCTTCAGCGACCTAGACGAGCTTTCCAGCATGTCAATATACAAGATAATTAACTTCGTCAAATCAACAAGATGGTTTGTTATAATGGGTAAGCGTAAGGGACAACCTCTTTCCCCTACGGTCATCACAATGGGTCAGTATTTACCTGAGTGTGGCACGAAGAAATCCTCGCCAGCCCACAAATCTAACCTATCCTAAGGGTTGGGCTACAAAAATACTAGGTATTAGACAAAGAATATGTACCTATCCTTTGACAGTACGGACCAGACTCGGGCTTTAATTTTGTTGGTAAGAATATTTAGTACTAGATTTACTGGCGGCAGTCACACCGCACAACCGAATCAAGTATATATCATCAATACTAACACATTGTGACGCTATCGCGTTATAAACTATTAGAAGTAGCGCCTTTTCTGATGTTATTATCTTTAGAAAAAATACTGCGCTGTTTATCGATTTTTTATGATTTAACGATAACGCGATCCAGTAAAAGTTATGAATTGAACTCAAATGCCAATACAAAGTTAACTACTCGAAGAAATAATTGT
Source organism: Cheilosia soror (assembly GCA_949372485.1). Lineage (NCBI taxonomy): Eukaryota > Metazoa > Arthropoda > Insecta > Diptera > Syrphidae > Cheilosia > Cheilosia soror. Next base: position 121,410,164 of record OX443561.1, read on the forward strand.
AACTTTAACCAACTTTGAATAACGACCAATAAAAACATGAACGCTTTCATTTGGAGCAACAATAGACCGCATAATAGGTCCAGTATGATGACACAAGAACATTTATTGGCATGTTGGAAGATATCTTTCGATCGTTTTTACGCTGGTCGCTCATGGATAGACAGAGTTTTTTTTAGCATTCAGCCTTGGCAAAGCTAGGCCCGCACCTGCGTTTTCAGTCACAAACAGTGCCATAGAACACACAACTTTTAAGCTGAGCCTAGCATTCGCAGCACTTTCACACTGGAAGTTAGATTATTCCCTGAACGCAATGGACAATGTAGCTGCAGCTCGCATGACCTTATGTTGAAGAGCGTTGGAAAATGCATGTGCGCATGTGTGCGCCTAGCCTTAAATCGGACAAGAAGTATATACTCCTTTCGCATTCAAAAGTGTGTGGGTATGCTGTCATTTATTTTCCTCATTAGTCAATCGGACGGCACGATTTTCTGTCAAGGACCAAGTTGATTTCGTATTTTGAAATGTGCTACCATCTAATTCAAATTTAATTAGCAACTATTCAAGCGCTCATTCCTTCTTAATCATTAGCAATGCAACTATAGATAGAATGAGAATTGGAAATGTCTAGACATTTAATTGGTTGACGCATCTTTAGAAAAGGGTGTAGATATCAGACGGATCCCTCTTAGATTGTGTAAGTTACCCTGCTAAACGCAATTAATCGAGTATAATGCAAATAGACTTGATAGTTAACTAACAACAACTAACATCAGGCTCCATATAAGACAAGACGGATGGCATGCTTAACGGTCTAAGTTTAAGTGATTCCGACAAAGTGTATTATGTTTCGAGAACTACGATCGCTGGTGAAATATTCACCCCTATTCCCGTTGGCGTTTGTCGTAAACGCCTAATATTTCATTTGGGTTTTAAGGCAGGTTTGTAACTTTGTTTAAATAAACGATTTGAAATTACAGTGAACACTTGAAAAAGAAGCAAAATTTTTAACAAAAGTTCGGAAAAAAATCGGAATATCGTGTTTAAAACGACACGACACATGAGTCGTATACGACAAACGCCAACGGGAATAAGGGTGATTTTTCCATTTTAGATGAAGTTTTCATCATATACAGTACACGCTCGATATAGTGAACTAATAAAAACCAGGCTTGTTCACTATATCGAAATTGTTCACTATTTCGAGCGGGAATATTTAAAAACTTTACCAAAACTTAATTTGATATAAATATAATTTTTTTCAATAATGAAAGAATGAATTAAATTTCTGAAAAATATTTTGTTACCTTCATTTTTGTGTTTTCTTTAAATTTAATTGCACAGATTTGTCTTGTAAGAGTTTCATAACTAAAATATCAGAAAAACACACAAATGAACGGTAAATTGTTTTGAAAAATAGTTGACATTCAGGCGCATAGCAAAACTGTAACATTTTTCGTTGAATTTTGCGAAAAAAAAGTGAGTTCACTATATCGAGATTTCAGTAGTTCACTATTTAGAGTATAGTCTGTGTAAAATCTTGGTGGTTCACTATATTGGATAGTTCACTATACAGAGGTTCACTATATCGAGCGTCTACTGTATAAGGCAGGACAGCCTGCTCGTTGGTCGGTGAGGTTGTAAATCTAGTGCGCAATTGGGATTATCGGCAGATTTTTATGTAGATATGTGTGAGGGCCGTATACTGGTTGCTCTTCTCAAACATCTTTAGCACTGTATTGCTAGTTTTAAGGTTTAAGTTTAATGTGTCGACAATAATCGCCTAAAAAAATTGTGTTATTGGGGCTCTCTCTTCTCTCTTATTTTAGAAAACAGTCACCTTTAAGGTTTTTCATAGCAGTCGTTAAAACCCGTCTTTTTTTCAAACGTCTGTCTTGCCTAGGCCATAAAAGAGGAAGATCAACCTGATTAAGATCTATTGTACTATACGCCAGAAAGGAGGTTTAGGCTAGGAGGTTTTCCACGTTTTTTTTATAAAGTTTACGATCCTCTGCTAAATTTTGTTCATCTCTCCGAGGTCCAGTTGGTCCCTGAAGAAGATCTTGCTTCTAATTTCACATAGGGCTGAACATTTGCATATAATGCGTGTTCAGCTATTTCGCCTTCTTCAGAACATCACCTGCACTCCGTTGAGTCGGATAGATTCATTTGCGTAGGTGTTATCGTAACCCATCATGTCCTGTGAGGAATCCTACAACCAATCTGAAATAATGCCTGCTCAGGTTTAAGATCCTTTTGGCATTGTGATTGAATGGTAGGATAGCTCGTTTGGCCCAGTGATCCCAGACTTTGGAAGCAGGTTATCCCATAGTTATGCCAAAAAAATCCCTTTTATCCCCCGCCGACATTTAAAAAATCACACATTTTATCCCATGAAATAATAGATAAAAAACATGTATTTTATTAAATGCAGTCTTTTTTACTATGAACAAATATGAGTTACATTAACATTAACTATGCAAGTTAACAAAAATAAGCATACTAAGATAGGTACGTTCGTATATAATACAAAAATAGAAATGTGGGTACATCTTACACATTGTTAAAAACGTTTTAAAAAAGGGAACATAAAACTGCATTCGGCATTGAAATGAAAATAATATTCAACATAAGGTAGGATAGTATCCATTTCAACGTTTTTTATCCATTTCAGTTTTTCTTAACCTTCAATTTACCATCAGCATCTAACTCTGTCAAGGAGTCTTGACATTCTTGACCCAAAAATAGACTATCTAAATTATTCATAAAATGTGTGTTGGAATCTCTAAAAATTTTATATTGGGCATCCCACGGGAGTTCAAAAAAGTCTGCTTGAACAAACAAGCGACACATTTTCAAAACCAATATCTTGCTCTCCCGCACAATGCAGTGAACTAAATCCTTTCTGTTTTGAAAAAGTGAGTTGAACTGAATAAATAAAGCAAGTACATGTTTTAAGAAATAGAAATAAGTTCTAAAATTCCATTGTTCTTAATGAAACTAGCAAATTAAGAACAAAAATTGGCCAAAGAGTAAAATCCCTTTTTTTTGTACTATGAGGTGAAAAATCCCTTTGACCCTTTTAGCTTATTTTAAGTGAGAAAATCCCTCAAAAAGGGATAAATCCCCCGATCTGGTATCACTGGTTTGGCCTGTCTAATAAGCATTCTCTCAAAATAAGATACATTTTCTGTGTTTCCAGCTTTTTATGGCTAAAGCGGCCCAAAGACACTACACTTGTGTCTGTACCGGTGTCGGTTTACGGAAATGTGTGCTGTATATGGGCTGGTGCGCACACCGATTTTGGTGTCAGACACGGAGCGAGTAAAATCAAAAGTTTTTGATTTTTGGTGTCGGTTTCTCGATCGGTGTGATGTGTGTAGAAACAAGTGCAGTGTCTATGGTCCGCTTAAGTTTATAGCCGATTTGGGGATATAGCAGAAAAGTTCCGGATCCGTGAAAGGCATTTCTGGAGTCTTTTCTAGCCAATTCGTCAGCTTTTTCTTTTCTTTCAGAGCCCTTATAGGCAGACACCCTCTTTAATTTGGTTCTCTTTCTGAAGCTAAGACCTTGAATGGTCTTGACGCAATTTTGCGAGTCAATGACAGACCTTTATAGCTGCTTGACTCTCCGTGAATATATGGATGTGAGCGCCATTGATGTAGGGTTTTTGGATGTTGTTGGCGCAATCGCAAACTAGGGGCTTTTCCTGATAAATATTGGGCCATTTTGATTTGATCCAGCTCCCGCACACCCAATTTTATTTGGGAAACCTCCGTATATTTACCACTTTAGACCATTTTTTTCAGTTTGGTGGGTAATTATTTCCCCATGCTTCGCTACTTCTCCACGATTTGGCGAAGCATAAGGTTTTTGTGAGGCGGTTTGTAATCGAGCTTGTTGGTTGAGGCCTAGGTCCTCGGACTGAAGCGCCACCTTAAGTAAGTAAGTAGGTTTGTAATTGCGCAGATAATTTCAAGTTCTGGAAGTTCAGAAAATATATTCGTTAGTTCCGCGTGGTCCACGTCCATGACACTTAGATATTTCTTTTTCTTTTTTCAATCTTGCTGAACTGCTTATTGTCACTTTGTTCATATAATGTAGACCGGTGTTAGTCCTAGCTTTGGGACAGGTACGCATGGTTCCGTATAGACCCTCACGTGCTAATCTTTGTATCTTTTTAAGCTTTTAAATGGCATTTTTTTTGGTTTGCTAAGGAAGCAATGATGGGCCTGATCATCACTGTAAAGATCCAGCGTCAGTCAATTATTTTTTTCATTGTTTTCAGGAAAAACGATGTGAAGCTGTAGGTTTGTTGTGTGGTTTGTACTACGCTGACCTCTCTCCAAATGCATGGCATGGAGCTTGCCGGCACTCTAGAGCAAATCTAGAGTCGATGAACTAGATGTACGTCTCTTTTAAAATCAGATCCTTTCATAGGGGCAAAAAATTAACTTCTATTTGGGATTAACGTCCAAGGTCTAACTAGGTTTGTCCAGTTTCAAAAAAGTAGTACTATATACCTCTCAGTGGTTGACTATAAATGTAAGTTAAACCTGATGTGTGGGTCAGCTTCCGTAAAGACATATGCACACATGGCACTGCCACCTTTATCCGTGATTGATAGATCGATATAAGTAGACGCAAAGTGTCAACTCTGCCGCTGTGAATTATATAAACTTTTCCTTTAATCCTGCTGTCTGCTGCCAAATAAATACTTTATTAAGCCCTGATACAAAGTTATAATCTTCTTGTGGGTTTTCTCGTATGTATAGCTTTATTGGAAACTCGGAAGCCTTCCGGTAAACGACTCATGTATGTATCTTCTTTGCATAATATTTCATGACATCTCAAAAGAAACCGTTCACGTATGTGTGAACATGTTTTCCGGATTTACATGTCTTCCGAAAATCCCCAAATAAAAATGTTGAAATAATGTAAACACAAGAGAGAATTCCCGCGCGCGCAGTCCATGTTGTAGGTATATGTATCTATTCTAAAGTCCTGAACCGCAAAACACCATATCCACCTTACCTGGGAAGAAATAATATGTAAATATACACACAACTCTAAAAAGAGTGTAAATACTTTGCAACTAAACAAACGGAAAAACCTTTGAGATACATTTTTATTAGAATCCGTCTTTTACCTACCGTACTTATCTATCTTTAGCGGCGTATCTACCTACTACCCGTCATTTATAGTCATCGTTGTAGTAATCGACGACCTACAAAGAATTGCAGTGTTTGTAGTTAAGAACAAACAAAAATATCTAGCCTAGCTATTTACCGATAAATCGTTATCTATACCGGTGCGGCGCGTATCTAAGCGATTAATCAGTCGCACGAAAATAAAGCAAACTTTCATTCAACAGCACAATTTCGCCAAAACACAAAATGCTGTACAGTCAGACGCAAGCTTTATAGAATGTACCCGCCCAATACTACCTTAGAGAAGTACAACTTGTTTTTTTTTTTTTTTTTAAATTAACGAACTTTATAGATACACAGATAAAAATACTGTGTATACACACTGTTTAGGTGGGTAAAAGTGGCGCACTCACCTGTTAACATTGAGACGATGATGAAGACCAACGCCGTCGTTGCTATATGTAAATTAGGACGATTTTTGTATTCCATTTTGATGAAGTTGAAGGAGTATCTTTTGTATCGGATTTGTGTATCTTTTTCGAATTGATTTGATTATTTTCTATTAATTATTCCTTTTTGATAAAATTTCACTGGAATTACACAAAATTTTCGCACTTAAACCGAACGAATTTCGCAGCACTCACTAAACAGGATACGGGCGGAGGGGGGAGGAGGATGAAGATTCAAAACGCGCTCTTTTTTCTAGTTCCTGTAACGGTCACCACAGAGATGTTAAAAATACACTCACACGCAACTTGAAAATAATATTCATACGATTGGGCGGATGATAGATTTTGTTGTTTAATTTATGTATCTACGCGGTGGTAAAATATTTAAATCTACTTTATTCCGTTCCGGGGACTTTTTTTACTTTTATTTTCTGTGTAACTTTAATGAACCTGTCGAGACGACACACACCTACCCTCGAATGTAACAACGAACGATGCAACAGTTACTAAACGACTGAACCAGCAAACAAAACGCTAGAAGCATGGCACTGCCACAATGAAACAACGACGACGACAACACGACGGTGGCGGCGACAACGGCAGCGACGACGAGTACAACGACGTTCGTGATGATGACGACGGCGAGACGTATACATACGGATCTGTAACGTCACCGCAACATGTCTCTATACAAAATACAAAAAAAAAACGGCCATCCCATATGTATATGGGTAGTTGTTACATGCTTTTTAGCTGGATACACACATCACTATGGTATGTGTGCATTGTTGTGTGTATGAGGGGTTGGAATAAGGAAATCAGCCGGGGGAGTTCGGGTTCGTGTTGGATGGAAAATAATGAAAAAAAAAATTGTTCTGGCAAACGTTGTTGCCTATGGAAAAGGACGACAGAAAAGGAGGAAAAATAATAATTACTCTCGTTCGGGATTAGAAGAGGTGTGCGTCATCATCATACATACTTTGAAAAAGTATTCAATAGATTGAGTCTTTGGAGCTGGAAGGTGGATGAGGAAAGAAAATATTTGCTTGGTTGCATGTTCCAATCAGATTTGAATTTTTGGTCGATGATTGGATGGGGGAAGCTGTGCAACATCGATACTCGAAGTCGAAGTGTTTGATCGAGTAGGTACGCGAGAAGTCTTGTGTTGGAAGAGATCATACTAGATACATGTTGCTATCGTAGAGTAGGTGAACAAAATAAATTTGAATTATTGATTTGACAGTGTGTGTGTGTAAGAGAGAGACCATGAAACTTGTTTATAGCAGATCAAGAAAGATATTGGTTTCGCCGGATAACGAGTAATCATTTTATTTTCGTTGATAATTACCAAAACAATAAAAAAAAATATCGACACGAAAGCATGAGTAGAGTATGTTTTGTTGTCGTTGTCGAATTAAGCCATTCGCTAAAAGGCGCGTGATCATTTAGAACAATAATTGGTGTATTGGTTGAGAAGAGGCGAATTCCATAGAAGAGAGCGCCTTACGCAACGCGGTTACGGTTTCCATTTGGTTATTATGAGAGTTCAAATAGAAGATACACAAAAGTCTGATAAGTGCTAGTTCTGCACTTTAAATTATTGTAAGTTGTAGGTAGTCCTCTGAAAATATGGCCCCAAAGAAGTAAAGTCCAAAGTTTACTCTTGGCCAAGCCAAAGGAATTTTAGAAAGGAGATGTCCTCGCTGTTTTTAAGTGCTGGTAGGGGCCTCACACAAGTATCTCAAAGAAAGTAGTCGAATTTTTGGGATAACCTGGGTCCTACAAGTCCTAAGTTCAATGCTGCTGTGCAAATGCTATCAACACCACGGTGACTTAACAGTTTGTAGAAATCCACTTGTACTACAAGTACTTGTGTTATTAGGCCCCCGGTGTCCAAAATTAAGTGAAGGCGGGTAGGATAGAGAAGCGGTGCAGTACATTCAGCGTGTTTTTTTTAACATCTATCTCAGCAAAGTCATAAAGTGAAGTAGGGTCTTCTTTGGTGTATGGTCAGGCGTCTTCTTTGAATTGCTGGGCATATTAAAATCTGCATGTCTCCCAGACCATAACAGTGTCTTCCAAACGATAGTCTTAACAGGGACATCCAGTAGCCTGTGAGTCTACTTTTACCACCATAATGTATCACCTTCTTTATCGACAGCCAGGCAGATACATATGTACCTATAAAGGCAGTTACTTACTGTAACAGAAATAAAATCGAAGCTTACGAAAAGCTGCCGTGAAGAGCTTAAGGGGCTTGGACGATCTGATCTGCTAAATTTCTTGACATTAGGAAATTGCTGCACAATACCTATTTGTTCTTATTGAGAAAGAAGCCAGAAAGTCGATTGGGACTATTCCGGTTATAACTCGGCTTCGTCTAAAATTGTTAAGAAACAGCTTATTGTTTTAATTTTGCAGAGCCGGCTTCCTTCTTGTTTTTCTTTATTATAAGTTTCCCGAACGACCAGAGACGCGTATTAAAGGTTAGAGCTGGACACTCTTCGGTAGCAGAATCCTTTTGGTGTATCCAGACACATGATTTTTTGACATCTTCGAGGTTTTCTAGCCAGCGTACTGGACGCTTGGTAGATAAGCTAAAACTAGCTATCGAACTTTGCTTATCCTAGTGTTTTTCGAGCTAATAATTTGGTGCACCATTTGAAAATTTGCATACAGACTTTCAGCGGGTTATTATAGGACAGCCTCAGTCTCGTGGTTCTAGGTTGGCAGGCTAATTGTTGACCATGGCCCCTATTTTGAGTGTCGATTGTTAATCGTCGATCGACAGTTGTCGAGAACTGTGATTGTTGATTGCGATCGATATTTGTCGATTTGACAGTCGCCTGTAGTCGATTACAAATGTATGATCGATTCTTTCTCTTGGAAGTGAAAAAATGTTGTGCGTACGAATAGCTAAAATCAATCGACGCAATCGACAATTGTCGTCACGATCGCTGATCGACAGAAAAATATGAAACTGTCGTCTGAGATGGCTACGACATATGTAGAGCGAACGGCGCTCCGTCTCGAAAAGTCTTCGACCCCAACCCATCAGAGGGACAAGGCAAATTGCAGTAGAAGAAACCTAAACTTATAAGTGGCGCGGACATGTGAAATATGAAATCAACTAACTTAGAGTGTGCAATTGAAGGCAGTTTTCAGGTAACTGGAGAGGCATCTTGGTTAAAGGTCCACCCAGAATTGTAGCGCCACCTAAGTACCTAAGACTGCTTCTCCTTAGCGAGCTATATCTCGTTAATGTTTTTGGTCTTCAGCAAGTCTTTACTCCATTGCTGCAGCGCAGTATTTCTCTATCCCCAACCCCCTCGCCACCTTTTTCTTAGTATCTAATGCTTTAGCTGCTGTATCTATAATATTGGCCTTTATGACATCGACTCGTAAAATGCGATATTCAAAATCCAAACGTCTAATAAAGATTGTGTATCGTGAGCCATAGCGTGCTATCTGCGCATATCTACAGCAAAAGTCTTTTGACATCAGTTAAGAAATAACTGCATAGACAAAATAATTTATTACACAAATGGTGTGAAGAACAACAAACAACTGTGCAATGCAATCAAACCCGTAGGCAGTAAAACAAAACTTTGTATCTGGTGTTTATTGTGCTAATCAAAACCTGAATCTCTTAACGATTTCTTTTTTTAGCATATCTAACTAGGTATACGAGTATACGCCCAACTCTTTCTGTTTGAATTTCCGGTTAACCTTCGGTCACACAGTGAACTAAAAAAATTAGATCTTTTATGTTGACATAAATGGTGTTATTAGATTTAGCTATAACACTTTTCTTGGGTAACCTGTAAAATTGTAAATACGTGTATCTAACAGATATACATTCATTTATAGCGGTATTCTAGGTTTGTACTACCAATTTGTTTTTATGTGATATTTGTTTATAAATTACTAGCCGTACCCATACCCGTCCGGCTTTGCCCGTGAAGTGTCCAATAATTTTATGGTTTAAATATTTTCTTGGGTATACCTATCAGTCTCTATCACTATTGCTTTGGTTAGCGCCCCTAATGACAACAGCGCCTATATTGGTGCTAAAGTATGGTGTTAATGAGTCCGTTGTACACTAGGAAGATATGCCGCCAATGCCGAGAGGCTTTAGAAATCTATGTTACAGTGGCATGCCACCAAGGATATGTCAAAAGAATTATGCTGCAGAACATTAAAGTTGTTCACGTACCAATTCTTATATAGGGAAAATGAAAACTATGTCAGCTGTCTAATGCCCAGTTGTACAGTCAGAGTTTAAACTCTCGTTTTGGTTTAAACCTTCGTTCAACAAATTTTCGGTTTTACTGTGTTCGTTTAAACCCAAAGTGGAGTTCTACTCTCGGTTTAAGTTAAACGCCTGCATTCTGCCGTTTAAACTTTCGTTTCGCATTTTGAGGTTTATTTTGACAGCTGCTATTTCATACATAGAGATAGAGAGAGAGAACAGAAATGAGAAATTGTTTGGGTGCTGCACTTCTTGAATTTATATGAGTGAAAAGTAGAGCTATGATTAGTTCCAGCATTACTGCGGTAAACCCACTGTCATCAGAAAATTTCAATAGATTTTCAACCAATATAATGTACTTTTCAATGAAAACGCCTTTTTTCAAGTGAACATCAGGTAGATCTTAGCCCAAACATAATGTAGACAAGCGTAAATTGTATTGAGGTTTTTTCAATACAAATTATTTCTTTTCGTGTGTGGAAATGACGATTATTTTTTTGTAATGTACTAGTGATTTCTTTAGATTCTTCTGAAACAAGACACTACCCACTCTATTCTTTTTACAATGCAATTTGTTTGTCCGATTTTGAACACACTTCTCGGGACAATGCTTGTTCAGTTCAAAGGTTTCGGAGTTCATACCATTTTTGTATACAGATCTGGATTACCTACATTTTTTGTTTAAAAAAAAAGTAAAACCAGAACAAGATAGCGCAGATTTTCGTAGAAACACCGCAAAACACTTTGCGCCTACCTATTACCAGACAATGACCCTAATTAGAGGCTCATAAAATCCTTTCAATATTTTACTGGCGACGGGTGATTGGATGTGGTAAAAACCCAGCGAGTTACAAAGAAGCAGTACCTGTGATCGCATCCGTCTGAATGCCACATACATTTCAACAACTAGATATGTATTATTATTGAAAAAAAAAGAAATAATAATTACTGCAATAATTAATTGGTGAAAGTAGATGACAGTTCAAACATGTGTCCAAAATAAATCAATTCACTTCGTTAATACCAAAATACACAATGTAATAATATTGCACACATTTTCTTTTATTTACAAATGGTAAAATAGATAAAGTAGAGAAAAGCAATAACCATTTACTTGGTCAAAAGTGCGCTGGTAGAAAAATATCCCCTTAAGGGAAATTGTTCTGCGCTTCCACAACTGCGTTTAGTTAACTGTCAGATTATTTTGTACTGTGAAACTGAACGAGTTAAACCAAAAGTTTAAACTCTCGGTCAGGTTTAGTTAAACTTCAGTTTAAACTCTGACTGTACAACTGGGCATAAGGGATTTATTGCCGTGGTAGCGCATACAAGAGCATTTTAAGCGAAAATCTTAACCACTAGCCTTACTTAACCAAAATAATGCAGAAACAATTTTGCACTCTCTGTATCCCGCAGATGGAGACACAATTGGGGATTGACTGTAAATTTGGCTTTAAGTTTGGCTCACACCAAGACGTACCTATGTATAATTAAAATATCAAGCACATAAGTCAGATTCACAGAATCGCCCTTCTTGACAATTTTTTCAAACGAACAACTTTGTTTCCGTTTACGAAAAGCTTTATAGGTTATAGTAGAGCATTCAAACCCTCTAATATTTTCTGAAATGCCAGAGGATTTGTGATAATCTTCGAAGAGGCTGTCTAACCTAGATTACCTAAAAAGTTCGATAGATGCTTTAAAATGCATGTAGTATCTGCCTATACAGCTCATGGACCCAATGACGCTGGGACATGAGAAATGGCTTTGTCGCAGTCAACGAAGGGAGTTGCCAGCACCGCGCATTAAACAACAAATCAGAACTAGAGGGACTCAGCACGAAAATAAAACAAGGTCACGTATTGGCTGGCCAATCAAATGTCTCCTTCTATATGCATAATTGCATTTTTACTCTGCGGCGTGGGTGCGAGTGCGATGGCGATCAGATTAGAACAAAGTCAGTACTCAGTCTTCGTAGAGCAGCGACAATGTAAGGAACAACACTATTTTGAAACCACCGATAAATCAATATACATATATGTTAATGTAATTTAAAAGTAAAATAAAATACTATGAAGACTCAAATTTATTTAAACGTGTTTTTTACAGGCTTATTGTAATGGAAGTTTCGGATGTCGGCTGTTTACATCCGGAACTTCCAATCTTTTATAAGTAATGTACATAATTCTATAAACTAATTAAGGCATTTATGTTTGTATCCGCAGCTTGAGATGAAGACAAGCGAATGAAGACAAAAAGTCAGCATTGCCGAGAATTTTGGATTTAGTGCAGTAAAATTCCAAATATCGTAAGGTTTGTTTTTGGAATGAAACTTCCTACAGCGAAAAGCAAATGGTTGAGGTTAGTATGGACTGTTGTTCCTAACTCGGATGTAACGAAAAAGCGACAGGTTGTTGGGCAGTAACTTCGAACTCCGACAAAATGAAAAGGCAACGGACATGGAGAAGGGAACGCATGTAGTCGGGCACTAACTCGAACGGAATGAGTCATATGAGCGGTAAAGGGGGCATCGTGGGTGAGCGTTTTAAAGTAGATACTTGTGACCTAGAGTGAGCATCATCTTGTTAACTACTTATCGGTCTTTATGAAATTTTACTTCATCTTTCTAGGTTGACCATTTTTCTTAAAAAATACTTCTCTTGGCAAATGACCCTATAACTATGTTAAAGATAACCTCAAGATGCTTACAGATAAATAGTTGCTAGCTGAGGCTTAAATCATCATAACCAGGAGTCAGATCACGTAAAATAAAAACGATTGCACGATATCGTTTTCACGCATGGTATTTCTATCATATGTATTTGTAGCAGTAAACAGAGATGTCGTTCGATCGTTTTCATTTTAAGTGGTCTGGCCCCAGAATACTTTAAAATCCAGGTTCGATGTTATGGGTGTAATTACACTGGCTTTTCTGGTGTAAGCTGAAAACATAATTTCCAGCGATCATTCCCATGTACGCATGTATTTACAAAGATCAGCTTTCCTTAAAATTATAGAAAATACCGAACCGCACAGCCAGCACGTCTGCTCGGCATAGTTTCAGTCCTCTTTTCCTACTGATTTTGCAGATGGTTTCGGGTTAAAAAGATCGTGAAACTTTGTTATATGAGGTAAGATGGTGATCTTAAAAGAATAGACAAATCTTCTTTATAGTTGGAAGGTAGGTACCTACCTAGGAGAATATCTCAGGCCGAACTCAATTCTATTTTTTGAATCAAGCTACATAGGTAGATATGCCAACTTATGCATTCCCTGACATGAAAACATAGAGGGCTTTTACAATGCTTTACATAACTTCAGTTCAATTAAATGTGATTTATATATCGAAAGTTACAGTTAAAGGTACAAAAGACAACTATCTTAACGACTAGACGCTTTCACACTATATCAGCCAACCTAGGTCGCAGAGTAGTAGATACTTGATTGTCAGTGTCAATAATGATGAATACAAAAATATTGTATAGACGTAACAGATTCACATAGCGAAGTCTGTATGTGTAGCTTTTCACAAATGCTGAATAGGACTATTATACGAACTTGAATACTTCCTAAAAGGCTGATATAAAGGATGACCGCTGCACAATGTCATTAATTGTTTTCAAACTATTGCTTGCATTCCTACACCCATCCCGAAAATGTTTCCAATGAATTTTTGCTAACACAAAACGCATGGCAATTCATGCGTGGCGTTGCATGCACTTTCTACCTCATTTAAATTCAATGCGTGTAGGTATAGGCTCCTATAACTTTTACAGTAAGTGCTGTATACAATTTTTTTTTTCTTACCAAAACGGCATTTAATTGGTAGAAATGTGTGTACGTAATTTCAAGTGACAAAATGCGTTATTATGAAACAGCAACCAGGTGCAAGTGCTTCTTAATTACTTAGCTTAGTGTTTTGTCTGAAAAGAGGAAAAACAATCTACACCACAAACAGAGGAGGGAATGGTGGCGGCATAGAGATTTTCTCTGACCTTACATAAGATTCGTTTAATTTATCCAACAAACCAGTTTTATGCCATCAAACTGTTGCAATAGAAAAATCCGAGAGAAAATCAGCATCTTTCCTCTCTCGAAGAAGAAAACGCGCTTGACGACCCACTACCTTCATATTAAATTAGAAATTACACAACACCAGCTCTAAGATAAAGCCTTTTCAATTAGACAGAGAGCACAGCAGCACAGCACCCGAATTCTGTACTCATGTTGAGGCAACATTGCGCGGAGATTAACTTGCAGCAGCTCTCCAAAGCCAAACGGGTAACCTAACCACTGGATTTGAATTTTTAAATGGCACACCCAACGGCACACATGGATACTCCATTCTCCAACACGTAGACCACAAAACCACAAAAAGCCGGTTTATGCCGTCACTTTGAAAGGTCCCCCCTTTGTTTTTTGTGGTAGATACAGACAGGACAGGTTTCTTCTTATACTTTTTCGTTGAGGTTTTCAAGTTGTCCCTTTCGAACCTCGGTTTGTATATCTTCGTCGTCATCCACTTGCTTACTTTTGCTGTTCGTGGCATTTTTATATGAATCTCACTTGTTAGGGGAGAACAACAACAACAACAATGAGGACACCGTTCTTTGTCTCATAGAGATACAGGCACTAGGCAAGGCAGTCAGGCAGGCAGAGGTGAAGTGCGCTTAGCACATCTGAACGCTGAACGCTAAACACTGAACACTGAACACTAAGCACATCAAGCTTCACTTTAGCCAGTGCATTTCATGGTGTATGATGTATCTAACGCAAGATATTACATTATAAAAGATAAAAGATACTTTTTTTTTGTTACTTTTGTAGGTTATTATCTATTATTATTTTGTGTTTCTTTTTTCCTCCTTCTCTTATTTTTTTTTGGGGATAAAGCAAAAGCATGGTATGGTTAGCATGTGTGCTGTTTGTATGGTAAAAATGTAGGTAGGTAGAGAAGATGCTACCTGTAGGTGCCTCTTCCTCATGACATTTTGACCGAGCAATGAACGGTCGCTGCAGATGACGATGATGACTTTTGTTAATTTATAACTTTTTCTTAAATGTTAGCAAGTGTTGCTAAACCCATGGGGAGCTGCCAGGCTTAAAATGTATGTTTTTAATATGCCTTTTGGAATTTAATTCCCATGAACAGTATCTAAGTGAAATAAACACATTTTTGACGTGTTTTGAAGTATCTACTCAAACTGTAAACTCGTCAAATGGTGCGTTGACTTTATTAGGCATATGTAATGTAGGTTTATTTTCTGAATTATTTCTTTTTAGTGTGTCGTGACAGCACGCAAGATAGAAATGTGTTTATTTGAGGGAGACAGGTTTAGGAAAGTTTCCGGTGGTTACTATGACATGGCTATAAACCTATATAAAGCTGATTAAAAATGGTTTACGGTTTGACACGAAACGGAATAAATTAGTTAAAAGAATGTTCCAATAAATTGGGTGTGATTTAGCGAAAGTAGGTAATACCTATAGAGTCCCCTTTGAGTTGATAGGTTAGGTTAGGTATTCTTTTAGTTTTTGTTATACCTACGACCCTATCTAATGACATGTTATAAGCCTAATACTGCACAATTTTAAAAGATACTGAATCTTTCTGTGTTAAGATTATTGCAAATAAATTGAATTGAATTGAATCCTGGTTTGTAAACACTTAACAAAATTATATACAAAGTCGGACCTATATACAAATGTCATACGGAGTTTATGTCTTCTATAAATACCTACAGCCTCTTTCGATGAAAAACTATTATAAGCCTACTGACTGTATATACTTATTCAAATTTTAGATAGGTTTTCGAAAGTGCGGCCCTACGAACTCAGTCCCACATAGAACTAACTCCCAATAGCCAAAATGAGCTTTGTACTTTAGTCCCACCAAATATGTAGTAGGATTTATTTCATAAGTTAGGGAGATAGTTCGGTTGGGACGTATTTCTTTATAAGCTAATATTCAGCGCAGCAAATCCACAATACATCAACAGTGAAATATGTATGAGGTATTGGGGGTCTATGGAAACCTCCCTGCTTGGGGTCTCTGTTGCCTTTGGATTAGGTTCAAGGTTCAAGGTAGATACGTACAATATGCAATGCATAGATTTCAAGAAACTTTCGTTCTCATTTGGAATCTATCATCATCTATCTTCAAAGTTGGGCCTTGGTTCCTGAAAGTCGTGGGAGTTAGTTCCGTGTCGGACTTAGTTCGTAGGGCAAAAAATGTCCCTGGCGAAGTCCAACGCCCACGGGGAAAGGTATTGACTTAACGCCGTTTACCCGAACACAGCTTGTAAAGATTGTGTAAAGAGATTGAGTGTCTGTCAAAAGAGAATCGTCAATACGATACTCCGGCAATACACTCCAGAGTTTACCTCAAGGGCCTCGGTTGTATGCTTTCTCCAAATCTATGAAGTATGCGCGTAAACAGGTGTATTTTAAGCCCAAGCCTTCCCAAGTACAATTCTGAGAATGAATAATTGGTCGGTTGTGCTTCTGCCAGGACGAAAACCGCACTCTAATCGTTGACTCGACCACAGCTTTGCAACGCGTTTCTAGCACCTCTTGGCACAGACTTTTCCGTGGAGACTCTAAAGTAATATACCCCTGTAATTGTAGCAATCGTGGGCGCAGTAGCGCATTGGTTAGTGTTCTGGACGAGGGATCCCAGGTTTTATCCCCTGAAATACACAAATTACATCTTAAGGTTTTTTCTACTGCGCCAACTCTCGCGAACGTCTGACAAACATCCGAGAGTATGACTGTCCTGAAAAAGTTTCTCAATTTAGCCGTTAGGACTCGGCATAAAAATTGTATGTCCCTTCCATTCGTCCCAAAAATAGAAACTCACACAAACGACTGGTTGCGAGAAGCTAGGCCTATGGTGTCTACCCGCCTGTTGCGCCACCTATTTATTTATTTAATTGTACCAATCCCTTTTATCCCCTTTCGTGAAAAAGAGCACAAACACCCCAATCTGTCAATCGCTGGAAGCTTGCCGCATTCCCAGGCCACTTAAATGACACGAGAGAGCCTTTGAACTTCGTCTTCACCTAAGGCCTTAAGTATTTCTGGCTGGATTTCATCCACTCCTGCAGATTTGGCAGCTTTTAGCGATTTGATCGATTTCTGCTCTGCTTAAGGCGATGGATCTGCCATCCTCAAGGCGTTAGGCAATTTTGGACTTTACTGCTTGTCAAAAAAACGAACCCTGGAAAGGAAATAATACCCAAAATGACGAAACATTTTGCAACAACAAAATGTACCAGTTTTTTTAGGTCGGTATTTCTTTGGGCGTTATTGCCTAACGTCCATCCTTAATGCCCTGAATTGGATTATTAAGCAATTCAGAAAAGCGCTCGCTCCCTTTGTGCAAGATGTCCACCTCATTGGAAAGAGTCTACCTATACCTACCATCTTTGGATTTGACTCCTTCAATAATATTCTATTTCCTTCCTCTAAGGCGGCGGATAGTCTGCCAGAACACCTTGCTTGCAGATCTATGATCACGGTCTAATTTTTCGCCGAACTTCTTTCAAGGTTGTTCTTTGGGTTTAACAGCCAAATTGCAAGTTCCTTTTCTCGACGTAGGTACTAATATTGTACTACGACTTTCATATAAACCAGCGTACGAGTAGTGCTTAAGTCTTTTTTTTTATTGATTGGGGAGTTGAAACCTTTTACAAGGCACTATGAGGACTGTCAGCACATGTCCCTTTCCCATAGTAATGGGTTAGTGGGAGAATTTTATGCAATAAAACCACATCCGAACGATTCAATTTTGTAAGCCTTTGTCAGAGAACTTTTCAGTGAGATATCCTATTGCCTTCGCAATTTGTTTGCGGGTCATAAAATTTGAGTAATATTGGATAGTTTAGTCCGTCGTAAACACCGCAATTAGTTTGTATATTGGCAAGAATCTTAAAGGGTCCAGATATAATTACTTTCTAAGCTGTTATTTGCTTTTATTGTTGTTTTCAGTTTTCCCGTTTTTTTTTTTATTTTAGATATGGAAATGCAGTCCTTTCCTTTTTTTCTCTGTCGTTTTTGTTAACATCCAATCGACTCCATGACTAAGTTTTACTTCGTTCGCATGGTAGTAAATATTAATGGGACAGTTTGGGCTGTAGTTGGATTTGTCTCGTATTTTTTGTGGAACCTTATTCCTATATGAAGGTATTTTATAGAGGTTCCGATGGTGGTGAAACTTGACCTTTTCCCAAAACGAAAACTATGCAAACTGCAATTACTGGTTCTCGTTAGAATCGGTAGAGCCGTCCTCCAAAGAAAGTGAAATATTCAGTAAAACTAAAGGGCCTATGACAGCTGGGCGGAATCACATGAGGAAACGCTGGTCACACTGGCGGAAACCCATTTTTCATGTTGCATTAAAATGTCAGCTGAAAACAATACATAAGGTATTTTTTGGGAATCTATATCTAGCTAACTTTTAATTTTACGTGCAAAACTGTTATACTCAGTTTTGGTTTTGTTATACTCACTTTTGATTTTGTATGTAAAATTAAAAGTGAGCTAGCTAAAGATTCCCATAAAAATACGCCTACTGTAATGCGAGACTCTACGCGAAAAGGCAGTACCTTGAACAGTGCAGAACTAACATACATCGGCAAGCATCTCGGGGCGCTGATGAAGCGTTATAGGTTTGCCTTACCCGGGAGAAGTATTTAAAAAAAAAAAAAAAGTAAACTCCTTTGTTATACAAAGCACCAGAAGTCTGGGGAAACCATATTATTTCATGGATGCGATGCACTTATGTTGAAGCTTTACTAGGTATGCTTTAGAACGTGGGAAGAAATTTCCTAAAACAGGTTAGGCTATAGCTACCCCATTAGCCATGGATAGTATATCCGACTTATTGATAGTGTATAGTTGAAGAGCTATTAAAGAAACTTTTAAGTGTTTTCATTGCATTTCTACTGACAATGCGCCCTAATTCAAGTATTCAAGTGCCAGGCAAACTCCTATCAGTCCTCATCAGCTCTGCATTAGCGAAAAACTGGACTGCGAGGCGGTGACTTAAGGTTATACGTATATGTTAAAAGACTCATACGATTCCTATAGTGACACAGGTTGGGTTGGGTTGGGTGGTTCTTAATAATAAATTCAAGCTACAAGTACCTGTTTTTCTAACCGCAGCATATTTCTAAAATGGGAACAATTGGTCCAAATTGCTGCTCAAAGTGAGCCTCACGAACCGTCACTATAGGAAACCTATCTACCGATTTGCAGTCCTACGATAGAAATACCTTATATTTTTTTGGACGAAATGGTCCTACAGAGAAGCTTTCTCAGGACAGTTGTACTCGCGGATGTTTGCTAGAGGTTCGCAAAAGGTGGCGCTGTGGCAGCACTACGCCCACCCCTAGTACATATTTCAAGAGTTTCAATTCTCCTAAGTCCTAATGGTACCAATGGGGTCTACCCAGCTTCGCTGGAACTTGCTTTAATTGGTCAGGTGCTGGTCTTCAAGCTAATCTTCAGCCCTGGTTGGATTGGGCTTTGAACTTAGTACTTCATCGCAAAGAATCTTAGGTCCAAGTGTTGGTGATTTGTATCAGAGCTATACCTACTATAGTAATTGCGGATTGTTGGCGATATGTGATGACAGAGGGTTTAAACAGAAGTTGCCAACAGGCACGACTCTTTGACAAAGAGTCTTTGTTCAAAATTATAAACCCTCTAGCTGTTACGCACAGGCGTGTATGCGGATGAAGCTACTATACTGTCGATCGGCTCACGTTTGGTAAGCATTTACGCGATGTGGAGGGCTGCCCCCGATATGATCAATCTACCAAAAATTTACTTCTGTGCAATACTCTTTATGCTTTTGGTACAACTCCTACTGGCGTGGAGTTTCAATGTGACTGCACATAATTTATCCTATTACACCTTTAATTGTTGAGCTTAATTATTGACCCGAAAGTGCCCGAAAATTTGTTAAGCTTGTGGAAAGGGTGATCAGATCATGGAGCCCTTCTTTTGTGATGCTGATGATGATGATGATCCTTTGTTCGTATCCAAAACACTTCACTACCACTTAGTCGCTTTTAAAGCGCTTTCAGGGTTTTATAACGTTTTACAAATTCGTCTATAAAAATGCCATTTACTTTCTTGCTGGTTGCCCATACAATCGCCCAACTCAAACAATCAAAGGATCAACAAATGCTGCATCCACTAGAAAATTAGGTAGGTACACAAGTTCTTTGACAAAAGTTCAGACGATAACAAATCCTGGCAACACCTTTTGCACGTCAATTCACTGCAGCGAAACAGAGTAGCCTGTCCTGTACCTTTGCCAGTGCTGATTTCTTCAACGTCCTTTGTACATTTGTTTCCACTCCAAGAGAGGTGTGAAAAGTCGGTGTATCTAGCACCCAAGCAAAGGCATGTATACACGATTTGTTTGTCCTGTCTCGTCTACCGGATGTCATTATTAAGGGCACAACGCTCCAGCGACACCTTGACATTATAACTATATAATGTACCGCACTATCGACCGGTTGTACCCATATACATGCTGCGTATACCGTCATCGTCGGCGTCGCTTGTAACCAAGAGCCCTTTGCAATTTTCCAACGAAGCCATTTTGTTGACTTTTTTGAGTCTGTTTGTGCATTTGAATCACCCCCCGCCCCCGCTTACGCCCCAACCATTGTGCCAGCTTTCGTCGTCGCGTTTTTCCTATTGCTTCGGCCGATGGTATACTATGCTGCGTCTAAAGTGAATCCATAAATTTTCCTAGCCATCCATTTGACTCATATTTGCCTAGGGGATGCTGTTGCTATTGTCGAATGGTGGTGGTGGTGAGGTAATGGCTTCGTCTCTTGATAGTCCTATTATTATTAGTGGAAGCGTTGGAAATGCTGTTTGGGTGGCGTTAGCCCTATGTCGACTGCCACTACGAGTCCTGGTTTGTTGTATAGAAAATACCCTTTGGGATGGACGGACATGTAATATACTGAGTAATTTCTTCTTCCAAACGGGCACAAACATACAGTATAGTGTCATCATCCCCCGAGCGGCAAATATATAGTGTTGCGGCGATGGGGTGCGGTGACAGAGCGGAATGTTTTGTTAAACTTTTTAATTAATTTATTGCCCGATGCGAAATGAGGGATGGGCCACCAGCAAATGTGTATATGCGAGAGCACAGTAAACGCAAAAGTTTTCATTTTCAGCACTTTACTCGCATTGATTCTAATTAAATGGAAAACCACCACCACCCTTAGCTGGCAACATTGAATCGCAATATTAGCTTAACATAAATGTCAGTGGCCAATGTTGCACCCCGTTGGCCGACCCAGTAGAACTATGCTGTATTCTATTATATTCTTTCTGATCGTCATCGTCACCCCAGCCTTCATCAGATGGGTAGCACTGTAGTTGATTGGCGACAGGGGGCGGGGGAGAAATTTCATTAAAGAAGGATTCAATGTTTTGCGCAGCTTTAAAGCATTCTCCTCCGAGATGTTTTTTTTTTTTTTTTTTTTTTTTTCTGTGCGCATACATTAGCGTCTGTGTTTGGTTTGGCAACAATGAGGCTAATGACTGATGGGATGAAGGAGAAATGGCGAAATGCTATTGTGGTAAGGTGTCAGGATGTACATTTAAAGTAATGGATGCTGAGCCACAGGTGGTACCTACTGAGCACTGCGGTGCGAGGACGTAAGCATCGAAGCATCGCATCATACTGGGAATCATTTTTCGAAGAGATTACGGTGGATTACGGAATTGAATTTGAATCTTCTTTACCTTGCCTTTTGGGACGTGTATGGCTTGCCAAGTTGATGATGTGCCCTAACGTAACACGCTGATGGCTTTAGCTGGAAAAAAAAGAAAATCACTGTGGAATTGCAAACAAGCTTTAGTATTAGATTAACTTTTGTTTACCTCTTTAATATGGTCCGTTCCGAGTTGATGGTGCTTTATAAACAGCTGGTAAAAAAAAAACGAATTTTCTAGCACAAATGTTGGTAGTCAATTATGGACTGATGAAAAGGATTCGAAACTTTATCCTATAGGTTATATACACAAATCTATAAGCATTGTCAAACCCCCTTCTTATGTTGACCCGGTTTCTAAATCAAAGAGACGAACGGATAGGATGTTTTAGGAGCGCTTTGAAGATGGTCTTAATTATAGGACAAACAATAAAATTATGTTGCAATCGTCCGTACAATTCAAATTCACTGTCGCAGTTTGTTTCAAATTTTAATATGACCCGAATTTGAGTATAACATTCCATCCTTCAGGGTAAGTCTTCTTATCCAGGTGTACAAATTTCGACCACCATATATCGTTCTATCCACCTACCCGATTTTATGCAGACATTTTGAAATAAAAGCCGCTGAACAGCTAATTTTTCTGGCAACAAACTGTCAACGAGCGAGAGGCATTATGCAAGCACATTTCGTTTAACTGAGTCAAAACACATATACAGCCAGCTAGTAGGCAATGCCTCTGTTTCGCTCTTAGCTGGTTGTAGTTCGTGTCATTCCTGTAGGGACTTACAGATTGACAACCGTCGTGTTGTCGCTTTTTGAGTTGCTGTTACCCCGAAACTATGCCTTATCGTAGGGCCCCATAGATAGAATCACGCGAAGCTTTCTGACACTAACATCGATCACACAATCGAGCTTGTCAGTATGATATTGCCGATATCTAAAATGCTACTTCAAATGGCCTTGCAGAACGACGCGAAGGCTCTCTATGGGTCGCTTTCTGGCATTCAGGAACCACGTTTCGTCGTTAGCCGGCTGGTTATACCTTATACGAAGATTTTTCCATAATCCTGTGCGCATAATTCGGATGCGCTGACATAACTAACCACTGATAACATCTTGTCTAAACTTGCCTCTAAGTGGAAGCTTCTTCGGACCCCAGCAGTATCACCATAGTAAATGTTGCAGTTCTTTATACTACTCCTTTTGTCCGGCACATCTGCAGTGTTCCTCTATACCGGTTGTATTCATCCTGTCTGTCGACTTGCTGGACGTATAAAAATCGACTTTGGTCTAAATTTATAAACTTAAAGGATCGTTTGAGCGTTTCTGATGCGGGCAGATTCAGAGCTCGACTTCCTTAAATGCCTTAATGTGATAGTACACTATATTTACCACGCCACTGAAACATATATTTATATGTGACTTTGACGGCAATAGAGAGTGCACAAAGAGAACTTGTACACGGCATGTAGCCATTGGCTCCATACGCTGACGTCAAAATTAAGTCAGAGCCTTTACAACCCTAAAGTAGCCAGAATCTACAAAGTGTGTCGAAGTAAAAAACTATTCACTGTGCAACTAGATCAGTATCCAGAAGTAGCTGAGATGAGACCACCATTGGCCAGCAATTGCCAATGAAACACAGCCCGTGATATGTTGATTCCCTCAACTCAAAAATGTGGGGTAAAATGCGCAAATATAAAAGCGCTGCAAACGAAACAAGGACAGTCAAACAATGGTATCGCACGAAGATGTAAAAAAAGAAAATCTTTCATAGAAGCAAAGAAATGAAAGAGTCCATCAGCGATCGATAAGGTCTTAAAGAAAGCTGGTGTTAGACCCCAACGCAAGCTGCCGATTGACAGAATTATGTCCAATTTTCTGCGGACTATCACCTTCTTTGGCGCAGTAGCGCAGTGGTTAGTGTGCTGGACTACTGTGCGAGGGGTCCCAGGTTCGCTCATCGGAAAAACACAAATTACATCTTAAGGTTTTTTTTACTGCGAAACCTCTCGCGAACGTCTGACAAACATCCGAGAGTACGACTGCCCTGAAAAAGCTTCTCAATTTAGCCGTTCGGACTCGGCATAAAATTGTAGGTCCCTTCCATTCGTCCCAAAAATAAAAACTCGCACAAAACGAATGGTTGCGAGAAGCTAGGCCGAGGGTGTCTACACGCCTGTTGCGCCAACTATTTTTTTTTTTATCACATTTGTATATACAAAAAAAGGTAAAAACTGCTCTGATATATCCTTCTCTGTCCTCCAATGTAATGTATTGAAGCAACTGAAGCCTTTCATAAAGACGCTAATAACTCATTATGACTCAATGGTTATGTACTTCAAAGTGAGTGGTCTCAGGTTCAACCCCTGGAAACACAAACTTGTTCTGAGATAGCTTTTCAATCCGTTCCAATTCGGCATAAATTCATAGGTCCCTTCTCCCGTCCCCGATTAGCGATTAGAAACTCTACCTGTACTGAAGGATATCCAAAGGGATTTATTTTTATTATGCGGGGTTTTCCCGAAAGACACCTTAGGTTAGGTTATAGGTTTACGGGTTGGTGAAGCTAAGTAGCCTCTTCTTCACCCCATTCAGGTCCTCGTGGACCCATTTAGATACCCTTCGATGGGGTTAGCCGTGTTGTATTGATTTTATTTCATCTTTCCCGTGGTTACTCGACTTTGTCCAGCCATCTCGTTGTCCTCAGAAACCTGTAAAGACTAGATATTGAGACATTAGAGAGTTTCTTGGATTTCCTGATGGGAAGTAGTAACTTCCAAGTGTTCTGTTCCTCAAGTGGCAGAGCCTTGGGCAGTGACAGAGAAAGTAAGGGGTGTCCTCGTGGGCTTCTTCATCATGGCATCATAGTTTCATTGTATGGCTATGGTTATTACCGGTGAGGGCGCCAACCAAATTAGACAGCGATATTCTGTCATATCGCAAAAGTTTGTTGGTCCTGCTTTTGTTGTACCCTGGCAACATCTTCCGTGACATGTCACAGGGGGTTAGTGTTTCCACCTGATATTGGCTTTAATTCTGATCTTCTATTCCATACTCGCTCTCTGAGACTACAGATTGGTTGTTTGATCGACTAAAGTGCCTGGTCTAAGTCCATTTCAGAACCTTTTCTTGCCAGTTCGTCAGCCCTCTCGTTGCCGGTTATGTCCCTGTGTGCAGGAACCCAGCAGAGAATCGTATTATGCTGCAAGCCAAGAACCTTGAGCTCTTCTAGTTTGGATTTTATCTCACTCGTAGAAATAGCCCTGAAAGCCGCCTGGCTGTCAATAAATATGGTAATATCATTCTGTGGTATTGCCATTATTGATACCATGCTTGCCACTTCCGCGACCGCCAGTACCTCAGCTTGGAAAACACTACAGTAATCAGGGAGACTGATTGAACTATGTGTGTTGAGTTCCTCTGAGAATAATCTGGCTCCAGTTCCACATTCCATCTTTGATCCGTCAGTTTAGATGGCTATTGATTTCGTTTTCGTGTGTTCCTTCCTGTCCCATTCTTCCCTGCTCGGAGATCAGGAAACGAATGGTTTATCGAAGTCTATGTAGGGTGGCTCTTCACTAAAGCACTTCCTCTTGTCTCCAGGCGGCAGCGGACGAATTCCCTAGATGGAACCAACGGTGGCGCCTACAGTTCCAGTCAGGCTGAACTATCTAGTGACATCCCTATAAGAGCTGCTTCGACATATTCGGATCCCAGGTCTATAGGGTCTATAGGGATCTCCAATACTACGCCAGGGTATTGGAAAAGAGTTGGTGGCGGATGAACCCTTAATGGGCCAACGGCAGCGCTCAAACTCCGAAGTGGGTTACTGGTGCCCCTCGTCCTAGGGGTTAGGGGTATGATACGGAACTGGTCCTCCAGGTTGGGGGTTGTGCGTCGGGGTAACTTCCCTACCACGGAAAAAACAAAATGTTATGAAACAGCAACACGCCTCGGAAAAGGACGGATTTACTGTTGACGACCCTGGAAAACGAAATAAGGACAATGACCTTCGGATCTGCACATGGAATGTTCGCACACTTAACAGACCACGTGCAGCCGAACAACTAGCAGAGGCCCTTGACTGCCACAGGGCAGACATAACCGCCATCCAGGAAGTGCGATGGGATGGGCCAGGCAAAAAACGGATGTGGATTTGTCATACGCGGCAGACTTAGGCAAAAAGTCTTGAGCTATCGGCACGTTAGTGAACGACTTATGACAATTCGCATCAAGGCAAAATTCTCAAACATTAGCCTCATATGCGCTCATGCCCCCACTGAAGAAAAGGACGACGCTACCAAAGACAGTTTCTACGAGCTCCTCGAAAAGACCTACGAGCAATGCCCGAAGCACGATGTTAAAATCGTACTAGGCGACTTTAACGCTAGAATAGGCAGGGAGAACATCTTTGGTAGAACAGTTGGCAAACACAGCCTACATGACAACACGTCTGGGAACGGACTTAGGCTAATTGACTTTGCTGCGGGGCGAAATATAGTTATAGCAAGCACCAGGTTTCCACATCTCAATATTCATAAGGGGACATGGCTGTCTCCGGATCACCAAACTGTCAGCCAAATCGATCACATTGCGATTGACGCAAGGCACGCCTCCAGTATTCTGGATGTCCGAACCTTCCGAGGGGCCAATATTGACTCGGATCACTACCTTGTCATATCTAAGGTAAGAATGCGGATATCCAACACACCCCAACAGAGAAATACTGCGAGAAAGTATGACGTCGAAAAACTGCAATCGCAAGAGACGGCCAGAATCTTTGCCGATCACGTATCCCGATGCCTCTCGAGCAGTACTATTGCAGCAACAGCTAGTGCAGAAGACCAGTGGCAACACTGCCAGAAAGCCATCACCAAGGCCGCGACTGATGTGCTGGGTTTCACCCGACCACCACCACGAAACCCCTGGTTTGATGAACAATGTCGACTAGCAAACGCAGAAAACCAAGAAGCGTATAAAGCGGCGCTGCGAAAGAGGACTAGAGCTGCTCGCGAGCTCTACGAGCAAAAAAGACGAGAGGAACACCGGATTCTCAGAAAGAAAAAGAAAGAGCACGAGAAACGTATGATCGATGAAATTGAGAGATGCTACTCCAGGAACAATGTACGAAAGTTTTACCAAAAGGTAAAAAGAACGTGCCAGGGCAGACAATCCCGTACAGAAACCTGTAGAGATAATGAAGGAAACCTTGTAGTAGAATCACAGTCGGTGCTGAGAATGTGGAAAAATTACTTCTGCAGACTTTATAATGGCGACGAAGACCAGAATCCCGCTGTTAGGCAGAACGTTCCATTCAATATAGACGATGATAGACAAGACTTCCGTCCACCTGACCAAAGCGAAATACGGGTAGCAATATCCAAGCTAAAGAACAACAAAGCTGCAGGGCCTGATGGTCTACCTGCCGAGCTTTTTAGAGCAGCTGGAGATGACCTGGTAACGAGCATGCACCAACTCATCTCCAAAATTTGGTCAGATGAATGCATGCCTGATGAATGGAATCTCAGCATCGTTTGCCCGGTCCACAAGAAAGGAGACCCCTTCAACTGCGCCAACTACAGAGGTATCAGTCTCCTTAACATCGCATACAAGATCCTGTCTGCCATATTGTGTGAACGCCTTAAACCCTTTATAAATAACCTGATTAGCCCCTATCAGAGCGGTTTTAGGCCAGGAAAGTCCACCGTCGATCAAATTTTCACACTTAGGCAGATCCTGGAAAAAACCCAAGAAGTTCAAATCGATACCCACCATCTTTTCATCGATTTCATACAGAGCCATGTCTAGCTTTGGCATCCCTGCAAAACTCGTTCGATTGTGTAGGATGACGATGGAGAAAGCTCGCTGCTGCATCAAGGTCGGTAACGACCTCACCGAAACCTTTGATGTCAAAAGAGGATTTAGACAAGGTGACGCGCTGTCGTGCGATTTTTTCAACATCATACTTGAAAGAATCGTCCGGAACTCACAGGCCAACACGCAAGGCACGATCTTTCAAAAGTCCGTCCAATTACTTGCATACGCCGATGATATTGACATAATTGGTAGAACACAGCGGGCTGTCACTGGTACGTTTGCTAGTATAGAAACGGAAGCGGGTAAAATGGGTCTAGCGGTCAACGAGGGCAAAACCAAGTATATGCTGTCAACAAGAAGGGACACCCAACATCGTAGAATCGGACAAAACATCACGATCGACAGCTATAACTTTGAGGTGGTGAGGGACTTTATCTACCTCGGTTCTGCTATAAATTCTAACAACAACATCTCAGAAGAAATTAAACGAAGAATAACTCTTGCCAACCGCTGTTTCTTTGGGCTAAGAAGGCAATTGAGTAGCAGAGCCCTATCCCGAACAACTAAAGAGATTCTGTATAAGACCTTGATCATCCCAGTCCTGCTTTATGGCGCTGAAGCTTGGACTCTATCTAAAGCGGATGAAGATATCCTCGGCCGTTTCGAGAGAAAGATTCTTCGTAAAATTTTCGGTCCCGTTTGCGTTGACGGGCTTTGGAGAAGGAGATTCAACCACGAACTATACGAGCTGTACAGCGACATCGACCTGGTCAAAAAACTGCGAGTAAGTCGTTTAAGATGGCTAGGACATGTAGAGCGGATGGAAGCAAATGCTCCGGCTCGTAGAGTCTTCGAGTCTAACCCGGAGGGACAACGCAGTAGAGGAAGACCTCGCCTTAAGTGGCGCGCGCAAGTCGAAGGCGACCTCAATCGACTAGGAGTGCGCAACTGGAGGCAGTTAGCTAAGGATCGGGCTAACTGGAGAGGCTTGTTAGCTGAGGCCTCGGTTCACCCCGAACTGTAGAGCCGCCTAAGTAAGTAAGTAAGTATGTAGGGTGACATGCAGTCGGAGTTGATGTCACTACCTACGTACTCCTTGAGGATTCGCGCATGCCCAAAGAGACTGGGGGTCAAGCATTTTGTCTGACTTTTTTTTTGACACTTTTCGCTGCCGCTTCTTGTATGTAGAGATCCATAGGCAGCAGGTTGAGAAGCGTTTCCAACCCAGCAGTCGGTGTTGTTCTCAACACACTAGTTGTTCCTATACATGGCAGTCTTTGTGTTTTTGTCATTGCCTTAAGATTGGTTACCTTAACTGTGGCTTGCCTCCAGGCTATGTTACCATATGTAAGTATTGGCCGTACGATTGCCGTATATGTACATCCACAGAATTATCGTCGGGTTAGATCCCCAGTTTTTGCCTAAGATGCATAAAAAGATGACACCTTACTCATAAAAATGCATAAGAAACTTACAACATGTAGTCCTCAAAAATGTTCGGTGACAAAATCGTATTAAATCTCTGCTTACATTCATCAGAGTGACAGATATTTACGTTTCACTCATCACCACAAACTCATTACCAAATTCAGACAAGGTCCATTAACTGACACGAGATGAGCCGAATTATTGTCCAACTGATGCAAATTCACTTTTAACAAAACTCATCCGTTCTGTGCCCCCAATTCTATCGTTTCCATATATACCCTTCCAATTGACATCCCTTCGATAATGTTATCTGAAAACAAGAACAACAACAACAGAATACAAAATGTATCCTTAACCAATTAATAGCA
This sequence comes from Cheilosia soror, assembly GCA_949372485.1. NCBI lineage: Eukaryota > Metazoa > Arthropoda > Insecta > Diptera > Syrphidae > Cheilosia > Cheilosia soror. Next base: position 121,439,381 of record OX443561.1, read on the forward strand.
TGACGGTGAAGTTTGAAGCATTCGCTTTCATGAACACAGCAGCCTGATGGAGCGTTGATGATGTTATTGTACCGTAACGGGATAGTAATCTCATTAAAAGTCATTCGGGGATCGGAGCTCTCGTCCTTGGTATATGTCACCCGGATACCTACTACAGATGACATATTGAGTAAAATATCGAGCAAATGATATTGTCCCCGAGTGAGGGTAGCCATAGCCAGATTCTGTTCAAGCAACCATCGTCCTGTGTAGGTGTTAAATTCCTGCATCGCACCCGCACACTGCAGAGTGTTAAGGCAGTTTCATACATGGGGCTGGATGAACAGTAGATGAATCCAGTGGACATCGGTCTTCATTGGGGTGTCGGTTTGTACTCTATCTTCGGCGCCCATCACCACCCTGCAATGATTTGTTAGATCCTCTGACATTGTAGTGGATGACGGCGGACGGATGCGCCTTGGACAGATGAGTTGAAGGTGAAAATGTGTTTTTCTGCCATGCGGTGGAATCAGATTCGATTCCACTGATGACCGGAACCCTCACACATTCATGAACTAACGAAGGACATGACTTTCATTTTAATTCTTTTACTTGCAGGTGCGACGACAGGATGTGCAATACCAATAGGTTGGAGTACGCTACCATGTTGTTTGTTTATTTGAAAACAGCAACGCGCTCAAAGAGCTGCGAAAAGCGTATTACACCTTGCAAGCCATTAAAAGCTTCTGATTCTGTTGCAGGGTTAATTTTAATTATAGTGGTGACAGCATCAGGAGTCCAACATATGTTGCTACAGCATTATACAGGTACATCGAGTTTGTTTGCTTTTTTTTAGGGGTGATGATGCTAGAGCGGCATTAATTTAGTCATATAAGACACGATTTTAGAAAAGGGTTTGACACCTTTAAAGTTCATTGACAGGTCCACGTGAGTGTGCATATTCGAACTGTGAAGTTGATCTATTATGACCTTCCGTGCGATTCGTCGATATTGTGTCCTTTCTTGTTGACAGTATATACATGGTCGCACTTTCTTTCACTAATAGTCCAACTTTTGCCGCTTCTATTCAAATAGAAGGCAACCTTACTAGACGTGAGCTTTAAAATGCTTTCCTCACTTAATTTTGGTCGAGTGGACGGAAATCTTGAACGTCAAAATTGAACGGTTCGTTCTGTCTAATAAGGAATTTTTTTTTTATCGTTTTCACCATTTAAACAGTCAGCAAAAGTCGTTTTTATATCTTCAACACAAGCTACCCGTCTTGTCGACACCGGCACTCTTCATCAAATCAAGGGTTTCGAGGACGTGGTTGGGTTAAACCCAGCAGATAAGTTGTGGGGTTTCTGAATGCTTCTTGGTATAGATACCTGGTCTTCAGCTTTTAATGTTAGCTGCTTAGGAATTCTTGATAGGTTTCAGGGATAAGCAATCGAATGTGGCTTTTATTGCAGCCGTTCGACGTTGAATTTCCTTAGTCTTTCCTCGTTTTTGTAGTGCTTAAGATATCCGCATTTGTAGCTTATCTACATCAGCAATTGACCGAGTCTATATATTGGCAGATCGGAACGTTCGGAAATCTACAATACTGAAGCGGTTTCCTCTGTAGATCGCAACATGATCAATTTGGTTGACGGTTCGATGATCTGGTGTATTTATGTAATTGAGATGAAAAAAAACATGTTTATGCTACAGTAACGTTATGGCCTGCAGAAGTCAGACTGTTTCCATATGTGGTGTCGTGTAGGCTATCCTTATCAATTATATATTATGTGCTAGCAAAAATGCTTCTAGCATAATTTTTGGCGTTAATATCCTCAAATACAATTTTAACGTCATACTCAGGACGGTGATCATCTGTTTTGTCGAGGAGGTCGACATCACAAACCACATAGAGCTAGACCGCCGACTTCCGCGTGCACTTACAAGATTCTCCCCGGAATTAATTCCCCTGTTAACATGGTTGAGAAGTCTATTTCTGTGCCTTTGGGCTACTTTTTTAACTTCTTCTTTAACCAATTCAATGTTTAGATCAGAAGATCAGCGTATGTACAAAGATGCAAGTAGTAGTATCCTTAGTAGATACTTTATTTTGGAAAACTTCTTTTTTTTTCCAAATTTGTTTGGCATGTGAGTTCCCACAACCGGAACCCGTAGATCCATACTGGTTTTAGAACATGCTTGTAACTTATTGTAATTGGACAGAGATAAATATCTCCCAATAAGCCAATACGTTTTACTATATCACATGTTCAACTCTTACTTTTACTTTACTTTTGGTGGCGCTTACAGTCCAGGGTGGACCACGGCCTCAACCAACAAGCCTCCAGTTACGCTCACCAAGTTGGTTGAGGTCGTTCTCCAATTCTGCGCGCCACCTAAGGTGGGGTCTTCTTCTGCTGCGTTGTCCCTCAGGGGTGCATTCAAAGACTCGGTGGGCTGGTGCGTTGTTGTCCATACGCTACAAGTGTCCCAGCCATTTCAGCCGTTGTATTTTTAGCTTTTTGACCAAGTCGGGTCGCTGTATAGCCCGTATAGTTTGTTATTGAATCTTCTTCTCCACACTCCATCGTCACAAACTGGACCGAATATCACTCGAAGAATCTTTCTTTCAAAGCATCCCAGAAGGTTTTCATCCGTTTTTGACAGGGTCCATGCTTCTGCACCATATACAGAAGGACTGGGATAATTAGGGTCTTATATAATATCTCCTTGGTTCTACGAGAGGGGACTTTACCTTTTAGATGCCTTCTTAGCCCGAAGAAACAGCGATTGGCAAGAGTGATTCTTCGCTTGATCTCTGCGCCGATGTCATTTTGCGAAGTGATAGTGGAGCCCAGGTAGACAAAGTCTTTAACTACTTCGACAGTTGTATCAGTCCATCGGGATGTTTTGTCCGAGTCGCCGATGTTGAGAGTCCCTTGTCGTTGACATCATATACTTCGTTTTGTCCTCATTAACAGCCAGACCCATCTTCGCCGCCTCCGTTTCGATGCTTGCAAATGCGCCACTGACAGCTCGCCGCGTTCTCCCAATAATGTCAATATCATCAGCATAGGCAAGTAGTTGAACGGACTTTTGAAAAATTGTATCTCTGGTGTTGGCTTGTGAGTTTCGCACAATTGCTTTAAGATCGATTAAAACATCATTTAATAAAACATCATCACCTGTGATTAAATCGAACCCTGTGGCCTTTTTTATATTTTTGCGTTTTTTTATTTCTTTGGCAAGTTCTTTAGCTGTTATACCGGCTGAATATAGATCTATCTTGTTCACACCTTACTTCAATCTCTTGATAGCCTTTACCTTCATAAGGTTTGAAGACGTCTTCAAGATATCTACTCTGCATGCAAAAGTGCTTGGTTTCTCTTGGCTGCTTCTTATCTGGTTCTGCTGCCGTTGACAATAAACTTTTGAGACTCTGAGTCATTTCCGACAGGGCTTCATAGTTAATAGTTAATTTTTGCTTCGTAGGCAACATTAGCACTATATTGCTGTATATGGCAATGGGTATTGTCATGTTGACAAAGTTTTCCTATTCATACATTGGAATTTTTCACCGTTTCTTCTATTCCAATTCGTATTGTTCGACTCAATTTTTAATTGAATGTAAACAGAATAATATCTATCAATGAAAATGCAGCAATTCATTTATTTATTTATTTATCTTGGGTACTAAGCTAACTTTTAATTTTACGTGGACCTGGGCCTTTATTAAAATTAAATTCCCAAAATCAGTCAGATTGGGCAACAGCAAAAATAAGGCATGTCGCGAGGTATACTTCATTCAGAATAAATGAACTCTCCTCTTACATTTATCTTTTGCAAATATTTACATATATATACCTATGTAGTACTACTTGTTCTCCTATATCGCTTAAATTAACAGTCATCAAAAAGACAGTACTCTTCTTTGTATACACTTGCCCATCCGATATGTGTACATGATCTCACCCAGCCGTACTAAATAGCGTCTGTATCTACAGCACATTGAAACCAAACACTTGGGCCACAGCCCAACCCACATCTATTTGTTGCTCACAACTTCAGTCGACAATTAGCGGACCTAAGTCATCAATTTGGCATTGAATTGCTTCTAAATTGACGCCGAGAATTATATGAATCAACTTCCTCCACACTCGAGATCAGCGCGGAATGTGCTGACGACGGAATAATTATCTAGAAAAGCTTGTGCTTTTCTCAGAACAGATGTATCCTCCTCTGACGACGAGGCTTACTGTATGTCTCTTAATCATTTTGTATTCGGTACACGACACCTGCAACAGCATGGTCGTTGAGTTTCTTAGAAATCAAAACCAAAACAAAAATAAAATTTCATCTGACCGAGAGCTTAGCTACTGGAAACTACGAAATTATGCAACACCTCATAATACGGTAGCTACCCTGCCTTGGGTTGAGAAAAAAAAAATATTTGGTAGCATGAGCATGAGCTGTAAGCATGATAAGAATTCCGATATAAGGTTGAACTCGGTGTGGGGAGCGTCGCACAGAAAACCGATGTAAACCGCATTCGCTGGTATTTTAAATTATTCGATATCTGTGACTTGTAAATTAGACAAGCTTTTGGAATATATGAACTAATACGGCCCGACCATACATGTCAATGGATTAAGTCGATGATAGAATAGAGTTAGCATGTCAATTTATACCGACAACGTACCTATCACTACGGCCTCTTGTACTATATGCGGCTGTCAGTCAGCGAAACACGTTCGGAATTTGTAAAACGTTCCATCGACTGACAATGATTAATGAATTTATTTAGACGTGGACGTAATAAAAGCTAAAGACTTAATTACATTTTAAAATATCGAGATTTTGATTTTTCACTAAATGGTACAATTAACCAATATTAAGAAGAAGCTATTGCCCCGGGGCTCTGCCCGTAAAGGACGGGCAATGAACTTACAGCTGATTAATGAAAGTACGTTACGTATCACACCAAAAACATAAATGTAAAAAAAGAGCCAACAAAAACTAGGTGCGTAACTAGTCAGCCACGAAAATTGATGAGATCTAAATTTACGCCAAGTTCTTAGTTTAAGAAGGTTAAATGGTAAAAAAAAAAATATATGTGTATGTATATCCTACATATTTTCAATTCAAAAAATATATTTTGGCTAAAAACTGCTCCTAAGGACGTCGCTATAAACGACATAGCCTATAGCAGTCTCACAGTCCTAGGGAACATTTTAAAAAAAGTTTCATCCAAATCTGTCTAGTAGTTTACGAGTTTTTAACGGCCAAAGAAAATTCCTACAGTTTTATTATATGTATAGATATAATTTAAAAACTTGTCAAGTAAACCTACCAATCTATTTTAATATTTAACCTTCTTAAACTAAGAACTTGGCGCACATTCAGATCTTATTACTTTTCGTTGCTGACTAGTTAAACGCACCAAGTTTTTGTTGTTCTATATAAGAGAACTTGGCTCTTTTTTTACATTTATATTTTTGGTGTGATTTCACTACTTTTTGGTGATTGGCTTTCTTTCTAATAAACTATTCATTAAAATTATATTTAGCAGGTGGATTAACTTCTATTCATATTTTAAGTGGGCAGATTCCACGCCCCTTAAGTGAACAAATTTTAATTTTTTATATTTCTCCTTTAGTACAATGCAGGTCATACCGCTCTACCAAATTTCAACATTCTGCGGCAATGGAAAGTGGCTCAAATAAATAATAACCGATTTTCAAAAGGGGTCGAATACCACGCCTTCTGTATAGAGAATATAAGTGCCTTGACTCTTTTCTTTTTATACACTGCAAGCAGGCACGTAGCCAGGGGGGGGGCTTGAGGGGCTGAAGCCCCCCCCGAAAGTCTTAAACAAAAGCCAAAAACTAAAATTTTCTAACTGATAAGCTCAACTTTTTTTTTTTAAATACTTTTTCCGGGAAAGGCGAACCTATAACGCATCAACAGCGCCCCGAGATGCTTGCAGATGTCTGTTAGTACCAAATTTTGCTTGTCCTGTAACAAAAGGGGTTTTGGAAAGTTTATGTCCTCGCGGTTGTCAAGTGGACTGTATGCTCATGAGCATTAGCAGCCTGTCTTATGGAGCGCCTAAAAGTTGCATTTCGAGGAACAATGTCTTTGAGTTCCTCGGAACATCTACCATGGAAGTACCTATAGAACAAGCAGAGGTCAGCGACTTGTCTTCTGTGCACCAATGGTTGTAGATTCAATGTGAGTGAAGGGTCTCCAATAAGTCAAACTGTTCGTCTCTGTATGCTGTCAAGTATATTAAGCGAATGTTTTGGGGACGAGCTCCATATATGGGAGCAATATTCCAGGCCTGGTCTAACCTGTGCTTTGTACAGTAGGAGAAGTTGCTTGGGGCTAAGGTACCTCTTTGCTCTAAATAGGTAGCTCAACTTAGCAGACGCCAATCATGCAATATAGGATTGTGATCCTGCCATGTGATTCCTGAATTGACTGTGACACCTAAAATGTGCATTGAGTCCTTGGGATGGATTGAATGGTCATCCATTTGGATCTGAGGAACCGTTGAAGCATTTTTCCTAGAAAATGTTGTGGTCTGTGCCTTGTTTGCAACTGAAACTGAAATGACCGTAATGGGGCTTAATATAAATTCAATTCTTTAAAAATAAGGAGAATATCCCGGTAGGTATACAGTATTCAAACGCTAGGTATGTACACTGTGCAAGCCATAGCTTTAACCTGGCTCTGCCATGTCAACTCCTGCAATTCGCAATTGCCTTAGTGTAGTTAGTGAAATAGCTAATTTCTTCCGCAACCTTTCAAATGCATATTATGTAACTTTCAAAACTGTCATAAAAAAACACGCACCAGAGAGCCGAAAAACTTGACTTCTGCGCCTTTGTGAAACAAAATTCATTGAAAGGAATGACAGTATTAATTCCTTAGTAGAGCTCTTCAAATGCATCTCAATAAGTATTGAAAAAATAACTAGCAGAACGTGGGTGATGTCTTCGAAAGTATCAACACTTTTGGCAGCGGTCCAAAAAAGCGATTGCCTAGTAAGCCTCATTGTATACGAAAAACTTTTCGGTTTAGCGCTGCCTACAGTTTATCAGTTTCCTACAGAACAAATCCTTAGATTTCGTTTCTGCAATCGACCGCACAAAAGAAGTTCTGAATTCTCTTTAAGACATCAGAGAAAATGCCGAAGATTTTTTCAGAGAGGCTTTTCAATCCGCATCCTTACTTGCCGAGGACTTATTTGAAGAACTTCATTGAAACAAACAACGCATTCCAATCCGGAAACCTCTCCTTCTGAAGCCTTTTTTGGTGTGCCGATACTGATTTCTTGCATAGATTCGTTAATACAAAATCTTACGGCAAAATTCATGGTCAACGAAGATGTTCTACCATCGATCGTTTCAAGCTCTTCTCCCAGGTTTTGCTGCAGTTTAGCCTGAGCGAAAAGTTGGAAAAGTTAACACTTTACTTTGAAAATGCAATTTCGTTATCAGCTGTGAAAGCTGAGTATACATTCTTTGGTGCGAAAAAAAATCGTCGTGTGACGGTTCTATCAAAGTTTTCCAGTGACCACAGATAGTTTTGAAAGAACCCTTTCAGCTATGAAGCTAGGCCTAGGGTATCTACCGCCTGTAGCGCCACTTATTTATTTTTTATTAGCTATGAAAAAGATTGAATCAATGTCCCGAAGCGTTATGGAGAATGCAAGGTTAAGTTCACTTGCTATGATATCTGTTCATTCGGATATTATTGTGAATCCAGATAAGGTGATTGATCTCATATAAAAAAAAAATCATGACGTTTTCTGCTTTGAAAAAATGTGACTAATAGAAATCAATGAACTGGAATATACATAGTTTTTTGTTTCGTAAGACTTGGAAGCAAGCCCCCCCCGAACCAAAATCCTGGCTACGGCCCTGACTGCAAGTCCTATGGCTCTACCAAATTTCAACATTCTACGGCAATGTTTTACACTTTTTCTAGTGTATGCACCGCAGGATCTAGCATGCTGCCAAATTTCACGCTTCTAGGATGACCGGAATTGCTTCATAATTTTGATGATCATCTAAGTGAGTGAGTCAGTCCGTACCTAACGGTTTTTGCGATTTTTGAAGTCCTGTATGTTGAGAACCGCTAATGCTATATAAAGGCGAAATTTGGTGAGGTAGACTTTTTTATTGAGCTTGGTAAATGTTACAAGTTTGAAGTTTCTGGCTCAGTTGGTTCCGAAGTTAGAGGGGGTCCAAAACAGCCTGAGTTTGTTTCTGTAAAAGGGGATGTGCCTTTACTAAAGAACTTGGCTGGGGCACTACCATGCCCTTTGATTATAACCATAGCTGCTGTTCGTAACTCAAACGCTTGCTCCTTACTACAATGACAACCGCAAAGATATCTGTCCCGTAAAGGAATCGTCGATTGTGTTGGATAAAATCGACTTTTGGTTTAGCCGTTCCTCTAAGTTTAAGTATTGGTATCTATACTTTGGCAACACTTGGACGCAATTTTTGGTGCTGCAAGTCTAGTCTATCCATATAAAAAATATGAATCGATATTTTGTTGGCGACGACATAACTTAAAAACGGATGGACCAGTTTGACTAATTTTCAGATGTTGGCAGTAGGTATACCTAAGGAAGGTTTTCACGTAGATAAAAGTTAGCTCAAATTTTCCGCGCGCGAGTTTTCCTGTGAAGATTGTTCAAAATTGGAAAAACTGGCCTGGTGCTTCCCATACAAAAAAGATATTGCACCTGCTATATTCTTCGACAATCATGGGAGACAAAGTTTGTAAAATTTAGAACATTGATATGCGTTGTCCCGATAGATAAGAATATATCCAGGCAATACAATTCCTTGGAACGTATGCCAGGCGGAGTTGCTTTATAATCCAGAGATATAACTACATAAGTTCCGCATACAAATTGTCGGAGATGAGTGTGCGATTTGTCTGGAGGCTCAACTAAATGTTGACAACAGTTGAAACCTTCCCCTTGTGTAATATGGTCTTAAATGATTAAAAGGCTAATAATTGGCGCAACAGATTCGTAAAGGACTTTAGTCTTAGCTCAGAAGCATTCATTTTATGCGAGTTCTTAAGATGCTAGCTGAATTAAGACACTTTTTCAAGTCTGTCTCTACAAGCAGTCACCCAAATTTTATAATGCGTTTTAAATGCGTAAAAGCCTCATTAACTGCGTAAGCTGCAGAAATTTACCACCTTGTAAATGAACTTGACAGTCGACTTACGCGTTTTTTTTTTTACATTCTGACTTGCCGGAGCATTAAGATGCACGTCGACCTAAAAGACCTATTGTGCTTGCCGTCAGATATCTGCTATCAGCTATCAAATGTAGCTGATAATACGTTCAGCAGAGGATTTTCTTAGTTCTTATTTCCCTGAAGAATGTTTTCCTTCTTATACCTACCGCAAAGGGCCGGGTATTCACATATGATGTGTTCGGCCGTTTCGTCTTTTTCTAGACAAAGTCTGCACTCCGGTGAGGCGACTAAATGCATTTTATTTAGGTGATATCGCAGACCGTGGTGACCCGTTAGGTATAGCCTACTAAGATTTTAATATCTAGCCTACGAAGATTTAGTAACTTATTGGCATCTGCTTTGAAGGCCTGGGAGGCCAGCTTTTTATTGCCAGATTTATAGTTGATTTGCGGATTGCACAGAAGGGTTCAGGTCTAATGAAAGGGGTTTCCGAGATCATGTCAAGTTCTTGAAGTTCGAAAAGTAGTTCAATTAGTTCTGGGTATTCGCTAATATTTAACTCTTCCGCTTGTGTCAAATTTGCTGAGCCGCCTATTGCCACTTTTTTTTTATATAGATGTGGAGGGGCGTTAGTCCTATTAAGGCTTCTATAGCCATAGTGGGAAAGAGGTACGCATGGCTCCGGTAGTGCCCAGACAGGCAAGCTGTTGTACCTTAGATTTACGGAGTTTAGGTAATGATATTTCCGAGGGGTGTTCACTTAAAGTATTGCAGAAATTTATGCATTTACGTGCTGCATAAATTTATCAGATTAAGTGAATACCCTTAACATTATCGCTTATCTATTAAAAAGGGTCACAAATGTAGGATGCTAAGTGGATCCTCGCTTTCGATCTTCTGCCGCCGAATACATTTCATCAAAGGCATCCCCACACGAATAGAATAGAGATTGTGGACCATTAACTCCTTGGGCTACCTCGATTGCGTCTGTCTAATAGCATAACACGTATTGTAATCAAAGTTACCGACAAGCGTTTAAAGTTACTGAGCCTAAATTGATCTATCATGACCAATATTTCGGGTAAAACTCAGCAATTCTCCTTCCATCGCTCGTGAAAAAGACCTCGATATACGTAAATATCTACACCTGTTTCAACAGGACTTTATTGTGCATGGAATAGGCATACTGGAGACTTTAGATTCGTTCACCTTTATTTTCATCACAGCTTCAATATACAAACTGCTACAAACCAGTTGATTGCTCGCTGACGTTTTGTCTGAGAAGGCTCAAGAGGATGATCAAGTCAAAGCAAAGAAATTACCCCTTCAGGGAGAACCGTCAATTCCATGCTCCTGCAGCAAACTACAGAGCTTACCACGAGCTTTATGCCTTCTCCAAGCTTACAAAGCATGTATAAGCCGGTATAGCATACTCCCAAGCTTCTTTAATCACCTATGCTGCCCCCCCTGCAACCCCCCTGCTTGGGGTTTCTGTCAGATTTGGAGTATGTGTAAAATTGGATATATTGATATATTTTTTTTGCAGTACAAACTCCCACCTACTCCAAAATGCAACAGAAAACTCAAGCAGGGGGGTTGCAGGGGGGCAGCATGTCCTCCCATACTTTCTCCACTGTCTGTGCATTTCCACTTACTAATTTGCGCTTTACTGCTTGTCAAAAAAACGAACCCTGGAAAAGAAATAACACCCAAAATGACGAAAAATTTTGCAAGAACAAATTGCACGAGTTTTTTTTTGGGCGTTATTTCCAAATCGATTTGGGCGTTAGTACCTAACGCCCCGTGATCACGGTCTAACTTTTCGACAAAATCATTCCAAGAATGTTCTCGGGCCGCTTTAACAACCAGTCTGCTAGTTCTTCGCGCCTCCATGTGTACTGGTTTCAAGAAGCTGAGTGAATCTACACCCTGAAGACCTTCTTCATCTCTCTGATGGCTTTATAACTTCTGGGCATTTTAAAGAAACCACACAGTTCTCTTGCCACCACTAGCTGCCACGTCGAGTCGCTTTACTCCGCAAGCATCTTCTGGTTCAGGCAATGGCTGCTGTTAAAAACAACTGCCATTCTTTCTATACATTCAGTGGATCATTTGGAACTTGTTCAAACCTCTCGGATGTCGGTCGTGTAAATTCCTCCAGTATCTCATCATTTTGTAAACCCTCCCGCAGTATCCGTATAACAATCCTTCGATTACGCCTAAGCAGACATTAAAGGTGCTACTCCTTATATAACGAATTTTCACAAGTCCATAGCTCCAGAGTCCTTTTGCTTTGTTGAAGGTTCTATTTCCATATGACCGATGTCCGATGCTATTATTGAGAATCTGTAAGCCCCACTCATGCCCTTATTGGTGCATAGGCACACCTCATATCCACCCTCTGGCTTGGCAATATCTGAGGCTCGCTTAGTTCGTTTTGTCATCTTGGGTGTGCGCTTCCTCAACCATATCTACGATCTACAAAATGTGAATTCAAATTACTCGTACAACATCAATGTTTTTAAAGGGCCGATCGGCGTCTCATCACAACGTGATTAATCTATCTGTAAATACAAGACTCACGAACCAATTTATAGCTGCATATCTATGATACCTATACTAAAAATCCCATCAAATACCTGGAACGCCCACCGCTGTCAGTTTTCCTTTTATCTCTATTTGCTTCCATCCAAACAAATACAGACATCTCACTCCACTGGGTTTTATACGAGACAAGAGTATTCATTTACGATATTAATTAATAAACCGATACCCTGAATAGTCCCAATCAAGCCTTAAAAGAAGACGAACGACCCAAAAAAAATGCCTGAAATATTTGTGGAATTAATTTCTCTTTTCTGTCGAAGACCCAAAAACAATCGATTCCAATACACCGTTTGAAGTCTATAGCTGCAAATAAATCCAAAACCCTTTATGTGTCCTAGAAACCGACCAGACGAGCGCTAAGCGAGCGACTCCCCACGGGGAATAAACAATCGGCAGTAGTAGAACGAGACGCTTCAGCAATTAATGGCCATCAACTACAGCAACAGCACACAGCAGCAGTTAATAGACTTCCCACCACCTTGCCGCCGAACTGTCCAACAAACTTAAACGGTTCAATGAACACATCCAAGAGAAAGGCACATCACCGTTTCCCAATATGCCGGCAAGTCTATGCACAATGGCCTTCGGACTTGGCCCACCGGGCGCCACCGCGCCGAAGGAGAGACGAAGGAAAACTGTCAAATTGAAATCGAAAATCAATTTTTGGGAAAAGTGTCGAACATCTCGCTCGCCTACGTAGGATAGGAATAGAGGAAGAGGAACCCGAACCTCGCACTGTGGGTGAGCGTTGGGTTCCTGAACCCGACCATCCCCAAGATGGCAACGCGATGTTAGTGCTGATGCTGAATGCTGAAATCTTAAGACGTGTTCTGTGTTGAGTTTAGGGTGTGGGTGGCTTCTGTTTTCTGTGTTCCATTTTCCATAAAAATTCAAATGTGTGTTTGTGTGTGTATCAGTGAATAAATAATTAAAGTGGGGATGCTTTGTGCTGCTGGTGGCAGTGGGCTTTGTATTTGTTGCAAGAATGCATAATAATCAGAGTCACACGTCGTTGCCTTCTCCAAAGTGTTCCGTTACTTTTATCTATCGTTGCAGTGTGTATCGGTGCAATGACCAGAATACAGAAATCGTAATCGATTAAGGACTCTTGTATCGTGAGAGCAATGCAATGGAAAGATGCCAAGGATTATTGCATTGAGTAAACAAAGAACGGTTTTCCACTGTCTTCAGTTAAAAATCGTTGAACCGTTGCACTCTGGCTTTGTGTCCTTAAATGCTGCTGAACGAAATTATAGCATGGTTAGAGTTTTGTTTTTGTCTTTGGATCAGATATCGTTTGCTGAATACAGTTTCGAATCGATTGATGTTACGAGTTAGTCGTAGTGTGTATGGGAAATTATATACTCATTGTGGTTGCTAGGCTTTTACCAATTTCCGAAATTTCTCGATTCTAAGCCTAGATGGTGGAAAATTATATTTCCTTAAATGGAATAGCCAATTACCGATAGGAACTCATTGGGGTGAAAAAGCAAATACATGGTTGAAATAATATTTGCTAACATTTAGAGAGATAGATTACTGCGACTTTTATAGGCGTTGGCATGCGAGAAATGGGCTGGAACTTCTTAGCTGTTCGAATGACGTGATACCTACAGTAAAAGTTATTGTTCCAGAAAATAAAATCAAGAAATAGTATAGATCAATATTTATATAAGATTTGGTCCCGTACTGTTTTAAGTTGTGAATTTCTACGAAATTTTACGAAAAATTGTAAAATTCTGTTCCCGTAGTTTAAAATTTTGTAAACAAAAAATTGCTTGAACTGTCAAACGAGTCAAATGTCAAAATAAAACAAAACAAAATAGAAAAATAGTCCCCAGACGAGGATTAGAAGTTGGAAAGTAGAAATGAAATGTAAACAATATGGTGTTCCAAGACGTTTTGCAGGTGGCCTTCAGCCTGCAAGATGGTCTTAAAGTAACCTAAAAATCGATTTTTTAACTAATTGTGATGAGATGATACTTTTTTTTGTTCTCCTATACATAGAACTAGCCATCCTAATAACAAATAATGGTGGTCCAAGACGATTTGCCGATTTTTAGGCCACTTTAAGAGCCTCTTGCATGCAGAAGGCGGCCTTCAAAACGCCTTGGACCTCCATATTGGTAATCAGGGCACTTAACTCTACATTTTGAAATGATATTAAAGATGTTTTACCAATTATTTGTAATTCAGAAAAAAATGCATTTTTGACATGGTATTACAGTTGCCCCCACTACAGCATGCAAGACGGTAACATTTAGGAACATTTTTTATTTGGTGTTATCAATCACACCCAAAAATTACTGTGGGCTCTTGGTCTAGAAGGAAGAGCACCGGCTTCTACGGAGAGAAAGAAAAAGCATGAGAAGCTAACCATGCTACTTCAGAAACACTGTTCGGAAGTTTAATCAAAAGGTAAAAAGTACAAGAACTGGAACAGAGGCCTGTAGAGACGAACAAGAAAATCTTGTGGTAGAGCCATGCTTGGTTAAAATTATCCAATCTTTTTTAACGGATCGTACATTTAAAGTTTTTATAGAAAATTGTAGTTCAATCAGTTTTCCAATAGAGGCAGGTGTACCCCAAGGGTCAGTGCTTGGACCTATACTCTACAATATATTCACCTCTGATTTCCCTAGTCTTACCAATTGTGAATCTGCTATATTCGCAGATGATACCTGTATTTATTCGTCAGACGCTTTTGGTTTAAACATTGAAACCAACTTGCAGGCTGCGCTAAATACAATGTTAATTTTTTTCCATAGATGGAAAATCAAAATAAATGCTTCTAAGACACAGGCTGTCTTTTTCACTAGAAAAAGGAAACCCTGTTTCTTACCAAGCAATTTATTAGTGATAAATGGTATCCAAACAGATTGGAGATCAAGTGCTAAATACCTTGGTGTACATCTTGATAAAACTTTAACATTCAGCTTGCATATCCAAGAAACAATTCGTAAAGTGAACTTAGCAATAAAAATGCTTTATCCCTTCATTAATCGCAAGACGAAACTAAGCAATGAAAATAAACTCATTATGTTCAAAGCCATTTTCCAAGCCATTATGTTTTATGGGTCACCGGTCTGGGGTAAGTGTGCAATTAGCCATATAAGGAAATTGCAAAGAACGCAGAATAAATTGCTCAAAATGATCTTGAATTTACCTTACCATTTTTCTACAGAACAATTGCACGTAAATGCCAATATTGAAAAAGTAGACGATAGAATTATTAAATTATATGAACGATTCAGTTGGTCTTGCAGTTTATCTGATAATCCCTTGATTTCGGGTTTGATATAGTAGCCCCATAAAACGTTGATATAAATGCAGCCTTTATTTTTTGTTATTTAATTTTGTCTAAATAACTATTTATTTATTATTTTGTTTATATCTATATTTATTTATTTATTTATTTGTTTATTTATTTATTTATTTATTTATTTATTTATGTATGTATTTATTTATTTATTTATTTATTTATTTATTTATTTATTTATTTATTTATTTATTTTATTATTTATTTATTTATTTATTTATTTATTTATTTATTTATTTATTTATTTATTTATTTATTTATTTGTTCAATTATTTATTTATTTATTTGTTTATCGTTGCTGTTATTTAATTTATTAAAGTTTTGTTTCTTTATATACCTATATATATATATAATATTTATTAATTGTGAATATTTATACCCATTTTTGTCAAACCAACCTGAAATCAAGTAGTTTTTTTTTATTTTTCTACAAGCACTCCTTCTCCCTCCACTGGATTTTTTTTTCTCTCTGTCTATGAAGGTTTTTAATAGTAGCTTTTCCTTCCCTCTTATTTAAGTACTGTGATATTTTTGTTATAAAAAATTTATAATTTTCCAGTAGTAAGGTAGTTTTACCATATCTCTGTATTGTGCAATAGTGCCTATGTGATGAACAATGTATCTTTCTGCTACAATAAAATGTTATGTTATGTTATGTTATGTTGTGGTAGAGCCACAGTCGGTGGTGAGGATATGGAAAAACTATTTCTGTAGACTGTTAAACGGCGAATACGACACAAATTCCGCTGTCAGTGACCATTTACCCTAGACGATGAAAGCCAAGACTTCCATCCACCTGACCAAAATGAGGTGAGGATAGCAATATTCAAGCTGAAGTCCAACAAAGCTACTGCACCGGACGGTTTATCGGCCAAGCTTTTTCAGGCAGCGGGAGGTAACTTGGTAGAAAGTATGCACCAATTCATCTCCAAGATTTGCTCAGAGGAAAGTATGCCTGATGAATGCAACCTCAGCATAGTTTGCCCAATCCACAAGAAAGGAGTCCTTTAAACTGCGCCAACAACATTACCTCTAAGATCCAATCTGCTGTACTGTGTGAATGCCTGAAACCATTGGTCGATCAGTGTGATTTTAGGCCCGGTAGGTCCACAACAGACCAAATATTCACACTATGAAGATCCTTGAGAAAACCCAAGAAGTGCAAATCGATACACACCATCTACTTATGGGTTTTAAGGCCGCATATGGCAGCATTTATAGAGACGAGGTATACAGAGCCATGTCTACTTTTGGCATCTCTGCCAAACTTGTCAGATTGTGCAGAAAGACGATGCAGAATGCTGGCTACTCTATAAACGTCGGAAACATTCTCACCGAGACCTTTGATGTCAAAAAAGGATTTGGAATAGGTGATGAGCTGTCATATGTGACAGTTTCAACATCATACTTGAGAAAATTGTGCGAAACTTGCAAGTCAATAACAGAGGCACAATTTTCCAAAAGTTTGTGCAACTACTTGCATACGCTGACGACATTGACATTGCCCGCGTTCCATTGACCGCTAGATGACTAGCAGCATGCCAAACTCCATATAAAAAAAACTGACATTTCACAATATGTGCTAGAGCTCTAGCGCAAATGATAAAATGTCAGTTTTTTTTATATGGAGTTTGGCATGCGCGCTAGTCATCTAGCGGTCAATGGAACGCGGCCATCAGTCACTGTGGCACAGAAGCGGCAAAAATGGGTTTAGCGGTGAATGAAAGCAAAACGCACTCTTCAACAAACCAAGGGTTTTGTGGTGGTGGTCGGGTGAAACCTAGGGTGATGGCTTTTTAGCATCGATACCACTGGTCTTCAGAACTTGATGCTGGCTGTACAGAACTTCTCGAGAGGTTGAGGGATACGCAATCGGCAAAAGTTCTGACGGTTTGTTGCGTTTGTGGCGGTTCAACGTTGAATCTCATTGGCGCCTTGGGTAACACCAGCATTTATTATATGGTGAGTTTCAGACTTGAAGCCATCCAAAATATAATCATCCATTGAAGAAGAGTCGCACCGATACCATAGACACACTTTTTCAATAAAAAAGGTTGATGGCAAATTCTGTCAAATTCCTTTGAAATATCAAGCGCAAAAGTCTCCGAGTAATGCAGGGCAGAGATTGGTTCCACTTTTCGGTGATATAAGCCATATAAACCACTAGTGGCTCTGTTACCACGAAAACCGTACTTCCTGTGATTGAGAAGTTTCCGTGATTCAAAATATTTCATAAGCTTTTCCATGAGTTTAGAAAGAATGAACGTAAGTGCTATGGTTCGGTAATTGGTAGGAGAAAACGATTTGACACTATTTAAAACCCATAATCTTTTGAAAAGTAACTGACATCAACCTTTTGAGAATTTTATACGGGGTTCGAGTTATTAGCGACAGGAAAAGGAGTTTTCTGTTTTTGGAGACTTTTTCCCATCCTATCGAGCAAAGACGCGGATAAATGCTATAATGGACCATGTTGCCACTAATTGGTTCCATTTCCATCTTTCCCGATTGACGCACGGCTAGACATTTTTATTGTGAAAACATTTTTCTCTTGAAATGAGGCGCCTGAAGAAGTTGTTTCGCAATAAAGTAAAAGATGCAAAAGGTAGATATTTATTTGCATGTGTTTTTGTTTTTTTTAGATCTGTCCTTTTCGTAAATGGCTGGTAAATCACAAAATATAAATAAATATTATAGTACAGGACATGAAATAGAGCATTCGTTCTTTTTGATTATGCCAATAATTCAAGTGGAAAAATTGAACTTTAACCGATTTATGTTATTGCTGTCGTGTATTTTTTACGTCAAAAGGTATACCTAAAAGAAAAATATGGTTGAATGATTATTATGTCATTGGGGATGGATTTACAAAGAATTGAGTAATTTCTTACTGCTTTGTTTTTCGTACTTGGGATAGACTTATGACAACAGTTTTTGTTCTTTTCCTTTTTGAAAAACGAAATTTTACGCTTCAACAACTATCTATTAGGTCTGCATTTAAATTCTTATAAGTTGTACTTTCCTGGAAATATGTCCCCAGTCTTACCCTTGTGAAAAGGTAGGATCTGAAAAGTTTCCAATTCTATGGCGTCAAGTCGAGTTGCAGATAAAGGTGACGGTCATCTAAAAAAGTTAATTCAGGATCACTATGTTGACTGGTAATGAAAAATAAGAAACAGTTTTCATATCGAGAACTGTAAAATGTCTTCGAGATCTGACTATCATTCTTTGTTTTATTAACCCCCAGTTTCACAATGTAAGTTTAAACTAAAGTTCAACTGAACCTGAACGTGAGTTTATCTTTGAAGTTCAACTCGTCCGGTTTCACAATATAATCTGAACTTCAATTCAATTGAACTCACTGCTAGGTTCCACATTTCACTTTCACTCGAAATGAAAAATCGGAAATGAATTTTTGTGTTCTACATTTCAGTGTATTTGATTTCGATTTCAAAATTTTCGGAATTGAGACAAAGTGAAATTGTGATTTCGAAAAAAATTTCGGAGTTTCCGAATCGCTCAAAATGCAGAACTCGATTTGCAATTTCGATTTCACTCGATTTCTGGAACCTAGCTGTCAGTTTAACTAAATTCATGAATAGATTTTGTCAGTATTGTACAGTAGGTAGGGGAACCCGGAGCGGAACGGGGCAGTTTTGCTTTAACACCGTATATTTACTGCAAATTTAGGAATTAAAACATCATTTAACTTTAAATGAATGACTTTAACTTTTATTTGTATCTAAACATGTTTTCAGTTTTATATGTTTTTTTTATAACGACAAAAAAAATTCAATTTAAATGCAACGAACTTATTTTCCCGTTTTGCACCGGTATATATGGGGTAGAATGGGATATGGTTTACTCTTTGCAGAACACGCACACCAACGTCGGTCGCTTCATTGTCAATCTCAATGCCTACACAATAGTTATGGGCCCATTTTTTGCACACAATACCTACAGGAACACCATCCTTCCGTCGATATTGAGTATAAGTCCTTCAAATAAAGAAAATCTGCGTCTGAATCCTCGTCCTCGGAACTGGTGGCGTGTTTTTTTTGCCTTAAAATTTTTTCCTTTGCTTCTTTTCTTTTAGAGCATTTGAAGTTTTTGACTGTTTACATTTTTTTTTGAGTGGCTTGACCTTTGACATCCCAATCCGCCACATCTTAAACTACAAAATGAACTCTGTTAAAGCTTTAAACGAAACCGTGAAACCGAATTAATTGATGAACTAAAGTTTAAACTAAAAGTGTAGTTTAAACTCCCACTGTGAAACTGGTGGTAAAAGTTTTTTTTTTTTGTTTTTTTCAATGACTGACTAATGGGCTTAAGGGATAACAGGTTCTTCTATGGCTAGTTGTATGTATTCCAGTTGTTCTCGAAAAATATAACTCATTTCAATGTAGGTACTTCGACTCATATTTAGAACTTTTCTTTGGGCAGAGCTGGTTGACAACGCAGTAGAGGAAGACCTCGCCTTAGGTGGCGCGCACAAGTGGAAGGGGACCTCAACCAACTTTGGAGTGCGCAACTGGAGGCAGTTAGCCAAAGATCGTGCTAACTGGAGAGGCGTGTTGGTTGAGGCCCAGGTCCACCCCGGACTGTAGCGCCATCTAAGTAAGTAAGTAAGAGCTGGTTGGCTACTTTATAGGCATCTTAGTCTGTCTACTTAGTTACACAAAGAGAGTATACCACTTTCTCAGGTGGATCTGCCGTGATACACTTGTCAATCAGTTGCTCTCTACCTAACCTATACCGAATAAAGTCATGGTCCCCCATCATTCTGTACAAGATCCTGTCTGTCATAATATGAATGAATGACTGAATGACTGAAACCAATGATTAACACTGATTGACACCACAGTAGCAGATCCTTGGCAAAACCCAAGAAAATCAGATCCATATACACAATCTTTTTATCGATTTCAATACCGCATTAAATTTGACAGCATTTATAAAAAAAATTGGGGAGAATTTATGTAGCTGATCGAATAGAAACGAGCTATTCAGAGTCATGTGACATATGTCTAGTTTTGGCATCCCTGATAGATTCTTCAGGTTTTGCAGAATGACACTCGCTGCTCCATTAAAGTTGGAAATAATTCCACTGAGCCTACTGATGTCAGGAAAGGAGACAAGCAGGTGAAGGATTCTCATAAATCATTCTTGAACTTGAAGGAAGGCAAGATCTTTCGCAAGTCTGTACAATTAGTGGTTGCGTACGCGGATGAAATTGAAGACATTGGAAGAACTCAACGGGCTTTCATTAGCGCATCTGCAAATATTGGGACAGGAGCGGCAAAAATGTCCCAAAAAAGCACAACCAAAGTTGACAAATAGGACGAAATGTAGTTGCCACTCTATCTACCTCAGCTCCTGTCTACATTAATTCTTAAAATGGCATCACCTCAGAAATCAAGTGAAGTATTGCGCTTGCCAATCGCTGATGTTTGTCCTAAGAAGGCAATTAAGTAGTAAGGGCATGTTAGGAAACAGTAAGGAAGCTCTATTAAAGACCTTGAAGTAGAAGGGTCCTCAAAAGACTTGGAGTGCACAAAAGGTCTTAGTTGAGGTCCAGATCTGGAGCGGCCACCTAAGTAAGATCCTCTAAACTGCGTCAACTATAGAGAATACTGACGCTCGAAGAGTCATCGATTGAAAACCAAAGGGACGACGGAATAGAGGATGACTTGGCCGTAGAGCGCCACAAGTGGAAAAAGACAAAACTGTCGAAATAGGCATTCTGGTGTTGCCGTGAGTTCTTTCGAGTCGGTCAATAGACTGCGTTTCAAATCACTACAAAATGTGACGCATGTGATTGAGACATATAAGGTGTGAAATGTAAATGTCACCCTCCATAGTGATTTGAAGCGAACTATAGTTTCCAGCTGGTTTATGTCAAGTATGCCATTGCAGTCCACCAGATACATATTCACCCCTATCGCGAATAATATTTCCCCCGGAATGTTTTCCATTCAGCAATTTGATTTATATTGCTGACAAGGGAAACAATTCCATCGGAATTTATTCGCGATACCCCTAATTGGTAGTTTTCTTATCGCTTTTAGCACTGAAGCGCGATTGTAATACTTCACTCCAAATAGATGGGTCCTTGGTATTCTTATTGCTAAATCTTATGCAGATCCTATAATAACTGCCAAGGTTATTAGGGTCTATTTCATTTAAAAAAAAATATTTTCCAGACCCATGAAAGACAGTTTATGACTAGCTAGGGTCAGAAAACTCATGACTTATGTACTGTACATTTCTCCAAGAAAGGGACATTTTTTCTGACGTGGGTTTTGTATACGGTGTCAATTCGATTAATCTTCCCGCATTGTCTCTCTCTCTAGGTTGCATTATCGTGACAAAGAAGAAAAGAAAAGAGTTTATTGTACACCGGCGTCGTTGTGGTTTTTCTGGTTTCAGAGGTCACCGGGGTAACCAACCACTCTAATGGAACCAACAAAATAGATAAACGTGTAACGAATCCCTCATCCGAACCAGGTAGAGCAGTAACTGCAAACCATCTTCCCCCATTTATACCTAGCTTAACCAAGCGCACACTCACTTCTATGCTCCTTATCGACGGCAATAATCTAACGAGATGTGTCCCCAGACACAGAGTTCGGCTACAGTTTTATGGAAATTAATCATCACCTGCAAAAGTCTGGTCTGACCCTCTACTCATCATTCCGTGGTTTTAATTAGTCCTCATTGGCCGCCGCCTACGTGAGTTGGTTATCCCGAAACGGGAGAACATTTTTTCAGGAGTGTCCGCGAATGACCCATTTATAAAGACATTTATCATCTGAATTCTCAGCTGTAACGATATTATAACGAATTCCATTTCACCTGCCACAGGACATCCAGATTCCAGCGTGTGGATGACCCATATTCCTTTAATGGCGAATAGAGTCGCACAATGCGAAATATCTCACTGCCAGTACACGCCCCAGCTACAACGTGACGGCTCCAATAGCCAAACTACAAAGAGTCCTTCTGACTGCTGGGGAAGGAATTAATTTTGCTTACAGTAAATACAAAAACAAAACAACAAAAAAAATTAACGAAAATAGATACTAACCTAATTAGCAGCACGACCGGGACAAAGTTTCGCTCGCAGGCTTGTGCGTGGTCGTTGTTATTGTTGGTGTTGCTGTTCTCATGTTCGGGAGACTGGCGGCAGGGATCAGAGCCTTGTTGTTGTTGCTGTTGTTGTTCCCGTTTTGTTGACGACTGTTGAATGTTCATGGTGAGTTAATTAAACTAAAAGGATACCATTTAAGGGAATAACCTTTGTGCTGTTGTGTGTGGGTGGGTGATGGTGGTATGTACTGGCAAATATATCTTTCCAGTGGTCAGTGTGTCTAAAGATGGACGGCGAAGGCTTAACTATTAATGGGGACGAGTATGCGAAAATACTAAAGTACTCGGATATGGGTTAGGTGTAGTGAAGACAGAGCAAAATGGCCAAAAGCAAAACGTTTTCATACTATTTCGGGTGGGAATAGTATATAGTAATTATAGTTAAGCCCGTTGGTTCCTTGTTTCCTTTTTTGGTTAAATATCTCTTTGTGCTCCACATTTTGACGTCTTTTGGGCGGTAAAATACCAACATTACAAGGGTAATACGTATATGTTTGTGAAGTTAATTGCACTGTTGAGTTTTGTTTTTTTGCCTGTTTTTCTCGCACAAATAGGTCGGTTTCCTGGGAATGGCTTTTGGGATGGCTCTTTGACAAAGGGAAGTGTTGGTTATTTATTAATTCCGCCAAAGTGAATTAGGAGGGTGCGGCTCTGCTTGAGCAAAAGTTATAAAGTGATTTGTTTGATTAACTTACTTAAGCTGTGGAGTCTAGGCGAGAGTTGTATGTAGATTATGACTTGTCATTATTATTCAGTGTTGGGGAAAGTATATATTTAACGACAAGCTAGGCGCCGCCGCCAGCCGCATTTAAAACAGCACCGAATGGAGCTTCGTGGTGTTAATGAAAACTCGAACTGGGCCATAAAATTTCACAAAGACCAGAGTAACAAAATGAGCTCGAAGTTGACTGTCGGAAAACGATGGAAACCTCCAACCAAATTGGCCATTGACGTTACCAGTCGACAATAGCCTCTTATATAGACTCTGGGCTACTGTGTTGTATGTACTAAGATGTCCAATATCGAATTTCTTCTCCTGCTCGGTTCGTGGCTTCTTCTCGTCGCACAGACGAACCTTAAATTCAGCCGTAAGCTCATTGTGTTTTTGGGGGGCGCTCACAGTTCGGGGTGGACCACGGCCTCAACCAACAAGCCCCTCCAGCCAGCCCGGTCCCTAGCTAGCTGGGTCCAGTTATGCACATCAAGTTGGTTTAGGTCGCTCTCCAATTGTGCGCGCCACCTAAGGTTGGGTCTTTCTCTGCTACGTTGTCCCTCAGGGGTGAACTCAAAGACTCGTCGGGCTGTACGCTCCACGTGCCCCAGCCATCTCAGCCGTTTTATCTTCAGCTTTTTGACCAGGTCAACGTCGCTGTATAGCCCATAGAATTCGTCGTTAAATCTTCTTCTCCACACTCAATCGATACAAACAGGACGAAATATCATTCGAAGAATCTTTTTTTCAAACCATAGCAGGAGGTTTTCATCCGATTTCTACAGAGTCCATGCTTCTGCACCACACACAAGGACCGGGATAATTGGGGTCTTACCTCCTTGTTTCTATGAGAGTGGACTTTACTTCTTAGATGCATTCTTAGCCCGAAGAAACAGCGATTGGCAAGAGTGATTCTTCGTTTAATCTCCCGCTGATGTCATTTTACGTGGTTATAATGGAGCCCATGTAGACAAAGTCTTTAACTACTTCGAAGTTGTATCTGCCCATCGTGACGTTTTGTCCAAGTCGTCGATGCTGAGATTCCTTTCTCGTTGACAGCAGATATTTCGTTTTGTCCCCATTTACAGCCAGACCCATCTTCACCACCTCTGTTTTTATACTTGCAAATGCGCCACTGACAGCTCGCTGCGATCTTCCGATAATGTCAATATCGTCAGCATATGCAAGCAGTTGACTTCTGAAAAATTGTACCTCAGATGTTGGCTTGTGAGTTTGGTACAATTGCTTCAAGGATGATGTTAAAAAAGTTACGCAATAGTGCATCCCCTTGTCTGAAACCTTTTTCGACATCAAAGGGCTCGGTGATGTTTTTGCCGATTTTGATTGAGCAGTAAGATTTCTCCATCGCCATCCTGCCGTAAGTTCGTTGAGTTAAAATCGAAGCTCATAAGTCGCTGTCGCGAAGAATTACGGGTTTTTGGAGCCACTACAACTTAAGACTATTCTGGGTTCCCGGGCACATATGTGTGGATATCTGAAAATGGAAAAGCTAATGAGCTGGCAAGAAGAAGTCCTCACTCGAACGGGAGGAAGCTGACCGACACCACAGTAATAAATACCCCCTGTAATCTCAGATAGACGATTGAGAATAATCGGCAGTACTCTGCCACATATATCTATACATATAATAAAACTGTAGGAATTTTTTTGGCCGTTAAAAACTTGAAAACTACTGGACAGATTTCGATGAAACTTTTTTTAAAATGTTCCTTAGGGCTGTGAGACTGCTATAGGCTATGTCGTTTATAGCCTCGTCCTTAGGAACAAGGCGGGCACGGGTCCAGCTAGTAAGAAATATAATCCTTGGAAGTTACTTTTTCGAGGATTTAGAAAAGCATTCCCAAAGTTCTATTAATGACCTACTTAAATTTGTAAGTGCATCGGGTTAGTACGTCGTTTTTCATAAGTTTTTAGAGTGTGGGAGTCATAAACCCCTAGGGCATCACAACGGATCTACATTAAAGTGTGGCACATAGAGGGCCCCATGATTTACCTCAACTCTAGTGTCGCATAAGAAGTAGAAGACAATCGTAAAACGTTTCGCCTTGAGATATTTGCAAATAGACTGTATACTTTTGCAGTTATTTTAAGATTTTGTCTCAATCAAAAACATTGTCTTCTGCTGGCGTGTTCCAAAGTTTGGCCATCTGGTATAGAGCCCAGGTTGCCATGGAAACCAGCAAAATCGATAATATAGTAGCCCTTATCTATTTGAAAAGACTGGGCTTGACAATTAACTCGATGAACACGTTTTTTGATCCGACATCTGCCATAAAGTCGCCCAAAACAGAGAGAATTTGACACTTTGAATTTTTTTCATAAAAAGTATACTTGTTCGATTGTACCGCATCGCTACCTGCACCTAACACCCTGTGACATTAGAAGAGTATTTTGTATTTATAGTATTCCAAGTCGAGTTCCGTCCCGTTCGCCACAAAGTGAAGGTAACATAAACGCAATTGATGTGAATAGTTACCTACAGACTAACGCCAATTAGAGTCTACAATGTTCATACCATTCCCAAGAATCTTCCCTTTTGAAGATGTGGCTTTAAAATTTAAAAGTTGACTAGAACGTCGTTACTAATTTAAATGACTATGTGACCACCTTGTCTTGTTGGGACTGAATGACCGACTTTTTGTGACAGCATTTCAAAAACCCACACATGACACTGCATGATATTTTATACAATGCCATGCACGTCCCGATTGACACGTTTTTCTTTGCCAGTTATTGTTGTTGTTGGTGCGAATGAGCATTGGTTATAATTTATAAATCTGCCTCAAGAAAACATTCAGCCAAAAATTAAAAATTGAAAAAAAACCGACCCCTGTAAAGTACCTTACCTAGGCAAAGGGTAGGTACAGCTAGAGATAGATCCCGGCATCCTATTCGAAGTGTATGGCATTACCAATAATGAAATCTGTTGGTGTTTTATTATATAGCCTGAACTAGTGGATCCATCAATACTGTACTGAGCCAAAAATTGTTTGAGAAAAAAATCCTCCGCGGAAGCTTAACTGCAGTTGTTCTACCTGTTCCCATATGTATTGGTGCGCTCCTCTCCATCCAGCATACTGTAACTAAGCATTCTGCATCTGAATCCATTTTCATGGTAGGTACCTGCAACTAGCCCATAAACTGACCCATTATGTGGGAGACATCGACCAGAAACTATACAATACACGCTTCTTTTTGGTGAACGCCGTGTGTGAAGCCAGGACTGCACTGCCACATATACGTACAAACAAGGTTCGGGGTTTATCTAATTCAGTTGGTCATCTTTGTTGTTCCTGCTGCTGGATATGGTGGACGCTCGATGGTGGCTATTGTTGCAACTGTCCAAAAACAAAACGAAACAAAAAGGTAAACTTACAAAACATCAGAAATTGAAAATCTTTGGTCCATAAACCATGGAATCATCGATACACCAGGTAGAAAGATATACAGTACACAATATGATGTGAAACCCGGTATTGGTGTGCTGTGCTGTGCTGTGAGTGCGGCTGTATGGATTAGTGTCATTGAACCTATGTAACTATCGCGCACTATACTACCTCCTCGGGATGTGCGCTTAGATTGTTGTAGGAGTACACGTTGCTGCAGTTGCTAGGATTTGTGGTCCATGAAGAGGGGATTTCGAATCCACTGAGTTTACTTTGATTTTTATTATGCTATTTTAGAGGTCATTGGCTGGTGGAAAAGTGTTGGCCATTGTTGTGGTAAAATGAGAAAATTCGTTCTGAAAGGGAAAACATGTTTTTTCTTCTTCCATTAAATCGGTGCGGGTATACATAATAGAGAATCCTTTTTTATTGCCTTTTCTCTTGGTCTTATAATTTATGAAGGGGTCGATGGAAGTCATATAGGAATCTTGTATGTAGATTCCGAGAGGCGAACGTTAATGACGATCATTATGCGATCATGGATTAACGTCCCAGAGTTGAAGTGGAAAATTGTCGAGGGATTCTGATATTTATGTAACAATATTTTGGGTACGAGCTGAAGTGGTATTTGTTTGTGTTATAATGTGAATGAGTTGCTGCAGCAAGTGGATTGGGAATTTAACACTTCAGTTGAGTCCGTTTTGGAATTTTTTTTTTAGTTCTATACGACCCCATTATATCGAGATCTTTGAGAAAATATTATAGAGCTGTCCACTACGATTAAAAGTCAATTGCCCTTAGTTTAAAAACGGCGTCCGATAGAATGACTGCGACCACTCAACTTGATCAAATAAATTGTGCATTCAAATGAGTCGTTCTTAATTGAGTTGACTGGTGTTTAAAAAATGTTGTCTCTAATAATGTTAATGGCAATAGTTTGAAATGGTATACATAGTTTGAATTTCGGATATTTGAAATAACAATATTTTCACAAACCATACTTTCATTTAAAAGAAGTTGATTCTAAAGAAATTCTTTAAATTGCAAAATTACATCTCACTAGTCTCAGATGTATGGCAAAGATATCCGCCATCATTTGGGAACTGTATCAAAACTTAATCGAATTATAGTCAGAAGTCAGCATAGATTACTAAGGGACTAATGTCGAGAGTCGGCGCCTACCCGATTGAAACTGCAAAATGTTTGAAGTAAAATCCTCTTTTTCACGATCACGATATCAATTTTTCTGTCTGCGTGCGACAATCCCCACGCTTTTCAAGAGTCGCCAAATCAAGGAAGCTACATATTAATTAACTTGAGCAACTCAAAAACAAAAAATCAGCAAAAACGAGCAATTTTCAAAAATTATCTCGGAACAAAATGTTAAAAAATCAGAAGTGAATTTGAATTTTCATTAGGTATAGCTTTTCAAACTTGTAAATGTATACAAATTTATATTTCCAATTTATATTTGTTTATCTTTATGTACCTTCTCCGAGTTTCGATTTGAAAAAGGACGGTAATGCAAATTTAGGTATTGGCCCGGGATAGTTCCTGCAAAAATGGGTCAACATTTGACAAAGGGGCGTGACACCTCCCTTACGAAAAATATCTTCTTTGGAGTGAAACTTGATGACGTTTAACAATAGCTTGTTGGCTCAATCTGAGAGCCGCCTTAGGTGGCGCAGGAGTTGTCACTTGTCAGTCGATGTTCTTTGGCTGTAATTTTTTTTATGAATAAAAAACTTGGGTTCTGTCTTTGGATTATGCTCATTTAATTTTTTTTTTCCATTAAGAAAAGAATATGGTATCGGCTAAGTGGCTGCCGCGCGCCGCCAGATGACCATTCACATTCAGGCCAGATTTATGGCATTTTTCATCACTCTTGCCAGAACTTCCAGTGATAGGTGGGAGCTTTAAGAGGCATTAGACTTGTGAACATAGACTCATCACTTCAAAAAACATCACAAAAAGAGGTCTGCAAGGGTTAAATCAGGCGATCTTGCCCGCCAGCGCAAATTCAAAATTTATGATTGCGATCTGAAAGTATTTTCATTCATATTTCGGAATGTTATAGAAATTCTTTTAGTATATCTCTGGAGTCTGGTGGAAATACAAATTGCCTACCTACAACATAAGTCAGCGACTAGTCTTCTGTGCACCCGCAGCGGTTCTGAATTTGATGTTACTTTAGTCGAACCGCTCGTCCTTAGTGCTTTCAAGTTGGTTAATTTAATGCTTAGGGGCCGATCTCCATATTTGGAAGCCTTGTCTAACCTGCACTACTTTATGGAGAAGAAGCAGTCGTTTCTGACTAAAGTACCTCCTTGCTCCAATTAGGCAACTTAGCTTTGAGAACGCCGATCTTAATTAACGTTCAGTGGTAACCACAGGGTAGCAGGTGTTATGTACGGTGTACAATAAGTTTTGAGTTAAAACACGTTATGTTATTTTACTTTAGTTCACCATTTATTTATATGTTTAATTGTTATAATTTCGATCTGTCTTCCTCGAGATCAATTCATCTGTCTGTCGACCGCCGGTCGCGTTTATATTATTCTCGTTCAATTCAAGTCGCGGGGTGTGTTCGATGAATACATAACAGCAGGCATGAAGCGTTCATTTGAAGGGAAGAAGTGCTTCCATAAGAATTAAAAAAAAAAAAAACGATATCTTTTTGAATAAAAGACTTTTAATTTTATAAGTTTAAGTTGAGTGATTCCGCTTCCCAAAAAGTCACGCTTCGTGCCTGCAGAAGACTTAAGTTTCAACTATATGAACGAGAACCTCACGACAATTTGCGTCAATGGTAAGTTCGCCAACGTTAGCCTAATATGCGCCCATACCCCCATGGAGGAGAAAGACGACGACACCAAAGAGAAGATCTACGAGCTTAGACAAGACACAACTTGGAGGCGCGCGGGACGAAATGGTGTCATAGCTAGTACGCGGTTCCTGCATTTTGATATTCGTAAAGGAACATGGATGTCTCCCGATCAATGAACCGTCAACCGGATTGACCACATTGCAATCGACGGAAGGCACTCCTCCAGTATTATATACCTTGTTATAGCCAAGCTATGCCTTCGAAAATCCCGAACACCGCCAAGATAAGTAAATGCTGTGAGGAAGTTTCACGTCGGGCGGCTAAAATCGCAAGAAATCACCAGATCCTTCTCCGATCGAATCTCTCTCAATCTCTCAAGAAGTTCTATCCAGCCAGCGTCAAGTATTGAAGACCAATGGCAACATTGCCACCAAGTACCAAGAAGTTCAAATCGAAACCCACCATCGATTTTCAGGCCGTCTATGACAGCATTTATATAGAGACGAGCTACATACAGAGCAATGCCTAGTTTTGGCATCCCTGCCAAACTCGTCCGTCTGTACAGGATGACAATGGATAATGCACGCTGCTCCATCAACGTCGGTAAAGAACTCACCGAGACCTTCGGTGTCAAAAAAGGTTTAGATAAGGCGATGCACTGTCATGTGACTTCTTCAATATCGTTCTTGAAAGAATAGTGCAAAACTCAAACGCTGAATCAAAAGTCCGTCCATCTACTTGCCTACGCCGCCGACATCGGGAAATAGGTAGCTTTTAATATATTGCGTGGTCATAAAATAAAAAATAAATAAATAAATAGGTGGCGCAACAGGCGGGTGGACACCCAAGGCCAAGCTTCTCGCAACCATTCGTTTTGTGTGAGTTTCTATTTTTGGGACGAATGGAAGGGACCTACAATCTTATGCCGAGTCTGAACGGCTGAATTGAGAAGCTTTTTCAGGACAGTCATACTCTTGGCTGTGTGTCAGAAGTTCGCGAGAGGTGGCGCAGTAGAAAAACCTTAAGATGTAATTTGTGTTTTTCCAGGGATCAAACCTGAGATTCCTCGCACAGTAGCTCAGCGCACTAACCACTGCGCTACTGCGCAACGTGGGAATTTTCTTTAAGAAGTCTGGTGTCCGTGATTACAACAGTTTCTACCAAGAATTGATTACGTCAAGTAGTACCAAATTTGTGTAACCATGCGGGTCCAAGAGTTCGTATAGCCTCCTTGATATTTTCGGTTTAGGATTAGTAAATGGAACCACTACCTACTTATTGAATTTTGCACTTTCAATAAGATTAACTATTTTTAAAATGCTTTCTGCAAAGTAAATACGGCCAATGTTTAGTCAGTTATTTATTGTATAAAATTTGTATCGAATCTGCATCCATTTCCTTATCTTTAAACCTATCGAACTTATAAAACCACATTCAATTTGCACAAGAGCATACGCTTAAAGTCACATATAAGTTATTGTCAGTGATGTATAGCGCTTGCAAAAAAGGAAGCACATTCCATGAAATTCATCAAAAACTGTAAAAGAAAAACTTGCAGCATACCACCGAAAGTTTCTCGTAAATAAGAAATGCCTACACGGCAAACTTTGCTTCAACAAATACCCAATTCCTTTGCCTAAAGCTAGAGCAAAATCAACTGCATCTCGGAGTAAATTCCATCAACATACAATAAAATAAAATGAAACTGAATCTCCTGGCAGAAGGCCAAAGTTACCAACGTTGACAGCACTCGTAAATACTTCATTCCAGTAGTTTGTTTCTCATCTTCCCCTGCCCCAGCCGCATGCCGCATCGCATCTAGGTTAGGAGGGATACAAATCAAATCCCCAATATGTCCAGCACATGAATAGGATTAACTTGGCCCATATATTATAGCCCATAGATGCAAACTGAAACAACTGGCACGGCAAACAATTGGCTGACCACTAGATTTTTGCCGACGTGACAACAGGATCAGCTTCATAAGAATTTAATATATTCATTGAAGCTATCGCTGTGCCCGGCAACGACATCCACTTCATCACAGATTTTAGATTGCAGTGTGAAATATATATTCATATTGGCCCGTGGCCCGTGGGTCCTGTCAATTGGCTGACAAATTTAATGAATTTCAAACCACCGACATCTGCAGCATTTGTTTTCGAAACCAAATGACAAAATGCGACCATAAAAAGAAAACACAATCGGCTATGCGATTCAGCCATGGACCATTCATTAAGAAGCTTTCAACGGCAGCTTATCTTTGGAATCCTTTCGCTTTTGCGTTTGTTTCCTCTGCGTCTCTTTCGGTAATGTCTACTTAATTCGTTCGTAATCTTTTAGTCCGGAAATGTACGAGTAGAACATTTTAGTGAAAGCCATCTCCCATAGGGTTGTCGTCCCATGTTCGCTCCGATGCCTTCCAAAACCACTAAACTTCGAAAGTGCAGGTGAATTATCGTCTTCGTCTCTGGTTGTCATTGTCTGTGTCTAGGTGGTGTTAGTGTTATCCTTGGTTTTGCAGAAAAGGAAATGATAACTGATTCTCGAGATTTATCTCATTCATTCGCTTCCTTGTCGTTGTATTTTAGGGATAGCGTGTCGTGGGACAAGATGACACACATCCTCTT
Organism: Cheilosia soror; assembly: GCA_949372485.1. NCBI lineage: Eukaryota > Metazoa > Arthropoda > Insecta > Diptera > Syrphidae > Cheilosia > Cheilosia soror. The sequence goes on from OX443561.1 coordinate 121,471,241, forward strand.
CATTAAGCTGGGAAATTAAACTTAAACCAGTTGGTGAACTGTGCGAAAAGTCCTTTTACTTCTAGACGTTCCTTCCTTCCATGGTGGATGGCATGGCATCTGTTGCTAGAGTTTATCAATTAGACGAATGTCTAGCTAAAATCACTCGACAGGAGTGTGGTTAATTATTTGATAATATTATTGGTGAGGTTAGGACTTCAAGCAACTGATTTTCTTCTTTGATTTCTGGAAAAGTTCGAACGTGGTATTTCTCGTTTTCATTAAACTATATTTGTATTGGCGTTGATCCGTGAGAACATTTATCTCTTAAAATGCTTTAAAAGAAAATGTCTTAAAAATTGTTTGCATCTCACGATATCCTTGCAGATACGTTATCGCTTTTCTTATTAAAATCTTCCTGGCTGTGGAAGCTCTTTTATGCGTTAGAAAAATAGTTCGTAGCCATTTTCCACGTGCCGTCTTAAACCTTCAATCACAATCATAAAATATCAAGGAAAGTTAAAAATGTGCAGAAAATTCGAAAAGGTTCAGCTTTTGACAATAGTTGTTAAAAAAATTTCTCTTTGGGAACTTGGTAGTTGAAACATGTCATAAATATAAATAAAAACTAGCAAATAGTACAGCTCAAAGACTGTATAAATAATAATAGCTTTGTTATTATAAAAAAATATTTTTTAAATGCTAAACAAAAAATAAAATGAAATATCAGAGAAGCTATACTTATAGACAATCGATTAAAACAAATTCTCTCGAAAAGTTTAATGTTGTTAAAAAGCGTTTAAAAAAATGCCCACTTTTTAAACCTTGCGATTAAAAGTCGGAATTGAAAAATATTTACTTAACTCCAATTGACTTGCTTTTTTTTGCTGTTAGCTGTAAACCTGGGTGTAGTTACACTTATGTATTTGTAACCCAAAAGGCTAGACGGATTTTCATCAAATTTCGTTTCTCTCTACCTTTTGTTCGCAGTTCAAGACGAAATTGGAATTTCTAAAGTTACTTACTTACTTAGGTGATGCTACAGTCCTGGGTGGACTTCACCTCAACCAACACGCCTTTCCAGTTAGCCCGATCTTTAGCTAACCACCTCCAGTTGCGCACTTCAAGTTGGTTGAGGTCCCCTTCCACTTGCGTGCGCCACCTAAGGCGAGGTATCCTCTAACTACTGCGTTGTCCCTCAGGGTTCGATTCGAAGACTTTTCGGGCCGTGCTTTGGTGTCCATTCGCTCTACATGTCCTAGCTATATTAGTCGACTGATACGTACTTTTCTGACCACGTTAATGTCGCTGTACATGTACAACTCCTAGAGTTCGCTGTTGAATGCAAATTCATCCCCATGTTTCTGCCTCATAGAGCGGGTCTGGTCATTCTGCACAATCTGACGAGTTTGGCTCTAAGACTAAGACTAAGACTAAGACTGTAGACTAAAACTACACTGATAGTGATCAATCTGTTCGTTGACGAATGGTTTCATAGGTTCACACAGTACAACAGATAGGATATAGACAATCACCCTTATCGTGAAATCCGTCGGAATTGAGTTTTACTTCACCTATTCGAATCCTTTTCACCTTCTACTGCTATCGTGGAATCCGTCGGAAACGTTTCCTTATCGATACGTTTTTTGGAAAGGTAGTTTCACTGTCAAACGGCTGCCTTTAATTTTTTTCAATACAAATCTGTGTAGCTGCATTCGTCGGAGGTTATGAAAAGTTTCTTTCAAAAGTGATTTAAATAAAAAATTGTTTTCTTATTATCTTCTTCTTCTTATCCCCAGAAGAAGTGAAAAAACATCAACGAACGTCGGGAAAAGAATAAAATAGTTTTATTTTGATTCGGAAACCATTGACCAGTAAGCTCAGACATAACTACTTCTTAGAAGCAGAAGAGGACGAACGAAATGAGCGGTGTTCCCAGAGAAGAATACGAGACAGGTTAAGAGGTGCAGTGAATTATTTCACGGAACTTCCTGAATAAATGTGTGTGTGATTTAATAAAGTTCAACATTGCACAGATTTCCTGTAAATATTCAGCTTAATAAAGCAGCTCTTTTATTATGTACATTTTCTTAAAAACAATTCTCACGACGCGACGTGCAGCAAGCAAGAAAACCTATGAAATCCGCAATGATATTGATGCGAACAAGAAATGTCATTTTGTTCGGGAAAAATTCAATTTGAACGTTTTCTACGGTAGGTACAGTGAAACTCATTCACATTACCCACATGGGACCAAAATATTTTTTTCCGTGAATGATTCCCGCCGGCGGATTCCACGATAGAGGTGAATGTTGAGAAGACTGATGCCTCTTCCAATTGGCGCAGTTTAGGTAGACGAAGACGGGTAGATGGTCTTGGATTTCATCGCCATAATAAATCGTTCATTCTACCTGACAGCGAAATTTGTGTCGTCTTCGCCGTCAGTCAGCACAAATGGTTTTTCAATGAATTTTTTAACTAGCTCTTTGAATAAGGATTTTAGTATAAAGGAACAAGCTATACGTGCGGCCCAGTTATGCACTAATTTTCCTTATACTCACTGAGTAGGTATAATATTCCAAAATGGATAAAAAAAAATTCAAAACTATTTTGAAGTGTTTTCGAAAAAATATTTCAATATTTAAGACCAATTAAGTGGAGATTAAACTTTTTTTTGTTCAAGACGGTAAAAAGTTTCCATTGCTATACACAGCTCAGTTCAATGCCAAAATTTCGATTAAAAAGGGGAAAGGAAAATGTGGGATTACTTCCGCCCATCTCCGAAATAATGCAAAGTAGGTAGGTAACTATAAGCGTCATTTTCTAAACAAAATCTACTGAGGAGATTACCTATATGTACCTAAACTATTTTTTAATTATTTTAAAGCAAATTAAAGTTAAAGCTGATCTCAACTTTCGCAACAAACACTTGAAACAGTTTCTATAATCTCCCCAAGAGATGGCTCTGTATTTCACCGACTGAAAACCATTTTGTTTCAGTTCTGGGTCAAGATCTGGACTGGTGCCTTGTTATCCAAAACGAAACCGAACAAGTGTCGATGTATAGCCGAAGAATCTTTCTCTTTCCAAGAGGTTCTTTTCATTCGCTTTCGACAAAGTCTATCCTTTTGCCTGCATCATACAGAAGAACCGGGGTGTTTTGGTTCCGTGTTAAGTCTTGAGAGAAGACTTATTTTTTTGATGCGGAACTTATTTTCGCCGTGTGGTTGCAAATGCACCCTTGATATTTCGCCCATGATCTAACGATAATGTCAATAATTATGCAGTTGAACGGACTTTTGGCAAAATTGTAGCTCTGATGTTTAAGTTGTGAGTTTCGTACAATTGTTTTAAGAATGATGCCAAAAAAGTTAACCTTTTCTTAAACCGACATCAAAAAGTTCGGTGGTGGCTGACTTTGACGGAGCAGCGAGATATCTCCATGTTCATCTTGACGAGTTTGGCTGACGAGTTTGGTAGAAATGATAAAGATTGGCACTTCTTTGTATGATACATTCTCATACGTTTGTAGGCGACCGTAAAGTCTATAAAAATTTATGTATACTAGCGGTAATGTGAATCGGTCTAAAATTCCTTGTTTTTCTTTAAAGATTTGGCGGTGGAATATTGGTCTTTTCTGCCTAAAAATCGATAAGGTCAATCAGGTTATTGCCGAATGACTTTAAGCATTCAAGTCTGTGTTCCTCCCTTCATTTTTGCCCGTATATACGGTTCGCAGGACAGCTATATTTTTCAATTTTTCACCTGAAGCATTCATTGATAGGTATCGTTCTTGACTATACCTATGCCAGACGACACTCTTCTTCGAACCAGGGGTTGCATTGTTTCAAGCTCATAATTGGCAACAGCACTTTTGATGATACTTTATCAGTGTTGCTATATGAAGTTAAGAGAGACGCGACAGGCCAACATTTGTCGGTATCTTGCGATAGCCTCTTGCAACTTTAAGTCTTCTAACCGGGTCCGTTTGGTACTGTGTTGCATATCAGAATTCGTGTTCGGCTTCCAAGCCAACTATGTCAGATCTGAACATCCTGATATCAAAGGGGTCAAATCAACCCTCGATCAATTTGGTTGATGGTTATATAATCTGAACACCGCCAAATCCCCTATTATATTAAGGAGTTGGAATCATGTGCTGGTAATGATGACATATCGCCCGCAGCAAAGTCGCTTAGGTTTTATTACCCACAGCCACAGTCTTCTAGGTTCTAGACTGGAAAAAGAATTGTTTGATATAGGTGAGGTTACAATGAGAACATATTTGGCACACGCGACATATTTTTTTTCTGTATTTTACGTATGTAGTTCGAAACAAGCCCATTCTGCTATTTAGTCTACCAGTACCAGCCAGTGGAATTGTGATTGTGTGAGCAACATTTTCGAGTTGCCCTATAAAAATGTATAATTATATCGCGAATGCTTGGCCGAAAGAAATAACTCAAAAGTAAAAAGTTATTATACAGCTTTATTTCAAATTTGTTTCATAAGTAGGTTAGGGGCATACCTTCTATGGGTAGGTGTTACAACCAAAACAAAATATCTAATACAAATCCAAATATCTACTAAAATAACTTCACAGCATTGAATTACTTCAATGTTTCTCGAAAAGGTGATTGGGGTTCATTTTTCAAAAGAAGAAGGAGAACTGCAAGGGATAAATCGATCCAATTCTATAAGCATATAATGAATAGTGCTCCCCTAAAGATGATAAAGTTTCCTTTGAACTAAATCAGTAAGCTCTGTATGAAAGGACGTTTTGCTGACCTAGGGTAAGTAATCGTAAATTAAGGTAATCCTGAGAAAGCAAACAGTTTTCATGTTTATCAACCTTTCACTCATACAGTCATACCCATTGACCATTATAGAAATGGGTGAACTATTTTCAAAAGGACATATTATACATATAGGTATCTTAGGTCTTATATGGGTTTCGAGAAGCGATTTATCAATCTTGTTCCATTTGTATATCACTGTGACTGAAAACCTTCCAAAGGAGAGAAATCGTAAAATAAATCATCAACTTAAGGGAAACTTTTGAGAAGAGTCTTAAAGGATGGGGTCTTTGAATGGAATTTATGCAGTCAATCAGATCTAGAGAACTGTGATACGATAAGGTGGTGCAGACGTAATTATTATTCGTTAGAAAGTTTATGTGGTTGGAAAAGTTTCTTGTTTGTTAAGCATAAATATTTAATAATTCAGTTTTCGAAAACGTTCCGATGGGAACTTTCTGTATATTACCAGCTGCTCGTTATTAGGGTTGATTTATCAAGGCAATATTGCCCCTCTTTTCAATTACAAAAAAGTTAAGAAACCCCTAATAAATCTAAGCTTTAAACTATTTCTCTTTAAGTCTTCAACATCACAAACGAATACAACCTGCCTGCTAAATCAACATAGAGAGTACGCTACTTGGGCTCGTAGAACAAAAAGTCTTGGCGTAGTATCCGGAGGAATTCCTCGAGTATATCGCACCAATGCACCACCAAACACAATCCCACCTACTGGGAATGCTGAACAAATAAAATCCTGGGGTGTGTATTTGTATGGTCCTTCCGAGGAGAGTGGTGCTTTGCACACGCGGTTTTATCTTTTTCATCTCCCACTAATATACCCCTGACGTTGAGAGTCGATTTTATAGCTTAAGTGAAGCTATGTCTGTATTTAAAGGCAAACTGTGTGTAGGAGGAAGAATTTTTTATTAAACACAAAATACCTTGAAGCGGTAAAAGTTCTAAAGAACTTCTGAAGAATCGAAATTTTGTGTTCATATGTTGCCATGGACCTCAAACTCGTGAGTTCAAAGTTGCGAATGGTTGCGACTGTCGAATCAGTCGATAAGACAAAGACAGTGAACAATGCAGGTACATTTCGGGAGGTCCTGTGGAGGTGGTCTTCTATCTAAATTTGTTTTGTTTTTAATTATGTTTTTTTGATTTCTCTGGTGGACAAATGACAAGAATGAACAGGCGACGTCTTCTAAAAAATCTAAGTACCTACAGAAGTACTGAGTTTGAGTAGTACCACCTCTTTTCATAGATTTTAAAGTTGCCTTGGAGATGAGCTGTAGATGTCCTTTTATATTGCCAAACCCGTCCGTTGGTGCAGGATGACTTTGTAGAACTTTCGTTTCTCCACAAAGGCTAGTATGAGCACAACCGAACCGTTCGAAGTCAGAAAAGGTCTTAGACAAGGTGCGGCGCTATATGATTTTTTTAACATCATATACTTGAAAGAGTTGTATAAAACTCACAAGCAAACTCCGGAGGCACAATGTTTCAAAAGTCTATTTACAGTATAGCACACGCCGATGTAACTGACTTAATCAGAAGTATTCGGTGACGAGCTGTCAGCCTATTGAGCCTATTCAGGCAGAAGCTGCACGAAAGCAAAACAAAATATATGCTGTCGACCAGAAAGACCTTGTATAGACCCCTATCATCCCCGTCATTCTATATGGCCCAGACGCACGGACTCTTCCAAGGGCGGATGAAAGCACATTCAGTTGCTCCGAGCGAAAAGTTAACCGTGTGAACTTTGGTTAGTATCGCAGGAGTGCGGAGAAGAAGATACAATAAAGAACTGCACGCGCTGTACTATATACAGCAATATACTAAAAATTCAGTTAAAACGTTTATCTCTCCCTACTCGTTGTACTATTTTGAGGTTCAAAAGAACTTTTTGATGCCTGTGGTTGCTGGATCAAAAGTCGTTGTAATAGAAGACTGCTAAGTGAAGCTTCCTTCTACGGCGGAGAACTGGAAATAGAACAAATGATGTGGCGAATAGGTTCCTCCTCATCTTGATCCCTATAAAATAAATAAATAGGTGGCGCAAAAGGCGGGTAGACAGCCTAGCTTCTCGCAACCATTCGTTTGTGTTAGCTTTTATTTTTTGGTGCGAATGTCGAGTCCGAACGGCGTATTGAGAAGCCTTTTCAGGACAGTTAGGTATATACTCTCGGATGTTTGTCAGACATTCGCGAGAAGTGGCGCAGTGGAAAAAACCTGGTGCCTTCGCACAATAGTCCAACTAACCACTGCGCTACTGTGCCCACTTTTCCCTATAGCCTCTGCAAAAGTCGTATGCAAAAAGGCCTAGCCTTATAGCGTGCTTTCCTATTAGAGAGTGCCCAGCGATAACACCTATTGTAAGGCCAATATATTATATAGTCTGAAAGCATATTCTTAAGCTACTATAACACAATCTCAAAATTGCTTTAGATTTTGTCCAAAAATTCTGTGTCGACAAAATCTGACATCATTTTGACGTAAGCATGCAATTAGCCTTAGATCGTTCTAAATCCAGCTTTTGCCAATTTTTTTGTTGTCGCTAGAAATGGAGTGCCACTTGTCCACCTAAGATTTGCACTCTCGATAGCATCCATCAGCTTCAATTTTTGTTTGTAAGTAGCGATTAGTATGCCCAAGGTGGCATTTACCCGGCAGGATGGGTAAAGTTGTTCTTGGTGAGTTCATCGGCCTTACAATTTCCTGGAATGTCTCTATGCTCCGGCTTTGAACTGTTCAGCCATCTAAAGCCAACTAAAGAAGTTATAGAGATCGACTCTAATGAGCCAAGATAAGACCTATTTTATTGCCATAATTTCTGCCTTGAGCACGCTACATTAGTTTGGTAGACTTAAGAAGAAAATCTTAAGATTAAGACTTTCGGAAAAACCCTGGGGGCTTATTCCCAAATGCGCGGCGGATCGCTTTTCATGGCGGATTGATATTTTTGTATTTCCAAAAGCTGTCAAAAGCGATAGCTATTCAGGTGACAGATTGCTGGCGTATTTATTGCAAGCAATCCTCACAATAGCTATCGCTTTTGAATATATCGAATCGCTTTTGGAAATATAAAAATACCAATCCGCCATGAAAAGCGATCCGCCGCGGATTTGGGAATAAGCCCACTGTCTTTGGTTTTCAGCCGTCAGTATAGAAGTAAATTCATTCATCATTGAGGTGATCGTGACGAGAAAGTTCTTGTCGAAATTTGGAGATAAAGTGGTGTAGTCGTAGTTCTCCAGGATGGAAGCTTGGCCAAAGTCTTTAATTGACCACTGTGAGGTAGCTTCAACGCGAATGGTTTCACCCGTTTTAATATGTCAAGGGGTAATAGATGACATGATGTCAGCAGTGCTACAGATTGAGTAGTGCACCGTTTGAACACAACATGCAAGCTGTGCGCTAGACTTTGGTTAGATAGTCGCATCTATAGCAAGGCCGTTTACCAGACAATTACCTTATACGTATGATATCGTTCTGATGACCTATAGGTACAGTGTATAGATCCAGTGAATTATTCGAGGTGGTAGACCCCATTTATTCTCAATAGCTTCTTTGCATGAGAATAGTGTTAGCTCCTGTAGCTTAATTGACTCCTTCTTTAATATTAGGCTTTTAACTTAGCTTTTCTATCCATACTACTTATAAAATGCAACGTCCGTCTGTTCGTTTCGTCATAACTCGAAAACTATTTGTCCGATTTTCATGATTTTGTTTCTGAATTATAGATGTGTGGCCAACTTAGTCCGTAGGGTGGGTGAGAATTGCTCAGGAGTAAAGGGGTTGGGCGAATAAGAGGGGTCTCACGAACCGTTAGCCGTATGAACTTAAAAGTTTGCATGTTGATAGATAAGTCACAATTACTACATGCCTCATTCATCGTTTTTCAAAATTCGTCCTATAAGGGTTGAAAAAAAACTTTTCTATTTTGACCTTACTACGATTAACTTGCCATTATACTCATAAATCTATGTATGTCAATTCAAGATAATGCTTTTAATTATTAGGCAATATTTTACAGAGTATTTTGAGCTAACATTCGTCTTTCAGCCATATTTTATTAGTTTTTTAAACTATTGGTACGATGTATGTATTTCATTTCTCTCATTTATAGATTTGATGCACATTTAGGGTTTAGTGTAGTGGTAGATGAGTGAAATAAAGGCCGGTGGTAAAGGGTATCTCTCAAAATACTAGGCCGGTTTTAAAAGGAATAAGTTGTTACGGGGGAGGGATAGGTAAAGCTAGGGGTGGTAGGGACTAGCTCTGGAACTATTTGGCCGATTTTAAAAAATTCTTACAACATTGTACTGGCTACATCTTTCGGATCCAGTATAAGTTATTTAGGGAGAATATGAAGGAAGTATAGGGGTTATCTTTGGAACTGCTCGGCCATTGCTGGAATTTACCTCCGGCAGCAATGTTTTTCACATGGACAGCTTATGTTGCATGGTCGCGTGTAAACTGCAGTGGTAATTTGTTTATATTTGCTCCCACTAAAAAAATAACGTGTATACCTAGTTTACAAAAAAACATTGCGTTAACATATTTTGTAAACTTAAAAAGAGGAAAAAATATAAACAAACGTACAGTGATAAGTAAAATAAATTTAGTTTTATTTAAAAGAAATGAAACCGGCGGGCGGAGATACCATTGAGAGAGGGAGAGTCGACTATCAGAAACACAGGTATAGGAGTATAAGATCGGTTTTGTTAGGGTTCATACCCAAACCACGCTGACTCGCCCAACAAGTTTAACTAGCTTGTTTAATGCGTTTTGAAGGAGCATTTATGAGTAATTAAGTTCTTTCCTGAGACAGCTATAGCAACATCATCTGCATTAGCGATCGCCGTGCATCCTTCAGCCTCTAAGATTATAGGTAGTTTTTTGACCACCAAATTCCATAGAAAGGGGCATATAGAACTGTGCTGTGCGGTGAATTAAGAAGCAGAGACAAGTTACAGTGCTGCCATGGCAGTAGAATTTACATATGATTGGGCACGGAATTCTGCACATGTGTTTTGTACAATTAGACTTACCGCAGCTTTTATACATTTTTTTTTTTTCAGTTTTATTTCGCACCCAAATTTTGCTGCGGCCTGTTGATTTTTTTGTAATTTATCTTACCCGTCATATTATGTAGCTGTCATCGGAGTTCAGGGAAATTTTAGAAGCGGATATACAGACGTGGCAACAATAATTGATTTGCGCTGATTGGTTTCCGCAGTTTTGGAAAAGTTCAACTGTAGATGTTGGACAGAACTGATCCCTCGATGTACGTCATTTCGCTCGTGGTCTCTTGGATGTGTCAAAAGTGTTGATTAGGTAAGGTTAGTTGGTATAGAGTGTGTAGATGCGGTTGGACCCATCCTCATTCCTGGAGAACCTTGGCGAATTCGCCGGAGCGCACTTAATTTCCCTACAGAACCTAAAAATGGTTTCAATTTTGTTTGATATGCCAACCTCCTCCAAATTGTCGAAGAAGTACATTCCAAGGTGGTTCCTTCTATTTCGAGCAATAGCTTGACATACACAGGGAAGATGAGTGATATCCTCTTAATGCCTGCACGTGTCCATATTTCTTAAAGCTAATCTCCTAACGTGCTTCCAAAAATGGCAGTGCCCAGAGAGTATCCCTATCGCCATTCGTATAACTTTAAGTTATAAGTGATGAGTTTTAATAATCTTACAGATTTTTTCCGATTGTACTAAGGCCATATAAGACCATTTAAGGTCCAAATTGTAAGTCTGGCTTGATAGATATTTCTTGCAGGTTTCTTGGATTGTGTTGAAAAGATACAAAAGATAGGTACATCAGCATGCAGATCTGTGCTTATAAAACATACTACGCTTCCTACACTTGGCACTCCTTTCCTTATTCTTTCTATCCTATGGCGTCCCGTCCCAAATCCCACCCAACTCCCTCTATTCGCCCAATATAGACAGAAATTCGACGGAATTACAGAAATAAATTATCCTTCTATTCTGGCAAATACATTTTGCATAAATTGTATCTCCTGATTATGCAGTAAATTTAAAGTCCTCCATTATCCGTTTTTAAATATCGCTAATACCCACACTCTACACTGCTTTAAATCGCAGTTAAATATCCGGACACAAATTTCCACGCTATTACTTAAACAATTTGCTATACAATGCATTCTTAAATTTAAACGGTAAATTCTTCAAAATAAAAACCCCTACTTGCTTCCTGCATATTGCGCCCCAAAGGCAGTTTTAGCATGAAATACTACCGTAGGATTGCCGTAAATAATCCCCCAACAAGGCGGAGAGTGTCCTTTGCGCTAGACACCTCCGTTTCTCGACTTACTTTCAGGACTAATCCAAATAAATTGCACCTATAGGAGATCGTTGAAAAATGACCACCACCCGTTAAGCTCATACAGTCAAGCTAAGAGTTAGAACGCTGTCGACCGACGCTTCCTACGTTTTCCATTGTACTTTTTTTACTTTCAAAGGATTGCTGGTATTTTGTTTATCCCTTTTATCCTTTGCATATTGAAACAATGCACGAGGCTAAAACGAAAACAAAAAAAAACAAAACACGAAGCAAAATCAGAGAACTTCCGCACATAAATGGAATTTTCCTCATTTAACGGATGATGTGCGAAAGAGAGTGAGCGTGAGTGTGTGAGGTGTAGTAGGGCAAAATATGACTCGAGTAAATGCTACTGATGGCACTCATGCAATAAGTGTCCTGCTAGGCACGCATATGACTAACTTCCGCTTGGTGGCACATGGAACACAGAGATAGAGAGTACGAGTACTGACAGATTGCGGTATTGTACCTGTTGGAGTTCCTAGGAAGGAGGAGGCATAAAATGGGTTCATCGAGTGGAATGCGTGAAGCTCAAAAGGACTTTTCTTAGGTGGGGGTAAAATGAACAGACATAAACTCTATCTGACTGCTTTTATATGAATCATGCAAACGTCCTTTGGGACCGGCTGTTGGAGATAGGTACATCTACACCTACTGGCATTTGTAAGTTATATCGGGAGAAATTATTGTGCTCTACTATTGGATATGGAAGTACTTCTCGCAAGTTGTCGACTCATAAGGTTCGTTCGCATACTCTCAGTTTCCAGACTTAACATATTTAACCCAACCACGGAGGCAACCTGCAAGGTGGATTTTTATCACCATTCTTATGGAATATTGTTCTCAAGAACTGCGGGTGAAAAGTTGTAGCGGACGACGCGACGTCGCCTTACTCGCTTCGGGAAACACTTTTTGACATCTTGCAACACGCTCTACGTAAACTAGTGTCGTCGATCAATAGTTGTGGTCTTAGCGTCAGCCCGACGATTACGAAGTTAGTTTTATTACCCAGTTCACAGTTCAGCTACCTTTCGTCAATCTCCCCAAGCTCAATGTCACTCAACTCGACTGAGACTGGACAGCAAGGTTTTATATGGAGAGAAAATGTTGTCGAACGCGCTAGGAAATCGCTAGTGGCTCTATATTTCTGTAAAAGGGTTGGCGCCTCTAGACGGCTTTAACCCAAAATAGAGACATCGTCAGCAAATAATACGCAACAAATGTGGCAATCAGGCTAAGGGAAGGGTGCGCTATAGAGCGGACAACCGACTGGACATGCCAGGGGACAGACTGTCCCCTTGTCCATTACTGCCTAGGGAAATCAACTTCGAAAAAGGTCTTATACTTACACATGAAATACCGGACTGGAACTCATGGGATTCACAAAATGTCGTACACGACAGACAGATCACTGTCAAAAGACTGGAGGGAGCTGGCGCTAGTGTCTTTTCAGAAGAACTAAATCTGGGCCTCTCGTTCTGTCTTCCGAAGCAGCTGTGAAAACACAGCTATTCGTCAAGCTACAGCGTGGCTGTCGCTGAAAAATTGCCGTGTATAGTTTTTAACGAGATAGCTGGACTGGACAGTTCAACCTCACGCTCCGCTAAGTTCCTGGTCACTGTGACATTCCAGCGAACTGTGCAGCAGACGAACTAGCAAGCCTAAGATTCTGATTCTCTGGCGTGGATGGAAATGTCTAGATGGGAACATCTAGTATACAGCTAGGCTCACCTGGTCAACTTTGGATACAAAAAGATCCAATGAGCTCTCGAAAGTCGTTAATGTCACCCCCGGGCACTGCATATTAGGCAGACACGCGCAAAGGCTTGGTATGTCATGCAGTAACTTCTGATGAGGACGAATCCATCAATCGCTTTCTATGCAGTTGCCCTGCCCTGGTCAATATAAGAAAGGCCTAGACTTATCAAACGATAGACAGCTATAACTTTGAGGTAGTTCGAGACTTTGTCTACCTCGGCTCCGCGATTACATCACATCAGAAATCATACGAAGAATTACACTTGCCAACCGCTGTTACTTCGGCCTAAGAAGGCAACTGACTAGTAAAGCCTTGTCAAGAAACACTAAGGAGACTATATAAGACCCTCATAAACCCAGTCCCGCTTTATGGTGCAGAACCCTGGAGATTGTCAAAGGCCGATGAAGATCTCTTTGGTCGCTTCAAAGTCAAAATTCTGCGAGTGATTTTCGGTCCCGTTTTCGTGGACGGACTTTGGAGGAGGAGATTTAACAACGAACTCTACGAGCTGTACAGCGACATCGACCTGGACAAAAAAAAACACGCATCAGTTGTCTAAGATGTAGGGTGAGTGGACACCAACGCTCCAGTCCGAAAAGTCTTCGATTCCAATCATAATGATTTGCATGAGTGGCCCTTAAAGGAATCATTTACCAAGTCCCAGTGGTATGCCCAATATGAGCCAAGAGCCACTTAAAACAAAGAAACAACAACCAAAACCAAACACTGCTAACTGTTGTCCAGTTGCTTTTTATTGAACAGAATGTATCTATGGACCGAACCGATATCCATCTTTGTACCATCAGGGCCGCTGTATAGAACCGAAAGAGAGTCTTAAAGATTCCTAGCCCTGGTATAGTAAGCAACTGGCGATCCTGATAACTTTATACTGTTGAATCTTACAGCTATAGCATGCATCTTTGGCAAATCTCTTCATCCGATTCTCATTTCTGTACCAATGCAGGTGAATAAAAATAGCACAAGGAATTATTTCAAATAATTTGATATCCTCGAGCATATCCTTATACATATCCTCATGATTTTATATAGAATCATGCAACGTGCATTGGGTAAGGCTCTCAAAAATGAAGTTGGATTTGGTGCGCCAACTTAATAACCATAAAATCGAATATAGTCTGCAGTATCATTTACGCCACCTCTGGGATAGCTAATGTTGAAAATACCCACCCACACCAAAGCAGCACTCCCACATGCACCACGGATAAAGCAAATGAGCTTCCACTTTGATCCCATTCTTTGTCACAAAGAATCCTGGAATAAAACGATGGAACAACTATGAAAAGAATTCAGCACTTCAAGGATATCCAGTTCTCTTCAATTTTTTTTTTTAAATATTTTTACTATACTCCTAGGACGCTGGATGAGCTATCCAAACACAGGAGAAATTCCATAAGCAATTACGATAAGGATTTTCGTTTGCTGTGGCCAGGGCCGTAGCCAGGATTTTGTTTCGGGGGGGGCTTGCTTCCAAATCTTACGAAACAAAAAACTATGTATATTCCTATTCATTGATTCCTGTTAGTTTTTAAATCGTATGTACTTAAACGAACATACTTAAACGAACATACTTAAATAATTTTTTTACACACATTTTTTCAAAGCAGTAGACGTCTTAATTTTTTTTATACCCGGTACCATACTGTGGTGAGGGTATATTCACTTTGACAGTCCATTTGTAACGCACATAAGGAGGCGTTGTAGGTATGACTAACTATATATATTAGGTCTGTTTTTTTCCTCACCCATCTCAGTGAAGTAAAGTAAAGTAAGAAAATGTGCAAAAAAACAGTCCCCAACCACTTTTCTGAACAGTCGGTCTTACCCCTGAAAAGTTAACAGCTGGCATTGCTGTCAAAATGGCCATCAATGAAAAATTAAATTTCAAAATCAAAATCCTTCTAGAAAAATGAATAATTAACCTTTTAGCGCAAAAAAAATAATGATTATCAATTTGTACAGAATATTTACTTTTTCTGTTTACTTTTTTTCTCTTCCCGGCGTCTTGTATGGTCAAAATAATATCACAAATTAATTGCCAAAGAAAAAAAACAAAAACATGCGTGGGTGTGTTTATTAGGTGAGCCCTAAAGTGAAGAACGTGCTAATTCTGAGATTCGATCGAATCGAGTATTCCTCGAATTTAAAACTTTCAATCGAATGAACTTCTCACAATCTAAGTTTTGAAGGAAAGAAGGTCATTATCAAATGATTTAATTGTATGAACTTTATTTTCGAAATCAGCTGTATAAATATTTCACTGTCGATTGCGTTGGTTTTGACTGTAATTTGAGAAAGGATGGGTTTATTTACACATTCTTGGAGGAAGAAAAGATCAAATTGAACAGAAAAAATGCAATAAAAATTAAATAAATGAGCACTTCAAATCGTTTTGGTTTGTTCATTTTGATTGTGACATACGATTATTTACATTTGAAATTTTTTCCCCATAAGACGAACAAATGTTGCTTCCAATTTTGTATGTTTTATGTAAATTTCACTATAAACATTGTTTAAATAAAGACTTAGACCACATTTTCAGTCGAAAAAACTCATAACATTTAACTTAGGTAATGCAATCGAAAATGAGAATGTGCGAAGAAATGAACAAAAAAAATCCCCATCGAAATCAAAAGTTGGAATGTCAGTTGGCTGAAATCGAATGACTTTCACTTAAAAAAAAGAGTAGCTATGTAAATAATACTTAACCTTTATTACATACTTCAGTTAAAAAATCAACAGGGAATACAAAATGGGAGGATTTCCTATTTATTATCTACAAAAAATGTATCCCATAACATATCAAAGATAGTTTTCAATTATTACAAGTCTATGTGTATATATAATTATATTTTGTAAACAAAATGCAACTTAAATAAAAACGGAAAATATTTAGTATTTTATTACTTTCCGTAATATTCAGTTGTCATTTTTAAAGTTGTTTAAAATATGCAATTCCTTATTATGTGCATTTACACCCACCACAGCCGACAAAATAGTAGGTATCATAAAAGGAGGCACTCTGTGAACAGATCCAAATTACACAAAAATGTGCTCCCCTGGTGTTCAGAATTGAAGAATGCTCCAAAGTTGGTCTTGCTGGAAATGAATAGCTTGTGTGAATCTCAGTGGTGTCAAATTGAGTGCAGTTGTTGTAATTGCGTGCTGAAAATCCTACTTCACTTTACTTCACTGAGATCGATGTGCAAAAAAACAGACCTATTATTGATCAGCATCACTTTCTTAGTCGATTTAGCGATGTCCGTCTGTCTGTCCGCACGATTACGGCCCTAATTTAAGAGCTATCGACTTGAAATTTGAAACGTACGCTTTTATCCACCAAACGAGGCTAAGTTCGAAGATGAGCAAGATCGGATGAAAACTACTACTACCTCCCATAAAAAATTCGGATTTATAAAGCTTTTTAATGTAAAAAAAAATTAAATTTAAATAGCTACAGTAAAGATAGCAAGTTTAAACTTTGGACATATTGCTTTAATAATATTTAAACAAAAAATGAGCTTGGTCGAATAAAAAACTATATATACAAATATATAATTTTTTGATACTAAAATATTTTTTACAATAATATAGTACCGGGTATTTGAGCTTCGGCATAGTTGAAAATAATTGTCTTACGGTTTTTTTTGACATGAGATCAATCATACCTTATCTGGATCCACAATAATATCCGAATAAACAGATATCATAGCAAGCTTAGCCTTGCATTCTCCATAACACTTCGCGGGACATTGTTTTAATCCGTTTCATAGCTGAAAGGGTTCTTTCAACACTAGCTGTGGTCACTGGAAGCGTTGCTAAAACCGTAAGCGAAAAATTTAGTCTTGTCACATATATCAAGCAATTTCAAAACTTCGGTAGAACGATTTTTTTTTCGCACCAAAGAATTTACTCACAGCTGACAACGAAATTGCATTATCAAAGTAACGTGTTAGATTTTCCATTTCGTTCATTCGCTGAACTGCAGCAAAACCTGGGAGAAGAGCTTGAAACGATGCGATGGTAGAATGTAACGAATCTATGCAAGGAATCAGTATCGACATCGACACTCTAAAATAGGCTTCAGTCGGAGAGGTTTCTGGATTCGAACGCGTTGTTTGTTTCAATGAAGTTCTTCAAACAAGTCCTGGGCAAGTTAGAATTCGGATTGAAAAGCCTCTCCAGAAAAATCTTCGGCATTTTCTCTGATGTTCTTAAGAGAATTCAGAACTTCTTTTGTGCGGTCGATTGCAGAAACGAGATCTAAGGATTTGTTCTGTAGGAAAACTGATAAGGGTAGCGTTAAACTGAATAGTGTTTCACATACAATGAGGCTTACCTACTAGGAAATCACTTTTTTGGACCGCTGCCAAAAGTGTTGATACTTTCAAAGAAATCGCCCACGTTCTGCATTTCACAAAGGCGTAGAAGTCTAGTTTTTCGGCTCGTGTTTTTTAATGACATTTTTGAAAGTTACATGTGCATTTGAATGGTTGCGCAAAAAATTTGCTTTTTTTACTAACTACACCAAGGCAATTGCGAATTGCAGGAGTTGACATGACAGAGCCATGTTAAAGCTATGGCTTGCACAGTACAGTGTACACACCTAGCGTTTAGATAATGTATACCTACCGAATCTTAATTTGTAAGCCCCATTTCAATTTACTCGTGATTAGCCGAAGGTTATAAAGCCCCATTTAGACAATTAGTTATCAATTCAGTTCTTGGTTCAGTTAAAAAAGGCAGTGCATTTAGACTTCAGTCATTTTACTTGTGAGCAACTGAAAGTTTGAAAATATATCTATGTACTTCTAAAACTGACAACTTATGGGAATTCCATCAGTTTCAGTTTCAGTTAAACGCTTCAATTTTTGCATTTAGACATCAGTTTAACTCAAAGCTTAACTGATAGCTTAACTGAAACTGAAATGACCGTCTAAATGGGGCTTACAAATTCAAATTCGGTAGGTATACAGTATCCAAACACTAGGTATGTATAACTGAAACTGAAATGATCGTCTAAATAGGGCTTTAGAAAGTTTTAGTTTTTTTTTTGTTTAGATTTTCGGGGGGGGCTTCAGCCCCTCAAGCCCCCCCCCTGGCTACGTGCCTGGCTGTGGCGCTCGAACGAAATTGAATTTTTTCCTTCGACCTATTTCTCTATCAATGGAAGAGAAAAGAATTTATTAGTTCGTCGGTCAAAATGTCTCTGTGTCGGTGTCCGGACACCGAACTAGAAAGACACGAAAGCCGAAAATACTGTGGGCGAACTCGGCACTCGGCAAAGCAGCAGCCTGCACATACACATAGTCAGTCAATATTTTCCAATGGAGTGGATTTTTGAAAGAGCTCAAGTGAAAAGATTACGTTGGCGTTGGCGATGGCGATGGCGATGGCGATGGCGATGGCGACGGCAACTAAGGATAATTCATTGATGTTACTTTGGCCATGAATAATCCGCTGAATCTGGAGATTTTGTAAATGGCAGACGATTTTAATGATTTCCCAAAGAAACTGTCAATGAAGAGTGATTATATGGGACTTGTTGTTCTTCAGTTTCAGTGTGAATTGATGCTTAAGGCTACAATTACTGATTTAGGTACTGTTTGAATATGACGTATAATAAATTGACTTTGTGGGCCGCAAATGATGTCCTTATGCGGGGATTTAATGAAGTGTGATTTAACTGAATAATATTTTTGATTATAGACTTTTACAGACAGGCCCCATCCTCATAATTTGTGGTGCAAGTGTAGGTATAGTGGAAGTGTGTGTATTTAATTCATCCTCGCTTTATACGCTTTACTTGGCTTTAAGATTGAACCAGCTTATAATTTATGACGAGTTTAAATTTTCAAACGCAGTTTGCCTGACTGAGGTTAAATTGTGCTAAATTCTATTGCGCCTTTAAATTTGTTTGTATGGATTACATATTTCTCATGCCAAAAACGTTTACTCTATGTAGGAATTTTGTAAAAGGGATAAGTCCGTTGAAAATTTTATTTTTTTTTTTTTTGTAAATAATGGCGGGATACTTGTTGTTTCTCATTTAGACTACTGGCTATTTTAATAATTTAACTTGGCTTGCCACGAAACAAACCGCCCAAAGCGGTTTAAAAGTTTGTTACAGGGTATTGCGTGCGTCTATTACAATGCGCCATAAGAGAAAGTAAACTAAAGAAAGATATAGTGCGGGTTCAGGGTAGGTATCTACGTAATTTGCATCTTTGTATTGCAAAAGGTTTCAATTTCTTTCTTTCAAATAACGATTGGCTAAATTGTCAAGAGCTAGTTTTATTTGGAACCAACCTAAAGTTGGCTCTGATAACGACACCACAGCAAAAATCAAACGAAGAGTTGCACGCATGCCAACCGCTTTTTCTTAAGAAGCCAACTGATTATAGTAAGGCCTTATCAAGAAACACTAAGGAGACTCTATTTAAGACCCTTATCTCCCCTGCTCTTTAGCGTTAGCAAAGGAGGATAAAGATCTTCTTCGTGTGATTTTTCGGTCCTGTTTTCGTTGACGGGCTTTATAGGAGGAAACAGCGAACTGTATGAGCTGTATAGCGACATCGACCTGGTCAAAAAAGTCCGACTAAGATGGCGAGGACACGTAGAGCGAATGCACAGCAACGCTCTGACCCGAAGAGTCTTCGATTCAGACCCGGAGGGACAACGCAGTAGAGGAAGACCTCGCTTTAGGTGGCGCGCACAAGTGCTGGAAGGGGACCTCAGCCAACTTGGAGTAAGGAACTGAAAGGGGTTAGCCGGGGGATCCCTACGTTATCTCCTTTTCCAAAATCCCTTATTGGACATAATCTTCTCATTTTTTTGTATCTCCTTTTCCAATATCTCTTGGGGCAAAATCCCTTATGCCAAAATCTCGCACCTACATACATACTTATTAAATCCCTCGTTAAAATCCCCTGTCCGCACAATTTAGAATTTATCCGTTTTTAAACGCGCCCTAATGCCAATGGAGACATCCAAGAACCATACCATCTCCTTACGAATTTAGGTATATCTACGAATTTTTAATAATTTTTGTACAATGCTTAAAGCGAAAGCAAATCGATCGCAATCGCCCAAAAGTGCATAACGTTCTAATCAGAAATGTCAAAAAATAAGAATTTTTCTATACAAATTTTGCAGCTACGAAGATACCAGTGCAAACCCACTTGAATAATAAATTCTCTATAGGCGAATTACGAAATTCAAATTTGAATTTCAAAATAAATAGACATCCTTATCAACACTACGAAGTGACACCTACGATTTAATAGAAATAACAATTCACATGTCGATTAGGTAGTGACAAAGATACGTTTGTTGCATTTGCGATGTTATCAAAAACACAAACCACCACTATACCTACTGCCATCTAGGAGTTCAAACAGAAATAAGTTATTTCATAATTCCATATAACAATTTTTATAGCATGATGTTGACTGAATTCAGTAGGTAAAGAACAGAATTACCACCATTACCATCATCTCACTTTTCAATATCTAAAATTATTTCCACATAGACAACCACCACCTAAAGTTTCTTATTTCATGTCACATTCACATCTCGAAAAGGTTATTTTTTCGGAATTTGTGCTTGCTTCTGCCGTTAAACTAAACTTGTAAGTTTTTGTTACTACTGACTTAGGTAATTCTTGTAGAAAAAACTTACAGGAAGGTATTTTATTTGATCGTAATAAAATCAGGGATATCGTGAACAAATTTTTGAAAAATAAGTATCGGGAATGAATTTCGAAAAGGGAAAAAGTTTACCCCGGTATAAATAAAAAAATAAATAGATGGCGCAACAGGCGGAAGACACCCTAGGCATAGCTTTTCGCAACCATTCGTTTGTGTGAGTTTCTATTTCTGGGACGAATGGAAGGGACCTACAATTTTATGCCGAGTCCGAAGGGCTGAATTGAGAAGCTTTTTCATGATAGTTATACTCTCGGATGTTTGTTAGACATTCGCGAGAGGTGGCGCAGTAGAAAAAAAAAACAGTAGTCCAGCACACTACGCTACTGCGCCCACCCCCGGAATAAATAGGTCCCGGAATATTTCTTTTGTAAATTTGCAGGTAGAAAATCAAAATGTAAGCTATACATAAAAACTATGGGAATAAGATTAAAAAATTTTGTTGTTTTTTGGTTTGGTTGAAATCTAATATGTAAATAATTAATTATGCAATAACTACATATATTCCAACGCTATTTAATTTCTACTTACAATGCCTGTGGTAACATTAAGGGATTGAAGTTCTTCTGTTCAATTTCACTTTATTTTTTATGATGAATTTGTTCCTCGGCTAGCAATCTAAACACTGCGCTGTGAATTTTGAAAGCTTAATATTATTGCCTTTATATTTCACCGAATCGAAAACTTTCTTCACTTAAATAAGGATAAATCCAATTCGCGTATTTGCAATTACTCAAGTTAACACAATTCCTTGGATTAACCCAAATGTTTGCAAAATATTCTCAAATATGGGCTTAAATGACAACAACTGACAACAACTATCAATGAATTCGAACATATTTTCGAAAAATTCCGAGGGAAATAAATTCTGATGGATATTCAAGATAGGAGGAATATTTTCTACGGAACAAACATTTTTCGGGGGGAATTTTTTCCCTCGGAATTGCCGATAGCCCTGAATAAAGCAAAGGTCAAAGGAAAGTAACGTAGACGAAGGCCACTGTTCCGAGTGGCATTTCGAATAAATTGGTATATAAGACTGTATATGCATAGTCCAAAAAGTGCATTTTGGCGTATACGTCAAACCAATTCTCAGGCGACGTAAGTGATCCATATGTCATTCGGAACAAAATATTACTATTCACGACTCAGTGTAACAGGCCAAGTAATTTACTGAAGCAAATTATCTCAAAATCACAAAGCTACACAAACGAGTGGCTGCATTCCAGGTTTGACTATTTTAACTACAGCGTTGACAAGCTGTGACAGTTCGAAGGAGGGGAAGTTAACTAAATTAACCAGAGGCAAAAGTGTGGTTCATTTCGTTCATACTACAACATGTCATTAGTAACAATAGCTGTACCAGATTCCAAAAAGTAACTAAATAAACAATCGCTGTTAATTTAGTTAAAATAGTCAAACCTGGAATGCAGCCCAGCTGCCAGTAACACTGACATTTGGTGAACTGTCAAAAGAACAAGCGTACACTTTACCCTATACTTGTATTTTGTTGTTAGAATAGGGTTGTGGTAGGTATAGCAAAAGTGTATAGAAAAATTTTAGTCAGTATATTTCGTTGTTATAACAAACTTCACACTTTTACACCTGTGATACAGACCTGTTACACCGAATGGTAAATACGAATACCCCTAATGATACTAGGCCTGTTTTATTGGCAATTTATCTCAGTGAAGTAAAAGTAAAGTAGAATCTTCAGCACGCAATTACAACAACCATAATAGAGTCTCGAAAGTGTCAAGCAGTGTATAGTTGTTGTAATTGCGTGTTAAAGATTCTACTCTATTTTACTTTGCTGAGAAAGATATTCAATAGAGCAACGCTAATAAATCCAACGGAACTAAATATACTCCAGTATCTTCTAAACGAACATCGGCGACACTTTGACAGCTCTTACATTTTTGACATTTAAGCCAGTCCTCTCCTCGTTTTTTTTTGAAAACTCCATCTCAGCGGTGTTGATCAAGTTTTTCTGATTTTTAAACTCAATTAAAAGTTAGTAAAATTTATATTAATATTGAATTATTGCAACCAAATAATCCTTTCAAACTTTCGGTTTTATAATATTCCTACATTTGTCCCAACTACCCAATAAATCCAATTAATTCCATCTAACATAACTTTCTAACCTCAAAGTGATGAAATCGTGATAAGATTCATGAAAAATCCAAATTACCTGTGTGACCTTTCGTGCAAACTCTAAATAGCAATTTTCATTAAATTACAGAGCAAAATAATGGCTGCACAATTCTTCAATCGCATCGGTCAATTGGGCTTGGGTGTTGCAGTACTTGGTGGAGTTGTAAATTCCGCATTATATAACGTTGATGGTGGTCACCGGGCGGTCATTTTCGATCGTTTCACTGGTGTCAAGCAAGAAGTCACTGGCGAGGGTACACATTTCTTTATTCCATGGGTCCAACGTCCAATCATCTATGACATTCGCTCACAACCCCGTAATGTTCCAGTGATTACTGGCAGCAAGGATTTGCAAAATGTTAACATCACACTGCGTATTTTGTATCGTCCAATTCCCGATGAATTGCCAAGAATTTACACTATTCTCGGTCAGGATTACGACGAGAGGGTATTGCCTTCCATTGCTCCTGAGGTGTTGAAATCAGTTGTGGCTCAGTTTGATGCTGGTGAACTGATTACACAGCGTGAGGTGAGTTTCAATTATTGTATTTTTTGTGATGTGTGTGGCTAATTCAAATGTACAGGCTCTTGAAGTCACTATTGCTACCAACCAACACAAGTTTGACAAGCTCATTTTAGAAGCAATAAAAAATGTTTCTTTTTTTTACAGATGGTTTCACAACGCGTCTCTGAAGAACTTACCACTCGTGCCAAACAATTCGGTTTCATTCTCGATGATATCTCCATCACACATTTGACCTTCGGTCGGGAATTCACACTTGCCGTTGAAATGAAACAGGTCGCACAACAAGAAGCCGAAAAAGCTCGATTCGTCGTCGAAAAGGCTGAACAACAAAAATTGGCGTCCATTATTTCCGCAGAAGGTGACGCATCTGCTGCTGGTCTGCTCGCCAAGGCATTCGGTGAAGCTGGTGATGGTCTCGTTGAACTTCGTAGGATTGAAGCCGCTGAAGATATCGCTTATCAACTATCCAGATCACGAGGTGTGGCCTACTTGCCATCCGGCCAGAACACGCTTCTCAATTTGCCCTCAACTATTGCTCAGTAGAGAGGATTGTGCAGTCTACAGAGTTGATTAGCATTTAACAGCAAATTCGTACGCATCTTACATTTATTATTTCCTTCTCTTCCTTTTGTACACTTGTATAAGTTTAGTTCTTAAAAAAAGTTTCAAAGTTTTTATCGTCATTCTGGCGAACAGTTGCAGTATGACGTTTGACTGGATCATAAAACTGTTGACTGTTCTTCCAGCTAGAGTGCTGTTGAAAAAGATTTTTATTGTTCGATTTTTTAACAGTTCCCAGCAGGTTCAGATTCATTTGATTCTCTTTAGTAGTTTATAAAACCAACAATTAAATTCGAAGAAAAAAAATTATGTTGGGAAGGACAGGAGTGTTCCTTATTTTTCTTTTCGATAATAAAATTAATTTGAAAGAATCACTGTTTTTTTTTTTAATGGGAAAAAATTCACAATTGACCATGAAATTGTAGCCATGGAAAGCAATGATCGCAGGAGCAAGGTGGGCTGGTCAACCAGCATCGTAACAAGAAAGTAATTTTTTTATTTATATTGTTTTCTATTTGGCATTACTTTTATTTCAGATCTCAGATTTTTCGTGGTACATGAAAATTGACCATAACACCAGAGGGATCTGCACTTACAAGCTATTTATCCCAAGTAGAACTGACTTGACATCAGCTGTTCATGACACCAGGGGCCCTACTCTGTATATCCTTCCGAAAGTGAAATTTTTTGAAACCGATCCGCGATAGGGGTTTTACAGCAAATAAAGTGCAGTCGGCATGAGCACAGACTTGGAACCTGAACCCATTCAGGCATCATTTACAGCTCTGCTATAACCCTTAATCCTAGGATGGCAAACGAATCGTACCTCTTTTTCTCCACCATCCGCCACCTGTGGTCGCGCCTTATAGGGAACCACCCCGCAGCCAGGGTGTAGGAAAACATTTTAATTAAGGACTACCAAAGCCTACATTCAGAAAATGCTTTAAAATTATGGTAACAGAAATGCGCCAATCTTTTCCATCTCTTGACGGTGGTCTAGGCTAGGGTAGCTACATGTATTATGTATAGTATACAATTCGATTATGGCGTCAACATTTAAGACTCTCCTTTTCAACTCCTTTGCCGATAAAATTGGATAACATTTTTTCTGGGGTCAGATCGTAAAAACAAATAAAACGATCGAACGACATCGTTTCGACGATAGCAATCTCTGTCTTTCGCCAAAGATATGATAGAGATAGCTCTCTTGAAAACGATATCGCTCAATCGTTTTTATTTTACGTGATCGGGCCACTGGTTTGTTACTGTCTAAGATTATCGTTTTTCTTGTCGTTTTGTTATTCAAATTATTTCGAATTTTCTACTCAGCACTCAAACAAAATCACAGGAATTGAGAAATGGAGAAGAAACGGTATAATCGTGTACAAAATTCTTAGTTTGATTTCGTGGGGTTTTGAAGTCATCGAGAATGCATTTATGACCAGACAAGTAACATCATTGTTTTGCTGAAGGTATCACACCTACCTACAACATAGAGCCAACCAACCTTGACGACCTCTTCCTCTTAGCGATAGCGAACGGATCGTTTTATGCCGCGAAAATTGTCTGCAATATTACATATGGTTATCGACAAAGTGTGAGATAAATCTCAGTTAGTTGGGTTTGGGATAATGCTGCACAAAATGCATATTAACAATAATTTAAAGAACTTTAAGCAGTTAAAAAAAGTCTAATAAAAAAACCAAATTCTTTACACGAAACAAAACAAGTTTTTCGTTTCACTTTTAAACGATTTAAACATATTTTATGGACCCGGGGTTATTTTATTTTTCATAAACAATACTTGAATTTTAGACCTACAAGGCGTTTACATAAATTAAAATAGTTTTTCATTTATAAAATATACCTGGATAAAAATACACGTGCCGCATACCGATGACAGCTTCCTGCGTATCTAGGTTTCTTTTCCTCGCCACCAGATATCGCAGGCCAAGTTATACACTCGTCAATGCTCGATGACATTTAAGTGTTTTCACATCTCTCCACCGTGAACTAAAGGAGCTAGTCTATGAATTATTGTTTGAGAGAATTACATTAACAACAACTTGTAGACACAGTCACTATTGGTAGGAATGATAGCTATTTCGAACTACACCACTAATTCATCATCGGACTCCTTTTAAGTGATTGTTTGAAAAATTTTGAATTCTGACAGTCAATTCTCCGTATATAATCCAATTGGGAATACATTTCTGATTTCCCCTGTTAGGAAGTGAACCTGCACTTCGATTTTTGTTAAATTGACCAAGTGACTACCACTTGCGCCAACTGAGCGATGAATACAAGCCTACCAACTGGTGATTAGAACGGGGGAGAAGGAGAAGACCAACCAAGGTGTTTTTGTTTATTGCTTATGTTTGCTTCAAAGAAAAATTGGCTGCTAGCAGTCCAGGTATATTAGGTATAGGTATGTCAATGACTAATGGGATTGAAATCCTCAAGGCGTTTACCGACAACTGGAGCTCGACGACGAAAAACCCCACTCGTAATTCCAAATACAAATTGGCGTGTTTTAAGTCGTCGTAAACGCCACTCGGAATAAGGGTGAATATAAGGTTATTAAATTAAAAATCCATATCCATACTACTTATAAAATGCAACGTCCGTCTGTTCGTTTCTCCATAGCTCAAGAACCATTCGTCCGATTTTCACGATTCTTTTTCTGATTTATAGATCTGTGGCCAACTTAGTCCGTAGGGTGGGTGAGAATTGCTCAGGGGTAAAGGGGTCGCGGGGAATAAGGGGTGTCTCACGAACCGTTAGCCGTATGAACTTGAAAGTTTGTATGTTGATTGATAAGTCAAAATAATTACATGCCTCATTCATGGTTTTCCAAAATTCGTCCTATAAGGGTTAAAAAACGTTTGCACCCTACTTTTCTATTTCGACCTTACTACGCTCAACTTGCCATTATACCTACTCATAAGTCTACGTATGTCATTTCAAGAAATGCTTTTATTTGTTAGCCAATATTTCATCGAGTATTTTGAGCTAAAATTCATCTTTCTGGTCCATCCAGAGGGTGAGATATAATAAATTGAAAATAGATCTTATTTGGTCAAGTGCGAAAAAAATGATTTCTCTATTGCAGTTGTGCTTAGGGGTAGTTTTATATTGCGTTCCCAAAATAGAATATGATTACTCGCTCGACTGGCATTCAGAATGCACATTGTACGTACATAGGTACTCAACTCATGTATGGCGTAGTTAAATTTGATGTAGGCAATGGATATGCATAAAACAAACTAAATATGTATATATGTACATCTACGTACATATAAGAGGTTTGTGGTGCGTAAGTGATAGATACATATCTACATATATGTATTTGAGATCTGCAGCTATGGAAAGTGTAACAATATGATCGCGTAGTATAAATAATTAGATCATACCTGTGACGAGTTTTTATTTACGTGAAATCTTATGTCCACTAACTTAGGACTTTCGGATCAGTACAGGTTACGTAAGGACTAAGTTGGAGACAGAGGAAGGGTAAAGGGGTGGTAGGGACTAACTCAGGAACTATTTGGCCGATATTAAAAATTCTTTCAAGATTGTACCGGCTACATCCTCCGGATCAGTATAGTTTAGTTAGGGTGTGTATGGGGAAGGGGAAACGGGGGTATAGGGGCTATCTTCGGAACTACTCGGCCATTGCCAAAGTTGACCTCCGACAGCCACGTCTTTCACATGGACAGCTATATATTGAATTTTCGCGTGTGAGCTGTAGGCGTAATTTGTTTATAGGTACTTGCGCTCATTAAATAAACAACATGTAGGTATAGTTTATGAAAATGCATAGCGATCAAATATTTTGTAAGCTTAAAAAGCTTGAATTTATTTTAATAGAAAAGAAACCAGCGGGCGGAGCCGCGGGCGTTGCTAGTCATTTATATATGTAGATTCTAGGTTCTTTAGGTAAATCAAATGTTTTCTCGAACTGGCTTGGGCTTCCGACCGTGAAGGTTCTTTCTGACCTGAAATCGAGAACTGACACCTCGCCAAAGTTTCCATTTACTTTGCCAGAAGAAAATTTACTTTACATAAAGTTCTATGTAAGATATTATTAAAAATAAGTTTAACAACCACTTTGAGAATATGCAAATACTTTTATTTATGTATAGGTATATTGTATATCTGCTTTTTGTTTTCATCGTACACTTACCAACTTAACTATTTTGTTGTCTTAAATTTTAATTATTACACTAGTTCAATAATGTTTTCTTTATAGTGTTACTTTATCTTTAATTGGAATGTTATTGGCATTCTTTGGGTTTGTCCATGAGTTTAACGTAAAATTGTTTGTTCCTTTAGTACTAAAACTATTCGACATTTTTACATAATAGACACCGTAGCCGTAGGTAAGCTTTTCTAATAAATAAATGGCTTGAGCTAAGCTAAACGAAATTTGAGAATTTAATCACAAAGTTGCAATATAGTTTTAGTTTAAATATAGTTTTAGTACTAAAAGACGACCTATGTGTTATTATAATAAAAATATTGGAATATCGTGTCTTTTTGAATAGCAGTGAAAAGAACAACAAAATAAAACTAAATAACTCAAACACAACACAAACAAATTGTCACGCTTTTCAATCGATAAATAAAAAAAGAAACAACTTTTCTGTGTAAATAGATAGCCGCATTCTACGGAACCTGTGTGAGTACTCTCACACAATAGCACTCGACGAGATTCCGCGCAAACCCGGCTAATATGTATCACTTTGTCCTAGATATAGCGCTATAAATAATATAATAAATATACGGTAATTGTTCTAAGAGCTCACACCTGGTGGCATCGCTTTGAAAGAATTTCTCTAGATGCGATTGTGATTAGCACAGCAGGACAATGTTTCCACTTTCATTGCCAGCAAGGAAGGTTCGGTTGAGTGGCAAGACCGCGAGGCTAGTTAGCACACCACGGAGGGTTTCCGAGCGCAGTTTCGTCACAGAGCATGTTGCATCGGGATTCTCAATGTCTGAGTTGATGCCAATGCGATTGGCGGTGGTTGCAAATACTAATTCGGAGCCAATTGGCTGAAGGCAGTGGGCTGGTTCTGGTGGGGGTCTAAAAATGAAAAATGGTTTAAAATAAAATCACTTGCAGCCGCTTAAGTTGCACTCACTTTAATTGATACTGCAAACTGCTGTCGTTTACGTTCCAGACAGAGATACTGTGATCCAAGGCTGAACTGATAATTTGACTGTCGTTTGCCGCAGCCAACTGCAGCATGTCGCATTCCATTGGTCGCCATGACGACATCAAAATTCCTGTTCTAGCGTCCAGGAGCGAAATAACTCCAGATGACAATCCAGCTGCTATCCAATTGCCTGATGGCGAGGCTGCTAAGCATCGAACTGTGCTGTTCAGGTTCGAGCTAAGACGCCATTCATTTACGTACTGCATGGTGCGTGAGTCGATGATCTTCACAGATGACTCCGCTGTACCAGCTATGATAAGCGGACTGGGCGATGGATAACTTCGTACCACAGTCACTGGATTGTGCTTGGGAGAGTCCAATATGCCCAACGGACGGCCAATGAATGGATCCCACATATGTACTCCAGAATCGCAGGAAACAACGAATCTCATCGATTCCAGGAATGTCAACGAATGGACAGGTTTCTTGTGACTGTTATAGGTGAACTGGCAGGACGACACCTTCTTGCCATCACCCTCACTCCGCAGCGACCACAGTTTCACGGTTTTATCCTTTGAGGCCGACATAAAACTATTCTCGTTGTCTAGAGCAATAATGGCCCTAACAGAGTTCGTGTGGCCAGCAAATGTCTGCAGCTTAATCTGTTTCAAACTGAGGTGGCTGTCCTTATCGGGTCGGCTGATCTCATGTCGCCAATAGGCCAACCAATTCCCACGCAAATGACGGGTCTTGCCGATCTGGTCAAATTTATAGGCCACCATATCGAGCACCTCCATTGGACCCATCTCCTGTCGAGTGCTGCTCGTGGCCACTTCAATTCGATTTCCAATCAGAGTTGTCCCAAAACTATTCGCCGTCGCTTGTTCCTCTACGGAACCCCTACGTGAGGACGCCGGTGTATCGCATGCATTTGTTCTATTTGGTGGAGAATAATCTGGCTGCTCGAACTCGTGACATAGCGTCAGAATGAACTCGAGATTTATCACAGTTTTCGTCATAATTGATTCGCCGAGAAAACGCAAAAACGCCAGGTACGAGCAATGAGCCAAATTCGGACTGAAGACATCGCGAATCTCTTCGTTTTCCTTTTGATGATTTTGAAAATCGCCAGCATCTTCATTCCCACCAACCATGTAATTGGGTGGAGACACTCCTAAGTCATCCGAACTGCTGAGGAAGTTCTCACTAATCCCATAGGCCTTATCGAAGATAAGAAAGAACTTTCGCAGAGCCGGTATACAGAGATGTTCCTTGGACATATCAGGACCAATTCGAACCGACAGTACGTAAATAGCATCGAGAAGCTTACGAGCCAGCACACTGCGCCCGAGAAAACTGCTCGGCATTAGACATCGCGTTGAGCCGAGTAGACGGATGATTGGTATTAGGATCGTGTCCAAAATTACGTCCTGAAATATAAAGAGAGTTATGCATGAGCAATCTTGGCGAAGTTACAATCTTACCTTCAAGCGCTCCATTATGGTGCTCTCGATCAAGCACGGAACTAGGAATTTCAGAAGTTGCAATGAGCTAATCAAAGCTCCCTCTAAACTGGCGGTAATTCTCTTCTGACAGTGCGAAACCAACTCACTCATGTGTGGAAAATACTGAAGTAGGATGAATTCCTCGCCAAAAAGTGCTAAAAAGAAAAGAAAAACCATCACAAATGCTCGCCAATTTGGAGAAACTCCCTTAAAATACATACCCGCAATAGAAGTGAGACACTCGAGCACCTTCGCCGAACTTCTGTCGCCCACAACCTTTGCGTCAGCCGTTGAAAAATAATTCAAATTTCCACATTCCTCTGAATCGTAGTTCTCCGGCAAGAGATTCTCTTGTCCCACATAGCACAGTGACAACATTTTCAATAGATTCTTTGTCAAATATCGTGCAGTCAACACCGGACCCAGTCGATGTGACAACCACACTAGACTCCCTGCACTCATTTCAGATATCCGATTGTTCTGCACCGACTTGGCTTCGGATAGTTTGGAGATCACTGATGCCTGAAGCGAATCATTGGGCTCATTCTTATTCTTCTGCTGCTGCTGCTGCTGATCGTCGACTAACTCGAACGAGTCGATGCTCCTTTTACTGCCGATCTCACAGTCGATGGTATTCAACTGATACGACCGTCGAAAAGTGCTGGGAATAGCGATTGTCGGCGATTTGGGGCCCATGAAGGACGATGAGTCCACTCTCGATGGACTGTCGGTCTGGCTGGTGAGCGATACTTTGTCATCCTCGAACGAGGTGTTCGACAGCCTCTGATGACCGTAGATGATCTCGTTGATGGCGATCTTTTCTGGTGTATAAATCGCTCCATCTTCGGTGGCTTCTTCGGCATTTGAAGGTCGGATTTCGAAGGAATCCACTGATTTGTTCTCGGGATCTACAACGTTGCTCGATTTGTCAGAATTATCATCATCAAAACTGAAGACATCCTCGATTTCTTGTTTGGTGGAGGTATCAAACGACAGAGTAGCATCCGCCTCGGGGGAAATCAACGTCAGGGAGTTCTCCGATTCGTCATTGCAGGCGAATTTCAGATTCTTTCCGCACCGACTCTGGCGGGTGTTGGTGTTGCTGTGATAGTGAAAGCCAGTACTGTCTTCGGGTTCCTTGTACCCTCCAACGGCTTCAATCAACGGAGCGATGAAGTTGTCCAGGAAGCATTTTAAGCCAAACCGCACGATCAGCCGCAGCAGGAAGCTGTGGTGATAGAGTTTGACAGACTTGCGGCTCTTAAACGAGGAGCTTGTCTTAAAGCGAATTGCATTCAAGCTGCCGTCTGTGGCCTTTCTCGACGTGATCGAGGTGCGATCGTAAGATTCAATGTCGTA
Source organism: Cheilosia soror (assembly GCA_949372485.1). Taxonomy (NCBI): domain Eukaryota; kingdom Metazoa; phylum Arthropoda; class Insecta; order Diptera; family Syrphidae; genus Cheilosia; species Cheilosia soror. The sequence continues at coordinate 121,503,127 of OX443561.1, forward strand.
CAACTTCATAATCGGGTCGAGCAGATACTTCTGTGTCTCTCTAATACCCAAGGCAGTGGCGATTAGATCAAATAAGTACCAAGCGGTCGGAATGGACGTCTCGTCATTTTCTAACAGATCGATGACGTGCGGCAGGAGCAACTCCACTGAACCGAACTGCTCGTAGGCTACTGGTTCCAGGAGATTCTCAATTTGCACGCAACACGACTTTACCTTACACTCGGCAATTTTGCGTGTAAAGAGCACTCGCTTTCGGTCGATCTCTGTGTACCTGGAACACTCAATACCGTCACAGTGAAAGTGGGTGTACAATTCCAAAAGCATCGAGTCAAATTCAAAGTTATGCAGTGTCCTGATAAGGGTGTAGATGGGAAAATATGTGTTCGGGAACGGTATAAGGTTGTGAGCGAAAATCGGTTCTAGAATCTGTTGCGCCGTCGGAAGGGGTAAGCCCTGCTCGGTGATGAGGCCCGTCCTATTGAGATTCAGTAATAGTTTCACCACATATCGCAGGCACTTTGGAATATCCGCAGCGTTTGAGGTCGCCACCAAGCGGCAAGCTTTGAGGCGTTCTTCGAAATTCGAACACATTCCGCTCATGAGCAGCGGTCTTAGCTTGTTTACCAGAAACAGCTCAATAATTAGACAGCCGATGACCTGCAAGTCCTTTTCTCGCTTCTCGCACAAAATTTGCTTTAAATTTCGCCGATTACCCGCTGGTGCCGCTATGAAACTTTTCGCCTTCGTTCGACCTTCCCCGCCCTTAGCATGCGTCTCTGCCTGACCGTAGTTCTCTGCAAATAGTTGATTTGTAAATGAGTTCTCCGATTCCTCGAAGAGCAGGTCGTTATGCGCCATCTTCTCTGAGTGGTTTTGATTGGCCTTTTGACCGAGAAAGGTTTTTGAAAAAAATGTTTCCATCGTTTCTAGACTCTGCAGAAGGGCGTAGGGATTGTAGTTCTTTGGGAGTTCAATGAAATTTGTCGTGGGGTAAAAGTTGGATGAGGAGGATTCAATTAGTTGACTGTTGTCTTCAATGATGGTGCTTGGTTGTCGTGTAGATTTCGGACTAACTCTGCCGAATTTCTGTGGTGTTGTATGGAGTAAAGACGAATCAGTTTCTCTAGAGGGCGATCTTATGCCAGACGATGAGACGTCATCTGTGCTTTTGGCCAAGCGTCGACTTAGTTCGGAAGCTGTCGATAGACGTGGTGGACTTCTGCAGAACCAGGTCGAAGGGAAACGCTTTGGTGGATGAGGTTGAGTAAAAAGTTGAACAATTCCTCGTTGGCATAGGTTCTTGTGGTTGTCGACCATGCTGAGGCAGACATTTTTTGATTTTATTGCTGCTTTTCCAGTTAGTTTGTAGCTAGAAGGGAATGGAACAAGTTAATGTCTGATAGATGATTGGTTTTATGCTATCTAAAGCGAGCGAGGATTTGCGAGTATAGACACCGATGCGATGACAAAACCAATTATATCCTGCAAACAAGAAGGCACAACCAAAATAGACGGGCTAGACATCATCATAGACGTGAAAGACGTGATCTTGTACAACAAGTTAAATGACAGATGCCATCATCTGAACCCAGGATATCGTAGGAGAAATGCTAATATCGTATCAAGGCCTAACGAAGTCTGATACTTGCTGTACTGTGACTGAGTTTAGATGTGTAAGGTGATTGCAATTATATCCATCGCTTGTAAAAGCACAAGCATTCATAGTCTACCATAATATGGAGCACAATTAATGCAAACAAATTGTAGCCTTCTTTTAACCTCCTGGTTGTGACATGAACAGCAGAGATTCGAGCACCGTCGGATGACAGCAACTCTTACAAAAAAGAGAAACGAAAATAAGATTTTCTCAACCTATCAGAGCCAAATCTATACTGTAGCAAAATTAGCGATTGTGAGTGCTCCAGCAAATGAAAAAAAAAAAAAAAACACAACTGCCCTGGTAACCTCTCCGAAACACAGTAAGACAAATGTCGATGTGTGTGCCTCTGTTAAATCGTTCATTGCCACCAAATGGTGATATACAAGTCCAAGTAAACACTTTCAAAAACTTTCCCTTTTAATATCGACTGATCTACAAAGTGCATTCGATGTCAAGTACCGCATTCCTGCTCTATATACCAAGAGATTACCTTCACTTCGCTGATAAGAAATTTGCTGCAGTTGCACATAAACCGATTCATAAAGAAAATCACTGTACCTAAGCAGCACACAAGAGTCAAACTAGAACTCATTTGTGTGGGCGGAATTGTGTGTCTTATCAGCGGATTACGTTATCGCGAAAATATTTCCATTGCCAAGCAAATTTGTCCGATGAATAACGCCGACAATGATTTAAGCAAACATAATAATAATAAACACACTCACCCAAAGTTCAAGTCGATCCACAACTGTAGCCTCTCGCTGACATGCTGGCTTTCGAGAGCTTCGCGGTGCTTGACAATGAAATCCTCTGGACAGCTCGCCCACGCTGGTAACTCGAGATCTGGCAGATCCTCATGCATGCTCTTGAATACCATGGGATCTGAGTAGAACTCAGGAATGCATTCGTCAGGCGTCCATTCCTGCAGACGCTGAATTGACACAGGATACTCGGCAGGTACCCATATTGGCCGCACATGATGGCAGAGAATGTGCTGTGGTGTACGCCTCGCCATATACACAAAGTAAGTGATTTCCGACAGAAAATCTGACACATGATGTGCTACATCGTGACTTGTGGCACCATGCGATGTGAACATTAGATCCAAGTGAACATCACCCTTGTTAAGGCGATATTTACTTTTTGACAAATCCCTCCAATTCGCTCCATTACGATGCGCGAAATCCGTCACCCAGGGCATAATGTGATGATACTCTGGATTGCTGACACTACGCCCGGCTGCATTATTCAATATCGTGAGGTAATCAAAGTTGGAGAGCTGCCCGTTGCACCACATTTCGCAGTATTCCCGCAGCGTGAACTGTTCCAAGTCGTAGGCGAACTTAAGATCCAATTTCGTACTTGTCGAGTACTCATCGTCATCATTGTCTGGATTGTCTGTGGAAGGCGACACATCATCTATATCTTGGAGAATTATATTCGACTCGACCCGAGGTATTATTTGCAACCAGAGATTGTCCTTCACCAGAATATCATGCAGCCGTAAATCACCGAGGAAGAGTCCCAACTTGGACAGATGCTTTGTTAATTGCAGCAGCTGATAGATGATGAACAGCGATTTGTTATGAGATTTACTTAGTATAGATGGACTGTATGTTATGCAGTCGTATAGGGAAGCCTCAATGGCGGATGGATAGAAAATGACGGCAATTTGCGAAGTTGTTTCAACAGCGGCCAGCGCTGGAAGAACATTTGTATGACAGTCCGTTGTTGTTATTGTGGGGAGACTCGGTTCAGTTAGCGTCTGACCACTGCAATTGATTATGGGGCAGTTGAAGATGCGTTGGATTAGTTCTCGTAGAACTATATCGTATGGTAGGAAGGGATTGTCAAAACAACTGCCGCCGAGTCCCTGGTTCGTTGGTTTTGTCAGTTTTAGATGGGAGGCGGAGTACTTTTTGTATGCAGCTTCCCAGAGGTTTCTGAAGTTTGTGCTCGTGACATAGGAGACTGCCTGTAAGACGGGAAAAAAGAAAAAGTAAAACGAGTTAATGTCTAAGTTCCTCTTTCGGTTATCATACAGACAGGGACATAGCAAGTTTCATAAGAATTTCAAAGCAGCAGTTAACACAGCACTGTTGCCGATCAGTCTGTCTGAACAATCTGGGATATCTGTTAGTACTGAGAATTTGCCTGCAAAATAATTCAACAATTCAGTAGTCAAATCAGAAAGAGCTGCGGCAGGTAAAATCTTTTCTGCCGTACTGTGTTAGCCCTTAAAAATGTTGTTTAAATGGAGATAGATCTATAGAGCCTAAAATTCAGGGGCATTTTAGGTGAGAAGTTTTAAATCTTAATTGCAGAATTGTCATGACACCGCAAGTGGTCAATCACTGCATAGCGTGCTTAACGCTTATTATAATACTGCCAACCATAAGAGTAGATAACTTTAGATATTACATACGATAACGTTAATGCTTCAACTCCTCTGGTGTTAAGTCAGCTGCTGCGATAAGTAGGTGCCCTCCTAATTCGGTGAATGTTCATCTGCTGTTATACCTACACAAAACTCATGCATGATATGTAAAAATAAATTGATCTTTGACCTGTGAATGAGGAAAATCATATTAGGTGACTGCTTCGGATGTAAAAAAAATCCGAAAGTGCATACACATAAAATGTGCTTCGTGTTGATGTCATAAACTTAATTCCCTCATCACTATATGTAATGCAATTACGATCCACCTGGTCACCTTCATAGCATTCGCCAATAATAGTGACGTTGTTAATAGGCATAGAAAGCCTACCTATTACTGAATCGACTTTTCAATTATTCTATTTAGAGAATCAGCGCGGACCCAACCCACATCTTACTGGTGTTTCATAAACAAAAATAGAACCCTAGTCTATTGCATAATTCAACAAACCGTATGCATAACTTCAGGTTCAACATTTACCTGCGAGTATGTTAATGGCAGCTCTTTGACGTCGTCTTCTCCATTACAAGCACTTGCCTCACGGCTCTTTGGCAATGGGAATACCTTTTGATTTTGTTTGCGATAAATTTGCATATGCACTTTAGTCCATGGATGCGCTAGTACTGTAGGATGTATTCTTTTATCTAATCCATGATAGATTGGAAACTCGGTTAATTTCTTTTTCTGCTCGAGTGATTGTAACCATCCTTTGTCCACTATGACTACAAAACGATCTGGCAATGAGGTTTCACGTACGTGATTAGGTGATATGCCCAGTTCAGCGCAAATTGAATCCATTCTTTTTAAAAGTTTTACTGATTATTGCATATTACGATGCAAAAGATTGTTCGACGGATTTTCCTTTGTTTTTGTTTTGATGACGAAGGGGTTTTAAAACAATTTTTTCATGGGTGAAGCAGAGGTTATTAGAAACATTTTTAAAATGAACACAGGTTTTCTTTTTATACACAGCACAGTTTATTGCTTAGGGTTGTCGTTTTTTGTATGTTTTTTTTACTGGAAATTTGAATGAAGAATGTGTGTGTATATTTTTTAATATATAATTGAACGAGAGCACTGATTTGTTTAGAAGTTGTAATAAAAATACGAAAAAGAGAAAAGTGACTGAAAAATTTGCTCACAGCTGTTTTCGTTTTGACATTTCTCAGTGGGTAATGTCAAAATAGAGAAATGACAGTTTGTTATTTGCAGTAAGGGTGAGTGGTTAGGTTGGTAAATGAATATGTTCAGCGAAAGGATGTTAAATGTTGAAATTTGATAGAGGTTATGGGTCTATTTGTGGGCGCAGTAGCGCAGTGGTTAGTGTGCGGGACTGCGAGGGATCCCAGGAAGAACACAAATTACATCACAAATTACAAGGTTTTTTTTCTAATGCGCCACCTCTCGTGAACGTCTGACAAACATCCGAGAGTATGACTGTCCTGTCCTGAAAAAGATTCTCAATTCAGTCGGCATAAAATTGTAGGTCGCTTCCATTCGTCCCAGAAAAATAGAAACTCACACAAACGAATGGTTGCAAGAAGCTAGGCCTAGGATGTCTACATGCCAGTTGCGCCACCTATTTTTTTTAATAGGTCTATTTATCGACTGGTTGTTATAAAAATGATGGGTTCTAAAAACAAAAATATTAATAAGGAACTGAAAGGGCAATTGGTAAAGGGACCTAACCAATGGAATTTGATAGCCGTATTGCATTCGTATTTGCATTTAAAGATGGAAATAGTTTTGGGGATTAAAGAAAAAAGTTAAAAACGACGTGTATGAGATATGACAGGTTTATAGCAGTTTGTGTTGAAGCTGAATCGAAAGTAAGCACGTGAACTTATCTGGAGGTTTGGTCGTCTCCAACACGCCTGTACAATGTACTCTGCGGTTTAGTCAAATCATATTGACACAGTAGAAGTTTAAGTATATACCTGTAGGTCTTATTCAGGAGCGATGGAATTAACAATGATGAATTTTCCTGTAGCATTGGTTAATTTTAAGACAACTATAGGATATTTTGTTGTTAGGTAGGTAGTTGTTGTAAAATGCGTTTTAAAGATTATACTTTACTCTATTTTGTTATGATTTGTTATGATTGATGTTTAGGTAAACAGGCCTTATATAATGAATAGCAATTCTAATACTGATTTACAATTTGTGAGCAATATATCTAGTATATTTTAAAAAGTTTTTTTTTTCACAACTTTGCATAATGAATGTGTTCGTATCAGTTTAATATAATTAGGGCCAGTTTGTTCACTGCTTAAATCTTCGGTTAGGTTATCATAGATTTCGTTTAACCCATGATTATATATCTGTGGTAACCAAAAAGAGTTTGTTCAATTATTATTCACTTTGATTTACGACAAATTGTTCCAGTTCTTATATTGTTGACTATGTCAAAACTTGTATAAATAAAATCCCAGAATATCCTTAGTTAAATAACGTTAACCGACCAAAATCGGCTGGGTATCGATTTCTCCGGTTAACTAGAGACTCTGGTTAAAATTTGTAGATTCTATAGTTATCAGTATCACGCACAGCCACTCATTAAGGGTATTTACTTAATCTGATAAATTTATGTAGCTCGTAAATGTATACATTTCTACGGTGCTTAAATTGCACACCCCTCAAAAATGTAATTGCGTGAATCGCGGAAATCGACTGTCAAGTAATCCAATTTATTTTTTTTAAACTAAATTCTTACTGTCATTTTGAGATCTTCATAAAAAAAACTCTGGGCCCAGATCACGTAAAATAAAAACGATCGAACGACGTCGTTTCGATACTAGCAGTCTCTGTCTATTGGCACAGATATGATAGAGATAGCTTTAATGAAAACGATGTCATTCGATCGTTTTTATTTTACGGAAACAATTCATACGACTGTCTGTCAAAGTTTGACATTTGTCATTTGCGTTTCCCGCGGTTGATTTCTGAGCCTCAATCTTCACGGAAAATTATGAAATCTGCGTAAACTATTCTCCATACAACATCTGACAGTTTATTTACGGAGTGGTAAATTTCTGCAGTTTATGTAGTTTATGAGGCTTTTACGCATTTAAGTGAATACCCTTATTATATTTTCTACTTTACGCATCGTAAAAGAAACCTTTTAGATTTTATGATAATTTGGAATCCTAAAACAGAAAGTAAAAATGGATATTCAATTTTATTTAAACGAATTAAAACAATTATCATTTCTTCTGAAATTGGAGGTCTAAACAAAGGTTCTGTTAAGCGGAGATACTTGTTTTAACATGGGTCAAGGAACACCAAAGTAAGCATTTTCTTAAATTCTCTATAAATTATGTCCACATTGAAGATAGACGTTTTAGCTAAACTAAATATTAGCTGCTCTCCAATTTTTCTCTCCAAACATTACCTAAAACTCTAGCTAAATTTGACATGGAGGGAGTTGTCACAGAAACAGCTTTTCGTTGAAAATGACTTCCTTATAAAATGCATCGATGCACAAAAAATGTCTTATTTTCATTGATTTCCTTTTTTGCTATTCTCAAATTCTGAAATTTTTTACTTTCAAGGAATTCCTTATAGAGAAATTTATTGAAAAACGCATCCTTATTTACTTTTCCGCAACACAAAAACAAAAAAAAAAAAACATAATCTGTCATAATTTAGCTTGAGAAAATGTCCGAAAGTAATCCGAACGCTTTTGAAAGCGTTTGAGTGGCACTCACCTGACAGTAGTTCTTCTCCTGAAAAGAAGAGAATTTTGCTTCTGAATTTGAATTCAGAATCGAACCCAGAAGCACTAATTCATACATACCTACGTTATAAATGTAATTTTTTTTTGTCACATTTGATAGTTTCGCATTTTAAATCAGATAAAAGTAATTATTTCGAAAAATAATATTAAAATGGATATTCCTATGGAGTTTTGTAATTCAATTTTATATTCTTCACCAACTTCCTCGTCATCAAATAGTGATGATGATGCTGCAATTGCACTTGAATTTCACAAATACAACGACACATAGACTTCAATCTCAAATAAAATCTGTTCGATTGGCATCCCGATTCGGAGAGTTCTTCCGGATGAATCTGGACGACCAACCGAAAACGATATAATAGTACGTTTACACCGCTTTTGGCTAAATTCAGCATTTCCGGGCAAATGTTCAGCATTTCGCCATATATTTTCCAACATTTCTAAATGTTGGATTTCAGCGAAATGTTGAATTTCATCGCTGCATTTGTAAGTTTGTCGAATCGAACTTTTGACTTTTGAACTCACTGACAAAAAAAAAAACCGCTGTAAACTAGATTGTAAAAGCTAAAAAAGTAGGAAGTAGGAAAAATATGTCTGGATAGTGAATTATCACTTGTATTCATGTTTAGATTAATATAACTAACAAATTAATTCTTTAGGTACAAACCACTTTTGATTTCGAAGCACAAAAAACATCTGTTGGTAATCAATTCTGATACTAGCTGTCATTTGAAATGCTGAAGTTGCAGTGGGAACGCAAAATTGGATTTCGAAATTTTGTCTGCTGAAATGTTGAATTTAGGTGCGGTGTAAATGTACTATAAGTCTAAAATGAAAATTTAATTTTTTTTAGCTGGGGCTGTATACCCGCCGGCTAAAGGGATTTGCTTAAATTTAGTTTAGCTAAATTTTGAAGAGAAATTTGTATGGGAGCCAAAATTTAGCTCGAGCGGCGTACTTACTTTACTGTAGAAAAATTTGTTTCTTAGTCCAAAATTGGCAGCTAAATTACTCGTAAGCAATCCTATTTATTTATAATAGATACCTCGTAAATAAGGCGATTCGTATTTCCTTCACTTTGATTTATGAAAATAAATATTGATTGCTTTTTGTTGATGGGTAGGGTTTTGACATTGTCGTTTTGACCATTCCCACATTTGATAATAAATAACACAAATATCCCATTTTTGAGTATTTTAGTCACGTACTCTAATAAACTACCTTGACAGAGCTGATCTTTTGGTAATTTAATAAATAATCCTATTTACGTTTCACGCAATTAGTTGATAACTTATATCCAGCGTTTATTATTACGATTTGAAATGCTTAAAACAGTTTTCAAATTACATAGCTACTTCCATTCACATTGCTTCTTTTAACATGCCTTCGTAAAAGCTATTAGCACCTACTTATATCTTATAATTTGTTTTTTGTTATTATCTTCAAGTAGTAATTGTTCAAATATTATTAAGCATGGAATAGTAAAAAATCCTTAATGAAAATTAATCCTGTATCTAATTATACTACTCTACTATTTCTACTGAACCACTTCTTGCGCATGTCTGACATTTTTTCATAACGATCATTAGAGTACATAGCATAAATCTGTACCAAAACCATAAGGTGTTTTTTGAAAAACACTTGCGAAAATGTTTATTTTAAGTCAAGGCGAGTGATGAATTAAAACTGCCTCTCAAAAGGAAAATTGATTTATGTGCTAACAGCCAGAAGTTAAAACTAAGGACTATGAGGACCTATGAATGTCTATAATTGTCTATAGTCTAGCAATTCTAGTGTCTACATATACGACGAAATTCAATATTAATTAGTCATTAACACCTTACAGCAATTTAATTTTTTTTTATCAAATTTTTTTGATGAGATGCCAGGTTTTTTATTTATTGATAAAGAAATCAAACTATGTATAATCAAACATTCAAACCTCAAGAAGTGTTCAATCTGACATAAATGACATACATTACAATACAGCTATCATGACAAGTGGGTATAAGTGGGTACCTACGAGTATACACAAGTTCGTTGATATCGGCCCGAGTACTATTGTGTTTGCAAAATCCACTATAGGTACCTAGCTAAAGCCGAAAACTGATTCTACTCCGATTAGTAACTAAGCAGAATGCCATTACCTTCTTCTAAAGCCAGCTGAAATGTGTCAAATTGCTATTATCAATATGGTTGACATATGGTGACGCCACTGTATAAATCGAGGTTCCCAAGATTATATCAAAAGCAGTTGGATGGGTAATCGATCAATACCCAATAAATATCAATCAGTTATGACATTGTTCTATTACATTTATTTGTGGCGATCATGATTGATATTCTTGGGGCTAATACAATTCCACGCTTTTGGAATTGGATATAAATACAATACTTTTCGAAAATCTTGCCCCCATAAAAATCAGGTAAACCCTCTCAATGATGGGGAGTTCCTGGAAATAATAAAAAAAGTGTCAAAAGCTGACGTCTGACCATTGATTAGCATTATTACGATAAACAATATTTCGCATTGTAGGTGATGCAAATTTTGTACTTCTTCATGTCTGCATTTGGTAATATGTTAAAGCATCTCCGATCTATACCCTTATAAACGTTAGATCATCTTAGAGCGCAATTGAATAAGTATTGTGACATAAATTTTGTTTTGTTTGAGCTACATATGAGAAAGAAGAAGTTTATAGGCAATGATCGTAAATAAAAGCCTTAAAACCTGTTAGAGATCAAAGTTTGTAGCAAAAACCTATAAAAAATAGATAAATAGGTGGCGCAACAGGCGGTAGACACCCTAGGCCTAGCTTCTTGCAACCATTCGTTTGTGTAAGTTTCTATTTTTGAGACGAATGGAAGGGACCTACATTTTATGCGGCTGAATTGAGAAGCTTTTTCAGGACTGTCATACTCTCGGATGTTTGTCAGACATTCGCGAGAGGTGGCGCAGTAGAAAAAACCTTAAGATGTAATTTGTGTTTTCCGGGGATCGAACCTGGGATCCCTCGCACAGTAGTCCAGTACACTAACCACTGCGCTACTGCGCCCAAAAACCTATACGAAGGATAAAAGTCCGTGGATTTATTCATTAAATTATAATAAGTTATGGAAAAATACTGCATAGTGAAAATTTCACACTTCAGCTACTGAAATCCTCTACAGACTATTAGGGAATGTTTAACACCTGCGTCACTTATTCTCTTTATTTCACAAGATTTCAGCTGATACCTGAAAAGCAAATATTTGCACTTTTGATTAGATAACAACCAGACACAGATACTGACCTACACTAAAACCAGTCTTAAGAACAATCAAATCACGTGCTAACAGTGATTTCTTGCAAATGAACCAGTTTGTGTCCAGCACTTGAAGAGGTTATAGAGGAGTAAGTGCCATTGTGTTTTTAAAGTTTCTCTCCAGCCCAAGTGTTAACACTGAGTACTTGAAAAAATATCAATTTTAGAAATAAATGCGATCTCATTTGGTTTTCATTATTTGAAGCATTTGCTTAGGTACTATGATCAATAGGCAGGTATACATGTGTTAAATATTTTATTTAAAAGATTTACCTATTTATTTGGGCCAGACCGGTAAAATGATGTACCTTCAGGTTATGTATTGGGCCATGATTGGATAACTAATTTGAAGGTTATGATCTTGAATAATATTGAAGGATAAATATTTTAAGAGGTGTGTGTTATTAGAGCAAACAGATTCCAGTTGCTGTGGAAAGTATGTTTTGTGATGACTTGATTTTTGAAGCACATAAATATACCAAGATCATCATAATTAGGTGGAGACCTTCACCGTAAGTATCTATCTTTTCGCAGCCAAACTTATTTATAATAATACTAACTCTTGAGTTTTTGGAAGACGTTCACAGACATGAGATATTGGAAACTTGTACTAAATTTTAGTTTTTTTTTTTTTTGAGAACGCACCTTTCATCATGAGCATTTATCATCCATCAAATTGGCGCCCAGTATGAGGCTCCGTAAAAGGTAAATAATACTGAATGAATAACACCTCCATTAATGGTGACTACATTTATATTTTACATCGTCCCGCAATCCTAGATTGTTTTCTGACAGTAATTATGTTTTCGATTGGGATTCTCAGATTCTGCTCACAGATTTCTCGAACGTAAAAATGTGTAGCCGCCGACGTCGGATTGTCGGATTTTCGATTGAAAATATTACCTACTTTCTTGGTCTTAACTAACGCTTTATAGAACAAGAAGTTTTACCCGCCTTAATTTGCTGATTAAGTGATTACATTGTCAGTATTGGAAAGATCTGTTATTTTTAAGTTAACATGGTTAAGATGTCTACTTTTGTGCCTTTGGGCAACTTTTTAAACTTTTTCTTCAAACATTTTAATGTTTAGATGTCTGTGTAGATCAGCGTTGCGATATGCAACCAAGGTGCATTCACTATGTTCCTTACTACTTTATTTAGGAAAAATTCAATTTTGCAAATTTGTTTGGCATGTGTTGTGTATTCCCACAACTGGAGCCCGTAGGTCTATGTTGATTTTAGAACTCTTGTATAGTAATAACTTATTGCAAATGGACAGAAGATATAAAACTTTACCTAAACCGCTGCCTTGTAGTACACCAGCTTTAATTTCTTTTAATGTTGAGTACTCTCTGTCTCTTGTTTAATTCTGAAGAATCGATCTTATATATTATGACTCTAGAATTGTTGAATATTGCTTTGAAAGTAGCCCTTGTAGTTTGTGGATCAGACCTTTGTGCCAGACTTTATGGAAAGCTTGTGATATATCAAGAAATATTACAGATCACACTGTTTTTCTGTTCAAATCCTTTTTCGACTTTATCTGTGATTCTATGCACCTGATCAATTGTAGAATGCTTATTTCTACATCCAAATTGGTGTTTTGGGACTAGCGATTTTTCGTCAATTACTTTTTGCAGGCGTTTTACCAGCATTTTTTCGAATAACTTGGACAACATTGGTAGTATAGATATTGGGCAATATGAGTTCACCTCGTTTGGTGGTTTGCCTGGTTTTGTTATCATTATTGCCTCCGTGACTTTCCACATGCTTGAAACATATCTTAACTTAAATGCAGCATTTATAATCTGCGCTAGTTTTTTCAGACATTTGCATGCAAATTGGTTCAAATTTTCTCCTGTAATCAAATGAAATACTGGGCCTGGGGCCTTTTTTATATATATGCCTTCTTTAATTTCTTTGGCAAGTTCTTTGGCTGTTACCGACCGAATAGGTCTATTTTCTTCGCACCTTTACTTCGAGTCCTTAATAACCTTATCTTCATAAAATACGTCTTAAAGATGCCCTGCAAAAGTGTTAATACGATTTTTAACTGGCGTCCTAGTACTTTATTAAATTCGACAGACTTTTGTCCACATATTAACGAACCCGATATGTCACCATGTCAGTAATATGCACTTGACAGGGCTATAATATATAAATATAAATTGCTTGGCAAAAGCATTATACCTATAACCAAAAAGTGGATCTAAACATAATACAATATTTATATATATATTAAAATTAGCACGGTTTATCCATTGCCGTCAACAATACTATTAATTTTAAATTTTTGACTCGTGTTTCGCGTTAGCCCAGCCAGTTATACAAGCCATGGCTATAGATGTTGCGTACGTGACTAGACCAGAGGCCCAAGAATTAATCAAAAGCCTTCTCAATCTAATTGACACCACTTTATACTAATGCAAAATGTCACACCATTTGAGCAAATTTATTGAAATGAAGCAAACACGGGAGGAGCTCGAAATAGCCTAATAAATAAGAACTATAAACAACTCCAAATAGAATAGGTACACCAACAGATCGTCGATATATTTTATAATCGACCAAAATATCGGAGAAATTTGCAAAATTTTTGTGGACATTTTGTAAACAATCTTATTTGACATTCAGCCTTGTAAATCTGACGTCGAACAAAGAATCCCCAACACTTTACTGACGTCAACTTGCTTCAAATCTTAACAATGTCAATAAATTTAATTAACATATCGTCCGGTCCAACAGCCAATTTGGGTGGTAGAGGGTACCTTGCTTCACCGGATTTTGGAACTCCCGAATTAGCGGGTGGCGTGGTTGAGCACGGGTATTCCAAGTGATCTCTCAATGATAATGACAAAATTCAACAGCAAAGTATTATACTTTCGAATTAAATTTCCATTATAATACCGTTAGCACATTCGGCTTGTGTTGAAAATATTTATCAATTGCCTGAGTTGAGCCACGCTGTCTGAAAATAACTCAATTAAACGTTAGATTTGTTGTTAACTCAAATCATTAGATCGGCAATAATTTTATCAACATATAAACTTTCTAGCTTCAAAATGCTCGCTAAAGATATGTGGATGTGATTGTCCTTGCGTCGACTGCCAGCCGGCCTTGCGAAAAAAAGACTATTTCCTCAAGACTGCGGATTTGAATGCATTGTTCAGCACTTCCGAGTGTCAGCGACCTCTGTGCTCTATAAATGTCAAAATGTACAAAGCTATGCTAGGACTAGCAATGAGATTGTTTTCAATATTGAATTCTCTTAACAACTTTTTATGTATTCCGTTCACATTCTGAGAATACAATTTTTGTATTCTATGCACTTTCTGAGAATAGGTTCGATGTGTGTTAATGGAGCTAAAAATAAAATTAAATTTATGTAAATAAAGATAGTTAGTGTAGCTAACTACCGACACGACGGGTTCACGGTGCTTTTGCAGAAATTGATCACGTTTTGTTGAAAGGTACTCGGAAGTCGGGGATTTTTGCTTAGCTTGTTGTATATTAATTGTATATTAATTGCTCTGGGTACAACTCATATCTGCGTATTTACCTAGATTCGATCAGAACGTTCTAACATGTTTTTTTTTAATCGATTGGGTAATACCTACACACTTTTTATAGGTATTAAAATATTGCATTATCTTGCTGAATAGATTAGGTACATGAACATGGACAGTGGGGATTTACGCTTGCGTACAATTTGTCCCTAAAGATTAGATACAGTGCATTTCTAGTGCGTTGAAGTAATCATTTCCATTATAGCAAATCTTGATTTCGTTTTACACCTCAATCAAATATGCGACGGTGGTTGAATCCCCTCAGTTAAAACGGATCCGAACACTTGGATTAGGCGGCAATTATCCGTTACATACGGAGTAATTGATTTAGACCGAGTTAAACCCATTGTGATACCACTAGCAAGGTCGGTCATTTCCGCTAATTCTGGAACTATTTTGATTACTGGTGGAATTTCCGCACTTTATTGATATCCGTTTCGGCAATATCTGCAAGCTCCCCGAAAAAGTACTCACATAGAGTTGGTTTTCTAATCGAGGATAGCGCTGGGCAGTTACCTACATAGTAGGTGAAAAGGTTTCCTCATCCATGCAACTTCGTCAAAAATCATTTGCGGTGACTCCAAGCCTAGGAACGTGTCTTCCTATTACACAGTGACCTGTTAGTACTTCGATGAGAGTTCCAATATATGCTATCCGTGGCCATTTCGTATGGTTACAGCTGTAAATGAGCTAATGAGCTGATGTTATATCTCACCATTTCTATTGGCACATGGGGCTCACCTTTATCAGTAGAGAGTTCCATTTTCGTGCCGTTCCTTCCTAGTTCGTCTGGTTTACAATCTCTATTACCAGGGACCCAGCACAGTGTTAACGTATACCTACATAATACCCGAGATCTCATTTAAAGATCTACGACAGTGCACGACCAATTTGGATCTTAATATTGGTGATTCGAGTGCTTTAATAGCTGCTTGACTTGTGGTGTAGATAACGATGTCTGAATTCGATATCGATCTCAAACCTTCAGCAGTGCAGCGGCTTCGCGAGTAGCATAACTTCTGCCTGAAAGACACTACAGTTATTTGGTAGTCTAAAAGACTGGTTTAGGGAGAATGAAACTGAGAAAATTCCGGCTGCTACTCCATTATAGGTCTTAGACCCATCTGTGTATACTTCTAGCGTATTTTCGTCTATAAACGTATTCTCTTGCCAGTGCTGTCGGTCGGGTATACTGGTTTTGTACTTAATAGGCGTATTTGTTTGAGAATCTATAGCTAGCTCACTTTTACTTTTACATGCAAAACTTTTATAATCGCTTTTGGTTTTGTTATACTCACTTCCCAAAAAAATACGCCAATTATTGAAGTCCAGGACCGTGGTTACGTAGTCTATAACTTCTGCTTTAACATTATTAGCATTTAGAATATTGGCACGCTCTGTATCATTTCAATGATTCTCTCAGACGCAATGACGATTTTGCCGCCATCTCTCTACCTTATTATGTATATCCAAGGACAGAAGTTAAAGTTGAAGTTGTTCACAGGGCACTAGTCACACACACATGCCACTCTTTGGATTCTTTTAAGTTGAGGGAGGTAGCTTATTTTGTCTAGCGCCGGCCACCAAACGATGACTCCGTATTGGTCTGAATATACGGCTATATACAACCAGTGCATTATTTTCAAACTGATTCCCCATCTGAGGCCCGAGATCCTTTTGCAGGAGTAGAGTGCGGTAGCGGCCTTTTTAATAAGTTCAGGTAAGTTTAATTTCCAACTCAGTTTTCTATCCCAGAACCAGACCTAGGTACTTGGCGCTGTCGGAGAAACTGAGGCGGATTCCCTTTAATTTAGGTGATTCGATTTGAGGAATTCAGTGCTTCTTCGTGAATAGCACTAGCTCTGTTTTACCCGGGTTAATATTTAGGCCGCAATTATTAGCCCATTTGTACAGCAAGCGCCGATCCCATCAAGTCCCGTATAATGTTGGGAGGTATTTCCCAGTAAATAAAATGGCGATATGGTCTGCATAGGCTATAACTTTACCGCCGGTTTTCTCCAGGGCTACAAGTATTTCATTTACTGTTAGCAGCCATAGCTATACGGCGAAAGTACCTACTCCACCCTGCGGAGTGCCGCGTTGCATTGACCTTCTCAGTTTGCAGCAGCCAAGTTCTGAATTGATAACACTGTTTAACAACATTTGGTAGATCCAGAGACTTAGACTAGCGTCAATTCGCAGGTTTTCAAGTGCGTTAATTATAGCTCTCGACTCTATACTGCTGAAAGCCCCTTCGATGGCTAGGAAGGCTACCACTGTAAATTCCTTGGCTGCTAGTGATTTTCCACGGTGCCGACAATGGAGTGCACAGCTGTCTCTACCGACCTGACCTTACAATAAGCGTGTTGGGATTGCGAGAGTTCCTGCCTTGATGTTGTGGCGAATATACAGATTTATCAGCCTCTCAGCGTCTTTAGTATTTGCAGCAGAAAAGTGAGAGGCTTTCCCCTCTTGGGTATAAAAACCACTTTCATCTCTCCTAATACTTAAAGAACATAATTTATTTAATTCTCTAAAGTTTGATGTTGAAGCGCATCATGTTTGAATCCTATTTTATATCTCGCGGATGTTGTCGAGATTTTATATCTCACGGATCTCGAGAGAGCAACGAGTGCTATTCATCGTTAATCTGCGCAACCCCTGGCGAGTTTGGGAGTGATACCAAATCTTTGTATGACATCAATGCAAAGATGATGACGATGAGTATCTGTTTGAATTTAGTCAGCATTATTAAGAATTAGTTATAGTGTTGGTTGGCTGCGTGGACCTACCGGCTCTAAAATCGCAGTGATAGGGGCCTAATGAGTTGGTTGACAAATTATTTCAGATGATTTTACAGTACGGCAACGGCAGACAGGATCTTGATTGAAATATGAAGGGGGACCATAATAAAATTCGGTGGAAGTAATCTAGCTCGAGGCGAATACATTGAACTTTTATCTCGTAGTGACCATTATAATGGCCCATTTCAAGCGGATATGTGTCGCCGATTTGTACTCCCGCTATTATTTCAAAACCATTTTTTTTTCGAGTGAGCTATTTAGAGCCTTGGATGTAACATTACAAAGAATCAATTTATACACTGTATGCAAGCCATTAGCCATTACTTGTTGATGGGATCTATTTAAATGCAATGACGCTGTATAATGTAGGTCACGCTCTGCACATGTTACAATTGGCTTTTTTTTCTGTTAAGAGAATATTACCATAGCATAATATTTACATCGAGGAATGTTGGAAAAATCCGCTTCAAGGAAGAGTGACTTCTCAAAACCAGACGAATCGATGTCAAATCCATGCAGTGTCATCAAAACCGGAAAAATCCAAAATTTGTAGATTTATCCAGTTTTCTTTCAACTTTTATTAATTAGAACAACTTAACAAACATTTTAATTAAACAAAAATTCATATTATCGCATACCCTACTCACCCTTTCATTTAATTCATCACACGCATCACATTAATTCATCGACCAGTGTCTATACTTATCGCATTGATCTTCGGATGATGGTCACTTTAAAAAGTATTCTTCAGTCGGGGGTATGATAATTGCCAATTGGTATGCCTGTTTCTCCTTTTTTCCACTCAGATCAAAAGTGTATAGAGAGTGTTGTTATGGGTTTTGCTTATGTTATGCTCGAAAAACTTTTTAAACGTATGGCATTTATTGGTCATTATAGCAATTAAAGAATTAATAAACGGCTTAGAAATAGACCACCAAATTTGAAATAAAGAATTATCTATCTGGATGATATAGACGGCCTTTTTGTCAAACGAGGATATTTTCAATTGAAAATGAACGCGTTCCATTGACCGCTGCTGGACGTCTAGCACACTATATCCTAAATGGAGGAATGGACGCTAGAGCTTTAGCGTTACCGGAAGAAAAATTACATTTAGTAGATACGTTTCTTTTCAGTAAAAAAATTAATTTGTTTCCCATGAAAAAATATGATTGAGTTTTGATTTATTTCATTCTGAAATTAACATTTTTTTTTGTGGATAGCTACTAAAAAATGTTCCTGAAAATGATCCAATTGCCGAATTAGCTTTAGCACTTTAGTATCATTTTCTTTTTTCTTTCAGCCCTCTGCACTTGAAATTTGCTAATTTCGAATAAAATTTGAATTTTCGAAATTGACCACCAAGCACAATCAACCCCCGAAATCTATAATTTACATTTTTTACCGGTATGTACCGCACATTTTGCGATCGTGTGACAAACAGTCTTCTATTCGTTCCGAAAGTAAACAAAAATAAAAGTGTTATCATCGGCCTGACCGATGCTTTGACACCCTCCACGGCATAAAAGTCATGCAAATTGCCATGCGAGTTGTGGGTAAGCATCATGGGTCTAATATTAATTTTGTATGGGAGGTATCAGAACTACTTGACCACCATAGCCCATAGGACATGGCTAAGTCGATTCAGAATGTGATGCTGATTCAGAATATTATATATTTTATAGGGTCTCCGGTAACTCCTTCTTGGCGTTACAAATGTAATGGTAATGTGAATATACCTACCTGTGGAGGGTATAACTAGGCAAGCCAATTGTTGTTATCTATAAGATATGTATACAGCGGTATAATCCTTTAAGGGGAGAGTCTTGAAGTTCCGCCGAACAATAAATTGTTGGCCATCCATCAAAGTGGGTGGCCTCTAATTAAGAGGTGTAACCGCTTTAAATGCTATAACTTCTAAACTATGATATTAAGTACAAAAATTGGTTTGTACATTTTGAAAAGACAATGTAGTAGCGTATACAAGTCTATATCATTTCGGGTACATCTGTGCAGCTACAAAAAAGTTATGGCTTTGTAAACTCAAAATTATGAAAAGTTGTTGTTTCATTTTTTTACTTTAAATGTTTATTTTATAAATTTTTATTTTTGTTATAAAATTTGTATCCTTGAAAATTTTTCCTAAAAATTATGTTAGATAAGCAATTTTTTTACGTACGATTAACAGAAGTTGTAGTCAAGCCAATTTTTGTCAGACAAAAATGGTCCAACAAAATTAAGTGAGAATAATAAACTAACATAACTATGAGGAATGGTTAACAGTTATTTGTCGAATAGGAAAAAAAGCTTAACAAACAATTATGACAGCTTTTCAAATGCAATGGAAACGCATCATTGTTGGCAAGATTGGAATCGTAGAATACCATGTAGCCGGGTATTCGCTGATTCGTATCAGCGCCTTGTTAATACCGGGTCCATTCTGTGGACTGACGAAGGGAAATTCACAAGAGATGGGGTAATAAACCACCACAATTTGCAGCATTGGTCTGACCTCAATCGCCATTTAATACACACAACACAACATCCTTTCAAAGGAAGGATATATAATTTTTCTGCACAACTTCTTCACAATGTGTTCCTTATTTCAAAGGAGGTTTAGCGTAAGTGCTTGGAAACACTTTAGTAGGGCCGCACGTTCTTCCACAAACAGTTAATTCCCATTACTAACCGCAATTTCTTTGGGTTTTCTTGGAGAACGATTGCCGGAGCTCCTTGAAGATGATGTTCCTCTTGTTCAGAGAAGGGCGATGTTCAACAAGAGGGAACACCGCTTGTTACAGTAGCAGAGTGGTAACATTCCTCAACCATACTTTTACCAAAATCCTTGGCCACCCAGAACTCCGGCTATTAAAGAAAAAGTTTATTTTAGAAAAATATCGAATAATTTTTGGCCATTTACAGTGTGCGTGAAAAGTGAGTAAACACCAATGATGTTTTGACTTGTTTGTGGAGTTTGAAAACCATTTTGTTCAAATATCTATAAAGTATTTTATCTTGCCGGAATGAAATACGTTTTGTTATTGTTATCAAACTTTTTACAGATTTTTGTTTTTTAAGAACCTTTTCAATACTCTAAAGAAAACTTTAAAGGGCTTTTTTGTTCACTCACCTTTGACCCTCACTGTATGTCTGAAAAAATGGATTTCTGTTCGTCGTACTTAAAAAAATTGCTTAACATCATTTTTAGGAATTTTTTAAGGATAAAAATTAAAAAATAGTAAAAAATGTTTAAATAAGAATGTATAAGGAAGAAAAAAATTTCACATTGCATGGAAAACGTAGTTGTATCGTATTTATATCTTTACCTATGACTGTGAGGCTTGCACAATCCATATCTAGACAATCCAATAAGCTTGCTTAACATATTTGCATTTTGTTTCCTCGGATGTGTTCTAAAGAACTTAATTTGTTATTATGAAATATTAATTTTTCCCTTCACCAGTCATTGGGTATCAGCCTATAAGTTTTAGGATCTCGATTGAAGTAAATAGCATCTGTCAAAACTTTAAACGTCAACCACTTAAATTTGTCACACACTTTATTTTCGTTGTAAAATTGTATCTAAAATAAACGCTCTTATTGTGATTGTCGGTCAGCGTACTTCACGATCACGACAATTGTCGACTGCGTCGATTGATTTTAGCTATTCGTACGCACACATTTTTTCCACTTCCAAGAAAAAGCATCGATCAGACATTTGTAATCGACTACAAGCGACTGTCAAATCGACAAATATCGATCGCAATCGACAATCACAGTTCTCGATCAACGATTAACAATCGACACTCACAATAGGGGCCAAAATAATTTTCCAATTTATTTCTATTGTTAGCTCTGTATCAAAAAAGGATAAAAACACCAAACAAAATTTAATCCTAATTTACATATTTTAAACAACTGGGGCCTTACCAATATCATTTTTAACCTTCAACTTAAGTATTCTGTGGGTCAATAATAGGAAACTCTCGCCATTGTAACTTGACGTAAAAAAAGTTAGCTTTCACAATAGATAGGTAGGTTGTAGGTAGAAATGGCAGTTCAAGCATGAATCCAATTAGAACTAGATGTGCTGTTTTGTTACCACGACCCGTGTGACCTATTTTTTAATGAATGTTGAGGATGTGATCCTCCCTGTGGAGTTGAGAAAGCGGATAAGATCCTATATCCTTTTGGTCTAGATGTCGCTAAGGTCGTTAAAGAATTGTTGGTTCAGTGCGCAAAATCTGGCTTTTGTTACTTGTTAGTGCCGGACATTTGCAGATTTGTGTATTATTTTTTTCCTTAACCGCTCCTAGCGGTATGTGGCTTCGACACTAAAAATTATTATGATTTCATATAAGTACCACGCAATAATGTTCAATTTGTTATGTCAAAGCGAATTTATTTGCCGAAATTTTCGGTTCCACATCGAAATATGTATATGTATATGTATATTAAGCACTAAGCAGTGATGCTGATGAGGATGACTAACAATGCTGCAAAAGGGTGTTTGAAAACAACTGGACACAATGCGGTATAAAAAGATTCGGAAGCCAACTGAAATTACAAGTTACGAGCTACGAAGTTCAATAAATTCTTAAGCGCATTCATTATGAAATTTCCAACAACAGCCTGCCATAACTAAGTATTATTTCATTTAGTGCATCCATATACTCGGTCCTTGACACCAGCGGAATAAAACAATTCACGTGATAACCGAAAATACACTTTCATTTCGCTCTCAATTAAGCCATTCATTTGCATTGGCTTGTAAGTTGTAATATTGTGATTTTGATTTGTGAATGCCCGGCATTGTTTCTGAGTCCACTCATTCAGACTGCCAGCCAGCGCCAGCGGTTCAGTTGAAAATGGAGCACTTCGAAGTGATCCGAATCCGATGCAGGTTCATTGAATTCAACGAAATAATTCTCAGATCTTTGCAGTACACACTGACACTGAGCAGTTAACAATCGATTCACGTAATCGATCGATGCTGTCCTTGTCGAATTGTCACCACAAAATGTGTGTACGATACCTCAGAGCTGCGACTACGATCGGAAGTCAATTGATGTCGTCGAAGTCCAATGATGTTTACTGAATACTGAATGAAAGTGCATAAAGCATACCCCACAATGGCCGGCAGTGTGTTTTCTTTGTGTGGAATATTTCAAGTTGAAGTTCAAGATAATCAAACTGAAATTGAAAGTGTCCGGTGTTCGCATGGTGACAAAGATGTAACAATGTACGATATCGTTTTCGGCGAGTCATTATTCTGCTGTCGATTGATTTATTAGTTTTATCGATTGAAATGCCATAAAATAAAGAACAGATAAGTGGTCTTTATTAGACGTTAATTCGATTGAGGTTTAACGATATAAATATGTACAGTACATCAACAACAAGCGAATTCGCGATTATGAAGGCTCTTTCGCATTCCATTCCAATGATGGTTGTGCGTTATTGACCAATTATTGTTTTTCGTGTATGAATGCGGTTAAGAGTGGTGTACCTACAGCTGATTTTATAATAAGGTGTAGGTAGCATCCGATTATTGGACCTATTATAATATTAATTAGTAGAGGGCTTAGAGTGTCATGTTAAGGGCTTATCTTCTTAGAAGACTATTGTTGTTATTTTTCCAAGATGACGTTGTTGTTGAATTGACTCATGTTTCTATCACTTTCTTATATTTAGACAATTAATACTACATATAATAATCTCTAACAAATTTCTTTATTAGTTTATCTTTATTAGTTATCAGTTGCGATTTTCTTTTCAAGCGATTACCATTTTTTTAACCTTTTTTTGTATTAAACTTTGAATTTGATTGGTCTTGCTTTATTCACCAATTACCTACCACGGGCTTTTTCAATGTTTGGTCCCAAGACCAGGGAAATAAATTCCAATTAATAATTAAATTCGAATTGGATTTTACGTCTAAGGTCACTTGAATTTGTTACGGGACCGCGACTTGCAAGGAAAAATGGTACTCTGGGTAATCACAGAATCTGTCGTATTCGGAATTTTGCTACGAACCCCGAAAGAACTATCACAGAATCCGTTGTAATGGAAACTTTTCCACTACGACGATTTAAATTCGTAGTAAAAATGTTCACTACGACCGATTCTGTAATAGTTCTTTCTTTCTTTCTGTGTTCACCCAAACTGTTTGCACGTGTTGCAGGCAGAGGCCAAGTGACAAAAATGCGCTTGATTTCTTAAAAGATCCTAGAACACAAATTATGGACTATAATATGTAAAATTTCGATGAATTCGAGGAAGAACTTATGTACCTTAGTGAAAGGTTAACGTCCGCTAACGAAAACTTTAAGCCGTATTATTCCCGAGAAAATGATGGATAATCAACGCACACTCTAGACATAGCATGAGATTGGCGATATTATAACTTCTGTCACGAAAATTGTCAATTTTTGACATGCTGTCGTCACAGAATTCTACTCATCAGATCGTCATGTAAATGTCATTCGTGAGTGTGTCAACTCCAATTGACACCTGTGCAGTCATGCGGATATACTCGCATGCTCCTCGAAGAAGACGCGGTAGCCATTTATCCAGCTGTCTATTTTGGCATTCGGATTATTGTAGTTTAGTTCTTCCTCTTTTTGAACAGCTCCAATTACAACCATCTGTTTGAGTGCATTTTGTTGGGAAGAATGGAAGGCAAATTACTTTGCCGCAAAATATGGCTGGAAAAGAAACTTAGTATACTGTCAACAAACTGGCTCAGTTTCAGCCCACAACGCAGACTTATAGAAAATATGCTAAAAGCCTAGTTGCAGAAGCCAGGGCAAAAGCAAACAGATTTTCCAATTTGGTTAGGTAGGTACCTACTCATACTGTTTTTTTTAAATCTTCTGTAGATCAATAAAGGGCGCTGGGACTCTGGCGCTGATGAACGGAACTAACGATGAACATTGACTGTATAGACTTTCACTTTTTGGGTCACAAATTCAACTACATTAGGGGTTTTTCTTTTTTAGCCTGAACGTTCAAATAAAATGTTCGTGCTTCTAGCTCAAAAACATCACAGCTCAGAATTTGTGTTTCTTTATTTGTTCAAAGAATGATCAGAGCGCGCTCTATGAGCTCAGAATAGATTGACTGAGCAGGCTGAGTAAAAAGCTGATTGCGCACTTACAGTCACATTTGGCAGAAAAAAAACAGCATAAAGAAAATAGCTGAAATGGCGGGCGAGCCTTGTTTTTCTGTCACAGAATGTACCTAAACTAAATTAATAAATAACAATTATTAAATAACCATATGACAGCTATGTCCTCAAGTGTGTTTCGTAAGCAAATCAGAATGATCTGAGCACGCTTGGTTCAGAGCACGTTCAAAATGCTCGAGCTCAACTCTGAACTAAAAAAGATAAGCGCCCATTTTTGCATAAAGCATAATAAACTAGTTATCTAGCCAGATGCCATAATAAAATCAGCTGTAAACATCGAAAACCCATTAATCAATAATAAAAATCAGCAACGCCATTGATTGCAAATTTTCGATTGTGCTTATGACCTTTCCCGCGTGTATACGCAATAATTAAAGTGCAATGAATTATTTAAGCCATTTTGTGTCGAAAAATAAAGATAAATTAAGATAAGGAATACGAATATTCTTTTATTATTATATTGTTTCGTCAATGAAGATATTTTGTAAAGGCCTATCATCATTCCGTTGTGGATTTAAATAGAAATGTCCTTTTAATGACATCGATTTAAAAAAAATTAATCCCCATTCGCTGTCGATTTTTCTTTGATCTGTCTACTTCAAAGCTTTTGACAGTTCTTTCACCTTTTACTATGTAGGTACACGAAATTTTATATCTTATTCTCTCGATGCCACCTCTCATTTAGGTACGATTTTTTTCGGTTTATGTTTATTTTGTAAAAATACGTACGAATTTTTTTTTGCTTATTTTCTTTTTATGCACGACTTTAAAAAAAATGGCAATAGATCTGTCTAAATCTAAAAACAGTTTTTCAAACGATTTATATACATATAGAAATTCTAATAAATTTTTATCGAAAGTTTGAAAAAAAAAAAAAACTGTCAAATTTAATTATAAATCCACAGAAATAATTGGACATTAGACGTTCCAAAATCCCCACATATCAATAAAATACATATCAAATCAACCCAGCAAAGCAACCTTCGAGGTGTCAATAAAATGAACTGAGTGCCGTTGATAAATGCGCAAAACAATTTTGTCGGAACAATTTTGCAATAAAAGACGTATACAAATAAATGTTTATGATAGGCACGAGCAAGCGTATCGTTTACTGATCGGGTCTACCCGAGTATAATAAAAGGGTATGCCATTGACGGTATAAAATGTCAAAACTCGTAAAAATATTTCAGTTGCATTTGCGTCAATGATAAATTAAACACCAAATCATAATAATGTCCTTTTAATTGAAATTGCATTATTTGTTGTTTAATTTAAAAATGTAAATCAAAAATGCAGTAATGTTGTTAAAATTGCTCATGGAAGTCAGACAAATTAAACCAGTTTTAAAAGGCTCACTAAAAGAAAGGCTTATACACTAAATTATTTAAGAAACGGGTCAATAACATGCGAACTGGTGGTATAAGAACTGCCGGCATTCGAGAGGAAGTTACAAAACGTGTTCGTTTCTTGCTCTTTTTCTCGTGGGGTGTTTTCAAAAATACTTTTGAATGCTATGCAAACGATAAGAGGTGTGTTAACCCGAGCCTGCTTTAATCCCTGACTTTGTTTACTTTTGTTTTTTTTTTTTGCGCAGAGAATACTAAAAATTATCATAACCACTTAAATATGAGAATTTACCAAGTCCACTAATAAAATCATCTAAAATTTAAAAAAATTTTCAACACGTAAGAATTGATTTATATTTGCCTTAAGTTGGCTGTTATATTCATAATTTAAATGATCCGAGACTGGTCACATGCTTAAAACAACTTAAAATCCATTTTCGCTGGTTATCAGAAGATTAATTTTATTTTGTAATAGACGCATTTTCATCTAATCTGCACAAACTTCAGGATTAGGGAACAGAACAAATTTTGCGAACAATTAAAACCAAGACACTCAATGCCAGCTTGAGCCAACTTAAATGAAGACTCGGATTGGGGTGATTCATCATTGGCCGCGTTCCATTGACCGCTAGATGACTAGCGCGCATGCCAAACTCCATATAAAAAAAACTGACATTTCATAATATGTGCTCGAGTTCTAGCGCAAATGCTGAAATGTCAGTTTTTTTTTTATATGGAGTTTGGTATGCCGCTAGTCATCTAGCGGTCAATGGAACGCGGCCATTATTTTGGGGCCTTCTGTAGTTCTGTCAAAAAATTAAATTCTTGTAAAATATAAGATCTCGCGAAAAATATTTTAAAATTGATTCTAATTGTTTGGATCGTCTTAAAAAAAGAAAGAATATTTTTAGTCCCGGCACACTACGCAAAGGCCTGACTCCTCTGATACAAGGGTTGACCCATTGACCCACTTTCGTCCTCCATCAATTTCACCATCGCAGGATTCGTCGTCCTTCGGAATCATTTTGCCACAAATTGCATTCCCTTTAAATACCACCATTTTCATCTATGAATTTTGATTGACATTAACAACAACTCGTTGACAAAGTCACTTTGGTAGGATTGATAATGATAACTATACTTCAGACTACACCACTAATTCATGATCAAACTCTTTTTAAGTGATTGGCCGGGTTCCATTGACCGCTAGATGACTAGCGCGCATTCCAAACTCCATAAAAAAAACTGACATTTCAGCATTTGCGCTAGAGCTCTAGTATATATTGTGAAATGTTAGTTTTTTTATATGTAGTTTGGCATATCGCTAGTCATCTAGCGGTCAATGGAACGCGGGCATTGTTGCTGAATAGTTTTGAATTCTGACAGTCCATTTTGATTTCCCCTGTAAGGAAATGAACCTTGCGTTTCGATTTGTCAATATGACCAAGTGACCAAGTAAAAGTCCGCCAACTGATGATTAGAACGGAGTAGAAGACCAACCAATTTGTTTCCTAAAAGCAGAGTTGCTTCGTCAATTTTAGTCGATTTTCATACGCTTACCTAACACGCAAGACCAAAGATAGGCTTTTGAAAAATTCTTCATCATAGATGATAAGATCCACAAAGATGCACTTAGCTGGAGCGATGTGGCCGAGCCAATGTAGTCGCGGTTATATCTTCACCTCCATTCGCCATCCTCGCACACAGAAACAAAAGGCAAAAATCCGCCGAAGTATTTTTCTTTCGAAGTATAGGTATCAGCTCTCCCTTCCAGCACTCGGCGCCATAAAGCAAAACTGGCAGGATAAGGGTTTTGTAGAGCACACTTTTCGTCCTCAAAGCCAGAAGTTTTTAACCCAGTTATTTTGACAACCCGAAGTAGCAACGGTTTCCTAGGGTAATTCTTCGCCAGATCTCCACTAGAGTGTCATTCGTAGAGTTCATGTTTACTCCGAGGTAGGTGAACTCCTTAACTACCTCGAAACTGTTGCTATCAATAGTGCGGCGTTTTGTCCTAGGCGGTGGACAGATGCTTATTTGTTTGTTGATAGCATTAGGTACTTAGTCTTGTCCTCATTTACTTAAAGGCCAACGGATTTCGCCTGTTCTTCAATCACCGTGAACGCTTCTATCACGGCACGCTGGGAGCGACCGATGATATCAATATCGTCCGTATACCCCAGCAGCTGAACGGACCTGTTGAAGGTAGTGCCTTCCGTGTTGACACCACCTGCCCTGCGAACTATCTGCTCCAGTACAAAATTGAAGAAGTCGCACGTTTGAAATAGCTCGGTGGAACTACTTTCGAACGGCACGTTGCAGGGCGTGCTTTCCAACGTCACGCGACCCATCTGAATCAGCTTTGCCGGGATTTCGAATTCGGCCATATTTGGTCTTGCTCCTGACGATGTATGCTATCATACGTGGCTTTAAAGTCGGTAAATAGGTGGTGAGTTTCGACTTAAAACTCGTTGGTCTTTTCCAGGATTTGCCACAGTGTGAAAATTTGGTCTATAGTCGATCTGCCGGGCCGGAAGCCACACTGGTACGTACCGATAAGTGTGTTGCAGAACGGTTTTCGACGTTCACACAGTACGTTGGATAGGATCTTGTATGCGACATTAAGCAGGGATATGCCTCGATAGTTTTTGCAAGACATATGATCGCCTTTTTTGTAGATGGGGCATATGGAGCTGACAGTCCAATCATCCGGCATTTTTTCTTCCACCCATACTTGGTTAATGATTTGGTGCATGCTCCCTACCAAAACATCACCACCGTATTTAAAGAGCTCCGCTGGTAAACCATCAGACACTGTGGCGTTATTGTTCTTAAGCTTAAAGTAAGCTTAAAGTAAAATAACTGTAAACAATAATATTGCAGGTTTCCTATTGCCAGTTGCTTAAATTGATTGTTGCCGCAATATAAGAGCCGACTAAAGAAATATCGGTCCATGATTCCAACAGCACATAAAGCACACCAAACAGTGAGTCTTAATGGATGTAACGAAGTCTCGACAAAGGCTTCTGGGTTTTCTCCCTTACAAATTCGACAAATTTTGCCGAATCAAGTTTGGCGAACCCGAACCATGGTTTTCATCGTAAAATGGCAAAACGTACCTACTATAACCACAAATAAATTTTCAACTATGAAATTGACAACCTGTAGAAACAGTGCTGCCAGTTTAAAAACCAAACCTCTAAAAAAACACCCTTTACATAAATTACGCTTGTGTAAATTCTTCTTCAGTTCTGAATTTAAATGAAGAAGCAAAATCTTCTTCTCAGAATCATCTAAAGAGTTTTTTTTTGTGTCAATGGGACGGTTTCAGGAGTGTATTTTTTGATTCCGGACGCTCAGTTTGCCTAATGGAAAACGGCATTGACATTACTAGATCTACAGAGGATTTCATCGATTTAGTTCTAGTACATTATTTAATTGTCGTTTAGTG
Source organism: Cheilosia soror (assembly GCA_949372485.1). NCBI lineage: Eukaryota > Metazoa > Arthropoda > Insecta > Diptera > Syrphidae > Cheilosia > Cheilosia soror. The sequence goes on from OX443561.1 coordinate 121,532,625, forward strand.
ATCAATTAAACGCGGCAAATGCTAGCAATTTCGATCACAGGCTCATTCACAATCGCAACTACTATAACACACAATAATGTCATCCATCATTAAATCAGACAATAAAGAGGAGAAAAAAGATGTTGACAGAAAGGGGAACTCGAACAGCAAGTGCTACCAGTTAATATTCTCCAGTAGACAGTTATTACTAAATTACCATTTCACTGCGACCAAAAAAAAAATAATTGCTAATTAGTGCTAATGTAGGGAGGATATAATTATAAAATTCAAATTACATTCCGTTTTTATTTATAACCATACGATTTGAATGAACTGGTGATGAGAATGTGTATGTGTATAATTTCCATCAGCATTAACAATACTTACATTATTTATTCTCACTTTCGCTCCTTTCGTTAAATATAGCCTAATCGATATAGCAAGGGTTAAAAAGCTAACATTTTATTCTCAATGTGCTGTTGATAATTCCGATCTGATGACGGGTATGAAGGATTAAGAAGATATTTTTGCATGAGGACGATAAAGTATAAATGTTAAAAATAATTAAGCAATATTAAATTTTGTGGTAATATTGTTGTTATGGGCCAGGTCACTTCATCACTCGCTTATGAAATCACCAGTGTTGTAATTAATTATTTTTGTGGCGAGAGATTTTGAGCAAAAGTATAAAATTTATTACACATTTTTTTATTATATCATAAAAATTGATTTTCTTAGCTCCTTGTAAACCCCATATTAGTGAAGAAGCTTGATCAAGAACTCGTTCGATTTAAACAAAAGTACAAGGGTTTATTCACCGCATAGCTAAGCAATAAGGAATTGATGAATGTATACAACCGATAGCTCGAAGCCTTGTTGCTATTTTATTACAGGTGTGTAATATTGGTAATAAAACGTATTTAGAAACAAATCATGGGCTTGTTAATTTTTTTTTAAATTACGTCTATTACAACCACGCAATATGAAAGCAATAACTGATAGGTAGACGAGTTTGGAGATAGGACTATCTAACTAACGTGAATTTGTGGGAGTAAATTGTTATTAACTAATAAATACTCAGATTAAGAATAGAAATAGAATATTAATTGCTGCACTTTCCTTTTAATAAAGTTTAGTGCGATTTATTGTAAAACTTTGACACAAGCCACAAAGCTAATGAAAATTGTATTATCACACCATTTAAAAAGAATGTATTTTTGGATAAATGACTCAATCGAGTTTAAAAAAACACACATTCAAAGTTCACAAATGGCCATGGGTTAACTTGCTATCGAAACAATTGAAATCACAAGATAATAGGTATGCACGCTAGTACATTGGGGTCAATAAAAGTTGAATGAAACTGGTCGTTAACATTATTATACCTCGATTAGTTGGGGGTGTGCCTGAAACGAGAGTAATTTTTATTATTTTGATATACAAAGTATAGACAGCTTTTAGAATATTTATTCGAATGACGTTCAGGACTACTTTACAACTTTTCAGTTAAAAAAATAGGCATACAATTTATTTATCAATATCACCTACCCTATGTAACACTAGATCAATGTAATCAAGGTAGAATTTGTAATACAAACACGAACTTCCGGTAATTGAAAAACAAAAGCCAATTAAGGTGATAAAATGTTACCTCAAAAACATCAACAGATAATGGCGGTAATTTTCGTATAATTTGTAAAAGTATTGTGCATAGTTGTAAAATTCTTGTTAAGAAGAAAATGCAAAATGGGCAAAAGTTAGAGCGTGTGATAATAATAGACGTATTATTTATACAATGTTGAAGTGCTAAGATGTTATGGGACATAATTAATATGTACTTCGTACCTAAAATGAACAACATTCTACTCGAACTAGCTATACACAAATTAATTACAAAATTTCACTTCGAAAGAACTTTTCTACAGATGCAGGAAAATCGCATTTATTTTCAATCCACCGTAATGAATTTGGAAATGCTATCTCTTTCACAGATGGACAATCGTTGTTATATACACGTCAAAAACACTTGTAGAAAAATATTAACAGACTAGCTGGACCCGTGTTCGCCTTGCTCGCTCGCACAAAATTATATTTGGTTCATTTAAAATTACACTTTGAGTGTTTCATTGAAATCTCTGTCCAGTAGTTTTCGCACTTTTAGGAGAAAAAGAAAATTCCTCCCTCTCCTAGATCTTGATACTTATTTGTAATAGGTACTGCATTTACTTTCCTTTGTTTCCCTCTTCCTATAGAATCCAAGCAACAACCTACCTACCTACCTACACTGTTACCATACCGATACCACATATGAGAATGAAGTTCTGAAATGACTGCGAAGACAAATCAACCCTTTTCGAATGTTTAGTATATGTATGCTAGGCTTGTTTTGTTTTTGTTTGTCCTGTCGCACGATCGCAAAAGTATAAACATCCATTTGTAGCAAGGTATAAGTGTATGTATATATTTTCACTTCAAAAAATACATTTTGGCTAAAAACGGTTTCTAAGGACGTGGCTTTAAACGACATAGCCTATAGCAGTCTCACAGTCTTAAGGAACATTTTAAAAAAAGTTTCATCGAAATCTGTACAGTAGTTTTCGAGTTTTTAACGGCCAAAAAAATTCCTACAGATTTATTATATGTATAGATTTTATATGTGCTTAAAGAGTTTAGTTAAAACAGTGCACGATCACTTTTCAACTTTGACAGATACTTTTCTTAGACACCGAATTTAAATTTTGCAATATTTGCTTTTTGAACATAACAAACAGTAAGCTGGACTACCGTGATTAGATTTTTTCTACTGCGCCACCTCTTGCGAATGTCTGGATAAACACCTGAGAGTATACTTTTTCTGGAAAAGCTTCTCAATTTAGCCGATCGGACTTGGTATACAATTGTAGGTTCATCCATTCGTCCCAAAAAAGTAAAATTCACACAAACGAGGATTGTTAGAAGCTAAGCTAAGGGTGCTTTTATATGCACCTTTTGCACCATTTCATGTAAAGAGTGTCCCATAATTCACGAAAATGTAATTTTGATAGAAAATATTTACAGATTTTTAATTAGAAAGCTTACATTTTTAATTGATTCATAGATTATACAGATTGGGGTTATGTATGGGGAACAGCACATCAGATAAATGGCCGCCACGACTTTGCTGGCAAGTACGTACACTAACTTTTGGTAAAATTTTCAATGACCGTTTCGCATAAATGTGACTGAATTTCATTAATACACCTCCCAATTTCCTATTTCAAGGTGTTGATGGTCGTGGGCTTCTTTGCATATACCTTTGACTTCAAAAAATCCCAAAGAAAAAAGACCAATGGCGCTAAATCGCAAGATCTGAATGGCCAATATTCTGATCTCAAAAACGGCCGATTATACGATTAGAAAATGACTGACCAGCTGCATTTTCGAAGAAGAAAGGTCCGATAATGCCTACAGCCCAAAATCCGCACCAAACAGTCAGGTGTTGTGGATGCATTTGTTTTCTGAACCCCAAATGCGACAATTTTGACGTTTAACGAAGCAATCAAGATGGAAATGTGCTTCATCACTAAAGATGATTTTGTTCGAAAAATCAGCATCCACTTATCGTTGTTTCAAAATCCATTCAAAACGAACTCTCTTAGCGGTGCATGGTCCAGTTCTTAAGTCAATTGAACTATCTAAGCATAAAGTTTCAAGTCTTTCGTGAGAATTTGCTGTAGAGAGCTTCTCAAAATGCCCAATTCTTAACAACGGTGCCGTTATGATGTTCCTGAACTGTCAGCAATATTTTCGCGAACTGCTTTGATGTTTTCTGTTGAACGACTTGTGATACAGGATACCCAGAGTGGCCAAAGTGCTTAAGATCATTAATTGATCCATTTTTTCTGAGTTTTTCAATCATTCTCTTCACAGTTGATGGTTTTAAATCACTATGACGGTCATACTTTGTACGACCCTTAAGGACTGCACCTGGCAAACCTTCATTATTATTATATTATTGCTAAACAATGAAAATGCGTTGTTCTTTTGTATAGCGATCCATTTTTACTGACCCCTAACTGTCAGCTGTCACATTGTTATATTTTTTTGCGTTGGCATCACTGTACTATTAAATGAATTATGGGACACCCTTTACATTATATAGTTATTTATTTATGCTCCACTTTACTTACTTATACTATACATACTTAGTTACTTACTTAAGGTGGCGCTACAGTCCGAGGTGGACCTGGGCCTCAACCAACAAGCGTCTCCAGCCAACGCGAACTTTACCCAGCTGTTTCCAGTTTGGCACGCTATACGTTGGTTAAGGTCTCCTTCCACTTGCGTGCGCCAGCTGAGGCGCAGTCTTTCTTTACTGCGCCATCCTTAGGATGAAGGATTTGAGGACACTTCGGGGCGGATCATTCGCGTCCATTGGCTCTACATGACCCAGCCATCTTGATGAACATTCACTCTTTCGTCTAGGTCGATGTCGCTGTACAGCCCGTACAGTTTGTCGTTGTATCTCCTTCTCCATTCAGCGTCTAAGCAGACGGGACCGAAAATTACTCGAAGAATTTTCCTCTCGAAATAACCAAGGGTAACCTCATCCGCTTTTGATAGAGTCCATTGTCCATGCCTCTGCGCCGTAGAGAAGGACTGGGACGATTAGGGTATTATAAAGGGTCACACTATGTAGTTGTTCGAGAGAGGGTTTTGCCACTCCGTTGCTTTCGCAGCCCAAAGAAACAGTGATTGGCAAGACGTATTTCTCCTTTAATTTTAGCGCTGATGCCATTGTCTGAGTTCATAGGGGAGCCTAGATAGACAAAGTCGTTAACCACCTCAAAGTTATGTCTACCTATGGTGACAATCTGTCCGAGACGTGTCGGTGTTGCTTCACTTTAGCCATATAAGAATCTGATTTTGCAGCTACAAGTTTTTTTAGCTGTCGTTATGTTTTTTCTATATCATATTTGATGTCCGCAGGAACCATTTTTAAAGATTTTGTTAGGCTTCAGCTATTGTCAAAGCTACGATTTACTTAACTTTCGTCAAAGGCTTGAAATAGAAAATTAAGTCATGATATGAAATCGCATATTGAATTAAGCTAGATTAATGCCATTCTATCATGTTCTCCATTTTAAATATATGTAAATGTACCTACCTAATAATTTTTTGTAACGACTTTTGCCAGCTGAATCAAATTTAGAATACCATTTCAAACAGGACATCAACTGTCACTTTGTTGATAGAACTAAAGATGTCCGATCGCTGATACTCGTACAGTCGTAGTTGGAAACACCTGATCCAGTTGTTTTTAATATGCATACTCCCCAGGCTGGCATTTCTAGTCTCGTTTGTTCACCTGCACTGCATTATTATCTAAATACCTCCTAACTCACGTGATAGTAATCAACTTGTTGTATCCAAACGGTGTTACGGCGATATTAGTGTACAAAGTTGCAAAATGATTGGAATGGAATTTAGTTCCCCCAAGCCAACCAAAGAATTACCTCTATACTATAAGGTCTCTCTAGACTTAGACTATAAGACGTGGTTTTAACATCGACTACCATTTTTAAGCTAAATATGGTCTGAACTAGTGATGAGAAATCGATCAAGCATAGTAGGAATTGGGACCGGGAAAACAAGTTGCCACCTTATTAGCTGATAAAATGGTCAATGAAGATTTTTCGTATTTTTTTTTTTTCAACTGCACAACAACTTGTCACACAAATTGGCCGTCATTAGTTGCATGGCACGCGTATTTCGTGTTCAAATTAATGTACAAGTGTCACTAGTGTACGCTTCAAATTGATAAACTCTCTTTGTCATCTTGCGCACTTTCACCCTTTGTTGATTGATTTGCAGCTGAGATATCTAAAAACTACATGAACGGTGAGGTGCTGCAGGTATGCATTTACCAATCACCATTGGAATTGGATTTATTTTTATTGGCCGTATGTTGGACTACTTTAATGCGTCGCGCATGCGCAGTGGGCACGCATTGCAATGTGGGCTTGGGCTGAGAGCTTGTAAGGTTTTTCAAGTATGAGTTAGCGCGCTTTGAATTGTGCTCGATGGTAATTTGTGTCACTGAGACACACTCAATACTCATGCCAACATTGATAGTCGCATAAGGAACAATAAGACAAGGGTGTGCAAGGAACATTGAACTAGAAGAAATCATGGTTGAGAAGAAGCAACCTTCTGTGTCAGAGAATTATTTTTACATAAAGATTAGATTTATTTATTGAATGTGTTTAAGAACTCTATAAAGACATTAGGCTCCTTAGCTTTTCATTCCAAATCGAGTCTTTCATGCAGTATGAGTACGATGATTGGCAGTGGGATTTTAGGACTAGTAGGTACCTACAATTTTATGCCGAGTCCGAACGGCTTAATTGAGAAACTTTTTCAGGATAGTTATACTTTCGGATGTTTGTTACACGTTGGCGAGAAGTGGCGCAGTGGAAAAAACTTAAGATGTAATTTGAGTTTTTCCGGGAATCAAAGACCCCTCTGACAGTAGTCCAGCACACTTACTACTAACCACTGACCCACTGAGCCACCGTGTCCGCGAAGAATATACAGTAGTAGTGGAAATAAATTATTGGTCAGTTTAATTGAAAAATGTTCGATCCTATTAGCGTTTACTAGCTTCAAAGGCGAAGATTTAAAAGCGAGTTGTACAGCAACTTCGGCTTGGTCAAAAAAGTGCGCTAGGTCTAAGGTAGCTAGAGCCACTATAGCGAATTGCATAGCAAGAGTTTTTGATTCCCATTCAGATTGTCACATCAGTAAAGAAAGAGATCGTCTTAGATAGAGAACACAAGTGGAGAGGGGCCGACTTCAACCAACTTGGAGTCCGCAACAGTAGTTACATACACACGTTCGTAATATTGATGCAAAACAACCTGGCAATCATTCCTATAGCCATTCTATAAGAGTTAAAGATTTAAAGTATCAAATCTCTCATTGGCTGGTGAATGGAACGCCTCTTATCGTCATCTAACATTTTCACCAAAATTTCAATCTGTTCTCCCAGTTTGCGGAAAACAGACAGCTGGGTGGTTGATTGTGGTTCCGAAGACACGTGCGTCGGTTGTGCCAGGCCTTCCTCTGCAATCCTCTGAGGAGTTGGCGCCTTTTCAATCGGTGACCTCTGCATTGTTGAACTTCTCTGGAGGTAAATATTTGTTGTTGTAATCATGTTTACTGGGTCCCCACTCAGAGCCGTTATCAATATTCGGTTTTTGATCCCATGGTTATCTATGCAAGGAGTGAGGCCATGCGAGGGTTAAGTTAACACAAGACCTTATGGGGTCTTTCGCCAGATTGGTGTTAGACAGGAATGTTACATTTGTATGTACCTACACCACCAACGAAATATTGAGCTTTTTCTGAGGGCTGTCATTGTTTTAACGGCGCTATCAGCATTAGTCTGGAAGTTATTTCAACTGAATTTCACTAGATGCTTACTGAGGTAACAGAATACTACAAGCGTTAGCCCTCAAAGCTACCTTTCCATTTTTTTTTTCAGTATACCGTAATTAAGACCTTACTGGACTCAGTCTTAATGCCGAAAACAACAAAATAAATGTACCGGTGTCAGTGTTCAGGTGAAACGGTAAAGGTGTTAAAATAGAGCACGACTGATCCGCCAAAGGCAGATACATTTCTGTCTCCAAGATTAGATGTTTGAGTATGCCACGTTGTGGCGGGTACATCTGGGTCTCTCCATTTAAATTATTCTGTGGCGTTAGGCAATAACGCCCAAGGAAATAGCGTCCAAAAAACAACAAGATGGAAATAAAGCCCAAAAATAATTGCAGTTTGATACGTATGGGTATGCAAACCCCCTGCTTGGGGTTTCTGCCAAATTTGGAGTATGTGTGAAATTGGATATATTGAAGGTTTTTTTGCAGTACAAACTCCCACCTACTCCAAAATCCAACAGAAAACCCAATCACGGGGGTTACCCAATACTTATTCCACTGTCTATGCATTTCAACTTACTATTTTGGGCTTTACTGCCTTGTCAAAAAAACGAACCCTGGTTCCTTCCCAAACACGAAAATGACGAACAATTTTACAACAACAAATTGTACGAGTTTTTTTTGGCGTTATTTCCAAATCGATTTGGGCGTTATTGCCTAACGCCTTATTCTGTATCCATCGCCACCTTGAGAGGTGGGGGCACTTTGTTGAAGACGGTGCCTATACGACTTGTCACAGAAGTTAAGCGGGGTTCCTGTGACCTTTTAAGCCATGCCCTCCTTTTATGTAGCTCTTGGTGAGGGACTGCGTATTGGGTATTCGCAGCTAACCTGCATATCTGCAGGCCGTTTACCATATCCGCCACATGTGTTCACACAGTAGCCTTTGCCCCCCATTTCCCATCAGTTTTGCACTGACTAATCTCCCAAAGACTCCGAAACATAATCAGGATTAACTACTTCACAGAGCCTATAGCATGATGTGGTGGTCTTCAACCGGGCGACAAGTGGATTGGTCCTGTCACCCACCAAATTTGACATGGTTATGATCTGGGATATGCTAGAATGTTGAAAAGAAAACAAAGCACTGAATTTCTATTAATTCAATGAGAGAAACTTTCCTTAGAGTTTGGTGAACTTCTCTTTTCAAAACTTACTTATGTGTCAGAAAACTAAATGAGGGTTATTATTTGGCACAATTGATACACGGCCTTAACAATCGATTAAGTACTTACCTCCCGGAAATACCAATGCAATCATTTACATCCAATTTTTTGAACTAAACACGGATGTGTTTTCTTACAAAAGTTTTTCACAAGGTAAATGACTTTTGAAAGTACATATAGCCATCTGCAATGCGGGGGAACTTTTAAAAAGTTGTTCTTAACTTATCGCAATCGCCCCTCACAAAGAAATATCTCCGATCGATCAGTTGTATTTCTACTGCAGAAGTATAGTTAATCCGTCATTATGAACTTCCTTCCGTAATAACCACCTATAGGCATAGTGGTAGGCACATAAGCAAGTTACTAGTCAGCACAGTTACCCCGACTAGACCCCAAATAATAAGCACTTGAAACTTATTGTACAAAACGCATACGTACACCTTACAACTATGGTAATTTCCTACTTCATAGACTGTCATTTACAACATCCATGCCACCCAGGCTGTCCATTGACATGCATCTTATAACTGAACTTAATAACACAGGAAAGTAGACAACCACCTGTATGGATAGCTCAAAGTCCCCTTACCAACTAGATAGACTGATTGGCGCAGCGCAATTTTAATTAAACTAAATAAATATTTCTACATTTTTATGCAAATTTTTCACGCTCTCGTTATTTAGATCGAAGCCTTAGGCACAACAAGATGACACTGACATGACACTATAACTAGCGCGCATGCTGTTCCCATTGGGCCAACCATCATCGGATCCAACTCTGGAAATTTTCCACCCAACCGCAAATGGTCATCGCCATGTATGCGACGAATCGATGGAAAATTACCACGTCCGTACCGAAATTGGCCAACGAAGAGTTGCATCGGTTCCCCTAGCCCGAGGCGTACAGTGCACTGGGGCAACGCAACGTAAGGTTGTAGTTGCAACTAGGCGGCGGCAGCGGCGGCGGCGGGGACCTACTTGGGATACAAGAGACTCACAAAAACAAAAAAAACAAAAAGTCCACCTATACCATACGTTAGGATTTCCATAACTGCAGTTCAAGTTGTTCTTGGTGGTGACGACTTTTCATCATTTTTGCGCGATCCTCGTTGAGTTGGGCATGCGCGCACAAGAAAACCTGATCGGACAATCAATTACCATAATTGCGATCGTACATCGTCCATCAAATGACGTGCTGCACCTCGCCAGACATCTGGATGCCATGCGCTGTTTGGAGGATTCTTCTGCTGCTGCATATAAGATTCGCGATTTTCTTCGTCGCAATCGCAGCAATATGTAAGAACGATTCGAATGATCAGAGCTCAATTGCATGGGAATTTATAATTACAGTACGATCAGAAATTTTGAGTAGATTTTGGGTTCATGGTTTTTTCATTAGGTTAAGTGAAAACGTGCTTACTATTGAAATGTGTGCGCTGCGCAGTCATTATGGTGATTATTTGGCGTCAAGGGAGCTGGACTAATAGATTTATAGTGTCGGTTACTGTTGCAAGGTTAAGAACTAGAAATTTGTTACAAATGCATACATTCATATACATAGATAGTCTTTTGTGGGTATCGTATGTAGGTTGTTCTGACAACAGGTTTTAATTCTTGAAAGGTTGCTTTCAATAGAGGTAAATTCTGCGAGACCTTGAAACATGTCAGCTAACGTCTTGTTGGAGTTTTCATTATTCTAGCTGAATAGGCGGCATAGCTCGAGAGCAAAGTCCGCAAACTATTGTAGGTACCATATAAATAAAATTCTATATATTTAGCAGTCCTAGTTCAGAAATGCATTGTGTGGTGAAAACTCTAAAGGCCGTAGTACACGGCATGTAGAAAGCCACATACGTATGTAGCTCTGACGTCAACATCAGAGAGGGCCACATGTCGTACACATGTGTTTGTATGTGTAGCATATCTGAGTGTCACAAAGAGAGCTAGTACACGCCATCATGTAGTCATTGGGACCATAATCTGCTGACGTAAAAATTACGTTTGAGCTACACACGTATGTGGCTATCTAAATGGCGCGTGCATTATGGCCTTTAGCCATCGTAAGATATGTCGAGTTACAGAAATTAAAAACCCGAAATATATACCTGCACATATAAGATTGCCCTATATTTAAGGTTGGTGAATACGAAGGTCAAGCATATATGAAGGTAAAACATTGAGTCACCTAAATATTAATATCTATCTACTATCTAGGTCCTTTTAAAAGGTAACTTGATTTTAGTCAACATCTTTGATATTTGCATTACTTTTAAACGTAATGTAAGGCAAAATTTGAATTTTGCGCCATTTAATAGTATACAGTGATGCCAACAAAAAAAAAAAGATAACAACGTGACAGCTGAGAGCTGACAGTTCGGGGTTAGTAAAAATGGAGCGCTATACGAAAGAACAACGCATTTTCATTGTTGAGCAATATTTTAAAAACTAGTTGGTTGTACCCGCTTCGCTGGGTATGCAAAGTAATATTTGATAAACAAATTGACTTGCAACTCTTGATCGTGATAAAGCCACATACAGTTGGAAAATACTCCGGTCTTCAAATGTATGCCAACGTGATCAAATGACAGATCTTGAGCCTTGTTTACTGTTATAGCGTACGCTAGAATTTATCGGAAATGGAATCATTGTGATTGCATGTCGAAATAATTCTTGCTCTTATCAAATTTCGTTCAGGCTCTTCCATAATCAATCGACTTCAATTGCAGTCCTTTTTTAGGGTTCAAGTTTCTCAGCAACATGATGATGACACGTTGCTTAAGCACATGAGGTGGCTTGCTGCATGGAGTTTGCTGTTTGAGAAATTCAACAGGGAAATTTGGTGCATCATTTGGATCTTCAGTCTTCACTGACAACAGAATCGGCGCTAAAATAGATTTAGGAGTTATTACCAATTAAATCGATTATCTTCCTATTCATCTCTAATGTCTGCGCATTTGGCAGACTCATTTTGAAAGTTCCTGCATTGACATTTGCAGCAAATCTCTAAAAATTGTCTTAATCCAGTCTCCGGTTGATATAATTTCCGTGGGAATTTCAACAACGTCTTCTTCATACATTTCTGCTACCCGGGCAATAATGAGAAAACCCAAATTTTAAAAGCCTTCAGGATTTTGTCAACAGAGATTCCTTCACGTTCAGTTCGTTTTCTCTTTTGTATTTAATTATCGCGAAATAAATCTTCCTATTAAAGTACCTGAGCAGCAGTTAGTAGGTCAGTGATGAAGTCGATCGGGTGAAAAATAAAAATGTACCCGTACAAACTTTGACCCCCCATTAAGGTTTGAATCTTGAAATATCCTTCCTTACTGCTTGTACCTATACATTTTAGAGGAAACCTCTGTGCAAAATTTCAGGTTTCTAGGGCAAATGGTTGGTTTTATTTGCCAATTATTGCCTTTTGAAAACACTTGCCGAGCATTAGTATCGTTGAGTTTGAACCATGAAGAAAATTTCAATATCTGAAAAGTAGGCTCCATTTCATTTGAATAATGAGAAAATTCAAATTTTGAAAATTTATTCAAATACCCACCGCCTACTTTTATTTAAAATGAGAAAAATAAGAAAAGTATGGAGCGTTACAGAATCAGTAAGGGTAAATATATATATGATAATAAAGGTTTGTTCGAACAAAATCATCTTCAGTGACGAAGCTAATTTTCATCTTGATGGCTTCGCGAATTTCTCGCATTTGGGGTTCAGAAAACCTACGAGTAATTGTTGAGAAACAAATGTATCCACAACGTATGGCTGTTTGGTGCGGACTTTGGGCTGGAGGCATTATAGGACCATTCTTCTTCGAAAATGTGGCTGGCCACGCAGTAACAATTAATGGTGTTCGTTATCGTGACATAATAACCCAGTTTTTAGTGCCTAAATTACAAGATATGGATGTTATCAACATGTGGTTTCAACAAGACGGTGCCACATGTCATGCAGCCAGAAAAACAATTCAATTACTACATGGATCATTTCTTATTTTTGCGATCAGAATTGACCATCCAGATCTTGCGATTTAACGCCATTGGTCTTTTTTCTTTTGGGGTTTTGGTTTTTTTTTTTTAAATTAAAGGTCTATGCAAACAAGCCCATGCCCACCAACCATGAAAGAAGAAAGTGCGAGATGTATTAATGAAATTCAGCCACATTTATACGAAACGATCATAGAAAATTTCAACAAAAGAGTACGTACTTTCCAGCAAAGCCGTGGCGTCCATTTAGCCGATGTGCTATTCCATACAAAATCCTAATCTGTATAAAATAAATAAATAAATAGGTGGCGCAACAGGCGGGTAGAAACCCTAGGCCTACCTTTTCGTTTCTATTTTTGGGACGAGTGGAAGGGACCTACAATTTTATGCCGAGTTCGAACGGCTTCATTGAGAATCTTTTTCAATACATACAGTAGAAAAAACCTTAAGATGTAAATCTTTAGGTATACTCCAAGGTATATAGAACTACAAGGTATGATATTCCGCGATTAATTTTTCGTTTGTTCTGCGCATGTACGTCACTTGACGACAATAATTTTGACGTTTCTGTGAAAATATATTGAAATACGGGTAGTTTTCTGTGCGCAAGTTTTATTTTTAATAACAAATAATGTTTTGTGTGCTGTTTTCAGTGTAATAAAATAGTAAACAAATAAATAAATTATTATCTGTTCCCTATGTTTTGTCGTCTGGTGACGTCATTTGAAGAGAGAGAGATGCAAACAAACATAATACCTTGGGTATACTCTATCAATTAACAAAAAATTTAAGCTTTCTAATTAAAAATCTGTATTTTGTATCAAAATTACATTTTGCGTGAGTAATGGGAAACCCTTTATTAGCTGACATTTCGGTGTGTCAAAGTTTCTCAGTAATTGGTCGCGTTCCATTGACTGCTAGAAGTATAGCATATAATATCCCAAGATAGAGAGGAACGCTGTCGCCAGATCTTTTCTGACAATCTTAAATTGGACGTATCAAATTATTTCAAACCGTTTCCAAAACAAAAAATGGAAATTTGAATTCTCATTTTACTTATGCCCAGTTGCACAGTGCAGAGTTTTGTGTAACTTAAGTTTGAGTAGAGACGAACAGATAAGTGTCACTCATGCATATTTTGCGTTTCACAGTCGATTCACAATACTCACCTCAAATGGTACAAAAAACTTGGCAGCACTTAGAAAAATTTTTGTTTTGCAATATATAATTTATTCGATTTTCCAAATGGGTTGTTAATGACAAAAAACCCCTAACTTTAGCAAGAAAAATAATTATTTGTTTAAATGAACTCGTAAAGCCAAAAAAATAACAAATGAACTTGTCAAATCGTTGACAGCTGAATAGCTTGCCACCTGTCTCGTGTGACACTTAAGTGTCCGATATTGGGCACTTAAGTTTTATAATCAAAAATGACGCTATGAAACAGAAATCGAATCTTGAGTTGAATTTGAGGGAGAATGGATACTTCAGTGGGCCTGTGCAACTGGGCATTAGACTTTTGATAGATTTGTTTTGGTAGATCGTTGTTTTTTTCAATCTAGCAGTTAATTTTGCTAGATTGAAAAATTTCCCTAAAAAGTATATTTCTCAATTGTGCTCATAGAGGTCTAGCGAAAATGCTGAATTGTCTTCTTTTTTTTAGTTTGACATGCCGCTATCATGTAAAAGTCAATTCATTTGATTAATTTGACAAGTACGACCTAAGTACGACAATTAGGTTTGTTTCTTTATATATATATCATCTTTATTTTTTTAGTAAGTAATTTCTCAAAATGTCTGGGAGTAGGGGATTCAGATAAAAGGCAGTAATTACGAAAAATGTTAGGAACCGTGTCTGTAGAAAGATTTAGTAATCAAACTACATGATAAAAATGTAAATTGCAATAAGACAAAGTTGGTTTCGACAGGCATAAGTTGAAGAACTCGTTGAGAGTTCCATGAGAATGTCGTCTGACCTATAATATGGATAAGGATAACATAATTTCTATTTTTAATTCCGCAGCGTCTGGAATATATCCACTAAAAACGTATCGTTATTTATGTTCCCCTGAGTTCTATGAGGATCGCTTCAGGCCAAATTTCCTCAGATAACAAAAATGGACGGACGCAAATGATTTTTTTGAACCGAATTGTCCTACCAAATTTTATATTTTACTTCAGGGACATCGCCGAGTGGCCTCTAACCAGAATATGCTTATGTCTCTCTATGTTCCACCAGAACACGAAGGACACACATTTATTTCAAATTCTCACACACTCATTAATGTCACTTGTGATGAATAAATAATTAGTCCAATAAAATTATAAAAATAAAGAGATATAGCGAATAGCCTCGTTGTATTAATTTTGCTAAATTCAAAAGCAGAGCAGCAACAGTCAGTGAACGCAAGGCCAATTAAACGCTTTTTTTGCATTGATCTGGTAAAGACCAGAAAGAAGTTTAAGTACATTTTCAATTAAAATGTTTGCTTCAACAATGGTCCATGCTCCGAAAATGCTTTATTTAAATTTATTATTCAAATCCATGTATGCCAATGGATATTTGGCAGAATAAAGTTCCCAAATACAATTTGAGTCAGCCGCAAGTTTGTCAATTTTATTAAGGGCATGTGAATATCTTTGAGAAATTAAAAGCGAAGCAGCATCAACAAGTGATAATGTATATACTACATGTACGGGGACGGCTCAAGGGTATTTAATTGACGGAGTACAATGTTTTATGGGGCGCTACTAATTTTAATAAATACATTTACATAAATCGCAAAGAATTGGTTGTCATTGAACAAGTTGAACAGTTACCTAATTTGCGCAAACGGCCCATTGTTTAAAAATGTGGTAGACTTTGTAAATTCTCCTTTTAAATTATAAGCACAGACTGCGAATCAACTTACATGTCAATGTCCTCATTTGAACGTTCGTTTGTATACAAAACTAGTCTTTGTATCATTCTTTTCTATATGTGCTGCAACAATTATCGGTAAATATGCCTGATGCTTACCACATTTTGACTAGAGTCGCCTTTATAGTATATAGCCAGTATAGGCTACCTATTCTAATCGGCACTTCTATGAATGATAAGCTTAAATTTGGTAAAAAAAAATATATATAATTGGTTAGCATAAGGTAGGGTTAATGTGTACCACAAGAAATGGCGTCCTCGATAAATATATTAGATATGGCCTACATTATGAGAAAGAATCGTCTTAAATGGTAGTGACTCATTGGGCCTTACTAAAAATCATTTTTAACCTTCAGCTTAAGTTTGTTGTGGGTCACAATAAATAATGTAAAAATCAACGCTACTGTGAGATCGTAAAACTGAACTTGGATACTAAAAATAATCAGTACTGCTTTCCACCCAGCCTAAATATTTCACTGTAAAATTAGGTAATCTCACGATGACATGCAACCAGCTGTCAAGACTCAGGGTATATCAGAAGATGAGATAGAACACATTCGCTCCAGTTGAAGTGTTATAAAACAAATAAAAGTTTACTTCGGTGGAAAATTACAATTATGTAGGTACATCCCACAATCTTTTCGTAATCCATATTTACATTAACAGGGGGTTACAGTTTACACTCTATTATGGACTAACAGAGTCTAATTGATCAAGTTGTACCTGCATTCTGCAGTCGATAACGATCGCGCACGATACCGGTACAACCTTGTCTGCCGCCCCCCCCATCATCACCTCGCCAAGAACTACAGCCCATATTGGGATCAACGATCAATCGATTGATAGTACAAACACGTTCCCACCGCGCGCTGGCTGCTCGCACAGCTGTCAATACTGATCGCGTAGTTCGGGTGCATTAACACGCCACTATACAGTAGGTATACACCTGTTGAACAAACTCCAGTCTGTAGGGCAGTTCGAGCGAAAATGTGCATCTACCTGTGTTGGATCTGCTCCAACACAACACTTTAATTAACCTGAGGCCATGGACTCTAACAAGAGCAACAGCTACTATAACAAGTAACAAGCTCCAGCACCAACCACCTCCATATCCACCTGTACAGCGAAGAGTATCACAGCTTGGACAATACAAAACACCGATCGCTGGCGGTTTTTTCATTCACATTCTGTTAGCCAAAGCGGACAGACGCTTTACGCTTCAGATTTCTACCTGCTGGCTGATTCAAACGCAAAATAAGCCTCTCTAAACCGATATTAATATACCGCACGTGCACTCTTCATGTGCGCTCTTATATAGTTCACTCTCTGCGTGTGAGCGTGTGTATACGAATAAATGCGTTCGCTTAAGAAGTGCTTTCCATTTCACACGCTGTCGTCATAAGTTTGATAAAAAATAAATAAAAACAAGTGCACAAAAAATAATAATAAACGTTCCAGTACCAGTGTAAGCCTTTAGTGACATATAAAGTGAACAGTATTGGAATTTCTTTTGTCATTCGGTGTGTGATCGGCGATTGCTCTCCACCGCCACTGGAACGAAAGCGAAATTAAACGGGAAAAGAACAACTTTCGTTAAGAATTGCAATACGAATTTTGAAATAATTTTTAAACCCTTTTCTTGGATTAGTTTAAGCCGGGTCGATTTGTTTATTTTTATTTTTTGGTTTTTAAATAAATTTTTAAATTGTTACCCGCTAGTGAGTGAGTGTCCTTAAAGAGGATAATATTATTTCCCGTTAACATTAACACTCATACGAGTATCTGTACATCGAAATTGGATAGTGGTGTTGATTTAAATTCGATAATTGCAACAGTGAATAAATAAATTGTAATTATGCCGGTCCAGCCAGAATGGGGAGTAAAATTGTCAAAATGTAAGTTTTAACGCGCCAAAATTTCCTTTAAGGATATTTAGTACATTATTACGGACGGAGTTAATAATTTTTATGAAATTTAAAAAAATGGTGCGGACAATTTAATGGAAATTCTAATGAGTTAATTCTTTGACGAATTCTTTATATTTTGAATCTGTCTTGCGTAGTTGTGCGACTTTTTTTTTAATAATTTCACGGATTCATCTATTCTTTTAAGTCAAAACAAACAAATCCTCAATTTACTGGATTTTAATTTTTTTAAAGTGTTGACTGACATGTAAGAATGTAACAGTTTTGAGAAGAAGATTTCTGATTTCACATTTTTTGAATTATACGACTTGCACAATTCAAACTGTTTTAGTTCAAAACAAACAGAGCTTCAATTCACAAGATTTTGGAATGCATGGAACCGGGTTTATTACAACTTGGATGGTTATTTTTTGTTTCTAAGTTCCTTGTCAATTTATTCATAAAAGGATTTAACGCGTTTAATAACTTTTAAAAATAGTTTTGTTTCTTTGAACGATTCATTCAATTTATCAATTTTAAGTCAAAACATGAAGAGCTTGATTTCTAGACTTCGTATATCGAGTTTTGCATAACATAGTTCCCTATAAATTATAAGTTTAGCCTTCAAATTAAAGGACTTAACAACAGCGGTACTTTTCAGTCGAGTTTTGCTATTTGAGCTTCGGTAAATTTAAAGTCGACACTAGAATTTTAATACCTAGCATTGTATTTTGATTTCTATGGAAAAGGACCAATAGAAAGTAGTCTTCCTTATATAAAAACGGTCTTCTATTTCAATATTAATTTGTCAAGGATTTTCTTAGAAATAAACAAACAATAAACTCATCCTGTAGTTCAATATTTGGCCCAATTCTGAAAATCAGTGTAATAATTCTATTACATTTTTGTGAGGAGTAGAATGGTACATCAATTTATATGTCAGAACTTTGTTTGTATATTGATCTCAATCGAATTCGAGAATGCTGAATAATAAGGGAATGGCGTTTTTACGAAGCTAGATATACATTATTGTATTCTTAAAGTCAGAATTTGGTAGAAGATTTATAATATGGAAGAAAGGATTTAAATATTTAATAAATTAAAACTATTAAAACACTTTAATGAATGCTAAGCATATTTTATGACGTGAACAAATGTCATCTTCAAATGTCCTTCAACAATCATGTGACACATATTTTTAAATGACAGAATGATCCATGTTTTCAAAGCGTGAAAATGTCATATGAATAATGTAAAGGAATAATTGACAATTTGAAGTGTTTCAACCGTTCATCGAACGACTTCGAATAGTCCTCGTGTTTTCTTTCAGAGAAAACTCCCTAAGTCCATTTTTCCTATTTTATCCTTTCCGGGATAGCCAGTTCCAAAATATTTTATTTGTCAATGGTTACGCAAACTTCCTTCTGTATGCGAAACTCAAGATCGAACACTTATAAGCATTTTTGGATTTTTAATATTAATCACCAACTTCAAATGCAAATATCTCAGAACCAATAAAATGGACTTAGGGAGTTTTCATTGAACGATGACGGATTGTACTCCTAATTTGTTTTAAAATCGTCTCAATATTGAATTGACTTCCGATTGATCTTAGTATCAATTTTTATATACATTTTCTAATATTTTTTGCATTTATTGTTTAACGTAGACACGATTTATTAACTTTCCTTGTGTTAAATTGTGCAGATCAAAATAAACAATATGATTTTTGAAGTGTTAATTAAGTGATTACAAAACGTCAAACGTAAACGTACCTACCGTACCGTATTAGCAGTTTTTTGGTTCTGGTTTTGCTTTGTTTTTTTGAAATTAAGTTAATTAAGGAATATTTCTCTCTACGTAGTTGTCGGCTTTAAGTATATTCCGGGGGATCAATGATCTCTTAATTAACGGCATTGTGATAAAATAGTTGATAGTATATTAGTATAGTACAAATGAAAAATTTCAGGGAAACAATTTATTTTCTTGCATTTTTCTAAATTGACTAAAAAGTTTAACAATTTTGCGAATTAATCACTAAAAAGCTGTCAAGATTAAAATATCGAGCAAAAAATTATCAGGAAACATATTTTATACAGAGTTTTAAAGAAAATACAATTTTTGAGTTTGAAGACTCAACAAACTTTACGAACTACGGGCTTCAAATAAATTTCCTAATTAATTAGCAAATGCAAATGAGCCTGTGAAATATTTTTTTAATTATAAAAACCGTTACTAAAATTATGTTTGTTTTACTTAATGTGACACTAGGATATCATATGTTGCTTTCTTTACTAATTCGTCTCTAAATAAACGCCCACGAAGAGGTGTTAATTAACGTTGCCGATGTCTGGTTCCATTTAAGCTTAGTATATATGCCAATTGACATCCGGCAGCAAATTTTAAGTTGCTAAACAAATATTTTCGGCCGTTTTTCATAATAATATTATTAAATATAATTTCTGTCAAATCGCGAGGTTTGATATTTATTAATGTAATTTGATATAATATAATTTAATTTTTATGTGTGCGTTTATTTAAATTAAGGAAATCGTATTTTCGTTTATTTTGTCCAATAAAAAAAATTTGAAATGCTTTTTGGACAACTTGCAAGTTGTTTTAATTTAGCTCAATAATTACCAAGCATCGTATAAATGTATGTGGGGGGTAAATGTTAAAAAAAAACATTTATTTTAAAGTTTAAAAAGCATTTAGTTCATTGTTGAATTCAAAAAAGTTAAAGGTTAATTGGAAAAAAATTAAGAAAAATTAGATAAAAAGTGATAACTCGACTTAGCGACTTAACCATTTGCAACTGCTTTTGCACTTGTAAGGTAGGTAGGTAATTGCGTTTCAATGATGGAGTCTTTTAAAATTAGATTAAACAAAAAAATGATTCAGAAAGTTCTACAACAGGCTTCTCGGATATTAGTCCAACATTTTTAATGGTTGATTTAAATTAATAGTAGGCTTTCATTTTAAATTATAAAAAAATCAGACATAATCATAATGGTCAACAAATTAAACAACTAAAATCATAATAAACTCCAGTATTTCTACAAGGAGTGCTGAAAATGAGTTATAACTACAAAAATCTCCCACAAACCAGATTAGCCTAGGTCAAGAATTCAAATGAAATGATAATGTAAACTAATTAAAAAAAAAAAAACATAACGCGAAAGAATAAATTAAACGCCCCGATTCATATGCCCTCTTAAGAATAAATATGTATGCATAAATGTAGACTGGAAAGACTGGGTAGGTATTTACTTTTGTCGAATAATACAAACCAATTAAACCTCTTCGCTTGGATGGTAATTCAGCACGTGATGCCAAATAGCTGTCGCTCTTATTGAGTAGCTATAGATGTAGCAATTAAATAAAAAAAATTGATTGACATTTTATATGCATGATCATTTAAATGTTGAACGACAAAAAAATTATAATTAGAGTTAAAAATATTCCATGATGGTTCGTTTTATTTGAATTATTTAAAACTCATTATGCATTAATTTGTATGGGTAAAATGTATATTGACTTTGGACTTTAGGTCAAATTCGAGATATCCAGTACATTCTTTATGAATTTCGAAATTCATGTGCGAATTGACAGATGGTTGTTTTCAATGCTCTGTTCGTATTATGATATTTATACACTATGGCCTATTATGTTTGTCAGACGTTCGCGAGAGGTGGCGCACTGGTCAAAACCTTAAGATGTGATATGAGTTTTTCCGGTGATCGAACCTGACACCCCTCGCTCAGTAGCCAAGCACTCTAACCAAATCACTGAGCCACTGCTGTATTTGTATTACATTGAGTAAAAAGGTTACAAAACTATCGAACAAAAACCGATAGATAATTTATCTTTTTACTGGCAACAAATAATCATTAATTTATTTCCTAGGTAAGCGTTTAAGCGTTGTTTGAAGTAAACATTAAACAAAACAAAAACAGATATATTTATTTCCCTGCCCATTTTATTTACATATTAACTTTTATGATTGATGTTCTAAACTGTCAAAACAAACTACATATATTTTCAGTTGACACTTGTTATTCATTTGTTATAATTTTAGCGCATGTTGGGAAGGGGATTATTGTAAGAAGTTTTACATGATAAATAGAAATAAACACAATTAATTATGCACATTTGTTTGTAAGAAATAAAAATATTTTCCAATTTGTACGAATTTTTTGACAACTGACATCATATTTGCTCTGTGTCTTTATTAATTTATCCATTAGAATGGACTTTTTGGATATTTCGTGTTGTATTAAATGTAAACTGAAGAACGAAGTTAATTATTCTATTATTTACTTTTCTATGGTTAAATCAGGATTATGTGCCCTTAAGTTAGTGTCAAAATGAGCTTATTTTATTATAAACACTTTGCGCGGTTGTAATAAACATTTTAGTGTCCAGACTAACTTTTATGAAGTCACAATGCGCCTTACCAATAATCATTTTTAATCTTCAACTTAAATATTTCAACGGTCACAATGGATAATATTATATAAGGACATTTTTCGCTATTGTGACTTCGTAAAAGTTAGACTGTACACTAAAAATGATTATTAGTACCGCGGAATATCAAAATATTTAAGTTGAAGGAAATGATTATTGGTAAGGGCCTTTAGGTCAACAATACTTTTTCCCGTATAACTACACAAAAACGTTTAAATAATCTGCATTCTTTTGCTACCATATTGCATGTTGTTCTACTCCAATTCAAGGCAAACTTTTAACATATTATATTAAATCATCGGAATGCAGAACTTTATTAAATCGTTTAGGACTCCAAAATATCTAAACTTGTCAAATCATTAGCCGGATTCGCACAAATCAAATTTAAATCGCCAAATCAACCAACATCATGTCAACCTTATATCTAACTACCTAATCTCATCAATTCACAATAATTAACATTCACATCGATCAAACGGTCACACAAACCGGAAGATGGATTTTAATTCCGTTAAAACCAGTTTCTTAATATGGAATATCAGTTTAATATGGAGTGGCAATTTAATTAATTGGATTTTAACGCTAATGCCAGCCCCGGCATTCACATCGGGAATTTGTGCATGTCTTCCATCATCATTATGTTGCAATGTTTACTTATGCTAATGTGGCGTTTACGAGTCTACGTCACTTTGTGTTGACTGAACGCCTGCAATATTATACGCGTGTATGGTAATGACAATGAATTCATTAACCGGCTTAATGTAGGTTACATTCGATTACTGTTAGTGCTCAGTAATCGTGGCAGTGGCTTACGGAAGTTATTTATTTGCAATTGATATATGGACTCACTTTTAGCTGGTTTTTTTCAAGGGACTTTTTTTAAGGACGATACTGTAGAGTCGACTATCGTCCTTGACAATAATTGCCGAAGTTCGTTGACTTGGGGATTTATTCGTAGACACACTGACGCATGTCTTAATTGACTTCGTAACTATGTATCCCTTTTTTTGTATTTTAATTGGAGGGCGTCGTAAAATCCAACAAAATAAATAAAAATGCACGTCATATAAGCCAAGCGTTTACATTGTTGAATTGCTTCAATAAATCGTTCAGCGTGTAACTTGCAATTAAATATGTATATGCTAAATTATTACTTCATATGTACATTGAATATTCTCACCATATTCTCTTAATAGAATTGGAAAAGCAGGAAGATATTCACATTATTAAGTCACGCTTCACAATTGTATTTTGTAAATATTTCTACAGGTGGTTGAATTTTTATAATATAAAAATACTGAATACAACACACACCTGTTTATCCATCGGTTATAACTCGATAAACAATTTGTAATTAATCGAGAAGAAATGACTTGTCATATTTATATACTTTTTTTAGTCATTTTGTAGGAAGTAGAACTTCTACCTGAACACACTCACTTTCAGTATAACCCGATCCGTCTGCCACAAAGTTCTGCCAATAATGTCGAAGATGGCTTTACCTAATACCTATCACCCCAATGACGGTATTGTTTACATTGTCAAAGCGAATTGACTCTTTTGGTTGTCCTAACTCCTTTCGACGTTTGTGCATTATGCCACTTTTAAACTGTGGAATTGACTGGCTTTTCTAAATAAAACTAATAAACTGATGAGTGAAATACTTCTGTCTGTACTTGTTGATTCTAAACTTGTACGTATTGACGAAAACTTCAAACGAAAACATACATACAGGCGTTTTTCTGCATTAGTTTTTATGGAGTGGCTATTCGCCCGTTCATTTTGACAGATTTTGTACTGAACTGACGTTTACCGATGTTCGGGACACGACTACGGAAAGGCGAACCTATAACGCTTCATCAGCGCCCCGAGATGCTCGCAGATGTATGTTTGTTCTGCACTTAAGTTGCTGCAAATTGTAGTCTTCTGGAAATATATCTACAGGAAGCGAGTAACAAAGTTTGCTTGTCCTGTAACAGAAGGATTTTTGGATAATTGGTGTCCTCGCGGTTGTCAAGTGTACTGTATGGTCATGACCATGAGCATTAGCTGCCTGTCTGGCTGCCTTTGAGTTTCTCGGAACATCTACCATGGAAGTGCCTCTATGTCTCCAATAAGTCCAACTGCTCATCTCTGTATGATATCAAGTAGGTTAAGTGAATGTTTGATGTATGTTTACGGATGAAGGGACTATTGACAGAATGTAATTGTGATGTCAGATTTTTAGATTTGTAAAATATTTTTAAGCTCAATTTGTCACTAGTGATATATATGCAACTAACTGCTTTCAGAAATTAAATGAAGCGTTAAAAGCTGAAAGCGATAGCTTTACTTCCGATTGTTCTACTGTCAACAATTGTCAAATTGACAAGCATAGATTTTATTTGGGATCAAAGCGGATTTTGATTTTGATTCATATTGCCTTCATTGATAAATACAGTTTGTTTATTGAAGAGCAGGCCCACTGCGAACTCTGGCGCTAACTAAAGTCAAGTCTGTATCTCTTGTCATCGAATCTTCTACATTCCTGAAAGTTATCGTAGTTTACATAAAAATTGCGGTCACAGTCAGATTGCGAATAGAAATATCTTTGCTATCGTTGATATTGACGTTTTATCATTATTACATATTATTATCGTCAACAATAACGTCGTTGACTTTATATGAGATAAA
This sequence comes from Cheilosia soror, assembly GCA_949372485.1. Taxonomy (NCBI): domain Eukaryota; kingdom Metazoa; phylum Arthropoda; class Insecta; order Diptera; family Syrphidae; genus Cheilosia; species Cheilosia soror. The sequence goes on from OX443561.1 coordinate 121,557,204, forward strand.
GATAAGGAAAAGACCCTTAATAAACGATTATATTTCATCTCATAAAGATACAAGTAAATTATTATTATTGTTTTTTTTTTTTTTTTAATTGAACTTGACATCAAAGTCCGCTTTAGAGGGGTGAAAACAACTACTACCGCTAATAGATAAAGATAAAGAAGGAATTTTTTTTTTTAGAATTTCGTACTAATGTATTTTATTATTTTATAACTTTATTTCTATTTCTGGGTATGAGCACATTACATTTTAAACTTCGAAATATAAAAAAAAAACAATCCAAGCAGTATTTTCCTATTTCTACAGCCAAAACATAGTTCATAATATGTTATATATTAATTTATTATTTTAGTTGATTTATTATGTATATGCAATATGCACAATGTAATAAGTTCTACAGTTTATTGGTTTATTGCTTGTCGCAAATTCATATCAGTAATAGGCCATAGGGTACTAATTACAATTTTAGCGCCAACTTTTTTCATTTTAAGCAAACAATATTTGGGCGAATAAATATTTCTGTTATTAGGTTGACACCCCCAAACTTTATTGGCCTTGTAGTAGGTCGCACTTTTCGAGTATGTGTATTGTGTTTGTGTATACCTTACAATTATTGCTATACTCAGTGGAAATGTAAATAATATTTTATCAGAATTCGCTATTCAATGCGCTCGACGCCAATGTACACAAGTTATATAGTTGGAACTAGAATTTGTTGGTTATTATCTATTTACCATCGTGGTTTTTGGTACTTTTACACATTATCGTAATTAAGTTTCTACAGAAAAATAGTAAAGAAAAAAAAAACCAGAGTTGTAACTTAATATCTGTAAGGCTGTTGCTATTTGCACGTTGTTCGGGACACGACTACGTAACGAAATGCCAAAGTTTATATTGCGTCAAGGACTCTAAACTCCAGTATAATCATTTTCGGACATTATGCCGTACGTTTAGGATCCAACTTTTATATTTATAACGAGTTTTTAATGAAAATACGTTACGTTGATTACGTAGTCGTATCCCGAAAATCGGTAAACGTCAGTTCAGTACAAAATCTGTCAAAATGAACGTGCGAACAGCCACTTCGTATCTGTCAACTCCTTTTTAAACACTTTCAGTCCGCGACATACTTTCGTGACAACTGGCTATTTTTTTTTCATACGTGTTACTACCTACGTAGTCGAAAATTCATTATTCAGAAAGTTTTATCTAATAAAGTGCTTGATTGTCAAATTATGTCAAATATCACACCCAATAAATAGTGTGTCATAAACTAATGACAACTTGGACCGCACCGATAGTGTACAAAAACAAACTGCAAAAGAAAACTGCGTTGTTACTAATGGGTGTGCATAATTCACACATTTAGTAGTATAGTGATGCCAACGGACAAAAAATATAACAATGTGACAGCTGGCAGTTAGTAAAAATGGAGCGCTAGAGAGCTTGAAATATTTTTGCGACGCCCTTCTAAAAGCACAGATATGTGAAGCTGATCTTACTAAAGATTCACTAAAGGGGTTTTCAATAAAGACTGGTAAACGTTGAAATATCGTCGTCCCATATTTGTGGCAATTTTGCTTATTCACATACCCGTATTCATCTTAAAATACGCCTCGTCGCTAAAGATAATTTTTCGGCCAAAATTGAGATTCTCTTCCAAACGCTCCGAAGCCAAGTGAGAGAACAAACGGCTTGGTTTACGTTCATTAACTTTGAGTTCCTAGATTAGTTGTATTTTGTACTGGCGTAAGCCCATCAAGTCCCGATGCAAAATTCACCTAGTTGGAATCTGCGAAAGGCCGATTTCTTATGCACGTCGAATTACCTTCCTCGAGTTGTCCTTTAGTGTACACTCTCATGGACCACGGCCATGCTCCCTATGAATCTTGCTGGCAAAGACACATACCAATTGAAAAACCCTTATTTATTTTTGAGTGCAAGGCAAATTCGAGTGACAGCCACGAAGCAAGTCTGACCGGAAATGAGGGAAACATAAACGCGCTTAATCCTCGACGATTGGACTTCGCTTGGACCTAGCTCTTAGTATTCGTAAAGACAATCGTAATGCTTTTTATTTGTTCGAAATCTTACAGCAGTGAAAAAATAAAACTTGCAACGCCCTTAGAACAGCGCCACGACGCCCCAGGGCGTCACGACGCACAGTTAGGGAACTCCTGCGCTATATAAAAGGACAACGCATTTTCATTGTTGCGCAATATTTTAAAAATAATTTGTTCGAACAAATTATTGTTCATGTTGATGGCTTCGTTAATCGTCAAAATTGTAGAATTTGGATCCACAACGCGTGACAGTTTGGTGTGGATTTTGGGGCTGGAGGCATTATCGGACCATTCTTCTTCGAAAATTCGGATGGTCAGGCAGTAACAAATGATGTTCGCTATCGTGACATGATAACCCAGTTCTTAGTGCCTAAATTACAAGATACCTATAGATGTAACCAACATATAGTTTCAACAAGATGGTGCCACATCCATGCAGCCAGAGAAATAATTCAATTACTGCATGATTCATTTCCTAATCGTGCAATCGGCCGTTTTTGCGATCAGAATTGGCCATCCAGATCTTGCGATTTAACGCCATTGGACTTTTTTCTTTGGGTTTTTTGAAGTCAAAGGTCTAAGCAAACAAGCCCATGACCACCAACCACGAAAGAGGAAATTGCGAGGTGTATTAATGAAATTCAGCCACATTTATGCGAAATGGTCATAGAAAATTTCAATAAGAAGGTAGGTACGTACTTGCCAGCAAAGCCATTGCCGCCATTTATCCGATGTGCTATTAGATACATAATCCCAATCTGTATAATCTATGTGTTAATAAAAAATTTAAGCTTTCTAATTAAAAATCTGTATTTTCTATCAAAATTAAATTTTTCGTGAATTATGGGACACCCTTTATAATACATCTTGCAAGCTTTGTTACCTTTTGAAAAGTTCTCCCTTTATCTGTAAAATCCAAAAAGTTTTGTACAAAAAATTAACAACAAGAACAACCTGGAAAGCAGCATAGGAGACAATAAAATAAAATATTGTCAAAAAGTGTTGGCGTTCATCATCTTGCATCTAGTCCAGCACAGACAATTCAAGTCGACTTAAGATAACTACTAGATTCTTGAATGCGGTCAATTAAAAAACATTAAGTAAATGCCAAAATGTGACATTTTGATTTAGCAATAGCTATTCAGCTCAATTAATTACAACAAACAAAGTTAAGTCGGCTATCACACTGAGGACACAATGAGTAAGCAACTGGCAATAGGAAACACGCAATATTATCGCTACAGTTATTTTACTTTGAATTAAATTAGAGGTCTCACATTAAAAGCATCTAAATATCGCTCGAACGAAAAATGTTGCTGATTGCTTATTGGCACTTTGGCACAAAAAGGGACTGTCAACTACTGTATCCGTTAAGCTATATTTTCGCAGCAAAACGTCTATTTTATTTAAGGTTCTTATTATCATAATTTTGCAAGCGAAGCTATGTGAAACAAATTTAATTAGAGATATTTTTCACTAACAACATTTACAATTCGCCAAGCTCATCAAAACATCGGTCTTTCCTCCAAACTTCATTACCTACTCACTTTCTTTACAATCTTCGCCATTTAATCAATGTTAAAGTGATACTTGACATCGACCTTGATTAAAGTGAAAAAAAAAAAAAAAACACAATTCCATAGCAGAGAAACCTCTGTCAAATAAGGTAATCGAAAGTATTTGATCTGCTTTCATTGATAATCAGGGAACTACCCGAACGCGTTATGTTCTTGACTTACTTACGCACAAACAACAAGCTCAATTACATCTGATAATTAAAACTTAGTAGCAGATACTCGAAAATCATAAAAAAAAAAATTAAGTAGATATGAGTTGGTAATCGGGGCGTATACGTACTTTTTTCGTGTACTTTTTTTTCCTACAAAATTAATTTCAAATGTGCTAAGTTAAAAGCTCAACATATCCAATTAATTTGATAAGCCTAATACTTGATTATTTGAGTAGGTACTTTGAGCAGATAGCATTTAATTAAACGCTTAAGATGAAGTGTTTGCAGATAAGTCTTAGGTCTATATAATTTATTTCCTCAATTCGAATGTAACTTTTTGTATGAAAAGTTGCCGGATTGATTTTCAGAAACAGAGTTCTGTTTACACCGCTGATAAAGTATTGACAGTAATTTACAAATTGTCTACAATAGTTTCCCCAGCTAACAAATTCGCATCCCAGTACCGGCTAAAAGTCAACAACAAAATATCTCGCCACAAATAAGTTAGGCTGTCTATAAACGCTATCTCAAGCTGATAATCTTAATCGTTCTTGTATGTTTTTTTTTAATTCTAAGCACATTCCACTTGAAAGTACACACCACATGTGATCGGCTATTAAAGATACTACGACTTGAGAGATATTTTTCTTGTAAACTAAAAAAACAACAATTTTAAATCTAATTACAAATAAAGATCAGCCATTTACACTATTACTTTTTATTGCAATAATTAGTAGCACTCAACAGGTAGTTGTTGTGAAATATGGTTCAAATTTATCACTATCGTAGATCGAAATTGGATGATTAAGGAAATACATCATTCATTTCAATTCTATTTATTATTTTATAGCACACAATTAAAAAAAAAATTCTATTGGATTTTATCTGGTTCTGTGATAAAAATGTCAAATATGTCTTTGACGGCAAAGTTTGATCGTTGATGGGTTTTCCCAGATTTACTGTAGTAGAACATGCGTACACGTCATGTGCAGCATGTTTTAGATTAGCAGAATGATACAGTTAACAATTTGGTGTGGCAAATGGTCAGTTGATTAAGGAGTCGTTGTACTCGTATGATGGCAGTTATCTAATATGGAAAACATATGTTTTTAGAGCGATTTCAAAATTTTTGGGGTAAACAGATTACTGGTTTTGTTAATTTGGAACACCATCTTTAGGAACACGTTAAATAACTTAATTCACATTTTTTGGTAAAACATTTTTTTTTATTTTTGCAAATCGGTCGACAGTTAACATTGCCACACCTAATTAACATGAAAAGCAAATGCATTTTATTTCGTTTGTGTAATAGGTTAATTTGTTTATGCATTTTTAATTGCCGAAATTCGAGATCTCAACAGAAAACACTGACTACACCACCCCATCTCTAAACTTTGACAAGAATTTTCTCGTCACAATCCCATCCAGAGCAACCTGCGATAAAGATACCTTCCCGGAAGATGAATCAGTTCACTTCTATACTGACGGCTCAAAAACCAAAGATGGAGTTCGTGGGGGTGTTTTCTCCGAAAGTCTTAATCTCAAGCTCTCCTTCCGTCTACCAAATTACTGTAGCGTGTTCCAGGCGGAAATTATGGCGATTAAAGAAGTCTTATCTTGGCTCAAGAAAAATGTCATATCTGTTAAGGATATCTACATATTTTCGGACAGCCAAGCAGCCATCAAATCCTTGGACTCGATCTCTATAACTTGACTGCCGATCGTCTCTTACGGAGATGGCCGAACAGTTCAACATTCACCTAATCTGGGTGCCGGGGGAATTATAGACATTCCAGGGAATTATAAGGCCGATGAACTCGCTAGAATAGGAACAACTCAACCCATTCTGTCTGATAAAGGCACTCTAGGGATACCAATTGCTACTAGTAAACAAAAATTGAAGCTGAATGCTATCGAGAGTACAAATCTTAGGTGGACAAGTTTAACCACTTGTCTAGCGACAAAACAAATTTGGCCTAAACTGGATTTTAAACGCTCTAAGAAATTGATCTCGCTCAACAGATAGCATATCGGCACTACAATAGGTGTCATTACTGGACACTGCCTGATAGGCAAACATGCCGCAAGGCTGGGCCTTTTCTCAAACGACTTTTGTAGAAGCTGCATGGATGAGGAAGAAGAGGAAACTATCCCTCACCTTCTTTGCTCCTGCCCAGCTCTCTCCCGCAGAAGGAAGCTTCACTTAGGAGCCTTCCATTACAACGACTTGGGTGATCTGACAAGCGTATACATCAGAAGCCTCTTACGCTTTATAAAGAGCTCAAAATGGTTCAACTAGTAGGGAGATCTTAGATCCTTATTCGTGGCATCACAATGGACCTATACTGGTCATTAAACCCTTCCGGAAATCAAGGTTTTTGGAAAATTGATTTAAATCGAAAAAAGATTGATTTTCTTGACCAACCGAAGACGAAATTAAATCAGCTGTTACAAACAGTAGTTGTCATTTTTAATATACGAATTGCTGTAGAGCGTAGAGCTTTAAATATATTTAAATTTAACAGTTTTCTGTGCCGTAAAATTTCATTCATTCATAATAAATATTGAAAATGTTTCTCAAATCCCGCAAATTCTTACTCTTAAGCAACCGATAACAAAATGTCACTCTGAAGTCAACAACTGGTCAGTGTTGTCATTCTATAAATTACTTAACAACAAAGAGATCGATTCGAGTTTTAAGTAATTATATTGTGAGATAGGTAGCCTTAATCACTAATTGCTAATCTTAACCACTCCAAGAATGTCTGAAGCCAAAATAATATCATTTAAACTAGCACAAGGCCAGCAAGTAATTTACTTTTACCATAATCGGACAGGCTGGTTCATATCGGGCAAATTGCACACTCTCTTGAGCATTGTATGCGGAAATATCAAAAATGTAGATATGCAGTTCATTTTAAATTAGTACTCGCAAAATCAATGTTCTGTTGAGGGCGCAATTTATTATCTAAAACTAGTAATTAATTTCGATGTTGCTATTGTTGAAGCTTTTTTTTTGTTGAACTAAATTGCAGCCCATATAATAATGAAGATGGGCTTGGCATGATAATATTACGTTGGATAGCCCTTAATTAGACTTGAATATACAACAACTAGGTACGTTCTTAATCATGTCATTGAAAACTTCAACAAAAAGCTAAAGAATGCGCGCAATTTGCTTGCTTTATAATATTGTGTTAAAACAATAAACTCATTTTGTTTTGTTGCGTAGTATTTTCCCTGAAATAATGGCATGTAGTTTCGTTGGAAAACGAGGAAATAATTATTCAATTATAAGGCGTTTTCGGAAACTAAAATGATCATCAGACCATGAAGCGCACCTGCATTAAATCCAATGCAATTTTATGCTGTTATAAACATTATCCGTAATTCAAAGTTTTGAAAACCATACCGGCTGCATTGAAAGCTGTCAAATATAAATCAAATACAGTGATGACATTTTATTTTTTTCGCTACTGTGAACCAAAAGTGTGTTTTCAAAGCCACATGAAGTTGGTTGCTAGCTTACTTACTTAGATGGCGCTACAGTCCGGGGTGGACCTGGGCCTCAACCAACAGGCCTCTCCAGAAAGCCGCCTACAGTTGCGCCCTCCAAGTTGGTTGAGGTCCCCTTCCACTTGTGCGCGCCACCTAAGGCGAGTTCTTCCCCTACTGCGTTGTCCCTCCGAGTTGGATTCGAAAACTCTTCGGGCCGGAGCATTGCCGTTGTTGTCCATTCGCTCTACATGTCCTAGCCATCTTAGTCGTACGTACTTCTCTTACCAGGTCGATGTCGCTAAGTCTGACAGCAGGCAGCCGTGCGTGCGTCGGTCGTTTGTCTGAATTCTTATTGGCCTAGATTGATCAAGTTAACTGTCTTTCTGTTGACGTTTATGAAATGGTTGCCGTCACATCTAGTCAATGATGTCTCCACTAAATAGTAAGTTGACATTTTGATTGTAAAGGTAGTTGACGTAGTAAAATCGTATGTCACGTTGACGTCTTCAAGAGAAAGTGGTATCCTGTGTGAATTTACGTCAGGCTATGGTGCATATTAACCTCATTGAAATCTTTCAAACTCGCGACAACAGAAAAGCCATAGCCGGATGTCACTCTTAAACTTTGCAAATCAAACCGCAATTTGAATATTCGTAGATATCTATCTGTATTCATAAAAAAAAAGTTTTCTGAATGCTGCAAGGATGCAGTGAAGTGATCTAACACATTTTAAAATTCTTTACAGTAGTTTTTTTTAGCCTGCTGCTTTCTAATTAAAACCAACCGTGTTCTAAACTACCTTACTACGTTCCCCTACTTAAGCGTAAGTTAGTTCAATATGGACGTTCACTTCTTAATCTTCTCACCACCACAGATAGCCACACCTATCGTTGTACTTAGCATTTCCAAAGCAAAACAAAAAATACTGTTTGCAAACGAAATTAAGTTTCTCACCATTACATTGTTATTTAACAGCAAACACGTGTTATTCGCAAAGGTGGTCTTTCCCTCGCTCAAGGTTAAGCAATCGAAAACAATTGTACGCTCGTTAAACAAAAATTCTATCCACTATCAATTCAGTTTAACGATTTTAACACCACACCGCATGTAATATGCCTTTTAATATTTACAAACTATTACTATTGTTGCAATTGTGACAGGTGACAGTGACAAAATACGAAACCGGTCACTTCACACTTCAGTTTTTTTTTCAGTAGGTAGATAGATATAATTGGAAAATGGATTGATGGGGAAATTATGTGACAAAATTGTCAGTCGATAAATCAAGTTTGTTAGCTGATATTCTAAGCGAACATACCTTACCTATAGGTAGCTTGCCATTTTGTTTGTATTGTTGTCAGTTTGACTGTAGCACTGCGGTTATTGGCAAATAATGTTTACATAATTCTTGATTTAAAAAGTTGTCTTGCAGATTATTAGTACACCGAACCAGAGTTTTAGAAATTCACTGCACTGACAGTGTCATGGGTAAATGATTTCGACTTTGGTTGACTTCATTCTTTAGCGGGTTTTATCTTTGGAAGGAATAACAGCTATGCAATATTTCTTAATTTAATTTGTTACTGGCGAATTTTTCCCATATTTTTCCCTCCTTTTTCCTCGATTCTTCGTTTTTCGAACATTAACGTACGTTGTCAGCTACTAAATTATGAATTTCGAAAATCGAATAAGGTAGTTTTTATATGTGACGTTTACCTATTTTTGACATTACTTTTAGTGGGTTTCCACATGTCGGTTGATTGACAAAGTTTAACAGCCTTCGCGTTTATGTCATTAAACGACACCAACGTCAGTTCATTTGCACTTATGCCAATTGATTGTCCAACTTATGAACTCGATGCCAATTAAATTGCCTCTGTCAATTATAGACAAAGTGACATTTTGTTTGACAATTCAGCTATTTCCACTTGTCCAGTGGTTTCTTTATCAGTTATTGACAAACGCTGTTAGTCAATTCATTGACAAGTAATTTTTCGCTATTGCCACTTGCCAATTTTTTAATTGGCATAAAAATACGTCAATTGTTAATTTCAAATCGACAAGTGGAAACCCAGCATTAGCTTGTTAAAATTAAAATTCACAAGTAATCTGTACTCACAAACTTATATTTGCTGAGTCTGGCTTATGGCAAACACTTCATTGCGAACTTATTGGTAATAAAAGAAGTGCTGCCAAATTACAACTATGAGTTTTTTTAATCCATGGGCGTATTAGTTGGAAATAAGCTCTAGTGTCACATACATACACAATACACATACGTTTGAAAGATGTTCAATTAAAGACGCGACGTGACATTCCAATCGTAATCGTAAATTGGCATAAGCTACAACTACTATGGGATTACATAGGGAGATTATGCAAGTATTTCCCGCTTAAATCAACAAGTGTCAAATTTGGTAGATGACTAAACCTTATTTGTTGAACTAGATGCATGCAGTTTTGAAATTAGAAAAATTATGTCAATACATGAATGCGATAAAAAACACGTTTTTCATTTAAAATGTATTTGCATAATTTAACTGTCATTTGACTAACCACCATACGCCAATCTTATCATTTTTATCTACCAATGATAACAATGGTACACGCTACTCATAAACATGGCAAATATCTTAATGACAGAGTTTCATTAATAATAAAATAAAATTAACTATTCTTAAAAGTAGAACACAGATAATTCTGATAGCAAGATCAATATGAGGTGAAATTGAATTTTATGCTTAATGCCTTTTAGGGTTACGATAAAATAATTAGTTTCCCAGGTTCATCTCACCACAACCGCAACTGTAATTTGTATACTAACACTAAAAGTAATTAGACATTAAAATAGAAAAAAAAAACACAAAATCAGCATCATTAAAATTGATCATACAGATGAATATAAAAGTAAATTATGCACATAAATAGTATTCACTAATTACGAGCAGCATTACATAACACTCTTTGTGACTTATTATTGATTGTAATCAATCAGTAAATGATTATTCTGTTAGATGTAGGTACCTATACTTATTATCAACAACGGCAGCTGTAAAATAACTTTTGTTCCATTAATTGGTCATAAGAGTTTCAACAACAATACACCACTTGCGACTATCTATCGATTAATTTATTGGTACTAGAAACAAAATATTAGCAAGTTAAATGATTATCAAGTACATCCAGTACATATTTACGTTTCGATTAATTCGTATGAAATGTGATATGAGAATAGATAACGTGAATTGCCAAGTTCCTTATTAATCGATTTGGTTTTTGAACTAAGCGAAGTTATTTAACGCTTTCCTTATCTAAATACCAATAACAGCTGAATCGCTGCTAAATTTGGCAAATATTTCTTTAATAAAGCTGGTTTGGTATTACATTCTAAACAGGAGAGGACCTTTGACTCGAATGGAGCAACTATGTATACAGGGCGCCAGTTAATGGGGGCCAAGACAATGTCAATTGCCGATATTTACCAAACGATAATAATTCACTACATACAAGTTGGTGTAAAGCTCAGGGGTCAGATCCACGCGGAAGATAATTTCCATTGCTGGTAGTTATCCCTTGCTATGGCAGTTTGAGCTGCTTTCTTAACCGCTTAGATCTCTGTCTGGAAAACACTGCACGTCAGATAGGTATTTAGTTCTTTTGATAAGACCCCTGCTTCTTTTCCATTCTCCATCTTTAAGCCATCTGTGAAGATCGGTATCAAAGATCAATTTCATACCTCGGTTCCTTCTGGTCTGTGAGTGGCAAGAGTCAGCTCTGATCAAAGATGTGAAGTATGCGTTAGTGATCGAGAGATTCAGGCTTACACAATTTTGTTCTCTCGTAGTCTGAGAGCACCTTTGGCTGCAACGTTTCTTATTGATTAGCTCGATGGGTTGCAGAGGTTCAGCAACGTCTTTGGTACATTGTTGTGGTGTCGACTTTAGTGAACTCGTTATAGATATGCAAGCAATTCTTTGTACCTTGTTCAGATTCTGGAGGTACGTTAGGTTAGGTTTGTGGGCTGGCGAGGATTTCTCACACTCAGGTCAATACTGATCCATTGTAATGTCCCTTAACCGATTATAACCCTGTATTCAAATTACTTACTGTGCTGCTACATACAAACCATCTTGTTGATTTGACGAAGTTCATTATCTTGTCTATTGATGTGTTGGAAAACTCGTCTAGGTCGTTGAAGAAGTGACTCTCTGGTGTATTGGAGACATGGGCAGTGACATAGGAAGTGGGTTGTATCCTCAAGAGCTCCCTCCTATCATCATCGCAGACTCTTCTTTAGGTAGGATTTAGTGTAAACAGCCTCTCACCGCAAAACCGAGCCATAGGTCAGAATAGGTCTCACGGTGTACATCCGATCCAGTGCACTATGTTCGGTTGCAAGCCCGACTTCTTCCCCTTCTTCGCCTTTTGTGCAGGCGTAAAAAGCTTTTACTCCTTTCTTAATTTGTTCCTCCGTATTCCGTTTCCAGTTTAATTTGGTGTTTAACACGATGCCCAGGTATTTGGCTTCGTGTGCTGACGAATGGCTCTCAATTTTGGTGGTGGTTCCCATTTTGGTATCTTATATCTTCTGGTGAACAGGATGACTTCAATCTGGTTGTTCTCCATCCACTTTGGTAGCTCTGTTAACACGGATTCCATAACTTCACTAATCTCCTAAATCCCTCTTACTCGCTACTTTGCTAATAGTTCCCCTGAAAGGGGAGATCCAAAGAGGATCTCCTAAGCCCCGATCCCGATATTTAAAATAGTTGTGACTGAAAAAGTTCGACACAAATTGTATCAATACCCACAGGTAAAATGGTACTTGTTTTTCCTATCCTAATACCTTTGATCGGGGGTAGAACTAAATGTGCTTCGGGGGTGTTGTTATGCATAATCCATATACGCGTACTAACGCTTTTTTCTTTTAAATTTCAGACTTCGTAATACCACAGCGGGTGATCCTCTCGATCATGGGCTTTTTCGCCATCTTGAATGCCTACACGATGCGAATCTGCCTTTCGGTGGCTATCACGCAATTGGTGGCTAGTAGAAACCACACCGATGAGGATCACGCTGAAAAAGTGTGCAAAGCTGATAACCTGGATGACGGTAAAGTAAGTACTTCCGATTATTCCATCGACTAAACAAATTCTAAATGTGGAACTTAATTTCTCCCCAGGGTCTCGGCGGTGATTACGAATGGTCTGAATCACTACAAGGTTTCATTCTGTCGTCGTTCTACATCGGTTACATTATCACCCATGTTCCTGGTGGACTTTTGGCTGACAAATTCGGCGGTAAATGGACACTGTCATTGGGAATTCTATCGACAGCGTTTTTCACACTTTTAACGCCACTCGCTATCCGCGAAGGAGGTTCCACTGGACTAATTATTGTGCGTATACTTATGGGCTTGGGTGAGGGTACCACTTTCCCAGCATTGAGTGTCCTCCTCTCACAATGGGTACCGCTGAAAGAAAGAAGTAAGTTGGGTGCGCTCGTGTTAGGCGGCGGCCAAGTTGGTACTATTCTGGGTAACTCAATATCGGGACTGCTGCTGGACGCTTTCGAATGGGATTGGACATTCTACTTCTTCGGTTTAATGGGAGTTGTTTGGTTCTTGATTTTTGTAAGTATATAATCACGAATGCTGGAAACAGTGGGCTGCAACTAACAGCTTGTTTCTATTTTAGGTCGTTCTCTGCTACAGTGATCCTAGCTCGCATCCGTTTATCAAAAAATCCGAACAAGAATATCTTATCCGTGAAATGGGTTCGATTGAGCGCAAAACCGATCTCCCACCGACGCCATGGAAGGCCATTATGACAAACGCTGCAATGATTGCTTTGATCTTCGCACAAATCGGTCACGATTGGGGCTTCTACATTATGGTCACAGATTTGCCCAAATATATGGCCGACGTCATGCAGTTTTCTATCAAGAGCAACGGCCTATACTCATCGCTGCCATACTTGATGATGTGGATTATATCGCTCAGCTCCGGTTTATTGGCCGATTGGCTGATAACTAGAAATATCATTGGAATCACGAATTCGCGAAAGATGTTCACTGCCATTGGTAAGAAAGTTCAACGACATCTAACGACCTGAGGTAATATCACTCTTTGTTTCCACAGCTGCCATTGGACCAGCTCTATTTATAGTGGCGGCATCCTACGCCGGCTGTGACCGTGTTGCAGTCGTCATACTATTCACAATCGCGATGGGTCTTATGGGCACTTTCTATGCTGGCATGAAACTGAACCCTCTCGACTTGAGTCCGAACTACTCGGGAATATTGATGGCCATCACGAATGGTATCGGTGCTATAACCGGTGTTATAACTCCCTACCTCGTCGGTGTGATGACACCAAATGTAAGTTCCACCTCTAGAGATTTTATAGTGTCGAAACTTTTTGCTGACTGAATCTTCTCATTTTAGGCGACTCTACTGGAATGGCGACTAGTATTTTGGGTGGCATTTGGAGTGTTGGTGGTTACATGTTTCGTTTATGTGATATGGGCTTCGGGTGAAGTCCAGCCGTTCAATGACCCCAGACCGCAAAAGGAAATCGAAGCCGAACAGGGCTCCCGAAAGCAGAGCCTCTCAAAGCCACTGGCTCATTAAACTGACCTGTATGATGCAGAAGTCTTGTTCGAAACAAATTTAGCCATACATTTAGTCCACTATGCGGACTAAAAAATAGCACTTAAAGAATTTAAAGCACATTCGTCTAACGTTTAACTATAAATATATATATTTGTTACTTGTTTTGTTATATTATGTAGAATTTAGATGAAACGAAATGAGATGTAATTTATAAGTAGTGTAGATGGGTAATAAGTCACCCAAATTGCTTGCCTTCTTTCTCCTTTTTTTGTTTGTTCTTTAACTTAATATTTTTCAAACCAGCAAAGTGTGATGAGACCTTAAGAGAAGTATCTCGCATTTGAAAGCGTTGAGTGCTTTATATGTATATAGTACCATATACATACGTATTTATGATTTGTTTGTTAACCTTAAGATTACATATAGTATTGAGTTTGATATTGAGAACTTTTGTAGTGAAAACTAAAATTGTGAACATCGTTTAATGATGTTTTGTAACTTAAAGTTATATAGGAATGTATTATTTACAATAAATAATAAATATAACAAATTGTTAGGATTGTGTTTTGAAATTTGCAGTTTATAGGTTATATTTTTATTCTTCTATCTGGTTACAATAATAGATTGCCTCATCGTGGTGCAGTCTGTAGATAACGAGAGACATACGAAGACAAGTACCTATACAACTGGAAAACTCTTGAGGCTATTTTAAAATAAGTATCTAGTGATAACGTTAACATATGAACGATGCAACGACACCAACGGAAGTCGTACGTCAGACCTATATGGTCTTTCACTTGCAGAATAGGAAAACTATACATACTCGCGGATATTTTATAGACATGAGCAAATGCACATATGGCCATGTTTCCGATTGTCGTCAGTTCGATTCAAACGATTAACTTTTGAAACCACAATTCCTTGTGATTGATCAGTACAGTATAGAGCTAGATCAAAATTGAGATAGCTAGGTCATTCTGTTATCAGGAGGAGCGAACTTCGTGTAACACCCAAGTTCTTGGTCTTTAATTTGGTGTTAGTAGTGTTAGTTCCAACTGTTACCTATATGGTCACGACTTAGGAGATTTGATTAGGTACTAAACAAAGCAATAAGTTTTTTTTTTAATAGTTCCCTGCCCAATTGGCTGACACTGCGACCTAAATATATCTATTGTATCGAAGAGGGGAATATTTAATCTAAGAGACGGCCGACTTCCCTAACGAAGGCCAAAATATCCTTAGTAGCGGAGTTCCTAAGCTCTGCTGGTGTACGTGTCTCCCTGTTAAAGACGCGTTTTCTTAACCAATGAAGTGACGCGGGCAATCACAGAGAATGTATTCGAAGGATTCTTCATCCTCAAGGCAGAACCTGCATTCTGTTTCCGTTCACAGGTTCATTTTGTTAAGATGGTACCTCAGGCCACAATGCCCTGTGAGAAAGCCCAGCCCACCAGCTTTCTGATACTTTCCTTATTTAGGCTGAGGATTTCCTTGTAGGAGTGAGGTTGAATTAACCTTTTGGATTGTCTTAAACCCGGGACATTTTCCCAGTGGGTTTGACGAAGCTACTGTTCCCAATCGTTAACTACACCCAGAGCAGTAGCCCAATTGACCCTGTAATACGGTTCTGGTCCATAGAACGCGGATTCGGATCCAGCCCTATAGTCCGCAATGCCTTGATGGCCAAGTACCCATCCAAGTTTGACCTTTTTGTGTTTGGATAAGGCTTACGAGGCATCGTAGCAGAACTTTATTGTTTTAGAGTCCATTGCATTGGAGGATAGAGCTTGTAAGGACGCTTGACTATCAGAGAATATTTGTATTTTGGCGCCTTTGATTCCCCTTTTGAAGATTAAATCGGCGCAGATGTCAAAGGCATTGGCATGGATTTCTGCCTGAAAAACCGTGGGACACTTTGCCATAGGTATCGAGAATTTGGTGTTGGGTCTTAAGACACCAGCACCAACTCTAGATTCCATTTTCGATCCGTCGGTGTACTAAAACTAAACAATACTTTTTGGGTCCAGTGTCGGGCCACCGTTGGCCCATTTTGTACGGTCCAGTACTTCTACCTCAAATAGTTTCCTAAAACTGTATTCCCCAACCATAATGTCGGGGATGGAACAGATTATGTCCATGTTTGGGATTGAGTTGAGTATCTTCAGGTGTCTCACATTGTCCATCTTGTTTAAACTTATATTCTAACTGCAGCTTAATAACACATCTAGCTGCCACCTTCTTAATAAATATATGTAGAGATAAAAGCCCTATAATCGCTTCTAATGTGCATCGCACCTGTAATACCTAGGCAGGCAACACCCTGTAGCTTTTGTATCCTATTTGCCGTTGTCAGTTCAAGTATACTTTCGGCCACCTGACAATTGCCGCGTATGTGATAAAGGGCCTTACCATCATGATATACAACCAGTCTATCATTCAGAATTTAGTTCTGCCATACAGACGCCACACAGAGCCACATGGCTCTAGTGGCCCGTTCTGTGGCGGACTTGATGTGTGAATTCCAGTTGAGCTTCTTATCAAGGATAATTCCAAGATATTTGACTTCGTTGGAATAACTCATGGTAGTGCCATTAACGACTATGGTTTCAAGATTAACCCAGTCTCCTTCTAGTAAAAGGTACTATAATGGTTTTACTAGAGGACTTATGAATATTCCTTCCAAAGTACACCATTTTGAGACGTATACTAGCAGTGCGTTCTGCATACTACAAGTAATGGTAGCATTGAGCTTGCCACTATAGCCTAGGCTATGTAGACTGACTGACTCTTGACTTGAGTGAAGAGAGTTATATAAAGCTAACTGCCCTCTAATATAAAAATAGATAAGTCTTTTCATGGTTTTAAAAACAGAGGATGTTAGACTGATAGGTCTGTACGATTTAGGTAGTTTCACTTGGCCTGTTGCCATTTTTGGGATGAATATCACACTCACCTGTCTCCAGAAGATTGGAATATATCCCCAGTTGTAACTTGCTCTAAATAAGACAATAATCACAGGCAGTATGACGTCCATGATAACCCTCTGGAAATATACCGTCACCCCCGGGGGCCTTTAAAGGTTTGAAAGTGCCAATTGCCTATCTTACCTTTTCTGGGCTAAGCAACTTTACCTTGCCAGATAAACTGTCAATAAGATGGTGGACACCAGCTGTCGAAATGAGATTTCTTCGTTGTGTTGCTGGGATGATTCGCCGGAATACGTGAGGTGCTCAATGTCCAGCAGAGGTACCTACTCTTGCGCATCGATAAGATTGATGATTTGCTTTGGATTCTTCATTATCTGGAAAACTTAATTTCATCAGAAATTAAAGAACGAATCTTGTCAATCGATATTTTCTGAAGTTTAAGAAGGCGACTTTGTTGAAAGCCCTCTATCGACCAACTTAGACGACTCTGTATATTAACCTTCATATCCCCAGTCCCTCGTTTTGGATCTGAAGTAGATAATGGACTCTTCCAAAACAGGGTGAATATTATGTATGGTCATTTCGTTTAACCAGCTTTTGGAGGTTAAGATTTAGCTGCTATCTGCTGTGCAAAAACATAGACATTGACCTAGTGAGAAAGCTGGCTATTGAGCGTTTCAATGGCTATGCGATCTTTTTTAGAGGGAAACCGACATCAACTTGAAACTGAATTCAACCTATTTTAAGGGCGTTAAAAACTACTTTCGCTTTGTGGCAATATTTCCTGATATTTTGTCATAAATGTCATTCAGAATTATTAAATTTTAAAAATCGGTAATTCTTCAAAAACAAAATTTATCGTAACCATTTGAGAAAAGGTTTTTTCAGCCAAATTATTCCAAAAGTGAAGCTTGAAATTGGAAAATTTTAAACTATGGCGTTGCAACCAG
Source organism: Cheilosia soror (assembly GCA_949372485.1). Lineage (NCBI taxonomy): Eukaryota > Metazoa > Arthropoda > Insecta > Diptera > Syrphidae > Cheilosia > Cheilosia soror. The sequence goes on from OX443561.1 coordinate 121,574,980, forward strand.
AATGGGGTATACAAATATCTAAATGTGAGTTTCGTCTCTTGGCCTTGAATATTTCGATTCTAAAACCCAGTTCCATCTGGAAACTTGCAGACTTCATCATACCACAACGCGTGATCCTTTCGATTATGGGCTTTTTTGCCATTTTGATTGCCTACACGATGCGTATTTGTCTTTCTGTGGCAATCATAGAGCTGGTTGTAAATAAAAACTACAAAGGCAGAAATTATGACGGCAGATTGTGTCCGAGCCCCATAGAAGAGGAAGACGAAATTGTAAACTGCTGCACCACGTCAGATTCCCTAGTTCATTTTTGATATTTTTCTCAACAGGATCCGGGTGGTGATTATGACTGGTCAGAGAAGCATCAGGGTTTGATTCTCTCGTCATTCTACTGGGGTTACCTCATAACGCATATTCCTGGTGGAATTTTGGCCGACAAATTCGGAGGAAAATGGACACTGGGATTGGGAGTGTTTTTCACGGCCATTTGCAGTCTGCTAACGCCGGTTGCTATTCGTAAGGGTGGTTCAACTGCTTTAATAGTTGTTCGCGTCCTAATGGGCTTTGGACAGGGTACCACATATCCAGCACTGAGTGTCTTGCTCTCACAATGGGTGCCGCTGAAAGAGAGAAGTACTTTGGGAGCCCTCGTCATGGGTGGTGGACAAGTTGGCACCATTGTTGGCAATTCGGTATCCGGTCTGCTGCTGGACGCTTTCGAGTGGGATTGGACATTCTATTTCTTTGGTTTTCTGGGAGTTGTTTGGTTTTTCATATTCGTAAGTGCAACATCGCTGATGTGAATCATTGATTACAAAGTGGAATCTTTCCCATAGATCGTTCTGTGCTTCAGTGATCCTGGTTCACATCCCTTTATTAAAACATCTGAGCAGGAGTATCTATTGCATGAAATGGGTTCGATAGAGCGAAAAACTGACCTTCCACCGACACCTTGGAAGGCCATATTGACAAATGCGCCGATGATCGCGTTGATCTTTGCACAAATCGGTCACGATTGGGGTTTCTACATAATGATCACTGATTTGCCAAAGTATATGTCCGATGTTATGAATTTATCCATCAAGCAGAGTGGTATTTATTCGTCCATACCATATGTCATGATGTGGATTGTGTCGCTGGTCTCGGGTGTACTTGGCGATTGGTTGATCCGAAAAGACATCATGAACTTGACTAATTCGCGGAAGATGTTCACCGCGATTGGTAAGTTTAAAAGGCTCTAAATGGCACACTGAAATACATTTTTTGATTGCAGCTGCTTTTGGACCTGCAGTGTTTATAGTGGCAGCTTCTTATGCTGGATGTGATCGCGTTGCCGTCGTGATATTGTTTACTGTCGCCATGGGGCTTATGGGCACATTCTACGCCGGCATGAAATTGACACCGCTTGACTTGAGTCCGAATTATTCGGGAACCCTTATGGCAATCACGAACGGAATTGGTGCTGTTACGGGTATAATTACGCCTTACCTTGTTGGAGTGATGACGCCAAATGTACATAATTTTACCAGCTCTTAAAGAAGAACCGTAATAGGCTTGAATGGGAGTAATCCAGCTTAAGCCAATGCGCAATTATATTTATGTCGATTTCGGTTGGTCGTCCAGAACCGTCCGGAAGCAATCCGAACGCTTCTGAAAGCGTTCGATTGGCACTCAACTAACAGTTATTATCCTGAAAAGAAGAAAAATTTGCTTCTGGATTTGAATTCAGAATCGCGGAGAGTTCTTCCGGACGATTCTAAACGACCAACCGAAAATGACATTAAATTGCTGTCGTTATACTAAACTTATGTCGTTTTCCATTTGTTTCACTCGGGGATTCACTCATTCTGAAATCCAATGAACCCAATGACGATTCTTTTTGCCCAATGGAAAACGACATAAGTGAATTTTCAGCCATTTTTGAGGCACTAGCTTAAGCCCACTCAATCCTATTCTGATTGACCCTTTTAGGCTTAATGCCCACCAAAGTGAACTGATCGTTTACCGCTAGTGTGTTGACTCTTCATTTGAAATCATCTGTCAGTGGCATTGGCATTCGCAATATAACTTTGGTGCTGATTTTATTGACATAAAATGTATCACCAAACTAATTTCAAATGGAGATAATATTTATCTTCACGGTAATCGATCAGTTCAAATAGCTTTAAGTTGGCATTCAGCATTAGCGTGAATAAGGGTTTCATTCGTATTTCTCATTTTAGGCCACACTTTTTGAATGGCGGCTGGTATTCTGGTTAGCTTTTGCAGTTTTGGTCTCCACTTGCATCGTTTACGTGATATGGGCCTCCGGCGAAGTCCAAGATTTCAATGATCCTCAACCGAAGAAGAAAATCGAAGCCTAAATGAGACGTCTACCTTTTTACGTCATGACCATGGCGAGCTTTATGTTAACGTCTAGGATTAAAATAAAATTGTCGTGATTGAAACATTCGTAATGTCGTTACTGATGTGCTTAATGCTATTAATTACAGTTTAAAATAAAGATTGTATTTAGGAGACGGAATGGGAAGGTATTCATCTATATTCCGGTCGTCGTTTGTCGTATACAACTCATGTATCATATCCACCCCTATCGGGAATAATATTTCCCCCGAAATGTGTCCCTTTTTTCATAAAATAGATAACGTGAATAATTTTCGAAAGGGAAAAAAATTCCGTCGGGAAAAATAGTTATCATCGTGGATTCGTGAATCATTTCGAAACCAAACAAAAAATTCCGTCGGAAAAATAGCTATCGGGAATAAATATCCGATGGAAATATTACCGTAATTTTCCCTGAAATATTCCGCTGGCATTTCGTTTTCGTCTGGGAATGGGAACTTTAGCTAAAGAGCAACAATGTAAGTGTTTTTCGGAAAAAAATATTTAGAAAAAATAGTGCATATTGTCAGTTTTATGCTAATTTCGATTGCCAATCTCAGATTTCTCTAGATTTCGTCTGGCCAATCGAACAAAAAAAAGTATACTGAACTGTTCTTTGTTGGTGTTGATGGTGTGCCTGCCAAAAGTTGTTTACCTTTTTTGTTGTGAAGAATGAATGCATGTTGAGATCTCTTCTCGGGATAGGAGTGGAGGGCCGAACGGTGTATGGATCAATGGAAAGAGGAGAAAAATATTGCCCATAAAGGTGCTAGTACACGATATGTAGCACGCCTCATATATATGTAGCACTAACGTCATTTTGGGTGGTTGGGTGTGTATGAATCGGGCAGGCGCTGATCGGCATCAACCTGGCGGTGCCCAGCTGTTGTAACTTTTCGTACACATCAATTGTGCTTATTTTACCTCCTAGTGGTAACCACCGGGTACTGGTCTGCCCATCCGGGTGTGACTTGCTGAACTTATAAGTGCGAGTGTTGAACACGAAGAAAATAGCAACACTATAATGCTCTGTCGGAAAGACTGACTGAACGAGCCTCAGAAGTCTTACATGAGCTTCTCAGAAAGAGGACGTACGGCGGATGAATTCATTAGACTGAATCAACGGTGTCGTCAACAGTCAATACGACAGTTACCTTACTTGAGCCATTCGACATATTTGGAGCTGAGGTCAGTGAGGATTTTTTCAGGACTAGTCAGGGTGCTGAAATAGAGATGGTGGCGGATGAACCCTTAATGGGCCAACGACAGCTCTCACATCCCCGAAGTGGGTTACTGGCACCGGAGGAATCCGGCCCCTTTTGTCCAAGGGGTCCAGCAAAGGGCCTGGCCCTCCAGGTTGGGGGTTGTACGCCGGGGTAACTGCCCGACTGCGGAAAACAAACCCAGTTCCGAAACGACAACAAGCCTCGGATACGGATGATTTTACTGTTGACGAACCTGGCAAACGAATAAAGGACAACGAATTTCGGATCTGCACGTGGAATGTTAGGTCCCCTAACCGACCACGTGCAGCCGAACAACTAGCGGAGGCCCTGAACTGCTATAAAGCAGACCTAACCGCCATCCAAGAAGTGCGATGGGATGGACCGGGCAAGAAGAGGATGAAAGACTGCGATATTTATTATGGCGACTGCTATCGGCAACAAAAACAGCGCTTATTTGGATGTGGATTCGTCGTTGGAGGCAGACTTAGGCAAGAAGTCTTAAGCTTCACTTGTGTGAACGAGCGCCTCACGACAATCCGCGTCAAGGCTAAATTCGCCAACATTAGCCTAATACGCGCCCATGCCCCCACGGAGGAGAAAGACGACGACACCAAAGAGAGGTTCTACGAGCTCTTGGACAAGACATACGAGCAGTGCCCTAACTATGACATTAAAATTGTCCTAGGTGATTTTAATGCAAAGATAGGAAGAGAAGGCATCTTTGGTAGTACTGTCGGGAGGTACAGCCTACACGACACCACCTCCGATAACGGATTCAGGCTGATCGACTTCGCGGCGGGGCGAAACGTTGTCATATCAAGTACGCGGTTCCCGCATCTCGATATTCATAAAGGCACTTGGAGATCTCCCGATCAATCAACCGTCAACCAGATTGACCACATTGCGATCGACGCAAGGCACTCCTCCAGTATTATGGATATCCGAACGTTCCGAGGGGCCAACATTGACTCGGACCACTACCTGGTTGTAGCCAAGGTACGCCTTCGGATATCCCGAACACCGCCAAGACAAGTAAATACTGTGAGGAAGTTTGACGTCGGACGGCTAAAATCGCAAGAGATCACCAGATCCTTCTCCGATCAAGTCTCTCTCAATCTCTCAAGAGGTTCTATGCAGCCAGCATCAAGTATTGAAGACCAGTGGCAACATTGCCAAAAAGCCATCAGAGACGCCGCCTCTGATGTGCTTGGTTTCACTCGACCACCACAACGAAACCCCTGGTTCGACGACGAGTGCCGGCAAGCACATGCAGCGAAACAAGAGGCATACAAAGCGGCGTTGCAAAAAAGGACTAGAGCTGCTCGTGAGCTCTACGCGTAGAAAAGAAGAGACGAACACCGGCTTCTCAGGAGGAAAAAGAAAGAGCACGAGAAGCGCGCGATCGGGGAAATAGAGAGATGCTACAGCAGGAATGAGGTTCGGAAGTTTTACCAAAGGGTAAAAAGAACCTGCCAAGGCTATACAGAGCCCGAACCGAAGCCTGCAAGGACGAACAAGGGAACATCGTAGTAGAATCGCAGTCGATGCTAAGGATATGGAAGAACTACTTCTGCAGACTGTTTAACGGCGATGACGAACTAAATCCCGCTGTCAGGCAGAATGAACCATTCAACCTGGACGATGAAGACCAATTCCGTCCACCTGACCTGGACGAAGTGAAGATAGCGATATGTAAGCTTAAGTCCAACAAAGCCGCTGGGGCAGATGGCCTAACCGCCGAGCTATTCAAAGCGGCAGGCGATGACTTGGTTAGGAGCATGCACCAACTCATCTGTAAAATATGGTCGGAGGAAAGTATGCCCGATGAATGGAACCTTAGCATTGTTTGCCCGATCCTCAAGAAAGGAGACCCTCTTAACTGCGCCAACTACAGAGATATTAGTCTTCTTAACATCGCCTACAAGATCTTATCTGCTGTGCTGTGTGAACGCCTGAAGCCTTTCGTCAACAACCTGATTGGTCCCTATCAGTGTGGCTTCAGGCCAGGAAAGTCTACCATCGACCAAATATTCACACTGCGGCAGATCTTGGAGAAAACCCAGGAAGTTCAAATCGATACCCACCACCTTTTCATCGATTTTAAGGCCGCCTATGACAGCATTTATAGAGACGAGCTATACAGAGCAATGTCTAGTTTTGGCATCCCTGCCAAACTCGTCCGTTTGTGTAGGATGACAATGGAGAATGCACGCTGCTCCATCAAGGTCGGTAAAGAACTCACCGAGACCTTCGATGTCAAAAGGATTTAGACAAGGCGATGCGCTGTCATGTGACTTCTTCAACATCGTTCTTGAAAGAATAGTGCAAAACTCAAACGCTAACACCAGAGGCACTATCTTTCAAAAGTCCATCCATCTACTCGCCTACGCCGACGATATCGACATAATCGGGAGAACGCAGCGTGATGTCACTGGCGCGTTCGTGAGCATTGAGACGGAGGCGGCAAAGATGGGTTTGGCGGTCAATGAGGGCAAGACAAAGTATATGCTGTCATCGAGAAAGGACACCCAACACCGACGTCTTGGACAGAATGTCACTATAGACAGATATAACTTTGAGGTGGTAAAGGACTTTGTCTACCTAGGCTCCGCTATTAACTCAGACAATGACACCAGCGCTGAGATTAAGCGAAGAATAACTCTTGCCAATCGCTGTTTCTTTGGGCTAAGAAAGCAATTGAGTAGCAAAGCCCTCTCTCGAACAACTAAAGTGACCCTTTATAAGACCTTAATCATCCCAGTCCTAGTTTATGGTGCAGAGGCATGGACTCTATCAAAAGCGGATGAGCTTACTCTTGGTTGCTTCGAGAGGAAAATTCTTCGAGTAATTTTCGGTCCCGTCTGCATAGACGGTGAATGGAGGAGGAGATACAACGACGAACTGTACGGGCTGTACAGCGACATTGACCTAGCCAGAAGAGTGAAGGTCCAACGACTGCGGTGGCTGGGTCATGTAGAGCGAATGGACGTGAATGCTCCGGCCCGGAAGATCTTCGAATCCACACCCGAGGGACGGCGCAGTAGAGGAAGACCGCGACTCAGGTGGCGCACGCAAGTGGAAGGGGACCTTAACCAACTTAGCGTGCGAAACTGGAGGCAGCTGGCCAAAGATCGTGCTGGCTGGAGACGCTTGTTGGTTGAGGCCCAGGTCCACCCCGGACTGTAGCGCCACCTTAAGTAAGTAAGTAAGTAAGTAACGTCATTTTGACATCAGCGAATGGTCTCAATAGGTACATGGCGTGTACAAGCTCTCTTTGTGCACTCTCTGTTGACGTCAGAGCCACATATATAATGTGGCGTGCTACATATCGTGTACCAGCACCTTAAGCCGTTCTGCGCAACGACGGCGTGTCGTGTACACAACTACGTGCCAAGTTTTGTATCAGATGATGGCGGAACTGACCAAGAAGTTAAAACTCGAGTTGCAGCTGGTATCATGTCTCCAATTTGAAATTATAGTCAAATGCATAAAACCCATAGATAGATAGACAGCTATAACTTTGAGGTAGTTCGGGACTTTGTCTACCTCGGCTCCGCTATTAATTCTGAAAATGACATCACATCAGAAATCAAACGAAGAATTACACTTGCCAACCGCTGTTACTTTGGCCTAAGAAGGCAACTGATTAGTAAGGCCTTGTCGAGAAACACCAAGGAGACTCTATATAAGACCCTCATCATCCCAGTCCTGCTTTATGGCGCAGAATCATGGACGTTGTCAAAAGCGGATGAAGATCTCCTTGGTCGCTTCGAACGCAAAATTCTTACAGTGATTTTCGGTCCCGTTTGCGTTGACGGGCTTTGGAGGAGGAGATTTAACAGCGAACTCTACGAGCTGTACAGCGACATCGACCTTGTCAGAAAAGTACGTATCAGTCGACTAAGATGGCTAGGACATGTAGAGCGAATGAACACCAACGCTCCGGCCCGAAGAGTCTTCGATTCCAACCCAGAGGGACAACGCAGTAGAGGAAGATCTCGCCTTAGGTGGCGCGCACAAGTGGAAGGGGACCTCAACCAACTTGGAGTGCGCAACTGGAGGCAGTTAGCCAAAGATCGTGCTAACTGGAGAGGCGTGTTGGTCCACCCCGGACTGTAGCGCCATCTAAGTAAATAAGTAAGCATAAAACCCATACAAAAAATACTAGCTTTTAGTAATTCCGATAACGCTCTTTTTTTGAAAATATAAAAATATCAATCCGCCATGAAAAGCGATCCGCCGCGCATTTGGGAATAAGCCCCCAGATCTGTTTCCGTACAATAATGCATTCGAAAACGCTGGCTTTTTCTTTGAACTCCGCTTCTGTACCCAAAAACGGCAGGGGGGTGTTCGCTAGAATATGTACCTACATCGTCGCCGCTGCTTCTCTCAATTACAGAAAGGACTAATAAATTAACGCTTTCACAGGTAAATTTAACAGTCTACTTAACGGTTTATTTATACTTTTGTTGGATTGTGTTTTTATAAAGAAAAAAAAAATAGGTACACAAATTTGAATAACAACTTAAGGGTAGTTCTTTGCATTTAGAGTCCGAGAATAGTTTCTAAATCAAAACTGTGTAACGATAAATTTTAACGCACTGAGTGCAAAATAAGAGTTTATGAATTAAGAAACAGAAAATATAAAAACATGACAGTGGTTTAATTTTGACTAAGTCTAGTTTTCTTTTTTTTTTGTGCTGGCAATTCAGATCTACTGCGCCAGTGCTGATATCGATGACAAATCAATTCCCAGCTTTCGAGTAACGTTGATCTGGGCAACGGCAGCATTCCGCAGGGCATATAAATGCGACATTTCCGTCTGACTCTTGGCCAATTTGATGGCACTCTCAAAGAGTTCTACAGCTCCGTTCAGATTGGCGCGTTGTACTTCTATTGTTCCGAGCGTTTCATAAGCCAATTCGCATTTGTCATCAATTTCGATACTTTTTCGCATGAGAGCGACAGCCTTATCGATTTCACCCTTCCATTGGAGCCACATAATGCCGCGGTGTACATAGAAAGAGGCATTCTCGGGAGCCATTTTGATCGCCTTTTCAAAGAACGAGTCAGCTTGCTCGAATTGTCCTTGGTCGCTGAGCACTTGTGCCATCAGGCTGTAGCACTCCACGCAGTCTGGGAATTTTTCAACGGCGTTCTTGAACTCGTTCATGATCATCATTAACCGCATTTGGTCCTGTGTCAAGATGGCGAGGCGATATTCAGCGTAGCATTTCTGGATGTAAGCGATGGCATGCTGGGGGGCCAATTTAACTGATTTCTCAAATTCTTGCAGTGCATCTTCCAATTGATCGAGGAGAATGTAGATTTGGGCACGTTGGTGATAGACGTCGGGGTTGTCTGGGGCAAGCTGTTGCGAAAGTTCAAAGTCAGCCATTCCCAAGTCCTTCTCGTCCAGTTGTATGTGAAGAGAAGCCCGTTTGATTAACGCATTTGCTCGTAGATTTACATCCGCATCGGCTGAAAGTTTAAAATGCCAAGTTTAGTTTATTTCGTATGAGATGAACAGCTGCTGGAAAAGAATTGGCAAAATAGAACAAACTCGTTGATGGAATTGATACAAACACCCGAAATGTGTGAAGTTGACGCCTAAGTAGCAACAGAAATCTCATTAAAAAAAGAGTTAAATGCAGACCGAAAGATTACATGTACATTTTAAGTGTAAAAATAAAAGGAACAAACGAAAACGGAACTTCAGACAGAGGTGCGGAGCAGGTGGCTTTTTGTCAGGCATTCGTGGAATATGCAAATTTCCGTGGAGGAAACTGAGTCAGAAGGTCTAAATAGACATTTATATATCTAAGAGTTATGCTCGACACCAAGTTGAGTTTTAACACTAGTTCAAACTGCCTAGTACCACAATGGATACCCTAGGAGGTATCTGCTATTCAGAGTGTCAGTTCAATACTTCTTTGCGCTGTACCGGTCTGGTCGGGGCTCTGGCAACTAAGGAAGGAAGCTCTCTTCAACGTTGAGACTTTGCGAACAAAGCAGTCTGCGTTATGGGGGTGAAAATATCACTCCACAACTCCTTGACAGATCGAGTTCTGCAACCAAACCATCAACAAACGCAGAAATAAAATCCTCGATATATTTACGCCAAGTCTTAAAATTGCAATCAATGACGTGGTATCGCTGTTTTGTCTGTCTTCCAGATGTTAATGGCATCTCGTATTGTTGAGCAGATAAAGCCCATTATCGAAGTCTCATTCAAAAGCCACAAAGCGGGCTTTAGCAGTGGTCGATCATGCGACTATTACAAAAACACCTTGCCAATCAGCATTTAACAATCGGCCGAGTTACAATCACCACTCTGTTCGGATTTTTATGATTCAGGCTCCTCGACTACAAACGTGCTCAATAAAAAGATTTGCATATGAATATGATAAAACTTTGAAGTAGTTCAGCTAATCGACGACAGCGTACGCGGAAATGGCTGTGGTCAGTGCAAAAACATTTACACGATAGTTTACCTATAAAGTCTACGCCCTAAGTGACGTAAGACTTCTTAACGGCGACAAACTTTAAGGGAAAAAAAAAAAACAACACTGCGTCAGCTACCGGACACAACTCTAAACAAATGAATTAAATGCAGCAAATCGTAAAATCAGCAGATATCAGCAGCGTTGCCACTGTTGGACTATTTTTTCGCAGTATATTCTCTAAAAAAGTGCAGTAGATTGCATTTTTTTGCAGTAGATTTTTTTTCAAACAAAACCAAGGTAAATTACAAAACATAACATAATCAATACAAAATTAAGAAAGACGAGTATTTAAACAAAACAGAAAAATGCATATATATAAATGAATATGGAATATTGTTCATCTTCATTGGCTATTAAGTTTTTCTTTGTCCTCATCATAAAAAGGAAACAATACCGAGGGTATAATGCCTTCCCCTAGGTACTAACTTTGTATCTACGTACCTCAGAGGTTTCAGTCTTTCATCATTAAAAATAAAACGATTTTTTATTTGTTGACAAGTCTCGATATAAAATTGCAGCACGAAAAACGCCATCAATCTAGCAAATATTTGTTCAGAATCGACGTCTAAATTTGACCTCTTGTTGTTCAAAGACATATTTTGAAGAAACAGTTTCCTTAGACAATTTAAGCCAGGAAAACTCAGTTTCCCAAATTGGCTTGTATTTCTATTTGTATTTTATCTACTATTTTGAATTTGGCTTCCTAATTTAAGCTTTTACAAAAATGCAGTAGATTTAATTTGGTGGCAGTAGATTTAAATTTTGAAAAAAATGCAGTAGATCTACTGCAATTGCAGCAAAGTGGCAACGCTGGATATCAGTAGTTGACAATCATAATAATAAACAAAGGAAACATTTTTTTAAATATTTGATGTATGTACTCTCACCATTATTAATGACAGCATCCAAGTCCTGTCGAGCTTCTGTGAAGCTTGCAGACAACAGGTGTAAGGTACCGCGCATCAGCAATGCCTCTGACTTATACTGTGACTCTGACTCGCTTGATTCGATTTCTTCAGTGCATGCGGGAATTATATCCTCATAGTTACCATTGTCAAACGCCAACTTTGCCCGAACGTATCCCTTTGGATCATCAGACTTTGGAACCTAAAATATACAATTTAATGACGCATTGCAATGTGTTTTCCAAATTACCCACGTTTTTCACATCAATTGGATCCTCTACAAAGGACTTGAAGAACGTCTTGATAAAATTCTTCGAAGGTAACACAGGTACTCTGGTTTTAATCGCCTTAGCGGCATCATCCCTGCCAGTATGTTTCAAAACGCGATCGGCATACGCAATTGTACTGTGATTCTGGAACATCTCCAGTATACAAGTTGCGGTTACATCATCAAGGCAATCCAGCATTTCATTGGTCGCCTCACTGGCTTTCGCACGACGAAAGTATGCCTTTGCATATCGCGGATTATGAAGTATCGAGCTGGTGCAGTCCTCTTTCACCTTGGACCATTTCTTTAACATTTCATAGGCAGCCGCACGGTTTTGATAAAAAATTGCCAAATCATTCTTATTCTCTTGGGGGCACTTGTCGATCGCCTTGTCATAGAATGAAATTGCTTCGTCGTACTTCCCCTTGCGGTAGCAGACATTACCCTCATTCTTGTACATTGTGGCTTCCTTTAAGGGCGACAGTTTTTCGCTCTCCAATTCGGCGGTTTTCTTCTTTTTCTCCAATTCTTTCTCCGTTTCAGTACCATCTAGGGATATCGATTGATTTTTAAGACCACCAAGAGGCACTTTCTTCGATGTTGTGGGCTTATCAGCATCGTCTAGTGAAGGTTTGGTGCTCTTTTTGTAGATGTAGTAGCCCATACCTAAGACCACGGGGGTGCCAATGAGCAGAGCCAACTGCAGTTTGGAAACACCCGTCGAACCGATGTTACCTTTAGCCATTTTGCTGTAGTGCTGGAATTACATAAACAATAAGAAAAAAATTATACTTGCACATGGCAATGGCAAATGGGTGGAAAGGGGGTATGAAAATCCGCACGAAGGTTATAAATCGTCGCTCTTCGTCTTATCTAGTGTGATGGTGATTAGCAACGAAACGTGAACTTATTTGGTTTAAAAACTCTTGTATATTAATAGGAAACTGCGAAATGTTGTAGGTAAACTAGAAAACATGAAGTCATATATTTTCAATTCGAAAGAAAGGAAAAAATAAGAAAATTCTCAGGAAGCTACCACCCGGCAAGCAGAGCGGAAAATATTGATTTTTAACCGACCGGGAGTACGACTTTATTCAATTGATGACTTACCTGTATATAAAACTGTTAAAACTCAGAGCTGTTTAAGAATTCCAGAGATTTTTCAAATCTTTTAATTGAAAAATCGTATTTATTTCCAAGCGATAGAGGCGAAACCCCCACCGGAACGGTTAACTACTTTTCTAAACTTGACAGTTCATCGGAATATTTTTTTGACATTTCCTATTAGAATGAATCTAGAGGGTGGTGCTATCAAAAGTTTGGAACTATTCACGTTGAAAATGAATATTGGTATAATCGACAGATTTGTCACTGAGTGAGTATACATTTTAAATTCCTTAAAACACAAATAGTTGGCGGAACAGGTGCACAGGGTAGGTAGGGTTGCCTAGCAACATACAATCATTTGTTTTTTTTGTTTTTGCCAAGTGTATGGCATCTTTTAAATGATCTCAAGATAGACAGTTTAATATATTTTCGAAATTTTTCTACGTATTTCAGCAGCCGATTTTCAGTATATTTTAGAAAAAATTGGACCGAGAATCAAAAAAATACATTCATTCATCATTCATTTTCAATGGCCCGCTGGTCCATTAAGTGGGTCGCGGGTGTAGGTTGCTCAAGTGGACCCTCCATAGCTCTCGATCCTCCGCCATCGACTCTAAATCATCAAGGGCAATCTCCATACGGGTAGAGGAGAGATTATGAATTTGATCTAACCATCTCATCCTGGGTCTACCTAGGGGACGCCTGCCCGATGGTACGGATTCCATAGCACGTCGTGGAATCCTGGTCGGGGACATGCGTTTAACATGCTCAAACCACCGAAGCATGGATCGCTCCGTCCGGAGAAGCAGCTGCTCGACATTGGGTGGTATGAATAAAACCTAGCAATTGCTTTTACTCAAAATAAATGTCAAAATCGAAGCAATTGCTAAGCTTCGTATGAATAAAAACTGATTTGAGTTGACTCCAACTTTTGACATCTTCGAAAAGCGGCGCCACCGACCTTTTACTCAGATTGGTATGAATAAAACGTGGAAGACAAAGCAATTGCTAAGAAAATTCCAAGTCTGCTATTTTGTTGACTCAGAGCATTTGCTAAATATTTTGCGCCCATATTTCTTTACAAGAACAGTATTTTCTTTTGAGTTTTCGGTGTTTTTTGTTTGTATAAATAGTTAAATTAATTTTTCTTTGTTTGATTGGCACATTAAACCTGTTTTAACTACTGTTGTTAACGTTCGTAAAAAAAAACAGTAGGTACTATAAGCAAAGACGAATTGGTTAAGATCACATATTTAACCAACCGTATCGTTTTTTTTATTAAATTAATTTAGCTTTTTTCCAAAAATCGTTTTCCTGATTCTAAATTCAAATTCAAAAAAAAATTAACGACAAATTGTGACAGAAACTGCAAGGGAAGGACACATGCAGTGAAGTAAATGCTTTGTTCGAAACTTCGAACTTACTTTAGCAAAGTAGTTTTTATTCATACCGATTTAAAGCAATTGCTCAGTGCTTTTACTTTGCTACAACCTTTTACTCAAAGCAAATGCTAGTTTTTATTCATACGACCCATTGAGTTCCTCGCGTATTCTAGTATTTCTAATGCGATCTCTACGGGTCACACCAGCAATACAACGGAGAAATCTCATTTCGGCAGCTTGTATTCGCGATCTTATTCTTTCGGTCATTACCCAAACCTCATGACCATAGGTAAGAGTTGGAACAAACACCGAATTAAAGACTGACAACTTAGCTTTGAAAAAAAAAAATACAAATAACAAAAAATATATATTTTAATTTTATTTTTATATTCTTCACAAGTTATGGGTTATTCCTTTTATTCTTCACCAACTATAGAAAGAGAAACATTTCATTTTTCTACTTCTACTTTTGGAAGTGTTTTAAACACATTTTTATTTTGACACAATGAAATCATGAACGAAAAATAAGTATACGATATACCTAATAAATTCAAAAGATATATTATTAGGCCTGTTTTATCGGCAATCTATCTCAGTGAAATAAAGTAAATTAGAATCTTTAACACGTAATTACAACAACTATACACTGCTTGACACTTTCGAGACTCTATAGTTGTTGCAATTGCGTGTTAAAAACTCTACTTTACTTCACTGAGATAGATGTGCAATAAAACACGCCTAAAAACAGCGAACTAGGCTTAAGCTTAACAGTTGAATTTAGTCCGCCATAACTTTTGTATAGAGATTTGTGGTCTCACTCTAACGGTTCATTAGCTTTGACTGCAGAAAACGGATCTCTCTATCTCTGGTGGATTTACATTACCACACCATGCAAATTTGCGTGGCGTGGTAATGTAAATTTGCAAATTTGCGTGGCGTGGTAATGTAAATCCACAATAAAGGTCTAGTCGCACCGAACATTTCATAGCTAGTTTCAAAGCTAATTGAAATGTCAAACGAAAATTAGTTAGTGTTTTTTGCTTAATATAAAAAGCTACCTGAATTGCCAGAAACGACTTTCATGGGAAGTCCTGCATATTAATGACAATGGCGCTATAATATTATAATAGTTCCTTGAAAAAAGTAATTTATTTTATATGAAAATTGAATGAAATAAAACAAAATAAATTTCACTAATCCAAAGCGCGTCTCTCTTTGAACACATCCTTCACGATTTATAGTTCAGTGGAACTCTCCATCCACCAACTTTACCAAACCTCTTTTTTTGACATTTAACAAACTGTCACACGGTTCGGAAAATTGCATCTCGAGAATTTCTTCATTGTTTTACTGAAATCGCAAGGAATTTTAAATCCGTTGAAATCGTCATTAGAATCCTTTTAAATATTTTTTAATTCCCGATTTCATAAATCTACAATACCATGGCACCAAAAAGCAAAATGTCTGGTGGACTAAAACCCAAGGGATCCGCCTTCAAAGATAAGAGCAAGCCGGCTGATGTCCGGATGAGCAACATTCAGGCAGCTAAAGGTAATTGTCGAAGTTAAACATAACAGAAACAACATAAAATATATAATTCAACGTTAAAATTACAATTTGGATGTGAAAAACATAAAATTCGAGTCGATTTTCATTGAGATATGGACAATTAAAGTGTCAGCTGCCAATGGCTGGGTGTAAACAAATTCAATCTGGAATATTCTCATGAGTCACCTGATTGATTTTTGACAAAATTTTAAATGAAAATCAAGCAAATTAATTAAAAAATTACGAGAAAATAATTTTTCTGTTGTGAAACAAGTAGGTAGACCAAAATACATGTAAACAAAGTGAAAAATAGTCCATGTCCCATCAGTGCTATTCTTGTCTTTGACACAAATCACAAACGAACAGCCAGACGGTTTTCACGTGCTTTTCTGGTGACAGAAACGCAAAAATGCGTTTTTTTTGTCCTTTGTCCCATTTATTTACATTTTGGCATAGGTTGTTTTGGTTGTCGGTAAAAAATGTTGCAACTTGCAGCATACAGCAAATACATATCAAAATGGGAATGCCAGTTGTAAAAAAAAATTGTTAATGCTTAAGAAACTTACGAGTGCTTTAATGAACTGTTTTAAACTGGCCGCTAAAAAATGTTACAGTTTTAGACGAAATCTAAGCCTGTTGATCTTCCTTCGTGTTCTTCATCTCCAACCGTAAGAATCGAGTTTCGATTTTACTACAGAGTCCCTCGCGTCACCATTGGACACCGTTCAAAAAATGTTCCCAACAGCGTGGATTCTTTAAACCTGTTCTTCGACAATTAGCATCGCTCACAAATATATTTTTGTTTTCATTACAGCTGTCTCGAATGCCATCCGCACCAGCTTGGGTCCCCGTGGTATGGACAAAATGATTCAGTCAGGCAGTGGAGAAGTTTCAATCACCAACGATGGAGCCACCATTCTAAAACAGATGAATGTCCTCCATCCAGCCGCCAAGATGTTGGTCGAACTCTCCCGCGCTCAAGATGTAGAAGCTGGAGACGGCACCACATCGGTTGTGGTAATCGCAGGTGCACTGTTGGAGGCCTGTGAGAAGCTCCTGCACAAGGGCATCCATCCTACTGCAATTTCAGACTCTTTCCAACGTTGCGCCGTCAAAGCCATCGAGATCTTGAAAGAAATGTCCAAGCCAATTGAGTTGACCGATCGTGAGACACTCATCAAGAGCGCATCGACATCCTTGAACTCGAAGGTGGTGTCTCAGCAGAGCAGTTTGTTGGCTCCCATCGCTGTGGAGGCTGTCATGAAGGTGACAGAAGTCGGCAAGGAGGGTGTTGTCGACCTGAAGAACATCAAAGTCATCAGGAGTCTGGGCGGTACCATCGAAGACACTCAACTGATTGAAGGGTTGGTGTTCACAATGCGTTCGGCTGGTACCAACGCGCCAAAGCGTATCGAGAAGGCAAAGATTGGTCTAATTCAGTTCTGTTTGTCGCCACCAAAGACAGATGTAAGTTGATGCGTGAAAATGTCACGCGAGTTCTTGTTTTTGAATTCTTTCTCTTTGTAGATGGATCACAGTGTTATTGTGTCGGACTACGCTGCTATGGATCGTGTGCTGAAGGAGGAACGTTCCTACATCTTGAACATTGTCAAGCAAATCAAGAAGGCTGGCTGCAATGTCCTCCTTGTCCAGAAGTCTATCTTGAGGTGAGTTTTTGTTTGTTTCCATCTTACCCATGACTTGACGGCTATATACTTTATTTTATAGAGACGCTGTGTCTGATCTTGCCCAGCACTTCCTCGACAAGATCAAGTGCTTGGTCGTCAAGGACGTTGAACGTGAAGACATTGAATTCGTCTGCAAAACCCTAAACTGTCGCCCAATCGCTTCGCTTGATCACTTTGTAGCCGAAAATCTGGTGAACGCCGATCTGTGTGAGGAGGTCTCCAGTGGAACCAGCAAATTCGTGAAAATCACTGGAATCCAAAATCCCGGACGCACCGTTACCATTATCTGCCGCGGCTCAAACAAACTCGTTCTCGAGGAGGCCGCTCGTTCGCTTCACGATGCCCTTTGTGTTGTCCGTTGCTTGGTTAAGCAACGTTCTCAGATCTGCGGCGGTGGGGCTCCCGAAATCGAAATGGCCTTGCAGTTGGCCGCCTATGCCCAGACAGTTGAGGGCGTTGATGCTTATTGTTTCCGTGCCTATGCTGAAGCCCTCGAAGTCATTCCCTCCACCTTGGCTGAGAATGCTGGCCTCAATCCAATAGCAACGGTGACCGAGTTGAGGAATCGTCACGCTCAGGGTGAGAAGAATGCTGGCATCAATGTGCGCAAGGGCGCCATTACCGACATCTTTGCCGAGAATGTGGTGCAGCCGTCGCTTGTCAGTATTTCCGCGATCTCCCTGGCCACAGAAACTATACGATCGATTTTAAAGATCGACGATATTGTAAGTTGAGATGGAACGCACGCGTAACCCGGTCTTTTAATGTTTTTTTCTCTCTTTTGCAGATCAACACCATGGGTTAAGTGTATCTTCCACTCTCATCTCAATGTTGCGCCTGATTAAGTTGCAGATGCGGAGCGACGTTCCGTGTTCATCATAACTTCTATGTCACCCCTCATACATGTATTTTCTTTATTTTTCTTTGCATTTTAATTTTAAAAGAACAAAAATCACAAATAAAATAAAACACAATTGCTAATCTATTAACACAATACTATGGCAGAGAGAGTTGTTGATTTATTGATCACCTTAGAGTGATTGTTTGAAAATAGTTCTCGAAGGACACTAGGAAACCATGTCCTACCGATTGCGGCAACAAAACGTGTGGCATCTTTTGCCAGAAGTGCCTCAGATTAAACTTCTTTATAGTTCTTACAAATTCGCTGACATGCAGCAATAAGAAATGAAAGTCGTGATTCCAAAACTTACAGATTTGACGGTAATAGAAGAACTTGCGAACTTTCTAAACACCAACGCTTTCTCACATCGAGAAATGACGCTTTATCGATATAAGATGTCATACCAAATATAAAGAACAGCACGTATTCCTCCGAATGGCGACTAACAGAAAAGCAGTCTGCAATATCAGCGTAAAGATTGCTCGAATTCGAAGAACATAGGTTCAAATAACTGGCCATCGGTTTGAGATTTTATGTGTAGTCCCTAAGACTGACTACCACTCTTAACCAAAAAATAATCAGTTACTTCTTATCTTAATTATAAAAAAAATATATTTATTAACATATTTCCCTTTAGAATAATTGCAATTCAACTTAATCTACGTCTTGATGCCATATGCTTCGGGCATCCTTTCAATTGTATACTTATGCGCTGCCACATACATTATGGGAACACCAGGAATCTTGCGTATTCTATTCTTTAAATCCTTATCATTTGTGGCCACAATATAGCACTTGTGTTGGGTAACTCGATTCGTAATGCAATCATCGGCGTATGTACCTTTGTGCAGGCAGGGCATCCTCTCGAACCGTGGATCCGATATTATTCTCAAGGCAAGTTTGTACTTACTTCCGAGTTTCTCCAATTCAGCTCGAACACAGTCTGAGATGTATGGTATACACTTGGCATACAGACAGTCCATCATGTTCTGAATTATGTCCAGTTTGTTCTTGATGCTGAAGTTAATAAAATTCGTATCGAGAATGATGTGATATGGTGGCCCCAGTTGTGTGTTGTATTGGAAGAAAAGTGCTGAGCTCGTCTGTGGAGCTTCGTTTATTTTTATTTGTTGTGGATCAATTGGTACTTTGCGTTTTTTGCGAAGTTCCTCTTTAATGCGACTGTCGGTGGGTTTCATTAGACGTTTGAGTTGAGCATTTTTTTGCTTTTGGATTCGTTTCGTTTTCTTTTGCTTGCCCTGAAATGGAAAAAAATGGTGGAGGTTTGTTTTAAGAAATTTTATTTATTAATTAAATACACGACTGACCATTTTAAATTCTTTAAATTGTGATTTGAAAACTTTAATTGAAAACAAGCATCACCACACGTGTGCACAAACCAGTAAGAATAGACCGCCGACTTCCCGTACACCTACCCGATTCCCCCCGGAAAGAATTTCCCTGTCTGTGAATACGTGTAAATGTCAAAATTAATGGCGGCAATGTTTTTCTATGCAATACCATGCGACCAGGATTTTTCAAGTATGCGTGCGTTAATGGCGCCCCTTTGATTTTGTACAGCACCAATACATGAAAAATCCTGGTCTCACCGGCAGCTTGTAGGCAAAGTCCGTTATGTGGGAGGAGTCGACGGTCTATTCTTACTGGTTTGTGCACGTGTGGCTGACAGGAGACAGACGATAAAATGTCAATGTCAAAATTTGTTGTTTTGTGAAGAAGTACCCTTTAACGAACGTTAAGTTAGCAACGATTTAACATTTTAATATTTCGATAAGCAGTGACTGCAACCATATATATTTTGTATGGAGTACCTACCTAGTTGTGGATTGTATGTACATTTCAATAGCGAGTGATTATTACAAAACGCTTGCAAACTTTTAAAACTGTTAAGGACCATTCACATGGGAGCGAACGAACGAATTGATGAAATGCGAATAAACCACTTTTTATGCATTTATAAACAGAAAATTCCAAATTTTATTATTCCAAGATATCCTCCTCTTGGAATAAGGTTAAGTTCGAACGAATTTTTTATTCGCTACTTTGTGGAACGCGATTTAAATGATGTGGATTGTGAATAGACTGACAATTCGCGCCAGGGTGTTTTCGTCCGCGGCAATTCGTTCGCTCGCTCTCATGTGAATAGTCCTTTAGGTCAGAATCTGTCATTTGCAATTTGCTGGCATTAAGAATTTTCCAATATTTTCAAAAATATCTCAGAAAAGTATATTCACCACATGTGCTAGAGCTCTAGCGCAAATGCATATTGAAAAAAGATGGAATTTTTAACAGATAATTTAAAAATGTCGAAAATTTCAAAGGTTTGAAAAAAATGTTTGGATGATTTAATTGGTTCGGTTTTTAGTTATTAGTTTGTGTTAACTAAACTTATTACCGTTCTTTTAAGATTGACAAAATGATATTTTAGGATTAGGATGTAGGGTAAGGTGGCCTAAAATGGCAGCCCTAAGCAAATTGCTCGTTATCTAGGTCTTAAAATTAAATTCACTTCAAGCTGTATATTCACAGAATAGAAAAACCATTTGCCCACATATTTTTATATTAAAACATTTAAAATATTTCCAAAAAGTGTTTAAAACAATTAATTTTCAAAATAATTCGTAGGAGGGTACAACAAAAAGTAAAAAAAATTGTTAAAAAGGAAATTGAATTCAGAATTTTAGTACCTATTTAAATTAAGAATTTAATTAAAGTATTTAAATGGCTTTTATGGCGTTCAAAATTGACTCCAGGACTGCCTATCAGTGCACCGTATGTAACGGTCAAACATTATTGCCTAGGATTAAAATGAAAAACATAATGTAGATATTAATAAACATAATATCTTAGCTTTCACTTACATGTCTTAAGAAGCGGATAACTTAACTAACCGAATTCGGCGTATAGAGAGTGGTTAACTGACTCACACACAGAAATAATTCTGTCCAACTGCTATACACATAATTAAAAAAATACACGTTTGCCAACAAAAAGTTCGATTGGACGCGAGAAATTTAAAAGCTTGCGAATTTCGATTGGGAATCTCAGATTTCTTTAGATGTCGTCTGGCCAATCGAACAAAAAAGGTATAGGTATTGAGCTGTTCTTTATTGGTGTTGTTGGTACACCACACCTGCCAAAAGTTGTTTACCTTTTTTGTTGTGAAGATTTTTTTTTCGTAAGGTAGTTACAACTTGCAAGTTTTACAAACATTTTGAGATAACTTTAAAAGAAATCTCATAATAAATATTCCGAGTATTATGTTCACAACGATCCACGTCCTGCACAAAATTACAAACTCGATGCTTTTCTCCCTTGCAAAGAACAAATACTGCAATGCAAATGCACAAATTGCTCGGATTACGAAGACGAGCCGAGTATTATCCGAAGAGGACGACGACGACGACGATGAAGATGTGCGACATGATGAAGATGAAATTTATACCTCTATTGGTTTAAATTATTTATTTATTTATATGGTTTTTCAGTAGCTCTAACTTTTTCGACCGACTTCATAAAACGTAAACAAACTAACGCCGGCTACCGAATGTCAAATCATGTGTAAGTGTATTGGTAAATCTCGAGCGACTCTGAGAAAAAATCTAGATTCGCAAAAGTGCTCTCGACTCTGAACTCTTGTTTTTTTTTTGTACCAAACGAACGAAAAAACTGATTTCGGGCTAGTTTTTTTTTTTGCGAATCGAAATTAGCATCAGAGAGAATCTAATGTTAATTTCGATTCGCCAGAAAAAAGCACTTATTCTTTCCCGAGATCACTTTTTTCGTTCGTTTGGTACCAAAAAAAGCAATCTTTTTCAGAGTCGAGAGCATTTTTGCGAATCTAGATTTTTTCTCAGAGTCGCTCGAGATTTACCAATACACTTACATTATGATGAAAAAAAAATCTTCACAACAAAAAAGGTAAACAACTTTTGGCAGGCACACCACCAACACCAACAAAGAACAGCGCAGTATACTTCTTTTTGTTCGATTGGCCAGACGAAATCTAAAGAAATCTTAAAAAATCTCAGATTGCCAATCGAATTCAACATAAAAATCGCAAGCGTAAGCACATAACATGTTCTGGCATGATAGTGTCAGCTGATGGAACAGATTTACAACCATGTTTAGTACAGTTTGGATACAGTGCTGCCGTGCGTTTAATGATAAAGAGTGGATAGCTAATATGGATATAAGATGTATTTATGAATAATAATAGTTATCAAAGTCCACTATCCGTCTGCTAGCTATGAGATAGGTTAAAGAGCGGATAGGGCTTTTTTATTAATACCGCTGGGATTTTATGAGACCTCAAAGCAAAAAGTGTTCAAATGTCCCCCAGTATCCCCTTAATTTTTTTTTTTATGATCCAGTTTTGAAGACTGTTTGAATTTATGATTTTGGTTAAGTTTTTTAATTCCTTAAATTTTATTTTTAAATAAACCGAAATGAAGTAGATAAAAAGATAAAAAAAAATTGTCTTTCTTTTCAATCGTATTTTTCAAAACTCTTCTTTTCCAAATTAAATGCATTTTTTATAATTTTTAGGTTCAATAGAATTATACATAATTCAATCCAAAGCAGAGACAACTTTCATCCAAATTTATTATGACTTAATGAATATTATTCATAGGTAGGTATAATTTCGAAAGCCTAATAAGAGCTTCTGTCGCATAAATCACACAATTCGTTCTTATCTTTGACAAATGAAATCTGAAAGTAAATGCTTGTCCAAACTTTGTTTTCATATTGGCAGCTCATAAATCAACAATCATTACGTTTTTTTATATGACAACCATCAGGGGACCAAAAAAAAATGGAATATGAAAGGCTAGCAAATATAGAATCTTTTGTTTCCACTATGCGATGCCCCATCCATAACCCCACATTGCCATCACCCGGCATCGCATCGTTTGCAATTCAATTGAAAATTAAGCAAACAGCCCCCATGAAAGACAAATATTCTCGATATTTGTTTAAAACATATTTATTCCAACTGAAAAAAAGGAAGGAAGAAAAAAAAAAAAAAAAAGAAGAAAACATGAAGGATATTTGCGGACAATTTCTTCTACTCGGAAGGGAACAGGAAGGAGAGAAAATGTAAACACAAACATGGGGACCAAACAAAAAATTATGTTTCCAGCTAAATACGAGTTAACATTGCTGGATCGAACATATTAAATTAAATAAGAAAACAAGTTTCTCTTGTTTCTAGGGACTCAGGAGGGTGGGTTGCTTACTTGACATATAAATCAACAAAAATCGAAGAATTATAAAATAATGCTATTTTCCTTCAGCAAAGCACATCCAGTGCATCTTACAAAAGGACACAAATACAACGCTCGTTCAATTTATTTTGCTGTATTCCTCGACCTTTTGGGAACTTGGAGTTTCGGAAGAAAAAAAACCACCCTCTTGGGAATTGGTATTGTATTCCATATTCAAATGAGGGTTGGACTTAAAATACGCACAAAGGCATTCGAAACTTCCATTTGAAAATTTTAAAGTGCCATCATGTTTTTTAGTATCTGGCGAATCAGGAGTAGAGATTTGAACTCTGATATGCATATGCGCAGATTTAATCCGTTAGGTAGGTACATTGTAGGCAGTACACAGCATCCATATTAAAAGAGATAATAAGATATCCCGAGTTATTGGCGATGCCCCTTTTAAGGGGTCCTTTATCTAACTTGAGCGTACTACTCCAAAGATATTCGAAAGAAATAATATAAGAATGTGACATACTGCTAGAAAGTGGTACATGCATCCTCACGATCTTTCCGGTTGCATTATGTTGCACAGTATAGGAAAGATCTGGGCGGTATGCGATATAATTAAGGTGCAAGAGTTCCCCCCTTAAGTCTTAAATTCGTGTTATATCGGTTTGCAGCTAAGGGTTACTGTCCACGTAGCTACACTTCATACGCACGCTTTCGTCATTTGCATCTTGTTGTACGCTTGCTTGCAGCTTCCTTGCAACTTGCATTTAAACAAACGAACCTCTGTCCACGGATCGACAAAATACGCTCGTCGTCATTTTTAGCTTGCATTGCCGCTTAGTTCGTTTGTTTATATGGAAGCTGCATACAAGCTGCAAGCTAAGCGTACACCAAGATGCAAATGACGATCTTTCAATAACTGTCTGTGAATTTCTGTGTATACCAAGTGTGCTCAAGCGAAGCCGCGAGCAAAAGCTATAGTCTTTTATATAAATTTATGCAAGTTTCTCATGCTTCACACCAAAACCTTTGGGCTATAGCGACTTTTAAAAGCAGATTTCGACAAAAAGCTGGCAAAATTATTACAACATCTTGATCTTACAACATGTTAAAAAAAAATTGATTCCAAATCCTGGAGCACTCAGACTAGACTGAAACTGCCAAGCAGTCATCTATGGGGCCACGGGCAAATATTCTAGCCATATTGAACCGAGGTCTACTATCTTATGGTCTTCGTCGGTGGCTGTAAATACTAATATAACATTGGTAAGCATCACATATACCTTTTCCTGTTTAAGTGAATTTAATCCCATTCAATACTTGCAAATCAGTGTAGTTTACTAGTTGCATAGTAAGACTTCAACCTATATCCATTCGTCCTTGATAAAAGATCTCACTGTAGATGGGAGCTTATGGCGCAGTAATGCTTCCTACACTCCCGCTCATTTGAATAGGTTCAACATTATTTAAAAAGTAAAATAACGATATCTCTGTAACCAACTTGCCGATTTTAATGAAATCAATTTTCTTATATAGAATAATCAATTGTTAATGAAACAGGAAAGTTTGCGGTCTCTAACACACGTATTTATATTTTTATGATTATTTTTCCAAAAACGTATCGAAAAGTGACCATATATTTTGGCTCATCTGAATAGGTTCAAAAATTTAAAATTAAGAAAAAATATATATATTAAGTACTAACTCACAGCTTTGGTTATTTTTAACATTTAACTACATATTTAAGTATAATTTAGTATGTAGTACTATCTCCTTTGTTCAATATAACTTCATAGATACGATTTGGAAAATATTTATAATATTTTTCAATAAATCCAAGTGAAATTGTTGATCCGGTTTTTTTAATGGCGCCAATTAGGCTTGCAGGATTCCCAAATTGTCCCCTGTCCTTATATACTTCTTTGGACAATAGACCCCAAACGTTTTCAATAATATTTATGGCCGGGGAGTATGGCAACCACTCGAGCAATTTCACATTTTGATCCTTTATCCACTGTTTAACAACACTCCAGTAGGTATGAATGGGGCCGTTGTCCATGGAATCCGTTCAAAAATATTCGAAAAATTTGGAAAAGCATTTTCTACTATAGTTTTGCATACATTCGCGTTAATTTTCGATGTAACAAATTGCAGCTCACAAAGTCACAAGTCCCATAATATGATTTATGCGGAACATCGTAATGCCCCTGATGCACAGGTGTGGTGACTACCTAAAACACATTTATCCTTTCGCAGGTCGTGAATGTAATAGTTGTAGCCATCCGGTCCATCAAGGTTGAACTTCTTTTCATAGGAAAACACGACAGTCTGCCACTTCCTATTCCACGTCATATGATCTTGAGCAAACTGAAGTCGTGTAGCTTTGCACACATCATTGAGATGTGTTCTTTTTTTACGTTCAGTCTCTTCAAATGCTTTGCACTCCGAATAATGCGTTTTCCAGATGCCAGACTTTTATTAGCACCGAATTCTTCCCTGATTCTAGCACTACAACGTTGGGAATTTGAAGCAGTTCAGATGATAAGTCTTCTCGCTGCTGGTGTCAGCTGAACTCTGCCATTATGTAAGGGATGTGAACGCAGCCAACGAGACGAGCTGTCAATGGGCTGGGTAGAGTGGAGCGCGAAAAAGAAAAGGAAAAAGAGGTTTTTGTAATCGAATAAAATTAAAAGGAAAATAAAAACGATTTATACGAAAAGTTGTGCGTTGGATTTTTCTTTTCAAACTGTAACTCGACAGTTTTTCAGAAGTGGGATATTCGCCCAAATTCGATATGGGACTCGTTAAGATCCATACACTAAAAGTGAAACATTTAAAGGCATTTCTAAAAGCCAAATCGCTACCAACAAAGGGAACACGCGCCGAATTACTCACACGCATAATGGAGAACTTCGATACCGACGAAATCGATGCAGATCTATTCACGGAGAACGACGACTATGAAGAGGAGATGCAACAAATGCGGCAAGATGTCGATCGCATTACGAAAGCTATGGATAATCTCTCCCAAAATTTTGCAGATTTGTTAACCACTCTTCGTTCCAACAGGTCACCAGAAAAACCAAACGAAAGCCAAGATTCTGGACGGTCTAAGTCACCTTTAACAAATGCTGAGACAAACGCCGAAGCAGTGAATTCACCATCAACGTCAGCCAGGCACCAAGCACCGGAACAACCAAGCACTAGCCATTCAACGTCAACTCATACAAGCGCCATCGAAATACACAATATTGTTCCTGAGTTCAACCCATCAGACGATCTGTCCCCATCGGCCGAACAATACATAAAGCGTATAAATACACTTAAAACACTGTATGAATGGGACGAACGAAGCTTATTATTTGTCGCTCAAACAAAAATGCGAGGTCCGGCAAAACTTTGGGCAGATTCGCTGCTGGGAAGTATTCACTCGTGGAAAGACTTCTCTCAACGACTGATTGATGACTTTGGGAAAGTCGAAAGTGAAGCAGACGTCCATTTCAAAATGGTCTCAAGCACAAGGAAACAAGGTGAGAAAATTTCCGATTATTTTTATCGAATACGAGCACTAGGGCAGCGATATCAATTAACTGACGACGCAATAGTCAAATACATTCGTCACGGCGTGAGTCACAACGATTTGCAAACGGCACTAGCAAGTACTCACTTCACGGACTTAAACGAACTTCGCACCACAATCGAACGCTTCCTTGCAAATCGTCCAGCAGGCGCAGTGAGTGGCAGACGGCCGACAACAGTTGCCAAAAACAACAACCCATCGGCAGAGCTAACGAGTAAAGACACCAACTTCGAAGAAAATTCGAACAATAGTCGGCGAGACCGATATACTAAAATCGTGTGCTACAACTGTTCCGAGGTAGGTCATATCTCCATTAATTGCACGAAGCCACAGAAGAAAATGCGTTGCACGATATGCCGCAAAACGAATCATCTGGCGGAAGATTGCCCTCAGAAGCGAAACAATCCAAACGTAGTTGGAGACAACGTTTTACGAATTTTAAGCAACGACGACAAGCACCAAAACCGTACAAAAATGGTGAATATTAACGAAAATGACATCGAAGCGTTTATTGATCCAGGCAGCGACAGTTCACTCATACGACAATCAATTGCGGATACGGTCGGGAAGGTTGAATCATGTGATCCTTTCACGTTGAGTGGGTTTGCCGGAGGTAAATGGATCGGAAACACTTATGTTATCGCACGTATTCATGTGGATAATACAGAAATGAATCATCGCTTTCTAGTTGTCAGGGATGAGTTGATGCCACATCCACTTATTCTTGGAAATGATCTTCTTTGCCACGAAAATCAACGTCTAATCATCGAAAAGAGATCTTGTCGTTTGGAGAACGTCAACGAAAGCATAATCAGGACTGGAAGTGATTTGCCAACCGAAAACAGAAATCAAGTACGAAATCTTATCAGTGAATACTCTGGATGTTTTGGCGAAACACTTGAGAGTCTAGGAATATGCCGGACCACTACGATGAACATAACACTGACAACGAAGACGCCTATAGCTAAGAAGCCATATCGACTATCGTTCGCAAAACGGGATGTCGTGGAAAATATTATCAAGGAACTTTTAAAGCTCAACGTTATACGTCCGAGTACGTCCGCGTATTCAGCACCGATAGTTCTTGTGAAGAAGTCGTCCGGAGAAGACCGAATGTGCGTCGACTTCAGAGCATTAAATGCTGTGACCGTGAAGATGCCATATCCGATGCCGACGGTAGAGGAAATATTGTCGATGGTTGCAGGAAAACGTTTGTTTACAACCCTTGACCTAATGTCTGGTTATTACCAAATTCCCATCGAAGAAGCTTCCCGACATTATACAGCTTTTATAACGAACGCAGGCCAATACGAATTTAATCGCATGCCGTTTGGGCTGGTGAACGCCCCGAGTGTTTTTCAAAAGATGATCACCGCACTAGTACGACCGATGAAGGGACGAGTTTTTACTTACGTTGATGAAATTATCCTTCCGAGCAACACCGTGGAAGAAGGGTTAGAAAACCTGAAAGAGTGTGTGGAGCTGATCAGTGACGCCGGACTTACTCTACGTCTCAGTAAGTGTGTGTTCCTCGCCACTGAAATCACTTTTCTCGGACATCGACTAACGCAGCAAGGAATCAAACCGAGTCATGAAAAAACGTTAGCCATCGAGCAATTTCCGCAGCCTACGAACATCACTGAGGTCAGGAGATTCCTAGGTCTGACTAGTTTCTTCAGAAAATTCGTCCAAGACTTCGCCATTATCGCCAAACCGTTAACGTCTATGCTTAAAAAGGAAGCCCTTCAAGGAACGTTTCACTGGGAAGAGCAGCATTCAAAAGCGTTTACTCAATTGAAAAACATTCTCTGCAACGAACCAGTGCTTCAGGTATACGATCCATTGAAACTCCATGAGGTCCACACCGACGCCAGCTCTAGTGGATTGGCAGGAATATTATTTCAATCAACAGACGAATCATCAGAGCGTAAGCCAGTCTTTTACTTTAGTCGTACATGCACGGCTGCCGAATCGAAGTACTCGAGTTACGAGCTGGAGGTGCTCGCCGTGGTGGAAAGCTTAGAGCGGTTTCGGATGTATCTCCTCGGACGAACATTCTGTGTTGTTACGGACTGCTCTGCAGTAAGTGCAATCAAAGCAACATCCGAACTTATTCCCCGTATAGCCAGGTGGTGGTTACGCCTGCAGGAGTTCGACTTTTCAATCGTACACCGATCTGCAACCCGTATGGCGCATGTCGACGCGCTTAGTCGATCACCCGTAGAGGTCGGACGTGAACCTCAAACTGTTGCCGCTCGTGTAATGAAGGTCGATATCAAGCAGGACGATTGGATTGCCAGTCTGCAGCGTCAGGATTCCAGACTAGTCACGATTTTGAATGTTCTGCAAGGGATAGAGGAATCCGATCAAAGAGAACAATTCAAGAAAGAATTTGATACGAAGGAGGGACGACTATATCGAAAGGACGGAGGAAAGCTGAAATTAGTAGTGCCATCGAGCGTTCGTTGGCGGATCGTCAAATACTTCCACGATGACATGGGGCACTTTGGTGTGGAAAAGGTTATCCAGCGTATAAAGGAAACGTTGTGGTTTAGGCGCATGCGAAATTATGTAAAATCATACATCGCCGCGTGCATTGAATGTTGTTTCCATAAACGGACTTCGGGTGCACCTGAGGGAAAGATGCATATTGTGGATGTTAATCCTGTTCCATTCCGGACACTTCACATCGACCACTTGGGTCCGTTTCCTCGAAGCCGTCGGGGGAAGGCATACGTAATCGGAGTGGCAGATGCATTCAGTAAATACGCTATCATCAAGTCAGTAAGAAACACGAAAACGAAACCAGTAATCGAAATGCTCAACGAGTTAACGTCTTACTTTGGTCTACCGGATACGATTATTAGCGACCGTGGGACAGCTTTTACCGCGAGAGAGTTCGAAATGTTTTGCCATGACAATGAGATACGACACATAAAGTCAGCCGTTCGAACACCGAGGGCCAACGGGCAAATCGAAAGAATAAATCAGACGATTTTGCAGTTTTTGCGTACGGCGGACACTGATAAGTTGGATTGGGATACAAAGCTGCGAGAACTTCAATGGTCAATCAACACGCAACGGAATTCAACTACGGGATACAGCCCGAATCAACTTATATTCGACTTTAATTTGAAGGATGTTTCAGTCAATCATTTCGTTCAAGCAGTAACCGACGCAGCGGAAATGGGTGATCCTGTGACTGTTGACATGCAGCAACGTCGGAAAGAAGTTGCTCGACGAATTCGAGAAGAGAAGGAGAAATGGAAGTTGCGGTTTGACGCTAAGCATAAGCCGCCAGGATTGTACAATGAAGGAGACTTGGTCGTTGTGGAAAGTGTACCTCAACCAACCGGCGAGTCACATAAATTGGAGCCTAAATATAGAGGCCCATATATTGTGATGAAAACTCTACGCCATGATCGTTATGTATTGGAGGAGGTTGCAGCAGGGCGGAAGCGGCGAAAGTTCACTACGGTGATGACGAGCGATAAGATGAAGCCATGGTGTCTTCTGGGTCCTGAGCTTGATGATGACATGGATAATGAGGACGATGAGGAGCCGAGGACGTCTCCAGGTCAGGAAGGGCCGAGCTGTCAGCTGAACTCTGCCATTATGTAAGGGATGTGAACGCAGCCAACGAGACGAGCTGTCAATGGGCTGGGTAGAGTGGAGCGCGAAAAAGAAAAGGAAAAAGAGGTTTTTGTAATCGAATAAAATTAAAAGGAAAATAAAAACGATTTATACGAAAAGTTGTGCGTTGGATTTTTCTTTTCAAACTGTAACTCGACACTGGTGTTGTCGCATGTTGAGCCCCTCCTTTCATATTGATATTATAGCTTAATTCATTCCGACTAAAATTACCAACTACATTTTGACTTCGGCAAATCTTCTAAGCGATTTGGCCCGGCTTTAAACCAAATTTGAAGTATCCCTTTATTTATCCTTTTTCAAAGTGGTTTAATTGATTTCCGCGACCAATTTTAGAAAAAAACGGCTGTAATTACTTTCAATTTAAAAAAGGAAAATAATTGACGTCGTTACATAATCGTTGTAGATCGCAAACTAGAGTTATTGCCCTTGAACCTATTCTGATGAGCCAAAATAAATGGGATTTTTTTGACATGTTTTTCCAAAAATAAAAATAAAAATATATATACGTATGTTAGAGACCGCAAACTTTCGTGTTTCATTAACAATTGATTATTCTGTACAAAAAAATTGATTTCATTAAAATCGGCAAGTTGGTTAGAGAGATATCGTCATTTTACTTTTTAAATAATGTTGAACCTATTCAGATGAGCGGGAGTGTATCACGAAAAATCTCACCCGAGACGAGGATGACATTTACTGTTAAACGCCATTTTCATAGAACTGTGCTTGAGGTTACCATCACTTAGGTTCGCTCGCCTTTTAAATCCATTCACAAGGCAGCACTTTTATCATTTTTGTAATTTTAGTGACAATATGATTTGTAGTTTCTGTCAGAAAAACTTCGCCGATCGACGCACCACGTTTCATTTTAAATTGCCGAACGATTTTAAAGAAATAATAAGCTGACCTGACATCAGTGACAGTTTCTCGCCTCGCTCTCGTCTGGCTATCACTACGCCTGCATTGTGAAAGAGACATTCGATCTGTTCCTTTACTTTTGTAGTAAAAATGGAAAAGACTGTCAAAATGACAATAGTGGGAATGAATTCTCTCTTAAAGAGAAAAACTTACGAAAACCTTAGGGAACGCTTTTGTAGTAACTATGAAAAATGACAGATGCATTATGGTTTTCCATAAATTGCGTGTCAATATGAATCCAAGTATATGGACGATTTTTTACTGACTGAACTATATGCATTCGAGAAGAAAAAAAGCTACATTATTTTCCCGCCTTCTGATACCATTTTCATACCAATTTGTTTCTCATATCGTAGTAAATCAGAGACAAAAGCAAAATAGTCGTTTCACGCATTTCAAATCATCTGTCAATTTTCAGGCGACTGACAGTTGTTTCAATTTTTACGCAAAGAAATTTGTTGAGTAAAAACTAGTTAGATTCTCACTCTCAGCGGAGGCGTAATATCTTGCTCTCTCGAAGCCGCTCTCTTTTACGAATTTTTCGAGTTGACATTGACATTGACGACATTGGGTAAAAATGTGTAAAAATGCGTAAAAATTCGTAAGATTTAAAAGTAAAGGAACAGACCTATTAAGACAGAACTATCGGACCGCCAAACTGGGTCGGTTCGGTACTGGTAGTAGGCCATCGAAGTCTGGGGTGGGATTCTGTAAAAAACGAAACGAAAAACTGTTTCGCTTTTCAAGAAACGATAAAAATCACGCGAAAGCGAAAGTTTGCTTCATGTAACTCCTTTCGTTTGTTTCTTTCTCTTCGCAAGCGTTTAAGAAGCAGTGTAGTTAAAATTGCATACATTTAGGGTCATTTTTACAGTTTGAGAAACTTTTAGTTTTGACAGCAGCACCTAAATGTATGTTCTTGCGCCTTTTGCTTTTCTGAATCTATTGACAAATGTACAAGTTGGCCTGCGATATCTGGTAGTGAAGAAAAGAACCCTATCAGACATACAGAAATCTGCCATCGGTAAGCGGTACGTGTATTTTTGTACAGAAAATTTATTTATTTTATGAATGAAAAACTATTTTAATTGAGGTAAACGCCTTGTCGGTCTAAAATTCAAGTATTGTTTATGAAAAATAAAATAATTCCGGGTCCATAAAATTATGTTTAAATCGTTTAAAAGTGGAATGAAAAACTTGTTTTGGTTTCGTGTAAACAATTTTGTTTTTTGGATAAGACTCTGTTTTAACTGTTTAAAGTTCTTCAAATTATTGTTAATTTTCCATCTATTGTGCAGCATTATCCCAAATACCAATAGCGGACCCAACTAATTGAGATTTATCTCAGAATTTCTCGATAACCATCTGCGATATTGCAGAATATTTTAGCGGCATAAAACGCTCCTTTTAGGAAGGGGAAGATCTGTCAAGGCTGGTTGGGTCTATGCTATTGGTGTGATACAAGATCCAGGAAAGAGTGTGGTAACTGGTCTGGTCATAAATGCATCCTCGATGACTTCAAAACCCCACGAAATCAAACTAAGAATCTTGTTAATGGTTAAACCATTTTGTCTATATGAGTTGCACCACATTACGACGCTCGATCCAACACTTTTTCTTTAGTATCCATTAGCGTAAACTAGTTGGGCATTTATTTTTATGTTTTTACTTGAAAAATGTATTTATTATTCACAATATTTAATTATTTAGTGGCGCTTAGCTTCTTTTCCATATATTTTTTCGCTGATCTGTCATCTGTCAAATTTGTATGTCTAGTAGGGTTCAAATTGTCGCCACTAGGGTACACCCTCCATTTCTCAATATTGAATAATAATTTATTTTTTAAAATAGTTTCCTTCCATTTTTGGTTACAATTAGAAGAAAGGCAAATAAACGCGAGAGAACGGCAATAAACAAAAGCACTGAGATTTGTCTTCTCCTCTGTTCTAATCACCAGTTGGCGGACATATTGCTTAGTTGCCGAAAGAAGTTGTTATATGGTCAATCGACAAATCCAAATGCAAGGGTCCATTTTCTAACTGGGGAAAGCAGAAATGTCTCCCCAAGTGGATTATGTACGGAGAGTTGACAGTTAGAATTCAAACTGAGTCTGATGATGAATAGTATAGTTTGAAATAGCTATCATTCCTACCAAAAGTTATTGCAGTTGCCTCAACAGTAATTCACAATTAGGATTGTTTTGGCTTAATTGAGCCAACTACTACTTTCCACACAAAGTAGTCATGAGCCGCATCGCCATATTGAAGACACACATCATTTATATGGAGTACAAACCATCACTGCTCCAGAAATGTTTGTGTATTTCTTTTGACACATTAATTGTTAGAAATAGCTGCAAATGCGCTTAAATTGTTAAAATAATCAAATAAATTGAAAAACGTCAATGAATAAGCTGTCGTTGATTTCCTTTCGCACGGAACGAAAATGGCATGCGTTTTTAGAGTTACATGAAGCAAAATAAACGAAAACGTAAACGAAATGGCTTTCGTTTTTTTGCTTTCGCGCAAACGAAAATTGTTTTCGTTTTTGTAGTTACATGAAGCAAACCGTTCGTGCAAACGAAAACGATTGAACGTTTTCATCTTACAGAATCCCACCCCTGGTATGCTACCGCAAACGGATCGAATATGAAATCTGAAGTTAGACGTTGGTCGTTGGATCCAACACCAAAGTCTCAATATCTATACGAACGTATGTATCCCGCTTTGTTACCTACAGGTTTGAAGTCCATGGGTCAGTATAGGTAAACCTTGAAAAATTAATTAAGGGTCTAGAATGTACATATAATCTTCTTAGATGTAGTCCAGTTCTGTCTTCCAATTCAATGTACCTACTTTATGACACTCTTATTCAGTTTCAATACCTATTCTTAACTATAAATGGAACACCCTTTGCATTAAAGTTGTTTTGTTCTACAGATGAATAAAATTGAAGCACTATTCTGCTTTATTCCTAAAATTTTGTGATATTAAAGAAGACGTCTCAGGAATTTTACTCCACTTAGCTTTATCGAAAGAAATCCATTTGGCGCTAAATAAATTGCATCCAAACGAGTCTGGCTACTCGATTATCAATGCGTCCGATCTTCGATAACCTTTTTTGAAGATGAAGATGTCCCACGAAATGATTAGATTAAAATGTGATACTCTTTCAATATTGGATTGACAAAACTCTGCAAGACAGACGATCCACTCGTCAATAAGTAAAGTCAAAATACAATACATTTAAAGGAAAGAGAAACAAATAAAGCCCTTCTTAACATGTTTTAAACTAGCTATCCACCTGATTTCATCTCCATTACCACTCCCGTATCTCAATTTACAAATACCATACTCCCTTTCAATTTAGAACAAAACTCGACTCCTACATCTACCGCCATTATTTTTGAATTGACGAACGAATGTTTAAACTTTATCTATACCCCCATATCACCTATAAAGTTAGTTTCAATCATTAGACGTTACACGCATATGGTGAGAATTCCAAAGGACGACACAAATCTCATGCGCGTACAAAAGAATTAGGACCTTTAATCATTTCAACTGAGTCAAACGGACTTTCGTTTGATATGCGCTCTTCTTTCCAAAACTGTTCTGTTGAAAAGTTTAAATCCACATCCGCCCACCTTTTGTTCAGCTGACGTATTCTGAGTTCAGATGGGGTTCTGGCGATGAAAACGGTTCGTTAGACACTAATCAAAGGGACGAACAATGCTTGAGTAAGTATAATTTTGTCCATTCAATGGCGGGCCGGTCGATATGGGTGGTCCCAGTCGCCTGAAGTTGAATTGTTCTTCAAAATTCCTTTCGCACTTCCGGTGGTGATACATATTTCTGTTTTCTGATTCGTTTCTAAAAAAAAACTAAACGAAAGGCGATAGCATCGCAGAAATTAATTAAATTAAAATCAAATCTAGGAAATTGTTTCGTTTCTGATAGGTATCGTATTTTCATTGATTAAAAAAAAAAAAAACAAAATTGAAATCAACCCTGTCGTGTGGGATTCCAATTACACAGAGTCAGAGGGATCTTAAACAAAAGGATAACCTAGTTTCTGGAAAGTCCCCCTGTTGTCCTGTTTCAGTATGATGTCAACTTAATCTCAACTTTCACTTTTTTTCCAATCAAAACACTTGACCCGAGTAGACATGATTTCAAAGGAGGAACTCGTGTCCATGCCATAATATTATTTGCTTCGTATATACTTCATTACCTCTTGGACACCCTTGATGAAAGGGTTTTTTTTTGTCGTTGACGGAGGGGTAAAAAATGACTACACAGTACGAGTATCTGGACAGCTCTTCAAACTCAAAATGGTGTGAATAGGATATTTTCTAAAGAGCTGGGGGTTTCTGCTATTAGCTTGATAATATCCCACAAACAAGAATTCGTAGCTTGAAAATCAAAGAAGAGGGGGTTGGTTCTACGACCCACCTATAGCTTGATGTTGTGTAAATAGATATAAATTCGCCCCAAGCCCAACCAATGGAAAGGGGATACGGCTCTTCATCTTAATCTTTGATATCTATTTTGGTTCGGTTGTGTATTTGTTGGGTTCAGATACTTCTAAAAAGGATCAGCAAATTTCTACCCTAAGGGCTGTTTGAAGTGGGTGCTAATCATTTTCGCTTTTTAAGGGTAATTGATTATTTGCTGCAAGGTAATAAGGGTCATAATAATGGTGTGGGTAGCTTTTAAAAATCTTGATGTATCAACAACTATGCGCTCAAGTTCAATATTTTATAATTGAAACCAACTAACTTGTGAACTTTTTATACCAGCTTATTGAACATTTTAAGAGCAAACATTCTGATTTTGTTTTCTTTGTCGGTATAATCGGAAGCGAAGTATAAATTCGAATAGTTTGCTGTTCCTACTGTCATGTAGACAGTGTATTTTCTGAAACTAAAATTATTCGTTTTTGTTTAATTAGCGTCCAAAATTGCAAAATTGAGAAAAAAAAGGTTGGAGGACAAATAAAGTGTCTACCTCAGAAATGGATGATGCTAATGCTGATGATGATGGCCCTAGCAAACGAAATAAGGACAAAGAGCTTTGGATCTGCACGTGAAATGTCAGGACCTTGTGCGTGCACCCGAGCAATTGGCAGAGATCCGATATTACAGCCCTCCATTGAGAGGGAAAGGGAAAGCCCAAGAAAGTTGGAGTCTGTGTGACCAAAATAGAAGGAAGGAACATCGACATCTAAACGCTACTGTAAAGGCATAAAGACAATGTTTTGAAGTTATACCAGAGAATAAAATTATGTTCCCAAAGGATACAAGGCCCGAACAGAAACCTAAAGCTATGGAAATGCGGTGATAGATTCACAACAATCTGCTGTCCAGGAAGTCCGTTCAACGCGGACGACGATGGTTTACATTTTAGTCCACCCGACCAAAGTGAGGATAGCGTCCTTGAGTCCAACAAGGCTGCTGGGGCGGAT
The DNA here is from genome assembly GCA_949372485.1 of Cheilosia soror. Classification (NCBI taxonomy): domain Eukaryota; kingdom Metazoa; phylum Arthropoda; class Insecta; order Diptera; family Syrphidae; genus Cheilosia; species Cheilosia soror. The sequence goes on from OX443561.1 coordinate 121,611,751, forward strand.
GGCCTACCGGCCGAGGTGTTTAAAGCCTCTGGAGATGTCTCAATAAGAAGTAGGTATGCGCACCAACTTACATAGTGAATGGAACCTCAGCATTGTTTGACCCATTCACAAGAAACGAGATACTCCAAACTGCAGCAACTGCAGACGAAGAAGTCAACTGAATGTCGCGTATAAATATTGCCGGCCTGATCGGCCCACATAGGTGGGGTTTTTGATTTAGGCCAGAAGGACGAAAGGAAACCATCGACGAAATCTTAAAAAATAAATAAAAATTAAGGAATCAGACAGTCGCTTAGTGGTTAGTATCACAAATAGACCGCCCAGCTGAAAGCAAAAAAGAGGGACTGCCTTACTGCCTACAAATACAAACTGTTTTCCAGCTGAGCGTGGAGTTAGGGTATCAGATTCGATCCCCGGAAAGTACAGGGTTTTTCCACTACTCAACATCTTGCAAAAGTCTGATAAAAATTCGAGAGTATAACTGTCCTGAGAAACCTTCTGAAGTCAATCTTTTGGACTGGTTGTGAGAAGCTCGGCTGCCTATACGGATTTGTTGCGCCAAAATTATTTACTAATTTATTAGTTGTTTTAACGAAAGTGTGACTAAAAGCCCAAAATTATTCAATTCGCCTTTAGCAACGACTGAGGTGACATTTTGGCGCAAAGATCTAGATCATAATTTCACATTGAATCTTCCCTGAATCTGCTCTGAATCTTCGGCAAAATTGCTTAAATTCAATTATGAATAATCAAAAATGTTGTAGGTACAGCTAATGCTACCTACTTACTTTACTTTAGATGGCGCTCACAGTCTGGGGTGGACCATGGCCTCAACCAACTGCTGCTTCCAGTTATACGCACACCAAGTTGGTTGAGCTCGCTCACCAATTGTGCGCGCCACCTGAGGTGGGGTCTTCCTCTGCATCGTTGTCCCTCAGGGGTAGACTCAAAGACTCGTCGAGCTCCACGTGATCCAGCTATATCAGCCGCTGTATTTTGAGCTTTTTGACTAGGTCAACGTCGCTATATAGTCGAAAATCACTCGAAGAATCTTTCTCTCCAAGCGTGCCAAGAGGGTTTCGTCAGCCTTCTTAGCCCGAAAAAACAACGATTGGCAAGAGTGATTCTTCGTTTGATTTCTACGCCGATGTCATTTGCGAGGTAATTGTAGAGAGTCTTTAACTACTTCGAAGTTATATATATGTCCACCGTGACGTTTTGTCCGAGTCGCCGATGTTGAGAGTATCCTTTCTCAATGGCAGCATAATATGTACTTCGTTTTGTCCTCATTAACAGCCAGAACCAGAAGCCTCCGTTTCAATGCTAGCAAACGCGCCGTTGACAGCTTGTTAATGTTAATATTAATGGCATGGCAAAACAGCGGCCAATTCAAGAAATGCTTTAAACCGCTGTCAGTTTGACTGCTTAATACCCTATTCACACTAAGCCGAAAACTGGGTTTTCGCGAAAACAGTCGAAAACTTCATCGAAAACAGAAGCTTTCCCATACATATTGCAGTTTTCAAAACGAGTTGTTTGAGGTCGTCTTCCATGAAAACGCCACGAAAACGAGTACAATCGTTGGGTTGTTGAAGCAGACACACCTTTTGCAACATTCAGCGAGCTCAGCAAAACTGCTGACAGTCTTAGTGCTGTCGTTTCTTCTAGTTTTTTTGTTTACAAATGTGGAATCTCTTGTTATCTTTGCACCATAAAGAGCAAATTATTCAGTTTTTCTATAATATTAGAACGGCAGCACTACCTGCCACAACTAAATGGTATTTTCAGATGTTTTGATTTCCATTGTTGCTTATGTTAATTATCTTATGCATTTAACCATAAGTTAACGATTATCAAGAATTTTGTTTGTATATTATGTCAACACGAGTGAATTTTAGTAACTAAAGTAAAAGTCTAGTCGCCACAAACATTTCATAGCTTGTTTCACAGCTAATTGAAACGTCAAACGAAAACGAGTTGGTGTCCGGTGTGAATGCATCCACGAGTTTTCTAAGCTTTTTTGACGAAAACTCGGTTTTCGGCTTGGTGTGAATAAGGTATAACATGAATGTGATTGTGAGTGAGGTAGTTCAAGAATCTAGTTGGCACTCAACTGGACAATTCTTTCAATTTGCTTCTGGATTTGAATTCAAAATCGAAAACAGAAGCTATTTTGAGTCCGAAGAGCCCAGTTTTGACATTTCTATCGGGTCATCGAAGAGCATGGGAGAGCGCAGTTCTACATTTCGATTGCACTTCCTGACATATAGAGCACCAGTCAGACTCAGAACATCTTAAGAAAAAAAAAATACAATTATCAAGAAGTGAAATACCGACAATTCAAGTTAGCTTTTGCGTTCAGGTAAATTTGAGACGAGACAATTTAAGTCGACTTACGATGAATAGATTCTTGAATGCGGCCAGTTTAAGTACAACAAATTTCAATACTGCCTACATAAAACGGTGACGCGGGCATCAGTGTTGCCGTATAGGTGCACATTTTGTTCGTGCCAGCAAACTGGATAAAAATGTGACATTACGTGCCAGAAGCAGAAATATAAAAAACAAACAAAGGTGCTATGTACTTTGAAACTTTTGTAGTTTTAATGGCAAATCTTCAAAAAATGTTAGTCTAAACTTTTTAAGCTTTTTAACACAAAAGTGCAATCGCATATCTATTATCTACACAATTTTAGAAACAAACCGTCATGTTATGAGAAATTGCCAAAACAACAAGGATTCAAAATCAAAAAAAAAAGAAAATATTTTGACAATTTGCTGAGCCAAACTTGACATTATACGCATGCCAGTCTGACATTATGTCTGATGAATGACATACATTCTTATAATTATGTCTTACATTATAATTTATAGGTAATGTATGCAATTATCTTTTCGTTTTCGCAGTCCATGTAGTTTTAACCGTCAACGAAGCTTTTAGCAAAATCAAAGAGCCTTTCTTTTTGTTAAAATGTCTGCCAAACAATACAAATACTGATCAATCAAAAAAGTTCAGTATTTGTTCCGTTTTTCGTTCCTGAATACATAACACAAAAATCGAAAGCTAAAGATGAAAAAAGAATTAGAACCACATAAAAATCCTTTCGACAATTTATCCTGTTTACCATACCTTTGTATTGTATGCCAACAATAGATTGGCAATGAAAAAAAAAAATATTGTATATATGGAAAAACCACCCTCATTCATTTGTTTGACCTTTTATTCTCGGCCAGGACTTATCAAATGTCGAAAAAAAGCTCAATCACCCCACAACCACAATGCGTGTGCCCCAGAGGGCGAATGTTCCCTGGTCCAGAACTGGGACGCCTGAATAAATTCCAAGAGTAATGGAATCTATTTTCCATTCAAATGACCATTTATTTACCTTTTCTTCCTTTTTTTTGCCTCATTTTTGCTTTATACACATAAAATGGAGTACCGGGGATGACATATGGAGAAACTCAAGAAAGGTCCACGAAACGAATTGTGGGGGTGAGAGTGCTAAATGGAAATAGGAATGAAAATGGAAAACGAGATTAAGATTATCGAAAGTAGCCTCTTAAGAATCGTTTACGAACACATATAGGTCTATAGAACGGTATAAGGAAATGCAAAGAATACGATTGAGTTCGAGATGAAAGGGGACTACGGACTAGATGTCGATGGTGGTATTTGTGCGTGGATTCTTATCGCAGAGGAAAACTCATTTACTATAAGGTCCCACTTGAATCGCAATTCACCTAAAAGTCGCCAGCACTTAAAAGAAAATTGAATTCAAAAAAAGACTCGAAAAGGTGAATAGTACCAGTACCTATGTATATATACGATGACCGTAAGAGGAAGCCCACCTTCATGCACATATCCTTTGAATAGTCAAACAGAAGTTGGAATCAAGCATCGCCCGATTTGAAGGATATCCACTTGCAAGATGTCTGCTTTTGTCACATCGTTGGATAAATAAAAAAAAAACTCCCTGTAGGACAAATTTCCAGTCAAATTAATTCAATTGATTGGATTGGTCGACGATTTTTTTTTTTCGCTTTCTAAAATGGAAAAGTGAACTCGTGTGCAATCAGGTTTGTAAACGATACTATTCTCTTTGAAGGATATAGCTAGACAAATGCATTCACGCATTCCTACGTCCAGAGTTTAGCGATTGATTGGAGCTAAAATGTCGTCTTATATGGATGGAAGCATGTTCAAAGAAGTTTAACTGTTCGTCTTTCAGATGAACCTCGCCGATTTGGCATATTATTCTTCCTTCTTCATAACATTACAGCACTGCATTCGAACTACAGTAACAGACTCAATCCATTGCCCTTTCGATTTCACATCCTTTCTTTGGACAAGTTCGTTTTTTTATATTTTCCACTTTAGCACTGGTGCATCAAACCAGATGGGTTTCTTGGTGACCATCCACTTTCATGTAAGTTTTAATTAAATCTGGTAGCAGGTCAGGTCATTTACTGATGAAACGCATAAAAGCTCTAGAGCGACGTCTTGTCATTGACGATTCTGAGCATCTTAATGAATTGTTTTTAGTTGAATATTGAAACTGCAAGTATTTGTCGAGCGACTCTATGAAGATCCATTTCTACTAAGTATTCTTTTATGGTTCTTCTTCTTTTCTTTTCTCTAATTCATGTTAAACTCTGAATATTTTACAAGTAACATAAGCTGAGGGGCCTCTTTATAATTACTTCAATTGTTCTGCTAAAGCCAGTCCATAGTGCTACAACTATTTTGCGCAATTGGCTACTATTTTGCAAATGTTATGCTGCTCCCCTATTGCTCTGTTACTGCTCTGTTACCTCTCTGTAAATTCATTTTCATTCATTTTCAATGGTCCGCTTGTCCATTAAGTGGGTCGCGGGTGTAGGTTGCTCAAGTGGACCCTCCATAGCTCTCGATCCTTCGCCAACGACTCTAAATCATCAAGGGCAATCCCCATACGGGTAGAGGAGAGATTATGAATTTGGTCTAACCATCTCATCTTGGGTCTACCTAGAGGACGCCTGCCCGATGGTACGGATTCCATAGCACGTCGTGGAATCCTGCCCAAACCACCGAAGCATGGATCGCTCCGTTCGGAGAAGTAGCTACTCGACATTGAGTTCCTCACGTATTCTAGTATTTCTAATGCGATCTCTACGGGTCACACCAGCAATACCACGGAGAAATCTCATTTCGGCAGCTTGTATTCGCGATCTTATTCTTTCGGTCATTATACCCAAACCTCATGACCATAGGTAAGAGTTGGAACAAACACCGAATTAAAGACTGACAACTTAGCTTTGACACCAAGTTCAGTCCTCCTGATAACAGAATGACCAAGCTGTCTCAAAATCAATCCAGCCTGACCAATCCTACAAGAAAACTCGGCATTGCTCCTTCCATCACTCGTGAATAAGACCCCGAGATAGTTAAACTTCTCCACCTGTTTCAATGGGACTCCACTAACATGCAGAGTGCATTGAACAGGCGTTCTAGAGACGATCATCACTTCAGATTTGTTCACATTTACCTTCATCTCAGCTTCAACACAAACGGCTACAAACCGATCGAGTGCGCGCTGAAGTTCAGTCTGAGAGGACCCAAGGATGACCAAGTCATCAGCGAAGAGCAAATGACTTATCCTCAGATCTCCCAATTCGAAACTTTCTTCGCCAAGACTGCGCTGTAACATCCAGTCCATATAAGTAATGAAAAGGAGAGGAGACAAGACGCACCCCTGGCGAAGTCCAACGCCCACGGTGAAAGGTATTGATTTAACGCCGTTTACCCGAACACAGCTTTTACAGTTTGTGTAAAGAGATTGAATGGCTCTCAAGAGAGAACCATCAATTCCATACTCCTGTAATACACTCCAGAGTTTCCCTCGAGGGACTCGGTCATATGCTTTCTCTCTGTAAATAATCTTCTTTTGTTTTGCTTTTAATCCGCCACTTAATTGCCCTGTTACTCTGTTCGGCTATGATGTAGTGATATAAACTAATGTTCTGCTACTGCTCTTTTATTCCTCTGTTACTGTTTTGTGGGACCTCTGTAACGACTATACTTTGCTTCTATTACATAATCTATTACTCTGTTAACTCTGTTGTACTCTACTTTTGTTTTGCTTTCGCTCCGCTATCTAATAATTTGTTACTGTACATTAGCTAATGTGTAGGTACTGATCTACTAGTTCTGCTAATGCTCTGCTACTTCTCTCCTCTGTTACTTCCTTCTATCCTGTATTGTTACGACTCTACGACTACTACTCTGATATGCTAGATCTCTGCTACTTATCTGTTATTCCGCTGTTACTGCTCTGTTTTAACTCTAATTTTGATTTGTTCCCCCTCCGATTTTCAATTTTCTATTTTATGTCTGTTATGTTGACCTCAAACTAAGTCTGTACTGTACGAGTACCATTTGGGTCAGCCCCTCAGTATAACAGAAAGTGCTATTATATTTAAATTTATATTTATAGTTGGATCTAACATCGCTTTTATATGAAAATAGCGGAAATTGGTTATAGGTAACCAAATGAGCACAAAGCCGCCCGCCCATCCACATCCATTTGATGAATCCCGCTTAAGCGTAATATAAATGTCACAAATTTCATTTAAAAAGCGATGTAAACACCACCACATAAACAGTGTCCTTAAAGGCATGACAAGCTGTCAACGCAGTTATACCAGTTGGGGTAAATCGTTTTTCTGTTTACCGCCCTCATTTTTACACCAGAAGGGTTGAAGATAAAGTTACCTATATAAGGGTTGAATGGGGTGAAGAGATTTCTTAACACAGAATTCTAATGGCATTGGCTGGTGTGGTCCTTACAAAACGGATGTTATTATTGCCACGGGCGCGTGCCATTTCCTTTTTTTTTAAAGTGAATAAAACATTTTTCTTTTTTTGTGAATACGAATTTCGTTTGCTTGATAAACAAACTTCAATCAATCAGGAAGTATTCAATATTCAACAATCAAATAGACCGAGAGGCATATATGCCCAATGCCCATACAATATCGAAACCTATTTCAGGATATGGAGCAGAAGGATTAACTGGAGAAATGTTATAAAGCCATAAATAAAAACGAATGTCAGTGCAATACGGCGACATGTGAATCTAAATTATTGTCATCACCTTTTTGCTCCTTATGGTGTGTCCTTTTGTTTTCTTCCGGGGAATGTTTTTATGGTTTTATAAGGACATCGTTGGGATGTAGCCTTTTTGGAGAGAGAGAAAGAGACTGGGACTGTTATGAAATCATTTAAATTGCCGTCACATCTGATGCCGAGATTTATTGTGGAGCATAAGGGCTGTAGATATTTTCCTGAAGAAAGGGAGACATAACAAATTGATTTTGTAAGACCCCCCCTAGTAATTCTTTGGTGAGTTACTGTATTTGTTTTAACAGGGTGATTGGGACATGTTAACAAGATAATTTTGTTCGTGCGGGTTTTCAAAAGAGTGGTGTGCCAATATGGAAATATGGATGGAGTAGGCCTTTGGAATGGTGATTGATAATACTATAACAGGATACTTAAGGTAGGACGGGAGAAGGCTAAAGCCGGAAAATGGCGTAGCACCTCTAGGGTTGCCAGTTCTGCCGATATTCCGGGAGTCTCTCGGTTTTTTTTAATTAACCTACCGGTCTCCCGCAAATTCTATGAAACCTCCCGAATTTCCAATATTTCATTTTAATTTTTTTAAAAAATCAAACCTCGAACAGCTAAGAAAAATTTGAAAAATTTGGGATTCGGTATAACCCTTTTTGTTCTTTAACTGTCATATTGACATTGACAGTTCCCGAATCGAAAATCGTAGCAAATAATAACCTTAAAATTTCTAATTGTATTTTTATCGCAGCGGATAATGCTTCGGTTAATTATGGAATCAAACTATTTTCAAATCATAAACATATTTTTGAAATAAATTGGTGGAGTGTATGATAGTCCACAAATTTTAAAATTTTGAGTTTGCCTCTACTCCAGACATGCGTTTCGCTTGATTATGGAATCAATAAATCGATTTTCGAACACCTAAGAGCCGAAAAACCAAACTTAATCGCAAATTGCAATTGTCGATTCCGGGTTTTTCAACAGCACTAAAAGAACTCAATCAAGCTCCCAAAAATTAATTCGATAAGTTTGAAATGGAGTACATAGGTACCTATATAAAAATACTTCGGCTTTAGCATAGTTCAACACATTGGCTGTCACTTGGCAATGCTCTTGATTGGCTTATTGTTATTTGGCCTGTGGTTCGGTCTTATTTTCACACCTATATGAAAACAATTGTCATCCAGTTGTTTGGCAATTGGTTTATGAGAGTAATAAAATTAAACAAAACCTGAAATGTTTTTGTACTTCTTAAATCATTACATCAATAATTAAAAAAATCGATTTTAACCTTACAAGGTACGTAGTTATTTAACTGCAATAACTACTCAAAGTTTTATTAGACTGACATAGAATGTAAAATTTTTTTGGTGCAAAAACGATTAAGAGAAATAAATTTGTCAAACAAAAATGTCAATAAAATATTAATGTTTTTATCTTTTTAGTTTTTTTGTATACTGTATTACAAATATCTTTATTTTTTGTTAATTCAATGTTTTTGTTATTGTTGTTTTGAAAAAAAAACCCTGAAATAAAACTATAATTTTTTTTTGTACTATGAAGAAATAAGTTTTTTCTAATTCTCCCTATTTTTTCTCAATCTCCCGATATTTTTTCTGAAACCTCCCGATTTGTTGAGAATCATTTCTGGCAACCCTAAGCACTTCCCATACAAAATGAACGCTCAAAATCTTATATCTCGAAAGTCACCGAACCGATTGACCTTACTTTTTTAGACAATCTTATAGGTATTGTCCCGACAGTGTTGAGTTTGGTCAAAATTCGACAAAGAGGCGTGGCACTTTCCGTACCACAAAAACATTACAAACCCTTACACCGCATATATTTTCTATGAAGAAAAAAGTGCACGTAACTCAAAAGTTTTCAAGTTTTCGTATAGATGGTGCTGTTGGTAGTTTAAACTAAAAGTGTAGTTTAAACCTCCACAGTGAAACTGGGAGTAAAGCTGGCTATAAATGATACCTTAACCTAACAGCGGCTTTACTCCCAGTTTCACTGTGGAGGCTTCAACTACACTTTTAGTTTAAACTTCAGTTCAACAATTAATTCGGTTTCACAGTTTCGTTTAAACCTTGAAAAGAGTTCATTCTGAAGTCTAAGTTAAAACAACGATTAAAATGTCACTTGATGCAGTGGCATTTCAATTTCAAAGCTGCCAATTGTCAAAAACACAAATATTTGATGTTGTTTTGTGTGTTCTTTGAAAGAAAGGACAAGTCACGATTTTTGGAAAAATCGTATAAATCACCACTGCCAAATTCTATTCATTAAATTTAGTTAAACCGAGTTCATTTGAATTGAAGTTCAGACTACATTGTGACACTGTATGAGTTGAGTTTTAAATTTAAACGCAAGTTTAGGTTCAGTTGAACTTTAGTTTAAACTTAAAGTTTTATTGTTAAAAACATTTAATAAAATGTACCTACCTAGGGGTAATCGACCAAAAGGTTTTAACACAAAAATCACTCCAGACGCCATTTCTCGATATTCATGGGAACGAACGTTTTAAAATTTGGAAGTGTCCTGATAGATAAGAACATATTTAAGCAATACAATTGCGAAGACTTAAAAAACGCATCTCCTCCGTGAATGTCAAGCTATTGCCCAGTACAAGAGGAAACACTTGGAAGGTACTTCTTCGACAGTTTGGAGGAGGTTGGCCTCACAAACAAAATTGAAACAATATTTAGGTTTTTTGGGGAAATTAACAGCTCGAGCGAATTGATTTACGTTTTTGACCATTAAGGTTTCCCAGGGATGGCGATGGGCCCAACATGGTGCCTGGTCCACTGTGATAAGTTTATTTTTGAGTGAAATAAAGATAATAAAGACAAAAAAAAAAAAAAAATCACACCCTATTCGACCTAACCTAAGCAATACAATTCCTGGTACAGCTATAGTAGGTTTATATAAATACAATAACGATTTTGACAAAACCAAAAACACTATTTTTCGAGAACATTGATACCAATGTATTTGAATGATTTACTGCACACATTATTAGAGTCCCTTAATTTTGGTGTCGTTCTGTATTGTAAAATTATACTAAAATCTTTCAAAACCACCCAAGGACGATAGCTGAGAATATATTGTACATTTGAACGTACAGGTATTGTGCAATATATTACTGAGTGAGGAAGCGACAATTATTAAATAAACTAAGCAACGTGCGGGTCATAGCGGTTTTTTTTGCATACTTAAATCACATATATATCCATTTCCTACGTACAGTCGTACAATGTGCATTCAGAATGCCAGTCGTGCAAGTAATAATATTCAATTTTTGGAACGCAATATAAAACTACACCTTAGCACAACTGCAATTGGGAGAAGAATGTTTTTCGCACTTGCAGAAATAAGATCTATTTTAAATTTATTATATCTCAACCTCTGGATGGACCAGAGAGATACATGTTAGCTCAAAATACTCGCTGAAGTATTGCCTAACTAATAAAAATATTTCTTCAGGAGACCTACTTAGATTTATGAGAATTATGGAAAGTTGAGCGTAGTAAGGTCAAAATACAAAAGTTTTCATCTCCTTTTTTTTACTTTTGTAGGACGAATTTTGAAAAACCATGAATGAGGTATGTAATAATTTTGACTTATCTATCCACATACAAACTTCCAAGTTCATACGGCTAACGGTTCGTGAGACCCCCCTTACTTTCCGAGCCTGCTTTACTCCACACATCTATAAATCAGAACGAATGATTCTAGAGTTGTGGAGGGACGAACAGACGGACGTTGCATTTCACAAAGTAGTATAAATATGGATATGGATATGGATGTAGAAGTTTCACTAAAAAATGTGCTATGAAATGCGTACTATCGTGCAGGCGTCCACTAAGTAGACCCAGAATGAGATGGTTAGATCCAGTTCATAATTTCTCCTTTACCCGTATGGGGATTGGGATTGCCCTTGATGATTTAGAGTCGATGGCGGAGAATCGAGAGCTATGGAGGGCTCACTTGAGCAATCTACACCCGCAACCCACTTACCATCAAAAATTAATAAATAAATAAATGAAAAGTTCCACGAATAATTCCAGTAAAATTAATTCATTCAGGCGTAGACATTCTTCAAAGGTGCACTTCCTGTCGGATTCTTTTCTTCTGTACTTTAACTATTCGTGGTGGGCCGTATGCTATCTGGTTACAACATGGGACGTTTCCGATGAATTTGAATATGTGGTCGAAAAGCATGACATGCCTGCATGTGAGAGCTACCTATATCGTTTTGATGAAACGCTTTTACAGCCTTCGCGATATTCAGGGCTGTCCATGTCCACCGTCCGTAAAGTAAAAATTAAATGCCTCTCCAACTCAAATGTTTCTCTGGGCTGCATTCCAGGTTTGACTATTTTAACTAAATTAACAGCGATTGTTTATTTAGTTACTTTTTGGAATCTGCGACAGCTATTGTTACTTGACATGTTGTAGTATGAACGAAATGAACCACACTTTTGCCTCTGGTTAATTTAGTTAACTTCCCCTCCTTCGAACTGTCACAGCTTGTCAACGCTGTAGTTAAAATAGTCAAACCTGGAATGCAGCCCTGATGAACGGAAAGCGCGTGGTGGTGGTGAAACAAGCGACTTACGTTTCTTTGATTAAAAAGCTTGGTATAATAATAATAATGAAAACTTCGTTACTTGATAAATTGTATGTGTGGTTTTGAATACATGCGTAGCCGTAGCGTGTCGCCGGGCGCAGTTATTCCGTTCATTCCTCTCACTTTTTGGAACAGACAACACTGTCACTGTCACGCAAGAAACTCCAGTACATATGTATTATTGAACTGTTACTTTACTTTACTTTACATTACTTTACTTTACCTTACTTTAGATGACGCGTACAATCAGGGGTAAACCACAACATTAACCCTCCAAGTAACTCGTCTAGCTAAACTGCCTCCATTTATGCACATCTAGGCGGTTGAGATCGCTCTCCATTTTAGCGCGCCATCTGGAAGTGGGGTGTTTTACTTCACCTACACCTAGCCTAGCCACCTTAGCCGTTGTTTCTTTTAACTTTTTGACTAGGTCAACATATCCGTATAGTCCGTAAAGATGGTCGTTAAATCTTCTCCACATTCCACCGACACTAATTGGACTAAAAATCACCCGAAGAATCTTTCAAAGCGCCCCAAATCGTTTTCATCAGCTTTGGACAAGGTCCATGCTTCCATTCAGTAGAACCGCGATTATTAAGGTCTTATATATAAACATCTCCTTGGTTCTATGAGAAAGGGACTTTACTTTTTAGAGGCCATTCTTAGTCTGAAGAAACTGCGATTGGCAATAGTGATTCTTCGATTGATCACTGTGCCGATCTCATTTTGTGAAGTAATTGTCGAGGTAATTTTAGAGCCTAGGGATAAGAGGATAGCGGATTAAGAGGTCCTGTTTCTAATTGTAGTTTCTAAGACTTGCCTTAGTGTGAAGATTTGGTCGATGGTTTACTTTCGTATCCTAAAACTGCACTGATATGGGAAGATCAGGTTTTTAGCAAATAGTTTTAGGCGTCCATATCAAACTGTTGTCACTGAAAACTTTTGATCTGTCAAAACTAAGCTGAAAATGTATTGGGCAAATAATCTCAAGCTCAATAATTTTGTGGAGAGTTTTTTTGTTTACTGTGGCTCCAATTTTAGAGCCTTGTTAATTTTAAGCAACCCTTAAGAATTCTCCATACCTATTATGAATTATCAAATAAAAAATATAATTCAAACTGTCAAACTTCATTACTTACATTGTGCCGATAAAACTGTAGTTTAGCATTTATTTGACAGCACAAAAACGCGCAGAAAATAAAAAAAGAACCATTCAATTCTGTTAATAATATTTTTCTAATTTTATTTTAAATCAATAGTTTGTGTTTTGTTGTTTTCATTATACTCACATTGATACATAACGTCAATTTGACAGTTAATAAATTGTTCTATTTTACATGCTTACGTCTATAGTTTTACAAGTAGGTGAACTTACAATAATTAAACTGGTTAATTTCTTTTTGTTTTACTAATAAATTCGATAAATATATATTTACGTTTTGTATTAATTGTTATTAATTAATTTATTTGGTAAAAATGGACATACCTATTGTAATTTTTTACTTGTTTTTTTTACAGTGTAAAACGTTCAATGATATGATCCACACAATGGAATGCAAGGAAGTATGGCTACGAGTTCAACAATTTACAACAATCAAGGGATATTTTGTTCTGCCACACAGCTTCAATGGAGAGAAGGATGGCTGATAAGTTTAGCTTTGTACATAGAGATAGAGGGCCTGACTTGGCAAATAAAAATAACACGACACATATACAACACACACATACAAAAGTACATCTAGTTTTATAGGATGTCACGGAACTATTCGAGGAAACTCTCACTGGTCGTCATAAAGTCAACCTCCATTGGTTGGGCCGAAGGATACCAACCGTTTATCGCCTGTCATTCGTTCTTAATTACCGCCATCGGCTGATAGTGTGGTGACAGGCTGCTAATCGAACTGCAATCCAAACCGTTTATGGTCGATCGACTGATGGGAGGAAGAGCGTACATGTTACCATGGCTGCTGACCGGTGTCCCGGTAGGACTGTCCATATCGAGGGCGGGATTGATGCGCTTTTCCTTTTGGCGACGGTTGCAGAACCAAACTCGAACCACTTCCTTCTCCATGCACAGCGAGTCAGCGAGGGCGGTTATCTCTTCACTCGTGGGCTTGCAGTTGATCATGAAGGCTTTTTCGAGGGCACCCCGCACATTGGTCTCGATAGAGGTGCGTTTTTTGCGACGTCGTCCCATATTCTCGGGCGTCGTCAGCGGGTTCTGTAGGGCGCTTAATCCGAAAATCCTGCGAAGGAGAAGAAGGTGATTATTAGTTGAATGAAAGTGGGTGTCAAGCGGCTGTCTAACTCACCCTCCTGGTTTGGAAATACTGGTGTCCGCATCCTCTAACCACTTTTGCAGCAGCGGCTTGAGCTTGCACATGTTCTTGAAGCTGAGATTGAGCGCCTCAAATCGAGATATGGTCGTCTGCGAGAAGTCGTTGCCATAGAGCTTGCCCATGGCCAAGCCGACGTCGCCCTGAGTGAAGCCCAACTTGATGCGGCGTTGCTTGAAGGTTTTGGCGAATTGCTCGAGTTCCTCAAGATCGGTGGTCTCTTCGGGCGATTGATCCAGCAATCGTGGGGTATTTACGGAAATGGATAACGAGGACGATGAGCCCATGTGCTTGGAGCTCTGCGGGGCGTAATTGCTCATGCCTGGCGTGTTTGGAGTTAGCATTCCCGAGCCCATGTTCAGGCCAGCCGAATTGGGTGGCGTTGAATGAGTGGTGGTTTGGGTCTTGGACATTGGGGTTGCGTGCCGGCTAACTGGACTTAGAGACGGACTTCGTAGCGGGGACTTGGTCATTGGCGCCGTTGGGTATCCTCCCATCTTTCCCTGTGGTGTAGAGTGCTGCTGTTGAAGCTGTGAATGGTGTTGCTGGTGATGCTGTTGTTGCTGCTGTTGCTGTTGCCTCTGGAGAGAATGGAACTGTTGTTGTGCCTGGGCCATAGCTTGGAGGGAGTTTTGCAGCAAGAATTGTGATGCAGCCGGGCTGTTGAGCGCATTGTCTGACGCAACACTACGCATCATGTCAATGTAGTTCTGAATCTGAGCTTGGAAAGCCTGTTGGAGTTCTTGTGGACTTAGAGCAGCTGCCAAACCGAACTGGTTCTGCAGAAGCAGTGGTCCCAGGGGATTCTGGAGGGCGGCTAATGTAGCCTGAAGATTTTGCTGGCTGTTTGGACTCTGTACAGTTGGCTGTAGTCCCTGCGATGGTGGTGGTGGTGGAGGTAGTGTATTCTGTGGAGTCGATGAGCGCTGAATCACCGGAGACCGTTGCATCGACGGCGACCGATGTAGCGATGGTGAACGCTTCGGTGTGCGAATCCTTTTCGGCGACGGTGAACCTCTCGACTGTGCCAAGTTGAGTACTCCTTCGACTATTAAACTCTTTTTGCTCAGATTCTCCGGCGATGGCGAACGCTCCCTATCACTCAAGTCATCGCAGCTCTCAGCACAGCCTGAAAATATAAAAAAAAAAAAATATTAAAAAATACCCTCTCTGTGAGTTTGGGGAAGTAAACAAAATTTTGATTTTTAATTTTCCAATTCACTTGACAGGACTTTTGCTCCTGTTGCTGTAGCACATTACACAAAGGCATACAATATACGAGTACCCTTCTGTGCAATGTCCTGGCATATACACGAACACGAGTAAAAATGTTTCTTCCTTACCAATGGCCAGGATAATGAAATTTGCCGTTCAACCCCATGGAATAATTTGATTTTGGTCAGGAAAATTGAATGCTCCTGTCAATGCCGTTCTTGTTGTTGTTGGTGGTGTAATTTATACATAAACATTTACTCTATAGCGAAGAAGAATACCAATACCGAGGAGAAGGACAACATATCCTTTAAGGGTCAGATGAACGCAAATTTTATTCAATCTTCCAATTGAGTGGGTCTTTCAAGTTTTGAAAGCTTATCAACGTTTGAGCATACGTTTTGGTCCTTGAGAAGGGTTTTCACTGGAGTTGTGATAATGAAAAGGGAGTTGGGACTCTACTCAACTCGGTCAAGTTAAGGGGAAGTAATTTTGTAAACATTTATCTACGAGTTCGTTGAGTTGCAGGTTATTGGGACTTTTTTGAGTCTCAAAAGCCGGTTGTGACTGATAAATGGAGATGAAATTTGCAGTGAA
This sequence comes from Cheilosia soror, assembly GCA_949372485.1. Classification (NCBI taxonomy): domain Eukaryota; kingdom Metazoa; phylum Arthropoda; class Insecta; order Diptera; family Syrphidae; genus Cheilosia; species Cheilosia soror. The sequence continues at coordinate 121,627,643 of OX443561.1, forward strand.
GGCTATACTCGATTTTAAGTCATTTTTTTACTGTTGCGTTGGAATGTGAAGGTTTAAGATTTGGAAGGGAACTTTTAAGGATTTGTATACTTATACAAATGTTATTATGAGAAGATGGTAATTAAAGGTTTAGTCCTTTACCCTCACTCTTCTGAATTTTTTGAATACCTTCAGATTATGTAGACCTTTTAACAGCTTTCTGTTTTTGAGCTTCGCATGTCAAAATTTTAAACATTATTTTGAGGAATATTTCTATTCGTGTATAAGTATCTATTCTATTACGTATTTGGTGTTAGTAGAAATACGTCATTTAAAAGTCTTCCACATTTAGCGTGGTCAAAACCACGACGCCTCTCAAAAGGGCATTATGAAGAAGTAGATATTTTATTTTTGAGAAGTAAACAAAAAAATTGGGTTGATTCGCTTGCGGTTTAGATCGAGCGTAATCGATAGATATAGATTGATCGTAATTTCAATAAGGCTATATACCTACAAGTTCTCATGAAAATGGCAGATAAGAGAAAATTAACAAACTAGCGAGTAACGAGTAACGAGCAGTTTCTTAGCTCGAAATATATTAATAGGCCCCATACCCGACACAGACACGTCGCTGCAGACCAATATATTTTGTTGTTGTGCTCATGTCTGCGCAGATCGTCTGTGTCGTGTGTATTTATGTCGACTGTTTACAGCGACCGTCTGCGTGAATTCAAATTTTTTTGAATTTTTCTTGGTCTGCAACGACATGTCTGTGTCGCGTATAGTGAATTTAGCACAGACGAGCGAGAAATTTCACGGCGTAAACATAATTGAAAGTATCTCGCTTGGAGAAATCGGTTCCCTCATTCAAGTTTTTTGTTTACTAATTATAATAATGGATTCATTTTTTCATTAAATTTCCTTCATACATTCGGCATTTAAGAAGTCGATCCGACTTCGCCATTCGCCATTTTTCTGACCCGGCGACCATGACGATATGATACAAACTAATGTCTGCGCAGATTATCTGCACCGTGTGTGGCGAAGGCATGTTTGCACAGACCTAAGGTCTGCAGCGACGTGTCTGTGTCGTGTATGGGCCCTATTAGGCTTAGCGAATTTCTAGCGGCCTGTACCTGTACCTGATATACCCATAAAATTGGGGACGCTTTATAATTTACTAAATTTGACAGCCGACAGCCGTCATATGAATTGTTATTGGCCTAAGATTGATCAAGTGAAGAGTTTTTTTTTTTGAGTTGACTTAGTAGAGTATGAAAATACATACACAAACTTATACACATACCCTACTAAGTTTGTATTTCAAATGTGTGCCGGAGATACAAACTGACGTTAGTTTTGAATATGCAAAAATTTGACAAGGCAAAAAAAAAAAAACCTTTTCCAAGGGCTGCGTAAGTTTTAGTGAAAAGAAATATTATTTGTTACTATATGTAGTTATATAAACTAAAAATAATGAGTGGATTGTTCACTCTCCTGGATTCTATGTTGACCTGCAGAACCTGTAAATGTACATATCAATCTCTAACATTCGTTTGCTTATTACGTCAAATTCGTAGACATAATTTCGGCGAATAGCTCTATTGTAGAAAACTTTGACAGATTAGAATGTACAAGTACAAGGTGAACACATTTTTTACTACATTAAATATACAATTTTGTCAGTTATCTCCGAACACTATCAGCCCTTGTGAGGCTTCCATCGGAAGGGAGAATTCTCCGCAACGCATTTTTGAAATTTTGATATATCTATTTTCGTCGATCAGTGAAATTGCCTATGTACCAGAAATAAAGTAAGACACGTCTATCTAGGTTAGATGAGCAAGCAAGACAAGATCCTTTATTGTTTATATTATAGTCAGAGTGACAAGTGTCACTCAGATTAATGAGTGCGTTCAGTTCTGCGATGCTGCGATTTACGTCCACCACCCCAAAGCAGAGCAACAACAGAAAATGATTCGTTTAGCATTTGATCAACTAAGATCTGATATTTAACTTATGTCGTTTTCGGTTGGTCGTCCAAAACCGTCCAAAAGCAATCCGAACGCTTCTGAAAGCATTCGATTGGCACTCAACTGACAGTTCTTCTACTGAAAAAAGCAAATTTCTCGCTTTAGGATTTGATTTCAGAATCGCGGAGAGTTCTTCCGAACGGTTCTGGCTGGACGACCAACCGAAAACGACATTATTGTTTCTCATCTTCTGGATGGATTTGAAAGATAAATGATAGTTCAAAATACTTTGGGAAGAATTGCCTATAAACAGTTGAACGTTTTTTTTGCATTGATTGGCATTTATGAATATAATGGCGAATTGAATGGAGCAAAGTAAAAAAAAAATGAATGAATGAGAAATCCGATTACAATCAATTAAAGCCTTTTTTTTTAGGAACAAAAAGTACTCGTAGTTATAAATAAATAATGTCAAATCGTCTTTGTATCTCCAATAATTAGGGACTGTTCGAAAAAAAATCCGGAAAGAGAGACTAGGCCTGACAATTTTTAATGCTAAAAGAAACGGATTATGCTTAACATTTTTTTAAACTACTATTTCTACACTTTATTAGGTCGCGCTAAATAATCATCCTCAGGAAATTTTCTGACACTTATATGAAGTGTTGAAAAGAGAAGTTCAGCAAAGACCAAACTCCAATCTTAAAACAGAGATTTATCGAATGTCATGTCACGGTATTAATTTATTGAGATTCAGTATTTTATTTCCTCTTGAATATTATACTTAGTTCTAACAAATTCAAGCAAAAGAAAATGGCAAAAATTAGATCATAGGATAATTTATTATCTTGCTTCCTTAGCAGGATATGTAATTTGTTGACGGCTGAAAATTTTTTACCATTTTTCACCACGATAGAAAATTATCCGAAGATATATAATCTGGGTGATCACAGAATCCGTCGTATTCGGAATTTTGCTACGAACCCCGAAAGAACTATCACAGAATCCGTCGTAGTGGACATTTTTGGTATGAATTTAATCCGTCGTAGTGGAAATGTTTGCTACGAATTAAATTAAATAAAATGTCCACTACAACGGATTCTGTGATAGTTCTTTCGGGGTTCGTAGCAAAATTCCGAATACGACGGATTCTGTGATCACCCAGAATATTATTTATCCCAATTAACATGGCCCTAAGATCAACAAATTTATAGAGAATGTGATCAAAATATAACAGCATTGCGATGTCATATTTCAGTATGGTCAGACCCCGACAATTGTTTCCGGATTTTTTTCTCGCTACAGGTTATGTTGGAATCAGTGCGAACTTGGCTACTAGTAGTCACAATTTCGATAAGTTGCGATCTGTCAGTCAAGGTGAACCATTGAGATAACAATTTAAGGTCATAAACCGGAAAAGTCCAGTTATCCTATTGGATAAGTCACTACTCAGAAGACCCAACTACCGAGCGAGAGGTCTCAGATTCAACCCTCGAAAAAAACACATATTTCATTTTAAAGATTTTTTTTCACAGTAGCTATTATTATTACAATGAAGGTCAATAAAATATACGATGAAAGAAATTAATCTACTAATTCTTGAATACAACAAAGCAGCTAATAACCATAATGCATTTTCTTGTCGTTTACATATTATATCGTCAGTTATTTAGCATTCAATGGATCGCTTGCAATGACTGATTCTGTTTTGGCAATTTTTAGCAATATCACTGAAATGTGGCGAACTTAATTAAAAACGTAGTCATTACATTGAAAGTCTTCCTGGATCCCGGTGTGATTTATTCCATACACAGTTAGTAGGTATGCCAGGTAACATTATGTACACAAACCTTATACAGACCATAATCCTAAACGTGCTTGCGGCAACAATAATAATACCATTCCCTAACATTCTTCTACGAGTACTAAGAATTTGCTTTATTTAGAAAAAAAAACAAGACAAAAGAACCCGCCCAATACATCGTTACCTAAAAACTAGGTCACACTTTCTATTGCAGTGCAAACCATTTGCGAATCGAAACAATACCCTAACCATCAATAGCTGAGCGTCTCTTGTCAAAACTCTGTGCAATTTGTTTCTTTTGCACCTTTCAATTGTTACAGTATATGCACTTCATCGTCTGACTTCTTGACTTGCATTGAAATCCTTTCAATTGCATCCTTCAAGTGAAGAATAAAAAAAAATATATATTCAACACTCTTCGACAGTCGTCACCATCTTTTAAAATTCCAACACCAAGCCCAGCCATGTCCCCTGGGGTGAATTTTCCATCTAATACGTATGTGTATGTTCACCTACCATGAGAAATCAGAAAGAAATCAGGAAACCATTGTTGATGTCCTCATGGTTATACTCGTATGTACATAAATTGAAAGATAAAAATGTTTTAAACAAAATAAAAATCTATTCAACCCCTTGCCATGCAACTTTCTATGCTGTATGACATCAAACGCAAGCCAATCAAAGTTCACCCCTATTTAAAATTACAAAAGGACATAGACGAAATACCAAATGGTATTTTTTTAACATACCATCCTTTTGCATTCGTAACCCCCATTTAAATTTTATAAAAATGGAAACGGCAGACGAACAAAAAAAAGATTCAAAATTAGGGGTTGTGCTGTATGTAATAATCACCGAGCTAAATTAATGAGTTATGCGTGCAAGTTTTGCATCGTAATCCTGGAATTCGTTTCATTTTTTTTTTATCAAGGATGCTGCAGAATCATCGTTATCCTTGATGGCACCGCAGAGATAGTGGTGTATATTGCATCAGTAGTTATTCCGATTTGTTGCGAATTTATATTGAGTCGGCATTAAAAAGGGTGGAAGCAGATGTCCTTAATTTACTTTGAAATGTTTTGTGATTTTTACTTTATTTTTTATGTCCAAACAAAGTGTACAAATGAAAAACAGGAAAACGGTTAAAATTTCTCAATTCAAACGAACTTAGGTGCGGACTTGAGTGTTTGAAATCCTCTTTGGAGTGTTTTAATCGCATAGAAGATGCGGCAAATCCTTTTCGATAGTAGTTTCAGTTGTTAACCAGACAACATGAAAGGATGCATCAATCACTATCATTCGTCGTTTCTTTATATCTATGCAAGCGGGCGGAATTGATTACAAGGATAGAGCTGTTTGTGGCAATATGGTGGCATTACAATTGTGTAGGTATATACGTATCAAAAACGGGACTTTAACCCTTATTGCAATCATATTTATGATTTTAATTGAAAACGAAATGCGCAATAATATTGATGGATAATAATTGTGCGCGATTTATGGAGGTTTTTCTCCCTTTTTTTTGTTCTCAGGAACATATTGCAATTGTTCGCTGCGCCATTTGTTGTCTTCATTAGGGAAGAGTAATTCACCAGGAATGAGGCGGGCATTGTTCATTATTACTTGTCATGATGATCGATCCAAATTTGCTCTGATCAAATGATGAGAGTGAGTTGCATATGGCGCAGTTGTCACTATATAGTCACGGGAGGCACAGGTCCCAGGGGTAGATAAATAGCTTTCAAAACGCTAATAACGTAAAGGTACCATTTCTTCTTTGTTTGTCAAGGCCATAAACATTTTTTGCAAACTCTACTACTCTTTTTTACTACTCCCGGGAATAGGCGAACCTATAACGCTTTAACAGCGCCCCGAGATGCTTGCAGATATATGTTAGTTCTGCACTTAAATTGCTGTCTTCTGGAAATATGTCCTCAGGAAGCGAGTTCCAAAGTTTGCTTGTCATGTAACAGAAGGAGTTTTGGAAAATTGATGTCCTCGCGGTTGTCAAGTGTATACCTACTGTATGGTCAAGAGCATTAGCTGCCTGTCTTGTGGGGCGCCCAAAAGTCGCATTTCGAGGGATAATGTCTGAGTTCCTCGGAAAATCTACCATGGAAGTACCTATAGAACAAGCAAAGGTCAGCTACTTGTCTTCTCTGCACCAACGGTTGTAGATTCGATGTGAGTGTAGGATCTCCAATAAGTCGAACTGCTCGTCTCTGTATGCTGTCAAGTAGGTTAAGTGAATGTTTTGGGGCCGAGCTCAATATATGGGAACAATATTCTAGGCCTGGTCTAACCTGTACTTTAACTCTTTGCTCTAAATTAGTAGCTCAATTTAGCGGACTACGATAAAGGATATGTGGTCCTGCCATGCGATTCCTGAATTTACTGTGACTCCTAGAAGGTGCATTGAGTCTTTGGGATGGATTGGATGATCATTCATTTGGATTTGAGGTACTGTTGATCCATTTGTCCTAGAAAATGTTGTCAAATTTGGAAGGCACTTCTGAGATAACTTTAGAGCTGACAGTGCATTATACCGATTGCGGATGGGGAGACTCGATGTAGAGCGCCTTTTTTATCCAGCAGACAGAAGTTTTCTTTTATGTAAAAAAAGGATTTTGACAAGGTGATGCGCTGTCATGTGACTTCTTCAACATCATACTTGAGAAAGTTGTGCGAAACTCACAAGCCAATATCAGGGGCACCATTTTCCAAAAGTCTATGCAACTACTTGCATTTGGTGACGACTTGGACATCATTGGCAGAACACAGCAAGCTGGCACTGGTGCGTTTGCAAGTATCAGTACAGAGGCGGTAAAAATGGGTTTAGTGGTGAATGAGAGCAAAAGAAAATACATGGTGTCAACAAGAAGGGACACACAACATCGACGAATCGGACATCATTTCACAAGGAAATATGAGAGCTACAACTTTGAGGTGGTTAGGGACCTCTTGTGCCTCGGCTCTGCTATAAACTCCGTCAATGATCCCACAGCAGAAATCAAACGAAGAGTTACACTTGCCAACCGCTGTTTCTTTGTTTTAAGAAGGCAACTGACTATTAAGGCCTTTTCAAGAAATACTAAGGAGATTCTATATAATCCCAGCCCTGCTTTATGGCGCGTTGTCAAATGCGGATGAAAACTTCTCGGTCGTTTCGAACTTAAAATTCTTTGAGTGATTTTTCGGTCCCGTTTGCGTTGACCGGCGCTTTGGAGAAGGAGATTTAACACCGAACTCTGCTGTACAGCGACATCGAACTGGTAAGAAAAGTACGTATCAGTAGACTATGATGGCTATAACATGTAGGGCGAATGGACACCAACGCTGCGGCCCGAATAGTCTTGAAATCCAATCAGGAGGGACAACGCAGTAGAGGAAGACTTCGCCTAAGATTAATTGGCGCACAAACCAGAGAGAATAGACCACCAGCTTCGGCCAAAAATGAGAGTTTCATAGAGCCAGTTTCAAAAAGTTACTGCGTGGTTAAGTATGCGTGCAATGTTAAAGTAAACGGAGGGTGAATTTGGTCACGCATACACTGGCACATAGTAACATTTACAGTTATTCTGTGGTAACTTTGAAAAAATTCAAATAATTCAAATAAATTGGCTGTTATCGGGACGTGTTAAGCAAATTGTGTGTTCGGTGTGGGGAAATTATTACCAACTTATATTTCATTAAAAAGCATGTAAATATAAATGGGTAGTTACTGCAATAATGTGAATTCCTTTGACATTATTACGAAAAAATATTAGTTTAAGCTGCAAAACTAAAATGCATGACACACATCAGGGAAAAATCATCAAACACGATTCGTTTAGTTTTGCTGATATGAATTTAGGCCTTTGTCTATATATATTTTAACGAAAATTTATTTATTTTATTAAAGTGTACCTACTGAGTTTTGGAATAAATAATTAAAAAAAAGGATAGGTAGAAAAAATTTGTTTTGTCAGGACTCTGGCTTCATTATGTTTACCTATTGTTTTATTTCATCTACTAAAGAAAATGTGACGAATTGATTTTAAACAAATAAATTAGTTGGTCATCGGAATTTGAGCAAATTTTACGTTCTAAAAAAGAAATACGTTTTGGACACACAGAACTACAGAAGACTAAATCGTATCATATCGGCTTTTATCACGAGCAATCTGTATAAGGTGTAAATACGAATTTATTAACTTATACATAAATATGAGAATTTCAGGAAATATTTATTAATACAATTCAAATTTTTAAAACTTGCTGTACCTACATATTTTTGTATTAGCTAATTCGTTATTTTTCCACTACTTTCCAATATTTGTACAAAATATGACTCAAAATTCGTTAATGAAATATAACAGAATAATGGATACTAACAGAATGTCAAAACTAGAATCAAAATAGTAAAAACACACAAATGTTATTTAAAGTTTTTTATTAATTATTATTATATTATAATTTCATTGTGAAAAACAAAAGAATACCTACATAAAAAGCAAAACCATGAAGTATTTAAAGAACAGAAAGTGGACAGCAAAATTAAGATAAGTACGTATTTTAAATTAAAAAATTAAGTACAATGTACATACATAATGTACTTTGAAAGCTCACTTTTCGCTTTAGTTTATGCGTTACTATGGAAACGACATTTTTTTATGGAAACAATCAAAAATGACAGTTTTTTATTTAAATTTGAGGGTGGCGTGTATACGCTACGTTACGCATTCCGTAGCGCCTATTCTGTTTTGAAACACGTTTTCTATCAGGTTTTGTATAAAAATGACAAGCATTCAATGTTTAAAGTGACAAATATATCTACCTATTTAATTTTTGAACAACCAATTCTTTATAATTACCTAATTCAAAATCCATTCATCATTATTCTATATATTCGAAAATAAATTAATTTTCTTTAAAATATAAGAAGAAAGAGCTCAAAATGTATGTCAACAAAATTGCAAAGAATCGCGTTTAGCTAATTACATCGTGCTTGCAATTTAGTTCTGCAGCTTAAAATGATATTTTTTTGTATAATAATGTCATAGGAATCATATTATTATATTTTTAATCACCCAAATAGTATATTACATATTATGCTTTTTAATGAAATATAAGTTGGTAATTAATTCACCACAGCATACACACCATTTGCTGAACACGTCCCAATAGAGGTCAATTATTCAAATTATTTGAATTATTTCAAAGCCATCTGGGATTCAATTGTCTTATTTCATATTTTTTTGCTTATTCACACGTATTCACAGATAGAAAAAGAGGCGGAGCTACTTATTTCAAAACTGGCTCTATGAAACTCTCATTTTTGGCCGAAGCTGGTGGTCTATTCTCTCTGGTTTGTGAATTGGCGTGCACAAGTGGAAGGGGACAACAACGTTTAACTAAATATCGGGAACTGGAGAGGCATGTTGGTTGAGGCCCAGGTCCTCCCCGGACTGTAGCGCCATGCGGAAAGAAAAATCTGGTAGATGGACAGTTTCTTCAAACCTAATATGGCGTTATTTTTAAGAGGTTTGTTTTTTTTAATTTCAAACACTTTTTCTAACCTCAACCACGGTTTGTCATTTTACAATACATAAGTAGACTTACGATATTGTCGATACTAGTCGAAAAGTTGACTTCCAGATTGTCAGAAATCATACAGAATATGCCCGAAACTATAGTAGTACATAGAATGAAATGTTTCTTCTAATAAAGTCCATTTCATTGTCATGGTTTTATAACATTGTACCTCTAAAAAAAGATCCTATATTTCCGAACAAAATGATTTTATCAAAGTCAACTAGCCAGCCCCTTAAAAAGTGCTAACTTAACCTTTTAATTTCCATCATTAATTACCACCCCACTTACTAGTTTATTAATTCTTGTTGCCCAAGCAGCGTTAAATTGCCCATGCAACCAATCATCAACATCTAGACTGTAATTAATCAAATTCTAATTAAAAACGCAAACATGACAATGTCCAAACAATAAAAATATTGTGCACCCTTGTCAGAGAATTTTTACATGTCAACCGCATACAAAGTACTTTACATAAACATGTGTACTAATGCGCATTATTCAAATGTCATTGTGCTCACCTCAGGGCGCAACCCCTATTTTAAATATCCTTCCGAATACCCTTATTCAAATTCCATTCTAATGCGCAACCACTGTGACTGCGTATAACTGTGACACTTAACGCAATTTTAAATGCATAAAAATGATATCATCCCCCTGATACAAAGCAAATTGTTGCATAAGGATCTCCGTTCATCAGGTGAAGGGTGACGTTAAACAAATTTTATTTAAATTTTATCGCGCCTTTTTGTTACGGGGATTTTTTTCTTCGTTATTGAAATTCTGAAGCACCCTTGAGTGGTTGTGTTTTTTTTTTCGATAGGGGTATATAGTGTATACGTGTAGATATGCAGAAGGGTTGTGATTTTAGAAATATTTTTCTTTCAACTTTTGTGCATACGAGGTGAGAAAAGAAGGATAAGTGGTATTCCATTTAGCATATCAGTATTTAAATTACATGGTTCATATAATGTAGGAATTAAAAATGGGTAGAGGTAACCCTTTGGTGGTTTACTTGTTGCGTGTAGTTTTTTGTTCGCCTTTTTATTAGTTGTAAATGATATCATTTAGGAGTAGATAGAGAGGTATTCAAATATTTTGACAATGCATGAAAGGATTGGGGTTGGATTTTGCATGTTAACCCTCTAATTTGACTATCAAATGGGTGTCGATCATTTAACGAAACTATGGGTTAGAGTCTGTTTGGAAATTAAGAAGTCAATACAAAAATACAATTTTAGGGGTTTGATTGCTTTGTGTTTTGCTATTGAAGGGGGTAGACTGACAAAGTAATGAATAAGGTTGATGGAAAATGATGAATGGATCAGAGTGGATCAGAGTTGCTTTCGGAGTCGTCTTTATAGTGACACAATTTGCAAGGATGCAAAAATTATGTGAAATGCTGAATTGACACTTATGACCAATGCTAAGATTGTTATCAAAAAAAACTGACAACGATAAATAATATATGGAGCTGCTGAGTGCCTATAGCTTTTAGGAAAGATCTTCTGGTATAATACTAGTAGATACTAGATACATAATTCACTAATTGGCTAAAACTGCGACTAAAAAGATCTGTTGTTTCGAAAAGGGATAGAGTTATTCTAAGAGACGGACGACCTCCATAGTGAGGGCCATTATATCCTTAGTAGCGGAGTTTCTAAGCTCTAATGGTAAAAGTATTTTTTTTTAAATACTTCTCCCGGGAAAGGCAAACCTATAACGCTTCATCAGCGCCCCGAGATGCTTGCAGATGTATGTTAGTTTTGCACTTAAATTGCTGCAAATTGTAGTCTTCTGGAAATATATCTACAGGAAGCGAGTTTTGGAAAATTGATGTCCTCGCGGTTGTCAAGTGTATACCTACTGTATGGTCATGAGCATTAGCTGACTGTTTTGTGGGGCGCCCAAAAGTCGCATTTCGAGGGATAATGTCCTTGAGTTCCTCGGAACATCTACCATGGAAGTACCTATAGAACAAACATAGGTCAGCGACTTGTCTTCTGTGCACCAACGGTTGCAGATTCGATGTGAGTGTAGGGTCTCCAATAAGTCGAACTGCTCGTCTCTGTATGCTGTCAAGTAAGTTAAGTGAATGTTTTGGGCCCGAGCTCCATATATGGGAGCAATATTCCAGGCCTGGTCTAACCTGTGCTTTGTAGAGAAGGAGAAGTTGCTTGGGGCTAAAGTACGTCTTTGCTCTAAATAGGTAGCTCAACTTAGCGGACGCCGATCTTGCGATATAGGATATGTGGTCTTGCAATGTGATTCCTGAATTGACTGTGACTCCTAGAAGGTGCATTGAGTCCTTGGGATGGATTGGATGGTCATCCATTTGGATCTGAGGAACTGTTGATGCATTTTCCCTTGTGAAAGACACGAATTCTTAATCAATGAAGTGCCGAACAATCACAGAAAATGTGCTCGGAAGATACTTCATACTCAAGGAAGATCATGCATTCTTTCACCGGACACAAATTCATTCTGTTATGATGATATCTCTAGGCACAATGGGCTGCAACTGAACTTCCTCCATAGCACCACAAGGACCATTGAAAACAATGCGAAATTAGCTGACAGGGACGAGGAACTATGTCGTTGCAATGTCTCCGGTCCATAACCAGTCACCAAGGCACGAAAAGTGATTTTGTATTCATTGATTTAAGTGTATCCAAAAACGCTTTCATGTTCAGTAAAGAGGCCAACTTTTGCGTACCACGATATAAGCGCTGTATTGTGAAGGTGGTCCTCGATGAAGTGTACATGTAGATCAAAATAGGTCCGTTGTGCTGTTACTGGGATAGGCAGGTATGTCACACCGCTCTTGGAAGCAGTTACTCTTTTGAGCGAAGGTGCACATTTTCGCCAGACTGGTATACTTAAAATAGTTAAGATTGCAGTAAAGTAAAGTAAAATAGGCTTGTCGTCATTTGCAGCTTGCATTGCCGCTTTTCAATTCAAACGTCAAATTCTAGACCTCATCCGTTTCTGTTTAAAATTGAAACTCACCGACACGAATGGTAACAACGAGCATCTACCAGCTAGGCCTGTTGCATATACCTTTTTTTGTATAGGGAATATTGTGTATTATTCATTTCCGCAAGTCCTGTCTTCAACGAAAAAAATCTGCACCTATCTGGGTAACCCCTTTTGAATTGACAATAAGAAAACCCCCTAACAACCAATCATCTTCAAAGCGTGCCCATCATGTGCCTCATTACCTTCATTCACCTTCACGTATACCAGACGGCACTAACAAATAAATAATCCTCATCCTTTTATATTATTACGTCATCATAGTTTCACCAAAAGGAAGCCACGAGCGAGACACGTTACATTAAATCCCCCAAATGAACCACAAAGTATAGACGTGCGGTAGTAGCTTCGCCCCTTTACTTTATCTTCCTCGTCTCAGAAAAAAGGATTACACCTCAGAGCTCAGACAGGACTTGTGGTTTAGAAAAAAAAAAGAAACCGGAACGTGCTACATATTTATTGAGCTATTTAAAATTGAAATGCAACGTGTTGCAACAATCACCCAACAGGATATAAGACAATTTTTGTGAATAAATTAAATAAATTTAAAGGACTTGCAGACTCACCTGATATCGATGGTAACGGTGATGGTGTCTTTGACATTCGATTAATATCTGCAAAAAGAAAAGGAAAACAAAATAATAACAGTTCCTTGGAAAAAGAATCGTATATATACGATATAAGTAGTTTGAAAAAATAAACATCACGTTCGAGGCGATCTGCAGCAAAAGGACACTCTTTAGTCCTTCTCATGAATATTCAAAAAGATGAATATGTGCATATTGATTTTTCGATTTTTTCCTTCTCGTCCTGTCGCATCCTAAGCAAATAAAAACTACCAAAAGAAAAGTTTTTATGCAGAACGTCCGTTTCGAATGGCAACCACTCGGGTGGACAGTGCACATTACGAGGGGTCATGCAAATGGGCACGTCGTCGTCGTCTCTCAGTCGTCCTGGCATAAAATATCCATTATAATTTTCCTCTGAAGGACATTTCCAAAGTGGACTCGAGTACAACTTTAATGGACTTTGCATATAAACGATGCGAACTTCCATTACTAATGCTGATGTATATATAGGTATGTGTACTCGTATAATGTATCCTTGACGATGACACGTCGAATGTCCATTTTATTAGTTAGGAGGCTTACGGCTTCTGTTTTTATGTCATCGTTCAGTTGGACAGAGTATAGAGTATAAGTGCGCATACAAAAAAAAAAAAAAGCAAATTTTTCTGCATCTTTCAAGGATTTCAATACACATACTCGTATGTACCTACTGTGCTTTTGTTTTGCTTTCTTATCTCTAATAAATAACTCTACTTGAGATGGGACACCAACACCACATCTTATCCTTGCGCTGGGGTTCGACACTGCCGCTTTTGCATGATAAAAAAAAACACACACTAGTAGCCAGTGGGCGATAGGGGGAAATTTATAGGTCCCAAGAGATGGGTCAAAACACAAGGATAATGTCCTGTTTATGGATGGATTCCTTTCGATCTATCCCTACTGGCTGCAAGAAGAAGAAGTTATTTTGGAACAATTTTCGGGTTGTTTGAGGTAGATACGAGTATCCCTGGTGCGGAGGCATTTTTGCTTTTTCTTGGTTTTATTTTTTTTTTATCTATTATCTGGGGATGATGTTTGGCCTTATGTATGCCTTAAGTGAATAAATAAGGATAATCGACAGTTTTTTTTAGACTATTTTTTTTTTTGGATTTCCTTGGGGATATTCAAATGTGCGAAAGGGCATATTATATGCATTATCCTTAATTATGATTTTTTTCTATATGAGACTGTGATTTGCAGGATGTCTTGCCCCCGTCCTACTGAAAATATTTGTATTCAGTTTGTAATGTCTTTTGTCGTTCGATTAATGAACCTTTTTTTTGGGTTCTTTTGGAAATTTTGTATGCACCATAGCCGCTTTTGGTCCTGTGGGAAAATCGATGATGAAAAATGAAACGCTCGCTAGGGATGCGAAAAGGGACACGTTGTCGCCTGCAGTTCAGGTAAAACGAAAGGTGTATGCATATCATTTGAATATCTTTTGGGAATTTGTGCAAGGATATGGGCGACATATCTGTTTTTTTTTTTTATCTAAAGGAGACACACAGTATGAAGCCGATCGATAGAACGTAATTGTAACACGATATCTATAGACTGTCAGTTTTGTTTTCTTTCGTTTTCTCTGTGCGCGTCGTTGCAACAATAAAAGGACGAATGGTTGGCCATTTAATTTACTGGCTTTGTTGCCATAGACATTTATTGCAACCTACCACCGCTGTGGATTGCAGGTGAGTTTTGCTTGGTTTTGTTAAGAGAAGATATAAAATTTCAATGGGAAGTGGTTGTGTTTGGTGGAACGATAATGTGCAACGAAAGGATTTTGTCTATACCTTTGCGTGATGGCAATAAAAATGGTGCGCGGTTAATATGAAAGGATGATGCACGTGGTTGAGGTGTGACAAAGCGAGGAAATTTGTTGGAGAATGTATAAAGTATAAAGGCGAACGCTAGCATAAGTGGAATTGGGCTGTTGAAAACTATAGTATTGGTCTTGATTTCAGTTGTGGATCGTATTTTAATGGGTAGCATGAAACAACTGACAAAGCCTTAAATGAATTAAGGAAGTCATGAGAAAATCAATATAGGTAAGAGTGATCTGTTGGTATCTTTTCAAACTGTGTTTTATTTTAAAGCTGGCAATGCCATTCTATGCCAATAAACCAAAAAATTTTATGAAAGTCCACATGAAGAAACGAGTGATGAGTTTTCGCTTTCACTTTTTCTACAAGCTGACAGATGAGTTCCAAAATCTACTACATTTGTTATTATATTATATACACCTATATTCCAACTCCAATGGGTCCATTGGAAGCATTGCCATCTTGTAGCATTGTTATTTTGTAGCACCAAAAATGTCTCATATTAGCAAGATTTTCTGACTTCGCTTATCAGCCGGAGTTGATGAGTTTCAGAAATTAAGAACAATGATAAAAAACAAAAATAACAGCAACAACCAGTTTGCAAAATATTATAAGTAAGTAAATGCACAGAACCTCGCTTAATTTATTGAATCAGTAACTGCGAAAGTGTTCATGCATTGATTTATTTTAAAACGCTATAACTAACGAGTCATTAGTTGTATAAATTTGAAATCGAACGTACTGCTACAGAAGTAGAAATTGTTAGACACCAGTTTAAACATTTTCCAAAGTGACCCCCTCTACCTAGTGACCCCCTTTGAGGGGCAAATAGTGAAGAGTATTTCACAGCGATAAGCAATTTTAGACGATTATAGCAAATTGAAAACAATTGGTCTTGTATTTAAGGAGACTTTAATTTTTATTCAACAGTCCGATTTAGGGGCTGTACAAATTTGAATAAAAACTAAGTAACCAGAAGTATGACGATAGCATCAGACGGGGGACAAAAATTATATGAACGGGTGACTGCTAATAGGAAAAGTGTCTCATTTAAAGTATTTCCAGAGTTTACATAGATTTGCATTCATATTTGACAGTAACTTAAATCCACGTAATCTAATTATAGTTGACCCTCAAAACATATAGTGGGTAGCCCGCTAAGTCACAAAATGTTTGCCTAACTACGGTTTCTTTAAACGAAGTAACATAATTTGTAAATTGTTCATATAGCAAGTTGAGACTTCCTTGATAGCTGTCATATGGTACATGTACTTTGTAAAAGGTTCTGCTTAAGGTGTCAAGATGACGACGTAATGAGTAGAAGATTTCTATATCAAGAGGTATGAATGCTTAAATATAAAATTCCTAAAAACCGGCTTAAAATTGATGAATGAAATAAATAAACTGCTCTGATGCTTTCTTCAAATCAAGATGAGCTGCAGTTCTAAAAATCCAAGCACCCAAAATTAATATCTACGTTTCCTTACCACTGCAACAAAATAAGGGCGTTCGTTCTTGATCGAGTTTGAGTGCTCCCTAATTGGTAATCCACATAATTTTTAGAGTTAGATTTATAGAAGGATAGAAAAAAGATTCAATTTCACTTAAATTTATTCATTCATTCATTTCATTCATTTCCAATAGTCCGCTTGTCCATTAATTAGGTCGCGGGTGTAGGCTGCTCAAGTTGACCCTCCCTAGCTCTCGATTCTCCGCCATCGACTCTAGATCATCAAGGGCAATCCCCATACGGGAATAGGAGAAATTATGGACTTGATCTAACCATCTCATCCATGGTCTACCTAGAGGACTCCAGCCTGATGGTACGGATTCCATAGCACGTCTCCATTAGACCCCCCTAGGAGGAGTATAATTTTAAAAAAACTTTGATTGTTCTTTTCTAATTTTGTACTAATTTTTTTTATATGTAGGTACCTTAAGCAATTGGTCATTATTGTGTTCCTGGCCATTCTGATATTGGTGCAACATTGCCGTAGTTTTAAAAGGGCAAGTCCTAAAAAGTCTACAAATTTGTATGGGAATAAATATTTGTTAAGTCGGTTTTAGTTGAAACACAAATGCTGAAACAGGAACTTCACGAACAGGAACTTTTTAAGTTGGTCGTTCATACATAAGATTTGCGAATTTTATACTTGATTTATTTCAAGTTCTATAGTCCACCTGATGTGTTCTTAATCTTCGAAGTTAGATTTTCCAAGTTATCTATTTTTTTTTTTAATTCTGACTTGCCGGAGCATTAGGATGCACGTCGACCTAAAAGATCTATTGTGCTTGGAAAAGTAAGTAATGTCTTGTACAGAAATTCAACAGCAAAAGATTTTTCTGGCAATGCCGCTTTTTAAATAGACCCAATATTGTAAGAGGCTGATCGTTAATTTTGAATAAATTTGTTGCTAATATCAACCATTACTCATTTTTTTCTTTTTTTCCAATTAATAGCCTTCAGTCATACATTTCCTAAAAGGTATCTGGATACTGTGTCAGGTGCATGCTAATATTTTCTAATCCACAAAAAACGTCAGGTTCATTATTTGACCGCCTTTCAAAACCAAAGGCAACCTACATACATATGTATATAGGTACCTATATACCAAGTTCCTTTATGTTCATGCAGGCAATGTATTTTGATGAAGAGTTATTAACAAATGGACAAATTAATAGAAAAATTATAATTACAATTGTAATGCTATACAGGTAATGCATCAATTATATTGTACTTAACCTCTTCAGTTTATGGGATCTACAAAATTGTATACATATCTGGAACTGATAGTGGTAGATTTACCAATTTCCTTAGAAGCATAAGTAATGGGTTAAGAGAGTGCGGTAATTACTTCCATGTAATGCGAATTGCCCTACTGAAAAAAATCTTCATCGTGTCCACAAATCCATTCCCGTAAAAACCTTGTAACGACTACCTTTTTAGTTCAAAACTTATAATGCATTATCTCCACAGAGAGGCATAGAAAAAAGTACGCACAAAATTGTTTATTGCAACTTCCCACGATGTACGTAATGTAATTCTTTGCGTATCTGGTAATGCATTACCTGTCGTTGGTACAATCGCTTTTATATAATGTTCATACTCAACTACCTTTTACAATTTGGCCTGTGCTTATAGAAGCTATGACATAAAAATGTCAATTAAATTACAAGGTAATTCATAATGAGAACACAGTAATGCATTCCCTGTAATGCAAATACCCATACTCAATCTATCCATAACTATTCATTAGATAGGTACTATAATATTTAAAATAAAATGAAACCTACATCTTTGACCAGCAGGTAGTTCATCACTTGTCGGGCACTCAAGTATCCTTGTTCTTATTGAGTCCTCTTCGTCTTGCTTGACACCGGTATTATTGGCACCGGACCAATGTTGCAACTGCGATAGCACCATCATTTTGAAAAACAATTTTTTTTTCTCTAAAACAGTCTCTCCGTTTATATTTTCACTGTTTTTTTTTGTATATTTTTAGTTTTCACAGGACACTCGCGAACATTTCACATGTGCATATATTTTGTATTATCACAAATTTAAATATTTAAAAATAAATCACTATTATTTATGCATGCAAAATCAATTACAAATTAAGTAATTTGCGTGTGTACAGTGAAATTAAATTTTTTAAAATATCAATCACACCTCGTTCCGAACGCATACGAAATGCAACTGAATCGTTCTCTTGGGCTCGTCCTTGGGAGTTATTATTATTATTTTTTTTTTTTTGCTATTTTCGCCTTAAAAATCTAATTTATTTTACACTTTATTCATTTCTTTTCGATTTCTTCGAATACGAATTATGCATGTGTGTGTGTGAGAGAGTATGCGTGTATTTTAATAAGATTCACAGCAGCACACTATTTAAAGGTGAAAAATTATTTTTCTTACAAGACATACTCCGCAGTCGAATGAAAATTGAAGGAAGAATTGTTTTTTTTTTAAACTAGTCACACTCATGCAAACATCCCCACTCCATAGTAGATCTGATTGCAACAAAGTAGATGCAGACAACAACCCTTAGTCGAGCGGAGAGAGTTCCCCTTCGTTAGAGTTTTCCTTTTTATTTCACCGGATTATTATTGAAAAGGCATTAGAAATAGGAAGAATCCCCTGCATTATTTTGTGGAACGTATTCACATGAAATGCACGTGTAGTGGTGCATTAGCATTTAAATGACAATAGCTGGGGTAGCCAGCAGTAGAGTGCACTCAGGAGAATCAGAATAGTTGGACATTCTGGGTGTGGCTAGAGATTTTCCAAGTGGAATTTTTGTTGCTTTTAGATTTTCCTTCAAGTTTATGTCGCAGTTTTTCTCTTTCATCCTGTGCAATACATTGTCATCTCTGTGTGTCTACTTTGGTGGAATTGAAATTGCTTGGCAAAAGGGGTCACAATTTTGCCGGTAGCTTCAATGTGGGGGTGGTGGTTGATGAGACGAATGACCCTTGCCTGACTATATTGTTGCAGCAGGCGCAGGCAAGGACTTTTGGTAAAGTATAGAGACTACAGAGTATAGTTGTGGTGGTGGTGGTGGGTGATGATATGGTGACAGGACTCTTTATGATTATTATACTCTGGTTGTTATTATTTTTACTGTTTGTTGTTGTCCATTTGCCTGGCACAAGTGGTAGGTGCACTTGTCTTGCCCTCTCTCTGTTATATGGTCTCTTGTAGTGGCGAGGCAGCATCCTTTGCATTCATAAGTGTTGATGTATGTGAATGTTTTAATTAGAAACGAAATTCGAATTTATGATTTCATTGTAATGGATGAAGAGTCTTATTTTGATTTATTGTAATGGCGGCACAATGATAACAATATGCGTGCTTATTTGGCAGAGAATAAATAACAAATAAGTTAACAAAGGGGCAGACAATTTGTAGCAAATGGAAGGGATCAATAAATTGTAAAAATAAGAAAACCAAATAAGAGCTTATTTTAGCCTTGCAGAACCCTATAAACTTTACGACAGGACATGAACCTGCGAAAATTGTTATTCAGTCAACACTCAACAGTGCGTCAAAATTTGACATATTTGGAAAGCGTATAGATAAGGTTGTCAGAATACAGTTGCTGCTTGAATGGAGACTAAATAACTGTGAAGATCTCCAGACCTTTGATTTTTTTGTTTGAATCGGTAATTGTATAGTTTATGCAAAGTTCTTTACAGCTCTAATATTGCTTCCGCTACACCAGAGAGGCTGTCAATTTCAAGTAGTATCTATTTGACAATCGTTGAAAATTACCGAATACCCGATACTGATATTCAGCTAATGCGCTGTCATGTGACTTTTGCAACATTATTGAGAAAATTGTATGAAACTCACAAGGCAACACCAGGGGCACAATTTTCCAAAAGTCTGTGCTTGTCTTGCCTGCGCTGACAATATTGACAACATTGGAAAAACGCAGCTAGCGAGGGCAAAACCAAATATGTACACGGTGTCAACGGGCCACACAACATCGACGAATCGGACAGAACTTTGATGTATAACTTTGTCTACCTCAGCTTCGCTATAAACTCTGATAATGACACCACAGCAGAAATCAAACGAAGAATTACACTTGCCAACCGCTGTTTCTTTGGCTTAAGAAGGCAACTGAGTAGTAAGGCATTGTCAAGAAACACTTAGGAGACTCTATATAAGACGACCCTCATCATTACAGTCCTTCTTTATGGATAAAAATATTCTTGGTCATTTCAATTGAAAAATTCTTCGAGTAATTTTTGGTCCAGTTTGCGTTGACGGGATTCAGAAGAGGAGAGTTAACAGCGAACTCTACGAGCTGTACAGCGACATCGACCTGGTCAGAAAAAGACGTATCAGTCGACTAAGATGACACCCAGCCAGCGCTCCGAGCCGAAGAGTCTTCGATTCTCCTTTCGCCTTTCGCGCACAAGTGAAAGGGGACCTCAACCAACTTGGAGTGCGGAACTGGAAGCGGTTAGCGAAACATCGGGCTAACTCGAGAGGGGTGTTGACTGAGGCACAGGTCCACCCCGGACTGTAGCGTCGCCTGAGTATTTAAGTAAGATATTTTGATCTATATTGACGGTCAAGCTTTGATCAGGTTCGATGTATTCGTATGTGTTTATACTTACAAATCAATGACAGTTTAAAATTGCCAAGATTATAGCGAGATATAGCTAAAAGCACGGCCTCGACTATCCTTTCGGGCTATCCAATGTTGGTGGTAAGTTCAGGGTTTGTTCTTGTAGTTCTTCACTTGAAAAATAACACAATGTGTCGTTTTCTCTGTTGGAGCGGAACGATAGAAGAAGAATGAGATTGCACGCGAATGAAATCAACAGTGACTATTTTTTTCTAAAAAAATACAGACCGGCGAACAGGCACCTGATGATAAGTGCAATAGTGCTTTAAATGTTTTCGGAAGAACATTTGATTTAGGAGTGAGTAAAAATTGCTTCCATCAATGGTTATTCAATGGTTGCGGATGTAGTAGGTAAATTAAAAAAAAATACAATCTCCCTAAGCTCACTAAAGTCATACTTATGAACCTATTGTATTACGTATGTAAGTCTAGCTAGCCGTGCTGATGAAGTATTTGGGTATTCTTCTTCTTATCTACAAAGAAAAAAGGTAAATCTACAATAGTACCTCTTATGCACTTGCTACGTCAAAAAATACCAAGATTGGCCACTTAAGGACGTAACTTTCTCAAAGACCTAAACCTAATTACCATCATTTACAAATGTCCCTGCTATATATTTACAAGGGTTGCAGGTGTAGGATGCTCACTGATGCCTTGAACTAAGGCGTTGATTTAGGTTATGATTCAAGAACTATTGCAATGTTGCAGCCAAAAATATTGAAACAGAATGGACTTTTGAACTAAATGAACTAAAATATTATTGTAGGTAGGTAGGTGTGGCTGTTGAGAAGAACCAAAGTAGCAATATGTGTCATGTGCCATTTTGTTACCACAAACTCATTTGACCCGGTTGTTGCTAGTTTGTCAAAGGAGGGTTTAATCCAATCAGCAATTTAAGGATACATTTCAAAACCTCCTCAAGGGAGTCGAAGAATGATTTTCCTACAGATCGCTGTTTGGTCCTGACTAGTGCCGGACAGGTGCATAGGTAGTGAGTGAGAGTTTCTTTTTCGGCTGCGTCCTTGCAACTGCGACAGTGTGTATTATAGGGTATGCCTAATCTGACCGTATGCTCCCATATAGGGCAGTGGTCTGTGGTGATTCCTTTATTCTGGAGATATCTTTTCATGTTTTACTTACAAGATAGGTTGATGTCTCCGAACTGTAAGTTGGCCACATCCTTCTGGATATGTTGCAGTTCGGTAGTTCCCTCCATCTACGGTTGGCCTTCTGAGGAGATTTTTGCCTTTACTGCTCCAATCGAAATATGGAATGATTCTGCAATTTAATGGTGAAGAGCTGAATCTTGCTTGGCCAGCTCGTCGGCTTGTACGTTTCCATAAACGTTGCTATGACATGGAACCCAAATCAGGGTAACTTTGTACCGAAAAAGCGAGACCAGCTCGTCTCGACATTATAATACTAATTTAGAGGTTATATAGATTGAGGCGATAGCCTTAATGACAGCTTTTGCCTCTGACCTATGTTAGTGGTAGTTTGATTTGGCGGAAGGCCTCGCGGATGGCAAGTATTTCCGCTTAAAACACATTGGCCATATCCGAAAGCCTAAAGGATTTTCAGATGTTCAGAGACTCAGAAAATACCCCCGCACCTACTCCACAGTCCATTTTTTAACCGTCCTATGTAGATTACTGAATTCGGGTCCCTCTTCACTTTTTTGGGTGTACCTAATGCAATCCGTTGAGGGTGGTACTAATTCTCTTGATAGAGAAAGCAAAATGTTACTATGGCCGTAGGGTCTTGGAGACCAGCACCCTGACTCTCTGAGTCGGAAATTTTATACTGTTCTAAAATAGTTCGTTCGCTTAGCATGTTCGAACTACATAAACCTCCCTAAAATGAATAATGAAACTCTGAAACAATAGTTCTACACTAAGATAAGCAGCAAATTTATACATAGAATCAAAATGTCATGCGAAACTTTTTTAGACCTGCATCTAAATCTTTGGCAACGCCATTTCTATTATGAACTGTCTATGCCATTACGCAATATTAAATTTTTATGACTTGACGAGATCTCTAAATTCTTATGATGACTTAGACTTGAATTCCGGGCCATTGTGCTTTACCAAGCAGAATCCCCTTTCTGGGTGTAGTCTTGGAGTAACTCTGATATTATGCGTTTCAGTGGCATACTATTGCTGCCTCTCAAATTTTCTAAATTAGGAAGTAGGTATTTATAGATACAACAAGTGGAATCAGGATGAATCCTAAAATTAACAACCTGAAGTTGTACTTCAGGTAAATAACACGTTACTGGAGCTGTTAAACTTAGAGAAAATAGGGCTGTGATCTATAAGACCTCACCATCGACTACCATTAAATTATGGTTTTTCTGCAGTAATTTTTGGGAGTAGAATAGAAAAGTACAGAAAGAAGTGGTTCGACACAGTGGTCGATGGACCCCGAAGAGTTAAATAACTGAAATGCGTTTGTCTAGCTATGTCCGCTTTTAAATCAATGCCTCTTCTTCGTCGAAATGCTTGGTTAGATTTTAAAAATATTGCCGCTGCTGAAAATTATCTTTCAGAAATTTGTATAGACACAGTTTACTGGCCACATTATTTTCAGAAGAGGTACTTTCCATGGCCTCCATTCTTTCTCAATTAATTGATGTATAGGTACAATTTACATACTTTTCTTGCAATTATAGCTAATTATCCTTTTAAGTAGCGATTACTCGGCTTCAGGGCAATCTTTCTATTTTTGGTCTTCTAGACTCATCAGTCATCAACGCTGATAAAGCAGACCAACTTTGCGATTCCTTTCTTTAAGTCCCCATCGACTCGACGATTCGAGTCCACATCCACTCGACGAGCAAGTAAAATATGTAAAAAAAAAATTCTTGTGCCAGATGTGTCATATAAATAGGTCCTTAATCGGTAGCGCGCAAAAAAACCTTGGATTAATTGTAAACAATCACAAAGGACAACTGTTCCAAAATATATATGCAGAAAAAAATCCCTTAAAAAAAATAAAATTAAATTTTTCACGGACATTCCTGTCACCCGATCAAACAACCCCACATTTGAATATCGATAGAGATCTACCCTTCCTGCAACGCATTACCCATCGCAATCAATAATATTTTTCGTTATAGAAATAGAGAAAAAAAATCGTACTTTTAATAGAAAAAATTTTCAAACAAAAAATCCGTTTTTTACCCCTAAAAATGTTGACACCAAACAACAGAATTACAATACCCAAATCCCCTTTGCACAAATCCTTGCATTTCATCCCTCATTAACAAGGTATTTAATTTTTTTTTTTAATTTTTTACCTACAAAAAGGACGAAAAAAGAACTGAATTCGTCTTAAGACTTTACCAAAAAAAAAATTGCAAAGAGAATCTCCGAAGAAAATCGTGAGAAAATTCGTTAAAAATCCTTAAAAAGAAACCAATCAAGGATCTCCTCCTTGTAAGGATGCCAATATATTACGTAACGATTCTTTTATACTTCGAATATTTTTCGACATGACAAACAGTTGTTTTTTTTTATTGAATTTTTACCCTAAATTTTACAGAAAAAAAAATCAAATGAAAACGTTCGAAATTTAAAAAAAAGGATGTTGGGATTTGGGATAAATAAATGAACGATTTTTGAGGAGGAAAATATCAAAAATGCATTGCAAGCAATTGTTTTTCCGTTTCTACTTTTTTTTTCAAGGGTTGGATCGTCATGGGTACGTAATTATGAACAGTGCATTGTATTTCACCCTTGATTTTGGGTTAGTTTTTTGCCTTTTTACCCATTCGGAACGGTATTTGGGTTAGTACCTACTTTTTTTTTTAACAATATGTTGGGAATCCTTTCGGTAAATAATGAGTAAAAAATTTTTCTATTTCTTGCAGTTTATGTACGGTTATGCGTTGAACTTCCTGTGATGAGATGTGCGTTTTTGGTTATTTATTCGCGAAGGGGTATCCGACATCCGTATCCGTCATTTTAGTTGCAGTAATAACGAAATTCCTATGAATACATTTTTGAATTTCATTTAAAAAAAAAAATTCATGGCTCGATGTGGGAACGATTGTATTGAAAAATGGACAGGAACTTGTAGGGTCTATTAAGCAGATAACAAACTTAAATAAAGAAACAATATATTTTAAATTTAGTACAGAGTTGTGTTGCGAACTTGTTTTTTTTATGATTATTGTTCTACTTGCTTATAATGAGATCCGATTATTTATCTTTTTAATAATTTTGCGTAGCTCACGATCGAGATCGAACTACTCGTTTCACAAGTTAATTGGGCGGACTAGTTTTTTTTTTTTTTTTTTAAGGAGATTCCAAATCCTGGAGCACTCAGACGAATCTCGGTCCATTGTACTACCAAGCAGAAACCCATTTTTTGGTGTAGTATGGTGGTGAAACTCTGATATTATTCGTTTCTCTTTATGGTCGGTGGCAGGGTATTGCTGTGGGCGGACTAGTTAGTTCATTATGTTAGTTACTTTAGTTCAGCATGGGACTTTTTGAATGAACGTTTCAGGGTGCGTTGATGAGAGTAATTTCTGACAGCACAGTTTGTGTACCGTGAGCGTGAACTAAGCTAATTTACTATATAGAAAGAGAATTGAACTACTGAACTAAGTCTGAGCGTTAGGCACATCAAACTTTTCAACATGGTGGATCAATTCTTGTTTTTCTTTGATCGACGTAACAGTGGTAAAGGAGCACAACATAAAGAACCACTATATCTAACTTCTAGCTAGCTTCTACTGATGATCCATATTAGGTAGATACTGAACTAAATTGAACTAAATAAACGCACTGTAGTTCCATAAATAACTTTGATTTAAATATATGTTAAGCTTGAGCTGAATATTTAGTCACACTTGGCCTTGACCGTCAAAAAAGCAAGGCTATACTGAAAGGGCATTGATGGAGCTCAGTCACGACTAAAGTGTTTAAGTTCTATGCACTTTTTGTATTCGTGGATATTGAGGTTACTTTTGACAACCCGACGTTTTGTAAAATTGATTCGGCTAGTAGAATGAATCTTAATGGAGATGCTCATGAGCAGAACAGTCTGGGTTGGCTGTGTCAAAACTCTGCAAGCTCTCAAAGACTTTGCACTCCAACATTTTGTGGGGAATTTTAGTGGACTTCATTCTGAAACGACTTAATACAGGAGAACACTCTGCTATTCGGTAGACAGACGATGTATGTACCTATAATATGTATCATTGCCAAGAATAGCGACATTTATTTGTGAGGTTATGTACCTAATCAAGGCTTTAATTACATGATTTGGGGTTACAGCTGTGAACAAGTTTTCTGTGTCAATAAGAAGAAGTTGGATACCTTATTTGAAGGGGCTATATTTTTGGACACTGGTTTTACCTTAGCAATGTTTAGCAATAGGGCATGCATAGTCTTGGATTAAAAACACTTACCTTTTCGGGACTCATAGAAACTAAAACCGCTATACGTACTACAAACATAATTGAACAGTGCCGTAGGATATTCAACTGAACCTGGAGACTTCCATACTATTAACTTTCTCGCATACGTAGTAAAAGAAAAATATTTTTTCGTTGCATTGTGTATATAGACGTGCATAGATGTTTGGAAGCAGAGAGCACAAATGTTAAAGGCTAGAGGATTCGAGTTTTGATTTAAAAGCTGCCGAATCTTACGCTCTTAATAATTATATAGTAGATTAGGAATTTCCGGTGCTGCTTTGAGTTACTTTCATCGCATCTACAACGTAAAATCACGCAGGATGTTGCAACTTTGTCGAATGGCTTTTGAGCACGTGGTTCTTCTTAGTACACTTCCCTTGCAGCTGATTGTCGAATATAAAGCTATAAAAAAGGTCTACACTATATCGTATATCTGTGTTACATAGACAGTATGCCGACAAAGATACTACTCGTAGATGGGCTAGGGACAGAGCACTTCTATAGATATCTAGCCGGGACAGCTTGAGTGCTCAAAACTGATTTGTAAGCGTCCCTTTCGGGTCGTGTACTGTCAGAGGGCCCAAAATGTAACAGTAGGTAAGGTGTTGCTAGTCTTCAGACCGAGTGACACCAAATTCAGTAAATGGTTCATCCGTTAGTGACGTCTCATGAGACGGGGTTCATTCTAGCCACACTCGGATTCGACAATCTGCAGCCTAACAAACAATTGTACTTCACTTAGAGAGCTGAAAGAAAGAAAGTTTTGTCTTTCTTTGCAGCTATTCTTTTAAGGAGAACATTAAAATGTAGCCTTATACATCTGTTCAAATATATTCAGCTGATTGGTCTGCGAGTGCGAAGGTGTAGCTCTGTAACGCTTTCCCGGCACACAGGCTAATAGAGTAGTAAAGCCAAGTACCTAGTGACTTGTTAAGTCTCGTCAATGATTTCAGCTCAACGAACATTCTACAACTATTAGCGTTAGGAGCTTAGGCCTATGTAAGTGGTGTCTGGAACCTGGAAGCGAAAAAAAGGCATTTCGATTTGTCTGTAAATGTCCGGGTTTTTTTACATGGACTCAAGAAGGCTAACCTAAGCAAACACGTTCTTTGTGAACAGAAGCTGATCGACATCGAGCTCGCGAGCCATCCAATGACAGGTTCAGTGATCTTGGCTAAAAATAGTTCCGATTAAGCGACTGGAAAGCTCGGCTGAAGTACATTTAAGTTATGATTAGGGTGCTTAAAATAAGTGGTGTTTTTTTTTAAGTACTCAGACTCAAATGCTGCCAGACAGATTTCCTCTTAATGTGGTAATTTTACCAACTCGACTAAGAATCCACTTAACTACTGACTTTCAGCGGGGGTACTATTTTTCCAAGGCACAGAGACATTGCTCAGCAGTTGAAGATTGCCTTCCGTTTATAGTTATCGGATGAAAGTGATACGTCTCGATGGAATTTGCATTTGCATCCCCAATGTACTGGCATATTGCCTAACTGCCTATACGCCCATTGCACAGATCCACTAGTCATTTGTCAGAATTGATTAAACAAATGGATAAGCAATTTCGAACAGACCGGGGCATGCATATTCCAGAGCTCGTTATAGTCAATAGAAAATTTCAACCTGTCCACCCCTCATTTGCTCATCTTGGCGTACAGGGCTGGACGTGCAACTCTGGTCAGTTTCAATACATTTTGTCATTTGACTACGTCAGTCCTTCTTAAAATGGACAAACAGAAAGATGCCAAGCACATGCGACAAGCGATGTCAGTGACACATGCATGTGAACGGAAGGATATCTTTATTTTTTTTTGTTGACTGCGCTGCTGCCTCCCTTCAATTTCAGTATACACAAACGAATGCGGAGATGTCCTTGCAAAATTGTACAAATAGTAATCAGTACGTATGCACATACGAGTGGTGTGTGTATGTGAGTTGGGAAAACAAAGAGTCCTGCGAGGAGACGACGAAAATTATTTATCTCGCAAGTAATCATAGACTCTGGCACTTGTCCTGAATGTTTGATTGAATTTGTTAGATATAGAAAATTCCACGACTTGCCTGCTCCTTGTGTACTTAAAGCAGTCAGTGATTTAGGACTTTTGTTGGACGAACATCAACTGATGTTTATTCGAATTCAATTGACCTGGAGGTAGATTTTTCAAATCAAGTCCAACATAAAGTTTTTGATTCGAAAAGGGCCAGCGTTGCAGGAATTATGTGAGATAGTTACGACAGAAAATATACTCTGGACTTACCACGCCTTCTTCTCCACGAATTAACCATATCACACCGGTGAAGCCATCCACCATCCCTAAAATTTGAATATCCTTATTCGCACCATTTCCATTTAAAGTGACACAAAGAAACGAAAAAAAAAAAACAACTTTCAAAATGGTTTAAGCAACCCTCAAGTTAATGCGTTTTAAATTCCTCAAATGGCTTACATCATGCCGCAGGACTGTTTCCTTCCCTTGCCCAATTTTCACTCCAACCATTTCACCGGATGAGTTCATGTAAAAAGGATTTATTCTTCGCCTGTAAAGTGATTTTATTGGATTTGGACATATATATTTTTTAAACCATCGTTCTCAACAAAGAATGTAGAGAGCCACCCCCAATTTGCCAACCACCCCTTCGGATGGGATAAGGAATAAAAAGCAAATTCCCATTTTGATGCGCCATAATCCGCTGTTGGTGTTCGTGTCACTTGAGTATCACACGCACCAGTTCAGCATAAGGTCATACTGCTGGGATGATGCGTGTGGGGTGGATTTGCACGGTCAGGCGCATATTTTTGTTCTCAAATGGGGGACCGAAAAAGTGTTTTAAATTTACAAAACATGGTCTAATGGAGTTGTCGATGGAACTCACAGTTTAAATATATTTCTTGTTGTTATTACGCCAGAGGGGGTGTGGGGGTTAACCGTGAACAATTGGGAATTTACACAATCTTGTTGTGGCATACAAAAATGTCCTCCATGGGGACATTTAATTCTTAGCAGAGGGGATGGAAAATATTCGAATAATGCGGAAAATTTGAAATTTATTTAAGGTATAATACGTGAAGGAACTCAATGTCGAACAGCTACTTCTCCGGACGGAGCGGTCCATGCTTCGGGTGTTTGGTCATGTTAAAAGCATGTCCCCGACCAGGATCCCACGACGTGCTATGGAACCCGTACCATCGGGCAGGCGTCCTCTAGGTAGACCCAGGATGAGATGGTTAGATGAAATTCATAATCTTGATGACTTGGAGTCGATGGCGGAGGATCGAGAGCTATGGAAGGTCCATTTGAGTAACTTACACCCGCGACCCACTTATTGGATAAGCGAGCCATTGAAAATTTATGTATGTATGTAGTAAGTGGCATAAAGTCTGCTCTGCTTAAAGAAGTTAGTTATGCGCGAGCGACCGAAAGGATAAGGCCTTCAAATTTTAGTCTGAGGGCACCTTTATGGCTATAGTATGCCCTTTGTGTATAACTTAATCGGTTTTAGGCGCAGTACCGTTGCCAGTCGATTTTAGTCAGCCTATAATAGCCGGGCAACGAATTCCCAGTATCGTGTTTAGATTCTAGAGGTAGGAGTAGGATTACTGGAGGGTGAGCCTCACAATAGAGGTGTATACCTACATCCAGTGCATTGTATTCTAGATATATGCTTTGTATGCTAGATCTACCAAGCCGTCCATGAGCCGTTCTCCCATACAAAAGTAGCGGCGTTCTTGGAGAGCTGGGCAGTGACACAATAAATGTTCCACAGATTCTATTTCCTCTTCATCTCTGCAACTTCTGCTGAAGTCATTATTGTAAAGATAAGGTACCTATACCTATAGTCTTTTGGACATGTTTTAAGATATGTTGTAAGCTCTAATTCTTCCCGAAGGCCTTTCTAAAACCACAAGATGCGTTCAGTGCTTTCTTTCAGAGATTTTAGAGATTTAAATTTCAGTCGGGTCCGATTTTGGAATATTTCATATTTCGTAGTACAACCAGAAATGGCTAGGGTATTCGTCGATTATGATAGTATTCTGACGAGGCTTCTATATATTTATAATCTTCCTAATGGTTTGGAACTTGGAATTAATTGTTCTGAAATTGGTGTAACCGACTTTAAAGTGATTTTAACATTTTGTTGCTTACGCTATTGTATACGACTTACTCTTCAAGACTGATTGAGTTTAGTGGATTTGAGCATGAATACAACAGGATTTAGCTTCCAGCTATATTGAATGAATCCTGCAGTGGGATTCAGTAAAATACGAAACGAAAACCGCTTTCGTTTTCACTAAATCTGTCTCTATTAAATATGTGGCAATAGACAGAGACTGCTATTTTCGAAAGGATATCGTTCGATTGTTTTCATTTTAAGTGATCTGGAATTCTGGCCCCTGAATTTAGCGAATTTACGAATATTGATTGAAGGTATGGTGTATACGTTTCGCTCGTTCTTTACGACAGGATATGCTATAATACCGCCCGGTCTAGGTGAGTTGTAGAATTTGAGGAATTTTAGAACCCATGCAATTTGGCCTTTGTTCGTGCAATTTGTAACGCTCAATAGTTCCATGTATAAAGGATTGGACAGCTGACTCCTATATTGCGCAACCCGAAATGCGCATTTCAAATATCATTCAGGCTGTTAGCTATCCAATAGTTGTCATCCTTGTAGAGGTGACCATGGTTTAAGGTGATTTAACTAGGACTTCCGTAGTACAGTAGTTTACCCAGGTTGTTCTTTTAGTTGATGTTGGTGTTTTGGAAGGCCGAATAATGAGACAGGACTTTTTATTAATGTAAATTATTGTAGACGTTGGACTATGTCGGACAATTTTTTCCAGTCAGTACTAAAAACATGTTCTCTAAGGTTATTTTTAAGTTAATATTAAATTTTATCGTCACATGAAACTTACACGAATTATCTTTTGCAGAGGTTATAAAGTAAAAAAATCAAGTCGCATATAGCTTTTTGGCGTTGATTCGGGTTTGAAAACTGCAGCACCGTGTTGTTGAGATCGGAATATTTTAAAATTACAATTCCATTGCTGCCGTAACTCTGATTCATTTCAAAACCACCAGAAGGTTTTTGGTGATTTAATTTTTGTTCCGACTTAGGGCAGCAAAGCTTTTTGAACTTTCAAGGCAAATCAGGTGCCTGTACATTTGAGAGTAAAAATGCTGCGAGCAGCTCTCAAGCAGTTCTCGAGAGCAAACTAGCAAGTGGACAGGAAATAGTCTTGAGATTGGGAGTAGTTCGCGGAGAGTTAACTTTTTACTCTCGAGATTCGAGCCTTTTGAAAGTCACTCGCATCGCAAGTGGACACATGTTCTGGTCACTATCGGAGATTAGCTCGCAAAATTCCAACATTGTTCGTATTTTGGGAGCAGATGTCGAGAGTCGACATGGCAAAATAATGGGTATCGGAGGAAATAAATCAACTCATAGTATTACCAATACACACTCACAAGCAATACCATGGCTTCCCTTAATTTGGTATCCTTTTTAAAAATATTTGGCCCAACAGATTGAATTAATATTGAAATATTATTACTTGTTGTCAAACGGTTAAAATCCATGAACTCCTGATGAGCACCTCAATATTGAAGCTCTCTTGCAAGAGAAGACCCTTCACCGAGTTGCCGACGACGATCTATACCTATGGTTTAATCCAGCATTTATTTTTTGCTTCATTCTTTTCGTTAAGAACAGTCCTAATAATTATTAACGCAGCGGCAATCTTTGCTTGTAAGAATACATTTTAACTGGTAACTAGCAGACGAAATATATCGAGTGGACACGGTTATGAGAGTACTCTCAGGGAATCTACTCTCAAAATGTTATTAAAGAACTCGCGAGTCGCGAGTCGCGACCGCGAGATTAAAATCTCGAAATTATTACTCTCAAATGGACAGCCACCCGAGAGTAACTCTTGAGAGTTTACTAGCGAAATTACTCTCAAATGGACAGGCACCTTTAATCAAAGACCTTCAAATGCTTGAAACAGAATACTTCCATAAATTGGGCCTGGGCTCGACTAAACTTTTAGCTAAAATAGATGAAAGTAATTTGTAGTGCAATTTATTAGAATCTTACGCAGTGCTGCGGGTCCAAATAAATTTACCCACTCTTCTGTTGCATCAGTACCTCAACAGTTAACTGTGGGCTACTACTTTGGCAATCAGTCAGTTCCGCCTTCCGACTGGTAGCACTTCAAGAAAATTGTTTCTCGAATTAAGGAAATCAGGGGCCAAGTTACCGCATCCGGAAAGAGTAGAGTTAGAATAAGAATTCGTATAATTCCGTGACCTATTTCTCGCTCGCGGATGGGAGAGTAGTGCTTCGACATTTTAATAAGCTTCAGCTTCAGTATTACATTGGGCGACGACTGACGGTAAATCTAGCTCTATTTCGTCAGCTCGTCCAGCTTATAGATAATTTTTCGCACTTGCTTTTATAGTGATTTTTTTTTAAACTTTTGTGCACATACATGTTCAAGCCGTTCTGTCCTTAGGTTGGACTTGGAACAACTCCGATAGTCGCCTGAGGTGGTTTAGTTATAGGGATAGACGCCTTATGAACAAAAGACAGTGCAATATGTGAATATTGTTGTTGCGTTTACTTCGATCACCTCTGCCGATAAAGATGAGATTGACTATCGGACATTGTCACATCAGAAAGTCGGAAAAAAATGATAGGTACCATAAAAATACCCCAATACAGATTAAATCAAATATGGAAATGAATTCGATTGTTTGTCTTGCTTGCATACCTCAACGATTCAATCGATCTTTGTGAAAATCGGCACAATGATAGATTGTGATACCAAGACGGACATAGGTTACATTTTATCTCGCCGAACTAGCAGCTGTAATGGAAAAATTCAAAGTCTCAAATTCTCCTTCGACAGGGATATCCCACAAGAGGTGCCATTTTAAATTGCATGCCAAAATTAAGCTTTCAATATTCAATTATCAGGGCAATGGATTTTCATAAGTAAAATCTTGGAGGTCTCTAAATATGTACCTACCAATAAACACCCACACAACGCGCTGAAATAGAGAAAATTACCTTCAAAAATGGTGAAAATATCGCGGAAACTTTTTAGACAAACTTATTCTGAGGGAAGGGGCTCATTTTAACAGTTGCATCAAACCTGCATTCGTGATTTGCTGGTGTTTAATGAAACAAATTTTGGATTTCTAGTACCTTATCTATAAGCTTGTAAAATAAGACCTGGAGGTAGAGCAACCGGATCGAAGTGACTGAAGAAGCATCTTGGTTCTTTCACCTTCAGTTTGTACCGGATTAGGTCTATCGCATCTTGTCAAGCCCTTCAAGAACGTAGGTTCTAATGACTGGTAGCATAGTTCTTCGTTCGATAGAGAAAATTTCGCTCTTGTCGCCCAAATGGGGCAAGACCGGCGCTTATTTCAAATATTTCGGTTTTTCTATATGTCGTCATATACTTATAAGCACTATACTCTAAAGATGCATTTTGCACTGATTATGGGAACTCATCAGATTCGACCACAACTTGCTCCAAAAACGCGTCTTTGTAGGGTTTTTTTTCTTGCTGATAGCCCAATTTATGAGGAAAGCTGGACAAAAAACTCTTCGAAGAAGGGAGCAAATTGAAAACACCCTACAAAAATAAGGACTAACCAGCAAATGTTCCAACTTCGTCAATAAAATCACAAAAGGTTATAATAATCATTCTGGATGATTGGCAGACCGAAAATAGACACACGCATAATAAAATTGCTCACCTTTGATGTCCCCTCGATTGTCCTTCATTAGTCGTGCGTCCACATTCATTTGATTGACGCGCGAAAACTCTCCCACAGCAATATCCTCACAACCATTCGCAGTAAAGCCAATTCGACTATGTTTACTGGTCGGCGAGACTATCATAACGGCGTCATCTTCATCTTCATCATCATCGTTGTTGTCGTCATCGTCGTCGTCGTGGCGTTCCATCTTTACGTGAACTTCATCATCGTGGGTAGTGAGATCTCGGGGACGCTTCTTGCCGCCACCCTTCATT
This sequence comes from Cheilosia soror, assembly GCA_949372485.1. Classification (NCBI taxonomy): domain Eukaryota; kingdom Metazoa; phylum Arthropoda; class Insecta; order Diptera; family Syrphidae; genus Cheilosia; species Cheilosia soror. Next base: position 121,662,060 of record OX443561.1, read on the forward strand.
TCCATACGCTGTTTCTGTTGCTGAAACTGGTGCTCCCTAATCAGTCGATCTCTCTCGTGAAAGTGCGAGACAAACAGAATTTTCTCATGCTCCGGGACGACTATGGCAGGAGCCAACCTTCCCCCATCACCATCGGCTATCGCCATTGTGCCGAAATATTCCTGTTGGCCACAGTTGCTGTTGTTGGTGTTGTTGGAAGTGGTAGTGGTGGTGGTGGACGATGGGGCTGGAGGTAGCATTGTGGGTGGCTGCCCAGCATCATTGTCCAACGCTGTCCCAAAGGTCATTAAGTTTTGGACTGCGGTGGTGGGTAGAATTGGAGGGAAGTATGGCGTATGGCGGGTATTACAACTGTTCACGGTAGTCGGCTGCGTGGAACCTGGAGAGAATGCCGTCGCCGCTACTGGTTGTTGTTGTTGCTGGTGGTGGTGGTGCTGCTGCTGCTGTTGATGGTGGAACATTAGGTCGTTGAATGAGGACATAGTGGATCCTAAGTTCTGCCTCACCGTTAATGGCAGTCTGGCTGTGTATAAAGCTTTGCCACCCGCTGGCGTCGCGAGCTGGAAGGCTGGTGGTGGTGGGGCGCTCAGCAGAAGATGTGGCAGCGGTGAATTCGGTGGTGTTATCTGATGGAGCTGATGGGGTTGGGGGTAGTTCATGCCAGACAGGAATTTCGCCTGCTGCTGCTGATGAGAAGAAATTAGAAAGGTCGTCGTCGTCGTTGCCGCCGCCGTTGCCGACAAATTTGTTGTTGCTACAGTCGTTGAGGACGAGGATGATGATGATGATGGCGTTGTCGATGTCGATGATGGAGGAGTTGGGATTTGATTATTGCCACTGACCCTATGCGTGGCGCTGGCGTATGGCACTGGCATTGTTTTGTTGATTTGCTGTTGGAGCTGTTGCTGTTGCCGGATGTCAATGGTTTGTTGTGTCTGGATATCTGGTTCGTGTGACTGTTGACGGAACTCGGCTTCCGCACTCATTTGATGCTGATTAGAGTGATGTGACGGAGTCGCAGTCGGATAATGTTGCTGCTGATGATTATGATGATGATGATGCTGCCTCGACGATGGGAGTAATGAAGTCATTGAGGTGGATGTTGATGGTGTCAGCATTAATGGACACCAAGGATTGATTGGTGGTAGCTTTTGAAGTAGTGTCGTTGCCTGTTGGTCCTGCTGCTGTTGGTGGTGTTGGTAGTGATGCTGCTGTTGTTGTTTCCCTGTAAGAAAGAAAAAAAAGGGCTGCGATTTAGAAAGTCTGCCTCGTCATTGTGTGTGGATGAATCGATTATTATTATAAGGGAAAATTTGTATGATTCTCTGATGACATTGGGTGCCGATTGATGGGGGATGGATACGTCACCCCTTCTTCGGATGATTGATGACAGAATGGTGTAGTGAAGTTGATTATGGAGGCAAGCAAAGGGGTTATGTTATCATTTGTAGTCATTTGTAGTTCATTGTCTACATGGGGGCCATGCGTGACAGTGCAGAAATGTGTAAATGTAAACGCAGTTTAGAAGGGTGAAACCGTGTAAAATGATACACAAGATGGTTTCAATTTAAATGTTAGCTCGATGGCTTAACATTTATGGAAACAAAGTTGAATTCTACAAAGAATTTATATCTTTCGATAGAGGAAAGGTATAACTTTACATTTTGAATAGATATACTTGGGAATACTGCCGTATACTTTCGTCAACAACCTGATTGGTCACTATCAGTGTGACTTCAGGTCGGGAAAGTAAACCATGGATCAGATATTCACACTGTAGCACTTGGAGCAAACCCAGGAAGTTCGAAATTACCTATACGCAGAACATTTTTATCGATTAAGGTCACCTAAGACAGCATTTACATCAGAGACGAGCTATACAGAGCAATATCTAGTTTTGGCATTCCTGCCAAACTCGTCCTTTTATGCAGGATGACAATAGACAATGCACCCAGCTCCATTAAGGTAGGAAAAGAACTCACCGAGATCTTCGATGTCAATAAAGGATATTTAGGGAGGCGATGCGTTGGCATGACTTCTTCAACATCGTTCTTGAAAGAATAGTGCAAACGGTAACTATCTTTCAAAAGTCCGTCCATCTACTCGCATCGGCATTAATCGGCAGAACGCAGCGTGATGTCACTGGCGCGTTCTTGAGTATTGAGACGGAGGCGCGAAGATGTGTTTGCCGGTCAATGATGGCAAGACGAAGTATATGCTGTCAACAAGAAAGGACACCCAACACCGACGTCTCGGACAGAATGTCACGATATAACTTTGAGGTGGTTAAGGACTTTGTCTACCTAGGCTCCCCTAACTCAGGCAATGACACAAGCGCATGAGATTAAGATTTCCTTTGGGCTAAGAAAGCAACTGAGTAGCAAAGTCCTCGCTTGAACGACTAAAGTGACCCTTTATAAGGCCCTAATCGTCCGAGTTCTATGGTGCAAAAGCATGGATTTGGATTCTATCAAAATCGGATGAGGTTACTCTTGGTTGCTTCGAAAGAACAATTTTTCGAGTAATTTTCGAGATACAACGACGAACTGTTAACTGTATGGGCTGTACAGCGATATCGACCTAGCCCAGAAGAGTGAAGATCCAACGTCTGAGGTGGCTGGGTCATGTAGAGTCAACGGACATGAATGCTCCGACCCGGGAGATCTTCGAATTCACACCCGAGGGACGGCACGGTTGAGGAAGACCCCGACTCAGGTGGCTCACGCAAGTTAAATGAGACCTTAATCAACTTAGCGTGCCAAAATGGATACAGCTGGCCAAAGATCATGCTGGCTGGAGACGCTTGTTGGTTGAGGCCCAAGTCCACCCCGGACTGTAGCGCCACCTTAAGTAAGTAAGTAATAACAGGGGCCTAGTCTCCTATCAACAGTTCGATGGGACTATTTACTTCGGTCCACACGGTTGTTGCCCAACGCGTCTAGATCTTTGAAGTGCCGGTGGTCCAAAGAAATCTTCTTGATATAGACACCGGACGGGTAAAGGAAACGAAGGTAACCAAGGTCCATATCTAACTTAGACTACCAACATCTGGGGAAATAGTAGCACAAATAGCTAATCTTTACCCAAATGACTTTTTATAGTTCGGGGGTGTGTCCACTTAGTTGAGAAGTTTTACAAATTCAAGACTTTTAGAATTGCGAATTTCGCACGATTTCTCGCAAGCGTCCTATGTTAAAGCCGTCTTCTAGTGTTAAAGGTCAGAAGTGACAAACAACATTGATGAGTCGGTAAAACTTCGCAAGAGACAGCTAAATATAACCACGCACTAGAAACCAAGCGAAGGGTCAGACTTTCTGTTCTTCAAATGCCCTTTACGTAACGGCACTCACTGCAGAGCTGTTATGTATTCTGTGGAATACTGTGCATCGCGACGCCTTGGGGCGTCGCAAGGAGGTAAGCACCCTACTCGACGTTCCATCAGCTTTGAGCTCGATTTGAAAAAAATGTCGGGTAGGGTCGATGTTGGCAGATTGTGGCGGCCATTATGTTTTGGTGCCGTCTGTTTAATCTCTGGGTTTACTGTTCAGTCACTGATGCCAAACCACTGGCATGTTACATGATTTAAAATGAGTGTTGTTCAGTGCAAAAGTTGCGCAAGTTGTGCCCTTTTTTTACGGTAGACGCGGTGACTCTTTGCAGTCGACTCTCCTACGTTTGGTGGCCAAATTAGAGACAAACGGTTCGGCAAGCAATCAACCCGTAGGTACTACAAAGTCACGCCAGATCGGCCAAGAACCTTGCCGCAGTTCGTGAAAGTGTACTGTAGAACCCGATGCAGTCAATTCCTTACCGTGTACAAGAAGTCCGCTTTTTGCAGACATTATACTTGGTGAATTTTGCGTCGGGCCTATACTCGCTTAGGATCCAGCTGACCCAGGAGCTTAAAGTTAATGATAATGGACCATAGACAACACCGTTTGTTCGTAGACTGGGCTTCGAACCGTTTGGAATAAGACACCAATTTTGACCGAAAAATCATATTTAGCGACAAGGCGCATTTTTGAATGAATGGCTATGTATAGCGTGTTTTATACCATTGCAAAGTCGGCCCATCCTTATTGAAAAACTATATAGCCAATATTCAGTAAGCTTAGCTTCCATTCACATATCTATACTTTGTTCCGTTGTGTACTTTTATGAGGGGCGTCGCAAAAGTATTATAAGCTGTGTAGAGAGTCGCTTTACAAAAAAGATTGGGAACCCCTGCCCTAACTGATGTTTGTGCTGGGGTTGTCAACTGATACGTCAGATCTTGTATTCGAGATCTGCTGGTGTCAATATTTTACCTTTTTGCACTACAAAAAGTATGGATTTCTAGTCAGTTTTTTAGGGCGGTCTCATCATACTTCCCGCACAAGATAACTTCCAGCTATATCCAGACGTAACTTCGTGGAGGTGTGAAAGAGTTTTTGCCAGTTCGAAAACTAAACAAATGATAGGTACTGTAATGGATTAAATCTTAGATTTGACTTAAGAGCACAAAGCAAAAGAGGATTTACGAAAATCCTATCTCTAAAATCAGAACATCTAGCTAGCGATCGAACATCGAGGCAACTGGAAAGGCACTTTTGCTCCGGTTCCATCGCCGTGTCCCATGCATGGAAGCACGGTTCTTCGATAGCTTCGGATCAAACTAGGTACTTAGCAACTTACTTACTTAAGCTATATGCGTCTAGGATTATACCTATGTCAGAGCTCCATCAAAGAGTTTTTGAAATTGAATAACGAGATTCTTCTTGATCTTTCGCGAACCTTTTCTACGCTCAAAAGTCGTTACAAAATCTTAAAAAATCATCTAACAACAAACTATCACATTTTAGGGTAACATATTAATGTCTGCATTATCGCAGCTGTAAACACCTTGGTACCGCATTAACCCAACCCGTCGGCATTATCCCAAGACCCTTTCAGTCTCAATTTGATTCACTCATTGCGTAACCGCCAATCGAAAACCCCTTTTGCTTATTTTTATCCCAAAAATAATAAAACGACGAAAAAAAACTGTTCTAAGGAATAGAAAAATTCCTTACAAAAGAAAATTATGTACACTCTTTTATCCTTCGAAATAAAGATTTCACGCAAGATGTTCAAATATTGAGCTCCCCTAACGAGTTGGTACTGCACCAGTATTACGCGCACCCTGTGTGTGGGTATATATTGCCATCGGCAGTTGCAGTAGCTACACCAGGATTTATTACCTGTATACTCGTAAGCCTGACATTGCAACATGCTCAATTCGGGCAGAAATCCTTTACTTTCGCTCTTTGATTCTCCCTTTCAGTGGATCGCATCGGTTGGCGAATGAATGGCATGTGCGTAGGATGAACCTAAGCCAGCCTCCGAACCCTGTATATAATCACATGTTCCAGAGAGCTCCTTGTCTACAGTTTAAGATTACGCAAAAGGATTAAAAAAAAAGTATATCCTTTTCCTTTTCGTCTCATTATTTGGTCGTAACAAAAGCCGCACAGTTTTTTTTTTAATATAGATACGCCGCATGCCAAAAACCAGAGGATCGCCATATGTCCTTGAAGACATTTTCATTGACGTAGTCGAAGAAAAACGATATCCTTTCATTTTCAATGTATTTTATTGTTGTCATCGTCATTTGATCGTAATTCTGACAGAAAACCAATATATTGTCCTAGTCCCGCCAACGATCGTAGGCGAATCGAATGAAATTATCAAAGTAAAAGGATTTTTCGTCCCTAAAAAGAGAAATCGTTTTTCATTCAGCAGATCGATCGATTACCCGCGTAAGGTAATCCTTTTTTTTTAGTTTTTTTTTATCACCCTCGCTATACCCTTCCTCCACTGCTGCACTAAATGGCAGCATCTCCTTTTGTCACACTTTACTAAAGATTAATGACATCTCGGGTATACAAGTTGTGTTTCCTGTTTAATATTTTTATTATTTAATTTTTGACATAGTAGTTATATAGGAGAGGTTGACGTCGTCGTGAGTTATGTTTTGTGTTTCATGAGGCAAGCTGCAAATCGATGACTGTTTGGTTTGAAACGTGTGCACGACACGCGTCAAAGGGGTAAATATATAGAAAATTATGAAATGTGTGTCCTTCATCGAATTAAATCAATGCTAAACGGTTTTGTGCGGTATTTGAATGGACTAAAAGGACACAGGCGGGGATACATATCAATAGGATGAAGCGATTTAAGTATGACTTTAGTTCTTGCGGATCTAGAAACACCTGAACTGCAGGTCAACTGCTCTAAGGAAAATTCATCCAAGTTAAAGGACACATTTGGGTCGTAATGATGACAATTTCGGGTTAAGGATTTTTCAGATAGGAGAGCGAACCATGGAACCTCGAAATAGCGACGATGGCGGGTGATATAGTTCATTTGGCTTGGATCGTCTGTCTAGATATCTAATATATTTATTAGCATGTGTGCAACTCGTGGAAATATACGTTCCTATTGGCATCATACGCAAAACTAAAGCATTTCACAGAGACTGCCGCCACGAGGAAATGTAATGACGACGGCGACTGCGATGTCAATTACAAGCAGACTGATGCAGAATATTTGAACGCGTTGTATTTGTATATGACAATCAGTACCTATTTACATGAAATTTATTTTTCACTTTATACACCTTTTTTGTGTCCATAGGTTAGGTATCCCCGCTAAGGAAGGGATATATATGATATAGCTCCAATAATATTTTTCTGAAGTCGTAAACACTGTTTTTGGAATTTCAAGGTTAATGACAATATTTTCGGTAGGATTGCTAAATTTATGACGCTATAATCGACAAATAAGATCCTAATCCAACCTACTGTGTGAACGTCTTAAAACGTTCTGCAACACGCTAATCGGCACGTACCAGTGCGGCTTGCGGCCAGGCAGATCGACTAAATTTTCACACTGAGAAAAAATTACTGAGAATTAGACCGTGAGCACAGATCTGCAAGCAAGGTGTTCTGGCGTCGAATCCAAAGATGGTACACTTCTTTCTAATGAGGAGGACATCTTGCGCATAGATGGAGCGAGCACTTTTCTGAATTGCTTAATCCAATCCAGGGCATTGAGGATGACAGATCTATTAGGAACGTTTCGAATTGGGAGATCGTCATTTGCTCTTCGCTGATGACTTGGTCATCCTTGGATCCTCTCAGACTGAACTTCAGCGCGCACTAGGTCAGTTTGTAGCCATTTGTGTTAAAGCTGAGATGAAGGTAAACGTGAACAAATCGGAAGTGATGGTCGTCTTCAGAACGCCTATTCAATGCACACTGCATGTTATTGGAGTCCCATTGAAATAGGTGGAGAAGTTCAAGTATCTCGGGGTCTTATTCACGAGTGATTGAAGGAGCAATGCTGATTTTGCCTGTAGGATTGGTCAGGCTGGATCAATTTTGAGACAGCTTGGTCACTTGAGCAACCTACACCCGCGACCCACTTAATGGACAAGCGGACCATTGAAAATGATGATGATGATGATGATGATGATGATGAGAAAAAAATCCTGGAAAAGACCAACGAATTTCAAGTCAAAACTCATCATCCATTCATCGACTTCAAAGCCGCGTATGAGCAAACATCGTCATGAGCTCTATATGGCGATGGCCGAATTCGGAATCCCGGCAAGACCGATTCAGCTGTGTCGCTTGACGCTGCAAAAACACTCGCTGCAACGTGCAGCTTGGAAAAGTAGCTCCTCCGAACTATTTCAAACATTTACCAAATTTTGACAAGCAGACGCGCTATATCTAGCGACTTCTTCAATATCGGCGGATTATTGGTCCTGTGTGAGAAGACGGCGAATGGGGGAGAAGATTCAACCGCGAACTCTATGAGCTGTACAAAGATGTTGATGTAGTCGAAAAAGCCAAAACACGTCGACTACATTGGCTTGGCCACATCGAGCGAATGGACCCAAGGAAACCTCAGAAATATAGTTTCATGTCGAACACGAAATGTAACCCTGAGACCTGTCCCTAAAAAAATTTTGTAATATAGAGATTTAACATAAAATTTGTTTAATTAATGATTTTAATGTTGAAAAACAAATTTCTTTTAACATTTAACATTGTTTCAGTAGTAAGATATAAAAATATCATATCTCTGTACTTTATGTAAAATGTGTGGTAGCTTACCGAATGTAAATCAATATTAGGCGAAATAAAATATATATCTATCTATCTTTTAACATTTAGTAGTGTAGCACAAGTAAATTATGTATTAAAAATCTAGCACTGAACTCTCCCCTGTCTGAATACACAGTGCTAAACTAGGGCGCTCCAGCGCTCACCTCGAACACAGGTCTTTATTGTCAGTGCGAACTCAGTACTATATCGAACGCGACAGGGCTATAGTGCGCCATAGGGTCCACGTTAAGCAAACGTATTGTTCATTGAGTTATTTCCAGCTTCGTTTGCTTAGTGGATGAGTTCAGCTCTATTTTAAAAATAATTTAGTTTGGGTTTGTTCGATGTGAAAGTGTTATTGATTGCATGCGAATTTAAATAAAAATATTAATAATTCAGCTAGATTTCCTGCCAGATCAGAATAATATGCTAGAAATTATGCCGGCAGATTTTTATTTTTTTTCCGGCTAAAAATTATGTTTTCCTGCTAGATCTGGCAGGAAAAATGCCAAATTGGTCACTCTGAGTAAAAGTGAAAGCCGGTCAGTGACGCTGACAAAATTTTCGTCCGTCTAAGGGAGTAGGTATATCAGCACATTGATAGGTTAGGTTAGATTAGAGTGGCAGGCCGCAACAAGTGCAGCCTCACGTAGGCCAGTGGAGGCCCATTGTGATACCACAGGATCTGATGATCTCACAACTACAGCAAGATTGTCATATTTAACCTAATAAATTTATTGAACAAAGTTGAAGTAATAAAACCTGAATTATAATAGTATATACATAAATTACTACTGCCTTTTTTATTGGATATACTCGAAATACACTACAGATCTTTTTTGTTTTACAAGATTTTTGGAGCGCTTGAGATCCAGCATGGGCCAGATCTGTTTCCTGATGGAGCACGTGGTGCAGTTTCACCACCTTCGATTAGTGGCGCTTATCGCATTTTGTTTAATTAAAAGTCTACACGTAGCGAGAGGCATATAGAGATTCCCCTTTTCCGGTAGAATCGAAAGCGTTGTGCCTTGCAATTCCCAGGAATGTCCCTGTGGCCCGCCACCCATATAAGGTGAATTTTGAATTGTTCCGCCATCTCGTTAAAAGATAAGCGACAATTGAGGGCGGTTTTGGACTTAAAGATGGCAGAGTCCAGGGATTTAATCGCGGCTTGACTATCGGTAAAAATCACGATATCCCTTGCAGATATTACATTATACCGTAGCCACGATAGGGCCTCCTTGATCGCAATGATTTCCGCCTGGAAAACGCTACAATGATTGGGAAGACGGAATGAGAACGTACAATTTAAATTTTGGGAGAAAACACCACCTTCTAGGTACTCCTGTTTTCGTTTTGGACCCATCTGTATAAAGGCAGACTTATTTCCTGTGATTCACTGCAACACACATATTACAGAACAGAATGATTGTTAGGCTGCCCTTATGGTTTTGATATATCAGATGGATCATTAAAAATGTATTGCTGCACCATATTTCTATTAGTGACCTTGATGGACTCGAAAACAATGTGTCAACTCGTTTTATGTGACATATTCGACGATGACGTTCGTCACCACCATCACCCTATACCGGCTTACGTCAGGTTGTAAGTGCTTCAATTAAGAAATTATTCCAAAGCACCTAACAACTTCCAGAGTGGAAAACACAAATCGCTAAAATGCCCATTAGAACATTAGTTTCCCATGGAGAGCCCAAAACTATCCTAATGCACAACATTAAGTTTAAATTAAAAAAAAAAACAAACATCAACCTCACTAAAAATTACAAACGGATGTAAACCGTTTACCACATGACTGAACCCACACTTACCGCACGTGATTGGCAGGTGGTATGTACCACCAAAAAAAATTTATTTATGATGCATGTTAACCGCGTTTCGTGGTCCAGTGCAATTTCCTTTCAAGCTCATTGAACTCTTCCATCAAGACGAGGTTCTAAAATCTAATCACTAACCTTCTCTATATATACGTGATCACCCAGAAACCTAAATTACATCACCGCATACAAGCAAGGCAGCTAACATATACACACACACACAATTTAAAGAGGGCTCGATCCATTTTCTGATTCAGATATTTATCTATCTATCTATGCATCCAGCAGATACGAGTACACTTTTCGTTCTCATTCAAGCAAGGCAATGATGATTATGACAAATCATGGTAATAAAAATTGCGCGCTGCCGGCTTCTGCCAAAAATCTAATTCGACGGTATTATTTGACGCGTCGCTCGGTCGTCTCATCGGCAATTAGCCTGTGCGCCATTCCACAACTGAAAATTCATTAGAATCTAACCAACGACCCGAGAGACAAACAACATTTAATTGCGGGTCACACAGCGATAGCAGACATCAATCCGCCGAAAACCATATGAGGCTATATAGAGCAACGGCGTTGGCTGCTTGAAGAGCATTTCTGTGTTGACTTTTCGCCGGTGTGGTCCGTGTTTGTGATTTGTGCGTTAGAATGACACCGCGATGGATTGTGTTTGGGGTCTGTGCTTTTGTGATGGGTAGCAGTGCGTCGGTGCTGCCGCCGGATTCCAGTGGAATTTTTGCAATGCCAGCCAAGACGGTGGTGGATGAAGCCGATTTGCTCGAGGAGCACGGTCGCTTTATGCTGGCCAACATGAACATGACCGTCGATCCGTGTGAGAATTTTTACGAATTTGCCTGCGGCAACTGGCAGAACGATACGATGGTGCCCGCAATGGGTCGCAACAACACATTCTTCTTCGCCATGCAGGTCAAGGTGAACGAGTTGATTGTGGGCTATCTGCGGAACACCACAGTCATGGAGGAAAAAACCGCTGAAACCAAGGCGAAGCGGCTATTCGCTTCGTGCATGAATATGAGCGAGGATCTGAGTCAGGGATACACCACGCTGTTTGAAGCGCTGAAGGATCCCGAACTGAAGGAGGGAGATACACTCGATTGGATGCGACTGAACTTCTACTCGGAGTATGGAGTGACTCCTCTGCTGCCACTGAGTGTCCAGTACAACTCTGATAATCTGATGTTCGAGATCCTGATCAGTGCGCCGTATGCCGTGCTGACAAACGAGCACAATTTCAACTTTACAGCGATTTCGCAGGACTTCAACTTTGAATACGACGAAGAGGTGGAGACGGAGCTGGAGGAGTTGAAGGCGTTTGAAAAGCAGCTTATTGCATCGGCATCTTCCCTGAATGACACCCAGGTCCAAACGTTGGAGGACTTCATCGATACGCACAACTCTAGTGGGGTGGACTGGAAGCAGCTCTTTAAATTGGCATTCAATGGGACCACGAAGAACTCCTGGACGGTTCACAACAATGTGAAGGACTTTGCCCCCCTGAGCAAGTTCCTAATGCGGTCCGACCTACACCTCATGTTCAAGTACGTCAAATGGTGGAACGTCCTAAAGTTCTATCACATTTGGAAAGCGCAGGCCGTCGAGAAGACCCTCGAGAGCAAGTGCCGAGAACTCACAGTCAAGTACTTCAGCTACGCCTTCATTCCGTGGTTCATCGAGACCACATACGATCAGGAACGGCGAGCAGATGTGCTTCTCATTTCCAAGCGGCTCAAGGACACATTCTACACCCTGCTCGATCAGTACTCTTGGCTGGATAGCGAAACTCGATCGGGCGCCAAATCGAAACTGCGGGCAATGGATTTGATGGTGGGCTACTCGGACGACATGACGCACCGCCCCGACATGGATCACGTGTACAGAAACGTCAACATAACCAAGAACTACTGGACGAACATCATGAATTTGGAACAGAATCGCGCCAGATCGCGCGTCAAGGCGATCGCCAAGGCTGTGATCGCTCCGATCATAAGCACTCATGAGGTGAACGCCTACTATGCGGACTTTCTGAACCTGGTCTTCGTGGCGATCGGGATCTCGCAACTGCCGCTTTACCACATCAAACTACCAAACTCGCTGAAGTTCGGTGGCATCGGCAACATAATTGGCCACGAGATCGCCCACGGATTCGACTCGGAGTGCTATGCCTACGACTACGACGGCAAGAAGCGCAACTGGTGGAGCGAGCAGTCACTGAGGAACTTCAAGGAGCGCTATGAGTGCCTCGAGGCGCAGTACAACAAGTTCATCTACAATGGTCTAAGGACGAATGGCAGTCGCACTTCGGGCGACAACATTGCCGACAACGTGGGCGTCCGCATCGCCTACCACACCTACGAGCGGTTTCTCCGAGAAAATGCAGGCCTAGAGAAGGCCCAAGATAAGCCACTTCCCGGTGTGGACTTCACCAACAAGCAGCTGTTCTTCCTGAAGTTCGCCCAAACATGGTGTGACGGTCGAAGTCCGGCAGAACGATTGCGGCGCATGGAAGTCGACGATCACGCGTACGACGAGTTCCGCGTGGTGGGCACGTTGATGAATGTGCCCGAGTTTAGTGAGGAGTTCCACTGTGCCCTGGGCACCGATATGAATCCGATGAAGAAGTGTGTGGTCTGGTAGAATGACATTGGCAATAAATACTCATTTACGGTTAATTGTGGTTTTATTATTTTTGTCTAATGAGTTTGACAGGAAATTTGGCAGTTGATGTGATCGCTTTTGTTCTTTACGATCGAGTGAGTTTGATGAAAGCATGTCGAGGTTACTTTTGACACATCCACATGTCAAAGCTGTGCGGAGTTCAGTGGTGGTTAATGGATATGCAAACCATGTAGCAGGTAAACAAAACATAAGGTGGACGCTACGTGAACGACGTGAGCAATGAGTTTCGGATGTGTGTACGAGGAATTCGGCTATAAGCTGCGAAGTTCCGTCAAGGTCATCGTTTGGATTAAGCGCTTCTGCTTTGAGTCATCGTTGTAGTAAATAAATTATTGTATTGTGAGAAATTGTGTGCGACTTAATTTATAGATTGTTGACAGGTTCAACGACTTGACTAATTATTATTTGTTTTGGGCGCATTGTCGTGTGCGTTTTATGGGTTTTTAGATATAAGCACGTATAGCCGTATGCTTGGGAAATGGTTTCAAACACCTAGTAAAGTGCATCGGAGCGCAGGTTGGAGTGATGCTTGAGAGGTTTCATTGGACGCAGAATGACTTTGAGTCATAATCATTATTCACAAGGTTACTGAAGTTGCATGGTAATAGGAATTAAGATTTCTTAGCAGATCTGTCACCATAGATAACATAGATTTCTTACTGGTGACTACTAGATTTTGGAAGACAGTTAGGACATATGTATGTAGATCTAGATATGTTTGTAATTTCTGACCGGATTTTGACCATCAGGTTTTATAAAGTCCTTGGACGTTTGATATAAACGCCAAATTTGAAAAAACTTGCAACAAAATCCTTTGAAAAGCTTATACCTTTTTTAAATGAGGCGTTCGGAAAAGTAAAAAAAACAAAAATAGGTCGCGCAATAGACGGTTAGACACCCTAGCCCTAGGTTCTCGCAACCATTCGTTTTGTGTGAGTTTCTATTTTTGGGGCGATTGAAATGGGCCTAACATTTTATGCCGAGTCCGAACGGCTGAATTGAGAAGCTTTTTCAGGACAGTCATACTCTCGGATGTTTGTCAGATGTTCGCGAGAGGTGGCGCAGTAGAAAAAACCTTAAGATGAAATTTGTGTTTTTCCCTGGATCGAACCTGGGATCGATGTGCGAGGGGCACAGTAGTCCAACACAGTAACCACTACGCTACTGCGCCCACCTCGGAAAAGTTTCCAACTTTCTCGTATACGTAGTATCTAAGAGAAAGATATTGTTTTCGGACAAAATTTCGAACTCGAGATTTTGATCAATTCTGATACTACGATGATAGGGGAACTCAAAAAAGTGGGTATCGCAATTCTGTCCGTCCGTATGTCTGTCTGTCCCACCCCTGGGGAATCTAAACGCTTGGACGGATTTGCTGAAAACTTCGTATTAAGAGTTTGTGGGCTTCTCGCTAGGGACGTTTTTTTTTATGCTAGCCCTAATATTACCGGTACCTCCCATATAAAAATTTTACGAAATATGCCTAAATTTAGATTTTTTCGAAAACGGCTCTAACGATTTGAACCAAAATTGATAGTTGAGTTAATGTAAGCATGCTTAACCTGACTGCATACCCAGTTCTTCTCTAAAAAGTCCAGCAACGGCAGTTTTGAAAATTGGCTCCCTAATAATAGTATTTTAAAAAACTGCTCATATCTCAAAAACGCCATTTTCGATAATGATAAAAATGTTACTTTCAGGTAATGCTTAAAACCATAGTAATACCCTTTGCTCAGTCTTGAGCTAAACAGTTGCAAAACAGAGTTTATAAACATTTTACGAAATATTAAACAATTAAGATTTTTTCGAAAACGGCTCTAACGATTTGAACCGAAATTGATCTTTGAGACTGCATACCCAGTTTTTCGGTAAAAAGTCCAGCAACGACAGTTTTTAAAATTGGCTTTTTCTCGAAAACGGTAAAAAAAATTAAGAAAAAAAAAAATAAAACATTTTTAAGGTACTATTGTCATTCTTAACTTGATAGCAAACTCAGTTTTTCCCTAAAAAGACTACGTCCTTTGATATCCACCCAAATCCCTAATAAAAGTGCTTTAAAAAACTGCTCATATCTCAAAAACGCCATTTTCGATTATAATAAAAATGTTACTTTCAGATAATGCTTAAATCCATAGTAATATCACTGGCTCAGTTTTGAGCTAAACAGTTGAAAAGCAGTGTTTTTTGAACCATAAATGCGTCCTTCCCAATCGCTAAAAACGTTACTTTAAAAACTGCTCATATCTCGAAAACGCCATTTTCGATTTGGATAAAAATATATCTGCTAGGTAATGTTTATATCCTGAAGAATATGTCGTACTCAGTTTTCAGCTAAACAGTTTAATAACAGTGCTTTTCGAATCCAAATTGTAACATTTGTCAGCATAATTTTACAAAAAACCGCTCTAACGATTTTGATCAAAATACATATTTGAGACAACATAAGCATTCTAAACATGATCACGTATCTACTTAGTTTTTCTCAGAAAACTCGAATATTGCCGTTTTATGAATATTTCTCAAAAATTACTACCCAAATCCCGATCTGTATTCACACACGATATATTTTTGTAAAGTCCAAAACTTCAGTACATAGCAATATAATTTGAAATTCATCGCCTACTTGCCTCCTTCAAGTGTCAGTTCGGGGTGAAATTTGAAAGTAATAAAGTGTTCTAGTTAATACGTAGGTTTATGTTTATGTAGTATGTATTTACGGTATTAATTACACCTTGAGTGCGTATGATTTTAAACGTAAAATTTGCTGAAATGACTCTGACAGCTAGGTTCCAGAAATCGAGTGAAATCGAAATTCCAAATCGAGTGAGTTCGTTTTCAGTGTTCTGCATTTCGAGCGATTCCGAAACTCTGAAATTTTTTCGAAATCACAATTTCACTTTGACTCAATTCCGAAAATTTTGAAATCGAAATCGAATACAGTGAAATGTAGGCACAAAAATTAATTTCCGATTTCAATTCGAGTGAAAGTGAAATGTGGAACCTAGCAGTGAGATTCTGCGGGATTCGCAATAAACGAGAAAGTTACGTGCGACCCAGTCGTGCACATTTTTTTTTACGTTTAAGGCAAATTTCACATTAACTAGTTGTGGAAAAATATCCCTGATACCTAGAAATTTTAGGCAATCTGTTGCTTCGATGTGAGAATAGGTTAATTAAAATTGCGTATTGCTTGTTGACAGTTGCTAGTTGCTTAGTCGCTTATTGCTTGTCGCCTCAATCTGAAAGCCGCCTTAATTCAAAGTAAAATAATTGTGAGCGATAATGTTGTGCGTTTCCTATTGCCAGTGCCAGTTGCTTATTGATTTATTGCCTCAGTGTGACTTCTGCGAATAAATCCTGAAATATGGCCTTGAAATTGGACAAAATGTTATAAGTTTTTTTTAACATCCTTTTGCTTTAGGTACTCTCGTTTTTATATAAGTTTCTTTTATATTCATTGCATCTAATGGCGCCTTTCATATTTCCATGGAAATCAATCAGAAAATCAGGATCTAAAATATAAAGATTTTCAAACAACTCTACACCCCGGGATAGGAATTCATATTTGCATTATTTTTGTTATATGAACACATTCTCCGACCCGCATTGAAGTAAATCCTGGCCATCACTGACATATAAGTTGAATTTACTGACAAACTGCCTGCTGTAGGTGTGAGAATCTATAAAACCCCAAAAGAAGCAGGTATGCTGTTACCCGTGTTTCTAAATTCCTATTAGGCGCCGAATACTTTTATAAAACTGCAACAACAATTTTTAAGACAATAACTGCAGTCTGCAGAAAATGATGTCCCTTTGTGTTTCCATTGTTCATGGCTGATGAGAAAAATGACCGAAACAATGGCATTTCGGTGTAATTTTTATGACTTTTGTGTGTATGTGTCTGAAAGTCAAATTGCAAACACAATACCTCGCATAACATTTGGTCCATCATCACAGTTGTGTGCCCTCTAATGATCATTGTCCAGGTTGCTCATTTCTCACCTGCGGGCCAGTGGGTTAAATATATACATAGGTACAGATCGAGACGAGACTATTATTATATCTTTGTATTAATGTGTGTTTTTATGCATTTAAAGGATATGCCTTGAGGTAGGCTCATGTAGGAGCGAGTGTATACCGATATGCCATTAATGGTTTTTTTTTTGTTCTCAATGTTCCGCTGCAAATCGATTAATGATGACTTTCGGCCTTAGGCCGTCGAATTATCACTTTTTCTTTCCTGTGTAAATGCCTTCGCATATGGGCGAAAGGATAATGAATTTAAATGTCAACCATATGACGCGAAACACAAGTCCAGATGTCAACATTTATTTATGGAGATGTTAAATATTATTGGCAAATAGACTGGCGTCTTAGTTCAAAAACTAGAAAATGTGATTATATATCACGTTCCGTATATAGATACTGCAACTGAAACTGTCTGTTATTTTGGATACTTTTGGTGGCTTTCAGCTGTCCTTTCGTATTTAAAAAAATAAAAAAATCGCCCAAAATTATTTTACTTTCAATCAAATTAGAGCAAGTAAATATCGCTCGAACGAAAAATGTTGCTGATTGCTTATTGGCAGTCGCTAGTTGTTGCTTATTGCTTGTTGCCTCAATCTGAGAGCCGCCTTACTTACTTACTTACTTACTTAAATGGCGCTACAGTCCGGGGTGGACCTGGGCCTCAACCAACACGCCTCTCCAGTTAGCACGATCTTTGGCTAACTGCCTCCAGTTGCGCACTCCAAGTTGGTTGAGGTCCCCTTCCACTTGTGCGCGCCACCTAAGGCGAGGTCTTCCTCTACTGCGTTGTCCCTCCGGGTTGGAATCGAAGACTCTTCGGGCCGGAGCGTTGGTGTCCATTCGCTCTACATGTCCTAGCCATCTTAGTCGACTGATACGTACTTTTCTGACTAAGTCGATGTCGCTGTACAGCTCGTAGAGTTCGCTGTTAAATCTCCTCCTCCAAAGCCCGTCAACGCAAACGGGACCGAAAATCACTCGAAGAATTTTGCGTTCGAAGCGCCCAAGGAGATCTTCATCCGCTTTTGACAACGTCCATGATTCTGCGCCATAAAGCAGGACTGGGATGATGAGGGTCTTATATAGAGTCTCCTTGTTGTTTCTCGACAAGGCCTTACTAATCAATTGCCTTCTTAGGCCAAAGTAACAGCGGTTGGCAAGTGTAATTCTTCGCTTGATTTCTGATGTGATGTCATTTTCAGAATTAATAGCGGAGCCGAGGTAGACAAAGTCCCGAACTACCTCAAAGTTATAGCTGTCTATCGTGACGTTCTGTCCGATTCGTCGATGTTGTGTGTCCCTTCTTGTTGACAGCATATATTTCGTTTTGCCCTCATTCACCACTAAACCCATTTTTGCCGCCTCTGTACTGATACTTGCAAACGCACCAGTGACAGCTCGCTGTGTTCTGCCAATGATGTCGATGTCGTCAGCGTATGCAAGTAGTTGCACAGACTTTTGGAAAATTGTGCCCCTGGTGTTGGCTTGCGAGTTTCGCACAATTTTCTCAAGAATGATGTTGAAAAAGTCACATGACAGCGTATCACCTTGTCTAAATCCTTTTTTGACATCAAAGGTCTCGGTGAGATTGTTTCCGACCTTTACGGAGCAGCGAGCGTTCTCCATCGTCATTCTGCACAACCTGACAAGTTTGGCAGGGATGCCAAAACTAGACATGGCTCTGTATAGCTCGTCTCTATAAATGCTGTCATATGCGGCTTTAAAATCGATAAATAGGTGATGAGTATCGATTTGGACTTCTTGGGTTTTCTCCAGGATCTGCCGTAGTGTGAATATTTGGTCGGTTGTGGACTTACCGGGCCTAAAACCGCACTGATAGGGTCCAATCAGTTCGTTGACAAATGGTTTCAGGCGTTCACACAGTACGGAAGACAGGATTTTGTAAGCGATGTTAAGGAGACTGATGCCTCTATAGTTGGTGCAGTTTAGAGGGTCTCCTTTCTTATGGATCGGGCAAACAATGCTGAGGCTCCATTCTTCAGGCATACTTTCCTCTGACCAAATTTTAGAAACGAGTTGGTGTATGCTCTCTACCAAGTCATCCCCTGCTGCCTTAAAAAGCTCGGCCGATAAACCGTCCGGTCCTGCAGCTTTGTTGGACTTCAGCTTGGATATTGCTATCCTTACCTCATTTTGGTCAGGTGGACGGAAGTCTTGGCTTTCATCGCCCAGGTTGAATGGTTCATTCTGCCTGACAGCGGAATTTGTGTCGTCTTCGCCGTTTAGCAGTCTGCAGAAATGGTTTTTCCATGTCCTCAGCACCGACTGTGACTCTACTACAAGGTTTCCTTGTTCGTCTCTACAGGTCTCTGTTCGGGCCTTGTTCCCGTGACACGTTCTTTTTACCTTTTGGTAAAACTTCCGAACATTGTTCCTGGAGTAACACCTCTCTATTTCCTCGATCGCGCGCTTCTCATGCTCTTTCTTTTTCCTCCGGAGAAGCCGGTGTTCTTCCCTCCTTTTTTGCTCGTAGAGCTCACGAGCTGCTCTCGTCCTTCTCTGCAGCGCCGCTTTGTAGGCCAGTTGCTTTGCTGCATGTGCTTGCCGGCACTCTTCATCAAACCAGGGGTTTCGCGGTGGTGGTCAGGTGAAACCTAGCACATCAGTCGCGGCTTTTCTGATGGCTTCTTGGCATCGATGCCACTGGTCTTCAGCACTTGATGCTGGCTGCACAGGACTTCTCGAGAGGTTGAGGGAGACGCGATCGGCAAAAGTTCTGGCGGTTTGTTGCGTTTGTAGCCGTTCAACGTTGAATCTTCTCACAGTATTTCCTCGTTGTTGTGGTGTCTGGGATATCCGCATACGTACCTTGGCTACAACAAGGTAGTGATCCGAGTCTATGTTGGCCGCTCGGAAAGTTCGGACATCTAGAATACTGGAGGAGTGCCTTGCGTCGATCGCAACATGGTCAATTTGATTGACCGTTTGATGGTCAGGTGACCGCCATGTTCCTTTGTGAATGTTGAGGTGTGGAAACCGTGTGCTTGCTATAGTAGCATTACGTCCCGCAGCAAAGTCAATTAGCCTAAGTCCGTTTCCAGACGTGGTGTCGTGTAGGCTGTGCTTTCCGATTGTGCTACCAAAGATGTCCTCCTTTCCTATTTTGGGGTTAAAATCACCTAAGACGATTTTAACGTCGTATTTAGGACATTGCTCATATGTTTTGTCGAGGAGCTCATAGAAACATTCTTTGGTAACATCGTCCTTATCTTCTGTGGGGGCGTGAGCGCATATCAGGCTGATGTTGGCGAATTTAGCCGCCTTAAACAACTTTAAACATTGTCATGAAGATCGACAGTGCGAGGTAGGTACCAACATCTCTCTTATTCTTTGGCCTACATTATTGCCGTGTTAATAACGGGTTTTTCAACAGGGACGCTACAAAAGTAGAGCGACAGGGACAGCAAACGACGCCGAATTTTTTGCCGCTCTTTTGACATTTCTCTTCAGTAAGGTTTGCCATTTCATGATAGAAAGATATACGAGCCAACAACGAGTCGAAATTATTAAAATTTACTACCGAAATTCGGAGTCAGTGGCCTCAACGTTAAGAGCGCTACGTCCAATTTATGGTCGTCATAATCGTCCTAGCAGATCAACAATTGAGCGTCTAGTGGACAAATTTGAATCCACAGGCACAGTACAAAATGTTCCCGTGCCAGTGAGACAAAGAAGTGGCGGTAGTGTCGAGAATATTGCTGCCGCTGAGACTTCAGTTGAAGAAAGCCCAAATGTGTCTCTCACACGTCGTTCTCAAGCGTTGGGCATCTCTGTGACGTCGTTGTGGCGAATTTTGCAAAAAGATCTTGGCCTACATCCTTACAAGATTAAATTGACGCAAGAACTGAAGCCGCTTGACCACCAGAAGCGTCGTATGTTCGTGAATTGGGCTGAGCAACAACTTGAAAATGATTCGGATTTTCATCGAAAAATCATCTTCAGCGATGAGACTTATTTCTGGCTGAATGGCTTCGTCAATAAACAAAATATGCGGTATTGGTCAGGCAGCAATCCATACGTACTCCATGAGTCATCATTGCATCCCGAAAAAATTACGGTTTGGTGTGGCTTATGGGCCGGCGGCGTCATTGGGCCGTACTTCTTCCGTGATGATCAAGACCGGCACGTTACTGTGAATGGGAATCGCTACCGTTCAATGATAACCGAATATTTTTGGCCCCAATTGGATGATATGGACTTGGAGGACATGTGGTTCCAACAGGACGGTGCCACAAGCCACACAGCGAATGTCACAATTAATAATTTATTGGAAACCAAGTTTGGAGAACGTGTTATCTCACGAAATAGTCCAGTCGCTTGGCCGCCTCGGTCGTGCGATTGACTATTTCCTGTGGGGCTACGTCAAGTCTATGGTCTATGCCAACAAGACAGCGACGATTGATGAACTTCGTACGAATATCGAACGTGAAATTGCAGCAGTATCGCCCGATTTATGCTTGAAAACCGTCGAAAATTGGGTTCAGCGTCTGGACTTCTGCAAGCGTGCCCGCGGTTCATACAACAATTGACCAAGAATTTTATGAAGCTTTAGAAGATAGTCCACAAATCCAGATATTTTTATTAAACTCAACGTTTACCTCATAGAAAAACTGAAAACAACATCTGATTGTGTATACATTGCTACATAAATGTATTGACTTGTCCCTTTAATATCTCTACCATAAGATGACTAATCATATGATTACATACACTGAACTAAAAATTATTCTGATGAACCTCACGGGATGATGGATCGATTATCCCTCTGATAATCTATTTTAAAACAGAACACGCGACCGGAAATTAAAGTAATTTTCATTTTCATACCATCTTCAGGTTGGAATAACTTCTTTGATTCCGATTGCACTGCGACTATATAAATCATAAGCGTATTATACAACGACCTGCATAATTTTACTGCCATCTCATGTCGTCTGATTAAAGATTATTTTGCTTTATGGCATACTATGTCCGATCTGACATACATCAGTTGATTCATTCATTGGAAGTTAGTGTAGACTGAAGCTTATCTTATCTACGACGTCCCTAAAATAAAAACTCGCCAAGTTACCGTAAATGTTGGCCAATCATGATGACTTGGTAATTCATGTAGAATCGTAGATATTTCATGTCATAATAAAGACACCTACTTAAATATTTAAAATGTTGTTTAGGAAATCTTGCGGATTAGTAGTAGGTACATACCTAAGAATCATAAGTTTAACTGAGCCAAAAAGACTTTTAGATTCCGGTTTGGAGGTATATTAACACTTTTGACGATTTTGTTTAACATACTGTAGGTACAAGTATTTATTACTTTTTACGTATGAACGCTTGACGCACGAACGGTTCAAAGTTTCGCTGTTGAATTTTTTTAATTTGGACACCGATATCTTTGTGAAAATAGTTTTTTTTTTTAAGACTGATAAGTCTGATAGGTGCGGTATACTGATCAATTAACAGCAAAATTTTTAGTGCTTGTTAAAAAATAAAATCGTAAGGTTTCGTCAAACAGAACGCGTTATTAATGCCGCGGTGGGATTATTTTACGCGGCGTTAAGATTATTTTGATGCGACGTTCTCAACGCCGCGTTAGACGACGTCAAACAGATAGCTTTCATTAAATTCTCTTCAAATGTCAGCTCGGCTGCCGTGCTGAGAAATTTTTGAAAAAAGAAAAGGAATTTGGGTGCACGAGCACGACATAAATAAAAAGAAGAATAAAAAGTTGGAGAATACAGATCTCATTTAGTTCCTTTGCAATTGTCTCTCATATCTCACCCTTTAAAACAATGTTCTTAAACATAATCACCCATATCGTAAAGACCATATGCAATTTCTTACAAATTCGATGAATTTTTCCTTTTGACACTACAGAGAAATAATCTGTCAGAGAAATAATCTGTAATCACAAGAGCGCGTTTCACTGCCGCGTTTAAACGCCGCGTTGAGTTTAACGCGACGTTGAAAACGCGCTATGTGTGACAGGGGATATATATACTGCAGTATATTACAACGCGGCAGTGAAACGCGGCGTTAAAACACTCTCTGTTTGACGGAGCCTTTAGGCCTTGTGTCAATTGCGCTAAATAATGATCTCTTTTTTTATTTCCTCTTAAAAATTTTAGCAAATCCCAAGCAAAGGGAAACGTCAAAAAAGTAGCCTATATTATAATTTATTATTTTGTTACCAGAACAGGATAATTTTTTTAGCTTAATTGACATACGGCTTTAACCCTAGATAGGTAATCATATTTTTAGTACACTAAAGGTAATCATTCGTCGAATCGACGAAGTAATATTGGACTTCCATTTTTACGAAAAGTTTGCACAAAATGCTTGTTAATTTTAATAGTTAAGATTTAAAGACCATTTATTTTTTTAAGCAAAAAAATCAAAAAAAAAAAATAAAAAAAATTTTTTTTGTAAAATTTTTGCCTTTATATTGGAAAATGTATTGGAACCTCTTTTTTTTTAGATCAGTTCATACTTTTTTTTATAAAAAATAGAAAAATAAGAAAATATAACATAAAATCATAACAACTTAAAAGTTAACTGATTTAAAAACAAAAATAAAATATGTCGCAAAAAAAAATTAATTCATTTTGAGCATTTGTTATACAAAGCTCAACTTTATGCTCCCAGCATAAAAATGTTCTCTTTTCTTTACCTAAATTTATTGCTCTTACTTTGTCCTCTCTTATTTGTTCGTTAATTTTGGTGAAATTTTTTTTTAAATTTTAGGACGAATCGAACACTAAAAGTTACGTAGAAGGTAATCTTCGTCGTTTCGACGAAAATTAACGCCATTTTTTCGATAAAAACAAGACTTACCCAAACAGTTTTTTCGACGAAATTCCACAAACTAGAAGACCTTATAGATGGCTGGTGTGACACGGAGAAAAGATGCGATCGGAATAAAGATCGAAGAAAAAATCGAAAAAATTAAATTCATTTTGGTCGATTCGACAAAGATTACCTTTCTAGGGTTAATATTATTTTAGGCTAATTTATACAAAGATTTACCAAGACTACCGGCAGATTTCATACTGGAATAGATCCAAATTATTAGCATGTTTTGCTTTTTTCTTCGAGACTATAATAAAAACATTAAAGATAATGAAAATGAACTTTAAACTTTAAATGGTTCCAAGATTCAAACACTGAATTCGACAAAGCATTTGTTGGTTTTTTGAGCGTGAAGTATTTAAGATTTAAGGCTTTTACCATTAATTTTAAACGATAAACCACGAAGAGAAATAAGACACATGACGTTACATTAATAAATCAAAAAAATCTAGTACAAAAATGTGAGTCGGAACCGTAAGCCGGCTCTCAGATTGAGGAAACAAGCAATCTAAGCAACTAAGCAACTAGCAACTGTCAATAAGCAATACGCAACTTTATTTTAGCCTATTCTCACATCGAAGCAACAGTATTGCCTGAAATTTCTAACTAACATGTCATCCGACGATTCCGATGATTCGATTTTTCTAATGTGAATGTTGCCTCAATGTGAGAGCCGACTAAGTCTTTCCTGACATTCGATCGCTAGGGTTGTTTATAGAGTGACCATAATTATTTTCTTAAATCTGCTAGAATCTAGCATTTAGCAGATTTTTTTCAATCCGAATCCTGCTAGAAAAAGTGCTAAACATTTTTTTCTTTTGGATTCTGCTATAATGCCTGCTAAATTTAAAAAAATTGTAAAATTAAATAAATAATGTTCGGAATTCATTTTATTTTATAAAAGAATTAAGAAAACCAAATACATGTAGGATTGTATGTATACTTTACACAAAAAACTCATCAAACAGACATTTTTATTACGTTATGTGTGTTCACCGTTCACCTTAGGCCGACAGTCCACGTAGGCGCATTTCATACGCACGCTTTCGTCATTTGCGTCTTGGTGTACGCTTGCTTGCAGCTGGCATGCAGCTTCCATATAAACAAACGAACCACTGTCCACGGAGCGGCAATGCAAGCTGAAAATGACGACAAGAGTATTTTGCCGCTCCGTGGGCAGAGATTCGCTTGTTTATATGCCAGATGCAAGAAAGATGCAAGCAAGCGTACACAAAGATGCAAATGACGAAAGCGTGGTTATGAAGTGCAGCTACGTGGACAGTAGGCCTAAATAAAATTTCAGATCATTAAGAACTTCTTCAAGCAGCTTGTATATAAACAAACGAAGCTCTGTTCACGGTGCGAAAAATGCGACCTTACTTTGCTATGAATTGAGATATATGTTCAACAAAACGCGCCAAATATAAGAAGGAATCTATAATTTATAAACATTTTTCATTGGATATCTTTTATTTTGTGATTGAAAAAAATTCATCTCGTCTCTATTTTAAAACTAATTCAGTTAGAGTAGGTACCTATGTTCGCTCTGAAAAAAACTTATTGAGAATTCAGTTATATTTCCTGCCAGATCGGAAAATTATGCTAGAAATTATGCCGGCAGATTTTTATTTTTTTTCCAGCTAAAAAATATTTTTTCCTGCTAGATCTGACAGGAAAAATGCCAAATTGGTCACTCTGGTTGTTTATGTTCATGCGGATTCTTATTTCTTCCACTATATTTTTTTTTTATTATTATTATTTTTGAATACTTCTCCTGGGAAAGGCGAACCTATAACGCTTCATCAGCGCCCCGAGATGCTCGCAGTTGTATGTTTGTTCTGCACTTAAATTGCTTCAAATTGTAGTCTTCTGGAAATATATCTATTCCAAAGTTTGCTTGTCCTGTAACAGAAGGAGTTTTGGAAAATTGATGTCCTCGCGGTTGTCAAGTGTACTGTGTTGTGTGGTCATGACCATGAGCATTAGCTGCCTGTCTTGTGGGGCGCCTAAAAGTTGCATTTCGAGGGATAATGTCTCTGAGTTCCTCGGAACATCTAAAAGTTCATATATGAAGGGTTCTTTAACAGCGACGGGATTTTTGCAGTTTATGGCGACCATGTTGTTTTATCTGCTGTCAAATTTTCTGTTTTATTTTTGTTTTCAAATATGTACTACGATATTCAATAAATACACCATGACGAGTATAATTATTAATTAAAAAAACAAATGATAATAAAATTAATGCTAAACTAACTTCATATGAAATTGTTCGAGCAACAGAACGTAATCCTCCTAATAAAGCCATGACTTTGTTACCAGAATGGGTGTTCCCTTGTTGCACCTATTCGCGCGTGGCCATTTTACGGTGCGCTTCTTTTTAATCGATTATTCAAATTCGAATCGACCGGATCAGTGTACAATCAGCTAACAATAGAAGCTCTCCCATGAATCGCGATGGGCCCACTAAGGTGCCTCGTATCTTGTTATCGTTCTCCTCACAACCCTGAGAGTGTGCTGAAAAACTCGAAGCAGTCAATTCCGCACTAAAACAACGATAACTAATTTCTGTTAGTCTTGGACCCGATGATTATACGTGTAAAGGACATTTGTCTTTCGGCACGGTTGGTTTTAAGGCATGGTTATCTCACGCAGAGGCGAGGTGAACTGGGTACCAATATCGTGCGATTTGACCCTGTAGATGTCTGGGATTTGTAAGTTGTCAACGTCCGGCGCGGCGCCATCAATAATCAACATAACCTTTGTCATCGCTTAAATTAAGCCTGAACTAATGCCTGAACGAATGCGTGACACACATAATATCATTAATAGGTCTTTCAAATAAAACGACAACAAAAAATAGTAAGGGCCGCATTTTCGCATCCTGAATCGACGGTTAGTTATAGACTTCTAGGGACTTACGAAACCAATCTTGTAGTTGAGCCTGTTGTTGCCTCTAAGCAACTTCCGCATTGTGCCACAATGGAACTACGCAGTTTTACGGCCTTAGGCCCGAAACACACATGCGATTTCAATCGCGCGATTGTTTAGTCGCAAAAAATGAAACACACAGATTATGTGCGCGCATTCACATTGAAATCTGTGTGTTTCATTTTTTGCGACTAAACAATCGCGCGATTGAAATCGCATGTGTGTTTCGGGCCTTACTGAAATAATTCGACCGATTTCTGTTACCCACCAGCAACAATGCTTAGTCGTACCGTTTTGAAGAACCACGATCTTCGTTGGGCCGCTTTCTGTCACCCAGGAAGCACGCTTAGTAGTATAAATTGTCCCTTTACCAACGAAACACGCTTTTCTTTGAGTCACTTTGTCACCAAGGAAACGCACTCACTACACCGCTCTCAGTCATAAGTCTTCACTAAACGACGCTCGTCACTGGTCAGTTTCAACCACGATTAGTCCAGGACTCCATTGAACAGCAACACTTGTCGTTGGGCTGATTTCAGTCACCATGACTATTGGCAGGTCTTCACGAAACTATTCTAGACCAGAAGATTTCATATTCAGGCGTAAGTCTGCAAAAATTACTTCCGGTTTCAGCAGAGTCTTATTGGTTTCACTAAGCTCGCCATTGGAACGCCATTTCTATCATGCTCATCGTTCGAGAGCTCACGCGCTAATCCAACTCTATACGCATAATCGCTTATCCTACCTTTCATATACAAATTAGGGGATTACCGGGTGCTCCTAAAAATCCCATTCTCTGGCTTTTAAATCCGCACGCCAATTATGGCATTAAAACCAAACTCAATTTGAATTTCCCAAACTGGGCCCAACAACAAATTAAATATTTCCAATTCTATCTGCGCGGAGTATGAGGATGCCAATTTGTGGTTATAAATCATCAATCGAAAGCCAAAGTGAGTGCTTGCGATTTCAGGTGCGATGACTACCGTCCGCTGGATGAGAAGTATAGTCGCATCGTCGTCGTCGGCCAGCCAGACAAAAAGATTTCACGATCTGATCACCTCAATGCCTACCTGGTAGGATAATTAAATCTCACAATGGAAATGGGATGCACCTTCCTTTTGCTTTGCAATTATAATAATTATATTTGAAGATCAATGGATAGATAATCGAATTAGAGAGCAGAAGTCTCCTATGAATGGGAATCCTTAATGGTGCAGTAGCTCAGTAGCATCGACACGAAGTGAATAAATGAAATAGGATCCAGATTCAGGTCCATCTCCATGTGGGCATTCATTTAAATAAAAGTGCACTTCCATCAATCAACTGTGCGGGAGAGTTTTGGTCTTTCAACTCGCTTGTGTGTGTGTGCGTATATATCTCTATACATTGGACGCGCACAATTAGCAACACTTGGTCGAAAAGGACGCGCTGTGGGAATCTGGATCTGGAGCAACAGACCTGATTTAATTATTTATTCATACATGTATGGCTTTGAGGTATGAAACGACCTCGGAATGATAAATGATCTTCCTTAAGGGAATACCTGCAACATGTACACTTTGTATAAGATAGTTCAAAGGAGGGCAAAGTACGCATGAATATATATATCCTTCGGGATGAACCTGTTTTCAATGAAATTGCGAGTGAAAATTGAGAGCGGATGGAGAGCTGGATTGGTTTGAAAAATGTCAATAAAAACGAGGTACAAACGTAAAATACTCCTTGGACCTGGGTATAGAGTTTTTTTTATGAGATTTTGAGGACTTTGCCATAAGTTTTTGAATTTTCTGATACGGAGGCTCAATTGGTGAGAATGACATTCACATCTGATCCTGACAGTTTTCATAACCCTTAAATGCGTTGGAAGCCCACACATAAGACAACATTTCGAACTTTTCGTAAAAATCGATCTTCTACTTGCTGAAGGTCTTGGGTTTCGAAAAATCTCTATGATCTGCTTACTTTTAAGGGACGCTGCAGTTGGGAATAAATTTGCGTCCCAGTACGACCGATCTGTGTTCCATGGATAGGTCTGCTGCAATGACACCGGAACTTCGGCAAATTTAGAGTTAACATTCCTTGCGTTCAGGACTGATGTTCAGAGTTTAAGCCTGGTTTGGGATGTAGTCGAATTTTCACAGATGGCTCCAAAAGTAGTCAAGGGTCCGGTGCAGGTGTCTTCGTAGAAATCGACAATCTACTCATTATAGGCAAGCATGCCTCTGTAAACGGAGATCTATGCTATGCCGCAAACATTTTTAGGAATAGGTGGCGGGATCGGAGTATCTGCCTCTGTACCAATAGTCAAGCTGCGCTTAAGGTCTGGTTCAACCCTGTAACCTCTTTCAAAATAGTTCGGGAATGCAATAACTCCTTAAACTCGGTCGCAAGGCTGAACTTTTTGACTCTTGATTGGGTCCCAGTTCACACTGGGATTGCGAGAAATGAGATATACGATTAGAGAGATCGTAAGAAAGGCTCAGAGGATAATTTCTCGGGACAAAAGCCTGCGTTAGGTCGGCGGAATTCCTGCTGTCTCTCAACAGAAAAGACCGTGGACTTGGCTTATTGGCGTTCTTACGAGTCACTTTGCTTTTGCTAAACATCTTAGTGTGTTAGGCTTAAGTGATACACTGATAGGTACTACTGATTAGGTAGTAGAATCTTGGCGCTGATGAGGTGATTGTTGATACTGCGTAAGCTAGTCAGCGCTAAAGTGCATTCTCGCCTTTCTCCGAAAGTTCAAGAAAATCCAGTAAAATGGGTAATACTCCATTTTCTTCCTGCCAGTACAATGGACCACTTGCGTCTAAGTCGCCCAGTGCAGTATTTCCTAACCTGACAGAATAAATAAATAAAAAGATATCTGTGGCCAACTATACGTCCTGCTTTGCGAAGTATTTTTCATAGACTTCAAACGGTCATCAACATTTTGCCTATACAAACCTTCTGAGTGTTTATAAGTTCGTAGCGCAATAGGTTTCCTAAGACTTTACTTATCGGGCTCCTGACCTGTGACGAGTCTCTGTCTGAGACACTGCAGCATTCCATCCTCTACGATGCCGGGCACGCTGCTTCCAGTTGTCGAGACCAAGCGCTCTGGCATCCGTAATGGCTTGGTCTTTGAAACGGAGGTTCGGTCTTCCTTGTCTTCTCGAACCTGGGGGCTGGGATTCGAAGATCCTCTTGGCTGGAGCATTATTGTCCATTCGCTCGATGTGGCCGAGCCAATGTAGTCGACGTGTTTTGGCTTTTTGGACTACATCCATCTTGGTACAGCTCATAGAGTTCGCGGTTGTATCTACTCCTCCCTTCGCCCAGGACCAAAAATCCAAAAATCCGCCGAAGTATTTTTTTTTCGCAGCAGCCCAATATCAGCTCTCCCTTCTTGCTTATCGTCCAACACTCGGCGCCATAAAGCAGAACTGGCAGGATAAGGGTTTTGTAGAGCACACATTTCGTCCTTCGAGTTAGGAGTTTTGAACCCAGTTGTTTTGCCAAAACCGAAGTAGCAACGGTTTCCTAGGGTAAAACCCTATCGCCGGATATCCACTACAGTGTCATTCGTGGAGTTCATGTTTACTCCGAGGTGACATTTTGTCCTAGGCGGTGGACAGATGCTTGTTTGTTTGTTGATAGCATGTACTTAGTCTTGTCCTCATTTACTTCAAGGCCAACGGATTTCCCCTGTTTTTCAATCGCCGTGAACGCTTCTATCACGGCACGCTGGAAGCAACCGATGATGTCAATGATGTCCGCATAGCCCAACAGCTGGACGGATCTGTTGAAGATAGTGCCTTCCGTGTTGACACCTGCCCCGTGCGCTATATAGGAGTCCTAAGAGCGGTCTCTGTTGTCGATAAAATAAACTGTCGTCGAGTAACTATGGTTTAATGGCGCATACTAGGTCAGCAAGTTTCTAATATAGGCCGTGTAGATCAAGATCACATATGAACATATCACATATGATCTTGACACAGCCCCCATAGATTGACCGATTCCCGCACAATGATGTATTCATCATTGAGAGCGGTTGCTTTCTTGACAGACGTTAAATTAAAGACTTCGCAGTAGTGTTAGGACTTCTATTCCAAAATATAATCACGATGGACTTTATAGCGACTCTGGTGTTTAGAAAATAAATCCATTAGCTGGCCACTACCCCTTGAACTTTGATACTGCGTGTAATCAGACTTTCCATGTTAGACACCACGTAGAACATAAAATCCTGATTAGCTGCTGCGCCGGTAGAATTTAACAAATTTTCTTCCCTCCCATCGGCGCGGGAGCCGCACCGCGCACCTTCTTCTCTGCGTTTTTGCACCCATAAAACACACAGCCCAACATCAGTCTCTCTCCCTGCACACAATGGACTTTCTTAGGTGTACTCCACGGCACTTGAGATCCTGCAACTTTTTAACATAAACAACTTTAAGTAAAATGCAAAAATTCCATGTTGCAACTCATGTAGAACAACGTCCTAGCGCGTGTTCCGCCAAGTCCGGAAGAAATATTAACCCAGGCGAACGCCACGACGACGAGCCATATTGCATAAACGGTGTCTTGCTCTTATCTGGTAATTGGATTAATGAAAATTCGTGAGCGTCTATGGGTTCTTGTGCAGCACCAGCAGGAGCAGCATCGTTCCACCATCGCATCGTCGTCGACGTATAGTATAGTCGTCGCCAGTCATGCCGTGATTGCGTTCACTTAGAAGCCCGCATGGCCTTTGCATACCACATCTTGTACTCGTTCGTATATACAGCAGGCGGACAGGTAGTGCACCACCATTCCACCTTCCAACATGCGGCTAATAATTACATGCATACACACTCGCCATTCGGCGGGACTGCGAGGAACGCAGGAACGCGGGTAAAGCTGAACCACCACCTGCCAGCGTTGAATTGACCGACCACATCGGTATGGTGAGTTATGAAATGTAGCAGCCAAGTCAGCAAGTCTCATCCAATGTGGAGCCAGGCGAATATATGCAGTGCGTTCAAAAAGGAGACTCAACTGGACCTTGCGCGCATAATAATGGAGATGATCAATTTAAATATTCAGCATAAGGGGCCGAACGGTGCGCGACGCAATGCATAGAACGAAAAACCCCAAACGAAGAACCCGAAGGAGGGCATTCGAAGGATATTCGTTTGTAAACGCCCGCCGTTACGCCCGATCGTTGTAGCTGGTCATAAGCGTTGGAGTCCTCGATGCTTTTGCATCGTGCGCGATTATCTAAATTGCATACGAAATTATTTTAATTAAAAATCTAATTTTGTGGAAACTGGACGCGTTTGCGTGGATCACTTGTTTTGGGTTCGCTGGTATAGCTTATGTGTGTGTGTGTGTGTGTTTGTGCGTGGTTTTGTATAGCCAGAGTTACACATTAATCTTGGGATCATGTTGGTCTTCGCTGTGGCCGTTCTGTTTTGGGAAGGAGAAGGAGGATCATTTGGTTTTATGTAAAACGGATGGAAAGCTGTTTGGCGTGGGAACTAATTTTGCAACTCGTTCATATTCGTCACTCCGGGATGTGCTGGATGGTTTGGTGCTAGCAAATGTGGGACCAATGTGACCTGAGACGCAAACGAGAGTCAATGAGTTTAGCATTGCGAACGAGTTCCAGGAGTTCTTGCATTCCCAAACTATTTTGAAAGGTGCGTTATATACAGTTGAGCAAAGCCTTAAGCGTAGCTTGACGCAGATACTGCCACCCCACCACCTATTCCTAACAATATACTCGGCTGCCTATAGGCATAGGTGTAGTTTGAGAAATACAGAATGCTTGGCTAAAGGGTAGTGATTTACGAATGTCATCACCGGACCCTTGACTAGTTTCGGAGCCAATCCAGCTTCAAACTCGGTATGAAGCCAGTTCTGGACGCAAGGAAAGTTGACACTAAATTTGCATACGACCCGAAGTTCCAGTGTCACTGCATCAGACGGCATAACGTATCGTAGATAATTCCCGCGCAAGGTCATCGAAACTATCTAAGGCGGATGATACCAAAAGCTACCCCGCCTTAGACTCAGGCAGTATATTTCTTTGATAGTAGAGCCCATGATAAAGGTATATGAAGGCGACGTTAACCAAGCAGAGCATCTAGCGGAGAGCCCGGCGTACTCGGAAAAGCACCCGTGCAGCCAAGACAGGATGTTGTTACGAGCTTAGTGCAGAAGGCAGTCATATATAATTATGCGAAAGTCCTCTCCACTAAACAACCGACGCGTAGGCTAGAAAAGGACTTATCATAGCCCAATAGATCCAATAAAGCACCATTTTTGGAGATAAGGCCCACGTCTACCAAAAGCACCCGTACTGTATAGAAAGGGCGAAAACTGAGGGCGGCTTGGATTTCTTAGAGTTTTTATTATCGGTGATATGGATATTAACACCTTTTTGCACTGACTGAGTCAGACCGGTTACAATCCTCCGTCTCGTGAAGAGCACAACTTAAGTTTGTTGTGGACCATTCGTCGACCAGGTCATAAACCACATAGAACTAGACCGCCGACTTCCGTGCACCTACCCGATTCTCTCCGAAATGTCAAAATCAATGGCGGCAATGATTTTCCATGCTATACCATGGGCCTAGAATTTTTCAAGTATGCGTGCGTTAATGGCGATCCTTTGATTTTGTACAGCACCAATACATGAAAAATCCTGGGCCCGCAGGCACCTTGTAGACAAAGTTCGCTATGTAGGAGTAGTCGACGGTCTAGTTCTATTTGGTTTGTGGACTAGGTCTTAGGCCGACTGTGCGTTGGCACAGGCAACATCACCCGTGTAGGTCTGAACGTAAGCGATTGAGTCGTTGAAGATATGCACAATAGAGTCAGTGGTGGCAGCTTCTCTTACACACCTGCCCTAACATGGCAGCCACAGTCCGCATCATTGACATACTATACATGGACTGTTAGCAGCCAATTTTTCGTTGAAGCAAACATAAGCACTAGCTCTTTTGGTTCACGGCGGAGAGAAACGAAAACACTCAAATGTCATCGAGCAATTCGTGTGATTTTGTTTGAGTGTTGAGTGTGCCATCTGTTATAGAACTTTTGAAATAATTTGAATAAGTCGCTATTTTTGCGCAGTTGCAATATTTCTACAATGGATGGCACTGTGTTCTATGTAAAAAATAGCAATTTCGAGCAGAGGTTCAAACCTCTTTCCTACTTTCGCCGCACTAAACCAAAAGGGCTAGGGTTGGGTATGATATATCCTTTTCCAAAATCTCTTTTCCTAAATCCTCTGTTCCATAATCCCCTGTGCTGGAATCCCTTACTTCCAAAGGCCCTGAGATAAAATCCCCACGGGACAAAATCTCTCATTCTTAGATTTGATGTTATTAATTCTGTCTCGCGACAGAAGTGAGACCTTCTGCTTGTAATTTGTATAGGATTTGGAGATGGTGCGATTTTGGGTATATGCAAATTTTATATTATGTGTTTGCTTAATTTTACTGCCAAAACTACGCGTTTAAAAACGGATAATTTCTAAATTGTGCGAACAGGGGATTTTAACGAGGGATTTAATAAGTATGTATGTAGGTGGGAGATTTTGGCATAGCTAAGTCACACATGCGGTAAAAAGTCGCATTGTCGAAAGTGCCCTCTATGTCGATGAAAATGTAAATCACGTATTCTTTCCTATATACAGCGTGCATTCAATTCTAGCAACTCAATGTTGAAGCGTAGTCTCAGAGACTGCATCCTCGGTGCAGACCTATAGACAGGTAAATCTAGAACAGTCTTTCGAATCTTTTCAGCAACAAAGAATACAGACTTATAGGTCTAAAACTCTTAGCGAAAGAGCAGTCATAATTTTCCAATTTTTGGTATAAAAAAAATTGAATCGTGTATCCTCATTTGCATATATGTCTCTCGAACGCTTTTGTTAGAGTGTTGTTAGCCGATGCATCTATAAGGAAGACACTTCTTCCAAACCCAGGGGCGATTAGCCTTAAAGTCTGCAAGAATTTGTTATCCAAATTGTTGAATAAAAATGAGACAAAAAAAGGCATCTCTAACTCCGAACCAACTACAACTGCAACCCCCAGACCTTACAAATAAACATGTTTAACCTTTTACATTTAAGCATCAAGGTCACAATTGCAATTTTTTTTATTGAAAATGTCGCCATTGTAAGATTTTTTTTTTAATTTTACTTGGACACTAAAAATGGTTATTAGTATAGGTACCTTCCGCGCAATTTGTGTAGGTTCTGACACTTTCTAATCATGAAGTGGAATGTCCCCTTTGTACAAAAGGAAACACAGAAATGACATTTGAACCAAACACGAAATACAAACGGAGTACAGCGGCGGCGTACGTATGTGTCATAATTTAAGTGACCAAAAACGATTACATAAAAAAGTGTGGTATGTCTCGCAATATCAAAAATGAAAGCATTTGTTTATGTACAAAAAAAAATCGCCAGCTTTAGCAACTCCAATTGCCTTACTGAAAAATCACTTTGTACCTGTCAATTGTCATCACAACAGGTTACACCTCAAACAGTCTCTTAAGAGTCATTGCATCATCATCGATCTGTGAATCTGAAAACATCCTGTTAACACAACAATCCGTGACACATGACAATTTTTTGTTCCCTACTTAGCTGTCGTGCTCTTCAACCCTTTCAATTGGGGTAATAACTTCTTCTTAAATCACTTCTCGTTGTCTTCCCTTCCTCCTTCGGTGGCACACGACGCTTTTCAATCTTTCGAGTGTTAACTTAAGTGAAATTGGGTATTTACGATGTGTGGACATTCGGTGCAAAAAGTGAGGTAAGCCATCCTTTCTTCCTCTTCTGCGTGGATTTCCATTTTTTTTTTTCGCCTCAGCCAGCCTATGTCCCATCGTTCATCCTTGATACTTATCGAGTTGTGATGTCTTGCTCTTGATAGCGCCGGGCAAGGGTTGCATCTTCCCATTGTATCCTCAACTGTTGCCATTTGAAAGAAACATTTATAGAGATTGAAAGGGTGGCGTATCGTTTGAGGGGTGCATATACTTAGCGCAGCAAAGGAAAGGATTTCCCCATGGCCGCAGACATACCTACTCTCCGGGGAGGATTTGTGCTAAGCCAACCTGCTCCTCCCCCCCAGGGGGTTAAGTGTTTTTTTAATGCGATCAAATTGTATCTTAATAAACCCCTGACCCCTGACCCAAAGACGGAGCAATAGAGTACTTACCGCTTGCGGCTTCATCGGGTAGCTCATCATCCCCGTCGACCTTGAACGTTTTCACAGCGTCCATGGCCAAGAGCCGACTCATGGTATCTGCATGCGAGAATGACGACGTCAAATCGGTTAGAAATTTATTGTTACTGATGCTGGTCATGGTGTTGCTGGAGCTGGTGTTTGCCATTGCTTTCGAGACCGTAAAGTCGAGAGGTTGTTCCGCACTCACACCGAGCACAGCGCCGCGAGCAGCGCGCCGGTCATTAACACCTGCCTCTGCCACTGATGGTGGTAGTGGTGGAGGTGGCGGAGGAGCTGTGGCTGCTGTTGTTGATCTTGTAGTCGAAGGTGAGACTGCCGATGCCGATGACGATGATGGTGATGGTGATGGCGGGCTGTCATAAGCTACTGCCGCTGCCATTGTGGCTGCTGATGGATGATGATGTTGCGCCAAGATGTGATGAGGTGTTCGTTCAGAGCTTAGTTGAGCGATCAGCAGCGACATGATTGGGTCTGTGCATTTGATTTATGATTGATGATTAGAGATCGTTAGATTGCCGACCGCCGCAGCAGCATGATCTGAAATGAAAATTTCAAAACGTGAGAGACTATACAGTAAAAGTTGTACGATATATAGGAACGTGGGAAATGTGTCGAATGGAAATTGATTAACCAATTAACCAATTAGTTGGCAGTTTGCTAATTCAGGAAATTTTTCGATTCACCCATTCGTGGGCCTATGTATAAATTGACTCGGTGCGGGGTGACATCGATGGCAATCAAGCGTGGAGCAGACATCCGAAGTTATGAGGGCTATATGGTGACTAGTCGGCGCGATACAATTCAATTGGCACAATATTTAGGGGGAAGAAATACGTTTTTATATTCAAAGCTTGCCGCCGGCCACTTGCTGCCCGTCATACATCAGAGACTCAACACGGGTGTCAGTTGGGTGAATGGGGGACAGTTTTCGGAATTGTCACATTTACACAATATTTAAATTAATTTCAATTGTCACAATCGTTTCGGGGGAAAGGCTTTTAAGTGGATTTTTACTATGGAATTATAAACATGTCTAGATTTATGGGTTTTCTTGGAATACAGCGCTAGTGTGGATGTGGACTCAAAATCACGAAATGTACGTAAATTGAAACGACAAATTATTGTAGTACGTAAAATGTACACCAACGACATGAAAAAAACAAAGAAAAAGTTCTGTCTGCTTTTCGAAGTTCAACGATAATTCGATTGTTTTTATTTGATAGTTCCCATCACTAAAGAAATAGATAGTTCTAGTTCAGATAGTTCACTTCGCTCATTAGGTACATTATGGGGAAATTGCGTTCGTTCGTACTGCACTCTTTTTTGATAAAATAAACGAAATTATTCTGCTGGAATGCCGCGAAAACGTTGTTCAAAAACGTCTTCAACGAAAAATTACGTGAAAAATTTGTATCGCAACACGGGTTTTGCTGCCTCGTCCAGCCACACGCTCAAGAGATTTTTTTGAAAAGCTCCACTTTGGACGAAAATGATGCCCATATCGCGGCATGTAAAGTCTTTTGGGCGTTTCATGCAGTAAATTCATATTACAGTTTTCGTTCGGCCGATTGCGCTTCCAAAATTATTCGGAGTTTTTTCGCAATGGTCAACTTGTGCGCGAACGAAATGCGAAGCCAACGCAACCGGAGTGTTCGCACCGTACGTATTGCGAGAGAAATTTGAACGACTGTCATTTGTTTACAGACTATATTGACGGACGCGTCTAATCGTGGAAGCACAAAGATGTTTCCCGTAGTAGTTCGCTTCTTTTCGAAAAAGGAAGGCGTCAAAGTCAAAATTATCGATTTGGCAGACGGGCGTGGAGAAACTTCCGAAATAATACTGAATTTGATGAATGCCGCAATGAGCAAATTCAACACAAGAAACTGGTTGCTATCTGTGGAGACAACAAACTAAACGAGCTTTACCCTGGATTGATTGGCGTTGGACGTGTTGCGCACAAAGTTCACAACACATTAAAGAAAGCGTGCGACAAAATGATTGTCGTAAAAATGTCGCGAAATTGGAAAACTTTTAAAAATCGGTGGATGTGAAGTATAGAAAACTGCTGGGATACAGCAAATGTCGTTTTTTGGACTTGTTGTCATCAGTCGAATCAATTCTGCGAATTTCTGATGGCCTTAGAGTATGTTTTGGGAGGTCCTAACTCCCCAAATGGTTTGATAACATTTTTTGAGGATCCAAAATGGCTAAGATGTGGCAGCTTTTCCTTCAATCAAGAATGAGTTGATTATACAGGCAGATACTTTTGGAAAAAGTGGTCACAATATCGTGTAATAAACTGAATTATTTTTTTTTTCCAAAATTGCGTCTAAAATAATGTAATCTTTTGCGTACGTATACAGGCTCTTGGAAAGATGGTCACACTCGCATACCATAGTGTTAGCAATACATACTTACAACTATTTAAACAAAAAAAAAAAAATCCTACTGCCTGTACAGGCGGGACTAACCATTGCTTCAACCAACAAGCATCTAAAGCTATAGCTTGGTTCTTAGCTGGCCAATGCTATCTACGTATTTGACACCCAAATAGACCGAATACCTATTCATAACGAAAAACTGTTCTTTTTTAAAGATTAAGGATATCTTCTTGGGCGCAGTAGCGCAGTGGTTAGTGTGTTGGACTGCTGTGCGAGGGATCCCAGGTTCGATCCCCGGAAAAACACAAATTACATCTTAAGGTTTTTTCTACTGCGCCACCTCTCGCGAACGTCTGACAAACATCCGAGAGTATGACTGTCATGAACAAGCTTCTCAATTCAGCCGTTCGGACTCGGCATAAAATTGTAGGTCCCTTCCATTCGTCCCAAAAAAATAGAAACTCACACAAACGAATGGTTGCGAGATCACCATTTAGAGAACTAATTTGTTCACATCTCTGACTGTGTGATGTAGCCGCATTCACAGGCCCGCTGTTCGAGATAGAGGATATAAGAGTGCTGTCATCAGCAAAGCTGTAGATATTATTATTTGTCGATCCAAGCAAATCGTTGATGTGGAGAAGAAATAGAGTTGGGGAAAGAATAGATCCTTGGGGCACTTCTGCATTTTTAGCAAACGAATTAGATGATACACCATCTACCACAACTTGGATCGATCTTCCAAGAAGAAAATTTTGCATCCATCCGCAGAGTTGTTGTGGTAATCCATAAGACGCCAACTTGCCCAATAGGGCTCTATGCCAGACTCGGTCAAATGCCTTTGATATGTCCAAGGCTACGGCTCTGGATTCGCCGTGTTGTTCAATTGCTTGCGTCCATAAGTGCGTTACATAGCTTAACAGGTCTCCAGTGGAACGACGGCTCCGAAATCCGTATTGCCTGTCACTTATTAATCGGTGGCCTTCTACATATTTGATTATTTCGACATTTATTGCCTTTTCCATTACTTTTGAGAGCATTGAAAGTAACGCTATTGGACGATAGTTTTGTGGCAGACATTTCCTCCCTTTCTTTGGAATAGGTTGAATGCGAGCGGTTTTCCAGCAAGAAGGAAACGCTTTCTGGGAGTACGACATGCTAAACAGCTTACATAGTATATGTGCAAGTTCTGGAGCACAGCTCTTGAGTACTATAGCCGGAATTCCGTCGGGTCCCGTTGCCTTATTGCAATCTAGTTCCTTAAGGATGCGTTGAATTCGAGGCCGAAATTTCACTTCTGCCATCGATGTTTGCACCCTCGGGATATTTGGTGGCTCTAGTTGTGCAGAATCTAGGGTGGAGTTCAGTGAAAACATGCTAGCGAAAAGTTCTGCCTTTTCTTTAGGAGTTGTTGCTAGCGTGCCATCTTCTTTTACTAGAGGTGGATAAATTAGAATAGATTAGATCAGATGATTGATCGGGAGAGCCTTAACCGGCCCTGGCACTGCGGCCTCTCTAAAGGAGCCTATTGTGCCATCCCTTGTAGGGTCCTAGAGCCATCTTTTTACTCCGGAGACAGTCAGGAAGACAAGTATCTTCTCAGGGGGGTAATTCAGCTATATTTTCCGAGGTAAAAATTTCCTCGCCAAAAAACTTTCTTTCTAAGGCGGACATACTAGAGGTGGAAAGGAAGAGCAACTAAAGTTAGAACTGATTGTCTTTGCCATGGACCAGAATGCGCGTGAGCCGTTAGGACATCCGCAATTACTTTGTTAGTGACTCTTTCGTTGTAAGTTGTCTTCGCCGATTCAATAATTAGGTTGCATCTATTTCGAAGAATTCTGAATTCTGATCTTTTTTGCTCCGATGGCTTTGGGCCATTCAC
Source organism: Cheilosia soror (assembly GCA_949372485.1). Taxonomy (NCBI): domain Eukaryota; kingdom Metazoa; phylum Arthropoda; class Insecta; order Diptera; family Syrphidae; genus Cheilosia; species Cheilosia soror. Next base: position 121,702,059 of record OX443561.1, read on the forward strand.
TGAAAGCCTTGTTTTTCGCTACGGTAATTCGCTTGCATTCTATGTGGAATGGACAAGCGGACCATTGAAAATTAATGAATAACTTTCTTGGCCTAAAACCGCACTGATAGGATCGATTATCTACGAAGGATTTCAGGCGTAGGAATTTGCGCGCAAAGGAGACCGATGTCTCTGTAGTTGACGCATTTAAGCAGGGTCGGCGGACAAATGATTTTGAGTTTTCATTTGCCTGTCCAACGAAATGTTTGAAGTAGGTAATTATATGATCCATTTAAACTGACTTCCAGACATCAGGCTTAGCATCAGATCTGCCTATCTCTATACAGCTTGTCTGTGCGATATTTTTATTGCATTGGACTGTTCTCTATGCATTTTGGTTAGGCTTCGTACATTGATCCCCCTGGAGTAGAATCCCTTAATCTCATCAGTCATGCCCTTTGCCTGTTTATTATATTTCTTCCTGAAAAGCCGATACTCTTCTTGGTTGTAATGAATTTTTATTAGTTCATCTTCACGTCTACTTTTGTACTCTTCACAGGTTAGAGAGGTCTACGTGACAACATGTCAGACATTCCTTCTAATTGAGTCATACCATTTCAGTGCTCTTAATATCAACGGCAAACATCCTATATTTATTAATTAGTTCCTCTCCACTTATAATTAGTCCATCATCACCGATATCGATTTGGTTCGCTGTAATTTACTTTATCTTATCTTCACCCGACATTTACATAACACAAACATGTAGGCATTCTCTGCCTTTGATAAAATATACAAATCATATTAAAAGTAAGCATGATCAGTGTCTTATCACGCCCTGTACACCATTAAGACGAAGCGATATCGTACTTATTCTTGCACTTAATCTAATATCAATAAAGAAAAAGAAAATATCAACGACAGAAATAAAGAACAACAACAACGCAAGAAATCAACCTGTGATCGTGTGATGAAATATCAGCCCACAATTGAGTTAATTATTCAATCGACACGGTAATAATCAATAACTTGCATTGAGATACATTCTTTTGGTCTGATAACGTATACGTATACCCGTATAGATACTTCCACTTAAGTCAACACAATGTTCTGACTAATTTGCGTTTACTTTGAAAAGAAGTAGGTATACATTATACACAATCGATCATTTGGAAGGAAAGACTCGTAACAAACTATTTATTATTATTGCAGTCCAAAGCTGAAGTGTCTTGTGTAGGTGCTATCTAATCAGTGCAGCAGGTGATTGTTGTCTTCGTTTTTTGTACAAAAAAAAGGACAGTTTCTCCGTACTGGCAATAGATAGATTTTAACAAACAGCACAACGAAGTAAAGTTTATTTTTTGATTCATTGTTTACTTATTGAAATGTCGCCAATGTAAAGCACACCTGACATAATGTAAATATCCACAGGGACGGATTTCGTCATACATTATCACCACATCGCAAAACGATGAAGTAGAAGAGTACATATTGGTAAAAGGGTCCTACTACATACTACAACTTAATGCGAGGACTTAATATACACCCGGTTTCGGAGGAGACATATTTTAATTTGTCTTTATTAGGTACTTGATTTTTTAGGGTTCATATATTTAATTTTCCAGAAAGTAGGTGCCATATCTGGTATCTACATACATCTCTATCTGTATACGTTTAAATTTAAATTTGTCAATTGGTATATACACTTAATAGAGAAAAAAAATTGTGCAAGCGCGCCCTTTTTGCCACACCAACTCAAAGCCCGCCCCTGAGTTTGATAACGAGAAACAAAATTACCATGCTTCCAATGAGTCAATAGACTGATTGACTTATCAAATTTTATTAAGGTGATTTGGAATTTCCATTTCTAATGTGAGTTGACAAGATTCTAAAATTAAATTTAACAGACGTAGGTAGGTACCTGGCAGATATAATAAATATCAAAAATTAGACCATGTTGACAACGCATTTTATTTATCGTTTATTTGAATATGAAACTTCGATTGAACACTGTGAAAGCCTGTAAACGTGATTGAGGTTGCGTGTATATGTTTATCTGGACTGACTGTTGATAAGCAAATGAATATTTAAAGTGTGATAAGCACATTTTGGCTTTAAAACTGTCGATGGTATGAATAAATTAATTTAATCGGAAGAAATTCAGTGGACAAGAAAAATTACAAATATCCCATTTTTCTACAAACGTCTGAGAGATGTTTTTTTGTTTTATTAAAGCGAGTATATTGACAGCTTTTTTATATCAATCAAAAAATTCAAATACTTGCCTTGAATAAAATTCCAAGCTAAAGTCCAACTAGGCTGCTGGATCGGGCGAGCATACACCAACTCGTCTCCAAGAATTGGTCAGAGGAAAGTATGCCTGAGCCTCGTCATTGTTTGTCCGATCCACAAGAAAGGAGACCCTCTAAACTGCGCCAACTACAGAGGCATCAGTCCCACCACCTGTTTATCGACTTTAAGGCCGCATACGACAGCATTAATAGAGACGAAGTTATATAGAGCCATATGCTCGTCAGATTGTGCCGAATGACTATGGAGAACGCTCGCTGCTCCGTAAAAGTCGGAAATAATCTCACCGAGACTTTTGATGTCAAAAAAAGGGATTTAGACAAGGTGATGCGCTGTTATGCGACTTTTTCAACATCATCCTTGAGAAAATTGTGCGAAACTCGCAAGCCAACACCAGGGGCGCAATTTTTCAACCAACTTGTCCAATTGTCTATACCTCGGCTCCGCTATATTAAGTCTGAAAATGACATCAGATCAGAAATCAAGCGAAGACTTACACTTTGCAAACCGCTGTTACTTTGGCCTAAGAAGTCAATTGATTAGTAAGGCCTTGTCGAGAAACACCAAGGAGACTCTATATAAGACCCTTATCATCCCAGTCCTGCTTTATGGCGCAGAATCATGGACGTTATTAAAGAGGGTTGAGGATCTCCTTTGTCGCTTCAAACGCAAAATTCTTCGAGCGATTTACGGTCCCGTTTACGTTGACGGACTTCGGAGGAGGAGATTTAACAGCGAACTCTACGAGCTGTACAGCGACATCGACCTGGTCAGAAAAGTACGCATAAGTCGTCTAAGATGGCTAGAACATGTAGACCAAATGGACACAGATACTCCAGCCAGTAAAGTCTTCGATTCCAACCCGGAGAGACAACGCAGTAGAGACAGACATCGTCTAAGGTTGCGCGCAATTGGAATGGGACGTCAACCAACTTGAAGTGCGCATCTGGAGGCAGTTACTCCCGGGTGTACAGGTGCAAACTGATGAAATACACCCTTTGGTCGACTTCGACACTCCGTACAAAGTGTCATACCCGGAAAGATATGAATGGCAAAGGGATGAAGTAATTAAGCATTGCGAAATAGCAGTCTACACGGAAGGCTCAAAAACAGCGGAAGGTACGGGTGCTGGAATCTACCCGGTAGATCCAGATCTAAAAGTGTATATACGACTACCGGATACAAGCAGTGTCTTCCAATCAGAAGTTCTGGCTGTTCTGAAAGCGGCAGAGCTAATGCGGATGAGATCTATATCTGGAAAGGATATAGTCATCTACATCGATAGCCAGGCTGCACTCAAGGCACTGGAATCTACGAACATCAATTCTGAATTAGTCAGGACCTGTCGCACAATGCTTAAGGAAGCCGACCGGAGGTGGGAGGCACTCACTGGTCACGCAGTATCTAAGGCACTTTGGCCGCAATACGACCGTAAAAGATCTAGGGAAATCCTCAAACTAGGCAGGGAACAGCTTAGGACACTGATCGGCATATTATCAGGGCACTGTCTTCTTAGAAAACATGCCAAAAGACTAGGGCTAGCAGACTCGGACACTTGCAGATTCTGCAATGACCTGCAAGCCGAAGAGGACATAACACATATAATGTGCGAATGTGAGGCAATATGTCGCAGTAGAAGAACATTTTTGGGCAGGTACTTCTTCCAACATTTAGGGGAGATAGACAATATCAACTTCAAGGGGCTACTTGGTTTTTGCAGGGAAATTGGGGCTTTCTCAAGGGCAAGTTGTTAGGTGTTTTTTTTTCCATTGTAGGTCACTGCAATTGGTTCCCCCTAGGGATCGCGATGGGACCTTATGGTGCCTATTGCCGTATAAGACATCTCTTACCCCTTTTTAACCTAACCTAACCTTCTACACAAACATAATACAGAGTTCATGTCTTTCACTGACCAAATCGAGCATGTAAAACTGTGAACCGAATATGCTGAAAACCTTAATTATTCCGGTCCCGCTGTATATGGTGCAAATGGCATGGAGTTTGTCGAAAGTGGATGAGATGAGAACCTCTTGTGACGTTTTAAGAGAAGGATTCTGCGGGTGATATTCGGTTCAGTCCTTATCGATGAACGAGGAGAAGATTAGATAGCAAACCTTAAAGATGACTTTGATCTGGTCAAAGAGCTAAAATACAACATTTAAAATTGGTAACTCTGCATTAAGACAAACTTCACACGACTATGCATAACGTTTCCTTCAACTTCTCATGGAGTCGTGTGCCGCCAGAATCAAGACCAATGACAGCGCTCCGAGGAAGCCATCGGAAGTGTCAGCTTTAAAGTGCTTGGTTTCACTAGGCGACCGCCAAGAAGAAACCCCATGGTTCGATGAGGAATGCCGACGAGCTCATGCAACATAGGAAGGGTCTTTATATTTTTGGATAAAGGAGGAATATGAGAAGCGCGCTGTCAGATTGATTGAGTAATGCCACTCTAAGATAATGAGGATCGAAACGACGTGTTCTTAGCTTAGCTGGGATGCATTATAAGCCATTCAATACATCCGATTATAGACAAGAGTTTGGTCAAACTGCTGGATAATGAATGCCTTAAGCCTTTCGTCATTTACCAACATTATAGACTATAGGGCCTTACTTGTGTCTTTTTGGGCCGGCAGAGTCCACCATCGACCAATTACACACTACGGCAGTTCTTGGAGTAGCCCAAGGAACTAGAAATCGACACCCTTACCTTTTCATTGATTGAAAGATTGCCTTAGATAGCTTATATAAAAACGAGCAATACCTATAGAGAGCCATAATGTCAGAAAAGGTCTTAGGCGCGATATCGTATCCATTATAAAGGGTCCGCCAAATAACCTGTTTTTTTTTTTGAAAATGCTATAAAAAAAAACTACTGAATATTTTCTCAAATTTCTTTTTTTATTTGAAAGTACAATCCTTCCGGTTAATAATGGAAAATAATTTCATTAAAGTGGCTGCCTCGGCTGGCCATGCAGTAGTCTACACGATCGGTCCAATTTTTAAGCACATTATCGATTGTGTGCAGCTGTATTTCACCAATGGCTTCACGAATATTGTCCTTTAAAGCGTCAATTGTCTCTGGCATGTCGGCGTAACACTTATCTTTTACGGCACCCCACAAATAATAGTCCAACGGTGTCAAATCGCAGCTCCGCGGAGGCTAAACGACATCAGCTCTGCGGCTGATAATGTGATCTTCAAAAACAGGGCTCAAAACATCGAGTGTAGCTTCGGCTGTGTGGCACGTAGCGTCGTCCTGTTGAAACCAAATGTTGCCAATATCCTCCTTTTCAATTTTTGTGAACAAAAATTCGTTCGACATGGCCGATAACTATCGCCATTGACTGTAACGGCCACTCCTTGCTCATTTTCGAAGAAAAATGGCCCAATTATGCCTCTGGACCAAAATCCGCACCAAACAGTGACTCGTTTTGGGTATATCGGCTTTTCAATGTATGCGTGCGGGGTTTCTGTGTCCCAAATGCGACAATTTTGCTTGTTTACATACCCGCCAAGATCAAAATGAGCTTCATCTGAAAAGATGATTTTTTTGGCAAAATCGGCATCTTCTCTAAGTCGATCGCAGGCCCACTTAGCGAAGCGAAAACGCATTGGATGGTCAGTCGGCTTCAACTCCTGAACCAATAATGGACTTTGTATGGCGTCATACCAAGGTCTTTATGCAAAATTCGTCTCAATGATGTCTCCGAAATGTTCAATTGTTGAGAACGACGGTGAATTGATGTTGATGGCGCTTCACGCACACTTTCTGCCACAACAGCAATTTTCTCGGGTGTAAGCACTGTTTTTGGCTTTTCACGCTTTGGTTTATCGATGAGGATGCCAGTTTCTTTCACTTTTTTCACAAGATAAAGAACATACGGAGCTGACGGTGCTTCTCTTCTTCTTCTGCAACATTACCATGATTTTCAAAGTAATGTCGCAATATTTCCCAGCGTTGTTCAAGCGTATACACAACCATATTCGTCCAGCGGAAGGATACAACTAATTATCTGTCAAATCAGACATGAGCTAAGTGTTACCATTCGCGAAATAAGCACTAGTTGAAAAAAAAACGTTAGATGGCGGACCCTTTATGTATATATAATATCCTTATATACTCTGCTCCAGAGGTACAATCTTTCTTTGACAAAATCCGAAAATAACAAAATTTTACTTTGTTGTACAGTCTATAAGAACTTCAATACCGTTCTTAAAACATTAGAATTTTAAAATTGTACTTAAACGAACATAACTTAAATCATTTTTTCCACACATTTTTTCAAAGCAGAAGACGTCTTAATTTTTGGTTGACATGAGATCAATCACCTTATCTGGATCCATATTAATATCCGAATGAACAGATATCATAGCAAGTGAGCTTAATTTTGCATTCTCCATAATGCTGTTTTAATCCTTTACATGGTTCAAAAGGTTCTTTCAACACTAGCTGCGGTCACTCGAAACATGCCCAAAACCGTAAGCAAGAAGTTTATAGCTCTAAAGTAAGTCTTGTCACATAATATCAAGCAGAAGGGTCACTTGACGATATTTTTTGGCACCAAAGAATGTACTCAGCTTTCACATGTTAGCTTTTCCATTTCGTTCACTCGCTTAACTGCAGCAAAACCTGGAAGAAGAGCTTGAATTGAAACGATGGTAGAACGCATTCGTTGACCATGTATCTGTCCGTAAGATTTTGTATTACATAACAAATTTATGCAGGTAATCAGTATAGACACAAAATAGGCTTCAGTAGAAGAGGTTTCTGGATTGGAACACGTTTTTTTTTTCACTGAAGATCTCTTTATTCAACTTTAAATAAGCCATAGGCAAGTTAGGCTTAAGATCCGGATTAAAAAGCCTCTCTGGAAAAATCTTCGGCATTTTCTCTGATGTTCTTATAAGAGAATTTTGAACTTCTTTTGAGCGGTCGATTGCAGAAACGAAATCTAAGGATTTGCTCTGTAGGAAAACTGATAAGTGCAACGTTAAACTGAATAGTTTTTCGCATACAATAAGGCTTAGAAAATTAATTTAGTTGGACCGCTGCCAAAAGTGTTGATGCTTTCAAAGACATCGCCCGAGTTCTGCTCGTTATTTCTTTAAGACTTATTGAGAGGCATTTGAAGAGCTCTACAAAGGAAATAATACTGTCATGCCTTTCAATGAATCTTGCTTCACAAGGGCTTAGAAGTCGAATGGTGGTTCAGCCCCTCAAGCCGCACCCACATTTTCAGACAGATCTGTCAAAAATAAAATAAATAAATAAATAAATAAATAGGTGGCGCAACAAGCGGATGACACCCAAGGCCTAGCTTCTCGCAACCATTCGTTTTGTGTGAGTTTCTATTTTGGGACGAATGGAAGGGACCTACAATTTTATGCCGAGTCCGATCGGCTGAATTGAGAAGCTTTTTCATGACAGTCATACTCTCGGATGTTTATCAGATGTTCGCGAGAGGTGGCGCAGTAGAAAAAACTTTAAGATGTAATTTGTGTTTTTCCGGCGATCGTACCTGGGATCCCTCGCACAGTAGTCCAGCCACCACTGTGCTACTGCGCCCACAGTATGATAGAATAGTCGATGAAATTCGCGGTATGATACTGGCCGATCAGCTAGTGATGGTCCGTTTTTTTTTCGGTTTTAACCTTGCATGACACAGAAACAGAATTCATAAAGGAGACAACTCGCCAGAGGACACGGAACAGTTCATACAGTGGACTTCTCCTGGTGAATCGAACCCGAAGAAGGCCAAGGTATGGGTCTGTCGACCAACAAGGTTATGGCGAAAGTTTTTTGCGAGCGTTGTCATTCGATATTGATTTCCTTTGAAAAGGGTATATCGATCACCGGCGGCCATTATGCAGATCTGGTTGTTCGATTGAAAACCGATTCAAAGCATAACCGATGGAATTTGACGAGGAAAAAACGTTTCTTCCAGCAGGACAATGCGCCGGCGCACAATTCCGCAGTCACAATTGCAAAACATCAGGATTGCTAACAAATCCAGAAGCCTTTGTCCCAGCTTAGGCCCATGGGACCATGTATTTCCTGTTTTCAAATGAAGGTCGCAACGATAAAACAAAAGCTTATGGTATTATGTATTTGGAGGGCGTCAAAAATTTGGAGGAATGTTGGACGAAGTGTATCCCGAATAGAGTGTTGTGTTCCTTACCTATGCACATAGGTATTCAAATTTGCAGGGATTTATTGAACCTGATAGGTAGGTATACCTACTTATATATTTCTACAGGCAAGTTCCCTGAGTAATCCTGTGGATAAGGATAGCCCAAGGGTTTGGAGAAGACAAATTGTTTAAGGAAAGCTGAAGTCCTCGACGTGTAATTTTCTATCATACAATCCTAGTTATTAAGTTATAATTTATAATTAAATTTGGTAGATACACTTTTGTGATCGTAGTTTTTTTGTACCTGAAGAGATTGGGACAGTCGAAACGCTGAAAACTGAAATAGATCGTTAAAAATCGAGCGATCTGGTCTCTAGAATGCAAGACTGGTAGGTACCCCCTAAGTCAAATTAGACGTTAGCAACTATAGTATATGTAAATTATTGATAACTTCTATGCAACGTTTAATAAAAAGGTAGAATTGCAAAAGTAAATATTATACAAACAATATAACTTACACAAACGTCCCCTCTTGTATAGTTGTATTCTTTGTGTGTTGAAGGGCGACAACTTTTATTAAATCAAAGCCAGTGCGTCCAAATCCAATTTTCTGAAAATCTGATCAAAATTTAGTCCACAAATATTACTATATATGACCACCAATTCTATCTATGGCGTTTCCCGTCGGCTGATTTAAAATTCACTTTTTTTTTTAATTTTTAAATTTTATTAAACAATTTTTTTTCACTTAGGTAGGTATATTCAATATTTTTTTTATCACATTATCATATTGCACTGACAATTGCGACTACAAAAAAAAAAACTCCCCTCATTAACTATTTTAATTTTTCTTTCAACATTTCCACGCACTTGATAGAAGAACACAAAAAACCATCCAACGAGTGATGGTCAGCAATTATAGCAATTTATTTAAAAAAAAAAAACCCGTTCGCGTTCGCAATTCAATTTGCGTCCGTTTTTTTTATGTGCGTGCTTTTTGTAGCGTATTCCTGATGTAGGTAGGTATGCGTCGTCACTATCGCATCGTCTCGCAACAACTTGACACTTTATTGATATTTTGATAATAATAAAATTTAGGAGCACGCTATGTGACTGACTTCCGACACACGACTAAAAAGATACAAAAAACAACTCGTATCCACATAACGAAGAATTCCAAGAGTCCCCTAAGAAATCGGTTCAAAAAAAAATACAACAAAAAAAAAAAAAATCGAAATTGTTACGCGGGACCCCACATTCACCGCGCCGTGTGTTGTCGTTGTCGTCTCCACCGAGCGCTGTGTGCCTTCAAAAGCGGCACTTGTAAGAGAACGTACACAAAAAAAAAACCCCTACCAACCAGTACGTTCGTTCATATACGTAGCTTTTTGGGGGTGAAAAGTTATTGTCTTAAAAAAACGGTTTTTCTTTTTATTGTGCGACTTGAAAAAAAAAGAGCGCCACTTTTTCAAGGGGGAGTTTTTATTTACTTCCCTTCACGTATACTTTTGCAGTTGTAATTTTTTTTTCTTGTCATTCCGCTGTGTGTGTTTGTGCTTAAAAATTTATTTAATTTTTTTTATTTCGCCTTTAGAATCCTTGAGGAGACGATGCTTCTCATTGTGGGAGGTAAATTTGAGGTGATCATATTTTAATAGCCATCGGACGCCCCCACAGTATCAGAATCAGCAGACCCGACGAATACGTTCCACACAGATATTAGATGCGAATGCGATTGTGGTTAGTAATTAGTGTATGCTCTTGAACAGAGAGCGAGGGAGATTTCTCTCTCAATCCGAATCCACATGGTGCGGTTAATGGTGAATGGTGATTAGGCCAGCGCCAGAGTAGTAGAATATAACCGCGTGTAATTGCACTGCACTACCGAACTGACGAACAGAATGTAAAAAGTATCTAAAAACCCATCGACTAACCGCATTTCCTCTCTTTATTCCACCTGATTGGGTTCGTTTCTTCACTGTATACGTCCATTTCACTACGAGTCGCGACTTGCGAGTCATTAAACTCCCCTTTCATCTGGTGCACAGCGGGATCCAACGACATAGGTTCCACAAGGGATTTTCCTCGAAGAATGGTTTGTTTACAACCAACACTTACTGAGTAGTGTGTGTTAGTGGGTGCCCCTCACTCACACGCAGAGCCCCATTCATTTTGGGAGCCAATTTTCCCCACCAGACCGCCCGAGAGCCAATCCCGAGCTTGCGTTTGTTCTGTCTTCTTTTGCTTGCTATCAAGCGGGCGCGCTTTGTCTCTGTTGGATATTCTCTCTTTTCCTCATGCTCCCCAAACACAAACACAGCGACAGCCATCAGATATGTGGAGCGAATTCGCCGCAATAGAATAAACAAGGAGATGGTATTGGCATGGCATCGGCTTGGCGTTGCATGTATGTAGACTTGGATTGGATACGTTTTGGTGTGCGAGTCCGACTAATTATTATTTGTAGTGATGGCGGCCGGTGTGCGCGAGGGTGGAAGGACGAGTGAAAAAAATTAAAGTGGTACTTTGGGGCTTTTTCCGTGATTTGGGAGATTTTTTTTTCTCTTGTGTCGGGTTTGTTTTGCTTCTTTTGCTGGAAAAAAAATGTCGCGCACTGTGGATGAAAATATACGTTCCTGTTGGGATTCTGCTGAATGAAAGTGTATCTTAAAGATACACAGATGAATGATGGGGTATGTTGTTGTTGTTGTTTCGTTGCTTGTCTGCTGCTTTTGGCTTATGTCATTGATTGGGGCCAGTATTAGTGGCGGTCGGTGGGGTTTTGGTTTTGCGAACGGGGTGGTTACGCGTCCTTTTGTCTGGGGCATTTAGTGTGGTATTTATAGTTTGTGGATTTGCGTGTCTCCGAGGAGCTAAAGGCAGTCGCGATTTACATGAAAATAGACACAAGAATGATTTCAGAAACGGAAATGGCTTAGATAAAATTTGTTCGTTAACGAACCAGTAGTTTCGTGTGAAAAACTCAAAACGTCAAATTTTCCAAATTCCACGCAAGCGAAGATTTTTCTTTGCTTTGAGTTCATCACATTGGACTAGGTACCATATTGGGCTCATCGCACAGAGGAGACACGAGTTATATCCTCTGCAACATGTAAGTCTTCGCAATAGGTAGATACATGCATGTGTCCGGATCTGTTGAACCTAAAATCATAGCATCCTTAGAAAACAGTGCCCGGAGAGTATACCTATTGATGCCATTCCTAAAGCTTTGATCTGCTGAGCTTTAATAATTCTACAGATTTTTTTTCAATCTCGCTTAAGCCACGGAGCTTTTGAGACCCTGTGCCCTTTACTATATCCGACCATCTTTGGCCTGCCCTATTTTTAATTTTTTTTAGAAAAATGATCTTGGCCACGGCTGTTGGTTGCCCTAGTTTAATTTTTTCGAAGCTCTGCACCGTTTTTGGCCAGAACATCAGCCCTTTCGTTACACTCATTACAATATTATAGTGTCCGGGTATACCCAACACAATCTGACTTGGTTCTGCGTGCATAAAAGCTTTGCTTGGATTTGGATAATGAAAAATAGATTGGAAAATTTATCGATTAGCCGGTGGTATACAAGATGATATTTGAAAACGACATCTAGTATCTACTAGTTGTAAAAGCCTTTAATGGGACTTAAGCGAGCCAAACATAAAAATAAATAAAAATGGCTTATAATTCAATGGACTTGATGGTCAGTTTCTTCGCAGATATAAGTTGTCAATGGTTATAGGTTATATGAAGGTAGCTATACTCGACCCGATAACAAATTTGTATAGGAACAAGGAAGGTGTCAAAGGAAGTTCGAGAGTTAACATATTTTAGTTTCGGTTATTGTGTTGTGATATTTCTACATATCAGCCTTTTCTTTGACTAAGTTAACTCTTTTGGCCTACAATATATTTCTCACAAATAATTTTACACTGCTTTGCCATTGCCATATGATCGACCCATGGTTCTCTTAAAACAATGTCGGCTCCCAATCTACGTCCAAGTTCAAGACCAAAAGCAGCAAAAGACTTGCCCACACTAATATGTAGAGTCACCTTCAGTAAAACAGTTGAGTAATGGGTACTAATGCTCCCCTCATCACTAAAATCTTAGGGGAACGTCACCAGTAAGTACCTAAGGAGGCTCATTCTTTACTTACAATTACATAACATTCAAAGTGAATTCCCGCGCAATATCGGAAAAATAAACGCAATCCGGAATCGGCGATTCGATGATTACAAAATGATTTTCGAACTTAAAAGCTAAATAGCAATAACATCGCTAAATCTCCCATTGAATTGTATTGAACTTCAGCACCTCTTTAAAGCGAAGAAAGCCATACGCCAGATGAACTCACTATCGATCAAATCAATGTCCTTACATCAATAGTCAAGATATAGTAGATATGTAAATGGTGCCCCATAATTCACGCAAAATTCGAATTTTGCGCCATTTAATAGAAGGTGCCTACTACAGTGATGTCAACGGAAAAAAGATAACAATGTGACAGCTGACAGTTTGGGGTTAGTAAAAATGGAGCGCTATACCAAAGAACAACGCATTTTCATTATTGAGCAAAATTTTAAAAATAATGAAGGGAAAAAGCCCCAGGGTATTTCAAGCAGAGCTCCATGCCATTAAAGAATGTGCAAACCTTATATACAATTCAGGCATGAAAGGCGCTAACGTCTATATATTCACGGATAGTCAAGCAGCTATAAAAGCCCTTAGCTCACACATTTTGACTCCAAATCAGTACTACACTGCTTCGATTCCCTCCAAAAACTTAGTTACAGGAACAAAACCAGATTATGGTATGGGTCCCCGGACATAAGGAAATTGAAGGTAATGAAAAAACTGATGAACTAGCCAGAAAAGGCTCGGAAACCTCTTTTTATTGGACCTGAACCCTTCTGTTCGATTCCCAAATCAGCTATAAATCTGGCTATAAAAAGTTGGGAACAAAACAAATGTATTTCATATTGGGAGAACATACCAGGCCTAAGACAGACCAAAAGAGCTATTCAGCCCTTTAAGCAGATGCCAGTAAGATACTAAATCTTCGTAGGCATGAAATCAAAAACTTACACGGTCTGCGATATCACCTAAATAAAATAAAAATAAAGCCTTAAGGAATTTGACGTTGAGCTGTTTTTGTCACCCATGGCCCAGGTGACCCACTAGTTGTAGTTTTTGGCGGATTTTTGTTCCGAAGTGGCTATTCGCACGTTAATTGTGACAGATTTTTTACTGAACTGACGTTTATCGATGTTCGGGACACGGCTACGACGAAATGTCAAAGTTTATATTGCGTCAAGTTGGGGTATGTGGCTCAGAAACCCTGATTAGTTCTGACGCTTTCTGGAATCTTGCGGGAAAAATATAATGACGAAACTATATTTTTAGGTAATATGTAAATTTTAACAATCCTGTGCTGGTTTCAATAGTCTGTGAGTATCCACTTTATTGAATGAATCCACTTAGCAAAAAGTCTGTGGTTTCATGGAAAAACCCTAGAATCGGCGAGTACCTAATACATGCTGTCTAATGCACCAAATCAACAATCAAGCATTTGACTAAAGAAAGCATGCGACATGACTGGGCTGTCATTTTCATATGATCTAAAAAAGGCCATCCCTATCAATGTATCTACATATATCCCTGATTCGTTTAATATCCTCCCAAGTTCTGTGTGAACGTTTAAAATCGTTTTGCAATGCGTAGCTTATTTTCTGACGCGTCAGATCCATGAAAGACGGAATTTTCTCCCAAAAGCTCACCTTTTTGTCGACTTTAAAGCCGCATACCTATGAGCCGCGGCTTTAGGCAATAACTAAAAAGTTTTCAAATCAAGAATTAATTCAAGAAATAAATAAAGTTGTGGAGTAAGCATTAAATGTTTCAATAATAGTTAGGCAATAACGCCCAAGGAAATAGCGCCCAAATCGATTTGGAAATAACGCCCACGAAAACGCATAACGCCCAAAAATAAACTACAAATGGAAATACAGCCCAAAAATAATTTGCAGTTTAATACGCAACCCCCTGCTTGGGGTTACTCTCCGATTTGGAGTATGGATATATTGAAGGCTTTTTTGCTGTACAAACTTCCACCTACTCCAAAATCCAGCACAAAACGGAAGCAGGGGGGCTGCAGGGGACAGAATGGCCCCCGTACTTATTCCACTTTTTATGTATTTCCACTTAATATTTTGAGCTTTACTGCTTGTCAAAAAAACGAACCCTGGAATCCAAATAACACCCAAAATGACGTAAAATTTTGCAACAGCAAATTGTCTAATTTTTTTTTCCGTTATTTCCAAATCGATTTGGGCACTATTTCCTTGGGCGTTATTGCCTAACGCCATTAGCCGCATTGATCGTTAGAAGCTCTTTATGAGGATGGCCATAATTCCGACAAAGCGGAAATATTAGGGTAACGCTGCCGCATCGCGTTGCTCGTTACTATCCGGAAGTAACTCTTCCGAATGATTCGAAACTTGGAAACGACTTCGGAGATGCGCCATCATGTCACTTCTTAAATCTGCATTCTGGAGGGGGTAGTCAATGGGGCAGGTGTCAACACGAACAGCACTATCTCCGACAGATCCGTCAGCTATCAACTGAAGTTTACTGACGAACTCGAACCTCGAAGTCATTACCCCCTCCCACCATACCACAGTACAGTACGAGGTATAGCTTGGGCCTAGTTTCTCACTGGCCTAGCTTCTCTCAATCATTCGTTTGTGTGAGATTTTATTTTTTAGGACGAATGAAAGGGACCTACAATTTTATGACGAGTCCTAACTCCTAACGCCTGAAGCATTTTAACGACATTTACACTCTCGGATGTTTGTCAGACGTTCGCGTACGTGCCGCAGTGGACAACTTTGGATAAGAGTTAGAACATTTATTCCATAAACCATAACCCTTCCCATACCCTTCTATATTGTGGAGTACCTACTGCCTGTGTTGCATCCATAATGTCTTCACATGTGTCTTAGCCATTATAAGACCTCCTGAACAATGCTTATAATTGACCATAGTTACTAATTTTATGCTCTTCAGAAAACGGCCCAACGATAAACGTGGTTCCGAAAGGGCCTAATGGCAGAGAGTGTACCAAATTGGAGCGCGATACTAAAGCAGGAGGTTAGGTTATGTTAGGTTTGTGGGCTGACGAGGATTTTTCCGTGCCACACTCAGATCAATACTGACCCAATGTGATTCCCATAGGGGGAAAGAGGTTATCCCTTACCCATTATAACCCTGGTATTCAAATTACTTACTGTGCTGCTACATACAAACCATCTTGTTGATTTGACGAAGTTCATTATCTTGTCTATTGATGTGCTGGAAAGCTCGTCTAGGTCGTTGAAGAAGTGACTCCCTAGGAATTTGTACCTGGTGTGTTGGAAACTTGGGCAGTGACATAGGAACGGCCATAGCATTCTTGTGGTGTTACATGTGTTTAAGGTGGCCCATCTTGCGTTCGCCTCTCTTATGTGGCTTTCCTCCCTGCTTCAAGCTTTAGTGTGCAAGGCGGGATGTCCACAGAGGGATCAGCTTGTTCTGAAACAGCTGTTGAACCTTGTCTTGCTAATTCGTCTGCTTTCTCATTGCCTGAAATGCCTTCATGTCCCGGACGGAACCCAGCAGAGTGATACCTTGTGCTATGTACCAAGAGCATTGAGTTCTTCGCGACAGCACTTCACAAGCTTCGATTTTATTTCTGATGCAGTTATGGCTTTTATTGCCTGACTGTCGATAAAGAAGGGAATACTTTCAGGTGGTATTGCCCTTACCACAGACTCACGGGCTGCTGTTGTCACTGCCAGGACCTCTGCTTGGAAAACGCTGCTATGGTCGGGGCGGCGTATCGATTATGATATACCCAGCGATTCAGAGAAGACACCTGACTCTACCGCAGTTTCCTAAAGTAGGACACCAATTTTTTGTCTGTATTGAATTGAAGCTAATTTCCTTAATTTTCCTGTCGTACTTGTATTTGGTGTGACTAAGTCTAACGACACGTTAAAAGTTTCACAACCATAGGCAGACTGTCTGCTATAGCTTCTCGAAACTGTTATTATTGCTTGCTTCTAAAACACAATCTATAGGTACTCAACCATTCACCGTCATCAATGTATCATCCCTTCTCTCACTTTTACTTGCCAAAATCGTGAATCACAGAGTAATGACTGCCAGTGCGCAACGCATCAATTGTGAACTTAACGCTTTGAACTGTAACAGTACCAATATGCTGCCCAACTCTGTTCTTCGCGTTACCATATCGTTGTGTTGCCATGTGTTCGTCATGGACCTAGTACCTACCTATTTGATCGCATTGAAAACAATGTAAAGTAATGTCCTACCGATTATCTTTTGAATGCGTAGCTCCGAGTGCGTCGACAACGAGGTAGGTATAGCTGCCGAGTCGTGTTGAAGAATCTTTATGACAACTCTTGCATTGCTGTAGTGATAGTGGACTGTGGTCACAGCATTTATTGCGCTGCTTTCAACGCTCTCGCTGATATTAGTCGTATTCAAGGTGCGTCCTTTAGCTATAGCTGTCAGCTGCCGAGTGCGATCAAAGCGTTTTTCAACGCCCCATGGCGATCAACTTGGTCTAGTGTAGTACGACGGTCTCCAGATAGGTACTCGTTGTGCTATAAAAAAGAGTTGACCAATTCGAGCAAAAAAGTTGTTTGTCAAGATCAGTTGGTCAACTATTTAGGTATGTATTGGGCTCGCAAGAACCCACCTACTCGTTCCATTTCTTCAGTTTTGAAAATAGTCTTTTTCGAAAGACTACATCGCCTTCAATCACTATTTGATTTCACTATAAAATGCAATTCACAAAACTAAACAGCCATCCATGCAATAATTTTGGCTGCGCAATGTCCTAGTGCTATACCTATATAAATCAATTTGGCGTTATTAAAATTGATCACTCAGCGTATCATAAAGCACAAGGTTCCAAACCATAATATCCTTTGATTTATAGTCACCGTACTCGTAAAACTTTAAAATTGCTATATTAATAATAATTTTCTTGGCACACATGTGTTTTGGCAAAAAAAAAAAAAAAATCAAAATCATTTATGTTCAAAAGTACAAAATGGGCGTGTGCCCCATTTATGTATACACAAGTTCCCACTTCTGCATATTAAAAGAAAATTTAGCATATACCTACACACAACCAACGAGAGCACTGTGCACCCCCAATATATGTGCATACACATAAAACTGAAGGACCCCCATCCAGCATAAGAATAAGAAAAACATTTTAAAATTTATGTATAAGTGCCCCCCAACACTTGCACACACATGGAAATATTTCAAACCCACCTCCTCTCCTCTCCCCTCAACAGGCTCAAAAGCTGTCATAGCAGCGAAACTTCTTTCCCCCATTTACAAACAATAGGTGCTTCCATACATACAACCTAGATCCAGAGAGAAATATGATTCCCAACCCAAGTAGGTACCTACATCGCAGCCTCATTTAAAAAAAAAACTTCATCCCCATCCCCCACCGATAGCATTAAGTTTAAAAAAAAAAAAAAATGCTAAATTCGACGGTACAACAGAGGGAAGCAAGGACGAAGAATTTATATGCCTCTGCCCATATTTCCCTATGAATTTGTGAAAAACGCTTTTTTATTGGGCAATTTCGAGCGCATGTCCCCCGCGCGCGTACATAGACGCATGTCGTCGTTGGCGTTGCCCCGGTTCCCGTATTCCGTCCGACACTGAGCCCAACAATGCCGCACTGCATATAACCGGGCGATATTAATATTTGACTACCTCTACTGAATAAAGTAGTTTTGCCATTTGAAAGTGGCGATTCCCTTCCCCCAACTGCCGCCGCACAACCCCTAGTGCAATGACTTTTCATCCCCAAACGGACGAGAACAAAAACTCCATGGAAAGGACTTGAATAAAACGGGACGCCCCCAAGTTTTTTTTTTCTTCTTCTCTCTCATATTTTCACATTTTTGAATTTATGAAAAATTATTTCCCACCCCCTCCTCGCAGCCCGTGTGTCACAGGGAAACACACTCAAACAAACAGACACCTGCAGCATACTTCTTCTTCGTATCGTGTACTCGGTGTATATGCAGCTGTGTGAGTGTGAATGGATTGGGAAAACATTTTCCATTTTCCATTTTTCTCTGTCTCTCAGTTTCTGTACGAAGAATGGACATCCGAACCGAACCCCCATCATACAGAGGGTGGCATTAGATTGGAAATTTTAATATGAATTTCCCTCGATGGAGGGGATGAACTTTTCTTCCTTCAGGATTTCCATTATATTTTCATTTTTCTTTTATTTCCTATGGAAAATTCAAGTAGATGCACATGTGCTCCACATAGTACCTACCCCCCATCTGTGGTTGGGTTGAAAACTGTATTCTTTGGGGGGTGCCAGTGCCACCCACCTTAAACAATATTTTGCGCTTCTATGATGGAAAATTATTTTTTAAATATTTATAACCGCTTATAGAAGAGTCTGGAGGGGTCCAACTCTGGGTGGCTTCCTTGCTGCGGTATACTTATTGAAATTAAAAATAAAGTTTCTCCATGAAAAATGGACACAAAGTTGAGAAAAATACACAAAATCCGCTTTCGATTCGATGAATTTGTGAGAATATCTCGGAGTGGTGGGGAAGAATAGGTATAGGTATAGGGGGAGGTATAGGTGGAGGTGGAGGTTCTCCTTCTCGGTTCAATTTTGATTCAATTTTCTTTTCTTTTCCTCTAGGATTGCGTTGGAGGGAAATGAAAATATTTATAAAGCATTTGATTGGTTTTCTGCTCGAGGACTGCATAAATATTAATGGTAATTCAAAATTGAACATTTCAATGGGTGGGGTGGGGGATGAAGTTGAATTTCATAATGCTTGGCGCTAGATGGTGGCTCAGCTTGTATTACTTTATTACAAAGCTGATTGATTTTGCGTTCAAGGAAATATCCGAAGGTCCTTGGTAATCGATTGGCTCTTTGAAATGCAGCTCTCTCAGTTTTGACATGGTGATTTCCGCGATATAGGTACCGGTAGAAACAGAGACGCTTATATTGGCAGAAACAGAAGGTTCACGGTTAATCTGAACCGAATGCTTATAGCTGGTACATTATATCAACATACATATCCTCATCCATATATTTTATGTTGGCGCTGTTAAATTTCCTTAACAGTTTTAAGGTGAGGAAGTGCAGAAAATTTAGTATGATTTTTACCCAGAGGCCCATTGTGACAACCTTTTTATAGTACATTTTTGGATATAATAAAACCCTTTGGATAATTCTTATCCGGGACGCGTTATATAGATATCCAATAATTGTCCCACGTTATCGAAGCTGCATAATGGGAGAACATTTTTAAATCTGAAATTTGAAATTTGTTAACTATAAAAATAGGTATAAATATTGCCTATTATCAAGGGCGTCGCAAGATGAACAGGTCGCCTGCACACGACGTTCCATCAACTTGAGCTCGATTTGAAAAAAAAATGTCAGGTCCGGTTCGTTCGATGTTGGCCATTATGTTTTGCCGTGCACAAGAAATACAAGAATTTTGCAGACTTCAACTTGGCGAATTTTGCGTCTAGACTTGGGCCTATACCCGTTCAAGATCTAACTGACCCAGGAGCTCAAAGTTAATGATAATGTAATGACATGACCATAGAAAAATCATCTTTAGCGACGGGCCGCATTTTTGGTTGAATGGCCAAATTGCCATATATGGGATGACGCCAAACAACACGAGGTGACAATGCATCCATAAAAAGCTGTTTGGTTCGCATTTTAGACTGGCGGTGGCGTCATTGCTCCGTACTTTTTCATGACATTGGTAAGGCCAATACCGCATCAACGGCGAGTACTGCAGAACGATCTTCCAGCAAGAGGTGGCTATGTGTCACTCAGCTGCAGGGTATGGTTATCTGATCTCTATCAGAGGTGACGTGAATTGGCCACCAAGATCGTGCGATTTGACATCGCTAAATTTTTCTTGTGGCGTTGCCTGAAGTCGCAGCTCAAGCTCAATGCGAATAAACCGCAATCGACCGATGTCCTTAAACCCAACATAACCAATGCCATTACTCAAATTAAGCCGGATCTATGCGGCAGATTGGACCATTCGGATCCGTGACAACGTGAGAAGCTGCGGCGGACATTTGGGCCTGGTCCCTGGTGTTATATTCCATACAATAATGGCATACATGGGATTCGTTAATACCTTGCACACACAAATCCTCAATGAAAACCCCTTTAGTGAATCTTCAGTAAGCTCAACTTATATTCACATATCTGTGCTTTGTTCCGTTGTGTGCTTTTAGAAGGGCTTCGCCAAAATATTATAACCTGTACTAGCGTAGCCCGTGCACACTTCGTAGTGCAAAATATTTAAATAGATAAACTGTTTTTATTGTAATGCTCTGTGGTTCTTACACAACATTTTTTTGTTTTTTCAGAAATCATATTTCCTAGACAATATTATTGACTTTAATTTTGTATATCAATGTTACAAATTTGAAAAACTTTGGCTTCCAATTCCAAGACTCTCGAAGAAGCTGTACCCGCCCGGCTTTGCCCGTGCACAGGAATTGTTTTGTTTACGTCTTAGGTAATAATGTTCTTTCGTAAAATGCGAAAAATGATAATAAATCGACTTAATGGAATTTTCCTTCTGCCTACACCTGAAACACAGCAATACGAACAAAGCATCGTAGTCGAGTCATCGTCATCGAGTTTAACCCCATAGAAGATGTTTTTTGTATAGGAGGTATAGGATTTAGAATATTTTTTTGTATGTGAAGTGCCGCTCCCCTTTGACCAACTTTGACCAAACTTCACAGAACCACTCCAGGGACAATAACAAAGATCATCTGTAAGTTTGAGCTCAATCGATTTGGTGGTTTTCTAGATATACGATTTTGAATGTTTTTTTTTTGTATGGGCGGTGCCACGCCCCTTTGTCCAATTTTGACCAAACTTCGCAGACTTTGGACCAATTCCAAAGATGTGTGATCGGTAAATGCGTTAAGGCGTGAATCGACGACAAACATTTTAGGGCTCAATTTTTATTTTTATATATATACCTATAGATACCTAGATAGAGAGATAGGGAGTCGCAGTATGGAAAAGTTTGGGAACCCCTGGCGTATATTATATTTTAAAATGTCAGTCTGGTAGACGGCCTTCGGCTAAACCAATTGAAGACTTAGATATTGTATTAAAATAAAGGAACTTACACATTTTATGAAAATAAATAGTCTAATTAACTTAACTAACTATATTTACTAGATCGTCTTGTCGAAGCATTGCTACCCTCCCGCCTCCGTCTCCCATCCCCGTCCTCGCAAAAGGTGATTTCCCTTGCTGTTTGTTCTATTGTTATCACAGTTCAAGTTTCTTTCTTAACTGAGCAAAGTCTGAGTCGGTATTATTTGTCCTTCTAAGAAGACGCCTGCTTCCGTTCCACTCTCTGTCCTTAAACCATGTTGGGATGGGTATACCGTTTGCAAAAGTAGCAGTAGCGCATTCTGATACTACAATTTTCCAAGACCTTGTTGATGGTTTCGGCCTGTAGCTTAGGGATTGCTTAGATGATATTGGCCTTAAGTGCTTGAATCGTTTCCGAATTGTTGGCATAACTTCGTCCCTTCACGGTTGCTCACAAAAAAAAGTCCAAAGGGGTAAAATAGCAGTTCCGAGGCGGCCAATTGGCAACGCCAAGACGGCTGATTGCACGATTTGGGAATTTGGAGCGAAAAATATCGATTGTGGCATGGGCTGTGTGGCATATGGTGCTCCATCCTCCCATGGCTCTGTAACGCCCACCGTTGACCGAAACGTTGTTCCCATCTTCATTTTCGAAGAAAAATGGTCCAATGATGCCAGCACTCCACAATCCGTACCAAACTGTCACTCTGTGGAGGCAATGGCTTCTTACAATAACATGCGAGTATTCCGAGCCGAATACCAGTCTCACGAACATTTTGCACAAACTTGCGTACAGCAGCGGTGGGTGGGGTTGAACTGATAACGTCAACAGTTTTTTCAGTTGACGTTTCTGTCGGCAGTAGAGCACCAGTTAGAACAGAATCCATTGAAAAAAAAAATACAATTGTCAAGACAATTCAAGTTAGTTTTCTGTTGAGGTTCATTTGAGTCCAGATAAGTTAACTTTGGATAACCAGAATTTTGAATGCGGCCATTTATTGATTTTTCAAAATCAATGAACCGTTTGTGCTATGAGCTCTGATGTTGCTTTTTATTCTCCGCGACATCACAAGGAACAGAAAACTTTGGATCAGGGCCAGAGGTACAATTTGGCTCCAATAATTCTTATACCAGGGGTTCAAATCAACATTAAAAATTTGTATAGCATAATACTTATAGGTAGTAGACAGAAAATATGCTTATAAGAAAACCGTGGTTCGTTGAACGGAGCCAAGGAAAAACGAAGTCCCACTAGCTCCTCCGCGGTTAACGGAATAGGAAGTGGTAAAACAAATCGACCAGTGGTGTTGTGGGAAGAA
This sequence comes from Cheilosia soror, assembly GCA_949372485.1. Classification (NCBI taxonomy): domain Eukaryota; kingdom Metazoa; phylum Arthropoda; class Insecta; order Diptera; family Syrphidae; genus Cheilosia; species Cheilosia soror. The sequence continues at coordinate 121,725,026 of OX443561.1, forward strand.
TATTGCCTGTACTCTAAATGGGAACCTCTTGTTCAAAAACTATCCCTTCTCTGTGGTGTCAGCAAAAAAACATTTTTGGGAACTACATCAAGAGCCTGTCTTGTATCGAATCCAATGCTAAGTCTAACTTAAATGATCTATCTGGGCAGAAAAGAAAGACCCTTCTTCCCCAAGTTGTCGCCCAGAACTAACATTGCCTCATGATAAACATATTTACCGCATTGGCATTCACCAGTCACCGGACCTTACAAGCAACAACTCATGGAATTTCTGACTCTCTTTCGAAAGAATATCTTTGTCGAGGAAATCGTAACTCAGAAAATCTTGCTGATACCCACAGAGAGGATCCTTGTTTTTATATCCCCCACAGAAAGGTATATTCACAAAGCATCGGCCATGTCGATGATAATACTTTTACTTGTTTTTACAACCCTTTGACCTACCAAGTTTTGTTATCACTAAATGGATGGAGACATTCCATGGAGAAATGAGAAGAAACTTACTTGTGGCGTCCCTCTCTTAATCGGGCTGTCCCCAAGTCAGCTTTTAATGGTGTTACTACAAAGCATATGGTGGATAACATCTTTCATCAGAAATATTTCAAACCTATACCTCTTGCAGCAAGACGGTAAAATGTTCAAGTTGTCGAAAAACCTTTTATTTCTAGAAAGGCAGTCAAAGTATATATTCTCGAAAAAAAGTATCACTGTTTATGAAGACTTTCGAACAGCTTTCAGCTTTTGCATATCAACTTCATAGGCTTTGTCCCTTTTGGCCTTCGATGAAGCCTCTGTATTTGGTCGCTCTAATGGTCTATGTCTTTTGGGCAAGGTTTGTTCTTTTTTGTGAAGTTCATTGAGGTTGCTGATGGTAGTCTTCAAGCGTTGCCGTACTTGCGCGATAACTCTTCGCTTGTAATCACTGTTTACACTGACAGTCCGCTGGCGTGTATTAATTTTCTTGACTGCGTTGATGTATTATTGTATTCCCAACTCTACTTATCCGCCTTTCAGTCATCTTGGTCAGGTTTGAAGGGCTCGTTGAATATTCCGATCTAAATGTCGTCTTCTCGGACCTTCTGGAGAGGGTATGGTGCTGGTCCTGATGGTGTTTCCTGGGCGATAAAAATATTAGCACGCCATTTAGAAAGAATACTTGGACGAAAAATTCAGTTATGTAGTTAGTTGGCGCCGAGTGCTGGACGATAAGCAAGAAGGGAGAGCTTATACTGGGCTCCTTCGAAAGAAAGATACTTCGGCGGATTTTTGGTCCTGTGTGCGAGGAGGGCGAATGGAGAAGAAGATACAACCGCGAACTCTATGAGCTGTACCAGGATGTGGATGTAGTCCAAAAAGCCAAAACACGTCGACTACATTGGCTCGGCCACATCGAGCGAATGGACAATAATGCTCCAGCCAAGAGGGTCTTCGAATCCCAGCCCCCAGGTTCGAGAAGACAAGGAAGACCGAACCTCCGTTTCAAAGACCAAGCCATCGCGGATGCCAGAGCGCTTGGTCTGGACAATTGGAAGCAGCGTGCCCGGGATCGTAGAGGATGGAAGGCTGCAGTGTCTCAGGCAGAGACTCTTCACGGGTCGGGAACCCGATAAGTAAGTAGTAGTAGTTAGGATCCTATATGCTAAAGTAGTTACAGCTGCAGGCGCATATGGATATTCCGCGGAACGAAGCTTCCAAGAAAATTATATATAAAAACTGACTTTTTTTTAAATTACAGTTCATTACGTATCTATTTAAAAAAAAAAAAGGCAAAATGCGCGTTTAAAATATGAAGCTCATGAAGCGTGACCATATACGCTTATTTTCTTAATCCCCCGACATCACTGTAAATCCGAGAAGTACAACTCCCCAGCTAAGTAGCACAGCACCAGCTCATTTCCATGTATTTCCCATTAGAATTGTCATGCATATTTAAATGGCAGCTAACACGCTCGCTGACTGCTGCAACCAGTCAGTCACTCACCAGCAACATCCTTTAAAATGGCATAAATTAAAAGCAAATTCGCATGGAAAAAACAATTGACATATAGTACTACTGCCGCCATGTTCTTCCCGACCAACGGTCAATGCTGACTATACGTCTATCTTTCAGTGCAGTGAGTACAAGTACTCGCGGTATCTATGGTTAGGTTAAGAGGTTTGCTTTCTTATGTGCGCTCTCGTCACTCGTCATCATCACATTCGTCGTCGTCGTCGTCGTTGCCATCGGCCATCGTTGTCGTCGATCACCAGTCGACGACAACGCAAAAACTTGATTGATTGTTCGGATGCGAGATGCTGCATCATCGCATTGCATCTCGATCTCATGATCAGCATACACGTTCCCAAGTAGCGGTCCAGATTCATCAGACTCCAGAGGCAAATACCGAGCTGTGGTGTGCGCAGCTTTTTTCTTGCAACACAATATAGCATTACAAGCCAGCAACCATTTTACCGCTTGGCTAAGAGTATCTGGCTCTGGCTGTCGCCGTCCATCGTAGCCGATGTCGTCGTGCGTTGTTGTAAGGTTCCTTTAGGCAGTAGGTGATGAAGATTTAATTAAAAAAAAAATTAAATTAAAACTGAAAAACTGGAACTTCGCGTGTTCCCAAGAATACCTGCTGTTGGGTGTGAGATATGTTGACTTTTTATGCAGACTTTGAATGAGGCTGTAGCTGTACCTGCGCTGTGTGCGTTTGTATATGCGGTGCACTCTAAAAACTGTTGATACTTAGTTGGTAACGAGCTGTTTAAGGAGACTTATTTGAATTTTCCTTCCATTTTGAGTTATGCAAGGTGAGCTAAGAAAGTCATCAAAACTGGGAGATAAAAAAAAAGCCAACGTCCCACATGGGAGTGCACCTAAACGGATCTAAAGCTGCCAATACCAGATTTTTATAGGGGGATTAGTCAAATTTTTTGGGCCAGGAGTATTACATAATATGTTGCTTGGACCATCCGATTTGGAAACAAGTCCCTGATGACAGCTCACGAGTGCATGTGGGTTCACTGGGGTAAGCCGAATTTCAGACAAATTGGAACAGAGGGAACGGCCTGGTATATCTCCTATAGAGAAGAAGTGAATTATTTTTGAAAATCAAATATTGCAGTCTTAAGACTTTAAACGTATTTTGGTTCAGACTTGGCTTGATGAAACACCAAGACCACAAGCTTTATTTTTATTCTTCCTTTGGTTGTTTCAGTGGATTTTGAATGCCGCCATGAGAACGAGGTCCAACTATTACAATATTGGAATTCTTTCTCCGAAAATTGGACCGTTTTTTCTTTATAAGAGGAAACGATCGCTGTCAAAATTCAAATATGTAATCAAACGGGCCTGAGTGCGGTGGCTATAACTCCAACCAAAATATTTGTCTATAATAATAGCTCTTCTTTCAACAAACATTCAAAGTGATTTTCAACTGCTGAAAGTCCCTTCGTCAGCATCTCAGATCTGAACGCTTTAATTCATTACGCCACGCACTCAACGTCAACATTTTACGTATGTTACTGGCGGTGTACTCGACTCGCATCTATACCAGAAGACGAAGATGTTATTGGCTAAGGTCAAGATTTTCCTAGAATTACTCGTATTTTGGTACCTATACTACACACAGGGAGTTTGTCTGAACTCGAAATCTAATTCAAGGTTAGTTATGTATAAATCCCCCTCAGTGTATTTATGATGCTAGTGGTACCAAAGACTTTTTGGAATTTCTTCTCCTTTATACGCATCACCATCGACAAGCACACAACAACAGCAGCAAAAGCATTGAACAAAAACAGAGAGACGACCGAAATACCTAACCCTCCCTCTTTAAGAACCTCCAAATTGCGAAAACAACAGAGAAGCGGGAAAAAGTCGCCGATTGACGACGCGTTGAATCCCTCCCAGCAGCCAGCGGTTAGGTAGCGTGCCAAAAATACAACCCGAAGGTATGCGCCAGTGTTCCTGATTTTACGGCTCCCTTAAGGAGCCAGACAAGCCGTACGGGTGGGTGATGATAATTACGAGGTCGACCCAAACTCCAAACGTTAAAGCTCCACAATCACTGTCGCATACTCAGTGTCTAAGGACATGTAGCTGTGTTTCTCTGGATTTGGCCCTCTTAAACTATATGTACACAGCACGGCGACGATTAATCGATAAACGTCGCAACTAATGAAAGTCATTGACGAAGGACGATGGGATGAGGTTCTGCGGGCAGCAGCACCAATGGCACTGGGACATCTACGAAACATATACTACACCGGGAAGTGAAAGGTAATTGAACTCGGAGCACAAATTCGTTAGATGCGAGGATACGTGTAGCGTACCTCTATATCCTTGTTCGTTTTAAGTGCTGAATCTGAAGGATGACCCCACAAAGAAGAAAGTGAACGTGTGTGTGGGGGAATGGGGATGGCAGCGACTAGCTGTTGCTGGTTCATTATATGTTCATGTCCTTGTCGAAAGTGGTCAATGCACAGCACAAACTATATAATACCAGTTGAGTGTTTCTGTGTTTGTATATAATTCCTGTGTATACCTAAACGCGGAAAAGGGGTTCACATTCGTTTCATTCGTTTCATTCGTGTCCAGAGAGTAATTCGGGGTAAAGAACACCATGGAGAGGCCACTTGCCATTGCCATCACCTAGTGTTTACGATGTACAACACACAAAACTGAGCCACGCTGAGTCATTTACTTCCTAATATATAAATGAGTATATGATGTAGTCTATATATAGCCTAGACATGAGGTAGTTGGCCCAAAGGGGGAGTACGTGAAAGGAGCAAAAACAAAATAAAAACATTGATTAGAGGTCAGCATCCTTGGCTTGTGCTGCGAAATGGCCCGATCGATAGAAAAAAAAATTCAAGAGCAGGGAATCCTTAATCTATGATACACTGTGATGGGCCATACGTATATACACAAAGCGCGCACCTTTAAAGGATTAAAGAAGACCGAGTAAAGTTATCATTTCTATAGTGAAATTGAATAATTGATGGATCTTCATGGATGTGTGGTACATTTTTGCATAAAAGCTGCCCATTTTCGAAAATGCAATTCTAGGTGTATCGTGCTACACATAGCTCCCATCAAGATGGGGATCCTGTCTGAGAAGACAACACACATTGACTATATCTGCTGTGGTTTTAAGATATTAAAATCTAAGCCCCAGTTTGGAGACGACAAGGAAAACCGAACCACACCATTTTAAAGACTAGTCCATCGCAAAAGCCAGAGCTGACAGAGCGCTTGGTTTGGATAGGAAGCTACGTACCCGGGATATCGCTGATGAGGATGGAAAGCTGCAGGACTCTTCACCCTTTACTCTGAAATTATGTCTTTTGAAAGCTGATGCTGCGGTGCAAAATTTAATCTCAGGAAAAACTGAAATGTGATCGTATTAGAGTTAGATGGAGGTGTTGAGATTTTTTTATAAATGCATATATCCATTCGCAACAGATTGCCCCGCCCCGGTCAATAGAACTCGCTGCGTGAAAAAGTGGCTATAAAGATTAGACTGAGTAATATGAGGGAAAAAGCGTAGTTGTGCGCACTTTCCGAATAACCTGCATCTACAATTAAACTTTAAAAGCGGTTTACGAAGCATTCCAGTTAGAAAAAAATATTTCATGTAACTAGTTAGGTACTTACTTTACTTGGAGTGGACCACGGCCTTAACCAACAAGCCCCTCCAACCAACTCGGTCCCTCGCCAGCTGCCTCCAGTTACGCACACCAAGTTGGTTGAGGTCGTTCTCCAATTGTGCGCGCCACCTAAGATGGGGTCTTCCTCTACTGCGTTGTCCCTCAGGAGTGGATTCGAAGACTCGTCGGGCTGGTGCGTTGTGGTCCATACGTATTTTTAGGTTTTTGACCAGGTCGACGTCGCTGTATAGCCCGTAATGTACGTCGTTGAATCTTTTCCTCCTTACTCCTTCGATACAAACTGGACCGAAAATTACTCAAAGAACCTTCCTTTCGAAGCGTGACAAGAGGTTTTCATCATCTTTTGATAAGGTCCATGCTTCTGCACCATACCAGCAGGACCGGAAAGGTCTTGTACAATATTTCCTTGGTTTTTGGAGACTGTGATGGGGCTTATTCTTAAATGCCTTCTTAGTCCGAAGAAACAGCGATTGGTAAGAGTGATTCTTCGCTTGATATCTGCGCCGATGCCATTTTGCGAAGTGATATTCAGGGATCGAAAATACCGGGTATTTTGATAATTTCATCCAAAAAAGGCCAGTAGTAGTTAAGGTTGTAAGTTAAAAAGATGTACATCTGTTTGATGCTGATGAAGCTGCCTGTCGATTCCTGTTATGCCTTTATGAACTTAACCCATTTTGAAAATGGGCAAAAAAAAAAATTGGGTCGAATGAGCCCATTTACTTTGGACCAAAAAAATAGATTGTGCAGAATAAAAAGCACTATGCACCACTAATTAAATTGGGCCACAAATACCTGTTTCATCAGCCTTTTTAAAAAAAGAGGTCAATTGGGTTCGGTCCATAGATATTGGAGCCCAGGTAGACAAAGTCTTTAACTACTTTGAAGCTGTATCTGTCCATCGTGACGTTTTGTCCGAGTCGCCGATGTTGAGAGTCCTTTCTCGTTTACAGCATACTTATACTTCGTTTCGTCCTCATTAAAAGCCAGAACCATCCTCGCCGCCTCCGTTTCGATGCTTGCAATTGCGCCACTGACAACTCGCAGGGTTCTACCAATAATGTCAATATCATCAGCATAGGCGAGTAGTTGAACGAACTTTTGAAAAATTTTACCTCTGGTGTTGGCTTGTGAGTTTCGTACAATTGCTTTAAGAACGATGTTATAGAAAGTACATGATAGCGCGTCGCTTTATCTCAAACGTTTTTTTGACATCAAATGGCTCGGTGGTGTTCTTACCGACTTTGACGGAGCAGCGAGAATTTCTCCATCGTGATCCTGCACAGACGGATGAGCTTGGAGGGGATGCCAAAACTTGACATGGCTTTGTATAATTCGTCATTAAGATCTGTCGGAGAGTGAAAATTGGGTCGATGGTTGACTTTCCTGGTCTAAAACCACACTGATATAGGCCGATCAGGTTGTTGGCGAAAGGTTTTAGGCGTTCATACGATACAGCCGACAAGATCTTATATTCGGCATACAGGAGACTTATTCCTCTGTAGTTGGCGCAGATCAGAGTATCCCCTTTCTTGGGGATGGGGCACACGATGCTGAGGTTCCATTGGTCGGGCATGCTTTCCTCCGACCAAATTTTACAGATGAGTTGGTGCATGCTCCTTATACCAAGCCATCTCCCGCTGCTTTGAAAAGCTCGGCCGGGAGGACATCCGCTCCAGCAAGCTTTGTTGGACTTAAGTTTGGATATCGCTATCGTCGCTTCGTGTAGGTCGGGTGGACGGGAGTTTTGGCTATCATCGTCCAAGCTGAACAAATCATTCTGCCTGGCAGCGGTTTGTTGGCTGTCTCCGGCGTTTAACAGCCTGCAGAAGTGTTCTTTCCAGATCCTCAGCACCGTCTGTGAATCAATCTAGTACTGTATTCCCATGCTCATCCCTGCAGGCTTCTGTTCGGGCCTTGTATCCTTGGGTGGATCGTTTTACCCTTTGGTAGAACTTTCGAACATTGTCTCTGCATTGTCCCTCAATTGATTCGACCGCCCACTTCTCGTGCTCTTTCTTTTTCTTTCTGAGAAGTAGGTGTTCCTCCCTTCTTTTTGCCCTTAGAGCTCGCAAAAAAGATCTAAATTGTAATCATCGCGATTGGGGCTGTATAATCGAGCTAACCTTCTTTCCAATTAGTTTCCGTTTTCTGTTCTTTAACCGCTTATTCCATTCTGGCTCGAGAGGTCGTCCATCTGTTATTAATTTTTCATTTCAAACGTTTGCCACACTTTTTCGCAGGCGTTATCGTAGAACTAATTGAGCTCAGATCTATGTCCTATTTTCTGCAAAATTTCTAAACTTGTCTCAACAAATAAACCGTATGTTCCATATTTTAAGAGAACCAATTGGGTTAAATTCCGTTCAGAATTCAACCCAATATATAGATTATAGAATTTATTCGACAGTTACTGAAAATAATGAATTTACTTACTTACTTACAGAAAAACACAAATTACATCTTAAAGTTTTTTCTTGCGCCACCTCTCGCGAACGTCTGACAAACATCCGAGAGTGTGACTGTCATGAAAAGCTTCTCAATTCAGCTGTTCGGACTCGGCATAAAATTGTAGGTCTCTTCCATTCTTCCCAAAATAAGAAACTAAGCTCACACAAAAACGAATGGTTGCGAGAATCAGCTCTCTTAGCTAAAGAAAGAGCATTCGTTCAGCGCCTAAAAACTCACAGCGTCTTGCGGAATCGCGTGAATTGGAAATTGTGTAAACGTGTCATGAGGGTGAGTTTTGCTAACTGTGTGCACGGGTGAAATAGGCACGCATGCGAAATTTGGCCCCTGGTTGAACTGCATTCTAAAGAAGAGAAGGGGCTTTTTTTAGCACCGGACTTTAAAAAGTGTTATCTCCCCACTACACACATTAACACTTGCCCTTGAAGAACACACAATGTCCCTGCTTAAATCAAGTAGCCCTTTGTAGTTAGTATGGTCTATCTCCTTTAAATGTTGGAAGAAGTATCTACCTTCCCAAAAGTTTCCTTGGATTTCGACTTATATTTTCATTGGCTTTTAGGTCGCAGAATCTGCAAGTGCCCGAGTCAGAAGATACCTACTTTGACGATATTCGGACCCAGCAGTGTCCTGAGTTGTTCCCTTCCTAGTTTGAGAGTTTCCCTAGACCTCTTACGATCGAATTGATCGCAAAATGCCTTGAATATGCATGTTGGATTAGTCTTGACCGCAAGTCCTGTCGCCTTTGTATTTTTCTCCTAATATCGCCCTTTATGGTGCATATTGTTTAATATCCACGTTTTACCTTCCTATCAGTTCCCCGCCTCTTCAATCAGATTGCAGTGTCCTGGCACCCAGTCTAGTCTGACCCGATTTATATACTTTAGTTATTATAACTGAATCAGAGGAACATAATATCACAACCTGCTTATTATTTTTCTTGTAACTGTCTTATCATTTTAAAAGTTGTCCTGAATCAACCTGCTGCTCTTTAAATTTCAATTATTAGCATTTTCAATAAAAGAAACATTTTTTTCTAGAAAGAAGTAGTCTCGAATAGGACAAGTGGGTGTGGCCAAAAGTATCTACAACGTTACCACAACGAATATGATAAAATAGCTATAACAATACTTGTGTACAACATTTTCATATTAAAATATAGGTACGCACGCAGTCGTCATCTCTTTAGAGAAGCACTCGTGTGTCGTGTGGTATAGCAATATAAAGAGGATACGGTGCACAATCAAAAACAAATATGTATTAAATGAGAGAATATCCCACCATAACCTCAAATAACTTATTAAACCAAACGATTCTCTAATTGGCTACTTAGCTTGGACATAAAAAAAAAGGAAAAAAATGTTGCAAGAAATAAAATTGTCTGTTTAATTATTATTCTACTTTGACAACGGGGAGCGATACCATACCGGCCGGCGACAGGAGATTTAATAGTTTCAATAATGAATTATACGATGTTAATATATATCTTGTTAACATGTCCCTTGTAATAAGGATGTGCGTTCCAGCCAACATGTTGACATAAGGTTTTGTAATATTTTGTGTCATAAAATTATAATGAATCCTCAATTTTCAATTGCATTTTGTATATTATTTCGAAGTTATATATATACGAGGACATTTATGACAACAATTTAAGGATGCGACTGTTCTTATACAGTGAGGGTGGCCAAAGATCAGTAATTAAATTATTAATACGCGACGGAATGTTACCCGCGGGGTATAAAGTCGCTCGGGTGTAATATTCTGCAACCATCCATATTATTATAGGCTATAGGTATTTGCAACAAATTTTTGTTATATGGCTTTAGTTGTTAATGATAACAATTAAAAATATTGAAAACGTTTAGCGGGCCGACATTGAGAGGCCGCAGTTGTTTACCAACAGCTGTTGACCTGTGTTATATAGTTGGTCGTTAAGATGTATGTATGGATCAAGTTTTAACAGTTCTGGCTAGATGAAGTTGACGGTTAACCTTTTCAGTGGATTTCGTTCGAAAGAAAAAGCTGTAAACTGTACTGTACTTGACCAGAATTACGCAATAAAATCTGGTCTTCCTAAGAAAAATTGGTAAAGATACGGTTTATATGTTACTTAGCGTCCTATAAACGTTTCCAATATTGACATTGCTAAAAGTCAAGCCCGCATTGTAACACATGTAAGCTCAAAGATCGGCAAATTTTAAGAATTCAATTAAAAAGGGCAGTTAAAGCCATATCGAGTCAGCCAAGCAGGAAGTTTATTTGTGTCACCAGTCGGGGATCGAACGCGATTTTACTACACTCGGGTCATGAACAAACACCCTAAACACTGCACCACGTCTGCCAACCAAAGGTTTACTGGAATCTTGGAAAAAAATTTAACCTCATTTAAAAGGCTTCATTGGTAGACCGTCAGAGAAAGGTGCCTTAAACTTAAGTGCAACTTGACTGAACTATTGACCATTCATTTTTGACTTATTAGTTATTAGTTATTACCCTCTCCACGCATGATGCGCACACTTAGCCCCGGTGCACACTTGCGTTTTTTAACGCGCCGTGCCGCAGCGGCAAAATGACGCATATGTGCACTGCTCAATAACAAACAATGTACTGAAAGCCATCTCGGGGAAACCTGTGAGTCTTTTTTCCTGCAAGAATGACGCACGGTGCCGCAGAGTCATCGCACGTGTGCGTGCACCACTCAATTTATTTGTGAAATGTGAGTAGTGCAACTGCAAGACGCAAATGGGGTAACACTGCGACACCGCGCATTTAAAATGACGCATGCACCGGGGCTTAGGAGCAAACGGTGATCTAACAAATCCACAAATTCCTCGCCCTTCGTGAGCCGACTTCGCTGTTTTGAAGAATCTGCGGACTGGCAGCAGCAGTAACAAATAGTTGACGACTGACGTAACAAGTCTGTATAGGTACCTTTTACCACCATTCATTGGATAGTGGAGCCGAATCAATGAAATAAAATAAGAAGAGCTATGAGTCAAACATAACAAGATAAGGGTTGAAGTCAAAGTTTTTTGAAACCTACCTAGCATTGATAAGCACGGTCGATTTGGTTATTGGTTTTCTCGTTTGTAGAGAATCAGTTTGTTATGCGTATCTTTAGCCTTGGAAATGTAGTGCAGCTTATCACTGATTTGTGAACACAGTGGCTCAGTTGTTATAGTGTGCTGGACTACTGACGGATCCCAGGTTCAATTCTCGAAAGTACACAACTTACATCTTAAGGGTTTTTTTACTGCGCCATTTCACTCGAACGTCTTACAAACATCCGAGCGTATAACTGTCCTGAAAAAGCTTATCAATTTAGCTGTTCGGACTCGGCATAAAATTGTAGGTCTCTTCCATTTGTCCCATAAATAAAAATTCACACAAATGAATATGGTTGTGAGAAGCTACGCCTAGGGTGCCTAACGGTCCTGTGGCGCCACCAAAAATGCTGTCATGAAACTTCGAAGTCAAAATACCGTCCTTTGAATAAATAATAAATAAGAAATATGTTGGCTCCTACTCGTACAGGACCATGCTCGTAATTGAGATACTGGAGTTTAAAGCCTCTGGTCACACATACCCCTAATTTCTCCTTTGGTTGTAGTAAGTTTTATTTCCGGTCTTTTGCACTGACTCCAAGTCTAACATATCCAACTCGTTTTTGAAGTGAATTCCAATGATACATTTTCCCATTGAACTGCGGCTCTGATCCCTGAGACATAAACTATAACGCTCTCCATCCCAGCTCAGCTGCAGAACAGAAAAGATTAAAACAATTCCTAAGCAAATTCGCTTCGAATGAACTTTGTTCAAGATCGCTTTGCAACTTTAATCAGTTCGACTGTCACGTACTCCCATGATTATGACATTTTTTTTGTTTGCTCTCTTGTCTTAGTTCTGTTCTATACGTCTTCCCCCGTTTTGTGGAAAAACAATTGCTTTAGTAAAGCACTTAAGCGAATGATTAAGATAATTCATTCCACCTCCTTGGGCTTCGCCACTCCCTGTCAAATGGTATTTATGTACACACTACGAGTGTATAAAATATTTCCATCACATATTTTGAAAATGAGATACAACTCGGCAACAAGACCAAAGTCCTTAATGAAAACGAGGGATGACACAACAGTCAACAGTGGCTCAAGTATTTTTAATAAAAAAGTGGAAGAGGGAAAGGAAAAGTTTTTTGTTTTTTTTTTTGTGCCCACATCCCGACTTATTACCGAGAAAATTAAATTAATGAGCAGAGTAGGACGAAGGCGATGATGAACTTTTTTTTTGCCATTCATTTGGCCGATGCGAGAGGAAGTGACAACTTTCCGTCCGCATGTGTGTGCGTGTGGCTTAAAGTTATTATTATTCAGTTGTAGTGGAGAATTTCCAGGGACAATTTTCAATTAAAACTAGAAATGGAATATTTTCCTTCCATATTTCCATAATTATTCTGCGGAATATTCATGATTGTATTCATTACGAGTAGTCGCGCAGTATACTACGCAATTATCGCCGCTTGAGTTGAGCTATATCGCAACGATTGAGACTAATTAATCTCGAGTGTGTCTCAGCGACTCTTGAATCGATTTGACCTTGTTCGGTGAGGTATTATTGTTTCAGCTAATCGTGATCGATAATGGCATATGAATTTTAGACCACATCATCCAGAGTCATCCTGTTCACCAAGCACCCACGATGCTGTAAGAAAAAAAAAAAACACCCAGAGCAGGGTACCTTACCTATACCTACCTGCAAAAACGAAAAACAATCTCGATATCATGTGAAGCGATTTTTTGTTTTTGTGCTGGCCTCTTTTGCGCGAGTGCATATTGATTCCTTGCGTATATTTAAAGTGGAAAACTGATCATCAGCAACTGATACGGCAGCGTGTCCATGGTGTGCTCTTGTACAGCACTCCACCGCTACCATACAATTGAGCTCATCCTTATGGCATCCGCGCAACCTTGTGCACATCCGTTCATCAGCAGTAATGCACTTTACAAGCGTATAGATATCCTCTATGGGAGCGAATTCGCGTGCTGCTGGGTTTTTTCTTTTATTTTCCCACTGCCAGCCCATTCATTTTTATCCACTCACGCACATGAATTTGATAGCCAAGACGAAGAAGCAGAGCAAAACAAGAGGAGATATGCATTCCTTCCTCGTGGCACGGAATCGATCTCATTATCAGTTGAGAGCCTGTTAGCCGGGGCATTATTAACCCAAATAGCCAAGACCACAAGTGGAAGTATAGTGTATGGTGATGCGTGCACACCAATAATTCACGGCTTCATGAGCCAGCAGCTATAACAAGCTTCTCTGTTGTTTACTTTAGGGTCGAGGGAACTCCTCTAAGTATGCAGATTGTATGTAAATTAAAGACTTGGACCATTTCACACCTGAACATCATCAGCGGTGTGCGGTAGGACCGTGAAGATGTGCGGTTTTGTGCCCTGCGGGCGTACGTTAAACACGGTAGCCAGAGATCGCCATCATGCGATAGTGAGTATACTTCCATACAACATTAAGCGAACATATGTCATGCGTGTTGTATTGGAATTTTGTCGGTCGGTACTTAACTTCTTGGCTTACATATTGAGGTTCAACATTTTTGGATGAAAATGTTTAAAAAACCGATTTGAGGTATAGGTACCTCGTGATTAGAGCAATTTTTTTTGACAGATGCTAGGGATCCAAGGTTCGATCCCCCTTCTCGTTACGCACTCTTTTAAAAAAAAACCAACATTTTCGAAGTCACTACGACCAACAGTTCATGCAGTTCATGTATTCATGTTTGTATTATGTTGAAATGATTTTCTGATTCATTATACATACATAGTTGAGAGAATAAATGTTGAGTATATGTATTTCAAAATATATGCTTTTCTGAAAATTTCGCAAATTTTTCAACGAAACGCTTTTGTAATGAAACATCCTCTTCATTACATGTTCTCACTACCTATAACACTCGCCGCCGTCACAGAAAGAAATATTCCACTGTACCTCCCCCAAAAATAGAATCCACGCCGCCACTGCATATTCCAACTTGGAAACACCATCAGGAGTGTTGGGACTTGAGAGTAGGCAAAAGGTGGTATATTGGGAAACCAAAAAGTGGTAGAAAGTCGTCGATTTTTAAAACATACCGTAAATGCCACAAAAAAAATGAATTAACGTTTTTTTCTGCTAACAGCGACACCCCCCATGCTTTTCAAGAGTCAGCAAATCAAGGAAACTACATTTATTAGAAACTTGTAAAGGCATACAAGTCTGCATTTTCAAAGGTTCAATCTTTTGTATTTGTTTATCTTGATGTACTTTCTCTGAGTTTCGGCTTTAAAAAGGACGGTCGGCATCGGTGAATTTGCGGACTGAACTCCTTAAAATTTACAGAGTTTCGATTCGATTTTAAAGAGGGTGGGTGGGGTCGTCAGGCAATCTTAGGTATTGGCTCGGTATAAATAAATAAATAAATAGGTGGCGCAACCATTCGTTTTGTGTGAGTTTCTATTTTGGGACGAATGGAAGGGACCTACAATTTTATGCCGAGTCCGAACGGCTGAATTGAGAAGCTTTTCATGACAGTCATACTCTCGGATGTTTGTCAGACGTTCGCGAGAGTTGGCGCAGTAGAAAAAACTTTTTAAACTTTTAATTTGTGTTTTTCCAGGGATCGAACCTGGGATCCCTCGCACAGTAGTCCAGCACCAGCACACTAACCACTGCGCTACTGCGCCCACATTTGGCTCGGTATAGTTCCTGTGAATATTGGTCAAAATTGAACAAAGTGGCGTGGCGCCTCCCAATAAAAAACATCTTTTATGGGGTTAAACTCAATGACGTTATAACTCGATAACCGCTGGGCCGATGTTCATGATTTCTATAAAGTCAGCAAGTTCCCAAAATAAGTCGGGATTTCGATAAAAGTCCCTCCCCCCCACCCCTGAGTGGACTTAAGTGCTAGAAGTCCCATCACTGCCATCAGCCCACCAAAACAATATTCAAGTGTACAGACAAAGACTCCCGCTGCATTGGAGTTGATTCTCATCAACTACCGAATGTATTTTGGAAGGTGAACGCTCTGCCAGAGTTAGTAACCAAATAGCAGCAATTGACGAACCACGTCGCTCTGCCCCCCCCCCCCCCCCCCTCCCCTTGCCCGACGCTCACGCGTTGTCGTAGAGCTCGCTATCTCAACCCGTACTCCGACGCTCACGCCTCACCGTAGAGCTCGTTCTGCTCCTCTGTAGATTGTAAGTTTAGGTATCGCTTCATTGTTAAAATAGTTTTAAGTATAGTTAGGAAGAAAACCTGAATAAAATTATTGTACCTTTTCTCTAAAGTTTGTGTTTCTTTGGAAAGCCTCTGGATCCGGCGAGTTATACCTCAGCCATCGACAAAAAGCACATCACGCTTTAATGATGGAACTTGTATTTTCATTCAATTCATATGGTTCGGTCAAAAATTACTCACCGAAGTTTCTATACGTTGCATCGCAACCACTCTATGGACCCGATTTTGACGATTGAAGTTGGAAAGCTTTCAGGAGGGAGCAGTACCTTCTAGAAACATCCACCGAGCAGAGTTTCGCTGCGCAGTAAGGCATTACTTCGCTCTGTATATAAAGTCTTAGCATAGATACTCTATCAAGGACCATTCACATGAGAGCGACCAACTATCTACGAACGAACGAATATTCGCAAGTTTTGACAGTCCGTTCACATGAACACTTTTCTTGGTCGCGGCAGTTCGCGAATTTCAGCCATCAGTCTCTAATTTGAGGTTAAATACGAACGAATGTTTTATTCGCTCGTCTGTGGAATGCGGTTCATGTGGATTACGAATAAACTTTGAAAATTCGGGCCAAAGTTGTTTTCGTTCGCGGCAAAAAGTTTGAAATTCGAAATTTTGTTATTTAAACTATTTAAAAATTTGTTTTCTTAATACATTTTGATGGGATAATTAATTATCCTGTGGAATAGTTAAATGTGGAATTTTTTGTTTGAATGTATCAAAAGTGGTTAATTCGTTCGTTCGCTCTTATGTAAACGGTCCTTTAATTGAACAATACGTTTTACGTTGGCGGTCTAAATACATAATAGCGCTGAGTGAATTCGTAGGTAGGCATAGCTAGGGGAAATTCTTGCATAAGACTGACTAAAACCCTCCTTCCTCCTGCCCTTGTTCCTTAAAACGACTGCTGTCAAATTGTTATGGCTACGCACTTTATTCACATTATTATGTTATTGTGTGAACTGTGAGGAATAAAAACGTAACCAGGTAACATAGCGAGGTAACTTTGTCAAATAAATATGTCTACTTAGGCACAATACTTGACACTTTGGGCTGAAATTGTGTGCTTAAATATGGTCTTGCGAAACGAAGAATTTTTACTTCGTTGTTTCGAAACATAAGATCCTAAATGGGATAACGAATTAACATCAGAACATCGCCAGGCCTAAAATGTGTATTAGAATGCTACTTGGGACGTTTCTAATCGTCGCATCGCAATCCCTCTATAGGTCTATCTAAGACTATTGGTCTATCTTCCCTGTAGATTGATTTCATATCCTTTGGAAAAATTATTACTCTTTCTATTCAAGCTTGATATTTTTAACTAAAGTTCGGGATTCCTGATTTTTGTCATCGAAAGTCCTTTGTAGTTCGGTGGCTAAGATATCAACCTTCTTATCCTTATTCCATAAGACTTTGTGTTTGCTGTGGCTCATATTAGAGCCGCGTACATGAAGATAGAGGTGCACTGAATTAGTCTCCTTTGCTGAGTTGGTCCTCAAATATTCATCATTATTCCGCGGATGAAGCCCCACACCCTGAGAAGCTTTGTTGCTCGTACTGCAAGGTGTTTCTATAAGCCTCGCGTCAATACTCATGTGACCTGATTGACGGTTACTGACTAGAAGTACCTACTGCTTCCATTTAATTTTCGTCAAATTCTAACTCAACTGTTGCGATCCACCGTCTCACTTTTTGAATACACGCATTTCCAATGGCCTCTCTTTCTTTTAGGTGTTTCGACGCCACTCAGCAGAGCCCATAATTTTTGGTAGATATCATTTGGGATTCCGAGTCTTTGCACCCAAAAAAAATTAAAAAATTGTTGGAGGTCCATATAGGCACCCTAGACCTAGCTTCTTACAACCATTCGTTTGTTAGTGTTTTCTTATTTTTTATTAGAATGGAAGGGACCTACAATTTTATCACGAGTCTAAAAGACTTGAGAAGCTTTTTCAGGACAGTTAATACTCTCGGATGTTTGTCAGAAAAAAATCTTAAGTAACTTTGTATTTTTCCGAGGATCGAAATTGGGCCCCTCGCATTCACACAGTAGTCCAGCACACTTATCACTTATTAGCCTTGATATTCAATAGGACAGGACCGAATACCGATCTTCCACCAAATGTTTGGTACCGCTTTACTTCGTCGTCGGCGTCGATGTCGAAGAGCAGAAACGTTTTGTCAAATTAGCTCAGTATTATATTAATTGCTAAACATGACACCATATCATTGACTTTAAGTAGTTCTGCATTGATAAGTTATAACTCATAACAGATAAGCGTAACTCTAATTTACATCAGCAACACTGGTGACTGCGAATTGTAATACATATTTCGGAGAGTCGCATTTTACTTTTGACAACTTTTGAAAATTCAGAATGTCGCCTTATCCTCTGATACACTATCGCTATATATCTCACATCACATTTCAACGATAAACTCTAGCAGCGACGTGAATTGTTAACCCACATGAAAAACAAGTCAACGATAAACCCAAAACAATTTCCCATCGTTGCACTGCTATGCCATATGCCCATATGGACACATTTGGCAGTCCCTGCATCCAATTGTTGCAACATTTCATTTCTCGTATCGCACACATATGGATTTGATCCCAGCCCACATAGATACAGCATCAAGTTGAGCCCCACACCGGTAGTGGTGGCACAAAGTGTTAAATGGGGGACCCATTAAGGCTCATTTGGAATCGGACACGTCCGATTAAAATCTCATTTCTCACCTTCGAAGGTGGCTGCTGGATCTTGCTGAGCTTCGACTATGTCGATGAGTAGTGGCTTCAAGGGACCCCAGTTAACCGTCCGTTCGACGAGTATACGGGGGCGAACTGTGCACATGCATGGGTTTGTGTGTACCTCAAGTATGCTGCCTGGTGGTCTGGCTACACACATGGTGATCATGGGGTACTTCGCGCTTTGCTTTTTTTCCTCCTTGCCTATGGTCAATAATAATAATCCAATCGAACGAGGATTTGCTTGGAATCGATCGGAATCCAATGCGATAATTTGGCTACTTACCGTCGCCGTACTATGGGAGAGAGGAAGTCAAAACCATTTCTGTGGCCGCCGGTTTTTCCATTTTTCATTTGGGAATCTTTCCGAGCTATGCACAGCAGCTGCTCCCCCAACTCTGGGATACGTATACTCGCAGTGGCTCTGGCAATTTAATCTAAAAATAAATATTTAACTTGGCACGGTGTTGTTCGATTCGCCGCACACATTCGAACGAGATACAATTGTATAATACTAGTTCACACCCAGGATTGCAGCCAGCAGCGTAGGGAAGATTGCATTCTCTCGCGCCCCATATTGTGGTGCTCCTGTGGCTGCCCACTTAGGCCGATGCTGGAATGAGATATCTCTTCCGCAAATGGTTATTAAACGTAATAATATTAATTTGATTGATTTTATGCTCGCATTGGAATTTTAATTCGATTGTATGTGTACACAGGCAAAGAAGAAGAAGAAGCGTTTTATTGATTTTTCATTTGGATAAATATTTGCCATCGGGTTGTGGATATACGGATGCGCTACAGTTGGTGAGTTTTTTTTTTTTTTTTGTAAATCGGTCTATCACCTTATATTATGTACAGTACATACTTTTGTGCGAGTGCAATATTTAACAGAGGCATTACTCGATGTCTTTTAATTTTTGCAATGAAAACAACAACAACAACTTTAGGTTCCATGACAAAAAACAACAACGCTCAACAAATGCCCTTAATCATTTGGGCTGGCGAAAATACACAGCCATTGTACTCCATTTACTAGTACACCATAAGGAGGCCTGGACATTTTAGACATAAAGAAAGACGTTCTATTAAAGTAGACCCACGTTCATTCTCCGTTGTTACTTTTGCGGTTTGCTTACAGTCATGCCTTTTAAACGCATGCTCTGAAACAGAGTGATGATTCGGGTATCTTTCGGTTATAAGGTATGCTTTTTATATATAAAACTATAGAAACTTTCTCTGTTACCTTAAAGCGCCAAAACTACTACATATAGAGATTTCAATGAATATTTTTAAAAATGTTTTTTTTCTCGTAGTATTGCTGGTGTGACCCGTAGAGATCGCATCAGAAATACCAGAATACGTGAGGAACTCAATGTCGAGCAGCTACTTCTCTGGACGGGGCGATCCATGCTTCGGTGGTTTGGTCATGTAAAACGCATGTCCCTGACCAGGATTCCACGACGTGCTATATGGAATCCGTACCATCGGGTAGGCATCCTCTAGGTAGACCAAGGATGAGATGGTTAGATCAAGTCCATAATCTTTCCTATACCCGTATGGGGAATGCCCTTGATGATTTGGAGTCGATATTGGAGAATCGAGAGCTATGGAGGGTCCACTTGAGCAACCTACACCCGCGACCCACTTAATGGACAAGCGGACCATTGAAAATAATGATGATGATGATGTTTTTTTTTTAAGACCTTGATATAGTTTTAGGCTATATCATTCATAGCCATGTGTTTTTAACTAAAATGTATTTTTCTTCCTAAGCCTATAGTTAAAATAAAATAGGTATATAGATACTTATTAAAATAAAAATTATAGATAAAAATAATTGACGCAAGAAATATACTTGGATAATTTATTCAAATTTTATTATTTTAAGTTGGGCACATCCACTTGGCTTGGCTTCTAAATATCAACTGTGTCATTACCTATATATTTTGTACTCAGAACATGGAGGGGTGATACAGTGGTCTCCCTCTATTGAGCCGTTCTTCCAGTGCTACCGCTTTAAAATAAAAGTTGTTTTGTTCTTAAGGTGCTAGTACACGATATGTAGCACGCCTCATATATATGTGGCTCTGACGTCAACAGAGAGTGCACAAAGAGAGCTTGGACAAAACAATGCGGCCTTGGTGTTAACCCCCAGAAAACTGAGCTTGTCCTGTTCCAAACAAGAGAATAATACCACTATTCTAGCCACCAACTCTCGAGGGAATACCTCTAAAGGTGACGGATAGGGCGAAATATTTAGGAATGATTTTAGACAGAAAGCTTAACTGGAAGCCGAATGTCAATGAAAGAGTGAAAAAAGCAGCTAATGCTTTCTACGCATGTAACCGCATCTTTGGCAGGAGTTGGGGACCAAACCCCAAAACAATCCTGTGGATGTACACGGCAATCGTGCGGTCTGTACTCACATATGGCAGCGTAGTCTGGTGGCAAGCCGCGGGCAAGGCGACCAATCTCAAGTCTATGACAAAAATACAAAGACTAGCATGTATAGCATGACCTACAAGAATTTTTTGATGTCTCACTTTCTGATCTTTACAGGTTTTTGAGGATATCAGGATGGCTGGACAGCTTCGAGTAATCGCTAAAAGAAGGGACACGAGGCTAACCATCCCAACATCACTGGTTAACCTCCACCAAAAAAGGGCATCACAATGGGTCCACCAGGACCTAAGTTTGGCACCCGTTAACCTAACCTAACCTAAGAGAGCTTGTACACGGCATGTACCCATTGGGACCATTCGCTGACGTCAAAATTACGTCAGTGCTACATATATATGAAGCGTGCTACATATCGTGTACCAGCACCTTTAATCGTAGTTCTGCTTTGAGGTGGTGATTATGGAAGCTTCCTTTGTTCGTGTAGTATAATCAACAAGGACGAAATGCGCAGATAGATGGTGAAATTAAATAAGACAACTGGAAGTGTTGTGGGGTGAATACAAAATGAGTGCATTTTCCCAGGTATTGAAACTGTATTTATAGTTTTCTCCATTTTTGTGGTTCCCCTTAATTACTATTTCTTAGAAAAAGACTGGAAAGAGAAGCATGCCATGTGCATATTATGCCAATACAATCAAAAGGCATCAAAGGACGTTTCGGCCACAGCTAGTAGGTATAGGTACCCATAAGCGCCTTGCATGTAGCTAAAGTATAAAATGTTAAAAAAAAAACAAACCAATTCCAGCCATCTTATTAATGACAATTGTAGAACAGTGCATAGTAATTCAGAAAATGGCATCAACTATATATTAACTCACACCGAAAAAAAATGTTTAAAAGATTACCCGGAGTGCATAATATGATTTCCATTTTTTTTTTTGTCTTTTTAGGTTTCAAGTCAACAAGTCCAATTCCAATACCCCACTAACCCAGTTTCAGTGGAATTTCCGATATGTTAATCTAAAAAAAAAAGAAAACTCCTTTCTACTTATATGACTTGTATAAGGTGTGCTAAAATTGACAAAAGTCAGGTCATACCTTCTGCTAGTCCCCTTGTCCCCACTCATACTCACTGATTAATGAATTTATTTAAAAGGTGTGGTGCGTTCTTATCGTACTGCCATGTCAAGAACATAAGTATATCGAAGAAAACAGAATTATGTTAACAATACCTTATCTGTCAGGTGCATTTGCCGATAACATAGATTGAGAACCTTTAGGGTCTGTTTAAAAATTTTTTTTATAAGGTGTTACAGCAATTATAATGTGTGAATAATTTCTATCAATTTGATTGTTGGACAGTTTTAACTTGTTCGAAGTCTATTGAGTCATTTCATTTAACTTGAAAAGTGTGTAATGCTTTTTATTGGGAGTAGGTTAGGTACTACAATAAAGAAATGGATTTGGCATATTGATTGTTATCACTTTTATGGGCTATGGTACATATTTGCTAAATATTGTGTATTTTGTAAAATGTTTGCTTCGATTTTGATACAATCATGGGAGTTAACTTATGTGTAATCTCACTTTTAATGCGCAAGGTGTTGAGGCGCTTGTGTTGTGTACGCGATCGGTTACGTACGACGCAAAGCCGACAGCGGTATGAGGAATGGCTTAGGTATTTAACGTCAGTTGCTATACGTTTATTTATTGAGTGGAATCAAGCCCGGCAAACGTATATCAGGCTGATGAAAGCTAATTTATTCGTCTAGATGCGGACTGTCATAGAACCTTCACTTATATACATATCGAAGGCTTAAAACTTCTTCAAATTCACACCCAAATTGTAATGAAATGCTCCTTTCGGCATAAGGAAATCCCGCCGCCACTATAGCGAACGCTCCTTCTGGCACCATAAAATTACGCCGCCACTGTGCACTGCATTTTAACATAGCAACATTCTAGGTATACAACTGAGCACCCAACCATAGCTGGCTTTGATATACAAACTGTGAACGGTAGGGAACCTCTTTTAGAACGAAATAAAATAGCAAACATGTTCCAGCGAATTAGGATGGGCCGGTTGGGCTGACGATATGCCAATAATCCCGAGATTCTGATTCTGTTCGTCCGTAGAAGGCAAACTCGCCTTTAATTGAGAAATTCACTGGTAGCAGAGTGTGAGTGACAGTTGGGAAGCTCTTGTCATAGTGGCGATTGTACCAATACTGCCTGCGTACTCATAAGACCTTCCGGTACTGGAGCTGACGAAATTTTCTTGGTGAGAACTTATATTGGGAGAGTAATCAATCGGCTAGGCGGTGCCCATGGTGTAGTAGTCAGAGTCATTGCTTGTGACCCGAGCGGCGTTGGTTCGAGCCCCGGCGGGGGACAGCAATACTCTGCCACCGACCATAAAGAGAAACTAATAATATCAGAGTTTCTTCACCACTACACCAAAAAAGAGGTTTCTGCTTGGTTGGTAGTACAATGGACCGAGATTCGTCGGAGTGCTCCAGGATTTGAAATCCCCTTTAAAAAGAAAAAAAAAAAAGTTCAATCGTTCGTCTGCCTATCTGGCAATATCGCACTCCTCGTATAGGCCTGTCTGTCGAAGACTCTTATTAGAGTGCCGCTGTCCGATTGAGGCTTTACCATTAACCCGGAACCACGTTCGCCGTTGGACCCCTCCCAAGCGACGCTCATCGTTTCTGCTACCTGAATTCGGATCCAGTTCCCCGTTGGACCCAACCGGCGTTAAGTAGTTCTTAAGTTTTAATCATAAGTAAATTTCTGAATAAAGTTATGCCTCTTATACAAAGTAGGTAAGTTTTTCTTTGGGAAGACCTTGGATTCGACGAATGATATATTATATACCCCTGCCTAATTGGGCCAGTCTATTGCGTGAACTATGTTACAGATGTTACTAGCCCACTTCGGGGATGTGGGAGATATGAAAGATACGACAGATACGTAAGATATTCTGTCATCTTCACCACACCGTTCATTCAGTCTTGCCAATTTGTTTCCCGTAAGTCCTCCTTCTGAGGCGCTAATGTTAGGCTTCTAACGCACATTCAGCAAGTTAATTGCAACAGAACATTATAGTCTTGCTATTTTCTTCATTTCATTCACCATTCGCCTCTAAGTTTAAGTTTAGTTGGTCAGGTTCACCAGATAAATAAGACCAGTTATACCTACCCGGTGACTATCAAATGGAGTCAAAATAATTGATGTGCGATGTGACATATAAGACAGTTCCAGCGACTCATCACAGCCAAGTTGAATCCAACTTGGGGAATTTCGAACTATGTATGGGGAAAATTTTGCTTAAGGCCAGAGTTATTCGCGTCGGGAATAGGAGTATTCAGTTTGTAAAATGAGCTTTTTTCATCCTATTGAACCCTAGCTGACAAAAAATGACAAAAAAAAGCTGCAAGCTAACAAAGGACTCCTGAATTGAACTAACTAATCAGTAAATCAGCGAAGAAGAAAATGTAAAGATACGCACCATCTCGCGAACTCTCTGAAATCTTAAAATTGCCTCTGAAGTTTTTTAATCCTTTCGAAATCTCCAGGTGGTATTCTCTAAAAAAACGAAACGAAAGCATTGGCAGTTAAAAAACGAAAGAAATTATACAAAAGCGAAAATTTACTCCATCTTACTGATATGGTTTTTTTTTTTCTCTTTTCAATCATTTAAGGAACAGTGCAGTTAAAATTGCTTGCTTTTAGGATCATATTTTGTACAGTTGTTCTTTTTGCATAGTGCAACCATTACTGTTCCATCAATGTATCTTTCTTTTGACATTTCAATTGTTTGGAATGGTTGGCTTTTGGTAAAGAGTTTTCCAATGAGAGGTGTTATTGTGAATGGCCCCCTATTTCGGTAGCTGTCACTTTTGAAGCTTTTATTTTTTGACATTTGACATGTAAAAAATACGCCATTACTAAAAATCGAACGATATACGCTTCAACAACGCATTGAAATTATTAAAATTCACTACAAAAATGGTGAAAATCTTGTAGTTACAGTTCGCCAAACTAAAGAATTTTTTGGTCGTCGTAAAGCACCTTGTCGGACCGCAATACAGAAATTGGTGGAAAAATTCGAGCTGTTGGCACAAGTTAGTGATGTGACGTCGCACGTCGCTCAAGAACAACTGACAATATTGCTGCTGTAGCTCAAAGTGTTGAAGCAAACCCAGGTTTGTCCATTCCTCGTCGTTATTTGGAATAATTGGGAATTCCACAAGCGTCATTACACCGTATTTTGCATAAAGACTTGGGTCTTAAGGCTTATAAAGTTCAGTTAACACAAGAACTCAAGCCGGCCGATAATGAACAACGCCGCCAACAGCCCAGCGTCGATTCAAGACTTCAAAGATAAAATTCCATTTGGTTATGGAAAATTGCATGAAAAGGATATTGTCCTCTAAGCGTGCTCGTGGTAGCCATTTGGCTGATGTTGTTTTTTTATTATTAACGGCATACCTTCCTCTTTATTATGAAATAAACATCCGATCATTTATCTCAAAAAATGACATTTTTCTTTGAATACCAAAATAACACCTCTTACTGGAAAACCCTGTATAGAAAAGCCGCAAATTGGATTTAGCTGTTGAAAGAATTAAAAAAAATAAAAAACGTCAATGTAAAGCTATCGTTGTTTTCCTTACGCACGAAACGAAAATGCCTTTCGTTTTCAAATTACATGAAGCAAAATGTTGATACAAGCAAAAACGATTCAATGGTTTTTATCTTACAGAATCTCACTACTGATTATCTATGCAATCAATTAAAATGAAGCAATATCAGGTAGAAGTCATGGCACTTGACACACTGACTATGAATTAACATTGTTTTGGACCTTTAACCAGGAACATCTATTGTTGATATTCCACATGCAACTATTCACAATGCAAAAGTACGACCATTTTGATGCCTAATCTGTCAAAATTATTTAATGTCAAAGAAGTCTGTTTTGTCATCAAACCGTTTTCGGTGTAATATAAATCGATTCGCTTGGGTAGATCGTGGTCTAAGTCATTAATATCTGCTTCTCAGTCATAAACTACCACATATTTCTTAACAAGAATATATTTCTAATGATTAGGGTACTATAGATCACAAGACTGTGCAATAAATACCGTAGGTATACTGGAATTTCCAAATATCACCAGTATTCACCAAAATATCACGTTTTATCAATTTCATAATTTTTCTAAAAAAAAATAAACAAATAAAATCCAATCATTATCGAATTGCGAAATCGTAAAGCAAAACACTGAAGGAAGTGCCTTCAAGAAATTATTAGCAAAACTTTGGGTAATTCCAATTCCAAGCTCTTTCGAAAATTGTCATTGACAGGTACTGCTGGCTGCAGATATTTATCTCATTCATAGATTTCTATAATATTCGCTTGAAGACACCCCACGCCAAGTAAACACTGCCAACTATAGCGAGAAGCTCGCCATCGCCACAGGAAAAAAAAAAGGAAGTCCATTGCAAAACGAAGTAAATTCCAAACTCCGATCGAAATAATAATTTTTAAAAGGGAAAAGGGAATCTCACACACACAGAGAGACGGTATTGGTAGAGCACACCATCGCGGACCATGGAGGTGGTTGGCATTGCTATTGCACCGCAGTGTCAGCAAGATCAGCGCTGCAGCAAACAGCAGCTAAAATATGTGATCGAGTGCGCGCTGACGTCGCGTCGTCGTCGCCTCTATCGCAAGCGTATATAATGTAGCTGGCAGAGATTTTTATCGGGTATCGCGAGATTGAAGTAGCAAATCTTATCGCTCAATGATCTCGTTGACTGTAAACTGCTCCATCGGATAATTGCACTTGGAGGAGCTGAAGTAGCTGGAGTCGCTAAAGTCGAATATGCAACCATATCGCACTGTTGGCAGATGGGAAGCGTATTGGTACGATGCAGCTGGACTTTCGAAGAATTGCAAAAGAATTCGTGCTGTTAGCATAGTTCCGCATGATGAAAATTAATGACATATTGCTGATGATATGTTTTGTCACTTAAGTGTTCCCCAGTGATTGATTCGTCATTATTAGTAAAACAAAGCGCACGACTGGGTCACACAAAACTGAAGGTTTGTCGTCATTTGTTTATGCGCTGGAGGGGTGAAATCTAGGGTACTACTATCCTGCGCTAGAAATAATGCACGACTTCATGCCTCCTACATCGTTACTTGCTAAAACAGCTCCCCAGTCCTGTATTTCTTCGATTAGATTTTGACATCATGTCTTTTGTATGCTCCAGAGTAATTTGCTTGGTCTCTCGGTATTTTATCTTTTTGCCGTAGATCCAACATGATCCTCGCAATAATAGTGCTGGCGGCGCCGGTGCCCTATGCTTCTCCTTGGGGTTGCTGTACTGCTCATTTCTTGTTCTAACGCATTTCTGACTTCGTATTTTATGAATTCTGGTTTTGGCTTTACAATGACGGAAAAATGGACCATCTGCAATGCAATCTCCTATACTTCTGGAGGTATTCACTGAAGCAGCTTCCAAGACTCGTTAGAATTTGGGTAAGGTAGAAGTTAACCTGAGAATGACTTCTACTTCTCGACTCTCCACTCAGCTGTTGACATTCTATCTTGGGAGTTTCTTGGTTGGCCCTTCCCTTTGGGTTTTTGCCTTTGTATTTTGATGCAGACCGTCTTTGTCTCCAGGCATTCGTGCTTTGATACTGCTCTTGTGTGCGCTACATTTATCCTTCTTCTATCGAGTCAATAATTTCTGCCAATTTCCATATGGAGGCAGATTTCTTATTGATTACTTTGGTCGCCCAATATTTTTCATAAGCCTAGATATCGAGGTAACCGCCCGGTTGACCTTCACACTGCAGCGTACTCTAGATACTTTATACCTATACATGGCCTTGAATCGATGGTGTGTTCTCCTGTCTGTATGATAATTCGCTCCACTTAGTGTGAACAGCCTCCGTAGTGTGATCTGCTAGTTCCAGACCTGATGAGCGAAGCCATATCTTCAAGTTCTATAGATGACGGTGTTGCAGTATGGCGTCAACTGTCAAGTCACCCCATCTGGCGTTGTAGATACCGCTCGCATCGTCGTGTCCGACTATGTCTATACTCCTGTTGGGCTCCACATTCGTAACACTCCGTCGTACATAATATTGCACAAGGCTGGTCTCAGAACTGACCCCTCTGGGACTCCACATCATAGAAGACAGTTCTTGCATGAAGATATTGCCAAATAAAATCTTGCTTTCAATTTTATCTTTTCTAAGCTCTACTTAATTTTTAACGGATTTCCGACCTATGAATAGTCTCCGCAGGCTCCTATTACCTGCGATCATGACTGACATCAGTCCTCGTCTCTCAAATGGATGTTCGACCATGTCGTCCTCAAACCTCAAGACCGGGAACATGAATATCCTCACAAATGCAGTAAAAATTCATCAGATGTTCACGAATATTAAAGTGAAAAAAAATTTTTTTTGCTTTTTCTGAGCTCTAACTTCGATTACAATAATGTTACCCAAGCAAAAAAGCAGGTGAAGCTGTAAAAGAATTTTATTCTTATTAACTTTCCTCCCATCACCACCACCCGTATCCTTATTTTATCGGAAAGCGTTTTATTTGCGCTTTTTTTCTTTGGCGATCGCGCAAATGGTTGTGGAAAAACGTGATATACTTGAGCATGCAAGAAATTGGATGATTTTCTGGTGGCTACCAATGTGTGCTCGGTAAATTGTCTCGTTGTAGTCCGCGTGTGTGTGCGCGCGCGCGAGCGCTCTCGCAAATAGCCATACAAAAGAGCGTGTATTATGGCAGTTGCATGCTTTTGTTATTTTTTATGCGCCACAGTCTTAGCCAAGCACCTACGTTCGAACCACATATGGGCTACATAAATGGCCACAAAGGTGCTATAAACTCGTTCGTAGTACAACCACTGAAAACACCATCACAACCCGATCATCATCATGTTTGTCATCTTCACCATTGTCATCATCAAGATGGTCATTATGTTGCTTCCGCTGCTGGACTCGAAGGTAGGCAATGTAGTTTGTTGGTGAATTTTTCCATCTGGTAAATTTGAGGTAGAATATTGGATGGAGGACTATCTTGTGGTTTATCAGTTCCTCAGTGAAGGTATTTTTAATGAGATCGTACACGAGATTGCACTTATTTTGTTGCAAAATTATTTCCGGAGATACAAATTTTCTATGTATCCGTACTGGAAAGTATGAACACGATAAGAGTTGCCTTCGATTATCACGTTTTAGGGGTGCATGAACGATTAATTGCCCGAGTACTGAGCAATGGTTTGTCTGTGATTGAGAAATCGTTAACTTTGCAGCTTTCTTAGACTTTCATAGTATCCGAGAAGCTATAGGAATCATCATCTTATTTGTCTCGTCCATCTACAAGGGCCGCTAGTTTGTTTTTGGCCAAATGGATCATTCTCTTCAACTTTACCGACTTTAAATGGAGAAGAAATATTGGACTTGACCAAAAATTAGATTCTTGACCTACCAAGCGGACACCTCCGACGAATTGATGGTAACGAATTGTCCCTTTTAGGTATTCCGCAAATGTTTGATCTCCCTGCCGCCTTCGCTAGAATTGTATTCTCACATTGCCAGAGATTAATCTTGGGAAACCACAATACATTTACAATAGGCTCCAGTCAGCAATTGAAACGGCAGGTAAATCAAGATCTACCATAAACGCAATCAATGCGGTAATAACGAGAGTCTAAGCCGCTGTAGAGGGCAGGCGCCCCTGTAAAGGATGCACCAAAACATACTGGGTCCTTTATAACCCTTGACGTAAAAATAGCATTTAATTCGGCGAATTGGAAACGTTACCATGAGCTGTCTTCACCGGATGAAAATACTGGAAAATCTCCGGAAAATGGTAAAGAGCTACTTTGCAAATAGGGTCCTGCTCCATGATTCTGATGAGGAGATGAAGGAGTACGAAGTAACTGACGGTGTTCCGCAAGAATCGGTCCTAGGTCCCTTGCTGTGGAACGTTATGTATGACGAAATTCTGCACCTACCTATTCCGAGAGAAGCGTCAATTATCGGGTTAGCCGACAACATCGCGATCGTAGGAAAAACGATAGAAGATGTTAAACTGCAATGCTATATGAGACAGTTGTAACTGTATACGTAATTGGATAGCTAAGGTTGTTCTGCAACTAGCCAGATCATAAAATGGAAGCACTGTTTATTACGGGTAGGAAAGTTCGCGAAATGATAACGTTTAGTAGGAAGGCATGAACTGATTTCTCCGCCGTTTATTAAGTACTCTGAAGCTCGTCTAAGCTTATACCACCTACAGTTTGTATGAAAAAGTCGTCAGAAACTGTTAGTTCGCTTTCAAAGGCTGATGAGTAACATCAGCGGCCGAAACAGAATAAAAGACTACCCCCTGCGGAAGCTATTGGTTTAATGTACGAAGTATGGTTAAGTACCGTGGAAGTTGAATGGATTTACTAGCTGAGGAGTCCCCTTCGGGTAGGGGTTAGAATATACCCGAGGTAGGCATGATGCATGTCGTATAAGAGGCGAATAAAATACACGCCTTGACTTGACGAAAAGCATGTCAAAATGTATGTCGGATAAACCAGTTGATGACATTACTCCAGGTACTCGCGAATGTGAAAATCCATCCGTGGTCTTTTCGACTGCGGTCGTGGCAAGGAATCCGGAGGCTCCGACGATACTTCGGATCATTTCCTTTGTCTCAATTCCTGGCAGATTTTTGACACTGATGTGGTGATTGCTGATACTGTAAGCTCCTCATCGCTGAAGTGCATTCTCGGCTTTCTCCGAAAGTCGAAGAAATTCCAGTAATAAGTGGGTAATACTGTATTTGCTGGTAGTACAATGGACCAGATGCGTCTGAGTGCCCCAGTGAAGTGTTTCCAAACTCGACAAAAAAAAATGCTAGCTGAGGAAATTAAAACGCTAAGAACCGAGCGAGTCTGAAAGACAACGTTAAAAGAAGATACAAAAGAAATCGCAATAGACAAATAGAACGAATCGTTAAAAACATATCATCTCATACCAGTAATCGACGAATGGATTTAACGAACTCATGGCAAAATAAATTAAAATATTACGCAGTTCTTGACGCGACATGGCTGTTAGAGCCTTTAAACGTAGACAACAAAACATCCACATTGCGATACCGTTTCGGAAAACGCGGAACATGTATTCTACCCTTGACCACTGCACGAAACCGCGAGAGAATTGCCTTACGGGACCAATTTGTAGAATAGCCCACTTCCTATAACATCGTAAATTAAATGCGGAAAGACGAAAGTTGGACCATTGTAAGCAACTTTGCCTTGTCCATACTCAGCTATCTTTGAAGTTTGAAGCACCAATAATAGTTTAAATATGGAATAGATCAACCTAATAAGGCTTTATACCGACTTTCGCAAAGCAACCTGCCAGTCTAAATAGCAATAAGCGGTATAAGTCTTTCGGGCTGTTCATAATCTATAAAAATGTAACTGCTCTTTCATTAAAAATCCTAAATCTCTGAAAGTTTTATTGCTTCTTACATACCATTCCAATCGACTACGCGAAACGCGAGTGTTTTTACATACCACATATTTTTTTTAATAGCGCCATCTGTTGCACGTAAAAGCACTAAATATGTATATGTATACCTAGTACAAAAAATGGATGAAGGCGTACCTGTTTGAGATTAATAGACTTCAACACCGTTTGACCGACCATCATTAAAGTTGGCACGTTAGGTAAATATTTTTTATGGAACTGGTTTTATTCTGTTCACTTAGTTGCTCCACTCCACTAGATGGCGCAGCAGGATATGAATCAATGTTTGAAATTTGAAATTTTTATGTTTTTTTTTTTTTTTAATTTTCGTCCGCCTTTAGGTGCCTTTTAAAAGCGATACATTTTCAAGCAAGCTTTAGGTCAGTTTTGAAGTACATATTTAGTTTATTTGGCATATATTTCCTCATATTTTGTACATTGTATGTATATTCTGGTTTTGGAATGTTTTAGAGGCGTTTTTTGATAAACTTTCAGCCTTTCTCTGATTTATTGTTTAAGAGAATTACATTAACAACAACTCATAGACACAGTCAGTTTGGTAGGAATGATAGCTATTTCAAACTACACGACTAATTCATCATCAGACTCCTTTAAGTGATTGTTTGAATAGTTTTGAATTCTGACAGTCAATTCTCCGTATATATCCACTTGGGAGGACATTTCTGTTTTCCCCTGTCAGTAAGTAAACTTGCACCTCGATTTTTCTCAATTGACCAAGTGACTACCACTTGCGCTAATTGAGCGACGAGTACAAGCCCGCCAACAGGTGATTAGAACGGAGGAGAAGACTTAGTCACAGAGCTTACTTCTTAGTTAAATATAGGTCAAAGATCATAAAAAAAATCTTGCATTCAACACGACCAATGATATCTTTTCCTGTCTTCCATGCTTCTGCACCATGGATCAGGACTGTAATGATGCGGGTCTTATTTAGAGTCTTCTTAATTTATCTTGACATGGTCTTATTCTTATTTCAAAGAAACAGCGATTTGCAAGCATAGGTAATCCTTCGCTTGATTTCTCTCTCAAATTTATACAGCTGTCTGTTATGAAAGTTCCGTCCGATTCGTCAATGTTTTGTGTCCCTTTTTGTTGAGACCATGTATTTTGTTCTGCCTGAGTGCTGGCAATGATGGCAATATCATCAACGAGTACAAGCTGGTATTGCCTTCTAAATTTTTTGACCGTTTGTATACACAAATTGTTTGTTGACAAATTGTTTTATACGATAGGTAGGTACTAAATATAAAATTTTGTATCGGATCTTAAGAAGATCGAAGCCTCTAGAGTTGGCGCAGATGACTTGGTGTTTGCTCTTCACCGAGTAGTCTTCCGCTGAATCATATAGGAGACGCCTTAAACTGTTTGTCCGGTAGGTCCAGCACCCGAGTTGTACTTAAGCTTAGATATTACTTTGCTTTCATCATCTAGATTGAAAGGTTCCTTCAGCTTAATTTGGGTTCTCTTCGCCGTTTAACAGTCTGCAAAAGTGTTTTTTCTTATACTTCAAGGTTTGGCATGTTATTTTTACCTTTTAGTAAAACTTCCAAGCAAACTTTCTGAAGTAGCACCTTTTCCTCAATTACAGGCGCGCTTCTTGGCGAATTTGTAGGCGAATTGTATATTGCTACCCACAAGTGCTTGCCATTCTTTATCAAACCAAGGGTTTCGTGGAGTGGTTGATTGAGACCCAGCGGATCTTTTGCCACGCTTTTTAGAATAGATGCAGCTCTTCTCTGAAACTTTTCAAAACTTCTTGGATGGCAAAGCTTCCAGTGGTTTGTTGCGATTACAGCTGCGTCCAACGTTAAGTATCCTTCCAGTATATCCATCCCCCTTGAGTTAACTTAGAGAAAGATTTATTACCTGACAGGACGCGCAATTTGTTCATCACTTCCTTCACTCCTCCGATGCCGATCTAACATTATCGTAATTTTTGAAAAGAGCGTCATACTCGCATCTACTTACACCTACCACTTGTACACAACGACTAAGATCATGAATTTGAATGGATCGCTATATTTGGCATATATATTCGTCCAAATCGAAATCCGCAACAATCCCATCTCGAACGAAATTGAATTAGGCCTCGGATTTGTGATGCTTCCATGCAATTGGATCGAGCACAGCGCCAATGGAACCAACAGCTATCATTGGTTGCATGGTCAAATTTAAATCGCTTGCCATCACTCCAATATGCCGAGGAGGATGGATGCGTGCCATGGATAGAAAAGGACCCAAGCCGCAAGTCGCCGCAACGAAGCAGAGTTATGCATGCATGCATCTCGTGGATTGCTTGTATTTTGTTTTTTTTTTGTCTCTTATTCGGGATTTAGTAAGCCCACTGTGCGCTGTGTTTGGATGGGACTTTGATGGATGGCTCAGCGCTGGTTGGAGCGAGAGATGCATATAGGAGACGCCTTTTTTGCTGCCACAATACTTTGGCTGCTGCTATGCCATCTCGGAGGGAATTCGTTGCGATTGTCGCGTCTTAACCGCCAATCGTTTGTGCTGGTGCTGCTGTGCCAGGGTCCCTTTTAGATGGGGCTCTCAATGTTGATGGGTTGCGCCGCGCGTGAATAAGAGCCCAAAGCAAATAAATAAGCCATGCAATGTTGATGCTTGGCATCTCTGGGTGGATAAACATAGAACCACCACTGCTGGGGCAACCTAATCAGGATGCCATTTTGCAATCTGGTGGGACTGGTTTTTGTCGCGATGTCCTGCTGCGTGCAAATCCTTTCGCAATCGGCAAAAACCAATTGGCGGTTTGCAGTTTGTCTGTTGCTGTCGCGCAGTTCTTCTTGTTTATTTTTATTTTTCTTTTCTATACGTTTGTTTGTTGTTATGCCGTCAGTTCGTTCCAACTGCTGACTTCGTTTGAGTGAATGGACAACTGACGACACAGCCAGTAGTTGATGATATGACGACGACGATGATGATGATGATGGTAGTGGGTTGGAGGAATTTTGCGTCAAGTCTACTGGTTGGGTTGGTGGTGGAACAGTTTTTTGCTATTTACCGCCAGCTAATTATGTACGAATAGTTTTTGAAAATTCAGTGATAAAAACAGCGACGCGGAGAATGATGGTGAATTCCAGAAGAGAGGACGTTTTTTTTTTTTTCTTCAGGAGCGGAGAAAAGGAGTTGATGTGTACATATATTTTAAGAGCTTGGAACGGATTCGTGGGAGTAGCATATTATTTTGATCCATTGCCTGATCTGTTTGATCAGACATGCGAATTTTTTGCAGGCTCTTAGTTTATAGGTACCCTCAAATCTTCCGAGGCAGACATTTTTTTTGACGCCATGTTGTTCCCTTTTAATAGTGATTTTACATTGATTTGTTCGACTTTTCATACTTTAACGCTGATAAAGTTTTGAATTCGGAGAACACACCCAGAAACAAAGACACTACAGGTTATAAGGATCACCATTATTAGAGAGACTTATTTGTTCCAAAATAGGTTGAGTGTAGCTCTAATTTGAATGTTAAGGTGATGTGGATTGATATAATCACTTTTGTCGCGTGTCAACGTTCGGATCAAATTTCACAGAAAATTCACAAAATTTTGAGTGCAGTGGGGCAATACAACAACGGCCCAAACCTCAATCGGACAGTATAATTGTTAAGGCTAAAGGAAACTGCGACTAATAAGGGCATGTCTCTGTTATACTCTGTTACACTTGTCATTGGTTTGCGAGATGTGGAATGCAATCTCTATCTCAACATCGTTTTCCAAATTCACAAAAGAGGACACAAGAGAGGACATTGTTCAAAATCAATAGCATCAGCATCAGTCTCATTCACTTTCAATACAAGGTCGTGAATGCCCCACTGTGTGAACGCCTAAAACCATTTGTCGAGGAACTAATTGGCCCCTAACAGTATAGGTTCATATCCGGCCAGTTCACAACCGACCCTGACACCATCATTCTGTTTATCGATTTTAGGACCGCATATGACCTCACAACGACGAGTTTTAAGAGCAATCTCTTGTTTTGGCATCCCTACACGATTTGCCAAGTTGTGCAGAAGTACGATGCAGAATGCCCGCTAATCCATTAAAAAGGATACGCTCTCACCGAGACCTTTAAAGTACAGCAAAAAAAAAAAAGAAGATTTAGTGCCGTTTTATTCACTATTGTTCAACTTGCCGAAAACTCCAAAGTTGGCCAACTTCGAAGTTGATCTTAAATCGAGAGTTGAACGGTAAGTTGAAAATTGCTTTTATTCACTACATTAATTTGCAACTCCGAGGTTGAAATCCTAAAGTTGGCCTACCTGCAGTTTGTAAAATATCCCTGGGATATTTGCGGCATATGACACATAATACGTCAGTTCAACCTTAGATTTGCATTTCGCGCGTAATTTCATCTGTGCATTACAATTGTGAAATTAATGAAAGCAAGTTGATCTGCTTTTGTAAATATGTAGCTATATTAGTAATTAGTGCGTTATTAGATAGTACATCAGCTGTGCAAATTATTTTCGTTTGTCAATGAAAACATACGAACTTTATAAGGATAATCATATCGAAAAATCTAAATTAATAGATGAAGAAGAAGAAGACGATAGTAATTGCTTCAAAATTAAGTCCACGCCCATTATTTACATTTTTGTTGTTCTGATTCTGAGTAATTGCTTTCTTTGGAATAAGATTGAGCTGCGCTGGACAAAAAACGTTCGGTCATTGAATTGCAACGGCAATTACATCCAACATTTCAACACCAGCAGCAAAAAAATTATATTTGTTCGATTAAGTTTATGTTTCCACATATTTAAAAAACATCTATACATATAATAAAACTATAGCAATTTTCGTTGTCAGCTAAAAACTCGAAAACTACTGGACAGATTTCAATGAAACTTTTTTTAAAATGTTCCTTAACACCGTGAGACTGCTATAGGCTATGTCGTTTATAGCCACGTCCTAAGGAACAATTTTTAGCCAAAATGTATTTTTTGAAGTGAAAATATATACATACACATAACCAAATATAATTTTGTGCGAGAGGGCAAGGCGAGCACGGGTCCAGCTAGTCTAACATAAATTTGTCTGTTTATTATTTTCCTCAGCATTTTCAGCAGCATCTAAAATGGACTGAAATAAAGTGCGAACCAATCGAAAGCAGACGTGGTCACTGGTCAGTGGATGTTGATGTTGCTTCCAAAGTAGTAGCCGACAGCATATCATTGAATCTTAGTTCTGCCGCTGATGGTTGCGAATGCTCACTCCAATAAAATCGGCAACCGCCAATTGAATTGATACAAGTGGATAGTACCTACCGCAATACGATTAGCAACTGGGTTATTGATCGCAATTCACGCGATCTATCAAAGAAAAAAAGCACATCACTCAATCCTATATTTATAATTCAATCGATTCGGACTACTTCGCGATGTACAATACCTTCTCTCATCCCACGGCGACGAATTTATTATTTGCTGGAGCACCATCATTGTCGTCCGCTTTGAGAGACGAAAACCATAGTTGAAATTACGGCTATCCCATTTTTCCAGTCCAAAAGTGGTAGCATCTTGTATTGTCGCCTCTCACGTACAAAATTATCTATCTCCTTATCATCTTCGCTGCTCGAAGACGATGGCCATATCTCCCAGAAATAGTTTGCACGATACATTATTGATTATTTTATTCAATTTTAAAAATGAATTATTAATTATTTTCGTCACTTAAGAACTGAACTGCCAAACACAGAAATAAAATATAAAAAAATTCTGACGTTTGACGTAAAACCCCAAGTTTGCTTCATAACTTCTACTTTTTCGGGGAGTTGAGCGAATCCAAAGTTAATCAACTCTTCGTTTTCTCAACTTCGGAATATTCAAAGTCGAGTGAGTCAACTTCGAGTGAATAAAAGCAATTTCTCAAGTTGAGAATAAAAATCCCCAAGTTGTGTTCAACTTGAAGTGAATAAAATGGCCCTTAGTCAACGTGATATGCGTTCTTCTCCAACTTTACACTTGGGAAGATTTTGGGAATCTCAAAAGCCAATCAAGGGCACAATTTTCCATAAGTCTGTACAATTTCTCGCATAGGCCTATCACCCGCATTGATATCATTAACTCAGCTAGCTGTCACTGGCGCATTTACATGCTGGAACAAAAGCTTTTAGTTGTCAATGAAGGCAAAACCAAGTAGGTACCTACTTGCGGTCAACAAGAAAGGGACACACAACATCGATAAATCGAACGTAGCAGAAGGACTTTATTCTTATTCGCCATAGTTATTGACTTTATGTACCTCGCATCCGCTATTATCTCCAAAAAATATATCACAAGAAGAACTGCACTTGCCACTAGCTATTTCTTTGACTTAAGAATTGAATTGATTAGAGAATCTCTTAGGCCTTGTCAACAAATAAAAAATAGACCCTATACGATTCTCATCTGAAATAATTCCCACGTAGAGTGCAGTTCGTAATAGCAGGCTATACCCATCAATATGCTGTCATGAAGGCTCCGCAGATGAAAGCATTTCTTGCATGGATGCTGTCACATATTGTCGATCCTGGTTATAAAAGGATATAGGTACATTGAATCCTTTTAAATATAAGTTTTGATCCGGTTAAGATTTGTTACAAT
Organism: Cheilosia soror; assembly: GCA_949372485.1. NCBI lineage: Eukaryota > Metazoa > Arthropoda > Insecta > Diptera > Syrphidae > Cheilosia > Cheilosia soror. The sequence continues at coordinate 121,762,794 of OX443561.1, forward strand.
AAATGAAACATGACGGAAGTTCTTATGGTAAATTAAGTAGATGGACCCACAAACCGATCCCCTCCATTGAAGTCTGCATACAAAGAGCACAAGAGAAAAGAAGAACTCCTATCCAATACTAGCTATAGCTTTATCGAAAATGTCCCCACAAAATTGGCCTTTATATTCATCTATCACATGAAGAAAAGGAATAGAAAATCTGCCGAGACCGCAGCTTCTAAGGTCTAGGGACGACTAATTAAAGAACTCTCTTCCTACGTAAAAAGCGTAAGGAATGAACTGAGAAGAGTCGAAAAATTAAGAACAGCCGAAGTGGTGGATGCAGATCGTATAGCCGAAGATGCGATGACAAGCAACACATCTAGTACTTGTAACTAGGCCTTAATGCAAAGATGCTGAAGAAGAATGATTTTAAGGAGGAAAGTTCTGTGATTGCAATCGAAAATAACAGGGTTGGAGTTCCACTTAACATGCGGGAGATTTATTCATTGCTGTGCCCCGGTGCGGCGTTACTGATTTTAAGATCATATCGATATGTGGAAAGATTAGAGGATCACTCCCAGATAACGAAGACCAAATCGAAACGACCGACACGTTGGCTGCTGTTGATTCTGAATATATGAATTCGCTGATAGGGAGACCATGCATCGCTAGCGTACCTACTTGATGAGGCAGCGAACAAAATTAATGAAGAAAGATCTTGTTGCGTATGGGTTCGAAAATTTATCAGATCATCTTTTAACGAAGTGAAGTGATGATTATGCCCTATTATTATGTCCTATTCATAGGACAATTGTTGAACGTGGCAAGGTAATATAGATAGGCAAAGGCATTTGGTGACATTGCGCTCTAAGAAGTTCTGAGGTACCAGATCGAAAATTATATAGATGATCTTAAAGGAGATTGTGAGAAAATGGGTTTGAACAATTTGGCATCATCAGCATAGAAAGGTAGCTAGGGCGGAGTGTTTAATGACCCTTTTGAGATCGTTATAATAGTTAAGTTGAAGAGAAAGGGACCTAAATAACTCCCATGAGGAACATCAGAGGTGACCGTGAGAGGATCCGATAGGATGGACCTAAAGCGAAGACTTTCAAAAAGGATATTAATTATGACATCCATTTAATGAAAAAAGGGTTCAAAACCAAGGTCAGACAATTTGAAAAGTATCGGCCACGTTCAATATGCTTAGGTACCTAATTATTCAGGTCAGGCACGTAGGGGGCTGAAGTCCCCCCCAGAAAGTCTTAAACAAAAGACAAAAACAAAAATGTTTATAACTGATAGCTCAACTTTTTTTTTTAAATACTTCTCCCGGGAAAGGCGAACCTATAACGCTTCAACATGGGAGCAATATTCCAGGCCTGGTCTAACCTGTGCTTTGTACAGTAGGAGAAGTTGCTTGGGGCTAAAGTACCTCTTTGCTCTAAATAGGTAGCTCAATATCGCTCGTGCGATATAGGATATGTGATCCTGCCATGTGATTTCTGAATTGACTGTGACTCCTAAAATGTGCATTGAGTCCTTGGGATGGATTGGATGGTCATCCATTTGGATCTGAGGAACTGTTCTACGCCTTTGTGAAACAAAATTCATTAAAAGGCATGACAGTATTAATTCTTTTGTAGAGCTGTTCAAATGCAACTCAATAAGTAGGTATTGCAAAAAAAAAAAAAAAACGAACAGAACGTTGGTCTTCGAAAGTATCAACACTTTTGGCAGCGGTCCAAAAAAGTGATTGCCTAGTAATGTCCCGAAGCGTTATGGAGAATGCAAGGTTAAGTTCACTTGCTACAATATCTGTTTATTCGGATATTGTGGATTCTGATAAGGTGATTGATCTCATATCAAAAAAAAAAAATGTATATCAAGACGTCTTCTGCTTTGAATAAATGTGACTAATAGGAATCAATGAATTGGAATAGTTTTTTTTTCGTAACACTTTGGAATTGGTATGTTTCCGTAAAGGAAGGATTGGGAGTAACTGAAGAATTTTTTGTATTAGTTAACAAATAGGAAAACAGACTTAGGGTGGTTAATAAGCTCGGTTTACGCACTATTATCGTTGGTATAGAGTGAGTTATAAATCTGAATGGCAGGTACATGCACCGAAATAGTTGGAAGAGTCAGAAAAGGAATTCGTTCAATGGAGGACTGCTCAGAATTTGTTATTATAGTAAAGTCGTCGATTATAACAGCGAATTAGTTTTTTGCAAACTAGAAACATTGAAAATTGATGCCCAATCGAAAAGAAAATCGACACCCTAAGATAATTTCCCACAGCCTTAAAGTCAACGACGGACGTATCCACACAAATTATACAGACTGCTATTAATTTATTTTATATGCCCATCACGAATGTTGTATCTGAAGAAGATACTCACAACTCCGACCGCACCATAGGCTAATTGAATTAAAAAACAACCGCTTCCTAATCAAATTGTCTTCTAAATTCAATTGAATGCGTAAATACGCCATCATACCACTTGAGAGGGCCTATACTTGCGCGCCGCTTCAATGATCGATTCAACATCGACAAAGAGTTCAATTGAATAATTAGACTTTGAATTATCACCACCACTATCCAATTGGCGGCGAATTAATTCATGTCTTGCCCCCACCGTTCACTCATAGATACAAATTGCGCGCGGGGGTGCGTCCCGCTATTCCATTCCAACGATACTGATCATCATTTGACTAACATAATTGGTCCTATTAATTTCCATTAAGCGACATCTTCGGCAATGGGCAATGGACATTGAGAGCAGATTCGTGGGCGGTTAGTTAAATGAGTCTATCTGCGCTTGGGAGCGATAAAATGCGCATACGGGCTTAATTGTCTCGATTGAACGGTATGGGATCTTAATTGAAAAGTTACAACCACCGAACAATTAGCGTTCATCACATCCAAGGTGCGTGCCTGAGTGCGTGGGGGTGGTAATAGTGATCCCAATCATAATATATTTAAATTCAATTAAAACGACTGACATCTGCCTGCGTGAGTGAGGACAAAATTGGAGCAACATTACTACTCGTATAACTCAACCAATGTCGCTATGCCTTCTTTACAACATTGTATACTAAAGGCATTCGAAAGAGTGTATACTTTATGGGACATGGTGACCATGTTTGTTGGGTTAGTGGCAGCAGCAAATCGTAACAAATCTGGCGGTGACATCTAAATGCAAAATAAGGCGCACAAAGTCCCGTTCGCATAGACACTCACCAGACGGCGCGAATGTCCATAATTCGCATGAGAGCCAAACATACCAATGTACCTATAGGCGAGTGGTTATACGTATTTGCCGCGATCACGTAGCGATAAAAACTCGTCTTGAACGGCCATAAACGAGTAACTAATCATCATCGTCGTCGTCGTAGGTGATCTATCTAATAGGATCGTTGAGTACCGCTTGGGGGTTTTCTAGGTATTAGATAATTGTATGTAACAGGAGATTAGCGAGGGATATACTATAATCTTGTACGTGTCTTGCGTTATATAAGTCGGAGGCAGGTGAGCGTTTCAGTAATTTCCTGTGCAACAGAAAAGAATATGCATTAAAAATGCGCACTGAAATTTTTATAGAATTTTACTTCGATTGGTATACACTCGCTTATTCACAAAAGCATTGAGTTGATGTTGGTTGTTTGTCACTTTATTTTATTTCGACAGAGAAATATTTTGACATTATAAACAGAAAATGGTCTAAATCCGTTGAGGACATTGAAGGAACACATTAATTATTTAACAAGATATAAGGGGCCTATACAGGATCTCTAGAATTGTTACAACCATATGCATCAGGGGCGAAAACAGGTGTGGTTTTGGCGATTAAAACCCTTCCCGAAATATCTGGAACCAAAAAAAAGGAGAGTCCATTTTATAAAAAGCAATGCAGACGTTCTAGTAATCAGTCATACGTCATACGCATACCGCATACCAAACCTTGGAGATGAATTGGTGTATGCTCTCAACCAAGTCGTCTTCCGATGCCTTATAGTTATAGTTCCGCCCCGCAGGCTGTCTGATCCAGCAGCCTTCTTGCACTTGAGTTTCATTGTCCAGATTGAATGCCTGACAGTTTTGTTTTTGATCTAATACAGCATTGTTTCTTTATGAATGTTAGGAGACCGTGAGCTGGCTATAGTTCGTCAGATGTGGTGTTAATATGTAGGCTATGTTTTCCTTTTGTACTCCCAAAGATAGCCTCCTTGCCTAATCTGACGTTGAAATCACCGATGCTGATGTTGGGCAATTTAGCCTCTATGCGGATATCGATATAGCTCAAGACTTTTAGCCTAAGTTTGCCACATATTAATAATCGCTGCCCCTACTGTCAGCAGTCACCGTAATACGTATTACATGTCGTACATACTTTTTTGATGGCGATATCTAATGGCTGCTCTGTAGTTGTCGAGAGTTTTCGCTATTCGGCGTTCGCTGCCTATTCAGAATTCGAACATTCCGGTGCTATTAAGCCACTTTGGCGATGTGAGAACTGCAGTTGGCACATCAAGGATTAAGGATTTATTCGCAACAATTCAGCATACCCTGACTAGTATTGAAAAATCCTCACTGACTTAGCTACAAATTGTCTTTATGTTAGAGTAGGTCAAGGAAGTTATTTGTCCTATATCATCTCGACTATTGACAGCACCATTGCTTCAATACAGTGCATTCATCCGCCGTTTGTCCTACTTCTGAGGAGCTGATTTTAGACTTCTGAGACTCATTACGTGTTAGTCAATTCAGACAGAGCATTATAGTGTTGCTATTTTTTCGTGTTCAATATTTGCGCTTATAAATTTACCAAGTCGCGTCCGGATGGAAAATACCAGTATCAGGTTTATACCACGGGGAGGTAAAATAAATTGAGGACAGCTTCCAACAATTGGTCAACATCAAGTTGATGCCAATCAGTGCCTTCTCTTAAGCTCGACCTCGAAACATCGACCAAACAGTGCGTCGTAGATCGGATGTGGCGGTCGTCTACTTTTTTTTTTAGTAAAGGCTACCTACTAAGTCAACAAATTGATACATTTTATCTATTACTACAATATAGTACTAATACAATCTATACATATAATAAAACTGTAGGAATTTTTTTGGCCGTTAAAAACTCGAAAACTACTGGACAGATTCCGATGAAACTTTTTTCAAAATGTTCTTTAAGACTGTGAGACTGCTATAGGATATGTCGTTTATAGCCACATCCTTAGGAACAGGTTTTAGCCAAAAACTTCCAGCTGGTATAGTAATAATATAATCTACGGACAGAATCTGATAATAAATGACAGAGATACAAAATTACTGCACGATTCAGTAGTCATGGATTGCATTTTCAAAGGGTACTTGAAACTTAGTAAGACAATTATCTTCGACTATGCCGAAGCTCAAATACCCGGTACTATATTATTGTAAAAACAAGTTATTTGCGCAATAACAATTTTAATTAAATATTTTAGTATTAAAAAATAATATATTTGTATGGGAGGTATGGGTAGTTTTTATTCGATTAAGCTCATTTTTTGTCAAACAATTTTAAATATTATTAATATCGACCATAAAAGGTATGACTTGTGTCAAAAACTCTTGAAGCGCTTAAAATAAGCCTCTTGTAGAATCCACTATACATGCAGGTAAGTTGGTTAAGGTTGGATTACTCACATGCAATCCTATTATGGTTCTACCTTAGCCCGTCCAATTACCATATTTATTGACAGTCAGACATCTATCAAGGCAATCTCTAATAATGAGATAAAATCCAAACTAGTTCGCCGCTGTCGCGAAGAGCTCAAGGCTCTTGGATCGCGGCATGATACGAATCTCTGCTGGGTTCCTAGGCACAGGGACATATCCGGCAATGAGAGGGCTGACGAACTGGCAAGAAAAGGTTCTGCAATGGACCTAGACCAGCCACTTCAGTCGATCAAACCACCAATCTGCAGTCTCAGAGAGCGATCGCTCTCGAATACAAGATCCGAATAAAAGCCAGTATCAGGTGGAAAACACAAACCACCTGTGACATATCACGAAAGATGTGACGAAAGTACAACAAAAGCATGACCAACAAACTTCTTCGATACGATAGAATATCGCTGTCTAAGATTGTTGGCGTCCTCACTGGTCACAACCTTCTAAGAAGCCATACAATGAAACTAAATCTCAAGAATGACGATATTTGTAGAGGCTGCGGTGATGAAGAAGCCTACAAGGACACCCCTCACTTTCTCTGTCACTGCCCAAGTCTCTGTCACTTGAGGAATAGAACACTTGGAAGATACTGCTTCCAGGATATCCAAGAACTCTCTAACGTCTCAATATGCAATCTTTACAGGTTTCTGAGGGCAGCGAGATGGTTGGACAAAGTCGAGTAACCACGGGAAGGATGAAATAAAGCCAGTACAACACGGCTAACCCCTTCGAAGGGTATCACAATGGGTCCACAAGGACCTAAGTGGGGTGAAGAGGAGGCTACTCAGCTTCACCAACCCGTTAACCTAACCTAACCTAGCCCGTCCAATATACCTACCTGGAATCGAGTTCCAGCTCGATTGAAAAGAAGCCATCAGTAGGTACCATATGTATACACTCATAGCACTCGCTCATCAGCCGATGGAAAGCCACGGATGAGACTGTCAATATATATAGAGATATATGAAAAGGCTTGCCATCGTCCTATTTCTAATAGGCAAAAATTGCTCAGTTTTGTCGAAGAACATGGCTAAAATAAGCTATTCCATTAAGACGTAACTGCAAATGTATATTTTCGAGAAATGACTAAAAAGATTTATAAAACGTCCACTAAAATTTCTGTGCAGTTTGTCTGGGTACCGCAGGTTGTAAATTAAAGCGCTTTGTTCCGTTAATTTTACTTAAAAATAACTTCTCTGTTTTTACGCTTGAGAAATTGAAATAAAATATTTTTTTTATGCTTTACTTCAATAAACTTGGCATTATAATTGTTCATAAAAATAAATACGAAAAGGCTTAAAATCATTTTTAGGCAATACTTTGCCGAGTATTTGAAACTATAATTCATCCTTCTGCTCCGTCTAAAGGCTGAGCTGCATTCAATTCTAAACAGTTTTTTTTATTACCAATGGCAAAAAAATTTAGAAACTGTCGTTGTTTATTGCCAGTTCCGCGATAATGTGTCTTTATATATCTGTTACTCCCTGGAATATTGTCAACCATAGTTATATAGCATTCAAACAACCACTTAAAAGTGTTCAAATAAATCTGTTTGGGTTTCTCCAAGATCAGATTTTTAATTTACCCATCGCGTGTGGATAAATTAAATCCTGTACTGATGGAATCTCTGAAAAGGTATTTCCATCGGTTTTCGTCAACAAATTTTATAGAAAGTGAGCACAGGTATTGGTTTAATGGGGATTATTTTGACTGCGTAAAGGTTCGTCAATATAGGGTAGTTGTGAGGTGTTTATATGCCTGTCACAGGTCAAGTGTAGTCTGTAATTCAGGAGCAGGCAACAGGTGCTTGTTAATTCCTTCATTGCTAATCACGTCTCCAAACAGAAAATACAACAACTACACTCTACCTGACACTTCTAAAATTCTGACTATTATGGACTTATCGCGGCGTTATAGGCAATAACGCCCAAGGAAATAGCGCACAAATCGATTTGGAAATAACGCTCAAAAAAATGCATAGCGCCCAAAAATAAACAACAAGATGGAAATAAAGCCCAAAAATTATTTGCAGTTTAATATATATGGGGGGGGCTGCTTGGGGTTACCGTCAGATTTGGAGTAGGTATGTACGAAATTGGATATATTGAAGGTTTTTTTTTGCAGTACAAACACCAACCTACTCCAAAATCGAGCAGAAAACCCAAGCAGGTACGTTTTAGGGGGGCGGCATGCCCCCTATTCTTAGTCAACTGCTTATGCATTTCCTCTTACTATTTTGGGCTTTACTGCTTGTCAAAAAAAAACGAACCCTGAAAAGGAAACAACACCCAAAATGACGAAACATTTTGCAACAAAAAATTGTACGGGTTTTTTGGGCATTACATATTTCCAAATGGATTTGGGCGCTATTTCCTAGGGGGTTATTGCCTAACGCCGCTTATCGCAAAAGATATTTAAACGTCATCATGGTGTTGGTGGAATTTTCATAATTTAATATTTCTCAAGATTTTTGCAATTCACAGAAAAGAACTTCAAGAAATTCATAACTTTCAAAAATCGACCTGGAAATTTTGAAACACATTATAAAATCCTTTCTCAATTTTTCGGTGTATACCTACCTGACTACCTATTTCTGAAAAAAGATTCCGCACAGCGTCCTATTATTTGCTTGGTGTTAGGTAATTCTAAAAATTAAGTACCGCTCCCAGGTACCTCACACTCATTGTGCATGGACACACGGCCTTTCCATGAATGTCGTTTCAGGAGAAACAGGTTAGTTGAAGAAAGAAGGGTAGATTACACCAAAAATGCCTTCTCTCTTCTACTCACTTAAAATCGACCCTTCTCGCATGGCACGAATTTCATGGGAAGGCGTGTGTATCCATGCACATTGAGTTTAATTATCATCACCAACAATTTATTGGCAGCACTCAAAACTAATTAAGAGCACCTAGTATTGGCAGCACTGATTTGTCATTAAAAATGTTTAGATATCGACAAAGAAACTCACAACAATTGTCATTCGCTTCCCAGCTACCAAACTGACTAGTGTCCTTGTTGTTTTATATCACACCAACTATATTTTATAAAGGAAAAGTGTATAATATTTTCAAAGTGTTATTTTCCAAAAATGGTTCAAACTTTTGTAGACGACGTGATAATGATATCTCGGACTCAGCAGAGAAAACCACCAGTGATGGACGAAATCAATCTGGAAACACTGACAGAGCTCAATGATAACCACTCTGACTCTGAGCCATCAGGATCAGCGAACATTGTCGCGGAAGATCGACAAGAAACACTAATGGAATCCCTTGCCAGCAGTATGACGGAATTCATATACGATCTGGAGACCAATCAAACATTTGAGGCCTGGTACGCCAGATATGAGGACTTGTTCAGCGAGGATGGTAAAAAGTTGGACGTCGCAGCAAAGGTGCGACTTCTATTGCGGAAATTGAGTTCGGTTGTGTATACGAAATACGCCGATTATGTACTGCCAAACCACCCGAGGGACTTTGATTTCATCACAACTGTGGAGATGCTGAAGAAACTCTTTGGATGCTCAGACACGTTGTTTAGTATGCGCTACAAATGTCTGCAAACAGTGAAGAGGGACTGCGATGACCTCACCACATATGCAGCACTAGTCAACAGGCGATGTGAGGATTTTCAGCTAAAAAATCTAACTTCGGACCAATTTAAGTGTTTGACGTTCATAATGGGTCTACAATCACCGAGAGATACTGCTGTGCGGGCTAGCCTGCTGAAGATACTGCATTCGGAGAAGCCAGAGCACCCAGTGACTTTAGACTCGCTGGTTAATGAGTACCAACGGATTGGCGATGATTTTCCTCTTTCTGACAAACAATTCCCAGAGACGCCAACAGTCAGTACTATAGGAATCGACTTTCCAACATCGAAAACTTTCCAAACTCTCAAGTCAGGCACATTTAAACCGGACGAGGTGGAAAAAGCTCTAAACTACATGAAGACCGAAAACGACCAAATAGCAGTCGCCTTCCTAGAAGGGATTACTGTTGGACGCAAGTCGCAAACAACCGAACCGAAGACGAGTGACGAATCGACCGACATTAACACCGATTTAACAGGAATGTTAAAGACCATTATAGAAAACGGAAATGAACTCATCACACGTTCTGAGAAATATATGGAAACACTGAAACCATCAGGACATTCGACTAAGGTCGTGTACCACGATCACTTCGTTATATACTACAATTCCACAGATGAAAAGAAGAAATTCATGGTCTACGACACCAAGGAGGAATGCATTACAAAGTACAATAGAGCATGCGCCTTGTTCGAGATGATTCTTAATGGGTTGCCCCCGGCATTAGCATCCAGCTTCAACAAAACCCTCATGGCCAAAATTTCCCAGATCATAAATGTTGACACGGCGAAATTGAACTCGATTAATGTGGGGGACCTAACCAAAGTACTGGCCATTATGTATCGAAATCGTGAACAATCTTAGGTCTGCTATATGGATAACCATCAGAGCTAGGTCTTGATACTTCGTTAAAACAAAATAACATTTTACATTATGAATAAAAGTTTTATCGTAAGAAATTGTTTTTCATTTTAACTGGGTTTTTCAGACAAACAAAAGGTCGTATATTGGTTACACGTTCTGCAATCTCTGGGAACAGGCGCTATTTTTATATTTGTACTGCTCTGAAGCCGTTTTTTACTGCCAATTTTTTTTTTCATAGTCAGTTTTCATATTATATTCAAATGCATGGATCTAAAGGAACACGGTTTTGAGATGTTTTGAAAATTGAAATCCAATACACTTGTAATTTAAAGAGGCCTGCTGCGAAGTAACCTGGATTTAATTGACAACAAGACAGCCGCTGGATTAGAACAAACGTGTGCATTCAGTGGAAACTATTGAAAGGGAGCAGAAAAGACTACTACTACAGTGGCATAGTGTGGCAGAAACAAAGTATTTTCCCTTCCCGACCATTGAATCTGTCGCGTCGATGGATTGACGTATTGGACGGAACAAACAGTCCCATAGAATCCGTCGCATACGTTGAAGCATAAGTTGTTTTCTGTAGCATTTGACAGTTTATCTCTTTATGTCAATATTTCCACCAATGAAAGTACTCCCTCTCACACTGTGCCAACTGTCAACGGATGCGCATGCGACTGACTGACAGAAAAGAATGCAGGCCATCTTACTTACTTATCGGGCTCCCGACCCGTGAAGAGTCTCTGCCTGAGACACTGCAGCCTTCCATCCTCTACGATCCCGGGCACGCTGCTTCCAATTGTCCAGACCAAGCGGTCTGGCATCCGCGATGGCTTGGTCTTTGAAACGGAGGTTCGGTCTTCCCTGTCTTCTCGAACCTGGGGGCTGGGATTCGAAGATCCTCTTGGCTGGAGCATTATTGTCCATTCGCTCGATGTGGCCGAGCCAATGTAGTCGACGTGTTTTGGCTTTTTGGACTACATCCACATCTTGGTACAGCTCATAGAGTTCGCGGTTGTATCTTCTCCTCCATTTGCCCTCCTCGCACACAGGACCAAAAATCCGCCGAAGTATTTTTCTTTCGAAGGAGCCCAGTATCAGCTCTCCCTTCTTGCTTATCGTCCAGCACTCGGCGCCATAAAGCAAAACAGGCAGGATAAGGGTTTTGTAGAGCACACATTTCGTCCTTCGAGTAAGGAGTTTTGAACCCAGTTGTTGTTGTTGTTGAAGATAGTGCCTTCCGTGTTGACACCTGCCCTGCGCACTATCTGCTCCAGTACGAGATTGAAGAAGTCGCATGATAGAGCGTCTCCTTGCCGAAATCCGGTGCATGTTTGAAATAGTTCGGAAGAGCTGCTTCCAAACTGCACGTTGCAGCGTGTGTTTTCCAGCGTCGCGCGACACAGCATACGCGGCTTTGAAGTCGATGAATAGGTGGTGAGTTTCGACTTGAAATTCGTTGGTCTTTTCCAAGATTTGCCTCAGTGTGAAAATTTGGTCTATAGTCGATCTGCCGGGCCGGAAGCTACACTGGTACGTGCCGATTAGTGTGTTGCAGAACGGTTTTAGACGTTCACACAGTACGTTGGATAGGATCTTGTATGCGACATTTAGCAGGGATATGCCTCGATAGTTCTTGCAAGACATAGGATTGCCTTTTTTGAAGATGGGGCATATGGAGCTGATAGTCCAGTCATCGGGCATGTTTTCTTCCACCCATACTTGGTTGATGATTCGGTGCATGCTCCCTACCAAAACATCACCACCGTATTTAAAGAGCTCCGCTGGTAGACCATCAGAGCCTGCGGCCTTGTTGTTCTTAAGCTTTTTTATAGCTAAGCCAACTTCTTCTATACTTGGTGGTGGGACTAGTTCCTCATTGACTCTTCTTGCCCCATCACTCTCTCTACATGATGCCCATTAAGCAGCTGCTGGAAATGCTGCTTAAACACATCTACTACATCCCTGCGCTTCGGTGACTAGGTTTCCTTCGGTATCTCGAAGAGCCTGCGTTCCGGTTTTGTAGCCAGCAGCCAGTTGCTTAGCTTTTTAATAAAACCCCCGGATGTTATTACGATCGCGCGACTCTTCGATCTCCTTGAGCTGGGAAGCTGCGTATGCCCTCTTCTTTCTACGCAGGATCTTCTTTTCCTCCCTTCTCCTGGCTCGATACTCTTCTCTCGCTGCCCTTGTTTTGCGCTGCAGCGCTTTCTTGTGTGCATCTTCTGTCACCTTTTTCCTGTACACGCAAGCCATCGCTATATGAAAATATCAATGAACTTGCGGAACTATCTAATAGCTCGTATATCGGAAACAATATAGCCGACAAATTACGTCTCACGCATTTTTCCAAGTTAGGTGTCATCCCTAGTACCATAATGACATATTACCATAATGACCAGGAATCATGGGATAAAGACTACAAGCTCTATGACAAAATTAAGAATTAATTAATATGGCAGAATCACTATATCTCTTAATACCCAGTTTCCATGGTGCAAGGATTAAGATTCAGAGTGAAATAACTCATGACGTTCACAACTCAGTGACCGGGAAAATATTACATCTATTATCTTATCAGTATCACTGAAGAGCAAATTTCCGGGGCCATAAACAGTTTCGCTCCATAAAATTCACGAAAGCACGAACGATTTCAGACCAATCACTCTGACTTCCTTCGTTTTGAAGACCCTCGAACGAGTCCTAGACAACCACATGTGTGGTACATACAATAGAACCAACACTCTCAAAATCACAGCAATCCGCTTCTTGTGACCTACTGTCAGCTTTGGACACGTTCCGAAAAATTCGAGAAGATGTTAGTTCAAAATTTAAAGAAATTTTTGAGACTGCACAAGGCCTTTTGAGTAGGTACTGTGGATGAAACTAAAATCTTAAAAATTCCCCGAACAGTATCGAAGCAGCAGCATAGGCCAATACAAACGCGTCTGATCCTGAAAACTTTTATAGGATAGTTATTATACTCTTTTGGATGACTTCATAACTCAGCTCCAAACGCGGTTCGAGGACCAGAAGACCGTTCGATCATCGTTATATTTTGATCCCGTCAATACTTGGAAAAAGCAAAACAAAATTTAACGAAGAAAATTTTAAATTTTATAAAAGTTTTTTGGATTGGGATAGCTTGAAGGCTGAGTTTCTACTGTGTCATGAACAACCCGAGGCACTGCGTACACAGAACGCCATAACACCTTTAGGAGACTGCAGGAACATTTATTTTCCCCAACATACATCGACTTTTACAAATTTTGGCAACCTTACCAGTATCGACGTGTACACCAGAGAGAACGTTTTCCACGATGAAACGCTTAAAAACGTTTTTAAGAAACTCTACCGGTGAAGATCGACTTACTGGTTTAGCCTTAATGTCAATTCATCGGGAGATAGAAATAAATACTGACGAATTAATTGATGTAATTTGCAGCAAAGAATTAAATTTAGTTTTATAAAAAAATTCTTTGCTCTGTTATGTTGAATATAGCTACTTTTTTTTTTTAACTATTCCTACTTTTGTTATAATTATGCAGATACTAAAAATAAAAATAAATAAATAGGTGGCGCAACAGGCGGTAGACACCCTAGGCGTAGCTTCTCGCAACCATTCGTTTGTGTGAGTTTTTATTTTTGGGACGAATGGAAGGGACCTACAATTTTATGCCGAGTCCGAACGGCTGAATTGAGAAGCTTTTTCATGACAGTCATACTCTCGGATGTTTGTCAGACGTTCGCAGAGAAAAAACCTTAAGATGTAATTTGTGTTTTTCCGGCGATCGAACCTGGGATCCCTCGCACAGTAGTCCAGCATACTAACCACTGCGATACTGCGCCCACAGATAATAGTTAATAAAAAAAATTAATTTAAAATTTAAGATTATTTTATTTTCCTCAATCGCTTCCAACCTTAAAAAAAAAAAACTTTATTTTTTAGAGATCATATCCCAAACAAAAAGTCTCTCTCTGCTGGGTTCCCGGACATAGTGACATTGATGGAAATGACAAAGCAGACGAACTAGCAAGAATTGGGTCGGAACGAAAATAATGGGACACCTTAGTGTCAATTAGATACCTTTTCGAACACTCGGACATCAGGGCACCTCTTTTTAAAAATACCCGATTTTGAACACCTTTTTAGAATTAAGGAACTTTTATCGTGATTTGTATCTTTGTACATAAATTCAGTCCCAAATCTTCTTTGTATACGCACACATAGCGAAGGTCTGCAATTTTTCTGCGTATAGATATATGTAGATACTGATTTCGGACATTTAAGCCCGTTCGAGTTGGAGGGACCTTGGGTGTTACTAAATCATTGTAAGCCTTCACTTTAAATGCCTTGTTGGCTAGAAACAACAAATTTTTATATAGTAAATTTCGCTTTTGTGAGTTAGAAAAAATTAACTTGGATACTAAAAATGACTATTATTACCACATTTTTAGTTAATGTATTAGTATTAATTTTTTCAAAGAGTTGCTTTCTCTACTGTGTTATTCCACATCTCGTTTATTACTTTTTCGTACCTTAGTGAAAATGCAAATTTAAAGTACACCGGCAATTACAAATTAATGTTGTGAACTAAGAATACGTTTGCTATGACGGACTAATTTGTTGGTTCACAATAAGGACTTGCAAAAATGTGCCAGCATCCTCAAAAAATATACCCCAAACTAGAATCAGATAATAAGTCACAATTTTCCTTCTATTGTCGTTTTGTTTTAATATAAATTTGTATGGGAGACTTTTTACCTCGCGGACACCTTTTTGAACACTTTACAAACATTTTCGGAGGTAACCTTGACTCCAAATCCTACAGTGACCACAAGCAGGGGGGTTGCAGGGGGGCAGCATGCCTCCCATACGTATCTCACTTTTTAACACCCTTATTCGAGATTATGCTTGCTTGATTTTTTTCGAGATTTTTGCTTTCGAAATTTTTTTTCGAGATATCGTGGTAAACCCTTTGTCTACAATATTGCCTGGGATCCTCTTTCCTCAGATAAACTCGCAGCGAACGAAATTTTCTTCAAGGGAACTTGAAATGGCAACGAAATGGTAATCGTCTGGATATTTGGGATATACAAAATTTAAAGTTTTGACGAACAATAACGATACGATAAAATGAGTTTTCTAAGTTGTCAAAAATATTTATAAAAAAATATGTGAGTAGACATCAAAACACAATTGAGAGACTAGTGAGACTAGTAACCTCCCAATGCGACCGTTCGGATGACAACGATGACGCATCCCGTTCCAGTATCATTGTAAATTGAATGATTATTTTAAAACGAGAAACAGGAAGACAGTGTTTCTCCAAACAAAGCAAAACATTTTTTTTCGGTTGTGTTTACGTATTGCTATAACTGGAGGTAGAGCTGGAGCCTTAACGACGACGTCTTTTTAAAACATATTTAGACTTAAATGGCATTCGTTCTCTGCGGACTCTTATTTTTTTGTATCTATAGATCTATAGTAACAGGACAGTGCAACTGTAATAAAATCACAACTCGGTTCATTATCATGATTAGGTATAGTTCGTATTTTCTATATAGACACCAGTAAAACTCAGTCTCGCCAATCGTAATCAAAGGCACAACGCCGCTAAATTATTGAATTCGCATTTAAAAATTCAAATATAGCTACGCACAGTCATAAAATATTTTACAAAAAAACTGGGTTCCGCACAACAACTAAAACAGTCCTACAGTCGTGTATATGCGCAACTATTTACCAAAAGTCAAAAATCGTTTGCATTTTTTAACTTTTTGCTGGCAGCATTAAGAATTTCAAATTCACCTTCAAATGGGTCAAGTTTGAGTGTAAAAACTGAAACTTCCTCTGGCCGTGTCTTCGTCGCGTCGGCCAGTCATATCCATATGTGCATGCGGATAATATGACGACATACGGTGTGTGGAGGACCGCAAAATAAATTCCATCCTTGAGGGAATGCTATTCAAATTTATTTTTGGGCCTCTCTAGATCAAAGAGTTCGCAGGATCACCTCTGCGCGCATGGTATCCGTACATGCATACAGAAGCTCCTGACGAAATGAATGATTGACGAAAAAAGCCGACTTTGTTCAAAGTGACGATCGGAGAAGCGAAAACGATGAACGAAGGTTTCGATCATCATCATCATCAACATCATCTCGTCCCGCGATCTCGTCACAATTTGATGGATGGATGGACGCAATTTCTCCGCTCGTCGATGTCTAAAGTTGCTCTTCGCTCTCAATCTGGTCGGTGGAAGTTGAGCGGCATCTTCTGCGCACAGGTCGACAAAATACCAAAGAATTTCAAGGGGGGGAAGCTTTTCGGGTGCACAAAGGTCGTAATACAGTTTTTGCCCTCGTGTCATGGTGATTATCGAATAGTTTCTGTGTGTTGGTGAGCGAATTTGTTGGCGGCAATGCGACTACTTTTAGATGGGCATGTTATGATGATAAAAAGTGCCGTTTAAGGTATTTGAGGATCGCAGACAAAATGTTTTTTTGATTTTGCTTTGTATGTAGGTATCCATTTAAGCTAGACAAATCTTAAAAATGTATTTACAGTTACCTTGAATGGTAACTGTAATCTTTTGGATTCTTAGGAGATTTTTTTTTTGTCGACCTGCAGCTCAAATAAAAATTATCAAATTAATTATGATTCATAGTTATTTGGAATACGAATATAGGTCGCAACAAAACCACTAAAACGTACATCATATTCAACCCTATTCACGTTGGCATTTGTCGTAAACGCCTAATATTTCAGTTAGGTTTTAAGTCAGTGTTTGTAACTTTTTTGAGACAAACGATTTGAAATTATAGTGAACACACAGAAAAAGAAGCAAAATCGTTGACAAAAGTTCGAAAAAAAGTTGGATATCGTTTTACAACGACACGAAACATGAGTCGTATACGACAAACGCCAACGGGAATAAGGGTGATTTATTTGATATGAAGTGAAAAGTTTTCAAGTTATTGTATAGATGGTGAAGATCGCAAAATTACACCAGCTATACCTTACCTACCCTGACATTTATGGTAGCTCTACTCTTGAAATTTGGTAAATAGACGTTAATTTCTCGTTAAAAGCATTTAAGAAAATTTGCGCGGAATCTGACAACGGGCATTACATTTCTGACCCATTTTTACGACGTGCAAAAATTATATGTAGATAAATATCCCATCAGACAAGAGACAATTCCAGAGCTCTAGCTATAATGAATTTTTAAGAGATTAAACAGTAATAGTATTAAATATTTTAAAAACAACCTTACAAAAATAAATACTTTTTCCAAGGTAGGTGTGGCGGTTTGAAAAAACCCCAGGTAGCACTATGTGCCTTTTTGTTAGCACAGCTCACTTGACCTGATTGTTTAAGTTTTATTGAAGTATTGAAGTACTCTTCGCGACTTTCTCGAGGGATGTGAAGGTGGGATTGCCCAGAGACATGTCTAGTCCTAGCTACTGTCGGACAAGCGCATAGGTAGCGAGTCAGGGTTTCTTTTTCGGTTGGGTCGTTACAACTGCGACAGTGTGTATTATGTGGAATGCCTAATCGGACTGCATGGCCCCCTTAGGATAGTGGTGATCGCTGGCTATATCTTAACTCACGAGGTAGGGAGTTTTTTTCCCGCTATAATTTGGCCACATCCTTCTGGATATGACACAGTTTGTTAGCCTCCTCCGTCTTAGATTGGCATTTGATAGGGATTCTGAGGAATATTTGCTTTGACTACTCCTATTGGAATGTGGACCGTTTCCGCAAGTGAGCAGTGGAGGATTGAACGCTTCCTGGCCATCTCGTCAGCCTGTTATTCGTTTCCATAAGCGTTGCTATGGCCTGAAACCCGCAGATCAGGGTAAACTCTCACCTACTTCACAGTCCGTTTTTGAGCCGTACGTGTAGATTGTTAAATTCAAGTCCCTGTTCACCCGTCCGTATTGCCAATCTTGAGGGGAATTATACTTCAAAGTGTTTGGGTTATGTAATCCGTTGAAGGTAGGCGCAGTAGCGCAGTGGTTAGTGCGCTGGACTACTGTGCGAGGGATCCCAGGTTCCATCCCCAGAAAAACACAAATTACATCTTAAAGTTTTTTCTACTGCGCCACCTCAGCGAACGTCTGACAAACATCCGTGAGTATGACTGTCATGAAAAAGCTTCTCAATTCAGCCGTTCGGACTCGGCATAAAATTGTATAGGTCCCTTCCATTCATTCTAAAAATAGAAACTAACACAAAACGAATGGTTGCGAGAAGCTAGACCTTGGGTGTCTACCCGCCGGTTGCGCCACCTATTTATTTAATTATTTAATCCGTTGAAGGTGGTATACTATAGTTTTCTTGATAGAGAAAGCCAGAATATTGCTATGTGTGTAGGGACTCGCATTCAAGCCCTCTGAGTCGGATCGCGTATGTTTGTGATATGAAGGTCTAAAGGTAAGACTTGCATCAAGGATAACTCCCAGATACCCAGGACTGGACGATAATTAGAGCGGTTGGCCGTTTAGGCGAGGAAGAATAAAGTCGGATATCTTCGTCTGGTCTGGTATTTGGAATTGGTGAAAAACATTAGTTCGATTTTGCTCGGATTTACACTAAGACCATACAATCTGCCCCAGGTGCTTGCTTACCTTCAACAGAGCATCCTCCAAAATTTCGCTAATTACTGGGAGAAACTTTCCTGACACCCGTATCACCATATCGACCGCATATCCGACTACCTTCATACTTTCTATTTTGCTCATTTTGAGCCATACCCATACGATCACATAGCCGTTAAATTCTTCCATTTAGTTTCCCGATCATTTTTTTTTTTAATGTTTTCCTGCAACAATTGTGTTCGTTTTGCGGATAGTTTAAAAAAATTTTCAACCGATTTTACAATGCCAATCGTATTACGTATAGGCTGAATTTGACAAGAATGTCCTAAAGCGAGGTGTAATGAATGTGCACTGCAATGATCGTATAATGCTTCTGGGTAAAACTCCCGTACCACGGCTTGGCCCTCATAGCGGAAGCACCATCGTAGCCTTGTCCAATTAAGTTGCTGCAATTTATTTCCAAATTTTGTAATGCAGAGAGAATTTTGTTAGCTAAGTATTTTCCGGTAGTGCTTTCTACTTGGCGAAATTCCAAAAAATCTTCTCGTAAAATAAAAATGTCGTCTTTTAATCAACGCTTGATTTGATTTGAATCTTTTTGCATTTAGGTAAATGGCCGAATTGCCTCATTTTTGTTTGGATTTGCTCTGTTCTCGTTTTAAAAAATTGCACTTGTTAAGCATTTACGGCCTTGCTCTCCATGGATTCGCAGAACTTGTTTTCTCTTTGAGAGAGAAGATGCTTATGAGTTATAACTCCTTTGAACAGCAACACCAACAGAGCACAAACTTCTGCGAAGGAATATAGGTAAAGCGCGGAGTTGAAGGCAAAGTGAGAGAGAGAGAGAGGAATAAGGTGCAAAAGTTTTACTAAAGGTAGAAAGTAAAGGACGTGTCAAAGCTCTAAACCCTGAATCACTTTAATTAAAACTATGCTCGCCGGGTGGTCGAAATTCCCCCACCATACATTTGAAAACTGTTCTTTAGTAGATGACTAAAGAAATTAATTTGCTGGAGAAGGCGTCTCAGCATTAAGTGAATTGATGATTCACTTGAGAATTAATAAAAAACGACACAATAGAATTTCGTACACGTTATAAATTCTTTATTCGTTGGTAACTGCCAAATTCGAATTGAATTTGAACTGATCGTGCAACTCATTGGGAAGCCTCGGTGTCCTTATGTACACAATCAGCTGTGATCTTAAATGGTCATTGCCCTTGACATTGAATTTCTTACATTTGTATTAGTTTACATTTTAAATATTACATTTAAACGTTCACATTAACAATTAATTGACTAATACACCCTTAATTATACCATTTACATCTCTACTCCTATGCGAGAGTGAGATGGCAAGATACTTGATGAGCTCTGCTTTCTGCTCCCACACTGCTTAAATCTCGGTGCGACTAGTTCGGATGAACTCGCTTTCGTGGACTTCGTCTGCAGGTAGAGGGGACCGACTATAGGCTCGTAGCTGTGTCGTCGATTATTTGACAGTTCGGCTTGGATTTGTGTCCTTTACTTGGTCGCGTCGGTCGGTTTATTTGTTGGCTCGGGTTTGTGCGGTGTAATTTATGTAATTTAACCCTTCATCATTGTTAAAAATGCGTTTTCGTGTGTTCCGTGCATATGTCCTAGTGATTGAGAATATTGTTGACTTTCAAGGAAGTCGATTGATCATATTCCAATCACTAGTCACATGCACGAACAACGCCTCCATCATTCTTCTTTGATCGCGAGCTCCTGTTGTGTTTTTTGCGGTTTTGTTGGGAGCCAACATGCTCCCGGCCTCCGGTTTGGTGCTTCGTGATGTCTGGAATTGGATTTCATTCTGTGGTGCCTTGTTTCTGTGTCCTTGATTGAGTTTGCCAGCTCCTCTCAGCCAAATTGCCTCATCCATGTTTGAGGTTATGTACATGTGTCCATGAAACATACAAAAAAATGCATTAGTGTTTTGTTATTAAAATGCAGTGGCAAAGCAAAGTTATTTAATTTAAATTTAACTAAACAGAGTGTTTATAAGGTGAGTTGGGCTCTTTTTTGGGTTTTGGGTGTGATTTCACTTGGGACTATGCAAATAGGTATGTATTTATTTCTGTTCAAAGGGGTAGTTTTTGTTGTTGTTTAAAGCAGATAGTTATGGGGTGAGTTCATAATAGTTTTGTTTCTTAATGTTTGATTAATTTGATAATGGTAAAGGGGATATTTTTGCGATTGGTCGCTTGAGTATCGTATTTTGTGTTCTTATGGTCACTACGCGCGTTAGACCGTCCGACCCGGGGTGTAGATCGATGATTCGCGCGAGTAGCCATTCGGATGGGGGCAGGTTGTCTTCCTTGACGAGGACAATATCTCCCATCCTTATGTTGGGTTGCTCCTGCAGCCACTTTGGACGCTGTTGAAGCAAGTGCAGGTAGTTTGTACTCCACTGCTTCCAGAATTCCTGCGTGAGTCGTTGCAGGTATCTCCATCTGTCTAAATTGTTGATCTTTCTTTCAGTAAAGTTCCTGTCTGGCAGCACTCGTAATGGCGCTCCAATTAGGAAGTGTCCCGGCGTCAACACAGTCAGATCGTTATGGTCTGACGTCATTGGACACAGTGGTCGAGAATTAAGGCATGCTTCGATCTGTGTCAGCAGTGTAGCAAATTCCTCGAATGTTAACTTGGCTGATCCAATCGTCCTCTTCAAGTGATGTTTTATTGATTTGACACCTGCCTCCCACAGACCTCCAAAGTGTGGTGATGATGGAGGGTTGAAGTGCCATATGGTTTGGTAGGACGCGAGATTTGCTGCTACTTCTGATGACCATTCTGCGGTGATGAATTTGCTGTCTTTCCTAAGCTCGTTGTTTGCACCTTTGAAATTGGTGCCGCAGTCGCTAAACATATTCATGCAGATTCCTCGTCTGGCCACAAATCGTTTAAATGCTGCAATAAATGCCGCTGCACTCAAGTCGCTTACCAGCTCAATATGAATTGCCTTTGTTGCAAGACAGATGAACACGGCGATGTATCCCTTGACCGTTCTATTGCATCTCCCTTTCCACTTTTTGATTTCCACCGGTCCAGCATAGTCGACACCGGTGTTGGAGAATGGTCTTGAAATGCTCACACGTGCCTGCGGAAGATTTCCCATCAGCTGCTCCTGCATTTTTGCGTTGTAGCGATGACACCGAACACATTTGTGAATTGTTGATTTCACAAGTCTTTTCAGATTTGTTATCCAATACTTGTTTCGGATTTCGGCTATCATCAGTTGTTGACCACCATGAAGCGTTTCGTTGTGTGTGTCTCTTATGAGCAATTTTGAGAAGTGGTGGGATTCTTTGAGTATGATTGGGTGACGTTGATCAAATGGGAGTAGGGCATTTGATAGTCTGCCCCCTACTCTAAGAATCTCTCCTTCATCGAGGAACGGGTTGAGGTTTCGAATGGAGCTTGTCTTCGGTATGGATCGTCTCTCCTTTAGCTCTTCAATTTCCTCTTTAAATAGTTCCCTCTGTACTATTTTGATGAGGTGATGTTGAGATGACATCAGTTCACCTGCAGTAATTGGATGAGTATCCAGTGGCCTCCTAGCTGACGTATCTCTTAAGTTGTCGAAATACCGTCGCCAAATCGCTGTGATGCGCACTAGACGTTTAAGGGTTGAAAAGGTTTGAAAGAACGAGTCTTCTATTGTAACGCGTAGGCATTTCCTTGCTTCCCTTTTTGTTTCCTCATCAGTTTCTAGAGGATTTGTTGTTGGTTGATCGCGTGGCAAAAAACCTTGTAGAAAATGTGGACCATTCCACCATAGTTGGTTCTCTATTAACTCTTCGGGGGACAGTCCTCGAGAACCCATATCCGCTGGGTTATCCTTGGTGCCTACATGGCGCCAGATAGCCACTCTTGTTAGCGCCTGGATTTCTGTAACTCTGTTGGCTACAAATGTGGTGCGAATGGATGGGTTTCCTTTTATCCACGCCAGGACTATCATGGAATCGGACCATGCAAACATCTCCACTTGTTCCAGCTGCATGGCCCTTGCTATTCTATGCAGAAGTTTTGCCAGTAGTACTGCAGCACAGAGCTCTAGTCGTGGCAAAGATATGCTTTTTATTGGGGCCACTCTAGTCTTTGACGCCAGCAGGTAAATTCTCTCCTGGCCGTTTGATGTGACTCTTGCGTATACGACCGCCGCGTATGCCTTCTCCGATGCGTCACTGAAACCGTGTAGTTGGATGAGTGTTGTTCCTTCACTTGTTATCCACCGTGGGATCTCTACTTTCTCCAGTTTGTGAAGTCCAGCACGCAGTTCTGTCCACGGTACCTCTATTTCTGGAGTGATGGTGTCATCCCAAGATAATGACTTGGCCCAAAGCTGTTGCAATATCAGTTTGGCCTTGATTACGCACGGAGAAATCCACCCCAGAGGATCAAAGAGACGTGCGATATCGGCGAGTATTGATCTCTTTGTGTGTTTGCTCACAACAGGTATGTTGATCTTAAATGTGAAAGTATCTTTCGCAGGATGCCATTGGATGCCTAACATCTTAATAGCGTCCTGTGTGTCAAATTCTAAAGGAAGATTCACTTCTCTGTCCTTTTCAGGTATTCTTTCTAATATTGTGGGAGAGTTGCTGGCCCATTTGCGCAGCGGAAATCCAGCTGAGCTCAACGTCGCTATCACATCCGTTTGTACCTTGATGGCATCTTCTTCGTTGTCAGCTCCATATATGAAGTCATCAACATAAAACCCTTCGCTGATAGCCTTGGTTACATGCGGTTGGGAGTTTTCGATGTCCATCGCTAATTGTTGCAGAGTTCGTACAGCTAAATATGGGGCTGATGCTGTGCCGAATGTGACGGTATTGAGTGCATACGTCTTAATGGGCTCATCGCATTTTGACCTCCAGAGAATGAGTTGATATGACGTGTCCTCTTGTGCCATCCATATCTGTCGGTACATCATGCTAATGTCCGCTGCAAATGCCACCTTAAATTTTCTCCACTGTGCTATCAGGTCAATTATGTCCACTTGAAGCCGTGGTCCAACCATCAGAAAATCATTGAGCGCTGCTCCGCTCGAAGTTTTGCATGAAGCATCAAACACTACTCGAAGTTTGGTTGTCGAGCTCGATTCTTTGAATACCGCATGGTGAGGAAGGAAATAATGCCTTTCCTTCTCCAGTTCGACGTCCGTTGAAACTTCCTTCATGTGTCCTAGTGACCGGTATTCGTTGATGCACGATGTGTATGCTTCTCGAAGTTTTTCGTTAGCGTTGAGGCGTTTTTCGATTTGAAAAAATCTTGCCATTGCTGCCGCTTTAGAGTTGCCAAGGTTGGGGCGCTTATTTTCTTTAAACGGTAGTTTCACCTCATATCTACCATCTGCTCTTCTCCTTGTGGTGTTTTGATAGTGTAGTTGACACTTCTCTTCTTCTTGTGTTAGTTTGCGTGTGTCCATGTCTTCTTCTATCTCCCAAAACTTCTTGAGCTGTGTATCCAATGTCGTGTGGTGGCTTCGCACTGTAACTGAAGCCATTGGAGGATTTATGCTCGCATTTCCGGTTAATATCCATCCTAGTTCTGTTTTTTGTGCGACTGGGGATCCATTTTGCCCTGGAATGAGTCCTTCAAGAATGATTGCCGCATAAATATCGGCACCTAACAGCATGTCGATCTTTCCAGGACGATTATAGGTGGGGTCCGCTAATGGCAAATTCGACAAATGACTCCAATTTGTTGTGTTAATGTGGTGTGTTGGCAAGATAGAGGTTAATTGGGAAAAGACGAAAGCTCTAACATCAAGACAGAAACAGGGGTTGGTGAATGAAAACATAGTTAGGTTGACAATAGAATTGGAGGTACCCGTTGAGATTTGCCCTAAACCTTTGACCTCCGCAAATGCTCTTTGTTTTCTTAAGTTAAGAAGCTGTGCTACATTTTCGGTTACGAATGTGGCTTCTGAACCCGGATCTATTAATGCCCTAACTACGTGTTGAGTTCCATTTGCAGCTACGACCTTGACCAGTGCTGTTGCTAGTAAGACCTTTGATCGCATTTGGTTAAGGTATGAGTTGATGTGATTGGACGACGTAGACGCAGTGTTTTGATCAATGTTCCGTCCATTTTGGGAACTGCTGTGATTAATGTTCTGAGTTGGGTTGGTGTGCGGCATATAGTTTGGTAGTGGTGCACAATTTTGCCCATTGCTCCAACTACTTGCCGGAATGAATTGATTTGCATTTTGAATCAAGTGAGTGTTGTACTCCTGGTGATTCTGACCTTTAAAAGATGAAGCATGGGGGTGATATTGGTAGTTGTTACCATTTTGAGGCCTTTGAGCCTCGAAGTGTAAAAGCGTGTGGTGCTTTTGACCACATTTTTGGCAGCGATTCGTACTC
This sequence comes from Cheilosia soror, assembly GCA_949372485.1. NCBI lineage: Eukaryota > Metazoa > Arthropoda > Insecta > Diptera > Syrphidae > Cheilosia > Cheilosia soror. Next base: position 121,787,948 of record OX443561.1, read on the forward strand.
TTGCAGTTTGAGGAATGGTGATCGTACCCTAAGCAATTTGAGCAGACAAAGTTGTTTTTTACAGCTTCAGCTCTTGCCTTTACCTCCATTTTTAAAAAAAGTTTGCATTGTCGTATTCCGTGCGATGCCTTGCACAGTCGACATAGAAATTTTTTTGTCTCATGTGATGACTTAACATGATAAGTCGTCGGATTTTTTTTGTATTGTTTTGTAGTGTTTTCGTGTCTTGAAGCCTCATTTGACTCCATCATGTTTTCTAGGGAGCTGAATCTCCCCTCAATGAATTTGGTAAATGCATTCCACTCTGGAAGCAATTTAGAGCTACCCAGTTTCTCTTCCCAATCCTTTTGTGTGTGGAGAGGAAGTTTGTGGTAAACCACATATATAAGAATTGCATCCCAAGTTTCCACGGCTATTCCCAGATTGGATAGTGCATGAATACAGTTTGTACTTGTATCATGCAAAGATTTTAACGCCTCAGAGGATTCATGGGTGATTTTGCTTTGCTCCATCAAAACTCTTAATTGCTTATTAACCAATTTCCGTTTGTTTTGGTAACGCTCTTTCAATATTTCCCATGCCGTGGTGTAGTTTTTACCGTCGGCATCAACTAACAAATGCTGAATTAATAACGCAGCACTATCAGTAACATGGGTTTTGAGAAATTGAAGTTTCTGTACATCAGATAAATCAACATTCTGATCGACCATGCTTTCGAACAAGTTGTGGAACTCATACCATTCTTCTAGCAAGCCCGAAAATTTTTTGATTTGTATTGGTGGTAACCGAATGTCACACACCGATGTTTTTGTGGTGTTAAGTCTCGAAACCTCTAAATTAGCATTGGTCTCTTTAGCAAATTTGTCATAGAGATCGTTTAAGATTCCCGTGAACGCGAAATATGTGCGTTTAATCTTTGAAAATGTTTCCGCTGCATAGTAGGCATCTTTGATAGGATCAGCCCCACTATTCACAATCGATTCATGATCCTTTTTTGCGCGTTTGAAGCATTCTTCACTATCATTCAGACACGCTTGCAGATACCCCCTTGATTTTCGCGCCTCAGTAACCTTTTTAAATTCTTCGTAATCGGTTTCGAGTTCTTTTAAAATTAGTTCTTGCCGTTCTATTTGTTTAGCAAGTTTTGACATTTTCACTTCCCTTAGATATGTTTTTAGAGTTCAAAGCAGGGATAGGGTACTTAATTTGTTATCAAGCTTTGGTAATAATTGTATAATATAGTAAATATATATATTATCTAACTAATTAAATGCAGCAATAGGTGTAAAAGGAATAATATTCCTACCTTATTGTGCTTTTGCAACTGCAACCTTAGTTGGATCACTCTCAGTTACAGTTGCAGAAGGCTTTGCGTTGCACAGTTCCTTGCTGTGATTGATGTTGTTAACCGTTGTTATAGTTCCAGATTGTTGTACCGCTTTGCAGACTGTTGTGACGCTTGTGTCTCTTTCTGTTATTCGTATCCGTTGGGTCCAAGATACTTCGACTCGTTGTATTTTTATATTGCGTTTTATGAAATAAATACGTAATATGTAAAATTGCAACAAAAAAGGTGTAAATGAGGAAATATATTCCTACCTTAGTTTGCTTTTGCAACTGCAACCTTAGTTCGATAACTCTCAGTTACAGTTGCAGAAGGCTTTGCGTTGCACAGTTCCTTGCTGTGATTGCTGTTGTTGACCGTTGTGTCAGTTGCGGATTGCTGTACCACTTTGCAGACCGTTGTGACGCTTGTGTCTAGTTGCGTTACTTCGTATCCGTTGGTTAAAAGATATGTCGACTCGATATATTTTATATTGCGTTTTATGTAATAAAAACGTAATAATGTAAAATTGCAACAAAAAAAGGTGTAAATGAGGAAAATGTTCCTACCTTAGTTTGCTTTTGCAACTGCAACCTTAGTTCGATAACTCTCAGTTACAGTTGCAGAAGGCTTTGCGTTGCACAGTTCCTTGCTGTGATTGTTGCCGTGTCCGTTGGATACGGGATTCCTCTTCTCGTTGGGTACTGTGGCCGATAGACTGCCCGTCGATGATCGGGCTGCTATTTTTGGATTCTTACCAATTTCGCACTAATCCACTGTACACTTTAAATGTTCTTTTGTTTAGTTCACTTTTTGTACACTGGTGATACTTTTGTTTAAGTAAACTTTGATTTATAATGTCAATTGCACTTTTCGATATTACAAAGAAAAAAATTCGCGGTTTCCTATTAAAGGACTCGAAGGACCATGTTCTTTAGTAGATGACTAAAGAAATTAATTTGCTGGAGAAGGCGTCTCAGCATTAAGTGAATTGATGATTCACTTGAGAATTAATAAAAAAACGACACAATAGAATTTCGTACACGTTATAAATTCTTTATTCGTTGGTAACTGCCAAATTCGAATTGAATTTGAACTGATCGTGCAACTCATTGGGAAGCCTCGGTGTCCTTATGTACACAATCAGCTGTGATCTTAAATGGTCATTGCCCTTGACATTGAATTTCTTACATTTGTATTAGTTTACATTTTAAATATTACATTTAAACGTTCACATTAACAATTAATTGACTAATACACCCTTAATTATACCATTTACATCTCTACTCCTATGCGAGAGTGAGATGGCAAGATACTTGATGAGCTCTGCTTTCTGCTCCCACACTGCTTAAATCTCGGTGCGACTAGTTCGGATGAACTCGCTTTCGTGGACTTCGTCTGCAGGTAGAGGGGACCGACTATAGGCTCGTAGCTGTGTCGTCGATTATTTGACAGTTCGGCTTGGATTTGTGTCCTTTACTTGGTCGCGTCGGTCGGTTTATTTGTTGGCTCGGGTTTGTGCGGTGTAATTTATGTAATTTAACCCTTCATCATTGTTAAAAATGCGTTTTCGTGTGTTCCGTGCATATGTCCTAGTGATTGAGAATATTGTTGACTTTCAAGGAAGTCGATTGATCATATTCCAATCACTAGTCACATGCACGAACAACGCCTCCATCATTCTTCTTTGATCGCGAGCTCCTGTTGTGTTTTTTGCGGTTTTGTTGGGAGCCAACAAAAACAATGAAACGCATCATGCATGCTTTTTAACACATCTATGATTACCACTCATAGATGTGTTAAAAAGCATGCATGATGCGTTCAATGCGCTTCAATTTGGTAAAAAGATAAGTGGATTTGGTATACATTAAGTAGGGTAAGGAAATCGTGTAGGCTTTTAATATAATAATAGATTCTTCCATCCAAATTTTCTATATCGACTGCAGTCCCTTTGTTAGTTTTTGCAGGTTTCGTGTTTGTTTGAAGTGTCCTTTTTACTATTGTTGGCGTATTTTTTTGGGAAGTGAGTATAACAAAACCAAAAGTGAGTATAACAATTTTGCATGTAAAACCAAAAGTGAGTATACAAGTTTTGCATGTAAAAGTAAAAGTGAGCTAGCTATAGATTCTCAAAAAAATACGCCTTGTGTAAAACGTTCGAAGCTCATTCGTGGGGGGTATTTCTCTATCGGTTCACTTGCATGCTTCTCGTATTCGTAAGATTGTCCCGACTACTAGGTAGGTAGGTAGCAGTGGCGGTTCACCTTGAACCCAATTAGCACTAAGATGTGCCGTTTTGTTACCACGACTCGTGTTACCTGTTTTCTGGTGGTTGTTTAGGATGTGGTCCGGTCGGTGCCTATAGCCAACCTGTGGAATTGAGAAAACGGATAAGATCCTGTATCCCTTTCCCCGAGATTTCGCTAAGGACGTCAAAGAATGGTTGGTTCAGTGCGCGCAGTCTGGCTCTCGCTAGAGCTGGACATTTGCAGAGGAAGTGAGATAGAGTTTCTTACATATATTACCACAACTGCGGCAATGCGGGTTGTAAGGGATACCTATAGCTTGGCCGCATGGTCTCCAACTGGCCAAAGCCCCGTGATTATTGCCGTGAGTCTGGCGATATCGGGGCGTGTTCTGTTTAGCAGGTTATTTGTTCTGTTTTGGTTGTAGGTAGGCCATATCTTCCTTGATATGACGCAGTTTGTCAACCTCGATCATCGGAAATTGGCTTTCTGCAGAAAATGCGAATGTATTTGTCTCCTTTACCGCTCCTAACGGAATGTGGACCTTCGTTGGGAGCGAGGCATGTAGTGCTGAGAAGTGTGACCCTAAAGCGCTCGCTCAGACAGGCAAGTTTGTTCCGGCACTCCTGTACCAGTTTGGAGGATATGGTAGCCGAGTCGATGGCTTTGATGGCGGCTTGGCTATCTATAAGGATAGCAATGCTTTGTTTAAGCGTTGTGTCGCGCCCTAGTTGCGTGCAAGCTTCTCGAATGACCAGTAATTCCGCCTGGAAAACACTGGCAAAATCCGGTAAGCGTACTGAAATCGATATTTGAGGTGATTCCGAGTAGACACCGGCCCCTACACCACAGCTCATCTTAGATCCGTCGGTGTAGGTATATGACCGTGTCGAAGCCCTTCACTACTTCGTCCCTCTTCCACTGATGCCTTGTTGGGAAACCGACGTGGAAGCCTTTCGTGAAGCTTAATTTGGGTGTCATGTAGTCGGTTGGAGACGTGACCATGCCGTTTGGTAGCGAATCCAGGATGTTGCTATGGCCAAACGGCCTTGCAGTCCCGACTACTACTATAGGTAGTGGTTCAGGGCGGATGGTACCTCGGAAATTGCGGATGTTTAAGAAGGGTATGCTTTAGCTATGACTACCTTAGTTTGCAGTGTGATCAATATGGTTCCTAGTTTTCTAATCTAGGGTACAACAACAGTGCCTTGTATGTTGAGATATGGAGAAACGCCTGGCTTGCTACAACATATTCTGCCGGTCGCAAAGTTAACTATGCCACAGTATGTATTCCAGCCATATTGCCAAAGATGCTCTGCTTTCCATCCAGTGCGATTTAATGCCGTTCTAAAGAACCGTCGGTCCTCTCCTGGAGCTCCAATAAAAGTATTTGTCTACTTCATAGTGCAAGTTCCTTATTCATAAACTTGTTCGAAGGAGCGGAGCCTAGCACCGATAATGCTTAAACTCTTGGCCTCCTTTAAGTTAAATCAACAATATTGGCAAAACGGTTGTGCTGTATGCGCTCCCTGTTGCGGCCAGAAACAATTTCAATTGACAGCGTCCAATTCGAAAAACGCAATTTATGTAAATTACCCGCTTAATCCCGTTCTATTTGTGTATCGAGAGCTATTATTTAGCCGAATACGAACCGGCTTTAGCCATCGGATTAGGCTGGCGAAATTGGTTTCCATGTGTACACGAGTGTATCCTGCTCCTCTTGGGATAAGCAAATCGCACAGCAAAGGACAGCCGCATCCCTATGTATATAGAAACGACGGAGATATACGCAAAATCACAACCCATAAATATTCATAGTCACATTATTCGAAAATGCCATTTCCGGGCGGTCCAGTCAGCCATTTAGTAGTGCGGGATACACCATATAGCCGTAGTCTCGCAGGTAGGCATTGAGAGTCCATTCAGTTGTGGGTGGAGATGAATCGAACAAGGATCGACGCATGGACATAAATTTACATGGCATTATGCCGGACTAAATTGCGGATGTGCGGACTTTAAGGATGACCAACTATGACCGGCATCAAGGACTTCTGCTCGTCGTTCTCTCGCTCTCTGTTTATCTTTGTATCCGCACGAGTTGTGTAATGAGAGGAAATATTGCCCTCGCGCGCCGTTGAAAGTCGTTGAAAAATCGCAATAAAACCAATGCGTGTGGGTGAGCAAGGACTAAAAGCAGGACATTCTCTATTCGCATTGTGCTGCTGCGTCGTTTCCATAATGGTAATTGTTTTCCATATCCACCCTCACATGATGAACAAACGATGTTTTTTTTTTCTGTTTTCCACACATCCTTCAGCCTCCAGGTGTTCCTTGGTATGGTGCATCGCACCAGGACATCGGCAGTTGTTCATCGATGATGGTTGCGCTATTGGATTCATCTGCGTTTGTTTCGTGAACACTTTGTTTTGAACGGCTATGAAAAAGTGTTTTTGTTGGCCATCCTTTGAGTCATTGTGCACATTATGAGTACGGTATAGAGTGGCCAAGTGATTTATTGTCACCCACAGTAGTGTAGGCGTCGACTAATGGCCGATGTGCAGTGTTTTGAGGAATTTTTCCCTACGATTCTATTGATGGCGATTGTAATAAAATCATCCGCATTTTTGGCACGCTCTTGACCCGAAGTCAAACCGCGCGCTCTACAACTACGAATTCGATAGACAGAAAGAGAGAGAGCGCGGAAGGACATTTTAATTTATTGCTAGAAGAGAGGGCGAGAAAGGGCACTCTGCAACCAGATGATTTCCTTTATTTTTCTGAAAATTGGCGGCACGAGCCTTAGTGGTGGTAATAGAGTCGTATAGCGAAAGTGCGATGCAATCAATTTAACCCCGAACCAAAGATGAGAACAAAAGTGAAATTGATTGGGCAGTTGAGTTGTTTGTGAATTGCGAGAGCACAAAAATGCATATGTTGTCAGGAAGACTGCTTCTGGCGCTCGATTAGCCTCGGTCTATAGGAAGGCAATTTAAATAAAGAAGAATTTTCAAAAATCATTCAAGTGTGTAAATTTTATGTTTTCGAATATAAACAGAAGGCAGAGAAATTCAAAAATGAAATGAAAGTTATGACGCCCCGCTCCAACCACCCTTCTGACTGTCACTGTTGGACTAGGTGTGGGGTTGGGAGTTGGGGTTTTGGGTGCATTCAAAGTTTCGTTATATAAAAATTTCGCATAGAAGCCTATTGGAGGGTTTTTGGGGCTTTTTTTCAATCTTTTTTTTGTCAGGCATTTTTTGATACGTTTTTGAGGTATTTCTACACCCGTTTCTGAGTCTTTTTTGAAGCGTATTTGGAAAATACGCGTATTTGTTTAAGGCGGTTTTCAAACGTATTTATGGCGATTTTTGGGGAGGTTTTTGGTTCGTTTTTTAAGGCTGTATTGGGGCGTATTTTGAGTCAATTTTTGGAGCGTTTTCTCAGACGTTTTTCGCAGCGTTTTGTCTTTTTTGGCCGATTTTAAACCGTTTTTGAAGCACTTTTGGTCCGTGTGTGATGGTTTTTTAAGCGTTTTTAGGGGATTTTTTAATGGGTTTTTGGGTGATTTTTGAGATGTTTTTAGGGCGGTTTTTGAAGCGTTTTAAGGGGAATTTTCGGTGCGCTTTTTCAAACAGAATTTTGAAATACCGAATTTCAGGGCCGTTTTTAGACATTTTTGAGGCGACTTTCAGTCGTATTTTTAAGCGTTTTTAAGACGTTTTTTTGTGCATTTGTTCAGTCATTTTTTGAGGATGTTTTTCGTAGCTGTTTTTGGGTAGATTTTTGGGACTTTTATAAAGCACTTTTGATGCGATTTTTTAGGGCGTTTTTTGATGGGTTTTTTCAAAAGCATTATGAAATACAGAATTTTAGGGCCGTGTTTTTTAGGACTTTTATGGGGAGTTTTTAGGAAGTTTTTGGTGTGTCTTTTCAGTCATTTTTGAGCGTATTTGCGACGTTTTTTGGAAACTTTTTTGAGGCGTTTCTCAGGTTCAGGTGCTCTATGAAGCGTTTTTGGGTCGTTTTTTAAAAACGTTTTTCAAAGCTTTTTTTGTGGCATTTTTTGGTGCGTTTTTTAGTACGTTTTGGTGCGGATCTTACGATTTGGCTTAACAGCTAGATTTTAAAAAGGCCTTCGAAATATTAAACCAAAACGATCAAGAATAAAAACGTAGTGATAAGGTTTCAAGTTCTGCCTTGACAGTTCTAGCAGATATACAAATATTATAGATAGAAAACTGACAAGTTTGCTAGGTATAATTAATATTACTCCATAAAATGTGTTCTATCCGCGAAAATAATTAAACTAACCGACAAAAATTATGATGCATACCTAGGTATAGTTTAATTTAACCGTCGCGTCGCTTAGAACAGTAGGCCAACTAAAATTTGGTCCGTTTTATGCCTACGGTTTTCCTGCAATATCAAATCAGTTATTTTCTAACGTTTTTTTTTACCTTTTTTCCTATCAAAACGAAATTTTAAAATTAATTAAGGGACAGAATTAGCTAATTGTAATACATATTGTATTTTTCCTACTATTAAAATGTTCTAAGCGTCATTTGCTATTGTATTAAGCGACAATCTTTTTAACGATTGTAAATGTATTAAAATGAAAAAAAAAATAAATAAATAGGTGGCGCAACAGGCGGGTGACACCCAAGCTTCTAAATGTATTAAGCGAGGAAAATTTATTTTCTTATTTAAGTTTCGGTTTTGTAAAAGTCTCTAGTTTTTTGTGTTGAAAATACACTTCGAAATATATTCATTCCTAAAAAACTGTACAGTAATAATTAACTGAGTCAGACGTTTTTTTCATTTTGGCTAAGACTATGAAAATGTCACTGAAGGTTTTAAATACCAACTCGTATTTTTAGACTATAATTCGATTGAAGACCATTAACAGCTTCTAGCGCAAATCTTTGGACTCAATTTCGTTTGAATACCTTTAGCCAACTCCTTCCTCATTCAATTTGAATGAAAGATCCGAACTGTATTCAAAATTATAAATGGCGACTCACTTAAACCGGTCGAGAACATACCCACCATTAACCTCAAACGCAAGGCATTCCTATGTAAATCTGCATCAAAATAACTTCATACAGCGCAAGTCAAAGCCTACCATCATCGCTTTGACAAGTGCAATCTGAAAAAGCCAAACAAATGAAATGGATTCAATCAGTGGCCAGCGCGCCTTTGGCTTAATCCAAGCACCAACAAGGACAGTCGGTGGGGATGCGAAATCCTTACGACTGGGACGACTGCTCAGTGCTCAGCCTCACATAGTTATGCGATCACATTATGCGAATCGGTGAAGCATCAAAGTGGACGGCACCTTTAGAAGTTTCTGACTTGATGATGACGACTCCGTGTCGTCCGTGCTCCCGGTCCATCGTTCATCGTTCCATCAAAACATGGACGACGACGACGACAACAGAAAACAGAGAGAAACAAAAAAAATCGCCTCAAACTGAAATCAAGTCTGCGTGGACCAAATCAGATTCCTTGTTGCTCTGCGGCGAATGCTGCGTGTGGAGGACATTGTTTCTGTGCTACTGGAATTCATTGTTGCTGTTTGGCTCTTTATTGTTGGCTCTTTATACTGGCGTTGTGTATATTCGTTGTTCATTGATGCGAAATGCGGTCCGAAAGTGCCGCTTATTGCTTTGGTTTCTATTTCTGTTAATGTTCGTTGGCTTCGCAAAGAATGTGCCAATGAAAATCGTTACATTGGATGTAAAGAGGACACCAGTCCGAGGATTATTTGTTGCAGCTTAATTGTTGATTAATTGCAGCGAACCGTGTTTGTTGAATATTTCAGGACAACATTGTATGCCGGCCGGCTATATCTGTATAGCCTCTCGTTCCGGGGAGATCGCCTCTGCATAATGCGCTAGAAGCTCACGCGGAATGCACTTAGCATACCCCAGACTCGCGCTTAGCATACCTGAACACAACAAGCAATTTGTAAACCATCCTCTTCGGTATGCTTCCATATTTTTCAACACCGCAGCAAAAACAACTTTAATTACATTTTCACCACCGTTGTTGGTTTTTAATGAGGAAAATTTCCATTTTTCCTCATTATACCCTAACCCGCTAACAGGAAGACTCATCACAGCGAACTTTGCGATGGCCATCAAGTGGAACGTCTCGTTGGTAGGTGTACCTATATATAGGCAAAAGGAAAAAGTGCTACCATATCGGCATATACGTGAGAGATGCGTCGTCGTCGGTGTGACTACTGTCTAACATGGTAAGCGTATACAGTTTTTTTTGACAAATTTTGGTTCAATTCAATTAATGAGGAGGGCCGAGGAGAAGCGATCTCACATTACAAACTCATTAGACTATAGACAACCAGTTGGGAGGGAGAGATGTTTGTAGCAACAACCACTTAGTCGCGGTTAGTTGTCGCTTGGATCACCCTGATTATAGGGCGTCGCGTTTGGGCCTATTCAAATTTTTGTTTGAATCCCCAGATTGACCGTTGTTGGTTATTGTTGACGATTGTAATGAGCTTGGGAAAAATATTCGTGACTTACAGTCTTACAGTTGAATTGGATTGCTATTTAGACCATGAGGTTATGGCTAACGAGGCTTATTACGAATTATGTACATTTTATGGTACAATCTTTGGGAAATTGAGCTATTTGGTTGAGCTATGGACACATTAAAATACAAATAAAATATTGGAAGGCTTTTCTAAGTGCCTTTTGGCGCAGATAACATTGAGGTCTGAATTGCGGTTGTTATTTCAACAACTGACCGAGGAGAACAGTATGTAGGACTTCATATAATACACATGTAGGCTATGACTGCAGGGTCGAAGCTTTGTGAGACGGGATTTTCATCGACTAGAGCTCGATTATTTAACAAGAAAGTGCTGTAAGCCGTCAGAAGAAAATTAATGCCTTAGAACAAACACTTGAAGAAGCCAGAGTCTGCAGATAGAGCTTGAGTATCGCGACATCATCAAATATGTAACCAAAACCCCAATAGGCCACCAGCTATCGCAGGGACAGAGCCCGTGATTAGATGGCGCTACAATCCGGAGTGGATTTGGGCCTCAACCAACACGACTCTCCAGTTAGCACCATCTTTCGCTAACCGGCTATAGTTGCGTACTCCAAGTTGGTTGAGGTCCCCTTCCACTTGTGCGATCCACCTAAGGCGAGGTCTTCCTCTACTATGTTGTCTCTCCGGATTGGAATTGAAGACTCTTCGGGCCGGTGCGTTGGTGTCCATTCGCTCTACATGTCCTAGCCATCTTAGTCGACTTATGCGTACCTTTCTGACCAGGTCGATGTCGATGTACATCTCCTCCCTCAAAGCTCGTTAACGCAAGGGAAATCCGAAAATCACTTGTAGAATTTTGCGTTCGAAGCGAGCAAGCAGATATTCATCCGCTTTTGATAACGTCCATGATTCTGCGCCATAAAGCAGGACTGGGATGATGAGGGTCCCTGATAAGGACTCGGAAAAAACGACCCAAAAATGGCACAAAAAACCAAAAAAGTACGTTGCAAACAACCCCTCAAAATACGACCCAAAAACGCTAAAAATAACGCGCCAAAAATCGCTTTAAAAAACGCATTAAAAAACCGCTCAAAATAATCATAAAAATCAACCGCCTTAAAAACATTGGGAATCACATTCATTACTATATTACGGGCTCTTTCCCAGGTGTAGCTGGTTTTGAAGTTTTTTTACTTTTTTGACATGTTTTTGAAGCGTTTTTTGGGAATATTTTTCGGTATTTATGAGAGTTTTTGGGGCGTTTTTTGAAACGTTCTCATCACGGGCTCTTTCCATGGGGTAGCTGGGTTAGGAGTTTTTGCGTTTTTTTACGTGTTTTTTAAAGAGTTTTTGGGGCGGGTTTTTAGCAACTTATGAGGGTTTTTTTGGAGCATTCTTTGAAGGGTTTTTGGGGGTCTTTTAAAACGTTCGCATCACATGCTCTTTGCCTAAGGTTTTGGAGTTTTTGCGTTTTTTTAGGAGTTTATGAGGGTTTTTTTAGAGCGTTTTTTTTTAAGCGTCCGTATCACAGGCTCTTTCCTTCGGGTAGTTGGTTTTGGGGGTTTGGCTACCTCTTTTTGGAGTTTTTTGAGGCGTTTTTTAACGCGTTCTTTGGGCCATTTTTTTGTGCCTTATAGGGACTTATTTCCAAAGGACTATAACTTAAAACAATTTAAATGCATAACTGTAGCCCTATCTGCAAGCGTCTCGGGTTTCTGCTGTTGAAGCGTTATAGATTGGATTTTGCCGAAAGAAGTATTATCAAAGTGATAGGATGTACCTACTTTAAGGATAGATATTAGATATACATAATTCGTATGCCGAATTCTTTAAAGTCAACCTACTCGTAATCACATGTGAGGTGAGGCAAATGCGCACCGGCATGGATGAGCACTGTCTCTTCGGGCTCGAGCGCTTCCATTCGGCCTTAGGTGTTGTACAACTCATCTCCACCCTCTACATTTTAAGGTACAATGCAGATACTCTGTCCCTTTCAGCTCTAAGGATACACCGATATCTACTCTTCATTCGATTGAATAGAGAATGATAGATACTTCGAGTGCATAATTTTCAAGGCTTTTCCAGCTCTCTTTGTTGGCTATTCCATTCTAAGTGTAAAATCTAAGTAATTTATTCAATTTCCTTTCAAATATTTACATCATTTTCCCTTATTTAACGGTCAGTTTTGAAATGAAATTCCCTCGATACTTGTTGCAACAACAATTAAGAATAATATTTCCAAAACTCATTAAGAATTCCAACGAATCTGAAAGATTTGCTTGCGCACACCAAAACGAATAACGAATGATTAATCACTCGCCGTAATGTCCTGTCGATTCCCTTTGCATGTGTGCGTACTGTGTCATTGGGGAATTAATATTCCATTCCATAATTACACACTTTATGCAGAGTTGCCTTTATCATGCGCTGACAATGGCTGCACGTTGAGACGGCATTTACATTTTCTGCTAATTCATGCGCGCAGATTCAGGAGAATATTTATCCCGATCCCGATCCCGACGAACGGACAAAGTACGACGACAGACATACCGAACCGGAGAGCGAAATCTCTCCCCGAGACGATATACTTATACCAATTGTTGATTTATTAGCAGCCAATTGGCAACCATCAATTAGCGGGCCCAATGACAAAATGAAATACGATCAATGGCACGATCGTTTGGAAATCCGAGACCGTATTATTATACGCTGCAGCGCGGCGGAACATTGATACCGAGAGCTGTTCCGGCCGGGCGGAGGACTTGCCGTTGGGAAGGATTACTCATCGCAGAGTGGCTGTTTATTTGTTTCCCCCATATCGAGTGGAGATTTAATTGTTGCTCTGTCCGATGTTTTTTTTTTTTTGTTTTTTTTTTTCGTTTAAAGATCTTGAAATGTGGGCATGGTTTTGAGATTTGCGCGAATCCTTAAGTGGCGCTTCCCTTATGCTAATCGGCTGCAATGTGCAAGCATAATATAATTGCCGGTTATGAGATTCAGATAAATTAAAATAAATGCCAACAACATAGTAGGGATGGATTGGTTGGGAACCATCGGGATATATCGCTGAGAAATATTTTCCTAGAACGCTGTCTGAACCTTTTCACAGCTTGCATCAAAAATGCAAATTATTGCGTGCACAAGTAACTAAATGTAACCCCTTGGGTCGCACTGAATAATACAACCGCCAGTGAGTGGCTAATTGAAATTAATTATTCGTATCCTTTGGGCGATTGAATATGAAAATTGGAAATTCGTTTTCAAACAACAACGGAGTGCAACACCACTCAGGTGGTTTATGACAAGTGTTGACTTAGGCAGGCGATTTCTCGATTTCGATTTCAATTCCGATTGCATGTTGCCGCGCGAACAAGACTTATCGACAGCTTGACAGTCACGCAAAACCGCAAGCTCTATACAGAAACAATAACGAGAATGATTACCCAAATTGGTCCTGGCTGATGGCTGGCTTATATTAAATTGTTTCGTAGAAAAATTATTCCCACAAGCTGGTCGTAGCCTCGCGTCGCGTCAGTCGGTGGAAATATAATTCAGTTCAGGTGTCCAATGAGGTGGGAACTTGCTATATGACTTATGATTATGAGTGCTTAATGAGGAGTTGAGTGGAGCTGCGATTTAGATTTACTATAGAACTAGCACATAGGTCGCATCGCACACGTAGGTTTGTGGAAATTTTGTCAGTTTTTGGACAAGTTAATGGTGTGCTTTGTTGACAGAGTAGACCATTTTTGACACTTTTAAACCATTGTATGTCAAACGTAGGAACAGTTTGATAGACAATGCCAAATTGAAACAAATTTTTACTTAATAGCCGTTCGTCTACCGGTTGCAAAAAACACAAATGCCCACAGCACTTTCGAAAGCTGTCAAAACAGTGACACATGATTCTGTTTGAAATGTTTGGAAATGTCACTTACGATGAGTCTGATGATGAATAAGTGATGTAAACCGAAATTCCTATCAATGTCTACGAGTTGTTGTTAATCTTATTCTCTCAAACAATAATTCATAGACTGAAATTCGACAAAATTTCTCAACAGAGAAAGAGTCAGAGAAAGAGACAGAGTCAGGGTCAATCCCAACTATAGCGAGAATCGTTGTTACTCCTCGCTTCCCCACTCAGTTTTGGTTTCGATTGAGTGTAAAATTTGGTAAGCGAATCTTGAGTCCATGGGACCTTCGGTCGAAGGCGAGTGCCGGGAACGCAATTATGGATCGACAGAATTTTTTTTCAGAAAATTGTCCAGCTAATGGAATGGTTTGGAATAGCAAAGCAGAGCAGAGCAGAACCTCTGACTAAGGTCTGGGTTAGATATTTAGTTTAGTGTGCCACTTATTCTTATAATTTTTAGGCTTGGCATTGCCTCTACTAGATCTATGCAATATCACGTATGGTTTCTTATTAATAAATGTATTTCAGAGGCAGACCCAAATCTTCCCCGTTTGTGGTGATTCTTTAGCAACCGTTCTGTGCCAAGGACCGGTCGAACTGATCTTCCATTGTTGTCTTATTTCTTTTTTTTTCTGTTGTATTTTTCTTCTGTCCGACTGAATTATGCTCCGATGCAACTACAGCAAGGTATTACTCTAGTTTATAATATCTTCTGATTTATTTTATTGCCTAATCTAGCTATCTATTGATGGCTGGGTTTACAGAAAATCCAGTTTAGAATAGAGTAAATTTAAACAGCTTTTGTCAAGCCCATTATGGACTTGATGCCTCTGAAAATTTCGTCTGAAGCCTGTTTTGCAAGTTTGCCGAGGAATTCGTTCCTCTGGATACCAGTGAGAACCAAAACCCACACCAGTCTTAAAGTATTTAGTACTGCAACAAAATTTAGGGAGTTCTTAAGCTCATACACCAGTTTAGCAGTGGCCGTGGGTTAAACAAAGACGCAAAAAGATATAGGCCGTTCCAAATCAATTCGAAGATGAGAAAGACTATAACTCCTTATTGCATCTTGGACTATATACTTCCGTTTCACCTATTATTTGTTAGACTTACCTACATTTCGGATGCATGGGGGGGACCCAGAGGGAAACAAAGTCTAGAGTGTTTTAAGTTTCCACGAAGACTCCCGCAACAGACCCTTGGCTAGATCATTTATTCATAAGTGGTATCCATTGATATAATCATATCCTCTGCAAGTTTCATCATCGAATCGTGATTTCTTTTGTTTATTGGCCAATTTTCTCATTAAGCTGCTAGTGGACAATATCCTATTCGGCTTTACCTTTGGCCAAGACAATAATCCAAGGTTGTTGAAAGCAACTGCCATTCGTAGCTTTGATTTGCTGAGTTTTAATAATTCTACAGATTTTTTCCGATCTGATCTAGGCCACAAAGCCTTTTGAGACCCTGTTACTTACTATATCCGACCATCTTTGGTCCGACAGCCATACCTTATACAAAACTAGCTGAACCCCCGCCAGCTTCGCCAGACCTTTTTTTTTATTTTTTTTTATTTTATTTATTTACGGGCGACAATGTTTTCATTTTTTTTTGTATTGAAGGTGCCACGTCCCTTTGTCCAATTTTCATCAATCTTCACAGGAGCACCATTGCCCCAATATCTAAGATTATCTGTAAGTTTGAGCTCAATCGATTCTGTGGTTTTCGAGATATACGATTTTGAATGTTTTTTTTTTTGTATGGGCGGTGCCACGCCCCTTTGTCCAATTTTAAATTTCTTTAGCCTATCCCCCAATCACCGTAATTACCGACATTAAAAAAAAAATCAACAAAATCGGTTGAAAATTACGGGCGACAGAGGGTAACAGTTTTTTCCCACTTTGTTTTATATGTATAGAGATGTGACATCATACTACTGCGTTGACAATATAGATATTCGCTTTTCGGGCCAAATCAAATGAACCCTCTGACACTGTCGAATCAATGCCTTTTCAAAATCAATGAACAACCAGAAATGAAAGTACCTATAGTACACGATATTCGACGAACTGTTTCATATTGATCGACAAGGTATTGACGTTAACGACAAAATATCAGAGCGCGACCCTGTATGTACATCAGCAACTAAATACAAGCGTTACACAAATCCATTTTCAAGTATCGCACTCTATCAAGATCGATCTAAAAACCTCGACAGATCCTAATTCTAAATTAGAACTTCCAGATGTTTTATCGATACCACTAGGTAACGTAGGTAAATCTTCGGCTATACCTTTCCGACAATTTTGTTCTCTTTCAGATGCAAAGAGACACAAGTTTGGTGGACTTGAACTGCAGTAGGTTGATAGCACTTCATTTCCTATAACCAACTTGTAACCTAACTTTCGACTGATCGCAACATATCTGATATGCTTGGCAGCTGACTCCCGTCCCAGCTTACAGATAAACACTTAAACAGTCCTTATGCAAGAAGCTCATTGTTATTGTTTGTCAAAACCTATAAAAAGGCAGAGAAAAATATTTGAAATCATGTTAGATTTCGTTTGAGGTAAGGTGGTACTCAGTGCTATATTGAGTCAGAATCGTCGTAGCCAGAAGCAGAACCCCTCGAAGCTGTCCCATCATTGTACAAGAAACTGTATTGAAACTGATTAATGAAGAAAATAGAAAAAAGCCTGCCGGCCGGCGGTTGGTTTATTAAGACTTTACAAGTGCGTTTCCTTAAAGACGGACGCATGATTCCGGAGTGACGGACAATCGTCAAGCGTAGTTTACTGAGACCCTACCAAGTTTGATTCCTTAGGGCCCTACGACCGAGCGTGGTACTTGACAGAAAGTGGACAATAGTGGCTATATCGATATCTGAAGAAGTTCTTACAGCTTTGTATAATGGTTACAACACTTTTAATAGTCTATGAGAGATTTCAAATTTGAGATCATTGCCTCTCTGAAAAGTCTCTAAGAGCTCTGTATACCTATGGGTATTATAAATATGTTGAGAAGCCATGACAGCTTGTGGTCTCATAGCTCTGTGTACGACTACTGTAAGTCTTTAGTAGTTGATAACTGCTCTGTAAATAGACGTGTGGGCGCAGTGGCTTCAATCCAAGGTTCAATTCCCGGAAAAACAGAAATTACATCTAAAGGTTTTTTCCACTTGGCTACCTCTGGCTAACGTCTGACAAACATCCGAGAGTATAACTGTCCTGAAAAAGCTTATCAATTCAGCCGTTCGGACTCGACATCAAATTGTAGGTCCCTTCCATTCGTCCCAAAAATAGAAATTCACACAAACTATTGGTTGTGAGAAGCTAGGTCTAGGGCTGCGTACGGTGTGTACTCGCCTGTTGCGCCAACTATTTATTTATTTATTTATTTTAACTGCTCTGTAAATGGGTATGCTATGTCTAACTAAATACAGTTTGGTTGCCGGCTCTTGGCTTTTGCCGGCTTTTGGCAACGCCCGATTATTTTTACATATTTCATTCCTTTTTCGACTTTGATTTTTCGGTACCAAAACATCCAATAATCGTCGGAGGGTAGCTATTAAACATTTAAACTGGTTGAAAACATAGGTTTAGCCCCAAAGTCAACTTCTTCTTACCGAATTTGCTTAATTAACTTGCACTACCAGTGCATAAAATTTTCAATGGCGCCCCATCTGAAAGTTGACTATATAAAAGTCGAATTAAAATAGACCACCATTTGACATAGAGCCCACGCCTCAAAGTCCATTTCGCCCACATGAAACCCGCAATACAGACAAAAAAAAGACTTAATTGAAATTCAATATCCTCATTATCCTTCCAATCGGTCTTCAAACGCAAAGCCGTTCCCACTAAACGCTTCCTAAACGTTGTCATTTGGTATCACAATTAATTTGGAACGCGGCCATCACCATCATCACCATCCTTCCCATATATACCATTGTCATCCATCGCGTTATCATTTCGGCAATCATCATCGAATTGCCACAAGGCACGCGTTACCCAAACAAACTTACCCCTATCTTTGAATCCAATAAAAAGAAAACTAAAACTGAAATCTAACTCCGATCAAAAAAAAAAAAAAAAGAGAAAAAAGGGAATTGAGCCACCCCTTCCGTCGCTACGATTATACGAAGGGATGCGCACACCCAAGTATTAGATTAGCGTCAATGACACAAGGTAACCTGGCACGCACACGCGTCCAACTGCACCCCCTTCGCACATATATACGGAGTTTGCTGGTCGCAATTTCAGAAATTTGTTCCGTTTTTTTATCAATTTACGAGGACGCTGATGGGCACCGCCTTTTGGTGATTATTTTCTTTTCGAATGAATTGCAAATGGCATCTCTAACGAGGACATTATTTCATTGGAATCATAATCATCCGCGAGCGTCCTTTCTATGTGTCGCCATGCCAGAGTGAACGTGATTGGGGGAGAGAGCAAGTCGATTTCGTGTGACATTCGATTTCTAATTGCGGTGGGTTATCATCGGAGGCGGCTGTTTTTTGTGCTGCTGGTGGGGTTCCTTTTTGGCGGGTGATTTACGAGAATGATATCTGCACGCGACTATTTGTGGTTGTTAAGTTGTGGATAGAAGCAGTAATTGGGACAACAGTGCCGGTGTGTTATTGAGCTTTGGCTACACTTTTGAAGGGTGCTGCTTGGTTTTCATTGGTTACATGCATAAAATATGTAGATGTCATTGTCATGCGTCGGCAAGCTGCACTAGCACTGAATCAAGTTTGATTAGCGAACGGCCATGTGTCCGCAGTCCACATCAAAGTCCACATCTCCCGCAAATTAACATACTCAATTTGAAAGAAGATTGCGCGCATAAAATTAAAACATATACCCTACCCCGTCTGCATCCTCATCACCACCTCACGCTCACATCAATGTCAGCGAGAAGAAGTTTGTCTCTGATGGCATCACTGGAGCAGAGAACTTTTCACATCACGGAGTGATTATAATTTTTCGCATACGAAATGTTGCCGCACAACCGGACGAACGGACAAACGGACAAACGGATGATAGCGATGGTGATCTCCAAGATAAAATTCGATTTTAATTGCCTTCATGTTTGCCGCGCGATACTCTCTCTACACTCGCACACACTCTGTGGCGGGGGAGTTGCATAAGCAAATTAGATACACGGACTACATCAGGGCTGTTAACTATACACTACAGTCCGGTCTATAAGTCGGCTGCCTCTAATGGAAATCTAGTTGCCACCAGAGTAGCACAAGTCAGAGCACGCCACCCAGGCTCAATGGATCAACATTTGCGCTGTTGAATCTGCGCGCAAATGGGTGAACAAAAACAACAAAAAAGCGCGAACACATGTTGCGTGCCTCACAGAAATTGCTAATCCGCGTGCGCTGCACCATGCGATAAACATCTCGTGACGAAGACGGCGACGACGACGACGACGACGACGATGTTGTTGGTGATATTCATCCAACTTTGCCGAGGGCACTGCCAGGAAGCCAAGTAACCGAAATCCAGACATCAGGCAGACTGTTCTTCATATTTTTGTTGTGCGATCTTTTTATGGGCCCGTGAGCAGTGACCATGTAGAATTGTGCGACGCGCGGAGGAGTCATTGCAGCCGAGGATAATTATCCACAAAAAAAATAAAAACTTAAGAGTATTATTGCATTGCAGGGTAATTAACATACACCTTCATGTTAGAGACTCCTCGGTATCCATATTGGAAACTCCATAGCGATGGTGGAAATTTTGCGCTCCAATTGGAATGTGCATGGAATTTGTTTGTTTTTTTTTTTTGTTCAGTCTTTTTGGCGAACGCGGTTGGATACCGAAGAATGGAATTCATTTGAATCAATTAGAAACTCGGGTTTAGTGGTTTCTTCAAAGTGACACAAAGTAGGCTTAATAAACATATACGAGCACATATGCAGGGACTGCGGATTTTTTGCTGATTCTCAGATTATGGTTGCAGTGATTCTATAATGCCGATGGACTCTTTGGTTGCCATCTAGCTTCCGCAGAAGTCAAGAGCTTCGCCAGTGCCCTCAACTCTGGCTGTCTTCATCGCACAGAAATTAAGCCAGGGTCGAAAGTTTGCAGTAGGTATAGGTGGATAGGAGTCATAACACTGAGGTCCTTGTGAACCAAGAAGAACCTTAAGTTCTTCGAGACAGATTCGGACTAGCTTGACTTGATTTCTGAAACAAAAATTGCTTTAATGGCCGCATGACTGTCAATAAAAACGCTGATATCATCTAGTTGGCGCAGGGTCATGTTTTTTATGTTTTATATATTTAAAAATTTAAAATATTCCTTGCATTTGAAAGAAAACCAAACAACATTTCTTGCATTTACGGAGGCTGTCAAACAAAATTGCCTCACTTATGCACATATATTAAAATGTGTATCAAATGGGTAAGTGGTAAGTGAAATTCCTCGCGTTCAGATTTCCCATAGCCAAACAAATTTGAGATAGCTTGAGTTTCGTAGCTTCAAGCAAGCGAGTGTGCAACAACCTCATAGACGGACCCAAAAACGCTTCCAAATATAAAATATTTATCACTACTTTCGATGAAACTACCGACATTTCCCATACCGAGCAGTTGAGTCTCTCTTTTCAATATGTTTATGACGGAATAATCAGAAAGGATTTCTTAACACTTTGCGACGCATTTGAGAAGATTCAATGTGAAGACATGATGAAAGAACGTCGCGTGTCGGTTGACTGGTGTTGCATTATATCATGGATACTATAAGATTTAGCATGATGCGTAGGGATTGGTACTGACAGCTCTTCTGTGATGGCTTCTGACACAAAGGGTGCAGTCCATATGAACTCGGCAAAAAAGCTACTCACGCTAAGCGTTGTCCATGCAACAACCAAACCATGCTTTAAATAACTCCTTGGCAAAGTCTGCAAAAGTGACGTTTAGTCGGAATACATCAGCGACTCTGAAAAAAGTTATAGCTTTTGCCAATGCTTCAACAAAAAGACACAAAGTCTTCGAAGAAGAGCTGGAAGGAATACCTGTACAAAGAATTTGTGAAACTCGATGGGGTATGTTTTTTTACCGGTTTTTTTTATTTGAGACTAGGCATAAGGTTTATTGCTTACTAGCGAACCCCCCGCACACTTCGTAGTGCAAAATATGAAAATATAAAAATCAATTTCAAATTCATTTAAATCAATGGTAAACAGTTTCTATTGTAATGCCCCACTGTATTCACAACACTTGGTTTTTTTAGGATTCGTATTGCCTACATAATATTCTTGTCTATCAGGATAATGCGCATCAATGTTAAAAATTTGCGAAACTGACTGTCGAAGAATAACGCCTCCTCACCCCTTTATCTATTTTTGACCTATCTTCACAGGAACACAATCGATTCGGTGGTTTTCGAAATATTACATTTTGAATGTTGTTTTTTTATAGACAGTGCCACGCCCCTAGGTCCAATTTTAACCAATCTTCACAGGAATACTCCTAGTCCAATATTTAAGATTTTAAGATTTTCGAGGAATAAGATTTTGAATGCATTTTTTGTATAGGAGCTGCCACACCCCTATAACTCATGAACCAATACACCTACAAAGACCGTATGAACTTATAAACCATGGTATCAACGTCACCTTTCATGGGAAATTTCCAGAATCAAAATCGGTTCACGCATTACAGAGAACATCATCGACAAACACAATTGACCATGATTTTTATATATATAGATATAGATATGCAAGTTTTGTGTATATCTATTTTTAAAATAGTTTCTATTGCTTAGCTGGGCCTCGGCCAACGTGACCATATACCCAACCAGAATTTCTGGATCCGCCCCTGTCTTTATCTCACCGTAATACTTTTCCATACGTAAGTTTTATCCTGCGGATTAGTCCCCCACCTTATGCCGAGTTTGGTAAGCATTATTTTGCCAACAGCGTACTCAGCAAAGTTTGTACGGAGGGTCAAAGACCATACACTTTTGGTCCATATCTTGCGATTCTTCATTGCCCCGGCAGACAACACATTGCCAGATATTATGTATAGTCAAAATATTATGTGTTGCATTGATACTTGACTGCGACTGATTTCATGGATTTTAAAAATATTATATTGATATTTTTATCGATATAGGCAGTGGCGACTCTTCAAGTCTTTCGCTGCTTGGATTACATCCGCTTACTTAGGCGGCCCTAAGGCTGGAAGAAGAATGAGGATCTTGGGAAAACATTGGATGCTAGCGTTTACACTATAGGAATCGAACTCAGGGAAGAACTCTGGAGAAGTCCAGAGAGTCTCTCTGGGTAGGGTTTATAGTGGTAGGGAGACGAAAAGAGACCCAACAATGGTGGTCTGATTCGAATATCTCTCGAAAGTTATGTATATAGGCGGCCCTAAACTTGCAACCGAATTTTCCTTAAAGCAGCTATCTTTGGGCGCAGTAGTTAGTGTACTGGACTACTGTGCGAGGGATCCCAGGTTGGATCCCCGAAAAGACACAAATTACATCTTAAGGTTTTTTCTACTGCGCCGCCTCTCACGAACGTCTCACATACTCTCATATCCGAGAGTATGACTGTCCTGAAAAAGCTTCTCAATTCAGCCGTTCGGAATCGGCATAAAAATTGTAGGTCGCTTCCATTCGTCCCAAAAATAGAAACTCACACAAATGAATGGTTGTGAGAAGCTAGACCTTGGGTGTCTACCCGCCTGTTGTGCCACCTATTTTCTAATCGCTGTTTTTAACTTTTTCAGTTTGTATCTCAGGAGTCTGGAGGAGAATGTAGAATGAAGAACTGTACAGGCTGTACAGCGATATAGACCTAGTCAAAATGATTAGAATTAATCGACTAATACGGCTGGAACAGAGGTATAGACCGTTTGGACATCAATGCTCCGGCCCGGAGAATCTTCAACTCTACTCCAGAGACCAGGGGGACAATGAGCTAGAGGACGACATAACTTAAGGTGGAGCGCGCAGTTGGAAGGAGACCTCAACCATCAACATGGTGTGCGCAACTGGAGGCAGCTAGCGTTGGATCGAGCTAGCTGGAGAGGCATATTCGTTGAGGCCGAGGTCCGCCCTGGACTGTAGCGCTATCAAAAGTAAAGTAAAGTAAGTATTATAGAATGACTAAAGTTTTTTTTGTTTTAAATCAAGGTCTGATGGTTATAGTTTCTGGTTAGGTATAGGTACATTATGTTAAGTCCTTCGTAAGTTTCTCATACCACTGATGGTTGATCAGCAAGTGTCGTGCATTGCATATGTTACTATCTGGAAATTGCCAACACAGATTTGTGTTCATGGGCTATCCTCTATCCACTTTTGACCACGGTATAAAGTTTTCAAACACCAACCATGCCGTACTGCATCTAAAAGTCATAAAGTATACAAATCAAATCACAGTCTGACAAGCCTATCTACAAGTTTCAAAAAATTTTGCAAGTTAGCTTATATGGCTGTCACACGCCACCTGTCATCTCCACCTGTAGACCTACAAATCGTAGATACATTCCGTTATCTCTAATCCGTCACTTCAAACACAATTTCTCTGCCATTCCTCATGATCATGAAACTTTGCTAGGTATTATACCTACCTACTTTTTCCAGTTTTATCGCATCTGTCAGAGCAATTCATTAATAACGAAGCAATTTTAAATACTACAAAGTATCTTTTAATTTCCACGCGCACTGCGCAGTCGCACATTATTCCATTGCAACATTGTCTGCAACTATGCAACACTGTGTCACTGCGCGCAATTTCATGCAGACGATGACGAATCCTCCATCAGCAGCGTCTTTATCGCAGCTTTGAAATCAGTTCAACAGAACAGAACTATCTGCATTCTACGAATACAATGCAGCGATACAACATTCGGCATGAGTTGAGTATATGCGCGGGATTTAAAACATTATCGCATAACCTTCAAAAACAAATGGCGCCTCGTTTTGACGTCTTGAGAGAAGTCACTTCCGCTGCACCGTCGGTACCGCCGTCGGCCGTCGTCGTCGTCAGATTAATTAATCCGTCCGAGAGCGCACTTAGAACTCCTTAGCATATTGTATATGATACTGATACCCATTGCGCGAATGCATCTGAACTTGACAAGTGTGACGAATGAAACAGCCTTCTTAGCGCTTTCATCTGAAGCCGAGGGTGGAAATTAACCCGAATCGAGTGTGCAAAAGCAGCCGCGCGAGTAGTTAAAAAAAAAAACACACACACACACATACAAGAATAAATAAACACATTTCTATGGATATTAAAGCGACACCGCAATTCAAATAAAAATTAATAACGAAACATGCAAAATTGAAATTAATTTATGGAATCTGTCATACCGCTCGCTGCGGGCTGAGACTGAGACAAAGCCGTCGCCGTCGGTCGGTTGGATGACTGCGCGGAAGGGATTGGGTTGGGATTGCGACTGTGCAATTAAAATCATTACAGTGAATGATTTGAGGAAAACGAGATTGGCATCTATTATCTACCCAGTAAGAGAGTATCTTTTGCGAATTCAAATTAGCGCGCACATACACACAGATTGAGATATACCAGTATTAAGCCGATAGATGGCAGTGGAGATATTGATATTTCCTTAATGGACTTACAGCGAGCTGGTAATGACCACCGTCACTCAGTCAACACCAATCTAATTATTTAGCTGAATCTTTTAATGGCGAACTGAATGCTCACTAACATGTACTATTTGATAGACCATTTTGAAACTTACTTGTACCCTTGTACGGGTCATTATGTCAAAAAGTTGACTAGTCTGATCTGAATCGATATAGGTACCAAGACCACTGCCTTATTTAGCATTTTTTGAAGGGTTAAGAGTCAAGAGGGGATAAGTGCGACGTCAACATTGGACCCCTTCTCTGCCTCGCGGAACGATTTTTTCTAACATTGTTCGCTAGCCATATCTTTAGTTCATAGAAGAGATAGCTCTTGCATATCTATATGGTGACCCATTCCTTAACGCACCTGTTTAAATGATCAGCAATGACCACTGAGTGCTACAGTGCTACAGCTTTGCCTTTGGCTACCGTGTTGAGTTATCCAGAAGCTGCAGGTATTTCGTACAATTTGGTGTTAGACTAGGAGGAACATATAAGTATATATCAATTATGAAGTAATCAGTCAAACCACCGACTTTCTACAGACCTTGGGTTTCCACAGTACCATATTAGTTCTCTAATAGCGTTGTCTGTCATACACTTTTTACTGGTCAGAGTCTTCTGAATACCGTGCATTTGCAACGTGCCAACGTTCTGGCATTCTATTTGTCTGTTTGTTACCATTTATCAACTAAACCTCTGAACTAATTGTAATGTAACTTGGCAAAGAGATCGGTTACAACCTGAAGAAGGTCTTGGACAAGCGTTTATACTTAATATTTAAGAGGAAAGAGAGTGAGGTGAGGATAGGTTGTTCTCAATGATGTAAAAAAAAGTAGATTCTACAAAAGATATTTTATAATTCTATTTCTTGACAATTATGGGAGCTAATGGACGCTATTAAAGGCGGATGATAAGATCTTCTTGGTCGCTTCGAACGAAAAATTCTTCGAGTGATTTTCGGTCCGGTTTGCGTTGGCGGGCTTTGGAGAAGGAGATTTAACAGCGAACTCAACGAGCTGTACAGCGATATCGACATCAGAAAAGTAGAAAAGTACGTATCTGTCGACTAAGATGGCTAGGACATGTAGACACCAACGCTCCGGCCCGAAGAGTCTTCGATTCCAACCCGGACGGACAACGCAGTAGAGGAAGACCTCGCAGTAGATGGCGCATACAAGTGGAAGGGGACCTCAACCTACTTGGAATGCGCAATTGGGGGCGGTTAGTCAAAGATCGTGCTAACTGCAGAGGCATGTTGGTTGAGGCCCAGGTCCACCCCGGACTGTAGCGCAATATAGGTTAGTAAGTACAACTCCTGTGCGAGTACAAAACCGGACGATTACAGCTATAGCTGTATATATATATACTATAGTATACTGCAGAATGACTATTTTAGAAGATGTGGGAACATCGAAGAAATAAAATCTATTCGTCACCCACTTTGTGAATGCCACCCCATAAATAGAACAGATTAAGGGTTGTCAATAGTTTTTTTTTTATTAACAAGAGGTTGTGGACAATGCAGATCTTAAAGATCCCATGAGATTTGGACTCAAATTTATCTTAATAGATAAAGCAAGCTTCTTCTCTTCAGTTGTGTGCATCTGCGAAGAAGTTGACCTCTGGACCTGAACTTCAAAAGGTATTTCATGAATAGTTGCGGTAATGAACACAATGAATTCAACTTGTTTATGTGAACCTCAATTCTAAATTCTCACAAGAGCAGCCATCTACCTTTGGTTCTAAGAAAGCTTCTCAACTTTTCCCTTTAGCTATGTAAATGTTATAGGCCCTAATATTGGCAAACCGTGGGTTGTACACAGTGCTTCCAGTGCCCTTTTAAATAATGAATAGGGACCATTATTCGTTGCAAGAACTTCTTTGACAAGTGCGGTTAGTAATTTTGGGAGAAGAACGTTCTTATTTTGTAAGTATGTACATCAACAGCATCCCGAGCTGTAGTCTTCTATAGAAATATGTTCCAAGGCAGCTATAGTCTCACAACTTGCTTGTCCTGTAGCCATGAGGATCTAGCATTCTGCCAAATTTTATGATTCTAAGATGGCCGGAAGTGCTTCATAATTTTGATGATCATTACCAGTGAGTGAGTGAGTGGAGTCAGTTACGGTTGTTGCGATTTTTCAAGTCCTGTATGTTGAGAACCACTAATGCTATGGAGATGAAATTTTAAAAGGTGGACCTTTTTAATGAGCTTGGTAAATTTTTTAAGTTTAAAGTTTTTGCTTAATTGGTTCCGAAGTTAGAGGGGGGTCGAAAAAATCCTGCGTTTGTTCCTGGTAAAAAGGGTAAATGCCTTTACTAGAGAACTTGTCTTGGGCACTACCATGCCCTTTGATCCCGAGCCTAATTACTGAGTACTGAGTTGCTGGTTCTTAACTGGCAATGTCTAGCGGGAGAAGGTCTGTCTACATCTGAAAAGGAGCAGTTAGAGAGGTCCTTAGTGTACCTGTGATTCACCAGGCCCAGGCTAGGCGCTTAATCTTTTCCATAGCTCTTACACTGTGAAACTATTATTCTAGGACGGATGCGGCTGCCATATACAAACGATTTCATAAATAATTTGTTGGTATGTCGTATCGACCTATTATTAGCGCGATGTGTATCTAGGACATAATATTGGTCTGAAGGATCACACTGTTCTATCGCTTTTTAACAACAATTCTACCACAATACTCGCCATGCTAGGAGTCCCCGTCAGTTTACCATTCAGTCTATGTGGGCGGTTGCCACAGCTTCACGTAGACCATCAGTTGGGTCCATTGTGTCCAGTCACGGGAACCTTCCATTTCATACCTGTTGGAGACAAAGAATATACCGCTTTTATTGAGTCACCTAGATTTGGTATTAAGCACAGGCATTCACAAGCTCTTGTATCCAGATTTCCAGCCTGTCCTAAGAGTAACCGAAGTATGTGGAGTTTGTTGAACTACTGGAACCACCCCGATTTGAGTATGAATCTCAAGAGTTCCTTAAGATCAACATTCTCCAGATCCTCTAGCTCATCGAAGAAGAAGCTGTTGAGAATCTTTTGTCTGCTGTTTTTAAGGGCTGTGCATTCGCAAAGCAGATGACGAACAGATTCTATTTCTTCAACGTCTCTGCAGCTTCTGCAAAAGTCATTATGCAGTATGCCTAGCCTTCCCGCGTGTACGCCTATCGCACAGTGTCCAGTAATGACCCCCGTGAGTATGCGAATATTCTTGCGACTCAGTCCGATCATAAATTTGGATCTCTTTTTGCTCACTTCTGCCCACAATTCTTTTGCATGCCTGCAGGTGCTGAGATTGTTCCAGCGTACCATTGTTCTACTCAAGGATTCAATGTCCACCTTCCTAGCAAGCGTGCTCCAAGCGTTCAGTCTATCTTCGGCCGTTTTATGATATAGATTCTTTCATAAGCCAGCCGTTCTACACGAATGTGAATTGCCTTGCCCAGCTCCAGTAACTTCTCTATTCCAATTTTCTTCATGCTATGTAAATCTCACTGCATTATAATTATTATAGTACAAAGTATGTAGTCATAACTTTGGCGCGGATTAAAAAGGACTCAACCGCCTTTTTGAAGGATAATAAAGACACTAGGAAATACCAGCCCCTACTGATTTCAAATGCTCTACTACTCTTGTGTCTTCATTTTCTCTTTATGGTCATAAGGCATGGTCATAAGGTCAGTGGCATTGTATTGCCGGAAGGTTGATACCTACGGTATTTGGGTTAAAACCACAATCTACCACTCAAGACTCAAACCATTTAATAATGCCCACACCCAAGGTATATAGAACTACAAGGTACTTGACGACAACGATTTTGACGTTTCTGTGCAAATATATTGAAATACGGGTAGTTTACTGTGCGCAAGTTTTATATGTATTTAAAAACAATAATAGGGGTATTCACGATTCAGCTGATACATCGTAGTAAAATTGTGAAATTGTATTTTTTTTATCACATCGTGAGCATACTTTTTCTAATCTCTATAGCAACATTCGAGTAAATAACAAAAATTGCTTTGACTATTGTTATTTGTTATTTGTTACATTGAGAGAGAGAGAGAGAAATGGAAACAAACATGCGCAATATCATACCTTGGTCCTTGGCCCACTTTTAGAACTTACCATTGTCCATTCCAAATTAATATTGACTGTAGGTACATTATACTAATAAAAACACATGTTAAAAATAATTTTTATAATTTGTTGATTTTATTAATTCTTTCATTTACGATTTATTTTCTTAAATTTTATAAATCATTATTTATTATCACAGTATTCATTATAAACTAAATTATTAATATTATACTTTTACAAAAGAACAAAGAGTTTACAACTATTTACCAGGATGACATTCATTTTGTTTGAATACAACAACTACAAAAACATTACAGACAAGAATTTCATTTAAGAAAATTATGAAACTATACATAATTAAAATGAAAAGGATTAAACCTTTACACAGGTAACTAAATAGGTTTTTTTTTTTTAAGTAGATCAGTTTCAGAGGTACATTTATAAATCTACACACAATACGATACAAATGAAATGGTAAGTAATTCAGTTACGAGTTTATATAAAATAATATTTTGTGTAAACTTATATTTTAGGTATTTATGATAAATAAAAATTATTTCACCTCTATGCGAACTCTTAGAAAAAGAGTCCAACAAAAGTACAGTTTTCTTTTGTAATAAATACACATTTAAATTTATATTTATAAATATTCTTAATTTTAAGAAACAATTTACATTGACTTACTATTTTTTTTAGAATTAATTTAGTAGTTTATTTGTTTGTTGTTTAGTTTAATCTGTTAGTGGTGTTTATTTAATTCTATATTAGGTCTGATGTGTTTCTAGTTACCTGAGGAAGAGGCGGGAGAAATAACGAAAAATTTGTTAAATTTATTTGTAAAAATAAATAAATCATATATAAATAGGAGAATGAATTAAATTAATAATAATTTGATAACTTTTTGACTTACCTGTACACGGTTTAAGATAGGTATGACAGAGTCCTCCTCCCTCTCTCACATTCGATTGCAATACACAAGTTCAACCACCCAGCGGTTTAGTGCATCATCATGTAGGGTGACTCACTGCCACCATTTGCTCCCGTCGGACTGTCCAACGCCGGATTGATACGTTTCTCTTTTTGTCGACGATTGCAGAACCAGACTCGGACGACTTCTTTTTCCATGCAAAGTCGATCGGCTAGTTGACTTATTTCCTCACTGGTTGGCTTGGGATTAAGAACGAAGGCTTTCTCTAAAGCGCCACGGATCGAGGTTTCAATGGATGTGCGCTTCTTTCGTCGACGTCCCATTATTTCGGGGGTTGTGACGGTTGTTTGCAATGCCGATGGATCGAAAACTCTGTAAAGGCGAAAGGAATGAAATGGGTTAGCTCGGATAGGCAAGGGCGACTTGAAAGAAGCTTTATTCAAAAGAGTGGGCAGCGAAACAACACTTGTTACGTGCAGAATGTAACATGTAACTTTATGTAGGTACGTATTGGCAACAACTTGAATTTGTCAAGGTATTGGTGGAAAAAATAGATCGCCTTTTCTGAGACTTGATGAAATAAAAAGAAGAAAAACTATCCGATTGTATAAGTCAGCTTATTCAGATTTTTGAATATCTAAGATGTCACAAGGACTAGCTATTCTTGTCAATTGTTACGTG
This sequence comes from Cheilosia soror, assembly GCA_949372485.1. Lineage (NCBI taxonomy): Eukaryota > Metazoa > Arthropoda > Insecta > Diptera > Syrphidae > Cheilosia > Cheilosia soror. Next base: position 121,818,268 of record OX443561.1, read on the forward strand.
TAACGTTACGAACCTGTTGTCCAACATTAGCCAGATGGACACGAATACGACTGTCCAAGTGAATTTTGGCGATCACAAAAGTTGGCTGTTTCGTACTTGATTGCGTGACACAATTGACTCCATTTTGGTTCAGTAGTAATACTTTAAAACTGACATCTGTCACTGTCACATAATAGGTCTATTATTTTTTTCAGAACATTCTATGTAAGATCAACTCTTTCATAGGTTTCCAATGTGTGGGGGTCATAAACCCTTTGGGCATCACAACGGATCTACATTGACCTATGTGGCACGTACAGGTTTCTTCTGTCTTGCCAACCCACTAACCTAACCTAAACTAAGATCAACTTTGAAAAACTGGTGGAACGTTTTTTTTTTTGCGAAGAGTTTAAAAATACTAAAAATCACGCAAACGATTTAAATAAAAAATTTACGAAACTTCCACTTTTTAAGAAGGAGAAGACATAAACGTCAGATCATTTTGTTGTAGACGAAAAAGTAGGAAAATATAAATATTTTGAATGAAATTCCTTAAAGAAAAGGGAGGGGACAACATTTCTCGTACCGGAACAGATCTTTGTACAACCAATCAACTTTCCTAAAGTTATACCTTAAATTTAAACTTATTTGACAGCTGCATCTTTACAATCTTCTACATCTACATCTTTCCAACTGACAGGTGACAATCGTAAGAGAACAGGCATTTTGTCGACTTTCGTAAAAACTACTGAACTTTCCTTAAATTTCCAAAAACATATCGCTTATGAGAACAGTCCTAATAACAAGTCCAAATTGACAACCTCTTTGACAGTTGCACCTTCACTTTTCAAATAACACATGACAAGCACCACTGACATAATTTTATGTAATATAAAAAATATAGAAAGTAAAAAAAATCGTACTTACCCCCCTGTGGTTGATATTGTTCGGTCAGCATCCTCCAGCCACTTCTGCAGCAGCGGCTTCAGTTTGCACATATTCTTGAAGCTCAAGTTCAGTGCCTCAAATCGAGATATGGTCGTTTGGGAGAAATCATTGCCGTACAGCTTGCCCATGGCCAGGCCTACGTCGCCCTGAGTGAATCCCAACTTGATGCGCCGCTGTTTGAAGGTCTTGGCAAATTGTTCCAATTCCTCCAGGTCGGTGGTCTCCTCAGGTGAAGGCTCACCAGCTGCGCGCTGCTGATTGACAGTCATGTGCTTTGGCATTTGCGGAGTGTGCGGTACCCCACATGGGGTGCTCGGCGTCAGAATTCCAGCCACCTTCAGGCTACCACTGTTCGGTGGCGTCACCTGTTGGCTGGTACTGTAACCAGCACTGATTGGGGTATTCTGATGATGCAACGGACTACTCGCCGGACTGTTCAGTGGACTGCGATGGGTCGGCGTTGATGTAGACGTGATGTGCGACTTGATCGTTGGTAGACCTGAAAGCTGCTGAATTTGTTGCTGAATGCCGTGCTGCTGTTGAGTTTGTTGTTGTTGCTTTTGCAGCTCTTGCAATTGCTGAGATGCTTGCGTCAATGCTTGCACTCGACTCTGCAGCAGAAATTGGGCGGTTGCAATTTGAGCCGTAACCGCAGGGTCATCCTTTGCCAAGCCCACTGAGCCGCTGTGTATCAGTTCTAGGTAATTTTGGAATTGCTGTTGAATGGCCACTTGCTGTGTCTGGAGGACCTGTTGAAATGCAGTAAAATCCTGCGGCGAGAATTTGTTCACTCCGGCGCCGGCCAGCAAAGGGTTCTGCATCAGGATGGATCCCAGCGCATTGGACATCAGTCCTGTCGGTAGGGTGGGCATCTGCAGTGATGATGGTGGCGTCACCATGACCATCGAAGATGGTGGTGTTGCACTGTGTCGAGAGTTGTCGCTGGTCAGATTCAGTGCACCGGTGTTGTCGTCCTCTGTTTGGTGACGCGGAGGACTTAGCGGTGAACGGCATCGATCGCTTGTGTTGCCAACGCTGTCGCCATCGTCGGAAACTGAAATCGAAATAAAAATAATTGAGTAATCATGCGAGTAAAAAGGACCCCCCCTTCCCAATTCTGTAGGTAGGTATACCCTACTTGGTATGCAGATCACAATTGAATTGAATTTTATGCTAGGATAAAATGAAAATTTTATGCAAAACGTCAAAAAAGGATATACCACACCTTCTTGGGTCCCTTCGCCTAATGGACATTATTCATAAAAATTCAAAACAACCCGCACTGCAATAGAAATTGGTCAATTTCATAGTCCACTGGTTGCCACAATCGAATAAGGACGAAAAAAAGGAGCGAAATTCAAAGAAAACATTTCGCATTCACTTCAAACGGACTTGCTCTGCATATTCTTCCGCTTTTACCTATACCAACACTCGAACGAAAGTGAGTTTCCATGTAGTCCTTTCAAAGGATATTTATTTTGCTTTTCAAAACACAAACACGCACGAAAAACCAAACGAATGCATAAATAATCGTCGAATACGAATGCGAATATCGAAGTCGACGACGCCGACGATCAAAAAAAGGAGCAAAATGTGTCCTTCGGTTTGTTATCCTTTCCCCCGCACAATGTGAGCATGGAGAATATCATCTCGCATTATGAAAGAACATTTCTAATTCCACCCTTCGTTTCATTTATCACCCCGACAAAACCTTGGGTGTATATTCAAATATCCTTGCTCAAAAGGTGTGACGCTACGTTTGCAAATTCGAATATGTACCCTTTTGCTACAACACAGCACATTCAGAGTCATTGCCCAAGGACATGAATAATAATCATAACGAAAGAGTGCAAAAAAAAGGACCAACAAAATTCACATTCATCGAATATTCAAATGGTCATTCACAACAAAAAAAAAACTGACCAGCAACCATATTACCGTTACTCTGCATATGGTGCTAAAGAATCACGTACTGCAGATGAAGAATCGTGTCCTCATTTTTTCGAGAAAGCAGATGTTACACACAGAGCTTCAGCTTCAGCTTCAGCTTATATCCAAAAGCAAATCACAGTGGATGTCCGAGAGAATTCAAATTTTGTTTGAAGAATCCTTTTTTATTCGAATTGACTGGACCAACTCGTTTCGGTATCGGTATCCATGCAAATGTCTCTCATTCAAGTGATTTCTTATTCAAACGAATTCGATTCGAATATTTCATTTCAAATTCACATGTCATTATCCTTGGTATCCTTTTGGTGTTTTCATTTTTTATTACCTAATTTGAGGGTTATGCGGAGTTGTGTGCTCGGATCCGATGGATTGGCACACTCCATCGTTTTGAGGAGAAAATAAAAACCAAAACAGAGCCTTTAATGATGTTGTAAATATTTTGTCAACAAAAAAGGACTGAATTGACATCTTTAAGAAGTGAACGACTCCGAGTAGAAGGGGTGCTAAATCCTCTTAAGATTCTCTTACTCGAAGAAAGTGCGAAGAACTTGTGTCTGGGTTACTTCGCAAGGGAGATTGGTATTATTTGAATCCTTTTGTTGACATGCCGCACATGTGTATTGTTTTGTAGGACCATGACAGTGATTTAGATTGCAGCTGGGGGCAGATGTCTTCCGGGCGAGGGTAATTTTAGAATTTTAGGGAATCAATTGACTGCCTATATCTACCCCTATCTTTGTCATATATGGAAAAAGGGTTTTGCATTTGGAAAACCAAATCGAATGGGACCACGAAGGGGACTTGTTTCTGGCTTCTATGGGATGATAGTCTTCTACGAGGTGATTAGGCGAAGTAAGTGAAAGTAATTTTGGCATATTCTGACACACAAATTGGTGGTGGCTTTAGGGATGAGATGTCAATTTAGGGTTCTGAAGATCGCCTGCATTTTGTTGAAGATCATGGCACGAGATCTTCGAGGGGTTTGAGTGATAAATCGACACTAAAATCGGAACTTGGAGTTTAATGACTGCTAAAAGGTTTGAAGCTTCATTCACAGGCCAACACACGATCTTTCAAAAGTCCGTCCAATTACTTGCATACGCCGATGCTATTGACATAATTGGTACAACACAGCGAGCTGTCACTGGTATATAGGCGGAAGCGGCTAAAATGGGTCTAGCGGTTAACGAGTGCAAAACCATGTACCTATATGCTGTCAAAAAGAAGGGACACCCAACATCGTAGAATCGGACAAAACGTCACGATCGACAGCTATAACTTTGAGTTATTAGAGGGCTTTGCCTACCTCGGCTCTGCTATAAACTCTGACAATAACATCTCAGAAGAAACTAAACGAAGAATAACTTTTGCCAACCGCTGTTTCTTTGGTCTAAGAAGGCAATTGAGTAGTAGAGCCCTATCCCGGACAACTAAGGAGATTCTGTATAAGACCTTGATCAATCCAGTCCTTCTTTCACCGCTGAAGCTTGGACTCTATCTAAAGCGGATGAAGATGTCTCGGTCGCTTCGAGAGAAAGATTTTTCGTAAAATATTCGGTTCAGTTTGCTTTGACGGGCTTTGGAGATCGAGATTCAACGACGAACTATACGAGCTGTACAGCGACATCGACCTGATCAAAAAACTGCGAGTAAGTCGTTTAAGATAGCTAGGACATGTAAAGCGGATGAAAACAAATGCTCCGGCCCGTAGAGTCTTCAAGTTTAAGCCGGACTGACAACGCAGTTAGAGGAAGACTTCGCCTAAAGTGGTGCGCGCAAGTCGAAGGTGACCTCAACCAACTAGGAATGCGCTCTGGCTCTTAGCTAAGGACCGGGCTAACCGAAGAGCCTTGTTAGTCGAGGCTTCGGTTCACCCCGAGCTGTAGAGTCGCCTAAGTAAGTAAATAAGAATTCCTCAACGAATTATTTAGCAATTGTCAGATAGCATGCATATATTTGACGTAACTGCTATCTACTGAACATGACCATCATTCAAGTTTGTAAAGTTTGGAGTTTAGAAAATTGAACGTCAACGTAAGTACCTATATTTTTAGCTGCCAACTTATTGTTGGTTTCTACTACTTAAGTGTTTGCATTCCTCACTCATGTGAATAATTTTTTACCTGAATTTGACGTTTAATCGCTGAAATTTCTTTGCAGCGAGGATTATTTTAAAAAATGTTTCTACGCTAGCCATCAAAAGGACTACAAAAACCAAGGTATATGAATAGTAGGTAATATATTCCGAGCACTCATTTACGTTTCGTTCTGCGCATCTGTCAAAAAGGCATGCTTTTCCATACGAATAGTCACAATTGTCAGCCATATCTCATGTGCGCACATATTATTTCTATACGATTATTGCACAGTCACAATTGGCCGCCATTGCGCAATATATTACGTTCTATTCATATACCTTATACAAAAACAACGAAATTTTCAGATTCCATGCAGCAATGTCAACAACTTGACAGATAGACGAATGTCATCGTTGAAATAATTTGTACATAATTGTATAATCAATTACCTACTAAGGCTTGAGTGCGGATATCAGCCAGCTTTTCAAATTGTCACCACCATAATAGTTCTGACAGACAGCGACAGGGCTCTTCAACTTGAGAGTAATGTCGTTTTCCATTGGGTACATTACATTTTTATTTCAGATCTCAGATTTTTCCCAATGAAAACCACATAATATTCAAACCACTTTATTACTTTTGCTGTTGCACTATTAGTACTGTTAGGAGCATATTATGACATGACAGTTATCAATTTGTTTTCTAATGTCGTTTTCGGTTGGTCATTCAGAACCATCCGGAAGCAATTCGAACGCTTCTGAAAGCGTTCGATTGGCACTCAACTGACAGTTATTCTACTGAAAAGAAGAGAAATTTGGTTCTGGATTTGAATTCAGAATCGCGGAGAATTCTTCCGGATGGTTCTGGACGGCCAACCGAAAACGACATAAATGTCTGCAAAGCGAAATAGTATAGTAGCTTCATTTGATAACCATCAATAAAAAAATTGCCATACCTGTATCGGTTTGACATTACTTTCATTCCCGTGATTAATATCACACACAAAATATATGAAATTTTACAACATTGTTCTGTCAAACTGCCACATCTGCGTTTATTTCATACATTTGTCAACAGCTGATTGAAATAAATAAAGCCTTTCGTTATAAATTTTTGGAAAGAATCAGGCGAAATACCGACGGAATTTGCTGACATTTTGACATTTAGTTTGCTGATTCTAGCGGAGGCGTTCAGTACATACAACTGTCAAACTGTATTATTTTTGTATCTACCTACATATATATATTTTTAAATTTTTCTTCGGTTAAAGGAGTATATTAATTAAGTGAAACAATTCTAAGACAATATGTTTGACATATGGCAACTAGTTCACTTTTTTTAAGCACTGTTCTGTACTGTCACAATACCATAATCTTTCTGGTTCGCGTTGTTTAAATTTCTCGAGCACTACGTTGTTGCCGGAGAATATTAATTAAATTTGGAGACATTTGTCACTACTGTTAGTTGTCAGTTAGTACTGATCTGAATGACGTTACTCAACACTCAAGTTGTGCTCGAAATCGTGGTTAGATTACCACTGAATTACGTTAAACAACATTTTGTGTATGTGGATACTGAACATACCCGCTGTCATATGTTGCGTCATCTGCAGCGAAATGTCAGTGAAGATAAATATTAATTTTTTATTGCAAATTGTACCTAGGAATCGGATGCCATGGGATAAACTAATGTACCGATTGAATCACTTTTATTTGTTTCAATATAGGTAATGCGGACGCGAACTGCCGTCAATAGTAGATAACTTTGGCAGTGACGCTCTAAAATTGCTGACGATTTAAATATCAAAGAAGTCTGTAAATTTCATCAATTGATCTGCATACACAATGCGAAAAATTAAAACCACTGTAAATTAAAAAAAAAACAGTGTCAACAACTTACCATTAGACTGCGGCGGCGATGGTGATCTTGACAGTCGACTGATGTCTGAAATAAAACGAAAAACAAAATTCACAATAAAAATGGATACTGTCCGATTAACGTATTACAATTTAATTATGTCTACATTTTATGCAACTGCTGTCACTCTTTTTATGACACATTTTCATCTGCCCTGCACCGCTCTGTCACACAGCCGTTGCACTCCACTCCTCAATGCAGTCGTAAACATTTCGAAAGTCATGATGGTCATGATTGGTATGTGCGACGCCCCAAAAGAAAATCAATATCGACGGTCAAATGCCATCGACCACGTGAACAGTTTGACCACCTGGTATCTTCGAGTAAATTTTCTCGCCACCAGCAGACGTCAGTGAAGATGTGGACTTTCAACAAAGTATCTATCTATTTCATTAACATCATGTAGATACAAAGGAACGTATTTTTTTTTTTGGAACAAGGACACGAGAATAATTTATTACCGGACACTGAGATGGGTGCAGCAGAATACTACCTAGGCGCAGTCCATTCCAAATCACTTGGAACCAAATGACATGAGAACAATTTGCTTCCCTATGAAGCTCGGCGTCAAATGGTTCGGACCGGACTATACTAATATCACGTATAAGAAGGATAATGCGCATTGAATAGGTTGTCGGCTAAAACCAAGACTGCCACACCAATTCGAAATATTAGTACCTACTTACCCCTCTCGGCCCATTCGATTCGAGTCTGACTTCGCCTTAAGTTTTGCTCTCTTTACGAGAGTGGATCCTATTTATTTCGGGAACGGGGGGGATTCCAGAAACAAACGATACGAATTCCTCCATCATTATCCCACACGCGTGTGTACAGTGTACACTGTATGTGTAGCTAATTTCGCCACAAAAACAATAAATAAAAACCCCTCCACACAATGTGCAATATCCCAATCAATGCCAGACAACAAAATCGATATCCTTGATGCTGTGTGTCTGTAACAGGACGATGGTCAATCTGGGTGGCGACCCCTTCTCTTTGGTTTCGGACACGCGGCAACATTAATCGCATGAAAAATCATTAAACTGCATCCCAACGGATACATGTACACGAAATGTATGTGTTTTTGTTTTCATTATATCCCCACGTAAAGGATGTTCCCTCGAAAAGGACCTTTGCTTTCACATATAGTGTTTAGTTTACGGTTCACAGGGGTCAGAGGGTAATTAGATATGCGCCCTTGTTGAAAATGCAAAACAAGGCTCGCTGTATTGGTGCATCTGTGTAGGTGCGCTAACTAACCCCGATGCATCTATTTAAAATTTTTAATTTATTTCGGTTTCGGTTGGAAAAGGGTCGCCCTGCTGATGCAAGATCACTCTATGTGCTATGGCTCGTGCCAAACGCGCGCACTCTTCGAGGGTGACAGATGTAAGAATGGGATTTTGGATTCGGTTTTCGGTAAAATGAGATTTTGAACATAAATTATGCATTCGAATTGAAATGGAATGGTAATGTGTCGATATGTTGTAGGGGTAGGGTCAACACAATTGTTGTCTATTTGGTTGGTCTAGTCAGAGCGGGAAGGATGTTGTTGTTGAGGTTTTATTTGAAAATTTGAAAATTCTATAATTGCCCAGAAGGGTGGGACGCTGCGTTGTCAGAATTTATTTGCTACGAATTGATGGGTTTATGGGTTAAGTATGTGGCGACTAATGGTAAGAAGGAGAGAGGTCGGTGTATTCCAATCGGGTATATATATATATGGCAAGGGAGTGACTATATGCGAAAGGGGTTGTCTAAGAAGATTTGTCAAGAAATTTGTTAAAAAGCAAAGCTGTATATGTACAGCGCATCTCGAGGTTAACAAGTTGATTGCCTGACGTAAAGTGGTTAAAACTGTCTGCTAATTTTCAAAAGCGTACCTATTAGATCATTTTTTTTTTTAAAGCGGACGGAGTTTGTCGAATGCCGAGACAAATCTCTTAAGAAAAAATGTCTTTGAGTGACATTCGAACCAGATGCCAGATGGTATCGCTTGGGAAGAAATTTCAACGACGAGCTTTGGGGGTTATCAAGCAACGCGACGTTGACTTGGGGCTCGAATCGTCACATCCGCAAACGATTAATATGTGACGGAATTCGTTTTCGTGTGTAAAATCGGTTAACGATGCAGCGATTCGACTCCTGTTCGAAAACCTTAAGTTAAAATGACTCACAACAACGTACAAGTCCGAGAAGACTATGAAAATATGCGGATGCAAACTAGTGCGCAGACAAATTATAAAGTTTTCGACGGCACCTGCACTATTCGTAGTTTACAAGAAACTATCGCCAGCGCAATAAAGTAGACAGGTTGCCCAACAGATGGTCCTGAGTATTTAAAAACTATTGTAGACCTCAAGTCAAGATACAAAGAAAAGTTGTCGAAGAAACTGTCCTTAATTAAAACTTAAATCAGTTATAACCGTATAAGGCGGCTCTCAGATTGAGGCAATAAGCAACTAGCAACTGCCAATAAGCAATCAGCAACATTTTTTCGTTCGAGCGATATTTAGTTGCTTTGATTTGAGACCTCTAATTTAATTGAAAGTATAAAATACAAATACTTATCTCGATGGTAAGTCCAGACCAGACTATACATCAATTTACTACAAACAATATACAACCTAACTAGCTAGCTACCTTCTTTGAAATAGACAGAGCCTTTAACAGCGTTTTAAAGGTGTAGATGGTTTCGTTAGAGGATATGCCATATCTAGAGCTAAAAATATGAATATTGTAAAAAGTAAACGAAAGAGAAAGCTAGAAAAGGGAGTTGATTCAACGTATCATCTTTACTTATTAGAGAGATCTGTCTCAGTGATTTGCATGGGGCTAATCGCATAGGCCCCATGCTGCTGGTGTGCCGATAAACCGAGGAAAACTGAATTTACCACCAATATTGGCCCTTAAACTTGTACTGATACCCAAGTTCACTACAGCCATGAAAAAAAATAGTATATTCTTTATTAATAGTCAGGTAGCCATAAAAGCACTTAATTTAAACTGCACTCTAATCTGGGGCCCGTTCTGATGGAATCGTAGCAGTTAGTTAAGGCACACATGTCTTCAAGCTAGACATTCCCTTTAACACACACTGCCGCGGTTGGAAAAACGCACAGAAGTAGAAACCTTATGTGAATGTCCTACACTGGATAGAGCCAGACGTGGTAGGTACACTTGATAGAACCGACTTTGACGACCTGTCACCATTTCGCATATAAAATTGTCCAATATCATAAAAATGAAATGTGGATTTACACATTGTATAGGTCACGCAATTTGTGTCCTCGTCGATCTAATCAGGGAGACGGCTCTAACTAATACCTACTCGTACCTCGTACGCATGAAGTGACTATTCAAATACTAGATTAAAGAGGAACTTCCAAGACAGATACACTCTACTTGACACTTCTGAGATTCGCATTAGGTAGGATTAGAAGAAGTAAGTTGTGTTGACAACACACTTCTGAACCTATGGCCAAATTTATAGTTCATACTGACACCTTTATGGTGTGGAAACTTCTATAGATCTATAGTGATTCATTTTCAAGCGCGCACACCAAATTTCGAGACATAAACCATCGATTCTAACAGAAATTCTTGCAGACTTTCAGGCATATTGCCCCCTGTTATGACTGTCGGAATACTTGTAGTGATGACGGCATTGGTGTACCAGGAAATAGCCTCCAGATGAATCGTCATCGTCAATCGTCTTCATATTAGTATTTTTTTTTTTATACCAACAAATATTTGGAAATAGCTATTCAGGTGACGGATTGCTGGCGGATTCGATCCATTCAAAAGCGATAGATATTGTGAGGATTGCTGGCAATAAATCCGCCAGCAATCCGTCACCTGAATAGCTATCGCTTTTGAATGGATCGAATCGCTTTTGGAAGTATAAAAATACCAATCCGCCATGAAAAGCGATCCGCCGCGTATTTGGGAATAAGCCCCCGGGTCTAAAAATAATTAATAGTATCTAAAGTCGCCAAATATCTAAAACCAAAATTATAAGTTTCGCTCACAATTTGTGTAGGATCGTTTTGTAATTAGAGAGCTTTTGTGAAAAACGTACATCCAAATGGTCAGGCGTGTCACTTATAGCTAGCTATCATCAATTTGGGCTGGAATTTAACAAAAGCGGGATAGAAATGCTAAAAGCGAAAGTGTCCCTATGTGTGTGCCTATGATTAGTTGTCTAACAAGAGTTGATAATCTACAATGCCAAGCACTCATTACCCACTTACTCTGCATCTTCTCTTGGCAATCTTAAGAAGGCTTACTTACAAAATTACATTTACCAAACTTGGTAACACTAGCACTGGCAGCATTCTCACTCCCCCTTGAAAAAAGTTAAGTTTTCAACGAAAGAATCTTCCGAAAGCTGAGAAATTAAAGCGTTGGTGTATAAAGTTTTGATTTTCGCAGCCCGGTCAGACCCCCAATGTTTTTTTTTTTTGGTTTTTGTGCTATAATTTTCCATAAAACAGTTTTTCCCTTAGATTTGGCATAGATAATTACTACCCTGCCTGCAAAAGTCCACAACAAAATAGGTATGGTTACTGGGTTTGCTATGAGTTTTTCATATTTTTTAGTATACTTTTGAAATTTTTGGTCGACTATGTGAGAAGTGCCCGTGAAAAGTTGATCCTGAAATATACTATCGAAAAAAATACACAAATTCAGCACCGATAGTGGCAGTGGCAGTTACCAATTTACCAGTGAATAGTCAAAAATTTGTGTCCGAGTCTTTAAAATGACCACAATGTAAATAAGTTCATTGCTAACCCTGACTAAAGCTCTGCCATTCACAATCAAAATTCACTTAAAAAATGTGTCAATTGAGTGATGATTGACAGCATTGAAATTGATGCAGCATTAAGTAACAGATAGTTTAAATGAGCACAACAAACACACCTTTATCAATACAATAAGTCCTTGGATAAAATATAAGATTTGAGTCATATCGCCGCATCCGTGAACAAGCTCATGAAATTAATTTGATTTTGCAAGCGAAACAAAAACAATTGACCAATCTTCCAATAAAGGGAAAGCTTTCATTGCACCACAGTTTGAATTACCTGCAGCTCGATCTCGAGCACCTGTCTTCAACTTAACATTTCTCAAATCTTCACTTCACATTGCCTATAAGATTCCAGAGGACTGCCGAGTCACCCTTCTCACAGCATCTCTATGGGTACCTGGCATTGCACAATTTCACCCACCCTACGCACCGATACGAGTCACTTGCAAGACATCAGACAAAGGTAAAACCACAGGTAGTACATTATCCCAGACGTGGTAGGCATGATCCCTATTTAATTGCGAAACGAATTATACGAAAATTATCCACTTTTGTCTCGACATAGGTGTGCAAATCTATCTTATTTTTCCACATCACATTCACTACAACAACATTTTCTTTTCGCAAGGACACCCAAAATGTATAAAAGAAAAAGGAAAGTATCTATACAACAATTAGAAGAATACGTACATCGATTTTGCATATGTCCTGACGTTGGAGTCTTCAATAAGTCACGCTTCAGTGAGTTATTATTATCCTCGGGACTGTTGTTCCATCGTATTTCGGACATCACCATGTTTATAGTGTTTTTATTTTTGTTCAACGTTTTCTATAGTTTCACTGTAGATATTTCGCACACAAAGTCACTTTGAATCCTTTCTTTTTTTTGTATACACTTTCTACTTTCATATACGCACTTTGGAATCTATGGGTTAAAATACTTCGTTTTTATCGTTCAACGATCACGAGTTCCAAACGCGTTCGTGTTTCATTCGAAACTAAAAAAACAAATTCGAAATTCCTGCAGGATACCTTTTTTTTTGGTATCCTGGTGGCTGGCACACGATTTTTCTTCGATGTGCAAAAATAAGGTAAACGACGGAGATTTTTTCTGAGTGTGTGTGTGTGTGTGTGACAAGAATTTAAGGACACGGGGGGAAAAAAGGCAAAAGAAGAAGAAAATCTGTCTTTTTCCGTTCGTCCTTTGCGAGTGATACGCGATCCACGACCGAACTGAAGCGAATGTGTGTGTTCTATTCGAATGCAATGTCTATTTGTCTATGACGGCAAATACGTTCCACAGGTCAAATCGAATAAGAATATGGCGAGTTTGGTAGAATTTTCCATCACCAATACACAGAGGGACGGTTGTGGTTGTATTGGTGCATCAAGGGGAAATCTAATCTAATGCTGGGTTGCCAAGGGTGGGTGTGGCTAAATATTAAGATTTTCAAACTATGTTGTGGAATGTATAGGTGTATACGGTACCTAAACCCACTCTATGGATTATGATTTATGTTTTAATTTTGTTGTTGTTGTTGTTGCATACATTTGCCTGCTTCACACAAAAGGATATTTTTGTCGAGTTGAAAATTGCAACCAATAGTCCTTGCACTCTGCAAGTGGGGTTTTGGGTCGTTTCACATGTTGGAGTTGGAGCATCCCCAGTCCCACACCGATTTCCAAATGGAATCCCTAAAGGATTATGAGGCGAGGGATGTTTCTCGTATATGTAGATAGATGCTCGTAGTCGGACTCTTATGGAAATGATAATGAAGATGCGATATATGCTTGTGTGAGAGACGGTAGGTAGGTATGTCATGTTCGATGCGCTATTTCCTGCTGGACAGGGTGTGAGGGTGATTAATATTTACCAAAATAGATGTGCGAACGGACATTCGAGGAAAAGGGTTGACCATCTGACCAAACCATACGAATATACGATGTCGCATATTAGAGGACATTAGACCACTCTTGGTGATGCGATGAGTGGTTCACTTGTTTTGTACGGTGTTTTGCTTTGTTTTTTATTTGCTCAATATTTTTTTTTTGATTTCAGTGTTCTAATGGGAAGTGAAACACTCGTTGAGATGCTGCGTGTAATTGAAGGGAAACGATCTGGAAGAATGTGGGTTTAGGTTTTTTGGACATCCTACACGGTAAAAGGGTAGATTTTGTTTCTGTGCATACTCACACTTTGGGGTAAAAGTTTTTAAGTGCAATGCATGTTGTTTCACTATGGGGAAGACTGTTGTTTTGGATGGCAGAGACTAATAATTAAACAGGCGGCTGAATAAGTTACAGCGTTACAGGCAAATGGAAGATGAAATATATATGATGGGTACAGCCGAGTCACTACAGAATCCCTAGTGTTTGTAGGTATCAAACACGAAATTGGTAAATCTCTAAAACGGATTTGAGTGCAGTTTTTGAAAAAGTTTAGGAAACCTTAAAACCTCCGAAACTTAAGATATAGGGTATGAAGGGGTGTGTAATGGAAAATATGCCACGTTCAATCGGAGACCTAAGAGGTCCATTGTAAACCCCCATTTTAGAAGTGACACTGAAAAAGTAAAACAAATTGCGGGCCAGTTGGTACTACTGATAAAGTGCATGAGATTCAATATCTGGAAGAATGTAAACTGTGCGGTGCTTGCGAATAATCTAAATCCTTGGGTACGTAGAAGTCGTTCAGTCAGATCAGTGGCAAAGTGAATGTTATATTGACTTAACCCCTTCCTCATCTCTGCAGCTTCTGCATAAGTCTTTGGCTCTATCTTTCATTTATGAAGCATAACTTCAGTAGCACAGTGTTCTGTAAATTCTCCAGTTCTGATGCGGATAATATAGATTGAGTGGTAGAAAGCTCTTTGTTCACTATTTGCCTATAATTCCTAACATAACGTATACAAGAGGTGGCACAGTCACTCCTAAATACATAACCGGGAAGTGTTCACCTCTGTGTTTCCTTATATGCTACACCCACAATTTTGCAATCGGTATAGCAGTATGGAAGTGTCCACATCACTTATATCGGATTTTAATACACTACACGTTATTGGAATTTTAGCGCTGCACAGAAACTTCATCGACGAGCTAACCCCAAGCGTTAAGAAATCGTGTCTTCAACAAAGAGATACTTTTACCAGCAAACCTCATCAGGAACTCCGCTACTAAGGATATAGTGGCATTCACTAGGGAGGTCACACGTCTCTTAGAATAACGCATATCCCTTTCGATACAATAGATCTTTTAGGTCGCAGTGTCAGCCAAATGGACAAGGAATTAAAAAAAAAATAACCCCAAGCGTTGTCTGGTATTCTTTCATTACTGTTTGATAGATCTTTTGATGGATTTTCTGAAATAATTTTGGTGGTGAATTTCATCCTTAGAACATTGAAGGATTTTTGTCATTGCCAAATAGCCTATAAGTTGTCAAAGAACTACGTATGTTATGTCCTCTCCATCATTACCAGCTTTGCAGAAATCATTAATAGACTTGGCCAATTTTCGACATGTTTCCTACGATGCAGTATCCGGGCTCTTGATAGCCTCTCCAATTCAGACCCTCTGGTCAGTTTATCAACGGTTTCGATCTCTTCCAATGGGTGATGGTTTATTTTTCGCAGTAGCGCAGTAGTTAGTGTGTTGGACTACTGCGCGAGAGATACCAGGTTCGATCCCCGGAAAAACACAAATACAGACTCTCGCGAACGTCTGACAAACATCATGAAAAGGCTTCACAATACAGCCATTCGGACTCGGCATAAAATTGTAGGTCTCTTCCATTCGTGCCAAAAATAGAAACTCACACAAAAACGAATGGTTGCTAGAAGCTAGGCCCAGGGTGTCTACCGCCTGTTGCGCTACCTATTTTTTATTTATTTTTTACTTGCTTATACATTTTGTATAAAGTATACCTTTATTGATGCCTCATGACTACCCACTACCTACCCACACACAAAATGTTTGCCATTGCTGATAGGCTAGAGATACATTGCTAGGACGAGGACGGTTTCAACTCTTTTCTTTTTGCTATAAAAATACTTCACAATAATCTCCACGTTGGTAGGACTGTTCAATACTGCAATGCTCCAGCTCCCATTTCATTTTCCGTCTTATTCTAGCCACCCTTGAAGATGATGGGCATACTTTTGATGGCATAGAACTGGGTGATAATCATTTCCATCAAACATGAAGACCTTGAATCAAAGTCTTCCCTAGATTTCTCATAGAATCAGCAACGGGTATGGTTGGTTGGTTGGCTGATGGTTAAAAGTGGCTGCCAGCTGGGAAACGCCAACACACTTAGATCAGCATAGGTCCACTGTGATACCACGAAAAAGGGATCATATAAGATCTCCCTACTAGTTGAACCATTTTGAGCATTTTATAAAGGGTATAAGAGGCTTCTGATTCTCAGATCACGCAAGTCTTTCTGACCCATCTAGGCTGTGAAAGGCTCATCCATCTAAAAGTTATATTGTGCCATGAAAACCAGAAAAATATACAAGACTAGTAGAGTCTCAACTTTCTTAAGAAATTTGTTAATGTTATAATTTAATTTATTTTTTATTTTTTTTTTTTTGAATCAAAAGAGGCTGTCTTGGCCTTCTTCAATACACACACGGCACTCCAGAGGGTGGATTACTTTTATTTTATCGACGTGATTGATAAGTTGTAAGTACATATCTCAGCTAAGATTTCCTGTAGGATATGTCAGGTAATTGGGTCAATTTTGAGATAGATAGGTCAGTATGTTGTCAGCAAAACCGAACGTATTTTCAAAGATAAGATGAGCACCTATATGTATAGTTCCTCCAACGGAGCGGCCGATTTGTCGGGTTGTGTTCAATGCATGTTCCGAACTCAATGGTGTTATGGAAGCAGGCATAGAACGAGGTTAGGTTAGGTTAGAGTGGCAGGCCGCAACAAGTGCAGCCTCAAGTAGGCCAGAGGAGGCCCATTGTGATACCAACAGGATCTTATGATCTCACAACTACCCGTTGAACCAAGAGGAGCTGAAAGTAAAGCGTTGGAGGCAACTTATGCTTGCATTAGCGAGTTCACCGAGATTGTCGAAGAAGTATTCTCCGAGATATAGCATTCTACGAGTTGAAAGGGCAGGGCACGTGCATAGGAGGTGAAGAATTGTCTCTTCCTCCTCCTCGTCCATGCAGCTTCTACAGAAATCATAGGATGGGAGGCCCAGCATGAGAGCATGTCTCCCAATTATGCAGTGTCCCGTGATGACACCTTAATTTACCTACTTATGTTGAAGGAACTAAGTTCTACACCTTTTCTCTATCTATATGGGGATTGCGCCTGATCATTGAAAGTCAGAAACGGATGATCAAGAGTATCTACTTCATCCTTCTATACCCTCGACCTTTGTATAATGGATTTAACATTTGAAAATGATAATGATGATGACTTCGTCACAACCGTAGCCAAGGTGTCCTCAAGATGTACTTAGGGGTGCTCTCCAAATATAAAATCCACATCTTGCGTTCCACGATCTTGGAAAACTTAATTCATTGAAGTCATCAGATAAGAATCAGAATGCTTACGGGAAGGGTTCAGGTTCCCGGCTGTTATTCATTGTTGGAAAGTTTGCGGTTGTCAAATGCAAGTCTTGTTCAATATAATGTGCATTGGTTATCTGTCTCGTATACCCATATGGAGGTATATTTTCATTAAGTCCCTCAGAACATTTGCCAAAATAAGCATAGATATGCGACTAGTCTGTTCTACTATGCACCAGCACAGCGGTTCTAGATTAGATTTTAGTCTAGCATCTTTAGCCTGGAAAGGTATAGCTGAACAGGCAGAAGCAATGTTTCCTTAAATGTGTACAGTAAATATCGAACATTTTTATTTTAACAGCTTAAGCTGAATTTCAGACGAATTTAAGGCGTTTCCTTAATCAAAGTTATACCAAGGTGATACCTAAAATTTCATCGGTATTTTCGGACCATCCACAAATGTTCAAAAGCGAATAGTTTCACCGTATTCATAATCCGAATATGGATGGTTCGGGTAAACACACGAAACAAGTTGTACCTACTCCATACCGCCTAAGAAAAGTAATAAAATAGCAGTTCAAACTTAGCGCCATTAAAATGCGAAAAATTCGAACCTATTGCGGGTCCATAGCCTATAAATTTTCAATACCCATAAGCCTTTCCATCAAATACCGTCAATCCGTTCTTAATTTTTCAACATTTCCAAAAGGATATCGTCGATATTCTCCAATTTTTCGCAGCAAAGGCAAAATCCTTTTCCAAATGCAAATACAAACATCACTGCACACCCAATCACTAAATCAAACAGATTTGTTCAATACAAAACATTTTTGGGTATAAAAATCCTTTTTTTCCCGCTTGATTGAAAATGCGTAAATAATCCTTAGAAAGAAACTACGCAACCGTATCAACAAAACTCGAAGAAAACTCCTCAGAAAATCGTGAGAAAGTCCGTTATAATTTTCCTTACACGCAAAAGTACTCAATTTTTAATAAAAAAAAAAAGTTCCCCCAATGTACGCATCACATCCTTCCCTTACGCAAAAAAAAAAATTCAAAAAATTGTTCGCAATCAACCACTTTTTACCGTAAAAAAAAAATTAAAAAGAAAAGAATGAGATTTGAAAAAAAAAATCTGCGATGCATCCTTAAACGTCAACCCCAAGAAAATTTATATCCCATGTTCCTATTATGCAGGACTCTATGTAGTTTATCGTTTTTTTCTTTTTTAGATTCCAGGGAAAATACGGTAAAAACTCCTTAAAAAATATTCCTTTTTTTTTCTTTTTTCACAAAGAAAGGTCCTTCGTACAGCATATACCTGAACTGATTTTACCGATATCAATCTACTTAAATGCAATCAATGTCCTGCTGCATCTACAATTGCGATGCAAGGAGAACTACATCAACATCATCATCCACATCCTGATTATCATTCTTCGTGATTGAGGGCAGAGAGAATGCGCGCGCATTTTTTTCCTTTCTTTTTTTATGGAAACGCTGCATTTGTTTAATGCATTTTTATATATATACGGTTACCTGAAAAATTTTGTAACGTAAGGATACAAGGAGTAGTTGTGATTTATCAATGATTGTGCACGCAAAGAGCGTTTCGTTGTCGTGTTAATGACGACACATCGTTGGTGGATGCTATAATGCAGTTGGGCAGAGGAATACGAAATTATCATAGCAAATTTTGTATGGTCCCTAAGGATACTCTGTAGAGATGAGTCCTGTCTGAGTATTTACAAAAGGAAGACAATTTATGCGTAAAATTATCACTCAAGGCATCGGATGGATGCAAAGAGGATGCAAACAGCGGAAAATATCGACTTTTTTATTTGAAGAAAGGACTCATTTTTAAGGATGATTTGAATGTTAACAAATTTATTACTTTGGCTGCCAGAAGTCAGTATCAGTCGTTTTTTTTTTTATGTTGGGTGCCCAAATTTTTTTACGACTTTGGTTTGGTCCTGTGGTAATTTCTAAGGATTTCACTCAAAATTGCTCCGTCATACCTGAGATAGTGTATAAGTTTTTTTTCTATTTTTATGACTTTATTGTTTTATGGACGTTTTTTTAGGTAAAAATGTGTAGAGAAAAACACTAAAAATCTGTATGCACTTTTAACATCTCAATGCGAATCGCAATTAACATGCTTGCTGCTATAGGCGCGCATCCTTGATCCCGAATAATTTTAAAGTCAAATTATTGTTTGGATACTTTTTACGAGGTTAGCTTCTAAGAAGGTCACCGCGGTGCGTGTAACTCTTCAATAGTGTAGCAATGAGAGAAGGAACGAAAACGAAAACACAAAAAACTACTGACAGAGGAAAAGGATGCGTGAGATGGTTTATGATTTAATTTTTATTTAACGCCCGCACTGCAGGATTTTTCTATATACTGAGGAAAAGTACACAAAAAATTGACTTTTCGGCCGGTGATTGTTTGGTTTTTTTTTATGAGCTCTGGGTACGCATTGGTATACGAGTACTCGGAAGGTGTTGGAGTTTTTTTAAGACATTTGTTTTTTGTGTGTCTGACTTTTAGATCCTTTTGATTTGCATATCTTTTTAGGGTATCTGCGAATGGTTTTTGTTCGAAATTGGTTGATATTGTTTTTTAAGTGGAAGTTGATTTTGTCTCGAATTTTAAGGGATGTGGGGTAAACCCTGGATGTCTTTTTTGTGACAGTTCTCTTTGTGGGAACATGTGATGTTTGAGGAAAATATTTGAAAACAAAGGGTTTGGAAATACATATTTTTCAGTAGGATGTGATTTATTTGGACGCTTAAGCCCACGTGGTTCTACATTGTGTCTATGTGCAGGCATTTTGTTTTGTAAATGTCTGTATTAGAAAGAAGTTGGTGGCAGAGAAACCATTTATGGCCTAACGGCAGTAGATATTCATATCTTTATGTGGATTCCTGAGGCCGATAACTCAGCCGTCTGTCCTATGGGAATAAAATTAAATTGATGGTCTTGAGTACTGAAGATTCTGCGTTGGATTAACTTCCATATTGCGTTAAAAGCTAATAATTAGATAGAATAATGACAGACTCACTGTGGATAGCTTTGGACAACAAATATACGACCTTCTGATCTGCAAGTGGAATATACCATGTGCAGTCGAACAAATAGCAGAGGACCTAGACTGCTAAGTATATAGACGTCTTATTGTCTATGTCTAAAGCTACGATTACACGGAAATTTTTTTGAGTCATTTAAATGACGCTGCCAAAAATGGCGATCACACAGAGCGACATTTAAATGACTGCTTTGTGACGGGATTTTTACGTCAGAGCGCCATTTAAATGACTCGAAAAAATGGCTGCGTAATCGTAGCTTAACTATAAGTCACCCAAAAAGTATGTGTTGGATAGAAAGCGGTTGAAAAACTGTGACAACTGAGACGTGTTTTGTTGGATGTGAATTTGCAATACATGGCAGGATTAGAAGAACAGTCCGGAATTCTCGGAACGTTTTATAACAATCCGGATCAAAGGGAAGTTCGCCAATCACTAGCATAAAGTGTGCTTTCCCTGTGGAGGGAAAGTATATGACGGACGCTACCAAAGACAGTTTTTATTAGCTCCACGCGGCTAGACCTATGCGTTCAATGCTCCTTAAAATCATAATAGACAATTAAAACGCAAGAATAGACAAGTAGAACATTCTTGGTCACACAACAGTTAAAAAGAACAGCCTATAGCTTGTTAAGGGACTTAGATTCTTTGACTTTGCCACGGCCCGAACTGTTTTACTAATCTCAATATTTGTAAGCGGATCGGACTTGGCTGCCTTCATGTCAACAAAACTTTAAACAAATTGACGATATTGCTATCTAAGCAGGATCCAGTACTCGAAACTAGCCGAGCGGCAATATTTACCCGGATCAACTCCCTTGTAGGCATGGGGTACTAATGCGGCTGTCCATTTATACTTCGACAAAGAAATGCCATGAGCTGCAATCACAAAGGAGGGTCATAATTTTTACTGATCTCAATGTCTTAATAAAAGTCTTACCGCAGCAATTGGTAGTACAGAAGTCCGATTGAAACACTACTGGAAAGCCATCATTAATGAAGCGACTAATAATGGTGTGGTTTTCACATGACCACCAATCCTCTGCTTTGGCGAACGCGTTGTCAACTAGCTATAAAGTAGCTGAGCAAGCTCATTAAAGCTTCGTCTACAGATGTTGTTATCCTCATTAACAACATCTATAGACGCAGTTTCCGTCGATCTGGTCAAAGCGAAGTGAAGGTAAGGTAGCAACATCCAAGTTAAGACCCTCATGACTGCATATCCATGACGATTAACCCTTTGAGTTTTTTAGGGGAGCTGGAGATGACGTGATCTACTGTGTGCTAATGTACTAACGCATCACAAGAAATAAATGCCATGTCTTCTTGTTCTTAACATCGCATACCAATCAATATCTAGATCTACTTAAGTACTTTCTGTCGCGATGGGTCCACCAAGGTGCCTAGTGTTTTGTGATTGTTCTCTTCACAACCCTGAATCGAATATAACCTAAGTCCGTTTAAACGTTCATATTTAGTTGAATCTAGAAAACAAAGGCCCAAGAGGACCAAATAGATTTTAAAGCCTCCTGTGATGCGATATATAAACCGGTGTCTATTTTTCTATAGCTAAAAACTAAGCACTGGACGTTGCGCTATGGAAATTTCCCTCTTCAAAGAGTTTCAGTTGAGGGAAAACTATTCTAAAGTAGGTTATAGGTTAGGTTAGGTTGAAGTGGTTGCCGGTAAAAGGCCGCTGCACTTAGACCATTAAAAGGTTCCTTATGATACCACATGAATCTAGGAAAGGTTTCGTCCTACTCTTTTAACCAATTTGAGCTTCTGATAATGCATAGGAGACTATACGAATGTCTAGGTTTGTTAGATTGTTTTGATCATTGTAATAGAAGGCTCCCAAATGGAGTTTCCGTTTTCGGTAAAGAGCCCTACAAGTGCAGGGGAAATGGTGAATGGTCTCCTCCTCCTCTTCGTCCAAACAGCTTTTACAAAAATCGTCTGAGAATTCGCCAAGCCTTCTTGCATTTCTGCCTATAAGGCAGTGCCCCGTAATGACACCTTTGTGGCGCTGATAAGCCTTCTGTCAAAGGAGATCAAATTCTTAGAACGTTTAACATCTAGATTTTGCCAGATATGATTTGTCGCTAGACATGTTGTGCCACATGACCACCTAAGGTTTGTTCTTTCGATGGCATCGACCTCCTAAGGTATATGAGCTTGATACGATAGGTCGTGTAGTTCCGAGCTTGGCAAGTTCATCAGACTTACGGTTATCTGGAATGTCCCTATGTCCCGGCATCCAGCAGATGTGAATGTTGAACTGCTCCGTCATCTCTCTGAGAGACGTGCGACAGTCTGAAGTAGGTACCTACAAAAGAACTTCAACCAATTTTGAGGAAGCATATTTGATTAATGGTCGGTCTAACTGAAGAGGTTTGCCAACTGAGGCTAGGATTTACCAAGAACTTTAGCTGTACTTTAGAATTAGACCTTTTTGAAAGCTTTCTCGTAGAAACAAAAGCGTTAAGGTGCAAACAGTGTTTCCGAAAATCGCTCAGTTTCGATTTAAGGCAAACGGGCTATGCGGTGGAAATAGATGGACATTTTTACACCCTTTAAATGTGTGATCGCATCTTTAAACAAATTTAGAGCGAGTTACCCGTTTCTAAGTTCGAACCGTCGATTCCGTCGAAAAATAAAACTGACACTATTTCGCTAGAGCACCTAAAAAAACCCATATAAACCATTTCCGTAAGTTGTAACTAAAAAAATAAATAAATAAATAGGTGGCGCAACAGGCGGGTGACACCCAAGGCCTAGCTTCTCGCAACCATTCGTTTTGTGTGAGTTTCTATTTTTGGGACGAATGGAAGGGACCTACAATTTTATGCCGAGTCCGAACGGCTGAATTGAGAAGCTTTTTCATGACAGTCATACTCTCGGATGTTTGTCAGACGTTCGCGAGAGGTGGCGCAGTAGAAAAAAACTTTAAGATGTAATTTTGGTTTTTCCGGGGATCGAACCTGGGATCCCTCGCACAGCAGTCCAGCACACTAACCACTGCGCTACTGCGCCCACTAAGTAAGTTGTAACTATGTATGTTAAAACCGACTGTCCTTTGGTCTAATATGAATATAAAATGGAAGTACAAAGAAACCTTTCACTTTTAAATTATCAACGACAAAGAATTGCCCAAAATACAAACAGTTGGTTTCATCGATTCAATTATCCATCACATTTGACGGATACATTTGACAAATGCGCCCTCTTGTTCCACCCTCACCTGCATAACGAATAAACACTAGTCCCTTGAATTCCAAACAGAACAAATGTTCAATTCAATTCCCACACCACCCCACCTCGCATGCAGATCTTGCATGCTGCATGCAGAATATGTGTGTACACACCAAAGGATAAAAGAGGGCGGAATCGTATATGCGATTAATAAACGAGATCTAACCATGGCACTGCCACTCACTCATACAACATTGTGTACCGCGCCGCCAGAAGACGTCGAAACTCGTAAACTTCATAAACTAGCAACCGGGGGCGGTTTAATTAAAACTATCTAGCGTTCTCCCTCTCTATGCTCACTGTTTGCATTCGAGGTTTAATTAATTCGTAAGATTGAGCGTTACAGCGGGGCGAGTCATTAAATGATTTTAATATGACAGCTCCAGGTGATGGACGATGCATTGCATAAATTTCAGACTTACCTGTCTTTAATGACGTTTCCTCTTCGGTGTTAGGTCGATGGTCGACGATAGTGGAAACATCTTCATTTTTGACAGCACTAGGTGGCTGATGGTGTCGCCGATCGCCTTCATTTGGTGTTGGTGAGGTGTTGCCGGATGCTTCAGCTGTGATCCAGTTTTCCGATTGATTTGCATCTGCAAAAGGAAAGAAACTGCGTTTAAAATTGGACCACCATTTTGAATGCTAATGTCTAACCCTTTATCTATTCGCAACCACCCAATCAGACAGGATTGAAAAAAAAAATACCTCCGGGAAGGGGTTAAATTTACATAAATTCTCAAAAGCCAACCAACGCCGAGCAGAGGGATACGTGCCGGTGTACGTGTGAAATGCTTATCGTTCTCGGCTAAGGGGTTGATTTACATAATGTTTCCCCTGAGGGGTTGGTTTTTTACGCGCCATCCAACAGATTTGGGTATACACGCATAAGCATTTACACTTTTTTTTAGGTATTTTCAGATATCTCACAGTGGGAGCAGACGCAAATTGAAGGGTTCAATGGCAAAGCTATATGGGTTAGGAGGTACCATTGGTTGAAGCATAAAAAAACCCAATAAAGGGAATGGTTCCTGATTTTTGTTGTTGCTGTGTATAGGGCATGTGGAGCATGCGATTGGCTGAACAGTGATTTCATTTTTTAGAGGAAGTAGAGTCTTTGTTATGAAGGATTGCGTCGAACCTGATTTGCACACTGGGGTATCTTTCTCAGCCACTATATAGGGAATATGAAAGATGTTTAGTTAAAATGGCGCGAAAAAGTGTCGATTAGAAGAGGTATCAGTTATTTTCAAGGATTTTCGATGGGAAAAGTGTAGTTTTTTTAAGGAGAAGTTGAGTTTTTAGGGTAAGATTTAAGAAAATTTAGAGAATGAAAATGCAACCCCTATATCCGACGAACTGTGTACACAAAGGTGGTGGTTGTATAATAATTCTTATTTGACAGTTAACGGTATTTTTGCTTTTAATTTGGAAATTTAATTGTTTGAAGGGTTGTTAATGCAATTTAAAGCAGCAAATCGCTAAGCCATCGTTTTAGTGAAGTTTTTATCTATGTTCCAGAAATTAAGTCTCATATCGAAACTGACAGAGGTCAGAAATATGCATCAAGATTTTGAGTGGTTTGTAGAAGAGCAAGAATTGATTGAAAAATTGAGAACATTTGGTTTTTTTTTTAGATTGAAAAGGCCCAAGGGTCTTAGTGTTGCTTATAATATTCAAAGCTCATTATCAAATCTCAAGATAAACGTATGCTTAGGTTAGATTAGGTTAGGTGGCTCTCCTAAAATACAGGACACATTTAGACCAAATTTGTAGGTCCATTGTGATACCAAAAAACGGAGGGGGAAAGTGGACAGAAAAAACATTGGCCGGACATTACAGGTGGGAACTATATTTCTACTTGCGAATTTCTTTTAAAAAAGAGGTACCTCCGTGTTATGAGGTCATAATGATGATTGAAGCATAGTCAACTCAATTGGTTAAAAATATTTGAATTTAGCTTCTCAGTGGCGTTTTGTCTTCGACGAGTAGGGACAGAGGGTACGAGTAGTAGTCCACCCTCTGTCTCTTGCCCCTGGCAGCCCATCTCTAAGGAGGGAGACTGGTGCATGGCGGAAATGAGTGGTTGAATCAATCCGCTCTTCTGCTTGACCAACATTGCTTGACTAAACGTGCTTAAAACCACATTAGGACTAGTTCGACTAATAGTGGGTTCAGCACTAACATCGAGATCGAACCTCTAACTTTGACAGAAGACTGGTCGCTGGTTATTTTTAAATATGCTTCAAACACAGTCTTGCTTGGATACCGGACCTGATTTAGTGGTTGCAGGTTTTTTGAGATTGTTCGATTATCTGTATGGTCGGTGGCATTGCCTTGCTGCACTCCTCTGGGGGAAAAATGCGTGACTTTGGGTCACAAGAAAACACTCGTCTACTAGAGTACTAGACCACTGCCACCGTCTATTTTATACGAGTAGATTTTAGATTAGCTAGATTTTTACTTATGGAATTCAATATTGTTTTAAAATGTTTACCTACACAAAATCAGTGACCATGGCTTTGCCGTCTGCCTGATTGACGACAATTCAATAAGAAAATTTACAAAATAAATGGATATCTGTTTTTTACAATTCCAAAACCGTTCGCGATAATTTAACTCTAAATTGCGGTACATATTGTGTTAGCTTTAAAATGTTAGTTTCATTAAGAAGCTGAAGTACTTGAGCCTCTGTCAGGACATTGCTTCCGAAGATATGGGTCCAAATTTATTTTAAAACTGGTCACTTTTCAACAAAATGCATGGCATCTTCTCTTTCTTTCTGCCAAGTTACACAAGTAACACAGCACTGGTATAAGTCTTCTCTGTGAGGGATATAGTTTAGAAGTTCTTTACGTAACTAATATAAACACTGTCGATATTTTCAATTTGCTATATACGTCGCGGAAGTATATAATTATTATTCTGCAGGTGATGGATCCACAGTCGGTGCTGAGGATTTGGAAAGACCACTTCTGCCAGACTGTTTAACGGCGAGGACGACTAAAATTTCGCTGTCAGGCAGAACGATCCAATTATTCCGGACGATAATAGCCAAAATGTTCGTCCACCCAAGCAAAATGAGGTAAGGATAGCGATATCCGAACTTAAGTCCAACGAGGCAGCTGGATCAGATGACCTACCGGCCGAGCTGTTAAAATCGGCGGGGGATGACTTGGTAAGGAGCATCATGCACCAACTTATTTGGAAAACTTGGTCGGAAGAAAGTATGCCAGATGAATTGAACCTCAGCATTGAGCCCCAGCTACAAGTAGGGAGACACTCTGAACTGCGCCAATTACAGAGAGGAAAAATCGTCGTGAACTTTGCGTATAGATACTGTCGGCTATACTGTGTGATCGCCTAAAACTTTTCACAAATAACCTGTTCGCCCCAAATCTGTGCGGTTTTAGGCCTGGAAAGTCAACCATCCTTAGAAAAAACAAGGAATTCCAGGTCGAAACAGATCACCTTTTTATCGACTTCTAGGTCGCCTATGATAGCGTAGGTATGTATAGGGACGCATTATACAAAGCCATGTTAAATTTCGGCATCCCTGGAAAACTCGTCCGTATGTATACAGGATGAAGATGGAGAAATCTCGCTGCTTCGTCAAAGTGGGAAAGATCACCACGGAACCCTTTGATGTCGAAAAAGGTTTAAAACAATGTAACGTGCTATCATGTAACTTCTTTAGATAACATCATTCTTGGAGCAATTGTACGGAACTAGCAAGCCGATAAAGAGGTAATATTTTTCAAAAGTCCGATCAATGTCAATATCATCTGCATATGCATATGCAAGTAATGCAGATATTGACATTATTGGGAGAACTCAACGACGAAGATGGGTCTGGCTGTTAATGAGGACAAAACTAAGTAGATATATACTGTTATCGAGAAAGGACTCTTACATCCGCGACTCGGACAAAATATCACAGTGGACAGACATAACTTCGAAGTATAGTAAAAGACTTTGTCTACCTAGAGCCTCGCAAAACGATAACCTCGCAAAACGATATCGGCGTAGAAATCAAACGAAGAATCACACTTGCCAATCGCTGTTTCTTCGGGCTACAAGAAGGCATCTAAGAAGTAAAGCCCTCTCTCCAAGAACCAAGGAAATATTGTACAAGACCTTTCCGGTCCTACTGTATGGTGCAGAAGCATGGACCTTATCAAAAGCTGATGAAAACCTCTTGGAAGCGTGGAAGATTCTTCGAGTAATTTTCAGCCCAGTTTATAGCGAAGGAGTGTGGAGATAAAGATTCAACGACGAACTTTACGGGCTATATATAGTGACTTCTTGACTAGAAGAAGCTCCAGCGACTGAGATGGCTGAGTCACGTGGAGTGTATGGATAACAACGCAGCAGCCCGACGAGTCTTTGAGGGACAACAAAGCAGAGGAAAACCCCACCTCAGGTGGCGCGCACAATTTTAGAGAGCGACTTCAACCAACTATTGGTGTGCGTCTGCGTAACTGGAGGCAGCCGTGATTGATTGAGGCCGTGGTAAACCCCAAACTGTAAGCGCCATCTAAAGTAAGTTAGTAAGGTTGTGGCTTAAACAACTGTATAATATATCATTCTACGTAGTGATCTCGAATCTTACTCTAAATGGTTTAACCGAGCCATTTTATCCATACGTGTGATAGGCTGATAAAGTTGAAGGGATCTTCACTATTGTACAGATTAAAATGCGCTCCATAGCCCTCAGCGAGTTCCAACCACTTCCTTCCTATCCTGGATTGCATTGCTTGTTCAACCGATTTTTGCGGCAGCCTGGTATCCGGCATATTTAAAACTTTAAGTACGTAGATCCACGTGCAGTTTAAAAGTTTTAATGAACAATGGTGATAAACCTTTTTTCAGTATTATCATGTATGTAGTTTGGACTGTCAGTTTGGAGTTCGACATCAGTCTCATATTTGCTTGCTCCACAAACTTGCACAGCATTGGACATGATGGACTCTGCCACCGCTAAAAAGTATAGATAGGGAAGGGATACCTATCTGGATGAAGTTCTCAAAAACTGAACCCAAACCTACATAAGTAGTATCAAAACGAAAATCGACTTCTAGGTGGCTTCACTTACTCCGTCATATAGTCGCAAACGTAGCCTCCAGATATCCCCCAGCTTACAAGGTAAAGGTATACGATATCCCCCTATCGATCTGCTCCAATTGATCCGATTTGGCCATGCACAAAGCAATTTGTAAACACATGTTCAAGAATTCCTTTTTGCCTTTTTTATGTAGGTATACGCCATCGCACACCTCTCTATATACATCTTCATTTAATACCTACACCTAGCCGGCATCAGGTTCGTTTCAACACTCAACACATCTGGTCCATAGCATACCACCAAAGTGGCGATTTGTAAATCAAAGAAAATAAAAGCAATTAATCCATCGGTATAAAACAAACCAAAGAAAAAAAAAGGTTTACGACTCCGAACAAACGATTTCCAATTCCTATACAGGTACATACCCTACCCACTCGGCGCGGCATTATAGTCATTGCTCACATTTACAGCTCCAATCATTATTATCAGTTCGCGATTAATTATCCTACACCGAAGCGCATATAATGCGCATATGTTCCACGCAATAAATTTTCCAGGCCAACTGTGAGCGCCTAAGATGCGTGCCAGCTATAGCAGGCTCTGTAGCAATAGCAATCTGCTGGGCAATGCATTTGCATTCGTGTGAATTTGCATAAGTTAATCGGAGGCGCAATCTGAAGCCTCAATTGGTAAAAACACAAGACACCAGCTCTTACACACCAGTAGGTGAACGACAACGGGTGTCTTTGATATTAAACGGCTGAGAGAGGCCAATTTCACGCGAAGCTATAAGTCAGCCATGCGAAGCATTACAGGGTGGTAGTGAGAGTTTGATCCGCACTTTAGCAATTGATTTGAGAAACTTTAAAAAAAAAATCTAATGAAGAAATTTCTTCATGAGTTCTATTTTATGGGACAATTTTTATAAAAACAACTGTCAATTTTGCAAAGCTACGAGATCATAAATAATTTTCATACGAAATTTCTATTGATTGGCTGTCAATTTGGCATGTCATGACGCAAAAAAACGCTCAAGCGATTTTGTGAAAATTATGTAGATAAGACATCAGTGGGGTACGTGTACAAATTTGTTGCAAAATACTTGCTATTAGATTCCATTTGGTGAAATCCCAGCTTATCTAGCCAATTTACAAGTAGATGGCGCTACAATAACTGACAACCAATTAATGTCTGTCACAGAAGCTATGTAGGTACCTTTAATTTGCATAATATACGTGTTGTAACTTTTACTTTTATTAAGCCATCTTAAGTTCTTCCCACATTAGGTTTTTAAATAATTTTTTTCTAAATCATAGAATTTTTCGCCACCCTGTGTATAGGTCCGAAATAAATGCACTTTTTCGCAACTATATAGGAGTGGTGCGGGATCTTCTTTAATTACTCAAGGAAAACTGCGCATAATATGGAAATTGTTTTTGTTTACAATCTTCGTGATAAACAGTTGTATATTGACCATAATTGCTAGAAAGTCAGGTGAACCGAAGGAAGACTATGAAGTGATAATTTAAGGGGAGTTCTAGCCAACATTAAACAAAGAAGTGCACATGAGAGCGGTAATGAGTGGATAATGGGGTTAATGATGGGGATAGTATGAGGCGTGTTAGAGACTTTGACTAAATCAATTCGATTGAAGTAAATTCATATAGAGAATTCATTTGGTATACTATAGCAATAGCTGTACTCGGCCGTTTGTGTCGTGTCTAGGAATATGCCCTTGTCTATCAGGACAATGCACATCAATGTTCCGAATTTTAAGCTTCAGCTAACATGGGTGTTAGGAAATAGTATTTTAAATTTTTTTCTCTCCGATTTCATTGACGAATACCTCTCCCTACTCGTGGCTAAAATTCAGGATAAAAGGTCGCTAATTTCACTGCCCAAATGGCTGACACCGCGACTTATAAAGCGGCTCTCACATTGAGGCAACAAGCAAATAGCAATTGTCAATAAGCAATATACCCAAATGTATTTTAACCTATTCTCATTCTCACATTGGATAAACAGTATTGCCAGAAATTTCTAGCTATCGCATGTCATCCTTACCTGAGAGTTTTACCTCAGCTTCGATTGCTCTCCAAGCCTTGAAGGACATCCCTTCTGCTGTGTTATTTTCATTTTCTACATCACCCCTTACCTAGAGTTTAAAAGACCTTTCTCGAACGTCTATCCCAGCAGGGAAGAATGGAGAGACGGACTCGTACCTAACATGCAAACCATAGCCGTATTTCTATTTACAGATGGTTCTATACTGGACACTGGGGTAGGGTTTGGTCGGTGTCTTTTCTGAACAGCCCGTGAGTCTGTGGTAAGGACAATACTACCCGGAGGTATTACCCTCTTTATCGACAGCCAGGCAGCAATAAAAGCCATTGGCTTAAAAGCCATAACTGCACCAGGAATAAAATCGAAGCTTGTGAAGTGCTGTCGCGAAGAACTCAAGGCTCTTGGTACACAGCACAAGATATCGCTCTGCTGTGTTTCGGGACATGAAGGCATTTCAGGCGAGAAAGCAGACGAATTAGCAAGACAAGATTCGACAGCTGTTTCAGAACAAGCTGATTCATCTGTGTACATCCCGCCTTGCACACTCAAGCTTGAAGCAGGGAGAAAAGCAAGAGAATCGAAAGCTAGATGGGCCACCTTAAATACTTGCAACCAGAATGAAATTGCAATAAAGTCCAAAATTACGTTTTGCACCTTTTTGCATAAGACTTTATTTCATTGCACCTAGGAAATCCCTGTTCAACCTCGTAGGAATCATAACGAGACACAATACTCTGCGGTACCACTTGAAGCAAATGGGCTTACAACTTTGTTGTTGCGGTGATGAGGGAGCTCTTGAGGACACAACCCACTTCCTATGTCACAGCCCATGTCTCAAACATACCAGGTATAAATTCCTAGAGAATCAGTTCTTCAACGACCTAGCCGAGCTTTTCCAGCACATCAAAAGACAAGACACAAGACAACTTCGTCAAATCGTTTTTTGATTAATTTGAGTACGAAGGGTTACAATGGGTAAGGATAAGGGTAAGAGTAAGGTAAGGGATAACCTCTTCCCCTACGTTCAGCACAGAGTGGGTCAGTTTTGAGCTGAGTGTGGCACGGGGTACTCCTCGCCCGCCTACAAGGGTTAATATTGCGTGTTCCTTCCTTTTGCTATTTGCTTACTGATTTATTGCCTCAGTTAGAGCCGGCTTAAAGATATACGTTTTCAGTCAAGCGACGGGCAATTATAGCTATAGGAAATGTGTTCATCAGATGAAGATGATATCTCATGCCACAGTGGCTTGTGAGAAAGAGGATTTTCTTAAAGGAGTAAGACTTAATTAGTCTTTTAGGAAGTCTTCAACCCGATTATTTTTCCAGTGGTTTAGATCGAGTTGTTGTTCCCAATAGTTAATAAGCCCTAATGCAGTAGCCCAGTCTTAACTAGTTAGTCCGCCGATTCGTTGCCTGCAGTAGATTTTACAATTGGTTCTGAGGTTTAGCCGTGAAAATGTGACAAACAGGCAGACAGATATTTGTGTAGATATGGAACACCGAACCCGAATATTCTTCCTTACGCAAACCATGGTCAGAGCTTTGCCCAGATCTTTGAATGATTCGAACCTAAATCGTTCGTTCGCTCAGCATACCAGAACAAAGACACTGGGCACACCACCTGCAATTGCCAGTCTTGCGTTTAGCAAAGACTACACAAGCTGTGATCTGCATCTGAATTTTTGACGTTTTCCCATCGGAACACCTAGGAAGGCGTAGTCTGAAGCTTTCGCAGCACTACATCAGTTATGTATAGCGTTTTGACGGACCTACGGAAGTTATGGTCTATCTTAAGTTTCTTCAGCACAAAAAGATCTATTGTCCCTAAAAATGTGATACAAAATCACTTCAGAATTCACAGAGATTCGAGGAGGACAAGTATATTGACTCAAGGTCAGGAGTCATCCCTGGAGCTTCCTTCTAAAAGATAAATCGATGCAGTCACTCTAATCATGTTATAGCTGCTGCTGTACAATCACAGATCTTAATCGTCTTGTCGCCCATAAAGCCCGACATAGTTCTCATTTAAAAGCTTTTAAACTGAGGAAATTCACCGATCATACAAGATACTTGCTATGGCAGCCCTTCCAGATGTTTACAGTCTATATATACTAACCAAAGGAGAATGTCATCAACCGTTGAGGTCACAAAAATCAGTCATAAAGGGTTAGCTACCTCTCCTTTCGAAAACAGAGGTCACCAGTGAGTAGCCCCTTTAGGTATTTAAATAAATTATATCCCCAATCTGGACTTGATACCTTTCCTGGTGGAAATCGTGAAAACTGAAAACCCCCCTCGACTAAATGAAATGCAAAAATAAATCAAAAGTTGAAATGTCCACTTGCGACAACTTCAACAAATCAATCAAATAATGCAAATGACATATGGAAGCCGTACCTGCGGGCAGCAGCAATAGCGATACCACACATTGAGGTAGGCATAGGCAATGTCACCAGTACCAGCATCAGCATCAGCATCATATTGGGTGCGCGTATATACTATATGTAGACAATCTCTCGGGCCAATGTTGTATGCAAAAGGCGATCGGGGACTTGCAAATTCAGTCATTCATGGACTTTTGCATTCACAACAGGCTGGCATATGGAAACAACAAAACGAAGAAAAAACAAACAGCCTCCGCACCGAAAATGGTGCCGGACAAAACCGCTCACATTTCCATATTCTCCGCAGCAGTGTGTATAGACGGATCGGTTGCCTTTCGAATGTTTCTCAACTTTCAATTAATTTGTTGTGGCACTACCATGGGAGGTATAGTTTCTCCGGAAGCAAAACATGTCAATGTAGTGATCTTCTAATTTTAAACAAACTGACCCCAGATGCGACAAATGCTCCTCGACAGCCTAATTGAATATTTATTTTACGAAAATCCTTTCGCGCGGATATCGGATTTCCCATTAGCTGCGCGCATTTTTCCATCTGTAAATTATTATCCATCCAGTGGCATCCTTAAAATAACTCGTTGGCACGAGTCACAGCATATGACGCGCTTCCATTAGCGCAAGCGGATTCACTTTCCATTCCGCAGCATATAATGTATCCCTTTAGGTATGAGTGGCTTTTTTTTTTTGTGTGTAAAGGGATGCACCATATGAAGGTGAAAGGAACAAATATAACCGTTTTTAAATATTGTAAACCAAACGCACACGCATATCCTTTGATGCCGTTAGATACACTTTCGATGAAAATCGCTACCAGGAAAGTGAAACGAATAAATCAAGGTGTGCACTTTCGGAATGCGGGGAGATCAGGATCCTTTTGTCAGCAACGACCCTTCTATATGTCTAAATGCAGGCGCAGTGTCGTACACGTGACGCGAATAAAAGGGTGTTCCTGCCTGGGTGATCGTTGATATTCATCGGTATTTGTTTGATCAGATTCAACGGTTTGAAAAGGAGTTGTTGCGATCGTTTAGAAAATATAAAAAACTACAATATGAATGATAGTAAATAAGGGTTAGGCTGTTAGGCGCACGCGTTACCGTATTTTGTTTGCTCTGTTCGTTCATTGGTTGCAGCAGTTGTGGTTGGTAAATTTTGTGTTTTTTTTTTTTCTTTGGGCACATGCCAAAGCGGGTAAGACATACTTTAGAGTGGCAAGGATCAATATTCCATAAATGTAAATATCAAAAATAATGTTAGTTGGTAGATTGTCGTTACTTCAATTCGGTTCACCCTCTAAAGCGTCTTCACCGAAGTTCAAAGAGATGATCTTGTGCATCTTTTCGAATCGCCAAATGGCGAAATTATTGTTTCAAGTGCCCTGTACCCCCTTCCATCGCTCGTGAGTTACTTTGACTTCTTCGCCTGGTTCAATGTGACCCCATTAACATGCACAGCTCATTGAATAGGCGTTGTCGAAACAATCATCACTTCAGACATTTTTAAGTCCGACCATGCAATTTTTAAGTCCGCGTTAAAGTTCAATCTGACTTATCCTTAGGTCTCCCACATCGAAGGATTATTTGCCAATTCTGTGCAGTCCTGACGAAGCCAGCGAAGTTATGACTATCATGATAGATAATTCGACAAAGTTCTCAATTCATCCCTATGTGTTCGGTTGTAATACTGAATATAGGTGGGCGCAGTGGCTCAGTTTTTAGTGTGCAGAGGGGTCTTAGACTCTTAGGTTCGATCCCCGGGAAAACACAAAATTGCATCTTAAGGTTTTTTCCAGTGCGCCTCTCGCGAACATCTGACAAACATCCGAGAGTAAAATTGTCATGCAAAAGCTTCTCAGCCGTTCGGACTAGGCATAAATTTGTAGGTCCCTTCAATTCGTTTAAAAAAAAAACAAAATCTCGCACAATGGTTATTTCTATATTGTAAAACACTTCAGCTATCTAAGTTCAGCAAAAACATGTATTTCTCTGAATGTATTTCTAGACAACTTTAATGACATGATTGCCATTGTGTCCCCCTTTACCTAGGGCCCTTAAGCCTTGGTAGAGATACCAAAATGTTCTAAGAATCCCGCAGATTTACCAACTTTTAGCAATTTTTACCTTATTGACAAAATTCCTCGTAAATCTTCATTTAAAAAAAAAGTGGTTCGTCTCCAGAAATGTTCAATGCAATCTGCATGTTACTGGAGTCCCATTTGGAGAAGTTTAAGTATCTCGGGGTCTTATTCACGAGTGATGAAAGGAGCAGTGCTGAGTTTTCTGTAGGATTGGTCAGGCTGGGTACATTTTTAGACACCTTAAACATTCTGTTATTAGAAGGACTGAACTTGTCACTCTTTAATTCGGTATTTGTTCCAACTATTTCCTATGATCATGAGGTTTGGGTAATGAACGAGTTAATAAGATCGTGAATACAAGCTGCCGAAATGAGATTCCTCAGTTGTATTGCTGGTGTGACTCATAGAGATCGAATTAGAAACACAAGAATACGTAAAGAATTCGTTCGGTGGTATGGTCATGTTAAAAGCATGCCCCCACCCAACCAGGAACCCAAAACGCATGTGCTATGGAATCCGTACCATTAGGCAGGCGTCCTCTAGCTAGACCCATGTATGAGATGTTTCGATCAAGTTCAAAATCTCTTCTCTACCCGTCTAGGGATTGCCCTTGATGATTTGGAGTCGATGGCGGAGGATCGAGAAGGTCCACTTAGGTAACCTACACCCGCGACCCAATTAATGGATAAGCGGGCCATCGAAAATGAATTCTTTAGTTCCTAAAGAAAGGCTATAGCCGTTACTATTAACTTCGTTAATAGCTGAAGATACAACGCCTGAGATGGCTGGGGCACGTGGAGCGTATGGACTGGACAGCAATGCACAACATAGCAGAGGAAGACCCAACTTTAGGTGGCGCGCACAATTGGAGGGCTATCTCAACCAACATGGTGTTCGCAACTGGAGGCAGCTAATTAGGGACCGAGCTAGGGACAGGGGGTTGTTGGTTGAGGCCGTGGCCCACCCGTACTTTAAGCGCCCCCAAAAGTAAAAAAATAAGACTTCGTTAAATTTAGACTCGACATTAAAAAAATTTCTCTTTCGTAGGTTTTGGCGAATCGCCGGCGATTCTTCCATCAACATTCGCCTCATTTTAAAAGACTCGACTGCTGTTTTTTTTTCATTAAGTGCATTTGGAAAGTTTTTTTGTTATATGATCCCCTGCAGTTTTGGGCTTGTGCTTAAAAATACCTAATTCATATTAATTTGAAACTTTTAACGTTTTTGCGGAAAAGTTATTAAACAGATGTTGCAGCATTTCCTAAGTGACCTCTTTACTACCTTTTGGAGTGCCCTAATTGGGCACGTATCTTTCTTAGGAGATTTCGAAATTATTTAAAAAGCCCGTTTTAGGGGGTTGCGTAAGCATTTGTTTGAGGGAGACTATTTGTTTAGTCTGATTTTTGAAACAAAATAATTATATTCAATATCTGACGAAACCACTATGAAAAATTCTATGCCTAAGGCGTTGCAACTTGTAAGATAGCCCTTGGCGTATTTACTAGGCCCTCTCATAAGTAACAGTAAGTAAGTAGCTAGTATTGATTTCAAACCTAACACCTCGATGAGGAATCCTTTGAAAGTGATAAATTTGAGATTAAGGAATAGCAAGGCAAAGAGAAAAATAAAGTGCAACGAAAATATAACAATTTTTCACGTCGATGCATTTTTGAAGGAATTTATTTTCAACGACACTTATATCCACAGCGCACTCCATGTCAAAATTTTAGCTAATGTTTGGAGAAAAAAAATGGAGAGCAGCTAAAATTTACGTCGTTTTCGGTTGGACGGACGAAACAATCCGGACGCTTCTGAAAACGTTCGATTGGCACTCAACTGACAGTTCTTCTACTGAAAGGAAAAGAAATTTGCTTCCGGATTTGAATTCAGAATCGCGGAGAGTTCTTGCGGACGGTTCTGGACGACCAACCGAAAACGACATTAGTTTCGCTCGAGCAGCGTACCTACTAAGCTTTAAAGATGAAACGGACATTTTCTATGACCGTTTTGCATAAATGTAGCATTTTATTATTACACCTATCAATTTTCTCTTTCAAGAAGTTGGTGGTCGTGGGCTTGTTTGGATAGACCTTTGACTTAAAAAAAAAAACCAAATGCCCGATAATGCCTCTAGCTCAAAATCCGCACCAAACAGTCACCCGTTGTGGATGCATTTGTTTCTCAACTCAACTTGTGGGTTTTATGAAACCCAAATGCGACATTTTTTTACGATTAACGAATCCATCAAGATGAAAATGAGCTTCATCACTGAAGATGACAAACCTTCATTATTTTAAAAAAAATGCTATTGCTCAACAATGGAAATGCGTGGTTCCTTCGTATAGCGCTTCATTTTTACTAACCCCGAACTGTCAGCTGTCACATTGTTATCTTTTTTTTTACGTTGGCATCACTGTACCATTAAATGGCGCAAAATTCAAATTTTGCGTGAATTATGGGACACACTTTATATCTGGAAGAAATATAATCTTCTTCGATAGCCAGGCACTGGAATATACGAACACTAATTCTGAAATGGTCTAGAACTGTCATAAATTACTCAAGGTATTATGCAGTCAGAAGCGAGGGAGACTGTTTTGGGTATCAGGAACCGAACAAGCTGACAGATGAAAGATGGTGACTTGAAATTGAAAGAAATGGAGCGATTCAGCTAAAATTTTAAGGCAATCTTCAGTATTAGCTCGAGATTGTTATTGTGTTGTTTGGTCAAAATTAGACAAATGGGTGTGGGGTGTGGCACCTCCCATATACACAAAACTACATTTCAAACGCTATTTCTCGACATACTTGGAAGTTTAATTCATTCATACATTATACAAATACATTGCCCGAACAAAACAATTTTTTAAATTTGACCGGGACTAGAAAAGAGGGCGTGGTGCCTCCTGTATAACAAAAAAAACCTTGCAAACGTAATTCTTCGACAGTATTGGAGCAGGCGATTTCAGCTATTCTAGTCATCCATAAATATTGATCCGACAGCTTCCCGTCCTGGCAAGACAATCCTGGGTTGGCTCATTAATAAAGCGGGATAGACCGTGAGATATAGTAAGTCAGCGGCAGAAATATTCGAAAATGATACCTACTAAAGTGAACTTTTTATAGAAATAATCAGAGCCAGGTATATCACGGGCTAAAGTACTATGCTTACAAAAGTCTTAGGTTTTAAATTTTTAACTTTTCATAATGCCATATACACAATTTGCTCTAATGACCTCACAACCTACACCCAGCGAATGTCACTCACCACACTTCTAAAACTTTGTAATTTCCTAGACCGTAACAATTTTTTCTCCGTTTTTATGGACACCTTTTGGTGTAATCTCTTATTCGCCTAATCCGCCTATACGCAACAAAAAATAACCAAAAAACTCCTTACATTGCAGCCGTCATCAATCAGTCAACCCTGTGTCCTAAGTCCCCCTGATCACTTGTTGCCTGTTGCCGACAATTGCAATGCCAACACCCTCACTCATCATCCTTCAGGACTTCACCGAATTACGATTCGAATTTAATTGAACCTTTTCCTGACTTTTATTCACCGGCTATAGACTATTGTGTCATCATACCAATCGCAACAACACCATCGCAATTACCTGCTGCCCAACAAAGAGGCAGTCTCTCCGGTGTGTGCGGGTAAATAACCCATAAATCTCATTTTAGATCATCAAAGGACGAAGAAAAGAAAGTGTCCTCCTTAGTCCAGGTGGATATATATCTAACACCGCAAAAATGCGAACAAACAATCCGAGTATCTATACTATATCTGCTTCCCCCAAAAAAAAACCGAATGCCAGTGTGGGAACTGCATCTTGCGCAAAACCAAGCAGGTCCTTTTTGTGGATTTGTTTTCTTCTTTTTTTTCACATTGAAATCCCTGCAAGTCATGTGTTCTAATAAAAAAAATACAACGAGACAAATTTTAGAGAATAACTCGTAAATCGAACAGTGAAGAACAATAATTGCACTGGGGCTCTCCTATACACATCCGACTGTCTGTTCACACAAAGGATGCCAATAATCGATCTCGTCATGAATTCAAAATTTTTTTTCAATAGATCGATCCACAGGATCGACTACCTGTTCGAAGTGTTTTGGCTGTTAATCATTTATTGCGCGCCAATATTAGTATTTTGGAAAAAGGATGAATTACTTGAGAGAAACTAGACTAGGAGAGATTTAGAACGGACTACCACTGTACCTGTACCCCTTTCGTCGAATTGAATCTGAATGTCAATGGCTTTCGCAATTCACGCGCTCATTCATTCAAATGAGCCCATCATCATGAACAAATAATAAAATTAAAATTAAAACTTATGTATGTAATTAGTTTTTATGGGCTAAGGGAGTTCTCTTCTCAGTCTGTGAGTGCGCAAGCGCGCATGCGCGACTGCGTCGATTTCTGAGCTGAGCACTGAGCTTCAGCTACAGTCTTTGGTCTTTGCCTTTGTGTCTTGTGTGTACATGTGTACAGTGTACACGTAACGTACATATTTATTTATATTTCATTTCGTTTCTTAATTTTATTTTATTGCCTCTCGCGCTCTCTGTGGCATCCGAGTATATTTGGAGAGAAATTTCGCGTGATACGCGGCAATAATTCAGTCTGTGCGAAGAAGAAGCGCGCCGAGTGTGAAATTATATACGTTTGTTGTAATGCTGCGTTCCATTCAGTTTTGCCCTTCCTTGGGGGGTATAGTGGTTTTCTTCGACTGGGAGGAAATTTCTTCTTGTGAAACGCTAACACTGGGACACTCTTCTTTTGTGACAATACGTCTGAGTCTGACGTGAGTCTGATATAGTCTGGCATATGGTAATGACGGATAGATGTTATCTATCGCCTTTTAATTTCGCAGGAGGAAACATATTTTTGATTGAGCCTTTGCATGTCGCATGTTACATTGTGTGCGGTCATTTGATTGCGCAGATATTTTTATTTTTGCATATTGTTGGGACGATTTTTAGTTTGCTATGGTTGGTTGGTAAGACAAAATGACAAAAGTTGTGTGAATAGCGTTTTGTTAATAAAACTATCGTAGGAAACCGATCCACTCACCTTAACTAGTGACAGTGAGATCTCGCATTGCGGACAATTCTCTTAGGCGGACAGCCTTATTTAAACGGACATACTTCATAGGAAACATTTCTTTTCAGCTTTCCTTTATAGACAGATAATCTATTGAACGGATGCGGACAAGAATATCCATAGGAAATTCTTTAATTTATATCCCTCCCTTAGACGGACAAAAAAATGTGTGGCCTATCACTTGCATTACTGCGTTAACTTTTGACAAAATATGTGACATCGTTGGGGCACTCCATTGAACGAACGAGGACACGAATATCTATATGAAACTCATTAATTGGTATCTCTCCCTTAGGCGGACACAAAGAAGTCGCTGATCAACAATAGAAAGGGTTTCTTTTATTTAAGTTTAAATACTTCTCTTTTTTTTTTAAATACTTCTCCCTGGAAAGGCAAACCTATTACGCTTCATCAGCGCCCCGAGATGCTTGCAGATGTATGTTAGTTCTGCACTTAAATTGCTGATTAAGTAATTCGTTTCGCAAATGCACTACGAACTTCAGCATTTATAGCTTATCTTCCCACATATTTCGTTTTGTAGTTTCTTCTCTTGGACGGACGAGGAAGTCTCCGAAAAGCATTGACTTCTTGTGTAGTATATTACAGTAAGTGTCAAAAGTGAGAGCACACCGATGTTTTTTGTTTAGTTATCTTCTAAAATCTTGAAATAGGTCTAAAAACCAACAATATGTTGAGAGCATGATAAAGAAATAAAAAAAATAACGAAGCATACTCAGAGTGGCCATAGAAAAAACCATGTGCCGGACATTACAGTGGGAACTATATTGCTACTTGCGAATTTGAGTGTCTTACCTCGTTAAGAGGTTTTGATGGTGACTGAGGCAGTCAAATTGTTGCACCTACTGGTTGCGGTTTAGTCGGGTAAGGGCGGAGGGTGGGCCCCTGCCTTTGACAGACCATCACTAAGAAGAGAGACTGATGATGCGTAGCAGAAGTGGTCATGTTAAGTCAGTGAATGGATTGTCTGTTGGAAAAGGATGGGGGTAACCGTATAGCAATCTGCCCACCGTTTATTTCCTTTTGGCAGTCAGTCCACAGGACAGAGACTTGTGCTGAGCAGAATAGTTTGCTTGAAGCACTCCATCCTATACTGCTGTCTCTATTGCCTCTGACGGGGTCTTCGTTCTTCGAGTACATAGTCAAGGTGAGGTTGATTGATATAGTCAGCACCTCTAGGTGGCGCTTAATCTTTGGGAAGGGCGAAGCATGACCGAAGCAGTCTAGCCCCCCGCTGGTATCCTCTGACAGTCCGCTAGTAAGAAGGGTGGCTGGTACAAATAAACGAAGATTATTTGGAGCAATTTCCTATGCTGTTTTGACTTTCGGCTCTTCCCGTTGGCGATTAGTCTTCAAAAACAGACAAAGAGTGACCGAAACAATCTAACCGTCGCGTCGCCAGTAGCTTCTGACGGTTCGCTTGCAAGAAGTGTGGCAGGTGCAGAACGGAGACGAATCTGCTCCACTGTTTGACGTCGATATGGGTGACAATTTGTCTTCCCTAGATATCAGGCTTAGCAGATTGTAGGTAGGGGTCCCCTATAAATAGGAATATCTTTAATATGAAAATAGTGCTTAAGACAACAACAGTCCACAGCAATGCTAAACTTTCAACTTTGCAAACCGTAGAAAGCAGGCAGCGACTGTGAAACAATTAAGTCAAATATGCGCATTTAAGACGTAGACGCCAGCGAGTGAAACGCTCTTCTTGTAAAGCTTTCTGCAGTGAGGTTGAAGATACTTGGCGTATTTTTTTGGGAAGTGAGTCACTTTTGGGAAAACCAAAAGTGAGTATAAAAGTTTTGCATGTAAAAGCAAAAGTGAGCTAGCTATAGATTCTCAAAAAAATACGCCTACTATTGAATCAGAGGGGTTCACACAAATTTTTGCTAAATAACCCATCGTCTCATTGGTACCATGGCCACAAGACTAGGCATCAACTCACCAGACTACTGTGCAGAGCTGTCAAACCTGCGAATGCTGCGAATGCCCAAACCTCCAAACTAGTCGACCCCGATATCTGGGAGACAGACTTTTCGGAGACCTAGAGAACATAGTGCAGGTACCATTAACGGACACAAACCGTTTTGTTAAAAGTACGGGATGGTTTTATCTCGTAGACCAACTCCGCCAACTCCAAGCAATAAGGTAAATTGTTTATGCATATTTTTGTGTTGTCCAATAAAAATTCAATTTTTATCGACGACCAAAACTAAGGGATCACAATGGACCAAAAGGCCCCCGTGGTAGCACAGCACTTTAAAGCTGTGCACTTCCCTCAAACCTAACTTAACCTAACCCATCGTTTTGTAGTCTCTTGAATATGCCAATGGCAGTGGAACAGAATCACGCTATGAGATACCTCGGCTCTTTCTTTATACTAACATCCAGGGTTGCATCCATAGATCGTGAAGCTACTAGAAATGATGAGCTTGGACAATCGACTCTTTCTTACTATGTAAATTTTCAGCAACTCCCCTATGATTCTAAAATATGCGAATGACTTATATCTTTACGTTCAAAGAACTTATTCCTATAGCCAGTTCAAATCTGGGATACTTTCTCAAATCCTAGCGAAAAATTAAAGTTGCTTTATAACCCAATGTCAAAATAGTACCGAGAGATCAGAGATAGCTTAAATTGAACAACGCTATACTGATGTGAACTAGGCATACTTTAAAATATCCTTATTTGTTTAGACAAAAGTCCCAATTGAGACAGAATTTAGTACCCAAGTAGTAGACATAGTACTGGAAAATTCCGAGTGTACTAGTACTAGTGACAAAATATAGAGAGCTGCATCGATTCTTAATAGATACCTGAAAAAAGAATTGCGGGCTGTCAATGAAACTGCAAAAGACGAAATTAGCTATTTTCTCATAAATAAAACAATTAGTCAGTATAATTAGTGATTGGTAATCCTTTTATAGCCAAAGTAACTAAGAACAAATTTCAAGAAATTCGAACTCCAAAGGCGATTTAATTTTTTGTAGGAAAGTTCTTATTTTTATTCGATCGATTTCAAGCTCGGATTGTGTAGGCTATAAGAAAGAAAACCAATTTCTCCGATTTTGGAATTTTGGCTTGGGGCCCGAATTATTAGCGACGGGAATTGAGCTGGATTCACTGTAACGGAGGCGAAGCGCGGGTAAGTATTACAGTTCACAAAAATAAGGCAGGTTGTACATACCTAAATCGGATTGGTAGGTAGGTAGAGTGTGTGTTCGTTACCATACTGAAAGTGGTTTCAAGGACAACGGCCTAAATGCCTGCTAGCTTACGATAAGTACCTGGTCCTAAATGGGAAATTAAACTAAAATCTCCAAAAAATATAAAGAAAAGAGCACGACGATGATGTTCCAAATCTGCAACAGATATTTGAATAACATTTGATATAGGTGC
The DNA here is from genome assembly GCA_949372485.1 of Cheilosia soror. Lineage (NCBI taxonomy): Eukaryota > Metazoa > Arthropoda > Insecta > Diptera > Syrphidae > Cheilosia > Cheilosia soror. The sequence continues at coordinate 121,861,948 of OX443561.1, forward strand.
TGTTGTTTTCACTGTCTCTAGGGTGTGGATATAGCATGTTATAGCATACAAAGAAAATAAGAATTTGTGTCTCTCCCCAGCATGTTATAAATAGAATCGCCCCAAATAAAATTTCCGTAAATGACGTTACACTCGTAACTGCCTCAGAATGCGGCTTGCAAAAATCAGTAGGTTTTTTGTAGTGTGGGAGCCATAAAATCCAATGACCTGCCAATTTAGCTCACCTATAACCAAAGCCGGCTAACAAAAACAACGGCTCCATTTCCATGTCACTTATCTCCAATCAAAGGACATCCTCATTATGGTAATACTTAGACAATTGTCCAACCCTGTATAGGTACTTTACAGAATGTCCATTCCTTTCACTTTCAGCTTCCGACAGATCGAAAACCGAAAATCCTTCACACGCCTGTCACTCAAATGATCAATTTTCCATGCAAATCTGCGAATATCGTTCGTAATAAGTCCTGCAGTCGACATCCTGGGAAAAATCCAACGCAATCACCTGCAACATGCAAAATCTTATGAAATATTCTTTACAGGTATCGCACCCAATTCACAGCAGGTATGCAGTATCCATTATCCTTGAAGACAACTACATGTGTATACACCGTGTTTGTCAGAGTAATCATGTAAATTCTTTAAGATACTTTCACTCTTGGCACAAAAGAAAAGTGAATCGACTGCTCCTGATGGCCGTTGTGCGTATAACATTCAATTGGTATTGATCCCTCATTATAGGGACGTGGGAACGTAAACAAAAAATTAGTGCACAATTGGAAGAGATGCATCTCTCTATGATATGGCAATGGCAATAGGGTCGACTTCCTTTTTATCGTTTTAAATGTAAAATTGAATATTCACATTTATTTGAAAATTTTCATCTGATTCATCCTCCCCCTCTCGGTTCGAATATATGAAATCGATTCTTTTAAAAGGATATCAAAGGAAGAATATCGAGCAGGAAATTCACTTTGCTGAGCAGCATTCAAAGTGCAAGTGGCCATTTATAGTTTGATAATTTGATTGACTGGTCAAAGGAAATTCATCGCGTTATTCGGTAGACGAATAATGGATATCCTTATTGCGTTATTGGCGGGCCTTTAGAGGTGATTCAAATTGAATATAGAGTGAAATTTTTTGTGAGCAAAAAGAAAGCCCGGATTTGACGGAACTATTGAAATATGATCGACAAGTGGGAAGGAACAAGAGGAAGTGTACTAGGGTTGAAATGAAATGGATTTTCATAATTTGCTTAGAGGTGAGGAGAAATCATATCTGCTTTAGTTTATGACTTTCCAGCACAAACGTCAAGGACTTATGTATGTTGTATGTAATAGAGACATTAGCACAGGCCTCGGCCCTCATTAAAGCTAAGCTCTGGGCCTCTGGGTATCGTAGAACAGCGCCAATACAAATGGACAAACTAAACCCGTAAATAAGCTGATTGAATAATTACAGAGACGTAAATATTCAAGGTTCTTACATATAACCATATTTATCAGGAACATAGGATGTGGAGGTCCCATTTGTTGCAAATCTTGAAATTACTTCGATCGAGTTCTAAATTTCTTCCGTATAGTTTCTTCATCAGCTCGTTATGACTTCAGCGAGTTAAGGGAGTATATTTTTGAATGATTCCATAATTTGGGAACTTCTTGCATCTCGTTGCTGAGTTGCATGTCTTGCTTGAAGAAGTGTTCTTCCTCATTATTCTTGTAGATTATTTCAACTACCGGAGCGAAATCTCCAATTGTCAATAATCACACAAACGTCAAGGACTTATATCTACATAAATCGGATTGGTAGGTAGGTAGAGTGTGAATTCGTCACCATAGTGAAAGTGGTTTCAATTTTGTTTATTGTCGGAAAAATACCTTCGAAAGAGCTTCCTTCATAGTTCCGAGCAATATCTTGACATTTACGGAGAAGATGGGTAATATGCTCTGCGATATGTAAGTTCTCACAATAATTGCACGTATCCGTATTCCCAGAGTGTGTCTCTATTAACATTTAACTATTTAGTATAGGATAATTAATTAATTTGTCGAAGTTTATTAAGAAAACAAGTTTAAAAAGAGATTGAATAACAAAATTTGAATTCCAAACTTTTTGCCGTGAACGAAAGCACCCTTGCCGCGAATTGTCAAAGTTTATTCATAGTCCATAACAAAATTATTCGAACTTAACCTCAAAATGTTAGAAACTGATGGCTAAAATTTGAGAATTGCCGCGACCAAGAACAATTTTCATGTGAACGGACTGTCAAAACTCGCGAACATACGTTCGTTGCTAGGTAGTTAGTCGCTCTCATGTGAATAGTCCTTAAATCAGGCCCCTTTTTTATAATACTTCTCCCGGGAAAGACGAATCTATAACGCTTCATCAGCGCCCCGAGATGCCTGCAGTTGTATGTTAGTTCTGCAATTAAATTGCTGCAAATTGTAGTCTTCTGAAAATATATCCCCATTAAGCGAGTTCCAAAGTTTGCTTGTCCTGTAACAGAAGGAGTTTTGGAAAGATGATGTCCTCGCGGTTGTCAAGTGTACTCTATGGTCATGAGCATTAGCAGCCTGTCTTGTGGGGCGCCCAAAAGTTGCATTTCAAGGGATAATGTCCTTGAGTTCCTCGGAACATCTACCATGGAAGTACCTATAGAACAAGCATAGGTCAGCGACTTGTCTTCGGTGCACCAACGGTTGTAGATTAACAACCCAAGTTCATCATATTGAAAACGGTTGTTTGCTCAAAAATAACAACTTTTTATTCAATATGACGAATTTTGTATTTAATATGACGTACCTTTTTTGTTCAGTGTAGATTCAACTGGATGGAGACTGAAAGGCATGTTGGTCGAGGTCCAGGACCGCGTGGACAATATCAACAGCAAAATAAGAGCATATACTTGACTTAACTGACTGACAGACGTAGTTGGAATTGCAGACGAATGACTAAAGCTTGTAGCTTGAAAGAGTACGTTATAAATTGCAAAGGGGAAGAGTCCTCATTTTCATATACAGCTCATCTGCGAAATAATTAAAGTGGAGCCCAAAATGTGTCTTCTGGACATTTGATCTACGAACATTGCACTAAGGAGTAATATGCATCATTTGATGCATTTGATGCATATTTGTTCAACCCAGCCGTCAATTTCTCAAGAGCATACAGCGCATCCATAAAGGAACTGTTGGACACCTTGACCAAAGTGGTACATAGCCTGGTTAACGTAAAGGTTGCCGTTGTACACTAAGATGTAGTACTTGTTTTTGTATTGCTTCAGAAACTGTTAGCAAAAACACAGCAAATGGGATATTTACCCAGATGTTTATTCACCTCTTAAATTAAATATAAAATTTAAAGTCAAGCTCACTATAAGTACACCTTGCTCGCATTGAGCACCGACATTCGAATAAAATATTATCATATTCGAGTCGGACGTATCTAGACCGAATTGATCAACTCATTCAATTGATTGAATTGTTGAATAGCTTAGTACGACGTAGACCTAGTTGATCAACTTGTATAAGCCTCGTCCTCGTACACCTATCATTCAATTGTTGAACAGCCTCGAGTTGCTCAACTGCGTTTTGTATGTGGTTGCCTAACGAGTTGATTTAGGTGTTGACACTCTTGTACACTAGACACACGCTAAGCAACGCATTGAACACACTCGACATAGTTGACTGTAGTCTAAAGTAGGACAATTCATGTGCGACATAGGTATTAGCGCGAGCCGCTACCACGGCAGTAGCGATAGCGACCAAAGCATCTGAAGCGACGCGACAGTCGAGAGCCGAGAGATCAATACAGTTCTTCAGCTCACACTAGCACACATTTTTCGTCGCATTTAACATGACTTACGAGCAACAGCTTGTTATTTAAGTCACATTGCCACGTCCACCTTTTTTAGCAATGATATGCGCTGTGAATCGATTTCCAACGTGTATTTTGTTGGAGAGAACTGGTTGATTGTGTTGAATTCGATACCTGCATAAGCATATGCATGTCCAGCGAGTGTCCATTTCAAATCACTTGACTGAAGTCAATACTCCATATGTAATGTCATCTCATGTAATTTGGTTTCAAGCGATTAGAACGGATCATACCTTGGTTTGCTGTAATGAGTATAAGGTATCCGTATGAGTATGAAATAAACACTAGATGGGTTGTCGACGAACTCCTATATAACACCCTTCAAGTGTATCCAATTCGCTTTTCAAAAACCGATATCATTTGTTGAAATAAATGTCCCAAGGAATACCATCGAGAGATAACCTTCGTGTGTCTTACAAACGCAAGTTCGATTTAAGACCAACCATCTCAAGACAAAAGTTCGCACCAACACCTCGTCCACGAAACCTATACCCAAACCTATATACGCAACCCAAAACAGTATGTTATCGACCACACTGGTCCTATTTAAAAAAAAACACAACATCCATCAGAAAAGTATCTACGAATCCAAACCAAAAATATTGTATCCCGTTGCACTTGAATTCGCACAAATGCACATTCCGATGGTGTGGGAACCGGTCCGAACCGGCCGACCAAACTTCTTACAGCCCTGATCTGACTTTAGATTTAGATTGACTTTTTGTTTTGCCAGAGCGAGCGAGGGCGCAAAAGAAGCTCTTCGGCGCGCATACGTCATCCGCACCCATCCATCCATCCATCAAATTATCCATTCTTTTGTTTGCGCGGAGATTGGATGCCTTGGGTCGCTTGTGGTTTAATAAACAGCGCGCTACTTCAGAAGGTCCATCGCGGCTGATCCTTTTATGAGTCTGGCTCTGACTTTTTTTTTATATATATTTATGATGGCCAGTCAGTAGGTAGGTACCTACTGACTGCGATGATGTTTGGGACACTCATTAGAGGGGCGCTCAGCTTAGTGCCTTATTGAGTGGTTACCATGGCTAATTGCGTTAATTTCCGTGAGCACATACCCTTTCGTCCAGTTTTCATATGAGATAATTACCCTCACCACAGTCGCCACAAGTGCGATGCGGTGCGGCTTCAAATTAATTTGCCTTTCTCAGGCTACAAAAAAAAAACAGAAACCGCTTCCACGGCGTGACTTCAAATTGGATTTGGTGCGGGGCGCACTCTTTTGTCGTCCCTGATGGAACGTTTCAATTTAAATTCTACCCAGTGTCGACGATTTGTGGGCATCCTTTTGCCATAAAATATATAGCTCGTATGCAAATTTTCGATAAATCAGGCGCAATTGCAATTGGAACCCCATTGCGGTGGAATCGATGAAATTGAATCATATTTTGCGCGCAGAGGATGACCGAAGACCAAAAAGAAAAACACACCACGACGACGATCGAGATGAGACGAGACGATGAAATCAATTTATTGGTCAGTGGTGAGATTCAGGTGGACGAGTTCTAGGTCTTGTCCGGCCGATTGTCGATTGACTTCCACTTGGGGATCGACGGCATTCATGTGGACGTGGACGCGACGTGAGAAGGTACAAGTACAAGCAGTTTCGAATGGTATTCCCCCTTTTGTTGATCCAGATCCAGTTTATTATATGAGGCACAGAGTGTGTCCTTTTATTTTGTTCTGCGCAACAAAAATATTTAATCGTCGTCGAGTCCTTCTGTGCCACTGGAAATGATGTTTTTTTTGAGCGGCCTTTGTGCGAGCTTCAATTTTGTTCGCGATGAGTTTGTTGTGTTTGTTGTGTTTGTATGTGACGTGAGCTCTCATAATGCGGGCCGCGATCGGCATCATCAAATGCGGCTGCGCGACTTTGATACGGTTAATATTGTTGTTTACTTTTGTTGCAATTCGGGGCGGTGAATGGCAAGATGAAAAGGGCTGCAATTCAGCCAACAAAGGGAGGCAGTCGAAGATAATGAAATGGTTCGGCCATTGTTACGAGAGAGGGACAGAGAGAGAGAAAGCTTTTGTGTGCGCGAGCGCGAGATGTTTAATATTAAATTAGCTGCGCACAATGATGGCTTTTAAATTGGCCACGATTTACTGATGGTATAGTGAGGCTTGCCTTGTTTTGTGCGCAATGATGACCTTGAATACGAAAGATACATTGTCGGATGAAATTGTTTTCAATTCATAAATTATATCCTAGAAGTCATCTCTTGGTGATGAGCAGCATGTGGGTACCTTTGATTTAGAAACAATGTATAGAACTTGTCCTGGGGAAGGAATATATTCAATGAGAGTTCGCAGCAAAGTCGATTAGTTGGCTTAAATCTATTCTGCAGTAGAAGGGACTTACGAATGGTCGAGGATGTCATTTCATTGAACAATTCGCTTAGAGCTTGCATTTTCTACAAGTGTGTCTACCTAACTGCAGGTACTTACAGTCCGAGTTGGACATGTGCCTCAACCAATGCGCCTCTTCATTTGCATTTGCTCAATATTGGGATTGCGTAGGCTCAGGTTACGCCATTTTAAGAGTTTATAGCAGAGCCAAGGAACATAAAGCTATCCTAACTACCTAAAAGTTATGGCTGTCTATTATGACTCTCCATCCGCTAAGTCGATATGTTGTGCTTCACATCATTTTAACATCAGCATATATGTACTTGGTTTCGCCATTCATGATCAGATTCATTTTTGCGTCAGTAACAGCTCACTGAGTTGCCAAAGACGACTTAAGACAAGAGTTTCGTCCAATTTTCAGAATAATTCTGAAGAAGCTACATGTCGGCTCATCACTTTGTCTAAGTCGGACATCAAAGGTCTTGGTGCCTTAATAAAGTTACATCCCTCCATCGTCATTCATGCACAACCCGACATGTTTGACAGGAATGCCAACATTTACATGGTGCCATATAACTCTTCTCTATAAACGATATCATATGCGTTCTTAAAGTCGATATACAGATAGTGGGTGGCAATCTGGGCTTCTTAAGTTTTATTTTATAGCTGCTTTTGGATGTATATAGAGCACTGCCGACTGTATCTTCTATGTGTGATGTTAAGGAGACTACGCGTATATAACTACTTGGTGTGCAGAAGGTCTCATTTCTGAGGTCCCATTTTTTTCAGACCAAATCTTCGAGATAAGTCGTTGTATGTATGCTCTATACCAAGTCGCCTACCGCTGACTAAAATAGTTTATCATCTCCAGCAGCATTATTGCCACATATAAATTGAATCGTCTTCGCCGCATTCAACACTCTTCAGATGAGATTTTTCTTAGCCGAAGCTACGAGTCTAATTTTGGCCCTTGGCACTTGAATGACCTGATGCCCTATACACTTCTCGATGTTGATCGACAACAGTTCTGACGGTTTGTGGCGACTGCAGTCTTTGAACGTTAAGCCTCTTCATAGTATTTCTTTATTGTTATCTAAGATAACCGCCTTCGTAGCTTGGCTACAATAAGATAGTTTGGTCCGGGTTGCAATGGTATAAATATTGAGGTGAAGGAACCTTTATGTTTTGGCAGTAACTTTATACGTCCTCCAGGAAAGTCAAATAATATAATTCCTTCTCCAGACGTGCCGTTATGTAGACTATGCTTTCCGATTGTACTACCCAAGACGTCTTTCCTTGCCAATTTTTGCGTTAGGTCACCTAGGACATTGCTTAAGGACCAAGTGGGAAAGAAAACAAAGAGAATCCCATAGGTACATTTGCATCAAAATTAACAATAATAAGAAAGAGGGTTTAATGCACTGCCACGTTGTGGTCTATTGTGCTCCATGCTTATGCCTTGGAAAGGTTCACGCCCTTTTCCATAGCCCCATCGCATTACCGTGTTTAAGAGTTTTTGCTCTGTCTTTAGATTTGGCAAGAATATCAACTTTAGAGCACTTCATCGAGTCCAGTTTCTTTTATGAATCTAAAAATGAGCAGCTGGTCCATGGTTTGTATATCTTCATGTGTTATCTGGTACTTTCATAGATTTTTGATCTTGAATGTGATCTGGTGTTTCTGCCTTCTCATCGCAGAATCTGTAGAGACCTTTTTTTGATAAACCCATTTCCCTCAGATGTTCCCTCAGTCTGCAGTGTCCCGTTAGGAGACCTGTGAGGATTCTTAGGTTGTTTTTGCTTAGACCAATGCATGCCTTGAATCTTTTTAGGATATAGTTCCCAAGAAGTTTCTTAGCTTGCCGTAGGCCATGAATGTTTTTCAAAGATGCTGTTCTTTTTTCCTTTTCAATCCTCCTGAACTCTTCTCGTAGGCCGTGTTCCGCTATGCCGCAGAACGGTTCAGGTTCTGTATGAAGGGTTCCGCTGCTCCCTGTCTTGCCAGAGAGTCCGCAGTCTCTTTTCCCATGATGCCAGCAGATGGTTACTCTGTTGTTCTTACCTAATTCATTAGGCTTGTGCAGGCATTCCCACACAAGCTTGGGTTTTATGATATAGGCACCAAGTGCCTTGATGGCGGCTTGACTATCTGACATCACTGCTATATGATAGTTTTTGTAGTTTTTTCAGCTGTCTAGGGCCTTTGCTAATTGTGCGACTGCTCCCTGCCCGTTCATATGGTCCGAACTTTCCTCGTGCAGGTCTGAAAGTCCATTTTACAGGGGTGTCAATAATTCGTCTTTATGATTTAATAAATTATCTATACATACCTAATAAATAAATGTACGAATTGGATTGTAGACTTGTATTTTTTTATTTTTTTGTGATACAATATTTTTATTTCTAACAAACTACTTTACGAGCCTTTTAGTTCAAGGCATACGCATAGGCAATTGTAAATCAAACCGTGCACAAGGTTTTCTAACCATTGGATTGTACCGAAGGTATTTCATTCCGGACCACGGCAGAAATTTGTAAGTCAAATTCTTACCAAATGTAGTATACCTATGGAGATTTTGGGAATCAACAAAACTATTATCAATGGTTGGATGGCGTTGTCAGTGCGCACCAGCAGGTATCTGGGGCCTACAACACAACGCGATATATCGACAAGTCTTACAAGTGGCTGTTACATTTTTTCACACGTGATCATTAGATCACCATTGAACTTGTAACTTTGTGTTACATAAATGTGTAACAGTTTTCAGAAATTTAATTGTTCTACAAGTACTTGTCACGTTGTGTTTAGGTCCCGCCTGGTATCTGCATTGTCAAAGTTTGTGAATGACAAGCAAGGATCAAATTGTGTTGTCCATAAACAAATCAATACGTGACGGAATGTAAAATTTACTGAATTCCGTGAACGTATTATAGCCATTTAATTGGAACAATCTTTTACCTCCGCTCAGCAATAAAGCTGCATTAACGAATCTCTCTGGACTTTTCCATAGTTCTTCCCTGAGTTTGATTCGTAGTGTTAACGCTAGCATCTGTTTATGTGAGATCTGTTTCATCCAATTGGGTCTCGACCCAATGTTATCCCAAGATCCTCATTCTTCTGCCAGCCAAAGCTGGACATTGACACAATATATGTGCCGCTGTCTCAGATTCCTCCAGGCATCCTCTCTAAGGCCCATCTTCCTTAAATCATACCCGAAATTACCATGACCTAATGTAGTTAACGCCATCTCTTGCCTAAGTGAGTTTCCAAAATCGAAAAGGTTTGAACGATCATTATGACCGTTTAGCCACCTATCGAGGCAGGTATCTCAAAACACTTGTGAGTTAGGGAAGAAGGCTTTCGTAGAGAGTGCTCCATTTCAAGAAGGAGGCAAATAAACACTAACGAACAAGGGAACACTTTCGATCAAACAGCAAAAGTTTGCGAATTATTATACCGCATTCGTGTGTATGCAATGCACCTGATAGGAATTCTGCGCATATATATGCAAAATAAAATCAAACTTTGTCCCTTAGTACGGCCCTAGGTGTCAGACTGACAAATTTGTATAAATATTTCACTTACAGCACCTTCTTTACGTTTACACTTAGTCAAAGTTTGGTGCTTTGAATTATTTTCTACCCTAATGCCCTGAACTGCATGAAATTGCTACAACATTATGCCTTCAACCAGGGTCTTCGCAACGTATCCATAGCCTCCATCCGAAGGTGATTCATATTCATCTATAATACAACTCAGCTTTATGACAACTCATCCATCGACACTTCATTCAATTTAGTTCATTCCATGGGAATAGATTTTTATAGCAACGCTGTGTCCTCCTAATCGTAAAAAATTATGTACTAATGTTTGAAATCCTTTCCGGGAGCGAAGCGAGCTAAACCCTTGTAATAAGTTACAAAGTTATAAATCGCATAAAATCTCTGAAAACTGCATACTCGAACCCACTTTCCACGGCCATCTTGACGTCAAAGTAAATAAGTACCAACAGGCACTGCGCGAAATCAATCGAACAAAATGTATATTCCTTCGTTTATCCAATAAGATTGATTCCAACCTCCCAATTAGCCAGTCGCCCAATTCGTAGATCACCATCCGCTACAACTCCCTCCAATTCGAAATCGTGCTAATCGTACTCAATCAGGTTGGTATAGCTCACTGATAAACCAGACCAATTTCTTGAGCATACGCACACACCCTTGTGCTGCCGCCACCAACACTGACTCACGATAAATGCATAACACTGGATAATGGTAAACAAACAAATTTGAGTTAATAAACTCTTCAAAGCTAATTACAAATGTCAGGCAATCGGAGGCGAGTTGAGCCGACTGAAACATAAACTTTTTTCAATTTCAAAGAATTGCTGCTGCGGCTGCTGCTTGTCAGTCGCAGTCCAAACAAAAGACATCAATTTGCGTAATTAGATAGGCCAAGATGACGGCAATGTCGATACGGTGTCCGTGTCTTGTACGAGTATACGAGAGTGGTAGGAGATACTCCAATCCAACTCCAAGTCGAAGTCGAAGTCGAACTCGATTGTTTATATCATTGTTGTTGGTTGTCTTGTCTGGTTCAGTTTTGTTGTTGTTGTTGCTGTTGCTGGTTTTTTCGCTAATTACCCAGTACGTGAATGTCGACAATGATACTACAATTTGCACAGTCGGACCGGGACGGGACACGAAGGTGGAGGAGGTCTGACTGTCATTCGCATCAAAACTACTTTTTTTTCTTCTTTAGTGTCAGATGTGTATATTTGTGTATCTGTATGAATAAGAGAGAATGCAATTTGAATTCGTTCACTGCCGAATGATTTTGATGAATGACGGGTTCGGTTGGATTTTAGCATACGTCCAGGGGGAGGCTAATATTATAATGCTTTCTCAGACAGCTACAGCACTCCTCTCCGTGCGGCTAATTATCGCGACTTTGAGTTGCGTTTTGCATTCACTTTTGCCTGGTTATTTCGATATTTTTGTTGCATTGTGTGGGTTTGTTTGTTTATTTTTGCATTCGAATTACCATGAACAGTTCGAGTAAAGTGTTTCGTCGTGTATATCTACGCAGCTTCGTACATCGACTTGTGTATGTTAATCACCTGCAAATGCAACAGTTTGGTGTTGCACATGCGCGTTTTGTGGGGGAGCAGCAGCCGTTTCGACTGAAGGGGTTGCACTGGAACAAATATAATTTGTTAAGTTATGCCTTAATGAGAATCTCGTTGATTTATCGGCGACATGACAGCTGGACTTTATTGCTTCATTAGTGGAGATTTGGGTTAATTGCTTGGAGGAGCTTGGAGAGATTTCTATAGTCAAATTGGCTATTGGAATGCAGTTTTTAAAAAGAGAACAAACGGATCCAATGGGTAAGACTTGCTAGTGTGATGGCTTCCCAACAACCTTGAAACTACTAAACACCGGTCATACCTATATGGATCACTTTTGGCAGCAGAATATTCTATACAGTCCAACAATATGAACGCAAATGTCTGACAAGTTTAACTGTCTTGAAAAAGCTACCTATACTCAAATAAGCTATTCGGAATCGGCATAAAATTGTAGGTAGGTCCCTTCCATTCATCCCAAAAATAAAAAAAAAATCCACAAATGGATGGTTGTGAGAATCTAGGCCTTGGGTTCCTATAACCTGTGGCTTTATCCACGAGTGATATATTTTAAAGAGCTCCGAACCCTCTTGAAGATTCGAATGTAACGATTTGAATGACATACGACTGCTGGAAAAGAGCGGAACCAACCGCACAGCTTGTCTTTTCATTGCTGGCCCTCTGTTTAAGATCGTGGCGGAGGGATGACAACCAAGAATCTTATACATTTCTTGGTAGCAATGTTGTCCTAATCCCAACTTTGCGCACAACCAGGGGGCTTATTCGCAAGTGCGCGGCGGGTCGCGGATTGATATTTTTGTATTTCCAAAAGCTGTCAAAAGCGATAGCTATTCAGGTGACGGATTGCTGGCGGATTTATTGCCAGCAATCCTCACAAAAGCTATCGCTTTTGAATGGATCGAATTCGAATCGCTTTTGGAAATATATAAAATACCAATCCGCCATGAAAAGCGATCCGCCGCGCATTTGGGAATAAGCCCCCAGGACAGATTTATAGTCGTTGATATTGGCACCGCCTACAAGTTCTCATACACCAACCAAGATAAAACTTCATCAAAATCATCTTGGACTGGCTTTCGAAAGACTTCGGGGTAGGATGCATAGGATAGCATACCAAAAGTAAACAAAAAAAACTATGAATGACTATAATAGCTGTAGCTGGATGACAACCCCATTCAAGCACCTTCTGGGAGTCACTATCAATTCGGGAATAATATGGCAAGACCATTTATCCAACACCGCAATATCAGCGTCCTCAAAGTTAACTTACTTATTTAGAGCAACAAGTAAGTACTTCAGCTCGAAATAACTCCTCCTTCTCTATAAAGCACAGGTTAGGAAGGCTCGTATATTTCTCCCATACAGCAAGGCCCCCAAAACACGGACTTGACCTACTTGATAGCATACAGATACGAGAAGTTCGACTAATAAGAGATCCCACATCTATCAGATCTATATAACCGCTGGCGCACATAAAACTAGTTGCTGGCCTATATCTAGCTTATAAGTACTACACCAGTCATTTGACCAAGACACGCCTCGATAAATAATACCCACTTTGGGCATACTCCAGTCATAAAGCTTGCAGTTGGCTTCAAAAACCTATAGCTTGTTTCAAGTCCTTGATCAGCCTCAATGCAATAGCTTAGAGAAATCGCTGATCTATGTTTAGACCTTTGCAGACGACACAGCAAGCGTTTTAATCAAAAGGTCAATAAATTTCTTAAAAAACCTTTAGCCGAATTAGGAGAGTTCTGAAGCCATTAGAAGACTTCAGACAGTGTTTCAAGTCTGATGCTTTAAGTCAAAAGCGATAGCAGGAAGTTGTTAATTTTACAAACACTCCTCCAGACAAAATAACCAGCAAACTAATCAAATAATCCAAAGGTCTCCAAAATCCTTGCAAAAAAAAAAAGAATCAGTCGAACTTTCAGACTTTTCAAGGGTATTCAAGCCATTAAGTCTACCGGACATTATTGATAATTTACACAGCGTAGCTAGTGTTGCCCATTTCTGGTCCTGGCTCTCCTAGTTTAACACCGCAACATTCTCGAAACAGGACATTTCCCCGCAAAATTAATGAATGCAAAAGCTATCGGCTTAATTAAACTAGGAAAGCCTGACCGGTAACACAGAAAACTATCGTTTAAATACGATTTTTATAAACTCTTTGATCTATCGATTGAACGACCACATACGAGTACATTACTATACATTGCGGCTAGAAAGATATTTTGTTCAATAATATACGACATAAGTTTTGGATATGTTAGCTGTCTATTTTGTCATAGTCTCGAGCACCCTAAAAATAAACATATGCGTCCATTGTGTTACCGCGCAAGAGTGTAGCTGGAAGATTAGACCCAAATGTCGAAACACTAAGTAGGAAGTAGAAGCTATAGGCCTATGATATCTATATGGGATTGTTGTGCCATTTAATTATTTATTTTATTTAATTAGAAGGCATTAGGTACAACTGATATAATTTGGACCCCTGGGTATCAGTTTGTCTAGACTAGAGCAAGACGTAGCTTGACTGAAGCAGTATTTCACCATCGTTTGTATAGTAGCCCTAGACACTCTGATGTCAGTGGATTGTTCGTATTTCAAAATACATTGTAGAGATGACAATGAAAAAGAAAACGAACGAATTGTCGGATGATAACAATCAAGCTGTTGGCCAACCCAGAAAAGGTTGTCTGTTGCTCGCAAGACACATACGTAGTTTTTAATTTTTACGTCAGCGAATGGTCCGAATGGGTACATGCCGTGTAAAAGCTCTCTTTGTGCACTCTCTTTTGATGTCAGAGCTACATACATATGTGGCTTGCTACATGCAGTGTACTAGCACCTTAAGGAGTGATATCAATGAAGAAAATTAGACTTATAACAAATTTTCTGAACCAAATCATGACAAAAGTCAGGTTTTGAAAGTATCCCTTATGGTACGAGTATGCTTATGCTTGCACAAGACGCAAGGGCTAGAGAAATGAGCAGTGATTTCTTCTTAAACTTAATTAAAAAAAAAAAAACAACGAAAATTTACAAAATTGACTGAAATTTGTATTAGGGATGATAAATCAATTCTTGCAATTTACATTTTGAATAAATTATTTCGTGTAAATATTGACAATGACTACGCCTCAAGTAGTCCATCCGGAACGCCCAATTTTAGCATACATTTTCCAACATATCGATTCGTATCTCAGCAATAAAACGAGTTATGTTGTCTTCCACGGGGACAGTCTTGGATTTACCCTTAGGCTAACTAGGCCCAGGCCTAGGGGCTTTACAACAGATGGGGCACCACGAAAACTGCAAAACAAACGCAGCAATTGAAATTGAATTTACATGACGATCCTTCCAATTCTTCCTATTCTTCATCATTTAAACCTTCTGTCAACTATGAGGTCTAGCCAGACCTTTCTGACATTTGATGGGAGTTTTCTTTAAAACATACTGTCAATAGCTTCTTAAAAGTTCAGGATAGGGTCAACATTTACCTATACATAGTGTACTGTTCCTTGCAGTTTTCGTGTGGTTTTTTTTTTAAATAGACATAGATAAATTTTGCTACTATGTGTCTATGTGTTTGAACTTCTGCCGCATTCTGCTTGATCTACCACAATTTCTGAATATTTTTCTTAAAATCTATCACTGTACCCCAAAAATGCTACCACAATGTTCATTGTATACTGTTAAACATATCTACGTCATTAACATTTTTATTCCTCAGCTTCACATCTCAAAAAAACAGGCAGGAAATAGCGCCCAAATCGATTTGGAAATAACAGCCAAAATGACGAAAAAATGTACGAGTTTTTTTTTTTGGTGTTATTTCCAAATCGATTTGGGCGCTATTTTCTTGGGCGTTATTGCCTAACGCTGAATTGCTCACCAAATTCGCCTCGCAATATGTCCATGGATTCGTGTGCTGTGTGGCATGTCACGCCGTCCTGATGTTGAAACCATACATGTCGACCAAACACCAGCTCTTCCATTTTGGTAAAAAAAAAGTCCAAAAATATCCAACGATAGCGACCACCACTGACCTTCCCGTTGTTGCCATAATCATCTTTGAAAAAATACGGCCCAATAATGCCACCGGCCGATAAACCACACCAAACGGTACATTTTTGTGGATGCATTGGCAGTTCTGGCAATTTTTCTGGTTGCTCAGCAGACCATTATTTTACAGCATATTTAATTTTTACAAGGGTCACGAATCACGCGTGAACTATCAAAAAAATCAGGTTGAAAAACCAAACAGCAAAAAAAATCACCCTTTACTACAGAAGTCATTGCAAGGTACCTACTCTCATTCTTCGGGTATGACTATCAGACACAACGGACCTGTTATTGCTCCCACAACAGTCCTATCCTAATTTTAGGCTTGTTTTTAGACCTATTCTCTCTGATTTCTTGGCATCAAATTTCAGCCAAATTTGTCTGGATGTTGTACAAAAAGCCGAGGAAAGTTACAAATAATTGGTTTTAGTGGAGCGAATAGTGAGTTCGTAGTTCTTACAGTATCCCGAATTATTTAACTGTTGGCACATTTCGTGACCAGAAATGGTAAACCAACATATGGCTTAAAAAAAAATATTATTTTGTATGTGATCCTGCCAACGAAAGTTGTTTTAGAAGGTGTACACACTACACAATTTTGAAATGTACGGCGTGCGCCATCACGCTAAAGCTGTTCTCTGTGCGTGCAAAAGTTAAGATGTATAATTTTTTTTAGAATTGTGTATTCTTTACGTCTGCATTTAAAACTTTTTTCTTACGGGTAAAAAACACTAGTTTACAAGGTTTTTTACCCATAGATGAAGCTAATGGGAATCGGTAGAATAATGAACCCTGATTTAGAAACTGCAGTGAAAAGAAAGTAGGACGTCAAGTTTTTTTTTAAACTTAATTCAAAATATTTATTTTTAAGAATTTTATACATATGACTTACAAAAAAATTGCACAAATTACTCCTTCTTTTATACCGATTAGCATCAGTTTCTCTTAATAGATACCAGCAGTAATCGATTAACACGTTTTTATCCCAAAAACCTTGGTACCTCTCTTCAGAAGCCTTCAAGGCTTGATAGGAACGTTCACCATGTTTATCACATACGCTTCCCAGGTTCTGAGGAACAAAACCTATGTGTAAATGTATAAGAAATTAATTTTTAACGGCATGTTCACCCCCATTCTGCATGTCCTGTGGGATAGGTGTTTTTTTGCCATTATTAAGTAATACGGCATTGTAAGGAAATGAGGTTATATTAAAATTTAATATTTGTTTTTTTTTTCTGTTTGTTGCTATCATTTTCATATTTCTTTTTGTCCTGGGTTTCGCTTCTAAAAATAAGGTCACCATACCTATCGGCCTAGCTTCTCACAACCTTCGTTTGTGTGAGTTTTTATTTTTGGGACAACAATTTTAGGTATACAAATTTATACCGAGTCCGAATTAAGAACGGCTGAATTGAAAAGCTTTTTAAGGACAATTATTACACCCTCGGATGTTTGTCAGACGTTCGCGAGAGGCTGATGCGCAGTGGAAAAAACCTTAAGATGTAATTTGTGTGTTTTCCGGGGATCGAACCTGGGAACCCTCGCACAGTAGTCCAGCACACTAACCACTCAGCCATTGCGCTGCCAGTAAGTAAGTATGTATCAATATTATATTGGTATAGTCTCAAATCTTTCTGTACCGACACGTTTATTTTCAACACCCCTCAGCTGTGTACATGTATAATTGAAAAGTTTAACTTCTGTTACATGCAAATCGGCATGCGTGATGGATGTGCACTCCTGAATGCATATGCAAATCTACTCGCTGAAAACATTAACAAACGACGCGTACATTTCTCAAGGGTTGCTGCACGAATGGAAATGAATAGCATTTTAGCACTTTTCTGTTTAATTAAAATTTCTGAATATTTATCTGAAAATGCTTGTAGCAGCGCGTGATGTTAATAAATCTCGAAGACAACATATTATTTCAATTTATTTATACCTGCAATGAATCCGCTTATCCGTATCAAAGAACGAAATGTCCAAATGCCATGCAACAAATGTACATCCACAATCACATCCATAACTGTGCTCATCTTGAAATTCATTTCTCAAAATTCCGAAATCCAACATAAGATCCTCTTTGTCTTGCCGTTGAGGCTAAACTTTTTAATTGTTCATGCAAAGTGTAGATAATCGTGACGCTGGTTTTAGCCAAAATTCTCCCATGGTACACTGTAGAAGGTATCCTGATTTAAAAGTTAA
This sequence comes from Cheilosia soror, assembly GCA_949372485.1. Lineage (NCBI taxonomy): Eukaryota > Metazoa > Arthropoda > Insecta > Diptera > Syrphidae > Cheilosia > Cheilosia soror. The sequence continues at coordinate 121,879,610 of OX443561.1, forward strand.
TTAAACACGAAAATTCCCTTATCTGTGCATCCGCGCGATCCAACTCAACTCATTGACGCCAAAAGAGATGCAAAATGGCTTCCAGTATGGGATGCCCGATGGGCACCACATTTATGACAAACTCATGAAATCATAAATCCCTAATTGGTGACTTACTGGAGGCTGTCTCTCTCTCTCTCTGTCTGTCTTCCTGCAAAGGAAGCCACTCTAAGTTCCCATGAATGATGAGCAATCGCCCTCCACTCACGTCACCGTGTGCAGGCTGTTCAAACAGCCAAAGGGAAATGGGTGTGCGAATGCAAAGATCACTTCGATTCGGGTATTCATATATAAACATCCATCCAACGAGTATGTACGTTCCATTTCATCATTCGCGAATATCCATTCAAAGAAAACGGCCACAACTCCACATATTGCCCTGCAGAACGTCTGAACGAACGTGCAAACTGCCTTAGGGCGGAGCTTCCGAATTGAGGATCACTTTCTGCACATCAGATAGCTGAATGAACATGAGAAGACGCCGAATGCTGGTCGCAGCAACAGCGAGGATGAAAATATGAAACTTCATCATCTTCCTGCGACATGCGGATGGGTGCGCTGTGCCTGGCTCAAGAACCTGAATCACGATCGTATCGGTGCGCGAAATCTGCATGCAAACGAAAATGCAAACGAGATGTAGAACCAAATACACCTCGAGACCGACTCCTTGCAGGGGGATGCACCCAATTTTGGTTTCTGACAGACACAGAGCCTTCTTCCTTCGCGCTCCGTGATGTTATACCCAAATTGGCGGGCACATGCGGAGGGAGTCGGCAGAGTCATGCGCTATGGGAACGGAACCGATCTTCAACCGATCGTCCACCGATCTTTTGAATTCGCATTTTTGCATTTCGGCTTCCACGGCTGCTGTGCGCGGCGCAGATGTATGTGTGTGTCTGTATCGACGGCTCAGCACGTACATGCAGTTGACTGAATTGCGCGCACACCGTCTGTTTACCATAAACAAAATGGTAGAGTCTTCCACAGTGCATTTCCTTGGACGCGCGGGATGATCGCAGCGTTTGTATCATTATGGGATCTCTATGGCATGGAGTTGAATCGAACTGCTGCATCGCGGTCCGGTCGTTCAAGGCAATTTATTAAGAGGCACGAATTGAATGAACGCCCTTACTCAAAGAGAAGTTGTTGTGCGTTGCCGGTGCAGCCGCATCTCCAAACGACCTTTGAATGGCTTGGTTTCGTGCGCGCGCGCACCTTCCCTACGAACGGATCAATTTGGTTAAATCAAAAAACCGAATCGAGAGCAAGGTGCATATAATTATCGTTGAGGATTTATGACACCCGACGCCAACTATACAGAGGGCACACAGGGAGGTGCAGCGCACACCATGGCACGATGGGAAATTTCATTTAATTTGCATGGTTGATTCGCCAGCGACAGGGATAGGGACACGGCACCAAAGTGTTGGCTTCATTTGGGGGGGCTTCGGCTTAGAGAGTTCCGTCTCCGTGGCTAGTGGTAGTTGTATCCAACAGGTTGTGTAGAAGGCTATCATTACGGCTATAAGAAGGATCAATTTGAGTGAGTGAGTGGTGTAGCCCGGGTAGATATACGCGGACACGGGAGAGAATGTGATGAGAACGTGGGCTATCTGTTCGGGGCCAGGATGAGATGTGTATCTTAAATTAGTTTCATTTTGAGAACATATTGTGCGAGATGGAATTAGATTTGTGGCTGGTAGTTGATTGGGGGGTGGGTATATATGCTTGGTGGAAATCGCTTTCAATTTTGAACCGGCAGAGGAGGCGCATTTAAGCGAATTTAGTGGTTCGACGTGATGAGGCTTTGCTATAAGTTTGTGATGGAGAGATGAATGGATGTGATGCTTGGAGAAAGGAGTGCGGAGGCCTAAAAGTAGAGACATTCTATTTTAACGGTTTTCGAAGAAATGGAAAATCTATAGATTAACTGATGAAGTGAACACGCCAAATGTTGTTGTCAAATGTTGTTCAAGCGAAAGAGTCAGTGTAGTCAGAGAACAATAATAGAAAAGATATAGATCTTAGTCGTTGTCGGTTACTTGGGGCCACAAACGAGACTTTCTTCATCTAAAAGGTTCACAGTCAAGAAGGAAGCTTCGCTCGCATGGAACTCGTACAATACACAGAACAGAGAAGATTCTTGGTCTGCGAAGGCAGATGTGTGCCTTTGCCAAGGCTATCTCCTAGACTATTTTGTGTATGTGGCCTTAAAAGTTCCTGTCATGGAGACGCATCACGTATTAAGATAGGCGTTTTCGAATTTTTAACGCCCATAATAAGCTATTGTCTGAATGCAATCTTTTGTGTTGTTAACGTATTTCGTTGCCTCTGTGGAGACTGAACTTTAAACACTCAACTTCCACTGAGTTGCTAGATCTAGTGGTCTATCATTTCAGCAATAATCGTCTGAAAATTTACGTGACTTCAGGGATCTACAGATATAAAGAAGTTATATGAACTCCTTCAAAAGAAAGCTGATAAAGTGAAAACAAAAATTATATTTCGGAGAGAATACGTCTTTTCTATATAGTTGTCGGTTCTGTTGACTTTGGAGAGTTTTAGAGAAGATGATTTAATGACGAATTATCGGAGCTGTATAGCAACGTTTAGTTCGGGTCTTAGACGTTTGAACTAACTACGATATAATCAGAGCATCACAGTAGAGAAAGACATCGGCTACAAAATAAATATAGTTGGTGCAACAGCGTCATAAAGGACCCAAAACCTACCTTCTTAAAACTATTAGTTTTAAGTATGTTTTTATTTTTGGGACAAGTTATACCTTCGAATGTTTGTCTGACTTGTGAGATGTGCGGTGCAGTGGAAAACAGAACCATTAGATGTAAATTGTATTTTTCCGGAGATTGAACCTGAGTCGCTACGCTCAGTAGTCCAACACGCTACAATTGAGCCATTACAAAATAACAATGGAAATCCATTTTCAAGTGAAATAAATTTTGTAAATAATTCCGAAACCATCTTCCCTTTCCTCCTTGTCCATAAAGTAAATTTGTCTACAAGAAGATCTCTTTAATGTGACCCGACCCATCTACAAAAAAGTTGATCCTATCTCTTGCAAGAACTATCGAGCCATATCCCCGCTTAATGCCGCATATAAGATCTTATAGATCTACGTACCTACAATGTGAACATCTCAAACCGTTCTGGTTCGGGAACACACTAATCAGCAAGTAGATACCAGTGTGGCTTCCGACTATATACCAAATTTTTACATTGGGACAAATCCTGGAAAAGCCCAACGAATTTCAGGTCGTAACTTACCACCTCTTCATCGACATCCACGGCGATTGAATAACAGGCGAAATTTGTTGGCCTTGAGGGAAACGAGGACAAGACTAAGTACATGCTATCAATAGACAAACCAGCAGCTGTCCACCTAGGACAAATCGTCAGTTTTGTTAGCAATAATTTTGAGGTAGTTAATGAATTCATCCCCCACCCCCTCCAGGAATGGCACCCTAGTAAAGATCCGACTAAGAATTACCCTAAGAAACCGCTGCTACTTCGGTTTGGCAAATAACTGGGTTCAAAACTCCTAACTCGAAGGATGAAAAGTATATGCTTTGCACAACCCTTATCCTGTTAGTTCTGCTATATGACGTCGAATGCTGGGGCGATAAATCAGGAACAGACAGCTTATGATGGACTCCTATCAAAGACAAATTCTTGGACGGATTTTTGTATTGTGTGGGGAAGAAGATTCAAACCCAAACGCGATCTCTATTCTCTTTATCATTCTTCTTGGATGAAGTCGAAAAAGCCAAAATGCATCGACTACATTGGCTCAGCTACATCGTGCGAATGCGCAACAATGCTTCAGCTATAAGAGGACCTTCGAATTATCCAGTCGCACAAGTTCGAGACGACAAGGAAATCCGAACCATCGTTTCGAAGACAAAGCCATCGCGAGTGTGTACATTATACACACATTGAAGATAGCCTTCCAATTATTTAGATCTTTTTTCGGTACCGCTGTGGAGCTTACCACTGTTCCGTTTTTTCACACTTATCAAAACTTGGTAAGCGCCCTGCCGCAGACGTCCTTAGACAAGAGAAATGGCTCCGTACTAAAATACAACACTTTCTATTACTTACTTACTTATCGGGCTCCCGACCCGTGCAGAGTCTCTGCCTGAATGCAGCCTTCCATCCTCTACGATCCCGGGCACGCTGCTTCCAATTGTCCAGACCAAGCGCTCTGGCATCCGCGATGGCTTGGTCTTTGAAACAGAGGTTCGGTCTTCCTTGTCTTCTCGAACCTGGGGGCTGGGATTAGCTGGAGCATTATTGTCCATTCGCTCGATGTGGCCGAGACAATGTAGTCGACGTGTTTTGGCTTTTTGGACTACATCCACATCTTGGTACAGCTCATAGAGTTCGCGGTTGTATCTTCTCCTCCATTCGCCCTCCTCGCACAAAGGACCAAAAATCCGCCGAAGTATTTTTCTTTCGAAGGAGCCCAGTATCAGCTCTCCCTTCTTGCTTCTCTATGACAGTGAGCTCATAAAAATCGTATCTGCACTATGTAATCCTTTAGATATACATCGAGAGACTTTGGGGGCATCAAAATGATCAAATTAAGGAGATCTATGAATTCGTAAATCACCTACGAGACACAATCTGACTAAAACTACATTTTGCAACCGCGGATCCCACTTCCCGTTGTCACTATTTTTTACGAACCCCAGTTCGCTGCCCAACTCTTTTGTTTTGCATTTTACAGCACAAATTGCTGTAATTATCTAAATTGAATCACAAATCAATACAGATGTCCAGAGCTTCCCTTCTTTTTTTTCCAAATGCCTTCAATTGCTCTCTTCGGCAGAACTATAGCACGTTCGTACATAAGTTCGAAATTTTATGGCCACCACCATCCCGGACACCGGCCCCAAACATAATTACCATCAATCTGTAGACTTACGTGATACTTTTCCATGTTCATTCATATTAGTGCTACTATCGTCAGTCGTTTGCTTATATTCAAACCTCAATAGCGTATGCAATCACCAAACATGACATTCATCATAACTTACCCGCCACAGATACACTCGCAGCGCAGAGTGTTCTGTTCTGCATCTTGGTTGATGCAACTCGTCGGACATCGTCGTCGTCGTCGTTGTCGGAGTCATCATCATCCGGCACAACAAAAATCCTTTTGTATAGCAACTCGCTGGACGGACGGTTATATTCATAAATAATAAACCATGCACAAGGTTGCCATTGCCAGGCTATAGCTCAACTTATGGGGGTATATGGCTTCAACCTATCATTAGCATTTCCGCTTTTGCATCATATTTAAGCGATTCCATGTGATTTAAATCACAATCGGGACGAAGGTCCTTGTGGATATGTGTTGCCCTTGTTTTGCATAGTCAAATTAGTGTTCGCCCTCTTTTGTGTCTGGGTGAACGATGGATGCCTTTTAATTTCCATCTCTCGGAATACAGTTAACCCAGCGAATTGGATGTATGGAAACAAAGAAAGGCACCGCAAGCGCGAAATTAAATTTGTATCCCCGCTTGTGAAATGAATTAGTTCCTGGTATTCAATCGGGTCGGCCGGAGTGATCAACAGAAGCACAAATACAAAATAGAATAGCGCGCGGGCGCGGTGGAAGGTGAAAACTGAAAATGCCCCAAAAATAAAAGGTTCCCTCCGTCGTCAGTCGTTGCAGTGGATAAGCAAAAGCCAGTAGTTCCCTACCACACAAAAGATACAAATTCATTTGGTTGCGGTCGAAATTTATGACCACACGGTGGCGGTGCGATGCGGTGTGGTGCGGCGCGGCCGGCGGCGCCTCTTGCCTTCAATTCAATGTTACCACGAGGTAAAGCGCAGACAGCTGAATGCGTGAATGGGGCAAACACACAAAGCATTTTTATGGCAACTTAAGTTAACGAGAAAATACTTTCACGAGCTAAGGCTGCTGCTGCTGTTGACGGTCTTTGGCGCCACTTTAGACAAGTGAGTGCTGCGGACTTTATAACTTGGCAGAAACGCCAATAAAACGCGAGCAAGTGTCAAAAGTGAGTTGGTATACGTTACGTATGTGCGCCGCCGTATGGCCTTGAGATAGTTCAAAGATACATTGCAGCGATCACTGCGAAAGCCGGCAGATTAAGTTAATTCCCGTAGTCTGCCGACAAATGACTATCACACTTCTGGGCCAATTATCCCATTATATATGCATCAGGCAGAGCATCAGTTGATGATTCTGGTTCGTTGCCAATTGACCGGCCGGACTGATGATGCGAGTAATTTGGTCTGTTTCTCGGACGAGAGAAACAAAATAAAATCATCTCAAAGTTATTAAAAGATGATTTGCATAAAAGTTGGGGTTGTTGCGCCAAAGGCGGCATCCGATGTGTTGTTGTTCTGTGCGACTTTGACTGTGGGCATTTACCGCGCTAAGAGATTGAAGTTTTTAAACTTTTTTTTTTTTAATTAATTAATCACATTTGATATGCAAATTAAAAAAACATATTTAAAGATATTTCAGTTCGACAGCAGACCTTGGGTAATTAATCAAAACAAAAGGTCAAAGAGTTCCAGTTGTGTTTAACTCACATGCCATATAGACTGAGCACTGAGGTGCATCTGAGACTCGTTTAAAAAGTTTCTTAAACCAGGTTTTAAGAGCTTCGAAAGGAAAGGTGGCCAAATACAGAGGAACCTGCCTGCCCACTACTTCACCACCGATGATATCTTTCTTTACCGAATTCACTTGCTATGACTAATAATAATCATTTTTATCCAAGTTACCTTTTAGAAGTCACAAGAACGAAGTTAAAAATGGTTATTGGTAAGACCCAATAAATTTCAACTTTAGAGATCTATTCATTCTCAAGGATCTACCCTATTTGTAGTATGAACCAATAGTAAACATACTCATCCCAATAATGACAGAGATAATTAGAGAAATGACACAGCAAAGAGTAGTTAATATTTTACGGTTTCCATGCAAAGTACAGTAGACTCTCGATAATTCGAACAACTATATTTTGAAAAATCTTATAAATAGAAGCGCTCTTTCAGTCCCTTAAGAAAACCTCTATAAATTGAAGAAAGCATCGGCATTTTGCCTTGGTAAATGAAAGTGATTGCTTTTGGCACATGGACTAAAAGCCTGTGTAATTCGAACATAATTGCTTTTTCTACACCTATAATTCGAAGCCAGTCTATTTGCCTTTACTCAACTGCTCGTTCAAATACTAACCCAGAGAAAGTTTCATGGGCTTTTTCGAAATTGCTTTTCGATCTACTTTTAAATTGACATGTATTAATATTTTCGAAGTAGAAAAAAATACTACATACTAAATACTTTTTCGACTTAAGGATTTTATTTTGTCGAGTCGTGATTTATTTCTTTCGAAATTTGTCAAATCAACTTATCAAATTTCCTAGGGAGAACTTATAATATAGCTGCATTAACTCGAACACCTCTGTAATTCGTAGTTTTTTCATAACCCTATTTGAAAGTCGAATTATCGAGAGTTGACTGTACATTTAAAGAAATGCGGAGAAAATGAAAATTTATAGATATTGTTCAGGTAATTGCAAGTAGTGACAAAGAACCACAGTTTCATCAGTTGTTGGTGACAAATGCACCTTGCTGGCGCTATATAATACGGCTAAGTACCTAGGCCTCACTCTAGACAGCAAACTGAGCTGGAAACCCAATATACTGCAGAGGGTTCAGAAAGCCACCACAGCACTGTACTGCTGCAAAAAAGCGATTGGCAGCAAATGGGGACTTCAGCCTCGAATTACATATTGGCTTTATGTATCCGTCATTAGACCTATACTCACGTATGGCGTCGTCGTCTGGTGGACTGCGCTTGAAAAGGCTATCCACTGTAAGCAACTTAGTCGTGTACAAAGAACGGCATGTGCGTGCATCAGTGGAGCGCTTAGAACCACTCCAACAGCGGCGATGGACATACTATTCCATCTGATGCCGTTAGACATCTATTGCAAACAAGTGGCAGCGGATGCAGCCATCCGCATGAAAGATATCCGTCTGTGGACTAGTCGACAAACTGGTCACTCGTCTATTCTAGATAAAATAGAACACATCCCAAAAGATACTGATTATATACCCTCCCCCAGTTCCAATTCAGTAAGAACTTTGTAACCTGCATACCCTCCAGGACTGACTGGGAGAGTGATGTTGTGTCTCACAAGAGATCCGTCTGCTTCTATACAGATGGGTCCAAAACGGAGACAGGAGTAGGGGGGCGGGGGTGTTTTCTCCCAGGATTAGCGTGTTCCAGGCGGAAATCATGGCGATTAAAGAGGCCCTGTCGTGGCTACGGTATAATGTAATATCCGCTAGGGATATCGTGATTTTTACCGATAGTCAGGCCGCGATTAAATCCCTGGATTCGGTCATCTTCAAGTCCAAAACCGCCCTCAATTGTCGCTTGTCTCTTAACGAGTTGGCGGAACAATTCTACATTCACCTTATATGGGTGCCGGGCCACAGGGACATACCGGGGAATTGCAGGGCTGTTTATTAAACAAAATGCGATAAGCGCCACTAATCGAAGGTCAAGGTGGTCAAATTGCGCCACGTGCTCCATCACGAAACAGATCTGGCTCATGCTGGATTTTAAGCGCTCCAAAGATCTTGTAAAACAAAAAAGATCCAACATAAGCACATTAGTAGGTGTCATCACCGGACACTGCATTATTGGGAGACATGCTCTTAGGATGGGCCTCCCCTCCAATGATTTCTGTAGAAGCTGTATGGACGAGGAGGAGGAAGAGACAATTCTTCACCTTCTATGCACGTGTCCAGCTCTTTCAGCTCGTAGAAAAGTATATCTCGGAGAATACTTCTTCGACAACCTTGGTGAACTTGCTAATACAAGCATAAGCTGCCTCCAACGCTTCATTCTCAGCTCCTCTTGGTTCAACGGGTAGTTGTGAGATCATTGGATCCTGTGGTAACACAATGGGCCTACTCTGGCCTAAGTGAGACTGCACTCAATGCGGCCTGCCACTCTAACCTAACCTAACCTGGTAACGGATTGGAAGTCTCTGTATTTCTGTTTTTGGTGGCAGTGACGTTAGGTTATCTGTCAAATTAATTCAATTGTCGAAATTTCGAAGTCCTAAGTATCTAAGACATTTTTTGCTTATTGTAAATAATTGTTCGAATATCTTACTTGTATAATCAGTGCTTTTTATCAAGACATCAAGTAGTTACGTAAAATTGTATTCTAGACATTTAGTGTGGGCTAAAAAAAGTTTGGAAACTAAAATTTCGTTATTAAAACTGTTTATAAACTTGTTTTCTTAAAAAAATTTTGAATTTTGATGGGATAATTAATTAAAAGGACTTTAAAGGACCATTCAAATGAGAGCGAATGAACAAATTGAAAATAGCACATTTTATTATTCCATGAGTAGGATAATTAATTATTCCATCAAAATGCATTAATAATTATTATAAACAGATTAAATACCTAACGAAATTTTGAATTCCAAACTTTTTGCCGCGACCGAAAACACTCTTGGCGCTGATTGTCAATTTTTATTCGCAATCAAATCGCGTTCCATAAACTAGCGAATAAAACATTTTTTCGAACTTAACCTCAAATTAGGAATTGCTGATATAAACTGATGGCTGAATTTCGCGAACTGTAAAAATTCGCGAATATTCTTTCTTAAGATGCACTAGTAACCATTTCTTTTCCTTACTCAATGATTTTGCACTGCAAACCCGGCCGCCTTTGAAAATTATGTACATCATGAAAAAATGTAAACAATCTCAACTCAATTCAACTTTTAATTACTTTTAAAATTCAATAAGTTATAATTTAAAATCTTATATCTCGAAGACCACCAACTCGATTGAGCTCAAATTTACAGTTCGTCTTAGGTATTGGCCCAGGAGTGTTCCTGTTAATGGTAAAAATTGGACAAAGAGGCGTGGCACCTCACACACAAAAAACATTTTCTATGGGGTGAAACTCGCCAAGTTCCTGTAATATGTCGGCATTTCAATCAAAGTCACCCCCACGCCTCGAACCCTCGCTACGCCCCTGAACGCATGTGTGCACCGGACCTAAGAGCGTTAATGACAATTTTCGGCCGCAATTTTCGTCTTAGTGCCAGTAGACAAGCAATTCATAGTCTAGTGAAAAAAACTTGAGTCAGAATATTCGCTGCTTGATGTTGCCGTGCCAGTGAGACTACGTTTTGCCCGAAGTGGGTAGAATATTGCTACCGTAGAGAGGGGTCCGTCGCAAACGAGCCAAATCACTCAATTTCACGGCGTTCTCAAGAATTGGGCCTCTCCCAGACCACATAATGGCGAATCTTGCGAAAGGATTCTGATGGCCTACGCCCTTTCAAGATCAAGTACTGACTTAAGAACTAAAGCCATACTTGATCATATGAAGCGACGTATGTTCTCGAATTGGGCTCTGGACATGATGGAAGAAAATGAAGACTTTCATCGCTAAATCATCTTTAGCGATGAAGCGCATTTTTGGTGGCATCATTGGGCCGCTTTTTTTCGTAGATGAAAATGACCGTCACGTAAATGGTAAATCGTATTCGCTACAGAAACATGTTGGAACGTTATTTCTTTGTGCAATTGAATGAATTTGATATGTAGTTCCAACAAGACGGTGCCACAAGCCACACAGAGGGTGCAACAGTTGAGTTATTGATTCGTCTATTGGCCGCCGTGATTTAACGCCTCTAGACTTTTTTTATGGGTCTACATTAAATCATTGGTCTATGTCAACAAACCGGCGGCGACGTTAGAGGAGCTGAGATCCAATATTGAACGAGAAATAGCGGCCGTATGGGTTGAAATGTGTGACCGAGTCCTCAAAAATTGGGTTCATTGTATCGACCGCTTCATACGCTCCCGTGCTGGACATATGAACGAAGTCGAATTCCATTCATTAAAGTTTTGATAGTAATTAAAGCCAATAACATTTTTTTTTTAGATATCTCAAGTAGTTTGCATTTTAAAAAAAGGAATTTTCAAGTCCTCATCCAATGACCCTTATGTATCTACTGAAGAAAGCGCAAGAGTTTACTGAAATGAAAATATTTCTAAGAAGTTGCGTTTGTGTTTTGGGCGCAGTGGTTAGTATGGTGGAGGTGGACTACAGAGCTAGAGGTCGCAGATTTGATCTCTGAAAAAACACAAAATTACATCCTTAGGTTATCGCCTCTGCGCCACCTATCGTGAACGACTGACAAAAGTACGAGAGTGAAGCTGTCCTAAAAAGGCTTCTCAATTCAGATGTTCGGACTCGAAAAACCTTCCATAAAATCCAAATGTATTAAGAAACGTTGTTGTTATCCTGTTCCCAATTAACCCAAATTCAGACACATGGGCACCAAAATGTACAAAATTGTTTTCACAACAAGTGGTAAATTCAGTTGTAAACAGGAAGATTTCAACAGATCAACCAGCTATCAATTTCAATTGTTACGCGCACCAGCTGTGCTTACAAGCTCGTCACTCAACAAAATTTAATTAAAACCTAAACACACCACTTGACCCATTTTCTGTTTCCATTCATGAACGCCAAAACTTCCTTTGGATCACCGTGTATTGTGTACGACCAAAAAATGCTGACTTCCGAACACCCGCTGGGCACTAAATTTGGCCAATCATCATGTTACCACCTGAAACCACACATTGTTGGCCAACGGCCAACGTGCGTGCGGTAGGTAAATGACGCGAACTTCATCAGAAATCCGTAATCGAACAAAAAACCGAAAGCCATTCATGAAAATCTAAATTTCTCCCACAACGCGATTTGAGACGATCCTCAACCACTGGGAACACCCGTAATTACAACTCGAAGTCGAAACCAAGATGTACTAATTACACGTTATGTAGATTTTCGTTACACATTCGATTGCGTGCGGCGGGATATACAGACTCGAAAACGATATACCTATCCCAAGAGGAAATTTATAAAATGATCCGCTAATGGCGTGCCTCATCTGCAGATACTCGTGTATATACTGCCGGTCGTCACTCTAATGCCGTTCGTGACTGCAGCATTCCGTCGTTTTGTCTTTCCGGTTGATTTGAATCGGTTTTGGGGTCTCGCACGGGTCAAAAATTCAAAATGTGCGTCATGGCCCATATGGGCGGCCGGTCGGCGCAGTGGTTAGGTGAATCCGGAGCCCAAGGGGACCACTATACGGATGAGCATCTCAGCATCATCATCATCATCATTAGCCCAGCCCAAGAGGAAAACAATAATAGAAACCAAAACCACTTACCTTCGGTAAGTGCAGGTGGTGGTGGAGGTGGTGACGGCGGTTGCACTGGAAGATGACGATGCTGATGATGGTGATCATCGGCATTGACTGGAGGCGTCGTGGTCCGTGAGCCGCAGTCAGAAGCAGAACCACCCGCACTAGCTGCTACTAAGACTGGAACGGGAACTGGTATTGGAATCGATACAGGAACTTGAACCATAGCTGGTGATGTTGGTTGCGATTGCGTTGGTGGTGGTAGTGGTACGGCCACAGGTACCATTGACGGAGCTACCACAGTAGTTGAATCGCTTAGACCGATGTTGCTGCTGCTGTTGCTGCTGTTGTTGTAGAACTCCGAGTACAGCTGCTGCAGCTGCTGCTGATGTTGGGGACTGAATGTTGCCAGATGATGGAAGCCCGGATGGAATGATGATGCAGTTGTTGTCGTTTGAATTGTGGGTGGCAGTGGTGGCAGTGGCAACGATTGTACGACTTCATGCTGCTGTTGCTGCTGCTGCTGCTGCTGCTGGGATTGTCCGACGATGCCGAACAAATGACTGAGCTGATTCAGCGGCGACGAGCCATGTCGCCGATGTTGATGATGATGATGATGATGCAGCAGCCGATCATGATGCTGATGCGGATAATGACTATGCGATAGATGGTGATGCAGATGACTGCTGATGGCAATGTCATCGAAATTGCTGCCACCACCACTACCGGTGTTGCTGTTGATGCCACTGTTACCAGTGCTGGGACTGCTGCTTGAATCCGATTTGTATTTCGACATCGTAAAGTCGATGGGTTGCTGTTCCAATGCGATGAAACTACTTCTGCTTCGGCTGAACCTATTGTGATCAAGTAACATTCCGTAGGATGATGAAACGATATTCTGATGATTGGCTAAGAGTAATGGCATAATCGAGTGTGTGGAACTTTGGGGGACTTGTTACTATGCTGTACGCTGTTCGAGGAACTTTTTCTTTCGATTCTATATGTAGATAGTTAGGAATCAATTTTGCGACTTGATGCAGTCCTTGTTGTGTTTTTATTCTCCGAAATATTAGCTTTGCCTCGTTAGTTTTATTTGAAGCGAATTTTGGTGAAAATTGTCATGTCGTTTCGCTGCAAAGAAACAAAATATAAAATATTAGAAATAATATGATGCAACTGACAGTTTTCAATTAGAAATTTATTTACATATAATCATGACAACGTCGCCTTCTGCGAGTGCCAATTAAGTATAAGGGTTCCGAAAAGGCCCCCTTGTGGCCGAAGTGATCTGTTATTCAGTACTACCACCTCCCCACTACAATTTGCAAGCGATCAACAGCTACGTGATGTATTCTTGGTGTCACATCGATCGCCTATAAAAGTCGGAAAGCTAGCCTAAACCGCGCTGATTCGACAATCCATACGTAATGTGTCCTCGCGTAAAGCGATCCATTGAAATAAATTATAGACTAACTGTCAAATTAGAAACAATTTACAAACAATTGCAAATTTTTTGCCGCACCTTAAAAATAATAGGTTGCAGTATCTTATGATACGTCGGACAAACCCGACAAACTGACAACCGGAAAAAATTCAGACCCGGTCTGGTCTTGGAGGACCAGAACTATACGAGCTGTAAAGCAGCATCAACCTGGTCAATAAATTGCGTATCAGTCGTCTGAGGTAGGGTACATTTGTCTGCAATCCAAAATCCGTTTCCAAATGCCCGTTTCCAAAACCCCGTATTTCAAAAGCCTGTAAATCAGATGCCCGTAAAACAAAAGACCTATTTATTGGTTCTTCCCCTCCCAGTTTCGCGGGTTCAAAAAGTTTTTAACTATTATGTGTCCCTTCGAGGCTTTTATTTTACGGTCAACGAAATGCTGTGTTTGCATTTACGGCCTTTGTGAATACGGGCTTAAGTTTCACGGTCAAACGTATCGTTCCGGTCGTTCGTCTGAGGTGGCTAGGATGCATGTACATAGAAGCAATGGCCTCAAATGCTGCGGCCCGTAGAGCACAAACCAGTAATAACTATAGACCGCCGACTTGCCGTGCACCTACCCGATTCCCCCCGGAAAAAATTACCCTGTCTGTGAATACGTGTAAATGGCAAAATTAATGGCGGCAATGATTTTCCATGCTATACCATGGGCCTATGATTTTTCAAGTATGCATGCGTTAATGGCGCTCCTTTGATTTTGTACAGCACCAATACATGAAAAATCCTGGGCCCGCCGGCAGCTTGTAGGCAAAGTCCGTTATGTGGGAGGAGTCGACGGTCTATTCTTACTGGTTTGTGCCGTAGAGTCTATAAGTCTAACTCGGAAGGACAATGCAGTCGAGAAAGACCGAAGACCTTGCTTTAGGTGCTACGCACAGGTGGGAGAGGACATAAAAAAAACTGTAGATCCTTTTTAGCTGAGGGTTCGGTTCGCTCTGAACAACGGTGCCGTAAGTATAAGTAAATTAACCAAAGGCTAAGTATGTGAGGACACTCTTTCATAGCGGATACTCTTTCAACAAAAAGCTGCTCAGATAAAAAAATGCGACAGATCAATCAACTAGGGCATTCTTTCACGCAATAGCTCTAGCACCCACCAGCTTGCTCCTAGCTAGTCTGCTGCAGAATTTCAGTGATACCTTGAATTGAACCTGCCAGCGACAGGGTGAATACGAACATGGTGTGACCTGTGAGTGAATTTGGTCAAAAAAAGGGGGATGTGTGGTGTCACCCGGCCATTAAAGGAGTGGTCTACGCTGCGCTGATGTTTGGTGGGGATCTATGTACAGTGAGTGTCAAAAGTGAGTGAACACCAATGCGGTTTTCATTTGTCTTTTGATTTTGGAATTTTGTTAAGATACCTATTTAAAAAGTATTTTTTGCTGTCGACATAAAATATGCTTATTTAGGCAGCTTTCACACCGAATGGATCAAAACTTTAAACTTTAAACGCTTTAAACAAACAAAACTGATTTTCTGTCCGTTTTTTTAATTTAAATACACACGTTTAAATACAAGAGCCCACACTGAATAAGGCAAAACAAAGCACCGTAATATATGCGAACATAGTGCAGACGACATGTGACATGGGAAACAATCTGACAATCATTGCTCTAGTTGCTCTATAGTTCTCGTCGTTAGGGAGGGGGAGGGAAGGACTTCGTTAAAACCGAGACACACTTTTTCACAAGGTATCCATATAAAAAGCTATTAGAAATATTGTAAGTATTTTCTGTCGATGTAATTATTGATACGATTACAAAGTGTACAACCCTTAAAATTATGTGATCCTTTGGTGGCCAACCTACCCCAGCGTTTGACAAAAAAACAAGTCGGTTATATTGGTTTGTGTATATATCTGATAATTTTTAGTAATTGTAGTCAAGTTTGGACAGAGTTGTATCGGATGAAATTTTGTTTGTACAAACCCAACTACAACTCCATACGAGTATCTGTAAGATGTGTGTAGCTGTATAGCTTACACTCTTACCGGTTTCCTTAGCAGAGCCTCCACACATAGGTAGGTACTTATTGGGCACATTTTTTACTTAACTAATCCCCAACAGATTTTGCAGAAAACTCTTTCAATTAAACAAACGAAAACCTACATCACCGTCTGTAATCACCATCTCCACGTAATTGCCATCGTCTTGTCAGGTGTTTGTTTAATTTATGCTTACATCAAATTTTACGGTATTACAATCAACGACCAATCCACCCATTAATCCCTTGCAACAACAACACAAAGAAAATAAGGTAATTCCCAGTCAAGTCAGTCAGTGGTGCCCGCATGTAAAATCGATGCTAATTCCATTTGCTGTCCAATCGGGAACACGCTAATTAAAAAAAAAAAACCGCCTCTTTCATCATTGCTCCTAATTAGCCCATACCTTCATTATATGCAGATCACCGCTCATCAGCATCACCAAAACCACGCGATGAGAATGAGAATATTTTTTTTGGTACAGCAGCGCTTTTAAAATGGACCTCCACCTAATCGCATTCATTCACAATCCTACCGATCAAATCGCCTTATAAAGATCAAATCAAATCATAAGACTACCACAAGGCAGGGGAAGAGTCAGAGAGGCGAAAAAAAAAGTTAATAACAATTATAATGGAAGAAAATATATCATCATGCGATATTTTCATAGTCATCGCGCTACAACAGTCAATTTGTCATAGATACATATAGCCGCACTGTGTATGCGGCCATTGCACCCGGTCGGTGGTTTCCTTATACACTTGCCATTGCCAGAGTGTATATAGCTGGAAATCATAATTTGTTTAGACAGAAAAAAAAAATTATGTTAACAGCCTAATCTGCTTAAATAATTTTACAGACATGTGTGTAATTACAATGGAGTTAAATATTATTTTTTAAAATGCTTCATTTGTGTATCTGAACGAAACGTATAGGTATATCTGGGCCTTCGAACGGAAATATTACCATCGATCGCTTCGCTTTTGGGCGGCATTTGCGGCATGATCATGAGCTGCTTCGGTATTTACAAAATTTGTTGCGACTTTGAATTGAATAAAAATGGAGCAAGCAGATTGTCAGATGTATTTATTTAGAACGAATGCAGATTTAGAATTTTATAACCGTCCATATCTAGGTTGCTTTTATATCTTTTGAATGGATTAAACGAAGAACGGCAGGTAGGGTAAGTGTATCGTATGGCATATATAATGAACATGCTTTTTTTTTTGCAAAGAAATAGGCTTAGAAGCGTTTAACAGATCTGAAGAATTGACAAATTTTTTGGCATTCTAAGTCACTTCTAAACTACTATAATGGGTTTCAGGACTATCGTCTGACGCAGTGGCGAGGTGTCTCAGGTTCGATACCCGGAAGAACACAAACTAAAGACAAACTTTTTTCCACGGCGCTACCGGTCGCAAACTAGTGACAAACATCCCAGAGGATACAAAATGTCATGGAAAAGCTTTTAAATGCAGGCGTTCGGACTCGGCATAACTAGGTCCCTTCCATTCGTTCCAAACAAATAAAAAAAATTACACAAACCAATAGTTGTGATTCTAAAGGTGCATCTGCTGTATGCCTTGATATTCAGAGGATACCCACTATTGACAGTCTTATAGCTGTTGAAATAAAAAATTACAAGTAAATCCATCATAAACTACGCCTAGGGTGCTATATGGAGCTGTTGCGTCAACGTTTTATTTTTTAGCTGACAAGTGATTTGCTATCGAACTGTGAAACTCAGAACTCCTGCAACTACTGGTCCAAGAAGACCGATTAACTTAACCCTTGTCGAAGACACTATAAAGAGGACTAATGCGTTAAGGAGTTTATGAAATCAGCACAGGACAACAACAGAGGAAATATTCCTCTCTATTACACGTTAGCCACCCAACCTGGGCTTGAGGAATTTGATAGTCTCCTCGTCCTCTGAATCTGGTCTTTAAATTGCCAAATAGTTCCCGAAATGAGCGTTTAGAGACGAGATCGCACCAACTTGATTAATAAGATGGTTGCTTCCAATTCTACCGCTTACAGCAAACTCATTATGAGCTCTGCGCACAGCATTCAACTTAAGTCCAACAGTCGACACCTACGCAAGGGGATTTTGGAGCCAGAGAGATTCATGAACCTATATGAACTCTTAAGGTACCTACATAGACCGCACATCACATCTCTTTCCCGTTCTTTTCGACAGTCTACAATTATCTTATCTGCCGTGTTGTGTGAACGCCTGAAGCCTTTCGTCAATAACCTGTGTGGTCCTTTTAGGTTTGTCTTCAGGCCAGGAAAGACTACCATCGATCAAATATTCACACTGCGGCAGATCTTGGAGAAAATCGAGGAAGTCCGAATCGATACCCACCATCTTTTCATCGATGGCCGCCTGTGACAGCATTTATAGAGACGAGCTACAGAGCAATGTCTAGTTTTGGCATCCCTGCCAAACTCGTCCGTTTTTGCAGGATGACAATGGAGAATGGACGCTGATTCATCAAGGTCGGTAAAGAACTCACCGAGACCTTCGATGTCATCAAAAAGGATTTAGACAAGGCGATGCGCTGTCATGCGACTTTTTCAACATCGTTCTTGAAAGAATAGTGCAAAACTCAAACGATAACACCAGAGGCACTATCTTTCAAAAGTCCGTCCACCTACTCGCCTACGACGACGACATCGACATAATCGGCAGAACGCAGCGTGATGATGATGATGGCGCGTTTGTGAGCATTGGCGGTCAATTAAAAATATATGCTGTCATCAAGAAAGGACACCGACGTCTTGAACAGAATATCAGTATAGACAGATATAACTTTGAGGTGGTAAAGGACTTTGTCTACCTATAGGCTCTGCTATGAACACAGACAATGACACCAGCGCTGAGATTAAGCGAATCGTTGGGCTGTTTCTTTGGGCTAAGAAAGCAATTGAGTAGCAAAGCCCTCTCTCGAACAACTAAAGTGGCCCTTTATAAGACCTTAATCATCCCAGTCCTTCTTTATGGTGCAGAGGCATGGACTCTATCAAAGGCGAATGAGGTTACCTCATCGAGAGGAAAATTCTTCGAGTAATTTTCGGTCCCGTCTGCATAGACGGTGAATGGAGGAGGAGATACAACGACGAACTATACGGGCTGTACAGCGACATTGACCTAGCCAGAATAGTGAAGGTCCAACGACTGCGGTGGCTGGGTCATTGACGTGAATGCTGCGGCCCGGAAGATCTTCGAATCCACACTCGAGGGGCGACGCAGTAGAGAAAGACCGCGACTCAGGTGGCGCACGCAATTGCGGAAGGGGACCTTAACTAACTTAGCGTGCGAAACTGGGAAGCAGCTGGCCAAAGATCGTGCTGGCTGGAGACGCTTGTTGGTTAAGGCCCAGGTCCACCCCGGACTGTAGCGCCACCTTAAGTAAGTAAGTTATGGCAAGTTGAATGAAGTAAAGTCAAAATAAAGCATAAGGTAGTGTTCGAAGTTTGTCAGTCATCAGTGTCCTTGACTTCTGATTGTTGACATAACACCGGTCCTTCACGTTTCCCCACAAAAATAAGTCCAAAGGGCCAATTGACATCTCCAAGAGGGCTGATAATACGATTTGGGAATTTGGTCGCAAAAAATCGACTGTGACATGGGCTGTGTGACATGGCGCGCCATCCTGCATGAACTAGAGGTCATCCAAATCCATGTCATCGCAATTTTTGTAAAAAAAAAGAGTCGGTTAATATGGCTATGTAACGCCCACCGTTGACCGAAACGTTGTTCCCAGCCTCATTTTCGAAGAATGATGCCACCACTCCGCAATCCAAACCAAACTGTCTCTTTCTGTGGATGCATTGGCATCGTACGACCGACGACGGGGACCATGAGTGCTTTCGTACAGCAGGCACGGACGCTCGGTGAGTGCTTCATTTCGGCCAAAACTTCTTTTCAAAAAACGCACTGTTTGGGCTACACAGCACTCACCTTGGAAATCAGTTTTCATGACATAAAATGTCTTCTAAGATTTTTCCTATATTTACAATTTATTCATATTGCTTGAATTGTTTAAATCAATATAAAACAATCCGGCTCACAAAATTCAGCTGATCGACACTCCCACTGAGTATGTGGCTCAAATTCCGAAAATATATTCTGCAAATTAATTATTACTGCTGTTGAAAAATATCGCAATCAATTGTTCGACAAATCCCCAAGGATTCATATCAATTGAAAAAATGAGATACAAAATTTCACTGAACAAAAAAAAAAACCGACAACAGAAAAAATAAAACACTTTTAATCCATCTATAATGAACATATCCCTGAAATGAATAATTCGATGTCAAGAGTGTTCAACGTGTTATCAGCAGCGTTGGGAAGACAATTTTGCAAAATACGCCTTAAACCACATAAGCCACTTCATGCTTACCAATCGAAAGCGCCCCCGAACAACTGAACGTTAATTAATTTAGCCAATCGGAATTTAAGTTAATGCTCTTGGGATTTTTATATGATACCCTTCAATCACTCCATATCGCGATTAATAGGTTATTGTATCTGCTACAACAATAATATAGGTAGGTATTTGAAACAAATCACAGGGAGCTGTGATTAAATTCATTCCAACGGATAGACATCACCTCGACAAAAAATAAAAACAATTAATACTGGACTTTAGAATATGCCAGCGATGACATGAGGAAGGTATTTTCATTCAATTGCGTGTAGCACTCAAAGTACAGTTACCTAGGTAATTTGTCAAGTAATATGTGCGGACTCTGGCGATTGATAAGGATAAGCGCGAGTAACACGAACATGTTCGAGGTTGTGTCACGAGACATAGACCTATTTAATTAGGTAAGTTGTTGTAGCACAATAGTGACTCATGTACGATTATAATCGTACTAGGAATTCGGTATATAGATTAAAGCGTTATTAGCCAACCATGAGGTGCTTAAAGTGCATGTGATTCAATAAAAATTATGTTTCATAATCATAAAAAAATAAATATTTATATTTTGTCGAGAAATTGCCTTCGGTTTGGATTTGGATTGATAAATAGAATCGAACTGGCGAAGAATTTTAATGCAACATTTTTTTTTTAAAGTGCATACCTAATGTTAATTGTAGATACGAACAAAATGATGGCCGCGTTCAATACGCTTTTGCATATCTAGTCAACAGCCTCTGATTCGTCGATTTGCCTGCAAATCTAGGCAAGTTTCGTGTGTTAGGCAAGATTTTCTGCCTAAGTTCTATGATAAACTATCAAAAAAAAAAAGAACTAGGTGGCGCAACAGGCGGTAGACACCCTAGGCCTAGTTTCTCGCAACCATTCGTTTGTGTGAGTTTCTATTTTTGGGACGAATGAAAGGGACTGTAGTCCCTTTAGCCGAGTCCGAACGGCTGAATTGAGAAGCTTTTTCATGACAGTCATACCCTCGGAAGTTTGTCAGACGTTCGGGAGAGGTGGCGCAGTAGAAAAAACCTTAGGATGTAATTTGTGTTTTTCAGGGGATCGAACCTGGGATCCCTCGCACAGTAGTCCAGCACACTAACCACTGCGCTACTGCGCCCACATGATACACTATCACCAGAATATTTAAGTGCCATTGAACGCGGCCAATAACATATGTAGTTGTTCCCTATTCATTAGAACCTAGGACGCCACATGTAGAAGAAAAATCCCACGGTCCCTTATTGTGATTGTCGATCAGCGATCGTCACGACAATTGTCGACTGCGTCGGGGGCTTGCTTCCAAATCTTACGAAACAAAAAACTATGTATATTCCTATTCATTTATTCCTATTAGTTTTTAAATCGTATGTACTTCAACGAACATATTTAAATAATTTTTTACACACATTTTTTCAAAGCAGATGACGTCTTGACATGAGATCAATCACCTTATCTTGATCCACAATAATATCCGAATGAACAGATATCATAGCAAGTGAGCTTAACCTTTCATTCTCCATAACGCTTGTTTTAATCCTTTTCATAACTGAAAGGGTTCTTTCAACACTATAGCTGTGGTCACTGGAAGCGTTTGCTAAACCGTAAGCAAGAAATTTATACCTCTAAAGTAAGTCTTGGTACATATATCAAGCAATTCCAAAACTTCGGTAGAAGGATCACTCGACGATTTTTTTTCCCACCAAAGATAAGATTTACTCACAGCTGACAATGAAATTGCATTATCAAAGTAACGTGTTAGCTTTTCCATTTCGTTCACTCGCTGAACTGCAGCAAAACCTGGGAGAACAGCTTGAAACGATGGTAGAACCGTAGAACGTCTTCGTTGACCATGAATATGTCCGAAGATTTTGTATTAACGAATCTATGCAAGAAATTAGAATCGACACTCTAAAATAGGCTTTAGTCGGAGAGGTATCTGGATTGGAACGCGTTCTTTGTTTCAATGAAGTTCTTTAAACAAGTCCTTGGCAAGTTAGGATTCGGATTGAAAGAATCTCCAAAGTTCGGCATTTTCCCGGATGTTCTTAAGAGAATTCAAAACTTCTTTTGTTCACTTACTGCACCAAGGAAATTGCGAATTGCAGGAGTTGACATGGCAGAGCCAGGTTAAAGCTATGGCTTGCACAGTGTACATACGACATACCTAGGGTTTGGATACTGTATAGGTATACCTACCGGGATAGTCTCCATATTTTTATGGATTTGAATTTATAAGCCCCATTTAGACGGTCATTTCAGTTTCAGTTTCAGTTAAGCTTTCAGTTAAGCTTTCAGTTTAACTGATGTTCTACAGCGCATTTAGACATCAGTCTAGTGTTCAGTTGGGCTTTCAATTTACTCGTGATTAGCCGAAGGTTATAAAGTCCCATTTAGACGATCAGTTATCAGTTCAGTTAAAAAGGCAGTACATTCATTCCGGTATTCATTTGAGCTTTCGTTTTACTTGTGAGCAACCGAAAGTTTGAAGATATATATCTACTAAAACTGACAACTAAACTGACAACTTATGGGAATTCCATCAGTTTCAGTTAAACGCTTCAAATTTTGCATGTAGACATCAGGTTAACCGAAAGCTTAACTAATAGCTCAACTGAAACTGAAATGATCGTCTAAATGCGGCTTTAGAAATTTTTAGTTTTTTGTTTACCCTTGTTTAGACTTGAGGGGCTGAAGCCCCCTCCCCAAGAACAGGTTGACAAGAAAAAAACTAAAAGCACTCATAATCAAGAGTAGGTATAAAGTCAGAACTGCACTTGTATCAGAGTGCAGAGAGTTTCTAAAAATCGACAATCCAATAGGCAAAGTTGGTTAGGATATCCCTTGTATAATCCACTTTTTTTAAAACCCGATTTTATAATAGATTGGGATTTTGAAGACGTTTAATTTTTTTTGTGATTCAAAAAGAACGAGATTTAAAAAAGCGGTAGGTATTCCGTTCCGATACGCTCCTTTCCATCACAGCACTGGAAATCGTCTAAATTTTCAGTATAAAATTGGAAGTAAAAAAGCTCTTGGCCCAAATGGAGCTCCAAATACAGCTCTTGAAACCAGGCATGATCGTTTATAAATTCATCTCGGAAATGCCAGAACGTAGCGCTTTTTCCTAAAAGTAACAACATGCCAGGTTAGCCTTCAGCATGCGGCCCCATTTGTCTGCTAGATATGGCTAGTACGCTTGGATAGTAATGCAGTAGGCTAAAGGCTGTAGTCCAACAAACGAAGTCCGTATAAGACTCTAGAAATAGCTTCTCACAACCACTAGCTTGTGTGAGTTTTTATTTTTGGAAGGAATAGAAGGGACCTTCAAAGTTATATGCTGAGTCCGACTGAATTGAGAAGTTATACTCTCCGATATTTTTCAGACGTTGACGAGAGGGTTAAAACCTTTAGCTGTAATTTTTATTTTTCCAGGTTTTAAACCTGAGACCCCTTGCTCAGTGGTTCAACATCAGCACACTAACTGACTAACCAATATGAGCCATTTCATTTCATTTCATTTCATTTCAGAGTTGGCCATTTTAGGGCTAGGGTATTGGTGCATTATACTGACAGACGGCCGGCGGTATATAAAGTACTTGGGCATTCGATAGCTACGAGGCTCTGATTTAAAGGCTATCTTAAATATGTAACTCCAGAAAGGTGTAGGGACAAAACAGTGCTGCAGTTTCACAGTTTGTATGCCTTTACAATCAGTAACAGACTATATTCTAAGCCCAATACGAATTTGCTCTCCAAGACTAATCGATTTGCCCGAAGATTCGT
Source organism: Cheilosia soror (assembly GCA_949372485.1). NCBI lineage: Eukaryota > Metazoa > Arthropoda > Insecta > Diptera > Syrphidae > Cheilosia > Cheilosia soror. Next base: position 121,903,626 of record OX443561.1, read on the forward strand.
TTTACATGATTCCCATTTAGCTTGGGATTGTAAATTCATGTCACAGTATCCATCGAGAAGTAAACAGTACGCGTCTAGACTCTAGAGCCTGGGTTCCGAACCTGGGGGTAATTACCCCCGCGGGGGTAAAACAGCTATTATGCGGGGGTAATAATGGCAGGTAGTAGATAATACATTTTATAACCATTATAATTAAATCAAAATTTTGAACTCATCGAAATCAAACTAAAACTTGTTTCTTGTCTATAATTTTTAAACCCTTTGAATTGGTGCAAGATTTTCTTTAAAAATCTCCGTTCTCAATATATTTGCGTCTCAAAAGTTCGCAATTATTTTTGAATAGGGTCCGTCTAGACTCCGTAGACTTTTTTAATATAAATATTTCCTGAGACTAGCGGAGTCAAAAACAAAAGTAAACTATGTATTCGCGTCTCTGGGGTGTGTAAATGTAGTTTGAGCGCGGCAGGAATCCGATAGGTGGTTTCTATTTTTCTTTCTATTCGAGAAATTGTGCTATCTAGCGAAGCAGCAATTCCGCTCTTCCGGGCCAATAGCAGAAGTGACTGAGAGATGTGAGGGCGGGAGCCGATAGGCCGAGCAGCGGCGAATTTTGCTCATTTTTTCAGTAAAAAAAAGATCGTAATTTTTCCAAAATATGGCTTTAGTAATTTGTATCTCGCATTTCATACGTGCTATCGGACGTAAACAAATTGGCTTTGGAAAGATTAGATTTCTTACAAAAAAAATTCTCTGATAGTTTTTTTTTTCGTTGACCCTTTAAGCGCGCGTTAAACATGGATAGGCATTAGCAAAGAGAAAATACGTCATATTTAACAGTTTTTCTTCGATGAAGGCAACAACGCAAGTTAGGCGGCTAAAAATGTGAATAGTGTTTATAATGGTCCTTGATTTCGTTCGAGGAATTTCCATGTCAAAGATGCATCGCGCTCTGGAAGGCCAATTGTCAAAAATGTCGATAAAATCGTCGAGTCTGACCGTCATTTAAGCACTGTTTCCACTGCCCAGAAGCTAAACATTCCAAAAAAAAACCGTTTGGAACCATGTAAATAAGGATGGACGCTGGATACAAAAAGAAGCTAAATAAAGCCTTGAATTTATGCAATAATAATGAATTTCTTTTTATTACACCTAATATGACGAACATCTTCAAGTTGGCGATGTAGATATCGATATTTATACAACTGTCTGAGTAATTGGTAAATGACGAATCTGACAAAATAACATATACAAATTCCGTGGTTCAATATAGATATATCCTCATCAGTCATATACTCACTGAGGCAATATTTCTCGGACATGGATAATAGTCAGTCGAAATCTTGGATATTAATATCGTTTGGTAGTAATGAATGATGCAATTTTTAAAGACGAAGATGTGTCAACCAAAGCAGAATTTCTAGGACTACGCGAGGATACCTAACACTTTTAAAGCACATTTACAAAATTGTGACCTTGGTACATTTTGGCAAAAGTGGGTAGGTACCGAATATCCTACTATAGCTGAAAGAGCTCCAAAAATCTTAATACCATTGCAACCACCTTCAGATGCCAGAGTGGTTTCTCAAGTTTACAGCAACAGCTAAAATAAAGGACAGAAACCGGTTCAATGTGAAACATGACTGAAGATGAGCTTTTTAAGTGAAACTAAACCTAACGAAGAACTTGTGAAAGCCAAACAATACCAACATTCGCACTGAATATCATTCATTCATTCATCATTAAAGACAATATTTTGCACTTTCATGTAGATATTGTTTTTTTTATAATGCCTTACATTAACGTGGAGGGGGTAATATATTTTGCGCTAATAGGTCAAAGGGGTAACAACATTGAAAAGGTTAGGAACCAATGCTCTAGAGCAACTGTAGAGCGGAACGTATTTCGGAGCAAATGACACTTAATTATTCAACATTTTAACCATTTCGTTGCATATTTCTAAGCAATATTCTAGATATTATCTATCCAATTCTGAAGGAAAACTGGCTGGCAATGGGCAGAAGCTACATTACGTAACACACATGCATTAACGTTATGTTGACATAAGGGCGAAGTCTTTTTTTAAGGAGAGCACGAAACCAATCCAGGTTCATTGCTCTACCAAGCAGAAACGGCTGAAGCTGTGGAGAAACTTTTATGGAATTAATTTCTCTATATGGTCGGAGGCAGAGTATTACCTACCGTCCCCCGTTGGCGTTGGGGCTTCAACCTGCGACGCTCGGATTACAAGCAATGACTCTAACACCCCTTCTCCACCGCTAAGGGTAAAACAAGTGTCCACTACTTAAAGATTTCATACCCCATCTACAAAAAATAAAGGCTATCGTCTAGCAAAAACAATCGAGGCTGTTTTTATCTCAAATTTGCTCTGTTCAATTCAATTTAATATTCAAAAAATCAAATAAATTTAAAAATGAATAAAACGCCATTTTCTTTCTTAAACGTTATAAAAGGTTATGTCTTATTAGCGCCAAAAATCACAAAAAAAAAGAATTTAATGTGAATGACATTTTTTCTGTCACTTTCACATACAGTTCAGCAGTGGGTGTATCCACAGTTTTGTGGTAAGTATCTGGGTTACCAACAGAGGCATATCCCTGCTTAATGTCACATATAAGATCTTATCCAACATTATTGTGTGAATTTCTTAAACCGTTCTGCAACACAATAATCGGCAAGTATACCAGTGTTTTTTCATATTGAGTTTTTTCATATACTGAGACACATCCAGCCCAACAAATTTCAAGTCGAAACGTACCGCCTATTCATCGACTTCAAAGCCGCGTATGATAGCATACATCGTCAACAGGAGCTCTATATGGCGATAGCCGAATTCTGAATCCCGGCAAAACTAATTAAGCTGTGTCGCGTGATACAGGAAAATAAGCGCTGCAACCTGCTGGAAATAGCTCTCCGAGTGGAGATCCGGCGAAGAATTACCATAGGAAACCGTTGCTACTTTAGTTTGGCAAAACAATTGTGTTCAAAACTCTTAACTCGAAGGACGAATTTTTTTTTTTTTTTTTATAACTCAAGGGGTTTTTGTTCTCTTATAATGCTAATGCACAGCACGAGTGGAAGGGTTTATAGGGAGGAGGAGGATAGAGAAGAGAAGGTTTTGTGCTCTACAAAACCCTTATCCTGCCAGTTCTGCTTTATGCCGCCGTGTTTTGGACTTTGAGCAAGAAGGGAGAACAACATGAGGACACAAATTTTAATCTTCAATCAGGCTATAAAATGTACTTCAAATTTAAATTACAACGTCACTTCAACATTATGGTAAACGGTATATTATTTTCCATGTAAATTGTAAATAAAATTACAAATCACCATCAACCCATCCAATCAATCAGTATCTACGTGACACAAAATTCACCCGCCAGTAGTAATAAATTTACTGATAGCAATTAAAATTAGTACTCTGTCGTACATAACTTAAAAGATACACATATACCTATAGACAGGCACCTACTACAGCCCAACGCGCCTTCATTGAGGCGACGCGACGACACAAATAAATAAATGAATGTGACGCAAATATTGTTATGAAATTTTCACAAACGAATTTCATTGTTTCCGATCGACGACGCGACATTAGAGCACAACACAATTTTATTGATTTCCATGTTAAGTGCCTTATCATTAATCGATTTCCGTTAAAAACAAATAATTATAACAACACTTTGTCAAATTACATTGTGAAAGAAACAAAGGCGTATATATCTACCTACCTATTACACGTACAGCCCCAGGGCTAAGAAAATCGACTACAACTAGGCCAAGCACTTTATAATTTATTTATCCACCGAAGGAGCAAATAAAATAAAACTCATTATTTACGATCGATAACGCGAAGGAGATGATAGGGCACCCCTACATACATATGTATATGAGACAAATTATGATCGACCATGACATGTTTATTGAATGTCGCCATCGACATCGCCACAGCGACAGCCACTGCCAGAGCACCCTTATCAGTGCTGTAGGGGCGCAATCACATTTCTCATGTGGAAATTCAGGTGAACATTAATTCAATAATTCAAGAATAAATATTTACCAATTGACACGAAGCATAAACACGGGCCAATGCAAATAGATTAATTTGGATTTGTATCAGGTTGATATCGATTGGAAGCACTGCTGAACACCTCAGCAATACTCCTAGAAAACTAGGCGCAGTTTTTAAATATAGATAGCTGTCTGATGTCATAATTAAAAAGAAAATAACTGGCAAATTTAATTTGTGAATATTGTCAAATAGTTGGATAGATATCTTAGATACGCTTTTTTTCTTATAGTAGAATTTGTATCGAATTCAAAGCGATTTGTAAAATTGTTTAATAGGTGAGATCATACGTGATTTTACAGACAATGGCTGGTGTTGTCTAGGAATAGATACTGGTCTTATCATTAAAAGGAACAAGTAGTATATATGTATCTGTCTACTTTAGAAATTATTTTCGGTCATAGATTGTGGGGCTCATATGCGTGTCGCACTAAAATGTGGATAAATGTAATTTTGTAGTGTGTCCTGCTTACGGACTTTACAAGCATTTGTCAATTGTCATTGTGCCCTACGATATATGTACATTTAAGGTGAATGTTAAAAATGGTTATTTTATTAGTAAGGTGCAATGTGTGACCTTCCCTCTTTCATAGTTGTATGAACGAACTGCTTCTAATACTGGAAAGGGAAGACGGTGCAAAGTAATTCCGTGGTTGCTGTCGCTATATTATACCTCAGTATGCTTATGGATCTCTGCAGAATGTCCTATAAGCTCTTTTAAATGGGATACCTTACATAATACCCAAGTGCAGAATACAAAAACCCAAAATCCCCAAATCCAAAATCCCCAAAACCAAAATATCCAAATTGATTTCGAGTGTATTCACAGTAAAATAGGTATGGGGGGGGCCCCCTGCCACCCCCCTGCTTGGGGTCACTGTTGGATTTGGAGTAGGCGCAAAGTTAGGTATACGAAAATTTCTTTAAATATTTTGAATGGACATTTTGGGAATTTTTTATTTGGTGGATTTTAAATTTGGGCATTTTGTGTTTGGGGATAGTCAATTCGAGTATTTTTGAAAAGGTGGGTATTGTGGGGTTTGGGGATTTTGCACTTGTGTATTATGTAGGTATCTCTAGCAAAACGCGTCAAATACTTTTGTGGACACGTCTCGGTAAACTACTCACAAGCCCATTATAAAAAAAAATTTACAACGTATTCCCAGAGACACTGATGAATTTGCCCTTCGCCAGTTGCAATTAAACAAAAATATGGAAACCTATGTAACTCCAGGACTGACTGGAAGAATGATGGAGGGTCTCGCAGTGGCTACAAGAAATTTTTTTCTATACAAACGGATTCATAATGGAAACAGGAGTGAGGAGAGATATTCTTTCCCAAAATCCAAAAATCTTCCGCCTTCCTAATCACTGTAGCGTATTCCAGATGGATATCAAGGAGGACCTGTCGTGAGTAAGGTACAATATTATATACTCGAGGAACATCACCATTTTTTTCAATAGGTAAAGCCAAGCGGTATTTTAATCCCTGATTCCGATCATACCTTTATTTTTACTGCATTTAATTTTCCCTTATCTTTTAATGAAATGGCGGAAGAATTAAAAATTAACGTTTTTGGGTCGGGCCGGGCCATAGTGACTTCCTATTACCACCGAAACCTGTGACGATCGCGAATTCCTCAACCTATCACTCAGCTCTATGTAGCCTACCTCAAGCGACGGGGACCAGTGGTAGCGATGCAATAAAAATCAATCAAAAACACGGCAAGTTTTTCCCATCCACCCCCGCGAATGACCCTTTATTTGATGAAGAATGCCGACAAGCACATGTAGCAAAACAACTTGCCTACAAAGAGGCGCTGCAGAGAAAGACAAGAGCGACACGTAAGGAGGACGGAAGAACAACTGCTTCTCCGGAAAGAAATTAGCACGAGAAGTGCTCGATTGAGGTTGCTACTCTAGGACAGGAGCAGTGTTCGGAGATTTAACTAAAATGTAGAAGAACGTGTCAAATTCTCAGTCAGTGATCTCAGATCTGAGATGAGCCAGGAAGTGTTGGTTGTAGTAACAGAGTCACAGTCGATGCTGAAGATATAGAAAAAACCACTTGCAAACTGTTAAACGGCCAAAATGACCAAAATTCGACTATCAGGCTCAGCAAACTGTTTAACCTGAATCATGAAACCAAGTTTTTCGTCCACGGGACAGAAGTCAATTGAGGATAGCAATATGTAAGTAAACTCAAGTCCAGGAAGGTTATTGAAACAGAACAATTTAGGCAGCGAAATAAGACTCACTAAAGACAGTATACTCCAACTCATCTCCAAGATTGGGTCGAAAGAATGTGTGTTCTCCAACTATAAAGGCGTCACCCAAATAATACTTTGAGGTAGCTAAGTAAACTTTATCTATACCTCAGCAAAACTATAAACTCTGAGAATGATATCACATCACAAATAATACAAAGTACTCTACTTGGGCGCAGTAGCGCAGTGGTTAGTGTGCTGGACTACTGTGCGAGGGATCCCAGGTTCGATCAACGGAAAAAACACAAATTACATCTTAAAGTTTTTCTACTACGCCACCTCTCGCGAACGTCTAACAAACATCCGAGAGTATAACTGTCATGAAAAAGCTACTCAGTTCAGCCGTTTGGACTCGGCATATAATTGTAGGTCCCTTCCATTCGTCCCAAAAATAGAAACTCACACAAAACGAATGGTTGCTAGAAGATAGGTCTAGGGTGTCTACCCGCCTGTTGTGCAACCTATTTATTTTTTTTTCTACTCTATACTTGCAAATCGCTGTTGCTTTCACTGAAAAAGGGCAATTGAGTGGTAAGGCTTTGTAGCGATTTTCATAGTCCTATTTGCCTTGACGGGATTTGACAATGAAACAGCGAACTCTACGAGCCATACAGCGGCTGTGCGAATACCCTTTGGCATCGCACTGATCTCACATAAACATCCGACGGATGACCTTGCGGATAATTTTAAGGAAAAATTTTGTTAAAGTCAGCAAATGCTTTCCAGAGACTACATACAAGTCGGTTATTATTGGCTCACACGCTAATTCAAAAATCAAAATCGCTTTTTTTTTTAGAAATTGATGACGACACGTGTCCATTTCCACCGCGCCATGACTTCGTCAATAAATGAAATATTATAGTTTCTGCAATGCAGAATCCCTCGAATAATTCAAGAGCAACATTTGCATCCATTTGCAGTCACGGCCTGGGTATTGTATTTTAGCTGGGAAGGTGTTTCCTTTTTAAAAAGACACAAATTGAAACTTTGCCCTAAAGCAAATTGCCCTATGGCAATTCAATAGGTAAATAGGGACGAATATTGAACATTTTGTATGTTCACATGTCTGAGATACTTATCCGAAGTCCTAACTTATTTTACACAAAATTATGGCTACCTACTTCTATAATGGTTAGCGTTAGATATAGATACTATTTGACTATTCTGCGAGAAATTTTGTCCAAGGCAAATGATCTATAAAGAAATTAAGACGATTGACTGGGTCGCTCCAGACTTCTTGCTGATCTTCAATTAAGAAACTTGAACAAAGGGGATGATCAATTTAATCAAAAATGCTGGAGTGTTGCAAACATCAAAATTGTGGTCACCTATAATAAACATCCTAAAGGATATAAAGTTGCATTATTAACATCAGCTGCGTGCACCAGCATCTGCAAGAAAAAAAGCCAGACGTCCTAGTTTTAACCGAGATCCGAGACTCAAATAAACTCAAACACTGACTACGCATATCTTCGCTGTCCAGGATACGAACTACTTCCTCGTTTTCGATATAAGGGGGGACTATGTGTGTTTGCTCGAACAGATCTGGCCATGTGAAAGAAAGGAAGAGATGGAACCTGCGGATTTCGACATAATATGGTTAAAGGTCGTCCTACAAAGGTGTACCAAATTCTTTCGCTGCCTGTACCGCTCGCCAATCTCACTCATTCGCCCACGCGAATTCCAGACAATACATCAAATTACGGGAACACTCTCGATCTATTTCTCACAACAGAACCAGAAAATTAAAAAATAAATATATCTGCTTCCATAAGGAATTTGGATCATGCTCTAATAAATGCTATCCTCTCTATACCGACACCAATACGAGCGAACCAGGATCGCCATCGTTCGATTTGGAATTATAGTAAATCTAACTGGGACGAGCTGCATAATTTCTTGGCTTCGTTGCCATGGGCTGATATGTGCTTTAGCGATACCGATGTCAATATGTGCGTAAAAGCCGTAACTGAAATGATTTTAATCAAACGTCTTCATATGTCGTACTCCCAGAAGACGTTTCCTTCGTGCTGGAAGACCGACCGCTCGCACTCAACTTATTTCAAAGAAAGGGAAGAAATGTCTGCCACAAAACTATCGTCCAATAGCGTTGCTTTCAATGCTCTCAAAAGTAATGGAAAAGGCAATAAATATAGAAATATTCAAATGCCTAGAAGGCCACCGATTAATAAGCGACAGGCAATACGGATTTCGGAGCTGACGTTCCACTGGAGACCTGTTAAGCTAAGCTACGTAACGCACTTATGGACGCAGTTGAACAACACGGGGAATCCAGAGCCGTAGCCTTGGACATATCAAAGGCATTTGACCAAGTCTGGCATAGAGCCCTTAAGCCCTTAACGGCTTATAAATTACCACACAACTCTGCGGATGGAGGCAACATTTTCTACTGGCTAAATTCACTAAACTAATATAATGTTACTCAAATTTTAAAACAAATGTTCCGTTTACCTATTTTGTTTCTGTTTCATAGTCAAAATCTCTGATAAACTATCCGGTAGAAAAATTTATCAGGCACATTTTTAAGTGAATTGTGTTGTTCTATATTTGGTAATTTAGCATGGACAAATTCATTCATTATCCATTAAGTGGATCGTGGGTGTAGGTTGCTCAAATCCAAGTGGACCCACCATAGTCTTGATTCTCCGCCATCGACTCTAAATCATAAAGGGCAATCCCCATACGGGTAGAGGTGCACCGAGAGAAAAATAGAGTAGTAGTAAGCAAAAACACGCTTAAATTAATCAATTTCAAACTCATATTCATCGCTATCCGATCTGTGCTTAAATCAAGAACGTCATTCTGAAACTAGTAATACGCCGTCCTTACATCTAGAAATCGCGTGATTAATTTAAGAACTTTTATAGTAACTACACGTTCTTAAATTTATAATGAATTTTCTTATTCCTAAAACGTAGTTTTATTGAATTAAAGACTATGTGCTTATATTAAAACACCAGACGTTCTTAAATTGATCATGATTTTGATTATTATTATGACATTTTGCTATTTATTTTAGAACGCTCTTACTTAGTTTAAGTATAAACTATGTAAGATTAATTAATCTGACGTTCTCAAGCTAATAATTATATTTCTCATTACTATTATGGAGCATTATTGTTTGAAGAGGCACGTTCTTAATACTAACCTTTTTTAACTAGACCTGCTATAGAAATGTTAAAAAAAACACACAATAATTTGTTAAACAATTTTATTTTTTTAAACATAACAATTAAAATACATAAAAAAAACAACAAGTGGTACTTGACTGACTGGCCGTCAGTGTTTTGTCCCTGCTCTTTATCTGCAGCCAGGCACTCATCTTGAATGTTGTCGTCCTCGTCGATATTGTGCTAAAAATGAGCAATATAATAAAATTAGATACTTTTTTATTCAAAAAATTTTGGTATACTTACCTCTTTCTTCTGCCACAGAAATAATTTTTTACGGAATTAATTTTAAGGGATACCGACGCGACGCGACCGAACACTATGTAAACAAAGACAGAATGAGCTCCAGAGATCGAATGCAATTAAAATTTAGCTGCCAACACGTTTCATTCTTAAATGTTAAAATTCCATACTTGGCTTAATTCAACGCACTCTTAACTTACTCATAAATGGGATAACTTTGATACACAAAATGTTACTTTTACTCTTAACATAGATAAAATAAGAACGTGGGTGTAGTAGTGAGATCAAATCGAGTAGACGGAATTTTATTTACTCTGCGTCTCCTTATTACACTAGAATCACAAAGCAAACTGGTTCACATGTCTTACATTGAGTACACTTTTTCTTAATGTGACTTCTTCAGAATTGTTTTTACTCTGCGCATTCTTAGATTGAGAATGTACGAAATGTAATTGCTAACCAAACTGAGTAAACATGAAAGTGTGCAAGAGTAATATTTACTCCAAAAGCGCTTAATTCAAGTAGGCAATACATGTCGAAAACTTAATCTGCCTGTAACGCTTTTAATTCTTAATTTGAACCTATACGTTTTTAGAGTAAGAATCACTAGGTTACTTTAACTTCGCAAGTTCTTAAATTAAAATGTTTTTGATTGAAATAAGGGAAATCTATTTTAAAGTAAGCATTTTGTAAAAATAATGTGTGTGTTCTAGAGTTAATCTTAAAAGTACTTAAATTCGAGTCGTGGATTTTCTATCAGTGGATATTATCGATCTAACCATCTCATCCTGGGTCTTTCTAGAAGACGCCTGACTGATGGTACGGATTCCATAGTACGTCTTGGAATCCTGGTTGAGGACGTGCATTTAACATGAACCACTGAAGCATGGATTGTCCCGAACAGAAAAGTAGCTGCTCGACATTGAGTTCCTCACGTATTCTGGTGTTTCCAATACGATCTCTATGGGTCACACCGCGATCTTATTCTTTGGGTCATGAATGAAAAGGAGATTAGACAAAATGCACCCCTGGCAAATTCCGACGCCCAGAGTGAAAGGTATTCAGTGAGCATGGATAAAGTTAAACGAAATAGTAAAAATTCAGAAATCTTCATCGTCGAGGATTTTTCAAAATACTCTGTTCCTACGGGTCCGTGTAATTTGGTTGTTATATTCATCAAATTCGTCATCTAAGATTTCAAATAAACTATATTTTTTCCAGCCACTTCAAAAAAATATTTTGTTTATCTTCCAGATAGAGGCTGTAGTATCTTGAAATACTGTAAAAATTGTCAGAATTTTAGTGTATGCTCGCACTGTATTAAATGTCAGATTTAATAAAATAAAACTCACTTTATACGAGACTACAGAACCAGAAAGATGTCATTTATTCAAGACACTACAGAGGCTTTAACAGTCACTTCAACCGGCTGATAGACTATCCGAAACCTTTGAAAGCCAAATTTTATACCACAAAAAGAGAGAATCTTGAAGATTTCAGACTGCACTTTTGGCAACCTGCGGCTAAAGAAAAATACGTGTATCACTTTATCGCAATCCGTCAAATAATAAAGGCAATTACACGAGTTCATATAGGACAGCCATTCCGAAAAGAGGTTATACAAAGATTAAGTGGTAAAAGCTCGAGTATTCCGCGGAGCTATTTGAATTCTGCCGGAAGTATAAATAAAGAAATTCTTAAGCTTCTTAAAATTCACTTTTTATTTTTTCAAAAATATTGTGTTATCTACTCAAACATATATCTATTAAAAGAATTTTTGTTAATTTAAAGTCTTTTTGAAAATTGTCGCCACTATATCTGTAACTGGCCCGCCAATGTCAAGTTTGCTCCCCCTCGTAGCCTTTTACCTTGACAATATATACGATTGGGCACCTACTTAAATTTAAAAGACACTGGGCCTTATCAATACTCACTCTTAACCTTCAACTTTGGTTCAATATTTTGACGGTCACAAAGATAATTTTATATGAACATTTTTGCAATTACATATGAGTTCGTAAAAGTTAGCCTGGGGTGGATACTAAAAATTAGTCCCGCGCACTGTCAAAATCTGCTCTAATTGCAGTATAATAGTTTCTAAATTGACAACTAAATGACTAATCGAAGACTACCCAAAGAGTCGACACACAACTTGGAGTACCTACATATCTATACCCAACCCGGTCATATGACAATAATTGACACTTCTGTCTGCCATTTTTCGTGTGAGTGTATCTATGTGGTTTTTTTTTTTTTTAATTTTTATACTCGATATATCCAGATCAGATTTTCTAATCTTCTCAAACTATAGCTGTCTAAACACAAACACCCTACTTAACAAATAATAAGAATCCGATACCCAGTTACCTACCTAACCCATACCTATCTACAAGGCTAACTTATAAAAATAAAATATTCTAAATTTAGAAGAAAACATGTGCTTAAGTACTTAAGTTAGATAAATTAACATTATAACCGATATTTGTATTGTTTAAGCTCCATCGAAAAACAAATATCGATCGATAACTTATTGGGTCTACCTATTTCCGAAAAAAATTATATTCGCAGAATAAGCAAATATGTGTGGCTATCTCTTATCAACACCCAATCAATTAAAATAAACTAAGCTACCTATACATATTTTGTTTTTACACTCTAGCTGGGGTATTTCCCTATAACTGAATTCGAAAACCGTCTTTCACAGCTTTTTCTGAGAAAAATAGGTTAGTGGTCACATCTCAATGGGTAGCCAATCAATTCATACCACCGATCACTTGATGTTATTGGAAAAACACTTAAATTGGCAACTTTTTCAACAAGAAAAAAAAACAAATTCATATGAATCACCAACAAATTCCCTCATATTTTTATAGAAAAAGGCTCTTATCAATTTGAACTACAAGTAGGTAGGTAGGTATCATCTACCCAACCTGTTGACTTACAAAAAAAAAATTGTAGGAAATACGATTATTTTTGTGTTGTAGGTATGATTGTCCTTATCAGTCACAAAATACTTATACAGACAGCGGATGTTGTTGATCGCGTTCTTTTCGATTATTTTTTATTTAAATTTTTCTATTTTCTTCGCATTTCGCCCAACATACGCCAACACTGGCACTTTTATCTAAGTGGAGTAGAACGCTTACAATCGATTGTGTAAATATTTGCCATAACCGTCCGCAGCTTAAATCAAAAGAAAACCACACGTAGATACAATTTCCGTCTCAGAGATACCTACGCATTTAACTATTTATCATGAAAACTAATCAGAAAATCGATCACAGAAATTATGTGCAAACACACATACATTCTGATAAGAACGATCGCGCACACACAGGTTGGAATGGAATGTTTACCTGATTCTTCAATTAACAGGTTACAGATATCAGTGATATTTCTCAATTGCGTTGAATTATCTTCAATATGTATGGAAGGGGAGGTTAATATCCTGGTAATAGAGTCACCGATCCTCACTGAGGTTTAATATACTTTTTTGTGTATTGAAATTTTTCACTGAATTTTGTACGTACACACAGATACTTTTTAACGTCACAAATTAGATTTTGGTTGTATCCTTTTTTTATTTTGTATTTGCAATTTGTTTACCCGTCGGCGAAATCACAATAATACGAACGATTCACAATAAAAATAACACGTTTTTAAGTAAAAAAAAAATATCGCGCGCAATAATAGAATTTTTTTTGTGTATAGATATGTTCACTTCGCTCGGCGATCGTTCAACTCGTTTGAAACGTCGTTAACCCGTGAAACTCATCGAGTGCGCATCTACCGCAAGACTACGAGCACTTGCCGCTAACAAAATCCAAAAAAGGGTTGCGCCACCACCATCATCACATTGATCTACGCGCGATCACGTCAAACAGTTGTCTCGCTCGGTATGCAAAAACCGATAAGAAGAAGAAACAAAAAACCGTATCTATGGAGTAGAGTTGCGGCGAAAATCCGTTGTGGTAGCACCTTAATGTTAGGCTCCCCCCGAATATGAATCAACCGATCGCGTGTGTATCTATGATGAATAAGCAAGTAGCTAACGTAGGCACAATGTGGTTGATGGTTGTGTATGTGAAATGCGCAGCGAATAAAAAAGTATCTACCGTGCAGCGAACCACAGTCAACTGATCATGAATCATGATCGCGATCGTGCACTTGTGTATGGTTGTGTATCCCCATCCCCACTACGCGCAGAGATTGAGTGGGATAGGAAAAAAGTGCAGTTCTACGACTGGTTGGGTCACATTTGGAGATGTGGAGTTAGAAAAGCAATAAAAACTGTGGGTCTTGTCCAATGGGAAGTGGTGGAAAAAGTTGTCTTCTGGTAGTGTGCGTGAGGGGGTGGAAATACCAGTTTTTATGCGATCATTTACCGCAGCTCGTTTTTGAATACAGATGAAGGTTTATGGTAATTTAATTAGAAGGCGTGGTGTTGGGCGAAATCAGTGCCCAATGGTAAGATTGTGGATTTGATGTGGATGTATATGGTTCGATTGGGCAAGTGTAGTGGTTTGTGGATCGTGTGCATTTGGTGATACAGGCAGTTGGGGATTTTTTTTGTACCTTTGCAGAGGGAATTCGCCCTTTTAAAGCGAAGTCGTGGAAATGAATTTGTGGAGAATTTTTTGCTTGAAAGAATACGGGTAAGGAAGGAGATGTGCATCTGTGAATTGTATGCAAATGAAAAAATCAGACAATCGCTGATTCCGTAAAATTTTTGATGAGGGCAATGATTTGAATTTCGTATTCAAAATCAGATCGCAGACATAGGTATACCAATTCCATTCGTTCACATCAGAATCCAGTTTTAACCAATTGCATTTTTGTGCCCGGCAACTTAATTTAAAGTCGGCTCTGTCATCAATCTACATAGGCATATACAATCTGAACCAACCGAAACTGTGCAATGTGACCAGGTTGACGGTAAAGAAACTCATCATGAAAAATGTAATCCAAACCACCCCAATCAAAGGCAATCAAAGACGAGGAAGTTCTTATTCCAAGAATTCCGATGGTACAGAATGGAATCGACACGAGTGCAACTAATCCACCAAATACAACATAATTAAAAAAAAAAGTTGGTAGTGCAACAATGCTATGCGAATCTTTTCGATTTGCTTCAATAAAGCAAATGCCTTGGTGACATATAATTTACATTCATTTCAATGTAAAGGGTGTCCCATACTTCACGCAAAATTTAAATTTAGCGCCATTTAATATACGCCAACGGTTAAAAAGATAACAATGTGACAGGTGACAGTTATTAGTAAAAATGAAGCGCTTTACGAAAGAACAACGAGAAATATTTTAGAAATAATGAAGGTTTGTTTGTCGGTTAGAGTCCGCAATTTTCAAACAAAATCATCTTCAGTGATAAAGCTCATTTCCATCTTGATGGCTTCGTTAATCGTCAGAATTGTCGCATTTAGGGTTCACAAAACCCACAAGTAATTGTTGAGAGACATATGCATCCACAATGCGTGACTGTTTGTCGCGGATTTTGGGCTGGAGGCATTATCGGACCATACTTCTTTGAAAATGCGGTTGGTCAGGCAGTAACAATGAATGGTGTTCGTTATCATGACATGATAACCCAGTTTTTAGTGCCTAAATTACAAGATATGGATGTGACCAACATGTGGTTTCAACAAGACGGTGTCACATCCCATACAGCCCCAGAGAAACAAATAAATTACTTCATGAGTCATTTCCTAATCATGTAATCGGCCATTTTTGCGATCAGAATTGGGCATCCAGATCTTGCAATTTAACACCATTGGACTTTTTTCTTTGAGGTTTTTGAAGTCAAAGGTCTATGCAAACAAGCCTCCGACCACCAACGCCTTGAAAGGGAAATTTGGGAGGTGTATTAATGAAATTCAGACACATTTATGTTGCAAAACGGTCATAGAAAATTTCAATAAAAGATTACATACTTGCCAGCAAAGCCATTTATCCGATGTTCTATTCCATACATTACAATCTGTGCAATCAAAAAATCAATAAAAAAATGTAAGCTTTCTATTAAAAAATCGGTATTTTCTATCGACATAACATTTTGCGTGTATAATGGGACACCCTTTATTTTAAACACTTTTCATTTTAATTTTTGTACATTTTATTGAACTTAATTATTTTGAGTACATAGTAGACCTATTCATTTATCTTAATAAAAAACTGAATTTATAAATAAAATAAATAAATAAATAGGTGGCGCAACAGGCGGTAGACACCCCTGGCCTAGCTTCTCGCAACCATTCGTTTGTGTGAGTTTCTATTTTTGGGACGAATGGAAGGGACCTAAAATTTTTTTTTGAGTAGCTTTTTCAGGACAGTCATACTCTCGGATGTTTGTCAGACGTTCGCGAGAGGTGGCGCAGTAGGAAAAACCTTAAGATGTAATTTGTGTTTTTCCGGGGATCGAACCTGGGATGGGATCCCTCCCACGGTAGTCCAGCACACTAACTACTGCGCTACTGCGCCCACAAAAACTGAATTGAGTTAATAAGTTAACACAATATTTATGATTATTTCATAATTTGTCCGACTTTCCAAAGTAGGTAACGCTTTGTCAAGTTGATGTGTACAAAATGATACGGTTGTCTGTGCTTTAACAAAGTGTCAAACGCGCGAACGACTGAACGGAGTACATGTTGTGATTCAAGTCCGTTTGTCAACTGTTTTATTCATGAGGCTTAAAGTGAGAGCACATCAATTTTGACAGCAGAAACAATTTCAGCAGCAGTTGCAGAAGTCATAATTAAATAAATTAAAAGCATCGGCATTTGTGAAGGGTGGAAAATACTGGAAAATGTCTTTGTATATCGTCTGAAGCATTTTGACAGCAACATTGGCCCAAAATTAGGTATAGTCGGATAATGTATACACTTTAAAACTATTTAAGTAGGTGACAAAGTCAGTAAAATCACAGAATGTACGTCATTTGTCATTATGGATAACCATCCGCCATCTGTCATTTTTAAAAAAAAAATTCGATGTTTAAGAAGAGGATGACGATTTTGTCTCTTTTAAAGGCAATAGCTATTACAAACGCTAAACTCTATATAAAACAAAAAACAATACAATTTGCTTAAAGAGCTGACGAGGATATTTATTTTCAACCATTTTATACCTTTATGTGAAAGTCTTTAAATCAAACAAAATATTTTGCATTTTTTCTTCTTCAATTATCCATTATAAAAAATACGTTCTTCGAATCACTAGGTACTTCGAATAGCTATATTTTTAACTTTCTCGTATACGTAGTAAGAGAAAGATATGTACATATTGTTTTCGTACAAAATTTCGAACTCGAGATTTTGATCAATTCTGATATTACGATGATAGGGGAACTCAAAAAAGTGGGTCTCGCAATTCTGTCCGTCCGTATGTCTGTCTGTCCCACCCATGGGGAATCTAAACGCTTGGACGGATTTGCTTCAAACTTCGTATTTAGAGATTGTGGGCTTCCCGCTAGGGACGTTTTTTTTTTATTCTAGCCCTAATATTAACGGTACCTCCCATATAAAAATTTTACGAAATATGACGAAATATGCCTAAATTTAGATTTTTTCGAAAACGGCTTTAACGATTTGAACCAAAATTTATCGTTGAGTTAATGTAGGCATGCTGCATGACTGCATACCCAGTTTTTCGCTAAAAAGTCCAGCAACGGCAGTTTTGAAAATTAGTTTTTTTTCGAAAACGATTTTTAGAAAAAATTATTTTTAAGGTACTATTATCATTCTTAACTTGATAGCAAACTCAGTTTTTCCCTAAAAAGACTGCGTCCTTTGATATCCACCCAAATCCCTAAAAATAGTACTTTAAGAAACTGCTCATATCTCTAAAACGCCATTTTCGATTATGATAAAAATGTTACTGTCAGGTAATGCTTAAATCCATAGTAATACCGTTTGCTCAGTTTTGAGATAAACAGTTGAAAAACAATGTTTTTTGAACCATGAATGCGTCCTTCCCAGTCGCTAAAAACGGTACTTTAAAAACTACACATATCTCAAAATGTAACTGCTAGGTAATGTTTACATCCTGAAGAATACGTCGTATTCAGTTTTCAGCTAAACAGTTTAATAACAGTGCTTTTCGAATCCAAATTGTTACATTTGTTAGCATAATTTTACAAAAAACTGCTCTAACGATTTTGATCAAAATACATATTTAAGACAACATAAGCATTCTAAACATGATCACGTACTTAGTTTTTCTCAGAAAACTCGAATATTGTCGTTTTATGAATATTTCTCAAAAATTACTACCCAAATCCCGACCATTGAGACCATTTTTTAAATACAATAATATTCAAAAATGAGAATTCATTGCCTCCTTGCCTCCTTCAAGTCGTCGACTGAGAATTACATAGTTCTATGTAGAAGACCGACACTAGTGTCAGTTTGGGGTGAATTTTGAAAGCAAGTAATGATGTGTTGTAGTTAATACGTACATAATGTCTATGTAGTATGTATTGCGTGCTTAGTTAACAAGGGTTCAGTTACTAAACCTACGTAAGATGTACGTAAGTATAAATAATTTTAAACGTAAAATTTGTTGAAATGACTCTGAGATTTTGCGAGATTCGCAATAAACGAGAAAGTTTCGTGCGACCCAGTCGTGGACATTTTTTATATACGTAGGTATGTACTCCAAAAATGCCATATTTTTTTTAAATATTTCTCAAAATAGTGTTTCCCAAACTGTGTTCGGTTTCTCAAACTGCAGTTGTATGGGTTTATATTGCAAACAGTCTAATGGTGGCATTAGTTGTATGTCTAAACTAGGTTAGAAAGTGCTTATAATTAAAGGACGGCCTTAAAGTAAGAGTTTTGTTACTTATGGTAGATATATTTTAACTTTCCTTCACAGACGATAACTATTGTGCCATTGAGCTTAGGATTTAGGTCTAACATTGTTATAATGTGTAACAACGCATAAGCCATTAAAAATCAGTGGTTCCAAAAGTCTGCTTCGATTCGTCCCAAAAATTCAACCCAAATAATCGAATGGTTGTGAAAACTTAGGTCTATTATGATCCTTTAGCACTGTAGCATACATTCACTAATAGCTATACTCAGCCTTGGATTTACCCTTAGGCCAACTAGGCCCGGGCCTAGGGCATCACGACAGATGGGGCACCATGAAAACTGCATGACGATCCTTCCAATTCTTACTATTCTTCATCACTTAAACCTTCTGTCAACTATGAGGCCTAGCCAGCCACTTCTGACTGATGGGAGTTTTCTTTAAAACATAATGCCAATAGCTTCTTGAATGAAAGTTCAGGATAGGGTCAACGAAAATATTTTATGTGATTTGATCATTTTTTGTTTTTTAATGTACTCGTTGGCTGGCCAGACCTTTCTAATTTTTGAACCGAGTTTTCTCTAAGAAACAATGGCCACAGCTTTTTGAAATTCCATGATAGTCAACACGAATATGTTCTGTGGTTTGGTAATCCGTAGGTCATGTCGTTGGTAACACTGCAGATAGAAGAGCGAATGAAGAATCCGGGGGTATAAAAAAGGAAATAAGTTCTCTTATATTTTCTGGTTTGTCACTTTTATTTTTATGCAAAATGTGTGCATCAGATCTCACCAGATCTTATGGTTGACGGGATAATATAAAAAGCTATAATTGACAGAAGGGTTAAAACAAAACTTCACCAAATTCTTCTAAATATTTAAATACAGATTAATGTCTTAGGCATTCATAATAATACCTATATACATTTTTACATAGTTTGCTGTTCCTTGCTTGCAGTTTTCGTTTGGTTTTTTTTTTATATATAAATAGACATAAACTATGCGACTATGCTGGATCTAACCGCAATTTCTGAATATATTTTTTAATATCTATCACTGTACCCCAAAAATGCTACAGTTCGCATTTCGTTCGCTTCGAATTCCCCGGAAGAAGGTTGTGTTCGCCGGCGAGTTCATCTGAGAATCCCAAGTGACACCTCACATATATGTACATAAAAATTAAAACCTAAAATGTTTGTCGTCGATTCACGCCTTAATGCATTTACCGTTTTTAACCAAACTTTCACACATCCAAGTTTGGTAAAATTGGACCGAGGGGCGTGGCACCGCCCATACAAAAAAACATTCAAAATCTTATATCTCGGAAACTACCAAATCGATTGAGCTCAAACTTACAGATGATCTTAGTTATTGGCCCTGGAGTGGTCCTGTGAAGTTTGGTCAAAATTGGATAAAGGGACGTGGATTCTCCCACACAAAACAAAAAAACATTCAATAATAAATAAAAGAAATATAAAATAGGACACCATTTGTTGTAAAGGCCTAGGGCCCAAAAATTGTAAATCCGGCGCTGGCTATACAAAAATGATTGGCCATCTAGTTAAAAAGATCTTGTATAAGGAATTTCCACAGCCAATAATAGCCTACAGTTCCATTCACGAAGAAAAGAATTCAAAATTTAATAAATATTCAATGACACATTGAGTACTCCGACAAAGTCAAGTGTCTTGGATTGATCCTTGGTAAAAGGCTAGGTTAGAACTTCCATATTAACAAAAAAATTCAAGAAGGAACCAATGCTTTTTGGGTCTGCCGCCGCATACATGGCATCAGACGGTTAACAGATTGGGGGCTTTATTGTATTTTGGGCTACCTTTTTGCTTTAAAGACGATAGAAATTTCAGCCATGGGCGCCCAACACAATTTAGGGCTATATATCGTATTATAAATGTTGTCTTAAGTTTGTTTGTCTTACTCTTTCAAAACTTTTAAAACTTGGCAGCACTCTTGCAGTCAAGTAACATCGAACAGTCGTTCAACTTGCACGCACTCTAATTTATTTTGCAGGCCTTTTGATTTGACACAAGCCAAAATAATGAACATTTTTGGGCTTACGTGTTATCTAACGTAAGAACGGGTGCAATCAACGGAGTTAAGTTTATTTGCAATCCAAATACTAACACAAGAACCGAATTACTTTCAACGATTTTTGGGCTTCTTTCTGGGCAACGATATTGGGCTACATTTTTTTTAAGGTTTGACACTGAATTTTCACAGTCATGGTTAGGCCCATCATTCATGACATACGCTTTGTGTATATGGGTTTTTCCGAACCTATGCGGACATGACCCACCGCGGCTACAAACGCCTTAATAGTACCGATACCCCTCCATATTATATGATAAAAGTCGCAATACACAGATCAGCAAGTTTGACACAGACCAAAAGAGTTAAATATTAGCGAACATCCTGAACTACTGGAACTACTTTCAGAACTTCCCGAGCTTGACATGATCTTTGCATTCACAGATTACAATCTTCTCCACCGAGATTACAAACAGAGAAGCATCGGTTAGTAATAACCTTACCTAACCATATATTCACGGACAATCAAACCAGCTACAAAAATCTTAGCTCACCCATTATTGACTCCAAATCAGTACAGCACTGCTCCCCTCCATACACTTAGTGACAGGAACAAAGCCTGAGTATGGTGGGTCCCCGTCCCCGCTCATGAGGGAATTAAAGGAAACCAAAAAGCTGTTGAACTTGCCTTGCCAGCATAGAACTTGCGCAATCCCCAAAGCTGTAAATTCGGCTATAAAAAGCTGGGAACCTAACAAGTGTATATCTTATAGGAAGAAAATTATGCCATATCTTAGACAGCCGAAAAAAGCTATTCAGCCTTTTAAAACCAATATGCGAAAAATATACTAAATTAATAAAAATGTTTTCGAAATTATTTAGGCCAAAATTAACATTTAAAAAACTGAATAACTTGGTCGTATGAAGCATTTTCCGTTCACTTCTGACAATCATCCGAAGGTATAGATACCCTAAGAAAGTTTATCAATGCCACTCGTTCGGAATAGGCATCGAATTGAAAGTCCCTTCCATTTGTCCCGAAGATATAGCCTTTTCCTGTACGAATACGACTCTGCTGTGCCAACTATTTTTTGATTGTTTTTTTTTTACCCTCGAAACCGTTTTTGGACTTTCCGATATAGGGACAGGCTATAAAGAGCACAGTTCCACTTCCTTGTTCAAACAAAACACCTTACTCGGATTAATTTGATTCCAAAGAACCGATCAAGCAATTACCCTCAAATGGCGCAATCTTATAAGTTCACTGCTCCCAGTGGGGCCAAAATACATTCCATTCCCTTAAAGAATTTATTTAAATTTCCATGCCATCGAACGCTTGATGACTTTGACAGGCTACAATCGTTTCATGGAAAAGATCCACCGTGCTCCACTCTCATCCCATATGCGCACAGGTAGCCAGCACCAGATTCCAGTTCATCATTTGCAATCTTTGAGCATTCAAATCGAGTACGGACATAGAATGCAACCCATTTGGATCATTAAAGGAGTATTATTCTGTATCCTCAGTCTGTCGATGCTGCAGCAGCTGCAATTACTCCGAAGTGATGCCACCAGAGTTGAATAATTGCTACCAGATAACTCCAAGGTGGGGTATCCGGTAATCCTATATAAAGATTCAACTCCAGTCCGGGCGAACAACTGACGTAATGGTATTCCCCAGGAATAATCGAATACTTTCATATTGTCTCGGGCTGTCTCCTCGACTGTCGTCCGGTGCGACAGTCGGTTGAAGATCAAAGCCGTCAGGGTATTTTGTTTAATTGGACAATTTGGGTCTAGAGGCGAACAATACCCTCCGACTTGGCATTGTCAAGGATATTGCGTCGTGTGGTATCGCCTGCTATACTGGGAGACTAATTGTGCAATTTTCCAATAAGATGGGCCCGTATACGAGAGCGCATCAGAAAGGCAAATCGTGGTTCATGCTAATTCCTGACTGTGCCGTGTCTTCACTTGGCCGCCGCTTGGAACAATAGAAATGTTTTGATTCGATGCATAGTGTCTCCATATTAAGACATAATGACGCTGGCCGAAATTTCTGCCTGCTAACATTTATGGTCGATGAGATGTTGGCAATTTGTATGCCAGGCTATGGGTTAGTACAGGTTTAGGGTGTCTTTGGAGTGCCTATGTTCAGTATAGGTTGTCGTCTGCTATAGTCCATGGCTTATGAATATTCTGATCATATTTTTCTCGAATGCCAGGCATTCTCATGTTGCATCCTTTCATTGATCAGCAATTTACCTCGGAAATGTTTGCTTATTTAAGGCTTCAAGGAAATGCACACGTATAGAGGGATGCCCCTCGCTTGGTATGCCGGCTGATAGCAATTCTGTGGTAATAGCTGGGTAGCTTCGGGCTGAATTCAAATTTAAATTGCGGATACAAGAGCATAAAGAAGTTAATCTCGCGGCATAGTCTTTTCATGAAGTTAGTTATTCAATCGTAATTAGCTGAGTATTAGCCCCGGCGGGGCTTTGGTCACAAGCTATGACTCTATTATTAACTCGATTTTAATGTGGACTGCGCGAACTCGCCAATCACCCTTGCAAAAAGATACGAACTGCGATCTTGACACAATCACCCTTATTCCCATTGGCGTTTGTCGTATACGACTCATGTGTAGTGTCGTTGTAAAAACGATATTAAGATTTTTTTTCGAACTTTTGTTAACGATTTTGCTTCATTTTCTATGTGTTCACTGTAATTTCAAAAAGTTTTGCTTAAAAAAGTTACAAACACTGACTTAAAACCGAAATGAAATATTAGGCGTTTACGATAAACGCCAACGGGAATAGGGGTGAATACGTCTGACTCACTTGACGAGCTGCAATGTACAGACCTACACTATATGACACCTTTGAGCAGGAGGGATTTCCCTGCTTAATGAAGCTATACCTGGTTTGCATGTTAACAGTAAAGACACCGCCTAAGGTCCATACCATATTAAATCCCAAAAAAAACAACGACTGTCTTCCGTAAATTTGAATTAGTAACATTTTGATCAATGTCCAAGAACTGCAGGGTCTTACGTTACTCGTATGTTTGGTTAGTGTATTGGGGGCAGATACTCCATGCTATACACTCAGGTTAAGAATTTTGTCCCTGATTTGTTAAATATCTTTAGAGGGGCATATCAAGTTGATTGTATCTTCAATAACTCCCTCGCCATAAAAGGCCCAGAGTTCACAGTTTGTTTATGTTTAGAACGCTCGACTTTTTAAAAAATAACATTTCAATTCGTCGAATTTTTTGATTGCCCATAAAACCTTCATATTTAACAAAGAATGGAAAAAAACTAAATTTATAAAGTCAACTATTTTTGGTCGTCAATTTGTACACTAAAATGTATTGGCTTATAGGGAGATATGCATGCATCTCTGTCAAATTACAATAAGTTATTGCTATACCAGCAAGTTCTAAAACCAGTATGGACCTACGGGATCCAGTTGTGGGCATGTACATGCCAAACAAATTTGCAAAAAATTCAAGTTTTCCAAAATAAAGTACTAAGGAACATAGTTAATGCTCCTTGGTACATACGCAACGCTGATCTACATAGAGATCTTCACATTGAAATGGTTGAGCAAGAAGTTAAAAAAGTTGCCCGAAGGCATAAAAGTAGACTTCTTAACCATGTTAACATAGAAATAACAAAAATTTGAATTACTGACAATGTAATCAGGAGATTAAGGCGGGTAAAATTGATCTTAGCTAAGTCCAAGAAAGTAGGTAATATTTGCAGTTAAAAAAGTATAGAAATCCGGCAATCGTCGGATTTATCCTCTGAATTTTTTAAAATGAATCAAAAATAAATTGCCGATTAGTCGAACGACTAGGTGCAATCAATTCGGGATGACGAAAGTCAGTTCCCTTGAGAGTTTTTTTTTTAGATCGGGTAAAAGTCCCTCACTATTGCAGAAGCATCACTCGCGCAATAGCTTGCAATGTCTTTCGATGTTTTTTACTTCCAGCGAATTCCCGTTAAAAATTTGTACTCTTCCCCAAAAGAAAGCAGCTCAAATGAAGACTCACCACATTCAAAAAAAAAAGGTTGGTCAAGTGCGAGTGGCACTCGCGCAACAAAGATTCCGTACATAAGAGCATCAGCTGTTAGTTCATAAAAATGAGTATACCTACATAGTTAAGGTACAGTTTCCTGAACGTCAGTTTAAATAAACTAATAAAACTAATTTTTTTCACCGAAATAATAATTACTATAGACTATACAAAACCCGTCGAGGTATTGTTACCATCCGCATTTGTCGTTTAACTAGAGGCTATACCAGTGATGGGATTTCTACCACTTTTTGCTCAACCCAAAATTCTACCACCTTCAAATCCAAATCTGACACTTTTCCAAATAACGCAAATAATAGCAAGTACCCACACACTATAAGACTTATTTTCCATCATGCCCGCTTAGAAATCGAGCGGTTGAAACATTTTTTGGAACCTGTTGATATATGAACTCAGGGGCGTAGCGATAGTTCGAGCCGTGGTAGTGACTTTCATTGAAATGCCGACTTATTTTAGGAACTTGCCGACTGTATATAAATCATGAATATCGGCCCAGTGGTTATCGAGTTATAACGTCTTTGAGTTTGACCCCATAAAATATTTTTTTTTTTGCATGGGAGGCACCGGTCCCCTTTGTCCAATTTCGACCAATTTTCACAGAAACCTAATACCTAACCAGAATACCTACCTAGATTTACTGAACATTTTAGCTCAATAGGTTCAGTGGTTTTCGAGATATAAGATTTTGAACATTTTTTTCTGTATGGGAGGCGCCACCCCACTTTGTCCAATTTTGACCAATATTCACAGGAACTATTCCGGGCCAATACCTAAGATAGCCTGACGAGTGACGACCCCACCTGCCCTTTTTAAAATCGAATAGAATCTCGGTAAATTTTAAGGAGTTCAGTCGGCAAATTTACCGATGGCGACCGTGCTTTTTAAAATCGAAACTCAGAGAAGGTACATACCTAAAGATAAACAAATACAAATTGAAATTTCCGAAAGATGGAGCCTTTGAAAATGGCGACTTGTAGGCATTGACAAATTTGAAAATCTATGAAAATCCAAACTCACTTCTTACATTTTGTTCCGAGATAATTTTTGAAAATTATTTATCGTTGGCCAATTTTTTTTTAGTTATTCAAGTTAATAAATGTAGCTTTCTCGATTTGCCGACTCTTGAAAAGAGTGGAAGGTTGTCGCTGTTAGCAGAAGAAAAGAGCGCTATTTAATTGTTTTGCAGCATATTTTAAAGATCTACCACTTTTTGGTTTTCCAATATACCACCTTTTGCCTACTCTCAAGTCCCAACACTGGGCAATACCCTACACCTGATGTTGTGTGCAAATTTCAGCCTTCTACGTCGATTAGTTTTTGAGAAGACCTAGGTAATAAGGTTCCGTTTTGTCCCTATGGGAACGCAAACTTAAAAAGTGTTCAGTGAGACGTTTTCTAATAAATAATAAAGTGTAGGACTGGATCCCACGAAACGTGGACTTTTTTGGACTAAAAAAACGCGCGAGCAAAAACGCGTCGAGGATTTTTTTCTGTTTCAAAAGCAGACTGATATCTTCCTCCTACGAAAAGATAGAAGATGTCGGTTTTATCAGTGTAGCCTAATAAATTCAGATGAGGCTTATGGTAACCATTATTTTTATTTTTTCCAAAATGATCAAATGAAGCTTTTAAGGCTGTGTATACTCGCTGAGTGCCAGTAGGGATCGAGCTGATCTTATGAGTGTTGTGCAAGGGCCAAATCACCTAAAATAAAAACGATCGAAAGATATCCTTTTCTCTCTCTCACTCTGTCATATCTGTGACCATAGGCAGATGTCGTTCGATCGTCTTAATTTTACGTGATCTCTCCCGAGGTGTTTTTGCCGAAGAATATTCCTTTAAAGAAAAAGAAGGCGGCGGCTTACAGCGCAAAATTCTTCAACGTGGCATTCGTGGATTAATAATTCATATGCACCGGGCGGGTGCGTTTTTTAAAATAACTCATACCAAACCCTCAACGCAGTAGCGCAGTGGTTAGTGTGCTGGACTACTGTGCGAGGGATCCCAGGTTCGATTCCCGGAAAAACACAAATTACATCTTAAAGTTTTTTCTACTGCGCCACCTCTCGCGAACGTCTGACAAACATCCGAGAGTATGACTGTCATGAAAAAGCTTCTCAATTCAGCCGTTCGGACTCGGCATAAAATTGTAGGTCCCTTCCATTCGTCCCAAAAATAGAAACTCACACAAAACGAATGGTTGCGAGAAGCTAGGCCTTGGGTGTCACCCGCCTGTTGCGCCACCCATTTATTATTTATTATAAACCCTCAACACAATAAAAGAAAGACCGATAATAACATTGCATTGAGGGTAACCCATCAGCTTGAGTTGATGTTCGATTACACTCGAAGTCCATAATGTACTTACTTTACTTTAGATGGTGCTCACAGTCCGGGGTGGACCACGGCCTCAACCAACAAGCCCCTCCAGCCAGCTCGGTCCCTAGCTGGCTGCCTCCAGTTACGCAGACTAATTGTGCGCGCCACCTGAGGTGGGGTCTTCCTCCACTTCGTTGTCCCTCAGGGTTGGACTCAAAGACTTGTCGGTCAGGTGTGTTGCTGTCCTTACGCTCTACCTGACCCAGCCATCTCAGTCTCTGTATTTTGAGCTTTTTGACTAGGAAGAGTTTTAAATACCTTCAGCCCTTACCTCATATAAGCTTATAATCTTAAGCCCACTTAATTCCATTTGCTGTTCTACAAATGCTTACCTATGGGTTACTTTTTGTAAGACATCAACTGTTGCATTAGAGTTCCTGTGAAACTTAAATCTCTATGAGTCGTATCAATAAATGGCCTTTACTCCTATTTGTGGTTTTTCTAGAAACCGTAGGTTAGGTTAGGTTGAAGTGGCTGCCGGCAAAAGGCCGACACACTTAGACCAATTAGGTCCCTTGTGATACCACATGAATCTATTAAAAAAATCGTCCTAATCGTTGAACCAGTTTGAGATCATTGTAGTAGGAGGCTCCCAAATGGAGTTTCCGTTTTCGGGAGAGTGCCGGACAAGTGCAGAGGAAGTGCTGAATAGATCGACTTATTGGAGACCCTACACTCACATCGAATATGCAACCGTTGGTGCACAGAAGACAAGTCGCTGACCTATGCTTGTTCTATAGGTACTTCCATGGTAGATGTTCCGAGGAACTCAAGGACATTATCCCTCGAAATGCAACTTTTGGGCGCCCCACAAGACAGGCTGCTAATGCTCATGACCATACACTACACTTGACAATCGCGAGGACATCATCTTTCCAAAACTCCTTCTGTTACAGGACAAGCAAACTTTGGAACTCGCTTCCTGGGGATATATTTCCAGAAGACTAAAATTTGCAGCAATTTAAGTGCAGAACTAACATACTTCTGCAAGCATCTCGGGGCGCTGATGAAGCGTTATAGGTTTGCCTTTCCCGGGTGAAGTATTTAAAAAAAAGCAACTTCTACAAAAGTCGTTTGAGAGTACGCCGAGCCTTGTTGCATGCCTACCTATAAGGCAGTGTCCCGTAATGACACCTATTGTGGCGCCGATATGCCTCCTGTCAAGAGGGATCCAATTCTTAGAACATTTGAGATCCAACTTTGGCCAGATCTGTTTTGTCAATAGACATGTCGTGCCACATGTCCACCTAAGGTTTGTTCTTTAGATGGCATCCAGCTTTATTATAAGTTTACACGTAGCGATTGGAATACCTAAAGTACATCTGCTTGGTAAGATACGTAGTATAGTTCCGTGCTTGGCAAGTTCGTCAGCCTTACAGTTACCTGGAATGTCTCTGTGCCCCGGCACCCAGCAGAGGTGAATGGAGAGGCTGATTCCAGGCACTTAATTGCTGCCTGACTATCCGAGAAGAAACCGTAGGTGTGATGCTTTAAATTGAATAGACCTCAGCTTATCTGCCTTATGATTGTAAGTTGAGGATTAGGTACACGACCAGTAGCACCTTAAATAAAGTAAGTCGACTTTGAAAACACTTTTGCAACCTAAAATCTAAACAAATAGGTTCAAGCGTTTATGGGTCATAAAAAAGTCCGAATCCACAAAAAATCACCACTTTAATAAAGATACTTTCGGTCTTCTGGCTTTCTGGCTTTGTCGTAGAATCATCATAGAGCCAGCTTGTCGTTGGGCTGCTTCATGCCACACAGAAAAACAACGCCTAGCCCTACAGCCTAACGAAACTAGGTTCAATCCTAGAACGTTATGAATCCATGCTTGTCGTTGTGAGTAACGAAAACACGCTTGGGATTAGCTGCTAGTGCGACTATAGGACCGCGACTAATCGTAGATCATGACGCAACCAGGCTTGTCATTGGAGGAATCACTCTTGGTCGTATATGGCCTCACGAAACCAGGGTTAGTTGCGGGGCCACACGAAACCGCACTTGTCATTGGGTCACTCTATTATGCCACTCCAGGAACCTCGCTTAGCCGAATCCACTTCATGTTAGACCGTTGCAGTGCTGTATGTGCCAGCCATCGGGATTGTCATGGCCAGCTGGTAGGTGCTGCAGAAATATTCAAAATGTTCACCACATAGCTTCACTCGAGGCTAGAGCCTTTTTGCAATTACATTACGCACTGTGGCGCGTACGAGTGGCGCCAATATAATCAGCCTTGTTGACAAAAATGGAATACTGTCGGTATACTGTCTTCAGCTCGTACCTATATTCCAAAACAGCCGCCCGTCGGTCCTACATAATGTCCGTCGAATTTCTGTTTTTGATTGGTGCCTCGTTTAAAACAGCCCAACACCGCCACTGAGATTAAGTCTTCCCCTTCAATCTATAACTACATAATTACAAAAAAAAAAACCCTCACACTAAACACATATATTTATATGTACATACCTACTTCCCACAGGATACCAACAACCAACCTCCTACTAAATACCGCACTTAAACCGCTTAAGAGCCCTATTTAAACCTCTGGCCTCTTCTCAACCGCACATTATCCGCGCGGTGAGGAAGTAATTAATGACGCAATTATTCCGGCAGCAACATAACCAGCACCTCCTTTCATCATCTCACGCTGGACAGGCGCGCATCACACAAGACACATCCGAACCGAACGATAGAAACATCACATTCACCACCGATCAATACTATTGCAGATGAGATCGCGCAACAATCCCAGGCATGGGATCTGTGTGCGCGCACAACTTGATCGATTGTCTACAACCAGCAGCAGCGCACTGACAGCGAAGTGAATAGATGGATAGATAGATTGGCGATGGGAAATTATGACTTCTGTGCCAAGTCGTTGATTGTGGGAAGATTACCTATCCCGAGACCCACACAACACACATACCGGTCCGGCCGACTGTGGCTGCTTTCTTGTGACTAATTAATAAGATCTGCCTTAATGGACGGGATCACTGGTGAATTGCTGAAATTACTGGTAAATGTCCCCGCCCGACGACGACGCACGTCTCCATCATGTGGGCCGTGGGGGTATGGATGGAGGAGCCCGCATTATTTCGCACAATGATTACCGTTTAACAAATCGTTAACTTGGACGACTCCTCCTGAGAGAGCCTTCCTCGGCTTGACTTGGTCAATACTAGTTCTGCTACCAGCTCTCGGTGAATAGGTATACACTTTGCAGATGCAACGAATCGCAAAAGATTAATTAGTTTAAACTATTTGCACGGTGCGGTGTGCATCAGCAGGACATATACTCTGCACAACCTCAGCGCAGAGGTGCTTGCGATGCCGGACCCTCTAAATGGCCATGTGGTGGCAAACGAATTATTTTCTAATTGCGTATGCGCACCAATGTGCCATGCCGGCCAGTGGGTGAGGTAGTGCGGCACCGTTTTGTTATGTCCAATGCGGGGCTACTGTGGAGGAGAGAATCCGCCGCACATTAGCCTATACTCGACGCACCGCGCCCCTACTTGGGCTCAGACGTAATAGCTCACATTATTGACACATCATCATTAATCAAAGGGAAACTTTAATGAAACTGCACACGCAAAAGGTTGGCCATAGCCCGGCCAGGTTGACTTGCAGATTTTCTTTTGACGGTGCGCTCGTGCGCCCACATCGGTGGGCGGTCGTTATGGGCGGTTGGCATCCAGGAAATCTTAATGCGCCGTTTTGTAATTTATTTATCTCTCCAAAGGCTTTGCTATAGAAAAACTTGATGTGCGCATTGTGCACATGACCGCTGAAGACTTGCGCTGGGCAGAGAATCGTGCTCGCGCAGTGATATACGAAGAAGTTGATTTTAATGTACCTTGAAGGAGATCTGCAATTGAGGTGCGCTTGTGGTCTCTGTTTTGAATGCGCAGTCAGCTTGCAAATGCGATAGGAATTGTTTATGCAATATATATGCGAAGGAAGACTTAACGAGGTGGGAATGGGAATTCACAGCGTTATGGTTCGGGTTCATGAGCTATGTCTTGTTGGAACGAACTAAGGATTAAACATATGAATTTCTAATTACTTAATTTGACGTTGAAGCGTAACGATGCGATGGTTGCTGAAAGAGATGCGTCCTATAATAACGCATGCGTGTGTGGACGTTTTCTTTTAATCCGACAGGAGTAATGTTCAAGATTCCGGTGTTTTTATCTGGAGATGTCATGATTTTATCTACTTTACTTGGTTCAAATTAATTCAAGCTTATTTATTCCCAGTTGAGGGTCTTATTGCCTCAAATGTATGCAGTATAACTTTAAGGGTAGCGGATATGTGTGTTTACTTAAGTAGACCTGCCATAACTCCCGATCTACCGCCACCGAGTCTAAATCATCAAGGGCAATGAGGACATGATGTAATCATCTAATATTGGGCCTGTCTGATAGCACGTCTTGGGACCCGAATTGGGAACTTGCGTTTAACGTGACCCAGACAACTGTGAAGTATAGACCCCTCCTTCCGGAGAAATAGCTGCTCGACATTGACCAGCTCACGTAGAGGTATTTGCAGGTCACTCTCCACTAATGCAACAAACGAATCTAATTTCGACAGTTTGTATTCGCGAGTTTATTTTTTTGGTCATTATCCAAATCTAATGACCATGAATCAACCCCGTAAGAAGTGGAATGAGCACTGAAAGACCGACAACATAGCTTTCACCTCAAGATCAGTCGTCCAGAAAGTTTACCCAAAAAAATAGCTTGTAGGTACACATTGGGTAAACAAATTTAATGGCTCTAAGGAGAGAACCGTCAATACCATACCATTCATATTCCAGTAAATTGCAATGCACTACAGAGTTTACCTCGTAGGACTCGGTCGTAAGGTGCCTGGTCAATCTGAGAGTAATATTTTGCAGGGTTTAGTTTACAAGAGCGCCTTAAATTGAAGATACTCAAACTCAACAGTCCAGGGATTTTTGCCATTTGACAACGTTTTGCCATACCAGTACGTGAGCTTTGTTATATTTCCTCCGATGTCCACTGTTTTCCCATGTCAACTCTCTCGACAGCCACCCTCAAAAAAGAACCGTGTTGGAATTTTGAGAGATAATAGCCGACAGTGAACAGAACATGTGTCCACTTGCAAGTGACATTCAAAAGGTTCAAATGTCGAGAGTAAAAATCTACCTATCTGCGAACTACTCTCAAGACTGTTCCCACTTGCGAGTTTTTACTCATTTTTACTCTCAAATGGACACCCACCTCTGTGTGTCTTATTCAAGTCAAGAAAGCATGTGTAAACAGGTGTAGTATTCGCCGTTTCAAGTACCTATCATTTTTAGCGTCGCTAGTGCCTCTGGCCGGAGGGAAAAATGGAATTCTCACACTGGACAAACATGACTTGAACGCAGCTATATGCAACACATTTTCAACGCCTTGGCAACCAGTTTACCAGGGAGTCTTCAAAGTTATATATCCTTATAATATTTTACCATATCTCTCTAAACCACTTTTGTCCGCCCCCTCCCCGAATACGCCAGCAAAACGTGGTCAGGTCACCCTTTCAGCAAGTTCATGTAATCAGAATTGAGAACATAAAAAGACGTTTTCTTCGATTTTTCCTCAGCGGTGTTTCATGGAACGATCCCTTTTATTCTACCTCCCTATCAAGACCGCCTCCCACTCATTAATTTGAATTGCCTTGAGGATCGCAGGGATGCTGCAGATATTCTCTACATTCATCGATAAATAACACAGGCTCTATCGATTGGCCGCCTCTTTACAACTCCATCTTCCTTAATACAAACCCTCATAGTTTAAGATACTCCCGCCTCTTCTATCCACCAACCCACCGCACGTCCTACGGCTCCAACGAACCCATTTCCCGTATGCTACGGAAGGTCAACTCAAACATTTCTATTTTTGATTTCAACCGCAGCACTCTCCCTCCATTAAACTCCGGGCTCCTTCAACCATACCTTTAATTCCTAGTTATAAGTCTTAGTTTTTATATCTAGTATTGTAAGTTTGTTTTTCTCGGTTGTACTAAGTCTAATAAATGGGGACATTTTGCCAACACCAAAACAGCAATACCTTTTAACTCGTTTCTTGAAAAATGGTAGTATTACCCCAGTTTGGCAGCTGCCAGATGTTTCGTCGCACTCCTTGGCCACTTTAATGATAATGATACAAGAGAGCAATATGACAGGGATCCCAGATTCGATCCCCGGAAAAACACAAATTACATCTTAAAGTTTTTTTTACTGCGCCACCTCTCGGGAACGTCTGACAAACATCCGAGAGTATGACTGTCATGAAAAAGCTTCTCAATTTAACCGTTCGGACTCGGCATAAAATTGTAGGTCTCTTCCATTCGTCCCAAAAATAGAAACTCACACAAAAACGAATGGTTGCGAGAAGCTAGGCCTTGGGTGTCTACCCGCCTGTTGCGCCACCTATTTATTTAATTATCTTTACTCAAGGCGATGGGTGATTTCATCCTCGATGCCTTATTAGAGAAGTGCTCGCTTGATCTTGACTCTTGTGGGACACTTCTTACATTCAGCATCGCTCTGATCAAAGCATGAAGAGGCAATTTTTCCTGGTCCAGTGCTTAGATTTACCCGTGCTGTCGGCTGTCGCTCAAGCATATTGCAATATGGTAGGGTAGTGCTGGTATTTGTATGAGCTACCCCACCGATTTCACTGAAAATTTTAACAGTTTATTCAAAGTTTCTTTTTTCAAAATAAAACCACATTCATTCGCTCCCGGAATACACTTATTATTCGATTCGAGCAATCAAAATACAATTACCGACATAATTACTGCGATGAACGAACAAATAAATCTGATTAGTCGAAAAATATTTCCAGCACCTGTTCCATTCATTGTCTTTCAGAGTTTTTCATTCAGCATTGTGGCCACAATCAAACATCCAACATAAGACTCCCCTTTTGTCCTCTTTTTTCATATCAGCGATTAAGACCATCATCAGCGGCCAACGGTAGCCATCAGAAGTCGTTTCGAAAAGATCCCAAACAAAAATTTAAAGAAAGAGTCATTCAAGTCACGGTGCCTGCATCCTCCTCCATCCTATCCTAGGCAAATGAATAGAGAAATTATTTCAATTTAAAAACGACTATAATTGAACTGTTTACAATTTGACTGTTAACATTTAAATTAACACTCCAATTTAGGAAGTTAATAGTGTGGCGGCGCTAGATGCTAATCGGCCGCAGTCGGAATTGTAACCGTCATCACCAGGCGAAGGTAATTGTTATCGGGACACATCATCTGTAGGAAGTCTGAAAAGAAAACGGGTAAAACAGAGTAGACAGTATGGTTATGTTAATGTGGTCGCTAATAAATTTGAGAATATTTGTTGGTAGACTAAAGAATATAAGACACAAACACGTGAGGTAGCAACTATCAGGATTTGAATAGATATTTGTTAAATTTTAGTGTTACTTGTTCTTTTAATTTTACAAGACTAATTCCATAACTTCGACGACACGGGGTACGACGTACGCATTCCACATGCAATCCAAACCTAGCTGATCTATACCGATGACAAATTAAATGGCGGTATCAGTTTTTTGTTATATTTATCTTTTCGAAAGAAATTGTTGCTTTATTATCTTAAAAATTTAATAATTTAGCAATAGGTGATAACCAAACTGATCTTCTTCGCATCCGAAAACAGATAACGACAAAATCCAATTTGAGCTACCAAATAATGTCAGTAAACGGAAAAACATTCATTTGAAAAACTCAATTTAATAAACTCAATATAAATATAATTTTCGGATTCAAAATGTTTTTTTAGAGGATTGGGGACACGATCCCGAAAACCCACAATCCGGAAAAGCCAAAATCCAGAAAAAATAATCCCGAAAACGAAATCCCGAAAAATTATATAAAATGAAAAATGTGCGGACATTTTTTTTTTCGGGATTTCTTTTTCGGGATTCTTTATTTTGTTTTGAATGTAAAATAGACAAGTGTTTGAATTATTGTTTGAATTCTGATGACAGTCAAATCTCCGAATATAATTTACTTGGGAAGACATTTCTGCATTCCCCTGTCAGGAAGTGAACTGGCACTTCGATTTTTGTCAATTGACCAAGTGACTACCACTTGCGCCAACTGAGCGATGAGTTCAAGCCCGCCAACTGGTGATTAGAACGGAGGAGAAGACCAAACTCTTTGCGTTGTTCTTGCTACGAGGTTTTTTTTTTTTAAAGTCGGCTTCTCGGGTTTTCTTCTTCGTGTTTGTCCATTTCATTTACCGTAATAATGTTTTGTAATGTTGCGCTGCAATTCGATTGCTTTGTCATAGATCGTTTTTTATATGTTTTTGTTAATAAGACTTGAACTGTTTTTGTTATGTTTTATTTATTTGAAGTTTGTTATTTTGTTAAACAAAAGGTTATATTTTGTTGCTACAATAAAATTTTTAGTTTCACTTTCGGAATTTTGGATATTCGGGCTTGTGGCTTTTCGGAATTGCTGACCGCCCCCCATCCCATTGGAATTCGAATTTCCCCAAATCGTTTCTTAGTGCTCATTTACTCTATAAAAGGAAATTTGTTTCAAAATGTCAGCTTCTCAGGTCTTGCTGTTTGGGTTGGGCCTTGATCTCTAATTAAATAAAAAAAATAAATAAATAGATGGCGCAACAGGCGGGTAGACACCCAAGGCCTAGCTTCTCGCAACCATTCGTTTTGTGTGAGATTCTATTTTTAGGACGAATGGAAGGGACCTACAATTTTATGCCGAGTCCGAACGGCTGAATTGAGAAGCTTTTTCATGACAGGCATACTCTCTGATGTTTGTCAGACGTTCGTGAGAGGCGGCGCTGTAGAAAAAACCTTAAGATGTAATTTGTGTTTTTCCGGGGATCGAACCTGGGATCCCTCGCACAGTAGTCCAGCACACTAACCACTGCGCTACTGCGCATCTCTAATTAGGTTTGTTTTAAACGTTTTTTTTTTTTTATATTCAGAATATTTCGGCAAGCAAACGCCCTCTACCTTTGTCCAGGCCTGTGGTCATGTAATAACATAATTGAAAACGTTTTGGCAAAGATCAAAATCAAGTCGGGTAACTGTAACTGTAACAAGTAAATCTACCAATTTTTTTTTAACATTGAACCTTCTTAGATAAGAACTTGAAATTAATTGTTGAGCGAAGTGGTTTAAGGTGGTTCAGGCGTTAAGGTTTCTCAGGGAAGGCGATAGGCCCAATATAGTGAGTAGTCCAATATGATGAACTCACACCCTATGCAATCTAACCTAAGCTAAGAACTTGTCATACATTTAGATCTCATTACGTTTTGTGGCTGAATAGTTACACGCACGTAATTTTTTTCTATATAAGAGAACTTGGCTCTTTTTTTACATTTATGTTTTTGGTGTGATTTCAATACTTTTTGCGAAGTTTTTTGTTATTAGATTTCACAAACAACGTTGAAATGTCTGCGCGGTTTAATATGTCAACAGACACTGACTATCGTCAATTTGGCTTTCTTTCTTATAAAATATGCATTAAAATTTCATTCAGCAGGAATTGGTTCCGAAGTTAGAGGGAGGAAACAGCCAGAGTTTTTTCCAGTAAAATAATGGTGTGTGCCTTTACTAGAGAACTTAGCTGGGGCACTATCGTGTCCTTTTGATCAGCTTATTGCATAATTAGGTTGAAACCTATTCACTGGAAGAATTGTATTGAAAACTACTACCCACGAGTGTCGAGAAATAGCGGTTGCAGTTTTTTTGTGTATTGGAGGTGCCAGACCCCTTTGTCTAATACCCACCAAATATTGTCGCCTTGTCTAAGTCCTCTTTTGATGCGGCAGCGAACTGAAACTGTTCATGTTCCTGTTCCTACAAAACGCGCGAGTTTTGCAGGGATGCCAAAACTAGACATGGCCCTGTATAGCTCATTCCTTGATCGGCAGCTTTGAAATTATGGTGAGCAGCAGGATCTGCCTAAGTGTGAACGTTTAATCGACGGGTTCCCCAGGCCCGAACCCGCACTGTCCAACCAAAGATGTTCTCCTTGCCTTGCCTAT
The DNA here is from genome assembly GCA_949372485.1 of Cheilosia soror. Taxonomy (NCBI): domain Eukaryota; kingdom Metazoa; phylum Arthropoda; class Insecta; order Diptera; family Syrphidae; genus Cheilosia; species Cheilosia soror. Next base: position 121,940,825 of record OX443561.1, read on the forward strand.
TCATTCTAGCGTTAACATTTAGTACCTACGTTTTTATCGTCGTATTTCCTGCGTCCTTTTGAAGAGCTCGTAGAAACTTTGGAAGCATCGCGTCCTTTTCGTCAGTTGGGGCATAAGGGCATTTGAGGCTGATGTTCGGAAATGTAACCTTTAGCCAAAATATGCAATGCCAACTTGCTATTAATAAATGCGCAAGATCATCTACGGAAATTCGCCTTTCATTTGGTCCATATTTCACAATATTCAGTTTCGAAATACCACCGTTATTGGTACGACAAAAAAATGTTGGCCATTAAATACAGGGTTTTTCAATAAGAGCGCTACAAAAGTTTTTTTTTAAATAAAACAAAAATGGGATATCCAATCAATGACATTCTTTATTCCTGTAAAAGTACGTTCGATGCCATTATGTATGGGACTCGATTTCTTTTGTATGGGTACCACGGGCACGCTTGCAGAAGTCCAGACGCTGAACCCAATTTTCGACGGTTTTCAAGCATAAATCGGCCGATACTGCTGCAATTTCACGTTCGATATTCGTACGAAGTTCATCAATCGTCGTTGGCTTGTTGGCATAGACCATAGACTTGACGTAGCCCCACAGGAAATAGTCTAACGGCGTCAAATCGCACGACCGAGGCGGCCAAGCGACTGAACCATTTCGTGAGATAACACGGTCTTCAAACTTGGTTTCAAATAAAATGATTGTGATATTCGCTGTGTGGCTTGTGGCGCCGTCCTGTTGGAACCACATGTCCTCCAAGTCCATATCATCCAACTGGGGCCAAAAATATTCGGTTATCATTGAACTGTAGCGATTCCCATTCACAGTAAAGTGCCGGTCTTGATCATCACGGAAGAAGTGCGGCCCAATGACGCCGCCGGCCCATAAACCACACCAAACCGTAATTTTTTCGGGATGCAATGATGACTCATGGAGTACGTGTGGATTGCTGCCTGACCAATACCGCATATTTTGTTTATTGACGAAGCCATTCAGCCAGAAATGAGCCTCATCGCTGAAGATGATTTTTTGATGAAAACCGAATCATTTTCAAGTTGTTGCTCAGCCCAATTCACGAACATACGACGCTTCTGGTGGTCAAGCGGCTTCAGTTCTTGCGTCAATTTAATCTTGTAAGGATGTAGGCCAAGATCTTTTTGCAAAATTCGCCACAACGACGTCACAGATATGCCCAACGCTTGAGAACGACGTGTGAGAGACACATTTGGGCTTTCTTCAACTGAAGCCTCAGCGGCAGCAATATTCTCGGTACTACGTGTCTTGTCTCACTGGCACGGGATTCAAATTTTTCCACTAGACGCTCAATTGTTGATCTGCTAGGACGATTATGACGACCATAAATTGGACGTAGCGCTCTTAACGTTGAGGCCACTGACTCCGAATTTCGGTAGTAAATTTTAATGATTTCGACTCCTTGTTGGCTCGTATATCTTTCCATCATGAAATGGCAAACCTTACTGAAGAGAAATGTCAAAAGAGCGGCAAGAAATTCGGCGTCGTTTGCTGTCCCTGTCGCTCTACTTTTATAGCGTCCTTGTTGAAAAACCCGTTATAATGAAATATGACGTACATTCAACCATGACTTGCATTTTGAATTTACAAGCAGAACGCGCCACCCAAAAGGCATTTCAAAGTACATATGATGAATTAATTCCCAAGAGCTAAGTGGACATAATTTGCACATTACCTGTAATTGTCTGTTGATATTTATTAATAAACTTCGCTCTATAATTACAGTCATAATAGACATTACACATAACACATAACACATCTATGTATATATGTAGGTAATAAAGAACACCATGTTAGCACTACTCGTATTAATAACGAATTACTATATAATTAAACACAATTTAGCTTTCAATAAAATTATAGTTAACCTCAAATGAACAAGTTTGAATTTAAAAAATTTTAATTAACGACTGCGAGGGATGGCTTGGCTGTGTCTCATTAAAATAAATAAAAAAAAATTCCGAATGCATAAATATCTTACCAAATATGCAAACGCAAAGGCCATTGCTATAGGCACAGCGAATGGATATCCAATAAATCTTTTGAATTATATACAATGCAGCTATAACCGGGAAACAAGGCTGCGCTGACAGCCAACAAACGAACGGAAGCACGGACATATTGGAAATTCCAATAGTGCAATCGATATATCGATGAATCAACGGATAATTGTTGTATCGCTCACAATGCGAGAAATGTATCTTTCCATAGACGAGCAGCATTTTTAGCAGTTAAATGTATATTTGTAGGTTTTTTTTTCTAATGTTCAGGTACACGTTTGGTCATTGAATTATGATTGATGTCATTCAGATAACAAGATGTGCTTTTCTCAGGGTATCTATAACGACGCATTGAACTCAATGAAATGTATCTCTCTGTTGCATTTTCATTCAGAACGTTTTTGCCGGTGTGCCACTTAATATTTATGAATGTACGCTTAAGTTGGAACTGATTGATTGGATCACATGCAACATGTACGCAAATTATTCAGACATTTGTCATTCGGGTACCACAGGTGGGCTTGCTAAGTCCCTCCCATTTACTTGAATCGTAAATTAGATAGTGTAGTTTGTATTGTGGTTATACGGCACACAGCATCCAATTCTTGATTAACATATCCCCCACTTGGGGTCTCTCAGATGCAGCTTGCAAGTTGAAACTCCGCCTTGTCACGAGTCATTACACATTCATCACATGCAGCAATTGCATGGCATGTGTTGGCTAAAGCTGGCAGAACGATCAGTGGCTACAACACGAGAAATCTGGCTCTGCTACGGACCACGGCGACCATGTACATTTTGCATATTAAATCCGCTCGGACCGTAGAAGGCAGATCGCGAAAAGTGAATACAAATTCGCTGATCCGACACAGATAAACACGAATCTCGGATCTCGAATGCAGAAATAGTTATGAGCTATCTGCGGATTGGTCGGGCATTCGTTTGGAGCTGATCGAAGCGAGAAGTGAACATGGAAAATGCATGTATGATGTATCTCATGTTTGTTGTACGATGGATTTGTAAACACAGATGCTAAGCAGACATGGAATTGCAATGGGGGATTTGTGCCAGATACTGATGCGGATTGGCTGGACGTTGAAAATGGAATGTATCTGGAACGATTGTGGCTTAAGTTTCACGGAGCAATTGAAATATTTTCTTTTTCCTTTGAATAAAAATAAGTTGTGGATAAAATGGAGTTTAAGCCAGCAGGAAGAATTTTTATTTTTTTTCTTAAAATACGATTTGTGGAAATATTTTCGAAATCTCAGCATGATCCCTCATTAGTTGTTTATAAGAGATTGTGCATTTCAAGTTGAATTTTTCTCACGAACAAGGCAGAGCTGTAACTGTAAGATCTTTAAAATAATTTCTCTTCCGTAGATAACTACCAAGAGCACTTTTAGTCGCCTAGAGGGCTGTCTATCTAGGAGTCGATTCAAGCATAGAAGATGTGCGAGCAAGAATGTTAACTAGGTAGCCAAGACTTGTATTGTATTTTGTTTAAAATATGCAAGCCAGATAATGCTGACACATGCCTGGTAGCACCAAAAGCATGGTATAGGTAGGTATTCAAGAAGTATCTGACCGGTAAAATATGATGAGACGGTCCAGCCAAACCTTAGCCACTGTGCATACGCGAAGGACTTGACCCATAAGAGTCGATACTGCCTTCATTTGTTAGCCATATAGGTACTAGGAAGACAGCGAGATGATGGCCATGCGAAAAATGTGTTCTGCAAAAAGTCGGCGGACTACTTCGCAACCGGTAGCATTATTAGCTGACAACACGATGGTTATTGGCCTGAGCTATAATGAATGGGGCAGCAGTATTAATAGACATAAGTATCTAGATTTACCTATGTAGCGAAGACAAAAAACATGTCCCGCTAAGCAGAATAAGGCTCAGTTATTTACATAACTCTTAAAACTGACAGCGGCCACTGGTGGCTGTTGTGAAAAATAGTGGTGTTCATTAGAATTCGGGCCTAGGCCCCCTAGCACAAGGTTTATAGGTAGGTAGTAGTGGCGGTTTAGGTAAAAACCCAAGTGGCACAGAGTGCCGTTTTGTTACCACATACTCATTTGACCTGGTTGTTGTAGGTATGTCGAAGGGTAGTTCAGATCCAGCCTGTGGAATTCAAAAAGGTTATGAGTTCTTTGATGCTATTCTTCGCGACTTCCTCGAGGGATGAGAAGAAGGGTTTGCCCAGAGCTCGTTGTCTAGTCCTAGCTAGTGCCGGACAAGTGCATATGTAGTGAATGAGGCTTTCTTTTTCGGTTGCGTCGTTACAACTGCGACAGTGTGTATTATGTGGGATGCCTAATCTGACTGCATGGTCCCCTATAGGCCAGTGGCCCGTGGTAATCGCTGTTATTCTGGCTATATCTTTACGTGTTTTACTCAAGAGGTGGGATGTTTTGTCCCTGCTGTAATTTGGCCACATACTTCTGGATATGGCGCAATTTGTTAGCCTCCTCCATCTGAGATTGGCTTTCGATAGGTATTCTTAAATTCGAGTCCCTGTTCACCCGTCCGTCCTGCCAGTCTAGTCTTGAGGGAAATTCTACTTCAAAGTGTTTTTTAAAAAGTATTCGGGGGGGTGGTTCTAGCTCTCTTGCTAAAATAAGCAGAATGTTGCTATGACCATAGGGTCTCGCATACCAGCACCCAGACTCTCTGAGTCTGATTGCGCTATGTATTGTGATGTTAGTGATATGAAGGTCTAAGGGTAAAAGATGCAGAAGGACTGTGAGGGTGTCTGACGGTGTTGATGGTTTATAGTTGGAATGGTCCTGTCCTTGAGGGCACCGGTTGCAGTTTATTGACATTGATCTATGAAAAGTTTTAAAAATTTGAATTAAAATTGAAATTGATACCCATGCCCTCAAAATCGCTTGAGCAGAATGTCCATTGGGGCTTCATCAATGCATCAGCCGTCCTGTTGGAACCACACATATCATTTACATCCATATACCATTCCATTTGGGCCAAACAAAAATTGGTAGCAGAATTGACTGTCTCGGGTTCTGCTGCACACTCTCACAAACAGCGTCGACGTTTAGGCATATCTTTTCGTTTATACGACTGTTGGTGTTGACTGATTGTTCACTGAACCAGTCGATTCGAATTTGGCCACCAAACGTTGAATACTGAGAAGGACGACCATGTAAACCGTAGAATTGGCGCAACATGTGCATCGCTGGCCCAAGCTGGCCCCCCATTTCTGTTGCGAAGTACCTTAGCGGCAGCCTCAGCAACTGCAATGCATCGTAAGTAGGTTGGTAAGTTACTTACCTACTGCAATTTTTGTGGATTCCGTGGAGTTCCTAAAATGTTACCAGTATGTACTTTCGTTATCCTCTCTGAGGTTCTTACAGCACTTCGACGAAAAAAAGAAAGGTACCTAATAGATTTGGACCAAAAGTATCATCGAGGGCACTCTGAACAAGATGAGCTTACCTCAGCCTACCAGTAAGGTACCATCATAATTTTTGGCGCTATAAGGGTGGTCATTAAGGTCATTCTTGAAATGGGGCAATTTATTTGGTGATTTTTGAAGATTCGCGGCTGCAAAAATGAATTGATTATGTAACGATACTGACCTACCACCCATCTTCTCTGGTCCGATATAGAATTATATCTTTTAAACATGTAATGCTTGAAAATATTGTTTTTTTTTATTAACCTTTTCATAGGGCTGTATTTTTTCCGATGGAGTAGAGATTTCGTCGAGCCCCGGATATTTTTTTTTTACTTCTAGGTGCCAATAGTCAAAAGTTCGAGCTGACTTTTAGGAGTTCAACCAAAGAATTGAGTGATCAAATATTGGAGCAAATGAAGCAGTCGTGGACATTTGGATTTGCATGATAACACATTTGGAACATACATACAACTGTATTGCCCAAGCTTCCAATTGATGGAAATCTTTATATAGGATTCCGAGTGCTTACGCTATTGTGTCAAACATGGATATAACTTCAGTTCAATGCATCAAAAGAGCGACTAGTCCTGTTAACACCAAAAAACTACAATTTAACTTTCATGTAATCTACCCCTCAATGAGAGAAATTTAATCACCGCCAGGATTCTTCCAAAGAAACACTAACTTTGGTTTTGGAGGTTCCGTTTTATTACGTTTTCTTAGTTCTACCTTATTAGGTTATTATACATACGTAAACTTACTTATTTCGACTTACTAATCTATTTTACAATTTGTATGATATTATAATATACTGTTCAGCGGTGATGAATTCCCCTCTTGGTATCCGGGGGAAGGTGTTCGGTCTTCGGAAGTCGGTGCCAGAAGTCTCAATATCCTGGTGCGGGTACTTTGGGATACCCTGCAGCAGTTCTTATAGGTCACAAGTCCGTCTTGTGGCAGTCCTGGCGTTTCACAGGCCGATCTTGCGACAGTCCTGGCGGTTCACAGGTCCGTCTTGTGACAGTCCTGGCGGTCTCACAGGTCCGTCTTGTGACAGTCCTTGCGGTTCACAGGTCCGTCTTGCGACAGTCCTGGCGGTTCACAGGTCCGTTTTGCGACAGTCCCGGCGGTTCACAGGTCCGTCTTGCGACAGTCCTGGCGGTTCACAGGTCCGTCTTGCGATTGCGACAGTCCTGGCGGTCTCACAGGTCCGTCTTGCGACAGTCCTGGCGGTTCACAGGTCCGTCTTGCGACAGTCCCGGCGGTTGACAGGTCCGTCTTGCGACAGTCCTGGCGGTTCACAAGTCTACGGGAGGTAGACTTGGCAATTTAGACTAAATACCCGCAGGTTCTCAGTATCAACAAATTTACCAATAGACGATGCTATTTGGTTGGGGAACACTTTCAGTAGTACACCGGATTGGTACTTTTTCCCTTCTAAAGGTTGCTCGCTAGTTTCACATTTTTTCTCTCCTCTCATATAATTTTATTCAGCAAGCCAGTGCGAATTATATGGCTGTGTAAGAACAATTTGTTTGTTTACCTTACACGCCCAGTGGGGAACATGATTTGTTTATGCTTTGTATGCCATGTAAGTATGGTGCACTATGGCGGGTACTGGTACTAGCTTGTTAGGCCGTTGTACGGTGGCTGGTACTAGACCAGTGCGGGGGGTGTTTTCGGCGTGTAACAATAGGTCTTCGTTACAATAGGTCTCTGGTTCAAATCCGGCTCGAAGGACCAGATATGGCGATGGAGTGAAATGGGAATAAAAATTTAAATTAATTTAAAACAAATCCTATTGTACAAGTACGACACACAGAATACGATTTCAATATAATAAAGTATTGCCTTAAGTCATATCACTTCGCGGGCAATCCTATTATGGATCTTCAATCTATAGTAAAGAGGCTGAATGGCCATTAATGCATTAATGTACAAAGATCCCATTAGGCCATTAGCCTTCTTCAAGGAAGTTAGAGATGAATATACATATTTGTAAGTACATATAATGAAGGCATGTGATTATCGAACTTTGCACTGTTAAGACAGCAGCAACCTTAAGACGTACCTTAAGGTGCTGGTAAACGGCATGTAGCAAGCCATATACGTATGTAGCACTGACGTCATTTTTACGTCACCGAATGATCCCAATGGCTACATGCCCTGTACAAGGTCTCTTTGTGCACTCTCTGTTGGCGTCATACATACGTATGTGGCTTGATACATGCCGTGTACTAGCACCTTAACACTATTCAAGAACCTATATCCTTTGAAGAGTCGCGAAATAATAAAAAGCTAGTTTCCAGCCACTGGTCAAGAAGTAGCTAAAAATTGGGTCTTGAGTTTTTATTTTTTTATCTTTTTCTCAGGAAAAGTTTACCTAAATATAGATTCATTAGAGTGCCCGATGGCCAAGATGCCTACGGAAAAATGTTACTTTTGGAATTAAATTATTGTAGTCCTCTGAAAAATGCCTATAAAATAAGCAAGCTTCCCTACATGCTTGGTGTCTTCGTATAGTTGTCAAGTGCTCTGTTATGTGTTATGTCAGTCTTTATTGTTATCTTGAAGTATGCTTAGGTACATGTCGCGTGTCGAAGAATCATTTCCTTAAGTTCTAGAACATCTATACACTGAAGAACGTTTGCCAACGACCAGTCTTCTGGTTGTGGATTTGATGTAGGATCTTCAATTAGTCCAATTGCTCGTCAGTGTCAATGTCCATTGAATGTTTTCGATCCGAGCTTCATATATGTTAGCATTATTCGAGTTCTATGGTGTTTTATAGAAAAGCAGGAGATGCTTCCGGCTGAAGGTGTACTTTGCTTGAAAAGGGTTATTTTCAATTTTGCGGATGCTGATCTTGCCATGTTGGATATGTGGTCCTCCCATCTTACTCCCGAATTAACACTGACTCCAAGAAGATGCATAACTTCCTTAGGATGGGATGAAATTGCCAATTGTTGCAATTATTGTCCAATAATCTAACTCCAAGGTGTATACAGTTTGCTCATTCATATTTATGCATAAACTGCTATCATTTAAGATTAAGAAAACCTCCTCAAGTTTGAAAAAGAAAAAAAGGTAGATACAAAAAAAAATCCAAATTCGACACCATTCACTTAGAGCCCCATCATAAGTTAAGGAAAGCAGCCCATTTCCATCTCTCATTTCCGTCTTCCGCCTGTCATATCTCATCTCACGAAGGGGCAAACGGCAAACTATACCAACGCATACATTATACTAAACAAGCACCCATAAGATAAAGCAGAACAGTTTATTTGCGCCCATAATTGAATAGACAATGATGGCATATTAAAAATGTATATCCACACTTGTTGGCCGATCCGCAACGCGTCGTGTCGTCTCGTCGGCTGGTCCAAAACGATAGCTGGATTCATAGCCGCCTTAATGATCGCGCATGATGTGAATAATCAAAAAAAAAACCACAACCGCCACCACCAACAACAAAAAACGCAGTTTAATTACGATTTCATGAATGCATAAGTGATGTTGGTGGCAACGTATAGGCATAACTACGCGCATTAGCCATTACAAATGATACTCTAGCGTGTTCTAGTACTTTATTGCACTACTGCCTCCGCACCTCAGTACTTTAGAGAGAAAACTTTATTAAATTGCCCATAAATCATATATGAAACTGCCCAGGGGGACAACGAAATGTAGCTAAGCTAAGCTATAGTGTGTTTATTTGGCAGCATTGCGCGCGGTTGCACTCCCCACAGTTCGTCATAAAAGACTGTGATTTGTTGTCAACCGCAACTGCGAGCGGAAACAAATGAGAAGCGTTTTTTACGAGCCATATCCCGACATTGTGGATGCAGCTTTACAAATGCTGTGGATAGAGTTACTGCGTCGGGTAGTCGGGTATGGTGTATTGTCGCGGTGGTGGTTTTATTGCGAGAAAAAGTGACCAATAAAGGTGTTACGATTACGACTGTTAATCAGACATTGCACTTGTGATTCATTTAGATTGAGATCTTTTGCCTTGATCATTATAGACAGAGGCGTTTTCTTGGGGTCCGCAAAATGTGTGCTTTTGCATAATTTGAGACAGTGGGCGGCGGGAAGTGTCGTTGCACATCGTTGGTAACATTTTGAGAAGCTGGTATATGTATTTAAATGGCCTAAAGACTGGGAGTGTCAGAATATTATATTCAAAGAATACAATTATCGAACAACCAATGCAAGTCGACAGAGACATTTTTGATTAAATTGGGATCAGCAGCGACGTAGACCAAGAGTAGCCGAAAACTACCCACAGTCTGTGACGTGTTCCCAGAAGCAACTAAAGTCCACCATACTACTAGTGGAGCGAGGAAATAAAAACGCTACAAAAAGAGTGCTTAAAAGCAATAAGGTTAAGGAGAGCTCAATGATCCAGGAGAACAGAAGACACGAAGTGTGATGGCTATAGGGTCCTTAGATTGGCAGGGCTAGCGCAGGCTAATACTTGTGATAAAAGTTAGACTAGCTGCTTTAAACAGAAGCAGACAGAAGCCCATGAGATGCAGCATGGATTACAATAAAAGGAACCACAAATATCTTGCCTTGTTGGATAAGAACAAAAGCCAAATATCTTTTCCCCAGATGGAATTGAGCTACTATCCGAGTATGCAGGAAAATACAACCTTCGAAAAAAAACACCACCAAAATCCAAATATTGTATTAAAATCAGCTGTCCAAAATGGACCAGGTATAAGTTGAAGGTTTTTGAGGAAAACATATTTTTCCAAGCGTTGGAAACCACAAATGCTGACATTCTCATTTCGACCAAGATGCCTCTTGAATTGTAAAAATCTAGATCGAATTAATTACGAGAGACTTCTAGCGCGGCAGCAGACGAGAAATGTGCATTATCCGGCCGCCTTCAGTTTGGTGTTATAAAAAGTCACTCAACGATAAACGGCAGAAAAGCAGTACCTACGAATCGTCTGCCATTGATGAATTGATAAAATTTCGCCCCCATCAAAGTCCATGAGCCTGAGAATAATCCAAACGTCGCATCGTACTTAGGGCATTTAGATCGTAGAACCCATCTTTGGGCTTCGTCATCCTTCTCTTTTGTGACGTGGCACAGATCACCCTACAATTTTTTTAATTTGACGTATTGTATTACGAAAGACTTCTTGCCTTAGTCTTGCTCTATTATCTCACAAATCTGGATCCGAATAGACGCTGATCTTGCTCCATGAGGCAGTCGCCTACCCCTCCCACTCCCTGTTTGGCTGTAACATCGGCTTCGTTCCTGACACTGTGTCTCTGCTAGTTGCTCGTTCGTTTGCACGTGGTCTGTTGGGGATTGCACTTACAGATCCGGAGCTTGTTGTCCTTATTTCGTTTGCTAGGGTTGTCAGAATTTGAATCATCCATATTCGAGCCCGAGGTAAGTCGTTATTTCGTTACAAATTTTGTTCTTATCACGACGTACAACCTCCAACCTGAAGGGTATCAGGTCCTTTGCTGAGCCCCTTAAAATGAAAGGGGAATACAAATCCGTTGTCAGTATCATACTTCGGAGATGCGAGAGATGCCGTTGGGGCATTCATCCGCCACCATCTCTGTTTCAGTCCTTAAAAGTATTCACCGATCTCAGGTCCAAATATGTTGGACTAGCTCAGCTAAGATGTCATAGAAGATCTTTATCATAACGATAAACATAAATTGGCAGTTGACAGTTTCAAACCATTTAAATCCCGCAATCGGTATTTTTATCAGCTCAGCTACAGTTGCCGTTCTGAACTATAGAATAGAACTGAAAACTACGACTTTCCTTTTTCGGAGTCGCAGATGTTGGTTGTCTAGAAACGAACTTCATTGTTTGTCCTACTTGTCCGCCTTAAGACCTCAACTGCTCATCGTCAAATTAGGCAGAAAGTTAGTTCCTGACACTGAGACGGTCATAGGCTTAATTTCATCGCGATCGAGCCGGAAGTTTTGTTAGAAAAACTCAAATTCAATTCGCTGTATCTACAGTGTCCAACCTTTTTTTTATTAATAACTTGGTGAATACTACCTCTCTATTCGACACCTTTATGTTAGGCACGTAGTGACAGTCCTACTCTCAATTATAAACCCATTAAAAAATCCTTAGGTACCAAGCCATCGTGGACGCCAGAGCGCTTAGTCTGGACAACCGGAAGCAGCGTGCCCGGGATCGTAGAGAATGGAAGGCTATAGTGTCTCAGAGCCCGATAAGTACCTAAGTATTGTCAACGCTTCACTTAAAGAGGCAGCTCTTTCTATCAGTCAACTCATAAATTTAAACTGCGCTGCCCAATTTATCTCAAGTTCGTCTACAAAAAGAGTTGAGTTCTACAGTCAGACATCGCTACATGCTTAAGTAGGACCAACAATTACTACTGTCACAGCATATTTTTGTTGTAATCACTTCATGGGTGCACAGCACATCAAAGGCACCTATCAAAACTGAACACAACAACATTTTTCGCACCTTTACCATGCCACACCCACTTGCTATGCCCATTGCCCAGAGGCAAAGAAAATCAAAGCAAAAGCCTTCCCTTCAGGATCCGTGTACAGATACATCGACCAATCTATATGTCTCTCTCTCAAAGATGGCAGCCGAACATTGTAAAATTATTCATTTCAATTGTCGGCGGCGATCAAACACACGATCCAATTGCAAAACACCATAAGCAAAGGAAACGCCGATATCAAAGTGACATCGTTATTCCTGATGCCTTAGCAAATAAGGAATTGCTTGAATATTTTATGGCTACGGGCAGCATACGCTGAGCGTACGCCCGGGCTGGACTGGACACACGTATACAAGTGGACGGCGCGTCTCGTAAGGCGGTACAAAGGATGATACGATGAGCATGATCATCATCATGTGAACGGCCACCTCACATACACGCACGCACTCATAAATGTGTGTCCAAAGCTGTTCGGCGTTTCGGTTGACAACAAAAGCGTTCTCTATGATATTGGTGCATGCGCACGTCCCAGAGCCAGAAGCAGATATATAGGATTCAATGTTTCGCTCTCGCTCCTCTTGGTGTCGTCTTCGGTTGTCAGAGGATCAACGGGTTTGTTGTTGTTTTTTTTGTTGTGACTGGCCCAGAATTGCATCACGACAATAATCGCACAATTATAATAAAAATAATCACAAGGAATCTTGGCAAATGCAACAACAGCCTGACGATGTTCAGGCTCAGAGAAGCCAAAGAATGACCGTATGCCGCCACTGTCTACCGGATTATCCACAATTTTCCACGATTAGCTGATTTTCATTTGATGGCGAGTAATTGGTAATTCCATTTTCAATTCATTTTGCCAGAGTTTTTGTAGCCGTTTTGTGATTTTTTGTTTGAATTACGAGTATTCTCGGAGCGATGTATCTTCGGATTAATTCAGTAGTTTTTTTTTTTGTTAAGCATGAAAATCTTTATATGCACTTGCTTTGAGAATAATGTGTGACAGGAAAAGGGGCCATCTACGAAGTAAGTTGCAGGAAAAATGAGATATTTTACGGGACTATGCTAATGTTTCCAAAATCAGAATATTAAGACGTATTGAAGTTATCTATATAAAAAGTATTGTGCTGGTTATCCAATTCCTTCTTTCCAAATAGCATCTATATTTCCGCTGATTGCGAACATCAGGGGTTTTCAAATATTTTGATAAGTTGTCACCTTAGACGTGAGTTTTAGTTGCGGTCAGTGAGTATATTTTTTAGAACTAGTCTGGACTCTTACTTAATTACTTAGATGGCGCTACAGTCCGGGGTGGACCTGGGCCTCAACCAACACGCCTCTCCAGTGAGCCCGATCTTTGGGCAACCGCCTCCAGTTGCGCACTCCAAGTTGGTTGAGGTCCCCTTCCACTTGTGCGCGCCGTCTAAGGCGAGGTCTTCCTCTACTGCGTTGTCCCTCCGGGTTGGAATCGAAGACTCTTCGGGCCGGAGCGTTGGTGCCTATTCGCTCTACATGTCCTAGCCATCTTAGTCGAGTGATACGTACTTTTCGCTGTTAAATTTTCTCCTCCAAAGCCCGTCAACGCAAACGGGATCGAAAATCAGTCGAAGAATTTTGCGTTCAAAACGACCAAGAAGATCTTCATCCGCCTTTGTTAACGTCCATACTTCTGCGCCATAGAGTAGGACTGGGATGATGAGGGTATTATATAGTCTCCTTAGTGTTTCTTGACAAGGCCTTACTAGTCAGTTGCCTTCTTAGGCCAAAGAAACAGCGGTTGGCAAGGGTTACTCTTCGTTTGATTTCTGCTGTGTTCTCATTATCAGAGTTTATAGCGGAGCCGAGGTAGATAAAGTCCTTAACCACCTCAAAGTTATAGCTGTCTATCGTGACGTTCTGTCCGATTCGTCGATGTTGTGTGTCCCTTCTTGTTGACAGCATGTACTTTGTTTTGCCCTCATTCACCACTAAACCCATTTTTTCCGCCTCTGTACTGATACTTGCAAACGCACCAGTGACAGCTCGCTGTGTTCTGCCAATGATGTCGATGTCGTCAGCGTATGCAAGTAGTTGCACGGACTTTTGGAAAATTGTTCCCCTGGTGTTGGCTTGCGAGTTTCGCACAATTTTCTCAAGAATGCTGTTGAAAAAGTCACATGACAGCGCATCACCTTGTCTAAATCCTTTTTTGACATCAAAGGTCTCCGTGAGCTTGTTTGTCTGAACTCTGGGTGCTGAAAAGGAGATGGTGGAGGATGAACTCTTTAGGGACCAACAGCAGCCCTTTTACTCCCCGATGTGGGTTACTGAGACCGGAATATTCAGTATGCTGTTCTAGGGGCAAGCAAGCCTTGGATAATTATGGAATTACTATTGACCGGCTAAAGGCTAAACTACTACAAAACAGACATAACCGCCATTCGGGATAAGCTGGACAAAAAGCGGCTAAAAACTGTGACATCTTTTGCTATAAAAAGCAAGGACAGTGCTTTTTTGGAAGTGTGGCAGGCTTCGAAACCTAGAAGGCCAAATTCTTAATAAGAAAATATTAAGAATTTGGCCTTACCATCGACTACAACTCTCATGTATACGCAGTGCCACTCCAACTGCCAACTCTTTAGACAATGCTATTAATCTTGTTGCACTTTTCGCAGTCTTTCTGCTTTCAGGTTGAACTTTGCGTCTTTCTGTACATGAGAGTGTCAAAACCGTATACAGTAGGTACAGTGACAAGACAAGAAAATACTTCATCCAGCCTGTATAGAGGTGTTCTTTCATATTGGTGAAGCAATTGCGTGAGCTTTCCATCGTCTTCTGAACTCTTTCCTTGAAGGTGAAAAACAGCATTTATTTAGCCCATTTAAATCTTCATCTCCCACCAATTGCTGACCCATCTTCCTACCACTTACACTCTGATAAATCGTCAGGTTATGAACTACGTATCTTGAATCGTGGAAACTATTTAATGACCGGAAGTACGGTTCTCGTAGCAACAGATCTACTGGTGATTTGATGGCTTATGTCAGCGAAAAGTATTTGTCCACCACTTCAGTGAAACGAAGATTGTTGTGTTTTTGGGGTCGATGCGTCTCTTATTCAATGGATTTTTGAGTGTTTCAAATCCGAAATTCACTATATAAACGGTGTTCGCCAAGGCTCAGTTTTGTCTCCCATTCTCTTTTTCATTTTCATGAATGATCTCCTCTTTTCAACTTATAATTCACTTCTTCGCTGATGACAGAAGCCTCACCCTCCATATTCGTTTCAGAACTCACGTACTCGCTTTTCGGTTGTAGAATTGAAATTTTTTTTTTTTTTTTTGCGTGTAGCTGGATGTAAAAATCGTTGAAAGACAGATAGTGTGGGACTTGTGGTTAGCTCACCCACTAAAAAACACCCGAGGGAAGCATGGTGTTGCCATCCTTCCAATAATCGCACCTAGTCGTTAAACTAATCAGCAATTTGTTTCTAATACTTATAATAAATACTATGCTATAAGGTACTAACGTTAGTCTGTTACCTTTTGTTTTTTAATTCTTTATCACTTTTGTTAGTGTGATTGAGTTGTGAAATTGTATTTATTTTCTTTATTCCTAGTCCTAGTTAACTAGTTCGAATGGTTTTACTCTTCGTAATCTTCTAACTAAATTGTTGTTATTAAGTAGTTCGACTACTTCTGAATTAGCATGGTTGCGAAGCCTACCTTCATGTCGTCTTGCGACTTTCCTGACCTCGTCCTCTACCGTTTCAATTTTTAGATCTCTATGTAGATCAGCGTTACGTATGTACCATGGCGCATTAACAATATTGCGTAGTACTTTGTTTTGGAAGCATTGAATGCTTTGCAGGTTTGTCTTACTTGTGCACCCCCAGAGCTGGAGACCATAAGTCCATATTGGTTTTAGGACTTGCTTATATAGAAGCAGTTTATTATATATTGAGAGACGTGAATGCCCCCCTATGAGCCAATACATTTTATTGTATCGTATATTTAGTTCGTCATGTTTTTTCTTGACATGAGTTTTCCAGCGCAACTTCGCATCTAGAGTCATGCCTAAATACTTAGCTGAGTTCGAATGAAGAACTTCTTTGTTATTAATGTACACAGGTATGTGTTGTACGTTTTTATTGGTGAAATGAACATGGATTGACTTCAGTTCATTTAATTTTATCTGCCATTTTTTGGTCCAATCAGATATAACACTAACTGTCCTTTGCAGTTTTTCTGTAACTTCCTGCATGGTTTTTCCGACAGCAAGTACAGCAGTATCGTCTGCAAATGTGGCTACAGTAGTTTCGTCATTTTGTGGTAGGTCGTTCGTGTATATAAGGAAAAGTACAGGTCCTAAGACACTACCTTGCGGTACTCCCGCTTTTATATATTTTAATTCAGAGTACTCATCTTCTTGTTTAATTCTAAATAATCGCTGGTTTATATATGACTCTAATATTTCTGAGTATTGTTTGGGAAGATATTTTTGTAGCTTATGGACCAATCCCTCATGCCAGACTTTGTCAAAAGCCTGTGTTACATCAAGGAAGATGGTGGAGCATATTTGTTTTTCTTCTAAGGCCTTTTCTATTTTATCAGTTATTCTGTGAACCTGATAGTTGAGTACCTATTTCTAAATCCAAATTGATGGTTTGGTATCAGTGTTTTTTCTTCTATGATCGGATTGAGTCGTTTCAGAAGAATTTTTTCGAAGAGCTTTGATAAAATTGGCAACAATGAAATCGGACGATATGAGGTAACTTCACTGGGCAATTTGCCCGGCTTTGGTACCATAATAACTTCCGCGACTTTCCACATGCGTGGTACATACCTTAGTCTAAACGCTGCATTTATTATCTGTGCTATTTTTTTCAAACCTTTTTTAGGCAGTTTCTTTAGAACTTCACTCGTAATTAAATCAAACCCCGGAGCTTTTTTCGGGTTCATTTTTACTCTTATTTCAGTGCCTCAGAGGTTACTGCTGGAATCAATCTCTCGTCTTCGCACATGTCCGTTTGATGTAAATAATCAATGTCTTCGTATGGCTGGAAGACGTTTTCAAGATGTTCCGCAAATAGATCCGCCTTTTGTTTATTTGTTTTCGCCCAGCTTCCACTGCTATTTTTAATTTAATTTTAAATTGAAATGGCAACGTTACGTATGGCAAGTCATTAATTACATTGTGGGTGTAAATGGGGTGCAGTTCGTAGAGTGAAATTTAATGCACAAGGCTTGCTGCTGTCTCTAAAGCGAACCAGCACTCTTTCTGCCTTTATTTATAGGAATGCCTGAATGACGTTAATGAACGTCTTATGACAATTCGCATTCGAAGACCCGAGTTGTCAGCACAGCACAGCACTCGGGCCATTATCATGTTATATGCAAGGTATAAACGCGGATATCTTCGACACCATAACGAAGATTCAACGTTGAACGGCTGCAAAACCGCCAGAACCAAGCCGATCCCTCAGCCTATCGAGAAGCAATATTTATACTGAATAACCAACATGAATTGCTGAGGACCAGTGGCATCGATGCAAAGAAGCCTACAGAGTTGACTAAAGTGCTAGTTAGACGTGTAAGCTGTAAGATGAGCAAAGAAACCCTAGACTCTCATAATTGTATTTAAGGCGACCCAAATTCCACCATTCAATCTGTACGATGAAAGAGAAGATTTCCGTCCACCCGATTAAAACGAAGTGAGAATAGCAATATCAAAACTGAAGTCCAAGAAGGTTGTTTCCGAGGTATTTAAGGCAGCGGGAGAAATGAGTTAATGGAGAGCATCCACTAACTCATTTCATGACGAATGGAACTTTAGCATCTTTTGCCGTCTCTTACCTGCGGTAGCTGTGTATGCATCAGTCTCTTTAATATCACACCATAAGATCCCAATTTTCAACTAACTGAGTGACCCCTACAAGTGCAGTCAGACGACCAAATATACACAACACACTACGGCATATTCTGAAGAAATCCCATGAAGTGCAGATCGCCACTATCTGTTTCTCGATTTCAAGGCCGCATGTGGCAGCATTTATGGTGATGGGCAGCGTGACCGTTGTGCGACTAAAGTTGCAATTTGGCACTTTTTTTACCACCTTGGCACAATGATACCACTTTTCTTAAATTTAATGATTTTGGCCCTTTTTCACAATTTGGAACAACAAAAATGATACATTTTCAAACTTTTAAGAAAATTCATTGCTCTGAAGTGGCTTAATTGATACACATCACACCAAAAACATAAATGTAAAAAACAGCCAAGCTCTGTTAAATAAAAAAAGTGTGTAACTAGTTAGCCACGAAAAGTATTGAGATCTAAATGTCCGCCAAGTTCTTAGTTTATGAGGTTAATGTAAAAAAATGGAATGAAGAGAAAATCTCAACTTTTGGACTTTTCCCAGTGTACCTATGCACCACAGGATCTAGCATTCTGCCAAATTTCACGATTCTAGGATGGCTGGAAGTGCTTCATAATTTTGATGATCATTATCTAAGTGACTGAGTAAGTTGCGGTTTTTGCGATTTTTGCTTTCCTGTATGTTGAAAACCACTAATGCTATAGAGATGAAATTTGGTGATGTGGATCTTTTTAATGAGCTTGGTAAATATTTCAAGTTTGAAGTTTTTTGGTTAATTGGTTCCGAAGTCAGAGGGAGGTCAAAAACAGCCTGAGTTTGTTTCTGTAAGAAGGGTAAGAGCCTTAAGTAGAGAACTTGGAAGGGGGACTACCGTGACCTTTGATCTGGCGAAGTTGATTCCTTCAACGAGCAATGCCTCCAATTTCAGAATCTAGGTCAGAGCGGTCGGAGAATGATTCAGAAGATTTTGGATTAGAACCTGCACCACTTAATGAATTGATTTGATATGTTATTGAATAGATTTTACGTTTAATGTTTTCATTACTGTATATTTTATTCGACAGAATTGTTATAGTTTTAAAAATAGAATATACAATATCTTGTTTGTTTGTTATGTTTACTTTTGTTTTGAAGTTATTACTTTAAATGGCTCTTTTTTTTCTCAGTGGCCCTTTTTCTTGCGACTTTTCTAAATTTATCAACGGTAACGCTGGTGATGGGTTATATAGAGCCATGTGTGATTTTGGCATTCCTACCAAACTCGTCAGGATGTGCAGGATAACGATGGAGAACCTTTTCAGCTTCGTTAAGGTAGGAAACAATCTAGCCGATAGATTTGCTGTCAAAAATGAAGTTAGACAAGCCAAACTACCGGAGGCGCAATTTTTCACAAGCCTGTATAATTACTTGTAAACTCGGGTGGTATTGACATCATGATGGAGCTGCCACTGCCCCGTTTGCAAATGGGCAAAAGTGGATTTAGTCGTCAACGAGGGTAAACCCAAAGTTTATGATGTATTGCTGTTCACAAGAAGGGGAACATAATATGGGAGAATCGAACAACACGCCACAATAGACAACAGCTTCGCTCTAAACTCAGAAATTGGCTATGACATCACGACAGAAATCAAGCGAAGTACCAAACTTGCCAATCGTTGTTTTTTTTTAGCCAAAGAAAGTAATTAAGTAGTAAAGGCCTTGTCAAGAAAGGAATCGATATAAGACTCAAGCACTGAGATACGAGCATATGGCTCAGAAGCATGGCAATTAGCAAAGGCGGTCTTTTTAACTTTCGTCAAGTAATCTGATGCAGTTCCGTTTGAGTTGACGGAAATTTGAAAAAGTGATTCAACAGCGAATAATTCTGCGGGGCTGTAGATGGCTCAGCCATCTCCGACCCGAAGAATCATCAACTATAACTCCGCCAGGGACAATGCATTATAGATAAAGACCTGGTATTAGTATTAGTAAAGGAAACGTCAACCAACTTGGAGTGCATATAACAACTGGAGGTAGTTACCCAAAGACCGCGCCGACTGTGGAAGTATTTAGGCCCAGGTCTGCCCGGAATATGTTACTTAGCTAAAGCAGTCTTACCTTTTCTATTTTGGCACAAGCCATATTTGAACATTCATTAAGAATCAGTGTGGAAATGGATTGGAATAATATCCCAGGCTGCTTCGCCTGCAAGCTATACGATGAAATTATGCGTAAGTTAGGTATAAGGAATCTCAGAGCACATTGGGAACTAGGTATACCCACTTTGATTTTTAGTAAAAATCAATTATGTCTCAAATGGGTTGAAGCCTGATGAAATAATCGCAAAAAATTATACAACTTTACTTGTATCTAGATGCAATCTTGAAAAATGTTCCCACGATTTGTCTGCTGCTTGTCACAATCGACATCGACATCAACATAGACATGTACTATGTAAATTCTAAATAAGGTGATTAGCGATTGCAGTCACATTTGTACGCACATACGCCACTTAAACACTGAATGCTGAATGTATAGCTCCTTATTATGCCTATATGCCCATGCGGCCATGCCCAACTGGTAGCCATGTTGAACACAACAATTCGCTACGCACCGGTGTAATTTCTCATGATTCGAACCCTAGATTTCAATCGCATATCTCATCGATACAAACACAAAAGGTATCCACATAGGTAATCCAAGTCTACAATTGCAATTAAGCGCAGCCCCAACTGCCATAGTAATGGGGTCGCCGTCACCACTCGGTGTGTTGTTTTCCAGCATAAAATGTTGCAATTAGCATAAATGAATCCAAATTACAAGGTGTATCTGTAAGTATGCGCCTGTAATCAATATTCTCTCTCTAGCCAAGTGCCAAAAACGGGGACAACTGCAGTGTCCCGTCTTAATGTCATTCCGGCATGTTGGTAGCCCTAAAAATGGGCAGACCACAGCTTAATGACGTGTAAACAACACTTGAGATGGCCAAGTTTGGTATACGTTTCACAGTTTAATCCCCAGTTCGATGGTAATTATTGAGCGGGAACGCGCGCCCCAACCGACGCGACGAGTGGAGTGACTACTGTGTGTGCCCGTGATGAAAGGTGACAACGTTTCAATTCCATGAATCATTTTTATCTGACACAAGGCACAGAGAGACAGAGCTACCGTCCCAAGACTCAGATACGGAAATTGGTTTAATTGTTTGTCATAAAAATGCTGATGGTGTGCGTGTGTGCGTTGCGTGATTTATGTTGTTCTTTTGACGTGCGCATAATCCGTGTCCATGAATGCGATGGCGAGCTCACGATGATTTGTCGAATCGATTCAAATTCTGTTTTGACAGATTACATGACAGATGAATATTCTAATTAGCGTCGTTTTGTTATTCTCTCCGATTTGGTTTTGGCCACTGGTGACAAATATTTTGTATGTGGCTAGGGTTAATTTACATCCGGCTAAGGTGCTTAAGCTTATAGACTTGTGCGGCCACGCTGTGTGTATGGTAAGAAGATCAGAGTCTGGAATAAGAGGAATGACATTAAATGGTCGAAGGAAGTGTGAAATAACAAACAGCGACACGTAATCAGTGCACTTATACCCACGGTTGAGAAATTTAAATCCATCCAATATGCCCAGCTGGTGATCCGATGGTGTGATGATAAAGTTGATTGAACTGGATATAGGTATGGGTTGCTAGGGCGAACTTTATCCGTCGTTACGTACCTCTGTATAGCTTGCGACGTTCATGATTCTGTAAAGAAAATTATTTAAATATTCTCTGGGATCGTTAAATTAGCTCTAATGAAACTTTGAAAACTTTGTGCAAACTTTTAAATATGGCACTACCGTAATAGTTCTGCAGATTTCTAAAAAATGTAAGGGTCCGCCATCTAACGTTTTTTTTTTTTCAACTAGTGCTTATTTCGCGAATGGTAACACTTAGCTCATATCTGATTTGACAGATAATTACTTTTATCCTTCCGCTGAACGAATATGGTTGTGTATACGCTTGAACAACTGACCATCCAATGCGTTTTCGCTTCGCTAAGTGGGCCTGCGATCGACTTAGAGAAGATGCCGATTTTGCCAAAAAAATCATCTTTTCAGATGAAGCTCATTTTGATCTTGGCGGGTATGTAAACAAGCAAAATTGTCGCATTTGGGGCACAGAAAACCCGCACGCATACATTGAAAAGCCGATTTACCCAAAACGAGTCACTGTTTGGTGCGGATTTTGGTCCAGAGGCATAATTGGGCCATTTTTCTTCGAAAATGAGCAAGGAGTGGCCGTTACAGTCAATGGCGATCGTTATCGGGCCATGTTGAACGAATTTTTGTTCACAAAAATTGAAGAGGAGGATATTGACAACATTTGGTTTCAACAGGACGGCGCTACGTGCCACACAGCCGAAGCTACACTCGATGTTTTGCGCCCTGTTTTTGAAGATCGCATTATCAGCCGCAGAGCTGATGTCGTGTGGCCACCGCGGAGCTGCGATTTGACACCGTTGGACTATTATTTGTGGAGTGCCGTAAAAGATAAGTGTTACGCCGACATGCCAGAGACAATTGACGCTTTAAAGGACAATATTCGTGAAGCCATTGGTGAAATACAGCTGCACACAATCGATAATGTGCGATCGTGTAGGCTACTGCATGGCCAGCCGAGGCAGTCATTTGAATGAAATTATTTTCCATTATTAACCGGAAGGATTGTACTTTCAAATAAAAAAATAAATTTGCGAAAATATTTAGTAGTTTTTTTTTATAGCATTTTCAAAAAAAAAAAGTTATTTGGCGGACCCTTTATATATGTACATTACATATGTAGATTTTTTTCGAATGCAAATTATAAAAATGTAAAATAACAAAATGTATTTCACATACAGTTTCCATTAATTCTTGAAAATCAACAAAAAATCCCTATGACATAATATTATATATAAAAATTGTATAATCTTATAAAAAAATTCTGAATTTAGTTTTGTGAGTTTTCAGAAGTTCTAATTAGAGATCCGTAATAAAATTTAGATCCTAAAAAGTTTTTTTTAATTCCCATGATAGCATTAAAGTTCGTGTTGAAATAGAGATGCTGGCGAAAGAGCCCTTATGAGGATGAAAAACTGTGACATATACTACGGTGATTGCTACAGAGAACAGAAGCAGCGTCTATTCGGATGCGGATTCGTTGTAAGCGGCAGACTTAGGCAAGAAGTCTTGAGCTTTCGACACGTTAGTGAGCGCCTTACAACTATCCGCATCAATGCTAAATTTGCTAACATCAGCCTGATATGCACTCGCGCCCCCACAGAAGATAAGGACGATGCTACCAAAGAATGTTTCTATGAGCTCCTCGACAAAACATATGAGCAATGTCCTAAATACGACGTTAAAATCGTCTTAGGTGATTTTAACGCCAAAATAGGAAAGGAGGACATCTTTGGTAGCACAATCGGAAAGCACAGCCTACACGACACGACACTACTGGAAACGGACTTAGGCTAATTGACTTTGCTGCGGGACGTAATGCTACAATAGCAAGCACATGGTTTCCACACCTCAACATTCACAAAGGAACATGGCGGTCACCAGAACATCAAACGGTCAATCAAATTGACCATGTTGCGATCGACGCAAGGCACTCCTCCAGTATTCTAGATGTCCGAACTTTCCGAGCGGCCGACATAGACTCGGATCACTACCTTGTTGTAGCCAAGGTACGTATGCGGATATCCCAGACACCACAACAACGAGGAAATACTGTGAGGAGATTCAACGTTGAACGGCTACAAACGCAACAAACCGACAGAACTTTTGCCGATCGCGTCTCCCTCAACCTCTCGAGAAGTCCTGTGCAGCCAGCATCAAGTGCTGAAGACCAGTGGCATCGATGCCAAGAAGCCATCAGAAAAGCCGCGACTGATGTGCTAGGTTTCACCCGACCACCACCGCGAAACCCTTGGTTTGATGAAGAGTGCCGGGAAGCACATGCAGCAAAGCAACTGGCCTACAAAGCGGCGCTGCAGAGAAGGACGAGAGCAGCTCGTGAGCTCTACGAGCAAAAATGGAGGGAAGAACACCGGCTTCTCCGGAGGAAAAAGAAAGAGCATGAGAAGCGCGCGATCGAGGAAATAGAGAGGTGTTACTCCAGGAACAATGTTCGGAAGTTTTACCAAAAGGTAAAAAGAACGTGTCACGGGAACAAGACCCGAACAGAGACCTGTAGAGACGAACAAGGAAACCTTGTAGTAGAGTCACAGTCGGTGCTGAGGACATGGAAAAACCATTTCTGCTAAACGGTGAAGACGACACAAATTTCGCTGTGAGGCAGAATGAACCATTCAACCTGGGCGATGAAAGCCAAGACTTCCGTCCACCTGACCAAAATGAGGTAAGGATAGCAATATCCAAGCTTAAGTCCAACAAAGCTGCAGGACCGGACGGTTTATCGGCAGATCCTGGAGAAAACCCAAGAAGTCCAAATCGATACTCATCACCTATTTATCGATTTTAAAGCCGCATATGACAGCATTTATACAGAGCCATGTCTAGTTTTGGCATCCCTGCCAAACTTGCCAGATTGTGCAGAATGACGATGGAGAATGCTCGCTGCTCCGTAAAGGTCAGAAACAATCTCACCGAGACCTTTGATGTCAAAAAAGAATTTAGACAAGGTGATGCGCTGTCATGTGACTTTTTCAACATCATTCAACATCCGGACTGTAGCGCCATCTAAGTAAGTAAGTATCAAAGTTCTAGAAACTAATGCTCGAGAAACTGAAAATATTTACGCTATGAGAAAGCATTAAAGAGTTTTGGGAGCATTATACCAATAAAAGCCACCCACTAGAACATCGTTCTGAGTGTTTTTTATCTCTGTCAATCTTTTTTATGAATTTAGGTTTAAAAGATTTTGTTTAAAAGGCGCTTTAATCATGAATTTTAACTTTTTCAAAAATTTGTTCATAAGAATTTTTTGAAGAGTTTGTCGACCGAGGCCTATCACACAAAACTACAAGCACTACAAGTCTGGTCTACAGTAACTTGTAGGGCTACATTTATATCAGTTTCATAGGAAAGTAGGAAGGTAAGAAGGTAGGCCTGTGTAAAAAAAAATACAAATCACAAATCACAAATATTAAACTGGTGAAACCGAATTTGTCCCTTTTTCTAAGAAAATTATCAAAAAATGCTTGTAAATACAAATTTTGTAAGTTGTTGAAATAGGCCACTGATGCTTGTTGTAAGTTTGTCGAATAGATAGTGAGTGAGAGTTTCTTTCTTGGCTGTGTCATTGCAATGCAACTGCGACAGTTTTTATTATGCGGGATGCCTAATCTGACCTCATGGTCGCCTATTATTGTTGTTATTCTGGTGATATTTTTTCATGTTCTACTTAGAAGGTAGGCCCGAACAGTTCGGCACTTCGGCAGTCTCCTCCATCTATCGATAAGAATTCTTATGAAATGTTTGCCTTAGGCCCGAAACACACATGCGATTTCAATCGCGCAATTATTTAGTCGCGAAAAATGAAACACTCGCATTTCAATGTAAATGCGCGCATATAATTTTGGATTTTATGTGCGCGCATTCATATTGAAATGTGTGTGCTTCATTTTTTGCGACTAAACAGACGCGCGATTGAAATCGCATGTGTGTTTCGAGCCTTACTGCTCCGAGCGAAACGTGAATTGATTCCGCAAGTGAAAGGTCTAGAGCTAAGCTAAACCCTGCATGCTGAATTTTGCCAACTCATCGTCGTTGTCTTGTTTGTTTTCATAAATGTTGCTATGACCTCGAACCCAAATCAGGGTAACCTTGAACCGATCAAGCGAGGTCAGCTCGTCTCGACATTCTAATACTAATTTAGAGGTCATAGTGGTCTGAGGCGATAGCCTTGATGGCAGCTTGACTGTCAATGAATATGTCTATCGATATTGCCTCTGACTTTGAACTATTTTTGTGTGTAGTTTGATTTGACGGCAGGCCTCGTGGATGTCAAGTATTTTAAAATACACAGACCGTATCCGTAAGCCTAAAGCATTTTGAGATGTTCAGATCAGAGCTTCAGAAAATACCCCCGCGGCCCGCACCAACTCCACAGACCATTCTTGAACCTTCCGGCGTCCATGTATATTGCTAAATTCGAATCTCTGTTTACCCGTCTCGTCTATCTAATCTTGAAGGGAATTCTACTTAAAAATCTTTTGTAATAAGAAGTGTTTCTAGTATAGATTATTTCTATAACACAAAACAAAACTTTACAGTAGATATGTACGAAATCACAATTTTGTAGATTCTCTGTATACAAGTTACTTAGTTGAAACTTCGTTGAAAAAAAAATTGCCGTGTTCGTAAAAATACGGAAATATAAAAAAATGTATTTGGTACATTTACAAAACGTGAAAGGAAATATTTAGTTTAGGCAAGAAGCTTAAATATTATTCAGCAAAATGAAGAGTGGAAGTACGTGAGACGTGTTTTGGCAGAACGATCGAATATTAGACAAAATATTTTCCTAAACTATATCTGTGATCTGTCCATTGCGAAGTTTTACCCCAGTTGCCGATATTGAGAGTTCATTCTTGATTGCAGCCTATATTTTGTTTTGATTTCATTAAAAGTAACGATATAAATTTTGCTTTAGTACGAATAATAATTTGTCTTCCTCATCATTGTGGATTCTACTTCCGCAATGTCCCAATAGAAGTATAACTTCAACATTTTGTTGGTGCTATTCCGGATGATTTTTAAAATTTACGAAAAATGATTTTCAAAATTTGATAATATCTATTGATTCAATAAAATATTAAGCGTCTTGATGAAAGTTTTTAGGAATGGAAAATGAATTCTCTTTCTTTCAAAAAATTGTTTCTTTTTAATGCCATAAATAAGGATCATGACATTAATATACAAAAATTGACGTTTTACACTCTTTTTTAGTTAAAAAATTGACAAAACACGATGAACAAACTTATTAAAATAATTCATTGAAAATATTGAAAATACATTTATACCTAATTCTCTAAGTCTTAAATCACATGTAAAATTTAATCACTAGCCCAGAAATGAGCACTCTTGTAGCTGAGTTTCCCACTTGTAGTATTTGCCCGCTAAACTACATGTAGAAGTGCCTGTTGACTAGTAGTTTCGGGTTACAGAAATTTGAATAAATACTTGTAGTATTGTGTTATGTAATGGAAATTTAAGAAAATCTATATAAAAATTAAGCCCTTAAATGTTTGTCGTCGGTTCATGCCTTAACATCTTTGGTGTATACGGTTTCTGTGAAGTTTGGTAAAAATTGGACAAAGGGGCGTGGCACCGCCCATACAAAAAAAACATTGAGAATCGTATATCTCGAAAACCACAAAATCGATTGAGCTCAAACTTACAGACAATCTTAGTTATTGGTCCTGGAGTGGTCCTCTGAAGATTGGTCAAATTTGGTAAAATGGGAGCGGCACTTCACATACAAAAAAAATATTCAAAATCTTATACCTCCTATACAAAAAAAATGTTCTATGGGGTGAAACTCGATGACGTTATATCTCGATAACCGCTGGGCCGATTTTCATTATTCTTCTTTTGTTTTGTTCGTATTGCTGTATTTCAGGTTTAGGTAGAAAGAAAATTCCACCAAGTCGATTTATTATCATTTTTCGCAATTTACGAAAGAACATTATTACCTAAGACCTAATTAATGCAATTCCTGTGCACGGGCAAAGCCGGGCGGGTACAGCTTCTTCGACAGTCTTGGAATTGGAAGCCAATATTTTTTAAATTTATAACACTGATATAAATAATGAAAGTCAATAATATTGTCTAGGCAATACGATTTCTGAACAAATAAAAAATCTAGTGCACCACAGAATACTGGGCTACGCTAGTATTGCATAAAATTTAAAAATATTTCTAATCTTGAGAAAATTCAAGACTTCATTGAACATTTATTGAAAGTTTATGAATCAGAAATCAAAGTGATGATTTGTTATTTGTTACTGAAAAATCGTGAGTCTCTGTAGACATCGAGTCCGTCTAAGTTTGATAGATATGGTAGTGGTAGTCGTCTACTGGCTTGCCCACCTACTACCTTACCTACCTGTTTGAATTTTAAATAACTTGAATATTTTTTCCAATTTGTATCATTTAAAAAAATGCTCGATTAAGATGCATACATAAAATAATTGTATTTTTGAAAATTGTCCCAATTTCTCATAATTTTTTTAAAAAGCTATAAAGAACTTGGGAATATGTAATTATAACAGTTGTTTACGAAACTAAACGATAAACAACCACTTTAACGACTACCTACTTAAGAAAACGAAAATTGGCAGCCATTTTTAAGAATTCTAAAGCTCGTGCGTCATGCCAAGCTACCTTTTCAGAAGGTATTTAAAAAGTTTTCGTGTTTCTTGAACTCAAAAAAAGTAATTGAGGCAATTGAAAAGGCAAATTATACTCCAAAATTTACGTCAACTTATGCACCTAAACGTAAAGAAGGTATATGATCTTAAAAGCAGTGGGACAGTTCTTAGTGCTTTGTAATATTTTTTTGTGGGACACAGTTCAGGATCGAAATCATACCGACAAACCAGGAATAATTAATAACAAACAATAGAAATTATACTCCCAAATTGGGTTGACGGGAGTGGCTGACTTAGCACCCGAGACAGCTAGGTACTTGAATGAAATTACATTTCATAACTAAAAAATGGATGGTTCACGCCGGCACAAATGTAAAAAAAAAAACATAAATGATTGCAGCAGCATAAATGACAGGGATGAAAACGTTACGTTGATTGGCACAACCCTTTAAAATTTATTGATTGCATTAAATTAGCTTTGGTCTCTGTATAGCTTGTATACGCAAAATGTATTTTCAAAGTTGGTCAAAATAAATGCAGTGTGCTTCCGTTTCCATGTTTCACGTCACAGACATGTGTTAATTTTTATTATATGGATCTAAATATGTATTTTTTACACTTTTGTCCAAATTATGATAACGATTACACATTTGTTACTTTTTTTTATTGAAGGTAGCTCTTTTACACAATTTAAATTTTTTTTTTAACTTTATTTTAACCCAAATGTGTGATAAAATTTATTATTTAGTAAGGCACCAAATTAATTTGTTCTGATAAAAATGTTCCTTTAAAATATCTAGTATCCTTCTTTCGGTTAGTTCTCAACTAAACTGAATTCAAAACTGCCATTGAATTATGCTGCGTGCACCCCTCTTTGTATTGACGATTGTTTTCCCTTTCTACTTTCGTTAAAAAAGTTACCCCTTCTAGAGAGAACAACCCTTTTCAACCCCTTACTTTTTATTTGCATACGATTTAGAGAGATGTATTTTTTAAGGGTGTATTATATAATGTGAAATGATTTTTGTACGAAGGGTTTGATAAGGGCAAAAATGGAAAATTTTCTTTTAAACCGTTTTCTCCGCATTCGTATTCGACCTTCTGACAGCTTACAAAATGTACTAAAAACGAATGAAGTTTCTCAAATTCTGTCTGTTGACATATAGATGGCAATAAGAGCAATATTATTTTATTTAAATTTTATTTTGTTCTTCATTTTGAGTAGATAAATAGCCGGAAAAATGTTGCTCTCGAAATCGGGCGGTTGTCTTCATTTTCAACTTTTGAAAGAGTCCATGTTTTAGATTATTAATAAGGTCTTATGCAATCGCCATATCAAGTACACATTTGCCTTTTAGAACAAAGAAACTTCGTTTGGCAAAAGTTATTCTTATACAGGGTAAAGTGGAATAACGAGCGATTTTAAAAATTCAGCCAACCGCGGCGTATATCCTTTTGGGTTGGATTGGAAGGTACGCTATCGGCCATGTTTCCTGGCATATTAACATTAAGTAGGCGTTTCATTAAAATGGTAATTTACTTCAAAAGTGCTCATCCGCGTTTTCTGTACCTTTGTGTTTAGTTTTTAATTTATCTCTGCAGTCTGGAATTTGTTTGAATGATTGGAAGGGGTCGTTTTTAACGCCCATATATAAATCTGGATCGAGGCATGATATTACTAACTATCGCCCAATCTATAAAATTTCTTCTATCCCTAAGTTGTTTGAAAAACTAGTTTGTGACAAACTTACACCTCTCTTAAAAAGATTTGTCTCTCCGTCTCAGCATGGCTTCGTTACAGGCAGATTCACTACTACAAATCTCTCAATTTTTTGTAATACTGCCTTGAATTACCTTTTGAGAATGGCATGCAATGTGATGTAATTTATACAGATTTTGTTAAGGCATTCGATCGCGTCAATCACAGTACACTAATTTCCAAACTGACTGCCTTAGAGTTTCACTCCAATATCCTAAAGTGGATTCATTCCTACTTAACCGATCGTATCCAATTTATGTTACGTCTGGAGTACCTCAAGGTAGTCATCTGGGCCCTCTGCTCTTCCTTTTGTTTATTAATGGCATTCCTGACTTGTTTTTGAGTTCCCAGTGTCTTATGTTTGCTGACGATTTGAAGATATTCCGAGCAATACGATCAGTTCATGATTGTCTTCTTCTACAAGAAGACCTTAAACGTCTTTCTGTGTGGTGTAATAACAATGACCTTCATCTCAATATGTCTCTAAATGTCAAAGCCTTTCTTTTTATCGTCACCTCTCTCCAATTTCCTTTACGTATGTAATCGATAATACCCCATTGTCCACTATCTGCTCCAAAAAAGATCTTGGAGTTATTTTTGACATTAAATTTAGCTTTTGCAAGCACATTGAGTTTGTGGTTGCCAAAGGTAATCAGATGCTAGGTTTCTTATTGAGGAATTCGAAAGACTTTCAAGATCCGCATACTCTGAAATGTTTATTTTTTTGCATTTGTCAGATCACATCTCGAATACTGTAGTATAGTATGGAATCCATTTTACCAGGTACATTCCTTTAGAGTTGAGAAGATCCAAAAGCGTCTGACTAGAGTAACTGTTCGTATCGTAGACTACGATGGAATATTGAAATGCCATCTTACGAGACCAGATGCAAATTATTTGGTATCTTACCTCTTTTCAGACGGAGGCAATATTTCTCCATTACGTTTATTCGCGATTTGATAGATGGCCATATCGATTGCCCTTTTCTATTATCATTAGTTGGATTTTATGCTCCTGCGAGAGTTCTAAGAAATCGCTTTTTATTTCATATACCCTATCATAGGGTTAACTATGGTTACAATGAACCAATTTCTAGATGCCTTAGAGAATCGAATAAATATTGTGATGTTATTGATTTTCATATTAGTAGAGATTCATTTAGGAATAAATTACTCCTGTTGTTAGGCTTTGGTGGTAATTTTTAAGTATAATTTGAGAACAGTACTCATTTGATTGAAAAATAAATAAATAAATACATATGTATATTCGAGCGTGTCGTGCTTTTCGCAACTTCAATTGCAATTGACCGGTTCAGTCTGCCTGTGCCATTAAAAAGTGATTTAGGAACTCTACACTTGTAATATTGCCTTAACCGCATTAGGTAAAGTTTTTTGTATGGATGTTATTAGACAAGTATAATTTCTCCCTAAATCTAAGCACATTTGTATACGACCTAACAAATGGAAAATAGGCAGAATTGCCTAAAAATTCTTAGTAGTTTTAACCAAGAAATAACATGTTTTTTTTCTTAACTTTGCCCTTGATTGCCAGGTAAACTAAGTAATTTCGCCTTAGGTCTTATGTAACTTTAATTAAAAATTTCAGTAGCGGTTAACTTTACCTTAGGCCTAAAGGAGTTTTGCCTTAAATCTAAGAAAACACCCCTTTAATTGTCTTAAACTGTGTAAATTTGCTTTAGGCCTAATGTAATTTTGCCTTACCTACGCCTGGGGTTACTTTCGGAAGTGTAGTACATAGTTGAATTCGCGTCCAAAAATTAGTCACTCTATTTCAAATTTCCGTAAAGCAAACGTTTAATTATTGCGTGCTTAAATTTTTTGATAAAACAGCGGCAATTTTTGTTAAGTACACAAAATTCAAACTGCGTGCTGGATGGCAGATTACAATAATAAGGTGAGTTTCAGCAATAGTGTCAATAGGTGCTATTATGGACTAACTGCTGATAAAAAATAACTTTTTGGTTCTAGAAAAAAACCAAAATATCCCCAAAGATGAACACTGATGTTCTAGAAAAAAGGAAAT
This sequence comes from Cheilosia soror, assembly GCA_949372485.1. NCBI lineage: Eukaryota > Metazoa > Arthropoda > Insecta > Diptera > Syrphidae > Cheilosia > Cheilosia soror. The sequence continues at coordinate 121,972,758 of OX443561.1, forward strand.
TCAACACAAATGTTGTCGAGGAATGGAATAATGAAGGTATGTTTTTCTTTAATAAAATCGAGGACAAAGAAATTTATGAAAAAAGAAATTTTGAAAAAAATGTATTTTTTTATTATAGAATCTTCGGATGAAACTGGTGACTGAAAACAGTAGATTAAAACTATAAGATATGCACAAAATGGGCAACAAAAACGATGATGCAAGCCGTAAAAAAAATTGTGAAAATGTTCGGCCGTATATATCCATATCCATACTACTTATAAAATGCAACGTCCGTCTGTTCGTTTCTCCATAACTCGAGAACCATTCGTCCGATTTTCATGATTCTTTTTCTGATTTATAGATGTGTGGCCAACTTAGTCCGTAGGGTGGGTGAGAATTGCTCAGGATTAAAGGGGTCGCGGGGAATAAGGGGGGTCTCACGAACCATTAGCCGTATGAACTTAAAAGTTTGTATATTGATAGATAAGTCAAAATTATTACATTCCTCATTCATCTTTTTCAAAATACGTCCTATAAGGTTTGAAAAACTTTTCAAACTAAGTTTTCTATTTCGACCTTACTACGCTTAACTTGCCATTACACTGATAAATGGATTTATGTCAATTCAGGATATGCTTTTAATTATTAGGCAATATTTTACAGAGTATTTTGAGCTAACATTCGTTTTTCTGCTCCATCCAGAGGGTGAGATATAATAAATTGAAATTAGATCTTATTTGGCCAAGTGCGAAAAATCGCTTTATCGATTGCAGTTGTGCTTAGGAAGGGTAGTTTTGATTTGCGTTCTAAAAATAGAATGATTACTCGCACGACGGGCATTCAGAATGCACATTGTACGTACATACTCATGTATGGCGTAGTTGAATTTGATGTAGGCAATGGATATGTATAAAACAAACTAAATATATATATATGTACGTCTACGTAAATATAAGAGGTTTGTGGTGCGTAAGTGATAGATACATATCTACATATATGAATTTGAGATCTGCAACTATGGAAAGTGTAACGATGTGATCGCGTAGTATAAATAATTACATCATACCTGTGACGAGTTTTTATTTATGTGAAATCTTATGTCTGTTGACTTAGGACTTTCGGATCAGTACAGGTTACGTAAGGACTAAGTTGGGGACGGAGGAAGGGTGAAGGGGTGGTAGGGACTAACTCCGGAACTATTTGGTCGATTTTAAAAATTCTTTCAAGATTGTACCGGCTACATCCTCCGGATCAGTATAGGTTAGTTAGGGTGTGGATGGGGGAAGGGGTATAGGGGCTATCTTCGAAACTACTCGGCCATTGCCAGAGTTGACCTCCGACAGCCACGTCTTTCACATGGACAGCTATATACTTATTGAATGTTTACGTGTGAGATGTAGGCGTAATTTGTTTATAGCTACTTGCGCCCATTAAATAAATAACATGTAGGTATAGTTTATGAAAAGGCATAGCGATCAAATATTTTGTGAGCTTAAAAAGAAGACAAAATATAAACAAGTAAAAGTGTTACCATTGGCCTGGCCGATGCTTTGATACCCTCCACTGTATGTACTGGTACAGATACACGCATATGTATGGGAGGTACCAGAACTACTTGACCGACATAGACAATTTTTTAATACCAACTTGGCTACGGTAAAAACAAGTCCTCTCATAAAATTTCATTCTCCTAAGTCGATTCGTTTGGACGCTATCGTGCTTTCAACAGACAGACAGGCAGACTGACGGACATGGCTAAATCGATTTAGAGTGTGATCCTGATTCAGAATATATATATTTTGTAGGGTCTCCGGTGAATCCTCCTTGGCGTTACAAACGTAATGACAAAGTAAATATACCTTCCTGTGAAGGGTATAACAAACGCGCATTGATAGCTGAAATAAATTTGAATTTAATTTAATAGAAAAGAAACCAGCGGGCGGAGCCGCGGGCGTTGCTAGTACACAAATAAAATATAATATAACAAACTAAATAATTTGACTTTCAATTAGCATAATGGTTAAACGAATATTGCTAATAACCAGGCGGGCAGTCAATAATTCACCACACTTATTGGCTAGCAATTAAACACCTTAGTATAATCAAAACCATTTTACCAACCAACCAACCATTTTACTATTACCTTAGTGGTTAAGGCAATTTAACGCAGTTATTGGCTAAAAGTATTGGTCAAAATCACCTCAGTCTTAGGAAATATTGCCTTAGGAAAACATGGATAATTCAAGCTACATCTAAGGCAATTCTACACTGATTATGTGGCGTTGTATTTACCTAAGCAATTTAACCGAAATTGACTTAAAACTAAGTAAGCTCAAAACGGCCTTAGGGCTTATGCAAGTTAGCACTCGATTTAGGTAAATTTTACACATGTTTTTCGTTGAGTGTAAGGAGACTTCAACAACAAAAAAATGGGAAGCCTTGAAGAATATCGAGCATATAAGAATTACTATCGAACGAAGCCCGCGTCGGTCGGTCGTTTAGTTTACGATTGGAGGAAGGCGTACATCTAAACGGTCGTCATCTTTCCGGAGTTATGTATTTTCGAAAATAAAATCATTAACTTTTTATGTTATTTAACTTAATAAATAATAAATTTAAACTTTTTTTCTTCTGGTCCACCCTGTATACTCTAATCACTGTTTATCACTGCGTAACTCTTCGAAATATTAGTAAGATCTTGAAAGGTTGTACGAACGATCCGCCAGCCTGCTCTGCAATCAGAAGATACACATTCAGCCCTATCATGAATTCCGTCGTAATCGAAAATATGCTACAAATCCCGAAAAATACATCATGGAATCCATTCGTAGTGGATTCGTAGTGGAAAATCTGCTACGAATTTCGAAATTCGGGAAATTTGGTATCACTGAATCCGAATGAAACGGAAAATAAACCTCTTTTTCTACGACAAGTAATTTGCGTAGGGGACGTTGAGAAAAACGGTTTTTTATGCACCAATAGATTGTGTTTTCTTTAGAAATGTAAGTATTTACCATTTTTTTTGAATTCTTAATAATATTTGTGGCTTTAATAGGGCAAAAACAACTAATAAGGCACAATATGATAGGCTTTTCGAATTATTAAGCGAATAGCCCGATATTGCCCAAGGGTACACAAAAGCATCAAAAGAAGATGTGACGATGTTTTGGGATCAAGTTAAAATTGATCTAAACGCTCTGGGGCCACCTTCAAAAGAAAGTGCAGTTTGGAGAAAGGTAAATGAAATTGGGTAAACGAATTTATTTTCAAGTCGTGCTTTTTACTCATAGGTTTGGTTAGATTGGAAGGCATATATTAAAAGGAAACTGGTAGGAAATAAAAAAGAAATCAATTCAACTGGCGGCGGAAAGTGCCGGCAACATACCTTCTCAAAGCTGGAGGAAGGAGTGATTAAGCTGACAGGACTTCAGACTTCCACATCAGGAATAAACGAATCAGTTTCATATGGATATAGAATCTCTGCTGCGGTGGAGAAAATAAGAAAACAGCCAGATACGGAAAATGCTGTGGCAACTGAAGATGAACCTTAAGATGTGTCCATGTCATCCGATCGCGGAACGCACACACCAAATTTGCCTTCAACTTCGCGCAAAGTGGATGATACTGCAAACCTCTTAAAACAACAAAGACCTGGAGGTCTCTGTTTGACCAGCAACAGCGTTACCGATGGCCAAAATGATAAAGTCGCGAAAAAAGGTCGCCAAGAATGTACCAAAAATGTCTGTCCATTTGTGGCTGATAGCTTTTTCAGATCTTACTATGTACCGGAAATTCGTTGAATAAAAAGTTTGTAAGATTCTCAGTGGAGAGGTAATATCTTGTTCACTCGAGGCAGAGTAAACATTTTCACTACAAATCAATAAACATTTATAAAAATGGTTTTCCCATGCATTTCGGCATTTGGCCAATCTTATACCAAAATTCTTTAACATTTGGTTCCTCAAAATAGTTTAAAAAGCGTTCGTCACTTGAAACTGTCTTCAGCAATTTTTATTCAGTGATGGTTTGCTCTGTGCATAATCAAAGATGCAACAATGGTGAAGCAGAGGTAAAACAAAACATACTTACTTGACAGTGAATTGATATTGGGAAGTGTTAATTATGGATACAGATTACATTATATATTTTTTGAGTTGTTCAACAGCTTTTAGGATTTCTTTTATGGAAATAGTCGCCCGAAAGTCGCCAATGTTGTAAAAAGTGGCCAAAATAGAGAATTTTTGAAAAGTCGTCGCCGGGGGCCCAGAGATAAAAAAAAGTCGCCAAATGGCGACTAAAGACGCCCATCGGTAACGCTGACCAGCAATTATTGCGAAAGCAATTGAATCCATTTTTATACAATTTATTTTTATTTTATTGATAAAAAGAAAGAATTTTTTAATTATTTGAAACTTTACCCACAATTTATTTCAATAATTTTCACACAATGACCGGATGTTTGACACAAAACAGCTGATTTCGAAAATGAGAATGAGAGCGGTTAATGAGGCAATGCTTCTGTGGATTCCATTCGGATTTTGTGAAGTAAATTTCGTAGTTCGTATCGTAGCTTTCATTCGGGGATTTTCTACGAATGGATTCTGTGATAGGGCTGATTTTGCCAACAGATGGCTCTAAAAGGTTTCTAAATTTGCAAAACCCTTTCCAATTCAATAGATATTTTCACACCAGTCTTGAAAGATCTCTGTAACAAAAATTAGTCTTTATTACGTTTTCCCTAAATGAAACTGGCTCCATCCGCAGTTCATTAGATTCATTCATCACGCAAGAAGGGCACTCAAACCGGTCGATAGGAGCAAATCTTATAGTCGTTCGCTCGTTCCTCCCCCGCTAACGCATACACCAAAGCACATACTATATACAAAAGTACGGTTGCGGAAAGTAATTGCCTAATTAGCACCTCCTATCCCACTGAAGGCTAATTATACTCACATTATAGGTGATGAAAGAAAATTTCTATCGACTGGATTCCCCGTAGGCATTGTATGTTGTGGATACCAGTGCAAGGCTGGTTTGCAGCTTTAGCAGATTGCTATAAACTGATAGTAGGTACCTATACCGCAACTACTATATACAATGATGGTGTGAAAAGATGCGTGCATGAAGGGAGTTTGCGAACAGAAAAGCTACCTCCAGGCACACCGAACCGACCGCATCCAATGCAATGATGTCTAGAGAACATAACGCGATAATGCAATAACCCAGGTGTTGACTATTCCATAAAGCGGATGATAAACACGTGCGTACCTGATGGTAATGATGATGATGATGATGATTATGATACTCACATGTGGGTAATGACTGGCGATTTAATGTTTTATTCTGCAAGAGTGTGTACCCATGTACTTGTAATTGAAACTAATGTGAGATTTGTTTTATGAAAACTCTCGCATGCGATAAGGTATCAATTTATTTATTTCAAATGATGGATTTTTTTTTATATCTTCCTGGGGATTTTGAGTTCAGCTTTTGTGGGGTTTTTTTGAAGCCACTTTCGAAGCAATCAAAGATAATATCCATTAAGAATAAGAGGATCTATCGCCGGAAGTTCTGGCAAGAATGATGGAAAATGCCATAAATCAAGCCCGAATGGTCATCAATTCGGCCACTACTTAGCCGATATTACTTTCTCGACTGGAAACAAATTAAAGATATCAAATCCAAAAGCAGAAACAAAGTTGTTCAGTCATAAAAAAATAACAGTCAAAGATCACCATGTTATATACTTTTGCGCCACCTTGCATCTTCAATACATTGACGAATAGAAGGGACCCACAATTGTATGCCGAGTCCGAATAGCTGAATTGAGTAGCTTTTTCAGGACAGTCATACTCTCGGATGTTTGCCGGACGTTCGCAAGAGGTGGCGCAGTAGAAAAAACATTAAGCTGTAATTTGTGTTTTCCGGGGATCGAACCTGGGATCCCTCACACAGCACACTAACCACTGCTCTACTGCGCCCACTTTTACGACATGATACGTAAATTTGAGGGTGTGGCTTATACTACTTATACGAGCTCATAAAGAAAAGCCATGCTTATATTTTTCGCTAATCATTTTTTAACGAGTTTCCAAGTTGAAGTGATGGTTTATGGAAGAGATAAATATCGAGCTCGGGTTTGTGGATGCGGTTACTATATACGACTATATGAAGAAGGACTCGAAGAAGTAAACAAAATGAGGAGCAATTTATGAAATTTGGTGAGTAATAGAGGCTTAAACAAGTCGGAAACAGTGTGCTGACTGATTGATGACCAACGCCCAACACAAGCGGTAAGAGCTAGTAAGCTGACATTTTGAAATAAATTTTCTTTTATGGCCAAAGTTATCAGTTAGAAGCGAATTGGGAGAATTCGAACTCCAAAAGGTGGAGAACATTTTTATCGGAAAATTTTTGTTTTTCATTCGATCGACTTGAAATGCGGTTTGTGTACCTTATATAAGAAGTAAAGGAAATCAATTTCTCTAATTTTGGAAATGTTGCTTGGGACCTGAGTTATTGTCCACTGGAAAAGGGGATTCAGTTTGTGTGGGAAACATTTTTTTTTTCATTCTATCGAACGTGTAACAAAGCACTCTACATAGGTAATCATATATGTGTACATAAGCTCTTTGTATCCACATTATACAGCTTGTCCTAAGAGTAACTGAAGGTGTGAAATTTGTTTACCTTCTGAAACCATCCTGATTGAAGCATGAATCTTAGGAATTCCACATTCTCCAAATCATCTAGTTCATCGAAGAAGTAGCTTTTACGAGTCCTCTGTCTATACTGTTTTTAAGGGCTGGGGATTCGGAAAGTACATAGGTGGCGAATATATGTATTCTACTTCTTCAACGTCTTATGAAGTATACCCATCCGTTCTGCATGTATACGCCTATCGGACAGTGTCCATGTCCAGTGATGACCCCGTGAGTATGCGAATATCCTTGCAGCTCAGTCCGATCATGCATTTTGATCTCTTTTACTCACCTTGGCCATAATTCGTTTGTGTGCATATACATATACAGGAGACTGGATTCAAGGTCAATCTTCTTCGCAAGCGTGCTTAGCGGCGTTGTTATAGATTCTAGGGACAATAATGCGGGCATTTTCGAACCGTTTCTTGCAAGCTCCTTTTCCTGTTCATTACCTTTTTTTTTAATAAAAAGGGGATTCCCAATCCTGGAGCACTCAGACGAATCTCGGTCCATTGTACCAAGCTGAAACCCCTTTTTTTTGGTGTAGCGGTGGAGTGTGGAGAAACTCTGAAATTATTCATTTCTCTAAATGGTCGGTGGCAGGGGGCTCGAACCAATGCCTCTCGGGTCACAAGCAATGACTCTAACCACTACACCAGGGCCACCGCCCAAATATCCTTACCCCTAATATCCATATGTCCTTGCATCCAGCATAAGGTCACCGAGTTGGCTTGTGATAATTCATCCAAGTAGGTATTTTTTGCAATGACTTCATGACGACTGAATCCATGGCTTTTATGGCCGCAACAGTAGGTATATAGTGATTTTTGTTTATCGGCAATGCGTCGTCTCTTAAGGTCCTTTGTCGCTAAGGTTTTAGCAGCTATTTCCGCTTGAAAGACACTGCAGTCAACGTCGATTCGCAATGAATATAACGTCCTTGTATTATGATGAAAATATGACGGCCCCACAAACATTTTTAACTGTTTATATGGTTAGGAGATGGGTTTCCAACATCCGATTTAAGGTAAAGTATGAAATTTATTTTAAAATTAGAAAATTATGTAATTGTAAAAATGTCAATATTGTACCTAAAGTAAAAGTTACAAGACCGGCTACAGGAAATTTGATGATGATATATTACCTAGTAGACTATAGATGTTGACTTTCATTCATTCATTCATTTTGAATGGATTGGGTTGTCAACCACAACTTAACTACATAATTTTTTTGGGCTCTTTTTTGTATAGGGTTATTTCATTGGGGCCTAATTTCATGGAGCCGAGATTTTGTATCTACTATAATGAGAACTGTAAATAATTCACAGATAAATTAACTAAGGGACCATTCACATGAGAGCGAACGAACGAATTGATAAAATGGGAACAAACAGCTTGTTAATTATTTATGAACTAACAATTCCACATTTTACTATTCCAAGAGTAGGATAATTAATTATCCCATCAAAATGTATTAAGAAAACCAGTTTATAATTAGTTTAAATAACAAAATTTCGAATTCCCAACTCAGCCTATTCACAATCCACGTCATTTAAATCGCGTTCCACAAAGTCGCGAATAAAAAATTCGTTCGAATTTAACCTTATTCCAAGAGGAGACTATCTTTAAATAATAAAATGTGCAATTTTCTGTTTATAAATGCATAAAAAGTGGTTTGTTCGCACTTCATCAATTCGTTCGTTCGCTCCCATGTGAATGGTCTTTAAGGGACATTCATCACACGACCAATTCAGAGGCCAAAGTAACAATTCGCTGATTGTGCATAGGTTGATAATTTAGGCTTGTATAGTTCGCGAACGAACTAGTTCAATGAAGTAGTTCACTATAGTGAGCTATTGAACTAAGTTCACACACTTAGTTCACTAGTTCATTTAGTTCGCGGTTATTATTTTCAATGGGCCTTACCAATAATCATTTCTAACCTTAAAATTATTATATTAAATTATATTTGGACGATCACAATAGGTAATTTTATATGGAAATTTTCGTGACTTCGTAAAATTTAGCTTGGACACTAAAATGATTATTAGTACCGCACAATGATTTTCATACAAACGGAATAAACTAAAGCTAAGTACACACGATTGTCAGATCTGTCAATTCTCTGACAATGAGCTTACAAAAGCCAACTATCTTAGAATACAAAATTGTCCGTTTACACGATTGTAAGATTTTGTCCCAAATGACTTTTCTGATAACGTTGTTAGGTTAAAAATTGGGTGTTCACGTGGTTGTCAGATGAATATGAAAAATTGGTCTATTCGTTGTCAGACAAATTAAACTTTTTGTTCCCCAATTTTCGCAGTACGGATAATGGAACAAAATATTGCACTTGCGACTATTTTAACTCTACATGTTGGAAGACTCGAGGATGATAATTTGACACAAAAACTACTTAGTCTTTGGACAAAGGAGAAGGTGGTTCGTTGCCAAGGGAAAGATTCTACTCCAAATTCCAAGCTGAGAAGCCGGAACTTTATCGCAATTTTTTGCGAATGGACATGGACTCAACACAATTCGATGGAATTCTAGCTTTGGTGACTCCACAGATCAAGACACCAATTTGCGCACGAGCATCCAGGAGATCGATACGGTTTCATTGGCAGCTTGACCCAACTTTTTTTCTGTATTTGTCGAGGTGGCTTTTGAATGTGGATCGCGTCGGCGCGGCGACCTCTTACCTCAGGGCTTCTTTAGGTAGTTTATACTCTGCGCATCCAACAAGCCCATTCACTCTGTACTTTCTTTGTGTACGACATTTTTTTTCGACTTTTCTAATTCCAATTGGAATTTAAATTCCATTTTGCACTGTTGTTCGTATCAATATATTCTGAATTATAATCGATCGGTTAAAAGAAGCAAACATCGATTTCGCTCCTAAACCACTGGTCTGACAATGAAGAAATTGTAAGCTATTGTTAGACAATGTCCTGACAATGTGTATTCAGACTTCTTCAGACAATGGTCAGCAACCTGATGACAATTTCATAGTCAAATGGAGGGCTGACAATGGGCTTACAATGACTTTTCTGACAATGTTGTTAGACAAAATTGTGAGTTCAGACGGTTGTACGACATTTGGGACACAATATGGTTTCTTCTTTATGACATAATGTGTGTTCCAGACACAGAAGACAATCATGTCATGAAAGAACAGCTCAGCTCACTCACGGACTCACTTATATCTTCTTTTTTATTTTCAACAAATTTTTATATTTTTTTTGTAATGTCTGTGAATTTGACTATTTTGAACCAAACTGAACTAAAATGAGCGAACTAGTTCATTAGCGTTATTTGAACTAAATTGATCGATCACTCAAATGAACTAAATTGCCCAGCTCTAGATGGGACCTTCAGTATTTTCGTTTGCAAAAATTACTTTAAAGAAAAGTCCGAGTAACTACATGTATAGCCTCAGCTAATGCAGGATCAATCTCGATTCCCCTATATAACTTTAGTACCATGTCCAAATGAAATTGAAGCTAATTCATGCCTCCAATCCACAAACAGAAGGAATACAAATCCAATATCAAGTCGTAATTACTTCGCCTGACATTAAAGCAATAATGGTCTTGATGAACTGTGTCCATAAATCCAAATCAATTCGAGTCCTTCACCTTGCAATGATGATGATGAGCTAAAAACACTCACAGCGCATTAAAATCACATTTAAACGCAAATAAAAGCCTCAACCGACAAAAGACTCGGACAGCAAGACCACATCCGAAGGACCTTCACCAACTCAGCAAAAGCAATCATTAGCTTCGATTCAGATTAAATATTCGCAAAAATTAAAGACGCGCAACGAATCAATGACGGATTGCTGAGCCGAGCGCGCACACGATCGTAAAGAAAGAAAAACAAACTCAGATTACAGTGTTTAAGGATAATAAAAGAAATCCCTTTAATAGAGTGCTCGGCCATTTGAATTTGGCGCAACAAAAAAAATAAATAAATAATAAACTGCTCCAGCGGGCAAATACTCTTTAACCACATGTGATCTGTGTGTATATGTGCGCTCACAATTAACCGCATTATACGACTGCATAATTACTTAGGCGTCCGCTAAATGGAAATATCCGCGGTATCCTTTCACCGTTCCACAGAAATCGAATTTAATTTTAATAATTATAGATACGCTCCATCAAGATACCGCGCGCATTGGTCCAAATTGGCCATTTGCCATACCACAACGATGTCGGCGACGACGACGATGACGGCGACGCACGGGCGGTAACGGCGGGTAACCGCAGTAGCCCACTCAGTAGCATTTTGCCAGAGGGAAATCGCGCAATTCGCTCAGAACAATACTTACACAGAGGCTCCCATGCCAATCCCGATGGAGTCTGACTGATGTAAGTCACCATCCCGCCGCGTCATCTTCAGCATCACCATCATCATCATTGCCACCATCTCGGCCGTCAGTCGTCGCCTTTGGAACGAGTCGGGTATAGGATGTGTCGTTCGAAGATGATGATGTTTGGGGGCTTCTTAGATCTTGTCATAAGAGGAATGCCTGAAATTTTCTCACAACTTCTCATGGTCGTCGGAGAATAATTAAAATCACCTAATTGTCACTTGTAATTATCCATTTGTGATGTTTGTGCCTTTGTGTGGTGCAGTGCAGTGCATTTGTATAGATGCAGATACAGCAGATATGTATCTCCATCTCCACACTGTACAGTTGTACGAATGAATATTTATACACTCTGCGAATTGGCATTTTGTTTAATTGCAGTTTTTAATGGCGACCTAAGTAGTTCGCATGGAGACGGCCAATGAAAATCATAATAACTGCGGTTTTGAGATACTCCTGCACTGATCCGTATAGCTACATGCTGTTTTCACTAACAGGTGGAATGCTGTTGACAGATTTATGATTTCACCTTATCTGGAACTGGTATACAGGTTGTATTCAATTTCATTGAGATTAATTGCTGTGCATTTATATATTCTAAGGATTGTGGCATGAGTTCATAATACCACAGTGCCCCTGCCCATATTCGTAGCTGCATTGATTTAGAAGAGGGAAAAACACAACAAACGGAGTTTCGACTGCAAAACTAGCTCCAGGCTCCAGGCATTGCCAGAAGCATTGAAAACAGGAAACTAAATTCTTGGTTCATCATTACCAAATGTAATAGGGCGATGCCTCATGATGCACGGTAACTTAACCAATAGAGAGCTCCGCACGCAGTAGTAGAGCCAGGACACAGATGACAGAATGATGCTGAAAATCAGTTGACAGACTCTAGTGCCATAAAGAGTTTGTAGCCTGGGCCTAGACTTGTTTTCGCAATTTCAACAGCGGGTATACGCCATTTTCTGAATGACGTCTTTCGGTTATCAGCAGATCACATTAGGTATATCTGTGGATATCGAACTGGGTGCCGCTATTAAACTCTTTAACTTTAGCACTGAGTATGGCCAGCTATTAAAGTCTGATAAGGACGAAAATGATCGCCTAAAAAGTGAAGTGATTAGGGCCCAGCAGTGGATAGTGCTGAAAGACGGTGGAATGAAGCAGAGGAACCCTGAAATACGACAATTATAGATATATCCCATTTAACTTAAAAGCATGCGAGTGTAGATACATATATATGCCAAATAACGTTCTAGCAACAATTAAACTGAATTGAAACATCTACACCAGCTCATTACGCTGAAATTGCACTTATTTTGTTAAAAGGAATCGAACTTCTTAATCATATAATGAAACCTTGGCCTATAGGCTTTTTGAGAGCTTAACACCTATCAGCATCCCTACACTAAAATCGCCATGCTTTTTCAAACACAAGCGTCTAGTGTTTGGAAAGAAGAACTTCAGCAAGCACTTATGATTGTAGGCGGTTTTTGGGTTTATTTTTTTAGATACATTTTTGAAAAATTCTTGTGGCAATTTTTAAGATAGCTTTGTCTGGTCAATAGCTAAAAGCTTGTGGATTTTTATGGTGGTTTTTGACGATTTCTTAGAGACGTTTTTGAATGATTTTCTTGAGGCGTTTTAATACCTTTTACTAGAGACGTTTTATTGGGCACATTTTGTTTTCCATTTGAGGGCATTGCGATTTCTGACGCGTTTTTCAAGCTGATTTCTAATCAATTTTGTAAAGGCAACTTGCGACTATCAGAATGTGGTTAATTGACCAAGCGGCAAGCGGCACACCCAATTGGTGTGGCAGGGACGTGTTGACCAAGTGGATTCACTAAAGCCTATGTAAACAAATGGTTGCAGGTGGCGTGATGCCAGTCTGGTGCCACTTATGTCGAAAAAGTTTAATTTTTGAGTGACAAACGGGTTGTGAGTGATGACGTGGATTTGTAGAGCATCATATTAAAGAGGCTGGTGACGGCGTAAATTTTGGCATTACAACAGCATTTTTTTTTTTTTTGCTTACTTACTTACGAGACTTCGGTGTTGGGTGTACTTTTCTTGATGACAGAATATACTTTGTCTTGCCCTCATTGACCACCAAACCCATCTTCGCGCGGCCTTCAATACTTACGAACGAGTGACATCGATTATGTCGATGTCGTCGGCGTAGGCGAGTAGATGGACGGACTTTTGAAAAATATTGCCTCTGGTGTTAGCGTTTGCGTTTTGCATTATTCTTTCAAGAACAATGTTAAAGAAATCGCATGACAGCGCACCGCCTAAATCGCCTAAATCGCGCCTAAATCCTTTTTTGACATCGAAGGTCTCGGTGAGTTATTTTTTCTACCCGGAAACCAAAACCATGCGAGGTGATCAAGAATTAAACATATAGGACATATATTGAGAACTGATGAATTGGTGGCACCAGTGCCAGTTTTAGGGGTGGGCGACTGGAGACGCCGGCACCTGGAGGGCGCTAAAGTGTTCGCGCGCCAGCTTAACTTCACTGAATTTGATTACCTATCTCTCCGTTAGCTTGGTCCTTAGCTAACTGCCTCCAGTTGCGCACTCCTAGTCGGTGAAGGTCGCCTTCGACTGGCGCGCGCCACTTAAGGCGAGGTCTTCTTCTACTGCGTTTTGTCGTTGAATCTGCTTCTCCAAAGCCCGTCAATGTAAACAGGATCGAACATTTTACGAAGAATCTTTCTCTCTTCAGCTTCAAGTGTATTTAAAAGATTTGACCTGTTGATGAACCAATGACTGATACAAAAAATGTTTAAGCTGTTTTTGTTTTAATGCACTTTTGGACACCGTATTTATGTCTATGAAGGAACGATTTTAACAGATGCAAGATTTTTCTGACGCGTGGAATTTCTTCTTTAACATATAAAAATCAAAATTAAGAAGAAGAACTCATGCGACATTGTTCTAAGCTGCAAGAGAAAATGACTTTAAATCTGATATTGATGGAGATTTGTTGTGCAATATAATTTCAACTCATCATTAGGCAATCAGGCAACATACATATCGATACATTAAATTTTATCAAATAGCACAATCTTCAAGAGTTATATCCCATCCCAATACCTGGATATCGCTCCGTATTCTGTTAACAATACCAGTGATCGGTGCAATTGGCGAATGCAGTTTTTCTAAACCAACGTTGATAAAAACGTACTTACGGTGTACAATGTCCCAAACAAGATTAACTATATTTGTTTGGCCTCACTCTCCATTGAAAATCAAATAGCAGAAAACCTCGATTTCGACAGTCTTATCAGAGAATTCGCTAGAAAAATAAGGCTTTAGTTAGTTGCTTTTTTTTATTTATTTTTTTCTCATAAAATATTTTGTTACTAACTGACACACCTTTCTATTAATTCAATAATAAATATGGCACACAATTGAAAATACGTTTTTTATACCCTCCATATAGAAAGGTATATTCTCTTTGCTATTACATTTGTAACGCCAAGAAGGAGTCACCGGAGACCCCATAAATCTGAATCAGAATCACATTCTGAATCGATTTAGCCATATTCGTCTGTTTGTCTGTTGACAACACGATAGCGTCCAAATGAACCGACTAAGGTCCGAAACACACATGCGATTTCAATCGCGCGTCTGTTTAGTCGCAAAAAATTAAGCACACACATTTCAATGTGAATGCGCGCACATAATTTTGGATTTTATGTGCGCGCATTCATATTGAAATATGTGTGTTTAATTTCTTGCGACTAAACAATCGCGCGATTGAAATCGCATGTGTGTTTCGGGCCTAATGCGAATGAAATTTGGTAAGAGGACTTCTTTTACCGTCGGCCGTCAGGTTGGTATTGAAAATTGCCAATGTCGGTCAAGTAGTTCTAGTACCTCCCAGACAAAACTAATTTTAGATCCATGCAAGTACATATACCAACTCACATGGAAAACATTTTACATGGCTTGTATGTAGTAAAGGGTATCAAATGATAACACCTTTACTTGTTGTAAATGTAAAAGGGTGCCAAGTGCATTACTCGCCCGGGGCGCCAACATCGTTAAGGCCGGTCCTGGCTGTCACCAAACGTTGGTTACCATTTCAGTGCGCCTAAAATCACTTTCATACCACTTCGACGCCATTTCATTGACACACCGAATATTCACCACTTCTATGCCACCTGCCACTTGGTCACCACACCACTACTACGACACCTGTTCATCACTTTAATGCGCGCCTTTCTTAAAAAAAAAAATGTTCACATATTTGTTAATATCTGGTGCTTCTTGAAGGGTTTTCCAATTAGTTTTTTTGGGGTGTTTTTGGGTGGTATTTTGGGGAAAATTTTGGTTCTTGAATTATGGAGCAACAAAAACAGACGTTGTATTTCATATAATAGTGTGGACTACGTTCGCACCTCTTACTCACTTGTAATAATTAATACATATATACATAGGTATATATTAAAATCAGCATAGTAAGGTTTGATGTACATAATTTCGAAGGCATTTTGAGAACCTTTTTGATGTAAATTCTATCAAATTTGTTCACATATTTCGAAATTTTTTTTAATAATTACGCCACTTCTAAGATATTTTGTAAGGCGTGCTTGCAAATTCATTACTGGGATGAATTTGCATGCCTTTTGAATACATTTTTGACAGAATCTTAAAACGACTTAAATGATTTCGTCGGGTTTTCTTGATTCGTTTAAATAATAATGGTATTCCAATGCATTTCTTAGGCAATCTGTGGTATCATGTACCTACAAACCCTAAAGTACCTACCTTTTAGAGGCAATTTCTAGTAGGTATTTGCTTTCTTATGTCCTGTTTGCCCTTATGCGCCTTGTATGGTTTCTATACATCTAGTTGTGGTCATCGCATCGTTGTTACATTTTTGGGATTATTTATTTTTTAGCTGAATTTTGGGTTTAGTGGTGAATAAGGGCAAAATAAAATACATGCTGGCAACTATAAGGGACAGGACACGCAACATCGACAAATCCGACAGAAGGTTACGGTAGACAGCTATAACTTTGAGGCAGTTATAGGGACTTTGTCTACATATAAACTCTAATAGCGAAGAGTTACACTTCTCAGCCGCTTTATATTTGGCCTAAGAAGGCAACTAACTATATTAAGACCTTGTCAAGGTAAGGACTCTATATAAAACCCTCATCATCCCAGCCCTACTCTATAGCGCAGAAGCATGGACGTTAGCAAAGGCGAATGAAGATCTTCTTGGTCGTTTCGAACGCAACATTCTTCGAGTGCTTTTTGGCCCCGTTGGCCTTGACGGGCTTTGGAGGAGGAGATTTAACAGCCAACTCTACGAGCTGTACAGCAATCTTGTCAGAAAGTACACATCAGTAGCCTAAGATGGCTAGGACATGTAGAGCGAATGGACATCAACGCCAATAAAGTTTTCGATTCCAACCCGGAGGGACAACGCAGTGGAGGAAAACCTCGCATTAGGTGGGGCGCACAAGTGGAAGGGGATCTCAGCCATCTTAAATTGCGCAGCAGGAAGCGTTTAGCCAAAGATCGAGCCAACTGGAGAGGCGCGTTAGTTGAGACCCAGGTCCATCCCGGAGTGTAGCGCCATTATGTAAGTAGTAAGCTGAATTTTTGCGCGTTCTTTCTTATACAACGGCCTCAGTTTTGTGGAGTACATATTTTTAAATGTTCTTTTGAAAAATATATCACGCAATTTTTATGCAATTTTGGACACTATTTAAAACAATTTTTGTTAGATTTCTTAGTGATTTTTGATTTGAATTCGTATATATATAGCCATCATACTCGTATGTATATCTAATGCGTTGTTGGTGCATTTTGTGAGTGTTGGGGTGATTTCGTACATTTCGATTCAAATTTTGATGCGTTTCTTAAGCCAGTTTTAAGACAAATTTTGATGCGATATTTTAATATTTTTGTATGACACTTTTAATGTGCATTTTGAAACAGTTTTTGGACTAAGTTTTTGACTCATTTATTTGTCGTTTCTTGAGGCTTTTGACACGTTTTTCCTAATATTTTAACGGCCGATTTCTTCACATGAGTACTAGTACCCGGTCTAGCTAGACCTGGTACTAGCTAGACCTGGTACTATCTCTGATACTCGGTACTTACGAAAACTTGTGTATTTCTTCACATTGCTAGTACCGGAGCTAAAATTATCAAATTATCAACCGTACTAACGACTAATACGTCTTAAAACTGGTCTAGTACCCATTTTTGACGGAAATGTCATAACGGTGACATTTTTATGCTTATTGGGCGTCAAACATTTTGCAGGATGACTGATTTTTATTCATAAGAGCAAGTATTTTTTTTATAATACTTTTGTTGCTTTCTGGTTGTAAAATATGTGTGTTTAGCTTTTGGGGTATCCAGCATTGGGGTATGATAGAGTATATGATTGGTTGTTTTTTTTTTTTTTTTTCTATTATTACACATATGGAATTGAACTCATCAATTCTGTGTTTGCAATTTAACATGAGTGCGGTAGGTTGCACCGATTTTCCGTGGAGACTATGCAAAGCGATAAAATGCAGCAGCGGCCACCTCCTGTTCTTCTAATGTTGCTGGCATTTGAATAAATTTGTCCAAATGGCGTGTCAAGGCCATACATCATACTACATCATACTTTTGGTAGTATGCGACGGTGCAGCGAAATAAGTTCCGTAGAGTGATCTGATCAGCAATTGCTGCTCAGGCAATATCTAACGATTACTCGAAAAATCGTGAATAAAAACGATTACCGACTAAAACTGAAAGTATATAAAATATGTTAACCGTACTGCAACTCGTCCTCGTTCGAACGTAAAAAAAGCGGTGTTTTGGATACAACTGAAATCGCCGAAAAAAATCCACATCGTCCTAAGTATTTACTGTATTCCATTGTAGCATAATATGGTAGATGCGGCGCTCAGATCAATGAGTTGCCACCCCTTCTTCACCATTCTCATTCTCAATGTTGTCGTCGAAATTATTGAACCAATTATCCCTATCAGAAATGAAATCCATTTTCTAATCAACTTCATTAGACTTAAACAATGTATTTACTTATTGACAAAAATAGGCAAGAGCTAAAGCAATGAATTCGATATAAGTCAGGTACTAACGACGTTTGACTGCCGATTTTGAGGGTCTAGCTAATAAATAAATAAATAAATAGGTGGCGCAACAGGCGGGTGACACCCAAGGCCTAGCTTCTCGCAACCATTCGTTTTGTGTGAGTTTCTATTTTTTGGGACGAATGGAAGGGACCTACAATTTTATGCCGAGTCCGAACGGCTCATTGAGAAGCTTTTTCATGACAGGCATACTCTCGGATGTTTGTCAGACGTTCGCGAGAGGGGTGGCGCAGTAGAAAAAACTTAAAGATGTAATTTGGGTTTTTCCGGGGATCGAACCTGGGATCCCTCGCACAGTAGTCCAACACACTAACCACTGCGCTACTGCGCCGACTTGATGATGCTTTTCGTCGCCACCACGAATTACATAATTACATAAAATGTACTGACCAAGTCTTAATATTTAGAAGGATACCACGTTTTGCACCTTTTTTTTAGAAAACGATGACATCTGTGTCGTGTGTCAGTTTCCTCAGCTTTCCCATCTGGTACATAGTGTCCCACCGAAAAAATCGAATCATGTCACCTATTCGCCATCATGAATATAACACAACCATTATAATGTACTACTTAGCCATTACTCAGACATCGCTGGCCAGCATTTTTATACACAGTAAAAATCCAACATATAGCCGCAAAGGAAACAGAAATGTACCTGTCGCCAGGCTTGCATACAAATCATTCAAATCATTTACCAGTAAAAAATGGAGCTATGCATCTATACGTGCCTGATGATGTACCTATCACTCAAACAGGTTTGTGTACACTGCAATAAATTACATGAGAAATTAACTAATTTTTTGTTGCGAATTGCGATTCTTTAAAATATATCCGCGCACGGTAGCTGCGGATTTCCATAAAAATCTAATATATCTCTAGCTAGTCGTGCGGTTCCCCAGGGAGCCCAGCAAGTGCTGAAATACGTCTTCGTCTTCATCGTCGTCGGCTGTCTCGTCATCGCTCACGATCAATAAATTAATAAAAACATTTATCAAATGGAAATCGAAGACGCACAGAGCACAGAGGAGAAAACTCAAAATGCATATGGAAAAATGCAAAATTCTACAAGAGCGCAACACGAGAAAATGTTGTAAGGGGAACTGGTCTCCATCTCTCGACCACTAAGGATCGGCGAGCTTCCCAGCAGCGCGGCATCAGGGCATCACCATCGCCATACGCCAGAGCCAGAGAAATGCAATTCCATTTGATTCGAGCAAGTGGTTTTTTTTTTGTGTTAGTATTCCCGCTCGTATCTGGCGCGATGGTCTGCTCCTGTTGCCACTGAGATGCCTCTGCATTCAGATTACGGAATTATGTTAAATATTTAATAAATACATAATGATGGCTGTTACCGGACGATGGTCTGGGATAGATGTTTGCTTGTTTGCCTTTGGTTTTTGTGTCCGCTCTCCAGTAGGAGCGTGAATTTATGCCCGGGAATTGTCTGCAGCCTCTTTACTGCGCACAGTCAGATGATCTCTCGCTCCTTATGGCCGTGCAACACGGAACTAGTATGGGAATTCCAGCTTTGAATGCGATAATAAACGATGATGATGACATCGTATGGTGACTGCCATATGGATGGGATGCACTGTGCATCTCTGGAAAAGGGAGAGAGTTAGGACGTGGAAAAACAATATATATATGGCAAAATGAATAAACATGGTTATGAGGCGGTGATAATGCGCCAAGCATTTGGCTTCTATGGGACTCGGATGTGCTAGGCAGTCCCAGGTAATATGCGGTTAGTTGCAATTTAAGATCTGTAGGTATAGTGTTGCGATAAATCACACTTTTGGCGCCAACAGCGAAGGGTCGACGGGCGATCAATAGATCACCGGTACAGCGATGTGCCACAATGGAACTTGGAATCTATATGGCCTCCCTGTTGACCTTAAATAGAAAGCGAATGCGGTTGTGGACGAAAACGAATTTTCTTTAGAGAATTGATCACATCGCGCTTTGGCGGAAGAGATTTCATTATAGATGGAGGAAGTACATAGGTTTCCGGCGTTTCCCAAGCTTAACTTTTCAAATTGGATGCAATTCAAGTGGTAACAAAGTACTGTAGTAGTACTAGTTTCCACTGCGAGCAGAGAACTCAAATCCATCAGTAAATGAAGAGCCAATATAGAAAGCGTAACAACAGCACGGCCGCCAGCTCTGGATAGTTTACCATAGGAGTTCTTCAAAGACGGAGGTGAAGCAATCCAACACGAGTGGATGGGAAAAGTAACTGGACTATAAGATCCATGTATCCCATAATGTCTTGTACAAACTATCGCCCAATTATTATCCTATCCAAAGTACTGAAAGTAGGTAGAACAATAGGCACGTTCCTAGTGTAATTTTTGACCAGATCGACCATATAAACCAAATTTTCACATTGAGGTAAATCCTGGAAAAAAAACAACGAATACTAGTGATTATTGTCCTGGATCTGGACTACTGAGCAAGGAATCTCAGGTTCAACCTACGGAAAAACACAAAATAATCTCCTTAACGTACTTTTAAAGCGCCACCTCCCGCAATAATCTGGCAAACATAATAAATGTCCCGATAAAGGCTCTTTAAACGTCTCGCTTCAGCAAAGTCTCTATCTTCCAAAGAATGCTTGTGGACTGGCAAGCTAGACGTAGAGTCCTATATGGATGGACCCCAGTTATATATTTTGTATACACCTGCAATGGCGATGGGCCCAATATGGTGCCTAGTCCACTGTGATTGATGAAATCACACCCCATTCAACCTAAGATAGCCTAACCTATGTCTACCTTAACAACTGCCTAGGCACTATACTTATTATAAAAGAGTATTAAGTAACTGGCGGTGTTTCACAAGGATCGGTCCAATAGGTCCCTTGAAAGTTGTAGACGAAATTCTACGCCCACCGATTCTAAAAGAAGCGTCAATCATGGGGTTTGCAGATGACATCGCCGTAGTGATTGTATCAAACACTAGTAGTGATTGTATCAAACACTATAGAAGAGGTCGAACTGCACTGCAACGAGACAGTTGCAACTGTACTTAGTTGGCTAGCTAATGCAGGTTTGCAACTCGAAGATCATGAAACGGAGGCAGTGCTTATTACGAGTTTGCAAGTTCGGGAAACGGTAACGTTTAGTTTAGATAGGAGGGCATGAAGTAGTTTCTCAACCTAGGAGTAATTATTGATGCTCGTCAAATACCATTTAGAGCATGTATGCAAAAAGTCTGCAAAAACTGTTCGAGCACTTTCGAGGTTGACGAGTAACATCGGGTGCTCGAAACAGAATAAGAGACTATTCTTGCAGGAGCTGTCGGTTCAACACTCATGTATGCAGCCGAAATATGGTCAAGGGCCACGAACGTTAAGTCTTATGTGTTATATCTTGAACAAACGACATCCGTCCAGTTCTATAGTTTCGTATAAGTAAAGTTTTATTTTATTAAAACTGACATTTTATACAAAGTTAGCATAAACTAAACTTCAAACAATTTATATAGTATTTCGAGATACTACATTATGTACGCGGAACTAAATACATCTATACCGTCTTAGCGCACCAAGAGTCGCCTGTGCATTCAGAACTGTTTCAAACGATGCTATATTCATCGTATCTTCAATGCTACCTATATCGATTTACTCGCTGAAGAAATGAAAACGCTAAGAACTGAGCTAGTTCGAAATGGCCGGGTCTAGACGACGATAAAAGAAGGTACGAAAGAAATCGCAGTATCGCAACCTAGAAGAAATTTTGAGCCGTTCGATGGTCAAGCCCCTAATAGAAATATTAATGCGTCGGACCGAACTTCTGTAAATATTGCAGTAAGGAACGCTACACTCACCGCGGTCGTGCAAGAAATAAAGAAACTTAAGCCCGAAAAAGCTCAGGGTTACGACCTGATTACGGGTGAACTTCTAAAAATGTTACCTCGGAAAGCATTAACTAAGCTTCTTCACATTAAACGCCGCGATCAGATTACAATATACATTCCGAGTCAATGGAAAATTGCGGAAGTCATTATGGTTTTAAAACCAAGCAAACCACCGAATGAAAAAGTCTTATAGACCCATCTTCCGCTTCTTCCAATTATTTCCAAAGTTTTTGAAAGGATATTACTCACACGGTTACACTTAATTATAGAAGAAAACTGTCTAAGGCTGCAGTTATAGCTATCAGTAAAATGTATCCGTAAAAAAATTGTTTCACTTTTTTGGAGCACTTAAAGTTAATCGTTGAACTCAATCTTGGTCTTAAATAGTTGCTTTTGAATTATAAAACTAATTCGTCAAAAAAAATTAAGCAATTGATCTTGAAATTTTCTAAAAACAGAATTTCTTTATTTTTCCGTACGAAAAACTTTTTCTGTTCAACTTCTCAACCAGTTTCACGAAGTATTCCACTGAATTCCTATGATATGCTATGGTTAAATGTTTCAGTTTTGTTCTGTTGCGTGTTTTTACGGATGGACTTTTCTGATAGCTATAACTGCAGCATTACCTGACCACCAGTTCGGGTTTAGATGCAAACATTCGACGATCGATCAAGTGCATCGGATAATCGGACGTAAAGAGAGAGCTCTAGAAGAAAATAAAATCTGCTCTGCCGTGTTCTTGGACGTTTCGCAAGCATTTGATATGGTGTGGCACGAAGGCCTTAGGTGCAAATTAAGACAAGTTTCCCCGAACGGTTGTGGTAAATCTCAGAATCGTATCTAGAGAAAAGACTCTTTCGTGTCATAAACAGAAACGCATGTAAAAAAGAAATGCGAAGAACTGAAAAACAAATATAGAGAACTTTATTGATTACTCGGAAAATATTCCAAGCTTAACCTCGAGAACAAGCTTTTATTATATAAGCAGGTGCTTAAGCCTGTCTGGACGTACGGTATACAGTGATGGGTTTGTACCCAGTGACACAAATCTAAATATTTTACAAGCTTTTCAAAATAAAATGTTAAGATCATTCGTTAGGCAACGCGGTATAGTAGAAATGAAGATCTGCATAGAGACCCCGAAATTCCCACGATTAAAGATGAAACTAGAAATTGCACTCGAAAGCATAGAAATCGATTATTAGGACACGTTAATAACTCGGTCTTGGAAATTCTCGATGAAACAAATTTATTGCGTCGTCTACAATAAACTAAACCTTCCGACTTAGCCCGATAATTACATATCATAACCGCGTTAAAATTGTGGAACGCGCAGGAACTATCGAAGGTATGTTGCCTGCCAAACGTGTATAACTTCGTGATAAAAAAATTGCTTGATAAGTCGTACCTAACTTAGTTGCAGTACGACAAAAAATTTGTGAGAGCTGAGAGGTGGTTTTAGTGAGTAAAAATCTCACACTACTATGAGCGCGCTGACTGTCCTCAAAGGTTCTTTTAGAAGATTTCCACCTGCCTCGGAAAAAATAAATAAAAATAAAAGATAAGTATCGCAACCTGGCAACAACAATGAAACGAATCGTTGAAGAGAACATGGACACATCGTCTCATACCAGTGATTGATGCATGGATTAATCGAACTCATGGCGAAACAAATTTCTATCTGACTCACAAATCGTATATCGCAAGATTGGCGTCTGCTAAGTTTAGCTACCTATTTAGAGCAAAGAGGTACGTTAGCCCCAAGCAAATTTTCCTTCTCTACAAATCACAGGTTAGACCAGGCGTGGAATATTGTTCCCATATATGGAGCTCGGTCCCAAAACATTCACTTAATCCACTTGACAGCATACAGAGACGAGCAGTTCGACATATTGGAGGCCCTACACTCACATCGAATCTACAACCGTTGGTGCACAGAAGACAAGTCGCTGACCTTTGCTAGTTCTATATGTACTTTCATGGTAGATTTTTCCCACGAAATACAACTTTTGGGCGCCCTATACAAGCAAACTTTGGAATTCGGTTCCTGATGGGGATACAATTTCCAGAAGACTACAATTTGCAGCAATTTAAGTGCAGAACTAACATACATCTGCAAGCATTTTGGGGCGCTAATGAAGCGTTATAGGTTCGCCTTTCCCGAAAGAAGTATGTTGTATGTATTTAAAATAAAAAAAAAAGTTATTGGCGGGTCATGACTGTTACAGAGAATATACTTTAAACGCGGCCATGAAACCATCCCAAACTATCCACATTACTAGATCGTATCTAAAATTGCGGAAGACATATAGACGTGTTCTTCCACTGACCACGGTATGAAACCGAAAGGATTGCCTTACGGCATTAATTTGGGGAATGTCCCACTTCCGATAACACCGTAAATTATACATGTTGCTTAAAGACGAAAATTGGCCCATTGCATAAGCAACGTGGCCGTGCGAATACTCAGATGGTTTTAGCCTGTAAGAATAGGGCACTACCAATGAACGTCGGATCATTGGTACCTCATGCAAGGTTTCCATCTTCCATCGAAAAGAAAAAAGCAAGTAAAAGTGTTATCATGCTTGGCCGATGCCTCCACCGCAGCATAAAAGTCTTTTGGACGCTATCGTGCTTCAACAGACAGACAGACAGACAAACGGACACCGCTAAATCGATTCAGAATGTGATCCTGGTTTAGAATATATATAATATACTTAATAGGGTCTCCGGTGAATCCTTCTTGGCGTTACAAACGTAATGTCAAAGTGAATATACCTTCCTGTGGAGGGTATAAAAAAGACACTATTATTATAGGTTTGCTAGAAACGGCCCAATAATGAATCCGGTTCCCACAGAAAAGCGTGGTTCCTTGGTCAGGGGGACAGACAACGACAAACGTGGTTTAAGCAACCCAGAATATAGTATGAACTAGAAGTCTACGTCCTTAAGATCTCCTTGAATGGCACTTAAATTTGGCTAGTAGAAGAATTCCCTGCCAAAATCAAGTTTGACTTCTATAAACGTTTCCGAAGGTTAAAAAAAAAAATATTACAAATTTGAATTTCTGACCACGAACAAAGAAACACAAAATCATTCACTTCATTGTACAACAAGTTTTTTACAGAAGGGGTTTTCATATCAATGGAAATGCAACGCCTTCTACTGCTGAAAAAAGAAGCAAGCCACTAGTTGAACCCTCGTCCTTCGACACACTGAATTTAAGACTTTGATATCAAATTCGGTTCTACTGATATCACATTAAGTAAGAAGTTACAAAAAAGTTCAACAATGATTCTTCCATCTCTCGTCAATGAGAACTCGAGATATTAAGAACTCTCCACCTGTTTCAAAGGGACTCCACGATCATTAAAATTTCACGATAGGCGTTCTGCAGTCTACCATCAGATTTAATCACATTTGGCTTCATCCCATCAGCATTAACGCAGACTGATACAAACCTTTCCTGTGCGGGATAAAGTAAAGCCTAAAATATTTGCGTAGCGCAAATGTCTCATCATCCTCTCTGTCACGGCTACGCTGTCACATCCAGACCATATTAACACTGAAATGGAGAGGAGACAAAAAGCACCCCTAACGATGTACAACGCAAATGGTGAAAGGTGTTGATTTAAGGCGTGGCCAGCCGTAGGGTAATTTTTGCAAAATCTCCGAATAAGCCTTGAAAACATTTGTAAAGACAGGAACTGTATACCTTCTTCGCCGATAAACTACTTAACTGACAGACCGAGAACATCTCAATTCAATTCACTAAGGCATACAACAGAATATCCTCTCGAAACAGCTCTTTTGCATGACGCTAAACACACCTTAAACATAACTTTTTTGTAGCCTATATTATCACCTAATAAACACCAAATTGCTTACACCTCCCAAGGCCCACAAAAACGGCAACCCTCACTCAGCCGCCTGCCACCAAATGCAATTTCGAACCTCAGCCTTCATTCAATGGTAACGCCTCTCTCTCGCAGTGCAAACAAGCCAGCAACCTCATTTGAATTTAATGTCAGATTCGAACATGCACTTAGCCCCCGAAGTATATATTAGGCGCTTCGCGGATTATAAATTCTCCTCCGTTGGCGGCGGCGGCCGGCGCGCTAACAAATACCTGACATTAGAATTGAACGCTCCCGACTGGGCAGTTCATAACTCTCGTGTGCGATGCCTCCAGCTGTTGGGAGAGGAGAATCTGGCGTGGAAATTACCAGAGCCCAGAGATTCGGACAGCCTTAAAATTGATGGCTTTTTTTAAAAGCCACTCTTAGCCCATAACAAACAACTAGCTAGTAAGCAGCTAATTAAATAATGAAAAGTTCCTCGTGCATAACAATCGGCAGATAGATGAGGTGCTCCTGTTCCAGGAGATGTCACGCTCTTGTCATCGCCTCCAGGCCGCAAAGTAGCGAACAATAATAATTAGTATGTGCGAAGGTTCATGACATTTACGGAGCGCCTGCACTGAAATGTACAGGTGCGCCGGTGCACCGACTGTATAGTCGGACAGTGCCGATGATTTGCATAACATTTTGGTATGTAAATGCCTGCGACACTCATGGTCGATTGAAATTGCTCTTCGGAATGTCAAGAGATTGTATGGCGAACCGGTCCATGACAATCCGATGACCGATTGTGATCGGTTGCAGTTGTGTCAATCAATTTGGATATAATTATTGGCGGCAAGGGGTTGTGTGCGAGAAATGTTATGCAAATTGTTGATGGAATAATTTGCGGCCTTCGGAATACCTTTTTAGTTATGACTTTGAGGCTGAATTGCAATAAAAAAAAATCATTATTGTCGCCAATATCGATTGAAAACGGTGATGGCATGCTGGCAGTCATCTTTAAAAGTCGTCGAGAGCTATAATGAGTATTGGCATACGCATGCCCATACGGCATACCTGATGAGTGAAATACACAAATGTAGGCTTGTCTATAGAGGTCAGGAGAGACCACTTCTAGGCAAATGACGGCGTCTTCAAAGCGGAACTATAGTATATCTTGTGATGCAACTAATGCGTACGCCTTTCTGATGATGGTTTGTAGGACATCTAACTCCAAAATCGGGGTAAGGCTATTGTTGCTGGTGATTTTAACGTCAATGCCCCAGTATTAAAGAACTCAAAAGAAATCAACGGGATGAAAAGCTGCATGCCGCCGAAACGATACCGGATGCAACGCTCGCATCGGAATCAATTTCTGGTGGTATTCAATTCTGGAAAGTCATCGATGACAGAATACCACTTGCCACCACTTTTACATGGTGTTCCCTATCTAAATTAGAGAGGAAGAGAGATGGTAGAGTAGAAGACTTCATAAAAAACACCTTGCATGCGCAATTGAGGAAGGGAACCCCATCATAGAGATAACAACCAGATCTCAAATAAAGCGATATCGATTCCCGGTCTAGCAGTTTTGGAATAGAAGACAAAAACACTGGTGGACTGAAGAGATTGCTGTGCTCAAAATTTGTGGGGTTGTCAGAAATCACCTCTAGAGACAGACATTAAACTAAGACTCTAACCCACAAGCCATATAGTGAATGTTTGACTCCTTGAGAGAATGCTGAAACCGAAACTATAACAGCGGACATCCAGACCCCAAGTGTTCGAAAGACAATATGCAATCAGAAAGAGGGGCACTCTACAATAGGAGTATCTAATCAATGTAGTGATTAGGATCGTATAAACTGCTCAGTTGAGCCGCAGCTTTCGATATAAAAACCCGTCAAATCTCTCAGGTGGGTAGACAGACTGGAAATATATATTGGACTTAGCACTATCTAGAGGGCCGACTACCTTTGCGACCACAAACTGAGGGACTTGATAACAGGAAGGGACCTTGCATACATATATTGGAAATTGCGACAGACCGATGTTGGAACTGATCTGTTGAATATTTTTCTACGACTAAACATATTTATCCCTTATAGGGGTAATGGTTTTTGGAGGGAAACTTTGAAAGAGGCATCAAAAGTCCGTAGTGCCGTGCTCTATGCCGGTTGTTTGTCCTCCGCGAGGCCCCTGGAATGCATTACTTAGAAAAAGTCATCTGCAAATTGGATAACTGGCGCATCTCTTGGAGTCCGTGGGCATAGAATTACGCCACTCCTTCCTTTCCACAGCAGCGGCCGTAGGACTTGTGATACTGATGCACCTATCCTCGTAGAGTAACCAAATTACATCAGCGCGGCGTCAATCGTCAGAAGTACGCAGGATGCATGAAGAAGCATTGAAGAAGAAATTGAGAAATCGCCCGAGTTCACCATAGATTTCTAAAAGGCACAAGGAAAATAATATATTCCCAAAGACGAAGGCGCTCGCTATAAGATGAGGTTGCAAAGCTTGTGGAACTCATAAACGAAGGGAATGTAGACGGCGAAACTGAGTGGACGCGGGAGCATTGTTAAGTGAATTCCACTTTCAGTTTCTAACACAGGATATAGTAAGATAAAGTGCTTAGCAAAGTAGTATGGCAACTTCTCCGTATTAGGCGGTCTCCAAATACGTACCCCGAGAATGATAAAATCGGCTCGGCTTACGTTAACCACACCGAAGGCGAATTTCTCTCTTCCCACAACGTTAGTGTCCATAATAACGTTGTCAGCTTAGTCGCCGAAACTGTATATATTATATTTTTAACCGTATATAGGTACATATTAAACATTTACCTTCTCCTATATGCGTCATTATGGTAGGCTAGGCAGGACCGTATAGGTCGTGCGAATATTTTTTTACTCGAGGGGTTTTCTTTATCCAGACAAGGTCCACGCTTCTGCATCATACAGCTGAACATAGAGATGGTGTGAGGGTTTACCTTCAGGACCGTATCACTGCTAACCAATCTTAGACTGGTCTAAAGGTAACGGGGAGCAACGGGACTGGGACAAAGATAATAATGAGTGAGTGACACTTATTTAGATAGGGCCTCAAAAATTCCTTTTCTCGGTTATAAGCCCATATATTCCAGTCTGGTTATCCAAGTTTGTTGAGGGCCTTTTCTAATTGTGCGATGCCACGTTAAGTAGACCCATTTATTCGGCTCTATCTATATAAGTTCGGCTCAGTGATTAGTGGGCTGGACTATTGAGCTACTCATCTCCCGTTTAAACTCCGGATAAACATAAATTGCAGCTTAAGGTTTTCCCACTGCTTGGTATTCAAAGCAAGAAAGAGATGTGCACGGAAAGCATGTCTTCATTGCCCATCAGATCTTCAAAGGTAAAAGTGTTATCACCGGCTTGACCGATGCTTCTATACCCTCCAGCATACAAGTCATGCCAAATGTTTTCCCTGTGAGTTAACAGGCATGGATTTTATATTGATTTTGTATGGGAGGCACCAGAACTACTTGACATAGACCATTTTTAATACCAACTTGACGACGGTATAAAGAAGTCCTCTCACAAAATTTTATTCGCCTTAGGTCGATTCGTTTAGACGCTATCGTGTTTTCAACGACAGGCCGACTTACATGGCTAAATCGATTACAGAATTTGATCCTGCTTCAGAATATACCTATATCCGTGCCTCCCTCTTGGCGTTGCAAATGTAATGGCAAAGTGAATATACCTTTCTGTGGAGGGTATACAAAAACGTCGTTGTATCGACACGCTTAAGGCTTTGGATGTTTATATTGATTGAAAAATACTATATCGTCAGCGTAGAAAAAGGTTTACTGAAATCTCTCAGGTACTATATATTCAAGTCTTCAAAAGGATCTATATAGGTTAGGTAGTCCTAAATACAAATTGAGTTGGGTAGAATGCCCATATGAGCAACCTGAGAGTTGGTCCATTTTTGAGTATCTCTAAGTCTTAGAGCTGCAACAAGTTTTCCGTAAATGTAGACGGAAAGTAGGTGCAGTATTGTGTCTAAGGCAGCCGTGCGCGTGGATCTGAGGGACCCAGTGATGCATATACTTGCTGATCTTTGTATGCGTTCTATGGATTTGATGTTGAATTTTTTCTCTAGCGTTGGCCACCAGACCATGATATCGTAAAGTAGAATTGGTCTAACTACCGCTGTATAGAGCCAGTTAGTTACTTTAGGTTGCAGATGTAAAACCTTTTTGCAAGCATACATGACTATAGTCCTGGATGTTTAGTTTATCCAGCTCAGTTTACTGTCTAGAATTATACCTTAATATTTGGCGTGTTTTGTGAATTTTAGCTCTTGATCTCTAAGTTTAGGTGGAGCTATAGGTATTTGGAACTTTGTATTTTTTTGTGAAAAGTATTAATTCTGTCTTGGAGGGGTTGACATCGAGTCCAACCGTATCCGTTCATTTTGCTAGTATTTTAAGATTCTGATTCCATGAGATCTCCTAAGGTATTAGAAAATTTCCCAGAAGTAGCAATGGCGATGTCGTCCGCATAGGCTTTAATTTTGCACCCCACCTTCTCCAGAGTGGTTAGTACCTCGTCCATTACTGAAATCCAAAGAAGTGGGGAAATTACGCCTCCCTGGGGTGTACCCCTGCACACTGACCTCTTGGTTTGATAACTGCCCAGCTCGGACAGAATCATTCTACTGTTTAGCATATTTTCTATCCACAAGCGTAGGCAGTTATCAACTTCCAATTATTGAGTAAGATACTTCATATACTGTCAGTCAAGCATGAGACGAAATTCGGGTCCTATACTACATTACAAATTCCAAACTCCGTTTTAGCAGTCGGCACATTTTATATCGCAGCAATTGCCCTTTAAGGATGCTGTGGTTGTTCTTTTAAGACAACAAGACATTTAAAATGTATCTTTACTCGAAAAGACCACTACGCATTGTGGTCGCTTCTTTCGCTTAATGGTCTTTTTCAGTACAGCTATAAGTTGACCAGATGTGTAATGGATCGAGGTGAATTTTACCGTACTTAGGTTACTTGTAGACAGTTTTAACTAACAAAAAAATTAATATATATCTACCTATACCTAAGAAACATTTTTTAGAACTTTTCTAAAATGGAATCCCAATTAGCTACACGTAAATGTTCATGGAAAATTGCAAAATTTTAATAAATATAAACAATTTCATTCAGAGAAATCCATAAAGTCCACCGAATCCATTACTTGTCGTTTAATTAATCAGACTTCAGTCCATCAATGCAAAATATTCTCAAACGAGTATTGCTTTTTAATTTTGTTGTAATTATCCCATATTAAAGGAGACGACTAGCACCCATTGCACTGGCGAGCAGTGTGCTAAACATGCAGCCTCAACTTTAACTCCAAAAGCTATATATATAAAATACGACTTGATGGTCGACATCATGACAGACGAATCGCAATGAATGACTAATGAGGCCACCACACACACCGGCAGGGTTCTTCTGGCAGCCACTTGATTGACATCTCGCATCTATTTACCATATTTGATGAGAGAATTCACTGTTTTGTTTTTTTTTGTGCATGAATTTATATTTTTCGTAATTACGACCGCGAACACCCCTCGGTTGGTTTCACCTTTGTCGTTGCATTCGAATAATTTAACGAGATGTGCTCTCTGGGGCTCATTATAGCGAAGCGACATTCAGATACTTTTTAAAAACCAACAAAAAAAAATTTTTGTTTTCATTCAACATTTTGCACCGACCGACGTGACTACAGACAGACAGATGGCCATCGCGATAGTATAATTATTTTACGATTCGTGAATTTCATTTGACAATATTTTAATTTTTTTTTAAACATTATAACCTACCGTGCTAAAGTGCCTTTCAAGTTTCAACTTCTGTTTTAAGACGATGAGAAGGTGCAATAAATTAAATGAGCTTGAAAGGTGGTTTTTCTACGCGAAATTTTATCAGAATGTTTTATTTTCTCGACATCCAAGTTGTGGTGGCTGAAAATCAGAAAGTAAAGTGTGCGCAGGTGCAGATTTGTCTTCAATGTCAAAGTGACATTTCCTCATTTTTTTTTGTACTAAAATGTTAACAAAAAAGGGATGTTACGAAGAAGAGAGATTTAACGAAACTTTTTTGGTATATTGAGTGACTCAAAAAGGGGTAAAAAACGGCACTCACCCCTGAATAAACTGGAAGGGTTAAAAAACAAATCGTTCACCTTCCAGCAGTTTGAATATAATGAAGGGGTTGAAGTTACCCTTTACTGTTTTACTAAAATCTAACCCCTCATGCAGGATTCAACACAAAAAGCAAAGCTACAACAGATTTATACCAAAAGAAGGGAAACACACTGCTAAGATATAATGCATTTAAATTCTTTCTCCACTCTATGCAGAGTGCGCATATTCAAATTTTAAAATTTCATTGGAAAGTTGGAAGGCATATAATATTTCCATACTCATTTAAATACGCGGCTCGTCTTCTAAGGCGGTTCATTTTTTAACTGACTTCGTGCGGGAAAGTCAGCGTTTTCGGGAATGTGCATTCGTAAAATTCGAAGAAAATAAATCGACACCTCGGCCTCACTGATTCTTTGGATACGACGATTTAAATTCAAAGGATTTACTTTATTGGATTATTTTACACACAATTTGGATAACATTTTCGAAATGGACAGAGGATTACTTTACTCAAATTTGGATACACATTTTACGACCATCAGTGGACTTTTATTTATTGCCAATAACTCACTTTTTTCTATATAAAATTAATTAAATTAAATAGTGTGCACCAGAAGAGAAAGAGGAAGGACCATACTTCAGTTTACTTATCCATTTGCAAGACTGAAATCAGTTTCTGAACTTGTTTCACCTTTCTCGCTTGTCATATATCGATATGTGTCTAAATTAAAATAATTTAAACAATTTCGAATTTAACCCAGAATTATTCACTACACAACACTACCTCACCTTGTGAATTTCCTTAGCCTAATTTATAACTCCCCAGAAAAAAAAACACAAGTTTCCATTCCGGGGAAATTTATTTTCTCTGTCTAGACACACCAGTGTCGATCGAATGAAAAACAAGAATTTTCACATATAAACTTTCGCCCCACTTTTGCTCCTGGTTCAGTTCGAATTTCCCGAAATCGCTTCTAAGTGCTCACTTTGGCCATAAAAGGGAATTTTTTTAAAAAAATGTTTATTTTCTAACTCTTGCCGATGGGCGTTGATCAGTAATCGCCTATCAGTCAGGACAGACTGTTTTATAATTAGCATGTACCAATTAGTCTCTAGACCGACTTATATGGCGGCATAAGTTGGGCGGGTGCTTTAGTTAATTTACACTTAAAAAATGGATTTAAACAAAAAAACCTTCTGCTGGCATATTGGGGCGCTGTTGAAGCATTAAAAAATGGGTGGTAGAAATTTATGTTCATCGCCTATTACCTCAAAAAATATAAAAAAAAAAAAAACTAGCGGACCCGGCGGACTTCGTCTCTCCACAATTTAACGCCTTCAGATAAACTACAGAGTGATAATAAAACACAGATACCTAATAATGTACCTAGTTCAAATTTCAATGTGATTTATTTGAATTGAATCGAAATCTGTAGAGAGCGATGTGATAAACAATGTTTTTAAATTTGTTTTCCGGCGGTTTGCCAACACGCGAACGGGCAACGTACAGCTGACCGTGCGAAAAACAGGGCAATCCGAGATTAATCCCACGGGCTTCCAACGGTTGGCCTTGCGATTTATTGATAGTCATCGCAAAAGTCAATCGAACGGGGAACTGAATCTGAATTCATTGGAATGGAAGATCAGTTGGAATAATCGGAATTCGTGGGATAAGGACTTAATCTTCTTTGAATTTGCCTCTGAGGATCCTCGCTTGAATCACATATTGTTCATCAGTTTCTTGACGGACAACTGAGTACCTTTGCACAATTTCGGATGATTCAGATTCCGCAACATGATTTATTACGACCGATCCCATCTTCAACTGTAAATTATCCTGGAACATCAAGCGTGTTCAAAAATTCCGTAGTTGGTCGCTTCATCCTCGTCGGTCACGTTGTCAGCGGATTTGTACGATTGCAGTTCTTCACCGATTTGACTTTGAATAATGAAATTCAAGCTATCGACGTCCTTATTCTTCGCTGCTAGTATTGCCCGTTCAATAATCCATATTTTTTATAATTTTGTGCAATGCAGGGAAATACTTTGGTGATTTGATGGATTCGACGATGTGAACTCGCAAAAATTTGCCGAAAACGATATCAATACAGTCGAAACATCAACGGGAATTTGGCCATTGCTAAGCAACAGCAGGTTAACATCTCCACCCAAAATGCACGCAAAACGCCTTTTACCACAAAGAATTTCAAAATTATCCAAACATTTTCCAAGCTTTACAACGAATTTTCCATCTTCACATCGGCATCGTCCAATTCACCGAGAGAAAAATAGAGTAGTAGTAAGCAAAAACACGCTTAAATTAATCAATTTCAAACTCATATTTATCGCTATCCGATCTGTGCTTAAATCAAGAACGTCATTCTGAAACTAGTAATACGCCGTTCTCACATCTAGAAATCGCGTGATTAATTTAAGAACTTTTCTAGCAACTACACGTTCTTAAATTTATAATGAATTTTCTTATTCCTAAAACGTAGTTTTATTGAATTAAGAACGATGTGCTTATATTAAAACACCAGACATTCTTAAATTGATCATGATTTTGATTATTATTATGACATTTTGCTATTTATTTTAGAACGCTCTTTCTTAGTTTAAGTATAAACTATGTAAGATTAATTAATCTGACGTTCTCAAGCTAATAATTATATTTCTCGTTACTATTATGGAGCATTATTGTTTGAAGAGGCACGTTCTTAATACTGTCCTTTTTTTAACTAGACCTGCTATAGAAATGTTAAAAAACACACAATAATTTGTTAAACAATTTTATTTTTTCAAACATAACAATTAAAATACATAAAAAAAACAACAAGTGATACTTGACTGACTGGCCGTCAGTGTTTTGTCCCTGCTCTTTATCTGCAGCCAGGCACTCATCTTGATTGTTGTCGTCGTCGTCGATAGTGTGCTAAAAGGAGCAATATAATAAAATTAGATACTTTTTTATTCAAAAAATGTAGGTATACTTACCACTTTCTTCTGCCACAGAAATAATTTTTTACGAAATTCATTTTAAGGGATACCGACGCGACCGAACACTATGTAAACAAAGACAGAATGAGCTGCAGGGATCGAATGCAATTAAAATTTAGCTGCCAACACGTTTCATCCTTAAATGTTAAAATTCCATACTTGGCTTAATTCAACGCACTCTTAACTTACTCATAAATGGGATAACTTTGATACACAAAATGTTACTTTTACTCTTAACATGACTTAACGTGACTTCTTCAGAATTGTTTTTACTCTGCGCATTCTTAGATTGAGAATGTACGAAATGTAATTGCTAACCAAACTGAGTAAACATGAAAGTGTGCAAGAGTATTATTTACTCCAAAAGCGCTTAATTCAAGTAGGCAATACATGTCGAAAACTTAATCTGCCTGTAACGCTTTTAATTCTTAATTTGAACCTATACGTTTTTAGAGTAAGAATCACTAGGTTACTTTAACTTCGCATGTTTTTAAATTAAAATGTTTTTGATTGAAATAAGGGAAATCTATTTTAAGGTAAGCATTTTGTAAAAATAATGTGTGTGTTCTAGAGTTAATCTTAAAAGTACTTAAATTCGGGTCGTGGATTTTCTATCAGTAAGTCATCAAATAATACAATAAAATTTAAAATTTCGTCAAAAAAAAATCAAATTTTTCGCGCTTTTCAGGAATTTTCCGAGTTTTCCACTAAAAAATGACCATTCCATTCGAAAAGCCATCCCGGAACAATTGAACACTAAATTCCATACAAAAAAATCAGTTTTCGATTTTTTCCAATTTCCCGACTTTTCCGGAGGGTTTTCCCAAAATTTTCTTTCAGAAGAACCTTTTCCTGGCAATTACGAACAACTGAGAAAAAATGTCAGCCAAATCGGCCCAGCCGATCGCGAACGTTGTTACGTTTAAAAATCTGCTCAAACCAACGCGAAAATGCGAAAGCGATAGCGAATTTCGTGCGATATAAACGCTAATATTGAGATATCATTCCATCGCCACGCCATGTATTTATTTCCCCCACCGCTTTCGCGTTTCGCGTGAGTTTGAGCAGACCTTTGGAGAAAAGAGATGTCTTTTGTATTCTTTGTAATCCACTGTGTCCTCCTTAAGTTTCCGAAATAAATGTAACATTAAGAAACGTTTAAACATAAAATAAATTGAAAAAAATAATAAGTTTATGGAGTGCTTCATACCTCGCCTACTCTTCCACCAGAACCACTCCTGTAAATCACAAACTTCCTCTGGACTAGATGCTCACATTTGTTATTATATCCTCCACAGGAAGGTATATTCACTTTGTCATTACATTTGTAACGCCAAGAAGGATTTACCGGAGACCCTATAAAGTATATAAAGGGTCTGCCAAATAACTTTTTTTTTTTTTAAATGCTATAAAAAAAAACTACTGAATATTTTCTCAAATTTCTTTTTTTATTTGAAAGTACAATCCTTCCGGTTAATAATGGAAAGTAATTTCATTCAAATGGCTGCCTCGGCTGGCCATGCAGTAGCCTACGCGATCGGTCCAAATTTTTATGCACATTATCGATTGTGTGCAGCTGTATTTCACCAATGGCTTCAGGAATATTGTCCTTTAAAGCGTCAATTGTCTCTGGCATGTCGGCGTAACACTTATCTTTTACGGCACTCCACAAATAATAGTCCAACGGTGTCAAATCGCAGCTCCGCGGTGGCCACACGACATCAGCTCTGCGGCTGATAATGCGATCTTCAAAAACAGGGCGTAAAACATCGAGTGTAGCTTCGGCTGTGTGGCACGCAGCGCCGTCCTGTTGAAACGAAATGTTGTCAATATCCTCCTCTTCAATTTTTGTGAAAAAAAATTCGTTCAACATGGCCCGATAACGATCGCCATTGACTGTAACGGCCACTCCTTGCTCATTTTCGAAGAAAAATGGCCCAATTATGCCTCTGGACCAAAATCCGCACCAAACAGTGACTCGTTTTGGGTAAATCGGCTTTTCAATGTATGCGTGCGGGTTTTCTGTGCCCCAAATGCGACAATTTTGCTTGTTTACATACCCGCCAAGATCAAAATGAGATTCATCTGAAAAGATGATTTTTTTGGCAAAATCGGCATCTTCTCTAAGTCGATCGCAGGCCCACTTAGCGAAGCGAAAACGCATTGGATGGTCAGTTGTTCAAGCGTATACACAACCATATTTGTTCAGCGGAAGGATAAATCTAATTATCTGTCAAATCAGACATGAGCTAAGTGTTACCATTCGCGAAATAAGCACTAGTTGAAAAAAAAAAACGTTAGATGGCGGACCCTTTATATTCTGAATCAGGATCACATTCCGAATCGATTTAGCCATTAGGTTTCTATTAAAAATGGTCCATGTCGGTCAAGTAGTTCTGGTACCTCCCATACAAAACTAATATTAGACACATCATGCGTGTATACCTTACAGTAAACGCAGTGGATGGTATCAAAGCATCCGCCAGGCCGATGATAACACTTTTTGTTTTTAGTTGTGTCCTTACTGTCGCTAGAGTTGGCAGCAAAAACCCACAGAACGTTTCTTTTTCCTTTTGAAGAAAATCCACTGCGTCCGCAATGGGCTTTATTAGGATTACTGAGTGGGGAAGCGAGTAGTAACAACGAGTCTCGCTTGTTTGGGATTGACCCTGACAATTTCTGTTGGGAAATTTTGACGAATTTCAGTCTCTAAATTATTGTTTGCGAGAATTACATTAACAACAACTCGTAGACACAGTCACTTTGGTAGGAATGATAGCTATTTCGAACTACACCACTAATTCATCATCAGACTCCTTTAAGTAATTGTTTGAATTGTTTTTGAATTCTGACAGTCAATTCTCCGTATATATCCACTTGGGAAAACATTTCTGTTTTCCCCTGACAGGAAGTGAACTTGCACCTCGATTTTTCTTAATTGACCAAGTGACTACCAGTTGAGGTGATTGAGCGACGAATACAAGCCCGTCAACTGGTGATTAGAACGAAGGAGAAGACCTACCTCTTTGCGTTGTTGTTGTTGTTATTAGGATTAGAAATTCTTTTAGATATACTCAAAATCAAGCTCAAACAAGTACGGGATTATAAACTTCCTGCATAAATCATTCATTTTGTTTTTATGTTTTATGATGTCCCTAACCGAATCATAAAGCGAGTTCCACCTATAGTTGCAACTGGATATTTTAGCTGCGAGAAAAAAAGTTACATGCGAAAAAACGCCTACGGAAGTGCATCTTTCTTTTGGTCTATATTTTAAAAAAATCGGCTTTGAAATAACGACGTAAATAGTACGACAAAAACAGTGCTCATAATAATAATAATACATTTAAGACAAATTCAAAAAGGCGAGTTTGGCATTTCTGGCAGTGCGTGTGCATTTTATTTTACTTTTACTTTCTAGGCTCATTTTCCATTTGTATCAATACAGCCTTCTATCAAATGAATAAAACTTCCAAAATTTCATTTTCTTAAGATCCGATATGTGAATTTAAAAACTACATTGGGATAATAGAATATTTGAAAACAATTTTCACTGACTAGAGCAATGGAGGTAACCATTTTTTTTTACAATTTTTGGGTGCAAAAACTTTGTTGATTTTCCCGATTTAACACTGCACTGATGCCAGAGATTTGGCTCGATATTTCTTCCAAAAGAATAATCAAATGACGCATTCATTTGGCCGATTTTGTGCACCCCAGATCAAATGAAACCATCCGAAAGTTGTCGTGGAAATAAATGTTTCCAATTTAAAAACAACTCTCTTTTGACTTTTATTTAAAAACAAAAAGCAACAAGATCTATTTTAAAATGCGCGTACCTTGGAAGACTTCAAAAGAATGATTTCCATTACCTATCCTCATCATCATCACCCATTTCTGTATGTATATGTATATTATTTTTTTAATACAAACTTTTCAATGCAATCGCGTGCAATTAAAAACGTTAATTCCATAAATTATTATTATAGTCCAACCCATTTGACTTAAATTATGATACATAGGTAGGCAGAAATTCAAATTATAATTCAAATTAATAAGAATCAGGAAATTTTCTCATATTACATTCTTTTTGTGTAGAAACCAAATAAAACGGCTGAGCACTTACCACACCTCTGTTCTGCCTTTTACATCTTGTGCATGATATACCTTTAAAGGGTTTACTTGATGAATGCAGACAAATAAAGTGAAACTCTTCGTCAGTTACAGCAATGATTGGATACCCTATATTTTATACAGCAGTTTTAGCCACAAAAAAAAAGTATAGACAGCATAAAGGCGCAGTGTAGCCATAGGTCCATTGTCATAAGCGGTCTAAATCGAACGCAATCGCACAAAGAAAAAATTGGCAATGTAACAACGAACGAAACGTTTATTAGACGGAAAAGACGTAATACAAATTAAAAACAAGCAAACGTGTTATCATCGGCCTGGTCGATGCTTTGATACCCTCCACTGCATAAAAGTCATGCAAAATGTTTGCCATGCGAGTTAGTATGACGTGTCTAATATTAGTTTTGTATGGTAGGTACCAGAACTACTTGACTGACATAGCCCATTTTCAATACCAATCTGGCGACGGTAGAAAGAAGTCGTCTCACAAAATTTTATTCGCCTAGGTCAATTCCTTTGGACGCTATCGTGCTTTCAACAGACAGACAGACAGACAGACATGGCTAAATCTATTCAGAATGTGATCCTGTTTCAGAATATATATACTTTATATAGGGTCTCCGGTGAATTCTTCTTGGCGTTACAAACGTAATGACAAAGTGAATATACCTTCCTGTGGAGGGTATAATTACAGGAAAAGCAAAAGAGCATACAATCAAAATAACGAGTAGCGAGTAATTCCACTGTTGGCTTAGTTAGTTAGTTATTTAACAGTGGATCTCAGTAAGAGAAACACTTAGACCGTTTATCGGCCCATTGTTCATACTACTACTGGGATTTGGGGAGCTTTCCTTTACTGGCTACTCAGGTAAACCATTTGCTACCGGTTATAAAGCTAAGAATGTTAGGGGTGCTGTCATTACCTAGATCACTGAGATCATTGAGAAAATAGTTTCTTAAGTGGACCTTTCTTAGATTGGCCAGGGCAGGGCAACTGCAAAGAAAGTGAGTGACGGACTCGTCCTCCTCTTCATCGGTACAGTTTCTGCAGAAGTCATTGTATATGGCAGACCGAGACTTTGCGCGTGTCAGTGCCCGGAGATCACATTAACGACTTTCGAGATGCTAGATCTTTCAGTCGAAGAAGCTCCTTGGATCGTTTTGTGTCAAGAGCTGGTCAGGTGAGCCTAGCAGTGTCGCAGTATCCTAGATGTTTCCATCTGAACTCTGCTCTACTTGCTGCGTTCGCGTGAATTATTTGTTTAGCGCAGGAAAGTGTTGTGTACACGTTGAGCAGACTTATAATATACTATCCACGTCAGAGGAGCCTCGCCTTGCTAATTCGTCTCCTGCACAGTTCCCTAGGATATCGCAGTTTTCACATATCGAAAAAAAAAAACACATGAAACTTTGAAAT
Organism: Cheilosia soror; assembly: GCA_949372485.1. Classification (NCBI taxonomy): domain Eukaryota; kingdom Metazoa; phylum Arthropoda; class Insecta; order Diptera; family Syrphidae; genus Cheilosia; species Cheilosia soror. Next base: position 122,013,400 of record OX443561.1, read on the forward strand.
GGCGCTGTCAGTTTAATCACAAAACAGGTGATTATTCTAAAAACAAATATTTTGTGCAACGGATATACGACGGACTCTATGGGACTGTTTCTTCCATTGAATACGTTAACGTTAATGTATATCCTTCAAAGCCACAGAATTCACAAATTCTAAAGTTGGGCCCTTGATTAACGACTAAACGCGGACCTTCCCTGCTGCGACCGCTTTCACTAGTTCTGTACGTATTTTCGGCTCTTTACTTGTGACATATATGTACTGTACATGCAGCGGAGGTGTGACTAACTTGTTGATTGGTTCTATATTGGCTCAACAAGTGGGTATAGGAGACCTAGACCCAACTTTCTCAAAAAACCATCGGTTTGAGTGAGTTTTTATTCCTTTCGATGATTTAAAGGGACCTGCAATTTTATGCTGAGTCCGAGTAGCTGATTGAAGATATATGCGCCCTGGGGCGTCGAAGACGGTACGTATAGGTCGCCTGCACACGACGTTCCATCAGCTTTGGGCTTGATTTGAAAAAAATGTCCGGCCGGGTCGATGTTGGCTATTGTGCTTTGCCGTGCACAAGAAGTCGGCATTTTGCAGACTTCAACTTGGCGAATTTTGCGTCGGGACTTGGGCCTATATCTGTTTAAGATCCAACTCCAACTCAGAGCTCAAAGTTAATGATAATGACCATAGAAAAATCATCTTTAGCGACGAGGCTAATGAATTTTGGATGAATTGCAATGTTAACAATCCAAATTGCCGTATATGAAATGATGCCAACCCACCCGAGGTGGCAATGCATCCATAAAAAGCATCCATTGCTCCGTACTTTTTCTTTGAATGTGACGTTGCTAAGGCTATTACCATCAACGGCGAGCGCTACAGAACGATGCTAAGCGATTTATTTTAGCCCAAATTGAGCGATATGGGGTTCGGTATATGACGTGATTCCAGAAAGACGTGGGTACGTCTATATGACACGGTTAGTACCTAACCTATGGTTATCTCTAGCAGAGGTGACGTGAATTGGCCACCAAGATCGTGCTGTTTAACCCCGATAGATTTTTTTTGAGTTGCCTGAAATCGCAGCTCAATCCGAATAAACCGCAATCGACCGATGTCCTTCCTTAAACCCAACATAACCAATGCCATAGCTTAAATTTAGCCGGATATCTATGCGTCAGTTTGGACCACTCGAATCCGTGATAACGTAAGAAGCAGCGGCGGACACTTGGACATGGTATTTTATTTTATACCAATAATGGCATGCATGGGCCTTTAAAAAAAAGAATTTCGTTAATACCTCGCACACAGCTTGTTTATGTTTTATTTCATTTCAACGGCGACCCATTGAAAACCCCTTTAGTGAATCTTCAGTGATCTCAGCTTCTATTCACATATCTGTGCTTTGTTCCGTTGAGTGCTTTTAGAAGGGCGTCAAAAAATATTATAACCTGTATAGGGAGTCGCAGTATGGAAAATATTAGGAACCCCTGGTCTAGCTCACTAATTACTGGACTACTACGCGCTCAATAAAATTCTACTTTGGCTTATCAAATTAATGCCTGTCTTAGTTTACATGACTTTTTTATAAAATGGTCACGAATTCAAGGGACCTTTACCCTACAAAATTAAGAAAAAAAACCGGAATGCAAAAAACGTAAACACTTTGCAACTACTATGAACCACAATTAGCCACCAATGTCAGTCAGTTAGTTAGTGTCCATTATCATATTAGCGTCTGTGTAATCAAAGAATAATTCAACAGCCTGCCATGACGACACGATTCTGACTTTCTCTCTATACATATATGAGCTGAGCTGCCTGCTGTGCCAAGTGTACTTGCTCCTATCCGCCTGTCTAAGCAGAACACAATACAAAATCACCCCATCAACTGACAAATCGCCATAAATAGTCAGCACCAGAGCGCAGCGCAACCATAAATTGGGTCTCCCTGTTCCGACGCAAAATTTATAAACACACACTCGTAGACTATCGTTACGCGTAGACCAGTTTAAAAATGTAAAACAAAACGAGGAAAAAAACATGCAAATTACTTGAGTGTGAAATATCAGACCGTCCTAATTGGCGAGCAAAAAAAAAACAGAACAACACCAAGATCTCTAAGCCTTTGAATCCTCCCGCTTTAAAAACACTTAAAATGATTTATTTATATTTAATAATGTTAATTACAAATTTCCTACATACACATTCGAATTTGGTTCTATTTTTCGTGGTTGTTTTTTTAAAAACAAACTACAAGCATATAAAACAAGTGAAAAATTATGCGTAAACAGGTGAAATTAATTACACGATCATCATTAAGGCGGTTAAAGAAATGGCCACTCGCACTAGCAATTATACATATTTATAAAGTTTTTAAACAAACAAAACAAATGAAACATAAATAATGCGGATTTCCCTGCGCTAATGAGGTTGATTTCGCACATTTTTCGAATGGTATTCAGACACGCAGTATCTTTTGATGTATAGACGTTCTACACACACTTTTTTTTTTGTGAGTCTTCTTGGGCAACAGTCGGTAGAATAAGTATTCGCTGGAAATAAGACCAGTAGAAGATGTAGGGATCTGTCAAGAAATTGTTGACAGAACCTATACATATAATAAAACTGTAGCAATTTTCGTTGTCAGCTAAAAACTCGAAAACTACTGGACAGATTTCAATGAAGCTTTTTTTTAAATGTTCCTTAGCACTGTGAGACTGCTATAGGCTACGTTGTCTACAGCCATGTGTGACATAACTCGCATAATTTTTAACTCAGTTAACTTTATTAAACTTATTACAATATTTCGTGTTTTAATAGATTAAGTAGTTCAATTTAGTTAATTTAAAGTTTTAACATTAGGTAGGTACTTATTACAAATTTATTAATAATAAGTGTTCAACTTTCAAGTCACACGTGATACGTGAAGAACAAGACAAGACTGACAAGACAAGAATTACATTTACATTCTGTGTTAACCTTAAGCATTAAACGTATTAGTATGCTAATACGTAGATAGTAGTGATACTACTTTATAATAGTAGCTTTACTAAACACGTCTTTAGCAACAGTTTTTAGCTAAAATGGTAACAGTGTAGGGTTGGGGTAGGTAGTTGTTTGGATTCCATAGGAAGAGGGAATAAAAGGAAAGGAAATTCAGTATTACAAGTAAGTAGCAAGATCTAGGAGAGGGAGGAATTTTCTTTTTCTCCTAGAAGCGGGAAAACTACTGGACAGATTTCAATGAAACACTCAAAGTGTACCTAATTTTAAATAACCCAAATATAATTTTGTGCGAGCGGGCAAGGCGAGCACGGGTCCAGCTAGTATATTAAAATAATAAATGTAGTTGTATATTCAAAAACAGATTAGTAGAATAAAATTCGACAATCATTTGTCAGCAGAAATTGTCAGGGCAAAACCCAATTAGTGAGAATCGTTTCTCCTCGATTCAGATGCAGGGTGCTTCTTCCTTTTTTATTCATTTTCAATGATCCGCTTGTCCATTAAGTGGGTCGCGGGTGTAGACTACTCAAGTGGACCTTTCATAGCTCTCGGTTCTCCGCAATCGACTCTAAATCATCAAGGGCAATACCCATACGGGTAAAGGAGAGATTATGAATTTGATCTAACCATCTCATCCTGGGTCTACGTAGAGGACGCTTGCCCGATGGTACGGATTCTATAGCACGTCGTGGGATCGTAGTAGGGGACATACGTTTAATATGACCAAACCACCGAAGCATGGACCGCTCCGTCCGGAGAAGTAGCTGCTCGATATTGAGTTCCTCACGTATTCTTGTATTTCTAATGCGATCTCTACGGATCACACCAGCAATACTACGGAGAAATCTCATTTCGGCAGCTTGTATTTACGATCTTATTCTTTCGGTCACTACCCAAACCTCATGACTAGAACAAACACCGAATTAAAGACTGACAACTAAGCTTTGACACCAAGTTCAGTCCTCCTAATAACAGAATGACCAAGCTGTCTCAAAATTGATCCAGCCTGACCAATCCTACAGGAAAACTTAGCATTGCTCCTCCATCCTCGTGAATAAGACCCCGAGATACTTGAACTTCTCCACCTGTTTCAATGGGACTCCACTAACATGTAGAGTGCAGATTTGTTCACGTTTACCTTCATCTCAGCTTCAACACAAACGGCTACAAACCGATCGAGTGCGCACTGAAATTCAGTCTGAGAGGACCCAAGGATGACCAAGACTTATCCTCAGATCTCTCAATTCGAAACGCTCTTCGCCAAGACTGGGCTGTAACATCCAGTCCATATAAGTAATGAAAAGGAGAGGAGACAAGACGCACCCCTGGCGAAGTTCAACGCCCACGGAGAAAGGTATTGATTTAACGCCGTTTATCCGAACGCAGCTTTTACAGTTTGTGTAAAGAGATTGAATGGCTCTCAAGAGAGAACCGTCAATTCCATACTCCTGCAATACACTCCAGAGTTTACCTAGAGGGACTCGGTCGTATGCTTTCTCCAAATCTACGAAGCATGCGTAAACAGGTGTAGCATACTCCCAAGCATTCTCAAGTACCATTCTGAGAGTAAATCGGTTGTGCTTCTGCCGGGACGTTATCCGCACTGCTCATCTCCTAATCGTGCCTTGACCACAGCTCTGCAACGCGTTTCCAGCACCTTGGCAAATACTTTTCCGGGGAGACTTAAAAGTGATATTCCCCTATAATTGGAGCAAACCCTTTTATCCCCTTTCTTGAAAAGGGGCACAATCACCCCAATCTGCCAATCGCTGGGAGTTTCGCCGCATTCCCAGGCCACTTTACTGACACGACAGTGCCATTTTACTCCCTCTTCACCTAAGGCCTTTAGCATTTCTGGCCGGATTTCATCCACTCCGGAAGATTTGCCAGCTTTTAGCAATTTGATCCCAAAAGTGACTTTCTTTACCGTGGGACTATTTTCCTCCCTGCTTAAGGCGATGGATCTGTCATCCTCATTGCCCTGGATTGGATTGAGCAATTCAGAAAAGTGCTCACTCCATCTGCTCAAGATGTCCTTCTCATTAGAAAGAAGTGTACCATCTTTAGATTTGGTTTTTCGAGCTAATACGATTTTGAAATACAAATTGGCATTTCCGAAAGATGGAACATTTGAAAATGCCAACTTTTATACATTTACAAGTTTGAAAACCTATACCTAATGAAAATCCAAACTCACTTCTTACATTTTGTTCCGAGCTATTTTTTAAAATTGCCCGTTTTTGGCAATTTTTATTTTAGTTGCTCAAGTTAATAAATAATGTAGCTTCTTGATTTGCCGAGTCTTGAAAAGCGTGGGAGGGTGTCGAGGTTAGCAGAAGAGCATTTATGGTATGTTTTAAAAATCGACCACTTTTTACCACCTTTTGGTTTCCCAATATACCACCTTTTTCCTACTCTCAAGTCCCAACACTGTTGTGCAGTCTTCTTTTCGCATATTTTCATATTTACTTCACTTTTAATAAATGCGATATCTAATTCCAATGATTTTTGCTTCATTTCATGCTCAACATTGCTTTGAAACTTTTTTTTAATTACTTCCTGTTTTAGTTATCATATTGCAGTTTGGTTAGTTCAATTTTAATCTTGGAAAGCTCGGAATACTGCTCAGGTATCTTACTACTTTGCAATGCAGAGGCGACTGATCTTCTTCTTGCAGTCCATGGAGCTACCATATTGTTTTTTTAAGTCCTTTGTCTTTATACTATTTGTGGCTTAGAGCCTTTTCAATATGGGGCGAAGTTAACTTTTTGGAAAGTAGGTATGTCATCGGATCTGTGAGCTTAGGTCTTCAACTTCGGATGAACTTTTTCTGTTAGCATTGACGGCATATAAATATATAATTACTCCAGTCGTTCTTTGGTTTCTCATTCTCGTTAAGCGTCAAAATATTTGTAGGTAATTTAAAGTATGTAGGTACCTAAATAGTTTATAGTTAGGAAACTCTAGTTACGGGTTACTTTTTCGGTTTCTTGTTATTCCACAAAGCTGTTTTCGGGTTCATAAATGTTACGGCCAGGACAAATTAGGATCCTGTTTACACACTGGAACTTTCTTCTTTTGCTGCCTCCTTCCTAATTTATAGGCATGTTAAAATACATGATGTACTTATTGTTCGAAATGTCCCCAACTCTGGATTCCAAAACGTGCTATGGAATCCGTACCATGAAGCAGGCGTCCTCTAAGAAAGCCAGGGTAATAGATACAAATTTCATATTGATTAGGGAAGATTTTTTGGGCGTTGCCATCTAGCTATAAGCCACCGGTTATAGCTCAAGTCCCACTCATCCATTATTCAACACGGATTTCAAAATTTTTGTATAGAATATGATTCCAAAACCTACATCCGATCGTATATCTATGAACCGTCGAACATATTTGTCTGGTCTGAGTATTTCCAGAAGACTACAATTTGCAAAATACATCGCTGCAAGCATATCGAGGCGCTGATGAAGCGTTATAGGTTTGCCTTTCCTGGGAGAAGTATTTAAAAAAAATACGATGGGTTTTCAATTAGTGGGCGTGGCACCTCAAACAAAAAAAAAAAAACGATAGATCTTAACACCTGTAGCAGCCATTTTTGCAAAATTTTGTAAGTTAACGTGTACTTTCTGTTGGAAGTACATAAGAAAAAGGCTCGGATAAAGAGGTGTGGCACCTCTCATACAAAAAGAAAAATTATACTGCAACCAAGAATATTTATAAAAAAAAATCTGTTTCTGTAGACATAATCAAACTACGCAACCGATTACTTTTCAACACCACTGTTACTTATTTTATCCGCAATTGAAAATGCATAAGTAAATCAGCTCATTAGGGAATTTAGAATGACGAGCTCTTTCTTCAACTCCAAACTTAAGAGGAACAAAATTATGATCGGCCTACTTGGCGGCCGACATCGGAGATGTGAAGATTAAGTTGTTTCTATATATAGCGCAGCAATAGCAATAAGAACATTTTCCACCACCATCGCAGCAGAGGGAGGCATCAGCGCAGCACATTCTCTCATTGAACTTATGTTAATCTGAGTTATAATTAGGTAGGTATAAAATTACGATTATGCAGGTCGTATTAAAATCAAGCTTATTATAGCATTTTATGCGGAAATTTATCTATGGCAGTGGCAGAGTCTTATGTGCTATTCACATGGGCGGAACGACGACATGTTTCACCAACGATATATATGCGACTCGTACTCATTTCTGAGAACGACAACGATCTAGTGTGGAACAATTTAGTGAAATTTCACACCATCCTCTGATGAAGACATAAAGTGCAATGAAGAAGAAAGCGAAACACCTTTAAATTGGAATGATGTCATGGGCAATTTGCGACCGCGAAAAATGTCGAAAAATTTGAATAGGGGTGAATATTAATTGACTGAAGCTATGTACTGCACATATGGATAGGATATCCTGTTGATGGTTATCGAATAATTTATTTAGACAAAGTGAAGTCGACCTAAAGTTGTTGGTAACTTTTGAGTGGTTTGGATCTACATATACCTCATACCTAAGTTTACACTTTGTCGACTTCATAGGTTTACCAATAGGCTGCTGTGGACCTATTCCAAAACCTTTATCCAAAAGCTATAATTTTGCAACAGCGGTAACCATAAAGTTGACCGACATTGGTGGTTAAAGTTTGACACTGAAACTGACAGCTCTTATGCATTAAAAAAAAATTACAGAAACTGGCTATCATATTTCCTGAGCACGAAATGGATCGATTTACGCTTGAACACAGTTGGGAAAAATTTAATAGGCCTCATCCTCTACAGCTTCACGGCAGCCGGGCTAATATAAATTCATCACGACCTTATGGGCATCACTCAGTGGTTAGTGTGCTGAACAACTGAGTGAGTGATCTCCGGTTGAGCCCCCAAGCTAATTTCTTTTAATAAGACCAATATCATCAGATTTGTTTCGTTTACATCTGTCATATCGAGTCCAGTAATTCAGTGGATACTCCCAAAGTACATAATATCCTTACTGATATTGCATTTCCTTTTTGGATGAAGGTATCCCCCAATACAAAGTACATTCAATATACTTCTTTCATAATTCTGTCCACGATCTGGTTAAATGTCACATGACTTAGATCATATAGTACGACGTTCGCCATTGACATGATGGCAGATATTTCACACGTTCCATGTAGGTATCGCTTGAGATTCCCAGATGAACTCGCAGTATAAACGAAATCTTCTTCAAGTGAACTTAAAGCGAACGAAATGTGAATAGCCTGGGTTTGGGTGTTAATTAAATTAGTAATTACACATATTTTCATATGGGCTCTTGCAGAGGCGGACTAAGAGGCAGTGGCACCCGGGGCGGTAAAGAAAGCTTACACCCCTTAAAAATTGAAGAAAAAAACACAAACAAAGATTTTATTTAAAGGTGCTTTCGAGCTTTTATTGCACTGAATATTTCGATTAAATCATTAAAATCTACATTTTTAGTGAGCTCCTTTTCGATTGAAAGTATAGCCAGATTAGTGAACCTATTTTGGCTCATTGTTGATCTTAGATAAGCCTTAATTAATTTCAATTTTGAAAAGCTTCGTTCACGCAAGATGCCACTGAGACGCAAATTGTTAAAAAAAATTCTCATCGCCAATAACAGTCTGAAAAGTCACAATTAACAATGAAGCTTAAAAATTCAAATGCTGTCCAAATTTCTGCATCTTTTAAATTATTTTTGCAGCTACCATGTGACGCCGTTTAGCAATAGCAGATGTGCCATCAGTTCTGAATGTTCACAGCTCACTTTGCGAATTGATTAATCTATTGCTTAATGGTCGGATTATCAACTCCAAGCTGGGTGAGGTGTCCACCAGAGGATCTGTTAGTAGAGGCACTTCGCATGGTTGTGTTTTATCCCCCCCCCCCCCCCCCATCCTTGGAATTTGGTGGTCAACGAACTACTTGAAGAAAGCCATAAATATAGACTATCTAAGCAAGGTCTAGCGCACAGCCTGCATGTGTATAAGCGGTGCACTAGGCACAACTCCCTCTGCGGCACTGGACATATAGTTTCATCTATTATCCCTTGATATTTTCAGCAAGCCAGCGGCGGTGCATCTACTTGCCCGCTACCTTACAGTGGTTAAAGAATGACTTTGGCCACGCCTCTATTCTGAAGAATTTCGTAATCTTAACCGAAAACACTGACTATATACCACCCCATCTCAAAATTTTGACAAGAACTTTCTCATCACTATCCCTCCAGATCCAGAGCAATCTGGAATGAGGGTACTTCCGCAGAAGATGGATTAGTTCACTTCTACAATCTACACTGACGGCTCAAAAACCAAAGACGAAGTTGGTGGGGGTGTATTCTCCCAAAGTCTTAATCTTAAGCTCTCCTACCGTCTACCAAATTATTGTAGCGTGTTCCAGGCGGAATTAATTTCGATAAAATAAGTGTTATCTTGGCTCAAGAAAAACGTGATGTCCGCTAAAGATATCTGCATATTTTCGGACAGCCAATCAGCCATTAAATCTTTGGATTCGATCTCTACAACTTTTCTAGATCTCGACTGCCAATCGTCTCTTACATTTACCTAATTTGGGTGCCGGGGCATAAAGGCATTCCAGGAAATTCTAAGGAATATGAACTCGCTAGAATAGGAACAACTCAACTCTGCCGGATAAAGGCACCCTAGGGATACTAATCGCTGCTTGCATACAAAAATTAAAGCTTGATGGTGTCGAGAATGCAAATCTTAGGTGGACATGTGGCACCACTTGTCTAGTGACAAAACAAATTTGGCCTAAGCTGAATTTGAAACGATCTAAGAAATTGATTTCTCTCAACAGATTGCATATCGGCACCAGTTGAGTGGGTGCACGGTATTTTGTATGTAAAATTCGGACCTGCACCCTTTTGCTTTCAATTTTCACCACATACTTGTTGCTTGGATTTTATTTCCACCTCGATTTGGACTTAATTGGACTTTTGAAAATGAAATAAAGTCCAAAAATCGTTTTATTTGTGTTTTTATTTTGTGTATGGCACCCCCTATTAGTCTGCCATCCGGGGTCTACATGGATCTCCCATCGCGTCGACCGTATCAGCTTTCTTATCCAAAGTCGTTTCAACCAACAACCGAATTAGGAGAACCTTTAGATATGTCAGCATTTCGACTTCTATATGCTGATCGATCAATCTTACCATTTCTATGGATACCGCGATATACCACCATTCAAGAGCAGCCCCACTGTCTGTGTGTCTGTCATAATTCCCGTCAAATTTTCGATTTGCCAAAGTGAAAAAATGTATACCCAAGTCTAGGCCCTATGCGAGATTTAAATGAACCCACAACTCCATGAATGCGAACAAATTTTCGCAACGCTAATCAATTATCCTTCGAACGAGCGCTCCCATTAAACTTATGGACTTCGACCATAAAACTAATAATATGCATCGTATATTCACAGCCCTTCGCTAACAGCGAGCGAGTAATGTGTTGTCGTTCGCTCTGATGTCTGCAAGGATAAGAAGGAATAAAACATCCGACACATAAATAATGTAAGCAGCTTTGGGATTTACAACTTTCAGCTCTCTGCCATGTACGACGGACGCAGAGAACTCGCCTAATAAACATAATCTTGTCCTAAAAAACGAAACTAAAAAGGACTCACTCACGATAATGGCAATGCCAATGACTGTGTGTGCGTTCGAGGAGGGCGAAAGCAACACGCGCGCTTCACCGCGCCACTCGCCATTATTCGGTCCCTTTTTTTAAGAGTAACCATTTGCCATAAACTTCTAGGAGATAAAAATGCAAACAAGTTTAATCCAATCAACTGTACGTATGTATACATATGAAACCATCCCTTCGCCGCACACACATCAAGGACATGAAGAACCTGCGAAACGCATAACTTTTTTATTCATACGATGACGGACATAAAATTCGACACCCCCATCACATGTCAAGTGCTTTATCCCATTTTGAAAAGGATCTTCGAAAGAATGAAACAGGCGCGGGGGTGGCAAATAGAATAAAAGCAACAAAATAAGAAAGAAAATCTGCCAAAGAATGGCCAACACAAGGAAAAAGAAAAACAAAAATTGTTGAAGAGAATAAAATCAGACGAAAGTATCTACGTATCTATCCAAATAATCAGCATCATCCGTGCGGCACCTTTGGTCCTTTTTTGCTTATCTCGTCGCCTCAGTCATCTACTTACACTTTCCATTCACCCCCCGACTGCCCTGTCAAACTGTCATTCAATTCCTGATTCCTATACACAGAGTGGAGGTGTTTTTTTACGAGTGCGTAGACACAGCCATACCCTTGCTTTCGTGCTATTTATGTTCTTTTGGTATCACACATAAAACCGGGACTATACATGCGAATGGCTGGTTGTTTATGTCCTTCTTCTTTTTTTCCCGACGCATACTCTGGAATAATTCTTTGCTGGAATTTCCCATCTCCATGCAGTCATCAGGAGATGGAGAAAATGAAAAATTCAAAGGACCCTCGAATCCTGGATCACTTTGAAGTTTCTGCCATTCCGGGCAAATTAATTTCCTTTGCCGGGGCAACATTTTTGCTTCAAGAACAAAGAGATGCCAAGCGCGAATCTAATACCAATCACATCGCGCTGGGGCATCGTAAAAGAAAAAGCAAGTAAAACCGTCCTTGGGCATCGGTATTTCGACTTTTCAGCTTTTTTTTTTGGGTGCCCGAATAAATTTGTCGATTGCAATCATAAAAACAAGGATTCGTGTGGTATGGTGGCGGTGGGTGTGATGCCACAATGTTGTTGGACGTAGGCTAATGTCAGATCAACTATAAAATATAAGAAAATATATTCATTGACGGTGTGTGAGTGTGTTTGTATTGAGAACGGCATCCTTGAGATGTTGTGTGCGGGGGCGACTCGTGGATTCAAATGCTAATAAAAATAAATTCGATTTATCCTCCCCGCGCACTATAGATCAGTAGAGGTGGTGCGGCTCACTGTGTATCCATAAAAAATCAAATTTGCAGGACTAAACACGAGGATACGCATTTTTATGGCTGCACTATTGATGATTTCTTTGAGTAGGAAATTAGTTAGGCATGTACTAGGGCGTTAGATATGTGGGATGTATAATATAAAACGATTGAAATATTAAACTTAAATTTCGGCGTTTGTGGACCTTTCAAGTCGTTCTATCGTTAGCCGATTGATTTTGGCAGACTACTAGGTCTTCTGCAATGTATTCGAAGGTATTTAGAATAGCCTCTTGGTATGTTGGGATAGTTGTATCAAGTCGAACATCTCCCCTCTGCCTGTATGGGGATTGTCCCTGTTTATTAAGGGTATGTGACGTCTCAAACCGTTTAGCAACTCAGCAACCGGCACTTAGCAGTATATGACTACGCAGATCGACCTTAGACCAAGATAATTATATCTACTGGTATAAAACGCATCGAATATAAAGTCGAGACCACCACCACTATCATCATTTTATCGACTTCGAAGATGCATATAGCACCCATCTTCAGGCGTTCTACATATGGCGATGATCGCTTTCAGGACTCCGACAAAACCCGGAAGTAGGACAGGGTTACATTTCCAAAAATGCTCGTGATTTCCGCAAGGATATGCCACTTTTTTAAGGTATAGTTGTCAGCAAAGTAGGCACAATTCTCAACAGATCCATTCAGCAGCTGAAGTGAGTTGATAATCCACGATAGAAGACTTGAAGAAAATGCGAAATTGGTTGGAGTTAAATAGTAATGAAGCAAACGAGGACGATAATGTAAACACATTTTTTAGATGGCGCAATTTATAACTAATGACTATCCGTTCACCGTCAGGACAAGGGGATATGGCAGCGATTTCGATGAATTTAACTACCTCCTATTAAACATCATATCCATATCGCACTACATAGTTGCTACTTCGGTTTATTTCAAAACCCCTGACTCGATGAACAAAATCATGACATAGGTTTTTTTTTTGACTAGGTTAACTGAAAAGTTCGCTTGAGGCGATTCTCCATAAATGCCAGATCCAGTCCTTGAATCCATCTTAGAACCGTCTGCGTCTGTATACCAGACTAGGTCAAGTCGCGATGGATTAGGTTTGTATTTTTCCCAGTCTTCCCTTGGAGGGATGATGATAGAGAAGTTTTTATGGAAGCCATGTTCCAGGAGCATGTCATCTAGAAACATGCTGAATGATGTTTCAGGCTCCATAACGTCGATTAGAGACAAGTGACCCCCATGGTAGGAATAGGATCCGTTGTTCTTCGAATGGAATAGACGATGAATACTCAGTCTTGCTTCCATTTGAATGTGTATACCTGAATAGGTAATAGGCCTAAGATGGCACTCAGTGCGGTGGTCGCTGTGGAGCGTAGACAGACCGTCATCCAGTTTCCAGCTATGCGTTGGACCCTAGATTTTTTTACTTTAGTGACTTCGTTAGTCTTAGAACCCGCATTATTCCTGGGGGCTGACTATATGCACTTCGCCGCGAATTGCATAATTTTGGAATGTCGACTTTCCAAGAATATCACAATATTTTTCGCTGCCATTTAGTTAATTTTTGCTTTTTCACCATGCAAACGCACCGCTGACAACGCAATTCGATATCGAAACATCTATCGCATTTCACGTCTAAAATGGTGTTGCCATTTGCATTCGAAGTGCAACAGTTTTCGCCGGCGAACTGAATAGTACTAAAATGCGAAATCGAAAAAAATTCGCTCCGCGGCGAAGTGCATAGTTTGGTTAGCCTGTATCTGTATCAGGGGTTTCTTCGAAAGAAATACTCTTCATGAGATTTTTTAGTCTAGGTACCTCTGTCTACGCTATAAATTAGAGTACCCGTCTTAAATCCGTTTGCCTTGATGGCGACCTCCATTGGTGCTGGAAAGCGACATTGATTGCACAAAAGTGTTTATCAGTCGTCTACGATAGCTTGGAAAAGTAGAGCATCCACAATCCGAATCGAAAAATCTTCGACTCCGCCACGGATTGACAACGCGCTAGTATAGAAGGAGGTTCAACCAAAGTGGCTTTGAAGTCTTAAATCCGTTTCCTTTGATGGCGACCTCTATTGGTGCTGGACAGCGACATTGATTGCACAAAAGTGTTTATCAGTCGTCTAAGATAGCTTGGAAAAGTAGAGCATCCACAATCCGAATAGAAAAATCTTCAATCTCACCACGGAGTGACAACACACTAGTATAGAAGAAGCTACAACCAAAGTGCGCAACTGGCCATCAAACGACAAAGAACAGAAACAGAAACAGAAATTTGCAACACAAACAGAATGAGGAACAGAACAATTTTGTTTATGCAACAGAACAGAATTTAGCGATGGAAAATTACGTCAGAACGCAAACAAGCGTTTCTGTTGCTGCCGACAGAAATGTGAATCTATCGTTTGAGCCTTGCTGTTTTCTGTTTGAATATGCATTTGTTTCACATCGTGCTACCTTCTGTTTAATATTACGACGACTAGATAATTTGACAAAATAGACGGTAGGTTTTTATCGGTCGCTCCCAGCGTGCGGTGATAGAAGCGTTCACGGCGTGCGATTGAAGAACAGGCGAAATCCGTTGGCCTTGAAGTAAACGAGGGCAAGACTAAATACATGGTAGCAACAAACAAATACGCATCCGTCCACCGCCTAGGACAAAACGTCACTATTGAAAGCAACAATTTCGAGGTAGTTAAGGAGTTCGGAAACATGAACTCCACGAATGACTAGTGGAGATCCGGCGAAAAACTACCCTAGGAAACCGTTGCTACTTCGGTTTGGCAAAACAACTGGGTTCAAAACTCCTGACTCGAAGGACGAAATGTGTGCTCTACAAAACCCTTATCCTGCCAGTTCTGCTTTATGGCGCCGAGGGATAAAACAAGCTCTGTGCGAGGTATTAACAAAATCCTTTTTTTTTATCTGAAAGGCAGATGTATGCCGTGCTGGACGATAAGCAAGGAGGGAGAGCTGAATGTCAGAGCGCTTGGTCTCGACAACTGGAAGTAGCGTGCCCGGGATCGTAGAGGATGAAAGGCTGCTGTGTCTCAGGCTCGGTCTCAGGCGGAGACTCTTCACGGGTCGGGAGCCCGATAAGTAAGTAAGTAAGCAGATGGTAGGTTTTACTGACTCTGTTTCAGTCTTATGTAGCTGATCCTCATTGTGAGCGAGCAACGTAAACAGAACTAACTACAGAACAAAACAGTTATATACCTTTTCTGTTTCTGTTCCTTGTGATTTGGTGCCTTTAACCACAAATTTGTTAATCTTGGTGGTTATAACTGAAGAAGCTGATTGTCTGCAAAGCATTGTTTCTGATACTTTAAAGGACTACAGGTTTGAACATTAATAATTGTTAGATCTTGAGATGTCCTGTTAAGGTGTGTCCTTTAAGGCTTGATACTCCTATGAAATCCATGTAAATAGACAGGCGTCCTCTAGGTAGGCCCATGATGAGATGGTTAGCATACATCAAGTACTTCTTTCAAATTTGAAAACATATTGAGAATGTTGTTTATGAATAACAGAAAGAGAGTAGGGCCAAAATGGCTACCCAGGGATACTCCCGATATAACATAAACCGCTAAAGAAAAATTATTCTTGATACGAACTTAATGGATACGATTCCGTAAGAATGCAGATGCACTAATCCACTTTAAGAAGGTCGAATTATATCCAACATTACCTACCTTCACTATTAGAGCATCGTGATTGACTCAGCCATCATCATATTGAGACCCTTTCACAAAAGCTACGTATACCTGCTTCAAAATCGGATTATCTCTAGAAAACATTTTGTCCTGACAGATTGGCGATTAGCGATCAACGTCCAGCCCAAATGGTTAGAGCTAGGACGCTGACATTTGGAAACAAATTTCCTTTTATGCCCAAACTATTAAAACTATGATGCGATTTGAAAAAAATAACTTCGAAAGGGTCACAGGGGGGAGGGGGGTTAAAGTGTTGTACATGAAAATTCGTATTTTTTATCCGATCCGATTTTGTTATGGGAGCGAAGCCGCAAATAAATGCTACTTGCATATAAAGCCTTTTCCAAAATGCATATCCGTAGTTTATTGCCGTGCCTGTCACAAAGCATCTAATTCCGCCTGCAGTATTAATGTCGCCATATTCAGGGATCTGCAACGCATCACAATCGCTATATCGAATAAGTGGTTCATTATGTCGAAAGCTTTATTTTTAGCCAAGAATATCACTATAGTATACATGGTGACTTCTGTTCAGGCTTGGGTTGACCAAGTTTTGTAAATTAAGTGAGAAGTTTGCCCGTGCATATGTGTTTTTTTTTTTCTATCTCAATTTCTGACTGCGCTTTGTAATGTGTTTTGATCCTGTAAAGTACGTAGAGTACCACTGTGCTAGGCTATAGCGCCTTAGAGCTCAACCCTTGCTAGCAGTCTCCTGCAAGATTCAAGGTGTGGACTTATATTTTGAGGAAATACTTTGTCTAAAGTGTTCTCGGCTCGCAAGTCAAACAACCATAGTTTTGTCAGTCTCAAACGAAAGACGTTTTATTTAAAAATGTTGGCTTATTTATGTTTATACCTCCAAACTCACATAGGTTTTGTTGCTGTCTTGAACCCACATCGATTCCCCGAACCAATATCTTATATTACAGCCGTGTCTAAGAACGAGGTAACACCGAGGGTAAAAGGGAATTAAATCAATCTTTGTCTTGTGATTGTATTGTTTTAGAATCAGAAATATTATGCGAGAAACAGATTGGCACAGCAACAGCAACAGCAACTTTGACAGCCACCAGCGCACTTTTTAGAGCCCCTGCTTTTTAATGGCTGAAGTTACATTATACCACAGCAACATCGACATCGACAACGACGTCCTAAATTTAATGTTGCTGTACAAATGCTACCAACACCACGGTGACTTTTTCAGTTCTCTCAACTTTCGAATGCTGACATACTGAAGGTGCAGCATCATTACCAGATATATACAAAAAAAGTTTCAGCAGTCTAAAAATTATTCTTATGCAAATTATTTAGAAAATACTATTTTAATTTTTTTTTTTTGATTTAGATTGTCTTTCATTTTCGATTGGCAAAGGAAATCAATTCTTTTTTGTGATCTGCAGGCGTCAAATTATTTACTGTCGGTGGGACGTGATTTTGAATTCTAGTTTTACTATTGCAATGTGGAAACGAGTTATCTAATTTAATCGTCGCGAGTTGCGTTAAAATTAATGTTTGACAAGCTATTAAAAGAAAAGTACCTACATACAAATTTTGATTTGATGTTTGATTGGGCAGCAAACATCTGAAAAACACTGTCGAAAATGACATCAGATATGTTTTTCGAATTTTATACTTTAGCCACCACCAAGTACCTATACTGGTACATAGCTGCTGGTATACTAAGTACGTGATTTGCTCTAACATTTTACAGGTCGTCATGTACCTAATATCATTTTTTCGCTTTTACCATTTATTTTGGAAGATATAAAAGGTAATCTGGTAATGCTGCGTTGCAATCAACTCACAACAAATTTTGTTTTTCTGCCTTGACAAAGTTGCTGTCGATGTTTCCAATGTATTTCATGCGACTTCCGCTGTTGAAGTTGCTGCTGCTGTCAAAGTTGCTGTCGCTGGTGTTGTGGTAATCTGTTTCTCGCATTACGCGACGAGGGCAAATGACCCAACATCCCTGGTGTGCGACGCTTAGGCCCAATGCATACCGAGCAACTGGAAAATAACTAAATCGGTTGGCAACTGTTTGTTTGACTGAGAGACAATTGGTTTCAGAGGTATCGAGAAATGTCCGGCATTTGGTTAATTATTATACCCTCCACAGGAAGGTATATTCACTTTGCCATTACGTTTGTAACGCCAAGAAGGATTCACCGGAGACCCTATAAAGTATATATATTCTGAATCAGGATCACATTCTGAATCGATTTAGCCATGTCCGTCTGTCTGTCTGTCTGTCTGTCTGTCTGTCTGTCTGTCTGTCTGTCTGTCTGTCTGTCTGTCCGTCTGTCTGTCTGTCTGTTGAAAGCACGATAGCGTCCAAACAAATTGACCTAGGCGAATGAAATTTTGTGAGACGACGTCTTTTTACCGTCGCCAGGTTGGTATTGAAAATGGGCTATGTCGGTCAAGTAGTTCTGGTACCTCCCATACAAAACCACTATTAGACGCACGTCTCTCTCTGTCTGTTGAAATCAGGATAGTGTCCGAACGAATCGACTTAGGCAACTGAAATTTTATGAGAGGTCTTATATTTATGGCCTTCAAGTTTGTATGAAAAATGGTCCATGTCGGTCAAGTAGTTCTGTTACCTCCCATACAAAGCCAATATTTGACCCATGTATCTATGTCTGTTGAAAGCACGATAGCGTCCAAACGAATCGACTTAGGTGAATGGAATTTTGTAAGAGGACTTTTTTTAACCGTCGTCAGGTTGGTATTGAAAATTGTCTATGTCGGTAAAGTAGTTCTGCTACCTACCATACAAAACTAATATTAGACACATACTAACTCGCATGGCAAACATTTTGCATGACTTTTATACAGTGGAGGGTATCAAAGCATCTGCCAGGCCGATGATAACACTTTTACTTGTTTTTAAGGTAAGTACTTACTGGTGTGGCCCATTCAGGCGGACCTACACAATGAACATTTTCTGTCGGACAGTTCAATGAGAAGAAAGGAGAAGAAGACAAGAGATAGGTACTGACAAACTTTTGTAAACGCAACAAAATGCATTACGACTGTCTTCCTCTCTGTTATATTCAATAAAATGGTGGCCCCTTGTGCTCATCGATCATTTGGCTGATGTAATAATTTCTTGTAATATGTAAGGTTGCCTGACTCTCAGAATTCCACCTGTTCAAACAATCACTTAAAGAAGTTTGATGGTGAACTAGTGGAATTCAAAATACGTGTTATTTCACCCCAAGTCTTTGTGATCAACGTGTGGGTCTGTTAAAAAAATGTTTGGGACATTTCTGGAATTGAGAGTGCAAATCACATTGTTAACCCGTTTCCCAGAAGTACATATATTATATGTGTCTTTTCCAACGGAGTCTCTTGGTATAAAGACTCATCGTCATCGCCAATCGCAATATGCAAATCTTCTCATAAATCACCCCAGTTTTGCAAAAATTACGATTCCAATATCTACTGGTCAATGATTTGCTAAATTATACCCAAAACATTATTCAATCGCACAGCTTGAGACACAAGGGTGATAAAAAATTTAAGGACTCTCACACCCCAGCATCAAAATCCTGTGATAACTACAATCGTGCTACACCAGTTATGGGTAATAATCGTTCCACTTAGAGCAAATATCACCAGCGCAGCGCCCGGACCCCTTGGTGCCATTCATGTATAGGACTATCGCATTTTTTATGCATACACGCGAGGACATAAATACGCACTCATAGCACCCAGCATACATTTTTTATGTTTTCATTCTGAATATTCCCGTCAGAAAGTTGCCCCCAACGAGATTGAATGTCTCAGATAAGAGTTACTCTTCATCAGCATCAGCATCACCATTCGAATGCTCCTGGCTCCTGGTCCTGGCTCCTGAGGGTGAGTTTGATTCCACTGATGGTCTCTCTCTCTCTCTCTCTTTCTCCGAATAGAAATAAAACACTCCATGGTTTTTATGAATTTATGTGAGAATACCATCTCAAGATTATGGATGCTAAAAATGCTAACAAAAAAAGGAAACCCCTAAACCAAGGGTGGCATTGGAATAGAATGCGCTATATACGGTGTATGGTGGAGTGACGGTGGCGGCCGTTTGCCGATGCCATTCAACTTTATTGCTTCGGTCATTATTTTTATGATTATTGTTGTTGTTGCTGCTGGTCCTTTCCTATTCATTCGTTTTTTGCGAGTGTGCGGTAAGTATCGGTGGACTCTGCTCGGCCCAAATTGAATTGGAATGCTAATGTATGGAAATCGAAAGGAGGTCGGTCGTCCTGTTGTTTGCTTTCGATGTGGTCAGCAGAAATGTTTCTTATTTGCGGTGTACGTATAGGGAGTGTATTGTTAAAAAAAAAAAATTAAATGCTAGGCCTGGAGGCTTGTTAATGTTTTTTATTCATTACAAGTGAAAAGGGTATATCAAGGATGAAACTTAATGCTAACGTGGTAAAAAATAAAATAGCGCTGCGCTGGTCACTGCTGCTGAATCCTCGAGATAATTTTATTTATTGTGTCTATTTGGTGGGTAAATTGAGAGTCGATCTTTTTGTGTGAGATGATAATGGCTGTGGTTATGTTTTTTTATGAATTCATTTAAGGAAATTACATATCGCATGCAATATTTTTATTTTTTTTTTTATAGATGGAAAGTGCTGACATAGAGGAACTTCGATAAAATGTTATGGTAATGGGACTGTTTGGGAATTTACTTAGGCAATCATTTTTGAATGCGCGACTCAGGGGTTTCTAATTTTATGGAAGAAAAAAAATAGCTCAGTGAAATATTAAATAAAAAAAAAGGAAAAAACCAAAGTCACCCTGAAGTGTAAACGTGGCGTCTCACATAGTCCAATGGGCCATAACCACAGATATGTTGGTCCGTGGTTCGATTGATTCTTCTGCACAAAACTGGATGTGTTCCTTTTTTTGCGAATATACCAGCAATATTCAGTTTCATCTGCTTCTGAATGTGAGAAGCGGCACCAAGTGCCAAAAACATAGCACAGGAAATAGCAGCCGCATGCGTCAGGGACTTACGAGCTGCTGAAAAGCTGCTAGGATAACACAAAGCTTATAAGATGTTTGGGACAAGCAGAATCAATGCATAGAACAATTGGCTGTGTCAGGTTGTGGTCATTGACACGAATGCACGTTAATACGATTGATTAGATTAGATTAGATGATTGATCGGTAGAGCCTTTACCGGTCCTCTGGCACTGCGGCCTCTCTAAAGGAGCCTATTGTGCCATCCCTGGTAGTGTCCTAGAGCCATCTTTTTACTCCGGAGACAGTCAGGAAGACAAGTATCTTCTCTGGGGGTAATTCAGCAAGATTTGCCGAGGTAATGATTTCTTCGCCGAATACTTTCTTTCTGAGGCGGAAGAGAGCCGGACATTCCATGAGAATGTGAAGAGAGGATTCATCACTCTCTAGGCACAGTCTACATGTAGAGTGGGAGTCTGGTGAGACTCCGATTCGGTGAAGGTGTTTTTTCATAAGACCATGGCCAGTAATAATTCCTGTCAGGATTCTTTTGTTGTTTTTATCCAGATTAGTTAGGAAATAGGAAGAACTGTTTAGTGCAGTTCTGCCCAGGTGTTTTAAACCAGAGTTCATTAGATTCGATTTGAGCTAAGCTCCTAATGAATTCCCTGAAGCATCCCTTACTGACACCACAGAAGGGTTCAGGTTCGACGAGTAGCGTTGTCGGGCCGACTTTGGCCAGAGAGTCAGCCGTTTCATTTCCAGTAAATCCCCTGTGGGCTGGAATCCAGTGTAGGATGACTAGGTTTTTTTTTTTGCTAGTTCGATTTTATAACAGATGAGTTCAGAGCTTTAAGAGCAGCTTGACTGTCTGAGAAGATAAATATGGTTTTACCACTAGAACATAAATTTATTCTAGCGCAGTGGTTGATGGCAAGGACTTCAGCCTGGAATATGGACGAAAACCTGCCTAGGCTGACTGAGAAGTTCGCTTGAGGTGATTCTCCAAATATACCAGATTCAGTCCCTGAATCCATCTTGGAACCGCCTGTGTACCCAGACTAGATCAAGTCGCGATGGATTGGGTTTGTATTTTTCCCATTCTTCCCTTGGCGGGATGATGATAGAGAAGTATTTATGAAAGCCATATTCCGGTAACATGTCGTCTAGAAACATGCTGAATGCTCTTTCAGACTCCATAGTGTCAATTAAAGACAGGTGACCTCCATGATAGGAATAGGGGTCGATATTATTCGAATGGAATAGGCGATGAATGCTTATAGTCTTGCTTCCATTTGAATGTGTACTTGAATAGGTAATAAGCCTAGGATGACATTCAGTGCAGTGGTCGGTGTGGAGCGTTGACAGCCCGTCATGACCGTCAGACCACGGCAGCGCAGGTGATCGCTGGTCTTACCACAAGCGAATATATCCAGTACATCATCCGGGGTCTTATACCCCAATTGTTACCGCAGACTCGACGGCAGATCCAAAGAGATCTGGTGGCTATGTTTGATAGTGCATGCTGCAGTATTTCTGAGACCGTGCTTTCAAATTTGACACTGACAACGATTGCTACATCGTCGGCATATCCTATAGCATCAAACCCTAGACTGTCCAGGGATTGGAGTAGGTCGTCAATGACAAGGGACCATAAGAGTGGCGAGAGGACGCCCCCTTGAGGGCACTGATCATTAACACCGAAAGTTCCACATCGTCTGAATTACTCTTTTATTGAGCATAGCCATTATCCATCTTCCTATGATTGGGGACAGATTCATGTTGTACGATTGATACAAATGCCGTATGTTCTATAGGGTGGCGCACGAAATTTGCTTAAATAAAACAAGACTAGCTTTCGAAAATTAAACGTTTTTTTAAGTTTCGCAAGTCATGGAATATTGCATCTACATTGCACTGTTTTGAAAAGTTTTCACCTCCACTGACCTTGCGACTAAAAATCGTTGAACAAAATTTGCCCGTCTGTCCGACTCTAATGAGACCATACTCCGAAGAGCTCAGGAGGAACTGTGAATGATTATTATCGTTCACTAGCCATAATGTCTTATTTGTCGGAAGTCTTAGAGGTAATAAATCATAGAGCATGTCGATAGTTTAAAGTTATTAAATTCTCTTCAATATTGGTTTAGATCTGGACACAGCTGCATATCGGCCTTGATGAAGGTCTTCCACATTTGTCCTGACGATTTTCAGCTCGGTTTTAGGGCATAGCATCGATAGGAAAAGTGGTCAATCTAAAACCAGCTGCTATTAAATCGTGCTTAAACAAAATGCTTAGCGATAGGAAGGTATCAACCCCATTTTGTTAAACGGATGCAACTTGTATTGTTTTCATCGCTCCAAATGTATAACATTTCTCGTAAAAATTGTTAACAGAAAAATACCAAAGTATTTGTTTAACAAATTAACTTTTTTACAGTTAGGGCGATGTACTACTCTGAGACCTTCCTTCCCAGCTAACCTACCAGCTGCCTAAAAATAATCAGTAAATTTTTCTTTTACTCTGTTAGCCTTTGGAATCATCTTCCTCTACATCCACAGATTGTCCACAAGTGCTTCCAACATATCTATATGTATCTATGTACATATTTTTTTTCGGCCATAAAATGCATATACATACTTACCACGACTTTTATGTAGGTACTAAGAGCAACTTTTGGTGTCTGAAGTATTAAGGTATACCTACCACTCAAAGGTAGGGTTTGTATTTTAGAAGATCAAGAAAACTGTGCTCCCCGCAAATCATATCGGCCAATACGTCGCTTTCGCTTACTATACAATCCTCTAGACATGAGGGAGGGAAACTTTGTTACCCTTGCTATTACCAATCTCGATGTGAATGATGGTGCTTTTCTTAAAGGCTGAGGTAAGCTCTTTGTGTCCAGTACTGCCCCAAAGAAACACCAAACTTTGGGTCCAGCTCAAGATAAGGCTTGCTTTATTCGCTGCAATTACTTATTTTGTTAAACTTTATCAATAAGCTAAGTCAGAGCCACAACAAAAGGTTAATGTGTGTGACGTCAACAGAGAATGCATAAAGAGAGCTTGTACGTACACGGCATTTAGTCATTGGGACCATACGCTGACGTAAAAATGACGTCAGTGCTACATACGTATGTGGCTTGCTACATGCCGTCTACTAGCACATTTAGTACAATACTACTGAGTATCAGGCGGATTCTCCCAAACTACTTTTACTGAGTATTAGAGGAATGGTTCGCAAAACGGGGAAATACAAGACCAAGCAGCCACCGATAATTCAGCAGATCTAGACTTGAGCCTTTTAGCAGTGCCAGTGACGATGTAATGTTGGCCACACTTACGGCTGTCAGTAGGCTTGTCACCCGTCCTCCTTTGCGGAGGACAGTCCTCCTTTATAAGGTGATGTCCTCCGTCCTCCGCAAAAAGATAAATGTCCTCCACTCACAATAATTACTAAAACCATAAACTAAAACAAAAAACAAAAAAAATCCCTCACTTTTTAAAAAATTCTATTTTATTTACAAATGTGCCAGCAAATACATTAGAGCAGGGGTTCCCAATCTTTTCCATAAATACAGGTTATAATATTTTGAAATGGAATAAACCAAGCAATTCACGTCACCTCTGATAGAGATAACCATACCCTGCAGCTGAGTGACATGTAGCCACGTCTTGCTGGTTCTGTAGCACTCGCTGTTGATAGTATTGGCCTTACCAATGTCATTTTCAAGAAAAGTACGGAGTAATGACGCCGCCGCCGCCGGTCTAAAATGCGCCCAAACCACTTTTTATGGATGCATTGGCACCTCGTGTTGGTTCGTGTCATACTATATACGACAATTTGGCTTGTTAGCAAAGCCATTCCTCCAAAAATGCGCCCCGTCGCTAAAGATGATTTTTCTATGGTCATTATTATCAGTAACTTTGAGGCCCTGGGTCAGTTGGAACTTGAATGGTTATAGGCCCAAGTCCCGACGCAAAATTCGCCAAATTGAAGTTTGCAAAATACCTACTTCTTGTGCAGGGCAAAACACAATGGCCAACATGGACCCGAACCCGACCCGACCCTTTTTTTCAAATCGAGCTCAAATCTGATTAAACGTCGTGTGAAGGCGACCTGTGCGTACCGTCTTGCGACGCCCATAGGATAGCCCCACGATGCCCCAGGGCGTCGCGACGCACAGTTAGGGAACTCCTGCATTAGAGTCAAGTTTTAATATAAACGGCAGCGCCTGCAAAAAAAAGAGTTTCATGTTTCTCATCTCTTCAGATTTTATTGACCTCTGCAGTTTGCCTCTGCATCCGCATTGACCATTAAAGCCTAGTACGCTGCTACTGCAAAATATGTAATGTCAAAAAGAGGTAATTGTAGTAGAATGCTTGGTACAATTCTCCACTCTCTCTTGCTTGCGAAATTGTACATTTCTTTTGACGGTGGCTACACGATTCATGGGAATGCATTTTAAATTTTAAGCTGCTCTCCAATTTTTCTCTTCAAACATTAGATAAAATCGTAAAAACACAAGAAAAAAAAACTAACATGATCTGTCAAAATGTGCCGAACCATTATTGGGCACCGCGCTAAATTTTGACAGATATATGAAGTACCTACAGTCTGAAATGAAAATTTAATTTTTTAGGGTACCGCTCGGCTAAATAGATTGGCTTAAATTTTAAAGACAATTTTGTATGGGAGCTAAAATTGAACTCAAGCAGGGTGCTAAGCTTAAATTATTATTTTATTAGTATTTATTGTATAATAATTGGGCAATATGTATACGCATTTTGGGTTTTAAAAAAAGATGTTTTTTAAAGTCCTCCACGAGATTTTCTAAAAGGTGGCAAGCCTATGTCAGAGTTATGGAGCGAAGATGTTTTTCTGACAAGTGAAATCAGCCGTCAAGTGTAATGGAGACGCACGTGAAAATTCGGAGCAAAGCAATTGAAGTAATAAAAGCCAAATACTAAAACTCGAATCGTCTTTCCTTGATATATCACATTGGCGACGAGGAAAAAACTAAAACAAAAGAAAAGAAAACACAAACAAATTAATGAATTAGCAGCAACACCAACATTTATTGGACAAATCAACGAGTACGACTTTGGAACAAACGATTGGGCAATCCACAAAAAACGACTTCACCAATATCTGGAAGCAAATAGTATAAATTATAATTCCAAGAAGAGAGCAATCCTCTTCACAACGATATCCGAAGCTACGTTATAAACTCGTCATGAATTTGTGTTTTCCCGACGAAACGTTGGCAGCGATCTTCAAGATAATGAACGACGCATTTGAAAAGGTTAAACAATTGTTAGTTTCAAAGGAATTACTAGTGCATTTTATGACCCTGAAAAATTAGTACAACTGACCGTAGATGCGACTGAAAATGGCATTGGTACTATACTTTCAAACCTATCGCATACGCCTCGAGAACCCTGCAAGAGGGAAAGAAAGTGGGAAAAGAAGCTTTGGCTATTTATTTCGGAGTCAAATATTTTCATCAATATATTTATGGTAGAAAATTTACACTAGTGACTGAAGCCACTCCTGTTCATATCTATACACATAATTGTAGAGACCCAATATTTCATAGTCGATTGCTTTATATTCTTCTATCAATTGACTTCTATTTTCCGTATTTTTATTTTATAAGTGCGACTTTATTTTCATTGTTTTACATTTTATATAGTCAAGTGTTGGCATCGCACAGTGCCGATACTACATTTACTTTCTTAATTTTTTTTTATTAACTGTAAAACAATTTTAACAATTCCATATTATTTCAATCCCAGAATTTCTTATACAGCATTTAAGCAGAACATTAAATTCGAAATCCTTCGAATTTAATCTATGAATTTCTTATACAGCATTGAAGCAAAACATTAAAAAATCATTCGAATTTAATCTATGATTTTCTTATACGTACAGCATTTAAGCAAAACATTAAATCCGAGATCATTCGAATTTAATCTATTACTTCCTCATCTTTTTTTTTTTTTTCTTTCTACTGCATTTAAGCAAAATGAATCGAATTTAATCTATTTCATTCGAATTTAATCTATTACTTCCTCATCTTTTCTTTTTTTTTTCTTTCTACTGCATTTAAGCAAAATGAATCGAATTTAATCTATTTCTTCCTCTTCTTTTCTTTTTTTTCCGTTTACTGCATTTAAGCAAAACGGTTATATTTTAAGTTCCATTTCCAACCGAAATTTGTAAAACATTTACTTAGATTTTTTCTTTTACTGCATTTAAGCAAAACATTTATTTTTAGTTATTTTTCTTTTCTTTTTTATGCACATCATTTAAGACATTCAATTTTGATTTTTTTTTATTATGCACTTCGCTATTTCACTTTTGAATTACTAATTTTTGGTTGTTATCTTCTTTCTTACCTTGTATTTCATTCGTCTTCTTTTTTTTATATAAGTTTTTCCTCGTCGCCAATTGTAGAGACCCAATATTTCATAGTCGATTGCTTTATATTCTTCTATCAATTGACTTCTATTTTCCGTATTTTTATTTTATAAGTGCGACTTTATTTTCATTGTTTTACATTTTATATAGTCAAGTGTTGGCATCGCACAGTGCCGATACTACAATAATATAATAAAACTGTAGGAATTTTCTTTGTCCGTTAAAAACTCGAAAACCACTGGACAGATTTGGATGAAACTTTTTTTTAAAATGTTCCTTAAGACTGTGAGACTGCTATAGGCTATCTCGTCCTTAGGAACACTTTTTAGCCAAAATGTATTTTTTGAAGTGAAAATTTATATACATACACTACACATATACCTTGCCACAAATGGATGTTTATATTTTTGCGATCGTGCGACAGGACAAACAAAAACAAAACAAGACAAAAATTAAGACAACCAAGCAGATTACTTAGCTCGGTGTCCCGGCATAAGACATGAAACTCTAACTCAAGATGATAACATTTATTTCAATTACATATTCACCAATGGGGAGGTCCCAATCGGCAGTAAGAAAGTAGCACAAAATACTGGAAATGATGAAACCTTAAAAATGGTAAGGGCTCATATTTAGGAAGGGTGGCCGAAAACGTTAAGATAATAATGTGGAATTGAGGCCTTACTATAATATAAAGGAAGAGGTGAACAATTGGGAATGATTTCGTCTGGGCAAGAGTGGAAAATAATACTGGGTCGCAGGAATTGTAAAGGGAATCATTGGAAAACGCATCTACCTATAGTATCAATGGTCAACAGAAACACCACGTAAAGAAGACATGCAGATCAACTGAAAATTCGTCGACTACTTGCACACTTTCTTTTTCCATATAGAAAGTTTTTCATAAGATTTTCAAAATATTAATGTATGAATAAAAATATTTTATTAAATAAACTTCTGATGCATCGACTTTCGTAAAACGACTCAAAACACGGGACACCAAAACCCAATAACTTCTCAAAGATGTAAAATCGTTCGTCTTTCGAAAATGTCCACTAACTACCTTAAGGGGTAGTTTCAGTATTTTTAGCAATAAATCATTTTGCACTCAAGACCACACACCGACCGCCATGATAGATCATACGTCTTCACCAAACCTGCTCATAATCACCGCTTAAAACCGTTTGAGATAACCAATCGCTCGACATAATTTCTCCCAAGTGTACAAATATGAGAAATAGTCGCCTGTCATCCATTTGCCCTGGGACTAGACACTCACATTACTTTATTTTTTTTCAACTCGATGATAGGTCTCTTACACTCACCCCCTTTGCTGGCCTGAAATAGGCAACTTCCTTCATTAATGCAATACCCATGCGTGTTTTGCTTCCTCAGTCGAATTATTGATGGAGCATCGCTTATCTTAATGTGCACGCTACAACTGACCTCTATACCTACTTGGCGGTGCATTTTTCAAGTCCCTCGGCCAATATTAACATGCCCCACACTATAATACCACTATACGGCCATCTTATCACCTAATTAAATCCAAATGAGCAAAATATTGTATTAAATTTTTAAGCATTATTATCGCGAAAATTGCACGCAGAATTTAAGGTAGACCATCATTGAGGAAGCGCATCGTCTTTCGTCTATCTATCTACGAAATATCTATAGCCGAAGCCGAGTTCCGCTTCGAGGCTATAAATCTTTTCGCGCCAAGTGCATTTCTTGATGTATGCAATTTTGTGTATTTCGCTGCTAATTACTGGTAATTATTTGATAAAATTAATTACTCTGCTGCGGTTGTTGACTTTTTGGTGAAAAGACCTAATTCATTATAATCAAGTCCAAATACATATTTCATTGAGGAAATTAGCGTTTTACTTGGACACGATTTGCGTGCAAGTGTTCAGAATGTTGGTAATATTTTTTTTTTTTTTTTTGGTTTTGTCTACTGTGGCACTGAAGGATACTCTTAAGTGGTAGCTACACTCAGAATGGCAAATGGGCAATTCGTAAGCAAGGTATGCATGTAAAGGTACAGTATGCATTTGGGATGAGTTGTCGAAATTCCCTGCAGAAAAAAAACTTCTCTCTTCTCACTTCTCAGCACCAACAGGGTTGGGTTTGTTTCACTGATGGAGTTCTATCTACAGTGTGTTTACAAATTTTTGTCAGAAAACCACCGCATCGCTTCGGCAAGCCTGTGATATCGATATCATTAAGTTTCAAAAATAATGGCGTTCATATGGCTGTGTTTGACGTGCAACGAGAGGTTAGATTTTTGATAGGTCAGATACAAGAGTTGGCCTCAATCTCGGTAATTAAGCGAACAACGTTGTTAGCAATTGTTGCTGGCTTTTTGGCAGATATCAAAGATTTCACGTAACCCCAACAACAAAACGTATAAGGGACTCAAATCGTTCGATCTTGCCGGCGAATAGACGTCGGCATTATTTGTGGGATTCCGCGATACGGAAATTTCGCCTTTTATTATATTTGACATATATGCAAAACGTCATCCGGGTCACAAACCAGTAAGAATAGACCGTCGACTCCTCCCACATAACGGACTTTGCCTAAGCTGCCGGCGGGCCCACGATTTTTCATTTATTGGTGCTGTACAAAATCAAAGGAGCGCCATTAACGCACGCATCATACTTGAAAAATCCTAGGCCCATGGTATAGCATGGAAAATCATTGCCGCCATTAATTTTGACATTTACACGTATTCACAGACAGGGGAATTTTTTCCGGGGAGAATCGGGTAGGTGCTCGGGAAGTCGGCCGTCTAGTTCTTACTGGTTTGTGATCCGGGTGAAGCCAATAAGCAAATAATTTTGTACAACATTTCTGGCCAAACAAACTCGGTTAACATGTACAGCTTCCCATTGATAGTCAGCGACCGCATAAGCTCATCTTCGAACATATAAGGTAAAGTTATAAAGTTGGCCTATAGTCCGGACCAAGTAGTGAGTTTTTCTGTATGCAATGTTGTTGGTACATATAATCTCTCTCGGCCTGTCATTGCTCCAAAATTGACAATTTTGTTTGTTCACATAGCTATATAGTTCATATTGCCACTAAAGAAGATTTTTTTAGCCAACATTGCGATCAGTATGTCTTCAGCTTTAAACACTTTTAAGTGTCATAAGAGAAGGCAAGATCTTAAAAACGACGCTTCACTATATTTTTGGTCGTGGTACTGCTAACCGAGCTGGGTGAGCTCAGGAAGACGATGATTTCATTGCGACCAAGACAGTAGTTGTACTTTTAGCTCTTTGTCAAAGTTTGCGAGCGGCATCTTAAGAGGTAACATGTGGTTTTTCGAGGATTGAACATTAAGGCCAATATTGTGGGTGTCGATAGTTGATCGTTGAGCGACAACTGTCGATTGCGATTGATATTTGTCGATTTGACAGTCGCTTGTAGTCGATTACAAATATCTGGGTCGATGCTTTCTCTTGGAAGTGGAAAAATTGTGCACTTACGAATACCTAGCTAAAATGAATCGACGCAACCGACAATTGTCGTGACACTGATCGTCACAATAGGGGCCTAAGACCCCTCAATTAGTCCAGCAGTCTAACCACCAAATCACTGGGCAAGCAACCCTTCACTCTAGTTTCTTAAAGCTTTATAGTAGACTTAGGCGCCTGGACTACCTCTCATCTCTTAGGGAGATGGCGGAGAAGTTTCAATATTTACATTTATGTTGGGTACATGGACATATGGGCAATTCGGAAAAAATTATAAGTCCAATGAAATCGCCAAAAATGGGATAAAGGTGTCTTTATGCTGGGTCTCGTTTTCCTTAGTTGATGAGTGCCAAGTATTGCCTTTTTCAGCTCGTAGGGTATGGTTAGGTTGAGTTAGGTTGAGTATAGGGTGTAAGTTCATTACATTGGACTAGGCATCATATTGGGCCCATCGCCATCACTATTGGGGAACCTTAACGGTCAACAAACCTAAACCACTTCGCCCAAACAATTAATTTTCCTGCAAAACTTGAAAATTGTTTCAATTTTGTTTGCGAGGCCAACCTCCTCCAAATTGTCAAAGATGTACCTTCCAAGGTATTTCCTCTTGTACCGAGCAATAGCTTGACATTCACAGAGGAGATGAGTTATATCCTCTGCGACATGTAAGTCTTCGCAGTACCTGCATGTATCCGTATCTGTTAAACCTTATCTCTTTGCGTGCTTCCTTAGAAGACAGTGCCCAGAGAGTATCCCTATTGCTGTTCGTATAGCTTTGATCTGCTAAGCTTTAGAAATTCCGCAGATTTTTTCCAATCTAGCTTAGGCCACATAGCCTTTGAGACCCTGTGCCCTACTATATCAAACCATCTCTGATCCGCCCTATTTTTAATTTTCTCGAGAATGATTCTCTTGGCCACGGCTATTGGTGGTCTTATGCCCTCAATACCTCCATTAGGTGGAAGCTCTGCTCCGGTTTTAGCCATTAACATCAGCCGTTTCGTTTCAATATCACAGTGTCCGGGTACCCAACACAAATGCTCGGAGCATTGTTCAGCAACTCCTGACTAGGTCAGATTTGATGATGTAGGACTCTAGCGCCTTTAGCACTGCCTGACTATCAATGTAGATAGCGATATTCTTGTTGGATATTGATCCCATATCAAGTAGATCCGCGGCTTTGAGCACGGCCAGAACCTCTGCCTGGAACACACTGCATGTATCCGGAAGTCTTAATGGCACGTGTAGGTCTATATCCCTAGAGTATATACCTGACGCTGTATACCCTCCTTAGTTTTGGAACCATCCGTATAAATCGAAATCTCATCATCTTTTCGAAACCTCATTATTTTGCCAGTCCTCCCTATCTGGGTATTGTACTTCGTACGGAGTGTCGAAGTCAATTTCACCTAAGCTTTCATTCGTTTTATCAGGGGCTCGTAGGGTATAGTGGGCACCTGTTTTCATATTTGTGTAGCAACATTAAAGAGTATGTTTTGAAAAACGTATACATACTGAGCACATTCGTTTGTATCTATTCCGACAGAGCACGAGGCTTTTCGTTTTCGGAACATCTCCCCCCGAGATGAGCACATTCGTTTGTATCTATTCCGGCAGAGCACGAGGCTTTTTGTTTTCGGAAGATTTCTCCCGAAACGGAAAGTTTCCAGTCCTATAGCCGTAGTTTCGGCGTTTGGTCAAACAGGATTATTTGGGGTGTGTGATGTGTGAACCATGAGCTCCTTTTTTTCTTGGCTGAAGACAGGGCTGACCATATATCCTCCCAACTTTCGCTTTACGACTTCGTAGGCTATAGTTCCCAAGTGTTACTGGCATTGGCATAGCGCGCAGTGTGCCTATGTTTTTCCTAGAGTGACATCTAAATCAAACTGCGAGTTGACCAGAATTTTTAATTTTCATAAAGATGTTGGCAACGGCGGAGGTTTAAAAATGTCAATCGTATTAGAGTTTGCATTGTAACTTCAACCTTTTTTCAAAACCTGCTTCCTTCAGTTAATTCAAATTTTACCTTGAGATTCAACCTTGGTTCGTGTTGTATTGGTGATGATGGCCAACCGTTTAATCTTTAATAACTCTCCAGCTTGCCTGAAATTGTCCCGACTTGTCCAAGTCTGCAGTCCATTCTCCTGAGAGACAGAAGGAAAGACGAGGACCTCTTGCAGATATCCGGACGCAGTCGTTTGGTCTGTCTACACCCAGCACAGTCACGCCAACGACACTCGTGTTCACGAGAAACCCAAGTATCAATGGATGACCACAGATGCAGGCAAACCGAACGCAGGTTCAGGTCCTAAGAAATCTTCTTCTGAACCCACCCTGGCAAGCTCATCAGCGATCTCGTTTCCCTGGATACCAGTGTGACCTGGGACCCAAACAAGTTTGACCGTGTTTAGCCTACCGACCAAGTTCAGAGAAAGCTTGAGTTCGAGCACTAACTTGGACGAGGTAAGAGGGTTGAGTAGCGCTTTTAATGCAGCTTGGCTATCACTGCAAACGCATATGCTTCTAGCCCTCCACCTGTTTGTCACAACATAGCGCATAGCCATAAGGATAGCGAAATTATCCGCCTGGAAGACAGTCGCATGGTTACCCAAGGGGTAGTGTAGTCTAATGTTCTCGCTTTCCACGAAGACTCCAGAACCAGACCCCTGTCCGGTTTTAGAGCCATCCGTGAATACACGATGGCATTCCTTCCCTGGCTCCGAATCTGGCCGAAGCCATTCTGTTAACTGAGGAAAGTTGACGTGGTAGTTTTGTCGCAGTAGGATTTCTGGTGTCATTGCGTCAGACGGCATATCCATAAGACAGGGGTCAAAGGATAGTTCTCGCACAAGTTCTTCAAAATTCCAATGCGTGTGGTACCAAAAGCCACCTCTCTTTAACCGGGAGATGGTTTTCAGCGTACTTACTTACTTACTTACTTAGATGGCGCTACAGTCCGGGGTGGACCTGGGCCTCAACCAACACGCCTCTCCAGTTAGCACGATCTTTGGCTAACTGCCTCCAGTTGCGCACTCCAAGTTGGTTGAGGTCCCTTTCCACTTGTGCGCGCCTCCTAAGGCGCGAGGTCTTCCTCTACTGCGTAGTCCCTCCGGGTTGGAATCGAAGACTCTTCGGGCCGGAGCGTTGGTGTCCATTCGCTCTACATGTCCCAGCCATCTTAGTCGACTGATACGTACTTTTCTGACCAAGTCGATGTCGCTGTACAGCTCGTAGAGTTCGCTGTTTAATCTCCTCCTCCAAAGCCCGTCAACGCAAACGGGACCGAAAATCACTCGAAGAATTTTGCGTTCGAAACGCCCAAGGAAATCTTTATCCGCTTTTGACAACGTCCATGATTCTGCGCCATAAAGCAGGACTGGGATGATGAGGGTCTTATATAGAGTCTCCTTAGTGTTTCTCGACAGGGCCTTACTAATCAATTGCCTTCTTAGGCCAAAGTAACAGCGGTTGGCAGGAGTAACTCTTCGTTTGATTTCTGATGTGATGTCATTTTCAGTTTTCAGCGTACACCCCATGATAAAAATATCAAGAGGGGGAGGTTCATCAAAGCATCTAGAGCAGAGCCCGGAGTGCTAGGAAAGGCTTCTGTGCAGCCAAGGCAAACCGTTCTTTGGAGTTTGGCGAATGAGGCCATAACACGTTTCCGCGAAAGCCTGTTACACCACACATCCGATGCATATAAGAGAAGTGGTCTTACTATTGCCGTAGCATCCATATGGATGCTTAAATACTTCTATTTCTCTGAAACTCTCCGTTGTTGTATATTGTTCTACAAATGTTATTAAATTCAAAGAATGTATCCTACATTATGAGTACCAAAGTAAACCTTCTTTAGAATGGATCATGGTTGCTAAAAAAGGATTATTGAAAAAAAAATATCTCAAAGGTTCTAAATATTGCTCAAATGCGCTATACGCTCCTCGCTCTCGCCTGCTGGATCAATAAAAATATACAAAATCATATTTCTCGCCAACCTACCATCATATCCCATCCCCCATGCATGTGCCCAGCCCATGCATTTTTCCAGATTCCGATCCTGTACATAGTCGCCTCGTATACCGTGGAAAACTAAATCGGAAACCTGACTCCCCCGCTTTAACCCACACCTATCACCATTGAAACTTCGTTCGTTGCCGTCATCATCGTTTTCCGTTACTACGACCTGCAAATGGAAATGTGAAACAGAGGGGAGTCAGACTCCGACTCCTGCATGCATGCATACGATTTGTATACTCTTTTTCCATCTCCGCAACTTGCTCGTTGCTCCTGTCGCTCTATAAGGGACGAAAGAAAAACCACAAGAAACTTTTCTTCTTCTACGTTTTAGTTCCAGCACGTCCTGATGTGCTGTGTCCTGACGGAGGGAGGGGGAGAATGTCGGAGAGTTGGAATTTGAAAAGAAATCGTATGCACAACCATCATCCCTTTTTCCCTCATGTATGGCATGTTCAGGATAACTTTTTTGCTTACTTCCTCGTTTTGCCTTTGGACTCTCTTCAACCATAATCGTACCTTCTGCAGTTGCAGGACATACATTGTATTCCACTTCCACCCCCTCATATACATGTAAACGAGGTATGGGGGAGTGGTGGTGGCGACGATGGTTGTTAGATTTTTATGTGTGTGACACAAAAATCGATTTTCCCGTTGTCATAGATGATTTCCACTTTTCTTTTTTGGTCGATTTCTTATTTTCTTTTTATCGTAAATTTTTGTTTGCATGTGTGTTGTCGTATATGCATGCATACGAGTACAATGTAGCATGGTTAAGGAAAAGAAAACCAAGCAACCCCACACCATGGCGGCTGTATATTGCTAGGATACATGTTTGATGGTGTCTGCCTTCCACTTTTTTTTCCGTTCAGCTGTTTTGCATGAGATTAAGGGATGTATATGGTAATGTGTATAGGAAAAACTAACACTGATTGGAGGGGGGCTGTGGCTGCCATGGCACTATATGTATCATCAGACAAAGGATGAATCATTTGAAGTCACACTGGTGAATAAATTAAGGAGCTCATTTGAATTTATGCAGATTTCAGGATTACACAACCCTTATATCAACGCCATGCCTGCGGGGTGGTTGAATACTGCAATAGAACATTCTGCCACCCACCACCTGGATTTATGTGCATGTACATGGATACACATTTGAAATACAAAATTTTAAAATGGACTCATGTTTTTTCATATCGCTTTCGCTTTACAGTTTATTGGCGACAAGGGCGCAAGCGTTGGCCTGCAACACACACACGTAAGTATCTGTTCCCGTTGGGTAATGGAATGGACTTATGCAAAGTTTACAGCCAGGATATTGAATGGAGCGTGTGGGAAGTAGGTTTTTATTTTTTATTGGTCGTAAATTTTAAATTGTGGGCGTGTGCAAAATGGAACACAATTTTACTCTCTATACAGGACACATGGTGACGGTTCTCTGGGTGTGTGTTTTTGTGTAGGTGACATATTTGGGGATAGGTGTGTATGAGTGAGTTGACATTACAGGAAATGGCTGATGGAGATGTACAGAATAGAAAATGGAAAACGTTTTCCTGTGACAATTGCAACTTTTTGATGATTTCTCGGGGACAAGAGGGAGAGCGAAGATTTCGTGGTGTTGCCGTCAGCGGTGGCTGTTGCTATTGAATTGCCTTGGATTTGTGTGCAGCCTCTCTGATTTACAAAACTGAGCTAGGTAGCTACGGCGGCTTTCAAATCACTATGGAGTGTGATGCTTCCGATTGAGACAGATAGGGTGTGAAATGCAAATAGGTTTGACAGAGGTCACGCTGCATAGGGATTTGAAGCGCGCTCTACCTGCGGCAGTTCTTTAGGAATATAGACGCTCTATGTTTTTCATAATAAATATATACACGACGGCACAGTGTTTACAAATCACACCCGAAATTTGCTTCCACTGCGCTACAAACGACAAACTTTCAAATGCACAACTGTCCTGAGAAAGCTTTTCAATTTAGCCGGTCGGACTCGGCTTAAAATTTACATTTAGGAACTTAAACTGACAAGACTTTTTAACTGTTTGGATGCGGCTTTGATATTTTAAAGGGTAACATCAATCAGAAGTCTTAAGTTTCCGACACATAAATGCATTCATGTGATATTGATTCTCCTCATAGCTCAGGTTCGCACTTAATGGCAGGAGACCAAATACGATAGGGTTATAGGGTAGGTATCCCGAGACTGTTTGAAAGACGAGTGGCGCCGAGAAGATGGAAAGACGTACGAAGAAGACAGCAAAGGAGCAGCTCCATTTCTTGGATCTAAAAACTTTAGAGCTACATACTAAATCCTCTTAGTGTAGTAGGCGGTCAGGTGTGAGACGAACTTTGTACATACTTTGAATGATCTGAAGGGATCCAAATTGTAGTAGATTTAAACGAGCTTAAGCCCGATAAGTAGGTATACTCAGATTGCATATGACTATGGCCAGGCTGGTGGAAATAACGTGATAGAGATCATGCTTCTACTTAAGGACACTTACTTACTTACTTATCGGGCTCCCATAACCAGTGAAGAGTATTTGCCTGAGACCCTGCAGCCTTCCATTCTCTACGATCCCGGGCACGCTGTTTCCAGTTGTCCAGACCAAGCGCTCGGGCATCCTCGATGGCTTGGTCTTTAAAACGGAGGTTCGGTCTTCCTTGTCTTCTCGAACCTGGGGGCTTTGATTTGAAGATCCACTTAGCTGGAGCATTATTGTCTATTCGCTCGATGTGGCCGAGCCAAATCGATCTAGGTGTTTTGGCTTTTTGGGCCGCATCTACCCCTTTGAACAGCTCATAGAGTTAGCGGTGGTCTCCTCCACTCGCCCTCCTCGCACACAGGACCAAAAACCCGCTGAAAAATGTTTTTCTTTCGAAGGAGCCCAGTATCAGCTCTCCCGTCTTGCTTATCGTCCAGCACTTGGCGCCATAAAGCAGAACTGGCAAGATAAGGGTTTTTTAGAGCACACATTTCGTCCTTCGAGTTAGGAGTCTTGAACCCAATTGTTTTGACAAACCGAAGTAGCAACGGTTACCTACGGTAATTCTTCGCCGGATCTCCACTAGGGTGTCGTGGAGTTCATGTTTACTTCGAGTCCGAGGTAGGTGAACACTTTAACTACCTCGAAATTGTTGCCATCAATAGTGACGTTTTGTTCTAGGCGATGGACAGATGCTTGTTTGTTTGTTGATAGCATGTACTTAGTCTTGTCCTCATTTATACTTCAAAGGCCAATGGATTTCGCCTGTTCTTCAATCGCCGTGAACGCTTCTATCACGGTACGCTGGGAGCAGCGAAACGGACCTGATGAAGATAGTGCCCTCCGTGTTGATACCTACACACTATCTGCTTTAGTACAAGATTGAAGAAGTCGCATGATAGCTCGTCTCCTTCGAAATCCGGTGCATGTTTGAAATAGGAGGAGCTACTTCCAAACTGCACGCTGCAGCGCCTGTTTTGCAGCGTGAAGCGATATATCTGAATCAGTTTTGCCGGGATTCCGAATTTGGCCATCACCATATAGAGCTACTGAAGATGTATGCTATATCATTCGTGGCTTTAAAGTTAAAGAAACAAATTATGAGTTTCCAGGATTTGCCTCAGTGTAAAAATTTGGTTTATAGTCGATCTGCCGGGCCGGAAGCAACACTGGTATGTGCCGATATCTTGTATGAGACTTAAGGATACACATACAGCATACAGAAGCTACAAACATTTGAGAAGATAAGACGAAGTAGGTACATGCTCACCAACAAGCAGTAGATATAGAACACAAAAGTCTCTTGAATCAATCAAGCTCAAACTTTGATGAAAGCGATTGAAAAATTGCCCAAAATATTTCAGTGTTCCAAAAACCAGAAGGTACATCGGTCGGTCGTCCGCATAGGCATATACACAACATCGACCGGCGCCCTGAGGTATTCTGGGTATAATTAGCTCTATGCAACCCTTAGCACAATAGGTGCCTAACCTAATGAGCCCACTGCATGGTTTTGCCAAAGCTTCTGTCTCGTCAGGCAAACGACAGTTTTTTTCCCCTTGATTCTATTTCTGTGAACGGTAGTGAAATTGTGACAGATTGTTGAGTTTTAGGCCAATTTTTTAGTAATTTTTGGATCCATGATTGGACTACAAAATTTGGTGCCATGATTAAATGCGACGTATGGACAGAGTTTACCAAGCGGAAGCACTAGCGACCACTGAGTTTTGGAAGGTGATCGGTCGCCCGCAACCCTAGATCCAAACATCGCATACTTGGCAGATCCTTCTTCTTCAACCTATAAGAAATCCGTAACGTAAAATTTTTTCACACTATTAGGTATATTCCTCAACAACACAGGATAGCTTTGGGGCACTCACCAACAACAGCCTAGGGCCATTAACTTGTGTCAAAACAGCGAAATTATATCCTAGTCGATGTCTATTGACTGTCAAACACTCAATAAAACTATCCAGAATTCCAGAGTCACTATAGTTCAGAACCAGTTTTGGTCCGAAGAAGGGGTAATCAGCCTGAAAGTCTGCAAGCATTTGCAAAAAAGTGGAATACAAACTGCCATATTTTCAGTAGGTATTCCTGGACTCTTGGTGTATGCTTAAGATATTAGCCATCTGTAAACATATTATGTACAGGACTAGGTATCAATTTAATAACTCACCCACCCACTCCCACGCATCCTTGTGCCAAAGTATAATATAGCAAACCCTTTGTTGCGAGTGGGGGAAGAGAAAATTACTGAAATTACTCACTTATTCTATGAGTGTGCAATCTTGTTGCAGAATCTTATTCGTGTTTATTCACAACCCCCAGCCGCACCCACCTTGCCGCCTGTCAAAGAAAACTTCTAACTTGCAAAATTAATTTGGCTATTCTCCACTCAACCGTGTTCGTATATATACAGTAGTAAGAGACCTTCTGCTGGCTTCCTTCTCGTTTCCATAGTTTCAGTCACAGTCTCTCAGTTCTCCCCCACCTCCTCCTCCTCCTTCCCCCGACGCGACGTTGACGGTCGAGCACATGTGACCAACTCACAGCAAGACCTTCTCATTAATATTCCGAAATGGTAGGCATTCGCATATCGCACACATTCAAGCGAAAATATATCAAAAATGAATAATGATTCCGCTTAATGTGTAAGTCTTTCCGTATAATGACCAAAGTCTAACAGCTTCACACCCTTGAATATTATTTTATCGTAAGACGAGGACACACAAAAGAAAACTGCGCTAGATAAACGGAAGAAGTTATAAAAACTTTTCGCACTCGCAACCTGCAGGATACGTATAGGATACGAACGAGTACGTATATCGATTGGATCTGTTCTAGACGATTAGTGTGCGATGCGACTGCAATTTCACTTTCGCTTGAGAGACCAAAAATCAACCTCCAACTTCGGTTGAGGAAAGCCAATCTTTTTCAACTGCACACTGGCCAGGGCCACTTCAGTCTTCACTCTTCACTGCTGCACAACAGCGATAAGGTTTCGTCCTTTCAAATTAAATGATCTCTGAAATTGGATTTGCTTTCTTTGCCGCCATGATGAAGGAAGCGGTTATACTTTTGGCCGTCAGTGGTGTTTTGTATTTATCATGATTTTTCCTTCGTTTTGTGTCGTCCTTCTTTATGGAGTAGGACGATTGTGGCTTGAATTAGGGTGAGAATGGTCGAGAGATTAATAATCAGGATATTCATCCATAAAATATTTCCACTTCAGATTATATTGCATGGAATGCGGAAAAGAAACATTAAATACAATTTACTAGCTGTCAATGTGCGCAGCAAAATCATAAATCAAATATTATGTTTCCAATTGT
This sequence comes from Cheilosia soror, assembly GCA_949372485.1. Classification (NCBI taxonomy): domain Eukaryota; kingdom Metazoa; phylum Arthropoda; class Insecta; order Diptera; family Syrphidae; genus Cheilosia; species Cheilosia soror. The sequence goes on from OX443561.1 coordinate 122,053,835, forward strand.
TCAACAATTACAATTACCTCTTAGGTTCTTTCTTGTATTTGCATATAGAAGTTGGTGCTATAGTACACTAGTTCCACTACATGTTTGTTTGGCTTCGTAATGAATTTTGCAAAAAAAACAATATTGTAATGATTTTGGATCCCATCTAAAGCCCTGGTGAGAAATTCAGCTTGCCAAACTGACCGGCTGAACTACATCTGCCAACTATTCCGGCTGAATGACATCTGTCAAAAACGGACAAGAGAAGAGAAGAAAAAGAAACAGGTTGCGCGAGGTTATAATTGTGTCGCCAATAAAAATTATTAATTCTGTTGTAATTTAATCTAGCAGTTTTAATTTTCGTAACAATATGTTTGAAAAATATATAAAAGGTTGAAGTTATTAGAGCCATAAGATTTAACAAATATGACGTCATTTGTGTCAGCTTGAAGAACGCGCAATAATCATCACGATGTTTATAATGAACAATTCGTCTGTGATTTTGCCGTAACGTGCATTTGGCGAGCGTTTTCGTATAGTGGGATTCTATAAAAAACGAAAACTGCTATCGCTTCTCGAAAAACGAAATAAATTAAGCGAATACGATTTTTTTTTTTTTTTTGTAATGGGAATTCGCTGGAAGGAAAAATCATTGAAAGACTTTGCAGAGCTATTACGCGAGGGATGCTTCTGCAATAGTGAGGGACTTTAACCCGATCTCAAAAAAACTCCCAAGGGGACTGACTTTCGTCATCCCGAATTGATTGCGCCTAGTCTTTCCACTAATCGGCAATTTATTTTTGATTCATTTTAAAAAATTTAGAGGATAAATCCGATGTTTGCCGAATTTCTATACTTTTTTAGTTGAAAGTATTATACCTACTTTCTTGGTCTTAGCTAAGATCAAGAGGTTTTACCCGCCTTAGTCTCCTGATTACATTGTTAGTATTTAAAAATTCTATGCCTTCGGGCAACTTTTTTAACTTCTTCCTCAACCATTTCAATGTTAAGATCTCTATGTAGATCTGCGTTGCGTATGTACCAAGGTGCATTGACTATGTTCCTTAGTACTCTATTTTGGAAAACTTGAATTTTTTGCATGTACATGCCCACAATCCCGTAGGTCCATACTGGTTTTAGAACTTGCTTGTATAGCAATAGCCTTTTGTAATTTGACAGAGATGGATATCTCCCAATAAGCCAATACATTTTACTGTATCGCATGTTGTTCAACTCGTCTCTTTTTTTCTTTACATGCGCTTTCCAACGCAGTTTAGCATCTAGAGGCATGCCTAGATATTTGGCTGTATTTGAGTATTCCACTACATTGTTGTTTATGTATACTGGAATATATGGTACGTTTTTATACGTAAAATTAATATGGACTGACTTAAGGTCATTTAATCTAATCTGCCATTTTTTTGTCCAATCAGAGATATTGTCTATTGCGCTTTGAAGCTTTTTTGTTGCTACTTCGACAGTTGATCCCACAGCAAGGACAGCTGTGTCATCTGCAAAAGTAGCTATAGTGGTTTCCCCACTTTCAGGCAAATCGCTAGTGAATAGAAGGTATAAAACTGGACCTAACACGCTGCCTTGTGGTACACCAGCTTTAATTTCTCTTAATGTTGAGTACTCTGTCTCTTGTTTCATTCTGAAGAATCGATCTGATATATATGACTCCAGAATTGTCGAATATTGTTTTGGCAGTTGCCTTTGTAGTTTGTGGATCAAACCTTTGTGCCAGACTTTATCGAAAGCTTGTGCTATATCAAGAAATATTGTAGAGCACACTTTTTTCTCTTCGAATGCTTTTTCGATTTTATCTGTGATTCTATGCACCTGATCGATTGTAGAGTGCTTATTTCTAGATCCAAATTGGTGATTTGGGACTAGCGATTTTTCGTCAATTATTTTTTGCAGGCGTTTAACCAGCATTTTTTCGAATAACTTTGACAACATTGGTAGTATAGATATTGGGCGATAATAGGTTACCTCGTTAGGTGGCTTGCATGGTTTTGGTTTCCTATTTGTATTTGTTGCCTTCTAGAGCGAGTAGGAGCGAGTAGTCAGTACTAGCATCATCATTTGTAAGGTAAGTTTTTAAAGATTCGATTTTGAGTTCTCTAATAGATTTTCTAAGTTTGTTATTTAAGTTGTTCAGTGTACTCTTGTCGCGTGGCGCCCTGGTCTGTTGCCAGCGGTTTCTAGCTTTCCTCTTTTAAAATCTTCTTCGAAAATCTTCTTCATGTAATTCATTTCGCAAATTTTTTAAATTGGTTATGTATAAAAGTCGCAAATGGGATTGAACTGCTAAAATAATTAAAGAAAATGAAAAACGTCGAAACTAAAATTGCTTTCGTTTTCGAAGTTACATGGCAAAACGTTAGTCCAGATCTTACAGAATTCCACCAAATTCAAAAAATTGTACGTCCCTTACATTCGTCCCAAAATTAAAACTCATACAACCGAATGGTTGTGAGAAGCTAGGCCTAGGGTGCCTATACGGACATGTTGCGCCAACTATTTATTTATTTACTTTTTTAGCTCATAGAGACTGGAACCGAGTATTCAAGCCCTAAAAGTTCTCGTACCTCATTTTCGGCCGAGAATATTGCTCCGAAGATGAGTCGCTATTAGCCATTTCACGCACGACTTTGCGGAGGAAGACTTGAAGTTGTTTCCTTACAAAATGCAGACATTCCATCAGCTGATGGGTGTTGATCGTGATTCGCTTAACCTACCCTCAAGCGTCTCCTGAATCTCAGCAATGAAGGGAAGGATTTTGGTTCAAAAATAATCATTATCTACTTACGAGTCCTATTTCCAAACCAAATATTATACAGTTCTGCTGAGTTCTCGAACGTTGTAAAAGCTATCATGTGCGGCAAACAGGACACAAGACAGGCTGCTAATGCTCATGACCATACAATCACCCCTATCGTGGAATCCGTCGGAATTGAGTTTCACTTCACCTATTCGATTCCCTTTCACCTTCTACTGCTATCGTGGAATCCGCCGGAAAAGTTTCCTTATCGACACGTTTTTGGGAAAGGTAGTTTCACTGTCAAACGGCTGTCTTTCATTTGTGAACACAAATCCGTGTAGCAGCATTCGTCGGAGGTTATGAAAAGTTTGTTTCAAAAGTGATTTAAATAAAAACCAGTGTTTATTCTGTAATAATGTATACGATAACTCTATTCTTGTAAAAATAAGAGGAAGAACGAAATGAGCGATGTTCTCAGAGAAGAATACGAGACAGGCTGAAATGAGCAATGAGTGGTTTCACGGAACTTCCAGACGAAATGTGTTTTTAGAATGTTTATTTCTTTATTTTAATAAAGTTCAATCTGTGCAATAGATTTATTACAAATGTTGGGCTAAATGAAGCAGCTGTTTTGTATGTAAATTTTGTATATTAAAATGCTCACAACATGCAGCAAGCAAGAAAACCTATGAAATCCGCAATGAATTTGATGCGGGCAAGAAATGTCATTTTGTTCGGGAAAAATTCGATTTGAACGTTTTCAACGATACAGTGAAACTCATTCACATTACCCACACGGGGAACTGTTCACTTTGCGGATTTGACGATACCAAAATATTTTTTTCCGTGAATGATTCCCCCCGGCGGATTCCACGATAGGGGTGAATATACAGTATACACTTGACAACCACGAGGACGCATCAACTTTCCAAATCTCCTTCTGATGTTACAGGACAAGCAAACTTTGGAACTCGTTTCCTGGGGATATATTTCCAGAAGACTACAATTTGCAGCAATTTAAGTGCAGAACTAACATACATACATCTGCAAGCATGTGGGGGCGCTGATGAAGCGTTATAGGTTAACTTAAAAAAAACGCAATTAGGGGATTTTGAGGCTCGTTCTGCCAGACAGCGGAATTTGGGTCGTCTTCGCCTTTTAGCAGTCTGCAGAGTGTTTCTTTCCATATCCACAATACTCACTGTGGTTTCCGTAAATTACGCCAGCATTTTTTTTGTAAATGCCAGAAAATGTTTGTGTTTTCCTATTTGGAAAAATATCACAATTTGTTGGAAAATATGCCGCACATTTTGAAAATTATGTCAGACAGATGTGTAAATGCGTTTTGTATAAGCGAGTTGCTTTGATGACGGCACTATCCATCTCCATCAATCCACGGGGTTCATTTCCGACGCGCGTTGGCCTCTTGGCATCGATACAATTGACCTTTGGTACTTGATCAAGGCGGTATATGCCTTCTAGGTAGGTTGACGGATACTCGAATGGCAAAAGTTCTGGCGGTTTGTTGCGAATAACCGTTCAAACCTCCTTACATAGTATTTATTCCCTGTTATGGAGTCTGAGATATACAAATTATTAGCTGAGCTAGAACAAGGCAATGGTCCACCGAGTCTATATGTTGGCAGTTTAGAAAGTTCGGATAGAGCAATGAAGCAATGCCTTGCGTCGATCGCAACAAGATCAATTTGACTTAGTTTTTGTTCAGGCCGTGCATCACACCCAACCATACTTAGCCATAAAAATCTAAAAAAAAATAAAGGTCCAAACCAAATCATTAATAGACTTGCGCGGATTTAGAAAGGACCCCAAATAACTTGGAGTGTCTTGGTTGACCCTAATGACTCTAGAGCGACCAGAGTAAGAAGAACCAAATTATTTAAAGTTTGACAAAACATTGTCTATCAGAGTTCTCCTATTTATTTATTTTTTTTTATCTATTCACCTTCCATTCCATTTGGTATATATCCATCACCATAAATTCAGGTCCTCATTGACATAATTCTTCTATCGCTCCATTACTCAGGAGCAATAAAAAACTGGTCACATACGCTACAGTGTCATATATCAAGCAGCGCGATTAACAAAATCGTCCATTTATAAACATTAAAAAATAATTGGCAATTAAAATGGATCCCAGAGGCCGGATCCTCAACGGACATGATCCGAAATAAGGGTAAACAAAAAACCTCCTGCCGCATCAAAACAAACCGGAAATCTATCTTTGCGCACGCTAACGCATTATGCGTTATAAACTGCAAACCGGAATCCCGCACCACCCGTTGTCGTATCCAAAAACAAGAACATCAACTGCCATATATCTCCATTAATTCCGTAGCAAACAAACATAACGAACAAGGATCTGGACAAAAAAAACCCAAACCCGTCAAAGATGGATGGCGATGACAAAGCCAATAAAATAAAATTAAGTTAAAAATAGTCGAGATATATGAGCGCCCAAAACGTCATCCAATAACTCACCGTGTAATCCTTTAAATAGGACATTCGCGTTATCCCTCCACCACCCCCGTGCACACACATCGACTGGGACCCACCATTAAGTGGAAATTTATTCGAATGGCTGATTGGCTGGCCGAACGCGTACCGCTACCGGCCTCAATGGTTCCACTGACCGACAAAGCTCTCGCCCGTCGTCGAGGACATTTTAATGACCGAAGTTTGCTTTTGGCTTCATTTTGTTGTTTTTTTTTTTTTTAAGCAATTTTCTAGAATCGTGCGAAAAGGAGACACCGATGATGATGATTGTGTTGCCAATGGGCCATACAACTGCAGGTAAGGAGCGGAACTGGAAACTTCTTGTCTCCACGCGAAGGACATTAAATAAAGCGGCGCAGTTAGCCGCCAAGGAAATTGCTAATACACTCGCAGAGCCGTGCAAGTATTTCGGTGGATTTAGTGGAAAATTGCGTGGGCAGTGGACGCTTTTGTTTTCGTCTGTTATGGTTATCCACGTTTGCGGGGCAATGGGGAGGCAATGGCCATAAAACACATTAAATCCAATCGAATAATCGAAATGTCACATTATCCTGTAAAATATTGGAGGTCCTTTGGATTTCGTATGCGATGTAGCAAAACCGCAATCATTCTTTTGCCATTCGGTACTGTCCAGCAACCAAGCAAACCCACCACCATTATCAGCGGCCTGGTCATCATGCCGCAATGTATCGGTTATACTTATACGTGTAATGGTATTCAAGGAGCAAAGGGATACTCAAAGAGGGGGACCAATGGAAATAGTGTTTTTTATGTGCCTTATTTGTTATTCGTTGTGTTTTTTTACCCGTTTCGGTCCTCATGGGTACAATTTTAATGGTCAATCGGAATGTATCGCAACGAATACCGAATGTAATGGCCAAAAGCATGGGGCCAGGGAACTGCTATAGCTATTCGTAAAAATCCCATTTCGCATATACAATTCGAATTATGGTCTATGGTGACTCGATTTCGAGTTTTTTTTTTTTTCTTTGCTTGATTTGGGCCAAGGATTGTATATCGCTCTTTGGGGAATTTCTTTGAGATTACTTTCAAGTTTCACTCCATCCGGATCAGACTATCGGAGCGAGTTCAATTTAAGGCATAAAGTGGAAATTCAGTTGTGTTTGTGTTGCGTTGCAGTTTCGAACTGAATTATGAAACGAATTGGTTCATCGGTTGTCAGTTTTAAGGAAGTTATAAGGAAAGCCTTTAAAAACGTAGACCAAATGAAAAGTGCATTCTCTGTGATCGATCTGTAATACCTACTTTCAGCACCAAAAATATTTTTACAACACGCCAGTAAGCTGCTGTTTGTTTTAACTCCTTACTAAAGGTGGTCCCTGTTGGCATTATTATAGGTACACGAGAGGATTCTTCAGTCTGACGATGTTATGTATGCCTGGACATTCTGGGATATTCAAAGAGCACCTTTTGACGCACCATTCTGATATCTGAATATCTGCTCCTGGTCTGTTCCGGAAGTCCAGGCCACTATACGCCTAAGACGGACACTGGAGGGTTCTTTGTTCAGTCGCGTTTACTGACTATGGATTCCTTGCAAAATATTGCATGGTTACTGCAGAAGCCGTAGCGAAGTTGAAGTGGCAGAATCCGTTATTGGGACACTCATTTAGGTACCTATCTCGCTACCTAGAATTCAAATCACCCATCTGGTTGGTCTTAAAAGGTTTCCTTCTTGTGATCAGAAAGCTTTTGTCCGTTCTAGATCAGAACACTGTTTGATGATCGCGCCCTACTCTAGCCGAGAGTCTGGTCAATAGAAATCAGTTTCCAGGAAATTAGCTTACTGAGTGTGGTTAGCAGTCTCACTCCACGTTCCCATTGGCTTTGATGGAATTCTTCATAGTTGAGCAGTGCAGTGTTACGGGTTAGGTAGTCTTTGTGGACACATTGAACCTAAGCCTTGTTCCTATACTGTATTTGGTTACTTCCTTAGTGATCATTGATCAATAGGGTATCCATTTCAACCAACTTGGAAGGATTGTAAAGCAAGGCATGCATCAGATAGTTCTTGTAGGTCATGGAAGTAAAGGATCCTAGAGTTGTTGCCCTCAAGTGATGTAGGCTTGGGCAGTGACACATAAAGTGAGGTCATATCTTCTGCATATGTTTTCGTAGATTGAGTTAATGTTACATCGTGTTGTTTCTCAACACGTCAAGTGATTATGGGCAGTGCAGTGAATGTACCTCCACCTACCCACATTGACAGCGATTTCTTGTCATTTTGTAGAAGTTTGTGGATTCTAAGCGATATATCCATCTTATGGTTGGCTGACAAATACGATCATCAACTATATCTCATTCCCGGTTATATCGCTGATGACAAGGAATCCAGCAAAATTTTATACAATGCCGGTGTGAGCCAAGAACCTTAGTTAAGTTCTTTGATCTATATTCTAGATTTATGTTGCAAAAATTGCTTTAATGGCCGCCTTGTCCATAAAAAATCCGATATCATCACGTGGTGTTGCCATCGCAGCCAAGTTCTCTAGTAAAGGCACTTACCCTTTTTACAGGAACAAACTCAGACTGTTTACGACCCACCTCTCTAACTTCGGAACAAATTAAGCCAAAAACTTCAAACATTTACCAAGCTCATTAAAGCTCAAGCTCAAATTTAAGTATAAGGAGGTTAAATGTTAAAAAAAATTGCTTTACTTGGCAAGTTTTTCCTTCATTTGTACAACATATTATAGAATTTTAAAACTTGACCAGTGAACCTACCAATTTTTTTAACATTTACAACCAAGTTATCTTTTCCCCCCTTCAAGATTCTGTCCAGATCATCATTTAGAGAACTTAATTGTTCACATCTCTGACTGTGTGATGTAGCCGCATTCACAGGCCCACTGTTTGAGATGGAGGATATAAGAGTGCTGTCATCAGCAAAGCAACTATACAACAACTTGGATCGATCTTCCCAGAACAAAATTTTGCATCCATCCGCAGGTGGTAATCCCATAAGACGCTAACTTGCCTAATATGGATCTATGCCAGACTGGGTCAAATGCCTTTGATATGTCCGGCTTAAGAATAAAAACGCATTTGTTCTTTCGAGTAGCACTCCATTTTTAATAACCCTCAACTGTCAGCTGTCACGCTGTCTTATTTTTAACTTTCTCGTATACGTAGTAAGAGAAAGATATTGTTTTCGTACAAAATTTCGAACTCGAGATTTTGATCAATTCTGATATTACGATGATAGGGTAGGGTGTCCATGCCCATATACCTCAAACGAAAAAAGAGGACATAATTTATAACCAAGAATTTTTGTTGTTAAATAACTATGTTAATGCATGCTGCAAATATAAAAAAGCTTCGCTTAGATTTTAATATAAAAATGTTTGTTGCAAACTGCCGGACAGTTTTCGTTAGATAAAAATATTGTTTAAGAGTCTGGAAACACTTGTACGATAAAACTGTATTTAATACTAGGGTATAATGATAACCACCTAGTAGGTTGAACAATGCCAGGGGAAGTCCTTAAATTCCAATTCCGTCGCAATACTAAATTCTTTTCAACCCTCAGTTCTTACTGTATACTGTTTTTGACTGCGTTTGAAATGATATGGACTGGACAACCTATTCAAATTAAGGCTTTTCCGATAGGCACTGGACTTAGGTTTAAAAAAACCTTGCTCAAGTCTGCTATTTCTCACTTTTTACATTGTTTCTATGTATATTGAAATTGCAAAATATTAAAAAAGAGAACAAAAAGAGGACATAACAAATAAAGAGGACAAAAAAAGATCCAAGCGAAAAAAGAAAGTGTAAAATAGATCGCGGACAAAAAAGAGGACATGTTCTCTTAAAAAGAGATGTTCTGGAAACCCTATGATAGAGGAACTCAAAAAAGTGGGTCTCGCAATTCTGTCCGTCCGTATGTCTGTCTGTCCCACCCCTGGGGAATCTAAACGCTTGGACGGATTTGCTTCAAACTTCGCATTTAGGGTTTGTAGGCTTCCCGCTCGGGACGTTTTTTTTGTTTATGCTAGCCCTAATATTAACGGTACCTCCCATATAAAAATTTTACTAAATATGACTAAATATGTCTAAATTTTGATTTTTTCGAAAACGGAACGGAAAACGATTTGAACCAAAATTGATCGTTGAGTTAGTGTAGGCATGCTTAACATGACTGCAAACCCAGTTTTTTGCTAAAAAGTCCAGCAACGGCAGTTTTAAAAATTGGCTTTTTCTAGAAAACAGTAAAATATTTTTTTTTTTTTTTAAATAATATATTTAAAAAAAATATTTTTAAGGTACTATTGTCATTCTTAACTTGATAGCAAACTCAGTTTTTCCCTAAAAAGACTACGTCCTTTGATATCCACCCAAATCCCTAATAAAAGTACTTTAAAAAACAGCTCATATCTCTAAAACGCCATTTTCGATAATGTTACTGTCAGGTAGTGCTTAAATCCATAGTAATACCATTTGCTCAGTTTTGAGCTAAACAATTGCAAAACAGTGTTTTTTAAACCATGAATGCGTCCTTCGATTTCCACCCCAATGGCTAAAAACGGTACTTTAAAAACTACACATATCTCGAAAACGCCATTTTCGATTTGGTTAAAAATGTAACTGCTAGGTAATCACCCCTATTCCCGTTGGCGTTTGTCGTAAACGCCTAATATTTCATTTTGGTTTTAAATCAATGTTTGTAACTTTTTTGAGACAAGCGATTTGAAAATACAGTGAACACATAGAAAAAGAAGCAAAATCGTTAACAAAAGTTCGAAAAAAAATCTGAATATCGTTTTTATAACGACACGACAAATGAGTCGTGAACGACAAACGCCAACGGGAATAAGGGTGAATGTTTATATCCTGAAGAATACGTCGTACTCAGTTTTCATCTAAACCGTTTAGTAACACTGCTTTTCGAATCCAAATTGTAACATTTGTCAGCATAATTTTACAAAAAACCGCTCTAACGATTTTGATCAAAATACATATTTAAGACAACATAAGCATTCTAAACATGATCACGTACTTAGTTTTTCTCAGAAAACTCGAATATTTGCCGTTTTATGAATATTTCTCAAAAATGACTGCCCAAAGCCCGATCTTTATTCACACACGGTATATTTTTGCAAAACTTCAGTGGCAATATAATTCGCAATTCATTGGAATTCAAGTGGCAGTTCGGTGTGAAATTTAAAAGTAAATGTTAAAGTTAATATGTATGTTTATGTAGTATGTATTACGTTGTTAATTAACTAGTGCTCAGTTAACTGAGTGCATCTTGAGTGCGATTTTAAACGTAAAATTTGCTGAAATGACTCTGAGATTCTGCGAGATTCGCAAGAAAAGAGAAAGTTACGTGCGACCTAGTCGTGCACATTTTTTTTTTTTTGGTTAGTTTATGTGAAAAGATCCATCCGCACCACTTCCACTTTTGACAGAATTTTCAATTCCTGCTATATAAATAGGAGAACGGACCTAATGATTATCTACATTTTTTCTGACAACATTTTGACACTCTTTTGATTTTAATTTACGATTATGGAAGGCTAGATGCAACAAATCTGTTCGAAAAATTTCAGCCTGATTACAAATAGTAAAATTTAAACAAATTGTTTGGTATGTTAAATATAAAAAAAAATTGTGACAATATTATGGAATCGTTTTGAGAAATTTTGTTTCACATTTTTTCCCTCGGCATATTGTTAAAACTCCCATAATTTTCCGACAACGTTATTTCGAATAAAAATATTTCCCACAGCTCACGGACGCCATTCTTCGCTTGTTGTTGATCCCGTTCAGACGTTAGAACCACGGTATTCGTAGAGCTGATCTCTGATTAGAAAAAGTGTTACGCTATACAATTTTTACAATTTTTTGAATAAATTTAATTTACATCTGGTTCAAAATTTTGCATTTCTTTGGGGTAGACCCCGGACCCTGAACATCACATGACTTTTCTTGGGTTTGATTATTCTGACGATTTTTTGTGCAGTTTTTCTGATGTATTTTTTGGAACACCTTTTTATTACCATAGTTTTTGAGTTTTTTTTTTTCTTTGGGTTTTTTGGTGCAAAAATAACGTAAACAAAGTTAAAAATAAAGAAAAAGTAAGAAGAAGAAGTCGTACATCTCAGTTCAAGAGCAGACTTAGGCGGCATCTGGAGGCGCTTTAGGCGGATGATGATGAAGATTTGTTTTTTTTTTTTCCAATATTTGTGATCCTTTTTTATTATTGTATTTTTCTTTCTGTTTTAAATTAGTCTTAGGAATATATTACAATGAATTTATGCTTATATATATCCATGAACACAATTACTTATATTAACGAAATTCTATTTTACTGAACTTGGTTTCTTTGTTCTCTCTTGTTTTTTCAAAAGTAACATATTATAATGTATACATTATTGAAGCTTGCACAATTTAAGAAGATACTGTATCTTTCTGTGTTAAGATTATTTGCAAATAAATTGAATTGAATTGAATTGAAAATTGAAGAAGAAAAAAGTCTGCTATATGCTTTTTGCCAATCTACTTCACTTTTTCTGGCAATTTGCTTACTTTTACTGCAACAGGCTACAGCGTTGCATTAGCATTCCCGATTGGAGATCTCTGTATTTTTTTTTTTTGTTTTTGTTAGCTAAATACATTTTTTATTGTAATCACTAGAATGTTCTGTAAACAGTTGTTGTTGTGACTCTCTGTACAATAAATCCTAATTGATGGATATAGTTGCCGCAACATTGCTTTATTTAAAAGTCAATGTGTGTCAAGTGGTTGATAGTAGGTAATGCAAAGTCCCCACAAATCTAGTTCAAATAACCAAACTAGAGACATTAACTCACTCAATTCAATCGTAACTTTTGTTGTAAAAGTACAAACAAACATGTCAAAACTACCCCATTATTGTCAAACGCCTATTTCTAAGTACCTATACTTCTTATAATATTCATCCCTGTTCTGCGTTTTGCGAGTAATAAATGCTCTCGTCTGTGTTGTCACTTGCAAATGTCTGCCCTGCCTGTCCGAGTCCGATAGCAAGTAAAACTTTGAAGAGATTCCTTTTGACCTCCTAGGGGATGATATGGCAGCCCCACTTGTATCTACATCTAATGGAATTTATGTTAATAATGCAAATATAATTAGTTTATTTCTCTATATACACGCGCACACACTCAATTCGTATGTGTGCAGAAATTAATGACTTTGGATTGCGATTAAGGCTATAGTTTACCGTGGCGAGGGTTTGTGAATGTTAAGAGACCGTTCTATATGTAAATGGCTTCGCCTCATCTACATGTGTTGCTAGGATGCTGTTCTTAAGCGAAATTTGAATAGAGTGCCCCTTCCGGTATAGAGAGCACGAATTAATGGTATTTCTAGGAATTCTCTGCTAACAAACACTACTCGTATCTACATAGCAAATGATCTTTTGCTGAGAGACATTAAGACTAATGTGCGTTAGTCTGTTGAAAAGGGGAGAATTTTACCCTTATTCGGTATAGTTAATGGTAAACTTACGAATGCTGAATGCTGATATAGGTGTAGTGGAAATACGTATATTCAAAACGACTCTTGATCAAAAGAAAGCAAGGGAATTTTTGGGAGTCCGCAAAACTAACCATCAGCCAGTTAATCAAGGAAAACATTCGTTCTAGTTATTTTTTTTAATTAATCTTCTAAATTAATTTCAATATCCAATTGGAATTCCATTCACTTTTCATTACTCACATCGTACTATACATACAGCCGATGGGGAAAAAAAAAATCTCGACAAATTTAAAGAAAACGGTTGGAAAATTCAATTTACGTCCATCTCCATTCGCAATTCACATCCACCCCCGCAGCTCGTAAATGACTAGAAAACTTTTCAGAAGTAAGTTAACACACGACAACAAATAGAAAGCGAAAGCCGATATAGAAAGGGCAGGATGTCCAACAAGCTTTCGCAATTTTTTGTTTCCTCTCTAAAACTAAAAAAAGAAAAAATCGCCTTCGATTAGGACAACAAGAACTAACAGGGCTGGATGGCAAACAAAGAAGCAAAGGAAGGCGAGAAACCCCCGCCCGCTGCAAAAGGAAATTCCAAGGAAATCATTAGAGAGTAAAAAAGCCGGAATTTCATTTTCAAATATCTTAAACCTCTTAGAGAAGGAAAATGTTTTGTCATTTTCGCAAATAGGGGGCTTTTTGGCTATACACACATGTAACTCATACTCAGGACCAATGAATTCCACAGTTAAATGTCCGAATTTCACTTCCATCCATCCATCCATTCATCCATCCATCGTGTACACATTTTTCGACTTTGTTATCTATAAGCCTGAAGTGATGGGTGTGGGGCGAACGCTGCTGTTAGGATAACAATTTGGAACCAAAAACTTGTAATCGGATTTTTAAATTTTTTTTCTTGTTGTCCATTGAAAGCCAGGATATATATAAAAGTAAAATGGAATTGCCTTTTAAAAATTAAAATGGAGGCGTATAGGTGAATGTATTTTCTGAAGCGATAGGTATATATGTGTCAGTGTACATATGTCAAATGGGCTTATTAGTGATTGTTATATATGCACGTGTGTTGGATGTTGGTATTTAAGGATTATAGAGATGGGTACCAGTACCACTACCAACTTTTGTAAAGTTCATTCCATTGTGGATACCCAAGTACAAGATGCAAGATATGTCGGAAGGCTGACACTCAACTACAACCAAATTATTTTCGTTTGGTCGGGTGAACGAAATCTGCTCGTCAATAGATGTGACCGCGAGGCACCCGGATTCGTAGCATAAACGAATCGAAACTGATATGTAGTAGGTAAATGATGGGACGAAACATACCTTGCATGAAGGAACTTATTCAACCGTTGCGCACCGATCTTAGTAATCTGAACGCGACCAAGTGTAGCTTGAAAACTATTTTTTTCAAATATTTTATTGTCGAAATAAAATACGTTTTATTATTGTTATTTCGTTATCAAACTTTTTACAGTTTTTAAGAACTTTTCAAAACCCTAAAGAAAACCCTAAAACTTCGCGTGGAAAAGGAGTCATCAATCCCCTGTCTAGTTGCTAGGTGGTTAATTTGATTGACAGTAGGGAGATTTTGGGATGGTTGCTAAATGTTGTCACAGTATAACTGCGTCTCTAACCATAATAAGTACATAATTACATATTTAATTACTGTCAGCTCAACAGTGTTTCGATCTGATTTGAACTTTCATCCACAAGTATTTTATTTTCTTTTAACATTAACCCACCTCCTAAACTTATGCTTGCACTTATAAAACATTTCATTTTCACAATCAGACACCGAAAATTCTGCTAATTCATAAAAAAATACAAAATAAAAAAAAAAAATAAAAATTCGCCCCCGGGTGGACTCGAACCACCAACCTTTCGGTTAACAGCCGAACGCGCTAACCAATTGCGCCACGGAGGCTGTGATGAAACCTGTTCTACTTGGTATTCTCAGACTACATACCGTTAATTTTTTGTTTTGATCGAAATTTTGTTCTTATCAATTGCGGTAGTGGGCTGGATAGGGTAAAACTGTATGCTAAATAAAAAGAGATTAAAACTGCAGAGCTATTCTCTTTAATGAGGCTATCAATTTGTATTTTTACAAGCTAACGTCTGCCCGCTGTGTTGCTGTCACAAAAGAAGAAAGCGAAAATAGACCAAAGTGACAGCTGGAAACAAGATGGTTTACGACACGGTGACGTGGTTTGAGTGGAGATGGAGAAGTTGTCAAGTGTACGCATTACTTTAGTAAGTAGTTCGGTTTGAACTCTCAACTATCTAATTACTGTTCACTGATAAGAAAAAGTAGAATATATTACCTACCTAATATATTAGCTCAATAGGAGCCATGCTATGATCTACCAATCAGAAGTTATTTCGGTAAGTCAATCCGTTCCGTTAATACAGATTAAAACATTTTAAAGGCGATTTGCTTTGTAGAATTTTTAGTGTAGGTATAGTACATTATGGAAAAGAGCAGGAACATTTCTGCGCCACTTAAATAGAACATGCGTTCAGGTTGACCGTTATCTGTGGCACGTGAACTCATATTTTTCTTCGATCGAATTTTGTTGTTAATTTCGACAATTTCATTAAAAATAAAGTAAAATGAGCGAAGAAAAAGCCTTAACCTTAATCAGGAAAAAATATGGTATCAATGCAAGTCTCACAACTATGCGTCGTATTATTTCGAATGCTAAGCATAAAAAAATACTAAAAATCAAGAAGAAGAAGTCACCTCTTAACCTGGTCTGAAAAGCGCAACGCCTCCGTTTTTGTCGTGCACATTATGTGACCTGGGGCCTGTACCACAAAACAACAATTTAATTTCTTAACAAGTAATTTCTTAACATATAAATTTAAGAGGCAAAGTTAGTTTCTGTACCACCAAATTATTCGCTATGAAAGTTAACAAGTCAATTTTCCCTTAACACTTGTTGTAGAATTTTGCTAAACTAAATGGTGATTCAAAGCGTGTGCGCGTTGGAAGAATAGTTTAGTTTTGGCTAATATACACATAGTTCAAAGCAGAATGCAGATTATATGCACGAATAGAATGAGGAATTCTCTGGGAATGAACGCAAACGACTTGTTACGAGCTAACAATTTTCTATTCATCAGTAAAAATTCTGCAACAATTTAACTATCAATTTTAACAATTGATGTTTTGTGGTACAGAAACTGGGAATTCATAAAATTTCCCACTTTGTTAGAGTTTGTGTTAACACTTGTTAAGGCGATTGTTTAATTATGTTTTGGTGGTACAGAAAATATTGTTAATTGTTAAAATTTGCCTGTTTAACTAAACTTGTTGTTTTGTGGTCCAGGCCCCTGGACTTCGTCTTCTCAGGCGAACAAAATTTAATGTAAAAGGCCCTGATGTACTTAGGTACTATTTCCATAACCTCTGTCAAAACTCATCATTTGGACCAGCTGCAGAGCGGAGTTAAAGGTGTGATGGTGTGGGGGCCGTTTCGTATTATATGGCACAATTTTTGTCAACCACAATGGCCTTCTCATATACTTTCATAACCTTTTTAGACCTCTGCCTTGGATATATCAACATGATAACGCGCCAATACATACAGAACGGGTTGTTAAAACGTATTTATAGAGCCAACATGTGGAGCTATTAAATATCATCGAAAATGTTTGGTAATGGTTGACACGTCAAGTTTATGGATAGTGACAACAATATTCGACTGTATCTAACCTAGACCAAGCCATCGAATTAGCTTGCAGCTCGATTTTGCTAAATTATTTGGCCATGTTATATGCATCCCTTCCAAACCGGATGTGTGAATTTTGGAGCAGAAAAGTAACACAATTGAACAATTTTTTTTAAATCTAAAATAATCCAATTACCTTAAATTTAATTAATGTTTGTGTTAAAAAAAAGCAGAATTCTCTAACACTTTTTTTTTTGTT
Organism: Cheilosia soror; assembly: GCA_949372485.1. Classification (NCBI taxonomy): domain Eukaryota; kingdom Metazoa; phylum Arthropoda; class Insecta; order Diptera; family Syrphidae; genus Cheilosia; species Cheilosia soror. The sequence continues at coordinate 122,070,531 of OX443561.1, forward strand.
GTTCTATTCACATTTGTCCGGTTTTTAGTTTATAATTTTTTGTTGATACTTAACGTTTAAGTTTTAAATCTTCCTTCTGGTCAAACAACAAAAATTAAATGAACCTTTATTCAAAACAAAATTAAGTCTATCATGCTTGGATTGGGACCAGTGGGCGATAGAAAACCTACCTTGGGGGGCGTGCTATTCAAGTGGAGCGGAGGTATTTCGTGTCACTCTGTTTGTGGTAGGTAGCAATCCTCCGAAACGGCTCGACCGATTTTTATGAAATTTTTTTGTGTATATTTGGTAGGTATGAGATAAGATATATTTCATCAAGTTTGGACAAAGGGGCGTGGTACCGCCCATAAAAAAAAGACACATTCAAAATCTTATATTTAAAAAACCACGAAATCGATTAAGTGTCTTGCCGTCTGTTGGCCAACTGCTGCGGATTAAACGGAGTTATGCCGGGTCCAGCTATAGTAAAACAAAAATTGCTAGTCGTCGAATTCGGTAGCTAACTAAAACAGGTAGACAGATAACAGATGTAGAAAAAATTAACATTTCTGTCGCTGTTAGAACAATAATCACTATAAGGGGTATTCGTATATACGATCCGGTGCAATAGGCCTAATAACATTGCAAAATTTTATTTTTATTTTGTATACCTGACCGCACTGTTTATAATCTGTAGCAACACTGAGGCAAATAAGTAATGGTACTGGCGAGCTGTCAAAAACACAAATGCAAATTTTGTTCTGTTGCAATAATAGGCGTGTTTTTTTTTGCAATCCTATATAGGCTTAGATAAACACACAAACAAAAACGCTTTACTGTGACTTGGCATCACTATGCTAGTTGACATTTGACTTTTAAGCTGTTTTTTTTTTCACATTAAAAATGACGAGAACAAGTTAGCTGTAGGCATATTAAAATAGTTTACAAATGAGGAGAAATACATTTAGTTTCAGATGGTTTATTTATTGTTGGCAAGCTCTGCAGCAACAGCAAGTTCCAGGTGTAAGAGTGAATTGCAAGACGTATTGGATGTGCCTGCACTTTTAACGAATGATTCAGGATGATTCAAGTTCCAGCGGCGAATCAGTGGCAGTGCACAACTGCTTACGTGCACTATAGCATTTCAGCAGTCCCAGTCTGGTCCCAGTGTTTCTTCCTAAGTCCAAATTTTGAGTTGCAATTTTTCTTGTCCATATTTTGATTTCTGATGTTTGTTTTCCTTTTTTTTAGGGGAGACTGGGGAACCTTGATCTGGTGGGCTGAGCAGTTTTCAACTAGCCTCGGACACTTTTGAACGGCAGTATTTGAAATTGCTTTTGGCAGCTAATAAGCTACTACAAGCTTTGTAATTTGTTAATAAAAAAAAATTAACTTAATTTTTTCAATAAAAAAAAAACAAAAACGACTTAACAGAAGCCAACTGAAATTCACAAATATTTTACAAATGACTAAAAAAAACTCTATAAAAACAAAAATGGCTTAGCTGTTCAGGAATTTGGGTGTTCTCGATGTTCCCGGAGTGTTGATGGGTGGTGGTAGCTTAGCCTTTATTTCAATGCCACTTAAAGACCACTTGTTCAAACGTGTACCGTAGCGTTTTGTTCAAACCTGCCCCAATAGGTTAAGCGACAAAAAAAAATGTGGTTTCAAATGAAGTTGTGCCTTAAAGATATATCTATTTTAAATAAAGAAAAACTCGCCACAAAATGTTTACACTCTTAAGGACCATTCACAAGAGAGCGACAAACTATTTACCTGCGAACGAATATTCGCAAGTTTTGACAGTCGGTTCACATGAACACTTTTCTAGTTCGCGAATTAAGGTTAAGCTCGAAGGAATGTTTTATTCGCTAGTTTGGGGTATGCGAATTAAATGATGTGGATTGCGAATAAGCTTGGAAAATTCGGGGCAAATGTGTTTTCGTTCGCGACAAAAAGTTTGGAATTCGAAATTTCGTTATCTAAAATGTTTATAAATGTGTTTTATTAATATTTGTTGGTGGGATAATTAATTATCCTCCTCTTGGAATAATAAAATGTGCAATTTTCTGTTTATAAATCCATAAAAAGTTGATTGTTCGCATTTTATAAATTCGTTCGTTCACTTCCATGTGAATGATTCTTTACAAATAGAAAAATTAAAATATGCAATTCCACGCTTCCAAGTATTACCTACCTAAAAAGTTTAAATTTTGTTTAATATGTAATTTTAAATATTTTTTAAATGTTGTCTTATTACGAATGTTCAAATGTGCCTCAGGATTAAAGGTGCCCCAGTCTCCCCTAATAATTTTGGTTGTCAAACTAACGTCATTTATGACACAATCGATAGCACTTTCGATAGCTCTTTCGATAACATTTATAGCAATCGTAGATTGGTAGCACAGTTTTTATCTGGGCTAAAGCATAAGCCCCGATGATTATCCGGGCTAACGATTCGTATGGAAAACTTGCTAAGCCTATATAGGATTGCAAAAAAAACACGCCTAATAGCAGCGTTTTTTGTCCCCGCCCCCGCCCCTTATTAAATACAACAAAGACTTAACCTGGATAATCATCGGTGTTAACAGCTTCGCAGGGATAGAGAAAAGTGTATCCAACGCAAATTTGTCTATGTTATCGATAACTTGTATGGAAAAGTCATAAATGACAATTGGCATGTTGACAAAAACTATTAAAAAGTACATACCTAATAAACAAGACAAAACAATTCAGAAAAAATGTCTCAGCAATTGAATGAAAAAAGGTAATTTGCTTAGAATAATCCTTTCTATAATTAAAATAAAATAGTTTTCAGCATTTTATATGCTGCTGCTCAGCTGCTGTCCATATTGAGATTTTGAAACTAGAAATACCACGAAAGTAATCCTTCCATCCTAAGGTACACAAGTTCTTCTAGTTCTTCAATTTCGTCTCATTAACATTCAATTCCTCATCCTCCCATCATTCGACGGAGCCTCTACCAAAAAATGTAATATGTATCAAACACAATAATTTTATTGAATATCGAATTTTCCATTGATAATATTATTTTAATTAAAATTTTACTGTCAATGTCATGGGTTTATGATTGTGATTTTAAGTTTAAACAATATATTACATTAGCTAAATGATAATGTTAATTTTTAGCTTTGAAAAGCTATACTATTTATGTAGACCTATTTCTGAGCTATAGGTCTTCTATCAGCTAGTAGGTTCTTGTTGTTAACTCTTATAGAAACTTTAGTAGGGAGGAAACAGAGTTGCGTCTCTAACTGAATAATGATAAAACGTTCGTTATTTTAGAATATTTTGAGATGAGTCTTTTGAACCACCAATACTAGCACTCTTGAAAGCCAATGTACCAAAAAATATACAAGTACTATAGGTATATTGATGCAACACGAAACTATTACCTATTATCTCCGCCACCACAAATATAACGTAATGGATTGTAAAGTGAAATTTATTATCCCATTTGGACTCAGAAAAAAAAAATTATAAAATTATTCACACATTGGAAACTGTTCATTATTTCTCATAGACCCCATTCCAATATCGACAATGACCCCTAACCTATCAGTAGCCCTTCATTATTTGACGAAAAACGTGCAAAATCGACTCGAAAATTCAGTTGTTACCTCATTAAATTATCGCCACAGGCTAAGAGTAAAAACAACCCTCCGTGGTTTAAAAATTTGCTACAATTTTCAAGAGAAAATTCATGAAAAACTCAAAATTAATTCAAAGCGTAACTAAATCGAAATGGAATGCATTGAGTACCTAACTTTAGAGTGTTATTATTTTTTTTTTCTACAATTTACTTTGGCAACATTTAATCCGTGCCGTTTGTGCAGAACACCGTACCACCCTCAAAGACGTGCCACCCCATATCTTCGTAGAACACATTTCACCTCCCAGCGCTGTTTGCAAAAATATTCTGTCAAAATCGACTGAAAAATTACAAGCCATTGTTAGTTAATAATCCTCCAGTAATGAGACCTCTAAGGGTGACCTCAGGATGTTCAGTCTTTTAGAGGGTGATTCGTTTGTGAATTTATAGCTTGCCGCACATCCATTTGGATTGAGTTTTATCGCTTCATTTTGTGGCTTTGAATTTGAAATGGAAACAAAAATGTCAACAAAAAAAATAACAACCCATCGACTAAGGGCGGTAAAAAAAAGAAAACACCCTAAAAAGGATGAGCGACATTTATACACGAATGGAATGAGATGAAGATGATTCTTTGAAAATTGCAAAATATTTTTGACTACATAAATAGACATTTCTTTAACGTGGGTTGACAATCACGTTTGTTTTCCTACCAGCGGGTGGTGGGGAGCTTGTAGAAACCGCCAAAATATGGAGCTTGCAATAAAAATCAGAATAATGGCTGATCAAAAATCGTTTTGGCATTAGGTTAGCAATTTGGTTTTTGCGGTTGCGGTACACAAAGCGATTGTGGTGGATTTATTTTATAGTTTCGGATTTTTGTTATTGTTCGACGGTGATTGTGAAATTGAAAATAGCATAAATGTGCTCCATTCTGTTATTCGATTTGTATGATAATTTTCTTTGCGTAATGGATGAATAGAAAATATTTATTTTTATTTTTTTTATAGCCTACTTTGGAGGTTATCGTATTATATCATGCGTCCTATACCTACATGACGTACACGTATGTCGTATATGCACGGCTAATGGAATATGACAAATCATAACTTTGTTGATCAGCACTATTTAAAAGCTTACGGATAGATAGCAGCATCATGAATGCGACATGACTCGCTTAATATGAAAATTGACACATTTGCAATTGATCCTGAAACTACAGTGTATTAGGTAACTGCCAATAACAAGTGATACCGCGAACATGTGAAAGCAATTTTTCAGCCATCAAAATCGACTTAAACTTTGCATTTGCTAAATGGAGCAATATGGGTGTATCCCTGTCGAGGAATTCGTCTTGTAATAAAGCAAAAATTAAAATTATGCTTAGGGTATAACATAACAAGAATGTCGTGAAAATTGTCTCCTTAGAGAGCCTCCTCGGGTTAGTTCAAATTAATAGTTAGGCAACATCTAAGGGCTAGATGACTTCGTATTACAGATATCCTAGACCTGTATTTACAACAAGGCAGTTGCGTATTGGAAAAATAATGAAAGTGGCCTATTAAAAAGTTTACTTGTGCTGGAAGACGGTCAGAAGATCTTAACCGTCGCCGTCGGTTGTTGTGAAACGAAGAATTTAATTCCAACAGGGCGCTTTAAATGGGGCTATAGTGGTTTCCTGGTTGGGAACATGCGTTTAACATGACCAAACCACCGAAGCATGGAGAATACGAATACCCATCCATACTACTTATAAAATGCAACGTCCGTCTGTTCGTTTCTCCATAACTCCAGAACCATTCGTCCGATTTTCATGATTCTTTTTCTAATTTATAGATGTGTGGCCAACTTAGTCCGTAGGGTGGGTGAGAATTGCTCAGGAGTAAAGGGTTCGCGGGGAGTAAGGGGGTCACAAGAACCGTTAGCCGTATGAACGTGAAAGTTTGTATGTTGAGAGATAAGTTAAAATTATTACATGCCTCATTCATCGTTTTTCAAAATTCGTCCTATAAGAGTTTTCTATTTCGACCTTACTACTCTTAACTTGCCATTATACTGATAAATAGATTTATGTCAATTCAGGATATAGTTTTAATTGTTAGGCAATATTTTACCGAGTATTTTGAGCTAACATTCGTTTTTCTGCTCCATCCAGAGGGTGAGATATAATAAATTGAAACTAGATCTTATTTGGCCAAGTGCGAAAAAATCGCTTTATCGATCGCAGTTGTGCTTAGGAAGGGTAGTTTTGATTAGCGTTCTAAAAATAGAATGATTACTCGCACGACGGGCATTTATAATGCATAATTGTAAATGCTCATGAAATGCGTAGTTGAATTTGATGTAGGGAATGGATATGCATAAATCAAACTACGTACCTAGCTATAAGGAGTTTGTAATGCGTAAGTATGTAGCTATGCACAATTATTGTACATATCTACATACCTATATGAGATCTGCAGCTATGGAAAGTATAACGATATGATAGCGTAATTAATCAAATCATACCTGTGACGAGTTTTCATTTATGTGAAATAGTATGTCCATTGACTTAGGTCTTTGAAATTTTGCATGAGGGTTAATTTCTAATCACAATACATACAATAAAATAATAGCACAATGCAAAAAATACAATTAACCTGTTTTCAATGTTTATCACGTGAGGGTGTTAGTATAATGTAAGCCATATTTTGTTAGTTTTTTAAACTATTGGTACGATGTATTTCATTTCTTTCATTTATAGATTTGATGCCCGTTTAGGTTTTAGTGTAGCGGTATAGGAGTGAAAATAAAGGGGGTGGAAAACGGTATCTCTCGAACTACTATATAGGCCGGTTTTAAAAGTTCTTTTACCGCTGTCATGGTGACACCGTTCGGATCAGTACAGGTTACGTAAGGAATAAGTTAGGACGGGGGAGGGATAGGTAAAGCGGTGGTAGGGACTAACTCTGGAACTATTTGGCCGATTCTAAACTAAAACTTCTTACAACATTGTACTGGCTAAATTTTCTAAATTTTTCGGATCCAATATAAGTTATTACTTAGGGAGAAGATGGTGGAAGGGGAAACGGAGGTATAGGGGTTATCTTTGGAGCTACTCGGCTGGAGTTTACCTCCGACAGCCATGTTTTTCACATGGACAGCTATATGTTTCATGGTCGCGTGTGAGCTGCAGTGGTAATTTGTTTATACTTGCTCCCACTAAAAAAAATAAAGTGTATAGTTTACACAAAAACATTGCGTTAAAATATTTTGTAAACTAAATAAGAGGACAATTATATAAACACACGTACAATGATAAGTCATATAAATTTAGTTTTATTTAAAAGAGATGAAACCGGCGGGCGGAGCCGCGGGCATTGCTAGTTATGCATAAAAAAGAAAATTTGGAAAATGGGCTTCCACTAATGGTTCTTCCTCACTATACTTTATGCCGCGTCTTTTACCATCAATGTCTCTAGCTAGCATATAGAATCTTAACTAGTATACCTACCAGCAATCGACTCACAGAGTAGCTTCCAAATTTATTCTTATAGATTAGCCCGATAAGGTATTGGAACATAAGTGGAACATTATTGAAGAAGTCAAATCCAAAGATTTACATTACCACGCCACACAATTTTGCATGACTTGTGGTAGCTTTAGATGGCACGACGATGTTGACTATATGCCACCACAATGAGTTCAATCTCCGCGCAGTATTAAAACACTATTTTAACTCTTAATTACAATTAAATATATTTAAGCTTTAATAGAGGTTTGGAGGAGCCTGTTGCCCAGCACAATGTATGTAGCCGACCGCACAAGAAAGATTAAATTAAATAATTTTGTCGTAAACGAAGTAACCGCGCGCGACGACTCAACTAAACGAAGCTCAATTGTCAAAATGGGCGAACCAGGTTTGTGACTTGGATGGTTGCGTTCAGCGCACAAAAAATAATGAATATGTACGGCGAGCAATTTTCGCCTATCTCTAATTTCTTTTGAATCGAACAATTCTCGAATTAGATTCATCTACATCACCCTCCCCCAATCGAGCATCCCCGGTGGACTTCATTCTATCACGACTTTTGTGTGAATCATTCTGGTCTTTGCACAAAATACCGTAGGCAGGCTTAAGTCTGTCGATTGTTATTGAAACATTTTTGTTATTCACTGCGACGATGAAAAACTTCCTCATACGTCGAACGACTTTGTAAGGGCCTTCGTAAGGTGCTGTAAGACCGATTTTTACTTTGTCCACTCGGACAAAAACGTTCTCGCAGTCATGAAGATTTTTGGGTACAAAAATGTCTTGCTCATAATGTTGCGTAACTTTTCGATGAGGACGTCCGGTGACGTGACTGGTTTGGTGTCATCCACAAAAATCTTTCCTGGAAGCCTGAGGTTTTGTCCATACACTAACTCCGCGGCGGAGCAGTTAAGGTCTTCTTTGATGGCACATCGAATGCCCAAGAGGATAATCAGGAATTCTGAGCTCCAATTGATTGTGTTGCATCTTGCTTTGAGTGAACTTTTTAGCTGACGGTGAAACCGTTCTACCAAGCCGTTAGCTTGTGGGTGATAAGGTGTTGTGTGAATTCTGTGTACTCCAAGCAACTTCGAAAGTTCGTTGAACAATTTGGACTCAAATTGACTGCCTTGATCGGTTGTAATCTTCAAAGGTGTTCCAAATCTTGAAACAAAATTTTCAACGAATGATTTTGCAACTGTGTTCGCCGAAATGTCCCTGAGAGGATAGGCTTCTGGCCAACGAGTGAACCTGTCAACGGCTGTCAGTATGTACGAAAATCCATCGGCCGGCGGAAGTGGTCCCACTAGATCAAGGTGAATGTGATCAAAACGCCCCGTGGGCACTTCAAAAACGCCATGCTCTGACTTGGTGTGCCGATGAATTTTTGATTTTTGACATCCTACGCAATTTCTGTAATTCCTCGTCCTTGGCCTGTAAGGACGTGCTCGAGATCTCTCGTTCGCATATGCGTTAAAGGGCGTCAGCGACCGAGTTATCTTTGCGGTTTATATGTCGAATGTCACTGGTGAACTGAGAGATGAAATCTAGGTGGCGTGTTTGTCTCGGACTTCTGTCTGTTTTTGTGGTTAAGGCATATGTGAGCGGTTTGTGGTCGGTGAAGATTGTTAGTTGTAATAGCATTGACTGTGGAAAAACGGATCTCTCTCTCTCTGAAGTCATGCGAAATTGCGTGGCGTGGTAATGTAAATCCACCATAATGGTGGTTAAAAGGTCGATTTCCGTTCTGTGATAGTGTGAAGTGATAAATAATTTAATATAATTTTCAACTTTCGAGGTTTATTTATTTAAAGGGTAGAATATACTTTTCATTGGCCAAATCGGGGCTATTCTCCAGATATTCGATTAAATACATATGTTGGGTTTCTGAATCCCTTAGTCCGCGCTTATTTTTCATTTCCATTGTGAATCATAGAGCCTTGTCTATGTTTCTCACACTTCTTCACAAATAAAACGGCAGTGATAAAATAAAATTATCAAATGAAAAAAATTCGAGAATCGAATTCAGCCCAAACTTGTGAAAACTCCTTTCACTTAATAGTATCATAGAACGAGAATCGACCCCCAGTTCAGCGTATTGCATATCGTATAGTCGTACTAGGCTTAAAACAAAAAAATTATAGGGGATTGCAATTATTTTTCATATTTCACTACGATTTAGCTCGAAACACTACGTTTTCTTCATCTCGGCACTACGCTTTCGTAAATTTGAAGTGGGAACGCTGGTCCCGAACCATTAATGGGGCGCTAAATTTTGACAGATACTTGCAGTACAGTCAAAAATTAAAAATTAATTTTTTAGCTACACACTGCTCGGCTAAAGGGATTCGCTTTAAATTTAGCTAAGCTATATTTTGGAGAGAATTTTGTATGGGAGCTAAGATTTAGCTCGAGCAGCGTAGGTAGGTACCTACTAAGCTTTAGTTAGAACTTTGGATTAATTGGCTTGGCGCCCTGTTGCCGCGAAAGGTAGTTCACGTAGGATTATCGCAGCCATACAAATATATCTGCAGCGTTCAAGTTGGTCGTTTCCGAAAGTTCAATACTTTTCGCATGTTCTGGATGCAGAAGAAACTGATATTAATTCAAACCGTAAATTCAAGCCATCTGTAGGTACCTACTGTCGTCAGGCGATAAGCCTATCTTTCCACTATATAGACACTAACAGTGCTTAAAAAGCACAGACAACTCCTTCTAACTTTAGGAGAATACTTATACCCTGTAAAATTCTGGACATAATCCAGGAGGACTGGAGAACTGTCTTCAGCATCCTTTTTAACCAAATGACACTTTATCGTAATAATTTTCATATATTCTCGAGGATTTCACTTGAATAATCGCAGACCATTATTTTTCGTTTGCTCCCTCGTCGTCTTGGATGGTGGTGTGGGTGAGTGGGAGACCGTCTCTATTCACCGCCGTCCGTTCATATTCCTACACTTTTGAGATTGTAACATTGTTGCCACCCTTGTAAATTGCCCCCAGTTGGATTACAACCCCCTGGGTGTACAACGACGATTACTTGTATCGTATGTGCGCACGTATAGCAAGCTGTATATATTTGCAAATGTCCTGTAAAGTCCTGCGAAAATCCATCTGTGTGCACGAATGCGAAATCATATTGTAAATGCAGGAAGAAAAGGAATTTTATTTATTTTTCTTTGTCGTCTCTATAATACGGTTGCAAAAGGTCCCTTTTCGGTTGATTCCCTATTGTTGGGTTTCCTGTTGGAAATATGCTGGTTTTTTTTATGTTTTTATGTAGATGGCGCAGAAGTTGTACGCTGTGCCACATCTACCATGCAGAAGTTTAAAGATATTAGAAGCGTTGCAGCAATAGAGTTCAAGCAAACATAACCAGAAACAGTTATTTATTATTCCAACGAGGGTGGTGATGGTGGTCAGCGGGGCTGTATGTGCGGTCCTGTGCGGCGGTGGCAACATGAAAAATTACGATATAATAATTTTAGAACGATAAATATGAATTTATTTTCATGTTGGGGATAGTTCAGATGTTTTTCCTTTTTTTTTCGTCCTTTCTGTTGTGTGGCTGTGTGTGAGTGTGTGTGGAAAACGGAAACGGAGGAAAAATAAATAAATTGTAAAATTATTTCGCCGTAATAACATGTCAGGGAAATGGTACAGCCTCCGAGGTCCACCGGAAGGTGGGGTGGAAAAAAGTATTCGAAGGGATTTTGTGTTTTTTTGTTTTCCTTTTGAATTTACTTATTTTTTGGTTGAGAAACGATACAAATGGGGTACGGGGGTTGTGGTAGGGGGGGAGTTATGAACATGTGTGCTGCTGGAGATGTGCTGGGACACATTTTGAGATATTCATGAGGTGAAAACATGGAATTCGAAAATTGGAATTTGACACCGGTCCCCAGAGGAATCCGCTGGCAATACCGAGCTGGGGGGTAGGTCTACTGTAACCGCTGTACGTATACTTGGCTTTAATCGAATTTGAAATGCATTACATATTGATGTGCGGGCACATAGGCATTATTTTGATCGTTATTTAATGCTTGTAATGGAATGTGAATAATTTAGTTAGGTGGGGATGTTTTGTGCAGAGCAGAGTTTACTTTTTAATTTGTTTTTCCAAATCGCTATATCAAATCACTAAATGTGTGGTTGTAAAAGGTGGGCCTTCTTAAAGTGTGTGTTTTTGGATATTTTCAAAACTGAGATATGAAGTGTCGCCTTAGGACCCGATGGAAACGAAATAAAAACGAGTAAGCTTGAAACCCTAATAGGTAATGTACTGCCCAACAACTGAAGACTTCAAAGCTGACATCACCGCCATGGAATCATGACGTTAACTAGAACTACTAAAATTTAGAATGGTCAAAATCTCGAAAATGAATTTAATAAATCTCGATAGCAAAAATCTAGAATTCATTTTTGAGACAATGGTACCAATTCTTTCTCTGATATTTTTTCCAGATTTTTGTTATTCGAGATTTTTTCATTCTACATTTTTTTTTTCGACATTTTTTTTCTAAATTAAAAGTAAAGGGAATATGAAAAACCACGGTGATTGCTATCGAAAGCGTTTATTCGGCTGCGGATTTGGAATCGAAAAAGTCTTGAGCTTAAGATATGTAAGCAAACGCTTAGTCAATACCCGAATAAAGGCTAAATTCCAAAGACGGATGACAACGAACTTAATCGGTTTGAAAAAATCTCATTATATCGTACTATAGCGAGGATCAAAAGGTGAAGTGAAGACATTTACTCGCTGTATAGACCTGAAGGACGAAGATTCTTAGCAAAGGTTGAACGCCTTTAAAGGCACTTCGTGTTGGTTGAAAGAATGTTTACTTTATACCTGTACTCATATCTACAGGCTTCTGTTCGAGGTTTGTATGTTTGCAAAGATATAGTTTAACCCTCTGGTATAACTTTAGATCATTGCCTCTTCAGTAGCAGTAGACCCCTCAGTTTTCTGATTGAATTGCTGCATGCTTCGCTGAATATTCTAGACGTGAATCCCAGCAGATCGGATGTCATCTTTTTTAATGGTACGTTGCTTGAAGCGCAATGTGATTGCTAAGAGGTTAAGGGAGATGCCGTCGGAAAAATGTTTGGCGGTCTCTTGCGATACTATCTACGGCTTGCAATGCGACGTTAAACCATCTTATATCATCCGTTAGATGTAACCGTCTAGTGTCTATGGTCTAACTCTAACAAGACTAAACTTATCAGACTTATCTTGTTCGACAGGAGCTTTAAAAAACGAAAAAGGGACCCACTGAAAGGCATTCGTCTTAATCTCCCAAATACCTGCGGGTCTCATATTTAACTACAAATTAAACCTCAAACGAAAGAGGAACGAATAAAGAAAGTTGAAGTCTGATGCACGCCGGCCGGACAGACAGATAGGACTGTCTCTCCCTCAGTTTTGTCATGAAAGGTTACCCGTTTTCATAGATGGCGCAAAGACGGAATTTGAAACGTAAGCAGGAGTCTTCTCTAAAGAACTTAGTATCAGCCAGAGAGCGTCATTGATAATGTCGCATTAAATTTGCCTATGGAACTATGGAGCAACACTTATGATTGTGCCATAACCCACAGCTTGTGGCCGGAAATTGACACTAAAAGGTCAAAAATCGTAATATCTTTTGATAGACTGGTGGAAATGTTGGTGACCTTCGGAATATGAACTTATTCATATTTTGTTAAGTATGCTCTATCTCCTAGAGCTAAACAAAATACGAATAAGTTCTTTCGATAGACGCCAAATCCGAATGTTTGTCGGGAGTATAATGTATCATTGAAAATATGTCGAATCTCTCCCAGCATTCCAAGAACGCAGGTTTTCTTGCATGGAAACAGTTCTCTGACGGACTGGATCTAGCAGTGATATCCCTACCAGATTTGAGAAGATTTAAGAACAGATCCCAATGGTTTTTTTATCTGCATGTCGTACTATGTACGATGTACTTATTGTAAAAGGGTAATCACAATAGGGCCCAATGGCTTCTGGGTAAAAATTGCAAATAGTGCAAATTGTCATCACTAGCCTAATCTATAACCTATCTATTAGGTCAGGTATTGTGGTGCGTAAGCGTGAATGTTTTGGCGGCTCGGAATCGGAACGTTAGGAATACCAATGCCTTTCCACAGCAATGCGATTATTTTGAGATCGTCTAATCCCCCTGCGTATAATGAAGCATGGGAATCGTGTGATGGGAATCGATCAGGCTGAGTCTGTTTCCGGAGGTGTCGTGGATGTTGTGCTTTCTGACTATAGAACAAAAGATTCCTTTGTTTCCCACATTGGAGGTAAAGTCGTCAACAACAATCTTGATATTGTATTTTTTACTTTTCATCGGTTTCGTCCTTTATGAGCACAATTTCGAGCGCAATTTGTCAATCTTTCTCTGATGTGATCAAGCGTAGGCTTACATTAGGGAAGTATAAGCTTCCTCTATTCAAAAATATCTATCTATACCTAAATAAACGCTGGCCTTACTCCTTCTGACACTCGTTGTAGTAGATGCCACAGATCATCATCATTTCCCCAGCCTCTCACATCAATGTATGGCTGCATCTTGTTTGTTTAAGGTCCGCACATTTGCAGATCCCAAGTTTATTGACCTTATTTCCTTAGATTGGCTTATCAATGTGTGGATTATCGACATCCGAAGCTAGTCCTTGTATCACAACCAAGAATAGTATCTCGCGCTATCACCAACTCGGAGATGGGAGTATTGACGTTGAAGCTACAGTATATGAAAAAGCCTGGGAGCTTTTTGACGCCTATCCTTAATTTTTTGCACCAGCTTGGTCCTGTATTGATTGACAACAATGCCAGTGACAAGTTTTCCATGAAGGAAACCATTTTTTTTCGAATTTTTAACATATAAGATCATATCTGCTGTATAGGTATACTGTATGTCAAGGAACTGATTGGTCCCACAGTGTGATTTTTGGCGGCCCGGTAAGTCCAGAACCCACCAAATTTTCACACTAGATATGGCAGATCCTGGAGAAAACCAAAGAAGTGATAATCGAAACTCGCCAACTATTTATCGATTTTAAGGGCGCATATGACAGCATTTATATAGAGAGGAGCTATACAGATCCATGTCTATACTTTTGGCATCTCTGCCAAACTTGAGAGAATATGCGAATGACGCTGCCCCGTAGAGGTCGGAAACAATCTCACCGAGACCTTTGATGTCAAAAAAGGATTTAGGTAAGGTGATGCGCTGTGACTTTTTCAACAACATTCTTGAAAATTTTGCCAACACCAGGGGCACAATTTTCCAAAAGTCTGTGCAACTACTTGCATACGCTGATGACATCGACATCATTGGCAGAACACAGCGAGCTGTCACTGGTGCGTTTGCAAGTATCAGTACAGAGGCGGCAAAAATGGGTTTAGTGGTGAATGAGGGCAAAACGAAATATATGCTGTCAACAAGAAGGGACACACAACATCGACGAATCGGACAGAACGTCACGATAGACAGCTATAACTTTGAGGTAGTTCGGGACTTTGTCTACCTCGGCTCCGCTATTAACAATGAAAATGACATCACATCCGAAATCAAGCGAAGAATTACACTTGCCAACCGCTGTTACTGTTGCCTAAGAAGGCAATTGATTAGTAAGTCCTTGTCTTGTCTAAGAAGACTCTATATATGGCGCTCATCATCCCAGTCCTGCTTTATGGCGCAGAATCATGGACGTTAACAAAGGCGGATGAAGAACTCCTTGATCGCTTCGGACGCAAAATTCTTCTTCCGTTGACGCGCTTTTGAGGAGGAGATTTAACAGCAAACTCTACGTGATGTACAGCGACATCGACCTGATCAGAAAAAGTACGTATCACTCGACTAAGATGGCTATAGGACATGAAGAGTGAATGGACACAACCGCACCGGCCGGAAGAGTCTTCGATTCCAACCCGGAGGGACAACGCGGTAGAGGAAGATCTCGCTTTAGGTGCCGCGCACAGGTGGACGGGAACCTCAGCCAACTTGAAGTGCGCAACTGGAGGGGGTTAGCCAAAGATCGTGCTAACTGGAGAGGCGTGTTGGATGAGGCCTAGGCCCACCCCGCACTCTAGCGCCATCTAAGTAAGTTTACCCAGAAAGAATTGAAATAGTGAACGACCTCAGGAGACCGATTCCAATCCAAATCCACACTACGATAGGACATTTGAGTATCTTATAGTCATGGCGCTGTTATTGTTGTAACAGACTGCCAATTTTATGATTTGAAGAACTGAAAACGGAACTCTTCACACTACTGTAGTTATTGATATACAGAATACTATATATACGCACCACCGTTGCCACTTTGCTGCAATTGCAGTAGATCTACTGCATTTTTTTCAAAATTGAAATCTACTGGCACCAAATTTAATCTACGGCATTTTTGTAAAAGCTTAAATATGAGGAAGCCAAATCCAAAATAGTATATAAAATACAAACAGAAATACAAGCCAATTTGGGAAACTGAGTTTTCCTGGCTTAAATTGTCGAGGGAAACTGTTTTAGAAAAATATGTCTTTGAACAACAACAGGTCAAATTTAGACGTCGATTCTGAATAAATATTTTCTAGGGTTTTTTGTGCTGCAATTTTATATCGAGGCTTGTCAACAGATAAAAAAACGTTTTAATTTTAATGATGAAAGACTAAAACCTCTGAGGTACGTAGATACAAAGTTAGTACCTAGTAGAAGGCAGTATACCATCGATATTGCCTTGTTTCCTTTTTAATGATGATGACAAAGAAAAACTTAATAGCCAATGAAGATGAACAATATTCCATGTTCATTAATATTAATGCATTTTTCTGTTTTGTTTAAATACGCGTCTTTATTAATTTTGTTTATGTTATGTTTATGTTTTGTTTATGTTATGTTTTGTAATTTACCTTGGTTTTGTTTGAAAAAAAAAAATCTGCAAAAAAATTCGATCTACTGCATTTTGTTAGAGAATCTACTGCGAAAAAAAAGTCCAACAGTGGCAACGCTGACGCACATTAGGCACATTGTGGGCGCAGTAGCGCAGTGGGTTCCCAGGTTCGATCCCCGGAAAACAGAAACGTCGTCGTCTTAAATTTTTTTCTACTGCGCCACCTCTTGCGATCGTCTGACAAACATCCGAGAGTATGACTGTCATGAAAAAGCTTCTCAATTCAGCCGTTCGGACTCGGCATAAAATTGTAGGTCCCTTCCATTCGTCCCAAAAATAGAAACTAACACAAACGAATGGTTGCGAAAAGCTAGGCCTAGGGTGTCACCCGCCTGTTGCGCCACCTATTTTTTTTTTACATTAGGTCCCTAATTGGTTTCTATAAATTTCAAAGAATCTCCCAGACGAGGCACATGCTGCCCTCTCTCTTTTCTAATTATTATTCTCCCAATTCAGCACATAAAAGATACACAAAACTAACTAAAACACATTCTTGCCGAAAAGCCATTTTTATAAGGATACGAGAAAAAAATCACAAATGCGAACAAAAAAATTCCAAACAAAAAAGTGAAAAGGAATCCAATTTAATTGGATCCTTAAATTTAGTCGAGAGAGTCAAGTTTTTTTCCATCTCCGCTTCAGAACTCATCGCATTGGTATTTGTAATTGCAAGTGCCCAATATGCTCCTTTGCCCGGTACAAGGGAATTCAACTCAAAAAGTGTGCTGATATGTCCTTTGAAACTTGAAAATATATTCCGATCAAAAAAAAAAGGAGGAGAAGTTTCACCCTCTTTTCAGCTTTGAGTATTTCTTTCACGTGTGTCGTTCATCAAAACACAAGACACTACTGATTCCCTGAGTCCCCTCATTCAATTCAAACAAAAGGATATCAACCTGAATAAATAACCAATCGACTAATTCTGTTCGTATATCTCTCGACGAGCACTCACACTGGCAATCGGAGAGATAGCAGAACACCTCACTCACTCCCCATGTGAGAGTGTGCTTCAGCGATAAGACATGTTGACCATATACATATTCCCGGAATGAATGTCCTTTCTTTAAGTGTAATTGATGCGACTTTTGTCCGTCACACGCCTGCATCGAATACTGTATGCCCCGCCATTGAAAATAAAATCGTTTAAAGTTCAATCAATCAAAAACCCATCCTACGCAAATTATACGCCACTTTGCATCTGGACAGGACATCCATCGTTTGGAGAAAACTGCGAAAAGGGAACAAAATTATAATCAAGTGACTAAATCAAATTTTTGTTCACAACTCCCAAGTCTCAATGAGATGGGTGACGGGTGCTCAAGTAGCTGTTCCAAGAAAACACACTCAGCTGGAATAGGATGACAAATGATGGTGGATGTCTGTTCACGTCCAGTATACAGTTCTGCAAGAGCGAATGATATACATTATGCATGCTCATGCTGATGCTGGGACTCGAGAGCTAGAAGGATGCTAATCTGAATTTGGACACCCTCTGACAGGATGCCAAATCCCAAATGAAAAGTGAAAAGATGTTGCGCCGCCCTCAATTTGGTGTGAGAGTCCTTGCGGCGGGGGCCAAACAACCAGAACAGATTGGGGTGAGTTGGCTACTCATTCCGTGTGCTGGACATGCCAGTTGTTTGTCAGTGTCGTCTTATGTCCGTCTACCTACTTTTTTTTGTCTGTTGGACAAGTGGTGCTCTTACATATATCCTTGAGGGAGGTATAGTGTTGGACGAGTTCCAGGATGATTGATTAGGTTCATGTAAATTTATTGATATGTCGGCTGGCGAACAAAAACTAACTTCGTTTGAATTGCCTAAGTTCCCAACAAAGATCCAAGTACATACATGTATATGGGGGGCTTTCAAGTGGGCTCTCGGTATAAAAGGATAAAGTCTTGTTTTCTTATAGAAAACTAAAGCAGCGAAACACTTGTATTTTATAGGACACCAAACACGTGTGTTCAATGTCCTTGAATTTTGTATTTTCTACCGTAATACAATTGACTGCTGATTTTGATTGGCCATTTTTTTGACCGCTCTGCAAAAAGGATCTAAATTTCGTTCACAGCATGATTCACGCCTTCGTTCAGTGAATAAACTCAATCAAATTGAAATTGAGGGAAGCTAACCGCACAAATAAAGAGGGTAGATGAATGAAATATTAAATAAAAAAATAAAAACCGAGGGGTTGATGTGTGAATAAGACGGTTTTTTTATTGTACACATAGAGGTTATGTGTTGTCTGTAGCTATCCTCTCATTTTAAACTTTATTAGATCCCACAATCGTTTTATATACGGATGCGCAAGCAATAAAATTCGAATCGCCCTCATGCTCGCTCTGCGGGTGTCAATATGGGTGACGATTCAGAGTGCCCTTAACTTGACCTTAAATGTTTTCGTGAAATTTTGCAGTTTCTTAAAAAGTAGCTAGTTTGTAATCTAATAACATTGTTCAGAAAAAATGTATGTAAGCCTTTTATGGACAAACGACATACCTTCTATAGTGTCCAGAACGGACCTTATCAAACTCGAAATATGCACTTGAAAAAAAAAGCGCCAAGTAAGTTAGTTTTTACAATGAACTTCTAAACTGAGTCCATAAACACATCATCATATCAGGCTGAACAGAGAGAACTTGCGATAGCCCCGCTGGGCGAACTTTTGACAGCCAAGAACAAACCCAAACGGAGTCAGAGTGACTAGGTGCCTCTCTGGATGTAGCCTTAACTTAACCTCAGAAGAAAGGTTAGCGCTTTGAGAAGATTAACTACAAAATCCCTGTCAAACCGCATCTATTTTACATGGTTAAAAAACGTAAGCTTAAATTTGCCTTTCAATACTCAGCAAAGTGCGGATGCATCAGCTTGTTTAAGAATGGTCGGGCTGCATTCGTTTTCAGATAATGACAACACGAGGTCCCTATGTGAATAGGCATTTTCTTTCTTATATGGTTGCCCCCAAAGAAACGCCAAACTTTGGGTCGACATTAAATGCGGTTTCTTAATTCATTGTGGTCTCTCTTATTTATTTAAAAACCGGCCAAGTGCGTACTCGTTGGTGTCTTGAAAACGTTAGTGTATCGGTTGTTCTTTGATGTGATATGTGATAGACCTAGGTGCAAAATTAAACAGCTTTTTGTATGGAGGAAATATTTTTTTTATCAAATTATTAATTACACCAAAACCAGTATATCCCTACGTATACCTGATGTTATGTGCAAATTTCAGCCTTCTACGTCAATTAGTTCTTCAGATAGACCTAGATGCAAAATTGACTTAGTGAGTTCGGACAGACGAACAGACATCGTAGCGAAAACAATAAGGTTGCGTTTTGCCTATATGGGAACGGAACCTTATAAACCTTTTCTGCTTATGAGTTCTTATAATTATGAACTCCGATGAAACGAAAAAGCGACAGGAAACCGGAATAGGTCTTTTTCACTCTCATTGGAAAAACGCATGCGTTAGTTTCAAGGTCCAGAAGCTAGCTTACGATTGTTTTTAATGCAATGAGCTTCTGATAACGTGTTTTAGTTCTTCTTTGTGCAATTGCATACCCTATGTAGATTAACAATTCGATAGCCTCACTTGAAGATCCCAAGAGTTTAGCTCTTGTTACCAGGTTGGCTGAGCGCAAAAAGTTTGTGGGAGTTGCTGAGCGTTTGCAAGCTAATACATCAGTCCCAGTCCTTTCATTGGTTTCGATTTTCTTGGGACCTGAAAGCCAGTTCAGAGAATTTCAAAGGGGGTTTGGGAGTTGAATTTATTTAAGTATCTCGGGGTCTTATTCACGAGTGATGGAAGGAGCAATGCCGAGTTTTCCTGTAGGATTGGTCAGGCTGAGTCAATTTTGAGACAGCTTGGTCATTCTGTTATTAGGAGGACTGAACTTGGTGTCAAAGCTAAGTTGATAGTCTTTAATTCGGTGTTTGTTCCAACTCTTACCTATGGTCATGAGGTTTGGGTAATGACCGAAAGAATAAGATCGCGAATACAAGCTGCCGAAATGAAATTTTTCCGTAGTATTGCTGGTGTGACTCGTAGAGATCGCATCAGAAATACCTTTACCAGAAAACGTAAGGAACTCAATGTCGATCGGACGGAGCGATCCACGCTTCGGTGGTTTGGTCATGTTAAACGCATGTCCCCAACCAGGATTCCACGACGTGCTATGGAATCTGTACCATCAGGCAGGCGTCTTCTAGGTAGACCAAGGATGAGATGGTTAGATCAAGTCCATAATCTCTCCTATGGGGATTGCCCTTAATGATTTAGAGTCGATGGCGGAGAATCGAGAGAAATGGAGGGTCCACTTGAGCAACCTACACCCGCGACCCACTTAATGGACAAGCGGACCATTAAAAATGAACTTTTGAAGTCATGAAGTAAGTCCTTGAATTGAAGGGTTTGCATAACTGACTGACTGCGGGAGTCTTCCTAAGTCGTGTGTGTGTATAACTGGGGGAAAGTGAGGGAGTTTATCTACGATCCTTTCACTCCGGAGACAGTCAGGAAGACAAGAATCTTGTTTAGATTTAAGTCAGCAAAATTCGATGAAGTAACGATTTTCTCGACAAGGATATTCTTTCTGAAACGAAACACAGCCGGACATCCATTGAGTATGTGAAGAGATGATTGGTCATTGTCGAGATGGATGCATGTAGGATCCGGTGAGGTGCCAATTCGGTGGAGATATTTTTTTCATGAAACCATGGTCACTAATTATACCTGTCAGAATTCGCAAGTTATACTTGTCCAGATTAAGAGTACGATTATCTGGGGGATAATTTTGAGAAGAATTGTCTGGGTGCAGTTCTGCCCTAGTGTTTTAAGCCAGACTTCTTTGGATTTGGTTTCAGATTTTGATGTAGCTCCTGAATCGATAGACCTTTAATCTTTTTTACTGCATCATGAAGGACTTTGGCAGTGAATTTGCCTCTCTGGTAAGCAAATTGATTATTTGTCAATGAGTCCAACAATGATCCACCATTTATTATTTCGACTTTTAGAAAACATGATGTTAGCCTAATTGATTGAATGATTTCATGGCGATTTGTAGGCCTGTGTGCGAGGAGGGCGAATATAGGAGAAGATACAACCGCGAACTCTGTGACCTGTACCCAGATGTGTTTTCTACACAAAAGCCAAAACACGTCGACTACTTTCGCTCGGCCACATCGAGCGATTGGACAATAATGCTCCAGCTAAGAGGATCTTCGAATCACAGCCCCCGGGTTTGAGAAGACAATGGAATACCGAACCTCCGTGTCAAAGACCAAGTTATCGCGGATGGCAGAGCGCTTAGTCTGGGCAACTGGAAGCAGCGTGGCGGGGATTGTAGAGGATGGAAGGTTACAGCGTCTTAGGAAGAGACTTTTCACGGGTCTGAAGCCCGATAAGTAAAGTAGGTAAGTAGAAGATTTATAGGGTTTAGCGGGCATATTGTTAAGCTTTTTTATGAATAACGCAGTGCACTAAACCGCAAGAGTTAGATATCCGGAACTCCTAAGACACCTGCGACAGCATCAAGTATTGTAGGTCTTCAAATATTAAAATATAACTTTCAACCGCTGTCAATGAATAAGGTATAAAATGAACATTTTGCAGCTGCTGTAACTGCCAAGAGCTTACCTTGAAAAAAAATTTTGTTCTAGTCACATTAAGTCAATGGTTAAACTAGATAGTTCGGAAAATTCAGAATAAAACCTATCGCCTGGGGCAATTCCATTTTGGGACCATCCCTTTTGACGGGTGTCGCGTTGATTGTGTGACCTTATTTGCATTGGAAAAGGAAGCAAAGAATAGTTTTACAATACTCGTATATGTTGAGTCAAGCTTCTGTGACACCATTCCTGATTTATGTTTCCTTTCTACATGATGTCGCTAAGGATTTTCTGAAACCTTCCACTGATACTACATCTGGATGCATATGACTGACAGTGACAACTGAAGCCAAGATCAGTTTTTTAAAAAGTTCATTCTGAACTATGCATTGAGGTTGATAGTGTATAGCGCGAAGCGCGCTTCCATCGCTTTTGAATAAGTCTTAACCTGAATGTGTCTAGACATTTTTGCTAGGTTTATATACTGATTGCAGCCGAAGCCAACACGTAAGTCTGATATAACTGGTGAATTAAATATGTAGCTTCCTTCGGGTGCACATGTAAAATTCTAAGCATTTCGACTAGAAGCAGACATCCTATACAAAGGTCGAGACATCCATTAGTCATTGTCAGAATCCTCCTATTCGAACTTTGTTCTTTTCCTCAGTCCATTTCTTTACCCCACCCTTTATCGCACCCAAGCACATTATGATTGTGTATAATCTAGGGATTAAATCAGTCTCTTATCGTCATTATCGCAAAACTCAAACAAAAAGCTACTCTTTTGAGTCGCCTCACAAGTTCATACATCCCGCACTCTATGCCATTAACCCATTCATCATTCAAAGAAGTCTTTTGTTGTTCTTAGTTCGGCCAACATGCACCCCCACCCCCCCACCATCGGTGTACATCTCCGCACAAGCAACCCTTTCATTCGACTTATACCACAAAGTCATCATCATCGCCATCTTGTTGCCAATCCAATAATCATGCATACAGAAACAATACATCGTCCTATAGCTAATGCAAAACTTCATCTTCGTCTCAGAGTGCGGGGGAAGAGAACAAAAACATCAACCCTTCAATTTTCATAGTTTTCTCAGCTTTTTTCTATAACAATTACCAACAGCGACGTCGACCGCAGTCAATATTCACCTCTGTTAGCCATATACATACACACAGTATTCTCAATTAACTCACCGCATGTGGGACGAAATTATATTCGGGATACGAAGAGAAACCCCCTTCAACACATAATAAATTAGATTTCATCCCTTGGATTGAAAACTTTTTGCATTTTACCCCTTTTCTCACTCCAGGCGCGGTGGGGAGTGCTATACTACATATTATGTGTTCGAATGCAAACGCACAAGGATCATCAATCCTTTATTCTGTGCACACAGTCCAATCTTAACTCATTTACAGAATAATGCTTTTAGAGCTAGAGCATTGCTCCCAATCAAAGGATATACATATACACAACGACAAGGAGGAGGAGGAGGAGGAGGAGGAGGAGCAGGCGGGCAACGAGACAAAGGATTATTTGCGCCACCACTGTTGGAAAATTCATAATGGTATGAATGTCATCAATCATAATTGTGCGTTCCGATGAGTCACCGCGTTACAAGAGAATTCGCTTAGCGAAATTATTTTGCAAGGCTATTGAAGTTTATTAATGATCCTTGATGTGGCGTGTTTAGTTTCCAATTACTATTACATTATAGTAGTTTCGACAGTTTATCCTTTTTACCCTTTTATACTGTCGTATATTGTGTGAACAGTATTGGTGTTGTATTTCCGACAAAATCAAGTCGCAACCGGTAGATTGATACTACCACCTTCATGAGGGTGATTTTTACGTTGTTTTATACACCTACAGATTATCCTGAACCATTCCAAGTTACAGTTCTCCTCCTATCAATAATAATCAAAATTTCAAGCTCATTTTGTTACTAAACCGAGAGTGTACCTATAGCCTGGCGAAAGGAACGGTTCCATTTGGCATATACGCCTTAGAAGTCGGGAATAGAAATATGCTGCCTAACTGTCGAAGAAACTTAAAAACGTTGACAATGTAAATAAACGGAAGGTACCCATCTATGTGGAGATTATGTCGGTGGAGCGGTCTATACGTCGCACGGAAAACGTAACAATGCAATAATCTTCAGTCCCAGGTCGCTCATTTCCTGCCGGTATTCGATTACAGAGGAAATATGGAAACTATCTGAGAGGGAGAGCCTACAGCAAAACTAAGATGGCCGAGTATTTGATGAATCTTGAGTTGAACTTACTTACTTACTTACTTATCGGACTCCCGACCCGTGTAGAGTCTCTGCCTGAGACACTGTAGCCTTCCATCCTCTACGATCCCGGGCACGCTGCTTCCAGTTGTCGAGACCAAGCTCTCTGGCATCCGCGATGGCTTGGTCTTTGAAACGGATGTTCGGTCTTCCTTCCTTCTTCTCGAATCTGGGGGCTGGGATTCGAAGATCCTCTTAGCTGGAGCATTATTGTCCATTCGCTCGAAGTGGCCCAGCCAATGTATAGTCGACGTGTTTTGGCTTTTTGGATTACATCCACATCTTATAGTACAGCTCATAGAGTTCGCGGTTGTATCTTCTCCTCCATTCGCCCTCCTCGCACACAGGACCAAAAATCGGCGTTAGGCAATAACGCCCAAGGAAATAGCGCCCAAATCGATTTAGAAAGAACGCCCAAAAAACACTCGTGCAATTTATTGTTGCAAAATTTTTCGTCGTTTTGGGTGTTATTTCCTTCCAGGGTTCGTTAAAATATTTTTGGGTTTAATTTCCATCTTGTTGTTTCTTGGGCGTTATTTTCAAATCGATTTGGGCGCTATTTCCTTGGGCGTTATTGCCTAATGCCCCAAAAATCCGCCGAATTATTTTTCTTACGAAATAAATTAATGCTATCAATAGTGACGTTTTGTCCTAGGCGGTGGACAAATGCTTGTTTGTTTTTTGATCGCATATACTTAGTCTTGTCCTCATTTACTTCAAGGCATACGGATTTCGCCTGTTCTTCAATCACCGTCAGGGGCGTAGCGAAGGGGGGGGTGTGGGGGGGACACCCCCCCGCCGTTTGTAAGAGTCGGCAAATCAAGGAAGTAACATTTTAACTTGAGCAGCTAAAAAAAAAATTCTAAAAATTAAAAAAAAAAATAAAAAAATTTTAAAATTTGACTCGAAACAAAATGTTAAAAAATAAGAAGTGAGTTTGGATTTTCATTAGGTATATGTTTTCAAACTCGTAAATGTATACAAGACGGCATTTTCAAAGGTTCCACCTTTCGGAAATGCGAATTTATATTTTTTTGACGAGTTTCGATTCGATTTAAAAAAAGATTGTCGGCATCGCTGAATTTGCCGACTGAAATCCTTAAAATTTAGCGAGTTCCGATTCGATTTTAAAAAAGATTGTCGGCATCGCTGAATTTGCCGACTGAACATAATAAAATTAGCGAGTTTCGATTCGATTTAAAAAAAGATTGTCGGCATCGCTGAATTTGCCGACTGAACATAATAAAATTAGCGAGTTTCGATTCGATTTAAAAAAAGATTGTCGGCATCGCTGAATTTGCCGACTGAACATAATAAAATTAGCGAGTTTCGATTCGATTTAAAAAAAGATTGTCGGCATCGCTGAATTTGCCGACTGAAATCCTTAAAATTTAGCGAGTTCCGATTCGATTTTAAAAATGACGGTCAGCATCGGTGAATTTGCCGACTGAAATCCTTAAAATTTAGCGAGTTCCGATTCGATTTTAAAAAAGATTGTCGGCATCGCTGAATTTGCCGACTGAACATAATAAAATTAGCGAGTTTCGATTCGATTTAAAAAAAGATTGTCAGCATCGCTAAATTTGCCGACTGAACATATTAAAATTTAGCGAGTTTCGATTCGATTTTAAAAAAGACTGTCGGCATCGCTTGGATAAATTGCTGCAATATTAACATTAATTTATTTATTTCATTGTCGGAAAATTCTCAACAGGTGGCGCTGTAGCCCCACATTTAGATATCTCGAAGATTGATCTCCAATTTACAGGTAGTATTAGGTATTGTCCCAAGAGTGTTCGTGTTAAGATTGCTCAAAATTGGACAAAGGTGCGTGGCGCCTCCCATACAAAAAAATACATTCAAAATCCTATATCTCGAAAACCACTCTACTGATTTGTCTGAAATTTTGAAGCAATTTTAGGTATTGGCCAGGGATTGTTCCTGTGAAAATTGGTCAAAATTTGACAAAGGGGCGTGGCAACCCCCATACAAAAAACATCTTCTATGGGGTGAAACTCGATGACGTTATAACTCGATAACCGATGGCCCGATACAGTCCGCAAGTTCCTGAAATAAGTCGGCATTTCAATGAAAGTCACCCCCCCACGGCTCGAACCCTCGCTACGCCCCTGATCACCGTGAAAGCTTCTATCACGGCACGCTAGGCGAGCTACCGAAGATTGAAGAAGTCGATGAATAGGTGATTGGATCGCCTTTTTTGTAGATGGGGCAGATGGAGCTGATAGCCCAGTTATCGGCCATGTTTTCTTCCACCCATATTTGGTTGATGATTCGGTGCATGCTCCCTGCCAAAACATCACCACCGTATTTAAAGAACTCCGCTGGTAGTCCATCAGAGCCTGCGGTCTTGTTGTTCTTAAGCTTTTTTAAAGCAAAGCCAACTTCTTCTATATACTAGGTGGTGGAACTAGTTCTTCATTGACTCGACGTGGGTTCTCTTCTTGCCCTATCACTCTCTCTACATGATGCCCATTAAGTAGCTGCTGGAAAAGCTGCTTAAACACATCTACTATTCACTGCGTTTCGGTGACTAGGTTTCCTTCGCTGTCTCTAAGAGCCTGCATTCCGGTTTTGTAACCAACAGCCAGTTGCTTGGCCTTTTTATAAAACCACTGCATGTTATTGCGATCGCGCGACTCTTCGATCTCCTTGAGCTGGGAAGCTGCGTAAGCCCTCTTCTTTCTACGCAGGATCTTCTTTTCCTCCCTTCTACTGGCTCGATATTCTTCTCTCGCTGCCCTTGTTTTGCGCTGCAGCGCTTTCTTGTGCCTTGAACCAACAGAGGAAATATATGCTTTTCCGCACAGACAGGGAAGACCGATACCATGAACCGCAACACTAAAGCTATAAAGCTATGTTCCAACTATAAGCCTGGTTCACTAAAATTCCACGAGAATGCGTAGATCCTGTGGTAACATTGACGCCAAGGATCCCAGAAATTACAATGGGAATATGTACCCATTACAGCAGCCGTGAAGTGAAAGTTGGCAAAGTATAAGTAGAAGAAATCACGGCTACTGACTGACTGCGATGATCTGTTATAGAGGGCAACATCAAATTCAGGTTTCATTCTACAACACTGGCACATAAATCATCCATGGGATTCGAATTCAAATTGAGGAGTTCGAGGACCAAAATAGTAATTTTAAGGTTAAAGGCAACAGAATGGGGCATTCTAGGATCTACGAAAATAGGTTGAACGTGTAATAGAAAGTGAGAAAATTGGCTCGAGTCTTGAAACTTAATCCGCAAACGTTTGGCCTAGCACACCTATGCAGTTCTACTAAAATACTTAGCTAGGTACTACATCAGGTAAGAAAATTATTATTCAAATTGAGACTGTAAATTTAGGTAATTTGTGTTTTACCAGGAGTTGAATCTAATATCACTCGCTTGGTAGTGAAATGTCGGTTTCATACAAGCCTGCGAGGAAAAATGCAACTATAAGCATCTAGCGCTTTTGGTTCAGTGCGGCAAAGAAATGAAACTTCTGCGCCTGCGCGCCATTGCTACTTGTTACATAAAACACAGTGCCATCCATTGTAGAAACATTGCAACTGTGCAAAATAACGTCTTATTCTAACTATTTCGAACGTTCTCAGGCACGTAGCCAGGGGGGGGGCTTGAGGGGCTGAAGCCCCCCCCTCCCCGAAAGTCTAGACAAAAAACTAAAATTTTCTAAAGCTCAATTTAGACGATCATTTCAGTTTCAGTTTTAGTTGCAAAAATGAAAGCGTTTAACTGAAACTAAAACTGAGACTGAAACTGATGGAATTCCCATAAGTTTTCAGAAGTTTTAGTAGATAAATCTTCTAACCTTCGGCTAATCACGAGTAAATTAAAAGCTCAACTGCATACTAGACTAATGTCTAAATACACTGCAGAACATCAGTTTAACTGAAAGCTTAACTGATAGCTCAATTGAAACTGAAACTGAAATGATTGTCAAAATGGGGCTTTAAGCCCTAAATTAAAATCTATAAAAATAAGGAGACTATCCCTAGGTATACAGTATTCAAACGCTAGGTGTACACTGTGCAAGCCATATCTTTAACCTGGTTCTCCCAAGTCAACCCCTGAAATTCGCAATTGCCTTTGTGTAGTTTGGCGTATTTTTTAGGGAAGTGAGTATAACAAAACCAAAAGTGAGTAAAAAAGTTTTGCATGTAAAAGTAAAAGTGAGCTAGCTATAGATTCTCAAAAACATACGCCCGTTAGTGCAATTTCTTCCGCAACTGTTCAAATGCATTATATATAACTTTCAAAAATGTCATTAAAAAGCACGCACCAGAGAGCTGAAAAACTCGACTTCTACGCCTTTGTAAAACAAGGTTCATTGAAAGGCATATGCCAGTATTATTTCTTTTGATTTCTCTTCAAATGCATCTCAATAAGTCTTGAAGAAATAACGAGCAGAACGATATCTTCGAAAGCATAAACACTTTTGGCAGCGGTCCGAAAAAGTCATTTCCTAGTACGCCTCATTGCATGCGAGAAGCTGTTCATTTTAACGCTGCCCTTATCAATTTTCTTTAGATTTCGTTTCTGCAATCGAACGCACAAAAGAAGTTCTGAATTCTCTTAAGAACATCAGAGAAAATACCGAAGATTTTTACAGATAGACTTTTCAATCCGCATCCCAACTTGCAGAGGACTTGTTTAAAGTTAAATTAAGAGCTCCAAGAACTAATCCAGAAACCTTTCCACTGAAGCCTATTTTAAAGTGTCTACAAATACGATATACTGATTCCTTGCATTACATTAGACTCGTTAATACAAAATCTTACGGACAGATTCATGGTCAACGATGACGTTCTACCATCGTTTCAAGCTCTTCTCCCAGGTTTTGCTGCAATTGAGCGAGTGAACGAAATGGAAAAGCTAACAGGCTAACACGTTACTTTGATAATGCAATTTCGTTGTCAGCTGTGAAAGCTGAATACCTATATTCTTTGGAGCGAAAAAAAATCGTCGAGTGATTCCTTCTACCGAAGTTTTGAAATTGCTTGATATATGTGACAAGACTTACTTTCGAGGTATAAATTTCTTGCTTATGGTTTTAGCAAAGCTTCCAGTTACCACAGCTAGTGTTGAAAAAACCCTTTCAGCTATGAAAAGGATTAAAACAATGTCCCGAAGCGTTATGGAGAATGCAAGGTTAAGGTAACTTTCTATGATATCTGTTCATTCGGATATTATTGTGGATCTAAATAAGGTGATTGATCTCATGTTAAAAAAAAATCAAGAAGTCTTCTGCTTCGAAAAACATGTGTGTAAAATAATTATTTAAGTATGTTTGTTTAAGTACATACTATTTAAAAACTAATAGTAATAAAATATTCTTAGTTATTATTATTCTTAATCCTGGCTACGGCCCTGAACGTTCTATAACAGATGACACACTAAGCACTCAAACAAAATCGCACGAATTGCTCGATGACAAGTGAGTGTTTTCGTTTCTCTCCGCCGTGAACCAAAAGAGCTAGTGCTTATGTTTGCTTCAACGAAAAACTGGCTCCATTTATAGTATGTCAACGAGTCCTGCACACTAACCACCAAGCCAGCCAGCGTCAAAACAGACCGCCATCTTAAAGCTGGCCTACAAGCTGGCTGAGTGTAAAAGTTGTGCATAATTAAGGCCCTAGTTATAGCTATCATTGAAATGCATCATTGAAAATTTTGTTTTCCGATTTTAAGACGATTAATCAAACAATAGCCGCTTTTTATTATCAGCGTGATCTGATCCGGATCAGATCATGAAAATAAAACAAACTGGATCATTGAAAGATTTTATATTTAAGTTGTGGCAACAGTAGTTTTTCACATATCAAATCCAGTACCAATTATGACAAATTTTGTATTGACACCGCCATATTGCAGCCACACGGTACAATGTGACGTCGTAACGCGATGATTTCTCTATTGCACTTGCTCATATTTGAGTTTGACATTTCGCTTGTTGTGTGGGGGTTGTTACGATATGAAAACAAATCTGCATACATTTGGCATTCAATATTTTTTTGTGGAAAACTATGTTCAAATGTTATGTTCAAATATGCATCATAATTAACCGTATTGTACTGATAATATTTCCATTTGTATTTCTGTGTTATATAGCGAAAGAAAACATCTCGAAAGTCGGAATAGTAACTTATTCGAATTTGAAAAAATGCTAATTGATTTTATGTGTTGTTAATTGTGTTTCATACTTTGGTCTGGCAACATTACTGTGTGGCTATAATTTACAGGGGCACCAACATTTAGTGAATGAAATAAAGAACGCCACGAAACAACAACGGGAAATAGTTGAATTAATTTTTAGATCATATTTCGTGATCTCGATGAAAAGCAGGATCACATGTTGTTGTTGTAAGTGCATGTAAATCGATGATCTATATGGATCATAGCTGATAATAAAAAACGGCTAATATTGGCTTTAGTTGGTATCAAAATAAAGGTAATCAATTGTGGAATTTTTTTACGAAAGAAATTATTTAATTTTGACTAAAACCTTTCTTTAAATTCAATTTTATTATTTCACTGATCCAAATCGATTTCAATGAACAGCTGATTCTCGTTTCTCCAATTTGGAACCCAATCGTTTCACTGATGTGTTCGATTCTCTTCCTATTCTCAGCTGTCAGTTTTGCTTTCAATGATCAACTCTAACCTTAAAACCTAGATTCGTTTGTTGAAAAGTCACTGACAGGTTCTTTCAGTGACAGGAATTTTTCAATGATTGCTATAACCGACTTGTCAAAAAAATAAAACCACCATTCCACTGATTTGTTCCATTGATGCATTTCAATTATAGCTATAACTAGGGCCTAAAGTAAAAGAGGCATCTAACTTCCAAATTGCGAATTTGACATTTAATTATACAACGAGAGGCCATTATTTTTGCATTTCCACAGTTCACATTTGTTACAAATAAGATAAAAAAAAATTGAGAAGTGTTATAGAAAACATCTGTTCGTTGAAAATACCTTCAAAAATTCATCGTTGCGAAAAAGTGTTATACATATTTTCGATGGGCTGTCTTTTTTCCTTGTCTGCTATTCTTTGATCTCAAATTTTTCACTTTTCAAGGATTCCTCATGAAGGTATTTATTAAAAAAACTCATCCTTATTTACTTTTGCGCAACACAAAAACACAACAGATCTGTCAAAATGTTGCTTGATTTAGACAGGTATATGATGTACCTACCTACAGCATGGAATTTTTTAGCTGAAACAGCGTACCGCTCGGCTAAATAGATTCGCTTAATTTTAGCTTAGCTAAATTTTGGAGAGAATTTTATATAAGGGAGCTAAAATTTAGCTCGAACAGCATACTAAGCTTCAAAGTTAGGACAGATGGTCGTATCCCTGAATAGCCAGTCAGTAGACTGCTCTGCAGTTTGTTGGATATCTCTTTAAGGACTATTATCTCCCAGAGCCTCACTCAACATTAAGTATGGGTAAATGAGTCAAACGTCTGCGCTAATAAAGACCATCTAATTGACATCATCATCACATCACATAATATGTCAACAATGAAAATGAAAGTTTTATAATGAAGTGGACAAAACCCCCCACTGGCGTCCGCCCAACATCCGTTTCTAGTACATATAGGAATATCCGCAAGGACACCCAAACAAAACCCCTATAAGAAACAATGAACTGAAAATTCAAACTGAATAAATTTAATCAGACTAATGGCGGGCGAGGCAGAGGCACCCTCGTAAAATAAACAACTACTGTATAGTAAACCGTGTGTACACAAAGAAAAATAAGAACGAAATGAAACATTCCTCTCTCGTCAACAATTTCCCATCCATCGCCGTAGAAGGAGCTATATGCCACATCAGTTCTTTAGTATTTTCATTTATTTTGTATAAATAAAGGATGTTCCGTTTGTCCAGTGTCCCAGCCCTGGAATTGAATACATTTCAACTGTCATCGTTGTTCAATGTCCAATGTCCCTTACGCAAACCAAACAAACCCAGCGATGGATAAAAAACTTTGCTTGCCAAAATTTTATTGCAAAGGTGCCATTGCCATGGTCTCAGGAAGACCCAGACAGACGACGACGTGTGGGTGGTCGGTCATACAAAGATAGGGATGTGACAGTAGCTATAGCAAATAACCACACAATTCAATGATTTCACAAAATGTATACATACACACATCCAATGTGAGCGCACCCTCCACGCGTAGCCGGATAGGTCCGTTTGCAAAGCTAAAAAATTCACTTTCACGTACGTGAAATGTTTACTTTACTTTTTGTTGTTCCTTTGCATTTGTCATTTCAAATGAATCTACAATTATCGACTACGGATAGGAAGATGATAATAATGATGAGGACTGTATTTTTTTAGAAAAGTATCTTTGGGACTTCTTGTACTTATCCCGGCCGGTAGATACCAACTAAATAAAACAACAAGTAAAAGTAGCCGATGCTTTGATACCCTTTCACTGACAAGATAACACATGGGAAGTACCAGAACTACTTAACCGAAGACGGTAAAAAATAAGTCCTCTCACAAAAGACGTAAAAGGTAGATGGCAGTTAAATCTTACTTTCTGCTGATTTTGGCAATTCATTTAGAACTCTATGAAAGAGATATATCCCTATACTCTTGGCAACATCTATAAAAACAATTAGTCTCTCCAAAGGTCGACCAAAATTCAAAAAATTTCAATTCCCACGAACTGAGTCTCAAATGGAACTAATTGCCACCAAATATGCAAGTAGGATTTAGTCCATAAATTTGATAAATAGTTCAGTTGGGACGTAGTTTTTATTTTAGTTTACATTAGATGGCGCTCATAGTCCGGGCTGGACCACGGCCTCAACCAAAACAACCCCCTCCAGACAGATCGGTGTCTAGCCATAGCTAACTCCAGTGGCGCACACCAAGTTGGTTGCGGTCGATCTCCAATTCCAGCGCACCACTTGAGATGGGGTCTTCATCTGCTGCGTTGACCTTCAGGGGTGGACTTAAAACTTCGTTGGACTGGTCGGAAGCTTCTTGTACAGGTAAACGTAGCTATACAGTCAGTAAAGTTCGCCGTTGAATTTCCTCCTCCAAAATCCCTCGATACAAACTGGACCGAAAGTCACACGAAAAACTTTTCTCCCAAAGCGTGCCTATAGAGGTTTTTCATTTGCTTTCGATAAGGTCCATGCTTCTGCACTATATAGCAGGACCGGGATGATTAAGGTCTTGTATAGAGTACTCCCTTGGTTCTGTGAGAGAGGGCTTTAGCTCTTAGATTCCTTCTTAGCCCGAAGAAACATCGATTGGCAAGACTAATACTTCGTTTGATTTCTGCGGCGATGTCGTTTTGCGATTTAATTTTAGAGCCTAGAGACAAAGTCTTCAACTACTTCGAAGTTATCTGTGTTGAGAGTCCTTTCTCGATGACAGGATATATTTTGTTCACAGCCAAATCCATTTTCGCTGGTGGTTGGGTGTGTATGAATCGGTCAAGCGCTGATCGGCATCAACCAGGCGGTGCCCAGCTGTTGTAACTTTTCGTACACATCAATTGTGCTTATTTTACCTCCCAGTGGTAACCACCGGGTACTAGTCTGCACATCCGGGTGTGACTTGCTGAACTTATAAGCGCGAGTGTTGAACATGAAGAAAATAGCAACACTATAATGCTCTGTCGAAAAGACTGACTCAACGAGTCTCAGAAGTCTTACATGAGCTCCTCAGAAAAAGGACGTACGGCGGATGAATTCATTAGACTAAATCAACGGTGTCGTCAACAGTCAAGATGACAGTTATCTTACTTGAGCTACTTTGACATATTTGGAGCTGAGGTCAGTGAGGATTTTTCAGGACTAGTCAGGGTGCTGAAACAGAGATGGTATGGCGGATGAACCCTTTATAGGCCAACGGCAGCTCTCACATCCCCGAAGTGGGTACTGACACCGGAGGAATCCGGCCCCTTTCGTCCAACAAAGCGTCTAACAAAGGGCCTGACCCTCCAGGTTGGGGGTTCTACGTCCGGGTAACTGCCCGACTGCGGAAAAAATTACTTAATTAATTAAGCCTCGAATACGGATGATCTTACTTTTGGCGAACCTGGCAAACGAATAAAGGACAACGAATTTTGGATCTGCACGTGGAACGTTAGGTCCCTTAACAGACTACGTGCAGCCGAACAGCTAGCGGAGGCCATGAACTGCTATAGATTAGATTTAGATTTTTTTTTTTAGATTAGATTTTATTTTATTACAGTATTCTTAATAAATGTAATAATACAACTAATAAAATAATACAAATAATAAAATAATAAGGCGTTGGCGTTGCCGTCTGCCTGATTGAGAATTGTTTGAACATTGTGATTATAGTTGCAAATTCTTTTTGTTACAGAAAGAAGCTATTTATTATTTAAAGCAGAAGCTTAGAAGCATGACAAAACTACTCTATCTATATTCAGATATTATTTTGTATCTATAGGATGACACTGTTTCTAGATAGTTATAGAGATTTAACCAATTTTCTCCATTTAGAATTTGTTTTGTTTGTTCCATTGTGAGTGAGGGTTTTCCAAAATAGGTAAGTCTAAATTCTTTATATATCGGACATACTGATAGGAAATGGAAGCTGTCTTCTTTTGACTGGAGGTTGCACAGAGTACATTGAGTTGTGTCGGATTTGTTGTATGGTGAGCCATTTAAATTTAAGAGGTCACCTCTTGCTCTGCAAATTAGCGATATCACTCGAGCGCTGTAATTTTCATTGAAGTAGCTGTTTTCTAAATTGTAGCTAAGCTCAGGATATATCAATCTGCTAACTGAGGAGGTCGCTTGTCCAATACATTCATTGTGTTGGCATAGGTCCACTCTTTCTAAAATTGTGTAAAGCTGTTTTTTAGCATAATCTTATCTTGATACTGTATGGTCAGTTCCACTCCACATTTTTGAGCCAGATTTTTCCACTCCTCTATCCAATGCACTTTGTTATCGAATATATATTTGGTAACAATTAGCGGAATCCTATTCTGTTCCAGATTAAGAATTTTCAAAATATAGTCGAAATGTAGCTTAAGTGTATGTATAAAGAGACTTGGTAGACCAGTTTCGAGCTGCAGAATGTAGTTAGGTGTTGTTGTGGGGAGGTAAAATATTTTTTTTAAGAAGAATCGCTGAAATTTTTCTACTTCATCGTATTCTGTATAACCCCACACTTGACAGGCATAGCACATTACGGAACGCATGACCGCTTTGAATACTTTGTATTTTGCGGAAGTTGGAATTTCCTGTCTATTAATTATAGTTTTCCATGAAGTATTTATCAGACTTTTGGCTGCATCCAGTTTTTTTCCGAGATGATTGTTTAAATGCATATTTGGTTCGAGGCGCATTCCGAGATAATTGTATTCCTTTACAACTTCTATTACCGAGCGATCAAAAAACCATTTTTCATTTTTTTCCAGCTTTGTTTGTCTGTTTCTTACGATCATGGTCTTCGATTTTTCGAGGTTAACAGTTAGATTCCATGTTTTACAAAAGATGTTTAACTTATTTATCATGAGTTGTAAGCTGTGGGGGGATTCAGCTAATATAACGATATCGTCAGCGTAAAGAAGGGTTTTAATATTAATCCCAGCAAATTGGATACCGGCAGGTAGATGTAAAGAAATATCATCTATAAACAATGCAAAAAGAGTTGCGCTTAGTAGACAACCTTGCTTGACTCCAGACCTTGTCTCGAACCAATCAGATATACTTTTACCATCCCACACAGCTGGGCGGGTATTTTTGTACATGTTTTTTATGATTTTCAGCATTTTTGTCGACATTCCTTTTTGTGATAATTTGTAGAACAATGCATTGCGATCTATCGAATCAAAAGCAGCCTTGAAATCAACGAAGAATATATACAGCGTCCTCTTTTGTCTTAGAAAGTATTGTGCTATTGCTGTTAGGGTGAATATATTATCAACAGTTGAATATCCCTTACGAAAGCCAGCTTGGTATTCACTGAGAATCGTATTTCTGTCAATCCATGCTGTAATGCGACATAAGAGAAGAGAGGAAAATATTTTTGCGATGGAATTCATAAAGGAAATACCCCTATAGCAGAGTATATCCATTAATGAGTAGGGACACTCTCCACGTGTTTCTTATCAGTTTACAATTTGCAGTACACATACACGAGAAATAGACGGCACTAAAAGTGCTCTAGTAAAAGAGGGATGGAAGAGTAGTCGAACTATTTCAAAATGTGGTACAGGGTGTGACGTAAAAAAAAGCAAAATCAATTTGTAATATTTCTTATTGAACATTTTATATCTAATATATATTCACATGTGTGCTACACTTAAATATTTTTGTTTGTTGGTACATTTTTTGTTATTTTTATTGAACTGTTTTAGAATAAAGTAAACCCGTACTCGGACGTAAAATTTGATAAGAAATTCCTTATTTTGATTTTTGCAACAGTTGTAATGAAATTCATTTTTCAAAAAGTTAAAAATATTCCCCTCAAAATTATTTAGGTAGTACATATTTGGAAAACAAGAAATACATTTTTGTTCAAGATTCTCTCCGTGTCAATTTCGCATCTTCAAATTCTTTAAAATCTGTAAAAAGGGAGGAAACGTTAAGTTGCGGACTCAATTTTAACTCACACTTGTGGTTTAGGCGGTATTTTTTTAAAATATAACCTGCGAAATAGTAGAATGCATTATCAATACCAAAGTCCACAGTTTTATAGTCAGGTTCAGTTTTGAAAGCGTAAACCAAATTGTCCTTATTTTGTTTTTGTGGTTCCATCTGCACTTCAATGTCTGGAAGTTCCAGGTTAGCAGTTGGCTCACAGTTTTCACGTGTAATATCTTCCATATACTTTGCCGAAAAAGATCTTTTAAATGAACAGATGAATTGAAATTTGAAATGGAGTCAGCAACTTGTTATTTCCCCCTCGGTTACGTAAAACAGCAAAAGTGTTTTCCAAGCAATCTTGATTAAGATTTCTTGTTAAAAGAAACTTAATACCGTCTTCTTTTATTTCTGTAAAAATGCCAATTAAGGCATTTATATTCTGTTGCCATCCTTTTATAAAACGCATTTTTTTAGTTACATTTCTAGAATTTTCATGAAAAGTCATATTTTCAAAAAATAAATTCATTTCATGCAAAAAAGTAATTTGTTCCGGGTTTGCGAAAAATGGCCTTCTGAATTTTTTGGATTCTCGAAATTTAGATGAATTGAAAATATCAAATAACTTATCTATTTTGTCAATAATTTCAGCGGTATTAATAGCTGTTGAAGATACAGCACCGTGACTAGCTAGAGTATAAATACCAGCTGCAACTGTTGCACTTATCGTTTGAGCAGCAAGCCTCACCCTCATCTTTTGGAAATTGTTGGGAAAAATGTGCTCATCTGTCAATTTGGGAGCCATTCGAAATGAATTATTTTTCTCCCATAAATAAAAGTTCACAACGTCTTTCCAATTTGCTTTTTTGTTGTCAACAGCAATATCGTACTTCATGAAATTTCGCCAGAATGATTTTAAAAGATGAGGACTATTTTTAATTGTTTGCCACACGCACTGACACTGAACACCCTTTACTTCGTCAATTGATGGTAATGAACGACTGATAACAATCCAACTCCAGCTCACCTTTAAAAATACGTGCGAAAAAAATGTAAACAATCCCCTCTACAACCAACCTAAGTAATTAGTATGACCATCTGCTGTGAATTATATTACCTAAAAAGTGCTGGCAATAAAACTTAAAATCGTAAAATATGGTAATTAACGAAGTCGTAGCAAGGCAAAAGGGTTGAATTTCGTGATAGAGAATGAAACATTTCTTTTTCATGTCCATAACAAAGACCATTTAATCAATAACCAATGGGAAAAACTACAAAATTTGTTTTTTATTACCAATTCTACGAAAGCAAAGCTGGTTACCTGATCAACCTGCATGGTTGAGAGAAAATACTAATATACTGACATCACTTCAGGTCGCCTTTAAAAATGCTTTATGAAAAAACCCACAATCGTTTGTCGTACGCAGCAAGCCCCATGTAGTGGTACAGGCAAAATGTGTTGTGTACCCTCCCAGCAAACATTTTTCTTCAGTAAAAGTGAAGAATCACTTTACATTCAGTAAAAATGAAGAACATGCCTTCATTTAACATTCATTTATATGAACCAAATCTGGTTTCAGATTAAAACGAATATTGGCATTCGATTTTCATTCACATAAGTGAACAAAAATGATTATGAGCAAGCTATCTCAAAAAAAAATATATCTCGCACTACATCCTCAGAATTCAAATTTAAAACGACATTCAAATTTCCTTCACTTAAATGAATAAAAGTGACCATGCACAAGATCGTAAAGAAAAAGATCGAGTGTTATTTTTGTGCAAGACAAAACTTGTTTTTGGGCAAATGGATAGTGTGAACGGGACCTGGAAATGAAACATTATAGAAATTAGATGCGTCAGTTCGATTTAGTGCTTGCAACGAACGGTGGTCCCCGCTCGCGAAAATAAAAGGATTGAAAAGGATAAAAAATATAGAAACACCAGCAATAAAAAAATCTGTGAGCAAAAGCAGTACTCAGACAAAAAAATCTGCACGGGCTCTAACAACCGTAGTTGCCCTATGAAGTAAGTTAAGAAACAAAAATTATAAGCTCATATTAACTAAATTTTTTTTTAAGATGCATTTCACGCCACCTACAACCTTCCGGAGGATTTTTTCGAACAAGCAGCGATGAGGCACCTTTAATACGCCAACGAACGGCTCAAGCCAAAAAAAAACATAAAATATTTATAAACAAAGAAGCTATAATGTGTTGCAAGTACGGTAATAAATATTTAATTTGAGACTATAAATGATTTTTCTTAATGTTTTGAAGCTATGTAATTCCGATATGCGAAACTGAGATCTTACTGGTATTATTATGTTTTTTAACTAATTGAGTTTAAGACATAATTAAATTTTGTTTCAGAGATCTCAGAAAATGACTTCATTTATGAATCTTAAATGATTCATAAATGATTGGAGAAACATTCACTATCACTAATCATTTATGAATCTTTATGATGATTTAAAAATGATTCACTCAATATTCACTTAAGTGAAGATGTATCGTGACATTTTGCATGAAACTTTTCTATAAGTAAACATGCTTACATTCATTTTAGTGAATGTTTCTCCAATCATTTATGAATCATTTAAAAGATTCATAAATGAAGGCCCATTTCTCAGGAAAAAGGATTCAAATTGAATCATAAATGAATTCATATCTGAATGTTTTCTTCATTTAACTGAATCATTTATGATTCATTTCTGAAGAAAAATGTTTGCTGGGCTTTTTTTCTCAAGCAGTCGTTGTATGCAGGTAAAAAGTATTCTTTCGACCTGCTTCCACTTCCCAGCAAACATTTTTCTTCAGAAATGAATCATAAATGATTCAGTTAAATGAAGAAAACATTCAGATATGAATTCATTTATGATTCAATTTGAATCCTTTTTCCTGAGAAATGGGCCTTCATTTATGAATCTTTTAAATGATTCATAAATGATTGGAGAAACATTCACTAAAATTAATGCAAGCATGTTTACTTATAGAAAAGTATCATGCAAAATGTCACGATACATCTTAAGTGAATATTGACTGAATCATTTTTAAATCATCATAAAGATTCATAAATGATTGGGGAAACATTCACTAAAATGAATGCTTATATTCAGTTTTTTTTTGGCTTGAGCCGCTCGTTGGCGTATTGAATGTGCCTCATCGCTGCTTACTCGAAAAAATCCTGCGGAAGGTTGTAGTTGGCGTGAAATGCATCTTTAAAAAAAAATAAGAAATTTAGTTAATATGAGCTTATAATTTTTGTTTTTTAACTTACTTCGTAGGGCAACTACGGTTGTTAGAGCCCGTGCAGATTTTTTGGTCTGAGGACCCCTCCAAGAAAATGCTTTTGCTCGCAGATGTTTTTATTGCTGGTGTTTCAATATTTTTTATACTTTTCAATCCTTTTATTTTCGCGACTGGGTACCACCGTTCGTTGCAAGCAATTAATCGAACTGACGCATCTAATTTTTATGTTTTCTTTGTTTTATTTCCAGGCCCCGTTATCACTATCCATCCATTTGCCCAAAAACAAGTTTTCTCTTGCACAAAAATAACCCTCGATCTTTTTCTTTACGATCTTGTGCACCGTCACTTTTATTCATTTAAGTGAAGGAAATTTGAATGTCGTTTTAAATTTGAATTCTGAAAATGTAGTGCGAGATATTTCTTTTGGAGATAGCTTGCTCATAATCATTTTTGTTCACTTATATGAATGAAAATCGAATGTCAATATTCGTTTTAATCTGCAACCAGATTTGGTTCAGATAAATGAATGTTAATTGAAGGCATGTTCTTCAGTTTTACTGAATGTAAAGTGATTCTTCACTTTTACTGAAGAAAAATGTTTGCTGGGTTATTGTAAGATTTTTTCTGCATTTTGCTTTGTGGTAGTACGAAATGCATATGTAGAGAGAGTGTCCCTACTCATTAATGGATATACTCTGCCCTATAGTTACTTGCTTCATTGACATCGCCTTTTTTGTGTATCGGATACACAATAGCATCTCTAAAAGATTGTGGTATATCTCCTATTTGGAACATATGGTTAAATAAATCGAGCATATACGTACGAAGGTTGAGTGGCGCATTTTTGTAGAACTCATTTGAGATGCGATCGGGTCCTGGTGCTTTTTTAATTGGTTACGAGCGGTTACGAGGGCGGTTACGAGCTCTCCCATTGTTATATCCTGCTCAAGCACTGCATCCATTATTAGAGGTTCTGCATATTGAAAAGCGTAATATGTTGGGTTCTGGTTCAGTAAAATTTTAAAACAGTCGGCTAGTTTCGCGGCATTTAAGTGTATACCACAGATCAATTTAGAACCTTTTAGTTGCTTTATTTTATCCCAAAGACTTTTACTATTCCTTGTTGTTGCTAGGTCTAATGCTGCCGATATAAAGTATTCTTTGCGCTTGTGCTCGCATAGATTTTTATAATTTCTATTAGCTATTAAATAATGCTTCGTGAGTGTTTCATTGGGGTCATGCGAGCGTTTTATTTTTCTTAGAAGTGTAAGGGACTGATTTCTTGCTATATAGCACTCCTGGTCAAACCACTTCTGTCGGTAGTTCTGTTTTTTAGTTGCATTGTTTGTCTGTGCTACAGTTTTAATGCAATTATTTAATAAATTTATCTTTTCTTCGGCGGTCGCTTGATTGATAAAGGTTGCGCAAGCGTTCTGCAATTCGTTTGATAACTTTGCTTCATACAACAACTTATCTTTTTCCTTCCAAACCAGTTTTGGAGGCAAACTGAGCTCACAGTGATCCTTAATATCGTTGATAAGCTTAAAATCAACCACAATTGGCATATGGTCGGAGAACGTCCTGGTTCCAACGCGAAAAGAGGAGATTTGATATTTTAATTCAGGTGATACTGCGCAGATATCAATAACTGATTTGCCCGGACCTCATATGAAGGTGAATTCCCCATCTTTATCATCCTTACAACATCCGTTTAAAATTAATAAATCATATGACTGGCACATTTCTAATATTTTGCGACCATTTCGGTTTATTGTTTTGTCTTTTGATTTACGTGTTTCAGGCTTTACCATCTGTGTTGTACAAACAGTACTTATTATTTGGTATTCGCTTATTCGAGCATTGACATCTCCGATCAGTAAAACATTGTTTAAATCGACGCTATTAAGGAATTCATTAAACTGCTATAAAGCAGACCTAACCGCCATCCAAGAACTGCGATGGAATGGACCAGGAAAGAAGAAGATGAAAGACTGCGATATTTACTATGGCGACTGCTATCGGCAACAAAAACAGCGCTTATTTGGATGTGGATTCGTCGTTGGAGGCAGACTTAGGCAAGAATTTCGCTGCCTCCAATATGTACTTGCAAACGCGCCACTGACAGCTCATCGAATTCTCGAATCATCGAATCATCTGCATAAATGCAAGTAGTTGAACCGATTTTTTTTGAAAAATGTTACCTCTGATGTTGGCTTGTGAGTTCCGTATAATTGCTGCAAGAATGATGTTGAAGAAGTTTCATCATAGCGCGTCACCTTCTCTTAAACCTTTTTCGACATCAAAGGGTTCCGAGTGTTTTCTTCTCAATTTGACGGAGCAGCGTGATTTCTCGATCGTTATCTTGCACAGACAGACGAACTTGGCAGGGATGCCGATATTTGACATGGCTTTGTATAATTCGTCCCTACATGCGCTCTCATAGGCGTCCTTGAAATCGATAAAGAGGTGGTGTGTATCGATCTGGGAATTTTTGGGCGATGGTTGACTATCCGGGCCTAAAACCGCTCTGATATGGGCCGATCAGTGAAAGATTTTACGCGTTCACACAGTAAAGCAACAAGATCTTTATACACAACGTTCAGAAGGATCAGTCCTCTATAATTGGCGCAGTTCAGAGTATCTCCCTTCTTGTGGATGGGGCAAACGATGCCGAGGTTCCAATAATCGGGCATACTTTCTTATGAAAAAAATGTGGCAGATTAGTTGGTGCATGGTCCTTACCAAGTTATCTGCTGACACTTTAAACCTCTCGGTCGGTGGGGCATCTACTCCAGAAGGATTTGAATATTGCTATCCATACCTCGTTTTGGTCGGGTGGGCGGAAATTTTGACTTCGTTCTTCGTTCGGATTGAATGGTTCGTACTGACTGGACAGTGAAACTTCGATCGTTTTCGCCGATTAACAGTCAGCAGAGCAAATTGTCAGCACCGACTGTGAACATTGTGAACTAATTCCCAACGAAGTAATTCCACAATGCATGCAAACAGTGGGATTTGTATGTGGGACATGTAGCCCTCGCAATCTCTCTGCTTGGGGTCATTGTTGAATTTGGAGGAGGTACTAAATGGTTACCAGGCGAGTAGAATGACATCAAATGACATTTTTCATACAGTTTGCCAATAACCCCAAGTCCAAAAGTCCTCTCAAAACATTTTATGTAGATTAGGAAATAATTTAAGCAAAACCTTATATGCCAGCCACGAGCCCTCAGGCAACTCACGTACCTATCAAACAATCCGTGTCCTTTTTGCAACAATTATGAAAGTCTCACGATAGTAGGCGTACTAGTTCAAAATCTCAATGTGAGATGAGTTCCTCTACGGTGGAGCTTCGGAACAGGATCCCTAAGATACATGCTCTGCTCATTCATATTTAATTCTTGTTGTTGCCAAAAATTAAACAAGCACACACGCACCCTTCAGGACTGGATTTCCACTCCCTTTGCGACATTCGCTTAATTGCATTTCGTGCCGATTGAGAAATTTTTGCATAAAGGACGCAAAAGATGGACTGCGGCAATCTCCACCCACGCACTGACACACGCTCTGGCCAGCCCTGTCGGTGTACACTTCAGTGAACAGCAAAAGAATATCCTTTGTCCAGGGGGCGACCATATATACATGTCCACATACATACAGACTTGGAAGGTAGCAATTATACGAACGTCCTCACATACCGAATTTGAATAGTAAATCATTTAATTCAGCCAGACGTCCTTAATTGTGATCCTGGACACGTTTTAGTTTGGCAGTTTTTCGTCCTTGTTCTTGTGCTTTTTTTGTTGTTGTTCGCCATCTTTGTCTATACAAAGAGAAAGAGGAAACTGTTGACCACCACCCTAGCCCCCCATACACATTCTGCACATAACATATTAACAGTTACCAGTTACTATTTATCCTGGACATTGATCATTAGTGTGTACAAGGGATTGTGCCCGGTCGGTTTGTCGACCGGCCATCCCTCATTATTATTTGGACATTCGTTGTTGGTTTTCTATTAATTCATTGTTCTGTTTGTATGTGCCGTTGTGTGGGTGGGTGCGGTATCACCTTTCGTTGGGATGCTGCGGGGGATTAAACCTGCACACAAGCAATGCATCCAATTTGCAGACGAACACATGCTTAGCTACGTTTGTGCACAAAAGTTCCACTCATGCATGAGTCTAATTTAGTTGGTAAAACGTGAATGGCTATAGGTATCGCCCCATGGAAACGTGCGGTTTCCAGATCGAACTTATTTGGTAATGAGCGGTCGATGGTCCTTCTTAAAGAAGATTTATCCTTCAGTTGCGTTTGCATTGGTATTTTCTACAAAAAATAAATAAATATGGCGGGAATGAAGTGCGGTAATCTTTTGTTTCGTTAGTAGGTATGCAGGGTTATCGACTTAGGTGTGGGTATTGAACTTTTAATACTCTTAATGAGGGTCTAGGTAGGAATGACATAGTAGTTCATGTGAATATTTTTGATATGGCCTGCGTTCGAAATTGCAAGGATAAGGCATAAACTTGCGATCTGCGAGAGCATTGTCCAATTTTTGGGTGGATGTTCCTTATTTTACATGCACTCATCGACACTCCGTGTTGACTACAATTAGAGTTGATGTCATTACATTATCCAATTTTTAAAGTTAT
The DNA here is from genome assembly GCA_949372485.1 of Cheilosia soror. NCBI lineage: Eukaryota > Metazoa > Arthropoda > Insecta > Diptera > Syrphidae > Cheilosia > Cheilosia soror. The sequence goes on from OX443561.1 coordinate 122,115,028, forward strand.
TAAGATGGAATTGCTGCTAACGGATGTAGATTGCGTGACTTTCGGTGGACTTGTGGGTCCACAATGTCTCTGAACACTTGTTTTATGTACATATTCGTATATCTGGCTGCACTTCATTTTCTGGAGCAAGCACTTTCTTGTTGCGGCTAAATTCAGAGTTCGACTGTTTAAAGAGAAGACGCTGCGAACCGCTCTAAAAAATAAACTATGTGATGGACTGGTTCGCACACGTCGAGTAGGTATCTATCCAGTCTACTAAGTCCATCTAAGTGCTTTACTACGCCAACCATCTACGACAGGCGCCAACTACCAGCGTATAGCGACATCACCCAACAAGTGTCCGAAATCACTGAAGGTTACAAGCAACCCCAGATAAAGAGCCAATGGTATCGATGAATTGATTGTAAAAAAGCTCTGCTCTATACGAGCATATAGGAACGAACATCGAGCCAGAAGGGAAAGGAGGCAAACCTAGTCACTGAAGATCTGTATAGATGCTTGTAAGCAGAACTTCCATCAGCAGCTGCTAAAATAACATAATGCTAGAGTGACAGCGCAAAAGTTAACCCACGTCCAGTCAATGAAGAACTGTTAAGAAGAATTTGGCTTAGCTATAACAGAAGTAAAGAGAAACAAGTTCGCCTAGTAGGCGGAGCTCTTCAAATAGGTACATAGAGGATGTTCTAGGCGCCAGTGTGGCCAACATGCGCCACTGTGGTCTCCGGCAATGCACATCGAGCATTAGGCTAGGCATCTTTTTTATAGGTGCTAAATCAAACCTTTGAAAGAACGATCAAACTTCAAGTTGAGGTCCACCACCTTTTCTTCATCGCCATCATCATCCAGCCGCATGTGACATCATTCATATCGTTAAGAGCTCCATATGGTGATGGCCAAGTTAGGAATCCCAGCAAAACGAATCAAAATGTGCCGCCGAAAGTAGGTACCAACTTGGTGGAGAGCAATTTGGAAGTAGGTGACAGCTCTAGCGAAATATTTCAAGGATATCTGCAAGGAGATGCACTGTGAATTTTTAAATCAAGTTCTGAAGCATTAATTAAATTCATTTGACACTTCTTTTTAAATGTCATGCTGGGGGCTGAAACCAGATTTGTAATGGCAGTAGGTACCTACGCCTCGACATATTTTCATAAAACATCCAAGATAGGCCTAGAAGCAACTGAAAAAGAAACAATCACTCACTTGACCTACGCGCCTGCCCGGCACTAGCTATAGGACCAGACAGAGATCTCTGAGAAAACCCTTCTTCGAATCCCACGAGGATGTCTCGAAGAGGAGCATTAAAGAACTGATAACCTTTCTGAATTCCACAGGCTGAATCTAAACTCTTCACTTCGACAAACTTAAACAACCAGGTCAAATGAGTTGTGTGGTAACAAAACAGCACTTAGTGCTACATACTGGGGTTTTTTTTAAACCGCCACCTACCTAACTATGTACCTAGACCTAGAAGCGTCCTGCCAAAAAATATAGTTTAAGCCCATCGTCGACTTTCAAACCAAAGCCAGTATAATGACCTGAAATGGCAGACATTGTAAATAACCCAACACCATACCTACTCACTTTACAGAACTTCCATCACAAACCCTCAAATTCCACCCCTTAAAAATGAAAAAAAAAATCTCTTCTCAAAAATATGCAAATGAATTTTTAAATATGGCTGCCTGTACATCCAACGCCGATTGGCCCATAAAATATACAACCCGGCAATGTGTGTCTACGTGTTGTCCAAAAAAAATAGCATCACATGCTAAAAAATGTAAATTTCCACCCTTTTCCTCGTTTAGACCAACACAGAGCTACCCTGAAAGCGTAGCCACTTATGCTCAAACACATCCACATAAATTCAAATGGGAATAATAGAGACGAAATCACATCCCCATAGGTATGTAATAATCATAATTTTGATATCCTTTTTATCCCTTGTCCTCAGCGATGATACACAAAGAATGAAATGTCTGGAAGACCCCCGCAACTCGTTTCCCCGCATGTGGGACAAAAAGCAGGGTTAACTGCAAACATGCGCATTATGCAGATGAATGCGATAAAAAGAAAAGAGGGATGACCATAAAAAAGGGTGTAAAAGCAAGCACACGAAATTCGGGGGTTGATTAGATTGGTGGTTGGAATTGTTACACTTTTACTGTTGCTATTTTTCAGTTTTCTTATGATTCTCACGTATGCAAAATACATACCTACTCTGCTGAAATGGTAACAGTTTTAATGCTTCGTGCATATAGTAATGCCATCTACTTAGCAAAGAAACAAACCATGACGATTTTTCTTTCCGCCATCTCATGGTATTAATTCGAACTTAAGGCGAAACAAGATGCTGGTGAAGAGATATGATAGTTCCGAAAATCCATACACCAACCATGATTTAATTTTGATGCCATTGTGAGTGACATTCGTATTCACAATGGTGATTGGAAAAAACAAACAAAATATTTTGCGGAAAACTGTTAAATAAATTTAAGTTTAATTCTGCGTTGCTTTAGGAAATTATTTTTCTAAATAGTGAGAGCCTCCATTAACTCATAAAATGAGCTCAATTGGGTTTGACAGAGGTAACTTTTATCAAACCATGTGTGTGTGTCATCATTTTATGCCTCAAAACTAATATAGACACAAGCGGCCTATCTGTCTAGCAGTGTTTTTGTTAAGTAGTGGAAATTCAGTAGTAGAAACATAACCTGAGGCAGGTACTTAATAATAACTAAATATTATTATGTAGTAGATAATATAATTATTTTTAAACTTTACACTAAATATTTTGTGGTCACAATGAGTTATTGTAGGTATATTGCAAATTTCTACATAAATCACCAAATTTGAGTTCAGGGCTTCTGGAATGGCAGTTTAACCCCAAACTTTACAAGCTGTAATATTAAGATCACTAGGGCATGTGCAGTTAATGAACATATAAGCCACATAAGGACACCAAATCAGGCGATTCGCATTTCACTCTCTTTAAAGTTCGCCGGAGAGTTCATTTGAGTATCCCATTCGATGCAGGTTTCGTGTGAAATTGATTGCAGTCGCGGATGAGTGTCGATGGAAGAATTGCCAGTATTTTGCCAAAAGTGACGAGAAAAAACAAAAGGCGAACATCTAGATTCTAAGGGATGATCATTTCAGAATGGAACATAGCGGAACATAGTTGCAAATGACTTTACCGATAGAAAGTTAAGGTATGAGATTGGCAATGGAGTTAAGTATACTACATCGTTACCGCGGGAGTACCATAAGGCTCTTTTCTCTTGGACCTCTCCTGTGGAATATAATGTATGACGGAGTCCACGCGACTAATGCTGTCTCAAGGGGTTAAACTGATCGGTTTTGCTGATGATATCGCCGTGGTAACGGTGAACAAACACATCCACGAGCTGGAGACCGCCATATACGGATGAAGCAGTTGCCGGAATCAAAAAATGGTTGCAGTCTGCCGGTTCAGAACTAGCTGACCTCAAGACCGAGGCTGTCTTGATAACGCCGAAAGTCTGTGGAATTTGCAAATTTCGGGGTTGGGAACCAAACAATTAGGTCTAAGGAGTCTCTAATGTAGGTACCTAGGAGTAACTTAAAACGCACATCCAGTACGCCGGCAGGAAAGCCTCACAGATGCAAGCAGCTCTTTCCCGGATGCTGGTCGCAAACATCAGTGGACCTAGATATACAAGGAGGTATATCAATCGGAGTGGTCAGCTCAATACTTCTATACGCTTCACCGGTCCCCGGGCGGGGCGGGGCTCAAAAAGCAAAGCAAACAAGGAGAAAGCCCTCGTCATCATACATGCTCTCAAGAGGACTCGAAAGCAGCCTGTTTTATATCGGACATTTCCCATCGACATTCTTGCCAATGAAAAGCAAAGGATCTACCTTAGGCAAACAGCAAACTGGCAAGAGGTCCCTAAAAGTAAGGTCAACGAAGAAAAGAGGGAAACACTATAGCCACTATAGCAAGCCAGAATGGATACCACGGCAAAAGGCAGATGGATCCACAAACTGATCCCCAACATCGAGGTCTAGACAAAAAGAAAAACGGGGACTGCAACTTCCACCTTAAATAAATAAATAGGTGGCGCAACAGGCGGGTGACACCCAAGGCCTAGCTTCTCGCAACCATTCGTTTTGTGTGAGTTTTTATTTTTGGGACGAATGGAAGGGACCTACAATTTTTATGCCGAGTCCGAACGGCTGAATTGAGAAGCTTTTTCATGACAGTCATACTCTCGGATGTTTGTCAGACGTTCGCGAGAGGTGGCGCCAGGGCCGGACCAACCATATGTGCAAGATGTGCAAATGCACAGGGCGCCAAGTTCTGGGGGCGCATTGCAAGATAAAATTAATTTTTCTTCAGCCTACTGTCCACGTAGCTGCGCTTCATACGCACGATTTTCGTCATTTGCAGATTGTTGTACGCTTGCTTGCAGATTGCATATAAACCAACGAAGCTCTGTCCACGGAGCGGCAAAGTCGCATGTGCGACTAAGAAATGAAGCGCAGCTACGCGGACAGTAACAGTAAGCCTAAGAAAAATTAATTTTATCTTGCGCGAACTAAAACTGTCATTTGCATTTTAAACAAAAAGCTTGTTAAAAAAATTTCAAAATAACAACATCCACCACACCTGTGCTCAATTATTTCTTGCACATTAACACACATTACTTGCAATGTTGCAACTTCAGGGAGAATCTAACTCAAAATATCGCAAAATAAAAAATCCCACTAAACCTATATGTACATGTTCATTTCTTACCTACCTTATCTCAAAAATTCCACCCAGTTCGTGTAAATATATTTCTTGCACATCCACTTACATTTTACAAAAAAACCTAGTTCAAAAATCTCAAAACAAAAAAGTTCCACCCCGTATGTGCAGGTTTTATTTCTTGCACAGTCACTCGCAAAATTTTCATAGGAAAATATTTCAAACAAAAAAATTCATTCTAGGGAATTGTTTGTGTAGAACGTGCAGGTTTTTGATTCTGCACATATAGATGGGATTTATCATCTACGAAAAAGAGTAACAAATTTCTCTTACTACAAGTAGCTTTGCATATGAATTATGAAAATTTAGTATTCTCTTCTCTTCCACTTCAGACTCTCAGCAGCGTTGCCATGTTGACTGCTTTCCAGTCAGATCTGACTGGATTAATATGCGTTTAGCTGGAACATTTTAAAATCCAGGCAGCTTTTTTTTTAGCTAGATACGAATTTTGTTTGACTGTTTTTAAATGTTTCGTGTAATTTCTTTTCTATAAGTATACATTTTTAAATTAAAAGTGGCAATAGAAAAAAAATAAAAAGAAGACCAAATATTGCTTGAATCTAATTTTTTTAAAGTTCATTTATGAGTTAATACATTTTGTATACTCACTTTCATTACATTTGTAACGTCAGGAAGGAGTCAACGGATTTGATCTGGATCAAATTCCGAATAAATACTGCCATGTCCGTCTGTCTCTCTTTCTGTTGAAAACACGATGGCGTCCAAACAAATCGACGTGGGCGAATGAAATTTTGTGAGATGACTTATTTTTACGGTCGTCAGGTTGGTATTGAAAATGCTCAATATCGGTAAAGTAGTTTGGTTACCTCCCACTCCCATACAAAGCCAACATTAGATACCTCAATAAAAAAACGAATTGTAAGTCTACTTCCTGAGTGATGTAAAAAAGACTTATGTATGCATGTGTGCATATATGAAAAAAGGGCGCTTTCTATAAATCTTGCACAGGGCGCTAGTTTGGCTGGGGCCGGGCCTGGGTGGCGCAGTAGAAAAAAACTTTAAGATGTAATTTTGGTTTTTCCGGGGATCGAACCTGGGATCCCTCGCACAGTAGTCCAGCACACTAACCACTGCGCTACTGCGCCCTTCCACCTTACGCAGTTCTTATATCGGGGCACGGCGGCTATCGGAAATATGTACCTCCGCAGATTTGTTCACGATAGCTCACCATTTTGTCTCGAATGCCCAGACGAAGAAGAAGATACGGAACACGCAATGTTCTATTGTAGTCGCTTTGCAGGGGGAAGAGCAAAGCTCCGTGTGCATTCGGCCTTAGAAATGGCGGACCCATAAGATTTAGCATGAGTTGCTAAGCAGCCCTGAGAAATGTTTTCAATTTTAAAGATTTTTATTCTCATCGTTTACATTATATAATTTTACCCGCAAAGCAAAGTGTATATCTGGAGGAGGTTGTATAGAAATTTTAGATTTAAAACATTTTTACGTCCAAAATTATATCGGCGCAGTATTTTTTTGTACCTCCTTTTCAACGCCTGGGGGCGGATCACTTTTTATGGCGGATTCGTATTTTTGTATTTCCAAAAACGATAGCTCTTTAGGTGACGGATTGCTGGCGGATTTATTGCGGATAAAAAATTAACTAAAATCTTGAGTCGGGAAAAAGCTGTCAAACTTTTGGGAAAATAAATGGAAAAATGGAAGTCTAATTGAAAAAAAGAAAACTGGAAAGCACTGTTCGCATTTGAGAATAAACAACAGCTAAGACGGTCGAAATCGAAGTATCGCTTTCAATACGATCCGCCGCGCATTTGGGAATAACCCCCATGCCCTCTATAGCGACTTGACTCTCGTTATTACCGCATTGATTGCGTCCACGGTAGATCTTGATAGGGCGATCGATTCGATTGCCCTTTTCTGTCGGCAGTATGACAAGTCTTTGACATTTCCAAGGCTCAGGAAATACGCCCTCCTGTAGACACGCGTTAAACATTTCAGAGGATAAGTGGGGCCGTGCTTTGATTGCGATATTTAGGGCTCTATTTGAAAAGCCATACAGTCCTGAAGCCTTATTATTGCGTATCTTCTTACATGCTTCGAATAATTCTTCGAGTGTAATGATGGGTATAGGCTCTATCTCGTGAACACTTGGATTGCTCAGGCCCCTATTTTCTTGGCGAGGCAATAGAGTCTCAACTATTTGCCGCAACAATACTGGGCACATTGGCGATTGCATACGGGGACCTTTTAGCCTCATCGATACGATTTTGCAAGTTTTACCCCAGACGTCTTTATTAAGTTCTTCGCAAAGGTTCTTAAAACAAAGACGCTTACTAGATATAATTGCCTTTTAAAACGGGTTCTTGCTTCTGGATGTGCATTGCGTGCGAATTGCAATTGGTGGTCATCGTCGTATCTACTCCGAGAGCGCTGCGCGCTGGTAAATTCTTCGCGTTCACTGATCTGAGTTCCGCGATTTCGAGTGTCCATGAATATACTGGATGCATTACACGCGTTGACTATACTAGCCATGATACTTGGGTATGGGTTACGAATTCCCCTGCATTTCTGGCTTCAGTTTCTTGGGCCGCTTCACAGTGATTAATATTTAGCTGTACCTACATAATATTTTCATATTTTTTTTTGCAAAAGTCTACCGCTTTTTTGTATTTGGGACATCTACTACCGGTTGGGTTATATGTCCAGAACCAGATTCAACATTATTTGCTACACAAAGCTAGCATTTTGGACTGGCCTTGCAGTCCTTCATTTTGTAGCCATTTTCTCCGCACCTAACGCACAGGTCCGTTCGGTCATTAGGGGTTTTGCATGCTCTCGCGAAGTATCCGAATTCGAAGTATCTAAAGCAATGGTTGCTCTCATGTAAATAGTCCTAAAGGTGCTTCGACCCAAAAACCGAAGTAACCTGAAAACGCCCAACTCCATTTTGTTCTCTAGAGACACTACGTGAGTAAGGCATAGACCTTCGCCCTTTATAGATTCAGTTTAACAGTGTTTTTCAAATTTTATTATTTAATTTATTAACTTACTAAATTTCTTTATATATAGAAATGTATATAACATACACATTAACATTGAAAATAATTTTATTTATATTAACCTAACCTAAATAAACATTTTAACAGAATTTTGTTTAAGTAAAATACTTGTTTTTCTACGCTAACTTGTTCTCCCACAAAAAAAAAGAGGGTTAAACAAATTCATAGCAAAATCTTTACAAAAATATTTTAAGTAGCGTTTTGTTTTCTTTTACAGTACATTTTTTTCTATTTTAATTTTACACTTATTTACTAAACAAAAAATATTCTAAAGGTATTATAGTTAACATTGAATACTATCAGTGTTTTAGTTATCTCTTTCCAACTATTTTTTGTTTTTTTCTTTTTCTACATTTTTTGTCTCGTGTCTTTAATTTTGTTTAAGTCTAAATGTGTATGTTTTTTTGTTTGTTTAATACCTAACATAAACTAAATAGTCGAAGGGACTAAGTATATATTACATTGGTTGTGCTAAGGCAAGTTAAACATTTAACTTAATTTTTTTGTTGATTCGACCTTTGAAAGTGTCCTTTTTCGTCCTGAATGAATGAGTAAAGCGTAAATGAGAATGACGAAGGGGCGTGTGTTACTTTTTGTTAAAGAACCACACTTTACTTTAAGATTCTTAACAGTGACCTTATACGCAAACTAAGGAAGGAATAAATAATTTTAAATCATAAACTATAAATATTTCCATTAGTTTTTTCCGTTGGCACTTTTGAGGGGGAGGCCTTCTTCTTGTTCAAGTTCGCCCTTGCGATTCCTTTCTGGTGGGTTATTCCATGGTTGCAATACACCAGTGCCCATTATTAGATAGACTATAGCGCCTGAAATGTATGTGATTCCGAGCACCCAGAAGACAATTTGCCATTGATGGTAGGTTTTCTAAAAACAAAATGCACACATTTCATTAGTACATGAATGGGAATTTTAAAAATCATCAGTTAAGACTTACGTTTTTGTAGGTTAAGGCACCAACCATCCACGTAGAGAGGAAACCACCGAACGAGGAAAGAGTGTTGGCCAGTCCAAAGATGGTACCACTGAAATTTGGTGCAATGTCGAGACCGTTTCCTAGGTAACCAGCTGTTACAGCACCATGCACAAAGAGCGCCATTGTAAAGTTTACCACAGACCAAGCAGCCACATCACCGAGGAAGACTTGGGCGATCATAAAAAGTCCGGGCACAGTGAGAGCTGGAATAGAGAATAGGAATTCGTTTGTTATTGGACACGAAGATCAAGAAGACACTAGGTATAAGAAAAATGCCTTTATAGCTATAGTTTCGCCTAGGGGGACTCGACTTGAAACAGAAGTAGGTACACCAAGGCGCGAAGAACTAGTAAATTCTTTGGATAACAGTAACGGACAGACTTGGAAGGAGTTCGTGAAATAACTATCCATTGCCTTAGACAAATAAAGTGGTATAGTTACTGAAGAAGTAAAATCTGATGAGAAGGACGACTTAGACAGATTCAACGAGCACTTCTCTAAAGAAGGGCACTGATAATGACCGATCCATCTAGAAATAGTTCCGGCTTCCACTTTGCACGCGGTTAGATTTGATCGCCAATGTCTGCGAATTTTTCTACGACCATATTGATAATTGATAGTTGCTTAAGTAGATATGTACTGAATTATATTAGAATCGCTGGCCGTTTTGCAATATGACGTATAATGTATATCGCTTGGGATGATCTTTGGAAAACACAAATTACATCTTAAGGTTATTTCCACTGCCCGCACTAATGTCGCCTCTCACGAACGTCTGACAAACCTCCGACAATACTACTCAAGGTTCTTACTTCGGCCGTTCGGACTGGGCATAACATTTAAAGCCCCTTCCATTCGTCCCATGGTTGGAAGAAGCTATGCATAGAGACCTATATGCGGACTTATTGCGCTAATATTTTTATTTTATCGCTTCTGACTTTTGTGAAACGCAACGTCACGCTTTAATGTATGGCTTGCGTTGTCTTCGAGTCGCTGCAATTTTCCCAGCTCAAGAGGGTACATTCCCAGACCGCCTAAGCTGGGAACAGAACAAACCAACATTTGCCAAAGATTCACTTGTATGGTACACAAGAAATGGATGCAAAACAAACGGAGGAGTTGAAGCCGGAGTAAAAGGTCCTCACTCGCACTAAAAAATCCCTATACGCTAGTATGGATACAAGCAGTTCCGTATTTCAGGCCGAAATACACATGCAATAGAGCTTTGCATTCGAGAGAATCTAAAAAGGGCTATAACAAATAAGAACATTTACATTCTCTCTGATAGCAGAGCAGGGCAGCTCTATACTTGCAATAACCGCACCTGGTCTGGGACTGCCTTCAAATCTTGCAAATACTGGCCACCATAAACAAAGTGCACCTGATATGGTTGCCTGGGCACAGTGGATATGCCAGGGCAACGAAAATGCAGACGAATTAGCCAAAAAAGGATCCGCATCCCAATTCATAATGCCAAACCAAAACGGCCTACGAATTAACACAGATAAAAAGTTGTGTGAAAACTTGGCTAGAAAAAAAGAAGCTCCATTTCTGGATGTATACCGAAGGAAGCAAGCAAACCAAAAGCTTCTACACTTCCTACTTAAAAGTCACGCTATCGCAAGTTATCTTATAAATTCACTTGGAAGTTAAATTGGGATATATCATTGAATGGAAGCCACTATAACGTTTTCGATTAAATTTGTCGTGAAGTTAGACGTGGTCTACGAATAAAATACTTATATAAACATCATCAGATGTTTAGTTTGTCGTTCCTTTACTTTTACGTAGCAAAAATGGAAAAGACTGTCACAATGGGTGTGGTGCGGATAAATTGGCATAGCGACATATCTCCGCCCGGTATACTTTTCGAGCGGAATTATATCGCTTTTTTCTGGCGCAGTTATGTCGTTTTGAAAACGTCATTATCTCCGCGCGAAAGCTATGTCGCATTTAAAACGACATATCTCCGCCGAACTAAGAACAACTTACGAAAACGTTAGGGAACGTTTTTGTAGTAACTATGAAAAATGACACCTGCATTTTGTTTTTCCATAAAATGCGTATGTGAGTATGAATCCAAGTACGGCTTCTGATACCATTTGTTTCTCATATCGCAGAAAATCAAAAGACAAATGCAAATAGTCGTTCGTTACACGCGTTTAAAATCAAATTTCAAATCATCAGTCAATTTTCAGGCGATTGACAGTTGTTTCAATTCTTACCTACTCAAAGTAATTTGTGAAGTAAAACTGGTAAGATTCTCAGTGGAGACGAGGAAGAAGAAAAAGGTGACAAAGATGATTAGGTAACTGTTCCAAAATTAAGTTCAAGTCCATATTTATTGTTCTGAATAATTGTTTTTCAAGAGACTTTTCGTAATTTTGTTTTCAAAACAAATTCTAAATGACGTATGCTGTGCTGTGCAAGGTATATTGGTATTAGTGAGAATGTGTGTAAATCTCGAAAAATATCGAGATCTGCAAAAAGTGATCCGAATCGAAAAAAAGATTGATTTGTTTGCCAATGGAACAAGAAAAGTGATCTTGATAAAAAAATTGGCATTAGCTACCAAGATAGACAAATCAGTTGAAATATTCAATAATTTTCAATGATCCGCTTGTCCCATTATGTGGGTCGCGGGTGTAGGTTGCGCAAGTGGACCCTCGATCCTCCTCTATCGACTCTAGATCATCAAAGACAATCCCCATACGGGTAGAGGAGAGATTATAAACTTGGTCTAACCATCTCATCCTTACAGTCTACCTATAGGACGCCTGCCTGATGGTACGGATTCCATATAGCACGTCGTGGGATCCTGGTTGGTACACGCGTTTAACATGACCAAACCACCGAAGCATGGACCAATCCGTCCAGAGAAGTAGCTACTCGACATTGAGTTCCTCACGGATTCTGTTATTTCTAATGCGATCTCTACGGGTCACACTAGCAATACAACGGAGAAATCTCAATATTGAAATATTATGTGACAGTAATTTGACACTTCATCATCATCGTGAACTTGCTTGTGCAACTCATTGTCAAAAGTTTTGTCATCATCGTCATCAGAGTAGATTAGGTAGATATATTCTCAAATGATTCGCAGCAAATTGGGCATTTCTCAAAACTACTTGTACATAGATGATACAATCGTAACTTTAATCGTGTAACTTTAAAATAGAGACTTACCAAAAGTAGTAAACACCTTTCTGGTTGCAGTCGTTGACAGTGTACCCTTATGCCTCAAAGAATCAGCCAAATACGATGAACTAACCGCCATTATGTATTTACCCAAATACGGAAGTGACGAATAAAGTCCGTTCTGTAATGAAAATAATAAAATTCAAATAATATGTACATTCGATTTGTAATTTATTAAAATATTATCTAACGCGTCATAGTGTACAACCTGCCACCTGTCCACTTGACATTCAATCGCCTCCAAGGTAGGGGTCAAACTCAAATGCAAAAAAGCAATTATACATACATCCAAGTAAATTATTCTATCTAAACGTCAAACGACAGTATGGGAGGCACATAATCAATTAAATATTGCTGTACCACCAGAGGACATTCGATTGAATTTAATTCTTAGGAAACACTTTAATTAAAACAAATGAACGGTACTGGTGGCTTGAAGGCTTGTCTGTTGCACATGCGGGCGTTAGATAAATTAATCTGTCCACTTGCATTTAGAATTTTCTTAAGAAATTCCAAAGTCAAATTGATTGGCTTTAATCTGTATAGCAAAATGAATAAGGTCTGGGTGACTTACATTTTTAATGTCGAAATGCAAAATGTCATTCATGTACGTTGGCAGCTGATTGATCACAGTAAAGAATCCGAATACGGACAGGCCGTGCGTAATGATAATGGCCCAGACAGCGGATGATGACAAAAGCTGACGCCATGGCACATAACTAGGACGTTTCTTTGATGTTGATGATCCTATGGCATCTTCAATTTCACGTCGCTCTTCGGGTGAGATTCTCGGATGTGTGGCGGGTGTATCGAAAACGAAGAGGAACCAACAAATTGACCATATAAGTCCAACGGCACCTGGAATTTTGAAAAGAGTTATTAAAAGGCTGTTAAGTTGATATTTTTAAATATAATTTTTTCTAGTCTATTAGTAGTAGGATTCAGACAAAATTATTAGAAAGCAACTAAATTTGGAGAACTATTTTAGCTAGCTCTATATGAATATCGTTAACTTGTATTGTTTTAACGCCTACATAAAGCTTATACTTCCTAGCTGTCTACAATCGCGTCCTAAAAAAAATTGTTTCACTGGCTAACAACGATAAATGATATTTTTCCATTAACAATTAGCAATTGTGACCTACAAAATTTAAGACGAGCGTTAAAAGCGATTATAATTGGTATGTAAAGCTCATACGGCGGTACTAATAATCATTTTTAGTGTCCAGGCTAAATTTTTCGAAGTCCTAATGGCGAAAATTTCAATATAAAATTATGCACTGTGAACGTCAAAAGTTGAAAATTAAAAATGATAAGGGCCTTACCAATAATCATTTTTAATCTTCAACTTGACGGTCACAATAGATAATTGTATATGGAAATTTTCGCCATTGTGACTTCGTAAAACTTAGCCTGGACACTAAAAGTTATTATTATTAGTACCGCGTCATGGCTACACAACTATTAACTAACTAAAAATAGTCCACAATCAGAGATGGATTGACTTAATTTCAAATCAGTGCTAAGTATAAGTCACACGCAGTTAAGACATTTACTAAATAAATCATTCGATGATTGATTCCATAAAACTGACGGCAGGCGTCAAGATAAAGACAGAAATATAATTAGCCCGTTTGCACTTTGGATTTGGATAGCTATAAACGCTTTGACTCTGTATAGACAAAAAGAGAGTCATTTAATTAATTATTTGCAATGATCAAAGGAAAAAGTAGGTGGTTTATCACGCTGCCGTTACAGGTTACACCCATTAATCATAAGTCGATCGTGTTCAATGGACTGTATTATTATCTGTTGAAATGACCTCGCATAAATTAATAAATTGCAATTTCTGTAATGGAGGAAGGAACCCATAAAAATAGCTAATGGAGTTGGGAATTTTATTTACTAAAAGCGTGCTTCACATGAGGCTGTTTGTTCCAAGGCGCCATTTAAGTGATCTGTATAGGTATTGAATGTCATAATTCTTAGAAAAGTTGAATGCGATGATTATGATATTAAAGGCTTACCCACATTGGACTTGAACATGACATATCGGAATTAAAAATGCAAGCAACTAACTTTCTGTCAAATTCATTGTTTTCACATTCGATTTTTGCGACAGGGGCCCCTATTGTGAGTGTCGATAGTTAATCGTTGATCAACAACAAATATCGAATGATATTCGAATAATATTTGTCGATGTGACAGTCGCTTGTAGACGATTACAAGTGTCTGGTCGATGCTTTTTCTTGAAAGTGAAAAATGTTTTGCGTACGAATAGCTTAAATCAATCGACGCAATCGACAATTGTCGTGACGATCGCTGATCGACAATCACAATAAGGGCCTGGGATATGCCCAAAACACACGTGCAGAATTCACTCTGCAGCAAAATTAGAATACACATGTTCTTATGTAGTGATTCAAATGTAAATTCTGCAACATGTTTCTATTTCTAAATCCACTGCATAGCAACGCAGTGAATTAGATTAAATAGACTTGGCAGCATCGAATTTTTAAATTCAGCTACTGATGCATACGAGAAAAAGAGAGACGGGAATTATTTTTCGTCTGTGTTCCACTCTCGTACATATTTTCCCAACATTGACAGCAATCGATGCAAATTGAATTCTGCACATCTGTTTCATCTGCAGTACTGCTTGCAGTAAAGCGTTCAGAATTTCTGTACATGTGTTTTGGGCATAAAATACTTATTTTTTTCTCATTTTATTCCTGTCAGGTGATATAGGCTTCAGTCAGTGTGACCATGTTAATGGTTCATTAGTTTTCGCCTGCATTTTCGTCAGTATTGTTTTTTTTTAATTTACAATTACAATCAGAATTACAATACTGAAATAAGTAATAATTTGTAATAATAATGTAATAATTTAGACGTCAAAACTCCAAATGTGTACAAGTATATTCAAAGATAAAACTAGGCAAAGCATTTTAGACCAGCAGTACACACTTGGAGCTAAATTTTAGCAGCGTTCTCTTCGTATTAACAGAAATCCCTCCACCTCTTTTTTAGCTCACATAATAAGCTACACATTTTTGTAAACTTAATTCTGACAGATCAAGACAAAAATATTTGATTTCGATTCGCATTAACCATTACATAATTTGAATATAGAATATTAACTTCAAAAAACCATTGAGAAAAAACACTCATATTTCTAGCTTAGTTTAATTTCAGCTCGAACTATATGTTAGGCTTACATCTGTAGAACTTCAGCTCAAAATATATAAATCAAACAAACGACTTTGTGTAGAGTTTTCAGGTGACAACACATTTGGTTGAATTTATGTTAGGTGGGGAAAAAACATTTAAAACATCTCGAATGACAAACTGTTCTTATATATGGCGTATTTTTTTGGGAAGTGAGTATAACAAAACGAAAAGTGACATTTGCATGAAAGAAGTTCCTAATTCGTTATTGATACTTTTTACGATTGAGGTAGAATATAATGCGCAACATAGAAAAGTAACAAAAACAACAATATTATTGTTTAAATAATAATCGACCTTTCTACTGCTTTCAGTTAAAATACGCAACCAATTCCAATAGATTTCTAAATCGTCCACGAAAACATATTTCAGCTTGACATGAGGTCTCTAAATCTATTACAATTCACCAACCAGTGTGGCACATAAGCAATGTTGTAACCTTGATCTTTAAATTATTAACAAATATTTTATATTTTTGTGTATCTAACCTATTGGCGTTATTTTACTTAATGTTTGTGTAAATTGTTTAAAATTGTCACACAAAATAATGTACCTATCTGTGACATATTCATAAATTTTCCGCCTTTCAAGGGTGTAAATTCGCCTTGATCTTATTGAAATATGTTGATTGACTAACAAGTAAAGCTAGACAGTACCTAGCCAAATAGCCATTTTTTATGGAGCCGAATATTTCCATTAAAACTTTATAAGGTACCTAGATGAAGATTTTGTATGTACATATTTATATGCGTTCTTGTTCTAGGCGCTTGTGACCAATCCTACGTGCAAAGTAAGGGATTTTGGAGGATTTCCTATGATAAGTGAGGGTGCGAAGGTAACGTTGTTTAGAAGTGAGTATAGGCAACTGTTTAACAGCATCTCTTGCCATAACTATTTATTTCGTTAACACTATTGATCATCAACTAGGTATGTCACCGTGTATGTCAAAATAATTATATTTGGGTTAATTATTTGAAGTTGATAAAAAAAAAAAAAATAGGTGGCGCAACAGGCAGGTAGACACCCAAGGCCTAGCTTCTCGCAACTATTCGTTTTGTGTGAGTTTCTATTTTTGGGACGAATGGAAGGGACCTACAATTTTATGCCGAGTCCGAACGGCTGAATTCAGAAACTTTTTTCATGACAGTCATACTCTCGCGGATGTTTGTCAGACGATCGTGGCGCAGTAGAAAGAACTTTAAGATGTAATTTGTGTTTTTCCGGGGATCGAACCTGGGATCCCTCGCACAGTAGTCCAGCACACTTACCAGTGCGCTACTGCGCCCAGTTGATGGTGAGTGTTTTAAACTAGTGAGCGAAAGAAAAACCTGAAGGTTGAACTGCGCCATTTCTCGCGAATGTCTGACAAACATCCGAGAGCCTTTAGGATTATGCTTAAAATATTTTAGGACCCTTTCCATTCGTCCCAAAAATAGAAACACATAATGAATGGTTGTGAGATACCTTCTACTTAGTCCTATGATTCTATGATCTATGGACTTGTTGCGCCAACTATTTATTTATTTTGATACGTAGGTAACGCATACGGCTTCCTATTTTATTGTCCGTTAAAGAACACCTTGAGAGACTTTGAGGAATGAGGTATGTTCAATCTTCTAAAGGCATTAGTTTGATAATTCATTGAATTTGGATTGGATTTTATTTACAAAATAAAGTTGACGGTAGGTATATTTATTTTCTGTGACATTTATACCCACAGCGTACTCTATGTCAAATTTTAGCTAGGATTTCAGCATATGCTGTAAATGCTACTATTTCCATAGCCTCCGCAAAGAGACAAAACATTTTAACCAGCTGCATAGCAGAGTTGAAGGTGTGATGATGTGGGGGGCCGTTTCGCATTATGGCACCTTCAAAATTTAATTAATTTTAATTTAATTTAATTTAATTAATTCTAATTCTGCATTGTCTTGCAATAGTATATTAAAAGAGGCCCTTTTAGGACCTCTGCCGTAGATCTAGTAACATGATATTGCGATAATACATACAGTTGGTAAAACTAATATGTATAAGTATATAGAGCCAAAATATGGAGAGCTATTAAGCTGACCAGTGGCCTACCCCCCGGATTTGAATATCATCGAAAATGTTTGGGGATTGTTCTCTAGCATGCTCGCTTTTGGGACCAGTGGACAATAGAAAACCGACCTTATGGGGTGTGCTAGTCAAATGGCGCCGGAGTGTAAGTTTCAACAAATAAAATAAAATAGCTAGCAGAGTGTTTTATTTTTAACCGAAACGGAAATCTCCTCAAGTACAATTTGTTGCTCTGCGAATAAATTTCGTTTTTGAGTGCAAATTTGCATCCGTGATATAAACACAACCAATTAACCGAACAATTTGCTTAAGGTTAATCGTTTGGCATTGTTGCGCTCAATACTCCATTAAATTTTCCAATATTTTCTTTTTCATTCATAAACAAAGTTCCCCAATGAAATGGCATGAAAAAGCGAATGTCTCTACCCGTCTGAATGTTGTTTTAGCTAGCTTTATCTGTTATACAGTTAGCGTTTATTTTCCTATGAATCACGGCTCACACTCATCCTATCTATACACTAGTTACTAGTGCGCTCTAGATTGTTTAAATAATTGTCTCGTCACGTCTCGTTGCGGGGATTGTTATCACATCACTATGTATACATACTAGCGAATGGAACGTGATTTTACAATTCAATTAGTAAATAATTTCCTAGAAAATATGCAACTGTCTGTACTTACCGGTCAAATAGAAGACACTAGCCCAGCCAAACGACGAAATGAAGAATCCACAAACTGGCATAGTTACCGCAGCACCCAGGGATGAAGCTATTTAAAAAAAAGTTCATAATAAATCAACCTATATTAATTTAAAGCTTAAAAAGAACTTACCCATCATGTTGGACATGAATTTGGAGCGATCTAGTGGTGGAATCCACACGGCTGCAACTGGGTGAATAGCTGGCCATGACGCACCTGTTGGGAGTAAAACAAATTTAAATAACCTTCAAAATCCTACAACGCCACCGAGCCCTTACCCAGCATAAAACCAAGAACAACTCGCACAATGATCAACGCCACATAGTCTATGTGCGCTGCAAGTGGTGTCACCATGGTCAACAAACTCGCCCACAGCATAGAATGACCGAACACCCTTCGTCCACCAATTAGTTCAGCCAATCGTCCGCCAGGCAGTTCTGTCAAAATGTAGCCCCAGAAAAAGCTACCCAGTACAAAGTTCCGTTGATATGAATCCCAAGCGAATTTTTCCTCTTCAACTTCGATGACATCCACATTCGACGCAGGAGTTGTTGTTATGTTTGTACTGTTGTCGCCATTGAGAATGTCTATAGTGACATTTGGCTTGACCATTGCCACAATGGCAATCGTTAGATTCACTCGCAGGGCATAGTTGAGCATGAAGCCCAATATTGTCATGATGTTCAATACTTGGCGACATGATAGTAGATCTGAAATTGAAAGAAACAATAGTAATTAATTATAAAATGCACATTTTGATAGATAAATTAACATTAAACGAAGATCATCTGTCAAGTTGACAGGTTATCAACATCTCTGGATGACAACTGTAATGCAGGTGATGATAGATTGATTTTGTCTAATTAGAGTGTCATTAATGGACATTTTTTATGACAATCATAGACCAGTCAAGCTATATAATTACGTCAATTAGTGTTTACCAATATGTTTAAAAATTTCAAAATAAATATAGTTTTTATGTTATTTGTATACATTTTGTTACTGATAACGAATTGTACTGTTACTGAAGATGTACACGCTATGAATTTGTATTCCGCTATGTGCCTTTTCAGCTCGAATAAATCGATCTCGCTTTAAAATCGTCCGACAATTCACAATGAACCGTCGAACGTTAGATGAGTTTTTTTAGGTATAGAGAAAGACTACTATAAGAATGAACAAGTAGCTACATCTAAGACCAACAATGAGAGCAAATGAGAGGCATTGGGTCTTGTCTTGGTCATTATCATCATCATTGTCATTGTCGTATATTCGGGCAAGTTAACAAACTTTAAACTTTGGTAAGCGTCGCGTGTGCAAAACAATAGTTTTGTCTGTACCTACTTAATTAATTTTGACAGAAAGAAAAAACACAGCGAAGGCGACTCCGTTCTGGCTTGCACCAACCCCTAATGAATCGTATACGTTGTATCTTGAAATGCATTCGCGTATTTGTCAAATCGTGACAGAAATTAAGACAGGTAACGAGATGACACTGATGAGAGTGGGCATACAAATAATTCCCCTTTGATCTTGAATACATACCTATAATGTAACTATAAAATGATGTCTCCTGTCAACAACTTTTTAACTGTCTATCAAAGACAATTCCAATAAAGAAAAACAATTACAATCTATCTGTCAGCATAATTTCATTGAAGTGCTTTTACATTGAACTAAATTTCAACCAAATTTCAAGTAACATATACGAAATTCCGTTATCCCGCACTGAATGACTTATACTAATTTAACTCCAGACATGTCTTATCATTTCCATCAAACAAAAAAATCAACAAACCTTCAAGATTACCGGAAACTTACTAAACTAGTTTTCGCGTCCTTCACCAGTTCAGAAACCTTTTAATGAGAAATTTACAGTCGCCATTATTGTCATTTGGAATTAGCATTTAGACTCCCAACGCATAGTGTAATACCAGACGAATATTTCAGCTAAATTCCCTGACATTGCGTTGAAACTACGTCGCAAATATCCCAAATGAGACTAAACACAAACGCGTACGCGTTTTGGCAGCCTTATTGATTCACCCACTATAGTGACAGTGACCTTCACAAATCGACTACACCATGTGATTTCTCCGCAAAAAAATTTCCTCAGAGACAACTCGTGTTTTTATTCGTATCAAAAGCTAAAATGTTATATTTTTTTAAAAAATGTTGAAACTTTGCCAAATTTTGTTATTGAATTAAATTTTCGAAAACCACACCTCCACAATTTTACAGCCCATGCCTGAAACGTAGATCTACGTCACTATGCGATAAAAATAGTTTTGGCATTTTTATCTTGGAGGCAAAAGAGTCTATGTAGGTACATATTTGCGAATGTATTTATAAATGTTTTAAGTAGCAACAACATTTTAAAGATTCCAATTTAAATAGCTATTTTTGTTATTGTTGCTTTTAGTTGCAGTGATTAAACGTTTTGGAATTGCGCTTTATTTGTAAGTATGATCATTTTGAAATAAGGTCTCAACCTCCAAGTGAACCATGTGAAACAAAAACTTGGCAGAAACTTGACACAACGATCAAATTTTGATTCATGATCGCAGTTGAATATAGATTCGATTCAATGCAGTTCATTCAAACAGTTTTCAATGAAACAGTTTTTTTTTAATTCCGATCACGATCAATAATAATTTGAACGAAGGCATTTTTGTATTACTTTTGATCGATCAGTCGATTGATATTTGATTTCGAATCTCAAGATCAATATTTTATATTCAGCTACATTTTTGACATTTCTGTTGAAAAGAAAAGTTCATTAAACTCACAAATTGATTGATTTCTCTAATTTTAAGCTCTTGTGAAACAATTTTTTTTTTTTTTTGAGTTAAAATACTCAAATCTATGCGAAACGATCTAGTTTATAAAGTTTGACAGCGTGCAGCCGTCGCGTCGGTCGCGTCGAATGTCTTAATTTGTATTGGCTTACATTGATTACGTGAATAGTTTTTCAGGTGAGGTTTATCACAAACCAGTAAGAATAGACCGTCGATTCCTCTCACATAACTGACTCAAAGGAGCGCAATTAACGCCCGCATACTTGAAAAATCCTAGCCCCATGTTATAGCATGGAAAATTATTGCCGCCATTAATTTTGACATTTACACGTTTTCACAGACAGGGTAATTTTTTCCGGGAAGAATCGGGTAGGTGCACGGGAAGTCGGCGGTCTAGTTCTTACTGGTTTGTGACGCTTATGATAAGGGACACACGAAATATCTAGTCAAGAATTTCTTGACTACTAAGTTGACATTTCGATTATGTGACTGATGTTGTAAAAATGACGTTACCGACCAATCTAGTTTTCAAGGAAAATCTATTCCAGTCCAGACACATCTTGTCGACTTATAGCGACTGCAGCATTAAAAGTGTCCTATGGCGGTTTCTTTGTGTCTTCATCTGGGTTTGGTCAGTCAAAATATGGTTTATAAAAATGTCAACCGCAGTTATTATGCGAACTAACGAATTATGGAGAGATCTCTATACAGTCCGACAAGAATGCTGTTAATATTAATTCCTAAGTGCACACTGATCGACTGAAGCGATATCTGTGGCATGAGCCTGATTCAATGCGATCAGCTACACGCGCGAAAAATGTAGTAGACTAATGTCGTTTTCGGTTGGTCGTCCAGAACCGTCCGGAAGCAATCCGAACGCAAGGTATATGAATAGAATGTAATATATTGCGCATCCCGCAATGGCGGCCAATTGTGACTGTGCAATAATCGTATAGAAATAACATGCGCGCGCATGAGATATGGCGGACAATTGTGACTATTCGTATGGAAAAGCATGCCTTTTTGACAGATGCGCAGAACGAAACCAAAATGAGTGCTCGGAATATATTACCTTCTATTCATATACCTTGATCCGAACGCTTCTGAAAGCGTTCGATTGGCACTCAACTGACAGTTCTTCTACTGAAAAGAAGAGAAATTTGCTTCTGGATTTGAATTCAGAATCGCGGAGAGTTCTTCCGGACGACCAACCGAAAACGACATAAGGAAAACCTCAAAAATTGGTACATAGATACATTATTACTTACTATTACTCGAATGCCTGTAGTACCTATAGATCAAAGTATATACAAATACATGGTATGATATTGCCCATGTTTGTTTGCATCTCTCTCTTCAAAGTGACGTTACCAGACGACAAAACATAGGGAACAGATTATATTACACTGAAAACAGCACACAAAACATTATTTGTTTTTAAAAATGAAACTTGCGCACAGAAAATTACCCGTATTTCAATATATTTTCACAGAAACGTCAAAATCCGTTGTCGTCAAGTGACGTACATGCGCAAAACAAACGAAAAATTAATCGTGGAATGTCATACCTTGTAGTGTTGTAGTTTTATATCACGTTTGTAAACCTATCAGACTGACACTTTGACCTGACTGAAGAAATATTAACATTTTTTTTGTTGCTTCTCATGTCAAATTCGTAAATGTCATTTTGGCAAATATCACTGTTGACAAATGTCAAAAGTAATCTCATTAGAAGGAATTATTTTCTAATACAAAATGGCTGCTTGAGTTGTACCTCACATGGCTTTCAAATCAAGTTCACGTACAGGGATATAAAAGAAGCGATATAGTGAATTATGAAAAAATTTAAGGGACCAGTGGCACAAACAACCTATAAATATTATTAAGTAGTTTGTGACAGTGGCACGGCACGGCGATTATTATTAGGGCTGAGTGTGCGCAGTAGTGCAGTGGTTAGTGTGCTGGACTATACTGTGCGAGGGATTCCAGGTTCGATTCCCAGAAAAACACAAATTACATCACCACCTCTCGCGAACGTCTGAAAAACATCCGAGAGTATGACTATCCTGAAAAAGCTTCTCAATTCAGCCGTTCGGATTTGGCATAAAATTGTAGGTCCCTTCCAGTCGTCCCAAAAATAAAAACTCACACAAAACGAATGGTTGCGAGAAGCTAGGCCTAGGGTGTCTACACGCCTGTTGCGTCACCTATTTATTTATTTTATGAGTGTCAATACAATTTGCCTCTGGTATTCACAACTCGAGTAAATTTATTTGCTTAATTCCATCTTTGGAGGTATATTTAATGGAAGCAATGACGAACTATTCTTCATAAAAAAAAGGTCGCCGTTGGCAGTTTCTTCTAATTTGTTTCAAATAAATATAAAAAATATTTTTATTATAAAAAATTGTATGTCAAAAGTAATACTCAAAAATTTATTTTTAGATTTAGAACGTGAAAGGTGTAACCACATTAAACCAGTTTCATGTAAAACTACGTAAAAGTCGCTCCCACCTATTACACAAAGACGTAGTTAAATCCAGTTTAAAGCAAATTTTAGATTTATTTGTTTGTCTTCCGACTTTTAAGTTTGACCTAGGAATACCTACCGCAAAATCGCACAAATCTAATTCCGTTCATAAATCACAGCTTATTACAAAATGACATGAAAACAAAGAAAACTTAACAATTCAATGTTACTGCCATTAAACAATAACAACTTTGTTTACAAACACGATTTCCTAGAATAAAACCCGAGGTACGCTACGCAGTCATTGAGTTGCAAAGCTGAAAAAAAGAGCTGATTTTAGCAAATAAGTGGGAAATTTGTGGCAAGTCCTCTACTCAGAAGTTCAATTCTGAATTCTGAATTATATTTGCATAAATTATTATAGAAACTGTCATAAACAATCAGACATGTTTACAAACATGTTTAGTCTATGTCTGCGAAAAAAAAAAACCAATAGGTAGACGATCTCTAATAGCTGTTGACTTAAAAATAATAAGTCGTAAAAATTTCGCACGTGAGTGATGTAATCGCGTTATTTTCTTGTTGCAATGACGCGCGTACGAAAATGTATCCCATTTTGGGTATATCTGTTGTACTTTTTGCCACACCATCAGACTGAATGAGAACATGTGAATAAACATTGGTATGAAGTGTTTTGTTTTGCCGGTGTTATCTACTAACTGATACATCATAATACTTAGCACCTTTTACTTGATTCAGGTGGCCCCCCTGTAAGGTTTTTTGACATATTCATGGATATTGTTCGTAATTGATTAAGACAAATGTGTTTGCTGCTGACTTAAATATTGAACGTGACGGTCATGTGACATTATTCTTCGATTTATGAATTAATTAATTCTGTGGAGACTTATACTTTGTGACTCATTTAGTCATTAGGAGTATTTTTGGATTAGGTAGGGAGGGGACCCTTTTATAGTCCCAAGCGAGAGTGTGATTTTATTATACGCCGGCTGAAGCTAGAGAGTGGTTATTGGAATAGATGTAAACTGAATGATCTCATGAGTGGTTAATGCGGCGGGCAGACAATTGGCTTTTATTACAATTTAGTCGCCATTTACTGTTTGCAAATCTCTCTTATTTTAGGTCGATGATGTAACAAGCTGTTGGTACACGTGACCAATAATTCAACACGTACTCAAGGAACAAATGCTCACAAAAGTGATAGGACCTTAACAATAATCATTCATTTTTAACCTCCACTTTAAGTAAGTATATTATTGTAGGTCACAATAGATCATTTTATATGGAAAAGTGGCAACTGTGAGCTTGTACTATACTTAACCTGAACAAAATGATTATTTGTAGCGCCGATGGTTCTTTGGCTTTTTTTATATGTATTTCAAGTCAAGTCAAGGAGACCCTCTAAATATCGCCAAGCCAACTACAGAGGTTTCTAACTTCGATCCTATCTGAAGTACTGTATATGACCGATTGAAACCGTGTGTCAACGAACTGAATGGCTCCTACAGGGCTCCAAGTGCTGTTTTACCGGTAAGTTCACAACCGACGAAATATTTACATTACGGGCCGATACCAACCAATTGTTTATCGATTTCAAGGCATTTATGACAGTATTAAGTGAAACACGTTATTTAGAATGTCAACCTTTACATACCTACCAAATCGTCAGGTTGTGCAGAACAAAGACGTCGATCAACTATCGACACTCACAATACTAGCAGTTTATTTTGCGCTAGATTGAAAAATTTCCCAGAAAAGGATATTTCACAAAATGTGCTAGAGAGTACAGCTCTAGTGCAATTGCTGAAATGTCAGTTTTTTTTATAGGTATACGGAATTTAGCATGCCGCTAGTCATCTAGCGGTCAATGGAACGCGACCATTCTTAAATATTTCCTGCAATAATGCAACTGGTTGAGAGATAAGCTTAAATGACGCTGTCAAATTAAACTGACTATCTCTGCTAATTCAAGCCATTTATATTTTTATGTCTACATTTAGTTCTAAATAACTTTCATTTTATTTCATGTGGCTATAATTGGCTAAGATGATATATAAAAATGTCTGGAAACATTTTCTAATTTAAAGAATAGACTAAAATAGAAAAATAAAATAGAAAATATCTCCAGCATAAACCATTTAATAAAATTTCCAAATCAGTATAGTAAATCAATTTTTACGATGTGCTAATGGTGACTTTACGTGGCATTGAACAATATCACTCAATTGGGATTGATCATTAAAAATTAGCATATTATTAAATTCTATGTGAATATCAGCGCTTTGCTATTGTAATAGATGATATCGAGTTCTATTATGAAGCTGTATATAATAAGCGGCAGATTAGGTGTCACGCTTCGTTTGATTTCGAGTTTTATACATAGATAATTATGTTGACCGTGAATTACTCGTGAACACACACGTTTTTTGGTGACTATAACGTTTGGTATTCTTCATCAGAATGAGGAATTCGCTGATTAGTGATTCGCAAAAAAAAAACGTACGATTTCAAATAAATTAACAGCTGTTTACTTAATTTGATAAAACTTATCGCAAGCAAGCGTAGTCAACTCGGAAACGCATTTCATTTAGCAGAAATAATGATTATTCGGAATGTACCCCATATGTGTTCACTTGTAATTGTAAATATGGTACAACCACAACGCTGTTATTAAATTACAAAAAAAAAACACTTGACATACTTTCTGGTTAATTTCAAAGAATACACAACATAGCGACCGCATTTATTGCGAATTTATTTCCTGTGTATCGATGTTAAAACCAAATGTCCGTTATTATGATATATCAACCGCCAATTTGAATATTGTGTACAAGTGACAAGCATTCGCATACTTTCTTCGGACTTTTTGTGAAACGTTATTTTTTTAAATGACAGTTTTTAGTATCGATTTTAAATGTTCGGAAATTGGCAATTAGGAATCATAATGTGAATAATTGGTAGTAATTCAGCTTAAGCCAATACGTGATTATGATAGTACATAATTTCCGGGGAACATTTGAAGCGTTTGACAGAAGTTTTGAGGCTTTTAGCAGAGTTCTGATTTTGAATTTTGCGCCATTTAATAGTACCTACAGTGATGCCAACAGAAATAAAAGATCATAATGTGACAGCTGAGAGTTCGGGGCTAGTAAAAATGGAGCGGTATTCGAAAGAACAACGCATTTTCATTGTTGAGCAATATTTTAAAAATAATGCTATATTCCTAAATTTTCGAAAAAATATGGCCGTCATAGTGATTTCAAACCATCAACTGTGAAGAGAATAATTGAAAAATTCAGGGAGACTGGATCAATTAGTGATCATAAACACTCTGGTTGTCCTTTCACAAGTCGTTCAACAGAAAACATCGAGAATATTGCTGACAGTCCAGTAACATCAATTCGGCACCGCATTCAAGAATTGGACATTTCGAGAACCCTCTACAGCGAATTCTCACGTAAGACTGAAGACTACTGACCACGCAGCGCGAAGAGAGTTCGTGGAATGGATTTTGAAACAACAACAAGCGGATGGTGATTTTTCGATCATAATCATCTTCAGTGATGAGGTTCATTTTCAACTTGATGGCTTCGTTAATCGTCAACATTGTCGCATTTGCGGTTCAGAAAACCCACGAGTAATTGTTGAGAAACAAATACATCCACAAGGCGTGACTGTATGGTGCGGATTTTGGGCTGGAGGCATTATCGGACCATTCTTCTTCGAAAATGCAGCTGGTCCAGGCAGTAAAAATTAATGGTATTCATTGTCTATCATGTCACGATAACGAATACCATTAGTTTTTAGTGCCTAAATTACAAAAAATGGATGTGGCCAACATGTGGTTTCAACAAGACGGTGCGCCACATGGCATACAGCCAGAGAAACAATTCAATTACTGTATGACTCATTTCCTAATCGTGTAATCGTGTAATTTTTTAGATCATAATTGGCCATCCAGATCTTGCGATTTAACGCCTGCCATTGTACCTTTTTCGTTGGGGTTTTTTGAAGTCAAAGGTCTATGCAAACAAGCCCACGACCATCAGCGGCTTGAAAGAGGAAATTGGGAGGTGTATATTTATGAAATGCAGCCACATTTATGCGAAACGGTCATAGAAAATTTCAATAAAAGAGTACGTGCTTGCCATTTATCCAATGTGCTATTCTGGACATAACCCTTTGTATTACTCTATGAATCAATAAAAGATTGAAGCTTTCTAATTAAAAATCTCTTTTTTCTATCAAAATTACATTTTGCGTGACTTATGGGACAGCATTTTTACTTATAGATATTAAAATTTTGAACGCCATAATGTTTCTTCCTTCAACAATTTTAGAGCAGTACCAGTAGCGTCTCTATTGTTTTTAAACACTTTTTCTAAAAGAAATGTATAAAAAAATTATATTTCACTAGCAGTCCTACCTATGACTGTCGCCACATCGATTTTTTTTTTCATTGTCAAAATCAGCAAAACACAATTCAGACACACTGATATTGTTTGATAATCCTGTGGATGGTAGTGCCTCAGTGCCATCTGGTGAGTAAAAAATTTCTGAATATCCACGTTTCAAATAATACGATTTTTATTGACATTCTGGCATGCTGAAGCTGAATTGCTGATTCCATTTATTTTCAAATAAATTGGGAAATCATAATCATCATTTCCAATGGTCCGCTTGTCCATTATGTGGGTCGCGGGTGTAGGTTGCTCAAGTGGACCCTCCATAGCTCTCGATTCTGAGAAATTCCACAAAAATTATTTATATCTTCAATCATTATATACATCCATACCATTAGTATAGCTTGTATAATGAAACAATTTACCAATTCAATTAGCAGATGCAGAGTCATAGTATAGACCTGCACAAATTGCACATGTTATACTGTATGAAAGAACGTTCGCCTTAACTCAGATGCCATTGACCGACAGTAATTCTGACGAACGCGTAGACATATAAAATAAGTTTAATATTAAAATCCGCATCACAACTCTTAAATTGATATTTATTGAGCAGCAGGGGTTAGAGTGTTTCCTGACCGCAGACTACCAGCAATAATAATAAAAATCATCTTGGAGCAGTTGGTCAATGGGTAAAGGGATATCTTGAAGAAGAAAACTGAATACGGGTTTTTATTTTTAGAATTTAGCCCGCAAGTTTACTGGAATTGAAAAACTGGAAATTTGCGAATTTTATTTCTTTCGAGATGTTACTCATTTGTTTTTGGCTTACGAGCAAATATATGGTGAAGCAAGTACGAACTTATTACGTCAGAGTGGTGATTGAATTCGAGAAACTTATTATTACTTTTATCGCATGTGGAATGCTTTTTAATCATTCTTCTTTGTTAAGTGTAGGTATGTTTTTTTCATATTTTACAAACCTTTCCTTATAATTGGTATTTAAATGCATTTTTGTTTGCATTAAAAATGACAGGCAGATTTATCGAGTTTGAAATTACTATAATGCCCATTTTAATAAAGTTTTAATTAAGGCTAGATACTTATAATTGTGCTATTATAGGTATAGACTTTAAAGTCTTAGAAAATGATATCAGTAAATGTAAGGTTAGAAATAAAGGCACGATATGTCCGTAACCTGGAAGGTCATTAGCCCAAACATAATTCTTATTGATGTAATGACAGCCAGTAATAATGCTGGTATCAGAAAATATACTGCCAGATTTTACCATTCATCACTTCAAGTTTTGGCAACGTTCTGGGCTTCACACACTCATTGTTAATGGCATTATTTTGACGAAATCTCATTGGCCGCGTTCAATGTGGTTCAGGTGACAGTTTAACATAGAACTTGGGCAGAAAATCTTGCTTACCAACGAAACTTGCCTAGATTTGCAGGCAAATCGACTAATCAAAGGGCAGATGACTAGCTAAGCAAAAGCGTATTAACTGCTGCCATTATTTTATCAAATACGATAATGAACGGCTTACTTTAGATTTAAAATGAAGACTAAAGCTGTTTTATACATCAAATTGCTTTGCTAACTTTTACGAAATTACAATAGAGAAAATTTCCATATAAAATCATCTATTGTGACCGTGAAAATATTTAAGTTAAAGGCTAAAAATGATTGCTGGTAAGGTCCGGGACTTATTAATATCTAATAATGTTTGACGTTTAATTTAAAAATATGTGATTTTAAATTTAAATTTTATATGGAAAATGTTGCCATTGTGAATTTATAAAATTTAACCTGGAATTACTATACATTATACTAGTCTATATACAGCGCAATATTAAATTAATTTAAGTCAACCTCAGTTACCACAGTTATGTCAAATTTGTGAACGCCTTTCAAGGGGTAGATTCATATGGGAGACTCACCTTCTCGAAACCGGTACATAGAGGCGCGAAGAGCTTGCAAATTGGCTGTTAAAGCAGCCAAAGAACAATCATGGATTGGAATCAGTTCGGCGAGAAATTAGACCGTGATCACAGATCTGCAAAGCAAGATCCGCCGTCTTAGAGGATGCAAGTGAGACATTATTGAAGGAGTCAAATCCAAAGATGGTACACTTCTTCCCAATGAGGATGATATCCACAAGCTGGTAAATCTGCCGGAGTGGATGAAATCCGGCCAGAAATGCTTAAGGCCTTAGGTGAAGAGGGAGTTAAATGGCTCTTTCGTGTCATTAAAGTGGCCTGGGAATGCGGCGAAACTCTCAGTGATTGGCAAAGTGTGGTGATTGTGCCCCTTTTCAAGAAAGTGTATAAAAGGGATTGCTCCAACTACAGGGTTATATGACTTTTAAGTCTCCCCGGAAAAGTGTTTGCAAAGGCGCTGCAGAGCTGTGATCGAGTCACAATTAAGAGATGAGCAGTGCGGTTTTCGTCGCGGTAGAAGCACAACCTTGGGCTTGGGAGTATGCTACATCTGTTGACACATGCTTCCTAGATTTGAAGAAAGCATACGACCGAGTCCTTCGAAGAAAACTCTGGAGTGTATTACAGGAGTATGGAATTGACAGTTCTCTCTTAAGGACCATTCAATATCTTTACACAAACTGTAAAAGCTGTGTTCGGGTAAACGGCGTTAAATCAATATCTTTCACCGTGGGCGTTGGAATTCGGCAGGGGAGCGTCTTGTCTCCTCTCCTTTTCATTCCATTATATGAACTGGATGTTACAGCGCAGTCTTGGCGAAGAACGTTTCGAATTGGGAGATCTGAGGATAGGTCATCCTTGCGTCATCTCAGACTGAATTTCAACAAGCAAGCCATCGAAAATGAATAAATTGTGAATGCCATCTCTGACATTTGGTAGCCAACTTCATGTAAATTGTAAAAAATAGGGAAAATGTATGTAGGTAGCAATATAAGGCAGTTCCTTATACGTATACTTTATGTTTTTGTTTTAAGCACTTGAGTAAATTTTAAATTTCTAATTAATTTTAAAATTTCAAACTCGATATATAGTTGTGATAATTTATGACTTCCAAGAAGTTAAATATCACAAACCACTGATTAAATAGAAATTCAGTGCACCTAAATTGTGAATATATGTGCCAAATGCCCCCTCATTTCTCCTCTTCTTCATAACAAACTCTTAAGGTAAAATCGTAGGGTGGCAGAGTGTATGTGCTTCCCGCACAAGTACATATTCCAAATTCCTATCCGATCCGACTATGCAGACTTTGAATATCTCTTTTCTTAGTTGGCGGTCTATACTCATTAGTAGTTTGTACTGCACTGCAATGCATAAAATATCGACAGAAAGATGAAGAATTTAAAGCAGTAAAGAAACTCTTTAAATAAATTTGCACCAAAGTCCTTTCATTTTTGTCATTTCCAACCATATTTGCACGGTCATTTAACAAACCCTGAGCGCCCATTAATCTCTTTCACCACTGACTGCGCAGATTCCTTTTTTGGCTCGTGTACACCTACCGTTTGTTGTTAAAAAATTAACAATGGCACTGGAGAACCCTAATAGACAGCCCAAACATGCTTACTTATTCCTTTTTTTAAAGCAAAAGATTAATATTTATGTTTATTAAATATTTTAACACTTCTTTTTAACCAGAAATTCCTCGACTTGTGCCTAACCTAAAAGTAAATTTCTTCATCAAAATACGTGCTAAGTGGTCTAACAAACTTAGCCCAAATTAATATGGCCCATAAAAGTGTTTACATTTGCAATTTGACATGAATACAATTTGCGCACTCAAAAAATGCCTCAATAAATCATTTTCATCCATCGCATCGTTTAAAAACAGAATAAAAAACCTTTGGTCAAACAAATCGCGACATTAATATTATACATCTATTAAGAAAACAATTCTATTTTTGGTAAACAAAAATAATAATAATTGTGTCAAGCGATACCACACACTGTGATGGCCATTGGTGATTTTGCAAATTTTGGACAGGGAATTTTTTGTTACAAAATTTTGTTTGTTTCGATTAAAATTCGGTAAGCATGAGTTTCAATGTTAAATCAGCCTAAGCCATTGAAATTTGACTTCTGGGGGGAAGTACATTAGACTCTACGTTCACGTTGTGTGGCGTTAAATTTTTATTATTATAATTTTTTTTTTATTGTAAATTGGGTCATTGAGATCGTAAACACTTGATACTGATACTTAATTTGCAAATTTTTCATTTTTTTTGTCGCTTGTTTTAGTACTGGTTGGACAAGAATTTAAAATTTCATTTTGTAAATGTAAGCCTTCGAAAACCTGTTACGATTTTAATAAATTGTGCTTGAAGAGGCAATGCTTTCTTTCTTTGAAGGAATTACTCAGCAGAGGCCCATGTGATTCGGGTAATTTATGCAGTCGCCAAAAACACGCTCCTTAATAAATAATTTTGTTCTTAAGATCGGCTTAACTTTTTACAATATTCGTACTTTGGACCGTGGTGCATGAATTATAAGCGGGAATTTATTCTTTTGTCAGAGGTTATTGATTATAATGTGAGTCAACATTTTTTTGTGTATAGCAATGATCAAAAATCAGTGATTGATTAATTAAATCTTTTTGGCGATAATTTATGTCAATTGAACATTCGAATATATACATATAGTGAGTGATTATATAGATTTGCGCTCAAGATTTCATTATTATTTTGAGTCAAATACCTTCATTTATAAAACTCGAGAACAGCGATATTCAACTAAAATATTATTCAACTCGTATACATTAAACATGAGTTCATTGTCATTAGAGTGATTTTTTTTTATATTATTTTTATATAATAAATGTTTTCGCCTATTAAATAATTTATTCGATCAATTATGGTGTGAAGTAAAAAATTTCGATACACAATCTCATCCAAAGTACATATTACTCCACGACGTTAATTCGGTTCATTATATTAAGAATTCGACCTCGTCAACGATCCCAACGCTCATTTACAGCTCTTTAGCCAAATCTAATCTACTCGCTGTACATTTCGCAACCAAATCGATGCGCCCAGATTACGCTTAATCGCCACCTGTACTCGAGAGCGTCGAATTTACCATGTGACAAATCCATTTTCGCACTCGTAAAGTTCCAAGAGTACTTGATGATCTCAGCATAAATAAATCTATTGCTCCAGTCCAAACTGTATTTCCCTCATCGTTCTTCCACTCTGACAAAACCACTGCGTAAGCTTTTTCATCTGTCCTATTCTTCTGGACTCTTTCCGAGTAGGTGAAAAACAGCATTTGTCCAGCCCGTCCCTAAAAAATTCGAATCTTCTTCTCCCACCAATTACCGACCCATAGCACTACGGTCCATTCTTTTCTAAGGTCAAGGAAACGCTGATAAATCGGCAGCTTATAAAATATCTTGAATTACGGAAACTCCTCAATGACCGGCAGTACGGTTTTTGTGGCAACAGATCCACTGGGTGATTTGATGACTTAATTTACCTCGCCTGGACTGTCTGCTGTCTCTAAAGCGAAACCCGAATCTACAGCCATTATCCATGAATGGCACTTACATACTGAAAGACGTTTCATTCTCGGTGGACATGGAATGACCATATACACGAAGTCGCCAAAAATGCAGCGAAATGTCTGGGTTTTCTCAAAACGGTGCAAGAAATATGTTAATCCTTCTTTCTTATCTATGGCTACAAACTTGAGTACATTTCCCATATCTGGTCAGGTACGCCGAAAACCATATTGCACCTACGATAGGATCCAAAATCGTGCGTCGTAAGCGTAACTAATCGGAGGCACTAATATCGCGAATTCTATTCATGCGCAGAAAGGTTACGTGTCTCTTGCTGTTTTATCGGTTTTTTAACAAACAGGGTTCATCAATACCTAAATCATTCTTAGTATTTTCATTTTTAGTCGATATTACATGCACATTAATCTCATATTGGGCGCCAGTTTAATAAAGAAGCCCTATGCTATGCAAAGGTGTCTGGTATCTCCAACTCCAAGACGTGCGTATATAAATAAATCACCTCACAGCACAAAATAACATTGGAGGTATTTCCTTACTGTTAAGTTTTAATTGGACTATACTTTTATAAGAGTAGTAGTTTTTGAATGAAGAAAAAAAACATGCACGGAGTTATTTGCGAATCAATATTCTGATTAACTCTATATCAAAAGCATTACAACATTTCCAATGAATAGTGATTTACAATTCTCAATCTTAGTTTAAAAATTATCTATAAAAAAAAACTCTCTATGAAAATAAGTAGCTACTCTGACCCTTAATAAAGTTGACCTTAGAAATTTCATGCAAAATCATTTAACTGGAATTATTGTCAAGAAGAAAATCCCATTTCAAATTGCACCATCAGGATGATTGTACAATTGTACATCTACAGGCTATACTGTTACAAACCGACTTTGACCCATGGTTTCACAGTTAAAAGATCCCCGGCAAATCAGACCCAAAGTCCGCGGGGAGATAATCTGTGAATCAACAATCTCACAACTAATTCCAATGTACAGTATAAAATAAAAATAAATCAAAAAACAAATGTTTAATGCAATTAAATCAACGTTTTCCTGCTTGAGGCGGCTATGACGCAAGCCAGCCAAACCAAAGTAGGGGGCTCGTCGTACTCCACGTAGGCGCGTATATAGATTATAGATACTGCATCTACAAAGTACCTACTTATCTTTGCTGTGGCTCTGCGCACATTTTGTACTACACAGTACACACGTAGATAAGTTTGAATTTCAAGTGGAAAATTGTACTGCCTGTCATTTATTTTCTTCTTAGTATAACTAGGACATCGAGTTCAGACTCAAGAGTGCGCTGTGTTGGCGGCCGGCAGTGGGGTGATCGATTCGTTGCTTGAATATGATTAAACAAATTTTAAATTTTTCCAATGGGCTCGTGTGTGAAGCCAGAGATACTAGTTTTATTTTAGTATCTTGTGCAGCTGAATCCAGTTCGAGCCGCAGGTGCATCAGAGTATCAGACATGTTTTGCATGCAATTACAGGGAAGGAGTGAGAACTGAGTGCCACCACCTTAAGGTGCAGAAGCAGAATTCCTTTACACAACCCACGCTGCAGAGACAACCGCTTCAAATATTTTCAACTTCAGATTCAGAGTAAACAACAATGCAACGTGGGAATAAGTTGCATCATTTTAACATAAATGAATAATTTATAAGAATTGGTTTTATAATTACGCGGTTTGGTCAATCGAATACTTAATTACTCTCAGAAGAGCCAGAGACGTGTGTATAGTATATACCTAGCTGTGAATGGGTCTCAATATTCTGACGTTAAAGTCAATGGCCGGTGTATAGCAAGGCCGGTGTATACTCGTAATTTGAAAATTGATGGACTTGACTTTAACCTCATTAAGATTAACAAAATATTTGTTCCCCGGATTGTATAATGTGAACCATCTCGCTTTGGGTTGAATGAAGTTGTTGCCGAAAGTGATCTTGTGATACGTCTTATCGCAGACAGCAATAGAACAGCGTAGAAATATTTCATTAATAAGAACTTTCCATTGACAATGTGCCTTACTAATAAATCATTTTAACCTTCAGCTTAAATATTTTGTAGGCCACAATATTGATAATTTTATATGGAAAATTTCGCCATTGTGAGTTTGTAATATTTATTTATTAGTATCACAACTTGTAAAGATAATATATTTGTACTTTCATGTGATTCTGTTTGGGTTGTGTTGACACGTAAAAATCAATCAATCGGGTACTTTTTTGCTAACGTAAATTTATTAAAAATTTACTAAGAAACTGTGCGAAAGCGACCACGTACTGAGTAAAATGAAAAAAAATGAGAGAGTAATCCATTTCCCCTCTTTTCATTTTTTTGTAGTTTTCTACTCGCCAAATTTTGACTTACTGAAAAATAAAAAATGAAAACTGACAACTAAGTGACAGCTCAAAAGTTTGACAAATAGAAATGTATTTATATGTTGTAATTGAATTTTCTCCTAAAACATATCAGAGCATTCAAAATGATAAGTTTAATAGGTAGATATTTAGCTTATAAAAATTTCAATTCCAACTTATTTTGTAGATGCTGCCGTCAACGTTTATTTTACGATAATGTCAAAATGACATTTCTTAAACTTTTTGTAAGAAAACCGGTTAGGTAGTTTTCTTGAAATTGGAAAAATTAGCATTTTTCTATGCTGAAAGTACACGAACGAACCTAATATTTCAGTATAATATTATAAACAGCTACAACAAAAGAGTGCAAGGACCAATATACCATGAACGCAGTGTACTTAGATCAAGTCGTTGCGAAAGGATTCGTTTCACTTCCTAACAAATTTTTTAAGCTACCGTCCTACATACTTCTATTTTTCAAAATGTATTTTATGCCTGCATCTGATTTTAAGATTTGTTTTATTCTCACACTTTTCGAATCTCTTTAAAACGTCAAAATACCTAAGCGAAAAGCTAAAAACTATTACTATGCCTACTTATTCTTAGCGATCGCTTATAATACCCAAAATTCGCTTTCTAAAAGTCTAATCTAACTAATCAGATGTCAAGATATTTTCGAGAGTATGTTAAAAAAAAATTGGCACTCAATGAACTGGAAATAGAAATTTTTTTCTTTCCATGAACTTCCATAGTAGAGCGGATAGGTATAGATGACCTTCATAGAACTCATATCTCATATACAGCCGTATCATACTCATACATCTCGTATATGAGACAACTTAAGTCAGGCCAACTCATCCATCAGACATTTCATCCACCATCATTTCCCGGGGTATGGGTGCCTCGCTTCGGTTGCGATTGCGACAAGAAAAGTTTATCATTTTCGAAAATCATCCCGTACGATTAAAGCATTAATCATTTTCCCCAAAAACCTACTTCTGTACAATAATTAAAGTTGGATGTAATATTGGCGATGAAATTGTCCTGAAGTTCAGTTGTCAGATAGATGAGTTGTGCGAGTTTGAAATGACCATGAATAACTTGGCTCTCGATGGGTTGTTATGATACACTTTTTGCTGCTTACAACGGATTTTTCATGCCAAAATATATGGCTCCATGAAGAATTTATATCATGCATTTAATTAAAAAATTATTTCAACTAATGGGAGATGCGTAAATATTTACCAATTCAGACAGCAATTATATCAATAAACGGACCATTTCATTCATTTTATAAATATTTTTTAGGTTAAATACCCAACACCAAAGGTTAACAAAAATTACATAATATACATATCTTAAAATATTCATCTTTTTATATTTTCTTACATGAAAATATGGATTTATTTTATTTTTATTTTTTATTCGATCTGTATGTGAAATACAAAATATTTTTAATAAAAATCATAATTTCTGCGATTTCAGTGTAATTTACTTGAAGCATGCACTTTATGAATGAAGCAGCCTATAAAAATCAAATATTCACCACGAAACCCTCTACGAATTTAAGAATGTCCTCAGGTCTCCTTTACATTCATTTCCCACTATGGATATATAAGTTACCTATGAGCACGTTCAAAATTCTATAGTTTAGTAAGTTTGGCATGGCAGTTCTATATGTTGCTTCTTCATTGGGCTAAACTGGTCACGTGAAAAGTTGTTCCAATAGCCGACAATTCAAGTCAAGAATTTCTCGACCTAATACTAAGTTCTCGTCTATTTCCACGGTATTAATAATCATTTTTAGTGTATCTACAATCTAAAATCTTTTTCGAAGTCACAATGGAACAAATTTCCATATAAAATTGTCCATTGTGACCGCCAAAATATTTAAGTTTAAGAAAAGTTTAAGGAAAGTTTTGTATCATTCAAACGGAATTTAAATGACCTTTCCATTGATGCCAAAATTTACATGAAGTAAGTTTTAAATTATGAGCAGAATTAACTTTAGTTTTGTCGAAATACTTATGCCGGCCACTGTAGTTTTTATTCAACAAATTTCTTTGAATTAGAATTGAAACAAATATCAGTCGCTTGTCTTATTTGGCATGCGCGTGTAACGACTATTTGCATTTTTTGGCTTTTGATTCCCTGCGATATAAGAAACAAATTCTAAAAATTCGTATAAAAATGGTAGGTATCAGAAGGTGGGAAAATAATGTAGCTTTTTTTTCTTCTCAAATGCTTGTACATAGTTGAGTCAGTACGAACTTTTCCTCATACTTGGATACACGCATGCAATTTATGGAAAATAAATCATCTGTCAGTTTTCATTATTATCTACTAAAAAAGCGTTCCGTAACGTTTTCTAAGTTTTTCTCTTTGAGAGAGAATTTATTCCCACCATAGCCATTTTGACAGTATTTTCCATTTTTACTACAAAAGTAAAGGAACACACCTAGTTTGACATTTCGATTCGCACTGACACGACGTAATAAAAAAATAAATAAATACGTGGCGCAACAGGCGGGTAGACACCCTAGGCCTAGCTTCTCGCGACCATTCGATTTGTGTGAGTTTCTATTTTTAGATGAAAGGGACCTACAATTTTATGCCGAGTCCGAACGGCTGAATTGAGAAGCTTTTTCAGGACAGTCATACTTTCGGATGTTTGTCAGAGGTTCGCTAGAGGTGGCGCAGTATAAAAAACCTTAAGGTGTAATTTGTGTTTTTCCGGGGATCGAACCTGGGATCCCTGACACGTTGGTTAAATTCATTCATTTATTTTCTTGTAATAATATTCTATTTAGATATTATATAATTTAAATGCATTTCATAAATTTTGCTGACAGAATTCAATAATTTAAGACAAATTGTCCATTTGAGTCCAGACAATTTAAGTGGACTTAGGATAACAAGATTCTTAAACAACATCCTTTCAGACAAAAGCCCGAAAATTGTTGATGGATTTTTAAACATATAGTCATGTGAAAAATAATAGGGACACATTGCTGTATTTCGTGAAAATACAAAGAACAAGAATATTTTCATTAAGTTTGGAGTAGTGTTTTTATTTTTAAATAGGCTTATGTTATGTTATGATAGCGGTTATCGACATCCCAAAAAAAATATTTAATTTGCGTTTTTTAACCAATTTATGGCAATTGAAACAGAGTTGTGTTTTGAAAAATTTGTATGCAAGTGCCCCTATTATTTTTCACATGACTGTATATCATACCAATATGCGGGACTTCAGATTTAGAAAAATTTGATTCTATATACATTTGCTTCAGTGAATCAAAAAATCACATTTGCGACATTTATGTATTGTGAACCTTTTTATTTACACGCACATTGCTCTATACAAAAATGCCATTCGTTAACCTTATTCATTTCTATTTGAAATATCTATCAGTACTGATTATACTGTCTGCCCTTACAATGACGCATTGACTAATTAAACACGTAATCAGCATTACCCCATATACGATTATAACAAGTCTGACATCCTTTTATTTTGTCTGCATTGTTCCTCTTGTTCCGTGATATTATTTTATTTATTAAAGTTGAATAACTCAAGTCCATTCTTATCAAATGCTCGTGGTTGACATTTGGCAAATAAAATTCGTCACTTCTGAATTACCATATGTGTGTGCTGGTGCTGGGTATCGCATATTTTACTTGTTTAATTACTCACAAAGGTTGGCAACAAGTTGCATGGCAACTGATAATGAAAACACGCGATTTCATCATAAATATTGTGTTTGTTGTCTGGAATTCAATTTGCATCTTAATAGACGTTAAAAGGTGTGGCCTACAGTTCGACAGATTATATCAAATGAATGTCCTTTTTAAACTGACATTCGCATTAAAGACGTGAAGATGATTCCCTAATGCTCCCCCCTATCCTATTCATGCTTCTCAACTGTAGAGGATAGGACAATAGGACATGTCCCCGCCAGTGAAAATATTTCCATGACGATTTCTCTATAATTAAGCATTTCTAAAAATAAACCCTTACTTCGATTGTGATTCAAAGGGATACATTCAATTGGCAAATCACTCTGTGGTTGCGTGATTTATTCAGCATCATCCTTGTCATTGCTGTATCCTTTATCATTGCATTTGCAGCATGAACATGATTATAGTAAGAGGTATATTACATTATATCGTATATACGATATATGGTTTCTGAGAACAATTTAGTTATAGAGAATTTGTGTTTGTCAGCTCTTGATACTTTAGTCCTTAATCCTGTAACTGGCAATTGGTTCAACGACATCGTACCTAATTGCTTATGGTGTCGCCTTGTTTTTCAGCGTAAACACCATTAAGGATGGTGCGCCCGTGCCCTATATAAATACAGCAAACAGTGATTTTACATATTCATACTATGTATGCGAAGTCATGTGTCGGCTGAGTTTAAAAGAAGAGGCGGCTAACTTGACATAATGCCGATATACATAGTTATAATTAAAACAGTAATTACCTGCATGGTGTCAACTCGACTGGCAGGTATTTATTGTTCACAATGGTAACGCTTTAGTAAAAATGCTACACACCCACGAAATTCAACGCATTTATGAACAGTCTCGGCATTGACGTCCCTGACCTCAATTGATATTGAACAAAATTCATACGAATACATAGAGCGTGGACACTTATTTTCGGAATTGAAAAATGGTTTTTCTCGGTGCATTCACCGCGTACTTTGGTGATGTACGGATTAAAAAAAATTTTTTGTATGTGTGTTTATTTAAAAAGAGTTGTGTTTGACTAATACAGAACATTAGCAGAAACAACAATTTAAAAACTACCTCCGTAATATTTTCAAATTGTTCCCTTTCTGTATTCATGGGTCTGATACAAATACCTACCTTACCTATTCGAAAATTGAAAATTGTCATTCGTCCTATGTGGATTTATACAACTGTCACCGAATAAAATTCCGAAAATTGTGATAAAGGAAGTCTATGGGCCTTACCAATAAACATTTTTAATCTTCAACTTAAACATTTTGACGGTCACAATGGATAATTTTATATAGAAATTTTCGCCATTGTGGACACTAAAAATGATTATTAGTTCCGCGGTATAACTTCAAAAACAGGGTGATCTTCGGCAAATTTGTGTATCAACTGTCTTTAAAAACGGTTGTGTGACTATAATAAAATTAATGACCAACAATTTGACAGAACTTAAGCGGACATTCAATACTATTTGACACTAGCTTAGGTAAGCTCACATAGTTATTAATCAAAGTGTCAAATACTTAAATCTTAAATTATTTAATTATAATATATTTTAATTATAAAAAAATTAAGTCTGCTAGGTGAACTTTCAAAACTTAAGCTATAGTATCAGACGATATGTTAAATCAGCAAACGTTTGCTGAAAATTGTGTTCCAATCACAACATATCGCGTAAAAAATTTTTTTTGTCATCAAGTATGAACGATTTGTTGTGATTGGAACACAATTTTCAGCAAACGTTTGCTGATTCAACATATTGTCTGATACTAGCTTTAGAGTTGTTAAAAAAAGGTCATTAATAGGTACTTTTGGCAAAAATTAAGAAAACGAAAATATGCGATATTTAATCTTGAGAACTATAACTTCGAAAACATTTTGACTTCTTACAACTTCAATTAATTTCGGTTTAAGAAAAAATCTTACCTACTTATATCTCAAATACATTACAAATACCAATTACAATTTACACTTCTTTGAATCTTAAAACTGGCCTCCAAGACAGAATGGGAAAGCATAAACTCTTTGCCAAATGTTTCTAACTACTATTTTTAAAATGCAAGGTCTAAATTGATGTCTTATATAAAACCATATACACAAGCAGACAGACGCTCTAGACGATATTTTCAAGTGTTTTATTTATACATTTTGACGTCTACTGCATTATCCAGCGAGAAGACATTCCCCTACACTTATTTCAATTGAATGTGTTCATAACCTATAAACTAACGTGAGTCTTAATCAATTTGTATCAATTGATTCAATAAAAATAAAACACTTCTTGACATTTGCCGCTCCATTGACTATATGTTTCTCGATCTTAATTTAAATAAGACAGCATGATGCCATCAATTTAATTGAGGGCACCATTGATAATAAGTTATTGCATCGAATAATCTGGAAATTCTCTGTGTAGGTAAGTACTTACTGCTTATTTTACTGAGACCCTTCTTTTCTGTGTTAGACATTCCTTATGCACCTGAAAGAAAAGGAAGTTAATTAGATAATTTTAGAGTAGATTTCTAAAATGATAGTATTCTACCCATTAGTAAAAAGTTATCAAAAACATGTAAGACCATAACGCGGCAGTTACGTTAAATTTGTATAAAGTTATCTGACGTCTCCTAATAGAGCTAACTAACTTGGGCACATTTTTGTTTATTAAATCGAGGGGGTTTGTTTGGCATTAACATTATTATTTTATCGAGTTCCTCCTTAGCCCTTAACTACCGTGAAAATGTTACTTGATTCAACTTAATATTTGACATTTGAGCAACTAAGCAAAGTGTCAAATTATGGAATTGGCAGAAATTATACATAAACATTGTTCAAGGTTCAACCCTTAGAAAGACAAAAATTGAGGTTTAGAGAGAAATATTTGCCTAATGTCTACCAAATCAATTTGGCTTAAATTAACCAAGGTATTAAGACCACTCCCAGCCGCTACCTTTTTACAATAAATTAGTGACATAGCGATACTTATGAGCATGACCCCAGTAAGTTTGTTTATTTAGCCATTCCAATTAATTTTATTTTTTATTTCTCGATGTTATTTTGGTATTTATTGGTTCTAGGTGTATCTACTTGTATAAACAGAAACACACCTTACATCGCAAATTTGACACTTTATTATTTTGCAAAATTGTCAGATGTCAAATAGTTTGACAACATTTTGGTAATTCTAAATATTTAATGTGAAGAAACTTGATTGACACACATTTGCAGATAAAAAAAAATGAAAATAAATAGTTGGCGGAACAGGCGTGTAGACACCATCATAGGCCTAGCTTCTCACAACCATTCGTTTGTGTGAGTTTTTATTTTTGGGACGAATTGAAAGGACCTACAATTCTATGCCGAGTCCGAACGGCTTATTGAGAAGCCTTTTCGGGAGAGTTAGTATATACTCGCGGATGTTTGTCAGACGATCGCGAGAAGTGGCGCAGACGAAAAAACCGGGGGCCCTCGCGCAATAGTCCAACATACTAACCAGTGAGCCACTGCAAATAAAAACTGTCAGATATTTAGCAATTTGTCAAACAATCGAATCGTATCTTTAATGATTTGAGTATAGATTTGACCCAGAGTGGACGCCCTGATTTACAGTTTGAGAGCAACGATGAAAATTATTTTACTTTCTGAAATTATAAAGTGATGTAAAATGGCCGACAGTGTGAATGGAAAATTAGAGATGCCGAAAATATCTACAAATATGGAAGATGCTAGTTAAATAAGTACCTTAAAATAAAAGGTGATCAAATAATACCCAACGATGCTGTGTGTACTAATAATTTTTGAACTCCTCTTTCGAATTCACTCACCATGGCAAAAATGTTCATACAAAATTATCTATTGTGACCTACAATAAACTAAATATGAAGGTTTAAAAAAATGATTTTTTGTAAGGCCCATTGAAAGAGTAAATCCATTAGCATAGCAACATGTTCTTCAATGTTTGAGTGCAATAGGATGAACGAAAAGGCGTCTTTCGGAATAAAAGTGCCCCCAATTAAACTTATGTAAAACAAATCGTTTATGTATGGCAACTATAACAAATTTCTTATTTTATTCCTTTCCTTCAGACATCTCGATTTGTTTTCGATCTGCACTCTCTGTAATTAGAATTTTAGATATGCCAACGTTTTATTTGACATCGTTTGTGATTAGTTTTTACGGAATTTAATTGGACTTCAATTAAACGTATTGCGCGGTATTAAAATTATGTTTATGCTCCATTCAGAGTGGAGAAGTTCAGTGTAATTTATTGTCAAACACATACGTGTAATTCAATTTTGTGTTTCACAGTCGATTCACAATAATAAGCCTAAATGGTACAAACAACTTGGCAGCACTTATAAAAATGTTTGTTTTGTAGGATTTAGAATTTTTCTGATTTTCAAAATTAGATGTAATTGACAAATAATCCTCAACTTTAGCGAACAAAGAATTATTTTGTTTAATTAAACTTGTCAAGCAAAAAAAATGCAAATGTACTTGTCAAATCGTTGACAGCTGTATAGTTTGCCTCCTTTCAAAGTTACAAAAAGATACAACTTAAGTGTCTATAATATTGGTAACTTACGTTAATGAAACAGAAATCGACCCTTGAGGAAAATTTGAGGGTAAATCGATACTTAAGTGGTCACTGGTGCAACTGGGCATTACGAAGTCACAATGGCGAAAATTTCCATATAAAATTATGTATTGTAATCATCAAAATATTTAAGTTGAAGGTTAAAAATGATTATTGGTAACTGAGCAAAATTTAACTTGTACACTGAAAACCAGTAACGAACCGCAAAAGAACCCTTCAGCAATCAAACAAATATTTTGAGTTATATGCCGTTGATGAGATAATATATTTTT
This sequence comes from Cheilosia soror, assembly GCA_949372485.1. Lineage (NCBI taxonomy): Eukaryota > Metazoa > Arthropoda > Insecta > Diptera > Syrphidae > Cheilosia > Cheilosia soror. The sequence goes on from OX443561.1 coordinate 122,159,233, forward strand.
TTTAAGAAATTCTTTTTTCAAACTTAAAGTATAACCTATATTAGTAATCAGCCACTTTCAATGCGTCCATCAGCTAAAAATTTACGAAATCTCAGTGGCTAAATTTTTGAAATTTTTCATATGGTATTACCTATTGTGACCTACAATAAATTTAAGGTGGAGGTTAAAAAAAATAATAAGAAACCCCATTGAAAATGGCAAAACTAAACCAAAGCCGCATCAAAAATGGTCGAAAATAACATAAACATCTATGCAACTCTTCGCAGATGTGCGCCAAAAAGCGAATACAAACAAATGCCAAAAGAACATTCTGCAAAGACGAACACGCTGTACCCGAGTTTTGTAAACAAACAATAGCTATGTACATTTTTCTGCTTAATAGACGAATGCCCTAATGATGAATCATTGCAAAATTGTGCGAGAACACAAAAACGAATAAGGCACCCAACGAACATACACCAAAGATAAGACTCGATACAAGCTCACTAAGAGCAAAGCAATTAGGTACCATCATACGTATAGTAATTAAGTTTTCTGCCATTATAAAAACACGATCGTTTCATAGTGCTGCTTGTTTTGCAGAATTGCAGACCTTTTTCGCGCCATAAAATTAAAACATTCTAATTATTATAAACCGCTAAATATGTTGTTGCAGCTGATTTCGAAAATCGTTTTTCATCGCTTCGAGTTCAAGATTTTGAAGGACAAACAATTATTATGCAGATTTTATATTTATCTGCATACGAGTACATGTGCGTGTATGCATCTAATGCTGCACCCGGTTAGCATAGCCTAAGTAGTTTGGCACAGATTTGGAGATTTATTGCCGTTGTGTGAGTGTGGGTTGCTTTTTTCTTATACCTGAAAGAATTATAAGTCAGCCGCTGGCATTTTATATGTACATAAACTGAGCATGTGTACAGAAGGCAAAGTAAATAGATCGCCGAAGCAATTAAATAAACAATCAGGCAGGTGAATACAAAAAATAAAAAAAAAAAACAGCTGCACGTCCATTCAAAATGTAAATAGAGCGGCACTGATCTAACGACAAATGCGACTTACAGTGGATATTGTTATAGTTTATTGTAAGTAGGTATTGTGGGGTTTGTTTTTCGGAAGAAGGGGTGTGTTTTTGAGGTCACCCGAGGGGCTTCCTATGTGTCCTTGAACAACAGTTGGGCGCATTGCTTAACCCGTCTTAAAACTGCTAAGATGAAACTGCAATATATGTAGTTGAAAAACAAAAAGGTACTACACTTTTTGTTTAAATATCTACTAAAAATAAACAAAAAAAAAAAGAAATAAATTGATATGTAACCGAAGGTTTCCTGCAACTAGTAGAGATAGCGCCGAGGACAGGGTTACTCCGCGGCTTTAACACACCCTTTGGATTTTTCAACTGTGGTTCATAACTTCTGAAATGTATGCGTCGTTTTTATAAATTCTCTAAACTCGTGCTTAAAATGTACGGCCTTCGTCAATTGTCGATACGATCAATGCTACCGTATCTAGTCACATATAACCCTTCTTTCGCCATTCATGTTCATGCCTTTTCAAACCATACAAATAATAAAATAATCGCAAAATCATCTATGGCCCCTTTCGGCTACCAATCCGTAGGTTTTTCATAGGTTTCCAGAGTGTGGGAGTCACAAACCCCTAGCGCATCACAGCGGATCTATACATTGATCTATGTGTGGCACGTACAGGTTTCTCCTGTCTTACCGACCCACTAACTTAATCTAACCTAGCTCTTTCGGGAATCATTCGTTTGTGAGTTTTTATTTTAGGCTCAAATGGAAGGGACCAATAATTTTACTCGGAAACAAACTACACAATTGAGAAGGTTTTTCAACAAAGTTCTTGTCAGGTATTTTTTGAATTAAAGAACAACGTTTTTCCTGTATATATTGATTTATACTTGATGCAATTTTTACTCAAAACAACAAAGTATCATACCAGCTATCGGATGCAAAAAAAAAATTATGTATTTACATGTATTTTGTTGCAAAATACTGAGTTTAAATTTTATATATTTTTCAAGAAAAATACACTCCATGTGTCATAGTTGTTGCACATTCTCAGAAAAAAGTTCCAAGTTTCTCATTTAGATGGCGGTAGTTCTGTCGTCTGATTTGATCAGCCAATCAGAATGACACCCAAGCCATAAGGGATAAATGTGTAGTTTGTCAACTGCATTGAGAGGTGTGTTATAAATGAAACAGGTTTGGCGTGAAGTGTGATCGAAATGGAATCAAGGATGCGTGTGTTGATATGTGTGTAAGCAGGTGGGGATTCTTTATTCAAAGTGATTTTTGCTTCATGGGGATTCAAAGTTAATTTTTGCTTCTTGAATAAAAATGAAAATGAGAGAGGGGTCGACAGAAGCACTTTTCAATATATGCTATATTTAATAAATTCTTATTGAAAATGCATTTATTTTCTTAAACAAAATTGCTTAAACTTCATAACAAAAATTATAAATTAATTTAAACGATGAACGTACTCAGATTTTTAGAAATTCTATATATTTTAAGTATAGCAAATTTGTATCTTGAAAAGTGCTTGCCGGTCACACCGTGATCAGGTGTGAAGCAGATAATGGTTTGGTTTGTGTTGGTAGGAAAAGAGACGAAACGGAGAGGGTGAAATGGTGGGTTTGGCTGAAAGAGGTATAATTGAAAGCAAATTGTAGTATGAACCAGCAGTATTGCGCTGTTGCCATTTACAAGGAAAGATTATGCAATTTTGTTTGCGCTGTTGCCATTATCTTACCTACCTTTTATGAGCTATGGTAGGGTAGGTGTTTGGTTTTTCGTATGAAGAGGGGGACAGAGGAAAGAATTTGCAACATTATGAAGATCACCAAAGTAAGTAGCAAAAGCTACACCGGGATTGTGAGAGGGGATGATGCAAGGGGTATTCAAGTGGGGCTTAGTTGGGAAGGAATTGTGGGTTTTGCTAAAGAGAATATTACTGAATGCAAAAATATACATATACCTGTGTACATTCACTCGATAATATGCAGGATCCAATAAAAGGATTTATGTGTATTGGGGGTTTGTTGACTTGTGGGAACGATTTTATTTTCTACCCGCCATTACTTAACCCAATATGTAGTACATTTACTACCTCACCTGCTCCCCTTATACCATTAAAATCTTAAAACTACTCTTTAAAAAACTCAATGGATCACAGAAATACAAAATACATACCTACCTAATGCAAAATATCCGATCTGCATTTTCACATTCTTTCTCTTCACGTTGTTATCCTTTATCATCATCAACCTTGCCATGCTGAAAATACCCTACCACACACACCATCTATATATATATATGCGAAGAATACCTACCCCATCGTTGATTTAATTTTCCCTTGCACATTCAAAGTCATTATACCTATGTAATGTAATCAGGGAGAATGGATTCTTTGTCTTATGCTGATCTACATTTTCCTCTCACTCCAACATTCATTTGGATGCAATTCTCAGCAAGAAAAATAAAACATCCCCCACACACGATCAATAAATGACACAAAACCAGTTTTCATATCCAAGTATTATATAATATCCCACCTAAGTTCCGCCTCCTGAATTGATTTTAAAAGTGAAATGAATGACGAGAGTGGTTTCACACCATGATAAGAGCTTCGCAAATCAAAAATAGATGGCGCTTTGAGTTCCACTTTATGTTCTACAATATGGGTAGAGGCCTCTTAAGAGGCCTCTACCCAGAAATCGAGGAAAAGTGCCAAAAATGGCATTTTGTTTCCCTCCTAGAGAAGTCAATACTGAAGCGATCGAAATGATATTGGATGCATTGGAAAGAACAGAATATGTCCTTTGAAAGCTTTGAAGCATTTTTTTAAAGCGACATCTCGTTTTTCTTTTATTGAAAGAATTCCCAGCTGTGTTTGGGAAAATTGGCATAAAACCGACTTTTTGTTTGCCAACGCATGATATGATAGAGTTCGAAACAGTCTAAGATAACTTGTCCATCTTAAAGGTCATATGCAAAACACAAATGAGTTTAAAATAAATCTTAAAATTTCATCCTGGTTTTAAAAAAAACAGGTGTTTTAAAACAAACAATTTTTTGAATTAATGAACAACGTTTTTCCTGTATATATCGATTTATACTTGATGCAATTTTTACTCAAAACAACAAAGTATCATACCAGCTATCGGATGCAAAAAAAAAATTATGTATTTACATGTATTTTGTTGCAAAATACTGAGTTTAAATTTTATATATTTTTCAAGAAAAATACACTCCATGTGTCATAGTTGTTGCACATTCTCAGAAAAAAGTTCCAAGTTTCTCATTTAGATGGCGGTAGTTTTGTCGTCTGATTTGATTAGCCAATCAGAATGACACCCAAGCTATAAGGGATAAATGTGTAGTTTGTCAACGGCATTAAGAGGTGTGTTATAAATAAAACAGGTTTGGCGTGAAGTGTGATCGAAATGGAATCAAGGATGCGTGTGTTGATATGTGTGTAAGCAGATGGGGATTCTTTATTCAAAGTGATTTTTGCTTCATGGGGATTCAAAGTAATTTTTGCTTCTTGAATAAAAATGAAAATGAGAGAGGGGTCGACAGAAGCACTTTTCAATATGTTGCTATATTTAATAAATTCTTATTGAAAATGCATTTATTTGTTTAAACAAAATTGCTTAAACTTCATAGCAAAAATTAAAAATTAATTTAAACGATGAATGTACTCAGATTTTTAGAAATTCTATATATTTTATGTATAGCAAATTTGTATCTTGAAAAGTGCTTGCCGGTCACACCGTGATCAGGTGTAAAGCAGATAATGGTTTGGTTTGTGTTGGTAGGAAAAGAGACGAAACGGAGAGGGTGAAATGGTGGGTTAGGCTGAAAGAGGTATAATTGAAAGCAAATTGTAGTATGCACCAGCAGCATTGCGCTGTTGCCATTTACAAGGAAAGATTATGCAATTTTGTTTGCGCTGTTGCCATTATCTTACCTTTTATGAGCTATGGTAGGGTAGGTGTTTGGTTTTTTGTATGAAGAGGGGGGCAGAGGAAAGAATTTGCAACATTATGAAGATCACCAAGTAAGTAGAAAAAGCTACACCAGGATTGTGAGAGGGGATGATGCAAGGGGTATTCAAGTAGGGCTTAGTTGGGAAGGAATTGTGGGTTCTGCTAAAGAGAATATTACTGAATGCAAAGTTATACATATACCTGTGTACATTCACTCGATAATTATGCAGGATCCAATAAAAAGATTTATGTAAATTGGGGGTTTGTTGACTTGTGAGAGCGATTTTATTTTTCTACCCGCCATTACCTAACACAATAGTACATTTACTACCTCACCTGCTCCCCTTATACCATTAAAATCTTAAAACTACCCTTACAAAAAACTCAATGGATCACAGAAATACAAAATCCTATTGCAAAGTATCCGATATGCATTTTCACATTCCTTCTCTTCACGTTGTTATCCTTCATCATCATCAACCTTGCCATGCTGAAAATACCCTACCACACACACCATCTATATATATGCGCAGAATACCTACCCCATCGTTGATTTAATTTTCCCTTGCACATTCAAAGTCATTATTATGTAATCAATGGAGAATGGATTCTTTGTCTTATGCTTATCTACATTTTCCTCTCACTCCAACATTCATTTGGATGCAATTCTCAGCAAGAAAAATAAAACATCCCCCACACACGATCAATAAATGACACAAAACCAGTTTTCATATCCAAGTATTATATAATATCCCACTTTTAAAATCAATTCAGGAGGCGTAACTTAGGTGGGATATCATATAATACATACCTGGATATGAAAACTGGTTTTGTGTCATTTATTGATCGTGTGTGGTGTGGGGGGGGATGTTTTATTTTTCTTGCTGAGAATTGCATCCAAATGAATGTTGGAGTGAGAGGAAATGTAGATAAGCATAAGACAAAGAATCCATTCTCCATTGATTACATAATAATGACTTTGAATGTGCAAGGGAAAATTAAATCAAGGATGGGGTAGGTATTCTGCGCATATATATAGATGGTGTGTGTGGTAGGGTATTTTCAGCATGGCAAGGTTGATGATGATGAAGGATAACAACGTGAAGGGAAGGAATGTGAAAATGCAGATCGGATAATTGCAATAGGATTTTGTATTTCTGTGATCCATTGGGTTTTTTTGTAAGGGTAGTTTTAAGATTTTAATGGTATAAGAGGGGAGCAGGTGAGGTAGTAAATGTACTATTGTGTTAGGTAATTGCGGGTAGAAAAATAAAATCGCTCCCACAAGTCAACAAATTCCCAATACACATAAATCTTTTTATTGGATCCTGCATATTATCGAGTGAATGTGCACAGGTATATGTATAAATTTGCATTCAGTAATATTCTCTTTAGCAGAACCCACAATTCCTTCCCAACTAAGCCCCATACTTGAATACCCCTTGCATCATCCCCTCTCACAATCCTGGTGTAGCTTTTGCCACTTATCTTAGTGATCTTCATAATGTTGCAAATTCTTTCCTCTGTCCCCCTCTTCATACGAAAAACCAAACACCTACCCTACCATAGCTCATAAAAGGTAGGTAAGATAATGGCAACAGCGCAAACAAAATTGCATAATATTTCCTTGTAAATGGCAACAGCGCAATGCTGCTGGTTCATACTACAATTTGCTTTCAATTATACCTCTTTCAGCCTAACCCACCATTTCGCACCCTCTCCGTTTCGTCTCTTTTCCTACCAACACAAACCAAACCATTATCTGCTTTACACTTGATCACGGTGTGACCGGCAAGCACTTTTCAAGATACAAATCTGCTATACATAAAATATATAGAATTTCTAAAAATCTGAGTACATTCATCGTTTAAATTAATTTATAATTTTTGTTATGAAGTTTAAGCAATTTTGTTTAAACAAATAAATGCATTTTCAATAAGAATTTATTAAATATAGCAACATATTGAAAAGTGCTTCTGTCGACCCCTCTCCCATTTTCATTTTTATTCAAGAAGCAAAAATTACTTTGAATCCCCATGAAGCAAAAATCACTTTGAATAAAGAATCCTCACCTGCTTACACACATATCAACACACGCATCCTTGATTCCATTTCGATCACACTTCACGCCAAACCGGTTTCATTTATAACACACCTCTCAATGCAGTTGACAAACTACACATTTATCCCTTATAGCTTGGGTGTCATTCTGATTGGCTAATCAAATCAGACGACAGAACTACCGCCATCTAAATGAGAAACTTGGAACTTTTTTCTGAGAATGTGCAACAACTATGACACATGCAGTGTATTTTTCTTGAAAAATATATAAAATTTAAACTCAGTATTTTGCAACAAATAATACATGTAAACACATAATTTTTTTTTTGCATCCGATAGCTGGTATGATACTTTGTTGTTTTGAGTAAAAATTGCATCAAGTATAAATCAATATATACAGGAAAAACGTTGTTCATTAATTCAAAAAATTGTTTGTTTTAAAACACCTGTTTTTTTAAAACCAGGATGAAATTTTAAGATTTATTTTAAACTGATTTGTGTTTTGCATATGACCTTTAAGATGGACAAGTTATCTTAGACTGTTTCGAACTCTATCATTTCATGCGCTGGCAAACAAAAAGTCGGTTTTATGCCAATTTTCCCAAACACAGCTGGGAATTCTTTCAATAAAAGAAAAACGAGATGTCGCTTAAAAAAAATGCTTCAAAGCTTTCAAAGGACATATTCTGTTCTTTCCAATGCATCCAATATCATTTCGATCGCTTCAGTATTGACTTCTCTAGGAGGGAAACAAAATGCCATTTTTCGCACTTTTCCGAAGTGGGTACTACCCATATTGTAGAACATAAAGTGGAACTCAAAGCGCCATCTATTTTTGATTTGCGAAGCTCTTATCATGGTGTGAAACCGCTCTCGTCATTCATTTCACTTTTGAAATCAATTCAGGAGGCGGAACTTAGGTGGGATATCATGTAATACATACTTGGATATGAAAACTGGTTTTGTGTCATTTATTGATCGTGTGTGGTGTGCGTGTGGGGGATGTTTTATTTTTCTTGCTGAGAATTGCATCCAAATGAATGTTGGAGTGAGAGGAAAATGTAGATAAGCATAAGACAAAGAATCCATTCTCCATTGATTACATAATAATGACTTTGAATGTGCAAGGGAAAATTAAATCAACGATGGGGTAGGTATTCTGCGCATATATATAGATGGTGTGTGTGGTAGGGTATTTTCAGCATGGCAAGGTTGATGATGATGAAGGATAACAACGTGAAGGGAAGGAATGTGAAAATGCAGATCGGATACTTTGCAATAGGATTTTGTATTTCTGTGATACAGTTTTTTGTAAGGGTAGTTTTAAGATTTTAATGGTATAAGGGGAGCAGGTGAGGTAGTAAATGTACCTACTATTGTGCTAGGTAATGGCGGGTAGAAAAATAAAATCGCTCCTACAAGTCAACAAATTTCCAATACACATAAATCTTTTTATTGGATCCTGCATATTATCGAGTGAATGTGCACAGGTATATGTATAACTTTGCATTCAGTAATATTCTCTTTAGCAGAACCCACAATTCCTTCCCAACTAAGCCCCGCTACTTGAATACCCCTTGCATCATCACCTCTCACAATCCTGGTGTAGCTTTTGCTACTTACCTTGGTGATCTTCATAATGTTGCAAATTCTTTCCTCTGTCCCCCTCTTCATACGAAAAACCAAACACCTACCCTACCATTGCCCATAAAAGGTAAGATAATGGCAACAGCGCAAACAAAATTGCATAATCTTTCCTTGTAAATGGCAACAGCGCAATGCTACTGGTGCATACTACAATTTGCTTTCAATTATACCTCTTTCAGCCTAACCCACCATTTCACCGTCTCCGTTTCGTCTCTTTTCCTACCAACACAAACCAAACCATTATCTGCTTTACACCTGATCACGGTGTGACCGGCAAGCACTTTTCAAGATACAAATTTGCTATACATAAAATATATAGAATTTCTAAAAATCTGAGTACATTCATCGTTTAAATTAATTTATAATTTTTGTTATGAAGTTTAAGCAATTTTGTTTAAACAAATAAATGCATTTTCAATAAGAATTTATTAAATATAGCAACATATTGAAAAGTGCTTCCCCTCTCTCATTTTCATTTTTATTCAAGAAGCAAAAATTACTTTGAATCCCCATGAAGCAAAAATCACTTTGAATAAAGAATCCCCACCTGCTTACACACATATCAACACACGCATCCTTGATTCCATTCCGATCACACTTCACGCCAAACCTGTTTCATTTATAACACACCTCTCAATGCAGTTGACAAACTACACATTTACCCCTTATAGCTTGGGATTCATTCTGATTGGCTAATCAAATCAGACGACAGAACTACCGCCATCTAAATGAGAAACTTGGAACTTTTTTCTGAGAATGTGCAACAACTATGACACATGCAGTGTATTTTTCTTGAAAAATATATAAAATTTAAACTCAGTATTTTGCAACAAAATACATGTAAATACATAATTTTTTTTTTTGCATCCGATAGCTGGTATGATACTTTGTTGTTTTGAGTAAAAATTGCATCAAGTATAAATCAATATATACAGGAAAAACGTTGTTCTTTAATTCAAAAAATTGTTTGTTTTAAAACACCTGTTTTTTTAAAACCAGGATGAAATTTTAAGATTTATTTTAAACCCATTTGTGTTTTGCATATGACCTTTAAGATGGACAAGTTATCTTAGACTGTTTCGAACTCTATCATATCATGCGTTGGCAAACAAAAAGTCGGTTTTAGGCCAATTTTCCCAAACACAGCTGGGAATTCTTTCAATAAAAGAAAAACGAGATGTCGGTTTAAAAAAGTGCTTCAGAGCTTTCAAAGGACATATTCTGTTCTTTCCAATGCATCCAATATCATTTCGATCGCTTCAGTATTGACTTCTCTAGGAGGGAAACAAAATGTCATTTTTCGCACTTTTCCTCGATTTCTGGGTAGAGGCCTCTTAAGTTGTGATTTGATGGGGTTGAACCGCAAGTGGAACCAAATTTCACGTATAGCTCGATCAATAATGTTCTTAGTGACTTAGCCTTACCAATAATAATCATTTTTAACCTTCAACTTAAATAATTTGACGGTCACAATAGTAAATGTTTAATGGAAAACTTGGCCATTGTGACTTTCTAAAGGACCATTCACATGGGAGCGAACGAACGAATTGATGAAATGCGAATAAACCACTTTTTATGCATTTATAAACAGAAAATCCCTCTTGGAATAACGTTAAGTTTGAACGAATTTTTTATTCGCTACTTTGTGGAACGCGATTTAAATGATGTGGATTGTGAATAGACTGACAATTCGCGCCAGGGTGTTTTCGTTCGCGGCAAAAAATTTGGATTTCGAAATTTCGTTATTAAGACTATTTTTAAACTTGGTTTCTTATTATATTTTGATGAAACAATTAATTATCCTCCTCTTAGAATAGTAAAATGTGAAATTTTCTGTTTATAAATGCATCAAAAATGGTTTGTTCGCATTTTAGTAATTCGTTCGCTCGCTCTCATGTGAATAGTCCTTAAAAGTGTGTTTGGACACTAAAATAGTATCGCGCAATATTTTTACTGGATTGCCACCATAGCTCAGATGACAGATTTTTGACGGCACACTACAAAAGAACGCCAAATCGCAGCTAAATCTACTGACAACATGATTATTGAAATGTAAATATTTTAAAAATCGCACATACGTAGATTATACGCGATGCGCGTGTACATTTTTTGAGTGCAAAAACTGCCAAAACAAAACAAAATGTAGTTTCAAAAGAAACCAACAGATTGCTTACCCTTCATTTGGGTATACGGTGTTCTAAAAACAAACACAAACTTCAAATGATGGGTTTAGCTTCCAGTTTCATGTCTCAAATATATGTACACACATTCAACAACTTTTTGGCGACATCATTTCTATCTTGAAAATCCGTTCTGATAAATTACAATAATGTAAAATATTGTTTACAATTTTTAAAAATCTACTCACATTTTTATAGAAACACAAATTTACACCTAAAACCCTAGAACTCGAAAACGTTTCCCTTCTATGACTAGTGCACCGCAGAACCGCCACTTTCTACGAATTATTATCAAACACTTTGCACTTAAGAGGCCTCTACCCAGAAATCGAGGAAAAGTGCGAAAAATGGCATTTTGTTTCCCTCCTAGAGAAGTCAATACTGAAGCGATCGAAATGATATTGGATGCATTGGAAAGAACAAAATATGTCCTTTGAAAGCTTTGAAGCATTTTTTTAAAGCGACATCTCGTTTTTCTTTTATTGAAAGAATTCCCAGCTGTGTTTGGGAAAATTGGCATAAAACCGACTTTTTGTTTGCCAACGCATGATATGATAGAGTTCGAAACAGTCTAAGATAACTTGTCCATCTTAAAGGTCATATGCAAAACACAAATGAGTTTAAAATAAATCTTAAAATTTCATCCTGGTTTAAAAAAAACAGGTGTTTTAAAACAAAGAATTTTTTGAATTAAAGAACAACGTTTTTCCTGTATATATTGATTTATACTTGATGCAATTTTTACTCAAAACAACAAAGTATCATACCAGCTATCGGATGCAAAAAAAAAATTATGTATTTACATGTATTTTGTTGCAAAATACTGAGTTTAAATTTTATATATTTTTCAAGAAAAATACACTGCATGTGTCACAGTTGTTGCACATTCTCAGAAAAAAGTTCCAAGTTTCTCATTTAGATGGCGGTAGTTCTGTCTTCTGATTTGATTAGCCAATCAGAATGACACCCAAGCTATAAGGGATAAATGTGTAGTTTGTCAACGGCATTAAGAGGTGTGTTATAAATAAAACAGGTTTGGCGTGAAGTGTGATCGAAATGGAATCAAGGATGAGTGTGTTGATATGTGTGTAAGCAGGTGGGGATTCTTTATTCAAAGTGATTTTTGCTTCATGGGGATTCAAAGTAATTTTTGCTTCTTGAATAAAAATGAAAATGAGAGAGGGGTCGACAGAAGCACTTTTCAATATGTTGCTATATTTAATAAATTCTTATTGAAAATGCATTTATTTGTTTAAACAAAATTGCTTAAACTTCATAGCAAAAATTAAAAATTAATTTAAACGATGAATGTACTCAGATTTTTAGAAATTCTATATATTTTATGTATAGCAAATTTTTACTTTGAAAAGTGCTTGCCGGTCACACCGTGATCAGGTGTAAAGCAGATAATGGTTTGGTTTGTGTTGGTAGGAAAAGAGACGAAACGGAGACGGTGAAATGGTGGGTTACGCTGAAAGAGGTATAATTGAAAGCAAATTGTAGTATGAACCAGCAGCATTGCGCTGTTGCCATTTACAAGGAAATATTATGCAATTTTGTTTGCGCTGTTGCCATTATCTTACCTTTTATGACCTATGGTAGGGTAGGTGTTTGGTTTTTCGTATGAAGAGGGGGACAGAGGAAAGAATTTGCAACATTATGAAGATCACTAAGATAAGTGGCAAAAGCTACACCAGGATTGTGAGAGGGGATGATGCAAGGGGTATTCAAGTATGGGGCTTAGTTGGGAAGGAATTGTGGGTTCTGCTAAAGAGAATATTACTGAATGCAAATTTATACATATACCTGTGCACATTCACTCGATAATATGCAGGATCCAATAAAAAGATTTATGTGTATTGGGAATTTGTTGACTTGTGGGAGCGATTTTATTTTTCTACCCGCAATTACCTAACACAATAGTACATTTGCTACCTCACCTGCTCCCCTCTTATACCATTAAAATCTTAAAACTACCCTTACAAAAAAACCCAATGGATCACAGAAATACAAAATCCTATTGCAAAGTATTCGATCTGCATTTTCACATTCCTTCTCTCCACGTTGTTATCCTTTATCCTCATCAACCTTGCCATGCTGAAAATACCCTACCACACACACCATCTATATATATGCGCAGAATACCTACCCCATCGTTGATTTAATTTTCCCTTGCACATTCAAAGTCATTATTATGTAATCAATGGAGAATGGATTCTTTGTCTTATGCTTATCTACATTTCCCTCTCACTCCAACATTCATTTGGATGCAATTCTCAGCAAGAAAAATAAAACATCCCCCACACCACACACGATCAATAAATGACACAAAACCAGTTTTCATATCCAAGTATTATATAATATCCCACCTAAGTTCCGCCTCCTGAATTGATTTCAAAAGTGAAATGAATGATGAGAAGTGGTTTCACACCATGATAAGAGCTTCGCAAATCAAAAATAGATGGCGCCTTGAGTTCCACTTTATGTTCTACAATATGGGTAGAGGCCTCTTAAGAGGCCTCTACCCATATTGTAGAACATAAAGTGGAACTCAAAGCGCCATCTATTTTTGATTTGCGAAGCTCTTATCATGGTGTGAAACCACTCTCGTCATTCATTTCACTTTTGAAATCAATTCAGGAGGCGGAACTTAGGTGGGATATCATGTAATACATACTTGGATATGAAAACTGGTTTTGTGTCATTTATTGATCGTGTGTGGTGTGCGTGTGGGGGATGTTTTATTTTTCTTGCTGAGAATTGCATCCAAATGAATGTTGGAGTGAGAGGAAAATGTAGATAAGCATAAGACAAAGAATCCATTCTCCATTGATTACATAATAATGACTTTGAATGTGCAAGGGAAAATTAAATCAACGATGGGGTAGGTATTCTGCGCATATATATAGATGGTGTGTGTGGTAGGGTATTTTCAGCATGGCAAGGTTGATGATGATGAAGGATAACAACGTGAAGGGAAGGAATGTGAAAATGCAGATCGGATACTTTGCAATAGGATTTTGTATTTCTGTGATCCATTGGGTTTTTTTGTAAGGGTAGTTTTAAGATTTTAATGGTATAAGAGCGGAGCAGGTGAGGTAGTAAATGTACTATTGTGTTAGGTAATTGCGGGTAGAAAAATAAAATCGCTCCCACAAGTCAACAAATTCCCAATACACATAAATCTTTTTATTAGATTCTGCATATTATCGAGTGAATGTGCACAGGTATATGTATAACTTTGCATTCAGTAATATTCTCTTTAACAGAACCCACAATTCCTTCCCAACTAAACCCCACTTGAATACCCCTTGCATCATCCCCTCTCACAATCCCGGTGTAGCTTTTGCTACTTACCTTGGTGATCTTCATAATGTTGCAAATTCTTTCCTCTGTCCCCCTCTTCACACGAAAAACCAAACACCTACCCTACCATAGCTCATAACAGGTAGGTAAGATAATGGCAACAGCGCAAACAAAATTGCATAATCTTTCCTTGTAAATGGCAACAGCGCAATGCTGCTGGTTCATACTACAATTTGCTTTCAATTATACCTCTTTCAGCCTAACCCACCATTTCACCCTCTCCGTTTCGTCTCTTTTCCTACCAACACAAACCAAACCATTATCTGCTTTACACCTGATCACGGTGTGACCGGCAAGCACTTTTCAAGATACAAATTTGCTATACATATAATATATAGAATTTCTAAAAATCTGAGTACATTCATCGTTTAAATTAATTTATAATTTTTGTTATGAAGTTTAAGCAATTTTGTTTAAACAAATAAATGCATTTTCAATAAGAATTTATTAAGTATAGCAACATATTGAAAAGTGCTTCTGTCGACCCCTCTCTCATTTTCGTTTTTATTCAAGAAGCAAAAATTACTTTGAATCCCCATGAAGCAAAAATCACTTTGAATAAAGAATCCCCACCTGCTTACACACATATCAACACACGCATCCTTGATTCCATTTCGATCACACTTCACGCCAAACCTGTTTCATTTATAACACACCTCTCAATGCAGTTGACAAACTACACATTTATCCCTTATAGCTTGGGTGTCATTCTGATTGGCTAATCAAATCAGACGACAGAACTACCGCCATCTAAATGAGAAACTTGGAACTTTTTTCTGAGAATGTGCAACAACTATGACACATGGAGTGTATTTTTCTTGAAAAATATATAAAATTTAAACTCAGTATTTTGCAACAAAATACATGTAAATACATAATTTTTTTTTTGCATCCGATAGCTGGTATGATACTTTGTTGTTTTGAGTAAAAATTGCATCAAGTATAAATCAATATATACAGGAAAAACGTTGTTCTTTAATTCAAAAAATTGTTTGTTTTAAAACACCTGTTTTTTTAAAACCAGGATGAAATTTTAAGATTTATTTTAAACTCATTTGTGTTTTGCATATGACCTTTAAGATGGACAAGTTATCTTAGACTGTTTCGAACTCTATCATATCATGCGTTGGCAAACAAAATGTCGGTTTTAGGCCAATTTTCCCAAACACAGCTGGGAATTCTTTCAATAAAAGAAAAACGAGATGTCGCTTTAAAAAAATGCTTCAGAGCTTTCAAAGGACATATTTTGTTCTTTCCAATGCATCCAATATCATTTCGATCGCTTCAGTATTGACTTCTCTAGGAGGGAAACAAAATGCCATTTTTCGCACTTTTCCTCGATTTCTGGGTAGAGGCCTCAAGAGGCCTCTACCCATATTGTAGAACATAAAGTGGAACTCAAAGCGCCATCTATTTTTGATTTGCGAAGCTCTTATCATGGTGTGAAACCACTCTCGTCATTCATTCCACATTTAAAATCAATTCAGGAGGCGGAACTTAGGTGGGATATCATATAATACTTGGATATGAAAACTGGTTCTGTGTCATTTATTGATCGTGTGTGGGGGATGTTTTATTTTTCTTGCTGAGAATTGCATCCAAATGAATGTTGGAGTGAGAGGAAAATGTAGACAAGCATAAGACAAAGAATCCATTCTCCATTGATTACATTATAATGACTTTGAATGTGCAAGGGAAAATTAAATCAAGGATGGGGTAGGTATTCTGCGCATATATATAGATGGTGTGTGTGGTAGGGTATTTTCAGCATGGCAAGGTTGATGATGATGAAGGATAACAACGTGAAGGGAAGGAATGTGAAAATGCAGATCGGATACTTTGCAATAGGATTTTGTATTTCTGTGATCCATTGGGTTTTTTTGTAAGGGTAGTTTTAAGATTTTAATGGTATAAGAGCGGAGCAGGTGAGGTAGTAAATGTACTATTGTGTTAGGTAATTGCGGGTAGAAAAATAAAATCGCTCCCACAAGTCAACAAATTCCCAATACACATAAATCTTTTTATTAGATTCTGCATATTATCGAGTGAATGTGCACAGGTATATGTATAACTTTGCATTCAGTAATATTCTCTTTAACAGAACCCACAATTCCTTCCCAACTAAACCCCACTTGAATACCCCTTGCATCATCCCCTCTCACAATCCCGGTGTAGCTTTTGCTACTTACCTTGGTGATCTTCATAATGTTGCAAATTCTTTCCTCTGTCCCCCTCTTCACACGAAAAACCAAACACCTACCCTACCATAGCTCATAAAAGGTAGGTAAGATAATGGCAACAGCGCAAACAAAATTGCATAATCTTTCCTTGTAAATGGCAACAGCGCAATGCTGCTGGTTCATACTACAATTTGCTTTCAATTATACCTCTTTCAGCCTAACCCACCATTTCACCCTCTCCGTTTCGTCTCTTTTCCTACCAACACAAACCAAACCATTATCTGCTTTACACCTGATCACGGTGTGACCGGCAAGCACTTTTCAAGATACAAATTTGCTATACATATAATATATAGAATTTCTAAAAATCTGAGTACATTCATCGTTTAAATTAATTTATAATTTTTGTTATGAAGTTTAAGCAATTTTGTTTAAACAAATAAATGCATTTTCAATAAGAATTTATTAAGTATAGCAACATATTGAAAAGTGCTTCTGTCGACCCCTCTCTCATTTTCGTTTTTATTCAAGAAGCAAAAATTACTTTGAATCCCCATGAAGCAAAAATCACTTTGAATAAAGAATCCCCACCTGCTTACACACATATCAACACACGCATCCTTGATTCCATTTCGATCACACTTCACGCCAAACCTGTTTCATTTATAACACACCTCTCAATGCAGTTGACAAACTACACATTTATCCCTTATAGCTTGGGTGTCATTCTGATTGGCTAATCAAATCAGACGACAGAACTACCGCCATCTAAATGAGAAACTTGGAACTTTTTTCTGAGAATGTGCAACAACTATGACACATGCAGTGTATTTTTCTTGAAAAATATATAAAATTTAAACTCAGTATTTTGCAACAAAATACATGTAAATACATAATTTTTTTTTTGCATCCGATAGCTGGTATGATACTTTGTTGTTTTGAGTAAAAATTGCATCAAGTATAAATCAATATATACAGGAAAAACGTTGTTCTTTAATTCAAAAAATTGTTTGTTTTAAAACACCTGTTTTTTTAAAACCAGGATGAAATTTTAAGATTTATTTTAAACTCATTTGTGTTTTGCATATGACCTTTAAGATGGACAAGTTATCTTAGACTGTTTCGAACTCTATCATATCATGCGTTGGCAAACAAAATGTCGGTTTTAGGCCAATTTTCCCAAACACAGCTGGGAATTCTTTCAATAAAAGAAAAACGAGATGTCGCTTTAAAAAAATGCTTCAGAGCTTTCAAAGGACATATTTTGTTCTTTCCAATGCATCCAATATCATTTCGATCGCTTCAGTATTGACTTCTCTAGGAGGGAAACAAAATGCCATTTTTCGCACTTTTGCACGATTTCTGGGTAGAGGCCTCTTAAGATATGTGTGTAAGCAGGTGAGGATTCTTTATTCAAAGTGATTTTTGCTTCATGGAGATTCAAAGTAATTTTTGCTTCTTGAATAAAAATGAAAGAAGCACTTTTCAATATGTTCCTATATTTAATAAATTCTTATTGAAAATGCATTTATTTGTTTAAACAAAATTGCTTAAACTTCATAGCAAAAATTAAAAATTAATTTAAACGATGAATGTACTCAGATTTTTAGAAATTCTATATATTTTATGTATAGCAAATTTGTATCTTGAAAAGTGCTTGCCGGTCATACCGTGATCAGGTGTAAAGCAGATAATGGTTTGGTTTGTGTTGGTAGGAAAAGAGACGAAACGCAGACGGTGAAATGGTGGGTTAGGCTGAAAGAGGTATAATTGAAAGCAAATTGTAGTATGCACCAGTAGCATTGCGCTGTTGCCATTTACAAGGAAATATTATGCAATTTTGTTTGCGCTGTTGCCATTATCTTACCTTTTATGACCTATGGTAGGGTAGGTGTTTGGTTTTTCGTATGAAGAGGGGGACAGAGGAAAGAATTTGCAACATTATGAAGATCACTAAGATAAGTGGCAAAAGCTACACCAGGATTGTGAGAGGGGATGATGCAAGGGGTATTCAAGTATGGGGCTTAGTTGGGAAGGAATTGTGGGTTCTGCTAAAGAGAATATTACTGAATGCAAATTTATACATATACCTGTGCACATTCACTCGATAATATGCAGGATCCAATAAAAAGATTTATGTGTATTGGGAATTTGTTGACTTGTGGGAGCGATTTTATTTTTCTACCCGCAATTACCTAACACAATAGTACATTTACTACCTCACCTGCTCCCCTCTTATACCATTAAAATCTTAAAACTACCCTTACAAAAAAACCCAATGGATCACAGAAATACAAAATCCTATTGCAAAGTATCCGATCTGCATTTTCACATTCCTTCCCTTCACGTTGTTATCCTTCATCATCATCAACCTTGCCATGCTGAAAATACCCTACCACACACACCATCTATATATATGCGCAGAATACCTACCCCATCCTTGATTTAATTTTCCCTTGCACATTCAAAGTCATTATAATGTAATCAATGGAGAATGGATTCTTTGTCTTATGCTTGTCTACATTTTCCTCTCACTCCAACATTCATTTGGATGCAATTCTCAGCAAGAAAAATAAAACATCCCCCACACACGATCAATAAATGACACAGAACCAGTTTTCATATCCAAGTACTATATGATATCCCACCTAAGTTCCGCCTCCTGAATTGATTTTAAATGTGGAATGAATGACGAGAAGTGGTTTCACACCATGATAAGAGCTTCGCAAATCAAAAATAGATGGCGTTTTGAGTTCCACTTTATGTTCTACAATATGGGTAGAGGCCTCTTAACACCTCTTCAGCGGTATTCGATTACAAGACGTGCCAAGGGTATACCGTATACCACTTCACGTTCACGAGCCAATGCGAGCACGATTTCCACGCATCGAAATCGAAAGCCCCCCATTGACCAGAGTCGAACCCATTAGCTTATCAATGAAAAAAACGCTCTTCAGTGGTTGTATCGCTTGTATTGTTAGCGTTACAGTAAAACAAACATTAAACTAACAACAAAAAGAAAGTGTAATACTATCGCTACACACAACACGTGGTCGCGTCGCGCGGCGGCGGCGACTAGGGTCGTTTGCCGACTCACAACGCTGAACGCTCCCTGTTGTCATGTACAATGATCGTTGTAGCTTCCACCACATTTTCTATACAGACTGTTGTAGGAAGTCTGTCACTGCCTCCCAAAAAAAGAAAACTAAAAGTGTCGCGTGAAAATACATAAAAAAGATACAAAAATAGAACCAACCACACTAATCGTAAGTTTGACACTTTAATGCAAAACAGAAAAAAAAACGCTTTCCGTCCACCACTGTCAGCATTTTATTAATTTATTAATTAATCGGTATTTCGCGGCGTGTTAATCTAGTTTGCATACCTTTTTCACTTATCGAAAATAATTCGATTATGTACCCTTTTTTGATAAAATGTTTAGACACAATGTTGCTTTGGATATAGTTACCCGGTTAACTGTGTAACTCAACCGTCTGTAAAGTTTGAATTTTGAATTATTTCTTTTCACTTGAACAAATAAAACGAATTTAATCGTATGTAGTTTATTTCAGTTTTTTTTTGTTTTAATGCAACAGCAGAATTATAAATATTTCTTGGCAACACGGTGAAATTGTCACTTTTTTGTTGCTATTCTTAAATTTGATTTTTTTATTTTATATTCAATCAGTAAATTGTCTGAATGTTGAAATAATCACAGTTTAAATGAAAAATAAAAATTCAATAAACTATCTTCCACTCTATCGAAAATCCACTAGAGAGAAGAGATGTTGCCGCTACAAAAGCACGAATTCAACTGAAACTTCTAAGACCGTTGCCTGGCCTTTTTCTCTCCCATGAAATCGCTTGCGACAGTAGTTCACGTCAGCCAATATCATGAGAGATATATATTTTTTTGTTCATCGTATGTAATTTCCTTTATGGTATTTTATATTATTTTTTTCGATTTTATTTCATATCTGACTGCTATCGGATGTTAGATGCTTAAAGTGAGATTCAATTTTATTTACTCGGTGTTTCAGTGTATTGTATGTATGTTGCTGGATCCGCTGATCGAATACTTTGAGTCGAGTATATATTGATACTGGAATGAACTGACTATTGAGTGGGATTGCCAGTGTGAGTCATTCGTTTTATGGCGCGGCCGGCAAATTGTGCAGTTGAGTTTCCTTTTGTGTGTTTTGTATATTTTATCGTACGTGAATGGGGATACACACCTTTCAATTTCCGATTTATAAAAATTGATTGAATGTGTGTACGAAAGTCGATTCATTATCTCTACTTGAATGCATTTTGTTTGTTTCTTTTTACATTGAAAAATTCATGGAAGTCACGAGCAATTATATGGTATTTTTAGTTTTGCAAATTTTAAAGTTAGTGCGCGGTACTAACAGTCGCATTTAATGTCCAGCTTAATTTATAGGAACTCACAATGAAGAAATTGTCTACATAGAAATATCTACTGTGACCTAAAATATTGACTTTTTGGTTTAAACTACGCCAGGCCATGGGCAAATAATCCTATACGATTAAATCTTTGACCAAGGACTCGTATAATGTTGTGGTTCACAGTCAGTTTGTGATTGTGATTTCATATAGTCTCAGTAAACATGGAGTAAAAATAGTGCGTCTAGGGTCTAGGCAGGTGTGGTGGTTCGACGGTTCGTCTACTGATGAACCTACCCACCACATATCGGGGCGAAACATATTTGGAGTAGAGGCCACTTAAATGTTTATAACAGGATATACATTGATATTTCAATATTTCAAGTGCGAGGGTTAAAAATGATTATTAGTAGGTAGGGCAATGCCCATTGTCTATTGTGAATTAGTGACCCTCAAACAAATTTTAAAGTGAAGGTTAAAAAATAATATTAGTGTCCAGGCTAACTTTTACGAAGTCACAATGGCGAATAGTCCTATATAAAATTATCTATTGTGACCGTCAAAATATTTAAGTTGAAGATTAGAAATGATTATTGGTAAGGCCCAGTGGCTTAATGGGCATGTTGATAATCTAAGTCTGGAGATCTAGCAAATATACCTACCTATGTAGGCATTAGTATTAAGCATACGGAATATAAAGACAGCTACTTCCAGCTTTGAGATTAATTATTGTATTAATGAACAAAAACATATTTAAGCAATTCAATTCCAGGGCACGGGCAAAGCCGGTTAATATAATAGACACATTGGACCTTAGAATTATTAACCTTCATCTTGAATATTTTGACCATCACAAATTAACAATAAATAATTTTACATGAAAGTGTTCGCTATTGTGAAGAGATAACCTGAGCATAAGAAATGGCAAAAAAAATTGCTATTGTGAACTAATACGATTAGTGTACAGGCTAACTTTTACCATGTCACAAAGGCGAACATTTTCATATAAAATTATTCATTGTGACTGTCATAGTGAATCGAGAACTATGGAAGGCCCACTTGAGCAACCTACACTCGCGACCCGCTTATTAATGGACAAGCGGACCATTCAAAATGATGATGATGATGATAATATTTAAGTTAAATGTTAAAAATGATTATTGGTAAGGCCCAATTTGTTTAGTTAAAATTTAGTACAACTTTAAATGTTCATGCGTTACTATTCGCATCTATGCTGTCATTCCAATGGGCCTTACTAATAATAATCGTTTTTAACCTACGCCTTAAATATTTTGTAGGTCACAATTGTCACAATTTGTAGGGAAAATTTCAATATTATGAGTTTGTAAAATGTTGCCGTTAAAAAGGATTATTAGTAACGCCCAATCTGTTTTTGCTTAACCACTCGTTTAAGGATATAGTTCGTACTCACTCGATCACATTTTTTTAGGTTATTTTTTTTAGTTTTTCGGAATTTTATGTGGAATTAATCATAAATGAATTCCAGATTCAAAGGTGTATGTCCCCTTTATTTACATTTATTTAAGAATATTAATGTAGGTAGGTGTGATCACACAATTTTTTTTAGAATGTTGGCAAAGATTAAAGTTAGTTCCGTGCTATTTTTTACCCATTGTCTTATCTATCTACTACTGATAAAACAGTGGTATTTGCAAATCCACATAATATCTTATTGTATTCATCGAGAAACAATTGCGGATACAGGGGTCCATTGTCTAGCGCCAGCTGTCTTCTTACCCAGACAGTTTGCACATGTATGTTACTTACGCAAATGGTATCACGTGCCGTGTCTCGAACTCTAATGAATCACAAGAACCTCATTCGGTTAGTAACTTTTATGGCAGGTATAAAGCGATTGACTGCAAATTTTGTTACCATCATTGGTTGCAGATGGCTTGGATATGGGCAGGGCATGGCTGAGTATTTTTAGTCTGCGTATAACATTTATGATGATTTCAATGAAACTAGGGCATTATCATCAAAATAGAGGAATATGTCAAGTGCAAAACGTATTTCATTTATATTAGTGGATAATAATTTATGTAGATCATTATGACAGAATGTCTATATTTTTGACACTTTGCAACGGGGGAAATACCTAACCTTAATTGATGTAATATGTAACAGTAGCATTACTGCGGCTTTTCTCCCATTACAGATAGGATAAAAAAAAAGTTCCTTTTACAAACTGAATCCTCTTTCCAGTCACTAATAACTCGGGCGCCATGCAAAATTTCCAAAATCGGAAAAATTGGTTTTTACTACGCGACAAAGCTGAATCAGTTTTCTCGGGATTCCGAATTCGGCCATTGCCATGCAGAGCTTCTGACGATGTATGCTATCATACGCGGCCTTGAAGTCGATGAATGGTGCGGTGAGTTTCTACTTGAAATTCGTTGGTCTTTGCCAAAATTTGCCTCAGTCTGAAAATGTGGACAGACAGACATATGGAGCTGATAGTCCAGTATTCGGGCATGTTTAAATGAGATTGGGCTTGTTTAACTAGAATTTGTGCTTTGTTTTGGTGATATGATTCATTGATTGATTAATCTTTAAATAGTCCCTCTATCCCCTTAAGAGTCACGGGATGCGCAGATAAATATCCCTGACAGATCACAGGCTCCAAAGGATCGGGTGAAACTCCAATCGTATTTTACAAAATTTTATCTGACAAACTTAATATTTTCTTGTATAATATATTGGATAGTATGGTGTTATTACTCGACTTTTGAGTTAGCATTAAATTTTCCGATTTCAGGTATTGAATCGCCGCATACGTGAACGAGCTATACGTTCATGGAATTAATGCACCAAGTGATAAAGAACAGAAACAGAATCCCATATACATTTGCAACAGAAACAGAATAAGGAACAGACATTTTTTTCTCAGCAACAGAATTTGGCGACAGAAATTTCTTGATAGCGTTACAGATCGCAGAATAGATGGCAGCCATGTTTTTCTAGATCTGTTTCAGTTTTGTGGCGTGTAGCTGAGCGACCAACGTCGCTTTCTGTTTTGTTTCAGTTTCTGTTCTTTGTCACTTGGTGCCTTTAAGGGAATTTTACATGCGAAATTAAAACAAATTCCGCCACGTTCTCGAAAACCCAAATTGGCCCCAAAACCATACTGAAATCTTTACTGTTCTCCCCAAAAGGCCAACTAAAGGGTAGGCCAAATACAAGTATCTTTTTAAAAATGCAATAAAATTAACAAAATTAAATTTTTTCCATGTATTATGGCTTTATTAGTAAAAGCAAATATTCCCATTATTTATGGAATACAACATCGTTCAAGTGGCTGCCTCGGCTGGCTTTGCAGTAGCGCATTCTGACACTACAATTTTCCAAGACCTTGTTGATGATTTCGGGCTGTAGCTTACGGATTGCTTGGATGATATTGGCCTTAAGTGCTTGAATCGTTTCCGGATTGTTGGCATAACATCGGTTCTTCACGGTTCCAAAAAAAAAAAAATCCAAATGTGTCAAATCGTAGCTCCGAGGCGGGCAATTGACATCGCCACGACGGCTGATAACACGATTTGGGAATTTGACGCGCAAAAGATCGATTGAGGCATGGGCTGTGTGGCATGGCGCGCCATCCTGCATGTACCAGAGGTTGTCCAAGTCCATGTCTTCAATTTCAGCAAAATAAGAGTCGGTTAACACAGCTCTGTAACGCCCCACCGTTGACCGAAACGTTGTTCCCGGCCTGATTTTTGAAGAAAAATGGTCCAATGATGATGGCGAGTTGATGTTCGTGAATTGAGTCTCACACTCTCGTCTACATCAGCCACATTCTCATCGTAATACCCTATTCACACCAAGCCGAAAACAGAGTTTTCGTCAAAAAAGTTTAGAAAACTCGTGGATGCATTCACACCGGACACCAACTCGTTTTCGTTTGACGTTTCAATCAGCTGTGAAACTAGCTATGAAATGTTTGTGACGACTAGACTTTTATTTTAGTTACTAAACTTCGCTCGTATTGACATAATATACAAACAAAATTATTTAAGCTACTTGATAATCGTTAACTTATGGTTAAATGCATAAAATAATTAACATAAGCAACATTCAAGATCAAAACATCTGAAAATACCATTTAGTTGTGGCAGGTAGTTTGCTCTTTATGGTGCAAGCAAAGATAACAAAAAAAACTCTCACTCAGTCTCTCACATCCTGTCAGCAGTTTTGCTGAGCTCGCTGAATGTTGCAAAAGGTGTGTCTGCTTCAACAACCCAACGATTGTACTCGTTTTCGTTGCGTTTTCATGGAAAACGACCTCAAACAACTCGTTTTGAAAACTGCAATATGTATGGGAAAACTTCTGTTTTCGAGGAAGTTTTCGACTGTTTTCGCGAAAACCCAGTTTTCGGCTTGGTGTAAATAGGGTATAAGGTACGACGACGGGGACCATGAGTGTTATCTACTAGCATACCAGTCTCATGAACAGGCGCGGTGGGTGATTCATTTCGGCCAAAAGTTATTTTTAAAAAACGCACTGTTTGGGCTACACAGCACTCACTTTGGAAATAAGTTTTCAATATTTCTAAACGTTGTTCAAGCGTAAAGCGACTCATTTCGTTCCAAGGAGATATGATACTGAATTTCTGGCAAGATTTCGAGCGGGAGACAGCTGTCAGTGTCAAAATAACCTATATGATTTAAAAAGAAACTACCCTGTACACATATTTCTTGATTAATGCAAAGCAATCCTGTCTCAACAACTGATATTTTGTTTTAAGAAGCATCGTGAAGTCCTTTTTCGTACGGGTAAACGATTTACAT
This sequence comes from Cheilosia soror, assembly GCA_949372485.1. Taxonomy (NCBI): domain Eukaryota; kingdom Metazoa; phylum Arthropoda; class Insecta; order Diptera; family Syrphidae; genus Cheilosia; species Cheilosia soror. Next base: position 122,184,894 of record OX443561.1, read on the forward strand.
CGTGTTCTTTGCTGACTTCAAGGCGACATTTATTATGGTAGACCGAAACGCACTACTGTTTAAACTTTCAAGAAAAATCTCAATTACATTTGGGAGGATTGCTCACAATTTTTATAATAAAACTCTGATAGAATTAGACGGTGTTGTAAATGGAAGTTAATCTTGGTCTTATTTCAGCTATTTGGTCGAGAATATTGTTGACTGTTTAGCAGGAGGTATTGAATATCCAGGTTGTTCTCTTTGTTTACTTTATTGAGCTCCAAGAGTTATGTCCTTGAAAACTCTGCAGATCATTTATGTCGTAGAAAAACAAGGTAACGTCAATTATACTTTAATCTAGCTAGACTAGATACTGTAATTATTTCCAAAATGAACACAATGCACAACGGTGATTTCAATGTTGATGAATGTATGTAATGTACAGATATGCAATAAAGTGAAGAAGAAAGGATCTATTACATTGTGTATTTAATTTAAGTATTATAGTTACCCAATACTGCGGGTAACTGAGTGGCATTTTTTGACTGTATCAGTGAGATGAATGTTCACAAAACACAAACTGCACTAAGTTACATATACGCACAAAGAACTAAGTCGACTTCATGCTACTTTCCCATAAATTTAAGCGTTAATCTAATTGAATCTGCGGCTTAATTTAATAATGGTTATACTGATAACGTACTTACTTTCCACGCACTGTATTCAATTAAATATGAATGGCGTGTACTGGATCACGAACTTACCCACTTTTCTAATTGCATGTGGGACTGACAGAATTGCATTTTGTAAATTTTCTTAGGCGCAAGAAGTCATTTATGTAATTGAAGCCACTTTACGACAAGTCTAAGAAGTCATATATGACATTTCAGAACCAGTTAAATCTGATTCATACAACATGTGATGGGTTAATAAATACATAGAGTCTACTGCATTCACAATTCTTTGACTTTTGTTTTTTGCAAATAAGAAGTCACAAGTCCCTCATATGACAGATTAATGCGTGTTTGACAATTGAAACGAACAATCATAAGACTTTCCAGATACGAGGAGCAATGTGATTTCATTAATTGGCAAGGGAGGATGTTTAATTCAGCTCAGATTTTTGTCATAAATTATTTTAATGAATACTTCTAGGCATTTAATTATTTATCATTTACCAATATGACTTTCTTCGCGGTTATAAAAAGTAAATCATAACTTAGACGCGTGACTTCAGCCGATCGACCATCATTTTGGTATATCGCCAAGATTGGAATTTGAAATTAAATTATTCCAATTGCGAAGGAAAGTGGTTTTGTATACACTTCATAATTGGAATGTCCTAAATAAAAAGTCCAGACCTAACTAGAAACATTAAGTTATAAGCAAAATATTTGTTTGGGTGTCTGGAAAATCAAATTTAATTATGGCCTTTGGCCAAACAGATTCGGATAATATAACAAGTGGTAATGATTTTCACATTGAATGGAAGGCTATAGACTGCGCCGGTTTGGAATATTTTCTTTCGAATATGTATTTGTTTAGTAATTATTTAGTGAATATGTAAGGAAAATATTAGATATATTTTTTAAATGACCTCCTTTTTTTCATTGAAAAGTTTTAAATTAAATTCGATTTAAGCAGATCTCACACTAGACTAGAGCGATACGCGATAATGATACGGGTACTGGCGGTACTGGCAGTATTTTGTATGCGGTATTGACATTAGCATTTTTCAAGTCGAACGCTTGTAAACGTCAGTTTATTCATTCCATTTTATGATGTTACAAACTTTATTAACAGAAATTTTGTAAAATTGTTCATGTATAGCAATGGCTATTTTTTGTGCTCTTAGTTCATTTTTTTTCCGAAATTTTGTCTTTAATAAAATTTTGTTCAGACTATACTTACTTAAAATTGTGTTCATATGAAAACAAACTTAATATGTACCTAAGTATGACAATAATAACGTCGAATTTCGCTAGCTGTCATACGGTGTCAAATATAGACTATTGGAAAATATTGAGAAATGGAGGGTATACCCCAGCGGCGATAATTTGAATCCTTCCAGATACACAAATTTGACACATCAGCGAAAAAATATACGGAAAATAAGCTAAGCGACATTAAATAATTAAATATTGTAAAAAATAAATGAATTTTTAAAGAAAAACACAGAAATAAATTCCCAACTAGTTTACATTAATGGAAACTAAAGAAAAAGTGCTGGATCGAGCCTCTCATTGTGGTGTATCCCAATGCAAATAATATTATGGCGTATTTTTTTTGGGAAGTGAGTATAACAAAACCAAAAGTGAGTAAAAAAGTTTTGCATGTAAAAGTAAGAGAGAGCTAGCTATAGATTCTCCAAAAAATACGCTTATAGACAAAATGGTATAAATATGAACAAAATTCTTAGTTTGATTTCGTGGGGTTTTGATGTCATCGAGGATGCATTTATGATCAGACCAGTTACATCACTGTTTGCTAAATCTGGTAACACACCTATAGCATAGATCCAACCAGCCTTGACGAGATCTTCCCCTTCGCGAATGGAGCGTTTTATGCCGCTAAAATATTCTGCAAATATTTATGGACAAAGTCTGAGATAAATCTCGGTTAGTTGGTATTTGGGATAATGCTGCACAATGAATAGAATATTAACAATAGAATATTAACAGAGTCTAATCCAAAAAAACATGAAACCAACAAAAGTATATTTCATCTCACTTTTAAACGATTAAAACATATTTTATGGACCCGGGGTTATTTTATTTTTCATAAAAAATACTTGAGTTTTAGACAGAGAATGCGTTTACATCGATTAAAATAGTTTTTCATTTATTAAATAAATAAATTACCTGTACAAAAATACACGTACCGCTTACCGATGACAGATTCCTGTATCTGAGAGGTTTCTTTTCCTCGCCACCAGATATCGCAGGCCAACTTGTACATTCGAAAATCTGATAGTACTAGCATGGAAACAGACATCCCTTAAAAATAGTAGGTATAGGTGCGCTATTGCTTTAAACAGAAATTTTAAGTAGATTTCGTTTGGCGAAAAGGGAACACACTAATAGGTCTAGCTTGCCCGGTTTAAAACGATCCCACAGAGTCTACACGTTGTCGTTCTCATCAAAAATTACAGAAAAGCAGAAAATTAGCAAAATAACGAGTAAGGAAACAGCTCAGAGAATTTCTTCCGGCATGTAGGTACCTTCTGATAAAATTGTCAAAAGCAAAAAATTGACAGATTTTCCTGCAAATTTAGACAAGTTTCGTGTGTTAGACAAGATTTTCTGTCTAAGTTCTATGATAAACTGTAACCTCAATATTTAGGTGCCTAAGCACATTGAACGCGGCCATTGTTTTATTTTATTCAAATTGGTGTTTAGCTGGAAGTGGCTCGTAGTAGCTCGAAGTTTAGCACGTAGGTACTTCTCTTTTGGGTACATTTTCCTGATTTTAACTGATTTTTACTGCTATGCTCGGAAAAAAACGCAAAAATACCTAATGTTTATTTATTTGTTCCTTTTGATGGTTTCTCTTCTTCGAAATTTTGCGTGCGGGAACAGGTATGCAGAATTCAGTAAAATTTTATTAAAATTCGTAAGATTTCGTATAATCTTTTGCATACTTAAACCTAATATGGCAATTATATCGTTAAATATTGCTAGCTGTCAAATTGTTGTTAAATATTTAATAACGAATATTATGACGGCCCACACGACCCAACGTTTGCGAATGAAAAATGTCAAATATTGAAATTGTCTGTGGTGTCAAGCTGGTAACGCCAGGTGACTTCTTATTTGTAAACGTCGATAGATATTTTATGTCACATCATGTTGTGTGCGTCTCTTTCTTTTGTCAAATTAAAACTCATAAGTAAATTGTTTAAAGAAAGCGTTTTTATTACTTCCCATTTGGATAATTTACAACCCGTAGATATAACCATATACGCGGCAATTCATGGTCCTTCGAGCCGGATGAGAGCGGTGAGAAATCAACAACCTCAGTAAATAAATTTGGTATTTTCCTGTATACTTTTCTCAGTAAAATTCCTAAAAATTGAATGCAACAGAAATCACAAGATTTAGCACTTCCATGGCAAAGGTTCGCGAAATTGGCAAAAATGTGTAAGTCAGTTCTTTTAGTTCCATTTGACGAATTTACAAAAGTTTATCAACCGATAATATTTATTTGAATATTTTTATATTATTCATGGTAGGTATATTTTTGCAGAGCTCTTAGAGGATAGGTGTACAAGATACTAGTGTCACAAGGTACAATCCGAACCTATATAGAAACCAGACACATTACATAAGTAAGTAAGGTACTTAACCTATACGTACTATGCTAATCAAAGAACAGTCATAATTAAACAACAGTTTACAATAGATATTAACAGTATAAATAAAATTATAAAGATAAATTTCTATAATGGAAAATGCTCAACTTAGGAACAGACTCGCATTTAGTAACCACGAATGCCAGACTTGAAAGTAAACAAATTAACTTATATTTAGTGCACTTTTCTCATAAGCTGTAACCATAAGTATCCACTGTTATACGATGTAGGGTAGGTATCTACGTACAGAAAACCCCACAAATAAAACTGCATATTCGCCTACATCAAGGTGTTATCAGTTTTAGTTTGCGGAAATAGTTTATTTATTTATTTACATTTACAACGATTGAATGTTATAAACAATTGCAATTGTAGCCGCGGGAGGTTCTACATCACCCTACAATTCCGAGTCTAGAAAATTCAAGTTAATTGCAGTATGTGCACATAATTGCATTTGGATTTGAGTAGACATCTCGCATAACGCGGAAGTAACTCAATTTGCTACTTTTCTCTCAAATCTAAATATCACTCAATTTAGGTAGGTACCTTTTTTGTAGGTATTAGCAGAAGGTAGGTGGTACCTGGAAATTGACATTTATCCGTCAGATTAAAGACCTTCGAAAATGTTCCGAAACCGTAAAGAATTAGATAGATAAACTATTTTGTTGTCACTGCCAGATGTTACTATACGGAGAATGTTAAAAGTTTTGCACTATAGTCAAAGAATGTGGGGCACAAAGAAGCAACTGTACCTACCTAAGAAGATCGCGTGGCGGCACAGCACAGGCACACACGTCTGATGAGTGAAGATATTTTTTTTGTCTTTTACCTGTACAATGATCTTATACCTTTTCAGCAAAATAATTTGGCATGGTTATTCGTGAAGATGCAATGGTTGCATTTAAATAATATCTTTGTATTGACATGACGATGACAGCGAGATACAGTCATTCGGTTCGGTGTCGCTGTCGCTGTGCTGTATAGTATACGTCAATCCCATTGCGCATTGTTGATATTGCCAAGTGTAGTAAAAAGAGTGACAGTGTAATACATTGGGCGGGTTGGGTGGGACGTTGGGTTGCAGTGTCAGTCATCACAATTAGCTGGCCCGTGGGTTGCTATGCTAAAACAATAAAGCAGTTTGTATGTACAATAAACAAATGCAATACTGATTGATGATATCATATCATTATTCCTACATACGATACAAGCACATAAGAAAAAAGCCTTTAGCGTGCGTCTATAAATCTAATTGAGATGCAGCGAACCGATTGAATTTTTTAGATCTTCATACGAGCAGGCGCTTGGATCTTAGATGTCAATGAATAATTTAAGTAGGTATTTAATTGAATAAATTTAAATACAGTGCGAAATTAAATCCCATTTACTGTTTTTTTTTTATCGAATATCAATAATCGTGGTGCTGAATTTTGCTTTAAAACTAGGAGACCGATCAGGCTTCGCTCGAGGGTTTTATTAATAAACAATAGAACAGAAACGAAACAATTGGTCTGTCTGTTCCCTTATTTTAAATCGAATTCGTACTCGTAAAATTCGTAAATTTTTACTAATTTTTACATAACAAATTTCTTTGCGTAAGAAAAAAATTGGAAAAACTATGCCAGGTGACTGTCAGTCTCTAGCGTAGAAGTCTCGACCAATTTGATTTAAATAATAGTATTAATGGACGTCTGTCCTTTTTTTCGTCTTTTTAGTCAAATATGTGTTTTGAACAAATTAGTTCTTTTGTGAACATACAACACTAAGTCAAACCAAATTCCTTGAGATTTTTCACTTCTGCCTCAATGAAAACAACTTCCTCCAGTTCAAATACCTAATTTACAAGCAGTTAGACAGAATGCCAGTGTTGTTATATCGTGCGATTTATCCCTTTTTGTGGGATTTTCGATGTCCGAAAAGCCTTCCGTGGGATAAAGGGAAAAAGCACCAAAATCGTGGGAATTTAAGGAAGCTGACAAAACAAGTGTTAAAATTAATTTTTGTAAAATTTCATCAACACTTTTCAAATTCACAACAATTATCAGTTGGGATTGGAACAGAACCAGTTTGAATTTTAATTACTGCATCTTTATGAGCATCAAAAATGTATTTTGTGCCATAATGTATTATTATGTAAGAAGCTAGATCTAGGGTGATACGGACTTATTATTTTAGTTCTCTAGTCTAAATGATGATCTGGACAAAATCTTGAAGTGGGGAAAGACAACTTGGTTGTATTTAATGCAAACAAGACACAGCTCACAACTTTTTCTAGGAAAAATGCATCAACAGTTCCTCAGATCCAAATGGATAACCTTCCAATCCATCCCAAGGACTCAATACACCTTCTAGGAGTCACAGTCGATTCAGGAATCACATAACAGGACCACATATCCTAAGTTGAGCTACCTATTTAGAGCAAAGAGGTACTTTAACCCCAAGCAACTTCTCCTTCTCTACAAAGCACAGGTTAGACCAGGCTTGGAATATTGTTCCCGTATATAGAGGTCGGCACCAAAGAATTCACTTAACCTAATTGACAGCATACAGAGATACGCAGTTCGACTTATTTGAGACCCTACACTCACATCGAATCTACAACCGTTGGTGCACAGAAGACAAGTCCCTGACCTTTGTTTGTTCTATAGGTTCTTCCATGGTATATGTTCTGAGGAAGTCAAAGACATTATCCCTCGAAATGCGACTTTTGGGCGCCTCACAAGACAGGCAGCTAATGCTTATGACGATACAGTACACCTGACAACCCCGAGGACATAAATTTTCCAAAACTTCTTCTATTACATGACAAGCAAACTTTGGAACTCGCTTCCTGGGGATATATTTCCAGAAGACTACAATTTGCAGCAATTTAAGTGCAGAACAAGCCCTATAGGTTTGCCTTTCCCAGGAGAAGTATTTATTTAAAAAAAAAAAAAAACTATTTATTTATTTATTCAGTTAATTTTGCGCTAGATTGAAACATGTGAAAAAGATATTTCACAATATGTGCTAGATCTATTGCAAATGCTGAAATATCAGTTCTTGTTTAGGGAGTGTGGCATGCCGCTAGTCATCTAGACATCAATGCAACGCGTCCATTGTGATTTTCTTTTAACATAATAAAAATGAATTAAACAATTTTTTTTTTCATTTTATTGCATCGTGGGATTTTGGTGGGAATTTGGGTTCGGTGATAAGGGAAAAAAGGGAAAAATGACCACGTTTCGTGGGTAAAATGAAGAGCGAGTCCTAACAACACTGCGGAATACCAATGGCCAATCCGATATCCCCTACCAATGCGGACATCGCCCATCATAAGGCCGATCATCGCTTATGGCTGTCCCATTTGGTGTTCAATATAGCGCTTTCCTAGGTATATGGCAAAGATTCGGGTGTTTGAGAGACAGTATGTCGCAGGACCTCCATAAGGTTTTTTAAATTTAGAACTTCCGAGTCTGAGTACATAAAATATTATCCCAACAAGACCCTATACGATTGGGCTCGACTGAATATGATTGACAATTTACTAATTAAGTTGACTCGAAGGCACGTTGCAAGGGCGATGGCCAACGCTAATAATCTGATCTCGGGTGGTTATTACCGGAATTTAATGTACCACGAGAGTACGCTCCAGTCTGCCCTTGTCCCGCCTGAGGCATTTCTTCATGCAGACATGAAAGGATTAGTCCAAGATAAAGATGGTGTGCCGGTATTGACCCATAGCCACCGCGGTGGGAGGGATAAGCGGCTCATTCACGACGGGTACGCCGCCAATGCTAAGGTAAGGAGCTCCTCCGTTTTAAATCCGCAATTGCGGATAGGGATACTGTCAATACCTTAAAGCAGTTCACCGAATTTTGGTGGCTTGAGGAAGAGGTGAGGGTTGACACGCACTCGCGGGCCGGTGCGTTACCTAGGTAACATCCTCCTTAGCTGTAAGCCAGTTTGTAAGTTAGTTAGACGTAGGGGGTCTTTGGGAGGGGCCGGGCTTGCCAAAACGAATGAGTGCTACCGAGACTTAACCGACGCTTATGGCCTCGCTCAAGTCCCGGCGGGTGTTCACCATGTTGGCGACTGCCAGGCGCCCATCGCCGCAATCGGGATGGTGCGACCAATCGAGAGATTGCTCATAACCCTGATTATAGGTAATTTAGGTTTAGTAGCTTAGGTAGTTTTAAGTAGTTTTAGGTAGTTTTAAGAAAACCTGAATAATAAAGAGTCCAAGTTTTTAGCAAAGTTTCTTGGAAATGAAAAAAACACCGAAAAATACAAAAAATTATACATTTAAGGCCGAAAGGCAATAGTTATAAGGATATAGTTAAGTTTGGAGTGCTCGATAACAGCCAGTAAGCTAGATTAAGATACATGTTAATTTAAAATTAGATTTAATTTAAATTTAAATTAATAAAAATAAATTTAAAAGTCAACCATTGCGGACATGGTTCTAGATGACCTACTTGATGAGTACTTCAAAACAATAGAGAAACCTAAATTTGCAGCCACATATGTCGATAACCTATTTTTTATTACTGACCACAAAAACATTGATGATGTGCTGCAATATGCCTGAATGGATTTAACCCTAAAATACATTTTACTGTGAAAAAAAAACAACAGGGCGATTGACTTTTCCACAGAAAAATTGGCAAAGTTTCCATTGACTGGCACCAGAAAGAAACAGCTTCTGAAAGACTGATCAATTTTCGATCATCATTTCGGTCATCATCAATACCGCTTCCAACTTGGTATACAAAGTTTTTGCGTTGAGTGAAGTTAAAGCATCCACGAAGCATCATTCTACACAGAGCCCCATCGAATGTCTTTTGATTTCCTGCGATATGTGAAACAAATTGGTATAAAAATGATATCAGCAAACACGACCGCAGCGTCGGCGCAAGTGGGCTGTGGCCAGAAAACACTGTCGTTTTCTAGCCACAGCCCACTTTCATTGACCCAAAAAAAAAATTCATCAAAAGAAAAAATAATTAAATGAATGCAAGTAGGGCGTAATTGATTTGCTAACTGGTCACTTTTTTATTTCCTATGATATCGTAGGTATTATAGAGATAAGCTTCCCGAGCAATGTCCACATTTGACATCACCGCCCATAAGTACAAAATATATTTTTATTTTAAGTATCTAGCAAGTGATACAACCTTGAAAAAATATGTCCTTTGTTTAAAAAAACATTTTGGAAACGTGGCTTCAAAATTTCAAATACCTTTTACTAAAAAACGTTAAAATCCCAACTTAATGGATTTTGGGATCAATATCCATTTTAGCGGCTTTAAGGACCACGGGGTAAAATTTCTGTGCATAGAAATCAAAGTCTAGTGGTAATAAAGAACACATTGGTAAAATTACATTTTTCAGGGTTTGAAGGAGATTTCAGCTTCGATAAGCTTCAATAGAGGATTACTATTAGTTTCTAAAAGAGTCCTATAAAACTTCGGTAAGGCCCGAAAGGCGAACACTTACCGAAAGTATTTTACCTATAAAGCCTCTGAAAGGATTTCTATTATGACTCTAATAGCTCAATAATCGAAGCTTTATCGAAACTACGAATTTCTAACAAAAGAAAAAAAAAAAGATGTTTCATTTCCATTGATTTCATTATTTCTTCATTTATTTGGTAGATATGGTGTATTATTTTATTCTCCCTGATAGGGATATTTTTTTAGGCCTGGAATGAAACATGAAAAGAGGTAACAAATCTATAGTGAATGAAAGAAAAAACCCAAACTCACGCGTGATTCGAACCCAGACTTCTAAGTATCAGAAGTACCTTGCTCATCATCTGCGCTATCTGTAATATGCATGTTACAAAGTTTAAACTTAACCAGCTGAAAATTTTTTCTATATCAAAACAAGCTTCGTTAAGAGTTCCATTAGCATTTTCGGAAAAGCATCTTTAACCAAACTGAAGAAATGTTCGCCTTTGTAAAATGTTTAATTCGTCCTCCCTTCATATCTTTAAGGCTTCGCTAGTAAAATAATGCAAGCCACAAACAAGTCTTCCATAAAGTTTCGATTAATAACTCTTGGGAGTTTTATACAAGTGTACTTATAGAAACTTATATAATAATATTTAATCGAAGCTTTATAGAAACTGTAACTTCCCCTTCCTTCGATAACTACAATAAACGAAGCTATGAATTTAATTGCTCTTTCTGAAAGGCCTTAATGAAATTGTAATAGAAACCAAGACTTCGGTAAAGAGTTTGCTGCTGCTAGAAGCTTTACAGAAGCTCTAAAGAAGCCTTAACCTGTCGAATCTAAAACATTTGTGCCTTAAGGAAGTTGAAATATTAGTTGGGATAATAATTTTGAGGGCCTCTTGGTTAGACATTCTTTAAAATAACAATATTTTTTCCTTTTCAATAACATCTTGAGAACAATGCCTTTTTTTATAAGAAGGGTCTCAGGGTAAAATATGCATAAATCCTTAAATCGGCCGCTATTTCTAAAAGCATTTTCGAAATATGTATATCCCTTTTTTAAGAATTTTAAGGGCGTTATGGTAAAAATAAAATTTTCAAGAACTTCTGGGCAAAGAATTCTTTGAAAATACATTTTTTAAGGAGATCTTAGAAAGATGCCTCTTCATAAAATATCCTTAAGGCCTTATGACATGAAACCATACCCATTTACTATATTTCTACCTGTAGTTGAATCATTTCCGTTTCATCGTATGTAGCTACTTAATTCAGAATTATAGCCCAACGAGTCGAGACATAAAAGGTTTTACTTAAATATCACCAAACGTGAATCAAAGTATTTCTTGGCTGACTCAACAACGCACCACCCAATCCGTTAAAGTTACAATTTAGTCCCTTTTTTATGGCTATATAATTTCATATTTAATTTTATATAATTTACTTTTTTTCAAGGATGTAGCTCCTTGGTCGATAGCGCAGCCTTCAACTTATTGAGAAATCGTATGCAGACAGCATCAGGTGCTGAAGAACGATCAGGGGCGTAGCGAGGGGGGGGGGCTACCCCACCGTTTTTAAGAGTCGGCAAATCAAGGAAGTAACATTTTAACTTGAGCAGCTAAAAAAAAAAAATTCTAAAAATTTCAAAAAAAAAAATCAAAATGTTTCGAAAAAAATTTAAAAAATTTTAAAATTTGACTCGGAACAAAATGTTAAAAAATAAGAAGTGAGTTTGGATTTTCATTAGGTATATGTTTTCAAACTCGTAAATGTATACAAGACGGCATTTTCGGAAATGCGAATTTATATTTTTTTGACTGTATGTACCTTTTCCGAGTTTCGATTTTAAAAATGACGGTCAGCATCGGTGAATTTGCCGACTGAAATCCTTAAAATTTAGCGAGTTCCGATTCGATTTTAAAAAAGATTGTCGGCATAGCTGAATTTCGATTCGGTTTGAAAAAAGATTTTATTATAAATAAACTCCTGCACCAATTGTGCATTAATATAAATTGTTATTAAATATTTATATAACTAATTAATAATTTTGCATTATAAATAATCAAATTTAAATGCATGCATTTATTTTATCATAAACAATTATTTTTTATAAATAAATAAACTCCTTCAACAATTGTGCAATAATAATATGTATAAATATTCATTAATTCATTATTAAAAATAATTTATTATTTGGATAAATTGCTGCAATATTAACATTAATTTATTTATTTCATTGTTATAAATTATTTATTATAAATAAATGCACCACTGTAATAAAAATGTCTCATATCGTCTTTAATGTGAAAATGGATCGTGGTTTGTGTTCGGATGCGTAAAACTTGAAAACGACTTGACCAAATTGGATTCCTTCTGCGGGTTTGTTCGTAATTGCTACGCCCCTGAGAACGATGTTAATTCGGAGAAACTTCGAGTAGCAAAATAGAGTTTGTTAATTTTATCTTCGTGTGAGCAAAATGGATGGATGCATTTAAAAAGTCATATAAATTATATTGCCATACGTTTTGGAATTAAATTATTTAAATACAAAACTTACCTATTTCTAAAAAGTGTCAACTTTTGGCTGTTTTTTTTTTAAGAGGTGACCCGGGGTCCTATTTATGCAAACATGTGGTCACAGTGGCTTAGTAGTTAGTGTCCTGGATTACTGAACATCTGATAAACATCCGAAGGTATCTCAAATAAAACTCTATAGGTAGGTCCCTTTCAATCGTCGCGAAAATAGAAACATACACAAACGAATAAACATAAATCAAACTTTGGTTTTACTTTGTGCGTAAATAAGCTGTGTAGTTGTCTAAAGAATTCTCAACAGAGGAAGCCTATATGTATTTTCTTCTCCTCAGTTTTCTATGTGAGAATCTAAACCGTCCTGTATTTTTAATTGGATTCTAAAAATACACATTCCCATGTAATAGCACTCACATTGTCTTAAAACAGATCACTGATATCCAGTAACACTCTCATTAATTCAGCGAAAAACAACCGCAGCCTGTCCAGTCCATGTTCATTTATGTACCACGCTCCTAAGTTGAACGCATCTTTTTTGAAACTACCACCAACACTCCCTTACCCAAGCCCAGACATTAAAAGGTAGCCAAAGGAAAAAAAAAGAAAAGCACTCCTTGATTGAATTTGTTGTAACTGACTGGAACAGACGAGAGTCCGAGCCTCCTCGTGGCCAAAGTCATTGACACTTAGTCGCCTCCTTAAAGGGTACAGTTGTTGGGCTATATTTAGCTCAGCGGCTGCCCACATCATCATTATCATCATCATCACGTCAGGCATGCTGTTCACCTGTATCACGGAGCAATTCATGGATCAAAGGGGGGGCCTTTCCCACCTCATGTGTGTCGTCGCAAGTCACGCGATTTTGTAAACTTACACCATCACCGGTGATGCCGGCCGGGCCCAGCCAGCATAGGCATAAATTGTGGCCAGACAACGATGAAAATACCGGCTGAAACTGGTTGTGACTTTCTGCTGGGCTTTGGATATGGAGCTCCCTCACTGCGCGCATTGGAATGCCTTCGAGGAGCTCCTTCAGATGAACATATATTATAGTGGCATCGCGTGGAATGCGGACCAAGGTATGCGATTATTCTCTCTAAGCCTATTTAAGGAATGGACAAGACTACAAACTTTTTCTTGATTTTATGTCGTCGATAAGGATTGCCGGTGCATAATGATGAAAGTGAAATAAATGATGTTGCACGTGTTCGTTTGCAACTATTATATTGCTATGGATATACATATATGTATAAGCCCCATTGCGCCCACATACGTGGCTTTATAATGCGGCTTGGGAAGAAACAAGCAACAAAATATCCTCTAACCAAGCTTAGGAGATTGTTTGACACACTTTGGAAACCATTAATCGTACCAGTATACTCGGTAAACGACTATACGCGGCTTCAGTAACGCAAATCAATAATGTGTAAATATGATGGATCATATGCTCATGCTCATGGCGTGAAAGTTATGTTTGGTTTTGCGGAAAGTTTAGATTCTCTTTGGCAAGACAAAAAAGCCTGCATGATATCTACAAATGTTTTGCTACTTTTTATTGTTTGTGACAGATTCTGGTTAGCATAGGAAATCACATCGGTCATGTAATGTCCACGATCAGCGATCCACTTCTCACTTCTTTTTTTTTAGGTTGGCATCCGTGAAATCCGCCCAAATCGACAGACGAATGTTGGTTGCTCGATTTCTGTGGACGTTGAAGTAGCGACGAAGTTCACTCTGTATTGCCATGTTCAACTTATTTTTTCGGACGAAAAAGTCCTTTGTTTCAAAAAAAACATTTTGGCAATATGCCTTCAGAAACTGTGGTAGGTAACAAGGCGGTGATCTACCATACCATGCACGGGGTCGCACATCTATCGTCCCAATAGGGGGAGTACTAGCCCTTTCAAAAACGTCCGACCTTTCTGCCGGACCCTACGTCTATAACATAATGATGATTATGACTGTATTTATTTTGACGTCCCTGAAAAAACTGCACTATTACCTTTTAAAGTGGACACCTATAGTACCTACATTGAAATAAAGTCTTAGTTACAGTTTTAACATTAATATGTCATCAAGTCAATTTGATTGATCGTTTGATGGTCTGGTGACCGCCATGTTCCTTTGTGAATGTTGAGGTGTGGAAACCGTGTGCTTGCTATAGTAGCATTACGTCCCGCAGCAAAGTCAATTAGCCTAAGTCCGTTTCCAGACGTGGTGTCGTGTAGGCTGTGCTTTCCGATTATGCTACCAAAGATGTCCTCCTTTCCTATTTTGGCGTTAAAATCTCCTAAGACGATTTTAACGTCTTACTTAGGACATTGCTCATATGTTTTGTCGAGGAGCTCATAGAAACATTCTTTGGTATCATCGTCCTTATCTTCTGTGGGGGCGTGAGCGCATATCAGGCTGATGTTGGCGAATTTAGCCTTGATGCGGATAGTTGTAAGGCGCTCACTAACGTGTCGAAAGCTCAAGACTTCTTGCCTAAGTCTGGCGCTTACAACGAATCCGTATTCGAATAGACGCTGCTTCTGTTCTCTGTAGCAATCACCGTAGTAGATGTCACAGTTTTTCATCCTTCTTTTGCCGCGCCCATCCCACCGCACTTCCTGGATGGCGGTGACATCTGCCTTGTAGCAGTCTAGGGCCCCCGCTAATTGTTCGGCTGCACGCGGTCTGAAGAAGAAGAAGAGAAGAAGAAGATGTCATCAAGTACATAATGTGCATTATAATCAAAAATAGTTGACGCAACAGCTGGTCGTGCTACAGTCCGGATGGGGCAGGGCTTTAGGCATCCCCAGCTAGCAAGGTCTATGGTTAACTTCTTGCAGCTGCGCACTCAAAATTTGTTAAAGTCTTCCTCCAAGACCTCAAGCGAGGTCTTCATCTACTGCGCTGCTCTAGGTTGGAATCACTACATAACACAATTGCAAGTATTTCTATATGAAAAATATAGCCGTTGTGGACTTCATGTGGACCAAAATAAAAATGAATTGATAAAAGTCCTTCGACATTTTCTTTTCATTCTACAACGTTTTTACACCCTCCACAAAAAGGTATACATTAATTTTGCCCTTGTATTTGTAACGCCAGGAAAGAGTCACCGGAGACCCCATAAACCATTAGTCTAAGAGCCCACAGCAAATTTTGGGTGCTAGAAAAAAAGGTTGATGCTATAAAGATAAACCAAACTATCGAAGCTAATGGTCGTAGCTTTAGTGAGTAATTGATATAACCAGTCAATTATATACAAATCTGAATCAGGATTAAATTTTTAATCGATTTAGCCATGTCCGTCTGTCTGTGGAAAACACGTAGCCTCCAACGAATCCAGCAACTAGAATTAAATTTTGTGAAAGGACTTCCTTTTTTCCTTTTATCGTCGTTAGGTTGGTATTGAAAATGGGCTATATCTGTGTAGTAGTTCTGGTACCTCCCATACAAAATCAATATCCAATATGTATACCTACTTACGTACTAACTCACAGGCGGAGGGTATCTAAGCATTGGCTAGGCCGATGATAACCCTTTTACTTGTTGAATTAATGGCTCTTTAGTAACTTTCTTCTGTAGCGGAGGAGGGACATTGCAAACACCCAAATGTGTGAAAGGCGGCATTAGTGGTGAAGAAGAGTTGATTAAGGTTGAGCATATGTAATAAACGGACGCAGCTTAAAATAAAAAATCCGTCGTTGTGTATATACTAGATGCAAAATGCATAGGATTGTTTTTTTAAAAAGTTGTTTTTGAGAGATAAAATACGGCAAAAGTATATGTATTTTATTAACTAGATAAAAGTTAGACCGGATTTATGTGAAACGTTCAGTCTTTTTTTTATCTTCCTTGTTAACCATTTCTTGGCATAAAATAAAAGGTTTTTTGAGCAGAGGGTGAAAGTTAGCAACCACTAGAATATCGCGCCATTTCTGCACCTTTCCAGAAGATGCGAATGTGCTCTACCCTGGCTAGTGGTTAACATTACAACAGATTCTCGTCTTTGCATAGTTCTGCTGAGTAATTCAAAATAGTATTTATATATACTATTTGTTAAGAACAACTCACAAAATGTCCCTTACAACTTACCTTACAACTACTTTCTATATAACAGTTCTTTAAACAAAATTCACAGCTAGCTGATAAAATATAACCTCAACCGGCAACTAATTCAAATCCCAATTTAGGTAATTATGTTTACATACACCACGAATAAGTGTGTTGATCAATGCAAAATATTAGTGAAAACAAATATATTTTAATGAATTTGCTTTTCTGTTCATCTTTGAAAGATCGTATTTTCAAAGAAAAAAAAAAACAACAACACTTTACAAACGTCACGTGCTTGTTTTTATGTCTTCAATTCATTAATACGCTTGTTGTTTATCTGTCTACAGTAGAATTTATAACGTAATGAATTGTTTGTATTGATTATTTATTTGCTTTCTACAAAATAACATAAACAATTGACGTTCGTTTAGGGGCAGGTCAATAATAACATCAATGGCATACGATTGACTCTATATCGCGCTATGAAATAATTGATGTAAGCATAATTGACGTTTTATTATGACGTTTACTGAACAATGTATGCCACCAATGCAATGTTAGATTAATTTTTTTTTCTTACTGCTAATCTGAACCCTAATGCGACAGCAATGATTAAATATTAATTCGCAACCATGTGCTGTTTTTTTAGTAGCATTTAAGCTACTACTACACAACATGTCAAAAATAGTGGGAATTTTTGAAATGCTGACGTCAATATCGCATAGGACTTTGCCTACACCATTGACATACTATACATGGACTGCTAGTGAAATGTCAGTTTCATACAAACCTGCGAGGAAAAATGAAGCAAACATAAGCACTAGCCCTTTTGGTTCAGTGCGGCGAAAGTAGGAAAGAGATTTCAACCTCTGCGCGCCTTTGCTATTTTTTACATAGAACACAGTGCCATCCATTGTAGAAACATTGCAACTGCGCAAAAATAACGACTTATTCAAATTATTTCGAACGATCTATAACAGATGGCAGTATGGCACACTCAACACACAAACCTCGACACAAACCAAATCGCACGAACTGCTCGATGACATTTGAGTGTTTTCGTTTCTCTCCGCCGTGAACCAAAAGAGCTAGTGCTTATTTTTGCTTCAACGAAAAATTGGCTGCTAGCAGTCCATGTATAGTATATGTCAATGGTCTACACACAGCTTTAGCACAGAATTTGATGCAATATTGACGTCACCATGTCAAAAATTTACTTTATTTATTTAGCTCAAACTTTTATTTAGCACGGACAATTTGTCAATCGAATAAATAATGACGAAGAAGACTACGCGAGTAGGTACGATATCTTCGGGCTTAGCTATTATTCGGCAAGAAATAATTACTTCGGTGTAATGCAAGCTCTCCACGAACGGGCTTGTTTCAAAATTGTTAAGCACAGAGCATGCTTGCGAATTATACAGTGATAAGATATAACCGTGGAAAATCATCCTCCTTTTTATTAGGCACGTAGACAGGGGGGGGGGGGGGGGATTGAGGGGCTGAAGAACTAATTTCTTCCACAACCATTTAAATGCAAATACACCTTTCAAAAATGTAATTAAACCAGTAAGACATTTATCTTCGACTATGCCGAAGCTAAAAAAATTTATTGTAAAAATAAAAAAACATTTTAGTATTAGAAAATTAAATATTTGTATGGGAGGTATGGGTAGTTTTTATTCGACCAAGCTCATTTCTGTTACAAAAAATTTTAAATATTATTAAAACAATATGTGCAGTTTAAACTTGATATCTTTACTGTATACAGCTATAGCTATATTTAAATTTAAATTTTTTTTAACATCAAAAAGCTATATAAATCCGATATTTTTGTATGGCAGATTAGAGCAGTTTTCATTCGATCTTGCTCATCTTCGAACTTAGCCTCAGTTTGGTGGATAAAAGCTTACATCAGTCACGTAGCCGAAAGTCTTTAACAAAAGACAAAAACTAAAATTTTCTAACTGATAGCTCAACCTTTTTTTTTTTAATTCTTTTTCCGGGAAAGGCGGACCTATAACACTTCAACAGCGCCCCGAGATGCTTGCAGATGTCTGTTAGTTCCAAATTTTGCTTGTCCTGTAACAAAAGGAGTTTTGGAAAGTTTATGCCCTCGCGGTTGTCAAGTGTACTGTATGCTCATGAGCATTAGCAGCCTGTCTTGTGGGGCGCCCAAAAGTTGCATTTCGAGGGACAATGTCTTTGAGTTCCTCGGAACATCTACCCTGGAAGTACCTCTACCTATAGAACAAGCAGAGGTCAGCGACTTGTCTTCTGTGCACCAAGGGTTGTAGATTCGATGTGAGTGAAGGGTCCCCAATAAGTCGAACTGCTCGTCTCTGTATGCTGTCAAGTAGGTTAAGTGAATGTTTTGGGTCCGAGTTCCATATATGGGAGCAATATTCCAGGCCTGGTCTAACCTGCGCTTTGTACAATAGGAAAAGTTGCTTGGGGCTAAAGTACCTCTTTGCTCTAAATAGGTACCTCAACTTAACGGATGCCGATCGTGCAATATAGGATTGTGATCCTGCCATGTGATTCCTAAATTGACTGTGACTCCTAAAATGTGCATTGAGTCCTTGGGATGGATTGAATGGTCATCCATTTGGATCTGAGGAGCTGTTGAAGAATTTTTCCTACAAAATGTTATGAGCTGTGTCTTGTTTGCAACTGAAACTGAAATGACCGTAATGGGGCTTAATATAAATTCAAATCTATAAAAATAAGGAGACTATCCCGGTAGGTATACAGTATTCAAACGCTAGGTATGTACACTCTGCAAGCCATAGCTTTAACCTGGCTATGCCATGTCAACTCCTGCAATTCGCAATTACCTTAGTGTAGTTAGTGAAATAGCTAATTTCTTCCGCAACCTTTCAAATGCATATTATGTAACTTTCAAAACTGTCATAAAAAAACACGCACCAGAGAGCCGGAAAACTTTACATCTGTGCCTTTGTGAAACAAAATTCATTGAAAGGCATGACAGTATTAATTCCTTTGTGGAGCTCTTCAAATGCATCTCAATAAGTATTGAAAAAATAACTATAGAAGAACGTGGGTGATGTCTTCGAAAGTATCAACACTTTTGGCAGTGGTCCAAAAATGCGATTGCCTAGTAAGCCTCATTGTATACCAAAAACTTTTCAGTTTAGAGCTGCAGTTATCAGTTTCCCTACAGAACAAATCCTTAGATTTCGTTTCTGCAATCGACCGCACAAAAGAAGTTCTGAATTCTCTTAAGGACTATTTGTAATATGGATAAATGAGTATGAATAGAGTTAGAGTATTCCTTTGCATTGGAATCAATTTGGAAATTCACACTTATTTGAAGTGACATCTATTGTTAAAATTGACGCAACAATTTGAATTACAACCGTTTTACTTGCCAAATTCACTAACGCCCAATAGGTGTCTCTAGCAGTCTATGGAGAAATCAAAGATGGTTGTCGCATTTGCTGCGCTTCCCAATGCCATCTCCTGTAAACAGTAACCATTGAATAACTACAAATAGAATCGGCACCGATGCAATCATCCGCTACGCGGTCCATACGTCGCTGCGATCGTTTGTGCTGGTTTGTGAAATGGATCTGGGCATATCTGGGATTGAAGATTGGATAAACAAAATCCCAACAAAAATATCCCTCTAAGGAATGCTGGATGGGTCATTTTTTGTTGTAAACCAGTCTGAGGTAGGATATTTCATGCTTAGCTTTGCTGTCGAAATGTATATAGAGAAAACCAAAGAAAAAAACAAAAACAAACTGGTTTGCCTTTTCTCTTTCTTCATTCCCCATCCTCATCCATCAGTATAAAATTCTTTCTGATATGACGTAACAGGGTAGAAAACTAGTTTGGTTTGGAAGACAGTAACACCGTGTCTCCACGAGCAATATTTCATAGCTTGCCATATAGTATGCTATGAAAATTGCTCGTGGAGACCAGAGTATATCCATTATAATGAGTAGGGACACTCTCGACAATTTCCTTATCAGCAAGTATTACTGTGTCACACAGACATGAGAAATAGACGGATATATAAAGTGGGTAGTGAGAGAGAGAAAAAAGAGGAGGAGTATTTTTTCGGAAAATGGCACAGGGTGCTCCGTTAAAAAAAGGAAAATTTGTAACTTGTCATACATTTTTATTAAATACAAAATTATAATTACATGTGTGTTACGCTAAGATATTTATTCTTGTTGTTGGTTTTTTTATACCCTCCACAGGAAGGTATATTCACTTTGCCATTACGTTTGTAACGCCAAGAAGGATTCACCGGAGACCATATAAAGTATATATATTCTGAATCAGGATCACATTCTGAATCGATTTAGCCATGTCCGTCTGTCTGTCTGTCTGTCCGTCTGTCTGTCTGTCTGTCTGTTAAAAGCACGATAGCGTCCAAAGGAATTGACCTAGGTGAATGAAATTTTGTGAGACGACTTCTTTTTACCGTCGCCAGGTTGGTATTGAAAATGGGCTATGTCGGTCAAGTAGTTCTGGTACCTCCCATACAAAACCACTATTAGACCCACGTCTCCCTCTGTCTGTTGAAATCACGATAGCGTCCGAACGAATCTACTTAGGCAACTGAAATTTTATGAGAGGTCTTATATTTATGGCCCTCAAGTTTGTATTAAAAATGGTCCATGTCGGTCAAGTAGTTCTGTTACCTCCCATATAAAGCCACTATTTGACCCATATATCTCTGTCTGTTGAAAGCACGATAGCGTCCAAACGAATCGACTTAGGTGAATGAAATTTTGTGAGAGGACTTTTTTTAACCGTCTTCAGGTTGGTATTGAAAATTGTCTATGTCTATACTAACTGGCATGGCAAACATTTTGCATGACTTTTATGCAGTGGAGGGTATCGAAGCATCGGCCAGGCCGATGATAACACTTTTACTTGTTGATTATTCTATTAAATTTTTTGATAAAGTCATGCTCTCAAACACGTACCTACGTATAATTTTATAAGAAATTCTTTGTTTTGATTTTTACAGCCAGTAATCAATCACATTTATTCTTTAATTATGTAGGTACCTAATACATTTTCATTTCAAAATATTTTTTTTATTTTGCTATAAACTTTCTAATGCATCTAAAAATTGTTTAGGCGAACGTGTTAAATGCGCACTTTCATCTTCCTTAAAAATTTGTAAATATGGAGGAAACACTATGTTGCTGACTTAGTTCCAACTCACACTTGCGTTTTTGAGGTTTTTTTAATATAGCATGCAAAATAATAACATTTTCACTACCGAAATCAGCAGTTTTATAGTCAGATTCAGTTTTGAAAGCGTTTATTTCAACGCCGGAAAGCTCTAAATTTGCAGTTGGGTCGCAACTATATACTCCATGTAGCTACTTTGCTGAAAAAGATCTTTTAAAATCACAAATGAATTGAAATGGAGTCAGCAACTTACTATTTCTTCCTCGGTTGCGTTAAAATGGCAATTAAGTCAATTGAAATACCAATAAGACTATATTCTGTTGCCATCCTTTTAGTTATATTTTCAGACTTATCGAAAAAAGCAATACTTAAAAAATGCATTTCATAAGAAATTGATTTGCTCTTCATTTTCCAAAAATGGTCTTCTGAATTTGTTGGGGTCTTTAAATTTATATGAATTAAAGATTAATATAACTTAGGACACATTTCGACCACAAGCAATACTATTCATTTTAAAACCAAAAGGCTTAGATATGTATTTTAAAATGTGTTCAAGCAAAACAAAAGCAAAATAAACAGCGCGTACAAAAATATTGTAATGAAAAATTACACCTCCAAAAAAGTAGTCAGAAAAGGGATAGATTCAGGAGTTATCACTAAAAAACCAATAAAGTTAAACTTTTAATGCCCTCCATTATCGGCACATACAAATATTTTACACCTTCATTTTCTTTTTGTTCTCGACCGCGCAGGCTAAACACTTCAAAATATGTTTTCCAATTTCCTATTTAAATTTCTATTTAATCCAAAAACAATTGCACTGTAGTTTGTTCGCACCGAAAACTATCACGGTTCACCCTGTATTGTGTTTATTTCACTTCTTTCGCACAACTGATAAGCATTCGAGTTTACCGCCTTTAAAAATGCTTTATGAAAAAACCTACCCCATCGTCACTGCAGAACCAGTGTGACCAGTTATTATAAAAACTAGCAATTATGGAATGAAATCATTTATTTTGCTACTAGGCCCAATATCGGATTGCATTATTTTAAGCGAAGTCAGAACAAAGAAGAAACATTTATTTTCATATTTTAGATTGAAATATTAATGGTAGGAGTTCAGAATTAGTTGTAATTCCTGGAAAAAATAATCATAAAAACGAAGCATGAAACCATTTTCCAAAAAGCAAAGCAGGTCACACTGCATAAAGTGAATAGGTACACACATCGAAATCCGAGTTTACCGCCTTTAAAAATGCTTTATGAAAAAACCCACAATCGGTCGTCGTACACAGCAAGCCCCATGTAGTGGTACAGGTAAAATGTGTTGTGTACCCTTTTCTTCTTAAGCATTCGTTGTATTCAGGTAAAAAGTATTCTTTCGATCTGCTTCCACTTATTGTAAGATTTTTTCTGCATTTTGCTTTGTGGTAGTACGAAATGCATATGTAGAGAGAGTGTCCCTACTCATTAATGGATATACTCTGGTGGAGACCACAAATAGTATTCTATGAAAAATTGTATTCCATCTATTGCTCAGCTCATAGCTTGCTATCGATAGTATTCTATGGGGTGTACTTTTTTGTTGTGACGCATGTGTTTTCGTGTGATGGCTATGGAAATAGTAAGATATGAAATGCCCACCCTACATTTTATTGCATACTATCGTTATTTCTTTCTATCAGAAATGACAGATGGCAAGCTATGAAATATTGCTCGTGGAGACACGGTGTAAAGGAGATGCAATATTACAAACAAGTATCAATAACAAAAGCAATGTGTAGGATTTATGACTTTAGGAGAGGGAGGGTGATGCAAGGGGTGAGTTGGGAAGGATAAATTGAATAAAAATGATTTTGGCTTTCTTGGTTCTTGCTGACATTATATAGGTACACAAGATTTTAAGATTGTGCATAAATGTTCTATGTTAGAGTCTCACTATTTTGCCTATATTTTTGTTAAATATGCATAGATTTTATTGATTCTTTTTCTAATTATGTAATTCAAAAATATTATATCTCGCAAACTACCAAATCGATTGAGTTCCAATTTCCAGGCAATCTTAGGTATTGGACCGATATTGCTCCTGTGAAGATTGGTCAAAATTGAACAATCGGACTGAATAAAAACCATAGGAATCTCATACCTACATTGGTATCACGAAAATCACCTACCCGATTAAGCTCAAATTAAAAAAAAAATGTTTGTTAATGGCCCAAAGATAAAAAAAAACTCAAGCACTTTTTAAAATATGGAACATGCATTGGGCTGATAGACAAAAATGTATCTGGGCAATACAATTCCTAGGCACGAGCAAAGCCGACGGGGTAAAGTAGCTTAGCTATGCCTATACATGGCGTTTTTGTTTTTAGGTTTATCTGAGCTCTGAACAAAGCTCGAAAATGTTGAACATCTGAACTGAAACACACTTGAGCACATATCTGTCATATTTTTTTAGATATTAATTGTTATTATTCATTAATTTGGTTTACCTACTGTGCCAGAACAACAACACTCGTCCACCACTTAACTATACATACCTATTTTGTTTATCCTGTCAAATGTCACTGTAAAGTGTGTAAAGCTAAGTACACATGATTGTAAGATCTTACAATATTGTCAGATCTGTCAATGCTCTGACAATGACAGACAATGAGCTTACAACAGCCAACTACCTACCTTACATACAATACAAAATTGTGCGTTTCAAACGGTTGTAAGATTTTGTCTCAAAGTCTTACAATTTCATTGTCAGATGCATGTCTTACAATGGTCTTACAATTACTTTTCTGACAACGTTGTAAGGTTGAAAATTGTGTGTTCACACGGTCGGCACTCGGCAGATATTTGAATATGAAACATTGGTCGATCTGTTGTCAGACATTGGCAGATAAATTCAAAGTCTTGTGTTTTTTTTTTGTAATAAGGATAATGAATTAAAATATTGCACTCGCAACTATTTTAACTGCCTACATGTTGGAAGACAACGAGGAAGATGAATTCCCTTAAAAACGACGTCGTGTTTATACAAAGGATTCGATAGCCCGTCGCGTCGTCAGCAGAAGGGATTCTACTCCAAATTACTCGTCGAATTGCGACCTGAGGAGCCAGAACTCTATCGCAATTTTTTGCGGATGTACTCAAAACTATTTGATGATCACGGCATGTTCATGTTGACGGTATACCTATCCCCTTCGCCAATATGAATATCTAATAAAAAGGAAGTGTCGTCGACTGCCTAGTTTAAAAAAAAACACACAGAAAACAAGAATTATATCACAAACTTCAGACCATACATTTTTTTTTTAGTCTTTTTTAATGCTGGCGACTTTTCCAATGCACAGTTGTTGTTTACATCGATTAAATTATTTTCCATTGTGTATAAAAGTAAACTTCGATTTCGCGTCTATAACATAGGTTAAACTGTCTGTCAATGAAAAAATTGTAAGCTAATGTCAGCTTCCATAAACAACGACATCTGATAATTTCTAATGAGTCTTACAATGTCCTAATTGTCTGACAATATTAAAAATTGTGTGTTCAGACTTGTTCCGACGATCGTTAGCAACCTGACAATTTCATTGTCACTACTAGCCAATCCAATCCTGCGATTTGTGGACCGCCTGTTTTCTGGTCCCGAAAATACCGGAATTTGTAACTACATAATATTAGATAGATACATACATATTCACGGGATTTATACGGAACTATAAATAGAAGTATGAATTAAGAAAAGGACGGCGTTCCTTAAGGTGCCAAGTTTGATTTTGAATTGGATTTCGAAATTTTGTATGCTGAAATGTTGAATTCAGACGAGGTGTAAAAGTACTATAACATAATTTCGTAGCAAGAATCTAATGTAAACTGCAAATATTCATAATATTCCTACATACTATAATCCAGATTTGAAATTTATCGGGATGAGTTGGTTGATTGCTGCAATAGCATTCAGCGTAGCACTGATCTGCATACAGATGCTCCTAAAATAATTGTACATATTTAAATACAAAAGGTTAATTTTGGGTTTAAAATTAAAATAAACAAATGAACTCGAACTGTCAGCCCACAAATCGCATACCTACTTATTCACAGTTTGAAGCAAACTACCTACTAGAGGTACAAACGAATCCGCCCTGTCGTTTAGAGTGCAGATAGGTACCTACCACCATGCAGACAGACAGACAAAATTGCGAGACTCACTTTTTGATCTCTACAATCCTCTTAATATCACAATTAATAGATCTAAATTTGGATTTAAAACAATATCTTTCTGATCACAGAATCCGTCGTATTCGGAATTTTGCTATACGAACCCCGAAAGAACTATCACAGATTCCGTTGTGGTGGAAATTTTTGCTACGAATTAAATTCCGAATACGACGAATTTTGTGATCAACCAGAATACTTCCTACATGATGAGAAAACTGAAAAATGGGATCGATCTAGGTACCTACGTGATTTTATTTCCTAAAATTCAATCAAGCTTCCCTACTAGTAAACTTACCATGAACTTTACATGCTTACCCACCCCATAACTTTCAAATCATCAAAACCTGCCTTGACACCTAAGTTCAAAAGCCACCACCATGCCACCGCTGCTGCCCATAAATCGAAGAAATACAAAATATGTACTGTAAAGAATCTGATCTGTGATTTCATATTTAGGGGTATCGCGAATAAATTCAAATTAATACAAAATCTTACGGACAGATTCATGGTCACCGAAGACGTTCTACCATCCTTTCAAGTTCTTCTCCCAGGTTTTGCTGATGCATATTGAGCGAGTGAACGAATTTTTTTTTTCGTGTAGCTGGATGTAAAATCGTTAAAAGACATCGCATGCGAGCTTTGTGTGGGCGAGAGTATGGGACTTGCGGTTGGCTCACCCACTAAAAACACCCGAAGAAAGCATGGTGTTATATACCATCCTTCCAATAATCTAGCACATAGTCGTTAAACTATAATCAGCAATTTCTTTTTGATTCTGTCGGATTTCATTTTTTGATTACCTACTTTTTTGGTCTTTGCTAACTCTTATAGATCGCAAGAATATTTACCCGCCTCGATCTCCTGATTACATTGTGAACGAAATGGAAAAGCTAACATGTTACTTTGATAATGCAATTTGGGTGTCAGCTGTGAAAGCTGAGTACATTCCTTGGTGTAAAAAATATCAGCGAGTGATCCTTTTACCGAAGTTTTGAAACTGCTTGATGTATGTGACAAGACTTACTTTAGAGCTCTAAACTTCTTGCTTATAGGTTTTGGTCACGCTTCCACTGAACCTTGTGTTGAAAGAACCTTTTCAGCGATGAAAATGCTTAAAACGGTATCACGAAGCGTTTTGGAGAATGCAAGATTAAGCTCACTGGCTATGATATCTGTTCATTCGGATATTGATGTGGATCCAGATAAGGTGATTGATCTCATGTCAAAAAAAAATCAAGACGTCTTCTGATTTGAAAAAATTATTGAAGTATGTTCGTTTAAGTAAATACGATTTAAAAACTAATAAAAATCAATGAATTGGAATATACCTACATAGTTTTTTGTTTAAAGAATTCCTCGTAAGATTTGGATGATTTGCTGTTGGGGTGTCATGGCTACTATGTCGGCATGTCAAAAATTAACACGCATTTTTGACATGTGAAATAGCATACACATATAGCCTTAGCCACAAGTTAGGCACTAGTCGTTTACACAAAAGTTAGGCGTCCTTTGGCGATAGCAATCCATTTTGAAATTCAAATAAATTATCAAATTTTTTTTTTAAGTGCTGCCAAGTTTTTTGTAGCATTTGACGCGAATATTTTGGAATGACTGTGAAACTCAAAATATACATGAGTGTGACACTTATCTGTTGATCGTCTCCACTCAAACTCAACATATGTAGCTATGCCCACTTAAGTGCATACTGTAAAACTGGGTATAATTATTCAGCACAATTTTTTTAACTAACCTTAAGTATTAAGTGAAATTGTATATATAAAAGTTCAAAAAATACTATGTAATTTAATGGGACATAAATTTATTAACCTGGGGTGGAATCGGCTAAGGTGATTTGTGATTATCACAAATGTGACAATCACTTGTGATCAAATAATATTTTCCGTCTGCGTAAGGTGATCACAAAAAATTGATTAAAATTTGGCATCACTTGACACTGACATGTGTCATTACTAATTTCTTTGTATTATTTTCGAATTGGGGACATTTGAGTACGTAATGCACTTTAAAATGAAAAGTAATATAAAAATAACAATTTTAACAATATCCTACAGATAATACTGTTAGACATATTGTATTATTAACAGGACCGCAGCCAATAAAGCGCATATCGAGTTGTATGTAAGCACCCGGATTTGGGCAAATCTTTTTCTGACAAAGGCGTGATGCCCATAGGGTTTGTTGGGAGAAAGTATAACTTAATAAGAATCAGCCACAATGGGACAGAGTTTAAGTGTTCTTGAGGTCACCTCACACGGAGTATTCTGCGATATTGATGCTGACCAGTCGTTAGGAACTTCCCATTGGTACTCGCAAGAAAGTTTTATGGTGTAACTAGCTGGAACGCAGATGGAATGTGAGTTGACGGAACTCCAGCTGGCAAATGCAATTGCCGTAGGGGTAGGATATACTACAAAAATATATCGTTTTTTAGTCGAACATTTTTTAAGAATTTTTTATTTGGAAATACCAATTAGCTTTGTACATTATATAGCTCTACTATGTTTAGTTTATTTCGGAGATTTAAAAGCAACAGAAGGACAAAAAAAACCTTATCGTTATTTTTATCTAGTTCCTAATCCTTTTCAGACCCTAAAAATAAATGCAGAGGTACAAACACGTCCATTTTCTCTTAGCACATCAAAAATTAAAAAAAACACTGATCAAACCAACATGCAAGTGACAACTAAACTGCTGTCACAAGAAATTATCACAAAAATGTGATTGTCACCGGTGACAATCACCTTACGCAGACCAATTTTGTTGATTGTGACTATCACTTATCACAAATCACCTTAGCCGATTCCACCCCAGCTCTAGGAGAAGTATTATTTTTGAACACTTTACTCACGACGATATTTTCGCCTATTGACATACAGGATGCAGCCCAAGAGCGTCAACTTTTAGGAATCCCTGGTTTCAAGATTGAACATGTGATATGTGAACTTCTCTTTTCCTCGCCCGTACAATTGTCATAAAATTCCTAAGCAATACTGCATCTGTTTAATAAAAATTACAAACAAATTGATATTCGCACATGTTTCGCTGGAAATTAATCCCCGGTTAGCATCACGCTGGCGCTGGCTGGCTGACGATTAAAAAAATGGCCCTTGAGTCATAATTATGTATTGTACGCCATTTGGTGGATCAGCTCAACATGTCACGCACATTGTGGCGCGTATAGGGCAGAAATATTATTTTTTGAACTATTCTGTTTTTGCTTACGAAAAAAAGAACAAGTCAAGTCCCACTTCGTTGTGCCTATTGAAGACTTCCAGCGCCAGTGATTAATTTACATACACCACTCTATTTTTGTTCTATTTTGCGATTACCCCCCTTTCGCGAAGCCCCCCCTGATCGACGCTTCTTTTCGCTTTGCTCACATTGCTACACGCCACCACTACCACAACCACTTATCTAAATGTGAACGTGGAAAGTGGGCATATCGCGCTGTCGACCAATTCCATGCTTCTGCCGTTATGACGTAAAGGGGCTTGGTCGTTGTGGCCCCTGGAAATCGTGATGTTTTCAGCTTTCCTCTTCTAATTTATTTTCGGTGTGAATGTAACTACGAGTTTGCTATTTACTTTCGATATATCTACAGTTGTTGATCCCCGCAGTAGTGGAGGATCGGCGGAAGCGCCAACCAACGCATCATCGCCTTTCGAGCCAACGAAACACACAGTCGCAACAAATTGGAAAAATGTGCGCAGGCAAGTTGAAAACAAATAGCATAGAAGACAACAATTTATATAAAACGGTTCTAACCTTGAAGTAGGTACTTGTTACTTGTAGATTGCTCCAGCGCCAGCGCCAAAGAGATGTAGGTACATATAAAAAGGCGCGTGTGTATTATATTCGAGAGATAAAGATGTGTGTTGCTGAACAAAACCTATGATCTGTTCGTGTTGGAAATTGGGTCCTAACAAAATGCAAATGTTTTGATTTTGAACTACATATGTAGTCGTAGTGGAAGATCAATGAAGATCTTTGATCTCTGATATGTCCTCGTCCCATTAACTTAATTTTATAGATCGTAAATATTTGTAGATTGGGTTTCTACGTTTCCGAATTGGAAATCGTATCACTTGACATTGAAATGGTTCATTGCTTTCAGGACTATCGGGTGACATCAAGATCTGTATTACATATTTACATCGTGTTTTTTACTTAAGTCATAATAACTACCTACTGGGCGCAGTAGCGCAGTAGTTGGTGTGCTGGACTACTGTCCGAGGGATCCCAGGTTCGATCTCTGGAAAAACACAAATTACATCTTAAGGTTTTTTCTACTGCGCCAACTCTCGCGAACGTCTGACAAACATCCGAGAGTATGATTGCCCTGAAAAAACTTCTCAATTCAGCCGTTCGGACTCGACATTATGACGACGTCTACGGTGTCTACCGCCTGTTGTGCCACCTATTTATTTATTTATTTATTTTCATAATAACCTAAATACAATGGCCAAAATGTGGCACTAGGTCTGTTCTTTTACTTATGAATTTGTATACGACCTCTTACGAATTTTTACTCAATGCTTTTTCCTCTGGCGAAAAGCGTTTTATTTTTTTGCGATGAAAGGTGGAAAGAGCATGAGACACCAATGATACGACGTCGACGTTCATTGGTTTGTAATTGTAGTGCCGATTCTTACTTGCTTACTTAGATGGCCCTACAGTCCATTTAGCCCGATCTTTGGCTAACCGCCCCCAGTTGCACACTCCAAGTTGGTTGAGGCCCCCTTCCACTAAGGCGATGTTTTCCTCTACTGCTTTGTCTTTGTCCCTCTGGCTTGGAATCGAAGACTCTTCGGGTCTTAGCGTTAATGTTCATTCGCTCTACATGTACAAGCCATCGTAGTCGAGTGATACGTACTTTTCTGAGAAAGTCGATGTCGCTAAATCGCCTCCTCAAAAAAACCCGTCAACGCAAACGGTAACGCTGGCCGATTCTTACCAGGGATGAGACGATGTGTCCATCTTCCCTTTAGCGATTCGTTCTATGGTTGTTGTCAAGTTGCGTTACTGCGATTTTGTTCATACCTTCTTTTATTGTTATCTACCCGGCCATTTCGAACTCGCTCGGTTCTTTTAGCGTTTTAATCAAACTACTTTCAATCATAAACATATTTATGAGTTGAATAACGTTGGAGTGTACGATTGTCATCACAATAGTGTTGGCCTCGACTCCAGTAGCGTTTTCATTTCTTCAGCGAGTAAATCGATAGGTAACAGGCGACTCTTAATGCGCTAAGGCGGTAGACGGATTTAATTCCGCGGACATAAGGCTTAACTTTCGTGGCACTTGACCATATTTCTACTACGTATACAAGTGTTGATTGCGAGAGGCCTCCGATCTCAAATGCTGGAAAGCATTCACTTAACCTACTTGACAGCGTTCGACTTATTGGAGACACTACACTCACAAGCAGCTCAAGCAGCTAATGCTCATGACCATGCAGTAAATTTCACAACCGCGAGGACATCAATTTTTCAAAACTCCTTCTGTTACAGGACAAGCAAACTTTGGAACTCGCTTCCTGGGGATAGATATATTTCCAGAAGACTACAATTGCAGCAATTTAAATTCATCAGAACTAACATACATCTGCATCTCGGAGCGCTGATGAAGTGTTATAGTTATAGGTTCGCCTTTCCCGGAAGAAGTATTTAAAAATAAACAAGTAAGAGTGTTATCATCGGCCTGGCCGATGCTTTGATACCCTCCACTGCATAAAAGTCATGCAAAATGTTTGCCATGCGAGTTAGTATGTGTCTAATATTAGTTTTGTATGGTAGGTAGCAGAACTACTTTACCGACATAGACAATTTTCAATACCAACCTGACGACGGTTAAAAAAAGTCCTCTCACAAAATTTCATTCACCTAAGTCGATTCGTTTGGACGATATCGTGCTTTCAACAGACAGAGATATATGGGTCAAATATTGGCTTTGTATGGGAGGTAACAAAACTACTTGACCGACATGGATCATTTTTTATACAAACTTGAAGGCCATAAATATAATACCTCTCATAAAATTTCAGTTGCCTAAGTCAATTCGTTAGGGCGCTATCGTGATTTCAACAGACAGAGAGTCTAATAGTGGTTTTGTATGGGAGGTACCAGAACTACTTGACCGACATAGCCCATTTTCAATACCAACCTGGCGACGGTAAAAAGAAGTCGTCTCACAAAATTTCATTCGCCTAGGTCAATTCCTTTGGATGCTATCGTGCTTTCAACAGACAGACAGACGGACAGACAGACAGACAGACAGACAGACAGACAGACAGACAGACAGACGGACATGGCTAAATCGATTCAGAATGTGATCCTGATTCAGAATATATATACTTTATAGGGTCTCCGGTGAATCCTTCTTGGCGTTACAAACGTAATGGCAAAGTGAATATACCTTCCTGTGGAGGGTATAAAAATAAACATTGAGGACGATTCGTTTGGAGGATGGTTCCCTTCGGTAGTAGGACAGGTCTTTGACGGGTCCTCCTGGAGACACGCGTTAAACATTTTGGAGAATAATTCGGGCCGTGCTTTGATTGTAATTTTTAGTGCACTATTTGGAATACCATCCAGTCCCGGTTCCTTCCGCGTACCTTCTTATATGCTTCGAATAATTCTTCGCGCGTATAACGATGGGTATATGCGCGATCTCGTGAGCATCGAAAAGCGTTCCTTAGTTTTTAAATAAGTTTCTCTGCTACTTTGACAGTGTACGCATATTTTCACTTCTTAACACATAAGAACAAAAGAACAGACCTACTAATTTGACGTTTCGCTATAGGCGTCCAGTTCAGTACCTAGACCTACCTACTTAATGGCGGGGTATTAATAACAACTAGCGCCTAACACTTTTATACTTTGTAAGTACATATTCTTTTCTCTTTCTTTTTTTTAACTACATAAATTGAGAAAAAAAAACTCTTTTAATCAGTTATATCGGGAGGACTAAATACCACGTATCTTAACCTTGTTTAACCATTATCAGAGTGTTGTCTACTTTCAGTCAGGTTATGCTCAGAAGAAATCAGCTTTATGCATATTTAAATTCACCCGTCTATACTAACCTGAATGGCGTTTATTGCGAATAAAATTTAACTGCAGGTGAACTCCCATTATTGTCAATTATCCCGTGTGCACAAGGTAGATACGCGTTTTTACGGTGATATTTAAATTTAATTACCCTGTTCGAATGGACGGTTAGGGATGAAAGCATGAATATTTTTTTATTCTGACTGTAAGACATTAAAAATTGATGATTTGTCTCTCTAGTTATACTCAAAGATGTTTGGATTTGTTTTATTGAACAATATACACACATCTGCAAGAATAATGTGAATAACTATACTGTTGCAGTCATTAACCGTTATGGCGTTATTATGTCATAAACATGGTAATTATTATAAATTGACGTCTGAGAACCTAAGGAGAACCTCGTTGACATTACCTATGTCAACAAATATCGATACAGTAAAGTCTCGTTTTTCCGGACCCCTAAAACAGGCAGATTTCGGATTAACGCTTTGTCCGAATTCTGATTACACAAGTTCAGAAAAAAATTTACAATGAAAGCCCAAGAAGTAACATGGTCTTTTATTACTATGCATAAACACATAATCGACTACGTAGTAGCTAATTGATAAAATCAAGGTAACATAATACATAATTGTTTGTTCTACGATTTAGAAAGTCCGCACACTTGCTTGCATCATTTATACAGGATGACCCAGTGAAGCGGTATAATCCTTTAAGGGAAGATTCCTGAAGTTGCGCCGAACAAAAAATTGTATGGACAAGAATAAAAATTGCATAAAAAAATAAAAATTTATTATGTAAAACTTTTGAGAAAAAAACATTTTAAGTAAAAAATTGTAACAACAAATTTTCATAATTTTGAGTTTAAGGAGCCATAACTTTTTTATAGCAACACAGATGTACCCGAAGTGCCGAGAAAAGTTTAGAAGTTATAGCTGGTAACACCTCCAAATAGAGGTCACCTACTTTGAAGGGATATAACGGTGAGAATAGACCCCATATGTTCAGCTTGACATAATATTTATTGTAAACTAAATGCAGTGGAAAGGTTTTGGAGAGGTTAACTGAGTGCCCGTCCGGATTACCTGATTAGCTGGGGTCCGGACTACCGGGGCTCCACTGTACCTACTTGTTATCTTATAGAATCAGTTATATAAGTGCCATATTTTTAATCAACGAATTGATGATTATAAATAGTTAATAAATCAGTATAATCACCACACGACAAACTGACAAGCTTTTATACCTACAAAATTCCTTTATCTAACTCTGACCCTAACATATAGAGAAGGGCTAGTTTAGTGAACTCTCATAATTATCAGCAGGAAATAATTTGGCAAAGAAACAAATTTTATATTTTTATTAAAGACTGTGGTTATCAAAATAAATGTCAAACGTGCTTATTTTTGTCTCATGTCAGGTTATCACATGAGTACATGATTTCTAATCCGAAATCGAAAAGTGTGTCACTTTGTTGGAATGTCCCCATAACTTTTGAAGATTATTGCGTTTAATGGTTGCCATTTCACGAATGGATCCAAGATGGATGGCGGAGGGGGGGCCGGTATCCGTTCAGAAGAGCTGGAACCAGCCCGTCACATTACTTACTTACTTAGATGGCGCTACAGTCCGGGGTGGACCTGGGCCTTAACCAACACGCCTCTCCAGTTAGCACGATCTTTGGCTAACCGCCTCCAGTTGCGCACTCCAGGTTGGTTGAAGTCCATTCGCTCTACATGTCCTAGCCCTCTTAGTAGACTGATACGTACTTTTTTGGCGTCGATGTCGCTGTACAGCTCGTAGAGTTCGCTGTTAAATCACCTCCTCCAACTCCCCTCCCCGCTTTCGGAAGATTCTTTATTCCTAATAGTTTACTTTTTTGTGGTGGCTTTTTCTTTTTCATATCAAGGGGGTTAGGACTTGGTGGATTCAGCGCCTTGTGTATTATTAATGCGGTCCTTCCTCAGCGCTTAGAAACTTTTTTATGCTGATTTTTTGGGAACTGGTATACACTGATGTAAGATGTAGAAAACTTGTGGGAATAAGTTGAAGACGTGGTCGTATGAATAAAAACTAGCATTTGCTTTGAGTAAAAGGTTGTAGCAAAGTAAAAGCACTGAGCAATTGCTTTAAATCGGTATTTATAAAAACTACTTTGCTAAAGTAAGTTCGAAGTTTCGAACAAAGCATTTACTTCACTGCATGTGTCCTTATCCCTTGCAGTTTCTGTCACAATTTGTCGTTAATTTTTTGAATTTGAATTTAGAATCAGGAAAACGATTTTTGGAAAAAAGCTAAATTAATTTAATAAAAAAAACGATACGGTTGGTTAAAGTTGTGATCTTAACCAATTCGTCTTTGCTTATAGTACCTACTGTTTTTTTTTACAAACGTTAACAACAGTAGTTAAAACAGGTTTAATGTGCCAATCAAACAAAGAAAAATTAATTTAACTATTTATACAAACAAAAAACACCGAAAACTCAAAAGAAAATACTGTTTTTGTAAAGAAATATGGGCGCAAAATATTTAGCAAATGCTCTGAGTCAACAAAATAGCAGACTTGGAATTTTCGTAGCAATTGCTTTGTCTTCCACGTTTTATTCATACCAATCTGAGTAAAAGGTCGGTGGCGCCGCTTTTCGAAGATGTCAAAAGTTGGAGTCAACCCAAATCAGTTTTTATTCATACGAAGCTTAGCAATTGCTTCGATTTTGACATTTATTTTGAGTAAAAGCAATTGCTAGGTTTTATTCATACCACCCGTTGACGCATCGTTATCCGTCAAATAAGGCTCTGGTGACAATGTCATAGTGTGTCAATTGGTCTCGGATGGATGAATATCCGAAACAGGGTTTAGAGATAGGGTTACCATACGTCCCCCTTTAGGGGGGACAGTCCTCCTTTTTGAATAAAATAATGTTTGTCCCCCTTAATACAAACCACTGTCCCCCTTATTAATTTAAAATTCAATAAAAGAAAACATTCAATTGAAAACTTTAAAAATACTTTCTTTTAATAGCTGCGTTTTTTTCGTCCCCGTCACGGCTATAGGTTAAGCAAAATAAAAAAATTCCTTGTTAACTACAACAAAAACTTAACCTGGATAATTCTGTGGCCACAAACAAAAACAACTAAAGTCGAGTTTAGACGAAATTGAGTTTTTGATGCCATTAGATTCAGCATGTCCAAATCTATAAGCCGTTTTTTTTTTAGATTTTTATCTTCAAATTTGAAGGTACAATGTCCCGAAAACAAAACAACTAAAGTCAGATTTGTACATCCCCGTTAAGGCAAAACAACTTAACTCAAAAAGAAAAACTAAAAATTTAATTTCATTATCTTAAGTCGACTTAAGAGAACGCAATTCTATTTTATCACAAGTAATAACAGCTAAAGTTGAGTTTGGTTGTTTTTCCGCGTGATATTTATCACCTTTCTTTGAAGAAAAATTCGCTAAAGTCGAGTTTGGTTGTTTTTCCACGACAGTATATTTGTGTTTCCTTTATTTAATAGTTAAGGAATAACGACTTAACTCAAGTTAGGCTGTTATTCCAAAAGCGAGAAATAAAATTTAGTTATCTTAAATTGAGTTAAGTTGTTATTCCAAATGTGAAATGTGTTCACGAAAAGACTTAACCCAAGTTTAGTCTTTATTCCGTGTCAGTGAGTCAGTTTGTAGAAGTCTTTTCTCGAGTTTAGTGGTTATTCCAAAACTAAGTTAGAAACGAATATTGACAAAGTTAACTTTAGTTGTTTTTCCATGTCGATTAAAAATAAATAAAGTAACAAAGTGTGGTCATAACTAGACTTTAGTGTATTTGATTATATGAGAGCTTATTATCAAGGTGTTTTTAGTGTTGTGAAAAGTGTGTTATTATGTCATCACGGTCGCAAAGGCTTTTGGCATTAGCCAGAATGTTAAAAGAACGAGCAGAAAAAGAAGGTAAGAAATAGTTAAATTTTAATTTTTGTCTGTCCGTCCGTCAGTCTGTCTGTATGCTTATCTTTCTGTCTGTCTTCCTGCCAGTCTGTCCGTCTGTATTATCTCCATTTTACACACCTACCTAGAACAGTTTGAATGGAATTGTTCCATCGAGGAATATTTTGCGTTTTTTACATTTGTAGGTAATATGTAATTTTTCCTTATATATTATTTCAACTACAATTTACTCAATACTTATGTGGGTGCAGTAGCTTAGTGGTTAGTGTGCGAGGGGTCTCAGGTGGTCCATTGAGCCACCTTTCGCGAGTCTGACAAACATCCGAAAGAATAAATGTCATGGAAAAGCTTCAGCCGCTTGGTTCGCCCCAAAAAATAAAATATCACACAAACGAATGGTTGTAAGAAGCTAGGGCTAGGGTGCCTATAAGGACCTGTTGTGCCATCTATTTGTTTGTTTTATTCTAATATACTCCTACCTATATTAAAAAGCAAACTCGATATAAGGACAGCATTTAAATACATATACTTTTAAACTGGTCTACGAACAATTTCATATTGCAAATGCTAGAATTTCTCCTATTCCTGGACATTTTTTTTAGGTCAATAGGTGCTCTCAGGATGGAGATGAGCCAGATAGGGTGCCTAGTTTAATGTGATGATTTCACACCCTACACAACCTAACCTAATAGGTACTGCTACAGATTTCATATTAGAGTGATTTTAAGAAAATAAATGAGGCCTCAATTACGCTGTTCTAACTCTTTTTCAATTTAAATTTTTTCATAACTTCACAATATGAGTTGATTTTTGAGCGACCAAGTATTATTCAAACCGAGTTATTATTTATTTTACAGAAAAGCCCACTTGTTCGAACAATTTTGTAATGACAAGAATTTTAACACAGGAAAAAAATACTAATATTGGTAAGAGCCGTGGCAGGGTTCATTTTTCTTTAAAATCAATTTCTTTAATTACTGATCCCAGGTAACATCAAAAATAATGAATCATGCTCTCTTCTGATTCCGACTGACGTGCCAGATAACAAAAGATCATTATATCAATGGCAACACAAACTGGCGTCATATGATTATTCAAATTCGAATGAAACAGCAACTGATGCAGCAGTTAGTTTTCTTCAACCGATTCCTAATGAAACCAAATCATCAATGAATGGATTTGATTTTGATACTAGTATATTCAAAAGTAAGAAACGTTTTTCTACGCATTATCAAGAAAGGTACTATTATTATAAGCAAAACATGTTTTTTCAGACCAAGACTCAGAAACGCGAATTTGTAGCGAAGATAGAAACACATTTACATTTAACAATAGCGCTTGCCATGATTTACCAGAATGGGAAAATTCTGATGATTCGATAAAGGACCCCGACTTTCATATTGCTCCTTTTGATTCAGATTCAGACTCACAATCAAGCAAAGAAATAGAAATTGTCAGTGCTATGGAGCCCATAGTGACACAAAAGCGGGAAAACAAGAAAAAAAATCGTCAAACATCTAGAAATAAAGGAGAGTCTTATGAAACCATTTCTGGAAAAGTAAGGAACGCCAGAACTTCTCAACCGTTTGGTACATGTCGGAATAAGTGCCAAGAAAAGGTTCCACTTGAGAAAATTCAAACTTTATTTAAACATTATTGGTCTCTGGGATCCTATGATCAAAGAATTCTTTATATTGGTAATCTCTTGGTAATTGACCAGAAAAAATGCAATACCCTTGCAAATTCAAGTGAACGAAAACGAACTCGAGAAAATACTGTGAAATATTTCTTGGAATATGATGGGAATCGAATTAGCGTCTGTCGAACACATTTCACCCAGTGTTTTTCTGAAACAGAAAGCTTCATAAGAAATGTTATTTCAAAGAAGATTTCATGTCCCCTTTTGCCATTTAAAAACTGCCGCGGGAAAAAAACTCCTGTCAATAAAATAAGTTTAGACAGAACAGAAGAAGTCAGAAAGCATATTAACAGATTCCCTGCGTATGAGAGTCACTACAGCCGACGAAATACATCCAAAAAATATCTTCACGCTAGCTTGAACTTAGCAACTATGCATCGAATGTACAAGGAAGAAGTAGATAATCCTGTAGGATTAACAAAGTATTCCGAAATATTTCAAGACATGAATCTGAAGTTTAAAGCACCAAATTTGGATACTTGTGCAACTTGCGACACATTACTCTCCAAAATTAAAATTGCTCAAAACGACGAAGAAAGAAATATGTTGAGCGAGGAAAAAAGAGTTCATTTAGAGAAAGCTGAGTTCGGCTATGACCAAAAAAGGGTCGACAAACAAAATGCGAAGGAAAATAGACACATGAGAGCGTTTGCGTTTGATTTACAGCAGTGTCTACCAACTCCGTTTCTCAGGAACTCTGTAAGTTTTTACAAAAGACAGCTGTGGACATTTAATCTAACAATTCATGATCTTGAAACAAATTCGTCTGGTTGCTTCATGTGGCACGAATGTATTGCGCGGCGAGGTGGCAATGAAATTGCATCATGCGTTTATAAGCATCTAAAATCGTTGCCTTCAACAGTAAGTCAAATAACATTCTACAGTGACTCATGCTCGGGTCAAAATAAGAATTCTTATGTGGCTGCAATGTTTCTGCTTTTCCTAATAAGCAATCCATCTGTCGAATACATTGACCATAAGTTTTTGGAGCCCGGACATACTCATATGGAGTGCGACACCGATCATGCACTTATCGAAAGAAAAAAGAAAAGGTCAAACGTTGAAATATGTGTGCCTAGAGACTGGTATCAATTTATCGACGGTATAAATTCTAAAATAAAAGTCTTCGAAATGAAACCCACTGATTTTTTCAACTTTTGTGACCTATCGAAAAACAACATGAATTGGAAACGATGCAACTTAGAAGGCGAAAAATTTACATGGAACGCCGTAAGATGGATTCGTTATGGGAGTAATTTTACACAAATTTTATATAAAACTTCATTGAACCCTGAAGAACCGTTTAAGATATTACCATTGACCAAAAGAGGAGCTTCGACGTTCTCAACTGATGATCTCAAGATTATCGAGGATTTACCAAATATATCCGTTGAAAAAAAGAAAGATATAATGGACCTAATGCAGTATATAAATCCTGATTTCCACGGATTCTATAAACGCCTTCGTACAGCTCCAAACGAACCAAATACACACCCTGATTTAGAAAGCGAAAATGATGAAATTTAATATGTATTGCTTTGTTTCATTCTTATTTGCATGTCTGATAGAGATCCTTAACTAATATTTATTATTATTACTATTATTATTATTTTTTTGTCAAAATTAATGAATTAATTTACATACATATAATATTTTAACTTTGTTTTAGTCTTTTTGCAACACTCTTTAAAAGTTGAAGTCAACTTCTTTTGTATTGTTACTTTAAAATAATTTTTCTAAAACAAAACTTAATCGCTTTTTTTAATGTATTATTAATTATGTATTAACCTTTTAACTGAATGATAATATTTTCCTGTTTTTAGTTTTTATTATAATACAATTACTATTAATATTAATACTAATATAATTAATGTAATAAAACTATTTATTTGTCTCTTTCCGTCGCAATTATTTTTCTTGAAGGGTATTAAAAAATGTACAAACTAATTTTATATTATTGTTTTTTATTTTTTTTCATTCTTCTTATCTTTTCTTTTTACCATGAAAATGTCTAAAATCATTATGTTTTTACTGAATGCGTCCAATTGATTTTGGAATAACAGCTTAAGTCAAGATAAGTATAAAATATTCCCCCTAAAGCCCAAGGAATATCAACTAAAGTATACTTTGTCCAATAATATTGCTATTCTTCAACGAGCAATAAGAGCTAAACTCGACTTAAGATTTTTTTACCTTAAAGTCGTGCTAGGCCATAACAGCTAAAGTGTTTATTTTGCTTACCACGGTCGAAATAGGAATGATAAATTGATTATGAAACGTTAGACCGAAAGACACTTAAATTACCTTTATTTACATATAACTTTCATTAAGATCAGACTATCCGCGGATTAACCAGAGCGATTTGTAATTTCAAACTTTTCGCCGAATCTTAAAAGTGCCCTCCTGAAAAGTTATCAAAATCGACTTTAGCGGTTTTTCCTCGTTGCCACAGAATTATCGGGATTAACAGCTTCGCGGGGATAGAGAAAAGTGTAGCCAACACAAATTTCTATATGATATCGATAACTTGTATGGAAATGTCATAAATGACATTTGACATGATGACAATTTGATGGATTATACTTACTTATGATACATTTGGAATAAAAAAATTTGCATTTTTTTTCTTTAGGAATGCATCCAAAATTTGGAATTTGAATTTTCCACTGATAATTTTTTTTTTTTAATTGGTCCGTCAATCTGTCAGTGTAATTTTTTCTATCAGATTGATGCGTTGCCAACTCATGTTTTCATTCTTCGATTTCCGTTTTTTTCGGCTTGATAGTGACGCTGATAGAAAGATAGATGAAAGAAACGCAGCCAATATTTTTAACAAGATTCCATGTGAACACATTCATTTGAAGTGCAAAAAAAACTTTCAAAGATAAATGCATCCACTCACTAAGTACATCCCACTTCACGTGCAAAAGTTGTCTTCAAACCAAAATTTACTTTTAAAAAAACTGTTCAAACGCAAAGAAAAAGCCAATAAAATGTTTTCAGTGGTTTTTTGACTCTGGTGTTCATGTTCAAAAATGTAAAAAAAAATGTTGCCCCCTTTTTGAACACTTGGTCCCTCTAGAAAACTCACCCCTTTTCGCATTTTTTAATCTGGCAATTCTATTTGGAGATACTTCAATCGATTGGTGTGTATTGATGAACGTGCTGTGGCAGCATTTCTGGTTGGGAATATGGGTCAACAAAGGGGTTTCATCTAAAAGCGGGGACTCCTCCTCATTCGGCCGAACAACTGTCCTACTTGATATAGTGGGTAACTGTTCTTCCAGGATATTGTCTCAGCTATTTATTTACTTCATATCAATAACATGAACTCAGGTGCTTGCATGTTACATCCAAGGGTTGCAAACGATGAGCGGTAGGCAACGCACCACACCTATAGCATTTGCTAGATCTATGACTCCAATAATCTTAACGTGGCTTGCATATTCATCTAAAAGTAACATAACGGGTTGATCTTTTCAACCACTTTAAGAACGAGTCTTTAGTAATCCATCCATTTTGGTTAGCTACACTTGGCCCATTACACTTAGGCGGTGTTCCAGCCATTAGTTTGGCTTTCATTCTTTTCCTGAGGGAAAATAAAATTAGTGGCATAGTGATAGTACGAACCATCAGCGCTCATGCAAATTTCCACAGTAAGAAGCTGTTCTCGCTCTGATGAAGAAAGCGATCCTACTTGTTTTTTGTTTCTCACTTTTTTGGCAACATCTTCCTCAGACTCTTCACCTGTTTTGATGCCTGTTTCCTCAAAATTGAATATCCTATTCGACGAAAACCGATATGTTTTTCGATGCACTTCCTCCAGCAATTTAAAAAAGTTTCCGACAGCGATACGGTTAAATAAATCATATAGCATGAGCTGCAGATGTTTCTTCTGGTTTTCTTAAAGAAAATGGTTAGGTACCTTAACATAATGTACTCGGCTAACTTTTTTGAGCCAGCAAAAAAACAGGTTTTAAGATTTAAGGCGTCTGTTATAGCCTTAAATCTTAAATTAATGGCGTCTGTATCCGTAAAAAAATTGTTTCACATTTTTGGAGCACTTAAACTTGAACCTAATCTTGGTCTAAAATAGTTGCTTTTGAATTATAAAACTAATTCGTCAAAAAAAATTAAGCAATTGATTTTGAAATTTTCTAAAAAAAAGAAAGGAATTTGCTTATTTTTCCGTACGAAAAACTTTTTCTGATCAACTTCTCAACCAGTTTCACGAAGTATTCCACTGGGATTGGAAACCGCATATCCTATAGTTTGCCTCTTTTATGCAAATATTCCTCGAATTC
This sequence comes from Cheilosia soror, assembly GCA_949372485.1. NCBI lineage: Eukaryota > Metazoa > Arthropoda > Insecta > Diptera > Syrphidae > Cheilosia > Cheilosia soror. The sequence continues at coordinate 122,227,645 of OX443561.1, forward strand.
AGTTCTCCTCAAACAGTGAATGGATGTAAATTTATTTATTTATCACAGACACAATACTGGAATAAAATTTTCGTCGCGACATCTATCAGCTCAGTTCTACAACAAAATTTAATTTCACCTTGTGAAACTACTCCATCCTGTTCCCACCTTCTATTTCACAAGTAAACACAATCATATCGGTCGTCTCATTCCAATTTGACATTTTCTAAGAAGAGTTGTACTAGATTTGTCTTGTAATTTCACAACTGCGACAAATAATCTACCTCCAAATACGTCCTACATCGTAAAAGCAGTGTGATTTGCAGTAGACATATAAAAGCAGAAACATCGTTTTAACTTTATTCTCAGTAACTTTAATTTATTTTTAGGGTATTTTCTATTGTGTTATTAGTTTAGTGTTAGTTTTAATAAGGTAGTGTAAATAACTTTCTATTCGCAAAATGTCTTCGCCGTGGGGTAAAATTGAAAATGTACAAAGCATGAATTTTGCTGAAATTATGTCTGAAGAATATGCACGTGAAGTGCAAAGTAAAGAAATTAAAAAGAACGAAAAACTACTGCAAGACAGACTGAAGAATGCAACGAAGATAAGAGAAGAAGAAACGCATACACAGTCTGCTAACGAACACCAGGATTCCATATGGGATGAAACCTGTGCATCATCGAGTGGTTCGTATGCCGAAGCAGTCAAAGTTCCAACTGACAAAGTCCAGGAGACAGGAGCAGCAAATGACAACGACGAGGAATGGGAAGATTGTTCGAAATTATTGAATAATCCTGATTATACTATTAGTGACGATTGTCCAATTCCTGAATTTATCCTCAACGTTCTGCGCAAGGATGCCGGTGAAATGGGTTGCGACTCGGACGCATTGATCGCCCAAATGATACAATCTCAGTTCGATCATGAGTACAACAAAGAAGTGAAGATGATTGAGAAAAAACGCAATAAGGGCTCAAAGGTATCGGTTTCGCTGAATAAATTTCTGCGAGATGGTGACCTGGACTTCTCCGACGATGAATGTGGTAACGAGTATGAAGACGGTGAAAAGGGCGACTGGGATCGCTTCGAAACAAATGAGAAGCTGTTTGAAACTATTCCAAAGTGCGGTTTTAAGGCGGATAAAGACGGCGAAATGATAACAAAGCACGACGACCAAATCTGCGGTGTACGTAATGCCTGCAGAGTAATGTCTTTCCCACCTGAGTTTTCAACCGGGGATGCCGCCAGCTTCGAAATGAAGCTATCCAATCAAGTGTACAACCAACTGAAGACCTACTCAAGGAAGAGTAGCAAAACACCAAGAATGCACGACCGCAAGGAAAACGCTGCCACAGCTGAAATGGGAGTGGACGCCCGCACGCGCTTGTTGCTGTACAAGTTGGTAAATAATCAGATTCTGGAGCAAATCAATGGAATCGTGTCAACCGGCAAGGAAGCCGTCATTCTGCATGGTTCACCAGACCCCAACTACACGGGAGAGCTATTGCTGCCAAAGGAGTGCGCAATTAAGATCTTCAAGACGACTCTAAATGAGTTTAAACAACGCGATCGGTACATCAAGGACGATTATCGCTTCAAAGATCGTTTCAGTAAGCAGAATAACCGAGTGGTCATCAATATGTGGGCAGAGAAGGAAATGCACAACCTAATGCGAATGCGAGATGCCGGAATCAACTGTCCCGATGTGGTCGTGCTGAAAAAGCACGTTCTGGTTATGTCCTTCATTGGCGACAATCACAATGCGGCGCCAAAGCTAAAGTGTGCTCTCTTATCAGACGCTGAACTAAGTCTTGCCTATGAGGAGGTCATTGAGATGATGAACAGGTTGTATAATGTCGCCAAGTTGGTGCATGCCGATTTATCAGAGTATAACATCCTTTGGCACGAGGGCAAGTGTTGGTTCATTGATGTCGCTCAGTCTGTGGAGCCAGAACACCCAAGTGCTCTTGAGTTCCTATTGCGCGATTGTGACAATATAGTAACTGTAAGTTGAAGTGGTTTTCACTGAAGATTTGTTGTACTATTATACTTTATCTCTTATTATCTTCCTTGTAGTTCTTTAAAAAACGTGGACTGCCAAATACTTTTACAAAAGAACAACTTTTCGAGCACATCACCTCTTTGGATGTTGCCAAACACAATGCTGCCATGTTGGAACGAATCCATACCCGAGGAGCATCAATAATAGAAGCCACTGCTCCAAATCAAGACGATGTTCCGGATGAACTTAAACCACTGTCCTATCCATTCGACACCGCTTGGGATAAGTCGCAAGCAGACAAGCTTGCAGCTGAAGCAGCAGCACCTGCAATGGAGGTTACAGATGCGTTAAGAGTTTTGAGTGTAAGTGGTGCTGCGGCCACCACAACCTGCAAGAATTAGGAGAGAAGTCATTTCTGAATTTGGTACATTATGACAGAGATATTGAATATCATTACTTGTCAGATTTGCAAAATAAATAAGTTCTACAAGTGAAGGTTGATATGTTTTTCTTTCACGGAATTTGGTTGGGACGGGAAGCATAATGAACCATGGAGCTGTGGGTTTTCCACTCTAATGAAATGAAATACCTATCGGGTAAGCGTAAAGGTGAATCGGTTTGACCACTAACATCACGTTCGCCAGAAACTACTGAAAAAGACGGAACACTTTAGTGTCCCCTATCGCGACTGTCGAAGCCACAGAAAAGACTGACTGACAATTTCATGTAAATATTTCTATCTACATGGATTTCTGTTTATTTTTCAAACTTATCACAATCTTTAGACGTTCATATATTTTTTCCAGCTAATTGACTAGTTCTCGTGGTGGCGGGGAGAATGGAATCTTTCCCAATTCAAAAGTGTCTGCCTTGAATGCTGCTATCTCTTCGGGGGTCAAGTTCTCCATTTTACTATAAGTTCGGTCATTCATCATCGTTTGTGGCTGTTGTTGTTGGGGATAATTGCCAATAGTTTGGGCAAAAATGTTTGGTTGTTGTTGCTGCAAGGGTTGAGCTGTCCCGAATGGGCTATTCGTTGCTGCAGCTGCAAATATACCGGTTGTCTGCTGTTGTTGCGTATATTGCTGTTGTGGCGGTTGAGCTGGTGAGGCAAATATATTTCCAGTATTTTGTGACTGCATCTGTTGCTGTTGTTGTTGTGTTTGTCCGAAGAACGCCCTTTGTTCATGTGGCTGAACAGCACCAAATGGTGACTGCTGGGTCATTTGAGCCCCAAAAGCTGGCGGCGCTTGTTGCTGTTGCTGTTGTTGTTGCTGCTGCTGTGGAGCTTGGGAAAACATTCCAAATGCTGGAGGCTGTGTTGGCTGCGCCGCTTGGGCGAAGATATTTCCACCAACTGCAGATTGCTGATTGGTCTGTTGAGCTGCTTGAGCAAAAATATTACCTGAATTGGGTTGCTGACTAAAGACCGAGGTGTTACTTCCACCAAATGTTTGAGGTTGTTGCGGCTGTTGTTGCTGCTGCTGTTGTGGTCCAAAAATAGACCCTCCACCAGCTGGTGTCTGTTGTGCCGCTTGAGCAAAAATATTTCCACCAAATGTATTCGTTTGTGATACTTGTTGCTGTTGCGGTTGAGGTTGCACAGAACCAAATAATCCAGAGCCTTGTGTTTGCTGTTGCCCTGAAAAGCTACCAAACGCGCTTTGACCGATAATACTCTTTTGAGCCCCTCCAAAAATACCCCCACCCGATGCGGCATTATTATTAGTACCACCGAATATACTACTCGAGTTTTGGGCTGGTGTCGATGTGCCAAAAAGACTTGTATTTTGCTGTGCACTTGGCCCTGCACCCAACCCAAACGGATTTGTATTCGGCTGTGCTGTTCCCTTTGGTGGCTCAGATGAATTATACAAATTAAGAACAACATCGATTACCTCCTTATTTAGGGAGAGTAGCATTTTCATTTTGTTTTTTGCCTCGATTACTTCTTTGGTGAATTGTTGATTGAAGGTGTCAAAAAAATGCTGCTTTTTGGAGGAATAGCAGAGCATACGGATTTCCTCGAATGACTGATCTTCTATAAAGTTCGGAATGCAGGGTTTTTCCTTGAAAGGTCCAAAGCAAGAGAGAGGCCATTGGTTTCCATTAACCGCTGATTCTACATCAGATTTGAGCAGCTGCCTACGAATTTTATTTTAGTTTGATTTTTATTTCAATTAAATGTAGCTACTCACTTGACGTCCAAGTGTTCGTTGACACATTTTGTACCAAATCGGCAATTTCCGTTTAAGAAATATTTACAAATTACCATTTTTCTTTTTATAAAGGAACACACAATAAAATAGCATTTAAACCGAAGTATGAAAACAAAAACTAGTCAAACATTTAAAATGTCAAATTCCAAATAGGAATGGGAAACGGTGTGTGTGGCATTCGATTGGGTGGGATTTTCATGTAAATTCGATTGGGGAGAAAAGATCAATTATTTTTATCTTCTGTTCGATATGCACAAAAAAATTCTTCGAGATTTTCGGTCCTGTTTGTGTTGACGGGCTTTGAACCTGTTCGAAAGAATACATATTAGTCGACTAATGTCGATTTCCATTGGGCAAGAAAAAACACTTTTTCCAGATTCAGACCAGTTTTTCTGCTCTAGAAATCAGCTGGCTGTCAAATTCATTTTCCATTGGGCAAAAAAAAAGCACTTTTTTAAGATTCAGCTCACTTTTGCGAATCTCGATTCGAGGGCGAGATTCACACATACTTTCACCAATACCAAAGTAACAGACATTTGTAAACACAAATTGCAATAAAAAAAATAGCTGACTGTCAAATAACACACCAACACAAATGCAAACAAAAAGTAATCTCATTTCATGTTCCATTGGGCAGGCAAAATCTGAAATCTGAGAGCAAAACGGTAAAAGGAAATCGACATAAGATGGTTAGGAAATATAATTTTTATCATTTGTCACACTTTTCGATTAGACAGATTATGACAACATCTGGTAAAACGTCAAATGAATCTCTTTTTTTTTTTTTGTGGAAACACTTCAGGATTAATTTTAAACCTCTTGCACTTAATCTCGGGGCTAGCGTCCGGTGTAAACATAGCATAAAGTAGATAGACGAATGCTCAATAAAACAGGTTTACTCTAACCAAGTATATGTCTCGGCTGAAAAAGTGGCACAGAGGCACTGAAAGCAGTTTATCAGCAGTGTTATGAACCATCTGTCTGTTCGCAGTTAAGAAAAAAAAAAAAACAATAATTTACTTGTACATAATACAGGTTAATTTATTAATATAAAAAGGAAAAACTAAAAATCTGAATCATTCGCTTCGAACATCTTCTGTTTCATCGTCGACAGCTGACGTTTTAAATCAATTTTTATCCAGCGGGTTTAATGCATGTTTTTGAGTGAATATTATGCGGATTAATGATCGGGTGTAAAATAAACTTAAATATGGCCATAAAATTCCGAGTAATTCTGATCGAGATTTTTAAAAAAAATCCAATGGCAAACGCAATAAAATAGAAATTCGAAGGTTCCCAGTATTTTATGCAATAAGAACGCGGCCATTTGAATCAGACTTGTTGAATAAAATATTCTACTACATTTCTACTACGAAAATAAAATATTTAATCGAACAAAACTGCTGCCGCTGCATATTGTGCTGCTCAGCTCAGCTGCTGTATCTTTTAAAAGGTTTCTGCTATTTGCATAGAGTCGTCATTCGCGATTGTGTTTTTATTTTCATTAATTGTGAAATTCCGAATTCAGGAAAATGCAACTTTGCAAGAATTACGTCGAATCGATGTCCTGTCCTTTAAATGAAAAGTGTCCTAGTGATCATATTGATATCAGGTAAGTGTTAGAAATGTGTTACAAGACTAAGTAATAATTCTGCTCTTTTACCAGACATTTAATAAGAACCGAAATGGATGCCCAAATAAAAGGAAATCAATGGCCGCTATCCTGCTTTGGACCATTTATCAACAAGCCCTCTTATCCGAATTATATAGAAGATCAATCTTTCGAGGAAATTCGCATGATGTACTATGATTCCAATACATCGTTCATTCAATGCGCACAAAAATTATCTAAAGCAATGAAGGATGCCGAAAACAAAATGGAAACTTTACTATCAATGAACGTGGAAGTTCTGGAAAAATTAACTAATTTATATAATTGCATGGAGTCACAAAAAGAAACAAAGACTACACAATCTCCTTTTGGTAAGAGCAATGAAACTAAAGCCGCTGGTACTCCAGTGATATCTCCATTTGGTACAACGACTACAGAATCACAACCAGGAAATAATTTTGTACAGCCGAAAGTGCCAGAGAAAGTGACGAACGTTGTTAAATCGTTATTTGCGCCGCAACTACCTCAAGGACAGCAGCAACTATTATTCGGCATTCCAAAACCACAAGGCCCAAAACTTGGGGATTTCAATGTTCCACTATTTCAGAAACAAGGAGAACCAGGCTTTGGATTTTTCGGTATACCAAATAAACGTAAAGAACTAAATATTGATGGTTCCGGTGCTCCGCATGGTGAGAAACAAGAAGAACGAAGTTTTGGAGTTTTCGGTATACCAAAACAACAAAAGGAACTAAACTTTGGCTTCGATTCTCGGGGACAGAAAGATGAAGGTTTGGCACAGCACCCACAACAAAAAACTGTTGGTTCTTTGTTCGACATATCTAAGCCGCATGACAAACAAAATGGTTTTAGCTTTCTTGCTACAACGAAACCTCTGGAACAAAGTAAACACCGTATTGCGGAACCCGAAAAGCAACAACTATTAGAAACGAAACCTTCCATTTTTGGTGTTCCAAAACCTAACGAGCAAAACAAATTTAGCTTTGGACTTTTAACTTCCCCAGAACAACAGAAGCAGAAAAACACAGAAAATAACTTTGGATTTCTTGCACCACAAACCACCAATGAATCGTTTGGCTTGGTACAGCCAGCGCCATTGGCATATCCTAGCTTGTTCGATTTCCCTACACTTGCGCAGAAGCAAACTCAACAAATCAACAGCGTTGTCGGTCCCAATACGGAGAAACCGACCAGGCATTCAAACAACTCTGCGGCACCATCAACAGGACAAGTTGATGGTCGATTTTACCAGGATTGCATTACTCATTTCGATACCTTGTTGAGAGAAGCTAATAGAAGAAATAATGAAAACATTGGCAATGTGGAGAAGACTTTATCTGGAATAAATTTACCGCTTCTCGTCATTAAACCGAAGGCAAGGCAAACAAGTGAACAAACCAAAACTGAGGTGCAAAGCAAAATCGATCCCGCTGACTTATCGATACAGATCGATAGCATTATAAAGAGTTTTGAAGGTTCTATTGTTATCAGCTGTAACAATGAGGAATCGATTAAATCACTGGAGGCCGAAGTAGATAAGAAGTGTGGCGCAAATTATGATGTGGAATTGCTCAACTATACAAAAGATCCCCAAATTGTGGTCATTGGAATTGATAACCAAGTCAGTCATCAGAAGCTAGTTGAAATCATAAGGAAACAAAACAAGCTGAATGGAAAAATAAATTTCGTTAAGTCTTTTGAGAAAGACACCGACGCGAGCAAATACAGCGCAGTTATCGAAGTGGACAAGAACTTGTACAAAGAAATAATAAAACACAACCATCCAAACTTTTATATCGGATGGGACAAGTGTTTTATACAAGATAACTTGAACATCAAGAGGTGCTTCAGCTGCTGGGGCTTTAATCATAACGCCAAAAGGTGCCCAAGTTCCGAAAAATCGGTGGTTGGTAATTACATTAACTATTAATTTACACAAAATGTGATCCAGCCAATCTAAGAAAGGAATGAGAACAAACCTTTTGACGAATGAAGGGGGTGTGGTTAATTATATAAGCCACAGAGTATAGTAGATTCATGCAGTTATCTTATTTTTGTTAAAACCTATTTTTCAACATTACTAATACATAATTGTGTTTATCTCTTACGTCCGCACACATCCTTTTAAGATGAAATTTGTAATCTGTTTGAGTTAACTGCGTGTGAAGTTTCTTTTATGGTCACACATGCTGAAAGCATTTTTTGTATATTTTAAATAGAAACTCACTTGTATCGCAATAAGACAGTGTACATAGTTGTGGTTTTTAAAAACATCCTATTGCATTAATTCACAGCACAGGACTGTGTTCTTTGAAACTTTTAACTCTCTTTCATGTTTTCAAGTGATCTGCATTTTCAATACTGATTTTATGGAGAGCTAAGTAATGCTGTTCTGGCCCCGCCGGCCAAAGAGATCGTTTGGGTAGGGTCAGTGGACGTTCACGAATGGAAACCACTACACCATGAATATCCACTTAAGACATAATAATACATTTATTGCAAATTCTTTAGTTGTTATTTAAATGTGATTAGAATAATAATGATATCCACATTATAAGTTTATTGTATAAGCAACAAACAGTACACAAAACATGTCAGTCTACTGAATAGATATATTTTTTTTATTTTATTCACATTAACCTATAATTAAGTTTGATTTTGTTTTTAATAAATATAAATAAGCGTTTAAAAAGCAAGAAGTCGGAGTTGTATATTTAAAATTGCTTTTGAAACCAGTTTTCTAAATTCTTGTCGAAATGGATTTGAAACAATGATTGGCAATGGTTGTAGATTGTTACTTACTTACTTAAGATGGCGCTGCAGTCCGGGGTGGACATGGGCCTCAACCAACAATCGTCTCCAGCCAGCACGATCTTTGGTCAGCTGTCTCCAGTTTCGCACGCTAAGTTGGTTAAGGTCGCCTTCCACTTGCGTGCGCCACCTGAGTCGCGGTCTTTCTCTACTGCGCCGTCCCTCGCATTTTGGACCTTCACTCTTCTGGCTAGGTCGATGTCGCTCTACAACCCGTTCAGTTTGTCGGTGTATCTACTCCATTCACCGTCTATGCAGACGGGACCGAAAATTACTCGAAGGATTTTCCTCTCAAAGCAACCAAGAGTAACCTCATCCGCTTTTGATAGAGTCCATGCCTCTTCACTATAGAGGACTAGGATTATTAATGTCTTATCGAGGGTCACTATCCTGGGTTTTCTCCAAGATCTGCCGCAGTGTGAACATTTGAATCAATAGTGGAGTTTCCTGGCCTGAAGCCACACTGATAGGAACCAATCAGGTTGTTGACAAAAGCCTTCAGGCGTTCATACAGTACTGCAGATAAGATCTTGTATGCGATGTTAAGAAGACAAACTCCTCTGTAGTTGGCGCAGTTCAGAGGGTCTCCTTTTCTTGAGGATCGGGCAAACAATGCTGACGTTTCATTCATCGGGAATACGTAGGTACTTTCCAAAGACAATATTTTACAGAGGAGTTGCTGCATGCTCCTAACCAAGTCATCGCCTGCAGCTTCGAATAGCTCGGCGGTTAGGCCATCTGCACCAGCGGCTTTGTTGGACTTAAGCTTAGATATCGCTATCTTCTCTTCGTCCAGGTCGGGTGGACGGAATTGTTGGTCCTCATCGTCCAGGTTGAATGGCCTGACAGCGGGATTTTGTTAGTAATCGCCGTTTAACAGTCTGCAGAAGTAGTTCTTCCATATCCTCAGCAGTGACTGCGATTCTACTATGATGTTCCCTTGTTCGTCATTCCAGGCTTCGGTTCGGGCTCTGTATCTTTGGCAGGTTATTTTTACCCTTTAGTAAAACTTCCGAACCTCATTCCTGCTGTAGCATCTCTCTATTTCCTCGATCGCGCGCTTCTCGTTGTGTTTCCTTTTTCTCCTGAGAAACCGGTGTTCGTCTCTTCTTTTCTGCGCGTAGAGTTCACGAGCAGCTCTGGTTTTTCTTTGCAGCGCCGCTTTGTATGTCCCTTTTGTTGCTGCATGTGCTTGCCGGCACTCGTCGTCAAACCAGGGGTTTCGATGTGGTGGTCGAGTGAAACCAAGCACATCAGAGGCGGCGTCTCGCTACGAAGTCGATCAGCCTAAATCCGTTATCAGAGGTGGTGTCGTGTAGGCTGTACCTTCCGACAGTTCTACCAAAGATGCCCTCTCTTCCTATCTTTGCATTAAAATCACCTAGGACAATTTTAATGTCATAGTTAGGGCAATGCTCGTATGACTTGTCTAAGAGCTCGTAAAACTTTTCTTTGGTGTCGTCGTCTTTCTTCTCAATGGGGGCATGAAACTTAAGACTTCTTGCTTAAGACGTCCTAATAAATTTTGCAGTTTTTTATACTCTTCTTGCCAATCGCACTTTTTAGATTACGGTAAAGTCTGCTTTATAGCAGTTCAGGGCCTCCGCTAGCTGTTAGGCTGCACGCGGTCTGTTACACGTCAACTCCACTAGAGATCTGTCTCTCCAACTAAATGTCTGATATCTATCTCATACAATTTTCTTATTTCTGCGCTGGGCAAATCATGCCATGACATTTCATTTCGTATCGCAACTGCAAGAGAGGTTGTAATTAATAAAAAAAATTCACCCCTATTCCCGTTGGCGTTTGTCGTAAACGCCTAATATTTCATTTCGGTTTTAAGTCAGAGTTTGTAACTTTTTTGAGACAAGCGATTTGAAAATACAGTGAACACATAGAAAAAGAAGCAAAATCGTTAACAAAAGTTTGAAAAAAATCTGAATATCGTTTTTATAACGTCACGACAAAAGAGTCGTATATGACAAACGCCAACGGGAATAAGGGTGATTGTTAATAAATAAAAAACAACAAAAATAAACACTACCGGCATGAGAATACACTAAAATGCGACACATAATGGCATTCCCAGACAAAAAGCAATAAAAAAAACAAATTTCTGTCAAATTCATGTCAGACATCCATGTCTAGTCATAATCGCAGAGAAAGTTCGCTGACATGCAATCCTACGATGAAATAGAGTGACTCAACAAGATATTTCATCTCATGATGAAATTAGCATTACATATGAGAGAAATTATCTCCTGTGGAGTCGGGATGGAACTAACATTCCACGTACCGATCCGAAATTCGTTGTCCTTGTTTCGGTTGCCAGGTTCGTCAACAATAAAAAATCCATATCCGAGGCTTGTTGTTGTTTCGGAACTGGGTTGGTTTTCCGCAGTCGGGCAGTTACCCCGGCGTACAACCCTCCAACCTGGGGATGTGAGAGCTGCCGTTGGCCCATAAAGGGTTCATCCGCCACCATCTCTGTTTCAGGACCCTGACTAGTCCAGAAAAATCCTCACTGACCTCAGCTCCAACTGAAGTAGCTCACGGTAACTGTCATCTTGACTGTTGATTCAGTAATGAATTCATCCGACGTACCAAGGTATATGAATATTTTCGTTTTGTTCTGCGCATCTGTCAAAAAGGCATGCTTTTCCATACGACGAATAGTCACAATTGTCAGCCATATCTCATGCGCGCGCACATTATTTCTATACGATTATTGCACAGTCACAATTGGCCGCCATTGCGGGATGCGCAATATATTACCTGCTATTCATATATGTAGGTACCTTGCGCCGTACGTCCTCTTTCTGAGGAGCTCATGTAAGACTTCTGAGACTCGTTCAATCAGTCTTTCCGACAGAGCTAGTGTTGCTATTTTCTTCGTGTGTAACACTCGCGCTTATAAGTTCAGCAAATTACTCCCGGATGGGCAGACCAGTACCCGATGGTTGCAACTGGGAAGTAAAATAAACAGAATTCATATGTATGAAAAGTTACAACAGCCTGATGCCCGATTCATACACACCCAACCATTTTTCATTAAAAAATTACGACTTGGCTAATTTTTTTAAAATGCTCATAATAGCCAGAGTCAGATTTTTAAGGAAAGAATATTTGTAATAAGAGTTGGAACAAACAACTCACAACTTAGCTTTAACACCAAGTTCAGTCCTTCTAATAACAGGATTTAACAAAATGTGGAAAATGTTGGAAAAATGGGCGTGGTACATGCTATTTTCATGACATTGAAGAACTACTGGCACCGCATTAACCATACCTACTCCTCTTCATACTTTGAAAAGTTTAAAATGCGCTGAGAAGTGAGAAATTTTTCCCAACAAAAAGAGAGTGAAGAATTGAACCAAGCAATCTACTACAATTATTCACTTTTGCCATCTTTTGGCAGCAGCAGCATACTGCAAAACGAAAAGGAGACCGACATTTTTCGTCCATGATTTCTTTGTTCTAGTACATGTCACTTGCACAGTAGCTGATGGAACTCAACACGAATTATATCCGCTGTCTTTTCGCAGACGTGGCAGGCGTTTCGCTGTATAATAGAATATCACGACAGCAGCGTACTATGCGAAGATAAAACGCATTACAGAATTAAATTTTTCTGTGAACGAATCGGATTAAACATTTCTTATTAGTTCCTCATGTGCCCAAATTGTTGCAACTTCTAGTAGTCAACAGAATAACCAGAATAATAAATATGTCAAGGTCAACAGTTCGCAAGCAATTAATATCACAAGCCTAGCCTAGTACCTACGTAGTTTCTGCGAAATGATGGCTGTTGTGGAAACCCATACAAAATTGACACAACGAAATAATTAAAGAAATTTTTCTGTGAAATGATAGCAAAATGTGGGTAATTGTAGTAGATTGCTTGACCAACAAATTTTCAAGTCAAGAATAAATTCAAGAAATGAATAAAGGTTAGTGGAGTAAGCATTAAATACCTATTATTATAAACATTTAACTGGCCTCAACTCCAAATGCTTTTCGTCCCGAAGTGGTGGGTGGGCTCATCAGTAGACGAATCTCCACATCTGCCTAGACTGCCTAAACTTTATTCATTTCTTGAATTTATTCTTGACTTGAAAACTTTTTTGTTTAAACTACGCCGGGCCACGGGCAAATAATACTATACGATTAAATCTTTGACCAAAGACTCGTATAATGTTGTGGTTCACAGTCACTTTGTGATTGTGATTCCATATAGTCTCGGTAAACATCGAGTAAATAGTGCGTCTAGGCAGATATGGCGGTTCGTCTACTGATGAGCCCATGTAGCAGCTGATGCTACTCTACACAAATAATATTCCGCTGTCGTTCGCAGACGTTTCTCTGTGCAATCGGAGACCACCGTAAACAAAAAACAATTTTATTATTTACAATTATCTGCGTAAAATTTACAAATTGTAATTGTAACTATAGTCATTGGCCCTTAGTAATAGAAATTCGTAAAGTCGCTCCTAAAGTCGAATTTTGTTAGGTGTAGCTAGGGTACTTTTAAGTTTTCGTAGTAATAAATCAGTTTTAACAAAACTCGAATTTAACGTAATCATTGTGACTCAAATATACCCATTTACGCTATTGTAACCTAACACAGCTGATTTTGGCAGAACAACAAACTGCAAATTTGAATTTTCATTTCGAATGTGGTAAATTCATTAATTTCTTTTATCTATTATTATACATAAATTTAGAAACGTGAAAGGGAGTGTAATTGGGCTATTGAGGAAATATGTGAACATCGTGGATTCAAAAACCAATAACACCACAATGATAACAAAGAGAAAGAGATTCGTGGAAAATAATTGCCGAAGAAATGACTAGTATTGGTGTCAATTTGCCAATTCCGAAATTACACAGTGGATGAGGATGAAAACTTTAGCACGCTCCAATATATCCAGTTATCGAAAGGAAACGCATGCAACTAGTGGCGGAGTCGAGCTCGAGCCTAAGGAACCAGATTCCTCGTCGGTCTAATGTCGTCGTCAATTAAATGCGTTATCCAACGTACGGTTTCCTTGTAAAATCTTATTTTATATGAAGTGTGTGCTTCCAAAAATTTCATCTTACCTTTAGTTTTTCTTAAATTCTGCATTACTGTAATATTCTAGTGCATTGAATCGTGTTTTATATATTTTTAAGTTCTATTATTTTTCCGTATCATTAATAATATCAAAATCTTGTAAAATTCGTTCGAAAATCATTTTAAAATGTTTGACTGTCACTTTTAAATTCGACTTAGTTACGACTCGGCCATAACTAAATATTTTTCAATTTTAGAAGTAGATCGATCGTTTATTACTACGGATTTCGTGTTAAATTCGAATTTACGTAAAACTCGAGTTTAAATTCGTTTATTACTAAGGGCCATTACAATTTAATACCTAGTAAAATTCGATTATTTTTTACTATTTTTTTTTTTTTTACTTTGAATTTTGTTTTACTACCTATCTCTTGTGTGAGGCCACACTTCCTGAAGTTTTATGACTCGGCGATAAATCTGTTTGTATCGCCTGGCCGATGGATAGGTTCCTCAACGCCAAACTTGGTTGTAACCATTTTGTGAAGAATATCAATATATTAAACTGTATCCCGACTTCTTTTGTCTGTAAAACTTCGATTCTGATGTCACAGTGCAGGAAATCCCTTGCGGTTCCCAGCACGATGAAAAAAAACATAAAAACACAAATTTTCAATAAAAAAAAACTAAAAAAGTAAAACTAAAAAAATTTTAATTAAAATAGTAAATTAACCAAATTTACTATTAGTTGGTTTTACAATTCGGATAGTACCTAAAGCCTTAACAATTTTTTTCTGTGAGTGCACTAAGCTTTAACACGAATAATTTCGGCGATTTAAGCCTATTATTCTGTTCGAGTTAAGATTGAGCGAAGTTAAATATAAACGTTTCCCACCACTCATAGATAATTCTAATTTTAACGAAAATTTAATTTTGTCACAATTACGAAAGGCCTGGCATCACTTTTAAAGAGAGCGCTCTATTCCCCATTTTGTTGGAAAAGAAAGAATCCCTCTTAAGAAAATACTCTTTCTGAAATACCCCACTTAACAATTCTCTTTCCACTTATCTCCTTAAAATTTCACGAGACAGGCTAAGCAAAAGCAAGCACAAATAAATTTCCCATTTGTCCAATTTGCATATATCATTCAAAACTTCACACGGATCTATCTGGCCCTAAGTAAATTCAACAAACAGTTGCCTTTAAACATTTAAGTTTCTTGGAAAACCATGCAGCCAGCTCCTTACAAATAAATATATTTTTCATACTTACTCCGCCTGGAGAAATCTACTTTGCGTCGTATATTTTCGTTTCACCGCAAACCTACAAGGCAGAGAGGGATAGCACTACCAAAATAATCTTATGTATTTACCAATTTACCTATCATTTGCTGGAGAAAAAAATACATAAGAGAGACATTGGAAGAGAATGCATTTGTACAAAGAGAAAGCTGATATTACTTGGTCTTTTTGAGAAACAAAAATCCAAAAAGGGTGATCCACATTGGCTAGACATTTAAATTCTAGCACACACAATTCAAACCTTTTACAATAGCGTGATTGCAAAAATGTTCCAAATTATAACCAAACCCATGAGACAAATTTACAAAATTCTATTGCAACGCAGTTAATAAGAAATCGCAACTTTTCAAACTACGAGTTAAGAATATTTTTGGATCACCCTCTACAAGGGACAACCATTTTGCCGGGCTCTCACGTTTTATTTTGAAGGAACCGTTTCTCAGTCACTGAGTAAATCGCGATGAGTGTGCATCGTCAGTGTTACGCGTTTTCCTACGGTAACCGTTGTATATACAATAAATAAATTATATACTTATTGAAATATATACGCAAGTAATTGCTAAACTGTAATGATAAATAAATAACAATTGAAAAAAAAGTGAATCGAAGTTGAAACAATCTGCAGTGTGTGTGATAAGATAAAGAGAGAGATTTGTGAATAAGAAGCAAATAAAAAAAAAATTAAACCGCGCTAAATTAACAACAACAAATTTGTGAAGAAAGCAGTGAGACAATTAATTATTGTGACAAGTTCGCGAATTCTTTTCTAATTTTAATAATTTATATTTATTTATATTTTTTTTTTTTTCGAAAATTTGTTTATTTTTCCACTTGAAGGAAAAAAGAAAAAAAAAAATTATAAAAATTTCTCTCTCAATTACGTTTGTGTTGATTTTTATTTCAATAAGTTCAATGAAATAAAAAAAAAATTAATCACGTGTAAACGCGAACAAAATGAGGAATAAAAGGAAACTCTCGCAGAGGTGAATCGTGGAGAATCGTTTTTCTCGAATGATGTAAGTTGAATTTAATTTTTTTTAATTAGGTAAATCATTTAGGTTGTCAATTCTTTTTTTCTGTGTTTTTAAGGACCTAATTAATTCCAACATGATACCAAATATTCGTTCATCGGCTTGTCTTATTACAGTCTACATTTTGTATAGGTATCCAACTGCTTATGTAAACGGATTAAATGTAATAGATTTTATAGAATTTTTTTTTAATACCTACTGCATTTTTTTTTACAAAAAGCTTTATTTTATTTTTCTTGAAAGTTGAAGTTATTTTTTTTAAGAAGATATGAAAGGATTTCTGTCCTCGATATAGAATCGATCCACTGGTGTACAGGCACATTTACATTTTCAGTATGTAGCTAGGTACCAAATACAAATTTGAGGCTTTCTGTTTTTATGTTTTAAATCGTAGGTAAAGTTAAACATACCTACAGAAAAGATTCAATAATTTTTAAATTACGTCTTTATTACAATTCTTGATATAAAAATACAATTAACCAAAAGCAGTTTTCGAGTGGTGTCTACTACTACTACTACTACTACTTTTTTTTTAAGAAAAAGACCTCGTAATTTTATTTAGTGACTTAAAGAACCTACAACTTTATTACCAAACTTGCCTAGTCCTAGTAGCAGAAATTACTTACAGATGGCTTACCAGTTGAATTACCGCGTGTATAAAATATGCTTACTCGTTCGTGAAACTTTTATGGTGTGGGGTGTGACACTTCAGAAATGTCAGGTACTTGCCTCTCAAGTTTAATGAATAGCATTTTGTAAATACGTAATGTCTTAAACACTTTTAGGTACATACATAATTATAAATGTCTCTGAATTATTGTTTGAGAGAATTACATTAACAACAACAATAATTCAGAGACTGAAATTCGACATAATTTCCCAACAGAAATTGTCAGGGTCTATCCCAAACAAGCGAGAATCGTTGTTACTCCTCGCTTCCCCACTCAGCAAATAATTATAAATGTATAAGCTACTACTAAAGAACAAACGTTTTTCTAATAAGAAAAGAAATAACGCCACATAGGTAAATGCGTTTAGTTGTCAAATTAATAATTGACAAATTATTGAAATTCGTGTAATTTTTCTAGGTAGGTGAAAAATTAAAATTCTATCAAACTCAAAAATTTCAGTGAAAAATTCTTTAAAAGGGGGGAAAATAGGCTAAAAGCATTTCTAGGTATATCGATTTACTTCCAGATTTGTTAACGTCAATTAGTACAAGACAAAACTGCAGTAGGTACATATTTAAAACTGCAGTCAAAATTTACAATTTGTATGAAATAGACTATAGGGGTATTCATGCAACGTCGTAAACGTAGTAAACTTGGGAAGTTTACGACCGACATGGTAAATGAACTGTCAAAATTTGTAGGTATGGACAATTTTACCACAAGATTGTAAACATGTTGTTTTTGATTGGTCGTCCAGAACCGTCCGGAAGCAATCCGAACGCTTCTGAATGTCTTCGATTGACACTCAACTGACAGTTCTTTTTCTGAAAAGAAGAGAAATTTGCCTTTGGATTTAAATTCAGAATCGCGGAAAGTTCTTCCGAACAGTTCTGGACTACCAATCGAAAACGACATTACTACGCGAATTTGTGAGGAAAACCGACGAAAACTTACGACGAGGTCGATGTGACATTTCACACTTGAAATAAAGGCGCGAAATCAGGGAAAAGTTACTTTGCATGCCTTTATAATTGATGCATTTATAAATAGAAATTGCAAATTTTACTATTCCAATTAGTCAGTCTATCAAATTGTATTATAAAAAAAAAACAAATTTTAAAAGAGTTTAAATAATGAAATTTTCAATTCCAAAGTTTTCGTTCGAGGCAAAAAGATTAGAATAAAAAATGTCGTTAGTTTAAACCCTTTTAAAACTTTTTTGTTTTCATAATACAATTTGATAGAATAACTAATTGGAATAGTAAAATTTGCAATTTTCTCTTTATACCTAATTGCATTAAGAGTGGTTTGTCCAATTCTTTTGTTCCCTCTCACAGCTGATTGGTTTACTCACTTGACGCTGACTGTATACCTATATATATATTTAATTTGACAGATCACTAGTTTCGTCTTAAAAAAAGTTTGCATATAAGTTACAATCGGTGGAGGTAACACAGAAGTTACGTAAAATGTTTGTATGATATCTAGCTAAGCTGGCTAGGCTAACTTGTGCATCTACTACAACTTAAAATGTTTACTAATTCTGTTCTTAATCCGTTTTTCTAACCCCAAAAACTGTAAAAGAAAGCTCGCTGATCATCTTACTATTTGTTTATATAGGTTAGGTAGGTACCTACTCAGCAAATTTCATTGACAGAAATGTTTGACAGTTGGTTTGAAATTCTAATCATTTTCCTAAAGGTGATAAGTATAGAAGGCAGAAAATGAAATACTCAGGGCCAGTTTCAAGACTACCTGATAAAGTATCGGATAGCCTTTCTGCCCTTAATTTTAGTTAAACATTCTAGTTTAGCCAATACAAACTTTTGGACTCCAATTAAATAAAAATGACCTAGGTACTCATTATATCTAAGAAATTAAAGAGGCTGCAAAATTTACAATTTGCTAACATCGACTACAAAAGCATGGCCTAACTTGTCCGTAAATCTCCTCTCTCTCTCTCTCTCTCTCTCTCTCTCTCTCTCTCTCTCTCTCTCTCTCTCTCTCTCTCAAGTTTAGTAGGCTTCTCGAGCGACACTAAATTTTAGCTGGGCTGCATTCCAGGTTTGACTATTTTAACTAAATTAACAGCGATTGTTTATTTAGTTACTTTTTGGAATCTGGAACAGCTATTGTTACTTGACATGTTGTAGTATGAACGAAATGAACCACACTTTTGCCTCTGGTTAATTTAGTTAACTTCCCCTCCTTCGAACTGTCACAGCTTGTCAACGCTGTAGTTAAAATAGTCAAACCTGGAATGCAGCCCTGGTGTCTAATTGTTCTCTCAAAACATTAGCTACATTTTGACATTAAGTGCGTTGTCGATATAGGTAAGTGTCACAGAAAACAGCTGTTTGTTGAAAATAACTTCTTTGACTTTTTTGTGACTTGAACACATTATTTGTCATTTCTTCACTCAAAGTATATAGTATTTCTAAACTCCAGTATAATCATTTTCGGATATTATGCCGTAGGTACGTTTTGGATCCAACTTTTCTATTTATAAAGAGTTTTTAATGAAAATATGATTACGTTACGTTGATTACGTAGTCCTGTCCCGAAATTCGGTAAACGTCAGTTCAGTACAAAATCTGTCAAAATGAACGTGCGAATAGCCACTTCGTATAGTATTGACTTAAGAAATAAAATCTATCCAACATAAAATGGATGGAAGACGAATTTCTACAAAAACTGATGGAACAGCAGTAGGTAAATTAATTCGATACATAATTTGAGCGTCATTTAAACCCTACATTAGATGATTCGACAAGAATTGGAAGGTGAGGTGATAGACATCGAAATTTCATTCCCTCTAAAGAATGTGTTAATGGGCTTACATTTTTTTAGATTTACAAATTATAGGGTGTAAAACTTCACTTTAATCAGCAGCCAATAAAATTGCAGTTAGTGCCTAAAAGTGGCTTAAAGTAACTCAAAGTGTACACATTTTATTTCTTCAAAATTTAGCAGCTTAATCATTTTTAAAATTATGAAAATGTTTCCTGCATTTGACAAAATTACTAAAAGTATGGAAACGATTAAAAAAAATAACGAAGTGTCTATTCGGACGTTGATTTTGACAGATTTTGTACTGACTGACGTTTACCGGGACACGTCTACGTAATCAACGTAACGCAATTACATTTTCATTAAAAAATGTTTATAAAGACAAAAGATGAATCCTAAACGTACAGCATAATGTCTAAAAATGATATACTGGAATTTAAAGCTCATGCCGCGAGCGAAGCGAGCCACATACCCCAACTTGACACAATATAAACTTTGACATTTCGTAACGTACTCGTGTCCCAAACGACGCAAGGCTGAATAGCAATACCCACAAAATAACGTCCCTACGAAAGTTAAATACAACCCGCGGTACTAATAATCATTTTTAGTGTCCAGGCTAACTTTTACGAAGTCACAATGGCGAAAATTTCCATATAAAATTATCCACTGTGACCGTCAAAATATTTAAGCTGAAGATTAAAAATGATTATTGGTAAGGCCCAACGTCAGTTTATTTGCTAGAATATGAGAAAACAAGAAGTAACAGCGAATTTAGTTTAAGTTGAGTTTCCCCTTGAAAATGAGCACATTAAAAACTATAGTCCACTTTAGTTGATTAGGTTTTCCCTGATGGCGAAAACTAGATTGGTCAAACGTTAATTTTACTCTGTCAGACATACAATCAAAATGTCAACTGAAATCTCAGTCCAGAAAATCTTGATCAGATTTGTCGGCTCCCTCCATAAACGACAACCGGAAAAACTGTTCACGTCATCAATTTAGGCCTATTAAAACTCAAACACATTAAATCAGCCGGCTGTCAAATTTAGTAAACTAGTAAACTAGGTTTATCATAATATTGTATATATAATTGCAAACTTAATAATACATTTTTTTGTAACTGCCTATGTAAACCTTACTGACTTACTTAAGGTGGCGCTACCGTCTGGTGGACCTGGGCCTCAACCAACAAGCGTCTCCAGCCAGCACAATCTTTGGCCAGCTGTTTCCAGTTTCGCACGCTAAGTTGGTTAAGGTCCCCTTCCACTTGCGTGCGCTACCTGAGTCGCGGTCTTCCTTGACTGCGCCGTCTCTCGAGTGTGGATTCGAAGATCTTCTGGGCCAGAGCATTCACGTCTATTCGCTCTACATGACCCAGCCACCTCAGTCGTTGGAGCTTTAATCTTCTGGCTAGGTCGTACAGTTCGTCGTTGTATCTCCTTCCCCATTCACCGTCTATGCAGACAGGACCGAAAATTCCTCGAAGAGTTTTCCTCTCGAAGCAACCAAGAGTAACCTCATCCGCTTTTTATAGAGTCCATGCCTCTGCACCATAAAGTAGGACTCGGATGAATAAGGTCTTATAAAAGGGTCACTTTAGTTGTTCTATAGAGGGCTTTGCATCTCAATTGCTTTCTTAGTCTAAAGAAACTGTGATTGGCAAAAGTTATTCTTCGTTTAATCTCAGCGCTGGTGTAATTGCCTGAGTTCATAGGAGCCTAGGTAGACAAAGTCTCTAACCACCTCAAAGTTATATCTGTCTATAGAGACATTCTGTCCAAGACGCCGCGCCATTCTTGGGTGTCCTTTCTTAATGACCTTAATGACAGCATATACTTTGTCAAATATTTGTGTTTTTTAACAATCGCCTGATCTGAAGTTTAAACGGCAGAATACCGTTGTTTAACTTGAACTACAGAATGAACCCCGTTCATGGTTTAAACGAAACTCTGAAATCGAATTAATTGTTGAACTGAGGTTTAAACTGAAAGTGTAGTTTAAACTCTCACTGTGAAACTGTGGGTAAGTATTTAACATTGGTTTAGAACTTATGCCATTGCAAACCATTAGATCTGTTTAAAAAAACTAACTTAATTTGCAGCGATAAGCAACTGATTTTTACATTTTCCACAAGTCTGCCTCTACCTCACAATAGGCGTATTTTTTTTTCTTTTACGTGCAAAACTTTTATACTCACTTTTGGTTTTACATACAAAAAAATACGCCAAATTATGGTTAGAAAATCTAGTACTAAAACTAGACAGTTTAAAATGATCTGATAAAAACAGTTCCAAACAGCATTTCTATACTTGTGGGACACAAGACGTTTCTGTTTTCTTGTGTTCATTTCTCTGCAGCTTATGTCGTTTTCGGTTGGTCGTCCAGAACCGTCCGGAAGAACTCTCCGCGATTCTGAATTCAAATCCAGAAGCTAATTTCTCTTCTTTTCAGTAGAAGTACTGTCAGTTGAATGCCAATCGAACGCTTTTAGAAGCGTTCGGATTGCTTCCGGACGGTTCTGGACGACCAACCGAAAACGACATTAGAGTGACTGAAAATACGGAGTGTCTATTCGCCCGTTCATTTTGACAGATTTTGTACTGAACTGACGTTTACCGATTTTCGGGACACGACTACGTAATCAACGTAACGTCATCATATTTTCATTAAAAACTCTTTTATAAAGATAAAAGTTGATCCTAAACGTACGGCATAATGTCCGAAAATGATTATACTGGAGTTTAGAGTCCTTGCCGCGAGCGTAGCGAGCCACATACCGCAACTTGACGCAATATAAACCTTGACATTTCGTTACGTAGTCGTGTCGCGAACAACGGGCGAATAGCAACAGCCTTTTGGGAATGGAATATCTAGGTAGGTACCCACCTTCCAATTTGTAGAAAAGTACTAGATTTTTTTTGCTTCATAAATTATCAAAAAAAATTATTAGGCATAGGTAACTTGTTCCTGTTTTTTTACTAGATGTAGGTATAGGTACCTATCTTTTTTAGATAAACCTCCACTCTACCTAAGAACTGAATATTAATTTTCATATTAATAAAACAAAACATTTTTTTTTCTTCTCTTTCCAGTTGAAAGCACACTCAGTTTATTCACCGGCCTGGAAAATGTCCTAAATAGTGTGTTATTTGATTTTTTGTCGGTTTTGTTCTTTTTTTTTCTGTCTCATAAAACTTGAGATCGTGGAACGTGGAAAAAAAAAATTTTGTGTCGCGTTACCATGCGGTCGCCAAAGAAGCTCCAAAAGTGAGCTAAAACGTAGAAAGACGCGTTCGTATGGGGATCGCTGCACAAAGTGAAAATCTGTCAAATTAGCTTAGGTACTTGCTGCAGTAGACAAATCCCCAAAATTACTTTGAAGTGAATTCGGGCCTTTTTTTTTGTTTCCCAAAATCGGTCGAAATAATCGGTTAAATCTCGGTAGAAGTGTAAACAAAAAAAAATATCCTAAACAGTAATTCTCGCGAAGTAAAAAAAAATGATATTTTCTCGATAAAACGAGTCAAACCCACAAAAAGTGTATTTCCATTATAAATAATAATAAATATCGTGCAAATTAACGAAAATCTATAAGAAAAAAAAAAAAAAAGTGCAAATGTAAGTTGTGTGTTAAATTAATTAAATCTAGTATTTTTCTTTCCATTTCATTTGACAGTTGAATGCAAGGTTTATGCCAAAAAAAATTAAACTCAGACCGAAATTAGGGATAAATTAAATTAGGGTTTCTCTCTACATTAAGCCATTGCACATGTAGTAGTATCGTATCGTATCATGATAGAATAGAGGTATCAGGCGTAGTATAGTGTTTTCTCACTGCAGGAATTAAACAATAAAGTAAAGCAAGAACAAAAAAAAAAAGAACAGTAGAAGAAAACAAATTATGCACCATTCACATTTTCCCAAGGAACTCTCTTTTATATCCCGTAGCAGAAAACATACAAAACCCTTGACAAGACTATGTGCATGGTTTGTGTCTATATGCACAAGTAAATGAATGAGTGCAAAAGAGAAGGCAGGCAACTGAATACCAACAAACGACGGACGGAGTAACCGCAACAAGGCGAGGGACAGAAACGAAAAACGACAACGCCAACAACATTCTTCACATCTACACATCTACACATCTACACATTCATCGGGTGGCTGAAGCTACTGCCACCGCCATCATCGTCATCAATTCATGAGACATGAAACCGAGTGAGACACAACGATATCGACATACCCAAGAGTGAGGGTGACGCTCTGATGGTATTAGCAAACGAGTAGCATCAACCGCACACAGAATCTGGGTACAAAAGCGGAAAGCGGGGTAGGTAGGTACCAACCGAGTAAAAAAAAAAATCATACAATAAACAATTTAAGGCAACACAAAAAAACACTACTGATGACGATAATAAAAGGCATACGAGAAAAGAATAAAACAAAAATCGATGCGTTCCGGTTTTAAAACCACGAAACAAAAGATCACCGATGCGCGATAGACAGAGAGGCAGAAAATTACAATAAATTAATAGATACCTATAGAGGAGAAGAAAAAACTACACCACTACAAGACTCGGAGAATAAAGGAAGAAGAACGAACGCAAAACTATCTATTTTCGAAACGACGACAACGAAGCAGCGCAAAAAGAGATGTGCAACTTTTTCAGTCACGTAGCCGAGGATGAAGCATGATGCCAAAGGCAAAGCTAAAACCATCAGCGTTCACCCACCTCTCGAGAAGATTCTCACTCCCAACCCCCCCCCCCCTGCCCCCTTTAGCAGGGAGTTAATTTTTTGTTTGCTAAAAGAAACTTAAGCCACAAAAAGAATCCATACCACCATCATCACCAGGACAGGAGCAGGACGACGAAAAACATGTTTTAACGTGTACACAAGAAAAAGGAATAGGTACGAGTTTTTGTCTTCTCTGCTCGGCTCTAGAGATGGCCATTTTCTTGGGGACAAACTCCAATGAGACTACAACTACGACTACGACTCCGTCAATGTGTGAAGCACTCCTAATGAAAAACAAATATGAACAAATAGAACAAAAAAAACCCACACGGACACGAACACGACCATCTGCAGAATTGTAATGGCCGCCATTGTGTCGTATTTTCTTTTATTTCTGGGTATAGTGTCAATGTATCCATGGGTGGTGTGCTTGGCTTGCTAAAGCACATACGTGGTATATTTTTAGTGGAATATGTACAAAGCGAAAAAAGCTCTCAAATATTTATAATCAAATTGACAGGAAATGATATGAACCGAAACAAAAATGTCATCGCTGTCAAAAAAACGCAAATAGTTTTAAAAAAAACACGTTATTTCTATCAACGACGGTTAAAAAAAAAAAACTACGTATTTTATAGTTCGTTATGTCTCTTCAATAAAATTTATTCCGGGCGCTGTCGCCGCGGTCGGCCGTTTCCGTTATCATTGCTTATTATCTTTCCATCTATCTTCCAACACAGCCACCCCTTTTCATGGTAGCAAACGAAATGAAATGAGTGAATACAGAACCCGAAAATAAACTAGTATTTTACGAACAAACCTTCTCTCCCGCCGTCGTTCCCACCGTCGCCAATCGACATCCCTATATACAACAGATACCGGCCCCACGCATACACATACAATTCGAATAGACTCTTTTTTTTTTCTGTTGTTTTCTCTCCTTATATACAGTGCGATAGTATATTACCTAAATAAATCGGGCGTTCACTTTATATGGTTAATGCGCGCGTGTGCTAAAGCTGGTTCTTGACGTTTTCAAGCGGGTGTGACTTGACCCGCGGGGGGGATGTTAAACAATACCATACACGTAGTGGTGTTCAGATATATGGAATGCCATTATATGCCGGAGCACTTGTATGGGCGAAGAGGGCTCCCATTTTTGGATTTCACCATACACACAGCTCTTTCCACTAGAGAAGTTAATAAACAGTCTGTGCTACAGTAAATACATCCGAGTGAGACAGTGCAAATGTCCCCCATCTGTAAATAAAAGAGATAGTTGCCGAGCTGTTGGGGAGGGGGTCAAAGCTTTTCATTGCGTTGGCTCTTATTGTGTGTGCGAGAGTGTGTGTTTTGTAGTTTTTCTTTGCGCGCGCTTGCATATAAGGAAACGTTTTATATAAGCTACCTACCAGCAAAAACGGAATATAAAATCCTCGAATCAGCAATAGTGCGAAAGAGCGCTCAATATGCGGTGGCATGGTGTATATAACCGTAATGTAAATGAAAAATCATCGAAGGAGAGCCAGCGCTGTGTTGTTTACTCCTAATTGTATTTTCTATATCCATATGTATGTTGCTCTGTGTTTTTTTTTCTACCATCCAAACGAGAAATGCCATCTCGGATATGCGAGTGAAAGAGATGAAGCAAATCCAATTCTGTGTATAGTGCCGAAAGAGAAATATAAATGAAAAGCAAAGAAAAGTGTAAAAAAAGGTATGATATATGTATGTATCATTCGAAGTGGTAAATAAGGAAAAAAAAAGAAGAAGAGGGGAAATAAGAAATAAATTGTTGATAAATCGTGCAACGTCGCGTTTCTCTTCTCTATTCGTAGATCGTTGATTATGTACCTATACGTATTTTTGTCGGGCGGTTGTTTCGTTATGCGGTGTTGCCGTTTTTATTGTCGCGGTTCTTCGTTGTCAATCGTCGGTGTGTGTGGTACGTTTTTAATGGCAGCAGTTCACTTCAGTTCACTACAAAGTCTACAGTCTACACAAATGCAAAACATAGAATGGACAGAAAAGAGGCGACCGACGTAGAGGAGAACCAGCAA
Organism: Cheilosia soror; assembly: GCA_949372485.1. Taxonomy (NCBI): domain Eukaryota; kingdom Metazoa; phylum Arthropoda; class Insecta; order Diptera; family Syrphidae; genus Cheilosia; species Cheilosia soror. Next base: position 122,253,937 of record OX443561.1, read on the forward strand.
CCAGCCCAGCAGAATTATAGCAATCTAACCACTAAATTCAGCAATGAAGATGTATAAAAACCCCGAAGAAGGATGAAGAGAATAGGAAACGAGAATTAATGCTGGATTATGCTTATATAAACATCGCTATCACCCCCCTCCCCCTTAAATGTGGGATCCCAGTTTAGAGATAGATAGGGTTTTTTATTTTTTTTTTCTGTTTTGGTTTTCCCCACATAGATTTTGTTCCTTCCTTTTCTGTGGACTTCTATGATGTATAATATTAGTAAGCGAATATAGCGAAGAAAACAGAAAGAATGTAGGAAATTTTCAAACGTGGATTACAATTACACTCCATTTATTCTTTTTTTTAGCGGTTCTCTCTCTTTCCCTCCACCGAACAAGTTCGTAGTGGCAAGTGCGAGTGTAAGCGAGAGAAAAATCAGCAAAACACTTTGTAAGATAGGGTAAAGTGTTCTATGCAGGAATATGAGAGCAAATTAAATAAATCTTTTTTTTTTTTTTCATTCTCCCTCCCCATAGATACATATCGTATCTACTACACACTTTAATTTAATAAAATTACCAAAGTATAGAGGGATTTTACCTTATGCTACTGCTGTCCCTTTTTGGCATTTTCCTTAAATTCTCTGTTAAACGACGTTTATGAGGAAAGAAAAATACACATTCAAAGTGAAAAATCATTAAGAAAATTGGTAATAAAGCAAAAAATTAAATAAAAATGAATGCCAATTATTGTTTCTAGCGTTTTTGTTGTGGAAGTATACGAAGTATAATTTGTGCATACAAAAATAATACCTAATAAAAAAAAAAAAAAAAAAATCCTTAAGGATAACATGTTGCAATAGATCTATCTATTCATCTAAACAAATTCGACGTCAACACACTATATAAAAATTAAAACGACGATAAACATATAGAGACAACATTCAGCGTAATACGAGTTTTCTTTTGGGAGGAGATCGCCCATTAGAATCGCCTCCATGAAGAACATAAAGCAAAATGGTACGAGAGACTCGAAACCTTTGGGTTGGACATTTACCCGAAACAGTACGTGAGGAAAGGATACGAGATCATTTTAAACGGTAAGAATATGCCCAGAAAGTTGAATCATTTTTTTTTCATTGCAGCTGTCAATAGGTTTGCCAAAAGTTTCCAACAAATGACATCCTAAATGTATGAAATATGTACGCCTGCGCACTAGTCATATTAGTATTGATTGTATACCTAGTAGTTACAAATAGACTACGCGATGTATATTTTAAAATGTATTAGATACGTCTCAATTCGTTTTATGTTAAATTCGTTAAAATGGTTGTCACTTGTCAGTCGAACAAAGAACAGTAGGTACCTAATGAATGTTTTATTGTTGGTGTATAGAATTAAAAATGACCAATGTCTATTTATTTACGGAATTACCTATGTACAATATGCTCATGAAGTGCAACCCTATCTATTAAGAACAGCCATTAATTTTAGACTAGCAAACCTTCTAAAAGTAAGATCTCAAAATTCTTTGCAATATAAAGGCTTCAAAATGTTTAATAAATTTGTCAATTAGTACCTATACAAAATTAAAAAAAAATCTTGCAACTTTCAAAAGAAATATTACATTTTACAAAATAAGACATTTACTATTTGTAAAATTTATCGGAGTCTCTATTCGGCCGTTGATTTTGTACTGACTGAAGTTTACCGATGTTTGGGACAACACAACTACGTTCCTAATACTATTTTCATTAAATAAAAGACTGTTTATATTCTACAGTACAAAATCTGTCAAAATGAACGTGCGAATAGCCACTTCGTATATTCTATAGATAAAAGTCCGATCCTAAACTTTATGCCCTAAAATGACACACTGGAGTTTAAAGCCGCGATCGAAGCGTGGGGTATACATACCCCAACTTGACGCAATATACCTATCATTTGCTGTCTAACTTTGAAAATGGATCCATTATCTCCATTGGTAATCTACCTGAATTCGCATCAATATTTACAGCAGAAGCTTTCGCTATCCTTCAAACCACAAATATAGAAACCAATCGCCAAGGAAAACATATCGTATGCTCCGATATCAAATTGGTACTTAACGAGATCAACAACCCTAACAACACCACTGAGCTCTTATCAAAAATCAGACTCCAACTTATCAAATCGCCAAATAATATCAAGCTAATGTGGGCTCATGGGCTTGTCAGGATCCAACTTTGTAACTAGAGCTATACTTTCCATATAAACCCTAACTAACAATAGAGCCAATAGTCTTCGCAGTTAGGCTAAGTAACTTTAATATGACCGTGTAATTTTAATTACCTGTTAATAAATAATAATAATAATAGTTTTGCGCCAGCTGTTATTAGCTAAAGCCTAGTACCTACGCTGCTCGAGCTAAATTTAGGCTCCCACACAAAAACGAATTCATTTAGCCGAGCAAAACGCAGCTCCTGCTAAAAAATCTAATTTTCATTTCAGACTGTATGTATCTGTCAAAATTTAGCGTGTTCATTAATTGTTCGGCATTAGTAATAGACTAAGAGCTAGCAACGTTTTTTCTCAAGTCATTTTAGCAAGGCTGTAACTTAGTGAGCTTAGTTCGGGGAGCCTACTGAACACGAAAATATATTTCTGGCAGCGCTGCGTTATTAATGCTATAACCTCAAAAAGGCAAAAAATGTAGGCACCTCATTTTAGCAAACTTAAGATTTTGGTATGTGTTAATTTACGACCGATGTAGAAAATGCAATTGTCATATCAGTTTGCCGGTTTTAAAGTGCAAAAAAAAGCAAAATATAAGCCATAATAGCAAAGTAAAATGTTTGATATTATGTTAGAGATATTATAACTCTACTAATTCCTCAAAGCTAAACCAAAGCTCCGGTTTCATCATATACCAAAATCTTAAGTTTTCTAAAATGATGTAGGTAAATTTCTTTCACTTTTGAGGTTATATATTTCAATATAAACCAACGCAGCGCTGCCAGAAATATATTTTCGTGTTCAGTAGACACCACGAACTAAGCTCACGAAATTACAGCCTTGCTAAAATGACTTGAGAAAAAACTTTGCTAGATCTATAAGCTAAATATTGACAGATCGTTTTGGTTTTTTTTTTTGTGTTTTTGTGCTGCGAAAAGGAAATAAGGTTTGAGTTTTTTCAATGAATACCTTGAGGAAAACCTTCAAAGTAAAAAAATTTAAATCAAAGAAAACTTCTTGAAGACAAGGAAAAAAAAGCGCTTATCACTTATCCACAAAGCACTTTATGTCAAAATTTAGTTAGCATTTTAACTAATGTTTGAAGAGCATTAAAAATTTAGTTAGCTGAATACCTACTCGGCCTAAGCCCAAATGCGAACCGCTTTCGCTGGTATTTTGTATGTATGTACATAACATACACAAAACTATGCTTTTCCAACTCGACGCGCGTTAAATTCAAAAAGTTTGATCCCACTGTTTGTTTTGGGTCTATTTTCATAAAGGTACCTACCTATTTCATTTTGACAGCGCGAAACGAATTATTAATGATTGGATTGTCGCAGAAATGAACTTTTGTCTGGCATAATGAAATTCTAAAAAAAATTAAGCAAATTCTCTCTTTTTCGCTAAGTCGTCCATGAACGCGCCTGCCTGGTCGGTGTCAACATTATGTGGATGCCTCTACGCGACTTATGTTGTCTTGTTACCATCCATAGGTTTCACAGTTTGTCTAGTTTGATCTCTGTGAGTTAGTTTATAGAGAAGTTTATTTTTGACGAAATTGCGTCTATTCATCGACTTTGCTTTTTGGTTTGAAGCAACTATTTTTGCTTGAAAAACAGCTAGTTCTGTAGGTATATCTGACTTAGACAGACCCAGAGTTTCACAAAAGATGCCTGCGCCTGCCTGTTGAACCATTTCGCTTTAGGCAGTTGTCTTATCTTTCTCGCTGGCTATAACTATGCACCTACTTAAATTAGAAATAGGAACGTTTGCAATATTGTAACATAATTTCCAAACATGATGGAAAACAATTCATTGAAAAATTCTTAAAACTTTGTAGGTATGACATTTTAGTTTGACCGCTTTGCATTAAAAAATGTTTGTTCTTACTGCCTTTTACAATCAGGTACCTACATGTCGAAAACTAAATGTTTATAGGTAGGTAACCAGAAATAATTAGATTGGTAGGTGTATTTCACGGACCTATCTACCTTCTTCAATGAGCTTCTCTTATAAATTTGACAGTGTACCAACATAGCTTCAAACCTTCATGTAGAAGGCAGATGTCGAAGGTATTATCCAATTGAAATTTTTTGTATAGGTAGGTATAGGTAAAATAGCATTTTTCTTATTATGCATTTAATTTTGTCCAAACTGTCTCCTCGTCTTATTCATAATTTGTTAACTACACCTGAGGGAATAAAATAACGTACATTAATCATCCAACAATAGGAAATAGGTACCTACACGCCGGTATAAACAATGTCATAAATCATCGACGCCACCATCAACACTATAAAATCATAAAAAACAGCAACAACACAATTACGATTCTCGGCTACTTTACTTCTTTATATTCCTGTCTGCTGCTCTGCTTGTTACCTACCTACTTCTAATTTTTTGTTCATACAAAAAACAAAAAAAAAAAAAATTACGTAATTTTCATGTTAAATTTGGCAACAAAGTCCGTACTCTTTACTATTACCACATCTCGTTCATCCGCCATAGGACTCCGCTATAGTACTAGCTAAAGGTGATAACTGATGATGTTTCGTATTTAAGAAAGAAAGAAACAAACAAAAATCGTGTTTTCTCTTCTTCTCTGCTTGTTTTTTGTTTTGTACATCTAACATTCCTGTTCCCAAATTTATCTTCAGTTTTAGTATAGAGAAGTCAGTGAGTATAAAAAAAAACCCCAAAATCTGGCAACGTCTCAAAATAAACAAATGAAAAGAAAAAAAATGTATGAACACAGCAAACAGCGCAACCAAACATCAGCAGGCGGCCAGGGCAAGACAGGCGAACCCCAAAAAATCGACCGAACGAACGAACGGAACGACCCCGTCCACTGAATTGGCTGGTACGACGACGAAAGCGTTCACATTGGTGCTTAGCAGCGCTGTTTCTAAAAAAAAAAACATATACCAAAGAGGGATGAAACGTAACAAAAGAGGAACAACCAAAGCAAACCAGCAGCAGCAACTCAGAAAAAAGGTGATGACGATGCGGTGGCAAAGGGTCGAGGCGAGTATGTGTATAGTGTAGATGGAATCACGATGACATTTTCAGTTATTCAAAGTCTGTTCCCTTCTTCTACACTACACTGCTGCTTTTGTGAACTTTCTTACCATCCAGCCCCCTTCTTACTTCTGTTCCATTCGCCATAGAAGAAATCATAAAATGGCTTTGGAATTCCTTTGCGGGATTGTAATAGAGAACTGCAGCTAGAAAGGTAATAATTTCAAAAGCGCAGTGCACTGAAATGGAAAAGACATTGAAATATGGTCAAAGGAGTTAAGGGTTCTCAAGATGACCAGACTATCAGTTCTTTGTAGTAAAATACCGCTTTACAGAAAGCCTAAATTAGGCGATTTTCTTTTTTTAGTTCAGAGCAGAGCCTGAACTGTCAAAAAAAAGTTATTGTTTCTTTTCTTAGCACAGAGACATCAGAGCTCAGAATTAGAGTTTTTTTTTCGTTTAGAGATTGTTTAGAGCGCGCTCCATGAGCTCAGAATAAATTGACTGAGCACACTGAGTAAAAAGGTGATTACGCACTTTAGTCACATTTAACAGAACAAAAAAACAGGATAAAATAAAATAGTTGTAATGGCGGACGAAAGTTGTTTTTTCTTACACAGAAGGTAAACCAAATTAATAAATAATAACTAACAATTAATAAACGACCATAGCTATTTGCTTAAGATCAAGTATCAGAGCGATCTGAGCACGCTCGGTTTATAGTACGCTTAAAATGTTCGAGCTCTGTTCTGAGCTCAGCTCGAAACTAAAAAAGAAAAACGCATTTTATGTTCCTATCCCAATTCGGGTACCTACAATGAAAATAGTGTATCGAAACGATAAATCAGCATTATCGTCAAAAATTGCGTTTGCAAGAAGTTTGACATATAAGGTTGACATAACATACCTAACAACTGTTTGGATTGATTTGTACTAGAGTCTACGATTTTGTTCGTGCTCTTAATTATCCGGATAATAGGGAGCACTAATTTGTACATACCTATTCGAATTATTTAAATATAACACAAACACAGCTTATGTCAGGATTTTGCATGCTATCTGACGTTTCACAAGTAATCGCCAATTGATTCTGAGGTATGCATGTAGCTTGACTAATTTTAAACAAATTTGCATAAGCTTCAGAAAACGTCAGATATTGTACACAGATTTGACATACCTAACTGATGTTTGATACCTTTTTTATGGAGAAACATATTCCTAAAACATACATTTTTCATTGTGGTGATATGTCAGTTGGAGTTCTTTGTCGATCAAAACATTATTTTTTTTTTTTTTTTGAAGTGCGGGAACAGTTTGAACATTGGTACATTATTTCCAAAATGGACCACGTAAACGCCAGCTAATTGCTTTATTTCGCACCTTTAACAAAGTTCAAATTTTTTTTGGTAAAATATTGTAGTAGACTAATTTTTAAGGCAGGAACACAAGTAATGCTGGGTTTCCACTTGTCGATTTGAAATTGACAATTGACGTATTTTTATCCCAATTAAACAATTAGCAAGTGGAAATAGCGAAAAATTGCTTGTCAATGAATTATTGACTAACAGCGTTTGCCAATAATTGACAAAGAAACCACTGGACAAGTGGAAATAGCTGAATTGTCAAACAAAATGTCACTTTGTCTATAATTGACAGAGAAAATTTAATTGGCATCGAGTTCATACCTAAGTTGGTTAATCAACTGACAAACGATTTTTTGCCAATAATTGGCATAAGTGGAAATGAACTGACGTTGGTGTCGTTCAATGACATAAACGATAGGGCTGTCAAACTTTGTCAATCAACAGACAGACCAAAACATATGAAATTATTGGTCGGCCGATATCTGAAAGCGATGATTTCGAAGATCCTGGATCCTAGGAAACTATGACTTCTTTTTCCATTTATAGATCATCAGTATCGTGATTACAACAAAAATGATACGGATTAGAGTACGTACCATTAATAGGTAAAAGGTATGTACATATTATTGGAACCTTTATCTATAGATACAATCCTTCCAACTGAATACACCCACACATCGTTTTTCACAAACTTTAAACAAGAACGCGTCATTTCAATAAAAGGCATGAAGGCCATAAACATACAATTCAAACGTCTAATTGACAGTAGATTACCAGCTTTTGAGTAGTTTGCGTAATAATTCAAATTTTGACATAATACATTTCGAAAAACATAAGTATTTATTATAGTTGTCTTGATTTGGTGACGACAGTTTGGAATTCATTACAAAATGAACTGGTTCCGTTGACTTTGATCGTTGAGAATTGAATTGATTGGTTGTGCTCTTTAAATTGACACCTTAACAATAAATTTATGTTAAAAATAAAAACCTGAACTAGTAATTTGCCTTTGACATTGAAACTGACACCTTAGCGTAACCAACTCTACAGTCACACTTACACACTTTTTGTTCGTTAAATAAGAAGAAGCATTGTTTTTTTTTTAATGTTTTAAGATACTCACCATTAGTCGCCACAATTAAAATCATTACGTACATCGCATGTAATTTTAATTGGTCTCGTTTATATTTGTTCAAGCTTAGATAGTCATCTTGAAGAAAAGGAAGAAGCAAACAGCTCGCAAAGCTAAGTAAAAAAAAAATATATAAAAATAAATCCCAACCAGTATGTCTAGGTATATGTAACTGACCCTGAAACATTGATACAATTTTCTAATATTGAATTGTATCTGTGCATAAACGAGTATGTCTATTTTAATCGAAGGTCATTTGAGGTTTGTTGCTCAGCATTTTGTCGGTCAAATTGTTAGCCGTCACATAAATAACATTATTATGTAGATATGTGCTATAGTTTTATATAACGCACATGGTATACTGTGTCGGACCAAGAGTGTATGACACATATTAAAATAATTTTATTTCAGTATACTCCTAGTTGGCATTTATTCATCTTCAAGCAGGAAACACATTCGCTTGCATTGCATTCAACCGAATAGAACAGGAAAGTCTAAGAGATTTTTTTTTGTTGCTATTAAAACGTAAATAATAAATTAAAATAGAAAAATAAGTCTGTCTGCTCTGACAAACTACCTATAGCGTCTTTTTTTTGTATATGTATAGAGACGAATGTTAAAATTAAGTATAATCATGTGCTACTGATCATGAGACGAAACTTATCTAAAGTGGCTGGCGCTGATGTTTGTTATATAAAAAAAAAACACAAAGATTAGAGCTGTTGAAAGTGGTTGGATTTGACAATGATTTTGACATTTGGCACAATTGTTTGCGTGTGGTTTGTGCACAAAGTTTGTGACACAAGTTGAAAAGCCAAATTGTAACACTTGGAATTGCTAGTCATGAGTTTTGACCCTAGGGCTACGTTCTCACTACAATTCGTTTGTCGTTCTTATTTTAGGGCCTACAATTTTAAACCGAGTCCGAATGTCTCAAACTGAGAAGCTTTCTTAGGACAGTTATACTCTCGGTCAGACAACCAGACGTTCGCGAGAGTGAGCTAATATGTAATTCCGAACCTGGAACCCTTAACTGTCAAGCACATTAACTGCTGATCCCCTGAGTAATATATTTCGCACTTGTCATGACCAGCCTATTGTGAACTCTTTCTATGGACAAGCATAATTTGTTGACAGATGCTCATCAGAACAGGCCCATAAATGACGTACATAAATTTGTAAATGCCTCTGGATGCCAACATTCATTTTCAATGGTCCGCTTGTCCATTAAGTGGATCGCGGGTGTAGGTTGCTCAAGTGGACCCTCCATAGCTCTCGATCCTCCGCCATCGACTCTAAATCATCAAGGGCAATCCCCATACAGGTAGAGGATCTTTTCTAATCAAACTACATAAATATTTTCAAATCATAAAAATTTATGAAATTAATATATTGGTGGAGTGTAATAGTCATCACATCACAAATTGTGAATTATTTAAATGTCTTCTACTCCAAAATTAGTTTTTATATGTTTTTCATAGATTTCCATAGCCTTAGTCCGCAAGGGCATCACACGGCGGCATATTGATCTACAGATACAGATTTCTCCTGTTTCGCCAATCCACTAACTAAAATGTCAGGTAGGATGTCTGACAGATAAAAGTGTCGCTTAAGCTTGAGCAAGTTTTCTTTTCAGTTAGAAACAAATCTAGCTTCAACTGCACCAATAAATCTTTAACAATTGGGTAGTTTATTGTTACAATTGCCATATGACATCTGTCAAATTTAGCTGTCACCCGCAGTAACTAAAAGTTGGTTCTTGCGTTGTAATTTAATAATGTGGATCCCTCCGGTTTGGTTCTGTCAAATTTTAATGTAAGAACTAACATTTCTGTCATTTGGCATCTGTCAAATTCACCGCTGATTAGATTCTACCAAATCAATAAGCTTAACCTTTAATTTGATTATTAAAGGCGGTGAAAGAAGCCGATAACTACAGCTGAATACGCAACTCGGGCGAAACTAAATTATAGCTGCACTTCATTTTTTTCCTCCAAATATTTGCTAAAATCCTAGCTAACTCTTTTGACATAGAGCGGGGGATGAAGGGATACCGAAGGAAACAGGCCAAAAACTTAATGCCAAACAAAAAAACGAAACACCTACATACTACAATTGAGTAGAAGTCAGATTCGATTGGCCACAGGCTTCCTGACAGGGCACTGTCGTGTCAAAAAAACACTTGATGACCATGGGTATAACACAAGACAAGACTTGCAGATTGTGCAACGAGGACGTAGAAACAGCAGAACACATATTATGTGACTGAAATTGTTTGATCAAAACACGCCAACGTTATCTAGGTAAATTTTACATCCAAGCAGCGGATGAGCTGTCAGCTCAACCAACTCAATGGACGATATCACAATAGGCCCACTTGTGGCCCCAGTGATCTGGGATTCAATATACTACTTCAATATACTACTACTTATTTTTTTTGAAATTAATTTTAATTGCCTCGTGAAATCCGCAGATAAGTCTTACTCAGCATGACACATTGGCACGTGTCAAAAAAATTAAATAACATTCAATTTAGAGTTCCACCTTTTTGAGTCGACCTTTCATTCCTATTAAGCCTCAATTAGACTTTAGATTTGGACACAAATAAAAATCGACTCGTTTTTAAATTTTTTGAGTCATTGGCATTGCTGAAATGAACACAAATACATACGTACTCCCCCAAGAAACACGCCACATCGACCCCTTTTATTGCGCATCAACAAACACAACACCCCCGCCTATCACAATAGACCACGAAATTAACAATTGAACCCTGACCATAATCATTTATACGCACATCCCAGCCGCACACACCCCACATAAAGATAAGATTTATTTATTTTTTGTTGTAGTTTGCTGGGCTATTTTGCAAACAAACCTATACACCAGCAACAGCCGAAAATTTATCTTTATATAGTTAGACACCGCACACATTCAAATATTTATTTTCATCAAATTTTTAATTATAGAATAGAGAGGATAGGTTAGTTAATTTTGATGATGGTCAGGTGAAACAATTATTATTATTCTTTTTTTTTTTTATTTTTAAAACTGAATCAGATTATGGAATGGAAATTAAATCTATTGTTTACAAGAACAAAACTGAAATAAAGTGGAAAATATATTATTTTCTGTGCAAATTCTTATTTATGCTAACCCTGGCGAATATTTTATTTGATTGTTTATTCCGCAAACAAGAAATGGAATTTGAAGAATTTAAATTGCGCAGTTATAAGTACCTACTAAGAAATAAACCATGAACATTGAACATACTACTCGTAATTTTCTTAAAACTGAACAAATGTTCTTCCTCAAAATTTGTATCAATTTGTTCGTTTTTTTTATCGATCTGTCAGTGTCAGATATAAATCACAATGGCTTTGCAAATGGGTAGTCGAAAAGTTTACCATTTCAGATCTGATGTAAGGTCCTACCTATTCCGGTTGCCTGTTTGTCAAATACATTTTTTTCTAAACCTGTCAGTGTGAATTAGAAAAGTTATTAAATCGTGTAGATCTTGTACAATAAAATAATAAATTTACTCACGAAAACAAACAGTTCGATCATCAGATGCACAGAGCGGAGAATACTTATACCTAGCTTACCTACTTTGGAATTATGACAAATAATTACACATACTGCAACTAGGTACACAATATGCTCATTAGAATAAAACGTTTAGCCGGTTCATTTGTATCGTTAGTCTACGGCTGTTGCCGTGTGTTAATTAATATTACGCACACTTTAAAATAGAACACAGTTAGATATAATGAATTTCTTATAAAAGTGGTTCTACGAGTTTTTTTTTCTCAGACATCAGCTTATGTTGTCAACTGGAAAGACTTTTAAATAAAAACATCAAGGTCATAGGTATACCTAACGTGCGAATTTTTTTTTTAGCAATAAATACATAATTAAAACAAAATCGATAATTCTAATCTGTGAATGATAGTTTTTTTCAAAATGTCAGATGATGAAACTTGCATAAGTTGCGTAACATCCATAGTTGGCAATTTATTTCCATTGCTCTTTGACAGCAAAATATATTTAGCGCGCAATACAGTCCGAACCGAACATACCCGAAATGGTCGCGTTTCATTGTCTATTCATCAAGTTGTAGGTACCTCAAACTTTATGAAATAATAAACATCAACCTATTTGTCAATATAGCTCAGAATTACCAACTTAAGTATAGTACTCGTGATTCGAGTTAAAATAAAGCGAAGAAAATGTGTCGCGGATTTATTATACGCCAGCTAAAAAAAAGTGCATAGATTTGTACAGTACGAAAAGAATGTTGTTAAAAATTTGCGCAAAGTGCGTACTGCTCAGCCTAAAACACTTTGCTTTGTATGCGAGTTTAATTTAATGTCATTTCTGACATTTGAGCTAGTCAGCCTCCATTCTAGTGGAATAAAGAAATGCAATTAAAATCAGAACTACCTGTCAATAGAGTTCTCACTCCGGAACTGCTGGAATTAGTTTACTGACTACTAAAACTATTATCAAAATGTCATCTTTCGATGTTTAAAGTCACTGGAACTGGGCACATTCAATAAAGTTTAGTCGTCTTAAGTCGACTGCTTACACTTAACTAGATTAGTCGTTAAAGCAACTTCTACAACGTCTAGGTTATACAAATAGAAATGTGAACTGAGTTCTCAGTCAACATTATCCTACAATAAAAAGTCTGTCGAGAAATTGAGTAGATTTTTCGGTCAAGCTAAGTGGCTGCTCGAGCGAAACTAAATTTTAGGTGCTCTCCAATTTTTCTATTCTAACATTAGCATACACTTATATCAACAACGCACTAAATTTTGACGTATAGTGCGTTGTTGATATAAGTGTCACACAAAACAGATATTCGTTGAAAATAATTTCCTTCACAAAATTCATCGACACGAAAAATGTTTTATTTTCGATTTTTTTGATCTAAAATGCCTTATTTTCAAGGTATTTCTCGTCGAGGAAGAAGTAAAACTCATCCTTATTTACGTCTCCGCAACACAACAAATCAACAAAAAAAAAACAACACGATCTGTCAAAATTGATGCCCCTATTGTTTGTGTTGAGAGACACATTTCGATCGATCGACAACTGAGAATGTCGATTGCGATTAATTATTTGTCGATTTGACAGTCGCTTGTAGTCGATCACAAATGTCTGGTCGACGCTTTCTCTTGGAAGTGCATATAAACATTTTATGCGTGCGAATAGCTAAAATCATTCGATTCAATCGACAATTGTCGTGACGATCGGTGATCGACAATCACAATTAGGGCATTAGCTTCAGAAAATGTCCCAAACCATTAATGGGCGCGCTAAATTTTAATCTCGATTTTGATAGATACATGCGGTACAGTCTGAAATGAAAATTTTATTATTTTAGCAGAATTTTGAAGAAAATTTTGTATTGAAAATAAAATTTAGCTCGAGCATCGTACTAAGATTTACCCGTTAACCCTGCATATACGTCAAATGAAAAAAAAAAAAAACTATTTACGTCATTTTTCTAGGCCAATAAGAACTCAGAAAGATTTCGTCAGTTGTAAAACTTAGTAAACAACCCAATAATAATTGACAACTGATATATAGGTATGGTTAAATGAAATTTTAGGTTAGGTTAGGTTAGTCTGCTGGCAATACAATAGCAACTTGTATGGTATACTTAGATGAATGTAGATCCATTGTGATCTCCTAGGGGTTTATAAGAGGCACCTAACACTAAAGTACAGTGTGAACAAATTGGAGTTGAGAGGTGTAATATGGTGCGCATTATATATGTTCACGTAGTTTCAGTCAACGATTAGCGGAAAACGTAACCACACACTAAAAGCCAAACGCAAGGCGACTTTATTTCAATTTAATTTTATTTAGCCTGTAATGGCGGCGATCTTTGTAGCAAAGTCTATTGTGACAATGCCGGAAACAGAAGAAGAAGGCACAATGCTGGTGCATTTTATATGCTTGAAATTATAATGAAGTTAGTGGGGGTTCGGTGATGCGATCTGTGAGCGGAGAGAAAATTGTACTAGATCGTTTATTTATTTAATCGCTCATAGATAACATTAACAATATTGATCACACATTGTTAGGCTTTTAGTAAACGATTTTTAACGGGCTACGTCAGCTTTAGCCCTTCGGATTTGGCATAAAATTGCAGGTGCATTCCAATTGTACCAAAAATATAATTTCACACAGAGGAATGGCTCCCAGAAAGAAGTCCTAGTGTTCTTAATGGACCTCTTGATCCGACTATTTATTTTTTGTTTATTTAGTTTCGTCAATATCCAATATCAATGTCCAACCCAAATTTGAATGCCATCAAAAGTAGTGTAAAGACGGTGAACAATTTGAGAAAACGACAGCACTGACGTTTTGTGCACAATTGCTTACTGACAGTTTTTCCGATTTTTTTACGTAAGTGCTTACAATTTATTATTACATAAAAGTGCTGACACTTTGAAGCATCAATGTTCAAGTCGATGAGGGAAAATATAAAATAATATGAATTTTCACTATGTACATACCTATGCATAATGTAGGTGCAGTTATGGGATTTATTTATTTCGACCAAAAACAAAGGTGTTACCTAACTCGTAGTTTAGTTTCAAGTTAACTTTCAATAAACTAAAAATACCTAGATATACAAATTTGTATTGTGTTTCCACTCGTAACGTTATTCAACGCAATCTGAGTATGAAGTTTTCTACGTAAATCCAGTCAACTAATAACAGAGCTTACGTCCGAGAAAATGTATAAGAGGCAGCAGCAGCAGCAGCAGCATGTGGCTTTGGCATTCTTTTACCAACGAGTCATACAAGGAAATGTGTAATCTAATGCACGTTGATAAAGCAAAACTTCGCCATTAATACCACGTTACGTATAGTTTTACTGTTACATATTATATTCACACAAAACTATTTCGCAGTAAATGCATTCTTTCTTTGTAAATAAATAAATATAATAATAGCAAAAATAAATGAGACATACCTACAAACTTCATTTTAAAACTAGGTTTACCTACCTATACAAAGTAAAAAAAAATATTTCTCATATTTCGTAGTTCTTTTCGGAGATTAAATGCAGTATACAACTACACCACAAAAACCTCGGAATGAGATAAGCACGAAAATGTTGGCACTGAATAGTAGCGAGTAGTGGAATATGCATTTTTTTACAATATCTTTATCAGTAGTTTGCACAGGCATTTATTCATGTAGTGCAGTTCGTCTAGTATAATTTGTTTAAGTTGACAGTTAACACAATTTTGTTAGGTAGGTACGAGTATATTTAATGACCATTATATTTGACGTATGTTCCATTAAACCCGCAGCTTGTGCAATTGACACTAAAAGTTAAAAGATACATCCTTTGATAGAAACTAAATCCGAGTGCTCGTCTGGTTAATAACACGACACTGCATCATTGTAAACATGGCCAAAAGACTGGTTTTTTTTTACAAATGACTTCTGCAGCAGTTGCAGGGATAAAGAGGAAATATAATCTGTGGGACATCTCCTGTGTCACTGTCCAGCCAGATTTTTGCGCCACATTGTACAAAAGTGTTAATTTCCAATTTCATATAATTGATGTATGTCAACTGCAAACCATTTGACAGATCTGACGTAACTTACATAGGTGCGGTGCTACAGACCGGACACCGGAGTGAACAATCTTTGGCTAAACGCCTCCGGTTGCATACTCCGTTGTTTGTGGTCCCGTTCCACTTGTGCGCGCCACTTAAGTCGAGGTCTTCCGCTACTGCGTTGTCCCTCCGGGTTGGAATTGGAATCGAAGACTCTTCGGGCCGGGGCGTTGGTGTCCATTCGCTCTACATGTCCTAGCCATCTTAGACGACTGATGCGTACTTTTCTGACCAGGTCGATGTCGATGTAGAGTTCGGTGTTAAATCTCCTCCACTTAAGCCAGTCAACCCAAACGGGACCGAAAATCACTCGAAAAATTTTGCGTTCGATGCGACCAAGGAGATTTTCATCGCTTTCGCCTTTGATAACGGCCATGATTCTGCTCCATAAAGCAGGACTGGGATGATGAGGGTCTTATATAGAGTCTCCTTGGTGTTTCCCGACAAGGCTTTACTAATCAAATGCCTTCTTAGGCCAAAGTAACAGCGGTTGGCAAGTGTAATTATTTGCCTGATTTCTGGAGTGATGTCATTTTCAGATTTAATAGCGGAGCCTAGGTAGACAAAGTCCCGAACTATCTCAAAGTTATAGCTGCCTATCGTGACGTTCTGTCCGATTCGTCGATGTTGTGTATCCTATCCCTTCTTGTGGACAGCATGTACTTTGTTTTGCCCTCATTCACCACTAAAGCCCGTGTACTGATACTTGTACTGTCGTCGATGTCGTCAGCGTATGCAAGTAGCTGCATATACTTTTGGAAAATTGTGCCTGGCTTGCGAGTTTCGCACAATTTTCTCAAGTATGATGTTGGAAAAGCCACATGACAGCCCATCACCTTGTCTAAATCCTTTTTTGACATCAAAGGTCTGGGTGAGATTGTTTTCGATCTTTATGGAGCAGTAAGCGTTCTCTATCGTCATTCTGCACAATCTAGACATGGCTCTATATAACTCGTCTCTATAAATGCTGTCATAAGCGGCCTTAAACATGAACAGTTCTGCCAACAATAATTTTCCTTAAGTGGTCTAATAGGTATTATCCGGATGCAATTAAAACAAGTTCAATCCATTTCACCCTACGTTTCGTCGATTTTTTGTCGACTTCCTCAGGGGACTTCTTTCTTCGTTTATTAAGATGTTACAAGTTACATATTGTGATATTTATTCCTTTCTTGCATCTTTGACTCTCAAAAGCAACACTTGACTCAATGAGCCAAGGCCCCATAAGAAGGCCAGCTTTTCCAGTGTAAATCAAGTTTTAAGTGATTTGTAATGGGCCATTCATTGGTAATAGTACTAGTTCATAGTAGGCTAGGTATACCTCTATCCTCCATGTCAAAAAATAGGTACCTTTACCTTCCCAATTAAATTGTAAAGTTAAAGTCAACGCCGGCAGTTTCAATGTTAATCACTATTGCGTCCAATTTAATCCGGAAAAAGCAACGAACCTTAATTCGACACACCACAATAGACCATTCATATTATGTAGATACCTACCTAGTTAAAATGCATAATGTAATTAATTAATAATATTGTAAGCAAAGAAACTACTACGTACCTATAAATTTAGTACTTTTATGTGAAATGTGACAACATTGCTGCACATATTACTATTTCCTCTCCACGTCGTCATCTTTTCATTTTTTTTATTATCAAAATACACACATTGGAGGAATAACTTTAATCATTCGCCAGTTTCTGTCTCTTTCGTTCATGTTTCTTTGCATGAGATGCAATAATGCCACCAAAATGGTTGGATGATGATTTGGTGGACGTCGGCCGGTCGAAATAACAACACGTCACATCAACGTCGTTATTGCCGTCATTATAATCATACTTTTTTTTTTTCATTTAATTTTACCTCAACAAAGAGGGATGTGTGTGATTCGTGGTAAATACAAAAAAGACTAGGTACACACATTCGAGGTACATACAAAACCTGGGTAAAGATGGAAATATGGCAACATGGCACAAGTGTTCGTCGGACTTGTTCAATAATAATAAAATAATAAAATGTTTCTACATCCAACACACACACACATATAGCCTGAACGACGTCAACGTCGCATTCACATCCAGAATTTCTTATTCATTCTCTTCTTTCCTTTACTTGTTCAGGCAAACGAACGAAAAAGTAGACATTCTGTTTTTCCCTCTATACTTTCTGAATTTACATACACAGTGACAGGAGAGCTCCTAGTATAAGAACATTTTTGCTGCTTCGAATTACGCACACAGCCAAAGAGGCTGGTATGGGTTTGGGTTCTCTACAATGCAGGAAAATTATCTTCTTCATACGTAGCTTTGTGAAGTTGATTTTATTTAGCGAAAAACGGCAAATTGCAAACGCAATGCAAAAATAAACATTGAACAGCACACCACCCTACATTGACATGAAATAGCACACACTGGCAAATGCACTTTGCCAAGCAAAGCTATTTTGTTGATGGGAATATTTTATGCCATCGACGTGGATGTGTTTGATGAAAAAAGAAAAAAATAATAATGTTAAAGCAAATTGAAGGGAGCACAAAAGAAAAACAAAATATACTACCCGACCGACAACGTTGCCATCGTATATACATATATTTATATTGTACGTATCGAATAAAACGAGATTAAATTCTGTTGATTGTAATTGAAAAAAATGAGTCATGCAATAGGAATAGGTAGGTAGGGAAGCAAAATATGGTAGGTATTCGCACTCGCACACATTAATCGTATTCGTAGGTACCTATAATGTTATCGGTCGGTAGGTAACTGTATTTCTTGGGTAGATGGGTGTTCTAAACTATGTGTGGTGTGTTTGCTTTTGGTGGTGGTTTGGCTAGGAATTTTCATCTACAACAGAAAATTAACAATAAGGTAAGGTAGGAAGGAGGTGTAGCATGTAGGGTAGGTATGTTAGGTACCTACTTAGTCAAAAATATAAATTTGCATAGGTACATATTTCTTTCAATTATTGTACATTTTTTATTAATTCGATATTGACAGGTATGCCTTACAAGAAACTACCTACATAATTGTGTAGTAGAAGATCTCTACCCTACCGGAAAGTACCGACCTATCTACCATTCATTTTACAAATGGCTTCGAAATGTCAATTCGATTTTGACATTTGTAAAACAGAATGTGGCAATAAAAAGTCTGATACCTACCTATTGGAACCTAAGGATGGATCATTTTCTAACACTATCATGGTGGAAAATGAATTTTCACCTGTCAAAAAATTACCCTGCTCCGGAAGCAGGCTAATTTTTGACGTTTTCTTTTGCTTGAGTTGTTCTAGAATGTTGAAGAGAAAATAAAACGCTGCATTCCAATTAAGTAATAGCGTAAAATTCGATAAATCTCTGTTTTAAGTTTGTAGTTTCAGTTTGGTGAACTTCTCTTTCAACACTTTTACATGTGTCAGAAAATTATCCAAGAATAATTATTTAGCCCAATTGATATACGGCTTGTATGTTTCTCGTATGTTGTTTTATAGTGGTAAAATATAACCGTTTATTTGCATTTTGTTAATTCATTTTGATCATTTTTAATGATCGGGTAAGGTTTTCCGATCTCGCGATTTTTTCATATAAAATTATCTATTGTGATCTACAAGTTTAGTACGCTGCTCGAGCGAAACTAAATTTTAGCTGCTCTCTAATTTTTCTCTCTAAACATTAGCTAAAATCCTAGCTAAATTTTGACATAGTGTGCTCTGTGGATACGATCATAGAAAACAGCTGTTTGTTGAAAAAACTTCCTTCAAAAATTCATTGACTCGAAAAAGTTCTGTATACATAATTTTCGTTGTACTTTCTTTTTGAAATCTCAAATTTTTCACTTTCAAAGTGAGTACCTCATCGATGTATTCATTGAAAAAAATCATCCTTATTTACTTTTCCGCAAAATAAAAACACAATAGGAAAAAAAAATCCAACAGATCTGTCAAAATTTTGCTTTAGAAAATGTGCGGAGCCATAAATGGGCGCGCTAAATTGTGACAGATGCGTGCAGTATAGTCTGAAATGAAAATTAGATTTTTTAGCTGAAGCAGCGTTCCGCTCGGCTAATAAATGGATTCGCTTAAGAGTATTTGTATGGGAGCTAAAATTTAGCTCGAGCAGCGTTCTAAGCTTAAAGGTTAAAAATGATTATTATTAGTGTAACAATTTAGCAGCGCCATCTACCGGCCTATTCGTTATTGACTAATTTTTCTTTATTGCACCTTAATGCAACCATTTATGAATGTAAACTAACTTCACTAGGTACATATGTATAAAGAAAAGACAAGGTTGGCTATCATTTTGCACTATAGGTACTTTTTTAAACTTGTCTTGTCGTTGATCAGACGAAAATAAAATGGTAAAAAATAAAATCGTATTACATTAGTAGAGCCTATAGTGCTTATTATACGGTCAAACTTCGATAACTCGAATCACCACTATCCACAAAAGAGTTGGACTTGTCAAGATTTCGAGTGGCCCAGATTTCATAAAACTGAAACATTTGTTATATGCGTATATGCGTATATTGTTAGTTTTATTTTTAAGTAAAAACTTATTCCTAAATAAAATTAGCTAAATTTTCATACTATTAAAAATAACTTTTCTAAACCTTAGCCCGACTCACGAAATCTGTCAAAAAAGTTTTAATTATGTAGGTAGGAGTGTTCCCATTGAACAAAAAGGTATTCGAGATTAACATGAACTGGCGTCTCACTGTTGCGATTTGTGTCAAAAATGTTTAACACTACTGCCATATACCTTTTCAACAATTAGGTACTTAAAAGCTTGTTCTGATTCCATAATGACCTGACCTGCTGAATTTTTGATTGCACGTCACTTCTTATTACTACCCCATTTGCGCAAGCATTCAACTTTTTATCATATTACTATTACGACAGATGGTCGAACCTTCCATCATTAACATTATTATGCAATGACATGACATATTAATTTAATACAAAAATGTACTAGCTTAAAATTTATCTCTCTCCCACATTCATTGTTGGTTTTTAAAGCCCGCATTATAATGCCGGCTCGTTTCCTTTTTATCGTAATAACGAAATTGTACAAAATTCTTTGACATTTGATTTAACACAATGCAATTGAGCATAAGCATACTACATACCTATTTATTATTATTTTTAAATTGTGATTGACATTTGTGTGTGCGCACACTCAAAAGTAATTGCATGAATCTATAGAGATTACAAAAAAATACGGGCCATTCATATAAAAATCCATGCACTCTACTCTGGGTCTGGGCTCTTTGAAAAGTCATCTATTCTCAAAAAGTAGACTTGTAGAAAAGTAGACTTGTAGTCCATTGCAAGTTGAAAAAAATAAATAAATAAATAAACGTGACTTCAACAGAAATTATGCAAGAATGATGCACTTTTGGCTAACAGCTATGAAACTTGCAATTCTTTCGATTTCTTCGATTAACAAACCAAGATGAACAATGTGTTATTTTGTGAATGGCAATGTCAGTTTGTTGTTAGAAGTGGATTTATTGGTTTAAGATATATACCTAGGTAATATTGGTTGTTGACAGCTGTCACTCTTAGATTTTTTTCTATCGTTATTTCGTTTTAATCCAACAAAATTACCACTTTCGAGTTAATAATGTAGGTAGTTTTAATGTCAATTTTTTTGACAAGGTAGTAGAAATTCAAATTCAGGCTTATTCATTTGCTCTGACCATGGTTCCTCATGCACTTTTACTTTGTTTCATAAATGAACAAAATGAAAACTTGAATTGAAATGCATTGTTCTATTTAATTTTTAATTATACAGTTAAAATTCGTATGTAACTAAATTTTTCTCAAATTTTTTCCTCATTTTTACTTGTGTGTCATTAAATCATGTTGAAAAGTCAGCTGCGTGTAAAAGAGATAAAAGTGTAGATATTACTAGAGTAGGTGGCAATTGTTTTCAAAGCAACACAAATGAATTTATTTTCAAAAAGTTCGACTTCAGAGCGCTGGGAGGCAAATGCCAAATAATTTTAAAATGTCAAAAAAAGCTGGCAGCATCTGGAAAATGTAGTTTGAATACATGTAGGCATGTCTACATTAATATGGTTGGTGTGTACGCACTCACTCCTATCGGGAATTTTTGTTCTAAAGTTCTAATCAAGTTTCATTTTAAATGCATGAAAAATGACAAAAAAAAATTTAGTGTCGTACGGGCTTAAGCAATTATGCTGAAGCCTAATGTCAGTTGCACAGTGCGCACTTAAGTATCCATTCTCCCTCAAATTCCACTCAAGTTTCGATTTCTGTTTCATAGCGTCATATTTGATTATAAAACTTAAGTGCCCAATATCGGACACTGTCACACGAGACAGGTGGCAAGCTATTCAGCTGTCAACGATTTGACAAGTTCCTTTGGTTTTTTTTTTTCGCTTTACGAGTTAAATTAAACAGAATATTTTTTTTTTTTGCTAAAGTTAGGGGTTTTTTGTCATTAACAACCCATTTGGAAAATCGAATAAATTATTAAATATGTATTGCAAAACAAAAATTTTTCTAAGTGTTGCAAAGTTTTTTGTACCATTTGAGGTGACTATTGTGAATCGACTGTGAAACGCAAAATAAGCATAAGTGACACTTATCTGTTCGTCTCTACTCAAACTAGATATACCTAGGCGTGTCTTTTTTTTCTATCCAATATGGGCTTACATAAAAAATACTCTTAGGTCCTTCTACATACTAATTTGGCAGCACTCATAAATTAATATTGACGTGAAATGTCACCAGCTAAAACAAATTCGTAAAAAGTCACAAACAGAAAAAATCCACAAAAACAAGTTTTGCAAATCTAAATGTTTTATAAACATAAACAAAATACAAAAAAATGCAGGTTATACAAACAAATTTGTATGTTTCATTAAGGTCATACAACATTCTGTTTGTTTTATTTGTTTAATAAATTTCGTAATGTTAACCGTCATTTACAACAAAATCGATAGTCCCTTTCGATAACAAGCAAAGCAATCATAGTTTGGCAGCACCGTTTTTGTCAGGGCTTACGAATCTCAGTCTACACCCACCCAAAATGTCATCACAATGTAAAAAAAAACCCATAATGATTAAAGATAATTACAACAAAGTAAATACAAATTTCCAATATGTATACCTGCAATAATTATGATTACAAAACCACCTCACGACGTGCTGTTAATTAATTGTTTTTATTTTCGTGTAAGTTAAAAAAAAATCCCCTCGAATCTTTGGCGTTGTAATATTTGTCTTGTTTCTCAAAAGAAACAAACCTTCGACCGACCTCATCTCAGCCTTACAAAAGCACAACAAAATCACAGACAGTTCATAAACCTTTTGTATTTCCGTTCCCCGTACCTCAGCGTAGGTTTTTTTTTCAAATTTTCTCTGTTGTGTAGTCTTGAGTCAATATGTGCACAATCTAGATATACAAAGATGACGGAGAGCAAATAGTAACAACAGAAAAATGAACAAGAAAAAAAAAAAATTATTAAACTCAGCAATACCAGGACAGCTTTTAGCACCTATATTTATTTCATCACATTGTGTGGCGAAACTAGTCGTCGTCGGTCGCTCTCGAATCATTCACAGAAAACCTGTACTGTAATGTCTTACGATGGCCATACTAAGTGAATTCAATCCACCAGCACTAGCGACTAGATAGACGACCAATGTGGATGCAGCGCACCAGGCACCACATCCATATATGCAACTCTCTCGGTTGGGTTTGAGTCTTGCTTGCGGAGGAGACCCAAAGAAACTCGTTCCACTATTATAGCTCTTGGAACGCGAGCGAGTGCGCGCGCGCGCGTATATAGATAGTTGCATTGGATTTTGCATTTACACTTGATGGAGTATGTGGGTTTTGTTTTCTTCTTGTCGTCGACGTTCTTCGTTTTTGTCTCCTCTGCACGATTTTTCTTGGTTTCATCCACCTATATGGCCACGAACAGAAATGAAATGAAATAGGTGGAAATTTAATAAAGAAAACACAAAATTCACGCAACAACAACAACAACAACAATAATAAAAATAAAAATAAAATAACCCAATCGAGTATTAATTTCAATTCACAGGCGGCCACAAAAGTCGTGGAAGTCAATCGGCATTAAAGCCAGTTCGAAACCCGTCCAACATTGCGCTAAATGCAGACGTATAGAGTGTGGAGTGTAGTATAGTAGAGGCTTCACATGTAGGCAGGCGATTGACTTGAACAAAACACCAGAAAGTAGGTAGAGTTTGAGGGACTGAAGCATGTCTAATGCTGTCTCATGGTTGTCCTCTTTTTGTTTCGAAATAAAATAGTAAAACAACAGCTAAAAGATTCAACAAACTATAGCCTGGCCTATAGCTAATGCAGTACAGAGCTGTATGCATAAAGCGTGTAGGTATAAACGCGCCCGACTTTTTTTTTTTTTTTTTTTGATTTGTTTTTCTGCGTCTCTTGTGTTGTTATTTTACCTGCTTTTCGTTTTTGCACTTTGTTGCAATAAAATGCTGGCAAGTAAAGCCGTACAAAAGATCAGCTCTGCATATTTTCTGTTTTCGAATCTGGCGCGCGCACACACACAGTATTGGATGCAAGTGTGCCACACTTTTATCTGAGATTGGATTAATATGTAAGTAAGTTGGAAGAAACACATTTTTGGCCAGAACAGAAAGTTTGTTGTTCGCTTTTCTTTCCAGTAAAAGGTTACAAATAACGCGATAACTTACAAATATTAAGACATGTGTTGTAGATGACAGTTCTTCGTGATTCCTTCATGTTGGTAACATTTGTCTGAAAGCCTTTTTATTTGAATTTTTGTCCTTATAATGCCAAAATTGGTTATGTTGTACATATTCGACGAAAAGTCGGTTTTAATTAGAATTTATTTTAGCAACACTGTGAATCTGGCACGAAAAAGTGTGCATGCAAATCTAAACCTGTGAAAGGCTATTTTGACTGATTTTAAAATTTGCCGCAAACTTTATCAAAAGGGTGAGTTTTGATCAGTATTTTGTATACAGTTGTATAGGCGATAAATGACACGTTTTGAAACGGACTTGCTAAATCCACATGGCTGTTACCAGACATTTAAACGGTGAACGGTCAACGATTTCGGTCATTTTGCAATAGATGTAAAATAAAGTATCAGTAATTTAGACGTCTGAACATCTATAGACCCGAACTGATGCTGGACCAGACAATCTAATGACAGATTTATTAAATGTAGCAGAAATATACCACTATATCGCCAAGATTTGGTCTGAAGAAAGAATGCATCTAATAAAATCTAAATTTTGCAACGTATTGCTCGTTCATGAATGCCGCGATTCGGGCTCTGTATATAAGTTAAATTTTAAATTGTAACAGAGAAGTATCAATATTTGTATGGAGTATGAGTCGTGGATAACGTCTCGCGAACATCTATAGTAAACATGCGAGAATTATCTTTAGAAAATTGAAAGTCACTTCCATGCTGTGAGAAGCTAGAACATGGACCTTTTGCGCCAGCTATTTATTTAATTTTATTTTTATACCTATCTGTACAATAAAATTATCAGACTTTTGACAAAGCCTGACAGATCTGACAATATTGTAAGATCTGACAATCGTCAACACTCAGCTTAAATTGATGAGCTTTGGCAGCACAATTTTATTCTCAAATGTTTGTTAGACGTTGTGAAGAGAAAAATAACTTAAGGTGTGGATTGAAGCAGATACTCTGTAGACATCTGTCAAACAAGTCCGAAAGTTAACAGAAATCGGAAAGGAAGAAGAAATCGTTTCTTCTCTGTTAGTGTTCATAGAAAAGACTTTCGATACGACATACAAAATGTATACCCCTTTACCTCGAAAAATACATCGTACAACACGTTCGTTTGACAGCAGCTGACTTAGCATCAATGCGAGTGAAAGAACTGCATATCTAAAGTAAGATTATTCTTAACAGGGTACGAGGAAGCTCATAAAACACCATAATGGACGGCTCCTCGCGATCCAGATATTCCAAGTGAACCTTATCCCAGACTTTGAATGAGAAGTTATTTACTATATATGACTTGTGTTCAAATCAAGCATAATTTCCCTCCCTTTCGTTCACCAAAGAAGGAGGAAACAAAATACTTTAAAAAAAATACATACATGTTCCTATCATTGCTACCCAACAAAAGCAAGGTTTCCGACAAGATGATTACTCGAATTTTGTTGTTGTATTTTTTGAAAACAAAATTCCCAGACATGTCATTCACGCAAAGTGTAAACGTTCGCTTAAGTGCAACCATAATAAACGTACTTAAGCCTGGCAATGTAAAACCGCGAACAAAGGACAACTGATTGGTCCTTGCGGAATTTCTAGGCCAACAATATATAACATAAATTTACCCTTGAATTTGCGCACCTTCCTTTGTACACATAGGTATAAAAGCAGGCATCAATAAAAATGCAGTACTCGAAAAGCGCTTCAAAGCACACATCCCTGATGTCCTTGTCGAGTTAGCATATTTAAAATGCAGACAAAAAAAAAAAACCGGAACACACAATAAAAACAAATTCAACCCCTTGAGTTTTTGAGACAAAAAAATTATTTAAATTCAGGAAGCATACGAATAAACAGGATATTACTTCTACTACCCCCACAATAACATTGGCTGCAGAATCACAATCATGTATGTACCACCAACCAGTATAATGGCACTGACAGTATAGTAAACCCCGGTTGTCAATGCTGATGCTGTTCAATGAGTTCTTTTCCTTTCAACCGGCATCTTGCTCATAGCAAGGGGTGCGCCATTTGCGATGACGACTGCGGCCTTCCTGCTGTTTTCTGGCATATGAATGGAAAAGTCAAGCCATCACCACACACATATCTTCTTCACTTTGCCAATGTAAATAAAACACACGCAGGTATTTACTATGATGACACATGGAGAGAAGTCGTTTCGCGCAATGTGTGTACAAGTACACGTTTTGCATGACAAATTTCAAATTCAAATCCGAAATGTCTACGATGTCGTTTGGGATTTAAGCGGTTGTCCAATGTCCAGTGGCAAAGAAACTCACTGATAGTCTATGAGCAAGGGTAACTTTGAAAAACAAATTTCATCGGAAATTGTTTTTTAAGGGCTGGCGCTAACACGAAATGACAGTAGAAAAGAAACATTAAAATTTAATGTGTGCTGTCTTTCTGACTACTGTAATGTCGTTTTCGGTTGGTCGTCCAGAACCGTCCGGAAGAACTCTCCGCGATTCTGAATTCAAATCCAGAAGCAAATTTCTCTTCTTTTCAGTAGAAAAACTGTCAGTTGAGTGCCAATCGAACGCTTTCAGAAGAGTTCGGATTGCTTCCGGACGGTTCTGGAAGACCAACCGAAAACGACATGAGTGTATTCTGTCAATTCAAAATGTCGACTGCTCTGCTTCGATTACAAGTGTTGTGTGTTGTCATCAAACCTCGAAATCATATGAGTTGATTATCCGATTGTGTTGTTAAAATTGTAAGTAAATACGGCTGTAAGACATTTAGGACATATTTTTCACTGACAGATCTGACAATTATCTGTGCTTAGCTTAGATTAAGGCGTTCGGACTCCGCATAAAATTGTAGTTCCATTCGATTCGTCCCAAATATAAAAACTCACGTAGACGAATGCTTGTGAAAAGCTATAAATATACTACGAGTCCAAGAGTTTGCAAAAACACTTAACTTACTTTTTGCCTGTGAAGGTTGGTCAAAGTTGGACAAAGGGGCGTGGCACCTCCAATACAAAAAAAAATTAAAACATTGTCGCCCGTAAATAAATAAAATAAAATAAAAAATAAAAAAAGCAAAAACAGGCCTGGCGAAGCTGGCGGGGGTTCAGCTAGTTATATATAAAGTATAACTTTGTAAAAGGCCACGTTTAGAGAGTCGTAAGGTTCTATCGTAAGATGATTCACGATGAGAAACGGTCGCAAAGACTGTGGATCTTGTCGCAAAGTCCTTAGAAATTTTTAGGCATCTCAACGTCAGTAGACATTCACAATTATCAAAGTTGTGCCTGTATTACTTCTGGTTAGGATTAGGATCGTTACAAAAAAAGTCATTCTACCTTTCAGACAATAATGAAAATAAGTTCCAAATGTTTTATTTTTATTCAATCCAACTCCATGTACATATTCAATTTGTTAAATAATTTATGCCGTAATTAAATCCAAAATAAAACTTTTACGCGGGTTGTTACAAAAAGTTTCAATTGACTTTAAGATGACAAAAAAAACAAATAGTACATTCATATGTATATTTTAAGTCTTTTCGTTTGCCTTTGTACAAAGGACACTGAATGCGCTACAAGATGATGAACAAATAGAAAAAGTTCAAAGACGTCAAAAAACTAATCGCACCCATGACGCATTTGCCCTTCAACAAATTCCAACTCCAAGCATCTAAATAACAAAACTATAAATAAAGTTGAAACTATACAAGACAGAGCCATTGTAATTCAAAGCGAACACATAAGTTAGTAGACGAAGAGTTCTTCTATAGAAATTGGAGGAAGGACACACTAATATATATTATCCCGAATAAGAAGAAACTAACATAAATATAAAAACACAACTATATAAACGATTGACAGTGAAAGATCATAGGCATTATCCTGAAGGGAGAAAATAGGGGTTGGGGAATGAATTGTGTTAGTTTTGGAATTCTTCTATTTTCTTCAGAATGAAATTTCAACATTTTTCTTCGACATCTCTAGGCAAAGCGAAAAACCCCTTTGTTGCTGCCCATCGTCGATTGTTTTCGATTAGAAAGAAACGATTATCCTCTGCTCTTCATCCTGACAATAGACCGAAAATCCACTTGGCAGTAGAGACCATCACCCACCCTCTACTTTCGTTTTATCGTTATTATTATTATTTTTACTCACACAAACGTACCCATCAGGCTCAAGGCTCATGGAGCAAAAATGAAAATACTATATATATCCCAGCGAAAATGGGAAATCCCCTTTTGGGAATGTGTAGCATTTTTTTTTTTGTTTGGTTGAGTTGAAATAGAGAATGGGAAGTCGTTTATCCTAAACGCGGGCGTATATCACCGGGAATAATGGATTTTATGAAATGGAAATAGTGGCAGTCAAATACATTCACAGGACTCGTGAGTCTGAATGGTAGCGGAAGGCAGAAGGCAGAAGGCAGCACAGGCGGCATTCAAAAGGGTAACGGCAAATGTAAAAGAAAAGAATTGTTTATAACACAAAAACACACACACACAAATACAAGGATTCTCTAAAGATAAACGACTACTACTCTGTGATGCTTTAGCTATCGGGGAATTCAATTTGGTGGAGAGATATGTTGGAGGATGCTTCCATTTGTGCTATCAAGTCTTCGCATTCCATTCCATTCCTTTGGTAAAGTATATTTTCTAGAAATGATGCAGAAGAAGGGATGGTGGTTAGATATAAAAACAACAACAACAGCAACGAGTTTCCAACACGAAATGGGGCAAAATTAAGGACAACACACAAATGTCGCCGACTAAAGCGCGTTTGTCAAGCGATGACATAGTTTCGAATCACTGTATTCACACAGTTGTTTGTTATTTGTGTGGGTGTTTGCTTTGTGTTTACAGAATTTCTGCGCCATTAAAAGATATCCTTTTTTTTTTTTGGTTGACAAATATATTTAATTTGGAATTTTTCCTCAATGGCTACAAAGAAAAAGCAATCTAAAAATGCGCTGAATTGAATTTTAATAGAGTAGGTATAGATAAAAGGTTTGGGTACATTTGGTAGCTGTTTATCTTTAGCAAAGGCAGAGATAACATTGGGTCTTTTTTTTTGGACTCACAAAAGTGGGAAAATTATATTGCCTAACTGTCAGTTATAATCCTCGCATTTTTCTATCCTGAATAGGATAAATGTTGTTAGGATATCTGCAATTTTTATAAGATTATTTGATTAAGATTAAGATTCTTTGATATGGGCTAGGAAATGCCCTTTCTTTTGAAAAACTCATTTGTTAAGACTGGTGGGTCGCGAGAGCCGCGGATCTTTGTTTTAGAAATAACCAATATCATGTCAATTTCTTTTAGAAAAATAAAACTGACAGATGACAGTTCTTACAGGGAATGATGTATGTGTCATCTTTTTCAATTCAGACGTTCGGATTCGGCACGTCATTTTCATAAGCTTCAAAAATAAAAACTGATAACGTATGGTTGTAGAAAGCTAGGCCTATAAGAGACCTGCATGAACTATTGAACTATTTATACTAATGTGCACAGGCACACATGTACCAAATTTCGCAACTGTAGCAGACATAACTGTCAATATACAATGAGCATCAAAAGTGAGTAAACACCGACGCTTCTTTGAGTTTCCTTTTGGGTCTAGAAACAGGTCTAAAAAATCAACAATCTGTGATTACAAAATAACAAAAATTAAACATATTTCATGTCGACAGCAAAAAATACTTTATATATACAGCGAGGGTCAAAAGTAAGTAAACACCAATGCGGTAAGTATTTTTTGCTGTCGACATGAAATATGTTTAATTATTTTGTTATTTCGTTATCAAACTTTTTACATATTGTTGGTTTATTAGACATGTTTTCAGACCCAAAAGAAAACTCAGAGAAGCTCACTGTATATTTAAAAAAATACTGTCTCCAATCTCTAAAGACAAATGAAAACCCCATTGGTGTTCACTCACTATTGGCGATCACTGTGTAGCGTTTGATGAATTTTTTACTGTTTGGAATGTGCCACGCCCATCTGTCCATAAAAAGACGCACACAATATACAGTAGTACATATCCATCCATGTAGATACCACATTTTTCACCTCTTGGGGCGATAAGTGCCAAAATATTATGGTTTTAAAAGTTTGTATTGCATGGTAGATGCCACACCCCCTGGCCTGATTTTATTACAACAAAATGTTTCGATGTGCCCTTAAAAACGCCATAACGACGAACAATAACTAGTATTATGGATATGGTGGATATGTAAAGGGTGTTTTTTTTTTGCTGTTTGGTTTTTAAGCCTGATTTTTTGACAGTTCACGAGTGATTCGTGACAAGTGTCAAAGTAAAAAATGTTCAGTTAGCATTGCCATTTCACCATGTATAGACTTACGCCCGAAGAACGTTCGCAAATTATTGAATTTTATTATACCAAAAATCGTGATCAGTAAAAAATGCGCTTAGAGCATTTCGTCCATTTTATGGTCATGGTAATCGTCCTACTGAGCAGGCTATTCAAGCCATTGTGACCAAATTTCGCACCAATTAAATTATTGCGTGCAGTACTGCCGTTTCAACCCGTGTTAATGAAGAACGTGAAATGTCCATCCGGCGCCGCCGTTCGAGGGCAATTGGGTATGTGTTATTCGACCACGTGGAAAATTGTACGCAAGGATCTTAGTCTAAAACCATACAAAATACAAGTGGTGCAAAAAATGAAGCCAGGCGACTTGCCACAACGTCTAACATTTGGTGAATGGGCCTTAGAAATGCTCGAAGAAGATCCGCTTTTTTTCTAAGAATTCATCTCAGGTTTTGGACGTGTGAATTGGCCGCCTAAATCGTGCGATTTGACGCCGCTGGATTTTTTTTGTGGGGATATGTGAATACGCCAGCAACTATTGCCGCCTTGTAAGACAACATAATTCGTGTTATTGGTGAGATACCAGTCGATTTGTTGGAAAAAGTATGCCAAAATTGGACATTCCGGATGGACCACTTGAGGCGTAGACGAGGCCACTATATACACGAATTAATATTCAAAAAGTAAATGGCAAGAATTGATTTATGGACCCTAATAAAAATTTCACTTAAAAAAAAAATAGGTGGCGCAACAGGCGGGTGACACCCAAGGCCTAGCTTCTCGCAACCATTCGTTTTGTGTGAGTTTCTATTTTTGGGACGAATGGAAGGGACCTACAATTTTATGCCGAGTCCGAACGGCTCAATTGAGAAGCTTTTTCATGACAGGCATACTCTCGGATGTTTGTCAGACGTTCGCGAGAGGTGGCGCAGTAGAAAAAACTTTAAGGTGTAATTTGTAAAAATTTCACTTAATTGTGCAAATTTTCGTTGTTTTCTTTCAATTTTAAAAACCAAACGCTTAAAAAAATCATCTTTTATAGTTACAAAAGAAATAACTTAGCAGACGTAGTGAAGAACTATAAAAAAAAAAACTGCCTGTCGCTCAGTAAAAACTAAATAAACGGACGGGAAGGACCTTTTTCATAATGACTTGAATGCTGTAATATGTTACATACCACAACTGACAGTAGTCTTTTGATTGATGATAAATGCGAAAAATTCAGCTAATTCAATCTGCACTTCACCAGATGAAGGTATAGTTAATTTGGATTTATTTTCGGACCAGCATTCGAACCGAACTAAGGGAAACAAAATTTCATCTCCGAACGAAGTGAAAATATAAATAAAACATTGTTCTCTCTCAACCAAATGTCAATTTGAATTTTTTTTTTCGTCGCAAACACATCCTTCATCCTTCACAAATCATTCATATTCATTTCAGAACCATCCATTTCTATTTTAATTTCGTAACTTTTCCCCCATGGGATGTGCTGTGCACCATGTCGAACGATACTCAGTGCAGTTCATAG
Source organism: Cheilosia soror (assembly GCA_949372485.1). Classification (NCBI taxonomy): domain Eukaryota; kingdom Metazoa; phylum Arthropoda; class Insecta; order Diptera; family Syrphidae; genus Cheilosia; species Cheilosia soror. Next base: position 122,285,904 of record OX443561.1, read on the forward strand.
TACAACAAAAAACAAAAACCTTACAAACACATACACCAAACTGTCACACCCTTGGGGAACACAAGTGCACTACACCAATTAGAACCCCTAAAAACATATCCTGCAGAGATGTGTTATTTACACACTGAACACTGCATAGTTTGTTCGATTTCCCGCACCACTCAGTCGATCGATATTTTGTAGGAATTGAAAAAAAAAAAAACTGTCAAGACGTAGCTAGTGGTAACACGTCAAAAATTCTTCTTCTTTATTCGCTTTTTTATTTTTATTTTTTGTGTCCTTTTAAATTGCGTGCTCGAATTTGGTTTCCTTAAAACACACTACTCCTCATGCAATACATATACGTAAAATTGAGAAGTGACGAAAAAATAGGATCGTCAAACTAGAGACTAAAAATGAGAGCGTCTTTGATTAGAGACCGATGATGATGACGATGAGGAACGACAGCGACACACAATCGAGCGATATCAAGGCATAGAAGGAATTCCAAACAAAGGCAAATAAAGGCGCGCGTCTTTTGGCAGAAGGAAGAAATATGCAGATTCCTATTCGGAATGAGACCTAAATTCAGGAATAAATTTGGGCAGGCCAGCTGCCGCCGCCACCTCAACAATTCTGTACCTTGTTGGAAACATGAGGAGCTTTTTTTTTTTTGTTCGCTCCTTTTCTGTCAGTATCTTTATCGTTTTTATGTCCCTTTTAACATCGCTCAATGTGTGGGCACATTTATTTAGGGTGTGGTCTAGTTATCTATTTTATATGAATGTATATACATTTATATGTTATTTTGATGTATGCGGAATCACACAATTCGCAAAAGGATTCAGGTGGTGTAGGATAAAATGGAGGCAGGACCGGGGGGCATATTGGGAGGATTATTTAAGATAACCATTTTATTTTTATTGCCAATTGTCCTTAATTGCAATTAACCCCAAGACTAACTATCAATTTGTATTGAAGGGTGTGTTCGTTAGGAAATAACATAACGCTTTCCTTTGAGGACATCTTTTGTAAAACTCATAGTTATGGTTGGAAAGGATGACTGATGCAAGTTTTTAAAGGTATATTTGGGTTTTTAATTTTTTGCTCGTCTTGTCAAAGTAGCTATCTTTCTATTGCCTCGATTTGTTTGTCATCATTTAATTTTTTGCTGACATTGCTTTATTGGAACATAAGCTCAAAGCTCGAAAATTCGTTATAAACTTACTCATCAACGTAAGAGTACGTCAATTTGACAGAATTGATAATATTTTGTCTACATATTGATTTCAATTACCCTTCTCAATATTTAAAAATGTAATTCTATTGACACTAAAATTTTCGATTGCGGAATACCGAAGCTAACCTTTTGACATCTGTATTCTACAAGTTTTGGTGACTTAAATTTGTCGAAACGAAATCAATAAATTTAATTGTTACTTCGAACTGTCAAAAAACTTGCCGACTACCATTTAGAAAGAATTTATCGTATGAAATTCAATATTCTATAATTTCTGTAATCAAAAATTTGTCGGAACGATAATGAAAAATTCGTGGGTTTTTTTGAACCCACCTAAACAAATTTGCATTATTTCTTAGACTAAAAGCTAAAAATGACTAGGCGGGTTTCAGCTGAAGGTTAAGTACCAGACAACGAATGACAGAAAAAAACCCGGAAGCACCGCCAAAAGTTGAAGACTGTAGAATGTCGAGCAATGCTGCCAAATACAACAGACAACTTTTATTATTATGGCTAGTGAAATCAGCAGACAGCTATACTACGAACTGTCAAAAAGTTTTACGGAATACCGATAACAATTACGGAATACGAATACATACCTATCGTTTTCACGAATGCTGTCTCTATCATATCTGTGACAATAAACGGAGACCGAAACTCGATAGTTTTCATTTTACGTGATCTGACCCCAGTATTTTGTAACTTTTCCAGTCAGCCATTCTAGAAACTGTCGAAAAACTTGCGGAATACCGATGAGATGGAAGATATCATTTTAAAATCGGTATTCTGTGACTTTAATTTGTCACAACGATATCGATAACTTTCATCAAAAAGAGCAGACCGTCAAATTAAGAACTGTCAAAAAAAACTGTAAGTACCTTCCTTTATTATGACAGTGAGCAGTCGACTAAAACGTCACGAAACACTTACGACATTCAACCTCTGTCGTAATTGTCTCAATGGATAAATTTATTAAAAATGTTCCTCATCGTCTTGATGCTATTATAATACTCGTATACTTACATACTTGCATGCGTCAATAAGCTTAGATAATACAGATTACGAATTACATCTTCTGTCACGTTTGGTGCACTTTTCTGTATACACTTGACGCAATCAGATGGTATTATGGTTTGACTAAATGTGTTGTACGTACAAATGCAAATGATGACCAATTAGAGAGCCAGTTTCTAAGAAGCTTATTTTGAAGTTTGTTGGTTTTACTACATCTGCAATTGTATACTTTTGGTCATGTAACGCCCACCCAACACCAACGCTTTGTTTTTAAATTTACTTAGGTACACATTTTGCAATTTTGGGCGTGGTGGTGGATGGAGAGTGGGTTGTATTAAGCTTCTTTGCGTCACCCTTTGGCTTACGATAACTACAATTGCTGACAAACTTTCCAACGATGTCCGGATTACGTTGTTGTTGTCTCTTAAACATTTGACACTTGAACTTCCTTGAACAGGTATTCCAAGACAAAACGAATTTTTATTTACATCCGCATGGACATATGGATTTTAAATAAAAATTCGTTTTGTCTTGGGATACCTGTTCAAGGAAGTTCAAGTGTCAAATGTTTTGGTAATACGAATGATGGAAATATATTTATGACCCCTTGTTTTTTATAACCGTGTGTTAGGTTATTTTGTATACAAATGAAGTTGCATGGGCAATCACCTAGCTCTTATAGTATTTTCCAAACACCGGCATTTGAGCTGAATAAAGGTAAAAGGTGAATATGCATACTTAAACCAAACGACTTACAATATTCTATTACCACCTGGTTAGAACTGTCATAATAAAGCCTCTTAATACGTTGTTTACACTGTATATTTGACATTTTATGACATTAGAGTCTATCAAAACGACTGGCGTTTATTTAAATTCGGTTAAGACATATCAAATGTTGTCACTGTCTGTGCTGTTTTTGAATTTAACACTGTGTAAGTTTTACCGATCAACTTGTTCAAATAAATATCAGTGACAGATGTCAATATTTTCTACCCAACAATAGAAGTTTTGACATTTAAACAGCGCTGATGTCGAATTATCAAATCCATCTACCAACTGTAACTGTGATATTATCCAAGGGCACTTCCCAATCAATTTTGACATCCAATTTTAAAGAAATCCCTTTTCTCTGACAGACAACTCATCGTCATCAGCACCACCACCAAATGTCGAACGTTCTCATTCGAATGAATTCGCATAGTCTTATTTTCAATCGTACAAAATCGAAAAAGAAGAAGAAAAAAAAAAATCGATAATTGACAGTCACCTGTGACAATTTGGAATTCTCACATCTGTCACTCGTCGTTGTTAGTTTCTTTTACCATCTCTGGCAAAAAAGTAAAATAAAAAAGACCATCAGACTACCAAAATAACTCTTCTCTCTTTTGCTTTTATTTCCATAAAAACGTTCCGTCGTTCTTTGTGCGAATTAATTTTATAGATTTCTGTTATATGTGCGCTTGTCGCCCGCCTCCGCTTGACACACCACTCTTTCATAAGTCAACGCATTAAGTCCTGAGCATGCTCATAAATATAAATTTAAACTTAAAACGAACATTTGGCACGTGATTTGAAATTTAATTCGTCAAAATTCTGTGTGTGCCATCACTTTTGAGGACAGAAATTTAATTGTATTAGTGTTTGTTTTGGTCCTTTCCTAATTTGAAATTCATCTCAATATGCACAATGACTAATTTTTGTTTTTGTCTCTTTTTCTTTTACAGGTATGTGTTGCTTCCTGTTGGATTATGAATATTGGAATTTCCTTAAACAAAAATGTGGTAAATAACTCTAGTAAGCGAATCAATATCCGATGCGAAATCTCAAAAAGAATATAAGTTTCTCAAATGTCATTCGATTCTGAACTGACAGTTGAACTGTCAGTGTCTGTCTGTCAATCAATCTGTTGTGTGCAAAAAAAAAACAGCAATCTTTGAATGAAGAGTAGGAAATGAAAAAAAAACAACAACAACAGGAAAACATATAAATAAATAAATTATGTGGAGAGGGAGAAATCATTCGATCGGATCGACGGCCGACAAGTTGGGTAGAATAGAATTTCCTCATCTGGTCGTGTCAATAAAATGTCTAATTTTGGAATTGTATTGCTTCAGGTTTTTGTTCTTTCTACCTTATAGCTGAATGATAGTTGTAATTTCTTATTGGTTTCTCTAGAAATAGATGTTGTTTATCCTATGTTGCATCTATTGATATTTTATGTACTAAAGCGAAACATATCGGGGCTAGTTGGTTGGTTTTATTATTGACGTATCAATAAATACAAAAAAAGAAGGATTGATGAACAACAATAATATAAATAAAACTATGGTTTAAGTCGAAATGCACATGGATTATAAATAAAGCAGCTGATCAAACAGACTCCTTCATTGAATTTGTTAAAAACAAATGTTGTTTTGCTTACTTCATCTTGGTGTTGACATTTGTAAGTTCGTTTTTTTTTTTTCGAATGACTGTAGGGGGTGATTTTTTAAGTTAGTTCATGTGATATTATGTGAGTTTCGTTTAATTCTAAATGCCGAATGACTTCTAAGGCGTAGGAGACATTCCAGGTAATTGCGAGACCGACAAACTCTACAGAGTTGGTGCGACCTTCATTATTTGTCCATCGGTATGACAAAACGTGGTGAAAACGATCCTAAAGGACGTGACTATAAAGGATATAGCCTAAGAACATCTCGCAGTTTTAAGAAACATTTTAAAAATAGTTCATTGATATCTGTCGAGCATAGGTAGCTGTTCGATATCATTCAATTGCACGCCACAAGTTTAGAGTTTCAACAAACAACGATACTGAATGGAATTTCCGCAGTCTCTTTCCTTCCTCTGTTGTTTGTCATGGAGAAGTTTTGAAGTAAGGCCTTTCGAAAGTCTATTTCCTTCTTACGGTGTCAACTGTTCGACTACGGTAAGAAGTACATATAACTTCAAAAATCACCAAAATCGGGTAAATGGTTCTCGAGTTATTGATGAACGAATGAGAGACTTTGCATTTTATAGTAGTATGAATAGGTTGCCTGCCTTGAACTCACTGCATCTGTCTTAAGGTGCCTGTCCATTTGAGAGTACTTTCGCTAGTAAGCTCTCGAGAGTTACTCTCGGGTGGCTGTCCATTTGAGAGTAATAATTTCGTGATTTTAATCTCGCTAGTTCTGCGATAACATTTTGAGAGTAGATTCCCTGAGAGTACTCTCATAACCGTGTCCACTTGATATATTTCGTCTGCTAGTTAGACCCGTTTTACACGCACCGATTTTTGTCTTACGTCACTCTTAATTCTCTTTGGGGCACTTATGGTGCATTAATACGTCCATGGTTTTCACTTTAGTGCCTTGATTGTCAAATTGTTTTTGTTTCCTTTTTTTCTTATTCGTCGATCGCGGTGGTAGCTGCATTCTCGAAGCGCAGGCCGCTCACACACAATTCGAAAATAGAGCAAATGCAGACGTCTAGCGCGACCGAGTACGGTTTAAGAATAAAGCAGCGCTAAAAATTACGAAAGAGAGCGACAAGAGAACACAACAATCGGATGGGAATTCGCGGCCCATCCGTGTTCGGCTATCCCCTGCACTTTTCATCCCCTTTACCTTCACATTCTCGAGTCGTAAGACAAAAATCAGTGCGTGTAAAACGGGTCTTACCAGTTAAAATGTATTCTTACAAGAAAAAGATTGCCGCTGCGTTAATAATTATTAGCACTGTTCTTAAAACAAAGAATAAAGCAAAAAAGAAATGCAGGAGTTCAGGGATACCCTGTTGAACCGCGTTACAGGATTGATATTTGCTGGTCATATGTTTACAAAGACATACGTAAATTCTGGTCACCTTGCAATCGGTTAAGGTCTCTAAAACTTCCTTCACTATAGACTGTATCTTAGCCCCATTGCGTTCGCAGGTGTGAACAAAATTTGTCACTGATTTTGTTGGACGTTCCCTCATAATATTAGGGACATCTGGTCATCTTGTATCTGGTCACCTTGTATTTTTAACTTTTTCGTATACCTACGTAGTTAGTGAAAAATATTATTTTATTTTCAACTGGAATTTAGTGAATACATCAAACAACCATTCTTTTAGCGTCTTTCAAGGACTATGTGCGACTATGACTAAATCTAATTAGCTATTTAGTTTTTCTTCTCGTTTTATATATTCTCTTTTGATATGTATTGATATTCTGAAAAAGGCATCGCCTGACCCCCCACGTATTTGAATTAATAATAATTTCCCATTTTACAAGTGCGTCCAATAGCCGCCACTATATGCCAGCTAACCGCACTATACTACTGTGTGTCGCCATCACCGCCACCAACGCCGCATATAAACCACCAGCCACCATTTCAAGCCATATAGTTGTCGCAGTCCTCTCCTAATGCCTCGAGAATAAATAATTATTCTGCGTTGATATAATTAACATAATTCTTCTATTAAATAGTAAATGCTAATAGTGCTTAGGTAAATGTGTACGCTTTGGCATAGGTATATGAAATATGTACAGTACATATATCTGTCTATAGTCTTTTCGAGGACATAGTACATCTACAGCTCTTTTCACACAGAAGGGAGTGTGCTTCCCCGAGTATAGGAATAGGAAGCCGGCTTAGGTGTCTCGCTTGTCGCATGACCTGACTTTTTTTCATCCAACTCGCTGGGGTTCTTTTCATTTCATTATTCGATTATTATTCTCTTATACCTCTTTAGCATACATACTAATACTACATACACTTAAAGTGGGTATGCGTGGCTTTTAAAGGCGGCTGGGTGTATACTGTATAGTGTTTCACGTTTTGTTTGCTTGGTCATATTGTTGGTTGCCTACGTCAATGGCTGGCAGAGTTGTAGGTTGTCATGTAACAACATTCTCATGTAATAAAATGTGATCATATCATGCAACTAAACAGCAAAACACATGACAGTGCTGAGTAGTAAAACACCCCATAACAACCCACCCCCTTTTCCTCTCCCGTTCATCTAATAACTTTCTATATCTGAGCTTGTGTAGGTAGTTGGGTATAGTTTGGTTATTGGTGCGGTGCAGTCGAATACCGCGCTCCGGCTGTCATTCAATCCCCACGTTTACATCATACAATAAGTAACAAGGAACTCAGTTGTAGACACTCGGGGTATGCCGTATAGCAATATCTATTGTATAGGCCATATACCTACATGAATAATATAATTTACATATATTCGCGGCACATAAGGTGTCCTAATGTGTATCCACTCATAATGTAGATAAAGTGGGTAGCATCTATATGCACATAATTTACGTATAGAAATACGACAAAGCTGGGTTTTGCGCTATGTGTGATGGTGACTGCCTGTCTTTTCATTGTTGTGGCTGACTTTTGAGTTTCTTTTCGCTGCTATATGCAATCAGTACACACATCTCACAGTCAATTACTACTTTGTGGGCTCTTGATGTGCGCTGACTGACTTCCTTATGAATTGTTGATTACGCCGAGATGTTTCACATAATAATGGCTACACGAGGTTACATAAAGGAAGGCAAACTGTTTTCCATTGCATTGGGGAATATTTTTAGAATCACACAATCGAACTTGTTATGTTGCGTACTTGTGTAGTACCCCTTATACCAACCAGATTATTGTATTGATTGGCAAAGCGGGTAATTAGTTTAAATAGGTTGTCAAGACCATCAAGCTTGATGGTCAGTGTATATTTTAAACGGTTTACCGAAAATATATTTATGAAACTTTTTGACAGCAAATATAATTGCTAGGGCTTCCCGGTGAAGCTGTGAATAGTTTTTTTCTGCTGGAGAGAGTGAGCTTGACACAAACAAAACTGGTTTTTCAACACCATCAATCAAATACGAAAGCACTGCTCCCACGCCGTAAGGGCTAGCATCGGTTGAGACTATGACAGGTTTATTCGGATCAAATAGTTCTAAGACATTGTTCTCTGTGAGAAGAGTCTTGCTGATCTCAAAAGCTTTTTGACAATGTGTTGACCATATAAAATCTGTATTTTTCTTTAAAAGCGAATAAAAATCCTTTAAATACGACGATAGGTTTGGTATAAACTTACCATAGTAATTTAATAATCCCAAATAGGACTGCAGTTGTTGCAAGTTGGTGGGTGCCGGAGCCTCCACTATTGCTCGAACTTTTTCGGGATTTGGAAACAATTTTCCGTTTGACAATATGTGCCCTAAATATGGTACACTTTTCTCAAGAAATCGGCATTTATTTAAATTAATTTTGACATTATACTCATTTAATCTCTTGAGTACCTCAATGCAATTCTCCTTGCATTCTACTTCGTCCCTACCACCGACGACAATATCATCCACAAAGCAACGGGTATTTTTCAAGTTTTTGAGAATTTCATCAATTGTACTTTGGAACGCGGATGGTGCCATTGATACACCAAAAGGCAAAACTGTGTATTGTAGTAATCCCATGTGCGTGTTTATTGTTAAAAGCTGCCGGCTGCTGGGAGCGACTCGGAGCTGGTTATATGCACCTGACATATCGATTACGCAAAACACATTGGAGTTCGCAAAACTTGCGAATATGTCCTCTGTAAGAGGTAACGGATGATAGTATGACTCAATGTATTTGTTTATCGTCACACGGCAGTCCATACAAATTCGTATGTCTCCGTTTTGTTTTGGAACGCATACTATCGGACTTGCCCACGCACTCGACTTGACCGGAATCAAAGTACCATTTTGTACTAAGCGATTTAATTCTTGCTCTACTTTTTCCTTAATTCTTAATGGAACTGAATATGCCTTGTGAAAAATGGGCGAAGCATTATCTTTTAGGACTATACTTATTTCAAAATCTTTAATTGTTTCATTTGGCCTGGACGTTAGTACATTCGGAAAATTATTTTTAATGATATCAATCAAATTTACCTCGACTTTGTGTACCGAACCTGGACAATCTCCAAATAACTTTTCTTTCCAACCTGGTGTTAAAATCTGAAGCCACGTACGACCCATTAGTGGTATGAAATTATGAGGGCTATTGACAACTATCAGTTCTAGATCATATGTGTTTTCCTGAAACTCCACACGGACACTGATTTTCCCTTGAACTTCGAGTTTATGACCTGTGAAAGTAATAAGTGTATTTAACTCTGGTTGTATCATTATATAAGAAAATTTTGACATATAATCACTAAGACTTATAAGACTATGACAAGCTCCAGTATCCAGTTCCATTGCTAGCGGTTGACCCTCGACGACAATGTTCCGAATGACGCATTCAGATTCGATTTTGGCGATTGACTTGATGACTTTAACTGTGTGCGACTTTGGTTGACTGCAAACTACGGATGTGTGTCCTATCCGATTGCAATTATAGCACTTCCAATTCCTCGCCGGACAAGACTTGCAATCATGATGACGACCACATCTTTGACATTTTCCCCATTTACCACTGTTAGAATTGGGCTTCGACTGATGACTTTGCCGATGATGTTTATGCTGCGGACTTGAAGATGATGTTTTGACAGCAAATTGTGTTGATATTCTTGGGTGTATGGCCTTGGATTCTTTCGTGGACATTTCCATAGTAAGTGCCACATTGCAGCATTTCTCGAAATTTAGCGAAGAGTCATTTAACAAAGCACGCTGAATCTCTTCATTTCTTATGCCTGCTATAAAACGATCAGTGAGTGCATCATCTAACGCAAATGACTTGAATTGTAGTGGCTTTAATTCTTCCATTCTTTCACAGCACTTTGTTCTTGCGAAATTTATTTCTTTCGTGAAGTCGCCAAAACCACATGTTTGCGCAACTTCTTTTAAGTGAATGATAAACTCCTGAACACTCTGACCTTCTTCTTGGACAATTTTATTGAATTTGTACCGCTCCGCACGAATATTTAATCGCGGTGCAAAGTACTTTTGAAGAGCTTCTATTAAATCCTTATATGAGCATTCCGATGGGTTTTTCGGTTGCACGAGTGATTTGAGTATTTTAAATGTATTCTTCCCGATTAAACTCAATAAAATCAGAGCTTTTTTGGAATCGGCTATACTATTTATTTCAAAATAAATTTGTAGACGTTCATTGTACGTATCGAAATCCTCACCCGGCTCAAATTCTTCTAATTTTCCCATAATTTGACTATTTGACATTGTAGATCGACAATTTTTTGCGCACGTGTTTTAATGGAGATTTTTTTTTTTTTCTTTTGTCTTTTGTCCTCGTCGACACTTTGTTACACCTTCACTTGTGTTGAATTTATTAGAATTATGTCTTGGTTTAATTCATTAATTATTATTTAATATCACTTATAATTAGTTAGGCATACAATTCAATATAATATTAGGTTAAGCTAGTTTTAAGTGAAGGGTTTTAAGTTTATTCTTCTGTGGTCCGTCATCGACTGACTCTCGTATGATTTATGTACGAGTACATGGCTCATACTTCGACTTGTCAGTGTGCGTACCTCTATCCTTATATATAACTAATATAATAATATGATGCTTAATATAATACACTACAAGGTTCTACGGAAAAAATGTAATTTTTTTTTTTCAAAAAAAGGTCTCATAAATTGCGGAGGTCCTCAGAAAAATGTGTAGATGTCTGCCTTATGAAATATGTACATCAAAAGTCTTATTTCAGAGTCCAGTGCTGAGGATCATATTTCGGAAAAATCCCATCAAACGACGAATATTCCACATTTGCCCACAGAAAAGGAATATTTTCCAAAAATTTGTTTACTAAAGCAAAGTATAACCAGCAAGGTATGCAGGGCGAGTGGAATTAAATTTTTGCTACTCTCCATCAATTGAGAATGGCTGGACCGATTTGGATCAAATTTTTTTTCATTTGTTCGCAATTGCCAGGAGAAAGTTCTTCTGAAAGAACATTTTGGAAAACCCTCCGGAAAAGTCGAGTAATTGAAAAAATCGAAAATTTATTTTTTGCATGGAATTTTCAGCTAGGTTCCAGAAATCGAGTGAAATCGAAATTGCAAATCGAGTGAATTCGTTTTCAGTGTTCTGCATTTCGAGCGAATCGGAAACTCAGAAATTATTATCGTAATCACAATTTCACTTTGTCTCAATTCCGAAAATTTTGAAATCGAATACAGTGAAATGTAGAACACAAAAATTCATTTCCGATTTCATTTCGAGTGAAAGTGAAATGTGGAACCTAGTAGTTAGTGTGCAATAATTGTTCCAGAATGGCTTTTCGAATGGAAAAATAGAAAACTCTTAGTGGAAAACTAGAAAAACTTGGAAAATTCCGGAAAAACTCGAAAAATTTGAATTTTTTTACGACACTTTTCATTTAATCGCATAATTTGATGATTTTGGACGATGTAAAGGTGGAAAATCCTGAAATCTTCGTCTTTGTAGCGGCATGTCAAAGGGTTGAAAATGACCACTATCATGAGAGTCGCATTAACGACCCATCTGCTCTTGAATTCTCGGGACAACTGCTGGCGCTTGGCAATGGGCAAATTCCCGTTAATGTTTCGACTGGATTGATATCGTTCCCGGCAAATTTTTGCGAGTTCACATCGTCAAAGGACGAACTCATCACCAAAGTGTTCCTCGGCATTGTACAAAATTATAAAAATCTCGATTGGAATAGGTAGTAAACGGGCAATACTAGCAGCGAAGAATAAGGACGACGATGGCTTGAATTTCATTATCCAAAGTCAAATCGCTGGAGAACTGCATTAGTTAAAAACTACAAATCCTTTGAGATCGTGACCGACGAGGATGATGCGACCACTATACGACGGGATTTTTGAACTCGCTTGATGTGCCAGGAACTCCACCGCGATAATTTACAGCTGAAAGTGGGATCGTTGCGGATTCTAAATCATCCGAAATTGTGCAACGGTACGCGGTTGTCCGTCAAGAAACTGATAAAGTGATGAACAATGTGATTCAAGGGTAAATTCAAATTCCGATTATTCCAACTGATCTTCAATTCCAATTCAAGCGGATTCAGTTCCTCGTTCGATTTGCTTTTGCGATGACAATCAATAACTTGCAAGTCCAATCGTTGGAAATCTGTGGGATTAATCTCGAATTTCCCTGTGTTTTTCACGGTCAGTACGTTGCCTGTTCGCGTGTTGGCAAACCGTCTTTGTTGTTCGTTTTTGCGCCGGAAAACCATTCAAAAAACATTGTTTATCACAGCGCTCTCTACTGATTTCGATTCCATTCCATTCCAATTGAGAAATTGAAATTTGAACCAGCGTTGCCGAAGTGGTACAATTGTGCCATTTTGGCACCCTCCGATTGGCACCTTGGCACCCTCAGTTCTCATTTGGCACCTTATGAGCTTGATACATTTTAATACATAATATTTAAAAAAAACATTTCTTAAAATGTTTAAAATTGATTGAGAGTGCAAGTCATTTTCTCTTTCATCTGCGAACACCTATTTCATATTCACTGAACTGAATCATTTTTAACAACATAGAACGCAGCCCTTTTGTATGAAATCTATAGCATTCTCGAAAACGCTTCAGTCAGCGGCTAGCCACCTAACTCTTATAGCCAATTCACAATGCTGCTTTGCTGCGTGCGTGCGTTGACAGACAGAGTAGAACCAATGCTTTCATATTCTTGTGTTTCTTGTGTTTTTAAATATCTCTCTGCCGTTGAAGGGCTGGTGGCACCCAGTTGGCACCTTTGGTTACCGTCAATGGCACCTAAGAAAATTTGTTTGCGGCAACGCTGATTTGAACTATCTGCGTTTTATTATCACTCTGGAGCTTATCTAAAGGCGTTAAATTGGGGCGAGACGAAGTTCGCCGGGTCCCTTAGTTTTCTATAAAACTAATTTATTAATTTTTCGAACTTTTTCTGTCCAACTTCTCAGTCAACTTCACAACAGGTTCCACTGAATTCCTATATGAAATGCTGGGGTTAAGTGTTTCTGTTTCATGTTTTTTTCGGATGGACTTTTCTGATGGCTATAACGAAATACTTCAATTCTAGAAGAAAAAGGTAGAAGTTTTAAAATAATTTATTCAAATCCCAGAACAATAACGAATTTTCAAAAAAAAAAAAAAAAAAAAATAAAGAAAACCTGATAAGCACCTATTATAGTGTCCATCAAAACTGGAAGAAAAATAGAGTCAATTCCTAAAACTTATTTATTGGCACTTTACTTTCTTTTAAGATTGTCATTCAAGTTAAAAATATAATCCAATACTAAGCTGTATGTGTATACGTATAGGGATATCAAATCCTATCACTTCGAATGCCTTAACAAACTGTGTCAGGTAGATAAGAATAAATTTTATGAGACATTGCGATAATGATGAATTTAGTAAAGTTCCATTAAAAAAACGTTCACAATTACAATAACAAAATGCCTACAAATATTTGTATTCGTAGTGTTCATCAGAACTGGATTTCTTAGATAAGACAGAAGTAGGTACGCTTATCTTTAGACATTGCCTATATACGTGACTATAAATATTATGGCGCATTTCCTTAGATGAGAATGTGTGTATAACGGCTCACCATACCACTCAATGATAGTGTAATCAACTAATTGTAAAGCACTTTACTAGATAAAGATACTATAGGTACCTACTTATCAGATAGTTATGAAACACGTTGAATTTTTACTTCAAAGTATCAGTTACTAGGGAGTGTTGTGCCATGAAAGGTATTTATTATTTGTTTTTTTTTTAAATTTTATTATTTATGTTTGCCAAGCAACATATGAGACACTTTTCGACAGTGGAACACGTGTTTTCACTGCCTTAAATATTTACAAAAGTTTTATCTAACTAGCCAGTGGGGCATATTGAATTTTTAGCTATATGTATTGAATGGGAATAGGTAGGAAAATGACAACTATAGTTCAAACTGACAAACAGTACATATTCTTCGACGTATGAATGATTGATATTTGCTTTTGGGTAATTTGCATATTTAAGGTGGAGTCGCGAACTGACAGTGGTGCTTGAGCTAAGGTATAAGTGGAAAGTCATCAGATCTAAGCAATTGCAAATGGCCTCTGTCTGAATGTCAAGTTTTTAAGTAGTTGACACTGTAGTATACGGTACAATTTAATATTCTGCGCAGTATTGATAAAAAAGTAGCAACCAAGATAACGTCTATGTCTATGCGATGTTTGTAAGTTTTAAAAGTGACCATTCACGCCATGCTGGCAAATGATCTTCTGATCGCTGTTAAGGGTTCCCTACGCAATGATGTCTGAACACTTTCATAATTGGTACATCTATACAATTTTACAGTGTTTTCGATCTTTAGAAATATTCTGGGTGATCACAGAATCACAGACGAGCTATACAAAGCCATGCCAAACTCGTTCGTCTGAGCAGGATGACGATGGAGAAATCTCGTTGCTCCGTTAAAATCGACAAAAACATCACCGAGCCCCTTGATGTCGAAAAAGGTTTGATGCGCTGGGGGTCTAGCACGTAACTTGATACAATCGAGCTCTGGCAATCGAGCTTTGTCTCAATCGATTATTCTCGATTGATTATCCTCGATTGAGACAAATTAGGTGCTGCCAGAGCTCGATTGTATCAACTTACGTGCTAGACCCCCTGTCGTGTAACTTTTTTAACATCATCAATTAATTGTACGAAACTCACAAGCCAACATCAGAGGTACAATTTTTCAGAAGTCTGTTCAACTGCTTGCATATGCTGATGATATTGACGTTATCGGAAAATCGCAGCGAGCTGTCAGTGGCGCATTTGCAAGCATTGAAACAAAGTCGGCGAAGATGGGTTTGGCTGTATAAATGAGGACAAAGCGAAGTTTATCTTCTGTCAACGAGAAAGGAATCTCAGCATCGACGACTCGGATAAAACGTCACGATGGACAGATACCACAAGGCTTTGTCTACCTGGGGCCAGTACCACGAAACAACAAGTATTGTAAAAAAGTAGCAATTTATCGGAGCAATATGTTAAAATGCTCCCATTCCACAACACTTGCTGTTTCGTGGTACAGGCCCCTGGGCTCCACTATCACCTCGCAAAATGACATCAGCTCAGAGATCAAACAAAAAATCACTCTTGTCAATCGCTGTATCTTCGGGCTATGAAGGCATCTAAGAAGTAAAGCCAAGAAGATATTATATAAAACCCTAATTATCCCGGTCTGCTGTATGGTGCAGAATCACGGACTCTGTCGAAATCGGATGAAAACCTGCTGGGATGTTTTGAGAGAAAGATTCTTTGATATTCGGTCCAGTTTGTATCGATGGAGTGTGGAGAAGATTTAATAACGAGTTTTATGGGATATACAGCGACGTTCACCTCGTCAAAAAGCTGAAGATGAAAGCTGAAGGCACGTGGAGCGTATGGATAGCAACGCACCAGGCCGGCCAGTGACCACGGCTTGTTGGTTGAGGCCGTGGTCAACCGCGGACAGTAAGCGCCCGCAAAAGTGAAAAAAGTAAAATAAGTCATTCAATGCTTAAAGACTTTGTCCTGTTCGCTATAAAGCACTTGCTCTTTAGGATCCCATACTACATGTCGTACTGTCTTTGAGTAAATGGTATATACGTGTAGATTGCCATCGCTCAAAATAGATTGCAGTTTCGTAAAATATTGTTACCAAATTTGTATTTTTAGCGCGCAATTTAGGGAACATTTTTAAAGAAAACAAACTATTTGGGTGATCACAGAATCCGAATTAAATTCGTTGCAAAAATGTTCACTACGACGGATTCTGTGATAGTTCTTTCTTTCATTCATTCATTTATTCATTCATTTTCAATGGTCCGCTTGTCCATTACGTGGGTCGCGGGTGTAGGTTGCCCAAGTGGATCCTCCATAACTCTCGATTCTCCGCCATCGACTCTTAATCATCAAGGGCATTCCCCATACGTAGAGGAGAGATTATGAACTTGATCTAACCATTTCATCCTTGGTCTACCTAGAGGACGCCTGCCTGGTGGTACGGATTCCATAGCACGTCGTGGAATCCTGGTCGGGGACATGCGTTTAACATGACCAAACCACCGAAGCATGGATCGCTCCGTCCGGAGAAGTAGCTGCTCGACATTGAGTTCCTCACGTATTCTAGTATTTCTAATGCAATCTCTACGGGTTACACCAGCAATACAAGGGAGGAATCTCATATCTGCAGCTTGTATCCGCGATCTTATTCTTTCGGTCATTAGCCAAACCTCATGACCATAGGTAAAAGCTGGAACAAACACCGAATTATAGACTGACAACTTAGCTTTGACACCAAGTTCAGTCCTCCCAATAACAGAATGACTAAGCTGTCTCAAAATTGACACAGTCTGACCAATCCTACAGAAAAACTCGGCATTGCTCCTTCCATCACTCGTGAATGGATCCCATACACGATACAATTGATTGGTATACTTGTATAATTGTTGCATCTAATCGTATCTACTGTCTTTTAGCAAGTGGTATATACGTGTAGATTGCCATCACTTAAAATATTTAGATTGTAGTTTCGTGGAATATTGTTACCAAATTTGTATTTTTAGCGCGCAATTTAGGCAACATTTTTAAAGAAAACAAAACTATATCTAAATCTTTGCAAGTCAGAAGTAGAATTATATAAAAATAATTATTCTGCGTGCGGGTCTCCTTGATAAGAGACAATCTCATTTTTAGCAATTAACTGCAACGTACATTAGTATCATTATATCTGTTCTGTGACTGATATCAGAAGTTTTTCTGTGTCTATGATAACGTCTGATTTTTTCCGTGTGACTCATAAGGCCGCCGTCTATGACTACGAGCCATCGGATGCAGTTTTTGACGATGTGTTGTTTTAGATGATTGCAACTTTAACTCGGAGTAGGTAACCTGCATTATAAAAACAAGATATCAAGGACATTGTTTTCTCTGTTTGTTGATGAGTCAATGAATCGGTGATGGGACTTTTTTAGTGACAGTCACCAACTAAAATAATTAAATTTCCCTTTTCTGTTTCATATAAGCTATAACTAACAATGTAGAAATGCATTTTCATTTGAAAACAAAAATAATCTCGTTGTTTGACTAGTGAGTGACTAGTGTATAAATACGTACTTTTAAATTGGTTTTCAAAATAATTTATATTATATTCTAGATTTCGATTAACTCCAGCTCTAGTTCCTTTTCCCTCCCAATTTTCTGCGTATAAAATAAATATCAAATCCATTCCAATCCAACACGTACTTAAAAAATCGAACAAACCAAATGTACTCTGATTAAAAAAAAAGTAATATTTATTCGTCATTCCAACTTTAAGTTGCCATTACAAACATTAAATACAATTAAAATCCCTTTCAACACCAACTGGCATTACCCACCACATTATTTATTTTTTATTTATTTTTTTTTTGTAAGTACAGCTCCACGAAATTAAATGGGATAATTTATAATTTATGTGCAAACATACAGTAGTTATAAAATTCTGTGACATTCATACAACACGATATTCATGCGATACAAATGAGATTAAAGCCGCAGCTATATCCATACCTACCTCTACATTCATTTCCCTTTATTTTTTCATTCGTTGTAAATCCTCAAACAATATAAAACAAAGTTCCGCACAATGCACAAACCGCATGTCACCCTGCATAGTGCGACAATATACTGCACAGTGTTTCCGGTTCCGAAATAATAAAAAAAAAACGAGATTAAGTCAGTACAAAAATGAAATGGAAAAAGTGCAATTAATCTTGTACAATTCGCTTGCATAAAAAAAAACATTACATTCACAAACTCGGAATGTTAGGTCACAATAAATAATAGTAACTACATACGGAAAAAAAATTTTTTTTAATAATTAAACCAACACGATTAGAATATTTAAACACATATATAAATACGAAATAAAAACCAGTTTTTCGAACTCCGAAAAAAAATGGCAGCAGTTTTTGCTAATTAACTATTTATTGTGAATTTATAAGTGTTTTTATTTATTTTTTTATAATAAACACCTGATTAATATGCATTTGTCAATACATACTTCATTTGTTTGACAATTCAATAAAGTATGTACAATAATTTGTCAAGAACATCTCTATATGTGTGTTTGCGAGATGACATGGCTGTATGATTGCCTTTTTTTTATTGTTGATGGTGGAACAGAAAACAAAAACATAAATCGCAGTAGATATGCACATTAGTTGGCAAATTAAATATTAAATAATAAACTGGATTTTCGTTTTTAAAAATTGTTGCGGTCAGGCGAGTGTTTTAATTAGTTGGTATAATGTATTGTCCCAATAACAAAAAAAATTGAGGAATGTTTGTCTACCGTGCTAGAGTTGAAAGAAATTATTAATTATTATAAATTTATTATGTAAGAAAGTCTGAGTCAGTTGTTCAGGTATTTTTTGAGTATTTTTAATCACATATAAAAAAAAAAAAAACAAAGATGTTTGACAATGGTACGTATTCATCTGTTGTAAACTGTTATAAATATTGATCTGTTCATCATGTGTTATATATGAAAAGTCACTGTCAAAAGTGTTAAAAGAATTGGCGGCTATAACTATATATGAATGTTCCCGAAATGCTGCAGAATGCGGTTGGATTTGTGGCGGTCCTTGTAAGCCCGTTTCGAAGGGGCATCTTTTTTGTGGCTTGCACCACGGGAATCGTTCCTTTTGGACTGTGGGTTTTGTTCCACACGGCTTTTAGAAGTATAGTTGGACCATGTTTGGCAACAGTCCACCTAGCTTCCAGCCACAACAGGAACAGCTTAAGCGCCGTACTACCGCCCGGTTTTGAAGGAGTACCGGTCTCAATCTTTTTATTAGTTGTTTTTTCTGAATCCATAAAAAGTTCCCACGAGTGGCGGAGAAAGAAAGGTCTATCTGCACAGATATCCGCAATATGCAGATAATGTTAGCTAAACCGAAGGTCGCCAGGTACCCGGATACTCCGTTTGCGATTGACTTATTGCCCCCAGCCAGGTTGACCGTCGGCACGGGTCGTATGACACCTTAGTCCGGCCTTGATTTAGGGTTTACTCCCCACCTCAAACCTAATGGTTCACGCTTTCACATCAGTCGTACGTCACAACGAATCACAACGTATAGCTGATACGTAAGTGTGACCCTTGGCTGACACTAACCAGACAAGCTCATTAGCCATTTTAAGGCAGGCGCCCACGGGAAGGACATGTTTTTTGCCCAGCCATGGTGAAAATAAAGTTAATGGACATTTATTGATTGCTCTACTTTCATTTTGGTTGAATGATTTCGAGAAAGCATTCGATAGGCAGCCAAGAGATCTGATATTGGTGGCGCTAAGTTCCAGAAACCTACGTACAGATGATCATAGACACGTATGATAGAGCAAAGACAAAAGTATAAGATGGCTCACTGGAATCATCGTTCTCAATTAAAGTCGTGTGCACCAGAAAAGCGTCTTAAGTCCTCTACTATTTATTGCAGTCCTAAATTATCTGCTTGAAGGAAAAGTGACGGACTCCAAAGTGCACCAGTTGCTCTTTGCTGAAGATGGAGCCATCAGTAGAATTCAAATATCCCTGCAACGTCACTTGATGGATGGTGAATGTTTTGGATGGGAATAAGTATCGAATTAGTCTAAAAAGACAGAGTACCTGTGCTAGCCTTTCTTCGACCCACTCTTGGAAAAGTTATTCTGGGATTTATGATCAATAGTGAAGCAACTATCAAGGATAGCTGAGATGAAGATGCTTCCATAAAGCCTTCACGTCAAAGAACCCATCTCGAAAAAATTTGACCACTACCGGCTAAGTTTATATTGCTAACTCGAAAGGAGGGATCCTGCGAACCCTGTCAAAAAGGCAATGCCAAATGAACGTTCTTATACAAGCCCGGAAGAAAGGAAGGCCAAAAAACGCCTGGATCACACAAATGCAAAAACAGCAGCACATTTGATTGGCCTCAGTAACGTAGTGATGCGAAACCGAGGAGCCTGCATTTACTTTTTGAGGTTGAGTCGGCGAACACCACAGGCGGACCGATAGGGATGCAGTAAAGTGGGAGAGCTATGATCCCTATAATCCTCGCTTAACAATTAGGTAGAAGAAGAAGGACTGCTCTACTTTTGATGACGCTGCGCACGAAAAATGTGTCGCCAAATGCGTCTTCATCCGTCCTTTACGGAGTTCATGATTCTGCTTAGATAGCAAATCTTGGATGTTAAGGGTCTTTTATAAGTTTTGTGCTTTACTACTCAATTTTTCCAAAGGCAGTAGAAACAGCGATTTTTAACTTTCTCGTATACGTAGTATCTAAGAGAAAGATATTGTTTTCGTACAAAATTTCGAACTCGAGATTTTGATCAATTCTGATATTACGATGATAGGGGAACTTAAAAAAGTGGGTCTCACAATTCTGTCCGTCCGTATGTCTGTCCGTCTCACCCCTGGGGAATCTAAACGCTTGGACGGATTTGCTTCAAACTTCGTATTTAGAGTTTTTGGGCTTCCCGCTCGGGACGTTTTTTTTTTTTTATTCTAGCCCTAATATTAACGGTACCTCCCATATAAACATTTTACGAAATATGACGAAATATGCCTAAATTTAGATTTTTTCGAAAACGGCTCTAACGATTTGAACCAAAATTGATAGTTGAGTTAATGTAAGCATGCTTAACATGACTGCATACCCAGTTTTTCTCTAAAAAGTCCAGCAACGGCAGTTTTGAAAATTGTTTTGAAAATTGGCTTTTTCTCGAAAACGGTAAAAAAAATGTTTAAAAAAAAATATTTTTAATGTACTATTGTCATTCTTGAATTGATAGCAAACTCAGTTTTTCCCTAAAAAGACTACGTTCTTTAATATCCACCCAAATCCCTAATAAAAGTACTTTAAAAAACTGCTCATATCTCAAAAACGCCATTTTCGATTATAATAAAAATGTTACTTTCAGGTAATGCTTAAATCCATAGTAATACCACTGGCTCAGTTTTGAGCTAAACAGTTGAAAAACAGTGTTTTTTTAACCATTGATGCGTCCTTCCCAATCGCTAAAACTGGTACTTTAAAAACTGCTCATATCTCGAAAACGCCATTTTCGATTTGGATGAAAATATATTTGCTAGGTAATGTTTATATCCTGAAGAATATGTCGTACTCAGTTTTCAACTAAACAGTTTAATAACAGTGCTTTTCGAATCCAAATTGTAACAATTGTCAGCATAATTTTACAAAAAACCGCTCTAACGATTTTGACCAAAAATACATATTTAAGACAACATCAGCATTCTAAACATGATCACGTACTTAGTTTTTCTCAGAAAACTCTAATATTGCCGTTTTATGAATATTTCTCAAAAATGACTACCCAAATCCCGATCTGTATTCACACACGGTATATTTTTGTAAAGTCCAAAACTTCAGTACATAGCAACAGCGTTGCCACTTTGCTGCAATTACAGTAGATCTACTGCATTTTTTCCAAAATTTAAATCTACTGCCACCAAATTAAGTCTACTGCATTTTTGTTAAAGCTTAAATGAGGAAGCCAAATCCAAAATAGTAGATAAAATACAAACAGAAATACAAGCCAATTTGGGAAACTCAGTTTTCCTGGCTAAATTGTCGAAGGAAACTGTTTCAGCAAAATATGTCTTTAAACAACAACAGGTCAAATTTAGATATCGATTCTGAAGAAATATTTTCTAGCTTGATGGGGTTTTTCGTGCTGCAATTTTATATCGAGGCTTGTCAACAGACAAAAAATCGGTTTAAATTTAATGATGAAAGACTAAAACCATTGAGATAGGCTGATACAAAGTTAGTACCTAGTGGAAGGCAGTATACCCTCGATATTGCCTATTTTAAACTTGTTTCCTTTTTATGATGATGACAAAGAAAAACTTAATAGCCAATGAAGATGAACCTTATTCATGTTCATTAATATTAATGCATTTTTCTGTTTTATTTAAATACTCGTCTTTATTAATTTTGTATTGTTTATGTTATGTTTGAAATTTACCTTGGTTTTGTTTGAAAAAAAATCGACTGCAAAAAAATTCAATCTACTGCATTTTTTTAGAGAATCTACTGCGAAAAAATAGTCAAACAGTGGCAACGCTGCATAGCAATATAATTTGAAATTCATCGCCTACTTGCCTCCTTCAAGTGTCAGTTCGGGGTGAAATTTGAAAGTAATAAAGTGTTCTAGTTAATACGTAGGTTTATGTTTATGTAGTATGTATTTACGGTATTAATTAATTACACCTTGAGTGGGTATGACTCTGAGATTCTGCGAGATTCGCAATAAACGAGAAAGTTACGTGCGACCCAGTCGTGCACATTTTTTTAATAGGGTTTGTTGATATAGCTACAATAGAGTTCAGCG
Organism: Cheilosia soror; assembly: GCA_949372485.1. Taxonomy (NCBI): domain Eukaryota; kingdom Metazoa; phylum Arthropoda; class Insecta; order Diptera; family Syrphidae; genus Cheilosia; species Cheilosia soror. The sequence continues at coordinate 122,308,438 of OX443561.1, forward strand.
TAATGCGACCTGAATAGGTCTCTTATGATCCCTTAGCCTTCTTTTGGCAAATTTTGGTCATTAAGGTCATCCAGATCTAGGCAGATATCAGTAGGTTTCTTGGTCATATAGATCTAGGCAGATATCAGTAGAACTTCTGCCGAGTTTGAGTAAAAACTATAGTTGAGGGTGCAGTGACCGGTAATGAAATCAATTAGGATTTTTTTCTTTTTTGCTCATGGAGAGTGTTTTAAGGATGCATTTCTTGTTATGACAGCTGATAAACTTTTTGGCCTGATGTATATTATACACCCTGTGTGGAGTTACAATTCGAAAGCCTTATTTCGAGCTCTTGCTGGTTGTCAGACCATTAAAAAAGTTCTGACCCAATGAAGAGAGTTATTGAACTTTGCTCATCGAATCCCTCGTGCCCTAAGAGTCTATAGAAGAATATCTTCTTCATACAGTTCCAGACAAGTTTGCAGTTTAGAATCAAGAACTTTAAGCGCTGCTTGATTGTAAGAAAGTATGCTGATGTTTGACCTACGCTTTAGGCGTTTTCGCGCACATAGTTCAATTGCATAGACTTCAACGTGACCGATATATTGCACTGAGTTTCTGAGCCCACTAGTTTTCCCCGGGATGAATATTTTGTACTTTCCGGACATGAAGTCAGTCACTCGATTCAAGTTCCTAAGTTTGACCTTTTAGATCTTCTGTTTTGGATTTTTGAACGACGGTAATTTTAGTACAGCTCTAAAAACGCCATCAAAAGCTACCTTAAAATTGACGAATTGGTGGTGGTGAGGATCATTTAGAATTACAGGGTCTTTTACCATTACTTATTTACCAAAAAGTTTGACTCTGGTAGTTAAGTGGCCAGAAAAAACTATGCCCAGTGTCGGATTCTTACCGTATAGGCAGCGATGAGTATGGCATTGCCTTAAGAAAAAGGTGAACCTTAGCCCACTAAGGCTGTGGATAGTTTTGACCTCCCCACACTTAAGAAGTAACCTTTCAGCTGCTTGACAATACTTTTACTGCGCACTTGAGTATTGACTTGGTATTTTAAAGAATAAGTCTCTCACTTTATTTTGGGTCATAGGTGTCACACATCAGCCTTGAAAGTGGTGTAAAAATTGTATAGGATTTTTTAGATGACGTTTGACACTAACACAAGTGTCAAAAATCAAAACAGTTCAGAATTCTTTCCATACCCTCCGATTCTAAATTTATTCGTTTCCAATACTATCCTTTTCGTAAGCAATGGCCGAACTACCAAGTTAAAAATTCAGTCAATCGCTTGAATTGTAAGCTGGATTACGCCCATGTATTATTTTTTTTATTAGCTATATGATTATGTTGTATTCTTTTATTTATCGAATATATAGAACAAATATAAAAATAACAAAAAGAAAATTACACCTGACATTCAATGCTTGTATAATATATATTATATATGTATGTACTTCAAAAAAAGTCAAAACTTGCAAATATTCGCTTGGTTGCAGTTCGCAATACGATCTCATGCAAGCACTGCTCACTCGTCCACCTATCTGCTAGTTATAGATATTACCATCTCAATCATTATTCAGCAATAAAATACATAAAAATCACACTGGGACAGAAAAGATTTGATTTATATTCAATTTTCTCCAATTTTCCTGGTGGATTTTGTTTTTTTTTTTTAATTTGCTGGCGCGACACAATTTCACCACATGCACACAAATTTTATTTATGTAACTATATATTGATGTTCTCTGTTATGGTTTTTTTTTTAAATTTATTTTTGTAGTCATTTTGCTTTTGTTTGTTAAATTTAATTTATTTGGTGTTTGGTCGTCGTTGTGTCTCGTAACAAATTAAAAAAAAAAAAAATGGTCACTAGTTGTGTATGTGTGTTTTTTTTTGTTCGTTGCAACAGGAAAAGGAGTGCGCACAGCAACAACAGACAACTGACAAATTTATAAAACAAATTTACTTCTTCTTGCGTCATTTGCTATTTTAACAAAATCTCTCTTGGATTCATTTTATCGTGTTGTTCAAATATAGTAATACAATTTGTATATCGATTATAATGAGTTAAAGGAATAAACAAAATCAATTTTTGGAAACTGACAGGTAAATTACAGCAAAATGTGAAAATTGATTTAACATTTGCAAAATATTAATTAAATTAAGTTAAATGTCCAGAAATTTACGATGTTTTGTATTGTTGTTATGCATTGTATATAAAAATCTCTTGTCTGCTTGTGCGTGCATAGATTTGAAGAATTCACTTAAGGTAATAGCAGACAATCAATTATTGTATAAATGATTGTTCTCAATTGGGTAATACATAAGGGAATAGGGAGCGAGCAAAAAAATTGCAATGAAGATTGATACACTTTTTTGGCTTTGTCAAGAAATTCGAAAGATGTGACAAAACAGACGGTTATTCGAATATTTTATTGTAAACTTAAAGTTGGCATTTCTGGATGTACAAACAAATGAATTTGTTTACCTGAACCACAGTCATAAAAAAAATGACGGCTACTGAACTTTCTTCTAGGATAATTCCATCTCTTCAAACTTGGCAGCACTTTACCAAATTGTACTAAAAATCTTGGTACATCTGTCATCTCATCATCATTAGTTTTTTATAGGCTGTTCTTATGCTTTTTTTATGTTTTATGATTTTTTTAAGATTAATCAGCCGATTGATTGATCAGCCTATTCACACCAAGCCGAAAACCAAGTTTTCGTCAAAAAAGTTTAGAAAACTCGTGGATGCATTCACACCGAACACCAACTCGTTTTCGTTTGACGTTTCAATAAGCTGTGAAACTAGCTATGAAATGTTTGTGGCGACTAGACTTTTATTTTAGTTACTAAACTTTGCATGTATTGACATAACATTGTCAGCAGTTTTGCTGAACTCGCTGAATGTTGCAAAAGGTGTGTCTGCTTCGACAACCCAACGATTGTACTCGTTTTGGTGGCGTTTTCATGGAAAACGACTTCATACAACTCGTTTTGAAAACTGCAATATGTATGGAAAAACGTTTTCGATTAAGTTTTCGACTGTTTTCGCGAAAACCCAGTTTTCGGCTTGGTGTGAATAGGGTATTAAGAATGATTTAATGAAATTTTAGAATATCTTGGATTTCTTGTGAATAACTTTTTTGGTTATATGTACAAGTCATAGAAAGTTCATAACCTAATCAGTAGATGATATAATGAATTATTTCTCTTGTTCCAAATATTAGTTTCATAGAAATCTTTTAGGGACAATTTTTCAGGTGCTGATGGGTAAACTGCACAAAACACCACTTTTACTTCTTTAAAAAAAGAAACGGATACTTTTAACCAAGTTTTACGTGGGTCTTTAGTTTTGGGCAATTTTTATTTTTCAGCAAACAAAATCAAATTAAAGTGAAATGCTCTGAATGAATATGAATAATGACAAGACAGTAATCAAAAGGCAAGGTAAGATTGTCTATAGTTATAGAGTCATCAGGGAAGTCTAGGTACCACAGCGACCCAATCGTTGTGACGGTCAGAACCTAAACCTAAATCTTGCTGAGCTGTAAGAAATTCTCCAGATTTTTTTCCATTCTTGTTGGATATTGATCCGATTTTAAGCAGTTTCGTAGCCTTGAGTACGGCCAGAAACTCTACCTTGAACAAACTGCATTGCCTGGAAGTCGCATTGCCAGATGTAGGTCTATATCTCTATAGTTTTGGAACCATCCGAACTGAAATTTAATTTTTGCTTGAAACTTTATTCCTTTGCCAATCCTCTTCTTCTACTCTACTTCTCCCGGTAAAGGTGAACCTATAACGCTTCATCAGCGCCCCGAGATGCTTGCAGATATATGTTAGTTCTGCACTTAAATTGCTGCAAATTGTAGTCTTCTGGAAATATGTATAGCCCCAGGAAGCGAGTTCCAAAGTTTGCTTGTCCTGTAACAGACGGCGTTTTGGAAAATTGATGGCCTCGCGGTTGTCAAGTATACTGTATGCTCATGACGTCATAAGCAGGAGCTGCCTGTCTTGTGGGACGCCCAAAAGTAAAGAAACAAATGCCCCCCGCCAAATGTAAACCTCCTTGGGAACATAAGCAAGCTGTTAGTGTAGGTAGTATAGGTTGTAGGTAATACCTATTGTTAATTCGCAAATGAATATTATTTCGTTACACCTCTAATGTATTTCATAAGTTATAACTAAGGAAAAAATTAACACATTTTCATGTTTGTGTCCGTTTCACACATACTACCTTGTAGGTACATTAATTTAGCTAAATATTTCTTACACGTGTTCCAATCAGCAAAATTAAACGCCCTACTGCTGCACCCCTGCCATCGTCCTTATGTTTATGGGACACCAAACATCTTTCTATATCTAAACATAAACACCCATCCTACTAACTAATAAAGTGATTCATTCGTTTATTTGTATAAATAAATACATACTTAATTGTGTGTTTTCAATCTACCAAAGTGCTATTTAAGAGCTGCCGAAGTTTCAATACTTTATTGCCGTAAATGCTAATTTGCATATCGCACCTAAAAGAAATTTTTAATTAATTCGTCAATTGGAATATACAAGTACATCAAATAAAGTGTCGAAATAAAATTGAATTATGTTCCAAGGAAAAGCACTCACAAATTATTGATTTTTTTTTTTTTGTCTAAATTTGTAATTATTTTGGTCGGTCTATTAAGCATTTCCATATTTTTGCAGAATCTGTGTTTGATGTCCATTTGAATGGCACTTCCAAATGATTAGGAATAATCAGTAAAAAAATACTTATATGTACATATATTGATATAAAAATATTTTTTTTTAGTCCTGTACAGTTTATTATACAACTTAAATATATAGCTCCTCAAATTTAACGCCGGATTTTTTTACTTATCTGCCAAAATATGTTTGCTTTCGTTTTCTGATTATTACAAAAGAAGGGATCTCATAATATTTATAATGTAGAATATTTAAATTCTTTAAATAAATATTAAATTTTATATAAACATTTACTGCATAATAAATTGTTTAAAATTTTAATATTTCTATAATTAATTTGTTTTCTTAATTTTTACTTACAGGTATGTAAACAAAACGTAAACGCTGTTTTTGGATTAGTGGATAAAAATCATTCAATAATGCGGTAATGTATTGAACATTTATGATTTTTTTTGTTTAGTTTTAATTTAATGCATACGTTATTTAACAAAAATAAGTTTAATTAAACAAAATAGGAAAAAAAGGTGGATTCGTTGTGGGCAAACTGTAGACCTTTCGAAAACAAATTTCGAATAAAACTGCTTCAATGTTTGTACTTTAAAAAAAGGTTTAAAATGTTGTTAACGAACAAAAAAAAAAAGAGTATATTTATTGAAGAGAACTTAAACAACAATGAGATTCCCCCTGTACTAAAGAAAGTCTTATTATAACATAGGTACATTATGCAACATAAAAACCATGTAGTTAAAAATACATTATATAAGCAATGTGAGTGAAAATAAAAAAAAAAACGGCTTCTTCGGACCACCACCGCAAAATCATTGCCACTGTGAACTCGTAAAATTTAAAGTGCGCACTAAAAATGATTATTATGTGGTATTAAAACAAAAATGCCCACAAAAATTTACTTTACCTTACTTCGTTTTTGAAAGTATGTAGGTATCTAAATTTGAAGATAAGTAACCAAATATTTACAACAGCCGAGTTGAAATAAATAGGTAGATGTACCATCGATACCTATCTAACGCTGCATCCGTCAAAAAAATTGTTTCACTTTTTGGGAGCACTTAAACTTAATCGTTGAACTCAATCTTGGTCTTAAATAGTTGCTTTTGAATTATAAAACTAATTCGTCAAAAAAAAATTAAGCAATTGATTTTTAAATTTTCTAAAAAAAAAAAATTTCTTTATTTTTCCGTACGAAAAACTTTTTCTGTTCCACTTCTCAACCAGTTTCACGAAGTATTCCACTGAATTCCTATGATATGCTATGGTTAAATGTTTCAGTTTTGTTCTGTTTCGTGTTTTTGCGGATGCATTTTAATGATAGCTATAACTGAGGCCTAAGGCTCGTTTGTTTCGTTTTCGACAACGGAACCGGGGCCCTATTCTCTGCTTCGTTCCGAAATAGCCAATGCTATTCGAAAATGCTTTTCGTTCCGCTTTTGAATTCGTACTCTGTAAATAGTAGAATTAGTCTTTGTCAATTTTTTTTTGTTTTGTCAACATTCCAAACAAATTTAAAAATTGATTCGAAAACGCATAAAAAAAATTATGCTGAATAGGTCATTTGTCGCTAAACAACTTTTGAAACCAAAAAACGCCCCCAATCAGTGGGAGTGGCAACAATTTTTTTTACCGTCGAATTGCTAAGAAGTCAGTTGTCTTCGTTTCAGCAGATAGAATAATAGTTTTGTAGGTATTTTGAAAAATCCTTAAAGTGACTTATTTAATTGACATTTCATTATGACATTTGTTCATAATTAGAAAAATTCATGTATGAACACAATGCTGCCAAAAATGTTCTAGAACATTTTTTTTTGTGCAAATTCATAATAAAACTAAATAATATCAATCTTTAACACAAACATTCAAAAATAAATTTAAAATACGCTGCAAACGTAAAACACTCAGTGCCTTACTAATAAATTATGTTTAACCCTCAGCTTAAGTAAGTTTTAAGTCACAATAGACAATTTTAGATTAGAAAAAATCGCTACAGTGAAATTGTAAAACTAAGGCACTTATTGTGATTGCCGATCAGCGATCGTCACATTTGTCGATTGATTTTAGCTATTGGCATTGTGTAACTCAATCGATGAGGGAATAGATTATTGTGAATACGTCATACTTTGGCGGATGTTTATTGACAGCTGGATATTGTTTTTGCAATTTATTCGTGTTGAAAGAAATTTTTAAAAATTAGTTCGATTGAATTGTGGTTTAGCGATTCGGAAGCGCAAAAATGCTAATGAAGTTATAGTACTAGATAGAAAAGAAAATGGATGAAAAAGTGTGGCTATAATTTGTCGAGAAAAGTGTCTCTTGTGCCTAAAAAACTTGCTATCGCTTTGAGATTTTGGGCCCACTGGTCTAATTATTGGAAAGGCGCCACAAAATATGTATTTAGTACTTACAGATATAATACAAGTACTGGAAACTTACATTTGTCCTAAATGGATCAAATTTAAACATTCAGAAAGTGAAGAACGTCGGGCAAAAATTATATTTCTTCCATGAACGCTCGGGAGGTCCATAGCCATTTAGCTCTGTGCACTGTACTTATCTTTTCTCATCGCCTTGCTTGTGTTTTTACCCAAACTCGAATCGGATGTTCTCAGACAAATTTTCTATGAAAAGGAGGAAAACGGGGCTAAAATAGTCATTTTTAGCAATTTTCAAAAAATCATAAAAAATATTAGCGAAGAAAATTTTGAAAAAAAAAAAATTTTGCAGTCACTTTTAGAATAGTTTGAAGAAACTTTTTGCATCAAAACATTTGTTTTGTAGACCGAGGGAAAATGTCAAAAAAGTAGCCTTTTACAAAAGTTTTAAATTTTCAATGGGTACTTAATGGGTTAAGGAAAGTTTTGTATCATTCAAACGGGATTTAGATTACCTTTCCATTGATGCCAAAATTTACATGAAGTAAGTTCAAATTTATGAGTAGAATTAACTTTACTTTTGTCTAAATATTTATGCCGACGACTGTACTTCTTCGACGTTTTACTACACTTCGATGTGCTTAATCCTTTGAATATATAAAATCATTTTCATCCAAATATCTAGATCCCTAAAACAGTTGTTAAATCTAAATATGTTGGCTTTAGAGAAAGTGTTTTTCATCAGGTTCGGGAATATTACCGAAGTGTTTTTACAAGGCGAGGTAAAGGTGATGCACAGACGGGCACGTCAAATGTCAAAATTTAAGAAACAAATTGATTTCGTCTGATGTTCAATGTGAAACAGGATAAAAAATTCAAATCCAAAACGCCCAATGGGAAAGAACATAAAAGTAACTCTTCTCAAGCTACATTTTCGGTCAACTCTGTGCCACGCATTTTCGTCCATTTTGCAAGTCTTTAAATGCGATCATATTATTCCGTGCAAACAACGATTCTAAACCAAAAAATAAAAAAATGAAGCATATTCCTTCCCATGTTCCCGGAAACTGCTTGCACGAGCAAAAAAAAAAAGCATAATTCAAGGCTGCATACAGTCTGAATACGTTTTAAAATTACTTATGTTGGTTCGTCTGTTGAGTTTATATTGTTTTTTTTTTTCCGAATCTTTAAAAAAGGGAACATATAAACTGCGCACTAAATTATGTCCTTGAACTTAAAAAAATAAAATAAAAAATAAACATGCCTTCCACATGCGACGGATTAGGTTTAAGGTATTTTGCTGTTTTAAACCTTTTTTTTTTGGCGGTCTCGAGTTCTTGCCCAGACCGGAACTCTTATATACAGACGCCAAGTACTCGCAACCAAGTATTCATATTTCTAAGAATTTGCATTTTTTTTATGAAAATAAAGAAACAAAAGAACGTATAATAAGTATATGCATGTATGGTCGTATAGAGTGAACGAAATCTGTAGTCATGATCCATTTGAGTGAAAAGAGAGAGAAAGAGAAAAAATAAATGAACAATATAAACAGGAAAGCCCATCTGGAGATGAGTATGTTGTAGGAAAAGAATATGAAGACGAACTTTGCCATCAGTCTTTGTATAACAGGCTTTTTTCCTGGTTTCCTATTATTCTCTTCCTATTTATCATTATTAAAAAAAAAAAAGATACTCGCTATTATGTGCACCAAGTAAATATCATATAAAAGACATATTAGATCCAAAGTATGCCCTTGTGTTGCAGAAGACACAGTCAGGCGAAGGCAAAATATGAATAAAAATAAATACACACATGCAAGTTTCAATAAGAACTAACTATAAGGTATAGTGCAGAATAAGAAAATAAAATACACACAATTTGCGGCTTATGTTGTACCCTATATTATGGTTTGATGTCTTTTGGTTTCTTTTCCTAATGGCATTTAAAATATATGCACCGCTAATTCGTTTGACATTAAGAATGAAAGGCTGTTAAAAGTGAGGTTATAGTCTAGACTTTGGCAATACGATTTTCCCTGTCCTAGGCTGCAGTTATAGCTATCAGTAAAATGGATCCGTAAAAAAATTGTTCCACTTTTTTGGAGCACTTAAACTTAATCGTTGAACCTAATCTTGGTCTAAAATAGTTGCTTTTGAATTATAAAACTAATTCGTCAAAAAAAATTAAGCAATTGATCTTTAAATTTTCTAAAAAAAAAGAATTTCTTTATTTTTCCGTACGTAAAACTTTTTCTGTTCAACTTCTCAACCAGTTTCAATAAGTATTCCACTGAATTCCTATGATATGCTGTAGTTAAATGTTTCAGTTTTGTTCCCTTTCGTGTTTTTACGGATGCATTTTACTGATAGCTATAACTGAGGCCATATATGACTTGGAAATGGCACAAAAATAATACATTCCAATATTGTGTTGTCGAATTTGAATTTATTCGGACCGTTCCGTTCCGCAGAAGTAGCTACTAAGCTAGGTCCACTTCCAAAGTGTTCTCTGTGAAATCCGTTCATATCAACATTGGAGAAGAAAGGTGAACCGGGGACCACATAAAATCGAACGATATCGTTTTCACTAAAGCTGTATCTATTATATTTTTGGCTTTAGACAGGGACTACTATTTTCGAAAGGCTAACATTTTTTCGTCTACAAATAAATAGTATTTTTCAGAATAAAAAATTGGAAACGTTTGAAATTTAATAGAAATCATTAGAAAATCAGATATTGGAAACGTCTGAAACAATTTTCAAAACGTCTGAAAACAAATAGTAATCGTCTGTAAAGGGTGTTCCTTCTACCAACAATGGAGTAGAAAGAAAGAATAAGTCCATAAAAAAAAACAACATATTTAGATGAATTTTGAAAATCGGCGTTGCGGTCTTCAAATCTTTAAAATAAATATTTTCAGACGATTTTTATATTTTTCAGACGATTACTATTTGTTTTCAGACGAAAATGTTTTAAGCTTTTCGAAACAATATCTTTCGACATTTTTTAATTTTACGTGATAAAAATGGTTTTTTCCCCAAGTTACAGAGCCATCTGCTGAGGATATTATATAAACTCTGGGGGCGCATTGATTGTTAAGCTACGATTTATTACACATTTCACGATAAAGCCCTGCTCGCGCTAAATTTTATCTTCCATACAAAAATGTTTACAGAGATAAAATTTAGCGAGGCAGTTTAGCAAAGCACTATCTATCCTGTTCCGCACACTTAATTCTTACTTTCATATTGATGGGACACACTTAATGTCAGTCCGGTATAACAATATTGCGTGTTATACGTACTACCTACAATTTTGTTATACTCTGCCAAGAAAATGTCTCCACTAATTTAGCTCGCGAAAGAATTGTCTGGTACATTTAATCGGCGCTAAATTTTGACGTTTCCCAAACAAAACAAATTCTTAATTGACTATTTGATGGAATACTTGAAAATCGATTTATAAGTGATTTAGGAAAAAAGATAAAAAAATTACAAAAATCAAAATACATGTGACAATACCATGTTGGTGCGTTTCCCCTATATCCTATACAACGAATTTGGCGAGCATTTATCTGTGCTGTGGGGAGAAAAGCAAAAAGAGCAGGATACTGGGCTCAGGAGTCAATGACTTGGTAACGTCACTATTTGGTCCTAAAGTGGTTAATTTGTATAACATACAGCAACAGGATTTCATGGTATTCATGTTTTAATTGGAACTACATTTTTATTAATTTGTTTAATTAGACATTTTAAAAATCATTTCATGTCATGCGGCGTGTCACGCCCGACGAGATAGTTAACACGACTTGAATGTCTCGACCAAATAACTAATTTGCATGACTGTGTGATCGTTTTGTCAATGTTTTTGGAACTATTTTATTTTGACAGCATGTCACGGATTGATAACGTTCCACGCGTGACACTGCACGATTTTCTGCAGTGTCATGAATTTCGCGATTGACACGTTTTTCCCCGTGTTTGCTGTTTGTGCGAATTGCTAATTCCATTTTATTATGTACATTAAATAACAAATTATGTATGTTCTTTGTTTTTTGAGGCTTTTATTATTTAGGATTGACTTAAGACATCAACCGTCAAATTTCTGCCCATTTACAAGCATATGATGAGCGTAAAAAAATCACTCAGATGTGGGAAAAACCCAACGATCGATATGACTAAGGGTACTCTCGCGCAAATGTGCTGCACGTCACCAGCAGTACCTACAAAGTACAATTGTGTCAACCTTATCACGCTGTCATGCCTCAGTCATTCAGCTATGTCACACAATGACAAAGCGAGCATAACATAAAATTTGAGATAAAAAGACGCACATGGCCGCACTATTGACACTGTATGATTGGGTGTCTATTGGCGGTGACCCGCTCACGAATGGCAGGCATACATGACGATTTAATGAGTCAAATTTTGTAACGTCAGCACGTCAATAATTGACACGTGTTTAACTTTAAAACAATTGACTTTGGAAAATAATTAAATGGGGTAGTATGTAGTTGTAGGAGTGTTTCTTTTTATATTTTACCAAATTTAATTTGGTTTAATTAATAAAATGTGTAATTTTCAATGTACGATAACGTGTAAATATTGTTTGGACCTTTAGACAGCTAACTATATAAAAACTTATTGCAAAAGAAATTTCTTGGATACACTTTCGTACTATTTGTCATCAAGGCACTTCCATTCCATTGTTAGAAAAGGTTCGTAATAATTAACATATGCTATTTTACTGTCGGAATAAATGGGGAAAATGAAACCTTTCTCCTTTCGCAGAAAATGAAACAAAAAACGAAAACGTTCGTGCAAGCGAAACGATTTTATCTGCCCCATAAAAAATTTTTCAGTACAAATTTGTCAGCGAATTCATAACAATTCTCGAAAAATTCCTGACAATTTATTGTCATGACAATTTTTTTATGAAACCAAAACTTGACAATTGTCGGCTATTTTCCGACAATTCTATAAAATTGTCTAATAATTTATGAAACAGAAATTTGACAATTGTCCGATTGTCAGTTTACAAATTGTCACCTGTCACCGGTCGCAATTGTCAGTTTTTATGAAACAGGGTCGGTATTGCGAATTGGCATGACGTAAAGCAGTTTTAAAATGTGTATTTCGTTGGCATAATTATTTCAAACGTTCCATGCAATTTCTCCATAATCCACCAAACTATTGCCTCCCACCCTATGAAACTAAATCGTCAAGAAACTTCTTGTTTTTCTTTCCACACAATGGCTTTGTTTTATGTTGCGTTTTGCTCACTGGCCCGATGCTGCTACTTGAGTCTTCTAACGTCTTCTGTTATTACGTGGAATGTTGTTTCTAGTGTTGGCCTTATATGAAGACGAATACCAAAGGAGAACATACAGGGATGAGGATGACTTGGCCGAACATATGATAGCCATGATGATGACGACGATGACGTTAAGAAACAAGATCACGATGTTTTCTTCTTCGCAAGTGCTGCTGTTGTGCGTTGTTTGTATGGTGTTGCTGGTGCTGCTGAAGCGCGCTTTTATTATTGTGCAGCTTCGAAAGAAGAAACCTCTAACATAGATAGGCTGGACGGGTTAAACAAAAGCCAAACACAGCAAAATAACGAATAACCTGTCTTTCGAGTTTTCTTTAGTGGTTCTGTTTTTTTTTTCTTTTTTTCGTCTTGAACAACAAATAATTTTTTTTTGTTATATTTGCCCTGCTCATCCTTCTCTTTTCGTGCTTTATCTATCTGTTGTTGTTCAAAAGAAAAAAAAAACCTGCACACAATGTTTGGCTGCGACAAAAACCAGTTTCAAGATTGTGTTTTCATCTTCTTCTTTTGGTTTCTTTTTGTAGTAGTCAGTTGTCAGTGTTTTATTTTTTTCCTTTTTTCGGTGACAGGTACATTTTATATTTGTATACCGTATACCGTATACCAACAGCGTATATAAAGTTGTGTCAGGAAAAGAAAACCGAACTAAATTAGAATATGAATAGAGAATGGTTAATGGTATGACATTATAGGCAACACTGTTCGACTGTTGTGTTGTTTTACCCCCACCCGGCGTGGAATGGGTTTTTATTTTTATTTTTCCATATCACGTGTCTCACACCAACATCATGATGTGTTTTTTTTTTGTTCTATTATTTGACTTGCTATCTTTTTTTTGGGCAGCCATAGAACATTCTTCTATGTATGTATACATGACCCTGACTTATATGACAAAGTTATAGGAACAGGAGTGTTGTGGCGGCGGCGTGCGGTAACAGGTCTAATATGTTTATAACAAAAAAAAAAGAAGCTATTATGCTAATTTGTTTTCCAGAACCAGTTTGAAAAACCAGTATGGGTATAACAGAAAAACACGCCACAGTTTTAGGGTTAAATAGAATTGAGAACGAGACAAGTCAGAGCAACAAATGTGTAAGGACAATCCTTTTCGATTGCTATCTACTGCCATTTTAGTATACAATTTGGCTACCAATACTAGTGGATATGGCGCCTTCTAATCGCACAAATGTTTTGGTGTCAACAGAGTTTCAAAGTCCGCTTTGGTTCTATCCAAATAACAAGAAAAAAAAAGAGACTTAACTGCTGTCTCTTTAAGACTGCTTCTTGACTGAATATGGTGACAATAAAATATGCAAATACGTGTCGCATCGTCAAAAATCTATTAGACCGTCTTGGATTTGGAAAAAAGAATTAACTTGTAAAAAATGGTAGCCATGTATATTATCGAAGCAACCTCTAATTTATTCGTCAAAAGTGCTCTTTACCCGATGAAATAGCAAACTAACTTACTGAAAACATAGATTTAAGGATTTATTCACATAATTTAATTTGTGTCCTTTTTTGTATTTAACGTCTCCATGCAATCGTGTGCGGTTTCTGGCAAGGTGTTTCAGAGCACTTCAGATCCTTTCTCAATTACTGTCGACCTGCTGTTCTTCCATTTTGAGTTGTAACGTAAAAGGCCTTATATTATACTAGCTCTGCCCTACCACTGCATCTGCTCAAGGGAATGTGCTTTCGATGTTCACCAACCACCACAAAGCAGAATCACGATCAAGAACAACTTTTTTTTTGTATTGTAGGTTAGGCAGCAGTCAGGGAAAAATGAATGTTGGTCAAAAACTGCCCTAAAGTACGTTGCAACGAACGACGTAGCCTAAAACCATCTCGCAGTCTTAAGAAACATTTCAAAAAAAGTTCCATTGAAATCTGGCCAGTAGTTTTCACGCTTTGAGGTAACAAAGAAAATTTCTAGCTGTACGCGCCAGGCTTTGCTCGTGCCCAGGAATTGTATTGTCTAGATATTGTATTGTCTAGATACATTTTTTCCCCATGACTGTCAAAGAATAACATTTGAAATGTTTTTTTTTTTTTTTTTTAACAGGAGGTGTCACGCCCCTTTTTTTTAAATTTTGACTAATCTTTACAGGAACACTTCTTGAAAATTTAAGCTCAATGGGTTTGGCGGTTTTCGAGATCTACGGTTTTTTTAGGTTTTTTTGTATGGGAGGTGCCACGCCCTTTTGTCCAATTTTCACCAAATGTGAATCTAAACCATCATTCGAACAACTAAAAAACATATAGAGAAGTGTCGACAGAAATCACATCTGCATTTTCTTAGGATGGTATCTTAGTGGTCAGTGCTCCGTTAGATAGTCAGTTGGGTTCCTTAGGTCTCCTTTTTTGAGCTTTGTTATGAATTTATGTCGGCATTTGTCCCTTAAAAGTGATTCAGTTCAGACTCTAGGCGTAATTTCGTTCAGCCATTCGTAGACTGTAGATCTACGACAACCCTAGTAAATGTCTCAGATCTTTTTAAGGTGTGTACTCTAAATGCTAGCTTTGCGGTTGTTATAACCAAAAGAAAGCTGTAAAGAAGCAGTCTATAATATGCCTACAGCACATTAAGCAGAGCTACGGGGGGCCACACATAGTTAGCTATTAGAAACTCTTCAGGAAGCTAGAGAGCTAACATCGGAACCAGTCGTAATCTCTAAAAATATTTGTGGTACCCATAAAGAGAGCTGTTAGAACCTCTTTATAAGATCTATCCAATTACTAAAAGTCTTGTAATACTCCTATACAGAGCTGTAAGAATGTAAGGCTATCATATCATCTTCGAAGCTAAGTGATACTTAGGTTTAAAGATCTACGGAGCTTGAATGTCAGAAGTAGAGATGTAACGGATAGTAATTTAGCCGGATACCGGATACCGGATATTCGGTATGTAATAAGGCCGAATAGCCGGATATTCGGCGGCCGGGTATCCGGTTGAAGAAATGCGTACTGCGGCGGATGCATTCATGTTTTATCCTGCAAAAAACAACTCGGACATCCCGTTACCCGGCATCTCCACGAGCAGATTTCCATAGAGTGGCCATATAGCATGCTTGAAAAATGACAGATGGCAGGCTATGAAAAGTTGCTCATGGAAACGCGGTGTTAACTGGATGTGCGGTAGATGAATGAACTGAAATGTGCAGTGAACAAATTTACTGGTAAAACGTAGTCTCGAAAATTCAGTGAGCGTGATCCGAACAGTTTTGCGAACGCTTTTTGTTGTATTTTACTACTAAAAGGACTATCCGGCAACTATCCGGATACCAAGAGTCTATTCGGCAATGTGCCGGATAACAGAAAAGGAGCCGGATATGCCGGATAACGAATACTAACCGGATATCCGTTACATCTCTAGTCAGAAGTAATTAATTCCGACTTTTTGGTTTAAGATTCTATACTTTAGTGTTAACCTGATTAACCCGTCCGTCAGCGTCGCACCATTCGTGAACCTAGCCACCTGTTCTTGTCGAAAAATTTAGCTAAAGAAGTTGAATCTCGAATCTATAAAGTTCTGTGAAAGCCTTCAATTATTTTGCTCCTTTTTCATGCGTCTAAATCAGCAGTCTCATTAGCTTTTATCGGTCTCTAAAGCAATTATTTTGTCTCCGACAAAGCAAGATGACTAAAAGTATTAAAAATTTGCAGCTTAAATGGACGTTTACATACCTTACCTTTTAAGCGTCGTCGTTCAAGGTTCAATCACTTCAAAGATGTCTGCTGACTTAATGTTCTTTGAAATAGCTAGAACTGCAACCAAAATGTTTGTTTTCAAATTGTAGCCAACGACTATATTATGTCGACAATCAAAAGACGGATGAACGAGGTGGTCAAAGAAACACTTTTTGGACTTTCATTGGACTTAACACAAGCTTATCCCTCTTCAACAACGTTAACCTTTGTTTTTATTCACCCTGCGAATTAAAGCGGTGTAGACATGGGGTGCCTATGGTTAGCCATTCTATGCCAAAAACTCGCATTAAACTTCACCCATTTACATTGAGCAACTCTTAACGGTATCTGTAAAGATTAAAAAAAAATGTTGATAGCACAGAACATGCGGCTTAAGCTTCCACATGCATTTAAGATCACATTAGTGATTTGAACTGTTGTCACTTGCAATTAGAAGCACTTAGAACCAATTTAAATTCACCTCAAACTGGGTACAGCAAAATTGTACGGTTTCCAATGTCCTCTTCCGATACGATCCAATCAAACTAAATAAACATCCATAACATGCGAACACACACACACACACACACAACACAATTAAGCATTATCCCCACAATGGCGTCATGGCACAGCAAGTACCACGTTGCAAGGACGAACGTAACTTGTACGCGTTCAGTTCCCATCGTTTTATGCTCATACCTTTAGCTCTTCTTACTCCCAGTCACATGGTTCAAAAATCATTTCCTAGAAAAAAAAAGGAAAAATCTCCATCACCATATAAAGTGCAACGCAACCAACTTCAACTTTATTCCCACATAAATCTTTATCAGTCGTTTTTTTTTTTTTGTATTTGCTTCTGTGCATCAGAAATTCTTTTGCATTATTTTCCATTCTCTTTTATCGTTGCATGCAACCTTTCTTCGTCTTCGTCTTCACAATGATGATGCAGCAAAAGTGGTGATGCTGATGGATTCTTTTACTATAGCTGTTACCGGGAACTTTTCACGAACAATACAGTGCAATGTAATTTGAAGGATGCAAAAAAAAAAAAAGGAAATCCACCTGGAGGTTGCATTTAACTTGTCTTCACATTCATGAGCAACGTGTCAGGGTAGGGTATACGAACGTTCTTGCAATTACTGTGTAACCGGAAGAGGTGAAACACAATGCAAAGAGGGACAAAAGAATCGTAAACATCAAACAAATGACAGTGATTTGCAAACTCTCTCTCTGCGGCCTTGCAAGAGGCTTGAAGCTTGAGGCTTGAGAGGTTATCTGTTTTGTTTTTCGTAAGGCTTTAAAAAAACGTATCGAACTTTTTAAAATGAAGTCTGATAGGCTTTTAATTTTTCTAAGCCCTTCAACTTTCACTTTGTTGGGCATATTGAATCGTATTTGACATCAGAAACAATTTATATCCTAAAGGTGCTAGTACACGGCATGTAGCAAGCCACATACGTATGTTGCACTGACGTCATTTTTACGAATGGTACTTGCGTGTACAAGCTCCCTTTGTGCATTCTCTTCTGACGTCAGAGCTACATATCGTATGTGGCTTGCTATACATGCCGTGTACTAGCACCTTAAAGCCTGAGTACGCTGCTCAAGCGAAACTAAATTTTAGCGGCTTTTAAATTTTTCTCTCCAAACATTAGCTAAAACCCCAGCTAAATTTTGACGTGGACTGGATATAAAAGTCACAGAAAACAGATGTTCGTTAAAAATAATTTCCTTTTAAAATTCATCGACACGAATATGTTTTATTTTCGTTGTTTCTATTTTCCTGGTCTGCTATTTTTTGATCTTAAATTTTTCACTTTCCTCATCGAGGAATTCATTGAAAAAATTCATCCTTATTCACTTTTTCGCAACACAAAAACAGATCTGTCAAAATTTACCTTGAGAAAATGTGCCGAACCATTAATGGGCGGGCTAAATGTTGACAGCTATATAAAGTACAGTCTGAAATGAAATTTTTTAAGTTTTTAGCAAAAGCAGAGTACCGATTGTCTAAATGCATTCGCTTAAATTTAGCTCAGCTAAATTTTGGAGAGAATTTTGACAATTTGAGAATTAGAACAAAATTCACATTCCAACAGAAAATAGTTGCCACACTTAATACTTTTAAAATACGTATACAGCTCGAGCGAAACTAAGGTTTGGCTGCTTTACAGTTGTTCTCCCAATTTTGACATAAGATGACAGTTTGTTTAAATACCATGATTCTGTCAAAATTTACACGGCCCAATTTCCACGTAACCACGCCGCTGGCTACCGCAAACTGTCAACTTTGCGAAAAAGTATATCACTTTATTGATTACTGCCCTAAATTTTGACAGATACAGGCTGAAACGAAAATTTGATTTTAAGCAGGAGCTGCTACTTCAATTTACAAAATGTCTATTACATGTTTACCTAATTTTACCGACATTAAAAGGAACCGAAAAGGATTTTTTAAAACACCTACAAGACTATTATTCTATCAGTTGAAACGAAGACAACTGACTTCTTAGCAATTCGACTGTAAAAAGTTGTTTACCACTCGCACTGTTTGGGTGCGTTTTTTTTTAACCAAAATGTTGTTTTGCAAGAACAGTCTTAGAAAATGAAAAAATAAAAATAAAAAATTGTCTAAGCCAAATGTATTGTGTAAACGTATATGTACATAGATAATGTCCGTCCTTCTAAGCAACTAGTACATTTTTCTGATGCGCCCACTTTTTTTAGACGTTTTCGACTCATTTTTGAAGTTGTTGGGAAATTTGGTTAAACTATAAACTAGAAACTACGCCCACTTTGGAGAACAAAAATATACAGGGTGGGCCATCTAGTGGTTTCTTTTTAAATCATAGGTTATTTTGACACTGACAGCTGTTTCCCGATCGAAATCTTGACAGAAAGTCAGTATCGTACATCCGCGGAATGAAATGAGTCTTTCTTCGCTTGAACAACGTTGAGACATATCATTCGTTCCAAAAATAAAAACTCACACTAAACGAATGGTTGCGAGAAGCTAGGCCTATTGTGCCTACCCGCCTGTTGCGCCACCTATTTATATTTATTTTAAGTTTTCAAAAGCGAAGCAATTTTTTTTTGAGCACTGAAATTCATTGAACTGAATCTTCGTCTTTAACCCCCAGTTTCACACTGGAAGTTTAA
This sequence comes from Cheilosia soror, assembly GCA_949372485.1. NCBI lineage: Eukaryota > Metazoa > Arthropoda > Insecta > Diptera > Syrphidae > Cheilosia > Cheilosia soror. Next base: position 122,327,709 of record OX443561.1, read on the forward strand.
ATTAGTTCAACTGAACCTGAACGTGAGTTTAAATTTGAAGTTCAAAACGTCCGGTTTCACAATATAATCTGAACTTCAATTCAATTGAACTCAGTTTAACGAAATTTTATGAATAGAATTTGGCAGTATTTAGCTTTTATACGACTTTTCCAAAATCGTTTTTTTGTATTTCTTTCAAAGAACACACAAAACAACGTCAAATATTTGTGTTTTTGACAATCGCCTGATCTGAGGTTTAAACGGCAGAATACTGTAGTTTAACTTAAACTACAGAATGAACTCTGTTCAAGGTTTAAACGAATCTTTGAAATCGAATTAATTGTTGAACTGAGGTTTAAGCTGAAAGTGTAGTTTAAACTCTCACTGTGAAACTGATGTTAGAAAACGAATTTATTAATTTTTTCGTACACAACCTTTTCTGTTCAACTTTTCAGTCAATTCCACAACATGTTCCACTGAACTGAAATTCTGGGGTTAAATGTTTCAGTTTTGTTCTATTTCGTTTTTTTACGGATGGACTTTTTTGATGGATAGAACTGGCCTCCTAAGCTGGTAACTTCACCTTTACTCCTCATGAAAAAAATTATCTTTTCAGGTTCCCACTATGTCTGTGTTAACCTTCGTATGGTATTATATTCGCCTTATCTTCGGCCCCAGTGCGCCTTGGCTATGCCAAGACAGCACCCTGGCCCATCTGATGAGGAAACATTTCCAACGAAACTCCAAAAAGAAAAAAATCATCAATCATTGTTTGAAGTAGGATAATTATGTACCTACGAAAGACATGTATTCATCAAACTCGTGTTGTGTTTTTGATTACTGTAAGTTACTCTAAAAAACAAACGTTTTTGACTAAATCTGTTCTCAGAAAGAATGGATGAAAACTGACAGCTAAAATTTGCGATTTGTTTTGCGACAATGACAAAATAGTCTCACAATTTGCGAATTCTCGCTTGGTTAAAATTTGCTTTCATCGAACTGAAAAAAACTGGCACAAAATATAAGGATACCCAAACATAATAATCATCTTCATCACATAAAATGTTTTTGTCAAAAATCCACAGATTTTTGTTAAATTTTGTAAGCATTCTACGGTCGAGTCTATTTGCTCAATGATAACAAATGGTTCACCATTAGTCCTGCAATTGTTTGTCAATTAGCAACGTTTGCTTTTACAATTCTAAGCGAGGTCCTGAAACTCCTCTTTACATATTTACTCTTTTAAGTAGACAGGGGGAGGAAACATAAGTGGTCTACAATACGTCCCTTGTGGAACTTTATTAAATATTTAAAAGTGATGATGTGTGCAAACACTGAGTAACGTGAAATGCGATTTTTTTTTTTTATCTAAAAACTGTGTCACGTCAACAACATAAACACACACATATCCCATCGACAAGCATCATCATCCTCATTCTCATCGACATTGCATCACATGCACCCTGCAGTTTGGAGAGCATCATCAATTAAAAGTGGTCATTAAATATGTTATCAGTCCTTAATTGCGAAATGGGAATACTGCATCTTTTTTTTTCCATCTTCGTCGGTCGATGCTGCTTGTTTTTTGATTTAAGAGGAAATTTTGTTGTCCCCTTTTTGATTTTATTGGGACATAATCATTAAAAAGTTGATGCAAGATAAGTAGTTGGTGTGGTGATATCTTTGAACGCCCGATATAGTGACTAATAAACGATTACCAGTCTGCAGATTTGCAATTTTTGTTTGGTCATTATGAAAAATTTATGGATACAGATATTATTTTTCTGGTCTGTTTTGTTTTATAAAACGACATAACCTTTCTTTGAATTGACGATTAGAACAACTGTTAAATGTGGTTATTTATGAATGTTTGAAATTGAAAATGGTTAATGTCACGCAAAATGGGTCAAATATTTGCTAAAAAAAAATAGCTTTACGCAGGCTGAGGGAAATTGACTAGTTGATGGATTAGATAGAGTTTGAGAAAATAAATATTTAGCACTAAATGTACACATAGGACCCAGCTCAATAACAACAGGTTCAATACCTATTTGTTAATCTTTTTATACCCGGTACCACACTGTGCCGAGGGTATATTCACTTTGACATTCCATTTGTAACGCACATAAGGAAGCGTTGTAGGTATGACAAACTATATATATTATTGATCAGCATCACTTTCTTAGTCGATCTGGCGATGTCTGTCCGTCTGTCCGTCTGTCTGTCCGTCCGCACGATTACGGCCGTAATTTAAGAGCTATCGAGTTGAAATTTGGTACGTAAGCTTTTATCCACCAAACTGAGGCTAAGTTCGAAGATGAGCAAGATCGGATGAAAACTACTACTACCTCCCATACAAAATATATAGCTATTTTATTTTAAAATTAAATTTAAATAGCTACAGTAAAGATAGCAAGATTAAACTTTGCACATATTGTTTTAATAATATTTAAAAATTTTTGACAAAAAATGAACTGGGTCGAATAAAAACTACCCATACCTCCCATACAAGTATATATTTTTTTAATACTAAAATATTTTTTTTTTTATTTTTACAATAATACAGTACCGGGATTTGAGCTTCGGCATAGTCGAAGATAATTGTCTTACTGTTTTTTTTTGTTATATAGCTCGACAGTCTCCCTCTAAATAGTACATACATACACGAGCCCCAAAGAAAACAGGAAGTATAGGTATCCAACGTCATCTTCATCATAAATAATATATTCATTTGGCCGCAAAACAAAAGCCAAGACATGCGGAATTTATCGATTTCTTTCGACATAATCAAAACAATTAACTCTTTTGTCCTTGATTTTATATGCAAATTGGTCAATTTTGTAAATAAAAAAAAAATATAGCAATCAAGTACCTACATAAGTTTACTTTAAGAGCCAAAACAAAATTATTCTAATAGCGCAAAACAGTCGGGTTGCACCTGTAGGAAAATCCACCAACTGTGAGCTACATATTTGAATATTTACGAGTAAATTGATTTTGAATTTTTAAGTTCTGCTATAACATTGCGATGGATAATTTTATTGATTTTATTCTGCGATTCCTACATATAAATGTTGAGAGAAACAACAGTTGTACACATTAGTTTTTAAATAATTTTAGAAAATTTCAAATGTCGTTGTCAGAAATGGGAATTTTGCTTGTCATCATATCTCTTCTGTTTCATTAATATTTTAGAAGAAATATTTTGTGTTTGTCTTTAAAAAAGGCTACCGGAACTCCGAGTTTTCTAAATGTCTTGAATACATTTATACTCTTCAAAAATATTTTGGTTACTCTATCCATTTCTAACTTCGAAATTTGCAAGACCAAATTTCCCTAGTCTACATTGTGAAGACTCCTTTGGCACAGTGTCAGTTTCTGCAAGCTGACTAGGTTTCCACTTGTCGTTTTAAAACTCACAATTGACGTATTTTTATATCAATTAAAAAATTGCCAAGTGAAAATAATGAAAAACTACTTTTGATTGAATTGGCCGCATTCAGGAATCTAGTCATCGTAAGTCGACTTGAATTGTTTTACCTGAACGCAAAAACTAAGTTGAATTGTCGGTATGTCACTTATTGATAATTGCATTTTTTTTCTCCACGGTTTTGAGATTCTGATTGGTGCTCTACAATCTACACATCAGGGCAATCGAAAAGTCAAACTGCGCTCTCCCATGCTCTCCGATGACCCAATGGAAATGTCAAAACTGAAACATGTTGGCACAAATAGATGTCAACTTAGTACTAAGTCGAGAAATTCTTGACTTGATTAGTCGGTGTTGCGGACATAAACGTCAACTGAGAAAACGTGACCATTTGGCAAAATGAAAACTCAGCAACATGGAGTTAAAGAGCTGTCAGACTTAGTTACTAAACTAGATTCTTGAACGCACTCATTGACAAATAGCGCTTGTCAATAACTGACAAAGAATTTACATGACAAGTGGAAATATGTAGCTGAGTTGTCAACGAAATGTCACTTTGCCATTAAATGACAGTGAAATCTAATTGGCTTCATGTTGAATAGACAAATTTTGATATACAGAGTAGGTCAAAATTAAAATTAAAATTGTTGATTCGAAAAAAAGAGAAATTTTATTTGTTTTAGTCGGCCCTTACATTGAGGCAACATTCAATAAGCAACTGGCAATAGGAAACACGCAAAACTATTGCTCACAATTATTTTACTTTGAATTAAATTAGAGGTCTCACATCAAAGCAACTAAATATCGCTCCAACGAAAAATGTTGCTGATTGCTTATTGGCAGTTGCTAGTTGCTTATTGCTTGTTGCCTCAATCTGAGAGCTGTCTTATGTACACATATGTTTTAGATGTTCTTTTTTGTCACGTGACGCCACAATTTACAATTGACAATGATGTGACAATTTTCTGAATTAGGACGAAATAGCTTTTAGTAAACTGATAAAGACATTTTTAAAAATTTAATTGTCAGTGAAAAGTGACAAACGAGTTTTTGTCAATTGGCATGAGTGTAAATGACTGGCAGTGGTGTCGTTTAATGACGCCCTAAATGGCTTCACTGAATAGGATTGAATACCTTTTAATCAAGTTGGTTCGAAGACACGTCAAATAAAGAGAAGGGGGTTATTTACTTTCATATAATTTACCACGAGAGCACTTTCGAGTTCCCACTTGCTCAGTGATCAAAGTGCGCGGCTACTGAGTGAGGGGTTTCAGGTTCAATACCGAGAAAAACATAAATTACATCGCCAACTTTCGTAGATGTCTGACAAGGCTATGTTGGGTAGGGTGGCAGGCAGCAACAAGTGCACCCTCACTTAGGCCAGAGGAGGTCCATTGTGGTATCATAGATACCACAGCTACCCGTTGAACCAGCAGGAGCTGAGAATGAAGCGTTGGAGGCAACTTATGCTTTATGCATTAGCACGCTTGCCGAGATTGTCGGTGAAGTATTCTCCGAGATACAGTTTTATATTGAAGAATTGTCTCTTCCTCCTCCTCGTCCATGCAGCTTCTACAGAAATCATTGGAAGGGAAGCCCTGCCTGCAATAATGCAGTGTCCCATAATGACACCTACTAATGTGCTCTTATTGGATCTCTTTTTAATCTTACAAGATTGTTGGAGTGCTTGAGATCCAGCATGGGCCAGATCTGTTTCGTGAAGGAGCATGCGTTGTGCAGTTTGACCACCTTCGATTAGTGGCGCTTATCGCATTTTGTTTAATTAAAAATTTACATATCTTGCATATAGAGAAAGATTTTCCTTTTCCGGTAGAATCGACAAAGTTGTGTCATGCCTAGCGAGTTCGTCGGCCTTGCAATTCCCTGGGATGTTCTTGTGGCCCGGCACCCATATGAGGTGAATTTTGAATTGTTCCGCCATCTCGTTAGAGATAAGCGGCAATTGAGGAAGGTTTTGGACTTAAAGATGACGCAATCCAAGGATTTAAACGTCTTACAAACATCCGATGGTATAACAGCATCTTTTGAATGTAGTTGTTCGAATACGCCATACAATTGTAGGTTCTTTCTACTTATTCCAAAAATAATAAAAAAAAAAACGTCCATGATTGCCAAAAAGGCTTTCCCAAAATCACAAAAAAAATTGGACCTCTCTACTCCACAACCAGCTTTTCCTTTTCTTCCAATATTTGTATCTAAATCGTGTCCAACTGCCAAATTCGCTATCTCGAAGTACACACACACACACATTTCTATTCCGCTTATATGAAAAAAAAAAATTGTTATTTGAAATTTACATTTAACGTGTTAAAATGTCGAGACGTGTTTCAAAATTATCTCCCTGAATGTAAATTCAAGTAAAATGTAAGCAAAAACAGTTCCAAATGAGTTTGGCTATTTGCAACTCTGGATAAACATTAACTGTGCGAACATATACAACTGCAAATAGTTTAACATCAACGAATAAATCATACATAGTTGATTCGATTATTTTTTCGCGAACTTGTTCGTTCATTGCACTTGGGCACGTTTTGAGGTTAATTGTAAATATTTGCCCAATAACTTTGAACATACACATTCGTATGCGTGTACACAGGCCGTCTTTAGATAAACAATTTATTCATTATTCTGGCAAAAGAAATGCAGAGTATGTACAAAGTTGCCCTAAAAAAAAATAATTTATAAATAAATCGAAGATAGAAAAAAAAATATATTCAAAACGAAGATGTCTGCTATTTTGACCCATCAAGCTAAATGAGGTGAAAGCGCGCACGAAACCTCATCTCTCGGATGCCCCTGTCTGTAGACATAAATCCAAGATACGCATCGAACTTTTGAGGTTTGTTTTGTTTGTTTACATAGTTTATTGTTGCTGTGTATATGTTGGGAGTTGTGAGTCATTTGGGGGGTTTTTTTGTTCCCTTTGTTTATTTTTTATATATGTATAGTATATATATTTTTTTTGTAATTTAATTTTTTGTTGTAAAGGTTCTTTACCTTTCTTTATTTGTTGTTTCAAGTCTTTTGCACGCGGTTGCACTTGTGTGGTGAAGTGGATGTTGCAAGTTCACGACATGGTGATTTTTCAAGAGTTTAGCTTTCACCTTTTATTCATGGCTTTTGGCTGATTATGACGAATGCCTTATGGCAGATGGAAAGTAGGCGTTTACTCTTGATAAATAGATAAGGAAAACTTTTCCACTATTAATTTTGTGACACAAAGAACAGTAGGTAATTTATTACGATTAAATCGGATTGGTACCGTGATGGTGGAGCTACTGTAGGATTTTTATTTATTATTATTTATTATAGTGTCACAGATTTAAGAGACAAAATCAGAAGAAGAAAGTTGGTAACAAAATTGAGCTAGTAAATGCAAGCTCATCTTATTGGAATAGTTTAGTCGCGTTTTTGCACCTTTAGATTAGATTAGATAGATTAGATATATTTCATAGAAAACTTGCACTTTAAGACAAAAGAGTCTTATAAGATAGTGAAGATTACAATTATTTAAATTACAATTTTGAACAAGCTAAAGAATAAACGTATTTATAAGAAGAAAAAAAAAAAAAAAACCTTCCAATGAAATGTTCCGCCGAATTTTATTTTAGAGAAATATCGATGACTGTTGATCGTATGTAAAAAAAGTTGCTTAACATAATTTCATAAAAACATTAAAAATGTATAAACTAAACATTTTGAGAAAAAAACATTTTAAATAAAATAAAAATGAAATAATAAATTTTCAAAATTTTGAGTTTAAGGAGCCCTAAAAATTGTTTGTAGCTGACACAGATGTTAGACTTGTATGCGCTACTAAATTGTCTTTTCAAAATGTACAAAACAGTTTTTGTGTTCAGAAGTTATAGCATTTTAAGTTTTAACACCTCCAAATAGGAGGTCACCTACTTTGATGGGCTATAACGGGGAATATATAGTGAGAATAGACCCCCTGCCATCATTTTTTATTCTGCGGAACTTCAGGAATCTTCCCTTAAAGGTTTATACCACTTAACTGGGATACTCTGTATTTGTGGCTGTACTACACTTGTAACTTGTCACTGCTTTTCTAGCCTTGACAGCCTATCCTTTCGACGACATTTACCTATCTAAAAATTGCGATGATTTATTTACTTGTAGTTTGAATAATCTCTTCTTTAGAATGTTGTTAAGTTGAACCAGCTTTTGACACCTTAATTTGTTTTACATATTAAATTAAAGTCACTTCATCACCGCACGCGGACACTGCATTCAACACCAGGGGTGGGATTATGCGAAAAAAACGAAACGAAAGAAACCATGCGAAAACTTGCTTCGTTTAACGTTTTTTGTATTCATTTTTTCTTTCTCTTTGAAGAAGCTGTATAGTTTAAATTGCATAGGTACTTTTAAGGTATATTCACATGAGATCGACTAATTACCTACAATCGAATGAATATTCCCAAGTTTTGACAGTCTGTTCACTTGAACACTTTTCTTGGTCGCCGCGGTTCGCGAATTTCAGCCATCAGTTTCTACCAGCAATTTCCAATTTGATGTCAAGTTGGAACGAATTTTTTATTCGCTACTTTGTGGAACACGTTTTAATTTTGTGGATTGTGAATAAACTATGCCATTTCGCGGCAAGGTTGTTTTCGTTCACGATAAAAAGTTTGGAATTCGAAATTTCGCTATTTGATCTGTTTTTAAAAGTACATAATGTTCTTTATACACTTTGGCAGATTAATTAATTATCTAGCTCTTGGAATATGCAATGTGTAATTTTCTGTTCATAAATGCATCAAACGTGTTTTTTTCGCATTTCATTATTTCGTTCGTTCGCTCTCTTCAGTGCCATTTAGTTCGAGGAACTTAAGAAACAATGATTTTGGGGAGTAACTATTACTGTTGCAAAAAGGTGTCTTTCCTTTGGTAGGAATTGTTTTGATTTGTACTCCAATGGACAATAGAAAATATATAAAAAAAAAAATCAAAACGTCAATGCTTTTGTGCAAACGAAATTCCTTCTTTGTTCCCCTTCGAAAATCGTCTGTTCTGTATGCGAAATGTTCGGAAACACAAAATAATATCTGACAGCTGGATATATTTTTTAGTGTATCGTTCTAAATCAGTGAATAAAAGAGTTGTCAAAAATTATTCCGCTGTAGAAAACTCATAAAATGTACTCCCTTGTATGTCTAGTGCCTCACAGTACACCTTTGTATTAATGTTTTAGGATGTGTTCACAAATGAAATGGTTTCCTAGTTCCTTCCTAAAAACGTCACATTTTTGTGGTGCCAAATTTCAAATTGCAAAATATTTTTAACTACACTTTGGTAGTTAAAGTAAACAACATCTTTAATCCGACCCAACCAATATGACATCGGTTGACAAAAAGAGAGTTTATTACATTTTGAGTGGAGTTCATAATTTGTACTTATGCCGGCTAGTAATTCGCTCTATTACATAACGTTTATTATATCTACCAATTTTGCGTTTTCTTTTTTAGTGAAATTCAAGTAGAGGAACCCGGGGCGGAACGAGGCAGTTTTGCCTTAAGGCCTCATATTTACCGCAAATTTAGGAATTAAAACGTCATTTAACTTTTAATGAATGACTTCAACTTTTATTTGTACCTATACATGTTTTCAGTATTATATGTTTTTTTATAATGACAAACAAAAAATACATTTTCAATGCACCCTTTTTTTCCCGTTCTCCGGTATATGGTAGAATGGGATACGCTTTACTCCTTGCAGAACTCGCAAACCAACGTCGCCTCGCCGTCACTCTCAATGCCTGCACAAGAGTTATAGGCCCATTCCCATTCTGACCAGGACCTCATTTCGCCCCAGGTTCCCCTACCTTTGCAGTTTGATGTATTGAATAATTCAGCTTTTCTGTCAATAGAAAGAAGAAAATGTCAAATTTAATTTTTCTTATGGCTTGGAAGAGTCTTCATTAAATATGAACGGCCAACCCGTTTTCCAACAAATGACAAGCTTGTTATATATTTAGTAAAATGTGCTTACGTTTAAGCTTTTGCAGCACTGCTTACTGCAGTACTCTAGCGTCTGTTGTTAAAATCCAGTGAACACTGCCTTCAAGTAAATTTGATGTCAAAATTCAAAACAATAAAATTTATTTTGTAAACGTCAAAAATAATCTATGGGAGAAATCGTTCTCCATTTTAACACAATTCGCAAAAGTCCTCTTATGAATTTGAATAGTTGTCAAAGCTCTGCGTAAGATTGAACGTTTGCAGTGAAATTTACTTATGCCAAACGAATTTATTTGCGGATTTTCCCTAAAAGTAATAGAATACATTGTTGTATCGCAATTTGTCTTTGTTGGACACATCATCGCTTTTCTAACTCTGATCGACGTCTAGTTAATTTTTCGTAAAGAAAAGACTCAACAATTTTGCAACTGGTCGGACTGTACTCGTATTCGTATATGCACTGTGAACACCTCGCCCTAAAAATGAAATTTTTTCTTCAATTTCATGCCATACATGTGGCTTTCTATTGCAAAATTTTACTGTATACTATCATACATATTAAGCAGTAATCATATTGCAAGTGCATCTAGCAGGTATGTCCAATTATGCTACTCCACGGCGCAAAAATCCGCGGTACGTACAAACAAAACTCGGTTGATTGTATTACCGCCTCCATATTGGGCTGCGAAATTTTACTGGTACATACGAGTACTTGTTTTTTTTTCCTCTCCATAAGAGGTCGGCATTTTGAAATTTTCCTTCCATATGCACACACGATTTCCGGACGCGCAATTTGTGCTGTTTGCATGTCTTTCCAGTTTGTACTTCATGGAAATCTCGTATTGTTGCTGGATTCTATGGGTGCTGCTGTTGCATGTATACCGCCTCTTTCCACCCATTGTTACGACTTCTTGACGGGAGAAGGCGAACGGCGGCGCGATGTCATTGACTTCTTCTCGTTTGGGGATTTTCTTCTCTTTTTTCACAATTTTTCCCGCCATCTTATTTTTTTGTATCTGTTTGTTTATTCGGTTGGGTCATTTCATTATTCATTAGCATAGTTGACGCGCGAGAAAGAATATCAGTGGTACCACCAGCCACATGGATGATTGATTCATTTGCTTTAAAAAGTGTTGACCAGCGGTTTTTTTTTGCTTCTCTTTTCTGTTTGTTATCGATTTCCGTTGATGAGGTTTTTGCCGCCAGAAATTGCCGCAATTTTTTTTTCTTGGCGGCAAACTTATGGTGTGGTCATCTGTTGTTTTCTTTTAACCAGCTGATGGTGCTAATGAAGCGGATACATATATATATGAATTTGACTTTCAAATTGCCATCAGAGTGTAATAATTATAGAGTCGAGTTTACTGTCCTCATTCGAGAGGTGCCTATTCCATTAGAATTTTATTCCATAGAAAATCAAAACGCAGATATTCACTTGTCAAGGTTACTTGGCTGATACATGATAGATAACAGACAAAAGGGCATTACATGCATTTGTCATTAATTGCTGAAACAATATACATTTGTCACGTTTGTGTGTGCTGAAAATGAAAACAACAAAGAATTACTCATCCTTAATTGTGAATAATTGCATTGTATTAGCTAAAATTCAAAACAGAAATTCGCAGAAGCGTGAGTAAATTCAATTTAATTGTTGCATTAATTATGGTCATTTAAAGGTATAATTAGTTTTTGTGTTGTATGGTGAAAAATTCAATTTTCAATATCTACCTACAAAATTAAAATTAAATTTTATTGTTTTCAACAATTTCATATAATAAAATATGCGATAGTATACGGATGCGATCTAACTGATGTTGATTTTAGTGTGGAAACACTTTTTGAATATTGTTGTGATTTGCATGCAGTACATCAACAAAGACGAGAATCCTCCGTACTTATTGTTCATTATTTTCCACAGGCACAAGAATACAGAGACGATAACATTATAGTAGTTGGATTGCATTTATTCTGAAATATCTACTCATTGATGAGTGTGCTTTTGGAATTCTGAAAACAGAATTTTGATAATTTTAAAAGTTTCAGTAACTCGCCATAAAAAATACTAAAGTTGTTCTAAATTAGACATGTCCTGGTTTTTTTGATAAAAGTACAGAGCTTTGAAATGAAGGATAACAAATGGTGTTGAATTTATTACAAAAAAAATGTTATGTCATTCAGTAATAAGGTAGTAACTGGTTCGAATAAAGCACAATCTGGAAATCTAATGTTTTGAACAGCTGGTTATCGTAAATCTATACTCATGATAAAACAGCAAAAATCAGCTGCCAGCTGTCAAATTGGTCGTCGCTGAAAAAAGTGTTGCCAATTCGTAAACAAGCCTAATAAAAATACATACCATTTAGATACATCCTTTTGACTCTTGACTCTAAACTTTATATTTCTTAAGGCTTAACTACATTCGACAAAAAGTGAAAAAGTGCAAGCTCACACAAACGCAGTTGCTCCCTTGTGCTAATAAATTTATCTAAAAAACTTGTTCTGACGCTGAAATCAGTGCCATTTTGTTCAAAAAGGTTCGATCGGTGAGATCAGTAACTAGCGCAAACTTTTTTGTGTATGTAGTAGTTTTTTTTACGCGTTTTCACAAAGTGTGCACTTGAAAATTAGAGATATGTACAATGTACATACATACACTGGTGGGCATAAGTATTTTTGACAAAACTAAAGTTAATTCTACTCATAATTTGAACTTACATCATGTAAATTTTGGCATCAATGGAAAGGTCATTTAAATTCCATTTGAATGATACAAAAATTTCCTTAACCCATTAAGTACCTACCCATTGAAAATTTCGAATTTTTGTGAATGTCTACTTTTTTTACTTTTTTCCTCGGTCTCAAACAAAAAATGTGTTGATGCAAAAAGTTTCCCCAAACAATTCTAATAGAGACCGCAACCATTTTTTTTTTTTCAAAAATCTCTTCGCTAATATTTTTTATGATTATAATAAAGGGTGTCGCAAAATTTACTCAAAATTTGAATTTTGCGCCATCTAATAGTACATTGATGCCAACGGAAAAAAAGATAACAAAGTGACAGCTGACAGTTCGGGGTTACTAAAAATGGAGCGCTATACGAAAGAACAACGTATTTTCATTGTTAAGAAATATTTTAAAAATAATGAAGGTTTGTCTTCATTGATGAAGCTAATTTTCATCTTGATGGCTTTGCTAATCGTCAAAATTATCGCATTTGGGGTTCAGAAAACCCACGAGTAATTGTTGAGAAACAAATGCATCCACAACGCGTGACTGTTTGGTGCGAAATGTAGGCAGGGGCGTTATCGGACCATTCTTCTTCAAAAATGCGGCTAGCCAGGCAGTAACAATTAACGGTGTTTGTTATCGTGACATGATAACCCAGTTTTTAATGCATAAATTACAAGATATGGATGTGATCAACATGTGGTTTCAATAAGACGGTGTCACATGTCATACAGCCGTAGAAACAATTCAATTATTGCATGAGTCATTTCCTAATCGTTCAATCGGCCGTTTTTGCGATCAGAATTGACCAACCAGATCTTACGATTTAACGCCATTGGACTTTTGTCTTTGGGGATTTTTAAAGTCAAAGGTCTATGCAAACAAGCCTCCGACCACCAACGCCTTGAAAGAGGAAATCGGAAGGTGTTTTAATGAAATTCAGCCACATTTATGCGAAACGATCATAGAAAATTTGTGATATTGTGTGGCGGCTCCTGACTAGTTCAGATTTGATGATGTAGAACTCTAACGCCTTTAGCGCAGCTTGAATATAAATGTATTTGCGATATTCTTGTTGGATATTGATCCCATTTCAAATAGATCCGCAGATTTAAGCACGACCATAACCTCTGACTGTAACCCACTGCCTATGTCCGGAAGTCTTAATGACACGTGAAAGCCTATATCACTAGAGTAGGTATAAACTCACCCTGTACTCTTATTCGTTTCAGAACCATCCGTATAGATCGAAATTTCATTTTCAACTGACTTTGTTGCAACAATTTTATTTTCAATTAAACTTAAAAACAACAACCTTTGCCGCATTTCCATCTAGTACTTTTTAAAAATAAAATTATTCTCAGAGTTTCACTGTTCGAAATGATTTGTAATTCCAACCAAAGTGTTTGTTTACAAATATTTCTTGTTCTTTAAACTATTTATTTACAGAAATTGAATATTTGTCTAAAACTTCCCAACAGAAATTGTAAAGAGCTGCGCTTCTCTGCTACTCCCCGTTTTTCCACATTTAGAGACTTGTTATGGCGATCGTGTGCGCAAACACGCCTATTCATTAAAACGAACAGAACTATTTTTATGTGCGCATTGGTAATTAATTTTTCGCCATTGCCCACAAATAGGACTCATGTGGTAATAAAACTTTTAGCCCACCTACTGCAACTTCACTTCATTGCAGACCCAAATCCGTAGTGGATGTCATTTCGATACCAAAAATATTATTTTTATGGAAATGTCTCCATAAACAACTAACTCGTGTCTACAAATTTGATATTTACGAACACGTATATCTGTGTAAAGTGCATTTTCCCAATTCACCTCATGCAAATGATGTGTAAGCGGCCCATGCATTCGTCGCGTAAAGAGAATTGCAAACTTGAAACACCTTATAGCCGCTTCTTTTACTTTTTCCAAATTTGCTCAACTTGATTTTTTTTTTCGATTGTTAATGATTAGAATGATCATATTCATAAACTGTTAAATTTGTTTTCTTTCAAATTAGCAACCGAATAAAAAAAAACTTCAGTTTATTTTACTCATTAGAGTTGTAGGTACGTTTAGTATTTTTCCCTTCACTATTCCCAGAAATTGACGTAAATTGTACAAAAAAGCAGGCAAAATATTGTAGTAGTAAGATAAACACAAATTATACCTTAATAACTACATACATATACGAAGAAGAGAAAATTCAAGTAGTTTTTTTTTATTGTTTAAATAAAAGAAACTACAGAAGAAGCAAAAACAACAATGATCTGTCGAGTATAATTTATTAAAACGTACCACAGAAAGACAGAAAGATCGTTGACCTCCATCTGAAGAGAAAAAAAATTAAAGCACAACACACTCAAACGCATGCAAGAAAAAAAAAATAATAATAATAAATATATAGATGTAGCTAAGCTACACAATAATTTTAATGAACCTCGTCCAACCGATGGATGGACAACCACAATATTGATGGAAGCGTTTTGTTGGTGCCTTATTTTTTTGCTTACAATTTTTAATGTCATAATAATAATTATAATTGCAACAAAATGGCTCAATGGAGTTCATGCTATTGAAAAAAAAAGAAAACAGAAAAGAAAAATAATTTCGCGCGCACAAGAAGATTGATATTGTAACTCGGTTGTGGAACAAATATAAAAAAACGCGCAAAGATGTTAAGATCTAGCCGGGTTATTTTATTTTGTTTAATTTTAAGATGCATACAAAAATGCAGCACGGTTAAAGAAAGTTGAGAAAGATTTTTTCTTGGTAGTCATTAGTAATCTGTAAATTCAGTGTCAATTAATGACACAACACACCTAGGAAAACTAAACTTTATCTTTGGATTAAAAAAAAATAATGCGTTTATTCAGACATTGCAATTTTTTTCCCATATTCAGCTTTATTGTGAGTTTCGCCCGGAAAACATTTCATCTGTCCGCTCGAAATTTTAAAAGCTATTTCGAGTTTCGCCCGAACACACCTAATGCGTGTTTTGACAGCTTTAATCCTCCTGAAAAAGTGCTGCCAATAAAGGGAATTTTTCGAAGATTAACAAATTTTTCGACCGGAACTCACAGTAAGCAAAAAAAACGTGCATGACATGTCATTACCTAGCAGTTATATTTTCATTCAAATCCAAAATATCGTTTTCGAGATATGAGCAGTTTTTAAAGTGTAATTTTTAGCGACTGGGGTGGAAATCGAAGGACGCATTCATGGTTCAAAAAACACCGTTTTGCAACTGTTTAGCTCAAAACTAAGCAAAATGTATTACTATGGATTTTCTTTCAGTTACATTTTTATCATAATCGAAAATGGCGTTTTTGAGATATGAGAAGTTTTTTAAAGTACTATTATTAGGGAGGTAGATATCAAAGGACGCAGTCTTTTTAGCTAAAAACAGAGTTCAAGTTTTTCAAGTTAAGAATGACGATAGTATCTTAAAAATACGTTTTTGTTGAAATCGTTTTTACCGTTTTTGAGAAAAAGCCAATTTTCAAAATTGCCGTTGCTGAACTTTTTAGCAAAAAAACTGGGTATGCAGTCATGTTAAGCATGTCTGCATTAATTCAACTATCAATTTTGGTTCAAATCGTTAGAGCCGTTTTCGTAAAAATCTAAATTGTTTAATATTTCGTAAAATTTTTCTATGGGAAGTATGTACCGTTAATATTAGGGCTAGAATAAAAAAACGCCTCCAGCGGGAAGCCCACAAACTCTAAATACGAAGTTTGAAACAAATCCGTCCAAGCGTTTAGATTCCCCAGGGGTGGGACAGACAGACATACGGACGGAAAGAATTGCGAGACCCACTTTTTTGAGTTCCCCTATCATCGTAGTATCAGAATTGATCAAAATCTCTTCGAAATTGTGTACGAAAACAATATTTTTCTTTTACTACGTATACGAGAAAGTTAAAAATCTTATTCGTATTTGGTTAAGTGTGCTCTAGGTCAAGGACCTATGTCATATTCCAAAGGTCACCAAAATATCCACCGAAAGTTAAAAATAAAATGTCAATTTTTCGAGTGGAGTATTGTTCGGACGAAACTCACAACAAGGCTGAACATGTTCACATAAACCCATGACTTTAAATAACTCAATAGAAACAAAGATACGTCTCAGATGAGAGGCAAACGTGATTGTGACGATTGTCCCGCAATCTTCAGGAATATAGCCTTCCATTGTTTATTCACACAAAATCTAGTTCTGTTTGTTTTACAAATCTCACAACCAAATTGACAAATCAATGCCATTTGCAAAATCTATGACACTTTCCAATAGGCTCACCCTGTAGTTTCAAATAGTTTTACAGAATTTAGTACGAAAACAGAATAATGTTTGATATTTTAATATTTCCCACCCAATCTGTCAATGTCAATTAACCTTTTCGTAGAAAATTTATTGTACTAGAACGATAAGACGTGTCCACTTTTAAATTGCACTGCATTAAGATCAGTTAAAGTTGGGGTAGCTTCACGATTCGAATCGCATTTAGCCTTCCATTCTTCAGATATGTGTGTAATTTTGACGTTTGAGGGGTCGAATTTGAATGTTTTGTCAGACTTTTATAATAAAACAAATATTCTAGACAGCGCAGAAATGAGGAATTTCTAATAATTTTTTTTATAATCTTGAGTCATGTTGTGTAACTCACGTATCGAACATTTTTTTGACGAAACGCGCTATGAATTGAATGATGTAATGTGTATTTTCATTCAATTGATAGCGTTTCGTCGACAAATTGTATGATGCGAAAGTTATAGAACATGGTTGCTGTTAACTAAATATGTATACAACTTTGAACCACTATACCATGATGAAAGCCAATTTGAAGTCCAACTTAATTTTCTAAACGCAACTAGAGAGAAATATTTGTCAAATGACGTCTAAAAATTTGACATAAGAAGCAACTAAAAACAATGAAAAGTCGATACGTCTGCGGGCCCTGTAGAAGTCTGGTCTACAAATAATTCAAAAAAGTGAGAATGTCAATATTTTTTCCTTTTTTTTTCATAGTTAATATTTTTGTTAATTATTTTTTGATATATCGTTGCATTCGACGCTGGTTTTTGTTTTTTTAAAAACCGCACAAATGTTGGACGTAAAAGCAAGGGGCGTGGCAAGGATGCATGCTTAATGACACGCAACTAGATTCCAATTCCAATGTGTTCTATTGAAATCTTGGAATTCAAGAGTTTCGATAAACTCTTTCAGTTTTAGTCGTATGTTCGTTCCATGGTGGCGAGACTTATGTAATCGCGGTGGGTATATCTTGACTGTGAAGAATGCGAGGAGTAACAATAGTTCCCGCCAATTGGGGAGCAGCAACTGGCAATTTGTGGGCTTGCGAGGGGTCCCAGGTCCGTTCCTAGGATAAACACAAATTAGTTCTTAAGGTTTTTCCCACTGGGCCACCTCTCGCGAACGTCTTACAAACATCCGAGAGTATAGATGTCCTGAAAAGGCTTCTCTCAATTCAGCCGTTCGAACTCGGCATAAAATTGTAGGTCCCATCCATTGTACCAAAAATAAAAATCACACAAACGAATGATTGTGAGAAGCTAGGTAGGACTAGGGTGCCTTACGGACCTTTTACGGCCCTATTTATGTATCTCTTTTAAAATGTTTTAAAAAACTGAACTCAATAAAATTTTACTCAACAACTAAAGCTAATAAAAATCAAATGTATTATCCAAAGTACAACCCCGCCTAATCTTTTTAAAATCCCTTTGACTCCTTTTTGTGTTCGTTTATACCTTTATGGGGATAAAACAATACAAATATGTATTTTCTCCCCCCAATTCAAAGTTAGGATCAGCATACCTCGCTATTTACCCAGTTTCAATTTATTTAAATTTGAATTAAAAAAAAAAGAATCCTTAGCTGCCAGCAGCATTTTTCTGCGTTGTTCTGTAACCCAGTATGTATGCCAATTAAGTTAAAAAATGATTGTATTCCTTGTGTGTGCTAAGCTAACGAAAAACAGCTTCGTGCGCTCTACGGGCTGGTTCATTCCTCGACCTCGCCTTTGTAAATCTAACTTTCACAAGCCTTTTATTTTGATAAGCAATTAATGCATGTACAAAAATAATAGAAATATAGGTTCACGTATGTATGTAGTTGTAGGTACTCACCAAAAATGGGTCAATTCAGGTGTAATCAAAGTACATACCTATATACTTCCTTAACAAGGGAAAAGTTTTACTTTTAATGGTTTTGGGTGGGTTCTAATGGTTAACTTTTGTCCTAATACGATTTTTTTTTGTTTCTATCCTTTCAGGTACGTATTTAACCCTCAAAACAGAAATGGGATTTTGGATTACCCGTTTTAATTGTGGATATTATACTAATCGAATCATTTCGTAAGTTGTTTAATTAAATTGTTTGTACATATATGTATTTCCTTCTTCAATGTTGTATAGTTGCTGCTTCAGATTACCTTTTTGGTTTTATTAATAGGAACGACTTGTCAGATGAACAAAAAAACGAAATATTAAAATTCAATTCGGTCTATTAAAATTAGGTAACACTTTTTTTTATAAGTGTGCAGGTCCTTACACATGACAGAAATGAAACTTCTTAAAAAACATGGAGAATGGAATACAACAAAAATCATTTTTGCGAAAAATCGATAAAGCAATATTTTATTATATATCTATTTCTCTCCTCTGTATGAGACCAATTAGAAAAGAAGATTACTACGGGCATAAAGGGAATCGCCTCAACTATGTATTTCTGTATCGGATATTATCTATAATGTATAGCTCTCTTTCTTCTTCTCTCTACGTTATATCTTTCTTCTCCCTCGCCAGAATTGTTTCGATAAGCAAATATTAAAAAAATATATATTAATAGTTGACGCAAAAGGTCCAAGGAACCTTCTGCTTCTCACAACCATTCGTTTGTGTGAGTTTTTATTTTTGGGACGAATGGAAGGGACTTACATTTTATTCCGTTTCCGAACGGCTTAATTGAGAATCTTTTCAAGATAGCTATACTCTTGGAAGTTTGTCCAACGTTCGCGAGAAGTGGCGCAGTGGAAAAAACCTTAACTTTAAGTGTAATTTGGGGATTTCCGGGGATCGAACCTGGGATCCCTCGCACAGTAGTCCAGCACACTAACCACTGAACCCACTGCGGAAATAGTTTACCAATCCGTTTTTATACCCTTACCAAAAAGGCAACCAATTGGTGATCAACACCCAGGCCAATAGGTAATAGCTAGGAAGCTGACATTTTGAAACAAGTTTCCAAAAGGAAACGCGCCAATCCACAACGCTAGATCCGTAAAAGAATGTTTTTCATAAAACTTATATCGAGGTATTGAAGTGGCCGGTTCGAAATCCGGACCAAAACCCCATAGAAAATTTGCGAGGGACTCTTGCACCCTATGTTCACTTACATGGCAGACAATTCCACCGCGACAATCAGCTTAAAGTAGGTATCCAAAACACTTGGTCGTCAATCAGCCCTGATGAGCTTCAGAGCCTTTCCATGTCAATGTAAAATGTCAAACCGCCTTAAAGATGTGCTAAAAATTGAGGAGGTCCCACTTGTTATTAAAGACAAAAAAAACATCGGAAAATTTATATTTTAAAAAAATGTTAAAACCTTCACGTGTTCATAATCGAATTTTCCGTTATTTTTCATCGTTTTGGAATTTTCTGCTCCGGTTTTCTTAAGTTTTTATTTTTGAAATAAAATTACGTGTTCCATATTTAAATGTTAAATGTTAAAAAAAAGTAGCGGAGCCGCGGATAAACTAATATTAAGTTCCATAAAAAAAATGTTTAAAATGTGTTACGATATCTTATCCAATCCAACAACCTATTAAATAGTAAGCTCGTCTATTTGAAGAGTAAGTACACAAACCCAAACTTCTTCTCTGTTTGAAACCTCACACAAAATTCGAAGTCGCCTTCTTTTTATGAAAATTGATTCTGTCAGGTTAGCCAAATTGAACTTTTCTTCTTTTTTTTTAATTCAAAGTATAGTCTATGATAAAAATTTGTTTAATCTACTAATGAAAAAGCAGAGGAGGGGGAATCACCCTTCCACCTTTCTACGTAACTGCCCGGTGCTATCCTCGAATAGGAAATAAACTCTAGGAGAGGAATTTTTCTGGGAGCTTGCTAATATTGCAAGTAATTCCAATTAACCTAACCTAAGCTAACCTTTTAGTGAACATAAAAAATCTTTTAAATAAGTAAAATTCACTTGTCATCATATCTCTCTTTTAAGGATAAAACAAATTCTAGTCTCGACTTAAAACTTACTCGGCTCAACTTTTTTTTCAAATTAAAAAAAAAGCCGTGTAATTTCTATGAACCAAAAAGTTTTCCTCCGTCCTGTTAAAAACACAACCAAATCAATACTCGTACCTGCAACCATTCAAAATAGAACACATCACACACCCGTAAGGTACTCGTATTATTCATTTTTCAACTTAAACTATTCACCCAACAGCCATCAATCAAAATGTATTATCTAGACAGCTCCCTTAAGCCTATACATATAAGTTTCAGTTGTATGGAATATCTGGCCAATTTTTCGTTGCCAATAAAAAAAAATAATACAAAATCACTACAAAACGTATCATGCGATAAGGAATGACCATCCATTTAGATAAAAAAAAAAAACATTTCATAAATATTTCCAATTTAGGCACAAGTGTGTCGGTTACACATGTGGTAGTCTGTTTGAATAATGCTAACAATGCGTTGTGCGTCATTTCGTAAAAAATACTAAACTTGCAAAACAAAAAGGAAATGATAAAATATTCTTTCTGTTTCTATTATTTTCACCCAGCAGCGACCACCAGATATAAATAAAGAAACAAAATTGAAGCACAAATTGGCTTAGAAAATGGAGTAGATGGAATGTTTCACACAAATAAATATTATCGTTGTTTTGAGTAGACTCTAGAAACTTGTTAACTTTCCTATTACGTCGAAACATTAGTACCGCCAGAACTAAAATGATTCCTTTAGCTGATTCTGCTAAAACTGGAATTTCAAACTGAAGAGATTAATTCCAAATGCAGCACAATCTTTATTTATTCTATTACCTGTAGTAGTTGTAATTGACATCTTCTAAAGAATGTCAATGGGTTGAACGTCCTATGGGCATTATTGTTGTCTTGTTCACTATAGGGTCACATACAGGGCCAAATAATTTTTTTTTTAATTCTAATAAAATGGTTGGTGATGAAATCTCCGTTTCCAAAATCCCTTTTCCAAAATCCCCTTTCCAAAATCCACTGTGCTGAAATCCCTTACTCCAAAAGACCATAAGAGAAAATCCCCCCTGCAACCCTCCTGCTTGTGGTCACTGTAGAATTTGGAGAATATGCAATGTTGGGTTTATGTTGTTTGCTTGATTTTACTGCCAAAACTTACTTACTTACTTAGATGGCGCTACAGTCCGGGGTGGACCTAGGCCTCAATAAACACGCCTCTCCAGTTAGCATGATCTTTGGCTAACTGCCTCCAGTTGCGCACTCCAAGTTGGTTGAGGTCCCCTTTCACTTGTGCGCGCCACCTAAGGCGAGGTCTTCCTCTACTGCGTTGTCCCTCCGGGTTGGAATCGAAGACTCTTCGGGTCGGAGCGTTGGTGTCCATTCGCTCTACATGTCCTAGCCATCTTAGTCGACTGATACGCACTTTTCTGACTAGGTCGATGTCGCTGTACAGCTCGTAGAGTTCGGTGTTAAATCTCCTCCTCCAAAGCCCGTCAACGTAAACGGGACCGAAAACCAATTTTGCGTTCGAAGCAACCAAGGAGATCTTCATCCGCTTTTGACAACGTCCATGATTCTGCGCAATAAAGCAAGACCGGGATGTTGAGGGTCTTATATAGAGTCTCCTTGGTGTTTCTCGACTTAGCTTACGGATTGCTTGGATGATATTGGCCTTAAGTGCTTGAATCCTTTCTGGATTGTTGCCATAACATCGGTCCTTCACGGTTCACCATAAAAGAAAGTTCAAAGTGGTCAAATCGCAGCTCCGAGGCGGCCAATTGACATCGCCAAGACGGCTGATAACACGATTTGGGAATTTGGTGCGCAAAGGATCGATAGTGGCATAGGCTGTGTGGCATGGCACGCCATCTTGCATGAACCAGAAGTCGTCCAAATCCATGTTTTCAATTCCAGTAAAAAAATAATCGGTTAAAATGGCTCTGTAACGCCCATGACCATGAGTGTTGTCCACTAGCATACTAGCCTCACGAACTTTTTGTACAAACTTACCTAAAGCAGGCGCGGTGGATGCTTCATTTCGGAAAAAAACTTATTTTCAAAAAATGCACTGTTTGGGAGACCGACTCAGCACTCACTTTGGAAATAAGTTTTCAATATTTCCCAACGTTGTTCTAGCGCAAAGCGACTCATTTCGTTCCGTGGAAGTATAATACTGACTTTCTGTTAAGACTTCGAGCGGGAAACAGCTGTCAGTGTCAAAACAACCTATGATTTAAAAATAAACGACTAAATGGACAACTCTTTACTTATCATTGATTTCTAGAAAGTGCACCCACCACAAGATCAATATGGCCGGGGTTTTGCTTCTCCTCTCATCTTTAACACTTCCAAAAAGGTTAAAAGAAAACATTGCTCTGCGCTAAAAACATACAATTATTCGTATACATGTTTTTGCAAACATTTAAATTTAATTTTGAAATATTTTCCATTAAAAATACAGCCACGAACAGAAATGTATACCTTTACAGATATGTATACCTAAGGACATCTGTTGCAAAGATTTTCTAATTAAATTCTCTCTGCGAAAACTCCTTTTCAAATGCGGAACAGCAAATTCAAATTTAGATAAAATTCCATTTAGTTTCTCCTGCGTGTCTGAACTTTGATAATTAAAGAATAATAAAACGTAAATATGTGCATGTTCACCCACACCAATTAATGTGAGTTTTGTTCATAATTTTTGTATTTTTTCCCTTTACAAACTTTTTTTTTGTTTTTTGGGGGCGTATTTGTAATATATATACGATAATAGTTATTTGCGCCGTATTTTTTTTATTTATTTTTGTTATACTCCCCTCCCCAGTAATGACATGATATTTAACTTTAGGTAAAATAAATATCTCACATAAACAAACGTAAATTATACACGACGATTGTACATATAGAGACTCTTCCTGATAAGAGGATATAAAAAAAAAAAAGCATTATCCATTATACATAAAAAAAGAAAAAAAAATTATTTAAATATGATACCACTGACGTCAAAATCCACCCTCTTTTTGAATAAAGAGCACATGCTTACTTTGAAGTAGGAATGGAAATAAAAAAGCAATACTACAAGCACTCTTGTGTATTCATATACAAGACAAAAATATTCAAGGTCGCTACCATATTTTGCAACCATTAGGGGGTTGCCATAACATTGAACGCACCAAATGAGTCAGTAGTCATCGCGTTGTTATAGTATAAAAGGTATAAACATTAACAAAAAGAAAGAATGGCTCATCATACTTCATACATTACATGATAAAATGTTCAGAATTTTACTCAAATTAACAAAAAAAAAAAAAAAAATATATTAATAAATTGTATCTTTAAATATTAAAAATATTTTTTTTTTTGCTGTTCAAATAATAATTGAAAATCAAACAGACCTAATATTTATTTGACTTTTAGCAAATTGGTATCAATTGTATAACTATTGACAAAGCCATTTCTGACATTAAAATTGTCTAAAGCAAGGCGCGCACTTAAGTGGTGAGCAAGTGGCGTGGCAGTGGCAGGTGGAAAAGCTAAAGCCTATGTAAATAAATGAAGACGAAGTGAAGTGGGGCGTGGTATTTTGGTGCCACTTGTCTCGAACAAGTTTAATTTTCAAGTGGCAAGTGGATTTTTAGAGGCATATCCCTTGTAGAAGTCTATCATATTGTAGAGGCTGGTGACGAAGTGCATTTTCGGTATTGCAACTGCGTAACATTTGCTTACTCGGAAACTAAAACCATGCGAGACGACTAAGAATTGAACATTGAACGACATTTTAAGAACTGATAAAAAAAATAAACTGAACTGAACTGCACTCAACGATTCGTAATCGTCCGATAAAATTTTTTATCAGTTGTTTCTCATAATTCAGTTGCAACTTGCAACAGTCCCTCATTGTTTATAGAAAACATTGCTCTTTATTCTTGATCTTTCTTTTTAAGAGTTCAGAGACATTTAGGCAGTAACTCCGAACTGCAATGAAACGAAAAAGCGACAGATTGAAATTAAACTTTTTATGGTTCTATCTTACGGTGGTAATTGTCAATTCCAAAGAAACGGAAACAGCGACACCAGGAAACAAGTATATATGGGCCGATGATTTCAAAAGCCCATAAAGCACACCAAACAGTGAGTTTTAATGGATGTAAGGGCGTCACGACAAAGGCTCCAATCCAAATTCGGCAATTTTGCTTGTTTATATATCCATTTAACCAAAAATCGGCCTCAGCAGAGAATAAAACTTGCCCAGATGGACGTTTATGTCGACCGTAAAATGGACGTAGCGTACGATAAGCCGAATCATGGTTTTCAAAAAAGTTTGCAAAATTTGCACGCGTTGTTCTGGCTTTAATCTATTCATCGTAAAACCGCAAAATGTACTAACCACAAATCAACTTTCAACTGTCAAATTGACAATCTGTAGAAACAGTGTTGCCATTTTTAAAACCAAACCTCTAAAAAGAAAACACCATTTAGTAGAAAATAGAAATCACTCTTAAATTTTGACAATTTTTGAAAATTTTTACCAACTTTCTTGGTCTTAGCTAACTCTTATAGATCGCTTAGACTGAGACTCGGAACATGAGAAAAAAATATATATTTAAATAGATGGGGCAACAGGTCCGTATAGGCAGGCACCCTAGGCCTAGCTTCTCACAACCATTCGTTTGTGTGAGATTTTACTTTTTAGGACGAATGGAAGGGATCTACTATTTTACGACGGGTCCAAACGTCTAAGTTGAGAAGCTTTTTCATGGCATTTTCCATCTCGGATGTGTCAGACGTTTGCAAGAGGTGGTATGTCTTCAATTTCAGTAAAAAAAAATTGGTTAACATGTAACGCTCACCGTTGACCGGAACGTTGTTCCCAGCCTCATTTTCGGCGAGTTGATCAGTTAGTAAATTGGGTCTCACACTCTCGGTTACAGCAGCCACATTCTCGTCTGTGACGGAGACCATGAGTGCTGTCCACTAGCATACCAGTCTCAGGATTACTCAAACTTGCGTACAGCAGGCGCGGTGGGTGCTTCATTTCGGCCAAAACTTCTTTTAAAAAAACGCACTGTTTGGGCGACACAGCGCTCGCCTTGGAAATAAGTTTTCAATATTTCCCAACGTTTTTCTGTCAAGATTTCGATCGGGAAACAGCTGTCAGTGTCAAAATAACCTATGATTTTAAAAGAAACCACTAGATGGCCAACCCTGTACATACATTAAGCTTAGGCAAGTCCAATGTACTTATGCAGATAAACTTTTAAATTATTGACGCTGAACATAGAAAGTCTGTTGGAAGTCTATCACTTACGATCTTGTTGTAGGCTCTCCATTCCTGCGAAATATCTCACAGACCACTTAATATCTCGACCGGGGTAGAGAGTCATGAATCTCTTAAACACTGAGGACTAACTCATCCAAAGTCTCACACCACACTCCATTTTGATAAATCTATATAACAAAAATGAACTTTTTCAGCAAATTTATTTGAGCTAACATAAGTCTTGAAGTGCATACCTATACCTCTGTATAGGAAGAATTTTTCTTGACATTTTTTCGCCATAAATCAATTTATTACCATTATACAGACCACCCACCGATTTGACAGACATCCTCGACGACTATTGACATAATAAAATGCAAACCCAACGAACCGTTTAATTTGAAAATCTAAATTGAGTTTCATTTATTTAGTCAAAATCTAATTCATACCACTGAATCTCTCCCTCTAATCAACCTGACCTCGGTTGGAGGGGTTGTGTTTTTGTCTGTTTTTTTATTTTTTTGTAGTTAAGTTTAGCTTATCCCCCAAACACTGATTGCAATTGCTGGCCAATTTATCAACAAAAACTCGGACTATAAAGCATTATTTTGGATTTAATAAAACGTATACAGTACTCGTACAGTACGGACAGACATATGGATACAATCAAGGCAAATTCGAGTATACGAGTACTGTGCGTTAAACAAAGTCCCAACAAAATGACTAAGCTATTATAAAATTCGGGGCGCCTGAGAGGGTGGTATATAGTCAAGTCCATTTCGTATGTGTGTTTGTTTTTTTGCGTTCGCTCTTTCAAGTGAGTCAGTCAAGTCAGTCCGTCCAAGCCTAGTTGTCGTGCGGTATCATTTCAGCTAATTGGATCAGGGGAGAGACTATTTCTGGTTTTCATTATAAAATCTGTGTGCTGCATTACGATTTATTTGTTTAAATTTATTTGCGAAAGGACGCACACTTCAAACCGGCTGTATGTCTGATTTCAATTATAGTAGTCCAGGATAGATGGGGGGGAGGTAGGGAGGTAAAGATAATTTGCCAGCAACTACATTTGATTGAAATAATTTACCAACGCAGTGGGTATTGCTTGCAGGTTTTTTTGTTTTTGTTTAAGAGACGTTCTCAAGGCCTCTAGACATGAACTTAATTAAGAAGTAATTGCTCTAGTTGTGTATTAAATGCCAGTCAACTTGAGTTATACGTAGAAAAATTACTGAAATTTAAATGACACTTTGAAGAGCTCAATCTGATGCAGACATTAATGTAAGGATAATGCGAACAAGTTATGAGAATTGGGGAGTTTCCAGCATCGACATATGGGGATGTAGAATATAGTAAAGGGTGTTTTTTTAGAGGTATACAAATTCAATGTGAAATAAAACACTTGAAACTAATGTTAATATCTATGATGCTAGCTTTTTTTAATAGATTATTTTATGCCATTACCGTTTAAAAATATTTTCGGTCATATT
The DNA here is from genome assembly GCA_949372485.1 of Cheilosia soror. Taxonomy (NCBI): domain Eukaryota; kingdom Metazoa; phylum Arthropoda; class Insecta; order Diptera; family Syrphidae; genus Cheilosia; species Cheilosia soror. Next base: position 122,354,845 of record OX443561.1, read on the forward strand.
CGCGCCACGGCTAGTTCGAATGAAGCGCAATCGTGAAGTCCACTTTCCGACAACTTTATTGGCCGTATATCAGCAACAACACGGAGAATGTTGACTTCCAAAGCGTCCAACGTCTCTTATTTTATCGGCATAGACGATTGACTTTACACACTCCCAAAGAAAGTGATCTAAAGGTATGAGATCACAGGCTCGTGGAGGTCAGTTCACAGGTCTCTCTGCAAATGTTTCCCGCAATACATTGATGGTGTCGCGCGCCGTGTGGTGTGTTGCGCCATCTTGTTGAAACCAAAGCTATATCACGTCAATGTCATTCAACAGAGAAACGAAGAAGTCGAAAATCATCTTTGCTCTCCATTGACGGTAATAAAAAAAAAATAATAAATAGGCGGGTAGGCACCCAAGGCCTAGCTTCTCGCAACCATTCGTTTTGTGTGAGATTCTATTTTTGGGACGAATGGAAGGGACCTACAATTTTATGCCGAGTCCGAACGGCTGAATTGAGTACCTTTTTCATGACAGTCATACTCTCGGATGTTTGTCAGACGTTCGCGAGAGGTAATATTCTGTCCTGCATAAATATGGGCCGAAGATTCCAAAAGCCCATAAAGCACACCAAACAGTGAGTTTTAATGGATTTAAGGGCCCCTCAACAAAGGCTCCACTCCAAATTAGGAAATTTTGCTTGTTTATATATCCATTTAACCAAAAATCGGCCTCATCAGAGAATAAAACTTGCCCAGATGGACGTTTATGTCGACCGTAAAATGGACGTAAGTTTGGCGAGCCGAATCATGGTTTTCAAAAAAAGTTTGCACAATTTGCACGCGTTGTTCTGGCATTAATCTATTCATCGTAAAATTGCAAAACGTACTAACTACAAATCAACTTTCAACTGTCAAATTGACGATCTGTAGAAACAGTGTTGCCATTTTTAAAACCAAACCACTAAAACGAAACAAAATAGAAATCACTTCTATATTTTGACAATTTTTGAAAATTTTTGCCAACTTTCTTGGTCTTAGCTAACTCTTATAGATCACTAGGTTTTATCTGCCTTAATTTTCCGATTACATTGTCAGTATTTAAAAGTTGTGTTCTAGATTAACAAGGTTAAAATAACTATTTTTTTTGCATTTGGACAACTTGTTTAACTTCTTCTTCAACCATTTCAATGTTTAGATCAGTGGATGTAGATCAGGTCGCGCATGCGCATGTACCAAGGTGCATTAAGGTGGATATTGTTCGGTCAGCACTCAGCATCCTCCAGCCACTTCTGCAGCAGCGGCTTCAGTTTACATATATTCTTGAAGCTCAAGTTCAGCGCCTTAAATCGAGATATGGTCGTTTGTGAGATATCATTGCCGTACAGCTTGCCCACGTCGCTCTGAGTAAATCCCAACTTGATGCGGCGTTGTTTGAAGGTCTGTTTGTTCCAATTCCTCCAGGTAGGTGGTCTCATCAGGTGAGATGAGACTCCAACAGAAAACACCTACAGCAGTGTCACTTGGTTTGTCCAGTTACCTGGATCGCTAGTGAATAAAAGGTATAGCACTGGACCTAGCACACTGCCTTGTGGTACACCAGCTTTAATTTGTCTTAGTATTGATTACTCCGTCGGTCGCCTGTTTAATTCTGAAGAATCGATCTGATGTATTTGACTCCATAATTGTCGAATACTGCCTCGGCAGTTGCTTTTGTATTTTGTGGATCAATACTTTGTGCCAGACTTTATCAAAAGCTTGTGCTATGCCAAGAAATATTGTAGAGCACACATTTTTCTCTTCAAATGCTTTTTCGATTTTATCTGTGATTCTATGCACCTGAGTGGTGATTTGGGACTAGCGATTTTTTGTCAATTATTTTTTGCAGACCAGCATTTTTTCGAATAACTTGGACAACATTGGTAGTATTGATATTGGGCGATATGAAGTTACCTCGCTAGAAGGTTTGCTTGTTTTTGGTACCATTAATACCTCTGCGATTTACCACATACTTGGCACATATGTATCTTAACTTAAATGCAGCATTTATAATCTGCGCTAGTTTTTTTTTAAACCTTTTCGAGGAAATTGTTTTAAAACTTCACCCCTGATTAAATAGAAACTTCAAATTAATGTTCAAGCTCTCAATTTCTTGGAGCATAGGTACACCTTGGTGATTGGGAATGCTGTATTTACGTTGGTGCCAATGTGATTTTTAACAAACACTTCTTATTCAGCTAATTTTAATCCAGTTACAAACTGTCGGTACATTTACATACCAGGGCACCCCCTCATCAGTCATGTCATTATCATTACCATACACAACCTCTTAAATTGAATTTATACTCTTCATGTGCTTGCTGAGCGCGATGACTAACATCAGAATGTATTTCTTGTTAATATATTTTTTTTTATTTATATTTATAATCAGAATCTGTTGAAAAGCCATAGACGTTTATATGTATCCATATATATTTTAATTTTTCTGAGAAATTTCGTATTTTTCCCATTTTTTTTGTTGGCATTTGTCATCAAAAAAAAAAAGAAGAACATAGAAACACTTTCAACTGAGATATATTTTTTTATGAGTGCTCTGGATTACATTTTGACATATTCTTCATTTATTTAATTATTCATATATTAATTATATATTTAAAAAAAAAGTTTACCTTTTTTAATTTAAAATGAAAATGCCAGCTGCAGACTAAATGCTGCTCCCACGTGACATAAGTGTCAAAAATTTAACTAACGCCCTCATAGAAGGATTTTCAAATAAATCTGTAGTAACGATTTGGCAGCTTTTTTGCATGTTTTTATAGCAAATGCTCGAAGAAAAAACAATAAAAAGACCGAACTTTTGCCCTATTTCATGCAGTAGACCAAACTATGAATCTATAACATTATAATGATAAAAAAAATAAATCCACAGGGAATATATAAATTCAACCAGTCTGTCAACCAAGTAAATAATATTGTTTTTTGTTTTATTCAAATATAATATATTAGAGAAACAATTTTTCCATTGACGCTTGAAAGGATTACACGAGATCAATAAATGTACATTCAATTATTTCCTTCCTCTAAAAGGGAGGTAAAATTTTCGAAAATTCCATATTTGGGGTAAGAATAATTCAACCCGGTAAAACAAGAGTAAATGAATTGCGGGTGTTGGTCTGAAACGGGTTATAAACATTTAAAAGGGATGGCCAAACCCATTTTGTAGTATTGTACAATAAGTATGACGGAAATTTCCGAACGTTGCTTTTAATTGTAATTTTAATTGAATTCCATGCGCGCACATTGTTTTATTGCAGGGATTTAAATTGCATGACACGCACAAAATTCAAGGGACGAAGGATTGTCCATGTTCAGTTCATCCACCCAACAACGAACTGTTGGATTTTGTGCATTGCAGTTGCACGGAAATTAAAATGATGCAAGAAAAGGTATTTCTCTTGTGACAGATGAGAGTATGCTATGCGACCAATTAAATTATTAGGAAGGAAGTACGATTTCAATTTCGGGTGTAATGTAAAATTAAAAGTGCACATGCGAAGAGTTTTCGCATCGAGAAATTGATTTTCGAAAGTTGTTCTCCTTGGCAATGTTGTTTACCTGGGAATTAATTGCGATTGCTGCGTCACTAGACTTTGCTGTTGATTGACTGGGTAAATGCTGAGTTGGTGGCTGTCACCCACAGAATTGTCGAAGTACTTTCGGAAATTTTTCTTAATTCAATAAGTTACTGTTCTGAACTGAATAGAAAATTGTAATTCATTACTGTCATTATTACATCAAGCGCAACTTTTCGACAACTTTATCTAGCAACTGGGACCGTATATCAGCATTAACACTGCAAATGCTGACTTTCAAATCGTCCAACGTCTCTGCTCTATCGGCATAGACTATAGTGACTTCTCATACCCCCAAAAAAAGTAATCTAAAACTGTGAGCTCACAGGATCGTGGATGCCAGTTTAAAGGTCCAGGTTACATATTCATTTAACCAAAAATGGGCTTCATCGGAGAACAACATTTTTCGTCAATAATGAGGATCAAGCTGAATCATATTTTTTGACCATTCACCGAACCTACGACGCGTGTAAGATCTTTCCGTAAAATCTTCCACAAAGTGGATGGGCATAGCGCCAATTGCTGTGCACAATGGCGAATCGATTCATTCAAATTCTCCTCAACACTGCGCTTCACAACGGCAATAACTTCTTCTGTTCGCACTGTTTGTCGTCTTTGGGGATGCGTGTTATCCACTAAAGTGTACATGGTACAAAACGATTCATTTTATTCCAAATAACGTGCTCAGATGGACGATTATGTCGACCGTAAAATGGACGTAGCGCACGATAAGTTTGGCGAACCAAACCATGGTTTTAAAAATTAGTTCTAACAATTTACACGCGTTGCCCAATACATGTAAGTCGATTCTCCAGAGAGACAGAAGGAAAGACGCGGACTTTTTGCAAAAGTCTGGACACAGTCGTTTGGTCTGTCTGCACCCAGCACAATTACGCCACCGACACTCGTGTTCACGAGAAACCCAAGTATCAATGGATGACCTAATCACGGATACAGTCAGACCCAACGCAGGTTCAGGTCCTAAGAGAGCTTCTTCTGAACCCAGCCTGTCAAGCTCATCAGCGATCTCATTTCCCTGGGTACCAGTGTGACCTTGGACCCAAACAAGTTTGACCGTATTTAGCCTACCGACCAAGTTCAGAGAAAGCTTGAGTTCGAGCACTAACTTGGACGACGTAAGAGGGTTAGCAGTGCTTTTAGTGCAGCTTGGCTATCACTGCAAACGCATTTATGCTTCTAGCCCTCCACCTGTTTGTCACAATATAGCGCACAGCCATAAGGATAGCGAAAATCTCCGCTTGGAAGACAGACGCATGGTTACCTAAGGGGTAGTGTAGTCTAATGTTGTTGCTTTCCACGAAGACTTCAGAATCAGACCCCTGTCCGGTTTTAAAGGCATCCGTGAATACACGATGGCATTCTTTCCCTGGCTCAGAGTCTGGCCAGAGTTGACGTAATAGTTTTGTCGCAGTAAGATTTCTGGTGTCATTGCGTCAGACTGCATATAAGACCGCAGGGGTCAAAGGATAATTCTCGCAAAAGTTCTTTAAAATTCCAATGCGCGTGATACCAAAAGCCACCTATCTTCAATTGTTTATTGTTTGATTTTTACAATATTTGTATTTCTGGTTCCGTTTTAATGCCAATCAGAAGAAGGAAAACATTTTTTTTATTTAATGTATCGTTTGTCAAAATCTATTGGGATTTTTGAACCAAATATAGACTCATAAACTCAGACTCATTTCGAAAAATGTAAGTTATACCAACTCAACTTAGAATATATACTTTAGAGCATGGAATATTTTATATTCTCCTCTATGGAATTAAGAGGAAGTCGCCTGCTATCCGAATGTGTTATTTTAAGACGTTCAAAATACTCGTTTTTAGTATGTACCTACATTATAAGGCTCATCAATTTTGAAGATGCTCAAGGGCTGTCCAGAATTCAATTAGACAAATCACTTTTTTTTTTTTTAACGGGATGTGTGGTTTTGCTGTATAAACTCAGCTCATCTAAAGGCAAAAAAAAAAAGTATTATTAATGAACCAACTTTTAAAATGTTAGAAGGTGCGGATAGCTTCAAAAAAATTTAAAATATTTTATTGTACAACAATATCATTTTTGATTTAAGATTGTTCGTTTTCAAATGTAATCTCAAAATTACTCGGAAACGCATATTTTTAACAAGCAGAATGGAGTGTCTTAGGGACTGTTGACGGTTCGTGGTCGGCTTGAAGTAAGTACACACTCATATTGGCCGATAGTGTAATTTTCTTCACGTTTCTCCAAAGAAGTGCCATCCAAAAGACAAGCATTGACCTCTTCAGTGGGTAATGATTTTGGAATGACTTGCAAAGTTTGACGAACCTCACACCTGCTGTCTGTGAGGGGCAAGCATGTGCCTTAAATTTGTTTTATGTAGCTATACCTAATGTATAATTTTGGGATCCGTTTAGAAGATAATAGCAATTCTTCAACCACAACTATGTTTTCAATCGGAATAGAAATTATTAATTTAGTAAAAAATATTTGTTCAAGTATGTTTTGAAGGTATTAATGAGTTTGTCTTAGGTTATCAGTGATTAACCTATTTCGTTGGGTTTTTGGAACTTACGTTTAGTTTGGAAATGACAGCTTAATGACTGATGTGAAACCGTTCAATATTTAAGAACAAATTCTCACTTTTACGACAGCGGTCTTCAAAAGCTACACCCAAACATCTGCAAAATAGACCAAGAAGGCACAAATAATATGTAAATGAAATAAATATACGTATATTTATTTTAATTTAGAAAAACATGACATAATGACCCATTTGCTATTCCAAAATAAAACATCAATCATAACTTGTATTTCTTCCTGAAAGTTTATTACTCAAAATATGCCCTCAACGTGCGTTCAAGTTCACGCACAATGAACAACATTACGCAATTATGGCCATCACCATTATTATGTCTCTTCAAAATTCAGCTTTTTTTTGCTGAGTGCTTTATTTTTTTTTCTACGTAGGTAATACACGAAACCATTCATAATATTTTTTTTTTCCACTCATCCAATGTCAGAGTGTAGGTATGTGTTGTTTTTTTATATCTGTTGCAAAGAGAGGACAATTTGTATTTGAAAGACCAAATTCGATTAGAAAATCAATCGGCAGAGGAAGGCGAACGCATTCCAAACATATTGGGCTGGAATAATTTCAAGGTTAAAACTACATATATTTTTAAAGCAGAAAGGCAAGAGATATATGTATACCTATTCGATTTGATCGTTTTAACATTTAACGTGCTGTCAAAATGTGTTCAAATACGGATATATACTCATGCAGGTCATAGGCAGTTTTTGTGCTTAAATATAACCTTGAGAAGCTTGCTCTTTTTTAGACACAGTGTGGTTGGGCTCTAAACAAACAATATTGTTGTTTACTTTTTTTTTATTTATTTAAGCAAAACAATTGCATAAACAATTTATAATTTACATAATTTGACGACTTGCTGGTGTAAATATTGACGAAATTGTTGTCTTCTCTTGTATTGGATTAATGCAATTAATTATGACGCAAGTGGTTATCGTTATATTTACAGAGCTTTTGTTATGGAGGATGATGATTCATGTAGAAATATAATAAAAAATATAATACAAATTGTTTAGGCTGTTTTTAGTAAAAGATGGGTTTAAATATTGATTGATTTTATTGGGATTGACAATCCATACGTTTTCTAGGGTTTTTTTTGTAGATAAATCTATTATTATAGGCTATGTGGGTAAGGTAGTGCGCATTTTAAAAGGATTTAATTATGGTTTAAAGTGTTTTCTCTTTATGCCTTTAAGAAATGAAATCTACAAAGTAGATTATTATGTATAAGGTATAACGAATATTGAGAGATTTCAATTGATTTTGTATGCATTTGTGGTAATCCACAAATTTTGGCCGTTTCAAAAATGCACAATTCTTCTTTAGTGTTTTATAAATATTGTTGCAATACTGTTTGTCCTCAAAAACAAACCCAATTAATACTGACACAAAACATCTTTGACAATTTTCAACTTCAGCTAAGTTGTAATGAATTCCTTGTCAATCGATTGACAAAAGTCTTTTTAACTGCCAGCTTGCAACATTTTATGTGTGAGTTATAATAGGTATACTAACAAAGTATTCAACAACGTACTGTGCAAGTGTCAAATTTGTGCTTAAAAGCATTGCGATACAATGTGCTTCAGAGAGATATGTTTCCAATACAAATCGAACCAATGCCAACTCAAAAACTTGATTCAGAGCCAGAAACGTGATTTCAGGACTAGGTTAGGGTAGACTAAATGACTTTAGCATTTATCTACAGTCTACACTATATTTTTGACGTACTAAAACTTGAAAAAAATTATCACAGAAAAACAGTTTTTAGCAAGAACTACAATACATATGGGTTCAAAATATAAATAAAACACTGCTAAAAGTGAAAATTACAGTACTAGATCAAATGAAAAAATGTATAGGATTTTACAATTTCGATAGATTTGGCATCACTGAACAAATTAACGACTAGACACATGTTCCGACAGTGAAACTGAATAATAGCTGAGGAATAAAGTTAAAGCTGCAAAATTGTTGGGACTTCCAATTGTGGCAATTATAAGATTACCAAAGCCACAAGCGCAAAGTGACAAAACAGTAGTTTATAATTTTGTGTCACTAAAAAAGGCAGAAATTCGGTGAATCTAGTAACCCTGGCCCCTGGGTCGCTCAAAGATGCGTAGACTTGGGCTTTTCTACTCATCTATCACTTGGAAACAGCTAGACCGATTTGACTCAATTTTTTTATAAAGTTAGTAATAGTCCTAATAAGAAAGTTACTTACTTACTTACTTTAAAATTGGGGTCGCTTACAGTCCATTGTGGACCACGGCCTTAACCAACAAGCCCCTCCAGCCAGCTCGGTCCCTAGATAGCTGCCTCTAGTTACGCACAAAAAGTTGGTTGAGGTCGCCCTCCAATTGTGCGCGTCACCTAAGGCTGGGTCTTCCTTTGCTACGTTGTCCCTCAGAGGTGGACTCGAAGACTTTTCGGGCTAGTGTGTTGCAGTCCATACGCTGCACGTGCCCCAGCCATCTAGCCGTTGTATCTTCAGCTTTTTAACCAGGTCAACGTCCCTGTATATCCCATAAAGCTCGTCGTTAAATCTTCTCCTCCACATTCCATCGACCGAAGAATCTTTCTCTCAAAACATACCAGGCAGTTTTCATCCGATTTCGACAGAGTCCATGCTTCTGCACCATACAGCAGGACTGGGATGATTAGGGTATAATATCTCCTTGGTTCTATGAGAGAGGGCTTTACTTCTTAAATGCCTTCTTAGCCCGAAAAAACAACGATTGGCAAGAGTGATTCTTTATTTGATTTCTGCGCTGATGTCATTTTTCGAGGTGATAGTGGAGCTCAGGTAAACAAAGTCTTTAACTACTTCGAAGTTGTATCCGTCCATCGTGACGTTTTGTTCGAGTCTCCGAATGCTGAGACTCCTTTCTCGTTGACAGCAGATACTTCGATTTGTCCCGTTTTTATACTTGCAATTGCGCCACTGACAGCTCGTAACGTCAATATCATCAGCATATGCATTGTAAGCAGTTGAACAGACTTCTGAAAAACTGTACCTCTGATGTTGGCTTGTGAGTTTCGTACAATTGCTTTAAGATGTTAAAAAAGTTACACGACAGCACATCGCCTTGTCTCAAACCCTTTTCGACATCAAAGGGTTCGGTGATGTTTTTATCGATTTTGACGGAGCAGCGAGATTTCTCCACCGTCATCCTGCACAGACAAACGAGTTGGTCGATGGTAGACTTTCCTGGCCTAAGTCAATAAGAAAGTTACGAAAAGAAAACTTGGAAAAGTTTCCCGGGTAAGCAGAAAAATGGGCTTAGCACCTTCCAAAAAATCTTATATTTTGAAAACCACCAAACCGATTGAGCTCAAATTTTCAAACGTAAATCGAAAATATAATACCGAAAATTTTTTTAACCCATAATATCTGTCAGTGTCAAAATAAATTGAGTCGATTTTTCAATATCTTTCAACGCTTTGATAAATATCACATTTGTATTTGAAAAACGTTTGTGGGGATCAAACTGTCTAAACAAGCAGGTATGTAGTTCGATAACATTTTTTTGACAGCTGGCCAAAGGAAATGTTTGTGTCAAAAATCTGGTCATATGTCTGCTGAACAATATTTGACTGACATTTTTCTGAATTCTATGCAGTTTTCGTTTGAACTTGACTTTTGTTGGTCTGTGTTTTAAGTTAGACAATCTTTTCGTTCGTTTACCTTAAACAAATAATAATAAATAAAAATGTTTCTTGATCATTATTTTTATCATCATTTTCCATTCCACAACTGTAACAAAATTCAGTACAGAATTCTGAACATAGTAAAAACGTACGAGTTTAGGTAGTAGGAACTCGCAAAACTAAGTTTTATTACAATTTTTGTTTTTCAATAGGAATGTAGTAGTAGAATAGTGTAACTACTTGCCCATCTATTACAGTCTTGTTTAGTAGCTCCAGCTCAAACTTAAACTCTACTTAACGCAGTATTTTTCGACAACTCGTTAAACTAAAACAACTGTCATTTTCTTTTCATTACAGGTACGTGTGCTTTTTGGATTACAAATGCGTAATAATAGTGCATAAACAAAAATAATGATGTAAGTTAAATGATCTTTTTTTTTTTTTTATTAAATGTGTGGGTTTCCAAATAATAATAAACAAAACTGTATATAAAGCTACATTCTCACTATCTGAAATAAAAAAAAATTTATATTTTCTGGGTTTATTCTGTAACAACTACTACATCAGCAATTTGGTATCAATATGTTATCAAAAAAAAAAAATCAACAACTATATTAACTAGTTACATTTTTTGAACATTTTACGACGACCATTGATGCACAATCATCAGCTAAACACTTGAATACTTTCAGTTGAATATTATTAACTCTTCTGTTTTTGTTTTTGTTATCTTATCTTGTTTTTGTATGGCTGTGAAGATATTATTTTGTTTTTCGAAATAACGAGGCAGAGTAGGGGGAATGAATTTACGACTTTTTTCGAGGTTGCTCTTATCCTGAAACTTTTTTCGAAATCATACATTAAAAGTGGTTTTAACTGACATATGAATTCAAAGTTTGACAACCAATGTCCACATACAGTCGGCATTATGAAGATATTGAACAAATTTATATACTATATGACAATTCTCAGATTGACAGCTGCTTTTGTTCTTGATAGACATTAGTTGTGGCATATAAGCAGTGACATTTCTCACATTTTGGTAAACGTCAGTTTAGTGATTATATAAAAGTGACTCGAAGTACAAATATGTAGAAACTCGCATTTTTGTTTGAATTCAATGTTTTTTATTTAACAAATTTTTAGTACATATTTTTCTCGCTAATGACCCTATATATTTTTATTTATTATAAATTTATTTGTTTTAGAACATTAGGCTTAACAGAAATGGTTTATAATTTTTTTTTTTTAGTTTCGGTGTTGTCTAAAAATCTTTAATCCAAGTGATGAGTTTTGTTCACATTTAATCCCGTAGGGATTTCGAAATTTTCTTATACTCAAGTTGCATTCGTGTAGCATTCGAAAATAAAAATGAATCATTTTATTGAAAAACAATTCATAGGAAAACTGACTTCGAAATTGGACTCCAAATGTCACCATCATTCTAGCACGAATGGTTTCTGTAATGAAGATTAAGTAAAGACAAGTCTACACAAATGGACTACCAACAATAAATCTAAAGTCTCCGCCAGCTATAATTAGTCAGATAAATTCCTTCTCTGTCTTTCCTTCATTTTTTTTAAGTACATTTTTCGAACTATTCATGGCTTTACATGGTTGTAATCCCCAAACCGATGATGATGATGAAAACTTTTTTCCGGTCGATAGAGAGCAACTTTACAAATTTTCAGTTTTCTTTTCTTATCGCAAATTGCAATTCTCCACGCTATTCTCCTGCCACCTCCTCCTTCATCCGTCACTTGCGCAATTCCCATGATGGTGCTGACTGCTGCTGCTGATGCTTTTGTTCCTCCCAAACCGCTGCTTCAGCTCTCAATCGTCATCTGTACAGCACTTCTGCTGGTACAGCTGTCGGAATGACACTCCAAACTGACATTTCACAAAGTATAAAATTTTAACCAACACCACGACCACCATTTCTTGTGCTAAGTTCTTCAAACTTTTCATGCGTTACTGTCTCGGAATTTTTGCTTTTCTTTCGCTTTGTAGAACTTTTTCTTTTTTCTTTTTTGGGTATTCCATTGCGGCACGATGACAGATAGCACATGATGAAAGTTGAACCTTGTTCTTATCAACAGAGAGGGCTCCTTGTGTTCTGTGTTTGGTGTATGTGCTGCCTCTGTGCGACAACGACTAGTACATTATGTAGATTTCTATACTTCCATCCTTGTTCGCAGTTTCTTATCTAGCCAGCAATTTATTGCAGATACTCACCAAACATTGGGTTCATTATACAGATATGTATGTATATTCTTTTTTGTTTTTGTGTATAAGAAGAGTCTTGCCTTGCCGTCTTTCGTTTATCCTTCCCCTTTTGCACTGGGTATTTTTGCTGATTAACTGTTTTGAATGCTTAGATTGTATTACACTTATCCGCAAAGAAACGAAACTGGCGATGAGGGTGAGACTAAAATGAGAAGAAATATTGGAATGGGAAGACTCAGACCGAACGTTCTTTGAATCATTTAAGGAGATTGTTGCCAAATTTCACAAAAAAAAAATGTATATCTAACAGAAGAAACAAAAAGAGGTATAGAGGAATCTCTTTTAATGGTTTCAGTGGAATATGGAATAATCTTCTTTTTTTTGACAGTCTAGTAAAAAAGTTGCTAAGGTTTTAAGTTTATGTATTTTATATAGTGGTAGGAGAGAAAATACGAATTTCTTTTGAATTAAGCTTAGTACGCTGCTCGAGCTAAATTTTAGCTCCCATACAAAATTCTCTCCAAAAATTAGCTGAGCTAAATTTAAGCGAATCCGTTTAGATGATTCAGCTAAAAAATCAAATTTTCTTTTCAGACTGTACTGCATGTATCTGTCACAATTTAGCGCACCCGTGTAATGGTTCGGCACATTTTTTCAAGCTAAATTTTGAAAGATCGTTGGTTTTTTTTTCTGTTTTGTTTTTGTGTTTTAAATAAGGATAAGGTTTTTCAATGAATACCTCCTGATAAATTTAAGATCAAGCAATAGCAGACAAGTAAAAAAGAAAGTGTAACGGAAATATAACAGTTTTTCGCGTCGATTAATTTTTGAAATAAGTTATTATCAACAAACAGCTGTTTGCTGTGACACTTATATCCACAGCGCAATCTATGTCAAAATTTAGCTCGATCAGCGTACTAAGCTTAACGAATGAATGCACCACGGACTTTATCACAATACTTCGCTTAATTTTAAGCTTGTTTGACGTTTCGTATAGAACACAAGGAACAAATTGAAAATTTCATAATTTCTGTACTTTTTTGTCATTCTTCCTCGCGCAAAAGAAACCCTTCTCTAGTTCTTCCAAATCTAATACATATTTAAGAAAAGTACGGGAACAGACCTATCTTTGAATATTTACGTTATTTATTGTCCATAAAATATTGACAAAATTGTTATTTGTGACTTTAGTCTCATAATAAAAATTATCATCAAAAACAACCTGTCAGAAAATTGTTTACAATACTTGTCGGTCATGACAGTTTTTTATTGTATGATCCAAAAATTTGACAACAAAATGGTCGAAATTTGTTTAGAACAAAAAGTTGACAACCGTCAAAATGTCACATTATTAATCGTCAACCTGTCAATTTTTATAGAATAGCGCACTATTCCTAACGCAGGATTGACGTAGTGAACCTAAGTATACATAAATTAGCACGTTACTTTTGGCGGACACTGTTATCCCATACCGCACAGACATTCTATAGAAATGAAGGACATTGATGATGATGAGTTAAATTTCAGTGCAATTTATTTTTACCGAAAAAAAAGGAAGAAACGAACACAGATCCATAGATATATATAAATTCTATACATATAAGCGAGAGATTTTATTTATATAGCTTCCTTTACGTTGGCTGTCTCCTCCTTTTCTTATTCCCTTAATCGGTCGTCCTTTTTGCGTGATATGAAATATGTCAATTAAATGTAAAAATCAACTCCTCTCTACTTGTCACTGGTATAGTGGTTTATGTACGAGTGTGTGTTGTAAATTAATCTTTTTCCAGCGTTGAGGCTCATTTTTTGCCGTCTTTATAAAGGGAATCGTGGATAATGATGATGGGTTTATGGTTTCCCGAAAGAGATTTTTTTTATTAATTAATGTCATGTTGTCCCAGGGAGAATATTGTTTTAATTTTGTAGTTAAAATAGGAATATTTTATTTTTATCTTCTCTTTTTTAATTTTACTGCATCAGTAAAACCACCAAACTTTGACTAATTTTCAAAAAAATGTAATAAACTGTTAAAAGCATTGAGCGTTATTAACTTGTAGGTTTAAATACGGGAATGGGAAAGATGCTATTTTATTTTTAAAGTTAAAAATGGCTCAGCAAATCGTTGTGAATACTTTATTTAGGTAACTTTTTGCTTTTTGAATTGACATTTTCGACCTGAATATGTATACCTTTTGGTTGTCAAATTGAACAAAAACGTTGAATAATGGCTGTACCAAACAGGCTAGACACATTAGTTGTGTTCAAAATGGCGCCGTCAATATTGATCAAAATTGATCTTCTGCCTGATACATACATACATTTTTGGAAGTAATATTAGCCATCAAGTCGAATTTTCGAACTCAATTAATTCGTTCTTGTGAATTGGCAACAATCACTCACTAAATTGACTCACCTTGGAATGTTTGTAGAACTTACACAACTAATTGCATAAAAGACTCAGAGAATTACCGCTATAAATGACATATCTTCCGACACTAAACAGCTGGTCATTAAAGTCATCATCGACTAAATTAACTCAGTCTGGACTTCAATGTTTGTTGTAATTATTGTTGCATCTCGAAACTTGTTGCCCACTTAAAAACTATTAATTATGGACTAGTCTTAAGTGGGTGCGTTCAGCAGAGAAAACAAACCGGTCCTCTATTACATTTTGTAGTTATGATTAAAGCTTTCTTTACAACACAGGTGCACTGATGAAAAACTAGTAAGTTACTGCCGTAATCCTAAGCGAACTATAATTGTTATTCAAATAGATTTCGTTTAAGAGCTAAATGTCGTATGTATCTTGTACCACAAATCTCTTGTCTAAATTTGAGATTATTAATATCCATAACATATATTCCTTGAAATTACAATATTCCAAGGGGTATTTGACTACAGTTAAATCACTTTATATACGCCAGAACAAAAGAACCTAATTCTATTCATCCTCAATGCAGCATGCTCATTTGGAATATATTACTCTTTATGTATACGTAAACCCACATCTCTTTTCATTCATTTAACCATTTGTAGCTAAGAACAAAAAAAAAACGCTATCTTTTCATAAAATCTGAGGTTTTTCCATTTGTTCGTTGATTTTGTGAAACTTTTGAATTTAATATTCGGTAATGTGGGTGTGGTGGCTTTTGAAAATAAGATTAAAAACAAACATGCAGCAACCATCCTTCAGAAAGACAGAAATGAAATCTATAATTTAAATTGCCTACAATAGAAACGTGTTCTGTTGGATTTTTTTTACCAATTTATAAACAACATTCCTGTTGCATCAGCTATAGAAATCTACAGAAATTTCACTTAACAACAATAGATAATAGTATCTCCCCTTTTTTGTTACGTGACGTAATGATGGGCAATTATTTTTTCTAATGAAATTGTTGCCTGAGCGTAATTAATCAGATGCAGGTGTTGTTTACGGACAGTCGAACGTGCAAATCGATCCTCGATGTTGGTTATGCAGTTATGAAGGAGATATTCATTCACGAAATGTTGGAATTAAAAACCAATAGCTCCTTCACTGGTATGGCAACAAAACTCAGCATATGATTTAAAATTGACAGATTAAAGCTGATTTTGATTCCGTTTCATTCCCTCTGTGACTCTTAGCGATCTGTCAAAGCACTAAAAGCACGAAACACCATGGAATTGAAACATTTCCTTTCGGGAAAAAGGTGTTCGTAAGATGGTAATAAACTTTTCATCGTTTAACATCTGTCAGAAAATAATTATTTTTATTGGAACTATGCAATATTGTTTGGTCCACGTTTCTGGAATGGATGGCATTGTGTTTTTTGCAAGAATATTAAAAACACGAAACAGCAAAACTGGAACATTTAAGGACCATTCACATGAAAACGAACAAACGAATTAATGAAAATTGATGAAACAAATCAGTTTGATGCACTTCTGAACAGAAAATTTCAACTTTTACTATTCCGAGAGTAAGATAATTAATTATCCCATTAAAATGTATTAAGAAAAAAACTTTCACAACGAAATTTTGAATTTCAAACTTTTTGTCGCGAACGAAAACACCCTTGGCGCAAATTGTCAAAGTTTATTCGCAATCCACATCATTTAATTTGCGCTCCACAAACTAGCGTTCAAACTTAACCTCAAATTAGAAATTGCTGGTAGAGACTGACGGTTGAAATTCGCGAACTGGCGCGATCATGAAAAGTGTTCATGTGAACGGACTGTCAAAACTAGCGAATATACATTTCTTCGTAAGTAGTTAGTTGCTTGCATGTGAATAGTCCTTTAACCTCAGCATTTCATAGGAATTCAGTGGAACATTTTGTAGAATTGACTAAGAAGTTTAACAGAAAAAGTTTTTTTTATTTTTAGAAAATAATTTTTCTAGAAAATTTTGCGATCATGTAATTGCTTAATTTGCCTCGGTTCCGTTTTCTTTGACAGCATTTTGAAAGAGATAATTTAACGACAAACTAAAACTAGCTGCACAGCGACATCTACCTAGTCACCAATCTGCATATTTCAGCTCGCTAAAGGCTGCTCTGCAAGCAAACTTTTACATTCTGATCAATGTATATTGTCAACGAAGAAGAGGTGGTTATTGGTTAAGGTGGCGACCGCCATTAGAAACAGACCTTACCCAAAATTGAGGGTGCAACTAAAGGCAGTTAGAAGAAAAGGGCGTTTAGGCAAATAGAAATCATCATCGAGACTAAATGACTAAATGCAGATGTGTACCTTAAAATTTCTGTCATTGTGTGCATTTGAATGTACTGTACACTTTTCACACTTCTCCAGTGCGCTGCAATAAATGTCGTTTGTGAAACAGCTTCTTAGAGGTCATTGTGTTCAGCAGCTCTAATGAAAGCACGTGAGGTCTATTAATCTAAATTTATGAATTTTATTTATGAACCTTTCGAATGACTAATTTACTATGCAACTTCCGTGGCTTATAAAAGTAGTCTTTACATTAAGGTTGGTTGCCGAAATCAGATTTTGACAAAAATACTGGTCAAGGTTGTGACAGAAAGTTGTTTAACCTCAATCGGTTCCGCAAAGTAAGTTTAAAGTCATTGGCGTTTCTTAAGTTACGCCTCTCTGATCATAAGAGACAGGCCCCTTTCTTGTGTTTATAAGCTTTACATTCTTACTCGAAGCTAGGACTTTCTAAACCGACTCCAGCTCAGTTAAGTGTAGGTAGGTACTTTTTATCGGTGCATTTGGTCCAAAGTCGATTTCCGACTTCTTAAATTAGAAATCATTTTGAAAATTCCAATTCCTAATGACCAACCACAAGACCATAATTTCCTAAGCTAATAACATACATGTCAGTCTGATTAAAGTTTAGAAAAAGGAAAAACTATACAAAAATAACAATTTCACACCGAAATGCAACAATGGCTCCCGTATGCATTCAAGCGTAAGAGGAAATTAAATTGATTTGCATGAGAGATTATAGAAGCTATTACTGCTGTGCTTCTATTGTCCAATAATTATAATAATTATAATTGCTTAGAGCATATATATACACGAGTGTGACTGACAAGTGTGTGCGGGCTTATTGTGTCAACCGCAACAGCTTTAACCCTATACTTCAACACCACCAACACTCGTCATCCATTAAGTGTTAAATTTTAGCAGAAGGTTTTAACAATGCTAATGCCAAACAATAGTTTATAATTGCGCGCCATTATGACCGTTTTGTAGTTCTACATATTGTCAAAATGACGGCAAAAAACCACAATCACTACTTACCAGTAAGAGAAAGAGAGAGATATGAGTTGTTGGTATAGCCGCTTCCGGAAGTCCAAGCCTCTATATCTACATATATGTAGACCAATAGGAAAGCATACAGAAAGCGCACGTTATGTTATGTAGAAATGCTTGTAAGGTATACACTCGGAATTTGAACTTTGAACAGAGTGTGTTTAAACCGCAGCGCAGCAGCCATTAGTGCCAAAACCATTATCATGACATGACCATTCAACAACTACAGCTAGAAGTCAGTCAACTAAATAATAATAATTTGACAATTTTAATGACGTTATGATGATGACCTTTGTTTTCATAGATTTTTTGTTTAATTCATAAGGTAGGTACTACGGTTGGAAATTAGTTATGTAATTTTGTGTAGTTTATTTTTTGTTTGTAGGCAATAACCTTTAAACTTGGAGGCAGTTAAAAATACACGAGCTTAAAAAAATGAGAAGGTATTCTCTATTGAAGAGTTTTGGCTACTTTGGGTTGATGTTAATTGTGGGAGGTTTAATTGTTGGAACGAATAGGAGGGACATAGAACTTTTTATCGAATCCGAAGAAGCTTTTTTAGGACGATAAGGTATACTCTTGGATGTTTTGTAAGACATTCACGTGAGTGGAAATATAGTTAAATTCGCTTTTATTTCGTTTTCATAAATTGAAATAAATCCATTTGAAACTGCAAATTTTTCGTTGAATCAAACATAAACACTAGCTCGTTTGGTTCACGGTGGAGAGAAGCAAAAACACTCAAATGTCATCGAGGCATTCGTGTGATTTTGTTTCAGTGCTAAGTGCGCCATCTGTTAGAGAAGATGCGAAATAATTTAAATAAGTCGTTATTTTGTACAGTTTCAATGTTTCTACAATGGATGGCACTGTGTTCTGTGTAGAAAATATCAATGGCGCGCAGAGGTTTCATATTTTCGCCGCACTAAACCAAAAGGGGTAGTGCTTATGTTTGGTTAATTTTTCCTCGCAGGTTTGTGGGAAACTGACATTTCACTAGCAATCCATGTATAGTATGTCAGTGCTTTAAACTGTTCCCAACAGACAGTTGTAAATATAAAGTTATTAACATCTCAATGTTCGTAACATAATTTTATAGACATTTTAAAGGTGACTATAATGACAGCTTTAAAAAAAAAAGCGAAACCATATTTTCCAACAAAAATTTACTTCAAATGAACAATATCAAAAATGCTCTTAACGCATTTAGGAACGTCGTCATTGAAAAATGTGAATTTTGAAAGGTCAGAGCCGAAAAAAAAACTTTCTGGAAAATGATTTGTTATAATCTTTGGAAGATAAGATATTATGATCTCTTCGATCATAATAGTGATCAATTTTAACGACTCTGCTGCACCTTGCGAATGAAATTGTCTTGACAGAATGAATAGATAAATAAATTTCTGACAGAATGTGTTGTGTGTGAAGATGACATGTAAGCGACAAACGTATTTGCTTATATTTATTTATTTATTCACCTGAAGAATTTTTAATTTGTCTGACGGTATTCAAATTGTTTACGCCAGAGACGTTCCCAATCCCATACAGCTTCTACATTTCTACATGCGTCAAATTCCAGATATTGTTTGTGCCCGACAGGTCATCTGATGCTCTATAAAAGAATATTCACAATTCTCTACAAACAATAGCTCTAACACAATAATTATACTACAAATATTTTGTTTGTGTCAAGTACGTCAACGTTATTTTCATTCTGCGTCATCTTCAAATTTGAAAGCTACATTTTTCTGACAGATCGATTGACTGTGATTTTTCTTCCATGGCGTTAGTGTATTATGTCAGAATTCCTTATCTCTAATATCTCTCCCAATTTTGTGCATCAATAAATTAAAGAGCAAAATTCACTTCTTTTCCTTTCCTCTTTTTTTTTTCTTCACCTCTTAAATGGTGATATTATTCTGCAAGAATAAAGAAACTATACCTTTATGCAAACATATTTATTTTTATTATTTCTTTAATGCAACGGGGGGTTCAGCCTACTAGACGAACAATACCACGCAAATTGAATACAGGCGACGAAATAGAAAAAAAATGAAGAATGCTTTGGCTAAATTGCACTCACCCATTGCATTATAATGCAAATTAGGTGCACATTGCGAGGCGCAAATGAACTTTTGTGCGGCCACAAAACCAATCAGTTTTCCCTGCACACCCCCGGCCGGCATCCTGAAACACCGCCTTTTGGCATTCATTGGATTTCATCAGTACCGTCATCGCTGCACTAGTCGTGCGACGAAGCAGCGTGTTATAAGAAATGCAATTCATTAAATTTACAAATGGGTGTTTTTTGTATACCCCTTTGGATGCAGGTAGTGGCGGAGAGTGATATTCATAAGTAGGGTTGGACGGTTTTTTTTTTTTTACCTTTTAAATTGGCATAGATAAACTTGATTTGAAATGCATTACAAATTTAAAACTTTTACAGAATATTTTGCATAGTTTAAATGTGATCTAGTACTTTTATAACAGTTCGAGGAAGATTATGCTCTTAATGAAAGAAATTCATAAGAATGCTAATCAGTTAAATTGTTTACTAATATTATTATATATCGTAGAAAGTGACGTCTCTTGCTTAAATTATGTAGAGAGTTATAGACGTTTTGATTTTCAATCAGACTACCAAAAATTAAAACTGAATGGAGCCTTTTCGTACACAAAAAGTGCTGCCAAATCGTCGAAAACTGATAAAATTCACAGAAAAGTTTTCCTGACACAAAGATATGTCCATCTTGAACTAAAACATATTTAGACGAGAAATGTTAAGAATTCTATCGCTATTAATGCCTGATAACAATCAATAAAACATACACAGGGCTAGAGTGTACATCAGTAATTGTCCGAAATACATTTTCATTGCCTATATGTGTTTCTATTTGTGATATTTTTCTCATCGCCTGTTTCCCTGTAAAATAAAGAGACACAGTTCAGGCCAAAAGGTCTAAAGATAAATTAAAGATGCACGAAATTGCTTAACTGTAGGGATGATGATGGGGAAATCCCACAGCGTCTGCTTTCATTTGTATCTGTAATGGTTTTTTTTCCCCTGACTTTTGATCTACAGTATAGTTTTGTCTTTCATGAAATAAAAAATAAAAAAAAAATCCGTCGCCATAGAGGACAGTGCATTATAACAGCTTTACCTCAACCAAGCGCAAGTCATGTAGTCTTTTGTGCAGCAATTTGGCAATTACCAACAAACGATGGAAATAGAAATAACTTCTCTTTCAATTGACAGAGAAGGACAAAGACAGAGCATTTTGGCAGATAAATGTACAATTGCATAAAAGCACAGTGGAGCATAGGTTTAGGGATAGGACGTGTTATTTATTTGTTCAATTGGTAACCACGTCGGTGGACTGTTTAATTTTGTCAAAAAGAAAACATTTACGAAGGAGACGTATACAAGAGGCTGCTCATAAGTTCACAAGAAGAAGCAATTGAGTAGGGATGCATTGAAGAATACATAAAGCAAACGAATACATTTTTGGAATTACATTTCAATCACATTGACAAATTTGCCTATCATTTTTGCCTGTATACATTTATATTACGTTTAGTTGATGTTTGTCGTAGGTATTTTGTTTAGGATTGCTGTACCTATCCTTTATACGTTGACAGTTGTTGACAATTTGTGTCCATTCAAAAATGCGTGAATGACATTTCATATATACGTACAAGTATTTTCCAACTTTCGAGTATTGTGTAAATTTGTTCGGTATTCTGAGAATTTACATTATTCGTTATTCGAAACGGTCCAACAATAGAAATATGCAAACGAATGGTTGTGAGGACCTATTATAGACACATCCACCTATTTTGCAAACTTCATATATTTTCATGTTTTTTTTTTTTTTTTTTTTTTGATGCAGTAAAGTATATGTAGGTACTCTGTAATTTTTTTTTCCTGTTCTGTTCATTTTTCTGTCATCAGTTAAACGACAACGACAAATCGCATCGATTTGCTAGTTTTTTTTTAAAGATTTTATTTACTTTCGAATGTATCTAATTTCTGCTGCTCAGATTTAGACATCATGTATTTGCAAACTTCCAACTCGTAAAGTAAAGTTTACAAATCGTTTTCCAATCGAAGAGTTTATTAAAGCTTCAACGTGTCTTATTTCTGTCGGAAAATCGTCCAAATGCGAATTCCTTCTCATTGCGAGAGCACTCTGCTTACGTACCTTAGTAAATGTTTTTCATGATTCATCAAACAGGGCGCAGTAGCGCGGTGGTTAGTGTGCTGGATCCCAGGTTCGATCCCCGGAAAAACACAAAATTACATCTTAAGGTTTTTTCTACTGCACCACCTCTCGCGAACGTCTGACAAACATCCGAGAGTATGACTGTCCTGAAAAAGCTTCTCAATTCAGACGTTCGGACTCGGCATAAAATTGTAGGTCCCTTCCATTCGTCCCAAAAATAGAAAACTAACACGCACGAATGATTGCGAGAAGCTAGGCCTAGGGTGCCTTCCGCCTGTTGCGCCATCTATTTATTTATTTATTTTTATCAAACAGGCAAGCGGCTTAAAGTACACATAACCGAAGAAATGAAAAGAAAACAAATTAAACAATTAATCATTTCTTGTTTCCATCTTATATTTTGCATATTTTCATTATTTTTTCTTAACGTTTTCTTTTATTTTTTACAAACATAAATTAGCAATTTTTTTACATTGGCAACTCCATGTTTGACGACCCCCGCACTGCATACCGACACCGTGACCATAGAACTCTGCAGTTTCTCTGCTAACTCATTCACTCATTTAAATGGCTTCGCACAAATAGTACAGTAAATGAAATTATTCTCCATAAATTCATTATTATTATTATTTTTTTTTTCATTTGTGTTTGGTTTTGTCTGTCTCTTGATATACATTAAAATTCGTCACCGCTGCTGCATTTTGAAGTACATATAAAATTATATATTTATCATCACTTTATGGTTCGCTCTATAGACGCCGATGTCTCTCTGTCCGACCATTTGACGTTTTGTGGCGGCAATTATTGTGGTTAAATGGAGTTTTTTTTTTATTGCAATGCAAATTGCATTTTTAATTTGCCATTGTATAGAGAGGCACATGCCTAATGTATAAAGCGCACTATGTATAGATCCCACACAGTCGAGTATGTATACTTTCTGATCGACATTTGTGTGCAATAAAAATGATCTTAGGTCTCCACTGCATTTTCTGTGTTTTGAGACTTTTGTTGTTTTATTTTTTAAGGTGCGTGGGTGTTTTAAGTAAATGCAAGACGGAGAAGGCAAAGTTTTGTCTTCGCTCTACTCTGCTGTGATGTGTAGGTAAGATGGTGCACGTTAAAGTAGAGTTTTTCCAGCGGATTGGTTTGTATCCAGTTATAAATGTTTTCGAATTTGATTAGATGTACATATTTTGAAATGTTATGCAATTCGAATGCGATGGTTTGTTGACTTTCTCTTGGTGTTTTGACAGATTGTAAGGTAGGAAACAAGTCTAGGCGCCACTGCAGACAATTCAAATGAGTGGGATATGCGTGTGGGCTTTTGTGAATTGTGGGCAAGGTGGTCGAACAAAGTAATTAGATGACAGTTCAATATTTGACTTAAACATGTCACTGGTTTATCTGCGCTGGCAATGCAGTAAAAATAATTTCTTTTCTGACTTGAATTATTATTTGTTGATCTGCAATAGGTATTATTATAATCTATGATAAATCTATTACAATTTTGTTCTTTCGTTCAAGATTTAATTCTTCTCTAAGGAAAGTATTAGTTAATTGTAGTCCTTTGAAAATGTGTATCCAAATAGCAAGCAGAGAAAATGTATCTTTTAGCTAAATAATCCATCAAACAAAATGTCACTTTTACATTAAAAATTGCTAACGCAATTCTTTTTATCAAAAAACATCAACTGCCACTTTTTTTCAGAATTTTTCTTGCAAACTCTATTAAAAGCAATTTGCTCACTCTACTTTCTTACCACACCCAAAATCCAAATGTGTAATGTTCAAAAAAGGACTAACAGAGCAAAAGCACCTTTATTACATTCCCTACATTACATATCATCCAATTTCTATCCGTCTTCGTAGGTGCTCTTTAGTTTTTCTTCTCCTTTTCTTTGCCGAAAATCTCATTTATCATTAAAAAAAAAAAAACCGACAACAAAATTGCAAAGGTGGTCAAATTTTCTTTCCCAATAGAAGTGGAATGTATACATAAAAAGGGAGATCCTAATAAAATTTATTCGAAATGACAGGAACGTATAATGAGATTCTGATATTAAAAGTATAAGGTTTAAAAAAAGAAACGATGACTTTGGTCAGGATCTCACACAATTTTGTGGTCATTTAGAAGATGAAAGAAAGCTAACACACACAAAAGAAGTAAAACAAAAGGGATGTAGGGTTGTTATTACAGGTTTAAAAGTGTATTACAAATTTGATTAACTTATTCATTTGACTTGTCAAAGAGTACTTTGCTAATTAGATCGGACTATTCTATTAGTTTGACTTTGTGATTAGTATAACAAATCGAGATTGAATTACGTTTGTAAAAAGCGTTTATTTTTTGCAAACTAATGTTTCACGTAATTTGGCTTTATCTTTATTGTGTACTCCGATTTTATCCTGTCAAGTGGAAAGTTGATGGTCATAAAACAACTCCTACTCTTTTAATTGAGTAATCTAGTACAAATTAAATACATACTGCGAAAGTAAAAACAACACTACCTTACTTTTTTAAATTAAATGTCATCTTCACTATTTTTCCAATTAACTTTGCAATATTGTTGATGAATACAAAATGTTACGTATACGCCACCGATGTTCGGAATTCAAATCCTTATGTATGCGGATAACGTAATCACTATGAAAATCTCTTTTCTTTTTCGCTTTGTACAATATTCTAGCAAATATTTCTTCATCGTATACATATACAACTACAGGATATATCTATATAAGTAACAAATAACATTACAACACTATAATCCCTTCAACGCAACTTGTATTTCCGTTAAATAATAGATGATCCTCAACCCCAAACAAATGCTTATGCAATCCTCAGCAAGACGAGTAGAAAATAATTAAAAATAATGGCATTTCGTCCTCGTCTTTTTCTCTTTCTATGCGCATCCTTGGTTCGTATTGTTGCAATCGTATAACAAAACGAAGCAATCAAAATGTTTCCATTACACAGCAACCTCTCCAGTTCATTTCTTTTCATTGCTCGCTTAAAATTCACGTTACACATCTTCTGCCAAACGACCCAAACAATCCAACCGAAACCCAATCCGACCCATCGAGCCCATCCTTTCGTCATGTAATTAGAATTGATTTTCGAATCAATATTTTCTAGGGAAATTTAATCAAGGAACAACAATAACAGAGTTTTCCAACAACTATACATATACTGACTTCTTTGAGATAGAAGTGTCGTGTTGTTAGGATATATGAGTGGATGGTGATGGTGGGTGGATCATATATAAAACTACTTGTAGTCTCACACAAACCACTACCAAACTATAGCGGCTGTGTGTCTCACATTCGGTAGAGCCCAACGTGACTGAAGAATGAATGGTGATGGTGATTAGAAGGACAAGAGTCCTACAACAGAAACGTTAACGATGTCCGTCCCCGTACGCACACACACATGTGCATATATATACGAATTGCGAGTTGACAGAGTATGTCGATGAAATGTGTACGTGAACCGTCGTCCATCGAGCAACAAGACAATTGAAATAGAAATAAATTGAATCCCAAAACGGAATTGAGATGAAGGGATGCTCACGGGAGAGAGACGTGTGTGTATGTTATGAACGAGGCCATAAACATCAATGGTGTATCGACGTCAGTAGAAGAAGACGAATTATGTAAGTCTTTGAAGGTTCTTAAGGAAGAGCTACGAGTTTGTAATGCTCTTTCTCTCAGCCCTGAGAAAGAATTTGAATAGAGGAATTGAGATTATTCCAATGCTGACCTATTGCAGGTAGATACCAGCTCTGCACAGCGACATCTAGTAACTTGGAGTATAGCTGTATAGTCGACATTTAGTTGAAGATATTTTTAAGCTTACCATCCCTTAGACGTTTACCTCGTTGAATGGTTTTATCTCATGAACTATCTTCGGCCATGTTTGCTAACTTCAATGACAAGTTCACTGAATCCCTATGATCTATTAGCGATCTTAGTGGGCGTGGTTATTGTGTTTTACCACCTGATCACAGTGTACCCTTTTAGAAATGTAGGTGGTAATATCTTCGCATCGATTTGTATGTTTTTATAGCTTTCATTCACATCATTTGTAACCCCTTTTCGTTTTTTAGTTCAGTCCGGATCCCAACCATGGATCATCATAACCAGTATCCGAGATGCAAACCATATCGTTGAAAAATAATTCTCATTAAATTATCTTTTGATGAGTAGAACCATTTTAGTTAGAATTATTATGAAGATTGATTGAAATATTGCAGTTTAATACGGTTCTTGTATGTAGATGTCAAGTCTTCAATTTGTAGTTGAATCCGAGCTTTAGTAGGAAATTCTTGAGTCTTGTCCTAAATGTTGTCAATAAACTATTGCAGCGTGGTTTATGTCACGACTATATTTTATAAAACATGGCCCTCGATGCAATGACTTTAGAATTTAATAAGAGGTGATGCTAGATCCAAAATGTATTTATTTCTATATGCATTCACAGTTGCCTTAACCATTTTGGACGGCTCACCATTCTATGGGCAGGAATTAATATTCAAGTGGTCCTCGAAAGGTATGTACAAAGAAAACCCCCGGCTTATTATTGCAGCATTATGCAAAGTCCTTCAATTAACGTTATCCCTGGCAATAGAAAAGGATTATGATTATGGCCCATTCCATTTTGTGATTTTTGACAATGTACATAGACATAGCTGACTGTTTCGTAACGACTATGTAGGTATTTTTCCTCAAGCAATTTAACCTTCGTTATTAGATTTCTTGGGATATTCGTAGAAGCTATTTCAAATTTAACAAAGGCGATGCTAAATAACGACGAAACTCTTCCAGTGCTGTGTCCTTTGGATTTGTAGAACTCTATCGCTTGCCAACCCCTAAATTTGGTACAGCTTTGATGAACTGCAGAGCTGCAGGGTTTCCACTTCCTTCAATTTGTATGAGTCTTTCATTCATCATCGTATTTTATTTTCTTCTTTTTCGCCATATAACTTACCCCGGGTTAAAAGGGTCGCTCACCGGACGTGCAATGGATAC
The DNA here is from genome assembly GCA_949372485.1 of Cheilosia soror. Classification (NCBI taxonomy): domain Eukaryota; kingdom Metazoa; phylum Arthropoda; class Insecta; order Diptera; family Syrphidae; genus Cheilosia; species Cheilosia soror. Next base: position 122,381,937 of record OX443561.1, read on the forward strand.
ACAAACCTTCGATAAAACCGGGCGTAAAATTGAAATAACCAACACCATCACGTCTGACTATAGTAGAAAAGGGTGTAGATTGGCAGAAAATATCTCCCAACTACCACAACAAACCTCGTATAGTCGTCATCATCATCCACTGCTACATTTTGACAATGATGGGGAGATGACGATGATGAACGCTCTTGGCTAGGTTCCATCCGCCCCAAAACACATACACACACTATTTTGTATTTGCGAAATTGATTGTATGTGTGCACTTACACTTTTCTGCATTCGGTATACCGTGAACCGTCCAAGGATGGACATGGACAGAGAGAATAGAGCCAACACCCCATAATAGCGCGGCGCTCAGTAGGGTTGCTCTCGTGAGCTTTCGTTTTCCGTTTCTTCGACCTCATTTCGGTGATAAACTGCAAACGCAATGGATGGGGTGTAGGGTTTTAATACCGGTAGATATACCCTGACACATGGATCAAGGAAATTTCTTAGCTTGGCTCGCTCTCCCATTCTCCTTAATTCGTGTATAATGCATGCGATGGTGTGCCATTTCCTCCTCGCTCCTCCATCCATCCAACCATGCGATTTGCACTACTCAACCCAAATAATCATTTACTTGGGAGTAAATAACATAAAGCAATCCTCCATAAAAGCGGAAGAAGGGGACTTGCGCCATTCATGGTTCTTGTTATGGGAATGGGGTCGGTCGACGGGTTTATTCCAGGGATTTGAAAGAGAATTGCACCCTCTCTTGCTCTCTCAGCAAAAGAGGTCGAAAGTTTAAAACAATTCTGTACAAGGGTTTCCTTGAAGTTGGTTGGGTTTTTTTTTCCTTCTGAATACCATCCGACCTCCGGGGCGCACTCTAGTCCTGTATGTATATTTGTAAACTTTTTTTTTAGAACGGTGACGGGTTAAATGAGGGCGCCGTCGGCTTGGGGTGGTATGCATACACATACATACATAAATATTTATCATAAGCACTTTCAATTTGCATGTGTATGTGTTGAGAGTGTTGCCAATCTTAGCATTCACACAACGTTCTGTGAATTATATTTGTATTCCATTCACCATTGTGCACACGGTTTGACATAACACATCGATTGTGGAGAGCAGGGTTTTTTTTTGTTCTTTCTCTCACTAAAGGTATTTTTTCCATTTTTTTTGAGCTTCTGGTGCTGTGGAATTCTTTTGAAATATTTATGGTAAATCCACCGAGGGATGAAATTATATTTTATATAAGCAAAGTGTATTTTTATGTTTTTTTTTTTGTGCTGCCCCTAATGGGTTGGGACAGCGAAGGAGAGGGCTCTATGTCTGTTGGGAGAATGAAACTATATTTTTAATGTAGCCAACACATTGCTATAGCTATAAGAAAATTGTTTCTGCTCGCCATAAATTTATGCGGTTTTATGAGCTAAGTGCTGTGGTAGTATTTTGATTGAGAATCATTGTGAAAGTGTGGGTTCTACTACGTTGTCCTCAGAGAATTATTGTCATAGCAGCACAAAGGAGGTCGTCTGTGAAGACTTGAAATATTTAACAGAAGTTACCATAATAATAATGGGCGCACTGCTGATGTCCCTTGTGAAATGTCCAACTAAAAATCTAGGTGGTAATATAGTTGGTACATATGCTTTGAATATTAATTTTATTTTTTGTTGTCAGTTGATGCCTTTCAAATTAGACCATTCGCCTATAAATGTGAAGCGATTATTTCACTACCTATTTTGTAAACTTTTAACAGTCTAATATTGGACTAGATTTTTTTTAGCATGGAGCCAGACTTGCCATAACATTCTAGGTCCCTACCATTCGTCCCAAAAATTAAAAACTCAATCAAATGGTTGTGAGACGCTAGGCCTAGACTGCCTTACGGACTTGTTGCGTCTATTTTGTCTTCTTCCAATTGAAAGTATTTTTTTCTTTTGCTATTTACGTCTGCCCGACAAAACAAACCTATTTGATCAGCATCACAAAACATGAACAGATACCAAATAAAACCCAAAGAGGGTCGGTTGCAAATTTGGGTCGGTGGATTAAGCCATCTAGTGATTAGCAACAGAAAGAGAATCTAGTACATTTGCAACAGAGAACATGACATGTCTCCCAAATGATAAATTGGCAGTTCTTTTAAAAAATAACAGCAAGCAGTGTTTCTCTTTCAAATGTACTAGATTATGTTTCTGTTGCTTGTCAATAGATGGCTTAATCCACCGACCGACGTTCGTAGCCAATCCTCTTTATGTCTTTACGGTTTATTGTTATGAAAGCGAATCTTAAAAATTCTCAGATTCAAAAGGCAGTTTTTTTTTTAATAAAATTTTACAGTTCTCAGGAAAAACTTTCGAAGGCAACATTTGAGCAGGTTAATTTATATAAATAATTTACTTTACAGCTTGAAAACATTTATGGTAGCCCGTATATTAATGCAAAATAAAAGAGCGCAAAGAAAATCCTAATATGTTAAAGACTGTAAACAGATCCGCCTAAAAAAAACGGCAATTGTCATCTTTAATCCAGCTAAAATAAATGAGATAAGCCTGCGGTTTTAAAAAGAATGAAAATCAACTTAATCAAAGCTTGAAATGGCCAACAAGATACAATTTTAATGCAATCGCACATTGGCTTACGCTGGATTACTCCAATTGAAGCCTATTCTGGTTCTCTCTTATGATTACGTCGGTCGGCGTGCGTCGTGAAAAAAAAGTCACATTTTGTAATGAAATGACGTATCGCAACGTGAATTCTTTACCATTTCCATACCACGCCCTATCTCAAACTTAAATTGCTTGTATTGATTGCTTTCGTACGATACACACATGTTTAAATACCTCTTCAAAAAACTAATCAGTTCCCTTGTCATATTTTCAATTCGTTTACCATCACGATTTAATTACGAAAGTCTGGACATGAAAATAAAATCATAAAATCTACTACAATTTTATGTCGACCATTTTACACTTTGCTTAAGGCGTTGTTTACATCGACATTAAAGCCCATTTTCAATATTGTCCGAAAAAGAAAACCCACTCAAACGACTTAAATGTTTTCACTAACAAATACGGTGTCAAATTTAAACCAGCTCCTACTCATCCCTTGTGTCCTTAAATTACGTGTCAAAGTTTTAAATGGCTACTCACGTAACTGAAGCCTATATCAAAGCCTTTCTAAATGTGCGAAATCACTTAACAAACACCATTAACATTTAAAAAATCGTATATATTTTCCATTTCCATTTGCATGCATATATAAATATGTTTATGTGTATAGTATATGCCATTTTGTATATGAGAATATCCTGTTTAAGAAGGTGCATTCGTTTTCGTACCACACTCTCTAAAAATATTCTCTAGCACTCATCTTCAATATAGAACAAAACAAAATTTAACAGATGATGACACATGACTGCTAGGTAGCTGTACAACGCAAATACAAAATAAACACCAACACTCGAAGAGATATACACATAGCTTACTCATGAGTAATATCGAATTTCCTATTTTCGTTTTTTTTTTTTTCTTTTCTTTTTTTAGTCTCAATTATCCCGGAAAATTCTATCAGTTCACAGGACGGATGATCAGTGTGGTAAAAGTTACCATTCCATCACAACTACCACCCGATGGCAATGTATTGGTTTAACCTCAGACAAGGACGTTGTTCTCCCGCAGTGGATAAAGCTCGGAAATGAATGAACCACACTCACAGCTAAAGTTGGGGTAAAATCGAGGTTTAGCCCCATTTCAAGGGGTGTCTATGTACTACCAACACATTTAGGAAATTCTGCAGATGTAGGGGTCGCGATAGGGGTTTCTACCCCTAAAAACAGAGAAAGCAAAACAAAAAAAAACCCGAAAACTTTCTTGCTGTGCACATAAACTACATTTCCCAGTAATGTACACTCACACATTGGCCAAAGTTAATGGCTGAAAGTAACTATACATAATATAGTACAACCAACCACCAGGGGGCTGGTAATAAATTCAAGGAATGTTATGTTGTGTGGGGGCTGGGGGTAATAAAGAAACCAACAGCCACCACTGTTACCATGGAATGGGTGGTGCTGGTGCACATGGGCATAAAATACTTTGCAGTGGTTTTTTTAGGGAATGAAAACTTATCCCATTACTTTCATAGTTCAGCAACCAGGACAGGACTTTTTACAGCTACTGCTGGCTTGCTGGCTGGCTGGCTGGCTGGTTGTGGCTGATGATGCCGATGAGATGAAATGAACTTCCATGCAGCAGAACCATGAGCCAAAGCCAAGCCCGGTCTCTCACGGCCCGGTCTTTCCTGTACATAGCTGAATTGATTTTTCTCTCGTTTTTGTTTGTGTTTCTCTTTTGCGTTGTCTATCTCCTCTTATGTGAGCCTTGCGGACGTATATGTTCGTATATAAGTATGTATGGCTTAAATTGCGATTCTTCATATACACACATGATGAGGCTAGAATTTATTGTTGCCGGGATTATTTGGGGAGGGAGGGGGTTTTTGTTTTGTCAGTTACTTTTTCCCACTTTTAATGGATCCTTAAAGCCGAACTGCTGTTACATTGGATTAATTTTGTGTGCCTTGTTTTTGCCTGCATGTTTTTTTTTTGGCATCCACTTGAAACAGTGTTTCTGGGCAGATTTAAGGTTTTACATTTTGTGATTGCTATCAAATTTAATGGCACTTTGAGTTGTCATTTATTTTTTTCTCTCTGATTTTGCTTTTAAAGCTTCCTTCGCCACCACAGATATATTTTTAACTAAATAATAATTACATAGTTGATTAGGTAATCGGTAAGTCGTGTAACTTTTGCCGTTTACATAAGATGTGTTGCGCACGGAGAAAAAGTGGCAAATTAAACTTAATTGCACACAATAATATGTAATTAAAAATTAGCTGGGTAAATTTCGAAATTTTTTTCGATTAATTGTGGACTTTGTTTGAATTACATTTATAATCCGCACTACTAATAATCATTTTTAGTGTACAGGCTAAGTTTTACGAAGTCACAATGACGAAAATTTCTATATAAAGTTATCCATTGTGACCGTCAAACTATTTAAGTTAAAGATTAAAAATGATTATTGGTAAGGCCCAATATGTATACATATTTTTGCCAATGTGCTTATAAACTTAGGTTTAGCTGATAAAACTTTAATTGAAATCTAATTGACAGCTTTTTGTCATCGTCGGCTTTTTAATTGTGAATGAATGAAGACTGTTTGTTCTAGGGTGGCTCACAACCTACGACTTGTTTTGCCAATCACAACACAAAAACGCACCAAAAAAAAAATCAACAAGATATGTCAAAATTTAGCTTGAGAAAATGTGACGAACGATTGCACCAAATTTTGACGTGCAGTACATTCGAAGTGAAAATTTGATTTTTTTTAGATGGAGCTGCGTAAAGGAGTCGCTTAAATTAAGCTTAGCTACATTTTGAAGATAATTTTGTATGGGAACTAAAATTTAACTCGAGGAGCGTACTAACTGTCAGTTTACAATATGGAAGCCTGCTTTGTTGTTAGCTACGTCCTGAACTTGGGTTTGTGTATGGTGTGCTGTTCTTTTTTCTAGATAAGTCACTAGTGAATGTCCTCCAAATATCAACTTAGCCCTAAAGAATGTTATTTTTGTAAATTATTTGCAGACTCGCATACATACACCCTTTTATCTAACAATTGTTGGTTTGTGGTAGGATTGAGGTCAACATTCAACTTACGATCATTTTCAGTTTTTATACTTTCACCATATTTATGGTTTTCGTGCTTGATAAGCCAAATAACGATCTTCAGAACTAGTGAATTCGAAATGTTATTGCAATAAATAAAAAACTAATTGATGGCTGTTACACATCTTGCCGTATATTGATTCTTACACCAACGAGTCACTAGTGAGTTCCATCCATTGTTCATGTTTGCTTTACGATATCCAATCGTATTAAAAGTGCAGCTACTTGCCATCTACTGTTTCCTTTTATGGCGTTTTTCTTTCTCTTCTTCTTTTTCTTCTTTCTCTTTTTCACTAGTGACAGTGACATTTAATTGCTATAATTTTGTTACCTAAAGTCGGTGGATATGTCTTAACAAATGCGTTACTTAGATACACTACATTACCTAAATATTATGCCATAACTAGTTGTTTTCGCTTTAAACAATTTAGTCCTTGTCTTGGGTTTTATTATCGAAAGTTCATCAGAGCTGGTTGATCACGACTAGTATGGCCTTTAATGCAAGTATTTTAACAAAAGGGGTACCCTCACAATCACAAGTAAAGCAATTTACAATAAAATTCCTGAGTTCCACCTCCCTCTAACAAAATGTGACATTTTAGAATGAACGCAATGAAATAACTGTGTATATGACCTTTCATATCTTGGCTGCGCTACTGAGAGATCTCATCTGAAATGATTTTTTTTTTCTAATTCATTATAAGCTCCCAGCAAGCCATAACTTGTTATACGCTTCGACAAAGCCCCAACCATGTGTGCAGCACTTGTGTAGCTTCAATTGCCTGCAGGCGGCAAAAGCGTTGAAACGTCATGCTACCTATAAAAAAAACTATCGCAAATTGCAGCGCATATATCCATCCATAAATACACAACAAGCTATATGAATGGTAAAGTGTTTTCCAACCAACGAGAAAATTTTGCTCACAAATGAGAAAAAAAAAAAATTAAAGTAGGCCGAGCTTTTCGGATTCCCACAGATAGTTTGCTACTAAACAGATACACACTTTGTCTCGTGGTATATGCAGCTGCAACAAATACAGTGCATGTTACAGTCGGAGCTACTTTTGACTTTTTTATTTGTTTTTGCTGCTATGCAATTAATGTTAGTGTTACCACTTTGTCGAATTTATTTTCACAGGAAAACTGAAATCGGCAAGCATTGACATATGGACATGCCTTTAGTCAGTGTTGTTATCTTAAAATTGTCTTCTACACTTAGTGTGTTTGAAAGATTAGGCTCAACTATTCCCTCTTTTCTGGGATGGTCAACTATGCCTTCAGCTCTCATTGCAGATGTGTCACTATAGTAATTTTAGTATTTGGTAACTTTAAACGGCTTGACCTTGTGTGCTCATACTGATTAGTTTTGGGCTATTCAGCAATAAATTTCTATTTCAACCCACGGACAAAAATAAAATTATCAACTTAAGTTCACCTCTCGAGCGGTGAACAAACATTCGACAGAAAGGCCGCATTTAATAATCTAGTCATCGTAAGTCGACTTGAATTGTTTGGATTCAAATTTACGTTAACCCGAAAACTTACATGAATTGTCGGTATGTCAATTATTGACAATTGTATTTTTTTTTCTCCTGGGTTCTGATTGGTGCTCTACACGTCAGAGCAATCGAAATGTGAAACCGCGCTCTCCGACTCCGATAATCCAATAGAAATGTCGAAAATGAGTTCCCCAGAAACACGGTGACACAACTAGACGTGAACTTAGTAGTAAGTCGAGAGAGAACTGTTCACATGAACAGTCTAGTCCAATGAAAGCTCAGCTATTTGTAGCTGGTATGACGTTTCGTGGCGGACCTCATATACAAAATACAGTAGACCTATATGACGTTTATAAATCGATTCATCTGACATTTCCAAGATTCAAATAAACGTATCCACATGCTCCTAAGTTTGACAGGGTGTTTGCTAAGGTAGATTCCAATAGTGATTCCTTTTTAAGAGCAGAGGAAAAAACCTTTCCTAGAGAACGACAGAAATAGGTACACACTTTCCATATCACTTTTGATTGACAAACTAAATAGACACTTTTATTTGAAAAGTCATATGATCTCTATGAGTGCGTTCAAATTATCGGGGTTATGATATTTTGACAGATCCTAAGCGATATGTCATCTTATACGGATGTTTGTCACTTTATTGTAAATTTGAAAGCAACTTAGTCATCATGATCATGAACCATTTTGAATTTTGTTACTATTCAGATTTTTGTGACTGGAGGTTTGCTAAATCAATGTATTTACTTAAAAGCAGCACTCAAGAAGGAGTTGGCAGCACTGAAATTAGTTTAACCACTGAAAAAGACTATATAGGTTATGTAGATACGTAGATATGTCTGTTTTCACGACGTTATATCCATGCATTATCTTAAAGTGAGTTAAAAAAAAACCTCCTGCTCCTATCTATGTCGATACTTTTGGGTTGGGAGGTTTCACATTACTGCCATATGAGAGACGAATCACAAAAGATAAAGAGCACGACTTGGTAATTTAATATTCGAGAAGCTAGGTGTATGCCAAACCAAAAAAAAAAAAACGTTCGTTAATATTTGCACTAAGTATGTTGTTGCATTATACTATAATTCACAAATAGAGATAGCTCCACCGCACTATACGATTGTCTCCCGCACCGTCGGTGTATGGTAGGTACTGTAGTGTGTAGTGTACTTTGCTGGTTGCATTTGCAAATAAACTGCCTTCAACTTATGTTTTACTTGCGGGACTGCGGCTCGTTCAAGTTTTCTTATCTCGTCGTCACTTGCACTCTGTGTGCGCGTCGTTGCTATTGCTAGCTACTGCATTTTGTTCAAATGAGAACGAACAAAAAAAAAAAAAAACCCCAACGAGAATGCTTGACTGTCTGTGTTTTTAAATTAAATTAAAATGTTGAGGTTAAGTACTAAGTCACACACAGTCAGATTGCTTTTTGTTTTATTTTTAGATCGTCACAGATTGCAGTAGAGCGATGTAATTGAATAGAAACACAAAAAAAATGGGAATTCTCTCAAGTGGCTCAATGCATGTGCTGGTATGGTATGGAATACACTCAAGTGTTGCTGGTCTAAATTTTTTTTATTGACGTCAATCACTGTTTTTTTTTTTTTATATAAAGTGTAGGTAGGTATGTGCTGTTTTGAAATGAATCTTTTCATTTTATAGATATTGTTAGCAGATGTGAATATTGTTGGTAACTAAGGTACTTAAATTGGTACATAAAATATAAGTTGCCACTCTAGCTCTACGGGCAAAGTTAAAACTAATCTTTTACTTTCAACTAGCATTGCACAATAATATTGAAATATACATTAAATTCATTACATCAAGTCACATATGTGTTTGTTTGAATCAATCATTGCCGAACTGCTGAAGCCTTTTCTTCTTAATCCACTGCACAGTGCACGCACATCATCGCAGTAACTTGAAATTAAACGGATTTGGCAGCATCAGATTTTGAAATGTTGCCTTATCTACTAGGTACACCACACATCTGCTCTATTTCTAGTAGGTACTTTTGGCATTAAAGCGTCCAGAATTTCTTCTGTTTTGAGCATAAAACGCATGCGCGCAGCAATACAAATATTTGTGGTTTGGTAGCATTGAAATTTAAATTTTAGATTTGAAAAGATTTAAAAATACATACATACATACATACGAGTATTGTTTGTAAAAATGTCGCCAGTGAAAACGTGGTATTCTGATTTTACTGATCGCTATAACAGACACCTTAGGTTAGGTTAGGGTGTCAGGCTGCAACAAGTGTAGCCACACTTAGGATAAAGGAGGCCCATTGTGATACCACACTACCACAGGATCTAATGATCTCACAACTAGCCGTTGAACCAGCAGAAGCTGAGAATGAAGCGTTGGATGCAACTTATGCTTAGAGAGTTCACTGTAATTGTCGAGTTTTCAAAGAGCTGAGGGTACTTGGCACGTGCATATTAGGTGAATAATAGTCTCTTCCTTCTCCACGTCCATGCGGCTAAAAGACACCTTAAAATAAAACGATTTGGACAGCAATATTACGTGAGTGCAATGGCACAGTGGCTACTGTGCTGTAAAAACAAATTTTACAAGGCTTTTTACACATCGCGAACGTCTGACAAACATTCGAGAATATAATTATTCTATGAAAGCTTCTCAGTTTTGTCGATCGTATCTGTCATAAAATTGTAGGTCCCTTCAAGTCGCTCCCAAAAAAAAATTAAAACTCGCACAAATGATTGGTTGAGAGAAGCTAGGGTGGGTGTACGGACCTTTTGCCCCAACTATCTATTTAATTTTTTTTATTCTAAATTAACGTCACATTTCTGACTTTTTTTTTGGCGAATGTCACGACAGGCTGTCAAATATGTCATTCTTTCTTTTCATGTACTTACTACAAAAAATAAATTTCTTTACATTAATCCGGCCGTTTAATAAACAATCTTAAATATTAATTAGCTATCTTAAAAAAACTTGATATACCTAACTGCCCTTTAACTGGCTAATAATTTTTCCGAAGCGTTTAAAAATGTCCTTAGTATAAAAATATGTGTCTACAGTCTACTCTATTGTACTCAATAATTAGAACATAGTTCATACGACAACCTCGTAAACGTCTACTATGTCTACACATTGCACCTAAGCCAAACTTAACTACAGCTGAGAATAGAGAAAATAACGTAGTAGATTTAAAGAAAACAAATAACGAAAAAAGAAAAAAAAAACAAAGTCAACTTGACATCATTACGGAGTCATTCACATTTATTTTATGTATGAAGTTGTAATTGCTGGTTTTATTTTGTTTTATTATATTTTCTATGGCTATGCATGTACCTATCTTTCTTTATAAAATTTGAAATTGTGTTTTGTAATGTCTGTATTTTTTCTTTTTTTTTTTTGTCTCATTTATATGACATCGAACTGAGTAATGTGCCACTAATAGCCTCTGTCAAAGTTGTGCCATACCACATCGTAGCCAAGTTCATACACAAACGTCATTGAACGGGTGCATTGGCTTCTTTCGCATAGGTTGTAATAATATGATTCGACTTCATGTTGTTCCAATTCAAATTGATTTTGTTGTTAAATCTGAATTTGAATTATTTGCGACATCAATAAAATATTGAATAATTGTTTGCATTAAAAGGTAGCTTGTTCTAATAGTTTTTTTTTTGCGAACAAATCACTTATAATAAGTCTTATCGGCAAGAAATCTAGTCCATTAAAAACTGTAAGACTTGTAACATCAAGAGAAATATTATGTATGTATTTAAATGTATGTACCGTTTGATCAATGTGCAATAACAAATAATAGTATAGAAAAAATGCAAATTATTCACGATGTTGTGGCTGTCAGTAAAAGAAATTAATAAGAAGCAGCATATTAATCTGTCATATAATACTTATATTAATAGAACAGTATTCATCATAATGCAATTAATTTATTGGTAGGTATCTACTTTGAGTGCGTAGAGGTTCAGGCTACGCACTTAGCTTAAGCAAGCTCTAAAGGCAACAGTTTAACAAACACTTACAAACATTGTATAAAATGTATACGGCATTCAAATGCGAATCCATTACCCTCTTGGGGGTATAAAGATGAAGATAAAAGATCACTCAACAACAAAAACAAAGGTGTGTCTACTATTATATTGTCCCGTACTATGCAAGTCAGGTATAAATTTCCTGTTTTCTGTTGGTGTTGCCCTCTCTAGTCTGATTGTTGCTGCTTAGTAAAATCACAGTTAAATGCTTTGGTAGACAACAGAGACAGAGAAATCGCCCCCTTTTTTTATCGTGTGTTTTGTTTTGCTTTTTAAATCATTCCTTGAAATGCCAGCGTTTTCCCGTTGGTTTAAGATCTGTATGAGAGGAAATGTTTGGCATGTTTCGTGTAAAACGTTTCACGAATTGTTTGTTATAAATATATCTATATATTTATGTATCTACTTATTTTTCTTTACAATTTACATTTGTGTATTTTGTTTTATTTTTTATTTTTTGCTCTTCTGAAGGAATCCCCAGTTGGCATTTAATGTTTTACTTGACAGTTGCTTTGAAGAGTGATGTACTGATGTACATAGATGCCTAGGGAATAAATTTTAATGTCGAATTTTTCATTGTATTATTTTTATTTCTTAAAGAAAGATGCAAATTACATAATGTAACCCCAGGAGGTGTATGTTTAATTAAATATTATTATTCAGGGATGAGACAAATTGTTTAATGCATTAAGACATACCTAGGTACCCCCTAGGCAATCATTAGTAAGGAGCAGGAAATGTTCTTAATGCTACCATTTTTCAAAATTCAATTTCATCAGCTTTAATACAGTCGTACTTCCATTAACTTGGTTTTACAAATACGTATATATTAAAAACAATGCTTGCAAGCTAAAACTATGTACCTAATTTAAAACGTTCTTAATACAAACAATCGCTTGTTGTCTGGTAAAGTTCAATGTTGGCAGATTGGCTAACAAAATTTGAGAACTTTAGCATACCTAATTTTAAATTCTTCTAACCGCTTTTTTGACTATTTTGTCACACACTGGGGTTTCTTTAAAACAAAAAATACTAACAATAGCATATAAAAAATGTCACAATTCGTTGTATAAATTTAATTTTCATAAACATGGTTATTAAAATGCGAGTTAAAATGTCAAATACATGGATGTCACTTTAATTGAAAACCCATTACACGATAATAAATAAAAGGCATATTACTTCTTTTAATGCTCCTTCTTACGACTTAAATTGCAAATCCGATGGTCTGAATGCACTCATTATGACATCTCAAATGAAAAAGCATATGACCTTTTGTTATTTGAATTTCGGATATTCCATTTAAATATTTCTCTCAAAAAGTCATAGTTGAGTGAACAACAAAAGCAGAAAACCCTATGATTTGTCAATTTGATTAAATAAATCATACTCTCATGACTTCTATTATCGTTTAAATTGGCATTAAGTACATTCATGAGACACCGAATTAGATCTCGATGTTAGCATTTCAAACGTTTCCTGATATCAAATTTGATTTAATTTAATATCCATGAGCTCAAAAACGATTTCTTGATATTTATTAGGTAATTGAATTCGTTTAATGTACACAAAAGTTAACATTTTTGTTCGTATTTTTTTCCATGTACCTAGTCCACTTTCTTTTTCCCTACTCCCTATTTGTACATATGTATATGTAATTTAATTGACAAACCAATAGTTAATCGTTTTTACAAATAAACTCTAAAAATTCAATAAATTTGTTAAGAAGCAAAAGTCAGGCGTAGGTACCTACAAGAATTTTACGCAACTGGTGCGTAATCGGTTGAAAACTTTTAAAAACTGAGGAAAATTAACAATAACCACCACTATTTTTACAAACACATCTCTATAATTTTTATTTTTTTCTATATATTTTTTTTTCATGCATTTTTTTATCCAAAAACATAATATTCAATAATTTAAATGCAGCCCACCCCTCAGATAATAGATGTATTCCAATGCTGAATCTATTCGTTTGACCAAACCAACAGCTCTGACCTAGAATCTAGTACATTCAATTATGAGCAGCTGTGGAAATGGTTCAGGAGCTAGCATCGGACGCCATTTCTACTACATACCGACTGTTTGACATTTCATTTGTACAAAAAAAAAAAAAATACACAAACATAGGTGCATTTTGGCTGCAACGAAAATAATGAATCTTTAATATTTTTTTTATCAGTAAAACCAGACAAATTTGTACAACTAAAGCTAACCCATTACTTACAGTGTTTTATTGTTTATTTCATAATTTGTTATCTGTTTATTGATGCACGTTTTCAAGAGATTCTCCACAACAAAAAAAAGTGTACAGCTGTGGTCGCTGCGTTTTCGTTTTCTTTTTGTTATTTTATTTTGTTTATAAAATCGCGTGCAAATGATAGTGCTTGTGAACCATGTTTCTTTTATTTTCTTAAATACATAATTTGTTTTACCAGACGCGTGTGAGTTGAATTTAAGTAAATTTTTATTACTAATAAGAGGGAAGAAAAGACTGACCTGACCAAGAGTGTCGTCTTCTTAAGAAGTGTAAAGAAACCCAACCGATGGAACATTAAAAGTGACAAAATAAAATACCCTATTAGGCAATTAGCTTATGTTTTAAAAACTGTTCAGTACATATAATGAAAAGGTACCTATTCACATTCATTTGAATAATAATACAAAAAAAATTACAATCGCATCTGCGCAAATGCATGATTAATAATGCTTACCGTACTATTTATTTGATCTCTTACAGGTCCACAGAAGACGTATCACCACCGAATTTCGAACAGCGTAGCAGTAGCTACTATGAACGCAGTTCGAGGCTAGTTACTGATACAGATCAATATATTAGACGACCAAATATTAATTATCATTCGTCTGGTGATAGCCGGGGGCGTACTAGGGATAGACTATACAGAAATGGTCCATATAATTCGATAATCGATAGGTGAGTTAACATAATTTACCTTCTTATGATTTTCAAAGAGATATTCTTAGAAAATATTTGAGACATGATAGCAATTGGAAAGGCTTATGATTTATTGATAATCTGGAAGATATTATGATTAGTTTTACAGAGAGCGATAAGGTACTGCGACCTTATTGGCAATAATAATAAAATCTCTCTTTTGACATGCGAAATCATAAAGGGCAGTTATGTCATGCTCAGGTTTATACTCATTGTCGTGTAGGAGCTGCTGCTTATCACAAAATAAGCATTTTTAGGGACACGTTTTACTGACTGGTATTCCCTTTTACGTCGATCGACTCGAAGTGAGTAAAAATAGCCACAGATCGGCAGGATCTTTTTTCATCATATGCGTATAACAACAAAAATGTTATAAAAACATCTGGTGAAGTGTTGATGTGGCTAACTCCTAATTGATGGCATTAGACACCCCTTTTTATACCAAAAAATAGGCTTGCAGCAAAATTTTGTTCCAGTTTCTCCTTTGAAGGACGCAAGGTAGCCTGCAATCGATATTTCTTTGGCCTAGATGTTGTGGTTTTAGCAGGTGTACCTCTTTAAGGAACCTATTTTAACAGCCTATTCCTTGAAATCTGACATGAACTATGCTATGCGCCATACAAGACAGAAAACCTACAAACATCACCCACATATCAGTTAACTTAACAACCGCGAGAAAATCACTCTTTAGAAACTATTTTGGCCACAGCACAAGTAAACTTTGGACCGCGCCTGCTAGGGACATATATATTTCCAGAGGAATACAATTTACAACATAATATTTATGAGCAGAACCAAATGGAAAGCATCTAAAGTTTTGTTTGCAAACAAATTCGCCGTTGGTCAGTTTTATCCCATTTTGAGATTTGTCTGTCCGTGTTGTTGAACTTTCTTTGCGAAGCTATCGGGAAGTAGTTTACAGACTTGATATCTCTGTCTCTATATCACAAATCTATTTATATACCATCCGTAGGTACTCGTATTTAGATGTCGTTGCGGTATCACTGTCATCGCATAAGTGCATCGTTCGCCAAGATCAATCTTAATAACTGTTGCTGTAGCTTATATCCAGGTTGACAATGCCTCGGCGGTCTCCTTGTTGAACTTGTTGAGCTCATGTTGGTCTGGTCGGGGGTTAGATAAACCGCTCATTATCCGTATTGGGTTAATCAGACTACCAGGCATTTGTCGTCACCTAGAAGTGGTCTCTACATATTTCTAGCTAATTAGTCGACCCAGCTCCGTCACAAGCTAAATCTTTTCAACACATTTTAACTCGCTGTCCGCTACTACCTTAATACTTGATTTTTGTTTCACTCCTTTTAGGCAAAAATTGTATTCTGTTTCTGTCTCATTTTTAAAAAACAAATATGTATCAAGAAAAAAATGACTTAACTCGACTTACTTACTTTTTACTTGCAGACCGTCACCCTCTTCAGTGGGCCACCATAGAGTGCCGTCATGGTACGACACAAGTCCAGGCAACAATGGTGGTGGCAGTGGCAGCAGCAGCAGCGGCAGCAGTCTACCAACAACTTCTGCGAGTGCTGCTGCAGCAACAGCGTCATCATCAGCAGCAGCAGCGGCGACGGGCTTATCTGCCGCCGGTTCCTCTTCATCTCAATCACCCGCCGCCTCAAGAAGTGTCTACGGCAACGTGGCCAGTGCTGTTGTACAACCAGACACAAATAGTAGTAGTAGCAGCAGCAGTAGCAGTACGTGTGGGGGTGCTACTACCAGTGGCTACAATGATTTACAAATGTTAAAGAGCAAAAGTAAAAAATCCCGATGTGGCTCCGAGTCGCCATGCAGCGGTAGCATAAATAATTTAACATCCGCTGTAGCAGCTGCAGTTGCGGTCGCCCAAGCAGCATCGGCGTCAGCGACCGTCAATAGTAGCGCAAGTAGTTGTAGTAGTAGTAATAGTGGTAGTACAATCATCGCTGCCAATATCAGCAGCACTAGTAATAATAATAATAATGCAAATAGTAGTGGCGGCGGTGTTTTAAACATTGTCGCGAACTCCTCCTCATCCTGTTCTGCGTCCTTTACCAACAACAACAACCCAACAAGCAGTAGTCACTTGGTAGAACGAGGGAACAGCAGTGGAAGTAGCAATCACAGCCATCATAATCATCATCATGGTGACGGTGGTGGCAGTACAGCGTCGAGTAGATCGCATTCGCGTAGTCCGAGCAGTTACAGTTCAACAAACAGCTCATCGTCGAATTCACATGCGTCCAGTCCGGTGTCTGGGAGTGAACAGCCTCCGTCGAGGACAAGAAATCTACAATCGGCTGTGTCGACGCCGGGCCAAAGTAAACGTAAGTTGAAAGCGATACATGTGGGTGAGGTTAATTGTTTTTCGCAGCTAATTTTGTTGGTTTGTTTTGCGTTTTTCCAGGTAACAGTACAGCTGCCTCATCATCATCGACGTCCAGTGGTGGTAGTGGAGGTAATCCTGTTGTGCATTCCGAAGATAATCGGCCGCTGGCAATACGCGTTCGAAATTTACCGGCCCGTTCCTCAGATACATCCCTTAAGGATGGTCTCTTCCACGAGTACAAAAAGCATGGCAAGGTAACCTGGGTAAAGGTTGTCGGCCAAAACTCGGAGCGCTATGCCCTGGTCTGCTTCAAGAAGCCGGACGATGTGGACAAAGCCCTCGAAGTGTCGCACGATAAACTCTTTTTCGGTTGTAAGATCGAAGTGGAGCCCTACCAGGGCTATGACGTCGACGACAATGAGTTTCGGCCGTACGAGGCCGAGCTGGACGAATACCATCCAAAGTCAACGCGCACCCTGTTCATTGGCAACCTCGAAAAGGATATAACGGCAAGTGAACTGCGGGCTCAGTTCGATTGTTTCGGCGAGATCATCGAGATTGACATCAAGAAGCAGGGTATGAATGCGTACGCCTTCTGTCAGTATTCGGACATTCTGTCGGTGGTGAAGGCGATGCGCAAAATGGACGGGGAACATCTGGGCAATAATCGGATAAAGTTGGGATTTGGCAAGTCCATGCCCACGAATTGTGTGTGGATCGATGGTGTGGCGGAGAACGTGAGCGAGAGCCATCTGATGGGACAATTCTTGCGCTACGGGTCTGTATCGAAGGTGATTATCGATCGGGTGCGCCAATTGGCGCTGGTAATGTTCGATCAGATACAGTACGCGCAAACGGCTGTGAAAGAGATGCGTGGCACAACAATGCGAGGCCGTAAGCTGCAGGTGGATTTTGCTTCCAGGGAATGCCAGGAGGCATTCTACGAGAAACTTGAAAAACAGACTGCAGGTAACTAGCATTCGCTGTTTTTGGCCAGACCAAAAGTCTCATTGTAATATTTGTGTTTTCTTTATTTCAGCAGGTAGCCGTTTCAACCGTTATGACTCGCAATCGTCGCGGTCGCGTGCATCATCGTTTAGTCGCCATCAAAACTCTAGCGGCAACTGTTCGCCAAACAATCAACCAGCAGCAACAGCAGCAGCACTATCGACTAGTGCGGGTGCTAGTGGTACAAGCACCAATAGTAGTCTCCAATCTGTGGTTGGATTGACATCGCTACCCGGTGCAGGAGCCAATAGTGGCGTCGCTGTTGTAGGTGGTGCATCATCATCGAGCAGCGTAGCCAGTGGTTGTGTTATTACTGCGATAGGAGTTGCGTCAGCAGTTGGAGCTGGTGTAACGCCAGCTGCAGGCAGCACAACGCCACGTGGTGGACGATCGAGAAGTTCCCGTCACAACACCGGTGACTATGACTACTCCTCGTCGGAGCGTAGATTTCGCAGTTACGACGAATACAGTCAAGGATCGGCGGCTTCGCACGATGAGGATGCTGCTCAGCATTGCAGTGGCGCTACCAGTGCCTACCCACAGCGATCGGACTCGCCGTTGTCACGACTATGTGGTGGCAATAGTAGCGTAGCTGCTGATCCTACTGTGGGGAGCGCCGTGGATTCGCTAGATATTAGTAATTCTAATAATGGACGACGTCGTTGCGACAAAAGTCCCGGAAAGCAAAAAGGTAAACGCTACGGTCTAATATATAATTAGAGAATGTCAGCTAACCACAGTGTATTTTTTTTTTCTTGTATGCTTGTAGGTGATATTCGAAATTTACAAAAGGAACGTTCCCATCTGCTGGAACAACTAGAAGAGTGCCCGTCCAGTGGTGATGAGTTAGTTAGTCCTAAGAAACGTATGAAGTTCGATCATTCATCGTCTTCGCATCACCACAATCACCATCACACGTTAACCGGATTGGTAAGTTGACATTTCGGATACGACTTTTGTCGTTTGTTTTTGGTTTGCTGTGGTTTTGCTTGAGCGAGCCTGTCGCAATGGTATTGTGTGGTCATAGCTTGGGTCTTTGAATTTGTTATAAATTTTGTTGATTTGTTCAAAATTGTTAGCTTTCTAAAGCGCAAAATATATCTGTCTGCTTATTAACAACAATTAACAGTACTAAAAATTAATATGTAGCTTTGTTGTTGCGTTCCGAAGCAAAAGTTGAATGTTCACTCTTACTTGCACTTTAGCCATCATCTATAGTAAAAGGCAGGAAATCCAAAGATCATCGTCATTGCTCCCATCTCCGATAGTTTGTGTCTTTACCGTGCAGTATGCGCGTGTTTTTGTTGCAACCAAGAATTTATTTTTTCTATAAATGTTGTGTGCAGGGGTGTTTGCTCCTTGGGTAGTACATTGTGCATTTATCTAGGGCTGATAATTTGTTCTATATGTTCCAAAACCAATTATGTACTTGTATTATGTCCGTTAACAAAGTGACAGGTTTGATGGTTTTATTATTATTAACGTACCCATGGAACTACATAATTTTCTTTCATGTGTATGTTTTCATTGTCAGAATTAAATTGGTACGTTTCGAATACCTAGCTCTGATACGAGCTTTTCTGAGCTGATTGGTTTTTTTTAGTTGACGTATAATATACGGAGGGTTTTCGGACAAATTTGTTAAAAACTTATAAGCGGGCTATAGGAAATGAATGAATGAAAATGAACTCGAAGTCCAAAATGACAGCTGTTAATGAAAAAGAACATATTTCGTTGCGCTGTCAAATTAAATAAGAAGAAGAGGAAGAATTGTCAAATTGAATTTGTAAGGTTTGTTTCTTGGTATGCGGAATTGTTAACGCATCACGTTGAAACTACTCAATCTGTATGGATTTCTCAGACAACATTTCGTTTTTATGTTTATCACAGTCGCCCAACGCATGTTTGCGCATGGACTGGTGATAATCGTGGTTGCATTCATTTGTTGCTTCCTTTTCATCGACGTAAGATGAAAGAATATAGGTAATAGACTTTATAAAAAGTCTACTCGTCTTAAGTCGAAAAGATTTGTCTGGAATAGATTTTCACTGAAGGGAAAAATAGGATTGGCCATTAACGTCACCTTTGAATGCATATAATCGAAATCACAACTCAGTAGTAAGTCGAGAAATTCATGAATAGATTTGTCTTGTACTTTAACTGAAAAAGTCTTCACATGATCAATAATTGAAGTCAATAACAATCAAGTCAGTTATGAGACATTTTTCAGTATTTTACTTAAGCAAATTGTAAAAATTCAAATTAAGAACAATGTTCTTATAATGTATTATACATAGGTACTTACATAATATTTTATTTATTCAATTTGTTAAATCTGTAATTTAGCAAATTGCCATCATTGTGCTACGCCCTTAAAACATATAATCATTACTGTATTACCGACACTTGTTTTCAAATGTCAAAATACATGTGAATTTTTCTTATTAAACTTTCACTGTACATATTATTGGTGTATTTATTCAAAATTACTGTATTATTAAAAGATAATATTTCGCACAATTTGTTCTTAAGCTATTATTTCAAGAAAAAAAAAAAAAAAAAAACACAATAACACCATAACCTCCAATCGAGATTATTGAACGTCGAGTTTTGTACTCTAATTTGAAATAGGTGCTATGCCAATTGCTCATACGCATTTCACTTATCTCTGTCGATCATCACTAGCACTACACAAAAAAAGAAAATATACAACACTTTTCGGTTTTATCCACCCATCGTTTTCGTTTAAACTTTTGCGTCCACACCGTGTAATGTCATGTGCGCGAGATAAAATGTATTTTTTTTTTTGTTTATGAAACTAGCCACTCTTGTAAATTAGTGTTCTTCTGTCTGGTTTCGCGTTACGATCCATTTATATACATGATATAGCGGAATCAATTTTTACATAATAAGCAAATGCAGTACGAGTGACTTCTATGTACATAATATGCACCAAGTTGTAGTTCTTTAGTGAATATTTACAAGTAGAGAAAAAAAAACAGTGAAATGTTTTCATTTCCTTGTGGGTACACAAATCAAAGTGGATATTGTAAAAGTGTTTTGTTTTTAAAAGTTAATTCAACTTTAGTGTTGAACTCGGAATTTTGAATTTGGCTATTTAGCTAGTCGTTCGGTCGTCTCTAGTTTGCGTAAAAAGATCAAATAGTTTCTGCTTACATTAATTAGAACGGCAATAATAGTGTATAGTACATACCTATATTAAACATGTTTCTTCTACTTCTTCTGCTTTTATTATTGTAAAAGATGTAAGGGATTTGATGTGTCAAAGATATTACTGAACCAGTTAACCATCTAGACGTGGATACCACATTTCTGCACGTTTTTTTGTAGCATTTGATATATTCATCTCTTGTAAAATCCAATCTCTAAAAGGAAGCTCTCCTTGGTGAGGTTTCTGCAGACCCCCTTCTCTTCTGGGTAGGAGCGGTATTTACTTCAATCTTTGTTTGCTTGGGTGCTGTCAGGACTTAGCTTAAGCCACACTCAGTAGTCTATATCGGCAACAACTAACATTTTCTTTTATTCTTCTCATTGCAGCCGCAGCCGCATTCAACCGATGTTAGCAGCAGTAGCATCAGCAACAACAATAGTAGTAGTATACAACCGCCGGCACTGATCGGTGATTCCAACTGTGATGTTTTAAGCACTGATACAAATAGTTCAGCAGCCATGCAACAGCAGCAACAACAACAACAACAACAACACCCGCATAGAAAGAGCAGCATCTGTGGTGGCGTTGAAGTTCGACGATTATCCGAATGCAATAGTCTCAAGTATGGCACTCAACAACAGCAACCGACACCACCATCACTGCTGCATCATCACCATCAACAGTTGCAGCAACAGCTAGCGAACAGCAGCAATAGTAGCCGACGACCGTCCATTGAATTATCATCGTTGGCTGCAGCAGCTGCACGTCCTAGCAGTAGTGACCACGCGCACAACTCTACTATAACTCTATCATCCTCCTCGAACACCACTTCGTCCTTGTCCTCCTCCTCTGCCACAGTCTTAATGATGAACTCATCGATGGCCTGCAAGCGACGAAGAGTTGTGGGCAGCAGTTGTAGCCTTATGGCCGGTGGTGTGCTCGGCGGAGCGCAATCCTCAGCAACAGCGACGACGGCGGGAGGATCATCATCATCATCAACAAATACGCCAAATGACGCTAATGAATACCACACTTCAAGAGGGCGCGGTCATCAATTACATTCCCATCACTCGCACGAGGCGTCCGGTGGTGAGAGTGCGGACGGCTCCCGGCCCGGCACTCCCCTGTGCGACGAACGTCCCGAAATGCCGGTACCCAGTGAACCGCGACGAATACCACGCGATCGGCCGCACGAGCCGATGATATTACCGCTGCCAAAATTTGGCATCCCGTTTTTTCAACAGTATCGAATTGCTGCTACCAATCAGTTGTACACTTCCTCAATGTCCACGATTGTGGGAGCGACATCATTGTCAGCGGCAGCGGTGAATCATAGTAATAGTAATCCTAATAATAGCTTAATTAATTCAAGTTCTTCTTCTTCTGCAACTTCGGCGGCCGCACTACTGTCAAACAGTAGCTGCAGTCATTCTAGTCTTAGTAATACGCTATCGAGTCCGCCTGCTTCGATGCTCTTGGGTGGCGGCTCGCGATTGTCCGCATCGACGCAATCGTCTACGTTGCACCATCATCATCAGCAGCAGCACCATCATCACCACAATCATCATCATCATCATCATCAGCCGCATAACAATACGAGTGGGCATCAGCTTACGCAAGCGCATCACACGGATTCGTCGCTGGCCAATTCGTTGCGATCGCGATCGTTAAGTACGAATTCAAGTGATTCTGATGTTGGAGCACGTCGCAGCTCGAGTCCCACACTGGAAGAACGCATCAAATCGTTAGACGAGCTCTATGAGAAGTGGAATGGTGTAAGTAGCAATCTGACGGCACGCCTCAACCAAATTAACTCAGTTACGGCGTCGACAACACCGTCATCGGCCTCATCTGTTGACAGTTCGTCCCATCCGCTGCAACACAACTACCACCACTATCCGCATCCGCACCCGCATTCACATCCAAGTAATAACAGCAACAGTACACCTGCGTTTACTTCGACGCGTCACAAGTTTTTCGATCTTGATGTGAAGGAGATAAAGCCCTCAGATATCGTGAAGTCAGTGTTGGCCAAGAAGTCCATCTTCGACGACGATCTGCAGCGACTGAAGAACATCAACGACAAGTATGAGCCTGCGGACTTTTCAAATTTATCCAAAGCGGCAATGGCAGCGTCAACGTCGCCAGCGCTTCCCAACTTGGCCGCCACCAAGTTACCTGTGGTCGGCTGCATAACACTGAATAAGACAGTTCCAATCGCATCCAGCGGAACAACGTCAGCGGCAATGCTTCAGCGACTGAGCAATTCATCGCCCATGAACAGCCCGCAAGGCTCTATGTCGCCGTACAACAGTCCATCGCCGTCGCCTGTAGTGAGTGGGACGACAGCTCCAAGTGGAAGTAAAATGCTTCCATTGGCGGCCGATGGCAAATCAACTGTTCTAACACCTCAACCTGCGAAAGGACTGCAATATCCATTTCCCAGCCACCCACCGTTGGTTATTTCTGGTAGTGGTGCATCGCCAGAGCAAAGCGGTAGCAGTAGCATAAAAGTTGGCGCAGAAACGACTGTGCCATCAAAACCAAAGACTAATTCTATAACCAAAAGC
Organism: Cheilosia soror; assembly: GCA_949372485.1. Classification (NCBI taxonomy): domain Eukaryota; kingdom Metazoa; phylum Arthropoda; class Insecta; order Diptera; family Syrphidae; genus Cheilosia; species Cheilosia soror. The sequence continues at coordinate 122,405,236 of OX443561.1, forward strand.
TTAAGTGTGCCTGGCGACAAAATGTCTGCGGCGGCGATAGCGGCGGTCGCGGCGACGTCAGCATCGACGTCGAACCACTCCGTTCGCGTACTCGTCAAGTCCTCATCCGTACCAGGTAGCACGAATATTGGTACAATTAAAACCACGACCGGTAGCAGTTCCTCCCACTCGACTTCATCATCAGCGACCTTGTCCAGTCAAAAGCACCAGTCGTTCATCGATGATGATGAATCAGCGCCAAAGAGTAAGCATTCTACGGCGTCATCAAGTAGAAAAGGCTGTGAAAAGAGCGAAAGAAGCTATAAACACAATCATCGCAGCGACTCGACCAGCAGCGAGAAGAAATCTTCGCTGAGAAGTGAGAAATCGTCTACGGAGCGAAGAAAACATTCTCTGGCCGATGAGCCGTCGCCGGCGCCAGCTTTGGCGGCGACAACGGGTGATAGTGAACCGGAACAACACCCTGCGCACCAAAAACACCAACACGACGAAAAGGAGAAGGAACAGCGCCAGGAGCGTGAACGACTAGAGAAGGAGAAGGAGAAAGAGAAGCACCAGCAAAAAGAAAAAGAGCGTCGGGAGAAGGAGCTCAAGAAACAGCGTGAACGTGAGGAAAAGGAACGCGAGGAAAAAGAGCGCAAAGAACGAGAAGAGCGCGAACGTGAGCGTGAGCGTGAAGAAAAAGACCGAAAGGAGCGCGAGCGTCGCGAACGAGAAGAAGCTGAGCGCAAGGAAAAGGAACGTGAAGAGCGTGAAGAACGCGAGCGACGGGAGAAACAAGAACGGGAGCAAAAAGAACTTGAGCAGAAGGAGCGCGAAGAGAAAGAGCGAAGGGAGCGCGAGCGCCGCGAAGAACAGGAGCGCGTCTATCGTGAACAGCAGCAAAAACGCCAAGAACAAGAGAGACGTGAACGCGAACGTGAACGAGAACGAGAGCGTGACCGTGAGCCACCACCACCCCCAGATGCGCCAAAAGAATCGACAGAGCCCGCTTTGCCTCCACCGCCGCCTCACGAAGGCAACGAGAAAGAGAATCGTCAAAATCACATTCGTGCCGATGGCAGTGATGCTGCCGCTGCAACTACTGACATTCATGATTTTGAGAAGCGTTTCTTTCGTAACATGCAGCACTACGACGACAAGCATAACAAAGAAAACAGCGGTGATGACGGTCTCCTGCCATCCGAAGGTCAGAAGCATCGCAGTCGGAAGTCGTCTCGAAACTCTCCCATTCGCCTGCCAAAACGTCGCCTCAGCTCACAGGACAGCATGGATGTAGTTGAGGATGCATCCAAGCGAATACGTATCGCCACCTCAACAGAGACTTCCAACAATCCCACGAGTAATCACAAAATCATTGATCGTCGAGATTCGAAGGATCCCAGCCTGAAAAAACACCACAAGTCCTCCTCGTCGTCACACAAAAGCGCGAGTGACGAAAAGCCAGCACAACCGCAGCCCCCCGACCAGCAGCAGCAACTGAACGACTCTACAATCGTTGAACACAGATACCGCAAAGATTCTGGGTTCGAGGAGAAAAAGTTTAAAAAGTGCGACGGTGGCGCGGTACCAGGTGCCTTCTCAATGCTAATGCATCGCTACAAGAAGCACAACAGCAAAGATGATAAAGATGTCGTCATGAACAACGTGAATGATAAGCCAGATGAGCAGCCGCAGCCAGTCTTCACTAATCACCACCACGACCAGGAATCTGAAAATGTGGCTCCTAAAACGCCACAGCACACAGCTCCAGTGTCATCGGACGATGAAGATCGACAGCGGCAGCAACACCATCATCACCACCAGCGACACAAGAGCAAGCGCGAGCATCGCGAGAAGAAGCGACACAGTATCGGCGGCGGCGACTATGATGATCGAGAAAAGAAGGACCAACACGACGGATCTAACCGTCACCCCGATCGAAAGTCATCGCGTTCGGATGAGGGCTCGCACTCACACCATCAACACCACCAACAGCAACACCACCACCATCATCCAAAGCCATCGTCATCGTGTGGCAGCAACAGTGGCGGGGAGAAGTCCTCGCACAGAAACAAATCGACGCCCTCCAGCCGCCTGATGCTGAGCGATTCAAATGACTCGGACTCGGATGCGCAAACGTCGAAAAAGCATTCCATATTCGATATTCCCGATGAAGGACCCTACGTCTCGATGTACGACAAAGTGAAGGCGCGCTCCTGTAAGAATATGCAGAAGCAAGAAGAAGAGAAGAAGATCAAGGCCAAGTTCAGCCAATTGAAGCAGTGTCGGGCGAAGCGCGAAGAGAAGAAACGCTCCACCTCCTACGATGGCGATTCCGATTCGGACTTCGAAGACCGCCAGCAACGCTATCGCAGTGGCTTCAAGTTGAATCGCTGTGGTGGCTTTATAAGCTCTTCGGACGAGAGTACGATAGGACAACGTCGAGTAAGCGCAACCGGTGCCAACAACATATCTGATTCCGACTCGGATACCCGCCGTATGCACTTCAATCGCAAGCGCCTCAAAGAACTGTGCGACGCCGACGACAGCTCCGAAAATGGACTGTACATCCGCAAGAGCTCGCCCTGCAAGAAGATCTCATCGAAGCGCAATTCACGTTCAACCCGAATCGAATCAGACTCGTCTGATACAGCTCCCCCAACCAGCTTAAAACTCGAGAACGACGCTGAGCACACTTTCAAGTCAGAGATCAAGAAAGAAGCAGTGCACTCCGCGGTTGAAGAGGGTGACCTCGAGAACAAAGTCAAAATAGAGAAGATTAAGTCTGAAGCGGAAGAAGAAGAGCAGAAGCCAGACGTGTTGCCGCCCCCATCTCCGACGCGATGTGAAGTCAAGAAGGAGAGTAAGGACTTCTTCGAGATGATCACAGAGTCAGACAATAATAACGCTCACTCCGGCAGCGCCCTGGAAGGCAAGGATTCGGTCTTTGATTCGCACTTCTCCCCTGAAGGCCGCAAGAAACATAAAAAGAGCAAGAAACGCCAAAAAACACCGCTTCTAGTAGACAGTGATACAAACGTGTCGGGAGCAGAGAAGACAGACAAGACGGAGAATCTCGAAAAGTCCAGTTCAGTGATGGACCTGTTCGATAAACTGAAGGAAGAAACCATATTGTCTGTGGCTCCAGCATTGATGTCGCCAGCGTCAACAAACAGTGCGGCTCCATCTACACCTCTTTTGTGTGAAAAGAAGCGCCACAAGGACCGCAAGGAAAAGAAACGTGAAAAGTACTTTGACAAGTCCGCCCTCTCGAAGGAGGAACGTCATCGGCTTAAGAAGTCCAAGAAGTCCAAGAGCACTGACCAAACCCGCTACTCCTCAACCGCCACGACTCCCTCATTTAATGCAATCGCCGCCAACCAGAAGAGAACCGAGGAAAAGATGGAATACATCTTCGGGCCCATTTCCGACGAAGAGGAATCACAGTTATCGGGCAGTGAATCCGTTCACACAAAACCAGAATGTGGTCCAGTGGTGTCGGCTGCCATCAATCCGTATAAACAAGAACCGCTCACACCAAAGTCGCATACGGTGGAGGAGAACGAAGAAAACAAACAGAAGACAATTAACGCGACAACGTCACACTTGGAGCGCGAGCGCCACCGCAAGGAAAAACGTGAAAAGAAGCGCAAAGAACGTGAGAAGTCTCGTGAACAACACGCTCTCGCTGCCTTGCAAACGCCAACATCCACCCCAACGACGGCCAAGGTGGACGACGAAAACAGCGTCGACTTGGATGAAGCCGGTCGTGCACTAGAAGCCCAACTAATGGAAGACTCTGACAACAAAATGACCGATGAGACAACGCCATCCACCGCGGCGACTTATCGCAGCGATATGACAGACGTTTTCCGTTTCTCCGATGGCGATGAGAATAGCGTCGAGTTGATAGCACATGGGCTTCCCGAAAAGAAGGACAGCCACCAACAGCAGCAGCAGACGCAGCAGCAACAGCAAGACCATCACAAGAATAAGGAGAAGAAAAAGAAGAAGAAGCGCTCCAAAGAGGAACGTCATCACCAGCGCCGTGAACATCACCACCAAATTAGTGCGGCGATTATGTCGCCACCAGCAGCGGTATGTACAAGCAAACTCACAATAGAAATTGAGGACGATGAGAAGGAATCCGCATCAATTTGCAAGCCTTCCCCGAGTCTGCCATGCCTGTTGGACGATGATGTCCCAAGCGGCATGACCAAGTCCCAAGAGATTCTTCTCCGATCGCCGCCAATGCGGGAGAAGATTTTGATAAGTCCTATTCCAAAGACGCCCACTATGATGTCAACTACAGCCACCTCAGTGGCAACTGTGTTGACAAACACAACACCTCCCTCATCGAAGACCAGCACTACGACAAAATCCTCTGCAGTTACGGCTACTCTCGAAGCAAAGAAAAAGCCGGACAAGTTTATCCCCGGATTCGACGGCAAACTAGACGAGAAGATCAGCGAATCGGCAGTTCAGTCGATTTCTGCTGAATTCACCGCGTCGGCCATTGATTCCATTATTGTTGATGTGGAGCCAAAGATTCCGATAGAAAGTCCGCCAGACTCCTCGAAGCACCTGGACAAGATTGAGGAAAAATCGCGAGTGGTTATATCGCAGGAGGAGACGGAGGATGCTGTGGCGGCCCTGTTGGGCGAGAGCTTTGGCAACTCCAGTACTGCAGACTACTCGTTTGCCGATGATCCATGCGACTTGCAGTCTACTGTGATTGACGAGGTTGTGTCGCAGACAGTGGAAGAAGAGCAAACAGCTGCAGTGATTCCAGACGAAGAGGCGGAGGAGATGCTTAAAGCTGTGCAGTCGCTCAGCAATGAAGACATTGACATCAAAGCGGACACTCCACAGTCCGAACAGGACCTGCAGATCGACACCGATACGGAGGAAGTGGCCGAAGATGATCGGCCAAAAACACCAGATGTTGACCTTAGTCAGTTGAAGGGTAAGAAGCCAGACACGGAGGAGGGCAAGCCGAAAAAGACTACCGCGCCCACACCTCCATCGGTTATCACCAAGGCAGCAGGTACGAAAAAGCCGCCCGCAGTAGAGAAGAAACCCGAAAGGCCACCTGTGAGACCTAACAAGCCGTTGCCGCCAAAAATCGAACCGCCAAAAATCACAAAAGATCAGCCAGCCGTGCAACCAGTACAAACGGTTCTGCAAACACCTGCGGTTGCAAAAGCCGATATGCCAAACATTCCAGCTACCATTCAACCACTAACAGAGGAAACACCTTTGCCTCCATCGACAAAAGTACCAAGTACTCCATCGGTGCTGACACCTCGGCCGCAATATACCATCCCACCGCCGGCAATTAGTATTCCCGATTCGCAGCCGCCACCACATTTCATACATCCTTCGATCAATGTTGTGGTGTCGCCGAGATCGACAACAGATCTCAAAATGCATTCGCCGCGCGCTCAACAACAGCCGCCGTCACCTTCGATAAGCAGTGTGCGGGTACCCTCGCCGCACAGTCCAAACGTGCAGCAACGCGGTGCGAGCAACATACGTCAGCAGTCAAGTCCAGTAACTTCTCCAACCCCACAGCCGCATGTCATTTTGCAGCACAGACAATTGATGTCACCGCCAAGTACAGCTCCGCCTCAAACCAGCAGTCCAAATATTACCGCCGGCAGTCTCAATCGGATGACGGTGACTTCTGTCGCATCTGTGTTGTCGCCAGCATCTAAGGCCAGCATTCATCCAGTAGTTGTGCCGAACATGATCAGTACAGCCAGCATTATGAACGTGGGCGACCAGCAGCAGCATGATAACAAGGACGACAAGCATTCAAAAAGTGTCCATCAGTCATCGCCGATAAAGGCAAATGTTGTTGAGCAGCAGCACCAGCAGTTGCTGAGACAGCAAACACCGCCAGCTGTTCTGAACAAAGTCGTTGTTCCTCTACCGGGAACCAATGTGTACCAACAGCAGCAAGCTTCGCCGTCGCCGCATCGGATGTCCCCGCAAATTCTGCAGCAAATATCCAAGTTGTCGGCGCAGCAGCAACAACATCAACAATTCATGCAGCAGCAGATGTTTGCTCACCAGCAGTTTCAGATGCAACAGCAGCAGCAGCAACAACTCATGCAAATGCAGATGCAATTGCAAAAGAAGCAGCAGCAAAAACAACAGCAACAACAACAGCAGCAATTACAACAACAGCAACAACAACAGCAATTGCAACAACAACAGTCACAGCATCAACAACAACATCAGCAACAACAACAACAACAGCAGCTGCAACAACAGTCGCCACCTTCGCAACAGCATAGGTTGCTGCAAACGTTGCATCCGCTGCCCACAACTAGTGGTGTGTCAGCCAACTCGACACATTCAGCTGGCATTATCCAATGCAATAGCAGTAGTAAAGATGTCCCTAGTCGAGTTATGCCACAGCCACCGTCACAACAGCATGTTGTAATTGTGCGTCAGCAGCAGCAGCAACAACAACAACAACCTCCGCAGCAGCCGCAAGTACTGAACCCTCAGATGTCGCCAATGCAGAAGGTTCTGTTGCAACAGCAGCCGCAGCCACAACAGCTGCAGCCACAACAGCCGCAGCCACAACAGCCGCAGCCGCAACCACAACAGCCGCAGCCACAGCCACAGCCACAACAACCTCAAACACAACAATCGGTGCCAGCACAAACGCAGCCCCAACAATCGGTGCCTCTACCGTTGCCATCCCAAACGCCACCACATCAGCTACACCAGACGCCGACAGTTGTCAATCTGAAGCCGCAACCCACCATAATTGTGCAACAACAACAGCACCATCACAAATTGCCACCCACCACCAACCTGATTATTCAGCAGAAACAGACTGCACCCTTTGTCGCGCAGCAACAGCCGGTTAACAAAGTCCCGCAACCCGAGTTGCCGGTTCAAAAGCCAACTGCGCCACATATGCCACAGTTGCACGCTGACGAACCACCGCCGGTCGCTAAGCAACCCACTCCTGCAAAGGTCGTTTCTCCCAAGGCTGTAGTTGCTGAAGTGCCAAAGACAACAAATGCACCCAAACCACAACCCACGCCACCTCCTATCACCGAGGCGAAGCCAACAGCTGAAAAGAAACCAGCTGAAGACACTGTGTCCGTCATCAAGACACAACCGCCAACTCCTCCTGTCGCGGTTTCTGTTTCACAACCACCACCACCACCGCAACAACAGCCGAAAGAGAAATCCCTCCTAACCGAGGAGAATGTGACAAAGATCTCTCCACCGAAGGAGGACGAAATCGAACAAGACTCCAAGGAGGACAGCGACTATTGGTCTGCCAAGGAGTTAAATATCGACTCTGTGATAAAGAAGGTAGATGCACTCTGCTCCAGCGAAGAGAACAAACAAATTTCGAGCACTGAGGCAAGTGCGCCACCAACTCCAAAGACACCGCCAACAACATCCGCATCTGCCGCAACTGTTGCAGTTGTTGAAAAAGTCGAGAAGAAGGAAGAGAGTCCGAAAGACTCCACGCCACCAATGCTAGAGGAGAAGTCACACAACTCTACGGCCAACATGGACAGCAGTGAAATTGACCGCACCACGGGTGACGACACCCACGACGACGATGATGAAACTACAGAAGAAAGTCAAAGTGAGAATACAGACACGTCTGGAACGGGCAAGCAACTACGTGGTACGACGACTGCTAAGCGTGGACGCACTCCTCGTGGTGGCAAGAAATCAACAGCAGCAACAATTTCGCCACCAGACTCGGGTGTACAAACACGGCGAGCTAAAGGTACGCCCAGTACACGCGGCCGTAAAGGACGTCCCCCAGTCAAGACACTTCCACCAATCCAACTCCCAGTCGAGAAAAAGCGCAATGCTGCTTCGGCCAGTGATCAAGACGTATACGAATTCCACGAAGACTCTGGCGAGGAAACGCAATCAAAGCCATCGGCGACATCCTCTTCAGTTTCTGGTGAACGTCCGCGTCTGATCCTAACCATCAAGAGTCCCGGCCAATCAACTGCACTGACTGTGGTTAAGTTGTCCGATAAAGAAGTACAATCGGTTATCGGAATACAACCCCAGCTTTCATCGCCGCCCCCAGCGCAGCATTCTCCACCATCGCCATCAACGCCTGAACCGCCACATCACCCTGAAGGTCATATGAAAGATTCAAAGAAAGACTTCCAAACTCCCAACACCAGAAAGTCTCGTCGCCTTCAGGAGAAAGATCGCAATACTGTCGACGATATCATTGAAGATGTTGTGCGCAATACACAAACCTCGCCAAAGGGTGGACAAACACCGCCACGCAGGTCTACTCGCATTGCCCAGCCCAAGAAACCGGGACAACCAGACTTGCCGACGGCATCGACTAATAGACCGCGACGCTCCAAGGATCGCAAGGGAGCCGAACCCTCGTCGGATGCTGATGAAAAGTTTGAAAAGCTAAAATCTCCGCAGACGGACGATGATGTTAGTGCCGAGAAACCAGTGACCGAATCAACCGAGAAGAAGGAGCTACAACCTGCCAAGACTGATGGTCCAGAATCGCTTACCCAAGCAAAATCAATGATCGTGACAACAATATCGCCTGCTACAGCTGTTACCACTGAGCCGAAGACAGTTATTTCGAACTCAGTGGCGACTGGCAAGCACGGAGAGGCGTTGACCCTGATAGATCCAGTCACGGGCCTACTTACTGTGGTAACCCAAGGCAAGGAGGGACAGTATGTGTCCGTTCCGGGTGGAGGCCCTCAGGGAGTGCTGAAAACCTTGCCAGACAAAAAAGCAATGCCATCAGTGCCTTTAGTTGTTCCGCAGGCTGTCTCATCTGCCGTGAAGGAGCCACTCAAGACAGTCGAATCTGATGGGGCTAAGGTGGCGCCTGTTACTGTTTCCACAGTTACAACGGCTGCGACCCATATGCCCGTTAAGAGCAGTATTGTAGAGCCAGTGGCAGTAAGTCAGCCGGCAGTTAGTGGTACCACTTCGCAGCCCATGAGTGTGGTTGTTAAGACAACTAACAGCCAGTCGAATAGCGGTCAAATGAACATCCATCCGCCGCAAGTGTCCCAAATGAGTGTCATTTCAGCACAGAGTGTGCAGAATCCACAGTCTCAGCAGCAACAGCAGCAACAGCATCCACCGCAACAACAGCAGCAGCAACAGCCGATGCCAAAGTCTCAACCAATTGTCGTTCAACAAGCACAGCAGCCATTGCAGCCGCAGTTGAGCAATGTTCGGCCAACGACTTTGAAGGCACATGTTCTCAACAGTCAGAAACAGCAGCAACAACAGCAGCAACAGCAACATCAGCAGATGCATCAACACCAGCAGCAATCACATCAGCCGCAGCAGCAATCACAACAACCGCAGCACCAACAACAACAACAACCATCGACGATTTTAAGTCAAAGTGTTGTAAAGATGGGACCGTCCAACCATCAAAAGCCCCAAGCCTATGTCCTACCACAACAGCACATTGTTGTAACAAATCCAAATCATGTAATTCAGTCGAACATGGTGTCGAGGCATCTGCAACACGCGGCTGCCATAAGTGGCTTGCAACCGACAGGTAACCCACCAGTGAACCATCCGAATTTGGTGGTAAACATACCGCCTGCTCATTCGCCTCACGGTGCCGTTCATTCGCCTAGAATTCAACAAAGCATCGTAATAAAGCAAGCAGCCCCGACACAGTCGCAATCCCAGCAACAACAACAGCAACAACAACAACAACAGCAGCAACAACAACAGCATCCACAAATGCATCCATCGTTTGCATCTCAACAACAGCAAGCTCAAGCACCCACCCATCATCAATTGCATTCACAGCAGGGTGCGCAAATTTTGCATGTGGTGACATCGAAGGCACCAACGTCTCACCAACAGTCACAGCAGCATCAACAGCATCCACAACACCACCAGCCAGTGATTCACAGCAAACAAGTGCCCCCACAACAGCAGCAATCCTATGGTCCGCCACAGACGCAGCAAATTGTCCAAGGCGGAAAAATCATCCAGCAACAGTCGACAATTCAGTCCGTGGGCAAGCAACAGCCGCCACAACAACATCCAACGACTATTCAAGTGCCAATACCACATGCGCACTTGCATGTTCAGCAGCAACAGAAACAATCAATTTCTGCGGTACCAATCGTCACCCATCAACAGATTATCAAGCAAACACCCGCTCAGCAGCAACAACAACAACCTCATCATTTGGTACAACAGCCAACGCCGCAACAACAACAACAGCAACACCTTCTCTCAGTGAAACAGCAACAACAACAGCAGCCTCCACTCCAACCACAGCCGCTGGTTTTAACCAGTCAAGCTGCAAGTGGAGTCAGTACCAGCAGCAGTACCAGCACGAACATAATATCCGGTTCGCAGCATATCATAGCCCATGCGCATCAGTCTTCCCACTTGCATCAGCCAACTGGCGCTACATTGCTTCAAGCCAAACCAGCACACCAACAGCAACAAGTAGTACCACCAGCCGGCAAAGCTGTGATAGGCCTGCAAGCACCACAAATAATGACTGGCGCTGTAGCTAGTCCACCGCTTAAGCAGACCCACCACGCTGGTCAACAGCCAGTTGTTACCGGTAAGCAAATTCATAAAATAAACCAACCGATCATTTCTCACATTCTATATCCATGCAGGTGCAAGTAGTCTCCGTGCGACAGTCCCACCCATCAGTCCACAGGGACAATCAAGACTCCTGTTGCAGCCTGGTCTGCCGGTTCCTGCTTTCGAAGCCAATATGGTGAGTTTTCTTTTTTATCCAGCACATTGCACTCATTTCGATTTAACTCGCGCATCTTTGATATTTGAGTACTAAAACAAAACCATATTGTATTTTCACTTATCCCATGGACGCAGCATGAAATCGGAAATTATAGTTCGACGCGCGCTCAAAGCCCACCGCCTGCTCATCAGCAGGCCACACCAATGACACCGGTAAAGTCACTTATTCAAGAATTCCATACTTTTTCTAGATTTGTGTGTGTTTAATTGTCGCTATTAGTTTTATGTAGAGGTTTAGTTTTTAGTATTTTCTGTCCACAAAATGTTGTTTAGTAAAAAAGGGAACAGAGCATTAGATATATCTTATCTAAGCAATCATTCAATTGTCATGGCAGTAGAAGTCACAATCTTCTCACTTTTTCACATAATTGCGTCGAATAACAGTTCTGCGGTTTTACTACATGAATCGTTGGCTTAGACCTCATCTTTAAAATAGCCCGAAAGGAAAAAGTGCAATTGGGTTAAATCGCACAATCTCGGCGGCCAATTGATGTCTTTCTTTTGGAGAAATCTCCCTTCAGCTGTGTTTAGAACCATCCTGTTAAAAATAAACATATGTAGTCCACGTGCATACCATCAATTTCAGGCAAAACAATCTGTCAACATCGTTCGGTGGTAAATAAACGGTCGCACCGACATATTTTTCGAAAAAAAAAATGATGACCCAATGCCACCCACCGCCATCCCAAACTGTCACTCGTTGTGAATGCATACGGACAGGTTGATTCACTATTTCTCTTGGGTTTTCGGAATCCCATACGGGACAGTTTTTATAGTGAATTATAGGATTCATATTAACGATAGGCCATTCACCTATGCCACTCTCATGAGAGAATTCCTCGGCTCTTCAAGCAGGTAGGGTGGGCATCACCACCGCCTTGCTTGTTTTTCATCGATTTGAGCGCGATAGTTATTTTCATTCATTAAGTGGGTCGCGAGTGTAGGTTGTTCAAGTGGACGGACCCTCCAAAGCTCTTGATTCTCCGCCATAGACTCTAAATCATCAAGGCCAATCCCCACACGGGTAGAGGAGAAATTATGAACTTGATTTAACCATTTCATCCTGGACGCCTGTCTGATGGTCTGATGGTAGCACGTCGTGGGATCCCATTTGGGGACATATGCGTTTAACATGACCAAACCACCGAAGCATGGACCGTTCCGTTCGGAGAAGTAGCTGCTTGACATTCAGTTCCTCTCGTATTCTAGTATTTCTAATGCGATCTCTTCGTGGTATCACAATTCACAATGGACCAATGCTGGTCTAGGTGTGTGGGCTTTTTCAGCTGACAGCCACTTTCAACCAACCAACCAACCTAATGCTATCTCTACGGGTTACACCAGCAATACAAGGGAGGAATCTCATATCTGCAGCTTGTTTCCGCGATCTTATTCTTTCGGTCATTAACCAAACCTCATGACCATAGGTAAGAGTTGGAACAAACACTGAATTAAAGACTGACAACATAGCTTTGACACCAAGTTCAGTCCTCCTTATAACAGAATGACCAAGCTGTCTCATTGGCTCAATTAAATCAGCCTGACCAATCCTACAGGAAAACTTAGCATTGCTCCTTCCATCACTCGTGAATAAGACCCCGAGATACTTAAACTTATCCACCTGTTTCAATGGGCCTCCACTAATTTGCAGAGTGCATTGAACAGGAGTCTGGAGACGACCATCACTGAAGATTTGTTCACGTTTATTTTTATCTCACCTTCAACACAAACCGCTACAAACCGATCGAGTGCGCGCTGAAGTTTAGTCTAAGAGGACCCAAAGATGACCAAGTCATTCGCGAAGATTAGATGACTTATCCTCAGATCTCCCAATTCGAAACATTCTTCGCCAAAACTGCGCTGTTACATCCAGTCCGTATAAGTAATGAAAATGAGAAGAGACAATACGCACCCCTGGCAAAGTCCAACGCCCACGGTGAAAGGTATTGATTTAACGCCGTTTACCCGAACACAGCTTTTACAGAGTGTGGAAAGAGAATGAATGCATGGTTGCCACTCGACTGGAAAGTCAGGGAATGTCAGGGAAAGTCAGGGAACACAATTTGGTCAGGGAATGTCAGGGAAAGTCAGGGAATTTTTAGGAATTTTGAAAGCAGTCAGGGAAAATTTGTTTCATTTATTTTATATTTTACCAAAATTTTGTTAAAAAAATACCAGCGAAAAAAAAGTAGATAATTTAAAATTTTGGTAAATTGTGTGTCTGTGTACAAATAAAACTGTTTTTCGGAACATTATACTTTCGATGGCATTATCTACAATTCAACTTGACTAATCTTCTTTGCTGTTCAAATGTGAAGGTCTTCTTCTCGCGCGATTGTTCTCTTCTATCCGAACAATCGCGCTAATATCGAAACGAAAGGCCTAAAGTGTGAAATTAGATTTTAGCTTTCATTTATTTCAAAAGTGATAAATGCTAATTCAAGTTCAATTCGAAAAGTACTTTCAAAATATTTGAACCTTAGAATCTAACTAACTATCTAACTCTGAGGAAGGCCCTAAACTCTGGAAACACTTATTTGCGTTCATTTGAACTCGTCGAATCGAATGGAAAAACAAAATAAAAAAAAACTGCGCACGGATTTGTTTTTTAATTCTCTTCATAATTATTATGATAAATATGTCACAAAAGCAAAACTTTCTTATAAATTTAATATCACACGGCGTAAGTGAAATTCTGCAAATTAGTTCATATTTGAAGTTGCAATCATGTGGTTTGAAACATTTCAACTAAATTTCAGTCGTGTACTTAGTGGATTAGTCCTTGACTAGAATTGTCGGTGGCCCCTTTGTCTGCGTCAAAGCCAATAAACACCCAGATCAACGACTTCGACATCATGTGGGCGCAGTATTTCAGTACTTAGTGCGCTGAACTATTGAACAAGGGTCGTAGGTTCAACCCTCGGAAAAAAACAATTTAAATAAACAAATACATACATAGATAGTTGGTGCAACACGTCCATCGCACCCTAGGCCTAGCTTCTCACAAACGTTCGTTTGTGTGAGTTTTTTTATTTTTGGGGAAGATTGAACGCAAGGTATAAACTTAAGGTATTTTCTGCTGCACTTAATTTTTCAAACGTCTTACAAACACCCGACAGAACAACTGTCCTGAGTTAGCTTCTCAATTCAGCTATCGAATTTGGCATAAAATAGTACCTACTTTTCTTCTATTCTTCCCAAAAGTGGCACATTCTCTATTTGAGTAGCTAATTCTCCTATCTCTCAAAAAAGGGACTGCTCTGGCCATACAAAGTCGCTATATTGTTATCCTACAAGGTTTTTTGAAGGCTGAACAAAAAAAAAAAATTGCCCATCTGTGAAAGAGATGGGCTCCAATATAAGCCCGACCTTTTAACGACTGGTTGATTTGGCCCCAACTTGCTCCTGATCTAACACCCCTGGGGTGCTATGAAAGAAAAAGTTTAGTTTAGAGAAATATCGAGTCTCTTTTTGACCAGTTTTGAATGACAAACAATTTCTTCTACTACAACTTCTGTTGATCGTACGTAAAAAAAGTTGCAATAGTTTTTAGGAAATATCTCAAGGATAAAAATTTCATAAAAAAAATAAAACAATTTATAAAGTAAACATTTTGAGAAAAAAAAACATTTTAAGTAAAAAAATTAAACAACAAATTTTCATAATTTTGAGTTTAAGAAGCCATAACTTTTTTGTATCTACACAGATGTACCCGAAGTGCTTAAGACTTAACTATATGCGTTACTAAATTTTCTTTTCAAAATGTACAAAATGCTTGTACCTATAGATAAGTTTAAAAGTTATACCCTTTTAAGCGGTAACAACTCCAAATCACCTACTTTGATGGGCTATAACGGGGAATAGGGTGAGAATAGACCATACAATTTCATTTTCGGCGAAACTTCCAGGAATCTATACCCTGAAAGGATTATACCGCCTAACTGAAACACCCTGTATAAATTCTAATATCCTCTTTCTTATAAAAAAGATATTACCTAACTGACAATTTTTTTTTTTTTTGATAAATGTATAAATTTGAGTCAGGGAAAACTTGAAAATTGGTCAGGGAAAGTCTGGGAAATTTATTTTTGAAAAATAGTGGCAACTATGGAATGGCTCTCAAGAGAGAACCGTCAATTCCAAACCTCGAGGGACTCGGTCGTGTGGTTTCTCCAAATCTACAAAACAATTGTAAACAGGTGAAGCATACTCCCAAGTCTTCTCAAGTGCCATTCTGAGAGTGCATACTTGGTCGGTTGTGCTTCTGCCCGGACGAAAACCGCACTGTTTATCTCATAATTGTGACTCGACCACAGCTCTCCAACTTGTTTCCAGTACATTGGCAAAGATAGTTAACTAAGGATTGTTGTGGTGCCTGTGACACTAGTCTCACTTACGAATACTCGATTTAAAAGAAAGAATACCGGCTGACTCATTGAATTGAATTCCAAAGCATTCCATGTCAACTTAAGTAAAATTGTCAATTGCAACGTATCGATGCGCGACTGACACCCACTTTACACACTTTAATTGGCATCTTAAAGGACACATTGCATATTTTGTGTGGGAAACCAATTCCATGACGATTGCGTCTTTGTAGGATTTCCTTGTAATTGGTGCAGAAAACGTAAAAAACAACAAACACATGCAGTTACTTTTGCCACGGTGCACTTAATAAGAAAGACAATCAATTTCGATTACTGAAGTAAAGCTACCTTTCTTCTTTCATGTTTAGTTTTCTTCTTTCTTTTGTGTCTACCTACAGAAGTCTTTGGACTTTGTCTTTGTGAATCGGTGATACCTTACAAATTGTTCTGTTATTATATTTAATGAGAATTGTGTCCTCCGCACAAGTGATTAGTGAACATGTAAGTTAGACCTTCCATTTCGCCGATACTACTCTCGTTCGAGCTTCGGTTGCTATGGCTTAAACCGTCATAACAGTATTCACTTTTGCTATGCAACATCAAAAATATCCTTGTTGTCTATGATTTAATTATAAACATTTTTTTTTTTTTTTTACTATTAACTTAATTATCTTTTACCATAACTCTGTTACAGACTACAGTACCTCTTAGATCGCCACCCACGCCATAAACACGGTTATAGTATAGGGCTAGTTACACAATAGAAATATGTATCTTATTCCCCCTCGGATTTCGTAGAATAGTCAGGCGACTATATAGAAAAAGAGATAAAAAAAAATTATAGAAAATGCAAAAAAAATTACAAATAAACCTTAATTTTCCAGGAATCAGAATCGACCCCTTACGGCAATGTGTTTGCGTTTTTTAAACGTGATTATGATAAAATGTACTTTAAATTCAATTTGCCTAACTATATGTACATACATTGTCAAAATGATATTCGATAGTCTGCTGCAGATGATTGGCGCTGTTAGGTAAAGGGGGGAAAAACAACCATGAGTGTTGACGCAGCCTACATATTAGACAGTTGTTAAGGGCAACGCATGTCTAAGAGAGATGTAATTCCTTGGGGTTGTTATCGATATCTGCATTTGACAGGTAAACGATTGAATTTCTAAATCATTCTGGCAACTATTGCGTATCCCTGGAGATTGGAACTTTAGAACTAGTATACAAATACAATGTGTTGTGATTAGCATTTGTTTCGTTTAGTTTGTCTTTATGTACTCACTGGCAACTGACAGCCTTGCATTTTAAGAAAATATCAAAATGCAGACAAATAAAATATTATTCCAATAATAAATGAATTGAATTATTATTCACCAGTCAGATAACAGACGGAAGACAGACGGATCCGTAAGATAAAAGAAAAAATCGAATGCAATCGAAGAATGCACATACAATTCGTTTGCGTGTGTGTTTCTCAGTTATGTCAAGTTCATGAGAAATATGCGCCCACAACCAAACAAACATGTAAACTGTATATTGTATGTGCTTGCGGAGAGATTGCAAAAGCTTTCTACGCAGTTGTGAGCGTGAGCACACCAACAAGGGCAGATTGGACTACTGTATCCTATAGTGATTCTGGACTCTGGGATGATGTTTAGTAGCTCGTTGGCAATTGACGCTGTGTGTAGTCGTAGTGGATATATTTTATTATGTTTCCGTGTCATATTCTAACGCATAAGTTTTGGCAAATTCTATACCAGATTGAGAATACATTTCCATGTGTGCGTTTCCGATAGACTTGCTTGGCAGTTTTAGTGATTGAGTTTAGTAGCAGTAGATGAAGATGTGTAGAAAAAGAACTGTAATTTAATGGACCTGCTTTGTTTTCGTTTTAGGGCGAGGGAACATATCCCGCGGGCAATATCCGAGGTGTGACTCGAGATCACATTATAATGTATCAGCAATACTTACGTGCTCAAGATGCATTAGGCACAGCCAGAATTCCGTATATCGCAAGGTGAGTAATTTATTTTAAATTATCGTCGATAGGTTTTACCATAATCTATGCAAATTCACAGATCACCTCTGCTGTCTGGATCAACTGATCAGAAAGATGTTGCTGAAATTGACGAGTCGATGGTGGCTAGTCCACCACTCGAATTGCGTCGACCCGGCAGTGTACCGAGAACAATAGCTGTGCCGCACAGTTTGCAGAGTCCACAAGACAGAGCAACAGGTAAAAACAAACAGTTGAGAAGTTTATTTGCAGGCACGTAATTTATCGAAATTTCGTTACAGATTCACCACAAGTTGCACAGGTGTATGTACACAATACCCGAATTCCACATCCGCATTTCCCCGAAGTCGCTGGACGTTTCTACGAGCCCGTACGTCAGTTGCCTGCTGATCCGCCACCAGCTCATCGCCCCGCACATAGTGTCGTTGCTCCAGCACCGTCTGGTTATGTGGCACAAACAGCTGGCCCAACAAATCTGTCGCACTTACATCCAAAGGTGTTTGAGCGTGAACGCGAACGCGAGCGTGAACGGGAGCAACGAGAACGCGAACAACGTGAACGTGAGCTTCGAGAACAACGAGAACGTGAACTACGGGAGAAGGAACGAATTTCCATACCAGGTATGCTTTTGAAATGCTTTTGTTTTGTAAAACTTTCTAAACAAAGAAAAAAAATTGCTTGTTCGTTTCAGGTGGTCATACAAGTATGCCGAGCCATGATAGTTTGGTTCCTGCACTACCTACGCCAAGTGGCCGAAGCATTCAGGTGGCTACGCCACCGCATGCCAGTCAAGTGCCACCACCGCAACCGGACTCATTGCTGACGCTATTGCAGAGATACCCTGTCATGTGGCAGGGTTTGTTGGCGCTAAAGACCGATCAAGCTGCTGTGCAGATGCATTTTGTCTTTGGCAATCCACTAGTGGCGAGAGCATCACTGCCGTGCAATAGTGACGGAAGTACACCGCCGTTGCGTATAGCGCAGCGTATGCGCTTGGAACAAACCCAGTTGGAGGGGGTGGCTAAGAAGATGCAGGTAAGTCGCATTTAATGTTGGTTTTTCTTTCTATGCAAAAAAGTAGAATGGTTGTCTTTTAATTCTGTTCAATCCATTTTCGTTATGGTACACGACCCATAATCAAGTGACTTGTTATAAAAACAACTTAAGTAAACTAAGTTGAAGTGTGCAGGCAGTGGGCTGACCGATTGCACAACACAATAATCGTTTACGACAATCCAAATGAGGTTCATTTTTAAAGGCTTTTACTTAACTTCGTGAAAAATTTGTTGTGTCAAAATCTTGCAAGCCAAATTTGAACCACTTTCTATAAACTTAGAATTTTGAAATTTTCCATGCTGGTTGGGTTGTGAAGACAATGCGATATTTAGAAAGAATTTTTGGATTTTGACTTCCCCTGCCCCTTTAAGGGAGGCTTTTTCATAACGCATGATCCACTAGCCGTATTAACTTGAAACTTTATATGTCAATAGATAAGTCGAAACTATTACATATCTAATTAATACTTTGTACCGATTCGTCCTACAAGGGTTGAAAAAAGGGGGTGCAAACTTTTCTATTTCGACCTTACTACGCTCAACTTGCCATTATATTCATAAATATTATGTAGGTCAACTAAAAAAAATCTTTTAATTGTTAGGCAATACTTTACCGAGTATTTTAAGCTAACATTCATCTTTCTAGTTCATTCAGAGGGCAAGATATAATAAATTGAAAACAGATCTTATTCGGCTAAAAGCGAAAAAAATTGCTATCTCGATTGCAGTTGTGCTTAGGAAGGGTAGTTTTTTTGCGTTCTAAAAATAGAATTGTCACTGCGGCGGGCATTCAGAATGTATGCTCAGATGTATGGCGTAGTTGAATTTGATGTAGGGAATGGATATGGATAAAACAAACTATGTAGTACATATGTACGTACATAGGAGTTTGTGATGCGTAAATAGGTAGGTATGCACGCACAATCGTAAATATGTACTTATATTTGAGATCTGCAACTATGGAAAGTGTATAGGTAGGTACCTACGCGTATAGTAAAATCAATCAAACCATACCTTTCGCGAATTTTCATGTATGTGGAATACATACCTATTATGTCCATTGACTTAGGACTTTGCAATTTAGCATGCTGATGTTTCAGTTTTGATGACAATACAATAAACTAATATGTAGTAAAAACAAAGCTTTTGTAAGTATGTAGGTAGATATTAAACTGCACTAAAAAGCAAAAAATAAAATAATAGTTTAAAAAACTAAAAAAGCGCTTTTATAAGTAGGTACTGCACTAAAAGCAAAAAAATAAAAATTAACCAATCTATTTTTAAGGTTTATCCTGGAAGGGGCTTAGTGTAAGCCATGTTTGTAGTTATGTTTTGTATTATTTGAGTGTAAACTACACAAACATGGCTTACACTAAGCCCCTTCCAGGATAAACCTTAAAAATAGATTGGTTAATTTTTATTTTTTTGCTTTTAGTGCAGTACCTACTTATAAAAGCGCTTTTTTAGTTTTTTAAACTATTATTTTATTAAGTATCCAACTTAAACTTCTTATAAAATGGAGCAGATCTTCATGATTGGTGGAATGGTGGCATCTTTTTGACGCCTATACTGGGCTATTCCAACATACTCTTTGAAATGCTAATAGGATTTTGTTTCTCTATGAGTTCTACATTGATACCTATGGTCATGATAGTAACCGACCAATTTGATTGAATACATCACAGGTATTTGACGAAAAAAAAAAAAAAAAAAACAAGAAAGTCAAGGAAAAGGAAAATTCCGGAAACATCTCTTTTTACATTCTAAAAGTTTAGTGTTTTTACGTTTTTTCATCTCAATTAAACAGACGCTTCCAACAATTTAATGATAGACCGAAGCGAATTTGCTGTTTTCTAGTAAATGCTAATGCGAAGAATTATTCAGCAAAATATTTGGAATATTAGTGATTTGCTTATATACCTACATTGCTATACGAAAATACAACAGAAGGAAAAAAAGAGAATTTTTACAGCAGTTGCTATAAAATGCTGTGCGTCGCTTTCACAAAACTTGCTGAGCGTAAGCGTAACCTCGTCATTGAACGAGCTTTCAACAAGGTTCTACTCTCTTTTGATGCTGTTTCTCAACCAGAGACACTCTTTTCGTTGGTTGAAAAATCGATAATATTCATTGAACTGCGTAGTTTCACAATGTGCCTTACTTCTCTCGCACCGAAGTATTTTGTGTATAATTATGTAGGATGTAGCCACCAACAAAACGTGACATAAAAACGCATTTTTACTTTTTACTGGTTAGTTGCTTTTGTTGCCTTGGTTTGAAGTTTCTTATTGCAATTAATAATTGGAGTGTTTTTACTTTTACGTATAGAAATAAAATAAATATTTAGAGCAACAGGTCCGTGTAGACACTCTAGGCCTAGCTTCTCACAACCATTCGTTTGTGTCAGTTTTTATTTTGAAGAATGTAGGCTGCGTAGCTCACGTCTAGTTTATCTCCAAAGAATTTGATTTCCTATCGACCTAGGTTCGGTTAGGTTTTTAATTGGGTAAATCAGATTAGCCTCTACTTTACTAATCCATACTTTGGTCTTTATAGACCAATTGTGATACCGTTCAATGGGTATTAGCTGCGATAACTATGGCCTCGTGTCACCCCTTTTCTTCCGACGCTGTCCAGCCATCATGATATCCTTAGAAACCTTTAAAGGTTAGATATTATAAATAGGAAAGTTGTTCCATAACTTTGGAGGTATTCTGCACCTGAAGTGACGTACAGTTTCGAAAAGTAAGAGAGAAACTGGAGTGCGGACTGAAGGGTATTCGTCATCAAACCAGAGAAGAGGAAAAGACCCCTCGCCTCACAAGTAAAAGTGACCTCGAGAGACTTGAAATGCGTCGTAAGCAAAGGCTATCCAATTTAGCGAGAAAGGTTGTTGTTCCTCTCTATAACATTACTCTAACCGCAAGCGTTAATATGCCTGTCTACGCTATCAGAAATTGCTGGTGAAAATGTGCCTCAATGCGAAAATGTGGTAATACTCTCAGTCCGAAAAGTTTATTGCTACATTCAAAGAGTGTTCTAAGGGAACTATACTTTGGCAGTTCTTTCATGACGTGAAATTCTCTTTTTTGGGCTTATGATGCTGATAGCCTGTTAAATGGGTTACCAGCGATTCATCTACAAAATTGGTGATTGTCTGCTAGGTTCCGCATTTCACTTTAACTCGAAATTAAATCGGAAATGAATTTTTGTGTTCTACATTTCACTGTATTCGATTTCGATTCAAAATTTTCGGAATTGAGACAAAGTTTAAAAAAAAAAGAGCAAAGTAAAAAAAAATAGACTACATCGAAAGGTCACTGGCTTTCGGTTGTTTGGCTGCTGTTTTGGCTGCTGCTGATCAATGCTTCTGTTTTGGGTTCAGCCCAGATCCACTCTCCACCAGGGGCCGAATTCCGCAAGAGTGAGTTTCATTGTGTGCACGAAATATTGTGTTCACTATCTTATTCCGAATCCGCAAGGGTGAATTTGTTTTGTCAGATGTTGTGTGTGTACACAACTAAATAAATGCATTCACTCTGTATCAGAGCGTGAGTTTAAAATTCATGACTGTTAGCAAACCGCAAAAGTAACAACGGAGAATGGACGACAAAAATATGAGAGCGGCAGAGCGAGCAATTTAAAAAAAAGCAAGAATCAAAGGAAAACCAACGTAAAACTAAATTCAGTTCTCTTAGCTGAAGAAAGAGCATTCATTCAGCGCCTAAAAACTCACAGCATCTTGCGGAATCGCGTGAATTGGAAATTGTGTAAACATGTCATGAGGGTGAGTTTTGCTAACTGTGTGCACGGGTGAAATATGCACGCTTGCGGAATTGGGCCCCAGTTTCCCAACCGCTACTACGGCTGTGTCGTAGCTTCTTCTAGCATGTCTTGGTCATTATACATTGTGATGTCCTTACAGTGACAGTGTATTCCTTGGCACAGTCATCTACTTCGTAAATGAGAGTTATCTCTTATCTGTCGGAAATATAGTGTGTTACAATTTTAATAGTCCCGTACCCTTATTTTTCGAAGAGCTCTCAAAATATTTTCACAGTTTGCAAAATTGAACGCATTTTCAACTTCGAGTGTTATGACCGTTAAGCTCCTTTCGTCCTTATGTGCACTGTTGACTAGAATTTTGACGACTGTTGAGCGAGTCTTTCGAAAGCCGAACTATCAGTGTATCAAACTGAATTTTCAAAATGACGTCTTAAGCTTCACGGGTTGGCGTGTGGATATGGGCATGTTGCACGAAGGTGTTCTGTCCTATGTACAAAAAATTTTCTTTTATTTCTACACTTCAAAAACAAATTACAATCTATGTATGTACTTCTAATTGAAAACCACAATCGTATTTCTTTGTAAAATAAAAATATGTTTTTCCATTTATTTTCAGTACGAGAACGAACACTGTATGCTGCTGGCCCTTCCATGTGGACGAGATCATGCCGACGTCCTCCAACAGTCGCGCAATCTACAAACCGGATTTATCACATACCTACAGCAAAAGATGGCGGCCGGAATTGTCAATATTCCCATGCCCGGTAGCGAACAAGCCGCCTACGTTGTTCACATCTTCCCATCGTGTGACTTTGCCAATGAGAATCTAGAGCGTGCCGCACCCGATCTCAAAAATCGTGTCGCCGAAATTGCTCATCTACTAATCGTTATCGCCACTGTGTAAACCATCACGAACGCAACCTCGAAAACAGGTAACAAATCTTAACTTTGGCGCATAGCCAATGTCTCTCTCCCTCGGACTTTCAATAAACTGGTTACCACACCAGTCAATTAAATCACAGCACTAGATATACACCCATAAACACACTCTCACACACGCCTCTATCTGTATGTAGAAAATGTTTAAAAACGATATTACTAGGACGACTGCACCAAATACGCTAGACTTAGACGAATTGTAACAAAAAAATAAAACTGCTTAAAAACCAGTAGAGAAACACAGAAGAAGAAGAACTTGTAATTTAAGTATAACAAACACACACACACACAACCACATGAGGAGCATATAAATATATAAATATGGTAAATAATAAACAAAACTAGTTAGCTATACATAAATATTAAAATTAAAACAGAAAAATGTAAAAGAAAACAAAAAATGCAATTAAACACGACTATGAAAACAAAATGTATTTAAAAACTATCTAAAACAAATTCTTTTTGTATTAATACGGAAAACAAAAAAAAAATTTGCTAATTTGGATTTTTAACACAATAATGAAAAGATACTTTAGTTTTTTTCTATTTAAATATTTTTCTTTCTTTTCTTTTTTTTATAAGTATAGATTTAAAAAAAAAAACGCGAGAAACAAAAAGAAGCATAAAATAATATTTTTTTTTATTTGATCTCAATATTTGAATATGTATAAATGTTATATCCACTATTCCTTTTAGCGCCCCCGCCCTTAACTTATATAGAAAAACAAAAAACAAAACACACAAAAAAAAAACAAACAACTAATGTATGTATGTTCTATTTTTTTATAATTACTCTTTTTTAAGTTTGAACATTATTATTTCTTTTTACTGTAATCAAATAAAATAAAAAAACACAAAGAAACATAAAAAAGATATGTAAATAATGAAGAATGTTTGTTTTTTTTGTTTGATTGATTCTTTATGGAAAGAAGAACGACAGAAGTGTAGTAATTGAATTGTTGAAGTGTTAAAGAGAAAAGAAAATGTTTTTTTTTTTATGAGAAAAAAAAGTAATACGCTGACCTTTAATTTATTGTACATTACTTTTGTTAGCTTTCACCTGTTTTTTTTTTATATTTTTTTAGTGTTTTCTGAGAGGGTTTCAATTTGTCAAGTCATTTCGAATGAAGTTAGTTGTATTTTGAATATTTGGCGGGCAGTCTGTTTGGTTATTTATTCGGCCCTATCATGGTATCCGTTCCGAAAGAAAAATTCTCCGATATTGTACGAATCGGAGAATTTTGCTTCATGGTAGTCGTTCCGATCGTGTTCGGAACATTTTTCCGACAAAACGTAACACATACCGGCAGTCTACGTTTCATTGCATCTGTTTTTGACAGCCACACGTCAATTTCTCTCCGATGGTCTCCGACATCTGCTCGTCGCGGAACAAATTTTACTGAACAAAATGCCTCGATGCACGTTCGGAAAACGAATAAACGTAAATTCAGTCTCTCCGAACGGGTACCGTGATAGGGCCGATTATCAGGGAACGGATTTTGTTGACCTAAAAAATAAAAAAAGGCAAAACTAAAATGCCTTTTAGAGAGATGATGCCACTTGTGCAGGGAACAAATTAAAACAGTAACTACTACAATTATGAGGCAACGCAAGTAGTGAGTATTGTCGATCTAGTCTGTTCGCGAGTTGATCATATTGATATCGGATACCAAACTTGGCGATAATACAGAATGGTTGCGAGTACGTTTTGAAAATTTCCGGTATTCGATGATTATAGGTCGTTACTGAATTTCAAAAATAATAACAAAAGTCCCTGGGGAACATCAATTTCAAAAACACACTGTTTCTTGGAATCTCCTAAAAAGAGATAAAATGATGCATAGCTCTGACATTTGTTGTCACTAAAAATGCTTTAAATTATTATCCCAAAAACAATAAAATTTGGGCCTCTATTTGCACATGATTATCACAACGACAACGATATCATATTTCACAACGATTTTACACTGCAACCAAGGGACGCCATACAATTTGAAAATATCGATCAACGCATCAACGATCATCATCAGAGCCCAGCTGCTGCTGCAACAAACCTAAACGCTTAGTTGGCTCATTTATATTTGGTTTGTTGTGAACGTTAATATGTCATTTGGCTTTTAAAACGGTATAAGTAACTTAAGAGTAAGAGCCGAAATTGGTCTGAGTACTCCAGTATTTAAGATCCCCTTTAAAAAAAATTGCTGATGGTTAATTCCTACTTCCCATTGTGGGAACTAGGGCCTACACGCCGTCGTGACTACTCCTCAACTGTTATGCGGTATACATTTCTCGACCCGCTCTTCTTCCATCTTGGATTAACGGTTTCCATAGCGATGTATGTTTAGCTACGGAAATGCCGCTTTTTCGAAATCTTTGTTCGATCCATGGCCATTTTCGTTGTACGAATGTCTGGAACGTTTGCAGTTTACTCGCACAGATTTTCAAAGTGCTGCATCCATAAAAAAATACTGATGATTCAACATTGCAGAAGTTGTTTGGTGTTGACATTGCTTCGCCATATCTTGGACTTCATTCTGAACTCAGACTTTACTTTTTCGATGATGTAGTCAAGTTCGGTTCCGCTTTACTGTCGAATCAATACTTCCCAGATATTGAAAGCACTCTACTTTACCTATTGTTGAACAATTCTTACTTGAGATAGTGAGATAGGACCTGAGAATCTTCGGTCCCTATTGTGAGTGTCGATAGTTGATCGTTGAGCGACAACTGTCGATCGATCGACAACAATTACAGTTGTCGATTGCGATTGATATTTGTCGATTTGACAGTCGCTTGTAGTCGATTACAAATGTCTGGTCGATGCTTTCTCTTGGAAGTGAACAAATTTTGTGCGTACGAATAGCTAAAATCAATTGTCGTGACGATCGCTGATCGACAATCACAATGAGAGCCTTTGTTTTGGCAGTGTTATTCTTTAGCGCAAAGACATTTGCCAGCCCCTCCACATCTGCTGCCATTTTGTAGAGATCCATAACTCTGTTGGAATAATACGTCGTCAATGTAGTCAAGATAATTTGAATTGATCTTTCTTGCTCAAATCAATTACATGTTACGACACCACAGAATTTCATTTAATTCTAACATTTGTTTAATCTAATAAACGTCAAGTGGATAATGCGATGCAGCCCCTGATATTCTCCTTTTTTTTTAACTTTCATGTAACTTCCACGTAACTGCTATTTTATTTAGAATAGACCAGCATTTGGGTCTTATTGGCCCGAAATACGACAATAAAATTGCATTGATCTACAACAGGTCCACTAGAAAACTCTACAATTGTCCTCAAAAGACGCACCAACTATCGATGAAATTTGACGGTAAGTTGATAGTAAATTACTACTGAGTATACTCTCGTATTTTCCTATACCCTTCGTTATGGAGCACTGAAACACTGATCATATCCAGCGGCGTAGTACAGCAAGGTAAATTTGACATGAACTTTGTACGTAGTCAAAACAAAAAGTGTACCGATTGCAAATCAATTCTTAACCGCTAGTCATCTAGTTATATAAGTTGTTTGATCTTTTCTAAAGCCCGTGACTTTCTCACAACATCATCATCATTAGTTTCTATCTGGGTGATCATAGAATCCGTCGTATTCGGAATTTTGCTACGAACCCCGAAAGAACTATCACAGAATCCGTCGTAGTGGACATTTTTGCTACGAATTTAATCCGTCGTAGTGGAAATGTTTGCTTCGAAGTTAATTTGTAGCAAACATTTCCACTACAACGGATTCTGTGATAGTTCTTTCGGGGTTCGTAGCAAAATTCCGAATACGACGGATTCTGTGATCACCCAGTATATCCCGTTTATTAATTAGAAAGGTCACGTAGTATGGATGCAGTATGTTCAAGTTGACTCTCCATAATTTTTCCACCACATCATCAAACCAGGGGCCAAATCGTCTCATCCGCAATCGAGCAGTACGTGCCGGAATTTGTTTTTGTTTCGAGTGTAAAATCGATTGATTCCGTGAACGTATAGCTCGTTCACGGATGCGGCGATTCGGCCCCAGTTCATCTGGGCCTACTCAGAGGAGGACCCCTCGATGACACAACTTGCAATCCGGGTTGGGGACATACGTTTAACCACGCGTTGGTTGAGTGGTTGGTATAGTCGACTTCTGAGCGAGGGGTCATAGGTTCATCTTCCGGATAGAAGTACAAGTTACATCTTAATATTACTTTTTCTAGTGAACGTTTGACAAGCATTCGAGTTCTGTTCAGTTCAGTGGAATGAATACCTTCCAATTACCGAAAAGAAATATGAATGGCTGGAAAGCCTCAGGGGTTATATGGATCTAATTTGAGTCGCTTATATTCGGGCTCTAATTCTATCAGTTAGTACTCAAAATCATTACCATGCAACAAAATGTCCAAACGTAAAATTAAAATTTATCCGCGACGCAATAGTTACCTGACAAAATGAACTCTACAAGTGCAAACCTTCCTAAAAGCTGTTCCTTAGCATCTTTATTGTCCAGTACCAGTTACATGCATTACATTTTGCGATGCGATTAAACCCTAAAGATAATAAACGAACATAACGACTAAATCTGGTTGCAATTCCAACAGCATATATTCAAAAAAAAAAAAACACTAACCGTGTGCCAACTTATACGACAAATTTCATTCAGTTTTGTAGTTCTTGGACCACTTACACTTGCCCAAGTAGAACGATTTTTTTTTTCTTATTTTCTGCTAATCTATTAGCGTAACTACTGTACATGAATATTATTATTTATTTGTTACCACTGCCAATGTGTTTCTTAGATCGTTTCAAATAGTTTTTTTTTCTGTTCTACAAGGGCAGAAATGACTGATGTATCAAGATTGAATTTAAACTTGAAAACAAACTTTCTCAGGGACAATATTTTTATAAATCCTTGTTTTTTTCTTTACATTTTCTTATGTCTTTAAGGATTTTAATGCGAAACTTAACTTTTCAATTCGGTTGACCTAAAAGCAACATTGAATAAAATGCAACACTGTAAAAAATTAACAAGAGTTGATGTTGATTTATTATACCTTTGTACAGTTTATTATTATTTTTCTTACTTAAGTAAGTATTTAAAATTTAAGTTTAATTAACTCCCTACATTTTTTGTGTAAATTAAAGTGTTAATGTTTTTTCTTTCCCTGTTTTATTTTTATTCTTATTTATTTTTCATATCCCCAAATTCAAATATGAAATAAAAAGAGAGAAGCGAATACAAACTTTGACACAAACTTGTGTATACAAATGACTTTTTGTTAAAGAAAAGAAACCACAAAATAAGCTCTACTGCAACTTAACATTACAAAGAAAAAAAAACACACATTTGAATAGCAAATATTTAAAAAAAAAAAAAGAAAGAAACATAGTAAAAGCGATGTGAAGGAGTTAATTTAAAAAGTAGACTTAGAACAACACAAAGAAAATGTTATAAAAAAAAAATATAAATATATATACATACAAAATAATTTAAACAAAAAAATGGAGTAAATTAAATTAACTAATTTAATTTAGCAACTTACAAATGGATATATATATATAAATAAATAATTATTTAATAAGTAAAATAAAATAAAAAATTTACAAAAACAAGCAAACAAAAATATTTTAATGTTATGAATAAAAAAAAAAACAACAAATAAATATATATATATATAATATAATCTGTAAAAATGGAATGTAATTTTTAGGTATTGCATAAATATAGAATATTATTATATTATTATTATTATATTATTATTACTGAAGAATTAAAACAAAACAAAAAAAAAACGATAAAAAGATTCAAAAGAAACTTATGGAAAACTAATAAACCGCTGTAAATAGTAATATAAAGTCAATGGATTAAAAGAAATAAAATATGAGAAAAATGAAAAATAATAAAATTAAAAATATGGTCTTTTCTTTGGGTGCAATTTTTCCCTACAGAATCCGAAACTTTTAAAAGATGATATAAATTGTTCGGTTTTTTTTTTAAATTTAAGGTGATTTTCTAATACATACATACATGTTCAGTGTTCACCCCATTCGTGGAATCCGCCGGAAGTGTCTCCTTATCGACATGTTTTTTTGGAAAAGGTAGTTTCTCTTTACACAGACAGTAAAATCTGTGTACCTTTCACCGATGGCGTTGGACTTCGCCAGGGGCTCGTCTTGTCCCTTCTCATTTTCATTACTTATATGGACTGACTGGATGTTAACGCAGTCTTGGCAAAGAACGTTTCGAATTGGGAGATCTGAGGATAATCATCTGTTCTTCGCTGATGACATGGCCATTCTTTTGGTCCTCTCAGACTGGGACGTAATTCGATTCTACTTTCGATTCTATTCGAAAGTTGGTTCCGATTCTACTTTCAAACGGAACTATCAGCTAGGTTCCAGAAATCGAGTGAAATCGAAATTGCAAATCGAGTGAATTCGTTTTCAGTATTCTGCATTTCAAGCGATTCGGAAACTCCGAAATTCTTTCGAAATCACAGTTTCACTTTGTCTCAATTCCGAAAATTTTGAAATCGAAAAAGAATACAGTGAAATGTAGAACACAAAAATTCATTCCCGATTTAATTTCGAGTGAAAGTGAAATGTGGAACCTAGCAGTATGTATGAAATTAGAATCGAATGTAAGTAATGCCAACTTTTTCCCAAGCAATTTCCGACTTTCGAACGAGTCTCGCATTGTGTTTGACAGACTTTTGAATAAAACGAAATAAACATTTGTTGTGATTCGTGAATAGGTGCTAAATCAACATGGACAGTGTCGCAATTTGATTTTTTACCGAAGAACATGAGGATTGCAATGATCAAATTGAGCCAAGGCGAATTCGGGATAAATTCTTTAGATAAGTCGGGATGCATTGTAATGTATTGAACAAGAATCTCAAATTGAGCTGTCTTTGTGTTTGCACAGTATTTTAATACTCTTAATAATATTTAATAAGTTATGAACAAATTTCTTACTCACTTTTTTTGAGATTTCTGCAATCTACACAGCCTGTTCTTAAACACATTTGCATTAGAATGATTCACCCCTATCGTGGAATCCGCCGGGGGGAATCATTCACGGAAAAAAATATTTTGGTATCGTCAAATCCGCAAAGTGAACAGTTCCCCGTGTGGGTAATGTGAATGAGTTTCACTGTATCGTTGAAAACGTTCAAATCGAATTTTTCCCGAACAAAATGACATTTCTTGCCCGCATCAAATTCATTGCGGATTTCATAGGTTTTCTTGCTCGCTGCATGTCGTGAGCATTTTAATATAAAAAATTTACATACAAAACAGCTGCTTCATTAAGCCCAACATTTGTAATAAATCTATTGCACAGATTGAACTTTATTAAAATCAAAAAATAAACATTCTAAAAACACATTTCGTCTGGAAGTTCCGTGAAACCACTCATTGCTCATTTCAGCCTGTCTCGTATTCTTCTCTGAGAACATCGCTCATTTCGTTCTTCCTCTTATTTTTACAAGAATAGAGTTATCGTATACATTATTACATAATAAACACTGGTTTTTATTTAAATCACTTTTGAAACAAACTTTTCATAACCTCCGACGAATGCAGCTACACAGATTTGTGTTCACAAATGAAAGACAGCCGTTTGACAGTGAAACTACCTTTCCCAAAAACGTGTCGATAAGGAAACTTTTCCGGCGGATTCCACGATAGCAGTAGAAGGTGAAAGGGAATCGAATAGGTGAAGTGAAACTCAATTCCGACGGATTCCACGATAAGGGTGATTATTTGCGAATTCGAACGGTTTTGGCATTTACTTTAGGATTAGGTAGTACCAAAAAAAAAATAGACAATTCGAGGTCCGTTCGATTTTCGAATATGAGCGCTGGCTATAGAGTTACAGAGTACGAATCTTCCGAATTCGAACATTTTGATTGTAGAATCGAATTACATAGTTGGCCCCCTGAACTTCAGCGCGCACTCGATCGGTTTGTAGCCGTTTGTGTTGAAGGTGAGATGAAAATAAACGTGAAAAAATCTGAAGTGATGGTCGTCTCCAGACCGCCTGTTCAATGCACTCTGCATGTTAGTGGAGACCCATTGAAACAGGTGGAGAAGTTTAAGTATCTCGGGGTCTTATTCAATGCTGAGTTTTCCTGTAGGGTTGGTCAGGCTGAGTAAATTTTGAGACAGCTTGGTCATTCTGTTATTAGGAGGACTGAACTTGGTGTCAAAGCTAAGCTGTCAGTCACTCTTAACTATGGTCATTAGGTTTGGGTAATGACCGAAAAAATAAGATCACGAATACAAGCTGCCGAAATGAGATCCCTCCGTTGTATTGCTGGTGCGACCCGTAGAGATCGCAGTAAAAATACCAGAATACGTTAGGAACTCAATGTCGAGCAGCTTCTCCGGACGGAGGATCCCACGATGTGCTATGGAATCCTTACCATTAGGCAGGCGTCCTCTAGGACCCAGGATGAGATGGTTAGATCAAGTTCATAACCTCTCATCTACCCGAGTGGGGATTGCCTTTGATGATTTAGAGTCAATGGCGGAGAATAGAGAGCTATGGAGAGTCCACTTGAGTAACCTACACCCGCGACCCACTTAATGGAGAAGGGGACCATTGAAAATGATGATTATGATGATGAAATGAAATGACAACTGAGAGTATGCAATGGAAAAAATATCAACTATTAGGTGTACCAACCAGTCTACACTATACAAATTTTCATGAAATACCTGCAGTGCAATAATTGCATTTATATCGCATACAGTGTGGTTTTGTTTCCCCAGACTGCGCTTCTCGTTCTCGTGGCTTACGATCGAAATTGCTACAGGTGCAAGTACACGGTATGTAGCACGCCACATATATATGTAGCACTGACGTCATTTTTACGCCAGCGAATGGTCCCAATGGGTACATGCCGTGTACAAGCTCTCTTTGTGCACTCTCTGCTGACGTCAGAGCCACATATATATGTGGCGTGCTACATACCGTGTACTAGGAGCTTTAGAACGCATTAAGTTCTAGCGAAATATTAAATTTTATAAACTTTCCCAAACATTTCGCTCTTTATATTGAGAAATTTTGCTTTAACGGTAAGTAAAGTTAAATATTCATAGTTAAAATTTTTTTTATGGAATTTGACATTCGCTGGTCATCTGCTAAAGGTCATCAAAGCGAGGCCAATGTTTCGTATCGACTTCCAACTTCCTTCCAACGAATATAAACCACACAAACCAAAAATGTAAAACATTCACTCGGTGCGCCTTTAAGAAATATTCTTTCATGGTCCATAGTGATCTTAAGCGCACTATAGCACGAGGGTCATATGTGGATATGTTGCCCCATCTACGAGTATCTATATGGAAATAACTAATTGTGACCTTCATTCATTTAAGATTTATGCAAATGATTATACATGATTTTCCGATGTGTCGATAACGTATTAAATCCAGTGTTAATTGATTGAGGAGGATGATTTTAAAGTGCAAACAATGTTCCCAATTTCTACTGATCAATTACCTACTTATTTGATTTGAACGCAGGCAGTCTTCGGCTCGTCATAGTCGACTAGAACTTGTTCGTTTCTCCATAAGGGTGTTTTAAGGCGGTTATTGTCCATTGCTTTCTCGATGTAATTTCCTTTTGTTGTTTTAAGCTATGCCCCTTCAATGGCCGATGACATGAGCACACCTAACGTTCACCAAAAGATGCATTATTTTTCACTTTGACGGCCACAAAACTTCATCATATTAACAAAGAAAAAAAAAATGCTGAATTGTGCTTTCGATTGTATTTCGTAATTATTATACAAAAAATATCACATAAACTTATTTTAACATTATAATCTAAGTACATACATACTAATATAGAATATGTAGGTAGTTTGTATTTCAGCAACGATATGAAATGCTTACCGCCCCCATCTCCTGACTTTTAAACAGGCAGTGTATTAGTCACTCTACTCTTGAACATTTGCCCAAAAAATTTCACTCCAGTGGCACCACCGGGCACTGTGCCCAACACCATAAACAGCAGTGCAATGATTTGGGCAACAGCAAACAGAACCGTCAATGCTGTACTCTGGGCAAATAGAGCACAATAAAGCGTGGCAATCAAGCAAGTTGTATACGAGGCAGAAACCACAAGTCTCGGCTTAGAGAACATCTGTCTTAAAAATACAGAAAATCCGGACAAAAAGCAGAAGCTACAAAGAAACTGAATTAGGAACAACTTTTTCAAACCGTATGTGCCTGAATCCACTCACCTCAATATAAAGAACACACTGCCCAGGGTGTAGAGCAAAGCAAATTTCCTGGCTTTTAATATTAGAACAGGTATGTAGAACGTCGATATCGTTATGCAGAGTGCCCCCATGCCAAGGCATGCAACAAATCCAACGATCCGCTGTAATCGTGACTATACAAAGAAAATTTATGGATGAGAAAACGCCCTTCTTCTTAACCACCCTTCATAACTTACCAATTTAGGGCAGCATGTGTCTTGGGTCTCTTTTAGCCAACTGTTCGCTTCGGGAGCGGGCTCGGATCTGGAGAAGAATTTTCCAAATTCAGGAACTTTTATTTCGGGCATTTTTATGGCGAAATTCTTCTTCTGGTCGCTTTGAAGGAGTAGGTATTCGTCTAGGTCCTGCTTAAGGTTGGCCATCTTCAATAGTTTATTTCGCTGAGTCGAAGCTCGTGCACTCGATTGGAAAAACTATTTAATGCTCGTCAATACATGTAAATTCGAAGAAATAAGAAAACAATTGCCACGGGTGTTTATTTTGTAGTTTTGTATGGCAGACGATGACTCCTCTGACTTCTTCTGTCATTCTGTCACTTTCTATAAACTTAAATGTAGTAGATTATTAGTTTGAAAAATAATATTTTGTTCATAAATGTACTCGTCAAATTTGGTTGTGAGATAGAGATTGAAATATATCAAAATGCCTTGCAACTGGCAGTTCCACTAAAGTTTGTGTTTAAACTGTACTTCCGAATTCAACTTATCTTTTGTTTTGCATAGGTGTCGGCGTTTCTAAAGTGGGCATTTTTTAGGGAACGAGTACGACCAGTACCTATACCTACCAAAAATAGAAATTGAAGAGTAACAAAAAATTGGTCCAGTCCATTCAGAAGTTAAAAGCATATAAATAACTCGACCATCTGCATCATTTTTAGAGATCTATCATAATAAAAAAACGTCATTCCGAGTTTAAAAAATTCTAGCATTTATTTCAATCTTCTATTTCGCCCAAATACATATTCTTGTCACTCGACGCGGATAGAATAATCGGTTCCTTCGGATGGAAATCCACATCATTCACACTGCCGTTATGGCCAGGAAGCTTGTACAAAATACGCCGACTTGTGGTATCCCAAATGTTGACATGGCGATCAGAAGATCCCGCAGATATCTAAATAATAACAAATCGTTATTAACCTCTAATTTACTGCTTCGTTAACACAACTCACCTTACTACCATCAGGGGACCATGCACATCTCAAAAGATTCTTCTCGAAGTTATGCTGATTTCCATTGAAAATCTTCACGCATCTCTCGCCAGAGACATACGGACGGATGTCCCAAATGCGAAGGGTGTTATCCATCGAATTCGACAAAATATACGATCCATCAGGCGATAGCGAAAGTCCCGTAACAGTGTCAGTGTGCCCTCGCAATTTGTAAACCACATCATTCCTACGAATATCCCAGATTTTTATGTCATTATCGATACCCCCAGAGATGACTTGTTCTCCTGTATCATTATAGCACGTCGCGGTGACTTGATAGTTGCCCTCAAATGTTTGGGCTGGGAACTTTTTGCGCGCATCCCAAATTCTGACAGTACGGTCATCCGATCCAGAGCATAACATCTGTACACCCCTTCTTGTGCCATGTACTGAGTTAACAAACGTAGTGTGCCCTTTCAGTCGGCGTATTCTTGTGCCCGTGACAATATCCCAAATTGCAAGGGTTTTGTCTGTCGAACAGGTGTAAATGTTGGCTCCATCCGTGGAGAAATGTGCCTCCATCACAGCGCCCGTGTGCCCAGACATGGCCATGATATTTTCGCATTCTCCATAAACACTCCATATGTCTGAAATTAAAGATTAATAATAAAGACAAAAATATAAAAAGGCATATTTCTTACACATTTGTCGATCGTAGCCAGAGGACATGAGCAACTCTCCGTCGGGATGAAATTCACAAGTAAATATTTCACCTTGATGGCCTTCCAGCAACATTATAGATGCGAATAAGTTTGATGTCCTTTGAACTCCCTGAAATAGAATAGAAAAATAATTTATACAAATCTCAAAAACAAAAAATGCATGAAAATATTACCGCTTCCAACAAAGCCTTATCTCGATTTGTGTATGCAGCAATTTCATGTTTTGACCGCTTATTATCTTGAGCCAATACAAGACTATTTGAAACACGTTTTGTACCCATTCCAATTAAAGATTTTTATATTAAATTAGGACAAATACTTTTCGTGGTAAATAAAAATGCCGCAACGTTTGTTAAATATTTCATTAATGTCACTTTTGACTTTTCACAGAATACACTGAACTAGAATTTTGGATACAACATTTTTTAGTACAAATAAAGTACTAGAGAGGAAACGGCAATTCAATATTTTACACTATTACTATCAGAGCATTCTATTACTATTACAACGTTTTTGAGCGAATTCAAAAATTATCGAATTCAAAGTCTTCGTGTACTTATCAACTGCATAAAACCTAAGAAATTACAAAGGAAAATGCGAAAAATGAGACACCTTGTCTTGTCTAAATCCTTCTTTGACATCAATCAAGGGTCTCGGTGAGATTGGTTTTTTAATGGAGCTGCGATTGTTCTCCATAGTCACTCTGCACAACCAACGCAACGTGACGAATTTGTCAGGGATACCAAAAAAAGCCAAGCAATGGCTCCACAGTTCGCTTCTATAAATGCTGTCATAAGCAGATGGTCCTTGGGTTTTCTTCAGGATCTACCGCAGTGTGAATATTTGGTAAGCGTTTTCTCAGTTAGGTAACGAATACGGCCAAATCTAAATAAAAGTTGCTCGACTGAGCCCCCACTTATTGAAATCGACTGTTGACGAATCTAGTTTCTCCGTTCAGATAAGGTCTAAAGCTACGATTACACGGATATTTTTTGAGTCATTTAAATCGCGCTGTGCCGTCAGGAAAGAATGTCGCATTAGAGCTACAATCAAGCTACGATTCGTCATTGGTCATTTGCGAAAAAATGGCGATCACACGAAATTATTATCATCGTCATTTTTGTCCCAACATCAAATGAACCAACATCAATTGGGTTCAGTCTCTATATTAAATGCTGGGTCTTTTGTCACTTGAGTAGAAAAATGGCATGGCATGAATTTCGAGCTTTGTCATTTTTGGAAGCTGCCATTTAAATGAAGTAACTGCCAAAAAGTTTAGTCATTTGTCCTAGGCGTCATTGAAGAGCGATCACACGGCCATTTTTTTTTCAATTGCACAAAATGCATGTCATTTGGTCTGCCATTTTCCTGGTAATTTAAATGACGCCGAAAATGTTATCCCAAAAATGGCGATCACATAGAATGACGTTTAAATGACTGCTTTGTGACGCGATTCTTACGTCACAGCGTCATTTAAAAATGCCCGTGTAATCGTAGCTTAATTCAAACAACTTTAGTCGGTTTAAAACTAGAGTAGAATTTCAAATGCGTGTGCCCGATATTTTAAGAAAAGCTGTTTCCCCTGTTTCCACAAATAAAGTAAATGCCAGTAAATATGAATTTCCGTAAGATACATATTTTATTTATTATTTGTTTTTTTAAATAACTATTCAAGTATAAGAGCTGCTAATTTTTTTAATCAAATCCAGACGGTAAAAAGTCCTTTGTGTAAACAGACCAAGTTTAAACTAGTACTTAATGATAAACAAATTTAAACAAAACATGTTTTTTTCATTCTACCATGCAACGTGTCTCTCTGCGCCTGGAGCAATCATAAAATGTGGAGAAGAATTCGACGGCGATGACATAAATATAAAGGCGACTTCAAGGTCTTCTGAATCAAAATCGCACTCAAAATGTTGTCCTTCGTCTTCAGATGTTGATGTTGCGGCTTCCTTCATCACCACCCAATCGCTTGAGCGTCGTCCGTCTTGGTAAGCAGCCTCACTGCTGCCTGTTGAGTCTGGTGAAAGTGTGGCCCGAGACTCAGCTTGCTGGTGCTGCTCTTCGAAATGCGGCGATTGGGCGAGTTCCAACAAAACATCATTGTTGTTATTCCATGTGTCAATATCTATCGCTTCTGTAGATGGTGAGATGTGTAAGAAATTACTCTCACTGTTCGGTTCAGTTGGAGCCCATATTCCAATTGTAATCGGATCGTTCTGACTGTGATCCTTGATGGCGTCGTTTTCCAATGATCGCCGATATGATGGTTCTACTAACAAATACGCTTTTGGGATCTCTGGCTCATTTGATGCCGTAATTTGCATGTCCAGGATTTCCTGGTAGGCACCGTGAATGTGCTTCATCAGCTTTTCCATTGCTTTAACAGTCACAGCTACGGTGTTGTCGCGCTGTTTCTGATTCTGTTGCATTGTGATACGGACTCCATATTTGGCGTCTAGGCTCATTATTTCGTTGATGTAAGCTTGATTGTCGGGCACGTCAAATGTCAATTCAATCGGCAGACAATTGGTCAGCTGCTGTTTAGCTTCGTGAACTCCATCGATTGTTCCGGATATGGTTATTTGAGAATGTTGGTTCACCTCGGACGCATCAGGAAAAGTTATTTTGGTTCTCGTGGCCTCCATTATGGTCGAAAGGATAGCGTTGCCCTCTCCCGAAACAATATCATAGAACTGTTGGCAAGCCTCCAACTTTATGATCACTGGTGTTTGATTCGCCATAAATCCGCACGTCGATTTCAGCAGTAGCTGCACTGCTTCCTTAACTTTGTCCGCTTCATTTTCATAGCCCTTGACAAGAACCAAATAAGAACTTGGATTTGGCGTTGACATAAAAATCACTTTAACATTATAGTTAATCTCCAACTTTTTGATAAACTGGGTATCATGTCTGGTGCCGACTGAGAGTTCAAATGAGATCAATAGCGGCGCCGATAAACGAAGCGCACTTCTGGATTGTTCCAAGCTTTCGAGGGTGCCGTACAGAGATACTTGATTGCTTTTCTCAACCAAGTTGCGACGATTTGCATCGGGAAAGTGTATGTGTGTGTCAGTTTCTTCCATAATACGATTTATGTTGTTGCCAGCGCGTCCAATAATGTGCGGATGATCGGAATGGGAAATCGCCATTTTCATTTTGAGCAGAGGGCCCTTGGTGGCAAGGTTGGCTAGAAGTAGCCCCTTTGCCCAATTGATGTCGTGTGGCCTGCCAACTATCCGTACATAGGGATCTTTCCTGCTTCTTGCACCGAGCTTAAGATTGCGTGGCCATGTAATGAAAGTATCGGTTGTTTTCATGATTTTATCGAAATACCTCTCAGCGCTGTTTATTCCCTCAATGTCGCTGGGGCTCTTAATCATATGCTCCAACTTGCGACGATCGATTTGAAAGCGTTCCGTTCCAAGATGACTCATGTCAGCAATGCCGAGTTGTTGGGCAACAGTTGCATCGTTGTCACTCTCTCCCGACGATGGTGATGATGGCGCTGAGGACGAAGTGTCACTCTGACATTGGCTTTGTCTTAGGGCAAGACGTGAGGTAGCCACCACATATGAATATAGCGGCTTTTCAGTTGGAGAACTTGAAGGCATCATTGTATTAACTTCTCACTTTATTAAACTCTTTTCGAAATGTGGTAAACAATTTTAGAGAACTAGATCTCAATCAGTAAATATATATTCTGTTCTATTGAACACTTGTAAGGCAACTAATGCTCAAAGGCCATTCTTTAGGTTTATATATACCGACCAGTAATAACCTACCTCAGTTGGGTAAGCAAATATCTACCTGTATTTGAATTGTTGAAGACACCCCCTCTTTTCTGGACCTTAAGCGAAAGGGCAACATTACATAGGTAATTAAGATTATACATCTGCTAAGGCGGAACAACAAACCAATCACATGCATTTCCATCGAAACATAGACACAGGTACCTGATACAGAAAACATCATGGCTGCCATAAAAACTCATAAAAACCCTTAGCGACGGCCCACGGTGTTTATCACTGGAAATAATTCATTTTTTTAATTAGTTTTAATTTTTACGGAGAAATGACATTACTTTACAGGTAAATGTAATGTTATTCAATGTAAGCTAAGCAAACCCACGTTTATGAGGTGACAGAAATATTCTACCTGGTACACTGGTAATAAGTTTATGCGTTCAGAATTCAATTCAAATTTATTAACAAAAATAAAGAATATCCATATGAACATTTAGCTAGCTAGTTCAAATTTCAATGTGATTTATTTAAATTGAATCGAAATCAGTAGATACGATAAACAATATTTTTCGATTTGTCTTCCGACGCAAAAACAAACAACGAAGACGGTTTGTCAACACGCGAACGTACAGCTGACCGTGCGAAAAACAGGGCAATCCGAGATTAATCCCACAGACCTCCAACGATTGGCCTTGCGATTTATTGATTGTCATCGCAAAAGTCAATCGAACGGGGAAATGAATCCACTTAAATTGGAATGGAAGATCAGTTGCATTAATCGGAATTCGTGGGATAAGGACATCCCCTCCTTTGAATTTGCTCTGGATGATTGTCGCTTGAATCACATTATTCATCAGTTTCTTGACGGACAACTGCGTACCGTTGCACAATTTCGGACGATTAAGATTCCGGAACATGATATTATGATTGATCCCACCTTTGGCTGTAAATTATGCGGTGGGGTTCCTAGAATATCAAGCGAGTTCAAAAATTCTGTCGGATAGTTGGTCGCTCCATCCTCGTCGGTCATGCTGTCAACGGATTTGTACGAATGCAGTTCTCCAACGATTTGACTTTTAATAATGAAATTCAAGCTATCTACGTCCTTATTCTTCGCTGCTAGTTCCCGTTCCCATGCCCGTTCACTAATCCAATCGAGATTTTTATAATTTTGTCTTTTATCACAAAAATTCACAATTCTCCAAACATTTTCCAAGATTCACAACGACCTTTCTTTACATCGTCTAAAGTCATCATGCAATAAAATTCGAAATTTCGTAAAAAAAAAAATTAAAATTTTTCAAGTTTTTCAGGAATTTTCCGAGTTTTCCACTAAGACATTTCCATTCCATTCGAAAAGCCATTCCAGAACAATTGAACACAAAAATCCATACAAAAAAATTAATTTTCGATTTTTCTAATTTCCCGTTTTTTCCGGAGGGTTTTCCAGAAGAACCTTTACCTGTCAATTACGAAAAACTGAAACATATGTCGGCCCAGCCGTTCTCAATTGATGAATTACTATACATTTTTCCCACTATTTTTATATATATATGTAGATACATGTGGGCGCAGTAGCGCAGTGGTTAGTGTGCTGGACTACTGTGCGAGGGATCCCAGGTTCGATCCCCGGAAAAACCCAAATTACATCTTAAAGTTTTTTCTACTGCGCCACCGCTCGCGAACGTCTGACAAACATCCGAGAGTATGACTGTCATGAAAAAGCTTCTCAATTCAGCCGTTCGGACTCGGCATAAAATTGCAGGTCCCTTCCATTCGTCCCAAAAATAGAAACTCACACAAAACGAATGGTTGCGAGAAGCTAGGCCTTGGGTGTCATCCGCCTGTTGCGCCACCTATTTATTTATTTATTTAGATACAAATTAATATAGTTTTATAGTAGAGGCAAGTGCCAAGATAGGAATAGTCATCTTTTTTTTTTTTTTTTAATATTCCTTATTGTGCTGTCTTTGTCTAAATAACGGGAATTAACATAATTCTTTCAAAACAACAACATGCCGTATAATCATAAGCGAAATGGAAAAGCGCGGGAAAAAGAGGGAATGGGAATTTGCGAAACAAGTATTGCGAGATAAACTAAATGCGAATCGATAAATGCGAAATAAAATTTGCGAAATGAATTTTGTCGAAAAGACCGCCACTCACAAAAAATATATATATTTTTTTATTCAGATCACTTTCATGTTCCATTAGCAAAAAAATCGATCTTGTTTTTTTATCAGGATCACTTTTTGCAGATCTCGATATTTCTCAAACTAAAACTAGACCACCGACTTCCGTACACCTACCCGATTCTCCCCGAAATTAGTTCCCCTGTCTGTGAATACGTGTGAAATGTCAAAATCAATGGTGGCAATGATTTTCCATGCTATACCATGGGTCTACAATTTTTCAAGTATGCGTGCGTTAATGGCGCTTCTTTGATTTTGTACAGCACCATTAGGTACATGAAAAATCCTGGGCCCAGCAGTTTGTAGGCAAAGTACGTTATGTGGGAGGAGTCGATGGTCTATTCTATGTGGTCTGTCTCTGTAGGTCTGTTACTTTACTTTTAAATCTTACGAATTTTTAGTAATTTTTAACTTAAAAAATTCGTAAAAGATAACGGCTTCGAGGGAAAATCTTACTAATTTTTACCCAAAAAAATTCTTAAAGTAAGAATTGAAACAACTGTCAGTCGCTATTTACATTTGTGTTTTGATTTCCTGCGATATGAGAAACAAATTGGTATAAAAATAGTATCAGAAGATGGAAAAATAATGTAGCTTTATTTTCATCTCCAATGCTTGTAGTTCAGTAAGTACAAACTCTTCCACATACTTGGATTCTTGGAAAAACAAAATGCACCTATCATCTAGCTGGGAACACGTAGAATAGAACGTACGAACGGGAATGTTCCGGCCCGGAAGATCTTCGAATCCACTCCCGAGGAACGGCGCAGTAGAAAAAGTGGCGCTCATAAGTGGAGGAGACCTTAGCCAACTTAGCGTGCGAAACTGGCA
This sequence comes from Cheilosia soror, assembly GCA_949372485.1. Taxonomy (NCBI): domain Eukaryota; kingdom Metazoa; phylum Arthropoda; class Insecta; order Diptera; family Syrphidae; genus Cheilosia; species Cheilosia soror. Next base: position 122,447,127 of record OX443561.1, read on the forward strand.
AAAGATATTGCTGGCTGGAGACGGCCAGGTCCACTCCGGACCTAGCGCCATCTTAAGTTAGATTTTGCAATCGTTGGACTGTCAATTTGAACTCCACTGAAAAGTTTAGTAGCATACCTACTAGGCAGGAAAGCACAATTGTTAAATCAATGTAAAGTAAAAATGCTGACGTGGGTCTTAGGAAGGACCTACAAGAACAAGCGACAGCAGGAAAATATGCGAAATAAAAATTCTTTAATTGGGATGGGATTGCAATCAAAATTATGCCATTCTTTCATATTTCTTTGATAAAAAAGTACAAACAAAATCAAATAAAATAATTTCTGTTTATTTAAAATCCTTCTTATATAAAGTTCGTAATTTTAGGCGCTTTAAATTTCGTCAAGCAATTTAATCTGAGTATAGGTAATTTATTATTTTTTAATCGTGATATACAAAATACTTTTCACATTGTCTCTCAGCACTTGGTTCTGCTGAATTAGGAAAATGTGGCGAAGAGTTGAAGGGCGAGGGTGTAAACAAAGCAGCAACCTCAAACTCGTTTAAACCAAAGTCAAAATGTTGGTGTGAGTCAGTTTTGGGATAAATTTCCACTCCTCCATCGGTGTCTCCGAAAGAAAGCTGATTAACGAGTTGGACCGCGCCTTCCATCGAATTGCTAGACGGAAAGTCGCCTCGTAGGACATTTTCACTGCTATGTCCAGAATCCGGCGAATATGTGACTTGTGTCTGTACCTCATCTCGTTCAGTAAATGGGGACCAACATTCCTCCAGGAATGTGTTCGGTTGAGGGATTTCATTGAGGATATCATCTCCAAAGTCAGCTTGATTGTTGATATTAGTCGAATCAGTGCGTTCCACCACATTCCCCACATGTGTATTTCCGCAGGAGTCTAAAACTCGTTGGTAAGCGCTATCGAGTAAATAAAATGCTTTAGGGACCTCCGCCGCCGTTGGTGGTGGTGGTTGGAGCTGAATGATACTGTGATACACCTCGTAGATCGTGTCGATACAACCCTCTGATCCTTTGATAGTTACGGACAAAGCATTGTCACGTTCCTTCTGAGATAGTGTAATGCATAGACCAAATCTTGTGCCAAGATTCATGATCTCCGTGGCATGGCGTTGATTCTCACCAGAGATGTCGAATGTCAGTTCAATTGGCAGGTAGCCCAACAAGTCTTGCCTGGCCTTGTAGACCCCATCGATGGTTCCAGTTATGGTGACTTGTGATCTTTGTTTCACATTTGCTCGCATTGAAAGGTCTGGGAAAAATATCTTCGTCTTGGTACTATCCATTATGGTGAGGAGGTGTGCATTGTCCTCTCCCTTGACGGTTTCTTGATACGGCGGGGGAACTTCCAGCTGAATGCTTACCAATGTATTAGCCGCCGACTTACCGTACATAGATTCAATTAGTGCTATGCTGGCGTCCGTTACCTGATCAGCTCTCATTGATGATCCCTTAACTATAATCAAAGATGAGTTTGACTTCGAGCTGGGCGACACTATAACTTGCACGTTGAACTCATCCTGCACACGCTTTATGGGTGGTGTTGGTCGGTTTTCGGGTAGCTCAAAAGACATTAGTAGCGGCGCCGACGAACGTAGTAAGCTTCTGGATCGTCTGAGGCCCCTGAGACTTCCGAAGATCGAGACTTGATGGTTTTTCTTTAATGAATTGCTTTGATTGCAGTCGGGTAATTGGATATGAGTATCGGAGTCCTTCATAATATTATTCACCGAGTTGCCGATTGAAAGTTGATCGGTATTAGAAATGGCCATTTTAAGTTTAAGCTGGGCGCCCTTCGTATCGAGGCTGGTGAGTATAAGTCCTCTAGCCCAATTGACGTCATCCCGTTTGCCGAATACCGAAACATAGGGATCCTTTTTGCTTTTGACGTCTGGTTGGCGTGGCCAATCGATGTAGGTTTCGGTGGTTTTCATAATATCTTCGAAATAGGTAGCGGCACTACTGACGCCTTGGACATGGCTTTCGGTTTTATTCATCTTTAGGAGCTTTCGTCGATCGACTTGGAATTGAACGACATACAGATCATTGGGATTGAAAATTCCCAGTTTTTCAGCTATCACCTGATTCTCCTCACTTCGAACGCTATCCAACGATGAGAATTCAGCTTCGACTGTCCCACATAGTGGGGTGGATGTTGCATACGAATGCGATGTGGACAACAATGGATGAAATGTTGCCATTTTAAGTGAATATTTGTTGCGTTATTTTATTTAAACAGTACTGATTTTAATAAAAAGAATAAGACGTTGTCTTAGCACTTGACGAACATCAACTGAAGTCGAAGAGTAACTCTCGGCTTATATATACAAATTTTAAATACACCTATTTTAACTACCTTTGCGGTCATAAAACATAGGTAGGTACACGAAGGGTACCTGTCAATTTACATAAACCCATCACAGATGATTATAATTACCTGGTGTGCCTGTGTGCGACTACATAACCTAAATCGACTTGTGCTTCCCGATAACAGGAATTTTAGCTACCCCTTGACGTGCATAAAAGATGCATGTTCGGGGTAATTAGTCAGCGTTAGGTGATTAGTCAAACAACCCTATTCAGACAGGTAAGGAAAAGGCATCGCACAGCCATTGACATCTATAAATATTTCGCCATGAAGATGCGAAGCTCATCAGTTCATAAAGTGTGACCGATTTCTTTAGACCGCACAGCAAACGATTTGAACATGTCTCCTGACGATCCATCAGTACTTCCCGGCTTTAAAGATAAGCACTATCGTTCATTTTTCGAGGTGGATAAAGAATACAGAACTTCTAACCTTCGCGCGCCCAAAGAACGCCTCGAAGATCACAGTGGGGAAGTTCTCACTTGCGATATCGATCCGAGGGGAGAGCTTATTTTGTCAGCCGGCCGGGACAGTCTGATTCGTAAGAATTTCACACTTTTTGCGATCATATTTTACCACAACTATTCACTAACTTTTCAGGCATTTCCCGTGTGTACAATAATGAAAGTCCAGCTTTGTCGATGAGCGGTCACACCGGTCCGGTGACGCAAGCTAAGTTCGCTTCAAACGGATTAACTTTTTACACTTCGTCTGGAGATAAAACCGTAGCAAGTTGGGATACGAGCACCGGTCTAAGAACAAATCGACTCGAAGGTCACGAAGAGTATGTTAACTCTGTTCACAATGCCAAGGCCTCCAGTATGCTGTGCTCGGGATCAGATGATGGAACAATACGCATTTGGGACACTCGTACGAAGTCTTGCTGCACTAAGTTAAATGCTTATTACCGAGTTTTTGCGACATGCTTCACTGAATCGGGAAACAGCGTGATTTGCGCTGGAGCGAATAATACTATTGATATCTGGGATGTTCGAAGGAATAAAATTGTTTCCGAACTGCATGGTCATACGGCGCCAATAACTGGTATCGACATTTCACCATGTGGCACTCTCCTTTTATCGCATTCATTGGATGGTACTCTTCGTACTTGGCATATTCGGGCACCAACACGCTACGGGCGACGGGTCAACATTTTCCCTATCAATCGGGATGTTAGCCACAGAAATCTGGTTCGTTGTGCTTGGTCTAAAATAGGCCGCAGGGTAAGTTGGCATTTAGCCTTATTTTGAGGTTAAGGCTAATTTTGGTTTTTTTATTTAGGTTGCGTCCGGATGTCCTAATCACGAGGAAGTCAGTGTTTGGGATCTAAGGAGGAGTCAGCTTGAATGCAAGCTGCCGGTTCACAGTGACTCGGTCAACGATATTGTCTTTCATCCAAATGAGCCGGTTTTACTAACAGCATCAAGCGATAAATATTTGTGTTTAACCGAAATTAATTATTGAAATGAGTATTAAAATTGTAAAATTGAGTGGTCGTGAGGATGATAAATTGTTAAAAAAAATAAGAAATGTAGAAAATGTATGTGAATGCCACATAATTCAAATAAATAGTTATAAATAAATGTCTCTATATAATTCCAGTCTTTGTTGTTTGTGAACAAATGTATGTATTCCAAAATTTTATTTTAGGTTATATTTCATCGAATTTAAATCAATATACAATTTGCCTGATGGTTTGGTAACATTACAAATGAGACTGAAGACCCTAACAAGCTGTGAGTTTTGTAGATGCCTCATGATTATCCTGTATTGTCTTATTCCAGAAACGGAATTACAATTCCTTTTAAAAAGAGTCATTTTCAAGTTTGAACTACGTACACAATATCGGAATCGGTCTTCTGCTCGTGTAAATTTTTCAAACAATATAAAATAAACATAAGTCATCCGATATAGGGAGATCTAAAAACTCCCTTTAGTATCTATTCTTACACACCACAGAGGGCTTCTCTGGATTTCCGGAATTCTGACAGTTGTTCGATATTCGAATTTTAATTTAGACGGTATTTACTTTAGCTTATAGGTTAGACGTAGGATTGTGAGGAAAACCATCACAAGACACCTGGCACATGAGTGGGCCCATCGTGATCCCTGGGGAGAACCGTCTTTTAATAGATGGGAAAACTTACGCATTTTATTTCTTCTTCTTATGGCATGCTTTCTAAGTTGGCAGTCAGTGGTCAGACAAGATACCTAAACGAATACCTATTGCTTTTCTAAGGTTTGCCAGGTTAGTTTAAGAATTGCCCTAGCTCGTATGTGGTCCGTTTCTGGCCACAGGGTCTTGGACACGCGTTGGCCGGCTTCGTTGGCCCATCTTCGGACGGTGTTTACATAAATTTTGGCAAATGTACAGTCTCTTTTTCAGTTAAGGGGTCTTATCTTACTTAATTTCGGGGCTTTGCATTTTTTAAAAAGAAGCGAGTTTGATTTGAGCTTCGAATTCGAATACACGATATATACAAAACCCGATATACGCATGTCACTCGGATCTAGGTATGTTAAGTATAGTAAACAGATGAAGCTGGGACAAAGGAACTTCGTCGGCATGGTGTATTTTTGAGAATTTATATTCCATAGAACCCCTTACTTATATACAAAATTGTAAGAAAATCCCTTTTTTTTAAATGCTTTACAAATTAGGCCCTTATCCTATTATCTAGCCAGCAAATAAGGTTTAGAATGATTTTTAGATTTTTAACGTATTTGTCGTACCTCAAATATGGTGCTCAAAATCTGATAACTTTTAGTACAACCAGTTACAGTGGAACTTCCATAAGTCGAACTCTCAAAATTAAAGAAAATAAATTCGAGTTATGGAGGCCAAAAGTTGAAAACGCCGAGTTCTTAATAAAATTTCGAGTAATAGAGAAATTCGACTTATGGCGTATTTTTTTGGGAAGTGAGTACCTATAACAAATGATACGCCTTTAAAGAAGTTCGAGTTATGGAAGTTTGACTGTATATCGAATGTAAAATTTTGTATGCTTAAGAACTGTAAAGTATTTACTTAAGATAGCGTCTCAACCAGCAAGCGTCTCCAGTCAGCACGATATTTGGCCAGTTGTCTCCAATTAGTTAAGTTCCCACTTTCGTGCCCCACCGGGGTCGCGGTCTTCCTCTACCATTCACCATCTATGCAGACAGGACCGAAAATTACTCTCAGAATTTTCCTCTCGAAACAACCAAAGGTAAGTTCATCCGCCTTTGATAGAGTCCAAGGCTCTGCAAAGTAGAGAAGGACTGCGATGATTGGGGTCTTATAAAGGATGAATTTAGTTGTTCGAAAGTAGGCCCTCTCTCGAAGAACTGTAAAGTAGGTGCACAGTTTTTCAATGCATAATCCTATAAAAATCGTTAAAACCGTTTTCAAGATCTGAGCCCTTAAATTTGTATAGATAGAATGGTTAAAGTTCCGAGCCAATTATTTTCCATATTTTCTGTTACTCGAGGTTGTGCAAAATAGTGACTCTTTTAATTCGCTAGCGATACATTTTACTGATCTGCGCTATACATATCCTCTAATGGCAACATTATTGGTGTAACCACGATACACGTCTCGCAGTACTACGGCATTTGAATGATGCGACTTAAATGAAGAATAGAGTCCAACGATGTATGTCGAAGCTGCGGAGATCATGTGGAGGTCGAGTCAATCCAACATTTGCTGTATAATTTCTGCAACAATAGCGCCTACGTTCTCTACGATGCAGGTTCTTCGCAAGGACCACAGTCACAGAGTTAAAAGGCTTTCAGATATCGGATAAATCGCATTGCGCTGGGGCCATTATAGACATGCACATGATCTAAAGAAACTTTCTCATTTCAGATTTTCCAGACAGATAATAAATCCGACTACAAACTTTAAATTGCTTATAACGTAATCTATTCTGAAGCTATTATTTCGCATGTCAAAAATTACCACGATTTTTGACACGTGTTACAGTAGGTATAGCTAAAAATTTTGCAACTATTCCTATCTAACCTACTATGTACATTGGAGTGGGTAAGGATATTTTTATAAATTTCCATTTTAGCTATATGTACGTAAATGCAAATCTTCCATCACCTAAACGGTTCTGTTGAAATGTGTAATTACCGCATTTTTAGGCATTTACATAACGTGCGCCTCACAGGTACCAAATTAACAATTTTCTTGAACTGTTTCAAAATTAACATTTTATTACCTCTCGCAGAATACTTCTACATGCCTTTTATGCCCTTATCCTTAAAGTTGGCAAAACAAAGCAACACCCGGGAACAAAAAAAAGTACTAATCCAATCTATTTTAAGATAATTTAAAAAATACCAGTAGAAATACCTACCTAAATTAATTATTGTTTCCATAGGAAAATATTTACCAACTATTTTCTGCGACTATTGTCCTATCTCAGGTGTGACGGCAAAAATATTGGTTATTCCATTTTTAGACTAATAAAATAATTAGTGAGTTTCTGTTTTATTGTCATTTGGGTTTGCTACACCTACAGGTAGGAGTGTTCTAAGAAATTTGGAAAAGGTTAGTTTAGAATTGAATTGCAAACATTCATTTCGTTTTTTTTATCCTCCACATGAAGATATTTCACTTTGTCATTAGGTATAGGTCCATCTGTAACGCCAAGAAGGAGTCACCCGCCATAAAGTATATTATATTCTGAATCAGGACTAAATTCTGGATCGGTTTAACCATGTCCATCTGTTTCTTAACACGATAGGTCCAAACAAATCGACATAGGCGAAGAAAATTTTGTGAGAGGACCGTCTTTTAACCGTCGTCGTTAGGTTGGTATTGAGATATCAAAGCATCGGTCCAGGCCGGCCGATGATAAGACTTTCAATTGTATAAATGGTTTAAATACTTTTCGAAGGCGAGGTTATTACTCTTGAATAACCACTTATAATGTGCTGAACGAAATAGTTAGAATGTTAAAAAAATTGTAGTAGAACCGCAAACATATTGATACTAAAAAAGTTTAGGTAATAGATTTAAGCCAATTGTTTCCATAATTTGATGTTGAATTCGATTGGCAATCTGAGATTTTTTAAGATTTCTGTAGATTTCGTCTGGCCAATCGAACAAAAAGAAGTATACTGCGCTGTTCTTTGTTGGTGTTGGTGGTGTGGCTGCGAAAAGTTGTTTACCTTTTTTGTTGTGAAGATTTTTTTTTCATCATAATGTAAGTGTATTGGTAAATCTCGAGCGTCTCTGAGAAAAAATCTAGATTCGCAAAAGTGCTCTCGACTCTGAAAAAGATTGCTTTTTTTTGTACCAAACGAACGAAAAAAGTGATCTCGGGAAAGAATAAGTGCTTTTTTCTGGCGAATCGAAATTAACATCGAAAAGGACATCAGTAGCACACAATTGCCTAAACAGTTAAGCTAATAAAAATCGATCGCTGACGCTAATGTAGTAGATGGCGAATGCTGAATAGATGTATAGGTACTCCCTATATTTAGATATGCTGCGTGTTTTATTGAACAAGTAAGGGACCAGTTATAGCTATTAAAAAATTGCATCCGTAAAACTACGAAAGAGAACAAAACTGAAAAAAATAACCCAAGATTCAATATGATAGGAATTCGGCGGAATATTTTGTGAAATTGACTGAGAAAGAACAGAAAAAGTTTTTCGAACGGAAAAATTAATAATAATAGATTACGTTTTCAGCCTTTCTAGACATATAAGAAAACAGAAACCATTACATCCTCACTTGAGGAGGTTGGTTTGGCTCAATGCTTAACAGCAGAATCATTAACAGCAGTCTTGGAGAAAGAACGATTGAGAGATCGGGTAGTTGTCGGACGCCATAAGGTGGCCATTCACAGACTACAAGAAAGCGAGGGTATGACTTTGACAAGAATTGTACAGTCTGTATACCGGTCAAGTAGCACTGGCTCTCGCCGAGAATTGTCATAAAACGTAAAACGTATACCCATCTTCGCAGATGGCTCAAAGACGGAGAATGGAAGGGGAGCAGGAGTCTACTCAGAAGTACATACTAAGTACATATCAGCCATTCATGCCGACTGGCAGATCAGTGCAGCGTTTTCCAAGCAGAGATCTGTCTTAGAAACCACCAGCAATGGAAATTACCTTGGACAGCGTAGCAGCACTTAAAGATTAGCTAAAATCTATTAATGGCACAACTATGCGGTATCTTCCGGAGAAGGAGAATCTCGAGATGTCTCTCTATACTTGCAAAATCTACGCCAAAGAAATGCGATGTTGTTGTCTAAAAGGACGAACAAGATCCTTAATTTATAAGTAGGTACGTTATTAAGTGTCATTACGGGGCACTGGTAGGAATGCGATTTCTACAGAAGGTTAGGTTAGGTTGCATACAAAAGGCCGACACACTGATGTGATTTTCCATTGGGCACATCAGATTTTTATTTCAGATCTCAGATTTTTCGTGGCAAATGGAACATGATAGCAGATTGATCTGCTTTTGTAAATGTATTAGTTCATTATTTGACAGTACATCGGCTGTGCAAATTGTTTTCGTTTGTCGGTGGGAAACATAGGAACTTCATATGAATAATGCATACGACAAAAAATCGATGTCCACAGATGACGAATTTCCAAAATTAAGTCCATGTCCATTATTTACGTTTTTGTTCTGAATAGCTTTTCAAGAGGGTTTTAGTAATTTCGTTTTGAATTCAAATTCAAATTCAAATATATTGTCGTTTTCCATTGGGCAAAATGGGGAGCGTCCGGAATCAAGAAAATCACTTCTGAGTTCTGAAACCGTTCCATTGGCGCAAAAAAGACTCTTCTGTTGATTCTGAGAAGAGAATTTCGCTTCTCGATTTCAAGAGTCCGATCAAAAAGCAGTAACACAAGTGCATTTTATGTATTTTATATAAGCCAACTGACAGCAGCCATACTCATACATTTTTTTTTGACATTTCACCAATACCTGAGAGCAAGAGCAGTAGACCACAAGCAGTTTCCTTGTTCCATTGGATTTCCGAATGAGTGAATCACCGAGTGAAACCAATGGAAAACGACATAAATCTCGAAAAATATCGAGATCTGCAAAAAGTGATCCGGATCAAAAAAAGATTGATTTTATGTCCCAAAGGAAAATCACATTAGAGTATTAGACCATTATAAGGTCCCTTTCAATCTAGAAGAAGTTTCGTTCTACTCGCTGAACCAGTTTGAGCTTCCAACGAAGCATAGGAGGGAGACTACGTATATGTCTACGTTTCTTCGATCAAATAGAAGGCTACCAAATGGAGTTCTCGTTTTTGGGAGAGAGCCGGACAAGTGCAGAGAAAGCGATGAATGGTATCCTCCTCCTCTTCGTCCAAACAACTTCTACAAAAATATTTTAAGAATACGCCAAGCCTTGTTGCATGCCTGCCTATATTCTACAGAAACTGCCATTTATTTTAGAGTCCTGTTGGTCGTATCACAATGGGCCCACTCTGGCCAAAAAGTTTGGCTATACTCGCTGGTCTGTAACTGAACCTAACCTAATCTTTAACTTTCGAGTCAATTGGCAAATATATCGCTTTTATGGGCTGCTCGTCTCGTTTGACCAAAAGTGTTATGCATAAGCTACTAGTGCGGTTGCAGTGGCTCAGTGGTGCTAGACTACTGTTATGACCTTAAGTCATGTTGTCAATGTTGCACTGGCAACACTGTAATCTTTTATTATTCAATTTATTATTCGAAGATAGAAATATAATCATTTGTTGTATTACATATTGTATTTAATAAAAGTATTCTAAAACTAAATTACCGGCTACAACAGATTGGCGACGAGTAGTAAAATCGAAGTGCGCGCACAAACATTTTAAATTCAAAAGAAAAAAAAAAAATTATAAGTATTAGTGCAAAAATACAATACGCTCCAAGATGGATGCCCAACAATTTTCAGATTTCATGGTAGTCCAGCAGAGCATGATGCGACAATTGGTAGAATTAACCAAATCAAAATCAAGTACAGTGCAAAGTTCTACTACCAACACAGCTTTAGTTCCCAATTTCGATCAATTTGATTCTTCTAAGGAAACCTACAAAAATTATATACAGCGCTTCAAAAATTACATCGAAATGAAAGCCATCAATCTCGATCAGGAATACTGCACAAAACTTCTTCTGAATTCAATAGGCCCGAAGAATTTCAATATTATCACAGCATTATCAGCACCAAAATCACCTTCTGAGCTCAAGTACGACGAGTTATTGGAAATGCTGGAAGAACACCTTGCTCCCAAGAAAAACGTCTTAGTGGCTCAACATCGTTTTCTTTCGAAGTACCAGATTGAAACGCAGTCAATTGCGGAATTCGTTGCTTCTTTACGTACGGACATAAACGAATGCGAATTTACATGCTCATGTAAATCCCCAAGTTCAATCGCCGATATTTTTCTGCGAGCTCAATTCATTCGTGGAATTCGAGACAATGGTATCCGAGAGCAGCTCTTACAATCAACTACGTCTAAGTTCGATGAAATTGTTTCAAAAGCATTAGCGCTTGAAGCTGCGAGAGTGGATGCTAAGGAGCTTTCAGATAAAATCACACATCACACAAAATACAATAGCAGTTCCGATATCAATAAAATTTCGAGTAATACAAATTTCAAAAATTTCAACAAAACAATTCGACCATCAGCTCAAAAACAAAATTTTTCAAAAATAAATTACAAGGATCTAGGTATTGAAGGATCATGTCTTCGTTGTGGGAAAAACAACCACAATGCAAAAGATTGTCGGATTGATAAGGCAAAGCTGAAATGTACTGGCTGCAATAAAAAAGGTCATGTGATAAAAGTTTGTATTTCATCGATATTACGCAACCGTTCTAAACCCGACTCCAGAAGTAAATATGAAACTGCGGCTAAATCAACCAATCAAATTCAAAACATTCAAAGTACAAATTATGGTGTATACAAAATAGTTGACGTATACCGAAATGATTATTCACAAACATCGAACTCAGAGCGCTATTATGCTTTCATCAATATCGAAGGAACACCAATAAAGTTTGAAGTGGACTCAGGTTCTGGATATACATTTCTGCCTCGACATCAGTTTAATGAATTGAATTTAACAAATCAGTTAACTCCGATAAATATTATGTTTCGTTCTTATACCCAAAATACATTTGCTCCACACGTGAAAGTCAGCGTCAATATACAATACAATGGTGCGTCGATCACAGATGACTTATACGTAGTTCCAGATGGTTGTGCAGCTTTAATAGGACGGACATGGATTCGACGCCTCAATATCAACTTAAACGATTTGGATGAAATTGCTTCAGCTTCAGGTAAGAAGTCCAATGATATTTTTAATAATTCAAATGAAATCGAATCGTTAATGACTGAGTTTGCAAGCGTATTTGAAGAGAAAGTAGGATGTATTCCAAATTACAAAGTCTGTTTGAAATTGCGTCCGAATGCTACACCAGTCTATTCAAAAGAACGACAAATTCCATACGCACTAACAAAACGTGTGGATAATGAATTGGATAATTTGGAAAAAGCTAAGATTATCACAAAGTCGTCCAGTAGTGATTGGGGTTCGCCATTAGTGGTGATACCAAAGGCCGATGGGGGTGTTCGACTGTGCGTCGATTACAAGGTCGGTGTAAATCAACGGCTTATAGATGCACACTATCCTATAAGGAAAATCGATCATATTTTTAATAGCCTTAGAGACTCGCGGTATTTTTGTAGACTTGATTTGTTTAAAGCATATTTACATGTACAGGTTGATGATCAGTCTAGTATTGTACAAACCATTTCAACACATAGAGGAACATATCGTATGAATCGTTTATCTTTTGGCATCAAAACTGCTCCAGCTGAGTTTAATCGAATAATTGACCAAATTCTACGTGATGTGCCCAAAACGGAATCATATTTCGACGATATAATTATACATGGACAAACATTGGCCGAATGCAAAATTAACTTACAAGCATGTTTAAGTCAACTTCAAAAATTTGATCTGCATTTAAATCGTTCCAAGTGCTCATTTTTCGAAAACAAGATAAAATTCTTGGGCCACACAATTGAATACAATAAAGTTTTAAAGTCACCGTCAAAAGTAGCAGCCATTATGGAAATGCCGAGACCAAATTCCATTGATGACCTCAGGCGATTTCTCGGAATGGTGACATATTATTCCAGATTTATTCCAAATATATCAACAATAACAACACCTTTGCGGCTACTTTTACACAAAAATTCTAAATACAAATGGTCAGTCAAATGTCAAGAAGCATTCAATGCACTCAAAAATGAAATTGCTAGTGACAGAGTATTGATGCCTTACAACCCAGAACTGCCAATTCAACTTGCTTGTGACGCAAGCCCCACAGGAATAGCAGGTGTATTATCGCACTTAATCGATGGAGAAGAAAGGCCTATAGCGTTTGCGTCTAGATCATTAACAACTGCAGAACAAAACTACTCTCAGCTGGACAGAGAAGCGTTAGCCATCATCTATGCTGTTCAGCATTTCCATCAATACCTTTTCGGCAGATTTTTCAAACTCGTTACTGATAACCAGCCCCTAGTACGAATATTTCATCAAAATTCAAAAATTCCGCAGATGACATCAGCTCGTTTACAACGTTACGCAGCCTTTTTAACTGGATATAGTTATGAGGTTATTTCAAAAAGAGGCACTGAAAATGTTAACGCTGATTGTTTTTCCAGAGCACCAATAAATTCAAAATTATATAGTGGAAATTCCATCGATGAAGAAGTACATAACATTTGCGCTACTACCCTTAATCAAATTTATTCAAGTAAAATTAATTTTAAAACAATACAATACGAAACACAAAAGGATGAAACACTTTCAAAAGTATTACACAATTTACGTAATAAAAGAGATTCCGAATCAGAATATACAATTGATTGTGATATCATGTTCAGAGGACAAAGAGTGATTATACCAACATCCTTACAGAAGTCGGTCTTAGAAGAACTTCATCATACGCATATTGGAGTGACTAAAATGAAGCAATTAGCCAGGCGTTATGTATATTGGTTGTCCATTGACAAAGATATAGAACGTTTTGTACGATCATGTCCTTCATGTGCATCTGTTAAAAGCAGTCCAGCAAAAGCTCCTCTTCACCCGTGGGAAGAGCCAGAAAATAATTGGCAACGCATTCATATTGATTATGCGGGTCCATATCAAGGGCATTTCTTTCTGGTAGTTATTGACGCTAAATCGAAATGGGCCGAAGTAGGAGTATGCACAGCAGCTCCATCATCTTCTTCAACAAAAGAAATATTGCTTAATATATTCTCAAGAAACGGCTATCCCGATGTAATGGTGTCTGATAACGCAACTATTTTTAAAAGCGAGGAGTTTTCTTCTTTTTGTCAAGATTCCGGTATTTTTCAAAAATTCATAGCTCCAGGTCATCCGGCAACAAACGGGTTAGCTGAGAGGAACATCCAAACCCTCAAGAACAAATTAGCGGCCATGGCCAATGAACCATCAACATTTCAAAACAAAATTAGAGAAATCCTCTTCAGATACCGAGCAACGCCACTCAAAAACGGTAAATCACCGGCAGAACAATACTTAGGCAGACAGATTCGTATTCGTTTAGATGCATTGAAGCCTACAAAATTCAATAGGACTCCAACTCCGAACATACCATCGAGACAACTAAGCGTGGGAGAAAGAGTTCAAACTCGATATTACACTGCAAATAAATCGTTATGGAGACCAGGTGTTATCATTAAAAAAATGGGTCGTCTTCATTATATTGTGCATCTAAACAATGGGTACAAATTAAAAAGACACATAAATCAGCTCCGTGCAACCTGCGTTCGGAACAATAGTCCGTCAAATATTTCACCAGATAATTCTCATCAATCGCAGGAGTCACTTGATAATCAAGAAGTACCGGATCAACAAATAATCTTCCATCAAAATATTCCCAGCAATTCAACAAATCCACCATCACTAAACGAAAATGATGTTTCCGACACACCCACAAGTCCAACAGTACAGAGCGAATTGGCTGAAGAATGTGTTCCTCCTGAACCAGCAATATGCAATGAAAATCCAAGTCGTGAATCAACCCGTCAACGTAGACCACCAGCTTACTTACAAGATTACGTTCAGGATTGGGAATAGCTTTCAGATTAGTGTTATTCAAGTGTGGGAGAATTGTTATGACCTTAAGTCATGTTGTCAATGTTGCACTGGCAACACTGTAATCTTTTATTATTCAATTTATTATTCGAAGATAGAAATATAATCATTACATATTGTATTTAATAAAAGTATTCTAAAACTAAATTACCGGCTACAACAACTACTGATCGCTAGCTTACTTGTGAGATGCTAGACCTAGGATCCTATAACTATCTACACCAATGCACTTGGCTTATTAAATTATAATCGATGATGACGAAGATCATGTCATTCTAATTGACACTTATTGTCCACCCAACTCCTCCTCGCTCTTCGCATTTCAATGGCAGAAAAGTATGAACCCACTGCGAACAAAAAATCTCTTGCAGATTATTCGACAGGTATGTATAAAAAAAAAATGAATTCGTTTAATATGAGTAAGTACGAGCTACTCAGTCGTTACGTTTATTAACTTTTTTTACTTAATACTAACTTAAATATTATTATTACAATTATGTTCAATCATCAATCTCCCCCATGTATACTGTTTCATCACTGGTGGCAGTTACAATTATGGGTTGCTTAGGATGGAAGTCCACATCATTGACAATTCCCTTAGGTCCTGGCAATTTGTACAGCACACTTTCAGTCGCAGTATCCCAAATGTATATATGGCAATCGGAAGATCCACAGGCGATCTAAATAACCAGAAAGAAAAATATTTCAGTTGATGCGTTCCTTCGTAACTAAAAGTCATGTGAAACTTACCTTACTACCATCCTTCGACCAGGCACACCGCAGTAAACTCTCGTCAAAGCTATGCTGGTTACCATTGAATATTTTCGTGCATTTTTCGCCGCTTTTGCTTTCACTGAGGTCCCAAATTCGAAGGCTGCAGTCCATAGAGTTGGACAACACGCTAGAGCCGTCAGGTGACAAAGAAATTCCTGTGATCGGCTTTGTGTGTCCTTTCAACTTGTATAGATCCTCATTCATTCGCATATCCCAAACAGCGACATCGTTATCCATTCCCGCATAAATGACTTGATTTCCCGTTTTGTTGAAACACGTTGAAGTCACCTGGTAACTAGCTTTGATTGTACGCACTGGTTCCTTTCGTCTTTCGTCCCAAATCCGTACTGTACGATCATCAGATCCAGAGCAAAGCATGTGTACACCTCTCACCATACTATTCACCGAGTTTACAAATGATGTATGGCCAAACAACTGACGCAGACGAACGCCAGTAAATGTGTCCCAAACAGCTACAGTCAGATCTGTAGAACAGCTGAAAATATTCTCTCCATCCTTGGAGAAGTGCGCATCCATTACACATCCCCTATGGCCACTCAAGGACATAATTCGTTCGCATTTTTCGAACACACTCCAAATATCTGAAAGGAAATAAGAAATTAAAAATGGCACTCTTAAAAATAACAATTAAGTGCTTACATATTTGCCTGTCGGCGCCAGATGACAGAAGGATTTCTCCATCTGGGTGGAATTCGCATGAGAAGACTTCACCCTGATGGCCGTGCAACCTTATGACGGGCGAAGAAAGTGTTGATGTCCGGTGGACCCCCAAATTGTGTGTATTTTCATCTTTGGATAGTTCACGCTTGTAGCGTTTAAGTGGTGTGACTGATTTAGCTCCGTTAGCTGGACGTTTAGTAGCCATGTGAAACGTTTTTTTTTACTTTATAAATTCAACAAAAAATCACTAAAGTTGATAAGAACTAGTAACTTTTATTAGAAGTCACCTTTTGCACTGTATTTGTGTATCTGATAAAATGTTTCCTCTGCAATGGCGTATATATACAGACTGGGCGTGAGTGTGAACAGGTAATTTTTCTCAGGTCGAAATGTGCACAGGTAAAATGTATGAAATGATCGGTAGACGCCCACTTATGGATGGGATGGCTACGTAATTAACTAAATTACCTGTCGAGTTCATATTGATTTTTTTAAAAATGGTGCCGAATTTTAAATGAATAATCTTCTAGGAAAAATATTTCTGCAGGATTAAGCACCGCCTATTATTTGGATAAAACCGATAACTGCTTATTTCAGTTGATTTAATCGTTTGAATATTGAGCGGTATCTACTGAAAATCATTTTCAGTATTGACTATTAATTTTGCGAATTCACTTTTGTGATCTACAACAATTAGTTACAATTACAATTAGTGAGATCTAAGACTTATTGTCAATTCTTCTTTAGTTTTCAGAAGGAATGTTGGTAAAATTTTCTACTACGTGAAGAGTCTCTTCTTGAAAAACTGCTGCCATCCCGGGCACGCTGCTTCTAATTGGCATCCGCCATAGCTTGGTCTTTGAAACGAGGGTCGGTATTCCTTGTGTTCTCGAACCTGGGGGCTGGGATTCGAAGACCCTCTTGGCTGGAGCATTATTGTCCATTCGCTCGATGTGGCCGAGCCACTTTTTTTGAACTACATCCGTAACTTGGTACAGCTCATAGAGTTCGCGGTTGTATTTTCTTCTCCATTCGCCCTCCTCGCAAACAGAACCAAAAATCCGCCGAAGTAAAGGATGTTCTTTTTAGAGATATAGAACTAAGAAATGGAATAAACAAATATGTTTTTTTCAATTGATATGGAATTTACTTTATTCGAAAGATAATCTTCTGGCATTATAAATTAAATATAATTTCTGGCATATGACCGTCATGGCTGGCTCGGACGTAGTCTTATCTGGAGGTCCAATTTGGATTACTTTTTCCAACATTTGTGGCCGTATATCGGCAATAACGCGGTGAATGTTGTCCTCCAAGTGGGCAATCATTTCCAGCTTATCGGCGTAGACTAGCGACTTCACATATCCCCATAGAAAATAGTCAAGCGGCGTTAAATCGCACGATCTTGGAGGCCAATTCGCGGGTCCGCAACGTGAAACTATGCTTAGTAACCGCATTTATTCAATAAATCAATTGTGGCACGAGCTGTGTGACATGCCGCCGCCGTCTTGTTGAAACCACAGCTCCTGCACATGATGGTTGTTCAATTGATGAACGTAAAAGTCAGTAATCATGGCTCTACAGCGGTCACCATTGACTGTGACGTTCTGGCCAGCATCGTTTTTAAAGAAGTACCAAGGACCAATTATTTAGCACGTAACTTGATACAGTCGATACAATTGAGCTCTGGCAGCACTTAATTTGTCTTAATCGAGGATAATCAATCGAGAAACAATTCTTTGTTTTGGGTCTAACATTAAGAGTGATAGGATTTTTGTTATAAAACAAAAACGGTTTGACACATCGATTTAGTTTTCGCTTTATTTAAAGGCTTGGACACTGCAGTTCAGTTTATAACAAGAAAATGTTCACTACGGCTTTGTTACACTGACGCAATTAATTGTTTGACAATCAGAAATCGGTGTTGAACTAATGGAGCAGTAACGTGCTCGTTAATCAGGGAGGTCCTTGGCCTGGCTTCGACTCCGCAGACATTGATAAACATTGTAGGATTTAAAGCTTGGGCTTACCCTTACAAATGACATCGCGAGAAAACCTAGGACGCGCATAAAGTTACCCGTGATAAATATTCAGGGCATCGTGAATAAATTTCAATGGAAATGCTTCCCTTGTCAGCATTGTAAATCAGATTGCTGAATGGGGAACATTTTGGGGGAAATATTATTCTCGATAGCGGACTAACATTGGTCGAAGAAGCTTACCAAATAGAAGATCTCCAATTATCGGACCCTGAGAGAGATGCGGATCTAGCGATCGAAGGCGACACCCAATAGCACCTCCTGTGCTTAGAGCTCAGACGAATCTCTAGCACTCAAAGTGTAACATAATTTAAAAACAATTAACTTTAGCTTTAAAGTGGAAAACTGCCCGCAATATATAACATGCTGTACGATTCTTGGCTGAGGGTAGTTACCAGAAGGGTGGAGGAAAACTTTTTTAATGAAGGACTAGCAAAGCCCACATTCTACAAAAGCTGTAAAGTGATGCTAACAAAAACAATCTACTAATCATTTCCATATCTTGATGGTGGTCTAGGCTGGGTTATAGTCTCATTCGATCTAAGCGTCAACATTTAAGATCCCGCATTTAAAATTCCTTTCTAAACGAATTTAATTTAGTTATTTCAATGAATTAACAATCCAAGAATAAAATAGAACATTTTTAGTCGTTTAATTACTTGTTAACAACAAAAATCTTCGTTTGTCTTGTCGGTTTTTGGCGTTCAACGCCTAAAAGAATATAAGTGAAATTTCTCACATGACCTTCGACGTACAATAATGGGATCCACACGGCGAAAAAACGCCACTCGTAGGTAATTCTAAATTCAAATTGGCGTGTTTCAAATCGTCGCAAACTTCTCCACTCGGAATAAGGGTGATTAACTCAAAACATAATTAAATAGAATTTAAACGAAAACTGCATCGCTATAATCGAGGACAAATTCCTAGTCCCTAGGGAATTCACAACTTAGGTCCCTCTAATCGCCACGTCTTGACAGTAGGTGGGTATTCTTGGCTCACTAAATTTCGAAAACAATTTTTGTAAGACAAACCTACAGCTATAATGCTGGGTTATACTACGGCGTCACCAAGCAATAAGTCTAGGCAGCTGTAGGTACATCAGGACTATCTTTTCCTCTCTTCTTAAGCAAAACATGTTACAGTTTCATACGAAGAACCTAACTTAAAAAAACCTAATCCTTCCTAAATAAAAAAAGTAGATACATTTTGTAATATCTACAACTAAATTTCACAGTATTCGAATATTTCTATAACAAACTTTGTTAAGTTGTGCACAGGGTGTATTTTTTACCCCATAGAAGAAACATGTACTGTACAACATTCAAGCTTATATATTGCCAAAAATGGTCGAAGGTGCCACTAAAAAAATGCTATTCGTGGATTAAGAAAAATCTCTAAGCACTTAACACACAGTTTATATTACTTCAATAGTAGGTAAGGTATCCATGTAATGTCCTCATATTCTGATGCCAACGGTTGAAGTCATAAAAATGGTATTTGCTACTTAGATTCATTGTTGCCGACAAACAAAGTCATCTATGTGTAAAAACATAATTTAGATCCCGCTAAAGTCAAAACAGCTAATTGTGTTGAGTTCTTGTTAAGAGAATAACACTATGTATGTCGATTTATCTGTAAGAACAATACTAATTCATCATCAGGGTCCTTTTAAATTATTGTTTCTGCTCATATACCTACAATAAACTCCGAGGTACCATAATATAACACCTTTGCGACAATAGATAAGAGGGTAGGTATATTCACGTCTTACAGAAAGAGCGAAATACATTTTCGACAGCTAAAGGTGATAATAAAATTAGTGACCAAAAAGAGGAAAATGCGATTACAATAAACTCATTTAAGTCAAAAGGTGAAGAATGGATGGATGAGTGGGCAGAAAGCACATCTGTATAGGTACTAATGTAGGTATGACTAGCAAACAATAAGAGCCAAATGCTCACTGAAAACAATGTACTTTAGGGCTTAACAAAAGGGTATGCAATTAAAAATCCAAATGCGATTAACGATTGCTAAAGCTAATAAATCAACAAGAAATTTTCAAAAAAAAAAAACTAAATTGTGTGTTTACACATTAAAACTACTAACTAATGTGGTTTTCCACTGGGACAAAAAATCAATATTTTTTTTTGATTCGGATGACTTTTTGCAGATCTCGATAATTTTCGGGATTTGCACACACTCTCACTAATACCAATATACCTTGCACAGCTGTTTTACGTCATTCAGAATTTGTGTTCAAAACAAAATTACGTAAAGCCTCGTGAAAAGCAATTAGGTATTCAGAACAAAAACGTAAATAATTTACCCACCAACTACCGCGACCCATTGCACTTACGTCCATTCTTTCCAAGGCCATGGAAACGCTGATAAACCGTCAGCTTATGAAATACATATCTTGAATCACGAAAACTTCTCAATGACCGGCAATACGGTTTTCGTGGCAGCAGGTCCACTGGTGATTTGATGACTTATCTCACCGTAAAGTGGAACCAATCTCTCCACCACTCTGGTGAAACGAAGATTGTTGCGCTTGATATTTCGAAAGCATTTGACAGAGTTTGCCACCAAACTCTTTTGTCGAAAATGCGTGCCTATGGGATCGACGCGTCTCTTCTTCAATGGATTAGAAACTACCTTTCTGGCCGTTCAATTCAAGTTGTTTTGGACGGTTTCCAGTCTGCAATTCACTATATAAATGCTGGTGTTCCCCAAGGCTCTGTTTTGTCTCCGACACTCTTTCTCATATTCATCAATGATCTCTTTGTCTGTTACTTCTAATCCAATACACTCTTTCGCTGATGATAGCACCCTCAGTTTTTCATATTCGTTCCCTGACTCACGTCCCTGCTCTTCGGCCGTGGAACTGGAACGGCAACGTATGCTAAACACATTAAATTCCGATCTTGACAGCATTATAAAATGGGGTACAATCAATAGAGTGGAATTTAATGCTTCCAAAACACAATGGTGCCTTTTATCATTAAAGCGAAACCTGAACCCTCACCATCCATGAATGGGACTTGCATCGACGAAACCGAACGACTTTCCATACTTGGTATGTGTGTGTTACCGACAAACTCCGTTGGAATGACCACATATACGAAGTCGCCAAAAACGCTGCGAAATGTCTAGGTTTCTTAAATCGGTGTAAGAAATACTTTACACCCTCCGACTTAGCTTCAATAGACAAGGCTTTTATTCGGCCTAAGCTTGAGTACAACGCTCATATCTGGTCAGGTGCACCAAAAACTTCATTGCA
Source organism: Cheilosia soror (assembly GCA_949372485.1). Lineage (NCBI taxonomy): Eukaryota > Metazoa > Arthropoda > Insecta > Diptera > Syrphidae > Cheilosia > Cheilosia soror. Next base: position 122,468,448 of record OX443561.1, read on the forward strand.
CCTACTAGACAGAATCCAAAAGAGCGCGATAAAACTTATAGGTGATAGAAATATAGCGGAGTCTATTGACCCGCTCGAACATCGCAGAAATGTTTCTTTCCTTTCCTTATTTTAGCGATATTTTCACCACCGATGCTCTGATGAAATAGCTAACTGCATTCCGCCCCTTTAACAATGCTTTCGCAACACCCGTCACACATCGAATGCACATCAGTTTACCCTTAAGCCTACCTTCGGACGTACTGTAAAATATAGAGATTCTTTTGTGAGTCGAACAACAGGCATGTGGAATGCATTGCCTCACACGGTTTTCCCCTCTCATTACCTACAACCCACAATTGTTTAAAACCAAAAAAAAAAAAGGACTTAATTTTGGAACAATTACTATCATCTTGGTCGCATCTTCTTCTTCTTCCTCGTCATCGTGGATTTCGATTTTTCGTCGATATGATTGCCCACATTAAGTTCGTATGTTTTCATCGACAAACGAAAAAAATGTGCACAGCTGATGTACTGTCTAATAATGCACTAATACATTTACAAAAGCAGATCAATCTGCTATCGTGTTCCATTCGCCACGAAAAATCTGAGATCTGAAATAAAAATCTGATGTTCCCAATGGAAAACGACATAAGACTACCAGCGGGGGGTTAGACTGAGGAGCTGACTACATCAGTCAACTTCATTTCGACACTTTGAACACCTTCGCCTTTGCTCTCCCTGAAGGACAAACTGTAACTCTTTCTGCTTCAATCAAGCTCTTCTGTTAAGCACCAGTCTTTGTCTCCTAAGCGGACCAACTGAACGGCCTTATGAAATAACACCGAAGGATATAACCCCCAAATCAATATTTATAAATTGCGCCCTAAGAAATGTCGTACAATTTGTTGTTGCAAAATTGTGCGTAATTTTGGGTGTTATTTTCTTGCCATGCGCCAGGGTTCGTTTTTATGGCAGGCCAGTAAAGCCCAAAATAATAAGTGGAAATGCATAAACAGTGGAATAACGCGAAGGCGATCATGGGCCTGGGGTTTCTGTTGGATTTGGAGTAGATGCGAGTTTGTACTGCATAGAACGAGAACCTTGCATAGATACTCAATTTTTGTTTTTTGGGCGTGTAGAGACCCAATATTCAATAGCCGATAGCTCTATGTTTTACTATCAATTGACTTTTATTTTCCGTATTTTCATTTTATAAGTGCGACTTTATTTTCATTGTTTTACATTTTATATAGTCAAGTGTTGGCATAGCACAGTGCCGATACTACAGGGCGTTATGCATTTTTTTGGGCGTTATTTTCTGGTGCATTATTGCCTAACGCCCAATTAAACTGTCACATAATTAACTGGACGGTTAGGCAAATACTACATCCACAAGCGGCGAGGACGTATCTACCGAAAGCTTAGCAAAACCATTCTCTCAAATTGTCTTAGATTTAATAAAATATGTAACAACACACTTGTACAACTAGTCCAGCAGAAATAGGTTTCGAACAATAAAAAAATCGTTACAGCACTCTGACAGCGGAATATTGTGAAAGAAGCTCTTGTGAAAGAAGACAAAATATTTCGTGATTTCGAGCCGACAGCAGTTATCCGTGGTGCAATGGGGTGCATTTTTATGGGTTGAAAACAGTTTTTCGAGATTTCTGGCTAAATTGTGCACCCTATCAAAAAAAGTTATACGTAAAAGTTTTGGGAAATAAAATGATCTACAGGAAATAACACCTCAAAACAAGCAGGAGGGTTGCAGCGGGGCATCATGCCCCCCATACGTTTCGGGTATTGTTTAATTTCTTCAATTTTCATTAGAGAATAAGGAAATAAGGAAAAAAGTGACTTAAAGCCCGCCGGCGCGATATGACACTTTTAAAAGTGTCATAGCGCCCGAGGGTATGACACTAAAATGTGTGTCATAACGCCCATGTACCCCGGCAGATGTAGGCGTAGTTGGTTAGCAATTTCTGGAGAGGAGACTGTCGCTTCGACATTGCTTCATAACTTCTTCGAACGCATCTTTTTAGAAGAATGTGTTTCTGCACTTTGGCCCCATTACAGTTTGTCTTGATAAGTCTGTTGAGCTTCGCAGAATCACCACATTGTTTGGCGAATGGCTATATGTTACTTGAAATCCGTATAGGTGTCAGACCAGGCGATTGGTGCATATAGCAGCTGTAGAATTGGGATGCCATTTATCGTAGCTCTTAGCTCAAAAATTGACATGATTTCTCGGCTTAACCATGAATTCTCTGATGGTTAAAATTTCGGTGCGAAAAAACGCATACGATGGTTACGTGATGAAATAACCAATTATTTAAGTTAACCAAGATTTAAGACAACGATGAAAGCCAACACTTTCTCTATACCCGACTAAAATGATTTGAACATAGAAATAGTTAAATTCAAGTCAAATAAGGGTTCTAGACCAGACAGGCTACCAGCCGAACTGGGTGGTATGTATCTAATGTTTCGACTAGAAAGACTAAGGAGTTTCTAAATAAGACTATTATTGACACAATCCGGATCTGTACAGAAGCATGGACGTTTACAAAGGCGAATAAAGATATCTTTGGTCCTTTTAAATCCATTTGCGTGATGGACTTTTAAAAAGGGACCTGCAGTGCGGTATAACCTCTACCAACGTGCTGCAGCGATATTGACAGATTTTAAGGTCTGCTTTGATAGGCATTCCGCCGCCAAATAGTCATCAAAAATTACCACAGAACCCTAAATTAATCGGTAACATTCATTAAAAAATATAGCAATCGCCTTCTTAATGGTTGGTCTTGGTAGAGCGGAAGGAGTTGTCTTTACAAGTCTGTTCTTTGAGTCTAGAAACAATTCGCTTAAGGTGATTTCGTACGAGTATGGACCAAACATCTCTGACATTGGTGCATGTATAAAAGTTGAATACTTGGATATAATGTAGCTACTGCACTCAACTGTATGTGCTGACATTGGCTTCAAATGACCTTGCTGGCAATGAAAGGCAATGAAAAGCTTGCGAATGATAATGTCTTGACACTTTTGGTAAGGATTTTCAAAATTAGTCTGGTGAGATGTTTTCGCTTATTAATGATTATATAAAACACATGTATCTTTTATACTGTCAGATTTTTATTTAGATTAACTGCCAAAAAAAATAATTGTTGCATTTTACAAATTAAACAAATTTTTAGGTCGAATTTTTTTACAAACATTTTTCAGTTTAAAACTACTTACAATCAAATAATCAAATAAATTTATAAATTAACACCATCTATAGGTCGTGCATATATAAACCATCAGAGCTGGAGCCCGACAAAATAACCGATTGGTGTGGATGAAAGTCGACATCGTTTACACTGCTCTCATGGCCTGGCAACTTGTACATTAGTGTCTGTTTAACAATGTCCCATATGTAGACGTGATTATCAGAGCCCCCAGCGGCAATCTAAAAATTAAACAAACGAAACTTTGTTATAAAATGTGATGTCCAACCACGTCCATTAGGTAAACTTACCCTCCTCCCATCTGCTGACCATGCGCATCGCAATAGATTTGGTTCCATGACATACTGGTTCGAAGTATAGACAGCTTCGCATCGATCGCCCGTCACAAAAGGACGAAGATCCCAAATCCGCAGAGTATTATCTATTGAGTTCGACAGCAAATACTTTCCACATGGTGACAGTGCAATCCCCGAAATGGCATCCACGTGACCTTGCAACCTGCCAACAACCTCATTCATGCGAATGTCCCAAATTTTGATGTCATTATCAACTCCACCCGAGATAATATGATCTCCTCTGTCGTTAAAACATGTCGCAGTTACTTGATGGCCACTCTGGAAAGCTATGCTCAAAGATTTGTCACGTACATCCCACAGTCGGACTGTGTTATCATCAGATCCTGAACACAAACGTGTCCATGAATTTTGATCACAATGAACGCTATTAACACCGTCTTCGTGACCAATCAGGTGGCAAATTCTAGCCCCAGTAAGAGTATCCCAAACTGCAACAGTACAATCCAAGGAACAACTGTAGAAGTTTGATCCCTCTGTGGAGAATTGAGCTTCCATTATAGCATCCGAGTGACCAGTCATTACCATGAGAATATCATTTTCTCCCTCGTTCGCACTGCCGATATCTGAAAATAAATTTGAAGTCTTATTGACGAACTGGCATTTTAGAAAAATTCAAAAAACTTACGGATTTGCTTGTCAAAACCGGACGACAAAACGAGCTCCCCGAAGGGATGAAATTTACAAGAACTGATGTCACTCTTATGGTCTGCCAACCGAGGTACGGGTGTACAAAAACTGAAAGCAGCTGGTTCGCATTTTGAGCAATAATTGTGAGCATTCATTAATTCGGGACTATTCGATGTTGTAGCCATTTTAATGATCAAAATTGTTTTTGAAAAATTCTCGGTTAAACTTGTTTGGGAATAATGATTTTCTTTAGATCACTTTACGGAAAACTATTCACACGGGTGTAGTTGGTCGAATGATGATGACTTCGAAAATATGAAGCCTTATATAGTACGAGCGAGAAATGCCAAATATTAATGAGTTGAAAGGTAGCTGTCATAAAAGGTGGGTTTTTATTGCTTGTGCAATGAAGGCGTGTCAGATTTTAACATTTACAAAGGATTGAAAATCCATCAGTTGTCTTTATTCGACATTTTCGGGCTACCTGCTGTTTGAAAAACACGTAAAATAAATTATTTTATTATGTCAGAAATGCAAAAATTAAATAATGCACTTTATTCAACCGACACGAACAAAACAAATGTCATAATTAAATAATGCTTCTTCGAATAGAATCGATTAGCATCAAAATACGAACGTACATATTTATTTCCAAAAATTGCAGAAAAACTTATTTTTTCCAAATTGTTGCTCGTTAACTTTAAATCGGTGCCGGCATCATTAGCTACACGTTTTTCACAAATGAGGTAAAGTTTTGGTCGCTCGGTTTTCCTGCTATGTACTTAATATTTTGCTTTTTTCATCTCTTTCAACATAGAAAAGCCTATCGGGCTTAAATTGAAGGTCGTATTCATTATTTTTTTTCGTTATTGTTTTTACGTCCGTACTTCAACCATACGAAACTTTGAAATGACTTACAGTTTTTGACAACCATATGAAACTTCAATTGAAATGACTGACAGTTTGAATAACTAAATAAAAAAAGTTTAAGAAGCATTTTTCAACATTCGCATGTGGAGTGGATATAGGTATTTGGGAATTCGCTCTAAATATACTATGCCTCACCAGAATCGTGATAGCTGTTAAAAATTATATAGTTATAGAGTCTTGGGCAACTCTTTAGATTTAGACGACTTACATGAGCTGATGTATGATGTGTGAAAAATTCTGAAGTTTGTGGTAGAAAGTGTGCTGCACTGAGCGAGTTTTCTTGGGTCAAACAAAAATTAAATTTTGAGGACTTTGGACTGCGCCACCTATCGCATGTTTGACAAACATTGAGACGTATAGATGGAAAATATCAAAATATATAAATCTAAATTCTAATTCTACAGTGGCTTTGCTGGCAACGAAACAGCTGACTTAGGCCCGAAACACACATGCGATTTCAATCGCGCGACTGTTTAGTCGCAAAAAATGAAACACACACATTTCAATATGAATGCGCACACATAAAATCCAAAATTATGTGCGCGCATTCACATTGAAATGTGTATGTTTCATTTTTTGCGATTTAACAGTCGCGCGATTGAAATCGCATGTGTGTTTCGGGCCTTACTGCGACTAAAGTCAGAGCGACAGCCGACAATATCACTTGTCGAACCTGAACCCTGTGGTGTCAGTAAAATTGTATCAGGAAATACAACAAGAGCTTGTCTTAAACCGAATCCAATAAAGTCTTGCTTAAGACACCTGGGCAAAACGGCACCAAACAATTCTTCCCAAAATTCACCTCCAAAAAATCCTACTCCCTCATTAATCTAGACAAAAATAACCTGAGTGGCCATGATGGCCTGTGAAAAAACATATTCACCGAATTTGGCGTCTCACTCGACCCAACATGTAGACTCTATCTTGGGACTTTGGGAGTGCCGAAATCCTGAAAGAAAGAATATCTTTGGCGAGGAAATTGTAACTTCAGCTAATTTTGCTGACATATCCCCTGCGAAGATCCTTGACTTCCGGACTGTGTTCGGAGTAAAAAGATGGCTCTATGACCTCATATAAGGGAAGGCACAATAACAATAGGCTCCTTTTAAATAGGCCGCAGTGCCAGAGCCCCACTAATCACTTAAGCCGTTCGTCCCGAGTGTGCGGTGTCTGGCACACTGGCAGTCGCGTTTGGTTTTAGTCCCGCCAAATGTTCTTCTGCGAGCGTAGAAAGCGACAAATAATTTTACTTTACTTTTTACTACCCGAGTGCGAGTGCTGTATTTCTATTTTTTTTTTTTGTCGGAGGTTGCTTTTATCAGACGGATCGTCTTCTTCTTCTTCTTTTGTCGAAGATTGTTACTATCCGATGGATCACTCAGACACAAACAACTGCACCATTGTACTGCCAAACAGACACCTTACTTTACTGTACTTAGTTTTCCCGTCTTTTGAAGAAAGATGAGAAGGAGCTTCAGGGATGAAGAGCGTAGATGTTTGGCACTCACCACGCCAGCCCCAAAGATCCCGCCACCTACTGCGAGCAAAGGCAGGACAACTACAGAGAAAGTGTTCCGCTGTATCGTCGTACTCTCCACAAGCAGAACAGATGGTGGTGGGGCTCAAGCCTAATATATTTAAGTGTTTGGCAAAAGCTTTATGGCCCGAAAGGACGCCTGTCTCCTGAGAGACAGAAGGAAAAACGTGAACCTTTTGCAGATGTCCGGACGCAGTGGTTTGGTCTGTCTACACCCAGCTCAGTCATGCCACCGACAATCGTGTTCACAAGAAACCCCAAGTACCAATGGATGACCTAACCACAGATGCAGACAGACCCAACGCAAGTAGGGGTCCTAAGAGAACTTCTTCTATACCCAGACTGGCAAGCTCATCAGCGTTCTCATTTCCCTGGATAACAGTGTGACCTGGGACCCAAACAAGTTCACTGTGTTTAGCCTTCCGACCAAGTTCAGAGAAAGCTGGAGTTCGAGCACTAACTTGGACGAGGTAAGAGGGTTAAGCAGCGCTTTAAGTGCAGCTTGGCTATCACTGCAAACGCATATGCTTCTAACCCTCACAATATAGCGAAAATCTCCGCTAGGAAGACTACCCAAGGGATATACGTATATATCGCTTCTATAGTACGGCTTAAGATGAGGCCTTATTATGACACCATCAGTACACCACGAGATCTTGAAATATGATCTGGAGATTCAGTGGACTCGTTGCGAAATGTGCAGAGACCTTCATTTGATATATCTATATATAAACATATAGAATATCATTATAATCAGACTGATGGCTTCAAAAGGTTTAGGTCGTATGTATAGTTCACTAAGGGCCAGTTTCAATGTTCCGGATAAAATTTCGGATAAGGCGACACATAATTTGTTGACCGAATGGCAATGCTGTTTTTAATCGTTTCGTTTCGATTTTTCTGATCTTCCGGATAAAGGCTTTAAGGTTCATCAACCTAATAATTACCGTCCTAGCAATGAGTAAACAGAAAACCATACACTAGATTGATCAAAATGAAACTTTAATTCCAGGATCAGAGTTAAAAAATTATGAGCTTATCGAGCGCCGGCAAATGACATCGTTGATAATTTATCCAGGCCTCTTCATGCAGTCGCTCGACTGGCTAAGAATTTGACCAAATACATCGCAAAAGTCTTTTGCTCTTGAATCGTTTGGATTCTTGTCAGCATAACTTACTTCCTATAAGGATATAATATTAATATAATTTTATTTCGCAGTCAAGATGTCAAACGTACCACAAGAAGCAGCAGGCTAAGGATCAAAGTTGCCAATAAGAATACAAATTTGTTTTTCATTTTGTAAACGTTTGAAAAATACTTTACTTTGCGTGCTATATATATACAGACTAATTAGGAATATTATGAAATTCGTTAAAATTAATTAATGTACATCTGTAGATTGGTTTCGCTTCACTTCGTTATTTTGACTAGCCAAAACCGATTGGATTAGTTGCGCCTATTGTAGTCCGTAGATTCGATTCTAATCATACGCAACTGCTGCAAATGTAACGAGTAGTTTTATTTTATGTTTCTTAACGGTTATTTGAATAGTCCGTGTATGACACTGAAGTGAAACTTGTGATAAATTTCTTGATTTTTTAAAATGTGTCTAGACACTGGGGACTATTCTCATTTTAGTAAAAATGGTCTGATGATTTAAAAAGTTTTCGAACAATGGTCTATATACACGTCCTTTTCAATTTAAGAAGGCCATGAAACTTTCAGCCGAGATCTCACATCAAACCGTGAATCAAACATTTTGTTTTCCAAATAGCTAGTGTGTCATGTGGGGGTCAATAATAAAGGATTTGTATTCCCTCTGGTAAGCAAGCTGACTTAAGCGAGTTTTTTTTATAGAAGATAATGTAAGTCAGTTGTTAACACATTATGTACGGTCATTGACTTGGACGAGTCTTTACCATTGAACTTATGTTGCCTCGGACTGTGATAGAGTTGTATCCAAGACAGAGTCTAACGGAAATTAGTAACAAGGCGTTCAATGGTATGATTATGGCCCCGTCCATGGCCTTCGTACATTAAATTAAATCGAATAGGACCAAAAATCCGTCGAATATGGAGACCAATTTCAACGCACCCTTTCAGTTCATCCAGCTCTCGGTACGTACACGTACAGCATCAGGTACTAGCACAATAGGAGTTAATTTACAACGTACAACTTTCAAAACTTTTTGTTTTACCAAATCGAAGTACAAACTTAGTAGAGGTTTTTTAATGATTTTTCTTTCGTCGTATCTCCACTAGGATTCACTTCATTTGTAGAATTAAACGTTTACTCCAAGGTAGAGAAACTTTAACTACCTCACTCAAAGTGTTTGATATCAATAGTGACGCATTTTCCTAAAAGGTGGACGGAAGCGGTTTCGCCTGTGTGAAACCGTTTTGAACTGTTAAAAAATGGTCCATCCTTGTCAATGTCTTTAGCACCATCTAGATTAAACATCTCCTTGTCGAAATAGGATGCAAAGTTGGATCAGGTTTGCCGGAATCCCGAAGTCAGCCTTCACCTTATAGAGCTCTTGACGATGAAAGCTATTATGCACGGCTTTCAAGTCGATGAAAAGGTTCCGACTCTCGACTTAAAATGCGTTATTTTTTTTATGATTGGCCTGAAAAATGTCATGACAGCATTAATTGGAAGCGAAAATTAAGGCAACAAATACAAGAAGTACTCCTATAATTGTGGACAAAAAGATCAAACCCGGTAGCCCTTATAATAAATATCTAAATACAAAATGACTTAAAACGCTGCAGCATTTTGTTTGTCTTAAGATTTAATCAGCTTTTAATTAGCGGAAGTATATAAATTACCCAAATGATGCAATAATTTATTTAGACGGTTGGTTTAAAGTGGTTGCCAGCTGGAAAACGCCAACGCACTTAGACCAGCATAGGTCCATTGTGATACCACGAAAAACGGATCATATAAGAGCTCCCTACTAGTTGAACCATTTGAGCTCTTTATAAAGCGTAATAGGCTTCTGATGTCGGTGTTTGTCAGATTACCCGAGTCGTTGCAATGAAAGGTTCCCAAGTGAAGCTTCCTTCTACGGGAGAAAGCCTGGCAGGAACAAAGAAGGTGAGGAATAGCTTCCTCCTCTTCCTCACCCATACAGCTACTGCAAAAGTCGTTTTCGGAAAGGCCTAGCCTTACGGCATGCTTTCGTATCAGGCAGTTTCCAGTAATGATAATGACACCTAATTGTTGCGCCAATAAAAAATCAATTTTTTAGAGCATTTCAAATCAAAATTCGTTTTGTCGCTATACAAGTAGTGCCACTATTGTTCGCCTAAAATTTGCACTCTTGATAGCATCCATCTTCAATTTTTGTTTGCAAGTACCAATTGGCATGCCTACGGTGCCTTTGTCGAACAGTATGGGTGTAGTTGTTTTAATTCTGCCGAGTTCATCGATCTTACAATTCTCTGAACTGTCTCCCCCGGCACCCAAAAAGGTGAAAAAAAAAAATTAATTTACTATTTAATAAAACTTAAATAAATGGCACCACAATTCGTTTGTGTAAGTTTTTTTTATTTTTTTTTAACGAATGAGAGGGACCTATAATTTTATGCCGAATCCGAACGGCTGAATTAAGAAGCTTTTCCATGACATTTAAACTCTCGGATGTTTGTCCGATATTCGCGAGAGGTTGCGCAGTGGAAAAAATCTTAAGCTGTAGATGTATTTATTCCGGAAATTGAACCTGAGCCCCCCCCCCCCCCACAGTAACCACTGAGCCACTGCACCCATTTAATTCTAAATGAAATGATTTTTGCTTTGCTAGTCATCGATTGCTGAAGCCAGGGCCGTCTTAGGCTTCCAGACGCATAGATTTTAGGGGCCATTATGGAAAGCAAATCAAAATTTATGCACTTTTTTTGACGTAATTGTTTCCAATCCAAGATGGATGTGCCCATGAAAGTGTCTTCTGTATGCGTATCCCCTTTGATTTACCAGAAACAAACTGTATTCGAAGTAGCTTTAGATTTTTTTGCGTTTAAAAATAAAAAAATACAGATGCAAAAATAAAATTCGCAATTCTGAATTATTGCAATTAGGTTAGTTTAGGCTGGGTTGCAAGACACACTTTGACCAAAACTATAGATCCACTCTGCTACCACATGTGACTAGACCGTAAGCCCTATTTACTTTAAATGAGAAGAACGGAAATCAATTTCAACCGCCTTACAGTTTTACAAATTTTATTGAAATATTGTAGTCTTTTTAATTGGGCCTCCGCACACGGGATTAATTCTGCCGGCATAAAACCGATTTTGTAGGCGAGGGGACTGAAGTGAGGGGAAATAAACGGAATAAAATGTTTTGCCGAGTTTGAACGGTTGAACAAGACACTAATACATACACAATTTTCAAAATATTTCAATTGTAAAAATAATACTACACAATGAAAAGGCAGAAATCATCCCGTGTGCGCTCGAAGTATGGTATAAAAACGGGTTTCTGCCGTCAGAATTAATCTCGTGAGTGGATGCCCATTGTTTACTGTGCCCTGCTTAAAAAAAGAAACAAGTCAAGTTCAAAGAATTGAACGAATTTTGACAAATATTGGATTTACGGCCTCATCGAAAATCATCAGGTATACGTCATCCTATGACTATAGTATTTCATTTAGAAAACGGACATTTGAGCAAATTTTGGAAATATCAAACACCTGATGGGTAATTTGATTTTGCTTTACCTCGATTCTCCTAAATATACCATTTTCGCCAATTTTACTTTAATTGCGTTCATCCTTGTAAATAAAATGTATACCTACTAAAATTCAGGTAGAAAATCCCAAAATTCTAATATTAATTTTCTGCGAATCACATTAAGGATACCTTCAAGCAAAGTGTATCTTACATAATGCAAAAACTATATAACTTTAAATTAGTTTTATGACCTATTATTTGGAAAAGGAACAAAATACCTCATCAGGTATAAACGCCTTAATCCTTTAGCCCGCACATTGCATGCACAAGTGCAGGTAGCCTACAGCTACAAAATTCCACCTACTATAAGTAGCCGATCGTATTTACTCTCAGCATCATTCTATCAACGACACTCAAATCATTCGCATCTTTAAATCGAAGGCACTTTGACGCCAGCTTGAAAAGCATACATTTTACGAATTTATATCTGACATACATTATATTAAAATATGGACTACTACAGACGCCCATTCCAACCGCAGAGAATGCAGGATCACAAGCGTACCCACTTTAATCCAATGGGTGTTCCTGCCACATCATCGCTTTCTGCTCCGATTGTTCGTATTGAAGATCACAAAAGCAAGGTGCTGGCTTGTGATTTTCATCCATCGGGAAAGTTTCTCTTGTCTGCCAACCACGACGGACAGATTCGTAAGTTTACTTTTCTTTTTTTTATAATATACCAGTTTTAAGTAAAAAAAAAAACTAATAATTTATAAAAAAAAAAACAATTTATTTTCCTTTCAGTTCTTTGCGATATTTACGGGACATTTTCGAAGACAACACTGCTGCAAGGCCACTTGGGACCAGTAATGGAAGCACAGTTCTCGACAGACGGCTTCAATGTCTACTCATGCTCAACGGACGGATCACTTAGTGTTTGGGACACGTTCCGGGGCTTTAGAATAACCAGACTAGACGGACACACTGCTGGTGTTAACTGCGTTCAAGGAGCCAGGATAGGATATCCTGTTCTTTGCTCCGGCTCCAATGATCGCGCAATTCGCGTATGGGACGTACGTGAAAAAGAATGCGCCATAATCATGAAGACTGGTAACATAGTAAACGCGACATGCTTCAGTAACAATGCAGAATACGTGATTTCGGGTGGCCACGATCATAACATCAATGTATGGGATCTGCGCAAGCGTGAAATTGCTTACAAGCTCGAAGGTCACACTGGAAACGTTAACGGAATCGCCTTGTCGCCATGTGGATCGTATCTACTATCGCACAGCGTTGACAACACCCTGAGAGTGTGGGACGTGCGTCCTAATGTCACATTTAAGAGATGCGTTGGCCTTTTCCCATCGAATATGCAACCTGAGGACGGACTTTTGCGGTGTGCTTGGTCACCAGATGGTACAATGGTAAGTTCAACTTTAAAGTATTTCTATTTGAATTGTCCTTAATCCGTTTTTTTTAATATCTTTCTTTAGATATCTGCTGCAACTTCAGATAGAGATGTTTTTGTATGGGACGCAATGACAGGCAAGACACTGCATGAGCTAGCGGGACATGAAAGCGCCATCACTGACATCGCCTTCCATCCTAAAGAGTCAGTCATCTTGTCGTCATCAAATGATAGCTATCTGTATTTACATGAAATGTAGAAGGATTTATGTAAAAGTATATAATTACATTTTTTTTTATATTTAGTAGGTGTAAGAATTAAAATTTATTCAATTTAAAAAAATAAAATAAAATTACATTTAAGTTCAATTAAAATCAAACAAATTTTATTTTATTGTTGTATCCACTAAAAAATATAAGGAATTGGTCTTAGAAATCAGCATTTTGAAAGCTATTGCTTGGAACTCTTTACCTATTACATATATCGTCAATCTCAGCTTAGATTAGTTGCATTCTTTCAGAAAAATTAATTTCTGATGCAAGAACAATCGCAGATACTACCATGTCGGTAAAATTTCTTAAGTTTTTCTAGCTGCTCTGTTCTGCACTTAATCGCCGAATGTTCTGTTGCCAACGACTTATGTATATATGCTTTACGAGCTCACGAAAACGCTGATAAATCGTCAGCTTTTGAATTTAGAAATTAACTGGCAATATTGGTTCGCGGCAACAAGTGTGCACCTGTAATTTTAAATTTAAAGAAAAATCTCTCCATTACGAAGATTTTTCCGCTTGATATTTCGAAACTATCTTTTTCATTTGCATACAAATTATCTAAACCATTTAACTTCCTTCCATAAGGGAGGGTAGATACGTCCATAGTTATTCCCAAATGCGCGGCGGATCATATTGATAGCGATACTTCGATTTCGACCGAATTCGCCGTGAAAAGCGATCCGCCGCGCATTTGGGAATAAGCCCCCAGCTTTCTCGCTTTATCGCTTTCCAGCCGCTGGTCTTTTGTCATACGGCAATATTGAAATATTGAAATATTGAAAATTGTGAAAATTTTTTAAGCAATTGATTTAGGACATGACCTAAAAAAAAGGCGGCGCGACGCGCCGTTCACTATGACCGTATCACCTGCTAAAATCACGCTGGCTCTAAGGACACCAGAAAGCGAAAAGCTGGTTCACTGTGGACGTACCCTATAACACTTTGACGCTGATGATAGCATGCGGTAAGAGCTAGAAATATTTTAGTGTACAAAGTGAGGACTTATATTTGGGGAAACTCGAAGTCTAAAAGGGCAAAAAGGGAGGATCTAATTTAGTATGAGCAAATTCTTGATTTTCGTCCGATCGATTTCAAACTCGGTTTGTGTACTAAGAAATATTTATTTCTCTGATTTTGAAAATGTTGTTTTGGGCCTAGTTATTAGCTATGCGGGAAAAGGAGGATTCAGTTTCTATAAGTAATATTTCTTTTCCATCCTGCCTAGCACGTAGCAAAGTACAACAAACACTAGGTACTGCATGGTAGTGTGTGACCCTGACCATAATTATGTACATTGTACAAATATTTAAAGTTATCAAGAATAACAAATGAGAACTTGTATAGGATTTTTTATTTTGCGATATTTTGAGTAAGATTCTCCCTGACGTTGCAACATTGCAAGTGGGTTAATGTGCAAGAAATAATTCAGCACAGTGGATGTTGTTATTTTGAAATTTTTTGAACAAGCTTTTTGCTTGTTTGCAAATGGCAGTATTAGTTCGCACAAGATAAAATTAATTTTTCTTATACCCTATTCACACCAAGCCGAAAACCGAGTTTTCGTCAAAAAAGTTTAGAAAACTCGTAGATGCATTCACACCGAACCCCAACTCGTTTTCGTTTGACGTTTCAATTAGCTGTGAAACTAGCTATGAAATGTTTGTGGCGACTAGAATTTTATTTTAGTTACTAAACTTCGCTTGTATTGACATAATATAAAAACTGAATTATTTAAGCTACTTGATAATCGTTAACTTATGGTTAAATGCATCAAATAATTAACATAAGCAACATTCAAAATCAAAACATCTGAAAATACCATTTCGTTGTGGCAGGTAGTTTGCTCTTTATGGTGCAAGCAAACAGCAAAGATAACAAAAAAAACTCTCACTCTCACTCTCACTCAGTCTCTCACATCCTGTCAGCAGTTTTGCTGAGCTCGCTGAATGTTGCAAAAGGTGTGTCTGCTTCAACAACCCAACGATCGTACTCGTTTTCGTGGCGTTTTCATGGAAAACGACCTCAAACAACTCGTTTTGAAAACTGCAATATGTATGGGAAAACTTCTGTTTTCGAGGAAGTTTTCGGCTGTTTTCGCGAAAACCCAGTTTTCGGCTTGGTGTGAATAGGGTATTATGCCTACTGTCCACGCAGCTGCGCTTCATTTCGTAGTCGCAGATGCGACTTTGCCGCTCCGTGGACAAAGATTCGTTTGTTTATATGCAAGCTGCAAGGAAGCTGCAAGCAGGCGTACAACAAGCAGTAGGCCTTACTCCTAGCAATGCGCCCCAGAACTTGGCGCCCTGTGTATTTGCACATCTTGCACATATGGTTGGTCCGGCCATGCTTGTTGGGATTGACAATGACAATTTCTGTTAAGAAATTTTGTCTTATTTCTGCCTATGAATTATTGTTTGAGAAAATTACATTAACAACAACTCGTAGACAGTCACTTTGGTGGGAATGATAGCTATTTCGAACTACACCACTAATTGATCATCAGACTCCTTCTAAGTGATTGTTTGAGTAGTTTGAATTCTGACAGTCAACTTTCCGTATATAATCCTCTTGGGATGATAAGAATTGGCAAAACTGTAAAAATAAATAAATAAATAGGTGGCGCAACAGGCGGGTGACACCCAAGGCCTAGCTTCTCGCAACCATTCGTTTTGTGTGAGTTTCTATTTTTGGGACGAATGGAAGGGACCTACAATTGTATGCCGAGTCCGAACGGCTGAATTGAGAAGCTTTTTCATGACAGTCATACTCTCGGATGTTTGTCAGACTTTCGCGAGAGGTGGCGCAGTAGAAAAAACTTTTAAGATGTAATTCGGGTTTTTCCGGGGATCGAACCTGGGATCCCTCGCACAGTAGTCCAGCACACTAACCACTGCGCTACTGCGCCCAAAACTGTCAAAACTGTCAGTCACCTGAAAATTGACAGATGATTTGAAATTTGATTTGAAATGCGCGCGTGCGTGTGACTGTGTCTACGAGTTGTTGTTATTGTAATTCTCTCAAAACAATAATTCATATATTAAAAGTCGCCGCAACAAGTCCATTAAAGATCCTAGTTTCTAACAAGCATTATTGTGTAGGGATGAATGCAAGGGACTTTTTATGCCAAATCGGAACGCCAGAATTGGGAAGCTTTCATAACAGTTAATGAGTTATACTCTGGCATGCTTCTCAAATATTCGCGAGAAGTGGCAAAAAAACCCAAAGTTTTAATTATTGTTATATCCCGGGAGTTGAAACTGAGAACTATCCTTCACGAAATTACCTGAACAATAAGGGGACATTTACATCATCATGCATACAAATTCTTGCACTATTTTAAAAGAGGGATTCATTAAAGGCTTTTACTTAACTTCGTGAAAAATTTGTTGTGTCAAAATCTTGCAAGTCTAATTTGAACCACTTTCTCTAAACTTAGAACTTTGAAATTTTCCATGCTGGTTGGGTTGTGAAGACAATGCAATATTTAGAAAGAATTTTTGGATTTTGACTTCCCCTGCCCCTTTAAGGGAGGCTTTTTCATAACGCATGATCTAATAGCCGTATAAACTTGAAACTTCATATGTCAATAGATAAGTCGAAACTATTACATATCTAATTAATACTTTGTACCGATTCGTCCTACAAGGGTTGAAAAAAGGGGGTACAAACTTTTCTATTTCGGCCTTACAACGCTCAACTTGCCATTATACTCATAAATATATGTAGGTCAACTCAAAAAATCCTTTTAATTGTTAGGCAATACTTTACCGAGTATTTTGAGCTAACATTCATTTTTCTAATCCATCCAGAGGGCAATATATAATAAATTGAAAATAGATCTTATTCGGCCAAATGCGAAAAAAATTTCTATCTCGATTGCAGTTGTGCTTAGGAAGGGTAGTTTCATTTGCGTTCTAAAAATAGAATTGTCACAGCGGCGGGCATTCAGAATGTATGCTCATACATAATGTATGGCGCAGTTGAATTTGATGTAGATAATGGATTTGGATAAAACAAACTATGTACATATGTACGTATATAGGAGTTTGTGATGCGTAAATATGTAGGTATGCACATGCACAATCGTACATACTTATATTTGAGATCTGCAGCTATGGATAAGGTATAGGTAGGTACGCGTAGTAATATCAATCAAACCATACCTGCCGCGAATTTTCATTTATGTGAAATACATACCTATTATGTCCATTGACTTAGGACTTTGAAATTTTGCATGCTGATGTTTCAGTTTTGATGACAATACAATAAACTAATAGTAAAAAAAAGCTTTTGTAAGCATGTAGGTAGATATTAAACTGCACTAAAAAGCAAAAAATAAAATAATAGTTTAAAAAACTAAAAAAACGCTTTTATAAGTAGGTACTGCACTAAAAGCAAAAAAATAAAAATTAACCAATCTATTTTTAAGGTTTATCCTGGAAGGAGCTTAGTGTAAGCCATGTTTGTGTAGTTTACACTCAAATAATACAATACAGAACTACAAACATGGCTTACACTAAGCTCCTTCCAGGATAAACCTTAAAAATAGATTGGTTGATTTTTATTTTTTTGCTTTTAGTGCAGTACCTACTTATAAAAGCGTTTTTTTAGTTTTTTAAACTATTATTTTTTTCCTGTATAGTCAATGCGAAGCTTTGAATGAGATCACGAATCATCACCTTAACTGCAAGTGATGCACAGCTATAATTATGCATTTATAAAACGGAAGCAAACCCGAGTTCCGGCAAACAACATACATTCATCTGAAAATATGTTATTGATTCAAAACATGTCGTAGGGATCAGATTCGTAATTGTTTTCAGTAAATTTTGCCAGTCATTCGGTAATAAATAAACAAACTATTGTCATTTCACTACTTCCGGAAGCCATTTTGTTTTATAGGAAGGCGGAATTCCGTAAGCCATCGCTATAGATACATCAAATTTCTGATTTTTCCTTCCCTACGTAGTAATGAACTAAATGCTACATCAGCAAATAATAATACAAATTGAATTGATGAGTAGAAGAACAGTACATGTACAAAATATCACTTTTGAGAAAAACAGAAAAAACTATTTCACAGAAAAACTATTTATTTTTCTGTATAATAATGTATGAGGAATTTGAAGTATCCCTGTTCCCCAAGATGTTCATGAATGAATAATTCACAAAATTCTATACTGACAGGAAATATTTAGACAAGAAGTCCTTGTACTTGTACTGTTCTTCCACTCAATTACAAAAAAAATACACATTTCGATTTTTTATATTATTTTAGTATAATGAATTATAATTTAAAAAATTTTATTGAGTAATACTATTATTCTGCAGCATCATTAGTAGATTTCCGAGATATTATATGACAATAAAACTCCAACATCTCTCCAGAGGAATATTGCATTACCTTCTCTATGGCGACAATCTTTTTTTCATTTATAGGAAGTGGTTCTTTATATAATCTTGTAGTTAGTGATTGTAAACTAACATTTGGCCTCAGTAGTTTAAAAGTATGTGACGTGAAGCCTCCTACAAGTTCGGTTGCTGTAATATACAACGGTATAGGCACGTGATTTGTACTATTCTTCCACACAATCAGCGAACAAAGTGCCTATTTTTGTAAACATTCGGCTTTTAAATGGACTGTTATTTTGCTGGTTGGTAGGTTTACATACGTAGAGCATTTTGGCTATTTCAGACTAAAAACCATTTTTTTGGCGCTTGTACTGTTTTTCCACTCAACAATTCATATTTTAATTATCCATAAACATCAACACCGGGGAAAGATCCTTGTGCAACACGATGCAGAGAAGAATAAGAAGGTGACATACACATAGGGCTTACGGAAGAGATCTATTAATGTCTAAAAAATGTTCAAATGCTGTTTGCTTTCAAACAACTTACGTACGACTCACGTTCATGTGCAAAATTGTTCAAGTCTGTCAAATGGAACAAATGAACTATTCTACAATTCATAAAAGGAGTAACGTAACGTGATGGGTTTTTATAGTTTACACTTTACACAGTTATTTATTAAAGCCCAGTATCCTGCTCGCACTACATTTTATTTCGTATACAAAAATAATGTCGTCCAGAACCTCCCGGAAGAACTTTCCGCGATTCTGAATTCAAATCCAGAAGCAAATTTCTCTTCTTTTCAGTAGAAGAACTGTCAGTTGAGTGCCAATCGAACGCTTGCAGAAGAGTTCGGAGTGCTTCCGGATGGTTCTGAACGACCAACCGAAAACGACATAAGTGTTGCTATTCTGACAAGATATTCTGCCGTCGGTCGTTCGGGACACGACACGTAACGAAATGTCAAAGTTTATATTGCGTCAAGTTGGGGTATGTGGCTCGTAACGCTCGCGGCAAGGACTCTAAACTCCAGTATAATCATTTTCGGACATCATGCCATATGTTTAGGATCCAACTCTTATATTTATAAATAGTTTTTAATAAAAATAGGATTACGTTACGTTGATTACGTAGTCGTGTCCCGAACATCGGTAAACGTCAGTTCAGTACAAAATCGGTCGAAATGAACGGGCGAATAGCCACTTCGATTTATATAACATTGCCCCATTTCCCAACATTGATATTCCATGAAAAGCGAAGTACGGAAACAGAATAAAAGGTACCTACATACTTTTGACATTTGCATTTTTCCAATATTTATTCGGGTTTATTTCACCGCGCTACACTCACGTAAATAATTATGTAGGTACATATTTCATAAAAGCCGACTATGTTGGAGCAGTGGCCGAATTAAAGCACTCTATAGTTCCGTGACGTATTTGGACCCCAAGAGTTGTTGAATTACCATCCGTGAACAAACAATATATCACAAAATGATGTGGATTATATGACATGAAAAACCAAACTTAATTCCTTGGATTTAACACGAACCCTCATCATTGGTTCAATTATTTTTGAAATCCATTTAGAATTCTCACTGAAGATGGCGCTGTTAAAATTGGTAGACGGAGCGGAAGTCAGTGTCAAAATGTGCGAGAGAGAAAATGTGACGGAAGGCAATGCTAATAGCAACTTAATTATTTTTAAAATGAAAACAAATTTTGTTTAAAATTTCTTACATAATACATTATATTTGGATTTTAATTGAAATGTATTTTTAGTCGCACATTTGTAATTATTCTCATTATTGTTCTTTAAAACATCTTAACATTTAAAAATTAACATTTTTTTCTACATTTCATGTAAAAACAAGAAGTGATCATTCGATGATGATAGAATAACTGATTCTTTTGGATGGAAGGCAATGTCAGTGATGGTGTTTTCATGTCCTGATAGTGAGTGTACTGCTTCGCCAGTCATTGTGTCCCGAATAATTAGTTCACGTTCCGAAGTTCCAGCAGCAATCTAAAATTTAAGAGAACGAATGAATTTCTAATAAATACAATCTTTGGAAAAAGTAACTTACCTTTGTCCCACCCGGTGACCAAGCACATCGCAAAAGCGTCTCTCCAGCATTCTGATATGACGGAAAAATGGCAATACATCTGTTGCATATTACATCTGGGCGGACGTCCCACACACGAAGTGTATTGTCCACGGAGCATGACAGCAAATATGATCCACATGGAGACAATGCAATACCGGTAACTTTTCCCGTATGACCATTTAGCGTGCAGACAATTTCACGCGTCTTAATATCCCAAATTTTGATGTCACAATCATTTCCGGCCGAATATACAAATTCAGTTTTATCACTAAAACAGGTGCTAGTCACTTCAGCACAACTCTGAAGTGTCATAGTGCATTGCTTTTCTCGAACATCCCACAAACGTACTGTGCCATCATTAGCACCGGAACAAAGTACCGGGTATCCGATTCTGGTTCCACTCACGCTGTTAACACTAGCAGTATGACCTACTAGTCTGGCTAATCTATATCCCTTAAAAGTGTCCCAAACACTCAGGGTACCATCAGCGTAGCAAGAATAAATATTGAATCCATCTCGTGAGAATTCCGCTTGCATTACCGCACCGCCATGTCCTTGCAAAAGCATTAATTTTGAAAATGTCCCATAAATATCGGATACAACTATGAAAGAAACATAAATGTGAGGTAAATGTCATGAAAATGTCGATAGTAAACTTACGAATTTCTCCATTGCGATTGGAAGACAGGAGGTACTTCCCCGATGAATGAAAATCACAGGATAACACCTCACTTTGGTGATTTTCTATACGAACTATAGGCGTACGAACAGTAGATTTTGCTGGGCCTTCAATTGGATTAAAAGTGGTTCGTTTGTGGTATTCCATCCTTTTCAATCGGAATGATGTTCTTTTGGTAGTCATTTTCAAGTAAAGTTCTTTGTTTTATTTTAAATTAAAACTGCCGAGTTTGGTAAAAATTCACTCAAGATCTGGACGTTTAAATTGCTGTCGAAACACTGATGTCGAAGCAAATTTGAGCGGCTATTTATTTAGATTGATTAGGGGCATGTAATAATTCTACCTGGATGTTCGTGCGAATGGCAAAAGGAGAAGATCATTAGAGGTGGTTACATAACATAATTTGCTACCTGTTCTCTTTGTACATCTAGATAAGATATTACCCTGCGCGAAATTCTGGTATCCTATATAGCTACCTAAATTTTCTATTATTGCAACTGTTGTGATTAAAAATAAATCTATTTTCTGGGCACATGTCTGTCTGTGACCTTTTAGAATTTATTAAAACAAACCCATTTTTGCCGCCATTTTTCTACACAAATCGGCAGTTTACCACACGTAATCCAAAAACAACAAATTATGAGGAGACTAATAATAGTACGTTTACACCGCACCTAAATTCATCATTTCAGGCCAAATGTTCAGCATTTCGCCATATATTTTTCAACATTTTGAAATGTTGGATTTCAGCGAAATGTTGAATTTCATCGCTGCATTTGTAAGTTTGTCAAATCGAACAAACCTAATTCTGATGGCTTTTGAGCTCACTGACAAAAAAAAAACCGCTGTAAACTAGATTGTAAAAGCTAAAAAAGTAGGAAGTAGGAAAAAATATGTCTGGATAGTGAATTATCACTTGTATTCATGTTTAGATTAATATGACTAACAAATTAATTCTTTAGGTACAAACCACTTTTGATTTCGAAACACAAAAAACATCTGTAGGTAATCAATTCTGATACTAGCTGTCATTTGAAATGCTGAAGTCGAAATTTTGTCTTTTGCTTTCCATCATAATTAGATGTGTTTGTTTATAAAGCCGAATAGATGTGCGAATATCATTCCTTTAGACCGTGGTGTCAATTAAATTATTGACGGCTAATTTTCTGACATGTTGTTCTCATTTTGATTGACGTTTTCTTTTGCTGAAATGTTGCCGCAACCCGCAATGCTTTAGAGGGAATAAAATATTGAATGCAATTTAAAATATTGGCATAAAATAAGGAAAGCCTATGTTTGAAGATTTTAGTTTGGTAAACTTTTATCTTAAACTCTTGCAGAAATTCGAGTTGACAGTATCGCAGTTGACAGTAGGATTTCTAGTTTAGTAGGTAAGTCTAACAGTTGTTTCGCAACATTGTGTCTCTCTTTTCTTTGGTCTAGATTAGGTTTAATGACATTGATAGAAGGGTGACAAAAATAAAGAATAAAAATAAACAATTTGACCCGGAAGAAGGCATTAGTCGACAATTCAAGTTGACGAGTTCGTACACCTAGTCCAGGACAAATCTAGTCGACGTAGTTCGTAGTTCAAGTTCGAAAGTCCCCATTTCCCCAGTACCCCAGACGAGGTTTTAACAAGCCTACAAAAAAAGGAATAGAACAGAAATGATGTGATGTAATAGTCTTTTAACTTTCTGTTCGCCATTATGGCATGGCCCATGATGTACCAAATTTGAGGTTTATGAATTTTAAAATTGATTTGTCAAACATTGAAATAACATATTAAAAAATTGCCTTTTAAAATGTCTTTTGTTTTGATTTCTTACATTTAACTACGCGCATCACAATTACCTACCTATATTATCTCGCCATTCCTAACATTAAACCAAATGTCAAAGTCGACAATTTAAAAAATTATAAATTTATGACATCTTTCCGAAAAACAATAAACATCGGGCTAGGTGCTTTATAACATTTCATATACCCTATCTTTCTCAATGCAATGCGTCACACTCCATTGGTGTTTGAAACGGACTCTACCGCACTAGAATAATTTAGGTAGCAACTTGAAAGGTGCATAGTGATTCTTCCAGGAATCGCTAATCCCTGACAATTGTAAAACCTACCTTTTGTCTTTCATATTTCACCTCTGTA
The DNA here is from genome assembly GCA_949372485.1 of Cheilosia soror. NCBI lineage: Eukaryota > Metazoa > Arthropoda > Insecta > Diptera > Syrphidae > Cheilosia > Cheilosia soror. The sequence goes on from OX443561.1 coordinate 122,491,766, forward strand.
ACCAGATGTAATAATTATTATGTTCTTCAAAATAACTACATAATTAGTTTAAAATATTCCATTATTCCTTTGTTTCAATGGTAGGTATTGTATCCTTTTATTATTTCTATGTCTATTGAAATTATTACCCAATCGTTTTTGAAGTTAATCTTTTTAAGATGTCAGGTTAGTAGCTATTTCTTTCTAGGAAGAACGGGTTTTATTGCTTTAAGGAACATCACAAGAATCAGGGAATGCTTAAATTCTTGGAAAGAATTTTCAGTTTTTCGCTAAATTTTAGTTTGTTCAGTGGGAAAATCCCCGAAGGTCTCGAGGCTTTAAATAAGTAAAGCAGGCTTATTAATTCAGTATTTTTTGATACGCCTTACTGGCCATTGGTTATTCAAAATATTTTATAAGCTGACATTTTATCAACATTTTTATGATCTTAGAAAGAATAAAGATGAGTGTTATTAGGAGAAGATGCGGCTAGACTGAAATTGAACTCACTCAAACTGATAGGCTCCTTGCTCCTCCGCATCAATAATTCTCCCTTGGTTTGTTACTATTTATTCTGTTGGGAATAAAGGATTTCATATCTATACGATAATGGCATTTGTAATAAAATCAGCTGCGGCATTTTCGTCGCCATTGTAGAATCATATGGCCCTATAATAATCCCATAACCTATCCTTAGGTTAACAATAGATAATTTTGTAATGAAAATTTCGTCATTGTGAGTTATTAAATTTTAGCTTGGACACTGAAAATGATTATAGAGATGAGTTAAAGCTTCTCAAACAGAATGTCCCGCGCTGTTCATTCTCATATCGCCATATTGTGTTTTTTCTATTTTTTAGTGGGTTCATTCGTTCATTTCTTGTAGGCTCGCATAATCTTTTCCTGTTAATTTGCACACCGCACCGCTCCCTTGTCGTTTGCATTTTATCCTCCTATTTATATTCGCATAGGCATCATCTACATGTTCTTTTGGCTTTTGGCAAATCGAAATCGATTGTTCGGCTGGTATTTTATGTGAAGTCCACCATTTCACACAAAAGATGCCATTTTTCTTCCGGGGAACTGGAAGCCAACTAAATGCGCATTTCCTGATTTACTTAGCTTCCCAGAGATCCGACACGAATCGTCAACAAATGTATAAGCAATGTCATAATCGCCGGATGATTCTAAATATTGCTTAAGCAATGTTTTCTATTGGCGAAATTTATAATGTGAGAACGGCAACTCTGAATAGGATTACAAAAATTTCTCTTTGATCAAGTGCTCTGCTTTACACTCTCTTTTTTTTTAAATTCCAATTTTGGACTAAACGATCGCGGCTCAATTGATGCTAGCCAATCCATTGGCAGTGCATATTCGACCGCGAAAGACATTTGGAGACGTTGGGGACCGTCGATCTATTGTTTTAAAGTAACAGTTATAACTGATAAATTAGACCACCACCATAATGGCTGCTCAAAGTCAAAGTCAAAATCAACAAGATATTCCCGGATATATTCGAAGACACCGACGTTCTATATTCAATAATGTTGCCAAATTATTGAAAAAGTCAGGAGTTCCAAGATCATCGAGACTCACAACACCCATAGAGCGAATAGAGGATCACAGGGGCGAAATCTTTTCATGTGAATTTCATCCTTACGGGGAGCTTCTCATGTCGTGTGGTTTGCGGCAACAAATCCGTAAGAGCTTACCGGTTTGGCATTCTAATGAATAGTATAAAATGAAACCGTTTATTTAGATATTTGCAGTGTATATGGCCAAGATGGGTACGTTATGATCTTAAAAGGTCAATGGGGCGCTATCATGGAGGCGCACTTTTCCTCTGACGGATCACATATATACAGTTGTGCTTCAGACGAAACATTAGCGATTTGGGACACTTTCACTGGAATTAAATTGTCCGAACTAAAAGGCCATCTCGGTTGTGTTAATACCGTACAGTGTGGACGAAAAAATTTACCCATATTGTGCTCTGGCGGTGATGATGCCACTGTACGTATTTGGGATATTCGACAAGAGATCAATACAATGACTTTCGAGAATGGCGATCTTGTTACATCGATTTGTTTCGACGCAACAGGGGATCACATGTTTACAGGTGGCATTGACCCTGACATCAAAATCTGGGACGTAAGACTAGGTGATGTTGTCTTACGGTTGCAAGGTCACAAGGATGCGGTTAGCGGAATAGCGTTGTCACCTTGTGGTTCATATCTACTGTCACACTCTCTTGACAATACACTACGTATTTGGGACATTCGCCCGACGTTCACTGGCGAGAGGTGCATACAGGTTTTGGAATCGAATCAGCACATTGTAAACGGAAATTTGCTACGGTGTGCTTGGTCTTCAGATGGCACTATGGTGGGTTTTATTATGGAATCTTTGGTTTATTTAAAATCTGAGTGTTTGCTTCTTTTATAGGTATCGGCTGGATCATCTGAAGAAGGCGTGCCTCTTTGGAATGCTATTACGGGTGTTAAGATGACAGAGCTGCCAGGACATGCGGACACTGTCAATGATGTAGATTTCCATCCAACTGATCCGATTATAGCATCAGCAGCTGGTGACCATTATTTATTTCTGCATGAAATTGTTCGAGAGAAAAAACGTTCTAAGCGATAGAGACGCCCAAGTCTTCCAATATGTTCTTTTGTGTGCTTTTATTTTATGTGTATGTGTAACTATTATGTAGCTAAAGTATTTGCCATTTGACAACCACAGTAAATTGTTGTGTAATTTTTAATTGTCTATAGTCTGACTACATATATTCATGTTTATATGTTATTATATAATAGAAACAAAATAATAGCGTCAAATATACTCGAATAACTAATAACGTTTTATTTTACCATTGTATATACACACTATAGTACTCTCATCCCATCGCATTGAATTACGCGTCTTCGACGATCCAGGTGGCGCTTCAGTTGATTTAGTTTGTACACTGCCAGCCAACTCCGAGCATTGGGGAAATGTGTGTAGAGGAAACCAAAATAAACAAAGCAAAGTCAAACTGGTATGCCTCTTCTCTTTCTTCATTCATATCGCCATTTCCATCCATCATCATCAGTAGGTATAAAATTATTTCTGATGTGATGTAACAGGGTAGGGTAGAGAACTGCAACTGGTTTGGTTTTTCTTAGTGAGGGGAGAGGAGAATAGAGACTCAGTTTTTGAGCTTTACCTACTATCATCTTAATACCTATCATAATTAATTGATCTAAAAATTTGGACTTAAAACAATACCTATCATTCTCACACTACATACAATATGAGAAAATTGAACATTTAGATCGATCTGGGTACGTGATTTTATTTGCTAAGATCAAACCAAACTTCCCCACTAGTGCACCTCACATGCTCATGCTCACCCACCCCATAATAATTTTCAAATCATCATAACCTACTCTTGACACCTAAGTTCAATTGCCACGATCATGACACAAATGCTACCCATAAATCCAAGAAATACAAAATATGTATTGTTAAAAATCCGATCTATGATTTCATATTTCTCCTTTCCACATTGTTATCCTCTTAAATATCAATTCCAATCGTCATCACTCAACAGCACCACACTCATCATCATGCTAAAAGTACTCTCCCCACACACCACCACTATATGCGAAAAGTATAAATCGATCCGATCTTTTATTTCATATTCCTTCTTTTCATATTGCTATTCTCATAAATGCTAAAAGTATACTTCGCCTAACCTACACACCACCACCACTAACTACCTACGAGTATAGGTATATCGTATATGCGAAAAGTACCCACTTACTTCCACTCCTTACTACTGAGAATAAAAGACAACAAAAATACTAATTGTTCTTTCTCTTTCATCTGCATGTTGTCAATGCGACAAATAAGAAAAGAAGAAGGCATCATTTAATTTCGTTTCAAATAATCCAATACAACTACCATGTTCGATGTGAGTAGTTGGTCTCAGAGGTGGTTGGTGGCGCTAGTGCATAAATGCGAAGTGATAGTACTATAGTCTTAGAATAAGAAAACTGCACAGGGGCGCTCAACCGATTTAAGCGCCTTGCCCTCACCAACAAAAAAAATAGTTCGTCCCTGAACGAGAGTTTTCGATTTGACAGATGAGTTTCAGTTAAATCAAATGCTATCAGATAAATAAAGTATATTTTTGTTTTCAACCAAATTCCATTTTTTGCAACAAAATGTCATGAAATACTAATTTAAAAGTGTTCTACAATAATATATCTACCTAAAAAACACTTAACAAACATTATTTTATGTGGAATATGAGATCAAATTTACCTGTGAAATAAAAAATTGTTTCTCTCCTTATTATGCTCGTTTTTGCAGAATTTAACACACACAGAAATGTTGTTTTAAATTTCTTTCGGTAAAGAATTGTATTTGTTCACTGTATCCACCGTTGTTTTACTGTTTTGATTAGTTAAATATGCAATTTCACTATCTTAACGATTTCAAATTTCAAACACGGCAAATGTCCCCAGCAAAATGACAGATGAGTTTCAATTTCTCTGGTTTTTTTTCATATCTTGCGGCCTCACTCACGTACACTGTATATGTGATATACACTCTTTCCTGTACTTCTTATTCTTAGACTATAGTGTCTATATACAATGATAGTGCCTATAATTTACTCTTCTACTGCAATAGATAATTGCAGAGAAAGCACTCCATGATAATGTTATCATCAATAGCCAGCCAGGCACTGGATAGGAGCATAATCATTCAATTCGAAAAATATAGCGTATTGTTGTAGACAGTATTGTGTCAGTTTGATTGTATACTTTCATCTCCTATTGTAGTCATAAACTCACCATTAATTGCACCCACCAGAAATTAAAGCATAATCGCTAGCCATTTTAGATAACTTTACACTATAGTAAGGATGTTACGAAAAAAAGAAAAGATTTAATAGATTATTTCTAGGGCCACTGAGCTTTGCAAATCTTGCACCACCATACCTCCTTGGAATCGTACTCTTAAATTTTATACTTAAAAAGAACCAACCATTCATGGTGATACAAATTCAATACAATCGCTTAAGTTGTACTACTTTCATGAAATCCTTTAAAAACTTGGGCCCACTTTTAGATAAAATAAATAAATGGCGCAACATTTCCTAAGCACCCTTAGGCCTAGCTTCTGAATTTATATTTTTTTGACGAATGGAAGAAACTTACAGTCCAAAGGGATAGTTTGCTTAGTTTTCGGAATAAATAATTAAAACATATTTCAACAATATTAGGCGTATTTTTTTGAGAATTTACAGCTTACTCACTTTTACTTTTACATGCAAAACTTGTATACTCACTTTTGGTTTTGTTATACTCACTTTTGGTTTTACATTACATGCAAAATTGGTATACTCACTTCCCAAAAATATACGCCAATATGTAAGTAACTACTAACTACCTATAATTTACAATCAAAATAATCTACTACAGTAGTAGACTACTTTGATTCCAAACACACATCACTAATTTAGTACTCAATCCATATACAACAACAAAACCAACAGATTGTTGTCATTTCTGACAGTTTGTGTTGTGTCAGAATTCGTGGAGCAAAAAGAATAAAAAAAAAAAGTTTTTCCCAATTCGTGTTTTGTTTCCTAATTTGCTAGTGAAAATTTAATTAGAGGAATTTTTCCATTTATTTAATCGACAAACAAATCATGGAATCATCTATTCAAATAAGTGGCCATACCTAAAACTAAAGAAATAAAGGGAACAAACAACTAGTTCCAATGGGCGTTTAGTGCGATAGCAGCCAAAAAAAACGTATTACCAAAGTCACTTTATTACCTAGATCATTTATCGTATATTTTCAATTGGATATAAAAGAAAATAACAAAGGATACCGTTCAGTTGTAACGCAAATAAATGAAATTGAAACACTGGAGCCCCGTCAATGAGATCTACAGTTAGTTATATGTTGTCGCATGGATCCGGGGAGCCTGTAATGTCTCGTCCGGACTACGAGCAGTGTGCTTATCATCACGGTTGTCTGCTGGTGTTATTGCGTGGTATTGGCGATGCAAAACCACGTTCCCTGCAGCGAATCTTTGATCGAGTGAGAAAAGTGAATAATGTAAAGATAACAGGTGGGTGTACAACAGATCTCAATTGAAACGTGTTCTTTCTTATTTTTTTCGTAGCATTTTCAAAATGTACACAAAACAAAAGTAAACAAATTGCATGTACATAGATATTTGCTGATATTAAATTAATAAAAGAGCAGCAGGTCATATACGTCGATGAAGATTTCTAGTCTAGACTCTAACACAAAGGTGCAGATTGGCTTTCAGTGTTTGTGTAGGGTCGAACAACATTTTCTTTAATTGTTATGCTTACTTCTATGATCCTATTGCACTCAATGCCTTAGAACTTAACAATTCATTCCCAATATGCGCTATGTCGCATCATTCCTCTTCCGCTGTTGCCCTTAATTAATGTTGGCATAGTTTGTCCATTTGGATTTCTGAAAACATGGACAAGTTGACTGGTTACTGCGGAGTAGTGTAACTAGAAAAACTCGTGAAATAAGTAATTTTAAGCACTTCGCCTAATACATTACAGTGCACAGTATTTTCTATTGAACTAATCGATCTATTTGCGTTGTACAATGCGCAGCTGAATGCAACGAATTATTGCGAAGATTCTAAAAAGTCAAGAAAAGTATTGCCTATTGTGAATGCAGATTCGCAGCAAGTTAAAGCTATCGTAGTCATTACCGATTTATTTTTGTCTGAATAGAATGCGACTGCCTTCTTAAAGAAGGAGGCAGGAGTTAACTTTGAAGAATGCCCGCCAATTGTCTGTCATATTTAGCAAGACAATTTTGTTGTTTTAAACAAAAATTGAGAGTATGTTTGTTAAAGCTCAGCTCATTGCCACTATACCGAGTTATATCACTCATTTCTTAAAATATGTCAAAATTTGTTCTATTTTAAGATCTAACATCATTTCAGACTCCTCTGGCGTCGTCCGAGACATCTGGCTTCGCTACATTCATGACCATCCCGCCGAGAACAACGACTGGGGAGACTTTCAAACTCACAGACGTCTTCTGGGGCTGATAACTATTGGAAAATTCGACAAACAAGTCGAGCTCAATGAGCTCTGTCGACTGCATGAATCCATTAAATCCAGTTACATGACAACGCTGTATGATTCGCGTGCAATTCTCTTTGGCTCAGCCGAAAACGCTAGCCGAGCCGAATCGGAAGAGGGACTGGCAGCGCCATCACAAAAGAAACTGCAAGATGAATTTACGACGCCATCGAATTTCAAGAGCACTGTATTCTTTTACCGCGAAAACGACCCGTGCGTCGATTTGGAAACGCACATGGCCGAGTTTGCCAATGCACTGTTCTGGGTTCTCGAATCGAAAAGGTCGGAGAGATCGCGAGAGAAAATCGAAAAGTTTCAACTGCTGCTGGCGCCGTTCGAAAAGCGAGATTTCGTTGGTCTCGACTTGGAATCGCGCAACAATCGCAAGCGTTGCGCAGGTCGGGTTACAAAGAACCTAGCTGACCTCTCACTGCAAGCGGGCCTAATTGCAGAGGCCTTGAATTTGTATCACACCGCTTGCGAGACTTTACGTGCCATAAGCGACTCCCTATGGGTCGGTGCTTCGGAGGAGGGACTGTGTGCGGCCTCAGCAATTATTCTTTATCCACAGTTGCGTGAAATAGAAACCCTGCATAGAAATGCGAGTCTCCAGGAAGGTGGTTCGCCATTGAAATCAACACCAGAGAAATGGCGAGCCAGTGATTTGACCAAGAAGGTGATTGTCGAGCATCAGCATTCATGCGAACCGCCGCAGCTGACGTCGAACTCATCGTCCACATCGTCGGTGTCGTCGATTTTGACATCGTCGTCATCAAATTCCTCCTCTTTGTCGTCCGCATCGATGGCAGCGGGTCGCAATGATCTGCCTGTGTTCATTCTCAAGCCGGAGGAGATTTCAGTGACTTATCGCAAAGCGATCATCAACTATAGCAAGTACCGGCATGCAGCGGTGGTTGAAACCGAAGCCGCCTTGAAGGCGGCACGCATTTGCATCGAACAGAACAAGAATCTAGATGTGACCATGTTTCTGCAGAATATCCTCTCCATCAATCTGAACATGAGCGATCAGGATCGCGTTAAACGGTTCGAAGTAATAACTGACTTGTACCAACAGATAGGCTATCGAAGGAAGGCGGCGTTCTTTCAGCGCATGGCTGCTTGGAAGCACGTTGCTGGCCATCAGAATCCAGAATGGGCACAGAGCTATCGACTGATGTTGGAGAGCTTTCCGGGCTACCTGCTGTCGCTGGATCCTCTGGAGGTGATTGAGAACAATGCGGGCTGGCCGACACTTCAAATCGAGCAGTTGCAGTTCCTAATCACTGCCGCTGGACGGTTAGGTCATTCGGCGTTGGCGACACGGCATATGACGTTTCTCTTGCAGACACAATGGGACAATATGACGCCGGCGGAGCAGAGTAAAATGGCCCAGGACCTGCAGGTGAGTGGGCTTCATCATCGCCAGAACTACCAGCAATATCATTTGGCTTCTTTCTAGAAATTAAGTTCCCAGTGCGAGGGTTCACCGGTGCCACTGGTGCTAGAGAATGGAACTGTGATTCCGCCGGCAAATCTGACCGATATACCCTACTGTTTGGAGTTGACACTCAAAGATTTGCCGTCACACTTGCGACCGCAACAAATCAAAGTAGTCAAAGCCGACAGTGGTCCGTTTCTGTTCACACCCATTCACTTTAGTTCGATAGACCGGCGGGAGAAAAAAAAGGATAAAAATAAGATTTGTAAGTAGCTTGTTGACGCAGCAGTGCCTCTCTTACCCATTCTGTACTTTCAGCCTTCTTTTGGGTGCAGAACGACCTCTCTGAAATCACGATCAAGGTTCGCAATCCACTTCCCTTCGAATTGCAAATCTGTGATATGCGTCTGCTGACGAACGGTATTGTGTTCGAATCGCTTCCGCAGACAGTCAAACTACAGCCATCGGTCCCGACCCCAATTACCCTCCATGGAACCCCGATTGAAGTTGGCCAACTGGAGATCCAAGGCTACAGCACCCATACGTTGGGCGTCAAGTCGAATTGCCGCCTGAAACACATGCGCAATCGAAACTTCCCCCAAAACTATCTGATCGACGTTATACCAGCACTGCCACGAATTAGCGTCAAGACATCGCTGCCACAGACAGCAACATTCTGTACACTGGCTAACTCGGAGACTGTAATCACGTCGGCTAGCCTTACGCTGTACAACGGCGAGACATCTGTCTGTACAATCACAATTATAAACGACAGCCCTTTGCCGGTAGAGCACTTGGAAATGGCGGTCAGCTCAAATGTGGATCAGGATGCTCAATCGAGAATTTTTTACATCGACGAGGAGGCATTGCAAGCAATGCTGCCCATCGCGCCGAAGAGTACAATTGACTTCGCTGTGCGAATATTCGGCGATGCTGACTTCATTTGTCCGGTTGTGAGTGGGCGTGCAGCTTCGATCCATTCCGGTGGGACGATGTTTGCCAGTGCTCACCATGACGGTCCGCAAAGTCTGGGCTATTCTACTCTTTCGTCGGGGCATGCAAGTCTGCCGAGTCGCGTTAGTTCGCCAACACCACAGCATCACGGTGGTGCCGCTGGGCGACGCAACGACATGCACACATCCAGCTTTCGTTCCTCTCATTCCGGCGGCCAATCTTCGCTGGCCGCGCTCAGCCTTCCCCAACCCTCCAATAGTAATGTTGGCCAGCATGTCGAAGCACAATTTCGGCTAAAATATTCAGGTGGCGAGGCAATGCGCGAAGGCTATTGCCGTCAGTGTGCAATTTCCTTCAACGTGGAGCTGCTGCCAAGTGCTCAAATCACCAGTTGGGACGTACTTCCAGCTGAGATGTAAGTGGTCGATACCAAGTCGAATATTATATAAGTTAAAAAATTTTGTTTGCATACTTTCCCTCCAGACCGTCTCAATTTTATCTCGTACTGGATGTATCGAATTTAACTGCTCAAGAGATGTCGCTTAACTACACTAATAATAAGAATATTCTAATCGAGGCTAAGGAGAGTTGTCGGGTGCCCATACCCGTCGACAGGTGTTCATTGGAGAGTTTATGCAAAACTGATAAGCAATCGGAGGATGCAGGTACGTCTTCTTAGGCAAATTGACTTCTCACTTCTCACACGGTAGCTTATTTGTAATGTCTTTTGCATGTTCTATCTTTAGCTCATATGAATATGAATATGCACATGAACATGAATGCGCAGCCGTCTTATAGCGACGTAATTAGTAAATTGTGTTCGGATCACATAGCCGAACGTGTTAGTATTAGCTGGCTCCTGACCGGGACCGAAATACAGGGTATAGCATCTTTAAAAGGCATCATTCTGACCCCCGCCATGATTGACCTAACAACAGTCGCCCCCCTACAATGGAGTAAGTAGCCAAAATTAAATTCTAAAATCACTAAATACTAAATGGTACCATTTAAGCTGTTGCAATACAAAATACTCCCGTGCAACCGCAGTCGGAAGTCGTCTGCACAGCTGGTCACAGTGTAACCTTAAGTATAACAGTTTGCAATCAATCGGTGACACCTCTAAAGCATTTAGCACTGACAATACAATTCTACCAAGACTACAAGAATGGAATTGAGAACTACAATCTGGACGTTGCTATGTCTGGTCCAAATCAGTAAGTAAACTCATTTATTGCTTACAGCACAATATCGTTTGATATATTTTTTTTTTCTAGAACATCGATTCCATTGCTGGAGAAAAACGAACAAGTTCACCACGAGTGTACGGTCATATTTTTCACCCCCGGTATTTATAAAACAAACATTCAATGCCGATCCCTACCCAACGTTCAAGGTAAACCAAACACGTCGACAGGAGACACTGTCGGCTACTTAGAGCAGCCACCATACCAAAATTTCGCCAGTTACCATGAGAGCCAACAGCACGCGTGGAAATTCATTCCGCCCATTGAGGTGACCGTTCTCGAGCAATAAATTCATCCCATCATAGGATACCAGTTCCTATCGCATTCTCCTGGCTTCGATATTTGTAAATAACAAACAAGATACATATATTCAAATTATACTTATACTTAATGCTATGTTAGAAGGTTTTAGTTGAGGTTATTGATGTTATTTAATGAAAGTTAATTGTTTTACAAACTCAACTATACGCTGAACTCGTGTAAACTATATAAAAACGAAATATACTGCGAATCGGTTCCATTTCAGTTAAATATTTGTTGCTATTATGAATTTTAGTTCACCTCAAAGAAATACTCTATTATTAAGAATCTTTTTTTTTCTATTATTTTAAATATATTCTACAAAAAGAAAGAACAGAAAAAAAAAACGCAAAATTAGCTATACGTGTATGTATATTTTTATATTGCAAACAAAAAACAGTAAAATAAATGCAAAACACAAAAACAAGCTCTAAAATATCTATTAGCTGAATTAACAAAATGTATTTATATATATTATAAAAACATATAAAACAAAAATTAGAATGCTATTAGTGAATAGATTTCAAGAGCAGTTTAATTCGGTTTTCATTTACATACATTTTTTTTTAATATTTTGTGCGTATGTGAAAAATAAATGCGTTTATATTGGTATTATATATCTAGGTAGAACTATTAAATAAATAAAAACATGTGTTATATTAAAGGACAACAAATAATTAATGACTATAATAATAAAGAGAATACAATGCAATAGGGGCAAATTAAAAGCAAGATATTTGTGTTTGTATTATTTATTTTGGTAGCCAAAACAATGAAATATTCAACGACATTTACGACGATTTACGACACGTCAATTTGAATTTAAAACAAGTAAAAGTGTTTTCATCGGCCTGGCCGATGCTTTGATACCCTCCACTGTATGTATTGGTACAGGTACACGCATGTGTCTAAGGGCCTTATTCAGCCCTATCATGAATTCCGTCGTAATCGAAAATCCTCTACGAATCCCGAAAAATACATCATGGAATCCATTCGTAGTAGATTCGTAGTGAAAAATTTGCTACGAATTTCGAAATTCGTAGAATTAGGTATCTCTGAATCCGAATGAAACGGAAAATTTAGCTCTTTTTCTACGACAAGTAATTTGTGTCGGAGACGTTGGGAAAAACGATGTTTGCACAGCAAGGTTGTGTTTTTTATAAAAAAATAAGAATTATATTTTTTTTTGTTCTTAATAATATTTGTTGCTTTAATAGGACAAACACAACTAATAAGCCACATATCAAAGTTATTGAACACGAAAGCACACCCGAGACAAACTCATGTTCCAGCTCCTCTTTAAATGCCGGTTTATTGAGTTCAACATTTCTTTGAAACTTATAAGTTTATTATTCTTTTTAAAGCATAAAAGGAATAATTGAATTCTCTATACTCGTACGTTGCCTAATCTAAATCAAAGGGATCACAAGAGAGAAGAGTCGCGAAATATTTTTCCCAGAATTTTCAGATTTCGCTTTGAGAAGGCAATTGAATCCATTTTTTAACAATTTTTATTATTAATTTGTTGTTCAAAAAGAAGAATTATTTAATTATTTGAACGTTTACTCACAATTAATTTCAATAATTTTCACACATGAACGATGTTTGACACAAAACAGCTGATTTCGAAAATGAGAATGAGAGTGGATAATGAGGCAATGCTTCTGTAGATTCCATTCGGATTTTGTACAGTCAATTTTTCGTAGTTCGTATCGTAGCTTTCATTCGGGGATTTCCTACGAATGGATTCTGTAATAGGGCTGATTGTGATTGTCGATCAGCGATCGTCACGACAGTTGTCGATTGCGTCGATTGATTTTAGCTATTCGTGCGCTCAACATTTTTTTCATTTCCAAGAGAAAGCATCGACCAGACATTTGTAATCGACTACAAGCGACTGTCAAATCGACAAATATGAATCGCAAACGAGAATAACAGTAGATGTCAACGATCAACTATCGACACCCACAATAGGGGCCTAATATTGGTTTTGTATGGAGGTACCAGAACTACTTGACCGACATAGACAGTTTTTAATCACCCCTATCGTGGAATCCGTCGGAATTGAGTTTCACTTCACCTATTCGATTCCCTTTCACCTTCTACTGCTATCGTGGAATCCGCCGGAAAAGTTCCTTATCGACACGTTTTTGGGAAAGGTAGTTTCACTGTCAAACGGCTGTCTTTCATTTGTGAACACAAATTTGTGTAGCTGCATTCGTCGGAGGTTATGAAAAGTTTGTTTCAAAAGTGATTTAAATAAAAACCAGTGTTTATTATGTAATAATGTATACGATAACTCTTTTCGTGTAAAAATAAGAGGAAGAACGAAATGAGCGATGTTCTCAATGAGCAATGAGTGGTTTCACGAAACTTCCAGACGAAATGTGTTTTAGAATGTTTATTTTTTGATTTTAATAAAGTTCAATCTGTGCAATAGATTATTACAAATGTTGGGCTTAATGAAGCAGTTGTTTTGTATGTAAATGTTTTATATTAAAATGCTCACGACATGCAGCAAGCAAGAAAACCTATGAAATCCGCAATGAATTTGATGCGGGCAAGAAATGTCATTTTTTTCGGGAAAAATTCAATTTGAACGTTTTCAACGATACAGTGAAACTCATTCACATTACCCACACGGGGAACTGTTCACTTTGCGGATTCGACGATACCAAAATATTTTTTTCCGTGAATGATTCCCCCCGGCGGATTCCACGATAGGGGTAATTGGCTTTGTATGGGAGGTAACAGAACTACAGGACCGACGTTGACCATTTTTAATACCAACCTGACGACGATAAAAATAAGTCCTCTCACAAAATTTCAGTTGCCTAAGTCGATTCGTTTGGACGCTATTGTGCTTTTAACAGACATACAGACAGACGGACATGGCTAAATCGATTCAGAATGTGACCCTGATTTAGAATATATGTACTTTATAAGGGTCTGCGGTGAATCCTTCTTGGCGTTAGAAATGTAAAGTGTAAAGTGAATACACCTTCCTGTGGAGGGTATAATTACGAGTGACGTTTTTGCGTCGTTGACGTGAAGAACGTCATGTGAGAAATTTCACTTTCTTTCTTTAAAGATGTTAAACGCCACAAAACGGCAAAGAAAAGAAACGCCAAGTAATTAAAAACGATTAAAAATGTAACTTTTCTTGAAAATTAAATTGTTAGATTATTTTTAAGCGCTAAAAATGACAAACCAGAAACAATTTACGAGTTTGGTGGAATTAATATAAACAAAAAATTACATTATTATTATATTGACTGCTAAACTGACGCCATCATAAATTACCGCTCATGGTTCGGAGCGAAAAATAAGTGAAACAAATTGACAACCATCTTCGATTTCTCCATAGAATACTAGAGACACCGATTGGGGGTGAATGAATTTGTCAAGTAAAACGGTTGAAATTCAAATTGTTGCGTCATTGTTTACAATAGATGTCACTTCAAAAAAGCTAGACCACCATCAAGAGATGGAAATGATTGGCAGACAGTTTTTGTTAGGATCACTTTAACGCTTTATTTGTAGAGTGGTGGCTTTGCTAGTCCTTAATTAAAATGTTTTCCTACACCATTTTGGCAGTTACCTTCAGTCAAGAATCGCACAGTCGCAGCAAGTTGTATCCTCAGCACTGTACTTTCCACGAGCTTATATTTAATTTCGTCCAATGATGATTTTCTTAGACATTCTAAAAAACATTTTGAGCCCAAAAATAATTTATTAAACTCAGTTTTTCAAATGAGTGTTTGTCCTTTTACAGACTTATAACATTTTGTCGTTATCTTTTCCCGAATGCGTAGGAGATCAGTTTGCCTTAAGACCTCGTTTTCATCACTATTCGAAAACATCGATACACTATTCATTTTTAATACCCTATTCACACCGAGTCTAAAACTCGGTTTTCGCAAAAACACTCGAACTTCATTGAAAACAGAGTTTTCCTATACATATTGCAGTTTTCGAAATGAGTTGTTTGAAGTCATTTTCCGTCGACTTAGGCAAAACTGCTGACAGGATAGCTAACACCATTAGTTTTTCTTTTTTGTTTACCTACAACTGCGGAATCTCTTGTTATCTTTGCACCATAAACAGCAAATTATTCAGTTTTTCTAGAATTTTAGAACGGCAGATCGTCAGCCTAATCGAGGTATCCGATCGGAACGGAATTTTATCCGCAACGCATACTCCGTCGGAGACTCAAATCACATTCGATCGAGGTATATTCGTCTTCGGAAAGAATAATTAAAATGCGACAACGCATTGATTTGACATGTTGTTGTTCCGTGCTACGTCGGGGCTTTTCTATTTGGTGCAAGTTTTTTCGTTTGCTTTTGCCCTGGAAACACAAATTTACCCAAAAAATACAAAAAAATTACGGTGCTAAAATATTTTTTTCTTTATTGCTTTCATTTATCAATATATTTCACTGCAAATCGTAAACAAATTCCGCAACCAATTCCTGTCGGAGCATTTATGGTATTGGAAGAAAATCGTATGAAGCTGTCAAAAATATCAATAAAAACGCACAGGAACGCAAAACGCCAGTGTGCGTTGCATATTTGTCGGAAAGAAGTTCCGAAAAGCTGTTCGGAAAAATACCTTAAGCGACAGGGCAGGGTATTCTCAGAAGTTTCGATTTTGATTGTTGCTTATGTTAATTATTTTATGCATTTAACCATAAGTTAACGATTATCAAGTAGCTTAATCAATTTTGATGGTATATTATGTCAATACGAGCGGAGTTTAGTTACTAAAATAAAAGTTTAGTCCCCACAAACATTTCCTAGCTAGTTTCACAGCGTCAAAAACGTCAAACGAAAACTATTTAGTGTTTGGTTTGAATGCATCGACGAGTTTTCGTAAACTTTTTGTCGAAAACTCAGTTTTTAGAGTGGTTGATGTGAATAGGGTTAAAATACAAAGATAAATAACAAAAAAACTGACACCGCCATTAATCTGTCGGTGGTGCTGTAGATCAGATGGTTTAAGTCGTATGTTATGCTGGTAATAATGTGAGATTAACAAATCATGTAATAAATTTGATGCATTTTTTAATATCTTTACACAGATTTACGAAGAGATCCGAAAACATCCCGACAAAAATTGCGGATACTTTTGAATTTCATTAAAAGTAGGTACTATTCGATTATATAATATGTACCCAAATCTACTTACAGCTATACGTAGCTTGCATTTTTTGCTAAAAAAAAACTGTACAGAAGAGTTTATTTGCTTTTAACGCCAAGTTTCACTTAGCATGTATCTTAGGCTCGAAGCACACATGCGATTGCAATCGCGCGACTATCGTGCGATTTAAATCGCAAGTGTGTACCTAGCTTTAGTGTCGAATTTACAATGGCCAGTACAATTAAAATGTATGGTCGCAGTTTATCAGCTTGTACCTGTCTAACCTTAGCTTTAGCTAGCCTAAGGCCCTTTATTGTTGATTTGACACATCCAAGTCTTTATCATTTAACTACGTAATTAAATTTGTATCTCAATTTATCGATAAGCAGTGTACCATCCTCCGTATATAATTTTTGCAAGAAATAGTACGTATACGCCCTAGTGTACAGATGCATTTTTTTAAGCATTAAGACAAACATTTCTTAGCAGAACTGATTTAAGGAAAAAACATTTCTAACTTTGCTTTGTTTGTGGCAAACATATAAGAAAACAAGATTTCTTTAAAATTCTTTCTGTTGTAGAAAGATTTGAAAGAGGGTGTAAAAATATCAGCGGTGGGCAGGCACGCGTAGCCAGGGGAGTCTAAACAAAAAACAAAAAACTAAAACTTTCTAATATAAATTCAAATCTATAAAAATAAGGACACTATCCCGATAGGTATACAGTATCCAAACGCTAGGTACCTACGTATACACTGTGCAAGTCATAGCTTTAACCTGGCTCTCCCATGTCAACTCCTACAATTCGCAATTGCCTTGGTTTAGTTAGTGAAATAGATAATTTCTTCCGCAACTATTCAAATGCATATAACTTTTAAAAAATGTCATTAAAAAACACGCACCGATTTCCACGCCTTTGTGAAACAAGATTCATTCAATGCATCTCAATAAGTCTTGAAGAAATAACGAGCAGAACGTGGGCGATTTCTTCGAAAGCATCAAAACTTTTGGCAGCCGTCCAAAAAAGTGATTTCCTAGTAAGCCTCATTGTATGCGAAAAAATCCTTAGATTTCACTTCCGCAATCGACACAAAAGAAGTTTTGAATCCTCTTAAGAACATTAGAGAAAATGCCGAAGATTTTTTCAGTTCGCACCCCAACTTGCCGAGGACGTATTTTAAGTTGAATTAATAGTACCAAGAACTTTATTGAAACAAGCAACGCGTTTCAGAAACCTCTTCTACTGAAGCCTATTTTAGGGTGTCTATACTGATTCCTTGCATAGATTTGTTAATCCAAAATTTTACGGACAGATTCATCTCTGGTTAACGAAGACGTTTTACCGTCGTTTCAAGCTCTTCTCCCAAGTTTTGCTGCAGTTGAGCGAGTGAACGAAATGGAAAAGCTAACACGTTACTTTGATTGATAATACAATTTCATTGTCAGCTGTGAAAGCTGAGTAGATTCTTTGGTCTTTTCCCGAAGTTTTGAAATTTCTTGACATAATGTGACAAGACTTACTTTAGGATATCAACTTCCTGCTTACGGTTTTAACAACGCTTCCAGTGACCACAGCTAGTGTTGAGAGAACCCTTTCAGCTATGAAAAGGATTAAAACAATGTCCCGAAGCATTATGGAGAATGCTCACTTGCTATGACTATGATATCTGTTCATTCGGATATTATTGTGGATACAGTTTGGGTGATTGATCTCATATCAAAAAAAATCAAGACGTCTTCTACTACTTTGAAAAAAATGTGTGTAAAAATCTATATAAAGGGTGATTTTTTAGCTGGTTTGGTTTTGGCAACACTGGTTTTGACAGCTGACGTGTGTTTAGTACCTTGTGTCACTGTCAAACAGCTTCAGTTTGGTTTGCAATTTAACCATGGATCGTCTTACAAATGAACAACGCTTGCAAAATATTGAATTTTACTATCAAAATTCGTGCTCGGTTCGAAATGTTCATCGCGCGCTGCTTCCATTTTATGATCGGCATTCTCGACCTTCTGAGCAGTCTATTCGGAAGATTGTGACCAAATTTCGCACCAAATTTACTTTGTTGGACATTAAACCACCAAAACGTTTACGTACTGTGCGTAGTGAAGAAAATATTGCGGCCGTATCAGCTAGTGTGACAGAAGACCGCGAAATGTCGATTCGGCGCCGTTCCCAGCAGTTAGGCCTTTGTTACAGCGATGATAACAAACTTTTTTTTTGCCCGAAATGGAAGTTCTTGACTTGCATGATATGTGGTTTCAACAAGACGGTGCCACATGCCACACAGCACGCGAAACAATGGCGCAATTGCGAGGCGAGTTTGGTGAACAGTTAATTTCACGTTTCGGGCCGGTCAATTGGCCGTCTAGATCGTGCGATTTGACACCATTAGATTATTTTTTATGGGGGTATGTCAAGGCTAATGTGTATAGGGACAAGCCCGCTTCGATTGACGCACTGGAAGCCAACATCCATGCATTCATTCGTGAGATACCGGCCGATATGTGTGAAAGAGTATGCCAAAATTGGACTCAGCGGATGGGCTACCTGAGACGCAGCCGCGGTCAACATTTGCATGAAATTATCTTTAAACATTAAATTGCAAGGTTCAAACTATCGATTCAAATAAATATTTCATTCATTTTTTCGAATTTTTTGTGTTTTTTTTTTAAAAAAGTTCTAAACCTCTTAAAAAATCACCCTTTATATAAAAATTATTGTCAATTGTGTTTGTCGATAATGTTCTCTGTAATGCGTGAACCGATTTTGATTCTGGAAATTTCCCATGAAAGGTGACGTTGATGCCATTGTTTATAAGTTCATACGGTCTTTGTAGGTGTATTGGTTCATGAGTTATAGGGGCGTGGCAGCTCCCATACAAAAAATGCATTCAAAATCTTATTCCTCGAAAATTCAACTGAATCGATTGAATTCAAATTTACATACAATCTTAGGTATCGGCCCAGGAGTATTCCTGTGAAGATTGGTCAACATTGGACAAAGGGGCGTGGCACCTCCCATACAAAAAAAATATTCAAAATCTTATATCTCGAAAACCACTGAATCGATTGAGTTCAATTTTACATACAATCTTAGGTATTGGCCCAACAGTATTCCTGTGGAGATTGGTCAAAATTGGACCTAGGGGCGTGGCACCGCCCATACAAAAAAAAACATTAAAAATCTTATATTTCGAAAACCACCGAATCGATTGTGTTCCTGTGAAGATTGGTCAAAAATAGATAAAGGGGTGAGGAGGCGCTATTCTTCGACAGTCATGGGAGCTACAGTTTCGCAAATTTTTAACATTGATGCGCATTATCCTGATAGACAAGAATATTATGTAGGCAATACGAATCCTAAAAAACCAAGTGTTGTGAATACAGCAGGGCATTAATTACAATAGAAACTGTTTACCATTGATTGAAATGAATTTGAAATTGATTTTTATATTTTCATATTTTGCACTACGAAGTGTGCAGGGGGTTCGCTAGTAGTATATAAGTATGTTCGTTTAAGTACATACGATTTAAAAACGGTGGGGTTTGTTGAATTCTCTAACAGACAGAGAAACTTACGAGAACTTTTCATTTCATTTTCATTTCATTTTCATTTTCAGTTTTTTTGTTCATTGCATCGCGCATCGGTAAGCAAAGGCCATACATTATTGATAAATACAACGATTTAGTTAACATGGAAGTTGATAAATGTTGAAAAGCGCTTGCAATATAATTCCTATCATTCACCCTTATTCCCGTTGGCGTTTTTCGTATACGACTCATATGTCGTGTCGTTGTAAAGATGGTATTCAGATTTTTTCATTTTTTTCTAACTTATGTTAACGATTTTATTTATTTTTCTATGCCTTCACTGTTATAAACACCGTCTTAAAAACGATATTAATTATTGGTCGTTTACGACAAACGCCAACGGGAATAGGGGTGATTATCCACTCTCAATTCTATCTGGCAAAAATTGCTATATTGTGCTGTTTGAGAGATAGCCACTTTTATAGCTATGTCGAACTGCGCAACAGATCAGATTAGGGAACCCTTTCGAACCGGATTAAGTCAACTTTCCGTATATTATGTAGGTACTTCCTTTGGAAAGTCAGTACTGTTTGCGTAACTTTAACGCGACAATATTTGAAAAAACAACAAGACATTTTTAACCTAATTCTAACTTTATAATTTTATTTATATCTCATTTAAAAACAAATACTTGTCATTGGAAGCAGATAGTACAATTGATTCCTTTGGATGGAAGACGACTTCATTAACGCAACTTTCGTGTCCTGGCAATTCCAGCAATATTAGACCACTGTCAGAGTCCCAAATGAAAACGTCACTCTCAACGGTTCCAGCTGATATCTAAAGAAAATAAAAAGAAATCAATTAAATCCAATGCAATGCAAGAACGTCTTTAGCTTAACTCACCATTGTACCATCTTCGGACCAGGAGCATTTCAATAAATTGTCCATGACACCACGTTGATTCGATGAGAAGCAACGGATATTTCTTTCGAATGTGACATACGGACGGACATCCCAAATTCTAAGAGTATTATCAATTGAGTGCGATAGCAAATATCTTCCACATGGCGATAAAGAAATTCCAGTCACCACATCCGTATGACCGCATAGCTTGTATAGAATTTCCTTTCGTCGAAGATCCCAAATTGTGATGTCATTATCAACTCCGCCAGAGAAGACATACTCGCCCAATTCACTGAAGCATGTGGCATTAACTTTGGCGCCACTATCCAGCGTTAATGTAGATTTTTGCTCACGAGAATCCCATATTCGTATAGTATCATCGCTTGATCCCGAGCAAAGTAACGGATAGCCCATTCGTGTACCCTCAACGCTGTTCACCTCACCGGTGTGACCCTCGAGTTTGGCTGACCTGCATCCCTTAAATGTATCCCAAATGCCTAGAGTTTTGTCGGTCGAGCAGGAGTACACATTGAATCCATCTCGGGAGAATTCTGTATTCATAACCGGACCAGTGTGTCCTTTCATTACCATAATCTTTGAGAATGTGCCATAGATGTCACAAACCTCTGTAAAGAAGAAAAATACATGTGTATTTTGTCAGTAAGGATAAAATTTGATAAGGTTCAAGTAAACTTACGAATATGACCCTGGCGATTGGACGACACTAGGTACTTTCCGGATGGATGAAATGCACAGGACAGAACCTCGCTGTCATGGTTTTCAATGCGCACTATTGGAGTCTTGAGAGTAGTTTCGGAAACACCACCGAATGGGTTAAAGTATGTTCGCTTGTGGGTTTGCATTCTCTTTGGTTTCCACGATTGACCTTTCGGTGACATAAACTTGTTTGTTCGCTTGAAAATACTCGACGCTTGGTAATTTCGCAAGACAGTTCTTCTTTAGTTGATGCACTTAAACGAGCAGTTCGATTAACTTGTTGTTGACTGAATGTGACTGGATGTATCGTCCGCTAGGTACTTATATGGTTGAACGCTAAGAAAGTAGCCTACCTGTGCGCAATATTTGCGTGACTCTGTGTCCTTTTGTCTTTTACCTGCGCATTTCGGTAATTACATGTTATTGCGAAAGAAAAAAAACCCTTTAAAGAGTTTGAAGTTAGAACTAGAGGCGAGGACGTAGGAATTTTTTTTAATTACCTTATTCAAAGAATTATTAAGGACGAACAATAAATATGAGAACCTTCTCGGGGTTTTTCGAAAATTATCCATCTCTGGCGATGTTTTAAAATGCTCTGGATGATTTCCTTAGATCACGAAATTTAACATTTCTTAATTTTTCAACGGAAAAGTAGAGTATTGACTTTATGACCCAAAATGTGAAAGGACTTTGACTCGAATACAGAATAGTTTACAGCAGTGACTATTAATTCTTCATAATGTACAAAGTAGGGCAGAACTGTGACCGGGCTCATTTCTTAGAAATGCAATTAGCTTATTGTTGGAATCACGACAAACATAAGCAAGTTTTAGCGGGTGTTCCATCTTCTGGTGCTAGCCAGTGGCGGACTGGACCGTCTGGAGCCTAGGGGGCAGATTTTAGGGCCAACATTTTTTTGTATGTTTTACAGAATTTAAAAAGTTTCATATACATATACATACATTTTATTAGGTCCATATACAAATAATTCAACGTTTAAAAATGTTTCATTACCTAAATAAATGTTTCTACAATTTTGCGTAGTCGCGATTGATTGGGACGCGGGAACGAGTGAGGGTTGGGTACGAAAGCCGCAAAATTAAAATCCCCAAACTGAAATCCCCAAGTCAAACCAAAATACCCAAATAGATTTCGAGTGTATTCACAATGCATTAACAGTAAAATTCGTATGCAACCCCCCTGCTTGGGGTCACTGTTGGATTTGGAGTGGGTGCATGATTAGGAATTCGACAATTTCTTTAAATATTTTGAATTAACAGTTTGGGGATTTTTTTATTTGGGGATTTTGTACTTGGGGATAGTCAATTCGGGTATTTTTCAAAAGGTGGGGATTTTGGGGTTTGGGGATTTTGCACTTGGGTATTATGTAGGTATCCCAACGAACGAGTGACACTACGCGACCGTTCGCTAAGTGTTTGTGGCTGGCCGAATTGACTGCACGAACGCGGCCGCCGCGGGAGCCGAAGCTGGGTCCTTCTGTTAAAGGCATACGTATCGGGGTGACATTGAGTTCGAGGTAGATAGATATAGAGCGGCGGTACAAACGGGGAAGTCTGTCTCCTATTTTCTTCAGGAAGCAAACAGAAACCGCCTCGGTTGATTGTGTCCTCCAATTTCTAATACTAATGTCAATATTTCTCTGGCACATTTTTCTGGTTGTGTGCTGTAATTTGTTAAGTGTTTCGTGGATTGGCATTGGATCGCAAGTTTTTCGTTGCTGATGGAGAAAATTGTAAGCACTTCGAAGATAAGGCGATAAAATTATATAAGAGAGTACATAATAGGTGAAATAAATCTCAATTCCGACGGCTTCCAGGATAAGGGTGATAGGAAATGTTGGTATGATGAAACACCCGATGAAGCAATGATAATGGCTGCGAGTGATACTTTTAGGGTTAATACATTTCTCGTCCTCATTGATAGGACTCGTATCCGAATCAGGAAAACGACAGGACGACTACAACAGGTTCGTTAATGTTTTCATTTCTGCCCAAATAAATTGTCATTATCAACCCTAACGAATAAATTTCGGTAAAATCAAATTTTGCATCATTGAAAAGTCTATCTTCGTTCCTACGAACACAAAGAATTTATCCAAACTTTGATATAACAATTCTGATGGCAATATGTACAGCAGCAACAAATTGTTCGGGTGAAAATCATTGTAGAGGTCGGTAGGGTCGGCATTTTTAATAACATACTGGCGGCCAATGAAAATCCGCAACTGGAGCTAGATGTCTATCTACTGGTCATTGGCTGCTAGATTACTAACAAAACATCAAACTGATGTCTAATCCTAAGGAGAGCTTTTTTAGAGGTAGGTATACAAATTCAATATGAAATAAAACACTTGAAGCTAAAGCTAATGTTTATGATATTAGCTTTATTTAATAGATAATGTTTACTGTGGCATATGCGCGCCATGGCTAGTTCCAATGAAGCGCAATCGTGAAGTTAAATTTTCGACAACTTTATCGAGCAATATATCAGCAATAACACGGAAAATGTTGACTTCCAATTTTCAAAACGTTCAACGTCTCTGATGGTTTATTAACATAGACTAGTGACTTCACATACCCCCAAAGAAAGTAATCTAAAAGTGTGAGATCACAGGATCGTGGAGGCCAGTTCCATTACGCCAAATTATGCACTCAGCAAATGTTTCCCGCAATAAATTGATGGTGTCGCGCGCCCTATGGCATGTTGCGCCATCTTGTTGAGACCACAGCTCTGTCATGTCAATGCCATTTAACCGACTAACAAAGATGTTTCCATCAAATTGTCCACAAAGTTGATAGGCTTAGCTCCAATTGCTGTGCACGATGGCAAATCGACTCATTTGGATTCTCCTTTACACTGCGCTCCACAACGGCAATAACTTCTTCTGTTTGCACTGTTTGTCGTCTTTGGGGATGCGTATTATTAAGACTCTAGTAGAATGTACGTTGTGCGAAAACGATTCATCGTGTTCCAAATAACTTGCTCAGATGGACGGTTATGTCGACCGTAAAATGGACGTAGCACACGATAAGTTTGGCGTACCTAACCATGGTTTTCAAAATAAGTTTGCACAATTTGCACGCCACCTAGCGTTGGTCTATTCATCGTAAAATGGCAAAACGTACTTTCAATTGTCAAATTGACAATCTTTAGAAACAGGGTTGCCAGTTTTAAAACCAAACCTCTAAAAAAACACCATTTATATCCCATCGAGAGGTATATGGAACTTGACGTAAATATTTCAGAACATGACTTAAGAGATAATATTTTTTTTTGCAAGAAAAACATGGCCGCAAATAATTCGTAAAAGAATAAAGAGCTGGCTAAATTTCACCAGCGTACATATAGTTACATATTCGAATTGGATCTGTTATGGCTATGGCGTTCCACGAGGTCATTGCTTAACTTTAAAGAAAATATCACCGGCTTGACGGGTCGAATAGCTCCAAAATGGCTAGTACGTGTGCTTGTAAAAAGTCGCTGTGTTGTGGCCGACTGACGAAGTGCTGAATATCCAGATCCAAATTCCCAAGTTTAAGAGCCTCACTCATTTAAATTTGAAGCAGAGGCAAATCACACTGAGACCTCCAAATTTCAGAAGGATTGCAGTTCTTATATTTTTCTATGTTAACACAATCATTGTTATCAGTTATTGTAAGTAAATAATCCTTTGCAAAACTTTAAAACTCCCTTGAGAAAAATATTAAAAAGATCTAGAATTTTCTACTGTATATCGGTTCCCCAGAAAATTGGCATTTGCGTTTTTTTCTTCCACGTATGTTTTGGCGAATTGTTAGCGATTCTGTCATCGACATTTGCCGTGATGTCAGTCATTTTACACGAAACAAAACATTATATGTATCGCCTGGGCTTCTCATATAAACTAGACAGCGAACAAAATCTACTTCCGGAAACTCGAAGCGAACAAAATGCGATAATTCACTTTTTTGCTATGGACAGCTACATTCTCTACATCCCATGTCTCCCATTTAGAGAATACTAGAACCGAGTCATGTGCTTCATTTGTCGTCTAATTTTCATCTTATGTAGAAAAAGAAGTCAAAGTATGAAATTCCCAGTCCTCAACAAGATTGCTTAAATTACTGATTCAGCAGATTTTCTATATTTCCAAATAAAAATATACCAAAAATATAAGACATGTGTAATTAAAAAAAGGTCATCAGAAAGTCCTCACACTAAATTTTGGAAGAATTTTATTACTCATCCGATATTATTTAAATTGACTTCACTAACAAAGATTTTACAACTTCCAGATAATTGGTATATTTCGCATTCTTAAGGATTTCCCGTAACAACCTAATTAAAACCGATTACGCAGAAAAAGGAGCGACTCGAATTTCAGGTAGCTAGTTAATGGAGGAATTATCCCTTAAAAACCACATAAAAGGAGCGTTTTGCTTCAGTCTCTTTATAGCATTGAATCGGCGTAGATCCTTTAAGAGCGCACCAGAAAACATATCAAAAATATTCAGTATGGACATTAACAGAAACCCAAAGTGTACTTATTTTTCAATAATGGACCATCAAAAGGGCACAGAATTAAATCCAATAAGTGGACCTGCAATAGCTTCTCTGTCTGTACCCCCAGTCCGTGTCGAAGTGCACAAGAGCAAAGTGTTGTCGTGCGATTTCCATCCATCGGGACGATTTTTAATATCATCCAATCGCGATGGAGATATTCGTAAGTTAATAAATTTATTTTAAAATTTCTTTCAGTAGTAAATAAAACACAACTCAAATTTCAGATATCTGTGACATTGATCATGAGTCTGGGAATAAGGTACAGATGAAAGGACATACCGGACCAGTAACAGAATCGCATTTCTCCAAAGATGGGCTAGACGTTTATTCTTCCTCTGTTGATCGAACTTTAGGCATTTGGAACGTATTTGTCGGCATCAGAACGAGCATACTCAAAGGTCACACTAGTGACGTGAACTGTGTACAAGGAGCAAGCATAGCCTACCCGGTTCTTTGTTCTGGATCAAAAGACGGTACTGTGCGTATATGGGATGCTCGTGAGGAGAATTGTGAAATGTCGCTAGATAGTGGTGCGGAAGTTAATGCAACATGTTTCAATGAAAATGGAGAGTATGCTTTCTCCGGGGGAATTGATAAGGACATTAAAATCTGGGATCTACGTATGTGTGAAATGATCTGCAAATTAAAGGGCCATACAGATGCTGTAACCGGATTATCTTTGTCTCCATGTGGGTCGTATATTTTATCGCAATCCTTAGACAGTACTCTTCGAATTTGGAATGTTCGTCCTTATGCAACATCTGAACGGTTGATTGGTTGTTTTCCATCAAATCAATGCAAAGAAGATGGATTAGTGCGATGCACATGGTCTCCAGATGGCGGAATGGTGAGTTAAATTCAAATTATTGCAAACGGATTGATAGAATTTTATTTTTTCTTAATAGATTTCGGCTGGAACTTCAGATAATGGCGTAAGCATTTGGGATGCTATAAGTGGAGTCAAGTTATTCGAACTTAAGGCACACCAAGACAGTGTAACTGATGTCGCTTTTCATCCAAATGAACTCCTGATGTTGACAGCTTCAAATGATAATTATTTATATTTACATAGTCTCTCTGATTAAACGAAACACAAATATGCATAAGACAAATATAAGAGTTTTAGTTAAGGAAAATTGATGAAATTTTAAATGCATACCTACCTACCGTTTTTCTTTTCAAAATTTCATGGTACGGGAAATTGGAATTTTTGTTGCTCTGTCCATTTTAGTCGAATGAAAACTGTTGAATATGGTGGCAGTAAACTGATATCGAAAGTTAAGAGCATTTTTAGTGCAAACAGTTACACTACACTGCGGGGTAAACCTAGACAGCCGTTCAGACTCGACATAATTGTTCTAAAAAACTAGGCCTAGGCTGCATATTAGAAATTTGTTGCGACAGCCATTTTTTTTTTTTTGGTAAGCCTGCAACCACTCGCTCAGTAAGTAGTAACTAGTCTGGGGATGACTTGGGCCTCAACCAGATCCACCGCTTCTTCAGTTTGCGCGTTCTTTGAGCAGGCCACCAAAAGGGTTAACTAGCGAACCAAATGCGCTTGCATTTGGCGTTTTATGATCAGTAGGTATACGTATAATCTGAAAAGTTATCAAGAAAAGGAACGCTTTCAAAACGTACCGTTTGGTGCAGCAACATTTTTTTTCCTCTTTACCTCTCCTTTTTTTTAAAAATACCTATTTTAATAAATTTGATCGAAAGTCCTTTAAATAAAATCTTAAATTACTTCCTCCATGATGGTCGGCCATCTTGTTTCCGGAAGCAGTGAACGGACAAAAGTTTGTTTATTATTTCGTTGGGTTTATTAACGAATGATTCGCGAAATTTACTGACACTAACTACTAATCATATAAAGGGTGTCCCATAATTCACGCAAATTGTAATTTTGATAGAAAGTACAGATTTGTAATCAGAAACCTTAAATTTTTCATAGAGTATACAGATTGGGGTTATTATGGAATAGCACATTGGATAAATGGCCGCTGGCAAGTACGTACCTGCTCTTTTTTGAAATTTTCGTTTCTCGTTGGTTTTCTGAACTCCAAACGCGATACTTTTGACGATTAACGAAGCCATCATAACTGAAGCTGATTTTTTTTCGGAAATGGCGGACTGCAGCTGACAAACCTTCATTATTTTTAAAATATGTATTGCACAACAATGGCCGCGTTCCATTAACCGCTAGATGACTAGCGGCATGCCAAACTCCATATAAAAAAACTGACATTTCAGCATTTGCGCTAGAGCTCTAGCACATTTTGTGAAATATCCTTTTCTGTGAAATTTTTCAATCTAGCACAAAATGAACTGCTAGATTGAAGAAAAATAACGAACTGTCAAAACAAAAGTGAAAGTGCAGAAGTCAAATATTTCCAATTTGGTGTAAAATGTGAAATGAAGCTTCTATGCAATTAATATAGCTAGATGGTATTTGTTTATTTATAATGTATTCATAAATATGCGACATGATGGCACAAAATACATTTTTGACTCTCATGAAGATAAAATAATACGAATTCAAATTGGTTCTAATGTCACTTTGCCGCTGCCGCTAGATCTCCAGCGCCAGCGTTCCTCCATCAGGGATATTATGTGCTAGATGACTAGCGGTCAAAGGAACGCGGCCAATGAAAATGCGTTGTTCTTTCGTATAGTGCTCCCCTAACCCCGAACTGTCAGCTGTCACATAATCTTTTTTGCGTTGGCATCACTGAAGGTACTATTAAATGTCACAAAATTCAAATTCTGCGTGAATTATGGGACACCCTTTATAATAAATCTTAAATCAGTAGATAATGGAAATGTTTTCAGTTGATTGCAGAAATTTTGCTCAGTGGAACTTTGTTTGCGATTTTATTCCTACGCCTTTTTTAGCTTTGACTGCAACAAAACTAAATTATCTCTCTAAACTCTTGCAAAGAATTGGATGCGTTGTGATGTAAATTGTCCCATTACTTGCAGTTCTTAATTCCAAAAGAAATCTGGTCTATTTTTATGTTAGAGTACAGAAAATTCATATGAAAACAAACTCAATAATACACACCGAATATTTGAAATCGTGGGAATTCATGTCCGGCCGGAAATAATCACAAAGAGTTGTGTTCAATTTAACTCAACTTTCACACAGCCAAACTAAATAACAACTCATAGACAACCACTGCCATCTTTGTAGTGTTTTGACAGACAACTTGTCTACCAAGGTTGTGTATGACAATACCGAATTTTGAATGACAACCTGGGGCATATAACACAATACAACAAGTGAAATGGAAGAAGTGTTAAAAAGGTGTGTAACACGTAATAACTAGTCTGCGGACATTTCAACAATTGTTTTAGAACATTTCAACAAGTGGGACATTTGATAAATTCTACCATTTCTGTAACTGGAAACAACAAGAGCTTAAAACAAGTAAAAGTGTTATCATCGGCCTGGCCGATGCTTTGATACCCTCCACTGCATAAAAGTCAAGCAAAATGTTTGCCATGCGAGTTAGTATGTGTCTAATATTAGTTTTTTTTATAGTAGGTAGCAGAACTACTTTACCGACATAGCCCATTTTCAATACCTACCTGGCGACGGTAAAAAGAAGTCGTCTCACAAAATTTCATTTACCTAGGTCAATTCCTTTGGACGCTATCGTGCTTTCAACAGACAGACAGACGGACATGGCTAAATCGATTCAGAATGTGGTCCTGATTCAGAATATATATACTTTATATGGTCTCCGGTGAATCCTTCTTGGTGTTACAAACGTAATGGCAAAGTGAATATACCTTCCTGTGGAGGGTATAAAAAAGAGAATGGATTTGTTAAAAAGTTGATTAACTCTAACCGACACGTTGACCGACTTGTTAGAATTAAACAAGCAAAAGTTAGGAAGAATATATTAATAGAATCACATTGGTTTGGGGCAGGATCTTAGTACCATGTTATGGGGGATGTTCACGCTGAAAGTAAAATGATCCCAACTAACCATTTAACTTGTATAAGGTCCAATTTTTTAAGCCTAATAAGCTATAACTTCTATATTGTTGTTATAAGGCTTATTTCGAGATGTTGACAAATAACTGCAGTTTGGCAGTGAAACTAATTTTTAACTTTCTCGTATACGTAGTAAGAGAAAGATATTTGTTTTTAAAATATTTCGAAAATGACACGTTTCCGGCGGATTCCACGATAGCAGCGGAAAGTGAAAGGGAATCGAATAAGTGAAGTGAATCTCAAACAACGGATTCCACGATGGGAGTGATTGTTCGTGCCACTCGTGGTAATGATGTGCGACAAACAGGGGGCTTATGCCCAAATGCGCTGCGAATCGCTTTTCATGGCGGATTGGTATTTTTGTATTTCCAAAAGCTGTCAAAAGCGATAGCTATTCAGGTGACGGATTGCTGGCGGATTTATTGCCAGCAATCCTCACAATAGCTATCGCTTTTAAATGGATCGAATCGCTTTTGGAAATATAAAAATACCAATCCGCCATGAAAAGCGATCCGACGCGCATTTGGGAATAAGCGTCTCGAACGGACGGGTAGATTCACAATACATGGCAGCCATGTTTTTTTTTATTAATCAGACACTAAAGACAAATCACTATTTATATGGCAAATTACAGCGTCGAGCAATATGTGCAAATTATAAAACTTCATTATCGAGGTGTGTGTTCTCTTTTGGTAACAATGGACGCGTTTTACGGCTTACATGATCGTCCTCTGCAGTCGAACGGTTCAATATTTGCCGAAAACATCGCCGCTGTCCATGAGACAGTGCAGCAGAACTTGGCCATTTTGCATTGCAGACAAGATAACCAAATTCGTTTGGCTCAACTATATTTCAGTTTTATGAATGTGTTCAGAGTGTTCAAACCATTGGATTTGTGAGTTTTGAAATATCAGAAGAGATGCCATGTCTTCTCTTTTATTATATAATGTGCACTTTTCCTCCATCACTATTAAACTTGCTTTAAATTGAGTGAAATAAATAAACAAACCTTTCGCAGTAGTTTTTGTTTAATTTAATGAAATATATTTGAATTCCAATCTAAAAGAAATGAACAAAACAAAAACAATATTAAACATTTTGATTTTATTGCTTAATTTTAAATTAATAAACACTTTTATTCTTATTTCATAATGTATAGATAATAACAAAGTATATGATTGGAAAATATATTCTTTATATAGATTGGGATTTTAAAAAATTAAGAAAAAAATATTTTCAATTGCTTTATAAACAACTATTTGTACAAATATTATGAAGGCAAGTTCTATAACAATAATAAAATATAAAATCAAAAAAAAAACAAATGACAGACCGAAAAGTTATTTAAATTTTATTTTATAACAACATTTTAATTGTTCACTTATATATTATACATTGCTAATGTTTTTTTCTTTTAAAAATTAGGTACTTATTCTGTTTTTATTCTCTTTTTATTTTAGTTCACTACTAAAATAGTTTTTTTTTTGTATTTATTAACTTTTTCTTATTATGTATTTGTAAATGCATTGCTAATTTTTTTTTATGATCTTCATATTTTTATTATGTTTACTCATACATATGTATATAGTTGTGAATTTAATAAAATATTTTATTATATTTTTTTTCCTTTGTTTATAAATCTAAAAAAAATGTGTTTTAGTATCAATGATGTTATTTAATTTATTTTTTAATGAATGAAGAGTGAGAAATGCAATTATGTATACATTTTTTGATTAATGTTGGTGAAAAAATGTTTGTTATCTAAAAATGTGACATTTGAAGTAAAAATAAATTAAAAAAGCAATTGAAACGATATAAAGTAAATTCGAGAACATGATCGATTTCTGAAGGTTGAATAAAAGCTAAAATATCGCATTTTTCGAGAAAAAAAAACATTCTTATACTCTTTTGATGTGTTTATGTGTGAACTTAAGGCTATTTTTATGTTTTTAGCGCATAAAATGTAGGACAATGATTTACAAAAAGAAATAAAAAAAAATCAAATTAAATAAATATTAAACTGTTTCAGTTTTAGTACTATTTTAGGTTTACTAAAATAAGTGAAAACATTACATTTTATGTAAAAATAAAAGTAAATAATTTTTTTTTACTGTTATAACATCAATCTAATTGACATTCAAGTCATCGAGATGTGTTAATTGTTTTCAGTTTATTTGTATTGTTAAGTATTTACATTATAAGCAAATATTAATCTAACATAGTACAGGGTGTGGCAAAACTACTAAACAATTTTTTTAAACTATAGTCTCTGATTGTATTAAAATACATTTTTTTTGTAAAGTTTCGTTTAGATATGCTTAGCTATCACTTGGCGTAAATGACAAACTTATTGGTTGTGGTTAAAACGCAATTTGCAATCGCAGACGTTCTCATCGCAGTATTATCAAAAAACGAAAAACTATCAAAATCGCTAAGTGACAAAGAGCGGAAAGTGGAACAGAAACCGAAGCAGAACAGAGAACTGTTTCATTCTGTAGTAAATTCTGATTCTTTTCACTATTGTACAACACAACTAGTTGAGTTAAGTTGTCTTCAATTCAACTCAACTTTCACACAACCCAAACTAACTAACAACTTATGTCGATTTCCATTGGGCAAGAAAATCTTTTTTTCAGATTCAGACCAGTTTTTCTGCTCTAGAAATCAGCTGTCTGTCAAATTCATTTTCCGAAATGAAAGTTAAATCATTCGGAATTGAAACATTGGCACTCAGTAATTCGAAAGTCGGAATTAAATTTCCGAATATCAGTGGCCATTTTTTTTTTGTTCTCGCAAATCGGAATTTCGGCACTTGGCAACTCGATTCTTTATGTCAAACTCGTTCGATTTTCGGATTGTTCATTCGTTGGCTATTTTTTTGGCGGAAAAGTTGTGTTTTTGATAAAATGTAAGTAATTTCTTCAATTTATCAGTGACAACAAAAAAGGAATAACGTTTTATGTTTAATTTATCATTTTCAGGGAGTCTTACAAGAACGTAAGCACTAAACAAAGTCAGTTTGAGATCTTAGTCAATTTCATGTACGCGCATCCAGATTTGGCCAAGGGATATTTGAAAACAGCTGATGCCAGGAAAACTGCGACCAATCTTTGGAAGGCGGGTAGCCACGGATTTAAACGCAGTGGGACCACCAATGCTTAGTCGCTTTGCTTCTTTCTTTTCGTCATCTGTCATACGGAAGTTAATGTGTTTTGGACACAATATATTCTCGATGGCACTACATATTTCTGCAATGCAACTTGACATTGACTGCTGTGCTACCCCAATGTGTCGGCCTTGGCCAATTTGGTGCAGGTATCCGCCTTGACCAAGGAAATTTAGCGTTGCTGCTAATTTGATGATAAGCGGTATTGTAGTGGATCGTATTGGGGTGGCAAGACTATCGCGTATGCTATTCAAAACATACATAAAAGCCTCTTTCGAAAGCCGATAGTTTTGAACAAAGCTATTGATAATAAATATTTTATTTCTTTATTATGAATTATTTCATTCTTTACTTTGGAAGTTACTTTACCTCTTACCGCTAAGCTCCATTATATTGGATTTATCCCTAAGAAATCTCCTATCGATTCGTTCTTCGTTATTGAACTCTTCATCCAACCACAGTGCTACTGAGTCCATTATGAATTTATATTTTTTGTGGAAATTTGTTAAACCGATGGTCAATAATATTTAATTTAAGTTAGGTACTTTTCAGATGTTTTTTAGACAATTCTCATATAAGTATCGCGAGTCTCGAAAAAAAATCCGAAAGTTGCAAATATGGATTTGGTAGCATTTTTATTCGTTTCGAAAGTGGTACATAGTGCCAATTCAAATTCGATTCGAAAAACACTTTCGAATGATTTTAACTTTCGAGTCGAAATACAGAGTAGGGCCCCAGGATGACGATGGAGTAATCTCGCTGATCGGCAAAAACATCACCCAGCGAGCCCTTTGATGTCAAAAAATATTTGAGACAAGGCGATGCGCTATCGTGTAACTTTTTTTAACATCATCCTTGAATCAATTGTACGAAATTCACAAGCCAACATCAGAGGTATATTTTTTCAGAAGTCTGTTCAACTGTTAGCATGCTGACGATAGTGATATTATCGGAAGATCGCAGCGAGCTGTCAGTGGCGCATTTGCAGGTATTGAAACGGAGGCGGCGAAGATTGGTCTGGCTGTATATGAGGACAAAACGAAGTATATGCTGTCAACGAGAAAGGAGTCAGATGGACAGATATAACTTCGAAGTAGTTAGAGACTTTGTCTACCTGGGCAGGGTCCTGCTGTATGGTGCAGAAGCATGGACTCTGTCGAAATCGGATGAAAACCTCCTGGGATGTTTTAAGAGAAAGATTCTTCGGACGATATTCTGTCCAGTATTTATCGAAGGAGTGTAGAGGAGAAGATTTAACGAAGAGCTCTATGAGCTATACAGCGATGTTGACCTGGTAAAAAAGCTGATGATAAAGGGTCCGCCATCTAACGTTTTTTTTTTCAACTAGTGCTTATTTCGCGAATGGTAACACTTAGCTCATGTCTGATTTGACAGATAATTAGTTTTATCCTTCCGCTGAACAAATATGGTTGTGTATACGCTTGAACAACGCTGGCAAATATTGCGGCATTACTTTGAAAATCATGGTAATGTTGCAGAATGTGTGCGAAAGCACCGTCAGCTCCGTATGTTCGTTATCTTGTGAAAAAAGTGAATGAAACTGGCATCCTCATCGATAAACCAAAGCGTGAGGCATAATTGGGCCATTTTTCTTCGAAAATGAGCAAGGAGTGGCCGTTACAGTCAATGGCGATCGTTATCGGGCCATGTAGAACGAATTTTTGTTCACAAAAATTGAAGAGGAGGATATTGGCAACATTTGGTTTCAACAGGACGGCGCTACGTGCCACACAGCCGAAGCTACACTCGATGTTTTGCGCCCTGTTTTTGAAGATCGCATTATCAGCCGCAGAGCTGATGTCGTTTGGCCACCGCGGAGCTGCGATTTGACACCGTTGGACGGTTGGACTATTATTTGTGGGGTGCCGTAAAAGATAAGTGTTACGCCGACATGCCAGAGACAATTGACGCTTTAAAGGACAATATTCGTGAAGCCATTGGTAAAATACAGCTGCACACAATCGATAATGTGCTTAAAAATTGGACCGATCGTGTAGGCTACTGCATGGCCAGCCGAGGCAGCCATTTGAATGAAATTATTTTCCATTATTAACCGGACGGATTGTACTTTCAAATAAAAAAAAAAATTGAGAAAATATTCAATAGTTTTTTTTATAGCATTTTCAAAAAAAAAAGTTATTTGGCGGACCCTTTACAACGGCTGAGATGGCTGGAGCACGTGAAGCGAATGGACTGCAACTCATCAGCCCGACGAGTCGCATTTTATCAATTCGTTTGTTCGGTCTCATTTGAATAGTCTTTTAGTTTAGACTGTTTTGAAACCACTTTTAAATACGATAATTCTTAAAACACACATAAAATGATCTGACTGTTTTCATACGTCAAAGGAAAAGAAAAGTGCTGCCAGAATTTTTGTTCTAAAGAGCTTATTGCTAGTATTGTCTGAGCGAGTAGCACCAAAAACCCGATTATTGGATACAACTAAATAAACTTTACAATAAATAAATTATTAGGTTGGATTTTTCTTTGCCACACCATAATGTATTGCACAAAAAAAATAATAATAGAAAAAATAAATCTACAAACATACCAAATAAAAAATATACACGTTATTGCAAAAAAAAAATATAAATATTATTTTGTACATTCATTGTCCTTTTATAAAGCACATTTAGCAGTACTATTTTTATATGTAGTTGTTTTTTTTTCACATGTAGTATACCCACTAAAAACTACTGAAACGTTTTATTTATTAATGCTGAGATTTCATGCACCAATCGTATAAAACGGTTACTTAGCGTAAAACGTTACTTTAATTTTAAATTACATGTATGTTTTTTTTTAAAGTACTATAAAAGTAATAATGCATGTTTTACTACTCAATAACAATACCAATGGATTTTATAAATTATGTAGTTTTATTTTTTGTGTGTTTCATTTAATGATTTCACACAAAAATGCCTGTGTTTATATATGTATATTTGTCTATGTATCTGTTTGTGTGATGAAATGTAATCGTTATTCTATTTGTTTTATTTATATCTATTTCATTCGTTTTGTTTACTAAATTTTAAGTAAAAAGTGCACTTTTATACTGTACTAGGACAATCTTGATTATGTTCTATTATATACTTTGTTTTTTTTTTTCCTCTTCTACAGTTAAATTTAAATTTTACAAAAAGAAAGTCATAGTCGGCTCTCACATTGAGGCAACATTCAATAAGCAACTGGCAATAGGAAACACGCAAAATTATCGCTCACAATTATTTTACTTTGAATTAAATTAGAGGTCTCACATCAAAGCAACTAAATATCGCTCGGACGAAAAATGTTGCTGATTGTTTATTGTTGTTTATAGTAACTATAGTTGCTTATTGCTTGGTGCCTCAATCTGAGAGCGGCCATATGTACCTACTTTGTTTATATTTAGCTTTTCTTTTTCTACTTTGTACATACATTTTATATAATTTTTAAAATGATGTCACTAATAAGGCATTCTAGAAAATAAAATAAAATTTTTTATAAAAACAATACAAAAAAAAAAACACCAACAAATTCTGAAGAAGGAATAATTTATTTAACTTGGAGGAACAGCGAGGAATGTTTTGTTTTTCAGAAAACTTTTACGAGATCTACACAAAAGTGTTGAGATTTTGATAGTAGAGCTCGAAAACATCTCTCAACCTTTTGGAAGGTTTTAATAGCACTCGCAGTTGCTAAGAATTTTAAATATGATCCACTTTCCCATTGTGAGGTCAGTAAGTATAAGTAATGAGATGAGTTTGGCACGGAGTAATTCTCGCCAGCCCACAAGCCTAACCTAACCTATGCTGTAGCTTTTGTCACTCTAAAATTCAAAGAAAGAAATAATTATTTTGGGAGTCATTAGCGTCAAAGCGAAAACACTAATCTGCAACTCAGCATGCACTTCTAATATCTACGGCAATCTGTCCTAGCGAGGTATCCGTATCCGTTTGAACGATAAATTCTTCGATTTCAAATCGGAGGAATTTTGCTTCGAGATATTCTTTCGAACAGCTTTTAGGAACATTGTGCCTACATTTATGTACGTAACGCGCATAGGCGTTTTGCATTGCAATGAAGTTCGTTTTTGAGTGACATTTTTGACAGCTTAATACGAATTTTCTTCCGATGTGCTCCGACAGGAATTGGTTGCGGAATTTGTTTACAATTTGCAGTGAAATGTTGATAAATGAAAGCAATAAAGAAAAAAACATTTTAGCAAAGTAATTGTTCGTATTTGTTGCTGGCATTTGTTTTCCCAGGACAAAAGGAAACGGAAAAACTAGAAAATACGAAAACCCCGATGTAGCACGAAACAGCATCATATATCAATGCGTCATCGCATTTGAATTAATCTATTCCGAAGACGGATACCCCAAATGTAATTTGAATCATCGACGGAGTATGCGTTCCGGCGAATACCTTGCTAGGGCTAGGAGATTTATTTAATTTTTTCTTAGTGATTGACCAGAACCTCTACAAAATAAAATAAAAGTTTCTCTCCGACCAAGACCGGAAAAAGTACGCTGACACAATGTCGAGCTATAAAGTGATCTTATTTGAAAATCTCAACAATCAGCTAGGTTCCAGAAATTCGATTTTTAGTTTTCTGCATTTCGAGCGATTCGAAAACTCCGAAATTTTTTCGAAATCACAATTTCACTTTGTCTCAATTCCAAACATTTTTAAATCGAAATCGAATACAGTGAAATGTAGAACACAAAAATTCATTTCCGATTTCATTTCGAGTGAAAGTGAAATGTGGAACCTAGCAGTGAGAGTAATTTAAAGCCTTTCAAAAGGTTTAGAGATATTTGTTTCTAGAGGACCTATAATGTTCGTCTAAAAAACAGTGGAATATTTTTGGTGTGTTACGATTTTATTGAAATTCATCTAAGGCGTCGTTCATAGCCATCAGAAAATTTATCACACATTTAGACACATTTAACGATAGCATATCATGATACAACAAGACAAGATAGCGCATTGAAGTTTTCATTTTTGATTTGTTCTGCGCATGTACGTCATAGTTGCGGAGTGAACATGTTGACACTTGGTATTTACGTGTGTTTTATATGGAACGAGTTGTGTTGGTTCTTTAAATGTTTAAATAAAAAGGAAAAATAGAAGATATAGTTTCGGAATTCTGTGAATGTGTTTGGAAAAACATTTATCGTCCATAACATGTGTCTTTTTTTTTTTTGTTGTTCCTTTCAATTAAGTCGCAGAATTACTTATTTTCTGCTCAGCTCGACGCGTCATATTAACAAAATTGATGAAAAAACTTGTGTTTTGAATCGAATGTCAATAATATGTTTAAAAAAAACAAGTAGTTTCGTCAATTAATTATTCTATTTTGTTTTTTTTTGTGTTTTTTCGTCCACTGTTTGTCGATTAAGGAAGCGAATGCAAAAGTGCAAAAGTGCATTCGCGAGCGGAAGAAGAGTGTT
The DNA here is from genome assembly GCA_949372485.1 of Cheilosia soror. NCBI lineage: Eukaryota > Metazoa > Arthropoda > Insecta > Diptera > Syrphidae > Cheilosia > Cheilosia soror. Next base: position 122,530,306 of record OX443561.1, read on the forward strand.
TTTGATACGGATATTGCAGTTAAATCAATTCAGTGGTTAATATAGTTTCACTATTGTATTTCATCATAGCTTCAGATGGCTTCGAAAGACCAACCATGCTGCAGACTCTAAATCCTACCAAAGAAAGTGCGTGTCTAAGCATAAATGCAACTGCATTTATAATGCCAGTTTGCCTACCCTTTTCATGTTGAATAATATTTATTAAGTCATTTTTCACAAAATGCAGTCTATAAAGTCCTTATTTTTCTATTAATTGTGTCTTATCGTTTAAAGATAAAGATTCTTTGCCTTAAAAGATTTTTTTTTCTTAGAAAAGTTATGGAGCTGTTTCTAATGATTCTTTTTGTTTTTCATTAATTATATTTGCACTCAAATAAAGAACAAATATCCCTTTTACAAATGTACTATTATATGTTCAATTAATAACAATAATAATTTAATAAAATCGCAAATTTGTACTTTCCCGCCAATAGTACATCCATTATCTCCGCAGCTACTACGTCATAATCTGTTGACAGATGAATACAGATGAACAGCAAGAATGAACGACATGCGCAATGCGATATCTTGTCTTGTTGTATTATGCATTAGGCCGTAGTACACGGCATGTGGAAGGCCATATACGTACGTGGCTCTAACGTCAACAGACAGTTTCACATATCGTACACATGCGTATGTGTACCATATGTGAGAGAGCTAGTACACGATGTGCAGCAATTGAGACCAAATGTTGACGTAAAATTGAAACAGAAATAAAAAACTAAGAAAGAGAAATAAAAACTGATTGCAGCAAAGACTTAAATGCAAAGCGATCTTGAAGCATTCCTCACAGTTTCCTCCAAGCAAACTTACATAATCCGGCTCGAAGGTCCAACAGAAAAAATAATAATATAAGTTTATCAAACTTACGATTGAATATCCACTCCTAATACGTTAAGAAAAAATCAAAATGGTTTAAATAAAACAAAACAACAAACAAATACAATAAACAGTAGACGCTAGCTACAACACCTTTAACCACCTACTGCCGCTTAGACCCTAATAACTGACCTTTTTGCGTAATTTCAGCGATAGGGACTGCCGCAGTGGCGGATCCTGTTGTGGATCTGAGAATCGATTTATGCTACGTCCACTATTCGTGGTCGTGGCCGCAGCTGCCTGTGTGTGCAGTAGTAAAGAATCCACCACTGAGCCGGTGCCGGGACCAACAAGCCTGCGCGCCAATGAGGAATTCTTTACCACTGGTGCTGGTGATGTGGACGCCGACACCGATGTTAACGAATGGGTGAATGTACCAGCCTTATACGCAGTAGACGACGATGTCGCTACCGATGATAGTGTTGTGGTTGCGGTTAGGTTGTTTTTGTTAATTGAGTTATTGTTACTGTTAGTCCCGCTTTGGTTGGCAGTCTTTCGCAAAAGCTTTGTGTTGTACTCATCGCACTTGTCCTTTTCAATCCGCGTGCTACTTAGGGAACGCTTATTGCGCTTCGTAATGTTATTGTTAACCGGAATGCCCGATGGTTGATGGTGATGATGATTAGAATGCAGGTTATGATGGTGATACTGAGAATGTGTAGACGACGCTGACACCCCTGTGTCAGAGGCATTCAATTCCAAGACAACCCCGCCAGTCGATTTGTTGCTGGAAGTAGAGAGACTATTATCATCGATTAGCAATTTATTGCTTACACCCGTTGTTGTCCCCGTAGATGTGACGACAGTGTTGATTGGATTTGAATTGAGATCGACTATTGCGCCCTGAGCACCACCAGAAGAAGCACACACAGATAATACTGAAGGTGAGGAAGTGTTGTTGCTATAAGTGCATGTGGCAGTGGTTGAACTGTCACGATAGTAACGGCTAACACTAGCTGCAGCAACACCCAAGACGGTTGCACCAACAGTCGCTGGAGGAGGTTGCTGTTCTACGCTGTGCGCCGACGTTCGATAACGTATCCGTGACCGACCGCGCAGTGTCATGTGATGCAAATGATGACCCAGACGTGACGAAGATCGACCCGCCAACGCTGTTGCTGTTGTCGTCGCAGTGCTGCTGTTGTTGGTGGCTGTGGTAGTGGTGGTGCCGATGTTGACGGTTCCTCCTCCAGCAGTTCCTCCACCTCCACCACTGTCCACATCGCGAACTATTGGAATTTTACTCTCGGTTATCGATGCCATAACACTGTTTTGATGATTGTTTGACGAGGATATTAGGGTGTTGTTGTGGGTTTTGGTCTGTTTATTCAAACTACTAAGGGTTGGTGCAGTCACATCATGATGGGTTTGCTGCTGCTGTTGCTGATGCTGATGATGATGATGATGCAGATGCATATGATGATGTTGGTTGGAATTTTGGACAGGGGCTGCTGCTAACCCACCACCTGAACTATTGTTATTAGTAGTATTGTTATTGTTGTTAGTAGTAGCAACCGTGGTTGTCGAGGTGATGGTGGCAGATGGAGAGGAGCTGTTAGTGGTGGTAGTACAAGTATTAGAGTAGGATGTTGATGGGATATTACTCTGTTGTGCTTCCGCTTTACGTAAGTGCATTAGGCCCATTCTGATAGGATTTTTGTTTATATACGTATATAACAAGGTAGAGAGAGAGAGAAAAAAAGAAAGAGAAATTGAGGATGAATATATGTAAACATTCTCAAGGATAAGCTACTAAGCCAACTAACAATTAACAAGCGTATGTAAAAGCTATCAAGCAAAGGGAAAACTCAAATTCACACAGAGGAGAAGTGGAAGGAGAAGGTAAAAATGAAAGCGCATAAAGAAAACAACAACAACGACAGCAATACAACCGAAACGAGTTTTTTTTATTTGCAAAACAACAACAAATACTGACCAAATATGTACGTCAATTAAACAAAATTTGAGATATTTTTTCTTTTCGAATTTATTGGCATGCGGAACATTAAATACAACAGCTTATAATTTGTCTTAAGAAAGAACAGTTTACAAAAAAAAAATATTTTACACCTTGCATGTGATTTATTCTTTGAATGTGGAAGGTTTTAGTACATCAACATGTATTTACACAAAATTACATAAAAAAAAAGGTTTACTTTACCATTATAGAGAATTTTAAGTAGAACAGAAAGGTGTCGTATAACAGTTTTATTGCCTACACTTTTTCTCCAAGAAAGTCAGAATTTAACTACAAGTTTATAGAGGCTGCTTGGGTGACTCATGCCCGCAACTCGGTTTGCAAGACATGCCTTGGAATCTCTTTCGTCAGAAAAATGGGTTTTCTGGAACCCAAAATGAGATGGTTAGATTAAAACGACTTATCGCACCTATCCGTACGGGGGTTGGCCTAATGATTTTGGATTAATCGTAGTGGGAGCATTGAAAATCTTGATAATGATCAGGCCAGTAGAGGGAGATGGATATTGGATAACTTACTGATTACTCATGCAAACTATTTACTCCTATTGATAAAGACAAGAATGTTAGCGATATTGGTGTTACATTTACAATTTACAATTTCCTGCCGCTCTTTTAACATTTCTCTTCAGTAAGGTTTGCCATTTCATGATGGAGAGATATACGATCCAACAACGAGTCGAAATTACTAAAATTTACTACCGAAATTCGGAGTCAGTGGCCTCAACGTTGAGAGCGCTACGTCCAATTTATGATGAGGCTCATTTCTGGCTGAATGGCTTCGTCAATAAACAAAATATGCGTTTGGTGTGGTTTATGGGCCGGCGGCGTCATTGGGCCGTACTTCTTCCATGATGATCAAGACCGGCATGTTACTGTGAATGGGAATCGCTACCGTTCAATGATAACCGAATATTTTTGGCCCCAATTGGATGATACGGACTTGGAGGACATGTGGTTCAAACAGGACGGCGCCACAAGCAACACAGCCACAATCAATTTATTGGAAACCAAGTTTGGAGAACGTGTTATCTCACGAAATGGTCCATTCGCATGGCCGCCTCGATCGTGCGATTTGACGCCGTTAGACTATTTCCTGTGCTACGTCAAGTCTATGGTCTATGCCAACAAGCCAGCGACGATTGATGAACTTCGTACGAATATCGAACGTGAAATTGCAGCAGTATCGGCCGATTTATGCTTGAAAACCGTCGAAAATTGGGTTCAGCGTCTGGACTTCTGCAAGCGTGCCCGTGGTGGCCATGCAAAAGAAATCGAGTTCCATACATAATGGCATCGAACGTACTTTCACAGGAATAAAGAATTTCATTGATATCCAAAACCGTTTTTGTTTTATTTAAAAAAAACTTTTGTAGCGCTCTTATTGAAAAACTCTGTACTTTCCTAAATGAGCCTTCTTGACATTGGACTTTGTATAGAGAGTTGGTTAGAGTTCGTCACAATGGAGCGAAAATGTAGGTAGTTCCCAGGCAAACTGGTGTCTGGTGTCGTAATGACATTACGACCTTCAAGACTTGCAGTCTTTTGAGTCTATGAGTTGCTTTGGCTTATTTCCAAAAGCGCGACGGATCGCTTTTCATGGTGGATTTGTATTTTTGTATTTTCAAAAGCGATTTGCTCCATTCAAAGGCGATAGCTGTTTAGGTGACGGATTGTTTGCGGATAAAACGTAAACTAAATTCCTCTGATGGAAAAAAGCTGTCAAAATTTTGGAAAAATAAATGAGAAATTGAAAGTCAGAAAGTAAAAACAGGAAATATAGTTTTCGCTCTCGTTCGCATTTGAGAATAACCAAATGCAAAGACGTTTCTTGGTCCCGGAGCAGGATAATAATTTTTGTTGGTCAGATTTTTATTCGAGGAAAATTTATTTAGCGCAATTGACATACCGTCGCAATATTGGAGTCAAATTACAGCATTCGTGAACGAGTACTATGCGCCGGGATTTGGTTTGTTTGGCATGCAAAATCTTTATCTTTACTCTGTAATGTGTTCCAAGACCACTAGATGTTGCACTAAATGGTTACGATATCTACAGACCTATGTTGATAACGTCGCAGCCCCGTTTGTGCGGCAATTAGCCAGGATCGGTGATTGTCGTACCAGGAATGCTCCCTCGGTCAAAAGTCTTAAAGCGAATGTTTTTCTCTTTACGAGAAGTAGGAAATTGACTCGTTTACTTTTTTTTAATGTCACTTTAAATGTCTACCGTTTGATTTCTTATCAAGGATAGTACTGGGCAGTTGCATAGTAGGTAGAATGCAACTGCTACAAAAATCCAACAGTCAGTGATATTCAGTGGATTTACAAAGAGTTCGAAAAAAAGATTCGCTAAGCAAATTATTGAAACGCTAATAAAATTTCGAAACGAACTGTACGCTCAAATAAAACCCATGCAATGGGCAAACTTTATAATAATTGCTGCCAACTTTTTGAGGAACTGTTTATTAGCTGAAATTAAGGCTGTCCAAGACGATCGTTCATGCCATTCTCGTTTGTCCAGCTGCAAATGATCCCTTTAGTTTTGGACAAAATAAAAGCAGCGATCAAATAAGGTCACAAAATTTACTACAGCCCCTCTTTACATAAAGTGGAATAGTACATGTTCCTTGAGCATCAGACAGACATGAAAACCCTTGTAATATTTTCAGAACCCAAAAAAACAAAAGGTATCGCAGCGGACCAAAAGACCACCGTGTTCTCTTTCCTCGTTACCCAACATAACCTAACTAAGTGACAAATAAACTGTTACACAACACCTCTATGTTAGGCAAAGAGGACGTAAATATTATCAGAATAATACAATGGCAAATAATATCCCGAGAAGACACATATCTAATTGATTTATAAGAAAATAAAACAAAAAATTTAAAAATAAAATAAAATCTTTACACCATAATTAAGTTAACAAACAATATAAAACATTTTACACTTATACATTTCCGAACACAAAAAATGCAAGCATTCCGGGATATTCACTTATTAATAGGGATCAGTAACAAAATACAAAACAAAAAACAGGACCAAAATTGGAATGGATAAAGGAAAACGTATTACAGCATCGCAAATTAAAAAAAAAAGGTTATACGTCCTAACCGAAACGCGCGCGTTTGGGCTAGGACTCTCTCCCCTCCCCAAGACTATTCTTTGAACTTACCTCTTGCTATAGAACGCAAGACCCTTGGTCCTTGTACTGCTTATTGAATTCGTGGTACTCGTGGTGGTTGTACCTCCGGCAGGTGTTGTCAACGTTGTAGTCTCCACATTTTTACAATCGATGGTGCTCTTCAAGAGTTGCGACGAGGGCGACGCACTACTCAGGACGTTCACGATATTACCATTGTTATTCCTAAATGGCTGCGATCGTGCACGTGTATGTCTCGCTGGATTATCACAGTCACTGCAAGAAAAAACCCATAAAATAAATAAACAACCCGATTAAGTTCACAAAACTAACAGTGTGCCAGCCACATTGACCGATCTAGAGTTATGTTGCCTTCGCATGGCTTTAATTTGATTCAGCTTGTCGCCTTGCGTTTGGGCGTTCTTCTTGTCGATGGCCGCCTGTGTCATTTTTACCGTAGACGCTATTGTATGTTTGTTAGCTGCTTCGAAAATACTGCAGGGCTTTTTAAATTTCTTCTCCGTGTACAGGGGTTCAATGGAAATTTTATTATTATCCACAACATCATTGCTCCGACGGAGTAGTTTGTCATCGTCGTTGTTGTCCTCGTCGCTGGTGGATTCAATTTCTGCACTTTTCGTTGTTGTGAGCACCTTCTTTTTGGGTACATTGCCGTTTTCGTTCTCCTCATCATTGATGTGCATGGTGTCGACTTTCTGAGAGATACCCTTCACCCTGGTGAGGAGGACTTCCGAGTTATCATTTAGCTGATTGCTAGTCTTTCCGTTCAAAATCTTCGAATAGATGCCGTATTTGTGCTTTGGCGGTTCGGTGTTCCAACGTTTTCGATGACGTTCGCCTTCTGTCCAGAGCGAGGCTTGTTTGCTGCAATTGAATAGAATTTGTTTTTTTTTTTTTGCTTTTTGTTTTCGTTAAATTGTGAAACTTACTCTTCCATCCACTGCTGCTGATGGCCAATTACAGAGCCCGGCCGGCACAGACGTAGCCATGCTATCGCCTCCAATGCTGAGAAACTGTAGTGTTTCATGATGTAAGCACCAATTAAGCTGCCGGTTCGTCCCAGTCCGGCTGAAATTTAATGAATTAGAGATTTCGGTAGAGCGTTTTAGGTTCCTTTCTCTAGTTATTAAATCGGTTTGAGCAGTGTTAATGGGAAAGAACATGCTGTATAGGAGACAGTCATATCTATGACTGGGCATTTTGCAACTGACGATTAGGAAGTAGCCTTCTAGACAGAAAAGTCAATATTGGAATGGTTCGAGGTCTTGAGGCGTCAATTTGAAGGCAATATCCAATGAATGCCAAGATTTAACATTCGACTAAGGAACCATTCGGTGCGCCAGCTACTAAGGGAACACCTTTCGCTAGGAGTGGAAGCAATCAGTTCAGTTCCGCTGGCAATATAATAGCATTGGAGTGCTGTGAAAAATGTGTTGACACGCGAAGCGGAGAATATTATCGGCAGATGGCAGGGAAGGCATCCTGCATAGACTACATCAATACATTGTGGATGTTCGTTATTGAGCAGTGTGCAACTTAAGAATGTGTACCCTTGCCTGACTAGAGTACTCGGTCCTGTAACAACTGAATGTTCTTAACGAATAAAAAGCAGCATTCAAATCGTTGAATAGGGGAAAGCGAGAATTAACAACGTTTCTCACTTAATGTGGCAGCAGTGCCTGACAATTTTTGTTGAAAAATTTTATTTTTGACAAGTTTGTTAACAAACCTTTTACTATTCTTTATATAGTTGAATTGAGAGCATATATATTCCTCTTGGAAAGACATTATTGTTTTATCCTATCCAGGAAAGGTTGTGAGCCTGCACTTCGATTCGCTTTTCATTTACCAAGCGCCTGCCACATACGCAATTGGAAATTCACAACTCGTCCCCAAATTATTAAAAATATTTCTCAATCCATCAGTCTCAAGCTTCTTACTCAATCCTCACGCGTAAAACTACTCAAAACCAACACAATGCCAACAAATACACTATTTCTTACCTTTACAATGCACCGCGATTGCACCCTTTGACGTTTCGCAGACATTGAGGAACATTTTCAATATCAAATCACTCGGTGTACTGCCATCGATAAAGAACAAATCATTATGATCGAAGCCTGCATTTTCAAAACTGGACGCATGATAGACTTTTGCGTTCAAACGTATAACCGTTGTCACGTTATTCGCCCGAAAATACTCAAAATACGTCTCGGGCGAGTGGCACGGATATCCATTCGATAGCGTTTTCGACTTCTGATGTGGACCACAAAATGCAATAAACTTCTCTGGTACTATCCAATTGAAATCACCGTTCTCTACGCGTTCAAAGAACTCATACTCCTCGGCATCAAAGTCATCAAAGTTAAAGAAACCCGCCTTTAGAGCTTTATAAACCGCATTTATACAATCGATTAGGGATATCTTATAGCCACTCGGTCCATAGGATGCATCACAGAAACGTGTATAAGCTGGTATGTCACCGGCTACCAGCGGCCGATATGCCTCCTCTGGAGTTCTATTCAAGTAGATAACCTAGACAACCCAAGAGAGATACTCATATTAGTGAATGTAAGTTCACATCGGGGAATAAGAAATACTGCACTTACTGCATACGAACCAATCAGATAGGCGGCATTCAACCTCTTTGCCGGATTCATCGATGTGTAGTGAATGATTTTTTTATTAGCATGCCATTTGGAGGTGATTTTCCGATTGAGTTTCTGGCAGTAGCGGTATAGCATGCAAATGTTGAGGGGGCCAAAGTCATTGTAGAAATTCTCGTAGACAAAATCATCGTCTATGCTAAAATAATGCGTACTTGGTGTGTTCTTTGGTTTGAAGTTCTTTTTGAAGGCCACAAAATAGAGGCGATCTGCAAATGGAATGAAAAACAAAATTAGTTTTGGTCTGAGTAAAGAGAGAGTGTGGAGATACATAACAATGGCAGTGTTGCTTCTGTTGCTGACTATCTAAAAGAGTTTTTATGGATGATTCTTATTTAACTTTACAAAGTGGTGGACTTAGAAGGATGGTGTAAAACCTACTTACTTTGGTTCGTTGAGAAGTTTTCAATTTCACCTTGAGTTTTCGACAAACCAACCCCAAAAATGTTGTACTTCTTGAAGTACTAGTACTTTGCCGTGCTAATGCCAAGTTTGATTAAAATCTCGAGTTTGAAGTTTGCCCCGAAATTCACATTCGCATGTTGCGCTCCAAAGAAACATAAATGTTTTTTTCTTTTTAATCCTTCTGATTGTTTCGGTGCAGTAATAACACGTGCGCCCACTTAGGTACATATTGTTTTCCGCATAGTTGTAGTATCATTTCCATTCTTGACCAACAATGCGGGAATGCGAATTGCATAAGGTGCAGTTCTCATATTCGTGCACAATAAAAATCGATCACTAAAAACCACATCAATTAATTACAATCAAAGAAATTATGCTGAGAGGTTATACATGAGATAATAAGTATAAAGGGGGCAGTAGTATTGCGGTCGGTGGGCATTATTTTTGTATAAAAATTAGCTACCTTCGTGACCTCGATAAGAATGAATGTTCATTTCTGTTATTTGACGTTTTGCAAATGTTTCTCATCTGCATAGTCCTGTTCGCGGAAACCAATCCTACGTCGTCTTCCGGGACACGAATTTAATTTTTTTCCCTCCATTAACCAATAGGCGATTTATTAAACTTGAAGCTGCATCAAGCGTGCAATGGCACGTGAAAAAAGCCAAGGGTATTATAGATGTTGTGCTTATTTTTTGATTTAATTATTATTAGTGCTCACGAGTCTTTATTTCGGTATGCAAATAGTAATAAATAATAAGTCAACAGTTGAGTTTTATTGATTTTCTGTCTGAGGTGGCGAAGGGGGTAGACTTGTAGGTAGAAAAATCAAATTCAGTAAAACAGGTGGAAATGTGTTTCAGTTTTTGTCGTATAATATAGACACCCACTAGCCCTCCGTCTTTGAAATTCTCTCAACTGTGTGCGCTTGTTTACAGCGTTCATGGTGTAGGTACATGCGGTACAATTAAATGCAAATTTGTTTGTCATGAAACCTTAGCTCAGTCGAGTGCATAACAAAGCCATGGGATTTAATATTTTCTTGATTAAGTTGAGTACTGGTGCACAGGCACACAAACGGAGGGTGGATAACTGCACTGAAGCTGTCATATAATGAGGTATGAGTGTAGGTAGACATGATTTTAGGGGCTTTTGTTGGGCGATGATGTAAATTCAGAATAGGCGGGCGCGGGAGTAACAATGTGTTTGTGCTTTCTATTTAATTAGTTGCAATTATGAACTTGAATTTGATTTTGATTTTGTTGCGTCATTGTAGTTGAAGTTGAAGTGCAGTGTAAAAGATGGTTGGGGGCAGTTCGTCTGAAGTTATTATGTGAGGATGACGACAACTCTTAAATGATTGTTGACTGTTGGTCTGGCTTTAAATAACTGGAATAATTGTGTTAAGTAATTTTTACAAATTGCAGTTGCTAATTGAGGGTATTGTGTTTTTGCTAATTTAGAGCCTTAGGGTATTTGGGTCTGACATCAGAACCAAAGAAAAGGTATTTCTATTTTAATTAGGAGGCCAGCTATATTTTTAGACGTTATTACGCATCGGGTGAAAGGGAAAAAGAGAGCAAGGGTAGCAACTAGATAATTGAGGGCCGTTTGCTGATACGACTCAAAACGATTTAAGTTCTACTTAAATTTGTATGTGCCGTATCAGCAAACGGCCCTGAATGACGTACGATTTGGTACTTTCGCTTTAGAAGCGCCACATGCTGGTGCACTAAACAGATTGGAGATCGTTCTACAATCTTCTCGAGAAGACGTTCGATAAGTGCCCGAAGTATGATGTCAAAGCATATTTGGCTCTACAGCCAGAAAGCATAGATAGGAATAGACATCATCATAGCCAGCACATGATTCACAGACCTCTATAATATAATACACAAGGAGACTTGGCCAGATCAAGCAGTGGTCAACCAAATTGATCACGTTGCGATTGACGCCGTCTCTTGTACCTTGGTTGTCTGGGCGTTCTACCTACTACCTGGTAGTAATCAAAGTACGGATGCGGATATCTACCACGCAACAACAGCAAACAGAGTCTGTAAAAAGATGATTTCACGAGGCTACTGTGGCAAGCGACCTACAGCTTTTGCCGTCTTCCTTAACCTGTCAGCAAACGCATCACCAGTATTTAGTGTCGGCGCTGACAACGTGCCATCAGAAGTCCAGCGTTGTGCTGGGTTTCACAAACAAACCCCTTGTTCGATGAGGAGTCTCGCGTGGCACAAGGGAGAAACATCGACTTCTAAGAAGGAAAATGAAAGAGCACGAGAAGCAGGTGATTGAGTCTATTGAAGAACGCTATTGCAGGTGTAAGGTTCGAAAGTCTATACGAGATTAAAAAAGGTCTTCCCAAACATAAGTTCCGAAAAGAAACCTGCAGAGATAAGCATGGAAATACAATGGTAAATTCACAGTCGCTGTTGAGGAGTTGAGAAGAACACTTCTGTAGACTGTCGAGCTGGACGATCCGCCCGATAGAAAGCCTTTAAAGTCAAATCATCCCGAATCTGCTGTATGAAGAAGAAGATTGGACCTTGTCAAAAGCTAATGAAAACCTAAGACGATTTGGGAGACAAATTATTCGGATGATTTTAGACCCAGTTTTTATCGATGGAGAATTGTGTATGTAAGCAGGCGCAGTGGCTACTGTTCTAGGTTCGAGCCCCGAAAAACCCTAATTGCATTTACAATTAAGGCTTTTCCCACTGCGCCACCTCTAGCGAACGTCAAACAAACATCCGAGAGTATAACTGTCCTGAAAAAGCTACTCAATTCAGCCGTTCGGACTCGGCATAAAATTGTAGGTCTCTTTCATTCTTCCCAAAAATAAAAACTCACGCAAACGAATGGTTTTGAGAAGCTTGACCTAGAGAGAGTGCCTATGCGGACCTGTTGCGGTCGTTGGGAATACGTTGTTATGGATGGTTTCCGTTTGCAGGTGTGAACGCGACCATAAGAATGTATTTCCAGTGACCGGGTACCCGGTACCGGTTAGACAGCTGCCGGGTATGTGTGAAATGGGCCTAAATCGACCCACAATGCGCAATAGTGTAAACTTTTCGTACACCGAAAACACAACTGTCACCTTGAATGCGAAAAACGACTGACATGTGGGTGTTTGTCCTCTCTGAAAAGTACGGGAGTATCAGAGTATTGCTGTCCCCCGCAGGTCCACTATAACCACCGTCTATGTGCCTATTTTTGAGTCTAAAATACGGATTACGGACCCACGAGCATCGGTATCCCGCATGTCAATTATGTATTCCATGCCCCTCACGGCTCATTTCGTCCGTGTTGGTGTCACATCATGAGCACTAGCTCTCCCGTTTCCTGTCGCTTTTTCGTTTCATCGAAGCTTGAATTTTTACTTCAATCTGTAGTTTTTTTTTGTTTCTGAAAACAGTCACAGTCGTTAGGATTTTCAAAATATCATTTGTTTCCTTTTTTCCCTAAATGCCAATAGACTATAATCAAGAGTTCTACAAATGCATCCTTCCCGATGTTTACTCAATACCGAAAAGTACCAATAAAACAATTTTCTTTAAATTACACATTCAAATTATTTTTAAGGCGCAGACAATGGTGAAGATTTTGTTTACATGAATTATGTACAGCCTGCCAGTATTTATCAACGTGAGATGTCAACAGATTCATTGCAATGTTCTGCGACTTTCATTTTATTTGCTATAAAAACTATGTTCATTTTGTTTCGCTTTATTTTACAACAACAACGAAACTATACGTAATTGTACGTATGTACTTAACTTTGTTACATCGATGACCTACTTCCAACAAAACATGACCTATATTTTAACTACCTATTGTATTAGGGAGTGAATAGCAGGCTTTTTACATGTTACTTCTTTTGTCGTAATAATGGTTTCTGCGTTAAGGGGTTTTCAGCTAAGCGGATGCGAAAACTTGTACAACATCATCACAGTTGCATATAGCAGCAAGTGCTTTGTTTGCCCTGCTCTCCTGTAGATGACGTTTGTTAGAAAATGAATAAATTCTCTCGAACTTGTGAAGTGATACTGAAGGCCGCTGTCAAAACAATAACTGACCTATGGCCTTGAATGGTTGGACGCCGAGAATTTGAGTTCATACGAGGTGGGTGTGAATGATGGAACAAATAAATAAAGGTGTAGTCACTAAATCTGAATTTTGTGTGTGAGGACTATTTTTGTGAGAACACAATGAGATCTAGTACTACACGTTGCTGCAGTATTTGGCCTAGTTTTTGGTACAGACGAAACTGTCAACAATTGTGTCAACGACTGCTAACTTTGTTGAAACTTCATTTTGATTTAGCTTAAGGGTTCTTCAAATGACGAAGTTTGCACATAAATCATTGATATAGTGGCAGTGCCACACGCGACACCGGCTGAGTTATGTGATGACCATATAAACTGGGCATTTGGCAAGCAGATTACCGCAATTGTTATACGTACACACTCCTGAATGTATGTCAATGCCGGGTGTTGGCTTGTGGTCCTACAACAAACGAAACTATTTTGAATATTCTGGCGATTCGAACCTAATCCACTTTCGTTTATTGTAGGTACACAATTTTAAAAATCATTGTCACACGTTGACAAGTCGTCATAAATATAATTGTTTAATCGGTTTAACACCAAATTTAAATACGTCCAGTCAAATTGGTGATCGGACTGGTGATTACAGTCAAGAACTGTCTCGCATGTAATGTGCTTTGCATAATTCACTAGTTTTTGAATTTAACTATGAAGGTTTCATCAAACCAATATTAAATATCTAGGAGGCCGTCGATTAATAAACGACAGACAACATTGATTTCGGAGAAGTTGTTCTTCTGGGAGACCTGTTGAGCCATATATGCCATATATTAACATGTAACCCTCTTTTTTGAGCGCTGGGGATCGAACTACATGGTTAAAACAGAGCCGCAGCTATGTACATTTCAAAGACATTTTTTGATCGGGTGTGGCAAATTATCGCCTTGCAGATTATCACAACGACTCTGCATATGAATGCAAAATTTTGTTCTTTACAGAACGTTCCTTAATTCTATTTCATCTCCATGTCAATGACCAGCGTAGTGCATAAGTTTCTTCTTCAATAAAGAAATCTTGAAAGAGGGAAAAGAAAAATTGTATTTAATGCACAGAAGATACAGTTAACCCCTAATCGAAAAATGCTTCAACTTTCCCACAGATACAAATAGAAAACCAACCCATCCAAGGAAGCCGTCTATACCTTCTTGATTTCAGTCAATTCAGGCAGAAATTGGCTGAACCACCTATCGAATCAGCGTCCTCGTAAAGTTAAGTTACCTATTATTTAGAAGTACAGGGTTTTTCAATAGCGACGCTACAAAAGTAGAGCGACAGGGACAGCAAACGACGACGAATTTCTTGCCGCTCTTTTGACATTTCTCTTCAGTAAGGTTTGCCATTTCATAATGGAAAGATATACGAGTCAACAACGAGTCGAAATTATTAAAATTTACTACCGAAATTCGGAATCAGTGGCCTCAACGTTAAGAGCGCTACGTCCAATTTATGGTCGTCATAATCGTCCTAGCAGATCAACAATTGAGCGTCTAGTGGAAAAATTTTCGCTTGGCCGCCTCGGTCGTGCGATTTGACGCCGTTTGACTATTTCCTGTGGGAAGTCTATTGATGCAATATGGCAACTCCAATCAATGGCAAAGTCCGCTGTTAGGCGATTCATCAATCGATGACAGCAGCTGTCAACCTTTTGAGCTGTCAATCAGAAACATACCTCAGAGCTCCCGCCTTTAATCACTTTCTTTTTTCCCGCTTTACTTCCTAAGACTTACTTGAAACTTTTATCCTCTTGAATTATATATTTCCCTGAAGTTAAATAAACCTTTTGATATTTTGTGTTCCTTTGACTCGTGGCTTTTTCATTTCTATACATTGCTGAACCATAACATATTGGCGACGAGGATGGGATAAAATATGGACGCGCAATTGATGCAGTTGTTTCTCGACCAACAAAAGCAATTTGTGGAAGACGTTCTTAAATCGAATGCGGAGTACATGAAGAAAGTTCTATCAGGTCCTTCATCTACACCCAATACGATCCCACAGTTTCGGCCATTCGCAGTTGAAAAAGAAACTTGGGATAACTACCTATTTCAACTAAAGCAACATTTTACGGCGAACGCAGTAGAAGATGACAACTTACAGAAAGCACATTTTTTATCAACGTGTGGGAATTATGTGAATGAGATTCTTCGGAAGCTATTCGAAACAAACGATGTGAGTATACATACCTTTAAAGAACTTACATCGAAATTAACATCACATTTCCAAACAAAACTTCATGTACTCGCATCGAGATGCAAATTTCTGCGACAGAAAATGGCCCCAGGACAATCATACGCCGACTGGATAGCGGATTTAAGAGGACTTGCCAGGGACTGCAATTTCGTCTGCGCTAAGGATGGCTGTAATACATCTTATGCCGACTCTATGATTAGAGATATGATTGTATACTACACCCCGCACGAATCAGTTCGAATGGCAGCGACGCAAAAGAAAAATCCCTCGTTGGAAGAAATAGAGGAACTAGTAGCCGCATACGAGTCAACCCAGATGGCAGCTGAAATTTTAAAGGGAAGCAGTGCTCCAACAGTACCAACCGCAGAAGTTAACCAACTAAGCCAAAAGAAGTTTCACCGAACGCAAAGTAAGTCACATGAACAATTTCTTACTAGGAAGTCTTGCCCTGGTTGTTTAAATCACCACGATCGAAGTCAATGCAAACATCTTGACTCCGTGTGTGACAATTGCCAGCGCCGCGGGCACATTAGTAGTGTCTGCATGTCTGCACAACGCTCGGGAACAGAATTTCGAAATAAATCACGTCAACGATCTAAAAGCCGAAGGCGAAGATCAACCGTTTCGCATTCTAAAGATGATGATCGATCCAACATTAGTCATCACGGCAAGTCCAATTATAACAACCATGCCCATGCCCACACGATTAATCTCGTAAATGAAAAGTCCGAAACCAACTACAGTTCCAATGTGATGGAAGAAGTTTCATCTGCACAATGGGAGGCCGAAAGGAAGGGCCGTCAAATTTTTGTGTCGCTTCACGTAAATCAGCACCCAATGGTTTTTCAATTAGACACCGGAGCCACCTGCTCACTGGTGGGTCTTGAAGGATATCAATGCCTTGGAAACCCTCTCTGTGAACCGACTAGTCGTTGTTTGAAGGCCTACGGTGACTTAGATGTTCCGGTCAAGGGAGTAACAAATGTTAGCGTCCGCTGGAAAACAAAATGTTTGAACTTACCGTTGTTGGTAATCAATAGTTCTCGAGGTGCTAATATTATGGGCTTAGATTGGTTCCAGGCGTTTGATTTGTCCATTCATTGCGCGAACGGACCATCAATTTTTCAGATATCAACTGAATCGAAGGGGGAATCGAGAGAGCAACTCGCAGATGAAGCAAAAGTTCTATGCAAGAAGCATGGTGCAGTATTCACCCCTGAACTAGGCTGCAGTAAATTGTTTACGGCCCATCTCACACTAAAGCCAAACAGTCAGCCCAAATACCTAAAATATCGCTCCGTGCCTTTCGCACAGAAAGGGGACGTCCGAGCGGAAATCGAGCGTTTACATCATTCAGGAATTCTTCGACCTGTGGAGACCAGTCAATGGGCCACACCCATCGTCGTCGTGAAGAAGCCCAACGGTGGTCTACGTATTTGCGGCGATTTTAAAGTGACAATCAATCCGCAGTTAGAAATCGACCGACACCCTATTCCCCGCGTACAAGAGCTCTTCCACAAACTTCAAGGCGGGCAGTATTTCACCAAGGTTGACTTGTCCGACGCCTACCTCCAAGTGCCTTTGGATGAAGAGTCCAAAAAAATGTGTGTGATTAACACTGAATTCGGTCTTTTTGAATACCAGCGCTTGCCGTTTGGAACATCTAGCTCTACAGGAATTTTTCAAAGGTATATGGAACAGCTGACGTCAGATTTAGAGTTTTGCACGTCCTATCTAGATGATGTTATTGTGTCTGGACGAACAAACGCCGAGCATCTTCGGAATTTAAAAATTTTACTTGAACGGTTGGAACGTCACGGCTTGCGGTGCCGCCTTGAAAAGTGCAAGTTCGCAAAGAGTGAAATCGAGTACTTGGGTCATATTATCGACGCTACAGGAATAAGACCATCTGAAACCCGTATAGCAGCAATTCGCGATTTGCCCAAGCCAACAAATTTAAGGGAGTTAGAAGCATTCATCGGCAAGCTGAACTATTATAATCAGTTCATCGAGAATTTTGCACAAATCGCAGCCCCACTTAACAAGCTTCGGTCTTCAGATGAACCTTTTGTTTGGGGAAATGACCAACAAAGGTCATTTGAGAAGTTTAAAGAAAACATCTTAAAAATGTATCGATTGGTCCATTTTAATGAGGATTTGCCAATTACATTGGCAACCGATGCTTCCACGCATGGCATCGGGGCAGTTATTTCGCATGTTTATCCGGACAGAACAGAGAGGCCAATCGCATTTGCTTCAAAAACCCTGGACAACGCTCAAAAGAATTATAGCCAAATCGAGAAGGAGGCCCTCTCGATCATATACGGTGTCAAGAAGTTTCATCAGTACCTCTACGGCCGTAAATTTGAGTTGGTCACCGACCATCAACCGCTGGTCACGATTTTTAGTCCCAGTAAGAGGCTACCACATATGACGATTCAGCGCCTCCAACGGTGGGCCATCATTCTTATGGGGTACACATACACTATACGCTACCGTCCTACAAAACAGCATGGAAATGCCGACTGTCTATCGCGGTTACCAATGGGCCCCGACGAAAATTTCGACCGCATGGAAGAATCGTGTCACAACGTAGACGAGGTTTTTTCTTCAATAGTTGAAGAATTTCCCATCGACTCTGCTATCGTAGCAAAGTTTTCCCAAAAGGATCCAGTTTTAAATAAAGTCACTGCGTATGTGCAAAACGGCTGGCCGAATCAGTTGTCAACAGTGGCAGATGACAAATTATTGCCATATTTTCGTAGGAGACTATCTATTAGTATCTTTTCTAATGTTCTTCTCTTCCACAGCGGAAGTTCCAGAGTAGTCATACCCACACAGCTACAGCCGAAGGTTTTGGAGATGCTCCATCAAGGCCACTGGGGAATCGCA
This sequence comes from Cheilosia soror, assembly GCA_949372485.1. Classification (NCBI taxonomy): domain Eukaryota; kingdom Metazoa; phylum Arthropoda; class Insecta; order Diptera; family Syrphidae; genus Cheilosia; species Cheilosia soror. The sequence continues at coordinate 122,548,634 of OX443561.1, forward strand.
CGCATGAAGCAGATGTCTCGACGATACTGTTGGTGGCCTAGCATTGAGGATGACATCCGTAAGATGGTGTCCCAATGCACCGCATGTCAAGTTAACGCTAGCACCTCACACCGGGAGTACACTAGCTGGCCTTCAACCGAAGAAGTATGGGAAAGAGTACATATAGATTTTGCGGGTCCGTTCCAAAAGCATATGTGGCTCATTGTGGTCGACTCAAAATCCAAATTCCCATTTGTGATAAGAATGTCATCAACGACGTCGGAAGCAACCATTCATGCCTTGCGAGCGATATTTGCCTTAGAGGGACTTCCTCGAACACTGGTGTCTGATAACGGCCCCCAATTTAAATCGAAGGAATTTCAGCAGTTTTGCCAAATGAACTCTATTCGTCACCTGACATCAGCGCCTTTCAACCCGGAGTCAAACGGCGCCGCAGAACGGATGGTGCGAACTTTTAAAACCTCACTGCTTAAAATTTTAGAAGGCGTACCACAGTGCGACGAAGCACTTTTAGTTTTCCTATCCACATATCGATCAACGCCGGACGACAGTGGAACTTCACCAGCAGAAAAACTACATGGGCGACAGCATCGTACGATATTATCAGCAATGGTCCCAGATCGCAAAAATAAAAGGAATGATGCTAAAGCAAAGTTTTCTATTGGCCAAAATGTATACGTTCGTCAGTACCAACGAAGGGATAAGTGGATCGCTGCGGTAGTAAAGAAGAGACTCGGTAGAAGGATGTATGTGGTTGACTCCGCTATAGGAACATGTAGGCGACATCAGAACCAAATCAGGCCTCGCTTATTTGCAGAACATAAAGTGATTGCAGATATGGTTAATCCTTTCGTACCCTTACCACAGACCATTAACTCCCAAGGACAAGCAGCATCTAGTAATCAGCCTTGTGACCTCGATACATCCGACCTTTTCCAGAAGCCAGTTCATCAACCATTGTATTAGATTCAACACCTCCGAGTGCTAGTCCATCTTCCTCAACAAATATTGGTAACCAGTTCGAAGTAGAAAGACCAGTAGACGCAACACCCGAGCTTAGACGATCGGAGCGGCTTCGAAATAAGCAAGTCGGATTCGTCTCAAACTAAGTGTGGGGGTAACTGATGCAATATGGCAACTCCAATCAATGGCAAAGTCCGCTGTTAGGCGATTCATCAATCGATGACAGCAGCTGTCAACCTTTTGAGCTGTCAATCAGAAACATACCTCAGAGCTCCCGCCTTTAATCACTTTCTTTTTTCCCGCTTTACTTCCTAAGACTTACTTGAAACTTTTATCCTCTTGAATTATATATTTCCCTGAAGTTAAATAAACCTTTTGATATTTTGTGTTCCTTTGACTCGTGGCTTTTTCATTTCTATACATTGCTGAACCATAACATCTATGGTCTATGCCAACAAGCCAGCGACGATTGATGAACTTCGTACGAATATCGAACGTGAAATTGCAGCAGTATCGGCCGATTTATGCTTGAAAACCGTCGAAAATTGGGTTCAGCGTCTGGACTTCTGCAAGCGTGCCCGTGGTGGCCACGCAAAAGAAATCGAGTTCCATACATAATGGCATCGAACGTACTTTCACAGGAATAAAGAATTTCATTGATATTCAAAACCGTTTTTGTTTTATTTAAAAAAAACTTTTGTAGCGCTCTTATTGAAAAACCCTGTACTTTATCATGAAACAACACACTCTTCTTTACTACGAACAGGTTAAACTCGGACTTGAGTATAGTAAAGTGTGGCACATAATTCACGCAAAATTTGAATTTTGCGCCATTTATTAGTACAGTGATGCCAAAGCAAAATAAAAAGATATCAATGGGAATAAGATAACAAGCTGACAGTTCGGGGTTAGTAAAAAATGGAGCGCTATACGAAAGAACAACACATTTTCATTGTTGAGCAATATTTTAAAAATAATGAAGGTTTAGCAGCAACAGTCCGCAATTTTCGAACAAAATCATCTTCAGTAATGAAGCTCATTTTCGTCTTGATGGCTTCATTAATGATCAAAATTGTCGCATTTGCGGGTTCAAAAAAGTCACGAGTGATTGTTGAGAAACAAATGCATCCACAACGGGTGACTTTTTGGTGCGGATTTTGGTCTGGAGGCATTATCGAACCATTCTTCTTCGAAAATGCGGCTGATCAGACAGTAACTTTTAATGGTGTTGGTATCCTGAAATGATAATCCAGATTTTAGTGCCTACATTACAAGATATGGATGTGACCAACATGTGGTTTCAACAAGACGGTTCCACATGCCATACAGCCAGAGAAACAATTCAATTACAGCATGCGTCATTTTGTTACTAATCGTGTAATCGGCCGATTAGAATTGACCATCTAGATCTTGCGATTGAACGCCATTGGACTTATTTCTTTGGGGTTTTTGGAAGTCAAAGGTCTATGCAAAAAAGCCCACGACCACCAACGGCTTGAAAGAGGAAATTGGGAGGTGTATTAATGAAATTCAGCCACATTTATACGAAATGGTCATAGAAAATTTCAATAAAATAGCAGATAGAAAAAGTAGATCCCTCCCTCTTCGTGAAATCTCACAGCTAACAGCTTACGGAAAAAGAGAGGAAGAGGCGAAGAACCCCCGAGAGAACGGCAATAAAAACACCTCGACCTCGTAGCAACAGAGGTAGGTCTTCTCCTCCGTTCTAATCACCAGTGGGCGGACTTGTACTTATCGCTCAGTTGGCGCAAGTGGTAGTCATTTGATCAATCGAGAAATCGAAATGCAAGGTTTATTTCCTGACAGGGAAAGCAGAAATGTCTTCTCAAGTGGATTATTATATACGGAGAAATGACTGTCATGGAATGCAAACTATTCAAAGAATCACTTAAAAGAAGTCTGATGATGTCGTGGTGTAGTTCGAAATAGTTATCATTCCTCCTACCAAAGTGATTGTGTCTACGATTCGTTGTTAATGTTATATTCTCTCAAAACAATAATTAATGGACTGAAAAAATTTGACAGGGTCAATTCCAACTAGCGAAAATCGTTGATACTCCTCGCTTCATCACTCAGTACATTCATTACAGCTTAAAAATGTTTTTTTACTCTCGATTTCAGTTTCTAGTTAATTTAAGAAATAAGTACGAATTATTTTTCATGATATGTATTATGTTACCACTTTAATCTAGCACTTTCAACAACAGATAAAGGTATAGGACTTCGCGGGACAATGATTCACGGCATCGAATTTCAACAAAGACGTACGTTTAGTCAATTTTTTATTAAATAAATTTAATCTCTCTGGCGTAGTTCTTATTAAATAACTGCCCCATAGTCAATTTCAATTTCACAAATAGACTTCGTAGAATATTATCAAAGGAATAAAACAATAGTTACAAAAATAACTTTTTGTTTTTTCTCTGAGTGTATATATGGAGATCGGTGCCAAAAATTCACTTAACCTGCTTGATCTCATACAGCGATGAGGAGTTCGATTAATAGGACATCGTACACTGACCTCAAATGTACAACTGCTGGCGCACAGAAGGCTTATTTCCCGAAATGAGATATATGATAGCCCTATAAGATAGACAACCAATGCACATCACTTTTACAACCGCTAGGACATCACTTTTTTAAAACTCATTTGGCAATAGGATAAGTAAACTTTTAAACTCTTTGGGGAATATTTCCAGGGGACTACATATATTTAGAACAGTTGTAATTCCAAAATCCACGTCCTCAGAAGCCTCTACAAAATGATAGAGATTAGTTTAGATTAGTTTATGAGGGAGAGCCTTCACTGGCTCTGGCACTGCGGCCTCTTTAAAGGGGCCTATTGTGCTTTCCCTGGTAGGGTCCTAGAGCCATCTTTTTACTCCGGAGACAGTGAGGAAGACAAACATTTTCTCTGGGGGTAATTCAGCAATATTTGTCAGAATGTGAAGAGAGGTTTCGTCGCTATCCAGACAGTCAGGAAGACAAACATCTTCTCTGGGGGTAATTCAGCAAGATTTGCTTAGGTAACGATTTCTTCGCCAAGGACGTTCTTTTTAAGGCGACAAAGAGCCGGACATTCCGTGAGAATGTGTTTCGTCGCTCTCAAGACATAGTCCACATGTGGTGGGGTCCGGCGAGACTCAAATTCGGTGAAGATGTATTTTCATAAGGCCATGGCCAGTGATTAAACCTGTTAGGATTCTTAAATTATTTTTTTCCAGGTTGGTAAGAAAATAGGATTTCCTGGGGAAACATTTTGAAAACAGTTGTTTGGTGCAGTTCTGCCCAGGTGTTTTAAGCCAGACTTCATTAGATTCAATTAGAACTTGAACCTGAAACATCTCTTACTCCACGTAGTCACTATATACCCGCTTGCTACTCGAAAATTAAACTTGTGATAAGTGGCACCAGACTGGCATCACTCCGCCTGCGAAATGTCACGTTGCCCCCACTCCGCAGGCCCTTAACGAGAAATTGGAATTGAATTACAACTAGAATGTAGGAGATCCTCTGACTAAGAAAGACCGACAGACGTTAGAGCGCTTGATCTGGATAGTATGTATCGCATGCGGCTGTTGTTGCAGACACCCCAAGCCTCAAGTCATCCTTCTCATTAAGAACCATAGGCATTAGAAGGTCCGAATTCGAAAATGCGTTACAACTGTTTGTTTAGATACCGGATATTGAATTTCCCACCAACACACAATATGTACCACCAGTTGGTTTATGATAATTTCTCACTTCCACGCAAATTTCACTTTTTAAAATCATTGCTGTTCCAAACGTCAGTATACTATATTCCTTAATTTATTCCGCCATTCAAAATGTAAACACAGAAAACAAATAAATTTTCAAAATCAAAGCAATGACATCACCATTTAAAACACCATAACTAGAAGACGTCTGTCTCTATCTATCTTTTGCACTATGGCATCTTCGCATCGCACAACAAAAGCAACAACGCTGCATGTTTACCCTTTCGTATAAGACACAATTAAAATTTTGTTTTTTTTTGTAAACAAAATGATAAAAGAAAACCAAACAAAAAATACTCACTTCGTTGGATTTCCGATGCCGAGGCCAATAGATCACTGTTGTCGTCGTCCATTATGTACGTCCTTTACTGGTCTCACTTGTCACTTGTCACTTGTTTCCTTTCGCACTTGATTGAATTTTTAAGATATCCGTCCACTCTGGAATATAATAACAGAAGAAATCCACTTAAAGACAGCAGGACTCACTTAAGGTCGTATATTGTATGTAATTGTGTGTGTGCTACGTCAGCGCGTCGGCGACGATACAAAGCAACTAGTGTATTATACCCGAGCACGTCTAACAAATCAATTGGTTCGCGACAGATTGAGAGTCATCGAGCATCTAACTAACACCACATATGTGTGAATTGTGAATATTTTCCAAATCGATTCCGATGAGGGATGACGGATGAGAGCGAGAGAATGAAACAACGCGCGCGGACACTTTTTCCACCCACATGCAAATTTGCGAGAGTCTGTATAGTACACCTTATTAGGTCCACACGATTCCGCGATATTGCGATACATTTCACTCGCTGTGCATGATGCTTTAATAAATCGACCTTAGCGAGAGATACATTCATTAGCCAGTCATTTGAGTTCTACACAAGGCAAATACACGCCTGCCGCCGCCGCCGCCCGCGAACTGACAATTCCGTTTGGAAGAACCACTGCGCCTACATAATACCAGCCAATGTCAGAAGAGCTGAAGTATCTGCACGTATTCTGTTCAATTTATTCAAATACACACATGAATACATTCATTTCTGTTTTGTTGTTCATTTTCGTTATTTTAGAATCACATTCCACGATAAGGTAAGCGTGCTTTCATAAATCGCCACTTAATACAGATTGCGTAGCGAAAGATACTTTGAACTGTATTTTTTATCAGCTTTAGATAGTCATTAAAGAGAGGAGACGATTATGACAAAACATAAATAGACCCATACACACATTAACGGCAAGTATCTAAAGAATACAAAAGCCAAAAAAAAGGTTTTATCTCCGCGCGAGCCGGTTCGATATACAACAGCAAAACGTAACCGCCACAGAGATAAGAAAAAGTAATGACTCTATAAAGTCTGGTCCCGGAGGAATTGAATTTATGAGACTGTAGCATGAGTGCCAGCAAATTGGAAATTGGGGCGCATGTTGTTCGTTGTTTTTGAGGCTTTATCTCAATTACTTAGCCGTGTGTTTAAAAAAAGAAAGAAGTTTGGAAGCATTTCTCTTAAAAAGGTCAAAGGTGGGTAACTTTTTTGGCTTGACTTGTATTTTTGTTTATGGACAAAAGGGTTACGTATACGCATCTGTGGGTGGAGTTTAATTTTATTTGAATAGGTATACTAAAAATAAAAATTTTCGATAAGACGGTTGTCAGATCTATTGGCATAAACATATTTGAACAACTTACTTGCTGTTTCCGTCTAGTATACATAATTAGGTACGTTCGCGTGTCAGCGTTTTTATCAAATTATTGCCAACTATTAATTGGGCGACTAATGCCCAGTTGCACAGTGACCACTTAAGTATCGATTCTAACTCAAATTTCACTCAAGAGTCGATTTCTGATTCATACGACTATATTTAAATTTAAAACTTTACCTTCTCGTAACTCTGGCAGGTGGCAAGCTACTCAGCTGTCAACTAGTTGACGTTTATATTGAATTTTGTGAAAAATAAAATAGATCTATTTTGTGTTTGTTAATTTAATTCTCAAAATACATGATAACAATTTGTAAATATGGATGCAGATTATGATTTAAACTTAGTACGCGCTGCTCGAGCTAAATTTTAGCTCCAATACAAAATTCTGTCCAAAATTAAGCTGAGCTAAATTTTAGCGAATCCATTTAGCCGAGGGGTCCGCTCCTTTAGCTAAAAAATCAATCATTTCAGACTGTACTGCATATATCTGTCATAATTTTGCGCGCCCATTTATAGTTCGGCACATTTTTTCAAGCTAAATTTTGACAGATCATGTTCGTGTTTTTTCTGTAGTGTGAATAATGTTTTTCAATGAATACCTCGATGAGGAATCGTTTGAAAGTGATAAATTTTAGATCAAGGAATAGCAGACAAGGAAAAAAAAGTGCAACGGAAATATAACACTTTTTCGTTTTCTGTGACACTTATAATAGAGCGCACTCTACTTCAAAATTAAGCTAGGACCTTGAGTACATTTACACTGCACCTAAATTCAACATTTCAGCAAACAAAATTTCGAAATCCAATTTTGCGTTCCCACTGTAACTTCAGCATTTCAAATGACAGCTAGTATCAGAATTGATTACCTACAGATGTTTTTTGTGTTTCGAAATCAAAAGAAGTTTGTACCTAAAGAATTAATTTGTTAGTTATATTAATCTAAACATGAATGCAACTGATAATTCACTATACAGACATATTTTTCCTACTTCCTACTTTTTTAGCTTTTACAATCGAGTTGTACAGCGGTTTTTTTTTGTCAGTGAGCCCAAAAGTCACCAGAATTAGGTTTGTTCGATTTGACAAACTTACAAATGCAGCACTGAAATTCAACATTTCGCTGAAATCCAACATTTCGAAATGTTGGAAAATATATGGCGAAATGTTGAACATTTGGCTTGAAATGCTGAATTTAGCCGAAATGATGAATTTAGGTGCGGTGTAAACGTACTATTAGCTAATGTCTTGGCTAATGTGCACGCTGTAAAACTGGGCATAAGTAACTAAAAAATGATTCAGTTTGCAGGTAAGCAATAATTTTTGAGACTTGGTTAGGGCAAAGAATTTTATAATACTTTATGGATCAGGATCGTATGGTCGATACACAAACAAGGTCTACAGAGAAGTCAATATTCTCATCGACATCGCATACCTATCCACCATATTGTGCAAACACCTTAAGGCTCAGTTAAACAGAGCGCGTTTTAACGCCGCGTTCCATCACTGTCACACAGAGCGCGTTTTCAACGACGTGTTGAACGCGCCTTTGTGAAAAAATACAGATTATTTCTCTGACGCGGAGCATTGACAGTCATCTAAGCTGCTTGACATTTTGAGAGATTTTGATGATAGCTAGGTATCTGTTTGACGTCGTCTATCGCGGCCGGCGCGCGTTGAGAGCGTCGCGTCAGAATAATATTAACGCCGCGTAGAATAATCTCCCCGCGGCGTTAATAACGCGTTCTGTTTGACAAAACCTTTAAACGTTAAACGTCAAAAGCCTGAAATCAAATTATATGTTCAAACATTTTGTAGGCACGCACATGCATTTTCCGTCGCACGACTTTCTTTAAATTTCCAATACGAATGAGATTCCCAAGTGTCATGTGGGCTCGTTTACTTTGAAAATTATGTGTTCCATTTGCTCGCCTAGCCTTAGACAGATCTAGGATAAATTACAAAAGGGATACGGTACATTTTCGGATTGTATATAACGTCAAAATGGACTTTTCGACTCTGCTATGAATTGTAATGATGACATAACATTACAAATCATTCGAAGCGTTACCCTTGGTTATGGTTGTAACTTTGGCCTAAGAAGGAAATCCAGTAGTAATGTAAAGAACATTAGAAGACCCTAATATAAGACTCGAATTATCCCATAGTTGTAGGAGCTTTTATCCTTAGACGGATGAAGATATGTATTCCTAGTCGCAAGATTCTTTTTGATTTCCAGTCCCGTTCGCATTTGCGTGCATTGAAAGAGGAGATTTAATAGAAATTTACGAGCTGTAAGCTTAATGGGCCTGGTTGGAAAGCCGCTCATCGATCAAGGCTTGGTCGTTTAGAGAGGACAAAAACACTCTGAAGGGCCTTCGATTGCGCATACTGGACGTTAAAGGCAGTAGAGAATGACTGCAGTTTTATAAAAAAGAAGGTACCTCCATCATTCTCCTTGACGACTATCTCTAATATAGCCGGATAGGTAATAAACTAGTTCCAGTAAGGAGACCATTATATTAGATGTTCACTTTCCTGGTAATTTTCAAAGTGAAAAATAAGTAGCTTATATGAAGCGTTTATTGCTCCTAACTGCAACTCATGTGCTATGCGTGGCTTCTTACCTCTTAAAGCTTCAGGACCTAACAGCATACATAATAACTGCTAAAATTCATCATTATGCTTCCTTAAATTACATCTATTTTAAGGTGCTGCTTGTATTTTTCGTAAATATTGATCTACAATGGGCCGACGTTAAATTGGTTTCTATACCTAAGGTGAATAAAAACTCTCACGTTAGCCCCAAAGATCTCTAACCTATAAAAGACTCCAATCATTCTTGGGATTAGATCTACTGTGACCACAAAAAATGCATTATTTTTGAACAGTAAATGGTTTGAAAAACATCATCCTGGAGGTCGATCTTTGCTTGGATCTATAGGTAGCTTGAGAACTGGCAATCATACATTTGCGACGAATATTTTAGCCCGATTACAAAAAAATCAAAAATCATTGACAATATTTCAGAGCGGATTGAAAAACAAAAGACCAGAATAAAAAAAAAGTCCGTCAAAAGTCAATATTTTTAAAGAGCTCACCCCAAATAAACACCATTCGGGTCTTTGGTTTTTCGGAACAAGTACCTACTTGTAAACATGCTTTTGAATTTGGTACAGTAAAACGTATCCCTCCCATAGTAAAAAAATGGGTGTGGCGCTCTTTCACAGAATAACTGCGCAATCATTGGGTGCAGTATATAATTTTCCCTAAAGCAATTGCAATTTTTCCCTTTTTTCCCGCATTCGCTAAAAAAATCCTATTTGTTTTCCCATTCACATTTTTTTTATTGAGGAAAGACAACTGCATTACATTTTGTATAAATCAAATATTCGTGCATTCTGTAGAAAGATGCACGAATATTTGATTTCTAATTCATTGTGAGATAACGAATTGCCCAGTATTGAGTTTTTTTATTACTAAACTTTAATCATTTTTTTTTTTTTGCGACAACGTATGGTGACTTTGAAGTACCGAGAGAAAAATGTAGGTATACGGAAAAATGTAGGTATACGGAAAAATGTTGCAAGTAACCCCAATTACATTTTTAATAATAAAAATACCGCAAAAAATGTTTAATCTAATGACATCATGTTAATCGAACTAGGTGACTTTATTTTCGTTGAGCAGCGAATGATTGAAAGACCTAAAAAACATACAATATTTTGGTATACATTTTCCTTCAATCAAAATACATAATGTATGTTTCTTGAATGATCTTGAAAATGTTTTGACATTTTGCACATTTATTTCTTTTTCCTCATTGTATTAAGAAAAGGCAAAATTCCCACGATATTACAACACTGTTTACCAGAAATTATGGTCTCAAATATTAAATTAAATTTCGATTTTTAAAACAATTCTTACAAAAATGTAGGTATACCAAATTTTATAACGTACATTGAAAAAAAATCTGCCTGTCAGCTGTCAATTAATTTGTCTCAATTATGAAAATTCAGAGAACTCATTGTGTGATCACAACTAAATAGATCGTTTTTGATTTAAATTTAAGTCAGATTCAGTATTATTATCATAAATAATGTACAGAACACAAAAGGGTATAACAATAATCAATTTAAATCCATGGGTAGGTATATACATTTCAAAACAAACATTACTTGGGCATGATGTCACACGTGGAACATCTGTTTGCGTATTTCATTAAGCCATAACCAACTTAAATGTTCAATATTTGAATGATTTTCTAAGTAAACTTTTTTTTCTTTGCCGATTACGTTATGCATGGCAGACTCTAAATGACATTTCGCGAGATTACTCACATCATTCACGGGCATAAATCACTGACAATCCAATTAGAGCCAATGGGGTGTCTACTACACTTTAAATTTCATAGAAAAATATTTGTACAAAGTTTTAAATGTAAAACACAATAAGGGTGCGGTTGCAATTTTTTTTTTTCAAATGACACAACCAAAATACCTCATCAGTCTGTTCCCGTTACCACTTTTTAACACACTCACACACAACTTTTCTGTCAAAATACATTTAGCGGTAACTTGAGGATATCTTTTTGGCGCGACACTGTCGTTCTCGCTCAATGCGACGTATCAAGGTCAAAGTTGAATTTATCCAAAATGGAACTGGCATGCGTCACCATCATCACTGTGTCATCTTCATGTGATGGATTCTCTCAACACTGAATGTAAAGATTTCCTTGTCGCGAACCAATTGAATTGTAACATTGAAGTAAATGTGCGAATTGTTTTCCATTTATTTTTTCCCACACGAATTTATTAGACAAGCAGAACTGGAAACAAATAGCGTGGGGTATAGACATTGAGTTGAGGAAGTCAATGGCAATCGTGAGATAGAATATATAGAAACCTGAAATGGGGCGGGGTAAATAGTGCGACGACAATTGAGGAGTTTAAAAGCCCACGCAGCATCGTGTTTCTTTTTATGGACATTTTTTATTTGACTTGTTTTCGAGTTAAATCTAATTGGAGATAAAGAAGATGAAGCAGTCGAAAGAACTGCTTTCGTTTTGGGCGCTTTTCAATTACCCACTAAAATGGAATTGCCCATTTTGCCCCACTGTCTAATAGGAAAGTGTGTTTTATAATTATGTAAGTGAAATTGCAATTTTAAATGACATTCTAGCAATTGAACTTGATATTATTTGCGCACATCAGTTCTCGCTGTCGAATGTGTAATGGATATGTCTCATTATCATATGAAATGACATAATGATTGCATGATGACGTATGACAATACTGATTTTGACAGATAATTTGAAAATCGGATAACGATTGCATTAAATGGCCGCATGTTCTATCGACTGTCATAAGATTATAGTGACATATAAAAAAAAGTTCACATATAACCGTTTGTACTAGAGTTGTAGAAAACATCCTTAAAAGCAAAATTTCGGCACATCATAGCGGCGAATTACCCGCTGGAAAAAAAATTAGCTGTCAATGCAATTCGATTACAACAGAAATGTATATAGGTATGTGTATCGATAAAATTCAAAAGAAAATCTGTAGGTATGTACCTACATATAATATTGTTTTTGTCAGCGAAAATGAATGTTCTGTTTCCCTGACGTTATAGAGCTATGTCAAGTCAAGGGCTTTTCCCAACAGCTATTGAGATGAAAATCGTTATCTAATTTACAGATATATATACGGTGTTAAAAGTGTAACAGCTATAGTGATGACTAGCTGGACCCGTGCTCGCCTTGCCCGCTCGCACAAAATTATATTTGGTCTCTCTTCTTATGAAGATTATTAATATACCCCATACCCCATGCCATATATAACTGACCATAGCACTTACTGCGAAAGCAAATCAACCCTCGAATGTATATATTTTCACTTCAAAAAATACATTTTGGCTAAAAACTGTTCCTAAGGACATGGCTATAAACGACATAGCCTATAGCAGTCTCACAGTCCTAAGGAACATTTAAAAAAAAGTTTCATCGAAATCTGTCCAGTAGTTTTCGAGTTTTTAACGGCTAAAGAAAATTCCTACAGTTTTATTATATGTATAGATATATATTTCACAATCTTGCTGGACAGAAGTAAGTCTCTCATACACAGTAGGTACCTATCTGTTCAAGAAAAATTGCTTTCGATGTGCGACAACAACCCCAAAGTAGAACTACGGAATCCAAACAACTACCCCAACCCTACCCTGTTACGTCATATCAGAATAAAATTCATACTGCGTTGCGTGGCGATAATGGGTGTAATGCATTGGATATTATAATGTGCACCCTCTGCATCGCCCTCCCTCTCATTGATCTTGCTACTTGTTTAATATACTGCATTTCCTTTCCTTTCCTTTGCTTCCCTCTTCCTATAGAATCCAAACAACTACCTACCCCAACCCAACACAGTTACCATACCACATATCGAATGAAATTCTGAAATGAAACCTGTTTTGTATTATACGTCTCTTCTCTTATGAAGATTATTAATATACCCCATGCCATTCTGCAGCACGCACGATTCACCCCATCCCCATCCTTCATCGGACATACAATCATAATATACATACCTACATAATATACAAATGACCATAGCACTCACTGCGAAAACAAATCAACCCTTATCGAATGTGGTTGTTTGACGATCGCAAAAGTATAAACATCCATTCGTAGCAAGGTATATGTGTATGTATATATTTTCACTTCAAAAAATACATTTTGGCTAAAAACTGTTCCTAAGGACGTGGCTATAAACGGCATAGCCTATAGCAGTCTCACAGTCTTAAGGAACATTTAAAAAAAGTTTCATCGAAATCTGTCCAGTAGTTTTCGAGTTTTTAGCTGACAAAGAAAATGCCTACAGTTTTATTATATGTAAGGATATGTGTATTAATTTCCAATGTGGTTTAGTCAAATGCAAAGTGGCAATATTTCGAATAATAAACTTTTGTGGGCTTCACTAAATTTGAAGAGGGTACTTAAATTATATTAGGAAAAACTTTGCGCAAACTTACTTAAGTTTTATTGTTTTAGTTTCAGAAGTTATCTAAACAAAATAACGCCACAAAATAAATAGGTTGTGGCGGTGCTGCTGAGAGTTTATAAACACACGACGAATAAAGCAAAATAAACCTAACCTCTCCATACGAATGCGTAGGTGTTATGAAAAGACTTCCCAGTTCAGCCGTAAATGCGCCTGTGAAGACTTATAAAGTTAAAATTATCAAAATGTTGAAACGTTCTGTTTTGGTATTACGAGACCACGTGCCTTGGGGCCAACTATGTAATTCGATTCTACTTTCGATTCTATTCGAAAGTTGGCTCCGATTCTACTTTCAAACAGAACTATGTATAAAATTAGAATCGAATGTAAGTAATGCCAACGTACGTTTCTTCCGAATTCGAACATTTTGATTGTAGAATCGAATAACACAGTTGGCCCCCTTGTCTAGATGGTGGCCACTGTAGATTGCTCGCTCCAAAAAAGCACGATTTTTTAAAAAAGTCATTGCCAGCAATTGCACCAGATGACAGTCACACTACTAATTCTGAGTATTTCGCAAAGTCAGAACTTGAATGAACTTCTCACATTTCAAGTTTCCAATAATTATGGAATAATTACATTGGATGCATTTTTTTCTCGAAAAGTGCTGCATAATATTTAACTGTCAGATTGTCAATTGGTTTTCATTTGGCTTTAATTTGAGAACAAATGATTTTATACCTATTCTTGGAGAAAGTAACGATTACATTGAACTGAAAAATACAATTAAAATTAAATAAATGAGCATTTCACATTGAGCTTGGTTTGTACATTTTTATTGCTATCTGTCATTACATAAATTTACATTTTAAAATTGTTTTCCATAAGACGAACAAAATATTGCTTCCGATTCCTATATAAAAGCAACCAACATTTGTTTAGATTTAAGTCACAATCACATTCAGGAAAATTTTAAAAAAGTTAGAAAAGTGGAAAAAATTGAAAAAACACACGCATATGTATGCGACATCTATGCGACAGAGTTTTCCCTAAAAGCTCTTTCTTGACACTTGGAAGATGTCAAGGAATATGACAGGCTTAATTTTTTTTTTATTTTTCATAAGTGTCAAATGATTTTGTTGAAAGTTCTACAATGAAATGTTTCGTGATTGTGGCTTAATTCCAACTTTTTTTTTTTAATGTTTTTCTTTATTTGCCCACTGACCAACACAATTCAACGAGTGCAATGAAAAAGCGAAGTGACAAAACAAATTTATAAAAGCTTAACGTAAATGAAATATATTTTGAAGGTAAGACATGAAGTTCTACCGTTTGTTTATAGCCCTTCAGTAGCTATTAACTCTGGAAATACCACAATAGGCTTTAATCCAGGTAAGTTAAAAATGCAGCTTCAAAATTTATAAGCTTCTCCTATGATTCGCTCAAAACAGAAACACGCCATGGCTTAGAGCAAATGAAACTGTTATTAACGCTTTTGCTCGGTGCGGCAGTGCAGTGCCCCAACAAAGAACTATTCATTGGACGCATTAAAGAACTAGACGTGGACACGCAGCATGCAATTGTGGAGCTTATTAAACAGGTACAATACATTTGATATTCATTAATTTGTATTTACTTTTAACGATTGATTGTCTACACAGGTGACTGACAATCATAGTTTGGTACTAACGGAGGAATCAATTGATTTGTTAACACCAGCTGATATGTCAGTATACGCATATATTGCGTTTGACAAAAGAACGTGACGCCATGTATATGAAGTGGATAATATCGGTTGCCACTGAACCAGAGACTATTGGTGTAGAAGATTCTCAAAATATGCCACTTTCACCCGCTACTCGGAAGCCAAAAGAGCGTCCGCTTACAGAGACGAAGTGGATGTATTGCGGGAACGCGCTGAGCGAGCCGATTGACTTGAGATCGAGGTGCAGAAATTTCGAGAAAAACTCACAGACGCAGAGTTTTACAAAACCCGAGTCGAAGAGTTGCGTGAAGACAATCGGATGCTTTTAGAAACAAAGTATAATAACTCTCCCGTTAAAAGAAATACTTAGCAATCAAAATAAACAACATTATGAAAAGGAAGGCAACATTTATTTATTTTCAATCTGATTCTCTACCACCGACCGTGGTTTCAGTTATTCTGTATCCGTTAGCTAAGAGTTCGTTGCACAATGTGGAGAATTCTGCTTTGTCCTTGTAGTCCGTAGGAAATATCACAATGGCATATCCACCACCACCAGCATCAGTTAGCTTGCAGCTAAATTTATTCTTCTCTGCAATCCGAAAGATATCCTCTAGCCTTTCGTGTGACACTCCAATGGTATTCAGCAGGTCGTTGTTTATTTGAAATAGCTGCTCTAGGTCTCGGAATCTCTCGCCATCCTCTGCCTGGTGTCCAAGTGTAGTGTAGATTGGGATGGACGCGTTTACAACTTGCTCCATTGAGTCCCGAATACGGTCGATTACGTCGGGAAATTTGTTCCTCAGAGCGGCAACATTAGCTACTAGCTTTGCTGTAGTCCTTGACACCTTAGTGTCCACGAGCAAAACGTTGAGTGGTCTTGGAATTTTTATCTGCGAGAAGCCTTCACCAGCTCGGATGGTATATGCACCTCATAGCCACATTTTAATGTTAATATGGATGGACTGATTTAGTTGAAAAATATTTGAACGTTTTTTTGACATTCGAAATAAAGCTTTTGTAGCTAAAAATGGCAAAACGTCAAACGCAAGGTATGTTTCCTCAAAATAGTTGACTTGCAGAGCTATCTGCTGGTGAGATTATGAAAACTATTTTTAGCGTGTGTTGGTTTTTCGAGCTTGCAAAATGTGAAAGCTCAGAGCCCCTTGAGCTTTAAAAACATTTGTTTTGATAAAAATGAAACGGAATGATAGAAAGTAGTTTATGTGATGAAAGGAGAAAAAACATTATTTTGTTAACTTTGTGTACTTTTTTAAAATTTTCTTGAATGTGATTGTGGCTTTATGCAAAAATAATTGAACTGACATTTTTAAATAAGGTTAAAACATTTTCGTCTGAAAACAAATAGTAATCGTCTGAAAAATATAAAAATCATCTGAAAACCTTTATTTTAAAGAATTAAAGACCGCAATACCGATTCTCAAAATTCGTCCATGTTTTTTTTTTTATGTACTCATTCTTTTTTTCTACTCCATTGGTAGAAGGAACCTTTTTCAGACGATAACTATTGTTTTCAGACGTTTTAAAAATTGTTTCAGACGTTTCCAATATCTGATTTTCTGATGATTTCTATTTATTTTCAGACGATTTTTATTAAATTTCAGACGTTTTTTTCGATTTTTGCCGACTTTTCCAATTTTTTTTTCTGACAAATACTATTTATTTGTAGACGAAAAAATTTTAGCCTTTTAAATAAAGCTTTCGACCACAAATGTTCGAACAAATAAAATTAGACATTTAACTCAATAGAATCGAAACACAGAATGTCGAAAAAAATTAATTTCCATCGGTATCGAAAGTTGGAATGTCAGTTGGTAGAAATCCAATGACTTTTAATTCAGTGAATTTCAGTGATTATAAACATTGGCAGAACTCAGAGAACTGTACACTGTGAACAACTGTATCAACAACTGCTACTTTCCCAGAAAATGAAAGACCGCTAATAAAGGGTGCTCCATAATTCACGCAAAATTTGAATTATGAGTGATGCCAACGGAAAAAAAAAATAACAATGTGACAGCTGACAGTTCGGGGTTAGTAAAAATGGAGCGCTATACGTGCGATATTGTTGAGCAATATTTTAAAAAATAATGAAGGTTTGTCAGCTATAGTCCGCAATTTTCGCACAAAATCATCTTCAGTGATGAAGATCATTTTCATCTTGATGGCTTTGTTAATCGTCAAAATTGTCACATTTGCGGGTTAAGAAAACCGACAAGTAATTGTTGAGACACAACTGCATCCACAACGCGTGATTTTTTGGTGCGGATTTTGGTCTGGAGGCATTATCGGATCATTCTTCGTTGAAAATGCGGCTGATCAGGCAGTAATTATTAATGGCGTTCGTTATCTTGACATGATAACACAGTTTTTAGTGCCTAAATCACAAGATATGGATGTGACCAACATGTGGTTTCAACAAGACGCTGCCACAGCCAGAGAAACAATTCAATTACTGCATGAGTCATTTCCTAATCGTGTAATGGACCGTTTTTGTGATCAGAATTGGCCATCCAGATCTTGCGATTTAACGCCATATTGAATTTTTTTTCTCTGGGGTTTTTCGACGTGAAAATGTCTATGCAAATAAGACCATGACCACCAACGCCTTGAAAGAGGAAATTGGGAGGTGTACTAATGAAATTCAGCCACATTTTTACGAAAGGGTCATAGAAAATTTCAATACTTGCCAGCGAAGCCGTGGCTACATACATAACCCCAATCTGTATACTTTATGAATCAATAAATAATTTAAGCTTTCTATTCTAAAAATCTGTATTTTCTATCAAAATTACATTTTGCGTGAATTTGCAAGACGACCCCAACAACATCACTGGATACAGACGATACTACTGCCTTTTAGTATGAGCAAAATACTCGAGGAACTCGAGGAACAGCGAGAGTAGAAGCCGACGTTAGGAAACCTTTTTATTGCTGGCGAAAATGGGTTGTCATACGGCCAAATCTAAACTGATTTGCATCAGAAGATTTATCAAAGAAAGACCTAGAAGCTACCTCACAGTATTGACTACTGGAAAGACTTTCGCTACGCTTTCATTCTAAAGAACTTCAAAATCTCAACTGAAAACACAGACTACACCAGTCTATCCCTCCAAGAACTTTCCCGTCACCATCCCCTCCAGAACAATCTGGAATTAGAATACATTTTTAGAAGATTAATCAATTCATTTCTGTACTGACGGCTCGAATTCAAAAACGGAGTTGGTGGAGTCGTTTTCTCTCCTAAAGTCTTAGGCCCCTATTGTGAATGTCGATAGTTGATCATTGAGCGACAATTGTCGATTGAGATTGATATTTGTCGATTTGACAGTCGCTTGTAGTCGATTACAAATGTCTGGTCGATGCTTTCTCTTGGAAATGACAAAATTTTGTGCGTACGAATAGCTAAAATCAATCGACGCAGTCGACAATTGTCGTGACGATCGCTGATCGACAATCATAATAAGGGCCTTAATCTTAAGCTCTACTTCTGTAGCGTGTTCCAGACGGAAATTATGGCGATAAAAGAAGTCTTATCTTGACTCAAGAAAAACGTGATCTGCTAATTTCCGGACAGCCCAGCAGCTATGAAATCCTTGGATTCGTTGTCCATTACTTCTCAAGTAGTCCTCGACTGCCGATAGGAGATGGCCGAACAGTTCAACATTCACCTTTTTTTTGCGCATATGAACTCGCCAGAATTGGAACAACTATATAACCATCCTGCCGGACAAAGGCACCCTAGGCATACCAATTGCTACTTGCAAACAAAAATGTATGTTGGATGCTATCGAGAGTGTAACTGGACAAGTGGCAAAACAAATTTGGCCTAAGCTGGATTTGAAACGCTCTAATAAACTAATTTCTCTCAACAGATTGCATATTGGCACAACAATAGGTGTCATTACTGGAGACTGTCTGATGGGATGATGGCCTTTCCGCAAACTACTTTTGCAGAAGCTGTATGGATGAGGAAGAGGGCGAAACTATTCTCCACCTTCTTTCTTCCTGTCCAGCTCCCTCCCGTAGAAGGAAGCTTCACTTGGGAGCCTTCCATTACGACGACCTGGGTGATCTGACAAACACAGACATGAGAAGCATCTTAATAAAGAACTCAAGATGGTTCAACTAGAAGGGAGATCTTATTTTTGTGGCATCACAATGGACCTATGCTGATATAAGTTTGTTGGCAGCCACTTTCAACCAACCAAGTCCCACATGCAGTTCAGCCATACTAAACTTCGAAACGTGACTTTTAGATTACCGGATCATAATTGTCAACCACAAAAGGCATTAAAAATCTTGGAGTCAACTTCAACGAGCGATTCATCAGGAGCGCTGTAAAATCGCCTTTAATCAAGTCTACCCGCTGATGAAGAAGCAGAACTAATCTCTATATACATAAAACAAAGTGGAAAAAACTGTTTCCTCCTGTCGCCCGTAATTTTCAACCGATTTTGTTGATTTTTTTTTTAAATGTCGGTAATTACGGTGATTGGGTCTGGGTGATAGGCTAAACAAATTCAAAATCGGACAAAGGGGTGTGGCACCGCCCATACAAAAAAAAAATTAAAACATTGTCATAAATAAAATAAAAAAAAAAAACAAAAAAACGCCTGGCGAAGCTGGCGGGGGTTTAGGTAGTAGCTTATAAGGCCGGTAGTAACTTACGGCTTCCCCATTTGGCACATTATCTCTAATACATAAAGAAGTTGAATATTTTTGAGCGAAGACTCCTAAGAATCTGCACAGGACTCCACTACAATTCAATACGGAAGTTCAATACTCTCTGAAGAAGCCAGCGTCACACCACTGGAAAGATACCTACATAGTTAGACTCTTCCAGAAAATACTCGGAAATATATTCTGTCATTTATTTAGTCCGAACGATTAAGGATCACCAACGCATCTATTTCCTTACTTTATGTAAAAGATTCGCGACTTTAAGACTCAGAGTGGCTCAGAATCTGCGACGAGTTGAATAGAGCTCCACAGCCTGATAACATAAGACATTATCCGAACCCTGATTGGTTTAACACAGACTATGGTCACTAAAGAGTGTTCCTCCTGAAATCTACAAAAACCTATTGGATATCTGATGGAATTTGCGACGCTCTAAGCACAAGACTTGTATCAGAAGATATTAGGGGTACATATTCACTTAAACGCGTAAAAGCCTCGTAAACTGCAGAAATTTACACCCTCGTAAATGAACTGTCAGATTTTGTATGGAGAAAAGTTTACGCAGACCTCATAATTTTCGACGACGATTTAGGCTCGGAAACTAACCGCGGAAAGTTACGCAAGTCACAAATGTCAAACAGCCCGTATGAATTGTTTGTTTGATTCCAGATTTACAGTCGATTTACGCGGTTTACGCAATTACATTTCCGAGAGGTGTTCATTTAAAGCACCGCAGAAATTTATACATTTACGAGCTGCATAAATTTATCAGATTAAGTGAATACCCTTATTGCGTTTCTGCCCCCGAAATTAGAGTTTTCCAATTAAAGTTCAATTACAATCAAAGGGAAATGTTAAGAATGCCATTCAAAGCTGAATCTCAAAATCACGTTCATATACGAGAGACGTGTGCCTTTCCACAAGATTTATTCGTGGAATCGGTCAACTGACACACACACAAAGTCTTCCATCCAGAGATCAACTCTATTTCTCTTCATATACATTTTGCTAAGCATTAATCAAAAAGCCTACTCAATGATTAAGAACCTTAAGTGGGGGGTAATTTGTCAGCACTTTGTGCTAATATATAATATTCTGTGGTGCATTTTATCCTGCCGCCCTCAACTAGAACTAGAGAGCGACAGCCAAATGTCAACAAACTTTTTTTTTTCGGTTTGGCACGAGTTCAACTTGTATACATAAAGCATGGCAAGCCGTTTGTTGCTTCGGGCTGTTTTATTGTTATTTCTTTCATTCCTCGGAATCTGGACTGCTTCCATATACTGTTAACGTTTCCCTATTTGGCAAAATAAACCATCGTCGACGTTATGTTATAAATGCCTCTCTTGAGTGAAGAGATAAATCGTGGTGTCCTTAGTCTGCTACGAGTATAGGACAGGTTGCATTATTTGCTATTTGTTGACACTATACTATATACTCGTCGTACGATGTCAGTGATAGTTTCATGATGGTGGAGTGTCTATTCACACACACACATGAGGTAATTTGTTCTCCATCTTATCAGCAAAGTCGATGGTCTACTTAATTTAAATTAATTATTAAATTCAATCTGCAATGAAATGTTTTCCTTACGTCAGATATTTTTGTGTCAAAGTTTGCTTCTATTTTTTTTTTTGTTGGTTATGTACCATTTTTTGCTTTAACTAGGTTTTTGCGGCAGACAAGCAAACTTCATAATCAAGAAATATTAAACAGATTATTTGCCATAATAAAGAACTACATAACGTTGCAATGGTAGGAAAATAAATGGATACACTGCTTGAACTTTAGTGTCGTTCATGTGAAAGTGGAGTACAGTATGTGGGCGCAAGTATAGGCGTTTGATCAAAGTGTAAAGTCTTTAGTTTGAAATGAATGCCTTATGATGCTTACTGACTGAAAGGTGATCACACGATGATATTGGAATCGAAATCGATTTCTCGTAATGGTATCTGCATAAATTGAATTGAATTCAACGTGTAAGAAACTTTGGGGGTCCTGATCCTGACTCCTGAGGCTGGGATTAGGTCTCTTTGAGTGAAATTTTCTCTGTAAAATGTGACGAATTTGTGTTTTTTCGGCAGACCCATTGCGCCCTTGAAACCACTTCTGTATAATATATTTTTTTCAAACCTTTATGTTGCGTTAATCTTACGCACGCAGCAATATTCTATATTGGCAAAGAAAATGTATATGTACCAGTTTCTTTATACCGCTTTATCGTAAATGCTTGCAGACTTTTATTTAGGTTAGAAAAAGTGACTTGGGACAGTTTTATGGAAAATTTATCTACCTTTGTATTGTTGAGATAACTCTTCAATAAAACAGAAATATTTTAAAATGTGAGAGGGGAACTAGAAAAGTTCGACAGTGAAAATTTTCATTAGAGCAAGAACACATATGCATGAATGCTGTCGATGATCACACAATAGGTTAGGTATTAACAGTTTCCTTAATAAATGTTGCCTCTTACTTCTGAACACGACTTAATGTCAGTTTTTGTTAACAAAGCCTTTCTATACAGGGTGGGTCATAAACTGACAAATTGTTAATCAAAAACATCTTGACAATTATTCCGAGTCTGTCTGCATACAAATTTTAATTCCATGTGCTTAACAAATGTCAAAGCAGAATTGAAATTCAACGCCACGTGTAAAATCTATGTCACTTTCTGATAGTGTCATACGTTATGGCCAACCCTGTACATGGATATTTTGCAGCAGAAAATCGAACGAGTTTTGCAGGGATGCTAAAGCTGGCATGGTTCTGTTTAGATGCTGCCGTAGGGGCTTTGAAATCGATGAAAAGATGGTGGGTTTTGACTTTTGATTTGAACTTCTTGAGTTTTTCCACGATCGCCAAAGTGTGAAAATTTGATCGACGGTGGACTTTCCTAGCATAAAACCGCATTGATAGGGGCCAATCAGGTTATTTATAAAGGGTTTAAGGCGTTCGAACAATATGACAGACAGGATCTTGTATGCGAAGTTAAGGAGACTGATACCTCTGTAGTTAGCGCAGTTGAAGGGAACTTCTTTCTTGTGGACCGAGCAAACGATGCTAAGATTCCATTCATCAGGCATGCATTCATCTGACCAAATTTTGGATATGAGTTGCTGCATGCTCTCTACCAGATCATCTCCAGCTGCTCTAAAAAGCTCGGCAGGTTGGCCATTAGGCCCTGCAGCTTTTTTGTTCTTTAGCTTGGATATTGCTAACCGTATCTCGCTTTGGTCAGGTGGACGGGAGTTTTGTCTGTCATTGTCTATATTGAATGGTACGTTCTGCCTACCAGCGGGATTCTGGTCTTCGTCGCCATTATAGAGTCTGCAGAAGTAATTTTTCTCAGCACCGACTGTGATTCTACTACAAGGTTTCCTTCATTATCACCCTTATCGTGAAATCCGCCGGGGGGAATCATTCACGGAAAAAAATGTTTTGGTATCGTGAAATCTCCGTGTGCGGGTAATGTGAATGAGTTTCACTGTATCGTTGAAAACGTTCAAATAGAATTTTTCCCGAACAAAATGACATTTCTTATCCGCATCAAAATCATTGCGGATTTCATAGGTTTTCTTGCTTGCTGAGAATTTTTGTTAAAAAAAATTTACATACAAAACAGCTGCTTGATTAGGGCGAACATTTGTAATAAATCATCAAACCAAGGATTTCGTGGTGGAGGTCGGGTGAAACCCAGCACATCAGTCGCGGCCTTGATGATGGTTTTCTGGCGTGTTGCCACTGGTCTTCTGCACTAACTGTTGCTGCGATAGGACGGATCGAGAGGCGATACGTAATCGGCGAAGATTCTGGCGGGCTCTTGCGATTGCAGTTTTTCAACGTCATACTTTCTCGCAGTATTTTTTTTTTTTGTTGAGGCGTGTTAGATATCCGCATTCTTACCTTAGCTGCAACAAGGTAGTGGTCCGAGCCAATATTGGCCCCTTGGAAAGTTCGGTCATTCAGAATACTGGAGGCGTGCCAATCTCAATTCGATCGATTTGGCTGACAGTTTGGTGATCCGTAAACAGCCATGTCCCCTTATGGATTTTGGAGAATTTTGCGATTAGGTGGTGGAAATTTAGAATTTTTCTACTTTTGGTTTTCACAATTTGTTTGCTATATCAGTCCAGCAGTTCTCGAGGTTTTGCGGGACTAACGCACATCAATTAATTTTTATTTATGATTTCAAAATGTTCCCTTAATTTTACAACTCATTGTAAACTATTAGTATCGATTTTATCTTCAAAGCGCGTGCTTCGAAACGGTTCATAAAATATTTTTTTAACTATTTAAACCAACTGTTCAGCAAAAGCTCAATTGCAAATGAATTTTTTTCTTTGCATATTATTGACAACCTTTCGATATTTGTTTGGTGAAACGTTATGGAAAAGAATTCAAAGAATCGAAAACACCAACGAAACATAGGGAAAACAATGGAATAGTTTTTATTTCGATTCGGACAACATACATACAAAACATAATAATTTTAAAAAATCATTTTATTCCGTCAGAAAAGTGCGACAAATTTGTTGAATTGTTACCTGTCAATGTTTATGAAATAGGCCGCAGGCTGTACTTATTTTGAATTCAACGTTCACATGTTCCGCCATAATGGCTTGTGTTAATTAGGAAGTTTTTATTTTTTTAGACGTTGATTTATAAATTATGTTTGACACATCTGGCTGACTTGAATTTGGCTTCAAAAGTGCAGAAAGATCTGCACATGTCTTATGTCACTCTTAGTAGCTACATAACTTCATTATCTCCGACAAGAGATGTGCCGATTGACATCTCTTGCTTTCTTTATGCTAGAAGACAGCCCATTATATGTCATATTATAATATTGTCAGTAATTCATCCACCCTCTCCCATAATCGGAGAGCTTCAGCTTCATCTCCCTGGTTTGGTGATGGAAAAAATGCTTTTGATTGTGTTTTTCTTAAACTTATCAGAAATAATATTGTCTTAGTTTGTCACTTAAGATAAAATTAATAAAAGTAATAGAAAATATCATATAATAACGGGTTTTTTCAATAGGGACGCTACAAAAGTAGAGCGACAGGGAGAGCAAACGACGCCGAATTTCTTGCCGCTCTTTTGACATTTCGCTTCAGTAAGGTTTGCCATTTCATAATGGAAAAATATACGAGCCAATAAGGAGTCGAAATTATTAAAATTTACTACCGAAATTCGGAGTCAGTGGCCTCAACGTTAAGAGCGCTACGTCCAATTTATGGTCGTCATAATCGTCCTAGCAGATCAACAATTCAGCGTCTATTGGAAAAATTTGAATCCACAGGCACAGTACAAAATGTTCCCGTTCCAGTGAGACAAAGAAGTGCCCGTAGTGTCGAGAATATTGCTGCCGCTGAGGCTTCAGTTGAAAAAAGCCCAAATGTGTCTCTTACACGTCGTTCTCAAGCGTTGGGCATCTCTGTGACGTCGTTGTGGCGAATTTTGCGAAAAGATCTTGGCCTACATCCTTACAAGATTAAATTGACGCAAGAACTGAAGCCGCTTGACCACCAGAAGCGTCGTATGTTCGTGAATTGGGCTGAGCAGCAACTTGAAAATGATTCGGATTTCCATCGAAAAACCATCTTCAGCGATGAGGCTCATTTCTGGCTGAATGGCTTCGTCAATAAACTAAATATGCGGTATTGGTCAGGCAGCAATCCACACGTACTACATAAGTCATCATTGCATCCCGAAAAAATTACGGTTTGGTGTGGTTTATGGGCCGGCGGCGTCATTGGGCCGTACTTCTTCCGTGATGATCAAGACCGGCACGTTACTGTGAATGGGATTCGCTACCGTCCAATGATAACCGAATATTTTTGGCCCCAATTGGATGATATGTACTTGGAGGACATGTGGTTCCAACAGGACGGCGCCACAAACCACACAGCCAATGTCACAATCAATTTATTGGAAACCAAGTTTGGAGAACGTGTTATCTCACGAAATGGTCCAGTCGCCGCCTCGGTCGTGCGATTTGACGCCGTTAGACTATTTCCTGTGGGGCTACGTCAAGTCTATGGTCTATGCCAACAAGCCAGCGACGATTGATGAACTTCGTACGAATATCGAACGTGAAATTGCAGCAGTATCGGCCGATTTATGCTTGAAAACCGTCGAAAATTGGGTTCAGCGTCTGGACTTCTGCAAGTGTGCCCGTGGTGGCCATGCAAAAGAAATCGAGTTCCATACATAATGGCATCGAACGTACTCTCACAGGAATAAAGAATTTCATTGATATCCAAAACCGTTTTTGTTTTATTTAAAAAAAACTTTTGTAGCGCTCTTATTGAAAAATTCAGTATTTTGAGGGTTTTTATATACACATATTTTGCTTCCATAACAAAGAAAATTGTATTTAAAACGCTCTCCGCCACTCTCCAATCGAATCCCCATTTGCATTTTAAATTCGCACTGTACTAATATACCAACAGCGGTATGTGCCATTACAAAACTTGACCGACGACATTTTGGGTGAAATTTAAAAAATAACTTTAGTTGCTTGCATCACATACTGTTATCCCCCTTTCATGATTACTGTCGATGCAGCAGCACTTAAAAGTTTTTTCAACCAGACTAGGCTAGTGGCGGTGGCGGCGCGCTGTAGCGGACGACCAAAACGAACAAACAAGCAAAAACAAAATCTAATTTTAGGCGCACACCAACGGGTGGGTGTTTCAAACCCAAAGTGGATGAGAATGAGCATGGCAAAGAAGAACCTTGTCAAAATCACCTCCTACTGGGTCGATGACGACCCAAAGAGAAACTAAGTTGCAATGAACAGCAGAACTTAAAAATGGATTGGGGCGAAACAATGCCGGTGAGCTTGTTGTTTTTTTTTTGGACTGTGTTTGTAGAAAATTATGGAAGCGGTTTATTATTTCTATTTTTCGTTACGTCACGTTCCGGCTTATTGTTGGTGAAGAATTTAGTTTTTCACATTTTATTTCCTTTATTTGCAATTTCATTCATTCATTCAGTATACCGACTGGACATTGTTGCATAAGATGATGCAAAGGCAAACTAAACAAAGGAAGACATGTAAAGAAGAAAAGAAGTTTATTTGCCAATAGCTGAGCAGGACACGGTGAGGAGGACTTGAGGCAACTCTTGCACCCGCAGGTGAATTCTATTCATGTGTGCGTCAAGTGGTTCAGCAGGGTGTGGAAGAGGAAGACATTCTATATGGACAGCACTACATAAAGATGTCCTTTAATGTAGAGTATGTATAGAACAATGACATTTGTGTTTCTAACAAATTCTCACGGGGATTATTTTTGTGCAAATAGATGACACAGTTGAAGTGGAGTCACGGTAATTGGAAAACAGTTGGAGAGTTGATGCATAGACGTAGTATCATAACGATTTTTTTGTGACATCTAATTACATCTACTACAGTTCGAATCGATGCATCTGCGAAAGAGTATAATACGTCACGATGAGACCAATTTTGATCCTACTTTATTTTATTTTGAGTTTAGAATAGGCGAATATAAAATCGTGGAGTACATAAAGAATTAATATAAAAACAGTTATCCTCGTCTTGATGGATGACAGCAGGATTTGCCAAATTAGTTAAGAAGGTCTCATAATTTTGTTTAGAACGAGTTTCCTCGTTTTTAGCATGGAACCAGAAACTACGCGTGTCCTTAAATATAATTCGTGTATCCGATTTTTACAACACGACACGGAATTGTGGCACTATTACCAATATCAATGTGGTAAAAAAAAATCAAACCACTGCATTTGTGACTAAACTTTAACTGGTCGTTATGCTTCCTCGATAACGACGTGGATGCCGCCGCTGATATGGTGTCAAATGTAATCACCTTAGGAATGAAATTCTTTATCCCCAACAGGATAAAGAGTATCAAACCAAAAGAAAACGCGTGGTATGACTTGAGCTGTAAAGAGGCTATTAGAGTAAAGGAGTTAAGTTTTCGGACTTATAAATCCAACCCTTCTGAGGAAAACCGAAGTAAGTTTAAACGAGCCAGAAATGACTGCAATGTCCTTATTAAGCGTGTTAAATTCTTACATGACCAAAAGCTGAGGCAAAAAATACTCCAATGTCCCAAAGGTAGTAAAAACTTTTGGTCATTTGTAAAAAATGTTAAGAATTCGGCCTCACCATCGATCCCCACTCTCATTTACAATGACACTCCAGCTGTCAGCTCTTTAGACAAAGCTAATCTGTTTGCTGCACACTTTGCAGCCAGCTCGTTGCTCCCAGATTGCGCTTTGTCCCCACCTGTGCTCGAGAGCGTCGAATTTACCATGGGACCAATCCATTTTCGCACTCGCACAGTCGCAAGAGTACTATATGATCTCAACATAAATAAATCCGCTGGCCCAGATTGTATCTCCCCCATCGTTCTGAAGAGGTGTTCTTCCACCCTGGCAAAACCACTGCGTAAGCTTTTTCATCTCTCCTATTCTTCTGGACTCTTCCCGAGAAGGTGGAAAACAGCATTTGTCCAGCCCGTCCCTAAAAAAGGCGAATCTTCTTCTCCCACCAATTACCGACCCATAGCACTTACGTCCATTCTTTCTAAGGTCATGGAAACGCTGATAAATCGTCAGCTTATGAAATATCTTGAATCGCGGAAACTCCTCAATGACCGGCAGTATAGTTTTCGTGGCAACAGATCCACTGGTGATTTGATGACTTATCTCACCGAGAAGTGGAACCAATCTCTCCATCACTTCGGTGAATCGAAGATTGTTGCGCTTGATATTTCAAAGGCATTTGACAGAGTTTGGCATCAAGCTCTTTTGTCGAAAATGCGTGCTTATGGGATCGATGCGTCTCTTATTCAATGGATTAGAAACTACCTTTCTGACCGTTCAATTCAATTGGATGGTTTCAAGTCTGAAACTCACCATATAAATGCTGGTGTTCCCCAGGGCTCTGTTCTGTCTCCGGCTCTCTTTCTCATATTTATAAATGATCTCTTGTCTGCAACTTCTAATCCAATCCATTCCTTCGCTGATGACAGCACTCTTAGCTTCTCATATTCTTTCCAGGACTCACGTCCCTGCTCTTCGGCCGTAGAACTGGAACGGCAACGTATGTTAAGCTCATTAAATTCCGACCTTGACAGCATTTTAAAATGGGGTTTAGCCAATAGAGTGGAATTTAATGCTTCAAAAACACAATGCTGTCAGCTGTCTCTTAAGCGAAACCCGAACCTACAGCCATTATCCATGAATGGCACTTGCATCACCGAAACCGAAAGACTTTCCATTCTCGGTATGTGTGTTCATGACAACCTTCGTTGGAATGACCATATACACGAAGTCGCCAAGAATGCAGCGAAATGTCTAGGTTTTCTCAAACGGTGCAAGAAATATTTTACCCCTTCTGATCTGGCTACAATATATAAGGCGTTCATTCGCCCCAAACTTGAGTACAATTCCCATATCTGGTCTGGTGCGCCGAAAACCATATTGCACTTACTGGATAGGATCCAAAATCGTGCGTTAAAACTTATCGGAGACTCGAATATCGCGAATTCTATTCATTCGCTTGAACATCGCAGAAACGTTACGTGTCTCTCGCTGTTTTATCGCTTTTTTAACAAACAGTGCTCAAACGAAATTGCCAGCTGCATTCCGCCCCTTCAGAAATTCAACCGCAATACTCGCCTTGCTAGGAATGCCCATCAGTTTACCATCCAGCCTATCTTCGGCCGTACTTTGAAATATAGAGATTCTTTCATAAGCCGTACAACACGAATGTGGAATGCCTTGCCCGGCTCTGTCTTTCCTCCTCAGTATAATTTACAGACATTTAAAACCAATGTGCATCGGAATCTCCTATCTTCTCTATCCCATTTTCCTTAACGCCCGCGCTGTGTAAATCACACTACACCATAAGAGTAGTCATAAACTCTTTAGCGCGTGTGAATTATAAAAAAAAAAAAAAAAAACCGTTTGTTATCGTTGTATGTAAATAATGAAGGAGATCATTTTTGTGGGGAATTGCATTATCTTTCATTTTCATAATATTAAATATTATTAATTGACATGCGCTCATCAAGCGTCTACCAGATTTCGGCGGAAACCTAATGCCAGGACAAGTCGTGGCATTATCTGTCCCATCGTATATGTGTGAAGTTAATCAGCCCTATCACAGAATCCAATTCACAAAATCCGAATGGAATCCACAGAAGCATTGCCTCATTAACCGCTCTCAATCTCATTTTCGAAATCAGCTTTTTTGTGATCTTTCAAATAATTAAATTGGTTTTCTTTTTTATTAACAAATTAAATATAAACTGTTTAAAAATGGATTCAATCGCCTTCTCAATAATTGCTGGTCGAACAGAGACCTCCAAGGCGAAAGCGAAATCTGAAAATTCAGAGAAAAATAGTTCGAGACGCTTGTGGTTGTGAGCCCTTTGACTTAGATGAGCCAACGTATAGTGTAGTGATTTCAATTCGTTTTACGTTTTAAAAGGAAAAATAAACTTACAAGTTTCAAAGAAATTTTCGGCTTTTAAATATGTATTAGAGAAGCTGGAACATGAGTTTGAACCGGTTCAATAACTTCGTTATATGCCTTATTATTTGTGTTTGCCCTATTACAGCAACAAATATTGTTAAGAACTAAAAAATATATTAAATCCTTCCTTTTTATATATGAACCTACGAAACACAGCACATATTGCTGTGCAAACATCGTTTTTTCCAACGTTCCCGACACATATTACTTAACTTGTCGTAGAAAAGAGGTAAATTTTTCGTTTCATTGGGATTCAGTGATACCTTCACGAAATCCAAAATTCGTAGCAGATTTTCCACTACGAATCTACTACTAATGAATTCCATGGTGCATTTTTTGGGACTCGTTGCGTCTTTTCGATTGAATTGAATTGAATAGATTTTTTGATCAACTGCAACAATGATGGCAGCAGAAACTACATTAAAGACTGGGGGGGGAGTACTGAGGAGTTCCGCATTACAAATCGTGCAGGAATCCAAATATCCCCAGGAAGATCGCAAGGAGCTCTGGAAACCATTTCCAAAGAATTTTCTTATTTGTAGTCGCCACAATAAAAAAGAATAAATTTTAACTCGACTTTCAAAAGAACAAAAAAATTATATTCCTTTGGACTCAGCATTCCCAACCAATTATCTACCGCAATCCTGTATTGAAAATTAAAGGCAGATATGAGATATGATATTTGTTAATCCTGAGGAGAAACAGATAACACAATTAAAAAAAAACTTGTTGATTAATTGGTTACCTACTTCGAATGCTTTGTTTAAACATTTTTAAGACATAATTCAAATCTTTTAGATCACAAATATTTTACTTATTTAATATACTTAGCTTACCACAAATTAACAAAAGAATATTTGGCGAGCACTTTCAATTTAGTATGTAGAAAATTGTGTTGACGATCTTTGAATGATGAGATTTAACAGCGAACTCTACAAGCTGTACAGCGACATCGACTTGGTCACAAAAGTACGTATCACTCGACTAAGGCGGCTAGGACATGAAGAGCAAATGGACGCCAGCGCTCCGGCCCGAAGAGTCTTCGATTCCAACCCGAAGGGACAACGCAGTAGAGGAAGACCTCGCCTTAGGTGGGGCGCACAAGTGGAAGGGAACCTTAACCAACTTAGAGTGAGCAACTGGAGGCGGTTAGACAAAGATCGGGCTAACTGGAGAGGCGTGTTGGTTGAAGCCCAGGTCCACCTCGGACTGTAGCGCCATCTATGTAAGTAAGTAACTTGTGTGATGAAAGCAGTTGTCACAAAACTCATTCAGGGATTCGGGTACCTACGTAAAAATCGTGGTAGGTGGAGTGGAAATCAATTTACCGATCACAATTGGCCTTCGCATGAAACCGTTTTTTATAAACTTTGACTACATATTGTATGTAATTTTTTTTTTTTAATATTTTTTTAATAAACTGATTAAAAAAAATTGATATAATTTTTTTAGATCAGAAAAAACTTGGGGTTAAGTTTCGCAGTAGAAGTTTGAACTAAAGTTCAACCGAATCTGATATCGTTCCTTCTCTTTTTTTTCAAAGAACAAGAAAAACAACTTTAAATATTTGTTTTTTTGACAATCGGCAGCTTTAAAATTGAAATGTCACTATATCAAGTGATCTGAGGGTTAAATGGCAAAATTCATTCATTTTCATTCATTCATTTTCAATGGTCCGCTTGTCCATTACACTCAAAAAATGATTAGTATAAAAATACAAATGAAATCTTTGTAGAAATACGAACAGCGAGTATTTGTGGAATATACAAATGTTTGGTACATAATAATAATATTGGCCGTTTTATGAAATTTATTAGATTCGTAGAATTTGTACATTTTACGAACTCACGTTTGTAAAATTATTCAAACCCAGAATGGCGCCGCACTTAGTGAAAGTACAAACATGGTTCGTAGAACATACAAATGCTTGGTATATAGTACGAATGCTGCTCTTACATTAACAAACATTCGGAAAATGTACAAAGGTTTCGTACATTGTACGAACACCGTTTGTCACACACAAAGTACCGACAAAACGGTTAAGACGAGAAGTACAAAAACATATATAAAATATTCGTAGATATACGAATCTACAGCTGTTCGTAAAATGTACAAAGGCTTCGTACATAGTACAAACGTTGTTCGTACATTTGCAAATTGGCGGCAGAATGGTTAAGATTATTTGTACAAAAAATACTTGTAAAATATTCGTAGAAATACGAATCTACAGTCATTTGTAAAATGTACAAAGGCTTCGTACATTGTACGAACACCTTTTGTCACACACAAAGTACCGACAAAACGGTTAAGACGATAAGTACAAAAACATATATAAAATATTCGTAGATATACGAATCTAAAGCTGTTCGTAAAATGTACAAAGGCTTCGTACATAGTACAAACGTTGTTCGTACATTTGCAAATTGGCGGCAGAATGGTTAAGATTATTTGTACAAAAAATACTTGTAAAATATTCGTAGAAATACGAATCTACAGTCATTTGTAAAATGTACAAAGGCTTCGTACATTGTACGAACACCTTTTGTCACACACAAAGTACCGACAAAACGGTTAAGACGATAAGTACAAAAACATATATAAAATATTCGTAGATATACGAATCTACAGCTGTTAGTAAAATGTACAAAGGCTTCGTACATAGTACAAACGTTGTTCGTACATTTGCAAATTGGCGGCAGAATGGTTAAGATTATTTGTACAAAAAATACTTGTAAAATATTCGTAGAAATACGAATCTACAGTCATTTGTAAAATGTACAAAGGCTTCGTACATTGTACGAACACCTTTTGTCACACACAAAGTACCGACAAAACGGTTAAGACGATAAGTACAAAAACATATATAAAATATTCGTAGATATACGAATCTAAAGCTGTTCGTAAAATGTACAAAGGCTTCGTACATAGTACAAACGTTGTTCGTACATTTGCAAATTGGCGGCAGAATGGTTAAGATTATTTGTACAAAAAATACTTGTAAAATATTCGTAGAAATACGAATCTACAGTCATTTGTAAAATGTACAAAGGCTTCGTACATTGTACGAACACCTTTTGTCACACACAAAGTACCGACAAAACGGTTAAGACGATAAGTACAAAAACATATATAAAATATTCGTAGATATACGAATCTAAAGCTGTTCGTAAAATGTACAAAGGCTTCGTACATAGTACAAACGTTGTTCGTACATTTGCAAATTGGCGGCAGAATGGTTAAGATTATTTGTACAAAAAATACTTGTAAAATATTCGTAGAAATACGAATCTACAGTCATTTGTAAAATGTACAAAGGCTTCGTACATTGTACGAACACCTTTTGTCACACACAAAGTACCGACAAAACGGTTAAGACGATAAGTACAAAAACATATACAAAATATTCGTAGATATACGAATCTACAGCTGTTCGTAAAATGTACAAAGCATTCGTACATAGTACGAACGTTGTT
Organism: Cheilosia soror; assembly: GCA_949372485.1. NCBI lineage: Eukaryota > Metazoa > Arthropoda > Insecta > Diptera > Syrphidae > Cheilosia > Cheilosia soror. The sequence continues at coordinate 122,582,488 of OX443561.1, forward strand.
CGTGCTTTCGCCATTTCGCGTCGACATGTTTAAGATAAGACAGTTAGTATAAAAATACTAATGAATTTTTTTTAAAAAAATACGAAACTACAGACATTCGTTGAATATACAAAGACTTGGACATTGTACGAATGCCGTTCGTCATACACAAAGTAGGTATGAAATAACAGTTACCACCTATCCGGGTTTTCGTTATTCGTTTTCATCAAGAATTGAAAAAAGGCAATTCGAAATGAAATTAGATTAAAAGTTTCAATTTTATTCCAGCTTTTTGGTAGTGATTTTGATTCGTAACTTCCTGCTTCTGTTTTTTATATATTGCTTATTTTATGTTATGTTGTGTCATATCAAAATATTTCATTTTTTGTTTCAAAGGTTCGAAAACACAGAATGAGAAAATGATTGGTGTTGTATGTCCACCAGAACTGAATAATGCGACTTAATAATTTTAAAAATATTAAATATTTTGCTAAAAACGAAACGAAACGAAACGGCTTTCCCTTCACCCGGTAGTGGAACGACATTTGTTTCTAAACATCTATAAACATTAAATTCTAAATTCTATAAACACAATATTATATTAAAAAAAGTTAAGACTAGTAAAAGTGTTATCATCGTCCAGTACGATGCGCTATGATACCCTCCCTTGCATAAAAGTCATGCAAAATGTTTGTCATGGCAGTTAGGATGTACTGTACATGTACACGCATGTGACTAATATTGGTTTTCAGAACTACTTGACCGACATAGACAATTTTCTATACCAACCTGACGACGGTAAAAAGAAGACATCTCACAAAATTTCATTCGCCTATGTCGGTTCGTTTGGACGCTATCGTGATTTCAACAGACATACAGACAGACAGACGGACATGGCTAAATCGACTCAGAATGTGATCCTGATTCAGAATATATATACTTTATAGGGTCTCCGGTGACTCCTTCTTGGAGTCCAATATTTTGAAAATCCGTAAATGCCAAGTTTCAATTTCCTGAGTACATACGTACGTACACAAAGTTTGAAATCAATCGAACGTAATTTATAAGACAAGCTTTTTGTTTGTGTAATATGCAATATATTTAGTCGCCAATAGCTCTGGTCCCATCAAGCTAAATTTTCAAAATTCGAGAAATTGAATTTCTTTATCTCTTCACTCTTAGCCGCAACCCCAAAATTCCAGCTTTCAGCTCCCAGCGTCAGTCAGTCAGGACAAACTGTTTTGTGCATGCCAAATCCTTTTAAGTGGAGTATCTGACTAAAATCAATTTTGATTTTTAAATCTTTTTTTAACTTACATACATGAAAAAGCGGGTTATTAAGGCCATATGTTAATAGCGCTAAATAATTATTCTCGGCTAATTTTCTGATATTTATGAAATGGTTGAAAAGAGATGTTCACCAAATTCCAATATTAAAACAGAGATTTATAAAATTTCACGATATTATTAACTGAAATTCTGTGTCTTTTTCCTCTTTAACATTTTAGCAAAAGAAAACATACAAAAATTAGCCTATAAAATAATTGTATTACCTTGCTCTCGGAGCCGGTTACTTTTTTGACAGCTGAACATTCGTTTTCCGTCACGATAGTGTCAAAAGTCATCCAGGGATAATCATTTAGCGCAATTGATACACGGCTTCAAAACATGAAAAACCTACCCCAATAATAATGTATCTTTTTGTAATAAATAGTGCGTGCATTTTTTTCCTAGTTTTTTACTCTTTTTTAGATGCTATTTTGTCCGGGAAAGTCCGGGATTTTCATGCGACAACTACTTTCTTAAACATTTTTCTGGCAACCCTATATGAAATACAAACAAAACCTTTATAGTACATAGTAATAAAAAACTACAGCCATTGGTAAAATGTACAAAAGCTTCGTATATATTACTAACGCTGTTTGTATTTTTGAAAATTGGCGGAAAATTGGTTAAAACAGTTTTAGTATGAAATACAAATGAAACCTTTGTAGAAATAAGGAACTACAGCCATTCGTAAAATGTACAAAGCATTTGTATATAGTACGAACGATATTCCTACTTTTGCAATATGGCGACAGCATGGTTAGGACAGTAAGTATAAAAATACAAATTAATTCTTTGTAAAAATAGGAAAATACTGCTATTCGTACAATGTACAAAGCATTCGTAAATAGTACTAACACTGTTCGTACTTTCGCCGTACGGCGGCGACATAGTTAAGATGATTAATACAAAAGCCCTCGAAGAAATAAAATACATATAGGTATGTATTACAAATACATATTATATTAAATATATCTCAGCAAAAGGCGGCATAAGTAAGTATTTGATTTGATTGAAGAATTTGCGGCATCAGTTTGATTGAATATTTCAACAGAGATCGACGTGTATCTACGCAGTAAAAAGATTTTTTAAAAGTTTTAAATTGTGAAATTGTGAAATTAATAAATAATAGATGTATGTATGTAAACTTAAGTTCTTTTTGTTTATTATTGTGTTTGCAGTGCATCGATGCATTTTTGTGACTATGTATTTGAGCAATTTGTTTTTTGTCTTGACTAGCGTGATTTTTTTTTTGCACTGCTTACATAACGTATAGACAATTTTCAATGCCTTTGTATATAATTGTGACTGTACCATTCGGTAAGTTTTTCTGCTATATGTATATATTTTAGTAGATACGTAGTATTGTTTTTTGCTCCAATTTTCAAAAGTACAAATAGCGTTATAGTATTAAGTACGAAGCCTTTGCATATTCTACGAATGGCTGTATTTTCGTATTTTTACAAAGAATTCATTTGTATTTTTATACTTACTGCTTTAACCATGCTGTCGCCATATTACAAAAGTAGGAAAAGCGTATGTACTATGTACGAATACTTTGTACATTCTACGAATGGATGTAGTTCCTTATTTCTACAAAGGTTTCGTTTGTATTTTATACTAACAGTGTTTTAACTAATTTTCAGGCAATTTTTAAAAGTACAAATAGCGTTAGTAATATGTACGATCCCTTTGTATATTCTACGAATGGCTGTATTTTCGTATTTTTACAAAGAATTCATTTGTATTTTTATACTTACTGCTTTAACCATGCTGTCGCCATATTACAAAAGTAGGAAAAGCGTATGTACTATGTACGAATACTTTGTACATTCTACGAATGGATGTAGTTCCTTATTTCTACAAAGGTTTCGTTTGTATTTTATACTAACAGTGTTTTAACTAATTTTCAGGCAATTTTTAAAAGTACAAATAGCGTTAGTAATATGTACGATCCCTTTGTATATTCTACGAATGGCTGTATTTTCGTATTTGTACAAAGAATTCATTTGTATTTTTATACTTACTGTTTTAACCATGCTGTCGCCATATTATAAAAGTAGGAATGGTGTTTGTACTATGTACGAAGTCAACGGAGGCCCCATAAAGTATATATATTCTGAATCAGGATAAAATTCCGAATCGATATAGTCATGTCCGTCTGTCTATCTGCCCAAATGAATCGACCCACACAATACCATTATAAGACCCATGTACATATAAATTCATTTTTCACCACTTGTTTGCGGTGGAGGGTATCAAAGCGACGGCCGATAACAACACTTCTATTTGTTTTTCTAATCATCTTAACTATTCGATTTTCTAGTTTTGTGCGTTCAGTTCATCTTTGGTCTGTGTGCGTTAAATTTATTCTGCTTGCTGTAATTCACTTCGGTGATTCGGTGCTCATAATTTGGCGCCGGCTCCAGAGGACTAAAAATGTTTTGCGCTAATGGCATAGATCCGCTGCCGATAAATATTACCTCAATGGATGCTGGTTAGCTAAGGTCAGTTATCTGACTGGTGAGATACGAAGGCCTTTGGTATGAATCTATTTGCAACGCATAAAACAAATCGAAGGACTGCAAAAAGCCCTATTGAGTCGCTAAGTCTACAGTCTACTTACTGGATTTGATTAAGATTATAATGAAAGCACAAGCCAAATGGCGGCAAAATGTTTTTTCTTTGTTCTACTTTTTATACAAATTTCAACAGTTTCTTTCTTTTTTGTGCATTTGACGTGCATCCTTTTCTGATTGCAGTACGTACTTATATCATTATATCACTTCAAGACAAGCAAATTTCTAGTAAGTTTCTTTTGCTTTTATTATAATCTAATATTTTATTTTATTATATTATTATGTCAACGATATTTAAATTAAAGGTTTTAATATTTTTCCGCCAATAATTAAAATTATTTATTTCTTTTGAAATTGCATTCGGTTTTACTGGGGTTTTATGCGGTCAGTTCATCTTTTGGTTTGTGTGCGTTAAATTTATTCTGCTTGCTGTAATTCATTTCGGTGATTCGGTGCTCATAATTTGGCGCCGGCTCCAGAGGACTAAAAATGTTTTGCGCTAATGGCATAGATCCGCTGCCGATAAATATTACCTCAATGGATGCTGGTTAGCTAAGGTCAGTTATCTGACTGGTGAGATACGAAGGCCTTTGGTATGAATCTATTTGCAACGCATAAAACAAATCGAAGGACTGCAAAAAGCCCTATTGAGTCGCTAAGTCTACAGTCTACTTACTGGATTTGATTAAGATTATAATGAAAGCACGAGCCAAATGGCGGCAAAATATTTTTTCTTTGTTCTACTTTTTTATGCGAATTTCAACAGTTTCTCTCTTATTTGTGCATTTGACGTGCTTTTTCTTTCTAGAACTTGTGCTCAGTTATAACCCAGGCCAAACATTTTTAAAGTCGCCCACACAATTTTTGACAATTTTTGTGGATTGTCACAAGCCAAACAAAAGACTGAGTGGAAATGTTTAAATGAAAATGAAGAGTAGGTACCTAAAATAAAAATGGTTGTTCATGGCGGCCATGTGTTATTTATTGTACAAATGTATTTGTTCTATGTACCAATGAAAATTCATTAATACTACGAATACCTACGTTGCAATTTACAAACGCATGCGAAATACCTTCAAATTTTCATTGGTGTATAGAACAAATTCATTTGTACTATAAATTAAAGGATTCGTAAATATATCACTAACGCATTTTTATATTTTACAAACGCATTCGTAATATTTACAAATTTTCATTGGTGTATAGAACAAATTCATTTGTACTATAAATTAAAGGATTCGTAAATATATCATGAACGCATTTTTATATTTTACAAACGCATTCGTAATATTTACAAATTTTCATTGGTGTATAGAACAAATTCATTTGTACTATAAATTAAAGTATTCGTAAATATATCACTAACGCATTTTTATATTTTACAAACGCATTCGTAATATTTACAAATTTTCATTGGTGTATAGAACAAATTCATTTGTACTATAAATTAAAGGATTCGTAAATATATCATGAACGCATTTTTATATTTTACAAACGCATTCGTAATATTTACAAATTTTCATTGGTGTATAGAACAAATTCATTTGTACTATAAATTAAAGGATTCGTAAATATATCATGAACGCATTTTTATATTTTACAAACGCATTCGTAATATTTACAAATTTTCATTGGTGTATAGAACAAATTCATTTGTACTATAAATTAAAGTATTCGTAAATATATGACGAACGCATTTTTATATTTTACAAACGCATTCGTAATATTTACAAATGTTCATTGGTGTATAGAACAAATACATATGTACTATAAACAATAGAATTCGTAAATATATCACGAACGTATTTGTACATTTTGCAAATCCACTTAGTCGTATTTAGCAATGCACCTTAGTAAAATAAACGAATGTATTTGTAAAATATAATGTTTGTTCATTCGTAAATTGTACAAACTGTCACAAGTAATATTTACAAAGGCGTTCGTCGGCTGAAAAGAACAAACGATTTCGTAAAAAGTAATAACTATTTCGTACATATTACGAAAATTTTTTTTGGGTGTAAGTGGGTCGCGGGTGTAGGTTGCTCAAGTGGACCCTCCATAGCTCTCGATCCTCCGCCATCGACTCTAAATCATCAAGGGTAATCCCCATACGGGTATAGGAGAGATTATGGACTTGATCTAACCATCTCATCCTTGGTCTACCTAGAGGACGCCTACCCGATGGTACGGATTCCATAGCACGTCGTGAAATCCTGGTCGGGGACATGCGTTTAACATGACCAAACCACCGAAGCATGGATCGCTCCGTCCGGAGAAGTAGCTGCTCGACATTGAGTTCCTCACGTATTCTGGTATTTCTGATGCGATCTCTACGGGTCACACCAGCAATACTACGGAGAAATCTCATTTCGGCAGCTTGTATCCGCGATCTTATTCTTTCGGTCATTACCCAAACCTCATGACCCATAGGTGAGAGTTGGAACAAACACCGAATTAAAGACTGACAACTTAGCTTTGACACCAAGTTCAGTCCTCCTAATAACAGAATGACCAAGCTGTCTCAAAATTGACCCAGCCTGACCAATCCTACAGGAAAACTCGGCATTGCTCCTTCCATCACTCGTGAATAAGACCCCGAGATACTTAAACTTCTCCACCTGTTTCAATGGGACTCCACTAACATGCAGAGTGCATTGAACAGGCGTTCTGGAGACGACCATCACTTCAGATTTGTTCACGTTTACCTTCATCTCAGCTTCAACACAAACGGTTACAAACCGATCGAGTGCGCGCTGAAGTTCAGTCTGAGAGGATTCAAGGATGACCAAGTCATCAGCGAAGAGCAATGACATAAATGGCAAAATACTTTTGTTTAACTTCAACTACAGAATAAACTCTGTTCAAGGTTTAAACAAAACTGTGAAACCGAATAACTTGTTGAACTTAAGTTTAAACTAAAAGTATTGTTTAAATTTAAAGTGTAGTTATAGTTTAAGATAAGGCGCACATCAAAACGGAGGGGCGGCGACGTCACATTTTTCAGGTGCCACTTGTCTGAAACAAGTTGAATTTTTGAGTGGCAAGCGGGTGGTGAGGACGTTTAATTGTAGAGGATACAAACTCATACAAGGGATTTGTGGGGGCATATCATATTGTAGAGGCTGGTGAGGATGTGGATTTTGTCATTACAGCTGCGTATTTTATTTACCCGGAAACTACATAAAAACATGCGAGACGACAAAAATTTAAAATAGGACTACATTTTTAGAACTGATGAATACAGTAAAACCTCGTTAATTCGGAATGGTTGAGGGGAAGGTATGTCCGAATAAACGAATTTTCCGAATTAATGAGAGATTTTTTTTATGCACACAAACGCGTTCCTATTGATGAAAAAATGCAAGAACATTAAACCAACAATTATTTTAATGACACAAAAGATTGGAAACAATACATAAAATTTATTATAGTTAATTTTTGTAGCTATGTTAATACTACCGGTGTTTTCTTTAGCAACATCTAAATGTGGATTACCGGGATTTCCCCAATATAATTTTTTTATGGTTTTTCCCGACTTCTAAATAAATGGGGACTCCCCCAATAGACATTTGGATGATTTGTTCCGACTTCTACATATTTGAGATCTATTTGCTATGTGCAATCATTGCGTTATTTAATTTTTTCTAGTTTAATTTAATTTTTACATAAAAAAATTTAAAACCAACTCTCATTTATTCGGAAAAAACTATTTAATTCCGAAAAGATTTTTTTCCGAATAAACGAGTTTTCAGAATTAAAGAATTCCGAATTAAAGGGCTTTTACTGTACGTTGTTTGCCACTTATTTGTTTTTGAGTGTTCAAGGAGTTTTTGTTCCCTTAAGATGCTAATGCACAGCACGAGTGGAAGGGTTAATAGGGAGAAGAACTGTTAATTGGGTGCCAATCGAACGCTTTCAGAAGAGTTCGGATGCGGATTGCTTCCGGAAGGTTCTGGACGACCAATCGAAAGATAAGAAATGCTATCAAATGAAACATAACAAAAGGGTTGACTGCAAAATGAGGTGTTTTTTTTTACATTTAAGATCAGTGAAGTCTGTCAAAAAAAAAAAAAAATACCTTCCTTAAAGTTTATTTCCATTGTCCTTCCTCAGGCGAACGTCTGACAAACATCCGATAGCAGGACTGTCATGAAAAAGATTCAGCCGGTCGGATTTTTTAGCATAAAATTGTAGGTCCCTACCATTCATCGAGTCCTATTATGAGACTGTCACGCAAACTTTTAAAGGCTTTAAAAAAAAAAACCACTCCAATAATTGTGTTGTGTATACTGAGACCAGAATTCATGGACAACCTTCCTCATTTATAAGTTCGTTACGTGGTCCTTGGATTTTTAATACAAAAATATAATTTTTGAAGTTCTGCAAACAAATACCGAACGAAAAAAAAAATTTTACTTCGAATACCTTCGGTAAACTGAGAGTCAAAAAACTCTGCCTAGCAGAAACTACCACACACAAGACAAAATCGTTTAACTTCTCATGCTTTCCATAAGTAACTTAAAAACTTGCAAGTAACCATGACGCAAATTTTGTTGATACAACAGAGGTATCAATTACTCAAGTTCATAAGTTGGGCTTTTCCTTCCTCGTCGTCCTAATTTAATTTTTCTACTACCCAAAGACGAATAATGTTCCTCCAATATCGTGCGCGAAATTAATGACACGGCCATACCCATAATAAACAAATTTCAGAACATCGACAAAAGTGTGCGAAAAATTCAACTTGCTGGTAAATTTCATTTTGTACTCACAATCAAGAAAAGGTTGCATAAATTAAGTAGGCTTAACTGAGATGCGCTATTTGTTATAACCAAACACATGCATTAGCTACCTGTTACAAAAGGACGATTTATTTATTGTCGATAGGATAATTTATATGGCAATGTGTCTACTATTTATGGCCTAAACGTTGTAAGAAACCATAAATGATAATGATGGTGACTGAGGTAAATAATTTCTCCAGCACTTTGGCACGCCATATCGCTGGCAATTTACTTGGTGATGTTTTAATGGGCTAAAAAAGTTAATAAAATGTACGTCATGTAGGGAGGCGTTTTGAGTGTTGCTAGTTTTTTTTTTACTATCGTTAGCGTGTATAAAATGATTGGTCAAGTTTTTAGACCTGATAAAAAATAATTAAGAAAAAAAATAATAATCAAAAGGTATGCTTTGGATGAACATTAATTGACGTTTGTATTATTAAGTTTGCTATATCGTAGAGTGTAATTAAAAGTAAGTATGTAAAAGCAAATATTGAAAGGAAAATTTGTATACTCTCATGTAGGTACGTATTCAGAAAAATCACGTGTCTTGTATTTTTTGAAACATTTCTCTGTGAATCGAAAAATGAGCGATTGCTTTGAGATGATTGATAACAAGAAGAGCAAAAAGACTGTCAGGTTCCACTCACCAAACTTCTTTTTGCTATGCTCGAATTTTTTGCTTATTTATACTAAAACAAATAGATTTTTAGAAATAAATGAGACGTGTCTAAAGCTGCGATTACACGGCCATTGTTTTGAGTCATTTAACTAACGCTCTGCCGTAAAAATCGCGTCACATAGCAGTCATTTAAATGGCGTTCAGCGTCATTTAAATGAATGGCGGAAAAAAATGGCCGTGTGATCGCTCTTCAATGACGCCTAGGACAAATGACTAAACTTTTTGGCTGCTGCGCCATTTAAATGTCAGCCTCCAAAAAATGGCAAGGCTCGAAATTCATGCTATGCCATTTTTCTACGCAAATGGCAAATGACAAAGCATTTAATACGATATCTGTGCTGATATCATTTGGATTTTTGACTCGTGGCGAAACGTGTAGATTAGATTAGATTAGCATTAGATATTAAGTCGGGAGAGCCTTTATTGGGCTCTGGCACTGCGGCCTCTCTAAAGGGCCATATTGTGCCTTCCCTGGTAGGTTCCTAGAGCAATCTTTTTACTCCGGAGACAGTCAGGAAGAAAAGTATGTATCTTCTCTGGGGGTATTCCAGCAAGATTTGCTGAGTTAACGAGTTCTTCGCCAAGGACATCCTTTCTAAGGCAAAAGAGAGCCGGGTATTCCGTGAGAATGTGAAGAGAGGTTTCGTCGCTCACCAGACATAGTCTACATGTGGGGAATATGGACGAGTATTTGCCTAGGCTGACTGAAAAGTTCGTTTGAGGCGATTCTCCATAAATGCCAGATCCAGTCCCTGTATCCATCTTGGACCCGTCTGTATACCAGACTCTTACCTTGGAGGGATGATGATAGAGAGGTTTTTTGGAAGCCATATTGTATTATTATATTAGAGAAAGGTGACCTCCGGTGGTAGAAATGGGGGGTCGATGATTTACGAATGGAATAGAAGATGGATACTCAGTCTTACTTCCATTTGAATGTAATCCAATCTTCTAGCGACGGCTCAACCACTTGTTTTGCCAAATACTCCGCTTTCGTCGCGTTGGCTCGTAATCAAGATCGTATTCTTCCAGCACACACGCTGCTGAATACGCCGTCTCCGCAATTTCCACCATCATCCCAAAAGTTATTTTTGACATTTTTTATTTATGATAATAATTTTTTTTCCTATTAATATAATTTAATTAAAAAATTCGCACGTATGCGTCGTGGGCCGTGGCCGAAAGAAAAACTCTAAATGACAGTAGCTATATTTTTCTCATAGGTCATTGCCGTCTGATCACAAAACAGATAACTGACGCGAAATCGAAATAATAGGAAAGGTGCCATTTGCCATTTTGATGAGGCAAGTCAGTACCGTGTGATCGCCATTTTTCGCTCGTCATTTAAATGGCATCCCAACGAAAAATTCTAAATGACTCGCAGTGTCCGTCATTTGATTTTGGGACAAAACTGACGATGATAGCCATTTCGTGTGATCGCCATTTTTTCAATGACGAATCGTAGCTTCAATGTCGCTCTAATGCGACAGTTTTTCCTGACGTCACAGCGCCAGTTAAATGACTCGAAAAAATGGCCGTGTAATCGTAGCCACACTGTTTGTCCTGCCTTAGCGTGGTATCCGACGAAGTATTCTTCTGAACAGCTTTCCGGAATATTGTCTCACATTTGTGTAAGCGCATCGACGTTTTGCATTGCGATGCGATCAAGTGCGTTTTTGAGTGACATTTTTGATAGCTTCATACGAATTTTGGTTCGATAGAAATTGGTTGCGGAATTTGTTTACGATTTGTAGTGAAGTATTGATAAATGAAAGCAAAAAATAAAAAAGCTTTCCGCAAAGCATTGTCTGTATTTGTTGCTAAAATTTGGGTTTCCAGGGCAAAAGCAAATGAAAGAACAAACATCAAATAGGAAAACCCCGATGTAGCACGAAACAACATCATCAAATCAATGCTTTGCGTCTTCGTATTTTATAACTATTCTTTTTCAAAGACGGATACGGATACCTCAAAGGTAATTTGAGCCTCTGACGGAATATGCGTGGTGGAGAATTCTCTGTTTCGACGGATACCTAGCCAGGGCCGTATATACACGGCATACATATACAATATACACATAGTATGTACTCACTTAATTACTTAACAGATTCCCGGCCCGTAAAGAGACACTGACTGCAATACTGTCCTACTGTCAATCATTCAATCCTTTGCAATCAGGGGCACACCGGCCGCTTCAATTTATTCAGACCAAGTGCTCTGGCATCCGTGAAAACGTTGTCTTTGAAACGGAGGTTCAGCCTTCTTTGTCGTAGATCATCTTCCTCTGCGATGGGAGCATTATTTTCCATTGAAGTTTTCGATTTTTTGGCCTACATCCACAAATCTGTACAGCTCAGTTGTATCCTATTCTCTAATCGCTCTGCTATGGACACAGGACCAAAAGTCCGTCGAAAAAAAACTTTCTTTCAAGGTATCCCATTATTAACTAACCGCTGCTAACCTTACATTCACACATTATGTTAAATTCAATCTTATACGTGATAAGCAGAGAGATAGTTCTTACAAGACATAGGGTCACCTTTTCACAATTTTGAAAATGGGATATTTAGAGCTGCTTATGTGCAGTGCATACCTACTCCATAATTTTGACCATGCCAATAATGCAATTTCAACAGCTCCGCTGGCAAACCATCAAAGCCGGCAGTTATGCAGTTTAAAAGCCTCCAGGTGTTGTTTTGGAATATTCGAGCTCCTTGCGGCGGCCGCCAGGAAACTGCCCCATGACTGCCGAAGTGCCCATACAGCTATAAATCAAGCCTTTCGGAATGTGTGCAGATTGAGGATGTTGGATCCGTGCCTCGCATTGATTAGCACATGGTCGCTTTGATCGTGTGGAGAGTCATGTTGTAAAATCTTAGCCTTACAATTGATTATTTTTTCATCTATTTCAAAGCCGCGTACGACAGCATCTATAGAGACGAGCTATACAGAGCCATGTCTATCTTTGGCATCCCTGCAAAACTCGTTCGATTGTGTAGGATGACGATGGAGAAAGCTCGCTGCTGCATCAAGGTCTTTAACGACCTCACCGAAACCTTTGATGTCAAAAGAGGATTTAGACAAGGTGACGCGCTGTTGTGCGACTTTTTCAACATCATACTTGAAAGAATCGTCCGGAACTCGCAGGCTAACACGCAAGGCACGATCTTTCAAAAGTCCGTCCAATTGCATACGCCGATGATATTGACATAATTGGTAGAACACAGCGGGCTGTCACTGGTACGTTTGGGCTAAAATGGGTCTAGCGGTCAACGAGGGCAAAACCAAGTATATGCTGTCAACAAGAAGGGACACCCAACATCGTAGAATCGGACAAAACATCACGATCGGCAGCTATAACTTTGAGGTAGTGAGTGACTTTATCTACCTCGGTTCTGCTATAAATTCTAACAACAACATCTCCGAAGAAATTAAACGAAGAATAACTCTTGCCAACCGCTGTTTCTTTGGGCTAAGAAGGCAATTGAGTAGCATAGCCCTATCCCGAACAACTAAGGAGATTCTGTATACGACCTTGATCATCACAGTCCTGCTTTATGGCGCTAAAGCTTGGGCTCTATCTAAAGCGGATGAAGATATCCTCGGCCGCTTCGAGAGAAAGATTCTTCGTAAAATTTTCGGTCCCGTTTGCATTGACGGGCATTGGAGAAGGAGATTCAACCACGAACTATACGAGCTGTACAGCGACATCGACCTGGTCAAAAAACTGGGAGTAAGTCGTTTAAGATGGCTAGGACATGTAGAGCGGATGAAAACAAATGCTCCGGCTCGTAGAGTCTTCGAGTCTAACACGGAGGGACAACGCAGTAGAGGAAGACCTCGCCTTAAGTGGCGCGCGCAAGTCGAAGGCGACCTCAATCGACTAGGAGTGCGCAACTGGAGGCAGTTAGTTAAGGATCGGGCTAACTGGAGAGGCTTGTTAGCTGAGGCCTCGGTTCACCCCGAACTGTAGAGCCGCCTAAGTAAAGTAAAGTACAATTGATTATTCATCAGTAGCCGTTATCAGTTGTCGTTTCACGAAACTTACCATCTAGCCCGCCGAAGCGTAACTTTGATATCGTACTTCGGACAGGCGCCGTAGTTTCGTCTAGAAGGTACTAAAATTCTGCCCAGTTTCTTCGGTGTGGGCATGTCCGTATATAGGGTTTAGGCAGATGAGAGTTAAGAAAAAGATCAGTTAATGTTACTTATCTCATCACCTAGCGTTGAACATTTCTGATTGGATTTCATCCTTTCTTTATCTAATAGGAGTGCGCCAACGATGGATCTGTCATCCTCAATGTACTGTTTTGGATGAAAACACCTCGAGAAGTTCTCACTCCATTAACGAATGATTTCCGTCTTATCTCTATCTATGGATTTGACTCATTCAGTGATCACTTCATCGTCTATACTCTACAATATCGAAGGCAGCACTCTATCTAGTTTTATTTATGGAAACAACACGTTGACATTATTTTTGGAGATGAGCTATTTGTTCAATCAGATCTTGATCCAACCTAAAAACGAAGCTCAATACTAAAAAAAAATAATAAATGGACATCATAGGCCTAGCTTAGGCCTAGATTCTCACAACTATTCGTTTGTGTGAGCTTTTACTTGTGGGACGAATGGAGGAGACCTACAATTTTATGCCGAGTCCGAACGGCAATTGAGAAGCTTTTTCAAGACAGTTGTACTCTCGGATGTTTGTACAACTCGAGAGCTGGTGCAGTGCAAAAAACCTTAAGATGTAAGTTTGTGTTTTTACGAGGATCTAACCTGGTAGTCCAGCACATTAACCTCTAGCCCACTGCGCCCACAAGCTCAATATTAATCCTAAACGCAAACTTCGAACTATCCATCTTTATGTGCTTGTAAGGTGGTAGAGCGAGAGAAACAGACAGAGAGAGAGAAGAAAAAACGGAATTGGTCAAAGTTCCATTGCATACTTGAAGGGGAAACTTCGTCAACAACTCAAACATTACATTAAGTGACAATAAAGATAAGAGTAGGAATCCGCAAGGATTCCAAAATGACTTCAAATATGTATTTGAAGACCATAACACAGCATGACAGCAGGTCCACATTGTACCTACATTATTCACTACGAATGGCAATACACAAAACATTAACACAGTTATAGCCGTGTACCAGAAAGTCTTTAACCACTCAACTTATCTTATCTACCTCATTGTAAACAACTGACCTCCTTACACACTTGTACGATTACAAAAGAAACGAATAAGTTACTCGTAGGTATACTTACCCCAAAAATTGGCAAGAGAATAATAAAGTCTGCAACCGAAAAGTTTCACTTACAGTCGATATTCGTGCTTCATTTGACCTGCTATACACAATTATTGCTGACAGAGGATAATGGGTATACAATGAATGAGAAAATATGACAGCTCTGCAAATTCGAAGGCCATTTATATAACTATGCGAAGAAAATCGAAAAGCTTATATTATTGTCTTTGAGATAATTAAGAGCACACGCAAAGATAATAAGAACAGACGACCACGACCCCGACAGCTGCAAACTACGCAAAAGTTTTCAAATTCACCCCCACGCCACGGGTACTCAATAAAAGAGAGAAATCGCAAGAAACACACGATAAACAGACGAAGGGGTAAGAAAATCATTTTACGCATTACTGTTGCCCTCGAGCAATGCATGTACGTAAACCCTTAAACCCATATCCAACAGACGAAGACGCAACAACACTTTATTATGCAAATTTCCTTTTCAAACAATAAACCACCCCATCGTCGAACGAAATTGCATTTTCACACTGAAACTACCTCAGATTTGCATTAATAAATTAATTAGCGTGAGTGTTGGTGGCGAATGAAATAAATCAAATGCAATGCATGACCTAAAGGAAAACGAGACCACAAACAAAAAATGAGGTGAAAACTGAGGCCAAAAATATAACCCATATACTGCACTAGTTTCATGGTGGCATAAATCAAGTGAAAACCTAAAGCCGACAAGTGCGGTGCACCGATAACGACCAAGTACACTGAGTAGAACGAGTAGACCGAGTAGACCAACAACAAGAAATAAGGAGGAGGACCATGACGATGACGCAAGACTATTGCGTATCTCGCTCTCGTTTCTATACATAATTTTCTGTTTACACTCCTGGCCAAACAAAGACGACGACGCAGCCATAACATAACAACCACGACGGCAACGCAACAAATGCACCCTTTGGCTTTTCCGACGACGGAAAACGATGAGAATCTACCATCGCCACACCACCACCGCACCTCTCACCATCCTTCACCTAGGTCTGAAACGAAAACGACAATGACGACCCCAACCATCCACCTTTAAGAAGAAAATTTTCAACTTACCTTAAATTATTCTTTTGTATTGCGCGTGTCGTCTTAAACGTAATTTGTCACGTTTTCGATTGTATCGGCGCGCGGGCGGCGGCGGCCGGCGGGGTGTTTATGAAGAAAGGTTGAATGTTGGGCATTAAATTGAAATTATTAGAAAGAATTTGGAAAGAAATAAAAACCGTATTTTTGTTTCTAACTTAAATGGAGCAGTCTAAAGACGATGAAAGTGAAAAGGAGCGCATAGCAGAAAAATCAATGGAAGAACTCTTTCTTAGGAAATAGTAATATAATACTGCCATTGATGCCATTGGTGACAAGTTCAAGATAAACTTATATTTGACGGAATTGCCTAACATAAGGTCTGTTTCTGTATGTAATTCCCGAGGCAAATGTGAAATTTATCTTAGTGCGAGAGCATACGTTCACCGCGATCCAAATTAGTCAAGAATTGCGTCAACACATTCCATAATGTACATAATCACGCTATTTCTGGGACCGAATCGAGTATTCCTTGAATTCAAAACTTTAACTCGAATGAACTTCTCACATTTCAAGTTTCGAGGGAAAAAAATGCGTTATCGAATGATTTCATTGGATGAATTTTATTCTAGAAATCAACCGTCAGAAGTCAGATTGACAATTAGTTTTGGCTTTAATTTGCGAAATGAAATGATGAAATGATCAAATTGAACAGAAAAATATAATTAAAATGAAATAAATGAGCATTTCGATAGTGACCAATCGCTTCAACGATCATCGTTTTTCGCACAAACCAGTAAGAATAGACCGCCGACTTCCCGTACACCTACCCGATTCCCCCCGGAAAGAATTTCCCTGTCTGTGAATACGTGTAAATGTCAAAATTAATGGCGGCAATGTTTTTCTATGCAATACCATGCGACCAGGATTTTTCAAGTATGCGTGCGTTAATGGCGCCCCTTTAATTTTGTACAGCACCAATACATGAAAAATCCTGGTCTCGCCGGCAGCTTGTAGGCAAAGTCCGTTATGTGGGAAGAGTCGACGGTCTATTCTTACTGGTTTGTGGTTTTTCGGTTGTTACACGAAGTAGAAGTATCGTCGAGACGACGTCGTTCGTTCGTTTTAGCCTTACGCGATTAGGCCCTAGGGCACTCATTCCGTAAAATTTAAGACGTCAGTCGTCCAAGCCATTCTAGTAGTGCACAAGATCGTTTTTTATTTGCTTTACGTAACTCTACCGCCATCTTGTCGTCCATCGTTTATTTTGCACAAAGTTTGAGAATTTTCGGTACCATTCAGAAGCTCACAAACTGTAGTTTAAATAACCACTAGACTTCAAAGTCTATGTAATTATCATACATGATTTTTGACAAATTGCATCACGGAATATTTAAATTACAGTCACCCACAAAATCTTGCGCATTTATTTTGTTTCTAATTGATGATTTATAATGTCTGAGTTCTATTGCTCGCTTAAAAATTCCTGTAAAACTAGCGTTGCCATCCGTTCGGGTTTTCCCGGACATGAACTCTTTTTCGCCTCTGCGGGGAACGTCAGGGATAGTTTTTCTATATTGTCGGGGTTTTTAATTTTTAATTTTTTCAAGAGAAAAGGGAATTCGAAATTAACAGAGCTTGAAAGAGTAAATTTTATTCCCGCTTTTTGATAGTGATTTTGAATCTTAACTTGTTGCTTATGAATTCTGCAATATATTGTTGTAATACCAACTTTGGTAGTCGACAAAAGAAAGGTTCGAGTACACTGAATGACAAAATGACTAGTGCTGTATGCCCACCAAGTTACTCAATATCCAATGTGATCTTACCTATTGAAGTCGATGTAATAACTTAAAAAATATAAAATATTTTGCTGAATTGCTCGACAATGAATAAAGAATACGAAGCACTCTTATACCATTCAAAAAGGAGATGGCTTTCTCTTCACCCGGCAGTGGAACAACTTTTGCTTGTGTTTGAAACCCTAAAATAATAGGTATTTCGAAGACGTAAAAAATCCACCGAAAATATAAAATTTGTTTTTTTTTTATACCCTCCACAGGAAGGTATATTCACTTTGTCATTACATTTGTAACGCCAAGAAGGATTCACCGGAGACCCTATAAAGTATATATATTCTGAATCAGGATCACATTCTGAATCGATTTAGCCATGTCCGTCTGTCTGTCTGTCCGTCTGTCTGTCTGTTGAAAACACGATAGCGTCCAAACGAAAATGGGCTATGTCGGTCAAGTAGTTCTGGTACCTCCCATACAAAACCACTATTAGACCCACGTCTCTCTCTCTGTGTGTTGAAAGCACGATAGCGTCCAAACAAATTGACTTACGCAACTGAAATCTTATGAGAGGTCTTATATTTATGCCCTTCAGGTTTATATTAAAAATGGTCCATGTCGGTCAAGTAGTTCTGTTACCTCCCATACAAAACCACTATTAGACCCACGTCTCTCTCTGTCTGTTGAAAGCACGATAGCGTCCAAACGAATCGACTTAGGTGAATGCAAATTTGTGAGAGGACTTTTTTTAACCGTCGTCAGGTTGGTATTGAAAATTGTCTATGTCGATAAAGTAGTTCTGCTCCCTACCATACAAAACTAATATTAGACACAATCATACTAACTCGCATGGCAAACATTTTGCATGACTTTTATGCAGTGGAGGGTATCAAAGCATCGGCCAGGCCGATGATAACACGTTTACTTGTTTTTTTTTTTTTTGGGTTAAGGTTTCTTTCAATGACAAAAACTATTTCCAATATTTGTAAATTCCAAAATTCAACTCAATATTTTTGTTTGTCGGTTCACAAGCAAAATTTCCAAAATCCCAGAAACTGAGTGGAAGTTGGAAAAATATTGAGTACCTATCTGGCTAATGAAATATTAGCTCTATTTTAAGATTTGAGTTCAGTGAACTTCTTTTTTCAAGACTTTCATGTGTTTCAGAAAATAAGCCGAGAATAATTATTCAGCGTAATTGACACGCGGCCTTAAACCATGAAGTAGGTACTTATAGGTACCTAAAAAATCTTTTTGTAACAAATAGTACGCGCATTTTAGTCCCAGTTTTGTACTCTTTTTTAGATCCCTCTCATATTCGATAACTACTTTCTTCAAATGATTTCTGGCAACCCTATGTAAACGCTTAAAATTGTCTGCAAACTGTACAAATCAATGCAAGACGATACCCAATTAGCTTTCGTGCAAACGTTATCATCTTGACGATAGTGCTCTGTCGATTATTGAGCTACAAGAAGCAAATGTTGGATCGTCAAAACGATGTCGCCGATAGCGATTTTCAATGTTGCGTATCGAAATGATATCGTCAGGCGATATTGATCCGATAAGCAATAATTTTGAATTCACATTCACATTGACAACTGTATACTAATTTTTTTGTAATAGGTTTATTTTTCAAGTTGGCAACACTTTCTTATGGTTAAGACTTATGTCTTTATATAATTACATTTCCATTGGGATTTTACCGTTTTGCTCTCAGATCTCAGATTTTTCCTGCCCGAATGGAACATGAAATGAAATTATGTACTTTTTTTTTGCATTTGTGTTGGTGTGTTATTTGACAGTCAGCTACATTTTTTTAATTGCAATTTTTGTTTACAAAAATGTCTCTTGTATGGATGGATGTATGTATCAAAGTATGCGTGAATCTTGCTCTCGATTCGCAGAGATCTGAATTTGACAGATAGCTGATTCTAGAGCAGAAAAACTGCTCTAAATCTGAAAAAATGTGTCATTTGGTATTTTTCTTTTGAAATACCTATATACATTATAATGCATACATAATATCATTTCTAACAATATGTATACCTATTTACGTCACAGCTCTTCCTCTCTATGTACATATAACGTTTCTGCTTAAGGCATTTGTCATTGATATTTTGTACCTACGTTGTTTCAGTGTTGAGTTAATTTTATTTGTTTCGACGGATTTCCAAGTCTTTTTCAGTCAAATACATAATTTTGCAATTACCAAAAAGAAATTAGGAGGGTAGATATATTCACAAAATGGAAATGAAAACAAAATATGTGATTGTACTTTTTGAAACAATTTAAAACATAAAACGAATAAAAATGTAAAAAGCCAAATCGATCGATTCAACTATCCATCGCCATGTTTAGTCTTAATGTGCTAGTACACGATATGTAGCACGCCTCATATATATGTAGCACTGACGTCATTTTGACGTCAGCGAACGGTCCCAATGGGTACATGCCGTGTACAAGCTCTCTTTGTTCACTCTCTGTTGACGTCAGAGCCACATATATATGAGGCGTGCCACATATCGTGTACTAGGACTAGCACCTTTAATAATGTGAGAGGACGGTTCAATGGAACGACGTAAACAATTTTGAATGCCACAGAGCTTCCTATTTATGTTTTTTCCTGTAACTTGATGTTGCCTATGTCCTCCGGCCCGTGCTCAGTGCTGTAGGTACTATGTTTCTGACGCTTTTCTTTGAATTAGATAGGTAATTTGATATCTAAATTGTGATTTCAAGAGCTGTTTTAAAGTAGATATGTAACGGATATCCGATTAGTATCTGTTATCCGGCTCCTTTTCTGATATCCGGCACATTGCCGAATAGACTCTTGGTATCCGGCTAGTTGCCGGATAGTGCTTTTAGTAGTAAAATACAACAAAAAGCGTTCGCAAAACTGTTCGGATCACGCTCACTGAATTTCCGAGACTACATTTTACCAGTAAATTTGTTCACTGCACATTTCAGTTCATTCATCTACTGCACATCCAGTTAACACCGCATTTCCACGAGCAACTTTTCATAGCCTACCGCATTTGTCATTTTTCATAGCATGCTATATGGCCATTTTATGGAAATCTGCTCGTGAAGATGCCGGGTAACGGGATGTCCGAATATCCGGTATCCGGTATCCGGCTAAATTACTATCCGTTACATCTTTATTTTAAAGCTCCAACGCAAAGATCAATTCCTATTTTACACGGCAATTGCTTTTGTATATGACATCCACACGTCTCCAAATTGTACCAATGTCCTTGGGGTATTGTTTGCAATTCAAGCTGTTCAAAACTCTCAGTTTAAGCAAATCAACTCTAGTAAAAACGCTGTACGACAGACAGTAAGCATTTAAGTACGGTGTACGATGGGGAATTAGGAATAGGTATGTACCTATATGTTAAACACCTGCAACCTATATGTAATTTAGTTGAAACACTAATCATTGCAAAAATTTTTGTGTAATATTGATAAATAGTTAATTTTAAAATTCAACTCTAGACCAATTATCTACGGTTTTAATTAACTTCTATCCTTCGTAAGGCCAACCATAAAGTAGGTAATTAACTCATTTGCATCCATATTTTATTATGTACTAACACCACAAAAAAAAACTCATTACATCCTTTTCGTCCGTTTGCTTACTTTATACACATAGATAGACCGATTTTTAATTAAAAATGTATGCGAACGCAAAATACAACTGGTAACACTGGTTACAGATTTTCGTATCACTTTTTATTAACCCTTTTTGCTGTTGTATAAAAGGGAGATGACCTTTTTCACTCAACACATCATTACAACACAGGTTCAGGCTCACTTAAAAGGATCCTTTCTAGACCGAGTTCAAAAGCAACAATTATTGACGAAATTGCTCCTCATATAAGCAACAAACTTTTATCAGTAACTTGATAATGTGATACCGATACACAATCCGATTCCTGATAAGACTAGATATTTAAGCAGGGTAAGGAAAATTCAAAATATACACTACTTGTCTCTTTAAGAAATTTTGTCATCTCTAAAGAGAAAGAAAAATTCACATACATTTCCATTTCCCACAAACAAAACGCATAGAAAACCCGAAATTTTCTCATTAAAGAGTGAATGAAATAAAATTCTCTCTTTACACAATCAAAAAATAATAGGGGAAAAGAAGACGACAAAGTTGTTGTTTTTCTCACCGTTGCGTTGTTGTCGATGTCGTTCGCTGCAGCTTCTTATTGAATTAGAGGAGAAGAACACTAGTCACGTCATATGAACAAACTTTTTTTACGCACTAAGGAGGTGGAAGATGAAAAAAAAAAACACTCAATAAGAACGAAAAAAAAGACTGGATTTATTTTCACACCTTTTTATTGCACTTTTATTAAATGAACGTGGTCCGATTTAATTTGTACACTTTAATACACTTAAACCTTCCAATTAAACGGGTTTAATTGGCATTTTATGGCTACCTTCGGGTAGCGGAATTTCTCCAAGTAACAAGTGCACCTCCGACGTCGACAAGCTTCGTTTTTCGACTTGTTTCGCTATTCGAAAAAATTCTTATTTGAATTCGGTTGCTTCGATTTTCGATGAATATTTGACAGTTGGTATCGAGTATTGCCATTTGCAAAAATGGGTTGGGTTTCGAATTTCGTCCGAAAGTTTTCGCGATGGTTTGTGCCGTGGATGTGAACCGAAGATACGTTTGTTTTGAGAATTTTCCATCAGTGACAAAAGTGTTTTTTTTTTTTTTTTTTTTTTTTGCGTTTTGTGTTTGCTCCTTTGAAATATTAAGAATTTTAACACTATTCATAGGCATTTATTTATGGAGTTAAATCTTTTATAAATTCTGCTATTAGTATAAACAGGTGCTAATTAGTATATTTTCTTTTGAAACTATTCATATGACAGCGAATTATGGCAAACCGCGAACGAGCTTATTTTCGTAAATTATGACACTTTCTATAAATTAACACCCAGCTTGGTAGCAGCATCAGTAACTTGAGAATTTCGTTCATCATTTTATAGTTAAAATAACTTTTTCGAAATAAAGTTTGAGCGAACTATTCAATTGCGGGTTTGTGGGTCTATACACATATTTTGTAAATGTGGTTTGATCATGCTTTACGAATAGCAAAATAGCAGTTTTTGCTGTTCACAAATTAGGCTTCATTTTTTAGCAATTCGAGGTCATATGAATAGGTCTTAAGGCAGTAGTTTGTCAATTGGGCTAAATAATTATCCTGGCATAATTTTCTGACACTATCGTGGTGGAAAACGAATAATTTTCAACTGTCAAAAAATTATCCTGCTCCAGGAGCAAGATAATAAATTATTCTATATCTAAGCTAATTTTTTTACGCTTTCTTTTGCTAAAGTTTTGTTAAAATGTTGTAGAGGAAATAAAACACTGAATTTCAATGAATTTATAGCGCACAACTCGATAAATACCTGTTTTAAAATTGGAGTTTGGTGAACTTCTCTTTCAAAACATTCACAAGTGTCAGAAAATTATCCGAATATAATTTTTTAGTCAAACTACATACGGCCTAAGTAATAAAATATATAAATACATTTTTGAAGAGTTTAAGAAGATCAAAAACATCATTGAGGGGTTTTACCACTAATTGGAAAATAAACATTTCTAAAATCCCATACATTTGCAAGAGAAACGGAAAATAATTATTGCAGCAACCGAATTTAGCGACAGAAAAAGGCTGTTTGGCGACAGAAAGTAAACAAGTCTATGCTGCCAACAATAGAAATGTCAATTTTTTGTAGGATGCATGTTTTTTTTTTTATTTGAATTTTTTAGCGTCTATCATCTGGCTGCCTTTGTTTTTTTCGATAGAATAGTAATAATACAATCAATTAATATGTAGTAATAGTAATCAACTCATGATTCAGGATAAATATTTTTGCATTCAAGGTATCACTTAATAAGCTTAGAAGTGAATAACTTTTGCTGGGTTCCGGGACATAAAGGCATGAAGGCAGTATGTACAGTAAGTAATTTGAATAAAGAGCTACAATGGGTAAGGGACAGAGACTTTCCCCTATGGGCATCACATTCACAATGGGTGAGTATTGAGCTGAGTGTGGTACGGAGAAATGCTCGCCAGTCGACAAACCTTACCTAACCTAGAAGTAAATAATCATTTCTCAATTTGTGTAACGCCTTTTTTGCATTCATTGTGTACGACATATGTTTGCAACGTGTCTTGTGCGAACATCTGATTGTTCAAACTTCCTGCCATCACATTTTTCCTACTATGACTTTTATGACGTATACTTTATTACAATATCGTAAATAATTATTCTTGGATTGACAAAATAAGTAGTACTATTTTGACATTTTCTCCTTTTTTAAGAGGAAATGATTTCTAATTGATAAAAAGCTGCAAATTAGAAAAATCTCTGTTTCATTGGATTCTCGTTTGGACACTCATAAATACGTACATTATGTCAGCCGTAAATAATTACTTATTCAACACACGGCCTTACAATAACTGACAAATTAATATTTATATCCGATATAATACCTAGGTACCTATGACGATTTTTATAATAACTACACAAAGGCACTTTTTAAAAACACAATATTCGTTTGCAAAGCTCAATTCGAATTCTTAAAGCAAACATATCTAAAAACAAGCTGTCAATCCAATTGGATTTCGCCGGTTGGCAAATCTAATAATTTCGCCGTGTAGTCGACCAATATAACCATCTCTCTTTTCCCCACGACTGCGAATATATATTACTCTCTCCCACTCAAGGTTATAGTACTTTAGTAAAATCATGTCATAAAAAACTTGCTGCTGCTGCTCAAACTCCATCTGAAAAATTTCCCATTAAATTAATTTCGCCCTAGGAGGACGCGTGTTTGTGGTCTGTGCTAGTCAGTGGGGTTCCATTTTGTTCTGAAAAAATCATAATAAAAAATAAATAATATAAACAATCAAAAAACAGATAAACTTTAATTCCAATACCAATTCAATACAGTGTTTCCTTTTTATTTCATAAATTATAATAGTAGTACATAGTTGTAAATCTAATTTACTTTTACAAACCCCACCACGCTATCACATTGTGCTCCAAATCGTGTCCGTATAGATAAAAAATAAACGCAAAAATTGCTGCGAAAATTTTAAACCGAAAACGTCGGCAATTCATGGAAGAAGTTATCGTGATCAGTGACAACGAACAGGATTCTACTTCTTCAGACATGGATATCGATGCTGATCAAGATGTCATAGTGCCCAAGGACTCTGCAACGTAAGTTTTTTTTTTCTTTTACTTTGTTTTATTTAGCAACAAAATATTTAAGTACTCCAAATTGGTCTTGAATTTTCCTTTTTATTCCATGTGTATCTGCTGCGTGTGGTTTGGTTTTATGTAATCTCTGCCTCGCCATGCACAACCGTAGATATGTGCCTACCTATCTTTTCCGTATCTTATATGAGATCTTATATTAAGCAGTTAAAAATAAAGTAAAAAAAATATTAACCAAACCGCAGCTTGAAAATCAGACTTTTTGTTATAAAAACTGGTTTTAATTTAAATTGGAAACTGCCAGGCCAGAGAGACTTGTCAGCGCCGTCCTACTTAAATAACACATAAGGCAACTCCCTAGTTATGTTTTGTATGTTGTTGGGCTTTGGCTGATTTGTGTTTTCGTCTCTAGGCGAAATTATTGATTTTTATTTTCCGGCACTGCAAAGGAGGAAGTCCACGTGTAATTGGAGATTTTAATGTTTTATAATGTGCACTCTGTATTTGCAGCATATTTTTCCAAAGAAAGTGCATTCCAGAAAATGTATAGTTCTAACAAAAGCGTGTGTGTATATCTATCTCCATGTGTAGCTCTATTTCATTTGAATTTATTCTGGTGCTCTGCCAAATGGCGACACCTTTGTCCTCCATCGGTAAAGGGGTTTGTACAGAACCAGCTGTTTCTTGTTTGCTTGAATAAACAAAAGTTCGCTTTGTAAACGCCCACCTGTGTAGCACACCCAATTTCACCACATTTTCGGTTTGTGTTTGCTTGCCTTCATTCTTTGGATTTGTATCGTCATCGTATCTCTGAGCCGGGATTGTAAATGGGAATAACCGTTAAATAAAATCGTATTTAAAGTAGAATGAGTAATTAATTATTCGTAAAGTTTATTTAACTTTTGAGGATGTAGGTATCTGAGTCATGATGTTCAAACAAAAGATAACGGCTAGTGCGGCCAACGTCAGAAAATAACGTGGATTTAGGTAGGTATCTTAGGTCAGGAATTATTGTCTGCCAATGCGCATAAATCTTTAGCAAAAGTGTGTAGGAAAGTTAGAGTGACATACTCTACTGGCGTGATTAGTTTTGTTAGGTAAACCTGCTATGATGTATTAATGCAGCCACCGAGTGTTGTAGTTGTAGCCTAGAGCCACTTACGAGGGTCTTCGACCCATTTTTTTATCTGGCAATAAAAGTAGGTAAATTTATTAAAATACTGCAAACAATCGGCGACATCTAAACAATTTGTTGCTCTGTTAGCAAGTCTCAAACGTGTACCTACCTCTCTACAACCTTTATAAGTAAGGAAATTATCACCAAGCGAAAAATTGTGTTTTGAATCTATAGGACTGGGCAATTCTTTATCAGAATAAAAATTGTGTGATAACAACAACACTATGGATCAAAAGAAAGTAGACAAAGACACTTATCATGCTGACCTTGGCTGATTAGGCTTAGTCATGCCTTCCATAACTTAGCCATAAAATGTCATCCGCAAAATTGTGCTTTTTTATTACTTACTTACTTATCGGGCTCCCGACCCGTGAAGAGTCTCTGCCTGAGACACTGCAGCCTTCCATCCTCTACGATCCCGGGCACGCTGCTTCCAATTGTCCAGATGGCTCCGCGATGGCTTGGTCTTTGAAACGGAGGTTCGGTCTTCCTTGTCTTCTCGAACCTGGGGGCTGGGATTCGAAGACCCTCTTGGCTGGAGCATTATTGTTCATTCGCTCGATGTGGCCGAGCCAATGTAGTCGACGTGTTTTGGCTTTTTGGACTACATCCACATCTTGGTACAGCTCATAGAGTTCGCGGTTGTTCCAAACTGCACGTTGCAGCGCGTGTTTTCCAGCGTCACGCGACACAGCTGAATCAGTTTTGCCGGGATTCCAAATTCGGCCATCGCCAATTGAAAATTTGGTCTATAGTCGATCTGCCGGGCCGGAAGCCACACTGGTACGTGCCGATTAGTGTGTTGCAGAATGGTTTTAGACGTTCACACAATACGTTGGATAGGATCTTGTATGCGACATTTAGCAAGGATATGCCTCGATAGTTCTTGCAAGACATAGGATCGCCTTTTTTGTAGATGGGGCATATGTAGCTGATAGTCCAGTCATCGGGCATGTTTTCTTCCACCCATACTTGGTTGATGATTCGGTGCATGCTCCCTACCAAAACATCACCACCGTATTTAAAGAGCTCCGCTGGTAGACCATCAGAGCCTGCGGCCTTGTTGTTCTTAAGCTTTTTTATAGCTAAGCCAACTTCTTCTATACTAGGTGGTGGAACTAGTTCTTCATTGACTGGACGTGGGTTCTCTTCTTGCCCTATCACTCTCTCTACATGATGCCCATTAAGCAGCTGCTGGAAATGCTGCTTAAACACATCTACTATTCCCTGCGCTTCGGTGACTAGGTTCCCTTCGCTATCTCGAAGAGCCTGCGTTCCGGTTTTGTAGCCAGCAGCCAGTTGCTTAGCTTTTTTATATAACCTCCGGATGTTATTACGATCGCGCGACTCTTCGATCTCCTTGAGCTGGGAAGCTGCGTAAGTCCTCTTCTTTCTACGCAGGATCTTCTTTTCCTCCCTTCTCCTGGCTCGATACTCTTCTCTCGCTGCCCTTGTTTTGCGCTGCAGCGCTTTCTTGTGTGCATCTTCTGTCACCTTTTTCCTGTACACGCATTCATCATCATACCACGGGCTCTTTCTCTGGGGTGGCTGGTACCCTACGGTGGTTTCGGCTACCTCCTTGATGATGTCGCGATACTGGCACCACTGATTGTTGGCGTTTGTGGTAGGTGAGTGCACAGAGGAGAGTTTCATACTCAGGCGCTCGCTGTAGGCTCTGGCTACTCCAGGTGTGCTAAAGCGTCCAACGTCGAATTTCTTCTTCTGGGCAGTTCGCAGCTTCTTCTCGTTGGACAGTCGAGCTCTGAATTTAGCCGCGACAAGAAAATGGTCAGAGTCGACGTTTGCCGTGTGCTTTTTTATATCAACCTGAAAAAAGAAAATACTCCCCAGGATTTAATCAATTGTTTTGACTGCTGTATCTCTAACAACATAAAGGTTACGGTTTACAATGACATCAATTACATTTTTCTATTAATAGTACATCAAACTTAGTGTAAGCGACCGTTAATAAGTTCTTGACATGAACTGAGGATTGTGCCCCATCCACTGTTAATTTGTCCCAAGCAGATCAACGTTTGCTCACGTAAGTTTTTTAGAAATGATTCCTTTTCTTTTGATTTCCAAGAAAAAAATCCTCTGCTGATAATAATGGTCGGAGTTGTGTCATGTGTTCTTTGTGTACAGGCAGCTAGAAAGACACATTTTGAAAAACGTGACATCGTCGTCAGCGTAGCTAAAAGCAATTACAGTCAAAATCGGTTATAACGACCTTCAAGGGACTGACGGATTTGGTCGTTATAAGCGATAGGTCGCTGTAACCGATATCAAGGTGCATACATAAATTAATCTGTTTTAAATTTTTTATTTATTTTTATAGTTTTTATTTGTACCAGACAGATATATGTACATACATACGAGATAACTTTATGCAAACCGAATAAAATCAAAACTCTTCGACCACTCGTCACACAGAAAAATTTGCACTAATTAATTTCCCCACCTACTATTGAACAAACTCAAAACCAATACTAAGCGCAAAAATAAAGAATAATAATATCTCAACAAACGGTGAGCTGTAACATGTCTAGACAGATACATCGCATGTACAGACCCATAAATAGTTTACCGTTTCAGAAAAAATGCAGTCGCACAAACAGCTGCGTCGATCTTAGTCGTTATAACCAATATTTTATTTCAAAACAAGGAAAAAATCGGTCGTTGTAAGCGATATGTCGTTGTAAGCGATGTCGTTGTAAACGATTTGTTATTCAATGGGTTTATAATGGAGCTCAGCCGGGACCTAAGAATTTGGTCGTTATAACCGATACGTCGTTATAACCGATGTCGTTGTAAGCGATTTTGACTGTATCTTACGATGTTGGGAAAACTGCATAATAGGGCGTTGTAATGCCTAAAACCATTATTGGTATTGAAGTCCTCGGTATTAAGTTTTCCTAATTTGACGGAGGTGATAGTGTTCTTCGTAATTTTTGTACCTACTTAATAAAATTAACATACCTACTTGTAACAAGCAAGTGTCAAAATGGAGGCCAATCTTATTATGCTGAAGAACATTAACTTCATAAGCTGGCGCCTACAGTGTACGCTGACCCCATAACCAATACGCTTCTTAAGTTAGCGCTGTTTTTGGTTAGCAGCTTCCAGTTTCAGTTGCTCACTCCAAGATGGAGGAGACTGTTACAGTTGGTTTATATCCACCACACCAGTAGAATGGTTTCTTGACGTAGATGCTGAAGCATGCACGAGCCGAAAGATGATGAATTCACGCGAATTCTATAAGACAAACAGCCATACAAACAGCAGTATACGTTGTTGCTTTTATTTTAATATGTGGAGATGTATCTGCAGTACCGTTGTGTTCACGCAGCGTGTTTACTCGATCGTGAAATTTACTCGTAACGATCATCATTGTAGTAATTTGAACACAATGGTGTGCAATGTCATAGCATCTTCGTTTTACGTAATCACTTTAGTGTGTCTTTTCATTCTATGTATAAGTACAAACCAAAGTAACAGCGACTTCGACATATAAGTCAAATTAGAACGTCATTCTACTAACACGTTAGTGACTCCTACTTACCATCTTTAGCTTAGCCAACCAACCAACCAGACAACCAAGCAACAAACCAAGGTCACACATATGTCTGCCATGTCTATCCCACTTACAATAATCACCATGAAAATGAAATAATAATATGCATTGCTTTCCGCTTCCATTGCAATGGAAACTGCAGTAAATCAATGTTTCCCTCTTATGGAAAATGTCGGAAATCTGTGGAAAAATATTGCACACCTTCTTCAAAGAAAGAAAAATGTTTGTTTCTATGGATATCTATCCGCCGAGTACTAAAAACTTAAAACTGTATACAGGTGGTTTAAAAATACACACGTACACACACGGTAGGTATCCGTCAGATGAATTCTAATTTATTTATTTGGATCGCATTGCGCAAACGGTAATATTTTTAGAATAATTCACAAAGAGAATGAAAGAAGAACATAAAAACACAAACTGAATGCAAGCAAAGTTAAGTTATTTTCTCAAACGGAAATTTTTATAATTGAAAATTGAAATTTATAAAAATAAAAACAGTTTTAATTGCAGTACGTTGCTGACGTAAGGTAAAAATTGTTTATGTGTGGGGTTACTATTTGGAGCTGTTTGTTGTGACTGGGGTGGTCGAAATTGGAAATAACAAATCGAATTAAATAAATAATGAAATGTGGTAGAATCATGATGGAATAAGTATAAGGTGGTCTCGTCGGCAAAAAGTAGTCCCTTAACTATACTAGTAATAAGTGCGAGTGAAAGGGTTCATGAGAATGTTGATTAACCTTTAAGTGGAGTGGCACTGGAATTGGTTTGAAGTTGCCTATTATAATAAAAAAACATTTTTTTTTTCACAAGGGTTGACGTTTTGCAAACAAATTCGTCCGCACACAACCTTTCGCTTCAACAAGCAAACGCTCACTGAACGTTAAGGGACCAAAAAACGAACGATTCGGCAGCCGACGAGACCACCTTATACTTATTCCATCATGGGTAGAATATTCCCGCATTCCATTGACTCCTAGATGACATATCCTGAGAAAGAAAATAAAATTTGGTTTAGAACAGCAACAGCTTAAGCCCAAGTGGACTTCACCGAAGCATGGACAGATCCGTCCACAGAAAAACTTAGCATTGCTCCTTCCATCACTCGTGAGTATGCATTAAACAAGCGTTCTGGAGACGACCATCACTTCAGTTTTGTTTACATTTACTTTCATCTTAGCTTCCACACAAGCGTCTACAAACGGATACAAACATTGAAGTTCAGTCCAAGAGGACATATTAATTCCGGATAGGCTATCCGAGACTTTATCAGCTAGTCTTGAAACTGGCCCTAAGTGAAAGTTATTGTTTTTAGCGCTTAAAGCAGTTTACTAGCGCTCAGAGTTTTTTACTTTTACTTGATATAAATACCTAGTGTTTTGTCATAAGAATTCCTACGCCAGTGTCAAAAATAAATCCATTTTGCCCTCGCCTAGATCGAAAAAGTACCTAAGATTTTCCCCACAAATATTTTACAAAAAGAAAACGAAACAAAAACAAAAAACAGTCTCAGTAAGTATGGGGAAACCCCCTTCTAGTGTATTCAAGGCAGCTATAAAGACCCTTAGCTCACCTATAATCGACTCGAAATCAGTATTACACTGTTTCAACACCTTTCAAAGTCTTAGCCTCGGGAACACAATCAAATTTATTATGGGTTCCTGGTCATGAGGGCTTTGAAGGAAACGAAAAAGCCGACGAATCGGGCAGAAAATTCTCAGAAACCGCTTTAACTTGACCGAAAGTAAAGTTTTAAACAACCAGAATTTGCTTTTCTTTGTTCTAGAAAACAAAAAGTATCCTTTTTCCCTTTTGGCTCATTTCGAGTGCCTACCTATAAATTTCCCACAATCTGTCAGTATTGATGTGTTAGTCTTTAAAATTTGAAGTGTGAAGTGGAGTGTACCTACTTAACTTTGCTTCTACTGAGAACAGGGGCCAGATCACGTAAATTGATCGAATGACATCGTTTCGACAATAGCAGTTTCAGACTGCGTGAAAACGATATTCTTCAATCGTTTTGATTTTACGTGATCTGACCCCAGGCCTAGTGTTATTATACGGTTAATCTATTTGAACAACTTAAAGCTATGAGTACACGACATACGCATGCCAGTCTGACGTCAATTTGACAAAACGTGCATACCGTGTACTCAGCATACTTATCGTGACGTCAGAGTGGCATGCGTATGCCGTGTTCGTGTTTGGCATGTCGTGTACTAATAGGTTTATGTTTTTGTAGAGTTGTTCCTGGGTTATTTCTGACATTTCTATACAGTATAGCAGCGTCAAACGATCCAACGGTAACTCCATAATTTTTTCATTTTAACCTCAAAACAATTTAGTTATACATAATTCCAATACGACACATAAATCGATCTGATATATAATTATATCAGACGTGATAAATCATAATCTTAGTGGCTCGAAATGTATCCTGTTAGCTTGTTACGCTTGAACAACTTTTAAGAAATATTGAAGACGTGTTTCCAAAGTGGATGCAGCGTTGCCGAAAAATGTACTAATTTTAAACATATTTTTCTATGCACCAATCGCAAGTTTGTGAAGCGAGTTTCCTTGGATTAGAATGCTAATTTGTATCACAAGTTAGTTAAGTCTATTGAGTTGAAAATGTTGCTGCTGGTTTGGTCATGTTGAAAGCGTGTTCCCAACCAGGATCCCACGGCGTGCTATGGAATTCGTAACATCAGGCAGTCGTCCTCTAGGTAGACCCAGAATGAAAATGGGTCATAAAATCTCCTCTACGTATGGAGATTGCCCTTGATGATTTAGAGTCGATGGCGGAGAATGGATAGGGTCCACTTGAGCAACCTACACCCGCGACCCACTTAATGGATAAGCGGGCCATCGAAAATTATTGAATGAATGTTGCTGCTTTCACTGCTTGTAAATTTTTGACTGTAAACCCGGATACTTATCTTAGTAAGAACCACTTTCTTTCGATTTAAATGAATAAACCGGCGCGGCACATTTCCTCTGCAGAATCTTAATATATGTGTTTTCAGCTACTTCTCCTTGTTTGTTAATAATGATCTGTTTCGTTCTTTTAATCCCACTCATCAACAAGGGATAACAAAAATAATAAGGCCACTTTGGTATATTTTTAACAATAATTGCTTCGAAGAATTGGATTGTCAAGGGAATTACGTTTGCTAATTATCCTCTTTCATGATATAAAAGTGTGCACAATGGATGAGCTAAATATATACACCACCCACAGCTACCATAGTAATGAGGAAATAAACGACATCTTCATTCCCTCAGGGGTACACCCACAGAAGAGAAACAAAATCAATACTCGAATCGATTCGATGGAGAAACATGAAGAAGCGAATGTAATCAGAAACTAGTCAGTCGCACAATGATGACTGTAAATAAACGGGTTTGTAGATATATATTTTCTTTTTATTGGTCCGATCGTCATGGAATTTTTTTTTCTGACGCGAGTTAGTTAAATTAACAGAATGTTTCCAAAAACTACTGTCTGAGTTTATGACGGTTCATCTGCAACGAGCTAACAAAAACTGATGATGCAATTAACAAGTGTAGTTGCCATATAAATTAAATATATGTATAATTATGTATGTATGTAAAAACAAAGAAAAAATTGTTTACTGTGCAGGGTACATATTCAACGAGTATGCTTTGAGCCCAAAAACTATCATTTGCGGCACGCGACTATACATATATGCAGGAAATACCTTTTTTTTTATTGGAAAGGTCGAAATAGGTTATTCTGATGATTTCATATCGTTATCTTTAGGAAGCCCATGAAGACTACTGATAGCGATAGCGATTTCGTATAATTATCGTCGAATGTTGCGTAAAATTTTCTGTCAAAGAATAGCTTTCGAGTGCACACAAGGAAAGGGCAATGCAATGAGTTCAAAATGAAACCCTGTTCATAGTTGAAGCACGTTGAAAAGGTGTACAAAGTACATTCCCATTTTAAAATTAAAAGAAAATACACTTCAGAACTCAGAAACAGCGTTTCCACTTGGTTTTTCGAAGAATCTTGAACGAATCATTGCATTTTTCCGACAGGTGCCAATTTTCAATTTCTTTTAAGGCGCCAAGTGACAAAGAACGGAAAAGGAAACTTTTTGATTCTGTAATAAATTCTGCGTTTCTCTCTCAGCTACATAAAAAACTGGAAGAGATACGTAAAAAAAAAAAAACATGGCCACCGTGTATGCTGTCAAACGCTATCATGAAATTATGTCCACTAAACACATTTTTATTTTCGTCTAATCTAGAATTTGCAACTCAAACTACTTAAAGCAGTCACCCGGATGACAGATGCAGACATTGCCCGCGTTCCTTTGACCGCTAGATGACTAGCGGCATGCCAAACTCCATATAAAAAAAACTGACATTTCACAAAATGTGCTAGAGCTCTAGCGCAAATAATGATGAAATGTCAGTTTTTTGTATATGTTAACGTTCTGTCGCCAAACGGCCATTTTCTGTCGCTAAGTTCTGTTGCTAAAAAAAATTGTCTGTTCGTAATTCTGTTTCTGTTGCAAATGTATGGGATTCTGTTTCTGTACTTTGACACTTTGGGACAAGTACTAAAAGGACCTGCAGTGCGTATCAACATTTTAGCACCCAACACGTTTTTTCAGTACATTTTAGTTTAGTAGGTATGTCTTCAGTCAACCCACAAAAAACGTGTTCCCTTTGAATCGAATAAAAAAAATATATATATCATGGAAAGACCGCCTTAATTATTATAGGAAATCAAACCACAAACATTCAATCGGTCACACGAGTTGTGCATTTCGCATATCAAATGATTCGCACAGATGTTACTTTGGGTCTGCATTGTGGTTAAAATAGTTTTGTATTTATTTTCACGTGACATACTAGTGTTACACACAATGCCATGAGAATTATACAAAAGTAAGGCGGCTCTCAGATTGAGGCAACAAGCAATAAGCAGCTAAGCAACTAGCAACTGTCAATAAGTAATACGCAACTTTATTTTAGCCTATTCTCACATCGAAGCAACAGTATTGCCTGAAATTTCTAACTAAAATGTCATCCGACGACTCATGATTCGATTTTTCTAATGTGGTTCCATTTAAGAAAAAAAAAAAAAACGCAAAAGAAAAGGAAATATTGGGTGCACCCTGCATTTACTAATTTAATAAATCATGGTGGAAATATTTGCGCTAAGGAACTCAGAGCATATCCCACCCAATTTCAAAACTGTTATCGTATGAGCCCCGAAACTTAGTATGCGCAAATGTGTCAATAATGACAAATATTGCTACTAGAAAGCAATATTATGTTGCTTTTCAACATGCGCTGTGTATCGCTAGCGATAATTATTGTAGCAACCAGCAACATTTTTCGTTCGAGCGATATTGAGTTGCTTTCATGTGAGACCTCTAATTTAATTCTATGTAAAATAACTGTGAGCGATAATATTGCGTGTTTCCTATTGCTAGTTGCTTATTGAATGTTGCCTCAATGTGAGAGCCGACTAACAGTTATTCAACGATAGAAATTTTATTTTTTTTTTGCAGTAAACTTTATGTACCTACGCTGCTCGAGTTAAAAATTAGCTCCCATATAAAATTCTCTCCAAACTGTAGCTGATCGGTAGTTACGCTGCTTCATTTAAAAATAAAATTTTCAATTCAGACTGTACTTTATATATCTACATTCTGTCAAAATTTAGCGCGCCCATTAATGGGTCGGAACGTTAGGTTCGTTCGACTTGGTTAGCCCTAGGGCGCACTAGCGCGCACTGAGAACAGTCAGTGAATTGAACTCTTGCCCTCTTGCCCTGACTGAGTACCTAGGGTCAGCTCAGTGCTTAAGTAGGACGCCCCAGTGCTCACCTCGAAGCTCGAACACAGGTTTTCATTGTCAGTGCGAACTCAGTGCTATATCGAACGTGACAGGGCTACCCCAGTGCGCACTGGTGCGCCATAGGGTACACGTCAAGCAAACTTATTTTCTCAATCTAAATTTTGACAGATCTGTTATTTTTTTGTTGAGTAAGTAAATAAGGATGAGTTTTATGAGGTATCCTTTGAAAATGAAAATTTTGGATCAAAGAATAGCAGACAAGGAAAAAAGAAAGCGCAACGAAAGTACATATAACACTTTTTCGCGTCGGTGAATTTTCAACGGACAGCTGTTTTCTGTGACACTTATGTCGTTTTCGATTGTTCGTCCAGAACCGTCCGGAAGCAATCCGAACGTTTCTGAAAGCGTTCGATTGGCACTCAACTGACAGTTCTTCTTCTGAAAAGAAAAAAAATTTGCTTCTGGTTTTGAATTCAGAATCGCGGAGAGTTCTTCTGGACGACCAACCGAAAACGACATTAGGTACATATATCCACAACGCAATCCATGCCAAAATTTAGCTAGGGATTTAGCTAATGTTTGGAAAAAAAAATTGGAGAACAGATAAAAGTTTTCTTCGCTCGAACTGTATATTTAGCTTAGCTTAAAGGTTAAAGAGAAAAACTTGTGCAATGGAAACTAATCCACTAGTTTGTGGAAGTTCCCAAACTTTATCCGACTCATTCGATCGCTACAACATGAGCACTTCAAAGTGCTCGATTTACCAGCGTTCAGGCATGCAATCTTAAAAATTAGTTTTCAAAACTAAATAAACGCCAAAAGTTTGTTAAAAATATGTAATGTGAATTGTGAATGTGATATGACTTTTAATTTCCAGTGGTTCCTCAGAAACACTCACCGACTTGTCGCCGGAAAGGGAAACGATTCGGCTCATTTTTATTGGTCGTAAGCGTGCAAAATTGTTCAATAACTCACGCTGGGAGGATGCTTCCTTCCAAACGAATGAGTTTCCTGAGTGTCACATTTGCATCGAGAAAACGCCCACGCTACCGTACTTATTTAAATTATTGTCCACAAGTTATTTTCGCTGGAAAACAAACAGAGAACACGGAAATAATCAACTTTCTCCCACACAGGATGAAGTTAAAAAGCAAAAAAATTAAAAAAAAAAAATCAATAAAATGCACATAACATCGAAGGCAAAGAAAAAGAAACAACAAAAAAAGCCTTCCAAGGCTCTCCCCTTCAAACTGAATTGCTGCACAACCACTCTAAAGGTCAATGAGAAAAC
Organism: Cheilosia soror; assembly: GCA_949372485.1. Taxonomy (NCBI): domain Eukaryota; kingdom Metazoa; phylum Arthropoda; class Insecta; order Diptera; family Syrphidae; genus Cheilosia; species Cheilosia soror. Next base: position 122,619,104 of record OX443561.1, read on the forward strand.
TATGAGAATATGAAACCCAACCGCATCAGATGTAGTCTCACTTGAGCAACTTGTATCCATCTTCTACTATGCTTTCAAAGTGTCCTTGGCTGTTGAAGGCGTCCCTCATTGAAAGTCGCGTACATTGAAGAAGCAGGTCACTGTCTTTAGTAACACACAGTCGCGCAACGCTCCACCATCAGCAGAGTTCATGACAGATTCAAGGATCACAATCCACTTGACTTTAATGAGAAAATCGGTTATAAGTGAGAGAATCTTTTCGCAAGTGGATAAAGGGACAGTGGGAGAGGGCAACATGTGGAATAATGTAAACACAAAATGCCAACTATAAATTTAAAAATAGCGCTGGTCAGTTGCAAAATTAAATCAAATTTAATTACGTGTAGAATATCGGGTACAGAAATAGAAAAAGACGTAGATTACCTCATGACCAGGTACGAGTAGATCTTATGAGTCAGCGCCATTCCATTTGCGGGAACAATCTGAGAAAAGTTGTTCTTTTGGGGAGAAACCGTCTGACCGGTTTCGCGCAATTCCCTCAGCTAGTGACTAATGACATGAAGCAGAAGACAGCTTCCGGTGGTGAGTCTTGCTTGATAACCACAAATCGTTTAACATTAATATTGTAGGCAACAATGACAACAATGTGAAAGCAAGAGTAGTTGTAGTTCATGATCAGGCACCCAAATTCAAATACATAATTTCATCCGTTGATATAACGGGACGCGTGGGCTACGCGTCGTCAAACCATGAGTTGGTGCCATGAACCAGCGGTGATGGATTTTCAAACCAATTTGTTTTGTTATGCAATCAGAGTTAAGGTTAATCCAGTTCATTCATTTCTATTGTGTGTTGCAGATACACATTTTCATGGCCAATTCGCGTGACATGTTAACAAGAGTTGCCGAACGAATGAGTTTTTTACGGGTTCAAAGACATTTCTATGACGGAATTATGGCTTTGGCGAGTGGGAAAGAGTTTTTACTACATTAAATTAAGATCTTATCAAATGTAAATAGAAATGAAAGCGATTTACCATTTACATGGGCACGAGGGCATTAGGAGGCTTGTCCTCCTTTCGAAGTAGGTTCAATTTACCATATCTTTCAAGTGATGTGTATGCAAATGAACAACCTAAATAATTAGGCTGACGACGGTTGCGTGCCAACAATGATTCCTTTGTTTTGCCTGTAGCTAGACCAAAAGGCAATCGAAGCGTTTACTGTACTCGTATACATTCTTGAGTCCCGCCCTGATAGTTGTGCATATTGGAGCGGAACAGTTCTTGTTGCCATGTTGATGTTGTTATAATGTGACTTCTTATACAGAAGTCGACAATAATTGCTGATTATTGTCCGGCAATGTTTGGGCATGATCCGGCCTCATTTTTGAATGAAAAAAAAAAATACAGCACCAGCGTAAAAACTACACCATACTATGAACTTTTATGGCTGTAATTGAGTATCCTGTGAATTTTTCTCACTCCAGAAATGACAATTTGATTTTTCTCAAACCCGCTAAAAGTGAGCTCGATTTTTCAATAAAAAAGAAACACTACAGATATTAAGAATAAGTTTGAATGGAAATAAGAATGCTTCTGTCTTTAGTATAAAAAGAGTACTGAACATAAATGTCAAAAATTACAGTATACGGTTTAAAGGTTATACCAATTTTGACACCTAAAATGATACCTTTAAAAAAATGACGAAGAATGGTGTCGGTGTATGCAATTCGCCACGTAATAACAAGACGAGAGCGGAACGAAAAACGCTTTCGCCTGGTTTTCTATTTAAAACATTCCGGCAATTCATAGAGACATGTTGCGTGCCAAATGAAAATTTTAACAATAAGACGTGAAGCACAAACGTGAATATTGAAGACTAAAAACTTGTTGCTTGGAAAGGCTGATAGAGTTCTTGTTTTTTTTTAAAGCTGCGACAGAGATTGATTTTGAATCGAAAAACTTTATTTCTTATGGTTTATATGGCATTGTGTTGAATAAGGTTTTTGGCGCATATGACCTTTTGACGAAGCGAATTTTGTCGATTCGATTCAGAACATTTGGATCTCTATCTCACCGATTACGGGCTGAATATTGCCTTCAAATGTCTAACTATAGTTTGTAATTTATTACTATTAGCATATACCAACGACTTTACATAACCCTCTCAAGAAGTATTCCAGTGGCATTTATCGAATGATCTTGGTGATTAATTCACTGGTTTTTGTGATTATACTATTGATGTTGAATCGAGTCTCCTCGCCCTTACCTGTGCTAAAGAGCGTCGAAGACAAATACATTTTCGCACTCACTCTACGCTAGCCCAGATGGCCCCCTTGGCCTATTCTTCTACGCTGGCAAAGCCACTGCGTAAGCTTTCCACCTGTCGTACTTTTCTAGACGAGTAAATGGAATACCGCATTCCGGTCTACCGCAGAGACATACTGCACGGACTAAACATAAAAACTCCTCTTGGCAGTTTTACTTAAACACCTTTCATAATTTGTAAAAGTTGGTAGAACCATGAAAACAGAACTTGCCACTTCATTCAGTGTTTTTTTTTTCTTGCCTAAATCGACACACTTTCGGCTTTTTTAAACAGCTCAGAGAACACACAAATACTATCAAGTACATAATTGGTCTGTTAGCGCACTTTTCCGAGAAAGGCACTAAAAATCTGTCAAATTCGACAAACACAAATTACATCTTCAGGTTTTTTCCACTGCGCCAGCTCTCGCAAACATTTGACAAACATTCGAGAGTATAATATTGTCCTGAACAAGCTTTTCAATTCAGCCGTCCGGCATAAAAGTGTAGGTCTTTTCCACTTATCAAAAAAAAAAAACTTGCACAAACGAAAGGTTTGTGAGAAGGTTAAGTTAGGTTAGGTTTGTGGGCTGACGGGGATTTCTCCGTGCCACCCACACTCAGGTCAATACTGACCCATTGTGTTTCCCGTAGGGGGAAAGAGGTTGTCCCTTACCCATTATGGTTGTGAGAAACTAGGCCTAGGGTGCCTACGGTATTGTCGCGCCAACTATTTATTTTTGTATACCCTCCACAGGAAGGACAATTACATTTGTAACGCCAAGAATGAGTCACCGGAGACCCCATAAAGTATATTCTGAATCAGGATCACATTCTGAATCGATTTAGCCATGTCCGTCTGTCTGTCTGTTGAAAACACGATAGCGTCCAAACAAGTCGACCTAGGCAAATGAAATAATGAGAGGATTTCTTTACCGTCGTCAGGTTGGTATTAAAAATGGGCCATGTCGGTCAATTAGTTCTGGTACCTGGTATTAGGCACATGCGTGTACAGTACATACAGTGGAGGGTATCAAAGCATCGGCCAGGCAGATGATAACATTTTTACTTGTTTTATTGTTCTTTTCTTCAAAATTCCTTAAGCGCTTCGACCTAGCAGATTTTAGATTCAGTTCAGTTAAGCGATTGTGGAATTTTGTTGTCCGAGATGGTTCTGCACAGGCCTTTAGAAATCACAGAAATTGGTACATTACAAAAGTAACGCAACACCTAAAGCAAAGTCATTCCTAAAATAAAAAATTATATTTAACAGGAGTTTTTTTTTACTTTCCTTACTTCTTTTCAAATCGTTAAAATTTCCAGCTTAATTTTTAGCCGTATGTACGGTTGAGTTAAAAAAAAAGTTTTAATTCTGCAACAAAACAACTTGTTATACGATGCAGTCTACATTTTACTTTATATGATAAGTTTGACGTTTCGGAACGCATTTTATACATTGCTTGACAAAGATTGATATATGTCGTTTCAATGACAGAAAATTCAAAAAGTTTAAACGACGTATATCTTTCATTTCACACACACGGTCAAAATAAAAATGGAAAACTTCGAAGTGAATGTTCTGAAGCTATTTTTGCTCCCTATTCTATCTTTTTTCACTGAAAAATGAAAACAATTAAACAAGAAATATCTAATTTAAGAAAACAAAATATTTTGGGTTTTCTGCATGGATGCGTTTAGAAACTTGCGACCTTGTCAACGTTTTCGTGTTTGAATTTCGGTACTGGTGACTTTGCAGTTAAACCGCATCTGGAACTCACGGCATTTACAAAATGATCGTTCTGACATTTGCACTTCAAATAATGTACTTTGTCCATTGAATAGGGAATAATGTATTCCAAATTTTAATGCTGGGTTTCCAACTTGTCGATTTGAAATTGATAAAAAAATAAATAAATAAATAGGTGGCGCAACAGTCGGGTGACACCCAAGGCCTAGCTTCTCGCAACCATTCGTTTTGTGTGAGTTTCTATTTTTGGGACGAATGGAGGGGACCTACAATTTTATGCCGAGTCCGAACGGCTGAATTGAGAAGCTTTTTCATGACAGTCATACTCTCGGATGTTTGTCAGACGTTCGCGAGAGGTGGCGCAGTAGAAAAAACTTTAAGATGTAATTTGTGTTTTTCCGGGGATCGAACCTGGGATCCCTCGCACAGTAGTCCAGCACACTAACCACTGCGCTACTGCGCCCATTTGAAATTGATAATGGACGTATTTTTATGCCAATTAAACGATTGGTAAGTGAAAATAGCGAAAAATTACTTGTCAATGAATTGACTACCAGCGTTTGTCAGTAACTAACGAAGAAATCACTGGAAAAGTGTGGAAATAGCTGAATTTTCAAACAAAATGTCACTGTCTATAACTGACAGTGAAAATTAATTGGCATCGAATTCATAAGTTGGTTAATCAACTGATAAACGATTTTTTGCCAATAATTGCCATAAGTGGAAATGAATTGACGGTGGTGCCCTTCAATGACATAAACGCGAGAGCTGTCAAACTTTGTCAATCAACCGAGATGGGGAAACCCCTTAAGGTGGGGTTACATTCTTCGAGTTGACAGTTTTGTAGCTTACTGTGCCATTAAGTTCGCACGTTTACAATATAAATGCTTGAGTTATTCACCCTTATTCCCGTTGGCGTTTGTCATATACGACTCTTTTGTCGTGACGTTATAAAAACGATATTCAGCTTTTTTTCAAACTTTTGTTAACGATTTTGCTTCTTTTTCTATGTGTTCACTGTATTTTCTAATCGCTTGTCTCAAAAAAGTTACAAACTCTGACTTAAAACCGAAATTAAATATTAGGCGTTTACGACAAACGCCAACGGGAATAGGGGTGATTATGGGGCTTTTACAATTACTAAGCTAATTGCTTGTTCAACTGGTCCATCTAGTGAGAAATTGACTTGAATTTGATGAAAAATAATAATAACATACATAAGTACATACCTACTACCTATGTAAGTGGTTTCGTTTAGTTTGGCCGCAAACATATTTGCGGAAAATTGGCACGAAAACAGCCTAAAAGACGATTATCCATAAGAAAACTATAATACAAACTGAACAATTATCAATTGAGGTCACACGTGGAGTCGTTGCTCCCGACAAGACTGAGACAAAAAGAAGACACAAATGAGGAAGCATTTTGTAAACAAAAGCTCACATTGCAGTCTTCCTTCCTGGATTCTCAAGTATGTATTCTATTGAGACAGAAACTCTTGACTTAGTAGCTGTGTTCTCCATATGTCTATTTACATCGTTAACTGAATAGTTATAGGTAGTACTGGAAAATGTGTTTGCACACTTCTCGGGCAAGTTTGTTAATGCCCGTGTTGGGTTATGTTGTGAAATGAAAATGGGAGTGGATATAATGTTTTTTTTTTTATTGATATGTATGTGCTAGTTACTTTGACACAGCCTTTTGTTTTTCTTAAGTCAGAAAGACTCGGTGATTGATTGGATTGACAGCTGACAAATGCGTCATTTGAAAATGGCTATAATTTATTTTTTTTTTCTCATTGTACTTGGGATTTTGATAAATGAAGGTATTACACGCAAATGATTTTGGATTTATTTACAACATAATGACCTTTTCTATATTCAATTTGACAGATAAAGTGGTTGCGTTTATTTTGATTTATGCTGTCCATGGGCAAAGTTAACTTTGTCTTTAATGCAACGAGCAAGTATTTTTTTTTTGTTTTGTGAACTCCATAAAAGAAATGCTTTTTTGCCTCAGCACTCTATTCATCGGGTGCATCTGTGTATTGCAGCCCGAGGATTAATAATTCAAGCACACTCTTGCTCCCTTTAATGGTCGCGTTCGTTATCGCATATGAAACATGGAACGCATATAACAAATCTGAGGTTAGCAAAAACCAATTTCAAAATTCATTAAGCTAAGTTTAGCGGGGTTCGTAGCAAAATTCCAAACACGACAGATTCTGTGATCACTCAGAATGTCTAGTGTGTGCAAGATTTAAAAAAAAATCGTTTTTCTGTTTCGATTCCTATTATAATACGCTTTCTGTCAAATAGACTAATATTTTTTTATAGATTCATATAGGTGTACATAGGCCTACATATTATTGAGATTTAAAATTGTTTACTTATCTGTAACGAAAACTACCCCAGCTGCCAGCGTAAGTAGACGAATAATATAGTTTTGACAAGAGGCAAGGGCCTCCGATCTTAAAACCTCAAATGTTAGTACGACAGTACTCATTCTGTTAGCTTTTAAAATTTTATTCGTTGCTGACACGTCTTTTGCTAAATTTATGAAGCCTTAAATGAGTCATGAACGTACTGTTAAATACGTCAGCGCTTAACACAAATTGTGTTTCGTCTCTTTGTGTCAAACAGGTTTCAATAATTTGGAAAACTTGTATACTGTTATTAAATACGTTGACCAAAATGGCTTTTAAATGGTTATCGTGACGCATCTAACTGTCACACTCCATCTTGGTCGTATTGAGTTAAATTTATTTTTCCCACATGGCAATGTGATAGGTTAACGCATAATGATCGAATGTAAAAATAATATGCTAATGCAGAAAGAATGTATCATAATGAACTTGACACCGCATTTTAGAATGTTCTGTTCATGTTTAAAAGGCCAGAGCCGTATATGAATTTGCAGCAAATTTATGTCCAAAATTTGCATTTTTGCAATTTACAACCGAAATGTTGTTAAGGATTTGAAATCATTATAGAATATCAGATATATGTATCAATGATCTGGCCAATATTTTTTCCAATACTAGTAACTATGTTCATTACGAGCAAGCAAGAGTCAATCACACTGTTGGCATGGAAAATATGAAATCATGAAGTGGTACCTACCTTTAAATCGATTATGAATAAAGTGCTGTGTGGAACGTAATTTGATTGGGTCCTAGATTTAATATTTCTCTTCTTCAACTTGAAGTGTTAATATTTTTTTTCACTAAACACTATACAGATTGGGATTATGTATGGAATAGTACATCGGATAAATGGCCGCCACGGCTTTGCTGTCAAGTACGTACTCTTTTTATTGAAATTTTTTATGACGTTTCGTAAAAATGTGGCTGAATTTCATTAATACACCTCCCAATTTCCTCTTTCAAGGCGTTGGTGGTCGTGGACTTGTTTCCATAGACCTTTGACTTCAAAAACTTAAAAGAAAAAAGTCCAATGACGTTAAATCGCAAGATCTGGATGGCCAATTCTAATCCCAAAAACGGCCGATTGCACGATTAGGAAATGACTCATGCAGTACATAATTGAATCGTTTCTCTAGCAGTATGGCATATGGCTCCGTCTCGTTGAAACCACATGTTGGTCACATGTCACATCCATATCTTGTAATTTAGGCACTAAAATCTGGGTTATCATTTCACGATAACGAACACCATTTATAGTTACTGCCTGACCAGCCGCATTTTCGAAGAATAGTGGTCCGATAATGCCTCCAGCCCAAAATCCGAACCAAACAGTCACGCGTTGTGGATTAATTTGTTTCTCAACAATTACTCGTGGGTTTTCTGCAACCCAAATGCAACGATTTTGACGATTGACAAAGCCATCAAGATGAAAATGAGCTTCATTACTGAAGATGATTTTGTACGAAAAATTAGCATCCCCTTGCTTTTCCAAAATCCATTCAATGAACTCTCTTCGCGCTGCATGGTCAGTACAGTTGTCTTCAGTTCTTGAGTCATTTAAACTTTGTAAGCATGAAGTTTCAAGTCTTTCGTGAGAATTCGCTGTATCATCGAAATGCCCAATTCTTGACTACGGTGCCAAATTCATGTTCCTGGACTGTCTGCAATACTCTCGGGAACTGTTTCGATATTTTCTGTTGAACGACTTGTGACAGGACACCCAAATTGTGGACTGTAGCTGACAAACCTTCATTATTTTTTTAAAATACTAGCTGTTCCCCGGCTTTGCCCGTGCACATGAATTGTATTGCTTAGGGCAGGAGTTCCCTAACTGTGCGTCGCGACGCCCTGGGGCGTCGTGGGGCTATCCTAGGGGCGTCGCAAGACGATACGCACGTCGCACAGGTCGCCTGCACACGACGTTCCATCAGCTTGCTTGAGCTCGATTTGAAAAAAAATGTCGGGTCGGGTTCGTTCGATGTTGGCCATTATGTTTTCCCGTGCACAAGAAGTATAAGAATTTTGCAGACTTCAACTTGGCGAATTTTGCGTCGATACTTGGGCCTATACCCGTTCAAGATCCAACTGACCCAGGAGCTCAAAGTTAATGATAATGTAATGACCATAGAAAAATCATCTTTAGAGATGGGCCGCATTTTTGGATGAATGGCCAAATTGCCATAAATGGGATGACGCCAACCAACACGAGGTGGCAATGCATCCATAAAAAGCTGTTTGGTGTGCATTTTAGACTGGTGGTGGCGTCATTGCTCCGTACTTTTCCATGACGTTGGTAAGGCCAATACCATCAACGGCGAGTACTACAGAACGATGCTGCTAACATGTGGTGCCAGCAAGAGGTGGATATGTGTCACTCAGCTGTAGGGTATGATTATCTGATCTCTATCAGAGGTAACGTGAATTGGCCACCAAGATCGTGCGATTTGACATCGCTAAATTTTTCTTGTGGCGTTGCCTGAAGTCGCAGCTCAATGGGAATAAACCGCAATCGACCGATGTCCTTACACCCAACATAACCAATGCCATCGCTCAAATTAAGCCGGATCTATTCGGCAGATTGGACGACTCGGATCCGTGACAACGTGAGAAGCTGCGGGATTCGTTAATACCTTGCATACAGCTTGTTTTATTCCATTTAAATGTCGACCAATCCTCATTGAAAACCCCTGTAGTGAATCTTCAGTAAGCTCAGCTTATATTCACTTATCTGTGCTTTGTTCCATTGTGTGCTTTTAGAAGGGCGTCCCAAAAATATTATAACCTGTATAGGGAGTCGCAGTATGGAAAAGTTTGGGAACCCCTGGCTTAGGGGTTAGGTAATATGTAATGTTCTTTCGTAAAATGCGAGAAATGGGAATAAATCGATATACTGGAATTTTCTGTCTGCCTAAACCTGACCCCTTTAAAACCTTTGTTTAACAAAGAAAAAGAAATAAATAAAAAAAATAAATAAATTTCGCGAATGGTAACACTTCGCTGATGTCTGATTTGACAGATAATTACTTTTATCCTTCCGCTGAACGAATATGGTTGTGTATACGCTTGAACAACGCTGGGAAATATTGCGACATTACTTTGAAAATCATGGTAATGTTGCAGAATGTGTGCGAAAATTGCGTACGGATTTTGGAAGAAGAGAAGCACCGTCAGCTCCGTATGCTCGTTATCTTGTGAAAAAAGTGAAATAAACTGGCATCGTCATCGATAAACCAAAGCGTGAAAAGCCAAAAACAGCCGATATACCCAAAACGAGTCACTGTTTGGTGCGGATTTTGGTCCAGAGGCATAATTGGGTAATTTTTCTTCGAAAATGAGCAAGGAGTGGCCGTTACAGTCAATGGCGATCGTTATCGGGCCATGTTGAACGAATTTTTGTTCATAAAAATTGAAGAGGAGGATATTGGCCACATTTGGTTTCAACAGGACGGCGCTACGTGCCACACAGCCGAAGCTACACTCGATGTTTTGCGCCCTGTTTTTGAAGATCGCATTATATCAGCCGCAGAGCTGATGTCGTTTGTCCACCGCGGAGCTGCGATTTGACACCGTTGGACTATTATTTGTGGGGTGCCGTAAAAGAAAAGTGTTACGCCGACATGCCAGAGACAATTGACGCTTTAAAGGACAATATTCGTGAAGCCATTGGTGAAATACAGCTGCACACAATCGATAATGTGCTTAAAAATTGGACCGATCGTGTAGGCTACTGCATGGCCAGCCGAGGCAGCCATTTGAATGAAATTATTTTCCATTATTAACCGGAAGGATTGTACTTTCAAATAAAAAAAGAAATTTGAGAAAATATTCAGTAGTTTTTTTTTATAGCATTTTCAAAAAAAAAAAGTTATTTGGCGGACCCTTTATATATAGAAGATTAAAACCTTCTCTGGACTTCCACAAATAATTCAAGACCAAAATTAGCCAAATCGGTCCAGCCATTCTCGAGTTTTAGCGAGACTAACTAATTAAAAACAGCAATTAATTGTTATATAATATAGACAAAACGATAGACAAAAGAACCACGCATTTTCATTGTTAAGCAATCTTCTATATACATATTATGTATATGTACATATTATGTATGTATATGTAGGTATATATTATATACTAGCTGGACCCGTGCTCGCCTTGCCCGCTCGCACAAAATTATATTTGGTTCATTTAAAATTACACTTTTGAGTGTTTCATTGAAATCTGTCCAGTAGTTTTCGCGCTTTTAGAAGAAAAAGAAAATTCCTCCCTCTCCTAGATCTTGCTACTTATTTGTAATACTGAATTTCCTTTCGTTTGTTTCCCTCATCCTATATGGAATCCAAAGAACTACCTACCCCAAACCTACCCTGTTACCATACCACATATCGAATGAAATTCTGAAATAAAACCTGTTTTGTATTATACGTCTCTCTTCTTATGAAGATTATTAATATACCCCATGCCATACTGTAGCACGCACCCCATCCCCATCCGGCAACGGGCATACGATCATAATATACATATGTACCTACATATACAACTGACCATAGCACTTACTGCGAAAACAAATCAACCCTCGAATGTATATACATATTTTCACTTCAAAAAATACATTTTGGCTAAAAACTGTTCCTAAGGACATGGCTATAAACGACATAGCCTATAGCAGTCTCACAGTCCTAAGGAACATTTAAAAAAAAGTTTCATCGAAATCTGTCCAGTAGTTTTCGAGTTTTTAACGGCTAAAGAAAATTCCTACAGTTTTATTATATGTATACTATAGATATAGATTTCACAAACTGGCTGGACAGAAGTAAGTCACTCATACACAGTAGGGACCTAACCTATCTGTTCATGAAAAATTGCTTTCGATGTGCGACAACAACCCCAAAGTAGAACTACGGAATCCAAACAACTACCCCAACCCTACCCTGTTACGTCATATCAGAATAAAATTCCTACTGCGTTGCGTGGCGATATGCGATAATGGATGTAATGCATTGGATATATAATGTGCACCCTCTGCATCGCCCTCCCTCTCATTGATCTTGCTACTTGTTTAATATACTGCATTTCCTTTCCTTTCCTTTGCTTCCCTCTTCCTATAGAATCCAAACAACTACCTACCCCAACCCAACACAGTTACCATACCACATATCGAATGAAATTCTGAAATGAAACCTGTTTTGTATTATACGTCTCTTCTCTTATGAAGATTATTAATATACCCCATGCCATTCTGCAGCACGCACGACTCACCCCATCCCCATCCTTAATCGGACATACAATCATAATATACATACCTACATAATATACAACTGACCATAGCACTCACTGCGAAAACAAATCAACCCTTATCGAATGTGTAGTATACGTATGCTAGTCTTGTTTTGTTTTTGTTTGACGATCGCAAAAGTACAAACATCCATTCGTAGCAAGGTATATGTGTATGTATATATTTTCACTTCAAAAAATGCATACGTCATATAAGATTGAAATTCCTACTGCGTTGTGTGGCGATATCGATAATGGATGTAATGTATTGGATATATGCACCCTCTGCATCGCCCTCCCTCGCCGTACTCTTGCTACTTGTTTGTAATACTGCATTTTCTTTCCTATGGAATTCAAACAACTACCCTAACCCTACCCTGTTACGGCAAAACAACCAAAATAAATTCAGTCACCTAAACTAATAACAATATACATATTTGAATAGTACATTTATGTGTCTCACTTGTTTTGTTTTGTTCACACACAAACAATATAATCAAAATCAGTCCAAACGTTTAGATGAAAAAAAATAGTAAACTTCCTGGAACCCAATTGCAGCGCCACCTATCGGGTCCAATTGTGAATCTAAACCATCCAGGGACCCACTCAAACACAACAAAATTTCAGCAAAATCGGTTTTTTTATCTCGCGAAGGAATAGCGATTTTAATTTTTTTTTTTTAAAATCAGAGCTTAATTTTTTCGAACTTACCTTGCTGATGAAGTTTAAATTCAGAAATCAATATGTATCTATGTATTCAATTTCACTTCTAAAATCAATAACAATTTAAGTATGTATCTAACAATCGGCTTTCGTCTTTACTATGATAATATATGTATATTTCACAAACTGGCTGGACAGAAGTAAGTCACTCATACACAGTACCTATCTGTTCAAGAAAAATTGCTTTCGATGTGCGACAACAACCCCAAAGTAGAACTATGGAATCCAAACAACTACCTCAACCCTACCCTGTTACGTCATATCAGAATAAAATTCCTACTGCGTTGCGTGGCGATATGCGATAATGGATGTAATGCATTGGATATATAATGTGCACCCTCTGCATCGCCCTCCCTCTCATTGATCTTGCTACTTGTTTAATATACTGCATTTCCTTTCCTTTCCTTTGCTTCCCTCTTCCTAAAGAATCCAAACAACTAACTACCCCAACCCAACACAATTACCATACCACATATCGAATGAAATTCTGAAATGAAACCTGTTTTGTATTATACGTCTCTTCTCTTATGAAGATTATTAATATACCCCATGCCATTCTGCAGCACGCACGATTCACCCCATCCCCATCCTTCATCGGACATACAATCATAATATACATACCTACATAATATACAACTGACCATAGCACTCACTGCGACAACAAATCAACCCTTATCGAATGTGGTTGTTTGACGATCGCAAAAGTATAAACATCCATTCGTAGCAAGGTATATGTGTATTTATATATTTTCACTTAAAAAAATACATTTTGGCTAAAAACTATTCCTAAGGACGTGGCTATAAACGACATAGCCTATAGCAGTCTCACAGTCTTAAGGAACATTTAAAAAAAGTTTCATCGAAATCTGTCCAGTAGTTTTCGAGTTTTTAGCTGACAAAGAAAATGCCTACAGTTTTATTATATGTAAGGATGAAATTCTGAAATGAAACCTGTTTTGTATTATACGTCTCTTCTCTTATGAAGATTATTAATATACCCCATGCCATTCTGCAGCACGCACGATTCACCCCATCCCCATCCTTCATCGGACATACAATCATAATATACATACCTACATAATATACAACTGACCATAGCACTCACTGCGACAACAAATCAACCCTTATCGAATGTGGTTGTTTGACGATCGCAAAAGTATAAACATCCATTCGTAGCAAGGTATATGTGTATTTATATATTTTCACTTAAAAAAATACATTTTGGCTAAAAACTATTCCTAAGGACGTGGCTATAAACGACATAGCCTATAGCAGTCTCACAGTCTTAAGGAACATTTAAAAAAAGTTTCATCGAAATCTGTCCAGTAGTTTTCGAGTTTTTAGCTGACAAAGAAAATGCCTACAGTTTTATTATATGTAAGGATATGTACATATTGGGCTTAACAATGAAAATGCGTGGTTCTTTTGTCTATGGCTCCATTTTTACTAACCCCGAACTGTCGGTTGTCACATTGTTATCTTTTTTTTGCGTTGGCATCACTGTACTACTAAATGGCGCAACATTAAAATGGGTGTCCTTTATGTACAACCTCAAAATTGGAATTAAATAAAATCATCTTCGTTTGGTGATACGACCCAAAACGATTTATATAAATTATCTGCCACTTTTTGTAAGACAAAAAATGTGGAACTCAAATCGAAATAGCCTTTAAAGACTGTGATCGAGAAAATATTCGCAAATTTCTATATTTCCTTCGCATGACTCTTTTTTTGGTCACAGCTTAGCCTATACGGACTTGTTGCGCTTACTCTTTAAACTTATTTTGAGTCTTTTTGTCTTTATTTTTGTTATCGAAAAATCGTGTTTAATGACCGGGGCTCACTTGGCTCAAAGCGTTTTCAAACTAAATTTAAAAAAATTTGTAAAGAATCCATTTGCCACAAATGTGATAAAATCGAGGGCAATCGTTCTAAATCGTTAAAGTCTTAAAGCGTTGTCGTTCAGACAATCATCGTCATACGTGATTTACCCCACTAATTGATTGCTTTAAAAAAAATCACTTCTCTTACCGGTACAATATCAATGGCAGTGAGTAAATTCGTCGATAAAAAAAAAGTTCTCCAAAGCGATAGCGCCTTATCTATGATTTCCGCGAATAAATTGCGCCTCTAGAGCTCATAAACGATCCCTCTTTGGTAAGTTGCACTGTTTATTTAATTCCGCGCAGGTGAAATCACAATGCGGGCGATAACGAACAACAATTCAGTGCCAGTGTCCCCCCACGTCCCACCCAAAGCCACTTGAATATTGAATGCAGAGAGAGAGAGAGTTGTTGTGTTGACCAACTTCGCCGGTCAACGATTTTGCCTACTCCAGACGTTGCCTTAAGCAAACTGTCTACTCACCGAACTCTATCGGTGACAGGAGACACTTTCCTTCGATTCATCGTTCCTCGCACTCATGTATATTTATAGGCACTTTACCACCCCACTCACCCGCCCCACCCAGTCGTCCTCGACTAGAGTGTGTCTAAATAGTTCTGACTTGACTGACTGCAACTGTAGGCAACTTATCTCTGGTATAACCATGCACAATGCACATCCATACATATCCGCAGACCGCGAGAGAGCAGCACCGTAAAGCGTTCTACTTGTACCCTCTCATATGATGGCATTTTTCATATCGCTCTTCGCGGTTTTACTTGCTCTTGGCAAAGCGATTATATATCCCGCTCGCAGTGTGTGCCCAATTTATTAATTTAATTGTGAGCCAAGCCAACCCAAGCCCCAGCGTACTGAATTTCTTTCTTTATTACTTTCTTGCGATCGTCGCAAGGAAATACAACGTCGGAGTTGCTGCACTCGTCATCGTGTCTCGGGTAGTATAGTTTCTTTGTTTTAAAAAAAATTCCTTTTTGCCTTTTGTGTGTTGTAAGAAGCTAGCACCGGCTAACCTCCTCTTCAGGTGTGGCTTCTTCGTCGTCGTCGTCAGCGTTGTGAATTGGGAACACCCATCAAGTAGTAAGGAGTACAACAAGTGTGTACTTCTATTCAAATTTGTCGCCAAATAAAGTGCAAACTATGTTCTAGTAAGTGAATGTTGTGGTGTTAGTTTCAAATGTTGACATCCTGAGTTTTTAGCCCTTAATCTACTCGTTTTTTACGCGTGTAATTGCATAATTGAAACAGCTCAAGAACTGCACTATGAGAAGGAGTAACATAAGAAGGTGTGTGTGTCTGTGAAATAAATTCCTTAAAATTCAGGTCAATCGCTTGGGGATTATAAATAAAATAATGAACGCTCGCGAATACACATTTTAGCTATAGTACTAGAATATTGCTAACCAAAAAAAAAAAAAAATGTCATAGCCGGTCGGTCGGTGTTGGGTAACGGTGTGGACGTGATAATTTTGGTTTGTTTTCTCGGAAACAATCTCATTATCAATGCGATTTATCACAATATGTCCGTGTCCGTATCGGGAGAACGACATTATCTTTATTGTTGTTACCCCAGAGCATTGTGTGCATGTTGGACTGTTTAATGTTTATATTTGATTGCTTTGTACACGGACAAGTTGCTTCTGAAAATGCTAGAGTAGCTTAATTTGAATCTCTCAACAAAGCAAAATGCATTGTTACAATGAGAGCAAATAAATAATAGCAATGTGGCAGCATAATCAGAAAACAAAACAAAAAAGCGCATGGATTGTAGAAACTGTCGGCCATAGACTGTTATGAATTCAGCGCAAAGGAAAACATCGTTATCTTCGCTTTGTTGCCGTACGGGAAGTCCAGTTGTCTATAATGGTTGGCCTGTTTTTAACGACTGCAATGGACTGTGTTTTGACAATAGGTGCATAACTTAAAACAGATACAGGGTGGTACAAAATGTGACAAATTCGGAGTTTGTGCGTTATTCTGTTAGGCTGCAGTTATAGCTATCAGTAAAATGCGTCCGTTAAAAAATTGTTTCACTTTTTTTGGAGCACTTAAACTTAATCGTTGAACTCAATCTTGGTACTAAATAGTTGCTTTTGAATTATAAATCTAATTCGTCAAAAAAAAATTAAGCAATTGATCTTTAAATTTTCTAAAAAAAAAAGAATTTCTTTGTTTTTCCGTACGAAAAACTTTTTCTGTTCCACTTCTCAACCAGTTTCACGAAGTATTCCATTGAATTCCCATGATATGCTATATGATATAATGTTTTCAGCTTTGTTCTGTTTCGTGTTTTTACGGATGCATTTTACTGATAGCTATAACTGAAGCCTTACACAGAATTCTAAAAGGAAAAGTAAATTCCACGGAACAAATGAGAAATGAAAACACAGAAAATTCGAAATTAGTCCGAAATCAAATTCGAAAGCAAATTTTCGCAAGGGGTACTGGTACTGGTAGTTAATTAACTGTGATTTTGTCTCTGGACTGAATGTCTTTACAAAAATGTCTTCTGCAGAAGTTGTCACTGTCCTTTGTCACTGCTAATCCATCCAAGAACCCCGCTACCAACGTATGGGAGCACGGCTTTTTTAACGGCTTGAAAGATCTAGCAACGATACCCCTACCAGATTTAAGAACATTCATTAACAGATCCGAATTGTTTTGTTAGTTTCAAAACGATTAAATATGAAATCGATTCAGCTAGGTTTCTGTATTTGATACAAGCTGTGTCTATGCGTCGCTTGTAGGGAATTTGGAAAGTAAAATAGAAATTTGTCATTTCATATCAGATCTAAACTGCTAGCCTTTGTGAGATGCTAATGCGTTCCACAGTTGGTTTTTGTTAAGCGTGACATTTCACAAACTAAATTTTCGCTTTTTCTATCTATGTCAAATCCATGTCGCTTTTCAAGTCTCCTGGACTCTTCCCAAGAAAGTGCAAATCAGCATTTGTCCAATCCGTCCCTAAAAAGGAGAATCTTCTGCTCCCAACGTTTACCGACCCGTAGCACTTACGTGAACTCTTTCAGAGGTCATGAAAACGCCTGATAAATCGTCAACTTATGAAATATCTTTAATCATGTAAAATCTATAATGACCGGCAGTATGGTTTTCGTGGCAACAGATCACTGGTGATTTCATGGCTTATCTTACCGAGAACTGAAACCAATCTCTCTAACACTCTTGTAAAACGGAGATTGTTGCGCTTGATATTTCAAAGGCATTTGACAGAGTTTGGCGGCATCAAGGTCTTTTGTCGAAAATGTGTGCTTATATTTGAAACTACCTTTTTGGCCGTTTAATTCAATTTTTTTTTTTGAATAGAAATGTTGGTGTTCCCCAAGGCTCCGTTCTGTTTCCGACTCTCTTTCTCATTTTTATAAATGATCTCTTGTCTGAAACTTTTAATCCAATTCATTCCTTCGCTGATTTATTTTTAAATACTTCTTCCGGGAAATGCGAACCTTTAACGCTTCATTAGCGCCCCGAAACGCTTCTGCACTTAAATTTGCTGCAAATTGTAGTCTTCTGGAAATATATCCCCAGGAAGCGAGTTCCAAAGTTTGCTTGTCCTGTAACAGAAGGAATTTTGGAAAATGAATGGTCCTCGCGGTTGTCAAGTGTACTGTATGGTCATGAGCGTTAGCTGCCTGTCTTGTGGGGCGCCCAAAAGTTGCATTTCGACGGATAATGTCTCTGAGTTCTTCGGAACATCTACTATGGAAGTACCTATAGAACAAGCAAAGGTCAGCGACTTGTCTTCTGTGCACCAACGGTTGTAGATTCGATGTGACTGTAGGCGTAGGGTCTCCAATAAGTCGAACTGCTCGTCTCTGTATGCTGTCAAGTAGGTTAAGTGAATGTTTTGGGGACGAGCTTCATATATGGGAACAATATTCCAGGCCTGGGTCTTACCTGTGCTTTGTAGAGAAGGAGAAGTTGCTTGGGGCTAAAGTACCTCTTTGCTCTAAATATGTAGCTCAACTAAGCGGACGCCGATCTTGCGATATAGAATCCTGCCATGTGATTCCTCAATTGACTGTGACTCCTAGAATGTGCATTGAGTCCTTGGGATGGATTGGATGGTCATCCATTTGGACCTGAGAAACTGTTGATGCATTTTTCCTAGAAAATGTTGAGAACTGTGTCTTTGCGTTAAATACAACCAAGTTGTCTTTTCCCCACTTCAAGATTCTGTCCAGATCATCATTTAGAGAACTAATTTGTTCACATCTCTGATGTAGCCGCATTCACAGGCCCATACTGTTCGAGATGGAGGACATAAGAGTGCTGTCATCAGCAAAGCTGTAGATATTATTATTTGTCGATCCAAGCAAATCGCTGATGTGGAGAAGAAATCGAGCTGGAGAAAGAGAAGATCCTTGGGCACTCCTGCATTTATAGCACACGAATTAGATCGATGGATCGATCTTCCCAGAGAAAATTTTGCTTCCATCCGTAGAGTTGTTGTGGTAATCCATAAGACGCCAACTTGCCTAATAGGGCTCTATGCCAGACTCGATCAAATGCCTTTGATATGTCCAAGGCTACGGTTTTGGATTCGCCCTGTTGTTCAATTGCTTGCGTCCATAAGTGCGTTACGTAGCTTAACAGGTCTCCAGTGGAACGACAACTCCGAAATCCTTATTGCCTGTCGCTTATTAATCGGTGGCCTTCTAGATATTTGATTATTTCGACATTTATTGCCTTTTCCATTACTTTTAAGAGCATTGAAAGTAACGCTATTGGACAATAGTTTTGATGACAGCCCTCTTAGCTTCTCATATTATTTCCAGAACTCACGTCCCTGCTTTTCGGCAGTGGAACTGAAACGGCAACGTATGTTAAGCTCATTAAATTCCGACTTTAACTAGCATTATAAAATGGGGTTCAGCAAATAGAGTGGAATTTAATGATGTCTGCCATCGCCAAGAACGCAGCAAAATGTCTGGGATTCCACAAACGCTACCCCTTCTCATCTAATTTCCTCAAAGATAAAATTAAACAAAACATTTTATATAACTAGTTTCTACCACCTCTTTTTATTTTCTTGCTATTGCTATTGCTTGAAATTTTCAAACATTTACCAAAACCTTTCCTATTTATCTTTACAGCATTGCCGAGGAGAAGAAGAAATTGGGTAATGACCAATACAAAGCACAAAACTATCAGGCTGCCCTCAAATTGTATTCGGACGCGATATCACTATGTCCCGAATCGGCTGCCTACTATGGCAATCGTGCCGCATGCCAGATGATGCTACTCAACTATATGAACGCTCTAAATGACGCCCGCACAGCCATTCGCATTGATCCGAAATTTGAAAAGGCTTATGTCCGCATTGCTAAATGCTGCACAGCCCTTGGTGACATAATTGGCACAGAGCAGGCTATTAAAAACCTCGAGGAAATCGATCCCTCAAACAGTGCGATCAAAATCGAACAATCGTTGTGCCAACAGTTGCGTCAAATCGAAAAGACCGTACAGACAAACTACGAGAACAAATCCTACAGAAATGTTGTCTACTATCTGGACAATGCACTGAAAATCTCACCAGCCTGCCTCAGGTACAAGCTGATGAAGGCCGAGTGTTTGGCATTCCTCGGTCGTACCGAAGAGGCTGTTGACATTGCTGTGAGTGTGATGAAAGTCGATACCACTTCTGCGGATGCTATATACGTGCGTGGTCTGTGCTTGTATTACAGTGACAACTTGGAGAAGGGTATTCTGCACTTTGAACGAGCCCTCCAGCTCGACCCGGATCACAAAAAGGCCAAACTCATGCGCAACAAATCGAAACTGCTCAAAGAGAAGAAGGAATCGGGAAATGTGCTCTTCAAGTCGGGACGGTTTCGCGAGGCACAAACTGTCTACACAGATGCCCTTGAAATCGATCCACTGAATAAGGATATGAACAGCAAGTTATACTACAACCGGGCGTTGGTGAATTCAAAAATTGGCAGCCTTCGCGAAGCTGTGGCGGACTGTTCAAAGGTTCTGGAAATCAATAAACAGTACTTGAAGGCGTTACTGCTGCGTGCACGATGCAACAATGATCTGGAGAAGTATGAGGAGTGTGTTGCTGATTACGAGTCTGCGTTCCAAATTCAGAAGACTACCGAAATCAAAAACCTGCTTCGTGACGCTAAGTTTGCGTTGAAAAAGTCAAAACGAAAGGACTACTACAAGATCCTGGGCGTGACCAAAAACGCTTCAGAAGATGAAATCAAGAAGGGATATCGTAAGAAGGCTCTTGTCCATCATCCGGACAGGCATGCGAACTCAACGCCAGAGGAGCGCAAAGCAGAAGAGCTCAAATTTAAGGAAATCGGCGAGGCGTACGCCATTCTTTCAGATCCTCGTAAGAAGATGAGATACGATAGCGGCCAAGACATAGACGAGCAGGAACAAGGTAATTAGTTGATGGAAGTTTTTTTCCTTTTTTTAATCACTTGCCGCTTAAGGAGAAATTATTGTCGGACAAGTTGCTAGGGATTGTGAGTCATGCATCTTTATGAACTGCTTGTGATGTCATGTGAGATTAGAGCACCAATCAGTTGAGACTAACCATTCTGATACGGGCAAATGAAGGTCGAGTTAACTATTTTTTCCTCTTCAACTAGACCTATTACAGATCTTGAAAACGAATCGTAATCTTAATCTTCTTCCTCGTCATGCATGGCCATCATTGGGTAGGCAATGTGATTAGCTAAAGTTAAGATTCTATCCGGATCGAATTTCAGTCTTCGATACATCTGTAGGTGGATGCCGTTTTAATCGTTATACACGAGCGTATGCCTTGATAATTTTTTGTCTTCTGGGGTGATGCAAGTTCATTATTCTTCTTTTAGGGATTTTAGACCATCGATTACGGCTACCCGTTTGCTACAGATGTCAAAGAGTATGTATGGTTGCAAAATTGGTCTACAGATCTTCCAAATCAACATACGTTCTCAAACTTTCCATGGGCATATTGCTTTCCCTATACCTTATCTTTGCACAAAGTTTTTCCGTCAATGTACTAGTTATTGTCTGGAATTGTCTATCTTTCGATATAGGTCTCTGGGTATTGGCTTCATAGAAGGACGGCCAAAGCTGTCTAGTGATGTTACAAAATCAATGTTATTGCTTTCATAGCTGTCGAGCTGTAGAAGGTTATTCCTCCTGGTGGTCCCTTTTTGCCCCTACCGTCGAATCTGAGATTTCCTACATGAAGCCTGTTCTAAACATGTGCCCATTTTCGATGCGTTTTTCTATCCGGCAATTCATTGCGTGCTATGTATATATGACTACTTTTCCAGTTGTTCCTGCTGGGATATTCGCTTGAGAAAGGTGTATTGAAGGTCTTACGGCGTGAAGTAGTCTCTCATCGGCGCATGGCTAACGTGTCTATCTCTATAGGATCGTCGAATAACCCGAAAAATTTAGAATTTACTGATTGACTAATTCGTATGCCCCTAATGGCTGCCAATTACAGTGTCTAGCGGGAGCCTCAATGCCTGCCACTGTGTCTTACTCCAGTCTCGTTCATTCATTCATTCATTTTCGAATAAATAAAGTAAATAAAAGTCCGTAGATTGCATAATATTCGTGTCTCTGTATGTAAAATAACTTAAATTTCAAACAAACATGCTCATAAATTTATATTTTTTGTTTTGTCTTTTCAGAGTTTGATCCTAATCAAATGTTCCGGCAATTCTTCCAGTTTAGCGGTGGCAATGGCGGTGGTGCCTCATTTGGTTTTGATTTCTAAACCACCATCACGATGTTAAAATACCACCTTTACTCTGATTCTCTTTATCAATGATCTCTATGACGGAGATTAATACAACAATTGACAAGAAACCAACAACAGCCAACTAAAATATTCATACAAAGTAAAACCACACCCTCGTGTGGATATCTGAATTAAGACAGAATAAAATTTTAGTTTTCTTATTACACATATAAATGTTAAATTGAAGAAAAACACATTCAATGCATTATCTTTTAATTATGTTTACTTTTATTTTGTAACTTCATTTTAATTCAGTTTAAAAAGTCATTGTTGCCTCTGCTAGACATTAATGTTTTTTTTTTACTACAAATTTAATGCTACCAAACAGAAACAACAACTTAAAAAAAAAAAAAAAAGAATAACTCATAGAGACTTTGGTAAAAAAATAATAAATATATTTTGTTTTCGTTTAAGAAGATGAGAGAATATAGACAGATTAGAGTAAAATAAATAAAAGAATAACAAAAGAAAAAACTACTTGAAACAACAATAAAACACACAATTGATAATGTTTCCAAAGAAATGTGATAAAAATCATAAAGCAAACAAAAAATGCAAACAAACGAAATATTTCTGAGAAAAAATATTGATACCAATTAATTATGGAAACAAAAAAACAAACAACTTAAATTGAGGGAAAAAATGGTGAGATAGTGGAAAAGTAAAACTCCATCGTGTTGCGTGGATTTTAGTTTTTTTTTAATTAAGATTTCTTTCTTAATTTCTTGAGTTTTCCTTTCTTTTCCTTTTTTTGACCCGTCTGTTAATGTATCTGGAGCGCGTTTATTTACATTTATCTTGCGATAAACAAAAAAAAAATTATATATATAAAAACTAATAATAAAAACAAAGTTTTAAAAAGAACTTGGTTAAATGTGAATATTGTCGTTTTATTTGAAGCCAATTTTTTGTACAAAGAGTCGAAGCAGGTGGGACACGCAGTGATGCGACTTCTTAAACAACATTCTTTGAATGATTGTGCGAAATTCATACTCGCTTCGTAGGTCCGTACTTTTTTCGAACTTCTGACAAATACCTGTTGGACAGATGTGTCAGCAAATGTTTGGTTGTTTGTGAGGAACTGTCCTTACCTGTTGCCCCAACTATTTATTTATTTATTTTTAGACTAGCTGACCCGGCGAACTTCGTCCCGCTTTAAAATCAATCAAATGAATACTCAAAATGAATTAAATTCAGTACACCTCCAGCTTATAAAATATCTTGAATCACGGAAACTCCTATGTCCTCAATGACCGGCAGTACGGTTTTCGTGGCAACAGGTCCACTGGTGATTTGATCACTTATCTCACCGAGAAGTGGAACCAATCTCTTTATCACTTCGGTGAATCGAATATTGTTCCACTCGATATTTCAAAGGCATTTGACAGAGTTTGACACCAAGGTCTTTTGTCGAAAATGCGTGCTTATGGGATCGATGCGTCTCTTATTCAATGGATTAGAAAATACCTGTCTAGGGCCTGTACCACAAAACTACAAGTCTTGTACAACAATTAACAATGGTTTCTGTACCACAAAACTATATGTCAATTTAACAATTAACAATTGTACAAGCAACCCTTAACAATTGGGAAATACTAAATTTCCCCACTTTCTTTACCACAAAGCTACAAGTGTAGACAACATTTTGCAAACGATAGTTATAAACTTGAAAAAATTTAACGTGTGAGTTGAAATTTGTTAAGTCGTTACAAGTCATATCTTATGTGGTTTTAAGTAGAAATTTGAAGCATTTGTCTTGATAAAATATTAACTATATTAAACTAGTCTTATTATAGGACACATTTTTAAAGGAAATCCTTATTTCCACAAGTTAATCGAGAAAGGGGGAACATTTTTCTGCGAACTTCTGCTCTTAATGCACATTCGTATGCTGATCTCAGTGACTATAATTTAAACATTTTTTGTTTCGATCGGATAGAATTGATAAACTGATCGTATACGGCGCATACAAAATAATAAACACATACTTAATATAAAAATATTTTTGAAACTGACGAAACTGGAAAACATGTCGTTGAGTATTTTGTAAATTTATGTCACCAACAAAAAATATTAACAACATATTTTATTTCATATGATTACAGCTAAGACGATTTGCCTGAGCATAGTCTGTCCGTCACGGAAGCACTTGTACAAATGACATTGAAATTTTGATATTTAACAAGTGAAGCGTTTTTCTTTTGTGGTAAAGAAATTATAGTTACTTGTTAAATCGGCATTGCTTCATGACAACCTTCGTTGGAATGACCATGTACACGAAGTCGCCAAGAATGCAGCGAAATTTCTAGGTTTCCTCAAACGATGCAAGAAATACTTTACCCCTTCTGATCTGGCTGCAATATATAAGGCGTTCATTTGCCCAAAACTTGAGTACAATTCCCACATGTGGTCTGGTGCACAGAAAACCACATTGCACTTACAACTGGATAGGATCCAAAATCGTGCGTTGAAACTAATCGGAGACACAAATATCGCGAATTAATTCGCTTGAACATCGTAGAAACATTACGTGTCTCTCACTGTTTTATCACTTTTTTTAACAAGCAGTTCTCAAAGGAAATTGCCAACTGCATTCCTTCCCTTCAACAATTCAACCGCAATACTCGCCATGCTAGGAATGCCCATCAGTTTACCATTCAGCCTATCTTCGGACGTCCTATGAATTTTTAATTTTTGTCAGGTGTGCAAACTTAATTTACTCCAAGATTTCTCGAACTACCTCGAAATGATTGCTATCAATACTGACGTTTTGTTCTAGGCGGTGGACAGATGCTTATTTGTTTGTCGATTGCATGTACTTAATCTTGTCCCCATTTACTTCAAGTAAGGTCTTCCGTGTTGACACCTGTCCTGCGCACTATCTGCTCCAAAAGAAGTCGCATGTTTGAAATAGTTCGGAGTAGCTACTTCCAAACTGCACGTTGCAGCGCGTTTCCGAGCGTCACGCGACATAGCTGAATCAATTTTGCCGGGATTCTGAATGCGGCCATCGCCATATAGCGCCAGACGATGTATGCTATCACGCGCGACTTTGAAGTTGATGATGGTGAGTTTCGACTTTTAATTCGTTGGTCTTTTCCAAGATTTGCCTCAGTGTAAAAATTTGGTCTATAGTAGATATCCCGTGCTGGAAGCCACAGCTTCTTCAGCAGTGACTGAAGAATTTGCTTTATATAAGTAGAAATGCTGTCGGAAACTATTATACCTACTTCTTGTTTCATGAGACTCCTGAGGTGGATTAGACTTTTGAAAAGTGTCAGCTGCTTTCACTGAAAATGCAGTTTTCTTTTTGCAGGGCAACAACTAGATCTTAATAAAGTTGCTAACGTCGTAGGGGTCTTTCACATTTCATCTGGAACCAGTTGTTCAGTAAAGAAGAACCTCCTCCTCATCCTAATTTAACAAATATCGGACATTTACTTTGCATAATTTTCATCTGTTTCTTCTTCTTTACGACGCGACGCAACGAGCTCTAGACTCTAAAGAGTCTACTAGTTTAATTTCGTTCAGTTATATCTAGGCGCCGCGCCGTTTCTGATGTTTTGAATGTCTCGCTTGGCCTACCTTCGGCATCGGGTGTTTTCTCAGCATGCGGTACCTACACTTGTAGTGCTCCCAGGCTTTTGCAGCTGACTTTACTCAACTGCCAATTTGTGAGTGCTGCAGAAGCGTTAAAGTCATAGTAAAGGTTATATAACTACTTACCTTCATATCCGTAATGTCTAGGAATAGGAATCCACCATAATTTGGTTATAGTCCTGAAACTAAGTGTAGAGAGTTAAAGCTGAGCTTAGCGCATTCGTGTAGCTGGAAGTATTCGACAGCCAATGGCTATATGGATGTCAGTGTCTTTAAAATCAGACTTGCAGTAGTTTGAGCATTCTTGAATGTCTGCCTCAAAAACACTTCTTATTCATTGTGAATAGCTCCGCCTTTGTACAGCTCAAGTATGTACAAACAAGGCTCGGATATTTTAAATTTCGCCACCGATTGTCATTGTCCTTATTTTGTTTAAATGGTTCTATTTTCTAAATTAATTTCAGTGAAAAAACTCTTTATTTTTACTATAGTTTTAATTAATATTCTATTTTTAAACTCCTAACATTTAAATTTACACATAACTACTTAACCTTAAAAATTAAACAAAACTTAATTAATGTACAAAAAAAACTTGTATATACACCTTGCCTAGTACATATTTACACGCACTCAAATTACAAACTGAATTTCCTTCCCTTTCAAACAGTAATCACAGTCACGCCTAACCTAACCTCACTTAGGCTGTATTTTAGCAGTCTTTTCAAGTTCAGCGATTTGTCCGTAGAACAATACCTCACTGATGAGTTTCTCGGCTATAATCCTCTGGGTGCGCTCCATCGAACGCAGTTTTATTGAAACATTAGAGCCCACATAGTCGCAGTCGTCCTGCTCTGCGGTATTTCCGGTCGCCATCATAACCGATTGTTGTGCCTGCGAATGCATCTGATTGTTCTGTTGTTTTCGCGATATTGATGGTGAGAATTTTTCATTGTATCCTTCGGTCTGATGCATCAATCCACGGGGAAGAGCGAAGCGGCTAAAATCAATTCCTCTAGCTGATGCACTCACACGCAGGTCCTGGGCAAAGTCGTCGTTGTCCATTCTATTCTCATCGGTTGAACTATTGTACGATCGATTCGATTCGGAACGTCTCAATGGCGGGTGGTGTAGAAAATCCGTCATTTCCTGTTTTATTTCAAGTTCTTCATTAACTTGCTCTGATGTGGACTGACATCCTATTGCAGGTGTGGCACTCGGGCTGCACGCGGGTTGTGTGGTTTGCTCTTCGTCCTTTTCATCGATCTCGATTGTTTCATTTTCGGTGGTATCGGTCTTCTGATTGTAAGGATTACCAGAATTGAGTAGATCTGAGTTTTGAACATTTGGAAACGCCATATGCATGGGACCACAGAGACCCTTACGGTCGGAAGGCGGAGAAAATGGGCCTCCTCCTCCATTCCATCCGGCAAGACTTTGACTATTCGCAATTAGCAGTGGCAGACCGAGACCCATCTGAAAGAAAATACAAGGAAAACGAAATTGGTTAACATTGCTCGTTACTTAAGTACCTACTCGTAAAACGAATGCTCTATCTATAAAAGGGTGCTAATAGCTTTGACATACACACAACGTCGCGGTCGACAATGTGCCTATCTGTGACAAACATTTGTCAAACTAAATAAACTTTGAGCTCAAAACAAACACTTATCGTCGAAGAAATGTTATCTATTCAACACAATACTCTATTTAGTGTTTGTGTGTCGTTCGTAATCGTGATCGTTTCAAGGAAACCGTATAAATACAAAATTATGACACCCTGATTCAATTTTAATTTATTAAAAATGTTCACAAAGCCCTTGGCGGGATCAAAGTCTTGGTAATTCGAAACTACGGTTTATGATAGTCATGCGAACTGTATGATGGTCTATATACGAAACACTCTTTGGCAAGTAGAAGTCTCTCGTATACAACTTGATTATGTTCCTATCTACAATTTTGCGGCAACTTCAGGTTCAGTGCAGCGCAACATATTTATTTGAATGCGCTTTTCTTAACCTGTTAAGGTATATTTTTCGATGTGGAACGTGTTTCTTTCTACTCTTTTGTTTACCGCTAAAAGGTTTAAGCTATCCTAAACTGCACTGGCACTTTGCAATTCTGAAGCGTGTAATTTACAACATTAATAAACATTATAAGCGCGAGTGTTGAACACGAAGAAACTAGCAACACTATAATGCTCTGTCGGATTTTACTGTCTGCTCGACCCTCAGAAGTCTAATATGAGCCCCTCAAAAAGAGTGGCTGAATTCACGTGATTGGATCAACGGTGATTTCGGCATGGCAGATACCTTAATGAGCTACTTCGACGTATTTGAAGCTGAAGTCATTAAGGATTCTTCAATACTAGTCAGGCTGCTGAAATAGAGATGGTGGCGGAAGAGCCCTTAATGGGTCAACGGCAGCTCTCACAAGCGGGTTACTGGCTCCGGAATATCCGAAACGACCAAGAGCCTCAGACAAGCATTCACTGTTGACGACCCTGCAAAACGGAATAAGGACAATGACGTTCGGATCTGCACATGGAATGTTCAAACCCTGAAAAGAACGCGTGCAACCGGGCAATTAGCGGAGGCACTAAGCTGCTACCGCCATCCAGGAAGTACGGTGGGGTGGGCCGGGCAAAAGGCAGATGAAAAAGAGGGAACAAAAGCAGCGTCTATTTGGGTGCGGATTTGTTGTAACAACGGGGAAATACTGTGAGAAGATTGAACGTTGAACGGCTACAATCGCAATAAACCGCCAGAATCTTTACCGATCGCGTCTCCCTCAACCTCTCGAGAAGCCAGCACCAAGTGCTGAAAACCAGTCGCATCGATGCCAAGAAGGCATCTGAAAAGCCGCAACTGATATGCTTATGGTTTCACAAAACAACCCCCACGAGGCCCCTGGTTTGATTAAGAGTACCGGCAAGCACATGCAGAACAACTTGCCTACCAAGCGGCGTTGCAGAGAAGGACGAGAGCAGCTCGCGATCTCTACGAGCAAAAGACAAATAAAGAGCACGAGAAGCGCGCAAACGAGGAAATATAGAGGTGCTACTCCAGGAATAATGTTCGAAAGTTTAAAAAGAGCGTGTCACGGGACGGGAACAAAACCTGAACAGAGGCCTGTAGAGACCCTCTAAACTGCGCCAAATATAGAGGCATCAGTCTCTTTAACACAACTTGAAGATCCTGTCTGGCGTCCTATGTGAACGCCTGAAACCATTTGTCAAATGTCAACGAACTGATTGGACCCTATCGGTGCGGTCTTAGGTCCGGTAAGTCTACAACCGAACAAATTTTCACGCTACTGCAGATCATGGAGAAAACCCAAGTGCAAATCCATACTCGCTATCTATTTATCGATTTTAATGCCGCATATGAGAGCATTTATAGAGACCATAGCTACAGAGCCATGCCTAATTTTGGCATCCCTGCGAAACTAGTTAGATTGTGCAGAATGACGATGGAGAACGCTCGTTTCTCCATTAAGGTCGGAAACAATCGCACCGAAACTTTTGATGTCAAAAAAGGATTTAGACAAGGTGATGCGCTAGCGCTGTCATGTGACTCACTTCTTCAACATCATCCATGAGAAAATTGTGCGTAACTCGGAACACCAGGGTCGCAATATTCCAACAGTATGTGCAACTACTTGCATACGCTGACGACATCGACATCATTGGCAGAACGCAGAACACGGCGAGCAGACATTGCTGCGTTTGCAAGTATTAGTACAAATGCGGCAAAAATAGGTTTTAGTGATAAATAAGAAGGCAAAACAAAATACATATATGCTGGCAACAAAAAGGGACAACCAACATCGACGATTTGGACAGAACGTCACGTTAGACAGCTTTTCGGGACTTCGTCTACCTCGGCTCTACTATTAACTCTAATAATGACACCACAGCAGAAATCAAACGAAGAGTTACACTTGTCAATCGCTGTTTCTTTGGCCTAAGAAGACAACTGACCAGTACTAGGCCTTGTCAAGAAACACCAAGAAGACTATAGAAGACCCTCATCTTCAAAGTCCTGATTTATGGCGCAGAAACATGGACGCTTAATAAAGGCCGATGAAGATCTTCTTGGTCGTTTCGAACGCAATATTCTGCAAATAATTTTTGGTACCGTTTGCTTTTATGGGCTTTGGAGGAGTACATTTAACAGCGAACACTACGATCTGTACAGCGACACCGACCGGGTTATAAAAGTACGTATCAGTCGTCTAAAATGGCTGCGTCATGTAGAGCCGAAGAGTCTTCGAATCCAACCCAAATAGATAACGCAGTAGAGGAAGAGCTCCCACAAGTGAAAGGGTACATCAACCAACTTGAGGTACGTAACTGAAAGCGGTTAGTTAAAGATCGTGCTAACTGCAGAGGCGTATTGGTTGAGACCCAGGTCCACCCAGGACCCAATAGGTATTCTAAACATGAATTTAAGTGCTAATTTAGACATATTAATTATATTGCCGACTCAATCTTATAGAGGTATGGCGTTCCCGATGAATCTTAGGTCCAAAGCTTTCATCTAGCCACAAAACTGCGGCGTCTTCTATTGAATATATTTATTTCTTCTGGGGAGAAATCGACGCCCCTTTCCCCAAATTGAAGGGAAATGGCTCTGCAAAATAAGGCCCTAAACAAAAAATTATAAAAATAAATAATAATAGAAACAAATTAGTATTTTTTTGTTTTCTGTGAGGAATTAATTTACAGTTGCGCCCTTATTTTTAATAACTGCTTCACATCTTCGTCCCATGGAATGAACCAACTTTTTTAAATAATTGATCGCAGTTATTCCTTGTTGTTGGCTCTGCAGCCGCCGATCCTGCGCCCATAAATGTTCCATCGAGTTCAGATCAGGAGATTGTGATGGCCACTCCATTACATTGATTTTGTTCTTCTGAAACTATTCTTTGGCCAACTTTGAGGAGTGCTTGGGGTCATTATCCTGCATAAACTCCCATTTAATAGCCATGTCCTCTTCAGCAAATGACAGCATAACAGTGTTTAGATTTTCACGTAGTCTACGGCACATACTTTATCCGAAGTGGCTATTCGCACGTTCATTTTGACAGATTTTGTACTGAACTGACGTTTACCGATTTTCGGGACACGACTACGTAATCAACGTAACGTAATCCTATTTTCATTAAAAACTCTTTATAAATAGAAAAGTTGGATCCAAAACGTACGGCATAATGTCCGAAAATGATTATACTGGAGTTTAGAATCCTTGCCGCGAGCGTAGCGAGCCACATACCCCAACTTGACGCAATATAAACTTTGACATTTCGTTACGTAGTCGTGTCCCGAACAACGTGCGAATAGCAACAGCCTACTTTATCCCTTACCATGAAAACTGGACCAACCCAAAGCATTAATCATTAAATTTCCTCCGCCATGTTTAACTGTCATCTTTTTATATTTGGGACCGAATTTGGAATTCTTTAGTCGTCTGACGTACATTTTTCCATCGGAACCAAACAAACTGACCTTGGTTTTATCCGACAGTAAGACGTTATTCCAATTAGCATGGTGGAGGTGTTTGTTGGCGAAACTTAGTCTCTGTTAAATATTTTTTTGCTCAAATATGGAACTTTTCTGGAACTTCTTCCAGGAAGACCTGCTTCCTATAATCTTCTTCTTATTGTAGACTTGTAACTGGTGCATTTAACTAATTTTTTACGTCTGTGGAAAAAAAATGGTTTCTTCTTGCATAGTGTAGTATCGGCACTGTGCGATGCCAACACTTGACTATATAAAATGTAAAACAATGAAAATAAAGTCGCACTTATAAAATAAAAATACGGAAAATAGAAGTCAATTGATAGAAGAATATAAAGCAATCGACTATGAAATATTGGGTCTCTACAATTGGCGACGAGGAAAAACTTATATAAAAAAAAGAAGACGAATGAAATACAAGGTAAGAAAGAAGATAACAACCAAAAATTAGTAATTCAAAAGTGAAATAGCGAAGTGCATAATAAAAAAAAATCAAAATTGAATGTCTTAAATGATGTGCATAAAAAAGAAAAGAAAAATAACTAAAAATAAATGTTTTGCTTAAATGCAGTAAAAGAAAAAATCTAAGTAAATGTTTTACAAATTTCGGTTGGAAATGGAACTTAAAATATAACCGTTTTGCTTAAATGCAGTAAACGGAAAAAAAAGAAAAGAAGAGGAAGAAATAGATTAAATTCGATTCATTTTGCTTAAATGCAGTAGAAAGAAAAAAAAAAGAAAAGATGAGGAAGTAATAGATTAAATTCGAATGAAATAGATTAAATTCGATTCATTTTGCTTAAATGCAGTAGAAAGAAAAAAAAAAAAAGATGAGGAAGTAATAGATTAAATTCGAATGATCTCGGATTTAATGTTTTGCTTAAATGCTGTACGTATAAGAAAATCATAGATTAAATTCGAATGATTTTTTAATGTTTTGCTTCAATGCTGTATAAGAAATTCATAGATTAAATTCGAAGGATTTCGAATTTAATGTTCTGCTTAAATGCTGTATAAGAAATTCTGGGATTGAAATAATATGGAATTGTTAAAATTGTTTTACAGTTAATAAAAAAAAATTAAGAAAGTAAATGTAGTATCGGCACTGTGCGATGCCAACACTTGACTATATAAAATGTAAAACAATGAAAATAAAGTCGCACTTATAAAATAAAAATACGGAAAATAGAAGTCAATTGATAGAAGAATATAAAGCAATCGACTATGAAATATTGGGTCTCTACACATAGTCGTATTAACAGTTTGTCAAATCGTAGAGTCGTTTTTCGTTTTCTGCCTCTGGTTTTTACTTTGGGACTTAAATGGATACCTAGATGTGAATACTTTTTAGAACGTTTTTTTAGAACGCGTTATGACCTTAGCTATTTCATCAATTGTTTTGCCGTGTTTTCTTAGATTTTTTTCACCTCACGCTCAGAACTGGTGCAATGGACTCCAAGACCTATTTTACCAAAATGTTAATTTCACTGTTTTAAGATTTCCTTCTAAAAAAAACACTAAATTACAGGATAAATTAATTTATTTAAAATTTCAATTAAAACAAGACCGGGCTTTACTTCAAAATCACTGATGCCGACTGTGTGGGTAATTGTTTGTTTCTATATTATTTTTTTCAGGCAAAATAACTTTTTGCTCAAACTTTTTACTGTTAGACGAAAACCAAAAGCTGATAAGAGCAAATTGCTGCAGCATTTCAAAGTGCTGTTACCTAGCATTTGAGGATAGAATTGATTTCGGAGAAGGACCAAATTGCAGTGTTGTTAGGACTCTCTCTTCATTTTTCCCACGAAACGTGGTCATTTTTCCCTTTTTACCGAACTCAAAATCCCACCAAAATCCCACGATACTTTAAAATGGAAAAAAATTGTTTAATTCATTTTTATTATGTTAAAAGAAAATCACAATGGCCGCGTTGCATTGATCGCTAGATGACTAGCAGCATGCCACACCCCATATACAAAAACTGCCATTTCAGCATTTGCACTAGATCTCCGGCACATACCTATTGTGAAATATCCTTTTCTGCGAAATTTCAATCTACCGCAAAATTAACTGAATAAATAAATAAATAGTTTTTTTTTTTAAATAGGTACTTCTCCCGGGAAAGGCAAACCTATAACGCTTCATCAGCGCCCCGAGATGCTCGCAGATGCATGTTTGTTCTACACTTAAATTGCTGCAAATAGCAGTCTTCTGAAAATATATCCCCAGAAAGTGAGTTCCAAAGTTTGCTTGTTCTGTAACAGAAGGAGCCCAGGAAAATTGGGAAAATTGATGTCTTCGCGATTGTCAAGTGGTCATGATCATGAGCATTAGCTGTCTGTCTTGTGGGGGGCGCCCAAAAGTTGTATTTCGAGCGATAATGTCTTTGAAGTACCTATAGAACAAGCAAAGGTCTGTGCACCAACGGTTGTAGATTCGATGTGAGTGTATGGTCTCCAATAAATCGAACTGCTCGTCTCTGTATGCTGTCAAGTAGGTAAAGTGAATGTTTTGGAGCCGAGCTCCATATATGGGAACAATATCCCAGGCCTTGTCTAACCTGATGTGCTTTGTAAAGAAGAATTTGCCGGAGTGTAAAATAGGTAGCTCAACTTAGCGGACGCCGATATTGCGATATAGGATATGTGGTCCTGCCATGTGATACCTGAATTGACGGTGACTCCCAGAAGGTGCATTGAGTCCTTGGCATGGATTTGGATCTGAGGAACTGTTGTTGCATTTTTCCTAGAAAATGTTGTGAGCTGTGTCTTGTTTGCATTAA
The DNA here is from genome assembly GCA_949372485.1 of Cheilosia soror. Lineage (NCBI taxonomy): Eukaryota > Metazoa > Arthropoda > Insecta > Diptera > Syrphidae > Cheilosia > Cheilosia soror. Next base: position 122,653,157 of record OX443561.1, read on the forward strand.
ATACAACTAAGTTGTCTTTTCCCCACTTCAAGATTTTGGTCAGATCATCATTTAGAGAACTAAAATAACAAGTCCGTATCACCCTAGGTCTAGCTTCTCACATAATAATACATTATGGCACAAAATACATTTTTGATGCTCATGAAGATGAAGTCATAAAAATTCAAACTGGTTCTATTCCAATCCCAACTGATAATTGTTGTAAATTGGAATAGTTTTGATGAAATTTTACAAAAATTTGATTTTAACGCTTGTTTTGTCAGCTTCCTGAAATTCCCACGATTTTGGTGCTTTTTCCCTTTATCCCACGGAAGGCTTTTCGGACATCGAAAATCCCACAAAAAGGGATAAATCCCACGATATAACAACACTGCCAAATTGTATGCAGTTAATTCAGCATTATGTAAATATTGGTTTCTATTATTTTTCCCATCACTATATGTAGATACCTAACTTTCGCACCAGACTGTAAGAACGACCATGTTTATTTTAACAACAAATACACAGTTCCATATCCACCATACTATACCAAACTACCATAGAGCGAAATTTAAAAACATCACCAATCAGCTACTCACCGCATTGAAATATTTTAAATCGCGACTCTTCCGGCGATTAACCCCCATCGGAATCCCTCCGTCGACGCCGCGCTCCAAGAATTCAAACCGTTTAAACGCATACCATTTGCTGGGGCCCGGCGTAATGCCCTCGTACAACTTCACCACAAGTTTATGTTTTTCGCGCCGATACTGTGTCAGCAGTACATTCATCTTTCGCTCTACCTCCGCCTTGCTGCAACCAAATTTCTCAGCTATGTTCGACCAAGCGCGGAATCTGCACAATTTGTCTTTATACTTGGGATAGCCCCGATTCCACAATTCCGGATGTGCCCGGTACTGTTCAATTAATTGCAACGCATCGTCCATTGACCAATCCATAGTATAACGTGTTCGGTGTTCCCCTCTTTGCTCTTTTCGTTGATTTAATGACGCTGCTGAATGCTTAGCAGTTGTTTACCACAAAATGGGTATAAATCGCGCAAAAAAAAATAAACAAATTTGTTCATTTCACAATATTGCGACGCATTTAATCGCGTTTACGCGTTTGCTATTATTCACCGGCCAGCCACACTCGTTTTAGCTCTTCTCTGCCGTAGAGTAGACTCGCACTCGCACTGACTGAATTCAATGGAATTGTTCGTCAACCGTCGCAGTTTGGTTTCGTATTCGTGTTTCCATGTAACCTGCACAAACACAATTTAATGATTTCAAACACAAAACAGAAGAAAAACATAGTCACAGCCCCTCAAGCCATCTCGCTCTGTATCGTGTGTAAGGTACATTTACATGGCAGCAACTATCTCCCACAAACACTCAGTACAAACACTGAGCGAGAGGTGGCAACAAACTTTGGGCAAACTGCGCAAAGCGAATCGATAAACCGAAACCACATTTCGCCGTGGAATACGAAATCGTACAGTATACAGAAACAGAATACACATAGGTTGTAAGGTATCCAATATTCGGTTCCCCATTTACATTCAGCCGCGTGAAAAGTATTGCTGAAAGGAGAAAATGTTTTCTCTCTGCACTGCACTTGCTGCTGCGGTATTTACTTTCCTGCCCGTCCTCCTCCGCCACCCCTTACAAATCAGGAACAAAATGTTTGTTTGTTTCAAGAGATTGAATGGGGGAAGACCAGCACGACGATGAAGCGAATGTAGCGGTCGCGAAGGTCATTCCATTTCTGATGGAGGTATCGTTATTCTTTTTGTTTTGTTTTTTTAGTTGTACCGCGCGCGTTTTTTTTATTCCCTTTATTGTTGTGCATGCGAAATAGGAAAACAACACAAAATTGTGTCAATAATAATAATAAAAATAAAAAAACGAACGAAGAAGAAGCACTGTAGCACTAGTAGAGCAAGAGCACTAAAATTACCGTCAGATGCTGATGCGCATACACCGACTAACCACGAATGACAATGAGACGGGAAAACACATAAAATGTTTGATACACACAAAGCGAAGTTATTTTTCTGATTTGTGTTTTTCTTTTTCCTTATTTTGCTTTGAATTTCTGTTTTTGTATTTAGATTCGTTTGGGTTTTGTTTTTATTGGATTTACTTTGCGCTATCTGAGATTCTACAAGTTGACCTCTTCAATTTGTTTTTGTTTTGCTTACACTAGAGCAAGAGAGTCTCTTCGAGAGGGGGATGAAAACGAGTTGTACATACATACATAATATGTGCTTGTACATTGAAACTAATGAAATGTTTGTTGAAATAGGGTTTACGTTTGTTTACGGATACCTACGTATTGTGCGCGTGGGCTGGATAGGTATGCAGGGTGGGGTTTTTAATTTGGGGTGAGTTTGTTTGCACGAACTTTATGTGTTGTCTACGTGTGAGTTAAATGATTTTTATATTAGGTATAGAAATATCGTTATCGAATGATTTTTTAATATGGAAGGGTACCTAAGACTTAGCTTAAACAGCAACGGCCTTTGTTTCGTATGTAGGGAATAAAATTAACGAGTGCCTACAGGGTGGGCCATCTAGTGGTTTCTTTTTAAATCATAGGTTATTTTGACAGTGACAGCTGTATTCCGCTCGAAATCTTGACTACACATGGACTGCCAGCAGCCAATTTTTCGTTGAAGCAAACATAAGCACTAGCTCTTTTGGTTTACGGCGGAGAGAAACGAAAACACTCAAATGTCATCGAGCAATTCGTGTGATTTTGTTTAAGTACCTATTGAGCACAAACCAGAGAGAATAGACCACCAGCTTCGGTCAAAAATGGGAGATCCATAGATCTAATAAATTTATGCAGCTCGTAAATGTATAAATTTCTGCGGTGCTTTAAATGAACACCCCTCGGAAATGTTATTGCGTAAACCGCGTAAATCGACTGTAAATCTGGAATCAAACAAACAATTCATACGGGCTGTTTGACATTTGTGACTTGCGTAACTTTCCGCGGTTGGTTTCCGAGCCTAAATCGTCGCGGAAAATTATGAGGTCTGCGTAAACTATTCTCCATAAAAAATCTGACAGTTCATTTACGAGGGTGTATACATTTCAGCAGTTTACGCAGTTTACGAGGCTTTTACGCGTTTAAGTGAATAGGTACCCCTATTGTGTTCTATGAAAAAAATAGAAATTTCGAGCAGAGATTCAAACCTCTTGCCTACTTTCGCCGCACTGAACCAAAAGGGCTAGTGCTTATGTTTGCTTCATTTTTCCTCGCAGGTTTGCATGAAACTGAAATTTCACTAGCAGTCCATGTGTATAGTATGTCAATGGTATTATACCTCTGCGGAACGAAATGAGTCGCTTAACGCCTGAACAACATTGGGCCATCGATCTCAATAGCTCCACATTTCACTAGCCTGAGGAGAATTCTCGGATTATTCGCTTACAAGGTCCAATAATTGACTCAGCAATTGAAGGCACACGGGCACGACCATCCGCTTCGTTATCGCTATGCAGTGTGGGCCTTCTTAGAGCAGCTTGAATTGGAAAACGATTTTGGGCGAAAAATCATCTTTTCAGACGAGGCTCACTTTCATCTCGGCTGCTACGTTAACAAACAAAATTGCCGCATCTGGGGCTCGGAAAACCCGCACGTTATTTTCGAGAAGCCAGTGCATCCACAGAGAGTGACAGTTTGGTGCAGATTGTGGAGTGATGGCATCATTGAACCATTTTTCGTTGAAAATAAGGCTGGGAATAACGTTTCGGTCAACAAAAATGGGCGTTACAGAGCCATGTTAACCGAAATTTTTTGTATACTGAAATTTAAGACATGGATTTGGACGACCTCTCGTTCATGCAGAATGGCGCGCCATGCCACACAGCTCATGCCACAATCGATCTTTTACGCACCGAATTCAAAAATCGTGTTATCAGTCCTCTTGGCGATGTCAATTGGCTTTCTCGGAGCTGACTTCTTTGACTCCTTTGAATTTGTTTGTGGGGAACCGTGACGGACCGATGTTATGACAGCAATCCGGAAAGGATTCCAGCAATTGAGGCCAATATCATCCAAGCAATCCGTGAGCTACAGCCCGAAACCATCAACAAAAATAAATAAATAAATAAATAGGTGGCGCAACAGGCGGGTGACACCCAGGGCCTAGCTTCTCGCAACCATTCGTTTAGTGTGAGTTTCTATTTTTGGGACGAATGGAAGGGACCTACAATTTTATGCCGAGTCCGAACGGCTCAATTGAGAAGCTTTTTCATGACAGTCATACTCTCGGATGTTTGTCAGACGTTCGCGAGAGGTGTCGCAGTAGAAAAAACCTTTAGATGTAATTTGGGTTTTTCCGGGGATCGAACCTGGGATCCCTCGCACAGTAGTCCAACACACTAACCACTGCGCTACTGCGCCCACCAAACCATCAACAAGGTCTTGGGAAATTGGAGTGACAGAATGCGCTACTGCGAAGCCATCCGAGGCAGCCACTCGAACGACGTTGTGTTCCATAAATGGGAATGTTTGCTCTTATTGTAATAAAGCCATAATACCTATACATAGAAATTTAATTTTTTTAATTTTTAAAAAGGGAATTGTATTTGACCCTCCCTTTATTTTTAGGGGATTCATTTTGCGGATAATGCTGCTTTCTGTTTCAATTGACTGCGAATTATTTTACCAGCGCTACATCGATTTGATTTCGTTGGGAAATTTCTGTTGGTGGGTACCTAGGTAGGTGGTGAACGGAAATAAGTCTCCGGGAACTAAGTCCACTGAGAGTGCACTTTCGTGAAAGTTGGGAAATAAATTCCGAAAACTCTGAGTGGTTTAATTTCCCTTTTAAAATACCAAATTTCGCACAAAATGGAAATCGGGCAGTAAACCCAAGCAGGGGGTTGCATGGTGTATGATATATTTATTGGTGTATGAGTATGAGTTTTATACCTACCTTGTGCCTACCTATTACTTAGCAGAGGAACAGGTACAAGAAGGCTCTTATTACATATAATACTAGCTGAACCCCCACAAGCTTCGCCAGGCGTTTTTTTTTTTTAATTTTTTTTATTTTTTGGGCCTATCAATTGATCACCGCAATTACCGACATTAAAAAAAATCAACTAAATTGTTGAAAAATTACTGGCGACAATGTTTTAATTTTTTTTTTTTTTTTTTTTTTGTGGGTGACGGTGACACGCCCCTTTGTCTAACTTTGACCAATCTGCACAGGAGTACTCTAGGGCCAATACCTAAGGTATGTGTAAGTTTGAGCTCAATCGATTCAGTGGTTTTCGAGATAAAAGATTTCGAATGTTTTTTTTTTTTTTGGAAGGGAGGTACCACGTCCCTTTGTCCGATTTTGAATTTATTTGGCCTATCGCCCGATCACTGTAATTACCGAGATTTAAAAAAAATCAACTAAATTGGTTGAAAATTACGGGCGACACTTTGTTGTATATACATATATAGAGATGGGCGATTAGGTGGTGATCAGGCGCGAGGAGCAGACGAACAATCAAACATCTATCATGTCGTTTGAGTATGTATAAAACTTTGGTAAATATGCGGGTTATAATAGGCACTACGGCTATTGTGAACAGCTTAATTGAAGATTGGGTCACACCACTCACACATTGAAAACATTTTTCAAAAAACTAAAGAAACACGAAAATGGCGGCAGTGTACTTTTTCACGCGAGAAGTATACCCAGCATATGAGGCTAAAATTGCATCTTTCTCGGTCTGCAGCTAGGTGATGCTAGGATTGTTGACTTATCAACTGACAGAATTTTTATGATAGTTATAGAACTCAAAAATCTCAATTTTGGTCTGCTCCTGACATTTTATCACTTACTTACTATCATAAGGTATTTCGGAAAATTATATAATTTCCCATTTGTCATCTTTCATCGCGACAAATTAACGTAAATATGCTTCTAATACTGCCCGAAAACTGCTTTGAAAATCATTCATAGCGTAGAAAATATACACATGGTGCCTGTTTTTTTTTTTAAGTTAATAGGCGCGGTTCTTTAACTTATAGGTAAATTGGTTGGCGGTTGTCAATTTGCAAATAAAACTAAATGCACCATACGAGTGTACGATGCGACGCGACGCACGCCCCAAAAATAGCAAGTTAAGGCTCCGACCCATAGAATTCGTCGCATACGTTGACAGTCGATGACATATGAAAGACAGTTTCTCCCATTATCTTATGTCGTTTTCGGTTGGTCGTCCAGAACCGTCCGGAAGCAATCCGAACTCTTCTGAAAGCGTTCGATTGGCACTCAACTGACAGTTCTTCTACTGAAAAGAAGAGACATTTGCTTCTGGAATTGAATTTAGAATCGCGGAGAATTCTTCCGGACGGTTCTGGACGAAAACGACATTATATTTCCACCAATGAAAATGCTTACTCTCACGCTCTGCAAACTGTCAACGGTTCGACGGACAGAAAAGTAGAAAGTAAACCTATTCTATCTGTCGCATCCGGCACGTTCGTTGCTCATGGGTCACGTTCCATAAGCTACTGCGTATTCTATCAACCTGTCAGTCGAATACGTTGCCGCAACGGATGTGACGGATTCTATAGGTCGGGGCCTTTAAAGATTCTATGACGTGCTGTTTGGGTATGTTTGTTTGTAAAATTCCAGTAACAACTCTACAGGTTACAAATAACAGTGTTCACATAAATGTTCACTGCATGCATACAAAGATAAACTAATGTCGTTTTCGGTTGGTCATCCAGAACCGTCCGGAAGCAATCAGAACGCTTCTGAAAGCGTTCGATTGGTACTCAACTGACAGTACTTCTACTGAAAAGAAGAGAAATTTGCTTCTGGAATTGAATTTAGAATCGCGGAGAATTCTTACGGACGGTTCTGGACGACCAACCGAAAACGACATAACTGCGCGACACCCTATTAATGGAACTATAATAGTACTTCCCCATAACTAACCGAACGCCATCTCTAGCTCACCACACAGAACTGATTAAACAAGCTTTTTCTGACATTGCAAAGCTCTCTAGTGCACTTGTCACTTTGTCAGGCAGAGCATACAGAGAAAGAAAACAAAACAAAATCGGATTTCCTTCATAGTTTAGTACTTTCGTAAAAAATCTGCAAACGAAAAGAGAGCAAACGCCATACCTTACCAATAGAGGAAGAGGACAGGCAATACACCTGTCACATTTGCTATCGCTATCGCATCTCATCGCAATTCGATTTGATTTATGAGAAAAAAAATCGATAAACAAATATGGCGAAAAGTTTGCTGCAAAGAATAGAAGAGCAAAGCTGCACATAAAACTGCGTAGCGTAGCACACAAGCACGATAAGCACCTGTTGTTGTCATAAATCTGCATGACGTTTCATTGTCGTTGACCGTTGTCGTTTATTAGTAGGCCGTCACATTCAGACATTTATGTTTGTTTTGTTGCAAATACGTCACCGTGTATCGATTGAAATTCACCACGTACGAAATAAAATGCAAAAGCTGCATCAGTTGACATCTATCAATTTGTTTATAGCAGTTACATACATTATAAGTACCTAGGTACATTAATTTGATTCGAGAAAGAAAACCCAAGTCCACTGCAAATTATACTTTTCTAGTTCTTATTCACTTGTGGTTTATTACACTATTCTAGATTTTCCATTTTGTTCTGTTTCTGTATTCTGTTGACAGTCTTTTTCTTTTGGCCCAGTCCGAGATAACTTTATTTTCGCCGTATTTGTGCAGAAATACAATTCGCTGCAAGAAAAACACAAAATTCGCGGCGTTTTCGCATGTGCTAGTGTTAGTGTGTGTTCGGTGTGCAGTTTTGCGCGTATTCATACGCTGTCGTTCGTTTTGTGTGCGTCAAACAAAAAGAACCGAAAAAAAAAAACTTAAAACAATCAGATTTTTCCTTTGCTCTCGTGTGTGCGCTCTCTCGTTCTCGTTCCCTGTGGCTTTTGTCTTGTTTGCGAATTGTCGTCGTCGTAAATGCGAATTTGTACGTTAACTAGTGCGAAATTAAAATCAAATAATAATTCAGAATCAAAACAAATATTCGTGTACGCGTAGTGAATGTGCACAGTGTGTTAGTTATTTGGAAAAAACATTGCATCGCAAAATATCATCACAAGTAGGTAAGTCTAAAATTCCTCTATCCACACTAGGCTTTTTTGAGTGGGTGTGTTGCGCTACCTCAAGGGTTTTCCTCTTCAAAACTTGACAAGTGCATTGAATTTGGCATAATAAATTCAAATAACTGTTCCATATGTCAGTGGTTAACAGTTTTTATAAGAATTTGGACAAAATTTGTTGCGAAATTGAAAGATTTCGCTACAATATGGTGTTACTGGTGCACAAGAGTAATGGGCTGACGGCGGCACCCTTTTGCGCACACACCGTTGTCGCCCACCGCCACCCTCTTTTGCTGCTTTGTTATTATTGTATTTGGTGTTGTCCACCCACCAGAGTGGGTGGTGTTTTGTTAGTGTAATCCCTTTTACACAAAAATTTGCTTTGGATTATGACATGTTTCCTATAGTAGCCGTGGTGTGTGCAACATGTAAGAAACTAATAACTGCTAGGTGACGTTGTCTTTTATTTTTCCTAGAAATCAATTTCCCTAATAAATGGTTTTGCTTTCATTCTCTTTTAGTCGAAAACAAAAACGGTTGTCAGAAAGGTGAACTCGTCTTTCATCAAGTCAGGTGCTACCTACGAGTTTTTAGTTTTTACCACAACAAAAGTGAAAACAAAGTGAAAACACTTTTGAAACGTCAACAGTAGATGGCAGTAAGCTGGTGGTGCACATAACGATAAAATCACATCATAGAAAAGCTTCGTTCTATGGCAGACCAAAGTTAAATACGTACGTTGTTATAGGAAGGTACATATACCTAACCTACCTACCTACCTACCTAGTGGGAGTTAGTGACGTAGTATCAGAACATTCAGAACTGGTAGAAAAGTTGTTGTTTGTTCTGGATCTGGACTATCAAAATCCGGAGTTGTCTAATGTCGATTTCCATTGGGCAAGAAAAAGCACTTTTTTTCAGATTCAGACCAGTTTTTCTGTACTAGAAATCAGCTGTCTGTCAAATTCATTTTCCATTGGGTAAGAAAAAGAACTTTTTTTCAGATTCAGATCACTTTTGCGAATCTCGATTCGAGGGCGAGATTCACACATACTTTCACCAATCCCAAAGCAAGAGACATTTGTAAATAGAGATGTAACGGGCAGATTTCCATAGAATGGCCATATAGCATGCTTGAAAAATGACAGATGGCAGGCTATAAAAAGCTGCTCGTGGAAACGCGGTGTTAACTGGATGTGCGGTAGATGAATGAACTGAAATGTGCAGTGAACAAATTTACTGGTAAAACGTAGTCTCGGAAATTCAGTGAGCGTGATCCGAACAGTTTTGCGAACGCTTTTTGTTGTATTTTACTACTAAAAGGACTATCTGGCAGCTAGCCGGATACAAAGAGTCTATTCGGCAATGTGCCGGATATCAGAAAAGTAGCCGGATAGGCCGGATAACGGATACTAACCGGATATCCGTTACATCTCTATTTGTAAATACAAATTACAATAAAAAAAATAGCTGACTGTCCAATAACACACCAACACAAATGCAGACAAAAAGTAATCTCATTTCATGTTCCATTGGGCAGGAAAAATCTGAGATCTGAGAGCAAAACGGTAAAAGCCCAATGGAAATCGACATAAATCAGCTAAAAATGTCTAATATCTATTAAAAGTGAACCCGGTTAAAACGAAGCGGTTATAATTAGCGATGTGCCAAACCGAAAACTTTTCAAACCGAGTTAACCCGAGTTAAAATTGAAGCAAACCGGATTGCAAACCGAGTTGACTAACTAAGTAACTAAAAAATTTTTTTTTATTATTTTCTTGTATTCCTGCATTTTGAAAAAATAAAAACAGAGGCAAATAATTTAATCAAAATAATAATATATATTAAAAATTAATTTCTAGGTAACAAAAAACAATAAAAACATTAAACAAAATAATAAAGAAAAAAAAAACGTTGGTAGGTATTCTGATGATTCTGACTGATAATAGTTTAAGGTACCTACCTACTAAATAAAGACAAAAAAAAAAAAAAAAACACTCATCGGGATTTCTTAGAATTGTTAAGAAACAGGATTTGATCAACGATTTCTTCGTTCATATGATGAAAAACGCTTCATGGTAGCTTGTGTTTCCGATATCTTCTTGTGTAGAACACCCCATATTTCATCATCTTCGTTGGTAGTTTCGGCGGTTACTTGAGTAATAATGGAGAAACATTAACAACATTTCATATTTTAAAGTAAAAAAGTGATAAATGTTGCTTCAAAAAAGGGAAAAAATTAAAATACCTACGTTTGAGTTGCTAGATTGAAATTGAACTCCAACGCCAACTCGGTTTGATATAAGGGTAACTAGGTTTAACTCGGTTTAGCTGTAACTCGGTTCGAGTTGACACATCACTAGTTATAATTATGATAGTGCCAGAGGCTGAATTCCAAAACGTCAAAAAAAATGCGCATTGTGAATGCACACTGCTTTTCTGATGCAATGTTTTGCGCTCCTTTGCATTTGTTATGCTTTTCAATTTTTGACGTTTTGGAACGACTTTGATGAGAAATATCATAATAATGGCCGCGTTCCATTGACCGCTAGTCATCTAGCACATAATATCCCTGATGAAGGAACGCTGCGCTAGAGATCTAGCGGCAGCGGCAAAGTGACATTAAAACCAATTTGAATTCGTATTATTTCATCTTCATGAGAGTCAAATATGTATTTTGTGACATCATGCCGCATATTTATTAATACATTATAATTTAAATAAACAAATACAATGTATATTAATTACATAGAAGCTTGAATTCCCATTTCACACCAAATTGGAAATATTTGACTTCTGCACTTTCACTTTTGTTTTGACAGTTCGTTATTTTTTTCAATCTAGCAGTTCATTTTGTGCTAGATTGAAAAATTTCCCAGAAAAGGATATTTCACAAAATGTGCTAGAGCTATAGCGCATATGCTGAAATGTCAGTTTTTTTTATATGGAGTTTGGCATACCGCTAGTCATCTAGCGGTCAATGGAACGCGGCCAATGTCTCAAACACCAATTAATTAATTTTTTTGACCCCCTCCAAAACTACTCTCCACAGCACCTTTTTCTTCTTTTGTTTCGAAAATCGGGCTCAAATTGAATTCGGGTACTCGCCAATAATAATTTAATGGACTCATTCGTCCACTTTTTATTACTACAAATCAAAGTAAAATTGGCAAATTATTGCAAAATATATTATTTTACTACGACTCCAGCGATGAATCCATTTTAATTGGCGGTTTAAAATTAAATGTCATTTGCATCATAATAATTTATGATGCTCTGTTTGCTTTTGTTTGCGCAGTTGATGCGTTCACAATGCGTTTTGGAAAAGTATGCATTGCATCATAGTAACCTGTTTGCGTTTTGGAACGCTTGATTAAGCAGTAATGCAGAAGTACTGCGTTTTGGAATTCAGCCAGACTCAGTAGTGAGCGCAGTAGTTAGTGTACTGGACTACTGTGCGAGGGATCCCAGGTTTGATCCCCATACATATTAAAAGGTTTTTTTTCTACTGCGCCACCTCTCGCGAACGTCTGACAAACATCCGAGCGAGAGTATGACAGAAAAAGCTTCTTAATTCAGCCGTTCGGACTCGACATAAAATTGTAGGTCCCTTCCATTCGTCCCAAAAATGGAAACTCACACAAACGAATGGTTGCGAGAAGCTAGGCCTACACTGAACCAAAAAGGTACGTCATATTAACAATAAAGTTGGTCATATTGAAGAAAAAGTTGTTATTTTTGAGCCAACAACAGTAGTTGTCAATATGATGATTGTCAATTAAATTTGAATCAATTAAATGTTCATAATTCACAATCGCCGTTGTTGATTTGATGAACGCAGTAGTCAAATTTCAGGAATTGATTTTCATATTGAAAATCGCAATTGTTAAAGTGAAAAACTCGATATTCATAATGAAAATCGCATCAATAGTCAATCTGAAGACCGGGGAAGTAAAATTGAAGAATTCGGTTTTCATAATAAAAATCGCAATTTTAAATGTAATGAATGGAGTATTTGAATTAAAGAATTCGATTTTCAAAATAAAAACTTAATGATTTAAAACACCTCCTAGATTAAGGAATTTATACTTACAGTGGAGTGTCAACATATTATATTGATACCGTGTGGCATATACTCCAGAATGCGTTTCGCCCCGATGACCCACCACATCGAGCTCATCAGTAGACGATAACCACCACATCACAGTTTACTTGACGTTTACCGAGACTATCATGTGTTTCGCAGTCAAAAGTGACTTTGAACCATAAACCTAAAAGTGTTTCCTTGAGTATTCATATTGACAACTGCGATTGTCCATATTACAACAAAGTTCATCAATATAAAGATTTTGAAATACTGCACTTATGTGGTAGTCATATTGACAACCCCGATTTTCAATTCAACAAACGCATTCTTCAATGTAATTACAATGAAAGGGCGTACATCATATTGACAACTGCAATTGTTAATCTTACAACTTTTTTCATAATGCTTGGTACTAAGAATTGACAACAGCCCATTCTTCATATTAACTATCCGGTTGTTGAATGTATTTGATATTTTCAAAAGATTTTCATCATTATCGACCCACTCAGCAATTTTGTTCGTCAATTTGACAATTTCCAGTAAACAACTACCGATTGTCAATATGACAACCAATCATTTTTTTCAGTGTAGGGAGTTTACACGCCTGTTGCGCCACCTATTTATTTATTTATTTATTTATTTAGTCTCAAAAAATGTCCAACCGTGCACGAGTACGATAACATTGGCGATGAAAACTAATGAATGCAATTTTTTTGTAGATGGGTTAAATACAAGCATTTGTTTTACTATGGTAGAGGGCTCTACCTGGCTTCGTTTAGGCGGGAGGGGTAATTTAAAAAAAAAGAATACTTACCTAGAACGAACAAAAAATTTGAACACCATGGCCCTGATTGTGAGTGTCGATATTTAATCGTTGATCGACAACTGTAGATCGATTGAGAACTGTAATTGTCGATTGCGATCGATATTTGTCGACAGTCGCTTGTAGTCGATTACTAATGTGTGATCGATGCTTTCTCTTGGAAGTAAAAAAAATTTTTGCGTAGGAATAGCTAAAATCAATCGACGCAATCGACAATTGTCGTGACGATCGCTGATAGAAAATCAAAATAAGGGTCAATGGCAACACTTACAATAAAGGACTTTAGGATTTTTGGAAGCCAGAAATCTATCTTTTTTTTTGATATTATTTTTCAATCAAGCTTTATGTTAATATGTATGTAGTTTTTGAAGAAAAAAAAATAATAATAATAATAAAAAAAAACAGTTGTGAATTTAATTTGGACAATGCGTCAGACTTTAGGCTACCTTCGGCACCGGACGGCAAAAAATTAATAATTGATTGCTGTTTGATTTTTATTCACGCTCTAAAAAAATACGTTATCACAGTTTTCCGTTTGCTTGGAGGCGTTTTCTGCCAGGCCGACAGAAACGCACGATACGCCACTGACATAAGTCAGAAAATTTGCCAAAGTTAAAGTTAAGTATTTAGCGTTGTTTCTTCTGGTTGATCGGCCATATTTGAATCTTCGCAGATGTTTTATTGCGAATTTTGTGTGGTATGTCAGGTTATGTAAAATACAAGTTGATAAATGTTGCTCTGAAATTATACCTATGTCGTTTTCGGTTGGTCGTCCAGAACCGTCCGGAAGAACTCTCCGCAATTTTGAATTCAAATCCAGAAGCAAATTTCTCTTCTTTTCAGTAAAAGAACTGTCAGTTGAGTGCCAATCGAACGCTTTCAGAAGGGTTCGGATTGCTTCCGGACGGTTCTGGACGACCAACCGAAAACGACATAAATCTAACCAGAACTGACATCTAAATAACATTGCCTGTCAATTTGACAAATGTTCCACATTTTGACATCTATACGAAGATCAATATGGTTACCATGATGATATTCTACCTCTGACTGTAAATAAAACTGTGGATTTATGCATAATAATTGATAACCACTTTGACATAACATACCACTAGGGATTTGATAGCTAAATCGAAAATATTTATTTGAACTTGTCAATCTGTCATCTACATAGGTACATCCATGGTATGCAACTATTTTAGTTAGAAGTCCATTTGCGGTTTTTACTTAGATTTTTCTGTAATGTAGTTCCGTCATTTGCACCATCCAAGAAGTCATTGGTTTCATATCAGCGTCATTCGTTAAACCATATCCTGTTTGTGTGTTCAGTTCATATTGCGATTGCAAACATCGTCGGTTCACTAGAATGTGTATTTGTAGCTTCCAAACCAATGACATTGGGTTATTTTTACAGCTTTCAAAGGCAATTTCACACCCACTCCTGAATTTAGGTTGATGTTGTGTATGTGAATGGTTTTGATGGTAGCTGACAAGGCTATACGAAAATGTATGTATTTCATCTGCAGTCGTCATAATATGGATGCAAATTATGCAGGTATATAGACAGTTCTGAAAAGTGGATCCTGTCATACACAAAAAGCTAAAATTTTCAACTCAAATACGGCAATTTTATTCGTCGTTTGACATAGTGAGTGCATTTGTGTGGTTCTCCAGAAAAGGTTCCTTTTCGTGCGTCCTCACAACAATTGAAATAAAAATAATAACGACTATAATGACAAATATAAAGACGATAAAAATGACGATGAACCAACAACTATGTCATATTAAAATAATGGAAAATATTCGCTTCTCGTCAATAAATAAATAAATAGGTGGCGCAACAGGCGGAGACACCTCAAGCCTAGGCTTCTCGCAATCGCAACCATTCGTTTGTGTGAGTTTCTATTTTTGGAAGGAATGGAAGGGACCTACAATTTTATGCCAAGTCCGAACGGCTGAATTGAGAAGCTTTTTCATGACAGTCATACTCTCGGATGTTTGTCAGACGTTCGCGAGAGGTGTCGCAGTAGAAAAAACCTTAAGATGTAATTTGTGTGGGAATCAAACCTGGGATCCCTCGCACAGTAGTCCAGCACACTAACTACTGCGCTAAAGCGCCCACTGCTTCTCGTCAACTGCATTTAATAATAAATCTACCATAAGCATTATTCAATTCTAAAATGTTGTTTTGTTTTTTTTTCTACGAACATTTTACATTTTATCTTAAAACGTCATTTCCGCGAAGTGTCGCTTCCATTTTTTGAATGCGTGTCTCTAGGGATTTGCATCATTTTCCTTGACAAAAATTTAAATTCATTTGTATTCAACAAAACGTCAAATGAATTATTTGAAACAACTTAACTATAAGTTTTTTTATTTTCAAGTGAGTGGTTTCGAAGTTTTAAATGGTTTTAAAGGACAAAATCCCAGTAAAACTGTTATCGGTTGAAAACCGATAAAGGTTCTTCTAGATTGAGATATAAATAAAAGACACTAACGTGTTCAGAAAAGGACACTGGGTTTCTAAGAGTCCTTTCAAAAACACCTCCCATAGCGAGTGCACTAACACGAATATAGATGGTTTATGGACAGAATCTAAAAAGGTGTCAGCCAATCTGCTGATGGACGTCTATTTTTGGTCAAAGATCTGCACGATCACAGATCTATCCTGGGCTTATTAGCTCTAAGAAACTGGCCAGTTGACAATTTCGAACTGGGTGCGGTTGTTGCTTACGCAGACGATGTCTCTTTTTCATCCTCAACAATTGGGAAAAACAAATTATGTAAACTTGGTTGGGGTTGTTGGGTGTGTATGAATTGTGTAGGCGCTGATTGGCATCAACCTGGCGTGGCCCAGCCGTTGTAACTCTTCATACACATCAATTATTGTGCTTATTTTACCTCCGCGTGGTAACCACCGTGTACTGGTCTGCCTATCCGGACGTGACTTGCAGAACTTATAAGCGCGAGTGTTGAACACGATAAAAAAATAGCTCTTTTGGAAAGACTGACTTATCGAGGTGCCGTGACATAAGGCCAAGTGTCATAAGCCCAAATCTCGAAATTTGGCTTTATGTCGCTTAGTGAAAGTGACATAAGGCCAAATTCTAGCATTTGACAATATAACACTTTGATAAAGCGTCATAAGGCCAAATCGGGAAAGTGACAAAGCCAAATTTTCGTTTATTGTATGTTAGTGTTAAGTCCTCAGAAAGAGGACGGCGGATAAATTCATTGGATGTGTTTTATCTTGAACAAACGACATCCGTCTAGTTCTATAGTTTCGTGTAAGTAAAGTTTTATTTTATTAAAACTGACATTTTATACAAAGTTAGCATAAACTAAACTTCAAACAATTTATAAAGTATTTCGAGATACTACAGGATGGATCAACGGTGTCGTCAACAGTCAAGATGACAGGTACCTTATTTGAGCTATACGTCAACATACTTGGAGCTGAGGTGAATAAGGAATTTTCAGCACTAGTCAGGCTGAAAATTCCTTAGTGCTGCGCGCGATCGTAATAACATCCGGAGGTTTTATAAAAAAGTTAAGCAACTGGCTGCTGGCTACAAAACCGGAACGCAGGCTCTTCGAGATAGCGAAGGAAACCTAGTCACCGAAGCGCAGGGAATAGTAGATGTGTTTAAGCAGCATATGCAGCATCTGCTAAATGGGCATCATATAGAGAGAGTGATAGGGCAAGAAGAGAACCCACCTCCAGTCAATGAAGAACTAGTTCCACCACCTAGTATAGAAGAAGTTGGCTTAGCTATAAAAAAGCTTAAGAACAACAAGGCCGCAGGCTCTGATGGTCTACCAGCGGAGCTCTTTAAATACGGTGGTGATGTTTTGGTAGGGAGCATGCACCGAATCATCAACCAAGTATGGGTGGAAGAAAACATGCCCGATGACTGGACTATCAGCTCCATATGCCCCATCTACAAAAAAGGCGATCCTATGTCTTGCAAGAACTATCGAGGCATATCCTTGCTAAATGTCGCATACAAGATGCTATCCAACGTACTGTGTGAACGTCTAAAACCGTTCTGCAATACTCTAATCGGCACGTACCAGTGTGGCTTCCGGCCCGGCAGATCGACTATAGACCAAATTTTCACAC
Organism: Cheilosia soror; assembly: GCA_949372485.1. Lineage (NCBI taxonomy): Eukaryota > Metazoa > Arthropoda > Insecta > Diptera > Syrphidae > Cheilosia > Cheilosia soror. The sequence continues at coordinate 122,670,300 of OX443561.1, forward strand.
TGAGGCAAATCTTGGAAAAGACCAACGAATTTCAAGTCGAAACTCACCACCTATTCATCGACTTCAAAGCCGCGTATGATAGCATACATCGTCAGCAGCTCTATATGGCGATGGCCGAATTTAGAATCCCGGCAAAAGTGATTCAGCTGTGTCGCGTGACGCTGGAAAACACGCGCTGCAACGTGCAGTTTGGAAGCAGCTCTTCCGAACTTTTTCAAACATGCACCGGATTTCGGCAAGGAGACGCTCTATCATGCGACTTCTTCAATCTCGTACTGGAGCAGATAGTGCGCAGGGCAGACAAACAAACAAGCATCTGTCCACCGCCTAGGACAAAACGTCACTATTGATAGCAATAATTTCGAGGTAGTTAAGGAGTTCACCTATCTCGGAGTAAACGTAAACTCCACGAATGACACCCTAGTGGAGATCCGACGAAGAATTACCCTAGGAAACCGTTGCTACTTCGGTTTGGCAAAACAACTGGGTTCAAAACTCCTAACTCGAAGGACGAAATGTGTGCTCTACAAAACCCTTATCCTGCCAGTTCTGCTTTATGGCGCCGAGTGCTGGACGATAAGCAAGAAGGGACAGCTGATACTGGGCTCCTTCGAAAGAAAAATACTTCGGCGGATTTTTGGTCCTGTGTGCGAGGAGGGCGAATGGAGGAGAAGATATAACCGCGAACTCTATGAGCTGTACCAAGATGTGGATGTAGTCCAAAAAGCTAAAACACGTCGACTACATTGGCTCGGCCACATCGAGCGAATGGACAATAATGCTCCAGCCAAGAGGGTCTTCGAATCCCAGCTCCCAGATTCGAGAAGACAAGGAAGACCGAACCTCCGTTTCAAAGACCAAGCCATCGCGGATGCCAGAGCGCTTGGTCTGGACAATTGGAAACAGCGTGCCCGGGATCGTAGAGGATGGAAGGCTGCAGTGTCAGGCAGAGACTCTTCACGGGTCGGGAGCCCGATAAGTAAGTAAGTAAGTCAGGGTGCTGAAACAGAGATGGTGGCGGATGAACCCTTTATAGGCAAACGGCAGCTCTCACATCCCCGAAGTGGGATACTGACTCCGGAATATCCGGCCACTTTTGTCCAAGGGGCTCAATAAAGGACCTGGCCCTCTAGGTTGGGGGTTGTACGTCGGGGTAACTTCCCTACCACGGAAAACAACTCGTCCCTATAGGACATCGACACAACAGCAAGCCTCGGATATGGATGATCCAATTTTAACGACCCTAGCAAACAATTTAAGTACAACGAGCTTCGGATCTGCTTAAGGACTTAACATGTACTTAAGTTGCTAATACACGTATCAAAAATCGTCTAATTATTTGACATATTAATATCAGATTTTGCCTACACATATCTTAAGGACAAAGTCGTGTGCCATATTGACGTCAACAATTGACACGATTTTTGGCATGTGTAATATTAACTTTAGGTTTGTAAGATGTCACGCATTTAGCGGAAAAGTCCTCCTTTTGAGTGAGTTTGTGGATCAAGCTGCAATGTGCTACAACTGGTTTTTAGGTGGATGGGTTCCTTAAGATATTATACATTTGTCCTCTTGCAAAAGATGAAAAATGCTAAAGCTTTTCATGCTTTGGAACAATTTCTAATTATACATTTGCCTAATATGAGTTTTAGGTGAACCGGAATGTAAAGGAATTCAAATTAAGTTCCTGACAAAATCTTGAAGGCAACTTTTAATTTTGTCGTGGGTATATACATACCTACATTGACTGTACCACAAATCAGACAACTAATGCATTTTCTTGGAGTCGCAGTCAATTCGGAAATCACACGGCGGCACGACCATATATTTAAAATCAGCGTTCTCAGAATTGAGTTTATCGCCAGGGGTGTTACTTTCAACTTTTTCTATGTGAGTGATGTATTTAAAAAAAGGACTGGTAGAAATAACTTTAATCCAATCCAGCTGTTAAAACGAAAAACTAAAATGTATAGACTTCACGTATACATTGTCTAAAATTTCTAAAAGATGGCGTTCGATACGATTGAGGTTAACCGCCATTTTTTTAAAATATTTTATTAAACTAATCATAAAGACACATACCCTGTACAGAAATGCCATTAACAGGTTCTATCACGGCCGAATATTTTATCAACCGCGTATTGCTCGCAGCTTACCGTCAGAGAAGCTTTAAAGGAATATTGAGGAACAGGCTAGAGACTAGTCTATCTTTATTGGCGAAAAATGTTCATTGTCTTTTTGTTTTTTTCTTTCTCTTTGATTTTTTTGTTTTAAAGGAACAAAGGAACGTTTCGAATTGGGAGATCTGAGGATAAGTCATTTGCTCTTCGCTGATGACTTGGTCATCCTTGGATCCTCTCAGACTGAACTTCAGCGCGCACTCGATCGGTTTGTGGCCGTTTGTGTTGAAGCTGAGATGAAGGTAAACGTGAACAAATCTGAAGTGATGGTCGTCTTCAGAACGCCTGTCCAATGCACTCTGTATCTGTATGTAAGTTTAAGTATCTCGGGGTCTTATTCACGAGTGATGGAAGGAGCAATGCCGAGTTTTCCTGTAGGATTGGTCAGGCTGGATCGATTTTGAGACAGCTTGCTCATTCTGTCTGGAGGACTGAACTTGGTGTCAAAGCTAAGTTGTCAGTCTTTAATTCGGTGTATGTTCCAACTCTTACCTATGGTCATGAGGTTTGGGTAATGACCGAAAGAATAAGATCGCGGATACAAGCTGCCGAAATGAGATTTCTCCGTTGTATTGCTGGTGTGACCCGTATAGAGATCGCATTAGAAATACCAGAATACGTGAGGAACTCAATGTCGAGCAGCTGCTTCTTCGGACGGAGCGGTCCATGCTTCGGTGGTTTGGACATATTAAACGTATGTCCCCGACCAGGATCCCACGACGTGCTATGGAATCCGTACCATCGGGCAGGCGTCCCCTAGGTAGACCCAGGATGAGATGGTTAGATCAAATTCATAATCTCTCCTCTACCCGTATGGGGATTGCCCTTGATGATTTGGAGTCGATGGCGGAGGATCGAGAGCTATGGAGGGTCCATTTGAGCAACCTACACCCGCGACCCACTTAATCGATAAGCGGAATATTGAAAATGAATGAATGAATGAATTGTTTTAAATTCATTGTGCCATTTTTAACTCGAGACAATAGATGGCGCTGTCAAAGAATACACGCATCTTAAGAAGACTTAGTTTATATATTTACAATGGTGTTACTAAAGACGTGTAGCAATGTTGAAACGTGTTATAAATTCGCGTTTCCCAAGAGAAGTACCTACCTACTTATTAAAAAAATGTGTTAACAAATTTCAGCGCACATTTGATAACAAATTGAACGTGTATACAAAATTGAGAAAAAAGAAAATAGCTAACCTCTAAATTCATTAACTTTTTTTTTTACAAAACAATGGCAGCATCGATATTCATCTCTATCACTGTTTATAACGACGACTGCTCCTACGCATATTAAAGTTCTCGGAAAAAAAGTACCATCAACATCCCAATGAATAATGCGACGTATACATCATTCGTATCTTCGGTATCCTGCGTGGGTTTCGGATTGGGAGGGCTACCATTTCTTACGCCACCCAATTTGGAGGCTAAAAATAGAATTCCAGTCTCATTGTAGTGCAATACTCCCATACACAACACACGTCCGACCGACGACGACGGCGTCCTCGTCCTCGTTGCGAGTATGAGATGTGAGCTCGTGAGAGCTTTTACAAAAAATGTGACGTGAATGATTTCTAGGACAAAAAGGCGAACAATATTGTTCCAACCAACCACCCACCCATGGTTTGTGCAATTAAGTTTGAACTTGATCCCTCAATGCGGGGCTAAAGGGGTAAAATTAAATTTTGAGCAATTTCCTATCCACCTGGTTCGTTGCCATTAACATATCGGCTTCGTCAGAGGCGCCAAGTTTATTTTCATAATGCGACTCCAAAGGACTCATTCTCTCTCCCAGTTAATGCCTTTCGACTTCTGGACTTTACTGTATGGTCAACGTGACGGGATGAAAGGCTATGCGAAATAAGTTTCACTTTATTAAACCATTAAATTCGCCGTCAGAGTCAGAGGGTGAGGTGTTGTAACTTGTAAGCTTTTCATGACAGGGTGTGCAGACTTTTCTCTTTTCGCTCTATGGGCCCTCTTCTGTGCATAGTCTAGTCTAGTACGTATTTGGTATTCTGCGCACCGAAGAGTTGCAGAAAAAGACGACTGAATTATTGGGTAGGGGCAAATGGGAAAAATCGTTTGTGGTTGCAGTCAGTTGTACACCACAAAACGATACAAGGATACACTTGTTGCGTAGTTAAAATAAAAATACAAAATATCTTGTTCATGTGTGCGGCATAGATACTCTGGAGTATTTGTATTTGTTTTTTATAGTTTGGTTCATATTCGAAGCTGTCGTGGGCCATATTTCCATCAAAAGAGGCCAAAAGCCTTTGAACTTACTCAATTTATGAGGTTTTTCATGTCCCGAACCAAACTATTTGCCTCCGCGTGCGTAGGAAGGTTATTTTTAGTTAGAGGCTCTGACTAATTAATGCCAATTTAGATCTAAAAATACATTAATCTACGAAACCTGTTGATATGGCATGTCTGAGTTCAAAGGTAAGGGGAGGAGCAACGAATATTTACCATGCCGTAATCATTTCCGAGAATTGTGTAAATTGCAAAACAGCTGCCACAGGAAGATGGCGTTTAATGTGGTTCAAATTTGTAGGCGGAATTTGATTAGGTGGGGTTTATTTTTTTTTTGTTGGATTGAGTCTGATAAGCCTGACAACGGTTTTCGGGAATATTTTATATTAAGTCCTGCTGATGAACAAACAGATAAGAGGAGTTTAATTACATTTACATGTTTAGACTTTAGAGTGTGTGCCGCTGATTACGATTATGTAAAAGTTAAGCAAATAGCTGGTTTAGGAGGGCAAGTGAGTTCTTGAACGATTTAAAATTCTGTTAGAATATGAAACTGAATGCTTTTACCAATGAATCAAGGGCTATGTGTAGGTACTGTATATGTGAACGAATCAAAATGTAAAAAGGACAAACGACTGAGTGGAGTGTTATACGATTTAGGTATATAGTGGAAATGGAAATGTATTTCGTCCAAATTGACCGTCAGGGTATTCATGGTTCACTTAGAAAAATAGAGTTCTGTCTTTTTTTTAACGAAATTAGATTTCAGCCTTTAGACTTATAGGAAAGGAAAGAAAACTCTTCAAACTCTTGATGGAATGGGATTGAGCAATTCTACATCAGACATAATGTTCTCCAATATTATGGTTTCTTGATAGAAATGAACGCATACAATTGCTGGCTTTCAAAACAGTAGATACTTTATTGTAAGTGTTGCCGTATTTTTTTTAAATTTTAAGTAGGGGAAAAGGTGCGAAACAGTGAGACAACGCAGTTTATGTTTTTCCACGAACTGGCACTTTCGATGACAGCAATAACGCTTGCTTTCCTTCTTCGATGCTGTATTTTTATTTTACTTCAGCACCAGTTGCGCATTAGTTTTAAAGTACCTACATAGTAACATAAAAAAATAGTGTGAAAAGTATTTTTTGGTGATCTGATATGTATTTTAAAATTTGTGCAAAAATTGAGGACTTAAGTGAGTACTAAGCTGTCTTAGTACCCGGTCTAGCAAACCAGGTACTAGCTCTGATACTCGGTACCAACGAAAAGTTAGTACTTTTATTCACATGTACTGGTACTGGAGCTAAATTCGTCAACCGTACTAACGACTAATACGTCTAAAACTGGTTTAGTACCCATTTTAGCCTATGAGATGTCATAACGGTGACATTTTTTTTTTGATTGTCAAACATTTTGCGGGATATTTACATACGTCAAATTTAACGAAAATCTGAGTTATTCGCAGTTTATGGAGTCTCCAAACAGCCTGTGTTCTTCCAAACTCGCCGGCCTCAAATCGCGCGCGTAGACAATTCAGCCGTTCGGATTAACCATAGAATTATAGGTTCCTTCTACGAAGTGGCTATTCGCACGTTCATTTTGACAGATTTTGTACTGAACTGACGTTTACCGATTTTCGGGACACGACTACGTAATCAACGTAACGTAATTCTATTTTCATTGAAAACTCTTTATAAATAGAAAAGTTGGATCCAAAACGTACGGCATAATGTCCGAAAATGATTATACTGGAGTTTAGAGTCCTTGCCGCGAGCGTAGCGAGCCACATACCCCAACTTGACGCAATATAAACTTTGACATTTTGTTACGTATAGTCGTGTCCCGAACAACGTGCGTATAGCAACACCCTTCCTTCTATTCGCCTGAAACAAATTAAATTGTTCGCGAAAAGCTAGGCCTACGGTTCTGCTGTATCAGATAAGAGGTTGACGTTCAATTCCCAAATGAGCGTAGCCAATGTAAAAGAGTAAATTTTGACAGCTTCCTTCAGTTTGCAATCTTTAGATATTCTGAATGGGTTAAGGAAAGTTTTGTATCATTCAAACGGAATTTAAATGACCTTTCCATTGATGCCAAAATTTACATGAAGTAAGTTTCAAATTATGAGCAGAATTAACTTTAGTTTTGTCAAAATACTTATGCCGACCAGTGTAGTACTTCGTGAAGAAATGACTTGATACCTACTTTTCAACTTTTGGTCTAATACCGGTACTAGCGCTTGTCCTCTGTGAAGAAATCGGCCGTAAGAAAACTGATTTTTTTTTTTAAATATTTGTTTTTTTTTTTTTTTTTGAAAAAATGACAAAGGGCGAACAGTGAAACATTTTCAAAGGTGAACACTAAACAGTGAGACATGTCTTTTTCATTGGTCAGGTAATGCAAATTAAATGAAACGAATTTGAAGTTAATTCTCTGCGAAAGCATGGCAGTGCCCATAGGTTAGAAGAACCAGAAGTCAAAGACATTGCTGCCGTCAAGCACGAGGACATTAGGCGGATTCTTGCACCCCTGATTTAATGCAGTCATTATACCTACCAGTAAGAAAAAGGCGTCGGCTTCGTTTGAGATGATATATTTAATATATATATAGATATACATATTTAAATAAAATAATACATACATAAAAAGCTGAACTGAAATTTTTCAAAAAATTTTTGTACTGTCTCAATGTACTCTGCACTTTTTTTACAAATTAGCTGATAGTCGCGTACCTGTTGGTTGATTCACTAAATTTTCTCTTACAATAGTTGGGCAAAATGTGTCTTAAGTAGTTGTCAAAACCCATCACTGCCGATTTCTTCACAAAGTACTAGCGCTAGTACCAGTATTAGACCAAAAGTTGATACTCAAATAGGTATCAAGTCATTTCTTCACGAAGTACTAAGCTGAATTTGGTACCGAGTATTAGTTAGTACTCTGTATTAGCTGGACCCTCAAAATCGGCAGTCTTTAAACTAGTTCGGAGATATACCACATTAAAAAAAAACTGTCAAAAACACAAATATTTGACGTTGTTTTGCGTGTTCTTTGAAGTAAAGACAAGGAACGATCTTACGAAAGTCGTATAAAAACTAACCTACTACCAAAATCTATTGATTCTCAATAATCAGATTATTCTCAATAATTTGACCAAATATGAGTTCTTAAGAAATTGGGATGAGAGATATTAGTTTAAAGATCGATAAAAAAAATATATATTTAAACCTTACTTTTACTTTTAAATAAAGTGATAAACCGCCTAACATATACATACATATAAACAGTGAGGTAGGTATGGGGGGCGCATGCTGCCCCCTGCTTGGGGTCACTTGGATTTGGAGTAGGTACGAGGTTTAGTACATAATATCCAAAGTTTTTTTTAAATCCATAAGATTTTTTAAATTCAAGATATTCTTTAAATCCAAAATAAACTTTTCATGTACCCAACCTCGCACCTACTCCAAATTCAACAGTAACCCCAAGTAGGGGGGTTGCAGGGTGGCAGCATGCCCCTCATATAGATCTTACTGTTTTTACCGCGTTTATGGTATTAGTTCACATTTGATTGTGAATGAACACCATATGGCGTTAGTTCACATTTAAGTGATGGCTTTAGTTCTTATTTCAAAATGAATTAAAGCCATAATTGGATTATGACGTTAATTCGCATTTGAAAGTGAACTATCGCCATACTGCTGCGGAGACTCGAAACTATCAGAAGAAGCTGAGTTGTGTTGATAAATCAGCAAGTGTGTACTCCGTTTTCCAGATTTCTCAATTTCACTTCCATTCTTGGTTTCATATTGGACTTTAAATCTAAAACAATTACATGAAACGTCAAATCACAAAAATACTACCATAAGTTGTATACTAGGTCTGTTTCTTTACATTTAAATTTTACGAATTGTAACAAAATCTTACGAATTTTTGTACTCAATGAGGATGTTTAGGATTCTAGTTTAGTAAGAGAGCTTTCTATACCTTTATGTTGCAGAGTTTTCATTGGGCTGGAATAGTCACGTCAACAGTTTTTTTCAGTTGACGTTTATGGAGGGTTTGCCGATAATTTATCAGCCAGGTTCCAGAAATCGAGTGAAATCGAAATTGCAAATCGAGTAAATTCGTTTTCAGTGTTCTGCATTTCGAGCGATTCGGAAAGTCAGAATTTTTTTCGAAATCACAATTTCACTTTGTTTCAATTCCAAACATTTTGAAATCGAAATCGAATACAGTGAAATGTAGAACACAAAAATTAATTTCCGATTTCATTTCGAGTGAAAGTGAAATGTGGAACCTAGCAGTATGTCAAGAATTTCTCGACTTGCTACTAATTTGACATCTTGGACATCTTTTTCTGTCAAGATGTATCTGGAGAACTCAGTTTCTGGCTTTGCTGGCAGAAAATCCAATAATTTTAGACAAATGGTAGGTACTTCTAAAAACAAATTGTGACGTCTATATAAACAAAACAAAAATCACAATTGTTAAAAAGTGACATACGGACAATAATTCAAGTTAGTTTTTGCGTTCAGGCAATGAGTCCGGACAATGATCTCCCATTACAAATTATTGTATCCTAAGGGAAATAGGCGCTGTACCATTAGCACCTCAATAAACAAAAAGTAAGGCTATTCGTTAGGTCAGGAAATGATAAGTATTATATTTTTCCCGTTAAGTCACTTATAGTTTCTTTTATGACGTTTTCTTAAATTTGCAATAAATTTTACCACCTCCACCTCCAAAAAACTGGGTAAAATCGATCTATTATCGTCAGTTAAAAAAAAACCCTATAGCATTTTTTTCCGTTAGGTTGTACCTACCTACTTATAACAAATTGAATTTCCAAAATTTTATTAGTTAGCTTAATTTTATAATCTTTCAAGTTTTATATATTTTTTAAATTTATTTTTATTTATTAATTTCAGAAGCATCGTCTCGAACCGGGGAAGAACAAAATGCTTGAATAGAATCCACAGATCATTCTGAGACTATAATATTGTGGCAATTATTCGATAAACGGTATTTGCTAGAACAATATACGAGACAACCAAACAGCGATAAATCGAAAAAAAAACGATAGCAAAACGACGAATTAGAAAAGATACAGAACTAAAACCAAAACCGCAACAACAGCAACAGCAATCAATCTAATTAACACAATTTCGATGGTGAAGGCACCAATAGTTCGAACGACAACAGCGCATCCCTTATCGAACGCCACGCTATCGTCAACGGACGTGGCTGTGGAAACGGATGTGGATGTGGATGTGGATGTAAATGTTGTGGGTGTGAGCACCTCTAGCAGCAGCAGCGGCAGCAGCAGCAATAATTTACTAATTGTCGATAACGCATCAGGTGGGGAGGCTATCAATTCAACCGTCGTCGCCAACAACGATAACAACAACAAACTAAACAATGAAACCCATTCCATGACAACAACACTATCAGCAGCAGACGGCTGCCCAAATAACTTGAGCGTTTCCACTTCAGATCCGAACGTCAAAATAAATGGCAACGATATTGGTATACCAAATATATCAAGTCCAACTAACGAACAGAGTACACAAACCGATGACGATGATAATTCATCGATTTGTTCATCCACGAACAGCATAAGATACTTGGCCAATGATCATGGTGAAGGGATGGAGGCAGAGGAGAACAACGACGCCGGTAAGGACGAAGTAGACGCGACTCTTTATCTCGCAGATAATCCGCGCGCCGACGATGAAGTTATGACGCGACCCGACAGCGATAACGAACATGCCAACACCCTACACCAGGCCGATGAACTAAAGGAGACAGTCCAATATGATGGCGACGAAGAGGAGACCTATTGCGTTGGACACTTTTACGGCCAAGAGGAGGAGGATGGTGTTCCAGAGAAGCCACCAGATGGTGGCAACGAAGAAGAGACGCCTAAGGTGGGTGTTATCGAAACTGACAACAGCGAAAATAGTTGCAATAACTTGACTAAGCCTGATGATGGTGGGCCAACAAAATCTGTTCCAGATAACAAATCAAGCGAAACGACACCGACTCCTACTACAGCTGTGTCAGTTGCATCGTACAATGCCAAAAAGTCGTACACTCTTGCGCATCCAATCCCTCAGATAATTGGAATCACTGGGATGCTAGCTCAGCAACAGTCCATGTCAGGACCGCCACCGTCCCACCTTCAGCAGCAGCAGCAGCAACAGCAACAACAACAGTCGACAAGCGGCCTCCTACAACCACTTCATTTGGCAACGCTCAGTACGCATCCTGGTGCTGGAGTAGTTAATCAACAGATCTCACCCACTGCAGCAGCCAATTCAGGTGCTGGTACCACTTCAATTCAACATCATCATCATTGCGTTCATCATCCACATGTGCACCTACACTCGCCGGGAGGTCATCAGCCATCAAATGCAGCCGGTGCTGCAGTGGCATCAGCAGCAGCAGGACATCCTCATACCCACATATTTCCGTTACAAGTAATTTCCTTGGCTCAAGCACCCGGCACAGCAGCAGCCGCAGGAGCCCCAACTGCATGGCCCTTGGTCGAGGCACCGATTTATGTTGACGCAAACGGGGAGTACCGAACTTATTGTCCAGCACATCCACAAGGACCCCCACCGAGGGAACATCGTGTTCTACTGCAATTGGACGCAGGAGTTTCATTACCGCTGCAGATCGCCGGAAAGCGAAAAGTATTCCGAGGTAAGTTTGGTAGGGCTTTTCGTTATCCTTTAACTTTTCCCTTGTATCTACATTATTCTCACATGTCCATCTGCATAAGGGCCAGGGAGTAGGAGGTACTACATGTGTCGTTTTATTGATCGGAAATAATGTGCGTTGGCTTTGGTTCTCTCTTCTTTTTTTTTATTACTGAATTATCCTTTTTTCATTGATATTGGGGTTTCGAAGTGGATTTGCAACGGTTGAATGTGCGCCCGCACAATTGGTTTCGTTGGTAATGAAGTGTAGAGTGCCAGTACCCATTTATGAGTCTGGAGTTGGTTAGGTTTCACAATTGGTGGCATTTTTGGGGACGGATTCATTTCAGTTTTGGTGCGTGAAAATGGGATGCCATTGAGTTGGCCATAAAGAGCAATGTCCTTCGATTTGCAGATAGTTGCGGTTCGGTTATTGTACCAAACGTCACATGGGATTGGAATTGTTTAGATAATCCTTTGAATTTGATTTGAAGTTTTAGATATAGAGTGGGAAACAAGAAAGGCAACTATTACGCTGATATTCTTCTTCTAAGGCGAAAATAGCTTTCGTTTTTTCAAAACCGAAATCTCTTGAAAGTGGGAACTAGTTTCGCGTAACCGCAAGGATTTGAAAAAAAAGCTTAGCATACTTTTAGCATGATTTTCACAGGTTGACATCGCTGAAAGTAAATATTTGGTGACAGTGCCAAAGACGTGAAAGGGCTAGCATAAAGTGTCAACCCCACAATAAAATTTTGTGGTCGAATTAAAATGAAAATCCACTTTTAAGATAGGTCAAACGCTGGAAATAGCACCCTGCCGGTAGGGCCAGCACCTTGACGTTGGTGTGGAGGCTTATAAGTAGTTCAGTAGGATTCAATGTAGTCTAAGAGTCCACAGCAAATTTTGGGTGCGAGATATGACCGAAAAAATGGTAGATGTGTTGAAGGATGGGGTAAGGCTGATGCTATAAACCAAAGTCTTGCAGCTGATGGTCGTGGCTTTAGTGAGTAATGCTATGTTGAAAACCCATGTTTTTCTAAAACTGAGATAATTGATATAACCAGTCAATGTTAGTTTTATTGTATAGAGCAGGGGTTCCCAATCTTTTTCATACTGCGACGCCCTGGAGAGGTTGAATTATTTTTGCGACGCCCTTCTAAAAGCACAGATATGGGAAGCTGATCTTACTGAAGATTTACTAAAGGGTTTTTTAATAAGGACTGGTAGACGTTGAAATATCGTCATATTCACGTACCCGCATTCATCTTAAAATGCGCCTTATAGCTAAAGATACATTTTCAACTAAAATTTCAACCAAACACTCCGAAGCCATGTCAGCCAACAAACGGCTTTATTTATGTTCATTAACTTTGAGCTCTTGGATTAGTTGGATTTTGTACTGGCGTAAGTCTAAGTCCCGATGCATAATTCGCCAAGTTGGAATCTGCAAAAGGCCGATTTCTTATGCACATCGAATTGACTGCCTCGAGTTCTCCTGTATACTTTCATGGACCACGGCAATGCTCCCGACGAATCTCGCCGGCAACGATCCATACCAATTGAAAACCCTTATTAATATTTTGGGCCAGGCAAATGTATGAGTGACAGCCACGAAGCAAGTCTGACCGGAAATACGTTAAAAAACAAACGCGCTTAATCTTCGACTATTGGATTTCACTTCGACTTTGCTCGACATATTTGCTTTTCCTTTGTTCGGAGTCTTACATCAGTGAAAAAATAAAACTTGCGACGCCCTTAGAATAGCGCCACGACGCCCCAGGGCAGACTGTTTCAAAATGCTCAAAAAATCGTTTTTGGATTATTTGGCATAACCAAATAATATTTGCTTTAAAAGATAGAAAATCCATCCCTGATCACTAATATGTGGGTCCAAGACCGTGAGGAAATATACGAAACCGTGGAAGGTTGGAGACACAATCACCCCTATTCCCGTTGGCGTTTGTCGTAAACGCCTAATATTTCATTTCGGTTTTAAGTCAGAGTTTGTAACTTTTTTGAGACAAGCGATTTGAAAATACAGTGAACACATAGAAAAAGAAGCGAAATCGTTAACAAAAGTTTGAAAAAAATCTGAATATCGTTTTTATAACGTCACGACAAAAGAGTCGTATATGACAAACGCCAACGGGAATAGGGGTGAATATCTATAATGAACTGCGAATGAGCTCCATCAGCTTGGAGAGCGAAGACCCGTAGAATCTACAGCTAAACTTAACCTTCGTTTAAACAAATTCCTCGTACTTATGACTTTTTCTTTTTAAGGATGATCTCCTCGACGTCTAAAGCTGCTATTACACATGTCATTGACACTGCATTTGACATGTTTAAGGTATCGAAAGTCACCCAAGTCATCACAAGTGATGCCAGTCTTACGCCAAGTTCGATAACAAAGACATTTCTAAACGAAATGTTTGTTGTTTAAAAATGATTTCGGGCATATGCGCGTCACGCTTAGTTCGAATGAAACGCAGTCGTGAAGACCAATTTTCGACAACTTTTTTTAACAACTGGGGCCGTATATATGTATCAGCAATAACACGCTGAATGTTGACTTCCAAATCGTCCACCGTTTCTGGTTTATCGGCATAGACTGACTAGTGACTTAAAATACCTTCAAATAAAGCAATCTAAAGATCACAGGATTGTGGAGGCCAATTCACGGGTCCATAGGTTACATATCCATTTTACCAAAAATGGGTCTCATTGGAGAACAAAATTTTGCGAAAATGAGGATCAAGCTGAATCATATTTTCGGCCCATTCACCGAACCTACGACGCGTGTAATGGTCACGCGGTTTCAACTCTTGCAAATGCTGGATCTTATAAGCTTTTAAGCCAAGATCTGTCCGTAAAATCTTTCCCAAAGTGGATGGGCATATCTCCAATTGCTGTGAACGATGGGAAATCGTCTCATTCGGATTCTCCTCAACATTGCGCTCCACACTGGCAATTCGCACTCTTTGTGGATGCATATTAGCCACTAGAGCAGGGGTTCCCAATCTTTTTCATACTGCGACTCCCTAGAGAGGTTGAAATATTTTTGCGACGCACTTTTAAAAGCAGAGATATGTGAAGATGATCTTACTAAAGATTCACTAAAGGGTTTTTCAATAAGGACTGGTAAACGTTGAAATGTCGTCGTCCCATATTTATGGCAATATTGCTTGTTCATACACCCGCACCGCATTCATTTAAAAAATGCGCCTCGTCGGTAAAAATGATTTTTCGGCCAAAATTGAGGTTCTCTTCCAAACGCTCCGAAGCCAAGTCAGCGAACTGGATTAGTTGAATCTTGTACTGGTCCCTATGCAAAATTCGCAAGTTGGAATCTGCGAAAGGCCGATTTCTTATGCACGTCGAATTGATTGCCTCGAGTTCTTCTGTACACTCTCATGGACCACGGCAATGCTCCCGACGAATCTGGCTGGCATCGATCCAATGCAAATACGAGTGACAGCCACAAAATAAGTCTGACTAGAAATGCGGGAAACACAAACGAGCTTAATATTCGACTATTGGATTTCGCTTCGACCTTGCTCTTAGTAATCGTAAAGAGAAAGGTAATGATTTTCCTTTGTTCGGAATCTTATAGTAATGATGTATAGTAATGTACGTGGTACGAAAACGCTTCATCGTGTTCCGAATAACTTGCTCATATGGACGATTTTGTCGACCGTAAAATTGACGTAGCACACGACAAGTTTGTCGAACGAACCAGTGCCGTAGCCAGGATTTTGGTTCGGGGGGGCTTGCTTCCAAATCTTACGAAACAAAAAACTATGTATATTCCAATTCATTGATTCCTATTAGTTTTTAAATCGTATGTAATTAAACGAACATAATAATGTACTTAAATAATTTTTTTACACAAATTTTTTCAAAGCAGAAGACTTCTTGATTTTTTTTTTGACATCAGATCAATCACTTTATCTGGATCCACAATAATATCCGAATCAACAGATATCATAACCTTGCATTCTCCATAACGTTCGGGACATTGTTTTAATCCTTTTCATACCTAAAAGGGGTTTCTCAACACTAGCTGTGGTCAATGGAAGCGTTGCTAAAACCGTAAGCAAGAAGTTTATAGCTCTAAAGTACCTAAGTCTTGTCACATATATCATGCAATTTCAAAACTTTGGTAGAAGGATCACTCGACGATATTTTTTCGCACCAAAGAATCCACTCAGCTTTCACAGCTGACAACGAAATTGCATTATCAAAGTAACATGTTGGCTTTTCTATTCGTTCACTCGTTCAACTGCTTGAAACGATGATTTTGTATTAACGAATATGGACACTCTGAAATAGGCTTCAGTAGAAGAGGTTTCTGGATTGGATTGCATTGTTTGTTTCAATGAAGTTCTTGGAGCTCTTAATTCAACTCCAAATAAGTCCACGGCAAGTTGGGATGTGGATTGAAAAGCATCTCTGAAAAAATCTTCGGCATTTTCTCTGATGTTCTTAAGAGAATTCATAACTTCTTTTATGCAGTCGATTGCAGACATGAAATCTAAGGATTTCTTATGTAGGAAAACTGATAAGAGCAGCGTTAAACTGAATAGTTTTTCGCATACCTACAATGAGGCTTATTGGAAATCACTTTTTTGGACCGCTGCCAAAAGTGTTGATGCTTTCGAAGACATCGCCCACGTTCTACTCGTTATTTCTTCAAAAATTATTGAGATGCATTTGAAGAGCTCTACAAAGGAAATAATAATGTCCTGCCTTTCAATGAATCTTGTTTCACAAAGGCGTAGAAGTCGAGTTTTTCGGCTCTCTGGTGCGTGTTTTTTAATGACATCTTTGAAATTTTATTTGCATTTGAATAGTTGCGGAAGAAATTAGCTATTTCACTTACTACACCAAGGCAATGGCGAATTGCAGGAGTTGACTTGGCAAAACCAGGTTAAAGCTATGGCTTGCACAGTGTACATATACCTAGCGTTTGAATACTGTATACCTACCGAGATAATCTCCTTATTTTTATAGATTTGAATTTATATTAAGCCCCATTTAGACGATCATTTCAGTTTCAGTTTCAGTTGAGCTATCAGCTAAGCTTTCAGTTAAACTGATGTTCTACGGTGCATTTAGACATCAGTCTAGTATTTAGTTGAGCTTTCAATTTACTCGTGATTAGCCGAACGTTAGAAAATATATCCACTAAAACTGGTACCTGAACTGAAAACTTATGGGAATTCCTTCAGTTTCAGTCTCAGTTTCAGTTTCAGTTAGACGCTTCAGTTTTTGCATATAGACATCAGTTTAACCGAAAGATTAACTGATAGCTCAACTAAAACTGAAACTGAAACGATCGTCTTAATGGGTCTTTAGAAAGGTTTACTTTTTTGACTTTTGTTTAGACTTTCGGACTTTGCGTTGGAAATGAGGATCAAGCTGAATCATATTTTTGGCCCACAATCAACTTGAAAATCTCTAGAAACAGTGTTACCAGTTAAAAACCAAACCCTAAAATACAAATATACAAAGAGAACATAAAAAAATGTAAACCAAATGGGGTAATATCTTAGGCACCTATTTTGGAAGCGCCCACCCCCAAAAAAGAAGGGTTCTCAACGGTCGGTTCTTTAAACTGGAGGACTTATAGATAATATAGATCAGAAAGTGGTTCTAAGATTCAGCGATTCAGACGAACTGGCGATCTGTTTTGTGGTTGATTCTCATAGAAAAGCTGATTTATGATCTGTAAATCTAAAGGGTGGCCGATAATTCACGCAAAATTTGAATCTTGCTTGCGCCATTATTTTAATAGTACAGTAAAAATAAGGAAGGTTTGTTAGCTACAGTCCTCAATTTTCATCTTCAGTGATGAAGCTCATTTTCATCTTGATGGCTTAATCGTCAAAATTGTCGCATTTGGGGTTTAAAATCCACGAGTAATTGTTGAGAAACAAATGCATCCACAACGCGTGACTGTTTTGGGCTTGAGTCATCGGACCATTCTTCTTCGAAAATGCCGGTTATTCAGACAGTGACAATTTATGGTTTTCGTTATCGTGAAATAATAACCCAGTTTTTAGTACCTAAATTAGAAGATATGGATGCAACCAACATGCGGTTTCAACAAAACGGTGTTATACAGCCAGAGAACGAATTCAATTACTGCATGAGTCATTTCCTAATCGTGCAATCTGCCGTTTTTGCCATCAGAATTGGCCATCCAGATCTTGCGATTTAACGCTATTGGACTTTTTTCTTTGGGCTTTTTTTTTAAGTCATATATGGTCTATGCAAACAAGCCCACGACCACCAACGCCTTGAAAGAGGAAAATTCAGCCACATTTATGCTAAACGGTCAAAGAAAATTTAAATAAAAGAGTACGTCCTTGCCAGCAAAGCCGTGGCGGCCATTTATCTGATGTACTATTCCATACATAACCCCAATATGTTTGCTCTTTGAATCATTAAAAAAATTGGGACACCCTTTACATACCTTGCCCCTAATTTTGTGTTTTCTCCACCAATTTGTGTTCTTTAGTCCATCACACTAGCGCCTAAAGCCATTAGCAAATAGACATGCCGTGGCTTCTCACATTTAGTGAGTGACATAAGTTTCCGATTCAAGATTTCAAATATGCGCGAGTGGCCGAAATGACCCAGGCTTCTATCTATCTAAATTATGTTTTCTCTCTTTGGTTCTTCCTAAAAATGTTGGCACTATTCAAAGTCGGTCCAAGCGGGTCGATCAGTTTATTCGGCTATAATTCGATTTAAGTACATGCCTGTTTAATAACCTGATCACAAAAAAAAATCGCCTATATTTTTACAGACGCGCTTTATCTAACGACATTCAACAATTACAAGGAGTACCCATTCACAGCACATAATTATTGCGTTCCCACGTCTCTTGACTTCTTGTTAACCAACCGAGCCACACACGCAGTGGTGGGACAATTTGTTTGAATTAACCTACCCGAACACGAATTGCTGCTAACAAGTGCCCGAGTCGACATTTAAACTTGAACAACTCACTCGCAATCAGCGTTAACCTTCTGGAAGCGATGAGTTCCCTTCCAAACGAAGACTTATGCTCATAACGGTGGTGCGCGCACACCCACTTCTGTGAGCTTATGCATTAAATTTCACGCCACCATTCGAGTCCTAAAACCAAAACCCACCAGCCATGAAACCAAATTACTCACGTGGGGATTATATCCTTTTCTTCACCTGGACTCTGTTCAGTACTTTTGTGCCAACCTTTGACTCTGGATCTGTATAGTCTGTGTTGCCACAGAGCTTTGTCTTTAATTTATATATAGACGGCGGCATTTGAAAGACAGCAGGTACCTACCGGCTGTGTGTGTTGTCTGTACGCGGAGGTTCGTGGTGTAAGGTGCATCGTGCATGCCTAACGACTATGGTCTTCTTTTTTTGTGATATTTCTTCCATCAGCTTTTGCATTTTTCTTGAGCAAAAACCGAGGCAAAAACCGAACAAGAGAAGAAAAAGTGTTAAGCCTTCCCCCGGCCCAACGCCCCAAACAAAGCAAAGTCAGTCGTGCCTTGCGGAGAAAGTCGGAAGTTGATTCACTTTTCCGCAGTTGCTTACAAATTTATTACATGCTTCTGATGTTGTGCTGCCTCCTCTACTTATGCATGGCATGGATTTATTCACTCCGTGCGATGGAGCTGTGTGTGCGCACTCTGGCTCTGATGTATGCCTATGTGCATGAGCATAAATCGTCACTTACACTTACAACATGCGGTGTGTTGCAGCAGGAGAGCCTGTCCTTTTCTCATACTGGGATGGGATTTGTAGAGGGGCTGCAGCTGCAAATGGGATACATTGTAATGCGAGCTATTTTGGACGTTCTCCAACATTACAATTGTAATGCTATCGCATTCAAATGCCAAACGATTCTATTACCAATCACATTGGTTCCTTTAAAAGGTCTCTGGCTGTTATAGCACGCACATAAAATCTAGCTTGCAACTAGAGTCTTGTAACGTTTCATTGTAATGGGCATAATAAACAATCTGATGTACAGAGTGAACATGAAGACTTTGGCTGCAACCGTCGCGTCGCGTCGCGTCGGTCGAATGTATTTATTAACAACGTCAGCCAAGTTTTCATGAGAATTAAATAGTTGAAGCTGTTTTCCAATTTTGTGGCATAGTTGTGACTCTAAATAGCGTTGCATACTTTTAGCATTTGATGAGAAATGAATAAATTTGAATTTTCGTTGCAGATTTTTTGGAGTTTATGACATATTATGCGTTGTTACTTCACATTTTGCTGCAGTCATCGATTGTCTAAGGCAGAGGTTCCAATTTTATTTGGCCACGGAACCCTAATTGATCATACTTTTTTTTGGCGGATCCCCATTTTGATAATAACAAAAATAGTGATTGTATCTTGTTTGCATATTTTTTTCCCTGCGTTTTTGTTTGAACAGACGCTGAACAGCAGCGCTCAGATCCATCTGACAGATTATGAGCAAGAACCGACCCGATTCCGAATGGTGAAACATCACAGGTCAACCTAACCTTTAGTTTCGTATTTTAAGGCATAAGAAAGCTTTCGGATGATAACAAACTTTTTACTTTATCAAACGCAGTTAAATGAATAGTGTCCCATTATAAATTGTTGCCTGGTCCAAAAGTCTATCAAGTGGTTCTGCTAATGTGACTTTTGCAGGGAGGAATGAATGGTACAAGATTAATCAGTCCAAGAGAAGTCTGTATTCTGAAAAATCTGAATTTTCTCTGATGCCAGTGGGTGAATTCCTTCGGCGTCCATGTGAAAGCATAAGAAGTTAACTGAAGGAACATCAAAAACGCATTTATCTTTTTTTTTAGCCGCAAACCGTATTTTTCTAATCTTTAGAATACCTCTCGAAGCATTTTTGAAAGCCCTTTAGAATTTTCTGCTACCACTATGAGATCATCCAAATAAAACTCTATACCCCTTTAAAAAATTTGACATTATTTTTTTAAATTCGCCTGGTGCAGCATTGGAAATGTCAACCTGTTTTATTGAATCATAGAAATTATGTTTTTCTTTGTTAAAAATTATTTTAATTTATTTTTCATTCGAATAAAATTAGCTCATCAGATAAGATCTGTTTGGCTTTTTTTTTTTATACTCTGCTAATAGGTTATGCCTTAGCAATAATTATTAATCGAGACGTATCACGAAATTATAATGCCGAACAATATATTGCTGAAAATTCTGATGCTGCGAATCAAAAGATTATCGTCCATAATGGAAGTTGGTCGATTGAAAAGTTGGTTGGTTCCGAAAATTGGTCTACCTGGAGTTTTGGGATAAAGACTAGGCTAGAAATGGAGGATTGTTTCGGAAATTGTTCAGACCGAAACAAGGAGAAACAAGCTCGCTGTAAAATAATTCTTTCTGTCGACAAGCAGCTTTATGTGCATATTGAGAATGCTGGAACTGCTAAGAAGATCTGGAAGAAATTAAAGGACCTTTTTCAAGACTAAGGTTTGGAGCGAAGAATTGGTTTATTGCAGAAGTTGTGTTCTGTCCAACTTGTGGAGTGTAAGTCAGTAGAAGATTACGTTTCTCAAATTGTGTCGACTGCGAATAAGTTGAATAGCATTGGGTTCACTGTTGCTGACGAGTGAGTTGGAAGCCTTCTTCTAAAAGGCTTACCTGATGAGTACAAACCGATGGTGGATGAGCATTGGAGCTTTGGGAGTTGCTATATCTGCTGACAGCATAAAAATGAAGCTTTTACAGGATGTCAAGTTTAATCCTTCAAGCAATGCTAGCATTAGCAGTGGTGCCTTGTTCACTTAAAAATCGGACAAATTCAAGAAACGTAACAAGCAGAAGAAGCATAAGGAAGACAACAACAAACCTTTGGTTGAATGTTATAACTGCAACTGTATTGGACATATTTCTACTAACTGCTCTTCTCCGAAGGATGTGCAAAGCTCAAGTGGAAAGAAAAAATGAAATAAAGCTTTTTTCTCTGCTTTGCAAGTAGAATTCAGTAGGACTGATGCCTGGTATATTGACAGTGGAGCGTCAGTTCACATGTCAAATAATAAGTCTTTGTTCGAGTCGATTTCAAACTATCAAGGTAACGTCACAATGGTTGATAATAACTACTTGAAGGCTGTTGGAAGAAGCGATGTGAAGCTGAACCTATCTGATGATGAAGAAATCACTATCAAGGATTTCATTCATGTTCCTACGTATTGCAAACCAAGAGGCCATACATTACACGTACGTGGCTTCTAATTATTCGGAAGAGGAACCTATGGCTTCAGGCTATAAACAACGAGATGGAGTCGCTGATTGAAAATCAAACTTGGATTCCCACTAGTTTACCAGATGTCATCGGCATTTCAAGCAAAATGGAATGGTAGTATGAAAAAAACTTTGCCGACTAAAGATAAGGGAAGTTCCAAGGATAAACATGATTATGGGAAATGACACCAATGTCACAAGCCAGGACATTTCAGGCGCAACTGTCCTGAAAGGAAGAAATTTGACAAATCTGACCTGTTTTGTTATTCAAGAAGATACAACCAAGCGTCTTCCACAATCTTTATAAATTAACAGAAATCAACTATCAAAATCAAATAGATTTTCAAGAAGAAGAGTGAAGTAAATAACAACATTATAAGGCCCGCCTTGTTGCTAAATACTACAGTCAACAGAAGGCATCAACTACGAGGAGACGTATTCTCCAGTTGTGAGATACACATCCATTAGATATTTAATGGCGCTTGCTGTTAAGTATAATTTGGATATACCACAAATGGACGCCGTGACCGCCTTTTTACAAGCTGAATTAAAGGGGAACGTCTATATAAATCCACCAAAAGGTTTTCAAGATTACTCTGGCCATGTATTCAAGTTGAAAAAGGCCTTGTACGGGCTGAAGCAAGTCAGTCTGGTTTGGAACCAGAAATTCGATCGTGCCTTGCAGAATAATGGACTGAAGCGTTCGAATGTGGATCCATGTATCTACTATAAAAGGAATGGATCAAAAATGTCATATTTAGCCATTTACGTTGATGAAATTCACCAACGATACGAGTTATTTTAACCTACTAAAGAAGAAGCTCATGACGCAGTTCAAAATGAATTTTCTGAGACAGGCTAAGCAGTGTCTTGGGATGCGAATAAGTCATGCCAATGGAACAGCTTATCTGGTTCAAGAAAAGTATATTCATAGGATGCTCCACGTTTCACTATGGAAGAATGCAATGCCGTTGGTTCACCTTTGGATGTCAACCAAAAACTAACTAAAGAGTTATCTCCCAAAACTGAGAAGGAGCAATCGGAGATGAAGAAGATTCCGTACCAGCAAGCGATTGGAAGCTTGCTATTCGTGGCAAATTGCACTAGACCAGACATTTCGCAAGCAGTAAACCACCCCAACAATCCAGGCGTGCAGCACTGGAATGCAGTCAAAAGAGTGTTTAGGTACTTGAGAGGTACCAAGTCAGCAAAGTTAGTATTCAGCCGCGATGGAAATTCTGATTTGCTGGCATATTCCTATTCAGACTGAGCCTCTGACAGTGATGATAGGAAACCAGTAACAGGATTCGTTACTCTGCTACAAGGAGGTGCAGTCTCGTGGAGTAGTCGGCGTCAACCAACAGCAGCTCTATCCACAACCGAGGCCGAGAATTTGACGTTATCATCTGCAAGGCGGGAAGTATTATGGCTTCGAGAGTTGGATGCAGAGCTTAACATGTGTAATAAACCCGAAGTTCCGACTACAATCTTTTGCGACAACATCCAGCTATCATCCTAGGACAAAACATATCGACATACGTCATCACTTCATAAGAGAGAAGTATCAACTTAGACTCATAAAATTTGCAAGTGTTGGCACAAATGACATGGTTGCACACTTTTTTACGAAAGGAGTAGTTAAACAGAAGCACAATTTCTGTTGTGGAAAAATGGGTCTTATTTTCTAATTGAAACCAGGCTCAAGATGTTGAAAGTGTGAACCTGTTTTATTGAATCATAGAAATTATGTTTTTCTTTGTTCAAAATTATTTTAATTTATTTTTCATTCGAATAATATCAGCTCATCAGATAAGACCTGTTTGGCTTTTTCTATACTCTGCTAATAAAATCCCTTATATTGCAGTCTTTTTACTTTATAAGCTCCTTTAAGAGTTATAATAGTTTGTGCTTTGGCTGTTTTATCATCGTCAAACGTCAACTGCAAGTACGTTTGCGTTAGGTGAACTTTAGCAAAAACTGAGCCACGAGGAAGGTTTGCTATCAGGTCATGCATCGAAGGAATGAAGAAGGTATGCAAATCAAGAGCTGTATTTCTTGTAGACTTGTAGTCGCCACAAATACGGATTGATCCATTTGGCTTAAGCACAGGTGTGGCCCATTGCGTGAAGTCGAACGGCAGAAGATTTCCGCCTCGACCTTAGAACGAATTGCAAATGGAATTTCCCTGGCAAATGAATTTTGGGCGCCACTTGGATTTAAGTGTAGGGACACTGGTGGTCCTTTGTAAGTAGCGAGCTCAATAGCAAAAAGTGAGTCAAAATCCTTGACGACCTCGCAATCACACTGGAAGAAACTATTGACTTATGGTCCTGGGTGAAGAAGGAGTGCTACCGACCGACAACAAAATTTTTTTATAATTTGCAGCCAACTCTTTCGAAAATTGATTGGAATAATTTTCTGCTCTGTTGACCTACCGCATTCAATTGTTTAGCTGAAAAATAGAGAAAACTAATATCCAAACTCTCTAGACAAACTCCTCGTGACAGAGTCACCGGAGGGACGGAGATAGAAACCACGCCAACTACTGGCAATTACAATTTGTTCCGATATCTAAAACACCGCATACTTGACTTGTAAAATAAAGGACCCCTCCACTAACTGTAATAACCAATCTCTCAGATCACAAATATATCCGTTCGTTACTCCCCAACTCTGCACATCGCAGCAATAAGCAATTCACTCTATGACATTTCTTTGAAGTTGTCAATTCAAAAGGACACTCGTTCTACCCTTGACCTTTTGCAATATCAAATATTTTGAATAATTAAACTTTAACAACCTCCACTGAGCACATTAACAACCTCTGCCAGTGTCATTGTAGCAACGTAAACATCCTTACAACAAAAAAAAAATTAAAAATACATCAGCAGCAAGAAAAAAAGAAACTGGAATGCTCTCAAGTACTGCACTCACTTTAAGTACTTCCAGTCGTCGTCGTCGTCGTCGTCGTCGTTCTGTAGTAGATATTTGTTGTCATAGTACGACCGAGTACGACGAAAGTATCCAACTTAAAGGACGAAATGGGCTGCAAAATGGATGAAATGGTTCAAGTTGTCGTAAAATCTCTTACGAAAATGCACTTTTTATGTTGTTCGTGTCATGTCCTGCCACATGTGTTTGTATATATGCCGGCGCAATAAATTTCATTAGAAACTTTTCGACTTTCATGGGTTAGAAGGGTTTGTGTTGTATTTAACATGTTTTTTGTTTGCCAAAGCCACGCCCATTTTCCTTGGTCCTTCTTTTCATTTTTATACTATAGTTTAGGCTTTAGGGTGTAAAGAATATATAAGAGTTATTGTAATTTCCTATGTGACATCTTTTAATAATCACAATCTTCAGTGTTAACCCAGTTTGACGGTTCTGGTTCCTAGTTTAGCGTATGGCCCATTGAACTTGTTGATCTAAACATCAACACAAATTCCATGCCAATGAATTAGCAATTCTTTGTCGGCGGTTTTATATACATTATTCAGAAGCAAAAGAAAACAAAACCTAAACCCTGTTGCCTTTCCACACATCCCTTAACGTAGCAGTTTCGGTAAATTTTCTTTTTTTTTTTTGCTATATAAAGTTGGCCCAACCTGGGAATGGAAATTTAATATTTAACTAAAACAACGAATTTGGGGTAGCCAAAGTAATGGACGTATTTTTTGCTTCTCGTTTTTATAGCCATAATATTGACGTAGCCTTTACGTCGCGTCGTCGTCTATACCAACCTTTTCAGTTATTCACAAGATAAATACAACAGTGAACAGTAAATGCCAATGAATTTGCAGTTTTTTCTTTCGTTCATTTGGGTACCTACCTTTTTTTTTTGACTGTTTAAAATGTTGAGTTATGGAGGTGGAATCTGTTTCAAGTAGAATTTGGAAAACGTGAGTAAATCGACGGTTTTTACAGATAATTGTTGAAATGAATTATAAATTAGTTTACTTATGCTTTATTGAAACAATTTATTTGTGCGTTGAAATTCACACAGATTGTTTTCAAATTTATGCGGCCCAAATAAAAAAATCGGTCGCATTTATACACAAAGAAAAAAATGAAATCCAGTCTGGAACAGTTATTGGGGTAGTCTATTTTATTCACAGGGTCTTTTAAATTTAACGAATTTTAATACAGGGTGTCCGCCGGGGAGGGCTACTACTTTGTTTTGCCGCCATTTTGGTAAACATTAGTCTGACAGTTCGTATTTGGCAGTCGTGAAGTAGACACGTGGCAAATTTATTATGGAAAAATATTCGATAAACGTATTTTAATCGTTAAAACATTTTATCAAAATCAATCATCGATTACTATGACGTTGAGAAAGTTACGTGAAATTTTTGGGAGCAACAACGTGCCAACAAAACGCACTATCGTGTAGTGAATGATTTCGAAGAAAGAGGGTCTGTAGGTGATAGGCCCAAGCATGGCCCACAACGTATTGCAAGATCGGCTGAAATTATTACTGCTGCTCAAGGAAGTGTTCAAAACAATCCATCAACCTCAATTGCACATTTTAATTTGAATGGATATGTGAATAAACAGAATAGTCGGTTCTAAAAATAAATAAATAGGTGGCGAAACAGGCGGGTGGCACCCAAGGCCTAGCTTCTCGCATTCGTTTTGTGTGAGTTTCTATTTTTGGGAAGAATGGAAGTGACCTACAATTTTATGCCGAGTCCGAACGGCTGAATTGAGAAGCTTTTTCATGACAGTCATACTCTTGGATGTTTGTCAGACGTTCGCGAGAGATGGCGCAGTAGAAAAAACTTTAAGATGTAATTTGTGTTTTTCCGGGGATCGAACCTGGGATCCCTCGCACAGTAGTCCAGTACACTAACCACTGCGCTACTGCCAGTGCCGTAACTAGGCTTTTATGCGCCCTGTGCGAGCTTCTATATTTGCGCCCTCCAAAAATATGCAGATTTTTCGGATATCTAAATTTTTGTTTAGTTTACTTGTTAGAATTAAAAATATATTAACTTTAGCGGCAAACAAAACAAATACATTTGCCAAAATATGTACATACATCCATAAAACACCAATAAACGTAAACAAAAGAAGACTACTAGTTACTTAAAGATGTCGGCTCTCACATTAAGGCAACAATCAATAAGCAACTGGCAGTAGGAAACCAGCAATATTATCGCTCACAGTTCATTTACTTTGAATTGAATCAGAGGTCTCACACCAAAGTAACTCAATATCGCATTTACTAAAAATGTTGCTGATTGCGGCAATAATTATCGCTAGCGATACACAGCGCATATTGGAAAGCAACAAGCTTCCTAGTAGTAATATTTATGATTATTCACACTTTTGCGCTTACTACGTTCTATAAAGTTTTGAAAAATATGTCGGACGATCCTGTTTTCAACACAAAATTCCTTGAAGTTGTAGAAAATTATTCCTGATAGGTAGAAATTTCAGGCAATTTTTTGCTTCGATGTGAGAATAGGTTAAAACAAAATTGAGTATTGCTTATTGATAGCTACTAGTTGCTTAGTTGCTTACTGCTTGTTGCCTCAATCAATCGACAACATTGCTAGGCCAGATAACCTTTCCTGACTCATTGTTGAGCGCAAATATGCCTTTATCAGTATGAGTTTACTGAATAAACTATCTCAAGAAGCTACAGTCACTGGCATCGTTAAAAAATGTTTATAGCTACTAATACGCTTGGAAAAATGTCCCTTAAGTCCAGTTGTACTATCCTCTTAAGAGACTTAGGCCCGGTTTGTTCCTATTTGGTTAACTCTAATCAACGGTTATTCCAGCTGATAACCATAGAATCTGTTTCTTCAGTCAAATTTTAACCAGAGAATCCATGAATTGGGTAGTTAACCAGAGAAATCGATAACCAGCCGATTTTGGTCGGTTAACGGCATTTAACCAAGGAAATTATGGAATTTTGTTCTTTGAAAAATAAAAATTAATTATTTCAACGCGAATTACCTAAAAGTTTGTCCTGGGGCCAGATCGCGTAAAATTAAAACGATTGAACGACATCGTTTTCACTAAAGCTGTCTCTATCATATCTGTGACAATAGACAGAGACTGCTAGTACCGAAATGACGTCGTTCAAACGTTTTCATTTTACGTGATCTGGGCCCTGGTCATTTTTGCGCCCTCCTGGGCCTACGCCCTGTGCCTGGGCACCGCTGGCACCGCCCTAGTTACGGCACTGGCTACTGCGCCCACAATAGTCAGTTCTAGGCCATGGAAAACCCTCAAATTGTTCATCAGTCACCTTTGCATCCATTAAAAGTTACAGTCTAGTGTGCAATTTGGTCAGGAGGATTCATTGGACCTTACTTCTTTGAAAATTAAAACGGCGTAACGGTAACTGTGAATGGGGAGCGATATCGTGATATGATTGACAACTTTTTAAAGCCACAACTTCATGCTTTGCCATGGATTACAATGGAATTACTGCGAGACCTCTTTCCACAACTAGTTATTTCAAGAAATGGTGATGTTGATTGGCCTCCACGGTCGCCTGATTCGACTGCTCCGGACTTCTTTTTGTGGGGATATCTGAAAAGCAAGGTTTATGCAAACAAACCAGAACCAGCACCTCAAACAAAATATTCGTAATGAAATTAATGAAATACCGCGTGAAATGTGTGAGAATGTAATGAAAAATGTGCTCAAAAGGGCTCGCATTTGTGAGACTAACAGAGGCGGACATTTACCTGACATTGTAATCCATACATAATTGCCGACATTAAATAAAAAATTTATCAATATAAGATCCATTCTCTTTCATTTAATCGAAAATTATAAACAAACAAAGTAGTGTACCTTCCCGGCGGACACCCTGTATAATATAGAATATATACAAAACTCATTGAAACTGGAACCGGTCCATTGCGTTAGTGAGTGTAGAGACGGCAAAGATGGGTTTATCGGTTGTCAGGGACCAAAACCAATTAAGCTGTCAACAAGAAGGGCAACCCAACATCGATGAATCGCACAGAATTTCAGACACAATAAACTTTGAAGCAGTAAGAGAGAAGGTATTTTAAATCCCTGGCTCTGGTATCAAATTTAAAATCGACCGACTGAAGGACGTCTCATCAAAACAACAGCCGTATAGAAATGCTAAATTCCACCACTGAATTGACTAATCGATGATGAAAAGGGATATTGTCCTTCCTATCGAGAGAAGGATAGGTCCAGTTGGGCAGAGATTCAATGATTTATTTGAACGTCTCATGTAGCATGCGGACTGCAATGCACCGGTCAGCTCAAATCTAAATCGAAATTGGTGAGACATCCACGATGAGGAATACTTCGTCTTAGCTGGCGCCCATAAGCAAACGGTGACCTCAACTAGGATAACTGGGGCTCTACTCTGTATTTCCTTCCGAAAGCGCAATTTTTCGAAACCGAATATTTGGTATTCTCTATTTCGAAAGCGGAATGAAATCTCCAAATGTCAAAAGCATTGATATATGGAAAACCGAAAGGGATACAGAGTGCGAATTTAAAAGCGGAACGAAACGTATTTTGGAATAAAATTGCCTTTCGGAACGAAATAGAGAGTAGAGGGCCCCTGGTAAGTCTGGTTATGGTTAACGGCATATTAGATTGACTTTGAGACTTGTTTGTATAATCGGTTGCTGTCGTAGTCATAGCCAAAAAATGGACAGCATGTTGAGAACATTGCTATGGCCGTTGACCTCTTCGACTAATGGAATACAAATTCTCTGAGACTCAATGCAATTTATTTAATGTGGTCTGTCCGGCTTGACCGAAAGCCTCCGTGGGTACACTTCCAGCTGTTGTTTTAAACTCTGTTTAATCATCCGTGATGGTATGAGCTTTATTTTGGGTGGGCAAACATACCGTAGTTGAAAACGGAACGACCTGCGACTGTTTATATTCATGGCACCATCTGGGTTGGCGACCAGGGTTGTCAGGTTTTAAAAACCGGAATCGCCAAACGTAAAATATAAAACGCCAAAAAATCGCCAAATTTCAAAATTTTTCACTCCAAATTCAAAAACCATAAAAATCAAATGAATTCGCAAAACTCGTAGTTTTTGCGAAAAAAAAACTTAATGAAAATTGCCCAACTCTGACTCCCGTAACTCTGACTGTCCTAAGGCATTTGTCATTTTTTACACCTTGTTCCAAAGCTTCAAAACGTTTCTTCGGGTACATTTTCTAGATAAAATTCATTTGACCAATTGACAGCAATTAATTTTTCCGACTGAGCCTTATAGTCTAAGAGCCCACAGCAAATTTTGGGCGTGAAAGTATAACCAAAAAGCTGATACATGAACAGAAAGGTCTCCAAAAAGTAAACTCAAATGTCGAAGTCTGGCAGCGCTTAGTTGCAGCTGAGGTTAGTAATAGTAGGTTGAAAACATGTTTTTTTCCAAAATCTGAATTTTTTATATAACCACTTGAATATAGTATTAAATGAAAGAACATACTGCCCTGATCACAAAAATATAGGTCCCAGACGTCTTACGTGCAGCCATACCCTTGCCAGACGTACTAAAAGTATGCTAAAAATCACATTGGGGAGAGTACGATAACTACGGCGCCAAAAATTGATAACGGTATTTTGTAGAGGCGTTAAATACAAGCATTTTTTACTACGGGAGGGGGGGTCCATCTGGCTTCATTTAGGCGGGAGGGGTAATTTAAAGAAACTGATACTTTAATTGGAAAAAAATACATTAAAAAACAATGGCAACACTTAAAATAAAATAATATATCACTTTTAAAAGCCCGGAACCTGTTCTTTCATATTAGTTTTAAATCAAGTTATTTCTGTTAACAGTTTTTGAAAAAAACAATTTCAAAGTTGCAATTTAAGGACAAAAATTGGGGTGAGTACAATAATTTTGGCGATGAAAACTAATGACAGATTTATATAGAGGAGTTAAATACAAGCATTTTTTACTATGGGAGGAGGGGCCTATCTCGCTCCGGTTAGGCGGGAGGGGTAATAAAAAAAATTATACATAAAATTAAAATAAAATATTAAAAAACAATGGCAACACTTACAACAAAGAACTATAGCATTTTTCAAAGCCAGGAATCTGTCCTAAATTGTCTAAAATGCAAATCCGCAAAATTTTGTCTACCAATGTGAAATTTCAGGCCAGAGACTGTAGCTGGAGAAAGTTGTTGACATTGGGTAAACTAATATAATTTAAAGAAAGTTTGCATATACAGTTTGCCTTGCACCCATCCCAAAATCCAACAGTGACCCCAAGCAGGGGGGTTGCAGGGGGGCAGCATGCCCCCCATACACATTTCAAGGCGCAAGGGTAACAATTTGTACTCTAAGCGGAGCGACATATAAAGTAATTTTCAATTTTCTCAAAAATTAGAGGACATAAATCAATCTGGTTTTCAGTGTTCGATTAAGAATTGATTTCTACAGTCAAAACTACAAAGAAATTAAGTATCTATTTTCTCAATATTGAACAAATCAGCATACAACTTTTATTTTTTATTTTTTTTCCTTAAATTTCAAGTTTGAAATCATTTTTTTCAAAAACTATTATTAGAAATAACTTGATTTAAAAATAATATCAAAGAACAGATTCCTGGCTTCCAAAAATCCTAAAGTTCTTTATTGTAAGTCTTGCCATTGTTTTTCAAAAATTATTATTTTTTATTTTAAGTATTATTTTTTTAAATTACCCCTCCCGCCTAAACGGAGTAAGATAGACCCCCCCTCCCATAGTAAAAAGTGTTTGTATTTAACCGCTCTACAAAATACCGTTATCAATTTTTGGCGCCGTAGTTATCGTACTCTCCCCAATGTGATTTTTGGCATACTTTTAGTACGTCTGGCAAGGGTATGGCTGCACGTAAGACGTCTGGGACCTATATTTTTGTGATCAGGGCGTTCCCACAAATTTTTTGGTGTAACCAAATTTTGGTTATACCAATTATTTCAAAATGTGATTTTTAACATACTATTAGTACGTCTGGCAAGGGTATGGCTGCACGTAAGACGTCTGGGACCTATATTTTTGTGATCAGGGCAGTATGTTCTTTCATTTAATACTATATTCAAGTGGTTATATAAAAAATTCAGATTTTGGAAAAAAACACATTTTCAACCCACTATTACTAACCTC
The DNA here is from genome assembly GCA_949372485.1 of Cheilosia soror. Classification (NCBI taxonomy): domain Eukaryota; kingdom Metazoa; phylum Arthropoda; class Insecta; order Diptera; family Syrphidae; genus Cheilosia; species Cheilosia soror. The sequence goes on from OX443561.1 coordinate 122,701,837, forward strand.
AGCTGCAACTAAGCGCTGCCAGACTTCGACATTTGAGTTTACTTTTTGGAGACCTTTCTGTTCATGTATCAGCTTTTTGGTTATACTTTCACGCCCAAAATTTGCTGTGGGCTCTTGGTCTACTTACTAATGCTAGGTTTCCACTTGTCGATTTGAAATTGACAATTGACGTATTTGTATGCCAATTAAAAAAGTTGGCAACTGGAAATAACGAAAAATTGCTTGTCAATGAATTGACTAACAGCGTTTGTCAATAACTGACAAAGAAACCACTGGACAAATGGAAATAGCTGAATTGTCAAACAAAATGTTACTTTGTCTAAAATTGACAGAGAACATTTAATTGGCATCGAGTTCATAAGTTGGTCAATCAACTGACAAACGATTTTTGCCAATAATTGGCATAAGTGGAAATGAACTGACGTTGGTGTCGTTCAATGACTTAAACGCCAGAGCTGTCAAACTTTGTCAATCAACCGACATGTGGAAACCCAGCATATGTCGTAAGCTTTTGGGTGGAATCAAGCTTACAAGCAGACCTTCAAAACAGCGGTTCGCAGTTGGCTTAAAAAAATGTCTGTTGAAAAATATCCCAAAGAAACAAAAAGTCTGTTGCAGTTAGACAATCTTTTTCGCATTTTTCTTAGTAAAGCAAAAACTAAATCGTTAACTTGTTTCTTAACTTAATTCACATGCTATTTTCCTATCGCCATTCTTTCAAAATCCGACCCTTAATAAATATCCTTCCAAGCTTCAAAGTTGTCTGCATTCGTTACTAATCTTAACATTTCTGCACAGTCATCGCAGATATAAGGCTTGGGTGAAAATTATAAAAAAAAATAAAATATGAGGACTTTGGTTAAGCAAATTTAAATCGCCAAAATCTAAAAATATCGCCTTTTTTGGGGTGCGTCGCCAAACCGATTTTCGTGTCGCCAAATGAAATTTCAAATCGCCTGTTTGGCGATAAATCGCCACATCTGACAACCCTGTTGGCGACGCAGTGGCTCAGTGGTTAGTGTGCTGGACTACCCTCGGAAAAACACAAATTACATCTTAAGGTTTTTTCCACTGCGCCACCTCTCGCAACAGTCTGACAAACATCCGAGGGTATGACTGTACTGAAAAGGCTTCTCAATTCAGCCGTTCGGACTCGGCATAAGAGTGTAGGTCCCTTCCATTCGTCCCAAAAACGTCCCAAACGAATGGGTGCGAGAAGCTAGGCTTAGGGTGTCCCCGCCTGCTGCCAACTATTGATGTTGTTATCTTGGGCTTGCGCCGCCTTTTCGTACCCGATGCTCTATGTTAATGTTCCAGACAAGCTTTGAGGCTGGGATAACTCCAAGATACTTGGCTTTGGAGGATAGAGAGTGTGTTTATGGTTATTGAGCGATACCTAGATACTCGAAGGTCGATTTCATGCACCTCTATGATCTAGTGTTTATGAATATTGAAAAGTATTGGTCCAAGCTTTGGCCGGAACTTTTTAATTTCTAAATTTTTTCGAAGTTGTCGGCATAGATATTAAAAAACACACACAAGTTCAGGGACTGTTTTTATATTCCATATACATTCTTACCACCAAGGGACCGGCTTAGAGCTCCAATTTTGGAAAATTTTTGGCTGTGTATCACACGAATAATGCCCTCGATGTTGGCTTTCAAAGTCTGGAATATTTGTTGTCTTATCCAAATGTGACAATTTTTATACAGTAATTCCAAACTCTGGTGAAACGAAAAAGCGGCAGGAAACGGGACGAAGTAGAACGTTTTGCTGTGTATCTCACGAATGATGCCCTCGACGTTGGCTTTCAAAGTCTACAATAGTTATTGGCTTATCCCAATGCAATAATTTTTGGACAGTATGTAATTCCAAACTCCGGTGAAACGAAAAAGCGGCAGTAAACGGGACGAAGTAAAACGCATGGTGAGGTAACTCGGGTAGAATTCGGCATGGGAGACAAACGAAAGGAGACAGACTCTGAGTATACGAAAAAACGGACATTATAGGGACATCGACCAGGCGACTTCCAAATACCGCACTGAGAATCAAGGATCCAATTAGGGAGCTATTAAAGTTCGACCTCCGTCGTCTCTTGCGTTTCACAAAAGCTAAAAACTGGTTGAAGGCAAACTGCAGTTGGTTCATCGTCATAGTCACCGCCATCGTCATCGCACTCAGGATAAACTCGAGTTTCCACTAGCCTCCGTTTGTCATCGTTCAAACGAATCGTCAACCCAGGGTTTATCTAATTCTTATTAAAGGTCAAATAGAAGTCCCGCGGTTGGCTATCGAACAAGTATTCGATCGTACACCCCTAAAATCGAACATTTTGACAGATAAACGGTAGCGAGCTGACACCACACGGACTGATGGTTGTGAAAACATGCATCGCTTTCGTATAGAGCCTTTGGTACTTTCCACTTTTTTATGCATTTGACTCTGTTAAGTCAATTAACTCGCGAGTAGTCCATCTAATGTTGTAATCAAAAAAATTTCCAACCCTTTATCTCCTATATGGTTACATAAAATCTCTGGCAAAGCCTTGTAATAACCTCAACAATAATATTCACACAGATATCATCTTCATCATCATCATCCACACGATGCACCCACCAGAAAGAACAAAAAAAAAAAAGAAGAAATAAGCGGGAAAGTCTTCTTCAAAACCGACGACGATGACGACGACCTCCACAAGAGTCTCTTTGTGTTGCGAGATGCATTAATAATGCCAACGTATTACCAAATCCCTTGCGGATATACAATTGAAAATTCATAATTTCAAAATGCAACAACTGTTGTGTGCAGCCCGTTCCCTCTTGCTCTGGCTAGGTTAGTGTTACTGCGTTTATATACAGCCAGACATTACCTAGCCTGTCTGATGTGCCATTACCAGATCGGCAACCGCAAAAAAATCCGAAAAAATCATCGATGGGGAAAAACCACTGCATCAGTTCGATATAGTCTGCCATCATCAACTCTACCGCCATCCATTGCCACTCAACATTCCGCATGATTTTGCAATATTCTTTTTTTTTATTACTATTGTACCTTTCGTATAAATAGGGTATCTTTCGCCAAATGGATTGATAGGTATAGTAGCTGGCGGAAAATTATAATGAGCGGTACTTATAGTCATGTATAATGGGCGCAGACTGGCTCAATGGTTTTTGTGACTACGAAGCGTTGGAGCTCATGTTCAACCCCCGGAAAAAGACGAACTGCCTCTTAAAGTTTTTTTTCTTCTGCGAACACCTGACGGAACATGTGTATGACTGACGAAAATACGAGGGTACAACTGTCTTGAGAGAGTTTCTCAATTCAGAACTGTCGGTCCTCGGTCCTTTCTATTCGTCCTCAAGGCTGTTGCGTCAACTATTATTCTTGGCAGCCCAATTGGTCGGAGTTCGAGTTTGAGTGATGCCCTTTTTTAAATATAGGGAGTGGTTTTAACAGGTCTGTATGTAAGTTTTAAAATTACTGTAAGAGGTTGGGACACCTTCCAATATAGGCTTCCTATATCTCTCTCAAGTTGCTATAGAAGATGGCATTCCAGATATTATAAGAGGCTACGATAGCTAGATGTATACGTCTACTACAACATCTCGTTCTAGTTGGTTTATCTTACGTCGTTGTTGCAGGTTTCAGTCATTTGTCTTATGTTAAGTAGTGTACGATTTAACGATTTCATGGGTATTAGAGGAGCTTGTATATTTTAAAGGACTATAAAAGCGGTAGCGGCAGCCACCCCAGAGAAAGAGTTCGTGGTATGATGCTGAATGCGTGTACAGGAAAAAGGCGACAGAAGATGCACACAAGAAAACGCTCTGCAGCGCAAAACAAAGGGCAGTAAGAAAAGATTATCGAGCTAGGAAAAGGGAGGACAAGAACATCCTGCGTATAAAGAAGAGGGCAAACGCAGCTTCCCAGCTCAAGGAGATCGATGAGTCGTGAGATCGTAATAATATCTGGAGGTTCTATAAAAAAAGCCAAGCAACTGGCTGCTGTCTTCAAAACCGGAACGCAGGCTCTTCGAGACAGCGAAAGAAACCCAGTCACCAAAGCGAGGGAAATAATAGATGTGTTTAAGAAGCATTTCCAGCAGCTGATTAATGGACATCATGTAGAGAGAAGAGAACCCACGTCCAGTCAATTAAGAACCAGTTCCACCACCTAGTATAGAAGTAGTTGGCTTAGCTATAAAAAAGCTTAAAAATAACAAGGCCGCAGGCTCTGATGGCTTATCAGCGGAGGTCTTTAAATACGGTGGTGATGTTTTGGTAGGTAGTATGTGCCGAATCGTCGACCAAGTATGGATGGAAGAGCACATGCCAGATGTGTGAACTATCAGCTCCATATGCCCCATCTACAAAAAAAGCGATCCTATGTCTTGTAAGAACTATCCAGGCATATCCCTGCTTAATGTCGCATATAAACTCCAATCCGACGTATACTGTGTGAACGTCTTAAAATCTTCTGCAACACGCTAATCGGCACGTACCAATATGGCTTCCAGGTGCCAGCCCTGCAGATTGGCTATAGAGAAAATTTTTCACACTGAGGCAAATCCTGGAAAAGACCAACGCATTTCAAGTCAAAACCCGCCACCTATTCATTGACTTCATAGCCGCAATGGCCGAATTTCTGGATTCCGGCAAAACTGATTCAGGTGTGTCGCGTGACGCTGGAAAACATGCACGTCACTATTGATAGCAACCATTTCCAGATAGTTGTGGAGTTCACCTATCTCGGAGTAAACTGAACTCTACGAATGACCCTAGGAAACCGTTGCGTTGCTACTTCGGTTTGGCGAGCAATTGGGTTCAAAACTCCTCACTCGAAGGATGAAATGTGTGCTCTACTAAGCCCTTATCCTACCAGTTCTGCTTTATGGCTCCGGCCGAGTGCTGGAAGCTAAGCAAGAAGCGAGATCTGATACTTGGCTCCTTCGAAAGAAAAATACTTCAGCGGATTTTTGGTCCTGTGTGTGAGGAGGGCGAATGGAGGAAAGAAATAACCGCGAACTCTATGAGATGTACCAAGATGTGGATATAGTCCAAAAAATCAAAACACGTCGACTACATTGGCTCGGTCACTGACAATAATGCTCCACCTAAAATCGTCTTTGAATCCCAGCCCCCAGGTTCGAGAAGACAACCAAACCTCCTCTTTCAAAGACCAAGTAATCGCGGATAACTGAAAGCAGCGTGCCCGGGATCGTAGAAGATGAAAGGCTGCAGTTTCTCAGGCAGATACTCTTCACGGATCGGGAGTCCGAGAACTAAGTAAGTAAGTAGAAAAGTTGCACAGTTTTCCAAGCGGCAAATCTTGCAAAATATATGGGAGAGTGGCATCGCTATTCGACAGGAGTATTATAGTCTTCGTTTGCTTGCTGTTGGGCCTGTCTTTGCTTCTAGTACTTCATTTTGTTCATGTTGGCTATAACTTTGGATCAAAGCCTCCGAAATCCGTCTTATAGTGGATAGAGGACTGTTTCTGTTTTTAGCCATCTGGCTTTCGGCAATGGAATATCCTCTCTGGTACTCTGCTGTGGGCCTAGGATTCAGTATGTTTAACAAGAATGTACAGAAAAGTCTCCAAGATACGCTAAGTAGGGGTTTTCTAACGCGCTGATTGGAACGTGCTTCTCAGGTTTTGTGGAAATCCTATTAATTCATGTCGGTTTCCGTATTTGCAAAGGTATACCGTCGTCAAGTCCTGGGACCACCTCTGATGCGTCTTCCAAGGCTTTTTTTTACGACATGAGGCATCTTCTCTGCAGAAACGAATCGAGTGCAGTTTCTCTTCAGTTTTGTGGTTTAACGAACCATCTTATACTTTCAAGAGGCCTGTTGAAATTCATTACAGTTTTTTCAAGAGGCTTTGTAGACGTTTCAGTGCGTCTCTTACTTCATTGACGACTTTTTGAGTTATCATTAAACGTTCTTGGACCATAATCTGGTTATGATCTAACACGGTATTCAGAATGCAAAACTTGGTCCTTCGAACCACATACAATATAGTAACAACACACTTCAATGTCTAGCCAAACCTCAGTCATTTTGGGGCTGATATTTATTCAGATTATTTAAAAAAGTGCATTTAACGAGATGACACAGCAAAAGTACAGCAGCTTTTCACCTGCGAATATCCTCTCACATTCAACCTGTTAAATCAGTTCCGTGTGAAAACTCAAAACTCCACACTTGTAACCTTAACCCACATCGTGCAGTCTATACGGCCTATACCCTTGTGGCGGATATTGCGCGCTCAGTGTATTTGCATTCGCCGTGAAACTCCACCTCCCCATCGTCCATGCCTGAAATGTCAAACGGTCATGCATTACACTTCCGGAACACCACCAATTTGGTTGGTATTTCTATACCAGGTTCAGTGCCTCCCCTTCTATTTTCAGACTGGCGTTAACATTGCTACTGCAATCACACCCAACAAATTCGCTCGCAAAGAAATAAAAAATCGTATCCTTGGGGTAGAAAAGGGGGAATAATTCTCATGAATTATGAAATCCTGAAGCTTAATTTAAAATTGATGCAGCCACCCACATATTCCCGCACGAATAACTGCCACTGACGACTATGACGACGATGATGATGATGATGATGGTGGGTATATAGTGGTCGTGCCGATGGCAAGGACAACGATAGGCTGTCATTCTGCTGAACCCCCAAACTAATCCAGAGTGCGGTATCGGGTTGTGTCCTGTGTCTTTCTGGGACAGTTTAATACAACCTGTTGTTCCAACTGTCAGAAAAATTAAAAAGGACTTAAAGGTTCCGAAATTGTGGTTTGATTTGTGGCACCCCCCACTTCTATATATAGGTACACACTTCGAATGTTTGCCATGGTATACCGATATAATGTGGGTGGGTGCAGTGGCCGGCCAACAGCGGCGGCGGCGGCGGGAGGATATGGTCGACTGAATGGAAATGCTTGGTTAAGTTTCTGTCGGATCTATATACGTGTACGTGTCAGGAAGAGTACCTACACAAGTATCATTGGCGTTGATAATAGTGCCAACAAATTTCACACTCTGATTGGCATTGTTATTGATGTCATGTGTGTAAACCTTATTAAAGATTTATTATTGACTCATATACCGATCGTCGTGTCGTGGAAGACATAGTCGTGTGAGGATGAGGACATAGTCTATCAACACGGAGAGACAGCAATCCAATTGAATGGGATTGGCATGGACAGTTGATGAAGAGACTATTGTCATGTTAATGATGCTAAACCAAACATTTATTGGAAAAGTTTCTCATACGATGAAGTATCCGCTTCAGCAAAGGATATCGACTGAATAATTTGAGACATCCAATGCCAATCAGTGATGGGCAATTTGTTGAGCAATTTCATGTTATTCATGAGTGAAGCATGGATTATGTCCGAGGTACATCTTAGATTTGTTGAGGACAAGGATGGATATACGTATATTATTCAAGTGTTCAAAAACTCATTAATGTTGCTGTTTGCGTTTAGGAATACATAAACGACAGTTGCTCCTACCAGTTTACGCTCAGCTCTTATAGACAGAATGGTCAACTTTTCACTTTAAAAAACAGTCGCCTAAAGTCCGCTTCTATGCAGTCAGAAGCTCAACGACACTTTGCTACATAAAATCGCGTAAGAAAACTCTCAGCTTATGAATCGACTGAAGAAATTGGAATGAGATGACAAATTGCTGAAAAGGTTATCCCCAACTACAGTCTATCGGAAAGTGTCATCGATTTTACAAATGGCGTCAAATAACAATTCAGTTTTGAGATTTGTGAAGGAAACAGAATTGGAATTTGTGTCTATAAGCAATGGGTCGCTATCGCTAATACTCCTTAAGAACCGTCAGTAATTTGGTGCATTTTGTGGGCGTTTTCCTGGCCGTCCGCCTCCCACTGGTCGTTCTCTTAAGCTACGAATACACATTTCATAAAGTATGTCTTTCCGTGACATGCTGATGTCACTATGATGTCCAAATTCATCCTAGATCGTGGGATCACCTGTCATGCGTAACACATTTGACACCACTTAAATGTGACGACGAAAATACTAATTGGGTTAGATGTGTCTTGAGAATGCTGTTGGGACTAAATGGGCGATTTTTTTAAACGACACGTTACAGATTGACAACGTTCCAGACGTGTCACTGCGATTTTTCGCAATGTACATGTCGCGATTGACGCGTTTTTCCCCCCGTATTTAATTAAACAACAGTACGGACAGAAATATGGATTGTAAAATTGGAGCGTAGTCAACAAAAGCAGTAAAATTAAAAAGTCGTATAATCATACTATTGTCATTATCATTACTTACGTTAGATGTCACTCAAAGTCCGGGGTGGACCACGGCCTCAACCAACAAGCCCCTCCAACCAGCTCTGTCCCTAGCTAGCTGCCTCCAGTCACGCACACCAAGTTGGTTAAGGTCACTCTCCAATTGTGCGCGCCACCTGAGGTGGGGTCTTCCTAGGGTGGATTTAAAGACTCGTTGGGCTGGTGCGTTGCTGTCCATACGCTCCACGTGACCAAGCCATATAAGTCGCTGCATTGTGAGCTTTTTGACTAGGTCAACTTTGCTATATAGCCCGTAAAATTCGTCATTGAATCTCCTCCTCCACACTCCGTCTTCACTCAAAGAATCTTTCTCTCGAAGCGTGCCAAGAGGTTTTCATCAGCTTTAGATAAGGTCCATGCTTCAGCACCATACAACAGGACCGGGATGATTAAGGTCTTGTACAATATCTCCTTGGTTCTGCGAGAGAGGGCTTTACTTCTTAGATGCCTTTTTAGCCCGAAGAAACTGCGATTGGCAAGAGTGATTCTTCGTTTGATTTCTACGCCGATGTCGTTTTGCTAGGTAATTGTAAAGCCTATAGGTAGACAAAGTCCTTAACTACATCTGTCCACTGTGACGTTTTGTCCGAGTCGCCTATGCTGAGAGTCCTTTCTCGATGACAGCATATACTTCGTTCTGTCCTCATTAACAGCCAGATCCATCTTCGCCGCCTCCGCTTGCAAACGCGCCGTTGACAGCTCGCTGAGTTCTCCCAATAATGTCAAGATGGCGTTAAAGTCGCCATCACAATCTTGACATCGTACTTGGGGCACTTGTCGTACGTCTTCTCGAGAAGATCGTAGAACGCTTCTTTGGATGCGTCATCCTTCTCCTCTGTGGGAGCATGGGCACAGATCAGCGTTATGTTTTTAAATTTGGCCCTGATTCGGATTGTGACCAGTTCTTGCCTAATTCTTATTATCATTAGTGACAACAAGAATGTGTTAAAAAACAAAGCGAGCAATATGGCTAATCGTATAGTATACTAGAGAGACCTATAAAGTGCAAATGTGGAAATGACGTCACCGTGTCACGTTGTGTGATGGATTGTCATGGCTGTCAGCAGTTTTGCTGAACTTGCTGAATGTTGCAAAAGGTGTGTCTACTTCAACAACCCAACGGTTGGAAGTCGTTTTCGTGTTTTCATGGAACACGACTTCAAACAACTGGTTTTGAAAACTGCAATATGTATGGAAAAATTTCTGTTTTCAATAAAGTTTTAGAGTGTTTTCGCGAAAACCGAGTTTTCGACTCGGTGTGAATAGGATATTACCTACAGATGGGGGAGTTTCATTAAATCAAGCGCTAAATTTGGGTAGAAATATAAGTGAACCCGGAATTGATATTGGAAGTCCATGCAGTCTAAACATGTTCGATGTTCCATTTTTGGTATTTCTTCTATTCTTCATTCAAATTTGATTCAAAAAACAAATAGACACGTTTTTTGTTTCTTTAAATAAACAAACACCAATCTAATGTTTTATTTTTTATTTTTATTTACAGGTAAGTCGCATATTCTTCTAAGAGTTCGAATTAAATAAATGGTAAGTATACGTGTTGCAGTTTTTGATTAGTGAAAAAGGGAGACATTTCACTGACCCAAAGTAACAAATATTTTTAAATAAGTTTGGAAAAAAAGCCAAAAAACTCTGCATCGGCCGGGAATCGAACCCGGGCCGCCCGCGTGGCAGGCGAGCATTCTACCACTGAACCACCGATGCTTATTGGAAGACGGTATATTTGCGAAAAGTGCTCAATTTCAGATGACCGCAGTATCTTCATTCGAAAGATAAAACAAGTTTTCCCCTAGAGATAGTCTTTAACCACTCGAATCGAATTGCGTAAATGCATAAGATTTGGCAGAATGTGTGCAAACGTTTCGCACGAGATATGACACTTTGATAATGGTGAGATTAAGAAAAAAACAAAGTACACCAGATAAATCACACCTTAAATTATGTATCTACTGCACTTTGAAACGTAAATCTGCCTATCGTTAATAATTTACCACACAACCAATAGCCCTCCTGACTTGATTCCGATAAATCGCACGCAAGTGTTCTCCTGAAGCAAGAGATGAAATAATTTCATACACACAACAGAAGGTGTTCCTAATTTGCTTTCAGAGAGCCAGACAGTTCCTGCTCTCATTAATAACTCAAGTGGACTATTATCCACCAGGCAGCAGTACTCTTTCTGAGCTATAATTGCAGGTCTCTGCGAAATCTCTCATAATTGCTGTTTAATCTGCAATCTACGCCTGCATCGTGGTATGTGCATTGAAAAGGTTAATTAATTGCGGCCCCATCGAAGGCATCCACTTAGACATTCGTAGTATGTCGCCAATTAATTGGAGTATGTAGGAGGTAAAATTGTGCTCCACGGAAATTTTCAAAAGAAAGAAAAACCTTTCAACACAACAAAGAGAGACTGTTACGTGTTGTGCGGACAAAAAGCGGGTATCCGCAAAGAGGACGGATTGCGAATGCATTTGTACCATTTTTTTCGCGGGGAAGGCAAACAAACGTCAAACAGGGTTTATTTTATGTTGCAAGATGTGTGTCATGTCATGGGTTAAACGGTCTTTAAATTTACTTGTTTTAATATGGGATACTCAAGGATTTGTCCGATAGTCATCCGCATTCGGCAGAACTTGTCTGTAGTGAAAAGTACAACAATTTGTTTCCAAACATACAACTGACCACAAAATTCAAAAAAATATATTGATCACTAAGTTCGTCATATTAATCCAAAGATGGCGCTTCGTACCACTTCTAGTGCAAACATTCACCAGCTTGCTTAATGGCTACAAAATTACAACAGAGTTTGACAGAATTGAAATCTATATAGCCCTACATTTAAAAGTTAGCTGAAATAACTGGAGCACAACAAAACTGGCTTTTAAACTTTCACGCACTAAGTATCTAAGCACGCCTTAGGCCTTTGTTGCATTATAATTAACTTGACTTTCAATACATAAAGCTCTGGCTACGGAAAATATTTATCGGTTTCTATATTACGAAAGCAAAACTTTTAGATGGAGACTCCGAAGAAAGATAGTTTTGGAGATGTATCTGGAGATGTATTCCTGATCCCTTAGCTGGGATCAGCTAATAGCTAATTATCATAAACCTGGAACGTGTCACGGGAGCAAGACCCAAACAGAGGCCTGTAGAGACGAACAAGAAAATCTTGTGGTAAAGTCACAGTCGGTGCTAAGGATTCTGCAGACTGTTAAACCGCGAAGACGAATTCTGCTGTTAGGCGGAATAAACCATTTACCCTCGAAGACAATGAAAGCTAAAACTTCCGTCCACCTCACCAAAATTAAGTGAGGATAGCAAAATCTAAGCTGAAATTAAACAAAGCTGCTGGACCTGACGGTTTATCGGCCGAGATTTTTAAAGCAGCGGGAGATGACTTGGTAGAGACCATGTACCAAAGATTTGGTCAAAGGAAAGTATGCCTGATAAATGGAACTGTCGATAGGCCCGGTAAGTGCACAAACGACCAAATATTCACACTATGGGAGATCCTGTCGAAAACCCAGGAAATACAAATCGATACCTATCAGCTTTTTATGAATTTTAAGGCCGCATATGAGGCGATTGAGTTAAACAGAGCCATTTGCCATCCCTGCCAAATTTGTCAGATTGTGCAGAATGACGATGGAGAACGCTCGCTTCTCAGTAAAGGTCCGAAACAATCTCACCCAGACCTTTGATGTTAAAAAAGGATTTAGACAGAGTGATGAGGTGTTATGTGTCTTTTTCAACACACAAGCCAACAACAGGGGGGTCTGTGCAACTGCTTTCATGTAATCACAACATTGACATAATTGGCAGAACGCAGCAAGCTGTCACTGTTGCGTTTGCGAGTATTATCACAGAAGCAGCAAAAAATGGATTTAGTGGTGAATGAGGTCAAAACAAAATATACGCTGTCAACAAGAACAGAAGAAGGGACACACAACATTGGCGAATCGGACAGAATGTCACGATAGACAGCTACAACTTTGAGGTTGTTAGGGACTTTGTCTACATCGGCTCCCCTATAAACTCTGATAATGACACCACAGCTAAAAACATAAGAAGAGTTACACTTGCCAACCGCTGTTACTTCGGACTAAGAAGGCAACTGATTAGCCTTGTCGAGATCGAGAAACACGAAGGAGACTATATAAGACCCTTATCATCACAGTTCTGCTATATTGCGCAGAAGCATAGACCTCAGCAAAGGTCAATGAAGATCTTCTTGGTCGTTTCAAACACAAAATTCTTGGATCCCAACGCTCCAGCCCGAAAGGGATTCTGTTCCAATCCAACGCAGTAGAGGAAAACTGGGCCTTAGTTGGCAGGCGCAATTGGAAGGGGATCTTAACCAACTTGGAGTGGGTAACTGGGTTAACTGGAGAGGCGTGTTGGTTGAGGTCCAGGTCCACCCCGGACAACCTACTTAGGTTCCCGGCCGATGCAGCGTAAAAGTGTCTTTGGAACAGCTAAATTCTGAGCGCTGCTGGGGGAAATTTATAGTTCATGTTGAACCTTTTCTGGTAGGAGTTCACTGCGCCATTCTCTTTTAACAAGCGGACATTAGGAGAACCCTGAATTAAACCAATAGTCAATACATACACCAAAATATTCACAATTGATTGCATACTTGCAGGCTCAGATCAAACCACTCTAAATTGTTTGATTGAATATTTTCTACTTTTGTGGAATAGATATTCAATAAAACAAACCTACAGCCAGTTCTAAAATGGTAACGTCATTAACGAACGCGAATTAAATACGTAAAAAAAATTCGCGCAACTTTATAGCCTACCGCTCGTTAAGTATAGGTAATTGCCCACTTACGAGTAATCCTCGTACATGCTTCTTAAATCAATGCAATCGTTTCCCCGAAAAAAGCAAAACACCGAAAAGAATTTCCAAAACACCCATAAAAGTCGGCTCATAAATTTGTAGCAAGCACTAAACGATCAGCAATTATTATGGTATCCATCGCATCCAAATTTACTATGAAAGGTCATACAGCGCACCCAACACGTTCTTGCTATATGCCGCTTGGCGGCGCGGCTTTGCTTGAAAAGAAAAGATCAAATGCCGGCGCAAAATTGAATTATGCAATCGAAAAATAACGAGTTTTTTTTTCTTTATTTTTTTTTTGTTGAATCAATTTAGATAAAAAATATCAATTTCTATCGCCCAATTCAGTGCGTTCGATTTAGCGGACAAACCTCACCTCAGACTAGCGCGGTCAGTTCACTGCCCCAGATGCATAATTCAGTAAATATACCATGTGATTGCAGCAACGAACCACATACCAAAACTGTACGCAGTGCATTTCGGTCTCATTGGTTTGAAATCACAAAATAGAAAAATTATTAAAAGTCGATTTGTAGCGCGTTGACGTTTAGGTGGCGGGCACACTATTATAGCGATTGCCCGAGTAGCAATTAATTTGCACCGACAAAACAAGAAAAAGTCTAATTGCGTGCTCAAAGGCGAACGCAATTGCGGGGAAACGGTAACTGTTATACATATATGCGAATGGAAATCAAGTTATCCAGAAATGAGCATCAGCTGCACTGCACTCTTTCAGTTGAGTTGATCTGGTTTTTGTCATATTCGAAGATAAATCATTGAAATTAGTGCTACTTTGTTGCGCTTGGAAATTAGTCTGACGATAATCTACTTCAGACAGACAGACTGGAATCTGAAATAGTAACAACGCGTTGTTGGCAGCCATTATACGTATACTATTGGATTCTTCCTGCTATCGATTCACGAACAGATGGAACTATGTAACTAACGCTGGGTTAGTTTGCCTACCAAGATTTCGCACTTCCCATTCCAACAGTTGACGTTTGACTAAATAGATTTTTCTCCGGGCTTTAGCTCACGCCCTCCAGTTGCTCAATTCAATTTGGTTAACGTCCCCTTCCTCGTATGAGTGAGCTAAGGTGACGTCTTCCACTACTGAGTTGTGAATCGAAAATTCTTCGGGCCGGACGGATGGTGTCCATAACCATTTCCGACTGATTCTCACGTTTCTAACCATGCTAATGTTGCTGTACAGTGCGCAGAGTTCAGTGCAGTGATGCCAACGGAAAAAAAAGATAACAATGTGACAGCTGACAGTTCGGGGTTAGTAAAAATGGAGCGCTATACGAAATTTTCAACGCATTTTCATTGTTAAGCAATATTTTAAAAATTAATGAAAGTCCGCAATTTTCGAACAAAATAAAATGGCCGTCATAGTGATTCAAAACCATAAATTGTGAAGAGAATAATTGAAAAATTCAGGGACACTGAATCAATTAGTGATCAGATCACACAAATCACACAAGTCCTTCAACAGAAAACATCAAAGCAGTTCGTGAGAGTAGTCAAGAATTAGGCATTTCGTGAAGCTCTCTACAGCGAATTTAGGAAACTCCCTGCTTACAAAGTTCAATTGACTCAAGAACTGAAGACCACTGACCATGCAACGCGAAGAGAGTTCGTTGAATGGATTTTGGAACAACAACAAGTGGATGCTGGTTTTTTTAAACGAAATCATCTTCAGTAACGAAGCCCATTTTCATCTTGATGGCTTCGTTAATCGTCAAAATTGTCGCATTTGCGGTTCAGAAAACCCACAAGGAATTACTATCGGACCATTCTTCTTCGAAAATGCGGCAGTAATGGTGTTCGTTATAGGCCGTTTTCGCGTTCAGAATTTGGTATCCAGATTATGCGATTTAACGCCATTGGACTTTTTTCTTTTGGGGTTTTTGAAGTCAAAAAATCTCACGACCACCAGCGTCTTGAAAGAGGAAATTGGGAAATAAGCCACATTTATGTGAAGCTACTTGCCAGCAAAGCCGTGGCGATCATTTATCCGATGGGCTATTCCAACCCCAATCTGTACCTATACTCTATAAATCATTAACAAAAAAAAGTAAGCTTTCTAATTAAAAATCTGTATTTTCTATCAAAGCGAGCTAGTGGTTCGAGTCTATGATCGTAATGTGCCAACATGATTGAAGGTTTGCTTATTATATATCGTTACCAGTAATCCAATTTGCCACCGTTGGTCCATAAAAGGATTCGTTCACCACAATATCTTTTTTTTTAAAACACACTCACTAGAAAGCCAAATCCACATTATAGCAGCGTTGGAATTAAAGCTAAAGCGCGTTTGTGTTTCCCGGATTATCCACCTAGCCAAACTTGTATATTTGCCTGCCATAAACCCTCTTTTAAAAAAATGTTGACAAAGTGTTTAAAATATTAACAATCAATATCATTACAAGCGCTTGGGCGCAGTAGCGCAGTGGTTAGTGTGTTGGACTACTGTGCGAGGGATCCCAGGTTCGATCCCCGGAAAAACCCAAATTACATCTTAAAGTTTTTTCTACTGCGCCACCTCTCGCGAACGTCTGACAAACATCCGAGAGTATGACTGTCATGAAAAAGCTTCTCAATTGAGCCGTTCGGACTCGGCATAAAATTGTAGGTCCCTTCCATTCGTCCCAAAAATAGAAACTCACACAAAACGAATGGTTGCGAGAAGCTAGGCCTTGGGTGTCACCCGCCTGTTGCGCCACCTATTTATTTATTTTTTTTTTTTTTATCATTACAAGCGTTTATATTCAACGACACTTGACTTTGATAGTATACCTACGCTGTTTTATGACCAAAACACACGTGCAGAATTCACAGTGCAGCAATATTAGAATATGTGGTGATACAATGTAAATTCTGCACCCACCGCAGCTTAAATGAGGAAGCCAAATCCAAAATAGTAGATAAAATACAAACAGAAATACAAGCCAATTTGGGAAACTGAGTTTTCCTGGCTTAAATTGTCGAAGGAAACTGTTTCAGCAAAATATGTCTTTGAACAACAACAAGTCAAATTTAGACGTCGATTCTGAATAAATATTTTCTAGCTTGATTGGGTTTTTCGTGCTGCAATTTTATATCGAGGCTTGTCAACAGATAAAAAATCGGTTTAATTTTAATGATGAAAGACTGAAACCTCTGAGGTAGAAAGTTAGTACCTAGTGGAAGGCAGTATACCCTCGATATTGCCTGTTTTAAACTTGTTTCCTTTTTATGATGATTCATTCATTTCATTCATTCATTTTCAATGGTCCGCTTGTCCATTAAGTAGGTCGCGGGTGTAGGTTGCTCAAGTGGACCCTCCATAGCTCTCGATCCTCCGCCATCGACTCTAAATCATCAAGGGCAATCCCCATACGGGTATAGGAGAGATTATGGACTTGATCTAACCATCTCATCCTTGGTCTACCTAGAGGACGCCTACCCGATGGTACGGATTCCATAGCACGTCGTGGAATCCTGGTCGGGGACATGCGTTTAACATGACCAAACCACCGAAGCATGGATCGCTCCGTCCGGAGAAGTAGCTGCTCGACATTGAGTTCCTCACGTATTCTGGTATTTCTGATGCGATCTCTACGGGTCACACCAGCAATACTACGGAGAAATCTCATTTCGGCAGCTTGTATTCGCGATCTTATTCTTTCGGTCATTACCCAAACCTCATGACCATAGGTAAGAGTTGGAACAAACACCGAATTAAAGACTGACAACTTAGCTTTGACACCAAGTTCAGTCCTCCTGATAACAGAAAGACCAAGCTGTCTCAAAATCGATCCAGCCTGACCAATCCTACAGGAAAACTCGGCATTGCTCCTTCCATCACTCGTGAATAAGACCCCGAGATACTTAAACTTCTCCACCTGTTTCAATGGGACTCCACTAACATGCAGAGTGCATTGAACAGGCGTTCTGGAGACGACCATCACTTCAGATTTGTTCACATTTACCCTCATCTCAGCTTCAACACAAACGGCTACAAACCGATCGAGTGCGCGCTGAAGTTCAGTCTGAGAGGACCCAAGGATGACCAAGTCATCAGCGAAGAGCAAATGACTTATCCTCAGATCTCCCAATTCGAAACGTTCTTCGCCAAGACTGCGCTGTAACATCCAGTCCATGTAAGTAATGAAAAGGAGAGGCGACAAGACGCAGCCCTGGCGAAGTCCAACGCCCACGGTGAAAGGTATTGATTTAACGCCGTTTACCCGAACACAGCTTTTACAGTTTGTGTAAAGAGATTGAATGGCTCTCAAGAGAGAACCATCAATTCCATACTCCTGTAATACACTCCAGAGTTTCCCTCGAGGGACTCGGTCATATGCTTTCTCCAAATCTACGAAGCAAGCGTAAACAGGTGTAGCATACTCCCAAGCCTTCTCAAGTACCATTCTGAGAGTGAATAACTGGTCGGTTGTGCTTCTGCCGGGACGAAAGCCGCACTGCTCATCTCCTAATCGTGCCTCGACCACAGCTCTGCAACGCGTTTCCAGCACCTTGGCAAAGACTTTTCCGGGGAGACTTAAAAGTGATATACCCCTGTAATTGGAGCAATCCCTTTTATCCCCTTTCTTGAAAAGAGGCATAATCACCCAAATCTGCCAATCGCTGGGAGTTTCGCCGCATTCCCAGGCCACTTTAATGACACGAGAGAGCCATTTGACTCCCTCTTCACCTAAGGCCTTTAGCATTTCTGGCCGGATTTCATCCACTCCTGCAGATTTGCCAGCTTTTAACGATTTGATCGCAAAAGTGACTTCCTCTACCGTGGGACTATTTTCCGCCCTGCTTAAGGCGATGGATGTGTCATCCTCAATGCCCTGGATTGGATTGAGCAATTCGGAAAAGTGCTCGCTCCATCTGCGCAAGATGTCCTCCTCATTAGAAAGAAGTGTACCTTTGGATTTGACTCCTTCGATAATGTTCCACTTCCTTCCTCTAAGACGGCGGATGGTCTGCCAGAACACCTTGCTTGCAGATCTGTGATCACGGTCCAATTTTTCGCCGAACTCCTTCCAAGACTGTTCTTTGGCTGCTTTAACAGCCAATTTGCAAGTTCTTCGCGCCTCAATGTACCGGTTTCGAGAAGGAGAGTCCCCCAAGTGAATCCACACCTTGAAAGCCTTCTTCTTCTCTCTGATAGCTTCTTGAACTCCGGGCGTTTTAAACCACGCAGTTCTTTTCTCACCACCAGCCGCCACACCAAGCCGCTTCACTCCGCAAACATGTCCTGCAGAGGCAATAACTGCTGTTGAAAACAGCTGCCATTCTTCCTCTACATTCAATGGAACATTTGGAATTTGTTCAAACCTTGCAGATACCTGCCGTGCAAATTCCTCCCACCGTATGCGCGTAACCATTCTTGGTTTACGCTTTGGCAGGATAGGTATTTGATCGGTGAGATACAATTTGCACAACACCAGGTGGTGATCAGTTGACAGTTCAGCCCCTCTCAACACACGAACATCACAAACCATCCTTTTAATACACGACGGTACCACAAAGAAATCTATCAGCGATTTCTGCTGCAGACTTCGACGGTACCATGTGTATTTATGGATATCTTTGTGTGGAAAGAAAGTGTTCATAATGGACATTCCATTTGAACAACAAAAGTCCAACAACTTCTCTCCGTTCGCGTTCTGATCGGGGTCACCGTGTTTCCCAATCGCGCTGCCCCATGTCGAGAAATCCGCACCCACGTGAGCATTGAAAACACCCATCAGGATATAAGAATCCATATCTGCAACCTTTTCAAGGGCTACATCAACTTCATCTAAGAAAGCTGCGTACCCCGACTCCAGATTCGGTGCATACACCTGCACTAGAGCCAGAGTTGATCTTTCAAGCTTAAGCTTTAAGATCGCAACTCTCCCTCCTAATGGTATCCACTCCAATACTCTGCCTGACAGCCTGGGACTTGTGAGTATCCCCACTCCCGCCTGAGCAGACATTGAAGGTGCTACTCCCGACATGAAGAGTTTCCACCCATCTGCAAGGTCCACAGTTCCAGAACCCCTTTGCTTTGTTGAGGAAACACCAACTATATCTAGTCGATATTTGACAGCCTCCCCAACAAGCTCCAGGTCTTTTCCCGTGAGATGTTCCACGTGCCTATCCTAAGTCGATGCCGTTGTCGAGTAACCGAAAGTCCACTTATGCCCCTATTGGTGCATAGCGCATCCACCCTCTGACCCCCATAATGATTTGCGAGACCATTGCTAGGAAGCTCGTAGCCGTTTCGGGTTAAACCCGGCCGACTGCCGAGCGTGACAAGCCGACCACCAGACGCTCGCAAACTGCCACCCTTCAGGCCTGGCTCCAAAGGGCGCCCTATGTTGACAGGCTTGGCAATATCCGAGGCTCGCTTTCTTCGTTTTGTCATCATTGGGTGTGTGCTTCGTTAGCCATGTCTAGGTGAACCTAGACATGTTGCCCGCCCCCCACCACGGGGAGGTCAGCTACATGAGGGGGCTTTTATAATGATGACAAATAAAAACTTAATAGCCAATGAAGATGAACAATATTACATGTTCATTAATATAAATGCATTTTTCTGTTTTGTTTAAATACTCGTCTTTATTGATTTTGTATTGTTTATGTTATGTTTTGTAATTTACCTTGGTTTTGTTTGAAAAAAAAAATCTACCTACTGCAAAAAAATTCGATCTACTGCGAAAAAATAGTCCAACAGCGGCAACGCTGTTCTGACTCCACTGAAAGAATTGTCCATTTACATACATAACTGACATAACAAAACATTTATGCTTTCTCGTCCAGTTTTCTCGCAGTTCCGGGACAGATGACAGATCTGTCAAACCAAATATTAAACTCAAAAAGCGAAAATTTGCAAATGCTGCTTCTGGTAACACTCTACCTTCAAATGTCACCCGCTACCCGCAGCATTGCTATTTGCTGTTTCGTCAAAACGAAAAAAACGATCAGTAAAGAACAGTGATCATTACTTTTTGTATGCTATGCATATGCATACATTCATTAAATTAAATTGAATTGAATAATAAAAATGCCAATCAACACTCCATTTATACGGAAGTGCAGCTGTCATTTCATCAAAAATAATATTTTTATTTTGGGTCACATAACCATCAGATATTCCACTAACACCAGATAGGAGCAACCCCATCGGCGCCGTGGGAATTTTTTGAATCAAAGAAATTTCATAATCCAATTGACGTCATTTGGTTTGTAATAAGTATCAACCGTCAGTTGTTACTTCTACTGTGACAATTGATTCGGTACCATTGAGTTGGCCTTGTTAAAAATTCTACGCAAAGAAACTGTGAAGTTTGAAATGAAAGAAAATGTCTGCCAGCAATTGTTGTTGGTCTTTATATCTCGAATGTGTTCTACAATTTTGTTGGTATTTCCAATGGTATAGGAATAGGAAGCGATATTCTATTGAAATTTCAAAGTGAGCTGATAAAACCAGCTCTCGCACGTGTGCCAATTGTCAAATTCTCAATGACTCATTTTTGTAGACAAATTTATTTTGCAAAACAGTTTAAGAGCATGTGTAGTGAAGAGAGCTTTAACTATACGTCATTTTTGGTTAAAGAAAATTTAATTGCTTATGTTAATTACTAACAATAGGACATTCTAGTCGTCTGGGGGGCAGTAGAAAGTACGAATAATTTCTGACATCGAATAGAAATCATAATTTATGCAAATTTTGTGAAAATTTATACATTCCTCTTGGGTGATTCTACTTTGAGTTCAAATAGAATATACAGAGCCTAAATGCCACTGTTTGTCAGCCTTTATTTTTTTTTCTGTTGTACCTACATATTTATCAACGAATTTACTATGTAAAGAAGTGAATGGTGGGGGAGTTAGTCAGACGTCAGAGGGTAATTATTTGTCATCCCAGGAGAGAGGCGCTAAGGTAATTCTAATCTATTTGTTTGGTGTTTTATAGAACCAAAGTTGGTATATCATTGGGATGGCATTTCCATACAAGGCATTTTTTTAATTTCTGTTGAAATTCCCATAACTTTTGTCAGAAAATACAAGAAAACACTTTTTTTTTTAAATAGCAGCCACAAGTTGCCACTGGACTGGAGTCATATTTTGTATTCACGACTTTCAACCCTTGAAAGCTATTTTTTTGTAGAACTTTTTAATACATACAGAAATTAAGTCTAGTTAATTTTTTAACAAATTTTCGCGGCTATAATAACGCCAAATAAAACAGCTGATGCAATGGTCATAGAGGGCGCTTTTGACTGTACGTGTGTGACTCAGCTGTAGACAATAGGGGGTATTGTGAATCAGGGCAATGCTGATGAATAGAACTTTGGTTGTAGATACGGATTGTGGCTTTTATGTTAGGGCAATGATTAACAAAGGTTGCCCACAAGGAATATAAAGTCCAAGACATCCAAGATGCTCACCAGATCACTTTCAGCGCGCTTTTGGTAAGTCTGTTCTAGTGGGAATTTTCTAGTCTATGCGTCTGTTGTTTGGTGGAGAGGGCTTTATCGTGTAAGTATGTGACTCCCTTCTGAACTAAACCTCCAAAGAATGCCCTGTCTCAACTACACGAGAGCTTTCCCCTAGCAAGATTCTGAGCCTGCATTGTGATGTAGTTGAATCTTCACGAATGGCTCCAAAACTAGTCAGTTGTCCGGTGCTGGTGTCTTCGTAGAAACCGACTACACCGGACTTCACAACTCTTTAAGCAAACATGCTTCTGTGTTTCGAGCGGAGATCTATGATATCCTAGTGACTGCCGAATAGGTCGGAGTAGCTGAACCCTGTTACCCGTTCCAAAATAGCTCGGAAATGAAAGAAGTTTTTGAATTCGTTTGCAAAGGCTTAATTTTTCGACCCCTCTCTGGGCCAAGGACTGGGCAAAATCCTCAACTTGTTGTTCCTTCCCGCGGGCGCCCGTCTGAAAATGGCCAATCAGCTTGTCTGGTTGGTGTCAGCCAAGGATTTATGCTTACGCTTTAATCGTATGTCGTGATCCATTAGTTTGAGGTGGGAGAAAACCCTAAAATCGTACCTGATACCAGAGGTGGAGAGAGCGTATAGCAAACCGTGCTTCTGGTTGCAATCGGCCGGAGGTAAAACCGGCTACTAACGAGCTCCCTCAGACGCCTTGGCGCGGGTCTGTTGTATTTAGCCTTACCCAGGTATAGCGGCGCTGCCTGGGCTGACCTTGATATTTCCGGCTCTACTCGTGGGGACAAATTTAAAGTAACAAAAAATGGACAAAACAAAAAAAACAAATTTAAAAAAACAAAAAGCAATTCACGCTAAGGGGGAGTCGGAGCTGAGTGAAGGAGAGTTATCTTCTTCGTCAACCGTCTCCCTCCTGGCGTTAGAACTGGAGGAAGGGAGGTTGTTGGCTAGCGATAGTGGGGAGTCTGACGACACTCTCACTAACGCTAGCCTTCTCACTTGTGAGCAGGCTGGGACTCTCACAGGTGATTCAAAGGGTAACGCGGTAGAGGAAAAAGTTGAGACAGCTGGAACATCCGCTGTCAGTGAGGCTTTATCCAAAATCGCAAGTCAGGAAAAGAAATTGGCTGAGGAAAAGGCTGAGGTAGCTGGAACTTCCGCTACCAATGAAGCTAGATCCGGCGTCAAGGTTAGTCAGGGTAACGCTCAAGAGGGGGGAAAAGCGGGAACAGCTGGCTCGTCCGCTGTGACCGGTGCTCCCTCCGACTTGAACAGCAAGGGTGCGAAACACAATCAGCACCAGAAGGCAAAGGCTGCAATACGCGGCGCAAGGCGCAAGGTGGCCAAATATGAGGGTTGCGATCCCAGCACTCTCAGCAAATGGGAAAAATCTTCTTTTGAAAGAGCAAAGGCTACTCTGGCCGCTCCACCGCTCAGTCAAAAGAAGATAAAAAAGAGGGCTACTGTGCAGACGAGGGAGGAAGCCGGACCGGCGCCCTCTACGTCTTACGCAGCTATTGTAAAGGAGAAGAGCTCTGCTGAGACGGGTTTCAGCAGCAAGAGAGGCAGGTCGGACGACGTCGCGGAGCCCAATGACGCGAAGAAGATGAAGGCTGGGACTTCATCGGCAATTCGTCGAGGGCAAAGCGACCCGAAAGATGAGCTTCTCGTTGCTGTAGTAAACGAGCGGGAACCTTGCGGTCGCCTGACAATCGACCAGTGGAAATACGTCGAAGAAAAGTTCCAAGACGCCCTGTGGAAGGAGTTGTCCGACACAGGAAACGCGGAACTTCTATTTGACGGTGCTGGTTGGGAAGGAGGGCGCAAGGTTGTTGCTTGTGGAAACACCTCTTCGGTAGAGTTCTTAAGAGGGTTCATCCTGGAGAGCAGCGACTCATGGGAAGGCATAAAACTCAAGTGCATGACGGTGGCGGAGTTGGCGCAGTACACTCCGCCGACGGCATGGGTTTGGGTTCCGTGCCCTTACACTTACCCAGAGAAGCTCCTAGGGCTTCTCCATGTGCAAAATCGGGAACTTAAAGCCGACACATGGAGAGTCCTAAAGACGGGACCACGGCGGCAATACGGCCAGCACTTCCTACTGTCCTTAAATAAGGAAAGTCTTCCATACCTGGAGAAATCCAACGGTATGGTTAGATACAGTATGGGAAGGATTATGGTCAAAACGACTAAGGGAAAGGACGAGGAGGAGCCGCCTGTCAAAGATGATGGAAGCGCTGCAGATAAACCTGCATCATAGTAGGGCAGCGACGGCCTGTTTGTTGGAGTATATCATCAAGCAGGACGTCGCAGCAATACTGATACAAGAGCCTTGGATCAATAAGAACAACGTGATCCAAGGCCTCAAGAACAGGAATTATACGTTGTTCTATAAGGGAAAAGGTAAAATCAGGACTTGTATCTTAATTAAAAACCATATAAGGGCTTTTCTTTTGAATAATTACAGTTCAGGAGACTTGACTGCAGTAATCTGCGAAAGGGAAGACGGTAAACCGCTATGTCTTACATCAGCCTACCTCCCATATGACTCTGAGGTAGTGATCCCGGAGAATTTGAAGAAGCTGGCTGGTCAGACAAACTGGATGCACGTAATGGGCTGTGATGCGAATGCCCATCACTCTCAATGGGGCAGCAGCGACATAAATGCAAGAGGTGAGTGTCTTTATGATTTTATTATATCGTCCAACCTCATACTATGTAATAGAGGGAATTCACCTACTTTTGTAGTTAGAAATAGGGAGGAGGTACTAGATATTACCCTTGTCTCCAACACAGATAAGTTGGCAGTTGGGAATTGGAGGGTTGTGGAAGAAGCGTCCATGTCAGATCATCGATGGATACGCTTCAAAATCAGCTTCCATAGTAGGGCATGTAGTTTTCACAGGAATCCTAAAAAAGCAGATTGGGCTAAATATGCGGTAGTGGTAAATCAGCATCTTGACACCCAGCTCGGTCCTGGCAATACTGCCAAGGACTTGGATAGGGCGGTTGAGCTGATAAACAATACACTGACAACGGCTTTTGAAAAGGTGTGCCCGGAAAACAAGACACCAAAAAGGGTACAGCCGAAATGGTGGAATAGGGAGATAGGGCTGAAACAAAAAGAAGTAAGGAAACTCTACAATAGGGCAAAGTTGGTCAGGGATGATACCACATGGAATGAGTATGCCGAAAGCAAAAGGCAATTCAAATACTTAATCAGGAAATCCAAACGAGTTTCGTGGAAACTTTTCTGCGAATCAATCTCGGATACAGATAAGGCTTCGAGACTACGCAAAATACTCTCAAAAGAGGCAAGTGTGCCTAGCTACCTCAAAAAGAAAGACGGTAACTGGGCCGAAAGCAGTCAGGAGGTTCTGGTAACCCTGGTGGAATCTCATTTTCCCGGGGCTACTATCCCAGAGGATTCTGAGCTGCAAGGTCGTACGGATATCAACTGTGACCCTCTTACGAGGGGGGAGATAGTTGATCTCATAAACAGGAAAAAAGTGCGGTGGGCTCTACAGTCCTTCAAACCGTATAAATCCTCTGGCCCAGATGGGATTTTGCCGATCATGCTGCAAAAAGCACCTGAGAGGGCGATACAAAAAATTACGGAGATTCTAAGACAAAGTCTTAAATTAGGGTACATACCAGTAGCATGGCGGGAAGTGAAGGTGGTTTTCATTCCCAAAGCTGGCAGGCAGGGACATACAGCAGCCAAGGATTTCAGACCAATCAGTCTGTCATCTTTTATGCTAAAAACCCTAGAGCGGCTATTAGAAGTTCATATCAGGAGCAAATGTATTAAAGGATTCTTAAGCGAATCGCAACATGCATACATGAAGGGAAAGTCAGTAGAAACAGCTCTGCATAATGTAGTAGGGAAGATAGAAAGAAGCTTGCACTTGGGTGAGTTTGCTCTTGCAGCTTTTCTGGACATTGAGGGTGCTTTTAATAACGTAGAGGGCAAGGCTATAAAGCGTGCCATGTCAAATATGAACATTGAGCACAGCATAGT
The DNA here is from genome assembly GCA_949372485.1 of Cheilosia soror. NCBI lineage: Eukaryota > Metazoa > Arthropoda > Insecta > Diptera > Syrphidae > Cheilosia > Cheilosia soror. Next base: position 122,727,523 of record OX443561.1, read on the forward strand.
TTTTTGGGTCTGCAACATGCTTGCGAGTAGGAAAATAAACTGCTCCCTGGGACAAAGTTCCATTAGAATGTCGGTGACCAGGGGAACACCACAGGGGGGAGTCCTTTCACCTCTCCTTTGGGTGCTTGTTATGGATGACATTTTAAAGAAACTGAGCTCCGGGGGAATAAGTGCCACAGCATATGCTGATGACCTAGTTATTATCATTCAGGGAAAGTTTTTAAACACTCTAAGTGAGATTATGGACAGTGCCTTAAGAAAAGTCAATTTATGGGCAAAGGGCTGTGGACTTAACGTCAACCCCTCCAAAACGGAACTGGTACTCTTCACCAGAAAGCACAAGATACCACACTTTAACCTCCCTAAACTGGAAGGAGTAGAATTGCCTCTGTCTGACAAGGCAAAGTATCTTGGGGTTATTCTGGACAGGAAACTGAACTGGAATGCAAATGTAGAGGAAAGAATTAGAAGGGCGTATAACGCTCTTTTCATTTGTAAGAAAATAGTAGGCAGGACTTGGGGCCTAAAACCAGCTATGGTGCACTGGCTATATACAGTAGTGGTTAGACCCATACTTACATATGGCGCACTAGTATGGTGGACGGCGACAAAGAAGAAAACAACAATCGGCAAACTAGCGTCGGTGCAGAGGGCGTCCAGCGTAGCAATAACGGGTGCACTTCGCAGCACCCCTACGGCAGCGCTGGACACCTTTCTACACCTTACGCCACTTGAGTTGCACATAAAGCAACTTGCGGGGAATAGTGCGCTACGGCTCACAACCTTGGGCTACTTTAGAGAGGGCAGTTTTGGACACTGTACAATACTAGCGGAGTTACTCCCGGGTGTACAGGTGCAAACTGATGAAATACACCCTTTGGTCGACTTCGACACTCCGTACGAAGTGTCATACCCGGAAAGATATGAATGGCAAAGGGATAAAGTAATTAAGCACTGCGAAATAGCGGTATACACGGACGGCTCAAAAACAGCGGAAGGAACGGGTGCTGGAATCTATTGCCTAGATCCAGATCTAAAAGTGTCTATACGACTACCGGATACAAGCAGTGTCTTCCAATCAGAAGTTCTGGCTGTTCTGAAAGCGGCAGAGCTAATGCGGATGAGATCTATATCTGGAAAGGATATAGCCATCTACATCGATAGCCAGGCTGCACTCAAGGCACTGGAATCTACTAACATCAATTCTGAATTAGTCAGGACCTGTCGCACAATGCTTAAGGCATTATGCAGTCAGAACCGAGTGAGACTGTGCTGGGTACCAGGACACTGCGGTATAGCTGGAAATGAGCAAGCGGATGAGCTTGCGAGGATAGGCGGGGAATTGCAAGACGGAGGAGATGTGGATATTAAACCACCTCCTTGTATCATAAAAAGCGATATTAGGAATAAAATAAATAAGGAAGCCGACCGGAGGTGGGAGGTACTCACTGGCCACGCAGTATCTAAGGCACTTTGGCCGCAATACGACCGTAAAAGATCTAGGGAAATCCTCAAACTAGGCAGGGAACAGCTTAGGACACTGATCGGCATACTATCAGGGCACTGTCTTCTTAGAAAGCATGCTAAAAGACTAGGGCTAGCAGACTCGGACACTTGCAGATTCTGCAATGACCTGCAAGCCGTAGAGGACATAACACATATACTGTGCGAATGTGAGGCAATATGTCGCAGTAGAAGAAAATTTTTGGGCAGGTACTTCTTCCAACATTTAGGGGAGATAGACAATACCAACTTCAAGGGACTACTTAGTTTTTGCAGGGAAATTGGGGCTTTCTCAAGGGCAAGTGTTTAGGTGTTTTTCCATTGTAGGTCACTGCAATTGGTTCCCCCTAGGGATCGCGATGGGCCCTTATGGTGCCTAGTGTTGTATGAGACATCTCATACCCCTTTTTAACCTAACCTAACCTAACCTAACCTGGGCCAAGGTTACACTGGTATTGTGGGAAATGAGATTCCCAAAACAAGATCGCTAAAGCAAGGCTTAGGTGATCATTTCTCGGGAGCGTTGTGTCTTTCTGCGTCCTCGATCAGAGCCTCCATTGACAAATGAGTTGCTTATATATGAACACAATTGTGTAGTGCACGAAGGTCTGTAAGAAGTCTGCGGCATTTTTGCTGTCTCTCAGTAGAAAAGAGGAAAAACTTCAAAAGTATGGAAGCCCTAGACACACCCTAGACCACTAGGGTCTAGTGAAAATCACATTGATTTCGGTGCGATGGTATATGAACCATGTCCGGTTAGGTATTACCCCGACGAGTACCTACTCGAATTTGCTTTCTATCACAAGATGTTAGGATCTTCGACATTTTATTCAATGAAATCCTCTAGCTGGTCTGAAAACTGGTAATACTTGTCTGTCAGGTAATTACTTACTTTATTCTGCGTGAGACACTGCAGCCTTCCATCTACTGCGATCCAGGACACGCTGCCTCCAGTTGTTCAGACCAAGCGCTCTCAGTTAATAGTATGGCCAGTTTATCCGCTGTTCGTTTGCTTTCTACCTCAACATGTCCAGAAACCCAACATAAAAAGATATTCTTGAGGCAGAATTTTATGGTAACAGCTTCATACTAAACAACCGCGTCATGGGTCAGAATTGGTCATACAATCCTGTTTTACAACAAGTGCACTATGTTCTGTTGTAAGCCCCTCTTCTTCCTGAAAGCCTTATCGTGCAGGCGTAAAAAGCATTTATAGAACTTTCTTCAATATTTGCTCTTTATTCCGTTTCCAGTTTAATTTGGACGGATGATTAGGACGAATACCTCTCAAATTGAATTGCTTCCATGTTAGTGTCGTGTATCTCCTGGTAAACAAGATGAGTTCCATCTTGCTCCAACAACACAAGAGCGTTGGTCTCTGCGTCCACTTTGTTAGTGCGTAGGCGACTTGTTGATAAGTGATTTACGAATAGGTTAGGTTAAGTTTGTGGGCTGTCAAGGATTTCTCCGTGCCACATTCAGGTCAATACTGACCCATTGTGATTCCCATAGGGGGAAAGAGGTTGTCCCTTACCCATTATAACCCTTTATTCAAATTACTTACTGTGCTGCTCATATACAAACCATCTTTTCGATTTGACGAAGTTTATTATCTTGTCTATTGATGTTCTGGAAAACTCGTCTAGGTCGTTGAAGAAGTGACTCCCTAGGAATTTGTACCTGGTGTGTTGGAGACTTGGACAGTGACATAAGAAATGGGTTGTATCCTCAAGAGCTTCCTCATCACCGCAGCCTCTGCAAAGTTCTCCTTCCGTTAAGGCCATTTTCTTCATATGGTACCGCAGGGTGTTGTGCCCTGTTATGATACCTACGAGGGTGGACAGGGATTTCCTATCCTTCCGCATTATCTTCTCGGTTTTGGATTCATTGAACGACGGCCATAGCATTCTTGTGGTATTACAAGTGTTTAAGGTGGCCCATCTTGCGTTCGCCTCACTTCTGACTTTCCTCCCTGCTTCAAGCTTGAGTGTGCAAGGCGGGATGTCCACAGAGGGATCAGCTTGTTCTGAAACAGCTGTCGAACCTTGTCTTGCTAATCCGTCTGCTTTCTCATTGCCTGAAATGCCTTCATGTACTGGAACCCTGCAGAGTGATACCTTGTGTTGTGTACCAAGAGCTTTGAGTTCTTCCCGACAGCATTTCACAAGCTTCGATTTTATTTCTGGTGCAGCTGTCGATAAATAAGGTAATACCTTCAGGTGGTATTGCCCTTACTACAGACTCACGGGCTGCTGTTGTCACTGCCAGGACCTCTGCTTGGAAAACGCTGCTATGGTCGGGGAGGCGTATCGATTTTGATATACCCAGCGATTCAGAGAAGACACCTGACCCGACCCCAGTGTCCATTTTTGATCCGTCTGTGAATACGGCTATGGTTGGTGTGTCTCTCCATTCCTTCCTGCTGGGATAGGCGCTAGAGAAGGGTCTTGTAAACTCTAGGTAAGGCGTAATGTAGTCCGTGACAGGTACATGGCCGAAATATTTCTGTAGGATCGTAGAATGACCCGTTTCGTTCAAATTTCATTTTACCGATTGGCTGTATATGAATGTCTAGCGGACACAGGTTGAGGATAGCCTCAAGTCCTGCGGTTGGAGTTGTCCTCATCGCTCTGGTGGTGCCGATGCACGCTAGTCTTTGAACCTTTATTAACGCTTTTAGGTAAGTGGCATTATTGGTTGCCGGCCACCATACGAGACTGCCGTAGGTCAGTACGACGTCATCCGCATAACCCGTTATTCTGATGCCATTGTTCTTAATTTACGAATTATTTTGATTGAGAAATTCAATAGGGGAGGACGTAAAACTTGTCCTTGTGGCTTCTCTCGATCAACTGATTCTCCAATCGAGCTGTGCCTTGCCTGAGACTTCTCTTAAGAGCATCTTCTATATAGTATATCGAAAGGCGGTCAACATAAAAGCTTTATGGTAAAGTCCTTCTCGATCTGCGGGTTCCAATAACCTCATGTATGTTGTTTATGATGTTTCTAGAGATCTGCCTTTGACATGTTGTGCACCACATAAGTGACCGCACAAACCTCGAGATTGTTCCTTACTTGCAAGTCCAATAATCTTTCTAAGGTTTTCAAAGACGGAAGACTTATTGCTGTAGAATGGCTGTATTTCAAACATTGGAGAAGTAGATAGCACGCGCCGTTTTCGAGCTATCTGCAGTGCAATCCGGTTTGAGATAGACAGACATATACCCTATACTATTATGTAATTAATTTTCGAAAACGAAAACCATACAATCTTTATAACAAATTTGTAAAAAAAAATAATTATATTCATATAATGTATATTCAGCTAATTTATGCCACAAAATGCCCCAATTTGTATCTTCACATAATTTTATTCATTAGACAAATTCTATTCAGTTGCATTTCTCTCAGAATCTTCGTCTAGCTATCATATTCACACAAAAACCAACTCTGTATCCGTCTTGTAATAACTTTTCCGTCGGCGATAACACGAACGAGAAGAAAGTGTTTTAATTGTAAAACTAAAAGCTATATTCTACGCTGTGGTATATAGCAGCTTTTTAACATAAATTGTTTGTCTATTCAGCGTAAACTTTCCTTACGTAAACATTTAATGAGAAAGTTTATAATTTCGTTGGCAAAACGTCTTCGAACATCGTTTAATCTCTTTTGTCCTTTCTTAAACAATATAAATGAGTTTCTTCATCTGTATCCATGTACACCGTCTACCATCTACCATCACCATCGCTAGCGCCATACGAATAACCACCCACTCAACCAGAATCTAAATGATGAGCAGCAACCTGTTGCCATAACTTTGAAAAACAATGTTCTTCCGAATTCCGCGCACTATTACGAGGCGAGGAAGAGAAATTTCAAACGAACTGAAAACGCGCATCCTCCATGATTTAAATGGGCGGACGAGGTTACACCACCCACTTTCAGAAAGTAAAAGATACCAACTAAGAACTGACACGTAGATGAATACAAGGATACATTGGTACATAATAGATCCATTTATTTGAAGCCTTTGGTCGAGGTTGAAGAAGGTACACAGTCGGATTTAAAATGGACACATTTTGTGACTTATGGTGAAAATATAATTTTTATACATTTGACACATCTTTGATGAATATTTTTTTTTTGATAGCTTTGTAGCAAAGTACCATCTGTTCTAAGCTATATAATTTACCAGCTTTTACTTATCCGGCGCCGTCAATCCTCTGCGATCCGCAGGGCTATGATGGCAAGGACGTGGCTTTGTCTTTGAAACAAAGGTTCGGCCATTTTTGTCATTTCAAACCCGGGAGATGCGTAATTTGGCAAGTTTTTGCAACAAATGAGGACCAGTAGCTGATGGTAAAATATGATTAATTTTTAATCCAGTTGCAACCTTGGACAATTTGATGCCACGGTAAAAAAAATTTTTTTTTTCAATCTCATATACTTGGCTCTTTGCCAAATATGCGAATAACTTATTATTTTTCGGAGACAGCTCTGCACTCCATTGTCGGCGTCGTGGACAGGGAACTAACAATGGTAACCTTCCTAGAACCTAGACATCGAAGGAGTTTTTAACAATATAGAGCCGAGAGCTATAATTAACGCACTTGAAAACCTACAGATTGAGGCTAAGTCACTTGATCAACCAAATGTTGTTAAACAGGGTTATCAATTCACAACTTGGCTGCTACAAGCTAAGAAGGTCAGTTCAACGCGGCACTCCGCAGGGTGGAGTACTTTAACCGCAACCATGGCTGCTAACAGTGAATGAAATATTGGTAACTGGATAAAAACAGCTGTAGAGTTATAAGATAGCCTATGTAGTCGATATCGCCATTTGATTTACTGGGAAATACCTATCCCAACATTACGAGACTTGAGGGAATCGGCCCTCGCAATACTGATAAAATGGGCTTGCAAATGCGGCCTGGATATAAAAAAAAATAAATAAATAAATAGGTGGCGCAACAGGCGGTAGACACCCTAGGCCTAGTTTCTCGCAACCATTCGTTTGTGTGAGTTTCTATTTTTATGCCGAGTCCGAACGGCTGAATTGAGAAGCTTTTTCAGGACAGTCATACTCTCGGATGTTTGTCAGACGTTCGCGAGAGGTGGCGCAGTAGAAAAAAACCTTTTAAGATGTAATTTGTGTTTTTCCGGGGATCGAACCTGGGATCCCTCGCACAGTAGTCCAGCACACTAACCACTGCGCTACTGCGCCCACCTGGGCCTGGATATAAGCCTGGGAAAACAGAGCTAGTGATATTTAATTTATGAAGAAGCAACGAATTCCTCAAATCGATCCACCTAAATTGAAGTGAATCCGCCTCAGCTTCTTTGGCAGCGCCAAATACCTAAGTCTGGTTCTGGATAGAAAACTGAGCTGAAAACTATAAACCTGCATGAACGTTATTAAGAAGGCCGCTCCGCACTTTACTCCTGCAAAAGGATCTTGGGCCTTAGATGGGGCACCAGTCAGACCGATACTCATGCCCGGAGTCGTCATCTGATGGTGGCCAGCACTGGACCAAGTAAGCTACCTCTCTCTACTTAACAGAATCCAAAGAGCGGCATGTGTTGGTGTGACTAGTGCCCTCTGGACAACTCCAACCGCATCACTGGAAACCACGCTTCACATTCTGCCCTTGGATATATACGGTAGGAAGATGGCGACAAAATTGTCATTGCGTCTGAGAGAATCATTTGCAATGGAGGTGTAATGATACAGATTATATGCTAGCATTTTAATTGTTAACCATGTTAAAACAGAAGTTACGGACTATGTATCTATACGGTTCTGGACTTCAATATTAAGTACAATACCAGTTGCCCCGACCAACAGCAATGGGAAGAAAATACGGTTATAGAAGAAAACACAGAACCGGGATTTTCTCAGTTCCATTCATCCTAACTCAGTCTTTTAGACTACCAAATAAATGTAGTGTCTTTCTTGTAACCATGCAAAGCAGATCTGGTCACGGATAAGTCGGCGCAGGAAACGTCAATAGATCACACATCGTAACTCTTCGATGTCGGAGTACTAACAGGCCACTGTATGTACTAGGAAGACATTCCGCAAGGCATAATGACTTCTCGCAGGATGAGAAGGAGAAGGAAACACCCTTACACCTACTATGTAACTGCCCGCCTCGATTAGAAAGCAAACTCTAGGCGAGAGTACTTTTTAGGGAGCTTTTTCGGAAATTTCTGCAAAATTCAAAATTGTTCCAAGAGTAGCGGAAATAACCAGCTCTGCCTTTTTTTTTTATATAAACGGCCATGGACTAAGTACGATACATCTTTAAGTTTAGCTGTCTTTTTAATTCATAATAAAGAGCTTTCGATAGGATTTTGTTATAAAATAAAGCCGTTCATATGGTCTCGATGGAAGTGGTACAATTTTGAATGACTGGGCACATAGCGTTGTCCTTAAGGTCGACAATTGTTGCCAGCTTAATGGCTTGGATCAGAGATTAGCGTGACCCCAAGAAAAAAAAGGCTATAATGGCATCGAATAGCACGATTTTGGCTCTTGATGAAATTCTGCGACCAAAAAACTTTACCAACAATAGCTCAAGTGTTTCGTGACGATGTGTTGAAACCGAACATGTTGACAATGCCAACTCTGCTTAAACAACCCAGTACCGCTCCCCTTTGAACGGCAGCGTCCACCCAAGTCTTATTTGGAAAACTATAAGGCCGATTTTGATCGTTTGTTCAAGTAGCTATTAAAAAAATGCCCCTCGTCGCTAAAGATGATTTGTTGGACAAAATTGTGAACGGTTTAAAATGGTAACCATGCCAGAAAACAATCCCAGCAGATTGACAGAAACATATTTTCAAATATGGCTTCAGTCGGCTGTCAAAGTTCTATCAAAACTACTGAATGACCCATAGATGGGGCTTATAGATTTGATAGTTCAGTTTCTCAAGCATGCTTTCTTCTACGCACACTCAGTTGATAGCTTAGTACCTGCAACCTGCCCAAAACATCGTTTGTATATAAAGAGCTGGCAATCTTTGCTTTTCTTATAGCTGGGCCAACATCTTTTGTATTGGATGGTGGAACGGCGGTACTTCTTTAACTGGACATGGATTCTCTTCTTGCGCTGTCACTCTCTGCAAATAGTGGCTTTTTTTTTAGCAGATGCCAAACATGAACTTGAATCTATCTACTTCTGTCTTTTTCTGTTTTGAATATAGCCCGCGTTTTAATCTTAAAGCCAATAGGCAGTTGCAGTAGCGCAGTGGTTAGTGTGCTGGACTACTGTGCCAGGGATCCCAGGTTCGATCCAGCCGTTCGGACTCGGCATAAAATTGTAGGTCCCTTCCATTCGTCCCAAAAATAGAAACTCACACAAAACGAATGGTTGCGAGAAACTAGGCCTAGGGTGTCTACCGCCTGTTGCGCCACCTATTTATTTATTTATTTATTTTTTTTTTTTAATAGGCAGTTGCCCAGCTTTCTTTCAAATCCTCTAAATATTTTTTCGATCGATAGAATAATCGAGCTGATTGAACTAGTAGACCCTTTCAATTCCTAGTCCTACACCTTAGTAGTAATTTGTGTTTTTTTGGAGGTTGAACCAGAGAGCCCACGTTCTCTCCAGTACACCAACCACTTAGCCACTGCACCCACCAAAGTAACATGTGCATAATTCAAGTAGAAACCAACAGATGGCCCACACGGTATTACTTCGTAGTCCGTATTTATGCTGCACGTATGGATTAGGTATACCTATACATATCTGATCGATTCAAGTAGCAAGTCCTACTCATTCATTCGTATTCCCATTGTACCAATTTCACCTGTTACAGGTAAACACTCCCATATCGACTTCTCACTTCTCAGCAATTTCCAAGTTCACCGCCCGAAACGTTTAACACCAAATGACAGCCCAACATTTTCGCATCACTCACCTCTCCTCTCTCCTTTGCAAACTTCAACCGTAGTCCTCAAAATAAATTTGCACACTAACGCCATTGAGTAGAGGTATAGAAAAAGCAAACGATTTTAATCGAAAAGCGACACAATTAATTGGTTTTCAATTAGACTCGCATCGAGTTAATTATTATTTAATTGCAACACAAATTTGTGTTTTAAAGTGCCAGCAGCTGTTTAGCCATTTTGCTATTAAATCGCTGGAGCCTAAAAAAACAGCAATAAAGCCATTAAAACCAGTTCGAAAAATTATAGTCTAAAATGAAACCAAAATCCGTTGTTGTATGTCCGGCAATAATACTGTGTAATTAAATAATTATAACAAAGTTGTTTGCACGGTTTGAAAATGCAGTACGAAAAAAAACCGTTTTCATTCTGCTAGACAATGGCGTCTATAGACATTATTGCCTCAAACCATAAAAATTGTTGATGGATACAGGGAAAATTCTGTTTTGAACTGGAAAAGCGGGAATGGATATTTCGTCCTTGGCATCGATCTAGTTGAAGATACACTGACACCAGTCCAGTCCATGTGGGACAAAAGGTGGTTTGAGTTTAGCACCAACGACCGACCCAGGACAAGCAGACAATTTAGGTGTCCCAATCCCAAGTGTCCTGTAGGTCGATACACGTGCCCAGCCCATCAGCAAATATTGTTATTCAAAGGTCTGTCTGACTATTATGTGGCGGTTCGGGGGGTTTGTTATATTGCGTACCATCAGGAGCATGACAAAGGGACAGATAGGTAGGATAGACAGAATAAATCCAAATTTTCAACGTTCGATTGGAAATTGTGATTTTTGATTGTTTTGGTACGTGGTTGGAACGGGAGGATTATATTTTCCATCACACCGTTAAACAGGGACAACGCAGTGGCGACACTGGATGGGGGGTGGCCATATTAACTCTACAAACGATATCAGTATCAAGTGTGTCATGGACGTTATTTTAATAAATACCTACTGTCCAATTGACCCAATTTATTCGGTTTTCCGTTTGTCTACATATTTTGCAAAAAAAATGTTCACACGAGCTGATTTCATTGGTATAGGTATTTAATGGTGGTAGACATTATTTTTTGCCGAAATTGAGATAACGTGGCATTTAATTTTCAGGTCCTGATGCTCCAAAAAAAGGCCAAGCTTTGTAAATCGGATAGAGGCGAAAATGCAAATCATTTCCTTCTTTCTTTATCTGAGTTACATTTTTTTTTTTCAATATGCCAAATTGCCAACATGCAGACAACTGATATCTGTCTGAATCTGACTTTATCTTTTTATCTTTTATCTTTATCTTCATACTTTATTCAGTTTCAGTATTTTGTGGTTAATTTAGCAGACGGTCATCGTTTTCGCAGTGAGTTTAGTCACTCGGCGTTTAAACAGTTGGAAGTGGATTCACTTGTTCACTGTTAAATCTTGTTCAGTATAACGAGGCTCACTTTTGTCTCGGCAACTGTGTCTCGATTGCTAATAAACAAAATTGAAGCATTTAGAACGAGAGAACCCAAACGCCATTCATAGCATTAGCGACTGACTCACCTTGATAAACGCACCCATACAACTAATATAAGAAACCATTAAACTTCAGGACAACTCATCCGTGGACATTTCATCCAACTTTATTTAATGCGTTTTAAATGAAAAAGTTGTGTCCTAATCGTACAGAATGATGTCCAAAAATTGTTTGAAATCTATGCTGACATCAAAGCGAGCCAGCCACTTCAGAAATTTATGTGACATATCTAATGAATTCAATGGGTCTTTATAAACCCAGGACTGTAAAATTAATTTTTATTACTCTTGTTGTATACAGTTGTCTCATTGTTTAGAATTTTAAATTAATTATTAACAATTATTAACCAAACCCGAAAATTGAAAACTCAATGAAGAAGTCTAACTTTCGACTGGCTTAGCAGCTGTGGGCCGTGTAAACTTATGTTGTAATGTTAAACCCAATTCAGCAGATATCAAATACCAGCTGTCAAATTGGTTGTCGCTGGAATAAGTGTTAGAAATTCAAAGAACAAACTTCTGAAAATACTCCATGTTACGGAACATGTCAATTATTGACATTCTGCGCAGAAAATGACTCTTGTGGTCGTCATGTAGGTGAGAGCGGGGCTAAAAGTAAAAAGTTTTACTAAAACCGATGCTTCTTCTACATATTTGGGAATAAGTCAGCCAAACTACAAAATCCATCAAAAATTATCACCAAAGTCTGTTCGGAATATGTCAAGATATAGCTTCAAAAAACGTGTTGTTTTTTTCAACTTACCCGCAATGGGGTTGCTGTTTTTGTTGTTGTTAGATAGAATAATTTTTTTGTTACAACGTACCCCGGTCTATGTAACAACAACGAATACTATTTTTTTTAAAGAAAATATCACTTTATTTTTAACAAGTATAATTAACAAAATAAAAAACGTAACTATTAATGCAATAACATAAACCCTTACACCCAGTTTCACAGTGGATTTAAACTAAAGTTCAACTGAACCTGAACTTGAATTTAATTTGAAGTTCAACTCGTCCGATTTCCCAATGAAATCTGAACTTGAGTTCAATTAAACTCAGTTTAACTAAATTTATAGAATAGAATTTGGCAGTATTGTACAGTATGCACTTTCAAAATCGTTTTCCTTGTCATTTCTTTCAAAGAACACGCAAAACAACGTCAATTATTTGCGTTTTTGACTGTTGGCAGCATTGAAAATGAAATGTCACTGTGTCAAGTGATCTGAGGTTTAAACGGCAGAATACTGTCGTTTAACTTAAACTACAGACTGAATTCTGTTAAAGTTTTAAGCCCAGTATCCTGCTCGCGCTAAATTTTATCTTTCATCCAAAAATGTCTACAGAGATAAAATTTAGCGAGGCAGTTTAGCGAAGCAGTATCCTGTTCCGCACGTTAAATTCTTACTTTCATAAAAATGGGACACACTTAAATGTTAGTCTGGTATAACAATATTGTGTGTTATACGTACTACCATTGTATATACACACTATAGTACTCTCATCCCATCGCATTGAATTACGCGTCTTCGACGATCCAGGTGGCGCTTCAGTTGATTTAGTTTGTACACTGCCAGCCAACTCCGAGCATTGGGGTCGGGGAAATGTGTATAGAGAAAACCAAAATAAACAAAACAAAGTCAAACTGGTATGCCTCTTCTCTTTCTTCATTCATATCGCCATTTCCATCCATCAGTAGGTATAAAATTATTTCTGATGTGATGTAACAGGGTAGGGTAGGGTAGACGGTAGAGAACTGCAAATGGTTTGGTTTTTCTTAGTGAAAGGAGAGGAGAATAGAGGAAAGGCAAGAGCAAGAGCAAATATAATTCAACAGCATGGTGGTGTAGGATAGGATGGTGACGGTGGATGATTTGTGTGATTGGTGAGGGGTGCACGATGCAAGGGGTGATCAGTTGGGAAAGACAAATTGAATAAAAACTGAATTTGGCTTCCTTTCTGTCGTTGCAAAAGATTTGAGGATTGGGCATATTGGGCACTATTTTGCCTATATTTTTGTCAAATATGCATCGATTTAAGGGATTCTTTTTTTAATTGATTCTAAAATATTATAGGCATGTGTATACTTTATGAGGTTTATATTGTAGAAGCACTTTATGTCAGTAAAACGAGCAGCTAACTATTATAGGAATCTACATCCCTCTCTATATAAAAATCAATTGTTTGCAAAACTCGAGAAAGGATAGGTAGATGCTAGACCGATTTGTATGATTCTTTTTTATTTTGTTCGTCTTGAATCAGGGTTTGGCAAAAAAAGAAAATTCGGAAACCCCCAAATGAAAAGCCGAAAAATTGCAAAAAATCTGAATTTCCATTTTGTATGAGAATATAAGTACATACCTACCTACACCACTAATGATCGCAAATCTCGAAAACCACCGAACCAAACCCAAAGGTAGGTATTTCTGTGAAGTGTGGAAAATTAGACAATAGTACAAACAAAAAATGTTAAACGCTATTCCTCAACAGTTTTTAAAATTTGGAACATTGATATGCATTGTGCTGATGGACAAAAATATATCTGTGCAATAGATACCTACAATTCCTAGGCACGTGCAAAGCCGGTTACCTTTATACCTATGAAATGTAGTGCAATTATTGTTCCTTTCCCATAACCACAAATACATAATCATTTTGATAAAACTAATATAGGGCATTAAATCTAAATAGTAGATACATGTACATAGGTACATATTCAGGGGATTTATGCGGAACTATTTAAATAAAAGTAGGTATGTTTTTCTAACAATGTAGGCACTACCTACTATGTATTTAGAAGAAGTTCTAAGTTTGATTATCATGCACTTCGTAGTGCACAATAGAAAAATAAAAATATCAGTTTCAAATTCATTTAAATAAGTGATAAACAGCTTTTATTGTAATGCTCCATGGTACACATTTTGGGGTTTTCCATGAATCGTATTGCATAGATTCTTGTCTATCAGGACAATGCATATCAATGTTACACATTTTACAAACTTTGGCTACCGTGATTTTCGAAGAATAGCGTTACATCCCTTTGTCCAATTTTGACCAAACTTCACAGAATAGCCTTTGTACAAAGATTTTATCATTTTATCAAAATGTGAGTTCATATACCAATACCACGATTTTTAAATGGACGGTGCCACGCCCCTTTGTCCAATTCTTTTTACATACAAACCTGCTACAGAAGAATATACCATTATAGAAAAAAAAAGAATCATCAAATTCGGTGTAGCCAAACTCGAGTTATAAACGGAATATAAAAAATAGATTACTAGCAGTCCCGTGATGGTCTTGCTTGTGTTATTTGGGGTTACCCGCCTGATGCAGTCATTTCTGAGGCCTATAACACAATACAACAAGTGCTTGTTAAACAAATGAAATTCAACAACTGTTAAAAATTTGTGTAACACGTAATAACAAGTCAGCTGGCACTTCAACAATTGCTTTAAAACATTTCAACAAGTGGGAAATTTGATAAATTCTACCATTTCTGTAACTGTAAACAACAAGTGTTTGGGTTCAAAATTAAAATAAACAAATTAACTCAAACTGTCAGCCTACAAATCGCATACCTACTTATGCACAGTTTGAAACAAACTACTAGAGGTACAAACGAATCCGTCCTGTCGTTAAGAATACAGCTTCCTTCCACGCAGACAAACAGGCAGTTTTTGAGCTGTACCTACTATCATCGTAATATCATAATTATGTATTTAATCTACAAATTTGGACTTAAAACAATATCTTTCTCACACTACCTACAATATGAGAAAATTGAACATTTAGATCGACCTGGGTACGTGATTTTATTTGCTAAGATCCAAACAAACTTCCCCACTAGTGCACCTCACATGCTCATGCTCACCCACCCCATAATAATTTTCAAATCATCATAACCTACCCTTGACACCTAAGTTCAATTGCCACTATCATGACACAAATGCTACCCATAAATCCAAGAAATACAAAATATGTATATTGTTAAAAATCCGATCTATGATTTCATATTTCTCCTTTCCACATTGTTATCCTCTTAAATATCAATTCCAATCGTCATCAGCGTTGCCGCAAACAAATTTTCTTAGGTGCCATTTACGGTAACCAAAGGTGCCAACTGGGTGCCACCATCCCTTCAACGGCAGAGAAATATTCAAAAACACAAGAAACATAATAATTTCGCATTAGTATCATTACGATTATTTGTGTATGAATTCGTACACACACACACGATATGTATGTTTCACTACTTGAAAAACAAAACATTCTTTTCAGTCATTTATGAAAGCATTGGTTCTACTCTAATCTGTCAACGCACGCACGCAGCAAAGCAGCATTGTGAATTAACTATACGAGTTAGGTGGCCAGCCGCTGACTGAAGCGCTGACATCTTACCTCGTTTTCGAGAATGCTATAGATTTCATACACAAGGGCTGCGTTCTATGTTGTTAAAAATGATTCAGTTCAGTGAATATGAAATAAGTGTTCGCAGATGAAAGAGAAAATGACTCGCACTCTCAATCAATTTTAAACATTTTAAGAAAAGCTTTTTTTTAAATATTATGTATTAAAATGTATCAAGCTCATAAGGTGCCAAATGAGAACTGAAGGTGCCAAGGTGCCAATCAGACTGTAGGGTGCCAAAATGGCACAATTGTGCCACTTCGGCAACGCTGATCGTCATCACTCAACAGCACCGCACTCATCATCATGCTAAAAGTACTCTCCCCACACACCACGACTATATGCGACAAGTATAAATCGATCCGATCTTTCATTTCATATTCCTTCTTTTCATATTGCTATTCTCATAAATGCTAAAAGTATACTTCGCCTAACCTACACACCACCGCACCACCACTAACTACCTACGAGTAAAGATATATCGTATATGCGAAAAGTACCCACTTACTTCCACTCCTTACTACTGGAGAATAAAAGACAACAAAAATACTAATATTGTTCTTTCTCTTTCATCTGCATGTTGTCAATGAGACAAATAAGAAAAGAAGAAGGCATCATTTAATTTCGTTTCAAATAATCCAATACAACTACCATGTTCGATGTGAGTAGTTGGTCTCAGAGGTGGTTGGTGGCGCTAGTGCATAAATGCGAAGTGATAGTACTATAGTGTCTATATACAATGGTACTACGTACAATTTTGTTATACACGGCCAAGAAAATGTCTCCACTGATTTAGCTCACGAAAGAATTGCCTGATACCATTGAGTTTATATACATAGAGGAATCAAGAATGTTTCAATTTTACCTCTCAAGATGTCGCCTGCATGTCCAATTGCGAAAAAAAACTCAAAGTGAACAAACCGCTCAAGTAGAAAAAGGGAATATAGAAAAGGGAGAAATTTAAATGTACTCAATCGTTTTGTCTTTTTATCCTCTTTATTTAATATGAAGAAGTGTGACAACTGACAAGAAGTAGCCTCACATCAAATACACAATATTAGGCAATTTTACATTTGTATTGAAAAAGAATCGTAAGTTCTTTAATATACCTACTTTGGTATTTGCAATGATATTTCCTTTGGGGTCGTTGTAATAATTTTATTTTGATTTGGTGTGGTGTGTTTAAGGAAATATACATTGAATAGATTAGATTAAAAAAATCGCGAGAGCCTTTATCGGCCCAGGCACTGCGGCCTCTCTAGAGGAGCCTATTGTGCCTTCCCTAGTGGGGTCCTAGAGCCATTTTTTGACTCCGGAGACAGTTAGGAAGATAACAATATTCTCTGGCGGTAGGTCAGTAAGTTTTGCTGTAGTGACGATTTCTTCGCCAATGACTTTCTTTCTGAGACGGAAGAGAGCCGGACATTCCATGAGAATGTGAAGAGAGGATTCTTCACTCTCAAAGCACAGTCTACATGTGGGGTCTGGTAAGACTCCAATTCGGTGAAGGTGTTTTTTCATAAGACCATGTCCAGTAATAATTCCTGTCAGGATTCTTAGGTTGTTTTTGTCCAGATTAGTAAAAATATAGGATTTTCTGGGGGAGAGTTTTGGGAAAGCTGTTTGGTGCAGTTCTTCCCAGGTGTACTAAGCCAATGTATTCCCTGAAGCATCACTTACTGACAACACAGAAAG
Source organism: Cheilosia soror (assembly GCA_949372485.1). NCBI lineage: Eukaryota > Metazoa > Arthropoda > Insecta > Diptera > Syrphidae > Cheilosia > Cheilosia soror. The sequence goes on from OX443561.1 coordinate 122,744,590, forward strand.
GCTCAGGTCTGACAAGTTGCGCCGATTTTAGCCAGTGAGTCAGCTGTTTCGTTTCCAGTAAAGCCCCTGTGGGCTGGAATCCAGTGTATCCAGTGACTAGGTTTTTCTTTGCAAGTTCGTGGATGACCAAAACCAGGTTCGATTTTATAACAGATGAGTCCAGAGCTTTAAGAACAGCCTGGTTGTCTGAGAAGATAAATATGGTTTTACCACGTGTATTAGAACTTAAATTTGTTCTAGCGCAGTAGTTAATGACATATCTTATATACATAAGACCATCCCATAATTAAAATTCATGTTGTCTTTAAAGTAAGCATTAAGAACAAATTTAAATAGGTAGATCTAGATACAAATTTATTAAATGCAAAGTACCTATGTATGTATCTACCATATTCAAATATTGGGGCATATTGGTTAACATTGATTAAACTGTTTCTAAGATGACCTTTAATTTTCTTTTCAGCCAAATCAGTCACTGTATCTATTTTAAGTTTTTTTGGGGATCTATAAATAATGTTCCTGATGTTTACTCTCTTTGGAGAACTGGTGCTTGGAACCAATGGCGTCTTTAGAGAACATTTTAAAAGAATTATTCTTCGACATATCGCAATAAACTTTTATCTCTGGACCTGGAGGGGGGCGATTCCCTTCAAGGGACAAGTGGTTGTCAACTATAAATGGAGATAGGGAATTTTTAAATTAATCAAATTCCCCAATTTTTATTCCTATTCCTATTCCTATTACAAAGAAAAAAATCTGCATGCACATACGTCTTAACGCTCCAAGGCCAATTTGCGTCCTGAAAACTGAATGAGTGAATGACCAAAGCAAACATCAAAATAGAAATACAGGAAAAAAATCCACTCCATGAAAGAAAAGATATCCACTTGCACATCCACATGTACATCCATATGCAAAACCAGTTCCAGATCCAACCCCAACGCATACCTATTCATCCCCCATCATCACCGCGTACTAAAAAAAATGAATCGGTTGGCGAGATCGCGAGGATTTGAGTCTGGTTATAAAACATAAACATAAAACAAAACGAAAAAAAAAAAAATTGTACCTACTCAATCGTCAGATGACTGTATCTGTCCCACAGTGCACAGTCCTTCTTTGTTCTTCTTCTTCTGTGTTGAGTTGTATTTTTGCTTTCATAATTCTTCACTCAAGATTAAGTCCGTAAAAAAAAGAAAAAGCTTAAACGATTGCAACACTCCACGCGAGGTATATTTGAAACTTACTTTTAAAAATGATGATTCCTCTATGTATAAATACTCAATGCTGATACATTACATCGGCGATAATTTTTGACATTTTCGAATCAAAACAATTTTTTAATTGAATATTTCATGGAATACTTGAAAATCGATGAAAGTGAGTATGAAAAAAGTGAATAAATAATAAAAATCAAAATTCATGTGGCAATAAAATATGGGTGTGTGTCCTCTCTATATCCTGTACAACGAATTTAGCGAGCATTTATCTGTGCCGTGGAGAGAAAAGCGCTCGCTAAAATTAAGCGCGAGCAGGAGACTAGGCTTTAAACTAAACTCTGAAACAGAATTAGTTGTTGTACTGAAGTTTAAACTAATCGTATAGTTTAAACTTCCAGTGTGAAGCTGGGGGTTATTCTAGAAAAAAAAAAATATTTAATTATCTATCAGGACAATACATATCAATGTTTGAAATTTTACAAACTTTGGCTCTCGTTACTATCGAAGAATGACGTTTGCAAAGTTTTTCTTTTTCTCCAATTTTGACCAATCTTCACAAGAACCCTACAGGACCAATACCTAAGACTAAGATTGTCTGAAAATTTGAGCTCAATCTCAATCTCAATCTTAATTGGTTCGGTGGTTTTCGACATACATATAAGATTTAAATGTTTTTTTTGTATAGGTGGGGCCACGCCACTTTTCAGCTTCTAATATTTATTTCTGTAACTTTCTTACTTGGACTATTACGAATATTAAACAAAATTTCCAAAATAGTTAAATTAACATTATAGTGCATCAAATATACACTGAATTCTATAGTCAAAACACAAATGCATAGCTACCCAAAATCAAATGACGGACACTGCGAGTCATTAAGAATTTTCCGTTAGTCATTTGTCCTAGGCGTCATTGAAGAGCGATCACACGGCCATTTTTTCCGCCATTTAAATGGCACTTAATTCATGTCATTTGGTGCGCCATTTTCCTAGTCATTTAAATGACGCTGCCAAAAATGGCGATCACACAGAGCGACATTTAAATGACTGCTTTGTGACGGGATTTTTACGTCAGAGCGCCATTTAAATGACTCGAAAAAATGGCCGTGTAATCGTAGCTTAACCCCTGCTACTTTTAGCCCCGCTCTCTCCAACGTGTTTTGTTCCCCTTTCGGCTTCCGTATACTGTCCGAAAGCCGTCAGATACCTTCAAATTAAGTTTAAATTTATCAGAGAAATGCACCGTCCACCTTTTTGTCACAATTGACTTTAAATGTTCCTTTACAAATTTGAGTCGGTTCTTGTAAGCAGTAAGCAGTTTTTCACTGCTCGATACTACGACAAGACCCCATCAATCTCTATTCGCCGGATCGTCCAACTTAAGATCTCTACAGCTTTAACACATTTTAAGTATGTCTGAAAGATATGGAGTGCTCCCTTTTAATGTAGATATAATGTTTCTTATTTGGACATACTTTGTCTGCCTACTTTTCTCACGGGCATTTGTTGTCCGCATGTCGCCTATAATGATGATGACGACTAATTTATTCTGGTGTCCGTAGAGGTCCTAGCCAGACAAGCAAACTCTGTATCCATTATTTACAAATACATAATCACCCCTATCGCGAATAATATTTCCCCCGGAATGTATCCCATTCAGCAATTTGATTTACATTGCTGACAAGGGAAAAAATTCCATCGGAATTTATTCGCGATACCCCTAAATCCTTTAATAATGCCCTTAAACACAGCTTAAATCCTGGCCTTCTGTCTGCTATGCGATGCCACTTACAACGAGAATATGTTTTTGCATTTTACTCAGTGACGGGAGGTATAATGAATCCTAATCAGTGCGCATAATAAAATTGCATTCCTAACCTAATTGCTATATGGCATCACTCTTTTAGTTTAAACGCGATGAAAGTCCGATACCCTCCGACTCTATACACACAATTCTACGAGAAGAATGTAAAGCGCGCTAAAAATGCCGTCCCATTAACATCTGACAGAATCCCATTGCCACTCCCCCTATATGCGCTGAATTCCATGATCACAGCACGCCAAATGCCATTTTCATGATTCATCTTCGACAGAATCAAAGCCAAGCGCAACATGCGAATTGCAATGTTGCGGCAACAAGCAATTTCGGTGGAAAAATTAAATTGACATGTGTCTATCGGCGACGAAGTGGCGGCGCGCGGCGACAGGGAGCAGGAGCCACTGCAAATGGGGTTATTTATGCGAATTCGATCTACAAGCCCACAAGTGCGGAACACCTCCAAATGTTAGAGAACACACACAGTGTATACAGTCATAGAGGCGGAGAAGGTGGCATGCACATGTGGCAAGTTCCAGAACAGAACACATTCCATGTCGCGAAACGTTGCACTCCTAAGTAAAACACTTGAAATTGGCATTGCCACCACATTAGTGCGCTCTCGGTATTGTATGCTTTCTCGCCAGTCTACAAGTCGAATGCAAAAACAGAAATTCCATATTCAGGGAACAGCCAGCGTTGGGATGAGCTCATCGAAGCGTCCCGGTGCTTATAGTTGCACAAATTGACCGACTAATTTGCGAGTTTAATTTGTTGCCCCGCAGATGGATTGTACTTTGTACACAGATGTACAAATGGAATTCCCAAACGGGGTTGCGGGTGCGGGGTAGATATCTGATGCATAGTGTGATTCTGCGGAAGCACTGCAGCATGGTTCAAGTTGCAATCGCATTGTACACACTTATAGGGAATTTTTCAACAAGTGGTCTGGAAATTATTTAAATTAGGAAACGGAGACACGCTGTAGGACGTGCTTTGGTGATATAGGATCGCATCTGTTTTTAAATGGAATTTCTATGCGATTGTAATTTTATTGAAAAGATTTAGTTTTGTTTTAAATTTACTTAGAAATTCATTTCGAAAATGTATGTCCTTCAGGAAACTTATGTCCATACTCGAACACTATTTTCGAAACTAGTTTGACCAACATACATAATACTGAGTCAGTCTCGTTTTGATGATTGATTTCCATGCATATTTCTCGTCTCATGGACTGTGAATGGAAATCAGTGTTGACAGCTCTTACATATGAAAATTCCCACATTGACAGTTAAATTTTCCCTTCTTTAAATGCACTATTAAAAAAAATATCAGCTGTTATCGGAACTACTATTATTCTTTAAAGCAATCATATCTACATAAGTAAAATAAAGTTTTACAGCAGGGGATACAGCACGAGTTCGGAGTTTTGGCTCTTCCACAGCCGTTATCCTTACCTACCATCTTTGGCAGTTTCTCAGTTATCCACGCTCTTAACTATTTCGCCATTGACGGCTGGTCGTTTTCGTTTCTTTTTGAATTTTATGTTATTTTGGCAATGAAAGGTCTTATGCATTAACAATTTGACAAATTTAAAAAGTTTACGGCGCATATTGAAAAGTTTCTTCCAAAGCGGATGCTCTGCTCAAAGGAATACTCATAGGCATATACCTAAGCTTGTCTGTAAATTTGGACTCAATTGATTGGGCGGTTTTCGAGATATAAGATTTTGAATGTTTTTTTTTTAGTATGGGTGGTGCCACACCCCTTTGTCCAATTTTTACCAAATCATCATTACAAGCATCTCGATCCAATATCAAAGATTCTCTGAAAATTTTATCTCAATCGGTGCAAAACTTTTCGAGTTTTTGATGCATACACAAACCAAGTTAATATTTTTATATATAAAGGGTGGGCCAAATAGAACTTTCTTTTTAAAAATGTAATAAAATGAACAAAATTAAATTTTTTCCATGTATTATGGCTTTGATAGTAAGAGCACACATTCCCATTAATTATGGAACACAACGTCGTTCAAGTAGCTGCCTCGGCGCATTAGCATTAGTAGCGCATTCTGTCACTTCAATTTTCCAAGACCTTGTTAATGGTTTCGGGCTGTAGCTCACGGATTGCTTGAAAGATATTGGCCTTAAGTGCTGGAATCCTTTCCGAATTGTTGTCACAACATCGGTACTTCACGGTTCCCAAAAAAAAAAGGCCAAAGGGTTCAAATCGCAGCTCCAAGGCGGACAATTCACATCGCCAAGACAGCTGATAATATGATTTGGGAATTCGGTACGCAAAAGATCGATTGTGGTATGATTGACTGTGTGGCATGACTCGCCATCCTGCATGAACCAGAGGTTGTCCAAATCCATGTCTTAAATTTTCGTAAAAAAAGTCGGTTAACAACATGGCTCTGTAACGCCCACAGTTGACCAAAACGTTGTTCGCACCCTCATTTTCGAAGAAAAAATGGTCCAAGGATTACACCGGCTCTGCAAAATAAGGCAAAAAGAAAAAAAATGAAATGAGGCCCCAAAAAATTATACAGGAAACAACAACAACGATTTTTAATAAAATTTGGGGTCTTATTTCCTTTTTTGGGGCCTTATTTCTTAATGATAATTGGAATTTCATAGAAGACCCTAAAAGAAGAAATGAATACCCCAAACGAAAAACGAAAACGGAACCCAACTGCTTGGGTTTACGTCAGATTTGGGGCCTTTTTCAATTTTTTTTTTGGGCTTTATTTCAAGTAGTGGGGCCTTATTTCATATTTGGAATTGGGGTATTATTTCGGTGCCGTGAACGAAGGCCATATGAACTAACGCCATAATGGCGTTAATTCACTTTCAAATGCGAATTAAGGCCATAATCCACGTATGGCTTTAATTCATTTTCAAATGAGAACTAAAGTCATATGGTGTTAGTTCATTTTTAAAAGTGGCCTTAGTTCTCATTTGAATGTGAATTAAAGTCACTCGCAGCATTCTGCATATTTAAATTATATATAATGGTCCTAAGATAAACAAATGGGATATTACGAATTTTTCTTTTTAATAAGTTTTAAAGCAATAGTCGGAAATTTCCATTAACTTTTATTTGTTACATCACGCCTAAAACATGTACCCTGTAGAAAAAAAACTCCATGTTTTTAAACAACAAAATTATATTTCGAAATTATTTATATATTCACATTTTTATAATCATAGGTAAACTAGATCGCGCGAATTTTTAACTTTTGTTTTCTCAAATTTTTTGAAGCTTAAATTAGAAGTTATTTTAAATCAAGCCGATTTTAAGCTTTAAAAAATTTGAAAAAATAAAAGTTAAAAATTCGCGCGAATTTTTAACTTTTATTTTTTCAAATTTTTTAAAGCTTAAATTAGAAGTTATTTTAAATCAAGCCGATTTTAAGCTTTAAAAAATTTGAGAGCTTAAAATCGGCTTGATTTGAAATAACTTCTAATTTAAGCTTTAAAACCTCACAAAACGAGTAAATGAATGCGTGCAGTGCATTTTTTGTTTCAGATATAGAAATTCTACAGAATTCTTCGCGCGAATTTTTAACTTTTATTTTTCTTAAATTTTTTAGAATTAGAAGTTATTTTATTTATTTAAACTAAAAGCTATTTCAAATCAAGCCGATTTTAAGCTTTAAAAAATTTGAGAGCTTAAAATCGGCTTGATTTGAAATAACTTCTTATTTAAGCTTTAAAACCTCACAAAACGAGTAAATGAATGCGTGCAGTGCATTTTTTGTTTCAGATATAGAAATTCTACAGGGACAAATGTAATGTTGAAGAATAAATTGGATTGCGATCGACGTTTGCCCAGCCCTGCATTACACTTAACAGTAGTCATAACCTCTTTAGCGCGTGATAATTATAAAAAAAAAATCGTTGTGTGACATGGGGATGGGGCCCACTGCACACAAGATGATTTCTGCAGGCAAAAAACTGGTGGCCATCGGACTGATACCGTTTTGTCAAAACTGTCACGGCACTGACTGTGCTCCAGAGCTCAAAAACATATTATGGCATTAGTACACATTCGAATGTGAATTAACACCATATGGCGTTAGTTCATATTTATGTGATGGCTTTAGTTCTCATTTGAAAGTGAATTAAAGCCATAAGTGGATTATGGCGTTAATTCGCATTTGAAAGTGAATTAACATCATTATGGCGTTAGTTCATATGGCCTTCGTTCACGGCACCATTATTTCATTATGAAATATGAAATTTGGGGCATTATTTCATTTTCTCTTTTGGGGTCTTATTTCCTGCAGGTGCAGCCGATGCCACCACTCCACAATTTGTCTGTGCGCGCACCGTACGACGACGGGGACCATGAGTGTTGTCCATTAGGATACCAGTCTCACGAACTTTTTGCACAAACTTGCGTACAGCAGGCGCGGTGAGTACTTTTATTTCGACCAAAACTCTTTTCAAAAAACGCACTGTTTGGGCTACAACACACTCATACCTTGGAAATACTTACTTACTTAAGGTGGCGGTACAGTCCGGGGTGGACCTGGGCCTCAACCAACAAGCGTCTCCAGCCAGCACGAACTTTGGCCAGCTGTCTCCAGTTTCGCACGCTAAGTTGGTTTAAGGTCCCCTTTCACTTGCGTGCGCCACCTGAGTCGCGGTCTTCCTCTACTGCGCCGTCCCTCGGGTGTGGATTCGAAGATCTTCCGGGCCGGAGCATTAACGCCCATTCGCTCTACATGACCCAGCCACCGCAGTCGTTGGACCTTCACTCTTCTGGCTAGGTCAATTCACCGTCTATGCAGACGGAACCGAAAATTACTTGAAGAATTTTCCTCTCGAAGCAGCCAAGAGTAAGCTTATCCGCTTTTGATAGAGTCCATGCCTCTGCACCATAAAGTAGGACTGGGATGATTAAGGTCTTATAAAGCGTCACTTTAGTTGTTCGAGAGAGGGCTTTGCTACTCAATTGCTTTCTTAGCCCAAAGAAACAGCGATTGGCAAGAGTTATTCTTCGCTTAATCTCAGCGCTGGTGTCATTGTCTGAGTTCATAGCGGAGCCTAGGTAGACAAAGTCCTTTACCACCTCAAAGTTCTATCTGTCTATAGTGGCATTCTGTCAAAGACGTCGATGTTGGGTGTCCTTTCTTGATGACAGCATAATATACTTTGTCTTGCCCTCATTGACCGTCAAACCCATCTTCGCCGTCCCAATGCTTAAGAAAGCGCCAGTGACATCACGCTGCGTTCTGCCGATTATGCCGATGTCGTCGGCGTAGGCGAGTAGGTGGACGGACTTTTGAAAGATAGTGCCTCTGGTGTTAGCGCTTGAGTTTGGCACTACTCTTTCAAGAACGATGTTGAAGAAGTCACATGACAGCGCATCGCCTTGTCTAAATCCTTTTTTGACATCGAGGGTCTCGGTGAGTTCTTTACCGACCTTGATGGAGGACGGGTTTGGCAGGGATGCCAAAACTAGACATTGCTCTGTATAGCTCGTTTCTATAAATGCTGTCATAGGCGGCATTAAAATCGATGAAAAGATGATGGGTATCGATTTGGACTTCCTGGGTTTTTTCCAAGATCTGCCGCAGTGTAAATATTTGGTCGATAGTAACCTTTCCTGGCCTGAAGCCACACTTATGGGGACCAATCAGGTTGTTGACGAAAGGCTTCAGGCGTTCACACAGCACGGCAGATAAGATCTTGTAGGCGATGTTAGGAAGACCTCTGTAGTTGGCGCAGTTCAGAGGGCCTCCTTTCTTGGAAATACGTTTTCAATTATTCCCGACGTTGTTCAAGCGTAAAGCGACACATTTCGTTCCGCGGAGGTATGATACTGACTTTTTGTCTAGATTTCGAGCAGTATCAAAATAACGTATGATTTAAAAAGGGCCCACCCTGTATAAAGATATACTAACATTTATTCGAGGGTTCGTTCTCGTTAAAAAAGTACCTAGTATGCTTTTCTACGTGCTCGATAGGATGGAAACAAATCCAAATGTTCCATCTTTTCCCATCCAATAACTCGGGGTCCAAGCAAAATTTTCAAAATCGGGGAAATTTTTGAAATTTCGAGTTTGAAGTCGATCGGATGAAGACGAAGAGAGTCTCCATACAAATTTCGACAATATAATTAAAGAGGTCAACCGTTGAGAACCAGGTAAAGTGGTCACTCACAAAACATGGCAGAGATTTTGCGACTACGAAATGCAACTTTGCCGCTGCGTGGCCAGAGTTTCATTTGTTCATATGCAAGCTGCAAGCAAGCGTATAACAAGCTGCAAATGACGAAAGCGTGCGTATGAAGCCCGTGGACAGTAGGCCTACGTTTTTCCCAGAAGGCAAACATTTCCCTTTTAATTGTTTTAAAGATAAACAATTTCCCAACTGAAAGGAAAATTCCTCCGATCTAGTACTACTGAAAGGAGTGTATAAGGCTGCTCTCAGATTGAGGCAACAAGCAATAAGCAACTAGCAACTGCCAATAAGCAATCAGCAACATTTTTCGTTGGAGCGATATTTAGTTGCTTTGATGTGAGACCTGTAATTTAATTCAAAGTAAAATCATTGTGAGCGATAATATTGCGTGTTTCCTATTGCCAGTTGCTTATTTTATGTTGCCTCAATGTGAGAGCCGATTAAGGAATAATCGAAATAGAGGTTCTCACATTTTGGCGATTTTGTTCACCTCATTCCGTTCCCTTAAGTTTATTTGTACTTGTTCGTAAATCGTATGGCGAGGCCGTGTGTCAATTGCGCTAAATAATTATCCTCTGCTGAATTTCTGACATATCTATGTACCTTATATTTGAATATTTTTCCCAAAAACCATTTTTAAAACAGCGATTTCTATAGCCAATTGGATAATTTATTCCCTAAATCCCCGAGCAGTATATTTGTTTTAAGAGTTTACTCACCACGATAGTGTCAGAAAATTGCCCAGAGATAATAATTTAGCGGAATTGACGACAGGTGTGGCTTAAGTTGACCCATTTTTGGGATGTGATACTGAAATGACGGCTCAAATATATTTTACAGTTACACAAATTATGTATAATTCGAACATCCATTAATCCCAAAACATATTCTATACTCCTTCCATTTTTCAATATAAATTGCTTTACTTTTTGTTTTCTTCCATTTCACTTGATATCAGCGAAACATCTTCTTTATGTCAACCCAAAGTCATCAATTTTAAAGCCCCCCCACCGGCGGCCATTAAATTCCAACCACTGGCACTTAAGGTCGATTCCTCCCTCGCAGACACGAGGCGAACTCATCTATCGCTATTGAAATTTGTTGAAATTATGAAATTATATTGTGGTTACACAAAACCACATATTCCTTTACGGGAATATGTCATGTGTCTAACTGGTAAGGTCTCCACGCCTGTACGCACACATTCCTAAAATCAATTTAATACTCTGGTGGAATATCATCCGCAAGGGAGGCTTAACAAAATTGGAGCACATGTACGAGGAGTAGGTAGGTAGGTAGGTACCTACCCCAAATTATGTGCGGCATATAGAAGAAAACAAAATGGAAGAGTGTCCTTTAGCAGAACAAATAGGTACACACAATGATTAATCCAAATCCAAATGTCAGGTAGAAGACGTCTTTGCATAGCATGTTTTCGTCCTAAAAAAACAAAAAAAAAATCGGTTGTTGTGTGGGCGAGATGTTATTTCCCAAAGACCATTCTGAAGACAGTTACGGTCTTATTCTCCCTTGTGTTGACACCGACCGGTTGGCAGAAAACTCACACCCTGTAAGGAGCTTTCCATTCTCTGCCAACTGCCACCTATATTTTGGCCATGAATGTCACAAGTGGGAAAAAAGAAAATCCAAACCAGACTAAGCTTTAAGTTGAAATAGTCGCAAGGAAAAATGTCCTTGTTTGTATGCGAGTTGGTACGGTATGTATAGCAGAGGTGGAGACCTCGTAACCTCGTCGCTGCATTGATAAACAACCTGAGGATTGTAATTTGCAAAATGTCCCTTTTGAGGCTCTTATTATACGTGATATGTATGTGTATTGTGTATGCATGTAGATAGATATACTCATCCAAACAGACAGAACTACGAATGTATTTACTAGGAGTAGATTTGCAGGCGCATATTCAGTTTTTTCTCCTCCAAAATGCCAGATAGCACCGAGTGGATATTACATGACACCTCATACATGACCAAAATTATTTTTAAATCTGCTATAGTTTTATCTGGTAAAATAGTAGATACTAATGTTTCATTCGAACATGTTGTCAAACGAGGTTTCTGTACGCAAAAGATAGCAAAACACTTTTCCTCCATCGAAATACCTATCCTATCCGCTCTACATGTCCTAAATCTTAGACTACTGATTCGTACTTTTCTGGCAGCTATAGGTCGATGTCGCTGTACAGCTCGTATACAATAGAATTCGCTGTTCAATCTCCTCCAAATTCTGTCAACTCAAACGGGACTGGAAATCGGACGTGTTAAAAATAGTGCCTATGGTTTTGACTTGTTCGTTTCGCACAACTGTCTCAAGTATGACGTTGAAGAAGTTACATGACAGCGCATTACTTAGTCTAAATCTTTTTCTGACATTAACGGACTCGGCGAGACTGTTTTCGACCTTAATGGAGTATCGAATGTTCTCCAGAGATGCCAAAACTAGACATGGCTCCACATTAACTCAACATTAATGCTGTCGTATGCGGCGTTAAAATCAATAAACATGCTTCGAATCGACGCATCCATGAACGAGCTATACGCTCACGGAATCAACCGATTTTACACGCGAAACAAAATCAAATTCCGTCACATATTACTCGTTTAAGCACAGTATCCTGCTCGCGCAAAATTTTAGCGACGCCCATTTCTCTCCACAGCACAGATAAATGCTCGCTAAATTCGTTGTACAGGATATAGATAGGACACACACCCAAATTTTATTGCCACATGTATTTTGATTTTTGTTATTTATTCACTTTTTTCCTACTCACTTACACCGATTTTCAAGTATTCCATAAAATAGTCCATTGAAAATTAGTTTTCTTTTGGAATTGTCAAAATTTATCGCCGATTTAATGCACCAGACAATTCTTTCGCGAGCTAAATCAGTGGAGACATTTTCTTGGCCGAGTATAACAAAATTGTACGTAGTACGTATAACACACAATATTGTTATACCGGAGACCGGACTGACATTAAGTGTGTCCCATATATATGCCTCGATATAAAATTGCAGCACGAAAAACCCCGTCAAGCTAGAAAATATTTATTCAGAATCGACGTCTAAATTTGACCTGTTGTTGTTCAAAGACATATTTTGCTGAAACAGTTTCCTTCGACAATTTAAGCCAAGAAAACTCAGTTTCCCAAATTGGCTTGTATTTCTGTTTGTATTATCTACTATTTTGAATTTGGCTTCCTCATTTAAGCTTTTACAAAAATGCAGTAAATTTAATTTGGTGGCAGTAGATTTAAATTTTGAAAAAAAAAAAATGCAGTAGATCTACTGCAATTGCAGCAAAGTGGCAACGCTGATACTGGGCTTAAGGGATGAGAAAATTCGGCCCAGGTTCTGGGTATCGCTCTGCACTTTCTGGGTTTTCCCCAGGATCTTGTATGCGATGTTAAAGGTACTGATGCTGATGAAGGGCGAACCCAGAAAGTGCAGAGCGATACCCAGAATCGCGGGCGAAGTTTAGAAGGTGTCCTTGCTTGTGAACCAGAGAAAATATGCTGAAGGTTGCATTGATTAGGACCAAATCATAGAGATGAATTATTGGCGTATCTCTCAACCAAGAAGTTTACCGTTGACTACTTTTAGATCCTAGAAATATGTACAAAAGAAATTATCACCGGTTTTGAAAGCCCCTCGTTGTACTGAGTTCGCTTTTTTGACATTTGTAATCAGTATAACCCATGAGCCTTTATTTTTTAAGTAAGAACTCAAGTATCAACAAATATACAAAGAAATGGTGGGGTATTTCGCACCATTTCTCAAATTACCCCCCCTAACCCCTTTTTCAGGAGTAGTATATTAAAACCATGCACCTTTGTATGTATAAGGTGACTTTTTTTTGAGGTGAAATACTTGAATGCATATGTAGATACTCTAGTACCCAATCAGCGGTATTGACGGTAAATGATCTATTAGACTATTTTAAAACACTTTTTTGGGAGAAGCAAGGATACTTAGATTATTATCGCCATTACTTTTCGTGCTGTACCTCAATGATTTACATGGAGGAGGAGGTCTCAATGTCGAGGTTCTAACCATAAGATTACTAGCTAAGCTATACGCTACGCCGACGACATGGTGATCTTAGCAAATGATATTGCAGTCATGGAACAGACGATAGTACGACTTGAAGTGAACCTTTCAAAATCAGAAATTATGGTTTTCCGAAATGGCGGTAGGCTATCAAATCAAGAAAAGTGGATCTTTAAAGGAGAAGAAATTCGAATAGCTTCGCAGTATATCAATCTTGGTGTAATTCTCACATTAACTTTACAAAGTATGTAGAAAAAAAGGAATAACGCTGCAAAGAGCAGCATCAACGCAATATGGCATTGCTTTTGTAAGCAAAAAAATTATATCCCTGAGTGGAAAGTGGAAACTGCTTCTGGCAGTCTTCACAGCTATCCAAGCTTATACCACTCAAGTCTGGAGTCTTGGAATGTTTGAATAGAAAATGGACAAACTACATTGGTACTTTTTGAAAAGGATTTTGAAACTACAAACAAGTCAAGTACTCCGAGCTACGCCTTGTGGATAGAAAATGAAGCCGAAGAATGACATTTCTATACACTAGACTTACATGTAAGGTATGTCGTATGTCACATCAACCAAAATTCATCCACCTTTTTTGTGTGAAATAAATAAATAATATTGGAAATCGGTTTGGTTTACACTGGGGTCAGAACATACCGCTGGAAAGGGACTGAAATATTAAAATCCTGTAGCTTTTGCATTGCCAAGAAACAGAACAAAGAGCGATGGAAAATGGCACAAGAATTTGTACGTTTCTGGATAACTCTAAAGGACATCAACATCTCGTCAATGATTTTGACAACAACAACAAATTGACAAAAATTCTTGTGCCATTTTCCCTCGCTCTTTGTTCTGTTTCTTGGCGATGCAATTTAATCCTTCTTAAAGCGAGCAGATTTGAAGGCAACGTTTCAACCGTATGCTCTATTTGTAATATGAGAAAAGAATAAAATATCCATCACTAAAGTCAGCCCGACAATGCCACTTATCGGACTTGAGCCCTTCTTTGGTGTCAATAAAAAAATATTTCAGGAAACCCATCAAGAGTTTGGCTTAAATTGAATCCAATGAAGTCTGGCTTAAAACACCGAAGCAGAACTGCACCAAACAATTCTTTACACAATTCTCCTCCAGAAAATCCTATTTTCTCTTTAATTCTCTTTAATGGACAAAAATAACCCGACAATCCTGAAGGGTATAATTAGTGGCCATGGTCTAATGAAAAAACATTTTCACCGAATTGGCGTTTTCGCAGTCTCATAAAATGTCCGGAATGAAGAACATCCTTGGCGAGGAAATCGTTACTTCAGCAAATCTTACCCTAGAGAGGATCCTTATCTTCCTGACTGTCTCCGGAGTAAAAAGATGGCTTTAGGACCTCACCAAGAAAGGCTTCTTTAAAGCACAGTACACATATTAAAGGCGATATATTGCGCATTTGCAATATGGCGGCATATGTGACCCTGACAATAAACGTATAGAAATATTATGCGCGCGCATGAATTTTCATGGCTGACAATGTGACCCCATTCGGATCTCTATGGAAAAGCATGCCTTTTTTGATGCGCAGAACGAAGCGAAAATGAGTGCTCGGAAGATATTACCTGTAATATGCGTACTGTGCCTTTAAAGAGGCCGCAACTCCAGAGCCCAATGAAGGCTTTCTCGACTTATAATCTCATCTAAGGATTCCCGCATCAACACATCCAAACGCCAGCGACGAGGAGCTCTATCATCAACAGGGCATTCCACAAGGAGATGAGAAGTGCAGTCTGATGATTTTTTTTATTTTTCTATAATCCGAAGAATCACTTTTTTAAAAGTCTAACCTTAAAAGGTGCAAGATGAACCTCATTATCTTTAAGACGCCTTTTTCATAGTTGAAAAACAAATTGGTCGAAAGGATTTGGTTGCGAAGAGAAGTAAAAATGATTGCACAGGGGTTTCGCCATTTTTCAAAATGACCCCCCGCCCCTCTACCCCCACTTTAAGGGGTAAAATGCTAAAAGTCTGTGCTTTTTTAGAGCCTATAACTTTATAATCACTTGCATCTGGATATAGTAAAGTAATTTGACACGTATTTTAGAAGATTTTTATGTCAAACCAAAAGTAAATATGCCACCCGAAACTAATGGCACTTCTTTCGGAAATTCATGAACTTGAAATGATCTGCGCGGTCACTGACCGCATACCAAAAACCTTATGTTTCGACAAACGGTTCTCCACGGAGATCCCAAGTAGAGAAGCATGGGCAAGCAACTGCCCACCAAACTGCCATAGTGGCTTAAAGTGGTATACGGATGGTTCCAAAATGGAATCTGGGGTGGGAGCTGGTTTTCATGGACCAAACCGAAATGTCTCAATACCTATGGGGAAAACCCCTAAAGGCGCTAACATCCACATATTAACGGATAGTCAATCGGCTATAAAAGCCCTTAGCTCATATATTATTGACTCCAAATCAGTGCTACACTGCTTCAACACCCTCCAGACACTCAGTACCAGAAACAAAATCAGGTTATGTTGGGTTCCTGGCCATGAGGGTATTGTAGGAAATGAAAATGCTGATGAACTAGCCAGAAAGGGCTCGGTATCTCCTTTTATAGGACCAGAACCGTTTTGTTCAATCTCTAAATCAGCTATAAACGCGGCCATAAAAAGCTGGGAACGCAATAAATGCATTTCACACTGGGAGGACATCCCTGGACTTAGACAAGCCAAAAAAACGATACAACCTTTCAAAAAATATGTCAAACAAATCTAAATCTACGCAGGCATGATATTAAAAATTTAGTAGGCTACCTTACAGGCCACCATGGTTTACGATATCACTTAAAGAATATGCAATTAGTCGCCTCACCGGAGTGTCGACTTTGTCTTGAGCAAGACGAAACAGCTGAGCATATTATGTGTGAATGCCCGGCCCTCTGTGGTATCAGAAGGAAGTAATTTTTCAAGGAAATTATTAGTACCAATGTACTAAAGACGACCTCTGCTGAATGTATCATCAGCTACATTAAGAAAGTAGAAACGCTACTCTCCTAACCAATTTCTAACGCTTCAAGCACAAAAGACCTTACAAGTCGAAGTGCTCCCTCTATATCGCCCATGGCGAGTCAGAATGTTAAAAAAAAAAAAAAAATAAAAAAAGTAAATATATTATAGGAAAAGGAAATCAGATGACACAAAAAACGTGAGCGAAGCCACGGGTGATAAACCGAAACAAAATTTATAATTTTCTAGGAAAAAAATAAAAACATTTCAGCGACGCAATTCGCGTTCCAACCGGCATCACTCGCCTATTTCTATAATCATTCAACGGATTAAATATTCCACGCAATCCATTATGATGTTTGCTTCATAATAAATTTATTTATCGCCACGGAAAATCTATGTGCAAAGTATTAATTATGTTACCGTATTTCAGATGAACCTCTATAGCCAGTCGTATTCGGCTCGATAACCCTATAACCCAATTTGAGATTGTGAAGCATAATAAATCAAAACTTACATGTACACCCTGATATGTCCAACTTATCGCTTCTGTGGGTAATTTTTTTTTTAAATTAATCCGTTAACGTTTGTCAACAGCCTAAATAGCGCGGACTTTGAAATGAACTCACCCACAAATTAAAATTTAAATGTTTACATATAGTAAAATAAATGCAAACAAATTTTTAAATTGCTGGGACACAGCTGGTCTATTTATGAATCTAGATTCTTACAACCATTTTGTTTGTGTGAGTTTTTTTGGGACGAAAGGAACATGGAAGGGATCTAAAATTTAAGGCCCTTTGTAGGTCCATCGTGATACCTCATGAGCGGGAGAATGTGGCCAGAAACTATGGGCCGGACGGACATTACCAGTGGAAGACTTGTAAATACATAGAGCGATAGAGAGATCTGTGAATTCTGCTTGATTGAAAGGCCCTAAAAAAAACAGAATCAGTCAACGAAATCGGGTAAGCCAAGGTGATGATCAACCTTTAGGAACTCAACAGTAATGTCTGTTCGCCAGATTTTGTTATAAATTGTGGGAATCATAAAAGGATTAAATATTATTTTCTTAAGCTTGATTTCGAAGCGTCAAGGTATTTGCCTCATGAGCTGTGCTTTCCCAGAAGGAAGAGAGATGGCGCTACACTCCGAGGTGCCAGCTAGTACGTCCTACTTGTATATGAGGATGGGGCAATAAGTCCCTTAAAATTAACACAAATTGTGTCGTCACCTTAAATTTATCATTTTTTTTTGTGTAAAGAATCATCTTTCAGAAGAACGCATCAAATTTTCAGACAGATCTGTCAAATAGTTTTGTTATGGCAGCCATTTTTATATAGACGCCTACGAGCATTTTCGTTAAAATATATTTTTTGCGTGAAAAAACTATCACGCAAATCAAACAAAAGCTTGACAAACATTATGGGAACTTTTCACCATCGATCAGGGGCGTAGCGAGGGTTCGAGCCTTGGGGGGGTGACATTCATTCAAATGCCGACTTATTTCAGGAACTTGCCGACTGTATAGAAATCATGAAAATCGGCCCAGCGGCTATCGAGTTATATCTAACGTCATCGAATTTCACCCCATAGAAGATGTTTTTTGTATGGGAGGTCCCACGCCCTTTGCCCAATTTTGACCAGAAAATATCCCGGGCCAATATCTTGTAAATTTGAGCTCAATCGATTCGGTGGTCATCGGGATATAAAATTTTGATCGTTTTTGTTTGTGTGGGATGAGCCATACAGGAATACACCTGGGCCAATACCTAAAGCACCATTCGCATGAGAGCGACCAACTATCTACAAACAAATGAATATTTGCAAGTTTTAACAGTCCAGTCAGATGAACACTTTTCTAGGTCGCGGCAGTTCGCGAATTTCAGCCAACAAACAAGTTTATAAAAAATAAAAAAAAAATAAATAGGTGGCGCAACAGGCGGGTGACACCCAAGGCATAGCTTCTCACAACCATTCGTTTTGTGTGAGTTTCTATTTTTGGGACGAAATGGAAGGGACCTACAATTTTATGCCGAGTCCGAACGGCTGAATTGAGAAGCTTTTTCATGACAGTCATACTCTCGGATGTTTGTGAGACGTTCGCGAGAGGTGGCGCAGTAGAAAAAACTTTAAGATGTAATTTATAAACAGTTTAAAAACGGAATTTCGTTTTCCAAACTTTTTGCCGCGAACGAAAACACACTTGCCGCGAATTGTCAATTCCTTCAAATTTAACCTCAAATTAGAGATGTTCTTTTAAAAATCGAATCGAATCTTGCTAAATTTTAAGGATTTCAGTCGGCAAATTCACCGATGCCGACCGTCGAATCTAAAAAAATCGAATCGAATCGCTAAATTTTAAGGATTTCAGACGGCATATTCACCGATGCCGACCGTCCTTTTTAAAATCGAATTGAAACTAGCTAAATTTTAAGGAGTTCATGTGGAACCTTTGAAAATGCCGACTTGTAGGTTTACATTTTTTACAAGTTTAAAGCCTGTACCTATAATGAAAATCCAAACCTAAGACCTAATTTTTGAAAATTGTGATTATTTGCCGACTCTTGAAAAGAATCGCTCGCTATGCCCCTGCCATCGATTGGAACCATTCAGCACTGATTCTGGTCACCCAATTAAGGTCAGCACACCAGAAATGGTCAACAAAATTCATGGCTTGATAATGGACGATCGGCGAGTGAGCGAGAGCCTGAAGAGGAAATTTTACATAAATACTTAGACCTGAAAAAACTATCCACAAGATGGGTGCCGCGTCGACAACAAACGCATTCGTTTGAAAACTTTAAAGGTGTGTTTGGCGGGGTTCCAAAAAAAATTCGAATGAGTTTTTGCGCCGTTCCGTAACTGTGGATGAAACCTGGTTTCACCACAACACACCAGAAACCAAGGAGCGGTCAAAACAATGGACTAATCCTGGTGAATCGAAGCCGACGAAGGCCAAGGTGGGTTTGTCAACAACCCAAGGTCATGGCGACAGTTTGTTGGGATGCGCGCCGTGTTATTCGCATCGATTACTTTGAAAAGGGTAAAACGGTGGTGCAGGGATATAAGTCCCCGGGAACTAGGTCCACTGAGGGATTTAGTTTCCACCTAGTCGGAAATAAAACCACTTTCGTGGGGACACATACACATTCAACAATTTAATACGTTTACTGTCAGATTTGAAGTTTGTGGGAAATTGGGTGTATTGCAAGGGAAATAAAAGCACTCAGAGTTTTCGGAATTTATTTCCCAATCTTCCATGGGAACTAAGTCTCTCAGTGGATTTAGTTCCCGGGGACTTATTTCCCTGCGCCTAAAACGGTCACCGGCGCATATTACGTAGAGCTGCTGGATCGATTCCAGGCCGATTTGAAGGAAAAAACGGCCGCATTTGGCGAAGAAAAAAGTTATTTTTTACCAGGACAACGGAATGGCAAAATTGCATGAGTTAGGCCACGAACTCCTCCCTAATCCTGCATATTTCCCAGATTTAGCCCCCTGTGACTATTTCCATAACATGAAGAAATGGCTCGGAGGTAAGACATTTGGGTCGAATGACGAAGTCATCGCTGAAATAATCGCTTATTTTGAGGGGCTCAAGAAGAAATCATATTATTTGGAAGGCATCGACAAATTGGAGAAACGTTGGATAAAGTGTATCGAGCTAAAAATAAAATGTTTTTATGTTCCTTATTTCATTTTTCAGGGACTTATTGACCCACCCTTATCTGCGAAGATGACAACCCTTAAATGAATCCATAAAAATGGCAAGAACCTCCGTTCTGGTCGGATGGTTATCGGAAAATTCGTAGATTTTCTCTGACTTGCTGGCTGCTTTGAAAATAATTGAATAGCTCCCGGTTATGTCAATCAGAAAAACAGATTTTTTTTTCACCTCCCTTGCTAAGACAACTGAATCCGTAACCACAAAAACGGATGCTGCACAAAAAAAAAAACCCATTCGAAACCGGAAAATCCATCATTCGTGACAGATGCCAACTTTGTGCATCGCTTTTGTGTCAAGAGAGATTTCAGCAATCGATTGGGTGTACAGTGTACTTACATGTATATAGATATCGCGGAGGTGGGATCGCATTTTACACGGAAAAAACGTGTTCATGCTGCACAAAAGCAATGATTTTACAAATGCTGCACGCGCACCGTGTACCAAAGTATCTATCAATTCAGCGGTAGCTGTTGAAAGATCATTCAATTTGATACGGAAGTGGGTTGTATCTCAGTATGAATAACACGATTTTTGCATTCCCCCTTCGAATTCACTCCATTTCGACACCAATACCTCATCTTTAGCGCAATTTATTTCCATTATACGACTGAGCTGAAAAGGGAATGACTTTTGCCACACCAACTATCGTATCTAATTTTTTTTTTTCTGCAAGTTTCTCATGACACTTTGGTGGATTTTCCATCTCCCGATGGTGTGATAATATCGCGTTCGAGTTCACCGAATGCACCAGCACACATAGGTATATTAAATTACAAGCACGAAGCTTCCTTGATGCGGTGTCGCCCTTTCCGTTGAATATATATGTCTGGCAGGCGATGGCGGTTTGTTCCTCCAACTCCAACCACTACGGTACCGACTTTTATTACATAATTACATTATTTCCCTTTTAAGCAATTTTCTCTCAGTTACAAAAGATTTTCGCTCTCACGTAATTAAGTGACAGTGCCTAAGATGAAGACGACGACGATGACGATGACGACGACCTGGCGTATTTTCCACCCACATTGGGGAGGTCATCACTCGCTCCTCCTCCATAGTTTGGCTTACAAAGTTATACGTATAGCAGAATTTCACACTTGACACTATCACATCTCAAAGTCTGTCAAAATGATTCCTCCCTTGGGTCACGTCGTCAACGGTGGCGGCATCGCCATTTCTCTTCCTCCTGGTATACACATAATTTTAAGGTTATGTCGGGCATTATGTGCTGCTGGGGAGAATAGCTAAGTGCACTGCCCTATGACACAATGCCTTTTGAGTTATTATATAAACCGAAAGTGCTGCCGCTAGAGAGCCAATCATTATGAATGGTAAAATGAGAAGCAGATACTGCATACATATATTCATGGTGATGACGCCGAACTAAGGAAAAAGTTAGAAATGTATCTTTTATCCAGCATCCGTGGTTCGTCGTGAACTAGTTTCACGCTTTGAAGTCGAAGACTTATGGAAAAGTAAAGGGAACGAAATGTCGGAGATATTTTGACGACACGGGGCTGTCGAATTCGTTAAAAAAAACAACAGATGACTGTAACTCTGTCATCTCTTATAACGTGTGAGATGGCTTCCGGTGAAAGCCAATCCGCATGAAATAAAATTTTATTAAAATTCATCAAATGTCGAATCGTCCTGTCTTATCGCAACTATGCACTTTAATTAAGCATAAAACAAACAAATTCCACTTGCATGCTTATCAGAGAAGCGTGACATATCATAAATCAGTCTTAATCGTATCTTAATCGTATCGGTTCTAAGCTTCAATAAATTAGAAATGCAATATACAAACAGATGGCGCAGCAAACGCCAGTGGAGGTCACCTTATGGTTTCGAAACTTTTGACGTTAGTGTGTAGCTAAAAGTGCAATGGTTCAACAGGCTATGCTACAGAGACGGAATTTGCATGAAGGGTCACACATTCTAGGAAGCACAAACCACATAGAACTAGACTGCCAACTTCCGTGAACCTACCCGATTCTCCCCGGAATGAATTCCACTGTCTGTCAATACGTGTGAAATGTCAAAATCAATGACTGCAATGATTTTCCATGCTATACCATGGGCCTAGGATTTTTCAAGTATGCGTGCGTTAATGGCGCTCCTTTGATTTTGTACAGCACCAATACATGAAAAATCCTGGGCCCGCAGGCAGCTTGTAGGCAAAGTCCGTTGTGTGGGAGGAGTCGACGGTCTAGTTCTATGTGGTTTGTGCTAGGAAGGCTGGGTTGAAGAGTAACGAACTAGGAGCAGGATAAATTCCTAAGCGCGACTCTTAATTTGAGGAAACGGGGATGCCAATGACCAACGTACGATGCAGTGAAAAATTGTAACTGGTAATGGGGTTATAGCAGCGAAGACGAAAAAAAATCGGAAATTTTGAGTCCACCGGGGACCATTCGAAGAGGCTAGTGGCGAACACGCGTCTTTCGTTACACGACCAACTTTCAATGTAAAAGCCTTGTGATTGCTAAATGACATGTGCGTCGGTTTACATAGAAAGTTATATATTCACCTTTTTGAGACTTAAAATCTCATGGGCGCATAGCCCTATAATCGCCCTAGTTGGAGTGCTGTCAGATGCCTAATTGCAGAAGTGATGGGAGAAGAAAGCAAACCGGTTGTAAAACTGGCCCCGTATACGACCTCTCTCAATCACCTCTGCCTAGGTTAACCTTTTCTTTTTTATCAGAGCTTGCATTTTTGCTACCAAGAATCGAACCCCCGGATAGTGAAGGATCTTGAATTGACCACCCGCTGCCCCTATAAGTATCTCTGAAGCCACTATACAAAACAGAGCAACGTTTCACAGCTTATTTGTTCCTATGAGCTGGAACTTTTGTAGATGGATATATTTTTGGACAAATGCACTTGAAACCAGGTTCAAGCATGGTCAAATTAATGTACTCAGAAATCTATATACGTACAGTGAATACAGTCAGACAGCTAATTATACTACTTCATCAGAATCGCATAAATTATTCAAAGACCTGTTAATTTTAATTGGCTGGGGTTTTTTGTTTTAACTTATCTCCACAGATTATTCCATCAATCAATAGCACACCTGCATATTAGCAGTGATGCTTTTTTTTGTATTGTGATGATATAAACTTTTTGGACGTGGGTTCGCGATAAAGACTTGATTAGAATAAGTTAAAAATTTAAGCGCTAGTATTTGGAAGAAATAATCGCAAGAAGCATCGGTGGTTCAGTGGTAGAATGCTCGCCTGCCACGCGGGCGGCCCGGGTTCGATTCCCGGCCGATGCAATATAATATTTTTATTTTTTTTAAATGTTATACATTATACAACTTTAAAAAGTAAACACATAAACATACTTATGGTTATGATAAGAGACTATGGTATTGACTTGACTGAAAAGATAATCTTATGCCATTAGTATTTGAATACAGTCGTCGGCATTATTATTTAGACAAACTTCTACATCTTATCGGGCTCCCGACCCGTGAAGAGTCTCTGCCTGAGACACTGCAGCCTTTCATCCTCTACGATCCCAATTGTCCAGACCAAGCGCTCTGGCATCCGCGATGGCTTGGTCTTTGAAACGGAGGTTCGGTCTTCCTTGTCTTCCCGAACCTGGGGGCTGGGATTCGAAGACCCTCTTGGCTGGAGCATTATTGTCCATTCGCTCGATGTGGCCGAGCCAATGTAGTCGACGTGTTTTGGCTTTTTGGACTACATCCACATCTTGGTACAGCTCATAGAGTTCGCGGTTGTATCTTCTCCTCCATTCGCCCTCCTCGCACATAGGACCAAAAATCCGCCGAAGTATTTTTCTTTCGAAGGAGCCCAGTATCAGCTCTCCCTTCTTGCTTATCGTCCAGCACTCGGCGCCATAAAGCAGAACTGGCAGGATAAGGGTTTTGTAGAGCACACATTTCGTCCTTCGAGTTAGGAGTTTTGAACCCAACTGTTTTTCCAAACCGAAGTAGCAACGGTTTGCTAGGGTAATTCTTCGCCGGATCTCCACTAGGGTGTCATTCGTGGAGTTTACGTTTACTCCGAGGTAGGTGAACTCCTTAACTACCTCGAAATTGTTGCTATCAATAGTGACGTTTTGTCCTATTCGGTAGACAGATGCTTGTTTGTTTGTTGATAGCATGTACTTAGTTTTGTCCTCATTTACTTCAAGCCCAACGGATTTCGCCTGTTCTTCAACGGCACGCTGGGAGCGACCGATGATGTCAATATCGTCCGCATAGCCAAGCAGCTGGACGGACCTGCATTCCGTGTTGACACCTGCCCTGCGCACTATCTGCTCCAGTACGAGATTGAAGAAGTCGCATGATAAAGCGTCTCCTTGCCGAAACAAGATAAAAGTAAAGTTAATTCTACTCATAAATTTGAACTTACTTCATGTAAATTTTGGCATCAATGGAAAGGTCATCTAAATTCCGTTTGAATGATACAAAACTTTCCTAACCCATTAAGTATTCATTGAAAATTTAGAACTTTTGTGAAATTCTACTTTTTTCCTCGGTATAAACAAAAAAAAAAATGTTTTGATGCAAAAAGTTTCTCCAAACAATTCTTATAGTGACTGCAAAAAAAAAATTTCAAAAATCTCTTCGCTAATATGTTTTAAGATTTTTTGAATGGGATGATCTCAGAAAAATTTTGTATGAAAAGGAGGAAAACGTGGCTAAAATAGTCACTTACAGCAATTTTCAAAAAATCATAAAAAATATTAGCGAAGAGATTTTTTAAAAAAATTATTTGCATTCACTATTTCAATTGTTTGAAGAAACTTTTGGGGTTGGTGATGAAATCTCTGTTGTTACTATAAATGTAGTATACAGTGGCAACACGGTTTAGATACATCTGTATCTCTTTATATTCTATATCTATCTTTTTCTATTAAAGTATCTTCCGTTTTTTATTCTTCTACTTACTTCGTGAAATAAAGATGGTGACTGGCGACACGCCAAGCAAATATATATTTTACGTGTTCTTTTATTTCAACGACTTTAATAATATTATACAGAACAACAGGTTATGGGCCCAGACCCTAACTGCACAGTTAAGTTGAAATTAAATTAAAATATATAAAAACAATATTAAATATGTCCGGGCACAGTGTGCATATCGACAAATTGCATAAAGACAATTTCGACACATGGAAGCTCCAAATGTGCGCTATCCTGATAAAAAATGATCATTGGGATTTTGTAAATGGTTCAAATCAAAAACCAGAACCAGTGACTGTAAATAACGTAGTGACTAATTCAGCAGCCATTAGCGCTTGGGTAGTTGCGGATCAAAAAGCACGCGCAGATATAATTTTATCTATGTCGCCATCTGAATTGTGCCACATTAAGCATTGCTGCACAGCAAACGCCGTTTGGGTGAAACTCGATGAAGTCTACCACTCCAAAGGACCGGCACGTAAAGCCACTTTGCTGAAGCAATTGCTGTTCACTAAAATGAGAGACAGTGAAAGTATGATGGACCATCTTAATAATTTTTTCGGTACAATCGATAAGCTAGCTGAAATGGAAATAGGCATAGCTGAAGATCTTCTCACCATACTGCTGTTGTACAGTATTCCAGACAGCTATGAGAATTTTCGATGTGCTATAGAAGCAAGAGACGATTTGCCAACGCCCGAAGCATTAAAAATAAAACTCCTCGAAGAATGCAGTGCAAGAAAAGAAAAGGTAATTCAAGCGAGACAACAACAACAAGATGCAGATACATTTTATGCAAAATCTTCCGTGAAGCAAAATCGATATTTCCAGCGTAAAAACGAATCGCAGACCTATTCAGGTAACGCAGCTAGCAGTGCAAGTAATCGTAACAAGAAGTTATACAAATGCAACTTTTGCAAAAAGACTGGGCACAAAGCGGCAGATTGTTGGAGCAAGAATGGTAAAACCAATTCAGCCAAGCAGAGTGCATCAAACGCCGAAGAGGATGCATTTGTAGCTGTTGCACATAAAAATTATCCAACATATAAACCAACTGGAGTATCAATTCGTCAAAATAGTGATGCAGACCCAGCAGAAAAAGTATCTTTTGGAATCGCTATGCAAGCTAGTTTCGATTCAATGACCGACTGGTGCATAGACAGTGGAGCGACGTCGCACATGTGCCAGGATAAGAGAAAATTTATTGATTTAGATACAATTGAAAATCAAAGTGTAAGGCTTGCTGTTGACAAAACCACAGATATACTGGGAAAAGGCGCAGTCCGCCTGAATGTTAAATACGGAAATCGTTCAAAAACTATACGACTAAACAACGTTCTATATGTTCCGGAGTTAAAAACAAACCTTTTATCTATCTCCAAGGCAGTCTCAAATGGATACAAGATTCAGTTTGATGAAAAAGAAGCGGTATTCAAAAACAACAAGAATGAAACAATTGTAACAGCAGCAAGGAAAGGTGATCTGTACTTCATTGAATCATCTTTAGAGTCAACATCAGCTGTCAGTGACAAACCAAACCAACTCGATGAATGGCACCAGCGTTATGGACATCTGAACGAAAGGGATCTGAAGAGGATTGTCTCTGAAGGAATGGTTAATGGAATCC
This sequence comes from Cheilosia soror, assembly GCA_949372485.1. Lineage (NCBI taxonomy): Eukaryota > Metazoa > Arthropoda > Insecta > Diptera > Syrphidae > Cheilosia > Cheilosia soror. The sequence continues at coordinate 122,771,181 of OX443561.1, forward strand.
CACATTTAGCTGCTCACCAGTTATCTACATGTGAGATTTGCATCCGAGGTAAGCAGAGTGCTCAACCATTCCCCAAGGAATCCCAAACTAGAAGCGCAAAATTAATTGAGCTAGTTCATTCCGACGTGTGTGGGCCAATGAGGACAAAAACAATTGGTGGTGCTTCGTTTTTCGCAACATTCATAGACGACAAGTCAAGATTCGTCGATGTAAGTTTCCTGAAAGCAAAAAGTGACGTTAAGGAAGCATTTATCAACTATAAAAACTTAATCGAAAACCAGACGGAACTTAAAATAAAAACTTTACGGACAGACAACGGCCTGGAATATTGTGGACAGGATTTTACAAAATTTATACTACAAGCAGGAATAAGGAGGGAAAATACCGTAGCGCATACTCCTCAGCAAAATGGGACCGCGGAGAGGATGAACAGAACTCTAGTAGAAATGGCTAGATGCATGATGCTGCAATCAGGACTTCCACCTAGCTTCTGGGGCGAAGCTATATCAACTGCTGCGTACTTGAGAAATCGATGTCCAACAAAGAAACTCAACAACATGACGCCGTTCGAAGTGCGATTTGGATATAAGCCAGACGTTTCGCATTTAAAGACATTTGGCTGCAAGGCATTCGTCCTTAATAAAAATCCAGGTAAAGGCAAATTCGATTCAAGATCAACTGAATGTATATTTACCGGATATTCAACAACATCAAAAGCTTATCGTCTATGGGATCCAGCTGCCAGAAGAATTATTGTAAGCAGAGACGTCAAGTTCATTGAAGGGTCCAAATGTGTTGAAGCTGTCGAAAATCCAAAAGAATTTATGGAATTCGAAATATTACTTCCAAAGCCGTCAGCAGACACTCAAACTCAGAATGAAATTTTAAAATACAGAGACCAAACTGACGTTATCGATACTAATGACAGGAAAAGCAATGAACTACAAATTTTTAAACATGAAGCTGAAACGAATAACAATTTGGACATTGATGATAATCCAACTCCGATTAAGAGGGGGCCTGGAAGGCCAAAGTTTGAAAGGACCGGCAAAAGGGGCAGACCGCGTAGGTTGTTTAATATGCTAGAAGCCAGATACAAACAAAAGGCTGAGCTGGCAGAAGAAGCAAATCAAGTGAACGTTTTGACCAGCCCAACAGTAAGCGAAGCAATGGAAGGACCAGATGCCAGCGAATGGAGAGCTGCAATGGAATCTGAATACAACGCTCTTTGTGACATAAAAGCATGGGAACTTGTTGAACGCCCAAAGACCAAGAAAGTTATCGGCTGCAGATGGGTCTTAAGAACAAAGTTTAATGCTGATGGAAGTGTTGAAAGACGAAAAGCTCGACTAGTTGCAAAAGGATGCTCACAGCAACCAGGTATCGACTTCCAGGAAACATTCGCGCCAGTGGCTAGGCAAAGCTCGATTCGAATTCTTATGGCGCTTGCAGCAGAGTTTAATCTGGAATTGTTTCAATTAGATGTCGAAATGGCATATATAAATGGAGACCTGGAAGAAGACCTATTCATGGAACAGGCGGAAGGTTTCATTAAAGCTGGAGAAGAACATCTCGTTTGTTCCCTAAAGAAGGCTTTATATGGACTGAAGCAGTCAGGAAGACGGTGGTACATGAAACTGGAGCAGGAACTTTTGGAACTTGGTCTGAAGCCCTTGAATACAGAGAAGTGTATATATATTATGGACACCGAAGACACCTACATGATAGTCGTCATCTATGTGGACGATCTTATAATCGGAACCAACAACTTGGATGCGTATCAAACACTGAAGCAGCACCTGTCACAGAAATTCAAAATGAAAGACCTCGGTAAGTTACATTATTGCCTTGGAATTGAATTTAAACAAAATTTATCCGAAAATACTGTGACAATGAACCAATCAAAATATATATTGAAAACATATTACTTGAATATGGTATGGAGGAGTCAAAAGTTATGGCTACCCCATTAGACGGCAATGTAAAACTAAGCAAGCAGATGGGACCAAAATCTGAGAAAGAGAGATTGGAGATGGCAAATACTCCGTATACATCACTGATTGGGTCACTGATGTATCTCGCTGTTTCAACACGTCCAGACATTGCTCATACTGTCAGCGTCTTGAGCCAATACAATGTGGATCCGGGACAGGAGCACTGGAAAGCGGCAAAGCGGTTACTCAGATACTTGCGTGGGACTCAAAACCTTGGGCTAGAGTTCAAGAAATCCGATAGACCACAATTAATTGGATTTGTTGATTCAGACTGGGGTGGAAACATAGACGACAGAAAATCGTATACAGGATTTGTTTTCAAACTTGCTAACGCTGCTGTGACTTGGGAATCAAGAAAGCAGAAGTCTGTAGCATTATCAAGTACAGAAGCAGAGTACATGGCCCTAACAGAAGCAGCTAAAGAAACAACATATCTGCGAAATCTACTGAAGGAACTTGGTTTCTTAAACGAAGATGCTAAACCAACAACTGTTTTTTGTGACAACCAGGGAGCACAAAAGCTGATGAAAAACCCAACATTTCACTCAAGAACAAAGCATGTGGACATTCGACACCACTACATCAGAGAAGTTTTCCAGAGAGGCGACATAAATGTTGAATACATACCGACCAACGAGATGATAGCCGACGTCCTTACCAAGAGCTTATTTGGACCTTCTCATCGTAAATGTGTTGAAGGATTTGGTGTTTTAAATATAAAAGAATAACCCGCGTTGAGAGGGGGTGTTGTTACTATAAATGTAGTATACAGTGGCAACACGGTTTAGATACATCTGTATCTCTTTATATTCTATATCTATCTTTTTCTATTAAAGTATCTTCCGTTTTTTATTCTTCTACTTACTTCGTGAAATAAAGATGGTGACTGGCGACACGCCAAGCAAATATATATTTTACGTGTTCTTTTATTTCAACGACTTTAATAATATTATACAGAACAACAATCTCCTTTTCCAAATTCCCCTATACTGAGATCCCTTACTCCAAAACACCCTAAAAGAAAATCTCCAGGGACAAAATTCTGTCGCCGGGAGACCTAAAAATGGTGCTAAAAACTGAGATACGTATGGGGGGCAACCCCCTGCAACCCCCCTGCTTATGGTCACTGTAGGATTTGAGTAAGTGCAAGGTTGAGCATATGCAAAGTTTAGTTTGCTTGTGGTAGATTTTGGAGAGAGGAAAAAATAAATAAATATAGAGATTATGTCCAATAAGGGATTTTGAAAAAGGGGATAATGTAGGGATCCCGGCTTCAGGCATATAGACGCCCTGCGACTGAATCGAATGAAGCGCAATTTAGAAGTACAACTTTCGACCACTTTGTGGACCAGCCGGGAGTAAATATCGGCAATCGTCTGTGGCACATTTTGCAAGTGTTGTTGTGGCATAAGTCTACGCATTGCAGACATACTCAGCGCAAATTATTTGTCAGCTGGCAAATTGACTGTCACAATAAACAGTGTTGTCAATTTAGAAACTAAACCTCTAAAAAACATAATAAAATGTTATTTTATTCATAAAACTTCTGGAACAGATGAACTTGGACCTATTAATAAAGAGTTTTAAAATATTCTCACAAGTACAATTGCCTCATACAAAACGCAATGATAATTATCCTGACACACACTCTATTCACACCGAGCCGAAAGCTGGGTTTTCGCGAAAACATTCGAAAACTTCATTGAAAACAAAAGTTTTTACCTGTTTTAGTTTACAAAACCTGTCGTTAAAAGTCGTCTTTCATGAAAACACCACGAAAACGACTTCCAACCCTTGGGTTGTTGAAACTGAAACACCTTTTGCACCTCAGCGAATTCAACAAAACGGCTGATAGGATAGCTCACACTCAGTATGTCAAGTAATTTAATTAATTTTGTTTGTAAATATGTAAATAGTTACTAAAGTAGGCAGGTAGGTGTGGCGGTTGAGAAAACCGTAGGTATAGCACTTTGACCTGGTTGTTGTAAGTTTGTCGAAGGGGGGTTTAGATCCATTCTGTGGAATTTAAAAATGTTATCAGTTCTTTAGGGCTACTTTTCGAAACCTCCTCAAGGAAGTCGAAGAATGGTTTTCCCAGAGATCACTGTCTAGTCCTGGCTATTGTTCTTTTTCGGCTGCGTCCTTGCAACTGCAGCAGTGTGTATTATGCGGGATAGGATACGGGATACTGGATATCTAATCTGACCGCATGGTCCCCTATAGATCAGTCCAAGTGGCCTGTTATTCTGGAGATATTTTTTCGTGTTTTACTTAGAAGGTAGGTTGTTTTTTCCGAATTGTTTCTTTCTGGGTATATTACAGTTCAATAAATCCCTCCATGGCCTTTGGTTGGTCTTCGATAAGAATTTTCAAAAGATTTTTGCCTTTACTGCTCCGAGCGAAATGTAAACTGATTTCGCAAGTGAACGGTGGAGAGCTGAAACTTGCTTGTTCGTTTCTATAAACTTTGCTATGACCTGGAAGCTGGAACCCAAATCAGGATAACCTTGTACCGATCAAGCGAGGCCAGCTCGTCTCGACATTCTTATACTTTGAGGTTATATATACACTGAGGCGATAGCCTTGATGGCAGCTTGACTGTCTGTCGATGAATATGTCTATCTTTTGCTTCCGAACTATGTGTAATTTAATTTGGCGGCACGCCTCGCGGATGACAAGTATTTTCACCTGAAACACACTGGCCGTATCCGGAAGTCTAAAGGATTTTGAGACGTTCGGAGACTTAGAAAATACCATCGCAACCACTCCACATTTTAAACCGATCCTCTAAATTGCTAAATTCGATTGCTTGCTCGTCCGTCTTGCCAATCTGATCTTGAAGAGAATTCTACTTCAAAATGTTTTGTAAAACGCATTTTGGGAGTTATGTAATCAGTTGAGGGTGGTACTAGTTTCCTTGATAGAGAAAACAAAATGTTACTATGGCCGTAGGGTCTTGCAGACCAGCAACCTGACTCACTGAGTCTGATCGCGGTACATACGTGCTGTTATGTTTGTTAGTTGTCCAGCGAATTGAAATGTCAAACGTTCGTTGTGAATGCATCGACGAGTTTTCGTAAACTTTTTATCGAAAATTCAGTTTTCAATGCGCTGTGAATGGGGTATAAGTTAGGTAAATGTGCTGCCAGGACATTGGACAAAATATCTTTCAGCAGTTGCACATAGACAAATGTAGATCAATTTGTAACGGGCTTGTTTAATAAAAGAAATTGTGTGATTGGTTTAGGTCCTACCCCAGCAAAGCATTAAGCAGCAGCGATCTAAAGTTTCTGACAGTTCCTCACGGTTCTGTTTTTGGGACAAAACTTTTTTTTTTTAACCGCATTCTATTAAAAACTATCGATCTTGCATTTTCTCTACTTTACCCTCAAGAGTCGGACGACACGTGGCATAGTACGCCCATCTGTATTATTTATTTATTTAAATGCAATCGTATTGAATGGCACTCTCACTGAAAAAAGAAACGCCTTTAAAATTACAAAGCGTTTCCTTCAATCACACAGTTAGTATATGTACTACCATTGAGTTTATATACATAGAGGAACCACCTCAACGAAATGAAAATAGTTGGTAAACTCCTCGCCAGATAGCGTCTCTATTTGCCCCTGAAGCTGTGCTACTTACTCCTAAGGATATGCCTATTTTCATATCCAACCATGTGGATTCTGGATTGTGGATAATTTGGAATGTGACTTAACGCAACCACACTTCCACTCTGCTGTATACTCATAAAATTCATATCATAAACATGAGCACAAATTATATGTATATAGATATAGCTTGTTTGTGAGCACGAGCAGCAGAGCCGGCTGGACATACCGTAAAAAACCAGTTTGGATAAGGATATGTCACTGGAAAAATATTTTCTGAGGCACGCGATCGAAGATAAATGATTACATAATTCGATTTAGATAGGTATGTAAAGGGTTTTTCAATCATGATGCGTCGATATTGAAATGGAATAAAACAAGCAGTGTGTAATATGTGTATTAACGGAATTATTCTTTTTTAATTTAAATAGGCACATACATGTAGGTATGCCATTATGTATGGAATATAACATCGTTGAAATGGCTTCTGACAGTGACACAAATCCGAGTAGTCCTAATTTTGGCTGACAATTCGTCTTTAGCGACGAGGCACATTTTTTGAGCCAAATTGACAAATATGGGACGCGGTTCACAAGGCGGCAATGCATCAATCAATGCGATTTTGGGCCGGCCGGTGCGGCGTCGGCATTAATCCCCACTTTTTTGAAAATGACCTTGGTGATGCCATCACCATCAACGAGCGCTGCAGGTCCATTCTTTCAAAATTTTCTTTTCATCAATCAATCGTTGTAATACATCAGATATACCTATCAGGAAAATGGATCTGTAAAAACAATAAACAGAACAAAACTGAAACATTTAACCCCAGTAATTCGTAGGAATTCAGTGGGTCATGTTTTGGAGTTGACTGAGAAGTTGAACAGAGAAAGTTTTAAGCACGGAAAAATTAATAAATGGATCTTCTAGGAAATTTCGAGATTAACTTTTTTCTTTAACTTTTTTTTGGTGAACTAGGTATCTAATTGTTGTTTTAAGTGAGTTCCCTTCCCCTTGCGGCCTTCCCTCTCACTGGGGTGTGAGAAGTTGAAAGTTGTTGTGCTGATTGCCACATTTTTTTCAGCTTCTGTAAAGAAGTTATTGGCAACAACCGCGAAAATTGACATTGCTGCCTTGCAACCAAATATTTGTGTTACCAATTTTACATAAAGCGTCTGAGCATTTGGTCGCAAGTGTTCTTTTGTAAGCTTGTACAAAAGTTTTACAGTGCAGAATTAAATAATTTTTCGAGTATTTTCCAAGAAACTCGATCCGGAGTCAGAATGTCAGCATCTAAAGATCTGTCTCTTGAGCTCTTAATAAAGTGTGGTACATCATGGAGTAAGAAAATTTGTTTCCCAGATTAAATTAAGGCTTTTTAATTGTCCCTCCTAAAATTCTGTACGCACTTCTGTTGTTGCTTCCTTGATCGGTGCTTACTGCATTAACTTCAAAGCATAAAGATGTTACCTTAGCTATGCCTATGCAGTCCTTAATAATATTGCTTAAGAGCACTCTATTTACGTTTCCTATAAAAATGCTTACATATATGTACATGTAATTTGTTTCCAATTGCAATTTACATAACAAGAAGTGCAAGTGAAAAATGTCATCGCTACACATTTTTCCGACAAAAATTACCATGATCTATAAAGCCATTATATTATGTATTATTATATTCCAATCCATTTCAACAGCACACATTTTTTGTTGTCTATTGTTGAGAGGAAGTGCTTTTTTTTTAAAACAAATCAAGAATGCCTTGAGATATTCCTGGTAAAAGCTTTATTTTTGAATGCCAGTGCCACCTTCGAATTGTTGATATAAAGGGTAAAAAAATCCAATCACAATTAAATACATTACCGGAGATTTTTAAAAAAATTTTAAATATAAATCTTTTTCATCATTATTTTTTCCACTGATAATTTTTTTATGGATCTAGATACTAATTGAGATAAAATAAATGCTTAACCCACAGCACTTGTAATCAAATAAGAACCACCAAACATCGACAAGTAAACACAATGCAAATACAATTCCCTTTTTTTACTTTGATAAAACCCCTCACCCGCCGCACAAGGTTAATGGTGCATTACATAACATAGAGATATTGGATATTCATTATGCACATGCTCTTTGTATGCTTTCGCACTGCAAGTCCTTTTGTGTTGTTGTCAATGGGTTCCACCATGTTCCACACACATTTTCGATCTCGATGTAGTGTACGTGGTGCCATCTACTGAGGTTGTTCCAAGCTCTCGTGGTTCCTCTATGTATATAAACTCAATGGTAGTACCATGTATGCGAAAGCATACAAAGAGCATGTGCATAATGAATATCCAATATCTCTATGTTATGTAATGCACCATTAACCTTGTGCGGCGGGTGAGGGGTTTTATCAAAGTTAAAAAAGGGAATTGTATTTGCGTTGTGTTTACTTGTCGATGTTTGGTGGTTCTTATTTGATTACAAGTGCTGTGGGTTAAGCATTTATTTTATCTCAATTAGTATCTAGATCCATAAAAAAATTGTGGCACTGGCATTCAAAAATAAAGTTTTTACCAGGAATATCTCAAGGCATTCTTGATTTGTTTTAAAAAAAAAAGCACTTCCCTCTCAACAATAGACAACAAATGTGTGCTGTTGAAATGGATTGGAATATAATAATACATATAATGGCTTTATAGATCATGGCAATTTTTGTCGGAAAAATGTCATCGCTACACATGCACTTCTTGTTATGTTGAGAGGGTTAAATTGCAATTGGAAACAAATTACATATATATGTAGTCATTTTTATAGGAAACGTAAATGGAGTGCTCTTAAGCAGTATTATTAAGGACTGCATAGGCATAGCTAAGGTAACATCTTTATACTTTGAAGTTAATGCAGTAAGCACCGACCAAGGAAGCAACGACAGAAGCGCGTACAGAATTTTAGGAGGGACAATTAAACAGGCTTTTTTTTTTTTAATCTGAGAAACAAATTTTCTTACTACATGATGTACCACACTTTATTAAGAGCGTAAGAGACAGATCTTTGGAGGCTGGCATTCTGACTCCGGATCGAGTTTCTTGGAAAATACTCGAAAAATTATTTAATTCTGCACTGTAAAACATTTGTACAAGCTTACAAAAGAACACTTGCGACCAAATGCTCAGAAGCTTGATGTAAAATTGGTAACACAAATATTTGGTTGCAAGGCAGCAATGGCAATTTTCACGGTTGTTGCCAATAACTTCTTTACAGAAGCTGAAAAAAATGTGGCAATCAGCACAACAACTTTCAACTTCTCACACCCCAGTGAGAGGCAAGGCCGCAAGGGGAAGGGAACTCACTTAAAACAAGAATTACTAAGATACCTAGTTCACCAAAAAAAAGTTAAAGAAAAAAGTTAATCTCGAAATTTCCTAGAAAATCCATTTATTAATTTTTCCGTGCTTAAAACTTTCTCTGTTCAACTTCTCAGTCAACTCCAAAACATGACCCACTGAATTCCTACGAATTACTGGGGTTAAATGTTTCAGTTTTGTTCTGTTTATTGTTTTTACAGATCCATTTTCCTGATAGGTATATCTGATGTATTACAACGATTGATTGATGAAAAGAAAATTTTGAAAGAATGGACCTGCAGCGCTCGTTGATGGTGATGGCATCACCAAGGTCATTTTCAAAAAAGTGCGGATTAATGCCGACGCCGCACCGGCCGGCCCAAAATCGCATTGATTGATGCATTGCCGCCTTGTGAACCGCGTCCCATATTTGTCAATTTGGCTCAAAAAATGTACCTCGTCGCTAAAGATGAATTGTCAGCCAAAATAAGGACTACTCGGATTTGTGTCACTGTCAGAAGCCATTTCAACGATGTTATATTCCATACATAATGGCATACCTACATGTATGTGCCTATTTAAATTAAAAAAGAATAATTTCGTTAATACACATTACACACTGCTTGTTTTATTCCATTTCAATATCGACGCATCATGATTGAAAAACCCTTTACATACCTATCTAAATCGAATTATGTAATCATTTATCTTCGATCGCGTGCCTCAGAAAATATTTTTCCAGTGACATATCCTTATCCAAACTGGTTTTTTACGGTATGTCCAGCCGGCTCTGCTGCTCGTGCTCACAAACAAGCTATATCTATATACATATAATTTGTGCTCATGTTTATGATATGAATTATGAGTATACAGCTGAGTGAAAGTGTGGTTGCGTTAAGTCACATTCCAAATTATCCACAATCCAGAATCCACATGGTTTCATATCCAACCAAAATAGGCATATCCTTAGGGGTAAGTAGCACAGCTTCAGGGGCAAATAGAGACGCTATCTGGTGAGGAGTTTACCAACTATTTTCATTTCGTTGAGGTGGTTCCTCTATGTATATAAACTCAATGGTACTACAAAATAAACATTTTCCAAATTAGCCTATAAATATGCAACACTTTCTTTGGTTTCATTCTATTATACGTGTTCGTTTAGCCCATCAACGTTAGGTTAGGTTGTATTGGGTGTAAGTTTATTCGACTAGACTAGTCACCATAATGGGTCAATTCGCCCAAACACTTAATTTCACTACAGAAGCTAAAAATGTTGTTTTTGTTTTTGTTTAAGGCTCCAACCTGCTCTAAATTGTCGAAGAAATAGCTTGATATTGGCAGAGAAGGTGAATAATATCCTCTGCAACATGTACCTAAAGGTGCTCGCAAAACCGGCACTTGTCCGCATTGGTTAAACCTAATCTAGCATCCTTCCTAAGAAGGCAGTGCTCAGAAAGTATCCATATCGCCATTCGTAACTTTGATCTGCTGAATTTTAACAATTTTACAGATTTTTTTACGATCTAGCGCAGGCTACAAGGCCTTTAAGACGCTGCGCCCTTGTTACCATCTTAGTTTGCCATATATTTTGTAGCCTATTAATATGCAATCTGACCTAGTCAGGAGCTGCCGCACAATGCTCAGAGCATTATGCGCGCAGAACCAATCCAGATTGTGTTGGGTTCACGGACACTGTGATATTGAGGGTACCGAAAGGGCTGATGTTTTGGCCAAAACCGGAGCAGAGCTTCAACCTAATGAAACAATTGAGGGCATTAGACCACCAATAGCCGTGGCCAAAGAGATTTGGTTGAATATAGTAGGGCACAGGGTCTCAAAGGCTTTGTGGCCTAAGCTAGATCGAAAAAATCTGTCGAATTACTGAAGCTCAGCAGATCAAGGCTACGAATGGTAATAGGGATACTCTCCGGGCACTGTCTTCTAAGGAAGCACGCTATGAGATTAGGTCTAACAGATACAGACATATGCAGGTATTGCGAAGACTTATATGTCACAGAGGATATAACTCATCTCCTCTGTGAATGTCAAGCCATTGCTCGGTACAGGAGGAAATACCTCGGTAGGTACTTCTTCGACAATTTGGAGGAGGTTGGCCTCGCAAACAAAACTGAAACAATTTTCAGGTTCTGTAGGGAAATTAATTGCTTGGGCGAAGTGGTTTAGGTTATTTGACCGTTAAGGTTCCCCAGGAATGGCGATGGGTCCAATATGGTGCCTAGTCCAATGTGATGAACTCACACCCTATTCAAACCTAACCTAACCTAATAGGCAATGTTTTTTTTTTTTTTAATTTATTGAAAAATGGATTGATAATTTCAGACAAAGTCAGGTCCAAAGCGTCTTTAATTCGTCGAATCTTTTGTAGATTGGCAAATTATAAAGTCAATCGCTCTGCTTTGGGAATATTTTTTCCAATAAGCATCGGTGGTTCAGTGGTAGAATGCTCGCCTGCCACGCGGGCGGCCCGGGTTCGATTCCCGGCCGATGCAATGCTATATTTTTTTGATAGACAGTTATCTAGACCTAGATTCTATAAGGTCTAGTATTCAACTAGCTGAACCCCCGCCAGCTTCTTTTGTTGCTTTTTTATTTTTGTCATTTATTTTCGGGCGACAATGTTTTAATTTTTTTGTATGGGCGGCGCCACGCCCCCTTTGTCCGATTTTGAATTTGTTCAGCCTATCACCCAATCACCGTAATTACCGACATTTAAAAAAAAATCAACAAAATCGGTTGACAGAGGGAAACAATTTTTTCCACTTTGTTTTATATAGAGATTTAACTACAAAAGGAACTCAAAAAAAAGTTAAATTGCATCGGCCGGGAATCGAACCCGGGCCGCCCGCGTGGCAGGCGAGCATTCTACCACTGAACCACCGATGCGTCTTGAAAAATCTATTCCCAAATGAAACCTTTACGTAAAACTGCCCATTTTGCCAGTCTTTATATGCGCGATGTTAGCACCGCTCTTGCGGAAGCTTTGCAAAACACCTGCTGATACATTACACCAGCAATCAAAGCCCCCACTCCACGAAAGTCACCTACCTAACCCTTTATAGCCTCAAGCCTATACCATCCATCTTTCCACACACTGTGGCGATGCAGGGCATACCATACATACCATAGCACTAAATGTATCGGCATTGTGCGGTGTATTCCATTGTAAGTGAGTGATTGTTGTTGACTTTTACACGAACAGAGTTATGAGTGTCATTATGCAATCAATCTCTGAAGCAGCCCATTTCCAACTTGACGGATTCGAGAATTTGCATACAAAAGATACCCGAGGAGATCTTTCTATGGATTTGTGCTTCTTTTCCTATGGTATGCTGCCTCCTAGCACTAGCATTATAATTTTTAATTTTGTTCTTTCTTTCGTTTTGTTATGCCCTCTTTTTGCTCCTAATGTCAATGACTGACGGTGGGGTGGTGGTGGTGGTGTTGCTGCTGCTGCTGGTATCTTGTGGATGAAGTGTATTCGCTCGTTATCCAGTGATCTACTTTCGAAAATGGTGCGCTGACAGGCGGGTGGATGGTCCCGTCCGTCAGCGTCGCGTCGTCATCATTCTGAGGGGAGCTGCCATCATGCATTTCGGATATAGTGGTGTGATGAATTTCATTATATCAACAGTTTCGTTTCATTTTTTTGTGCTTCTTTTATAGTCCGCTGGGGGGTTTCATTTGAGTCTTTTTTGTTTTCCCTTCTCTATACGTAACATGAAATCTGTTGATGGTGGTATAGGTCGTGGCATAAGTAGGCAAAATACAATTGAATTCGCTAGCTATAGGATACACTTATGCAGCCCGCGGAAGAGATGTCTTATCCGCTTGAAGAGTATTGAAGAAAGCGTGGTAAGCTATCGGACTCTATTGTCTATACAATACCAGAGCTATAGGGATCGGTTACGAAAGAGTTATGTGCGAGTTGGATTTCAAAAACGCGAATTAGGAGGAATCGTTTATCGCAGATCTCAGAGGGGAAACAATAAGGGATGCAGCAGTGAGAAATAGCCAGGAAAAAATGCACAAAAGTTGAAGAATAAATGATCTCAAAAGTGACAGCCTTGCGGTTATGGTTGTTTTTGCATCCAAGAGGTTCAGAGTTCGATGAGTAATCTTTAAAAAAAAAAACAGGTGGGATATAGCTCAGTAGATATCCCTTATAAAGCTGATAAAAGTCCGGGTGCATTTGACTTGGACATACCGTTCGAAGTACTATACACTCAACACAGGAAGGACTGGTAAAAACATACAGTTTCGAATGAAAATCAAAATTTCGATTTATACGTTAAGTTCCAAAACTAAGAAGGCCTACAGGGTCATAGAACAGTGTGTTCCAAACAGAGTTTCTAGCAGTGATCAAAGCTATACGGATCTACTTGAAATGGAATCAATATCCATTAAGCATATCGCTATTTTTATTGATAGTCAGGCTGCGCTAAAGACGCTAACGTCTTACAATGCTCAGAGTAAAAACGGAGCAGAGCTTCCACAAAATGAGGGCATAATAGCCGTAGCCAAGAGAATTATTCTCGAGAAAGCAAAAAATATGGTAGTCCTAAAATGGTCACATAAAGAAGAGCATACCTAGGGTTTCAAAGGCCTTGTGACCTGAGCTAGATCGAAAAAAAAAATCTGTAGAATTGTTAAAACTCAGCAAATCAAAGTTACGAATGGGCGATAGGAATACTTTCTGGGCACTGCCTTCTTAGGAAGCATGCTAGGAGATTAGCTGTAACAAATACGAAAAAGTGCAGGTTTTTTGAGGAGGACCTACCTAAATGTCAGAAAAAATTAATACTGATCTCCTCTGTCAATGTCAAGCTATTGCTCGAAATAGAAGGAAACACCTTGGTAGGTACTTCTTCCATAATTTGGACGAGGTTGGGGTCTTGAAACAAATTTGAAACGATGTTTAGGTTATGTAGGGAAATTAAGTGTTTGGCGAATTGGTTTAGGTTTCGAAGGGTTCCCAGAGATGGCGTTGCTCCCAATATTGTGCCTAGTCTACTGTGATGAACTCACATCCTATACAACCTAACCTATCATAAAATTACAAATCAATTGAGAACGGCTGGGCCGATTTGGCTCAATTTTTTTTTTTAGTTGTTCATAATTGCCAGGAGAAGGTTCTTTTAAAAGACAAAATGTCTCCGGAAAAGTCGGGAAATAAGAAAAATCGAAAATTGAGAACAATTTGACTCAACTTTTTTTTTAGTTGTTCGTAATTGCCAGAAGGTTTTACAAAAGAACATTTTGGGAAAATAAAATAAAATAAATTGGAATATGGAATATGGAATATGGAATTTTCTGTGCAATTGTTCCGGAATGGCTTTTCGAATGGAAAAATAGAAAATTCTTAGTGGATAACTCGGAACATTTGAATTGAATTTGAAATTTTACATTTTATCGCATGATTTTATGATTTTGGACGATGTAAACGTGGAAAATTCATTGTGAAGCTTGGAAAATTTCGGATAATTGTAAAATTAATTGTGAAAAAAAAACTTCTTGCGTGCATTTTTGGAGGAGAAGTCAATTTCTATGGAGCAAATGTGCTTTTTTCTTGCTGCAATTGATTCGAGTTTTGCGTATTATTACACTGATTCCGGGCCGCAAACGGTACAAGCATTACGATCAATTGAAATTCAATGCCATAATTTTTTCAGAAAATAAATTTGCGTGTAAAAACTGAGGTTATCCAATTGGTTTGCGGACTGGCTTGATGTGCTAGGAACACCACTGCATAATTTACAGCTGATGGTGGGATCGATCATAATCATGTTGCGGAATCTGAATTGTGCAACGGTACGCGATTGTCCGTCAAGAAATTGTTGAACAATGTGATTCAAGCGACGATCATCAAGGGCAATTTCAAAGGAGAGGAAGTCCTTATCCCACGAATTCGCGTGTTTTTTTTTTTTTTGCGCCGGAAAACAAATCGAAAAACATTGTTTATCACATCGCTCTCTATACTGACTTCGATTCCATTCAAATAAATCACATTGAAATTTGAACTATCTAAGTTTTATTATCACTCTGGAGTTTATCTAAAGTCGTTAAATAAGGGCGAGACGAAGTTCGCCGGGTTATAAACTGAACATGCCTGCATCGCCCAGAGATAATAAATTATTGCAAATTTGCTGACGAATAAAAGCATTGCAAACATTAAAAAATTAATGGAAATCAACCTTAAACTTCATCTATATACATATATAGAAATAAGTTGTATTGTATTTGTGGCCAATGTTCTCTGTAATGCGTGCCCCGATTTTGATTCTGGAAATTTCCCATGAAAGGTGACGTTAATACCATGTATATACGGTCTTTGTAGGTGTATTGGTTCATGAGTTATAGGGGCGTGGCACCTCCCATACAAAAAATGAATTCAAAATATTATATTTCGAAAACCACCCAATCGATTGAATTCAAATTTACACACTGAAATGTATTCGCTTAGTAAGTCTGTACTACGAAATGAAGGACACGAGAGTTAGGCTTAGACTAACTTAGTTTATTTAGTAAAAGTACTTACATCTAACAAAAGAGCTTACATACTATACAAAGAGAGACAAGAGAACAACCTGTACCTATTTACTAAATGACATAAATGTAGGTACATATCACACACAATCCTAGGTATTGGTACAGAAATATACCTGTGAAGATTGGTTAAAATTGGACAAAGGGGCGTGGCACCTCCCATTCAAGAAGTACATTTAAAATCGTATATCTCCAAAACTACCCAATCGATTCAACTTAAACTTATAGATAATCTTAATTATTGGCCCTGGATTGTTCCTCTGAAGATTTGTCAAAATTTGACAAAGGGGCGTGGCACTGCCCATACAAAAAAACATTCAAAATCGTATATTTCGAAAACCACCGAAACGATTGAGCTCAAATTGACAAATAATCTTAAGTATATAAAGGGGTGTGGCGCTATTTTTCGACAATCATGGAAGCCAAACTTTGTAAAATTTGTAACATTGATAGCTATGCATTGTCCTGATAGACAAGAATATTTTCTACGTAATACGATTCCTGGAAAAACCAAAAATATGTACCACGGAGCATTACAATAAAAAGTGTTTATCACTGATTTAAATGAATTTGAAACTGAATTTTTTTTTCTATTTTGCACTACGAAGTGTGCAGGGGTTCGCTAGTTCTATCCTATTTTTTAATAAGTTTTCACTTTGGGTTAAAAATATCCAAGAATCTAAATCGATGACTTATGTAGGTCAGGGGTTCCAAATCTTTTTCATACTGCGACGCCCTGGATAGGTTGAAATATTTTTGCGACGCCTTTCTAAAAGCATAGATATGGGAACCTGATTTTACTGAAGAAGGTTCTTTTTTTTTAATAAGGACAGGTGGACGTTGAAATATCGTCATTCCATATTTATGGCAATATTGCTTATTCACATACCCGCATTCATCTAAAAATGCGCCTCATCGCTAAAGATACATTTTTAACTAAAATTGAGGTCCTCTTCCAAACACTCCGAAGCCATGTCAGCGAACAAACGGCTTTATCTATGTTTATTAACTTTGAGCTCCTGGATTAGTTGGATCTTGTACTGGTGTAAGCCTAAGTCCCGATGCATAATTCGCCAAGTTGGAATCTGCGAAAGGCCGATTTCTTATGCACGTCGAATTGAGTGCCCCGAGTTCTCCTGTATACTCTCATACTGTATACTGCTCCCGACGAATTTCGCTGGCAACGATCCATACCAATTGAAAACCCTTATTTAATTTTTAGTGCCAGGCAAATGTACGAGTGACAGCCACGAAGCAAGTCTGACCGGAAATGCGTTAAACACAAACGCGCTTAATCTTCGACTATTGGATTTCGCTTCTCTTAGTATTCGCAAATGAAACATATACCTAATGCTTTTCCTTTGTTCGGAGTCTTACATCAGTAAAAAAATAAAACTTGCGACGCCCTTAGAATAGCGCCACGACGCACGCCCCGGGCGTCGCGACGCACAGTTAGGGAACTCCTGACTTAGGTAATATTTCACCATCTGTGTATCGATTATAAATTCTTGGGTCTTCTCTCTTTGTTGGACAAATTTCGACCCCAGCTATAACTGCTTCAATTTCAATACATCACAGCTTTTTTTAAAATTCTACTTACGAAGACTATACATTCTCTTAGCTTTCATCGCCGCAGATATACCTATAGTCTTACCAGATTCGTAACACCTCCAAAGAGTCTAGTATGTTTCCGTTTTTCCGACTTTTGAGTTTCCATTTTTAATATTCCAGAACCCTTGTCTTCCATTAAATATCTGCTGTTTAATCATACAACTTTCTCGCGCTCATATTAAGAGCTGAAAGCCAAGTCACACTGGTCTCTTTCTGCAGCGCCACCTATAATCGTTCACATTCATACCTAGTCCCGGGGTTACCTTTAAACCTGGAACTGGAGTCCGTGGTTGTGCATTACTTCTAACGGGTGACCCAACAAAAAAATAAAAAACTCATTGTTCCTTCGTTTAATAACCCTGAACTGTCAGCTGTCAATCTGTATTTTCCTTTTTTCTCATTGGCAACACTTTACCACACAAATTGCACAAGATTTTCATTTTGCGTGTTTTTTAAGACACCCTTTATAGACCCTATACCACAAACCAGTAAGAATGTACCGTCGACTCCTCCCACATAACGGACTTTGCGTACAAGCTGCCGGCGGGCCCAGGATTTTTCATGCAATGGTGCTGTACAAAATCAAAGGAGGGCCATTAACGCACGCATACTTGACCCATGGTATAGCATCGAAAATCATTGCCGCCATTAATTTTGACATTTCACACGTATTCACAGACAGGGTAATTTTTTCCGGGGAGAATCGGGTAGGTGCACGGAAAGTCGGCGGTCTATTTCTTACTGGTTTGTGCCCTATACTTCGCTTCCGATTTGCGATAGAAATTTAAATTTCGGATCCTAACGTAGGTATGCTCTTGCAAGCTCATTGCAACCATCCCTGATCTTTCTCCTTTATGAAGACCTTGAACAAGTGACAACAAACAGAGAAGAGAAGTGCGACTAATAGGAGAACCTACATTAACATCAAGTCTACAGTCGCTTTCGCACAAAAGTCTAAACACTGTCCTCTGCCATAGCAGATGCACAGGGGAACTTAACGTAATTATTTCCTAGAAATTCGGCGAGTTACAAAACAGGCAACCAATGCACATCACCTATCATTACAGGTTTTCCTCTTTGGATTTTTAGTGATGCCAGGAATAGGAGGGCTGCATATTTTTGTGAATTGAAAAAAAAGTTATACCCATCTCAAGACCAATTTGTCGAGGGTCCGAAAAAAAAACCTCTATCACATTGGTGTTCGATTTGCCACAGTCATCAAATATGTCCCGCACCTTCTTGTATGACACTTCATTATTTTCCAGTCCTGTTCGCCTTGCCATACATCTGGACAAAATTCCAAACCCCTATCACGGCTCTTTAGCACCCACATCAAGTCAAATTCACTCACTCAGTCGAAACCCTTTAATAACTCGTGCACTCTGCAAACAATGACCAAGCAAAATGTACCCCACAACACAGTTCTAACAATCTAACTAAGCCGTTCGGTCCGTAGCGTCGTCGCGCTGTATGTCAATGTCCAGCTGGGCTGACTTATTAGAATGCAGTGTGACGCATGCGTCGAATGCTCACTGCACTGGTGGCGGTTGGCGGATCATATCATATCTCGCAGACGCGACCAACCCACAAAAAAAAGCGAAATTTCAGGTCCATCTGGCTTCTCCTGAAATCCAACGGCAGCTCAGTCGTCAGTCGAAAGTACTTAGCGTAGGTGTGGCAACAATACTGGACTGACAATGGCCAGACGCAGCGCGGTAAATTTCAGTTTCAGCAGACAAATAATGATATTTGCAACGGGGCGACAGTTGATTGCGTCACATATTTTGCATTCTCCGGCGGCGGGCGGGTCTATAATGTTTGGGGGTGTCGTTGTCGTAGCCGTAGGCTTCGAGAACCCTCCACTGTCACAATAGCTTTTCCTTTTTCTTTTTGTCTTCCATGCAAAATAATTTAATATTCTAATTTATTGTTCGTATCTTGTTCTCTTTGCAGGTAAGTGGTGACGCTTATTGATTTTTGCTCCCTCAGACACGGTGTAGTGTTCCTTTTAATGGGTAAGTGGGCAACTGTAACAACATCAAAGAGTTGGTATATTGGAGAGGTCTGGCTCTGGAACCTTGGCATGGTTAGTAGAAAAGACAATAACAAAAAGAACCTTAAAAAAAACGACACAAACTCCGCCGCCGCCGCCGCACTCATGTATCTGACGTTGTTTCAAATTGACTCCTTAAGGCAGTGACGACTGACGAGAGCGAGGGAGTGTATAGTATAGTAGTTTCATTCTAAAGATACTTCTAAAATGTATCCAACAATCATGATGAGGATGATGATGCAAGACATCCAGTCTGCCTTGCGATGGGATACATATTTCTCGATTTATGAGACGGCGGCGACAGCGGGCAAGTCTTTAAAGTTTGTGGGAATCTTTTTGGCAGAAAATGTGCGCGAAAAATGCACGTGACCTTTGTGAACCTCGCTGCTGCTTGAAATGAGGTTAATTAGTGACTTGTGTGCAAGAAATCGTGTTTTTTGACGGTTTAAACTAATTGAGAGCCATCCATCAGATGCGCGCGAGAGGCGGCGGTAAACATCGGCTTTTCTCGAGAGATAATCAGTTTTTTGGTTTTTTATGAAGAAATCCGTCGACTAAGTAATTGAACTACTTCATAATTTTTTTTTTTTGGTATTAAGTAAGTGGATGATGATATTTGGAGCTTAGCTGTGCAGATGGATGTGTGGAGTGTTTTGGATTTTGACAGAACACGTGGGAGTTGAGCGTTTGCGGATTTATGCGGTCTTTTGGTCTGACGGAAATCGCACTAGATTCGATGGCAGATATATTTACTTTCGCCGAGTTGTGTAGCCAAACAAATATGTAGTGTAAGAAACATTTCAACAGACAGTTCTTGTTAACGCTGTTATACTAAATACTGGGCAACATAGAGCAATTTACATGGTGACAGAGTTCTGTGTGCCAATTCATATTTGACAGGACATTACTTTCCCGAAAAATAAGTTTACAAACTTTGAACCTATAATATAAAAAAAATGTAAAGCGGATCTGTACTCGTAATGACTGCTTATTACAATTTTAAAAGATTTATTACTTACTATGCCACTCAAAAACAAAAGAAGATATGCTCACGCCATCCATCGCACATGAACTGTCCGATTATCGCAATAGGATGAACGAGAGAGGAGGAATCTAGACAGATTTGACGACTTTTAGCTTTTACCTTTATATAACAATGGGTGCATTCGGATCTACAGTTTGACAGCATATTTGTCAGTCTTTCGATTTATCAAGTTTACGGTTATGGGCCAGTGTTTATTACTTTCTTATTGCAAATACAAAGTTGCTCAGCAATTTTAATTTGGCATATTTTTAACTAGCTACGCTTTTTTTTACCTAGCGCCATATGCCACCTACACCATTCCCACTTACCCCGCTAATTTTTGAATCCTATTCAACCGTAATAATCTTCTATAAATAAAAGAAAGTTTAAAATATGTTTGTCCGCTTATAACTCGAGTTCGGCTATACCGAATTTGATGATTCTTTTTTAATGGAAAGGTATTCTTTTGTAGAAGGTTTGTATGTAATAAAAATTGAGCAAAGGGGCGTAGAACCTCTCATACAAAAAAAAAAACATTCAAAATCTTATACCTTCCATACAAAAAACATCTTCTATGGAGTGAAATTGAATGACGTTCTATCTCGATAACCGCTGGGCAAAGCCGGGGGGGAACAGCTAGTATCTTTATAAAGCTTAAAAAATTTTGTTGGTCTCTTAGTTGGTCTCATCAGTTTTCCTTATCATATCGAACCTGCAAATGGCATCCAAAAATCCTCTTTGCTACAGCATTAGCCAATGTAGTCGACTTGTTTTTGCATTGCCTACATTACGACTACATTCTTATTCGTGATTGTTTCTCTATATCCGGCATGTTCTTTCAGAGGAGCGCGGTATCAGCTTAACCTTCCTTCTTATCGCTTATTACTCGGCGCGATAAAGGAGAACTATAGCAGGAAAAGTGTTCTGTAGAGCAAAGATTTTGTCCTTCGAGTCAGAAGTTTTAGACGCCGCTTCCAAGAGTTCTATACTTCGTCAGATCTTCATTAGGGAGTCATTCGTGGAGTTTATTTTTAAGAATTCCTTAATTTACTCGAAGATCCTGGATATTATTTGTGACCCTTTATCCAAGACAATGAACAGTCGATGATAGCATTATATAGTTAGGTTAGGTTAAAAAGGGGTATGAGATGTCTAATACTACACTAGGCACCATAAAGGCCCATTGTGATCCCTAGGGGGAACCAATTGCAGTGACCTACAATGGAAAAATACCTAAACCCTTGCCCTTGAGAAAGCCCCAATTTCCCTGCAAAAACCAAGTAGTCCCTTATAGTTGGTATTGTCTATCTCCTCTAAATGTTGGAAGAAGTACCTGCCCAGAAATTTCCTTCTACTGCATATTGCCTTACATTCGCACAGTATACATATACATATGTGTTATGTCCTCTTCGGCTTGCAGATCATTGCAGAATCTGCAAATGTCCGAGTCTGCCAGCCCCAGTCTTTTGGCATGTTTTCTCAGAAGACAGTGCCCTGATAATATGCCGATCAGTGTCCTGAGCTGTTCCCTGCCTATAGTTTTAGAATTTTCCTAGATCTTTTACGGTCGTATTGCGGCTAAAGTGCCTTAGATACTGCGTGACCTGTGAGGCCCGCCCACCTCCGGTCGGCTTCCTTATTTTTTTTATTCCTAATATCGATTTTTATGATGCAAGGAGGTGGTTTAATATCCACATCCCCTCCGTCTTGCAATTCCCCGCCTCTCCTCGCAAGCTGTCATCAGCTTGCTCATTTCCAGCTATATACCGCAGTGTCCTGGTACCCAGCACAGTCACACTCGGTTCTGGCTACATAATGATTTAAGCATTGTGCGACAGGTCCTGACTAATTCAGAATTGATGTTCGTAGGATCCAGTGCCTTGAGTGCGGTCTGTCTATCGATGTAGATGGCTATATCCTTTCCAGATATAGATTTCATCCGCATTAGCTCTGCCGCTTTCAGAACAGCCATAGAACTTCTGATTGGAAGACACTGCTTGTATGCGATAGTCGTATAGACACTTTTAGATTCCAGCACCTGTACCTTCCGCTGCAGCGCTGCCCTAGGGGTGCTGCGAAGTGCACTAGTTATTGCTACGTTGGACGATCTCTGCACCGACGCTAGTTTGCCGACTAGCCCCAGGATACTTTGCCTTGTCAAACAGAGGCAATTCCACTCCTTCCAGTTTTGGGAGGTTCAAGTGTGGTATCTTGTGCTTTCTGGTGAAGAGTACCAGTTCCGTTTTGGAGGGGTTGACGTTAAGTCCACAGCCCAGAAATTGACTCTTCTTAAGGCATTGTCCATAATTTCACTTGAGCTTTCCCTGAATGATAACAACTAGGTCATCAGCTAGTGAAAGCCTCTTTTACGGCTCGCATACCTAACGATGAATGCTATGATATGTGGCTTTTGAAGTCGATCAGGATTATGAGTCTCAACTTGAAATTCATACGTCTTTCCCCGTATTTGCCATAGTGTGGAATTTAGTCTATATACGGTTCGGAATTATTTCATTAATAGGCGAATCCAAGAACTCAAGAACAGGCCAAGGTATAAAGATAAAGAGATTCCTCCAATACTCTCCGACTTTTTGTGTGAGTGATTTAAAATAATCTTAGTCTCTTCCCTTGGTTTCGCTGTAGGCTGTTAATGGACCTTACAGGCTCACATTTGCGTTGGCTTTCTTAAGGCACAATCACCATCAAGGGTACAAGAAAGGTTTCATAAATTCAAGGTCAATGAGTGCCATCGCTATGAGCCATTAAATGAGTGATTAAGTAGGTGCATATTCCAAAGTTCTGAGGACTCTCCACACTGTTTACACGGGTTAGGTAGACGTATTTCTCCCATTCATACAACTCATCTATTGACAACTCATCTACAAAACAACTGACCTTCAAACCAACCGATCTATATCAAGCAATAATCTGCTGTGGATCCAACCTTTCTTCCTTAAAAACCTATGGATGAGTTGAGGTGAACTTCGTAGATGAGCTGTGCATGGGCATAAGTTTCCGGTGATCTCTGTTAGGTATACGCACTTTAGCAACGACTTTTTCACACAAGATGTCGCTGAAAGACGATAGGTCGATTCACTCTGGAATGCGGTGCCTACAAAATCTGAAGAATATTCCGCTTAATATTTACTTACTTTTAGATAGCGCCACAGTCCGGGGTGAACCTCGACCTAGACCAGTACACCTTTCTAATTATGTAGTTGGCTAACTGCCTCCAGTTGAGGGCACCAAGTTGGTTGAGGTCGCCTTCCATTTATGCTAGGCTAGCCACCCAAGGCGAGCTCTACCTCTACTGCGTTGTTCCTCTGAGTTCGAGTCGAAGACTCTTCGGTCCGAAACCCTAGTTTCCAATCGCTCTATCCGAGTATATATCCTAGCTTAAAAAGTGCATGCAAATACTTAAACTCACAACTTAAGATGGCCGTATACTTAACCAAACGTCAGTGGTTATATTATATAAAAACTTGCACAATATTTATTGGCAACACAATTTTGTATACCATATCCTGAATAGTTTTCTCTCTACTTCCTTTTTTTGTTTGTAGCCAAATTGAAAACTATGTATATATTCAGGGTCATAATTTACTCCATGAGATACTCCATATATCCCTCTGAATACTGCCATAGATTTATATCCGAGAACAATATTTTCTCCACCACACAACCTAATTTCCCTTCAGAATATAACAGAAAAAAATCCGACAAAAAAAAACAAAATAAACTTAAAAGTTATGTATTTCAGTGAATAAAAATAAATGTTTAAGCCCCATCCCTCGGGGACACAAATTTGTGGCATGCAGCCAAAATGAAATTCCTTTTGCCACATACTAAGAGAGTTTCGA
Source organism: Cheilosia soror (assembly GCA_949372485.1). Lineage (NCBI taxonomy): Eukaryota > Metazoa > Arthropoda > Insecta > Diptera > Syrphidae > Cheilosia > Cheilosia soror. The sequence goes on from OX443561.1 coordinate 122,795,227, forward strand.
TCGGGATGGGGGGACGATGCATTGCTTTAACAGAAAAAAAAACGCACACAAAAAAAGGATACATTGTCCCATCGTTTGCAGGATAAATTTCCTTTTTTATTCTTTTTTCCCCCATATCACTATAAGGAGACATATTTTTCTGGATTCGTCTTGCTTTTGCTTGCACTGAATGAATGGAAGCAAAAGCATATCCAAGTTGTCTTCCAAGATGTTTAACAAATATATCCAACATTGAATTTAACATCATGAACACATTCGGGACAGGGACTCTGGGCGCTTAAGTCCCCCCACGGTGGTCATGCTGAAAAGAAGTCCTCATTCCACAAGATGAGTGTCTGTCTTTTTCTTTTCTGTGTTTTTTTTTTTTTTTTCTGTTGAGTTGGACTCCAAGAGGAATGACATTTTGGTTCTTCTCTAAGCGATAAGATGAGTCACTGACTCGGGGAGAGTCTGCCTCTGATATGTGAATGTGAATCTGAATGCAGATGTAGATTGTAAATCGCAATGGAAATGACATATAATAAAATGCCCAAGATGCAGAGTGCCAGTGCAGTGGGTATGAGTAATGTGAAATCAATTTGGAATCACAATGGAAAGCTTGTAGCTGTCAAATGGTTTCTATGATCAACATTTAGGTTGAACGATGTCGCTGACAGTTAGTTGCGTGCAGGACCTTCAGGCAATGAAAGGAGGTCACCATCAAGAGAACGTGCATTTCCCATAACCATTTCAAATTCAAGTACAACATAGTAGTTGTGTAGTCGGAAACGGTTTCAAGCAAGTACCTACCATAATTAATTCAGAATCTTCAATTAGTTGGCAAAAGTTTTGCATACTCAAGGATATTGTACGGCACAATTATTTTAATTCTTATAGTTATAGAGTGCTGATGTGAACAAGTTTGCAAATGTCGGGGCCATTCAAGATGACAATAATTCCAAGTGGATGCCAAGTAAAGTAACTTCAAACATACAATTTTTTTGAAGTGACGGAGTTTTCTTTCTAGACGGAACTTATTTCTTTTTTCTTCTCCTAAGGAGGGGAATTGAACCTACAATTACTATATAAAATATGAATGTGTTCGTGACACTTCTAATGACATTTAAACAAGTTTATCAAAAATACTTGCATACATTCAGGCTGATTCCGAATTAGAAACTCACTTTAATAGAACTTGCAATAGGTAATTACTGAATTCATCGGCTGGCTGTGGAGCTGGAATTACCCTAGAAAACCACTGCTATACTTTTATTAGGAACTCTGATTGAAGGACGAAAACTCTACTCTACTCTATTGGCATCAACTTGGCGGTGCATAATTACACATCAATTGTTCTTATTGTCTTGTCCATCTGGACGCGTATTTTGAAACCCTGCGTCCCCTCAGTCATGACGAACTCGATTAGAATTTACAGGCGACGCACGCCATCCGGACGCGAGTTAATAAACTATAAACGCGAGTGTTGAACACGAAAAAAATGCGAATGCGAATTAGTCTCAGAAGGCTAATCGCTAGATCGAAACAAGGGTGTCCTCAATAGTCAAGATGACAGGACAGGACCTCTTTCGTCAAAAAATGGCATCAAAGGTGTCTCGTGATACTCTCTACGAGGCGTCCAATGCCACCCTCGAAAACTCGCCGAAGAAGAAGCGTGGTTTCTTGGAGACGGTGGAACTCCAAATTGGATTGAAGAACTACGATCCCCAAAAGGATAAGCGTTTCTCTGGAACCGTCAAATTGAAGCACATCCCCCGCCTAAAGATGAAGGTGTGCGTTCTTGGCGACCAGCAGCATTAGGCGTATTTTTTTTAAAAATCTATAGCTAGCTCACTTTTACTTTTTACATGGAAAATTTGTATACTCACTTTTGGTTTTGTTATACTCACTTTTGGTTTTACATGCAAAATTGTTATACTCACTTCCCAAAAAAATACGCCAATTGTGACGAAGCCAGAGCACAGAACATCGAGCGCATGGATGCTGAAACTTTTAAGAAGCTGAACAAGAACAAAAAAACTCGTCAAGAAGCTAGCCAAGTCTTATGAAGTCTTATGATCCGAGTCGTTGATCAAGCAGCTCCCACGTTTGTTGGGTACCGGTTTAAACAGGGCTGCCAAGTTCCCTGGTCTCCTCTTCCATCAGGAATCGATGACTGGCAAATTTGATGAGGTCAAGGCCACCATCAAGTTCGAGATGGAGAAGGTGTTGTGTCTCTCCGTCGCTGTTGGTCACTTTGACATGAAGCCCGATGAGTTGGTGCAAAACATTCAGTCGTCCATCAATTTCTTGGTGTCGCTTATGTTAAAGAAGCACTGGCAGAATGTTTATTCCCTAATTTATTATTCTTTTTCATACTGCGTCGCCCTGGAGAGGTTGAAATATTTTTGCGACGCCCTTCTAAAAGCACAGATATGTGAAGCTGATCTAACTGAAGATTTACTAAAGGGTTTTTTTTTTAAGGACTGGTAGACTGGTTTTTTAAAGGACTGGTAGACGTTGAAATATCGTCGTCTTATATTTATGTCAATTTTTCATATTTTTTCGGCCAAAATTGAGGTCCTCTTCCAAACGCTCCGAAGCCATGTCAGCGAACAAACAACTTCGTCTATGTTTACTTTGAACCAATAGTTGGATCTTGTACTGGCGTAAGCCCAAGTCCCATGGCGTCGCAACGCACAGTTAGGGAACTCCTGCCCTAAGCATCAAATGGTCGATTGGACCAGGGGGTCTAGCACGTAACTTGATACAATCGAGTTCAGTCGATACAATCGACCTCTGGCAGCACTTAATTTGTCTCAATCGAGGATAATCAATCGAGAATAATCGATTGAGACAAATTAGGTACTGCCAGAGCTCGATTGTATCGACTGAACTCGATTGTATCAAGTTACGTGCTAGACCCTCAGCTCAGCGTCTTTTATAAAAGCGTTTGACTAATGTGGGTAGAATTTATAAAAAAATATTTTATATTTAAAAAAGAAGTACCTTACTAGGTCAAGTTCCGACATAGTTAGAGCTAAATTCAGTGAGGAATCTTCAGTAATGTTAGTGAACGTCTACTGACAATCCGCATCACAGCTAAATTCGACAACATCCGGCTAATGGGCTCTGTGGAGATAGAGGAAAAATTATGATGCTATGAAAATTTTTTTCTACACGAGTTTTTCGACAAAGCAAAGTGAGCAATATCCTAACCCTAAGTACGTCATTAAAATCATACTCTGTGATTTCAATGGCAGATTAGGCAAGGATTATATCATTATATGTAATAATTGGAAAGCCTATACATGACACCACATCCAGAAACGGACTTAGCCACATTAAATTTGCTGCAAGACGTAACTCTAGCTTAGCTAGGACACGTTTTCATTCATTAAGAAATATGGCAGTAGACTGATCAAAAACTGTCAAACAAATTGATGATTTTGCAATAGACTGTAAAGGGATTTAATGTTGAACGGCTGTAATCGCAACAAACCGCCAGAAGTCCTATACCGCCTTCATCAAGTTCCAAAGACCAGTGGTATACATGCCAAGAGGCCATCAAAAACGCACATCGCAAACGAAAGCCTTGTTTTTATAGAGTGCCGGCAACGAGGCAACTCGCCTATACAATTTCACTGCCAGGCAAAACGAAATATTCAATCTGGACGATGAAAGCCAAAATTTCCCTACACACGACCAAACTGCAGTAGGGATAGCGTTGTTTAAACTTAAGTCCAACAAGGCTGCTGGAATAGCTTTGGTGGTGAGCCTGAGCATACATTTACAACAATTCACCTGTAAGATTTGGTTAGAAGAAAGTATGACTGGTTACTGGTAAATTAAACCTCAGAATTGTTTTTTTTATAAAATGGATTCTTCCTATTTTTTAGTACCGGACTAGATGTACCCGCCCGACTTTGCCCGTTAATAATGTTCTTTCGTAAAATGTGAAAAAAAAAATGAGAATAAATCAATTTTTCGGAATTTTCTTTCTGCCTAAACCTGAAATAGAGCAATACAAAATAAAAATAGAGGGGCACTCCTTGGGCAATACCTAAGATTGTCTTTACATTTCAACTCAATCGATTCGGAAGGTTTTCGAGATATAAGATTTCGATTGCTTTTTTGAATGGACACTGGACAGTTCCAAGCCGCTTTGTCCAATTTTGACCAATCTCCACGGGAACGTTCCCGGGCCAATACCTAAGATTATCTGCAAATTTAAACTCAATCGAGTCTCTGGTTTTCAAGTTTTAAGTGACCGAACACAAATAACGATCCATATTTTGGGGTGATGTTTGAACCCCCAAAACCCCTACCTGCGTTCGCCCCTGGTGCCAAGTGTTGGTTGATAAGCAGGAATTGGGAGTTAACAGTTAACGAACTCCAGCACTCAGGATCATGCCAAGAAAGAAAAAATGATGAAGCGCCTCCGTTTCAAGAAAGGAAACTCCTTTAACAGCGCCAACTACAGAGGTTTCAGTCACCTTAACATAGCATACATCGCATGTCTGCCATATTGTGTGAACGCCTTAAACCCTTTATAAATAATCTGATTGGCCCCTATCAGAGCGGTTTTAGGCCAGGAAAGTCCACAGTCGATCAAATTTTCACACTTAGGCAGATCCTGGAAAAAAAACCAAGAAGTTCAAATCGATACCCACCATGTTTTCATCGATTTCAAAGTCGCGTACGACAGCATCTATATAGAGACGAGCTTGGCATCCCTGGAAAACTCGTTCGATTGTGTAGGATGACGATGGAGAAAGCTCGCTTCTGCATCAGGGTCGGTAACGACCTTACCGAAACCTTTGATTTCAAAAGAGGATTTAGACAATGTGACGCCCTGTCGTGCTACTTTTTTAACATCATACTTGAAAGAATTGTACGGAAATCACAGGTCAACCAAAGTCAAAAGTCCGTCCAATTACTTGCATACGCCGATGATATTGACATAATTGGTAGAACACAGCGAGCTGTCACTGGTACGTTTGCTAGTATAGAAGCGGCTAAAATGAGTCTAGAAGTCAACGAGGGCAAAACCAAGTATATGCTGTCAACAAGAAGGGACACCCAACATAGTAGAATCGGACAAAACATCACGATCGACAGCTATAACTTTGAGGTAGTGAGGGACTTTATCTACCTCGGTTCTGCTATAAATTCTAAGAACAACATCTCAGAAGAAATTAAACGACGAATAACTCTTGGCAACCGCTGTTTCGCTAAAAAGCCAATGAACAATTAGATAGAAGACTGCACTGTCTCAAGGAGAACACGGGTCTGGAGGCCGTTAAGTACGTATAAAGGTTTATATACGACCTTTGGCCTATCTTCTCCCAACCATAGCTCTGCGGCCCCCATGGGTCTGGTTGGGGGTCCATTTTCACTCCATTTAGCCCATCAAAGTGGGACACCTTCCATTTGGGGGTGTACAACCATTTTAAGAGGTATAACTTTTAAACTATACCAACTAGTTACAAAAACGGTTATTATACATTTAGGAGACACAATTTAGTACAGCATAAAACGTTGAAAACTTTGTGTAATTTTATACAGCCCAAAAGACGTATGGCTCAAAATAATTTCAGTTTTTTTGATTAAATTTTTCTCAAAAGTTGCAACTAATAACAAATTTTTTAATTTCTTATTAAAGATTTATCTTTGACAAAACCTTTACACGAACTTCAAAAACTGATCTTCCACTCATCAATTCAATTACCTTGGCAACTCTTAAATCATCACCCCAGTTTTATGATCCACACTTAGTTCCACTTTCCACATAATATTTTACTCACTACTCAGTCTCAATCTCGATGCTCGATCTGTTATAGTGTTGTCCGTGTCTCTTTTCCAGTCAATTGAAATGTTCCACGAACCCACAAGCCACAACCACAATTCAACTGATGATGGCTGCACTTTCCACCATCCACTACACCAGCCAATGATCGTTTTCACTGGAAAGGCAACTGGAATCCCCGGAATTCGGACTTGGCAATTCGGAGTGTTTTCTGGTTTCTCCGCAGCCAGCCCGCCAAACTGGAAATATTTAGAAGACAAAGAAACAATCATGTCGCGCGAGGACGTTGATCATTCGATTCGGTTCGGTTAATTGGAAAATGTAACTGAATCTCAGTTGTTGCCAACACCAGCGAGGTCGTTGCTGAAGCTCGTTCGCTCGCTCCTATCTATGATCTAATGGAATGCTTGCCTCTGTGAATGTGGTGGTTTTGGTAAATAGAAAAAAAAGTCTATCTTACACGATGTGGCTTAATTCAGTGCATGCACTGCTGCAGCTTGTCTGCTATACTACTGCACCTTTCGATTACACGATCCGATGCGTTAAATGTGTTTAGAATATATTTCCAGTGTGTACGACCTGTACCACTGAGGAAACTAGGTTGAGCGAAATTCAAATCGAAAAAGTATTTAACACGTTGCGTAGTGTGGTCGTGGTGTTGTGGTACTGTGTGTGGATGTGGATGCCATTTAGCATCAACCACTTAATTCCACGGAACGCTGTGCTGTCAATGAACCCTCTGATGGTCTTCAAGGCATGCGATGCTGATGTTGGTGTAGTTGCGTTGGAATACAAATCCAAATGATGATAATGATGTCGATGGGCGCACTTTCTCCTACCAAATGAAATTGTGGAGTAGAACAAAAAAACTAACGAAACAAATGAAATTGGTTGACCGAAGGAGAGATCCTATTCAGGCATCGACCACACATTGAGGGTGGCAGTGTAGTAAATTCCTGTAAAACCATTATTGCGCATTTTCCGTTTTGCATTGGTTGTCCGGGTAGGTAATTGAAACATTAATTCAAAGAGTCCAGGTCCAGGCCCATCCAGCTTCAGATGAAAGGACACATCAAGGGTGCCTTGCCTATACATGGAATCAAAGTTGATATCCTGTCAAGAGGGCATTGATGATGCTATTCACACAGTAGAGATATTTTCACAACCTCGACATTTCATTCCATGGCAGGACGGTAGACATCTTTGTTCGGAATTGACATTTGAATTAAAGGTTAAATGGAAGTGCTATTGAAAATAAAAAATATAAAACACTTCTAGCTATAACAACAGGTTGTAGGTATCCTTAAAGACGGTCGGTGTTGTTGTCGAAATTGTGTCTACAACTCCAACAAATTTAAAAATTACTTTTGAGTAGGTTGCGAATCTTGCGTAGATCCTACACCTTGGTCTTAAAAAAATAAGTAACCTCTCAAAATCGTTTGTCATTTTGGTGCGAATCCCTTTTTCTGATGGACCGTTTAGATTCAGTATCATCGGGGTAGTCAAAGTCTGCTAGATTTTTCCAACGTGTGTCATTCTGCATAGGCAGGAATGCCTAAACTTGACAAGGCTTTAAGATATGTTGGTTTATTGTTTCCTATCAAGCAACTCTAGCTGCTTTGAAGGGGTCCACCCTAGCGGTGTTAGATATCGCCTTTCTCATTTCGTGTTGGTCGGGTGGACGGACACTCATTACCCAGGCTGAACAGATAATTCTACCTGACAGCGGTTTGTTGGCTATATCAGGCTTCCATAGAAGTTGCCTGACAATTTCTGTTGGGAACAAACCTACAATGCTGAGTTTTCCTGTAGGATTGGTCAGGCTGGGACAATTTTGAGACAGCTTGGTCATTCTGTTATTAGGAAGAATGAACTTGATGAAACCTAAGTTATGTCAGTCTTTAATTCAGTGTTTGTTCCAACTCTTATCTATGGTCATGAGGTTTGGGTAATGAGCGAAAGAATAAGGTCGCCGATACAAGCTGCTGAAATGAGATTCCTCCGTTGTATTGCTGGTGTGACCCGTAGCGATCGCATTAGAAACATCAGAATACGTCAAGAACTCAATGTCGAGTAGCTACTTCTCCGGACGGAGCGGTCCGTGCTTCGAAGGTTTGGTTATGTTAAACGCATGTCCCAAACCAAGATCCCATGACGTGATATGCTATGGTTAGATCAAGTTCATAATCTCTCCACCGCCAGTATGGTGATTGCCCTTGACGGTTTAGAGTCAATGGTGGAGAATCGAGAGCTATGAAAGGTCCACTTGAGCAACCTACACCCGCGACCTACTTAATGGATAAGCGGGCCATCCAAAATGAATGAATGAAATGACAGACTTTGGTTGGAATAATAGCTATTTCGGACTCCATTCTCCACCACTAACTCATCATCGGACTTCTTGAAGTGATCGTTTGGTTTTGTCGTGGTTGCACTTATAGTTTCGCCATCAATTCACAAGGTACGTATACCTACCACTTGAGCCAATTGAGCAACTATTTGCCAACAATTGTTGAATAAAACAGAGAGGATGATAACCTCAGTGCATTTTTAGTTGCTGATCATATTTTGCAGTCTCTCAAGTCTTCAGAAGTATTTTTTTTTAAGTCCTTAGGACCGACTGTGAATCTGCTACGGCCCTCACAATGCTCATCTCTGCAGGTTTTTCTGTTCGGATTGTATGGCTAGATCATTTTACCCTCTGGTCAATTTCGACCACTGCCTGCAAGTGCACTCATTTCTCAATACAGTCGATAGCTCTCGTGGTCTGTCTGGGGAAGTCAGAGTTCCTATACCTTCTTTTTTGCCCTTAGAGCACGCATGTAGCTCTTAGAATCCTAAGGTTTGGTTTTGAGCTACATGTAGGTATGCTAATGGGGCCGACACTCCTCATCGAATCCAGGGATTTTATTGTTTCGAAAAATTACAGCGGCCATTGGGGACTTTTTTGGCATCATATTTATTTGAGCATTCCGATTAGCATTGATGGTCCTATACGGTACCTAAGAGTGCCAAATTCATCATAAAGGAATATCTCGTAGACGAGTCAAAGAAAACTTTAACCAACTTGTAGTTTGTAGAGCACAACGGGAAGCAGTTTTCTATTGAACGAGCTACCCAGGAGAAGCTTGTTGGTTGGGGCTCAGGTTTGCCAATCATACGAATAGCTGCTACACTAATGAGCATCGTTAATCTGTGTATACACTATTTATAAAATAAACTATTTATACACCTGACTACAAGCCTCTCGTACGAGCACTCTTGAACGTTATAAGTTCGCCTTTCCTGAGAACAGCATTCAGAAAAAAAAAAACTACAACCACCAACATTTTATCAGCAGCATTACCCTATTCGAAGAATGGACTTTTTACGTGTCTTCTGTCTGTCTGCTGTCTTAAATCTTCGGACAAGTCGTCCACTAGGAATCCAAAAAAGTTTCCATATTTTGAAACCAAGCTTGCTCCTAAAGATCTCTCTTTAAAGAGCTCTTGCTTCTTTTTCCAAACCTGGTAAAACCAAATGTCAGGTCAGCATATACTAAAGTGCAAGTCTTACCTACTCCAAATGCCATTGTGCGAATACTGTTGGGGGTGCTTACAGTCCGGGGTGGACCACGGTCTCAACCAACAAGCCCTTCCAGCCAGGTCGATCCCTAGCTATTTTAAGGCCGCCCTCCAATTGTGCGCGCCACCTAAGGTTCGGTCTTCCCCTGCTGCGTTGTTCTTCAGAGGTGGACTCAAAGACTCGTCTGACTGGTGCGTTGCTGTCCCTACAGTCCACGTGTCCCAGCCATCTCAGCCGTTGTCTATTCAACTTTTTGACCAGGTCAAAGTCAGTGTAAAGCTTATAAAGCTCGTCGTTAAGTCTTCTCCTCCACACTCTATTGATAGATATACAAATTGGACCGAATATCGTCGGAAGCATCTTTCTCTCAAAACATTTCGAGGTATTCCTCCGATTTTGACAGAGTCCATGTTTCTGCACCATACAGCAGGACCGGTTATGATTATGGGGTCTTATATAACATCTCATTGGTTCTAATGAGAAAGGGCTTTATTTTTTAGATGCTTTCTTACCCCCGAAGAAACAGCGATTGGTAAGAGTGATTCTTCGTTTGATCTCTGCGCTGATGTCATTTTGCGAGGTGACAGTGGACCCCAGACAAAGACTTTAACTACTTCGAAGTTGTATCTGTCCATAGTGAAGTTTTGTCCAGTCGTCGATGTCCTCATTTACAGCCAGACCCATCTTCGTCGCCTCCGTTTCAATAACTTGCAGGTGCGCCCGAATATGCAAGCAGTTGAACAGACTTCTGTAAAATTGTACCTCTGATGTTGGCTTGTGAGTTTCCTACAATTGCTTCAAGGATGTAGGTAAACAAATTACACGATAGCGCATCGCCTTGTCTCAAACCTTTTTCGATATCAAAGGGCTCATAGCAAAGGTGGTCTGTATAAATCCCTGTTTTTTTTTTTATAAGATCTGTCTATGGTAGACTTTTCTGGCCTAAAACCGCAGTAATAGTATCACAGAGATATTTAAGTAAAGCTAGCACCAAGTCTATCTATGTCTAATTTTATTTTAAATGACCCCCCGAGAGAAGGCGCAATCAATTTGTATGACCCCTTTCGCAGTGGGTAGGTCTAGCTAGCAGCAGCAACTTTCTAAAAAACACTTACACAAGAACCAATCAATCAATCGAGCTATTGCGTGAGAAAAGACCCCCCAATGGTGGGCGTAATCGAAGTTGAAAGCGCCAATATAGCCACTCCTTTGACTTGCGATTTCGTAGTCGGATTGAATTTGCTTTAGTTACCGCAGCGATTATGCGTGCAGCTAGAGTTAAGGAGCAACGACATGAGTCCAATTCTATAATTTACCGCTCTTTGGATCGCCCTAATTCGGAATGCTGTAAGTCAGTCTTATTGAACTGGTTGCGGCTGTAATGCGACATAAGTCCGCACTTAGATAGCTAAATCCATTTCAAGCGGTACGCTGTATAATTTTCAAAGCACGAAACCAGACATTAGTCCTTAAAGCGGCCGACACCACAGATTACTATAGTGACAGGCAAACGGTGCTCTTTCGCAATAAATATCGTTTCCCCCCTCTCTGCGGCAGAAGCTATAGTACCTACTTCCATCCAATCTTTTGTCGGTTGGTCGCGCTCGCGATTCCTCTATACTGCGGATAGATTAATGGAGCCGAATAGTGTGGCGGCTGATTGCATTTTATGGTGGCCATCTTACTTATCCTCTATCCAGCCTGCAACCAAAAAAAAAAAGAAGACCTTTCATGTCCTGAAAATTAAAACTTGCCAAACCAGCGACCACCCTGCAGCGTTTAATCCCATTGCACCCGCCTGACAGGGCTAGTATAGCTTCGTGGAAGTTTATATACAGAGATTCGCTCGTTAATACACACATTCACCGATGAAAGTCAGCGCAAAAAGGAGCAGGCAAACTAACAAGAAACAACAGAAATAATAACAATTATTACTGCCACAAGTACCACGGACTACGGTATAAGGGGGGCGGGGAAGGGACGTGTCGGGCTCGAGACGGGACTGCTGTTGCAAGTGCTCATCGCACAGACCTATATATATCTACAGGCCTTGGCTATAATATTGATCAGCGCTCGCAGTCGCAGTCGCACGTCCCCGATGAAGCAACAAGTCAGGTTATTCTCTCTTGCTGCTTATTCTTGTCTTTGCCGCTGCCTCAGAGAATCATACTTCATTTTAACAATTTACATCGCTGATGGTGGATCCGCGGTGGAGGCAGCAGGGGCCATATAAGATGTAACATACAATTATCATTGTAGATACTGAATCTCATATCGCGATGGCACGAAGAAAAGAAGTGGGATGTGGGATGCTGAAGCTGATGCAGCCACCATTGCATTTCGCTGAAAGTATCTCACACACATACATCAGAGACGAGACCACAACCCGATGGTGGATACTACGTGCTCTCGTTGATTATTGTTGTTGCTATATTCTATTATTTTTTGTGTTTCTTGTTGTTCATTTTCTTCTTAATTTTCCCTTTGTTTTGCTGTTTTACCCTTTTTGTCTTGGAGGTTGAAGCTTTTGTTTGTATTTCGCTCATTTGCTTTTTGCAGATACACTAACTATACTCTTTATAGTCGGTTCGGTCGGTGTAGTGATGGTTGCTGTGTTCTTTGATTCTCTTGTCCGCGTCCGCATCCGCAACCTTCTCCAGTGGATTACTAAATTTCATGATGACTTTAGCTATTTTGTGTGCATCTATTGCATTCCTTGGGGAAACACATCACAGTATCACACACTCATACAAAGATAGATCGATTTATTGTGGCAGGTTGTGGTGGAAGAAGGGAAATCGCACACAAAATTGGTATCAAAGGGGGGCACACACTGCTGCACAAGGCACAACTGGTACACAACGTACAGTGTATACAAAACGAATGAGGACAAGAAGAAATGTACGAAACTTCCTCGCATTCCATTCGGGAAAAGTCAATAGATGGAGTGTCTCCGTTATCGAGCACATACAAGAATGCATCCAGAGGGGGCACACAAATTTGGTGGATGATGACATTAGCTGCGATTCTCTCAGTTCTGCTTGTTAAATGTATTGCTGTCAGTAAAACCCACTATAGGTACGCACTTGTCCTTTTGCCAATGGATTAGAAAGAAATTACTGGAAGGATAACATAAACCAGTAGAAGCCTTGTAGAACTAATTTTTGGTTCAAAGGATTATATTAAACGAAAATAAATTTATTTTTATAATAAACTTTGTTTAATACAGTTCAACATAAAAACGGAACAAAAAGTTCGTTTTCTATAATTTTTATTTTTTAATTTGCTCAGTGCCCAGCCTCAAATATACGGTGGTCCGCCGTTCAAGAGCCAAGTTATAGACAGCCCTATATTTTGAACGAGAGCTGCAGATATAAAGGCTGGGCCATCTAGTGGTTTCTTTTTAAATCACAGGTTATTTTGACATTGACAGCTGTTTCCCGTTCGAAATCTTGACAGAATCTCAGAATGATACCTCCGCGGAACGAAATGAGTCGCTTTACGCTTTACGCTTGGACAACGTTGGGAAATATTGAAAACTTATTTCCAAAGTGAGTGTGATGTAGCCCAATGCGTTGTTGAAAATAAATTTTGGCCGAAATGGAAGCACCCACCACGCCTGCTGTACGTATGTTTGTGCAAAATGTTCGTGAGACTGGTATGCTAGTGGACAACACTGATGATTCCCGTCGTCGTAAGTCGAGAGTGACAGTTTTGTGCGGATTGTGGAGTGGTGGCATCATTGGACCATTTTTCTTGGAAAATGAGGCTGGGAACAACGTTTCGGCCAACGGCGGGCGTTACGGAGCCAAAAAACCGACTTTTTTTTACTGGAATTGAAGACATGGATTTGGACGAGACGCCGATGCAGGATGTCGCACCATGCCACACAGCCCATACCACAATCAATCTTTTCCGCACCAAACTCTCAAATCGTGTTATCAGCCGTCTTGGCGATGTCGGAGCTGCGATTTGATCCCTTTGGACTTTTTTTTGTGGGGAACCGTGAAGGACCGATGTTATGCCAATAATCCGGAAACGATTCAAGCACTTAAGGCCAAAATATCATCCAAGCAATCCGTGAGCTACTGCGAAGCCAGCCGAGGCAGCCACTTGAACGACGTTGTGTTCCATAATTAATGGGAATGCTCTAACTAATGAAGCCATAATACATGGAAAAAATTAATTTTGTTCATTTTATTGCATTTTTAAAAAGAAACTAGTATTTGGCCCACCCTATATTATTTTAAAAACATATAAAAGGGAGGTTTTGACCTTTCTCATGGGTAGATACATACATACTTTCAACTAAATTGCTGCACAGTTCTCCATCTTCTCCTAGGTATGTTCCTTTCCACAAATCAAAACTATAACTCTCTTTCTTATCCTAACCTTATTTCCATGTGATGGATAGAGGTTTTATACGATCCGTTCTACGTTTCAACGTCCCCAAGGGAACAGTTTTTAAAAATAGCTCCGTTGATATCAGATCACCCGAATTCCTGGAGACCTCCGGATTATCTAGCCTTACTTGTAGATAGACCTCCTTTCTCCGCTACTGGACAAAACAAAAAATTGAGACAGGTTTTCCTTTTTAACCGGGCGGTAGTGTGACTTCTGCCTACTGGTAAAGAGTGAAAATATTACTCAACGCAGAGGGCGAAAGTGCACTTGCTTTCCAACAGTCAGTGGAAGGATTGTGAGTTCATATATTGCTCCTATAGAAAAAATAGACCTTACCAGGGACATATAAAGGGTCCGCCAAATAACTTTTTATTTTTTTGAAAATGCTATAAAAAAAACCTATTGAATATTTTCTCAAATTTCTTTTTTTATTTGAAAGTACAATCCTTCCGGTTAATAATGGAAAATAATTTCATTCAAATGGCTGCCTCGGCTGGCCATGCAGTAGCCTACACGATCGGTCCAATTTTTAAGCACATTATCGATTGTGTGCAGCTGTATTTCACCAATGGCTTCACGAATATTGTCCTTTAAAGCGTCAATTGTCTCTGGCATGTCGGCGTAACACTTATCTTTTACGGCACCCCACAAATAATAGTCCAACGGTGTCAAATCGCAGCTCCGCGGTGGCCAAACGACATTAGTTCTGCGGCTGATAATGCGATCTTTAAAAACAGGGCGCAAAACATCGAGTGTAGCTTCGGCTGTGTGGCACGTACCGCCGTCCTGTTGAAACCAAATGTTGCCAATATCCTCCTCTTCAATTTTTGTCTCAATGACTCTCAAAATTCGTCTCAATGATGTCTCCGAAATGTTCAATTGTTGAGAACGACGGTGAATTGATGTTGATGGCGCTTCACGCACACTTTCTGCCACAGCAGCAATTTTCTCGGGTATACGCACTGTTTTTGGCTTTTCACGCTTTGGTTTATCGATGAGGATGCCAGTTTCTTTCACTTTTTTCACAAGATAACGAACATACGGAGCTGACGGTGCTTCTCTTCTTCCAAAATCCATACGCAATTTTCGCACACAATCTGCAACATTACCATGATTTTCAAAGTAATGTCGCAATATTTCCCAGCGTTGTTCAAGCGTATACACAACCATATTCGTTCAGCGGAAGGATAAAACTAATTATCTGTCCAATCAGACATGAGCTAAGTGCTACCATTCGCGAAATAAGCACTAGTTGAAAAAAAAAAAAACGTTAGATGGCGGACCCTTTATCAGTGAGATACTGGGATGCTGCATTTCCTCTACAAAAAACCTGGCAATCCACATCCTAATTGGCTTTCGAAGAACTTTGGAGACTGATATGGGACACCGGAGCTAAAGGACAAAGTTTGACGAGCAAAAAATCTGAAATCTCAGACCCTGTGCCATTGGTTTTATTTCTATCGCTCGATTTGTGTCAGTCGGACTTTGTCGAACATGGCCACGGAAGACATCCCACAAGGTCCTTTTCAGTGAAGACGAGCATTTTGGTTCATCTTATAAGAATTGGAAGACCTCGGCATTAACTAAAGGGACTGATTGAGCTTAACCGAAGAAGAACTCTGTAGGGGCTGCGGTGATGAGGGGAGCTCTTGAAGACCACAACCCACTTCCTGTGTCACACTACCCACGTCTCCCACAGCCACACCAGGTATAAATTCCTAGGGAGTCACTTCTTCAACGTCCTAGGGCCTATAACACAATACAACAAGTGCTTGTATAACAAGTCTGCTGGCACTTCAACAATTGTTTTAGAACATTTCAACAAGTGGGAAATTTGATAAATTCTACCATTTCTGTAACTGGAAACAACAAGTGTCTAAAGAAAAGATAATGGATCTGTTAAAAAGTTGGTTAATTTTAACCGACGTTGATCGACTTGTTAGAATTAAACAAGCAAAAGTTAGGAAAAAAATATTAATAGAATCACATTGGTTTGGGACAGGATCTTAGTACCATGTTATAGGTGACGTTCACGGTGATAGTAAAATTATCCCAACTAAAAATAATTTAACTTGTAGGTATAAGGACCAATTTAATAAGATATAGCTTCTATATATGTCGTCATAAGGCTTATTTCGAGATGTTAGCCATTTTTCAAGATATGTTTTCAGTAACAGCTTCTTTAAGGCATTTGGGAAATAATTGCACAAGCTGCACAGAGAGGTGAGATATTCTTATTTAACAAGGCTAATATAAACTAAAAAAATCTATATAATTGCAGCGCATTCGCTTCTATAGGTTTGTCACAAACATTGCGAACTAACTAACTTCGGTGTAACTTCGAGTGCCGATGGGGGACAGCAAAGCAATACTGATTAACTTATTAAACTAATTGAAAAATTCGAGGGAAATTTTCGGGTTTTAACAATTGTTACGGTTTTTGTTGTGTTACACCTTTAATCTACACTTGTTAAACAAACATAATTCTACAACTACCTGTTGACTCGTTGACTTGTTGTTCTGTGTTATAGGCGCCTAGACGAGCCTTCCAGCACATCAATAGACAAGATAATGAACTAAGTCAACGTGTTATAATGGGTAATGCTACGTTTCCACCTGAGATTAACTCCGAGGTTAGGATTAGTTTTCGTTAACCTCGTATAAATCTCGAGATTTATCATACAAAAATTAATCTCATAAAAAGGGGATTAAAAATTAATCTTTTAAACTGACCAGGTTTACATGTAGAGTTCGGTTTATGAACACACTCTCCACAGGTCGAGATGTCTAAAATTAAAGCACAAACAGAGCTGCATTTGACATTTATGTCATCGATGAGCAAAAGAAAAAAAATTGTTTTTTTTTTTTTTTTTTGTAAAACGTAAGCGACTTTTTGCCAAAGCAACCGTTAAAACGTTCATACATATTAGTTTTGAGGCAAAATGATGCGGTAATAATGTTGTTAGATTACTACCACTCATATTTTGTTTTTACTTTTAGAGCTTTACTTTTAGAGAGCTATGAAGGGTCCACTTGAGCAACCTACACCCGCGACCCACTTAATGGACAAGCGGATCATTGAAAATGAATGAATAAATGAACGAATGACTCTTAATTTCGATACTAGAAATTGTTAAATTTTTTATCACTTGTCACACTTGTCGATTTGACAGCTTATGACAACATCTTGTGAAACGTCAAATCAATCTCTTTTTTTTTTTTTGTGGAAATACTTTGGTGGAAACATAGCATAAGACAAGAGACAACCTCTTTCCCCCATGGGCATTATAATGGGTCAGTATTAACCTGAGTGTGGCACGGAGTACCTACTCCTCGCCAGCCCACAAACCTAACCTTTCCTAAAGGGACGTAAAAACATAGGCCTATCTATATATCTAATCAATTGCAGTTTGCTCTTCTTTAGATAGCACCCTTAAATGCTGTCTTACATAAAAGGTGTCCTATGCACCCGAAGCCAAACTTTTCAGTCATACCATTGCTTTTTGCCACCATAGCTCTTTGTTTTAGTTTCCCTTAATAGTAGATAGATATGAATAATTAGTGAATCTTCCAGCTCAAGGAAGAAAAGAGCAATTGACTCATCCTAAGGTCTCCCAATTCAAAATCTTCCTTGCCGAATCTGCACTGTAGGTAGAACCCAGTCCAAATAATGAAATGGAGAGTAGAGAAAATGCATCCCGGGCAATGTCCAACGCCCACGGTGAAAGATATTAAGGCTAGCCGTTTAACTGAACACGGCTAGTACATTTTGTGTTTGTGAAAATGAATGGTTCTCAGGAGAGAACTGTCACATCAATACTCCAGTTCCAGTAGCGGACAGTAGAAAGCATTCCACCTCGAGGGACTCAGTCGTATGCCTTCTCCAAGTATACAAAGGATGTGTAAACAGATGTAGCATAGTTCCAAGCTTTCTCAAGTAGGTACCTACTATTTTGTGAAACTGGTCGGCTGTGCTTCTGCCCGAACGAAAACCGTACTGCCCCCAAACGTGACTTGACCACAGCTCTACAAAGCAGTTCTAACACCTGTCCTAGATTGCAAAAAGTAAATAAACAATTGTTGTTCCTAAGGCCCACTGTCCTACTTGCCGCTCCGTGGACAGAGCTTCGTTTGTTTATATGCCAGCTGCAAGGAAGCTGCCAGCAAGCGTACAACAAGCTGCAAATGACGAAAGCGTGCGTATGAAGTGCAGCTACGTGGACAGTATGCCTTAGTTAAAATATTAAACTTGAGGGTTGACTCTATGACTACTGGGAGCATTAGGTATCAAAACAAATTAATTTTTGCACTCAAATGCTTAAAATGTCAAATTTCAGCCAAGGTCTTATGTCTGCAGAGAAGGCAGTAAATAAAAGTCTGACTGAAATGTCTAGACAAAAATGCCATGTCCTGTCCACTGTACTCGACAAAATTTCTAAATAGAATAGAGAAACGAATTAATAAATTTATTCAAAAAGTTAATTATACTGTAATTTATTTTTAAGGATATTTATTTCCCACGCGTTGACAACCGTTCAACTTAAAAATGGCGAAATGACAATTTACTCGATCTATTTGTTTGTTAAGTCGCCTCGGTTCGGTAGGTATGTTCGTTTACGAAATCAACTCCATGTTCCGCTCACTCGTGCTATCCACAAAATCACTAGACAGTAGACATCTTGACTGAATATCATGACTTGACTCCTAGCCCTGACTGAAATTATGTTTGTGAAGATTGGTTGCGTGATAGGTAATTTATTTTTCGATACTACTGTATTTCAGTTGGTAAAAAAGACTTTAACAGCAAAAACAAAATCAGTAAGAAAATACCTATGTAATAGATTTTGTCTTTAAATTCAGTTTAAATGTTACCACAATTAATTTGTCACTGTAAGTATGTACTGACGTAGGTACTGCACCTGCACCCATGGATTTGTGAAAATCGACGGTCTACACTTGTCTTACCATAAGTTACATTCCACTTGTCTATTGGAACTTAAAATTGTTTTTTTTTTTTCGGGAATAATGGAATCGGTGGAATTTTATTAGCATTCCCCTGCCACTACCTTAGTATCTTTTGTAATCGCAAGGGTGTGTGTGCGTTGGTTGGAGTAGTACACAAATTTCATGTTTTTTCTTATGATTTTTGCCAATGCGCAAACAAGCTGACACTGAACTGACTCAAATTTAGAGTATTTTTCATTCACGCACACACACACAGTTGTATGGATTGAGCAGAAGCTGTTATACGTTATACACTCGCGCCCGCATTTAGTTAAGTATTCATCCAAACATCCGTTTGTGTTGAATTTCACGCAGGTTCACTCAAAAGTCAAAACAACAAAAAATACGTATTGTATAAAGTCACTCAAAAATTATCACACCCTTTTCAATTTTTCATCCGCAAGATTCGAGTAACTTCGAGTGGCTTCCAGAGAATACGAGAGAGATACATTTTTATTTGTTGGTATCAACTGCGCGAATTTACAAATCCAATTCCCGTTGTTTCGGCATTTTTCCTTTCCCCGCCCGGGCGCCAATAGCCATAGAAATGAATAGAAACCTGACAACTCTCCAGTCACTAACACATAGATACTTTTTGCGGCAGTTTTGTGTTTTCTTTCGGAGTCATCGAGTGGAAAACCATCTGGGTGGGTTTTGAATTGAAACTTGAAAGTATCAGTATTTTTGTATGCTTGCAGTGCAGAAGTAGAGTGCAGAGTTTCGGAGTGCGAATTGAAGGAAATAGCGATGATGTGATGACGTTGCTACCAGGGTTGCCATCAATTTTGTTATAGTGATTAAAACAAGTGCGAATTTAAATTGGAAAAGATTTTTATTTCTATATTTCTATTTCTACCTTGTTGCCGATAACGTAGGCAAGCTATTGCAAAAACAGCTGATATAATGAGTCTAGGTTAGGTTAGGTTAGTGGGCTGGCGAGGCGTACCACACTCAGGTCAATACTGGCCCCAATCCTGATGATTTGACGAAGTTCATTATCTTGTCTATTGGTGTTCTGGAAAGCTCGTCTCCGTCGTTGAAGAAGTGACTCCCTAGGAATTTATACCTGGTGTGTTGGAGAGCTGTCCCCAAGAGCTCCCTCATCACCGTAGCGCCTCTACAAAGTTCTTCTTCCGTTAAACCCAATTTCTTCACGCGGAACCGCTGAGTATTGTGTCCAGTTATGATTCATAGAGGGATTTTCTATCCTTCCATATTATACTCTCGCTTACAAGTATTTAAGGTAGCCCATCTAACGTCCGTCTCTCTTGTGGCTTTTCGGCCTACTTCAACCTTGAGTGTGCAAAGCGAAATGTTCACAGAGGGATCAGCTTATTCTGAAATAGCTGTCGAATCTTGTCTTGCTAATTCGAATGCATTCATGTCCCGGATCTCAGCAGAGCGCGATACCTTGTGCTGTGTACCAAGAACCTTGAGCTCTAAAGATGAGTCGAACTGTGGGCCCAAGCTTAAAAATATTGCTTGCGCTGTGCAGCGCTTTATAAAATCTAAATTATAAAAAAAAAGATCCGTTGTTGTAGTTTGTGGACTTACACGTTCAATGTTCTAGGTCTAAAGGACTATCACGGGAGAGACCAATTACCTACGAACGTACCTAGTCCGTTCATATGAACACTTTTCTTCGTCACGGCAGATCGCGTATTTCAGCCATCGGTTTTTACCAGCAGTCTCTAATTTGAGGTTAAGTTCGAACGAATTTTGTATTCGCTAGTTTGTAGAATGCGTTTTAATGTCGTAGATTGTGAATAAACTTTGACTACTCGCGCTAAGGGTGTTTTCGTTCGCCGCAAAATATTTTGAACTCGAAATTTCGTTATTTAAAGTCTCTTTAAGGCTGTTTTCTTATTGCATTTTCATGAACCCTACTCTTGTAACATGTAACCTGAACTGAATGAAAGATTACCTTCGAAGGAGAATATGTCAAAATTACATACAACGAATGGATTATTTATTTGTTTTTGACGAGCACTGGACAGATCTAAAAAGACGTAATGCCAACCATCGAAAATTGCACTACGTGCATACAGAAGACGCAACAAAACATATTTAGACGTCGATTTTGGGCACATAGAGGATAAAAGCGAGCAAATTATGGCAAAAGAAAGGACAGATTACTTTCTTATCCCGTCTTGCAACACTACGCTAATGCTACGTTATAAAAATATTGGATCACACCAAATACACTTTAGAAATGCAGAATTCTTTTATATTAACCATAAATTGGGTTTAGCTAAATATAATAGGACTTCACTATTTGGTTTAATTGATGCCATGTCTCTGAATAATTGCCTAGGCTGCTAATCCGTTTTGATCAGACCAGTTACCTTTCATATTTAACT
Source organism: Cheilosia soror (assembly GCA_949372485.1). Taxonomy (NCBI): domain Eukaryota; kingdom Metazoa; phylum Arthropoda; class Insecta; order Diptera; family Syrphidae; genus Cheilosia; species Cheilosia soror. Next base: position 122,816,344 of record OX443561.1, read on the forward strand.
GCAAAATTATATCATCTGCATTTTGCTTATATTTTGAACAATATGGTCAAAAGGAAGAATCATGTCTCGCCTTCTGTTCACACTGAATGTATCCTGTCAAGGTCGCCCTCAGTTGCTTCAAGCCGAAAGTTCTCCATGTGATCTTTGGTCCAGTTTATATTGAATGAAAAGTTTTTTGAGGAGATTATGCAGTGTAGAACTTTACTCCTTATTTTTGATTTCATTGTCTGCATTCGTTTAGTATATGAGCCTAATATGTCAAAAGATGTAAGGCATGGTTACGCTATAAATATTAAACTGTACCACTCCCATAGTCGACAGTTGAAACCGTGGTCCACCCCAGATACTAGATAGTGAGCGCCACAATTCCTGTTCCAGTCATAGGTCTTTAATAAAGTGCGGAGTTCATACACTCGCGAGAATATAAATGTCAACTTAGACACATGTTGCTAAGCTTGCGATAGTTATCTCAATCTGGAGACTGACGCGTACAATAGAGCAAAACTTCTGTTGAAATTATGCCCGTCAGCGATGATTGAAAGATCGATTCTTTTTTTAAAATGCAATCTAGGTTAGCCTTAAATTTAGCCTATTGTTGATCATCACATACCGAGCAAACTAATTACTTGGTCTTTTGTGTTTTAATGATTCCACAACTTTGCGACTGCTGATTAGAATAGCTTCCGCGTTTTCCTTTCGCTAAATCAAGACCTACAGTCTCCAGGTAAGCATTGATATCAGAGATTAGCTTATTGCTTGTCTTCGCCAATGTTACGATGGCGATATTATCTGCAAAATCTACACTTTTCAATCTAGGAAGCATACGGCAAGAGGTCTACAACATATTGTACTACATTATTAGATAGCTTTTGGATAGAGAGGCTATCCGCTAGGTGGGCCGCCTTATGTATGTACGTGTAATACCACAAGAATGCTATGGCTCTTCTTCAATGAAACCAGAACCGAGAGTATCATTCAAAAGAATGGGAATTTTCTGTCCACCCTAGAAATCATAACGGGGCACAGTACTCTGAGGTACAACATGAAGAAAATGGCCCTAACGGACGAAGAACATTGTAGAGACTGCGGTTATGAGGGAGCTCTTGGGGACACAACCCACTTCCTCTTCCTTTCGTCCTCAATACACCAGGTATAAATTCCTAGTCACCTCTTCAACGACCTAGACAAGCTCTCCATCAGCACGTCAATAGAAAAGATAATGAACTTCGTCAAATCATCAGGATGGTTTTTATGTAGTACAGTAAGTAATTTGAGGGTTATAACGGGTAAGGGACAACCTCTTCCCCTACGTGCATCACAATGGGTCAGTATTGACCTCAGTGTGGCACGGAGTACCTACACCTGGCCATCCCACAAACCGAACTTAAAGTTTTCTAGCTTTTGGAAACTTCCGATTCTTGAGATAAGGCGCGTTAATTCTAGTTATAATAAAGCCGAATCCAGAACCAGTTTTTTGAATTGAATGCATTTCCTATAGTGAGGAGCACAAAAGCCTTTAATTTTCATTATTTCTACTGTTGAGTGGACTTCGGTCGCTTCCTGATTTGTTGATTCGCTAAATCGCTACCTGTATTCGGTATTTACAGCTTTACCAAGACGATAACGTACCAATACTCGGACTCGGTTGAATATGCTTCTAGTTCCAAAGACGTAGTCTCTACTCTCGTTCAGATATCATTCGCCGTAGATTTCTGGTTTTCATTTTGACATCGTTCATCCTAAAGCAATGACCTGGTAACCCTGTACGCGCAGCCGACGAACAACAATCTAAATGCGCTAGCTACCGACAGCCAGCCAGCCAGCCAGCCAGCCAGGCAACATAGCGCAACATATCCGAAAAATTCCGAATCTCCATTCTCCTGCACGAAACCAAACCGACGACAGTCGACGTTGACCCGACTGACAAACACACAGAAAACACAGAAAACCGACAAATACCAAACCGAGTGAGAGTATCTCAGTATCTGAGTATCTGAGTGGGAAATAGTCCGATTCTAACATTCAAACTGAATGGTTAATCGACAATTTGTATGCGCGGTTCTCATTTCGTTTTTGTGTTCTCCATTATTTGTTTTGTTTTTTGATTTTTTCTCTGTGTTTCCCCAAATTCGTATACCGTCTATCTTCCAATTAGATAGATTGGTCGCCGTCTAATCGTATCGAATTGAATTCCTCCCGGTATTCCGAGTGCACAACTCTCAACTCAATCTCATCGAAATTTTTGTTGGTCGTTGTTTCCTTGTCAAACAAAACATCAAATAAAATTATAAAAAATAAAAGTGTATATGTGTCTTGTGTCATCTATCGAAAGTCTATACATCTATTCAAGTGAGCGTTACTGTGTAAATTTTTTTGCTTTTCGGGACTCGGGGATTAAAAAGGACCACAACTAAGAGTATCTCACTATATAAAACCAAGTGAAAAGTGCAAGAAAAATCCTTAAAACGATTCAAAGATTCAAAGAATCAAAGAATCAAAGAATCATCTTCTTCCTTTTTTTTTTGCCGAACACAATTTCCAGCATAGATATCCAGTAGTAGTAGTCTCAAAAAGTGTTTTTCCTTTTCTTTCGCTTTGGTGGAAAAAAAAAAATGAAAGAAGTGATGATGTGGTGGAAATAAATAAATACAACAAGAAGAAAAAAAAAATCTATCCATCAGTCGTCCAATTGGAATACATATATACAACCGACGAAAGCAAATCGAGTACAAAAAAATAAATAATAATAATAATTCTCTGGATACACTGTGCTGTACTCTGTATATTGTTAATGTCTTGCAGTTTGTTCTTCGTTTATTAATATAGTACCTATTCGGAAAAAAGAAAGAAAAAACACGCAGAAGACGAATATTCGAAAGAAGTTCTCCTCAAGACGAAGTGATTCATATTTTTCCTCGAATTGGAATTGGAAATTGATTAAACACAAGATACAAATTGAATATTTTGTATCTTTTTGTAAAACGTATTTGTGGGTGCAAAGAATTGAATTTATACATGTGTTGCAAGTGAGTTATTAGCGAACAAATATTTCAACGAATTCCAGCGGACAGAGTACACAAAGTAACCGACAAGAGGGATATTTTGAATTGTTTGTGGATACCTACAGTTTTTTTTTTTCTCAACCGGATTGCATTGCATTTATGTGAGTATTTATGATCTAGTACAATTGGTTTTGTTACAAAAAAATAAGAAATGTTTTCTACCATCAAAGAAGTTTATTCAAAAGTTAACATGGTTATTTGTATCTTAGATATTTATGAAGTACATAGATATATATTCAACGTCATTTTATTAATTAAGAACCTATTATGCATTTAGTTTAGTTTATAAATAAGATACTACATCGTTTTTATGAACATTTAAAAATTATTAAGTATTGCATCCGGCTCGAAGGACCAATATTTGCCTTTGATGTTGACTTCCTAACCCTCAGTGTCTGAAAAATAAATTATACTTTAAAACAATCATAAACTATGTATTTTAAGAAACTCGTTGAAACCAAGGACCTATTTCATAAACCTTGACAGGTGACAATTCTACAAATTTGTCACACTTGTCGGACAAATTTTCTTTTCATAACATGTTGACAGCTGACATAATTGTATATAACAACAAATTTTCATGACTCTTTTGTCATTGTCAGATTATTAAAAAATACTATTTCCATATTTTTAAAAACTTGTCACAATTTTGTCATTTTGACAAATTTGTCGTAGGTCCTAGCATCAAAGAAATGATTCCTATTTGTGGGATGGTCTAGATGTCCACACATTTTTTAACAAAATATATTTCTTTTGCTGCTTTTTGTCTGACATGCAATTTTGACTTTTAAATTGGAAATTAAATTATTATTTATTTGTTCTTTTAAATGTCAAGTACGGACTGCCAGAAATTGCATTTGGAGAAATAATATTTATTATTTTAAATCGTACTGCTCACTTCACTATCCAAACTTGACCGAAACTCAACTGCCTAACAGAATTGCCAAATACTTGCAGATACAGACAAAATTGTAAATTTTGTTCTGTCCCATTTTAAGTAGACGGTTTTTTGTAGAATTGTCGAAAAATAACTGAGTATTGTCATCTGTTGAACTCAGCAAGAGACTTACAAAGGTTTTTATCAAATCTAGAAGAAACTATAGCGATTTTAGAAATGTCAATTCTGCTGAGGTCGTTGAAAGCCAGCTCTCTATTAAATCTTCCGCAACTGAACTCGGCGATATAAATCCTTGATTCTTATAGCTCACATTGCCAATCCTTATCCCGTACATTACACATATTTTCAATTCGATTCTAACATCTCGTGAATACCCGTCACAATTGAAATTCGCTAAAGTAGTATCTATGTCTTCCAAAAAAATGCAAAGGGCCCATTTCCGGCCTATTTTATTAAAACCTTTTCTTTTGAAATCGTTTGAAAGGATTTTACAGAAACAAATGAACCTTGACACCAACAATTTGATGACAACGCACTACAATCGGTTTTAGGAAGGGCCATAACCATAACCTCCTTAGTGAACATCATCAAAGACTTACGCAAGACAAGGATGAAGACAAGGTAACCTTTTTAGTGTTGCTAGATTTTTTGAAGACGTGTGACACTGTGGTTCATGCAAACCTGTGTAATAAGCTGCGTCAGCTATATAACTTCTCATACGATGCAGTCAAATTAGTTGCTTCGTACCTTCCGTTCCAAGTAGAAGGCAAGTTGTTCAAGTGGGTGACGTTCGATCGGATTTCATTTCGATCCCAAATGGTGTACCACAGGGTTCCATTTTGGGCCTATTGCTATTTTCAATGCATGTCAATGATCTGCCATCTATCGTCAACCAGAGTAAGGTTCAGATGTAAGCCGATGTCGTGCAGTTGTACTTGAGTTCTGATCTCGGTCTTGTCGAACATGCCTGTGTAAATGAGGATCTTGAAAATATTGCTCGCTGGTCTGAAACGAATGGTCTTTTGTTAAACCCTGCAAAATCTAAGTGTCTTGTCATCTCAAGAAATTCTTTGGACTTGTCATACTTTCCTTGTGTGATTTTAGGCAATCCTCCTATTGAATATGTTGAGACGGCCAAAAATCTTGGTATATGGTCTTTAACCGGAAACTAACCTGGGATAACTACATAAATGTTGCGACCGGTAAAACCTATACGATTCTTCGAATATTATGGGCAACTTCAGCTTTCACCCCCTTAAAAATACGTCTCATGCTACGAAAACGCTGGTAATACCAAAATTGCTGTACGGGTGCGAAGTGTTTGACAATTGCACTTTCGTCAACAAAAAAATCTGCAGATCGCTTACAATAACAAACACCATTCGGTATGTTTTTGGACTAAGAAGGTACGACCGCGTGTCGCACTTCTCAAAGCGCCTTTTTAACATGACGTTTGACAGCCTACTCCAGTTCCGCACTTTAACCTTTCTCTGAAACATCCTGATAACACGACAACTTCCCGGTCTCTACGAGAAACTGGTTATGCCTTCCTTAATCAGGTCTAGTCAGTTGATTCCTCCGCGTTACTCTTCCCTTACCTCTGAGCGTCAATTTTTCATTTAACTCTATTCGTCTATGAAACTCTTTACCGGGTGAAGAAAGTTTTCGATTATTAAAGAAATTTTTACGAATTTTTCGACAATTGTCATGAATTTTTGACAAATTTCTACGTACTGCCAATTTTTTGAGAAACGAAAACTTGACAATTTTTGGTTAATGGCAGTTCTACAAAATTGTCTAAATATACATATTTTATGAAACAGAAATTTGAGCATTGTCCAATTGTCAATGGGTTATCTGACATTTGTCGCCATTGTCAATTCTTATGAAATGGGTCTCAGCATGTAGCAGTTAGAATCTATATAGACTTGAAATCTTTCGTAAAAATAAATGATGAGCCGATAAAGTGTTACACAGATGGATTTAGATAAACACGAATCTATAGAATCTTTGTCATTAAGACTAAGCTTTTGAGATATCAGAAATCTTGCCACGATGCGTGTATAAAATGGCGGATGTGCGATGGTCCTTAGAGACCTTTGGTAAAGTGAAAGAGTCTCAAAATATTCAGACATATGAAAGAAATCTGTCCAATGCTGAGTCAAAAGTGGTCAAAATGTGTAATCAAATTAAGTCGCGTTAGGCATACTGCCGAAGTTGCCAAAGTTGTAGGTATAGGTATTCTAAAGATATAGAGTATTTTTGTCTATGCTATGAGAGTGTCTGGCCAACAAGAACAGCGAACGTCCTTAATAGTTGCATCTTTGACGATGTAGAACTTTTTCACAACTGAAATTAGTGTTGACAATAATCAGTATAGAAAAGATGCTGTAAGGAGGCTTTCGTAACAGCAATGTATGGGTGATAAATTTGCCAAAGTATCGTCGCAGACTATTGTTGCTTATATTAAGAATTTTGAACTCTATAGGATACTGAAGACTATTTGAAAACATCTAAATCCTTACATTGATGAAGTATCGCATTGTATCATACAATCTCTGCGTAAACAACCTATTGATACCTTGGCAAGGCAAAATGAAAAGCATATACCTATAGGTATACAAAAGACTAACGTCAATGACGAAAAAAACCCGCACAACAAGCCGAGATAATGAACGTGTGAACTGGAATTAATATCTAACTCTCTTAATGAATCGATTCATAAAAATATAACTCTAAGGAGGTCATCTTCGGGAAGAATCACCGGCATGACACTTTCTAAAATGGACCAGCCTCATCGATTATGCTCCACAAAAATGGTTACCTAACTAGAGCGATGTTACAAATTTGTTTATACATACCTACACAAGACACAAGGTAACTTGGAAGTCAATCGATTAAGCTATATCGTAGCCAAATTGCGATGGAAAGAATACACTCCTGGAACTTTTTAAGGTGTTAATATCTACTCAGAGCATAATCTATAAGGTACTTAAGCTATTAAGGTATTGGCAGCTACATCTACAGTGAAAAGGTAATTGGCAATACCACCAGCAAGTTATTATGATTGCCAAAAGCAGTTCCAAACAAAAAAAATCAAATGGCCGTCACTGTATCTTTTGGATTCTCTCTGATTTGCAGTTAATAAACTCTTTCCCTTGACTTCAGTATCATCATTATTTTCTGTTATTTTCGCAGTACTAGAATAAATTTATATGCATATTCAGTACAAAACCTCTTAACAAAATAAATGTAGGTTCTTGTGTCTCAAATAAAAGGAAATTGATGCCGAGGTTGTGAGGTTGCAGAGGTCTTAGGTTGTGTTAGGTTAAACAGGATATGAAGACTCATACAAAAATAGGTACCATAACCATCTCCATACTTTAGGAATCAATTGGAATTAAAAACTCAAACAGAAGAATCGCAGACATTTTTTTTTAAATAAAACTCTTTGCAATGCACAAAGAAGTATTTTTTAGGGAATATTCTGTGTTTTCGCACAGTGCGAGTATGTTACGTCATTTAGACTAGCAGGTTGCCACAGAATCTGCATATTTATCAGTAAGTAGTCCTTTTGATTCGTTAAAAGACTGTGTCCCGATAAGATTGCTACTAGTGCCCAAAGTTGAGTCCTGTTTATTCTAATCGAATATAGAAATCTATTTATTTTGGTTCAATCGATATTCGTATGGACAAAACTCATATGTGTTAATCTTTCCTTTTTTCTAAGGATTTTTCGATTCAAACGAATTTAAAAAGATGCATTATTTTGTTGTCAAAAAGGGGCGAGAGGGCCTTAAATACCCTGTGCTCTTTAATGAAAAATAAGAATTTTCCGATAAAAACGTTGACCCCGTTTTTCCTCCAGGTGCCATGAAATGAAGTCTTATGCAAAAAGGTTCAAAACGTAATTTTGGACTTTATTGCACTTCTGAAATTGCAATAAAATCCAAAACGATTTTTGGACTTTATTTCATTGTCAAAAGTGCAATAAAGTCCAAATCGAAGTGGAAATAAAATCCACAATGCATAAACAGTAGAATATGTATGGGTGGGGGGGCATGCTGCCCCTTGTAACCCCCCTGCTCGTCTTTCTTTTAAATAGCTGAGTGCAATAATGTCCAATGGCTTTATTGCACTTTCAAAAATGAAAGAAAGTCCAAAATTCGTTTTGGGTTTTATTGCAATTTCAAAAGTGTAATAAAGTCCAAAAAAGTCCAAAATTACGTTTTGGACCTTTTTGCATAAGACTTTATTTCATGGCACCATTCCTCCATTTCCCCAAATCGCTTCTTAGTACATACTCACTTATGCATTCATTCATTTTCAATGGTCCGCTTGTCCATTAAGTGGGTCGCGGGTGTAGGTTGCTCAAGTGGACCCTCCATAGCTCTAGATCCTCCGCCATCGGCTCTAAATCATCAAGGGCAATCCCCATACGGGTATAGGAGAGATTATGGACTTGATCTAACCATCTCATCCTTGGTCTACCTAGAGGACGCCTACCCGATGGTACGGATTTCATAGCACGTCGTGGAATCCTGGTCGGGGACATGCGTTTAACATGACCAAACCACCGAAGCATGGATCGCTCCGTCCGGAGAAGTAGCTGCTCGACATTGAGTTCCTCACGTATTCTACTTATGCATTGAAAGGAAATGTGTTTCAAAATTTTAGCTTCTTAGCTGTTACCGTTTGGTCACGAATCAGTCAGGATAAACCGTTTTACATATGAGATAATGTCCTTTACTACGAGCAGGGATGGGTTGATGTCTAAACCCTCACTACATTCTAGTTGACCCTCGCCAATTCATTTCCCAGAAATCTTACAAAAAAGGAAGTCTACCTGTAAAATTTGAATTTTACAAGATAATAGCTTTTGCCCGCGGCAGAGATTCCTTTACAGTCAGTTAGTTTCCTCTTTTATATTAATATTTCGCGCAGGAAACATACCTAAGAAAGTACCTAAGGATCTCTCGGAAATATGTTTAAAACCCTATTTAAGAAAACAGTTCAAAGATTATATGATCAATTTTGTAAGTAAACCGCTGGCATATCTCAGCACAGATCATACTATAGCAGAGTGAGCCACTATCTACTGGACAAAGGGGTCCCCTTAAAAGGGGTCATCGCCAATAACTCTGGCTCCAAGGAAAATTTCCAAACTTTGAGAAATTGATTTCCTTTAATTCTTATATAGCGTAATCAAACCGAGTTTGAATTTGAATTTTGCTATACAAACTTGGCCCCCCTTTTACCCCTTGAATTTCCAAAATCGAAGAAATGGATTTCTTTTATTTCTTATACAGAATTCACCGTGTTTGCTTGGATGCAAAATAAAAATGTTCCCATACAAACTTTGACCCCCCCTTTTACCCCTTAAAGGTTTGAATTTTGAAATATCCTTCCTAATTTCTTGTAGTATAATATACATCATAAAGCGAACCTCTGTGCAAAATTCAGATGTAAATCAGCTTTCTAGAGTAAAGGGTTTGGGCTTGGCGTTGATGAATCAATGAGCGAGTCGTAGTTTTAATTTTTATATATGGGAAGAAGAGGACTACTAGCATGAAATGACTCGAGCCACCTGTACATGTGGTATATTTACTGTAATATTTTGAACTAAGCAACCAGGGGCCAGTACCACGAAACAACAAGTATTGTTAAACAGTAGCAATTTATCGGAGCAATGTGTTAAAATGCTCCCATTGCACAATACTTGTTGTTTCGTGGTACAGCCCCCTATTCGCTATGAAACAAGAACTTCCCAGCGTTATACGGGATATATGATATCCAAACATCAATAATTAGATGCGTAAAACAATATATTCCTACCCAATTAATTGCTTGTCCACCATAATACAAAATAATTACTAATCATATAGTGTCTAAAGTCAATTTATTATTCAGACATATTATTATCTGTGAACTACCCTATAAAAATGAATTTAAATACACTAGTAGAGCTTAACGTAATCGGGTTTATCAGTTGAGAGATTTTTTTATTTATTTTTTGACAGTAAATGTCAAATATCAGATCGGAGGCGGCGGAAAGTTGGTAATAAAAAATTGCTTCATATAAATTTGTAGATTTAATTTTTATTTTTAACTGTCATCGAGCGAGACATGTTTAATTGCAATGATGATCATAAAAGCAGTTTTTTTTTCTCAAAATGTAAATTTTGTATGTGAAATTTATAAAATGCCAGTCTAATTTATGCGTTTAAATTAAATTTGAGATTATTTGTAATAAAATTTCTATTTAATATTTGGTTTAACTTATTTTATAAGTAGATGCATATTCTCACAACAACTTTAAGTTAGAATAATTATTATAGTATTGTATTTTGTTTGTTTGGTAATAATTATTTCAGTAAATATTAGAAAAATTTTATAATTATTAGAGTGAACCTGTTACATTGAATAAACTTCTTTTTTGTTTATAAAGAAAACGTTTCTAAAATTTTATATCTATCTACATTTTTTCATTACGATAATATTTCGCTTTAATCACGATATCTGCTGTGTTATTAAAAAAGTCAGTTTATTTTTTCCAATATGTAAAAGATGTATCTATGTACCTACATATTATTTTTATAGTTATCTAACCATATGCGAGGTGAGCAACTATAAATTATTTGTATAAAATTAAATAGAGTTTCAATTAGTTTTTGTTGGATAATGAAATAATCGTGTCTTCATTTTCGATCACATTATAGCTTAGGAATACTATGCACTTATGTGTAATATTTTTTAAACAATACAGAGAGTTAAAGAAAGTAAATATATTCGGAGTATTTTCAAATTCTAGTACATTTCTAAAATTTATGGGTTTTTTGTGTTACCTAATAACGTAAAAACTACTGGACAGATTTTAAATTTAAATGTTTTTTTAAATGTTGCTTAAGACTGCAAAAAGGCTATAGGTTTATGTCATTTTGTGACTTTTTGTATTTTTTTCTGACCAAACTGCCTTTGCTTAAATAATTCTCAAAAAATACCAATAAAAAAATACTCACGAGAGCCAATACTTTATAATTTTTTTAAGCTATCAACGAGCTTTCTCCTTCATCTATAAACTGAACTACAGATCAAATTAAATTTATTTCCTCACTATAGTCGTGGGCTCACATAGAAAGGACATTCTCTTGAAGGAACACTGTGTCTAGTTTTCTCTAACTAAGCGAAACAAAAGAAAAGTATGCGATGTTTCCAACGAAAAGTTGGAACACTTCTCCTGCATAAAATTGCTGGTATAAATTTTAGTCAAAGATATATTTTTTTGGTCATGTATTATACAAAAATTTTTGTATCCTAGTTTGTACGAGCATGTTCCATATGTACGACTACGTTACTAAATTTATGTTTATGAAATGTTTGCCACTTATAAAGGGTGTCCCATAATTCACGCAAAATTCGAATTTTGCGCCATTTAATAGTAGGTACAGTGATGCCAACTGAAAAAAAAAGATAACAATGTGACAGCTGACAGTTCGGGGATTTTTAAAATGAAGCGCTATACGAAAGAACAACGCATTTTCATTGTTGTGCAATATTTGAAAAATTATGAAGGTTTGTCAATTTTCGAACAAAATGTCGCCGTCATTTTCATCTTGATGACTTCGTCAATCGTTAAAATTGTCGCATTTGGGGTTCAGAAACGAGTAATTGTTGAGAAACAAATGCACACGCGTGACTGTTTAGTGCGGATTTTAAGCTGGAGGCATTATCGGACCATTCTTCTTCGAAAATGCGGCTGGTCAGGCAGTAAAAATTAATGGTGTTCGTTATCGTGACATGATATAACCCAGTTTTTAGTACCTACATTACAAGATATGTATGTGACATGTGACCAACATGTGGTTTCAATAAGACGGTGCCACATGTCATACAGCCAGTTAAACAATTCAATTACAGCATGAGTCATTTGTGTAATCGACCGTCTTATCAACGATCAGAATTGGCCATCCAGATCTTGCGATTTAACGCCATTGGAATTTTTTCTTTGGGATTTTTCTTTTTAAGTCAAAGGTCTATGCAAAAAAACCCACGACCACCAACGCCTTGAAAGAGGTTTATTAATTTAATTCAGCCAGATAAAAAATGTCAAATAAAAATGCCAGCAAAGCGGCCATTTATCTGATGTACTACTCCATACATAACCCCAATTTGTATACTCTTTGAATCAATAAAAAATTTAAGCTTTCTAATTAAAAATCTGTTTTTCTATCCAAATTACATTTTGCCTGAATTATGCGACACCCTTTATTAGGTACTCAGCTGACAGAAGTATTAAGAAAGTAAATCTTATCAATACAAGTAAAGGATGATTTCTTTACAAAATATGTACTATGTTGTTTTCAACAAAATTGTAAGCCCCGCCCAATTTTTGAGGGCGTTTTTGAACAAAATGCAGCTTTTTCAATAAGTTAAAAAAAACAACCTATAAAAGTTTGTTAAGAAAATATGTAGAAACCTTATTCCTGTTCTAACAATATACTAAAAAAAGACATTTAATACGCCCACTTTTTGGGGGCGTTTTGCAAACAATTGTAGGTTAGGTCGTTTTTCCAATGAATACACGTATCCTCTTGCAAAGTAATGACTGCTCATATAAAGTTGTCGGCCCTACGAACTAAGTCCCAACTGGAACTAACTCCCATTCCTCCAAATCCAACAGTGACCCCAAGAAGGGGGGTTGCAGGGGGGAAGCATGCACAGTGGAACTAGTGGGAGTTAGTTCCCGTTGGGACTTAGTTCGTAGGGCTACTGACCGACCGGCTACCGATACTGCCAATATCGGACAAAAAATTTTGCCTCATGATAAATGTTGAAAAGTAAAAATCGGACAAAATCTATAAGCATGCGATGTTTCTTTGTAGTAATTTTTTTTTTAAATACAATTTTTGAGAATAAATGTCTAGTTTTTTTCTTTGTTCGCATAATGAAAACATTTACTTCCTGCGTTATAAAAAAAATGGGCAAAGTTACAATATGGTTAAACAGAAGCGACAAAACTAGAGTTCAAACTTCTCGCTATGACATCTGAGATACATTAGAGCCGGTTCGGTCACAAGGAATTTTGTACTTTTTTTTTGTCTCACCGAGAGTATTTGTCCACGTCTGTATTGGGAATTGTTTAATTTGTTAGTTAACCCAGGTGAGCTTGCGCATTCAAGTGTTCAGCTTCACATTTTCCTATTATCAGACTCTTGCTTGCTGTTGCTCTGCACCACGTAAACATATCCATATCCATATCCAAATCCTATATACCTATATATATCAATGTCCATCGCATTGTCAGAATTTTCAACGACTTTCCTTTCAAACGTTCATCTTCAAGTTTTTGTTGTACGAACTCATCTTTTAGTCATTTCTGACCAATATTTTGTCATTTCTGTCGCACAGGTTTTTAGACTTGCATCAGGTTGCATTGCCATATCATCGAAAAAAAAAAAACTCTACTGATAAATACCAGAAAAGGTATAGGCGCCACTGTACAGCCTTGTGGGATATCACTTTAAAAAAAAAAATCTTATCACAATCAATTTCGAAGTCTATAAACTGCTGGTGAAGACCAAAATTCATATCATTGTAGATTCGTGACATTCAACATCCCAAATGAAATCATTTCCCTAAGGAGATAACATTGAACAAAATTTCTAAGAAGGAAAGAAACGCCCCTTTCTAGCCACAGAACGATTTAAATAAAATGTCGACAGTTTTTTTTTTGTTGGAATTGAATTGTATTAACGAACCCCTCACGGTTATACTGAGTATTCCTATAAAATTAATGCAAACGGGCGGATTAGTGTAAGTATAGGTATGCTTGTGCATAATGATGCAGCGCCATTAAATTAATTTTTCTATGCGTTGCGTTACTCTTACTAAAAGCAGGAAATTCACGTTCAAATTCCAGAAAACGCCATAAAGTTGTTTTCTCTAAAATGCACATAGGACTACTTACTACCAAGCGAATTTTGTTTAATCTGCGCACAAATTCATTAACGAACTGTCAGATTCGAATTTATCACCATAATCCAGCTTAAGTCAATATAACCAAAATTGGATTAGTGACAGATTTAAAATAATAAACAGAATTTAGTGCTTACTTGACAAAAGCTTAAGCTCACATAATCCCATTAAGTTTTCATGCTTTCGGAACGCGTTTGGTTTCTATACAAAATCTGACAGTTGACCAACAAAATGTGACATTCATATGGACTTTTGTAATGAATTTCGTTCGAGTTTGAATTCGTGCTGATTTCGAATTCTCTCGTGTATTCAAATTGCATTTTTTGCACTTCATAGGTGAGTTCAATCCTGGGACCAGATCGCGTTAAATAAAAACGATCGAACGACATCGTTTTCACTAAAGCTGTCTCTATCATATCTGTGACAATAGACAGAGACTGCTAGTATCGAAACGACATCGGTTGATCGTTTTCATTTTACCTTTAACCCCCCAGTTTCACACTCGAAGTTTAAACTATAGTTCAACTGAACCTGAACGTGAGTTTAAATTCGAAGTTCAACTCGGCCTGTTTCACTATATAAACTGAACTTTAGTTCAATTGATCTCAGTTTAACGAAATCGTATGAATAGAATTTGACAGTATTGTACAGTAGTTAGCTTTTATACGACTTTTTCAAAATCGTTCATTGTAACTATTTTCTTTCAAAGAACACACAAAACAACGTCAAATATTTTTGTTTTTGACATTGGCCTGATCTGAGGTTTAAACGGCAGAATACTGTATTTAACTTGAACTACAGAATGAACTCCGTTCAAGGTTTAAACGAAACTCCGAAATCGAATCAAACTAAAAGTGTAATTTAAACTCTCGCTGTGAAACTTTGGGTAAGTCTTCAAAAACGCTAGATATTCTGACATATAGCTGTTACTTCTCCACTTAAAAAGTTGTTAGTTGAGTAGTCCCCTGGAGATATGCCTCTAGGAAGCAAGTTCTAAAATTTGGTCCAGTAGCAAAATGATAAAAAGTGATATCATCGGGGTTTTCAAGTAAACTGATGACAGCTACTGATGTCCATTGCTTGTCTGTTGGCGCTCATATCATATGTCAATGTCGCATTTCGAGGTTCCTCGGAACATCTGCCATGGCAATACCAATAGAATAGAAATACATCAACGACTAGTCTTCTGTGCGTCATCGGTTGAATTGAATTATTTAAATCGAGTTTAATTATTAAATTTTCGGTTTGCACCCATAAAGAGGCAAGTTCGCAATTCAGGTCTCACGTGCGACTGTCAGAGTGAGAGGACAATGACCAAGGAATACTTTCAAAAATCGTCGTGATATTTGAAACGTCCGTGAATGTTTTGCAATCTTCTAGACTTTCTTGTAATTAATAGACACGCGTCTTGCCTTTGGTGTTATGACGCCCTCCTATGGAATGGAGTGCTTTCGGTTTGCAGCCATAAAGAGGCAAGTTCGCAATTCAGGTCTCACGTGCGACTGTCCGAGTGTCAGGACAATGATCAAGGAATACTTTAAAAAATTGTCGTAATAATTGAAACGTCCGACTGTATACGTTTCCTTTGGTGAATGTTTTGCAATCTTCTAGACTTTCTTGTAATTAATAGACACGCGTACTGCCTCTGGTGTTATGACGCCCCCCAATGGAGTGCTATGTAAAAATTCGTATTTGGCTGAATTGCCACCATTTTCTATACGTCTGTACGTTCACACATCTTTTATCGTTTCAATCTTCTGCATACTGCGCTTGGTCTGGGCCGTCTGTACACTCAAACACCCAGCCCTATGAAATCCCATACGCCTCGTCCTCGTATATGCGTTTCTGTACTTATTGTGCGTACACCATACACTTATGTGAAATGTACATTTTGATGCACATACCCCAGTCGACAATAAGAGTCTCACGAGTAGTTCAACTTCACGCAGTCTGCTCTAAATCCAGCATCATAAGCATCATTTCAAAAGTGTCTATACTAGCTCGCCCGCCTCTATAGTGCGCAACTAGGGCTTCGTCTGGTACTGCTGCTTCATTCTTTCCGCCATCTTCTCTCGATTGCATTGCTTTATGCAGTTTTCTTGTATTCATTTCAATCAAAGAAACACTTTTTTTTCTGCCTTGAGATTCTTCTATCCGCTTGTGTGTATGTGTGTGCTTAAAGATACAACAGTGAGATACATAATTTGTTTATATCTGTTTTTGTGCAGTTGTTTTTTTTTTAATAAAGCTACACCGCTTCTAAGAAATACAACGATAAGGTTAGGTGCAAAAAAAAAATCTCTGATTTAAAATTATTTCTATTTCTCCTACAGTTCCATTTGCTTTCGGTTGGTGTTCGTTTTTTTTTTGTGTTTTGATTTAAGAGTACTACTCGTAACTAACAAAATAAACAGCAGCCAAACTACCTATTTTCATGAAGCGTGTAACACACTTAATGAGGTCTTGAGGGCATTGACACATCGACGACCGACCGACGCCTACCTTTAAGTTGGACACCATCACCTAAGCTCTACCCACCTCGAAGAGGGAATTACTATCACTAAGCACTTTGCATTTGACGCTACTAAAATAAAAACCCCTCCAACAAAAATATGCAAAAAAAAAAAATAGATACACAAAAAAAAAACACGACATGCATGCATAGATACACATTTTGTATCTAATGGATTAATTAGCATTAGGAATTGAGTTTTTCTTCGAAGTTTGTTTTGTTTACCTGTTACTAAAATATTTAGATCAGAGTTTTGTTGCGTTTTTTTTTGCGCCTGTTCTTCCTTCGTTGGCATTTTGTTGTTTCTAATTAAATTCGCTGTAAAAGATACAACACAGCAGCACAGCCACAAACCATTCGAGCGTTTATTTCGACAGACCCCCATTCCTCCAGCAGCGGATTAGAAGAAGTGAAAGTAGACTGGCAGTTTTTTCCTTCTTTTTTTTTGCCTTTTTTGTTTCGTTTTTGCTATATGCGAATATTTCAGAAATGACGAATGGCACTTAAATATTTTGAAAAGAATTTAGATGCAGGAGAACGGTAAAACGGGTTGAAAGATTTTTTTTTTGTTTTCTAATATAAATTTTTTGTCAGATAAATTAAAACAAATATCTCGAGGGAATGAGGCCAGTCAGACGTTCTTTTTTATGTGTTCCTAAAATATAAATTGGGCGTGAATTTCAAATCAAATTTTTATCAACAGTCATCAACTCGTTTTTTTTTTTCGTTTTTTTTTCGCGACGGAGTCTGGTTTAGTATAGACTAATTTATTTATGTGAATTGTGGTTTTAGTAGTTCGTGGAAGAATGAAATTCTCATTTTGGAGTTGTTTTTGGAAAGGCTTTATCTTTTGGAACATCGGTACTCACTAAGAGTATATAAAAGCAAAAGATTTATCAACGTTTATGGGGACTGGGGAGACATGTGGCTTGAGAACAAAGAAATCCCGATAGAGATCTTTGCAGAGCAAATTTTTGAGTTTAACAGAAAATTGTGGATAGAATTTTGTAGCCCAATATTGAGGCGACAATTAGATGAATTGAATTATATCGAAGCCAGCGTCTTCTCTTCATTCCTTTCAGCTCCTGGAATTGCTAGTTTGAAGCGTTTTTTTTTAAATGCCGGCTTCCCTCACTCTGTCGAAGAGCCTACATCATCCTCATATTTCTTATTGTCCCGTCTATCCAATACGAGGTGTAAAGCATATATTTTGGTCTTGAAACCAGCAGTTGGTCGCTTGCTTTTTTTTCATTAAAACCTCTGAATTTTGTTTCGATCATTAAAATGTTTGATGGTCTTTATTGATTACTATGAACTAAAAAATGAACTATGAACTTGACTTGGGAACAGTTTAGAACCTCTTTCTTTTACATAGGCTTGATAGTTCTCCCTCGCAAATCCTGCTTCCTGTCACAGCTTTTATTTTTATGTTCTTCATTAACTACACGAGTGCAGTAATACTTTGTGCAAATATAGTACTTGCACTTATTCGGTTGAAGACTGCTTATTCATTTTACTCTCGCCTTTGCATGTAAGCTTTTATTGTCTTAAATTTGTCAAAAGTTATTTAAGAAACCGTCTAAATATGTAGTTAAGAAAACGTTTGAACTAGGTGAACAATAGTTTTTTTTTTACAAATTTCTAATACAGTGTGGCCCAATAAATGCTAAGAACAGTGCTATGCAAATTGAGACAAGCTAATTTTTAGTGGTATTTAAATTTAGATTATTTTTATATTATTCATTTATATGTACCTACGCTTCTCAATTAACTACCAATTAACTCTTTTGGTCTTTTTGTCATGGAAAGGATAGTGAAACCTCTACTCAATAATTGTTAAAATTAGCTGTTTTTTTTTGTGGTACGATCCATACAATCTCGTTTCCAAAGCCTGACTTTTTTTTTATCGCCCAACGATTTTCTATTTGATTAAATTTAACTTCGGTTTATCTTCGGTTTTCATGATTCGATTTTGATGAAACTTTCTTTACCCTCCACAGGAGGGTATATTCACTTTGTCATTACATTTGTAACGCCAAGAAGGATTCACCGGAGACCCTATAAAGTATATATTATATTCTGAATCAGGATCACATTCTGAATCGATTTAGCCATGTCCGTCTGTCTGTCTGTTGAAAACACGATAGCGTCCAAACGAATCAACTTAGTTGAATGAAATTTTGTAAGAAGACTTAATTTTACCGTCATCAGGTTTGTTTTGAAAATGGGCTATGTCGGTCAAGTAGTTCTGGTACCTCCCATACAAAACCAATATTAGAAATGTACAGTACCAGTGCATACAGTGGAGGGTATCAAAGCATAGATAACACTTTTACTTGTTTATTAGTTAACTGCACATTTAGTTAATTTAAAATTAAATAATTTTAGAAAAATTCGAATCTTTGTTTTTGAGATTTTGGTACAATTGTATATGGTACTAGCTTTTGCCCGCGGCTTCGCTCGCGCAGTCCTCAGGATTTGACACACAGAAAATCCTTCACAGTCATTTTTATAAATATAACGCGCAGGAAACTTACCTAAGAAACCACATAAGGAACAGTTAGTATCTCCTAAAATTATGTCTAACGCCCTTTTGGTGAAAACACTTCAAAAATATAGATATGATCAATTAGTTTGTGAAGCACGGGAATCTCAACAAAGATCACATTATAGCAGACTGAGCCACTATCTATGGAACACAACATATTTCTTAGTTAGCCAATCCCTAATTATATTCCACACTGCCCAGATCTTCCTACACTGTGCAACATATGCAACCGGAAAGATCGTGAGGATGTGTACCACTCTATAGCAGTATAACCCCATTCTTACAGAATTCCGGTTGAATATCTTTTGAGTACGTACGATGGAGTTAGATGAAGCGATCAGCATATTCAACAGCTATGAAGTTTGGAAGCATTACAATGTTTCAAATCGATGTGACGAACGGTTCGTGAATTAAGAAAAGGCCCCCCTTAAAAGGGGTCATCGCCAATATCTCGGACCTCAAGCAAAATTTCAAAAATCGGACAAATTACTTATCTTTATTTTTCATGGATAAACCGAGTTTGAAGTCAATCGGATGAAAAATAAAATTTCCCCATACAAACTTTGACCCTCCTTTTACCCCTTTAGGGGTAGAATTCCAAAAATCCTTCCTTAGTAGTTGTATACATCATAAAAAAACCTCTGTGCAAAATTTCAGCATTGTAGATTGTAGAGCAAATGGTTTAGGCTGCGCGTTGATCATCTGTCAGTCGGATACTTCATTTTTATATGTATAGATTTTTTTAACTTTAACAGTAAGAGAGCGACAAATTGTTTTGGCAAATTTGAGCTCAGCTCATTAAAGTCAATCGAATTAAAAACAAAAAAGTATTTTTTTTTCGAATGGACAGTAAAGTAAAATCTATTCCTTTATATTTTCTATCTGGCACACTATACTTTTTTGTTAATTAAATAAAGTAAATATAACAATAGAATATAACTATTCATTACTTTGTTCCTGAATAATCGTCGTTAAGGTGAATATAACAACATTTAAATGGTTTTATTCATTAATAACAATTATTTAACGATAAATATGCAAATTACCACGAAAAAAACGATTTTTTTTTTAATTTCTCAGTTTTCCGGTAATTTTTTCCATTGCAGTGTATATATAATATAAGGACCCTTTATAACTTTTTTTTTGAAAATGCTATAAAAAAAAAACTACTGAATATTTTCTCAAATTTCTTTTTTTATTTGAAAGTACAATCCTTCCGGTTAATAATGGAAAATAATTTCATTCAAATGGCTGCCTCGGCTGGCCATGCAGTAGCCTACACGATCGGTCCAATTTTTAAGCACATTATCGATTGTGTGCAGCTGTATTTCACCAATGGCTTCACGAATATTGTCCTTTAAAGCGTCAATTGTCTCTGGCATGTCGGCGTAACACTTATCTTTTACGGCACCCCACAAATAATAGTCCAACGGTGTCAAATCGCAGCTCCGCAGTGGCCAAACGACATCAGCTCTGCGGCTGATAATGCGATCTTCAAAAACAGGGCGCAAAACATCGAGTGTAGCTTCGGCTGTGTTGTCCTGTTGTCCTGTTAAAACCAAATGTTGCCAATATCCTCCTCTTAAATTTTTGTAAACAAAAATTAGTTCAACATTGCCCGATAACGATCGCCATTGACTGTAACGGCCACCCCTTGCTCATTTTCGAAGAAAAATGGCCCAATTATGCCTCTGGACCAAAATCCGCACCAAACAGTGACTCGTTTTGGGTATATCGGCTGTTTTTGGCTTTTCACGCTTTGGTTTATCGATGAGGATGCCAGTTTCTTTCACTTTTTTCACAAGATAACGAACATACGGAGCTGACGGTGCTTCTCTTCTTCCAAAATCCGTACGCAATTTTCGCACACATTCTGCAACATTACCATGATTTTCAAAGTAATGTCGCAATATTTCCCAGCGTTGTTCAAGCGTATACACAACCATATTCGTTCAGCGGAAGGATAAAACTAATTATCTGTCAAATCAGACATGAGCTAAATGTTACCATTCGCGAAATAAGCACTAGTTGAAAAAAAAACGTTAGATGGCGGACCCTTTATATTTACTACCTATTTATCGAAAGTAAATATAGCAACGAGTAAGTGAATCAAAATAGAATTCCGTAGGAGGTGTATTTTTAAGAGGAATCGCAGTTAAAAATATCGCTTTTTTGTTTAAAATAAATTTAATTTAACAACCTCTAAATATTTTCGTTTGGAAAAATTCCTGCCTATTTGCAATACTAAAAAGTATCTTTTGTCCAAGTTTCAGCTTCATAGACATTTTTTTTGTCAAAGTAAAGAATTCAAAACAAAAAAAACCGGTTTTCCGCCATTTTTTTCGAAAAATGTTTAGGTTACGGTGAAAATGGTAAATACAAAAGTTGTAGATGCACAGTTTAGCCAGAAATAGCGAAAAACCCTAAAAATGCACCCCATTGCACCCCGGATAGCTGCTGTCGGTTCGATTTAATTTGTCCTTTTTTACAAGAGCTTGTTGTAAAATATTCCTCTGTCAGAGTGCTGTAACGAATTATTTTTTTTTTGTCTCATTTTTACGCTTATTTCTACTGGACTAGTAGGAAAACGGTGGGATTTTTATTGAGAACTTTAATCGATTACTTCAAACAACCACACAAGGAAGAAGAAGAAAACGAAAGGAGTTGCGTGAAGCAAATTATCGCTTTTGTAAGATTTCTTTCGTTTTTTTTGCAGTTTGAAAGTGGCTTTTGTTTCGTTTTTCGTTGCTGTTGATGATTTGGACTTATCCATTAAGTGGGTCGCGGGTGTAGGTTTCTCAAGTGGACCCTCCATAGCTCTCGATTCTCCGTCATCAACTCTAAATCATCGAAGGCAATCCCCTCATTGTAAGCTGTGCATATTATGGGACAGTTCTACATATTGCAGCCACATCTGTTGAAGGCCTAATCGATCCGATTGCGGAACCAAAAATGCTTTACAGCATACCTCGAAAAAGTTGTTATAAACATTGGCTCTTGATTTAGTAAACAACATTTTGTCTACGGTCCAAATGCCACACAATACAGTTGTAGTTCTCCGAGGATGTAAAGTTTGATGACGTTGACCTGCACGACAGTGGGTAAAGATATAGGGATCTTTTCTAATATTTTCGAATTGACACTCAAGGCTAAAGGGAGTACCTACCATAATCCAGCTCAACAAATTGGGTTTCTGTCGGTACAAAACAGTATGTTGGCCTTAACTGTGAGCTGTATGGGTGGTTATGAAATGTCTATTGAACAACTTGGCTATCGAGATGTAGGTACCAACGTATTTCAATTTTGCAACACTAAGACCCTTATCATCCTAGTCCTTCTTTATGGCGCAGAATCATGGACGGTATCAAAGACGGCTGAAGATCTCCTTGGTCGCTTTGAACGAAAAAGTCGCCTAAGATAGCTTTGACATGTAGAGCTAATGGACAAATTCTAGCGAAGGGTTTACATGCAACATCGATTCCTTTCGGCCCGCCAACGGTGGTGACTTATGACACCCCCTTCACTGTACCCACTGGGACAATTTTATAAAGCAGACATTTCACATATAGAAACCAACTTGTCTGAGTAGCTATAGCTTCAACTATATGCATACCAAACAAGTCTATCTACTAAACATGATTCCCTCAAAAACAGGTAGTAATGCTCACAAAACCAGCTACAAAAAAAAAACCCCTCCAATGTCAAATCAATTATAAAATAAAAACTTTTTTAAAATAAAAATTGAAAAGTTCACAGTTGTTGGATTCGCAATGACTCTTCACGCCAAATAAATATCTTCTTCACTTAAGCTTGGACTTGGACTGGCCATAAATTCTCGTCTCGCTCGCACTGTTTCTTCTTCGTATATCTTCCTCTTAACCAGACACATTTATTACTTTCTACAATATTCTCCGTCACTGCCATGCCGCCGCCGTCGGTATTCTTATTCCAACTTTAACTACTTTATCTTGAAAGAAGAAATAGCACAAGAGAAGACGAGTAAAAAATACACACAAACACGTACCTACATACATTCATCTCCCTGCTTCATCACTCGTTTTCTTATTGCATTCCAGCATCTCAGATGCACCATCAGACAGTTTGAAGTTTTTGAAAGTATATAACTAGTAGAACTGCTGTAAAAAAAAAAAAGATATTAAAACTGCAAAAAAAAAAAAATCCCATCACAAATGGGGATACACAGAAGAAGAACAACAACGAAGATGCAAGAGAAAGACCAGCAAAGCGTGTACTAAAACACTAAACAGGAAAACTGGACTTTGGCAAAGTATTTTTATTCAAACCGGAAAGTCGAGTTAAGTGACACCACCATCTTCCAGGAGGTCGAACAGGAGGATACACATACAATACAGAGAGCCAGCGAAATATGTACGAGTAAAACAGAACAAAAAACAACATAAAACCGTATAAACTTGCGGATGCAATCACGGTTTGTGCATACAAATGGGGAGGAATGGGACAGACGGACTCCCTCAATAGATGCAGAGGGGAAGGACGGAACGGAAATTGGAATTTTCGTTCTCCAAGTAGTAAATGTGGGAGAACCAACCGCCACTATACCCGACAATCCGGGAAAGATAACACTTTTGGTTGGCTGCACTCTTCTGAGCTTCAGCTATCTTATCGCTGTGAGGTAATGTTAAACGTATAATAGTTTTGATGTTTACCTTGGCATGTAACACAATGCTCCTTGTCTCATTTGATGAGACACGGGGAATCACCTTTCGTTTTGTAATACTCTTCACATTGAGTTTGTCGGTCTATTCTCGGAATCAATTAAAGTGTGTTTATGGCGCATATTGTTATGCCTCCTTGTTGTCGTTGTTAAAGGTTGTTAATGTATAAATAAATAACTTGTTGTGAATCTTGCAGAATTGCAATCTTTTTAGATAAGGTACAGAACATCGGTCTTGGTATAGTAATTAAGTTGTATATAAGTATAGGCAACTTCATACACCTACAGCTACAGCTCATGAGAGAGAGAGAGCTGATCTTTGTGTCAAATCATCTAAAAACACCTCAACAAATATTGCACAAGGGGAAATTCAAGTCCGGCAACAACTTGATCGGAGACTGCAGAAATCTTAGACTCTAAGTCTGTTTTAATTAGCTTTTTTTTAGTAATTTAGTTATAATCTTTAGCACGGAATTACGCCATCTACACTCTTTTTGACACCTCAGAGATTCGCGTTATTTATTTATAGCAAGCGGGCCCTAGAACTTTTTCGAAACGAAATATTTGGTAGTCTCTATTTAAAAAACGGAATGAAATTTCCAAATGTCAAAAGCATTGATATACGGAAAATCGAAAGTATTACAGAGTACGAATTGAAAAGCGGAACGAAAAGAAATTTCGAATAGGATGGTCTTTCGGAACTAAATAGAGAGTGGGCAGGGCCCCAGGGCTGATTTGGAAGCAATAATAAATTCTCAACAATCGTGGAACTGTCATGTTAGAAACTACTACTGCCACAATACAAGTTGTTCAAATTGAAATCGTACTATAATCTTGAAGACATACACCAAATAAATGCTTATCACAAATACTTGCATACTTTCAGGCAGATTAGTTCGAGTTCGAAACAACTTAAATTCTTCACAGTTTTTTGGTCATTTTTGTCTAATTTACTTAGCTTTGCTGATATTATAGGTAACAATAAAAATTATTTTATGACAGAGTCGGAAAAGGGACACAACATGGCTAATGTAGAGATTTCTTTGCCAGAATTCATGAATAGACTCCTTCATAGTTACTTCTTGAATACAAGGGGATTGTACGTAAAGGGTTTTCCAATGAGAGGTGTTATTGTGAATGGCCCGCTATTTCGGTAGCTGTAACTTTTGAAGCTATTATTCTTTGACATTTGACAAGTAGAAACTACGCCATTACTAAAAATGGAACGATACACGCTTCGACAACGCATTGAAATTATTAAAATTCACTACAAAAATGGTGAAAATCTTGCAGGCACAGTTCGCAAAACTAAAGCATTTTTTGGTCGTCGTGTAGCACCTTGTCGGACCGCAATACAGAAATTGGTGGACAAATTCGAGCTGTTACGACAAGTTAGTGATGTGACGAATAAAACCCGTGCACGTCGCTCAAGAACAACTGAGAATATTGCTGCTGTAGCCCAAAGTGTTGAAGAAAACCCAGGTTTATTCATTCCTCGTCGTTCTTTGGAATTGGGCATTCCACAAACGTCATTACACCGTATTTTGCATAAAGACTTAAGTCTTAAGGCTTATAAAGTTCAGTTAACACAAGAACTCAAGTCGGCCGATCATCATCAACAACGTCGCCAACAGCCCAGCGTCGATTCAAGACCTCAAAGATAAAATTCGTGAGGCTATCGAGGACATAGGGCGGCCAATTTGCGATTTGGTTATGGAAAATTTCATGAAAAGGATATGGGCCTGTAAGCGTGCTCGTGGTGGCCATTTCGCTGATGTTGTTTTTCGTTATTAACGGCATACCTTCCTCTTTATTATAAAATAAACATCCGATCATGTATCTAAAAAAAATGGCATTTTTCTTTGAATACCAAAATAACACCTCTTATTGGAAAACCCTTTATCACAGAAGCTTAGGCCAGAATGTGACAGTCTCAAACTTCTACAATTTGACAGATCATCGCTGTCAAAGCTGGTAGGGGCTCTAAAGGTTCATAACTTCCTAAGGAGTCATAGCTCTTCCTTCAAGGGTTAGAGAGTAACCCCTTCTACTTTATTTCTGCTGACACCTTTTAAAGTTTTTCTAAAAAAAAATATAAATGATAGTCTATTTCGAATGGCATTTCGAACAGATAAAGTTATTTTAAATCGGATAGTGTCAGGCGATGTAACGAAACGTTACAGTTCTATTCCAACCTCGTTCTTGTCGACGTCAGTCGATAATTCCTTACAAAATCAATGCTTGTAGATACTTGATACCTAGAGGACCATTTCCCAGCATGATCAAACTTCTATGGAAGACTATGATGGTGTAACGAGAGGTTACAGTTGCGGTTGTCTTTAAAACAGAACCAAAATGATCAATAAATCTCCAAAGTGCTCACCAAACGTTAAAACGGATTCGTTTTTTTGTGCATTAAAAAAACTGCACATAGTAGGTACCTAATCCTACAGGTATTTATTTTGCATTCTATACAGGCACCTCCGACACATGACCATCAACCGGTCGCAGTAACTCGTTCGTAATTTATTCGACTTTTATTAAAATAAGATTTAAGCTTTGAGGGTACCTAGCTAGCTACATCGAAATGTAGTATTCTTTCGTTAGGGGCACTATTTTATCACTTGCGGTCAATACGTCTTCGTCTACGTCAAAACCATGAGCGGCTGTTTACACATAGATACAGTTCCAGTGGGATTGTTCACTTTGATTGGCAGTATCTTCTTTTTGGAATATTAAATTCAGCAAAAGCCTTTGGTGCAGACGTAGAGGTGAACTTTTTTTTTCTCTCTCGTCTGTGTTTTTTTTTTGCGCACGCCGCCACGGTTTGAAGAACTTTCAAAGGAAGTCGTAAAATTTAATGTCCATTTTGGATAGGTCTCTCAATATACTGCCGACTACCTCCAGCTACTATTATGGTAATCAAGTCGGTTGCCATAATCTAGTCGTACTAAACTTCTCTTGTGTGTATCTGTATATCGTTGATCTATTTCATTCGAATGCGTGCCAATAGTCTTCGTTTGGAATTTTGGCAAACGAACAATGAAGAGACACCGGAAATCTGTACAACAATCTTCCAGTTCACTTGGACAGGTAAGAGAACTGCGAAAAGGCCAAAGCCAGAACACTGTGTGCAATGACCTAATTTGATGTGTATCTATCGTTTGTATCTACATATACACGTTATTCTTGGTTGGTCTTAAAAATTGCGACGAGGAAAAATGATAAACCCATTAAAATCAGACTCCGTGACACCACTCTGATTATGATGGTCGTGCGGTGGCAGCGTGGTCTGGTCGCCCATGATGATGATGACCTTTTTTTTCCCTGGAATTATCATTGTTCGAATGCGAATTCCAATTTCACGTACCACATAGCCGAGAGGCATTAGTGTGGACGACGTGGAGAAACCTTTTTGTTTTTCTGCTGAAGAAGAAATACCTTCCTCTTGGATGGTTCGTCAATGGGTTCCACCCTAAATGTAGAAAGAAACGAAAACGAGAGAAAAATGCGGTACTTTTGAAATGAGACATCGGAAATTCCCTGATGGTTTTTGTTTTTCATTTGGTGTGGTGGTGGTCCCCATTTAGCAGTTTGTGTTTATGTTCGAAGCGCACGTTCACGCAGATATTTACATTTTTCAATTTGAGGTTTTTCAGTATTTCCTTTGCTTTGGTATACCTAGACCTACCTACTGGTTATGAGTCATAAAGAGTTTTTTGTTGTTGTTGGCCCGTGTGATTAGATCGATTAACGACTAATAGTGTCTAGAATAAGTTTGGCAAGGGTTCGAGAATTTCTGAGAAGGCCACTTCCGTTGCAATGACTCAAGGATTCCTTTTCCTGGAAATGGAATAGTTGGTTGCAAATTTTTTGCATATGCCACATGACTAACGAGTACAATTTGGTTTTGCGATTAGAAATGTGAATGGTGAGCGGCTTTCGAATAACTTGGCATCACTTTGCCAGCCAATGAAGTAAGTCAAAATTTAAGACAACTGAAAGAGACCTCTAATTGTATGCCAAATTCACGAAAAACACTTTCGCTTTTAAAAAAACGAAAGATATCACGCGAAAGCGGAAGATTGCTTCATGTAACTCTTTGAGTTTTTTTTTTTTCTTTCTCTTTGCAAACGTCTAAGAAGGAGTGTATAACATATTTCGTTTTTTTGCTTCATTTTTCTCTAAAAACGAATGACATTTAGATACTGCTGTTAAAAACAATAGTTATACACTCCTTATTAGACGTTTGTGAAGAGAAAGAAAAACGTAAGGAGTTACATGAAGCAAACCTCCGCTTTCGCGTGATTTCTTTCGTTTTTTTGAAAAGCGAAAGTGTTTTTCGTTTCGTTTTTTTACATGTAAGTCCTTGCGTTTTTTTCTTTCTCTTCGCAAACGTGTAAGGAGTGTATAACTATTGTGAATGTCATTCGCTTTTAGAAAAAAATAAAGCAAAATAAACGAAAACGTAAACGAAATGGCTTAAACCGTTTGTGCAACCGAAAACGACTGAACGTTTTCATCTAAGAGAATCCCACTCCAGGATTAAACCTTAGACCCATTGCTTTAAATTCGAGCACTGTAAAAACTGAGCCTACATAATCCAAACATGACTAAAATCGAAAGAACAAGACTAGCCTTATGGTAACGCATTAATTATCATAAATTGGGTTTGACTCATTGGAGCTTTAGAAATTGGTTAAACTTACTACGTGGTGTGCATCAGGAAGGTTCGCATCATAGTTTCTTCCAGATTAGAAGGGGAGAATTGTGTCTTCTGAGAATTGTGTCTTCTTGACTAATTGGTATGAACAGGACAATAACAAGGATGACAGCTTCCATACCTATGTACCTTACGTTACTGCCCCCCACGCGAGGTAATGAGTCTTAAATAAATTCACCAGCAAGAGAAAAGATAAGGCGTTCACCAGTCATCTGGGTAGTCTAGTTTATGTATAGAACTACCCACTGTTGTCAGGGTTCGTGTACCTTGGTCAGCATAACCATACAATATCCTTCATTTTCGTTACCCCAGCGATGCTGCCTTATTCGCATCCAAACACAAAGATGCTGATAACGTCAATCCATAGAGAACATCTTCATTGCGGGTCCCAAGCATTACTAGCAACTACGAAGCAGAAGTTTTGGCCCGTCAAGGGAAAAGCGATCACGAGGTCGATAACAGTCGAGCAGTGCGTGCGATGTACGAAAGCCAAACGCAGGACCCAGATCACGTAAAAATAAAATAACCGAGGGATATCGGCAGTCGTTGTCTATAGCCACAGATATGTTAGAGACAGGTTTAGTGAAAACGATATCGTTAGATAGTTTTCATTCTACGTGATCTGGCCCCAGAATACTCACTCAAATAATGTCCAATCTCCCAGTTAACAGATCTCTCAGTTACAACTCGCACGCCCGTTCATCAATGCAGGGCTTGATTTTTGAGAACCCAGGTAGCCGAGGTTCTGCTGTTTCTCCACAAAGGCGGTGCACCTAAACTCAGGGCAAACTTTCTGACCAAACTTGAGATCATATCTAGCATCAAGGAAGACTGCAAACGATGGCACAAGGAGTACCTCAACGAATTGCAGCAGAGGCATAAATGGCTGCAAAAAACTGAAAACCTGCTACCGGGAACAATGGTTATCCTTATCATCAAGGAAGATAATTGCCCGGTCATGAAATGGCTACTTCTTAAAGTAATCCAGACCTTTCGAGGAGCAGATCGAGTCGTTAGAGTACCCTTAAAGTTTCGTAAAGAAACTTATATTGCCCGTTAAGAGCATTTTAAGAAAATGTTTCACGGTTGGAAAATCGGCCGAACAAAATTATTACAAAATCTGGCGATGGGTCTTATCATCTAAGACCATGCCCAAGTTAAATAAATTTAAT
The DNA here is from genome assembly GCA_949372485.1 of Cheilosia soror. Classification (NCBI taxonomy): domain Eukaryota; kingdom Metazoa; phylum Arthropoda; class Insecta; order Diptera; family Syrphidae; genus Cheilosia; species Cheilosia soror. The sequence continues at coordinate 122,845,930 of OX443561.1, forward strand.
AAAGCCCAATACGTTGCTATACGCAATTTGTTGCTGTAAAATATTCGCACAAATTTGGACGATGTGACATTAATTTTGGGCGCAATTGCGACAGTGACCCCAAGCAGGGGCGTTGCTGGGGGCAGTATGGCCACCCATATATATTCAACTGCAAATGCGTTTTGGGTTTCATTTCCAACTTGTTGTTTATTTTTGGGTGTTATGCATTTCCAAATCGATTTGTGCGGTTTTACCTAACGCCACAAATGCTTTTTCTCGACCCTCATGGGAGTCATGACAGCTAAAGTTATAAAATTTTTAACATTGATGTTCATTGTCCGAACAAAGCACTTCGCGAATTGTGGACTGGATTGAACAAAGGATAGTGACACCTCTCAAACAAAATAAAAAAGTTGTAAATTATATTTCCCGATACTCATGGAAAATCCGATGAACTGGCTTTCAAGCTAAAACTAATCAATTGATTCTTGGAATGGAAGTGGACGTCTTGACCGATAGAAGAAAGTCTAGTAGAAGTATTCGAGAGCACATTTAAAAAGAACGACTTCGTGAGTAAATTCAACTGAATCGAATCGCGAAATTAGCCCATATTGGCGTGCATTTGAAAGCGTTATTGCTTAAAAGAAAAATAAAATAAAAATTAATTCATTTAACTTACAAGTTCGACAGAAATTATCAGGGGCCAGAGTCTATGTGGTACTGAACGATATTCTTTGTTGTCAAGCCTGCCAACCTGGGGAGACTAAACCAAGTTGATTAATAATTCGTTTCAACTGATTCTTAAAAATTACACTTTAACCAATTAAATGTTACCTCAAATTGGGCAAGTCATGTGTGTAAATTTGAATATTCCAAATGCCTAAAAATTTAATGCACCTTAAGACAGTTTACATTCACTAATGATTTACAACAGTCCATTAAAGCTAAATAAATAAAGTGCACGACTGAGTTGCACGAAACTTTCTCTTTTATTGCGAATTTATTGTAATTTTTTGTGGTTGCTATTATATTTGCTTTACAAAAATTTACCGTGTGTGAATATAGATCGCGATTTGGGTAGTAATTTTTGAGAAATATTTCTAAAATGGCTTTATTTGAGTTTTATGAGAGAAACTATGGACGTGATCTTGCTTAGAAAGCTTATGTTGTCTTAAATATGTATCATCATCATCATTTTCAATGGTCCGCTTGTCCATTAAGTGGGTCGCGGGTGTAGGTTGCTCAAGTGGACCCTCCACAGCTCCACGAGCTGTTTTTTGTAAAATTTTGCAAACAAATATCTATAACAAATTTTGGGTTCAAATGGCGCTATTCTTCAACTGTTTAGCTGAAAACTGAGTACAAGGTATTGTTTAGGATATAATCATTAGCAGTTACATTTGCATCCAAGTCGAAAATGGCATTTTCGAGATATGAGCAGTTCTTAAAGTACCATTATCAGCGATTGGGGTGGAAATCGAGGGACGTAATCATGGTTGGAAAAACACTGTTTCGCATCTGTTTAGATGAAAACTAAGCATAAGGTATTGTTCAGAATATAATAAATACCTAAAAGTTACATTTTTATCCAAATCAAATCTGGAGTTTTTGAGATATGAGCTGTTTTTAAAGTAGGTACCTACCATTTAAAGCGATTGGAGTGGATATCGAAGGACGCAGTCATTTTAGAGAAATACTGAGTTTTCTGTCAAGTTAAGAATGATGATTGTACCTTAAAAATTAGTTTTTGCTGAAATCGAATATAGCGTTTTCAAAAAAGAGCCAATTTTCCAAAGTAGCGTTGTCGAATTTTTTTTTTTTTTTTTAGCAAAAAACTGGGTATGCACTCATGTTAAGCATGGATACATTAACTCAACTATCAATTTTGGTACAAATCGTTAGAGCCGTTTTCTAAAAAATCTAAATTGTTCAATATTTCCTAAAAGTTTTATATGGTAGATAAGGGCCGTTTAATATTAGGGCTAAAAAATAAATAGGTGGTGCAACAGGTCTGTAGACACCCTAGGCCTAGCTTATCACAACTATTCGTTTGTGTGAGTTTTTTTATTTTTTGACGAATGGAAGGGACCTACAATTTTATGCCCAGTCCGAACGTCTGAATTGAAACGCTTTATCCAACAGTTTTACTCTCGGATGTTTGTCAGACGTTCGCGAGATGTGGCGCAATAGAAAAATCCTTAAGATGTAATTTGTGTTTGTGTCGAACCTGAGACGCCTCGCGCAGTAGTCCAACACACTAACCACTGCGCCACATGAGCAGTTTTACAGGCTTTAAAAATAATGTTTTGATGCGAAAAGGTGGAGAGGAGCCATTCCATTCACCCGGTGACTTGTTAAAATACCTAAACTTTTTAAAGTAAACAAAAATCGATAGTATGAAACGAAAATGTCGGCGGAGAATTGAAAACTACCTACATATCTTCAATATGGCAATAATCGGTGTTGTGCGGCGAGAACGTAGAAATGGATTTCCATTCACCCGCAGACCGACACACTTCGTGGTAGGGCGGTAACATTTTGTTACATATTTTAAGGAGAGCTACAGATTTTTAAACGACCCTTCACATCTTCCCACGTGGATGTAGTGTCGATTTTTAAGAACTTCTTTATCTTAAGTCAAAATACAACATGCGACAACACTTCACTCATGATGTGGCATTGGCCTACAATTCGCACGCATCGCGTGTCAATTAATATGCCACTTCCGGCATGTGTTGTCCCCCCCCCAGTCAATGACAAGAACTATTGTTTTGTCAACAAAAAAGAACAAAAACACAATTACATCCCCTAGTGGTCGTAAAAAATTAAAGTATCTACCCCAAAACATAAAGCAAACTTTTTTTGCGGCCATAATCCAAAATGTTCTCAAAATGTATTACCGATTACAATCAAGAAATAACAAAAGTACAGGAAAACCACGTCACTTCCCGGTTACTACTACAAAACTTTAGCGCGCACGTGGACCTCTAGCATTGGGATAGTGCTCAAAATGTGACTACATGACGGTACAACTTTATCATATTATTTTTACTTACATTCAAAATGAGAACCATTTGGAACGTTAACGCACATATCCGGGTGATTGACCGTACTCGTACTCAGCCCAATATGAAAGCGATACACAAAAAAAAACAAAACGCTAATTCACCGGAGAAACGATTACGCGTTTACCACCTAATGCCGGTTGTGTTTTATCTAAATAATGTATCTATCGATCATAGTTCATTCATAATGACTGTACGAATCGAATGAAATACAAATGCGGGTCAATCAATGGTCGTGTGTGTGTGTACGGTATAGTAATCAAGTGCGTTTTCAACCGCACACACCGCCATCATGTCGATAATGGTGAAATTTTACAAACTCCCCGGCGCGGCGGCGAGCGGACAGCTATCGGATTAGGGAGAGGGCGCATTTGAAGATGGTCCGTACCGGTACCGTGCGTTACTGATGACAGTTGAATGAGGCTCTAATCGGGGCTTGGAACCAAAGACTCATTAGAGTGAATGAAAGCGAAACAAAAAAAAAAAAAAAGATATAAATTTTGATTCCAGAGAAAATGAAACGTTAATCGATTTTTATTATGGTCAGTCACGTACGTATTGACCGGTGAAGCTGGGCGGATTTCATTTTTTTTTTGTTGATGCATTTCAACTAAAAAAAAAAAATTACACGCTGAGAAACGACTGACATTGACAAATGTAAAAATGTTTACGCATCTTGATGACGATGTCAAAATGTTGACAACAAAAAAAAAGCAAATCGTTTGTCTATGCGGTAATGCTGGATTAAAAGATGGCAGCACGATCATCGTTACTTGACGATGTTGTGGGCATTCAAGTTAATTAGGCACATTGAAGCAGTTTTTCATTCCTGATACAAAAAATTGTTTAAAAAGAAAATCGATATTTTTCCCAAGTTGGGAGAAGACTATCCGACAGTAGAAGGATCCTTTTGGCTGCAGTTGACAATAGGGGAAGATTTTTTTTCGAAAATACATCGACAGTAAATTTTTTCCGATAACGAACCTTGCGAAGTCGACCGAAATTGCGCTGTCAGGCAGAACGATCCATTCATTCCGGAAGATGATAGTTCTGTCCACCCAACTAAAATGAGGTAAGAATAGCGATATCCAAACTATGTAAAGTCCAACAAGGCTGCTCTGGAGCAGGTGGCCCACCGGCCGAGTTATTTTAAGCGTCTTGCGATGACTTAGTAAAGAGCATAATGACTTTTGCAGAAGCTGTAGAGACGTTGAAGAAATAGAATCTGTTCGTCATCTGCTTTGCGAATGTCCAGCCTTTAAAAACAGTAGAAAGAAGATTCTCAACAGCTTTCTTCTTCGATGAACTTGAGGTTTTGGTGAATGTTGATCTTAAGGAACTCCTGAGATCCATACTCAAATCGGGGTGGTTCCAGTAGGTCATCAAACTCCACATCCCTTCGGTTGCTCCTAGGACAAGCTGGGAATCTGGATACAAAAGCTTGTGAATGCCTGTGATATCATATCTAGGTGACTCAATAAAGCGGTATATTCTTTGTCTCCAACAGGTATGCAATGGAAGGTTCCCGTGACTGGACACAATGGACCCAACTGATTGTATGTGAAGCTATGGCAGTCGCCAAAAGAGCACCCAATTACCTACCTACCTAGTAAAGAGCATGTATCAACATATCTGCAAAATTTGGTCCGAAGAAAGTATGCCACAAGAAGGGACAGGTGCCATGAAATAAAGTCTTATGCAAAAAGGTCCAAAACGTAATTTTTGACTTTTGGACTTTATTGCACTTTTGAAATTGCAAAAATCGTTTTGGACTTTACTGCAATTTCAGAAGTGCAATAAAGTCCAAAATTACGTTTTGGACCTTTTTGCATAAGACTTTATTTCATGGCACCGAAGGGACATACTTTGAACTGTCGGTTATACTTTGAACGCCTAAAACCTTTCTCTAATAACCTCTGTTCGGCCCATATCAGTTCGGTTTTAGGCCAGTAAATTTTTCTCCGGCAGATCTTAGAAAAAACTCAGAACTTCCAGATCGATACACTCGACCTCTTTATCGACTTAAAGGTAGCCTATAATATAGCGTACGGACTCTCAGCATCCGTGACTCGTAGAAATCAAACGAAGAATCACTCTTACCAATCGTTGTTTCTTCGGGCTAAGAAGGCATCTAAGAAGTTAAGTCCTCTCTCACAGAACCAAGGAAATATTGTAACAGACCTTTCCCCAAAGCTGAGAGACCCATCAGCGTCCACAGTCCACAACGAAAGATTACAGCCCAATAAATCTCTCTTCCTTTCTTTTGAAAACATTAGAAAGACTTTATAATTGGACTTGCAGATAAGAAACAATCTAGAGACTAATGGCTCCCTATGCGGCGCACAACACGCACATGTGAAAGGCAGATCTGTGGATACAAAACTACAGAGAAGTCCACCTATAAGAATCTACATTGCTAGTATTTTTAGACATATAGAAGGTGCTTTCAATAACCTAAACACAAAAACCTTGAGGAGCTTGGTTTGGTTTACTACCTTTTGAGATTGAGAGATAGGTTAATAGAGGGACGCCACAAGGTGGGGTTTTACCTCCTTTCCTATGGAACGTCTCAGTAAACAAACTTCTTAAATCACTTGTCAACAAGGGCTTCAGGATGACATAGTTGTGCTGATTTTAGGAAAATATCTTTCCACCATTAGTGAAGTCATGGAATCTGCGGTACCAGAGCTATTAAAGTGGGAGAACAACGACCTCAATAATCTGAACAGGAAACAAAGAATTGTTTGCATAGGTATAAAGGGTTCACTAAAATCTACACCACAACTGGGCCTAGAAACGTTGCTAAACCTATACATCGAGCACACTAAGAACCTGGCAGCCAAAGGTGGTCTTAGACTAAGAGAGAAAAAAGTTTGGAAGCCCGAATCATTCACGCATACTTCACATCTTTGATCAGGGCGGACTCATACCAACAGAAGGCACTGTCTCTACTCTCATAAAAGGTATACCAATCTTCATAGATGGCTCAAAGAGGGAGAATGGAACGGGAGAAGGACTCTTCTCAAAATAACTAAATATCAGCCATTCATACCGACTGGCATATCAGTGCAGCGTTTCCAGGCACAGATCTACGCAGTTAAGGAAGGAGCTCAATCTGTCTTAGCGAGGGAACTACCAGCAATGGAAATTACCTCCCTCGTGGTCAGCCAAGCAGCACTTGAATCGATTAACTCCAATTTGGTAAACTCCAAATCCATAAGTCAGTCTCAATGCCGAATGAGAGCACACACGGTACTGCTGTGCTGGGTTTCTGGACATGTTGGTGTAAAAGGGAACGAGGCAGCAGATAAACTGTCCAGATGCGGCTCTGAAATGGACGTACGCTGACAGACAAGTATTATTGACAATGTCACATTAAACTTGGCCAAAGAACGATGGAATAACACTTCCGGTTGTACTATAACTCGTAGCTTGTGGCCCGCAATTGACACTAAATGATCAAAGATCCTAACATCTTTTGATCGAAACCAAATTCGAGTGCTCGTCGGGATAATAACCGGACACTGTATCATTGGGAACATGGGCAAAAGACTAGGTTTCTTTACAAACGACTTCTGCAGAAGTTGCAGAGATGAAGAGGAAATAGAATCTGTGAAACGTCTCCTGTGTCATTGCCCAGCCGTCCAAGAACGCCGCTACTCTTGTATGCGAGCAGTCGAGCACGGTTGTTCGACTTCGACGTCTTGGATGATCTAGAAACGATACCTCTATCAGATTTAAGAAGATTCATCAACAGATCCGAATGGTTTTGTTAGTTGCATGTCCTATCATGTATTATAAAAGGGTAATAACAGTGGGCCTCAATGGTTTCTTCGATCCTGCTGTATGGTGCAGAAGCATGGACCTTATCGAAAGCTGATGAAAACCTCTTGGCACGCAAGAACGACAAAGATTCTTCGACTGATTTTCGGTGCAGTTTGTATCGACGGATTGTAGAGGAGAAGATTTAACGACGAACTTTACGGTCTATATAGCGACATTAAATAAATAAATAAATAGGTGGCGCAGCAGGCGGTAGACACCCTGACCTACATTCTCGCAACAATTCGTTTGTGTGAGCTTTTATTTTTGGGACTAATGGAAGCGACATTGATCTGGCTAAAAAGTTCAAAATACAGAGGCTGAAAAGGCTGGGTCACGTGGATCGTATGGACAACAACGCACCAGCCCGAGGTTTCTTTGAATCCACCCATCAGGGACAACGAAGCAGAGGAAGACCCCAATTCAGATGCCGCGCACAATTGGAGAGCGATCTCAACCAACTTGGTGTGGGTAACTGAACGCAGTTAGGTAGGGACCAAGCTCGGAGGGGCTTTTTGGTTAAGGCCGTAAGTAAAGTAACGAACCTTTCAATCGTCGTCCTAAATCTTTGACCGCCAACACAAATCTGAACTTAGTGGCCGAGGATCTATAAATGACTCAAGAATGGTCGGCGGTTTGTCATCAAAAATAGTTATGTATCATCAAAAATATTCCAAGAAATATATTTAATAAGTTCAGGGAATTTAAAAAAAAATAATTAAACATAAACATTTGCAAAATGTCGTCGGGATTTCAGTTTTTCAAGCCCTCATCTTTATATCTCAGGCCCTTGTTCCTCTATTGGGGCAATTTTTTATTAGTATAGATGGCCAGATTATATGCAAGCACTAGAATTTCAAAGGGAAGATATGTTCACCTCAGAACCATTTTTGAGTTAGTGCTTCGTTAGTTAGACCGTGTGAACAAAGTGTTAGCCAAAACAAGTACCAACAGCGAAACCCCAAAAAAAGAAATGAGAAAATTTACCTTTTGGTGATTTATTTGACGACGCAGATCACGTCAGGAAATTATTACCCGACCTATTGACTGACAAGCTGGGCGGGTCAAAGAGTTAATCGATACTTTGCTACAATATTCCATGCCACTCAATAAAAATATTTCCACTTAAAAGAAAAAAAAAAAATTACCCACAACCATATTCGTATTTGCTGCAGTTTTTCTAATTACATTTTGTCATGTTACACTCTTGTAACCTGTCATTTGCTGCAGTATTTCATATCGTTAATGTCATTTTGATTGATGACTATATTTTATTATTTTGACATATGATTGCTTCACTCGCTCCGAGTATAAATAAAACGATAAAAAAAAGAAGGAGCAACATTCCTATTGTTTTATTTAGTTTTTTTTAACTTGAAATAATAAAGTTTGTATATGCAAAATGTAACTGCATCTCTCTTGTCAAAATGACATTTTATAAATTTGTATGGCAAATTGTTTTAATTGCTTTTGCCTATAGTTGCGCCATCTTATGTCAATGACAAGACGTGCAATTTTTTTCTCTCTAAGAAAATCCAGGAAAAATCAATCTTAATGTACGAAATGGGAAACTTTAATTTATGACACAGCCGAAGACATTGTTTCGCATAAAGCACAACAACAAAGAAGGGGCAATAAAAAATCGATAAGGAAGCCATCGCGAGAAGAAGTGTAGATGCCGGTAATTGGCAATTGTTTCTTTGTAGTTATGCGGGCTGGTGTAGTGGCACATAGTCTTAATGACGGAATATAGAATGCCAACGAGTGTTGTCGTTGATGACGTCTAACTACATACAAAGTGAGTCTATGCTGTCAAGATGCCGCCTTTGATGACATGACAATGGCTTGATGATGATGATGATGATGATGATGACGATGACGACGCGACGTGTCATATGCATGATTTGCTTCAATGCCTAAGCTTTTTTCAATTTGCATATTTTTTTTTTCGCTCTTCTCCTCTAACAATTATGACAGGTAACTGACAGTTTGACATTTATATGAATTTTCAATTCATCGGAGAGCAAAATTTATATTTTATTTTACTCACATTCGAGACATATTTTTGGCTGGAAGGCCGGTCAATGTCTGAGTGGTTTTATGGCACACAAAGAAAAAAGTAGAAATTCCCATTTAATTGGCACACCAGCAGGGGTTGTCAAAGAATGTTTTTTAAAAATGAATTATAAACCAAATGTGGAGTAGACGAACGACGACGACGTACAGCAATGACTGTTGCAAATTGTAAATTGAAAGAAATTAATCGATCGTCTTGCTGTACGCGTAAAGATACTGATGGGAAGATACAGTGGATACAGAGAGAAATGTTGATGATGAGTTTTGACCTCATTTTCAAGTTGACTTTTGTTTTTTTTTTGTTATCGTTACTAATGAAATGTATCTGAAGGATATTGTTTTTCGCTTCAGAGATTCTTCACACATGCTTGTGCGAAATTCATTACAGATTGTGTAAACAGAGAAATATCGTTAAGGGTGCTTTGGCAATTGCTTGTGGGGGGCAAAGGACCTCTTTATTGGTGTTCTTGACAGCTCATATGCGAGAGGGTAAAGGTTATCTTTTATACGAGCGTTGAAGGACATCATGGTCTTTGGTTTTAATTGAAAAAGATTTAAGAGATTGTTTCGGAGATATTCCAATATGTAAACACAGTCACATACGAAAGTATAGATACTTTACGTTGACTGGGATGTGGCGGAATGTGAAAGGATTAGTTTTCTTGAGATCTGGAGAAGGCGGAGACTTGCTGAACCTTTTTATTCCAACCATTTTAATGGGTATACGTGAAATACTCGTTGGAAAAATTTGGCAATTTTAAAAGTGTATAAAAAGGTTCGATAGACAATCCGCCTTTTGACAGCAGTCTAGGTTAAATGGTAGATCATTTGCCAAGCTGTTAAACCGAATTTGTTTGGAAAGCCGTTTGGGTTTCGGGTATCTCTGGAATCAGTAAAAATAAGATATCCACGTAGCTTCCTTGATTAGGCTCTTACAGAAGGCTTTTTGAAGGTGCCGGCCGTAGCTCTTTCCTGCGTTTTCAGTTAACAAATTGATGGGGCCTTAGTGCACCGGTGGATTTCGGAACTTAAGACAAAGACAAAATAAAATCGCATTGTCTGTAACAAACCCACAAATAAAATGACATTTTAGATGAATAGGTTGAAACATATAGGGTTTTTCAATAAGAGCGCTACAAAAGTTTTTTTTTTTAATAAAACAAAAACTGTTTTGGATATCAATGAAATTCTTTATTCCTGTGAAAGTACGTTCGATGCCATTATGTATGGAACTCGAATTCTTTTGCATGGCCACAACGGACACGCTTGCAGAAGTCCAGACGCTGAACCCAATTTTCGACGGTTTTCAAGCATACATCGGCCGATACTGCTGCAATTTCACGTTCGATATTCGTACGAAGTTCATCAATCGTCGCTGGCTTGTTCGCATAGACCATAGACTTGACGTAGCCCCACAGGAAATAGTCTAACGGCGTCAAATTTTTCCACTAGACGCTCAATTGTTGATCTGCTAGGACGATTATGACGACCATAAATTGGACGTAGCGCTCTTAACGTTGAGGCCACTGACTCCGAATTTCGGTAGTAAATTTTAATAATTTCGACTCGTTGTTGGCTCGTATATCTTTCCATCATGAAATGGCAAACCTTACTGAAGAGAAATGTCAAAAGAGCGGCAAGATATTCGGCGTCGTTTGCTGTCCCTGTCGCTCTACTTTTGTAGCGTCCCTATTGAAAAACACTTTACTTCCTTTTCCTTTAGAAATGTGTCGACTTTCGCCTTAAAAGTGAATCGAATCGAATATATCGGGTTCGAAGCTTCAATAAATTAACAAAGAGCACCACATACCAACAGATGGCGCTGATCCTTCTGATCGATCGAATCGAATTTTGAATCAGTTGACCTTAAAGTAAAATAAATACCGCTTGAAATTCCTCACTCAATTGAACGTTTTCCAATACATAACTGCCTTCACATCGAGCAATTGAGAACAAAGCAAGAAAACCGCATCAAACATTCTGAAAGCCGATGACTGAAAGTTTTTCTCAATTATTCGATACCTATAATTGAAAATATTGAAGTGAAATAAAAATAATCATCGTGGGCGTGTGACGCCTCTGCCGGCCGCCGCAACACAAACTTTGTGATTGCATGAAATTGCGATTATCTAGATACTCGTACTTGACGCGACCTGTAGCTAGATGGTTTTCCCATTTGTTTTCCCCCGTAATTGTTGTGTGTTTTCCCCCCGCCTCCCCTGTGTCCGCATGACTTTTTCAATTGGAAAATTTGCAATCAATCGTGACCCGGAGTCGGAGAAGAAATAGCAAACAGAAAAACAAAACACACACACACACACTTACATGTGCAGCTTACCACGCTCTCGGTCTCTCGACCCGCATTCGCCGTTTGGCCATGTGTAGATGTGAATTTTTCCAGCGGAAAAGTGTGTTTTCCGCTCTCCTCGCTGTATCGCCCGCATGCAGCATATATACAACAAAATCGATTTCACAATGCCCAATTAAAAATAATACGGTAAACTTTATCGATAACTGCTTTCGAATGCATTATAGATACACGCCGACTGGCAGTGCACACACACCATATAGACACACACTCATTGGTGCAATTTTGCGTTCGCATTTAGCTGCGTTTGTGGTCTTCAGTCGAGTGGAAAATCTATGCGTTACTATTTTGCAGAGCGTCCCTCTGCGCGAGGTGGGTTATATTCAGCCGATTCCTGATCGGCTAATGGTCATTTAAATATCCGTATGTTTTGGGGCTTTGGAATTTATCCCAGCAGATACACTTTGTCAGGCAAAAGATACAACTTGCATTTGACGTGTAGTAGGGCAGTAAAATGCATAAGAAAACCAACGTCAGGGGAATATAATCCAAAGAACATGGAGAAAATATTAAATAGCAAATAGAAGACGAGCAAAGATACACGAGAGCGTAGTATTTGTTGCAAAGTTAATGGCCTGGCAACGGCACAACAGCCAGCAGCGCCAGGGTGGCAGTGGCTGGATGGATAAAGGCAACTGGGCTGAGCTTAAGCACGCGGACATGGGCCGAATAGAAAGAAAGAAGCAATAAGTGGACGTAACTGTATAATCAGTCATAATAATGTTATAAATAATGATCCGTTAGGTTTTTCTTTTACGTTGTTGTTGATATTATTCTTGCCCCGCATGTTGTATACACGGATTTGCGCGGACATGTGTCGTGTATCTGTGTGTGTTTGTGTGTCTATTATTTTCTATATAATTCTGCTGACTTTCTTGTGGGGATTTTCTTTTCTATTATTTATGCCTGTCTCTGTTGCTCTGTTTGTTTTGAATGGAATTTGTTTTTCTTTCTATTAACTACAACTGTACCTATACGTTACGGGTATGTGCGAGGAATTTATAATGGACGTCACGTCACGTAGTTGACCAATGATGATGAATTCAAACGCTGAATTGATGATACACACACTTAACATCATCATCACACATTTGTTTATGAACTAAGTGATTTATGGCGGGGTTAAGGCGTCAAAAATGTCAAAGAGCACAATAGGTAGGTATACCTGTATCTGTATCTGTGGGGAACCTTAACGAAACAAACAAATTAAGTATATTTTGCTGAAAGCTTGTAATTTTACAGGGTGATTGAGTTAATGAAAGGAATACCATCTTTGGTAATAGGTTAGGTACCTATCTACAAACGAACACTTTTCCCTCACCTCATATAAAAAGATGGCGGCCACTAGATCATTAAACTGACAACCAAATTAAACCTACTGCGATCGGCGTAAGCCATTTCTCAATTCACTTCTATACTGACGACTCGAAAACCAAAGACGGAGTTGGTGGGGGCGTTTTCCCCGAAAGTCTTAATTTTAAGCTCTCCTTTCGTCTACCAATCTCTTGTAGCGTGTTCCAGGCGGAAATTATGGCAATAAAATAAGTTTTACCTTGGCTCAAGAAAAACTTGATCTGCATATTTTCGGCCAGCCAAGCAGCTATCAAATCCTTGGATTCGATCTCTATAACTTCTCAAGTAGCCCTCGACTGCCGATCATCTCTTAAGGAGATCGCCGAACAGTTCAACATTCAACTTTTTTGGGTGCCGGGGCTTAGACGCATTCCGGGGAATTGTCCGATGAACTCGCCAGAATTGGAACAACTATACCCATCATGCCTGACAGAGGCGCCCTAGACATACTAATCGATGCTTGCAAACAAAAATTGAAGCTGAATGCTCTCGAGAGTGCAAATCTTAGGTGGACAAGTGGCACTACTTGTCTAGCGACAAAACAAATTTGGCCTAAGCTGGATTGCAAATGCTCTAAAAAATTGATTTCTCTCAACAGATTGCATATTGGCACCACAATATGTGGACACTGTCTAGTCTATCAAAAAAGCATGCCGTAAGGCTAGGCCTTTTTGCAAACGACTTTTGCAGAAGCTTTATGGATGAGGAAGAGGAAGAAACGATTCCTCACTTTCTTTGTTCCCTTCCAGTTCTCTCCCATAGAAGAAAGCTTCACTTGGAAGCCTTCCACAACGACTTGGGTGATTTGACAAACATAGACTTCAGAAGCCTCTTACGCTTTACAAAGACCTCAAAATGGTTCAACTAGTTAGAGAGATCTTATATGATCAGATTTTTCATTACTTCTTCAATAGACTCGGATTACTACTTAAATGTAACCAGTAAGACTGCAATAGTAACAAGTCGCAGAGCCTTAATCGATCACGTGCCCTTCAGGGAAATCGTTTATTTACAGCGTTCACCAATGCAAAGAAGGAATCGAAAACACCTCAACCGTTTCACTTGACCACCCCCAAGTAACTTCTTAATGCACGGAAATGCAATAGAAAAATAGCTCGATACAAAGCGGAGCTCACAGAAGGAGCTCGTGAGCTCTACAGACCAAAGAGGAGGGAAGAGCATGGACTTTCAAGTAGTAAAAACTAAAAGTATAAGTTAAAAGAAGCACGCAAAGGGAGGGGTTACCAAAAATAGATCAAGTTATCCTTTGCCGGGCTTAGAAAAGCTTGATTCAACAACAAAAACTAAACGAGCTGCACAGCGACATCGACTTGATCCAGAAAAGCGTCTGACTAAGGGTCGTTTGCTGACCCATAGAGATTTTAGTTCCACATAAATCCTTATGTAACTTTTTTATGCCTCACAAAAAGTAGCCCATAAGCATATAAGTAGAACTTAAATAGTTATCGTTATGAGTCGAATAAGCAAAGCCCTAAGACGAGAAGTCTTCAACTCCGGCTCTGTCAGACAACGCAGTGAAGACCTTGCCGTTGGTGTCGCGCAGAAGTGAATCGAAACTTAACCAACACGAAAATAAAAACGCGCTAAATGAGGAGGCTTATTGGTTGAGCCCCAAGTCCATTTCTGTCTTGAACCACAAATAAAAAAATATAAACGACATACTATAAAGGCCAAGGCCCTTATTGTGATTGTCGATCAGCGATCGTCACGACAATAATTGTCGATTGCGTCGTTTGATTTTTGCCATTCCTACTCACAAACTTTTTTCACTTCAAACAGAAAGCATCGACCAGACATTTGTAATCGACTAAAAGCGACTGTCAAATAGGCAAATATCAATCGCAATCGACCATCAAAGTTGTCGATCAACGATCAACTTTCAATGCTCACAATAGGGGCCCAAGATTTTATGTATAAAATCCCGAACGTTCGTGAATCAGTGAAGTGTCAAAAAAGACAACCATATTGAATTTCTACATGATCAGAAACTTGCAATCGACGACAGCTAAAATGGCGGGTACAAATTTTAAATCGAATTCGAATAGAATCGCTTGCAATTGTATACCCGTTCGCTTGGAATTTCTGCATTTTGAAAGTCAATTCATATTTCCCTCCGTTCGCTCTCACGAGAGCAAAGCACAACTATCAAGACATATTTTTAAAATATGGCATCGTCAAAACTTTGAGGTCTTCACTAAACTCGAAATAAATATCGGTCGAAAAAAGAAACAGGATTATTTATCCGCTATTTGGATTTTTTAGGGAAACTACCATAAAAGATATTTGTATCATGCTAGTTTCTTCGTAACAAAACAAGAGGTCATATTTGAAGTTTAAAGTAGCACTCTTCTACAGTCATTATAATTGAATTCATTCAGTGCCATCATTATAAATCGCTGTAACAAGTTAATTACATGAGTTCTGTAGTGACACACGAGAGATTCAACAAATTTTGAACTAAGTTCGCTTTATGTGACTTTGTAATTAAAAACCAGTTATTGGACGATTTTACATGACAATCACATTGTATCCTATTCGTTTTGCAAAATAAATCAAGCTGACTTTATATATAGCTACATTCCAATAAAACTAAACCAATATCACACTCAATCGTTAAATACTGAAACGTCATGAATTTTCATTTCTAGACAGCTTGACAAATTCATGTTTTTTTTTTTTTTTCTTGTACGCCAGCCCAACTGACTCATCCAATCAGTACAGCCAGTCTATCATCGATATTAGGTGTGAAAAACAAACAAATACTTATTATTTGCCCAGACAAGACTCAATTGTGTCGAATGAATAAGTTTCAGTTTATATTTGCATTAAAAATCAATTCCACACGGTCACAATCAACAATTGAACAAAATTAGCGCAACACACTAATGTGTCTCACTTTCGTCTGACAGTTCACTTGAATGGAAACGAGCGCGCACTTGAAGGTCTTCTGCTATATCTGGCAACAATGTGTGAGTTTGACACCAAGTTAGTTGCAACGAAAAGGGTAAACAAAGCAACAACAAACACTAACAGGAAACAATAAAAGAACGTAAGCAAATAAAAGTCATCTTGACGTGCAAAAAAAGTTATCTGATAAGCAACCGCAGTTCCGCCTACCAAATGTAAAAAAAAATAATTGCGCTGTCACTTTTGTTGCTGACAAGTCAAATATTTGCGAATGCGCGTTGAACACGTAGGTAATCGAATTGTGATAGTCATCAGGAGAGTGCGTTGTTCAACATAAATTGTATCGTTTTATCTGACAGATGTCACAAATTGTAAAATGTCTAGCAAATTGTTTCCGAGATTTTAGGATGTAAATCGATAGATAATTTATTTATGCGGGTGGACAAAAATATATATTACGAATTTCAAATGTAAATGGCGAGTATAAAATATGTTCGTGTGTTGTAAATGAATTCGCCATGTTTGATGTTTCCCAGGGCTAAAATAAGGTACAACGATTGTATAATCCTTCTAAAATGTTTGCAGATGTGAAAATGTCATTAAACAAACCAATCATTTGCAATTGTTCTCCATTTAAGTATAAAAAACACGGCAATAAAATTCATAATATCTGTACGAATATCATGACAGGTATCATGAGATTATTTACCTATTATATTTTTACATCAAAATACCTTAAATTAAAAACTGATCTTTAACAGCAGCAAAGTGCAACAAATCGCATTTCAATCCAAATATAAGTCATTGTAGTGAGCAGTACTATCACTACTATCAACCCTTCTGTCATGAGAGCGAATGATTTCTTGGTGTAAGCCGTAAGGCCGTAAAAAAAAGAGATACTCAACAACCGGATTAATGTTTTGTAAAGAAAACTAAAAACTCAAACTGTATCATGAGAAAACTATCAAATATTTTACGAAAGTCTTAAAAAAAATATTTGCTTTTATAACAGAGTGGGAGACATTTGTTTAACGTAACCAAAGGTATAACATCTGATATGCAAACAATTTAGATATTTTTCTTCTCAAAAATCTTGTGAACAAACGAAAATGTCTCATTCTATCATGAGAGAAAAATCCAAAAAGTATACAAACATAATGAAAAAAATCCGTGAACTATCATTTGCTGTCAGAATTTAGTTTCTCTAGTAAAAGGCATAATTGTTGAAATCCAATATGTCTTAAACACATTTCTATTTTCTTAAATGTCATGCTAGAAAAAAGAAACAACTCATGAAAGGGACGATATACATATTTTTTGGTCAGCGGCATAGTTCTTGTGAACAAACGAATATCTCTGATTCTATCATGAGAGAAAAATCCAAAAAGTATACAAACATAATGAAAAAAATCCGTCAACTATCATTTGCTGTCAGAATTTAGTTTCTCTAGTAAAAGGCATAATTGTTGAAATCTATTATGTCTTAAACACATTTCTATTTTCTTAAATGTCATGCTAGAAAAATGAAACAACTAATGAGAGGGACGGTATACATTTGATGTCCCCACAATTTTTTGGTCAGCGGCATAGTTCTTGTGAACAAACGAATATCTCTGATTCTATCATGGGAGAAAAATCCAAAAAGTATACAAACATAATGAAAAAAATCCGTCAACTATCATTTGCTGTCAGAATTTAGTTTCTCTAGTAAAAGGCATAATTGTTGAAATCTATTATGTCTTAAACACATTTCTATTTCATTAAATGTCATGCTAGAAAAATGAAACAACTCATGAAAGAACGATATACATTTGATGTTCCCACAATTTTCTGATCAGCGGCACAGTTTTGTTGACGTTTATAATGCCTGGTCCACATGATTCCTTTAGACTGTTCATTTATTCATGAGTGGCAACTTGAACATGGAATTCTATCATCGGTTTTTTTCCTATGAGAGATAAAAAATAAGAGCACCTACTTATCTGTAACAAGAAAAGCAATTTGAAATGAACTGCGCACATATGAGGTATAGAACGATGTTTGATTAAAGTAATATAAAACGAGAAACAAAATATTGGGCGGAACAGGCCCATTTCATGGAAAACTCTTGGCGTAGCTTTGGTTGTGTAAATTGTATCATGATAGTCAATTAGTCAGTATAAGTTGTTGTCAAGATAGATAAATAAATACTAAACCTTTCTTCCCAATAACATGAGTTTTTCCAGTTTTTCGCTTAT
Organism: Cheilosia soror; assembly: GCA_949372485.1. NCBI lineage: Eukaryota > Metazoa > Arthropoda > Insecta > Diptera > Syrphidae > Cheilosia > Cheilosia soror. Next base: position 122,863,758 of record OX443561.1, read on the forward strand.
GACAGATGTCAAAATGCATACCTACAAACAGGTGGTTTCCACTTAAATGTATCCATAAAACTTTCTTGCATGAGAAAATAAATGAGCAATGAGACAATGTCAAGTCTCCAAATATAGGTGATCAAAATCTGGCCTCGTTTTTTTTAAGAAATCTTATATAACAATTTCTGCCATGCGACTTTACTAGAAACCACACTCAGTCTGGGGTCAGATCAGACGAAATCGCATAACATATTAATACGACGACATTCTGAGAATCACCAACTGCGCACTATTTACGTACATATTTTGATTTTTTTTTGATTAAAAAATTAACTTACGTCAAATTGCTTACACTACATACGACCCTATAAAATCATGTTCCCTTTCTTGCTATATTCATTCATGAAAAAAGTGAAAAAAAAAAAAAATCAAACAATGTCATGACATATCAAGTTGACTATCTGCGTGTTTGTATTTATCTTTTTGAACGGCGTCAGCAGTCGCCATCCTATCCGCCCGCCATTTGTTCTGCCATTTTGATATTAATCATTTGTTATTGTTATTTTGTTTACTGTTATAATAGAGATAACTAGATGGCGGGGGCAGACGAAGAATGACTTGATGGTGCGCGCATTTACAATCGCATCGTTACGACCCTTACACGCTCTGTGTCACTATTGCGCGACCAATAACAACAACTACAAACAATATATACATATATATATATTATATATGTGTATTACAAATTTTATTATCATCCAAAGAATGAAAGCAAGTCTTTTGTTTATTTATTTTATTTAATATTTCTGCTTTGAGCTCGTAATATTTCGAATAGAAAAGTGTCCATGCAAGTGTGGTTCTGGTGTGTGACACATTAGGCGAGCAGAATTGCAAGTGCGATAACGAATGCAATCAACGGGTACAAATGGAAATAATAATTTGCATCTAGTAATTAGTTTGTGCCAAGTAAAATGGAACTACATGCTAATCTCACACCCACAACCATCGATGCCCTATGAACCGAGCAAGCAGAGCTAATTAAAAAAAAAATCTTTCTGCGCTTTGAGTCAGATTAACCCAGTTAAGAGTAATATTCTGATGAACAAGATTAACAGTGATGTCATGAGGCTGGTTGTAGTCCGTACAGTACTTTGATTTGTATCGGACGGAAATTAGGTCAGTTCTTGTCAAAAAGGATGCAAAGTTAGGGAGAAAAACATTATCTAGAATATTATACTCGGCTTTCACGATTCTTTCAACTATTTTTATCTTTCCAATGTGTGATAAGTGCGTCAGGTGGTAGGCTCATTATCAGTGAGTCAATAAAGAGGCCAATTTTGATTGAACCCATTTTGCCCCCCTCCAAAGGGGTTGCTACGAAAAATTGTTAATTTATTTTGTTGGTTCAAGTTCTTTGTCTATAGTTTCAACTCATTATGTACAGAGTTTCATTATATTTTAATTGCACATCTCTGCATTAAAAATTCGAAATACATTCGATGCGCCCCTCTTGCTCCTGATGAAGGGGGCATTTCGGAAATTGCTCTATCACTCATCGATCTTGCCAATTTTTCTCAATTTGTACTCATTTTTAAATTGTGTTATCGGGGGTGTTATTTCAGTAAACATATCTGGGTCCTATTTCTCCTTGTCGGTCCTAGGGCCCCTAGTCCGCCATTACGTCGCAGTTTCTTGGAATGTTCCTTAGCAATAACTACTCCTCAATTATCCCGCGCCACGAATTTCTCTTTCGATCGAAAAATGCCATTCTCCACGTCTAGAAGTCCACGCATAGACATTCTAAAATGTCATCATAAATTTTGTTCGCAAATACTTTCATCAAACAACAACAAGACCGCAAATTCCAGTCGTCGTGTCGCGTCGTACAAAAGATCAACATTTGCTCCTCATAGATGCCAGCTCATCTCCGACTCCGAGAAATGTACACACAATCGCACAATAACAACACACAAATAAAAATATTAATTCATTCATAATTATCACATCCGATTCATGAATTAAAAATACGCGAGAGCGCGTTTCGTCCAATTAGCCAGCCAGCTGCTGCACCATCAGTGTCTCGGAATAGTCGTATCTCTGACTCGGTTAATCCGATAGAACACACCGCAATGTTGACAAATTTAATATAGCACTGCAAACCGCACATATCATCGAAATATTTGCCTTGAATCGCGCGCAGCTGTCACATGCGGCCAGTCGCCTCGCCTCATATCGCAAGGTCCCACTGTGCCCGCTGCATTATGAATGATTCTATTAATGAACTTCAAAGTGCGCTTTGGGAATTTTTTATTTTTATCTTCGCAAATATAGAATGTGAAGAAGACGAAAAAAAAACGAAGAAACTCCTCTGCACAGGAAGATGAGGAAATATAACAAACGTTCCATTTTCTGTTTGCAAAAGATAAGAGTACACTCCGTCCGCGTGAGAGAGAGTTGCTTATCAGCAACGTATGCGATACGTGTATACCGAATCTAGTTGTACATGTACATATAGCATTCCTAGGCGGATGTTGATGCCCGATCCGGCTATGTAACAAGAGCGGGTACATGTGTGTGTATGTGCCTAAATGAAACTTAATTACGGAGTCTGATGTAACATCTCCCGGGAAGAAGTAGTATACGCTCGCTTATCGCGCAAGGGGTCAACACCAACTACTATAATATGGCACCGGCACCCATACAGAAAAAAGTATCTACGACCGACCGACCGACGACGTCCAGCTCAGGCTCAGTTCCTTTCTAATTGATTGCGATTGCGACACACTTTGTGAAGTGGTGACGGTAATCCGGGCGAGATTATTAATACTTAAGTTATCATCGATGGGGTCTGGTATTGGGACGTGACTAAGGCCACAGCTTGAGATGGTCGATGTCACCATCATTTGACGGTTTTTTCTTCTCCTCTCTCTTTTTGAAGCCTTATCTTGAAGACGCTTTTAACATGTATGTAGCGTTTGTATAGCGACTTGTCAAAAAAGTAATTGATTGCGTCCAGCTTTGGAGCGAAATTAATTTTTGGGACTTGTGTATAGATGACCGATTTAATTTGGATTTTACATCTGGTACGCTCGGGTTCAAGGAGAAGAGATTGTAAAAAAATATCATACATTACATAGTAAAGTTATCTGCTGCGGAAAGTTTTAACGTTCTGCATCAAAGACTCAAAAAATGAGATTTTGATTGCTCCTATTGTGATTGGTTAATATTGTGATTGGCGCCAGCTCTTAATAATATTCCTCTAAAATCAATTGAATGAAAAACTAGTTGATTATTGAAGGGTGGGTGCAAAAGCAAAATATTCTCTAAACAATCTTTCTCCATCTCTCTTAAGAACAAATGTTCGAAATGTATCTTTAAAAAATCTGCACTTTCATAGCTCGAATAGGTTTTGTCCCGCGTGAGTCTCATGTCCCCCCTATGTCCACTATTCTGCGCCATATATTTTTTGTTTATCTGTAAATTCTTAGAAATTAACTCTCCGAATGAAACTGTCATTATTTTGGAAAAGAAGTAGTTTTTGAAATTTGATTTTACAAAAAATGGGGCAGTCGAATCTTCTCTACGTTTGTTTTGTCCGTCATGCATGTCCACTGTTTTGCCTTATTTTCGTCAATTCATCTGTAAATCTGCAGCCTTGGGTTTTCCGAAATATCACAATAATCAGCCCTATCAAGGTATCCGATCGGAACGGAATTTTCCCCGCAGCGCATACTCCCTCGCCCCGTCGTCGGAGACTCAAATTACATTCGAGGTACGCGGTCTTCGGAAAGAATAATTAAAATTCGACAACGCATTCATTTGACATGTTGTTGTTTCGTGCTACATCGGGGTTTTCCTATTTAATATGCTAATTCTTTCGTTTGCTTTTAAATTTAAGCAATATATGCAAAAAATTACGTTGCTAAAATGTTTTTTCTTTATTGCTTTCATTTAGCACTACTTCACGGCAAATCGTAAACAAATTCCGCAACCAATTCCTGTCGGAGCATATCGGAAGAAAATTCGTATGAACCTTTAAAAATATCAGTAAAAACGCACATGATCGTACTGAAACGCAAAACGCCAGTGTGCGTTGCATATTTGTCAGAAAGAAGTTCCGAAAAGCTATCCTCGGAAGAATACCTCGAAGCAAAAATCGGAGAACTTTCCGTTCCGATGGATACCTCGATAGGGCAGAATATTCAGACAAATTGTTCCTAACTCGGAAAACAAGAAGAACTTTTTAAATTTATAAATCCGTCATCTTGAAATCACGCCGGTACCTTAGGAACCTTCCGTTTATTATGATGGCCGACGTCTTTTCTGGGAGGTGTTTTTTCCGAAGATAATAGTCTTAAAAAGTATTTGCTTAGGAACTAGGATATCAGTACCCAAATCTTTTAAGATGGTCAACCAACAATTTGGTGACATTTTTTGCTATTATGCTAACTTATGATTTTTGGCGACCAGGCGTTGCTTTGACTTTCAGCTTCTCTGTTTTTAACTCAACGATTTGGGTAGGTTACCTATATCCTGATTCCTAAACACATATTTTTTAAGACGATTATTATCTTTAAAAAGATACAGACTTTAATCAGTGTTCTTGCGACGAAGATGATGAAAAATTATAGACTAACACATCTATTGCTAAGATCAGGGGTTCCCTAACTGTGCGTTCAAAGGGTATCGCAAGACTGGTCGCCTTTATATTCCATCAACTTTGAGGTCGCTTTGAAATGAAATTTCTCTCATTTTCCGAACAAAGGAAAAGTTCAACACACGCAGCATAACGTTTCCGAATGCCAAGAGCAAGGTCGAAGGCAAAAGCAAATCCACATTATAACCCCATTGAAAGTGAAAGTGTAAAGGAGAACCCAAGACAGTTAATTCCTCGCCGATTTTAGGACTTTCGCAGATTTCAGAACTTTCACAGATTTCAGGACTAGTAGGACTTGGGCCTACATCCGTACAAGAATCAAATGAGCCAGGAACTCAAAGTTAATCACAATGACCATAGGTTAGGTTAGGGTGGCCATGCGCAACAAATGTAGCCTCACTTAGGCCAGAGGAGGCCCATTGTGATACCACAGAATCTAATGATCTCACAACTACCCCTTGAACTAGCAGAAGCTAAGAATGAAGCGTTGGAGGCAACTTATGCTTGTATTTAGCGAGTTCGCCGAGATTGTCGAAGAAGTATGCTCCGAGATGGACACGTGCATATAGCAGGTGAAGAATAGTCTCTTTCTCCTCCTCGTCCACGCAGAAACCGTTGGCATTGAGGCCCAACCTGAGAGCGTGTCTGCCAATAATGTCACTTACAAATGTGCTTATATTTGTTCTTTTTAGTGATACAAGATTGTTGCAGCGCTTAAGATCCAGCTTGGGCCAGATCAGTTTCGTGATGGAGCACGTGATGCAGTTTGACCACCATCGATTAGTGGCGCTTATCGCATTTTGTTTAAAGTTTCCACGTAGCGAGAGGGATATATAGATTCGCCTTTTCCGGTAGAATCGACAAAGTTGTGCCATGCCTAGGTAGTTTGTCGGCCTTGCAATTCCCTGGAATGTCCCTATAGTCCGGCAATCAAATAAGGTGAATTTTGAATTGTTCCGCCATTTCGTTGAGAGATAAGCAGCAATATTGTGGGCCGTTTTCGACATGACCGAGTCCAAAAATTTAAACGCGACTTGACTATCGGTCAAATTTACGATATCTTTTCCGGATATTACATTATACCGTAGCTACGACAGGGCCTTAATGATTTCCGCCTGAAAACGCTCCAATAATTGGGAAGACGGAATGAGATATTAATGAGACGTTTGTTCACTGATTGGCCTTCGGAGTATTTGGAAAAGGACCCCCAATTTTGGCTGAAAAATCATCTTTAGAAATGAGGGCCATTTTTGGATGAATGGCTATGTTAATAAGCAAAATTGAGACGACGCCATTTCGACAGTGAATCGACAGATCAGCTTCTATTCATATATCTCTGCTTTTAGAAAGGCGTCGCAAAAATATTACAACCTGTATAGGGAGTCCCAGTATAAAAAAGATTGGAAACTCCTGGTTTAGAGAATCAGTTGTAGAGACTCCTTAGATCACACATACTCCTACTCACTTTCTAAAGTGATGATCCTTTGTTGGTAATCGGTAAATCTACTGAAAAAGCCAACATCAAAGTTTTATAAAGATGTGAACGCTCATTAAAGTGTCTTAATTTTATGATGCTAAAGCGTACTCGTAGTTTGAGATGCTCAGAACAAAAATCAAACAATATAGGCCCACAAATGCAGACCTCTTGGACTCCATTGAAGTATACAATTTTACAAATTTGTTATCATCTCATCATTGCCAATCACTATACCATATTGTGGGTCGTTAAAGCTGTGTGCTGTATTGGGCGAGTTGTCCCAGGTTCGATCCCTGGAAAAACCCCTAATTACATATTTAAATTTTTTCCACTGCGCCACCTTTCGTGGTGTCTCAATTCACCCGTTCGGACTCGGCATAAAATTGTATTAGGTCCCTTCTATCCGTTCCAAAAATAAAAACTCATACAAAACGAATGGTTGTGAGAACCTATGCCTAGGGTGTCTCCACACCTGTTGCGCCAACTATAATCATTTTTTATCCAAAAAGTAAAAACTATCTTTTTTTTTTGCATTTTTATAACGCACTAGCTTTTGCCCGCGGCTTTGCTCGCGCAGTCCTCAGGATTTGGTACACAGATATTCCTTCACAGTCAGTTAGTTCCCTCTTTTATATTTATATATCACGCAGAAAACCTACCTAAGAAAGTACCTACCTAAAGGAGAAGTTAGTATCTCTGAAAAATGTGTTTAATGCCCTATTGGAGAAAACAGTTCAAAGATTATATGATCAATATTTTTGTTAGTGAAGCACTGGCTTCTCAACACAGATCATAGTATAGCAGATTGAGTCACCCTTTAGGGGTTGAATTTCCAAAATTAGAGAAGTAAGTTTTCTTTATTTCTCATAGAGAGTACACAAACCGAGTTTGAAGTCAATCGGATGAAAAATAAAAATCTTCCCATACAAACTTTGACCCCCCTTTTACCCCTTTAGGGGTCGAATTTCAAAAAATTCTTCCTTAGTGCTTGTATATATCATAAAACAAAACTTCTGTGCAAAATTTCAGCTTTCTAGAGCAAATGGTTTAGGCTGGGCGTTGATCATCTGTCAGTCGGAGTCTTCATTTTTATATATATAGATTTGGATGGAACGTTTTCGACTTTATGGCTCGAAAAATAAAAGAGGTTTCCAGTATATCAGTTTGTCACGTTGCCATAATGATCTATATCATGTTCACGTTCGTCTATAAAATGTGTTTAGTTTCTGCCGATAAAGTTGCTCAAAGTAGGTTCTTATTTAAAATTCAAAATAATTAATTTTATAGAAGGCCAAAAACGAGGATAACAATTACCAATACCCGGTTTAGATTGCAATGTATACTAAGTTATGCTAACCCTAGCTCTAGCAACCACTCATATGTTACCACGAATGTAATGATCCTCAAAATTTGTTCTTACGCGAATGGCATTTAACCCAAAAATTATGCTTACACATGTAAATTACTATGAGAAGCTAGGCCTAGGACGGACTTGTTGCGGCAACAATTTCTTTAATTTTATTTATTTTTGTCTGAACATCTAAATTGCAAAGTTTTTTCAGAACAATTATAGTCCCACATGTTTGTCAAAAGTTCTGCCGAGTTGGATCAGGGGAAAAAAACCATTTGTAACTTTGGGGGTTGAACCGGGAGCCCCACACTCAGCATACTTCAACACACTAACCACCTACGACCTAGTCACTAACTACGAAGCAAATTGCTGACAATATGTTCCAATATTGCTACCACATATATTTCTTGTTCCTCGCCAGTAGATGGCGTTACTTTCTATGTAAAAATAAAGCAAATCCGATTTCATGTGGTAAGCATCTTCTCGAAAATAACTCAGAAAAATAACAGCAGATATCGTTTGAGCGAAATATACCAAACCCAAATAACCTCTTTATTTATCGAATCATCACTTATTTATTACAGATACAAATTAAAGGACTTTTTTTCTAAAACAAACAAATAACTACAAAATTTCTAACTGCCGTAATCTACTCGCCACGTATAACGCAACATAAACCCCCCTCAAAGAACAACAGCAATATTGCTATACTAAACACAATGACACTTGTAATGTGATTGTGAAAATTTTTGCTCAAATTCAAGTCGGAGTGGTGAAAGTTAAAATCACTCAAAGCTCTACTAACGCGCGCGGGAAAAAGTAGAAAAATAAATCTGAAATATTAAGTGGATCCTCGACTAAAAGCATGGTACGCATGAATGTAGCATCAGCACCGGAGCACCAACACAATCACTCGAATATCAATAATGCGGTAACACACAGTAATAACAACAACAACAACGATAACAGCAACAATTCGAATAGTAAGCATAAATTTCAAAGCGGTAACAAATCAATCACACAAGTAGGGATGGTTGTGGGCGTGCAACAACAATTACCGCAACAACAGCAGCAACAGCAACAACAACAGCAGCAGCAACAACATTATCCACGACATCACCAACAATCTTCACCAGATGTTTCAACATCGTTGCCGGCGTCACCGCCACTCATTCAACAGACGCCAACACCGCCTCAAGGTGCCACGCTAGTACCCCCTTGTGCGTTGCATCATCCCCAACAGCATCAGCAACATCAACAGCAACAGTTGGCTGTTATTGCTGCAATGCATCATTTGGCCGCTGCCGGATCCGGTGGAGTACCGATGAACCATCATCAACTGCATCATGCACCACCACCACCGCCTCCACATCATCATCCCATACATCCACATCATCATCCACCCCCACAGCAGCAACAGGGTGGTGGTCAGCAGCAGCAACAACAACAACAGCAGCAGCAGCAACCCCATGAAAATGGCCACGGACCAAATGGCAACATTGTGAATGGCAACGTAAATGGCGGTGGTATGAATGGCGGAGTGGTGGCAACAACAGCACCACCTCCACCGAATGCCGGACAACCACCACAATCGGCACCGCTTTACATTCAATATCCGTCGGGGGAATTTTATCCGGCCGCTGAATACTATATACCACATCATCACGACAACATGTGTCCGGCCCATCATCAGCAGATGTGTACAATGCCCTCAGAATATGGTAAGAATTTGGAATCTTTTTTTTTTTTTTTTTTTTTCAAACATAGATCGGGACTGTAATTTTATCAATGTCGATCGTAAGTAGCTACCGTTTTTGAAACTTAAATTTCTCGTCATTCCTATACAGCTCATCAACAAAACGACTGACCTAAAGGACAACTCATCCAGCAATACACGGTGGATGAAGATGGGTTGTCCCGTGGTTGATTTTGATTGGTATAAGCAGCTTAGTTCTTCGGTAGAGGGCCTTACTACACCGTTTGAAGGTGAACCGCCACTGCTAGTTGCTAGTGCTACCTACACCGCCCTTGATTGATTTCCAAGGGTGGTGATCAAAAGGCACATCTTCTCGATTTATGTTGTTTCTTGATTGAACACAGTTCCTTCTAGACGAAAACGGGATACAAACAAGACTCACGATGGTTTATCTATAGACGGGTCAGTTTTTACATTAAATTGACAGTGACAGTATTCAAAGTTCTCACTCGATGATCTTTGGCTGAATTTTTTTATGAATGAAAAACGTTGGTTCTGCTTTTGGATCCTAATTTATTTGATGTTTTAAATTTATTCCCATTAAGAAAATGGTATCGGCTAAGTGTCCGCCACCAGAACATTGATGACCATTTGGCCTGGATTTATGTCATTTTCCATCAATCTTGCTAGAATTTCCGGTGATAGGTCCTCGCATTCTTGCCGGATATTATCTTTTGAGGGCTTCAAGAGTCTGATGCTTGTTGTCATAGACTTGTGATTGTGACTTCAAAAAACCCTGCCTAAGAGATGGAAATGGGCCTCGTCGCTCATGATAATTTTCGATGAAAAGTTATCTCCCTCGTGGTCGAGATTCAGGATGGCTTGAGCGTCAACAGCTAGCACTTTCCGCACTTTGTAAGGGAACATCTTACAGCCTACCAACAGTCCATGTAAAGACCGCCGATTGATGCCCACTTGCATGGCGCGTCGTCTGGTCGATAGTACGGGGTAACTAATCACTATGCGACATCTTAAGCCACAGCTGCGATATTCTAGGCGAGCAGCTACGTGTCTTATAGTTTGGCCAGTTGGTGTCGGACGTTGAAAATCTACATTGAAATTCATACTGAGCACCTACGAACTATTTCGGGCAAAAATTGCAACAAATATTCCGCGTTCTTTTATGAGTATAGCAATTCATGTCTTGTTGACATGTCAAATGGAATTGACATTTGCCGCCATTTGCAAACATTTTAGCATCTTCCGATAGGGCGATGACTTAACGATATATCTTCTTGAAGAAGAACGCAAATTTGTTTCTCTAAAGTACCTACCTTCCACAAGCACGTTCCTCTGGATTTTGCACACGTTCTGGCGATACCTCCTCCCAGTTCCCAGAACTTTCGAAGACTATATTGTCTATCTTCACTTGAGTGTGAAATATTTTGGTTTGGTTGGAAGAACTAGCAACAGAAATAGCAGGAGTCTCGTTTGAAGCTTGATTCGAATGCTCAATATGAATGACAGTGTTTTGCCGTCTATTGCAATACTGTCATTTTCTTGGACATCTTGAAGTAGAATTTCCTGGTAACAGACAGTTTAAACAAATAGTTCTTAGATTTAAAAAACAATTATTCTCATGAGAAAGTGACTTAAAATTGGTACAATGTTAAAGAAGGCGAGGTTCACTACAACTTGAACAGGAACCGGCATTATTTTAAACATGGAACATCCTGACTTGGCTTTGTCGTTTATTAGGCATGTGTTTTTGAAACCTCGCCAGCCAGCCGTTCATTTGAACAATTGCCAGCACAATTGCCAGCAAGATGAAGCCAGCCGAATGAATTTAGGCAATACGCCTAAAAGCATACCAGCATTTCGTATAAAATTATGCATTTGGTAGAAATATTAGATAAATTCTGACATTTTCCTCTGGAATGTTGTGTGCATGAGATAAGAACCCCATTATTGTTTAAGGAAATTGTATGGAAATTTTAAACCACTTGTTGCTTTCAGCGCCACCTGTTTGTTCATTGTGAATTGAATTTAGCGAGTTGCCAGCCAGCAGCTCTACGGCTGGGGAGAAAATCAACAGTTGTAGCCAGCAGTTGCCAGCAGGTTGTTGTTTTAATTAGCATGTGAAATGTGCCTCAACACTGCCAACTACTGGCAACTACTGGCTGGCGAGGTTTCATAAAAACACAACTATTGTTTGATTATAATGTCCTTTGATTCGTTGATTTTCAAAGATGGCATTGAGTCAGTTGCCTATAAGGAGCGAAAGGAATCTTCTAAAAACTCGTAAAATTCAGATAATTTGGGAACATCATATTGTTCTACCGCAGATGAGCCTGTGTCTTTTGTATACAGTTTTAAAGAACTGAGTTGCGACCTGTTTGCAGTCAAAAATCGCTCCCAGTTCTTGGGAGTTTGACTGTCAAGCTTTTGAAAAAGAACGTTTAGATAATTCACACATTCCACGATTCCGTTTTCACCTTTAAATTTTCAATTGAGGTCAAACAATCCTTGGTAGTATATATATATAAATTTTCGAGAGATATTCGAATCAGACCACCATTGTTGGGTCTCTTTTCGTCTCCCTACCACTATAAACCCTACCCAGAGAGACTCTCTGGACTTCTCCAGAGTCCTTCTCTGAGTTCGATTCCTAGTGTTAACGCTAGCATCTGTTTATATGAGATCTGTTTCATCCAATGGGTCCCGAAATTACCATGACCTGTAGTTAACGCCACCACCCATTTCAATGTTCCTCGACTCATGCTTAGAACATTTCTCTGAGTGGAGCAGGTCGGCCATTGTATTGCCATTTTAGCTTGTCTACATTGTTCCACGGTTGACCACCTTCTCAGGTGTTCTGCGGTGATCCATTTGTGAATCAGCTGTTCTACCATTCCTCTACCAATTGGAGCGAATGGTTCTGGTCCCAGCAACTTTTCAGTTGACCCCTGTTTTGCAAGGGAGTCCGCCTTTTCGTTGCCGTCGATCCCTATATGTCCTCGTACCCAAGTCAGTGTTACCTGATTTTTAGATGAACACTTATTGAGCTTAAATACACATTCCAGTGCCAGTGACGTTGTGATGGTTGTCCGCTCCATGCATCTAATCACCGCCTGGTTGTCCAGTGCTATTGGGATATTTCTTCCTTCCACCTGACTCTCAAGCAAGTAATCAAACGCATGCAGCAAAGCAATCATCTCAGCCTGGTATACTGAAGTGTGTTTCCCGAGGCTAATGTGACGGGCTAGTTCCAGATCTTCCGAAAAGATTCCGGCCCCCGCTCCGCCATCCATCATGGATCCGTCTGTGAAAATCACGATTTCACCATTCCTCTTTTCTGGAAGTAATCCATTCTCAATACGAGTTCTGTGATTCCTTTCCATAACACGCACCTTTGTTATACCATCCATAGGCATATTCAGCTCCCTAATCCAAGCTCCAGGATCCTTCTGTGTCCATAGATGGTACCCCTATTGTGCTATTTCGCATCTCGATGCAGACGAAGTGCTGTTAGGGCCGCTGTTTTCTTAATAAATAAGTCTAGCGGTAAGATCCCTAAGATTACTTCCAATGCGCATGTTGGTGTTGTGCGTATTGCACCTGTAATTCCTATATACATGCTAAACGCTGGACCCTATCCAGGTGCTTCTTAGTCTTCTGGGAGGCTTTCGCCCACCATACAACCGAAGCGTAGGTGATAATGGGTCTAGTAATCATCGTATACATCCAGTATGCTGACCTTGGAGAGAGTCCCCACCTCTGTCCACATACACGTTTGCACTGATGAAGTACCCTTTTTGCCTTCCGGACCTTCTCCTCAACATGATAATTCCAAGTAAGCCCAGTATCTAGGTATACTCCCATATACTTAACCTTCTTGGTCGTTGTTAGTTCCGATCCGAAAAGTGTTAAGGGCTGAAATTCCAGATTTTTCCTCTTCCTAGTGAAGATTATTAGATCTGTTTTCCCCGCATTAATGGAGAGTCCTTGTTCCATACACCATCGCTCAACCACTTTGAGTGCACTCCTCACGTCGACGTCTATGAATTTGCCTCTTGCCATTACTGCTATGTCGTCGGCATATCCCACTGTGTGTAGTATAAAGAAGTCTGTTTATATTTTCGCATGACTCCTTTCTCATGAGAGGCTATTCACATAAAGTTTTCAAATACGACTCGGCAATAAAACGTTTTTTATCAAACCGATCGCAAATCACTTGCCATACAGAAGCATAGTTAGTTTCTGTAGTGTACAGGGAATAGAGTGAATCATTTGCTCAGCTTCACCTGACACACACTTCTTAAGATAACAAAACTTCCTAGCATTATCCAGACCGGTTTTATTATATGAATCATTCCCGCAAATATGTCCTGAAAATGCATCCAATTCTTATAAACACAGTCAAATTCAGAAAGATTTATGATTGGAAGGTGCACACCGTGTTCGTCATTAGAACTACAATCAACAGAAGGCGCATTATATGATTGACGAAAGTTCCCTCTTTAGATGAAGGGGAAGAAGAATTTGCATATATTTTGTCAAAGATATCAGATTTTAAATCTATGAACATTATCTTGAAATAATTCATTAAAAATATAACTACTTAGCATCTGATTTACTTTCCTCCTTAGCAAGAAGAGAAAGATTTTAATGGTTTCCACGAAAAGTTGACATTAAATCTTCAAGGATCTTTAAATGACAAACTTTAACTAAGCGATTTTTAGGACTTTTCTCAAAATGTCTTTTAAAATGAATCAAATCCTCTTTCGCCACCTTGTATACGTCCAAATGTTCTACATTTCAAAGCATAAGGTTTCACAAACTTCAAGATGTGATATTTTAAAGAACTTTGTTGTATAGGAGGTGCCAATCCCATTTGGCCAATAGCGTCCACATCCAGTCAAAATCTTTCGGGGGCGCACAACAAAGCTCATCTCAATCGTTTGAATTGTCTGTAGGAACGTGTTAAAACATTCACCCCAATTATCGTTGGCGTTTGTCGTAAACGACTCACATTTCACTTCGTTTTTTAGGTGTTTTTATCTTTTATGAGACAAAATTAATTGAAATTATGATGAACACATAGAAAAAGAAATAAAATTGTTAACAGAAGTTTTAAAAAAAAATCTTAACATCGTTTTACAACGACACGAAAAATTTGTCGTATGCGACAAACGCCAGCGGGAGTAGGGGTTATTATGAAATTGCAGAGGGAAAAACCTGCCTCACCCAAAATGGAATTGTAGGCAAACGTCTTCTAGACTAATTTTGACCAATCTTCACAAAGTTCACTTGCGGACTAATACTGAAAATTGCCTGAAAATGTAACCCCAATCGGTTCGGTGATTTCGGAGCCCAATGGATAAATTCAAACATATTTGCACGTGTACCCTCTGTGTTAGAATTGAAGGTTTTGAAGTGCTGTGCGCTGGCGGTCGTTCGCTCTAAATGTGATAGCCACGACCACGAGCCATCTCAATTGCCCAGTACACCCGTAAAATTTGTCAAGCATATAAATGGTGTTTTTTAGAGGTATACAAATTCAATATGAAATAAAACTCTTGAAGCTAATGTTAATGTCTTACGATATTAGCTTTATTTAATAGATAATTTTATGCCATTAAGGTGCTAGTACACGGCATGTAGCAAGCCACATACGTATGTAGCACTGACGTCATTTTTACGTCAGCGTATGGTCTGGTCCCAATGGATACATGATGCCGTGCACAATCTCTCTTTGTGCTCTCTCTGTTGACGTCAGAGGTACATACGTATGTGGCTTGCTACATGCCGTGTACTAGCACCTTTACAATTTAAAAATAATTTCGGACATATGAGCGCCACGGCTAGTTCGAATGAAGCGCATTTGTGAAGTCCAATTTTCGACAACTTTATCGGGCAACTGGGGCCGTATATCAGCAATAACACGGCGAATATTGATTTCCAAAGTCTCTGGCTTATCGGCATAGACCAGTGACTTCACATATAGGCTTGCCATCCGTCCTCCTTTTATGAGGACAGTCCTCTTTTATAAGGTGATGTCCTCCGTCCTCCACAAAAAGAAAAATGTCCTCCACTCACAATAATTACTAAAACGAAAAACATCAAATTCCATCACTTCTCAAAAAGTACGATTTTATTTACAAATGTGGCAGCAAATACATTAGAGTCAAGTTTTAATATAAACTTCAAAAGAGAGAGTTTAATTTTTCTCATCTCTTTAGATACTATTGACCTCTGCTCTCTGCATCCGCATTGACCATTAAAGCCTTAAGGACCATTCACATGAGAGCGAAAGAACGAATTGATGAAATGCGAACAAACCACTTTTTATGCATTTATAAACAGAAAATTGCACATTTTATTATTCCAATAGGAGGATAATTAATTTTTCCATCGAAATGTATTATAAAAAAAAAACAAGTTTATAAACAGTTTAAATAATGAAACTTCAAATTCCAAACTCTTTGCCGCGAACGAAACCACACTTGGCCCGAATTGTAAAAGTTTATTCGCAATCCACTTCTTTTAATTGGCGTTCCACAAACTAGCGAATAAACATTCGTTCGAACTTAACCTCAAATATTAGACATTGCGGGTAGAACGTGATGGCTGAAATTCGCAAACTGCCGCGATCTAGAAAAGCGTTCCTGTGAACGGACTGTCAAAACTTGTGAATATTCGTTCGTAGGTAGTTGGTCGCTGTCATGTGAATGGCCCTTTAAAACGCTGCTGCTGCGAAATGATGTCGAAAAGAGGCAATTGTAGTAGAGTGCTTGGTACAATGATCTGTCAAAATTTAGCTTGAGAAAATGTGCCGAACCACTAATGGGCACCGCGCTAAATTTTGACAGATATATGAAATACAGTCTGAAATAAAAATTTTATTTTTTTAGCTGAAGTAGGGTACCGCTCGGCTAAATAGATTTGCTAAAATTTTGGAGAGAATTTTGTATGGGAGCTAAAATTTAGCTCGAGCAGCGTACTAAGCTTAAATTGTTATATTATTAGTATTTATTGAATAATAATTGGACAATATGTATACGCATTTTGGGTTTAAACATTTTTTTAAGTCCTCCACGAGATTTTCCAGAAGGTGGCAAGCCTATTCACATACCTCCAAAGAAAGTGCATAATCTAAAGGTGTGAGATCGTAGGATCGTGGAGGCCAGTTCGCAGTTTCCCGCAATAAATTGATGGTGTCGCACGCCGTGTGGTGTGTTGCGCCATCTTGTTAAAATCAAAGCTCTGTCACGTCAATGCCATTCAACTGCGGACCGAAGAAGTTAGTACACGTATTTCTATAGCGCTCACCATTGACGGTAACATTCTGGCCGCCAGCATCGTCCTTAAAGAATTATGAGCCGATGATTCCACCAGTCCATAAACCACACCAAATAGTGAGTTTTAATCGATGTAAGGGCTTCTCTCCAAATTCGGCAATTTTGCTTGTTTCCCATATCCATTTAACCAAAAATGGGCCTCATCGGAGTACAAAAATGTATGCAGTGCGCCATAAGTTTGGCGGATCGAACCATTGTCTTCAAAATACGCGTTGTTTTGGCGCATAGCTGTAAAAGACTGCAATACTTTAGTATTGCATTCGAAGTCGCAGTCATTTGATTGTTTATTACTATTCCAGCAAAATACTTCACTTCAGTTTTTTGACTTCAAAATCGAAGTCCCAGTATTTTTTGAAGTCTTAAGTAATGCAAGCACCCGAAGAAGTCAAATGATTTCAAGTCAATAAAAATACTTCAAGCAGTCAAAAGACTTCAAAACATTGAATGCATTCAAATGACTAAAAAGAATGCGAAGAATAAAAAAGACTTCAAAGAATTCAAGCAATCAAAAAGTATTGCATTCTTTTGACTGCTTTAGGTGATTGCATTACTTAAGACTTAAAAAACTACTGGGACTTTAATTATGAAGTCAAATAACTTAAGTGAAGTCTAAAGATTCCAAAATTTTTATTTTTATTCATTTTACTGCAATACCCAAAAGACTGCGATTTTTTACAGCTTTATAATCTGGCGTTAGTCTATATTCATCTGGCAAAAAAATGGCAAATCATACTAACCACAAATCAACTTTCAACTGTCAAACTGACAATCTGTAGAAACAGTGTTGCCAGTTTAAAAATCAAACCTCTAAAAAAAACGCCCTTTAAAATGTTGGCACATTGGAAACACACATTTCCTATCTTGTCCATAGTCGAACATGATAAATGGACTCAAACTACTCTCAGTACTCAATTCATGAGCATTAATTTTTATGATGTTTATCTACAAAGCAATACGAATAGCTTTACGAATTATCCACCAAAACGTAACGTATTCAACTGCATGAAATGTTGCTACTTAGTCGCTGGACAATGAAATGTACTGTACAGTCACAAAAATCGTGTTCTTGGGGAAAAGTTTCTAGAAAAAAAAAATACTATCAAATCAGTAGTGCTGCACAAAAGAAGCCCTACATCAAGCTACATTCCAACACCACCGCCCTATTTGCAAAAAAAAAAAAGAAAAAACTCAAAACCGCGCCAGACCTGCATTAAATTGCGACAAAAGGACCGCCAGCCACACGTTTTCACATGATTCAAGTACTCGCAGTCGCAACTCACGCTCTTTCTTCTTTTTTATTTCACTTGACGTGGCCCAAAAATAGTTTTTGGGCTGTGTCGTCTGGCAGAATGGGGCGGCTGCACTGAAAGATACACAATCTACATGTAGATACGCATACGAGTATCCATTTTCATGTCGAGCTACAGGAATATACTCGTAATTCGTTAAATTTTGTGTTTTTTTTTTTG
Organism: Cheilosia soror; assembly: GCA_949372485.1. Classification (NCBI taxonomy): domain Eukaryota; kingdom Metazoa; phylum Arthropoda; class Insecta; order Diptera; family Syrphidae; genus Cheilosia; species Cheilosia soror. Next base: position 122,881,751 of record OX443561.1, read on the forward strand.
TTTGCGAGTTCGCCGTCTGGTCTATGTCGTCTGCATACTCTCGATTCGGTATGCGTAATGGGAATTTGACAATGAAATGGGCGATGACGACCGACGGGTGGCAGAGGGCGCTGGGTGGGGTGGGGCGGATCGGCTGGCGGCCATGGTTGCTATGTTTAAATAAACTCAACTCTCACCCTGCGTGTCTGTGGTTCGTCTTCATTATTTTTCTTTTTATTTTCGCAAACAAAATAAACTCATTTTCATTTTACCCTCCGCGCCGCCGGCCATTCTTTATCGCTAATTGCATTGAATCCTCAGAGTCCACAAAAACAAAAAAGAGGAGAAAAACCCTTAACGATAAATCGATTGATGTGTGTATGTGTGTAAGTACACTCGCATTCGTTCGATAATAAACATTTAATGAATCTTTTAATTATCATCAATTAGCATTTAATTATGAGACCACAATGTTGACTGATAGTGTTGGTGTACCGTGTACCTACTTGAGACCAAGAATACGAAAGATGCACCCTTGTGCGGTTGATGGGAGAAAAAAAAAAGAGAAAACTTTTCGCCCGACCGACACGATGGGGTTCGAGAGGAATTTCCAATTAAATTATTTATTTATTTATTAATTCATTTCATCTGGATGATGTCAGACCGACAGTCTCATCATGTTCCACGTCGATGTCGACCGTGTTTATACCCCCACTGCCGTGAGAAGTCCTGCTGGCTTGTCGTTGTCGTTGTGTTTGCGTCAGCCAAAGCACTACGAATACGAAAACGAAACATTGGCGAAAGGGTTGGTAAGGAGGAGATAATGCTTCGAGTTGTAATTTAATTAACACCGGTTGAACTGATGTGCGTTAGACAATGACGTGGCGCGACTGCCAGAGGGGCGGATGTCGTTTTGTCAACATATTCAATTAATGTGATAGAAACTGAATGGAATGGAATGGAATTTGATATTTGTGACATTTTCTTGTGGGGTATAGTCGGCTTAATAATTCTCCTGTTCATTGTTGGCAATACTTTTGCCATACAGAAAGTTATGATATGAGTAAGAGGGGTATATCACCTTCAGTTTTAAGGGTAATTGATGATATCATGCAACAGAAAGAGCATTAATACCAACTAACACCTGGCATAGATTATTGGAACCCCCGTTTGTCGTAATTTGACGCGCAAGTTGAAGCCACTCTATGTGGAAAACGTTATTCTGGATTGGGGCTGATAATCCAGCTTTTTGTTTGTCAATTTTGTTACTCCTTATGTAACTGACTATGAAAGAGCTACGGGTTCGATTGCAGTCCAAAATTTGAGTCGTAGTTATCGGACATCGAGATGGGGAGAGATTTTTGCGGCATTATAGCAGTTGTAGGGATTCGATTGATGCGTTTGCGCAATCGGCAATGATTGAGTTACTTTAATTCTAATCCAGGATGTGGGGTCAGTCGTGTTGTTTTAATTAATCTTTGGAAGGGTTGGTCATGGATATGTATGCGTTGATCGGGCGGTCTGGTCTGTGGGCTTAGCTAGATACTTCTAAAATGAAGTTAGAGATCATAAGAACATTAAGGCATTTGGGCCACGCGAAAAAGGGTAACAGCGGAATATTCCTAGCCTGCCATAGTTTGAAACCTATGCCCAGCCCTCTAAGCTCGTAGAAAACTTCACCTTGGAGAATACTTCTTCGACAATTTCGGCAAACTCGCTAAAACAAGCAAAAGTTTCCTCCAACGCTTTATTTTTAGCTCCTGCTGATTCAACGGGTAATTGTGAGATCATTAAATCCTGTGGTATCACAATGGACCTCCTCTGGCCTAAGTGTGGCTGACACCTGACACCCTACAAAAATACATAGGTTAGTTTAGGATAGGTTAAATAGGGTGCGAGTTCATCACAGAAGACCAGCCACCATATTGGACCCATCGCCATACCTGGGAAACCTTCACGGTCAAAACCTAAAACAATTCGCCCAAATCTACCAGAACCAACAAATATTTTCAATTTTGTTTGAGAGGCCAACCTTCCTCCAAGCTGTCGAACAATTACCTTCAAAGATGTTTCCTTATATTCCGAGCAATAGCTTGACATTCACAGAGAAGATGAGTAATATCCTCTGCGACATGTAGGTCCCCCGCTATAAATGCACGTTTCCGTATTTTTTAAACCTAATCTTAGCGTGCTTTCTATGAAGGCAGTGCCCAGACAGTAGGTCTATCCGTATCCCTATCGCCATTCGTAACTTTGATCTGCTGAGTTTCAATAATTCTACAGATCTAACTTAGGCCACAAAGGCTTTAAGACCCTGTGACCTTCTATATAAGACCGTCCTAGGTCTGCCATATTTCTAGTTTTCTCGTGAATAATTCTCGTGGGCACGGCTATTGATGTTCTTATGCCCTTAATAGTATCAATTTGTGGAAGCTCTGCTCCATTTTTGGCCAGAACGTGTCGGCTCTTTCGTTACCCTCAATATTACAGTGCCTCGGTACAAAAATAAGTACATTTATCTGTTTCTTCTATTGGGTCCTAGAGCCTCTACTCCATCTATGCGGGTTCTCGCAATGCCTTAGCTCTCCCCAACTCGGTCCCAGTTGCCGTGACTTCTTCTTCAACTGTCCTGCGCCATGTATTTCTAGGTCGACGCGTTTAAAGTGGCTCTCAATGAGAGGAGCCCTCAAGCTGTTAGTCGTCCCATTGTGCATACCAGATACCACTGAGATTGAGGGCTACTCATAGAAGCCATTTGCTGCCGTTTAAAAAGCTATAAGAATGTTAGCGGCGCTGGTATTACCAAGATCACTGAGATTATTGAGAAAATGGTTTCCTAAGTTAGCCTTTCTTGAATTGGCTAGGTCAGGGCAGCTTCAGAGAAAGTGGTTGGTGGATTCATCCTCCTATTCATGTCTGCGGTTTCTTTAGAAGTCATTGTATGGTAGACCAATTCTTTGCGCGTGAGCCCGAAGATGACATAAACAACTTTTGAGATGGTAGGAAGATCTTTTAAGTCGCAGAAACCCCTGGGATCTTTTTGTATCCAAACTTGGCCAGATAAGCCTAGCCCGGAGATGATATGAAGAACTTTCGAGATGGTAGGTAGATCTTTTAAGTCGCGGGAACTCCTGGGATCTTTTTGTATACAAAGTTGTCCAGATAAGCCTAGCAGTGTCCCAGTATCTTATAAGTTTCCTTCTGTGACTTGCTTTGCCAGTTGATCCGCAAGAATTATTTGTTTAACGTAGGACAGTGGTGCATAAACGTTGTGCAGACTTATACTATTAATGCCAGAGGAGGCTAGTCTTGCTAGTACGTCTGCTGCACCGTTCCCTGATGGAATATAACAGAGACCATCAGAAACTTAGTAAAGGGTGAGGTTGCTATCTACCGATTTTGTTTCCCTGGATAGTAGGGATTTGATGGCAGCTTGGCTGTCAATGTATCCGATGATATATATCCCTTTGTAATACCCTTTTACTCGACCGCCACGCTTGGCCTGACGATTAGATGTAATTTCGGCTTGGAAGACACTGCAGTGTTTTCGAAGACAGAACGAGAGGCGCAGATTTAGTTGTTCTCAGAAGACCCCGACACCTAATTCCCTCTGGTGTCTTGGAACCTTCTGTAAATGTTGACAGTGACGTGTTGGACATTTCGTGAATCGCATTAAAAATATGATTACAACTGAAAGTCGCAGACATTGGGTAACGAGCGTTTACATGCTTTCTCGTTGTAGTGGCAGTGGTTTTCCAAGTGCTTCATCCATATAGCAACACCGATTCGACATTGGAGCAGAACAAACGTGTTGCCAAATCTTGGACAACATTCCAAACCTATCAGACTTCGTTTTGCCGTTTCAGTTGACCACATCCTGTTCGGTTGCATCTTCGGTCGAGGCAATTCTCTTGTTGGGCCGATTATTCAGCCTTATGTCCAAGTATGTTGGCTCAAACAACGAGTTCTGTGAATTACCATCGAGAGGCTGGTCATCGTAGTCAGAAAGACTGTATAAGCAGACACGTCAGATTCATAGAACGAGCATATGTCAATAAGGTTATATGAACTTTTGTGTTCGTGCCCTCCTGGGATCTTTTGCCCTGTTTGATCAGAAATTATGTTCCGTGTACATATGCCCTTAATGGGAGGGTACATTCAAAACAGTATGTGGCATAATTTTGTTCGTTGTTGGTGTTTTTGGTGTTTGGTTTGGTGTTTCGTGCCTGGAAACCCACCCAAAAATTACCTCTTCTCTAACTGACAATTGCAAATTTATTTCATTCATTTTCAATGGCCCGCTTATCCATTAAGTGGGTCGTGGGTGTCGGTTGCTCTAGTCGATCCTCCATTGTTTCCGATTTTCCGCCATCGAGAGGAGAGATAATGAACTTTATCTAATCATCGCATCCTGGGTCTACCTAGAGGGCGCCTGACTGATGCGGATTCCATAACACGTCGTGGGATCCTGGTTGGGGACATGCGTTTAACATGACCAAGCCACCGAAGCATGGACCGCTCCGTCCGGAGAAGTAGCTGCTCGACATTGAGTTCACCAAGTTTTCTGGTGTTTCTAATGCGATCACTACGGGTCACACCAGCAAAAAACAGAGGAAACTTATTTCGGCAGCTTTTATCCGCGATCTTATTCTTTCGGTCATAACCCAAACTTTATGTTCATTGGTAAGAGTTGGAACAAACACCGAATTAAAGACTGACAGCTTAACTTTGACACCAAGTTCAGTCCTCCTAATAACAAAATTTGCAAATGTCTACTTAAATTTCGCCACAAGCCAAAAAGCTCCTCCACTGAGTGAGCCCTTAGGTAGATATAAAAAAAAAGTATGTATTAGTGGAAATCCACCTTTTATCGCATTTGGCACTCGTTTGTTGTCACAGCTTTGTGTTTGGCAACAGGGAATGTTTTCATTTCCCTTTGAATGGCTTCTTCGATAAACTTCTCCGCCATTACATTATGAAATCGTTTCCAAATTATCGACAGCCATTACCGACACTTCTCGTGCGCTTTTCTCTATACCCTAAACTAATGATGATTATCCTCGAAACCAATAAAATTCACCCCAAAGCACAAAGAAAAACTTCTAATGATGTCCTGTGCCCCCACAGCCCACTGTATACTACCAGCCAACGATAACGACGACGACAACAACCAGAAACAGAAGGAAGTAGGTATCTGCCTATACCCAACCTAAACTCCGTTCATACTTATAAAAGTGGAGGAAAATGCCAACAAATCTGCAAATCTCAGTATGAGTTTGGGGCGCAAAGCAGCGCAGCCATAAATTAATCTCAATTGAAATAAAGGCGCCATACGCAATTTCTATTTCACCTCCTCCTGTGTGCCAAAATCCTGGTAGTATAGTCGGGTAGGCGTAGCAAGAAGAAAAAAACCCCTAAAGAACAACGAGAGAACGAGTGATACAAAAAAATATATACGAAAACCCAGAAAAAGAGTAAACATCTTCAAGGTTCTTCAAGAGCTAGTTGAGATTGTTTATTGCTCAACAACGAGGGTTCAATGACAGTTCGAAACATGAAGAACCGCACACACTCGTCTCCCCTCTGGTGGATGCTGGAAAAGAGCCCAAACGATGATGGTGGGTTCTTCAATTCCCCAACCCCAACAGCCAGCGGGGGGATTATTCCATCTCTGGTTACATGTTGCTGCGGGACCGGTTCTGTTTTTCTCATTCTAAAAACATCTCCTGTCGGCATCGTGTCGTCCTTTAGAAGGCTGCTGTTTGGTCTTTGCTACTGTTGCTGTGGCGTTGCTTCTCTTCTGCTGATACCCATAGTCAGGCTAAATAGAAAAAAAAAAAGTTTAAAAAGCCCATTCCAATGGTGACCTCGATCGAGACGACGTCGTTCAATTAAAATAAAAAAAAAAAACAGGAGAAAATAACAATAAAATGAGATTCACTGCGCCTGGGAAGGACGGGAAGAAGATTTCACAAAACGAAGAACAGACACGACGTTCTCTAGGCTCGAGCTATAGTACTCATAGATATGACTACATCAGACCGAGGACGTGCTCTTCTGTAGGGTTGACGATGATGATGAGAGGCGAAGGTATGCTTTATGGTATCCAACTTTAACTGGTCTCTTTAGCAAGTTGCAAGTCAGAGGATTGCCCTTCACAACAAAGGAGCAAAACAGACACAGTACTGTTCGGTTAAATTGGCCTTTGTTCATTGCGGATTTGGTTAAAAAAAAAACGGCGCTCTCGGCTTTGTCTTAAATTTGTTAGCAATTCAAGAGTACCACTTGGAGTGACTTGTTTTCGGTGTGGGAGGAGTCGTCGGTTAAGCATATGTCCTGATGTTGGCGGCAGTTTGAGAAAAACCGACGATGAGAAGTTGAAACTTGTGACCACTTATTTCTGCAAAGTTGGGAAAAAAACAAGAAATCTTTCATGACATACCCAAGCAAATTCAGATGGATCTTGGGAGATGGAACAGCTGTCATTTTAAATGTCTGCTCATATTTTAGCTCAAAATGCGATTTTTTTTGTGATTTTGTAGACACATCAAACTTTGCGCGAGTCTTACACTGAAGCTCAAGTACTCATAGTTGGAAGCATTATTTTTATGGGCTCTTTAGCAATTGGCAGATTTATTTGTATCAAGTAAATATTCAGGTGATCATAAATATAAGACCAGTCCCGACAAATTTAATGAGATCTGCGCATAACCGAAAAAAAATTCACAAAATAGGTTGTTATGGTCTCTTAAAATTTCGAAAATACTTCAATACTTCATACTCATACGTGATTTATCTAATGCGTTAAAAGAAATAACTATACAGTAAGGTCGCCATGTTCGCGTCGATGAAGTAGAAAAGGTAACACTACGATTTATCAGAGGAGCAACTTGATAGGGCGACGCCAATTTTTGGCAACCATCAATAAGACGCGCAACTCAATGCTTTTGGTAATGGCGACGCAGTTATATTAGCCGCCGCCGCCATCCAACGGACGCACGAAGGGCTTGATTAGTAATGGCGACTCAGTTGTCAAAATAAGGAACTCAAAAAAAACATTCACAAAAAGCAGCAGTTTGGCAGCACTGCCTCCATATCATTGAAAATGTTACCACTGATTTTAAAAGTGTCATCTTTCACACTAATATACCCGACCGAAACCGTCCTTTTTTAGCAAGCGCTCGATCCTATCCCTATGCCCAAACTGACAGCTGTTGAATTTGTGATCGTCACTGACTCTTACCCAATTATCACAATCTCTCTACAGGATTAGGGAATAGAGACGCTTGACTACTCTTCGACTAAACACATTCAGACAGATGATCTAAATGAATTCCTTTAAAGATATTTCTGTGCGTGCCCTCTCAGGAAGAGCACCTTGCACTTTGCTTTGCTGTCAATTGATCAGGTATCTGCCACTTTCCCCAATTAAGCAATGATCACTTGATCATCGTTATTGAATACAACAGAGAGGATGACAATCACGTTTATTTATTTTTTTTTATTAAGGAAGGTTCTTACAAAGTCTTCTCATTTTTCATTCATTCATTTTTCGTTGGCCCGCTTACCCATTAAGTCGAGTGTAGGGTGCTTAACCCTCCATAGCTCTCGATTATCCGCCATCGACTCTAAATCATTACGGGCAATTGCCATACGGGAAGAGGAGAAATTATGAACTTGATCTAACCATCTTATCCTGGGTCTATTTAACGCCTGCCTGATGGTATGGATTCCATAGTACGTCGTGGGATCCTGGTTGGAGACATGCGTTTAACATGACATTAAGTTCCTCACGTAGTCTGATGGTGTTTCTAATGCGAAAGTCTTCTTGTCTTTTATTATCTTCTTTCGAAAGTTTTTGAAAATGTCGGTCTTAATTATAGTCTCTCCTTAAACCTAAGGAAAACAGGAAAATCATAGTGTGCATCAAGTAGTCGGTGCTAAACCGTAATTGTTTCGGGGTGCAATGATGACTCATGGAGTACGTGTGGATTGCTGCCTGACCAATACCGCATATTTTGTTTATTGACGAAGCCTTTCAGCCAGAAATGAGCCTCATCGCTGAAGATGATTTTTCGATGAAAATCCGAATCATTTTCAAGTTGTTGCTCAGCCCAATTCACGAATATACGACGCTTCTGGTGGTCAAGCGGCTTCAGTTCTTGCGTCAATTTAATCTTGTAAGGATATAGGCCAAGATCAACAGAAGCCTCAGCGGCAGCAATATTCTCGACACTTCTCACTGGCACGGGAACATTTTGTACTGTGCCTGTGGATTCAAATTTTTCCACTAGACGCTCAATTGTTGATCTGCTAGGACGATTATGACGACCATGAATTGGAGTAGCGCTCTTAACGTTGAGGCCATTGACTCCGAATTTCGGTAGTAAATTTTAATAATTTCGACTCGTTGTTGGCTCGTATATCTTTCCATCATGAAATGGCAAACCTTACTGAAGAGAAATGTCAAAAGAGCGGCAAGAAATTCGGCGTCGTTTGCTGTCGCTGTCGCTCTACTTTTGTAGCGTCCCTACAATCCGTTATAACTTGACCGGAACTTTTTTTTATACATACTTCTCCCGGGAAAGGCGGACCTATAACGCTTCATCAGAGCCCCGAGATTTTACAGATGTATGTTAGTTCTGCACTAAATTGCTGCAAATTGAAGCGAGTTACAAAGTTTGCTTGTCCTGCAACAGAAGGAGTTTTGGAAAATTGATGTCCTCGCGGTTGTCATGTGTACTGTATGGTCATGACCATGAGCATTAGCTGCCTGTCTTCTTGGGCGCCCAAAAGTTACATTTCGAGGGATAATGTCTTTGAGTTCCTCGGAACATCTACTATCGAAGTACCTGTAGAACAAGCAAAGGTCAGCGACTTGTCTTCTGTGCATCAACGGTTGTAGATTCGATGGGAGTGTAGGCTGTGGGGTCTCCAATAAGTCGAACTGCGCGTCCCTGTACGCTGTCAAGTAGGTTAAGTGAATGTTTTGGGACCGAGCTCCATATATGGGAACAATATTTCAGGCTTGGTCTAACCTGTGCTTTGTAGAGAAGGAGGAGTTGCTTGGGGCTAAAGTACATCTTTGCTGTAAATAGGTAGCTCAGCTTAAGTCTACATTCTCAAAAGTGGCTGCCAGCTAGGAAACGCCAACACACCTTGACCAGCATAGGTTCCTTCTGAAACTCAGCTAGGAAATGCCTATACTTTTTGAAGCAATGGTCTAAAAAGAATTCGTTAGCTAATTGGCTTGAGGAAAGTATGGTATGTCCAATAATTTGAGGCACCATACCACACCCAATCCATAAAAAAAGAGAGAATTCTTCTGTTTAAACAAAGTTAACCATCTTCTCTGCGAATGTCAAGACATTAATCGGCATCGGAGTAGAAGGAAGCACATCGGGAGGTAATTTAGAAGAGGTTGGTTTCTCAAATAAAATTCACACCATTCTTAGGGTCTGCAGGGAAATTAATTCTATGGGTGAATTGGGTTATAGGTTTCTGATTTATAAAAGTTCCCTTGCGATTGACCAGCTACGGTGCCCAGTCTTTTGCGATGAACAGCCCTTTATAAGTTAACCTAACCTATAAGTTGGTGCAGACCCATCCGGAATATTGACAGTCTGACATCGCTGGTTGGCTGTATGTTTGATACTTCTTTACACTGTCAAAGCAAATTTACACTCTTCTAGGGACATTCAAAAACGAGGGCGAAAAAAAAGGTTTAAAACGAATACTGACTGACTTCAAATTGTGAGTTTTGTTTTTTTTACAGCACTATGATTCAGGAACATCTTTCGAGGAATTGAAATAAAAGTACAGTCTTTCAAGAATGTCAAAAGATGTTTTAATAAAATAGAGCAAGCAATTCAGTATTTAAAGGGAATCCTACCAAATACCTAATTTCAAAATACCTTTTGGACAAAATACATTTTTTTGATGGGCTGACATTTGAACATCATTTTTTTGGTGAAAATACCTATGGGACAAAATACATTTTGTCTAAATCCCTTTTGTTAGAATCCTTTCGTGTCAGGAAAAGGTATTTTAAAGGTATTTTCAGATTTCCAGAACCACGACGAAGACCGTGTAGTTTCGGTGGTAAAATTAAGCAAATAACATAATATAAACTTTGCATATACCCAACCTTGCACATACTCCAAATCCTACAGTGTCCTTAAGCAGGGGGGTTGCTGACAAATCCACATTTCCAAAAAGGTATTGTGCGAATGGTATTTTGTCCAAAAGGTAATTTAGGAAAAGGTATTTTGGGAAAAGGTATTTTGAAAAGAGGTATTTCATCACTAACCCGTATTTAAAACTATCCCTCTTATAATAATAAATAAGCAGAGGCCAGATCACGTAAAATGAAAACGATCGAACGACATCGTTTCGACAATAGCAGTCTCTGTTTATTGCCACAGATATGATAGAGACAGCATATGCGTGAAAACGATATCGTTCAATCGTTTTTATTTTACGTGATCTGACCCCAGGTCTGTCATTTCATCGATTAAATATCATTCTAGAGTACCTAACTGGTAAATAGACTTTTGGGAACGTAGGGTTGTATCGAAAATAGGTACAGGAAAATATTTTGGGCTTTAACTCTCATACTCAAGAGTATATACCTTACGAAGACTTTAAATTTCCTCCTTTAAAGTGAAACGCCTCAAGTAATGTATGCTTTCTTGTCAAATCTTTTTTGTTTAATCTAAACCCATATAAATATCCCTCTATTGCATAGGCAGCTTAAATTTCGACAACAAATGCAAGATTGTATGTATTTTTGACTTTTATAATGTCAGGGCTTAAATATGTCGTCTACAAAAAATATAGTCAGCATCTTAAAAAAAATATATTGCTCAGTAATAAAATGTCTGCAAATCTTTTTGGATATGCTTACCTCATACTCAAACCATATTTACACAAATCTATAAGTACCTACTGTACCTAATTGAAATCCGATGAAGAACGGGTATTCAGCTAGTACATTTCATCACAACACACGAACAGCGCCATTTATTTCCATTGAAACTTGAGACTCTTTAGATACATCATAAAGTGCATATATTGCACTTTTGAAAATGAAATACAATCCAAAAATAGTTTTGGACCTTTTCGCATACGACTTTATTTCATGGCACCCACAAATCCACTGATATTTTTGTTAATGCCAAAAATGCACAACAAGTCCTTGGGAACAAATTTAGTACAAAATTCGTACTCACCTTCTTCGAAAAGCCTCTCATGGTTACCTTTAAGACTTTCCAACACGAAAATGCCATTCAGCTCTGACATGACGAAATTTCAAACGTCCTTAACTTTTCCCCTAATGAAACTTATTGATCGGCATGACAAAAGTTTGCATCCAGGATGCAAGGCCGCACACTTTAGCTTGAAAAATGTATTTTAATTTGTTCCCAATTGAACGAAATTTTTAAGCACGCTTTCGCAATTTTTTTTTTTTTTTTTTTTGCGTTCAACTCATTACACAAACTACTGCTTCTAGGCATTCACGACTCTCGTCGGATGAATGGTGTTGAAAATGTACTTAGCTCCTAATTGGAATTCCGGTCTCGCATAAAATGTCATCTTGTAAAGAGGTCTAACGAGAGCGCTGTGCTGTTCGTGTGCATTGTACGCGAGCGAATGTTTCTTTAGTGTTGTACATATATTACTTTTGTGATAATTTGCATAATGGAAGAGGAGAATGTCCTCCTTCACTCGCTGCCATGGCATAGGAGACGATCTTTGGTTCATGTTGAGCATAAAAGTTTTCGAAAATGTTGTAATATGGATTGCATTTGGTTTCTTGCTGGATTTATGATGGGGAAATCGATTGTGCGAAGGTGTTTTGCGATGGCTTTGTATAGGATTTTGTTGTATGTATTGAAAGTGTAGTTGAAGCTAAGGTTTTAATGCCATACTAGGTATAAGCGTCGGCGTCCCCATAAACTGTACGCTTTAGAAAATCGATTTCATTCCTTTAATTGACTTTTCACAAATGTTTGCTGGCATTGTAACAAACTATTTATTAAAACCTGCCCAATATTGAATCTATAAAGTGTTTAAAAAAATCATTTCAATCGGATGAGTGGTTTTCGAGAAATAGGCGTTCAAACTGATACAGCTCTTGCCCTTAAATTCACTTGAGAAAGCGTTCAAGTTTACTTATTGAACTTGTTAGTTCAAGTAGTTCATTTAATTCGAGCCAATATAAGTTGTATAACTCGAACTCTATATAAATTAGACTACAAGACCATGAAATGTTGACCATATTCGACTTGCAAACTTTGGGCTTCCTTATAAAATTCATTGAGAAACTATGTATTATCACTGTTATGAAATTTCTATCGCCTAGCTTTGTTTTCTGTAGTGTCCATAATAGAACGAAGGCAGAAATGGACAACCGAATTCTAGAGTTTATTAACGACCTACCTTAAAAAGTAGTTCGTTTTCCAAATAAGTCAAGTTCAATTCTACCAAACTTAAACGAACAAACTATATTGCACAATGATCTAGAATTAGGATTGATTTCAAAATATGTAGTTCATTTAGTTCACTCATCTCAAAACGCATTTTAGAGCTCGAGAACTGTGCACAAGTTTAAACCAACCAGACCTCGGATGGTCAAATACCTAAGCATCTATAATAATCTTCTCGTATTTATGTTTCACCCGTTTGTTTAAAAAATCTCATAGCTTCTTCTGTTTGTGAAAAAAATGTTTCTAGATTTAGGACTGTCATATTGCCGGAAGTAAACAACATCGTACGCTGAGTCCATGAAAATGCGAGACTTACAAGTTACAAGCTATTCTTAGAGATTGGGGAACGCGTTAAATAGTAGGTACTCATCATTTGAAATATTAGGACAGTTTTTCTTTTTAAAAACTATTTCTTGTCTCGCCACTTGTTGCCATATGTTTCCGAAGACAATAAACGAAATCCGCACCGGCAAAGGTTGTACACAAATCTGTCTTAAAAATCTGTAGGTTCTTGCTTACTATTGTATTTTCCGAGGTCTTCTGCGAGTCTACCAGAAGTCTATAGCATAGTGCGACAAGTAGTACAAGTGTCCTTTAAATCTGTCTACAAGTGGTGATAATCTCAGCAGTTGTCTTGTAACGCAGCGTTACAGCAATATGTAACACTTGTCGGATTGTATTGTTGGCTAAAGTTACATATAAAGTAATGCGATGAGAAAACAAATCAGAGATCTTCCAAGTACCGCCTTATTAGCGCGATTAAAACGAACTGTAGAAAATCTTTAATTTTAACTAAAAATGTCATCGGATATTCGCTGTAACAGACTTGTGGAAATTGGCATCCTTGAACCAGTAAGACAATTATCTTCGACTATGCCGAAACTCAAATACCCGGTACTATATTATTGTAAAAATAAAAAAAACATTTTAGTATTAAAAAAATTATATTTTGTATGGGAGGTATGGGTAGTTTTTATTCGACCAAGCTCATTTTTTGTCAGAAAATTTATTGAAATATTATTGAAACAATCTGCGCAAAGTTTAAACTTGCTATCTTTACAGTAGCTGTTTAAATTTAATTTTTAACATCAAATAGCTATATATTTTGTATGGGAGGTAGTAGTAGTTTTCATCCGATCTTGCTCATCTTCGAACTTAGCCTCAGTTTGGTGGATAAAAGCTTACGTACCAAATTTCAAGTCGATAGCTCTTAAATTACGGCCGTAATCGTGCGGACGGTCAGATAGACGGACAGACGGACATCGCTAGATCGACTAAGAAAGTGATGCTGATCAATAATATATATAGTTTGTCATACCTACATATTTTTTGAGTTCTTGATACTGCTAATGTGCTATACACCATACTTCCTGGTCTATAGCCAATGATTTTGTATTTCCTTGTTAAGTTCTCGTATACCTTGATGTAAGGGGCAAATCACGTATGTATTCCGATTATAGTCTGTGGGATATAGTTTTTGAAATTTGCCGCATTCAAGAATCTATAGTTTAGTAAGTCTGACAGCTCCCAAAATTCATGTTGCTGAGTTTTCATTGAACAAAACTGGTCACGTGAACAGTATGCTCAGTTGACGTTTATGTCTACAACACCGACGAATCAAGTCCAGAATTTCTCGACGGCGGCGTTAGGCAATAACGCCCAAGGAAATAGCACCCAAATCGATTTGGAAATAACGCCCAAAAAAACTCGTGCAATTTGTTGTTGCAAAATTTTTCGTCGTTTTGGGTGTTATTTCCTTTCCACGGTTCGTTTTTTTGGCAAGCAGTAAAGCCCAAAATAGTAAGGCGAAATGCACAGACAGTGGAGTAATTATGGGGGGCAGCTCTGTCGCATTTTGGAGTAAGTGGGAGTTTGTACTGCAAAAAAACCTTCAAAATATCCAATTTCACACATACTCCAAATCTGACAGAAACCCCAAGCAGGGGGGTGGCATACGTATTATAGTACGTTTACACCGCACCTAAATTCATCATTTCGGCTAAATTCAGCATTTCAGGCCAAATGTTCAACATTTCGCCATATATTTTCCAACATTTCGAAATGTTGGATTTCAGCGAAATGTTGAATTTCAGTGCTGCATTTGTAAGTTTGTCAAATCGAACAAACCTAATTCTGGTGACTTTTGGGCTCACTGACAAAATAAACCGCTGTACAACTCGATTGTAAAAGCTAAAAAAGTAGGAAGTAGGAAAAATATGTCTGTATGGTGAATTATCAGTTGTATTCATGTTTAGATTAATATAACTAACAAATTAATTCTTAGGTACAAACTTCTTTTGATTTCGAAACACAAAAAACATCTGCAGGTAATCAATTCTGATACTAGCTGTCATTTGAAATGCTGAAGTTACAGTGGGAACGCAAAATTGGATTTCGAAATTTTGTCTGCTGAATGTTGAATTTAGGTGCAGTGTAAATGTACTATTAAACTGCAAATTATTTTTGGGCTTTATTTCCATCTTGTTGTATTTTGGGCGTTATTTCCAAATCGATTTGGGTGCTATTTCCTTGGGCGTTATTGCCTAACGCCTTTCTCGACCTACTACTAAGTTGACGTCTATTTGTTGTTTCAACATGTAATTGGAGAACCCAGTTTTGACATTTCTATTGCGTTATCGGAGAGCAATGGGATAGCGCAGGTTGACATTTTGGTTGCCCTGACATGTAGAGCACCAATCAGAAACGCGGACTCAGGAGAAAAAAAAATACAATTGTCAATAAGTGACATACCGACAATTTAAGTTAGTCGACTTACCTTGACCAGATTCTTGAATGCGGCCATTCTAACTTCCATAATAAGCTCTGTTCTTTTTGAGATTTCATTATCATTGTGGAGACTGAACTGGGTTACGCTGCCTTAATTAAAGGTACCTCTTGAAGGCTATAATTTCGATAATAACCATCTGAAAGTTATATTTTTAGAGTCGCAGTGTCTTTCTAGCAAAAGTCTTCCAAAAGCACTCAATAGCGCCAAGCCTTGTAAATTCAATGAAATGTGCCTCTTCTAAAGGTTTGTCCATACCCTAGAAACATTTAGGAAAACATTTCAGAAACGTTTTGGAAAATGTTTTGGAAATTTGCAACTGGCAATAGGAAACCCGCAATAGTATCGCCCACTGCTATTTTACTTTGAATTCAATTAGAGGTCTCACATCAAAGCAACTCAATCTGGGTGATCACAGAATCCGTCGTATTCGGAAATTTGTTACGAACCCCGAAAGAATTATCACAGAATCCGTCGTAGTGGACATTTTTGCTACGAATTTAATCCGTCGTAGTGGAAATGTTTTTTTTTCACTACAATGGATTCTGTGATAGTTCTTTTGGGGTTCGTAGCAAAATTCCGAATACGACGGATTCTGTAACCACCCAGAATATAGCTCGAACAAAAAATTCAGCTGATTGCGGCAATAATTGTCGCTAACGATACACAGCACATGTTGAAAAGGTGTTGGTGATGAAATCTCCTTTTCAAAAATCCCCTTTCCAAAACCCCCTGTGCTGAAATCCCTTACTCTAAAAGACATTAAGAGAAAATCTCCAGGGACAAAATCCCCCATTTTTAGATTTGCTGTTATTAATTCTGTCGCCGCGACACCTAAAAGTGGTGTTAAAAAGTGAAAGGTGCTGCAACCACCCTGTTTGTGGTCACTGTAGGATTTGGAGTAGGTGCAACATTGGGTATATGCAAAGTTTAGTTTGCTTGTGGGAGATTTTAGCATAGGGGATTTCATCCCGGGAGATTTTGGAGAAAGAGAAGAAAAAAAATGAGAGGTTATGTCCAATAAGGGGTTTTGGAAAAGGGGTTTACTACGCTTTACTACGTTCTATAAAGTTTTGGAAAATATGTTTAACACAAAATCCGTTGAAGTTGTGTAAAAATATCCCTGAATGCTAGAAATTCCAGGCAATATTGTTGCTTCGATGAGATAATTGGTTAATATAAAGTTGTGTATTGCTTATTGCTTGTTGCCTGAATCTGAGAGCCGCCTAAAAATACTTTTAGAAAATCTTTTAGAAACGTTTCCAACCCATTTTTCTTGTGTGGACTATACATTTTGTTTCCCATTTGCTTGCGAAACGTTTCTCTTTATGTAGTTGGTGACAGTTGCCGAATCAAAATGGAAAAACAAGTGTAGTGCCAGGGAAAAATTGTGAAATTAATAAAAAACTTGTGGAATCAAAATTGTAAAAAATATAAAAATAAAATCAAAAATAATCATAATCAATAATTATTTTGGTTTTGTAAAAAATGTTATTCTCTTTTTGGCTGAAAAAATTAAATTGTCCTTTGAGGACATTTTAAAGCACTGAAACTTCTAAATACATGAAAAACATTTATGTAAATAAATGCCTCAAAAAATTGGTGAAAACGTTTGTTAGAAACATTTCAGAAACGTTTTAAAAACATTTAGGAAATATTTTGAAAACAAAACAATGAAAAATGTCAGGATCCCACGACGTCCTCTAGGTAGACCCAGGATGAGATGGTTAAATCAAGTTCATAATCTCTCCTCTACCCGTATGGGGATTGCCTTCGATAGTTTAGAGTCGATTTCGGAGAATCGAAAGCTATGGAGGGTCCACATGAGCAACCTTCACCCCCTTAATGGATAAGCGGGCCATTGAAAATGAATGAATGAATGAATGAATTAAAAATGTTTTTAAAACTATGTTTCCCAAATGTTTCCTAAATGTTTGTTTGCTGGTGGACAAGCTTTACGGCTAGACACTAATATTAGTTGTATTTTAGGAGTCTTCCTTATACGGGTGACGTTTGAACCGAATGACAGCTCGTCTTCGATCGTATCAGCCTAAAACCTGGAGTGGGCTCGTAAGCAACCTCAATCTAGCTTTGAGCTTATAACAACAGTCATAATTACATAAACCCCTCAAGCAACGAAACAGAATGGTATGCACTTTGGCAATTGATCGTAAGGTTCACTTCTTTTCAAGAAAATTTACAGCAATTCCAACCAAACTGTTGGAAAATTATTGTGGGTCTCTCAATCAAAACCAAACAAATGCTTCAGACCATCACTTAAGAGGGTTTGCTGATGAATTACTGGCATTGTTCTAAATCCCAACCAAAGTGTTGTTTGAAAAAATACAAGAAAAAAATATTAATAATATTTCAACGAAACAAAAGTCTGTCATATATTGATGGGGCAAATCCACAGCAGAATCACATTTCATCAAAGAAGCAGTAAATAGACTGTTAGGAGGTAACATGTCGAATTTAAAGGTCCACGGATATGGGGTAGGTACTTACATACCCACTGTGTATCTTATTGAATCTACTTTCATCTGAGTGGAACTAATAATATTAGTTTCTCCCCAAACTATATACAAAAGAAATTTCTGCTTGGTACTACAATGAACCAGTAATCGAGTCTGAGGACTCCAGGACTTTGAATAGAAATGAAAATAAAAATTGATAAATCGCTTACAAATTAGCTGCGACATCTGACCCACAAACCATCCACAACTCGTTATCTCACTTGGCCAGGAGTTTATTTCCGCATTTAAATGAAAATACGTCAACCTCAGGAAGGACCTTAAGGCAACACATGTATATATGTAGGTATGTATGTGGGACAGGACGAAAATAGCACACTGCTGCCTCCCACAATGCATCATATGTCAGATGCCATCTTCCGTGTCGATCCACAATTCGTTCCATTTCAAAATATCACCCACCACCACCCCCACTTCAATATCCCGCAATTTATCATTCATCACTTGAACGAATTGTGGCAGCAGTGGTTGGATGCTGATCTGCTGCCTGTCGACCACGACCAGCCCGAGAATCGTTCCATATATACTCGACATCATGATTGTCGTCAGAGGCAGTGACTAGAGTCGAAGGCTTAGCCAGTTTGTGCGGTGTATCCCTTTACTGTTCATCTGCGCGCACTGTTATAGTCAGGGCTCGGATTGTGTGGCTCGTATGTGCATTTATTAAAATCATCCATATCGTCCTTCGTCTTCGCTGTGGTGCTTTTGTTTATGCTCCTTTGGCTTCCCTAGTTCCCTATCATATATCATGGCGCATTGCTGCCTGCTACCCCCATCATTGTCATCATCATCATCGGCATGGGCAATGATTTGGCAGCACCAGAGATGAAAAAGAAACTACCGCTATATATACACAGCAGTGGATGTGTAGTGTATACATAGATATATCTGCTGCGGAGAAACAGAAGGAATAGCATTATGAATCTAGGATTCGCACAATGCATTTGGGGGGGATTTTGTCAGATTTTTGTGCGGCCTGCTTAAATGATACGTTCTCGTCATTGGAATGGAATAGGGAGAGAGCGAGAATGGATTTAGCATTAAAATGGATTTTCCTTTTTTTTTTTCGCTGCTATACCATTCAGATACTGGGACTCGAAAGGACTACCCCAAGTTCAACAACCTAAAGATGGAGCATGGCGGAGAGAGAACTGGAGTACTCTTGTGGTAGGCAATATTTTCATTTGTTATTGGTCGTTGGCACAAATAGATTATAGCAAGGATGGGATTTATGTATATCGCCCGTTTCTTTTTTCCATTTTTTTTTTTTTGGTTTGCAAAATTGATGGAGGGGGTTTCTTTTTTCTGCTTTCATTTCTAGGAGTGGGTAGTTGGAGTTGGAGTACTCCATAGCTGTAGATGGTTTTTTTTTTCGGAAACCACTTAAAATGGCTCAAGTACTTAATTTTAAGTGAAGTAGTATTTCGGAAGATTACAATCGTGGTATACCAATGAATTGCAGATAATGTCATAAATCGTATATCAAGGACGATCTGATGGCAGCTCGGTGCATAATTTCAGCCAGCAAAGCCGAATAATTTGTTGGTCATTGCGTGTGGAGTCCTTTGCAAACAAATTTGAGGATGCGAATGGAGGCATTTTTTTTTTTTTTGCAGACAAAATGGCGTCCATCAGAGAATATGTTTTTTTTTTCAAGACACATTGGTTCGTGGGTTAAAGCGAACTACTAGTGTATGCTCTCAGCTCCACATGCAGTTTGTGCCTCACCGAACTGATGAAATTTAATGACTTATCTGATTCTGAAGTGGGGCTGTTTGAAGACCTTTTTTTATAGTGAACTAGCGATGAACGTGTAAACTAATTCAGAGCAGACATTTGGAACTGAATTTCAGCGCTAGCTCATCCGGGTGCAGCTCAAAGCTAAGACTACTACCACCAAACATATGCGACGGGCCAAATAAAAGGGGTAAAAAAAACTGATTGCTGATTGCTTTCGAGAGCAGATGCAGCGCAGCGTCTTCATGTGGATTTGTCATCGGAAACAGAGGTAGGCAAAAAGTCTTTAGCGCTAGACATGTAGGCAAACGCCTGTTCAACTTGCAACGAGAAAATACTGTCAATTAGAAGGCTAGAGCTGTTACCGACCGCATCTACCTCAACCTCCCGTGTCACCAAGTCAAGTTCAGAAGACGAGTAAGCCATTAAGTCAGAAGGGCCCTTTAATGTGATAAGTTTTAAATTCTTCCGGCTAGAAGCATATCTCGTTACACTGCAAAGGAGCCAAAACCTACAACAAAGCTGCTTAAAACACCTATGGAGCGAGAAGATAAGAGGACCATAAACTTCTTCGAAGACAATAGAGGGAATACGAGAAGCACTACATTAAGTCGATGGAGAGATGTCACTCCAGAAGTGTGTCTTGAAAGTTTTACCTAAAAGGTAAAAAGAACTTGTCAATGCTATAAAAAGGTCGAACCGAAGCCTGGTTCTATCGTGGTAATCATAGTCGTTGCTGAGAAGGAACCACTTATTGATCCTGCTCTCAGGCGGTGTGAGGAATCCAGCCAACCTGACCAAAATTAAGTGTGGTTCTCCATATCGTGTATATACAAATTTTGGTTGGTGACGCCATAACTTGAAAACGGCTGCACCAATTTGACTAATTTTTCTAATGTTGGCAATAGTTTAAAGAAGCATTCGAAAGGTCGCCCGGGTAATTGGAAAAGGGGCGTGGCACCAAATCCAAACGCTATTTTTCGACGGTCATAGAACCAAAGTTTGTAAAATTTTGAACATTGATATGCCATGATTAGATAGACAAGAATATTAGCCCTGCAATACAATTTCTGGGCACGAGCAAAGAAAATTGGGTGCAGCTAATTTAAAAGAAAGCGGAACAAAGTTTACCACAGCTGACGGCTTGTCATCTAAGCTTGTCAATTAAAACCAATTTTTAAAAAAGAACGTGTACGCCCAATTGGTTGAGTGCGTTTTAAGCAAAAGCGAAATAAGCAATTTGTTTTCCATAAATCTCGGACTTTTCTTAGGCGCAATCACTCACACAAATAACACCTTCAATGCGTCAACTCTTGTGAATGTTTGACAAATATTCGGGGGTATATGAAAAGCACGTCGAAGGGATCAGGTAGCTTAAAGAAGGCTTTCGAGACTCTTCTATCGATGTTTTCGTTATATGTACTTTCAAAGCCCTCATATCATAATTTAAGCAGTGCTGGACTGTTTTGGGGCCCATTTGTCATTTGACGTGGAGCAAGTACCTTAAGACTGGGCAAACAAAAGTGGATGTTGAAATCAAGAGGAAATGGCGCTGGATTGGCCATACGCATACCCCATACACTAAGGGACCGAAGCAGTGCTTCCAATGGAATCCTCAAGGTGTAAGGCGAGTTGGTAGACCAAGAACAACATGGAGGTCACGTGTTTTGACGGTAACTCTGTCCCAAAATTTGCCATCTTGGACACAGCTGAGGTATCGAGCTGCAAACAGAGAGGGATGCGAAGGGACCTAGTTGTCGCCCTGCTTCAGGAGAAGTTAAAGTGTTGCTGCCAGCCAACAGCAGCTTTCGGAAGAAGATAGACTGAGAGAGAGAAACAGAGAGCATATATACGGACATTGTAAGCGACTGCCTCCCTTTGATTGTTAGATTGAAAAATATTGTTAAGTTTAACACTGCAATCGGAAACATTAAAAATTTGAAGTAGCTAATAATAGCAGCTGTCAAAAAGCCTGTGATGCTGTTATGTCCAACAGATGGCGCTTCCCATTATAAGATATTTAGTATAATATTGATTTTATGAACAACAGATGGAGCTGTTTTTCTTTTTAGGCCTTTATAGAGCAAGACGCGAATGCAACGCCGTAAACAATTTTCAAAGCGATCGGTGAATAACTTTTGGCGATTTAATATTTTGAACAAACAAATACTTACATTTTTATTTATAAGAAAATTGATGAAATTTATTTATCGAAATTTAAAAGTAGCTTCTTTTAGTAATTTTCATTTTGTCGGCTCTCTCTTCTAAAGTTGGTAACTTTTCAGGCTTAAAATTTGTTATTTGTTTTTGGTTAGTTTCATGAAACCCGCTCCTTTGTATAGCCCCATAACTTTTGTATATGTAGCATCACTAGGCTCCATCCAGGCTGCAACCATATGTCAGAGTTATTTTCAACTGCTGGACGTTATACAAAAAATTCCCCACCACCACGGTGCGGTGTATAACGTCTCAGTGACGATTACGAAAACATTAGATTGGGTTTACCAAAGTTATGAAACTAATAAATCTTTGATACGAACCGCACCCACCAAGTCTCCGGTCTACGGTCTCCATACATATAATAACTTTAAGTCACTCTTCCATCAAAATCGAGACCATTTCCGACCTTCAAAGTTTCCATGCGAAACAAATTAGATTCAAAGCGAAAACTTTTTGTCCTAGACTACATCAAATAAGAAACTTGCCTCCAAGGAATATCCATCGAAGAGTGTATTAAAAATGTTGGCTGCGGTAAAATTGCCTCCATTCTCCAAGGACTGCACAGCTCGTCGTTGCCAGATTTCCATTTAACTATAACTCTCGCATCATATGTGGGCTGTGCAAATATATAAACAAGCGAATTGTTTATATGATTAAACATAACTTTGACAGCTGTATTGATTTTCGCCCATGCCAGCGCATCACCATCATCATCATCATCATAAAACAAACAGATCCACTCATGGACCATAAAACAAATTGTAATTGTTCTAGCAGCACATCGTTTCTACGAAACTAAAGTCATTATTCTCACAAAGTATCTATCATTCGCTAGTCGTTGAATTTCATCAGTGAAATGTATATAAAGATGAATTTTCTTCGTCGCGTCGCCCCTCATTTTCTAGTAGGTACGGTCCACGGTCCACCCGATATGTTTACAGGGAGTTAAATCAAATTTGATATTCACCACTATCACACCCCATGCGATGATGACACATTAGTTCAACAACCGGATGCAGTGCATCAAGATTTGTGAAGCGCTCTTTGCATACAAAGTCAGCGCGCAGCGTCCAGCTTTAGTCGGCGGCGCCGCTGCCGCCGAAAATACAACACCAACAAAGTACCGCATCGAGTTGTGAAAATAATGGGGCTTGTTCCATTTTCTTGTAGCCTCCAAGCGGGCATAATTAAATTATTTCAAGAAGAACAAATAAAAACAAAATTCAATTATTTATGTACTCTTACTCTTGCAGTTGGTGTGGGCTATCGACCGGCGTGTGTGTGTGTTTGTATTTGTGTTATTCTTCTCGAATTTTCCCTTTCAGACATGGCAAATGCAATAGAGGGTGGGGGAGGGTAGGCCTGTGCAGCGGCTTCTCAAGGCAGAAGTTTAATTGAATTGCTCTGAGGGGCGCTGCGCTGAGTGCTCTTCGGTAGGGTATGGTAACGGCGGAACACCACCTTCATCTTCTTCCCCACCGAAAATGCATCCACAACCGCAACGGGGAACTATAAAAGTGCATATAGAAAACAACAAAGTGGAACATAATCATTATGGGCATGTTTTTGGCCTTTGATCAGAGCAACCCGCCCGCCGACACACGGACCGTGTCAATGGAGGAAGTGTAGAAGTAGTACAACATCTGTTGGAGTACACAGTCCGATGCATAGAACATCTCACCGATGGAGAAACAAATATACAAACAATTCATCTATTAACCTCCCCAACTGGAGCTGGACGAGCAGAAGAATGACCTTTTGACAAGTTGACTGATGGCATTTGGAATGAAGATAAATACAAGCTTAGTCGTCGATTGTAGATGTATCTACTGTCCCGTACTGAAGATAAATGAGTGAGAAACGGCTAAATGATGAAATGAGATATGGCCGGCTCTGTTTTATACTGAGAGTAATGAAAATGGAAAATACATTTGATTTTAGGGGACGAATTGAAATTTTAGACCTTTTTTGTGTAGGTATACGCAGTGCAAATGAAATGTCACCGATACCCTCTTGGGACAGACCAACGTTGCGAATATGGTTATTAGAGAATCAATAAAGAGTAATGTGTGTATCTGGCTAGCTTTGAATACTTACACAGTGCTAGGCACAAAAGTCTGCCTATCGCGATCATGTATCGGCAGTTTCTACCAAATTTCCAACAGAGGGCGCCACCGTTCACTGCCTTAATTGTCGTATTTTGACACCAGATTAAGGTCTGGGTTCCATGTTAAGCTAATCGGGAGAACATTTTGCACCTTAGATCCCTGTGTCTAAGGAGCTATGACTTCTATAAAGTAAAAGCTTTCAAAACCTACTTGTTAGCCATCCTGCAGTGTTTACAAATGTCTGCCAGTCATATAACGTAAGTGTTGTGGAAGAAGAATTCGTCTACGGAAAAGAGAATCGATTATCTTTCATTTTTAGGAATCTAGGGGTTTTTGTATGTTGTCGAGCGTGCTTATTCGCAGAAAATGCCTTTTGCCATTAAAAAATCGAAAAAATATCGTGATGACGCTCAGATATCGTCATTTGCCCCCTGGTTAACAAGAGCCGACTACACTCCTTCGTCTATTTGCTGCCACTAGGATTTCTCCCCGCGATTGCCTGTGTAATCCTACGCACGTTTGGTTCAAACGGAGATCCTTTCCGGGAAACCGGGTTCTCCTGCGCTAAAAAACAGAACCTTCGATTTTATTTCTACGACAGAAATAGTCTTTTTTTAATGCTGCTTGACTTTCAATGGAATATCTTGGTACTGGGTACTGCACTCATCACTGGCACCCATTGCAACTTGTTGAAATGCTGTTATCATACAGTCTGGGAGTATGATAAAACTCGATAGTGCGAGAATGTTAGAATAAAATTCCACGCCATACGTAGATGGATATTGTTCATTGCCTGGTAATTGCCTGGTGATTGAAAAGAAGTATCAAATAGTCGTGTAGACGTGAAGCCATCTATTTTATTTTTAAAATCTCTACGTGCCCTATAAGACCGGGTTTCGAGCTGCTATAGTTTCGCTTACATTATGGCTACTTCCAATCGCGAATAAAACAAATTAAATTCAAATATATTTCTGTCAAAAATATTTCACTCTATTTAGCAGTTCCACTGGTCCACATAGTATATGCTGAGGAGATGGCCTTCCAAGTTGTCAAAACGCTACGTGCGGTTTTTCATTTGCTTATTTGGGTAGGAGCTCCAGTATCGGACAATATCAAATGTTCATCGACCTTCGCCACAGAGAAGCTGAGGCTTAGAAATATAAGATTTTAATTTTTTTTTGGTATGGGTGGTGCCACGCCCATTTTTCCAATTTTGACTAAACTTTAAAGGAACATTCTCGGCCCAATACTTAAGATTGCCTGCAAATTTGAGCTCAATCAATTCGGTGGCTTTCGAGATATAACATTTTAAGTTTTTTTCTTTATATGGGAGGTTCCACGCCCCTTTGTCCAATTTTGACAAAATTTCACAGAAACAACTTTAGGCTAATGACAAATATTTTCTTAAAATGTTAACTCAATCGGTTCGGTGGATTTTGAGTTTTGCGATCATTGCGGTTGTGTAGTATTCCCATACAAAATGGAAATTCTCGATTTTTTTCTTTGGGGATTTCCGCATTTTCCTTTTCCCTAAACTACACCCTTTGTATTAAGACGAATAACACAAAGAAGAACCATTCAAATCGGTTGAGCCATTCTCGAGTTTTTGTCAGACTAACGCACGGCAATTGATTTTTATACAAGGTGGCGCAAAATAGTCCGAAGATGTAATAGCTTTTGCAAATGGCGTCGTACGTCATATTTGACATTTGTGAAGTAGACAGCTGAAGTAAACAAACAGAAAAGCAATAGAGCGGTAGACTCCGCAAGAGCGTGAAATAATTGTGTCGTTTTTTTTACCAATAATGGGTTAGTGGTGTTAGCGCAGCGTGAATGCCAACTGGGCAAACATTACGTCGCTTAGCCATTCGACTAGAACAGACTGGAATCACAGGAGACCATGCAGGGCGTGGCAGCCATCGGACTGGTCGTCCCGAATCGAGAGTATCGAGAGCCGAGAATATCGCGGCTGGGGCTGCTGAAGCTGATGTCGCTGAGAACGAAAAAAACATCAATCTGACGAAGGGCCACGCAATTGGGCATCACTACACGGACCCCTACAGCGAATTTTACTGAAATACTTACACAATGTTCCCGTACAAAGTGCAAATAGTGCATCAGTTAATGCCTGCTGACTGTCGTCAGTCGCGTGTGAATTACTGTCAAGCCATCCTCAATCTTAACAGCGAATAGGACGATTTTGTGTCGAAAATCATCGTGATCGACAGAGGCTCATTTCCACTTAATCTTCGATTTTGGGGCACTGAAAATCAGCGTGTGATGCACAAAGAGCCATTACATCCACTCAAAGTCATTGTGTGGTGCGGCGTTCAGGCGGGAGGAGTAATTGGGCTGTATTTTTGAGGATGCCATACGGTCACTGTTACTGGCGAATGCTACAAGGCCATGATAAACGATTTCTTACTACCGGAATTGGATGAGCGGGCCTTAATAAACACGTGGTTTCAACAAGACGGTGCAACTGCAAACAGCACGAGCCACAATGGACATTGTGAAGGAAGCGTTTCCTGGTCGCGTAATCTCCCGTTTTGTCGATTTGGCATGACCAGCAAGATCTGCCGATTTAACCATCCCAAACTTCTTTCTTTGGGGCTACTTGAAGTCGCGGGATTATGCCAACAAGCCTCAGACAATCGTAGCCCTTCAGGAGAATATTTGACAGAAATGCAAACATTTATCACCGGAAATCTTGCGGAAAGTCATGGAAATCATCTGTTCCACTTAACAGGAAAAAATTGTAAAGGTAAAAAAACAAGTAAAAGTGTCCTGGCCTGGCCGATGCTTTAATACCCTCCACTGCTTGCTTAAGAGACATTCAAAATGTTTGCTGTGTGTGTAAGTATTTATGGTTTAGTATGGGAGGTGCCAGAACTACTTTACCGACATGGACCAGTTTTAATACCAACCTGACGACGCGACGGTAAAAAGAAGTGCTCATACAAATGTTCATTCGCCTAGGTCGATTCGTTTGGACGCTATCGTGCTTTCAACAGACAGACGGACATATCTAAATCGACTCAGAATGTGATCTTGATTCAGAATATAATATATACTTTATGGGGTCTCCAGCGCTTCCTTGTTGGCGCTACAAATGTAATGACAAAGTTTATATACCTTCCTGTGGAGGGTATAAAAAGGTAGTCAAAAAGTGATTCAAAAACTAAATTGTATGATTAATTTTTAATTTGTATATTGTATTTGTACAATTTTAGTCTCTGCTGTCATAAAAACTTGTCAAACTTTTCACAAATTGCTGTTCTTTTACAGACCTGTTTCAAGACCTTAAATATAAGTTAAAAGAGCATTTGTGTTCATTCACTTTTGATGCTCATTATATCTAGATTACTGGATCTTTTTAAGCAAAGAAATTATGAAATTTATCATTTTCAAGGTGGGAACCATTGACATTACTATACATGGACTGCTAGTGAAATGTCAGTTTCATACAAATCTGCGAGGTAAAATGAAGCCAACAGAAGCTAAGCTGAAACCTCTGCGCGCCATTGATATTTTACATAGAACACAGTGCCATCTATTGTAGAAACATTGCAACTGCGAAAAATAATGATTTATTCAAATACAGATGGCACACTCAGCACTCAAACAAAATCGCACGAATTGCTCGATGACATTTGAGTGTTTTCGTTTCTCTCCACCGTGTGAATCAAAAGAGCTAGTGGTTATGTTTGCTTCAACGAAAAATTGGCTGCTAGCAATCCATGCATAGTATGTCAATGGTGGGAACATTTATATAAACATCAGTGCGTAAAGTATCTAACAATGACATAGGTGGCGCTGTTCGAAAGAATTTTAAGAGCATAATAGAAGAAGACTCGACAGACCGAGCAAAGCTTTTGTGACCAAGAACAACATGCATTGTGGTTGTCATCCTCTCTGTTGAAAATGGTACAGTCACTACAGTCTTTTCTTTCTATTTGATGATTTAACTGTCAAAATTCAATTCTTCCCTACTACTTTTCAGTTTGTATGCTGATTTTCCTTCAACGATTGCAATACAAATCTAAATATATATTCTTGCCCTTTTCAGTTTTGTGTTCCATCACTAGATGAACAAAATTACAAACATATGCACATTCCTATCAAGTTCATTTTTTAAGGTCAAAATTATAGTCAGTCGCTTTCGTTTAGGCCACCAAGAGTCTGCATGCATTCTTTTTTCTTCGTCAGAGACCCCCAAATGTTTGCTCGCACTCTAAAAATACTTATGCAATTTATTTCCGAGAATGTTATAATTTTTTTGGACAAAAATATTCACTTGATTTGTTGATTGGACAAATAAAAATCAAACAAAAGCGCACACATGTTTCTCAAGTCAACACGTGTTGGATTGGCTTTTGTTTAGGGCAATGGCGATGAATGGACAAGTATAAGGAAAGGAAATCAAAAGACATACAGCTGCTTGTTGTTCTGTTTGGCCATATAAACAGAGAAAATTAAAAAGAACTCTGTCAACATTTATTTAGTTTTTTGTTTTGTTGTTAATAAACATGATAATCTGTCCACTGCCACACGCGCTGCGCATGATGATTTCCGCGATTTGAAAGACCGACAAAAGATTTGTATACATCATAGAACCATTTTTTTTTTTATTCATTTAGGTTAGTATTTTTTTAAAAATAGCTTTTTTTTTGTTGCTTTGATTAGCAACATAGCACGGTATCTTTTTTTGAACATTGACCATGATCTTTCTGCTGACGTGAGAATTAATTTTTTGTTAGAGATGATTCTGTGGGCCTAGTTTATTGACCTCGAAATTTTGGGTACCTACTCTTAAATGATTTAAAATATCATCGTATAAACAAAACGGTTGTGAAATTGAATAATATACATTATTATGAACAATTGCAAATGCTAATTGTTGTTTGCTTTGAAATTATTTATTTATTCTAGTACATTTTAAATTTTAATTATAAAATGTTTACCTAAATATTTATTTGATTGCAATTTATTTGTTTCTTTACAGGTAAGAAATCAGAGATGTATCCCCATCCGTATGTTTACTGTAAGTGTTTTCTTTAATAAAACAATTTCAAGAAAATTCAAAAAACATCATGACGCAAAATTATAGTCAATATTTGTTTTAAAACCTAACTTAACACTAGCTATAAGATACTCTGAACTAAAAAGTTGCCTCTAACTTACGCTCCATTATATAGACACTTTCCAACCTACTGCTAACTAGTTTCTAAAGGGTCCGCCATCTAGCGTTTTTTTTTTTTTCAACTAGTGCTTATTTCGCGAATGGTAACACTTAGCTCATGTCTGATTTGACAGATAATTAGTTTTATATGGTTGTGTATACGCTTGAACAACGCTGGGAAATATTGCGACATTACTTTGAAAATCATGGTAATGTTGCAGAATGTGTGCGAAAATTGCGTACGGATTTTGGAAGAAGAGAAGCACCGTCAGCTCCGTACGTTCGCTATCTTGTGAAAAAAGTGAAAGAAACTGGCATCCTCATCGATAAACCAAAGCGTGAAAAACCAAAAACAGCCGATATACCCAAAACGAGTCACTGTTTGGTGCGGATTTTGGTCCAGAGGCATAATTGGGCCATTTTTCTTCGAAAATGAGCAAGGAGTGGCCGTTACAGTCAATGGCGATCGTTATCGGGCCATGTTGAACGAATTTTTGTTCACAAAAATTGAAGAGGAGGATATTGGCAACATTTGGTTTCAACAGGACGGCGCTACGTGCCACACAGCCGAAGCTACACTCGATGTTTTGCGCCCTGTTTTTGAAGATCGCATTATCAGCCGCAGAGCTGATGTCGTTTGGCCACTGCGGAGCTGCGATTTGACACCGTTGGACTATTATTTGTGGGGTGCCGTAAAAGATAAGTGTTACGCCGACATGCCAGAGACAATTGACGCTTTAAAGGACAATATTCGTGAAGCCATTGGTGAAATACAGCTGCACACAATCGATAATGTGCTTAAAAATTGGACCGATCGTGCAGGCTACTGCATGGCCAGCCGAGGCAGCCATTTGAATGAAATTATTTTCCATTATTAACCGGAAGGATTGTACTTTCAAATAAAAAAAGAAATTTGAGAAAATATTCAGTAGTTTTTTTTTTATAGCATTTTCAAAAAAAAAAAGTTATTTGGCGGACCCTTTACTTTAGAACATGCATTGAAGACATTTTTGGGCTAATACGCATAAAAGTGACAGTTTGTTTTGAAATTTTTCTGAATTTTGAAAACGACAAGTGACATTTATAATGAAAAACTAGTACTTTGCTGGGGAGGAAATCGAAATCTTGAAGGAATACTCGGCATGAAAATAACTTCAAACCTAAACCTGAAGACCCAATTCGCCGCAAAACTATAAGTAGCCAAGACTGCTCTAAATTTAACATGGAGGACATGCGTGATTACAACAACTGTCAGCTCAAGTACAGATACATATAAAATAAATAATTTTAAGTTCATTAAAATAAGTTGTCGCACTTTGTCATCCCTGAGGAGAAGAACAAAAATTGGTAGTCCCACGGTGGCGGGAAAAGGCTAGATTTTAAGGTTTCACCCCCTATACTATTTTGTGGTCCATCGAACTAGCAAAGTTGTTAAAGTGTGTTAAGTCTAACTGAACCTCTTAAATTAATGTTAATCAGACGTAGGTATTCGGAGTATGGTTTACTGTCTTCACTGATGTAGGTAATGGATTATTTTGTAAAACTTTAGTCAGTGGTCAGTCCTTATATTGCTGTTGTAGTATCCTGAACAAATGGATCAGTAGTTGTGTCTGAGTGCTCCATCGAATAGTAACAACCTCCGACAAAAAAAAAGAACAAATGGCGTCTGTCTGGTTCTGTAGTCTCGTATAAAGTGAGTTTTATTTTATTAAATCTGACATTTTATACAGTGTAAGCATACACTAAGCTGTCAGAACTTGTGGCTGATCAACAAATAAAGACTCGCATTGTTCCCTGATTTTCAGAAGTTGCCCCAAATTTTTATCATTTGTAGTTCAACTCTATTCCAGAATGGTCAATAGTGTAGTGCAACTAAAAATTAAATAAATGTACTAGATTATTGTGAATGGTGGTATGCATACATTCCTAACGCTATTATTAAATTACAAAATATCTGAACACGTAAGGTTACAAAATCAGAAACACGCAAATTCCTTCTGTTCCTCATTTCATTAAAAGATACAAAAACAGAATGACCATGACGAAAAGAATGACCAAATGTAGATATAGCGATAGTCATCTTCTTTCTGGACGCAGCTCGCTCGTCCGCCCTCCTTTGATGTCAAATCTCAGATGCACAACAGCAACAACAACACCATGGTACGGGGTGTAATGGCTTCGACTGTTGGTGACCTTGCCAAGAGAATCATTGCAGCAACCAGCCTGATCGCATCGTGTTTTGAATTTGTTTTGCTTATTTTTTTTTATTATCTGTTTTTATTTAAAAATAAAAATAAATTGCCTTATGTTGGGAGGGATTGCACGTAGTTTAAAGTGCATTTCTTGTTGGCAGGAAAAACACGTTTGCTTAAGTTTTGCGATCAACAGCATGCAGCGAAATCAATTGAGAATTGAGGTGAATGTTCGGATCGAGTACGAGTTGAGATACAATTTTTTTTTTCTTCTTTTTGTTTCTGTCGTTTGCAATTTATTGAAATTTTGTTTTGGAAAAATTCCATCAATTCGAGTGGAAAATTGAAACCATCAGTTGTTGACATTTTCGAAGCTATTTTTGGCCTCTAATATAGCCCATACTTGAGGTGGCCTCACTATGAAGGTTTTTTAAATTTACGACTATGCAGTTAGTGGTCTCAAGGTGTGACACTTTTTTTTTAAGGAGCCTTGACCACGAAAACCATGACGAAACAGTTCAAGTGCTTCAACAGTCTAATAAGACTAAAGAGATCCCTCATCATCACAACAGTAGGGTTCATCACGCGGCATGCATCATTATGAGCCATAAGTTCAGGATGGGTCTTCCTTTAATCGATGGAGACTATTTTCCACCTTGTATGTACCTATATCACAAGTTCTTTTAACTTGACGCAGACTACATCTAGGAGAAAATGGAGTAATTCTTCGACAATCTTATTAAGCTTCTGTTGGCTTAACGTTGGCTAGATTAGGTGCAGTCTGATTGCGTCTCAGTAATTTCCGTTGGTCAATCTTCGCTGAATTCACACTAGAGCATTTTTCATTTCGTAGTTTTTCAAGGGCTTACGAAAACCCCTATAATGCGGACTCCTTTTTTGGGTTCGTTTGCAACCATAATCAAAAGAAATAAATAAAGAGACACATAATATAGGAACCGCCTTCTCCCTTGATGCTGGTATCCTATTAAATAGGGAAATCATTAAGTCAACGTTAAAGCGGCGAATGTCGTAGACTTGCGACTTTTTATATTCCCACAGAAAATAGTCAAGCGGCGTTAAATAATGAAATAAATTTGCACAATTTGGAAGCGTTGTTCAGGCGTCAGTCTATTCATATTGAAATACCAAACCAAACTAAAAATAAATCACTTGACAGCTGACAAAATGGCCGCCAGTTAAAATAGTGTTGCCAAATTAAAGTTCTATATATCTAAAAAAAAACACCCTTTACTAGCAGCCTTTTAAAATCAAAATTGAGGTCGAAAACGTTCCTTTTTCCAATTGTGTACCAAATTTCTTAATTTTTCTGATTTTAGTTTTGTCAAGGACTTATTGCATGGTTCACATCTGCATTTCTTTTCTTTTCTTTTATCATTTCTAGAATTCCCTATAAAAGGGACACGACAAATTCGACACCACTACCTTACCTGGGAAATAAGAAAAGCTGTACCTTTTTCGGTGTACTATTAACCGGTTTTTTAATAAGAGCGCTACAAAAGTTTTTTTAAATAAAACAAAAACGGTTTTGGATATCAATGAAATTCTTTATTTCTGTGAAAGTACGTTCGATGCCATTATGTATGGAACTCGATTTCTTTTGCATGGCCACCACGGGCACGCTTGCAGAAGTCCAGACGCTGAACCCAATTTTCGACGGTTTTCAAGCATAAATCGGCCGATACTGCTGCAATTTCACGTTCGATATTCGTACGAAGTTCATCAATCGTCGCTGGCTTGTTGGCACAGACCATAGACTTGACGTAGCCCCACAGGAAATAGTCTAACGGCGTCAAATCGCACGACCGAGGCGGCCACGCGACTGGACCATTTCGTGAGATAACATACGTTCTCCAAACTTGGTTTCCAATAAATTGATTGTGACATTCGTTGTGTGGCTTGTGGCGCCGTCCTGTTGGAACCACATGTCCTCCAAGTCCAGATCATCCAATTGGGGCCAAAAATTCGCCACAACGACGTCACAGAGATGCCCAACGCTTGAAAACGGCGTGTGAGAGACACATTTGGGCTTTCTTCAACTGAAGCCTCAGCGGCAGCAATATTCTCGACACTACGGGCACTTCTTTGTTTCACTAGCACGGGAACATTTTGTACTGTGCCTGTGGATTCAAATTTTTCCACTAGACGCTCAATTGTTGATCTGCTAAGACGATTATGACTACCATAAATTGGACGTAGCGCTCTTAACGTTGAGCCCACTGACTCCGAATTTCGGTAGTAAATTTTAATAATTTCGACTCGTTGTTGGCTCGTATATCTTTCCATCATGAAATGGCAAACCTTACTGAAGAGAAATGTCAAAAGAGCGGCAAGAAATTCGGCGTCATTTGCTGTCCCTGTCGCTCTACTTTTGTAGCGTCCCTATTGAAAAACCCGTTTCAAATTTGTAATTTCAGACGAAATCAAACTCTAGATCCCCCATCCATTTATGCGAAAATAAAAGATTCACGAATGATTTAGAGAAACAAGGCCTTCGGTTCAAATTGGTCTCAACGTCCATCAGGCCTGATATCTGTTCTAACTCAAAAATATCTGTAAACGAGGCAGCTAAATACATTGAACTGATTCAAAAAGGTCTCGTTGCTCTGAACCTTTTAAGGAAGTCTTGGCTAAAATAAGGCTTATAGCTTATAGCCAGAAGCTGTTCGGCAACCTTTTTCATTGGTATTTAGCGTACAAAAAGGGTACAGATAGGCCGGTCATAAGTATATTGGACTAAACTCATAACAAACAGAACTGTACCTTCGCTGAATAGACTATATTTTTGTAGACTTTGTCACAGGTTTAACCCAAAGACTCACAAGCACGTTTTTGAATGTAGAATGCGTATAACACATCCGTGAACGAGCCTACGTGCGACTCAAATTGTTTTTGTGTTGCAACCAATTTAGTGACGTATTTCTAGCTCGCGGATGCAGTACTTCGACGCCAGGCCTGTTTCACTCTCTGATCATACTAAGACTTACTTGAACTTATTTGGATAAGTTGATAGTTGATCCTAAAATTTGTCATCAAGTGCCCTTTGGGAATATGTGCCTATTCAGAATATGAAAGGAGTATACGTTGCTGTTGTTAAGGGAAAGCCAGAATAAGATTCCATGGGAGTAATCTGGCTTAAGTCAAAAATAAATAAATAAATATGTGGCGCAACAGGAGGTAGACACCCTAGGCATAGCTTCTGAGTGAGAGGATTATCGGATTCAGAGAACATAGTGTTACATGTGACTAGTCGTAAGTTGCTGTCAGTTGCGATGCCGTGGCTGTTTTTCTTGCCAATTTTTAATTAATTTTCACAGATTCCAATTTTTTGAAAATGTTAATGCGACTCACAGATACACAACCAACTTCCATTTAGCTGAATATTCCAGGAGCTCAATGTTGACATTCGAATCATCTTCCGAACTTTCCTCACAACGCGACACTTTGTAATTGCGTAGCTATTCCTTATCGCTTTCTTTTTATGACATGACGACACCGTCATCGTCACAGACGTCATTTCCTTTATCCAACGTAAGTACGCATGCAATTGAGATCTTTTTCCACACGTATGCATATGCATGCAATGCACCCCCCGGGTACCTATACTCGTTCTCGTACCTACGTCAATAAGTAAACTGTTCGCCAATCGAATGCTATACTCCATGCAATATTGATTGAATTTCTCATGACTCAAAGGCAAATCTTTTCGGTAGGTATAATGAGTCTACTGACTCTACAACGGGATAAAAGACGCTATAAACTTATTTAAAACATTTCTATCACTATACGAGTAAGAACAAGGGAAAAGAAAAATTTTAAACAGCAGCCGAGACTCGTAAAAACGTTGTTTACAGACTTTAGTGCAAAACAAAATCAAGTTCTTTCTACTCCTTGTCCGACCAAAACTGAGCCCTTTTCTCTTAACAACAAGGACTAATTTATGACTATTTTCTCTGACTCCGTTCCATGATGGGTTAAGTCAGTGCGGTTGGAAGTTGTTAATTGCGAAAATAAAACTTGTAATAAAAAAAAAAAACACCGAACATCCTTGGTTGCGCCAATTATGTGGTTTATGACTCACACTACTGTCTAGAGTCTTTATGTCGAAATGGTAGTGAAAAAGAAATCCTTTTTTTATGGTTTTTATACTATAAAGGGATAAATTTCCAAGCTAACCGCGATTTGAGATACGTAATTTAATTACAAGTTATAAAAGAGAGACAAGCATCTTCGTCGTTGTTGGGTAAATTAATTTACACAAGTCGAATTATAATGTCATGTAGATATAGGAGACGTGGGCGCAGTAGCGCAGTGGTTAGTGTGTTGGACTACTGTGCGAGGGATCCCAGGTTCGATCCCCGGAAAAACCCAAATTACATCTTAAAGTTTTTTTCTACTGCGCCACCTCTCGCGAACGTCTGACAAACATCCGAGAGTATGCCTGTCATGAAAAAGCTTCTCAATTGAGCCGTTCGGACTCGGCATAAAATTGTAGGTCCCTTCCATTCGTCCCAAAAATAGAAACTCACACAAAACGAATGGTTGCGAGAAGCTAGGCCTTGGGTGTCACCCGCCTGTTGCGCCACCTATTTTTTTTTTTTTTTTTTTTTAGATATAGGAGACGAAGACGTTATGAGGTTCAATATATTTTTTTTTGTATAATTATGACTAAGTTAAAACTAGTTTACTAGTTTACTGGAGGTATATACTGTTCTCCTGCCAATTATAAAATATCGAATTAAGTTGGAGTTATTGGAGTATGCAATAAAATAAAGAGACTGGCAACGTCATCTGTTGAGATTGTGCGGAACTATCTAACTGTCAAATAGGTTTTGTTGTGAGAGCCATTGGCATATCTCATCATGGTCAATTGTGTTTGTCGATAATGTTCTCTGCAATGCGTGAACCGATTTTGATTCTGGAAATTTCCCATGAAAAGTGACGTTAATGCCATGGTTTGTAAGTATATACGGTCTTTGTAGGTTTATTGGTTCATGAGTTATAGGGGCGTGGCAGCTCCCATACAAAAAGAACATTCAAAATCTTATATTTCGAACACCACCGAATCGATTGAGTTCAAATGTACACACAATCTTAGGTATCGGCCCTGGAGTATTCCCGTGAAGATTGGTCAAAACTGGACAAAGGGGCGTGGCACTGCCCATACAAAAAAAAAACTTTTAAAAACCACCGAATCGATTGAGTTCAAATGTACACACAATCCTAGCTACCGGCTCAGAAGTATTCCTGTGAATATAAGTCAACATTGGACAAAGGGGCGTGGCACTGCCCATACAAAAAAATATTCAAAATCGTATACATATTTCGAAAACCACCGAAACGAATGAGTTCAAATTGACAGATAATCTTAGGTATATAAAGGGGTGTGGCGCTATTTTTCGACAGTCATGGGAACCAAAGTTTGTAAAATTGATAGCTATGCATTGTCCTGATAGACAAGAATACTTTCTACGCAATACGATTCCTGGAAAAACCAAAAATATGTACCACGGAGCATTACAATAAAAATTGTTTATCACTGATTTAAATGAATTTGAAACTGATTTTTTTTATTTTTCTATTTTGCACTAGTAATATTATATAGACCGAAAGTCGATAACTTCGAGTTCGTTTTAACATTAGCGCTATTATTAAGCTGCAGCTGGAATATGAGTTTTAACCAGCTGACCATGCTTAACTCAATTCCATGAACATGTTCTGCTCCATCCGCGACATTATGGTTAGGGAAAAAAGTTATGGTTTGGTACACCCTCCTGGTGAATCGAAATTCGAAGGCCAAAGTTGGTCTATCTCTGTCAAAAAGGTCATTGCGACCGTTTTTTTTTTTGTCGATTGTGGTGGATTGATTTGACGTCGTTCTGGTACACCACGACAATGCACAATGAAAAAATTGCCATAATAAGGTTACGAATTGCTTCCTCATCAAGCATATTCTACAGATTTATATTTTTCCTGTTTCCAAATATAAAGAAATCACTCAGCGATAAGGAAAGAAACTCCTATTTTGAGTGCTTAGAGAAATTGTGCTTTTTGGAGGGCATTAACAAAATTGAGAAACGTTGAACGAAGTGTGTAGAGCTAAAAGGAACAAAAATTAAACGTTTTTTGGCGACAATTTCGTTGTTTACTAACATTTTCACGGACATTTTGATCCACCCTCTGCGTGTGAGGTTTTGTTTGGACTTACAAAAAAACCTCGACTTTATGTCAAATTTTTACAATCATAATCACATAATAATATTCGGGATAATCTACAAATAAAGTAAATACTATTTCATTGTTGTCGAAATAAATGATATGGAAGCTCATGGTCCTATGGGTTTTCGCATTTTGCAAATTCCAAAAACCAATTTACACTCAAATTAGATGATATTATAATCTCCCCAACAGATGGCTCTGGGAGTCAACAATTTTAATAAAACGAATGTTTGTCATATTCAGTTGCAACAGCAAGTGTCCCATTTATTTTAGTCTTTAGTTTTTAATCAGTAGGTGGAAAAATATTCGGTAACATTTTTGTACCTTATTTTTTTTTTCTTGACATCCTTTAAGTGCCACATCAAGAGAGTTTTTGGGCGAGATTATTTGCAAGAAAAGTCTCATGAGAATCAGTGGTATCTAACACATTTTTGTTTCTAGTTTCTTAATATTTTTTTGTGAATATATTTGTAGCTTAAGGCCGTGTGTCAACCTGCGCTAAATAATTATCTGCGGTTAATTTTCTGATGTTTAGTAAAGTGTTGAATAGAGAAGTTTGCCAAACTCCAATCCAAAAACAGAGATTTATTGAATTGCACGCTAAATTAATTGAAATGCAGTGTTTTATTTCCTCTAGCAAAACTCAAGTAAAAGAAAATGTCAAAAATTAACCTACAGTGAGCGTCAAAAGTGTGTAAACAGAAATGATATTTCCAATTTTCTTTGGAGATGAAAAACTATTTTTTCTTAAAAAGCTATAAAGTATTTTATAGTCGAAATAAAAAACGTTTTGTTATTGACACTTTGTAATCAAACATTTTTCGAATGGTGATTTTTTAAGCCTGTTTCAAAGCCCTAAAGAAAATTCAAAAGAGCATTGGTTTTTACTCACTTTTGAGGCTCATTTATTATTTTGCTTCCGGAGCAGGATGCTGAAAATTCGTTTATCCCCCACAATAGTGTCACAAAATTATCCGAGAATAACTATTTAGCCCAATTGACACAAGGCATAAAAATAACAGATAGATATGAAAGATCGCTGTTTTTCTTTTTTCCGATTTGGTTGTACACTGCTGCAAATTTTTGTTTTAATGTACTTCAGTACGTCACACTCTATGTATATTCCTAATGAAAGAGGTGAATAGGTGAAAACAGACTCCCCACAACCTTTGAATACAAATCTGTTAGACTAATAATATATGATTGTAATCCATAATTCACACAAAATTTGAATTCTGAGCCATTTAATAGTACAGTGATGCCAACTGAAAAAAAAATAGAAAAATGTGACAGCTGACAGTTCGGGGTTGGGAAAAATCAAGCGCTATACGAAGGAACAGCGCATTTTCATTGTTGAGCAATATTTTAAAAATAATGAAGGTTTTTCAGCTACAGTCCATCAACTGTGAAGAGAATAATTGACAAATTCAGGGAGACTTGATCAATTAGTGATCATAAGCACTCTGGGTGTCCTGTCACAAGTCGTTCAACATAAATCATCGAAGTAGTTCGCGAGAGTATTGCTGACAGTCCAGCAACATCAATTCGGCACCGTAGTCAAGAATTGGACATTTCGAGAAGCTCACTACAGCGAATTCTCACGAAGGACTTGAAACTTCATGCTTACAAAGTTCAATTGACTCAAGAACTGAAGACTACTGACTATGTAGTGCGAAGAGAGTTCATTGAATGGATTTTGGAACAACAACAAGTGGATGCTGATTTCTCAAACAAAATCATCTCCAGTGATTAAGCTCATTTTCATCTTGATGGCTTCGTTAATCGTCAAAATTGTCCCATTTGAGGTTCAGAAAATCCACGAGTAAGGCCCGAAACACACATGCGATTTTAATCGCGCGTCTGTTTAGTCGCAAAAAATGTAGCACACACGTTTCAATATGAATGCGCGCACATAAAATCCAAAATTATGTGCGCGCATTCACATTGAAATCTGTGTGTTTAATTTTTTGCGACTAAGCAGTCGCGCGATTGAAATCGCATGTGTGTTTCGGACCTAATTGTTGAGAAACAAATGCATCCACAACGCGTGACTGTTTGGTGCGGATTTTGGCCAGGAGGCATTATTGGACCATTCTTCTTCGAAAATGCGGCTGGTCAGGCAGTAACAATTAATGGTGTTCGTTGTCGTGACATGATAACCCAGTTTTTAGTGCCTAAATTACAAGATATGGATGTGACCAACATGTGGTTTCAACAAGACGGTGCCACATGCCGTACAGCCAGAGAAACAATTCAATTACTGCATGAACCATTTTCTAATCGTGTAATCGGCCGTTTTTGCGATCAGAATTGGCCATCCAGATCTTGCGATTTAACGCCATTTGGGGTTTTTCTTTGGGGTTTTTTGAAGTCAAAGGTCTATGCAAACAAGCCCACGACCACCAACGCCTTGAAGGAGGAAATTGGGGGGTGTATTAATGAAATTCAGCCACATTTATGCGAAACGGTCATAGAAAATTTCAATAAATGAGTACAAACTGTCCAGCAAAGCCGTGGCGGCCATTTATCTTATGTGCTATTCCATACATAACCGCAATCTGTATACTCGATGAATCAATAAAAAATCGAAGCTTTTTAATAAAAGTCTGTATTTTCTATCAAAATTACATTTTGCGTAAATTATGGGACATCCTTTAGTTTCCGTGACAGAATGACAGCGAAACAAATTTCAATATACCTATATCATTTCTCAAATGGTATAGCCGCAGTTCGAATGTCAAAAAATGTCGTACGGTTTCTCAATTGAGAAGTCAAATGGAATCTATAAGTGCATTCAGACAATCGGTTTTGTAATTTCTGACAGATCATAAGAGAAGTCATATATACATGCATTCTATTGCATCGGGCAAAGTGGACATTATTTTGACGTTCCTGAATATATCCCTTCCGAAATAGACAACTGACTGCAATTTCTGAAATGGAACGATGAATTCAAGGTTCGATTGCTACAGACAGACCATTTTTAAATATGTATTCTGCTTAAATCTTTTTAGGTTTTACATTTCAAGAATTGGCGAAATTAGTTGACGATAGGTGGCGTGATATTTTAAATGTAAAAAACAAACAGGCAAATGTATAAACCTCAACTAATGGAATGAAAATCGAAAGTAG
This sequence comes from Cheilosia soror, assembly GCA_949372485.1. Classification (NCBI taxonomy): domain Eukaryota; kingdom Metazoa; phylum Arthropoda; class Insecta; order Diptera; family Syrphidae; genus Cheilosia; species Cheilosia soror. Next base: position 122,922,345 of record OX443561.1, read on the forward strand.
GTATACAAATGAAGTGGGGTGTGTGAGCAAATAGCACTCACTTCTGTCAAATTGCATTAGCCATAATAAGCAGCAATTTTCTATAGTGCACCTGCAGCAGTTAACAAGCTCCACATCACGCATTATACCTTACCTACTTTTTCGCCCCGAAGGGTGTCCTACCACATGCACTGGAGGTAGGTTGGTATAGTCGTGGACTGTTACCAAACTCCGACTCGTTGCCCCGTCAGGTGGTGATCTCTTTTTTCCCCATTTCGATGCACTTGTTGCATTCACCATACAAGTGCCATATACGAAGCAGCAGTGGACCGACTGTAAAATTTCTCCCAGGCTACCATAAGTCTTATCTAACTGCGAATTCCCCATGCGCGCTCTGGCAGCTGAAGCTGGAGGGCAAGAATGTCAGAGAAGTCAAACAGGCAATCGTCAGAGAGTGGCCCAACCCAAAGACCCAAAGACTGCTAAAGCTGGTGGAACGTTTTTTTTTTTTTTCAATTATTTCTTGCCCTCTTTGCTCCATTTTGCTATGATTACGAGTTTTCGTTTATTTTTTTCTTTTTTTTTCGTGTGAATTTCTGTTTTTATCGTTTTGTTCTTTGTGTTACTGCTGCTGCATTCGCGAATTGAAATTCAACAACTTTCAGAAAATTTAATGTATCCACGACGACATATCTATGCGAAAATGTGGAACACACCCATAGAATTCAAAACAAAAAGACGCAAGAGAGTTTGAGAGGTAGAAACGGCAACGAAAAAAAAAAAAAAAAATACGAAACATAGATTCAGAGGGAAGAGATTGTTCATGCGCGGTCCTCGTTGTAGTATCGTAATACTATGGCTGCACCAGGCAGTAGTGGGATAATATATACAAAAGAAAAAAAAAACAGGTGAAATAAATAATGGGGTAGGGTAGGTTTGCACTAGTAAAATAAAAGGTGTTTCCCCTGGGCCACCGCACCAACACACCTGTCTGTCGAAAGGTGGACTTATTCCAGCAGTTTGTATTTCTTTTGGAGTTTTCGAGCTAAATTCCCAATTTATTGGCTTAATATGCATCAAAAGAAGGCTCGCCGAGAGGGAGGTTTTAATTAGCATTTCAAGTTGCCTCACATACGATGAGGAGTATGGCTTACAGCAAAAAAGCGATGGAAATGGGAAGAGGTGCATATGAGATTTCAGAGAAATTTGCAACAAATAGGGGAAGGAATTAGTTTCGAAGTATAGTGCAGCTTGGTGTACCTACTCGTAGGGAATTTTGAAATTTATTTACAATTACTTTGAATTTTCGGAATATCCCGACAGCAGTTGTGAATATTTTCCTTTTATCAGATATTGAGCGGTGTATCTATACCTGTACCTTTACTTGGCCACTGAGCTCCACCTTTTACGTGAAAATTGCACGAAATTGTTTCAGTGGTTTGCATAGATAGGGTTCGGATGAATAGATGGATTTATTTAGCATTTTGGGGAATTTTTATGAAAAGCGGTCTAGGGTCTATAGCTATGCAAAGTGACTCGGAATAGTTGTACATTGCTGGGTTCAAAATTAACGTCGTTTTCAATTTCTTATCGATACCAACTTGTTGGCTAGTGTGGTTTCCAACTTGCTAAACATTCGAGTCTGCCATTGATATGGCAACTAAGGGGGTGACTATGTTTCCAATTCCGAACTTAAGTTGGTTTAAATTCTATTGCACCACCTAAGACGCGGTCATTTTGTTGTGCGTTGACCCACGGGGTTGAAATCGAAAATTCAGCCTGTATATATGCAACCATTTTGGTTCAAGTGCTAAAAACTAGTTATTTTGGTGTACGTCTCGACTTTTGGTTTAATTCATAGTTCGTTTAGAGCCCGCTCGCTTAATAACGCTAAAAATAGTCCTATAAGAAAGATGTCAACATAATTTATACTCAACCCTATCGCTCAGAATTTAGCAGAACTTTTTCTTGGGATAAATACCTATGTGACTAGGGTTGTTGTAATTACGTGCTGAAGTTTATACTTTAATTTGCTTTACTTGAAGAAATGTTATTAAATAGGTTGTCAAGTCATTTGATGTGATGTCGTTGTATGGGTTTATAGAGGAGCTTAGGTAGATGAGGTTTTAAAAATGATAGCAGTCTATTCTAATGGTATGTGCGATTGGTCGATGGGCTAATCAGCACTCCAAGAAGGTAGCTTATCTTGCATGGGTGAACGATTCTTCAATAGCTTGGACGATCTAGCAAAGACACCCCTACTATACCTAAGAAGATTCAATAATATAACTGAATCGTTATTTGGCGTGCGTCGGTCGGTTATAGCTTTTGAATTATAAAGTTAGTTCATCAAGAAAAAATTAAACAATTGTTGGCGAAATTTTCTAGAGAACGAATTTATTTTATTTTCTGTATACGTAAAACCTTTTCTGTTCAACTTTTCAGTCATTTCCACAACAGGTTCCACTGAATTCCTATGAAATGCTGGGGTGAAATGTTTCAGTTTTGTTCTGTTTTCTGTTTTTACGGATGGACTTTTCTGATGGCTATAGCCGACGCCTTAGCCGTCTTCATGACTTCTGTGTGCATAGTTACACTAGGACTCGGCGGTCTGAGCAGCCTTATGTTTTTTTTTATATCCTCAAAGTTGACTGTGACCTTGCTTGCCTTGATTATTTCTGTATAGGTCTATGTTCGGTTCTTGTGGCCTTGATAGATTGAAGCGATCCTTTTGCCCGATCGCTGATCAATTAGTCTAAGTCCGTTTCCAGACTTGGTTTCGTATGCTTGCCAAATATTTGTCACCAATTTCCTAATTTTTCATTAAACGGATCCGAAAGGTTTCAGCCTCATATACAGTTATTTTGTCGAAAAGCTTATAAAAGCCATCTTTATTGGAGTCGTCTCTGTTTGAAAATTAAGCCTTGATATGGACTATAATACTCATTAACATCGCTGACGCAGCCGCTCTGGAGTTATTTCGCTATACCTACTATTCAGCGAGATCTATCCCGTTCAACCCTCGGAAAGGCACAAATTATCTACGTCTTCAGGTCTTTTCTGCACCCACCGCTTCTAGCGAGTGTCTGACTAACATCCGAGGATATAACACAGTCATAAGAATGTTTCTCAAATTCAGACATTCAAAAAATTTGATTAACTCGAACGAATCGTTATAAGAAGCTAAGCCTAGGGTTAAAAATGGATCTAACTATGGATCTAAAATGGGCTAACTATTTATTTATTTTCTCGCCTACATCGCAAACCCTCTATTGTCCTTGCCAAAGTTTGCAGCGGCATGATAAATTCGCACTCAAATACTCGTAGACTCGTTTCTGTTCGTAGGACACACTATACCTGCAATATCGTCAGGAACAAAACGCTGCCGCCATAACTAGAAGAACTAGTACACGGTATGTAACCATTGGCTCCATACGATGACGTCAAAATTACGTCAGAGCCACATATATATCTGGCATGCTAAATATCGTGTGCTAGCACCTTAGCGTAGACATCAGTACTTGAGAGCGCCATCTACTAACTAAACGTTAAGTTATAATTGTAGCCAACTTAAAAAAAAGGTAAAAAAATATTTGTACCAAGAGTGAGATTGAGGGCGGCCATCTTGGGTTTTGGATTCTGGCGAAAACAGGAGAGAATGCAAGTGAATAAAATAAAATCGGTTTGCATCAAGATAAATTAAAATAAGGGTCGGTGAAGCAATCTCTACTTTAGGCCGTGTGTCAATTGGACTAAATAATTATCCTCGGATAATTTTCTGACACTAATCAAAGTGTTGAAAGAGAAATTCAAAAAACTTCAATCTTAAAACAGAGCTTTATCGAATTTTACGCTATTCATTAATTGAAAATCAGTGTTTTATTTCCTCTTCAACATTCTAGCAACATTCAAGCAAAAGAAAACGTCAAAAAATTAGCCTATAGGTTTTTTGACTAGCCTATAGGTTTCTCAGACAGCCAAGCTGCTCCTAAAGCTCTGGGCTCATCTGTCAAAAATCGAATCTGGTCATGGAAACGTACACGAACTTTACACGTATCTACGAACTTGAAAAGAAAAACCTAGTCATACTAGAGTGGCTTCGCTGGAAACGAAACAGCAGACTCACTGGCCAAAGCCGGCACTACAATGTCACTTGTCGGACCTGAACCCTTCTGCGGTGTCAGTAAGAGATGTTTCAGGAAACACATCAAGAACTTAGCTCTAACCGAATCCAATGAAGTCTGTCTTAAAACACCAGCTTAGAACTGCACCAAACAATTCTTCCCAAAAATGTACCCAGGCAATTCTACTTTCTACTAAAAAAATGACACCCAAGGCCTAGCTTCTCGCAACCATTCGTTTTGTGTGAGTTTTAATTTTTGGGACGAATGGAAGGGACCTACAATTTTATGCCGAGTCCCAACGGCTGAATTGAGAAGCTTTTTCATGACAGTCATACTCTCGGATGTTTGTCAGACGTTCGCGAGAAGTGGCGCAGTAGAAAAAACTTTAAGATGTATTTTGTGTTTTTCCGGCGATCGAACCTGGGATCCCTCGCACAGTAGTCCAGCACACTAACCACTGCGCTACTGCGCCCACTTACTTTCTACTAACCTGGATAAAAATACGCTAAGAATCTTAACAGGTATAATTACTGGCCAATGACTTATGAAAAAACACCTTCACCGAATAGGAGTCTCACCATACCCCACATGTATAGACTCTATCTGGAGAGCGACGAAACCTCTCTTCACATTCGCACGGAATGTCCGGCTCACTTTCGCCTCAGAAAGAATGTCCTTGGTGAAGAAATTATCAACCCAACAAATCTTGACTTCCTGACTGTCTCCGGAGTAAAAAGGTTGCTCTAGGACCCTGCCAGGGAAGGCACAATAGGGTCCTTTAGAGAGGCCGCAGTGCCAAAACCCAATGAAGGCTCTCCCGACTTAATATCTATCTATCTGGCCTATAGGTTAATTTGGTACCTTTCACCCGGAGGAGGATAATTTTTCGACAGCTAAATATTCGTTTCCCACCACGAAGTGTCAGAAAATTATCCGAGAATAATTATTTAGCCCAATTGACACACGGCCTTAGAATTGACAACTGTCATACGGACAACTCATGCGTTTTTTTTTATAAACAAATCGCATGTAAAGGTAAAAGTTAAATTTTTTGATGCTGAAGGAAATTCTGTGATAATTTTTTATTCATTCTGCAAAAACCTGGGGTGGAATCGGCTAAGGTGATTTTGTGAGGTGATTATCGCATGTGACAATCATATTTTTGTGATATTTTTTTTGTGACAACTAAACAGCTCCTAGTTTTGGAAGTTTTTTTTTCGCAAATCTCACAAGTCGTATGAATAGTTTTTCGCGCCACTGTTGGATTGGAATGTTCCAACTCGAGGTTCTTTCTCCATCTCCTCGTGTCTCTGCTATAGCAACTAACCAGTAACCACTTGAAACTCTTCACATGACTCGTTGCCGAGACATAAGTGCGTCAAGTAATTCATCCGTCGTCGTCGCTGTCGTTGTTGAGGTTGCCATGCCAGTGCCACCGAAGCAGCATTTTTATCGTCCGTATAGATTGTTTTTCATTAAAGAATTTTTGTAGGTACCTTTCAGGTTATATTATACAAAGGGGAGTGGTGATGGCGGGCAACGCTGGTTATACAGCAACGACACGGCGCGGTTTTTCTTTTTTGTCATGGCTATATGCATGCGGGGCAATCACCACCGTTCTATGTGGTGAATACCTCAATGGCTACTGACCCAAATATTTGTGCATCGTAAGTGGGCAAACGAACGGTATCTCTTCCATTACTTGTTTTACATATTTAGTGAGTGCACAGTGCCAGTATAGATACAGATACAGTATAACAGTGTTTGCACACAAAATTGCAGCAAGAATTGTTCTTGTGCGCAAAATTCCATTTGGCATTGAAATCGAAATTAATATTGTTAACATAATACGGGCAAAGCGTGAATGGGATGGGAATACCCTGTCGGGACATAAAAGGAGGCAATTTCACGTTTTCGCTGCTCGAACTGCTCGGCTATCAGTGGCGTCATCAGACACAAGCTGAATTTAATTCGGAAAGCGTAGGAATGTGTCAGAGTCATACGCTCATAAACAATGCTAAAAAGAGAGCAGTACGTCGTCGTTGTTGAGTTTGAGTGTTCAACATTTTCCATTGTTTACTCAAAATTAAATGAACTGCTTGCAGTCGCATAACTCGCTGATTTACATGATTCATGCAGCGATAATGTGCAAGTGACATTTTTTTTTTTACGAAATTGGATTGCTGTTTGATGAGTCACCTCTGGTGAGACCATTTATGGAAGAGTGCAATGGCAAGTTTCTTACAGACTGTTACTTAGATATCACCTACTTACAGTGGCAACAGGTTCGAAGAGTTGATTTATCAATTCTTACCGACTGAAGTGCGTGTAGGTTGGAATTTGTTTTCTAAGTTGATTTACGTTCGCACTGTGCTACTGGCTTAATGGGATTACAACATTTTCTGTCAGATTATCTAATTGCGGTCTTTGACTTGACAGAGTGGTGGTGGAAAATGGGAGGAATGTAATGCCTACGTACCTAATTGCTCAATTGTTGTTTAGAGTGGAGTAGCACTGTCATCTTTGGATAAAGTGTCAGTTGTGCACGCCAAGGACAAGGACAAAACTGTCTAATTATTTATGAAACAGAAATTTGACAAATGTCAAGTTGTAAGTTTACAAATTGTCACCTGTCACTTGTCGCAATTGTCAATATTTATGAAATTAGGACCTTGGTGGTGATAAAGTGATGAAAAGGAAGTCTCCTAAATGTCCTCCCTGTATTTCAGTGAACCTTTTTGTTAAAAGGGCAGGCAGCCTTTGCAACGTAACTGAGTCATGGGAGCATTCCAAGTACCTAGGATGGGCATTTTTCTTCTGAGTATGGTATCGAAGATTCGAACTGGAGCATTGGTATTCGTACAGCACGTAGCCGTGATCTTAGTCTTTTTTCGAGGTTTTTTTTACCAAGTCGGTGTTGCTGTGTACTAACTTTTGATGGCATTTACAAACCGGGGTGAACCGCGTCAACCAATGAGCAGTTTGAGTCAACTTGGTCCGTAACCAGCTGCCTCTAGCTACGCGCACCTTTATAGTTGCTTGTGGTCGCTCTTCAATTGTGTGCGCCACCTGAGGTGGGGTCTTCCTCTGCTTTGTTGACCCTGAACTCCAAGACTCGATGGGTTGGTATGTTGTTGTCTATACGCTCCAGATCTGTCGTTAAGTAAAGATTTGATTGATTTCCGATTTTGCAGTCCTAAAACAGCTTTGTTCTTAGCTTTTGCTTTCGTCAGACCATATTTTTCCGATGTTTTTTTTTTAAATACTTCTCCCGGGAAAGGCGAACCTAAAACGCTTCATCAGCGCCCCGAGATGCTCGTAGATGTATGTTTGTTCTGCACTCAAATTGCTGCAAATTGTACAGTCTTCTGGAAATATATCCCCAGGAAGCGAGTTACAAAGTTTGCTTGTCCTGTAACAGAAGGAGTTGATGTCCTCGCGGTTTTCAAGTGTACTGTACGGTCATGAGCATTGGGTGGCTGTCTTGTGGGGCGCCCAAAAGTTGCATTTCGAGGGATAATGTCTTTGAGTTCCTCGGAACAAGCAAAGGCCAGCGACTTGTCTTCTGTGCACCAACGGTTGTAGATTCGATGTGTGTTCAGTTATTGCGATTCAGTTTAGATATAGGCTAAGGAATGTAAGTTGGTATATTTTTTTGGAAGAATGACTTTTTAAAAGTCGCCGCCGTCACATTCTGTGATAGAAACCAATTTCGTTTCTTTCACAACTCTTCCAAATCCATGTCAATTGACAATGCACGCAATGCACATTCAACTGTGACTCACTACTGGTGGCGTCGTGGCGATAGCAGTTCCACTTAAGCTTTCTGTAATCTTTAAAATTTACATTTTAACAACTAAATTTATACAATTTCCTATGCGCCGCCGTGGTACACACTATCTTTAACGGGAACGTTGCAACAAAGTTGCACCACTATATCCGCCTCTGCGTCCCACTATGAAGTCGAACAATTTATATTCTGCAACTTAACAAGTGTATACACTATACATACCCACACATAAAGCAAGACAAAAGGTTCGCCTTCTTCAGCTATACACAGTATACTTATCGTCACTCAATGAAGAGACGACACGACGTGCCGTGCCGTGCCACCAAGTGCGCCAAGTGGACTGTAACAAAGTTGTTAATAATTGCGCGCCAACGTGCAAATAAAAAAAACAGAGAAATAATCTAAAGAAGAACATAACTGTTTATCAATATTTACCAGCAGTTGCACAAATACCTACTGATGAAAATCTAACGAGAAAGTACTAATATTTGACATTTGCATACATTCCACAAATGTCACCGTTGACATTTATAGCAAACAACTGCGCGAGTTATGTTTATGTTGTACAGGTTTCAATAATTCAAACTTATAACTTTTTTAACGCAGCAAAATGATTACACACTTTGACATTTCCAGCTGTCACAACCACTGACATATGACACCATACAGGTGTGTGCTTTACAGTCCGCAGTATGTCACGTCTTTACATTAATTACAATCATACATGTTTCAGTGGTGGGGGGCAACAAATAAGACTCATCAAAAATGGTTCAAATTGCATTTCGACACGTCAACTTGTATATAGTCAGTTGTGTGGCGCCGAATTAATTTGATCGTGACTTGTTCTTGAAAAAGTGCGACCAACCATTTCGATATAACGATAAAAATCATTCAGTCAGGTCTGACAGATGAGTTTTATTTATGTGTCTTTGCGAAATCGTGGGAAAGGAGGTTTCTCTTGTCACGCTATGACCTTTTGAATTGAAGATTCGCGAAAACAACGCTACACTCTGTCATGAGCGTAAATTAAGCCAAAATTAAAGTGACAGCTAACAGCAGCATTAGCATTATTCACACTCTGTCAAATTGTAATTTTGTAATTATTTGCTTAGTTGTAACAAAGTAAACGTCTCGACATAAACATTCTCTTTTTGGTGTTTTTTTTTTTTTTTACTTCGATGACAGCTAATGTCGACGCAAAAAATATTTCCGGTGTCAATGACATTTTATGCGAGCGATGTTGTTGATGCTTTCACGTTTTTCGTTTGTTTGCCTTTTGTATGGAGTTTATGTGTGTGGTGCGACGGCCGTTCCAATTCGTTCCCCGCTCTGTTGAGACTCGATTTATGAACGCGCGCACAGCGCAATGACACGCAACGCACAGTGCCTTCAAAGATTTATACCATCTTTCTGGCGTCGTCGCGGTCGCGTCGGTCGCGGTCGCGTCGGTCGCGTCGCAGAGTCGTGGTCGACGCCATTCATCTGCGGCTATATGAGCTCCTGTGAAAGTCAACCCAAGATGTGAAATCGAACGCCAAATTGTGTAAATAGTGCAACTACCTTATGGTGAAGCTGAAACGACTTCTCTATCCTATGGCAACGGTGCGTGATGCTGCTTCAGGTGGTGGTACACATAGACATATTGTTAGACTTCTTGTGAAGCCAACAACAGGTTGTTGTCGTTGTACAGTGTTTTGGGTTTATGTTTCCCTGCACACACAAACAGAAACTATGTTTCTTTTTACGCGGCGCGTACAACATGTTAATCATTTTTAACTGTCGCCTTAATGGGCTTTCGAAAATTTGTGTGGTAGTACAGTGACATTTGCCGATGTGGTGATGGTGCGAGTAACTGCGTACAAGCGATTATTTGGGATACGTGCCAGGCGCCAAATTGACATTTTACTGATGTTGACTTTTATGCCAATTATATGTATGTATATTATGAATGTCAGCATCAGTATGCAAGGCTCGCTGAGCTTAAAATGCAGACGCAGAGCATGCAAACTATAAGATGTCAACACAAAATGCCTCATTGTCGTTCTCGAAATTAATTTGCATGGTTGTCGGAATTGGCTTAAAAAATTTAGACCGAACTGACAGTTCATAAAAGGTCGGGCAATATTTTCGCGGTAGGAATTCATTGAAGTTTATTTTATAAAATGTGAAGGTTTATAATAAGTTGAATTTTGCTCTTTTGCATTTTGACAAGTGACAGCTGGATTGTCGCTAAATCATGGCATTACTTTAAGGTATGTTCGGAATTCGGCTCTTCCGTTTTGACATGTCGCTCTCAACAATGTTTTTTTTTACGATTTCGGGAACGTTTTGTGATCGACTTCTGAGTTTAACAATGTTTGTCAACAAAGCATTTGCATTGTTGAGCAATATTTTAAAAATAATGAAGGTTTGTCACCTGCAATCCGCAATTTTCAAACAAAATATGGCCGTCATAGTGATTTAAAACCATCAACTGTGAAGGGAATAATTGAAAAATTCAGGGAGACTGGATCACTCTGGGTGTCCTGTCACAAGTCGTTCAACAGAAAGCATCGAAGCAGTTCGCGAGACTATTGCTAACAGTCCAGGAACATAAATTCGGCACCGTAGTCAAGAATTGGGCATTTCGAGAAGCTCTCTACAGCGAATTCTCGCGAAAGACTTGAACTTTAGTTTTTGAACTTTGTAAGCATGAAACAAAGTTCAAAAACTGAAGATTACTGTACTGACCATCCAGCGCGAAGAGAGTTGAATGGATTTTGGAACAACAAGTGGATGCTGATTTTTCGAACAAAATCATCTTCAGTGATGAAGCTCATTCGCCATTAAGAACTTGCGATTTAACGCCATTGGACGACTTTCTTTGGGGTTTTTTTGAAGTTAAAGTCTATGCAAACAAGCCCACGACCACCAACGCCTTGAAAGGGGGAATTTTCAGTCCAAGCCCTGTTTCATAGCAATGGCGCCCAACGTGTGACGCTCTTCCGTAAAGAGTGGTTAGTGCTTTCCACTTCTCTGAGATACTTGAGGGTTTTGACATTCTTTTTGGAGGAACCTACTATTAACCACTTGCTGTCGAGTTTAAGTATCGATGGCGCAAAGTTTTTGTTAACCGAAAAGTGTCGACTTCTCGTTGGGCGCCATTTTTGACTTACTCATAAGCATTTATTGTTTCAGATTCTATTAAAATCACCTGCATTGAGTGCCGAAAACTATCGTTCTGGTGAAATGAATGTTAAATTCTCGCATCACATTTTTGCAAGAGAAAAATCGAGAAAACTTTCCCTCACGTTGGGCGCCATTAAAATCGAAAACTTCGTAATTTGGCATGGATTTCGCTGGATAAACCAATCATTGCGTTTCTGCTCACTACATTAGCCTTGTTGTCAGATCTAGGTGACAACAAGGTTCGAGTTCGAGAAATGTTCCAAACTGAATTTGCGCAATGTTGGCGTCAAATCGCTGCTGGCAACAACTCTATAGAAATTATTGATAATATTATTAGCGGAGTCAATGGCCGACTTGTTGACTTGAATTGTCTGGACTCAAATTTACCTGAACGCAAAAACTAATTTCAATTGTCGGTATGTCACTTCCTGACAATTATATTTTTTTTTCTCAAGGGTTCTGGTGACTGGTGCTCTACGTCAGGACAATCGAATGTCAAACTGCGGTCTCCCATATGCTCTCCGGTAACGCAATAGGAATGTCAAAACTGAGTTCTCTAGACACATGCTGACAAAAATAGACGTCAACTTATTAGTAAGTCCAGAAATTCTTGACTTGATTGGTGTCGCGGACATAAACGTCAACTGAGAAAACTATTCACGTGACCAGTTCATCCCAGTGAAAACTCAGCAACATGACTTTAGAAGAGAACTGTCAGACTTAGTAAACAAGATTCTTGAAAGTCCTCAATTATTTGACATAAAAAAAAACCCTCTCTGATGTAAACTCGACTTGTCATGATGAGTAGTCAAACTCGAGTCACCTTACAGCGAACTTTTAACGAATGAGTTAATTCTATGCAGTTGCCATTTGAATTCAGTGTATGTACTCAAGGTACTTTAAAAATTCGTTGCCAAACTGATAGAATTAAAAAAAATGCTTGGTGGCAAAAGTGAAATTTGTATGGACCTGATGTTGGGCGCCATTTTAATATTGAAAAGTAGCAAATCTCTGAATAATTTTCGTAGAATTTCCTCCATTTATCTTGTCCCAATTTTCTACCACAACCGCGAACGATGCGATATAACAACCACTTTCGATAGGAAGTTCCCACGCTCTCATAAATACCATACAGGATGTTCTATATTCCTGCCACAAGCGGCCATGACATCGACCCTATAATCTACATCCCCCTTTCCCCCGGTTTTGCAGTCGTTTTGTTATTAGTTTAACAGGAATACAATTATTATATCTTGATGCCAGACATTGTCAGGCACCGCAGTAATAATTATCGTTTCACCATCTGTTTGCATTCCCATATATATTGGAATGACCGCAAGCAAATAGAAAAATAAAAGCCACCATAACAAAAACCCATACCACCTTCATGTTGGCTAACAATGACAACCATTATGCCAAAGAGCGACAGTTGAAAAATCGCTTTCCTCTGTTAATAAATTTCCCGCATTTTTCCTAGGTCAAAAGGCAAACGCTTTACCAGTGGAATGGAGAATCCAGCCCCCCCTCTCACACTGTTCGGTTTTCTTTGGAAGATTTTCTTTATTCTGACTTGAAAAGTTGAAACCCCATCCGCACAATCACATACCTACTCAGCATGGTACGTATAGTTGAAATTCTTAAGATACTCTCCACATGCCATCCCTTGGATTGGAATGGCTCTTTTTCTCTCTCTCTCTTTCCGTATAATCCTTTGAAGTTGTTCCTGGGTGAGTTTTTGGTATTTCCCCGACTATGTGTGTGCGTGTAGCGCCGACAAACGAGACAGGCTGAGTGCATGCGTTCGTAGGACAGATAAACCCCTTTGAGCACATATCTTATTTTATTCTAATTAGCAATTAATTTGCCTAATTAAAGTGTGTCTGTGCGAATCGATTTAGCCCTGAATGAACTGGTTCCTGGTGTGTGATACCCGCAATCAAGCGAAATAATTTACCTAAAAGGGCATCCAGCGTTAGGGGCTTATATGTTACCTTATCCTAGAGAATGTCACTTGAAAGTGCAACCACACACGCATGCAAATTAGTGCGGAAGGTGTGTGTGTCTGCGAATACATCCTCTGCAATGCAAGGAGCAAAGACTATACTCGTATGGTTATCCCTTCTTATAATAGGGTGTGACTTTGTTCGCACTGACAGATTCGATTAACTTATTCCATCGCACAGTGCGAAGCCATTGATGTGGCAGTAATCAAATAAGCTTTAGAAGGAAATGTCAGTTTTTTTTTTGTTTGTGAAAGGGCGTGTTCGGTAGGTGCAAATTATCACGCAGAGCGTAAAATCTGTAAGAAGGTAGGCGATTACATTAATGCTCACACCATTTGTCAGCAGGACTTAGGGGTAGTAGTTTAGCTGTCATTGCTTAGGTATGCGTTTTTAAATCCAAATAAAGTCGAGATCGGGTGGTGGCGGTTAGGGGATTATCTGCGAGTTCGTCGGTCTCTAATTAGGGTTGCGTTCGGGTGCGTAGGGCGAGTCCACCAATGTGATGGGGATTATATTCCTACTGTCAACGGCGTTTAAGTCTATTTGACGCCATTTTTGGAGTTTGAATGGATGAAGCGCTAAAAGTGCTAATGGGGTAAAGTCATTGTACACCAAGGGGACACGTTTTTTTTGCTATGGAAGGCGTTCGTACGAGTCCGCATGATTAGCTCAAAATGGATTTGTCTATATACGCAAATTGACCAGTTTTGCTTGAAATGACTTATGTTTGCTGACGCAACGATTAGTCGTGGAATTGGCTTCAGCTTTTCATATGCAACGAGAAGTCCATTGAGGTTGTGTTGCATATTTATATAGAAGAGAGTCGATTTGCGATTTCACTTTTTGTTTCATAATGTAAAATCAACTTAAGTCATTGAACTTCAAGCAAGTCCTTGAACCCTATATAAAGGGTGGGCCAAATAGAAGTTTCTTTTTAAAAATCCAGTAAAATTGACAAAATTAAATTTTTTCCATATATTATTGCGTTATTGGTGAGAGCAAACATTCCCATTTATTATGGAACACAACGTCGTTCAAGTCGCTGCCTCGGCTGGCTTCGCTGTAGCGCATTCTGTCACTCCAATTTTCCAAGACCTTGTTGATGGTTTCGGGCTGTAGCTCACGGATTGCTTTGATGATATTGGCCTTAAGTGATTGAATCGTTTCCGGATTGTTGGCATAACATCGGTCTTTCACAGTTTCCCACAAAAAAAAAGTCCAAAGGAGTCAAATCGCAGCTCTGAAGTGGCCAATTGACATCGCCAAGACGACAGATAACACGATTTGGGAATTAGGTGCGCAAAAAATCGATTGTGGCATGGGCTATGTGGCATGGCGCGCCATCCAGCATGAACCGAGTTCGTCCAAATCCATGGCTTCAATTTCAGTAAAAAAAAAGTCGGTTAACATTGCTCTGTAACGCCCACCGTTGACCGAAACGTTGTTCCCAGCCTCATTTCCGAAGAAATATGGTCCAATGATACCACTACTCCACAACTGTCACTTTCTGCGGATGCATTGGCTTCTCGACAATAACGTGCGGGTTTTTCGAGCCCCAAATGCGGCAATTTTGTTTGTTAACGTAGTCAGAAAAGATGCTTTTTCGCCCAAAATCGCGTTGTCCAATTCAAGCTGCTCTAAGGCCTAAACTGCGAAGCGATAACGATGCGGGTGGTCGTCAATTGCTGAGTCAAGTGGACGAATAATCCGAGATCTTTGTGCAGAATTCTTCTCAGGCTAGTGAATTGAGTCTCACATTCTCGGCTACAGCAGCCACATTCTGGTCTGTGCCTTACCGTACGACGACGTCGTACCAGTCTCACGAACTTTTTGCACAAACTTGCGTACAGCCGGCGCGGTGCAGTGGGTGTTTTATTTCGGCCAAAACTTATTTTCAAAAACGCACTGTTTGGGCTACACAGCCCTCACTTTCGAAATAAGTTTTCAATACCTATTTCCCAACGTTGTTTAAGCGTAAAGCGACTCATTTCGTTCCGCGGAGGTATGATACTGACTTTCTTTCAAGATTTCGAGCGGAAAAAAACTGTCAGTGTCAAAATAGCCTATGTTTTAAAAAGACACCACTAGATGGCCCACCCTGTAGTCTCCTCTCGGCCACGGTTGCTGCTATTGGTCTCCTAAAATTAGTGGATGTTACTGGTTACCTCATCGTTGCTGTCGTCTAATAAGGCGTCTAGAACATCAGTGGCGGTTCTTGTTCTTGTGCTTAATGAGCGGTTAAGGGAGACACAGTCTTTTATGTCACTTGTTTTTAAACACTTGTTTCCCATTTAATTCCGTCACAAAAACGACATTAACTTTTGTCAATTCCTGCAGATATCTCTTTCAACACCTATGTTCAACCAGATGTTACAATAAAAAAAACTATCTACCGCCCCACACAGGCAACCGACCATAACATGTAAAATTAAACAGTGGTTCGACAATTACCCCTAATTGCATGTTTACATGCCAACATTGTGATCACCGCTTTTGTGGAAATTTCATTAAAAATTCAAAAGCCATCATCAACCTGCGACCAACTATGTTATAATTTCTGTTCTTCAATCGATATGTTTGTGTTTACACACATGACTAACAAGAGTTCATTCGTTTCCCCACAACCCGATATGGTTTGGCAGCACTGTTACCAGTTAGTGGGTAGGTGCACCGCAATTGGTTTTTATTTGGAAAAAAAAAAAAAATGCCAGCCAAACCATTTTTTATGCCATATATTATTTCAGCCAGAAAAAAAGGGTAGAAAATAAATTACGTCGTAGCGCTGTAATTTTTCAAACTTAATTGTGAAACCATTCGATGCGCCCTTACCTTCTCTGTTTATGCTGCTGTCGTCGCGCTGATTAATGATCATCTCTCGCGATGTATCTTTTTGTTCATGTGTGCATAGACTTAGCGCACATTTTTCCGCCTTGACCCAAATCGAAGGGATTTACGCGTTCAGTCGATGCGCTCTAGAACAAGAGTATACCTATATCGTTATCGTGTACCATGCGTCCACGTCATTCTTTGACAAATTACCCCAACTCGCGATGTTGCAGAAATTTCAATACACTCGTGTTTAACTAAGTGCGAGCGACATTGAACGAATTTTAAGTGGAAACCAGAAAACACTTTAATTATGTGTGCTTCATAAAAAAAATGGGCAACAAAGAACCGACATTAAAAGTTCATGAGACACGCTAGTTAGGCTGTCTTTTCGGGCGTCAAAGTCTTTGACCTTTATGTTTTATTGGTTGTTTTTCGTTTTTATTTCTTCAACCCGAGACTGACCTTGATTACCTCCTAGCACGACGAAAAGTAATCAAATTGAAAGTGATGGAATGAAAGGAGATATGAAACGCTGTCCTGCCGAAAGAAACAGATGGTTGAAATCACAAACGTTTGCCCTCTAACTAATGTCAAACATGGGTAATGGGTTTTTATTTTTCTTGTAGATTGTTTGTGTTTAGATTGCATGACGTTTAATTAAAGGTCTCTCTTACTGTCAGAGTTGTAAGGTGAAACTAGAGGTTCTCGTTGGACACAGTTTGACAGAAAAACCCGAAAAAAATGTACAAATGCAGTGGAAACGTTGCACCAACACTTTTAGCTATAGGTTCCAGAAATCGAGTGAATTCGTTTTCAGTGTTCTGCATTTCGAGCGATTCAGAATCTCCGAAATTTTTTCGAAACCACAATTTCACTTTGTCTCAATTCCGAAAATTTTGAAATCGAAATCGAATACAGTGAAATGTAGAACACAAAAATTCACTTCCGATTTCATTTCGAGTGAAAGTGAAATGCGGAACCTGGCAGTTTATTTAAATTTTTAGGAGTGAGTTGGACGCATTCATCAATTCTGAACACAAGGGGAAATGGGTTGGGTATGATATATCCTTTTCCAAAATCCACTGTCCTATAATCCCCTGAGCTGGAATCCCTTACTCCAAAAGACCCTGAGAGAAAATCCCCATGGGACAAAATCTCCCATTCTTATGTTTGGTGTTATTAATTCTGTCTCTCGACATAAGTGAGATACGTATGCAACCCCCCTGCTTGTAGTCTCTGTAGGATTTGGAGAAGGTGCGAGGTTGGGTATATGCAAATTTTATATTATGTGCCAAAACTACGCGTTTAGAAACGGATAAATTCTAAATTGTGCGAACAGGGGATTTAATAAGTATATACATATGTAGGTGGGAGATTTTGGCATAGAGGATTTTGTCCCGAGAGATTTTGAAAAAAGAGATAAAAAAAATGAGAGATTATGTCCAATAAGGGATTTTGGAAAAGGAGATAACGTAGGGATCCCGGGTAAATTTATAGCACACACTAAATTTTGAGATAACGCGCGTATGTCTAGACGAGAGAACGTCATTTGGGATAAACAAACAGTCTTTCGGACTGATTGCCCCCGGTTTGGAACAAATAACTCGGAATAGTTTACTCTGGCTTTGCAAAAATCGATCCAATAAACCAAACCAAACCAAACATCTCCAGTTTTATTCCAACGCCATCTATGAATGAGATTGAATGAGATTTCTCAAATTGCCTTCTATTTTATTTTACAAACCAACTTAATAAAAAATCCCAAACTTTCGGGGATAGTAATGATAAAAGTTCTGAAGAAAATCTAGTCCAGACAATTGGTTCGCATTTCGTTCGCCTGCAAGTTCATCTGAGAATCCAAGGCGATACATGTATTCTGTGAGATAGTTTATGTTGGGATGTCAAGAATGCCAGGTCGAGGAATCGGCTTTGTTGCCGAAACACTCGCGAAAGAACAAAATACAAACACACACAAATTCACGCAAAAATTGAATTCGCGCCATTTCATAGTACCAGTGATGCCAACTGAAAAAAAAAGATAATCGAACGGACCCCAGCTACAGTCCGTAATTTTCGAACAAAATATTGCCGTCATAGTGATTTAAAACCATAAACTGTGAAGAGAATAATAGGAAAATTCAGGGAGACTGGATCACTCTGGGTGTCCTGTCGTCACCAAGTCGTTCAACAGAAAACATCGAAGCAGTTCGCGAGAATATTGCTGACAGTCCAGTAACATCAATTCGGCACCGTAGTCAAGAATTGGGCATTTCGAGAAGCTCTCTACAGCGAATTCTCACGAAAGACTTGAAACTTCATGCTTACAAAGTTCAATTGTAAATTGTCGTCAATTTCGAGCTGCACTAAAGCCTAAACAGACGAAGGATGCTGATTTTTCGAACGAAATCATCTTCAGTGATGAAACTCATTGGTCATCAAGAACTTGCGATTTAACGCCACTGGACTTTTTTCTTTGGGGGTTTTTTGAAGTCAAAGGTCTATGCAATAGAATCATTTTTATTGTTCCTGCCAAAAAAGAGGTGTTAAAATTAGCAGAACGTGCCCCAAACTGCACGTGCCTAAAATGCCATGAATAACTAGGAATTCGCAAAAAAAAAAAAAACATCCTCATCCTCACACAAATCCTCACTTTTGAATTGGCAAATCTGTGCCCCATCTGCGGCCACATAACCAACCAGACTGCGCACTTCAAAGTAATTCCTTGCGAACGTAAATTCCATAATTTTCGCTTCAACAACAGCACGATTATGCTGGGCCATAATTTCCGTACCGAAAAGGCATCCCCTTTGTAATTGGATTTCCGTGAATCGGAAAAAGGCCAACGAAACGAAAAAAAAAAGAAAACAAATATTCCCATCACTCGCAGATGTGAAAGCGTGTGCCGTTGTGTGCTCCTATATGGACTCGTATATTGCCGCAAGGAAGTGACCTTATATCCTCTCCGCGAAATTTCTTGCTAAGCCATTTACCATTTCCATACCAGAACAAAAACCAAAAATTGTTTCATTCTTCCCTTAGCAACTGATGCTGGGCTGGAGGTGGAGCTGGACGGTAGACGGGACAGGGTATATGGACTCCCGTCTACACTGTTGGCGGCAGCGACAACCAACACACAAAATACACATCGAGATCATTCTGCCGGCCGGCGGCGGCGGCGGCGACGACGGTGGCGGGCTTTGGACGCTATGTCTGGACTACTGGCAGAAATCATTATTTCGAATCGAATTATTGAACTGAATGGCCACTGCTGTTCGCTGTTAATCTTGTGGAAATTATTCGGAACTTTTCTGCTTCGCCATATGTATCTTGCTAGACATCGCATCGGCCCAGTGTATACCCTGTCAGTAACACAGGAAAAATTTGACTTTTTCTTTGCTTTTCTTTGGATGTTGAGATATTTCTCGCTACTACTGGCTGCTTTGAGATATTCAGTGAGGCGAACCGTACAAAAAAATGATGCTGGCGACATTCGGGAGCCATGTGTTCTTCCGTTGTTCGTCGTCGGAACCGACACGTTTCTATGTGCGCTATATGCCCACCAATCTCATGCCAGTTTCCCCCTCGAATGGAGTTTTTGTTTCTTTGTGGAATTATTATTTTATTTTGAATGGTATACGTCCTTTGTTTGTGTATTTATAGCTTTTTAGTGTAAATTTTCTTTGGGATACAATTTCATCCAGTGAGATGTGAGTTCTTTTGTAAAATTTGAATTATTTTTTTAAATTACGAGAATGGACGGCTGCGTAATGTGGTTTGACCAAGAATCACTGCCGTGCCGGTGTGTACAATTTTCCATTGCAGGCAATTAGTTCAAGGGGAAGTAGTGGAAACTACATCCGGTTTTGAAAGAAAATTCGTTACAAAATAGCTCATAGTTTGTGGAACAAAAGGCAGGAAATTTTTCGTGAATTTTTAAATACGATGTGCGTGACCATAAGCAATCCCCGCAATTTTGAAAGTTTCACTAACAACTGTCCATTTTTTATGAAAAAAAAAAAAATAAATAGGTGGCGCAACAGGCGGGTAGACATCCTAGGCCTAGCTTCTCGCAACCATGCGTTTGTGTGATTTTGTATTTTTTGGGACGAATAGAAGGGACCTACAAATTTTATGCCGAGTCCGAACGGCTGAATTCAGAAGCTTTTTCAAGACAGTCATACTCTCGGATGTTTGTCAGACGTTCGCGAGAGGTGGCGCAGTAGAAAAAACCTTAAGATATACATAATTTGTGTTTTTCGGAGGATCGAACCTGGGATCCCTCCTCGCACAGTAGTCCAGCACGCTAACCACTGCGCTACTGCGCCCATATTTTTTATGACAATGAAAATTGGCTAATAAACCCGGCCATATCTAGAGGTTTGACGTTTCCTAAACAGGAATCTCTAAAATTGCTTATGGAAACATACTTTCCCCGGGTGTATAGAAACTGGAAACTTCCATCCCTTGCAACAGTTTTTTTTAGTACATGCAGAAGAGGAAGTGATTTGTGGTTTCCAACATGAAGAAAAATCTTTACAGAGAAGAGAATCACATTGGTTGCTTATGCGGGCAAAAAGATAATATTTTGAGCAAAATTGTCGTCAATTTCGAGCTGCACTAAAGCCCAAACAAACGAAGTGGGTGGGGGTAATTTCGTTTCAATTCCTTGGTCATTTGGACCTCGCAAGCGAATAATCCGAAATTATTATGCAAATTTCTCTCCAGGCTAGTGCGACTCACATATTCATATACCTTGAGTGCGACAGACGTTCCCGTTGCTGAAATCTTTGGCGCCTTGAGGTTCTAGGGTTTAGGAGCACACTTTCGTCAACAGTTGCAATATTCTCCATTGAGGACGAACACGGTAATATGTTTGATTATCAACTTCTTCACTTCTTGCGTACCATTTCGCATAAATGTGACTGAATTTCATTAATACACCCCCCAATTTCCTCCTTCAAGGCGTTGGTGGTCGTGGGCTTGTTTGCATAGACCTTTGACTTCAAAAAATCCCACAGTCCAATGGCGTTAAATCGCAAGATCTGATCGCAAAAATGGCCGATAACACGGTTAGGAAATGGTTCATGCAGTAATTGAATTGTTTCTCTGGCTGTACGGCATGTGGCACCGTCTTGTTGAAACCACATGTTGGTCACATCCATATCTTGTAATTTAGGCACTAAAAACCGTTTGAGAAAACCTAGACATTTCGCAGCATTCTTGGCGACTTCGTGTATATGGTCATTCCAACGAAGGTTGTTATGGACGCACATACCGAGAATGGAAAGTCTTTCGGTTTCGGTGATGCAAGTGCCATTTATATGGATAATGGCTGTAGGTTTGGGTTTCGCTTTAGAGACAGCAGACAGCATTGTGTTTTTGAAGCATTAAATTCCACTCTATTGGCTGAACCCCATTTTAAAATGCTGTCGAGGTCGGAGACCGAACGGAGCCTTGGGGAACACCTGCATTTATATGGTGAGTTTCAGACTTGAGACCATCCAAAACAACTTGAATTTAACGGCCAGAAAGGTAGTTTCTAATCCATTGAATAAGAGACGCATCGATGCCATAAGCACGCATTTTCGACAAAAGTGCTTGGTGCCAAACTCTGTCAAATGCCTTTGAAATATCGAGCACAACAATCTTCGATTCACCGAAGTGATGGAGAGATTGGTTCCACTTCTTGGTGAGATAAGTCATCAAATCACCAGTGGACCTGTTGCCACGAAAACCGTACTGTCGGTCATTGAGGAGTTTCCGTGATTCAAAATATTTCATAAGCTGACGGTTTATCAGCGTTTCCATGACCTTAGAAAGAATGGACGAAAGTGCTATGGGTCGTTAATTGGTGGGAGAAGAAGATTCGCCTTTTTTAGGGACGGGCTGGACAAATGCTGTTTTCCACCTACTCGGAAAGAGTCCAGAAGAATAGGACAGATGAAAAAGCTTACGCAGTGGTTTTGCCAGCGTAGAAGAACACCTCTTCAGAACGATGGGGGAGATACAGTCTGGACCAGCGGATTTATTTATGTTCAGATTATAAAGTACTCTTGTGACTGTACGAGTGCGAAAATGGATTGGTCCCATGGTAAATTCGACGCACTCGAGTACAGGTGCAGACAAAGCGCAATCTGGTAGCATCGAGCTGGCTGCAAAATGTGCAGCGAGCAGATTAGCTTTGTCTAAAGAGCTGACAACTGGAGTGTCATTGTAAATGAGCGTTGGGATCGCTGATAAGGCCGAATTCTTAATATTTTTGACAAATGACCAAAAGTTTTTACTACCCTTGGGACATTGTAGTATTTTTTGCCTCAGCTTTTGGTCAAAGGAGAATTTGACACGCTTTATGAGGGCATTGCAGTCATTTCTGGCTCGTATAAACTTCTTTCGGTTTTCCTCAGATAGGTTGGCTTTGTAAGACCGAAAACTCAACTGCCTTAATCTAATAGCCTCTTTACAGCTCAAGTCTGTACTGCCTGACCAGCCGCATTTTCGAAGAAGAATGGTCCGATAATGCCTTCAGC
This sequence comes from Cheilosia soror, assembly GCA_949372485.1. NCBI lineage: Eukaryota > Metazoa > Arthropoda > Insecta > Diptera > Syrphidae > Cheilosia > Cheilosia soror. The sequence continues at coordinate 122,944,765 of OX443561.1, forward strand.
TCAAAATCGGCACCAAACAGTCACGCGTTGTGGATGCATTTGTTTCTCAACAATTACTCGTGGGTTTTCTGAACCCCAAATGCGACAATTTTGACGATTAACGAAGCCATCAACATGAAAATGACAGCCATATTTTGTTCGAAAATAGCTGAAAAACCTTCATTATTTTTAAAATTCTGCTGAACAATGAAAATGTGTTGTTCTTTCATATAGCGCTCCATTTTTACTAAACCAAAACTGTCAGGTGTCACATCATAGTTGCAAAAAGGCTTACTATTGTACTGAATCCAGTACAATTTGACTTTCCCGAGTACGCAAGTACCACTTCTCAATTTTCAGTACTATTTGTACTATTTTTAATTTTTGAAAGTTTATTTTATGTCTTTTAAATCAGACATTATAAGGATTAAACAAAAATAAGCTGAACGCACTTCTTTGTTTTAAAATTCTGAATGCATTCATTACTCATCGTACTTCGTTAAAAATTAACTTTTGAAATTTGTTGCATTCCTCGAAGATGTGGAAAAACGATTTGATTTCGGAGACATTTTTTTATACTCATTACAACATTTTTCATAAACTGCCATTTGGACGATCTAGTAAATTCAATCGTTCAATTTGTGTTAAGGTTTTTTTCCTGGTGAACAAAAAAGTATTGACATTATCAATCATGAATGTAGAGCCCTATCTGACTACGATAGAAATAGTTATCTACATACTTCTATTTCTGAGTTTTGGGCTGAAATAGGCACTGTGAAAAATGAATGCAACGAGTTCATATTTTCAAATCCTACACCGCAATATCCAGGGTGCTTTATTTCTTCTTATTCTTCGGCAAACGTTTAAAGAATGTTTTCTTATCAAAAAAGCTATTATCAAAAAAAAACAAAGTTAAAGAAGCTAGAGAGGGGCTATCACTCACAACATCGGCTGGAGTGATAGCGATTGGTTTATGTCACCGGTGACCGGACATAAGGGTGGGCTGGCCATTCCTTGCCGACAACATCTGGCAGGTCTCCGGTTCATGACGAACCTTTACCCTGGAGGGACAATGGGAAGTTCTAGTATAGGGCCTAGATTAAGTGTTAGGTTAGTTTAGGTATAGTTTAGGATAGTAAGGATTAGTTTCGCGGTTTTTCCCGTCATCCCTCAGGGGTATTGGCACAGGTCCTTAGGCACTTTCCTTCTCTTCACTCTTCTATTCTGTCCTATCTTTTTACGTCCGTCCGAAGTCTGATTAGAGTAGCTTTCTTTCTTCTTTCTTTTTTCTTTCTCTTTTGAATTATTGACATAAAAGTTGTTGAGCAGGTGGTAAATGGTGAGGGGACAAGAACACCCGCGTCCGACGAGTTCTAGCCGAGCAATCACAAGCATGCCGCGCCCTCCTTACTTTTGCCGAAGCTGCCCCTGTGGCTCGACCCTGGCTCACAACAATGGCACAACAATGCAGGCGTAATGTCTGCAGTATTAGAACCTAAACATGTTATAAAAAATGAAGGCTGCTACAGCTCTACAAATAAAACAGATCTTTCTAAAATAAGATTGAACATGAAGAACTTCTATAGTAGATTGTTATCTGAATGTGGTGGAGTCGTTTTCGAATCACTTGGCCAATGGTAGATTTTCTGTACAAAGTCTACAGTTTGCTCAATCGACCGTTGGACAATAGATTTTGAACACGCTATGTAAAGATTACCTAGTCTTAATCTCTTAATATGTATGTACATGGACTAAAGTTCCTATACAGCGTCTATAAGACTTATTGAGCTTAGTACGCTGCTCGTGCTAAATTTTAGCTCACATACAAAATTTGCTCCAAAAAAAAAAAATGTTTATTTTTAGCTAAATTTTCACAGATAATGTTTTTTTTTCTGTCCTTTTTTGTTGCGGAAAAGTAAATAAGGATAAGGTTTATGCATGAATACCTATAGGATTTTAGTTAATGTTTGAGAGAAAAATTGGAGAGCAGCTAAAATTTAGATTCCCTCGAACTGCGTACTAAGCTTTAGATTCAACTAAATTCACTTACATTTCTAACGCCAAGAAAAATCACCCTATACCCCATAAGCCATAAATATTCTAAATCAGGATGCAATTCTGAAACGATTTAGCCATGTACGTCTATCCGTCCGTGCGTCGGTCTGTCTAATTAAACGACCAAGGCGAATGAAATTTTGTGAAAGGACTTCTTTGTTCCGGTACCTCCCTGCATGCACAAAACCATTATAAGAGCCACGTATTTTTGTATACTTACGAACTCACATAAATACTTAACATTTTGCAAGACTTAAATGCTGGGGAAGTTATAAAAACTGGGCGATGATAACACTGATATGTACTCCCTTTTTGTTTTAATAAAATATTTATTTTTTATGTTTTCGTTCGGTATTATACATTTACATATACAAGAAATTTGAGTACTATTCAGTACAATTTTGTTTCAGTTTTCAGTACAATTGAGAAAAGTCGTTTTTCATCACTGTGTCACATTGTTATCTTTTTTTTCCGTTGGCATCACTGTAATATTAAATGGCGGAAAATTCAAATTTTGCGTGAATTATGGGATACCCTTCAGCTGTTGTGGCAAATATTTACTCGCTTTATTTGAGTACATAAACGGATCAGTGACATTTTAAGAAAGGAAACAAAAAGAAATGACTACGCATCTCAGTCCAGCCGAAGTGACTATGTGTTTGCCTCATTTAGTGAGGACATCAACCATCTAATGAGTTAAACGATTGTCTGCAATTCTTCGTTAAGTTTTCTAAATATAGGTAACTAAACTCGAATTACGTAAATTGAAAAGAATAGATGAAAATGTCTCTTTTAAGTTTGGTCAAAATGCGATAAAGCGGCGTGGCACATTTCATACAAAAAAAAACATTCGCACTTCGAAAAGTAATCCGTTCATTGAGCTTAATAGTACGTTTACACAGCACCTAAATTCATCATTTGGGCTAAATTCAGCATTTCAGGCCAAATGTTCAGAATTTCGCCATATATTTTCCAACATTTCGAAATGTTGGATTTCAGCGAAATGTTGAATTTCATCGCTGCATTTGCAAATTTGTAAAATCGAACAAACCTAATTCTGATGACTTTTGAGCTCACTGGCAAAAAAAACCGCTGTAAAATTAGATTGTAAAAACTAAAAAAGTAGGAAGTGGGAAAAATATGTCTGAATAGTGAAGTTTCACTTGTATTCATGTTTAGATTAATATTAGGCGTATTTTTTTTGAGAGTCTATAGCTAGCTCACTTTTTTCTTTTACATGCAAAACTTTTATACTCACTTTTGGTTTTGTTATACTCACTTCCCAAAAAAATGCGCCAATTAACTAACAAATTAATTCTTTAGGTACAAACCACTTTTGATTTCGAAACACAAAAAACATCTGTAGGTAATCACATCTGATACTAGCTGTCATTTGAAATGCTGAAGTTTCAGTGGGAACGCAAAATTGGATTTCGAAATTTTGTCTGCTGAAATGTTGAATTTAGGTGCGGTGTAAATGTGCTATAAGCTTTCACAGTATACTTGCAATGTTTTCAAAATTGCTCATAGATGGCGGTGAATACCCAAATTTCCAAAATGCACTTTATCTTGACAATTATAGCAGCTTTAGCTTTGAAACCCAGGCGGTAACAGCTGTTATAATGTAATTGAAATGCTGTTTTAATCTGACACGTGTTTCTCTAGAATTTTATAAATTCCTGAATTTTAATTTAACTAGAGTTGTTGTAAATGCTTACCTCAGAGCACTCATTAAAACTTTCCCTTACTTTCTGTGAAAAAGTTACAATCCCCGTAATTCGGATTTTACCACGAGAGAGTGTAACTTTTATACCCTGTAGGATGTTCCCAGCACATACACACATAGTAACAGGATTAACACCCATCAAAGCAGAACATCAGTCACCATTACCGCATCGTGAATAAAAATAAAAACTCGTATTTTTTTTTTTGTAAATGAAAAAGTTTTGCGTGTATCTATAGTTCACTGGCAGAAAATGTAATAAAAGTAATTTACATTTTCGCCCCAACCTATACAGCAGTTTTTATCGAGTCGGAGAAGGGTCAAGGATTGACTTGGGGGTTTCGTTTTAAATTTAGTTTGTTTTTTTTTTCTTTTAATTGCATCTGCAACTGTAATAAAGTTTTTATTAATAATTTATATGTTTTGTTTTTCTTTCAAGGTCCAACAACGGTACAAATGGTTTCACAGAATCGCCCGCCCCATATGCCGGTACCAGTTCAAGTGCCACAAGGTCAGGTTATGCAACAGTATGTCAACGAGAGTGGCACCTTGACCCATGTTGTTCTGTCTCCAACCCAGTATCAGCAATTGCATACAGGCCAAGGAGGCGTTCAGCATATCCATGCGCCATTTGTAAGTATAGAAATTTATTTACGATTATTTTTACGTTTACTTGACTTGTATGTGTTGTTTTCTCATTTTCTGTGTAAATTAATTTAATGATAAGAACAGACAGTTATGGTATAGTGCACCTCTGGTGCACCTGTTGACGTGATGTGGGCGCATTCGATGACGCGCGTTTGTCGCTCTTATCGTTCGTATGTACATTGTTTTGACATGAAGTAGGTTATTCACAGAGATAGATTATTCTGGCGGGGAATTCCTGTTGTTATTTGGGGCGTCCATGGAAACCGCACATACATTTAAAAATATCGATGTCTCGTGGGACGATGAGTAAGTCAAGGGATGTACGAGTGACAGTTGGCATTTAATTAGTGTAAAAGGTGTCATTTACGCGTTCAAGGTTATTAGTCGAAGGGGAATACATTTTGAAGGAGTAGGTGCCACATTAGCGACGCGATTATATCATCGAAAACGTCAGGGCTGTTAACAAAAAATTGTGTGCGCAACTTTCGTATATGTTTTTAGAAAGCATTTATTCATGTGCGCGTACGAGTTGACTTTATATGGTTTTGTGTGCGGAAACAAATAACACGTTGCGTTGTCTTCGGTATGCAAATGCATAGGTATTTAAAGTTTTAGATTTTAAACATACTGACGCTGACGAATGAAAAACAAACTATTTTGCATTTGTTTCCAACCAACCTGAAGCTCTTTCGTAAAATTCCAGTATTTTTTCTCTTTCTTCAAAGAGCCATAAAAGGGGTTTTCATGGTTAATACGCCACTCTAGCTAAATTTTAGCTCCCATACAAATTTCTGTCCTAAAATTCAGCTGAGCTAAATTCAAGCAAATCGCTTTAGCCGAGCGGTAAGCAGCTCTATGTAAAAAATCAAAATTTTATTTAAGACTGTAATTGGTGTATATTTTGTCAAAATTGACAGTCGCGTTGTTTTACAAAGCGTACATTTTTTTAATGAATATCTCAACAAGAGGAATATTTACCTTGAGTGAGAAAAAATTGATATGTATTAAGAAAATCACAACGAAAATAAAACCCTTTTTAGCGTCTGTGCATTTTTGAAGGGAGCTATTTTCAAAGAACAACTGTTTTCTGTGACACTTTGTTATGTTCGCTACTAAATGCAATCTGTAAGTGTCAACACTGATGTTAATGATGTTATCGATTGTATTTATATGTGACAGTTGGCAATACCCCATTCTTATAATGGATGATCTGGGCACCCTTTTCCGGTCATCCTCCCTTCTATATCTAACGCTGAAACCGACCAGTCACACTAGTAACTATCATTGTATTCCTTAATGAAATAAATTGTAATTGAAGTTTGAATACGTTGCTTTTCATTACCATCCATATACACAACAACTGGCGACGAGGATGGGATTAGGCTGGTAATGAATATTCGTTTTTTTTGCATACACGTGATTTTTACCTTGTGCTGCTGCTGCTGTCGCTGACCAATTTCTCGCTGCTGATATACCACGTTACGAAATTTCTCCCCTTGCTGCTGTGCTGATAGGTTGCTGATTCCTATATTTATATACTACCTGCTTATCTACTGCCTGCATTAAAGATAGCCCGAACTAAAACTTCTGCTACTGAGTGACTTCTGTGATTGATTGCTGCAAATTCTGATAAAATGACTAGTGAAGGGTCAGGATCGGTTTCGTTCGCAGCACCCGCAATTGGTGCTAGTGGAGTGCCACCCAACTTCTCAATTGAATTTTTTGATGAAACCAAAAGTAAGTTTGAACGATGGATTCAGCGTTTGGAGGGTGCATTTGCCATTTTTAAAATCACAGACACCAAAACTAAGGTTAACTATTTACTACATTACATTGGACCCAACACATTTGATCTTCTCTGTGACGGTATTTCCCCCGAAGAACCACAGAAACAAACATATCAGTTCTTAATCAATGTTCTGAAGGAATACTATAACCCCCAACCATTAGAAGTTGCGGAATATTACAAATTTCACCACAGGGAACAGACAGAAGGTGAAGCTATGCGGGATTACATCGCAGTTTTGCGAAAAATGGCTATAAATTGCAATTTCGGGGCGTACTTAAAAACTGCTTTGCGAAATCAATTAGTATGTGGAATAAGAGATAAACGCATTAAGGATCGGTTGCTGGAGACAAAAAGTCTCACATTCGAGAAGGCTGTTGAGATCGCTACGAGTCTAGAAATGTCACAACAAAACTCCGTACAGCTAAATGAAACCTTGATTAACAGAACTTCAGTCAATGCATTACATCGACACAAAAGAGAGCACAACAACAATACCAACAGAACGATGAATCGCCGGGGGAATGCTACGATAAACACCAACAGATTCCAGAAATCACACCAGGAGAGTAAAAACGAAAATAAAAGTGATAAGAAAGTGAAATGCTACCGATGCGACGGCCCACACTTAGCTAATGCATGCAATCATATCAGTACGGTTTGTAGGTTCTGCAATATACGTGGTCATCTTGCAAAAGTTTGTTTAAGTAAGCAAAAGAATAAAAATTATAACATCAATCAGTTAGATGACGACCACGTTCATTGCAAAAACGAACCAACTGTTTACGTTAATACCTTAAGTGAATGTTCTGATAAATATTTAAAGAAATTTTGGATTGATGTTCTTATCGAAAATAAGCCAATTAAAATGGAAATTGATAGTGGGGCCGGTGTATCGGTAATGAGTTTCAAAGATTTTTCTGCAAATTTTAAAAATGTGTCAATTAAAAACTCTAAGATTAAACTAAGTACATATAATAATTCTTTTTTAAAGGTGTTTGGTGTTGCGGAGGTTGTTGTTGGTCTTCAAAGTCAACGAGCGGGAAATTCGATGGTACAAAAAAAATTAAAGCTGTATATAGTGGACTCAGATAAACATGCACTATTTGGCAGAGAATGGCTACATGCATTTGACGGCTTACCGATGATAGAAGCGCTTGATAAATCGTGTTGTAAGAGCACAGTCCAAACCGAATGTAACCAGGTAAAAAACATTTTTCCTTTTGATTCACAAATTTTTGCAAACTCTCCGCCTGAATTGCCATTGATTTTAAGTAAATATAGAGTTTTGTTTAGTGATGATGTAGGGGAGGTGAAAGGTGAACCCGCTGCAATTGAATTAGTTCCAAATGCGAAACCCATTTTTATAAAGCATCGCGCCACTCCATTTGCGCTTAGAGACCGAATCGAAAAGGAGATCGATGATTTAGTCGCACAAGGTGTCTTGATTAAGGTTGATCATAGTGATTGGGCGACACCAATAGTTCCAATTGTCAAGGCAAATGGAAAAATTCGCCTATGTGGCGACTTTAAGGTGACACTAAATAAATTTATTATCGTAGATGAACACCCCTTACCCACATCTGACGAATTATTCATTGCGCTAAATGGAGGTAATAAATTTTCGAAGATAGATCTTCGGCGTGCTTATTTGCAGTGGAAAGTTAGAGCTGAGGATCAGGTGAAGCTAACTTTGTCCACACATAAGGGCCTTTTTAAGTGTACTCGGTTATTGTATGGGCTTAGCTGTGCACCCGCGAAATGGCAGAGAAAAATAGAATCCATATTAAGCGGGATTGAGGGGGTAGGAGTTTTCATTGATGACGTTGCCATTACAGGCCCTGATGACAAAACTCATCTGGAACGATTAGAAGCTGTGTTTTCTAAGCTAGAGTTCTACGGATTACGTATCAATGCTGAAAAATCTGAGTATTTTAGAGAATACATAGAATATTGTGGGTTTAAAATCGATAAAATGGGAATTCACAAGATGGCTAGTAAAACTGAAGCAATATCTAAGGCACCACGACCGAAAAATATTTCCGAGCTCCGGTCTTTGCTTGGTCTTGTAAATTATTATGGTAGATTTTTTAGAAATCTTGCTGACCTACTGGAACCGTTTCATATGCTTCTTAGAAAAAATACTGACTTTAAATGGACTGCTGAGTGTGAAAGTGCTTTTACTAAAATTAAAACAGAAATATTGTCGGACAATTTTCTAGTACACTACTCAAAAGATAAACCACTTTGTTTGTCAACGGATGCATCTCCATTTGGTGTAGGAGCAGTCCTATCCCATATTTGCACCGATGGCAAAGACAGGCCAATCCAATTTGCGTCTCAAACGCTTTTAGAAACCCAACGAAAATGGTCGCAAATTGATAAAGAGGCATACGCCATCATTTTCGGCGTGAAGAAATTCTACCAATTTTTATACGGTCGTCATTTTATTTTGTACACGGACCACAAGCCTCTTGTTCAGATTTTTTCTTCCGGGAAAGGTTTACCACACATGTCAGCAGCCCGCATGCAACATTATGCGATTTACCTCCAAGGGTTTAATTATACTATAAAATACAAACGTTCAGAACTAAATGGTAATGCTGACGCAATGTCAAGATTACCAATACCGACAACTGGTTGTGTTAAACTCGAAGAATCGGATATTTTTGAAATCAGCCAGATCGAGACAATGCCACTTACCGCAAAACAAATTGCCGAGGAAACCGCTAAGGATGAAATTTTAAAGCCGTTGTTTCAAGGTCTCCAAAAAGGGCAAAATGTTGTAGCTGATAGTAGGTTTGGCATTAATCAGGAAGAGTTTTCAATCCAAAGTGGTTGTATTATGCGTGGTATTCGTGTAGTGATTCCGGCCAAGTTACGGCGAGTCGTTCTTACAGATTTACATTCAGCTCATTTTGGGGTTAACAGAATGAAAGAATTAGCTCGAAGTTTTTGCTGGTGGCCAAAAATGGATCAGCAAATCGAAAATTGGGTTTTAAACTGCACAAGCTGCTGTAAGACTCGTAATAGCCCACAAAAGGTTGAGACCCATCATTGGTGTTACCCTTCGCGTCCATGGGACCGCGTACATTTGGATTTTGCAGGACCGTTTATGGGCGTTTACTTCCTGGTTTTGGTTGATGCGTATTCCAAATGGCCGGAAATTCATATATTAAAAAGCATTACTACAGATACCACAATACCCATATTGCGAAAAATATTTACAACTTTTGGACTGCCGAAAGTCTTATGCACGGATAATGGTGCACAATTCACCAATGCCAAATTTAAGTCATTTTGTGACAGGCATAATATTGTACATAAACGCACTGCGCCTTACCACCCTGCAACAAATGGGCAAGCGGAGCGATATGTGCAAACATTAAAAAACAAATTACGCTGTTTAAAGCATAACGATGAAGATCTCAGTATAAAATTGAATGATGTTCTCCTTCACTACAGAATTACACCACACCCAGCAACAAAAAGGTCCCCTTCTGAAATTATATTTGCTTATCCGATACGTACAAAATTTTCTTTATTAGTGCCACAAATAGAGAAGAGTAATCATTTTAATGAAGATAGGCAGTGTAGAAAATTTTCAAATGGGGAAAGGGTTGCAGTAAGAAACTACATTGGCAAAGATAGGTGGAAGTTTGGAGAAATTTGTGATAGACCTGGTTTGTTACATTATAACATTAAGCTTGATGATGGGAGAACAGCTCGCAGACATATTGATCAAATAGTAAATGCAGGTAACCATGTCTCCGATGCATTTTTATACCCAAGCGAAACTTGTGATGAGCAACAGCAACCTCGAGCAACCACATCCACAGAACATACAGAAATCGATGTCAATAAAGAAATACCTAAAGGTAATTTTGTAGAAGAGCCTACAGCTTTGCGTAAGAGTACTAGAATAAGAAAACCGGTAGATAGATTGAGATATGATTAATAAATAATTTATTTTGCGCTTAAAATACTAGCTATCCGCCCTAATGTAATTATTGCTACTTTAAAGAAATTGTAAAGAGTTGGACACAATGTAGAAGAGATATTTTGCACAATATCTACTCATAATAGTTTATAAATAATGAATTTAATTTAATTAAGCATCTGCATTACTGAAATTTTGTTAAAGGGGGAAAATTGTTATGTTCGCTACTAAATGCAATCTGTAAGTGTCAACACTGATGTTAATGATGTTATCGATTGTATTTATATGTGACAGTTGGCAATACCCCATTCTTATAATGGATGATCTGGGCACCCTTTTCCGGTCATCCTCCCTTCTATATCTAACGCTGAAACCGACCAGTCACACTAGTAACTATCATTGTATTCCTTAATGAAATAAATTGTAATTGAAGTTTGAATACGTTGCTTTTCATTACCATCCATATACACAACACACTTATCCACGACGCGTTCTATGTCAATATGTGCGGACTTAGCTGATGTTTGGCGAGGTGGTTAATGTCCATTTAAGAGTAAAAGTACTGGGAGCAGCTCTCGACAGCACACTCGCAAGTGGACACAGTCTTGAGAGTAGTTCGCGGAGAGCTACATTTTTACTTTGGACATTTGAACCTTTTGAAAGCCATTTGCAAGCGGACACATGTTTTGATCATACTAAATTAGTTTTTAAAATTTCAACACGCTGCCGAGAATCGACATGGAAAAACGAAGGTTCGATCTTCCTTGTCTTCTCGAACCTGGGGGCTGGGATTCGGAGACCCTCCTAGCTCTAGCATTATTGTCCATTCGCTCGATGTGGCCGAGCCACAATGTAGCCAACGTATTTTGGCTTTTTGGACTACATCCACATCTTGGTACAGCTCATAGAGTTCGCGGTAGTATCTTTTCCTCCATTCACTGGCAAACAGGACCGAAAATCCCCCGAAGTATTTTTCTTTCGAAGGAGCCCAGTCTCAGCATTCCTTTCTTGCTTATCGTCCAGCACTCGGCGCCATAAAGCAGAACTGTCAGGATAACGGTTTTGTAGAGCACACATTTCGTCCTTCGAGTTAGGAGTTTTGAACCCAATGGTTTGGCCAAACCGAAGTAGCAATGGTTTCCTAGGGTAATTCTTCGCCAGATCTCCTCTAGAATGTCATGCGTGGAGTTCGTGTTTACTCCGAGTTAGGTGAACTTCTTAACTACCTCGAAATTGTTGCTATTAATAGTGACGTTTTGTCCTAGGCGGTGGACATGTGCTTGTTTGTTTGCTAATAGCATATACTCAGTCTTGTCTTCAAGGCCTACGGATTTCGCCTGTTCTTCAATCGCCTTGAAAGCTCCTATCACGGCATGCTTCGAGCGACCGATGATATCAATATCGTCCGCATATATGTCAACAGCTGAACGGACCTGTTGAAGATAGTGCCTTCCGTTTTAACACTTGCCCTGCCCTGTGCACTATCTGCTCCAATACAAGATTGAAGAAGTCGCATGATAGCGCGTCTCCTTGCCAAAATCCGGTGCAAGTTTGAAATAGTTCGGAGGAACTACTTCCTAACTGCACGTTGCAGCGCGTGTTTTCCGGGGTTTTGCCGGGATTACGAATCCGGATATCGCCATATAGAAACTCCTGACGATGCATGCCGATGAATAGGTGGTGAGCTTCGACTTGAAATTCGTTGGTATTTTGCAGGATTTGCCTCAGTGGGAAAATGTGGTCTATAATCGATTTGCCGGGCCGGAAGCCACACTGGTACGTGCCGATTACTGTTTTGCAGAACTGTTTAAGACGTTCATACAGTACGTTGGATAGGATCTTATGTGACATTTAGCAGGGATATGCCTCGATAGTTCTTGCAAGACATAGGATCGCTTTTTTTTGTGGATGGGTCATATGGAGCTGATAGTACAGTCATCGGGCATGTTTTCTTCCACCCATACTTGGTTGATGATTCGGTACATGCTCCCTAACAAAATATCACCACCGTATTTATAGAGCTCCGCTGGTAAACCATCAGAGCACGCGGCCTTGTTGTTCTTATGCTTTTTTATAGCTAAGACAACTTCTTCTATACTAGGTGGTGGAACTAGTTCTTCATTGACTGGACGTGGGTTCTCTTCTTGCCCTATCACTCCCTCTACAGCATTAAGCAGCTGCTGGAAATGCTGCTTAAACACATCTACTATTCCCTGAGCTTCGATGACTAGGTTTCCTTCGCTGTCTCGAAGAGCCTGCGTTCCGGTTTTGTAGCCAGCAGCCAGTTGCTTCGCTTTTTTATAAAACCTCCGGATGTTATTACGATCGCACGACTCTTCGTTCTCCTTGAGCTGGGAAGCTGCGTAAGCATTCTTCTTCTTTTCCTCTCTAATCTATCGAACTGATTGAGCTCAAATTTTCAGACAATCTTATATATTGGGCCGGGAGTGTTCCTGTGAAGATTAGTTAAAATTTAACAAAAGGGGCGTGGCACTTCTGATACAAAAATTAAAATTAAATTAAATGTCTTATATCTCGAAAACCACCAAACCGATTGAGCTCAAATTTGAGGCAATCTTAGGCCGGAAGCGTTCCTCCGAATATAACTTAAAATTGAACAAAAGGGGCGTGTCACCTCCCACACAAAAAATACATTTAAAACCCTATTCTTCGACTGATCTGGCTGGAGGGGCTTGTTGGTTGAGGCCGTGGTTCACCCCAGACTGTAAGCGCCACCAAAAGTAAGTAAGTAAACCCTATTCTTCGACAGTCATGGGAGCCAAAGTTTGTAAAATTTCGAACATTGATATGCATTATTTTGATGGAGAAAAATATAAGGCTAAACTACACAATTCGTGGGCATGAGCAAAGTCGGGCGAAACACGTTTAGTTCCAATCCGTTTAGCATAAGTAAAGATGAAATTGAATAAGTGGCAAGAAATGAAAACAAACTTTTTTTTCTATGTTTTTCTTAAGAAATTTTAATTCGAAATGTTTAGCTTTATAGATATGAAGGTTACTGGACCTTTTTCCGAAAACTACACCCAAATGTATTCAGTAGATTTGAAGCGTTTGTGTCAGATACAACGCAGTTGAAAATGCTTTCATGCTTATGAACTTATAGTTGATTCATTACATCTAACAATCACCTTCATAAATTTTGGACACTTGATGTACCTCTATGCTTTGGAGTCCTTTTTTACAAACCATACTTACGATCGACTAAGGAGACTCCTTGGCTTAGTAAAAACTACACACAATCCTTCTAACCTACAATTAACTAAAATACGCCCATTATGATATAACAGGGAATACCTTCCCACAGCATATAAATTTAATTATGTTTCCTACTACCTAAGCCGCCCCTTCACACAAAAGTGTCCAAAAGCAGGCAGAAAATCTGTACGTCCTTCCAGAAATCCCTGCGATTAAGTGAACATACAACCGCCATCCACCTTAATCCGTAAAGAACATTAATTAAGTTGAATTAAGTAGGTACTCCCTCGTTCCACCGGAACACACCAAAATGGATGCACATAGAATTGTGCTTTTGCAAAAAAAAAAAAAAAAAACAACAACGACCAATGGTCCACTGAATTTCCAGCAATTAGGAGCGAATTTTAAGTGACTTTTCGAAAGATTTTATTTTTCTCTCTACGACTTGGAATTATTGTTCTTTCTTCTTAAACATAATTTCCAATGGAAACTACCGAAAAGGAAATTGGTACTTCACCGCACCACGATGTGAGTAAACTCGAAGAAAAATACTTTTGAAGAGGTTCTTCGCCATCATCCACCCCTCCCGAGCCGTCGCGTCGGGTTATTATGTGATGATTGTCATTAAATGGTAGAATTATTACGAATTGGAAATTGCTTATTTATAATATTTCATTTGGATTTTCGTGGGTGGGTGGACTTCCATTTTTTGCCACCCCCCAATCGGAAAATGGAGTTTTAATGGTATAGGGGTGGGTGGTCGGGGAACGAAAAGTTTCTCTCGTTCGCATCGAACTTTATTTTATTCGATTTTAATGCATTCGTTGAAAAGAAATTGGAAAGGAAGTTCCTTTTTGTTGTCATTCCCCATACAGTCGAGGACGACGAGGAGATTCATAACATATATACTTTTGCGTTCGTGTATAACTGTATAAATTGTTTGCCATAATGCATTTATCCTTGCTCTGGTTTTTTTTTTATTTCTTTTAAACCAAATGACGAATGACAAGTCGTCATCGAAAATTGAAACTCGGGAGAGGTAGATGTCGAGGCGGCAGAAATGAGGTCAAGGATTAAAGTTGTATGCATTTGCCTTTGGAAATTTGACATATTGAACGAATTTGTTGCAGTCCTTGTTAAATTTGCGCCTAATTTGTTTGTTGGCGGAAATATGAACTCACAAACGTGTGCAATAAAGTTCAAAGTGCTTTCCAATTGATTGGAAAAATAAATGAATTCAAATAAAATGTCAAACCGTCAAGCCATTCGATGCAGTTAAAGGCGTAGACACAATAATTCAAATTCAATTTGCAATTTCGATGACGGTGACAGTTCTATGAGTAATTAACTCTAACGTCAGTGTTGGTATTAATTTAATGATGACGCAATTGATAGACATTATAGACAATTGAAGACATGTGCTTGAAAATGTCATATTTGGTTGAGAATTTTAATAATTTGAATGATATTGCCATAAATAATAGAACAAATAATTGGTTCCAGCTGATGTTAATCTTGTGACAAGTGTTCAACGATTATTGCTGAGTAAACGGAACATTCTGGTATTCGTTGTCATCACGAGTGTCATTATGTGCATGATTTTGTACCCATGGAGCATGAAGATTTTAGCACATGCCTGATGTTAGCATGTTCTGAAGGAATTAGTCTTTCAGGCAGATGGTGTCTGTAGGAATTAGTTTAAGCTGAGTGTTAATAATAGGATATTGTTTTGGGAATATCTATGGCTTGACATTTAAACAGAATAGGCTTTTTCACAGGTGAGGATGTTTGAATATGTCCTTTTGCAAGGTTGCATTGCGCTTTGACTTCGAAGCGATCTTAGAAGAATTGAAATGTAGAGAGGACTTAAGCCAATAAGTCCCTCCACAAAAATTGCTGAGGAGGATTGCTGGGGCCTCTCTAAAGTCTAAAATCCACTAGGTCTTAAAATATTACTGAGCTCACAGCCAAAGATCCTCTAAAAGAGAACGACTTTTGGAATCATGTTTTTTTTTGGTACTCACGCATCTTTACTCAAGGTGGACTGTGGCACAAGTCTGATTATACTGATTATGATAAACCAAGGCATGAATTTGACAAGCAATTTAAAGTCTGCATACTTGACAGACCAGGATTGTATTTTGGTGCCGTGAACGAAGGCCATATGAACTAACGCCATAATGGCGTTAATTCACTTTCAAATGCGAATTAAGGCCATAATCCACGTATGGCTTTAATTCATTTTCAAATGAGAACTAAAGTCATATGGTGTTAGTTCATTTTTAAAAGTGGCCTTAGTTCTCATTTGAATGTGAATTAAAGTCACTCGCAGCATTCTGCATATTTAAATTATACATAATGGTCCTAAGATAAACAAATGGGATATTACGAATTTTTCTTTTTAATAAGTTTTAAAGCAATACTCGGAAATTTCCATTAACTTTTATTTGTTACATCACGCCTAAAACATGTACCTTGTAGAAAAAAAACTCCATGTTTTTAAACAACAAAATTATATTTCGAAATAATTTATATATTCACATTTTTATAATCATAGGTAAACTAGATCGCGCGAATTTTTAACTTTTATTTTCTCAAATTTTTTGAAGCTTAAATTAGAAGTTATTTTAAATCAAGCCGATTTTAAGCTTTTTGAAGCTTAAATTAGAAGTTATTTTAAATCAAGCCGATTTTAAACTTTTAAATTCGCGCGAATTTTTAACTTTTATTTTCTCAAATTTTTTGAAGCTTAAATTAGAAGTTATTTTAAATCAAGCCGATTTTAAGCTTTAAAAAATTTGAAAAAATAAAAGTTAAAAATTCGCGCGAAAAACTGGTGGCCATCGGACTGATACCGTTTTGTCAAAACTGTCACTGCACTGACTGTGCTTCAGAGCTCAAAAACATATTATGGCATTAGTACACATTCGAATGTGAATTAACACCATATGGCGTTAGTTCATATTTATGTGATGGCTTTAGTTCTCATTTGAAAGTGAATTAAAGCCATAAGTGGATTATGGCGTTAATTCGCATTTGAAAGTGAATTAACATCATTATGGCGTTAGTTCATATGGCCTTCGTTCACGGCACCTGTATTTTCTCCTGTACTGTCATAACAGTATTTAGTATTTAGTATTTATTGACTTAGAAAATATCTTTTACATTAGACTTGAAGTCCATTTAAAGCAAAAGTTAATACAATTTTAAATTAATTGATTAAGCTAAACAAATATAAATTACATTGAAACAAAATAGTTAACATTTTTAATTGAAACGATGAAAATTTTGGAACAGAGAGAAAAAAAAAATAAATAAATAAATAAATTAACATAGATATTATAATAAAATTATTATGAGCTATTGACTATTGACTAGATGTCTGAATAAAACGCTTTCGAAATATTTGGTACCGCGATGTCTTCTTATGTCTAGGGGTAAGGCATTCCACTGTCTGATAACACAAACAAAAAATTGTCGTTCTGAATTTGTGCAGGTGAACTTTGGTTGTAAGAGTATGAATGATCTTGACGAATTAGCGAAACTTATTTTTTCATAAAGATACGAAGGTGTCTTATTTGTTAAAATGTTGTTTAACGTCTTAAGACCGCAATATTTGAGATATGTATACAAACTACATCCAAATACACTTTTCGAATGACTTGATATGTGATCAAAGCGATTGAGATTATATATGTATCGGATAACATTATTAAATGCTACAGTTAAGCTTCTTTTTGTTTCGGAATTATGACCATAAAAAATTTCACACCCATATGTTATGATCGGCACAATTATTGATTTGGCTAATTGCATTTTAACACGTTGAGGGGTAAAATGCTTGGATAAACAAAGGTTTCGGAGACAGCCATAGATCCTACCGATTGACAACCTTATATGATAGTCCCAACTAATAGGTATACCCATCTTAACATTTGTCTTCGAAACAGAATTGGACCAGGAGTCTTCTCAGAAAAAAAAACATTATCCAGTCATAACAGTCATGCTGAAATCTAGACAGCTAGGAAAGTAGTAAACCTTGGACAGTGTCAGGTAAACAATGCTAAGATTTCACTCATTGGGTATTGTATACGTATACATACTACCATCCGACCGTTGGATTAAATTGTCTCTGCTTTTCTTGTACCCTATTTTTTCTAGGAAGAAATTGTGCTCTTCATTTTATCTCTGAAGCTTAAAAAACCAGCTTCAACTTAGTACATACTTTAGAGACGACAATTCTGATGTCTTACCGGCAGCACAGTATACATACCAACAATATTGCCAAAGATGCCTTATTTTTTTATTTAGACTTTAGTTCCTATAGTCCCATTATGGTAGATCCTTAAATCTGACACTAATTTCCACCCTTTTCTCGACTCGACTGGGTACGTTCAAAACACCAGTTTACTACGTCTGACAGATGGGTGACTTCATGTTTTTAAGTTCTTACTAACCTAGATGACCATGTGAATAGATTTTGAATTCTATATTATGGTAAAATCTGGTCAAAAGTATATACGCAGTCGATTTTGTCAAATTTGAACCGAGAAAGTAAAAACTCAGTTGACATTTTGAGTCGTATGCCTTTCACGTAGTTGCAATTAGAAATCCACTGCAGACAAATCTACTCGACTTTAGGCGACTAGACTTTTTACTGTCAACTGAGTGTCAAATTATACAGGCATGAACTGAGTTAACATTTCGACATATAAAAATTTGATAGCAAAGCAATTTTTAATATTTTGTTACTTCTTTAAAGACCTGATCGTCCTGTCTCGAACGACCATTTGTTGGATCAGCAAGTTCGTTGCAATGTCTATCTATAACTATATTTTTTGAATATAACAAGCAGCGTTCTGAACACAGTACGTCCGATCAATGTTTGGAGTAAGCATTATGGTAAATTTATTCAGTCATTTGATTCTGCCCTCCCACCCGTGTCCTTTTCTGCCAGAGGCTATGGGCTGGGCAGACTGTTTCGGTCACACTTCGTCTTTTTGAAGACAAACATTCACCTTCTATATCGAATATGCAAGAAATTGGAATAACTACTTCACTTTTCGAGACACTCAACGAGGCACTATCCACGAGCACGCTAACCTAACCTAACCTTACTGGAGATCATTACATATTCTTTATAATTTTGATTGAATGTTTATTTAACAAGTGGTTTTATGTGTTACCCAATAACATGAAAACTGGTGGACAGATTTCAATCAAACTTTTTCTAAAATGTTTCTTAAGAATGCGAGAAGGTTTTAGGCTATATACTTTTTAGAAGGGTTTTTGACGAAAATGTATTTTTTTCTGAAGTAAGTAATATTTGGTTGGTTCTGTGTTTGAAAGTGGGTGCCAACTGGGAAATGCCAACACACTTAGACCAGCATAGGTCCATCTCCATACTTACTTACTTACTTAAGGTGGCGCTACAGTCCGGGGTGGACCTGGGCCTCAACCAACAAGCGTCTCCAGCCAGCACGATCTTTGGCCAGCTGTCTCCAGTTTCGCACGCTAAGTTGGTTAAGGTCCCCTTCCACTTGCGTGCGCCACCTGAGTCGCGGTCTTCCTCTACTACGCCGTCCCTCGGGTGTGGATTCGAAGATCTTCCGGGCCGGAGCAGTCCATTCGCTCTACATGACCCAGCCACCGCAGTCGTTGGACCTTCACTCTTCTGGCTAGGTCAATGTCGCTGTACAGCCCGTACAGTTCGTCGTTGTATCTCCTCCTCCATTCACTGTCTATATGCAGACGGGACCGAAAATAACTCGAAGAATTTTCCTCTCAAAGCAACCAAGAGTAACCTCATCCGCTTTTGATAAAGTCCATGCCTCTGCACCATAAAGAAGGACTTGGATGATTGAGGTCTTCCACTTTAGTTGTTCGAGAGAGGGTTTTGCTACTCAATTGCTTTCTTAGCCCAAAGAAACAGCGATTGGCAAGATTTATTCTTCGTTGAATCTCAGCGCTGGTGTCATTGTCTGAGTTCATAGCGGAGCCTAGGTAGACAAAGTCCTTTACCACCTCAAAGTTATATCTGTCTATAGTGACATTCTGTCCAAGACGTCGGTGTTGGGTGTCTTTTCTCGATGACAGCATATACTTTGTCTTGCCCTCCTTGACCGCCAAACCCATCTTCGCCGCCTCCGTCTCAATGCTCACTAACGCGCCAGTGACATCACGCTGCGTTCTCCCGATTATGTCGATATCGTCGGCGTAGGCGAGTCTCCATACTAGTTGTTCCATTTTGAGCTCTTTATAAAGCGTAAGAGGCTTCTGATGTCGGTGTCAAATCACCCAAGTCATTGTAATGGAAGGCTCCCAAGTGAAGCTTCCTTCTACGGGAGAGAGCTGGGCAGGAACAAGGAAAGTGAGGAATAGTTTCCTCCTCTTTCTCGCCCATAAAGCGTCTGCAAAAGTCATTTGCAAAAAGGCCTATGCTTACGGCATGTTTTACTAATAGGCAGTGTCCATTAATGACACCTATTGTGGTACCGATATGCAATCTGTTGAGAGAAAACAATTTCTTAGGTCGTTTCAAATCCAGCTTAGGGCAAATTTGTTTTGTCGTTAGACAAGTAGTGCCACTTGTCCACCTAAGATTTGCACTCTTGATAGCATCCAGCTTCAATTATTGTTTGCAAGCAGCGATTGGTATGCCTAGGTTGTCTTTGTCCGGCAGGATAGTTGTTCCAATTCTGGCGAGCTTATCGACTTTACAATTTTGTGGAATGTCTCTGGCACCCAAAAAATGTGAATGCTGAACTGTTCGGCGATCTCCTTAAAAGATGATCGGCAGTCGAGGTCTACTTGAGAAGTTAAAGAAATCGAATCCAAGGATTTGATAGCTGCTTGGCTGTCCGAAAAAATGCAGATATCTTTAACGGATATCACCTAATCCTTAGGTAGATAATCCTTAAGGTAGGGTATATTCTTTCGCTATTAATTTTTTTTCTTTTTGTGGTTTTATGTGTTACCTAATAACATGAAAACTACTGGACAGATTTTAATGAAACTTTTTCTGAAATGTTTCTTAAGAATGCGAGAAGGTTTTAGGTTATAACTTATATACGTTCATTGCCACGCCTAATTTTTGAAGGCGTTTTTAACCAAAATGTATTTATTTTCGTAAATAAGCAATCCTTAAGGTACGATAGGTAAATGTATATTCTTTCGCTTTTCATTTTTATTTATATTTGTGAAACGGACAACAACATTTTTCACTATATAGTGAATTTCATTACAAAGACGTTTCATATTGTAATAGAATTTTTAACAACTAAATTCTATTTTATATCCGCCAACGTCCATGCAGCACGATATTTTTTAATGTCACCCAAACAAAAAGGAAATCATTTAAAATTTACTGTTTTTAATTCTATCGCATTTGGAATCACATGCATGGACATATTTTTAGAAAATTGCCATTTCAATCGCGATTCGCGTGTGCCATCAATTAATTTATTGCAGCGTTGCAATAATTCAAATACAGTCATGCGATGCCTACTGTTTTAGTAATTTAAAAAAAATGCCGCTAATTTTTATAATAACAATATGCTCGCAGCTATCGAATAATTAAATTGGTACAATGAATAGAAATTCGAAATAGCTAGAAAGCAAATTGTAAAAGTTAATTGAACCGACAGTCACAATTGAGGTTTAGTTGAAAACAGGGCATTTTTGTTTTTCCCATTTAAATTGTTGGCACAAAACTACGGAAGTTGGATGTGTCGATTAACGTCATTAAAACGTGCAGGCCCAACTATATTGTATAGTTAACAATCCAACCCTGTTTAGCGTGGATTTTTGTGTCAAATCAATGCGAAATCAGAAACTCCCTCTGTCCACCATATGTCAACCCGGAAATTCCCATTTCGAAAGTTTGCAAAGACAATGGAAAGCACAGACAGAATAACTCTCACACTGTCAACCACGTCTCAGTTTCGGTCAACACACTGCAGTGCAACTGCAACGCAGAACAAGGTGAGAAACCTAAAACAGAAAGACTTGAGCCAACTGCAATACAAATCAAAATCGTGAGCAGAATTTCAAGTCTAATGAACTATTACCAATGTTGTAGTTGTAATAGTACTGGTGATGGTGATCCCTCAAAGAAGCTACACAAAGCTGTATATTGTGGTTTGTGCAGCACTTTGTGGTCGCACCACGATCGACTCTCCACCATCATCTCCACCATCTCCACATCCCGACATGCAATCATCGCGGCAGGCACTCTGGCATGGTAACAAACTTCACGTCGAAGTCGAGTACTCGCTTGGAATTGTGTGACGGACAAAATATGTAATGGGATCGGCGCGGTACTCGAGAAAAAGTAGACCTCGACGACGCGACGCGACGGGCTAAATAAAACACCAACACCGCAGCAACGGCAAGCTCGTACACTATACGACTACCACTACGACTTAGCGGCTACAAGTGGAAAAACCTCTTTTCTGCAGAGGGCGACCGACCGACCGTTTGTGGAATGCAGCCAACTGTGCAGAATTTAATCATTTGCAGTTAAATAAACGTTATTGTCGTGCCTGTTCGTTGTCGTCATCACATCATTTATAATTTTACAACACAACCAGATGCAGGAAAGGACGCGGCGAGGCAATGAGCTGCAGCAGCGCAGCGGGGCGGATGTTAAGAGACTGCCTGAAGAGATGGAGGTTAACAAGTTGCCAACAATGTTGGTGATTGTGTGATATTTTTCTTGTAGTGCGCCTTTCCTTTCTGTGATCGTAAGTTTCTTGGAAAAATGAAATCACACACACACACACGGTTTTGCGCGGAGTTGCTATAAAGATTGCCAGCATCGAAAGGGATCTTTCTAAAAATTTGCGGTACCAATTGGTAATTCAAGGACGCTTGAAGAAGACCTTCATATGGTATTTAGGATTTGAAAGTTTGATGGTGCATGATTGCAATCGATCGTTCGAGGTTGCAGAGTCTAGCCAAAAATCTGCTCTGAAACTAAACCATTTCAGCGGCAACTGTTAAACGGCAAAGACGACACAAATTCCGCTGTCAGGGAAAATGAACTGTTTAGTCTGGATGGTGAAGGCCATGTCTTGCGTCCAGCTGGCAAAAAGGAAGTAATGTTAGCAATATCCAAGCTCAAGTCCAACAAAGCTGCTGGACCGAACGCGACGGCTTAATTTTTTAAGACAATGGGAGTTGACTTGGTGTAGACCATACACCAACCCAACACTCGTCTCCAACATTTGCTCAGAGGAAAGTATGCCCGATGAATGGAGCCTCAACCTCGTTGGCCCGATCAACAAAAAAGGAACGGAGACCCTCTAAACTGTGCCAAATAGAGAGGCATTAGTCTCCTTTACATCGCTTACAAGATCCTATTTAATGTGGGAACGCCTGAAACCGTTTGACAACCAACTCATTGGTCCCTAGCCCTACCAGTGCGGTTTTAGGCCCGGTAAGTTCGCAACCGAACAAATATTCACACTACTGCAGATCCTGGAGAAAACCCAAGAAATTCAAATCGATACTCAGGATACTCTATTTATCGATTTTAAGGTCACATATGTCAGCATTTATAGAGACGAGCTATATAGAGCCATGGCTAGTTTTGGCATTCCTGCGGAACATGTCAGATTGTGCAGAATGACGATGGGAACGGAAGGTCGGAAACAATCTCATCCAGACCTTTGATGTCAAAAAAGGATCACATCATACTTGAGAAAATTGTGCGAAACTCGCAAGCCAACGCCAGGGGCACAAAAAGTCAATGCAACTACTTGCATACACTGACGACATTGACATAATTGATAGAACGCATCGAGCTGTCACTGTCATTACCACAGAAGCGGAAAAAATTGGTTTAGTGGTTAATGAGGGCCAAACAAAATATATACTGTCAATGAGAAGGGACATCCAAATCCAATGTCGACGAATCGGACAAAACATCACGTTAGACAGCTACAAGTTTGAGGTGGTTTGGTAGACCTCGGCTCCGCTATAAACTCTGACAAGGACACCACAGTAGACATCAAACGACGAGTTACACTTGCCAACCGTTGTTTCTTTGGCCTAAGAACGCAATTGACCATTAAGGCTTTGTCTATGAATTATTGTTTAAGGCTTTGTCAAGAAACACTAAGGAGGAGATTCTATGTATGACCCTCATCATTCTGGTCGTCCTCTATGGCGCAGAACCATGGACGTTAGCAAAGGATCTTCTTTTTGTCGTTTCGAATGCAAAATTCTTCGAGTAGTTTTCAGTCTCCTTTGCATTGACAATCTTTAGAGAAAAGAAGTGAACTTTAAAAGTTTTACAGCGACATTGACCTTGTCAAAAAAGTATACGTATCAATCGACTGGCAAGGACATGTGATGTAAAGCAAATGGACACCAACGCTCCGGCCCGAAGAGTCTTCGATTCCAACACGGAGGGACAACGCAGTAGAGGGATGAAGACCTCGCCTTAGGTCGGGCGCACAAGTGAAAGGGGACCTCAACCAACTAGAGGTGGTTAGCTAAAGATCGGACTAACTGGAGAGGCGTGTTAATTGAGGCGCATGTCGATTAGAGTAAGGATAGTTGCAAACACTACTTGCGTGGCACACTTAGAAAACCTGCCGTTTTTTACTTTTTCGAAATTTTGAAAATCTTTCATTATTTGCTCTGCTATAAAGTACAAAACGTTTCTTAAAAAAATCAGATAGACGTTACCTTCAGACTAATTGAAAAGTAAGGTGAAAGTTTTAATTTTTCGAACTACCTACGCATTCTTCTGCGTCTTCCTTTTCTATTTCAGGTTAGCCATGTCGCCATTTTTGTTTTTCGGATTTTATATACAATATTCTCTACTCTCTGAGAAGATAGCTTGCGGTTCAGGGCCTCATTGGGCTTTTTATTCTCAAATCTGGCTCTTGAAAGCAGTTAAAATACTGTATAAGTAAAATATCGACTTCTAAATGGTAAATTGTTTGACACTTCAAGACCCGCTCCTATACTTACATCAGCCTTCAAATTTTCCTGGCATAGGATTGGCGATCACAGTTCCGCTCAAGTGACTTTGCTATATCAGCCAGCTGTATAGTTCTTCCATTCCGTGACACATTTCAAAGGTACACAAAGCCAAAGGCAACTGAATCCAGTTGTGTCTATACACCTAAACCAACTTGTATTTGCCCTAAAAGTTGTCGACCCAGTAACCCATATAGAAAAGTCAACTTTGTTTCTCCTTAAGAATTATCAACTTGAGAAGCCAATTTAAGTCGGGCGTGCACTTATTGCAATCATCTGTCTCCTACTAAGTAATCTGTCCGATCTCAATTACCAACTATAGTGGAAGCAACGTTCTTGCAACATTGTTGCAGTACATCAACGGAAAAATGAAATATTATGTAGTTACACAAAAGGTGGTTTCAATCACGAGCCTGCAGCGTCTAATTACCTAGACCTCCGGGTATTTGGTTTTATGGCGTAACCATTATCACTTGTAAAATGGATAATTCGCGTGGCCATATATTCATATCTATACAGCTGCAAATTCGTAAAAATGTAAATGAAATAATTCATAAATTGGATGCTTAAATTCGGCGAAAGTATGGATGCCCACAGGCGAATCATTGAAATGGAATCACTCGGCACCCAGACTTTGTTGCATTGAAACTTTTTTCCGAAAATTTCCGCAGAAATTTATGAATTACTGGGGTTTTCCGGTGAAATAAATATTAATATTACTGAGTATGTGTACAGAGAGTGTGATTGATTATAGTGGCAATGGTGGTTGTTCATGACCGACCTTGTCGTGGTGTATGGCGTATACGTAACCTTTTTTTTAATTTTAATTACTTACTTGCGGTGAGTATTTTTGACGATTCGAATATTATTTCGTTTGACACGTTGTTGACTTGTGACAGTGCAGATGTGGGTGCATCCAGATCTATAATCCCACGAACAGCGCTGTGCTCAGTGGACCCATGATTTCCAACGGAGAGGTGGGGTGGTTACTTTTTTGTCGAAATTTGTTTGCCTTGTCGTGATGAACGATTTATTTTCTGTAGAATTTTATCTCTTTCTATGATTATAGTTGCTGGAGGTATATTTTGTAACGTTAAACATATTGGAGAAGAAAGAGCAGCTTTTAAAACGTTCCGATTCTCGTTCAAGTAGATAGCCGAAAAGCAAGGGCTTCCTTGCAGGACACCCGATATTACATAGATAGGCTTTGAAAGACAACCAACGATTTTAAAGTGTTCTTTAGGTAGGTACGAAGATATCCATTCTAACAGAGCGAAGTCGAAACCATCAATACACTTTAATTTACGAGCCCTTAAAGGGGTAAAATGGGGGGAGGGGGGGGGTCAACATTTATATGCGAACGTTTTTATTTTTCATCCGATCGACTTCAAACTCGGTTTGTGTACTCCATATAAGAAATAAAAATAATCAATTTCTCAGGTTTTGGACATTTTTCTTGGGGCCCGAGTTATTGGCGATGACCCTTTTAAGGGGGCAATTTTCATTACTCACGAACCCTTCTTTCTTTTTTTCTTTTTTTTTTTAAAGGGGATTCCAAATCCTGGAGCACTCAGACGTATCTCGGTCCATTGTACTACCAAGCAGAAACCCCTTTTTTTGGTGTAGTTGGTGGTGAAATTCTGATATTATTCGTTTCTCTTATGGTCGGTGGCAGAGTATTGCTGTCCCCCGCCGTGGCTCGAACCAACGCCGCCGAACCAACCACTACACCATGGGCACCACTCACGAACCCTTCGTCGTATCAATTTAAAACTTTGTACATTAATAAAGAAGTAAAAAATGGTCATAAATCTAAATCAATGTAAAAAAAACTTGAAACCATTTTTGCACAATACTTCCATGCGCATCTTGAGCTATTACTTAGCTTTCTGCTCCGTCCAGAGGAGTTTTACTAAATCGAAAGTATGTCATAACATATTCTGGTATCTCTATATCTTAGTGTTCTGACTTCTTAGAAAAATACAGCGCAAAAAGAAAATGTTATTGTAGTAAATCATTTTTTATGATTTATGATTGTCCCTTCACTTCGCTTAAAATTTGATCATATAATTGTTGACCTGTTTTCTTCAATAGGGTGTTAAACATATTCACCCATATCGCGAATAATATTTCCCCCGGAATGTTTCCCATTCAGCAATTTGATCTACATTGCTGACAAGGGAAAAAATTCCATCGGAATTTATTCACGATACCCCTAATTTTTCAGATATACAAACTGCTCCTTAGGTACTTTCTTGGGTAGGTTTCCTGCGCGATTTATAAATATGTATAGAAGAGGAAACTAAGTGATTGTGAATGTAAACGAATTACCAAATTCTGAGGTTTGCGCGAAGCAAACCGCAGTCAAAAGCTAGTTATAGGAGAATCTGAAATCCCTGCTACCGAAACTACTTCTACAGGATAGAAAGCGTGCAAAATTATTGTACCCGGCTTGTTTTTAAAATAGCTAAGGTGTTGTATAGAAACTCCACCATATTTGACTAGATGTCTTCTTTTTAATAGACGGAAGTATTACAGCATAATTATTATAAGAGATACAATTAAATGCCCTTTTCAGAGTAGATTCGATTAAAGATTTATTATAATTATTTTTATATTACATTTACATGCTTTTCAATCTTTTAAGGCATGGCAAAAGCCGTCTGCCAGAGTACGAGTACTTGTCTTCGTTTTAAGGGCAAGCACCATACTTTGATACATTTTGAACGAAGGTATCAACACAAAGCGCTTCATCTGAAGTCGTCTCGCCTCCTCACCAAGCATCTCAGTCTCAAACCGCATCCTCATCTCAAGTCTCCTCGTCTTCTTCATCTCATCTGACATCTTCGTCTCCAGCTGCATCTCAGCAACTCAATTTGGTCCTTCGAGCCGGATATGAACCAGCGACCTATGGATCTACAGTTCACCAGGTTTGATGGAACGGCCCTGCTTGGTTAAAATAATCGGAATCTGAATCAATTCTTAAACATAATCCAATCAAAGCAAACGTAACTAAACGGCCTTATGCACGTAGAGAATCGGCTCACGATTTTACTTTTGAAATCGCTAGTTACAGCTATTGATTGATTTTATTCAAGAATTGATGCAGAAGGGGGATGAGATACTTTAAAGCACGGCCAATTTCATTCAGATTTTTTTAACCAAACAGAGCCGTTCCCCCAAAGACTGACTGGGTTGTAAATCACTGGGGGAGACGCCACGAGTAGCTAAATCGGCCGGATTTTGAAACGAAGAAACATGATTCCAGCTTGCGCCCAATGTCCTCTATTACCTACATAAGTATTCGAAGTAGGTAATGTGAGATTTGCTTAGCCACGCTAAAACATTGGTGGAATCTGTCCACAGCCGAGGAATGATACCGTCGAAAAAGGGAAATTTATCAAAAGCACACGTATTAACCGGTGCAGGGAAATAAGTCCCCGGGAACTAAGTCCACTGAGGGACTTGGTTCCCATCTAGTGGGAAATAAAACCACTTTTGGAAAGTGGACTTAGTTCCCATGTAAGATGGGAAATAAATTCCGAAAACTCTGAGTGGTTTTATTTCCCTTTCAATACACCCAATTTCGCACATATACTGCAACTCCGACAGTAAACCCAAGCAGGGGGGTTGCAGGGGGGCAGCATGCCCTGCACCGTATTAACCTTGAAAGAAGAACTCTGCACCTTGGAGTTCCAGGCGAGGAATGGATAGTGAATTGACTGGCGCTAACTTTGTTTTAGCCCGCAGTAAATGAGTTGTCGTTTTTGAGGAGTTGTGTTGCGCGCACGTAAATGTCGGCGGCATAATCCTTCTCGGACACATCACAGAACCCATGTATCTGCAATGCTGCCCTAGGAACAAAATTAATCCATCGAGGGATAGTTAGTATTCGTTTGGATATCCGCAAAGTTATTCGCAAAGGATTTCCAACTTTTTTCGGAGTGATGTTAACGACTTTCATTCAATTTTTTTTTTTTTTCACGGTTATACATGTTGATTAAGTTTTTTTTAGTTTTGTTATCCAATATCCGGCTCGAAGGACCATGTATAACCGTGAGAAAAATAAAAAAAACTCGGTTAAAGTTTTATTTGTTTTATTTGTGCTCGATCTTAGACAGAATGGCCGAGATCGAGAGGAAAATTGATGAGGCCAGAAATTTTCAAAAGAGAGAGGGAGATAAGTTGCATAGTTTTCTTATCTAGCAGCGTCAGATGCTATTACAGTCCGTACTTAAAGAATGCAAAATATTCTCTAGTTGGTATCTACATTTAGGATGAAAACTTTCTTTTGGATT
The DNA here is from genome assembly GCA_949372485.1 of Cheilosia soror. Taxonomy (NCBI): domain Eukaryota; kingdom Metazoa; phylum Arthropoda; class Insecta; order Diptera; family Syrphidae; genus Cheilosia; species Cheilosia soror. Next base: position 122,973,402 of record OX443561.1, read on the forward strand.
TTCACTGAATTTGTACTGTAGTTTCGATCTGAACAGCCTTTATTTACTTATAGTAGCGTAAACTATTATTTTGCAGCTAGAAATTTGCATATGAGATCTCATCTTCGTGGTTAGTTTCAAAGAACACCAAAGAGCACCAACGACTTAAATTTTTTTTATTGATCGCATTGCTGTTTTTAAAAAGTCTTTTAAAAATCAAATATTAATTTTAAAAATTAATTGATTTTGTTAAAGTACATAAATAAATAATAATATTAGGAAATGAGCTTAAAAATTCTATGAAATTTCAATTTGACAAAAACAATTTCAAAATTCCGCCACACGACGCGACAGCTACTTCTTAAAACATTATGCACGTTCATGTGTTTATTTTAACACCACCTTCACGCAAATTTGCACTAAAAATACAAAAAAAATATAAACTGCTCTCCCTCAGGCGCCATTAAATGAAATTCAAAATAATTCCCCAGATCTCACATCAAAATACCGCCGTTTGCCGGTGTGAAAGAGCCTTCGCCAATTTCGAAATCCATTTGCTTTTTATTCGCACAAAAATCTTGACCTCCATAAAAATCGATAACAGTCAAGAAGTCACAACACACAAAAGAAGGCAGGCAATCGCTAAATCAATATCAATACACCAGAACAGAACATCATTTCAAATTCAATGGAATTAAAATCAAGCGAAGAACAAAAACAACACAAATCGCAAAAAGAGATTTTTTTCAATACTCTGTGATGTTGAGGGGCGCATCATAGGCGCATAGCCCATAGCCATTAGCCAATTGCAGACTCTGTAGTGTACAGAGAGCACGAATCAATCTGATGTCGGATCACATTGGCGCCAAACGGCTTTTGAGCCAAACACCAATTGACCACCATCCACACCGCGGGGCATACGAAAAAAAAAACTCGCGCACAATCAACGATTCAATTGAGTTGTGGGAGTTGAACTCAAAAATAATTACATCTGTCCTAAATCTTGAATAATAATTAATCAAGATTATACTATGGTAATGGATGAATAATGTTTTGACGTACGGCTGGTATTTTTTTTTTTTTGTTCTGTGTCCCAAACACGCAAAAGATATCGAGAACAATAAATCAAGAAAAAATCACATAAGATTTTGTTTGAGTTGCAAATCCATTACTGAGCACAGTAGTGCTAAAAAAATGTCCCAATAAGTTTACTGAAATTTTTGAACTTCCAGAAAACTCTCCTATGGATTTTCGAAAACTAAAGCCACTCGGCTAGTGTTGTACTCACTTTTCGAAACTCAATGAAATGTCATAAATTCACTTTTATTCCATGCTTCCACTGACAACAGGATTTAACGGAAAGTGCAAAATTTTGCTAAATCTTGACATAAATCATACTTTTCGAAGATTTATAGTTCATGCATCTGTCATCGTGGCACAAAGTAGTATCAACAAAAAAAAAATTATATAAAATTTAGTACGTCATTCAGAGAATTTTCATTTTCACAAATGTTTTCCGAGGGTCTTTTTTTTTCTTTTTTCAACCAGTTTTAATGTTGCTAAATATTGACTAAAAAGTGGAATAATTTATTCGAAAGGGAGAGTAAATAATTGTGTAGTGACGGTGACTTTCGTGGAAATTGAACGCTTGTGCCAATATACCTAGAAATGTCAAAATAAATCTCTTTTCTTTCAAAGAGAGAGGGAGAAAAAGAAATGTATAAAACCGTTTCGCTCAATCGAAACATGGTGTAGTAAAGTCACTTTCACCTGCGGGTGTATTCAAAAAATGTGTATTCACTTAAAGAATGTTGGACAAAGTGATAACTTTGGCTAAATATATCGAAAATTGTTAAATCTTATGAAAATAATTAAGAATATTAAATATTTTTAAACCCAGGTGGACTTGGGCCTCAACGAGACCTCTAGTTAGCACGATCTTTGGTTAACCGCCTCCAGTTTGCGCACTCCAAGTTGTTTGAAATCGCCTTCCACTTGTGCGCGCTATACGTACGGTGAGGTCTTCCTCTACTGCATTGTCCCTCCGGGTTGGAATCGAAGACTCTTCGGGCCGGAGCGTTGGTGTCCATTTGCTCCACATGTCCTATCCATCTTAGTCGAATGATACGTACTTTTCTGACCAGGTCGATATGGCTGTACAGCTCGTAGAGTTCGCTGTTAAATCTCCTCCCCCAAATCGTCGAAGGATTTTGCGTTTGAAACGACCAAGAAGATCTTCAACCGCCTTTGCTAACGTCCATACCTATGCTTCTGCGCGATAGAGGAGGACTCGCATGATGAGGGTCTTATATAGAGTGATTCACAACGCCTTACTAGTCAGTTGATTTCTTAGGCCAAAGGAACAGCGATCAATAACTCTTCATTTGATTTCAGCTGTAGTGTCAGTGTTAGAATTTATAGGTAGACAAAGTCCCTAACCACCTACAAGTTGTAGATGTCTATCAGTACTTTCTGTCTGTTTCGTCGATGTTGGATGTCCCTTCTTGACAGCATTTGCCCTCATTCACCACCATCTTTGCCGCTTCTTACAAACGCATCAGTGAGAGCTCGCTGTGTTCTGCCAACGATGCCAATGTCGTCAGCGTATGCAAGTAGTTGCACAGACTTTTGACAAATTGTGCCCCTGGTGTTTTTCGCAATATTTTCTCAAGTATGATGTTGGAAAAGTCACTTGACATGACAGCCCATCATCTTGTCTAAATCCTTTTTTGACATCAAAGGTCTCGGTAAGACTGTTTTCGACCTTTACGGAGCAGCGAGCGTTCTCCATCGTCATTCTGCACAATCTGACAAGTTTGGCAGGGATGCCAAAACTAGACATGGCTCTTTAAAGCTCATCGCTCATCTTTATAAATGCTGACATATGCGGCCTTAAAATCGATAAATAGTGTATCCTGAGTCGATTTCCACTTCTTGGATTTTCTCCAGGATCTGCCGTAGTGTTAATATTTGGTCGGTTGTGGACTTACCGGGCCTAAATTCACGCCGGTAGGGCTAGGGACCAATAAGTTCATTGTCAAACGGTTTCAGACGTTCACACATTAGATAGGATCTTCTATGCGATGTTGAGGAGACTGATGCCTCTATAGTTGGCGCAGTTTAGAGGATCTCCCTTCTTGTTGATCGGGCCAACAATGCTGAAGCTCCATTCATCAGCCATACTGTCCTCTGACGAGTTGTTGTATGCTCTCCACCAAGTCAGTGGTAAAACTGAACTTAAAAATCAGACAACAAAAATTGCTTCAAAATTCCTTCAAACACCAATCCTTTCCAAAGTCAAGTCAATCATGTGGATACGTTTCAAAAATTAAAAATGCAACTGCTCATCCACATCCTTCAACCAAGCAAACATCTCATCATCCATCCATCGTCCAGATCAAACGGGAGATGGATAAATTACCATAACGTGTGGTACCATCGTCATCGCATCGTCCACCCATTCCAAACACCGGAGTATTACCAAGGCTATAATTAAACAAGCTATATCCTTAGCCATCACCAGCAATATGCTGACCATATCGGTTGGTCAGCTATAGCCAGAGTGTTAAGAAAAAGCGGCAGCAGCAGTGTGCTGTAATAAATAGTAGTTTCCACATTCTTGTACACCTTACTCTTAAATTGGACTATCGCTGTGCAGGTTGCAGGGTATAATGGCAACGACTCTAGTCATAGTTAGTTGCACCAGTGTTTGCATTTTTGCTTGTCAAACAGATGTGTTCGACACTTTTGTGCAATCAGTGGCAGTGACTAATTGAGGCCAAAGGACATGGTCGTGGACATTTCAACGGCGAGAAAGAGAGAACAAACTAAATATGATTTCCTTGCAAGTAGACCAAATTGATGTGATCACGGCAGAAAGGGTTTTAATTGCCTTCTCTGGCGAGTGATTGATGTGGATTGTTAAGGCCTTTTCAACGGGTAAACCGACGATAAAAAGAGCAAAGTCATAGGCACCAGCCTCCAACTTTTGTAAAAAAAAAAGTTTTGATTTGACGTCCTGTAACTTCTCTTGGAGTGCGTATAGGTGTCAAATATTTTAAAGCATTATAACACACGAATCAGAGAAGCTTGAGATATTGAAGTTTGTCAAAAGACCACTCTTAAAATGGGTTAAATACCTTTAAACTACATATGCCTTAAATTGAAATTAAAATTTATTTAAATATTTAAATTTACTTTAAAGACGATAACACACGAACCAGAAATTGGGCGAAAATCATATGACATTTTAAACGACAGAAAATTAAGAAAATCTAAGGATTTCCTCCGATTATAAAAAGACTTTATTTACAAATTGCAACTCGCGTGTATAACAAACGATTGACAACAACTGACTTAAGGCCGGAAGTTTTCAATTTTTTTTCATTCTTATGTGCATCTCCAAAGTTGGGTGCAGTATTTTTCGTAAATTGGATGTGTTCAGCAAGTACTGCTCTTCCCCACAAACCACAGATATTGCTGGAAGAAAAATCATCGAAAGACATTGCAAAGCTATTACGCGAGGGATCCTTCTGCAATAAAGGGGAATTTAACCCGATCTAAAAAAAAAATTCCAAGGGGACTGACTTGAATTGAATGACCGAATTGATTGCACCTAGTCGTTCGACTAATCGGCAATTTATTTTTGATTCATTTAAAAAAAAATTTGAGGATACTTTTTTATACTTTTTTAATTGAATATATTACCTACTTTCTTGGTCTTAGCTAGTAGAGGTGCCTTAATCTCTTGATTACATTGTCAGTATTTAAAAGTTATATGTTAATATGGCTAAGAAGTCTACTTCTATGCCTTCGAGCAACTTTTTTAACTTCTTCTTCAACCATTTCAATGTTAAGATCTCTAAGTAGATCATCGTTGCGTATGTGCCAAGGTGTACACCAGCTTTAATTTATGTTAAGTACTCTGTCTCTTAATTAATTCTGAAGAATCGATCTGATATATAGGACTCCAGAATTGTCGAATATTGTTTTGGCAGTTGCCTTTGTAGTTTGTGGATCAGACATTTGTGCCAGACTTTATCGAAAGCTTGTGCTATATCAAGAAATATTGTAGAGCACACTTTTTCTCTTCGAATGCTTTTTGATTTTATCTGTGATTTTATGCGCCTGATCGATTGTAGAGTCCTTATTTCTAAATCCAAATTGGTGATTTGGGACTAGCGATTTTTCCTCAATTATTTTTTGCAGGCGTTTACCAGCATTTTCTCCAAAAAACTTTGACAACATTGGTAGTATAGATATTGGGCAGTATGAGGTTACCTCGTTAGCTGGCTTGCCTGGTTTTGGTATCATTTCATTATTACCTCCGAGACTTTCTACATGCTTGGAACATATCTCAACCTAAATGCAGCATTTATAATCTGCGCTAAATAAATTGTTTCAAAATTTCATACCCTGGGGCCTTTTTTTATATTTATGCCTTCTTTAATTTCTTTGGCAAGTTCTTTAGCTTTAACCGATCGTATAGGTCTATCTTCTTCGCAGTTCGAGTCCTTAATAACCATTATCTTCATAAGGTATAAATACGTCTTCAAGATACTCTGCAAAAGTGTTTGCCTTTTCTTGGTTGCTTTTCGCCCAGTTACCTTCTCTAGTTTTTACTGGAGGAATATAAGCTATTGGAGTAGTCAGTACTAGCATCATTTGTAAGGTTGGTAAGGTAAGTTTTTAAAGATTCGTTTTTGAATTCTATAGATTTTCTAAGCTTGTTATTTAAGTTGTTCAGTGTACTCTTGTCGGGTGGCGCCCTTGTCTGTTGCCAGCGTTTTCGATAACTTTTTTATTTAAAAAAAAACTTGTCACAAAAGTAGCAGAAAATAAGGAAATAATTTGTTGTGCTCCCATTTTAGGGGGCAAGATGCGTCTGAACGAAATTATCCTTCAAATTGGCGCTTACTTGTAAGCACATTTTTTCACAAAACTATAGCAAATCATATCGTTTGTAAACATGTCCAAGAAATAAAGCAAACAGTTGTATAATAGTTTTTAGACTTTTTAAGAATGCCCCTTGCAAAGGGGGGAAAACACTTTCAGGTTAAAGTTTCTTCGAAATCGGTGATTATTTGTGAACAGCTCCTTCTGATTACAAGATACGATCAGGATCACTTTTGGAAACAAAATTCTTAAGAGAAATATCAGATCAAAAGTTTTTTAGTTTTAGAATTTGTTGAAAAGGCCCTTAAAAATGAGGATTAGTGGTACAATATGCAAAGGCAAACAAATAAAGTAGTCGGACATATGCTTTGTTTATAGTTTTGGACAATCTTATTCTTTTTAAGCGGTCATATGATGCTCAATTAAAAAGACGCTTTCAGTTAAGAATGAAGAAACGGAAGGAAATTCATTTCTGTGTTGTGAGGGTTCTTCAGGGTCTAGTACAGGGGTTCCCTAACTGTGCGTCGCTATGCCCTGGGGCATCGTGGCGCTATACTAAGGGCGTCGTAAGTTTTTTTTTTGTACTGCTGCCGTTTAGGACGAAAACTTGACTCCGAACAAAGGAAAAGTAGTACGTTTCTCTTTACGAATACCAAGAGCAAGGTCGAAGAGAAATCCAATAGGTATACATTGCAGTCGAAGATTAAGGGCGTTTGTGTTTCCCGCAGTTCCAGTCACTTGCTTCGTGACTGGCACTCAAAATTAAATAAGGGTTTTTCAATTGGTAGGGGTCGTTGCCCGCCAGATTCGTCGGGAGCATTGCCGCGGTCCATTCGAGTGTACAGGACAACCCGAGGCAGTCAATTTCTCTCCGTGAAAAGGAAATTGGCCTTCCGCAGGTTCCAACTTGGCGAATTTTGCATCGGGACTTGGGCTTACGCCTTACAAGATACAACTAATCCAGGAGCTCAAAGTTTATGACCACAGACAAAGTCGTTTGTTCGCTGTCTTGGCTTCGGAGCGTTTGGAAGAGTACCCCAATTTTGGCCGAAAAATCACCTTTAAAGACGAAGCTCATTTTTAGGTGAATGCGGGTATGTTAACAAGCTAAATTACCATAAATATGGGACGACGATATTTCAACGTATATTGAAAAACAATTTAGGAAATCTTTAATAAGATCAGCTTCTATTCACACATCTGTGCTTTTAGAAGGGCGTCGCAAAAATACTTCAACCTCTCTAGGGAGTCACAGTATGAAAAAGATTGGGAACCCCTGGTCTAGTAGAAGAGTGAGAAAATGCAACCACAAATTTTATAACTTCCAGTGCATTTGCAAGACAAAGTACCGATAAATAATATCAAACGCATTTGGAATGTCAGAAGCTTAAAATATTTCTATTTCTCGTGAAATCCGACAACTTTAAAACGATTCAATTTCAACGTCGCGTCGTCGCCTATACTAAAAAGGTCTTAAAAATATAACGCCTGCTTATTCTGCCATCTATACCAAAGAGGCAATAAAAAAATTTATTTATGAGTGCCTATTCAATAAACCAGAGGCACTTCTATCGTTTTACCTGTGTATCTAATCTGACGCTTCATTAGTTTCCGTATTCCATTTCCTTGTTAACGTTTGATTTTTGTATACTCAAGTCCCTCCCTGTGGCAATTTATGTGTTTTTAAGAACTTTGAAAATGCGCTGCCGCTATAAAATATACCACAGGTTTACATTTCATTTCATTACTTGACCACAGTATAAAATCTCTTCTTCAAATCCCCCTTCCCCAGTTGAATAGAAATACACCTTAAACGAAAAAAATACTTTTGAACAAAATTAACGATGAACTCCCTCTGAGCGATAGAAGACATTCATTAATCTTTCTTTCCAATGAACGCCCCCAAATTCGCTTAACGTTGCCAACAAATATATTCCCTATATGTGTTGGTATGTGTAACAAACAAAAGTCGGAACGTCTATAATACGTCACCCACCCGGTTTCAGTAGTACGGCTATTAGCGAACATCCTTGCTTGACGACCACAAAATGTTCCCTCCAGACAAAAAGTACTTATCTACTACTATATCAGCGCGTAACCCTCATCCGTGATTATATTCTACTCTACTACCAAAAGGTGGTCAGACGAAAGAAAATTCTGGAAATCGCAACCACACATTTCTGCACGACTTCAAACGTTTTGTGTGTGTATACTGAATTCCCTTAGGCATCCCTTTTGCTTCCTTTGTGTGAGGGGGATTTATACTTCCTTTTTGTGTTGTTTGCTATAGGACTTGGATCACATTCGATACATGTAGGCGTTCTTGTGAAACGATAATAATAAAAAAAAAACATAAAATATATAAGAAGTATGCTAATTCAATCTTTAACTTGTGTTACACGGACAAAAAGATCCTTTTCAGTCATTTTTCATTTTGATACAAATTTTCTACTTAAAAAAAATATGTTTTCAAGCTATATGTAATTTATTGCGAATCGTAAGACTATGATTTTTAAGTAATATACGGTGGAGGTTCTTCTTCTAGACAATGTGATAGTTTTTTTGTACACCCTTTTCGGTTATATGACAGATGTTAGAGATGCCAACTTAAAGGATTTACAAAGTGTGTAGTATTAATCATATTTGCTTGGCAGAATTGGGACAATTTCTTTATTTTGCACCAAATGAATAATGTCCGAAAATTCGGACTAATATTCGAATTTAAAATATCTCGCTTTCAGTAAAATGCAACCGAAAGAAATGTTTTGTTTTTTTGGTCTTAAACTGTTGCTTTCGAATTATAAAGTTAGTTCGTCAAAAAAAAATTGATCTCTAAATTTTCTAGAAAACGAATTTATTAATCTTTCCGCACGTAAAACTTTTTCTGTTCAACACAATTTCAGAACATTTTCCACTGAATTCCTAAATGTGGCAGTTTTATTCTGTTTCGTGTTTTTACGTATGCATTTTACTGATAGCTGTAACCGACCCCTAATCACAAACCAGTAAGAATAGACCGCCGACTTCCCGTACACCTACCCGATTCCCCCCGAAAAAAATTACCCTGTCTGTGAATACGTGTAAATGTAAAAATTAATGGCGGCAATGATTTTCCATGCTATACCATGGGCCTAGGATTTTTCAAGTATGCGTGCGTTAATGGCGCTCCTTTGATTTTGTACAGCACCAATACATGAAAAATCCTGCGCCCGCGCCGGCAGCTTGTAGGCAAAGTCCGTTATGTGGGAGGAGTCGACGGTCTATTCTTAATGGCTTGTACCCCTAATGCTGTCTAAGGCCCTAGTTATAGCTATCATTGAAATGCATCATTGAAAATTTTGTTTTCCGATTTTAAGACGATTAATCAAACAATATTGGCTTTAATTGGTATCAAAATAAAGGTAATCAATTGTGGAATTTTTTTACGAAAGAAATTACTTAATTCTGACTAAAACTTTTCTTTAAATTCAATTTTATTATTTCACTGATCGAAATCGATTTCAATGAACAGCTGATTCTCGTTTCTCCAATTTGGAACCCAATCGTTTCACTGATGTGTTCGATTCTCTTCCTATTCCTAGCTGTCAGTTTTGCTTTCAATGATCAACTCTAACCTCAAAAGCTATACTCGTTTGTTGAAAAGTCACTGACAGGTTCTTTCACTGACAGGAATTTTTCAATGATTGCTATAACCGACTTGTCAAAAAAATGAAACAACCATTCCACTGATTTGTTCCAATGATGCATTTCAATGATAGCTATAACTAGGGCCTAAGTGACAAAGAACAGAAACAGGAACGGAACAGAAAACTTTTTCGTTTTGTAGTCAATTCTGGTTCTGTTTGCGTTGCTCGCTCAGTTACACAAAACTGAAACAGATCCAGAAAACATGGCTGCCGTCTATTCAAGTCAGTCAAACGCTATCATGAAATTATGTCCACTAAAAATATTTTTTTTCAAATTTGCAACTCAAACTACCTAAAGCAGGCAGCCGGATGACAGATGCAGCAAAATGAAAACAAAAAAAACTCCATCACACGATAAATCGGCATTTCTGTCGCTAAAAAAAATGTATGTTCCTAATTCTGTTTCTGTTGCAAATGTATGCGATCCCGTTTCTGTTTTTGTTCTTTGTCATTTGGTACATTTAGAGGAAAATCTTAACTGTCGAAAAGCAAGATCATCAAATTTCCGTCACTACATTTTTTAAGAATTAAGCAAGATTGGCAGTCGATTTTTTTATGTTCAAAAATATTTGATGTTTTGTTGGTTTCCAATCAGAATAATATTAATAAGTCTTCATAAACATTTTAAGCTCTTCTTTGGTGTTTTTTTCGCGCTTAAAAATAGTGCTTAATGAAATGACACACGAAATTCACTTTGTTCCATTTTTACGAAAATTCTTGTAGGCGTCTGTTTCAAATGGTTGTCAAAAGAATAAACTATTCGACAGATCTCTCTGCAAATATGGGTGCGTTCATTTTTAAGATGCTTCTTGACAAGCAGGATTTGAGGTTTTAATTGTCCGAACTTATTGACCAACCCATTTGGCGCCCGACAGTATATAAATCGAATAAAGATTTGCAAAGGCTTGCCTAATTTTTCCGTCAAATGTCGCATTGAATTTCTGATGGAATTAGAGATAAGTGTCAATGATTAAGGCTGTAAAATAAACAACGCTTAGCCCACTTAATTTCTACATAATATCGAATGAACGGACTATTTCTATAATCCGCTTTGTAATTGTAGCTTAATCAGTGGATTCCTTTTTACAGCAGTTGACATTTTGCAAACAAACATACCTAATTAACGCGGAAGTGTCAAACAAGGCAAACGAACGATAAATTTGTTGATATTGCGTTTTGTGTGAATTAGATGTGTTTGCTTGTGAAATTTAATGTTGTGACCTATAATTTAGTGCAAAATACTCAGTTTATGTTTAATTTCTTTATTGTTGTTAGAAACATAAATAAAGCGTGCTTACAAACTCTTATCAAATTTAAAAAAAAATGGGAGGAATATTTGAAAAGCAGCGTCAGAGGCTTGCATGTGAAAGTAGGTCTGTTCCTTTACTTTAAAATCTTTGGAATTTTTACTAATTTTTACAATTTTTTACTTATTTTTACTCAATCTCGTTCCTTAACTTGCTGCTTCGAGAGCAAGATATTACCCCTCCACTGAGAATCTAACTAGTTCTTACTCAACAAATTTCATTGAGTAAAGGTGGGTTTCCACATGTCGGTTGATTGACAAAGTTTGACAGACCTCGTGTTTATGTCATTGAACGACACCAACATCAGTTCATTTCCACTTATGCCAATTGTTGGCAAAAAATCGTTTGTCAGTTGATTGACCAACTTATGAACTCGATGCCAATTAAATTTTCTCTGTCAATTATAGACAAAGTGACATTTTGTTTGACAATTCAGCTATTTCCACTTGTCCAGTGGTTTCTTTGTCAGTTATTAACAAACGCTGTTAGTCAATTCATTGACAATCAATTTTTCGCTATTTCCACTTGTCAATTGTTTAATTGGCATAAAAATACGTCAATTGTCAATTTCAAATCGACAAGTGGAAACCCAGCATACGAATTTAAAAAACCGTCAGTCGCCTGAAAATTGACAGATAATTTAAAATTTGTTGTCCTATTTGTCATGCGCTTGTAACGACAATTCGCATTTGTCTTTTGATTTGCTGCGATATGAGAAACAAATTGGTATAAAAATGGTACAAACTCTTCCACGTACTTGGATTTAAACACGCATGCAATTTATGGAAAAACAAAATGCACCTGTCATTTTCATGATTAACTACCAAAGCGTTCCCTAACCTTTTTTTAAGTCTTTCTCTTTGAGAGAGAATTTATCCCCACCATAGCCATTTTGAAAGTCTTTTCCATTTTTACGACAAAAATAAAGGAACATACCTAGTTTTATAGCTTCTGTCAATGTGGGTAGAAATGTACATAATAATTCGCCTTTAATTGGGGGAATCACCTAAAGAGTTTTATACATATTTTTGCTATATCTTGTCAATAGAACGCATTCCAATAAGAACTAAGAATTAAAGGGCCTAACCCATAGAATCCGTCGCGTCCGTTGCGGATTGCGGCGACTAACTGTTCGTTTCGTCGAATACGTCAATATTGACTTATCCGTCGTCGCGACAGAAGCAACGGATTCTATAGACTGGGCCCTTAAGAATGAAGATCTCCTATCGTATCCTATTCCAGAATGGCGGAAGAAAAAATAAAAGCAAATTAGCTTCACATGAACTGTCAACTATAAAAGATGACAGAATAACCAAAAGAAACAAGAAATACATTTTTATGATTTGAAAATAGTTTACTATAAAATTCGAAAATACCAATAGATAATAATTCTTTCCAGTTGTCTGTCATAGACGTAGACTTGGTATGGTATTGGTATGGTCATTGATTTATTTATTTTGTTGACAGTTTTTGCTCATCACACCTGACAGATTGCTCTGATATATACACACGGACGGAACTATTACAATTGTTTCAAATTATTGTCCAAAATAGTCATCATCACTGAACATCCATTTCGATTCTCTCTGTGCGAACAAATAAAATAGCCAAATGCGGTGGTAGCAGTTTTTTCTTTATTTTTTTCATTTTTATAATTTGTTTTTGTTTTGTTTTTTATGTGCAAATTAAAAATTAATTTCCAACATGCATCCCAATTCAAAATAAAATCCCAGCCAAAAAAAAAAAACGGATTTCAAGGCTCCTCAAGCGTGAATAATGAGGAGCATGTCTCGTATTTTAGCATTTTATTGGTTTTTGTTTTCATTCTACTCGTTGAAGGAAACGTATTATGTACTAGTTTGTAGCTGGTTGTTTGTATATAAATGTGTACTTGTCTAGTTTATTTTGTTCGCAGACATGACATAATATGGCGACAATGAGCAACGACTGCACAAAAGAGACCAGTGGACCATTTTTTCTGTTTTTATTTTTTTTTTTGCATAAATTGCTCATGCCACCCTAGAAAGGTTCTCAGTTTGTTTCACATTTTTTGACATATGCCAGCAATAATAGTTGTTATGATTGTAATAGAACAAGAAGAAGGATAGCGAGAAAACATTAAATTGTATTTTTATAGCGCTCATTATGGAAATTTTAATTTATTGCGTAATTTTGTGGGTTTATAGAATCAAATGCGCATAAAAAGTCGAATGTAGGGAAGGAAAATTAATAAAGTGAACACACATTGGATGAGGAAATATGATTTTGTGAATTTACATAAAAGTGGAAGGGTGGGCGCTGTTGTTTGCGGAGTACCAAAGTTGATGTTAAATGAAAAGTACAGAGGTCTACCAATCTTCGCAAAATGTCACTCTTTTCTTTTTGGCACGCGGATGTTTAATTTGAATAGGAAACATGTTTCATTATAAGGGCGAGGCTTAATTAACATAAATTATCGGTATTGCTATTGAAGATCAGTTTCTTTCTATTAAAATTTAAACATATTGAGATATCGATTATTTGACTTTAACATTTTTGGTTAATTAAGTTAGCAATAAAGACTTGTTACTAAGTGTAACAGGCAGCTATATGTCAGAATTTTTAAGTTGAAGTTCATGGAGGGATAGCCGACGAATCAAGTCAAGAATTTCTCTACTGAGTACTAAGATGACATTTCGATTTTGTGTAGTAAGCTTAGTACGCTTCTCGAGCTAAATTTTAGCTCCCATACAAAAGTCTCTCCAAAATTTAGCTGAGCTAACCGAGCGGTACGCTGCTTCAGCTAAAAAATCTAATTTTCATTTCAGGCTTTACTGCATGTATTTAGCGCTCCCATTGACGGTTCGGCACATTTTCAAGCCAAATTTTGGCAGATCATGTGGGTTAATTTCTGCTATATTTTTGTGTTGCGGAAAAGTAAATAAGGATGAAGTTGTTCAATGAATTCTTCAATGGGAAATCCTTTAAAAGTGAACATTTTGAGATCAAAGAATTGCCGACAAGGAAAGAAGAAACCCCAACGAAAATATAACAGGTATTTTTAACGAACAGTTGCTTTCTGTCACACTTATATCCACAGCGCACTCTGTATCAAAATTTAGCTAGGATTTTAGCTAACGTTGGAGAGAAAAATTGAAGAGCAACTAACATTTAGTTTCGCCCGAGCAGCGTAGCTGCGTAGGTACTAAGCTTAAAGTAGTAAAAGTGACGTTCCCGACTAAAAAAGACGCAAATGCTGTCAAACTATATAAAACAAGAAATTTTAACGTTTCCATTCTTCGTCCTCCAAATATAACTTAAGAATATTAGAGCATTTAAAAAAACTTCTCCTGTTTCAGCTTAAAATGGATGATTCGAAAGATAAATTGCGCGTAGAATTTGTGCTGTGGAGACTTTTGAGCAGACAACACATTTTGTCTCAACTGTCTTATCGCGTGAACTGAATAGCGAAATTTCTCTGCTAATTTTTAGCTTAGCGGAATTTTTGTTTGGAAAATAAAATCCCGTCGAACTGAAAACATACTGAGGGTATTCACTTAATCTGATAAATTTATGCAGCTCGTAAATGTATAAATTTCTGCGGTGCTTTAAGTGAACACCCCTCGGAAGTGTCATTGCGTAAATCACGTAAATCGACAGTATATGTCTGGAATCAAACTGTTCATATGACTGTTTGACATTTGTGATTGGCGTAACTTTCCGCGGTTGATTTCCGAGCCTAATGCTGGAAACCACTTGTCGATTTGAAGTCGACAATTGACGTATTTTTATGCCAATTAAACAATTGGCAAGTGGAAATAGCGAAAAATTGCTTGTCAATGAATTGACTAACAGCGTTTGTTAATAACTGACAAAGAAACCACTGGACAAGTGGAAATAGCTGAATTGTCAAACAAAATGTCACTTTGTCTATAATTGACAGTGAAAATTAATTGGCATAGAGTTCATAAGTTGGTCAATCAACTGACAAACGATTATTTGCCAATAATTGACATAAGAGGAAATGAATTAACGGTGGTGTCGTTCAATGACATAAACGCGAGAGCTGTCAAACTTTGTCAATCAACCGACATGTGGAAACCCACCTTAAATCGTCGCGGAAAATGATGACGTCTGCGTAAACTATTGTCCAAATCTGACAGTTCATTTACGAGGTGGTAAATTTCTGCAGTTTACGCAGTTTATGAGGCTGTTATACGCGTTTAAGTGAATGCCCTTACTATACGCTTACCTAAAAGCTAAGACTAATCGAATAGTACGCCCATTATACTGTTCATGTTCTAAATCGCAACGAACAGTCCTCTTTGCTCACTCTCCAAACAGATGATCAACGGTTGGATTTAACACGCTTCCGCTACGTTAGGTGTTGTTTCTTGTTTGTATGGTTTTCTATTTGGTGTACATACCTTCCACTTTTTCTCTTTTTAGCTCTGTCTCTGTAGAACGTAGAGTGTAGAACTGTAGACTCACTCAATCGGCTTTTGTTTTGTTTTCATTCTTCGTAAATTTATTAAAGTGTCATATATCTCGTATAAAGTGGAAATACAGATAAGACTGAGTGACTGCTGATAGAACTTTTATTTCTGCCAACTGGAAATTTTAAAATAGTACACAGTTTACGTGGCCATCCAGCCATTGTGTTCGTGTTGTCATACAATTTATTTTAAATCAGTCTGTTGTAGAATATTTTGTACTTTGGTTGGATTTACATATATATTTTTGAATATTAGTATCGAGAAAAAATGTCAAACGAAAAGGAAGAAGAAAATGTGCCTACGGCAAAAGTTATTTTTAAAGTATTTACCTATTAAATAATTAAAAAAAAAAAAAAAAACACTTTAGATAAAAGAACAATAATTTAATTGTCGTTTTTTATTTCTTCCTTTGCAGCTTGCAACAAATGGTACATCACATTTTTATTCGCCTCTGCCGACTGGCTTTCCACCCGGACCGGGTGGAGGCCCTACACATTTCCATCCGATGACCGGTGCACATTTGCCACCACAACAGATGTCACATTCTCCGCATTCCCCATCGCCGCCAAACAACAACTATCACAAAGACGAACGAACGCAGCGTCAACATACGAAATTGTTGCGTAAATTGGATCAAAAGCGTGAAATGAGTAAGTATAGCTTGTAAATTCTGTTGACATCTTTGAGAATTTCGAGGTAGAAACTAATAGCTAATTAGAATTAGTTGTTTATGTCTGGGAGAATGAGATAGTCGATTCATCATGTTGGTGTTATGGTTTTTGTATGGCCGTTGAGCTGGGTGATTCTTTTCTTCATAGATATAGGCCGCGTTCAATGTGCACCTAAATATTCAGTTTACAGTTTGTCATAGAACTTAGGCAGAAAATCTCGCCTAGCACACGAAACTTGCATTAGATTTACAGGCAAATCGATCAATCAGAGGCTGTTGACTAACTAGGCAAAAGCGTATTGAACGCAGCCATAAACGTGTCAGATCTATCTACTGTTACTGTACGAAAAATTCGAACATTTTAAAGAATTTTAAGGTCATTGACATTAAACATGAACTGAGAAATGACAACTTTGCGTTGGTTCTAACATTAGTGCCAGCTGACGTGGTTCAGAGCGGAATAAATTGGAAACTTTCACTTCTTTGAAGTGACATCTATTGTAAACAATGACGCAACAATTTGAATTTCAACCGTTTCAGATACTTGGCGGCAAATTCACTCACGCCCAACAGAGGTCTCTAGCATTTTATGGAAAAATCCAAAATGGTTGTCATTGTCAGAAATTGTATGTTCCAGTATTTACGATTTTGTCAAATAAATCGTTAACCGTCGTTTGTGTCCACTGTTTATCGGATGTACATTGTACACACTTATATATTATTATTTTTTGTTGCATATTTCTAGGCAAACTAAAAAATATGGATTCAGTTATTCAACTCTTCATTACTTTGTTAATAACAGTTTCCTCGCAAAATAAATTGCATTTATATCTTCCTTTGGAAATGAGTCTTTGCATGCTTTCTACCAAGTAGTTCCCAGCTGTTCTAAAAAGCTCGGCAGGTAAACCTTCATGCGCATGCCCATAATTTTTCCACACTCTCCGCACCGACTATTATTTTACTACAAGGTTTCCCTCCCTGGTTATCTCTACAGGTTTCTGTACGGGTTATTGGGAAACGCACACGAGGATCTTATTTGCTGATTAAATTGCAGGTAGCTTAAGCCGCAACGCGAGTAATAGATAGACGGGTGTTTTGAAATTGAATAAATAGATTTTCAGTTAGAAATATTTACATGTCTACTAATTCTTATATTTCTTTGTTCTTTTGTTTTTTTTTTAAGATTCCGCTATGTCGACGCCAGCACACTCACCATCACCGCGAAAGCACGACCTAAATGGTCATCATCATAGACGAACATCCCGAAATGGGGCTTCATCTGTTGGCACATCCGAAGATGGTGAAGAATCATCCAGTGTGCCAGAGGACGAGGAAGACACCCAAACAATTATCGAGCAACTGTCAGCCATCCAAAAGCCAGAGGTAAGCAATTTACAAACATTCGCGCGTTAAAACAAATTCAATAATCCAATTTTTATGCAGGTGATTGACATTACATCTCGATCGGCAAAGATCATTTGGGAGGCACCAGCCATCTCTGACAACCTCATCAATACACGCGACCTACGTTACAACGTTCTGCTAAGTGACCGTGCCAAGGAGTGCAAATACAAGAGCCTATACAAGGGTGAATCGTACGATTGCATTGTTCAGGATCTGCAGCCGGGCCAGGAGTACGTTGTGCGATTGCAGGTAAATTAAGACTAGTACGTCACGAACTCAATGAAGATCCTCATGGGTATTTTTTCTATTTCCAGGTTCACTATGAACAACTGCAAGGTTCCTTTTCGGAACCGACTGAATTCACAACCCCACCGTGTGAACCTGACCAACCGATGCCACCGAAATTGATCGTTCGCTTAAGGAATTCCCTCCATTTGCGTTGGACAGCGCCCTATAACAACGGTGCCCACATCCAACAGTACATTCTTGAGTATGACGAGGGCAAGGGCAATCATTTTGTTGAGGCCGCTAAGACTAAAAGTAAGCAGTACATTCTTACTAAGCTGCTTCCATCCACGGTGTATAGTTTCCGTTTGTCTGCCGTGAACGAGTGCGGACCATCGTTGTACTCTGGAGTAGTAGCCTATAGCACTTCAGGTAATCCACCTCCAGCTCCAAAGGCGCCAACATTACATTCGGCCACACCGACTTCTCTGCGTCTTGCCTGGGAACGACGCACACAGGATGGCGAATTTGTACTACAAATGCTGGACCGCGAGTCAGGTCATGGCTACTTGAACATGTACAATGGGCCGGAGACGATTTACGAGTGTTGTGACTTGCGTCGCTCAACATCGTATCAGTTCCGCCTTCGGTCGGACAATGAAGCTGGTTCCTCACCCTGGTCCTCAGAAGTGGCCTACAAAACGCATCCCGAACGGCCAGGACGTCCTGCTAAACCGCAGGTCAAGGGCAAAATACACGGCAACTACTTCAAAGCGAAGTGGGATCCGCCCAACGATCGAGGCGGAGCTGATATCTCACGTTACTTCTTGGAGATCAGCTCTGGACCAAAATTCGAACATGTGTACACTGGACGTGAGCCAGAGGCTGTATGTGATCGCCTCAGCCCGGGCACAACGTATCAGATTCGAGCGGCCTGTGAGGGCCCCGGAGGTGTTAGTGGCTATTCAGATGTGTGCACTGTGACGACAGAGGCTATTGTACCTGGAGCCCCAGAACCGCCACGTTGTGATACTCCACCCGGCCCTTATGCAGCTGTGTTGCGTTTCGACAAACCCGACTACAATGGTGGAGCGCCAATATTGGAGTTTGAAGTGCAATTGAACGGAAACACCATTATCTATCGCGGCAAGGAATCCTATTGCATTGCCAAAGACTTGACTCCTGGGGTCGACTACGAGGCATGCGTCCGAGCGATAAATCGCATTGGGGCTGGCCCCTGGTCGGCAACAATGCAATTCGCAGCTGCGGCAGCTCCACCATTCGCCCCCGACGCACCTGCTGTGGTGGTGCGTTCACCCACACACCTGACTGTCTCGTGGAAGGAGCCGCTCTCTAATGGCGCCGCGATTCATGAGTACCGCCTGGAGAGTTCAACTGCTGCCAGTGAGATAAACGATAGCTTTAACATGTGTTACCGCGGGGTGAATACCACCGCTGACATCCGCAACCTGTTGCCCTTCACTTTGTACTACTTCCGTGTGAACGCATCCAATGTGGCTGGACACAGTCAATGGTCACCTGTGGTGTCGACTAAGACTCCAGCTGCCATTCCCATAGCGCCACAGATCAAGAGCTACGAATTCACCGCGAACGAGGTGTCCCTCATCTGGACGCAACCCGAATGCAACGGTTCCGAAATTGTCTCCTATACCATTGAGTACGCCGAACGATCCATATCGACGGAGGACAACGCCACAGAGTACACCATTGCCGGCCTAACGCCAGAGACCAACTACAAGTTCCGCGTACAGGCTATAAACGGCATCGGTGCCGGACCTTTCTCGAGTTATGTAAAACTTACGACATTGCCGCCACCACCAAAGCCACCACAACTCGAGTGCACCGGTGTGGGACACAATTTCATCAAACTCAAGTGGGGCGATGGCAAGAATTTGGACTTCACCAAGTACTACGTGGAGATGTATGTGAATCGAGCTAAAGACTTCCAACAGGTATACAGCGGGACGAACGCCATGTGCAAGGTGAATAAGCTGCAAGAGCAATCGTCGTACGTGTTCAGGATATGTGCGGGCAATGATCGCGCTGGTGTCGGCGAATACTCAAAAGAGTACACTTTCCAGACGACAGCCACACTACCGAGTCCAATTAAAGCGCCACGCATGGCCATGGACAGCGGTTGTATGTTTGGCATGAGCCCATGTGTGGGCAGCAACGGAACACCGATAGCATCGGCTGTGTTGCCCGGCAATGATAGTCCTTTCGGTATTCCTTTGACACTCGAATGGCAGAATAGCAAGAACTCGTTCAGTGATCCCGTGGAGTATGCCCTGCAATATTGCGTAGGCAAGGATGGTGATTACAAACAGGTGAGTCTGGCAAAAGTACTTGTAAGTTTATTTAGTTATGCAATGTCGTCTCCGTCTGCCATGAAATTTGTGTAGGATGACAGTGATATCGTTTCGGAGAGAGAGTTCTCCCCGATTGTCGCTTTCTAGAACTCCTGTGTTACCAACTACAGTCATAATCTGTCAGACATAATATCCGTAGGAAGTGATAGGTGTTGTGAATGCGGTATAAATACGCCCAGTGTATAACAAGGGTGTTGCTATTCGGCCATTGCAACCCCCTCTCTCTATGTTGGTAAACATTTTCACTAAATATACGTTTCTTTCTTTCACAGATTTATCGAGGACCAGATACCAAATTTACATTCGAAAATCTCGAACCTGGCGCCATCTACATGTTCCGCGTGTGTCCCATTCGTGTGCCCACCACGAAAGGTGTCAACGAGCTACCTGGCCAATTTACAAGTCCCTTCCGGTATCAGGTGCCACCATTTATCGACGCCATCGATGGAAATATCTTTGCAGCAAGTTCGGCCGCGTTCTCAGCTGCAGCCGCAGCAAGTGGTAATCCTTTTGCAGCGCATCATGCACACCATCTACATCATCATCACGCGCATGCGCATTCCCATGCACACTCACACATTCACCATAGTCGCCATATACAGGCAGCAACAATGCTGGTCGGCGGCGGCAATGGCAGTACAAATCACCTGCATCATCGTTCGGTAAGCGCTTCAGCTATCGGTTCGAATGCCTCAAATGGAATCGATGGTGGTAATGCCTTCGGCCTAATACCACTCAGTGCCAATGACTTAGCCAACTTTGATAGTAATTGTGATGAGTTGCTGCTCAAAGGAGCCCTCCATCATCACCATCACCATGCTATGAACCATACTGGTGGTGGTGCTGGTGGTGGCAGTGGTGTTCTTGCCGAAATCGCCAACAATGGTGCTATTCGACGTCTTACAGGTAAATTGACCGCGCTCTATACGAATCGAAAGCGATTCACCGATCAAGAAAAGGCCGTCATCTTTATGGTTTCATTTTTGTTCTTTGCGTTTCTGTTTGCCGCTCTAGTGAAAATGCTTATGAGATAAAATAACAAAAACGGGGTAAAGTCTATATAAAAAGATTGAGTGATTGAAACAAACTTTGAGGAGGTATAGGGAGAGGAAGGAGTGTGAGAATATGCTTCGCAATTGAGAGATTCTTGTTTATTTCTTTGATTGCTATGTTTTCACGTGTCGTCCCCGCATTTGTTGATAGGCCCCCGCCGCCCACCCCCACCCAAATAAGTGTGCGTGTGAGTGTGTGTGTCGTGTGTTTGCCCTTTTTCTATATGCTCGCGCTGGCTTTATTTGTCCCACTTCCATTAGAATATTAAATTTACAAATAAAATGAAAAAATATATATATATTATGTATACACATAGAGAATAAAGGAATTTATGTAACGTGCATTATTAATGGGGTTTGAGGTATACTTACATACACACTATATACATTTTGTATATGATAAATGAATTTATGTAAACGTTGTCCGTTTTAAGTTTATTCGATATTTAAGTACTTGTTTGCTTACTTTTTTTCTATTTTTTATTTTCGCTGTTTTTTGAGGTTATATCATTTATACTTGTATTTTATTATTTTTCTTCTTGCTCAAAAGGTGAATGTATGTAACTATAGTTTCTCCTTATATAGTATGTATGCGCCGTATGGGTATGGTTCATGATTGTAGTTAAATGAGAAAAGGAAAAGGCTTAGGAAAAATTTAAACTAATTAAAAATAAAAACAAAACTAAATGGAAAGTTATTAAAACTAAAACAAACAAAAAAAATAAAGAAAAACAATGTTAAAGAGAACTGTCCTAAATGTTAAATAGTTATTATTATAAATTTAACAAAATTGATTCACTTATAAGAAATATATATAGACATATAGACAAAATACGATAAATAAAATATTTGTCGTACCAATTCGAATTTGAATTGTATTTACTGTTACATGTGCTACAAGTGAATGTTAAACATAAAACAAAAAATAATTATGAAACCAATATAATTGAATGTAATTGTATGTGTAAATCTCTTTCTGAAAACTAAAACAAATCAAAAAAACAAAAACAAAACCAAACACACAAAATGAAAAATCCATGACAGCATTGTTGTATTTTTTTTTTGTTTGGACTATATTACTTTTTGCGCAGCATAGGATTGTGGTTTTAAAATGTAACTACTAGTTGGCACCGCTGATTTATCTTTACAGGTTTTTCACTACCATTATTGCAGCTTTTTCATTTTATTATAAGGACATTGTATACTCAACTCACCCCTTTCGTGGAATCCGTCGGAATTGAGTTTCACTTCACCTATTCGATTCCCTTTCACCTTCTGCTGCTATCGTGGAATCCGTCGGAAAAGTTTCCTTATCGACACGTTTTTGGGAAAGGTAGTTTCACTGTCAAACGGCTGTCTTTCATTTGTCAATACAGATCTGTGTAGCTGCATTCGTCGGGGGCATATGAAAAGTGAAATTTTGTTTCTGGAAAAATTCGATTTGAACGTTTTCAACGATGCACTGAAACTCATTCACATTACCCACACGGGGAACTTTGCGGATTTGACGATACCGAAATGTATTTTTCAGTGAATAATTCCCCTCGGCGGATTCCACGATAGGGGTGACTATTTCGACAAAAATTAGGTAGTAAAGATGGCATATGGGTATCAATTATCAATTCACTAAAGAGACATTAGCCAAAGACTGGTATAGTAGCTATTCAAATAGAAACGCCAACCAACCAACCGATTCTTGAATTCTCTGTGCAAAAATTCCTATAGGCAGGCCTAAAATTTGCAGTTCTGTATTTATTTATTTGTTTAACAAAATGGCGCAACTAACAAAGTTCAAAGTCAACCTGCGGCTGACAGTATGAAATATTCAGACTACATTCAGCCATATATCTATTCATTATTCAGTTGGTGACCATAGGTCTGCGCAGATTTCGAGCCTAATACATTTTTCTTGAACACCATATCTTAAACACAACTTGTTTGGTTTTTATATTTAACGCTATTGAACTAGATTCTATGGTTAACGCATTTAG
Source organism: Cheilosia soror (assembly GCA_949372485.1). Lineage (NCBI taxonomy): Eukaryota > Metazoa > Arthropoda > Insecta > Diptera > Syrphidae > Cheilosia > Cheilosia soror. The sequence continues at coordinate 122,996,476 of OX443561.1, forward strand.
ATGTTAAAAATAGGTGTCTTTTTATTTTACCCCAACGATCTATTATAGATCATCGACAACATCAAGAGCAAAAGTAATTTTAAACAGATTGAAAACATCGACAGAAATTCGTCAAATCCAATAATAAACGGTGGAAAATCATCTCTTTTTTTTGTTAAATACTTCTCCCGGGAACCTCGAACCTATAATGCCCGAAACACACGTGCAGAATTCACTTAACGCAATTAGAATACACATCTTCTTATGTGGTAATACAAATGTAAATTCTGCACCCACTGCAGCACTACAACACGTCTCTATTTTTAAATCCACTGCATAGCAGCGCAGAGAATTAAATTAATTAGACTTGGCAGCATCGAATTTTTAAATTCAGCTACTGATGCAAATCGAATTCTGCACATCTGTTTCATCTGCAGTACTGCTTGCAGTAAAGCGTTCAGAATTTCTGCACATGTGTTTTGGACATTACGCTTTCTTCATCAGCGCCCCGAGATGCTTGCAGATGTATGTTAGTTCTGTACTTAAATTGCTGCAAATTGAATCCTTATTCCGAGTGGCTTTTACTTGCACGTCGTTTGTCGTTATTTGAGGCATTTCATTTTAGGAGACTTAAGGGCCCAGCCCAACCCATAGAATCCGTCGCTGCAGTCCACACTTGGGATCTTTAAAAGAATTTATTAAATTCGAAAATATCCACAAAATTATGTTAATTTAACTGTTGTTGATTTTGCGGTGGCTATGGTGTAGAGTTAGAGTCATTGCTTGTGACCCGAGCGGCGTTGGTTCGAGCCCCGGCGGGGGACAGCAATACTCTGCCACCGACCATAAAGAGAAACGAATAATATCAGCGTTTCTCCACCACTACACCAAAAAAGGGGTTTCTGCAATGGACCGAGATACGTCTGAGTGCTCCAGGATTTGGAATCCCCTTTTTTTAAATAAAAAAAAAACTGTTATCGGCAGCATTTCACAGTTTCTCTCATTATCCAAATATTTCCACCAATAAAAGTGCTTCCTCTCACGCTGTAAACGGAAGTGACGGACAGAAAAGTAGAAAGTAAACCTGAAAGTAATGTCGTTTTCTGTTGGTCGTCCAGAACTGTCCGGAAGCAATCCGAACGCTTCTGAAAGCGTTCGATTGGCACTCAACTGACAGTTCTTCTACTGAAAAGAAGAGAAATTTGCTTCTGGATTTGAATTCAGAATCGCGGCGAGTTCTTCCGGACGGTTCTGGACGACCAACCGAAAAGGACATAAGTCTGCTGTGTATTCTATCAACCTGTCAGTCGAATACGTTGCCGCAACGGACGCGACGGATTTTATGGGTTGGACCCTTTATTCCCTACTTCCATGATAGGGTACGACGTCGTCGATAAGTAGTCCAAATTCAAACGAGCTGATGTACAGCACTGACAGATAAATTGTTTGTATCAATTTTTTGTTGTTTATCTTTTTCGAAAGAAATTCTCAGTATCTTAAAAATTAATGTTTTGGAGTAGTGATCAAAGCGAGGTCTTAAAACAAACTGATCTCCTACGCATCCGGGAACAGATTGATCTACCAGATGTAAAGTTAGTAAAAGGACAAACATTCATTTGAAAAACTCAATTTAATAAAATATTTTCAAAATGTTTTTTAGAATGTCGAAGAAAATCTTCATTGGACGAAGTAAAAGATAAGCTCGTGGAAAGTACATGATCGTCGTCAATTCAAGAAAAGTTACATTTTCAGTCGTTTTTCACTAACATGGCTTTCATTAATTTTTTAACGACAAAAATCGTCGTGTTTTCTTGTCTTTTCTACGCCTTACAGAATGACAGTGAAATTTTTCGCATGACGTTCCGCATACACTAATGGGATCCACAATGCGTTTAACGACAAATTGCGTTCAACGACGAAAAACTGCCACTCGTAATTCTAAATTCAAATTGGCGTGTTTTAAGTCGTCGTAAATGCCACTCGAAATAAGGGTGATTAAACAGATTGAAAGCATCGGAATGAATTCGTCAAATCCATTAATAAACGGTGAACAATTTTGTATACCAGCAATGACTGAAGGTAAAAGTTCAGAAAATAGAGAACTGAACGTGCGCCGGCGGTGCAAGACATTTGACTCCTAGTAGCCAAGTGCAAAATGGTTCCATACTTGCATCCAACATATCTAGTACCGCTTTTAGGGACCAGTGTATTTAAACCATACCTATTCCAATGTAATTTTGAATTATATTGAAAAGAAAAACATTGTTGGATAACATTTATGCGGCTTGTCTACAATAAATACATATATGTACATAACTTGTGCAATTTTTAGGGGCCATTCAAATATTACAAATCTTTTATTTTTAATGGCATTCATTTTTAAACCGAGACGGATTTTGTACTCATTTGTTTCAAAGAACGGCCAAAAGATGCAGACAATTTCTATGGACAAGGCTATAATTGTTTTTAAATCGCCATGTTTCTTTCTTCATTCACCATTATTCCCGTTAGCGTTTGTCGTAAACGCCTATTATTTCGGTTTTAAGTCAGTGTTGGCAACTTTTTTGTTTGAGACAAACGATTTTAAATTACAGAACACATACAAAAAGAACCAAAATCGTTAAGAAAAGTTCGAAAAAAATCTGAATATCGTTTGTACAACGTAACGACACATGAGTCGTATACGACAAACGCCAACGGGAATAAGGGTGATTTTCTTTCATTGCTCTAATTGTTCCGAAAGCAGGGGCCATCCCTACTCTATATTTCGTCCCGAAAGTAAAATTTTCCGAAACCGAATATTTGGTATTCTCTGTGTCGAAAGCAGAATGAAATCTCCAAATGTCAAAGGCGGAAAATCAAAAGTAATACAGAGTACGAATTCAAACGCGGAACGAAAAGCAATTTAGAATATAATTGACTTTCGGCCCCAGTACTGTAATTTTTTTTGTAAACAAACATTTTGGTTGGAATTATGTACATAGATGTAGGTACCTTAAATCGCATTTACCCGAATCTAATATATTTTTGTCGAAATAGCCAATAATCAAGTATTTTTTGTACGACTACAATTCAACTAACAAAATATGATTTTTATAATATAGTAACATACAAGTTTTCCTGTATAATTATAAACTGCACCATTCCTTAAATTTTATTTTGCAATAAAGTGAGATTTTTTTTCTTTTCTCTTTATTTACTTTTAGCATTTTAAATATATGTGCAATATTATTTACTCAATTCATTTATTGCTTATTGTAAAGTAGGTACCTGAACCAAAACCGATTCTATTCTCCCCAAAAATTGTAGATTATATCGTGCTTACATCGATATAATTCGCATTTTACAATCGGGAGAAGCGAAACACTTTCAAGTATTAAAAACAAGAAACATACCAATACATTCCACAAAGGAAAATAAAACAAAACAAAAATATGCAACGAATTTTACTGTTCTACTGGCTACAATATAACTCAACATTATAGGTATTTATGAACAACCACAATCCCATTGCTACTCTGCCTACAACATAGTTATCTAGATATTTTTATTTTATTTTTTTTTTATTTTTATTATCTACTTTATCATAATTGCAATATTAAAACAACTGGGGAAAATTATGCAATATGATGATTTTTTTAAATTCGAATATAACGTGTGTGTATTCAAATCAAAAACAATGAGTAAATAAAATTGATAATATTTGTATGTATAGTAAAAATATTTTATATCGAATTTATTGTCGTTTGTGTTTTATCCTTACTATTTTTGTTTTAATTTTTTTTCTCAACTAGAATATTATATTTAATATACAAAATGAACTCTATATGCATATAAATCAATTAACTAAACAAATCAATTAATTCTTAATGAAAAATAAAATGCTTTAATACATTTTTATGACAAACAATGGAAAAATTAATATAAATAAGTACACACAACAAAAAAAAAACATAATAATAATAGAAAGAAAACTGAGCAAAGAAGTATTATTCTCTATCTAAAAAAAAAAACTAAAAATAAATTAATATGCTTAAAACAATTTACATAAATAAAATGCAAACATAAAACTTTTTATATACCTAACATAATTGTTTATTTTGTTTTTCTACGTTTTCCTCTTTTCCATTGCTCTCATCGTGAAAATCTGACCTTGTTAATAAAATATTACCTAAACTACATTATTAATATATAAACATTTAATACAAGAAAAAAAAAAAGAAACAAAAACACCTATCATTCCACGACATATAATTAAATTTTATTCTAAAATAAAAACAAAGAAAAAAAAACTATTCCGAATTTCTTAAATATAAATAAAAATATTTTTTTTTATTTAATTTTTTGTATATGTTCTCCTCTTTTTGTACTCACTATGTAAACTTATTTTTATTTATATTTTATATCTATGTATAAAAAAAAATAAATTGTAAAAAAAATACTATGATGGAAACAACAAATATATAGCTTTGTTTATATTATTTTTTTTTTTTGCAAATGGATTTATACTGAACGTGAAAAATAACAATTAAAATCAAATATTTGCCTGCTGTCTAGTTTTATTAAAAGAAACAACATAATTTATAAATATATAAATAGCTATTAAATATATAAAGAAAAAAAAATAATAAATCCCTATCATTATGAATGTTACGTTATTTTTTTTGTAAATAATTTTTAAGGATAAAAAAAGTATGAAAAATAAATAAAAATCTTAGAAAAAAATTAAACACAAAAAAAATCATATATATATTTTTAATAATCATTTATATACAATTAAAAGAAAACAACAACAAAAAAAATTATATATGGACAAGATATATATATTATTATTACTATATGAAAACAAAAACAAATTTATATATATTATTAAATGAGAAATAAATAAATGTTATATACATATTAAAAATAAATAAAATGAAAGTATATATTAAAACAACTTTAACATTGTTCTTAATTATTAAATACTTCTCTTGGAAAACGCAACAGTACTTACTTATTCACTTAGATGGCGCTACAGTCCAGGATGGACCTGGGCCTCAACCAACACGCCTCTTCAGTTAGCACGATCGTTGGCTAACTGCCTCCAGTTGCGCACTCCAAGTTGGTTGAGGTCCCCTTCCACTTGTGCGCGCCACCTAAGGCGAGGTCTTCCTCTACTACGTTGTCCCTCCGGGTTGGAATCAAAGACTCTTCGGGCCGGAGCGTTGATGTCCATTCGCTGTACATGTCCTAGCCATCTTGGTCGACTGTTCAGCTGGTAGAGTTCGATGTTAAATGTTCTCCTCCAAAGTCCGTCAACGCAAACGGGACCGAAAATCACTCGAAGAATTTTGCGTTCAAAGCGACCAAGGAGATCTTCAGCCGCCTTTGATAACGTCCATGATTCTGCCGCAGCGTTACCGATGGATAATTTGAAAATGTCTCCAAAAAAGGTCGCCCGAGCCCAAAAATGCGTCCCAAACAATAAAAAATTTAAATTTCCATTTTGTATAGGAATATACACCACCAATAATCGCAAAACTCGAAAACCACCATGAAACATGAACTCAAATTTTGGGAGACTCTTTGTTGTTGACTTAAAGGAGTTTCTGTGAAGTTTGGTCAAAATTGGACATACAAAAAATTCTTATAAATTTTATATCTCGAAAACCACAGAATAGATCCAACACAATTTTTAAGAAAATCTTTTGTCAGCGTATATCTCAAAAACCACGGAGTGGATTGAGCTCACATATTGAAAAAATCTTTACTATTGGCCCGAAGGTGTTTCGGCGATAAAAATTAAAAATCCCATACTAAAAAATTATGCATTTCAAAAGTTGTAAGATTGTTAACATTGATGTGCATTGGAATAAGGTGGGATTCGAAATCCGGGAATGGCAGGACCCATAAAAGTAATTTAAAACACTATAGTTTTAACTTTGAAATTTGTTAGTTAAATTGATCAACATTTTTATAAGTTGCTAAATAAAAGACATTGAATTCATTTAAATTATACGAACTAGTTTCATTTAATCACCAAACGAAACTTAAACTGCGAAGGTTGATTGGGACTCATAATCGCTTAAAAAGAGTTACAAATAAATAAATTTTAGGTGGTACGAACTTCACCGGGTATGTATGTAAATAAAAAGCCCACCCATATGTATAGAAGAAAATAAGACTTTGCTGGCATTGTGTTGACGTTTGGAATGGAAAGTGTTGCGCTGTAGGTTATTTTATTCCGTTTGGTACCTACTACAACTATTCAACAAACATGAAGATTTATTAAAGCAGAAAACACACGCAAATGCTTAAGCATACTTCAAAATGTTTGGGTGTTATTTGAGAAATAAATTGAAGCTTTGAAAATGCGTCCCAATGTCGCCTGTATTTGTGAAAGGGGTCCCAAAAACGCTTATTTCGAAATGTGGTCGCCACGCGTCCCGACAGTAGAAAAGTCGCCATTTGGCGACATATGTCGCCCATCGGTAACACTGATTCTGCGCCATAAAGCAGGACTTATATAGAGTCTCTTATATAGAGTCTCATTAGTGTTTCTCGACAAGGCCATACTAATTAATTGCCTTCTTAGGCCAAAGTAACAGCGGTTGGCAAGTGTAATTTTTCGCTTGATTTCTAATGTGATGTCATTTTCAGAATTAATAGCGGAGCCGAGGTAGACAAAGTCCCGAACTTCCTCAAGTGTCTCGCATTTTGTCAAAACAGAAATGAAAGTGGAGAAAGGTACTCCATTGAAATTCTTGCCAAATGTTAGGCCAAGAGTTTTTCCGGCGTCAAGTCTTTGAAATAACAATTTGAAATTGACTTCTTCCCCGAAAGAAGATCTTAGGTTATGTTAGGTTAGGACAAAAGTAGAGCACCTATTCCCACATAGGCCGTCTACTTTCATGATCGCTATTAGATAGAAATTAGCCAAGAACGCATCCCTGTAATCACTCCGACGGAACTAAACGATGCATGCAGGGAGACAGGCGACAACAAAGCGCCCGGACCCGATGGCATCCCTAATATGGTACTCAAAGCATGTGTTCGAAAAAGACCAGAACTTTTTATTGCATCAATGCAAAAGTGCCGAGGAGGCGGTTTTTCCTAAAACATGGAAACTTCAGTAGGGCGCAGTAGCGCAGCTGGACTACTGTGCGAGGGATCCCAGGTTCGATCCCCGGAAAAACACAAATTACATCTTAAGGTTTTTTCTACTTCGTCACCTCTCGCGAACGTCTGACAAACATCCGAGAATTTACTGTCCTGAATAAGCTTCTCAATTCAACCGTTCGGACTCGGCATAAAATTGTAGGTCCCTTCCATTCCTCCCAAAAATAGAAACTCACACAAACGAATGGTTGCGCGAAGCTAGGCCTAGAGTGTCTACCCGGCAGTTGCGCCACCTATTTATTTATTTTATGGAAACTTCAACATCTGGTTTTGTTACCAAAAGGAAAGAAGGCACCAGAAGAGCCATCTTCCTATGGACCAATATCTTTGCTGGATACAACGGGAAAAATCTTAGAACGTATCATATACGGCAGAAGATCAAGGAGCTTTGTCAGACTACCAGTATGGATTTAGAAAATCGCGTTCTACCGTCGATGCGATAAAGGCGGTATTAGATACAGCAGCTAAAGCAATACTGGGGAAAAGATGGAAATTTCCCATCTCCGAGTGGGGACAAAGAAATACTGCACGGTTGTGACGTTGAACGTTAAAAATGCATTTAAAGCGGCCCATAGACACTACACTTGGCATTCACAGCTCTAAGCCGGCAGACTGTAGCCATTTTTGCCAACTGCTTCATCCGTAGCGGACTATATCTCGTGAAGGTGTTTGGCCACTGTTGCCACGGCGATATCGTCGGTAAAACCGATCACCTCAACTCCTTCCGGCAGTGTTAGTCACAGGACACCGTCATATATTATATTCTTGGAGAGGTCCAAGTAGTACTTAACTTCATCGTCAGTCTTACTCCAGCCAGCGGTCTGGGCGGGGGCTCTAAAAACAAATGAAACTAGGAAAAAGCTCTCGTCGGCATACATGCTCTGAACAATAAGAACCATAGCGAATTTCGAACAATCTCGCACGAAGCAGGCTACGTTATATCGGGAATGATCCCCATCGATATTCTTGCCAGTGAGATGCAAAGGATCTACCTTAGGCACACAGCCAACAACTGGCAAGAGGTCCTTAATAGAAGGGTCAAAGTATAGAACGTAGAAGGGAGGAAAACATCGATGGAACTATGACAGGCCAGATGGGATTACACCCACACACTGATCCCCACTATCGAGGTCTGGACAAGAAGAACAAACGGAGACTGCAACTATCACCTTGCACAGTTCTTATCGGGGCACGGCGGGGGCTTTCGGAAATACCTCAGATTTAATCGCGATAGCTCGCCTTTTTGTTCCGAATGCCAATAACTGTGTCCTTTAGGTCAAATGTCTATTTCAAAGATTGCGAAACTGACATGTTTGGAGGTTAGGGCATTCGCAGACCAGGTGTTTGACGGAGTCAAAACTCTTCGCGGGTTTAGTGCCACCTTTTGGTTTAGTGCGGTGAAAGTATGAAACCTCTGCGCGCCATTGCTTTTTTTTTAATAGAACACAGTGCCATCCATTGTAGAAACATTGCAACATACGCAAAATAACAATTTGTTCAAATTATTTCGAACGTTCTATAACAGATGGCACACTCTGCACTCAAACAAAATCGCACGAATTGCTCGATTACATTTGAGTACTTTCGCTCCACCATGAACCAAAGGAGCTAGTGCTTATGTTTGCTTCAACAAAAAATCAGCTGCAGTATCTACTCTCCAACCCATGTGTACTATGTCAATGGACGGAGTAGTTGAGGAAGACTACTACGCAGGTGAGCACATGGTGAATCGTCAAAATCTAAACGGAAGAACAAACTAGATCTAGAGTGGTTGATACAGGTTAGTAAGGGCAGGCAATGTGCTCCACGGCTTTATTTGTCTGTAAACTATTCAAAGGACTCGCTTCATTTAACAGAATTGCTCCTCAGTCACAATACAAATTTCTGATATATTATTAGATGGAGCCTGAAAGGCTGTGTGTGTGATGTGGCTTTAAAGTCTAACAATTGATTTTGTTGGTTGACGGAGGTTAACAGCGGATCCAACCACACTTTCTTCTGTTAGTTAAATTAGTTAGCAACGCGGAATGCAGCCCTAGTGCATGGTTTGAGGTATACTATACATGACCTTTATACTCAAAGCAAGTAAAACCATGCGCTCAACTCAAAAATGTCTTGGGCCCCTATTGTGAGTGTGGATGAGCTCTGTCTTTATGTATCGTCCAGAAATACAAAGCAGTGCTGACAATATTGCTTTACAGGATTTATATTTTTAGTATAACCAGTCTATTGCCATGCATCTCCTGCGGTCGCCATCAGTCTTTGCACCGAGAAGTGCTGACAAACGCATGATTTCTATTAGATCTCCAGTCGTTTTTCGTGTATACCTAGACACGCACATATCATTCTATTTACCTCGCTCACCACTTAAATTCAACTCCCACGGTTAGTTTACCTTGTGAACGGACGACGTGACGAGTCCAACTGAAAAATAACCAACCGGCTATGCATTTGAAAAGAAAACAACTGCAAAGTACCAATAAATCTTTTGTCTGTATTAATATAATCGATTTCTTTTAATAATAAAGTATATAAAGACAATTGTTTAGTTTTTACGAATTTTTTCGGTTTTCGTTTTTGTTTTTCCTTTACAAAAAGAAGCAAATGCAAAACTATACAGTAGGTTTCTCGAATAATTAACAATTTTTGTTAGCGAAACGAAAAATAAAAAAATAATAACCGCTTACAAATATTCTATACATCTGAACAGTATAACAACGCGCACTTCGGATGTGGATATACGAACGGATTAATAAAAATAGTAAAATTAAACATAAAATGCAATAAACCCCATTTAACTGTCGCACACAATAGAAAATATCAACTATACGCAACAATTTTACTTAAAAGAACAATTAGACGCGCACTCGAACGGAAATACACTACACCCACTGTCTCAAAGACCCGTATGACTAGTCTGTAATTGCTCTATCGATATTGACAATTGTTCCAGTCGTTGCACCAGCTGCAACATGTTTTCTTGCGCCTTGGCTGCATTCAAATCGGTGCCGCTATCCAGCGAGTCTTCTTCGGCGGCTGCCAATTCAAAGTGCAGCTTGGCCAAGCTCTCTTGTTGTTCACGGATTTTTGTCATCTGATCCATTGTACAGCCGGAACCTAGAAGAAGCAAAATATTGTTAATTAGAGATGCCTACAATGATTGGGTGCAAGAAAAGCTTACCAAACGCTTTCAACTTCCCCGAATGGAAGTCATCGAGAAGACCGAGGAGAGCGCGTTCCATGTGTTTCACGTCCGGAACTTCTGAGACAAAAGAATGATGCTTAATTGGCCGATCATCAAATTTGTCGCTATTGTTTAGGGCCGGAGCTTTAACAACACTACTGCCGCTAGCGTCGTTCTCACCAATATCTAAATTCACAGTGTCGCATCGGGTCAGTGTAGTGTTGTTGTGCGTTGGGGTTTTTTTTAGCAATATAGTTAGTGTATGTGTGTTTTAGTGTGGTGGGCGCGAGCGAAGGTAGTGTCGTCAATGGGGTGTGACAACAGCAGTGGTGATTCAATTCGAATTACAAAATCAAGAGGCAAAAATGGAAAAATAAAACAAAAAATAAAATATACAACAAAAATCAAATAAAATTAAAAAAAAAATCAAAGCAAGAGTGAGAACAGATTCAAATGGGGAATTAGAAAATGAATATGCGTCAACCGGTGTAGCACTACGTGGACAAAGTAAGGGTTGATGTCGTCGATATCTTTATGGCTTGTCTACAAGGTGTGTTTGAATGAACTTGGCGCAATTGTTTTGAGCTACAAAGTTTTATAAACTGCGAACCAGAGAGAGAGGGAGAGCTCCTAATCCAATTAGACAGTTAGACCGGCCAATTTGTGAGGAGCCGAGGAATGCAAAACGGACCCAGCATTCCATTTATTTCCTTAGGTAACCTTATGTTGTTAGGAAAATGTCACGAACTTGTCGTTCGGTGTTGATGTCGGTCGTGAGTATGTTAATAAAAGAACAAAATGGGTGTGCACCAACGCCCAAAGGTAGGTTCCTCTTTTGTCTTCGTGCTATTGAAAAATCTAATTCAAATGAGGACAGGGTGAGAGCTTAGGTGTAGTCTGCTGGAAGGGTGACGAATAATGGTATAGCTGCTCGCAAGAATTTCTTAATCGTGATTCATGCTCGTTTGAGGGTAGGTACTGCTTTCGTGGTTGGATTTTCATAAATGCCCCATAAAAAGTCACTGGTGGCTAACTGATGCGTGCTTAAATAGAATATTTAGCCGTAGAATGCAGAACTCATAGTTGCAAATGAAAATGCGTGGTTACTTTATATAGAACATAGGTAAAGCTTTGCAGAATGATGCAAAGAAGTAAATTCTACACATCTCACTCGGATATTTACTCACCAGTCACCACTAACATGAGGCAGCGTCTCAGCATGTACAACAAAGAGAAATACGTAGGATTTATTTGTAGGATTTTATTGTCCAAGCCATATCGCAGTATAGGCGACTGTATCTCATCCCTTTCTTGCAGTCGTCCATCCGCAGCACGTAGCGGATCCTTACGTGTTTTCCGGAACGATGGCGGAGAATCGAGAGCTATGGAGGGTCCACTTGAGCAACCTAAACCCGCGTCCCGCCTAATGGACAAGCGGATCATTGAAAATTAATGAATGAATGAATTGTTATCCATGGTCATCCTGGAAAACAAATAGGATCTGCCTCGAACGTGTATACGACTTCAGGCAAGGGCTGCTGTGAAACTACCACGTTGCAACTTGCGCTAGTCAAATAGGTGTCGCAATTGGTGCTTCAACACTATTCGTTTGTGTGAGTTTCTATTTTTGAGACGAATGGAAGGGACCTACAATTTTATGCCGAGTCCGAACGGCTGAATTGAGAAGGTTTTTCAGGACAGTCATACTCTCGGATGTTTGTCAGACGTTCGCGAGAGGTGGTGCAGTAGAAAAAATCTTAAGATGTAATTTGTGTTTTTTCGGGGATCGAACCTGGGATCACTCGCACAGTAGTCCAGCACACTAACCACTGCGCTACTGCTCCCATTTTGCATCAAGTCTCACTTATTTCACGATCCCAGATCTAAAACAACTTGGTATCGAATGGAAACCATTCACCAAATCCCGCAACACCAGTAGAATGTGACCCACAATCTCAAACAATTATGTAGAACGGAACTGAACTCTATTTTGCCCGAAAATTTGAAGAGCCTTTTCATGGTTGGGGTTTGTCGTCAAATTATCACGCAAGCAGCCTCCCTTTCTTTACTAATCCATCCTATCCGATCTAGTATAGTCGGCATTTGTGTCCTACTAAGCCCAACAAGCGAGTAAAATTAGTTTCATGCATGCACAACAATACTTTGGGAAAAAAAACAACAAAAACAAAAATCTTAAGTGCATACATATTTCAAACAAAAACAAAACGAAATGATAAGAAAACCCAGCTCCGAAACATACATTATTTCAGTCTAATTCAATACATTACCTTTCAGGAGTTTTCGTGGACGTGATTTAAATTCAAATCTAGATTCATCTTGAGCCTTTTGTCGTCTCTCGTTAACATAGGTCACTTTGGCCGAAGATGGATTTTTATCTGATGTCGTCCGTTCAATAGAACATGAAACAGAGTTCCGACTTCGTGTTGTGTCACCACTGGAAGTGCTTTTGATCTGTAAACATATGAAAATATTTCAATAAACAAAAATCAATTAATAAGTTCATAATGGCAAAACAAAGATAGCCAGCTCTGCTCTTGCGATTAACATTTTTTTTTGCATACTCACATTAACCTTTGGAATTGTTACTGGAGATGCTGGAGTTGGGGCGGATTTTGGGGCACTCTGAGGGGCTGTGGTCACTTGACTTGTAGGTTCCTCTTCAGTTTCGATGTCGTTTGGGACGAGTTTTTGGCGTTCGACAACCTCATCGTTGGGTTCCATTATATTTGATGAGTCTGTAGGCTTTTTAATCAAATTGTAATATACGAAATGTTCTTTCTACTGAGATCAAACACTGATAAGGAACATTTTTTTACTATTTTAATTTTCTAATTCTACTTTATTTTATGTAAAAAAAAAACGATTATTTTTCTTCTTATTGAGCAAAAAGTAATCACAAAGAATGAAGTTATCGCAGACAAATGTCAAAAAAAATGATTTCAGAAGGGCGGAAACAGTTTGAGTGAGTGTGAGACGAATTGCACAGAATGCGAAACTTCGGGTCTTTGAGTTGCCAATATTGACTGACAGAAAAAAAAGGTTGAATGCGTTTCAGAATTTTGCACTTAATTTATTTTTTTAAAATTGGCCTCCGTATTAAAATGAATTTTGCCTTGGTTAATGAATGAAAGTTGTATCATAATCATAATTGCAGTTACTCATCTTCATTAAACGGGTAGGTAGGTACATGTCAATAATGTAAAACAACATAGACCTAGCGCCTAGCTACTCATAAATATTCGTTTGTGTGAGTGAGACCTAGTATTGTATGCCTGGAACGCCTGAATTAAAAAGATTTCTCTGGATAGTTATGCATTAGGATATTTGTCAGACGTTGGCGACAGGTGGCGAAGTCGAAACTCCTTAAGATGTAATTCGTGTTTTTCTCTGTAACGAACCTGAGACCCCTCGCTCAGTAGTCCAGCAGACTAACCACCACGCCCACGCCAGACATAGTTAGGTTAGGTTAGGTTTGTGGGCTTGCGAGGAATACCTACTTCGTGCCACACTCAAGTCAGTAGTACTGACCCATTGTGATGCCCGTCGGGGGAAAGATGTTATGTCCCTTTACCAACCTGAGGATTTGAAGTTACATCTTAAGTTATTATCTTGTCTACTGATGTGCTGAAAAGCTCGTGGAAAAAGTCTGTCCCCATGTCCACTCATGAGATTAAACAAATTCTGACAATTTGACAGTTGTTGTGTCATTCTATATAATTGAAAGGCGTCATAATATGCCCAAAACAAACGTATGTGTGTATTACGACGAGCTGTACAACGACGTCGACGTAACTTTGTGCACGGGTCGTCTAATAAGATTCTTCTTTCACAAATTACCGCAAGTTTAAATTTTTCTTTTCAGTGACAAACAAAAAATGCTTTCTTCAGTCAAAGACCAACATTGTCTAAAAACAGAACTTAATAGGCTGTTCGGACCGATCGGTTTTTGAACGTATTTAACCAAACCTTACTTCAAATTATTCTGAATTTTCCCAGACATTTTTGACAGCTACACACCTAAATGGCCCCGCTCAATGTGCTTAGGCACCTAAATGTTTAGAATTAGGCAGAAAATCTTGCTTAACACACGAAACTTGCCTAGATTTGCAGTCAATTCGACCAATCGGAGGCTGTTGACTAGCTAGGCAAAATCGTATTGAACACGGCCAATGTGTGCATCATCTACATCTTCTGCAAGCTCATACCTTCCTTAAACCGAAAATGTCATCGCCTAAATGCCGTTAAGACAGCTGCTGAAATCGAGATCTTAAATTAAATCAATATTAGATTAATTTTTTCCCATCTAGATCAAAAATAGGTTCATCTTTCCTCTCATTACAAAATCAAATTTGTATGTAGTAAGGGGTGGGTGTCATGCAATTTGAAACTGTCAGTTTTTCATTGCACAGTTTAACCATTTAATTTTTTGTTTTCTGTTCTTCGATCATGGTTAATATGGTTAACACTTTTGAGAACTATATTCGACTTGTGTCCAGTAGCAAATTGGTTTACGGAAAAAACATAATAAAGAACTATCCACCGACACCGACCATGGACCGGAAGTGCTGCATTTTTATTAAGTGACGGGTGTCAGAAGAATGCTGAGAAATTTCAATGCATGACTTTTACTTTAAAGTTGAGACAATTTTATAAGTACTCGAGCAAATTTCGCCTGAAACTCGGTAGTATCTAACTGTGCGAGAGGTATTATACGATTCAAAAAAGTGACTGTAAAATTGAGGAAATGAAAATATTTTGAAATGGAGGCGGAATCCATTAAATAAAATAAATATCAAGTCGTGAAGGTCTTAGAAACTATACTTTATTTTTTAAAGATTAGTTTAACATTTACAAACTTATCCATTTGTTATATACACACGTTCACTTTGGCTTACTTCTTCTTCTTGAAGCCCATTTCGTATACCATTTGAACAAATCCCAAAAGGCCTACTCCACAGAGTCCCACTGTTAGCCCGAAAAGAACCTTATCAGCTGGTCCACCCTTGAGGAAGACGGGTACATTATTGACCTCCTTAAAATAAAAAAAGGAATATGTAAGAACAAATACAGCTAAAAAGATTATTCTTAGTGAAATGTACCTGGAATTTCTTATAATTTGCTAACAATTTTTCCGGAAGAGCCATGTCAATAACTTAGGTAATCCTAAAAAAAATACAATACCAAAAACTAAATAGGAAATTTCTTTAAAAATAATTTACATAATCGTTTTAGAAACTTACGTACAGCACAATATCACAAGAACTGCAGTTGCAATTGCAATTAACTTGACTGTTCTAAAAATAATTTTGAAATATAAAAGAGTGCAAAAATAGAAATTGCAGTTCCGTGCATTTTCCTTGTGCGGAATTTTGGATGTGTTTCTTTTAATCATATGATTACATTGTAGGATGTTGATATTTTTAAATTGTTTGTTATTGTAAGTATTTTTCCAAAGACAGTATTTCAATGGGTCTTGAATAATTGGATGGACTAAAATTGGATTAGACTAAAATTGTATTCGAGTTTGAGTTTGACAGAACTGACATTGATTATCGTTTATATCTATCATGTAGCTTGATGTAATATAGTTGTTATTAATGCTTTCTTTTCTTGGAGGTTTGTCCTGCATGACGTAACATTTTGGCAAGAATTTCAAGCTAAAACGCAACTACTGTCAATTGATTTCAGCAAATTTTGTCGGGATTTTTTCCTAAGTCTTCGCGTAAAGGTGATTAATAATAATTACATGATTTGTTAATCTCATTCATTTCATTCATAATCGCTTCATTATGGACACCATTCTCGTTGCTTTTAGCTTTAAATCCTGTTTTCGCTTCGCTTTTCGTGAGCCGAAACCCTAAGGGTCCATCCATAATATGGCAGCGAGTTTCGAATAGGAGAACAGCCAGAATTAATCTCGTGTGCGGAGGCGCAGGTATATTTAGGAGCACCAAATCGCTATTTTTACTCTGGTCTAAATTATTATTTAAATATCGTGAATACCCCTTATGTTTGTTTTCAAAAAAGATTTATGAAACGGATGTTGTTTCTTTGCTTCAATACAATGCCCAGAGAAAATGTCAAAGTACATAAAATAAATGAAAAATTAATTAATTTAACGACCATTCACTCACTTTAATCCGGATTAAAGTTTACACCCGGGATTAAGCGCGTTTAACCCAAAAACTAAAGCCAAGTACATAATATTCAGTTGTTAGACCCGTTTTTTAATCTCGTCGGCGTTTAGTCCCATTGAAGTAAAACTGCACTTTTTCGACCAGTTTAAGTATCTTAACCTTATAATAAGAAACAAGAAGATAAAAAATTATTTGGATTTTATTAGATTTAGTAACGGTTATGGCACCTCATGTTAATTTTGGAATTAACTTTTTAGTAGATATTTAACATTTCTCTTTTGATCTAAATGTATTAAACCCGCGAGTCCATAATTTCACATTGAACACAAAAATTAGTTATATTCATTGACATACTGTACATGGACTGCTAGCAGCAGCAAAAATAAGCACTAGCTCTTCTGGTTCACGGCGGAGAGAAACGAAAACACTCAAATGTCATCGAGCAATTCGTGCGATTTGGTTTGTGTCGAGGTTTGTGTGCTGAGTGTACCACACTGCCATCTGTTATAGAATGTCTGGCGCGCAGAGGTTGAAAACTCTTTCCTACTTTCGCCGCACTGAACCAAAAGGGCTAGTGCTTATGTTTGCTTCATTTTTCCTCTCAGGTTTGTATGAAACTGACATTTCACTAGCAGTCCATGTATAGTATGTCATTGGTTATATTGATCAATGTTGATGTCACAACAAATCAAATCAATTTCCAATTAGCGACAAACAATAAAAAACAAATACAATTTGATGTGAAATTTGACATAACGTAAGTTTAAAACGGGTTAAAATCGGACTAAAAATCGGTTTAAACTGTTTTAAATCCATTTTTCATATAGCAGGTTTAATGCATGTGTTTGGGTGAATATTATGGATTTAGGTTAAAATTGTCGGGTTTAAATATTAATATCGGGTGTAAAATTATTTTAAACTGATTTACACCCAGAGTGAATAATGTGACCACTAATTAAGCAAACTCATCTAATTCAAAACAAACATATCGAATCGTACTGTCATTTCTGAAATTCGCCAAATGTCAACGCAAAACAAACGAACCGATACAAAATGCAACAGCAAATTTCGAAGAACAGCGAAAACAAAATGGACTGCGCAATAATAAATTCGAAGTGTCAAAAATACGTTCACCACAAAAATTCGTTAGTCCGCAGAGAGAATTTTTCATTCGCAAAAATTTTCCTTTAAATATAAAATTATAGTTCCCTTTATAAAATCGAATAAAAACTCTTCAATCCCTCCGAGTCCCGATTACAAATTGCTGCAGCTACTGTGAATACGACTTCCTATGCAAGTGTGCTGAAAGTCCTTTAAGAACCCTGCACAACTTTGCATCAGGACACCCAAAATATAATATCCACTCTTCACCTGAAAAAGGCGTAAGGGAAAGAGAAGGAGGCGAAAAACATCAGCTTTTGCTCAAAATTCATCTAGCCACATAGCAATTGGACAATGGAAGCGGTTGCCCTTACCGAGACCGAGTCCCGGTACTTTGGGGACTTGTTTCTTTGCTGTGACATCGAGAAGACAGGAAAAATTCCCATGCTGAAGGCAACTGAGCTCTACCGATCGGCGAATCTCTCTAATGACGTTATCAATGAGGTGAGTACCTATATAGTTGCGGTGATAGATTGTTGGAATTTTCTTCGTTTTGTCTTTTAATTTTTTTTTTTTTGTCTCTGTGTTTTCGCTGCGGATGTGGCAACGATCACAATTGTGTGCCCTGTTATCGCATAATTTTGATACGCTTTTGTTTACCATGTCGCGTGTGGTGTTTTCTTTTGTCTTTAGATAACATCTTTATCGGGAATTCCGCAAACAGCGCTTCACATCTCAAGATCACAATTCTATTCGTGTCTGAAGCTAATAGCTGCCTACCAGGCATCCATGCCATTGCGAACAGAGTTGATATCGTCTTCAGTGAATTTGCCTTTGCCGAGGTTTAGTTGGAAATTGGAGCCATCTTCACCGACAACTTCAACTATGACCAGGGTAGATGCCCTGCAGACAAATGGTTTGATGATGTCGATTAGCGGTAACAGCAAGGGAGTTGCTGTGCCAAGGCGTGGATCGTGGTTTGATAGTACAAGCACGCAGCTAGTTGATCCAACGAATTCGGATGTTCCAAGTACAGACTCGGAGGTGGAACACAACGAGTCGAGCAGCGGCAGAGAACCGGTAAGTGAAATGCATTTTGTTTTGCAATTAATAGGCGTACCATCTGATTCATCTACTACGACTGGGATGTCGATAAACAGTACGTAGAATCCAAATAAATCATATTTCAAAGTGTGGGCATTGTGGTTACACATCTGATATGGGATGCTGCGTCAGAATTATTATGAGCAGAATATGTCTCCAAATTGTATTTTATTTGCGGTCCCCAGGGTATCTAAGATCGATGGCAACGGATGGCTGGTGCCACATCTGTGTGAACTCGACATTAACAACCAAGATTCGAAGGGTAACTCTTAAAGACTTACTTATCATTGTTTTGGGAAATATTTGCTTACAGTAAATATATAGTAAAAAATCCCGGGAGAGGGTCGCCCAATGTGAGCTAGTATGCTATAACATTCTTATGACGTCAATGCACTCTCAGTGTTAGCATACTGTCAACCACATAAAAAAATATCGAAACTGCGCACATATTGCGTCCCAGGTTTTGGATACCCAACCAACAACAACTAGTCCATCGAAGGAACCAATTCAGCATAAATAAGTGATTGCCGTGGGCAAGGTATATAGAAAAACAGGTGGTCCATGTAAAATCTGACATGCGCAGTAACCAATACGCTATCTTGGGATGATGTGTTGCTTCTGAAACTAGGTATTGCATAGGCAGAGATATCCTCAATCGAATCAACCTCAGAGTCCATCGTAATGCGTGTCTATGCATCTACACCAGCCAATCACAAACCAACTTTCTTTCAACTTTCGCCATCCGTGACTAGGCATATTGCCAGTGACCACGTTTTACACCGAGTCGCTGCCTCTATCCTGAGGGATCCATGCCAATGACTGTTACAATGACGTTGTATCTCGTTGGGTCAACTTCTGAAATTATTGTTCTCATGTGTTCTAAGCGGTGTTGGAAAATTATAAAAACATTTAACTACCTTTAATATAACAACAAGAAACAGTTATAAACTGTGCTATTAGATCTTCGTGCTTTATCTCATTTTATCAAAAGAAGCTCATTAAGTTTACCAATCAATAAAATGTTTAATTTCCAGCACCGACACCGCGGAGGTGGTGCTGCTGGCGGTGGTTCTCCCGAAGCATGGAGCACCAACAGTGATAGCCCCACGCCAACCAACAGTGTTGCTGAGCGTCCATGGGCCAAGGAGTCTCTCTGGCAAGGTCTACTCGGTGACGAACATCGTCAACTCCTTGGTACCGAAGAAGAATCCTCTGATCGCCATAGTTCTGACGACGACAACGATGGTGAATCATTCTACTATCAAATTACACCCGAACAAAGGGAATACTATCAGAAACAATTTAAGGCTGTGCAACACGATCCCAATGGACTCCTTTCTGGTCACATTGCAAGGTAAAACTTTCATTGACAATCATTCGCATGGAATGGCAATCATTTGCAAACATTTTAGGGTGTTTTTCGAAAAGTCTCAAATTCCGGTCAAAGAGCTCCGTCACATTTGGCAGCTATGTGATGTGACACGTGACGGTGCTCTCAGTTTGGCAGAGTTCACCGCAGCAATGCATTTGGTAGTACTGCGGCGCCATAATCTGCCATTGCCAGCTGTTCTGCCAGCGTGTCTGCATCCGAATATGTTAGTGCAATCCAGTCAAGGGCAGCAGCCTCCAATTGCAGAGCCACCAGAGGCAGATCTCTTACATCTTAACGACGACGATGAAGAAGACAATACAGACAATACTATAAAACAGGTAGTGGCAGTAGCCCCGGGAACGACGGCTACAAGCGAAACCGACCACAAGCTAATACCGTCTGGCTCCGAAAAGAATGTCATGAATATGAGTTCTTTGTCGACCTCTTCACAGGTTTGTACAGAGTGTGCAGATAAATGGCGAGGCAACTAATTGATTTAACTATTTCACAGGCTAGCACAAACTCAAAACAGGCAACTACTGCTGCCGCTACTGGCCAAATGACATCATTAAGCCCACCACCGTCAGTGAGGAATCGCAGCATATCGAATTCGCCCAGCGTTGCCGAACCAACATCGACTCCACCACCACTTGCAGCTAATATCTGGAAAAACGACGAATGGACCGTATACATTAGTTCTCGTGTATCGGACAGTCCTGGTCCGAAACCAGTCAATTTTGATATGAAACGAACAGCCCAGGCAGTGGTCTCTGATCCACAAATTCTCCATCCAGTTCCACTGCGTGTAACACCAGTTGCAGGTAAGAAAGACGAGTTGGATCTGTGATTTTTTTTTTTCAACTTTTCTTTACAGGTGCCGAAGTGGTTCCACTAACAGCTGACGAAGAGGTAGCATTGCGTCTTGCTCGTAAAGCAGAAACTCTAGTCTATGATGCCAGCTCTGGTGTGTTGCGTGAGAACAGCGATACTAGCCCCAAGCCGTCACAACCGCCACCGACGACACAAGTTCCGCCTCTGCCGGCCGCAATGACGTCGTCACACCATCGTGATTCATTGCAAAATAATGATTTGCGAGCAATTCAGCGTCCTCAAGCAAAGAAACTGCCAGCAAAGAATATTGGCGCAATACCTCCACCACCGCAGCGCGAACCAAGTATTGGTACAAATAGCGCCGTTGGAAGTGAGACAACACTCACTGGCGATGGTAATAATTTGGTGAAAAAGGATCCTCCACCATTGCCGCCACCGAGGCCACATCGACATGGGCGCAGCAGTAGCTTGGATCTAAACAAGCTCAAATTAGGCGGGCAGTCGTCGCAGCCTGAGGTAATTCTCTTCAAATGGTTTATTCACTTTACTGGAACAAACTGATCTTATTTTTGTTTGTTGTTTCTTATTTATCTGGGGCCGAATCGTCTCATCCGTTTTTAAATCGATTGATTCCGTGAACGTATAGATCGTTCACGGATGCGGCGATTCGGCGCCTGGTCATTGCTATATCGATAGTTACTATTGCTTAGATGTACAGTTAAAAAAAAACATTATTTCTTCAGTGTATTCCAAAAACAATACCGCGAGTAAGCTGCTCATGCAGCTTCTATGTGGACTTGTTAATGCATCACGCAAAACCGACTTCCTCAATCCGTATAGATCCTATTTCTCAGACATAGTCAAAGGGCCTAATAGAATTTTATCTCATTTTTATTTCAACTCAATCGGCCAATTTATGACTTCTGGATATATACGAATTTAAATTTTTATAAAAAAGTTCAGATTTACTTTTTCGTCGCCCACTGCACCTACATTTTGTCAAACCAGGGTCATCATCAGTGCAGATCACATTCATGTCAGTTTCGCCTGCCCATGCAGAAGTGGCAAACCTTTTTATAGTGTGTTGTATTTAGTAATTAAATACTCTTTTTTTATTGTTTTAATGATAATATAGTTAAGATTACATAGGATAAGATAAGAAGAAGAAGAAAGCACCACACAATGACTTAAAGTTAGTTGTTGTTTACTTGTGTGTTGTGTGTCAAGAGACAGTGCTGCCCAACATCTCCTCCCCTCTAAGATTGTGGAGTGCGTGAGATAACTTCAACCGGAATTCTACGTGCTGCTATTCGTTTTGGTTGTATTGGTTTTGGGGTTGACCAATTATCAATCGTCTGCACTTCTGCTTCTGGTGTGTTTATGTTGAATTCCTGAAGAAGAAATTGTAATGGAATTTGATATCCTTGTGGAGAGCTGGTGTCGGGAGCAAGTCGAGGTTTTAACTGATCAGCATGCGCTCGAATGAGTTTGTCCGTATCACCAACTCTGCTAAGAACGTTATAAATTACGTTTCCGATATTTTTGACGATCTCTCCTGGTACCCAGAATGATTTATTTAGTTTGAACTCCTTAGCATAAATCTGGTCACCTTTTTTGAAAGTTCTCTCCTTAGCACCGTGTTTGTTATTGTACTGTACTTCCATTTTGATATTGCGATCAGTAGCAGTGGGTTTTGGTGTATTTAGCATATCGAATACAGTTCTCATCTTTCGACCAATGAAACACTCAGCAGGTGATTTATTATCAGGAACATTTGGGTTAGGTAGGATGTTCCTTCCTCTTTCATTTTTTTTAAAGATCTCTTCAGCGTGTCTACGAACCTTTCCGCTTGACCGTTGGAGCTGGGATGGAATCGAACCGTTCGAGTATGTTGAATGCCACGATGAGAACACCATGATTCAAATTGTTCTGAGC
The DNA here is from genome assembly GCA_949372485.1 of Cheilosia soror. NCBI lineage: Eukaryota > Metazoa > Arthropoda > Insecta > Diptera > Syrphidae > Cheilosia > Cheilosia soror. The sequence goes on from OX443561.1 coordinate 123,019,301, forward strand.
AGAATTGTGTTCCGTTGTCTGTGACTAATTGTTCTGGGTTACCAAATAAGCCACAGTATTGGTTGAGCAAGTTGACAGTAGCATTAGTCGTAGTTGATGTAGTTTCATAAATGTCCAGGTATTTAGAAAATGAATCCATAAGGACTAAATAATACTTGTCATTTAGTGGTCCGGCATAATCGGCATGAATTCGCTCCAGTGGACGTGTTGTTAGCGGCCAGGACTGCAATGTTGCTTTTGTTGGAGATTTTGCGGCTAACTGGCAATGATGGCATTGACGTACGTACTCTTCTATGTCGGTATCTATGTTGGGCCAGTAGACGTAGCTACGTTCAATAGATTTGCAGCGGTCGATGGCAAAATGGCCCTGATGAATCTGCTTGAGTATGCGCTTACGATATCTGCTTGGAATTAGTAGTACTCGTGCTGCTGATAGTATACATCCATCCACCATGGAAAGTGTTTCTCGACGAGCGAAATACGGTCTAATGTCATTATGTACGTGTTTCGCATCTACTGGCCAACCTTCTTTATCGATGGTTTGTCCTAAATAAATTAGGCGCTTTCGAAAGAATTTGCACTTCTCGTGTTTCAGATGGAATCCAAAGTCTTGCAGTCGTTGAAGAAGTTGGTGTAAATTATTTTGATGATCTTCAATGGATTTGCTAGCGAGTAGTATGTCGTCGATGAAGGCATGTGCTCCATCAATACCTGCGCATAGTTCATTCATAATTCACTGAAAAGCTCCAGGGGCGCATTTTATTCCTGGAGTAAGACGGTTAAATCGATAGAGGCCCTTGTGCGTGTTGACTGTAAGCAATTCTTTGGAGTCATCTTCAACTTCAGCCTGAAGGTAAGCGTCGGAAAGATCAGCATGACTAAAAATTATACAGTCGTGGCAATCTGCAAAAATTTCATCGGCAGTTGGCAATGGGTACTGGTTAGACTCTATAGCATTGTTAAGACCTGTTAGTTGTTGTTTACTTGTTGTGTGTCAAGAGACAGTGCTGCCCAACATTGTGTTTGTGCGTACACCGGATGAGAACAAGTAAATGGACCCTTATTTCGCCGGAAACAAGTAGAGAGCTGCATAGTCAAAGTGTTCGTGAAAAAAGTGTGTCCTTTATGCACAAGAAGAATTTTTAAAAGTTTCAGAACCTTTAAATCTCTTACTGAACACCCACATCCCAAATAGCTGCAATGCCGTGAAAAGTCCTACTGGGACTTCGGATAGGTCTATAATATTAAGCAGCTCTTCACATCTTGTTACTTAGAACATGATTATTTGGGCTATAAGCGGCTTAAAGCTGGACCTCATGGCATAATGACGGCCGAACTTCAACAGAATGTGGAACTAATCCTTCCATGGGTAACTGTAATATTCAAAAGTTGCCTGGATTTGTCTCCCATTTCTAAGTCATGGACTACTTCTAATACTGGAAGGGGAAGTGAGCGAAGTAATTGCTAATGGCGGGCTTGGCGTCAATCCTCTGAAAACTTAACTGGTTGTCTTTACAAGAAAGTACAAAATTCCCATCTTTGTTCCCCAAAAATGAAAACGAGAACCTTGTTGGTGCTCTCTGATACGGCCAAGTATGTAGGCCTCATTCTAGACAGCAACTTGAGCTGGAAATGGGGACCCCTGCCTCGAATTACTTACTGGCTTTATGTATTCGTTATTAGACTTGTATTCACATATGGCGTCGTCGTCTGGTTGACTGCGCTTAAGAAATCTATTCACTGCAGCACTTTAGTCGTGTTCAAAGAACGGCATGTGTTTGCATCAGTTTAGCGCTTAGGAACACTCCAACAGCGGCGTTGAACATATTGTTCCACCTGCTACCGCTAGACAAGTGTCAGCAAATGCAGCCACCCGTATTAAAGCAATCCGTCTGGGGACCAGTCGACAAACTCGTCTATTCTAGATAAAATAGAATGGATCCCGAAAGATACTGATTATACCCTCCTTCAGTTTCAATTCAGTAAGAATTTTAAAACCCGCATAACCTCCAGGGGGGGGGGTACTGAGAGACTGATGTAGTGTCTCACAGGAGATCCGTCTGCTTTTATACAGATGGGTCCAAAACGGAAGCAGGAGTAGGGGGGGTGTTTTCTACCAAGATTTAAATTGTACGACCTCATTCCGTCTTCCCAATCACTGTAGCGTGTTCCAGGCGGAAATCATGGCGATCAAGGAGGCCCTGTCTTGGTTACGGTATAATGTAATACCCTCAAAGGATATCGTAATTTTTACCGATAGCCGGTATTAAATCCTTGGATTCGGTCATCTTTAATTCCAAAACTGCCCTCAAGTGTCACTTATCTCTTAACGAGATGGCGAAACAATTCAAAATTCGCCTTATATGGGTGCCAGGCCATAGGGGCATTCCAGGGAATTATTGCAAGGGCGACGAACTCACTAGGCATGGCACAACTTTATCGATTCTATTGGAAAAGAAGAATCTCTATATGCCTCTTGCTACGTGTAAACTTTTAATTAAACAAAATGCGATAGACGCCACTAATCGAAGGTGGTCAAACTGCACCACATGCTCCATCACGAAACAAATCTGGCCCATGCTGGATCTCAAGCGCTCCAACAATCTTGTAACACTACATAAAGATCCAATATAAGCAAATTAGTAGGTGTCATCACGGGAAACTGTATTATTGGGAGGCATGCTCTCAAGCTGGGCCCCCTTCCAATGATTTCTGTAGAAGCTGTATTTACGAGAAGTAAAAAGAGACTATTCTTCACCTCCTATGAACGTGCCCAGCCCTCTCAGGTCATAGTTTTCTATGAATACTTCTTCGACAATCTCGGCGAATTCGCTAATGGTTACGACATAGCCCGTATATTAATTTGAAAGGGCTTGTTCGCTAATGATTTTTTCGTCAATCGGTTTATGAAACGCTATGGTTTGGTATAAGCAGCCTTTCACACATTATTCAAGGTAAATTCCGACAAGCTATTGGTTTGTTATTGGCAGGTTGCATAGAGCTAGTTTAATATTATGATTTTCTATTGCGATCTCAAGGCATCGTATCTGTGTTTATTAACCCAACGAATTACTAAAACTCAACAATTTTCACTTGCAGATTACAGCTCAGGCCAGTTTTGATCTACAAACGACTGGATTTGCAGATTTCGCTCATTTTCCAGTAAGTTTTCTCATTTTATCCTCTCACAATTTTTTTTACATTCTATGTGATACTTTCTTCTAATTTCAGGCAACAACAGAACAACCATTGTCAGCTACTGAACAAACAGGAAGTGCAACACTTCCCGCAAATACCCAGGCACCAAGATATAACGCAATCTCAGGCTTGCAATCAACGCAACGAGTTAGTGCTTTTGAAGTCTATCGCAAGCCCAATACACCTCGAAACTCACAATCGCCAGATTTCATTCAACACAATATCACACCACTGCCACCGCCTCCTCTGCAACAGCCATTAGCCGCTGTTTCAAATACCAGTATAATTGATACAGAACCGACGACGCGCCAATTCTCCTATAAGCCTGATAATAAATCTATGCCCAATGTGCTGCGCCATCTAAACGAGCAAAATTCGTTACTTTGCCGATTATGTCACGATCTCAGTGAAGAATTATCCGATATACAACGGCACAAGGAAGAGATAAAAACTAGACTCGAAGCTAACAATGCCAATTCGACAGCAGCACTGACTGCATCTACAAGCGGCAACTCAACAGCTGCGGCTGCGGTACCACCAGTTACTGCCAATATAACTGGAGGTTCTGGTAGCAGTGGTGTGCATTCAAATGTCTAAATTCTGCTATTGTGGCAAAATTTACTTTCCCCATGTGATGGTTTCCTTGATGCTGGACTGCAGCATGTCAGGTAATTGTTTCTATTTCTCTCTTAAGGAGAAGCTGAAAATTAAATGTAAAGCTATAGTATTTGGAAAGAGTGAATGGGTGAACAAAATAATGAATTCGAAATATTTTATTTATCCACCCCCATTCATCAACACGGGCTCGCACACATTTAGGTTATTTGTTACAAAAAAAAAATGCTCGTCCCTATTAGGACATGAGCAGTGTCTGTCAAAACTACTGTGTAAGATCGTCCCCCCTTTGGTAGACTATAATTTCCACCTGATATTTTTCTCACAATTTTTTTTTATTTCTTAAGTTGATTTCAATTTTGTTTTAATTTTTTTACTGCACTCTGGCGTGGTGAGATCAAAAGACTAGTGGAGTATATTCCTTAGATCACATCTGTACTGTGTCTAAAATAATTATCACCCTTTTGTCGTATACGACTCATGTTTCGTGTCGTTGTAAAACGATTTTAAGCTTTTTTAAACTTTTGTTAACAATTTTATTTCCTTTTTATGTGTTCACAATTATTTCAATTAATTTGTCTCAAAAAAGGTAAAATCACCGACTCAAAAACGAAGTGAAATATGAGTCGTTTACAACAAGCGCGAACGGGAATGTATATATGTATTCTGTATACAGCAGACTAAAATGGGATATAAATTTGTCAATGCGTTGATTTCGCTTCTCAACAGCATAAATCTCTGAATTTGAGAATAGCTTGCAAATAAGTTCCCCTTAAAATTCAAAACCTCCTGGTCCACCGTTAAAAATATTCTCGATAAAGAGCGAAAATATGTCTTGGCTTAAACCGTCTGACTCGTGACTTTGTCACCCCGATAAAGCGGCACCGTTCCATACCGCTGTCAGCGTTTTTTTTTATATAAACTTTGAAGAGGCGAAGAAAACCCAAAAAAAAAAAACACCTCGTAGCAACAACAACGCACAGAGGTTGGTCTTCTCCTCCGTTCTAATCACCAGTTGGCGGACTTGTACTCATCGCTCAGTTGGCGCAAGTGGTAGTCACTTGGTCATTTGACAGAAATTGAAGTACAGGTTCCTGATAGGGGAAAACAGAAATGCTTCCAAAGTGGATTATATACGGAGAATTGACTGTCAGAATTCAAACTATTCAAACCACTTAAAAGGAGTCTGATTATGAATTAGTGGTGTAGTTCGAAATAGCTAGTATTCCTACCAAAGTGACTGTCGGTACGAGTTGTTGTTAATGTAATTCTCTCAAACAATAATTCATAGACTGAAATTCGACGAAATTTTCGAACAGAAATTGTCAGGGTCAATCCCAAACAATCGAGAATCGTTGTTACTCCTCGCTTCCCCACTTAGTACTTTGAAGAAACCTCCCAAATAATTGATGTTCCTATATCGGAAAAAAACAATAGTGCGTTTCGGTTCGGATATTTAATAACGCCTTGAAGTCGACAAAAGATTCACAAAGACTGACAATCTTCACATGAATTTAAAACATTTTTTTATTTTTTTGTTTTCTTCTCTTATTTCCTCGATCGCCAATGGAATTTTAATCCATAGATTTCCACAATACATGCTATATAGCAGAACACACTCTTGTCTTTTTTAGGTAGAGTGAATCTATAAATACCAATATCCTCACCAAATCCAACTTAGAATTCCGGGGGCCAATTCTCAACTATAGGTGTGTCACCACCAAGGGCTTCTACAACAATATCGCGATTGAATTTTAAAAAACATTTCTTCAAATGTATATTTCCTCGTCCACTCAGTTTTGTTAGTTCATAAATTGTTACGAATTTGACAGTTTTGGACTTGAGTTTTTAAACTTCAAATTAAGTGGAAGAACCTACTTAGAAAAGAATGTATTCGTTCACTTTTACGGAGCACTCAGTTTTCATTCACACCACCCACTAGCTGCATTATGTTCGATTTCTTTTTTTTTTTGTAAAGTGGATAAATCAGTTTTGTCTGACAAAAATTACTTTTTTATAATTTTCGAATTTAAGTAGCCATAACTTGTTTGTGGCTGCATAACGTTACACACAATTCTTGACATTTTTACACACAATTCTTGAAATTTTTATGCGCTACTGAACTCTTATTCTAAAATGTTGTGATGGGTCGGCCAACACCAGGAATCACTCAAATAATTACCTATAAATCAATTGACCATAAGCCAGACCTGCTTCGATACCTCAAAAAACAATTCCCAGTCATCGCATTTTACGTTGCGTTTTACATAAGAGTATTATGAATGACTCAATAAGTGACAAACTAAATATAGAAGAATCATATTACTCTGATGGCATTCTCGGTGGATCGAAGGCAACAGATATAAAAAAAGTACAGACACGAGCGGCAACAGATATGTGCCTATAAAGTGTCGCACACCTAGAGTGTTGGGTGGTTGAAAATATAAAGTATTGGTTGGGGAATCGATGTAGGTTCGGTATATCTCTACCAAAACCTGTGACCAACATTTTCTCAAAAAAGTATCTTCTTGTTTTTGGAACTGACATAACTTAAGTCGTTTGATTTGGCTTGCAATCTGAGAACCCTTTATAGAAGTCGATTTTAAAATTGGTAAATACTATCCGGCTTGAAGGACCAAATGTACTGACATGTATTTTTATTGGTGATATACAGAAATCAACATGAAAATGAAAGAAAAGAAACGTCCACAACGTTATTATAGGTCTGTTCCTTTACTTTTGTAGTAAAAATGGAAAAGACTGTCAAAATAACAATAGTGGGGATGAATTCTCTCTCAAAGAGAAAAACTTATGAAAACGTTAGGGAACGCTTTTGTAGTAACTAGGAAAAATGACAGATGCATGTTGGTTTTCCATAAATTGCATGTGAGTATGAATCCAAGTATATGGAAGAGTTTTTACTGACTGAACTACATGCATTCGAGAAGAAAAAAAAAGCTTCATTATTTTCCCGCCTTCTGATACCATTTTCATACCAATTTGTTTCTCATATCGCAGGAAATCAGAGCCAAAAGCAAATAGCCGTTACAGGCATTTCAAATCAAATTTCAAATCTTCTGTCAATTTTCAGGCGACTGACAGTTGTTTCAATTCTTACGCAAAGAAATTTGTTGAGTAAAAACTAGTAAGATTCGCAATGGAGGGGTAATATCTTGCTCGATGCCGCTCTCTTTTACGAATTTTTCAAGTTAGGGAACGACATTGAGTAAAAATTCGTAAAAATTCGTAAAAATTCGTAAGAATTTGTAAAAACTCGTAAGATTTAAAAGTAAAGGAACAGACCTTATGATTTTATGTATTCGAATCTTCTTGAAAAGTAATTGTGTACTAATTTGTCATCGAGAATGAACAGCTTTATGGGGAGTTTTGGGCATTATTAATTTGGTGATGTGCAATAACAACACCACACGTTGACCTGGTAGGCGACTAACTGCGAGCAAGGTGTGAGCTTTAAGGCGCTACAGCTACAGTAAGTGATAATCTAACTGAGCTAGTGATCCACGACCACAACTCATTACAATGTACACAATTTAGATACTTAGATACCAAATAATTTCATTCATTATGAATGCTATGAGGCTATAACTGAAGACCCTTGCTAGGCAATAATTAATAATAAATTAATAATCAGTACAGAATTGAAGAAGTTTGTATTCCCTGTCGTTAGAGGTGGTATCTTTCTATTCTCTGGTATACCCGCGTTGATGTTTTCGCATTCTATTTTATTGCCATTTCTTTCATTAAAATCACCCTTAAGTTGTCATTACTGTCGAACACTACAAGTCGCTCTCTCAATGGTTTTTAGTTAGGTTAGGTTAGGTGGCAATTATCCATTACTTACGGAGTAATTCACTTACACCAAATAAGGTCCATTGCGATACCACAAGCAGAGTCGGTTATTTCTGCTACTCTTGGAACCATTTCGAATTTTGAAGAATTTTATGTAATTTGAAGATATCCGATTCGATAATATCAGCAAGCTCCCTCCTCCTCATCCATGCAACTGCCACAGAAGTCATTAGCGGTGACTCCAAGCCTTGCGGCATGTCTTCATAGTACACAGTGGCCTGTTAGTACTGCGACAAGAGTTCCGATGTGTGTTCTACTGACATGATCTTTGTCCTGCGCCAATCTATCCGTGGCCAGGGGGCTTATTCCCAAATGCGCGGCGGATCGCTTTTCATGGCGGATTGATATTTTTGTATTTCCAAAAGCTGTCAAAAGCGATAGCTATTCAGCTGACGGATTGCTGGCGGATTTATTGCCACATTGAATAAGCCCCCAGGTCTGTTTTGCATGGTGCCAATATCCCGCCATCTCTCGTTAGCCTGGTTGTAGATAACGTAGGCTGAAAATTATTCCAATTTGGATAACAAAGAATTTGAAACGTGATGCTGAAGTTGTTGAGGGGTGTTTTGTATCAGAATCAGAAACTCCTCATCTTGGGGCAGATACATTTCGCGTCAATAAAATAGGTTGAGAACTTGTTTAAACAAAATAAAAAGGTTTTGCTTTAAGAAGGGCTTTACAAAACAAGGAGTTTAACAATTTTCGGAGGGCTACGCCCTTGAACATCAGACTGGATGTTCCGGTGTCAGTAAAACACTTAGGGGGATGCGAGATCTGCCTTTTGCCAATAAAAGACTTTTGAGACTCATTCAGCCAGTCAATTCCGACAGAGCATTACAATGTTGCTACACTCGGCGGTGTACACTAATCACAGTTGGTGCATATGAGACAGTTCCATCAACAGGGCAGATGCCAATCCGCACACCTACCTATAATCAATTACACATGCGTTTGATATCGCCACGCCTTTTCCATGCCTATCAGGAATAATATCTCCTCAGGGAATGTTTTCCGATCAGCAATCTGATTTCCATCGCCATTTTCTTTATCCCCCTCATTTATTTATTTATTTATTTCTTTTATCTATAGGACTACCATGCATTCCTCACGCTTTGATTATTTTGTGTTTACCCTAAGGGCAGCTCACTCTAAAAGTATTCACTTTCATCTAAACCTAACCTAATGTTCGAATGCTTAAGAAGCATTCTACGCCTATTACTCCTAGACTTTCTTAATTTAAACATTTATATAAATATATATCTTTTTGTTTTATATTAAAAAAAAATATCTTAGATTTTGTAGTTATTTGTTTTTATTTTGTTTGCGATAAAATCGCATTAATTTTATTTAAATTCGAATTTATCTTATACATAATACCTATAATGTCCTAAAAGCCATTCAACAAACGAGACAAACATAATTTATTTAATAGAAATAAAAGAGAATGTGTAAACAAGTGATAAATAAATATTAACTATTATATACGATAAAAATGAAAAGATAATTATTAAAATATAAAATGAAATGAAAGGAATAATATTTTATTTTTTAAAAATTTGCCATCATTTAATAAAAATATTGTTGCTTTTGTGTTAGAAATAATAAAGAAAAAACAAAAATATATAAATAGCGATAAGTAATTATCAAAATACTTATATATTTTTTTAAAGACCCACAAAGATAGATGTGTCAGTGTCACACATTATTAAATTATGTAAAATAAATTATAATCATCGATTACATTATTACAAAAAAAAAATGATAACTAACTAACGTTACATATAACTGTGAAAGGGAAATTTGATTTGGAAAGACTCGTTTTACAGAAGATCAAACACTTGAATTCGTTGTACAAAAGCTTAGTCACGGTGGAGAATATCAGTAGAGGTAATTTTTCTTAACCAAAGAATTGTCATTTCGGTCGCATTATAGACTTATTTCTATAAGAATAAGGCGGAACTTTGCAACACAAAACGGCACAGAACACGTTGTCGTACACAAAGGATCCCCACAAGGGAGAAATGTCGCTTTGTCACTTCTCAATTACGTGTCATAAAAAAAATATTCATCTACATCAAGCGATGATGCCTACAAATTTCATAGTATCATGTGTATTACTATTTTATAGATTGAAAAAAAAAAGAAGGTGCCGAAGACGCTCCCAACGCTTTTCCAGAATTCATCATTTATCCCATTCTTAGAACCGCACAACTTCTTATAACCGGTTTTCAGTATTTTGTTTATAATTTAGAAAATTATTTAGCCAACTATTGTATTAACAACATACATCACTTCCATTTTCATTGCAGTAGACATATTTCTTAAAAATGTTATTTTCTTTTTAAATAATTGAAATATCGAAACAAAGTGATTTTTTTAAATTTTAATTCCTTACTCTATACATATTATTTTGGCGTAATTTGTAAAATAAAGTTCAACTACTGCTATATCATCCTTTGACCATGGCCACACACGCCTTCCCATGAACATCGTGTCTAGATCCAGAGAGAAAGGTAGATTTTGAATGAGTAAAGAGGAGAAAGGTAGATGACATAGAAAATGCACTGAAAATCCGCTTTTAGAAATAATTCTCGCATGTGCCTGAAGGTTCTTTTCTACAACATTCCACTTTCGATACAAATCCTCTTTTGAAATTTTACGTTAATAGAGTGAGAACGGAACGAAAACGGGCGTCCGCTTCGGCTTTAGCATAGAATTTATTTGTGTTTTCGATTTCAGTATATCTGACGCCTGCTTTTTGTATGTAGCCAAGTCGTTAATGGAAATGAAAGTCATAGGAAGGCATGTATGGCCCAGCACTTTGGCTATGGCCACACAAGCGTTTGCATGAAAGTCGTATCGGGCGAGATAGGTAGATTTTTTTTAGCTTAGTTATAAGAAACCAAGTCGAAGGGGACCTTAACCAACTTAGCGTACGAAACTGGAGACAGCTGGCCAAAGATCGTGCTGGCTGGAGACTCTTGTTGGTTGAGGACCAGGTCCACCCCGGACTGTATAGGGTCACTTTAAGTATGGAAGCAAGTAGTTGGGAAAAGAGGGTAGATTATACCGAAAATCTTTTCTACTCACTTAAAATCGACCTGTCGCGCCCGACACGACTTTCATGGGAAGGCATATGTGGCCCTGGCCTTTGACAAATTCCAAATGCTTGGCAAAACACATGAAACAAATGTCGCTTACACATATCGTAGACGTGCTGCACAAATTTGTGGCGTTGTGTGTGGATCGATCGCAATTGAAATACATTAACGACGTTTAGGCCCTAGTTATAGCTATCATTGAAATGCATCATTGGAACAAATCAGTGGAATGGTGGTTTCATTTTTTTGACAAGTCGGTTATAGCAATCAATGAAAAATTCCTGTCAGTGAAAGAACCTGTCAGTGACTTTTCAACAAACGAGTGTAGGTTTTGAGGTTAGAGTTGATCATTGAAAGCAAAACTGACAGCTGAGAATAGGAAGAGAATCGAACACATCAGTGAAACGATTGGGTTCCAAATTGGAGAAACGAGAATCAGCTGTTCATTGAAATCGATTTCGATCAGTGAAATAATAAAATTGAATTTAAAGATTACTTTTAGTCAGAATTAAGTAATTTCTTTCGTAAAAAAATTCCACAATTGATTACCTTTATTTTGATACCAACTAAAGCCAATATTGTTTCATTAATCGTTCTAAAATCGGAAAACAAAATTTTCAATGATACATTTCAATGATAGCTATGGCCTTAGGCAGAAATGTCGTAGACATGTGCCCGTCGTGTTGCATCGTGTGCGGAAGACCTTAGACTCATATTTCCTTCTATTTTCCGAAATTTTCCTGGGGGGTTATTCCCAACCCAAATGCGCGGCGGATCGTATTGAAAGCGATACTTAAATTTTGCCCGTCTTCGCAATTCGTCACCTAAATAGCTATCGCTTTTGAATGGATCGAATCGCTTTTGGAAATACAAAAATACCAATCCGCCATGAAAAGCGATCCGCCGCACATTTTTTAATAAGCCCCCAGAACTTAACTTCTTCTGTTCTAGAAGGTGCTCTGAAGTTATTATTCTGAAACCTCATTGGTTTCCGACATTTAAGGGAGCTCCAAATTATTTTCAACTTTTACTTATTCACCACGGCAAAGTCAAAAATTAACAGCGACCAGAAATAGACCTCAATTCGCGCATGTTGGACTCACAAAACAGCCGAAAACGACTGAAAATTTGGCTCGAAAACAGACAATTGTATGTTTCTGCACACAATAGTCAGTCGTGTTCAAATCTATTACCTACAAGCCATTTCTTTAGGCTGATGCCTAGATAGATAGATTAAAAGTCGGGAGAGCCTTCATTGGGTTCTGGCACTGCGTTTAAAAAGGAGCCTATTGTGCTCCGAAAACAGCCACGAAGACGATGAGTCCGGCCCACTTCCGCCTCAGAAAGACTAAAGGAAATCGTAACTTCAGCAAACACACTCCAATTCGGTAAAGATGGTTTTTCATGAGGCCATGGCCGCTAATTATTGAACATAGTTCAAAAAAATTATTTTATTTTAAAAAAGAATATCCATTGTGTGACAAATGGCCACTGAAGTTCGAGAACGCGTTTTGAGAATTTTTAATTTCCACAAATCTAGTTAAACTAGAGATCTGAAGCTATTTAAAGTTACTAGCCAGTGAGTTCTTCACTTGAAACATATTCGTATGCTTGACTACAGCTAAAAGGTTCATTAATCCTTGAGAGATTGAACAAAATTCTTTGGTGGCACGAAGAAAAATAAAACGCGTCTCTTTTGTACTTTTAAGACGATATGTTTATGGTATTCAATTTTCCCTTCATAACTTTGTTCATTTATTTAAAACTACATATCTCCATTTACATATTTTCTATTAAAGCTAAACAAAATGTTAGAATTTCATTATTAATTATACAAAATGGCGATTGTTAAAAATACAAAATATAATAATAAATTGTTTAATTCGTGTAATCGATAAAAAATGCAAAATATTTATAAAATATAAATAAATCAAACAAATTATATTAATGTCCTAATTGTGATTATAAAGAAAAGTAAACCAACAAAAACAATAATATTTATAAAGCTAAATTAATTAAAAGAAACGAAAAAAAAGAAAACAAATAAAACACTTAAATGTTTAAGGAAATGTTATGTATAAGTGTAGCGTTGATTTAAATGTGAAATGTAGGATACATGTGTCCTTAGCTTGTTTACCTGATGACAAATAAAATGAGAAATATATAAATGAACGCAGAAACTGTGAAAGTAAGGAAATTAACAAACAAATAGAACTCTTAACGGAGATAAATGGATGTAAATAAAAAGAATCTTAGCTCACTTTTTTCATAAAACAAAATTTAGATTATACAAATGACACAAAAGTAACACAATATTTTATAGACTGTCTGTTAAAAAAATAAATAAAAATAAACTAAAATCATGTACGTACTATAAAAATGCAGAAATTTATATTATTACCAAAATAAAGGTAGCTCTTACTATATGCATAACAATCTAATTTTAATTTTGTGATGAAACTAAAAATCTACTGAACAAAAGTATTACAAAAGAAAATCAAAAAATACTTCAAAGTCCCTTTTGCTATTTTCTGTTTAATTTTTACAATACCTATGAGCAAAATGTAAAATTTATTGTAAAGATATGATGTGCAAGAATGAATGTTTATATAAAAACAAAAACAAAAAGCTTTATAACGGATCATTAATGTTTATATGTTTTATATGCGATGATTAAGAAGTAGTATGTGTATTTTTTTTTCTATTTTTACTTTGTCCTTTCATCCTGAACTTTTCTTAAAATAGTTGAATCAATTCTAGAGTTTCCACTGTAAGCAGCTTATAATATATATTACTTAATACTATCTATATTTTTTTATATATTGCAATTTAAAAGAAATATTTTCATCATTATTCAATTTGTTTATTCATTACAATATTAATTACAACTGAATTTTAATTAGATGAAAAATGAAAATAAAAATTTATTAACGAAACAAAACACACTGTTGTCGATGTAAAATGAACATGAAATAATAAAAAAAAATTCAACAAAATTAAACTAATGTTTGTCTTTCGTTCCATATATGGGTTTACATTAAATGATTGTATCTAGAACTAGCTTCAAGAAAAGTGGAAATTGCGAGTTTCAGGAGCTGTGTTTCGCGTTTTTGATCTGACGCATAATTTACGTGAAGAATGATTAGGGGTATTCACTTAAACGCGTAAAAGCCTCCTAAACTGCGTAAACTGCAGAAATGTATGCCCCTATTATGTAAGACAACTACAACTACAGTTGAGTTGTCTCTTGGTTTTATGTCATTCAAAATTCGGTATTGTCCGTATCGTTATACACAACCTTGATAGAAAAGTTGTCTGTCAAAACACAACAAATATGGCGGTGGTTGTCTATAAGTTGTTAGTTCGTTTGGATTGTGTGAAAGTTGGGTTGAATTGAAGACAACTCAACTTAGATAAGTTGCGTTCAATAATAGGGGCATTACACCCTCGTAAATGAACTGTCAGATTTTGTATGGAGAATAGTTTTCGCAGACATTTATACATTTACGAGCTGCATAAATTTATCAGATTAGTGTATACCCTTATTGACAAATGTACAAGTTGACCTGCGATATCTGGTGGCGAAGAAAAGAACCCTATCAGACATACAGAAATCTGTCATCTGTAAGCGGTACGTGTATTTCTGTACAGGTAATTAATATGTTTTATAAATGAAAAACTATTTTAATCCATGTAAATGCCTTGTCGGTCTAAAATGCAAGTATTGCTTATAAAAAATAAAATGATCCCGGGTCCATAAAATACCTATATTTAAATCGTTTAAAAGTGGAATGAAAAACTTGTTTTGGTTTCGCGTAAACCGTTTTGTTTTTTGGATTCGACTCTTTTTTAACTGTTTAAAGTTCTTTACATTACTTTCAGTATTCCAGTTATTGTGCCGCATTATCCCAAACTCCAATAGCGGACCCAACTAACCGAGATTTATCTCAGACTTTCTCGATAACAATCTGCGATATTGCAGAATATTGGCGTATTTTTTGGGAAGTGAGTATAAAAGTTTTGCATGTAAAAGTAAAAATGAGCTAGCTACAAATTCTCCAAAAAATACGCCTTGTGTCGGTCTACATAGAACTATGTAATTCTCAGTCGACGTTATGTTAGCGGCATAAAACGAAGTGGAACTCGTCAAGGCTGGTTGGGTCTATGCTATAGGACAAGAGTGTTATACCAGATTCAACAAACAGGTAATGTAACTGACTGGTCTGGTCATAAATGCATCCTCAAAAATTTCTCGTCATTCACATATGAATGACACGGCCGTTTTGAAAACATTATGTGTAATGTGTCATTCATATTTGAATAATATGGCCTGTACGAAAATATATAAATTTTGTTTAGAATGTAAAATATTTATCAGCGCCATCTATCGGCCTATTTGTTATTTTATATTTTTTACTTTGTTGCACCTGAACGCAACCAATTATGATTGTAACCTAAGGCTACGGACAGAGTGCATGCGAAAAGCTAAGTGAAAGCTAAAGCTAAGGTTTGACAGGTCAAAGCTAATAAACTGCGCCCATACATTTTAATCGCACTGGCCATAGTAGATTCGATGCTAAGATACAATGGTAAGCGAAACTTGGCGCTAAAAGCGAATAAATTCTTCTGCTCAGTTTTTTAGGGAGAAATTCAAGCTAAAACGCAGCTGTCAATAGATTTGGGTATAAAATCGAATACTTTTATTGACATTCAAACGTATTCAGCAATTTTTGTCAGGATGTCTTCGTAAATCTTTGTAAAGATGAAAAAATTCGTCATATTTATTAGGTGATTTTTTAATCTCTTGAACGGACTGTCCTTTTCCAACAATGAATGGCTGAAAAATAAATTATTTAATGGAAAGTCCTCTTCTTCTGACCATTTCCATTTCCACAATTCAAGGATTTTGTTTATTTTTATGGACTTCCGAAGCGGTAATGTTCGCGTACATTATGGACACCATTCGCTTTGCGGATAGCTTAGAATCTTTAGCTTAGCTTTCGCTTAGCTTTTCGCGTTCACTCTGTCCGTAGCCTAACTTCCCTATTAAGAAATGAAAGAGGTTGGCTATTTTTGAAAATGGCTAGCACTTCCTTTTGAGCTTCCACAATCGTCGGACATAATAAAGAATAAATTTTAAATAAATCGGATTACAGTAGAAAGATCCAACAATTTTTTTAGAGCGCCACCTGTGGAGAAATATGTTCATATTAGGCGTATTTTTTTGAGAATCTATAGCTAGCTCACTTTTACTTTTACATGCAAAGCTTTTATACTCACTTTTGGTTTTGTTATTCTCACTTCCCAAAAAAATACGCCTATTGTAAAAATAGCAGAAAAATTGCCCCAACTTTAGGCACAAGCAAAAAATAATGCTCGCGCTGTGCCTAGCACAAGGGTATTACCAAACTCTTTTGTAAAATAGGTACATAATGCTGGATTTACATTACCACGCCACGCAATTTTGCATGACTTCAGAGAGTGAGATCCGATTTTCCTCAGTCAAGGCTACTGATGTGTAAGAGTGAGACCACGAGCCTAACAATTGAATTTAGGCCGCCATAACTTTTTTATGGAGATTTGTGGTCTCACTCTTACAGATCATTAGCCTCGACTGTAGCAAACGGATCTCTCTTTCTGAAGTCATGCAAAATTGCGTGGCGTGGTAATGTAAATCCACTATAAAGCTAAAATAAAAAAAATTCGCGAGTTCCATATGACCGCTAGATGACAGACACGCAAAACTTATTTAAAAGAAAAAATTCACATTTTCGTTAAAACTGTAAGTAGTTGTATACGACGTCAATCGTTTCGTATAGATACATTTTATAGGCCGCCTCTGTAGTAGGATCGCATTTCTGAACACTGGATAGCGACTGTCACTTTTCATAAAACGTCAAGCGTCAAGCGAATAAAATCCAAAACAGCTGTAACCGATTCGTCAAAATCGAAGCAGAAGCACTTGTTTCTCGCGGTCCGGTGAAAAGAGTTTAACAAATATTTGTTAAACCTAATTGTACAATAACAATTACTTATTTCTAATATTAACTGTACTTAAAAGCATGTCGTCATAACCTTAATTCTATTCATTTCAAATACCTACGTTGCCAATTTCATTTGTTAGTGCTTATTGTTGTTTGTTGTCGTTTTGTTAAAAGTGTTGTAAATAAAAAATTTTTACCCGCTCATTGGATTTTTGCAATCCGGCTTCCATCTGGATTTCAAGGCCTTAATATACAAACTGTAAGTTAAGATAGTGATCAATTTTTTCAGCTAAAATGTTTCTCATCAAATACGTTCTATTACGTAAGTCACTGATTTCAAATTCAGTGTTTATATGAAGTAATTTTATTGTCTCTTATTAGATGCACATGACCAGGCCAGTGTGGGTAGGAAGTACGCGCTACTTGATCTCGTTGGATAGAGCTTTTTGTTTCACCTGAGTAGGGTCTGAGTCTGGGCTGAGTGTATGCGAACTTGACATTATGATTCATAAGAACTCACAGTCACAATGTAATTCTAGTTTTACATGTTTATCTGTTCGATTGGATATCAATGATTCACTGCCAATTGCAAGTCAGTTATTTTTGTTTCTTTGTATGATAACTTCTCTTTACCAACAAACAACAATGCCTACGAGAAACAAAGTATTACAGTAAAACTAACAATAGGCTTGTGTTGCAAGCACGAAATTGATAAGAAATTGCAAGTAGTACATACATATCTGTCGAGATTTGATAAAATGTTTTGGCGATAAGAAAATCCATTTTATCGAATATAATTTGAAGGCCAATAAAGTATTTAAGCTGCAGATATAATATAAATACGAATTTACGCTGAAATTTCTTGTAAATATCATTCCAAGGCAAACGAGTATGAATATGACCTTCGCTTGTGTATTCGCTGGACACTGCTAGGTAATTTTATTTTTAATTTAAGGTCACCAAAGTTCATTTCTCCTCTTCTCTCAATACAAAAGGTTTCTTCTTTGATTATACGCTTGTTGTTGTTGTGGATTGCAATGCTTGCTACTTAAATATAGTGCTAATTGGTGGTTATTTCAGTTGCGCATAAGTGAAGACAGATAAAGTTTGACTGCGTTTTGCTTTGTTTGTTTAATCTCTATAGTTCAAATGGACAAACTTCCGTCAGCGATAAATGTGTTCCTTAGAAACATGCACTGAAGAGCTTCACCACATGATAGATATGAAAATGATATAATTATGTATTTGCTATGTTTTTAAAAAGACGTCTTATTTCGAACATTTCTGTGTTGAACTTGACAATCTATTTTATTCACTTTTCTTTGTGAAAAATATCGGGTTATTGCCCGAAGTTATTTTCTTGATTAATTTCCATATACCTATCGACTGTTTGTGACATTAGAAAATTGTTTATTAAAAATACAGAGAGGCCGCCTGCCTATATTTCTCTTGGTAAGGTTGTCCTTATTTGAACATGCATTTTTCGCCTTTCCCGTTTAACTGCCTTCAGGCTCCAAATTGGTTGAGGCCCCCTTCTACTGGTATCAGCGCTAGATAAATAATGCTTCGTCTTTTGCGTGGTCCGCCCTCGCTAACATTAATGCTTCTGACGCATTAGCTGTACTGAAATTATTAGGGGACAAGACTAACCTTACAGTTTATAAAAAGTCATCCAGGATCTTATCATTCTTATCATTCTTATCTTATCCAGCTGACTGATGCCGTTTGCGCAGTAAAGAGGATATCTTCTCTTGTAGACCTTACAGAAAAGTGCTGAGGTTTCATTCTTCAGGTACGCGTATACGTATACTCCTCCGACAAATTTTTTGAAATGAGTTGGCGTATGTTCAATCGTCATAGCCCACTGCCTTACATAACTGGTCGGTAGACTGTCTTAAAGTAAGGATGCCTTGGCTTTCATCGTCCTGATTTGATAGTTCATTTTGCCTGACAGCTTTTTTTTAGTCGTCTTTGCTGGCTACAGTCTGCAGAAGAGGTTTTTCAATATGTATTCTCAAAATCGACTGTGACTCTACTACCATGTTTTCTTGTTTATCTCTACAGGAGTGGAGTAGCACGTTTCGCTTTAAATGCCCTTTTTATTTGCCAATAAACTTCCATCCTCTGTTTTTATAGCCACTCTCGTCTTTCTATCGACAGCTGCTACGTGGGCGAGTTGTTTTGTTCGGAATTCAAAACAGAAGTTTCGTAAAAGCCATCAAGCACATCAGTTGACGTAATGTTGGTAATGCGGTTAATTGGATGACATTTGTTTTCGGCACTTGATGTTTGTTGAAAGTTAAAAATGATTATCGGTACGGCCCAATATGATCAATTCGCTTTATGTGACGTTACGTCTCGCACTAATGCCCGTTTCCAGACATGTGGTTTCGTGTAGTCTGTGCCTTCTACCAAAGATGTCCTCATTTCATATTTTGGCCTCACGATTTGGATGACGCATTTGGATGACGCAGATGGTGGGCGTAGTAGCGCAGTGGTTAGTGTGTTGGACTACTGTGCGAGGGATCCCAGGTTCGATCCCCGGAAAAACCCAAATTACATCTTAAAGTTTTTTCTACTGCGCCACCTCTCGCGAACGTCTGACAAACATCCGAGAGTATGACTGTCATGAAAAGGCTTCTCAATTCAGCCGTTCGGACTCGGCATAAAATTGTAGGTCCCTTCCATTCGTCCCAAAAATAGAAACTCACACAAAACGAATGGTTGCGAGAAGCTAGGCCTTGGGTGTCACCCGCCTGTTGCGCCACCTATTTATTTATTTATTTATTTATTTGGATGACTTGCTTACGACACTGCTCATAAGTTTTGTCGAAGAGCTCGTAGAAGCACTCATTATTATCATCGCCTTTTTCTTCTGTGCGGGCGTAAGTGCATTGTAAGGCTGATGCTGACGAATTTAGTGTTGATGCGGCTTGTCATAAGACATTTCAAGGTATCTTGCTAAAGTCTTCCATTTTTAACAAATCACCAACCAAATAGAGACCGACGCCTCAAATCACAGTATTAACTGTCGCAGATTTTCAGCCTTCGCTCGACCGACAAATGCAGCTAAACTTTTATAGACTATAGCTGTCTAGCGTCCCCGCTCAGTGATCTGCTCAGGTCCAAACATTGCCAGTGCACATCCAATCATCAGGTCGAGGTTAAGACCAAAGCCAAAGTCCTCCTGCATTACAATGCAGTGTTGTAAAATTAGGGAGCAACTTTGTAACATTTAGGGCCGTTTGCTGATACAACTAATAAAGACTCAAGTTCTTTACAAAAATCAGCCCATAAACATTTATCTAGAACTTAAATGCTTATGGGCTACCTTTTACAGTTTTTTTGAAACTTAAATCTCTATATGGCGCATTAGCAAATGGCCCTTATGTAATACATAGTGTAGTTGGTGGTTTTATAACTAGATATTGTCAAATTGTTTGAGACTGATCGCGTGCCTATGAAATTTTTGAATTGGAAGTTCAAATCAATTTACAACCGTCAATAATACAAAGTAGTACATATTTTGCCAATAAATAGCTCGATGACATAATTAAGCAGTTTAAATAAAATTATACAACATTTGTGTATCAACATTTTACACAATTGAACCGAGCCGTAAATAAATAAAGGTTCACCCTTAACTCATAGGTATACAACATGAGTGTTGCAAGATATCCGATAGTGACATGATGGCTCCCTTAATTTCTGTGTTACAACACACCTGACACGCTAGGTACATTAGGTGACAGATTTACTGCCCATCACTGCAGCTATCGATTTTCTAACTAATTGAACCAATTTACTGCCTTGTTTTTATTTCAGTTAGCAAAGGGCCTTTTCGTTATCTTGAGCACCAGTATATACACTTGAGTTATAATCGCAAACAGCATTTTTAAATAGTCTTCTATCTATAACAGTTGCTGAACTTAAACAGTCTAAGAATTCAAACAGTCTTCTATTTTATATTGCGTCGGAAAGGTCGAGTGAACAATATACAAGCTTGAAATTCAGTGCAGAAAACAGTACATATTTCCATACACATAATCACATAAGTCAACAGGTCAAGTGTTTACTCTAATGTTTATTGTTTAAGCAAACCGTGTTTTAAATATTGCTGTGACAGTTTTGATGACAAATTATTAATGCAATCGCCTGAGCGCGGTAATAAACTAAAGTGCGCTGTTTATAGTTTATCGCATAACAGAGTTGTTGCTGTGTAAATGCTGCAATTAAATTAATGTACGAAATTTAAAACAAAAAGAAAGTTGAGAGGAGGTAGGTAGGTACGGAATTTGTGTATATCCACTAAAGATCTCGTTACCAGGGAGATGGTGACAACAATACAAACAAGTCATGGGCAATGTTGTAGCTTTTACATGCAGTGCGCTAAGTGACTTAATTTTAATTTTCACAACCAATGGAGTTGAACGCGACAGGTCTTCCAGCAGGAAGGCAATGCCATATTCAAGTTCGACACATTGAATGGCCTGCATAGTATCGGTGTAAGGTCTGATGCAGAGCTTTTGAGTACCTACTCTGACTGGAATTTCTTCGGGTCCCCTTGCTTTTTTACAAATCCAGTTCTTTAAGGAAGCGTTGAATTTTTCAAGGTCGATATTTTACATGGAAGATAATATTATTCGAGTGTATGTACAACAAGGCTGCTGGGCCTAACAGACTGCCAGAGCAGGTGGGGTGATGACACGAGATCACCTTTATTCAACATCAGTTGTTGTTAGCGAAAACTTGCGGCAGGGTGGCTGGCGACAAATTGAGCAAAAATTGATCATGTAACTACAATTTGCTTGTTTCTCTTTCTACCCTGTATTGAAATTAATTCCAATTATACCTCAATAAAGTATGTCTTTTAAATCTAAAACAAAACTATCGGCATGTTTATGCAAAACCGCAAATTCCTATTTAATACGATATTAAATTTAATACACTTACATCCCAAACATTTTAAAGCTCACAATGCATTGTTGCAAATAAAACCGCAACCGCCAAAGCACTCATTCTATTTAAATCGTTTGAAAAGCTACCTGTCAATAAGATAATCGGTAATTAGATTAACGAAACACTATCTGACGCAATGTTTTGTTCAATCTTATTAAAATGATGAGTTAATTCTGGTATATAATACGAATTTGATGTCTTGCAGCGGGCATTTGTGATTCGAATTTCAATGAAACTTTGGACTGCATACGAAATACAACATCGATTAAAGGTTTCACTGAGGTTTTTGGGAAAGTTCGATTCTTCTGAGGTTATGATTGATTTTGCACACATTTCGTATCACTTAATGGGTAGTGTAAGGTAGACTCTGATTGGCAGTTGGCATCAACTTGGCGGTGTGCCCTGTATTTTCAACTACTACATCCCAAGGAGGTTGATGCTACGTCCAGTTTTCCCTTGTCTTGAAACCGTTTGTATTTGAAAAGCACATGCAGTGCAATCAACATTTGCAGGGCAAGCATCATCCATAACCTGCCAGAAACTGTTTTATGTGGGACCATTCTTCACATTGCTATCTCTCTATCCATGGCTGAATTTGTGGTGTGCGCATTTGCGTCCACTTACCCTCTTTTGATGGCATCTGCTGGGTTTCGCCGGTTTGAGAACCGTGTTTCTCTTGTAGTCTTAGTTCGTACTGTCGCCGCTACACTTCTGCCAGGATGTATATTGATGGTAGCTTTTTTTCTATCATACAAGCTGCTATTATAAAAAGAAGATCTGCCTTGTCTACTGTTAATGCAAAACATGTAGTCAGTCAACAAAAGTAGTTCGATAATGACTGTCTCAAGGCGAGAAATAGATCTTTTGCATTACTAAGGCGGCTAAGGACATGCGACACTGTCTCCGACAATCGACAATCGGATTCCTTTCGAGTTCTACAAGAACTGTTCTTCTGAGTTTCTCATTGCACTCATTAAGGAATTTAACAGAATTTTCGAATCAGCCAGTATTCCAGGAAGTTTTAAAAGAACGATAATCTTCCTATTGTACAAAAAAGGCGAGGTAGATAACCCAGCAAACTACAGAGGCATTTCCTTTTTGAATACTTCTGTGAAACTATTTAGTGCTCTATGATCTATAATAGGATTACACAATGGATAACAATTAACAAGATTTTAAATGAGTACCAGGCAAGATGTCCTCCTCATTAGAAAGAAGTGTACCATCTTTGGATTTGACTCCTTCAATAATGTTCCACTTCTTTCCTCTAAGACTACCAATAATCTGTCGGAACACCTTGCTTGCAGATCTGTGATCGGGGTCTAATTTCTCGCCGAACTCCTTCCAAGATTGTTCTTTGGCTGCTTTAACAGCCAATTTGCAAGTTCTTCGCGCCTTAATGTACCGGTTTCGAGAAAGTGAGTCTCCCAAGTGAATCCACACCTTGAAGACCGTTTTCTTCTCTCTAATGGCTTCTTGAACTCCGGGCGTTCGACATTCGACTGTGTCTAGGCTTCCCTGTATTGCGAAATATTCATGGGAGGAAATTTATGCCCCTATTGTGTAAGACAACTCAACTTAGTTGAGTTGAGTTGACTTCAATTCAACTCAACTTTCACACAAACCAAACTAACTAACAACTTATATACAACTACCGTCATTTTTGTTGTGTTTTGACAGACAACTTTTCTATCCAGGTTGTGTTTGACAATACGGACAATACCGAATTTTGAATTACATAAACCCAAGAGACAACTCAACTCAACTCAACTGTAGTTACACAATAAGGGTAATACCCTTAAAAAACCCCTTAAAGGGTTTTTCAACAGGTCCCTACAAAAGTAGAGCGACAGGGACCTCTACAGCGACCTACAAACGACGCCGAATTTCTTGCCGCTCTTTTGACATTTCTCTTCAGTAAGTCTTGCCATTTCATGATGGAAAGATATACGTGCCAACAACGAGTCGAAATTATTAAAATTTACTACCGAAATTCGGAGTCAGTGGCCTCAACGTTAAGAGCGCTACGTCCAATTTATGGTCGTCATAATCGTCCTAGCAGATCAACAATTGAGCGTCTAGTGGAAAAATTTGAATCCACAGGCACAGTACAAAATGTTCCCGTGCCAGTGAGACAAAGAAGTGCCCGTAGTGTCGAGAATATTGCTGCCGCTGAGGCTTCAGTTGAAGAAAGCCCAAATGTGTCTCTCACACGTCGTTCTCAATCGTTGGGCATCTCTGTGATGTCGTTGTGGCGAATTTTGCGAAAGATCTTGGCCTACATCCTTACAAGATTAAATTGACGCAAGAACTGAAGCCGCTTGACCACCAGAAGCGTCGTATGTTCGTGAATTGGGCTGAGCAACATCTTGAAAATGATTCGGATTTTCATCGAAAAATCATCTTCAGCGATGAGGCTCATTTCTGGCTGAATGGCTTCGTCAATAAACAAAATATGCGGTATTGGTCAGGCAGCAATCCACACGTACTCCATGAGTCATCATTGCATCCCGAAAAAATTACGGTTTGGTGTGGTTTATGGGCCGGCGGCGGCGTCATTGGGCCGTACTTCTTCCGTGATGATCAAGACCGGCACGTTACTGTGAATGGGAATCGCTACCGTTCAATGATAACGGAATATTTTTGGCCCCAATTGGATGATATGGACTTGGAGGACATGTGGTTCCAACAGGACGGCGCCACAAGCCACACAGCGAATGTCACAATAAATTTATTGGAAACCAAGTTTGGAGAACGTGTTATCTCACTAAATGGTCCAGTCGCTTGACCGCCTCAGTCGTGCGATTTGACGCCTGTGGGACTACGTCAAGTCTATGGTCTATGCCAACAAGCCAGCGACGATTGATGAACTTCGTACGAATATCGAACGTGAAATTGCAGCAGTATCGGCCGATTTATGCTTGAAAACAGTCGAAAATTGGGTTCAGCGTCTGGACTTCTGCAAGCGTGCCCGTGGTGGCCATGCAAAAGAAATTGAGTTCCATACATAATGGCATCGAACGTACGTACTTTCACAGGAATAAATAATTTCATTGATATCCAAAACCGTTTTTGTTTTATTTAAAAAAAACTTTTGTAGCGCTCTTATTGAAAAACCCTGTACAAACATATCCATAACATGCCGTCAGGTCCAGACTTATTTTCCCACATTTGTTTGCATTATTTTAATCAAATCATTTTCAATTTATTTTCAGTTACTATAGGGGTGATGTTCAGTGGTTCTAGCAGTTTACCACTCCTCGTAGTACATTTCCGGCTATTGTGGAAATCGACTTCCATCTCCTAATTACAACCCATGTTCCAGGAGTTTTTATCTACTTCGTCGAGGATAGTTTTATGAATAGATTTTAACGATATTTAAATTTCATCTAATCAGGAGATTCCAATAGGTTTCATTTCAGCCGACACGTGTTCCTCAGGTCCATATAGACCTAGATAGATACTCATATGAGTTTAAGGTTAAAAGAATTCGAGTCCAAAATCGATTCGCATGGTTGAGTTATCTCTTCCATGGTGCTATTTCTATTTATAGTCGTTTCGAAATGTAAGCAGTTTGCAAATAAAAAAACCCTCTAGGGAACTGTGCAAGTTAATTAATTGTTCACCCAACATCATTATCTTTGTATTGTAATTTTAGCACAGCAGATTAGATTCCGAATATCATACGCTCGAGGATTGTCATACATTCGTCGATATTATGTATATGCCCATTCAAAAACATGCTACTGAAATTCATACCTACAGTCGATTAGATCTCAGATTACCAATATGTAGATTAGGCTTCCATTTGTGCTTGCAAAAATTCAAAACACACTTAAAACATTTATCAGTAGCATTCAGGCAATATAAGGTTCTATAATTGCAGCTACTGTTACTGTATAGTGTATGCCAATCAACGGCTCACTATCACAAAGCAATTAAGACGATTCGAGCAAAGCACCTCCGTCAGGAATTTTCTGTTTTCAATAACTTTGCAGTGCGGACATCTTATGGATTTGAATATTTTTGTGGTGATATAAATCTAAACTTTTTTTTGCACTCGAAGTGGTTCTAATTTTACTTAATCAGGGCTAAATCGCGAGATAAGTCTGCGCAATACTCCTCGATATAACATTTGTTGTTCGTTTTTTAATAAATAAATTCAAATACAAGTGAGTGGTTGATGCTTAGACCGTTTTGCGTTGCCAAAGAGTTAAATCCGTGGTCGGGGGTTCGCGTTTTTTTTTTTTTAAGTTCTCAGTTATTTATTTACATATTTATTTATTTAGAGTTGCTGTTGCTTAGGTTGGTTTTGAATTTAACAGAATTTATTTTGGATAATTACGTCATATTGTTATATTAAGTGTAAAATAAGTAAAGATTTCGGACCGTTCGTTTTTAAGATCGGCAGGGAAGCTTATTCGGTGCTTATAGTGATTACCTGTAACTTGAATGTCATAACTCGAACTCCAACATGAAATAGCAGATCACAGCCAGCAACCATAAAGTGAAACGGACGATATGAGTATTTTTATAACCACTACATCGAGGAAGGAATTGCTTGCGTTCAAAATTGTGTAAAATAAGCTAAATGAAAAAAACTGAAAACGCGCTACCATTTAAGCCCCATTTAGACGGTCGTTTCAGTTTCAGTTGAGCTATCAGTTAAGCTTTCAGTTAAACTGATGTCTAAATGCAAATACAAATTTAAGCGTTTAACTTAAACTAAAACTGAGACTGAAATTGATGAAATTCCCATAAGTTTTCAGTTCAGCTGTCATTGTCAGTTTTAGTATATAATATCTTCTTACATTCGGCTGCTCACGAGTAAAATGAAATCTCAACTGAATACCGGACTGACGTCTAAATGCACTGCCATTTTTAACTGAACTGACAACTAAACTGATAACTGAACTAATAACTGATCGTCTAATGTGGTTTTCCATTGGGACATAAGATCAATCTTTTTTTTGATCCGGATCACTTTTCGTGTTCCATTGGGACAAAAAATCAATCTTTTTTTTGATTCGGATCACTTTTTGCAGATCTCGATAATTTTCGAGATTTGCACACACTCTCACTAATACCAATATACCTTGCACAGCTCATTACGTCATTCGGAATTTGTGTTCAAAACAAATTTACGAAAAGCCTCGTGAAAAGCAATTATTCAGAACAAAAACGTAAATAATGGGCATAGACTTAATTTTGGAGCAATTACTATCATCTTCGTCTTCTTCCTCGTCATCTGTGGTCTGTGGATTTCGATTCTTCGTAGATATGATTTCCCACATTAAACTCGAATGTTTTCATCGACAAACGAAAAAAATGTGCACAGCTGATGTACTGTCTAATTTTGCACTAATACATTTACAGAAGCAGATCAATTTGCCTATCGTGTTCCATTCGCTACGAAAAATCTGAGATCTGAAATAAAAATCTGATGGTCCCAATGGAAAACGACATAAATGGGGCTTAAGAGACATCAACGATTCAATTCTAATTCATTTCAATACTTTCAATCGAACAGCTGACGCAACATTTTTTATTATTGCACGCTTCTGAATTCAGTCGACTCTGCATAAAATTGTAGGTCCCTTCCATTCGTCCAAAAATAAAAACTCACCCAAGAAATAGTTGTAAAAAAAAGCCTAGAGTCCTCTTACTTATAGGTGGCGCTACAGCCCGGCTTGAACCTGAGCCTAAATCGACATTCCTCTCCAGTTAGTCCGATCTTTGGCTAACTGCCTTCAGTTGTCCACTCCTAGTTGATTGAGGTGCCCTTCGACTTATGTGCGCCAGCTAAGACGAGGTCTTCCTCTACTGCGCTGTCCCTCCGGATTGGAATCGAAGGCTCTTCGCTCTACATGTCCTAGCCATCGAAATTGAATGATACTTACATATACTTGTCTGACCAAGTCGATGTCGCTCTATAGCTCGTAATTCGTTGTTTAATATCCTCCTCCGAAGCCCGTCAACGCAAACGGAACCAAAAATCATTCGAAGAATTTTGCACTCGATACGACCAAGAAGATCTTCATCCGTCTTTGCTCACGTCCATCCTTCTCCGCCATTGAGCATAGGACTGACATGATGAGGATCATATATAGAGTCTTCTTAGTGTTTTTTGACAAGACCTTACTAGTCAATTGCCTTCTGAGGCCAAAGGAACAGCGGTTGACAAGTAACCCTTCGTTTGATTTCTGCTGTGGTGTCATTGTCAGAGTTTATAGCGGAGCCGAGGTATACAAAGTTATAGCTATTTATCTTGAGGTTCTATCCGATCCGTCGATGATGTGTATCCCTTCTTGGTTACAGCATGCATTTTGTTTTGCCCTCATTCACCACTTAACCAATTTTTATCACTTCTATGCTAATACTCGCAAACGCACCAGTGACAGCTTGCTACATTTTGCCAATAATGTGAATGTCATCAGCGTATGTGAGTAGTTGCACAGCAAGCCCTGGTGTTGGCTTGCGAGTTTCCCCACAATTTTCGCAAGTATGACGTTGAAAAAGGCACAGCGCATCATGTTCTTTTTTGACATCCGGGGTCTCGTTGAGATTGTTTCCGACCTTGTTCTCCATCGTCAATCTGCAAAATCTGACAAGTTTGGCAGGGATGCCAAAACTAGACAAGGCTCTGTATAGCTCGTCTCTATAAATGCTGTCATACGCGGCCCTAAAATCGAATAGGTGTTGAATATCGATTTGGACTTCTGCAAGATCTGCAGAATCTGTCTGAATATTTGGTCGATTGTGGACTTTTTGAGTGCCAGGATTGTAGGGCAGGTTAGGTTAGGTTAGGTTAAAAAGGGGTATGAGATGTCTCATACAACACTAGGCACCATAAGGGCCCATCGCGATCCCTAGTGGGAGTCAATTGCAGTGACCTACAATGGAAAAACACCTAAACACTTGCCTTTGAGAAAGCCCCAATTTTCCGTGTAGGGCAGACTTTGACTCTAATATTTGTTAGCTTACTCATAAAGCGCTAAGTGATAAGTTCTACTACAGTGGCCCAGGTGTAGCATCGATTTCTTGAGAGCCCTGGTAATGGTTTTCATCTATTTATCCTGTTTGTATTATAGAAGATTTTCATCCTCGACTCAGTTAAGCTACGATTACACGGCCATTTTTTCGAGTCATTTAAATTACGCTCTGACGTACAAATCCCGTCACAAAGCAGTCATTTAAATGTCGCTCTGTGTGATCCATTTTTGGCAGCGTCATTTAAATGACTAGGAAAATGGCGCACCAAATGACATGAATTAAGTGCCATTTAAATGGCGGAGAAAAAAAATGGCCGTGTGATCGCTCTTCAATGACGCCTAGGACCACAAACCAGTAAGAATAGACCGCCGACTTCCCGTACACCTACCCGATTCCCCCCGGAAAGAATTTCCCTGTCTGTGAATACGTGTAAATGTCAAAATTAATGGCGGCAATGTTTTTCTATGAATACCATGCGACCAGGATTTTTCAAGTATGCGTGCGTTAATGGCGCCCCTTTGATTTTGTACAGCACCAATACATGAAAAATCCTGGTCTCGCCGGCAGCTTGTAGGCAAAGTCCGTTATGTGGGAGGAGTCGACGGTCTATTCTTACTGGTTTGTGCCTAGGACAATGGCATCCCAACGAAAAATTCTAAATGACTCGCAGTGTCCGTCATTTGATTTTGGGACACAAATGACGATGATAGTCATTTTGTGTGATCGCCATTTCTTCAATGACGAATCGTAGCTTAAATGTCGCTCTAATGCGACATTTTTTCCTGACGTCACAGCGTGTAATCGTAGCTTTACTTACGGCGGTCCACCTCGTCTTGGTCATTGACATCAGCCACAAAAGTAGCTTAGGGTAGTTTTTTTTAAAATAATATTTGTCTTGGGATCGAACGTAGAACTTCTCGCTCAGTATATAAAATATGTACTTCGAAGTCACTTAACGTCTGCAATCTTTATTGAGATAAGATTTGATTTAGAGGCGGGACTTTGCACCCTTATCAATGCGATCTTAATTGGGCCTATTGCGATATCGCAATAAAGCCTTATTAACTAATAGATCGAGCTAAATCCAAGAGTTATATTGATGGTGGACGATGATGGACATTCGACTAAAATTTTCGTCTAAGCTGCGTTTTGCCGTTTACAGCAGAAAATTAAACCTTACCAGAAATCGAACATAAAATAACGCTTGGCAATCCGTTTCTTTGACAAAGCCTTGTCCCGAACAAGTAAGGAGACAGCATATAAAACCGCCTAATATACCCAGTCCGGCTCTATGAATTTAAAGCATGAACTCTTTAAAAATCTTTTCGAGAGAAAAGTTCGTTCCATTAATGTTGACGAGTTTTTGGAGGAGATGATGCAGTGAACCATTCGGCAACTTGGGGCTCGTCAAAAAAAACTTCGTATTGGATTGGATACATCAACGCAAAGCCTTTGATTCTTACCCAGAAGGCTATGGGGATAGAAGAAGACCATGCCTAACATGGCGCAAAACAAGTAGAAATGGATATCAATTGTCTTAAAGTGTCCAACTGGAGGTTGTTAATTAAGAAGCCGACTTACTGAAGAGACTTATTGGTTAAAGCTCATAAGTTTCACCCTGGACCTAGCACTTATTATTTCAAGTGTGTCCAATTCCCCATTTCGTTTCTTTCTTTTTAAAAATTGTGTTTGTCTCAGCTGTCAGCTCCGAATTTAGGGAGTTTTTTTTATGACCGACGAGTGATTTTATTCCTTGTGGCCGAACGTGAACATAAATCAAATACATGTCCATCAGTGTCAGACATTGCTCGTTCACGGACAACACGATTCACTTGTGATTGGTAATTAATGCGGTTGCAAATTCCAAATTTAGTTAATCCCAATTCACAAACTAATCGGTAAGTTAATCAATCGAAAATATCGATTATTATCTTACAAACTACCAAAATGCGTACAAACCCATGTTTATCAATAAAAAAACAATAAGAACGCAATATAGCTAGTATCGCTCACTGCTGCACTCGAAAGCTGACCTGTTTACGAACAAAAGCAATGGCTACAATTGTTAAAATCGATAAGATCTTATACTTATAGCTATGTAATGTAGGTATGCTTGAGTAATCTTATCAAAATCATGCCCCCCTACATAGCTCAGCAATACAACCATTTAATACTTTTAATTGTGCGAGGCTTATTTAAGAAATATTTATTATTTTACAACCAACCATAATATTTGCTTTCTTTCAGGTGAACCCCGATTTGCTTGCCCCTGCATAACCGACTGAACCGAACCATCCGAATAACATCGTTCACTCCGCAGCCTGACCCTTTTGTCGGCCGCCACAATTATTGTGTACGAAATTAAGACCTTTCATCGGCAAACAAGATGTGCTGCAATTGCTGTGGCGTGACCCAGCGCAAGCTATGGGTATTTGGCATTGGAACCTTAGTGCTGCTGCTCGGTATAGTTTTAGTGGTGATTTGGCCGGAAATGTCGGTGAAATTGGTTCAATCTGTAAGCATAATTAGATTTCCTGAGTATAATGATTTCTGATGCAATTTTATTACAGTCCCTGCAGATCAAACCAGGATCTGACAGCTATGATAATTTTATGGTTACGCCGATTCCTCTGTACACTCGTTTCACACTATTCAATTGGACGAATCCGGAGGAGTTTCGAAATCCCAAAGTGAAGCCGAACTTCGTTGAAATGGGACCATATGTGTTTCTGGAAAAGAACTCAAAGGAAGATGTGGACTTCCATGATAATTACACCGTGTCATACTATGTAAAGAAGACGTGGTACTTTGTGCCAGAAATGTCGAATGGATCATTGGATGATTTGGTGACCACCGCCCATGTGATAACAGCTGTGAGTGTAGAAATGTTTCCCAAATTAACTTAAATTCATATCAAATTTGAAGGAGTGGGAGTAAATTATCTCTACCAGAGGCATAAACGCTGAAAACTAAGGCAATAAGTTGATAAACACCTTGCGAAACTTTTCAAAACGTTTGTCTGACGTCCGCCAGAGGAAACTGTCGCTCAGCGCACAAACCATTTATAGTCACTGTCCCGACAAGGTACCGCATGTCATGGGTTAAATTTCGTAAGCTTTTTCATGGGCCGCAGACTTTTTGTTCTTACGGTTGGTTTCAATTTAACTACATTTCGCGTACGGGACAAAGCAAAGGAAAAGATGAACTGCTCCGCCATCTCACTAAGTGATGAGCGGCAGTTTGGTGCTATTAACTTAATTACTGCTTGGCTATCTGAGAAGATGCAGGTATCTTGACCGATAATTAGGCTGCGTCTATAGTGCAGTGGAAGAAGTAGTTCGAAGTGCTCCAAGCTGTTCCTTCGACTTTTCTTAGCCTTAGGTTTATCCAAGGCAGTCTACCAGTACCAGTCTCGGCCTTATGGCCGAGTCATATAGCCAGATGGTTACGGTTACGGCGTTACCCCATTTGTTCCCTCAGATGTCCCACTAACATTCGAGTTGATAATTCGGCTAGTGATCATCGAATTAATTCACCAACACTTAACTCTACATTCAGAGCTGACAGTCCATTAGCGATTGCAGTTGAGTTAACGTTATTAAAAGCTGCTTCTGTGTCGACTAATGCAACCATTGTATATCCTGCCTATGATGAAGGGACTCCTCAATGGTACGTCTTATAGAGACGGTTCCACCGAATTACCTTATGTTCGTGTCAAATGTTCCTGCATAGCTGCATTTCAAGATTGAAAGATAGAATGATGAATGAAATGGGCTGAGCCGGGTTATGTTTGTGTATATGCATTATGTTCACGGATGTGTTGAAACCCAGCTACTAGCTCATCATCAATTTCTTTCTACATCCATTTCTTTCTTAACCAAAGACTGTTCTTTATTCCAGAGTGTTGCCGACATAATGCGCACCAAAAACAAGTATATCAAAAAGATAATCAACCTCATCCTTAACACCGAAGGTGGAGAGCTGTATGTAACAAAAACAGCCGGCGAATGGCTGTTCGATGGTTACGATGACAGACTAATTGATTTCCTCAATTTGTTCAATTCATCAGCCATTCATTTGCCTTATACAAAATTCGGATGGCTAGTCGATCGCAACGGTACAAAGGAATATGAAGGACGATTTATGATTAACACCGGAGTCGATGATATCTATAAACTTGGCGAGCTAACACATTGGAATGGCAGTCCATACAGTAGCTTCTATCCAGGCGAATGTGGAAAAATTAATGGATCCACTGGAGACGTGTTCCCACCGCGAATGGACATAACAGAAGACATTACCATCTATGCCACAGATACATGCCGTTTCTTAAATTTGATACCTGGTAAAAAGACCAGTCGTCACGGCTTAGATGGCCACGAGTGGGTGGGAACAATCGACACTTTGGACAGTGGAGAGAACAATCCAGACCAACAGTGCTTCTGTAATCCCAAGGAGGAGGTTTGCCCCAAGACTGGAGTTGTGGATTGTCGAAAATGTCGTGATAATGCACCAATTTATGCGTCATTCCCGCACTTTTACCTAGCCGATCAGAGCTATTTGGATGCGGTGACCGGCCTGAAGCCTGACGAAGAGAAACATAAATTTAGATTTTCACTTGAGCCGACCATGGGTATTCCGCTGGAGGTACACGCACGTGTTCAAATCAATTTGCTGATACAACCCGATGATGTATTAGAGTATGAAGCTTGCGATTGGAAGTTGAGAAGTTCTTGTTTAATTCGTTTTTTTTTTTCTTTTCCTTTTCCAGTATTTACAAGGGAGTGCCAAGGATTTTGATGCCAATGTTCTTCTTTGAGCAAATCGCTGAGCTAGACGAAAAGCTGGCCAAGAAAGCAAAGGTGAGTTTTAAATGACATGAATGTTGATTATTGTACGATTGGACCAATTACTTCTGACGACTACGTGTCCACCTTCATGTATCACAGAACTGAAAGATCTGCATTAATTTACGGAATTCTAGAGACAAGCAAGTTTGACAAAATACCCACCCACAGACCATCCACCCACACATCCAGCGACCTTGATTTGATTTTAACGAATCTGTGGCGCATTAGTTAAGCATGCTCGATTAGGTATGTTGTTGCGATTATTACCAACGCCACTTGCTTCGCCCTATTGACCTATTCGTTCGCAAAGAGATTCGATTAGACCTAGGGACTGCAACTTGCAATTGATTCTCTGTTCATGAATCTTGCAAATACCGCTTTCGAATGATACTTTATTTAAATTGTCACATTATCCCGTCCACTTGTTGGTTCTTCATAGTGGGTGCAGGAACAGTCACTTCTCACGCTGATCTGTACTTATATTCTCGATACTGGGAGGTACAATTTGGGGAGCGCAAATCGTAGTCATTTGGCCAATTGATAAATCGAAATGTAAGGTTCATTTCCTGACAGGGGAAAGCAAGGGCCAGATCACGTAAAATAAAAACGATTGAACGATGTCGTTTTCACGAATGCTGTCTCTATCATATCTGTGGCAATAGACAGAGACTGTTATCTACGTGATCTGGCCCAGAAATGTCTTCTCAAGCGGATTATATTGACTGTCAGAATTCAAAACTATTCAACAACAATCACTTAAAAGGTATCTGATGATGAATTAGTGGTGTAATTGGAAATAGCTGTCATTCCTACCAAAATGACTGTGTCGACGAGTTGTTGTTAAATAATTCATAGACAGAAATTCGCCATTGTTTTTATTCTCGTTTCATCACTCAATATTTTCCACGGTCACCCAACAAAGTTCAGCGAAGTGGATTGGCACTCGGTTACTGTGCCCACCAGACCAAGGAGTAGACGAATACCATACTCCTCAGTCAGAGTAGAACAGTGACTGTACTCTTGTAGTTGTCACTGGTAAGGTTTGTAGTTAGGAGTAGTAGGCCTCTAATCGCTGACTTTATTTTGCATCTATCCTACTACATCATCGGTCATCGACAACTATGGCTAATCGGTAACTGAGATTTTCTATCCAGCCACCTTCGCCCGTTTAATGAGAATATCTCGGGGCTAGGAGTGCTTTTACTGATGCGGTAGTAGACTAATATTTAAGTTAACCATCTAGCGCTAACCCTTAAAGCATGTTTGTTTATTTATGACAACGAAACACTAAAAGCATTTTTATTATTTACCTTTCAGTTTGGATTGAACCTAAAAGACTACGGCATGTACATTGGCTATGCCCTCATCGGTGTGGGTGCACTAATTGATATTATCGGCATTATACTTACCATCACCAATCGGTGGAAGTGTACCCCTGACGACGATGAAATCCTGCTAAATAACTAGAACTTAGCAATCATGTTGCCAACTTGCGTTAAATCAACCGCCAGGATCTCACACCATAAACCCCAAGTGAATGACGAAGAAGCAGATGGATGTACACCAATGGAATACGATAACACCTCAATCTCATTGACCTCTGAAACAATATCATGAAATATTATTCTGATAAGAAAAATGTCTTCCTTTCAAAAGGGCAACAATATTTTCTTGGAGATTTTTCACTCCACCCTAAAGACAAATCTACATTATTCTAATCAAAACGAAAAAAAAAAGAAACAAAGAAATCTAATCAAAATCAGGAAGCTTGATGAATTCGATTAATCCAATGCCAAGTGCCACTTTGTAACAAAGACAACACATTAGGTAAAATTATTATATACAAATTAGTATTATAAGTTAACACTTGGGTTCTCTTTCAATAATAGTGATAGAATCCCGAGAGTATTTTACAAATAAGCAGCGACTTAGCCATCTTTCTATTTACTTAAGGGATGCTTTTGCGTTAATAATAAATTTCCAAAGCAAAGCATTCCTAAGCAATATAAGAATACAGGGACTTGCAATAATTCACTAACAATGTAATTTGTCGGGATTTTATGTTTTCCTCGAGAACCCAAAGTAGCAAATAAGTTAGAGGTTATAATGTTCACACAGCATGATGCTAATAATGCCGCACGTGTCTTGAAATGCTTAACAAGATGCATTTGTTTATATTTTGTTTTATATAAGTATGTATTTGTTTTATTTTTTACTCGAAATAGAGAGAACTACACTCATTATAAATTAAATGTTAATTGTAAAATGAAAATTAAAAAAAAAAAAAAACGTTCAACGAAATTTATTCGCTTTATTGTATAGTATATTTTTCTATGAGGACAATAAAAACAATGGAATCAGAAATATTACTTAATTTATACCGTTTTATTTGCATTGCATTTTTTTAAATCAGAAGCAAGAATAAGATACTCCACTAGGAACAGCAAAAGTTGTCCTGCCTGAATATTGACTTGCCAATATCGAAACACAGCGAATAGAATTCGAAATGGCTTATTTTTTTTCATCTTAATAAATAGTTGGGGGTGGTGGAGCTGAAATTTAGTGGTTATATATTGTGATATGAGAAAAATGTAGAAAATAAAATAAAAATTAGAATCCTGGATCTCGAATAGAACTGGATAGATGCTGCCTATCATATGAAAAAGAATATGACCCCTATTGTGAGTGTCGATCGTTGATCGACAACTGTGATTGTCAATTGCGATTGATCACTGATATTTGTCGATTTGACAGTCGCTTGTAGCCGTTTACAAATGTCTGATCGATGCTTTATCTTGGAAGTGAAATAATTAGTGGTATTGCGAATAAATTCCGATAGAATTTTTTCCCTTGTCAGCAATGTAAATCGAATTGCTGAATGGGAAACATTCCGGGGGAAATATTATTCGCGATAGGGGTGCAATAGGTCTGTTCACTTTTAAATCTTAAGGTGCTAGTACACGATATGTACCACGCCACATATATATGTGGCTCACGCATTTTTACTCAATGTCGTTCCCTAACCAGCGTTGCCACTTTGCGGCAATTGCAGAAGATCTACTGCATTTTGCTCAAAATTTAAATCTACTGCCACCAAATTAAATCTACTGCATTTTTGTAATAGCTTAAATGAGGAAGCCAAATCCAAAATAGTAGATAAAATATAAACAGAAACACAAGCCAATTTGGGAAACTGCGTTTTCCTGGCTTAAATTGTCGATGTAAACACTGTTTTAGGTTCAGCAAAATATGTCTTTGAACAACACCAGGTCAAATGTAGACGTCGATTCTGAACAAATATTTTCTAGCTTGATGGGGTTTTTCGTGCTGCGATTTTATATCGAGGCTTGTCAACAGATAAAAAATCGTTTTAATTTTAATGATGAAAGACTGAAACCTCTGGGGTACGTAAATACAAAGTTAGTAATTTACCTACTGCAAAAGAAATTCAATCTACTGCATCTTTTTAGAGAATCTACTGCGAAAAAATAGTCCAACAGTGGCAACTGTACGCTCAGCACGCGCCGAACATATTATCAATTGCCTTACACATCAAATTACCACTGACCATCCGAAAGCGGTACCCATTGTCTTTTTTTATATGATTTCGCTATCATCTCAAATGCTCATCGTATGGTACGATCCTATGTGCAGTGCATGTACCGGTTCTATTGTCTTCGGTGGTCCAATATGCGAAAAGCACATAAGTGTACCGGTCTTTGAGGAAGCGTCACCGAGCTGATGTGAGAACATTTGTCTAAGCTGAGATTCATTAGCAGTTCAGAAAGTGAAGTTTGCAAAGCAAACGATAAAAAGCGTTTTGGTGTGATATTTTCTTTTATATAGTAAGACTAAATTAAATCGTTATAGTACAGTCTTATAGTCGTTATAGTACACGCTTAATTATATAGTGAACTTATTCTTATCACACGGGTGATTTATTCATATAAAGGTGCGTTAAAATTGATTGCTCAGTGTATCAGTATTTCCAAATTTAGCTTCGTGGTCTATTCCGTGAGTGATATTTGCTTTATTGCAACCACCGAATAAAGTGCTTATATTTCTCGAGGACACATATCCTCCTCTTAAGGAGATAAACCTATTTAAAATCAAAAATCCCCCAGATCCTGGGTAAGCTATTCTTCGTTTTTTTAAGTCCACTTTCCAAAACGAACATTATGTTCACAGGGAATTACCTGGGGCTAGAAATTTCCCGAAGGATAAATACCGGGAAGGCCGCTACCTGTGTTGGAGCTTTTAGCCAACGATTTTCGTCGAGCGTGGCATTTTAAAACCCACCTCTGTCTTTACAACCTGCCCGAGTTCGCAAAGAGTAGCAGAAGGCAGCTGAAATCATCCGTAGTTCCTGTTCATTATCATCAAAAGGATATCAGTGCTCTAAATAATTTAAAACAATTGAAAAAGATTCCTTTCCTCTTGCCACTATACAAAAAGAAAAGTGTAGTACATTATATACCTATAGTCGTATATACTTTACATATAAGTGAATTGACCGCGTCTTTTACTTACGAGTCCGAATTTAGGTTAAAATCATTTAATTAATTTAATTTATATAATGTACATATGATTGTACGTTTTGTTTTCCTCATACGTTTTTTTTTTTATATGAATTTCCCTAATTTTACCGCAACGATTCATAAATAAAAAGTGAATTTAACTTACAAAAAAAACAAAATTAACCAAATCATAAGAAATATATACATATATGAATCTTACATATATACATAAAACCAACCGATATTTAGTAGTGTTTATAGGATAAAGTTATCCGTTAATTAATTACCGGTGTTAAGAGGATAGGAGGGTGTTTTTTTTCTTCCTAATTTAGGTAAAACAGCACCTCGACGGCGGGCCCATCTTCGAGCTGAATTTTATTGGTAAGTCGATTTAATTGTGTTTTTTTCGTGGTGCAAGAATATATAAACCACAAAGCATATAAAAAAAAAAGACACGATCCTAACCTGATAGTTCTATTAACTTTTTGTCCTTTGGATATATGCTCTCTTTTACGCATATTACCAACAAATATATATATATATAGATAGATCTATGAATACTTCTAATGGTTCAATAATATAAAATCAGGGGTCGAATCGCGTCCTCCGTGAACGGATCGGCAATCGTACGAACAAGAATTACGTGACTCGTCATACGAACGAATGTATTGAGATTGTGTCACACGAATGCTCACGGAACGTAATTATTTGATTGGACGTAGTAGTTGTAATAGATTAAACTTAAAAAAGTAATAGTTTCAACGTCAAATAAATGTCATTTAAAAGAAAAAAATCCGCAAAAGCAAAGTTTTCATATTTTAAAAAGATAATTTTAGAGGCTTTAATGGAGCCGACGTTGTTATTTTACTTAAGTTCTTCGGACTAAAATGACAATAATGAAAAAATTGTTCGCAAACAGCTAAGGGATAACAGCAATCCGCTTTCCTTACAAAGCAAATCGTGAGTTCAATTGAAAACCATCTGTGATTCTCGATTTTGTGGCTGCCTTCGATGTACTGGCTGATGGACAAACAATGCTTTGTTCGCTGCGACTGTCTGTGGAATAGCCCTCAAGCAACAAACGAAGGGAATTTTCCACAGGATCTTTGGTACCAGTACTTCTTGGTGTTGTTAAAATATTATTATTAGGTTCCGAGTCGGGTAACCGTGGACTACCAAAAGTTTTAACATTTGAAAGTCCCTTTACAGATTCTTCCAATCCAGTTGCTTCAATTAACAAATTTTTTTACATTTTTCTTTAATATTTTTCGCACAACACAAATTACGAACACTAAAAACCTATCGAATGACATTTCGATTGAACGTATACGTTCAGGCATCCGTTCAGCCAAGTGGTGATGCCAAATTACGTTTACGGATATACGTTCACGTATGCGATAATGCCAAATACACATTTTACGAAAACGAGTTACTCGTTCACGGAGGACGCGATTCGACCCCAGATTGTTTATCACAGTTTTGAAGTAGACCAACTTTTTTTTCCATTTGTTAATGGTTTAAATACGATAGCTTAGCCTACGTAAACTTCTGGTTAGTTCAGTGACGTAAGTAAGGGTAAACATTTTTGGGGAGATAGACGCTAGAATCTCAAGGACTTTGGGTCTACTCCGGAAGGGAGGGCTACCTAAGCTAATACACCTCAGCTTATAGAATTCAAATTTTTTTAGAACAGCATACATTTTCGCATTACACAAAGCACGTTTAATTTTTTTTGTAAACGGAGGGAAGTTATAGATTGGATCGGTCAGGCAAAGAACCACCCCACCCACTGAAGCAGCTGGATTTAATAACGTGCTGACCGCCTGCATCCGTTCATCTACCATTTTAGTTTTGTTATTCTTATTTATTTGCATGTAGGTACATAAATAGTACGTATACGCCCTGGTAAAATTTTTTTCTCTTTTTTTTTTGTTTTGTTTCATTTCTCTTTTGCATAATATTTTTTTTTTCTTCTTCTATCTCGATCAACCCCTCGTCTTTTACAACAGGTTGGCGCTGTAAAACCGAGACCGAAAAACTGTATAAAAACTGTACCATCTTAACAGCGAATTATATGATTCTTTTACTATTCAAACAACATTAATTTCTAACATTTCTAAGGCACCGTAGTGGTGTGGCAGTGGCGTGGTGACCAAGTGGCAGGTGGCATAGGAGTGGTGTGGCGAAAAGTGACGAAAGGGTTTGAAAGTGATTAACGCACAATGAAGAGGCAAACAACTTATGGTGGTACCGATTCAGCTACCGATTCATCAGTTCTTAAAAAATGTCGTCATTACGTTAAATTCTTGGACGTTTCGCATGTTTTTGGTTTCCGGGTACACAAAAATACCAATATGCCAAAATCCACGTCGTCATCAGCCTCTACACCTGACACTTGGACTCTACGCCACTGATACACCACTTCGGTGCGGGCCTTGTCTAATAATACTCCTCGAAACCAAAACACAAAATATAAATTCAAAGAAAAAGATAGTTATTTAAAAACAGTCGACCTCCAGTTCACTAAGGAAAGTATATTTCAGAACAATCAGGAGTTAAGGAAACGAATTTATTTGTATACATAACGTTAGGTATGTGTTTCAGCGATTTTATTATTTAAAATTTGCTGCGTTTTCTAATTACGTTTCACAACAGGCAAGTAAAATCGGTAGATACCTACTCAATATTCTTTCATGTGGAAAAGCTGTATAAATGCTGTATTCTCATGTTTTCACTGTATATGATTTATTGACAATTTCGCGCTGTATCGACTGACTGAAAAACTGTAGTATACAGCGAAAAACTGTAAGGTCACTTTAATCTTATAAAATATTACCAACTTTTTTATCAATTTCTGATATTATAGATACTGCATGATTAGGTACACCACTGAAAGAAAAGTTTTAACCAAAAACAGAAAACGACAAGTAAACGTATTAATTTTAAAATGGTCATTTATTTCATATACATTCTTTCTTTATATAAAATTCTAAAATAAAAAAAAAATAAAACATTTATGATTATAAATGGTCTTAGCTTTTTGTGTCTATTATTCATTATGTATAGGTATATATTTTGTTAAAATTTTAATATGTATTTTCATTTTCTTTACCAATCACTAACCTAAAGTGAAAGCACATTTTTGCTTTGTTTTATGGAATGACCCTTTCCACAAGCACTGACATCTGATAATCCTTTCAATCCAAAATAATAAAATAATATTTTTTCTCTATTTCTTTTCTTTAAATATACATAAATACAATACATAAACCAATAACACCACAATGTAGATAACAAACATTTTTAGCAAAAATAAAACACAAGTGAAATGTGAAAGAATATTATTTAAAAAAAAAAAAGAAGATTCAATCTTACAAATTAACCTAATGCATACAAAAATTAGTTCGTCAAAAGGATCATCATTTCAGATTTAATGCTAAAGTTAATAAAAAAAAAAAATGTTTTCCTCTAATCTTAATAACTTAAAATGTGCTTTTTTTAATAAATGCGCTCTTCTTGTATACATTATGTTGTTTCTTTATTTTATGATTAAGTATAAATTTAGGTAGTTCATTTTCATTTGATGTAAAGATATTTCATTTAACTTTATACACTTATTTTATATAAGGAAATACATTTTGTGTATTTTCTTTAATGGGTAATTCCTTGGAATGTATGTAAACAGGGACTCATTTTCATGTAGTAAACAGGGGAGATAATCGCTCCCTATGATTTATTTGACAGAACGAGTTAAGGCTAACGTGACATTGTGGAATGGACATTCGATGTCAAACTTTTGACGTGGGTTTGGATCTTAAAAATGACTTAAAACAATGTTTATCTCATCTAGAACACGCCTAGAATGAATCAAATGCAGACATGTCAACAACGTCACGTTATATACTAGGTTTATAATGTCAAACAGAAGGACTAGAACCTTAAAGAATTCTCTTTTCATTTTGAAAAGATCACTTGGCTACTGTCAACCCAGTTTATCTCCGATGTTTACCGATCTCTCTGCCCTCTCATATAAAACTAAAGATTTTTAGCTGTCATTTCATTTATATTCTCCTTTTTATTTCGGGTAAATTTTATTCAAAAATGTCAAAACATAATTTTCTAATGCATAATTTTTTTCTTTATAATAATTTTTAATTGACGAAAAAAATATGAAGAAAACATTTAATGTTTGTTGAAATATTTTTTAGCTCTATTTTTTCCCTAATGCTGTTTTGTTTTTTTTTCTTTCTCATGAAAACATTTAGTTTATTTTAATTGTACAATAATTAAAATGCAAATTTTTCATTAAAATATAAAAGATTTCATGCGATCGGTGGGCAAGTTACAGGCAATCAAATACTACCTACTCTTTATCGATTTATACAAACTACTACTTGGAGTGGTGTGCTGGCGTAAGGAAGTGTGTTTTGTTTTTAGCTAGATACTATTCCTTACATCTAAATATAGATATAAATTCTTAATTCATCAATCACAGATATTTGAGGGGTTTGGGGATTTTTGATCCGTTGCTTAGTTTAATTTGTTAATAAATTACTATTTGTGTTGTTTTTGTTATTAAATCCTAATTTATATTGTAGATTGTTTGTAGAGAAACAAATAAATTCAATATTGATGCTTTGGCTATTGTCCATGGTGAGTATTAGTGTTGCTTCTTTTTTGTGTTAAACTTTTTACTTTAAATGACTAGAATAGACAAAATACAAGAGTTGATTCTTTTTACGTTTATACATTGTTGATAGTTATGTTTTTAATGTTTATTTAAGTTATCTTTTTTTTTAAGCATCTTTATGTCATGGTTTGTCGTAGCGAAATGTTTTTGCGAAAGGAAAGTGGCAATTTTATTTTTTATAATATCGAATGTGTCATGGAATGTCATAGAAGATTTTTATGCGATTGCTTTTGGTTTAATATTCCAGGGTTGGTGAATGTTTTGATGTGTAGTTGCTTAATAATTATTTTTATTGAGAAATCTTATTATCTTAATGCCCAGCTGGAGAAATCAAAATATTTCTCAATATAGCTCATAGGGTTCAATGTTTTCTTTTATTTTGAATTGATGGGAATTGTTTTAGTTCATGTTCAAATGGGATAAAATGCACGGCTGAGTGCAAACTTATCTGATGGATTAAGTGGGCTTAAGTTGGTATCAAAAGTTAGACATAAACAATAGTCATATTTAATAGCCAACCAACCGCCATTATTATCTGAGATTTCAGTTATTTTTTGCTAAATAATTCATGAATGCATTTTCAGAAATGTTGCGAATTTTTCAACTGAATGGCTCCTAATGACCAGAACTGTTGAATGAGGGATCGCAATTTAAAACATTTTTTCAGGGCTCTTTAGTTTTGCTTGAGAGCCAGAGCAGGGTTGTTAAAAAGGTTATTCTTTGTTTTTTAGTTTAGATGTCGGAGCTTTGTTTTTGTTTCTTCTGCCGCACTGAACATTACAGGAGCGCACTTTGAGTTGACTGAGTAGCTTAATAGTCAAGTGCGTTTCATAAAAATATCAGAACGTTCTAAACGGCGCGCGTCTGCTCAAGCTCTGTTCTGAACAAACCGAAGAAAAGACACATTATAGGCAAACCATAGTGGAATATATCTCTGAAATATACCCAAACAAAACCTTGATTTGTCCATCCAACACGAGCAATTACTTAACAACTGAATATGCTCCCAATTTTGATTTTAAAAGTATTTAATTTTGACAGCACTATGGACTTCATTCTGGTCCATAAGTTATGTCAATTTCCACTGAGCTTTTATCGTTTTGGTCTCAGATCTCAGATGTTTTCTGCCCAATGGAACATAAAATGAGATCACATTTTTTTTGCATTTGTGTTCGTATGTTATTTGACAGTCAGCCATTTTGTTTTGGTGTCAATGAAAGTATGTGTGCTTTTTTTTCTCCCAATGCAAAACGAAACTGACAGACAGCTGATTTCTAAAGCAGAAAATCTGCTCTGAATCTGAAAGTGATTTTTCTTGCCCAAATGGAAATCGTCATTAAGCTATATTAAACTTTTTGTTTTCAATTTGACGGCAGTCGTTTTGCTAATACATAGTACAATTGTTCATCCAAAATTGATAATAATTCTATAATGGGCTACCTTATTCTCAAAATTGTTGATATTTTTGAAAAAAGGAAGTTTCAAAAAGGTTTTTTTTTTTAACTTTTCATCATCATAAAGACGGATGAGAAACATCACAATGAACCATCGATTTTGACATTTAACCGTGTGGTTTGGGAAACCTGATGCCTGTGGCTATAGTTCGTAGCTGAAGC
Organism: Cheilosia soror; assembly: GCA_949372485.1. Taxonomy (NCBI): domain Eukaryota; kingdom Metazoa; phylum Arthropoda; class Insecta; order Diptera; family Syrphidae; genus Cheilosia; species Cheilosia soror. The sequence goes on from OX443561.1 coordinate 123,063,694, forward strand.
GCACCCAAGCGCATTATTGTACGTCATCTACATTAATGACTAACATTTTGAAGCGAAATGTCAAATATATCAAAACTAGTTTCGCCACATTTTGAAAGGGAAAACCTTATCATGCCTTTGCCACTTCACAGTGGTTAGACTAGGTTCTCAATTTTACTGATAGTTCGAACCAAAAAATCATATAACCGCATCTTCGTCACTTCAAACTTGACACATTCAGATGATATTTTGATATAGAAACAATCAAACAAAACGAACGTCTCAAAATCCTCCCCAATACCGTTATATGTGTGATTGATTTGAACTGAATAAAATCTACACCGAGTTAATCTCATATACAGTTGCTGGACAGAGTTTTTAACTTTTTCAACACACATCCTGTGCAGTTTGTTTAGTTATCCCGATCTATAGATCTATGTGCGCACGTGCCCTATGTTTGAGAATTATAACTTTTGTGCTTTAAAATGGCCGGCGTCGGATCCATAACGTAGTTATTGGCTTCAGCCATTTGCATAGGAAGTGGTGGCAACTTGTCATTCGGGTGACGGTGACTGATTGATGTCTTCCGTGGCTTGGACAGATGGTGAACCGCTGTTGTGGTAACTGCTGACATCGAAACGCCCGATAACGGTTGATTACCTGGATACCGGGGTAGAGTTGATTTCGTTGCAGTTGGCGCATGACTCGGATGGTATTGAGTCATGATTGGTTGGCCACCATTTGACGTCACGTTGCGAGCATTTTTGGGCGTTACAAACGCCTTTGTTTGCATAAGCAGCGAACGATCATTGCAAAGCGCTGAAATCAAGGGCAGATCGAGATGTCGGCTCTTTTCGCGTAGCAGCTGGATATCAATTGGATTAACACCTCGTGCGCCTGTGGCACTAGCACCGTTACTGTTTGTGACTGAGTGTGAAGACGATGTTATGGCTTCACTGCGGAGTAGATGCATTCGCTGCTGCTGCTGTTGTTGTTGGTGTTGCAGCAGTTGCTGTTGCTGTATACTCTGCGAGTGGACATAGTTCTTATGAGATGTTGCTGTTGGTATCGAATGTAGCGTCGATTGTGAACTTAGACTGACCGAGGCAGGTTTTGAGGGAACTGTAAAGAAAGAAAGACAGATGTTTCAGGGTTAAAATTTGTTGACGTGGTCGGGCGCCAGTTAAGATACGCAGGAAAATTTGAAAATATACGTTAATACTTACTTGGTGGAGGTTTTTCGTGAGGGGCTGGCATTGGTGGTTTTTTCAACCGCCGATCCACATATGGCGGCGGTGGTGGTGGCGGCAATCGTTTCATCTTGGGCATGGCTTCTATAGAGTTCAAGATGTTATCATCTGAACGAGAGCGGGCAAATAGGTTGGAACTGTTTGCCATTGCTGCGGGATGAAGGGGCGGTGGTGGCGGCGGCTCATACGATGAGCACAAGCTTGCCACCGAAGGGCTGTATAATGGTGAATAGGCACCTGGCAGTTGAACGTAGGTGTCAGATAGATTTTGCGTCGATGCGTAGCGGGAATGCGTAGACAGTGCCAAAGGCAGATACGGTGTACTGCGATATATGGCGTGAGCTTTGCACGTATCCCACGGACCAGCGTGGTGTGCACTGTGCATGGTACTGTGAGCGTAAGCTAGATACGGATGAGGCGGTGGACTTTGTGCCATTGCGGCCAAAATGGAGCTCTGCTTCGCGTCCAAATACTCCTGCTGACTTACGGCGGGATCTTGAATCGGGTAAATAACATAGTCAACGTCGCTGTACAGTTGCTGTTGGTATAGTTCGAGTTGTTTTCGAGCCAATTGCGTTGCGCTGTATACCGTAGCCAGTTGAGGCGGTGGCGGTGGTGGTGGTTGACGCGGTAGGCTTGGCGGAGGTGGCGGTAGATATTGCCGAGGCTTGATAACCGGCAGAAGGACACAGGTGCGCGTTGGTGGTGGCTTCATCTCCGAGTAGGGCGGTGGCGGAGGAGGTATCGCGGACATACTCTTGTGTGTCGCGTGCAGATGTTGGTAAGGAACTATAGGAATACCGATTGTGCTAGGTATGGCCGAGATGTGTGACTGTTGCGTTGGGTGACTATATGCGGACGCCCCCATCGGACTGGGATGTGGTGGTAGACTGGTGATCGTCGGTGCCGCATAGCTTGGTTTTGGATTTTCACTGACCACGCTAGTGTGTGCCTTAAGGATGTTGATTTGTGGCCGCGTTGTGATAAAGCGAGCTGTCACTTCTTCGGGTCGCGAAGATGATCCCGAAGCTGAGTTCGCTGAGTGCATGTTGCTCGATGAGGTCGACGATGTCGAGATAAGCGATGTTGGTCGAGGTTTTGGCTGATATGGCGGTGGATCTCGTAGCACTGGTTTTTGAAGGCTCTTCCGGATGGGTGGTCCACACAGACCTGTTGTTTCGTGTCTAGCACCATATGGCGGTGGCGAACGCATTCGGATATCACTTAGGTTCACCATTGAGCGCTGTGTATTGCTGTCGATTCGTTGAGGTGGCGCTGGGGGGTCGGTAGGTAGAATGTCATCCATTAGGTCAACATCCTGATCCTCTGTCGGCGCAGTGTCCTGATGACCCTGAATATAGCTCTCGCCCTCCATGGTTAGGGGTAGTGTAACATAATCACAGTCCGAGTCGAGCGTGTTGGAGACAGTCTTGCGACAGGGATATGTTCCGCGACCGACAATTAGGTCGGTGAGTTCTTCAGCACTGAGCAGGGTATGTTTACTGTCCGTTGGATCACTGCCGTCTCCACGAAATGAGCCACTGGCACTCACATTCGAGTCTGAGCGCAAACGGTAATCTCGTATCTCCTCGTTCTTGATCCGGTTATTCCGGTACCCACCGTCCACTATGTCTATGTTCGGCGACTTGTCCATTTCATTTTTCGGTTGGAAAATGCCATAATGCGAGCTGGTTGCACTCTCCGACTCAGCCATTTCCGAGGACTGTCCGGTCATTTCACTGCTGTGCATAGTGTATACGCCAGAGGTTTCTGTTGGCGGAGCACCGTGCGCCAAGGTGTACACCCCCGAAATGCTTTCAGTTTCGTCCCGAGTTGACGCCATAAAGTCGTGATCGATGCATGTACTTTCGCCCTCACTGAGCTGCGAGTTTTGTGCGGTATGACTAAAGCCCAGCTCAAGGCTGCTGGAGGTTGATGATCGACGGTTAGTCGTTGTCGGATGCACCGCCAGTGACGATAAGGTGGTCGTCTCCGTGGCTACCACAACTGTACTACACGTCGATGAGCATTGCGATCCGATGTTATGCTGTGAACTAGGCGAATCCGTGCTCGACTTCTGCTCAACAACCAGTTCTGTGGGCGAATTCCGCTCAGATGATTTTTGCCGCACCGATAGCGCAGCCAGCTGGTCTTCCAAATCCTTCAGCGATACCTGACCCACAGATGACGTCTGCCTGCTCACACTCGGCCTATCTAACAGATGCACCAAGGCCAAGCTTTCCGTAGAAGGCGCTGCGATCGGCGCGGGCGGTGTATTAATCATGATCTCTAACTCATCCTCCGAGTGCACTCGATCGCTCACTATTCCTGAGGTAGTGTTCGAACTGGTGCTCGATATCACCGATATCCGCTGATCGTTCTTATTTTTATATGGCAAATGAAGGCTGCGGGAATAGATGTAGCACGCGTGCAGACAATTACTCTCCTCCTCCTCGCGCTTGATTACCTCCTTGAGACGGGCGGCAATCTTCATACTGAACTGATGCGTCTCCTTGCACAAAGTCAGCAGCATTTTGTTCTTCTCGTCGCTTGTTGCATACAACGTGATTTTATTATCTCCCGAGCGGATTTCGAACTTTTTGCGCTCGAAGCTGAGCTTCGTAATATTCGGCCAAAGGAAGGTGGTCTGTTGTGTGTTATCTCCAGAGATCTTGATCCCCTTGGCATACACCGCAAACCATGAGTTTCCCGGTCCACTTTCGCTTTTTGCCATTTTCATGCGATACATATGCGCGTTGATACCCTCATGCATGCAAGCTTGCTGAATGTAATGCAGCTCCGCATTTGATGGCGACATTCCTCGGTTTTCACGGTGACACGCACGCAACGCGTTCACTGCTCGTGGCGTTCGTAAGCTGGGCGGGAGGTATTCGTCTACTCGGAAATAATCGGGAACATTGATCGATGATGACGATGAAGCAGCAGAAAGCGACGATACCGCAATAATAGTTGGAGCGAGTTTATCAGCGAGTGCCTTCATTTTGTGACCAGAACTTATTACCAATGGTATAGGGTGACTACTGGATGTTGGGCCCGCCATACTTATATTGCTATCACTACTGCCACTTCCCGTACCACCACATCCGGCCGATGATATCGCCGAGTCTGTAACTTCATCCTCTGGGCAATCACCTAAATCAGCTTGCAGGGCAAGACCTGCCAACAGAATCATTGATTGCTCAGAGTATTCCCTAGGCACATCGCATCGATTGAGGGCGTTCGCTTTTAACTGGAGATAGTAATTGTGACGTGAGGTCTCATCTTTCAACATGAATGGGCTCTCGATATAGAACTGCACTCGAAAGTGTAGCTCCAAGAGAGGTCGACCGTTGGCATCGAGACCCTAGAAACAAAACAAAGAACGTTAGTCAAATGAAAATCAAAAAGACCTTAAATATAGAGCAACTTACATGAGTGTGAGATGAACGCCAACTTTTTGGGCCGTACTTTGAGAGTTTGCTCTCTGGGTCGGCAAACATGTATTCGCCATCTAAAAGTAAAAAGATATAGGAACTTAAGTGATGTGATTTGATTGGCTTCTAATATTTATGAAGCTAGGTCTAATATTTGCTTGAATATGACGTTCAATTGATTCCATTGTTAAAATAAAACAAACAGATCTAAATTTTGAAAACAGATCCCCGATCTCCAGTTTCAAATGAATGTGTTCACAGAGAATCTTGTTAAAAATATTAAAAGAAAGTATTTTGAGAGTTTACAATTGAATGCTTTCTTTTATTAAATTTTGACTAAATAAGGGGGACAGTGTTTGCCCCCCCTTTTCATACCAAAATGTTGTTTGTCGTAGGGGGTTTGTCGTATGGGCGTAGGCGTAACTTATCTTTTCTGTCAGATGAGCAAATCTTCTTTTCTTGTTGCGTTGAATGCAAATTCCAGATTAATTCAGCGGACAATTCTCAGACAATATTGCTCCGAAACTCACCAATTCATTCTTATCAAATGTCAAAATAAAATTTGTAGGAAAAGTAAAGTTCGTCTATGTCTATGTTCGATATTCATCAATCTATAATTTGTTTTTGCATTGTGGGCAAATTAAGGTGTGTTTGTTTCTAATTTTTAATACATTGATAACATTTTTACAAATTCAGATGAATGCTGTTTTTAACTAGAGGATAAAGACAAATACAAAAAATATTGTACATTTTTAAACGGAATTGTGGCAGATACATGGGTTGCGAGCATTTTCAAGAGAAATATCATTTAGATCTGTTTCTTTTAAGATAGAAATCTCATGCTGGTGCCATAACCGCTGCAATTATTGTGAACTATAATTTGTAACAGTACCATTTTTAACCTAAAGATATTAATTTCGTTTACAAATATGTTGCTGTCATGTTTGATAGAAGTTTAGAGTGTCCAACATATTTAGAGATGACTTGCATTCGGATCAATGACATTCTTATCTTGAACTTTGACAGGATCACCATTAACCGAAAAAGTTATGAATGACAATGATTTGAAAAAGAAAAACTTATCTGCTCTACAGCAACTTAACTTTAATCCGCTTTTTCTTTAAATTATGCAGACACTATCTTTCACAGCGATCTCCGGCGGATGGGTGAAGCTGCAGCTATCCAAAGAGAAACGAACAGAAACCAAAAACCAACAACAATAAAAATGCTACTGAATGCGTGTTGAGTAGGTTTATAGGGAAATTCCATTGAAAATGATTAAATACCTTTTCAAAGTTCACGATATCGACGAAGATTAATCAAAGCAACATTCCGATCGGTTCCCATTAAGTGGACTTTGTGGATTAGAAATTAATTCCAATTAATTTTGCTCTTAGTATGTTCAATATTTTCCGTCCATTTCTTTAACAGAATTCCAATTTAGGTTTTTTTTTTGTTTCGTTCGTTTTCTCTTCTCACTGAATCTGTTGTTTGTATTTTATGTGGAATGTCGAATGGAATGCAGTAAACAGCAAAGTCAGTGTAGCCAGTGCGCAGGAATGCATTCGAGTGTAACGTTTACGTTTTTTTGCGCACATTCATATTTTATTTTATTTTTCTACTGAATGATTATGGCTGACGGACTTTCCGTTTGTAAAAATAATATTCTTAGTAATCGAAGGTGTCATGCAAGAACTCCCCATAATTAAGCAGAAAAAATGGAAGTTAGTGAAAATAATTCCATTACCTACGTATTGTTTTCAAACAGACTGCACTAATTAGTTTCAATTTTACCAAGAACACACTAAAAATCCATACAAAATAAACAAAAGTCAAGCAATACATTTTAGCAGGACAGTATACGCACCAGCTTAATAAGTAGCTAATCTTAATTTAAGCGAGCCGTACGTAGCTCTAGCTAAAAATTGAATACGCATTAATTTCAGACTGTACTTTGCGTACTGTCAAAGTTTAGCGCGCCCATTAATGGTCCTAGTTCGAGCTAAAATATAATAAGGGTATTCACTTACACGTCTAAAAGACTCATAAAATGCGTAAACTGGACAAATTTACCACATCGTAAATTAACTGTCAGTTTTTGTATGGAGAATAGTTTACGCAGCCTTAAACAAACACTTTCCGCAACGATTTAGGCTCGGAAATCAACCGCAAAAAGTTACGCAAATCACAAATGTCAAACTTTGACAGACAGTCGTATGAGTTTGTTTGTTGTCAGAGTTTTTTTTATGAAGATCTCAAAATGACGGTAACGATAAGAATTCAAGTAAAAAATAATTTTGATCTCTTGACAGTCGATTTACGCGATGACATTTTCGAGGGGTGTTCACTTAAAGCACAGCAGAAATTTATACATTTACGAGCTGCATAAACTTATCATAATATGTGAGCAAGCGAGCTACAATATTGTGGAAAGATTTTTGTATAAGAAAGTTATTAAAAATGAGTGCGGAGTGCATTCAGTGCTTTACTTAATTTAATGAAGGTTCCTAATTGTGGTACCTTTTAACTTAGTATAGGTACGATGCTTGGGCTAAACTCTAGTTCCCACACAAAATGCTCTCCAAAATTTAGATGAGCTAAATTTAACCGAATCCATTTAGCCGTGCGGTATGTCTTTGTGTTACGGAAAAGTAAAATGATAAGTTTTTGCAATGAATACATCGACGTGGAATTGAAGCATTTGAGATCAAAGAAAAGCAGACAAGGAAAATAGAAAGCGCAACGAAATAAAACATTTTTCGTGTCAATGAATTTTTGAAGGAAATTATTTTCAACGAACATCTGTTTTCTGGGACAATTATATCCACAACGAACTCCATGTCAATATTTAGCTTAGATTTAAGCTAATATTTGGAGAGAAAAATTGAAGAGCAGCTAAAATTTACTTTCGCTCGAGCAGCGTACCTACTTAAGCCGTTTAAGCTTAAGCCGCGTGTGTGCTATAGACTACTACATCCACTAAACCCATTGAGTATTCTAAGAATTTCAAATTTTATAGATCTGGCAGCACATGGTGACAAATATATCAACCAGTTTTTAACACTGTTGAGTAGGTATTTGTGAACCCATGCAAAGTGCCTACTTAAGCAACTTTTACACATGTCAAAAATAGTGACAATTTTTGTCATTATGGCGTCAATATAACCTCAGATTCTGTCCTCAAGTTGTGTGTAGACAAAATTTGACGTCAGCATATTAAAAATTGACACGATGTTCGACATTTTGTGTAATACATATAGCTTTTGACCTATTGGTGAACGTCCAGCTAAAGGTAAAAGGTGTCATTCTCATTGGTAAGAGTGAAGGCCCCGACCCATAAAAATCATCGCATCCGTTGCGGCAACGTATTCGACTGACAGGTTGATAAAATACACAATAGCTTATGGAAGGTGACCCATAAGCAATGCACGTGACGGATGCGACGGATAAAGTAGGTTTAAGGCCCCGACCCATAGAATCCATCGCATCCGTTGCGGCAACGTATTCGACTGACAGGTTGATAGAATACACAACAGCTTATGGAAGGTGACCCATGAGCAACGTACGTGCCGGATGCTACGGATAAAGTAAGTTTACTTTCTACTTTTCTGTCCGTCGCATCCGTTGGCAGTTGGCAGAGCGTGAGAGTAAGCATTTTCATTGGTGGAAAAATAAGATAATGAGAGAAACTGTCTCTCATATGTCATCGGCTGTCAACGTATGCGACGGATTCTATGGGACTGTTCGTTCCGTCGAATGCGTCAATCCGTCGACTCAACGGATGCGACGGATTCTATTAGTCGAGGGTCGGGGCTTTTACATTTTCTACGGAGCCGCCTTAGTGGATATTTTAAAATCAACAGATTTAAGAATTTACATACATTTTACCTCCAGATTCTAATTCAGGGTTCTCTTAGTACCTCCTCGCTGAAAGTGAAATGCTCTGCAAGCAGTTGACCGAGTCCCAACTCCATTTGTCGTTTAAATATTGCAACTGCAAGTTATTTTATTGTAATGCAGAATCTTTTCAATTCGATGTTCGCATAAACCTAACGTAACGACAGCCCCCTCCCACACTAATCCCATTGTATCGTATTGGCATACGAGTTTATTATATAAAAGAATTTGTATGTAAATGTACACAAATACAAAGAGAGAGTATCGTCGTACTACTGCTCTTTTTTCCCACAAAAAAATATCTCGTGTTTTTATTTCCTAAAATTACAGTCCATTAATATACACCCATTGTACATATTATTATTTAATAATTAATTTAAATTACTGGAGAAACAAATGATTTGTTCATTAATTCCAGATTATGAGAAACAAATATGTAAATGAAGTCCACAAAAGAGTAAAAAAAAAAACACTATACAAAGGAATTTCCTTCCTTTATTGACCTGGCGTGCGCATGCGCAAACGCACACGGCACTTTACAGAAATCGTTCTGCCTCACGTACTATACATATACCCAACCATTGGCAGGCATTTACTAACTCACAGGTAGACAGATTGCTATTCTTCCTTGCCCTGTCTACCTGCTGCATATCTAAAATATCCCCACTTGATACTGAAAGATGAATGTTATTTGATGAATGTGATTTTTCTTAATTTGCTTCCACAAAATTCCTTCGGTAAAATGCTGAACGACATCAACCAAATGTTGAGTCTGTTCGAATCCTCAATCCATTTATTGTTGTTGTTGTTTCTGTTTCTGGCTCCACCTGCGACTCCTTGACTTTTCGGACACGCCATCTCATCGTCATCAGTCCGAAATGGTGTTCCTATGTACATAGGGGTATCTCAAATAAGGCTGCTTGTCTCGTCGCCAACGCAACGGCTCAAGGGCATTACAATGTCTCTTTTTCGACATGAATTCTTGAACTGAGCAGAGCATATATCCAAAATTCAGCCTTCTTCTTTGGGAATTCTTTTCATTTCTTACCTCTCCTTGGTTTGTTATGTTTTGGATTCTTTTTTTTTTTAACCTTTTTTGTAGCCTCAAATTAAAAAAAATGCTGCGCATCGAATTCCTGATTTATGTACACGAATAGGTTAGGTATAGGTACATGTATGTATATAGCACAAACGCTAAGAGCAGGTGAGATGTTTTACTTTAAATAAATTCCACCAAGAAAAAGGAGAAGACCAGATAAAAACAAAACCAAAACTTGACCCTTTAAAAAAATATCCATAATTATAATTTGGATGGGAATTCAAATGGTAACATTTGTTGCAGCTTCTGTCATTCCAACAAAACGATATTTGTATTGTAACTATTGTCAGTGGCAGACTCGTCATGGTGGCAAATGTAGGAACCTCCAATGGGATCGAGACAGTTTCCAATGCAATTACAATAGATGTCTCTGTCTCTTAGATATCCAATAAAATAATAAGGTTTCCCTAGTTTTATTTCTGATAGGTCAATGTCTTTTGGAAAATGTAGCGAACACTGAGAGAAAATATGACTTGTTTTGACTTTTGTAGGATGAGATAATTAGATCAAGTTCATAATCTTCCACTTCACGAAAGTGGTTTTATTTCCCACTAGGTGGGAACTGATTCCCTCAGTTGACTTAGTTCCCGGGGACTTATTTCCCTGCACCTTGACATACACCTGCGACCCACTTAATCCCACTTAAACCCACTTGTTTGCGCCAATAAAAAAATCACCGAAATGACATCTAGAAATTCGACATAAAAGTATTTTCCCAAAAAAGGAAAGAGATGTTGTCGTCGGGTTTTGCAAGAAAAAACCCAAAAGAGTGAGGGTATCGATATGATAATTTGACAAACATCATTCAATTTGACATTTAAAGTGTCTTTGTCCACTTGAGAATATCAATTCCATATTAGTGCGGGTATAGGCACATTTTGAGCTAATATTGGCTAAATGTCTTATCCTTAAATTAACGCTGAGGTACGATCACACTTTAAACCGTGTACATTGCACATATTTAAAAAACGTGCAGTTTTCAGCAAAACAAATCGAATGTGAATCTGGCAGCGGCAGGAATTAATTAAATAGATTTTAGGCTATCCTTCTGTATACGTCAACTAAAAGATTTTTAATTTTCTAAATGAACTACATCACTGACAATTTTAAGAATTTAAAGAGGGACACTAATTTTCAGTTTAGACCAGAACCCTAAATGTCAAACATTTTGTGTTTCTATTTTGGCTCAGATACCTACATCAAAGCTGTAAATTTTTATTTTTTTATAATGTTCAGCAATCTTGATCAGAATGTACTCTATGAACTCAGAATAAATTGCCTGAGCAGTCTGAGCACAGCATATTTTGACAGTTAAATTCGTATTAACCATAATTTAATTGCTAATCAAAAATACGAGTAATGGTACAGAAAATAAAAGTAGATTGTAAAATAATAATAATAAATAAAACCAATAAATAAATAAGTATGTATAAAAAAAACACAACTTCAGTTTTAATATATTTTAATAATCTTTTGTAACTTGTGAACATCTGTTCAATTTAACATTGTCAACCAGAATAATTTTGTTTGTTTGTCGAGGGCATTGACATACTATATATGGACTGCTAGCAGCCAATTTTTCATTGATGCAAAAATAAGCACTAGCTCTTTTGGTTCACGGCGGAGAGAAACGAAAAGACTCAAATGCCATCGAGCAATTCGTGTGATTTTGTTTGAGTGTTGAGTGTGCCATCTGTTATAGACGTTTGAAATAATTTGAATAATTCGTTATTTTTGCGCAGTTGCAATGTTTCTACAATGGATGGCACTGGGTTCTATTTAAAAAATAGCAATTTCGAGCAGAGGTTCAAACCTCTTTCCTACTTTCGCCGCACTGAACCAAAAGGGCTAGTGCTTATGCTTGCTTCATTTTTCCACGTAAAACTCTAGCTGAATGAATACATATGGATTCATGCATAGCATAACGCATAACGCATGGTGATGGTTGGGATATGTAATGCAGCGTGATGCATCTTGTGTCATGGCCATGATCATGAGCATGACCGTCATCATCAACATGTTTCGCTTCGCATGATGCCTCCATCATCAGATGTATCTTCACGAAAAATCATCAAATAAAATAAAGTATCCCTTAGCACGTTCGCGGAGACACACATCTAGAAAAAAGGAAGAGAATACCTTCTTCAAAAAGGGCCACATGCCATAGCAGATGGCAGATTTAACAAAGATAACAATCGGCAAATCGTTTTCTTCTTATACTTTGCTATTTGCTGCTTTAAAAAAAAAACAATGCAAAAAGGTTGCTATTTCTTTCTGTATCCTCCATCCTATTTACGACGAGTAATACACAGGACGTGACTAAAAGATTCTTGCGGATCTTGACGGCAAGGTAGGTACATATTTTTGATGTTTTTATGACGGAATATCTTGAATTCTGTTCAAATCTTACCTAAATTTGGTCGTAGAATGCGTTGTAGATAAGTGTCAGAGAAAACAGCTGTTCGTTGAAAATAACTTCCTTCAAAAATTCATCGACGCGAAAAAGTGTTATATTTTCGTTGCGCTTTCTTTGTTCTTTGGCTGCTATTACTATCATCGAGGTATTCATTGAAAAAACTCATCCTTATTTACTTTTCCGCAACACAAAAACACAACAGAGAAAAAAACCAACAGATCTGTTAAGATTTAGCTTGAGAAAATATGCCGAACCACTGACATACTACACATGGACTGCTAGTGAAATGTCAGTTTCATACAAACCTGCGAGGAAAAATGAAGCAAACATAACAAGCACTAGCTCTTTTGGTTCAGTGCGGCGAAAGTAGGAAAGAGGTTTCAACCTCTGCTCGCTATTGCTATTTTTTTTACATAGAACACAGTGCCATCCATTGTAGAAACATTGCAACTGCGCAAAAATAACGACATATTCAAATTATTTCAAACGTTCTATAACAGATGGCACACTTAACACTCAAACAAAATCGCACGAATTGCTCGATGAAATTTGAGTGTTTTCGTTTCTCTCCGCCGTGAACCAAAAGAGCTAGTGCTTATGTTTGCTTCAACGAAAAATTGGCTGCTAGCAGTCCATGTATAGTATGTCAATGTGCCGAACCATTAATGCACGCGCTAGATTTTGACAAATACATGAAGTACAGTTTGAAATGAAAATTTGATTTTTTTAGCTGCACCTGCGTACCGCTCGGGAAAAGGGATGCGCTTAAATTTAACTTAGCTTAATTTTAGAGAGAATTTTGTATGGAAGCTAAAATTCAGCTCGCTTAACATAAATTAAAATCAAATGTTGCTCTTCCGATCGTTGGAAAACACTTATTTTAAGCAGTCTATCCCACCACTGAATACTATATCAAATAAAACCTACGTGTAGCTATCCCCCTTCCCACCTTTCCACATTTCCTTAACATTTATGTGATTGATAAGTATTACCTACGTCACCCAAATGAAGATTCCAAGCAAATAGGTTAAACCATTTAAAATCAAAACATGATGAATATGCTAACAACTATCCCTATAAAAATTGAACATTATTCTATAGAAAACCAAAGTCCGTCAAACCCTTCAAGACAAGGCAGATACTTTTTACATGTCCCACGTTGTGATTGATTAACATTCTTTTAAGACAATCGCCTAAAACAAAACATCTGAAATTAACGACTGTCCTAAGGCAGACTAATCGAAAACCACTAACAAAAATAGAATATCGTCTCCATTGACCACCTTCAGCTTGTTTCCACCTAACAACCTACAAGTCTCATTAAAAAAACAACTTTTGTCCCGTAAAACTGACAAATTTCCCTCCAAAAAATTGAGAGAAAAAAAAAACGCAACCATCAAATGATTGATGTTCCAAATTCAACGACATAAAACTCAATTCCAACTCACTTAATCATTTTAATCGTCATCATCATCATTATCATGATCATCCTCGTCATCGTCAACAACATGATCATCATCGTAAAATGTTAAAATTAGAAAAGAATTCGAAGAAAAGTATCCAAGCCGGGGACACAAATATCACAGCAAAAAAATAAATAAAAGAAACCACTTAAACTTGAACACAACCGGTAAAAGTTTCATCGAAGTTTAGGCGCGCAAAATTCCAGCGTCAACATCATCACGATCAGAAGCACAGCAGCAACGCAGCCAACAGGCGCGCTGCTCTCTTGCCTCACTCCTCCTTAATTTCCATGTATCAATAAAAAATCGTTTTTCGATTTCTTAAAAAATTCCTAAAGATATAAAAAAAAAAAAAAACGAGCAGATCTCAGATATCTAAAGCGACCAAACAGAAGAAGAATGTATCCAAATTGCCACAGGCCAGCCGTTCTCCATCTCCATTCTGGACGAGTGGCAACACCAGTGTTCCGTAGACCGGTCAACTGGGTAACGCTCCCTCCATCCCACAGTCGGATGGTCCATCAGCGGCACCGCATCACCCATCATTATCATCTCTCTCTCGTGAAAATCGCAAATGGAACATCTCTCCAAGAGGAATATCCGGTTATTTTTTCTTATCCTATATATTATTTAAGATTTTGGTAAAGAATTTTTGACTTTTTTTTTTGTTTTGTTTTGTTTTTGTTTGTATGTTGTTGTTGGAGTTTTGCTGTATCCCGCTTCACGTAACCTTTTGGATGGATACATTCAAGAGGCTGAAGCGAATGATGGTCATTATGATGATGATAATGACGACGATGGCGGATGGTGAACATTGAGCCCATCCAATGCATTGGAATGTCAGATGCTATGCCATGCCCTTAGGCATGCCGTGTAGTAGATACTTATTTAAGGAAAAAACAAAAAAAGACGAAAAAAACAACAACGCACAATCCAACCTTGATCAATTGTTTTGGTGGTCTGGAGGGGGAAAAGCAATGTAAATAAAATGGAAGGACGACGACAAAGCTTCATCATCACTGACAGCGAAAATACGCTTGCGATATTTTGTATAATACATACACTACAAGTAAAATCCCTTTTCTGATGGTGGAATTTGACTAAACAGATTTTTCAGTTTTTCTGTTTATGATTGCTTCTGGTTTCTTCTTTTGAATGGAAGTTAAAAAAAAGTTAAAAATATTTAATATTGTGTACGAATAATCGCCAGAACGAGTAGCGCAAATGTTTGAAATACGAAATACCTACCATAATCCTGATTCGAATATGATCGCCTGAATAATTGCAAAGCATTGTACTATCTGACATTTTACCGAAAATTGGGGATCAAAAAAGGTACTTAATACATTTTTCAAAAACAGCAGCACCTAATTCGTCTTATGATAGAAATTGCTATGTTTCTATTCTATCTTTTGAATTTATCACATTTCTGACACATTATCCTGCATTTCTGGTACTTAACTATATGTTCAGAACATTGACATACTATACATGGACTGCTGCAACCAATTTTTCGTTGAAGCAAAAATAAGCACTATCTCTTTTGGTTCACGGCGGAGAAAAACGAAAACACTCAAATGTCATCGAGCAATTCGTGCGATTTGGTTTGTGTCGAGGTTTGTGTGCTGAGTAGATCGTTTAAAATAATTTGAATAAGTCGTTATTTTTGCGCAGTTGCAATGTTTCTACAATGGATGTAATGTGGATGTGTTCTATGTAAAAAAATAGCAAAGGCGCGCAGAGGTTGAAATCTCTTTCCTACTTTCGCCGCACTGAACCAAAAGGGCTGGTGCTTATGTTTGCTTCACTTTTCCTCGCAGGTTTGTATGAAACTGACATTTCACTAGCAGTCCATGTATAGTATGTCAATGGTTCAGAAGATACTTACAAAACTCTATTTTAATTCTGAGGTCGTCTGTCAATTGAGCTAAATTAAACGTCAAACAAATTAACTCTAAGGAACTAAGGAACTCAAAAATTCTCTGAACCCAACGTGTTCCAATTTGTGAATAGAACACATTTAAGCACCTGTCATAATGCTTCGCAATTAACCGTCAAAAAGGCTTTATTGCTGCTCTGCTCAGTTAATTCGAAAATATGTTGATTGGTTTGTCGAACGAAAGTAACCTGACTGACATTTGGCATCTATTCACAAAGTGTCGCTCTAAAACCCACCAATGCAAAAATGCAGTAAATTGTAACTTTGAAATTAATACCAAAAGTTGAAACAAATTTTCGAAGAATATACAATCACATCCACGCCTATTCTGAGATTCAAATCGAATAGAAATCCATTCTATTTTATTCAATCGGTATTCCTATATTCGATTTCAATTTCAATCAAATTTAGTTTAACGTCAATGTGACAGCTAAAATTTTATAAGAGGATTTCGAAAATTAAATTCACCCAGTACTTCGGTATATTCATTTGATAATGAACAATTTTCAAGCAAGTATGCTATTTCCGAATTTTGACATTTCTTTAAAATATACCCCTTTTTGGTCTCTCGTTCAAGCTGTCAGTTTCCAGCATCAACTTATATTTCCTGGTTGAGTTTGAGAAATTTTTTATTAGCACATCTTTGGCATGCTTTTATATTTTCTATATTATGTGCTTTTTTTTAGTTCAGAGCTGAGCTCTGAATACCTAGAGCTCGAGCATGTTGAGCGTGTTCTGATTTATGTGTTTATCAAACACACTTGAGCACATAGCTGTCATATTTCTATGGTTATTTATTAATTTGGTCAGAACAACAAAGCTTGCCCCCCATTTCAACTATGTATGTAGGTACATATTTTGTTTAAAAAAAAAAAAAATAAATAGGTGGCGCAACAGGCGGGTGACACCCAAGGCCTAGCTTCTCGCAACCATTCGTTTTGTGTGAGTTTCTATTTTTGGGACGAATGGAAGGGACCTACAACTTTATGCCGAGTCCGAACGGCTGAATTGAGAAGCTTTTTCATGACAGTCATACTCTCGGATGTTTGTCAGACGATCGCGAGAGGTGGCGCAGTAGAAAAAACTTTAAGATGTAATTTGTGTTTTTCCGGGGATCGAACCTGGGATCCCTCGCACAGTAGTCCAGCACACTAACCACTGCGCTACTGCGCCCATTTTGTTTATCCCTGTTTTTTCTATCAAATGTGACTATAAGTGCGTAATCAGACTCTTACTCAGGCTGCTCGGTCAATTTACTGACCTCATACTCTCATAAAGCGCGCTGTGATCATTCTCTGAACGAAAAAAAAAACAGAAATGTATCTGTGCTGAAACACGAAATTTTTTTCAAATATATTCATGGCCAAAAATGTCTCTTTCAAAAATGCACACATAAATAGGTTATGATCAAATTGATCCCATTCAGTCTTAAGGCACCAAGTGACAAAGAACAGAAACAGGGACAGAAACTGAAACAAAACAGAAAGTTTTTTTGTTCTGTTGCAAATTCTGGTTCTGTTTACGTTGCTCGCTCAGCTACACGAAACTGAAACAGATCCAGAAAAAGATGGCAGCCGTTTATTCTGTGCGAATAAAAAAACCTCCCTCCCACGATAATTTGCATTTCTGTCGCTGGTAGCAACAGAAACAATCAACACGGACTTGTTTACGTCCTGTCGTCAAACAGCCATTTTTCTGTCGCTAAATTCTGTTGCTGAAAAAAAATTCTGTTCCTAATTCTGTTTCTGTTGCAAATGTATGGGATTCTGTTTCTGTTTCTGTTCCTGTTTCTGTTCTTTGCAAAATGTAGAAGGGTGTTGCTATTCGGCCGTTGGTTGTTCGGAATACGACAACGTAACGAAATGTCAAAGTTTATATTGCATCAAGTTGGGGTAGGTATGTGGCTCGCTTCGCTCGCGGCAAGGTTTTCTCTTAAAACTGCAGTATAATAATTTTCGGACATTATGCTCTGCGTTTGGGACCCAAATTTCATCTTTATAAACAGTTTTTAATGAAAATTATGATTACGTTGATTACGCAGTCGTGTCCCCAAAATCGGTAAACGTCAGTCAGTACAAAATCAAAGGCCAAATTGACACTCTGAGTCCGAATGTAGAAATTAAAATAGAGAGAAAAACAAATGTTAAGAGAAAGTTTATTTTATTTTATTTAATTACTTAACGCATTTTAGATTCCATTGCGATTGTTAGATAGGCTAACCAGAAATACAAAACAATTAATTACATCACTATTACAATTGGAATTCCGAATGGAAGATACCAGTAAAGGTGTGCACTTAACGTTTATACAAAAGACCGAGCATAGTTTAGTCGTCGATTGTAAATAGTTTCTGATGAAAGACTGAATAATGATAATTGTTTTGAAATTGGACATTTAATGGAAATTAATTTGATGAACAGCCAGAATGGTATTACAGGTGAATATGAAATTCAACCGCTATTTTATTTCATTATGCCAGTTAGATATTCGTGAGTGATAGTAGCAATTGGCATCACCATCAATGGCCGCGTTCCATTGACCGCTAGTCATCTAGCACATAATATCCCTGATGGAGGAACGCTGGCGCTAGAGATCTAGCGGCAGCGGCAAAGTGACATTACAACCAATTTGAATTCGTATTATTTCATCTTCATGAGAGTCAAAAATGTATTTTGGGTCATCGTGCCGCATATTTATTAATACACTATAATTTAAATAAACAAATACAATGTATATTAATTACATAGAAGCTTCATTTCACATTTTACACCAAATTGGAAATATTTGACTTCTGCACTTTCACTTTTGTTTTAACAGTTCGTTATTTCTTTTCAATCTAGCAGTTCATTTTGTGCTAGATTGAAAAATTTCCCAGAAAAGGATATTTCACAAAATGTGCTAGAGCTCTAGCGCAAATGCTGAAATGTCAGTTTTTTTTATATGGAGTTTGGCATGCCGCTAGTCATCTAGCGGTCAATGGAACGCGGCCAATGTTTATGTAGGGTTTCGCATTATGCGTTCTGACACTTGACAGTTGATGAGTGTAAAATGACAGAATAAAGTAAAATATAATATTCTTAGGCTGTGTGCCTTCCACTTCTGTTTACTACCACAAAAAAACGCGACGCTGGCTGGTACAATTTTATTGAAGAAAAAGCCTAACAAATTGCATTTGATGAGCTGAACTTTTTAATCCATCAGCACTAGCAGCCGTAAACAGATCAGCCGCCGCGCCGCTACATTCGTTAAAAGTTAAAACTGATTTCTCCAATTACCATCGCAGCATCCTACATTTTCACAGGTGGAACATCAATTAAAATAAAGCCATCATCATCATCATCTCTGGAATTAGTATCGTTTGGCGCCACCACGGACAGCACTGCAATCATTTTCTAATTTTCCAACGTTTAAAAACACTCAGCGACTTGATTAGCTACAGTATATTATGGCAGCCACCTTTAAGTCATTTCATTCACCGTCACCGTCACCACTCCCAATCTAATGAAAGTGAATTCCTCTTCCACCAAATCGATTGCAGTAATTCAAACTGACACACTTTTTCGAAATCGAATTCTCGCCTATAAGCATAATAATAATTCTTCGTCATTCTCCGGAAATGGAATTCGATTGCTTAAAGTCAATTTGGCTCAAGTTAGTTTTGTTTTTTTTTTTCACAATTTTTCTCTCTACCATAGCCAATTTGGAGACAACTTTCGATTTATTGGCCAATTAGCCAATTGTGTTCGGGAATGTAATCCGATCGGAAATTTTATTCGGATCATGAGCGGAGTAATGGCAAATGTACATTTAGTTCTCATCAATTGATGGATAATGGATTTTGAATTGATCGTGTCGTTAGACGGGGGAAGATTCCAAAGCGATTTCATACACTCACGCTCTCTATGGCCGCAGTTGCGGAATTTTATAAATTGAGTCTTATGGGATCTAAAAGTCAATTGAGAACTTAAGCGAGTTTTCTGGTAGAGGGACTTTGGAAGATGTTTTATATATAATAGGCATTGATGGGATTACAATCATTTTTTGTGATTTTTCGTATATTGTGTGAATGAATGATTTCACTTTCATTTGATTTCAGAGAATAATTTTGAAAATGAATATGAATTGATCGATATGTTTAAGTTGTCATAAAAAATGACAGAAAACTAGCAAAATAACAAGTAATTGAGCTCTCGGCTTTAAACATCTCTTGAAGCATGAGTTGATAAACTTGTCAAATTGAAAATTCTTGACAGATGGACAAAATAAATGAACTCTTGTAGAATTTTTTGATAAATATGTATAAAACACTTTTATTAAAATTTTTTTTAAAACAGCTAACTACTGTCTGTTACCTTAAAGCGCGAAAACTGCTTTACAGATTTCAATGAAACTTTTTGTGAAATGTTTCTTAAGACTGCGAGATGGTTTTAGGCTATGTCGTTTATAGCCGCGTCCTTTAGGACCGTTCTTAAGCGAAACTTTTTTTTTCTGACTTCGCTGCCTATTCTCAAGTTCTTGATCATGGTTCTGCTTTGTGGTGGTGGGTGCACATCAAAATACATTCCCTTGAACAGAGGCTTGCTTGCTGGTGCATGTAATATAATAATCAACAGCTATGGAACCTAAATTTCACGTCGCGAACGAAGTTGTGGGCACAGCTAGTGCATAATAAAACTGTAAGATGTTTTATGTCTGTTACCGGTTGCCTTGAAAACTTCTGAACAAATTTTCGACTTTCCTTGAAATGTTTCTTAACTTACGACTCCGAAACGTGGCTATCAGATTAAGGGAAGGGAAACACTGGAGACTGGAGAGGGCAAACGTCTGGACACGCGAGCATCCTTTTTACAGACGAACCCCGACTGTCCACTACTACCGATTCTGCCTACGAAAATCAACTTCGAAAAAGGCTTCACCCATGAAATACCGGACAGAAACCAATGGGATTCACAAGGAGTGGGCGCTGGAGTCTTTTCAGAAGAATTGAATCTGGGCCTCTCCTTCTGTTTTCCGAAAACACTGCAGTGTCTTCCAGCCGAAATTATAGCTATTCGTCAAGCTACAGCGTGGCTGTCGATTAATTCGGTATCACAAAGGGATATCGTCATATACATTGATAGGCAAGCTGCAATTAAATCCCTAATGTCTGGCGAAAAAGATCTAAGACACGCGCAAAAGCTCGGTCTGCCATATAATAATTTCTGCAGAAGCTGCAGAGATGAGGAGGAGGACGAGTCCGTCACTCACTTTCTTTGCAGTTGCCCTACCCTGGCCAATCTAAGAAAGGCCCACTTAGGAAACTATTTTCTCAATGATCTCAGTGATCTAGGTAATACCAGCGCCGCTAACATTCTTAGCTTCATAACCGGCAGCAAATGGTTCACACATGAGTAGCCATTAAAGAAATACCTCCCCAAATCCCAGTGGTATGCACATCATGCAAATGCACAATGGGCCGAATAACGGCTTAAAGAGTTTCATTCAGTCGTGGTGGAAGAGCAGTAAAATAATGCTAGAAATTCTAGGCCGAAATATCATAATGCGGTATCTGGTACCCGGGCCAGAGGGTGTACAATTGTACATAGGAGATTCCGGCTTAGGAAGAGGTGGTCAAGCTTGCAAGAAATGAGTCAAAAATGCACACATATTTGGCCATAAAATCTGTAAGGATTCCGCAGAATAAGTACTCTTGTAAGGAAGATTGAACAGGTTTTTTGTGGCGTTTTCAAAGGCGTTTTCTGCTGCGTTTTTGGAGGCATTTTTTGTGGCGCTTTTGAGGCGTTTTAAAATGACTTTTCTTTGTAGAGATTTTTGTTGCGTTATTGGGCCGTTTTTCGATTTTTGTGGCGTTTTTGTGGGTTTTTTCTTGCGTTATTGGGGCTTTTTTTAGGCGTTTTTAGAGGCATTTTTTGTGGCCTTTTTTAAGACGTTTGTTGATGCGATTTTTGTGACGTTTTGGTGGCAGGTTATTTCTAACTTCTTGTACAATACGAGGCGTTTGGCTTCAACAGAATGATTAATTATAACAAATCTATACGTTCGACTAATCTCAATGTAATGCAGGCACACAAAATAACTACCGCCATAGGTGAACCAAAAGAGATCTACATTTCTGAAAGGACCGCGCCGCAATACTTACAGGACACTGTAGAGCTCTTAGTCATACTGCATAGTGAGTAGCGACATCGAAGAAATGGAACCTGTTTGCCAACTACTTTGCGAATACCCAGTCCTTAAAATCAACCAATAAAGGATTCTCAACAGTTACTCCTTTGACGAACTGGAGGATCTAGAGACATGGATCTAAAAGATTCCGATTCTATACTGAAATTCATACTCAAATCTGGGTTCCTTAAAGATAAACGGAACTCATCTCCGTATTTACTCATAGGAAGAACTGGAGAATCTGATCAATTCGCTTGTTTTGTCACACTTTGTGATTTGGGTAAGAATTTTCTCAGGTTTTTTCCAATGAGTTGCAACTGAAAAGCAAGCATTTTCCCAAGTTTCTTATTGTAAAAAAGATTATTAAAGTAAAGTCGAACAACAGTGGTAGATTTCGACGTTCATCAGAACAATTCTTAATTCGAAATTAAAGTTTTATTTCTGTGAAAAAAATACTCGTTTCGTCCTACCTACTATATAAGTACACAGATCCCAACTGACAGCACGCTATTTGAGATAACATTCCATTAAAAGAAGAAGCTCTTCCGAAAAGGACCACTTCACCTCCAAGACCCATCAATTTAAAAATCAAATCCTTAATTTCGTTCTCTGTAATTTTAAGATCCTAAACAAAAAAATACCAACGCCAAATAATCATGTCTTCACATCTGCCACGCCATTAAATACCCCGTCACACATGCACACACATACGATCCTACAAAAGGTGTAGTCTGCATTTTTTTTTTTTTTTTATTTAATTTTTTTATTTGCCTCATAAAACTCCCCATCTTAAGTAGGTATCCACAATAAAAAAAAAAATACACACCAGATACTCCCAAAAGCGACCGCATTCCATCGGAAATTCCAAGCCGCTGGCTATTAAGAAACCTAAAGAGAACATTAAAAACCAGAGCCTAAATTGACCTCTACTCTTGCCTGTGTACCTACCTCGCCCCTCATCTTCTGCCACAGTCTCAGATGATGATGCTGCCTGCTAAGAATAAAAACCTGGTAATAGTAATAATTTCATTTGAAAACCATAAAATCATAAAAAATATGATTAGAATAGAAAACAAGGAATGCTGTAAGGCCTCAGGAAATTTTCCGTCCACCAAGAGAGGAGGACGAAATGGCATGGACGTGTACATTGCAGCAGCAGCAGAAGCAGCAGCAGTCGCATCCCAACAGCAGCCAAAGATTCATATACAATCCATGGACAGATCCATTGGATGTGGTGAAGGTGAAGGTGGCAGGGGTAGGTGACTGCGGCGGCGGCCGGCGGCAGCAGAGTAGATGGAATTCCTTAAGTAATATCGGTACGGCTACCTGAATTACTGAACACGCGTCTTATGTCTTCCAATCTCCTTCATGGCTCCATGACTGGTTTATTTATTATTTTCGTTATTTTTTTTTTATTTTTTTCGGTGATGTGGATGGAGATGGAGATGGAGATGAAGGTTCTCTTCTTTTTATTGTTGATGGTTGGGTTGGAGTTTTTCTTTTTGTGCACCGTTCATGTGGAAGTTATGTATGTGTCTATAAATATTTTTCAAAGGCTCGTTTCGATGGGTTTTTGTTTTTTTTGTTCATTTTGGGTAGCTGTTGGTATTTTTAGATTTTTTTTTTTAGGTGGTTGTCCACCTTGTTACCAATGCAACCGAACTAGGAATATAATATTGATGCACTGTGGGGTCGTCACGCGATTGGCATTTTTTAAAACGTAACTTTTTAGCAACATGCAAAAACGAAAAAGACTTTTAGTTTCGATCTGGCAATGCTTATACGTATAGGTAGGTACAAATCAAACTGAAAACACACATGCGCATAAATAGAGATAAGAAATTTTTTTTTATTTACGATTTATACTAAAAAATTGGCAGTTCACAAATACCTTCGACCATAGAACTCGGCATAAAAGTATAGACTTTCGAAAAGCTTTTAGCATAGTCTCGTCCCTTTCCCTTCATGGTCTAACAAGGGTCATTCTATTAGTAGAAAGCTGACTAGCGAGACTTTCAATATCTGACACAGGTGCGAATGTTGGCACCGAGACTGTCTTGAGTTATACAAGCAAACTCTAATCAACCAGAGTGGTCAAGAAACCGTCATGCGGAAAGTTTACTGAAAATCCATCAAACGCTAAGGGACTGACTAGTAAAATACGACCCGAGTAAACTCATACATCTTTTCTGAGAATGGCAGTATGGACTTAACCAGCTGTAGAAATTGTTTACTGTACAAGCCCACTTTCCAGGATAAAAGCTTAACAGTAAAGAGTGTAATAACTCCCAACGCTCGCAATCCAGGGCATGGGAAAACATTACATCAATAATTACTAAACTTACTGGACCATTCCCTTCATATAAATAGCCGGACCTAGACTTCCATGGCTCACACTCATTTCAGTGAGCCTGAGCTGTCTATACTTAAAAACACGCAGGTACCCCACTGATGGAGACGAGATAGAGTGGTTTTCATTGCAAATTTAATCCCAAAGGACCAATCAGCCTGACCTCTTACTACTTAAGACTCTCGGACGGTCTATGAGCCTGCGTAATATAAAAGAGGTACCCATCCTCTCATGCCACGCCAAGGATGATCGACAGAGACAGCTCTTCACGAAGTAGTGCGAGCAATAGAAAACTCCATATATGTACTACGTGCTGGGCCACACATGCCTTCCCATGAAAAACGTGTTGGGCGAAAGGGGTAGATTTTTAGGTGAGTTGAGAAAAGGAGGATAGAATCCCGAAAATCCCTTCTCTTTTCTACTCACTTAAAATCGACCCGCCTCGCCCGATACAAATTTAATGGCAAGGCACGTGTGGCTCAGGCCCAACCCCCAACACTACAATGGATACACATTAGTTATAATTTTCTAAATAAAGAAGGGGAAACGTACACACTAAAGCAATTCCAGAATCCCTTGCGGAAATAGGGTTAGAAATCTATCATTGGATTGTTTCTACGCTTAGTAACAGATCTATTCAGACAACACTAGAAAATAGCAATATAACTCAATTTGCTAGCGAATACAACCCTCAAGGCGGTGTTATTTCACCTCTGCTGTGGCCCATAGTATGTATTTAACAAGATCCTCTTAGGTTTAGACAGAGAAAGAACTAAGGTTATCGGATATGTGGACGACATGGAACATGGTGATGGTATCAATGAAAAATGCTCCAATGAGGGTTAGCATCTGGGCCAGATTATACCTTCCTGGTGTTAAAAAAAGAGCAAAACTAAACTGAAGCCAAAATACCCGCTTTTACCCTTTCCGACCAAATCAATCAACCACCATCCCCACGGTCTACAGCTAGGTCTACGAATGATTCTGGATCTCAAGCTCAAGAAGTAATGCATTGCTTTCCACCAGAAATATAACGTGCAACCAAAATTTACTCTATGTTGCATTGTAACGAAAGTTCTGGTGGAAGTCCAACTGTGGGAGAAAATATAAACCTAAAAACCATGGAACCTACGACCTTGGAGAAATGAGAGGAGTCCTTTCAACGTGAGATCATCATCCATTATCTAATCAAATTTTTTTTTCAACCGTTGGTCGTTCCACCAGAACTTTCGTTACAGGTGGCGCCCAACGTGGGGCATGGAAACCTACGACCTTGGAGAAATTAGAGGAGTCCTTTCAACGTGAGATCAGTATCCATTATCTAATATAATTTTTTTTCACCGTTGGTCGTTCCACCAGAACTTTCGTTAAAGTATTCCCAATTCTTACTTGGGAATAGCTTGTAGTATAACCAAACCGAACTATGTTCAAGGAATGGCATGTAAAGGCACCTCAGAAAATCTACGATCAACACCATCAGACGCTCCCTTATTCCTTCATCATATTTTAACTCTATACATTCATATTACAAACAACACAGCACATAGCACGATCAGAGTCACGAGAGTCGGAATACTGGTATGCTAGACTCTACGGCCATAGTAACAATTTATTCAAACACCTCGTATCATCCTCACTCCCAAAATATTTTTCACAAATGACTCAAGTTTCCTTCTGTTTAATATATAACTATCATCATTTATCCCCGGCTTCGCTTCCGTTACAGGATGCCCTAGTATGCCTTTCTACACGCTGGATATGATGAAAAAAAAAGTTTCCTAATGCAAACTGTCTCCTCCTTTTCCAGTCGCTAATAACTCGGGCCCAAAGCAAAATTTCAAAAATCAAGGAAACTTACTTTCTTTATTTCTTATATACTGCTAGGTTCCACATTTCACTTTCACTCGAAATGAAATCGGAAATGAATGTTTGTGCTTAACATTTCACTGTATTCGATTTCGATTTCAAAATTTTCGGAATTGAGACAAAGTGAAATTGTGATTTCGAAAAAGTTTCGGAGTTTCCGAATCGCTCGAAATGCAGAACACTGAAAACGAATTCACTCGATTTGCAATTTCGATTTCACTTGATTTCTGGAACCTAGCTGATAGAGTATATAAACCGAGTTTGAAATTGATCGGAAGAAAAATAAGAATTCTACCGTACAAAATTTGACGCCCCACCCTTTGCCCCCCTTTTGGAGTTCGAGTTTCCCATGTTCGCTCCAATAAAATAAAACATTCGTTCGAAGTTAATCTCAAATTAGAAACTGATGAGATGACTGATGACTGAAATTCGCGAACTACTGCGATCAAGAAAAGTTTTCATGTGAACGGACTGTCAAAACTCGCGAATATTCGCGTCCTTGTGAATAGTTCTTAAGAGACAATTTTTGACACTTCGTGACATTTTGCACTACGATTTTCCAGGCCAAATTGTAAAAGATTTTAGGATTTAGATTTGATTAGATTTGTCTCTAATCGTCATAATGAATCATCTCAACTTGATGGTAGGTCACAATAGATTATTTTATATCAAAAGTTGCAAATTGAACCTGGGGCCGGATTCCGTAAAATGAAAACGATCGAACGATATCGTTTCGACAACAGCAGTCTCTATCTATTGCCAAACGTCCGTTAAACCAAAAGACAACTTCCGGTTGATTATGTAAAAAAAATACATGCGTGCATAAATTTTGCATATAAAACTGAAATCCACAGAAACATTATAAAATCCCTTGCTCCTTGTTGATTCAATAGGCTGCACTGTTAAGAAAATTCAACAGCATTCATGTATCTAGAGTTGTTTTGTTGGTTAGTTAGGAAGTTGTTGGATTTTTTTTTTTGTTTTTGCAAGAAAATCTTATTTTTCACCGCGAAGTTGGAGGTTTTTCTTGAGCATTTTTATGCACATTGGCGACTGGAATCTACCAACCTATGGCGAGCTGGTATACGTTTACCCGTCATTGCACTCCAGGGGATATACCTACTATCTACCACCAGCTATATGTATCTGTACACGCGCTCAAGTTTTTGGAGCCGTGAAGATTGGAGCAATAACACACAACCCAACAAAGAATCTCGTCTTCTTCAGCCATGGCTGGCTTGGTTGGTTGTTTTATTCGCCTGCTGCTGCTTAAGAGTTGAGACCCTGCAGACACTCCAAAGAATCGCTGGTGCCAGATTAGGGTATATTTTTCGTTGTCGTTTCTTTTTTAAAGGTTGTCGTACCTTTCGGCCCTCTCCATCCCCTCCCCACACTGGATGGCACTGGCATACCTTTAATTTATTCCACTTTTTTTCTGTTTGCAATTTCACGTTGTTTTTGTTCTGTTTCAAAATGGTGAACGCTGTGCAACATTTTGTGTGTTTTGCTTTGATTGTGGCTTGTGGACTTTACAAAGTGTGGCTAAGGTTATGAGTTTGGGAGTTCTTTTCTGTTCTTTTTGTGCGCCCACATTGCTCTGTTTGGCTGAGTCTTTGCTGGTTGAGATCATTCTTATTCTTGTGGACCGACCGATGAGCTGAACAGCAACAAAACTATAGAAAATTCCAAATGTATAGATGGTATGTGATCGGCGGATGACGGGCACACATACACACCCATACAGCCGGTAAACTATGTGCACATGGTCAATTTAATGAATGGATTCGAATGAAATAAACGAGTAATGGTGGATCAATGGAAATATAAATTGGAATTCCACATATTACCGACCGCCTCCTTGGCATGAAGAGAAAGTCTCCATGATGTTGATGAAGCTGAGAGGTTACATTTTTACAGCCTGTCAGTTTTATGATATTCGAAATAGAATTTTCTAGAATTTAGCGCTCTCACGTCTTGAGTGTGTAAGTTAAGTTTAATCGTCTTATCAGCTTTATATTGAATTAGAATAAGACTGGAGGAATTTAAATACAAACATTCCAGCGAGACACGAGATCTAACCAGCTTAACGGCTGTTTTAAATTATAAGTTACATTGAACATTTTTTTTATAGCCTTCAGTGGTAGAGGATTATTTCTGCGAGAAGGAATAGGAGATGAAGATTCTTTTTAAAAACGAGTTTTGATTTTGATATAGCATGCAGAAGGCTGCTGTCTGTAAGTAGATGTTTATGGAGTGCTCTGTCAGTGGATCTGTCATTTAATGGGAAATACTGTAATTCACATTTTAAGTTATTTAGGGAGAGTGTTATTTTTAATTCGTTTGCAGCTTAAGGTCTTGGAAATTATATGGGATACCAAAGGATAGATTGAGAAACACGTTTTGTTTTATGAGCTTGAATGATGAGCATTGTAGAGTAAACTAGTTCCTAGGGTCCATTTTAAGTTTGGATGCATATTCACAATTCGTTAGCCAATTTGGTACTGTATAAGTACATAACATATACACAACATGGCCGATACATACTACTGGATAATTTTAAATCCATTGGGCCTTATCAATAATCATTTTTAATCTTCAACTTCAATTGTTTGACGGTCACAATGGATAATTTTATATGGAAATTTTCGCCATTGTGACTTCGCCAAACTTTGCCTGGACACTAAAAATGATTATTAGTACCGCGCATTGTGTTCTTGAAAAGCCTTGAGTTACAGCATTATTATGGGACATTTACTTTGTGCACGGGTCAGGATATTAGAAGGGCAGTTCGTAAAGGTATTTAGGAATGAGATCAATCCTTTAAATTGCTATGGTGCAGCTTTTTTTAATTGTGGGATATATTTTTATAGTCACACAAGCTTAGGAGAATGTTTTTTGCGTGGTACGAAAACTGAAAAATATGTTGCTATTTTTAAAGTGCTGGCTCACATATTTTTGTAAAACAAAATGGCTTCCAAAAATTCTCAATAGATCTGTCAAAAATGGATTGAGGTTAGAGCACATTTTTTGTTTTATCGAAGACAAGTCGCCGACTTGTGACTATTTTATAGATGGATGTTCAGTTCAACTAAATAAAATGATTGTGACATATGAGCGAGCTACAAAACAGACAAATATTGCACTTCACCTATCACTTGATCATTTTTCCAATACTCCTTTAACTACGGGACAAGTAAACTTTGAAACGCACTTCCCGGGAACATATTTCCGGAAGACTACAAGTTAAAACAATTTAAGGGCAGAACTAACACGTATCTGTGAGCAAGCAGCTCGGGCGCTTTGAAGCGTTATACTTATAGGTATCCCTTGCCCCCAAAAAAGTATGTACATGTACTACATCATATATAAAAAAAAATATCATATAAGAGGATCGGTTTTACTGCTAAAGTATACTGTAGGTACCTACGATATAGAGCCACGCGAAGCAATGAAATCAATTAACTCAATGGAAGAAGTGCAGTTCGACAGAGAAATATATGGGCCAGAATAGTTGAGGACATTCACAGCTATTTCATCTGCCTCAAGGCATAATCGGCACTCCGGGAAGTCAACTAAATGCCTTTTATTAAGGTGATATCGCAAACCGTGATCTTGACGACCTGTTAGGTATAGCCTACTCGATTTTTGATATCGTGCCTGTGTAAATTTAGAAAGGCTGAATATAGCTTTTTGGTCTGTTAGACCTTGGAAGTTCTCCCAATAACTCTTGTTTCATTGCAAGCTTTTTTTTAGCCGAATTTGTAGCTGATTTGGGGATTTCACAGAAAGGTTCAGGTCTTATGAAAGGGGTTTCCGAGCCTTTTCTGCCTAGTTCATTAGCTTTTTCATTTCCTGCAATCCCCTTATGGCCGGGGACGCACCATAAACTTGTTCTATTCCTGGTACTCAATGAAATACTGGTTTGGAGTCAATATACTAGGTGAGCTAAGGGTTTTTATAGTTGATTGACTCTTCGGGAATATATGGATGTTAGCGCATATGGAGGTTTGCGCATTCTTTGATAGCATGGAGCTCTGCCTGAAATACACTGAGGCGAGGCTTTTTCTCATAGGTACTGAGACATTTCGATTCGATCCATGAATACAAGCTCCTCGAGTCCATTTTGAAACCATCCGTATACCCTACCCATTCTCCCCTGTTTATGATCTCTGCGAAGAACTTTTTGTTGGAGCATTGCATAGGCCCTTATTGTGATTGTCGATCAGCGATCGTCACGACAAATGTCGATTACGTCGATTGATTTTAGCTATTCGTACCCACAAAATTTGTTCACTTCCAAGAGAAAGCATCGACCAGACATTTGTGATCGACTACAAGGGACTGTCAAATGGACAAATATCAATCGCAATCGACAATCACAGTTGTAGATCGATCGACAGTTGTCGATCAACTATCGACACTCACAATAGGGGCCATAGTGTCTTTGGTAGGTGGTCTGTAATCGCGCAGATCATGACATGTTCTGGAAGTTCGGAAAGTACTTCCATTAGTTCTGCATGTTCGCTAATATTTGACTCTTCCGCTTGTGTCAAACTTGCAGAGCTGCGTATTGCCACTTTTTTTTTCATATAAATGTGGAGGAGTGGTAGGCCTATTAAGGCTTCTATAACCGCAGTGGGACATGTACGCATGGCTCCGGAAGAGCCCAAACACGCGAGCCGTTGTACCTTATTAAGCGTATTTATATGGCTGTTGAAGCGTATGTTATAATGGGTCTGACCATGACTGTGTAGATCCAGTGTGTAATCCCCCAGGCTTTAACAGAAAGGCTTAGTTGCTTTTTGACTTCTGTTGTTTATGTGGGATTTGCAGCTTAGTCTTTTATCTAGGATCACTCCAAGATAACTGACTTCATTGGAGTACTCAATGACAGTGTCATTGATTGAAATTTGGTTTAGATTTAAATTTCTTCTTTTCGTAAAAGGAACTAATGACAGCCTTGCTGGGGTTGATAGAAACTCGCTGACTTAGAAAACTTTTCGTTTTCTCTCTCCCTCAATGAATGCACCAAGATGACCTATGCCAACTCTCTGTGCAGTTGATATTTCATTGTTTTCAATTTGATTATCCTATTTAGTTGGTAAATTTTCAAATCATAAAAAATTCAAATGTATAGAGGCCACTAAAAATAAATAAATACCTAAATAAATAGCTGGCGCAACAGGCGTGTAGACACCCTAGGCCTAGCTTCTCGCAACCACCCAACTATTTTTGGGCCGAATGGAAATGACCTACAATTTAATGCCGAGTCCGAACGGCTGAATTGAGAAGCTTTTTCAGGACAGTCGTACTCTCGGATGTTTGTCAGACGTTCGCGAGAGGTGTCTCAGTAGAAAAAACCTTAAGATGTAATTTGTGTTTTTCCGGGGATCGAACATGGGATCCCTCGCACAGTATAGTCCAGCACACTAACCACTGCGCTACTGCGCCCACAGTAGAGGCCACTAAATACTTTTAAATTTGGTGAAAAATGTTTTTAGACTATTTCCCCACTTCTCCCCCTGACACTCATAACAGGATACACTAACAAATGACACAGCAGTTTCATTCTTCGCATGGAGTTTCCAATCTTCCAAGATTTATTCGGACAGTCTAACAGCCAAATTTCAACTAAACGTAAAAAATGAAAGCCACCAGTTTTAAGTACCGAAGACATAAGAACAAAAATAGATAGCCAGCAGCATGAATGAGAAGTCCTTTCTTAGTCCGTCATTTTGTGGTTTTCACATTGATCATTCTCAAGCAATAGTGGCGGCTGTAATCGAGAGATATTCACATACCCACTGTAAAAGAAATACGATTTCATTGCTGACATATCCTGAAACAAGTTCAAACGAAGCCTACAAGACAGCCGGAGAATTTGTCTAAAACAAAAGAGTTGAATAGCGAACTGGATATTGCTTCTCAATACGTTCACTTTTTAACGCAAAAGATGTAATTTCATTCATCCAGTGAAGATTTGCGCCAGAGCTCCCATGGGATGAAGTCATTTCCAGGAACAGATTTCCCTTGAAATTGTTGAAAACTGAGAATTCAAATCTGTTGATAGCGTTTTAGCCATGGGCGGTCCTGGAGAGACCTAATATGCCTTCTACTAGGTTAAAAAAAACCACAAGATGGCGCAAATTTGTGCTTTTAGTGAGTATAAAAACGCTCAACAACGATTTCAGAAAAAAAATATTTCCCCAACAAATCTATAACAGAATTTACATCCCAATTAACCAGAAACGGTGTGTCAAGGTTTTAACCAGCTGTTTGCCAAAGTTCGTCAGAGACATTTTATAAACAAACCGAACGTGAGAATATGTTTACATTCAATTCACATCAATTTGCACAACATACCTACCAATGAACCAACATCAAAGCGAAACGAATCGAAAGGCTTTCTTAATCTAAATTAAATTATCACCCCTGGTAATAATTAATCACATCGTTACTACAGTACTACCGAATTATAGACAAACAACAAAATTCCACATGGAATTAGCGTTAAGTAATTAAATAAAAACCCCCCCCCCCCCCACAGCAACTCAACTTCAACAATAGTTGCGCCTTCACTCTTCAAAAGACTTTTGCTAAAATCCACCATTCAACTCCACCTATTTCTCTGCCCCCGATCGGACAGCCATTAGCCCCAATAAAATGTGCATATAATTTCCACTTAGTACATCCGCTCGTAACTTGTTATAGCACACATTCAGATACATTTGCAATGCATGTATGCGATTTTAACATTATAAAAGTGACCGATAACGACCACGGCATGGCATGGTGAAGCATTCGATTCGAGGTAAGGAAAAAATTAAAAAAAAAAAAAAAAAAGAAGTAAAACCCACGAAAGAGTTCAGGCAACAAATAGTCCCAATCATAGGCTAGGCATTCGGTGAGACTATAAGACAACGACCAAGACTTTTGCGCATGTGGATTTGTGTGTGAAACTTTCTCTGCGCGCGCTCTGGTCGTTTCCTCTATGGCTAATTATTTTATGTGCCCATCAGGCCCACATATATGTATATATACACTCTACACAGGTATGTTTGCGAAGCACGCACAATGATGATCTTGCCTGTGATAGCATGCGGCTAACACTATTCATTAATTAAATTATATATGGCCAGTGTGGCCGAGAATCTGTTCTCTGATGCGTGGCACAGTAACTTACCTATTAGTACTGCTAAACCGAAGAGTTCGGTGTCTAGCATTCCTTGCGTTGCAAAATGTAGGCATGTTTGGGTGTACACTTCTCTGACTCGACTCTTCGCATCGACTAGGAAGTATAGAGTTCTGGGTTGTTGTGTTCCTAATAATCTGTAATAGACAAGAACACGTCAAATTAGGAATGCAATTGAATGTGCTTAAAGTGCTTTTGTTGGACTAACCTTAGAGCTAAAAATCGAGAGCCCGGTGATAGTTGTTCGGCTGATGACGCGCATACTTCTAGTGGCGCGCTGACGGTACAAAAAGCTCGCATGCTGCATCATTACTAACTGCGAATTGCTGTCGGAAATATTTTCTGCAAAATAAAAAAGTGAGAAGGGAAATAATTAACAACATTTTCAGAAGTAGTAGTGATTTTTTTTTTATTTTTTAAATAGAGTATTATTAATATCCTAGAAGGACTTTATGGGCTCTAGTAGAAATCATTTTTGAACAGTGAGAAATGTAGCCGTCAATTACGACTCTGGAAATATGTCAGTGGCAGTAATTTATACAAAACTGTAGCAATTTTCGTTGTCAGCTAAAAACTCGAAAACTAATGGACAGATTTCAATGAAACTTTTTTTAAAATGTTCCTTAAGACTGTGAGACTGCTATAGGCTATGTCGTTTATAGCCACGTCTTTAGGAACAGTTTTTAGCCAAAATGTATTTCTTGAAGTGAAAATATATACATAAACATACCCCTTGATAGAAATGGATGTTTATACTTTTGCGATCGTGCGACAGGACAAACAAAGGAAAGGAAATGCAGTATTATAAACAAGTGGCAACACCTGGAGGGCGATGCAGAGGGTGCACATTATATATCCAATACATTCCATCCATTATCGATATCGTCACGCAACGCAGTAGGAATTTCATTCTGATATGACGTAACAGGGTAAGGGTTGGGGTAGTTGTTTGGATTCCATAGAAAGAGGGAAACAAAGGAAAGGAAATGTAGTATTACAAATAAGTAGCAAGATCTAGAAGAGGGAGGAATTTTCTTTTTCTCCTAAAAGCGCGAAAACTACTGGGCAGATTTAAATGAAACACTCAAAGTGTAATTTTAAATTAACCAAATATAAATTTGTGCGAGCGGGCAAGGCGAGCACGGGTCAAGCTAGTTGTATTATATTCGGGCAGTTGTGTCTCCATTTTTTGGATGATAACAACAATTGCTCTGTTTAACCAGTTCTCTGTTCAACTCTTTTGTTTTTGGTAACTTCATAATCACCCTTATTCCCGTTGGCGTTTGTCGTATACTACTCATGTGTAGTGTCGTGGTAAAAACGATTTTCATTTTTTGTTTTTCGAACTTTTATTAACGATTTTGGTTCTTTTTCTACAAGGTGGGCCGAAAGAGATCACCCTATTGGAAGATGCTCATATTTTTGCAAATGGCCGCCAATGTCAAATCTGTTTTGACATTTGTGGACTAGACAGATGTAGAATATAAGTGAACAAGCCATGGAGCGATACATTCCCCAAGAACGCAGAATGATCGTGTCTATTTTTTTGCGTAACAATTCCTGTGGAGTGTTGGCGCAGCGCGAATTCCGTCGCCGATTTCCCGGCCGTCCGATACCGACTGCGCAAACACTGCGCCGTTTGGCCACCAACCTTAAAGAGTATGGGACCACACGAGACGTTGCCAAGAGTGGTCGGCCCCGGAGCGCCCGTTGTGCCGAGAAAATCGCCGCTGTTGCCGAGGATATCGAGCTGTCGCCGGAAACATCGACCAGACGCCGTGCCTCTCAATTAACCATCTGCCGGTCGTTCCTAAGGTGAATTTTGGTTAAAGACTTGCGCATGTTCCCGTACAAAGTTCAGTCCAGTCCAGAATTAGGACTGGAGGACATGTGGTTCCAACAGGACGGAGCAACGGCACGCATTGCGCGAGCCACAACCGATATTCTGAAGGCGGCGTTCCCGGGTCGCCTCATCTCTCGTTTTGGCGATTTGCTCTGACCCGCAAGATCGCCTGATTTAACCGTTCCAGACTTTTTTTTGTGCATTTTTATGAAGTCCCGTGTTTACGTGAACAAGCCCGAGACCCTAGAAGCCCTCAAGGACAACATTCGACGCGAGTGCGAGAATCTGTCGCCCGAAGTTCTCGCCGAAGTGATAAAAAATGTCATAAAACGAGCCCGTATGGCAATCAATTGTGACGGCGCCCATTTGGCATCTTCTTGACTTGACCAATAAAATTCTAAAGGTTCAAATAAACATAATCAAAAAACAGAATCGAAGTTTTTCATTTAGAAAAAAAAATGATAGCCAAACAACATCGGATGACTTCTTTTAGCCCACCTTGTATGTGTTCATTGTAACTTCAAATCGTTTGTCTCAAAAAAAGTTACAAACACTGACTTAAGACCAAAATTAAATATTAGGCGTTTACGACAAACGACAACGGAAAAAGGGGTGCAGATTTATAAGAACAGATTTCAAGAGCTGACTAAATTCTCTAAATTCAGTGAAATGAATAACTTGCTAAAGAAAGTACAATCCAAATCCTTAAAGAGAGCTGATAACTACTTCACATCCTATTCAGATATCACAGGAGCGGGAATACATATATACCTCTTCTGGTTCTGACGTTAGCAAGCTGGCTCAAAAATTAGAGCGTTTGAGTTCGATTCACATTCGAGAGTAAAACTACTGTGCAGAAACTTCACAATCCATTCCTACGAATACTGCGTTAAACAGAACGTACCTTCAAACCTTAAAAAAAAGAAGCTGGCGCAACAAGTCCATAGAGGATTTCGAGGCCAGCTTCTCACAACTGACCGTTTGTGTGAGATTTTTTTTTTTTTGGGACCTATGAATATATATAACTCGCACAAGAGAATGGTTGCGAAAAGCTAGATCTAAGCTCTAATACTCAGTCCGTTTTTACTTGACATTTGTTACTATTAAAATTTGTCTGCTTCCTTTCCGATCAGTTTCGTAAGCCTTAGTCTTGTGCTCTAAAATTGAGAATGATGATGCTCAAATCTTCTAAATGTTCAACCATAATAGGCTTATGGGACTAAAGCTACAGCCAACAATTGACAGAAAGCCATTTAAATTTAACGAAGCGCTTGAAATGAGCCCCTAATCCTATTATAAAGACGACAGTAAATTTAAATGTAACCGCATTCATTGGCTTAAGTTGGATTACTCCCATGTAATCCCATTGTGATTATATTGCTTATTAGTTAAGAATAGATTAAGATTGCGGGAACTGTGGGAATATGGCAGATTAATAAGTTGACACTTGGCTGCTGAGCATAAGTCTAAGGATTACTTTTGGTCAGAATGATTGAAAAATCTCTTGGGTTCACAATTTAAATGCAATCAACTTGATAAGCACGCAAGAAGCTCTTATCAAGAAGGTATAGTCGCCTTTGTTAATTTTATACTACTAGGTTCTTTTAAATGACACAAATTCCGCTGTCAAGCAGAATGAACCATTTAGCCTGGACCCTGGACGATGAGAGCCAATATTTCCGTCCACCTGATCAAAATGAAGTGAGGATAGCAATATCCAAACTCAAGTCCAACAAAGCTGCTGAACCGGACAGATGTTTTAACTACCGGGCTTTTTAAGGCAACGGGAGATGACTTGGTGGAGAGCATACACCAACTCGTCTTCAAGTTTTTGTCAGGAGAAAGTATGCCTGATGAAGAGGCTCAGCATTGTTTGTCCGATCCACAAGAAAGGAGACCCATTAAACTGCACCAACTATAGAGGCATCAGTCTCCTTAATATAGCTAACAAGATCCTGTCTGCCGCACTATGTGATCGCCTGAAACCATGTGTCAACGAACTGATTGGAACCTATGAGTGCGGTTTGAGGTCCGGTAAGTCCACAAAATATTCACCAAATATTCACACTAGGTACCGCAGATCCTGGAGAAAACCCAAGAAGTCCAAATCGAGACGAGCTATACAGAGCCATGTCTAGTTTTGACATCCCTGCCAAACATGTCAGATTGGGCAGAATGACGATTGAGAACGTTTGCTGCTCCGTAGAGGTCGAAAACAATCTCACCGAGACCTTTGATGTCAAGAAGGGATTTAGACAAGGAGATGCGCTGTCATGTGACTTTTTCAAAATCGTTCTTGAGAAAATTGTGCGGAACTTGCAAGCCAAAACCAGGGCACAATTTTCCAAAAGTCTGCATCTACTTGCGACGACATTGACATAATTGGTAGAACACAGCGAGCTGTCACTGGTGCGTTTGCAAGTATCAGTACAGAGGCGGCAAAAATATATGCTGTCAACAAGAAACAAAACATCGACGAGTCGGAAAGAACGTCACGATAGACAGCTATATAACTTTGAGGTGGTTAGGGACTTTATCTACCTCGGCTCCGCTATAAACTCTGATAATGCCACCACAGCAGAAATCAAACGAAGAGTTACGCCTGCCAACTGCTGTTTCTTTGGCCTAAGAAGGCAAATGACTAGTAAGGCTTTTTTCAAGAAACACCAAGGAGACTACATAAGATCCTCATCATCCCAGTCCTGTTTTATGGCGCTGAATTATGGACGTTAAAGGCGGATGAAAATCTCCTTGGTCGCTTCGAACGTAAAATTTTTCAAGTGATTTTCGATCTTGTTTGTGTTGCCGGACAGTGGAGAAGGAGTTTTGACAGCGAACTCTACGAGCTGTACAGCGACATTGACCTGGGTAGAAAAGTACGTATCAATCGACCAAGGCGTATAGGACATGTAGAGCGAATGTATACACAAACGCTCCAGCCCGAAGAAACATCGATTCCAACGCAGTAGCGGAAAACCTCGCTTTAAGTGGCGCGCACAAGTGGAAGGGGACCTCAACTAACTTGGAGTGCGCAACTGGAGGCGGTTAGCCAAAGATCGTGCTGACTGGAGAGGTGTGTTGGTTGGAGCCCAGGTCCACCCCGGACTGTAGCGCCACCTAAGTAAGTAAGGTACTTTTATATGAAGATATTTTTGACATAGGCCACCAGTCCCTTTTCGTGTCTCTTGTGGGGTAGTGCTAAAGAAACTTTGACATAATTCGTTTCTCGTTTATGGTGGTCATTTGGTCAATGACAAAGTATGGCTGTCCGCTGTTTGAGTCACAAGCAATGACTCTTACAACACCATGGTCATTGCAATCGGCGGGCTTATTCCCAAATGCGCGGCGGATCGCTTTTCATGGCGGATTGATATTTTTGTATTTCCAAAAGCTGTCAAAAGCGATGGCTATTCAGGTGACGGATTGCTGGCGGATTTATTGCCAGCAATCCTCACAATAGCAATCGCTTTTGAATGGATCGAATCGCTTTTGGAAATATAAAAATACCAATCCGCCATGAAAAGCGATCCGTCGCGCATTTGGGAATAAGCCCCCGGTTCTCTGATCACCAAAGTAACCGAGTTAATAAGCATACAGCTAGGCGGTAGCTGGCTTTGCTTTGTTAGAGAGCAGGTAGAACATTATATGTAAATTACTAGAAACGGTCAAAAAATCAATAAACCTACGGCAAATATACTACATTGAGTTGAAAAAATAAATATTTTTTTTAGCACAAAGTTCTAATTTTGGCTCTTCTTTTTAGATAAACATTGTTGGGTAGTTAACAAACGTCATCCAACCAATGAACAAAATCAGCACAACTGGTTTTAATCAGTTCTAATGGCACCCGCTACAAAAAAATTCCCTACAGTTTAACTATAAAGATTAGAAATGGACTTTTGGCAGCGCAGTAAATCAATAAAACATCCACAGTGTTCCAGCTGATGAAACAAATGTCAAGTGACAAAGCCCAGTGACTGAATAAAGCCGAAATAACTTTCTAATACGTATACCTACAATACATGACATTCCGCAGCGTAAACAATAATGTGATTAATATAATATACACACTTTTGATAAATTTGTAAGCATTAAGAAAAGAATGACATTTATGTGACATGTTTGCTTGTCTTCTTAACTAATTTATTTTTACAATCACACAAAAAATAAACAAAAGCACAATCAAAATGCAATCGAACTCGGATCAAATTACTTTTGTGTTTATTCAACCATTTAGAGACAATAATATTCATTTTGTTACAATCAATAAAAATGCATTTTGACAGTAAGGTGTCAAATGTCGTATAAATTAAAATATCTTCCTTCGGTTCAATGATTTACTCGCTGAGGAATGCCAAACATTTTAAACTCAATTAGCAGGTTAACGACAAACACCAATCCGTTATAAAAAATTGACAATAAACGTTATAATTAATGTATAAAAAAAATATGTCTCCCCCTTAAATGCATTCCAAGCACTAGCTATTGGATGCACAACGAAAAAGCCAAAACTCACCTTAAAACTCATCAATTCCAAAGACAAGCTTGTATATAAAGAGATTGTGTAAGGAAAATCTTGACTCGTCGCCAAAAAGAAACTTAATTGCTGCAATCAATTATAACCTCCACACTTAATCTTATAAAAAAATAAACAGCATTACTCTCGACAAAACACAAGCCAAGTCGAAGGAGAGCCTTGAATAAATTAACTTTGATCTATCTGATGGAATTTGTGGAATTCCACTTGATGTCTCTGAGAAAAGTCCGTTGTAACAGCTCAGTTGAAGGCTGGTGCTGGTTAGAGTTAAAACGTCATCGATCAATAATTAGGTCGTCGTAGATAAACATTGTTTATCTCTTAAGCCGAATGAAGAAATTAAATTAGATGAATATATCTTTTTTGCTATTAGTGAAAATTACAACTGGAATAATGATATGTTATGCTAAGCAGATGATTGATGACAGCGAATCTGACATTTATCTTACAACACACCACATCCCTGGATGGTAATACGATCGGTAATTACCCACATTCGTGTGGACATGCAAATTCAAAAATGATAATGATACATTTACATTCCTATAATGACATGTCCGAT
The DNA here is from genome assembly GCA_949372485.1 of Cheilosia soror. Lineage (NCBI taxonomy): Eukaryota > Metazoa > Arthropoda > Insecta > Diptera > Syrphidae > Cheilosia > Cheilosia soror. Next base: position 123,103,686 of record OX443561.1, read on the forward strand.
GACTTGGACCTCCCACTATTCAGTGGTTAAATCGGAATTGAAGTACTATACTGACATATTGTCAATGAATCTTACTGCAAGTTTTGTGTAACATCCCTGATTACCTACATTCGGTAATCACCCACATTCGTGTGGACCATTCAAACAAAATTCTTGACATTGACACATATGACAGATTTTTAATTGACAACAACGAGTTGGTATTCCCATTATTCAGTGAGTAAATTAAATTCAATGAGAATGTTCGGTCACTATATGTGCAATGTCACATGAAAAAAGATCTGACAGTATGAAATACTTATTCCCAAAGTCGATTTATGTTAAAATACCTGCAGGATTACAGCAGTGATGTATTATTTAACCTGACAAAGATAAAGTGATGCGATTTTTATATAGTAAACAAAATAAGGAAGTTTTAATGTGACAGTCTGACAGGTAAATCAATGACAGGTAGTATGATTTGCTTGTGTACGCATAATGCATGCAATTCGTCAGATTATAACAGCGACTGGGAAGACCAAGCTAATTATAGTAAACAAATACCCCAATTCCCGTTGTGGTATGTCGTAAACGACTTCTGTATATATTTCGTTTTAAGGTCGATTTTAGCGATTTTATTGAGACAAATGATTTGAAATGATAGTGAATACATTTATATAGAAATTAAATCGTTAATAAATTTAAGCAATGTCAATGTGTCTTCAGTATCTCAAGAATCGACATCCGAATTTTTTTTTAGAGTTATACTGCCGTTCTAAAAAAAAAGGGCGCAAACGGCACATTTCCAACTGAAAGTAGCTGAAAATCGGCAATGCAAATGGGCACATCTACTCTGCTGATCTCTTTTGCTAAGTAATAAAGGCTTATCTGTCAATAACTATGCTAAAAAGGCCCATTTGCCTAAATTTTTGGCTTATGTGACATTTTTGCTCAGTGTCATACGATTTTTTTTTTGTTAATGCGCCTTTTTGGAAATGTGTAAGTGCTGTGTACGAAGAGGCATATTTGAACAGGATCTCACGATTTGAAGGGATTTTGTATTGCGCTGTTTCGTGTAAAATTTCTAGTTTGCCGAAATCTTTGAAGTGGATGGTAAGAGCAACATATTGCCTTCGTTTTAACTAAAGGGAATATAGCAACGTTTCAGATTTATACGTAAAAACCGACTCGAAAACTGGACTGTTTTGGCTACCCTTCATCTTTTTCGAAGACAAACTGTCACCCTTTCGACATCAATCTGTAGAGCAGACAACTCCAAATACCGTTTTTTACCTGTACCAACCTCCCTCCTTAGAATTGGACTGCCAGAGGCTATACTAGACTGCTTTGGTCACCCTTTCGCCTTCCCCGAAGAAAAGCTGCAAGCTGGAGGGACTGATTACATCAGTCAGCTTCATCTTTGAACCGTCTGTCATATCAGGAGCAACTATGGGCGGGGGTTGGACTGTTTCGGTAACCCTCCATTTTTCTCCGAAGACAAACCGGGACCCATATTTCGGTACTAAGCAGTAGGGTGGATTGCTTCAATCAAGCTTTTATGCTCGCATCAGGCTCTATTTTATGAACGGGTTTGCCAAAGGAAATTAACGGGGCCAGACTGCTACTGTACCCTTCGTCTTTTTCTAGAAGACTAATTCGCCACATAGACTTTCGGTCCCAAGTAGAGCTGCATCTATCTCAAAACTACTCAAATTGAGATGCGACCTTTCTTCTTCTGAAGGCAGTATAATTCTCTTTGACTGCCTGTTTTGCGACATGACACGAATTACACTAATAATATGTCTTATGTCACGACCAAATGACTCTGTGATCGCATTCTAAATGCTGTTGCGACTGAATGACTGATTGACAACGTCTGACGCGCGACACAACAGGATTTTCTACAGTGTTATGAATGTCGCAACTGATAAGCGAATGACCACTCAGTCAGACAAAAAATAGCTATCTTCGTTAACAGCAAGGTCGCGATTTAAGACTTTCGATTCGACTGCGTCTAAGCTTGTTGCAATGCGACACTAGCCGGGCTAGTCATCATCATCAGTAAGAAATAACTCTAATCTGGGGTTCCGGGCCATAGGAACATTAGAGTGCAATGAGATAGCCGATTAATTGACTAGGTGTTGTTCAGCTTTTTGGGTGTCAACTGCCGAAATAAGTCTGTCCTCCAGGATACGTGAAGAGAGACATTATTTCTTTACCAAATCTTCTGACGAATTGCGTCTTTTCAAAAAAAATATTTATTAATTTCCGACAAAGTTTTAAGAAAGACCCTTTTAGCCAAAACAAGTGTAGACGTTGCGTCGCTAGACTCACTGCAATTAGTACGTGTCATACTGACCTTGGCAACCCTCACAATCCCTCACATCCCACTGGCATAGCTGCACAGACGCTAATGAGAGCGAAACAGTGTTGCACTTTTGGTGAATGTCCGGCTCTGATTCACCAACATTATCAACTTCCTCAATTTCAAAGGCCGGTTTTCTGCTTACAATTGTGGTCCCAAAATACCACTGAAGCGCCAAGAGTTTAAAAACAATCTGAATATCGCCAGATGAATCCGTAAATATCACAAACGACAATGGTAATAGAGGGGTAATTAATTTCACTTCACACTTGCCATTGATATCGAACCAGTAATTCCAATTCTTTAACATTTAACCTTTCTGTGGACTAAATTCTTTTGCATGATTCATTGGTATAATTTTCCAAGACCATAAATGCAACACAACTGACCACGATCTATGACCATTACATTGGCAAGCATAAGCTATGCTATACAGAGCTCGTTAATAGCCCCCAAGCTCGAAGTTCACTTGCAATCGGCAGAGTTTTATTTTTTTTCTGTTTCGGTTAAAACAACAAGCATTATAGGTTATTTTTAGCGAATGCTATCATTTGTGGTCTGACTCGATTTTAAATACAAAACACATACCACCACCAGTCAACGCCAAACAAAAACAACAACAATCGAAAGGCAAATCAAATAGGAAAAAAAAGAGCATTCGCACATACGTGCACTAGCGTCTTGCTGCGCAGCAACCTCATCCAGACCAGAGGTTTCTAATACCGCGCTAGTTAGCTAGCTCTAGCGAACCGCATTTTTTTCCTCTTTCGACTCTAATTGATTACCAACAAGCAAATGACAATGCGGTCACAAAGGTGTGTCGTGTCGCAGCCATAAAACATACCGCGCTGCCGCCACACTGGGCACAAACAGAGCGTAGCAAAACGAGCTAGCGCGCGCTTTTCATTCCTCCAACAAGGTATATGTATTACCATTGTACTTGTACAACTATACCAATTCCAAGAGCAAACACCTCTCCCCGAAAAAATCAAAATATACCTTCAACGTGTAGGCGTTTTATTTAACTCTAAAGAGTTTTCAGGAATTTCAAAAAAAAATCCATTTTTTGTGGAGTTGGCAGACATTTTGTGGATAATTATTCTTTTGTTAGTCAAATAGATTTTATTGAATATTTAAATTAGTTCATTTGGGTGAATGACTGTCGTCTCTGAATAAAATATGAGAACAAAATAAAATGTTCATATGATACCTCCTGTTTAAATAAAAGAATTTTGCAAACTAACGTCAAAACAAAATTTCAAAAAAGTGAAGTTAGCTGTCATTTAGATTTTTTCGAAGATTTTTCCGAGCAAATTTGATAAATTAGGATTTCGGTGAATGACAGGCCCTACTTTGTCACTATAGTGACAGCAAAATTAAGTTAAATGTTTTAGTTTTTTTATCGCACAATTCACAAATGTACAAGTTGGCCTGCTATCTGGTGGCGAGAAGAAGAAACCTCTCAGATACACAGTAATCTGTCATCGGTAAGCGGTACGTGTATTTTTATACAGGTAATTTATTTATTTTAAAATGAAAAACCAATTCAATTGATGAAAACGCCTTGTCGGTCTAAAATTCAAGTATTGTTTATTAAAAATAAATTAACAACTAAAAGAGATTTATCTCAGACTTTGTCGATAACCATCTGTGATATTGCAGAATATTTTAGTGCTATAAAACGATCCATTCGCAAAGGGGAAGACCTCGTCTAGGCTCGTTCGGGCAATGCTATAGGTGTGATCACAAATCAAATAGAACTAGACCGTTGACTCCTCCCACATAACAGACTTTGCCACAAGTTGCCTGCGGCCTATGATTTTTCATGCATTGGTGCTGTACAAAATCAAAGGAGCGCCATTAACGCACGCGCATTCTTGAAAAATCCTACGCCCATGGTATAGCATGGAAAATCATTGCCGCCATTGATTTTGACATTTCACACGTATTCACGGACAGGGGAATCGGGTAGGTGCACGGAAGTCGGCGGTCTAGTTCTATGTGGTTTGTGGGTCTGATACCAGATTCAGCAAACAGTGATGTAACTGGTCTGAAGGACGAAAATAAGACGCTCGACGAACTTTTTCTTTATTTTCCATTATTGTAAACTAGTTAGGAACTCATTTTTATGTTTTTACTTAACCAATGTATTTATTTGTCACAAATTTAATTATTTAATATCGCTTATATTCTTTTCCGTATATTTTTTCGATCCACAAATTTGTGAATCTAGAAGGGTTCAAATTACCGCCGCTGGGGTACACCCTCCATTTCTCAATAGTTTTTCGTGGAAGGCACTAAAAAATACATGTCATATTAGGCGTCTGTTATAGCCATCAGAAAAGTCCATCCGTAAGAACACAAAACAAAACAAAACTGAAACATCTAACCCCAGCATTTCACAGGAATTCAGTGGAACCTTTTGTGGAATTGACTGAGAAGTTGAACAGAAAAAGTTTTACGTACGAAAAAATTAATAAATTCGTTTTCTAGAAAATGTAGAGATCAATTGTTCAATTTTATTTGATGAACTAACTTTATAATTATAAGGCAACATTTTAAGACCAAGATTAAGTTCAATGATTTAGTTTAATAACTCCAGAAAAAGCAAAACCATTTTTTTTTTGCGGCTGCATTTTACTGATAGCTAATAGCCGAGGCAACTGGGTATGATCAAACAACTAGTTTATTGACTTTGAGTGTCTGATCTGAGCTTTAATTGTCCCAGACCTAGATTGATAAAGACAACAGTTTTCTTCCAGTTGACATGACATAGGTATACGTATATGTAGGTTGACAATTCGATTTGTATTGTAGCTATATGACTTTAATTTAGTAAAATTGACATTTACGACCAATCGTGGGAAATTTGATCCTTCGAGAGAGCCAAGAGTGGTCATTTATCCCAAACCAGGGAAACCTAGATATTTAACCCCATAGATTATAGACCCATCAGTCTTTAGTAGTTTTATACCCTGCCTAAGTGATTTAGACCTACGCGTGCCATTAAGACTTCCAAAAACATGTCTGTTCCAAGCAGAAGTTCTGGTCGTGCTCAAAGCCGCCGATCTACTTGATATGGGATCAATATCCAACAAGAATATCGCTATATACATAGATAGTCAGGCTGCACTAAAGGCGCTAGAGTCCTTTATCATCAAATCTAAACTAGTCAGGAGCTACCGCACAATGTTCAGATCATGCGCGCAGAACCACTGTAACATTGTGGGTAACGAAAGGGATAAAGTTCTGGCTTCCACAAATTGGAACTATTGAGGGAATAAGACTACCAATAGCAGTGGCCAACACAATTATTCTCTAAAAAAAAACTACAAATAGGGCAGACCAAAGATGGTCGGATATATTAGATCACAGGGTCTCAAAGGCTATGTGGTCTAAGCTAGATCGAAAAAAAATCTGTGAAATTATTAAACCTTAGCAGATTAAAGCTAAGAATGACAACAGGGATACCCTCCGGGCACTGTCTTCTAAGGAAGTACGCTATATAAGATTCAGTTTAATAGATACGGACTTATATGTCGCAGAGGATATTAATCATCTTCTCTGTGAATTTCAGAAAAAAAAACACCTACTTCTTCGACAATTTGGAGGAGATTGGCCTCAGAAACAAAATTGGAACAATTTTAAGGTTCTGTCAAAAAATGAATTGCTCGGTCAATTTGGTTTAGGTTTTGACCGTGCGAAGGTTCCCCAGGAATGGCGTGGCGATGGATCCAAAATTGTGCCTAGTCCACTGTGATGATCTCACACCTTATACAACCTAACTCAGTAGTTTCTATTAAAAATACTACAGACTTATAGAATTACCAAGCTCAACACGCATTAGAGTGCGCTACACCACATCGTAAAGAAGATCCAGAACTTACCTCGTCACCAAGAGTCTACAATGGGAGCTTCTCTCGATATCGAGGTAGCAGCCTTTATCTATAAGTTGAACAACTGAGGCAGTCTATCGTATAGAGTTCGTAATTAATACCAGGACCGGCACTAGGATCATCAATTCTGACACCTCTGTGAGGATCCCGTCTTGAGCGCTCAAGTTTGAAGCAGGGAAAAAGTCACAAGAGACGCGAAAGCCAAACTGACAAGGCAGCTATGGTCGTTTCTTCAACGAAGCCAGGCCGCCAGGGCCGAAAGACTCATCATGCGGAAGGGTACAGGCAACCTTTCCACCTCGAAGGCACAATACTCTGCTGTATCACATGAGGAACAGGTAAATAAAAGACACAAAACGCAACCGATTTTCCTATGTCACTGCCCATGTCTCCAACAGACTCAGGAACAAATTCCTTTGGAGGTACTTTTTCCAAGACCACACGAGCTTTCCAGCGCTTTAACAGACAAGTTAATGAAAGCCATTAGATCCTCGGAATGGTTTGTATGTGACAGACAGCACTTCCGGATAGGCTTACAAATACGATGGCTAAGCGACAACCTACTTCCCCTAATTGGCATCACAATGGGTCATTACAGGCCTGAATGTGGCACGGGGTAATGCAGCGTCCAAAAAATCGATTTTTAAATATTTGGCAAGGAAAATATGGAAAATATCACAGAAAGTTTGACAGTTGGCAAATGAAAAATGATAAATATTTGACGTTTTTCGTCAAAAGTTAGTAGCTTCAGTCAGTACCTATACCTTTTACGTACCTACATATGTAAATTAATTTTGGAACAGTTTTTTCTCTTCTTCAGTCGTCTTGCAACACATGCCACATTATTTGCCATGTCCTACACGTGGCCTTGTTTTTATGCGTATTCAGAGAACTCAACTATTCACCTCCTAAAGTCGGCACAGTTGCAAACATCCTCTCTTTGGTCTGGCCACTAACACGTTATTTTTATAAATTTACAACATCCCAACTCACATATTTCTAGCATTGTGTCACCAAATTCCCCCCAACTAACTGATTCACCACCGTACTTATGCTTCGACCTCAACATGGTGGTTAAAATTCCATGAAATCGCGACGCGCGAATTCGCTTAACATTTTTCAACTGCTAAAACATACCCACAACGAGTGCTATATGCAAAAACGCACACGGCCATTAATCATAACATGAAAGTCACACGCATGCCATTGCACTTAACTCATGCCGAGAGGTATGCTCTGCGGTCACAGTCTGATTGCGCGATACATTCAGCTGTACAGCATTCACGTGTTGTACTGTGATACAGGCATACTCGTAATAATGCAACTGCGGTAAAGCAGCTCCTATAGCGTCTCAACGCTAAAGCGGTTAAAAGCAAATCTGCGTGCGATATACATTTTTTCCACGTTACCAATATTGTAATATTGTAAGACACATGTCAATTCATAAACCACAATTGTATTAATGATGATGATGACTCACGAGAAATCTTACTAGCTGACAGCAAAATATGTTGGCCAGTATAACAACCACTTGTAGGTATACCCTATAGCACAGGTTACATTACTTCAGGCTCATTAACATTTTGTTAATTAATTTTCAATTCGATGGTATAATTCCATGTTTTCTTGTTTTAGAGTCTATAGCAAAGTGGAATGCATGTGGTGGCGCCTCAAATGTGACTTTGGATGGGGAGAGATAATGGTAGCAACTTTTACTGACCTTGTTTTCGAGTTTGAAGCCGCTAAGGGGGATTTGCTTGTCTTTCAATTTTGATGGGAGATTGCTTTGCATTGATCAATTTGAACTTTAGTTGCCTTTAGCTACAGAAACTTGGAATGATGATTTTGATTTGGATCTTGAGCTTGGATGTGGATCCTGTGTGGATTGTCATGTCACTGCGATTAAAACGTGAGCACGTTGTAAAATTATTTCTTGGTCGTAGTATTTTCTAATAAAAACTTTGCTTTTTAGCATCAAATGCCCTCTTTTGTTGGTTAGCTTTAAAGACCGATGGATAATGTCTAAACAGAAGAATATTATGTTCGTCCGTAATGGCTTGTTTGTTAAGTTTTCCGTCACTATTGTGCTAAGAGCTATGTCATTCGCAAATTGACAGTGCCCTGTTTTAAAAATGAATTTTTATTTGCGTTCACATACGTCAATGATGGGCGAATAGAGATCAATTGATAGTTCTGAAGTAAAATTATAAAATTAGTAGCTTAAAGTGGAATTATGACAGTCGCTTCCATCTGGTTTTGACTACCTATATAATAAGAAACAAATTTTGCGTGGGAGTTATCTAGCCATCCGGACTCATGCCACAGAACAGACAAAAAACCGAGGTATGACTTAGACAAGAAATGTACAGTCTACGTGACATGGAGGAATGGCTCTTCCCGAAGACTGTCATAAAAGGTATACCCATCTTCACTCAAAGACGGAGAATGGAACGGGAGCAGAAGTCTTCTCAGAAGAACTAGGTATCAGTCATTTATACCGACTGGTAGATCACTACAGCTTTTTTCCGGCAGAGATCTACGCGGTTAAGAAAGCAGCTCAAACTGTCTACCGGCAATGGAAATGGCCTTCTGCGTAGACCAAGAAGCACTTAAATCGATTAACTCCAATCTAGTCAACTCCAAATCCGTAAGTCAGTGCCTCTCGGCATTGAGAGCATTAAACCATCACACAGTACTGCTATGCTGGATTCCTGGACAATGGACAATGGACATGTTGGTGTAAAAGGGAACGAGCCAGCAGAAACTATCAAGATGCGGCTCTGAAATGGACGTACTATTAGCTGACAGACAAGCATTACCAGCTTTCAACGCAGCTGAAGGCGTCATTGACAATGTCACATATGCATTCACAATGGGCCTTATTGGCTTCTGGATGAAAATTGCATATATTGCAAACTGACCCTTTAACTTAACCTAACCTAATACAGCTAAAAGTGCAATTGAAATATTATGTCGTTACCATAAAAAGATTATTATTCGAACATTTTAAGCGATTTACTGAACTTAAGTGGATTTTTATTCATTTTTGACACAAGCTTAAGCCCACGTAATCCTTTATGATTTACCCTTAAGTCCCTCTACTACTATTATAAAGGGCAAAAGTGTTGAAATATTTTCAACAAATGTGAACTTTTCTATTGCGAAGTTGATGTGCTGTCTTAAAATTGCGAGTTCATTGGGCCTCCGCACACGAGATTAATTGTGCCAGCAGAAAACCGTTTTTATGCCATACTTCGAGCGCACACGGGATGATTTCTGCCGGCAGAAAAATTATATATATGAACCCCTTTTCATTGTGTAGTATTATTTTCACAATTGAAATATTTTGAAAGTTGTGTATGTATGTATTAGTTTTATGCCTTGTTAAACCGCTCAAACTCGGCAGAACATTTTATTCCGTTTGTTTCCCCTCACTTCAGTCCCCTTGCCTACAAAATTGGTTTTATGCCGGCAGAATTAGTCTCGTGTGCGGAGGCCCATTGATCAAAATCCTGCATAAACATAACCCGTTATTCATTTATTGTAAAAATTTATTGGTAACTCACACTGGACACTGATCCACAAAATGCATCCAAACCTCGATCCAAACTGTGTAATCAACATTTATGGATGGTTCCAAAACTACTAAGGGGGCATATAATTGAGAGATAAATTGGCCTACACGTGTCTCTGAGACTTTCAGACTCTGGTCACTGCCTTCTGGCAAACCATGGAATGAGATTTGTTTAGGTTAGGTTAGATTGAAAGTGGTTATGATACCACAAAGAACGAATCAATTGGAGAACCTTTGTCTGTCCCTACTCCTTGAACCATTTTGATGAGCTTCTTATGAAGTGTAAAAGGCTTTTCATGTCTATGTTTGTCAGATCACCAATAAGTCGTTGCCTCCTTCTACGAAAAACTATTCAATAAAACTTGGAATAAATACATTAAAAATAATGTATAATGATGAACTTATAAACCTGTATTACCTAACCTAAAAGTCAATGAAGTGACCCTATTTCTTTCAGACAAACATATTCAACGTTGTATTTAGCGGTTTGCAGCTTCATTTTTTTCTAAAACTAGTCTTGCTCTGAATGAAGAAGCAAGTACGAAAATGGCCTCAGTCTCACATGTTTTCAGCCTAAAAAAATTGGTAGGTAATTCAAAAGCATTAGTCAATTACTATTATTACTGGTAAATCATAGATCATGTTGTGTGTTTGCCTACCCTTGCCGATTTACTTAAGTAGGTATATTGCTTAAGTTTGAAGAGTGCTTGGCTAATTTTATAACTGACAGCCGATCGATTGTAATGAAATTTGCTGGGCAATCATATTATCTACTCTCAACACGCCGAGTCGGTCGATTTAAAAAAAAAAAACTTCAACAATAAGTTTTTACCCGAAGCGGTATGAAAGATGACACTGCCTCAAACAGTCTCAATCTCAAATGCTTCTCAAACATAATTAAAAATAACAAAATTGGCCTACACATAGGCTTAAATTGTTATCGATCGGCCGATTGATCGAAACGCAAGAGAGCCGATGTGGGATGACAGTCATGACACCGAATGAAATAACTTCTAGGGCATTTCAAACTATGAGGTGACTGTTCTACTCAAACAAATTATAAATAAAAATACTATCTATTCACGAGATTCTGTTCGACGTATTGATCCAATCACCAAAAAAACAGATCGGAGTTGAAACTGCATTAAAAAATGAATCCCCAGTGCTTCTCAAAGAAACTACAAATACAAATTAACAGCTAATATTGAAAGCAAACGTAAGAATTAATAAAAAATTGTAGTAGATTAATATTTATCGGCTAATCATCTTTAAGTTGATAATTGATTGATTATTATAAATTATATGCGTTAGAACATCTACAAAGAGAACAAAGCAAACTAACAATATATCTACGCACGCTGATAATTTTTTTGTTCTTTGTATCCCCTAACAAAATTACAGTCGGAAAAATTGAAAACGAATCCAAATGTGAGTGTGTTACAAATGCCAAGAGTCCAAAAGTCGACAAGGCGTATAATTAGCTGACTAATTACATACATCCGTGACAGGTTATAAGGCACGCAAACTTTGACGCATAAAGCTAACGTAGGTAAAACATTTTTATTTTCGGTCTCGTCTTTATTATATTTCTGGAATTTCTTCTAACAAAATCTAACCGACAGAGAGGACAATAACAAGAACAAATAATTAAATTTAATTTCATGGTAGGTATGCCGCAAATGAAAGATAAATAATATAATAACGTGTTTAAAAACAAAAACGTAATTAAATCACTGAATGGATTTTTATAGATATTAGATACATATTTTGGATTTTTTTTTCTTTAGGAAGATTTTAATAATTTTTTTTTAAATTTGTTGTTCCGCCACCAGCGGGGCACAACGACCAAAGTCCGTTTAGGAGGAGATGTTGAAATCTCTTAATGGAGGATTGATAAATTTCTATATCCTGAATTTGGAGGCTCTATATATAAAATCCGCAATTCTCCTAGTTCTGCTCTATTAAAAGTGTATAAAGATATAACTAACCCTTTTTGTTCACATGTAAACATTTAGAGCGACTACTGTCTGACAGCGCAGTAAAAGAAGAGCTCGCCTCAACCAACTTGGAGTGGCTGAATAGCTAGCCAATGACAGCTCTAACTGAAAATGAGTGTCGGCGCCACCTAAATAAAATAAATAAGTAACAGTGAACGTTTGTGGTCACTTAGTGACTTAAGACCCGGAAATATAAACTAAGCTTAGGGTTCTTTTTTCTACCGTCCCATCTCAAGCGAATGTTTGAAAAACATCCGGAGGTTTACTGCCTGCTTTTCAACTTGGTCATTTGGATGCAGTATACAATTAGAAGTCACCTATATTCGTGCAACATTTCAAGAATTATGTCTGCCCTAGACGGTAGCACTATCAAAAGCATAGTAAAAGTAATATGTTGTCCAGAAATTGGGAATTATTGATAAAGTATTATATGGCGCCCAACGTGGGATTGTTTTTTTTTTATTTTCCTTATATGTAGCTTGAAAACTATTTTGATAATTTAGTGGCATGTCAAACTATGAAAATTTACAATTTTACAAATTTTGACTTTTTGCATAGTTTTTATCATTATACTCATTTGCAAATGGCCCGCCTATCCATTGAAAGGTTGGCGGGTATAGGATCATTCAGTGAAACCTCCATAACCTTGATCTTCCGCTGTCGATTCCAAATCCTACGAATAGAAGAGATTGCTTCGGATTTGTTCCAATCATCTTGTAACTATGTGCTACAGAAATTCACTTGTAGGGTTTTTTTTATACGTTTTTTATAAGTCAGTTTTTAGAAGAAATAAAATGAGTCCTCATTTTTCGTAGAGTTACCATTTTGTTTCCTCAGTTAAAGAATGGACGACTGTACGTCATTATATCTGTCAAAACCCATTAATGGGTCGGAGCATTTTCTCAAGTTAAATTTTGACAGATCATAATATAGTGATGCTTTTATCCGTAGTGTTTTTGTGTTACGGAAAAGTAAAAAAAAAAAAGGATGAGTTTTTGCAATGAATAGACGAGAAAAATCATGGAAGTGAAGCATTTAAGATCAAAAAGAATAGCAAACAAGGAAAAAAGAAAGCGCACCGAAAATAAAACATTTTTCGTGTCGATGCATTTTTTAAGGAAATTATTTTTAACGAACAGTTGTTTTCTGCGACACTTATATCCATAACGCACTCCATGTCAAAATTTTGGTAAGCAAAATTGGAGAGTTTCGCTCGAGCAGCGTAATTAGTTGGCATAAATTTATCCATTTCATACCGCGAAAATGTAATATATACGATACGATGGGTTTCTGTAAATTTGTAGCGCAAAAAGAACTGTCAGTGTCAAAATAACAGATGATTCAAAAAGTAACCAACCGGCATGTATAATGGTCATACTGTTTTTTGTCAAGGCCCTAAGTACCCTTATGATTATAGGAGTGCGTAAGGTTGTTTTTAAAAATTTGAAGTTGTCGCTAAAGACGATTTTAATAATTTTTCAGGAAAGCACTTTTAAGATTCGACGAACAATTTTAAAACAGGCTCTGGTCAATCCGCGTAAAGTCAGATCTTTCTGAAAGTTAAAGGTAATTTAAGTGTCTTACGGTCTAACGTTGCATAATCTATTGATCGTTCTTATTTCGAGGGTGGTAAGCAAAATAAACACTTTAACTGTAATGGTCTAGGACAAACAAATCTTAAAACAAGTTTAGCTGTTTTTGCTTGTTGAAGAACAGCAATTTTTTTGGACAAAGTTGATTTTAGCTTAAGCGGATGGGCCATCGAGTGGTTTCTTTTTAAATCATAGGTTATTTTGACTTTGACAGATGTTTCCCGCTCGAAAACTTGACAGAAAGTCAGTACTATACCTCAGTGGAACGAAGGTTGGCTGCTGTAGCCGAGTGTGATACATAATTTACGAACATAAACTCGTCATCGATCTAAACAGCTCAACATTTCACGCAGAAGCCTGAGGAGAATTCTGCACAAAGATCTCGCATTATTCGCTTACAAGGTCCAATTGACTCAGCAATTGAAGGCTCACGACCATCCGCTTCGTTATCGCTTTGCAGTTTGGGCCTTAGAGCAGCTTGAATTGGACAACGATTTTAGGCGAAAAATCATATTTTCTGACGAGGCGCACTTTCATCTCGGCGGCTACGTTAACAAACAAAATTAAGGCATCTGGGGCTCGAAAAACCCGTACGTTATTGTCGAGAAGCCAATGCATCCACAGAGAGTGACAGTTTGGGGCGGATTGTGGAGTGATGGCATCATTGGACCATTTTCTTCGAAAATAAGGCTGGGAACAACGTTTCGGTCAACGGTGGGCGTTACAAAGCCATGATAACGGACTTTAATTTAAGACATGCGCCCCTATTGTGAGTGCCGATAGTTGATCGTTGATCGACAACTGTGATTGTCGATTGCGATCAATATTGATCTTTGTCGATGTGCTTGTAGTCGATTACAAATGTCTGGTCGATGCTTTCTCTTGAAAGTGAACAAATTTTGTGCGTACGAATAGCTAAAATCAATCGACGCAATCGATAATTGTCGTGACGATCGCTGATCGACAATCACAATAAGGGCCATAGATTTGGACGACCTCTGGTTCATGCAGGATGGCGGGTCATGCCACACAGCCCAGGAAAATGTGTTGTCGATCTTTTGGGCACCAAATTCCCAAATTGCAGGAAACTGGGGAACCGTGAAGGATCGATGTTATGCCAACAATCCGGAAACGATTCAAGCGCTTCAGGCCAATATCATCCAAGCAGTCCGTGAGCTACACCCCGAAACCATCAACAAGATCTTGAAAAAGTGGAGTGACAGAATGTACTATACTGCGAAACCAGCCGAGGCAGCCACTTGAACGACTTTGTATTCCATAATTAATGGGAATGTTTGCTCTTATTAATAAAGCCATAATACATGGAAAAAATGTAATTTGTTTCATTTTATTGCATTTTTAAAAAGAAACTTGTATTTGGCCCACCCTTTATATTCCTTGATATTTCGTCGTAAAAAAAACAGACTCAACTTTAGCTGTTAGTTCTTGGGATTAAACAGAGATTCGTCTCTCTTAAGTCGACTTAAGATAATGAAGCTCAATTTTGAGTTTGTTTTTTGTACTTAAGTTATTTTGCCTTAAAGGGAATGTAAAAATCGGACGTTAGTTGTTTTGTTTTCGAGATATTGTTGCTTCAAATTTGAAGATAAAGAGCTAAAAAATGGCTTATAATTTTGGACATGCTGAATCTAATGGTATCAAAAACTAAATTTCATCTAAACTCGACTTTAGTTGTTTTTGTAAATTTTTTAACAGTCCATTGGTCGGTTGCGAATTGGAGTGTCTGACTTTTTTTGATTTTAAAATTCAAAGAGAAGTATGTAGGTACATTATGCTACTAAAAAGGTAACAAAATTTATCAAAAGTTGGTCAGAAAACCAAGTTTTAGCTTTTTTTTTTTGAATAAAATTCGAAAATGGTATCAATTTGAAAAAAATTTTATACGAAACACTTTTCAGTCTAGAAACTAAGTGACCGGTTAAACAGTGAAAGAGCGTTTACAAAATTGCCGTTTTCTCGAACAAACAAAAACAAATAAATAAACAAACGTTATACCATGACAAAAATGTTATCTAATGCAACCTTTCAACAAGTATCTATAGTAAACATTTCGGTAACGCTGTTAAAACCACAACACTAGCTGGTCCGGTTTTATTAACCAAAAAACCATCCATCAATAAGTAATGAGTCCAACATTTCCCTTTCAAAAATTCCCAACACAAGGTCAGGAATATACAAAAAAAAAATTCAACCTTAGAATCAACGATTTCTAACAACAAATCCAAATTTACCTGCGCACTGTGCTAACACATTCTGTCCATATGTTAGTCCATATGTCTCCCAGTTAATCCGTAGAATACAAGTAAAAAAAAAATCAACAAAATCCAAATGTTTGATAAAATCCAGTAGACAAAATGCAGATACAAAAATTGTACTCCTCTTTTTTTTTATCTACATAAGCAGAAACGACGACGAAATTTTTTTTTTTTATAAATTCCCAATTGGTGACGGTCACACTGCACACACTGCACTTTATGCTTCAACAGAAAATATATTTTATGTGCTATATTTTCACATATACCATACTATAGATGTAAAGATACTTTTTTTATTCACTTATTTTACACGTGATAACAAAATAAAATGCACAACATATATAGCCAAACTATAAGTGGAATGTGGTAGTAGTAATGGGATGCAGAGAATATCACTTTTAAATCACGTATAATATCGTAAACGATCACCAGTAAAAAAAAAATTATATTTTCTATTTTATTATTTTT
This sequence comes from Cheilosia soror, assembly GCA_949372485.1. Taxonomy (NCBI): domain Eukaryota; kingdom Metazoa; phylum Arthropoda; class Insecta; order Diptera; family Syrphidae; genus Cheilosia; species Cheilosia soror. The sequence goes on from OX443561.1 coordinate 123,119,833, forward strand.
CACCACTTGTAGAAATAAAATTTCACTGAAATGGGGGGTTGGTAAGACAGCATTTTTTTTTTTTTGGTGAGATATCGAGGCGATCTTGCACTTTATTTTTATTTATTTTTAACACAACTTAAAGTTGAGTTTAGTTTAAGAGGACACTTTTATTTTGGGGGGGATTTTTGAAGACACGGTCTATTGGTCACCGTTTTTGTGAGTAGACAAATTTGACCTCTCTAGAGCTGATCGTGCTGCATTCCAACGAGTTCAAAAAAAATTTTTGTTTTACTCCCGATCGAACCAATACAAATGTAAACAGAAGTAGTGTTACTAGATACGCGAAGTATTTTTCTCTCAGTTACTATTTTTTTTTTCACATATATTCAAGTATCTTTTATTATTACATATTTCATTTTATACGAATGGAATAGAAAAAAAAAATACATTCATCGAAATCCGTAGATATACGAGGGTGCGTCGGTGAGAGGGAGATAGTGAGAGTAGAGTAGCAGCAAGAGAGCACATGCAGCAGGTAGGGTAAGCATAAATCCAATCCAACCAAAACCAACAACCGATCGTTTTTATTTGGTATGTAGGTAGAGGAAGAGATACACTTTATTTTATTGTTTGCCTTTTGTTTTGAGATACAATATCTATAGATCTTCAAAGATTAAAAACAAAAACAAAATGAAAAAAAAACAAACTACATTTGTGTATAATGAAATTCCTAGGTACACTATCAAAAATGATTTGGTCGATTGCCCTGCCGGGTGGGTTTTTTTTTTTTTTGTTGCTGTTGTATCTTTTCCACTCGAAAGCCCGGTTACTATCTATTTGAATATAGGTAGATATCTATGCAAATTTATAAGTTTGTGTCGATGAGATTTATATTCAAAGCCACGTTCGCGTTTTGAAAGGCGCAGATTTCCATGGATGCGTTTTATTTCTTATTTGAGATTGAGATTGAGAAGATATTCGCGCGCTCGTTTTGTTCGCGTCTAAGCGGCGCGTTGCGTTTCGTTTCGACTATATGCGGGAGAGATGGCGTGTAGAAGGTACGTGTACGCTCGTCGTGAGCCAACACTGCGGAATGCTCAGCACCGAAAACCAAACTGACTAGAAATCGTAATCGAAAAGTGAGCAGAGCACCCGTCCCGTCGTTCGTAGCCGTGTAGATAGGTTATTTTTTTTCTTCTGTGGTCTTTCTTTACTTTATACGTATTTTGATTCGTTTTTCTTTCACACACCACCAATACAAGTACAAAATCACTGCCGCACTAATACCTTAACAGGAGATTGGAATGTCACCAATACTTGAGCGATTGGGTGAGTAGAGCATAGCATTTGCAGCTTAATCGTTTCTTGTAGTCTTTGCTTCGTAGTTTAGCTAGCTAGCGATGGCGAGTACAATTTGAGTCTGACGACGACGAGGTCTCAGCGGGATGGCATTGCCAGGTTTTCGTGCGCCTTGAGATCGCTGGACAAAAGAGATGAGTGAATTAATGGATGGTGTGCTTTTGAATCGCAGTAGGCACTAGGAAAATGCCGATGAAATTTTTCACATTCGAAGTCAAATTTCGAAAAAATTTAATATCTAAATTTTTACATCTAATTATCAATCATTTGAAGTCCTTATGGGTAGTCAGTCTAAAAGAGGATCATTGAAAAAAAGCCATGCAAATCAATCGTAAGTTCTAAGGACGCTTCAAGACTGCATAAAATGTGCTAATAAGCTTAGAGGCGGATATAGCCGTAGGAGGAGTCTACTCCACTCCGTTGTTTAAAAATTCGAATTTAAAATCCAAATAAATAACACCAACTTCATGGATCGCCCGAAAGAGTGCGACACTAAAGCAACCTTTCATTTTGCATATTTTCTCTAATCACCATTTTCATTCGCGTTTTGCCCACAAATCACATAGAACTAGACCGTCGACTTCCGTGCACCAACCCGAATCTCCCCGGAATGAATTCCCCCGTCTGTGAATACGTGTGGAATGTCAAAATCAATGGCGGCAATGATTTTCCATGCTATACCATGGGCCTAGGATTTTTCAAGTATGCGTGCGTTAATGGCGCTCCTTTGATTTTGTACAGCACCAATTCATGAAAAATCCTGGGCCCGCAGGCAGCTTGTAGGCAAAGTCCGTTCGGTCTAGTTCTGGTTTGTGGTTTTGCCCTTTAGCTTATCCACTTCTCATTTGTCAAGCAATTTCTTTAACTAATAAAGTTTCACTATTTTGTAAACTTTTATTCGTCGACACGCTCCTAATTGGCCTTTCTTACTTAGGTACTTACTTAGGTGCAAAAAATAAAGGACCTATGCTTGGACCACCATTCATGGCTATATAAAAACCAATCAGAAAGCTGCTTAAAAGTTTCCAGAAACACTGGCTAAAAGCCAATTCACTTGGCGGATTTAGCTCAGTGGTTAATGTGCTGGGCTATTAACATTGGAGACAGACTGCTGGTATTAATACCATTGTATAGATGTCTGACGTTAGGCACTGCAATAGTAAGAAGTTAGTATACCACTTTGAAAATACTACAATACCATAGTAATACATATTTACTTCCAAAACTAGGCATAGTTTCCGAGAAAATATCGAACTGCCTAAAAAACCTTCCACTGTTGGGCGCCAGTTAAAGCAAAACACATGCCAGGTGCTTAAACTTGATCCGTTCTTCCAAATTTGCATAAAGAACACTGACGCAAGGTCGATTAAAAGCTAACAATTGACAGAATAAAAAATTCGAGCGCATTCAAGGCAGCATTTTAAATTTCAACACTGTCAACCAAATGACAGTTTTGATAGTTGTGTTCAAAGAGGACATTTTAAGCAACACTCGAGAGCGTAATTTTGTTACATTGTCAAAGACTGATAATTTATAGGTACTTATATAGGGTTATGGTGGCTTTATATCTATAGATAGCATATTGTACCAGATGTCTATAAGGTACTGCAACCTGTAAGTCGAAGTAAAAAGTTAGTACACCTCCTTTTAGGTACATACTACGATACCGTGCTACTAATATTTACTCCAAAAACTGTGTGTAGTTTCCGAGAAAGTATCGAACCGACTCAAGAACCTTCCACTGTTGGGCGCCAGTTAAAGCAAAATACATGCCAGGTATTTAAACTTGATCCATTCTTCTAAATTCGAATGAAGCTTACGTGAGCGTTAGCTTAATTTAACGCTGACAATTGACAGAATAAAAAACCGAGTGCATTCAAGGCCGAATTTAAATTTTCAGCGTTGAAAATTACAGCTTTGATAGTTGTGTTGAAAGAGGATTGGATTATCAACGACATATAAATTAATAGGTACTCATATAGTGATGGTTATTGTGGCTTTTTATCCATAGACAAAATAAAGTACGAGGAAAATGATTCCAATGCAGTAGAGGAAGACCTTAGCTACTATAGAAGGAAGAACAAACCTCAACCACCTTGGAACTAAAGCGCGATTTTTTTACTGTTAGCATTGCCATTTCACCATGGAAATGGTGTTACTCCCGAACAACGTTTGCACATTATTGAATTTGATTACCAAAAATCGTGCTCAGTAAAATATGTATCGCGAATCCATGGACATACTGCGAGGCAAATTTGGTGAGCAATTCATCTCACGTTTTGGACCTGTGAATTGGCCGCCTAGATCGTGCGATTTGACGCCGCTGGACTATTATTTGTGGGGATACGTGAAGTCTCTCGTGTATACGGTTAAGCCAGCAACTATTTCCGCCTTGGAAGACAACATAACTCGTGTTATAGGTGAGATACCAGTAGATATGTTGGAAAAAGTATGCCAAAATTGGACATTCCGAATGGCCCACTTGAAGCGTAGTCGCGGTCAGCATTGCACGAAATGTAAATGGCAAGAATTGATTTATTTAACCATAGTAAAAACGTCACTCAAATTTGCAAATTTTCGTTGTTTTTTTGAAAATGAAACGCTTAAAAAATCAATCATTACTACACGAAGGCAGATGACTATGGAACGGGTGTTGGTTGAAGTCACTGTAGCGCCACCCACAATAAGTAAACGGGTGATGCCAAGATCATCCATACGACCATCTTCATGCCTAGATCTGGCAACATTGAGGTCGCGAATCATAAAAATATTTTCATATAAATTTAATTGTATGTGAAATTCAAGCGCATGTGCACATACATACTTTAAGGTACGAACAAAAATCAACTGACGAAGAGAATGAGAATCAAAGAAAGCAAATGAAAATAAATATCATAAAAAAAAATGCGGCAAACAAACGCGGTTTAACTAACCTACACCAGCACACATCGGAGGGCGCATTCCAGAGTGTTTACTGGGCTGGTACACGATCGTTTGTTCTGCTGTCCACTTCAACTCCAGCGCTGCCCACCGGCTGGTATCCACTTTGCTGCGCCCGCTCCTCGACCGAATGACTGACATCCATAGCCACGGCATAGTTATAGAGCTATCGCTATTCGCTACACATAGACCAAATGATATTCGCGCGCACGCTCGTTCGCTCTCTTGATCGCGACCCAACTCAGCGTCAGCGCGTTCGCGTTGTCATTGTTGTTGGAGCGGTGGAGCGGCTTGTCGAGCTTCGCATCAGCCCGTTTCAATGATCACAAACGCTAACGCACAACATACGACAAACGAGTATATCTCTACCCCAAAAATTCTGGTGTATCCCACTGATGATGGAGATACAAGATACATTTTTTCCAAGTAGAGATAAACCGAAAGAAGCAAAAAAAATACGCTGGCGACTGCACAGCACAGCTTAGGCTAAAGAATTCAGCTCGGTGCAAGGAATTTTGTGGCTGAGACTTGAGAGACGACGCAGCATACTCATGGTCATGATGATGACTCCTCGCCGCCGCCTCAATAACATAGCACATTTTGGGGTCTCTCCCTCTCTCTCTCTCTCTCTCTCGGAGTGCTTGAGCTCGGGTCGGGTCCACTCCATTAGGTTCAGGTATTACAGGTTTCCACCAGCTTGGCATGGTATACGCGCGAATAATGCAAAAAGGAGCAAGCAAATCAAAAATACTCGTACCTCGTACGTATACAAGACACAAACCCAACACACAAAAAAAAAAAGAAGGAACGCCAAAGAACACAAGAATTTATTATTATTATATGGTGGCATGGGCAAAAGTAGAAAATTACAACAGCATTAACGTGAAATTCCATCTCAGAGTCCATCCAAACGAACAAGGAGATTGCTATGAGCTGGAGCTGGAGACTGGAGTTGCAGTTGGAGAAGACCATGGCCTGCAGTACAGTAGGTATGCCAACGCCAAGAGAGATACAAAAATAAAATACAATAAAATGGAGCTCACCATCAAAATAACAATCTGAAAAGCCCCCATGTTGTTGTTGTTATTGTTGTGCCAGTGTTTGGAGTTTTTTCTCTCTTTTTTTTTTTTTTTTTTGGTTTTGTCTTTGCTTTTGAGGAATTTTTAAGTTAAGCATTCAACAGCGACACCGAATCGCCATGCATGCCGCCCTGTCCGAGCCGGTTGGTGGACTATCACCATCACCATCACCATCACCGACCATCAACATCATCATCGTCGTCATCGCATGGGCAGCGTCCTCTCATGATGACGATCTTCAAGTTCTTATAGTTCCCCTCTACGTTGGTTTGCGGGTGCTGCTGTTGCTGCTGCTGGTCGCTGGAATTCGCAAGCTTTCTTTTTCGCATTGCAAAGATGCAGTGAAGATAGCAATAGATAGGCATGCCGCCTAAATGCGGCATTACAGGTATACGCTTACAACAGTGTGTACGACAAGAAATGCTCAGCAAAACTGGTGACTGAAATGAATATGGTAGGGGATTAATGATTTATAATTTAAAGAAACTATAGATCTCGTACTCCGAAAGTGAGTTACTGACGGAATATGCGGCCGCTTTCGTCCAAGAGGTTCAGCATCAGAAGCCTGGCCTGGGGTTGTCTGTCGATGTAACTTCCTTACCAAGGAAAACAAGTGTTGCCGACTTAACGACAAGCCTAGAATATGGAAAATTCAACTGCTGATGACAATACCAAACGAGCTTCGGAATCTCCTCATCTAAAACAGACTACGTGCAGCAGAGGAATCGGTAAAGACCCAGCCAATGTTACACAAGCAGCTATAGGAAGTGAGAAAGGATGAAGAAAGTCCAAGTGATCTACCACGTTTACTACAGTATGGAGCAAAGTCAGCGTCTATTTGGATGTGTATCTGTGATTAGAGGAAGACGTAGGCTTCAGAGATATAAAACCCCAGTTGGTCATAATCCGCATCAAGGCCCCTTAGAAAAGAAGGATGACGCAGCCAAAGAAGCGTTCTATACGATCTGCCCGGAAAAGGCTTACGAAAACGTATCAACACCACGATAGTTCTTGGCGACTTAAAGGCCAAAATCGGAAAGAGGAGCATCTTAAACTCTAGAGCCGGAAAGCATAGCCTGCGCGACTATGGCGGCTGGCACTTGCACCTAATAATACAGCCTATAAATCAATGATGCAGACCAAAACCAGAGCTATGTGGGCAAAAGAGAAAGGAGAAGAGCACGAGAAGCGGACAATTGCATCTACAGAGAAGAGACGATTTGAAAAGACAATGTTCGAAGGTTCTACTAGAGGGTTCAAGCAAACTTTATAAAGATAATAAGACCTGAACAGAAGCCTGCAAATATTAGTATGGGAATGTTAGATTCACAGCTAAGGATTTGAAAATAACACTTATACAGAATGTAAAATAGCTGAAACGGCCACCAATCCACTGACAGGTAATATAATTCGTTTAGTCCTATAGCGATGAGCATCCTGTATAAAAATGTCTTTTACTAATTGGCCCATATCAGTGCGTGGAAAGATCAACCATCGACATAGCCTTCACACTTTATCGACTTCAAAGTCGGCAGTCGCCTATATGACTAATAGGCCTAGGGACGAATTATATATACAAAGTAAAATTTAGCCATAGCTACCTGCCAAACTTTTCTACTGCGCCACCTTTCGCGAACGTCTGACAAACATCCGAGAGTATGACTGTCCTGAAAAATGTTCTCAATTCAGCCGTTCGGACTCGGCATAAAATTGTAGGTCCCTTTTATTCGTCCCAAAAATATAACTCACACAAACGAATGGTTGTGAGAAGCTAGGCCTAGGGTGTGTACTCGGCTGTTGCCTGTTGCGTTTGGGCAGGATGACGATGGAGAAATGTCACCCCTCCGTCAAAGTCGTAAAGATGACAATCGAACCCTTTGAAGTCAAAATAGATTTAAGAATAGGTGAAGCAACACAAGCCAATATCAGTGGTAACATTTTTCAAATCTACTGATACAGTTCGAAATAGCTATAATTCGACAGAGCTGTTTGTAAGCAAGTACTCAGCAACTATCTACTGATCGTTTAGACTCTAAACTTTAGTGCGCCATCTAAGAGTTATTGCAGGAAGTGCAGTAAGAACCTATATCTGATATGGATCAGATTTTATCATAAATTAACAGCAGCAATGCGTAATCCAATTATTCATCTGGATGAATTTTCAAGATCCAACTTGAACTTCTTACTTTCACGTGAAAATATTACTTACTTACTTAGGCGGCTCTACAGTTCGGAGTGAACCGAGGTCTCACCTAACAAGTCTTTCCAGTAAGCCCAGTCCTTAGCTAACTGCTTCCAGTTGCGCATTCCTAGTCGGTTGAGGTTACCTTCGACTTGAGCGCGCCAATTAATGCGAGGTCTTCCTCTACTGTGTTGTTCCTCCGAGTTATACTCAAAGACTCTACGGGCCGGAGCATTTATTTCCAGCCGCTCTACATGTCCTAGCCATCTTAAACGATTTACTCGCAATTTTTTGATCAGGTCGATGTCGCTGTACAGCTCGTATAGTTACTCGTTGAATCTTCTTCTCCAAAGCTCGTCAACGCAACCCGGACCGAAAATTGTACGAAGAATCTTTCTCTCGAAGCGACCGAGGATATCTTCATCTACTTTAGATAGAGTTCAAGCTTCAGCGCCATAAAGCAGGACTGGAATATTCAAGGTCTTATACAGAATCTCCTTAGTTGTTCAGTATACGGCTCTACTACTCAATTGCTTTCTTAGCCCAAAGAAACAGTGGTTGGCAAGAGTTCTGCTTCGCTTAATTTCTTCTAAAACGATTTTAGGCGTATTTTTTTGAGAATCTATAGCTAGTTCACTTTTACTTTTACATGCAAAACTTGTATACTCACTTTCGGTTTTGATATACTCACTTTTGGTTTTACATGCAAAATTGTTATACTCACTTTTGGTTTTGTTATACTCACTTCCCAAAAAAATACGCCATTTGTCAGAATTAATAGCAGAGCCCAGGTAGACAAAGTCCCTCACTACCTCAAAGTAATAGGCAGGTAGGTAGGTTCTACGATGTTGGTGAGCCTTCTTGTTGACAGCTATACACTTGGTTTTGCCCTCGTTGACCGCTAGACCCATTTTAGCCGCTCAAACTGAAAATAGAACATTGATTAAAAGTTTGAAATGGAGGAAATCTCTGTTTGAAGATTATGTGTCGGAAAATTAGCCGAAGATAGCTCAGTGCCTTCCATTTCTGTTTTATTTTCATGATCTGTTTTAGGGAAGCTTTCAAAGATAATAAAATACGACTTCTATAAACCGGGGGCCATTACCCAAGTCAGTAAGGATATCGAGTATAAATTTATAGCTCCTTTCTAAAAAAAAACGTATACACCTCTGTCAAATGGCATCCTTTCATTTAGGACACACTGTATGCAAAGAATTACTGTCACATACCTCTGCGCCTCTCATCGAACTCTCACTCCGCGATTGGAGTGGAGGATCTCGATCTTGGCCTCTTGCTAATGTTTGACTATCTTCTGGGTATAACCTGTGTGTGTAAGTACATTTGTCGGTGGCTGGTGGACCGACATCCACTGGTGATGGCAATGGGGTGGTGGGGCAGTTGGAGTTGGGTATGTTGTATGACGGCTACTGTATTGCTTGTGCTTTGGAATTGAATTAATTTTGTTTATTTTTTCGTGTCATATAAAATGTATAGTTGTGCCGTGTTTTTTCTTTTTTGTTTTTGTTTCCCTGGATTCCACCATCTGCACCCAATTGAATTTTGAAGTGTGTGTAATCGAGCGTTCGATTAGAGATGGTGTGTTGTGTGGTATCTTGCTGCCCTCCTGTGCGTCTGCTCCAGGTATGGTGTTGCTCAGTTGCTGCTCGCCTGCTCCCCTTTCCCAATCTATGCATATTTGCGATTTGGTATAAATGATGCGGGCAAACGCAAGGAAAAGAAAGACAAAAAAAAAACTAACGAATCGAAGAAATCGGACAGCTGAATCGAGTGAAAGTAGGGTAGATATGTATGGTTAGATTTCTGTTGAAGTTTTTTCAATTGTTTTTCAGATGTGTCTTTTTTCCAAGAGACCTGAAAATATCTAAAGAAATGCCAAAAAATAAAATAAAATGAGGAACCAAAGCGTGCGCGATGAAATTCTTTGGTTTTGAAAGGTTTTTTTTTTTTGTGGTGGGATTTTGTTTGTGCCCAAATTGGCATGACAAAATTTTTGCGGTATTCGCAGGAATTTTTTGGTCAGAGTGAAGAAGGTTTACACTATCCTATATATCAAGCGTGTATATGCAGATGTATCGTATACTTGAAGGGAGAGGAACAGGGAAAATGTAGGGCTCCTTAATGGCGTGCATAAATTCTGGACCGAGTTCGGCATAAGTCCAGAATGTATCCGATATTCACTGTATTTTCGATGGAATTCGTTTCAAATTTATGTTATTTGTTTTAAGAAAAATTTAATAACGGCTGTTTAATTGACAAAGTGTAACCGTTCTTTTGGGGCCATTATTGACAAAATGTAATTTTTAATGTTTGAGGGAATGCTCTTACCACGAGGCAGCAAAATACCATGGAGTAGAGAAACACTTTGAACTTGATAAAGCTTTGTGGGGGCCAAGGACTATACAAAAGAAGGCAATGGCGGTCTACAAATCAAAGGGATAATCTTAAGAATATGTATAGTAGTGAGTAGGTAGGTACCTTGTACCTACATTATGTACATATTCGAATTTTTTTCTGTAGATATGTTGCTTAAAGCAGTCAACCTGATCTAAAATGGGCTTACTTAAGGCTTCACCGACTCTGAGTTTCTCAATTCTATCTTTTCTAAAACTTTTAAAGAAGTAAGTTAGTTCAAACTCTTACTTCCGAAAGAAAAGGACGTAGGTACAGGTACATAGGTACATAAAATAGATTTGTTTGGATGACATTGGTTATACCTATGAGAATTATAGATCGGCTACTTCTGCGTCAACTCCAATTGCAAAATTTGCCATGTGATCAATTTAGAACAACCAAAAGAGACACAAATTCTGTCAGACTTACTGTCTTACGAACTGAACTTGAAATCAGAACATCCCTATGACAGCTATGATTGACAGCAAACCTGGTAGTGAATTATTGTTCTTCTGACTAAGGCCCTAGTTATAGCTATCATTGAAATGCATCATTCAAAATTTTGTTTTCCGATTTTAAGACGATTAATCAAACAATATTGGCTTTAGTTGGTATCAAAATAAAGGTAATCAATTGTGGAATTTTTTTACGAAAGAAATTAATTAATTCTGACTAAAACTAATCTTTAAATTCAATTTTATTATTTCACTGATCGAAATCGATTTCAATGAACAGCTGATTCTCGTTTCTCCAATTTGGAACCCAATCGTTTCACTGATGTGTTCGATTCTCTTCCTATTCTCAGCTGTCAGTTTTGCTTTCAATGATCAACTCTAACCTCAAAACCTAGACTCGTTTGCTGAAAAATCACTGACAGGTTCTTTCACTGACAGGAATTTTTCAATGATTGCTATAACCGACTTGTCAAAAAAATGAAACCACCATCCCACTGATTTGTTCCAATGATGCATTTCAATTTCAGTAAAATGCATCCGTAAAAACACGCAACAGAACAAAACTGAAACATTTAACCATAGCATACCATAGGAATTCAGTGGAATACTTCGCGAAACTGGTTGAGAAGTTGAACAGAAAAAGTTTTTCGTACGGAAAAATAAAGAAATTCTTTTTTTTTAGAAATTTTAAAGATCAATTGGTTCATTTTTTTTGACGAATTAATTTTATAATTCAAAAGCAACTATTTAAGACCAAGATTGAGTTCAACGATTAAGTTTAAGTGCTTCAAAAAAGTGAAACAATTTTTTTACGGATGCATTTGACTGATAGCTATAACTGCAGCCTAAATACCTTACCTCGAACACGAGTTCAAAAATTTGTCGAATGCTTTAGGGCTAACAAAGTTAGTTCCTTTGTTATATTAATCTTAGCTTTTATTTAATACTAGGTGACCTGGGGTGTCAGCACGTAACTTGATACAATCGAGTTCAGTCGATACAATCGAGCTTTGGCAGCACCTTATTTGTCTCAATCGACGATGACACCCCTGTCAAATTTCGTACTCCCTCAGAATCAATAAATGTTGTGTTAACTTATTAGCTCAATTAAATTTTGTTTTTTTATTAAGATAAAAAATGATGGTGGCTTTGATGGCATTGTTGATGATTTTCTTCACCGTCAACCTGGGGTGGAATCGGCTAAGGTGATTTGTGATTATCACAAATGTGACAATCACTTGTGATCAAATATGTAATATTTTCCGTCTGCGTAAGGTGATCACCAAAAATTGATTAAAACTTGACACTGACATGTGTCATTACTAATATTTTTTTATTATTTTCGAATTTGGGAAAAACATTTGAGTTCGTAATGCACTTTAAAATGCAAAGTAATATAAAAATAACCGCAGCCAATAAAGCGCATATCGAGTTGTAGTACGTGTTAAAGCACCCGGATTTGGCCAAATCTTTTTCTGACAAAGGCGCTATCTGCCGTGATGCCCATAGGGTTTGTTGCGAGAAAGTATAACTTAATAAGAATGAGCCACCATGGTACAGAGTTTAAGTGTTCTTGAGGTCACCTCACACGGAGTATTCTGCGATATTGATGCTGACCAGTCTTTAGGAACTTCCCATTGGTACTCGCAAGAAAGTTTTATGGTGATGGAATGTGAGTTGACGGAACTCCAGCTGGCAAATGCAATTGCCGTAGGGGTAGGATATACTACAAAAATATATCGTTTTTTGGTCGAACATTTTTTAAGAATTTTTTATTTGCAAATAACAATTAGCTTTGTACATTATATACCTCTAGTATGTTAAGCTTATTTCGGAGATTTAAAAGCAACAAAAGCACAAAAAACACCCTATCGTTATTTTTATCTAGTTCCTAATCCTTTTCAGACCCTAAAAATAAATGCAGAGGTACAAACAAGTCCATTTGCTCTTAGCACATCAAAAATTAAAAAAACACTAATCAAACCAACATGCAAGTGACAACTAAACTGCTGTCACAAAAAATTATCACAAAAATGTGATTGTCACCGATGACAATCACCTTACGCAGGCCAATTTTGTTGATCGTGACTATCACTTATCACAAATCACCTTAGCCGATTCCACCCCTGGTTATATTGCACAGTTTCGGTTGGTTCAGATTGCACAGCATTATGATGACAGAGCCGACTTTAAGTTGCAAAGTGTGTGGCTTAAAACACCTGGGCAAAATTGCACCAAACAGCTCTGGTAGGCGTTTTTCTTTTTTAGTTCAGAGCAGAGCTTGAACTGTCAAAAAAAAGTTCGTCTTGTTTTTAGCTCAGGCACATCCGATGTCAGAGTTTGTGTTTCTTTTTTCGTTTAGAGAATGATCAGTGAGCGCTCTATGAGCACGGAAAAAATTGACTGAGCAAGCTGAGTAAAAAGCTTACAGTGCGTTTTTTGACAGAAAAAAACACGATAAACGAAATACATAGTCGAAATGGCGGGCGATAAACAGAGATTGCTATTATTGTTGAAACGATGCCGTTCGATCGTTTTCATTTTTCGTGATCTGGCCCAGGATAAACAAAATAGTTGAAATAAAATGGCGGACGAGCCTTATGTAAACGAAATTAATAAAAAAAAAACTTTTAATATATAACCATATGACAGCTATGTGCTCAAATTTGTTTCATAAACAAATAAGAATGATCTGAGCGCGCTCAAAATGCTCGAGCTCTATTCAGAGCTTAGCTCAACTAAAAAAGAAAAACGTCTATTCTCCCCCAAAAAATCATACTTTCTTACTAAGCTGGACAAAAACAACCTAAGAATCCTGACAGGCATTTTTACTGGCCATAGCCTTATGAAAAACATCTCCGCCGAATTAGAATTTCAATTTTACCGAACCCAACGTGTAGACTATGTCTGGAGAGTGGAATGTGATGAAACCTCTCTTTAAATTCTCATGGAATATCTGGCTCTGTTTCGGCTTAGAAAGATGTCCTTGGCGAAGAAATCGTTACTTCAGCAAATCTTGCTGACATATCAATAGAGAAGATACTTGTCTTCCTGACTGTTTCCGGAGTAAAAATAAGCCTTTAGTTTTTAGGACCTCAGGAAAGGCACAATATGCCCCTTTAAAGATTCTGCAGTGCCAGAGCCTAATGTAGGCTCTCCAAATTCAAAAATTCAAAATTCAAAAATTCAATTGAATACATTCTTGCTTCATCATCATCGCGATCGCATATACCTGCATCAACCAATTTGAACGAAGGGAATGTGCCTGCGATATGATCTTGAATAATGAAATTCAAATCATCGGCGTCCTTATTCTTCGGAGCAAATATCGTGCGTTCACTCGGCCAATTGTGGTACAAGTAATTGCGACCGATTTTCGGGAACACTTGCCTGATGAGTTCTTCCTTCGATGATGTGCATTCGAAAACATTTTACGGAAACGAATCCGATTGTCTGAAAATCAGAGCTCAATTGGTTGGGTTGTTTTGGAAATAAGATTTTGAAAGTTTTTTTTTGTATGGGAGGTGGCACGTCCCGTTGTCCCCTTATCCGGGCAACTTTTCCAATTTCTTTTTTCCGTATAAACCTTATTCGGGCTATTACAAACATTTTAAAAAAAATTAGCCAAATCGGTTAAGCTGTTCTCAAGTGATTCAATGATCAGTGAACATAATTTCATTTTTATTTATATATAGGATATTTTAATAATTGTTGTGGCTCATACTCATACCCATTAAGACCAATTTTACGCGAACGGTTTCATGCTCGGTTTCATGTTCTGGCTTCTTTTTTTATTTGTCATATAAAAAAGTCTGTTTGTACCAGTTGTCAAACATCCGAATACTAAATTTAAAAGTTGGTCATGGCTTGAGCAGCGACTACGACTCATTGTGTATGCATATATATATGTTTTCAACTTTTGACAGATTTTGCGAAAATTCCGGCTATGGCTCCATTCTGTTTAGATCAGACTGTAAATAATGTACAAATCAGTTATGGCATAAAAGGCGACTCAGATTTTATAGGGTGATTTATAAAGAATCTGAGTTTCAAAATCATTTTCAAATATTTCTGTAATAAACTTTTTCTCAGATCATTTTACAAGCCGAACGCAACAAATCAATTTGCAACTAACCTTAGGAATGTCTCTATGACCACACGTTCAATGACCATAAAGACACATCACAAGATGGTGCCACCTGCCACGATATGTCAATAAAAATGTTGTCGGGTTCCAATAGAAGTTTTTTTTTATTTTGGCAGTAATAAGTTTACGATCGTTGTTCCGACTGCAAAGACCTATAAGGCACGTTAGACGCACGCGTCCTCGTCACAAATTCAATTCAATATTTGTGCTATGCCGCTAGAGGTACCTACTGTGCCTGATGATGGGTTGCATAATTCAAGTCGTTTGTATGCCAGGTTATTTTGGAACTCTCCCTATGTACGCTCGAGTCCAACAACCAAATCCATACAAAATTATAAGCCGCAAATAAATACCTAAACGCGAATATTGCGATCGATAACATTGAGGTGGGAATTACAATGAGTGACACAGAGAGCCGACACAACGACTAGCGACGACAGCATAGCATTATTTCATGTATTTTACAGTTGGTGCAAAAAGTTTGTATCTCATTGATGAATTAATGTCAAATGTAATTTAATCGGTGTATGGACTTTTAAAAGATCGTATTGTATATTGGCCTGGGAGTTTATTGTCGACCAGATAAACGATGCTGAAGTTCCATTTCATTCCATTCCTTCCCATCAAATATGGAAGATGCGGTGGTGACTTCTATTCTCTGCACCAAGTCATCTCCCGCTCAACCGGTAAGCCTTCTGGGTCTGGTTGAGCTGCCTTGTTGGAATTTCTAACCTTACATTAATTTTGTGAGATGGTCGTGGTAAACAGAATACTTGGCGTTCTTTGTCCGTATTACGTTCTTCCTGACAAAGTTATCGACATTCATTGGGCTGTACGACTATTGTGAACTTAGCGGTCTCCAGAGAAAGAGAGAGAGAGCGATAGAGATTATTTGGCATTGTCATGCAGATTCAATTCCGCCCCTCTTGTAAAGAGACCTTTATTAAGGGAATTCAGTATGTATTTCAATTCACAGTGGTTGACTCAATGAAAGCCAGTTAATGGATAAAAATATTGGCGAAAGTCACCTAAGTTTAGGAAATATGACCTTAGCCTATCTTGAATACGTTAGGCCAGGGCTTCCCAATCTTTTTCATACTGCGACTCCCTAGAGAAGTTGAACAAATTTTGCGACGCCCTTCTAAAAGCACAGATATGTGAACAGAAGCTGATCTTATACTGAATATGCACTAAACGGTATTTCTATAAGGACGCAGGTCGGCGAGTTCAAATGTCATCGTCCCATATTTATGGCAATTTTGTGTGTTAACATAACCGCATTCATAAATAAAAATGCGTGTCGTCGCTCAAGATGATTTTTCGGTCGAAATTTGGGTCCTCTTTCAAACTCTCCGAACCAAAGTCAGCGAACAAATGGCTTTGAGCTCCTGGATTAGTTGGATAATGTAGGGGCGTAAGCCCAAGTCCGGAAGCAAAATTCGCCAAGTTGGAATCTGCGAAAGGCCGATTTCTTGTGCACGGCAAGGAATATACTGCCTCGGGTTCTCCTGTACAATCTCATGGAGCGAGATAATCCTCCCGACCAATTTGGTTGACGTTCATCTTTGACTTCAATGTAACTATTGGATTTCGCTTCGACATTCCTCTTGGTATTCGTAAAGAGAAACGTAATGCTTTTCATTTGTTCGGAGCTATGGAACCCCTGCATTAGGCTATATCTAAGCCATAATATCCTAAGCCATTTAACGCAAATTGCTTTAAAACTAGGTAAGGAAAATGATAATAGGAAAATGATAATAGGCATGTTTTTTTGAAACCTCGCCAGCCAGCCGTTCATTTCCACAGTTGACAGCACAATTGCCAGCAAGATGAAGTCAGCCGAATGAATTTTGGCAATAAGCCTAAAAGCATACCAGCATTTCGTATAAAATTATGCATTTGGTAGAAATATTAGATAAATTCTGACATTTTTCTCTGGAATGCTGTGTGCATAAGTTAAGAACGCAATTCTAATTTAACCAATTTGTAAGGAAATTCTAAGCAATTTGTTACTTTCAGCGCCACCTGTTTGTTCATTGTGACTTGAATTTAGCCAGCTGCCAGCCAGCAGCTCTCCGGCTGGGGAGAAAATCAAGAGTTGTTGCCAGCAGTTGCCAGCAGGTTGTTGTTTTAATTAGCACGTGAAATGTGCCTCAACTGCCAACTACTGGCAACTACTGGCTTGCGAGGTTTCATAAAAACACAACTAATGAATGAAAAGCAATACGTCAAACTCGCACAATGGCTTCTAAGAAAAAAAAGAAAAAACTCCTCATATCAGTAACAAAATTCGCAACTGACTCAAAACTTCCCACCCACAATGTAAATTACAAATCATATGGCTGTGGACTTTAGCAGACGTCAAACGACGACGCGACGTGCCAAATGCGAGTTAAACACAATTTCGTAGTCCGTATAATCCATTCCATTTAACCGTTTTCGCTATAATGCTAGTCAACATGGTGTTGACGTATGAACCGCGGGGATATCTACACGTATCTAAACGTATCGTCGAACCAGGTATCTAAATATCTATCGCAAGCATTCGGCGGTCGTCGTCGTCATTTGGAATTGGGTGCCTATCTTGGGTTAGATATTTACAAAATGGGATTGGCCAATTGTGAAATGTGTTCTTTTGAAATTTCAATGAAAGTATTACGTTACGAGTTTTTGTTTGTTAAATATTTTTTCTTTTATTTGGTCGATCGTTCTCTGTCGGAATTTGAATGTCGGCTGATTGTTTTGGTATGATTCAAACAAATTCCGTCAAATGTTCCTCATCGGGGCGTTATCAATTTGCTGGTGTCTTGACGGCGGTTTTTGTTTTGTAAATTGCTTTTTCGTTCGATTTTGATGGACACATTGGAACCATTTGAATAATAGAATAGAATTTTAAAGTCGAGAATTCAAGCTGAGTAAACGTAATGGGATAGCATGGCTAAGAGCTGAGGCGAGGGCGCTCCCGATGCGATGGTGCTAAAGAATTTGCAAGGCATTACATATTGGGTTAGGTTTTTTTTTATCAAACGTGGGTAGAATTTTCCAAGTGCGGAGCTGGTTCTGGCACTAAGCCCTTAACAATATGCGAACGGGTCCACAAAAGCAATTGCTTTTGATGAACGAGGGTTCTCTGAACTGATTCAAGAACAAAGAAAAGCAATCTTCACATGACTCATGAATGAAATACCTACTTGGATAAATTTTGATATCTTATCAATAGTAGGCCATATTTAATCGCTCTCTGGGTGTGAGCAAGGTCACTTGAATCAGATGTAGTGTGAAGTGTAGTGTGTTTAATGGTATCTTGTTTTATGGCGATTACGTGAGGGATGGCTTTAGAGTAGAAGATTGAACGACGAATTATACAAGTTTTACAGCGACATCGACCTAATCAAAAAGTTGCTAAGATGAGGCTAGGGGACTTGTGATATACCTCCTGAGTATACTCCTTTCTGATCTCAGCTCCAAGTATGTCGATAGCACTTCGCTTAAGTAAGGTATCTGCGCCATATTGACTGTTGACCGTCAATTCAATCTAGTGAATTCATCCGCCTTACGTACTTTTTCTGAGGGACTCATGTTAAGACTTTTAAGACTCAATTAGTCGGTGTTTCCGACAGAGCATTATAGTGTTGCTATTTTCTTCGCGTTTACAAGTTTAGCGAGTCACGCTCGGACCGGTGGTTAGCATGACGAGAACACCCCATATTTTCAGCGCCAAAAATCTATATCCGAGCAAAGGCAGGACAATTGTATCATTTAAGCCTAGCACATTAAGATGCTTAGCAAAAGTGAAGTGTCTCGTAAGAACGCCAATATGTTCTCTGTAGTCTTTTCTGCAGCAGGAATCCTGCAGACTTCATACTGACTTTAGGGCGGAGCATGCGTTTAGTCTGGCCACATCCTGGCCACATCCTTGCCATAAACAATTGTGTTCGTTAGAAACCCAATCGTCAATGGAGGCCCTGATCGAGGTCGCAGGGAGACCCAGTATAGGTTCCGGTTCCGAGAAATTATCCTCTGAGCCTTGCTTAGCAATCTCATCGGATATCTCAATTCCAGCAATCCTATTAGTGTGAACTGGGACAAGAGTCAAAGAGTTCAGCCTTGTGACCGAGTTCAAAGAGTTTTTGCATTCCCGAACTATTTTAAATTGGTTGATAGGGTTGAACAAGGCCTTAAGCGAAGCTTGACTGTCGCTACAGACGTAGATACTCCGACCCCGCCACCTATTCCTAACAATATATTCGGCAGCTATTAGGACAGCATACATCTCCGCTTGAAAAACAGAGCCATGCTTACCTAACGAGTAGTGAAGTCTATAATGTTGTCGATTTCCATGAAGAGACCAGAACCGGACCCTTGACTGGTTTTAGAGCCATCAATGAAAATTCAACTACATCCCAAACAAGGTTTAGACTCTGGCTAAATCCAGTCCTGAATGCAAGGAAGGTCGACTCTAAATTTTCACAACAGCCGACAGTCATCGAAATTCCAGTGTAGATTATACCAAAAACCACCCCGCCTAAGACGGTAGATTGCTTAGAACTCATGATAAATGTATTAAGGGTAGGTGAATCAAACTGAGCATCTAGAGTAGAGCCCGGCCCCGGCGTACGCGAGAAAGCACCCATGCAGGCAAGACAGACTGTTCTTTGGAGTTTTGAGCAGAAGGCAGCCACATACTTTGGGGAAAGCTCTCTCCACTAAAGAAAAGGCCTTATCATAGCCGTATAAATCCAAATGACCTTTTTAGGCAATAAACCCAGAAAACTGAGAGCGCCTTGGATGTCTTCGAGTTGACATACTTTCTTTAAAGAGGTTTCTTATCCAGGATCGCTCCCTGTTATTTCGCTTCATCGGATATCTAAATGAAGGGTGGTTAAATCTTAAGGGCCGATGTTGAATGTGAACCACACCTGAAGAGCCGTCCACCTCAACTCGTCGTAGTGTTCGCTATCGTGAGATGATAACGAACGTTTTATGGCCGGAATTGAAAGATATGGATGTGGACGATATGTGGTTTCAACAGGACGGTGCCATACTTGCCACACAGCTAACGAATCAATGGCTCTTTTGATGGAGGAATTCAATGGCCGTGTTATCTCACGTCGTGGCGATGTAAATTGGCCGCCACGATCATGCGATGTGACACCGTTGGACTTCTTTCTTTGGGGTTATTTGAAAGAAAAGGTGTACGCCGATAAGCCAGCAACAATTCTAGAGCTAAAGAATGAGATAATTCGGCACATTAACGGCATAGAACCTCAATTATGCCTCAGCGTCATCGAAAATTTGGATCATCGGATGGAGGTGTACCGCCGACGTCACGGCGGCCATTTGGCCGATATTTTCTTCCATACATAATTGAACCATACCAACATTATCATAATAAAAAGAAATGACAATAATTTACTAAATAATTTGTATTTTATTCAAAATCAACATCGGCCCTTAAAACTTAACCACCCTTTAGTTTCGCCTTTTAGCATTGGCTGAGTCAGGCCGGTTAAAATTCTCCGTCTCGTGAAGAGAACAACCTCGGTTTTCAAAGGATTGACCGATAATCCATTCTTAATGCACTATTCATCGACCATATCTAGAGTCATCGGCACGTTAGCACCAGATAGTCTGTAAGCATGATCAGACAGAAAGTATAGCAACATCATCCGCGTATGCGGGCATAGACGTGTGTACCATTTAGGCCATCAGGGTATGCAACAGAGAACCAATTTGAATTTAGAGGAGTTTCCGTATTTTGCTGATATGTGACCGTTTTGAAAAGTTTTCCGAGTTTGTTTTCTAATCGAGGATACCCCCGGGCAGTTACGTAAGTGAAAACGTGTTTCTTCTTCGTTCTCATACATGCAGCTGTGACAAGAATCATTAGCGGTGACTCCAACTCCAACTCCAAACCTTGTAGTGATTGTGTTAAGTTGGAGGTTATTTTTGACGTTTCCAAAATTATAGCCTATCTTTATTCCTTCAGTTGAATGTTAAAAGCTAAAACAGTGCGCATTTAGTACGTCGAATTCTTTATACCTCACACGCATTCTCTATTGTCAGACGTTGACACACACAGGTGTACTAAAGTCACGTTATTTTCTCTGACAAAAAGCATTAACTTTTTAGAACATTGCGTCAGCCTATGTGAAACTCGGTATTTACTTCCACTGTGGCTGTAAGCCTAACATTTTTGACAGAAATTGTTCGAGACGATTTGAAATTCTCTAGTGGTATCCACTTGTAGCTCATTGATATTCTAGGTATTTATATCGAAGTGCTGTACCTACCAGAAAGGAAATTACGTCAAGTGAAAACAATTTCTCGCGTCTAGCAGAAGTATCAGTCACTTAGTAGTAACGTGCTAAATATTTCCGCGTAAATATTATCTTCTGTCTACTTAAAAGGTTAAAAGCTGACATGTTTTTCTCAAGTCAAATTGATCATGCATGCATGTAGATGCTGACAGATAGCGTACGTGACCTGAAACAATTTCGAAACGTCATCCTAGGCATTCGATTCTGGTTTATCTCTACTTCTTACCTATGATTAAAGGAATTTCCAACAGGAAGCAAAAAACAAATAAAAAAAAACACATCCATGGGAAAGAAAACCGAATTACTGTACCTGTTGACCTATGTCAACCTTACATTCCAATGCGCAGCGACATTCCCCAACCCATACTCATCGCATCATCGTCATCTCGAATTCATTAAGCAAACATTTATCTTTCATCTAAGTACATACTAAGAATAATATTTAACTCTAATCGCACACCAAATGACTTCATTGTGTTCTTGTTGTTCCCACGTGTGTGTTTCCCCCCCAAAAGAAGAATCACTTGCGTAAGCTGGTAGCCCTTTAACAATGCGACCGGCCAGACACTGTGTCGCCGTACATTACAGGCACTGTCACCAGTTTTATTTTGTGTTATCTGAGGTTCGAGTTAAACCTTTTCTTTTGCGTTTCCTTCCTTCGAATTGAAAAAGATTACAATTTCCTCTTTTGTTTGTTGCAATAGATACTTTGACATTATTATCTTATCAAAATGGGTGTGGCTTTCTCCTTCTGACATCATAATATCTTCACTGTCCAAATTGGATTCCATTGAACTCAACCCGAAATTCCTTAAACGATTCGGAGCACGACAGTTCGTTGAAAGTATTTCGCAAATAGCCTCAGTTGTTCTAGTTAATGAGAAAAATCATTTCTCACCGACTACGGTCGCAAATCAAAATTCAAATCTTCCCGTTAATTAATTGCCTAATCAAATTTTGATTCACAAAACGAAAGCCAAGAACAACATACAATGCCAATCTAAAGGTAAAGAAACTGACTGAATTTCTTAACCAGACAATCAGCAGAAATGTATATAAGCTGAAGCTGATTATTGCGCGATAGCATGGTATCTTCTGGGAATCTAGAACAAACAAATTAAAAAAAAAAACAAAAAACAAAAGTATCTATTAGAGTATTAGACCGATGAATCATTTTAGCAACAAATAAAATGAACATTAAATCCAATGAGCACTTACTCATTGTCAAACTGTGTTGCTGTCAAAAATACGAGTAGATTGATTTTGTATCTAGAGCAGCATGTTACACCACGCGTCCACGCACCACTGAGGAGTGTCAATAATGTAGACTACTTGGAAATGATATCGGTTTATGGACGGACTTAAAATTTTATCAGCATTTCGATTGTGGTTAATTTGACTTGTATGTTCCCGTCTCATGTCTCAATTTAGAAAAAAAATATTTTAAACGGCGTTAGGCATTCCACCCGAAATAACGCCCCCAAAAATACGCATAAAGCCCAAAAATCAGCAACAAAATGGAAAAAAAATGCCAAAAATCATTTGCAGTTTAATACATGTCACATCAATTATGAATCAGGATCAAAATCTGAATCGATGTCCGTCAGTCAGTCTGTCTGTCTGAAAACACTATTGACCGAATGTAATTTTGTGAGAGGGCTTTTTTTCCCGTCGCGTCGCGTCGTCAGGTTGGTATTGAAAATGGGCAATCTCGGTCAAGTAGTCCTGATACCTCCCACAACAATTTCAATAGTAGACCCACGTCTACTCTCTTATGTCGTTTTCGGTTGGTCGTCATCCCGACAGCGCATCCCCTTGCCTAAATCCTTTTGTGACATCTCGGTGAGATTGTTTCCGGCTTTTATGGAGCAGCAAGCGTTCTCCATTGTCATTTTGCGCAGACGAACGAGTTTGTCGAAATGCCAAAACTAAACATGGCTCTGTCTATATAAATGAGCCGACTAAGGACATTTGCATTAGCTGCGTGTCTTGTGGGGCGCCCAATAGTTGCATTTCGAGGTAGGTATACTGTCTTTGAGTTCCTCGAAACATCTACCATGGAGGTACCTATAGAACAAGCATAGGTCAGCCACTTGTCTTCTGTGCAAAAACGGTTGTAGATTCGATGTGAGTGTAGGGTCTCCAATAAGTCGAACTGCTAGTCTCTGTATGCTAAGGACATCCAATTACATTGTAAAAAGAATAGAGTGGGTATTGTCTTGTTTCAGCCAAAACAAAATGTGAAAGATTTGAGTATGTATAGAAATATATTTTGTTCGCGAAGAATCTAAAGAAATCACTAGTACATTACAAAAAAATAATCGTCATTTCCACACACGAAAAGAAATAATTTGTATTGAAAAAACCTCAATACAATTTACGCTTGTCTACATTATGTTTGGGCTAAGATCTACCTTCATTGAAAAGTACATTATATTGGTTGAAAATCTATTGAAATTTTCTGATGATATTTTTTAACAGCGGGTTTACCGCAGTAATGCTGGAACTAATCATAGCTCTACTTTTCACTCATATAAATTCAAGAAGTGCAGCACCCAAACAATTTCTCATTTCTGTTCTCTCTCTCTATATCTCTGTATGAAATAGCAGCTGTCAAAATAAACCTCAAAATGCGAAACGAAAGTTTAAACGGCAGAATGCAGGCGTTTAACTTAAACCGAGAGTTGAACTCCACTTTGGGTTTAAACGAACACAGTAAAACCGAAAAGCCATAAAGTAACAAATTCCATCAAAGGATGGCTACGATTTCAATGGATTAAAAAACGTCCAAGAAATCTTCAATTGAGTAGATTTTTTGCCAGTCACCGTCGACATACGAATATGCCAGCTTTGAGACAAAACGTGCATGCCGTGTACTCTACATACTTTTCGCACATGCCACAATAGCCGCGTTTTATTATCGCTAATGACCCATATAGATCATCCTCTGATAATAAAACGATCCAGATCATGAAAAATATTACTTTGCAAGTTTGGCACCCCTGATTATTTTTCGACATACCTACGAAGCAAATAGTAAACATAACTCCAGCTGTAATTGATGTACATTGAATAGGAATGGAGGAAAGCGATTGTTTCATCCCTCGTCCAGACTCTTGTTTGTCTTAAAAATATTTTTAATGCGTAAAACGACATTTTACATTTGCTATTTATTTGTATTTATATCCATTGCTTGCTGTTTTATTTGGATTTTTGATGACATTTTGCACACAGCTGTTGCTCTGTATTTACTTTTTAAGGGCGCTGCCATTCGTGAGTTTTTTCTTGTTTTATTCAATCTTTAGAAATTTCTACATTTGCGACAGTATTGCTAAAAGCTACACTAATCTATAGATGGCATATTTAGATTTGGAGAATTTTCGTTTAAACACGTTAAATTCGTAGTTGCAAATTTGTATTCTGCCATTTTACGATGCGACAACTCCGTACTTGATAGCACAGAGCAGAAGTGGAAACATTCAGAAGTAAAAATTACTTAAATCGTTGGGTTTTGGGATTGACTATGTGGATCATGAAAATTGAACCCGATAGAACACAGGATCTCGTAGATTTGTTGTAGTGCGGGTAAATCGATGATCCATATGGATCATTGGGGATAATAAAACGCGGCTAATATGACAAACGTGACAAATTCCACAATATGTCGAGTAATTTTATCGTGACGTCAGAGTGGCATGCGTTGCGTATGTCGTGTTTGGCATGTCGTAATCTCATAGCTTAACTTCGGAACGAATTGAGTCAAAAACTTTGGAGCATTTACTAAGCTCATGAAAATACTTACTTACTTACTGAGGTGGTGCTATAGTCAGGATTGGGCCGGGCTCTCAAATTTGAACTCTCTAGGATCATCGGTTTTCAAGACACAGAGCTTCAAAAATCACAAAAAACGTAACTGACTGACTCACTCACTGACAGATCATTAAAATTATAAAGCACTTCCTGCCATCCTAGAATCGCTCAATGGCAGATCCTGTATGGTCGAAAACTTCAGATTTTCTAGTCAGGGGGCGTGGTATACGCCCAATTAAAAAAAAATGGTAGGTTTACTTTGAGAAGATTTTCGTTTATAACTTCAATAAATTATTTAAATTGACTAATGAACGTACCTACCAATTGTCTTAACATTGAACCTCCTTAAACTAAGAATTCAAGGTACATTTAGATCTTATTACTTTTCTTACTTTTCTTGGCTGGCAATTAAGAGAACTTGGATCTTTTTTATACCCGGTACCACACTGTGGTGAGGGTATATATTAACTTTGGCATTCCATTTGTAACGCACATAAGGAGGCGTTGTAGGTATGACAAACTATATATATTATTGATCAGCATCACTTTCTTAGTCGATCTAACGATGTCCGTCTGTCTGTCCGTCCGCACGATTACGGCCGTAATTTAAGAGCTATCGACTTGAAATTTGGTACGCAAGCTTTTATCCACCAAACTGAGGCTAAGTTCGAAGATGAGCAAGATCGGATGAAAACTACTACTCCCTCCCATACAAAAATATCGGATTTATATAGCTTTTTGATGTTAAAAATTAAATTTAAATAGCTACAATAAAAATAGCAAGTTTAAACTTTGCACATATTGTTTTAATAATATTTAAAATTTTTTGACAAAAAATGAGCTTGGTCGAATTAAAACTACCCATACCTCCCATACAAATATATAATTTTTTTAATACTTAAATATTTTTTTTTATTTTTACAATAATATAGTACCGGGTATTTGAGCTTCGGCATAGTCGAAGATAATTGTCTTACTGGTTAATATTCATGTTTTTGGTGCGATAATTTTTATGACTGCGACATATTTTGCTCCCTCTTTTCTGTTCAACTTTTCCGTGCGAAAACGGAGTTTGGCCAAATTTGACCAACTGTCAATTTTAGTACACTTCTAAAATTAAATATTTGTTCACTTTTATTTAAACTTTTATGTAGGTAAATGCCCAACAAATTAACAAAATATTCCCACATATTACAAAAATCCGCCTGTAGCGACATTATTCAAATTTTCAACATCAAAAAGAACATGCTTCGCGTTCACTTTTGATGCAAATTCGTCCAAATGGAATTCTACGAGGATCCTCTTCGCTTTGAACGGTTTTTTGTTTTTTTCCTTGTATCAGTTGCAGTTCATATAGTTGTAGCACTCCCTCCAACACAAATCTTTGCAAAGAGAAATGGCAAACCACAAAAAAAAAAATCTTTTTTAAGTGGGCATAATAATATAAGAAAATTATTTTGAGCCAGCTGAAGGCCATGGCCAGTACCAGTAGCACCAACCATCAGGAACGGCAACAGGCGACAAACAAAAATCTGGCTGCCATATGAGTTGCAACGAAATTCACGTAGTCGCTTGAGCTCCTGCTGCCACTGTGCTGCGCCGCCGCATAGAATCAGTAGAATGATCGCAATGCGAATGCGCTTCCAGGTTTCCTTCGCCCTTTTTTTCAAGCTTTGACAAAAAAAAAACAACACTCAGTTTAAAAAATAAAAACCATAAAAAAACGAAATGAAAAAATGTTCTTTTCATATTTTTCTGAGCGTCGCGTCGCGTCTTGTTGTCAAGAAGCCTCGCGTTTGAAACCAACGATTGGTTTATACAGATACGAAGGATATTGTTGTAGTGTATCTCTGTGTATAGCACAACGTATCTCTGGTGAACTCGGAAAAGAATTCCAAAAAGAATTCAAAATAACAAAAAATATCGAACATGTTTTTGCGCTCATGTTGTTTATACTCTCATTGAATTTTAGAAATTCCTTACATTGCATTGAAGCGTTTTACTGGTTACATATTATACTTTGTGAAGAGGATTATGGAATCAAAGTTGGAATGAAAAAAAAATATGCGGAATGCGAATGAAGATCAAGGCGAGACATGGGGTCGTAAGGAAGTTCATGCTACTCGGTGATCCATGATCCCCTGTCGGATTGCATTTGGTAAACAAAGGTAAACAAATTTATGTTTATTTTATCGAGTTATTTAATTTTAAAATTGAAGTTTGGTCCCTCGCTAGCTGCCTCCAGCTACGCACACCAAGTTGGTTGAGGTCGTTCTCCAATTGTGCGCGCCACCTAAGGCGAGGTCTTCCTCTGCTGCGTTGTCCCTCAAGGGTGAATTGGAAGACTCGTCGGGCTGGTGCGTTGTTGTCCATGCGCTCCACGTGTCCCAGCCATCTCAGCCGTTGTATTTTTAGCTTTTTGATAGTATAGTTCGTCATTTAATCTTCTTCTCCACACTCCATTGTCACAAACTGGACCGAATATCACTCTAAGAATCTTTCTCTCAAAGCATCCCAGAAGGTTTTCATTAGCTTTTGGCAGGGTCCATGCTTCTGCACCATACAGTAGGACCGGGATGATTAAGGTCTTATATAATATCTCCTTGGTTCTATGAGAGAGGGCTTTACTTCTTAGATGCCTTCTTAGCCCGAAGAAACAGCGATTGGCAAGAGTGATTTTGCGAAGTGATAGTGGAGCCCAGGTATACAAAGTCTTTAACTACTTCGAAGTTGTATCTGTCCATCGTGACGTTTTGTCCGAGTCGCCGATGTTGAGAGTTCTTTCTCGTTGACAGCATATACTTCGTTTTGTCCTCATTAACAGCCAGACCCATCATCGCCGCCTCCGTTTCGATGCTTGCAAATGCGCCACTGACAGCTCGCCGCGTTCTCGCAATAACGTCAATATCATCAGCATAGGCAAGTAGTTGAACGGACTTTTGAAAAATTGTACCTCTGGTGTTGGCTTGTGA
Source organism: Cheilosia soror (assembly GCA_949372485.1). Classification (NCBI taxonomy): domain Eukaryota; kingdom Metazoa; phylum Arthropoda; class Insecta; order Diptera; family Syrphidae; genus Cheilosia; species Cheilosia soror. The sequence continues at coordinate 123,147,491 of OX443561.1, forward strand.
GTTTCGTACAATTGCTTCAAGAATGTTGTTAAAGAGAGTATACATGATAGCGCGTCGCCTTGTCTCAAACCTTTTTCGACATCAAATGGCTCGGTGGTGTTCTTGCCGACTTTGACAGAGCAGCGAGATTTCTCCATCGTCATCCTGCACAGACGGACGAGTTTGGCGGGGATGCCAAAACTTGACATGGCTTTGTATAATTCTTTCCTATATGCGCTATCATAGGCGATGGTGTGTATCGATCTGAAATTCCTGGGTTTTTCCCAAGATCTGTATGTGTATGTAAAAATTTGGTCAATGGTTGACTTTCCCAGTTTCAAACCACATTCATATGGGCCGATCAGGTTGTTGGCGAAAGGTTTTAGGCGTTCACACAATACAGACGACAAGATCTTATACGCGACATTCAGGAGACTTATTCCTCTGTAGTTGGCACAGTTTAGAGTCCTTTCTGGTGGATGGGGCACATGGACACGATGCTGAGGTTCCATTCGTCGGGCGTGGTTTCATCCGACCAAATTTTACAGATGAGTTGGTGCATGCTCCTTACAAGCCATCTCCCGCTGCTTTGAAAAGTTCGGCCGGGTGGCCATCCCCTACTTTTGCTTTGTTCCACTTAAGTTTGGATATCGCTATACTCACTTCGTGTAGGTCGGGTGGACGGAGATTTTGGTTATCATCGTCCAAGCTGAACCAGATCATTCTACCTGACAGCGGGTTGTTGGCTGTCTCCGCCATTTAACAATCTGCTGAAAAGTTCTTTCCAAATCCTCAGCACCGACTGTGAATCTACTACTGTATTCTCATGCCCATCTCTGCAGGCTTCTGTTCGGGCCTTGTATCTTTGAGTGGAACGTTTTACACTTTGGTAGAACTTTCGAACATTGCCTCTGCAGTAGCGTCCCTCAATTGATTCGACCGCTCGCTTCTCGTGCTCCTTCTTTTTTTTTCTGAGAAGTCGGTGATCCTCCCTTTTTTTTTGCCCGTAGAACTCGTGGGCAGCTCTCTCAGCCGCTCTAGTTCTTGTCTGCAGCATTATGTCATCATAATGTCGGGCGAAATGGCATCATTGCCAGCACACGATTCCCACACCTCAACATACACAATGGGACTTGGCGGTCTCCAGATCAACAAACCGCTGGAGTTCACTAGGCGACTTGTTCAGTAAAATGTTAACCAGAGAAACAAATCTACATTATATCTAACTGATGATGCATGTTACATAACATGACATGAGATTATGAGAACCTTTGAAATTTTGAAATTGTAAATTATATTTTCCTACTTTTCCATATTTGTTTCATATTTTAGTTGAACCAACCACAATACGTTAACGTCACAATCGACAGACGTTTGACAATATGTTGCGAATATGTTACATATTTTTTTTATAACCATATTACTAAATAGGTAGTGACATTCGTCAGATTTTTCATTCGTCTCGCGAACGCAAATAAGGCCCGAAGGTTCTACTTTACTTTGCCGAGAGTTCAATAAAACACGCCTTGTATATCTGTCATAAGAACGCTCTTTAATTTAGCCGTTTGCATAGGGCATTTAATTGTAGGTTGTGACTTGTGAGACCCAGTTATAATTTTCTTTAACGCTTTTGTTGTTCCAATCTGGGATAAAAATGTATTATTAATGATGATTTTTAATTGTTATTGGCGATGCATTGAACTTTTCTTCAGAGGTTTCTTAAGCTGCATCTTATTGCTTGGATGTAACGGTGTGTTTCTTCTTTATAACGGTTCTTTGTTACTCTTTGAAAAGTTGGTTGATTGGTTCGGTTTAGACATTTTGGATTTTAGTACTAAAAATATTTCTATTTAGTTAGATAAGAAAATTGAAAGAATAATAGAATAAGTAATCAAAGATTTTTTAAAAAAAATTGATTTGACAGTTGACAGACAAACCGAAAAAATTAAACTCTTTGTGGTAAATCTATGATTCGGTAACCAAAATGGAAAAATTGTAAACAAACACTTTTTGGTAAACACAAATTCACAACCATGGGTTAAGCAAAATCTATCGTAATCTAACCGCAGATTTATAACCAGCTGTAAACAAACCGGCCCTTATACGGGATAATTAAAGGGGTTTGCGCAGCTACGCGAGAATAGTGAAATGGAAAGTAGTGCAGCAAATACAAAATTTTTTTTGGACGTTACCAATAAATTGGGAGACAATATCATACATTCATACATGACATTTGGCATGTTGACCATATTAAAAAATGGTTAAGACATAGTGGCAAGACAATTCAGAAAAAGTGTCAAAAAAAGCATTTTCACAAATAATACTGGGGAGAAATTGGCTAAGGTGATTTGTGATAAGTGATAGTCACAATCAACGAAGTTGGTCTGCGTAAGGTGATTGCCACTTGTGACAATAACATTTTTGTGATCATTTCTCGTGACAGCAGCTTAGTTGTCACTTACATGCTGAATTAAGTAGTATTTTCTTTTTGTTTTGATACGTGTTAGGACAAATTGTATGTCTGTCCGACTGTTGCCGTTTAATCTCCAAAATAAGCTAAATCCATTCGTCCCAAAAATAGAAACTCACACATAACGAATGGTTGCGAGAAGCTAGGCCTAGGGTGTCTACACGCCTGTTGCGCCACCTATTTATTTATTTTTTAAGCAATTTTTTACAATTGAATTACCTTCTCAAAGGATTTAAACGAGGCTTTTACTCAAGTCAAACAGTACACAAAACAAATACTGAACTGACAAAATTCAGTGTCAAGTGGTGCCAAATTTAAAAAAATGTTTGGTGATGATCACCTTACGCAGATGGAACATTTTATTTGATAACAAGTGATTGTCGTATTTGTGATAATCACAAATCACCTTAGCCGATTCCGCACCTCTGCATTGATATCGCTATTAATAATAAATGGTTTTGACATTTAAATTGTCAATTTTAGTATCAGATTTATGTGCTGCCATCTCTTCTTTTCAGTCATCGATGTATAGATTTGTTTTCTGATGAATTCCTAACGCAGGTAATATAACTACCGTAAGGTTTGGGAGAAAAACAATAATCGTGTTTTATTGAACATCTATCTCAGCAAAGAAAAGTAGAAGAAAAGTTCCGTTTGACACTTTTAAGACTCTATATTGTTGTTGTAATTGTGTGCTATAAAGATTCTACTTTATAAAAAGATATACCTAGATGTTCAATGAAACACGCCTAGTGTTAACATTTGAGTTTACGCACAACTAGCCAATATGTAACATATGACAATAGTTTATCCAGGCGACGCGACGCCATATATACCTATCTACACCACCTACACTACACAAGATAAATGCAAATACATACTTATCAATTTAGGTGTCTCAGCGACTGGCATACATACATACAACACACAAAAAGCCCCAAAGCTTATATGTGTTCAATTTCGTATTCTTAAATATTATTCCAATTTATAGCCACATGCTCGCCTGATCGCATTCCAGAGTGGCACACTCACCCGAACCAACGCACCCTCACATAACATTTCTGATTATGATTACTATACCAATAAATACGTTCGGTATGAATATGGAGGCAGTGGCAGACAATCGATGAGGCTTTTCGAGCCCAAATCGCTAAAGCTCTTGAAGCGTCACTCAGACGTCAGACCACTAGACCAGTCACAATGGCTAAACTAAAATGCGAGTAATATAATTTCTTTTGTTTGCTTAGTGATTAGGTAGGTGGTTTTTATCATACCGGGTGGCTTGTCACGGTTGTGATTCCTACTATCTGGCATTTCCTAAGGTAAGCATCATACACTTTTTGTATCTGTGTCTGTTCCGGAATACAATGCGTGGCGTGTGAGAAGCGATAAAACAGCAAGTCCACCTAATAGAGTCAACATTTTAAATGGAATGTGGAACAATATGATTAACATACAACGTCATCCAACATTCCGTGAATCAAGGCTGAATTGTGGTGGGTTTCGCTCTACACCGACCGATTGACATAAATCGAAAAAAAAGCCAGCTGGTTTTTGCCAATTTTTCATCCGAATTTGTGATTTCAAGTGCGGTTTATCCACTTCCGAAACATGACTTTTTTTTATTGAGAAATGACATGTGAATGATTTTGTTTTGGTTTTTCGCAGCAGAGTGGCTTACACTAGGAATGCCACACCTTCTTGAGGTGTGATAATGTAGCTTCAGACAAAAAGGTGTCAGAAAGGTTTATTTCCAGAGTATGCCCTCATACTTGAATATTTTATGTCTCCGTTTAGTCGTTTGACATTTTGTTTAGAATACATTCCAGTCGTTCTTTTGACTTATCATTACGATCATTACGTAGGTAGCCTGGAACTGGCAAAGAAAAACCTGTCGTCATGATCGTAAATAAATAAAGTTTCCGCAGCCGATCCCTAGGCCTAGCTTTGCACTATCTTTAGATTGGGCGAACGAAAGGGACCAACAATTGTGACAAAGTATCACACTTTTCAACTTTTTTCGAAAAAAAGTAATAAAATAAACGTCAAAACACGGTGATGCCAAACACGTTAAAATTTAGATTCTCTTTTGTCTGTGCTGTGGGAGCATTGTCTTTGCAGTGGATTTATAAATAGAGGCTGAATTTTTTGGGACGAATGAAAGGGACCGGGACCTACAATTTTATGCCGAGTTCGAACGGCTGAATTGAGAAGCTTTTTCAGGACAGTTATACTCTAGGATGTTTGTCAGACTATTGCGAAAAGTTTCGCAGTGGAAAAAACCTTAAGGTGTAGTTTGTGTTTCTCCGGGGTTTGAACCTGGGACCCTTCGCACAGTAGCCCACCACACTAACCACTGAGCCAGTGCGCCCGTATATTCTATATTTCCACAGCATGCTTAATTTTGCACACGTATTTTGGGCAGCAGACCACTGATTGAACCCCTTGTATGTTCCCCATTTACACTTCCCCCCCATGAACGCTTCACTGCAAGCAGTACTGCAAATAAAACAGATGTGCAGAATTCAATTTGCATCGGTTATTCGGTTGCTGTCAATGCGGGGAAAAATACGAGAGTGCAACACAAATAATTCCCAGTTGCTGAATTTGAAAATTCGATGCTGCCAAGTCTATTTAATTTAATTCACTGCGTTGCTACTATGCAGTGGATTTAGAAATAGAGACATGTTGCAGTGCTGCGGTGGGTGCAGAATTTACATTTGTATTACCACATAAGAACATGTGCATTCTAATCTTGCTGCACAGTGAATTCTGCACGTGTGTTTTGGGCATAAAGCAGTGTAACTGCTGCAGAATATCTAAGACCCAGTTTCAGATTAGTTTGGCAACTAGTGCGCCATTCCGCCAGTGCAGTTACTAGTCCTTTTGATTTCTTTCGATAAATAAGAAGTCGCTGTACGCCGAAGCGGACGTTTCGTGCTTATTTAAAACCCGGCGCAGGATCCGCAGAGCCTACTCCTCAGCTTTTAAGAAAAGTACCATCACATAATTTTATGCCGCATCCGAAGTTTGAAGCTTTCTCAGTACTTTTATTGGCTAGTGGCAAGCGCTGTCCAAAGCCACCAAATTTAGAACTATGACGAAGAATCATAGAATGGCCTGTATATTGGAACCACGGGCACATAACAACGGGGCTAAATCTTAAACTCCTAGATGTTTTCGACCAGGAATCTGCTGCAAACAGTGTCCTTTGGTTAAGCCAGTCACGGCAATAATACATGTACGGACTACACTACTTCTCGGCTAGTTTTCACAAGACCATTTACCACGTTTTTCCCCAGCAGGGACTAATGGTACGAAGATCAGCCTATATCCATCGGATCAACTATACCCATACCATACGGATGGATCAAAGATGGAGGTCGGCGTCGGAGCGAGTTTTTACTCCGAATGTCTCCGACTATCCTTTTCAATGAGACTTCCAGACTAACTACAGAAACGTATTCCAAGCCGAGGCACTGACAGTGACAACAGCTGCTAAACAGGTTGCAATGGTGGCAATACCCCAGAATTTTCTGACAAATTTTTATATAGGTGGTAGTGTGGGATTCATAAAACCTCTATGGCATCGCAATGGATCTACGTGTCTTTATTCTTTATTCTGCGTCCACCCAGTAAACTAACCTAACCTATACTTTCGGTTATCTCTGACAGATGTTTCCGAAAGATGGCGCAGTGAAAGGTGACGTGAAATAAGGGCCACAGCCAACAAAAGAGACCGCTTTCAGCGTGTCGTGAGATAGGCTTACAAGTCCATTGAAAAAGAAGCGAAATTGCTTTGTCTTGAAGACCAGAATAATTACTTGCACTAAACAGACAAAATGGGAGCACCAGCCCCCATATTCCAAAAAGGCGAAATCTCCGTTTCAGAAACTAAGAAATATCGAATACCAGAGCGTTTGGTACAGATTTCTACTTATCGGGCTCCCGACCCGTGAAGTCTCTGCCTGAGACACTGCAGCCTTCCATCCTCTACGATCCCGGACCCGGGCACGCTGCTTCCAATTGTCCAGACCAAGCGCTCTGGCATCCGCGATGGCTTGGTCTTTGGAACGGAGGTTCGGTCTTGTTTGTCTTCTCGAACCTGAGGGCTGGGATTCGAAGGTCCTCTTAGCTGGAGCATTATTATCCATTCGCTCGATGTGGCCAATCCAATGTAGTCGACGTGTTTATAGATTTCATTGACAGCAAAATCTTTTGATTATGGCCGCACTCGGCTGTCAGACTTATATCGCATAGTTAAATACATTTTTAATATCAAGCTACATAGGTGCGACTCTACGTCCATAAAAACAATAACCGACGCGACGGTTGGTACCTATATCAAACCCATTAGAGGATAAGGACGCTACATCAAAATTCCAATCAAAAAATGTTCAAATTCATCTTCCTAATGCATTATACGATTTCTCAAACCCTTTGGTGCAGTATGCTCTTCTTCGTCTTCACTAGCACAGCTATAAAGAGAAAGAAATTATTTCAAGTAAACATCTGCTACTTCAGCTCACTCGCGGCTATATGGATGCTGCGTGCAGACTTCTCCTGCCAGATGGTCAAGGAATCACGCGAATCAAAAAGACGCGGAAAAAAAACACCCAACTCAAAATGCATGAGCGAAATATCTCCTAAAGCATGATGGTTTGAAAATTTTTTCTGGTCTTCCCTCAAACCCAACCTAACAATAAATCCGACGCGGGAAGCATTTAAAAAAAATAAAATCAAAGAACAAAAAAAAAAACGCCCGAAGGAAAACATAAAAAAGGAATTCCAAGCACCTTACCGCATTCCCGCATAATCCAAGAGAGTGTGCTCCACTACTCCGATAGTCCGATGTGTTGTGTGGTGTCTTCCTTCTTAAAGGCTGCACCAAAAGCCGGTTGTTATTAACTGCTGCTGGTCTTTTCGGAGGGCGGTAATGTGGCAGCAGCGGGATAAGTTTGTTACTCCGTTTGTGCGCGGCCCGGAATGCGTCTATTTTTCGTTGTTGTTGTGGGGCGGTGCAGCGGGGCTACAATTTTATACTTTTGATTTTCCACCAGGCGATGGACGAAGCAGAAGATTCTATACTATAGGTACCTACTCTGGACTCCATGAGGAATGCAACAACGACGACAGAGACGAAGCCAACGAAGACTACGTCCGAGAGCCGCTTATCGGCCCCAAGGTGGAATCATTCAGAGTTTCGTTTCGCATCTTTGCTTTGGATATTCGTCCTGTGGGACACGTACAGTGCACACTTATATATATGTAGATATAGATACACATTATTCTTGCTTGGATCTAACTTTTATACAAGTACGCTATCTTGCAGTGCATTCTTTGATAGGTGTGGTATACACGTATGGTCGCGTGTATATGCGGCATCATATAGCCAGAAAACAGGAACCGCATGAAAGGCATTCAGGTTGAGTGCCTTGGAATGCCATACGCGAGATTGCATCAGAAAAATTCTCTGCCTCTCGGTTGTGTGCGTGTTTCTTTGCGCGCGGCGATAATGTGCACAACTTAAGTGGGTTTTGTTCAAATACATATATACCTACCTCTACTACACGGATTTGAAGAAGGTACGCAACGCACAAAAAATGAACAGAATTCGGGGTTGAAGGACTCTGAAATCATTAATCTTTTATGTCCTGCGGTCACAATAGATGCATTTCTCATAATTTTTGACAGATTGTCGACCTTTAACGCTCAGTAAGCGCAGACCAAAATAACACCTGGCTTCGATGGAATATTTTTTCAATTAGGATTGCAATCCAGAGTAGAAACGATGCGGGAGAAATGAACCCGGCCATTGATCTAATTTCTGTGGGCTGTCAAAATTAATTTAACGATGATTAGGCTTTTGAATAAGATCAAGATTATGTAAGGCTAGGAAACCATCTCATTGATGATCTAAGACTGAGGATCCCGTCTTTAATAGGCTATCGTTGCGTCATCTTCTGTAAGCTGGCGTGTCAATATGTCTGTTGAAAACGTGGACGAAAAAGATGCGAGGGTTTCTTTTGGCGGGGGTCTAGACCGGAGGAACAACTTCAAACAAACAGTCTTCAAAAATAACCACATTTTGTTTATGGATATGTGTATTGCCTGTCAATAAAATAAGTTATCAAATTATGTATTCCACTTGTGACGTGTATGGGTCGCTTTATAGGTATTAGGTACTTCCAAGTTAAAAAGCAATCTAATTGCACATTAAAGACTAAAGTCGCCTTAAGTGGACTATATTTTTTGTCTAGACTAGATTTTCCCTGGACGAACAAATTATACCTAGATTGCTCGGAAACGTCACTTTTGCGCCAGTTACACAATCGAAATGTCAAATTAAATACCATTCACATGAGAGCGAACGAACGAATTGATGAAATGTGAACAAACCACTTTTGATGCATTTATGAACAGAAAATTCCACATTTTACTATTCCAAGAGTATAGGATAATTAATTATTCCATCAAAATGTATTAAGAAAACAAATTTATAAACAGTTTAAATAACAAAATTTCGAATTCGAAACTTTTTGCCGCGAACGAAAACACCCCCGGCGCGAATTGTCAAAGTTTATTCGCAATCAACATGATCAAATCGCGTTCCACAAACGAGCGAATAAAACATTCGTTCGAACTTAACCTCAAATTTGAAATTGCTGATAGCTGATATAAACTGATAGCTGTAGTTCGCGAACTGCCGTGACCAAAAAAAGTAAACGGACTGTCAAAACTTGCGAATATTCGTTCGTTGGTAGGTAGTTGGTCGCTCTCATATGAATGGTCCTTTATACCCAAAACACATATGCAGAAATTCTGAACGCTTCACTGCAAGCAGTACTGCAGATGAAACAGGGCTGCATTCCAGGTTTGACTATTTTAACTACAGCGTTGACAAGCTGTGACAGTGCGAAGGAGGGGAAGTTAACTAAATTAACCAGAGGCAAAAGTGTGGTTCATTTCGTTCATACTACATGACATTAGTAACAATAGCTGTCCCAGATTCCAAAAAGTAACTAAATAAACAATCGTTGTTAATTTAGTTAAAATAGTCGAATCTGGAATGCAGCCCAGATGTGCAGAATTCAATTTTCATCGGTTGCTGTCAATGCGGGGGAAAACACGAGAGTGCAACACAGACAACAAATAATTCCCGTCTCTCTTTTCCTCGTATGCATCAGCATCAGTAACTGAATTTAAAAATTCGGTGCTGCGAAGTCTATATTTAATTTAATTCACTGCGCTGCAATGCAGTTGATTTAGAAATAGAGACATGTTGCAGTGCTGCTATGGGTGCAGAATTTACATTTGTATCACCACATAAGAACATGTGTATTCTAATCTTGCTGCACAGTGAATTCTGCACGAGTGTTTCAGGCATTAGAATCTTGACTTGATTCGACAGCTAAACCCTACCCCTCCATAAACGTCAACTGGGAAAACTGTTCACGTGATCAATCTCAATTTTCAGACATATTTACGCCTGCCAGAAAACTGCTATTACACATGTCAAAAAAGTGTTTGACATAAAACGTCAATATGACATCAGAGTTGTGTGTAGACAAAATCTGACGTCCTTAGGACATTAGTGTAGACAACATCTTTTCAAAAATTGACACCATTTTTGACATATGTATATAATAGTGGCTTTAGTGGATTCGAATTTTGAATGTTTCTCACTGTTTTGGCTTAAACTCATACAAAGAATTTCGTGTGTCTGACAGTCATTTGAAAATGCATTTGTCACTTTTCGAATGACGTTCACGTTATTTGCTAGACCTCGGCACATAATTCCTGCAAATAAATGCACCAAAGGGACGTATTAAAACCCCAGTATAGGACTTAAGCCATTTCTCATAGATAATGCGTTGGAGGACTATCACAGTTGGTCCATGTGCATGTACCTTCCATGGAGTCAGAAATAACTCTGGATAAAACAAATGCTTGCACAGCATTAAAGGTGCACTCAGAGTCCAGCGATAGGGTTAAACTTTCTTCGATTCAAGCGGGTCAGCTTGAGCTGCAGCATCAGCCTCCCATTGGTGGGAGGAATGTGTACCCACTTATCGCGTATTCTACCATCAATTAACCGGTTTGACTTTGAGTAGTAAGTCCGTAAACGAAGTGATATAAAAGAGAAACAGAGGCGAGTAATCTATTCGGGAGTCGGGACCGCCAGCCTGTGTATACGTTGCGCTATGGCATTCTATCCTCTCTATCTCCCGCACTCCTCCTGATGTATATTATCTGTTTTTATTGAGGTCTTTTGTGGTCCATTCTTTGTGTAATTGTATTTTGTTCGGACATTTAAAATAATCTGAAGCTCTCTAGCATGCGAATGGTTTAAATGAAGCACAACAAAAGGCAAGGAGGAGCAGCAGCATCAGCAGGCAACACCAGCAAGATCACGAATGATGATGAAAGATGATGACGACGATGATTGTCGTGTTGCTCTTGTTCGTTGTTGGCTTTTTGTTTGTCTGCTTTTTGCCAAAATGGTGATGATGTTGATGGAATTGGAGGCATGAAAGCGTAATCTCAGTTTGAGTATGAATTGGAATTTTAAGAGTGTTTTGTTTGTATAGATACTTTTTTGCCTTTTGTTCGTTGTTCCATTCTTTTCGAACAATAACAACGAAGATTGCTGGCGTGAGTCCATTGTGAGTCCATTTGACCGCACCAGCTTATCGTTTGGCTGATGCGGTGTTCGTCTCAGTGGAATTGAGTTTTCCACTTGGACGGGATGTTTTTTTTTATTCTGTTGTTCTTAAAGCGCGGAGCAGCTAAATCATTATCACTGATCACATTCCGATGTTATGTCGCCGGGTGTTTGTGTAAAATTCTGGATTTTTGAGACAATCTTTCTCATTTAGTCTGACGTTGTCATCAGCTTTTATTCAAAGACAATGGCTGTGAGTTGCATTGACCGCAAAATTGACATTTTACTATTTGCGCTAGAGCTTCAGGTGGCCATGCGATATAAGCCCATTTTCGAACGTATGGTCTTATGTCATAGGGCCATATTTCCATCATGCCCTGAGGGCCTAATTTTGCTCAGTTCAAGTTAAATTTTTAACGATTTGAATCTTAAGTCCACAAAAAATAAATTCATTCATTCATTTTCAATGGCCTGCTTATCCATTAAGTGGGTCGCGGGTGTAGTTTGCTCAAGTGGACCCTCCATAGCCTCGATCCTCCGCCATCGACTCCAAATCAACAAAGGCAATCCCCATACGGAAAGATTATGGTCTTGATCTAACCATTTCATTCTGGGTCTACCTAAGAGAACGCCTGCCTGTTGATACGGATTCCATAGCACGTCGATGGAATCCTGGTTGGTGACATGCGTTTAACATGACCAAACCACCGAAGCATGGACCGGGAAGTAGCTGCTCGACATTGAGTCCCTCACGTATTCTGGTGTTTCCAATATGATCTCTACGGGTCATACCAGCAATACAACGGAGTAATCTCATTTCGGCAGCTTGTATCCGCGATCTTATTCTTTCGGTCATTACCCAAACCTCATGACCATAGGTAAGAGTTGGAACAAATACCGAATTAAAGACTGACAGCTTAGCTTTGACACCAAGTTCAGTCCTCCTAAATAACAGAATGACCAAGCTGTCTTAAAATTGATCGAGCCAATCCTACAGGAAAACTCAGCATTGCTCCTTCCTATTTCAATGGGACTCCATATTAACACGCAGAGTTCTAAAGATGAGCATCACTTCAGATTTGTTCACGTTCACCTTCATCTCAGCTTTAACACAAACGGCTACAAACCGAACGAGTGCGCGCTGAAGTTCAGTCTGAGAGGACCCAATGTCGACCAAGTCATCAGGGAAGAGCAAATGACTTTCTCCTGGAACTCTCATTAGGTGGTATTAATATAATCATCTGTCATTCTTCTGGACTCTTTCCGAGTAAATGGAAAACAACTCCAGCGCGTTCCTAAAAAAAGGCGGTTCTTCTTCTCTCACCAATTACCTACCCATGGCACTTACGTCCGTTCTTTTCTAAAGTCATAGAAACGCTCCTTCGCTGATGACAGCAGACTTATACCTTCTCATATTCATTCCTTGCTCTTCGGCCATAAAAGTGGAACGGCAACATATGTTAAGCTCATTAAATTCTGACCTTGATAGCATTATAAAAAAGGTTTAGCCAATAGGGTGGAGTTTAATACTTCCAAAACGCAATGCTGTTTGCTATACCCAAAGCAAAAACCAAACCTTCAGCCATTATAAATGAATGGCCCTTATATTTTCGAAACCGAAAGACTTTCCATTTTCGGTATGTGTGTCCATGAAACACGCAAGAAATATTTTACCCCTTTTGATCTAGCTACAATATAGTTATAAGGCGTTCATTCGCCCCAAACTTGAGTACGCTTCTCATTATCTGGCCGGGTGAGCCGAAAACCACATTGCACGATTGCACCTACTGGAAAGGATACAAAACCGCGCGTGAAAACTAATTGGAGACACGAACATAGGGCGTCAATGTCCAGGGCGTCAAATGTCAATTTATCAAAATTCTTAATTCTTAATCTTAATCGAACTCACTAAGGAACAAAATTATATTAGTGGACGAAATGGAAATTGCCTGTTTTGCTGGGATGTGAAACTGTAGACTGAAGATGTTAATGACGACACGAATGATAAAAATATCCATCAAAAGTGCGCCTCGCTTTCATTTTCTTATCGATATGAAAGCATAGAGAACTATAAAATATTTAACATTGGAATAACAAAACGTGGTAGAATTTTTGGGTGCAGTGGTAGTTGTGGTAGATTGAAAAAATATTAAGAAATTGTGGTAGATCTACCACATTGTGGTAGAAGTGACAACACTGATCTCGATCTCGATCGTATACTTTCTCCAAATTTGCGAAGCATGTAGCATACTCCCAAGCCTTCTCAAGCACCATTCTGAGAGTGAATAACTGGTTGGCTGTGCTTCTGCCGGGACGAAAACCGCACTACGTGACTCGACCACAGCTCTGCAACGTGTTTCCAGCACCTTGGCAAAGACTTTTCCGGGGAGACTTCAAAGTTATAATACCCCTGTAATTGGAGCAATCCTTTTTATCCCCTTTCTTGAAAATAGGCACAATCACCCCAATCTGTCAATCGCTGAGAGTTTCGTCGCATTCCCAGGCCACTTTAATGACACGAAAGAGCCATTTGACTCCCTCTTCACCTAAGGCCTTTAGCATTTCTGGCCGGATTTCATCCACTCCGGCAGATTTGCCAGCTTTTAGCGATTTGATCGCAAAAGTGACTTCATCTACCGAGGACTATTTTCCCTGCTTAAGGTGAAGGATCTGTCATTCTCAATGCCCTGAAATGGATTGAGCAATTCAGAAAAGTTATTGTTTCATCTTACGCGAAAAATCGAGCTTACGCGACAATCCTCAAACTTTGGTACATCTCTATACATATACCTATAGGTATATAAAACCTATCGCCCATAATTTTCAACCAATTTAGTTGATTTTTTGTCGGTAATTACGATTAAGCAAATTCAAAATCGGACAAAGGGGCGTGGCACCGCCCATACAAAAAAAAACATTGAAAATCGTATATTTCGAAAACCACAGAATCGATTGAGTTCAAACTTACAGATAATCGTTGGTATTGGCCTTAGAGTGCTCCTGTGAAGATTGGACAAAATCTGACAAAGAGGTGTCGCACCGCCTATACAAAAAAAAACATTCAAAATCGTATATCGCAAAAACCACAAAATCGATTGAGCTCAAACTGACAGGTAATATTACGTATCGGCCGTGGAGTGCTCCTGTGAAGATTGGCAAAATTTAGACAAAGGAGCGTGGCACCCCCATAATTAAAAATTATCGCCCGTAATTTTCAACCAATTCAGTTGATTTCTTTTTAATTTCATTAAATATACGGTGATCAATTGATAGGCCAAAAATATTAAAAAAAAATTATTAAAAAAGCAAAAAAGGCCTGGCGAAGCTGGCAGGGGTTCAGCTAGTATTTCATAAAATTCGGTTTTGAAATAACGCCGTAATTGGTACGACAAAACAATTTATAATGATAATACTGTTAGAAGTAACTAGTTGTCAATGGTACGTTTTTTTTTCTATTCCATATTTCCATTGGAATATATGCAACTTCATTCAGATGCATCAAATCACATTTCATTTTCTTACTAAATACTTTCTAAAATCAATTAAAATTGATTGGGCCGCCTAATCTTCAGAAAGTTAGCTACCCTTCGAACAGTCTTAAAGTTGAAACAGGAAATTTACTGCAACATAAATCCAACTGTACTAAGTAATGTCTTAAGTCATTTGTTATATGTTTCATATGAAAAATAACAGAAAGAGAGAGTGTGGGCTTTTGTTAACAATACGGTCATAATACCGGCGAGAAATAACACAAAGACAGTTAAAATAATTTCCATTCCATTGGCCCTAATCAGTTATGACCTGCTAACGTACCATAGGTTTATCTTTCAAATTAGACTGTTAACTCCACCTCCACACGTTGTGGTCGTTAAATCACAAACGTCTGCCACTGCCTGCATAGACTTTGAAATTGACCTCAACCAGGGTATACCCAACAACGTTTAGCTGCGACAAAGTGACTGGTTAAGCACCTGTAAATTAGCCCACAGACTTTATGCCCATTGACGGGCATTATAATGTGGGCGACTATATGCGACGGTGATGGCAGCGGCGTGTGCCTTTGCCTTCTGATGAAGTCAAGTGATGAATTTTTATAAAACAACCCGAATCAAACATTGTTCTACGAAAGTGTATAGTTGGGAAACGGATTTCCGGCTTATCGGTATTTGAACTTACACCTTACAACAAAGTAAACGCTGAATCGATATACGTTCTTTGATTTCTAAAAGAATATTGTTTTTGAATAAGTTTGTCGTCCCGGCTTTGATTTGCAAGCGCTTTAATCGAAATTCCTCGCTCAGTGAATAAATTGACAAATGACCATGATGTGTCAAAATCAAAAGGCAAAAGCCATGGAAGCTCTGTTCTAATAATTGGTGGGTAGTACTTACGCCAATTCCATACACTTTTTACAGAGTGATTTGCGAAAAGGTTTTTAGTAAAATTAGAAATGATATCACCGACCTCATTAGGCAGCACTAAACTCAGTATGATAGTTACGAAAGGATGCACCCAGGGAGGAGTACTCTCACCCCTAATGGTCCATCGTAGTAAATGAACTACTGACGATTCTTAGCAATGACGGTTTTTATGTCCAAGGATATGCAGAGGCAAATTCGAAGACACAATCTCGATTCGCCTCCAGAGGGCTCTAAACCTAGTCGCTGAATGGTGTACAAAAGTTGACCTCAAAGTCAATCCCAAAAAAGGCACCATAGTTGTATTAACCAAGAGAAGAAAGCTAGAAAGACTATGAAATGCTATGCACTCTTCGGCGAAATAATAGAGTTTTCAACAGAAGTCAAATACCTTGGAATAACACTGGATGAAAAACTCACATGGAACTCTCACCTTAGCAAGACTATTGACAGAGCCAGGTTATCCTTATGGACCAGCAAAAGTATTTTCGGTAAAAACTGGAGACTTAACCCCAAAATGACACTGTGTATGTATACGGCAATAACAAGACGTATCGAGGGTTATTCTAAACATATGACCTCTTTATCTAGAACTCATGAAAGAAGCAATGTCCACACTGATATCCTACAAGAATTCAGACAAAATGAACTACTTGGACTACATTTGATAGACAAATGTCCACCACGCTATAACTTCCGACACAACTTTTAGGTTACATTCCCAGATCATCCAAACTGGGAACAGAACAAACCAACATTTGCCAACGGTTCACTTGTATGGAATACAGATGGATCGAAAACAGATGAAGGACTTGGAGCCGAAGTATACTGTCCGTGCAATAAAAACGTCCCTTCATGGATATAAGCAGTTTCGTATATTTCAGGCCGAAAAACATGCAATAGAACTCTGCATTCGAGAGAGTCTAAACAGGGCTATAACAAATAAGAACATTTCTCTAATAGCAAGGCAGCTGTACTTGCAATTGACGCATTTGAAATAACATCAAAACTGGTCTGGGACTGCCTCCAAATCCTGCAAATACTGGCCACCACAAACAAAGTCCACCTGATCTGGGTGCCAGGGCACAGTGGATATGAAGGCAATGAAAAAGCAGACGAATTAGCCAGAAAAGGATCCGCATCCCAATTCATGATGCCAAGACCATTCTGATGCGGGCTACCAATCAACATTATAAAAAGTAGTGTGAAAACTTGGCTGAACGAAAAAAAGCTTCATTTCTGGAGGAACACCGAAGGAAACAGACAAGCCAAAATCTTCATGCCAAACAGTTCCCATAAAAAAACGAAACAACTACTACAATTAAGTAGAAGTCAGATTCGATTGGTCACAGGCTTTCTCACAGGGCACTGAGTCAAAAAACACCTGATGACAATGGGTATTATAGCACAAGACTTGCAGACTAAGCAACAGCGGAACACATACTATGTGACTGCAACTGTTTAACCAAAACACGTCAACGTTACTTAGGTAAATTCTACCTCGAAGCAGTGGACATAGCTGCCAGCACACCCAAAGAGCTAGCCGCCTTTATAACAAACTGCGCCATCATGGATGAGCTATAAATGGAGACATCACAATAGGCCCACATTGAAATGCCGTAAAATTAAATTTCCCCCAATTATTTCATCGAAACAGCAGCCATTTCCAGAATCCCTTTAAACAAAACTACTTAGGTATCATGTCGAATGATCCTTTCACAGTACCTAATCCCACGGCTACAATCTTTTCGAAAGCAATTAACATTCCGCAAAGAAAAAAAAATCAGGTAGTAGGTACCAGTTTCCGCTATTAGATTCCAACTCTATACCTTTCCCAACATTAAATAGCAGCCATAAAGTAATCCCACCGCTGAATCAAAGGAAGTTGCTTTGCTATACACCAATTTCAACATTAAGTTGAATTAAGTTGGTTGTGTGTATGGAAGGTGGGTCCATCATCAAACGGACAATTTCCTCGAAAAATAAAGGAACCAACATTTCAACGTAGAACAAAGAGAAATGAATCAATTTATTGTTGACTCAAGAACAGGAGAGGCTAATTTTAGGTCCAGCGAAGCGTCTCTTCGGTATGGTGGTTTAGTATAATTAAATCCTACAATAGAGGTACCTTCAATAACAAATTTAATTTTAATTGCCTTTCTTTCTAGAAAAAAAAATTCCTCTCCAGTTAATGGAAAAGACATATAATAAGCTTTTATTTGATGGCATTCCTCGGCATAACGATTTGTAATTGTTCTTGGATAGAAAAATCAGTTCTTATAGTACTTTAAAAATAACTATTAAATTTAACAATGTGCGAGCGCAAGGTCGTCAATTTTGTTAGATTTCCCACAGACTCGCATTTTATTTCTACTGCTTTCTAAAACCCTGCTTACATTGACCCTTATCGCGTCACATTTAAACCTGAAGTCTAGTAGCCTGAACGCACTCTGACAGCGTTTATCCCACGTGAACAAATTTCAAATGACTTTGACGAGTAGGTATAGCCGTCACCTTTTTTGTCGGGTTAAGAAACACTTCAATGGAGCACTCAGACGCAACTCCATTGTACTACTTCAGCGATGAGGAGCTTACAGTATCAGCGCCAAAATACTGCTACCTGATCCGAGCAAAGGCCAGGACAATTACAAAGGAAATGATCCGAAGTATCGTCGCCCTCTCCACAAGCGTCGCAGACAGTGGCATCACTTAAGCCTAGCACACTGAGATGGTTAGCAAAAGCAAAGTGCCCCGTAAGAACGCCAATAAGTTTTCTGCAGTCACTTCTACTGAGAGACAGCGGGAATGCCGCAGACTTCTTACTGACTTTCGGGAGCATGCGTTTAGTCTGCCTACTTCCTGCAGAGCCACAATTAATTGTGTTCGTTTGTGACTGAATCGTTAATGGAAGCCCTGACCGAGGACGCGGGAGGACCCAGCACATGTTCTGGTCTCAAGAAATTATCCTCTGTACCTTACTTAGCAATCTTATCGGATATCTCATTTCAAGCAATCCCAGTGTGACCTGGGACCCAGACAAGAGTCAAAGAGTTGAGCCTTGCGACCGAGTTCAAAGAGTTCTTGCATTCCCGAACTTTTTTGGAACGGATTACAGGGTTGAGCAAGGCCTTAAGCGTAGCTTGGCTATCGCTACAGACGCAAATACTCCGACCCCGCCACCTATTCTTAACAATATATTCGGCTGCCATCGAGATAGCATAGATCTCCGCTTGAAAAACAGAGGCATTCTTACCTAACGAGTAGTGCAGACTTGCAGGCTCATGTTGTCGATTTCAACAAAGAGACCAGAACAGTACCCAAACCAGGCTCAGACTCTGGCTGAAGCCAGTCCTGAACGCAAGGACGTTGCCTCTAAGTTTGCACAACAGCCAAAGTTCGGGTGTCATTGCATCAGACGGCATATCCTTGCCGTCGCGTCGTAGCATAAGTGTCATGCAAGATCATCGAAACTTCAGTGTGGATTATACCAAAACCCACCCCGCCTGAAAGGGTAGATTGCTTTGATAGTAACAGCCGTTACGTTACTCGTAATAGCATCCAATAATATAATTGCCCTCAGGAAGTGTTGAAATAGGTATACATCTTGATTTGGAAATACTAACAGCCCTACTAACAACTCTAAACGCAAAAACCTAATATATATTTTTGCGTTTAGACCTATTATAGAGAGTGTATAAAGTTTATAAATAAGGCTGTAAGTATAAAAATACTTTCTTGTTGAACGCACTACGCGGCTATTACTTACTTCTTCTTGAACATTCTCTGCGAACAATATTTTTGGACATTTAATTTTTTTCGCGTTTCATTTAATCGTTCAACAGGAAGCTCCTCAGTTCGGATTTAGATTAGGTTAGGTTAGTGAATTGGCAAGACAGGAGAAACCTGTACGTGCCACACTTCAATGTAGATCCGTTGTGATGCCCTAGGCCCAGGGGCTTATGAGTCCCACACACTGGAAACCTGTGAAAAACCTACGGATTGGTAACTAACCCGATGTAAGTTACTTACAAATTTAAGTAGGTCATTAATGGACCTGTCTGAAAGTTCTTCTAAATCCTCGAAAAAGTAGCTACCAAGGATTCTATTTCTTTGCGTGGCAGAGCGCTGTGCAGTGGCAAAAAAAATGTGGGGTGTCCTCATGCACCTTCTCATCATCCGCATCCTCTGCACAGGTCATCTGTGCTAATTCCCATTTTGTTGGTATGGTATTTGCTCCATCTTTCATTTGTCGCAATTAGATTTTTATTCCCAATAGTCTGTCTGAAATTACAGGGGGGGGGGGGAACCATTACTGTGGTGTAGCTTTTGGTTTGGTTCAAGGGAGGATCCTTTTCTTGCCAGCTCATCAGCTTTTTCATTTCCAGACACACCTCTGTGCTCGGGGAACGACAGCGACTTACAAACTTTGATTTTAACTTAACGGCAGAGATCGCTTTTGTTGCCGCTTTGCTGTCACTGAAAAGGGTAATATCCCCGCGAGGTATTCCCATCATTGCAACCTGTTTAGCAGCTGTTGTGAATGCCAAAACCTCTGCTTGGATTGTCCGAGCTTTTCGGAGTAGAAACCCGCGCCAACCCCGGCCTCCATCTTTGATCCATCCGTATAGATAGATAGATAGATAGATGGTTCTAAGGTTGTTTCCTGAGACCACTGATGGTTCTTAGCTATATCTTTTTGATTGTCAACAACCTTCTCTAAAACTTCTTCCACAGAACTCCCCGGATTACAAAAATCAGCGAAAAGTAAGATGGATCTATTTATAGCTAGCATAATGTGCTAGAAAATCGCACAGAAATATTGGAAAATGTTTGTAACGGGCATCGGGCAAATGTGAGCTGCTGTGTACAAGTGAGTGCTTCTAAACCTGTTTTTAAACATATTCAATCGGCCTAAATAAAAACTTTGCCATAGGCAGAGGTCTAACCTTCGAAGAATTGCAGATCTGCAAAGAACTAGTGGATGGTTTAGGTTTATGACTACACTGTTTTCCGCCCTTATATAAAATAATAGTACTTAATTACATGACTAAATATGTCATAAATGTAGAAATAGTGTTTCAAATGTCCTTGTTGTTTAGGAGGTGCCACGCCTCCTCATAACATTGCAATTCTGTTCAGATATTGCACATCCGAGCTCCCATTAGTGTCGAAAAATTGAGTTTTCATGTCAGATCAGATAAAGATTCTGTGAACCTATGTAGTATCCACGCTACAGGCAAACTGTGACGTTTCAACACGTATAAAAGACATCCAAAAGAGTTGCATTCACTTTTATATAATGAGAGAAGATTAAATGCACCTGTCAAACGTAAGCAAGAATTCGGTGTTTATTTCCAAATAAAATAAAAGTAAAAATAGGAAAATGTCCCTATAACACTTTTTATTTTAATTTATTTACTCATTCTGATAGTCAGAGTAGTCAAAGTCAAATTTGCGAACGCTACTTGACATTTGCTGGATAACCTGTTACCTAATTATTATTATTACTGAGGTTGGTATGTATACATCATCACACTTTAAAGTTTATAATTTTTTTGCATAAATTTTAAATTTCTTTCAATCTCTTTAGAATCATTAAGCACTTCTTTCGCAGCTGACAAATATGATTTGGCTTTTATTAAATCTCCGCTATGCGCTGAAAGAACTGCCAAATTATTTAGCGCTGCTCCATTTGTTGCATCTGAAGTTAAACAAAGCCTTAAACAACGACGTGCCAAATTGAAATCTCCAGTTGTCTAAAACGAAAAAAAAAGTTAAAACAATTAAGTGACTTTTTATAACTAATAATAATAATTTATTATCCAAATTTAAGTGCGGCCTCAACCTCAACTCCAAATGCGTTTCGCCCCGATATGTGGTGGGTGGGCGGCTCATCAGTAGACGAACCACCACTTACTTCACTAACTTTATTCATTTCTTGAATTTATTCTTGACTTGAAAAGTTTTTGGCTTAATTGGTACCGTTTGTTTGGCAGCTACTTTGTGTTCTTAATGTGGATGAATCACCATAAAAAAAAGTCATGCAATATTTCTTAGTGGGTCAGTTGCTTGAGACTTTAATTTAAATGTTGTTCTCGTTTTTTTGTCGTCCTCTTTATTATCGTAATCTCGGCTCATTATGAGCCCCACAATATTCGGAAGTAGTAGACAAGCATTTTTTGGAAATGACTAAGGCAATAGTTAATAGTTATCAAATGACAGAAATTTGAAGTTTTTTCGAGGTGAATCACCCCGATCGACCGCGACTGAAATTTATGAAGCGTCAAATGTGAATGGACTTAATTGTGACTTATTAGATATATTGTGTCAAAATAAGCGGTAAAGTATAAAATATATACTTTTATTATTCCATCACATGTTCTGATTGCAATCAAATTTATATGACATTTGAAAAGTGAATTTCGCCAACAGACAATTTGTATTAAAGTGGCTTTATTATGATTTAGATAAGTCACATGACATAATCATTTGGACTGATAGTATGAAAACATTGACATACTATACATGGACTGCTAGCAGCGAATTTTCGTTGAAGCAAACATAAGCACAAGCTCTTTTGGTTCACAGCGGAGAGAAACGAAAACACTCAAATGTCATCGAGCAATTCGTGCGATTTTGCTTAGTGCTGAGTGTGCCATCCCTACCCAACTCAATCGTCCCAAAATACCATCCTTCAAGCAAGACTGCTGAGTGGTTAAGCTTAGTACGCTGCTCGAGTATCGAGCTATACAAATTTCTCTCAAAAATTTAGCTGAGCTAAATTTAAGCAAATCGATTTAGCCGAGCTTTCCAGCACATCAATAGACAAGGTAATGAACTTCGTCAAATCAACAAGATGGTTTGTATGTAGCAGCACAGTAAGTAATTTGAATACAGTGTTATAATGGGTAAGGGACAACCTCTTTCCCCCTATGGGAATCACAGTGGATCAGTATTGACCTGAGTGTGGCACGGAGAAATCCTCGCCAGCCCACTAACCTAACCTAACCTAACCTAGCCGAGCGGTAGGTATGCTGCTTCTTATAAAAAAAACTCATTTTCATTTCAGACTGTACTCCATATTATTGAAACGAATGAGACAATTATACGCCTTAAGATAAGTTTAGTTAAAGTGTCAACCGTAAGATCTCTTAACAAATGTCAATTTTGAATTAACGACGTTTTGTTGTCTTATGCATTTTTTGCATCTGTCAAGTTTTTCGCGTTGCAAGAAGCAGATGAGTTTTTCACTTAATTTTCTTTTTAATACTTGAATAAAATACTTTAATTGTATTATCTGTTTATTTTGTCTTTTTATTAACAACACATATATCTGTCAAAATTTAGCGCGCCCATTAATGGTTCGACACATTTTCGCAGGCTAAATTTTGACAGATCTGAATTTGTGAGATTTTTTGTGCTGTGTTTTTGTGTTGCGGAAATGGAAGTAAGGATAAGTTTTTTCAATGATTATGAAAACCACGTTGAGGAATCTTTTGAAAGTGGAAAACTTGAGATTAAAGAATAACAAACAAGGAAAAAAGAAAGGGCAACGTCGAATTTTTGAAGGAAGTTATTTTCATCAAACAGCTGTTCTCTGTGACACTTATATCCACACCGCATTCCATGTCAGAATTAATTTAGCTAATGATTTAGCTAATGTTTGGAGAAAAAAATTGGAGAGCAGTTAAAATTTAGTTTCGCTCGACCTGCGTACTTAACTTTAACCTTAAAGCAGATAATAGTCTACACTCTTATTTCGTACAGAAAATTAAGCAGCCATTGAGTGTTATGTATTTAGCTTAACTTAATTTTAACTCGAACTGAATTGGTCTTTTAATGGTGGTCTAAGTCAAATGCTTATTTTCTAAATCTGTCAAAATTAATGTCGTTTTCGGTTGGTCGTCCAGAACCGTTCGGAAGCAATCAGAACGTTTCTGAAACTGAAACCGTTCGATTGGCACTCAACTGACAGTTCTTCTACTGAAAAGAAGAGAAATTTTCTTCTGGATTTGAATTTAGAATCGCGGAGAGTTCTTCCGGACGGTTCTGAATGACCAACCGAAAACGACATAAGTGTATGAAAAGGTACCATGCAACTGTTAAGCTAGCTACAAAATGTTGGATAGGTACAGTCCGAAAAGAATGCTGTTAATACTAATCTCGAAGTGCGTAGTTCTTGTCTTAAAGGCTTTGTCTAGTTTCATTTCAATTAAATTTTGTATGGAAGCTTAATTTAAGTGCTAGCAAACAGTTAATGACTAATTTCCGATTCCATATCTCTTGGAGGTTTTTACTGGTTTTTACTTACAATTGCTACAAAGCTCAAGTTGTACCATATATCCGATCGTTGTTCTGGTGTTGTAGCAAGCATCAAGGCTCTTTGGAAGCATGGTAGCACCAAATCGATTTGTCCACCATACAAGCAACACAGTGCAATGTTGCAATAAAGCTCTGCATTATGGGCGCCCATTGATAAGATACGTCTGTAAAGAGACAATAATGGTAGATAGAGAAGTTTATATCAATCTCTTGACTCTTGATACTGATTTAGTTAAAGATCTCAATCTCAGAAAATTGATTGATTGAATCATTTTAGTAAATTGGCGCCCAACGGCAAGTCCACCATCAACTGGCATTATTTTTTCTTATTTTATTTACTGACAACTCTGATATTTCCAGCTCACCGATAAAACATTAGCGCCATCTCTGGGTTGTTGTCGTAAAAGTAATTGACTGCAATACTAGCCAACGCTTCAACATTAATCGGATTCAAGTTGGCGATTGTTCGATAAACTTGAACGGATTGCTCAGAATTCTCCATCATCTCATAGATCCGTCCTTGCTCCGTTCGTATCGCTATATCGTATGGACTTTTTTCTAACGCTCCGGCTACAAGTTGCAGTGCCCGCTCTGTTTGATCCATCTTCTGGTACATTTTTGACAGTAATAAATACGTATCAGGATGTGCCAAATTACTTAACGATCGAAGAAGATAGCTCTCAGCTTTTTTCGGATGATTTAGTGAGATAAGGCAACGCCCTCGTTGCTGATCCCACCACCAGTCGACATTTTGTCGCTGCGCATCAGCGACAGCCTCACACAAACTTAACGCCTTACTCGAGTCACCCTCGTGGTAGAAGAGAAATTGAAACAGAGCCTTGATGATATTTTTTCGTTCCGCATATATGGTAGGATTCATTCGAGAGGCTTGATACAGAGCCGATGTTCCATCTCCTAAGCTAAAAACCGCAGCGGAGGTAACGCGAATCCGGCGAGCTGTTCCACATCGTGACGAAGGACGGCCTCCGATCGATGAGCCGGGTCTAGCCGTTGATGTACCAGGACGAGCCTGAAAGAACAAAATATTATTAACAGTTCGTCTAAAATAAGAGATAACTTACAATTCCCGAAGTTGGTCTCGACCCCAACTGAGTAGATGGTCGCATACCAGGAGCCATTAAACTACTACTAGGTCGTGGTACAAATGCCGTCTTAAGTGAGGTACCTGGCCGAGCCGCCGTTGCAATACGTTCAAATTCAACTTCCTCATTCTCTGGCAATTGCAGCGATTACAAAGGAATGTCCAAAATAAACAAAAACAAATCGTGCACACACACCCGAAAGGAATGCATCAAAGAATCTCGGTTACTCACCTGCACCGATATCATCGTTTGCCTCCAGGTCATCGATGAAAATCCTCTGAGTGAGAGCACGCATTTTTAATTGCCAAATTCCTTCCATCATCCAGGTGGGCATTGTGGGTTTTTTATTGTCTACATCCCTGAAGCTGCTACCACTACTACGACTGCCAATGCTTTTGTTATCGTCATCGTCATTGGTAAACATTGGAACATTGTTTTCGTGGCCCGTTTTCTGTATGTCATTGCATACGTCAACGCATTTCTCGTAGCATCTTCGACGATACAGGGAGACGGCTCGAAAATATTGGAGTTCCATGCTGGATCGAATAGTAATTAAAAAACTGATTTTACTCGAGATCCATAAAAAGGGAATATACTAGTACACACTTTTCCGGCAAGGTTTCCTTAGTCATCGATAATGGCTATCTTATTTTGGTTGCGATTAACAAGATTCTTATTTCTAAAAAAAAGCCGATTGCGAATATCCTGGCAAAAAAAATGTCTGTTACTTATTTTCTTTGTCAAATTGACAGACTTTTTCATCACAAAATACAGAATTCCACTTTATTTTGCCATAACTCACATTTGGCATTGTTTCTGTTCAATAACTATTTTCTGTTTTGATTTTGAAGTAAAAAATGTTTCTATGGCAATAAACTAGACTTGAAACTTGGCCACAACATGGGAGAGGTATTTATTTTACTGACGCAGACGCACACCAACAGCGAAATAGTATGATTTTGTATTAGGTACTATTACGTTTGCATTTTTCTATAAATGGGAAATGTCACGCCCCTTTGTCCAATCCCATCCACATTATTCTACTTAATGCTTTTAGCAGACGCTAAACGTCTATTTACCAAATCTCAAGGCTAAAGCTGATATAAATGTCAAGATTATAGTGTAATTTTTAAATTTGGGCATTCTGCGCCATCTATAGGAAAACTTGAAAACTTTGGAGTTATATGTGAACTTCTCACTTCAAAGCAAAAATGTATATTGTGTACGTTTCAGCCCAATCGACGGAGTACTTTTCGAAGCGTTTGTAAAGTTTTCCTTGTATGACAGCTGGTGCCACGCCTCTTTTTCGAAGTTCGACCAAACCCCAAGAGCTAAGATTTTTGAAGGTCTTGTTCCCTAACTAAACCTTGGCGGAGGAAGTCCGACCTATAGCACTCTCTTTTATCAAGTTTCCTTTAAGAAGCTAAGGGTTAGAGCTCGCGCCAGTGACGATATTTCCTCATCTAAAAATTGGTGCATGCCCAAATATTTCAGTCTTTTGTCGGTTAAGACACCACGTAACAAAAAGCAGAAACTGAAACAGACCAGAAAGCTTTTTCGTTCTGTAGTAAATTCGGGTTCAGTTTACGATGCTCGCTCAGCTACACAAAACTGAAACAGATCCAGAATAACATGGCTGTCGTTTATTCTGTCAAACGCTATACAAAAAGTACGCAATATTAATATGCTTCTATCGTTTGTTTACCACTATGGGCTTTTTATCTCTCATTTGAAAGTAATACAAAAAGTATATCCTATCCATTAAAAACAATTTTTTCGTCTAGTAGTCGAATTTGCAACTCAAACTACCTAAAGCAGGCAGCCAAATGATAGATGCAGGAAAATGCTAACAAAATAACATCGCTCCCATGATAAATTGGCATTTCTATCGCTGACAGCAGGAACAATCAGAGCTGTGTACGTCATAAACCACATAGAACTAGACCGCCGAGTCGACAGTCTAGTTCTATGTGGTTTGTGGTTTACGCTCTGTCGTCAAACAGACATTTTTCTGTCGCTAAATTCTGTTGGACTAAAAATCGGTTCCTAATTCTGTTTCTGTTGAAAATGTATGGGATTCTGGACTCATCCCAGAATCTGAATGTGTGATGATTTTTATGTTTGCAGTACATACTGTCAGATCTTAATAAGTTCGGTTACCACTGTCTTAACCATCTTCAAATTCGAAAAGCAAAATAAAGCAAAAACAAGTAAAAGTGTTATCATTGGCCTGGCCGATGCTTTGATACCCTCCACTGCATAAAAGTCATGCAAAATGTTTGCCCTGCGAGTTAGTATGTGTCTAATATTAGTTTTGTATGGTAGGTAGCAGAACTACTTTACCGGCATAGACAAGGTTAAAAAAAAGTCCTCTCACAAGATTTCATTCGCCTAGGTCAATTCCTTTGGCCGCTTTCGTGCTTTCAACAGACAGACAGACAGACGGACAGACAGACAGACGGACATGGCTAAATCGATTCAGAATGTGATCCTGATTCAGAATATATATACTTTATAGGGTCTCCGGTGAATCCTTCTTGACGTTACAAACGTAATAGCAAAGTAAATATACCTTCCTGTGGAGGGTATAAAAAAACTGAGAAATGTGACAACCATTTTCGTTTAAACGACATTTGTTAAACGGATCCATTTTATTGATGTTGATTTGTGGTCACAATAACGAGGTATTTTTGTCATCTTAATTGAATTCTAACTTTTTTCCAACCATTCATAGACTTTATCAAGACCATCCTTAGTAATGGTGCTCACTTCAACAATAGTCATGCTCTGTTTGATTTCCTTTTGAAGTTTTGACATTTGCATCATTAACAAAGCTTCGTTACGCATTTGACGATAAGCATAGTCCATCTTGGTTAGAACCAAAAGAAATTTCACTTTCTGCAACTTGGGCTCTGCAAGAATTGAATACAGAAGGACTCCTGAAATGATATTATCATGTACATCATTGAATTGGGCATTTTAATCATATGTAGCTTAAGTCGTATAGTTTGACAAGTTTACCTGCTGCGGAAATTTGACACAAATTCGATGTATCAACAACGTAAATAATCTTTTGTACATTTGTAAAGAATCTATTCCACATTGGAGCCATTCCTCCCCCAATCTCTGTTATGTCAATAGAAGTTTTGGCATCCTTTTTCCTTTTCGGAACTACAGTGGTTTCTGGAACACTAGCGGATGGTTTTGGAGGGAACTTTACCGTATAGATACTGGTGCCTACGGTTGGCATAGAGTACGTTGTAAAGTCGACATTTTTAGGATCTTGTAAGGCTTTTAACAGATGAGTTTTTCCCGAACGTTTAGGACCCAAACAGAGGCAGGACATCTTGTTTGCTCTGGAAAACAAACTAAAATTGCTATTGGTAACAAAATAAAATTTATTTGCCTCTTCGAAATTTTTGATGCAGGGTGTTTCAGAAGTGCACTCTAGATAACCAGATACAATGTCAAAGTAGTGTCAATATACAAAAAAAAAAAAATACAACAAATTATTTGCGCTAGAGCTCTAACCATGTCCATGAGTTTTGACATGAGATTGACGTGTCGCTATTCATCTAGAGTAGAATGGAACCCGTGCATTAATTTTCTTGCAGTATTACTCTGGACACAAAAGACATTTACAGAAGAAGCATTATATAGTTGGATCGATTTTAGTTTTAGTTTTCTCTTTCTAAAAAAAACTTGGCAATCCCTAAAATTCAACATGACGATGGCAACAAAGGGCAATGTTTGTGTGAGGCTTATGTTGAATTCGATTGGCAATCTGAGATTTTTTTAGATTTCTCTAGATTTCGTCTGGCCAATCGAACAAAAAGAAGTATACTGCGCTGTTCTTTGTTGGTGTTGGTGGTGTGCCTGCCAAAAGTTGTTTACCTTTTTTGTTGTGAAGATTTTTTTTTTCATCATAATGTAAGTGTATTGGTAAATCTCGAGCGTCTCTGAGAAAAAATCTAGATTCGCAAAAGTGCTATTGCTTTTTTTTGTACCAAACGAACGAAAAAAGTGATCTCGGGAAAGAAAAAGTGCTTTTTTCTGACGAATCGAAATTAACATTAGTCCTAAAAATTATATAGACTATCATCAAACGGATGATCACTTATGCAGCGATATTATATTGGCAAAAAATTGTAAATTTCTCCCAGACTTAACAATTTCAACAAGTGAGTAGTGAGTAGCTTGACACTTTTGAGATTATATAGCTGTAATTGCGTGCTAAAGATTCTACTTTACTTTTCTTCGCTGAGAGAGATTGCCAATGAAACAGCCCTAATGTAAATTGTACTTCAGTTCAATTGAACTCAGTTTAACTAAATTTAATGAATAGAATTTGGCAGTATTGTACAGTACTTAGCTTTTATAAAACTTTTACAAAATTGTTCCTTGTCTTTTCGCTCAAAGAACACGCAAAACAACGTCAAATATTTGTGTTTTTGACAATCGGCAACTTTGAAATTAAAATGTCATTGTGTCAAGTGATCTAATGCTGGGTTTCCACTTACCTACCGATTTCAAATCGACGTGTTTGTATTCCAATTAAAAAATTGGGAAGTGGAAATAGCGAAAAATAGCTTGTCAATGAATTGACAAACAGCGTTTGCCAATAACTGACAAAGGATTTGATTGACAAGTGGAAATAGCTGAATTGTCAAACAAAATGTCACTTTGCCTATAATTGACAGTGAAAATTAATTGGCATCGAGTTCATAAGTTGGTCAATCAACTGACAAACGATTTGTTTGCCAATAATTGACATAAGCGGAAATGACCTGACGGTGGTGTCGTTCAATGACATAAACGCGAGAGCTGTCAAACTCTGATAATCAACCCACATGTGGAAACCCACCTTAACTTTTAAACAGCAGAATACAAGTCGTCTAACTTACGTCGTCATTCAATTTGTTTGGTTTACGACTTTTTAATATATTATTCCTGTATTTAAAAAAATTACCTTTATACCAACATTTCTGTTTCGTTCTTCGATAAACCAATTTCTATAAATTTCCCCACTATTTTTAATTTGAATACCAACCTATTTTGTCATGTTCATTTTAAACTTAATACACATTGAACACGCCCTACATTCATTGTGAATTGGTCTAGGTTGAAGTGATAAACTTGTTGCTTGTCAAAATTTGACATGGTATTGAAACTAAACTGTCAAGTGATATCAAAATCGTTTAGTTTCCAGTTTTGTTTAAAGTGCAACAATTATTAACTTAATTCGACCGAATTCCTGACTTAAATTAAGTAGCTATCTGTTAACAAAGAGAATACAATGGATCTGCTACCAAAAACCCACCACGAATTCAATCAAACCGAATATTGGAACACATTCTTCAAGAAACGTGGAACGAAAGCATTTGAATGGTTAGTTTGTATACATACTCCAAGTCGCAGACATAAATCTATAATATCTTATCAGGTACGGCGAATATCTACATCTCATTGTCCAAATCCACAAATATGTGAAGTATCAAGACAAAATCTTAATGGTTGGATGTGGTAACTCCAGACTTAGTATGGATATGTATGACTCTGGTTTCAAGTAAGTTGGTTAAGTTCCATCGTGTAGAGAGTTTTCAATATGAATTACATTGCAGAGATATCATTAACATCGACATATCACCGGTGGCCATTAGAAAGATGATTGAATTGAACGAGAAACAGCGGGCCGATATGAAATTTCTTCAAATGGATGCAACAGCAATGACTTTTGATGATGAGACATTTTCGGTAATTTTCGACAAAGGTACACTGGATGCCCTCATGACAGACAACTCAGACGAAGTCCGACAAACAGTGCAAAAGTATTTCGATGAAATTGTACGAACCATGAGGTCATAGTGAGGGATGAATTTCGATTCTAGTTGCATGTGTAACGTTCTGGTGTTTTTTTTTTAGAAATGGAGGTCGCTATGTATGTATTTCCCTGCTCCAGGAGCACATATTGAAGTTTTTGCTGGAGTATTTTCCAAAGAATTCGTGCATGTTGAGAATTGTTCGTTGTTTTGAGACCGAGCAGTGTACGGAGGACAGCGATTCAGAGTCTCTTTCAATGCCGGTGTTTGCTGTGGTAGCCACAAAATTCAAAGCTTTGCCACAACCTGTAAGAACTGTGAAAATCTTGTGCAGCAAATAAAATTACATACTTGTTTTTCTAAAGATTCTAGAGGTGTGCATGGGTGGTGCCAAAATGCAACGGGTTGCAACAGCAGACGATGTGCTTGAAGCTGTCACTGCAACACAGAAAGCAGCTATGGTGTGTAACGGTCTGTCGAGGAGTAATATTATTGGTAAGTCTATGATTGCCTGTGTTTTAAACTATTCTGAAAAGTTTTTTTCTTTTTTTTAGGTCTGAATGAAGTAACAATGGATTTGCTGAAGCCAGGAGAAGAAACGCCACGCTATACGATTTACATTGTAGATCAGCCACCTGCCAGAGCGAATGGAAAGTATGCTGCATTTATCGTACCGCAAGGAAGGTAAATATTGGCTTTTTTTTTGTTTTATTGTAAAGATTGTCTGTCAACGTTTTTTATAGAGAAATCGAATGGCTATTCTCCACACAGCAGGGCCGTAAAAAACTTCTCGAGAACGCACATTACAATCGCTTGGCCATTGTGACAATGCATCGAGATCAGGTGTACGAATCTTGGGAATCAGTTGAAGCTGAATTGAGCGAAAGTATAAAGAATCTAGCCCCAAAGGGACTTGTCGAACAGGTAAGGCTACCTACCCATGGATTAAAGATTTCCTCTCAAAACCATTCTTTTCAGATTCCGTACCTGTCCCTGGGCAAAGATGTTGGCAAACGTGAAACTCTGGTCAGTGGATTTTCTAAGATCTCTGGAGATTTTCGAATCGAAGAAGTCGAAGGACAGAATGGTAAAGTTTTCCGACGACTGATATTTCTTACCAACCTGAATGTGGTACAATCTGAGGCATTGGTCATAACCAGTAAGTCATCAAATTCGCTGCGTAAATTTTTAAAGCATTCAGCGCTCTCTGAATTCTTTCAGTAAAATCGAAGAAGAAACCTCGAAGGAAAATCGATGTCGGATACTTGGCGTGCCAGCATCATTTATACATGACGGTTGGCGTGCAAATGGCTACTGCGGGTTCCAGTAGTGATGATGGCCTAAAGAATGTCCTTGTAGTCGGATTGGGTGGCGGCGGTCTGTGTACCTTTATACGAACGGCTTTGAAGTAACTTACAGCAGATGAAGTTAGAACTTGAATAATAATTTATTGCAATTTGTAGAAATGTCCGCGTAACTGCTGTGGAGATTGACCCAATCATGCTGGAGGTGGCCGAGCAGTACTTTGAATTGAAGCAAGACAAGCGGCTGCATGTGGTTATCGATGATGGTCTTAATTTTATTAGAAAATGCGAGGAAGAAGGTAAGCATCCTGTTAAATGAACTCTATACGCTTTTTGTCTTCGATCGACTCGTCTAGGTTTATGGTAAATCACATTGTAGTCTCGGTAAACATCGAGTAAACTGTACGTCTAGGCAGAAGTGGTGGTTTGTCTACTGATGAGTACACCCACCACATCCGGCCGAAACGTATTTTGGAGTATATGCCACACATTATCAATACAATTGAGGAATCCGAACGAAGACTATTCGGGCGTTAGTGTCCACATTAACTTTTTTTCTCGTGACGCTTGCCAAAACTTTCCAGGTTTCACAGGCACACAATAGCACGGATTTCACGTTGGATTCGAAGGTTCTCAACTAGAAGTGTCCTCTGTCATTTCATTAGATATGAATGGAATTACAAACGCGATACAGAAACAAAAGGCCAAAGGCAGTGCCATGTTTATTTATACTGTTTTCAACGTCTAGGTCCGTGTTTTCCAGTTAGATGGCATCGTCATAGTCCACAAGACTCTGCCTTTTTTACGGTTTTCACTTGTAGATTCCATGTTTATCAAGATGCACGGTGGTAATCTGCACATCGTCTATCGTTTGTAGAAACAGAATTGATAACAGACTTGTCTCACATCTTGTTGCACTTCGAAAGCGTCGGAGAGTGTTGTCTATTGTGCAGAACGAAACTTACTTACTTACTTACTTACTTATCGGGCTCCCGACCCGTGAAGAGTCTCTGCCTGAGACACTGCAGCCTTCCATCCTCTACGATCCCGGGCACGCTGCTTCCAGTTGTCCAGACCAAGCGCTCTGGCATCCGCGATGGCTTGGTCTTTGAAACGGAGGTTCGGTCTTCCTTGTCTTCTCGAACCTGGGGGCTGGGATTCGAAGATCCTCTTGGCTGGAGCATTATTGTCCATTCGCTCGATGTGGCCGAGCCAATGTAGTCGACGTGTTTTGGCTTTTTGGACTACATCCACATCTTGGTACAGCTCATAGATTTCGCGGTTGTATCTTCTCCTCCATTCGCTCTCCTCGCACACAGGACCAAAAATCCGCCGAAGTATTTTTCTTTCGAAGGAGCCCAGTATCAACTCTCCTTTCTTGCTTATCGTCCAGCACTCGGGGCCATAAAGCAGAACTGGCAGGATAAGGGTTTTGTAGAGCACACATTTCGTTCTTCGAGTTAGGAGTTTTGAACCCAGTTGTTTTGCCAAACCGAAGTAGCAACGGTTTCCTAGGGTAATTCTTCGCGGGATCTCCACTAGGGTGTCATTCGTGGAGTTTACGTTTACTCCGAGGTAGGTGAACTCCTTAACTACC
Organism: Cheilosia soror; assembly: GCA_949372485.1. Classification (NCBI taxonomy): domain Eukaryota; kingdom Metazoa; phylum Arthropoda; class Insecta; order Diptera; family Syrphidae; genus Cheilosia; species Cheilosia soror. The sequence goes on from OX443561.1 coordinate 123,181,168, forward strand.
TCGAAATTGTTGCTATCAATAGTGACGTTTTGTCCTAGGCGGTGGACAGATGCTTGTTTGTTTGTTGATAGCATGTACTTAGTCTTGTCCTCATTTACTACAAGTCCAACGGATTTCGCCTGTTCTTCAATCGCCGTGAACGCTTCTATCACGGCACGCTGGGAGCGACCGATGATGTCAATATCGTCCGCATAGCCAAGCAGCTGGACGGACCTGTTGAAGATAGTGCCTTCCGTGTTGACACCTGCCCTGCGCACTATCTGCTCCAGTACGAGATTGAAGAAGTCGCATGATAGAGCGTCTCCTTGCCGAAATCCGGTGCATGTTTGAAAAGGTTCGGAAGAGCTGCTTCCAAACTGCACGTTGCAGCGCGTGTTTTCCAGCGTCACGCGACACAGCTGAATCAGTTTTGCCGGGATTCCAAATTCGGCCATCGCCATATAGAGCTCCTGACGATGTATGCTATCATACGCGGCTTTGAAGTCGATGAATAGGTGGTGAGTTTCGACTTGAAATTCGTTGGTCTTTTCCAAGATTTGCCTCAGTGTGAAAATTTGGTCTATAGTCGATCTGCCGGGCCGGAAGCCGCCCTGGTACGTGCCGATTAGTGTGTTGCAGAACGGTTTTAGACGTTCACGCAGTACGTTGGATAGGATCTTGTATGCGACATTTAGCAAGGATATGCCTCGATAGTTCTTGCAAGACATAGGATCGCCTTTTTTGTAGATGGGGCATATGGAGCTGATAGTCCAGTCATCGGGCATGTTTTCTTCCACCCATACTTGGTTGATGATTCGGTGCATGCTCCCTACCAAAACATCACCACCGTATTTAAAGAGCTCCGCTGGTAGACCATCAGAGCCTGCGGCACAAACCAGTAAGAATAGACCGTCGACTCCTCCCACATAACGGACTTTGCCTACAAGCTGCCGGCGAAACCAGGATTTTTCATGTATTGGTGCTGTACAAAATCAAAGGGGCGCCATTAACGCACGCATACTTGAAAAATCCTGGTCGCATGGTATTGCATAGAAAAACTTTGCCTCCATTAATTTTGACATTTACACGTATTCACAGACAGGGAAATTCTTTCCGGGGGGAATCGGGTAGGTGTACGGGAAGTCGGCGGTCTATTCTTACTGGTTTGTGGCCTGCGGCCTTGTTGTTCTTAAGCTTTTTTATAGCTAAGCCAACTTCTTCTATACTAGGTGGTGGAACTAGTTCGTCATTGACTGGACGTGGGCTCTCTTCTTGCCCTATCACTCTCTCTATATGATGTCCATTAAGCAGCTGCTGGAAATGCTGCTTAAACACATCTACTATTCCCTGCGCTTCGGTGACTAGGTTCCCTTCGCTATCTCGAAGAGCCTGCGTTCCGGTTTTATAGCCAGCAGCAAGTTGCTTAGCTTTTTTATAAAACCTCCGGATGTTATTACGATCGCGCGACTCTTCGATCTCCTTGAGCTGGGAAGCTGCGTAAGTCCTCTTCTTTCTACGCAGGATCTTCTTTTCCTCCCTTCTCCTGGCTCGATACTCTTCTCTCGCTGCCCTTGTTTTGCGGTGCAGCGCTTTCTTGTGTGCATCTTCTGTCACCTTTTTCCTGTACACGCATTCATCATCATACCACGGGCTCTTTCTCTGGGGTGGCTGGTACCCTACGGTGGTTTCGGCTACCTCCTTGATGATGTCGCGATACTGGCACCACTGATTGTTGGCGTTTGTGGTAGGTGAGTGCACAGAGGAGAGTTTCATACTCAGGCGCTCGCTGTAGGCTCTGGCTACTCCAGGTGTGCTAAGGCGTCCAACGTCGAATTTCTTCTTCTGGGCAGTTCGCAGCTTCTTTTCGTTGGACAGTCGAGCTCTGAATTTAGCCGCAACAAGAAAATGGTCAGAGTCGACGTTTGCCCCTCGGAATGTGTGCACGTCGAGGATGTTGGATGCGTGCCTCGCATCGATTAGCACATGGTCGATTTGGTTGGCGGTTCGACCGTCTGGAGAGCGCCAGGTTGCTGTGTGGATCCTTAGCCTTGGAAACCTAGTGCTACTTATCACCGTATTACGAGCTGCTGCAAAATCGATTAGTCGGTAGCCGTTGTCTGTTGTCGTTTCGTGGATTCTGTGCTTACCAACTAACCCGCCAAAGATGTTTTCCTTTCCGACTTTAGCATTGAAATCCCCGAGTACAACTTTTACATCATACTCCGGACAGGCTCCGTAGGCTCCATCCAGGAGGTCATAAAACTCCTCCTTGATGGGATCTTCAGCCTCGTCGGTAGGGGCGTGTGCACATATTAGGCTTATGTTTTGGAAAGTAGCTTTGATGCGGATCACAGAAAGGCGATCACTTATCGGCTTGAAGTCAATAATAATAGAACGAAACGCCCTGCGTTAATGTAGGATTCTTGCCTTTGAATCCGATTATGGTTCTACCTTTACTGATGGTTGTGATGAGAATTCAGGTATTAACATATTTAAGTGCATAGAGACAAAATACTCTACTTAAAACCGTACCCAAATGGTCTTTCCATATTTTGACCTACTCATTCACCCCAATCATGGAATCCGCCGGAGGGAATTCTTCGCGGAAAAGAATATTTTGGTATCGTCGAATCCGCAAATTGAACGGTTATTATGTCATATAGGTAGGTATATACATAATATTAACACATACTATTGGTAGGGTGTGGTTTTTTTTCCAGATTTCTGTTCACTTTTTGGATTCGACGATACCAAAATATTCTTTTCCGCGAACAATTCCCTCCGGCGGATTCCATGATTGGGGTGATTATCTAAAGTAAGCAACCTCTTAGCATTTGATGCGGTTCACAAGGATGCGTAAACTTATACCTACTTGTTTATCTAATTTTCCATTCTAGGACTCATTACATTACACCCGCTATCTCCAATTCCTTCGACTGGTTGCCAATATGTATTTAAATGTCTGTTAGTTGACTTGAAAACCAGGGGCAGGTCGTGTTAAATGAAAACGATCGAACGACATCGTTTCGACAATAGAAGTCTCTGCTTATTGCAACAGATATGATAGACAGCATTCGAGAAAACGATATAGCTTTATTAATGGCTTAAACAGTTCGTCCCCGCTCTCATGTCATCGGACTCTCGTTTGACGGTGATAATGCATCAACTCATTTGTTATAGCCTCGCATTCGGATACTAATGCGCGATACTAGTGAACCCACAGTGGCGACATTTTCCATTTAAACTTATCTATTGTGACCTACAAATTGTAGCAGCATTCGGAATTAATCCACTCTCTAACCATGCACATCATAAAAACCCTAATATCCGACATTACTCAACATCATCTCTCTCCCCTCCAAAACAGACATAAAATTCGATGCCGTCCTCTTCGACGTCGACAGCAAAGACCTTACTCTCGGCATGAGTTGCCCACCTAAAAGTTTCCTAGAACCACCGATTCTCGAAAGCCTAAAACATGTGATCGGCCCCAAGGGAATGTTCATCCTCAATCTAGTCTGTCGTGACGACCAGCTGCGCAATCAAGCCGTCAACGACTTGAACAAAGTGTTCACCTCCTGCTGCTGCTACAAACTGGACGAAGACATCAACGAAGTCATCTACTGCACCAACGACGACAAATTCAAAAACATCACCGACTGGAAAAAAATACTCGGCACCTCAGGCCGCAATCTCAACACCTTGGCAAAACAGTCCAAATTTTGCACCGACGATCTGATTGATGTAACCGAGTTCCTCAACGAATTAAAACTCTAAGCTGTCGCTAAAAATGCAGACCAATACCCCAATAACGCAGTACCTATGCAGACAGAATGCATAATTGAATAAAAACAAAGTTGTAGTTGTTATTTAATTTTTAAATATAAAAACAAAGTTTTGCAAATTTTATTTTTTATTTTCTCAACAAAACTGAATGTTTTCTGTGTGTATAGAAGAATTGTTGTTTACAATATATAGTATATAAAAAAAGAGAGACACACACACGAACTTAAACGAAATAAAAATTATTTAAATTAAATAAAACTAAATTAAGGTAATAAATAAATTTTATACACAATTGAAAAATATACTCGTCGTAATTACATTGTATGTGTGTACTGTACTACAAACGTAAATTGTATGTCCTTCCAGAATGATACTAAAAATACAAAAGGGAACCAAAACAACGATTTCTGCCGTACATGTGTGTTGCTTTTGTTTTACAACTGTTTAGATAATTTTTGTTCTAACAATTAACAGGTTTTTATTTTACTATTCTAACTTATACTAACTACTTGTAATTATGCTATGATTTTTTTTTGTTTTTTTTGCGAGTTGTCTCTACATTGTTTCTGTTTTTGTTTAAACCGAAAATTAATAAATCAATCACATTTGTCAGAGGCGTTTCAGTTGCCCAAAACACTGCTCTTGTTTATCTAAAGGAAAGAGAAAAGAAAAATGTTTTTTTTTTAATAATTTTCTTCTTCTTTTTTTTGAGTTGGTTGCTTTTTTTGCGATTTTAGTTTTAGTTTTAAATTTTTAGTGCGAAATATTAACAAATGTGTTAAGAAAAACTATACAAATGATATAAGCAAACAATGTAACATATAAATACATAACGATAACACTTAGACGTAGGTATACAACTTAAGCGCCCCCTAACGGAGGGCAATGGCAATTTGTGGTTTCTCATTGGATGGTGGCAGGTGGTTTAATGTTGGTGAGGTTACCTACTGTGGTTTAGTGTGTGTTCATTAAACTATAGCAAGCATAATTATTTTGCAAACAGTTGTTTGCCGAGTGGTAGAAGCGAAAATTTGAAGCGCTAACGGTAGTTACGTTTGTCATGATTTCCACGGCTGATAAGCTGAAGAAGTTGAGATTTGAGGCGAATTTTTACAGATTCATTTTAAAGTGTTTAGCGAATGGAGAAACCATCTTTTCGAAAACGACCTTGCTATGTTATCTACGTCATCCCGTCAAACCGATATCGATTCGGTTCTTCCCGATATTGTCCACCATTTGAAATGAAATCCCCCAACGTGTGTAAATGCAAAATAGACTTTTAAAATGGTACGATGTGTGATAGAGAATGCAATTTACGAATATGACGGCATGATAGCAATAAACAAAAAAGAGGGGAAAGGCTAACAATTAGCCTACGCACAATCTAAAAGAGTGAGGGTGTCCACATGTTCACCCCTGTCGGCAATTCCGAGGGAAAAATGTTTCCCCGAATATTTTTTGTTCCCGGGAATTAAATCTACCCATCGTGAATTTCTATCGGAATTTTTTTCCCCGAGAATCAGAAAAGTACTTTCGAAAATATGTTCGAATGTTTTGACAAGAGAGAGAGTAGAGTTTTTAAAAAAATAAAATAATATTTTTGATATTATGTATTTAGAAGTGCGCATTTTTTATTACCGATGAAAAAGCATGAGGAAGTGAAGAGGAAGATTCACATAGAATCTGCGGACCTTAGCAGACCAGCACCAGATACCTATTTAGGTGAAGAGCTAGTGGAGACCTTTAATATATATATATACAAAGTCGTCAATTTAAAGCCCCCTTTAGATGGTCATTAAGATTTATTTGTAATGAAATGCTGTACATCGAGTTTAGTTTCAGTTTCAGTTAAGCTTTCAATTTACTCGTGATTAGCCGAAGGTTAGAAGATTATTTCTATTAAAACTGACAACTGAACTAAAAATTTATGGGAATTTCAGCCTCAGTTTCAGTTAGACGCTTCAATTTTTGCATTTGGACATACGTTTGTAGCTCTGACGTCAACAGAGAGTGCACAAAGAGAGCTTGTACACGGCATGTAGGCATTGGGACCATACACTGACGCCAGTGCTACATACATATGTGGCTTGCTACATGCCGTGTACTAGCACCTTTACCCGTCTTTGCCGCAAACCAAAAAATCATTCGCAGTTTCCCCATTACTTAAGCTAAGCGCATGCTTGCGCATTTTGCTGAAGGGGGCTACCAGGTTGGAGAGGGAAACGACCACGAAGTTGGATTAGGCCAATCATCTATTTCCAAAATGCTTTGCTTTTTTTCTATCCGGATATTTCTCCATATGATTTAGAATAATCTGTAGCTGTTTTGTATTTGTTGTGTTCGACCTTCATTAAAACTGACAATATGCATTATTTTTTCTAAATATTTTGCAGAAAAAAACTTACATTGCTGCTCTTTAGCTAAAGTTCCCTGACAAAATGCCAGCGGAATATTTTGGGGAAAATTACGGTAATATTTCCATCGGAAATTTATTCCCGATAGCTATTTTTCCGATGGAATTTTTTGTTTGATTTCGAAATCATTCACGATACCTATTTTTTCCGAAGGAATTTTTATTTTCCCTTTCGAAAATTATTTACGATACCTATTTTGTGAAAAAGGGAAACATTTCGGGGGAAATATTATTCCCGATAGGGGTGGTTAGTAGCAAAGGTTGTTGGTCGTGAATAACCATGTTATCGAATAACTAGCGCCCCTTAAAACTTCCATTTGGAATAGACGCGCCAACTATTTTTCCAAACATGGATTGTTTGGTGTCAAAGCTAAGTTGTCAGTCTTTAATTCGGTGTTTGTTCCAACTCTCACCTATGGTCATGAGGTTTGGGTAATGACCGAAAGAATAAGATCGCGGATACAAGCTGCCGAAATAAGATTTCTCCGTAGTATTGCTGGTGTGACCCGTAGAGATCGCATCAGAAATACCAGAATACGTGAGGAACTCAATGTCGAGCAGCTACTTCTCCGGACGGAGCGATCCATGCTTCGGTGGTTTGGTTATGTTAAACGCATGTCCCCGACCAGGATTCCACGACGTGCTATGGAATCCGTACCATCGGGTAGGCGTCCTCTAGGTAGACCAAGGATGAGATGGTTAGATCAAGTCCATAATCTCTCCTATAACCGTATGGGGATTGCCCTTGATGATTTAGAGTCGATGGCGGAGGATCGAGAGCTATGGAGGGTCCACTTGAGCAACCTACACCCGCGACCCACTTAATGGACAAGCGGACCATTGAAAATGAATGAATGAATGAATGAATGGATTGTTTGGCGTTGGACTCCGTTAGGGTTGCGTCTTGTCTCCACTTCTTTTCATTACTTATATGGACTGGATATTACAGCGCAGTCTTGGCGAAGAACGTTTCGAATTGGGAGATCTGAGGATAAGTCATCTGCTCTTCGCTGATGACTTGATCATCTTTGGGTCCTCTCAGACTGAACTTCAACGCGCACTCGATCGGTTTGTAGCCGTTTGTGTTGAAGCTGAGAATGAAGGTAAACGTGAACAAATCTGAAGTGATGGCCATCTGCAGACCGCCTGTTCAATGCACTCTGCATGTTAGTGGAGTCCCATTGAAACAGGTGGAGAAGTTTAAGTATCTCGGGGTCTTATTCACGAGTGATGGAAGGAGCAATGCAGAGTTTTCCTGTTGGATTGGTCGGGCGGGGTCAATTTTAAGACAGCTTGGTCATTCAATTATTAGGAGGACTGAACATGGTGTCAAAGCTAACCTGTCAGTCATTAATTCGGTGTTTGTTCCAACTCTTACTTATGGTCATGCTCATGACTCATGAGTTTTGGCTAATGACCGAATAAGATCACGGATACAAACTGCAGAAATGAGATTTCTCCGTTGTATTGCTGGTTTCGTACACCCAGCCGGGATTGATTCCGAATCCGAATGCAGTAAAAGTTAAAAAAACATGTATGTACCTGAGTATAAAGGCAGACTGGAGTAAGTCACTATATGCGTGGCCATAACCAAATATGCAGAAATAAGCAGTTTTGCAGAAGGGCTTATGCGCCACAAATGCGTGGTCATAACGAAAACTCATTCATTCATTTTCAATGGTCCGCTTGTCCATTAAGTGGGTCGCGGGTGTAGGTTGCTCAAGTGGACCCTCCATAGCTCTCGATCCTCCGCCATCGACTCTAAATCATCAAGGGCAATCCCCATACGGGTAGAGGAGAGATTATGAATTTGATCTAACCATCTCATCCTGGGTCTACCTAGGGGACGCCTGCCGGTTCCTGGACGCCTGGATGGTTCGGATTCCATAGCATAACGAAAACTGTGTAATGAAAAGCCTTTTTTAACAGAAGAATAAAAGCAGAGTGCAGATCCAGAAGCAGCAAAAGTCAATAGTCGAAATTAGAGATCGAATTCATGTCTGTTCAGATCACTTTCAGATCAGAGCAGTGATATGTACCGTCAAGATAAATTGGTAATATTTGTTGGAGTGGAAGTGGACAAGTAAGTAAGTATAAGGGCACATTCTGTTAAGGATCAGTTGCGTATGAAGACGCAAAAAAGCGGGGTAGCGACATATCCGCCGAACAAAGAAGAACTTTAAAACGACCTAACTCCGTGTCCGAGTCGCCCGAGAATCTCACGTACAAGTACGGTAGTAAAGGCAGTGTGAACGAATTTGAAGAAATCTCCTTCGGAAGCAAAAGATCTTATCCAGAGAGTTGAACATATCAACCAGATCAATGTCTAGACTTGTTCGGTATGATCTTTATATGAAAGCATATCGCCGATCAAAGGATCACTTAAGTCATCCATTAAAACAAATTAGGGTGGAGAGATGAAAGCGTTTTGCTGTTTCGCACGGACAATGGGCATCAAAATTGTTTACGGATGAACAAATTTTTAACGTAGAAGAAGTTTTCAACAAACAAAATTATACAGTTTATGCTCTGTCTTCAAAGGAAGCCAAAACAAAGTTGTTCCAAGAGTTCAGCGTGACCATCATCCCGGTTCAGTAATCGTTTGGTTGCGGCTCTCTCCGCCAAGGTGTCACATCTCTCCATTTCTGCGGAAAAGGTGGTAAAACGGGTGCAAATATTTACCAGAAAGATGTGCTAGAGAGTGCTGTTAAGACGTTAGCAAATACGCTGCTATTTGTAATGGAGAAAGAAAAAGATGGGTCAACAGAACTCTGGCAAAACCACGCAGCAGTGGCTCAGGGTCAATATTTCTGGTTTTATAGGAAGATCGGCCGTTGGGAAGTCAAGATCTGAATCCATTGGATTAAAGACCTGCAAGACTCCAACAAACATTTGGAAAGCCTAAAAATAAGCGTGTACTGTGTCAGCATCGACGAAGTCAATAGAAACAGTACGTGCCGCTATAGCTCAATTGCCAACAGGTTTGAAAGAGCGTGTGTGTTAAGGCAAAAGGGGGTCATGTCGAGTCGCATTATGAGGTAGATATGCAGTTCACCAGAAACATGGTCCATCGAGCGTCGGATATTGTTGTGTGGCGGAGATATTGCGATGGTTCACTGCACACAGCGGAATTTTAAGTTGCATTTCTGCGATAACATGGGATCTCTTTCGAAGCGCAAATATAATTAAAAATCCTGCACGGAATCGCCAGATTGATGACGAGAGATTGTTTGGGCTAATTTTAAAACACAATCCGAAACTAAGGTGCAAAGCAATTCGCAACTGTCAAATGCACAAAAATTACGCGCCAGTTCAGCAACTATAGCCAACTACTGATGAAAACAGCTACGAACTAGCATGGCAAACTGTTTATGCTCTCAATACAACAACGACTACAACACTGTCCGTACGCATTTGACCAAATTATTCAAGCTGAATGGTATGCTGGCTAGTGTGCTGTATCCGAGAGTATGACTGTCTTAAAAAAAGGTTTTCAATTCAGCCGTTCCACACAAACGAATGATTGCGAGAAGTTAGGCCTAGGTTGTCTTCCGCCTGTCATAGGGTCTTTCAAAATAAATATATCCTTTCTGTTGACCATTTCGGGAGAAAATTTCTTGTCAAGATATTCGATTTCGTTTGCATTGACGGGTTTTATAATAGATTCAACGTCAAAAAACTGCGCATTCATTTGAGATGGGCAGGATGTCAACGAAAATCTTTATGTCTAGCTCAAAGTGCTAACCCAGTAAAAGAAGACTCCATTAAAGTGAGCCGGTTAATGATCGGAATAACTGTAGAGACTTGTTAGTTTTGCCTCCATATAACGCCGTTGTAACACTTCGACGTTGCACCGACAAGCTCTCTAATATAAACCAAAAAACGCTCACGCACAATCACAATTCGCTTATCGGTAGGATAATGCACACTTGCAATGTAACAGCATAGAATTTACTTGATCTTAACACACCTATTCAGGAGATAATAAATAAACAAAAAAGGATTCCATTAAATTTCACCATACACCTATGAAGAACCGTTTAACGTTGAAAATCCAAAAACGTCGACCTTCGAAAATATGTAAATATACGAACGGTTTGTTGCCTCAATTGACCCTCCTCGAGAGAAGATTAAGAGACTAATTTAATAAAGACACGGTATGAGGATGTTTTAGGCTAAAAGCAAATCAAAACAATAAAGATGTGCTAAGCTTTGGCGAAGCTATGCTGTGAGGTTCGTCTTTTGTGAAATGGAACTGACAAAGAGTTCTAATCGGTTATAACGACAGCTGTAAACGAGATATCGTATAAGGGTTTAACAAATTTGGCTTATCGTCGCAGTAACTCAGCAAATAGGGTGTTGGAGTACCTTGTTCGGTTGTGCTGTTAAGCTAATTGAAACATTTTATTCGAACGATAAAAAAGAAATCAGTATTTCAGGTCATTCGGGTAAAAACGCAGGACATGGCTAAGTGGGCAACTTGTAAAGATTTTTGTTATGCGCTGTTACAATGAAGAAGTGGTAAGACATTTCGTTTATCTTGCTTCCTCTGAGGACACATGAGCAAATAATCAGGGATTATATGTACTGTCATAGGTTACTGCCATAGGTAGCTCCAGGATTTGAAGAGATATCTGCTTAGATGGAAAAATTCTTCATGTGACTTGCGCTCTTTTATCAACAGAAAGAAGGAGAGATAATTCAATTATATGAGCTATCCTATCGCACAGCTTGTGCATGGACACCAACACTCCAAACCGAAGAGTTTTCAACTCCTTCCAAACATAGTAGTTGTGAAAAAATGGTGTCAGCAAAGTAAAAGTCTACCAGTTGCAGAAAAGTCCGAGTTTAACACGAACTAACGTCAAAGGCATTGCGAATATAAATTATAATCATCTTATGAAGACACCGACCCACCTTCCATCGTACTCTTACTCCGATTTCCATCTCGTCCTATTTATTCATGAAAACAGTCTCTAATAATAGAAGTCGATTTATTTTTAAAAAAATGTCAATCTTCTACGAGAAAAAAATATATATATCTTTGCGGTCTCTCTCGCACACAGTTCCATTAACGACACACACATACACTCACACACTATTAGCGCGCACACTGATTCTCAAAACACCTTCTTAAATATCTTATTAAAACTGCGATTCTTTTTCGAGCTTCTACCACTACCAGCACTACTTCCACTGTTGCTGCTACCACCCACACTATTACCATTGCTGCTTGATGATGTCGTGGCAATTGTCGACGTGTTGATGGCCTCCTCCAGTATTCGAAATGAATTATCGCTGCTGCCTTGGCCACTGTTTGGTAGAATCTCTGAGAGCGACGACGCTGGCGATGGTTGGCTATGCACAGCGCTAAGGCTGAAACCATTTACTTTGCTTGAACTTTTGCTCTGCTGACTAGATGTTGTTGATGCGGCGGATGACTTCTTGGAACGATACCACTCCCAGCTGGTCGATTCGTGTGGGGGTGATTTTTTACTACTCTTGCCGAAGGGTGATTTGAAAAACGCCGGCGACGACAGTCTTCTGGATTTTTTGCCATTTTTCCGAATGTCCTCCGGTTTGGTGATGGCATCTGATATCTGATAGCCAGATGGTCCGTCTGGCATGAACTCATTGTAGGCCAGATCTGCGCCAGGAATGAAATTCCCGATGTCGTCCTCATCGAGCATTATCTTCTCGTCGAAGGAATCTGTTGCGGTGTTGCTGGGTCTAGTGCTGCAGATGTCGGCGGGCGACGATTCGTGACGCTTGTAAGCGGGATTGCTCTTCTTAGACTTTCTGCCCGCCTTGCCGTTGAATATACTGGTGAATTTGTGGGACACAGATTTGCCATTGGAGGGTGGAAGGTCGGATGTGCAGATGGAGTCCGATTCGCTTGCATTGAACTGGTCGTACTCCTCATCCTCGAGGACAGAAACAGTGACGGGTTCGGCAGGTGGCAGGTCCTCCACGCCGGGATTGAACTCACCCGGCTGGCTTACTTCGGGCCATGAACGTTTCTCGCCTTTGCGATTCCCTTTTCGGCCGTAGAAAACGGAAATTTTGCGTTGCCTTATCCTGGAGTTGGACACTTCACTTTCTGGTGCCGAGTTCTCGGCTGTGCAGTCCTTCAGAATCAACATCGCCTCCTCGCTTGGACGACGGAGCTTTTGCTTTCCCGTTGAGGCATCGGAATAGTCATCAAAGGACTTCCGTCTATTCAGTTTCTTTTGTGCTGCTTTTCGCTTATCGGTTTGTTTGCTGTTCGGCGAAAGATTTCTCGCTAGCGAACGATAGAACACAATCCCCAGCACGGTGAGCAGAATCATAAATGATCCAACGAAAATGATGAGGACAATGCAGGCGTGCACTTGCAGCGAAACATCTTCCAATTCGTCCTTGAGAACAGCATTTCGCTCGAGCAGTATTTGCTCCTGTTCAGAGTATCGTTGGTTTTGGTCCTCCAACGCGCGTACGGTTTTCGTCAAAGACAACTGCAGCTCCTCGACCTGCTTTTTGTAGCGCCGACTCAGCTCCTCGAGGTACTGACCAGACAGCGACATGTTGCGCTCGAGTGCCTGCGAAGAAATAACAAGAATATGGCTTGGATTAAAGCACAATTTGGTTAGGCGGGCGGAATAGAAAAGGGACAGGGTACAAGCGAATATTTAGTCGATATGCGATGGTGGTTGCCATGCCCATTGTTATCAGATCCTAATTTGGTTGTTGTTTTATTTTTGGATAGACCTCACGCAAATTTCAAATAAAAATAGAGAGGCGCAGCATATTCACCTACACTGTGACGTCGAAGGACATTGATTTTTCCTTCGCGCCGGTGGCAAATTGGAGCTCATTTCCGCAAATGAATCGAAAGTAACCTCATCCGTAAGAGGGTGTGCTGCCACCTTCTTGCAGTGCAATAGGGTATCTTTTCCACCCGCAACGATTTATTGCCTGCGAGGGGGTGGAAAATGTTTGATGTTAGGATTTATGTTGCAGTGATAGCTCTTGAGCGCTCCGTCGACCTTCAAATTTCGATTGCAAATGAGGATAATTGGAGCTGCTACACCGTGTCGAAATAATGTTCAACATTTGCATAGAGGTCTAAGCGAGGTGATGTTTTGCATAAGGAACTTTCGGTTGAACTTTGAATGGGTATTAGTTACGTGGCGCTTTGCATTTAGGTGATGATATAGCGTGACACGGTGATATGAAGGAAATAGTAGTAATGAGAATAGAGTGGCGACAGAGAGTAGCTTTGTCTGTTCCATTTTGTTTAGTCAAAAGACGATTTAAATGAAACACGGGCGTATCGAAAGCCAAGAATTTATCTTTCTGTCAAACGAGCAACTGACACGCGGCTAACACGTGACAATAGGATGTGTCTTCCAGTAGTTTAACATTTCAATAGAATATTCCTGCTTTGTCACCTCTGAAGTGCTTTACTTGTAGGTCAGTGCAGAAGGGCGAGGAAGTTACATGTTGAAGGCGCGGAATTAATGCCTCAGAGTGAAGAATTGAACCATGTAAATAGGGAGTAATCTCATTATTAAAGGTGATTAAAAATGGCAATTCCCTGGATAAAATATCAGCTCAATTCGAAAGGAGTAATGCTCTATATACGTGCTGTGGTAGTTAGGAAGGGCAACTGGGGGCATTTAGCCAAACAGTGAGCTAACTAGGGAGACGTTTTGGATTAGGACTATCGCGGACCGTAGCGCTACCTATGTACGTAAGTATTTAGGAAAGTAAGGCCTCGTTATTTAATGAAGACGTGTTAACCACACCATATTTCAGGGCCACCTATTGTACACCAAATTTAGCGCAAAAGCAAATAATTTGAATAACAAAATGATTGAGGATGTAAAATTGCAACGTTCCCGGTTCCCTGGACACTGAAAACCAGCAGGAGAAAGGCAGAAACTACGACCTCTACAGACAGCAGTCACAATAGAACTTCAAATCCAGCATCTGAGAGTCAAAACTAGCTTTAAGGGCAAGAAACCCACAAGTTCAAGCGCTGCTCTTCCACTTCCCATCCTAAATACGGGAGAACAACGGACAGATGTCTGTCGTTCTTTGGAAATCGTAGTAAATACCTCTCCGAAAATGAAATGAAGATACAACTTTGTGCCATCGAACGGCAGAGAAAGAGACAAGGAACGACAACGACTTGGCAACAGCAAGTAGATAATGCTTGCGCTAATGTTGGAACAAGGACAAGTACAAGTACAAGTATAATGATCAATCACTTACTTTGATTCGATTGTTCAGTCTTATGAATACACTCTCCGAGTGTGGTCCACTGGGAATTTTTTGTTGATTGCCGTGGCTGCTGCTGCCCAATGTGATTGTGGCTCCACCGACCACACCCTCCGACAACAGAGTATCCAGATTATCCCACGAGGATGCATCATTTTCCGCTAAATTGACGGCAGATGGTGGCTTAGTGGCCGACTCTACATCGACTTTTGGTGGCGGTGTAATCTCACCCAAGGACTCTTCAGTCATCTGTTCGTTAGATGTAACAACTGTCACTGGGAGATCTTTTCCCTTGCCCACCTTTTCGTTATCCACCTCTGGCAAATTGTAGATATTCACGTCCAACGTGTCCACAATAGGAGTAACTGTGCGAGCCACCGTCTCTATTCTTTCTGTTGAACTGATGATTTCCTCATCATCTTTGTGTGGCGGTGGAGGTATTTGTGACACAATCTCCTCCTTGGGATCCGCTATGGGTTTAGGTTTCCTCCTAACCTCCTCGGTGATTTCAGGCAATTTTTCCAGAGTTCCAAATGCTCCACCATTGCCCTTGTCTATTGTCAGGTTAAGGGATATCTCCCCGTTTTGCTCGTCTTCGGAGCTAACATCGACAGAGTCGTTTTGAGATTTCTTTTTCCTGCCAGCCATTAACTGGCACAGCGCACCCACATAGTCCTCTGGTAGCACGCTCAGGTAGTAGCTGCTTTTCTCATCCGCCCAGCTACTGCTGGCCTTACAATCTAAATGGCTATCAAGGCTAACACTAAATCTTTTGGCACATATTTGCGATGTGAGGATGTCGCTTTTCAGTCGCTCGATCCCTAGCAAGCTTATCAGCTGCGTATGTCTGCACGACAGCATGTAATTAACTTTGTCCGCTAGTGAGGTGTCTTTGCACTGGGTGCAAACAAAGTCTCCCGTTGAAGGAGTGAAGCAACCGAGCTCACCCTTTCTCTCCAGCGTCGTTCGATTGGAGTTTGTCTTTACTAAAACCTCTGCGGCTTTCTTAACAATTGACAGAACAGCATCACTTGCCGATTTAAACAAGTTGTTCTCGTTTTTTTGATGCGCACGATCGAGTGCATCATCATCGTCGTACTCGTCGATGTCATCGGAGGCGCGATCCTCCGTCTCGAAGGCCTCGAACTCAGACGTGCCGTAGACCCGAAACAACGACACCGGGCAAAAGTGTTCCGAGTTGTAGTGCGAGTGGATGTCAACACGGACAAACTTTCCAAACAGATGTGGATGCAGTTCGAAGCTTTGTATCGTGCGTTTGTCATCGGCAATGAATCGGCCCACATTTGACCAGTCGCGCGTAGGAAAACGATTACTCACCGCAACCGTAAAGTTCTTAGGCGACGACGAGAAAAGCTCAAAATTGGCCAAGTCAATCTTCTCGGCCTGTATCGCTTCACACAGCTCTACAACGAACCAAATGCGATTTATACACGGGCTCAGCATGTACTCATCCTTCGACGAGGTGAGCACAGCGCCGGTGTTCTGAGCATCCGAATTGGATGCGATAATTTTTGCGCCACAATCAGGCGATGCGTAGTTTTTCGTGCGCAGCTTTGCCGTTGCTTGCTTGGAACCGGTTGTAAAATTGTTCTTCTTTTGCGCTGAAGAGTTGACTACATCCTGCTCGAGCTGTTGTTTCTCAGCAGCTTCCATTTGCTTTTGGGCCCATTCAGAGAAAACGGGTATCGGCACTTCTTCGGCAGTTAGATTCACCTCGTGGGCGATTGTCGCATTTGCTTTTGTAGGCATCTGTGATGGAATGTCGGTTCCAGTGTCGGCAGCAGCATCGGCATCACCACTATCAGGCGGTTGCGGTGGAATTGATCCCCCCGAATCGTTTATCTTCTCAATTTGATCGTCTGCTAGAATGGAGGAAGTGCAATATGAGTTACGGTTATTTGTTAAGACAGGTTGTGGTGCGTTTTACCTTTCTGATCGTCTTCAGTGGTTTTGACGACATCGTCATCGTCGCCGGCGCCGTCTCGTGTCTGATTGTTGGAACTCGATTCTGATTTGGAAATAATCACCGGATCGAGTGTATGTTGCTCAAGGCCACCACCCAGTGGTAGGTCTGTGGATGTTATTTCATTTAGAGGTATTACTGTGGGATTCTCTGATGAAATGTCTGGCAAGCTGTTAGAAAGAGAAATGGAAACAAATTGGCATTTGTTAGTTGGGTTTACTCCAATTGGAAATGTTGGTAGTGATAGCATTTACAAAGATTAGTTGATTGCGGATTAATCGGTGTTTTATGAGTATGGCAGTGGGAGAAAATCTAATTTTACACGATCATTGTATACCAACTTTAGGGGAAAATGAGCCATAAAAATCGGTTTTCAATACATAAAAGATTACTATTAACGCAGAGCTACTACGCCATTACCTAATTTATAATATGTTGGTTTTTATTAAGTCCATTAAAAGCCCCTTAAATCTGTTATATACACCAAGGAGTATTTATGATGACATTTACAATCCTCCTGAAGTTATCTTGATTGTTTACCAAGTGTTTGTTAAAGATTTAATGGGAAGCATTCTGAGGCCTCCCGTATATAGTAAACCCTCTTAAATGTTCATACAAGTTATTATGACAAGAGACATACACTCAAGTCGAAATGTATGCCAGTATCAAATTATGACTTTGTCAATATGATGACTTCATGTGAATTGGAATTACGTCATTAACAAATCAAAGTCTTATCCTAAGGCGATTGATTATGCGAAAAGATCAAAACCGAGTTTAACCTCCGGCTACGTCCACGAAATCAATGAATCAAATTTGGTTTTCTTTGGTTATTCTTATCTCTTTGGGGCGTTTTTTCATATAAATAATATGTTTACACCACTGTGACCATACATATTCTTGTGAACAGAGGCTTCTTCTCAGGCTTGTTTAATTTGTACCTATCTCTAAGGTGCGGAGAAGTAGGCACCGTTTCTTGTTTCGAGGCATTTACGTTATGTTGACATAAGGGCAATGCAAGTTTGTCTTCATTAACTGTTACTAAGCCAAATACCTTCAACAAATAACTATTTACCTTTCTCCTAGAATGCGGTCAAATGTTGGCCTTTTAGGTATGTATCCTAGTAATTATAGATACATCATCCATTCATTAAGAGGGAAGAAATTGTCCTATGCCTATGAACTAGTGTTTTAATCACAAAACTCGGGGCAATTGAAGGCATAGAAGACGCAGGAAAATGCAAACACATCCAGGATCAGGACCACTTATCTAATATCGCAAGATAATCATTTTCAAAGTTAAGTTACCTATTTTGAGTAAAGAGGTACTTCAGTCCAAAACAACTCCTTCTCCAGTCCCTTACAGGTTAGACCAGGGTTCGACTATGGCTGTTATATATGGAGCTCGTACACTTAACAACCACGACAAGTAAGCTTTTGAACTCGCTTCATGGGACATATTTCCAAAAAAACTACAACTTACAATATCATTTAAGTTCAAAACCAAAACCTATCCGCAAGCATCTCGGGGCGCCGCTGGCAGTGTAGAAGCGCTATATAGGTTTGATTATTATACTATATTCGAACTTATTTTTCTTTTTCGTCAATTTCTATTCACTTATTTTGTTTAATTTGCGAAACGACTTCCGATTTTTCAGACTAAATACTGCTCACTAACGGATTCTCTTATTCCCCATTTAATTGCTTTTTTGGTAGTACATTTGCACCGTCCAGTTGTTAATGGAGAGCACAATGTACATACTTGCAAACATACAGAAAAAAAAGTTAATTAGACTTGCATAACTAAATAGGGTTTTTTAAGCGTGACAAATTTTTAAATTAGCATATATACGGGGTGATTATTTTTAGTATATTTGCATGGTAATTAATTCTATTTTAAAAAAGTTAACTTTCAGTTATTACACAGAGCGGAGACTTTAACCCTAACATATCGGACCCTTGCAAAGAGTGGACTAAGCGATGAGGTCGAGTACAAAATGAACTTGTCCAAAGAAGAATGCAAAGCTGAAATGTAGGTACGCAAGGCACGTATAATAGGTAAATAAATAAATAAGTAGGTGGAGCAACAGGCGGGTAGACACCCTAGGCCTAGCTTCTCGCAACCATTCGTTTTGTATGAATTTCTATTTTTGGGACGAATGGAAGGGACCAACAATTTTATGCCGAGTCCGAACGGCTGAATTGAGAAGCTTTTTCATGACAGTCATACTCTCGGATGTTTGTCAGACGTTCGCGAGAGGTGGCACAGTAGAAAAAACTTTAAGATGTAATTTGTGTTTTTCCGGGGATCGAACCTGGGATCCACACACTCTCACTAATACCAATATACCTTGCACAGCTGTTTTTCGTCATTGGCAATTTGTGTTCAAAACAAAATTACAAAAAGCCTCGTGAAAAGCAATTATGTGTTCAGAAGAAAAACGTAAATAATGGACATGGACTTAATTTTGGAGCAATTACTATCATCTTCGTCTTTTTCCTCGTCATCTGTGGTTTTTTTTTTTTTTTTTTTTTTTTTTTTTTTTTTTTTTTTTAATTCATTTTTATTAATTCATTTTTTAAACTTACTTACTAGACAAAAATGACTAAATCTAATTTAAAACTAACTTGTATCTTAATCTAGCTTACTGGCTCTTAACGAGCACTCTAAACTTAACTATATCCTTATAACTATTGCCTTTCGGCCTTAAATCTATCTTTTTATATAAATTGCACTGTTTTTTAATTTCCAAGAAAACTGGCTAAAACTTGGACTCTTTATTATTGGTTTTTTCTTAAAACTACCTAAACTACTTATAACTACCTAAGCTACTTAGCCTAAATTACCTATAATCAGGGTGCTGAGCAATCTTTCGATTGGTCACCATCCCGATTGCGTCGATGGGCGCCTGGCAGTCGCCAACACGGTGCACACGCGCCGCCGGGACTCGAGCGAGGCCATAAGCATCGGTCAAGTCTCGGTAGCACTCATTCATGTTGACGAGCCCGGCCCCTCCCAAAGACCCCCTTAAATACACCTAACTAACTTACAAACTAGCTTAAAACTAAGGAGGATGTTACATAGGTAACGCACCGACCCGGGAGAGCGTGTCTGCCCTCACCTCTTCCTCAAGCCACCAAAATTCGGTGAACTGCTTCAAGGTATCAACCGTGTCCCTATCCGCAATTGCGGTATTAAAACGGAGGAGCTCCTGAGCATTGGCGGCGTACCCGTCGTGGATGAGCCGCTTATCCCTCGCGCCGCGGTGGCTATGGTACAATACCGGCACACCATCTTTATTCTGGACTAACCCTTTTATGTCTGCATGAAGAAATGCCTCAGGCGGGACAAAGCCAGACCGGAGCGTACTCTCGTGGTACATTAAATTCGGGTAATAACCACCCGAGATCAGATTGTTAGCGTTGGCCATCGCCCTTGCAACGTGCCTTCGAATCACCTTAATTAGGAAATTGTCAATCCTGTTCAATCGAGCCCCATCGTATAGGGTCTTGTTGGGATAATATTTTATGTACTCAGACTCGGGAGTTCTAAACAACCCTAGGCAGGTCCTGAGACACTGTCTCTCAAACACCCGAATCTTTTCCATATAGGAAGGCGCTATATTAAACCAAATGGGACAGCCATAAGCGATGATCGGCCTTATAAGGGCCACGTAGCATATGACCTTTACTCTGGAAACAAGTTGACTGCTGCGAAACAGTCTCCTTGTCAGAGCATAAGCCCTCTTGGCCCCAGCAAGACAAGCATCTATATGTTTGTCAAAATATAGATACTGGTCGAGCCAGATGCCAAGATATCTGACTACGCTTCGCACCGCCAATGGTTGTCCATTTTGTCCAATAATGGCTAATTTTCGCCAGTTTTTTCTGGTATCCCTAGAGGCCCTAGCCAATGGAGTTCTGAACAGGATTGTTTCCGACTTTTGGAAATTGATTTTCAATTTCCAATCATCGCAATACCTCTTAATTTGATCGAAGTCACGCTGCAAAAGGATGTTGATGACCTCGACTTTTGGACCTGATCTGTACGCCACTAAATCGTCTGCGTACGCTATAGCATGTCTGAGGGAACCCACCAGATCACTCGTGTAAATATTAAACAGGATCGGAGAATTCACCGCTCCCTGTTGTAAGCCGTTTTTAATTTCAAAGACTTTGCTCGAAGTCACGTCGCCAGCTTTGACAACGAACTTCTTTCCCATAAGCATGTCATAAATCATATATAGCAATGGTTTTTGCATACCCAACCTAGTCAGCTTATAGAAGAGCCCCTCCAACCATACGGTGTCGAAGGCCTTCTCAAAGTCGACCAGGCAGGCACCCGTACATTGGTTCTTGCATTTGTGCCACTGAATGTCGGACACCAATTTCGACGCGGCATGAATCGTTTCATGCCCCGCTCTAAAGCCAAACTGATTGTCCGGAATAATCTTATTTTCTTCAGCCCACTTTAAAAGAGCTCTATTAACGACCTTTTCGAATACCTTGCTAACATTCGGGAGCAAACTAATTGACCGAAGATTAGCCGGGTTGGTCCTATCTTTCTCCCTTTTGGGGATAGGATGTACCACAGCCATTTTCCACTGCACTGGATAATATGCATTATTCAGCGCATTGTTAAATAGCGTGGCGAAGATCTCAATCGCTTCTAGAGGCAGGTGTCTTAATACGACGTTTGGGACACCGTCAACTCCCGCCGACTTTTTATTTTTAAGCGATTCAAAGATACACAAGAGTTCATCTTTGCTCACGAACAACTGGGAATTTGTCCTTTCATCGGCGATTATACCGTTTGCAAGGTTGTCGTCATTGAACACGGTGAAACCGTTGTTCTCGGATCGCCAATTCTGAAGTTCGGTACGCAGATAAAAGTGGTTCAGAAAGGCCCTCTCCTCGAGGTCGTGATTACGGCGAACTGGATTGTTCACAGTATACACGGTCTCGAAGAAAGCGCCCATCAAATCCACTCTCTCCTGCGGGTCTTCGACCACGTAAAAACCGTCGTTCGAGTCGGCACTTTCCGGACTTATGCCAGCAGTCAGTAGTGTCTGTCTGTTCTCGTTCGTCCGAGGAATTCGGACACATGAAATGTCGTTATGATCTTTCCGCCTGAACAGTTTATTTATTTGTGGGAACATGTTCGGACTACTGGATTTTATAGCCCGAATTTTATTGCCCCAATACAAACTTACAGATTTTCTGTAATTTTCCACGATCAACTGTTTCAGGTTTTTGATCATCGAATTCAGTGTCCTCATCTCGGGATCGTTCCTGTCAGTAAACTGTCTGTGCAGCTGTTTAAGCCTCGAGAGCAGTCTACTTTTATGTCTGTATAGAGCATCGATTGTCGCGTTTCGATACTTTTCAGTCTGTTCTTCGTCAGTGGAACGTCCTACCTTGGGGATAGTCCGCTCCATTGTCCGTTTGATGACGACGTTCATTTGCAATAAATGTCTGTCGATTTCATCGTTTGTCAAGTTCCTGTTTGTCGGTGGGTTGATCTCACTCGAACGTATATCACGCTGTAAAACCCTGGAGAAGCGCGACCATTGTGCTCTTCGATAATCGAAGGAGCGCACTTGATCGTACTCCTCCAGCTGCGTTTGTTCGTTCGGGATCCGTATTACGACGGCGAGTCCGTAGTGGTCACTATCGTACTCGACCGTTCGTAAACAGTTCCGCGTTCGTCGATCTGTGTCTGTCAGTTCTAGTCTTTCGTCAACTAGCGCTAAGTCCAAGAAAGAACCTTCTCTAGGGAAAGACGGGAAATCCGTCGCGTACAACTCGAGTTTGTACTCAATCATATTATGACGCCACCAGTCGTGAAACTGGTTGCCCCTAGGGTTCGGAGTATCATTTCCCCATGCCGCATGTTTAGCATTAAGGTCTCCGCCCAAAAAGTAATAATTATCCTCCGATTGAAGCTGTAAGCAACGAAAAAGTGTCTCGAGCTCATTTAAAAATATAATGGGTTGGGGTGCGTCAGGTGCGTAAAGTGACACCACATACACCCGCCTCTGGCTATGGAGGGGAATGCACACGATGCACGCTTCCAACACCCGGAACCTACGCACGTCCCTGCTATATATGACCCTATGGCGCAAGCCTCTGCGTATTAAGATACCGACACCGCCTCCTTGTGTGGAGTTGGGCCGATCTCTTCTGACTAGCTTGTAATTTCTATAGCCTACTTTGTGCTTCCGATTTAGCTTAGTTTCGCTAACCAAAAGTACATCTGGCTTTTCGGCTTTCAACAGATTGGAAACATTGATCCTTCTCTCGATCCTGATCATTGAATTAACATTCAACGCAAGGATCTTTAGTTTTACCTCGTCCAGCGTACCCATCATATTCATGGCGCGGTTGAGTCAGCAAACAGCGTCGAATAGATAACGTCTATTCGAGCCGCTTGTTCATTTAACTGATTCTGGAATTTGTCGATCTTTCCGTGTAGTGACAGAAGGATCGCTTTCAAATCCAGATCCGCTTCAGGCGTTGGAGCCTTTGGTGCGGTTTTTGTATTTTCTTTACCCGGTCCAGATACCATTTGGGCAAATGACACATTGGGTGCAACAAAATTTGAGAACGAGCGACTCTTTCGACCCTTCTCTTCTTCGGACCTCTGTTTCCGAGCCAACACATTCTGTTTGACCTGCTGATACTTGGGACATCCCTTGAAATTGGCAGGATGCCCTGAGCTTTTGCAGAGTACGCACGAAAGCTGACCCCGATCCTCTACTCTATCCCTTCCCAAAGGACACTCCCCATGCTTGTGGTCCCTGTTGCACTTAACGCATCTGAACTGCATATGACAGTTAGCTGCGGCGTGCCCGAACCTCTGGCAGCGCATACACTGAAGTACGCGATCTGACCTTTTTAATTTTTCCCAACGTACTGCATGATAGTACAGGAATCTGATCCTTTTCAGACTATCTATTTTGCTGTCGGGGGTTAGTTGAACCAAAAAGAATGGTAATTTGCGGCTACCACCCCTCTCCGAAGGCGAGGAAAACGGCTTGACCCCCACGAACTTTAGGGCGTCGCACTCGTAATTCTTGAGCTCCTTCTCGAGCTCGTCCGTCTTAACATTTGGGTCGATACCCTTAAGCAGCACCGTTTGCAATTTTTCTCCCTTTGGAGTATACGTAAAGTATTCGGCCTCTGCTTTCTCCAGAGCGGTGCGCACCTTTTTATACTCCTCCATATTATTGCACATTATGATATGCTTGTCGGCGTTTAGCCTTTTTATATAGAAATCCTTACTAACTAATCTACATAACCTAATACTATCACTAATATCTACGTAACTTACATTAATAGGTGGGACACGTACTTTTTTTGCTTGTTGTTGTTGTTGTTGTTGCTGTTGCTGTTGCTGCTGCGGCTGCTGTTGCTCCTTCTGTTGCTGTTGTTGTTGTTGCAGCGGCTGTTTGCTCGTTAACTGCTGATTCTGTTGTTTTTGTTGTTGTTGTTGTTGCTGGCTTTGCTGCGGTTGTTGCTGCTTTTGGCGTTTGCTTTGCCTTTGCTGCTGCTGTTGTTGCTGCTTTTTCAGCTCTTGTTGTTGCTGCTGTTTCAGTTGTTGTTGTTTTTGTTTTTGCTGTTGCTGCGCCGCTTCAATTTGTTTCAGCTTTTGTTGTTGCTGAAGAATTTTCTGCTGACGCAGCTTTTCCCTCTTTTCGAGGAGCTCTTTGATGAGACGATCGAGCTGGGCTTCCTCATCTTCTTCGTCTTGCTGTTGCTGTTGTTGTTGTGCTGGTACATTTTCGGCGTCCAGTAACTCTTTGAACGAGTTACCTTCGCCCACGTACCGGCACTCTCCCCCTTCAGACTCGTACGAGTAGTTGAGTCCATCATTGTAATCGTCTGTCTCAGCCTCTGACGTCAGTAATGTATCGTCTGACTTTGCCATTCTTTTGGATGACACAATCGGCTTCTGCTTTATTCGTCGTCGCCGTTTTGTTGATTCCAACGACTGTACTGCTGCTGTTGATGTAGTTGGTACTGCTATTGCTTCTGTACTTTTTGTTGGTGCTCTTTTTGCTTGTGCTGATGTTGCTGGTGAACTTGTTGTTGTTGTTTCTGCTGCTCCCGATTGCTGCTGTGTGACTTGTTTTGTTGTCACTCGCTTTGGCAACGGGGCATCTCCTTGCGGGACCTTTGGCTGGCCAGTGTCCATCGCCTGATTGCCTTGCGGCACTTCCAATTTCACTTTTTGTTTTGGTTTCTTCTTAATTATTTATTTAATTAAAAAAAAAAAAGATCACTTCCCCCACGGGGACTCGAACCAACACTTTTTGTGTCAGAGACTATGGTCTTATCCACTGCGCCAAATGGCTTACAGACACTTTTTGATCAAAATCACTTTATCAGACTTGTCTTTGCTAATCACGCACCACTAACTAAGTCGACTGTTCACATTGGCTGCTGAAGAGCGACTGTCATCTTGCAGTCATATGCAACGCATACTCCGTCGGAGACTCAAATTAAAATCGAGGTATCCGCCTTCGGAAATTAAAATGCGACAACGCATTGATATGACATAATGTTGTTTCATGGTACATCGGGTTTTCTTATTTAGTGCAACAAATACAACCAATTACTCTGCTAAAATGTTTTTTTTTTCTTTATTGCTTTCATTTATCAACACTTCACTGCAAATCGTAAACAAATTCCGCAACCAATTTCTGTCGAAGTATATCGGAAGAAAATTCGTATGAAGCTGTCAAAAATATCAGTAAAAACGCACTTGATCGCACTGAAACGCAAAACGCCTGTGTGCGTTGCATATTTGTCGGAACAAAGTTCCGAAAAGCTGTTCCGAAATATACTTTGAAGCAAAAATCCTCCGATTCGTATGAAATCAAAGAATTTTCCGTTCCGACGGATATCTCGCTAGGACCGAATAAATAATACTGTTTAGGTTTTTTCCGCGAATATTCACGATGAAATTTTTTTTAACTGGAAAGGACCCTCGTATATTATGGTCGTAAACCGACGTGGACTGCATTGACGCGCAGGAGAACCCACCGACTGGTACTTAAGAATTGTGGTATATATTGGAATGAAGTTTGGTGAGTACCCTAGTTTCGGCTTAAACGCACAACGAACTCCAAGTAAATGATAGGCAAATCGGGGATCCAAGTGTCGCCACTTTCGCGATACATAAAGGCTGACTTAATTGGCTATGGAACCACTGCTCCACCGTGACGTTAGCCTGTGGACGATAGGCCGCTGTGCCAATAGGTCTCTAATTTAATTGGTCAAACGCGACTCAAACTGGCTGCCTTGGTCTATCGTTTATCGAAGTGGTACACTGCATAGGAAAACCCTTACAAATTTTGTAGCGATTGTAGAAGTAAGAGTGTCCTTTCGCGGATATGCTTCTGGCCATCTTAAATATCGATCGACTACCGTGAGAATATGTGTCGAAATTGGTAGCGTACCGACCAAATCGATGTGCACATGCTTGAATCTTGCGGAAAAGGAAGAAGAAATTCGCACAATAGCTGCTTTTTATGTGACGCAGTATTTTCGACTTTTGACATGAGACCTCGCTTCGCACCTTTATAACTGTTTGAGATATTAACGTTTTAAAACATAAATTTGCTTATAATTATAGTATCCGAATAAAATTAATGAAATTTCTCAACTACACAAGGTTTTGAAAGGATTGCACGATACTCTTCGAGAAATATCTTCAAATGTTAACATACAATGACCATTTAATTCCACAAAAATATACTACAGTGTACTCTCTCCTTACGGACACCTCTCATAACCGGACACCTCTTATAACCGGACACCTCTTATAACTGGACAGATTTCAAAGAACGGAAATAAATACATATTTTTTCATATTAATAATTCTCTCATAAGCGGACTCTCTTGTAACCGGATGCGGACCCGGACACCCAATTTCACAACCGCAAACGTTTTTAGCTCTCTCTTAAACGGACAAACCAAACACAACTGGACCACTTTTTTAAGTTTTACTTACTCTGTTCTGCTGTTTGGTTTCTTTTTCTTCTCTTTTGTTGTGGAGTGTGCCACTCTGCCTGTCTGTATACGGCGTGTGTTAAAGTGCTAGGCCACACTTGCCTTCCTATGAAAGTCTTGTCGAGCGAGAAAGGTCGATTTTAAGAATAGAAAAGAGAAGGGAATTCGGTGTATTCAACCCTCCTTTTCTCAACTAACCTAAAAATCTACCCGTTTCGCTCGACACGACTTTCATGGGAATGCATGTGTGGCCCAGCACAAAGTCATGTGACAGCCGTCGCCTATCCGTCTATGAATGAAATACTAAAGTACAAAGTACAAGCCTTTATTTTGGTGTCATTTATTTCCCGCTCATGCAAAAAAACGTAAATGATACAGCTGTTTGATATATTTTAAACTGGTCAAACTTTTTGCCCGCTTGACGGTACAAAATGTGCAGAATTATGTGCACGCATAACTATTTTTAAATAATCTGAAATAAAATTTAACAGCTTGTCTGTTGTTTATTTTCTCGAGTTTGTCAATTTAGGTTTTTTCCTCACAAGCGGACACCTCTCATATGCGGACAGATTTGTCGGTACCGTCGGTGTCCGGTTATGAGAGAGTTCAGTGTAGATACCTTATCAAAAAATGTTTGAAATGTCTTACCCCATAAACATAGTTGATATGCTTAATATCTGCGAGAACCATAGTATCCAAAAGAACAACAGGAACAACGTGAAATTTTGTCCTTTTTTCACCTCACACCACAGGTATTTGACAATGTATATCATTTGTATTAGCATTTAATTGGCACTTTGAATTTTTTTTAATCACTCCTTAAGGTTGGGATACAAACAAACCGTCAACAAAAAGCGTGTATTCGCATAAATAAAAACCGCACATCAGTTTAATCGCATGATTTATGTTTGATTTTTTATTTTGCCACAACAACTACACAAAAAAAAAAACCAAATTATTTATGAATTAGAGAAATTAAATTATTGTTTACCGCGACACGTACAACGTGAAAACCTCCGCTAAAAGAACACGTCAGTCGGCGTTGTAGAGAGTGATAAGCGCTGGCAAATAGAGACAATTCCGCCCCTCTAAACGTATAGGGAAACCCATTATATTTTTATTTTTATTTTTATGTTGACATGAAATATAGTTAGCGATCACTTTAGGTGATATAACGTGTGTTACACTCTCTATAGGAGTTAAGATGCTTTGTAGATATAATTTTAATGAAATTACTTTTTTTTTAAATGTAGTTTAGTAACGGCATGTTTTCCGACTGACAAAACTTTACAAATTATAGCTACTATCGATAAAACTAAATTTTT
Organism: Cheilosia soror; assembly: GCA_949372485.1. Taxonomy (NCBI): domain Eukaryota; kingdom Metazoa; phylum Arthropoda; class Insecta; order Diptera; family Syrphidae; genus Cheilosia; species Cheilosia soror. The sequence continues at coordinate 123,208,934 of OX443561.1, forward strand.
TAATTTAGCTATGGGAAACCATTCGAATCTAAATTGGTTACGATGTACAGAGATTAGATTTGCATTAGTTGCAAATAATTATAATAACCAACAATTGACCTGCAAAATGGTGATGGTTGCTTTGTGTATGCGTATCAAATGTGGGAAGATTGGATATACCTACACGGACGTACAACTATTTTTTTCTTCTTAAATTAAAACTAATTTATTTTACTCGAGTCGGTATATAAATTTTTTGGGGAAATGCCAGCATTTTTAGAGACCATCTACACGGAACCAAGTCTAGTTTTTGCATCCCTGCCGATAGAGAACGCCCGCTGCTTCATAAAGGTAGGATACATCGAGACCTTTGATGGCAGAAAGAAATTTAGACAAGGTGATTCGCTGTCATGTGACTTTTTCAGCATTATACTTGAGAAAATCACTCACAAGCCAACATCCAGGAGCACAATTTTCCAAAAAGCTGTGCAACTAAAGGGTTTTTCAATAGGGACGCTACAAAATTAGAGCGACAGGGACAGCAAACGACGCCGAATTTCTTGTCGCTCTTTTGACATTTCTCTTCAGTAAGGTTTGCCATTTCATGATGGAAAGATATACGAGCCAACAACGAGTCGAAATTATTAAAATTTACTACCGAAATTCAGAGTCAGTGGCCTCATCGTTAAGAGCGCTACGTCCAATTTATGGTCGTCATAATCGTCCTAGCAGATCAACAATTGAGCGTCTAATGGAAAAATTTTCGCTTTCGGTCGTGCGATTTGACGCCGTTAGACTATTTCCTGTGGGGCTACGTAAAGTCTATGGTCTATGCCAACAAGCCAGCGACGATTGATGAACTTCGTACGAATATCGAACGTAAAATTGCAGCAGTATTGGCCGATTTATGCTTGAAAACCGTCGAAAATTGGGTTCAGCGTCTGGACTTCTGCAAGCTTGCCCGTGATGGCCATGCAAAAGAAATCGAGTACCATACATAATGGCATCGAACGTACTTTCACAGGAATAAAGAATTTCATTCATTGATATCCAAAACTGTTTTTGTTTTATTTAAAAAAAAAACTTTTGTAGCGCTCTTATCGAAAAACCCTTTACTTGCATACACTGACGACATTGACATCATTGTCAGAACGAAGCGAGCTGTCACTCATTCGTTTGCAAGTATTAGCACAGAAGCGGAAAAAATGGGGTTAGTGGTGAATAAGGGGTAAGCAAAATACATGCTGTAAACAAGAAGGGGCACACAAAATCGACGATCCGGACAGAACGTCACGATAGACAGCTACAATTTTATGATGGTTAGGGATTTTGTCTACCTCGGCTCCAATATAAACTCTGACAATGATACCACAGCAGTAATGAAACGAAGAGTTACACTTGTGAACCGTTGTTTCTTTGGCCTAAAAAGGCAACTATCTAGTAAGGCCTTTTCAAGAAACACTAAGGAGAGTCTATATAAGACCCTCAACCTCATCATGCCAGTCCTGCTCTTTGGCGCAGATGATAACGACCATATCGTTAGCAAAGGCGAATGAATATCTTCTTGGTTGTTTTGAACTCAAAATTATTGGATTGATTTTCAGTCCCATTTGCTTTGACGGACTTTGGAGGAGAAGATTTAGCATCGAATTTTACGAGCTGCACAGTGCACAGCGACATAGGCCTGGTCAAAAAGTACGTCTCAGTCGACTAAGATGGCTACGAAATGTACAGCGAATGGACACCAACGCTCCGGGCCGAAGTGTCTTTGATTCCAACCCTAAGTGACGGGATTGGAAAACAGGGCGCGGCACCTCCCATGAAACAAAATTATTTAAATCACTACATTTTGACATTTATGGAAGCTTGTCAGTCGTTTGTAACTCACTGAGTGACTTAAGTCTTAAGGTGCGGCATAACTTTAGCCGCTGTAGCCTGTGGCATAGAATCTTTCAATTGCGGTGATAGTTAATTTCTTAGCTCCCGGTATATACGTATTTTTTTATACGAGTATTCCCGGGTGTTAAAATGTTCAGTAAGGTTAACAACAGTCTCATTATGAATCGCGTGAGCTTTTCAACCATTTAGAAATTATTAAAAATACGACCAAAGTCAAAGCTCGGTTATGGGTGCATTATTGAATGCAGGATTAGGTGGGTCCTTACCTTATTAGACAACAGTTACCTGTTTGAAAAGACAATGAAACAGAAACAGCACAGAAATCTGCTAATTTTTGTCGGATTAAGTTAACGTGGAGTAGGTATGTCTGAGTGGTCCAAGACGAAACTGGTCTATAGTATACTATATAGCAAAACCAGTATTTACCTCGACTTTTGTATAAAGCCGAGAAGAGAAGGAGCTTACAGTATCAGCACTCACCACATCAGCACCGAAGATTTCCCACCTGAGCAAAGGACAATAACAAAGAAAATTATCCAAAACGTAGCCCTCTTCATAAGCGTCGCAAATAGTAGTGCCACTTAAATCTAGCACATTTAACTGCTTAAAAACAGCAAGAACGCTAATAGGTTATTTAAAGCCTTTTCTGCTGCTAAAAGACAGAAAACATGCCGCAGATTTCTTACAGCCATCCGAAAGCATGCGTTTAGTCTGCCCAGATCCTGGATAGTCGTTCCATACACAATTGTATCCATTTGTTAATGGATGCTCTGACCGAAAACGATAAAAAAAAATAACCAACGCAGGTTCAGGTCCCGAGAGATCGTCCTCTGATCCCTGCTTAGCAGATCTTATTGCTCGCAAATTCCAGGGTGAACTAGGACCGAAACAAGGATCAAAGAGTTCAACTTTGCCTCCGAATTTAAAGAGTTTTTGTCGCGTTAGGTCTTATTGCCCAAAACCATAACGCCCCCCTAATTAAAAAATGACATAAGGCCTAAAACATTGCTAGACAATCTGTCGCTGTAAGATTTATTTCCATCTTGTTGTTTATTTTTGGGAAACCTTTCCCTTCGTCGAATAAAATAAAAAACTAGGGTGCCATACGGACCTTTTGCGCCATCTATTTATTTATTTACATATTTGTGTACGTTATGCATTTTTTGGGCGTTATTAGCCAATTTTAGCATTTTCAAAATATTTTAGAACGTGTCACAGAATTGAGCAAGCACCCATTTCTAGCAATTTTTTCGGCAGCCATTATTACAAACATATTTATCCCATAGATCCGACCCATGGCAACGGATCCTTGAGTCTTGGAGCCATCTGTGAAGACGGTTTGCAGTAAACCCATGCAAATCCATGCGTCTCATTAAGCCCTTCGCAGCTTGAGTTATATTATAGCTATCTCTGAATGATTCTCGAAGATCAAGCGTTCCGCTGAACATGCTGATGTCCATCTTAGAACCGTCGAGAACTATTTCATCCTCTTCTGCAACTACTTCGGTCTCCCATCTTCATGGAATTATAGTAATGAATCTCATTTTAAAAGACGAGAGTGGCAGGAAGGTAGTCTTCAATCATTTCCACCTTCGCAGCGTACCATGTCTTCAAGCAGGAACAGAGCAAGAGTCACGGATCTTCTTAGCACAATTAGGTTTACCATTTAAGTCTATTTTTAATAACCTATTCGACAACCTACCCCTCAACCTTTTAAATGCTACTCTTAAAGAATTGCATCTTCATTTTGCCCCCACATAACTACACTCCTTACCACTTGATGGCCAAACCTGAGCTCAAAAAAAAAGTAAAGAAATCCAACTATACGAATACAAGCAAGTGCCCAAATGAAGGAAGGAACACTACGTAACATTTAACCCAAGGCGATCGTTTTTGGCTTCCCATTGCCTTACATAAAAAAACAGAAAAAAAAAATGAGAAAATGATTGTTAACGCCACATGGATGGGGAAGTGTTGCCTCGTGTTGATTTTTGTTTCCTTAAAACATTTAGTTGCATAAAAAAGTCATGCTGACACATTATGCTCAACTATGAGAGATACCACTTTAGGCAGTGTCTGTCATAATTTAGCTCAAAAACTCTAAAACTTGACAGCTCTTCCATTAAGTAGTAAACCAGTTGAATTCAATTTCAATCACACACCAAGTGTCTCCATGGCTATGTGTGTGTGCCTGTGAACGTACCGTGTGGGGGTTCAAGTGAGTTGGCTTTGTGTCACTTTTACTTTCATCGTAAAAGGTACTCGACGATTTATGCTCCTTACATACAATTCAATATTTATTACGTTTGTTCCTTATTTCGTCTATCATTATGTCAGCAATAGAGATTTACTTATGTCCAATGGGCATAAGTAACTATTGCCTGACGATTTTTATTTATGTTTGAGTTGAAGAATTTTCCGACAGACGACGCGGCGGCACGGCCTGACATTTGTTTTGTTGATATAAATGTTTCGTTTTTTTTTTTTGTTCCGCTCATCTGATCAGATTTATGGTGTTTTTTTGAGACTTGAGGGGCTAGCGCTAGGCATTTCTGTTCAAATATTTAATGAGTTTGTGAAAGGGCAGTTGCAACCGGGTAAGGTAAATCACAAATATGGTCATGTGCATCTTTGTCTATTCAATTGGAGCTGCAGGCTTTTGAATGCAAAATAAACAATTTTGACATATGAATGACTTGAATCTATGCACTTAGTATTTTATAGCACTTCAACGTAGGAAGAGAGTCACAAAAGTTGCGTCAGACGGTAACACGGCGTTACCTAAGACCTATAAAGCTATAAAGCGATGAAGAGGTCGCTCGTTTCCAGTGCAATGATTGTTCAGGTGTAAATTGTTTTGTTAAATAATTGTTTACAATCGCATTTTTTGTGTCCCAGTTTGGATCTAGGAGTGGACCTATATTTACCTAACATAGAAAAATATTTTTGGCACTTCGGTTGAAATGGTATAAAACAAATTTTTCCACTTCGCGACCTCTCGCAAACATCCGAGAGTACAACTATCCTGGAAAAGCTTCTCAAATCAGCCTTTTGGACTAGGCATAAAATTGTAGGTTCCTTCTATTCGCCCATTATTCGGGGATATTAAAACAAAGAAGTCCCTAAATTCGATCCACATTAAAAGTTTTGGAGCTGTCAGGAATAGCGATCAGTGATTATATTTAAGACAGAACGGTAACAAATATGCACTGCAAACCAAATGTAAAGAGACCCCGGAAAACAAATGATACAAAGACTAAAATGCGTGCGTTAATGCTAAGCAATATGAAAGAAGCACAGTAAGAGAACGAGCAAAAGAAGTCGCACTGATTTTAACTGCGAATGCGACGAAGCTATGTGGGTGTATCAGACGACGGTTTACAGCGGTTGGACGACAACAGAACATCTCAGGATACAGAGGAGTCTTCTGTTTTTTTTTTTGGTCCGGTTAGGAAACACTTCACTGGAGCACTCAGACGGAATTGGTCCATTATACTACCAGGAAGCAAATCCATTATTACCCATTTTACTGAAATTTTTTCGACGAGAAAGCACTTCAGCGATGAGGAGCTTACAGTATCAGCACTCACCACATCAGCGCCAAAAATCTGCCACCTGATCCGAGCAAAAACAGGGCAATAACAAAGGAAATGATCCGAAATATCGTTGTCGCCCTCTCCACAAGCGTCAGAGACATTGGCATCACTTTAACCTAGCACACTAAGATGCTTAGCGAAAGCGAAGTGTCCTGTAAGAACGCCAATCAGTTTTATGCAGTCATTTCTGCTAAGAGATAGCTGGAATGCTGCAGACTTATTATATTGACTTCGGGAGCATGCGTTAAGTCTGCCCACATCCTGTAGATCCTTGCCATAGCCAATTGTGTTCGTTTGAGATCCAATCGTCAATGGAAGCCCTGACCGAGCACGTAGGAAGAACCAGCACAAGTTCTGCTCCCGAGAAATTGTCCTCTAAACCTTGCTTAGCAATCTCATCGGATATCATTTCCAACAAGCCCAGTGTGACCTGGAACACAGACAAAAGTCAAAGAGTTCAGCCTTGCGACCGAATTCAAAAAGTTCTTACATTTCCGAACTATTTTAAAACGGGTAATAGGGTTGAGCAAGGCCTTAACTGACGCTACAGACGCAGACAGATCTCCTCTTGAAAAACATAGGCATGCATTTCCGAACTATTTTGGAACAAGTACCAGGTTGAGCAAGGCCTTAAGCGAAACTTGACTGTCGCTACAGACACAGATAGATCTCCACTTGAGAAACAGAGGCATACTTGCCTAAGCGGACAAAGTTCAGCGCTTGCGCCTTTAGCTGATTGAGCATCTACTCGCCGCGCGAACGAGGCCTTCTTCCTTCTGATCTTTCTTTGGTTCTTAGTCGGAAGCCCATCGGAGTGTGCAGCTTTCGGCGCTCGTTCAGCAGATGGTTCCCGAATCAAACCATCAGCCGCAGCACGACCAACTGCCCGACTATGCGTACTGGGTAAAACCTTTCGCCACTTTCTCCCTTCTTCCAGTCCATTTTCCCGAACAAGTGGGTTTATGAGCCTCAGGAATCTTCAGAAACGAGATCTGGGCCCGAATCTGTAACATCGCCTGAAGACGAAGCCACCAGAACCCTTGCCCCGACCGCAGTCGAAAAGACCACGTATGGATTTTCACTTTCGTGAGTAATATAATCCATAGATTCTTCCGACATACTTTTTTTGACAGGTTTTACGTTGAAGTCAAGACGTGGATTTTTGTCGCCTCTTGCAAAAGGCACGGTCTAATCCCTACCCGAATGGGTGGGCTACAGTCTAAAGTGGACCTGGGCCTGAACCAACATGCTGCTCCAGTTAGCCCGATCTTTGGCTAACCGCCTTCAGTTGCGCACTCCAAGTTGGTTTAGGTCTTCTTTCACTTGTGCGCGTCACCTAAGGCAAGGTCTTCCTCTACTGCATTGTGCTTCTGGGTTGGAATCGAACACTCTTCGAGCCGGAGTGTTGGTGTCACTACGCCCTACATTTCGTAGCCATCTTAGTCGAGTGATAAATACTTTTCTGACCAAGTCGATGTCGCTGTATAAGTTATAGAGTTCGCTGTCAAATCTCCTCCACGAAAACCTGTCAACGCAAACGATCAGGGTCAATGTCAACTAGCGAAAATCGTTGTTACTCCTCGCTTGCCCACTCAGGGACCGAAAATCACTCGAAGAATTTTGCGTTCGAAGCGATCAAGGAGATTTTCATCCGCCTTTAACGTCCATGATTCTGCGCCATAAAACAGGGCTGGGGTGATGAGGATTATATAGTCTCCTTGGTGTTTCTCGACAAGGCCTTACTAATCAATCGCCTTCTTAGGCGAAAGAAACAGCGGTTGGCTAGTGCAACCTTTCTTTTGATTTCTATTGTGGTGTCATTGTCAGAGTGTATAGCGGAGCCGATGTAGACAAAGTTCCTAACCACCTTAAAGTTGTAACTGTCATATCGTGAAATTCTGTCCGATTTGTCGATGTTGTACTCCCTTCTTGTTGACGATATATATTTTGTTTTCCCCTCATTACATTATACAGAAAAGTCTGAAAGTTAAAATTAAAGGACAAAAAGGTATTGAGAGAACAACAGCTCAATATAAGTACAGTACTTATAATAATAAAATGTGGGCGCAGTAGCGCAGTGGTTAGTGTGCTGGACTACTGTGCGAGGGATCCCAGGTTCGATTCCCGGAAAAACACAAATTACATCTTAAAGTTTTTTCTACTGCGCCACCTCTCGCGATCGTCTGACAAACATCCGAGAGTATGACTGTCATGAAAAAGCTTCTCAATTCAGCCGTTCGGACTCGGCATAAAATTGTAGGTCCCTTCCATTCGTCCCAAAAATAGAAACTCACACAAAAACGAATGGTTGCGAGAAGCTAGGCCTTGGCTGTCACCCGCCTGTTGCGCCATCTATTTTTTATTTTTTTTTTACTTATAATAATACCAAGCTGCCATCTGTAGTATCCAACGTAATACTATCTAAGGAGACTGAAATGTATGTCAGACGCGTATTCCTGGATAGTACACTCGTACATAAACCAACGAAATAAACCAACGAGAAGTAAGGCGCTCATAATCTGTACAAGCTTAGCAGACTAATGGACACAAATATCTGGCTGAGATTTGGCCACTTATATAAAAGGCTATTGTAGTCAATATTTGCTTTCCGACGATCGCTCAGATAACTAACATATCTACCACCAAAGCCTCGTATTCCTTGGAGCATATGATCGGTATGTACTAAGCGCGTTCTTACATAATCAACTGCATTGCGACAAAAACCTCATACCAAAAGAATTGAAGGCATTTTCATTATGCCATATATCGGGGACCAGGAACTAATACAACCCCCCAGGCACACTATTCACCTGCATAGAGAATGCAGCAAAGTAGCACCTGCTGGCTACATTTTTTTCGTGTACCACTAACCCAATCTATAGGTTGCCAACTCTCACACATATTTACTGGTTAGTTTCTCATAGCTGGTATGTTAACAAAGCGTTTAAAAAAAAAAAGAAACTGTGTTAAAAAACTACTAAACTCGTGTCACCCGTGGGCAATATCAAGCTTAATGATCGCCAGTGTAGCTGTGTAGCACTAAAATCAAAATACATAAAAAAAAATTGGCTCAATTTCAGCGACATGTAGTTGGGTTTGATTCCTGCTGTGATACGTATACCGCCATTTTTGATTTCCTCTCTTTCGATGAACTGCTTAGAAACAACTCCATCAATCTAGAACTTAAGAAGATTTGTGCAGGTTAAACCAACTACCAACCGCAAGTGCGGATAATAATAATAATTGTGATACGTCACACTCACACACGATGGAAACTCTGCTCTTGGTGTCACCTAATCCATTGAACTAATTAAATTTCAATACATTCCGCATTTTATCAACAGCAATTGCGTAAGCTAGCTCGTAACCAATGTATGCGCCATATCGCTTGCACTTATTAACGCAGTGGGTACTTAGCCATAGCCAGCACGCTCAAAGGAACACTGTATAGCCACACGATGCATATCCATTGATTGTTCATTCAGTGTTTGCATTTGAGACCCTCCTCGCGGATGCATTTGATTTCTCAAGTTTCATTATGCAATCTATGTCAGTCTCTTAAGGTGATTCGTTTTTGTTTCTTTCTTTCTTTTCATCTGCTAAAGCTACTTGCGTCACTTTTGTGTATTCTAAGCCACAGTGTGCAGGTCGTCTCTGGCGCTCCTTAAGAGTGTAATCGATATCTCCCCCAATGGAAGCAATTCGCTGTGCAAGTTGTTTACTAGAATGTCGAACATGTGGTTGCTTCAAATAAATACGGAACCAGATGTATCGGAGTAATATGTCACAAATAATGACATAAACAAAAAAAAAAAAAAAACTTGTCATCAATTTAATTCATTCATGAAAAGATCTTCAGCTAGAAACAAATTGTGTTCACAAATAGACACGATTGAAGTGGCAGCAGGCGTGCGTCCACTCGCGCAAAATGTTATATCACGTGCATATCAATAAAGAGGAGGTTATCGACCCAACCGTTGGCCATTCAATTGGAAACGAGAAAAGCAAACCGATAAAGAGCGCACGTTGTTGACTAATTAAAAAAAAAATAATAATAAAAAAGCTTGTTCAAGATGGTTTTGCGAATCTCGTTTGAAAATAAAGCAGACAGCGATCTCAAATTGGAAATGTATTCACCATGCGTCGAATGATATTGTGAGTAGCGGCGACGCGCACTCGGAAGTATAGCATGTGCTGCCTGCGACAGAGAAAATCATTTCCGACCTTGAATAAAATTGTCTCACAAAAAACGGTTTGGAACTAATCAAATCTGACAGATGCGTCAAAGGTTTTGACGTTCTGTTTGAAAAAAAAAACGCAAACAAAAAAATTGTTTAAAAATATTCCACATACGCCACAGTGTCCCCATATTCGTTTGGTGTATGCAAAAATAGACTTTAATGCTTGCGGGTTTTATAAGATTTCTTTATTTGTTTTCGAATTTGAATTATTTATCAAATCAAATATTAACGTTTTCATGTATTAAAAGCTGTCAGTAAATATTGAATAGGCAATAGGCATACGCCATATACGCATTTCAAAGATGATGGTTTTGTTTTTGTCCAGAAATGTGAACGTCGCGCTTTTCTTTCTTTTGTTTTATTTATTGCGATTTTAAGAATTTTACGGTAAACAAAGACGTGTATAATTTTTTTTGAGATCCAATGTCAATTCAACAGTAGTTTATTTTGTTCAGCAAAAGACCAGTCTTTAGGTGTCAAAATAATTAACAATTAAATGTAGTCAACAGACAGACGGATGGATATCGCTAAATAGATTCAGAATTTGATCCTGACTTACGAATATAATATTATACCTTATGGGGTCTCCGGTGACTCCTTATTGGCGTTACAAATGTAATGGGAAAGTAAATATAAGGTATAATAAATATACGATCGATTCGTAAGTGAAGCGCTGGCATCTGGAAGAAGCAGTGTCATGAAAAAAGCCCCTTTAAAAGCGGTAATCGCAAATAACTCGTTCCCCAAGCAAATTTTCCAAAATCAAAGAAATCGATTTTCTTTTTAAGTACACAAACTGAGTTTGAAGTCGATCGGATGAAAAATAATACCCTGTTCACACCAAGCCGAAAACCGAGTTTTCGTCAAAAATGTTTAGAAAACTCGTGGATGCATTCACACCGAACACCAACTCGTTTTCGTTTTACGCTGTGAAACTAGCTATGAAATGTTTGTGGCGACTAGACTTTTATTTTAGTTATTAAACTTCGCTCGTATTGACATAATATAAAAACAAACTTATTTAAGCTACTTGATAATCGTTAACTTATGGTTAAATGCATAAAATAATTAACAAAAGCAACATTCAAAACGGGTGATCTTTGGCAGGGCGCTAAGCTGGAGGCCGTGAAAAAGGATGAAATTCCGGTCAGGCCAAGAGCTCGCGCTTGGGTCCCTATGGTGCCAAGCGGCCCAGCAGACATTCTGCTTCTTATACAGAGCCAGAATCGAGACATCCCAACACAAAAGTGGATAGTAGTGAAATCGGAGGTGGTGAAAGATTCAAGGTCTATCACCATTCATTAGATAAAGAATCTCTTCCACTACTTAAAGAAAGGAATTATGAGATCAGCTACTGTTTTAAACGCATAAGGCTGCACGTCTACCAACAGGATGGGAGACAAGCATTGGGCGCTAACCCCGCTGTCCCTCCATCCTTCACAAAACGGCGGGGATCCGATCATGGGCGGTCTTCTAAATCAGAGGACACGGACATCACTGTGATTGAGGTTTCCGGTTTATCCAGTAGCCACAATGCTGCGGATAATCCAGATAAACCTGCATCACAGTAAGGTGGCCTCCGCCAACCTTATTCTCCACCTACAAGCGAGTGGGGACGACATAGTCCTCATCCAAGAACCGTGGCTCGTTGACAACAGCATAGCGGGGTTGAGGACATAAAATTATGAAATTGTTCATGCTGATTGTAAAGGTAAAATAAGAGCCTGCATTTTAGCAAAAACTAAATTGAAACTTTCCTCTTCACAGCCAAACTGGAGATCACTGACAAAGAGGAATTCTGGCTTGCATCGGCGTATATGGCCTACGACGATATCGGGCCCATACCATCTACAAATATACGTCATGCAGTCAGAGAGTCAGAGCGGAGGAATATCCCAATTTTACTCGGATGCGACGCTAATGCACACCACTCCATCTGGGGCAGCAGCCATCCATCAACGAAAGAGGTGAGTCAATTTTTACTTTTCTTGTAGAGACTAACCTCGTAATTTGCAATATCGGTAATGAACCTACATTTATTACCAGAAACAGACAGGAAGTGTTAGATAGTTACTAACTCTCCCACTATCTCCGTAGAAAACTGGGCAGTATCCAAGAATAATTCATTTTCTGATCACTGTTACATCTTCTACAATCTTAACATTACCCCTCCTCCTGTAGCGTTGTTTAGAAACCCCAAGAAAACTAATCGAGCCAACATAACAAAGGCTCTCGGTAATATACCCACTGATACAATCTCATCGTTCGAAGACATTGACTCCTTGACGACGAAGATTACTTCTGCCATGAAGAAATCCTTCGCAAAGTCGTGCCCTGTAAGCAGACACACCCCCAAGCTAAGCTCACTAAGAAGAGAAAGTAGAAAACTCTAAGGCAAAAAGAACAAGATCATCCACAGATTGGGACTGTTATAAGAAAAGCCTTAAAGACTACAAAAAAGGAATAAAAATCGCACAAAGAATCGCAAAACAATGAGGCTAGTAGAGTTATGAAGATCCTGTCAAAGTCTCCCTCTATACCTAGCTATATAAAGAAATCCGAAATGGAAAACGACCTCAAACAACTCGTTTTGAAAACTGCAATATGTATGGGAAAACTTCTGTTTTCCAGAAAGTTTTCGACTGTTTTCGCGAAAACCCAGTTTTCGGCTTGGTGTGAATAGGGTATAAGAATGTTCGTTGAGTCCCACTTAATTTTACCAAATCGCTTCTAAGTGGTCACTTTGGTCATAAAATGAAATTTGTTTCAAAATATCAGCTTCCTAGCTCTTAAGGACCATTCACATGAGAGCGAACGAACGAATTGATGAAATGTGAACAAACAGCTTTTTAAGCATTTATGAAATAAAAATTCCACATTTCTTCCAGACAACATTGATGGGCATTTTAGACTTCGCTAGATGTGTCTCTCCATGTCTAAATTTTTTGTTAAGTATACTCCAAGGTACTTGTATTCCTTAACGACTTCTATACTTTCGCCATTGTAGTTCCATTTTTCGTTTCTGCAGTCCTTGCCGCCCTCTCTCTTGAATATCATAACTTTTGACTTGCTTAGATTAACGATTAAGTTCTACAGTCTACAGTGGTTATACAGCCTATTGATCATAAGTTGTAAAGATTCAGGTGAACACGCCAGTAGTACGATATCATCTGCGACCAGAAGAGCTTTGATAAGCAGTTCAGCATACTCAACACCTCCAGGCAGAATAACGACTATATCCTCGATGTATAGCGCAAATAGGCTTGGACTAAGCGAGCATCCCTGTCTTACTCCGGATCGCGACTGAAACCATTCCGATAACTCTTCGCCACTCCAAACCGCCGCTTTGGTATAAGTCAGTTAGAAAAAACTGTTATAAAGGGTGACTTTTTTGCTGTTTGGTTTTACAGCCTGATTTTTTGACTGATTTGTGACACGTGTCAAAGTAAAAAGTGCTTAGTTAGTATTTTCATTTCACCATGGATAGACTATTTTATTATATTTATTACCAAAAATCGTGCTCAGTAGAAAATGTGTTTGGAGCAATTTGTCCATTTTATGGTCGTCGTAATCGTCCTACTGAGCAGGCTACGTAAATAATCAAAATTGCCATATATGGTCTGCTGAGCAACCAGAAACATTGCAAAAACTGTCAATGCATCCACGAAAAGTTACCGTTTGGTGTGGTTTATTGTCCAGAGGCATCATTGGGGAATATTTCTTCAAAGATGATGATGGCAACAACGTTACCGTCAACGGTGCTCGCTCTGTTCGATGATTTCGGACTTTATTTTGCCCAAAATGAAAGAGCTGGGTTTGGTCGACATGTGGACGGCATGCCACACAGCACATATAACATATTGCGAGGCGAAATTGGTGCAATTCATCTTACGTTTTGGACCTGTGAATTACCCGCCTAGATCGTGCGATATGACGTCGCTGGACTATTTTTTGTGCGGATATGTGAAGTCTCTCGTCTATACGGATAAGCCAGCAACTATTAAATAAATAAATAAATAGGTGGCGCAACAGGCGGGTGACACCCAAGGCCTAGCTTCTCGCAACCATTCGTTTTTGTGCGAGTTTCTATTTTTGGGACGAATGGAAGGGACCTACAATTTTACGCCGAGTCCGAACGGCTGAATTGAGAAGCTTTTTCATGACAGTCATACTCTCGGATGTTTGTCAGGCGTTCGCGAGAGGTGGCGCAGTAGAAAAAAACCTTAAGATGTTATTTGTGTTTTTTCCGGGGATCGAACCTGGGATCCCTCGCACAGTAGTCCAGCACACTAACCACTGCGCTACTGCGCCCACAACTATTGCTGTTGGAAAAAGTATGCCAAAATTGGACATTCCGGATGGACCATTTGAAGCGTAGTCGCGGTCAACATTTCGACACTACCAGTCTCTGTCTTTTGTCACAGACATGATAGAGACAGCTTTAGTGAAATCGATATTGTTTGATCGTTTTTATTTTACGTATTCTGGTCCTGTTACTTACATCATATTAAGACTTTTGTCGTTTTCCGCAGTTTCAGTCCGGAATTCACTCATTCCGATATCTAATGGAACAAAAAACTCTCTGATTAACGTCTCTCATATATTGCTTGTTTAAGTTTTTCTTGAGTGGATTCGGGATTGAAATCGAAAAGCGAAATTATCTTCCAATGGGAGGGTTTCAAAAAAAAAAGAACGCTTCGTTTAACCCAATGGAAATACACATTAATAGATTGCTCCATGTTGATGTTTTCCCTTGGTGAGTGCATCCAATTAGGGAAAAAAAAAATTCCTTCTCGCAATGTTATTTTTTTACCCCGCGAACGAAGTTGCAAGCACAGCTATTACTGAATAAAATAAAATAAAATGGCTTGTCGGATTCAGGAGTTTAGTTATTGATCATTACACAAATATTCGTTAGCACATAGACAACGATAAATACATATATCCCCTGTCAATTTCTAAGTCCGAAAAATTATAGATTCACAAAAATGTCCCCAAGTTTTACCCGAAGCCCGAAAAACTATTCTCAAAATTAATAGACTACAACTGCATCAAACCAAACCAGGCGATTCGCATTTCTTCGACTTCGAGTATCCCTAAAGAAGATTTCGCCGTCGTACGAGAATCCTAGGCACTGAGCGAAAGCGTTCTCTACGATCAAAGTATGGCGAACATTGTTACATTTTTCTCTCGGGCCGCTTCTCTACCTGTTATATACTCGTGATATACCAAAGGAAGACGATACTATTCTTGCTACGTTTGCTGACGACACCGCTATTCTAGCAGTAGGTAAAACAGTCGAAGAAACGACTGCAAAACTGCGTTAAATAAAGTAAATGAATGGACGAGGGTCTGGCGAATCGCCCTCAATGAAACTAAATCTGTTCACGTGAACTTCACATATACAAAAACGAATGACTTGCCAATTTTTCTAAACTCGGCCAGAATACCTTTTGCGAACGAAGCCAAATACCTGGGAATGACACTCGACGCAAAGCTGAAATGGAATTCACACGTGAAAATGAAACGCAAAGAGCTTGAACTCAAATAAAGAGAAATGTACTGGTTACTTGGAAAACATTCCCAGCTCAGTACCGAGAACAAACTGCTTTTATACAAGCAAGTGCTAAAGCCGGTGTGGACCTACAGTATACAACTTTGGGGTTGCACCAAGAAAACAAATGCCAATATTATACAATCTATTCAAAACAAAGTGCTTCGAGAAATTGTAAAAGCACGGTGGTATATTAGAAACGACGATATCCACAGGGATCTCGGAATACCTACAATCGAAGCTGAAACTAGAAGCTTTGCGCGAAAGCATAGAAACCGACTAATCGGACACACAAACAATACAGTCCTACAAATTTTGGATGAGAGCAATTTATTGCGCCGACTACAAAGAACAAAATTTTTCGACTTGGCGATATAGGGATTAAACGCGTCTAAATTGCGGAACATGCACTATGCAGGACCTTTCATTGGAGAGTAACCTGTCAAAAGTTTTCATTTCGTGATAGAAAAATTGCTTGATAAGTTATATCTTAGCTGCAGTATCAACAATTTATATCGAAGGGTGGTGTTTTTAGTCAGTAAGAATCTGACACTACTATGAGCACGCATTGTTTCACTTACCCTCGGAAAAAAAAATTTTTTTTTCTCTTACACAATAAGTCATAGACTGAAATTCGACAAAATTTCCCAACAAAAATTGGCAGAAATCCTCGCTTCCCCACTCATTGTTACATTTCATTTGAAAATAAAAAGAAACGAAATGTGCTATTTGCATATTAACTGCTGTCACTATCTTTACATTTTCGGAAGAAGCCGGATTTGCATATTGTTCCCTAGGAAGTTTGCAAAATCTTCCAGCATCCACATTCGCATAGGATTCTTCTAGGCGTTCGCATTTTGTTCTATCGCTGTAAACCCTCTTTTACTCACTCCTTCCTATAATAAATAGATGAAGCACTGAACGATGCCACTCTCGATTTTGACTGCAAGAGTGCAAGCAGCTTATCTGTCAAATAAAGAATATTATTCGTAAAAGAGCGTTCGACAAGAAAAGTCGTCTAAATAAATAAATAGGTGGCGCAACAGGCGGGTGACACCCAGGCCTAGCTTCTCGCAACCATTCGTTTTGTGTGAGTTTCTATTTTTTGGGACGAATGGTAGGGACCTAAAATTTTATGCCGAGTCCGAACGGCTGAATTGAGAAGCTTTTTCATGACAGTCTTACTCTCGGATGTTTGTCAGACGTTCGCGAGAGGTGGCGCAGTAGAAAAAACTTAATTTGTAATTTGTGTTTTTCCGGAGATCTAACGCTAGGTACCTAGATTATATGTATTCGTATGTTTAAGGGCCTTATTATCGTTGGGTTAGTGATGAAATACCTCTTTTTTCAAAATACCCTTTTCAAAATACCTTTTGGACAAAATACCTTTCGCACAATACCTTTTTGTCAACATATGGGGGGGCATGCGGCCCGTACCTATTTTGTCCAAAAGGTATTTTGAAATGAGGTATTAGGTAGGGTTCGCATTATCGTTCGCGAGTCGAATTAAAAAACAGGCGAATGTGACTGCTATTGGTATTGTGTGTGAATGTGAAAAATATTCCACTTAAAATGCTTTTCACCTCTATGTATGTGCAGAAGAACATCGCAATAAGGATATGCTGACTATGTTAAAGCAACTGCAAAAACTGGCGATTCAATTATGCGCCCAAATGCCATTGAATGCCAAAATTGGGTCCCAACCCCAATTGCTTAAAACGTACACAACGTAAGATAAACTTGAGGTTAGGAATCGACTTATGTGAGAAAGTTAAACAAATTCAGTTTACAAATTATCACTTAAAATAAGTTCTCAGTCGACAGATGGCAATGTAAACTTGATTCGGTTTATTGTTAAGGCAAATAAATAATCCGAAAAAAAGAATCAGTTTGCGATTCCTAATTTTTAGCAAATATATTATTATTTATTCAGCTGACGTAATTTCACAGCAATGACCATCTAAACATTTTTTTTTAACAGATCCACCTTTTTCTCATTGAAAGTAAAAAAAAAAAGAAATAATTTTGAAATAAATTTATCGACTCGGATGAGTCCATTTAAAACGAGAACAATTCACTTAAGAAATCCAGAACATGTTACAATTAACAGATAAAACCGAACAGATAGCACTTCGAAGTTGACTGACACAACTGCATAAAGATAACTGCAACAAACATAGAGCTCCCTTCATGTGGTGGGTGGACTAGATTTGTATGTCTGCCAGTTTAGGAGAGTATTGTCATCGGAATAATTAAAACTAAAACAACAGCAACATTGTTCACAAATCGAATAATTAAACCTCGTTTCCTATTCTCACAAATCGCAATTAAGTCCATTTTAAGCACTTTTGACAGTTGTTTGCGTCTAAATGAGCCACTCATGCTTGAATCGACAAAACAAGTCAAAATAAATATACAACAAAATAAGCAAGTCTTTAAAACTATATTCAGCAGTTTTTTTTTTTTTTTCATTTGTTATTGTTTTTGACAGCAATTCACTCAGAAAAACACTTGATAGCGTAAGAACGTAAAGCGATAAAAAAAAATCTTTCTTCTTTTGGACATTATTTTGTTGCTCGCACACACACATTCTGCAGACATCTTGTCATGTCAACGAAAAAAAAAAAACAGTAAACATAAAATACGAGTACAAACAAATGGAATTCCCCGACACACCAAACGCTTATCACTTCGAATGCAACGCTTAGACGCGCGATACACTTTCGATGACATTTTCCTAAGGGCGAAACGAGTGAAATCTCGATTTCCTTTACCGTGTCTTCTTCCGTGAATTTAACGCGCGACAATTAAAAGAATTAAAAAAAAAAATAAATAAATCGTGATCTTGACCGCGAAATAAATTGATCGCGTGGTCGCTTTCTTTCGGCCGACTTTCCACAGCTCACGGCGACGCGACGCGACGGTTTGTTCCTAATTAACAACAGATCCTTACGTGTGAACACCAAACACGCACTAGAAATACACGCATCACACTTTTTAGTGGTGGATGCCAATCCGAGTTCGCTTTCGTATGTAGTTAGACGTCACGCGACCAACTCCGTATCCATATTTCGACGTCAGACCGTGAGCAAATCTCAACGTCAACTGAGGAGAGTGGCATTAAATGATTTGCAAATAAAAATGAAACGAAATAAAAAATAAGAGTAAAAAAAAAAATTAAATATAGCACGACACGGGTAAGGGGAGCTCACCATAATTGCACGGTGCGGCTGCTGGAGCCGCCACCGCCATCGCCACATACTCGGAAACCCTTCCTTCCACACGTTCGCGCGTTCCACTGCACTTCAGAGCGTGTAGGACGCAATTGCATTCCGATTTCGACCGAGCACGAGCAATTGTTAAACCAGAGAGAGCGAGCGCAGACCATATGTTGCATTGCATTGCCCCAGCAGAGTGTCAAGCTGGATGATATTTGATGAATGTACCAGTGGAGCCACATATGGAGGGGAACACTGCCGCGCGATTGAAAATTGATTCTTTCGAGGCACCCATAGATACGAGCTCGCAACGGCCAGCTCCAAGAGCGAGACAATGGTACGAAAACGAATACGAGTGGAAGCCGGTTTACCGGCAACAAGAAGTGGGACCGACATGATAAGTTTGTTTGCGATGCAAGAAATCGTGCCTTTAGTCAAGCGCTAGACGTCCGATAGATACGCGATAGACACAGCAACAGACAGGGAATGGACTGGGAATGTCTTGGAGAAAAAAAAAAAAAAACCCAACCAACCCCCACACCTCTCGTGGATACACACATGGGCTGCAAGGTGTCTACGAGTTTGTGCAATTCATTAGGATTGTTATTGCTTTTTGTTATTATTTATGTTTTGGTTTTATTGTTAGCAAGGCGTGAAGGGGGTCCCGCTAAAGTGCAACTGTGGGGAAAAGCGCAAGTGGGCTGTATTCGTATTCGCTTGGAAGTATTTGCACAATGCCGCCACCCGTCTCGAACGAAAGGAAAAACAATACGCAAACGGCAAAAGTAGGCACCTCGCGTATCTGGTGAATGAATGATTTATCCGCGATGTAGGTTTCGGCGATAAATTTGTTGTGAAATTTAATTGAATTCTTCAGATTCCTATATAAATTAAGGTATTGAGAATAAACTGAATTCCGGCACCAACTGGTACAGGTGTCGAAATGACACTAATTGAGATCTCATGATAGCCCAGATGCGAAACGCCGAATGTTTTGTATTCGATGTTTAAACAAATAGAAGCTGAATTAACTGTGAATGAGTTCAGTACACTGGCAGGGGCTGACAGAATAACTGTGGCAATGATTTGAATTTAGGACCTCCTATCCAAACAAGGGATTGGGTTTTTTCCACCTGCACAGACTGTTGGGGTTAGAAAAAAGTTGTCAGCTTTATATGGATTTATGAGAAAGCAAACGGGTAACACCTACTTTACTAGAAACAAATTGGTCAAGAGCGAATTTGTTCGCAGACAGAGTCCATATTGCCCGAGTGCATTGACTTTGCGCCAGACCAAGACTCGATTAGAAAGTCCGATAGGGATGAGTGGGCGTGTTGTGTGGTCTTGCAGTACTAGAAATGGAATATCTCGTCTACCTCTTGACCAGTTCATTTGATGTCATTATTTTGCAAGACACATTTGTAGAGATTACGGTGCGAAATGCAATAGTCTGACTGTTAATTTGGAACTAGAGCCAATACCACAGTGTGAGTCAACTTCGATTTTTTTTTTTTAATTCCGTCAGTCAATTCTCTCTATAAAGGGTGAGCCAAATACAAGTTTTAAAAATACAATAAAATGAACAACATTTAATTTATTCCATGTATTATGGTTTTAGTAGTAAGAGCAAACATTCCCATTAATTATGGGACACAACTTCGTTCAAGTGGCTGCCTCGGCTGGCTTCGCAGTAGCGCATTCTGTCACGGGCTGTAGCTCACGGATTGCTTGGATGATATTGGCCATAAGTGCTGTTACCGGATTGTTGGCATTACATCGGTCCTTCATGGTTCCCCACAAAAAAAAAGTCCAAAGGGGTCAAATCGTTGCTCCGAGGCGGCCAATAGACATCGCCAAGACGGCTGATAACACGATTTAGGAATTTGGTGCGCAAAAGATCGATTGTAGCATGGGCTGTGTAGTGTGTGGCATGGCGGGCCATCCTGCAGGAATCAGAGGTCGTCTAAATCCATGTCTTCAATTTCTGTAAAAAAAAAAGTCGGTTAACATGGCCGAAACGTGGTTCCCAGCCTCATTTTCGAACAAAAATGGTCCAATAATGCCACCACTCCACATTCCGCACCAAACTGTCACTTTCTGTGAATGCATTGGCTTCTCGATGACGGGGTGTGTCCATACTAGTCTCACGAACTTTTTGCACAGATTTGCGTACAGCAGGGGCGGAGCACCTTCATTTCGCCCAAAACTTCTTTTCAAAAAAAAACTGACTGTTTGGGCTAAACAACACTCAATTTGGAAATCAGTTTTCAATATTTTCTAACGTTGTTCAAGCGTAAAGCAACTCATTTCGTTCCGCGGAGGTATGATACTGACTTTCTGTCAAGATTTCAAGCGGAAAGCAGCTGTCGGTGTCAATATAACCTATGATTTAAAAAGAAACCACTAGATGGCCCACCCGTTATGCTCTTTTGGAAGATATTTTGGTGCCATAAAATGAAGTCTTATGCAAAAAGGTCCAAAACGTAATTTTGGACTTTATTGTACTTCTGAAATTGCAATTTTGGATTTTATTGCAATTTCAAAAGTGCAATAAAGTCCAAAAAAGTCCAAAATTACGTTTTGGACCTTTTTGCATAAGAATTTATTTTATGGCACCGATATTTTATTGCTTTCTCCTGTTAGAAAAGGAACCCGCAACGCAATTGGTTAAGCGACAACTGAGATTTAGTCACTGAGCCACATATTATTGAATACAACAGAGAGGTGGACCGTAAGGCTAGCCGCACATTGGATACGATTTCGTACGAATTTCTCTCATGTGAACATGTACGCATACGCACGAACAATCCCGACCTTCCAAGCAGAGTGACCAATTTGGCATTTTTCCTGCCAGATCTAGCAGGAAAAAATATTTTTTAGCCGGAAAAAAAAATAAAAATCTGCCGGCATAATTTCTAGCAGATTTTTCTGATCTGGCAGGAAATCTAGCTGAATTCTTAATATTTTTTTTTTTTAAATTCGCATGCAATCAATGACAATAAAGACCTGTGTTCGAGGTGTGCGCTGGAGCGCCCTAGTTTAGCACTGTGTATTCAGACAGGGGAGAGTTCAGTGCTGGATTTTTCAAGCGTAGCTGAAATCATATTTTGTAAACAAATTTTATGTTAAACCTACGATAACATTTTTTCAGGGACAGGTCTCAGGGTTACATTTCGTGTTCGACATAAAACAAAATTTCTGAGGTTTCTTCGGGCTTTTTGGCAGCCAAGAAAATTCACTGACACTTCTCATTCTCACTGAGTGCGCCCTAGGGCTAGGCTAACCACGACGAACGAACCTAATAACAAAAAATCCGTTCCCACCCTTTTCTGTCATATTCAAATCCAAGTCGTCTGTGTCGTCATTCTGAATAACTCAATTTGAATACCTACCGAAACGTTCATTTTCCATAAAACACAGAAAAAGATATTAGCAATTATAGACCAAGAGCCCACAGCAAATTTTGGGCGTGAAAGTATAACCAAAAAGCTGATACATGAAGAGAAAGGTCTCCAAAAAGTAAACTCAAATGTCGAAGTCTGGCAGCACTTAGTTGCAGCTGAGGTTAGTAATAGTAGGTTGAAAACGTGTTTTTTTCCAAAATCTGAATTTTTTATATAACCACTTGAATATAGTATTAAATGAAAGAACAGACTGCCCTGATCACAAAAATATAGGTCCCAGACGTCTTACGTGCAGCCATACCCTTGCCAGACGTACTAATAGTATGTTAAAAATCACATTTTGAAATAATTGGTATAACCAAAATTTGGTTACACCAAAAAATTTGTGGGAACGCCCTGATCACAAAAATATAGGTCCCAGACGTCTTACGTGCAGCCATACCCTTGCCAGACGTACTAAAAGTATGCCAAAAATCACATTGGGGAGAGTACGATAACTACGGCGCCAAAAATTGATAACGGTATTTTGTAGAGGGGTTAAATACAAACACTTTTTACTATGGGAGGGGGGTCTATCTGGCTTCATTTAGGCGGGAGGGGCAATTTAAAGAAACTGATACTTTAATTGGAAAAAATACATTAAAAAACAATGGCAACACTTAAAATAAAATACTATATCACTTTTAAAAGCCCGGAACCTGTTCTTTCATATTATTTTTATTTCTGTTAACAGTTTTTGAAAAAAACAATTTCAAAGTTGCAATTTAAGGACAAAAATTGGGGTGAGTACAATAATTTTGGCGATGAAAACTAATGACAGATTTATGTAGAGGAGTTAAATACAAGCATTTTTTACTATGGGAGGAGGGGCCTATCTCGCTCCGGTTAGGCGGGAGGGGTAATTAAAAAAAAATTATACATACAATTAAAATAAAATATTAAAAAACAATGGCAACACTTACAACAAAGAACTATAGCATTTTTCAAAGCCAGGAATCTGTCCTAAATTGTCTAAAATGCAAATCCGCAAAATTTTGTCTACCAATGTGAAATTTCAGGCCAGAGACTGTAGCTGGAGAAAGTTGTTGACATTGGGTAAACTAATATAATTTAAAGAAAGTTTGCATATACTCAGCCTTGCACCCATCCCAAAATGCAACAGTGACCCCAAGCAGGGGGGTTGCAGGGGGCAACATGCCCCCCCATAGACATTTCAAGGCGCAAGGATAACAATTTGTACTCTAAGCGGAGCGACATATAAAGTAATTTTCAATTTTCTCAAAAATTAGAGGACATAAATCAATCTGGTTTTCAGTGTTCGATTAAGAATTGATTTCGGCAGTAAAAATTATACGGAAATTAAGTATCTATTTTCTCAATATTGAACAAATCAGCATACAACTTTTATTTTTTATTTTTTTTCCTTAAATTTCAAGTTTGAAATCATTTTTTTCAAAAACTATTATTAGAAACTAGCTGGACCCGTGCTCGCCTTGCCCGCTCGCACAAAATTATATTTGGTCTCTCTTCTTATGAAGATTATTAATATACCCCATGCCATACTGTAGCACGCACCCCATCCCCATCCGGCATCGGGCATACGATCATAATATACATATGTACCTACATATACAACTGACCATAGCACTTACTGCGAAAACAAATCAATCCTCGAATGTATATATTTTCACTTCAAAAAATACATTTTGGCTAAAAACTGTTCCTAAGGACATGGCTGTAAACGACATAGCCTATAGCAGTCTCACAGTCCTAAGGAACATTTAAAAAAAAGTTTCATCGAAATCTGTCCAGTAGGTTTCGAGTTTTTAACGGCAAAAGAAAATTCCTACAGTTTTATTATATGTATAGATATAGATTTCACAAACTGGCTGGACAGAAGTAAGTCACTCATACACAGTAGGTACCTATCTGTTCAAGAAAAATTGCTTTCGATGTGCGACAACAACCCCAAAGTAGAACTATGGAATCCAAACAACTACCCCAACCCTACCCTGTTACGTCATATCAGAATAAAATTCCTACTGCGTTGCGTGGCGATATGCGATAATGGATGTAATGCATTGGATATATAATGTGCACCCTCTGCATCGCCCTCCCTCTCATTGATCTTGCTACTTGTTTAATATACTGCATTTCCTTTCCTTTCCTTTGCTTCCCTCTTCCTAAAGAATCCAAACAACTACCTACCCCAACCCAACACAGTTACCATACCACATATCGAATGAAATTCTGAAATGAAACCTGTTTTGTATTATACGTCTCTTCTCTTATGAAGATTATTAATATACCCCATGCCATTCTGCAGCACGCACGACTCACCCCATCCCCATCCTTAATCGGACATACAATCATAATATACATACCTACATAATATACAACTGACCATAGCACTCACTGCGAAAACAAATCAACCCTTATCGAATGTGTAGTATACGTATGCTAGTCTTGTTTTGTTTTTGTTTGACGATCGCAAAAGTACAAACATCCATTCGTAGCAAGGTATATGTGTATGTATATATTTTCACTTCAAAAAATACATTTTGGCTAAAAACTGTTCCTAAGGACGTGGCTATAAACGACATAGCCTATAGCAGTCTCACAGTCTTAAGGAACATTTAAAAAAAGTTTCATCGAAATCTGTCCAGTAGTTTTCGAATTTTTAGCTGACAAAAAAAATGCCTACAGTTTTATTATATGTAAGGATAACTTGATTTAAAAATAATATCAAAGAACAGATTCCTGGCTTCCAAAAATCCTAAAGTTCTTTATTGTAAGTCTTGCCATTGTTTTTCAAAAACTATTTTTTTTTATTTTAAGTATTATTTTTTTAAATTGCCCCTCCCGCCTAAATGAAGCCAGATAGACCCCCCTCCCATAGTAAAAAGTGTTTGTATTTAACCCCTCTACAAAATACCGTTATCAATTTTTGGCGCCGTAGTTATCGTACTCTCCCCAATGTGATTTTTGGCATACTTTTAGTACGTCTGGCAAGGGTATGGCTGCACGTAAGACGTCTGGGACCTATATTTTTGTGATCAGGGCGTTCCCACAAATTTTTTGGTGTAACCAAATTTTGGTTATACCAATTATTTCAAAATGTGATTTTTAACATACTATTAGTACGTCTGGCAAGGGTATGGCTGCACGTAAGACGTCTGGGACCTATATTTTTGTGATCAGGGCAGTCTGTTCTTTCATTTAATACTATATTCAAGTGGTTATATAAAAAATTCAGATTTTGGAAAAAAACACGTTTTCAACCTACTATTACTAACCTCAGCTGCAACTAAGTGCTGCCAGACTTCGACATTTGAGTTTACTTTTTGGAGACCTTTCTCTTCATGTATCAGCTTTTTGGTTATACTTTCACGCCCAAAATTTGCTGTGGGCTCTTAGACTATTAGAGCGACCGACGTGACGAGACGAATTTTTCTCAATCGCAAAATAAAAGATATCCACTGAAAAAATGTTGTGATAAATTACAGATTCCTTCTTATATTAGGCGTGTTTTGTTGAACATCTATCTCAATTCTCAGCAAAGTAAAGTAGATTCTTCACCACACAATTACAATAAATACATAGTCTTGATTGTGCCAAGCAGAGTATAGTTGTTGTTGTTGCACACTAAAGGTTCTACTTTACTTTATTTTGCTGAGAAAGACGTTCAATAAAATACGCCTACTGTAAGACACGTGGGATTAGAACAGATTTATAACGAAAACAATTATGAAAATAATCGTGAAAGTGAAGAAGTTCTTAATGATCTCGCATTTTATTAAGGTGAACAGTGAACACACGTAATATGATAAAAATGTCTGTTTTACAGAATTAATTATGAGTTTTAATAAAATAAAATTAATTCCGATCATTATTTATTTAATTTTAGGATTTTTTTTAATTTAGCAGGAATTATAGCAGAATCCAAAAAATGTTTAGCACTTTTTCTAGCAGGATTTGGTTTGAAAAAAAATCTGCTAAATGCTAGATTCTAGCAGATTTAAGAAAATAATTATGGTCACTCTGCTTCCAAGTAGTATGGAAGCGCGCACACTGGATGCGAGTTCGTCGTACATATACGTACATATAGTTCCGACGCACGTCCGAATACAACCCCAACTTGTTGGGATTTTTAAACACGTTCGTGCGTTGAAACATTAAAGAAATAAATTTCGAAAAAATTATTTAAAGGGAAAAATGCATTTAATTGAGGATAACAATAAGTGCCGGTGTAATGGAACACAATTGGAACGTTATCGGTCGAATAATGCATTAAATCTGAAGAAAACCATGAACGAGTTCGAAGTTCAACCGATTGTCATTCAAAAGACACCAAAGTTTCCCACACAGGAACGTCACATGGTGATTCGAAGGAAGAAGTCAACAAATATACTGCGGTGTATGTGTTGGCCAAAGTGCCCGCGTAAAGCTATAATGCTATTTACCAGGAACAGGTCACACCGGTTCGCGAACGCCTCGGCTTCAAGAGTATTTCGCCAACATACTTGGAATCAGATCCACGACAATTGGGTTACACCTGGGTGCTACCAGGTATAATGACATCGTCAAGTTCCAGCGCTACTTTGATAAGATCCCTTAGGAGAAAGTTCCTAAACTCAGTTCAAACGGTAATATGTAAGAACCTTGAATATTTACGTCTCTGTAATTATTCAATCAGCTTATTTACGGGTTTAGTTTGTCCATTTGCATTGGCAATATTCTACGATACCCGGAGGCCCAGAGCTTAGCTTCAATGAGGGCCGAGGCCTGTGCTAATGTCTCAATTACATACATACATACATACATACATACGTTCGTGCATTGAAACAAAATTGGATGTTTATAGACACAAAAGGGGGTATGTGACAAGGGGCACTGTATATTTTACAGAGAAAATCTTATTCAGTGTGCGCCCTCCATTCGTACGACCATATTCATACGTTAACGTACGATGCAAATTCGTATCCAATGTGCGGCTAGCCTAATGCTTACAAAGTTTGCCGCCGTCTTGGGTCTTTTTTCAAATTTATTTTCTCATTTTGACACAAGCCGTAATTTTTCTAGAGACTTTTAGTGGTTTTTATTTTTATTAAATTTTTTTATTAAATGGCAATGATTCACAAATTTGATCCGATCTGTGGTGCGGAACAGATCTCCAACAATTCGTCTATTTTTAGTAAATGTAGAACCTGTTTTGGTAATCCATTCATGTTATTTCCATAGCTGCACTTATTTTAAAAAAAATTCCAAACCACTGACTTGCTTATTCCAATTTTTTCTGTCAATAAAATAGGTGAGTCCATACTCTTTCTAGCCAAGTATTTGCCTTTCTCTTCTGCAGTTACAACTTTTCCTCACCCCATTTGATTGAAAAACGATTAAAATAAACACGAAATAAAAATGATTAAAAAATCTTGTCCCTATTCATGTGCATGGGAGTGTAAATTGTTGTATGACATTGCACGAGGAATAAAAATGATCCCTTTTCTCAACAGCAGCCATTGAAATGGAAAAACTACCCTCTCTCTGTGGTTGTAACCTGTAAGGAAAAGAGCGATTGAGTTAGTCTTCTGACAGTCATAAAAGGGTGCGGTCCGTCGAAAATAATTTTCGTCGTTTTAATATGCAGTGGAGGATATCAATTCATTACAAGGGTCGCTGGTTGAGGCCATGGTCCACCCAAGACTGTAGGCGTCATAATTAACTAAAGTAAGTAAGGTTGTAAGAAGCTTAAGTGGATTCTCTATAACTCTCGATTTACAGCCACCGACTTTAAATAACCAAGGACAATGGGTCGTATGAATAAAACGTAGCAATTGCTTTTACTCAAAATAAATATCAAAATCGAAGGAATTGCTAAGCTTCGTATGAATAAAAACTGATTTGAGTTGACTCCAACTTTTGACATCTTCGAAAAGCGGCGCCACCGACCTTTTACTCAGATTGGTATGAATAAAACGTGGAAGACAAAGCAATTGCTACGAAAATTCCAAGTCTGCTATTTTGTTGACTCAGAGCTTTTGCTAAACATTTCTTTACAAAAACAAGTATTTTCTTTTGAGTTTTCGGTGTTTTTTGTTTGTATAAATAGTTAAATTAATTTTTGTTCAAACAATTAACGACAAATTTTGACAGAAACTACAAGGGAAGGACACATGCAGTGAAGTAAATGCTTTGTTCGAAACTTCGAACTTACTTTAGTAAAGTAAGTTTTTATTCATAGCGATTTACAGCAATTGCTAAGTGCTTTTACTTTGCTATAACCTTTTAGTCAAAGCAAATGCTAGTTTTTATTCATACGGCCCAATCTCTACCTATATGGGTAGAGGGGAGATGTCGTACTTGATCTAACCATCTAACCCTAAATCTAACTGCATGACGGCTGTCCGATGGAATGGATTTAATAGTACGTCTTGGAATCCAATCTAGAAACATGCATTTAAAGTGACCAAAACCAAACCACTGAAGTATTAACCGATCCGTCAGGATAAAGCAGCTCATCGACATTGAGTATACATTACATTACATATTCTGGTGTTCCTTATGTAATATCATTTCGGCAGCTTGTATACGCGCTCGATTTGCTCGGTCATTATCGAATCAAAGACCCCAAGTTCGGTCATCCTGATAACAGAATGACGTAACTATTTAATTATTTTTTGCAACAACACGTGGTTACGTTCCATAGGCAGCACGTCGATTTATCTTATATTCGTACATCTGTCACAGATTTTATATTCTGCCATGTCATGGCGTCTAACTGATAAGTATACGTTTTATTGTGAATAATTTTTACTTCACCGTTAAATGATTCCAGATTAAAATGTGTTTATATTATATTTACTAGCTGTTTTATGTTATCTAAATATTAAGGCATTTAACAATTTGATTACAATCTGATAAGAACGTTTTGTTTGGCATTTTAAATAACGTGATGTATTGCATCAGTTGATGTGTCATTAACTGTCTAATCAAAATATAAAAAAAAAAAACTGTTGTAAAATTTACCATGGTTTTGAAATTAGTATATGGATTGGTTCGGACCATAAAATCCATACACAAGATGAATTTTATGACCTTTTGGATGGAGTCCACGAAGATTGCTTAAAGTGCGATGCCAAAGTTGTGTTGGGCGACTTCAATGTTGTCGTTAGTTGGTAAGCATAGCCTCTACAAAACGACAACAGATAATATAGGTAGATGCTGATTAATTGATTTTGCGCTAGCTAGTAATGCTATGACAATTAGCACTAGGTTATAACAAGACTTAAGAAAGGGTGGCAAATAGCTCCGAAAATATCGACTTTGGACACCTTAGCGCGCCTGGTAGCCTGTAGCCAGTGTCTACAGAGAGCGCTTGAGTGAACAACTTTTCACCGATAGTATATCATAAATATCAAGATGATATCAAGACGTAGGCAACAACCATTACACCGTGGCAACCTTATATACCAGAGAGTGGCACGGTGTATACTTTGCCAGCTTACAAAACCTTACCTAACCTTCCGCAGCATAGCATGTAAAGGGTGTTATGTTGGTATTAAAAGAAAAATGTAGTTTTTTGAGATAAATGATCGGATGTTTATTTCATAATAAAGGGCAAAGGTATGCCGTTAATATTGAAAAACAATATCAGCCAAATGGCCACCACGAGCACGCTTACAGGACCACATCCTTTTCATGAAATTTTCCATAACCAAATCGCAAAGTGGCTGCCCTATGTCCTCGATAGCCTCACGAATTTTATCTTTGAGGTCTTGAATCGACGCTGGGCTGTTGGCGACGTTGTTGATGATCGGCCGGCTTGAGTTCTTGTGTTAACTGAACTTTATAAGCCTTAAGACCCAAGTCTTTATGCAAAATACGGTGTAATGACGTTTGTGGAATGCCCTATTCCAAAGAACGACGAGGAATGGACAAACCTGGGTTTTCTTCAACACTTTGGGCTACAGCAGCAATATTCTCAGTTGTTTTTGAGCTACGTGCAAGGGTTTTATTTTTCAAATCACTAACTTGTCCCAACAGCTCCAATTTTTCCACCAATTTCTGTATTGCGGTCCGACAAGGTGCTTCTTCTTCTTCTTCTTTGTCGGAGGTTGTTACTATCCGATGGAGCACTCAGACACAACTGCTGGTCCATTGTACTGCCAAACAGACACCTTACATTGCTGTACTTAGTTTTCCCGTCTTTCGAAGAAAGATGAGAAGGAGCTAGGTGATGAAGAGATTAGATGTTCGGCACTCACCACGTCAGCCCCAAAGATCCGCCACCTGATGCGAGCAAAGGCAGGACAACTACAGAGGAAGTGCTCCGCTGTATCGTCATCCTCTCCACAAGCAGGACAGATGGTGGTGTTGCTCAAGCCCAACACATTTAAGTGTTTGGTAAAAGCTTGGTGGCCCGAAAGGACGCCCAAAAGAAGTCTGCAGTCGATTCTCCTGAGAGAAAGAAGGAAAGACGAGGACCTCTTGCAGATGTCCGGACGCATACAAGGTGCTTCACGACGACCAAAAAATGCTTTAGTTTTGCGAACTGCAAGATTTTCACCATTTTTGTAGTGAATTTTAATAATTTCAATGCGTTGTTGAAGCGTGTATCGTTCCATTTTTAGTAATGGCGTAGTTTCTACTATTGTCAAATGTCAAAGAATAAAAGCTTAAAAAGTGACAGCTACCGAAATAGCGGGCCATTCACAATAACACCTCTCACTGGAAAACCCTTTAAGTCTTTTGTGCATGTTTTTGCAATTTGTCCGTTTTTCTCCTCACTTGAAGTACTTGTGCTGTATGATGACCGAAGTCAAGACAATTAAAGTATCTAGTAGGTAGAACTTAAAAGTCAGCTTCTATAGTTTTAAATTGCAGTTGTCCAGCCATGTTATATTTCTTACGGCATTTTAACTCAGTCTAGGTCCTTAAATTCGATGAGTAATTCTCTAACATCGACATCAGTTCCAAGAGCCTTTCTAATACTTTTGTGCAATTTTTTGGTTTTTTTTTGGGGTCTCGACCTGCTGCTAAAGGTCTCCTTTGACTGTTCTCCTGTTTTTGCGTATTTTGTATTTAGGGCTCTAACATTTTAACATCTTACGAAGGCTTTCAGCTTTTACCCGACAATTACTTTCCTAACGAAGACAACTAAAAGTATGAGTCTACTTTAAAACTGACTATACTTTTGATCGGGTATTCGATTCCTCAAGTGCATTGTACACTCAACTCACCAACGATACCTCCTTTGTCGCTCCCTTATTATTCCGTCCAAGTGAGTTACTCCCTTTCTTTTCGTTTCCTATACTCCAAGTCGCCTTTTCCTTCTTCTTACATTTTTTATTATGCTCGAACGACAGGAAACAGAAGGTGATTGTGTTTCATGGTAAGAACGCAACCACCTTCTGTTTCCTGTCGTTTTTTCGTTTCATCGGCGTTCAAAACTACTGATCGACGAGCAATAAGAAGTTTTACTTCAAAAGAGGGCTCACGCAGTCTCAGAGCTGAAGGAAATTGAAAGATTCTTGTATTCGAAAAAACATCCAGCTTTATAAGAAAGTCAACCGTCTTTTAGATCGGAGCCCAGGCCATTAAAGGAAACAGCAAAATTACCGAAGCACAGCTATTAATAGATTAGGCTGATATATGGACAGAATTTTGAAAGCGTGATAGGGAATGAAGGGGACCTACGTCCAGTCAATGAAGGACAAGTTTCACAAGTTATAGGTGAAGTTAGGTTAGTTATAAAAAGGGTTAAGAAGAACAACAAAGATATCGGCTCTGACAACCTACTAGCGGTGGTGATGTCTTGGCAGCACGCATGCAACAAATCATCAAGAAGAAAGCATTCCCAACGACTGGACTATTAGCTCCATCGTATACCCGATCTTCAAAAAGGCGATCTTTTTCAATAACTATCAAGGCACATTCCTGTCTAATGACCAAAATTAGATCTTAAATCCAACGCGTATACTGCCCCACTTGGTCGGCGAAACCAGCACGCTTGGCCTGGATATTTATAAACGTATATATAAAACGTATCCTCATAAGGAACCACCTTACTTACTTACTTTACTTTAGATGGCGCTCACAGTCCGGGGTGGACCACGGCCTCAACCAACAAGCCCCTCCAGCCAGCTCGGTCCCTAGCTAGCTGCCTCCAGTTACGCACACCAAGTAGTTTAAGGTCGCTCTCCAATTGTGCGCGCCACCTGAGGTGGGGTCTTCCTCTGCTTCGTTGTCCCTCAGGGGTGGACTCAAATACTCGTCGGGCTGGTGCGTTGTTGTCCATACGCTCCACGTGACCCAGCCATCTCAGCCGCTGTATTTTAAGCTTTTTGACTAGGTCAACGTCGCTATATAGCCGGTAAAGTTCGCCGTTGAATCTCCTCCTCCACACTCCGTCGATACAAACTGGACCGAAAATCACTCGAAGAATCTTTCTCTCAAAGCGTGCCAAGAGGTTTTCATCAGGAACCACCAGAGGATGGAAAACTGCAGTCGTTAGGTACACAATAGTCCTTTGTAAACTTGCCAACTATTCGCCTTCCATTTATTTGCGTCAGCTAACTGCCATAAATAATGCAACATTGTCACCGCCATGATGTTTAAAGTTATGCCCAGCTTATGAGAATCTAAATTGTAGCTGTCATGATAAGTGAACCAATTTTCCATATATACTCGTATATCCATGACAAACTAAATTGAAAACAGGAAACGCCACAATTACACAGTACAGCAGAGCTGCACGGCGCGCATGCACTCGGTAAGATCCGTGAAATTATCTGAAGCTTACAAAGTAAACGTCTGTTAGAGCAAAATACCCCCACACCAGTTATTAGTTTGTGTGCATTTTTAACGAGAGCCTGAATGTGAATGAAAATCTTTCTCTGAATTTCCATGTCCTCCCACAACGAGTAGGCTGGAATGCAATTACTTTTTCCGATTAAACCTTATTTACAAAAAAAAAAAAATAAAAAATAAAAAATTAATAATGATTTACGCCGACGGCGAATATGTACGCGCATACTCGCACCCACTCGGGCGAAATTAAATTAAACAGAGACGGAGATCCCGTTCAACTTTTCAATAGTGTTTGGCGGCAGTGGCGCCCTCTAAGACTTCAATATTTCAGTGATTTACGACTTACTGTACTGTTACTAGTAAAAAATCAGGGATAGCAAAATGAGAGTGCAGAGGGAGACCATTTGCATTAGAATCGCTGATGAGTGTCGGATTACAAACAGATGGGCCAACAGATTGAAATATAAATGCAGAATGCTTAACCTTTTGCATTTGGACGTCATTTCACTTTGGCAAGCGAAAAACGTATTAATGGCCGTGCGATAAATAAACAGATTACACGTTGTGTTTGGTGTGTGGTGTTTCCTTATTTTGTGTGCCAATCTGCCAACAAATGAAACAAATGAAACAAACGAAAGTGAAAATGTTTTCCCGAGTGAAAAAGTGAAATCACCTGAGAGTGTGTATGTGTGTGTGTGTGAAGCAAAAGGACACTTGCTTAATGGGCGAAAGGATTAATTACAGTCCCCGTGGCCTTTGAATTTGATTAACGAAGCGGCCGACGACGTGCTGAAACTACTCGTCTACAGCTGCAGGAGAGAACATGGCATTAGCCATAGCACAGCTGCCATTAAGGCAATTAGCCGGACGTTCGGGCGCGCGCGCGCGCGCATAAGGAATACCATCTCCCACGCTCTTAGCCATTTTGAGACTGCACTCACATGTGTGTTGGCGGTGGTGTTGTTTTGGTGTTTTGCGCGCCAGAAGCCTTCGGCGTGCACTCGGCCTCACACTGCTTCATTTTATAGTAGTGAACTCTGATGGTTACTTTCCCAAAACAATGCCACACACTAAACCAGCACATTCACTTTTTCCCAGGGTAAAAATGGTAAAATGGTAAAATGCTAAAAATTCCTTCGCATTTCCAATTCACAATGGTAAATGCAGTGCGCGCACACACCATCGCACCATCGCAGCATGATAAATTGTCTTAACAATGTTTATTATCGTGCAGCCTGATCTTTCTCCGGTGAAGAGTTTTGGTAGATAGAGTGCCAGTGCCGGCAAAGACCAGTTTTTTTTTTTTTTTGTACTGTCTTCAAGAGGGTAGACCTTCGATTGAGCTCGCTCAGTGTAGAGACGAATGATGGCGGCTTCGTTGGCGGCGGTCAAATGTATAGACACAAACAAATGATGTGTGCTGTGTTGTTTGCTTTGCTAGCTGCTGCTGCTGATGCTGCTCCAGACTGAAAATGATTTGTACTTTCACTTTCGGCAATAAGTAAGTAGTATCCCTGCATTCTAAAATAAAAATAAAAATAAAAATAAAAATGCGCGCATAGTAAAATAATTCAATTTACGATCCTCATTCAGTCAGCAGCGCGCCACCGTTCACAGCTCATTTGGAGGGGACTCCACTACACCACCGGCACCACCAGCACCGCCACCATGACCATACTGATATCACTTAGAAAGGAAACACGTTTCTCACGATCAATTAAGCACAGCGTCGTTCGTCGTTCGTCTTTCGACGTTCGTAGTCCAAGTTGTCGATTGAGCCTTTTCATATTTACGATCGATTGGAGATCAATTAATGTCTTGACCCGCGATCAGGTGATGCGAACTGTTGTTTACCCTCTTGAACGTCATGGACATACCGCTGTAAAATGTTATGGAATAGACGACCATGTTTTGGGGCGCAATTTCTTTTCGCTCGTGTGTGTGTGGGAACGGAAAAACATTTGTTCAACAGTTGTTAGTTCCAGAAATTAGCGCTATTAGCATGGCTGATGCTGAACCCAAGTGGTTGGACATCACGAAAGCCAAAGCGCTGGGTAGTTGGTTATAGTTGGGGCGGTTGCCGTCACCGTGCAATTATGTTTGTTTATCTTTTCTTTGCAGGTATTAGCCGCGCACCGCCGCCGCACCAGTCAAAGTATCTGTTGTTAGCATTTCCTGGCAATTTTCGGAGATATCTTAGCTTTGAGGCGGTTTTTTCGGTTTGTGCTTTTGTTTGCCTAACCAGGAGGAATGTGGCCTTTTCAAAGTAGAAGACCTTTAAACTTTATTGGCCAGTTGGCATATGAGAAACTCACTGGTGGAGTCGATGCATTTTGTCGCTACTCCACAATAGCCAGTGTTGCCCGATGCCCGAGTAACCCTGTGCTAAGACGTTTGCATAAGTTTTAATCGGTAAAAAAGAGCACCCATGTCGGCTACATAAACAAGGGCAGGTGTGTACATCTGTGTAGATTGGGAGGCGGCAAAGTATGGTCGCGGATGTTACAGGGCTTATGTAGAAGGTTGGATGTCTGCTGGACTATTTTTAAATTGCTAGATTTAATAAATGAATATAACGTTCAAAGTTCCCAAAAGTTGTTCTCTTTTTTAGCCACAGCTGCCATTAAGATAATTAGCCGAACAATTGCATTAGTAAGTTAATTTGAAGGTTGGCACGATAGACTTAATGCCCCGAAAACAGCGCGAGAGATTTTCAGCTCAACACACCAAATAATGGTTACACCAACAAATTTGTGAGAACGCCCATATCACAAAAATGGTGGTCCCAGATATTTTACGTGCAGCCAAACCCTTGCCAGACGTCCTAAAAGTATGCTAAAAGAACATTTTTCAAACAATTCTGATAACCATATTGTGATAACAGAAACGAACCATTGGTTAGAAATGTTGCACGAAAGTGCAAGTGATTAACGTAGATCATGCAAAACAAGAAACCGTTTTGTATAGTTGCTTTACAATATGTGTGATGGCAAAAGAAGTGAGCTTACTGATAGGGCAGCTTTCATATGCTTTCTCCAAATCTACGAAACATGCGTAAACAGGTGTAGCATACTCCCAAGCCTTCTCAAGTACCATTCTGAGAGTGAATAACTGGTTGGTTGTGCTTCTGACGGGACGAAAGCCGCACTGCTCATCTGCTAATCGTGCGTCGACCACAGCTCTGCAACGCGTTTCCAGCACCTTGGCAAAAACGTCTACGGGGAGACTTAAAAGCGATATACCCCTGTAATTGAAGCAATCCCTTTTATCCCCTTTCTTTAAAAGAAAAACAATCACCCCAATGTGCCGATCGCTGGGAGTTTCGCCGCATTCCCAGGCCACTTTAATGACACGAGAGGGCCATTCGACTCCCTCTTCACCTAAGGCCTTGAGCATTTCTGGCCGCATTTCATCCACTCCGGCAGATTTGTCAGCTTTTAGCGATTTGATCGCAAAAGTGACTTCATCTACGGTGGGACTATTTTCCACTTCTAATAGCTTATTGAATTCCGGGCGTTTTAAACCACGCAGTTCTTTTCTCACCACCAAACATG
Organism: Cheilosia soror; assembly: GCA_949372485.1. NCBI lineage: Eukaryota > Metazoa > Arthropoda > Insecta > Diptera > Syrphidae > Cheilosia > Cheilosia soror. The sequence continues at coordinate 123,245,188 of OX443561.1, forward strand.
TCCCTGCAGAGGCAATAACTGCTGTTGAAAACAACTGCCATTCTTCCTCTATATTCAATGGAACATTTGAAATGTGTTTAAACCTTTCAGATACATGCCGTGCAAATTCCTCCCGTATCTCATCGTTCTGTAGCCCCTCCCACCGTATGAGCGTAACCATCCTTGGTTTACGCTTTGGCAGGATAGGTACTTGATCGCTGAGATACAATTTGCACAACACCAGGTGGTGATCAGTTGACAGTTCAGCCCCTCTCAACACACGAACATCACAAACAATCCTTTTAATACACGACGGTACCACAAAGAAATCTTTCAGCGATTTCTGCTGCAGACTTCGACGGTACCATGTGTATTTATGGATATCTTTGTGTGGAAAGAAAGTGTTCATAATGGACATTCCATTTGAACAACAAAAGTCCAACAACTTCTCTCCGTTCGCGTTCTGATCGGGGTCAACGTGTTTCCCAATCGCGCTGCCCCATGTGGAGAAGTCCGCACCCACGTGAGCATTGAAATCACCCATCAGGATATAAGAATCCATATCTGCAACCTTTTCAAGGGCTGCATCAACTTCATCTAAGAAAGCTGCGTACCCTGACTCCAGGTTCGGTGCATACACCTGCACTAGAGCCAGAGTTGATCTTTCAAGCTTAAGCTTTAAGATCGCAACTCTCCCTCCTAATGGTATCCACTCCAATACTCTGCCTGCCAGCCTGGGACTTGTGAGTATCCCCACTCCCGCCTGAGCAGACATTGAAGGTGCTACTCCCGACATGAAGAGTTTCCACCCATCCGCAAGGTCCACAGTTCCAGAACCCCTTGGCTTTGTTGAGGAAACACCGATTATATCTAGTCGATATTTGACAGCGTCCCCAACAAGCTCCAGGTCTTTTCCCGTGAGCGAAGAGATGTTCCAAGTGCCTATCCTAAGTCGATGCCGTTGTCGAGTAACCGAAAGTCCACTTATGTCCCTATTGGTGCATAGCACATCCACCCTCTGACCCCCATTAAACGTCTGGGACAATCATTTTTGTGCTCTGGGCGTTCTCACAAATTTTTTGGTGTAACCATTATTTGAGTTTACTTTTTGGAGACCTTTCTGTTCATGTAACAGATTTTTGGTTATACATTTACGCCCAAAATTTGCTGTGGGCTCTTGGGCTATTTAGTTTTGTCTTTTATGTAGATTTCCATTGGGCTTTTACCGTTTCGCTGTCAGATCTCAGATTTTTCCTGCCCAATGGAACATGAAATGAGATTACTTTTTGTTTGCGTTTGTGTTGGTGTGTTATTTGACAGTCAGCTATTTTTTTTATTGCAATTCGTGTTTTCATCTGTCTCTTGAAACAGATTCGCAAAAGTGATCTGAATCTTAAAAAAACTGCTTTTTCTTGCCCAATAGAAATCGACATTAGTTTTCTGACACGATAAAAAAGTGTGTTGAGCTGGGGTGTATGGTGAGGGGTCAAGAACTACCCCCGTCCGACGACCTTTAGCCGAGCAACCGAAAAAGTCCCGCGCCCTTTTCACCGGCATCAAAGTTGCCTTCGTGGCTCAAACTAGGGTCGAAAAAATGGAAAACTTCTATTTTCGATGAAGTTTTGGAGTGTTTTCACTAAAACTCAATTTTCGGCTCGGTGTAAATTAAGATACGATCGCTCTTTACTTAAGAAGAGTGACAAGCGCTCCTTAATCCCCACTAAACCGTTGATGAATAGGTTTTCGAAGTTCTCAGTTTAGGATTGGGCGGCGAATACTGCCGGCCATAATAATTTGCATTAGAGCTAGAGCTCTGGCAGAAATGATTTAAAGCCAATTTTTTTTATAATCGAGTTTGACATGCCACTGGTAACCTACCAGTCAATGGAAAGCGGGCATTGACAGCTTGCATTTCAATAAAATTGGTTGATAGCATTGTTGCAATTTCTGTATTCTTATCGATCTACATGCGTCGTTGTTGTTTTCTACTTCTAAGCAAATGCTTAAAATATGATTGATAATTTTAATCAATTAGACACGTATGAAGTAGGAGGTATACAAGCTTGATAGCGTTGATCTTAATTTAACAAATAATCCGATAATAATTGAATTGTAACGAAATCGCTTGTCTTACCATACTGAACTACTCATTTAATTGATCAGCTTTTATAGTTAAAATCAAATTGTCTTCATAAAGACATTTGTAAGTTTTAAATCGAATCACATCTGCAGCCTACAAGTAACTTGAAATGTCAAGCATTTGTTCGCTTCAATAAATAGTTTTAATCGCTTTTCCTTCTACACAAATCATAAAAATAGAAATTCATGTTTCCATAATATAGTTTTCAATAACAATTCTAAAAAAAAAAAAAAAAACATTGCCCCCTAAGCATTTACAACTTAAATATACTGATAAGCAAATACGCACACGCTTCATTTTACTTCCTTTTTATTGTTGTGTTATCTTGACCCAATTGGAATCCAAACTCTCAATGAACTATACAAACAGAAATGGCAGCCAAAGCAGAAACGCGTCCAACACGTTACAACGACGACCGACACGTTCAAATAGTAAAAGTTCTTTGCAGTTGGGCCATAATAATTTCGTCTTCCTCCGATGCTGATTGCTGCATTAGTTGAGTAGGTTGTAACTACTAGAAGTATTGATCTTTTGATTCTGACGACAAATGTGCGACATTTATGGCGAAAGAAGAGACATCCGTCGTCGTCGTCGTCGGCAGCGGATTGCGACAAATGCCGAACGAATTTAATTTAATTGCATTCTCTTGTTCGATAAGTTCAAGGTTAAGTATATACCAGCCCAGCACCAGCACACTCTGCCTCTGCGTTGTGTGTAAAAATATAGTGCTTGCCCATTGGCCGTCTGTTATTATGAAATAAAATTTCGAATAGCGTTGTTGTTTTTAGGCGTCACGTTGATGATGATTCGGGGAAATTGTGTGGAATCAACTTGGATTTATTACATGCATTTAGATAGAAGAGTGGGTGTTTGTTCCATATTTGATTATGCAAGTGTGTCTGCGTCTGGTCTCTGGGGTAGTTATTTGTAGGCACCAAAGTGGATAATTTACTAAGTAGACATTGTTATGGAATTTAGATCAAATCTGAGTAACGTCGAGTTAATCACGACAATGCCATGGGGTAAACACGTCAATGCCAAGGTGAACATAGATATTTTGGTGAGCAATACGATACCAGTTGGAATGAATATTGAGTGGACGGCATTGCGGCTAGACATTGATCCATTGGGTCATAGGTTAACGATTAAAAGCTAAGCACATTTAATTGAAAATCGTATTAAGTGTTATGGGGTGTCAATTTTATAGATCGCATGTTGATCCGTCTTTCTGCAACTAATGTAACAGCACCGTTCACTTGACGAGGTTTAGTTATGATCAATAAGTCCTTGAGAAACAACTAAAAGCTTTGTTTAGTATGAAGCATATCAATCGTCTCTTTGGACTAGCTTGAACTAGTTTTTAAAACAACAAACTCTTAATGCAAAAACTCAATATTCGTGGATTATTCTGCTGCAGCGCAGCTAGGAACACAATGTTTCAAAAGCTATATGTACTATAATTTACATTGTTCACCCATGCACGTGATATTATTGGCACTCAATCGTAAGAAATCAGACGATCGATCAATCATCGAACAAAGGGTGCTTGCAGTACTGTCGTGTCGTCAACCAATGAAACGAAAAAGTTGTCCCCAACTGGATTAGACAAGCGAAGATGCTGAAGATACCTAACCACACAAAAAGTGAATGTCAAAAGAATGCTGTTGTTACGTGTGAGAGAAGATTAAGATATCTCCAAACAAAGAAAGTTGTAATGTATTGCATCTGCCATAAAATAAAGATAACTGGCTTTGGCTACATTTCGTTCAATAGAAAACTATACAAACTACAAACAGTGACAGCTGCTTATCCAAGACAAACAGAGCAATCAGCTGAGATAGAGTTCTTGTATGACTCGGCAGTTCTGCACACGGATTACGACGTAGCAATACCACCTACCCAGCGCAACTAGTTTCTATTCTATAAATAGACTTCTAGACATTCCACTGAATAGTCAGGGAAAATCCAATGATGAAAAGACTCTTGAACACAAACTGAAAAGCAGTTCGTTTCCATGCGACCACTTCAATCTATAGAAAACCCTCCCCGAGTCAACCCACATATTGTAGTAAAGTACTCACCTAGTTGCATCAATTGGTGCTCCAATTGTAACTGGATTCACAGTTTTACCCTCCTCACTGCTGTCACTTGCTTCCTTACGGAGTACACGCACTTGTGGTGCTTCTAATTGTAAAATATTACCCTCACTAATTGGCACAACAACGGCATCACTTTTTACACTACCATCACTAACTAATAGATTTTCTTCATCACTATTATATTCTGCGGGTGAATGTGCTTCACCTTTACCACCACTAGCCGTATGCGACGACGAAAAAGACAACGACGACGGCGCCACTTCATTATTCACAATAATTGGTAACGAATCATCGGCTTTCGCCTTGATATTGCGCGACGCACTATTTTCTTTTTTTATTCGAACAAATTTTGAATCGAAATTGACTTTAACGGCACCATCACTTGCATCTGCCTCATCACTAGCGCTTGCTCCTCCTCCTCCTTCTCCTGCATCACGATTTCCAATATCTGCATCTTTCGCGGCAGCGCCAACATTCCGTGCGCTCGACTCCGATGCAACAACCAAAAACAAAAAGCAACTATATAGGATGAAATGAGAAATAAATAAAATTTATTAGTTTTCTATTTACGAATTTATTATATTGGCGATTTGTAAATTTTCAATTTTCTTTTATTTTGGCGATGTTTCGATTTTACTTTTTTTTTTGCTTACCTTGAGATTATTGTTATCGAAATTAAACACCAGTACGTTAGTTGCAAATTGAAACGCATTTTGTGGATGAACTGAGACGGATTTAAAGATGAGATTAAATTAAAGAAGATTGTGTTGTATTTAAATTAACATTTTGACACAGAAAATTATCGCTAAAACAAGGCAAACCCCCGGAAAATGGTAGCAAAACGTTGAACAACCCTTCGGGAAAATTTCAGAGAGTACAAAAATGTCTGACGTGTTGTTGGGGAGTGCAAAATTTTTGACATTTCCGTTTTGTTTGAAAATTGACATCTCTGACTACAGAGATGTGTGCGGTTGATTAAGTACTTTTGCTATTCGGAGTAAATTAGGAGCCTCAGCCAATATTGAAAAATTAAATTGAAATACAAAAGTTTTGCAATTGTTTTACCTATATAAATTACATTCATGTGCTGAGATATGTCCAAATAATTATCTCTTACAATTTTATTGTTGTCATACAAAGACATTTTATATCTAAAGCCTAGTACGCTGCTGTTTCGGAACGAAATTTTCCGGTGGTCTCCAATTTGCACAGCGAAACGTGTGCGAAAAGACAGCGGAAAATAATTTGTGGAGAGTGGCATCAGCTGCTATACAAGTGACATTTGACAACAGCAGGAATTTGTGTTTTGTAAAATTGAAAGCAATTGTATCCTAATTAAAATTATAGAATTTTAAAAATATGTATATAAATCAAAACTAAACACATGCCAGTTACCGTCGACATACGAATAATTGTTAATTGTGTTGGTTCATCTTCTTGTTGTGTTGGCTGCTGCAATTCTTCGAAATTTAAATATTAGATTTCGTCGTATACTTCCATTTCAAAATCAAAATATGAACACAACTACCGCGAAAAAAATGAAATGTAAAATTTCCGCAAGCAATTAATGTCCCGGACAATAAATTGTGTGCGAAAAGAGAGTGGAGAATTGTACCAAGCAATCTACTACAATTACCCACTTTTCCTCCATCATTTCGCAGCAGCAGCGTACTGCAAAACGAAAAGGAGAGCGAAATTTTTCGTTCATGATTTCGTTCTGTCACTTTTGTATGGGATTTTTCGTTCCGAAACAGCAGCGTACTAGGCTTAAAACTTAATCAGATAACTTAAGACAATTTGTCTGAATAGGAACTGCTCCAAGATACTGGAATATCAGTTTCGCAGTCCTTCATTTATTATACCCTCCACAGGAAGGTATATTCACTTTGCCATTACGTTTGTAACGCCAAGAAGGATTCACCGGAGACCCTATAAAGTATATATATTCTGAATCAGGATCACATTCTGAATCGATTTAGCCATGTCCGTCTGTCTGTCTGTCCGTCTGTCTGTCTGTCTGTCTGTTGAAAGCACGATAGCGTCCAAAGGAATTGACCTAGCCGAATGAAATTTTGTGAGACGACTTCTTTTTACCGTCGCCAGGTTGGTATTGAAAATGAGCTATGTCGGTCAAGTAGTTCTGGTACCTCCCATACAAAACCACTATTAGACCCACGTCTCTCTCTGTCTGTTAAAATCACGATAGCGTCCGAACGAATCGACTTAGACCACTGAAATTTTATGAGAGATCTTATATGTATGGCCTTCAAGTTTGTATTAAAAATGGTGCATGTCGGTCAAGTAGTTCTGTTACCTCCCATACAAAGCCAATATTTGAACCATATATCGTCGTGTATATGAGAACACCGCACAACTGACATTTTTTTGAAAATCCACTTTTTGTTATCAGCGTCATCTACTACTCAAAATACACATTTTAAGTCATTATTTGTGGTGGTGACATCTATATTTAAGTGTAAAAATTGGTTTGAAATACCGCACAAATGCAACATCAGCATTTTTTGTTTAAGAAATTTAGCACATCTGCACATTTCCAGTGCATATGAGCTGTGATTTGGCTAAGGTATTTTTGCTTTACGATTTCTGTTAGAATTAGTTTGTGTTTGACTAATATTTTGGATTCATTGGTAAGCTATTTATCAATAATTTTGATAGTTCTATTGTTTTTATTTGTATTTTAAAGATCTGAAATAACGTAAATGAAAATTAAAATTTAAATTGCAGATGTGTGCTTTTACCAGTTCCCCTAAAGTACTTGTGTGGCGTTTCCTTAACAAATCGTACCATATAAAATCAGACATTATCTCCAAAAATGTATAAAAACATAAATTGCATCACACAACAACTGTCTTTTCAAATACAAATATATACTATTTTTTAAGATCAATTTAATGAACATATTTCCAACCTAATAATATTATTGATGTGTTTTTCGCATTAGTTTTAACTTGAAATTCTTTCGCAGAAAACAGTTTTTTGCGTCTCCTGAACAATTTATAAAATGTTAGTTGTGCGGTGTTCTCATATACACGACGATATCTGTGTCTGTTGAAATCACGATAGCGTCCAAACGAATCGACTTAGGTGAATGAAATTTTATGAGAGGACTTTTTGTAACCGTCGTCAGGTTGGTATTGAATATTGTCTATGTCGGTAAAGTAGTTCTGCTACCCACCATACTAACTCGCATGGCAAACATTTTGCATGACTTTTATGCAGTGGAGGGTATCAAAGCATCGGCCAGGCCGATGATAACACTTTTACTTGTTTTGTTGTACGCTTTACAACATAGATAGTACATAGATGGGAAAAGAAAAATCTCTGCGTGAAGGAAGTTCTATAGTTTGCTTGGTCCTGCATTAAAAGCAGTATTAGAAAAGTAATATAAGGCCTGTTTTATTGGCAATTACAGCAACACTATGTAGAATCTCGAAAGTGTCAAACAGTTTGTAGTTGTTGTAATTGAGTGTTAAAGATTATACTTTAACTTTACTTCACTGAGATAGATTGCCAATAAAACAGGCCTTATATTACTTTAGTCGCGGTTGTCATGTTTAAGATTTTATTTTAATGATAAAAGGGATTCCAAATCCTGGATTCGATTTTTGGTATAGTTGCTGAAAAAAGAAAAACTCTGGTATATAATTTGTATAGAGCCTACTCCGCTCGGGTCACAATCACAAGCAATGACTTTACCCAATCCAATACATTATGGCCACCGCTTAAGTTTAAAGTTAGTTATGAGCAAGTTGTCTACCCTTATACACATAAAATTGTGCATTTGGATTGCTTGCCTCAGTATAATTTCAAGTCTTCAAGGTTCAAGATTGATGCTAATCGATGCAAATTGTCAACAGCAGCGTTTTTTTTTATCTGGTCTGGCGATATCAACAACAGAAACGCGATGTAAATCGAAATGCAGACACAATATCAGCAAAATTGATTCCCTGTAATTTTGTAGATATAAATTCTACAGCTTAAGGAAGGGTACAAGAGCGACCAACTATACCTAACTTACTTACTTATGTGGCAAGTATGTAGACAGTTCGGGCTGAACCGAAGCCTCAACTAACAAGGCGTGATCCAGTTAGTCCGGTCCTTAGCTAACTGCCTCTAATTGCGCACTCCTAGTCGGTTGAAGTCGCCTTTTACTTGCGCGCTCCGAGGTCTTCCTCTACTGCGTTGTTCCTCCGGGTTAGACTCGAAGACTCTACGGGCCGCATTTGTTCCATTCGCTCAACATGTCCTAGCCATCTAAACAGCTTTTTGAACAGGTCGATGTCGCTGTTCAGATTGTATAATTCGTCGTTGAATCTCTTTCTTTCAAGCCCGTCAAAGCAAACAGGACGGATCATTTTACGAATAATTTATCTCTCGAAGCGACCGAGGAAATCTTCATCCGCTTTAGATAGAGTCCAAGCTCCAGCGCCATTAAGCAGGACTGAAATTATCAATATAGACTCTCCTTAGTTGTTCGGGATAGAGATCTACTACTCAATTGTCTTATTTAGCCGAAGGCCTATGTAGCTAGTGCTGTAAAATTACCAAGTTAAATTGTAATTTATTTTTACTGTTTAATAAATAATAATAATAATAATCAATTGTCTTAGCCCAAAGAAACAGCGGTTGGCAAGGGATAGTCTTCGCAGCCGCAGCCGAGGTAGACAAAGTCCCTTACTACCTCACGAGCAATTCGCAAGTTTTGATAGTCGCGGCAGATCGCGAATTTAAGCCATTAGTTTCTCCTAGTAATTTCTAATTTGAGGTTGAGTCCGAACGAATGTTTTATTCGCTATTTTGTGGAACACGGTTTAATGATGTGGATGTTTTCGTAGAAATGTTTCGCATGTTATCGATTCGTTCGCTCGCTCTCATCTGAATATATTTTAGTCCTTTACATTTTAAAGGAAATTCATTTATTTGCGTTGAATATGTTTACTTCTGTATATTTTTTATGAGAACCTAGGCATATGTTTTTATATGGACCTGTTTCGCCTCGGTTTAGGCAAACAATCACTGATTCTTCTCTTGTTTTTTTTTAATAATTGAGCATGGATACGCAACCAAACAAACTCCGAAAGCTAATTTTTGGAAATTGGAATTCCGTACTAGTAGGTACCCACAGAAATATGTTTACATATTGAACGCACCCAATTTCTAGCTGTCAATTTTGAAAGTTGGAAAAATCACCCACGTCAACGTCAAATTCAGGTGGCCGGCATCGGAACAGCAAATGTTGATAAATTGATCTCTGTTTTAAATGATTTAAGTGCATCGCAAATTATATTTCACATTAACCAGTATTCGCGTAGTAAATAAAAAATGCTTGAAACCCTCTACAGTTTGCCGTTTCACATACTTGTGCCGCCGAACATAAAAGTTCGCCGTCCATCATGGTTCAAAAAGCCCTCGCCCATGACGATGTTCTCAATCATCCTACTCTCATATTTCTTGGTCACTGGTGGTATGTGGGTAAAAACATTCCCAATAACATTTATATACATCTTTCATCTCTTTTAGGCATCATTTACGATGTCATTGTTGAACCACCAAGCGTGGGTGCCACTGTCGACGAACATGGTCACTCACGACCAGTGGCATTTATGCCCTATCGCGTCAATGGCCAGTACATCATGGAAGGTCTGGCCAGCAGTTTCCTCTTCACAATCGGTGGAATCGGCTTCATCATCATGGATCAAACGCACACACCAGGAAAAACGAATCTCAATCGAATTCTCATCACGTCCATGGGTTTTGTATTCATTCTCGTGTCGTTCTTCACCACTTGGCTGTTTATGCGCATGAAATTGCCCGGCTACTTGCAGCCATAAACACAGAATACGTACACTCAACTCTGTTTAATCAGTAATATTTTATTTTATTCTACCAATAAATACATTAATCGTACAAACAATGGTCTCATTTGTTTACGTTTTCATATTCCAATCAAAAATGGCTGTGTTGTGTAGCATTTGTTTTTATTTTGTACAATTGAAATATCCATCGTCATGTATAAATAAGATACAAAGTCTCTAAATAAGTCTACTCAAAAATACAACAATTTGTTTGTATAAAGTATATATATAAATATTGTGTGACAAGATCGAATTGTATAACTAAAATGCTACAAAATAAATAATATTAGGTATAATAATTATATGCATATAGGTAGACTCGTATGTTGGCAATACGGTAGTAGAGGATATTATGCAAAAGGAGATTATAGTGTATCATACATTTAGATAAAGATAGAGAGAGATTTGAATGAGTAAAGAGTTTCTAAAACTTCTAATATAATTGTAAAAATATTCATGCAAGGTTATTCGAGAATAACTGTGTTGTTGAGCCTCTCCCGTTTGTTGTGTTTAAAGTCTTATGCGAAATGAGCTGTAAAACAAAAAGAAAAGTCAACACCATTCAAAGAGGAATGCCCTTGCCCATGACTTACTTGCTAAAATCGGAGGCTTTATCGATAACGTGCTCGAATTCGGGATATGAGAGAGCGCCGTCGTCATCCAAGTCTGCCTCGGCAAGAACGTTTTGTATGAGTTGTTTAATATCACTATCATTGAGATTGTTCGGCCCCGTCAGACGCTCGATGACTTGTTTTAGATCGGATACGCCCAACATGTCGTCGCCATCAAAATCTGAAATTAGATTGGAGGAAAGAATTACATAGTTGAGAAGTTTCAATATTGCTGCAGGAATGCTGCAACGCCAGTCTCAGTTGAATGCCAAAGTGACGAAATAAATAAAACAAAGAGAAGATGCGAGAACAACATCCAATCAGGAAGTTATTCAGAAATTAAGGACCAAATATAATGCGAAATAGATGACGGAGAAGTTTCGGCAACCTGGTCACGTCTCTCATGGCACACCAACGTGTGAAAACTTCTTAGCCCAATCGTTGTTGGTTGATTATACAACTAATGATGATTACCTGCCTAGCGATGTATAGAATCTCTCTTGCTTACAAAGCTACGTCCATATACCAGCCCAGATATTGGAACAGACAACACTTTCAAGCTATTTAAAGAGGGACTTGATAGGCCAGTGGCTTCCTTTTTAAACCTGCTGTCATTTGATGTAGGTTCTTAAGGATGTAGATGGAGACATGCGATTGAAAGACAACTGATCGCAATCCGCGTAAAGGCTAAAAATGTGATGCGATGTTTCTGGGAACTGGAGAGGATATATGATCACTGTCCCAAGAACGAAATTAAAATCGTACTTGGAGATTGCATTGCATAGCCTCCACGATACCACATCCAGAAATGGACAAAAGGTAATTGAATGCGCGACAGGGAGGAACAAGCTCGCGTTTCCCATATATCGACATCAACACGGCCACGTGGCTGTCGTCCTTCGAAAAAACGAAACTAATCAAATTTATCATTTTTGATGTCGGAAGAAACTGAGGAGCAACATTGACTGAACGACCTAGAGCTAGACCAGTCGAGATTAGCTTGTGGACTCTACCAGTCTAGCAGAAGGTCAGGCATTTTGATGTCCGCATTTCTTTTGATTTTGAAAGAAGTCGCGCGCTGCCTAATTCAAGTGCAGAAGACCAATTACAGCGTTGGTGACTCGAGTGCCGGCGACCATATACAGCCAAGCAAGAGGCATAGGCAACGGGACAAACATGGGCCAGAGTTGATAGCATTTGATAGAATCACTTCTGGAGATGAGTGATGATCAATATCCCGCTGCCAAGTAGTATGAGCCATTCAGCATTAAAATAATAGACAAGAATCCTTTCAACCTGACCAAACTTAAGTAAAGGTAACCATATCTAAGTAAAGCTGACTACTGAACTTTTCAAAGCTGTTGGAGATGCTCGGTAGGAAGCAATACAGTTAGAAAAATTTAATTCGATGCACGTATGTCCGATAAATGCAGTCTCAGCATCGTTTGTCACGTTCTACATGGAGATCCTTCGAGCTGCCGCAACAACAGAGGCAATAATCAATGTATGTCCCGGAGAATCTTCGATTTTACTCCATAGTATACTCCCATAGTATTCGACCAATATAGTTGCAAATGAAGGCAATTAGCCATGGAGAAAGCTGGTTGTGGAGGCATGTTTTTAGAGGATCAGTTCTGCCTGTTTGCGGATCAGGTCCCTAGGGCTACCTGCTCACCACCATTCGTTTGTGTGATTTGTTCATTTTTGGAACGAAAGAACCTTTTATTCCGAATCAGAATTGTTGAATTGATAAGCTTTCTTAGAACAGTCTTGGATATTTGCCAAGACGTTCGGTGAAGCCTGTCTGGACTGTAGCAAGGAATAGTAATCTGAAAGACTGTTCTGCTACCGGCTCGGCTTTGACTGTGCTTCTGTGGCGTAAGCTGTTTCATTTGCCACCTAGCACCACTCATCTTTATTAGGACTCTAGTTCGCTTTTTTATTTTGCTGGACAACTAAAATACAGGCTCAATGGCTTCATGTAACTTCGATAATCCCTCTCACCTCTATCCCATATGCGTTTCTCTTCAGTTTCTCTCTAAGCCCAATAGAAAACTTTTATCGCCTGCTTTCCAAATGATCAATTTGATTGGATGTCGATTTCCTATCAGTTACAGAAATCCACAAACCGTTTACCATATTGTGATCGCTAAAGGCTTCCGGATCAAATGGCTAAGCCACACTTTTATGTCGTAACAATGACGTTATTTCTGTTCGGCGATTCATCGTCATATATCTGCCTGTTGTGTCCAAAGTCGGACGTACGCTGCTTTTAAACCTATTCCGTTGTGTCTCTTCTTGCGCTGAGCGGTTTCAATCTTCTGCTACTGCTCTCTTTGTAGTGTCACTTCAGCGAGAGGTTGGTCTTCTCTTGCGAGGCGCTTAGCGCGTCGGAAAAACGCAAGCATGTTGGTTTTGTTAAAGGCTTCATATAACTCTACATAATTGTCACAAATCGAAATCCATCGGGTTGACTTTATATCCGTTTGAAGGGCGTTGGAGCGTTTCCCTTTGTCTAGTCTAAAACGAATGAGATCGCATTCTTAGAAGTCGTCTAAATGTCATCATTCCCTCTTTGTAGTGTGTAGTGTTGGTTTCAAAACAAATATAGAACCGAATGACAAGTTGAATTGTCGTTAAGATCTCGCCGATAAACTGCCCAGTGACCACATGAACGTGTTTTGTTTCATTGTCGCTACAAACTAATTCACATCTGTATTAAATAATCTGAGTTTCAAGTGACAGCCCAATTGGAATGCACGTAATCGCTGTCACTTATTAATCTAGAAAACAACATGAACGTGCATAATACAAACTGAACAATGTGACTGCAAATCACTAATTCGTCGAGTGGGGTAATGACACGGCAATAAAAATTCAATGAAATTGTGATATGCAGTTGGTATCAAAAGCGTTTTCAGCGGTAATGACACGCAACCGACGAAACCGCAATTTGTTAGATAGTAAACGACTTGACACAACAATAACCGTTTGCGTTGACGTCATACATTATATTAGTAGATCATTAAATAGACAGATTTTTGAATACGATTAGTTGTTTGCGTCACAGGGCATCACTGCAGAAGCTGTGCAAAAAGTAGGTCACCATCTTCTTCCACTTTGAGGTGGTTAAGTTTTAGCTTTGACTCTAGTCTAGACCAACAATGAATCGGAAGACAAAAAGACTGATGAATGTCGATTAAATAGTATATCAGAACACCTTGTAAGCGTGGTAAATGACATAAAGCCTTAATTGGCCATCCTGCATTTAGTTTTGACTACCTGTACTGTGGCCTAAGCAATATTTAGTAGGACTCAAGTTAATATCAAGTAGGACTCGTGACATACTTCACAAAATATGCTGTAGTGGATGTACAGATTACACCGCCTGCTTTCCGCTATATAGCAAAATAAAAACACAGACTACCGAACTGAATGAGTAAATCATCGCATTATCTAAGCGACAACAGCCGCAATCTAGAACACACTGCCCAATGCCCATCACCACAATTCAAAGTCTACATCGTTTAGCGAACTACTGCTCCACTGCTTAAAAACATGACAGACAGAACTTCCGTTTTAAATTAAATACCTACTCAAAAGAACAGATCATCTACAATTTTATAATATATCCGATGATAAGCAACAAAAGAACACAAAAAAAAAACACACACACACAAAGTTCAGGGGGCACGACAATACAATAATCTCACGAGTTCAGTGTTGCATAAACCGAGTTAAATGGTCCCATAAACGAGGCGCAAAAAAATTTAAAACTATTGCAATGCAATTTTTCGAACAAATCATCGTGGGAGTAAAGTAGAGGTAGCTACTAAAATGTTCATTTGGAGAATTGTGGGTAACCCGTATTCAATTGTAAACGCCAAGCAAAACGTTACAGGAAACCAATTTAATTTATTTTCAATTTGCCCGGACACAGTTTCTATACAAATAAACACTACTTGCTAAGCGAACGTGTCACGCAATTGGCTTTGGTTTATCTTCGTAAATGAATTTAGATACACACCGCTAAGTGGATAAATTGCAAGCAAACACACACTGAGCTATCGCGAAAATTAAACACAAAGACCCAACCAAAACAATCAGAATCAGCTAAGCTTAAATTAATTAATAAAAATAGCATACAATCTAAGCAAGCCGCAGATTACGTATGTATACCAGTATACCCCTCTTCACTTACCGAATATTCGAAAAGCGTATTCCGCTTTAAGTGATTTGGGACATGCATCGCTAAAAACTGACATCATGTCCAGGAAGTCCTCAAAGGTGCAATCTCCATCGTTGCTTGAGCTAAACACCTTGCAGATGCGATCACCGAATGGATTCACACGCAGCTCGGGATATTCGAGAATCTTGGTTTTCGACAATTTGGCGTTTTTATTGTGGCCAACTTTTTCGGGAGCAAGAGATTTGAATTTTTTATGTGCCCTATTGAGATGAATTAAAATTGTTTTGCAATTTGGTTATGGTTACACAATTTTATCATAGCACTTACAAGAGAATTTCCTTTTTCGAGAAGAAGGTCAAGTCCTGTATAATGAGGAGAGAAATTTAGATTAGAAATTTTTCGATTCTAAACGAAGGGCGATGGTGGTCTTGGTCTGAGAAGAAATGTCTGCACAACTTGCCTCGTAATCTTGAAGTTCCTCGTCGGTAAATTGGCTCTTAGCTTGACCCATTACGCCACACTTACGTACACTATAGGATTTGGATTATTGTTTAATGCATTTTTATATAGAATTTTGGGGAAAACTGCCGACTTTTTTTTAGAGATTCATTGGCCTACAAATCCATTCTGAGGAAGAGCAAAAAAAAAAACAACACGATCTCCCCAGCACCCCGATTATGACACAAGTGGAAGTGGGAGTTTGTCGAATGACAGTTGCGCATTCACTTGGTGTAGGGTATGTGCGACGATTACTGGTGGTTGATGATTTGATGAGCCGCTGTAAAGTATTTTTTTATTGGATTTGAAAAAGGTTGCAGTAACGCACATTTTTATTTCGATATTTGGGACTATTCTGCCAAATATTTTATTTAGGGTATTCACTTAATCTGATAAATTTATGCAGCTCGTAAATGTATAAATTTCTGCGGTGCTTTGAATGAAAACCCCTCGGATATGTCATTGCGTATATCGCGTAAGGCCCGAAACACACATGCGATTTCAATCGCGCGTCTTTTTAGTCGCAAAAAATGAAACACACACATTTCAATGTGAATGCGCGCTCATAAATCTAAAATTATGTGCGCGCATTCACATTGAAATGTGTGTGTTTCATTTTTTGCGACTAAAAAGACGCGCGATTGAAATCGCATGTGTGTTTCGGGCCTAAATCGACTGTAAATCTGGAATCAAACAAACAATAATTCATACGACTGTCTGTCAAAGTTTGACATTTTGTGATTTGCGTAACTTTCCGCGGTTGATTTCCGAGCCTAAATCGTCGCGGAAAATTATGAGGTCTGCGTAAACAATTCTCCATACAAAATCTGGCAGTTGATCTACGATGTGGTAAATTTCTGCAGTTTACGCAGTTTATGAGGCTCTTACGCGTTTTAGTGAATGTCCTTATTATGTTAGGAATTTTTTCTTATGAATCATAAAAGAACTTCGAAAATTGAAATCTATTAAGAAGTTGTCAAAACAAATAATTGGGTTTTTATTTTTTTTGTACACAGGAGTCGTCGTAGGCACCTGATAAAATTTTAGGAAAAAAATATTAAACTGCAAACTGAAAAGAGTAAGTTCTGAATTATTACAAACTAAATAATTGTATAATAAATACTGGAACATCTTTTTAGGATTTTTTGACACTTCGAACTTTTATATGGAAATTCATACCAGAATAGTAACAGAATAAGTTTTTATTATTTATTTTATATGGGTAAGGCCCTAGTTATAGCTATCATTGAAATTCTTCATTGGAACAAATCAGTGGAATGATGGTCTCATTTTTTTTTGACAAGTCGGTTATAGCAATCATTGAAAAATTCCTGTCAGTGACTTTTCAACAAACGAGTCTAGGCTTTGAGGTTAGAGTTGATCATTGAAAGTAAAACTGACAGCTGAGAATAGGAAGAGAATCGAACACATCAGTGAAACGATTGGGTTCCAAATTGGAGAAACGAGAATTGAAATCGATTTCGATCAGTGAAATAATAAAATTGAATTTAAACAAGAGTTTTAGTCAGAATTAAGTAATTTCTTTCGTAAAAAAATTCCACATTGATTACCTTTATTTGGATACCAACTAAAGCCAATTGTTGGATTAATCGTCTTAAAATCGGAAATCAAAATTTTCAATGATGCATTTCAATGATAGCTATAACTAGGGCCTAAGTAGCTATAGTAATAGCTGCACTTCGAAAATGATTTTACTAAAACCAATAATACATCCGAACTTAAAAAATATGACAGTTCTCGAGCTTGGAGGATTCAAACAAAAAACAACCAGATGGGGTGAAATGCCCTAACATTGATCAGTTTTGAAGTTGAAAGTTGAATTTCTAAGTTATGCTTAAATGCTTTATGCAATTTATGTAGGTCTTTAAGTCTAGGGGACCATAATTAATCTTTTTACTCTTTTATAAAATAAAGCTGTTTCTAGTATTGGCACAATCTAGGAATTTATTTAACGAAAAATGGTTGGGCCTCGAATCCTTAACTTTGACCACCCAATTACAATGTGAAGTAAAAATCGATTTTTTTTAACATGGTATTTGACCATTATGCCCAAAACACATGTGCAGAAGTTCTGTACGCATCACTGCAAGCAGTACTGTAGATGAAACAGATGTGCAGAAATCAATTTGCATCGGTTGCCGTTAATGCGGGGAGTAAAACACAGACGACAACACACACACGACACACTCTCTCTTCCTCGTATGCATCAGCAGCGTTACCGTTGATAAATTTAGAAAAGTCTCAAGAAAAAGGGCCACGGAGAAAAAAAGGGCAATTTAAAGTATTAACTTCAAAACAAAAGTAAACATAACAAACAAACAGGATATTGTACTGGTAATATTCTATTTTTAAAACTATAACAATTCTGTCGAATAAAACATACCATAAAAAAAAACATTAAACGTAAAATCAATTCAATAACATAACAAATCAATTCATTAAGCGGTGCAAGTTCTAATCCAAAATCTTCTGAATCATTCTCCGACCGCTCTGGCCCCGATTCTGAAATTGGAGGCGCCGCATTGCTCGTTGAAGGAATGGTAGTGCCCTATCCAAGTTCTCTAGTAAAGGCACTTACCCTTCTTACAGGAACAAACTCGGGCTGTTTTCGACCTCCCTCTGATTTCGGAACCAATTAACCCAAAAAACTTCAAACTTGAAAAGTTTACCAAGCTCATTAAAAAGGTCCACCTCACCAAATTTCATCTCTATAGCATTAGTGGTTTTCAACATACAGGACGTCAAAAATCGCAAAAACCGTAACTGACTGACTGACTCACTCACTCACGCACTCACTCACTTAAGATGACGATCATCAAAATTATGAAGCACTTCCAGCCACCCTAGAATCATGAAATTTGGCAGAATGCTAGATCCTGTGTATGCACTGGGAAAAGTCCAAAAGTTGAGATTTTCGCTTAATTCCATTTTTTTTACATTTAACCTCTTAAACTAAGAACTTGGCGTACATTTAGATCTCATTACTTTTCGTGGCTGAATAGTTACACACTTTTTTTTATATAACAGAGCTTGTCTGTTTTTTTACATTTATGTTTTTGGTGTGATGTGTATCAATTGAGCACTTCAGCGCAATGAATTTTCTTAAAAGTTTGAAAATTTTATGTTTTTGTTGTTCCAAATTGTAAAAAAAGGGCCAAAATCATTAAATTTTAGAAAAGTGGTATCATTGTGCCAAGGTGGTAAAAAAAGTGCCAAATTGCAACTTTAGTCTCACAACGGTCACGCTGTGCATCAGTAGCTGATTTTAAAAATTCGATGCTGCCAAGTCTATTTAATTTAATTCACTGCGTTGCTATGCAGTGGATCTAGATATAGAGACAAATTACAGTACTGCGGTAGGTGCAGAATTTACATTTACGTGTGGTTTGTCAAACTTTGCCATTCAACCGACATGTGGAAACCTACCTTAAGTTTTGTTCAATCTATGTCGACACGATTGGAATTTTTTGTGGCGCTTTTAGCGTATTTTCACTAATTTAGTTTTAGTGTACCTAATACATTTGGAGAATTATGAAAATACAGTTGTCAATGCTTGACTTCTACCTAAAATTGTTTGTTATCTATGATCGACCGGGTGGTCAATGTTTGGAACTTTCATTAATTTGCGAACAAATTTTAATATTAAAACTTTATCTATTATGCATTTTTTAACAGTTTTATAGGTACACCAAAAAAACTCACATTTCCTTCTAAAATATTCCAAGCGAAGGGTAGTCGATATTTAGCCACGTACTTAGTTGACATTTCGATAAGTAAAACTTTCTTAAAAGTCCGAAATATTTTGTGGAATTTAAATTAAAAAAAATTATGGAAGCGAATTATAAATTTGAGTAAATATTTTTCTCGGATGTTTATGCAAGTCCCAACATTATTTTACTAAAAAAGTGACAAGAAATTCAAATCTATTAATTTTTCTAGTCTTTCAGGAAATTTAAAGTCCCAACAAAATCTCGTTAAATTTTCAAACTTGTTGTGTCCTATTATCGTATTGTCAGAATTGTATAAATAATCTAGCTAAAAACTGTATTTGTTTGACAGTCGATTTCAAAATCGATTCGATACGACAGTTGTTGCTAGTTTGACTTTGTGTAAGTATTTGCTAGGTACTATTTTGAAGAGGGGCTGTAGGGATCATTTGGCATATATATATATGGGCAGCCAGGTAGCTGCCAGCTTTAGAGAAAATTTGTGACGGAGATGGATCCATGTAACCAGTAACGTTTTTGGGGAAAAGTAACAGCATTTTGTAATAATAATCCTAATTTTGCCCATATGAAGTTTCGACATCCTACTGACGGGATAGATACAAAATATCTCCATCTGTTGGGTGGAGCTGGAGCTGAATAAGAAAATCGATTACACTTTAAAAATTATCGTTTAAACTACATAAAAGCTATTTGATTGGCCCATACTTTGCACCAATAAAATAATAAATAAATAGGTGGCGCAACAGGCGGGTAGACACCCAAGACCTAGCTTCTCGCAACCATTCGTTTTGTGTGAGTTTGTGTTTTTGGGACGAATGGAAGGGACCTACAATTTTATGCCGAGTCCGAACGGCTGAATTGAAAAGCTTTTTCATGACAGTCATACTCTTGGATGTTTGTCAGACGTTCTAATTATATAGGTATATTTGTTCTTGACAAGCTCCATAATGCTGTTCACCACTGTTATTCTATTGAATAAAGTGTTTTAAATACTCGCCACAGGTCCCCAACAGTGCCGCAGGTTATGTTGGAATTAGCATCCAATTTCCTACTAGCAGTCAATGTTACATTCCAACAGGAATCGAGCTTGAACCAAAGGCTTAGCTTACCCGTAAAGTGGAAATATTTTATTGTACTCTTCTTGAGCTGCCCCACATCGAGGAATTCATATTCCTAAGCTTCAATACCATACTTTGCTATGCTTATAAGCGAATTCGACGCATTGATATCAGTTTTCCTCAATAATCTGACATAAAAGTTATTGTCTATAAGATTACTTGGCACGTTTGGTGTACGTACCTTCATAAAGCACTGGGTGATTTCATCACCCATAAACATTAACCTACTCACTTTTTCCAAGGACTCCTCCGCACGTGAAACCGGATAGTCAAATACAAAATTTACGTTTCTTAAATGAGTATCTAATGGCTGCTGCGATGTCAAATATACTTTGAAATGTTCCACGAAAAGGAACACCCACTGTCTCGCCACAAACTGTGAGCAAAACGAGGATAGCTTTTAATTTGGCCGCGAATCCCACCAACAGTTTTTTTTTATCTTTTCGATCCTTGAAAAGGATGCTGAGACTGAGATGTGTATGATTGCGGATAAGGAAAGCTATTATTTACCCCACATAGAGGTACCTACACACAGGAGAATGTGCAAACACACGATACGTGTTCAAGGAGCTGGGAGAGCCCTACAAGCGTGCAATGGAAGGATATGTGAGTAGCGCAGTAGGTATAATATGAACCTCCATAGAAAAACGGATGCAATATACTATATGTAAGTGCCTAGCTATATGCGATATACTTTGCGCGGTGATAACTAGGATGTAGGAATCCGTCTTGAACACCCGGTTAGCACGTCACATAAATTGCATCCTTTTTGTAGGGTATCATAACACCAGAAGCTAGGTGGAGATGTTTTTTGGTGAAAGTGTGTGTGTTTGTTTCTGACAGCGTAATAATAGATACGATTTTGAATGTCAGCAGACTGCGCTATGTTTTCAAATGGAGGATTAATGTATGTACTTGACAATATATGCGCTTATTTTGATAGCGATGCTATAACGGTGTGCTATATATTTTGGCAATTATTTTGAAACGAAATGAAACAGGCAGAATCACTTAGGCGATGGGGGGGTGTTATTTATATGAAATAAAGACATCAGGCTTCGTGCCAGAGCTGTCTATACATACTTTATAGCCCAGTCAATATTTGTTTTGTTTTGACAGAGCCGCCCGCAAGACTTCATTTTTAAAGTGAATTCACAATGATAGGCATTACGTCAACGTTCGAGATAAATACTGATGGAAGGCCGGAAATATTGTATGTCGTGGCCCTATTTCATAAAAATTGGCAATTACGATGGGTGACAGGTGATAATTTCTAACCTGACAACTGGACAATTGTCAAATTTCTGTTTCATAAATAATTAGGCAATTTTGTTGGAAAATAACTGACAATATTGCCAAGCTTGGGTTTCATAACAAAAATTGAATCAATTGTCATTGAATTGCCATGAACTTAGTGACATATTTTTAAGGGACAGACAAAATTATACAATTTGTCAGTATGTCTATGTAGGCATAATTGACAATTCCGACAGGCGATTAATGTCGTTTTCGGTTGGTCGTCCAGAACCGTCCGGAAGGACTCTCCCCGATTCTGAATTCAAATCCAGAAGCAAATTTCTCTTCTTTTCAGAAGAAGAACTGTCAGTTGAGTGCCAATCGAACGCTTTCAGAAGCATTCGGATTGCTTCCGGACGGTTCTGGACGACCAACCGAAAACGACATAAGTTTCTGTCAAGTATTGACAAGTCTGATTTAAAGCAGTACTATTGAGACATCGGTTAATAGAGGGACGCCACAAGGTGGGATTTTATCTCCTCTCCTATGGAACACCTCAATAAACAAACTTCTTAAATCACTTCCCACAATTAGTGAAGTCATGGAATCTGTGTTATCAGAGTTTTCAAAGTGGACGGAGAACAACGGTTTATCGGTTAACCTCAACAAGAATTAACTCATCCTGTTCAGCGGAAGATATATGATGCCAAAATGGGAACCACCAAAATTGAGAGGCATTCGTCTTAATCGCTCACCCGAAGCCAAATACCTATTATATTGTGTTCAACTCCAAATTAAACTGGAAACGGAATACGGAGGAAATAATTAAGAAAGGACTAAATGCTTTTTACGCCTGCATGAAGGCTTTCGGGAAGAAGTGGGGCTTACAACCGAACATAGTGCACTGGATGCACACCGCGATCGTAAGACCATTTCTGACCTAGGTACGGATCGGTTGTGTGGTGTGAAGTTGTCAACACTAAATCCTACCTCAAGAACCTGAACAAGGTACAAAAAATTGCTTGCAAAGGTTTAACGGGTTCACGAAAATCTACGGTGCAGGGAAATAAGTTTCCGGGAACTAAGTCCACTGAGGGACTTAGGTTAGGTTCGTTAGTGATGAAGAAGAATCTCAAATCAAATTTCGTGTATAGTACGCACTCGACACTTTAAAGAAAGATTTAAAATTTAAGGAAAATTTGCACGTCCGGAAAACAGCACCAAAGTTAATTATATTGTTAAAAAATTTGTGGACATCTAGAGCATCCCGCAAAAAGTAATTACTCTCTTGATAAAGACTCAGGACAAATTTTTCTAGTTTAGTAAGTCCGAAAGCTCTCTAACCTCATGTAGCTGAGTTCATTGGGCTGAACTGGTCACTTGAGCAGTTTTCTCAGTTGACGTTTATGGCCGCAACACCGAAAAAGTCGACTTACGATGACTAAATTCTTGAATTCGGCTTATGACAAAATTGTCCAGAGAAATTTCTCGTTGCATTTAACATACAATTATGTCATCAGTCAATATTTTATGAAATGAAAATTTGCCAGACAAGTGCGAGAAATTTATAGAATTGTCGCATGTCAATGTTTATTAAATAGGGCCCAGATTAGAATTAGTGGACCATTTCTAATGTACCTACCAAAGAGGATTCGTATTTAGTTCGCTTCGAGTTCCCCGGAAAAAGATCTTCTTAAACTGCTAGTTCATTTCAGTATCCCAGACGATACCTGATTTATATGAAATAGTTGTCGTCGCAGAGAATGTCTGTTCATTGGCTGAGGTTACTGGTCCAATGTACTGCCAAACAGACACCTTACTTTACTGTATCTAGGGTAGGTACTTAGTTTTCCCGTCTTTCGAAGAAAGATGAGAAGGAGCTTCAGTGATAAATAGCTTAGATCAGCGGTTCCCACTTTTCTAGAGAGAAATTCCTCGCGGAGCACTTCGTTGTCCGTATACGTATCCCATTTTTAGTGGTTATGGAAAACGCAATTACTATTTTCCGATTTTATTTCAATTCTAAAAAAAAAAAATAAATAGGTGGCGCAACCACCATTCGTTTTGTGTGAGTTTCTATTTTTGGGACGAATGGAAGGGACCTACAATTTTACGCCGAGTCCGAACGGCTGAATTGAAAAGCTTTTTCCAGGGCAGTCAAACTCTCGGATGTTTGTCAGACGTTCGCGAGAGGTAGAGCAGTGGAAAAAACTTTAAGAAGTAATTTCTGTATTTCCGGGTATCGAACCTGGGACCCCTCGCACAGTCCAGAACACCGTTGCGCCCATCCGGCATTCGAATATGGTGGATGGTATGCAGTTCTAAACCTCCTTAATGTTTTCGAAGAGGTCTTCAGCATTTCTTGATTTTGTTGGCTTTTATTTGGCTTTGTTTATCTGCAAGCTATTGCTTCACTCTCCGCGGAGTATGCTGAGGATTGTAGTGGTGTTAGAAATCATATGCTACTGGCATGTATAAAAAAAGGGTTATCCGAGCATGTCATTTATTTTTTAAGGAAAATTCAAAGAAAATTTTGCATTTCACAGGATTTATTTTTCCGAATACAGTATAGAATACAGGATAGTTTTGTCTTCGAAATCTAATATAAGAATAATATTGTAACTTGAAAAATAAATTAAGTAGTTAGCGCAACAGGTCCGTATAGGCACCCAAGCTTCTCACAACCATTCGTTTGTGTGAGATTTTATTTTAGAGACGAATGGAAGGGAACTACAACTTTATGCCGAATCCAAACGGGTGAATTGACAATGCTATTACATGGTATCGCTTAGACTCTAAGATATTTGTCAGAAGTTCGTGTATCTAACCTGTTGCTCCTTGCACAGTGGTCCAGCACACTAACCACTGAGCCACTGCCTCCACATAAAGAGTAACTAAAAAAAAAAAAAAATAAATAGGTGGCGCAACAGGCGGGTGACACCCAAGGCCTAGCTTCTCGCAACCATTCGTTTTGTGTGAGTTTCTATTTTTGGGACGAATGGAAGGGACCTACAATTTTATGCCGAGTCCGAACGGCTCAATTGAGAAGCTTTTTCATGACAGTCATACTCTCGGATGTTTGTCAGACGTTCGCGAGAGGTGGCGCAGTAGAAAAAAACTTTAAGATGTAATTTGGGTTTTTCCGGGGATCGAACCTGGGATCCCTCGCACAGTAGTCCAACACACTAACCACTGCGCTACTGCGCCCACATAAAGAGTAACTATTACATTGTAAATATGAATGAATGAATATTTTAATATTTCAAATTTAGTCAGAATCAATGGTTTCGTTGTCCAATTCGTCTTCAGTACTTCAGTTCGAACATTTGTTTGGTCAAGAGTTTAAACCTAGAAGGCTAATGCTCGTAGCTACCCCTAATAAGCTAAACATTTGTCGAAACAACGAACTTAAAATAAGTGCCATCTGCAAGAGGTCATCGGTGTCCAAGTTAGTTAGCGACTATACAACATACGTTGCTATATGTCCGCTTTAAGAAGATATAACAAGATTCTAGAACATTAGCCTTCTAGAATTAAATAGAATACAGGGAATACTCTCTCATAAACGGACTCTCTTATAACCGGACACCAATTTTCATAACGCCAAAAGAAATTCGCTCTCCTTTAAACGGCAAAAAAAAAAAAAACAGCTGCATACTTCTTTTTCGATTTGATGTTGTATGTATGATCGGCTTCATTTTTATTGAACTTCATCTCAGGCTTAAGATTGGGTTTCAACGTTTTAACTTTCTATTGCGAACACTCGTTCAACTGAGTTTTTAAAGGTTTTAAGTCAATGGGAATAAAGCAGGATAATTACAGGATATTTACAGGGTTTATCTGAAAAATACAGGAGTCATTTTTCTACAGGATTTTCGTTGAATATACAGGGGTATCCTGTACAATACAGGATAAATGGTATGGTTAGTTATCCCTAATAAGCTTTTATAAGCGTGTTGATCAAGGGCCGACCCTTATACAAGTAATGGACCAACACCGAACCAAGAGAAAGCACCGCAGACCATTACTTTCTCTGCTCCATGCTTTATGGTCTGAAGCGTGTACTTTGACTGCAATTCTTTGCTTGGAGGGCACCTTACATACACTTTTCCATCGCATTCAAACTTGGATTTGGCACTCCAAAAAGCTTTTTTCCAAAATTGCTATGGTTTTTGTAAATGGAGTTTTTTGAAATTCCGGCTGTTTCTTAGGTTTTTGTTGAAATACTATGTTTTTTTGTGAAATATGCAATCACGAGGACTTTGTTCTACGACACAGCGCCTAACAGCCCTGGCCGTGAGTTCATGATGGAGTTTAGGTGTAACAATCTCCCTAATTTGTATATGGTCATCAAAAATGGAATGGCTCTACTTGATGTCTGGCAAATCTTTCGTTGAAGTAGTTTTGCGTCCAATCTCCTTTCTTTTGCGGTTCTTAAGACTTCCAGTCGTCTTTTAGAAACTTGTATTTCCCCGAAAACAAGCTACGTAGAACAACCAAATCTTTTTACTTTCAACGCCATTGATTCGTTTCCATTTTGATAGCTCTGAAGTTCTGAAGTATAGGTACACGATTTATTTTGCGCATTTTTGTACACAAATTTCATTGCTGCGAACAAAGTGCCAAGTTTCAGAAACTCAAATTAGCTAGTTTGATGGAATTTTCTCATTTTTTCTTGGTGCTCCGCCATAAAAATCCAAATGCTCCGCGGAGCACACTTTGGGAAACTCGGGCTTAGATGTTCGGCACTCACCACGTCAGCCAAGCTTATGCAAGCTTACAGAAAAATAATGTGTGAAGTATCTGTCATTACTTTATTTTAGCCTCTGATTAAGGATTTTCGTTATTCGAAGAGATTTTTCATTTACAATAACTGCTCGTTGATCATATAAATGACTGTCTGGTATAGTAATGCGCGAAAATGATAACATTTTTCTTGTCACATTTTTATTATGTACTTTTCTTTCTTTGCCTGTCAAATTTCACAACTTTATTTACTTTTCTTCGACGCACTCATTACGAAAATGGGAGAAGACAAAGACAGGTTAAATAAAATCGAACAATTTCTCTCTATCCCTTGTTCGTTTTGACAGAGCTTAACTGAACTTTTCTTTGTTCATTTTTGATATTAGCTAAAGCCCATATAATTGCAATATGGCTATTCCTTAACGAGTTGATTCTGCAAGGTTTACTGCTTTAATTTTATTGGAACTCTCTGGAAAGAAACGTAGTTCCTTCTCCAATCTTCAGCACAAATGACTTGTAAATATCCCATACATGTCCATTCCGAGGAAAATCCACCTCATGACAGGCCATTGAATCAAAGTGTCAAAATTCTGAAAGAAACTGCGTCCATTGGACTCAATTGAAAACAGAAATAGTTGCTTACACTTTGTGATTGAATTTTGTTTCTGCAAGCTGTCAAAAGATAACATACTGCACTGCACAGTTCATCTACATGGTTGCTGACACGATAAAATTATGATGAATGGCTGGATTACTTGCAAGAACCATAAAACCGATTTCAAAGCTTTTTACGACCAAAGGCAGCGTATTTGACGTTTCTCGTTATATTGGCAGTGTTTCCTTTCGCTAATTAAAAAGAAATACACTCCCAGGCAACAACACAACCACACCACATCCTTCTTCCAGCTTTATTTAAGAAAGAAAGGAAAAAGTTAATTAAACTAATGTGTGTTTCGACAGCAGACCCTCTTCTACTAGGTTCACTCTGCCAAAACAATAGTTTATCTCAAAACTTCACTTCAATTGGACTAAAAGGACACATTAGGACTAATATGTGTGACTGTTGAAGTTAACTTTTCCCGTATTGTTAAGTTTCCACTTTGTACTCCACTTGTGGGCAAAATAACGTGAAGCTATGTTTGCTTAAACAATTCCCAAAGTAACTTGTCTTTTAATTTACTTTGCAGACTCTGGCAGAGTTTATGGACGAAGAATAATTCGTTGAGGGTTGTTAGGTTGTTGGGTTGTTGGGTTGTTACCTCATAAACAACAACAGGTGGCGCCCTCCAGTTTGAATACTTAAACAACAGTTGAGTTTGAGTCCTCTTGATGCTGATAAAACTATATGGCTTTGTTGTTGCTGGAATAGAGAGCCAGGCTAAAACTTTTCTCGTTAGAAGAACAACAAATGTCGGAAATTATTCCGATGAGTGTTGAGGGTAAGGGTTTATTTTCTTTTCTGTTGAGAATTCTATCGCCGGGAATGCAATCCTTTTTTTGTTTCCCTTTCAGTAATCCTTAAGAGCCTGAAAGACAGAGAGAGAGAAAGTGATTTTGCTTGAGTGGCTCGCCTTATTAAACGCTTAACCTTGTTTGCGTTTGATTGCTTAATTTCAGCTGGTGTATTGTGGTGCTTCCGCATTGGCTGTCTGTTTAATCGGAGTGGGCGCATTTATCCCTGATGGTAACAATAACATGGGCAATATGTGCCAGAAGCAGACAATCAATTTGTTACATTAAATGGATCCCTACAATTTCCTAATCTTCCTCTGTGGAGGAGTGATACGTTTCCTCCTAAAGGCTTGGCGGATATTCGTCGTTCGTCGGAAGGATTGAGTTGAATACTAATAAGGGAGTGCCAGAGAATTTGCCTCTTTTTGCGAGCGGGAATTTTACTTTTTTTTTTGTATTGTTTTAAGCGAACATTTGAGTGGCGGTATAAAAGTCGAATGGCCGGCTACTAACAACCAAATCATCAGTTGAATTGTCATACCGTTTTTGTCTGCTGACAGGCATCGACGACGAGGGATAAAGAGCTGGTGGTTTGGTCTTCGATGTTTTTAGGGATAGATTTTGCCGGTTTTTTGTTCAATTTGTTTCGTACGTGCGGTGATTGTCAGCATGTTTTGAATTTTTAATAAGATTTTCCAACAGCTGGTTGCGTTTCAAAAAATAATGGAAAAAAGGGATGGTGAGTTTTGTGTTTTTCGCTCAGAATAGATGTTGCTATGGATAGTGGCAGAAGATTAATATGTTTTGGCTTCTTGACATCGATGACTTAATGCGGAGTGGGTTTGTGCATTTTAAAGTAGTTCATTTAAAGTGAGTATGTAAATAGACAATGTCCTCTTGTGCTGTACTAGCTTAATAAGGGATGCGAAAGGGAAACTTTTTTTCACAAAGAGAATTGAAAATGTACCTCTTCTAAAAAAGCAACTTTAATCGGTTTAAAACTGATATGGCTTGTCTTAAGGCAAGGACTTTAGAGGAATACTTGAGCCACTTTAATGAGACAAACAACACACAGCTCACAACATTTACTAATAAGAAATGCATCAACAGTTCTTCAGATCCAAATGGATGATCATTCAATACATCCCAAGGCACCTTCTAGGAGTCACAGTCAATTTAGAAATCACATGGCAGGGCCACATATCCTATATCGCTAGATCGGCAAAGGTACTTTAGCCCCAAGCAACTTCTCCCTTCTCTACAAAGCATAGGTTAGAACAGGCTTGGAATATTGTTCCCATATAATGGAGTTCGGCCCCAAAACATTCACCTAACCTACTTGACAGCATACAGAGACGAGCCGTTATTGGAGACCCTACACTCACATCGAATTTACAACCGTTGGTGCGAACAAGACAAATCACTGACCATTCCTTGTTCGATAGGTGCTTCCATGGTAGATATTCCGAGGAACTCAAAGACATTATCCCTCGAAAGGCAACTTTTAGGCGCCCCCAAGACAGGCAGCTAATGCTCATGACCATGCCAATATACTTGACAACCGCGAGGACATCAATTTTCCAAAACTCCTTCTGTTACAGGACAAGCGAACTTTGGAGCTTGCTTCCTGGGGATATATTTTCAAAAGACTACAATTTGCAGCAATTTAAGTGTAGAACTAACATACATCTGCAAGCATCTTGGGGCGCTGTTGAAACGTTATAGGTTGAGTTTCGACTTTCCCGGGAGAAGTATTTAAAAAAAAGAGTCCTTTCAATATTAAAATATTTTACATATTCCTAGTCACCACTAGATCACATAAACTTCATCTAGATCTTCGCCTTTTGTTTTTTCGCGTGTGTTTTTAACAAATCGCTAGAGATTGCTGGCAATAAATCCGCCAGCAATCCGTCACCTGAATAGCTATCGCTTTTGACAGTTTTTGGAAATACAAAAATACCAATGCGCCATGAAAAGCGATCCGCCGCGCATTTGGGAATAAGCCCTCTAGGATGATACCCTGCCATCTCCGCTGCCCGGACTGACTCAATGGGTCCTGTGGCCTTATATCATGTGGCTAGCCATGGGGATGAAAGGTTTCAAATTTGGCATTGTATTTTTTTTTTATTTTCAATCTTGTAGTTACGTTCACGGCAGAGCAGCGTATCAACGTGCATCTTCCGGATGAGTATCCATTCACGTTAGAAGCATCGACACCTCCTTAAATTTCGTTACAAAACCTCGAAAGACAAAATCTCGGCGATTTTGAACCCCAATAATTTTCAGGTATTTTAGAGATTTTGTCTTTTGGTACTTTCAAGAATATTGTGTATTTTAAGAGAAAGATATAAAAAAAAATTATTTCTTTCATATATAAGGTTCGCGAATTCATGAGAATCACGGAGAAGGAACATCTTCTTGATTCTCGCAGATTTAAGTACCTAAAGTCAGGCCCAGACTTGTAACGTGTGGTGTCTTGCCATACAGTAGTATGGCGCAATCGGACCATAAGGGCTTTGGACACAACACACTAGGTACGCTGCGACACATTACACGAGACAAAAATGTTTCGACACAATATGAAATACTTAGCAGTGATAGCGACACAGAACTCGGCGTTAGAAGTGTTGTTCGGGCTTAAGCCGATTCTCTAAGAAAGAAGTGAACATAGGAGAGATTTTACTAGGGGAAGTGGACTTAATACAATCTCATCGATTCTTGTGTTACACTTAACCGTCCGTAGGGTCCATGGAGTCTATCACAAACAGTGCTTAATTTATACGTTAAGTTAAACTAAGGCCTTCCGCACACGGCTCGAATCGTCATCGTAGCGTATGAGGTGCGATGTACGAGAGGCATACGATTTGTTGTCGCACACTTGTATTTTCGTCTGCTACGCGTAATCGTCGCAGCATGCATGCTATATGACGACTATCGTCAAGCAGTGTCGGCCGTTTATCGTATTTGTACGAGTACGCTTGGAGTTTGTTTACATTTTTCAATACCTACGTATTTTATTTAAAAACAAAATGTCAGGCGACAACTTTACGCTTTGTATTTTGACGATTGGAAATTGCGTCGTGTACGGTTTAATACGCGTATCGTAGCTGAACGGCAAATTCATGATGTGACGGACAATACGGTGACGATACGAATCGTGTGCGGAAGGCCTAAGTGAATTACCATTGCGGTCCTTTTAAGGGCGACAAAATAATATTTTAAGGGATTTGAAAGCGATTTCATCAAAATAAAATTTTTTTGCAAAATCTCGAAAATTTTGTTTTTGGTGATTTTCAAAAAACCTCGATATTTTTTTTTCGACATTTTGTCGATTCGAGATTTTTTTTGTCGGTGGCAGGTTGTGTTCCCGCATTTAACGCATTAAATTATCGGATGAACTCACCGGCGAACTTCAGTGCCTATACAGATTGGGGTTATCGGTTATGTATGGAATAGCACATCGGATAAATGGCCGCCACGGCTTTTCCTGGCAAGTACGTACTCTTTTATTGAAATTTTCTATGACCGTTTCGCATAAATGTGGCTGAATTTCATTAATATACCTCCCAATTTCCTCTTTCAAGGCCTTCGTGGTCGTGGGCTTGTTTGCATAGATCCTTGACTTCCAAAAACCCCAGAAAAAAAAGTCCAATGGCGTTAAATCGCAGGATCTGGATGGGCAATTCTGATAGCAAAAACGGCCAATAACATGATTAGGAAATGGCTCATGCGCAGTAATTGAATTGTTTCTCAGGTATGACATGTGGCACCATCTTGTTAAAACCACATGTTGGTCACATCCATATCTTGTAACTTAGATACTAAAAACTGTGTTATCATGTCACGATAACGAACACTATTAATTGTTACTGCCTGACCAGCCGCATTTTCGAAGAAGAATGGTGCGATAATGGCTCCAGCCCAAAATCCGCACCAAATAGTCATGCGTTGTGGATGCATTCGTTTCTCAACAGTTACTCGTGGGTTTTCTGAACCCAAAATGCAACAATTTTGATGATTAACGAAGCCATCAAGGTGAAAACGAACTCTCTTCGCGCTGCGTGGTCAGTTGTAGTCTTCAGTTCTTGAGTCAAATGATCTTTGTAAGCATGAAGTTTCAAGTCTTTCGTGAGATTTCGCTGTAGAGAGCTTCTTGAAAAACGCAATTCTTGACTACGGTACCGAATTGATGTTTCTGGTCTGTCAGCAATACTCTGGCGAACTGCTTCGATGTCTTCTGCTGAACAACTTGTGACAGGACACCCAGAGTGTTTAAGATCACTAATTGATCCAGTCTCCCTGAAATTAACTATGACGGTAATATTTTGTTAACAAATTGCGGACTGTAGCTGACAAACCTTCATTATTTGTAAAATATTGCTCAACAATGAAAATGCGTTGTACTTTTGTATAGCGCTCGATTTTTACTAACCCTGAACTGTCAGCTGTCGCATTTTTTTTGAGTTGGCATCACTGTACTATTAAATGATGCAAAATTTAAAATTTGTGTGAATTATTAGACACACTTTTATAATTTAATATTCAGTCGACCTGGCTTGACTTATAAGAATCATTTACTTTTTCTACCTCTAAAAATTACGTTCTTTCCCACTGTGCAGTGAGGATGTTTTTTTTTTTGTGAAGGCATGTATTTATAACATAGGTAATAACAGAATCGTACATCTCAAATCTAAACAAGATAAATGTACCTACAAATGTGAGTAATGAGATAGCATTGTATACAGGAGATAGTTACTGTTGGCAACAATTGTATACGGAACATTATTGTATGGTCCTTTTGTAATACTACTTTCAAGGAAATGCCATCCGAGAAATCACTTAGTTGCCTGGAAAGTGACAATATCTGTGATATCTATTTTAGTTAGATGAAATAAAACCATATCGGAAACATAATATACACACAACGATTGACATTGTGTGCTGCTCTGATGTAGTTCCACTTACTTCTTTGATCTAAATAAAAAAACGTATCCGCATCTCTTTATTTGGTTCAAAAAGGTTGAAGAATTATTGAAAAATATAAATAAAAATAAAGAGGGCAACAACATGAAATGGATCTTTAGAAGCCATTGAACAATATGTTTTCGCTTCTATTACAATATGATTGTAGACGTTTGGTAAGTGTAATAAAATTGTCTCCCCCACTTACGTAGGTAGGTCCCTATTTTATATTGACAGAAGATGTGAACCTTTTGTTATCATAAGCTCTGTTGGTTGAAATAAAAAAAAAATACTCAAATGCCAAAAATAAGTTAATTTTTTGAACTAAAAATAGCCATTGTCATGTATTTTGATCCATATTACAAGGAATTTCACTGTGTCAAGTTTGGATTTTAGCGTGTGAATCAGGACAATGTTTTGCTAAACCTAATCACTAAATTTGATCTTTGGGAAAGATTTGTTTATAGAAGTTTACATTTCGCACAACCCTACTGGACTTATATGTCACTAAAGCTCCTGATACACACGCTTTAAAACATGTTTCAATTGTCAAAATTAGCGGCAATGTTTGCAAAGAACGCGCTGCTGAATGCCACTCCAAATTAATGTTTTTGAAATCTGTAAGTCGGTATTGGTAGTTACTAATGATAATCACTTTTATTATAAAATGTAAACTATCTCAAAATGAACCAAGATTCCAATACTGACAGCAGGCTAATTATGTCAAACATACAATTGAGAACACATTTGTCCCATACTTTTCTCAATGAAACTGTAGTAAATCATAAAATTTCGAAGGTGGGCAAAATGTTCTCTGCGTCAATCAAAATTAATCATCCAATTTTGTTTTTGAATACCTTTTTTACTAAATAAAAAAGAAAATATTTTCAGTGATGGAAATATTTATATTGACCTTTAAAATGTTGCCTGGTTAAGTCGAAAAGATGACATCTGTCAAGTGGCTGCCGCCAGTATTGATACACATTTTGTGCCAGTTTTATCGCATTTTTCATGACTTTCTGCAAGATTTGCCGTGTTAACTGTTCGCATTCCTGTCGAATAATCTCCTTAAGAGCTGCGATTGTGTGACACTTGTTGGCATAAACCAGCTTCTTCATGTAGCCCCGACGAAAGAAGGCTGGTGGGATGGTTAGATCGGGCGATCTTTGCTGGCCATGCGAAATCACCAAAACGGCAGATTACGTGACTAGGAAATGCTTCATTCACAATATATATCCATTGTGGCTATTGTGCTGTGCTGTGTGTGCGGTTGCACCGTATTGTTGAAACCACATTTTTAACAAGCCCCGCTCATCGAAAAGAAGTCGTTTATCATGGCTCTATAGCGTTCGCCAGTAACAGTGCCAATGACGTCCTCAAAAAAATACGGCCCAATAACTTCTCCCGCCTGAACGCCGCACCACACAGTGGCTTTGAGTGGATGTAATGGCTCTTCGTGCGGATTTTCAGTCCCTCAGAAACGGAGATTTTGCTTATTGACGTAACCGCTTAAGTGGAAATGCGCCTCGTCTTTCATAATGATTTTCGACACAAAATCTCTCTTCGTTGTTGAGATTGAGGATGGCTTGACACTAATTCACACGCGACTGACGGCCAGCAGGCATTAACTGATGAACTGTTTGCACTTTATACGTGAAACATGTGTAAGTCTTTCACTAAAATTCGCTGAAGGGTCTGTCTGGTGTGGTGATGTCCAATTGTGTGGCCCGTCACGTCATCTGGTTGATGTTTCTGGGATAAAATGTCGACTACTAATAATGTCGATTTCGCCACTCGCTAAAATCTCGACAAAATTTGTATCGACTTTTAAGAATATCGAAAATTTAAAACCTCGACTCCAAATCCTACAGTGACCACAAGCAAGGGGCTTGCACTCTGGTCTTATTTCGACATTTTACAAAATCGACATATTCTTTGTCGATATTTTTTTTTCGGTATTTTGTTGATCGATTTTTTTTTTAATCGGTATTTTTAAGAGCGGTTAATCGACCCCAACCCATGTTTCTTTGTTCTCAGCGACATTGGAAGCCACAGGCACAATATTCTCGGCCGAACGACCAGTCCGGTAGCGGCCACGCCCTGCATGCGCATGGTCTCCTGTGGTTCCAGTCTGTTCTTGTCGAGCAGCTAAGCGCCGGAATATTTGCCCAGTTGGCACAAATCGCAAGTTAGGAAATCGACGTCGAAATTCACACTGCGCTAACACTATTCACCGAATATTGATAAAAAAAATCGACACAATTATTCCACGCTCTTGCGGAGTATATCACTCCATTGCGTGTCTACTGCAGCTGTCTAGTTCACAAATGTCAAATATGATTGACGTTCGACGCCATTTGCAAAAATTATAACATCATCCGATTAATTTTGCGCCATCTTGTATTTTGAATACGTAATAAATTTACAAAATGGTAAGTTCTTATTTGGCGATTACATAAACGTCAGTTCATTTCAAAGATTATGAAAGCTTACTAGCTGAAAAGAATATAATCATTCATGGATGAGAAACTGTTCACTCTCTTCTTTTTTTTAAAAAGATAATAAAAGAAACACCGTAGTATTATTATTTTTTTTTTGTATTATTTTATTCAAATGACAGTTTCGGCCAGCTTGGCAGTAAGTAGACCATTCAACTGTCAACCCAGTTTTTTAAATACATTTTCGATGGTTTCGGCTTTAATTTACAAATAGCTTGACCAATATTGCTCTTTAGTGCTTGAATCGACTGCGACTCTGGATTGTTGCTATTAATCAGAAAAATAGTCTCAAAAACCGTTTGTTTCGGCAACACAACACTTTAATTGAAAGCACCTTTGTAATATTGATCCATTTCGTACCGCGAAAATATAGTACTGTACTGAGCTTCTATCGATTTTGTAACCCATAAGAGCTGTCAGTGTTAAAATAACATGCAATTCCAAACAGATGGCCCATACGCATACCCTATATAAAAAAACTTATTCACAATACAGGGCACAAAAGAGTTACAAAAATGGTCAACGTTTTTTTAAAAATACCATCCTTCCAAATCGGCGTACCACAGTACCTTACACGCACTGGACGTTCTGCAATTGGCAAACAAAACAAATGTCATTTATGGACAGACACACATCCCTTCGATTTGAGTGGATTTTTTGCGAATACATGTCAGCGATTTACAAGCCTCGTCGCATAGGAAACGCACTATGCAATAGCGATTCCCTCTTTCGCATCAATAAGCCCTTCAGTTTGTATATTGCGTTACATTGTGGCGGCGCCTGAACCTAATGGGCTTTATGGGCCACACATGCGAGTCAACGACAACAACCGTGTCGGTGAACATAAATTTTGCAAAATTCATAGCCTTCCGTAAATCAGCGCGGAAATTATTATTGTTGGCTTGCGAAACAGCACTGTTCGGGTTGGGAAAACTTCAGAGATTTATGCCGCAATATTATCCATTCACCAAGATGGGTGAGGCAAGAGCAAGAGGCAAGGGCGCTCCACTATCGTATAGTCAAAACTAAAATTTGCCTCTCTGCATGCGGTTTCCGTTGCCGCACGTTAAATTCGGTCGAATATAGACGGCCGGCCGGCGGGCCGCTTCCCAGTCACAGGATATACTATGTTCGTGTTTCCATTTCTTTAGTCATATATTGGACTGTGAAGTTGGAAACATTGCAAATTGAGTTGACTTTTCCTGGACCCGTTACGATACGGAACGCTAAAGACTTTCTAATTGCATTCGGCATCGGCACTCGCATGGGGAGGAAACGAGAAATACAGAGTATCTCCCCCCCCCGTCCTCTCGCACCACCAGCGGGGAGCGGATGAACGATGAAATATTCACAAGCACCGGAGGATGTGCCCGTATATATACTTTAACGTGAAGTTAAATTGAGTTCAAAGTTAGTCTGACAAAATGGTAATTAACCACTTTGACCGAAGTGGTATCAAAAATGAGTTACACAGCGTAGTGGCTGGTACAGAGATTTACCTACTTCAAGCCCCGTCGACAGGAAGTGTATGGCCAAGTTCTGCATCAGTAGGACTGTGGACTTGGTCAACTTTTTAATAACCGGTTAAACTTGCATTAGGTATGATTTCGGTATTTTAAGGTTAGCGATGGCGTGGAATGATAAGTTCAGGGGTATCCTTCGGAAGTAGAGTTTTCAAGTTTCCTTTCCCTGATGGTGTTGCTTTCGGTTCGCTGAGATGTAAACTTTTTAATAAAAGCGATTCGAATTTGAGTTCCTCCTTTTGCAGTCGCAAGTCGTATAGTGGAGCGCGCCTGTGACGGAGGTGCCGTGAAACTTTTTCGATTTTCTCTGAGCGATGGAGAAGATTTGTTTTGGGGATTTTCCGCATGGCAAGTTTCCATCATTTTATCGCATCCGATGTGGGTTATGTTTATGTATACTTTGGCGTCTACGATATGGGTTTCGGTGAAAAGTGACACTTACCGAAATTCCGTTTAAATTTGAATTTCGTATTCATCGTAAATTGCTCATCCAAAATGAATGGTGATTGGAATCAACGTAAGACATAAAGAAGATTCCTTCTTTATCAAAATAAGCAAATGAGCCCATCCGCTTAAGGAAAAACGCCATCCTTACCTTGTTACAGCGAATATAATTTGCTTTCTCAAGCCTGAGATGAGAAGTCGGGGCTCCTGATAAATTTTGTTTTTATCTTCCAAGTGTTAAAATATTCAGTGCACTCTGTTTACAGTTTCATCATATACAACGTTTGGTGTTTCCCGACGTTAAGGAAATTATTAAAGTTGTGATAGTGCTCAACGTTTGTTCTATGGCGATTGTGGATGACCAAACTTGCAACAATCGGGTCCATCGGTTGTAACGACCCGTTACGAATAACAACACCACAACCTGTATTTCCCCCCCAACATGATCAACCAGTACCATGCATACCACCATCACCCGTATTAACAAACCGCACCACTCCACCACCCGCACCACCAATACCGCCGATCGCCACCACTGGATGACGTTTAACACCACCGCCACCACCAATTACCGCCACCGCCAATTACCATAAACCAGAAAACCTGCTCTAGTACATACCAGCCGAATCACGTCACCCAAACAACAACATCCATGGATAATTTCACTCGGTGCATATAATTCACACCGGCTTTTTGTTGCAAAAAGCATGAGTACCTGGGAGGAAAATGACTTCGGCAGAGCAGTTTCTTCAGTAATTGGTGCAATACATCAAGCACTGATCCTGTTCTCTAGAGACTTGCACCATTCTCTAAATTTTTGGTAGGCGGACGTTCTGCTTGCAGAAACAGCCTTTATTTTGTGGACGAGTGTATTGTGAGATTACTCCAATCTACCACATCCTAACCCCTAACCCGTGGACGAGTGTATTGTGAGATTACTCCAATCTACCACATCCTAATTCCTAAATCTGTGGACGAGTGTATTGTGAGATTACTCCAATCTACCACATCCTGCCCAGTGGACGAGTGTATTGTGAGATTACTCCAATCTACCACATCCTAACCCGTGGACGAGTGTATTGTGAGACTACTCCAATCTACCACATCCTAATTCCTAAATCCGTGGACGAGTGTATTGTGAGATTACTCCAATCTACCACATCCTAATTCCTAAATCTGTGGACGAGTGTATTGTGAGATTACTCCAATCTACCACATCCTAACCCGTGGACGAGTGTATTGTGAGACTACTCCAATCTACCACATCCCAACCCGTAGTTAGAAACTTACGTATAAAAATTGTTAAAGATAGATTAAGTAGTTATCAGCCTGAATTGTTAAGTATCACGAAGACAAATAATAAAACGGTGTAATTTGTACTCCAAAGTTCGTGTTTCTTTGGGGGCAACCCTGGACCCGACGAGTATACCCCGGCTGAGGTAAAAAGCACATCACAAATTGGCGCCCGAGCAGGGACTTCAAAAACGAAGTACACCCACCGACCGCACCATGGACACCGAAAACAACCTACACATCCTGAACACCTCCGACGACGAACTAGGTGTCCCACCAAAAGAAATTGATCCCTTCTCCAGCCTGGGATGGATCTACCAGATCAGCAAGGCTGAACTACTACCAATATTAGCAGCCAAAGGACTCCCCACCACCGGGACCCTCGACCAACTACGGAAATCTATGAGCGCATACATCAAAGACGCTCGAACACATCGTTCAACCCAGCGGCTGTGTGAGGAGTGGGAAATAAAACTACAGACCCGAGAAACGAAGCAGCCCGAATCCGCCGAACCCTACACCGCACCACAAGAAGACAATCAGGGAGACGCCAAGGTTACATTGCAAGTACCCACTCTGACGACGTCATTCCCACTCGTAGTCCGGACTACCGAACCACCAGCGGCACCATCCGAATGCCAGGCCTGTCAGAATGCACCGCACCAAAATACACCGCACACGTCCCGACATACGCCCAGCTACGACGCCGAGGTCATGAACACCGTTCGCAAATGGGGATTGCGATTTGACGGTACCGGCAGCGTCCTCGAATTCCTGGAAAGGATTGAGGAACTCGCGCAATGCTATGACCTCTCACTCGAGCACATGCTCCGACCGTTGCCAGAGATATTCCGGGGAACCGCATTGGAGTGGCTACGCGTGAACCGGAACCGTTTTTTCGGATGGAAAGAATTCCGGAAGGCTTTCCTAAAACACTTCCTACCACCGAGATTTGAGCATAAACTCGAAGAAGAAATCATGCGTCGGAAGCAAGGACCCCGGGAGAAGGCGAAAGATTTCATTCTCGCAATGCAATATCTAATGCGACAACACCCAAGCAGGCGATTAGAACCCAATCTGGACCGAATCTACGACAGCCTAAGACCGGAATACCGATTATATATTCGCCGTAAGGACTTCGAGATGGCCGAGGACCTCATAGAGCTCGCTGAGGAATATGAGTACATCAAAGCGGAAGAACGTCACAACCGACCGTCAACGCCCCATGCGTCACCACCTGTACAATTTGTAACAACCCCGACCCGCCGATCACCGATCCCAAACGCTCTAGAAGCACCACCTGCCCCCTATGACCGAAACACACACTGTTGGCATTGCAAGCAACGAGGTCACCACCAACAAGAATGCCGCCGACCGTTCCGCCTATTTTGTTCGTTCTGTGGAGAAGACGGCAGGTTGAGCAGAGATTGCCCGTGTAGAAGAAATCCGGTCGCCATGCTAAACCCCATCACCTGGACCGATGCACGATACTTTATCATCATCCGTATTGGGAACCGAGACTTCCACGCACTAGTGGATACCGGAGCGTCCCGATCATTTCTTAACTCCGCCATACGGCAAAAAGCTCGACAACTACGATTACCAGTTCGGTACCAGCGTAAAACCATCCAAATGGCCAACGGAAGGCCAGTAAGTGTGAACGAACACTATATGGTAACGCTCTGTATGGGCTCCAGGGAATTCACCAAAGAAATCTCCTACATGAAGGACCTCGCTGAGGATATGATCCTGGGAATTGACTTCCTAGACCAAGCAGACTTCAGAATGTCACTAGCTGGCCACGAACTTACCTACCGGCACCTCCTCCGAACCGAACCTGCCACTACACTCCACTCCCTTACGGACAATACCCATCTCACGCAAGACCAACAACAACAATTAGCTACACTCCTAAAAAGGGAAGTGCCAGCGAGCTTGGACGGTTTGGGAACCACTGCTCTCGCCCAACATCGGATCCGACTCACCACCGACGTACCGTTCAAACAGAGGTACTACCCGCGCAACCCCGCTATGCAGAAGGTCATCGACGAAGAAATCGATGAATTGCTACGATTAGGGAAGATTGAACCCTCCGAAAGCCCCTACAGTTCACCCATCGTCTTAGTAAAAAAGAAGACGGGCACCTGGCGACTCTGTGTCGACTTCCGTCAACTAAATGCCATCTCCATCAAGGACGCCTATCCCCTACCACAGATCAACCCCATTCTAGATAAATTACGAGGGGCCGCTTTCATTTCTACCATCGACCTCCGACACGGATATTGGCAAATTCCCTTGGAGACTACCTCCCGACCATACACTGCCTTCACAGTCCCCGGACGAGGACTGTACCAATGGAAAGTGATGCCATTTGGTCTCCATTCCGCCCCGGCTACGTTTCAACGAACTTTAGATCAAATCATCGGCCCAGAAATGGAACCACACGCATTCGCCTACCTCGACGACATTATCGTCATCGGCAACACCTTCCAAGAACACCTCACCCATCTAAGGGAAGTTCTACGACGCCTCCGGCAAGCAAACCTAAAGATCAACGTTGAGAAGAGCGTATTCTGCCGCCGGGAGTTAAAATACCTCGGCCATGTCGTCAGTAACCAGGGGATCCACACCGATCCAGATAAAGTAGCCGCAGTGAAGGATCTAAACGCGCCTACAAATGTCCGCCAATTGCGACGGGTTCTCGGCATCACGACATGGTACCGACGGTTTATCAAAGACTTCTCGAGTATCGTAGCCCCCTTAACGACCTTACTTAAGAAAAACCGGCCCTGGACTTGGGGACCCAATCAACAGACTGCATTCGAAACATTGAAGAGTAAACTCACAGAAGCACCCATATTAACCTGCCCCGACTTCTCCCTACCGTTCACTTTACAGACCGACGCCAGTCAGGACGGATTAGGAGCGGTACTGCTTCAGAAACCCAACGACCAAGAGCGGGTAATCGCGTACGCAAGCCGTACATTGACTGACCTGGAGAAAAAATACTCGGTCACCGAAAAGGAATGTCTAGCCATTTTGTGGGGTATAAGGAAAATGCGTCCCTATTTGGAGGGATACCGCTTCACCGTGATCACCGACCACCACTCACTGAAATGGCTACATTCTTTGGAAAACCCCTCGGGACGCTTGGCACGCTGGGCCATAGAACTTCAACAATACGACTTTGATATTTGTTATCGCAAGGGAGCCCTGAATGTGGTTGCCGACACCCTGTCACGAGACCCGTTACCCCACACCGATCCAGGAACCAGCCTACTCCACGCCTGCCACGAAAAAAACCGAGATTGGGTAACACAGACGATGCAAGCCATGCAAAAAGACCCCGAATCGTACCCCGACTATCTGATCCAGGAAGGGAAATTATACCGAAAATTTGCAACTAACGACCCCCTGAGAAAACCCGACCACAAAACCTGGAAATGGTGCGTCCCGCCAGCAGACCAAAGCCAAGTCCTATGGGACCACCATGATGACCCCACTGCCGGACATTTGGGTATTGCCAAGACCCTCGACCGAATCCGGAGAAAGCATTACTGGCCGCAGCTTCCTCGGGACGTAAGGAGGTATGTACAACACTGTGACGTGTGCAACCGGTATAAAACGTCGCAGCAGAAACCCAGCGGGTTAATGTACACCACGCAAGTAACCGCGCCATGGGAAACGGTCTGCGTAGATTTCGTAGGACCCCTACCGCGTTCAACAAAGGGGAACACAATGCTGCTAGTATTCGTGGACAAATTCACCAAATGGGTTGAAGCGACCCCCCTTCGCGCCGCCACTACACCTGGACTGATCAAAGCCCTGAGAGAAAAAATCCTCACACGATTCGGTTGTCCCAAGACCCTACTGTCCGACAACGGATCACAGTTCACCAGTCAACAATTCCGTTCCTTCCTCAGCAACATTGGGATCGAGCACCGCCTTACTGCCCCGTACACTCCCCAGGAGAACCCTACCGAAAGAGTCAACAGGGTTCTCAAGACCATGATTGCCCAATACGTACAGGACAATCACAGGAGCTGGGACGAACATATTCCGGAAATCACCATGGCCATCAACACCAGTAAACACGATACCACGGGATACTCGCCGGCTTTCCTCAACTTTGGCCGAGAACCCCGCAGACCGATTCGCACCGTCGACCCCCCCGACCACCTACCAGACCAACCAACACCCGTTCCTATCTCCATTTTTGAAGAACGCATAAAGGCTTTGTATGAAATGGTACGGAAGAACTTGCAACAAGCCAGCACCACCCAAGCCAAATATTACAACCTCCGACGCCGAGCGTGGCGGCCAAATATCGGCGACTGGGTCTACCGTCGGTCACGGGTCCTCTCATCAGGAATCAACCACTTCACGGAAAAACTCGCCCCGAAATACGATGGTCCGTATGAAGTGTTAAAGTTTGACTCACCAGTAATCGCCGTTATCCGGCGAACCACTAACCAAAGCAAACGGGTCGTTCCTATACAACGCGCACATATTCGGGACCTAAAAGAGTATAAAAGAAGAGTCAATGACACCAGACAAATCAAAATTTTTGAATTTGTTTAAGTTCCAACGTTTGAGAAAAAAAAAAAAAAAAAAAAAAAAAAAAAAATAAATAAATAAAAAATAAAAAAAAAAAAAAAAAAAAAATTTTTTTGAATTTGTTTAAGTTCCAACGTTTGAGGAAAAAAAAAAAAAAAAAAAAAATAAATGAATAAAGGAAAAAAAAAAAAAAAAATTTTTTTTGAAGTTGTTTAAGTTCCAACGTTTAAAAAAAAAAAAAAATATTTTTATTCTGCAGGGAAGCGCACCTACGACGAGAAGGTTCTCGTCTACCGAAGAAAGAGGGGAGTGTAACGACCCGTTACGAATAACAACACCACAACCTGTATTTCCCCCCCAACATGATCAACCAGTACCATGCATACCACCATCACCCGTATTAACAAACCGCACCACTCCACCACCCGCACCACCAATACCGCCGATCGCCACCACTGGATGACGTTTAACACCACCGCCACCACCAATTACCGCCACCGCCAATTACCATAAACCAGAAAACCTGCTCTAGTACATACCAGCCGAATCACGTCACCCAAACAACAACATCCATGGATAATTTCACT
The DNA here is from genome assembly GCA_949372485.1 of Cheilosia soror. NCBI lineage: Eukaryota > Metazoa > Arthropoda > Insecta > Diptera > Syrphidae > Cheilosia > Cheilosia soror. Next base: position 123,288,745 of record OX443561.1, read on the forward strand.
CGGTGCATATAATTCACACCGGCTTTTTGTTGCAAAAAGCATGAGTACCTGGGAGGAAAATGACTTCGGCAGAGCAGTTTCTTCAGTAATTGGTGCAATACATCAAGCACTGATCCTGTTCTCTAGAGACTTGCACCATTCTCTAAATTTTTGGTAGGCGGACGTTCTGCTTGCAGAAACAGCCTTTATTTTGTGGACGAGTGTATTGTGAGATTACTCCAATCTACCACATCCTAACCCCTAACCCGTGGACGAGTGTATTGTGAGATTACTCCAATCTACCACATCCTAATTCCTAAATCTGTGGACGAGTGTATTGTGAGATTACTCCAATCTACCACATCCTGCCCAGTGGACGAGTGTATTGTGAGATTACTCCAATCTACCACATCCTAACCCGTGGACGAGTGTATTGTGAGACTACTCCAATCTACCACATCCTAATTCCTAAATCCGTGGACGAGTGTATTGTGAGATTACTCCAATCTACCACATCCTAATTCCTAAATCTGTGGACGAGTGTATTGTGAGATTACTCCAATCTACCACATCCTAACCCGTGGACGAGTGTATTGTGAGACTACTCCAATCTACCACATCCCAACCCGTAGTTAGAAACTTACGTATAAAAATTGTTAAAGATAGATTAAGTAGTTATCAGCCTGAATTGTTAAGTATCACGAAGACAAATAATAAAACGGTGTAATTTGTACTCCAAAGTTCGTGTTTCTTTGGGGGCAACCCTGGACCCGACGAGTATACCCCGGCTGAGGTAAAAAGCACATCACACGGTATTAACAAAGCCGTGGTGATTTGTCTAAGCAAATATGTAGGTACTAAATTGATATGATGACGGTGTTCAAAGCATGTAAAAAAGCATGTTTATACCCGGTACCACACTGTGGCGAGGTTATATTCACTTTGGCATTCCATTTGTAACGCACATAAGGAGGCGTTGTAGGTATGACAAACTATATATATTATTGATCAGCATCACTTTCTTAGTCGTTCTAGCGATGTCCGTTTGTCTGTCCGTCTGTCCGTCTGTCCGTCTGTCCGTCCGCACGATTACGGCCGTAATTTAAGAGCTATCGACTTGAAATTTGGTACGTAAGCTTTTATCCACCAAACTGAGGCTAAGTTCGAAGATGAGCAAGATCGGATGAAAACTACTACTACCTCCCATACAAAAATATCGGATTTATATAGCTTTTTGATTTTAAAAATTAAATTTAAATAGCTACAATAAAGATAGCAAGTTTAAACTTTGCACATATTGTTTTAATAATATTTGAAAATTTTTGACAAAAAATGAGCTTGGTCGAATAAAAACTACCCATACCTCCCATACAAATATATATATTTTTAGTACTAAAATATTATTTTTTATTTTTACAATAACATAGTACCGGGTATTTGAGCTTCGGCATAGTCGAAGATAATTGTCTTACTGGTTTTATGTAAATTTTAATATTTTTCCCTCGAGCAATTGCAAATATTTCCATTTTTTCTAAAACCCAAGAGTATTTTAGTTTTTGAAGAAAGAAAATAATTTATTAACAAAGATTTTTTGGGCAGTTTGTGAAGATTGGTTAAAATTAGGGAAAGGGGCGTGGTACCACCCATAAGAAAAATTAAAAATCTTATTACATATATCGAAACCACCGAATATATTGAGCTTACATTTTGGGAATATCTTTGTTATTGGCCCAAAGGTGTTTCTGCAAAGTTTGGTAAAAGTTGAACAAAGGGGCGTGGCACATATCATATAACTCGAAAACCGCCAAACCGGTTGAGCTCAAATTTTGAGAACATCTTTATTATCCGCAAAAAGGTGTTTCTGTAAAGTATGGTTACAAGAATACAAAAAAAAAAGACGTGGTACTTCCCATACAAAAAAAACTAATAACGGTAGATATTCTCGAAAACCACAGAAACAATTTTGAGTTCATTGTAAATTAACTGCCTGGGAGGAGCGAGACCGAGGCAAAAAAAAAAGGGATTTCTTCGATTTAATAGTCATGTTAAATAATTGCATTTAGGTAAACATTACGTCATATATACCTAATAAAATCATTTGTTTCTAAAAATCAATAAAATTAGCAATCGAAGCAGCCGAGGTTTTTTTGGTCCCATTTGGATGTCAATCTTCTTTGAATTTTTACAATTTACTAGCAGATCCGGCGAACTTCGTCTTGCCCCTATTTAACGCCTTCAAATAAACTCCATAGTCCATAGTAATAAAAAACAGATAGCTAGTTCATATTTCAATGTGATTTATTTAAATGGAATCGAAATCAGTAGAGAGCGATATGATAAACAATATTTTTCGATTTGTTTTCCGGCGCTAGACCAAACAACGAAGACGGTTTGTCAAAACGCAAAAAAAAAATGAATGAATGTTTCGCAATGAATGCCCGCAACCCAAGTGGATAACCTCACTTTTTACATGCAAACTTAGTTTCTGAAAAAATTTTCGAATTGATAAATATCACATTGAATTTCAATTTATCGTAATGCTTGTACCGTTTGGGGATTTGACGTGCGATATGCGATTATCCGGAATCAGTGTAATAATATGCGAATCAATTGCATCAAGAAAAATAGAACATTTATGAAATAGAAAATAACAATGCGAAAAGGACACCTGTCAAATTGCGCACAGCCTAAGTCAACGTATAACGCCATCTATCGGGTTGTAGCATTGATCGCAGCACACCGCCATTTATTATCTATCTCTTTAACTTCTTCACCCAAAATGCACGCAAATAGCCTTTTATCACAATGAATTTCACAATTATCCGAAATTTTCCAAGCTTCATAACGAATTTCCCACCTTTACATCGTCCAAAATCATGCGATAAAATGCAAAATTTCGTCGAAAAAAAAAAAATCCATTCGAATTTCCATTTGAATTTCCATTCGAAAAACCAATTGCACACAAAATTCCCTACAAAAAATCAGTTTTCAATTTTCTGATTTTTCTGGAGGAGTTTCCCAAATTTTCTTTCGTAAAAACCTTCTCCTGACAATTACGAACAACTGGAAAAAAATGTAAGCCAAATCGGCCCAGCCGTTATCAATTTTCGATTTTTCCGATTTCCCGACATTTCTTCTAACAGATAGTGGTTGACTTTACAGTAGTAAAAGGGAAACAATAGACTTATTTCTTAAATCGTTTCCCCATTCCATCTATCTATGGAAATAAAATTTCATATTGCTTCTCGGACTGCTAATGAAATTTTAGTTCATCCAGTTAGTTTGTCCAGAAAATTAAGTGAGATTTTGACAACCATCTTGGATTTTCCCATAGAACGCTAGAGGCACCTATTGGGCGTGAGTGAATTTTCCAAGTAAAGCTACGATTAAACGGCTACAAGCTACGATTAAATAAAATGAAAAAATGGCCGTGTAATCGTAGCTTAAAATGACTGAAATTTAAATTGTTGTTTCATTGTTTACAATCGATGTCACTTAAAAAAAAGTGTGATATTCAAATTTATTCCGCTCCGAACCACGAGAGATTCTGGTTATGTTGAAATCAACCCGAAGTAGTCTTCTAGCAGTCCATAATAAGGGTATTCACTTAATCTGCGATTAATTTGTGCAGCTCGTAAATGTATAAATTTCTGCGGTGCTTTAAGTGAACACCCTTCGGAAATATCATTGCGTAATTCGCGTAAATCAACTGTCAAGTAATTACAAAATTATTTTTTTACTTGAATTTTTAACGTATAATTTTGAGATCTTCCTGAAAAAGCTCTGGAACCAAACAAACAATTCATACGGCTGTCTGTCAAAATTTGACATTTGTCATTTGCGTAACTTTTCGCGGTTACGGACTAAATCGTCTCGGAAAATTATAAAGTCTGCGTAAACTCTTCTCCGTACAAAATCTAACAGTTCAGTAACGATGTGGTAAATTTCTGCAGTTTGCTTTCGAGATTACTCCTTTCGAAATTTGTTGATTTTATACTATTCGAGTTTTTTTTTTTAATCTCGAATGCAAAAATTTCAAAAGATATATCTCGAAAAAATCTCGAAAATAAAAAGTAAATTTGAGTAAATTTTTTTTGGATAACAACACAATATAAACCCTGCATATATCCAACTTTTCATCTACTCCAAATCCTACAGTGACCACAAGCAGGGGGGTTGCATTCGTATCTCACTTTTTAACACCATTTTTAGATTTGGTGTTATTAATTCTGTCGTGCGCAAATTGTTACCATTGTCTCAAAAATTAATATCAATTCGAAATTTATTTTATAGAGATTTTTACATTTGTGTAGGGTAAACTGGGGTACATTTGACAATGGGGCACATTTGACTTTGCGAGTTTTGGTGTGAACACAGTCTTTAAGAAGAAAAGTTGGCATTGAGAACGAAGCCTAATTTGATTTAAAGGAACGTTATGAACTTTGACAGTTTTGCTTCAACTCTTCTCGGACTAAGACGTGTTTTTGTTCTTTTTCGAAATTTGATGTAATTTTTGACTACCGGTATAACGTATTTTTTTCAACGCAAGATGTTTTTCCCTTCCCATTTGCTGGATCGATAATACTGCCTTGCTGCCCTGGTCTTTAGATGTATATCTCCTGGGATTTTCCATAAAATACATTCTTCATCCTAAGGCTATATAGCTCTTTTTAGAGGGTGGATGGTAGCCCACTATAGTTTCGGTTAGCTCATTGATGGTGGCACCTTACTGGTTATTGGCGTGAAAATGAGGAATCATTTAAGGGTATTCTCTTCTGTAGACTCAAGCTGCTCCAGGTATCCTATCCTAAGGCGTCCAACCTAAAATGTTGCCCTCAGGTCGTTTCTTGTTAGATAATCGATATTTGAATCTGATCACAAGAAGTTAATGGTCAGATTCGACGTGTGTCCCTCGGCAAATGCACATAGTCAATTGATGGTTGATGGTTTGACGGTTTGGAGATAGACAAGCTGCCAACCATGGAAACTTGAAGCAACTTAAAGCCGAATTGTTACCTGACGCTACATTAATAATTCAAAGAAAGTGTTTTCTCCAAGTTATGCATAGATGTCTCCCATGTCCGATAAAAACAGAAGGTCATACCAAGCTAATTTGTTGCAAAGAAGCTTGAATGCAGATTACAGCCAGACGATCACTTGTCGACTTTAAGTCAGTAACTTGTGCCTTAAGCCGATCTTTCATGACTCAATGCATCTGAGTTCTGATAGCTAATTATATTCAATCTTTTAGGGTAGCTGAAAATAGACCTTATACCAGCATTTATCTGCGGCTCTTCATCTGTCTCAGAAGTGCAAAAACTGCTTTGCTACGCGCTCAGTAGGCTGGCAACAAATTTGCCCCATACAAACTGAATCCCATTTTCCCTTAGCTCGGGCTCCAAGTTAAATTTCCAAAATCGGAGAAATGGATTTTCTCTATTTCTTAGAGTACATAAATCGAGTTTGAAGTTAATCGGATAAAAAAAGTATATCATTGCCACATTGATTATGATGGTTTAATCAATTTATATCTACGCACGTTAAAGAATAATATTTTAGAAAGGAGTATATTGGAGGAGTTACTTTGTTCTTTCAGTAAACATAATTTCGAAACATAATAATAATTATGGTGCCATTATCAATTTTGCAGCTGACTGCACAGAGACGTTCCTTTGACAAATTATATCAACATAATTTCGGTGGAGCTACTCACCGAATGGAACATTTTAACTTATTATGAAGTTTTGCTATTTTCTCTCGCTGCCTGAATGTGTAAATCAATTTATTTTCGCCAGTAAATCCATCACTGCTCAACGAATAAATAATCGGATTAGCTTCACTCTTCATTTCCATATAAATATGGCGCGTATATCTCGCGATTTTATCGCCCCATTTCCGTTCTCTTAATCGATTATAAAGATCAATAAAATCCGCAAATCCATACGTCATATTGACACACTCATCAATTCTCCATTGCGTGTCTCGCATCCACTGTTGAGGGCATCAATCAACCACTAATCAATATAAATGTTTCGCATAAATCCTTCTTTTTGAATTTGATGCGCCACTAATGCGGAAACTCATCGAGCAGTAACTTATCCCTCATCTGAGCAACTTAATTGTCTACTTAAACAGGATATTCTATCCGCAGTCCCGAACGCACTCAAAAGACCAAACAAAGATGAAATCTTCTGTTTGAGATGATGTGCCATTACCGAGCACCCGTCCGGGATGTGGCACTTCGGAAGACCTTCCACCACCAACGCCACAGGAGTATGCTTGTGAAAAGCCACAACCCAACCGCACCGACATTAAGCGACCGCGTCGTCTCTAGTTCTATAGTAGCGCCGGCACTTGCTCTCCATGAGCGTTCCCACAAAGTTATCGTAATAATCATCATCATCATCATCGTCATTGCCGTTGTCGTTGTCGTCGTCGTCTTTTTCATCACGAAGTAACACCATCAGCCGAAAAGGGATTAGACTGTGAATCAAGGACGGGACCATATGTGAACTCATTAAAGCGGATTTCTCCACCACCCACTATACAACTAGGAAATTGGTTGGGTTTGCCAGTTGCCATTGCCACTATGCGAAGAGAGAGAGAACGAATATGGGAAACCACAAGCCTTGTGGCAGGTTTCGTTTCCATCATTCCACAAATCCTTCCGGCAGATGTCTGCTGGAGGAGAATGATTGGGCATGGTGAGAACATATCTAATGCTCCATCGGAGCGAGCTCAAATTAAATGCTTCTCAATTGAGCGGTGATACGGAAGTGGATTCGAAGGGAAATCCGTTTAAATGGATCCCAATTCATCGCCAACCGCAGGATATCTAATTTGGAGTGCTTCACCGCCTTCACCCGCCTTCACACAGACACAAAGGCAAAGAAACCAAAGAATTTCATTAAGAAATGAGCGAGAGGATCACAGACAGATTTTGTGTCCTGTTCGCAAAAAAAAAAAAATTATTGAAGCACCTGTTGTTTTATCTCAGCCATCCCTCTATTTCAAGGATTAAGTGGTTTTGTATTCACAAATTTTTAGGTTTTTCATATATAAATTTGTAAGAGGGCCAAATAAACCGTTGAATTAAGTGGAATTTATTTGAAAAATTACGTCCTTTGCGGGAAGAGGTTGATTCTTCAAGCCCCCTTTTCGAGTACGTTTTTCTCATATGATTTGTGGCTCTGTTTGGGAATGTAAGCTTTACACAGTAACGAGTTGCAAGTGAATGTTTTGTTATTCAAAAAGGACTTCGTTGCTCTCTCCGCTTAGTTTGCAGCTGGAAGAGTGGTGGGATTTTGTTGCTTTTGTAAAATGTTCCCCAAACAAAGTTAGCAACCGACAATAGCAGGTGCTGTACTTAGAAGTTTTCTGGTAATTTATTACTAAAGGATGTGCCTGTGTATGTTTGGCAGTAGGTGTACGTTGGTATACAAGTTTAATGGTTAAAGTGCATCCTTAATAAATCTAAGTATAAATTGGACTACTTTTCGTACAGTTATTAAGTGTTATAGTCATTCAAAGACCTCTGGGATGGTGTGGGAAACATTTTATAAATCAAAAATGTTAGAAACACTTTTTGGATACGTTTTTCAGATGACTTAGTTTTTAGTTGGTTTATATTTTAGATGCGGATTTCATGATCAAACATTCACTCAAAATTCATTCCAAATTCTATTTTTTTGCAGCGTTTCAGTTTTTAATTCGAATTTCTATTGTGAAGTTAAAAACTCAACCATTATAGAATTTGAAAGGGCCAACTTCTTCTCAAATTAGAACTAGAAATTACAACTAGAAAGCTGAAGGTCGCTAAATGCTGTCTAGCAACGAATATAAATGTGTTCATCTAGGTACTTTGGGTGTGTTTTATTGAACATCAACCTCCCCGAAGTTAAGCAAAGGAAAGTAAAGTAGATAAATGTTCAATAAAAAAGTTCCGGGTGGGATTAGTGATGAAGAGTTAAAAACTTGTATACCTAATTTTTGTTAAATATCTCTTTTTTTGAATCCATTGAATATTCATTCCCCTAGTTGCCACTGGCTGAAAATGAAACATGAAAGCAGTTTATTAGCAATGTCATGAACCAATACTATGCCAAGTTACTTTTACTTGGGATAAATACCTATAGTGTTGGTCTCAGAGTGTCACGTAGAGTGTACCTAATTTTTGTAATTGCGTGCTGAAGATTCTACTTTACCTTACTTAACTCAAATAAAAAGTCAATAAAACACGCCCTATGTTTGCGAATATACAGTCATGTGAAAAATAATAGGGACACTTGCATACAAATTGTTCAAAACACAACTCTGTTTCAATTGCCATAAATTGGTGAGAAACAGCAAATTAAATATTTTTTTTTTGGGATGTGGATAAAGTAAATACCGCTATCATAACATAACATAAGCCTATTTAAAAATAAAAACACTACTCCAAACTTAATGAAAATATTCCTGTTCTTTGTATTTTCAAGAAATACAGCAATGCGTCCCTATTATTTTTCACATGACTATATGTCTTTTTGGATTCTGAATATTTATTCGTTAGTTTGATATTCGGAGAGTGCTCCTAAAGGTACGATTACACGGCCATTTTTTTTTGAGTCATTTAAATGACGCTGTGACGTTAGGAAAAAATGTCGAATTAGAGTCACATTCAAGCTATGATTCGTCAGAGGTTATTTGCGAAATATTGGCGATCACACGAAATGACTATTATCGTCATTTTCGTCTCTAATTCAAATGACGAACACTGCGAATCATTTAGAAATGTCCGTTGGGATGCCATTTAAAAACGAGCGAAAAAATGACGATCACATGGTAATGACTTGCCTCATCAAAATGACAAACGTCACCTTTCTTATTATGTATTTCGATTTCGCGTCATTTATCTGTTTTGCGATCAGAGGGTAATGACCAATGAGAAAAATATATCTACTGTCATTTAGTGTTTTTTTTTTTTCGGCGAAGACACATACGTGCGACTTTTTTTAATTAAATTAAATAGCAGTGAAAAGAAAGAAAATTATTATAGTAAACTACTAGCAAACCCCCTGCACACTTCGTAGTGTAAAATAGAAAAATATAAAAATCAATTTCAAATTCATTTAAATCAGCTCTGTACACTACATTTTTTGGTTTTTTATTAGGAATCGTATTGCCTAGATCAGGGGTTCCCAAACTTTTCCATACTGCGACTCCCTATACATACATGTTATAATAGTTTTGCGACGCCCTTCTAAAAGCACCCAACGGAACAAAGCACAGATATGTGAATATAAGCTGAGCTTACTAAAGATTCACTAAAGGGGTTTTCGATGAGGAGTTGTCGACATTGAAATGGAATAAAACAAGCTGTGTGCAAGGTATTAACGAATCCCATATATGCCATTATTTTATGGAATATAACACCAGGCCCAAATGTCCGCCGCAGCTTCTCACATTGTCACGGATCTGAGTGGTCCAATCTGCCGCATAGACTTAATTTGAGCGATGTCATTGGTTATGTTATGTTTAAGGACATAGGTCCATTGCGGTTTATTCGCATTGAGCTGCGCCTTCAGGCAACGCCACAAAAAAAAATTGAGCAAGGTTAAATCGCACGATCTTGGTGGCCAATTCACGTCAGATCTGGTAGAAGTCAGATAATCATACCCTGCAGATAAGCGACACATAGCCACCTCTTGCTGGAACCACATGTCAGCAGAATCGTACTCGCCGTTGATGGTATTGGCCTTACAACGTCATGAAAAAGTACGGAGCAATGACGCCACCGCCAGTCTAAAATGCGCACCAAACTGCTTTTTAGGGATGCATTGCCACCTCGTTATCCCAAATATGGCAATTTGGCCATTCATCCAAAAATGCGGCCCGTCGCTAAAGATGATTTTTCTATAGTCATTACATTATCATTAACTTTGAGCTCCTGGGTCAGTTGGATCTTGAACCCGACTCGACGCAATATTCGCCAAGTTGAAGTCTGCAAAATTCTTATACTTCTTGTGAACGGCAAAACACAATGGCCAACATCGAACGAACCCGACCTGACATTTTTTTTCAAATCGAGCTCAAGCTGATGGAACATTGTGTGTAGACGACCTGTACATATCGTCTTGCGACGCCCCTAGGATAGCCCCACGACGCCCCAGGGCGTCGCGACGCACAGTTAGGGAACTCCTTGCCTAGATAGCATTTTTGTCTATCAGGACAATGCATATCAATGTTACTAATTTTTAAAAACTTTGGCTCCCATGACTGTCAAAGAAAAGTGAACACTCCCAGGCCAACACCTAAGATTGTTCAGAAATTGTAACTCAATCGATTCGGTGGTTTTCGAAATATAAGATTTTGAATGCATTTTTTGTATGGGAGGTGCCACGCCCCTATAACTCATGAATCAATAGACATGCCTACAAAGACCGTATATACTTATAAACCATGGGAAATTTTTAGAATCAAAATTGGTTCACGCATTACGGAAAACATTCTCGACAAACACAATAAAACTTATTTTTATATACATAATATAGATTTACAGGTCCTTTCCCCACGAGACAAAAGTCCTACTGAAAGCACAGAAGATATCGTATTAAATGCTGTGGCATTTGTCATTTGACATGAATTTCGTGCCTTGTAATTTTTTGGAGGCTGCCATTTAACAACCAAAAAGTTTAGTCATTTGTCCTAGACGTAATTGAAGAGCGATCACACGGCCATTTTTTTCCGTCATTTAAATGACACAAAATTCATGTCATTTGGTTCGCCATTTTCCTAGTCATTAAAATTACCCCGAAAATGGCGATCACACCATTTTAGTCAGAGCGCCACCTAAATGACGCGAAAAAGTGTCCGTTTAATCGTAGCTTAACACTATTTGCGACGTTTATTATAGGAATGGAATCTTCCATACGAAAAAGAAAACACATCCTAAATGCTAACAAACTTCCTAGAACACTAGATCTTGACATTTTTAGCGCTTTAGGCTTGGAAATTGATAAATGGACGTATATTGCCTATTACAACGTTAGGCTTACTATATTATCAGTAAGGTTAGGTTAGGTTTGGTTAGGTTAGGTTAGGTTAGGTTAAAAGGGGTATGAGATAGATGTGATCGATCGACGCAAACGCAATGCACCCCTGGCAGTATTATGGATGTTCGAACATTCTAAGGGCAAAAAAGTCACTACAGACGCCGCCTCTGATGTGCTTGATTTCACTCGACCACCACAACGAGAACCCTGCATGCAGAGCCCGAATCGAAGCCTGCAAGGACGAACAAGGAAGCATCATAGTAGAATCGCAGTCTATGCTGAGGATATGGAAGAGCTACTTCTGCAGACTGATTAACGGTGATGCCGAATTAAATCCCGCTGTCAGGCAGAATGAACAATTCAACCTGTAGGATGAAGACCAATAATTCCGCCCACCCGACCTAAACGAAGTGAAGATAGCCATATCTAAGCTTAAGTCCAACAAAGCCGCTGGAGCAGATGGCCTAACCGCCGAGCTATTCAAAGCGGCAGGCGATGACTTGGTTAGGAGCATGCACCAACTCATCTGTAACATATGGTCGGTGGAAAGTATGCCCGATGAATGGAACCTCAGCATTGTTTGCCCGATCCTCAAGAAAGGAGACCCTCTGAACTGCGCCAACTACAGAAGTATTAGTTTTCTTAACATCGCCAACAAGATCTTATCTGAAGCGTAGTGTGAACACCTGAAGTCTTTCGTCAACCACTTGATTGGCTTCAGGCCAGGAAAGTCTACCATCGACCATATATTCACACTGCGGCAGATCTTGGAGAAAACCCATGAAGTCCAAATCGATACCCACCACCTTTTCATCGATTTTAAGGCCGCCTATGGCAGCATTTGTTGAGACGAGCTATACAGAGCAATGTCTTGGCATCCCTTCCAAATTCGTCCGTTTGTGAAGGATGACAATGGAGAATGCAACTCACCGAGACCATCAATGCCAACAAAGAATTTAGACAAGGCGATGCGCTGTCATGTGATTTCTTTAACATCGTTCTTGAAATAATAGTGCAAAACTCAAATGCTAATACTAGAGGCACTATCTTTCAAAAGTCCGTCCACCTACTCGCCTACGCCGACGCACGACGACGGCCGTCGACATAATCGGCAGAACGCAGCGTGATGTCACTGGCGCGTTCGTGAGCATTGAGACGGAGGCGGCAAAGATGGGTTTGGCGGTCAATGAGGGCAAGACAAAGTATATGCTGTCATGAAGAAATGACACCCAACACCGACATTTTGGAAAGAATGTCACTTTAGACAGATATAACTTTGAGGTAGTAAAGGACTTTGTCTACCTAGGCTCCGCTCTGAACTCAGACAATAACACCAGTGCTGAGATTAAGCGAAGAATAACTCTTGCCAATCGCTGTTTCTTTGGGCTAAGAAAGCAATTGAGTAGCAAAGCGCTCTCTCGAACAACTAAAGTGACCCTTTATAAGACCTTAATCATCCCAGTCCTACTTTATGGTGCAGAGGCATGGACTCTATCAAAAGCGGATGAGGTTGCTCTTGGTTGCTTCGAGAGGAAAATTCTTCGAGTAATTTTCGGTCCCGTCTGCATAGACGGTGAATGGAGGAGGAGATACAACGACGAACTGTACGGGCTGTACAGCGACATCGATCTAGCCAGAAGAGTGAAGGTCCAATGACTGCTTTGAATCCACACCCGAATGACGGCGCAGTAGAGGAAGAGCGAAGACTCAGGTGGCGCACGCGAGTGGTATAGAGGATCTTAACCAACTTAGCGTGCGAAACTGAAGACAGGTGGCCAAAGATCGTGCTCACTGGAAACGCTTGTTGGTTGAAGTCCAGGTTCACCGCGGACTATAGAGCCACCTTTGCAGTTGATAGCGTCCCTAACACCTCGCAACGACGCAGCGCGGATTTTTTTTAAACGCTCGTTAAAGTGTATATATAATATATAGCCACATTTTTTTGGGGTATATATAGCTAACGATACTAACTTTTGATTCTCTATAAGTTGTACCAATTAGAAAGAGTTAAATAAGTTATAGAGCTTGGAAATCTATGCACCGCCATTCACTCTTTTGCTGCTTCTCGGTCGAAAGTTATACACCCTTTTCTCTCCAATTTGTTCAGCTCCTTAAAAATACCCAAGTGGTGGCTAAAATTAGAAATCTTCGCTATTATTTTCTCTTCACTTATCATCATGTGGAGAGAGGGGATACGATAGTTCATCACCCAAAAAAAAGTATTCTTTGTCGCATAAAACACGATTTCCTCTATTCCTGTCAATTGATCTCTTCTCACATCACAATTATCACAATTTCCTGGAATTCGTTAAGCCCTCGCCGCGACCTCTGACCAATTTCAATGAAATAATAAAAATCCCTGTATAGAGAAAACAATGCAAAAAAATGTTACGTATACGCCACCATAACAGCGAATCAGATTACTACATCAATCTACCAAACCATCTGTATTATCTAACAGCCGCCCCCTGTCTCCTATTTCAAGTTTCAGTTCCATTTCCAGTTCAATCTTTTCTCCACTTTAGATCCCTATGGGCAAGAAGATAATTTGTCAGCACATCCTTCACAATCCTTTCCTAGAGCGAAATTGAAAAAAAAAATCAAAAAAAAAAAACAAAAATAAAAGCACTTCAGACTAAATATTCACCCAGCAGAGTACTAAATATCGCACATTAATCCTTTTGCCCTACTTCCGGTTCGACAGTCAACACAACCACTCGAAAGTTCAACAACTCGTTCACTCATTCATGACTGCCGCTGGGGTTGAAAATGAGAATAGAAAAAAGGCAGCGAACCAAACGGAGAAAAAAAATGCAACAAATTCTACTCCATCAATCATGATTATCCTTGAGAGCTATAAGTTGGGAAACCTATATTCGTTCAGTTTTACTGGATTGTTGTCCTTTTTTGTTGCCTACTACTTTTGCGTTTTGTTCTGTACACTGTATAGTGTTGTTTCCTGTTTAATCAGTGACACTATGACCAACTTAAAACTTAAAAAAGAAGCCTCAAGCTGGCCTTGGCAAGAGGAAAGTTGATTTATAACTATTTACTGTCAAGTAGAAGAATTTAAATTTAATTTGCTTCCGCATTAGAGCGGATAGAAAGGGATCTAAGAGAGATTACGGCTTGAGACAAAGGTTAAATGAGAACGAGAGATAATTTATCTACATCTGTACGAACAGCGGATTTCATTTGCGCGAATAACAAGTAAGACTACTGGGATTACAGGCAAACAACAAATTGGATGATAATGATTTTTTTGTTTGGATTTATTTTTTTTGTTTAGCAAGGATATCTCATTCCTTCTAGAATTAGGATTAAAAGCTTAACGCTAGAATGGAAGAAGATGTGCATAGTTTGTTGAGTGGTTTGGTAGAAGCTTCTGACGGTGGATTTATCAAGTCGATTTAAATGCTGACTATAGTGCGGACAAGTGTGTAGTGGTTTGGCGGTCTTGTTTTTTTCATAAATTTTCAATTTGTTTGGGGACAGAAAGTTTTAACATAAGTTTGTCTCACAAACTCTAATATAAAGGGTGTTTTTTTAAGAGGTATACAAATTCAATATGCAATGAAAGACTTGAAGCTAATGTTAATGTCTATGATATTAGATTTATGGCCTAAGCAATATTTAGTAGGACTCAAGTTAATCATCATTTAATCGATCATTTTTTGCCATTACTGTTTAAAAATGATTTCGGGCATATGCGCGCCACGGCTAGTTCAAATGAAACGCAATGGTGAAGTTCAATTTTCGACAACTTTATCGTGCAACTGGGGCCCTATATCAGCAATAACACGGCGAATGTTGACTTGCAAATCATCCAACGTAATAGAAGATGTGCATTAACATGAGGTCCTAATCCCAAAGTAGTTATGTTGCTTTCAACAGCGGTTTGTAAGACCGATACTAAGATGTATGCTAGTGAGTGGGGAAGCGAGGAGTAACAACGATTCTCGCTTGTTTGGGATTGACCCTGACAATTTCTGTTGGGAAATTTTGTCGAATTTCAATCTCTGAATTATTGTTTGAGAGAATTACATTAACAACAACTCGTAGACACAGTCACTTTGGTAGGAATGATAGCAATTTCGAACTACACCACTAATTCATCATCAGACTCCTTTTAAGTGATTGTTTGCATAGTTTTTGAATTCTGACAGTCAATTCTTCGCATATAATCCACTTAAGAAGACATTTATGTTCCAAGTGACTACCACTTGCGCTAATTGAGCGACGAGTACAAGCCCGCCAAGCCCGCCATGTATGGTGGTTTATTCTGTTGGCATGCGCTGTCAAAGGCCACCTTAGAAAAATTCAAAAAATGACCTGTATTGGCACCACGGGGTCAATAAGAACCAGCCCCACATCGGGGCAAGAGTCTATAAAAAAAATAAATAAATAGGCGGCGCAACAGGTGGTAGACACCCTAACCTAGCTTCTCGCAACCATTCGTTTGTGTGAGTTTATATTTTTTGGGACGAATGGATGGGACCTACAATTTTATGCCGAGTCCATACGGCTGAATTAAGAAGCTTTTTTCAGGACAGTCATACTCTCAGATGTTTGTCAGACGTTCGCGAGAGGTGGTGCAGTAGAAAAAACCTTAGGATGTAATTTGTGTTTTTTCCGGGGATCGAACCTGGGATCCCTCGCACAGTAGTCCAGCACACTAACCACTGCGCTACAGCGCCCACAAGAGTCTATATTTAATCTTAAACCCCTAGACCTATTGTAGGCATTCACAAATTCTGAACAAATACACGGGCAATAATATATGCACGGACTACACTACTCCCCGGATAGATTTCACAAGTCACAAGGCCATTTACCACGTGATTTCCCAGCAAGGACGAATGGTACGAAGATCAACCGAAATCCATCGGATCAACCATACCTATCTATACTGATGGATCAAAGATGGAAATTGGCGCGGGTTTCTACTCCGAACGTCTCGGGCTATTCAGTTCAATTAGACTACCTGACTACAGCAGCGTATTCCAAGCTGATTTATTGGCAGTGACAATAGCTCCCTAACAGGTTGCAATGATGGCAATACCTCATCAGACATTACCTTTTTTATTGACAGTAAAGCGGCAATAAAAGCGATCTCTGCCGTTGAGTTAAAATCGAAGCTTGTAAGTCGTTGTCACGAGGAGCTAATAAGAGCTGGATTCTCCGGGCACAGAGGTGTGCCTGGAAATGAAAAAGCGGATGAGCTGGCAAGAAAAGGTGCCTCCCTTGAACTAAACCAGGCCGACACCACAGTAATGATTCCTCTCGATTAGGAACAAATTACTAATTGTGACAAATGAAAGATGGAGCAAGCTAGACCTCTGCGACATAACCCGGAAAATGTGGCCAATTTATAACAACTAGAAAACTGAGGGATATAATATGCTGAAATACGATACCCAGGGTTCCCAGGTTTTTAAAAAAAACCCCCTTTTCTTAACACCAAAATGATTTTTCCCCTTTGAAAAACAAAAAATCCCGCTTTTGTCCCCAAAGAAAAATTCTCTGCGTAACCAGCTTTTGAACTCGGGCAATGCTTCCAATTGCGTGAGATATTTGTACTTTTTTTTGTTGGTTCTTCCTTCATTTCAAAATCCTAAATAAAATGACAATTATTTTAACTTACCCATTAAGTTGTGCCGCCGGGCGTTGTCTTGAAATTTGCGTAATATTTTGAATTTAGATAGAGTGCGAGTAAATACTATGTGCTAGCCACACATGCCTTCCCATGAAAGTCATGTCGGGCGAGACGGGTAGACTTTTAGGTTAGTTGAGAAAATCCCTTCTCTCTTTTCTACTCACTTAAAATCGACGTGTCTCGCCTAAAATTACTTTCATAGGAAGGGATGTGTGTTCCAGTACACGGGCATGACTTTCATTCACATGAACGACTTGGCTACACTAAAAAAAAAGCCTCATTGCAATGACATAAAATTTAGCAGGTACAGGAATAATGGAATCGAAAATACAAAAAAATTGTATGGTAAAACTGAAGCGGACTCCTGCTTTTTACGTCACTCTACCAAAGCAAATACCATAGGAAGATTTGTATCGAAAGCAATATGGTTTCGAAAAAGAACCTTGATGCGTCATGTCATGCCCATGCGAGAATTATTTCTGAAAGTGGATTTTTGGTCCATTTTCTGTATGATCTACCTTGCTCCTTTCTATACTCACTCAAAATCTACCTGTCTCTCTGGGCATGACGTTCATAGTAAGGAGTGTATGGCCAGGCCATGGTAATAGTTTTATTAAATGTCAAAAGAATGAATGCATTCAGAAACCAAACAAAAAAAGTGAAATGTTGCATAGGCACATTTCTTGAGCGTGGTTGTTTTTGTAGTTTGTTAACATTTATATATTCGTTCTAAAAAATTCTCTTACAAACTGTTTTTTTATAGGATTTTAAGATTTTCCCCTTTTTGGGTTTGTTTCCCCGTTTTTATCCCTGTCCCCTTTTTTCCCCTTTCGTCTTAAAAAATCGGCAAAAATGGCGATTATCAACCCTCAACCTTGGAACACTGACGAAACCAAAAAAATGGGAATTAGCCCAGATGATCTGTGCAGAGGATGCGGTTATGAGAAGGTGCATGGGGTGGGGACCCCCACACTTTCTTTCCCACTGCTTAGCGCTGTGCCACGTATATAAGAAATAAAGTCATTGATAGCTAATTTTCCGAGGATTTAGAAGAACTTTCCGGCAGGTCTATTAATGACCTACTTAAATTTGTAAGTACATCGGGTTGGTTTAGCAATCGGTGGGTTTTTTTTTTAGGTTTTTAGTGGGTAGGAGTCATAAACTGCTAGAGCATTACATCGGATCTACATTGATCTAAGTGTGATACGTACAATCTGCAAAAACAGTTGCCGGTTTAAAAAACAAACCTAAAAAACACCTCCTCAAAATCATACAGTGAGCGTAAAAAGTAAGTGAACGCAGATGCTCTCTTGAGTTTTCTTTGAGCTCTGGAAATAGATCTAAAAAACCAATAATCTGTAAAAAGTTTGATAAAGAAATAACAATAACAAAACTTATTTCATTTTTCCAATATGTATCTAATTTTTTAAAACAAAATTGTTTTCAAACTCTGCTAACAAATGACAACATGGAGTGATGTTCTGTTCACTCCCTTTGGACGCTCACTGTATATGTAAAAAATGTAGTCTGTGATGGTCAACAACCTGATATGTCCTCATCACTCCAGTCTTTGGCCAGGAAAAATTACTAAGGACCAAATATTCACACTACAGCAGATCTTGGCATTTCAAATCGAGACCCAAAAAATCCTCATTGATTTTAAGGTCCGCCCTGGACATTCGCCAAGGTCGATTCTGTCAAACAGACATAACTAAATCGATTCAGAATTTAAACTTGATTCACAATATATATACTCTATGGGGTCTACGGATCCCATCATCTGCTCTATCCATAGGATTACTCTATTAGAGGCTTACGGGTCAAAATGCGCTTCAAAACACGCGTTAAAATGCGAGGCTCATACGCCTCAAAAAAGCCGTATAAATCTAAAATGTTGATGTTTTTTTTATGGCGCCTACTTTCACTCGTATTTTGGTGTCTCGCGAGACGTTTTGTCTTAGTTTATTCAATATTTTTCTGTTGGTATTGAGATTCCTTACTCGAAGTGACACCCAACATCAACAAAATAGTCAGAAAGCCACAAAAAATAGTTGAAACTCTGAGGTATGCTAGTGTATTTCATTGGTCTGTCTGATTACCAACTACCATAAAATATCCCGCTGTTCATTTAACTTGAACCATACTCCAATACCACATCCTTTAAATTTAGTCTCCTATACTGCAGCAAATTGTTCCTTGTAACTCGTAGAGAAATTTCCATAAGCTGGCTTGCCGAACGACCATTAAGTGCAACCAGCAGCAGCAGCATCACGACATTTCAGCAAAACAATATTAACTCCATCCTGCGCTCATACACTACACATCCTTGTTTAAGATTCCAACCAGCGCCATCACTGGTCACCAACGGGGGGTATTATTCTATATTGAGCAGTAGAATGTGTGGCAACACGAACGACTTGTAATTTAAAATGGCCATTGCTGCACCTTCCCAGTGAGAGGGTGAAATGTTAAAGGATAAAATATCCTTAAACCACTTGATAGGTATGCATGCAGCCATCCGTCATCAAGCCACACATATACACATCAGAGAGGGGATACAAGGAAGCCAACAAACCAAGAAACAAGGCATAGAAATAGAAACGTACGTCCCTACAGACTATACATTGCATCGAAAGGCAGCAAACACACGACAAGGCAAGAACATCTCCTGTTAGCGCTGTCAGCATCCCACACAAACACAACCTCCACCTCTGTAACCAAGAGTGACATCCACGACAATACAATTATGTATGACTTCAAAAGTCGGCGAAGAATGGCAGTGCCAACGACAAGAGGGTACACTTCGCAAAAAGGTTGTTGGCTTCCAGCCAAACACTTGGTAAGAACACTGCAACGCCTGTATGAAGGCGCTGGCTGCCATCTCCTGCACACGCTTGCAGCAAGTGATCCTTAATTTATCCCGAGTCTACTAAATTTGTATATGCATAAAAGAGCATTTGGTATTCGCACACACACACGCACCCATGCACATACATATTAAACGCATTAAGTTGTTTAGAAAGGAGCGCTTGTTTTGAAATCAATTAGGGCTGTGACAACATTTTCGGTATTTTTAAGGCAACCCCCTGGGGTGTGCATTTACACAGCGAGCTAACGAGTTTAACGTACGGAATACGCTGATGAAGGACGAACACATAGAAGGCATAAGCGTCAATAGAACTGATTCGCTTGCCAAAATGTTTCAACTACGTGAGTGCATCGTTTATATTCTTTAATTGACGATCCTTTTGGGCATTCATTTGCGATTCTGGTGTATTTCAGTTCTCGGCTAGGACGAACACGAAGGATAAAATAGATAATTGAGGATGAACTGATTTATTGAGATAAAGCGAATAGGTGATGAGGGCATTCAGCTAGGATGGGGCTTTAGCAGTCAATTTTGTATAAACAATTCATTAGAATGTATCTGTCGGCAGTGTACCTTAACAAGGATACTGACACCATTTCAATTAATTTATTTATATCATGGGCCTGACGTTTATTTAGAGCTAACGGGATTGTGTGATAGATTTGAAAATTTAATGAAGCTCCGCATGCATTGTGAGGAATTTTTTTGTTGTTGTTATTGAAAAGTGGATTATTCCTGTTGAAAAGGATTATGGTTAGGAATCAGATTTTGTGTGAAAATATTTGTTGATCCTTCATCAAGGGACCGAAAGACAGCATAAGCCGTTGGGATAAGCTCGTGTCAGAAAATAATGGTTGCTGGTGCCAGAACTTTTGTGGTGTGGGATATGACTCTATAGTTCCTGCAAGATATAGGATCGCCTTTTTTGTAGTAGGGTATGTATATGGAGCTGATAGTCCAGTTATCGACCTATACTTGCTGGTAAACCATCAGAGCCAGCGGCCTTGTTGTTCTTAAGCTTTTTTACAGCTAAGCCAACTTCTTCAACTGCTGGAAATGCTGCTTTAACACATTTACTATTCCCTGGCCTCGGTGACTAGGTTTCCGTCGCTGTCTTGAAGAGCCTGTGTTCCGGTTTTGAAGCCAGCAGCCAGATGCTTGGCTTTTTTTATAGAACCTCCGGATGTTCCTCCTTAAGCGGGGAAGCTGCGTAAGCCCTCTTCTTTCTATTCTTAGAATTAGATATTCTTTTCTTACTTCTCCTGGCTCGATACCCTTGTTTTGCGCTGCAGCATTTTCTTGTGTGCCTTTTTTGTCACCTTTTTCCTAAACACGCATTTATCATCATGCCATTCTCTGGGGTATGGCTGGTACCCTATACAGTTGCTTCGGATACCTCCTTGATGATGTCGCACAACTGGCACCACTGATGTTTGCATCTGTGGTAGGTGAGTGCCTAAGTATGAAACTACTCAGGCGCTCCCTGTATTCTCTGGCTACTCCAGGTGTGCTTAAGCGTCCAACGTCGAATTTCTTCTTCTAAGGCGTTTCCATGCTTTTTGTCGTTGGGCATTCGAGCTCTGAATTTAGCCGCGACAAGAAAATGGTCCGAGTTGACGTTTGCCCTTAGGAATGCGTGCACGTAGAGCATGCTGTATGCGTGCCTCGCATCAATGAGCACATGGTCAATTTGATTGGCGGTTTGGTCGTATGTAAAGCTCCAGGTTGCTGTGTGGATCCTTAGCCTTATGTGCTAGTTATCACTGTATTATTATAATTTTCTCAAGTACGTCTTTAAATCGATAAGAAGATGATAAGTATCGATCTGGGAATACAAATTTACTCCCAGGATTGTGAAGGGTCACACCTTTCAAGCTAAATACGTCCCTAATGAGTATGGAATGAATTGGAGTACTACGTGTGAGTTTTTTTTAGCGATGGACTTCGGGTTCCTTATGGGTACACCCAATCTAAACATAAGTCTACGATCGGTGTTGAATCTGAATTCCCTAGCTACTCGTGGTCGTGGGATCAATATTTTAAGACAAAAAAAGAAACTTCAGTTTGCGGTCGGCAGTTTCAAACCATTCAATCCCCAGATAAGGCATTTTCCAAATGACTATAAGATAGAACCTGTCCTGAACATATTAATCAAGACGGAAACGACTAAACTTCATAATTTTGCCGTCTGGATACTAGTGAAAATCTAACTTTTTTTAATATTTATTTTATTTTAACAATGTTATATTTGGAAATTTATATTATTAAGAAATTGCTACACTCTTACAGACAATAGAACTATCCGCGGTAGCGTTTTTATCAAGAAAATGGAACAAATTCAAAGTGCGTTTACATTGTCACTGTAGTATCCTGGCAACAGCAATGTAAAACGTCAGTCAAATAAATAATAAAACAGAAAATAAATTGTGACTTGATCGGCAAACAGCAGAGAGCAGCAGCGTTACCGTTGATAAATTTAGAAAAGTCGCAAGAAAAAGGGCCACGGAGAAAAAAAAGGGCCATTTAAAGTAATAACTTCAAAACAAAAGTAAACATAACAAACAAACAGGATATTGTACTGGTAATATTCTATTTTTAAAACTATAACAATTCTGTCGAATAAAACATACCATAAAGAAATCATTCAACGTAAAATCAATTCAATAACATAACAAATCAATTAATTAAGCGGTGCAGGTTCTAATCCAAATTCTTCTGAATCATTCCCCGACCGCTCTGACCCCGATTCTGAAATTGGAGGCGCCGCATTGCTCGTTGAAGGAATCAACTTCGCCAGATCAAAGGTCACGGTAGTGCCCCTTCCAAGTTCTCTAGTAAAGGCACTTACCCTTCATACAGGAACAAACTCGGGCTGTTTTCGACCTCCCTCTGACTTCGGAACCAATTAACCAAAAAACTTCAAACTTGATATATTTACCAAGCTCATTAAAAAGATCCACCTCACCAAATTTCATCTCATACAGGACTGACTCACTCACTTACTCACTTAGATGATGATCATCAAAATTATGAAGCACTTCCAGCCATCCTAGAATCCTGAAATTTGGCAGAATGCTAGATCCTGTGGTGCATACTCTGGGAAAAGTCCAAAAGTTGAGATTTTCCCTTCATTCCATTTTTTTACATTAACCTCTTAAACTAAGAACTTGGCGGACATTTAGATCTTAATACTTTTCGTGGCTGACTAGTTACACACTTTTTTTATATAACAGAGCTTGGCTGTTTTTTACATTTATGTTTTTGGTGTGATGTGTATCAATTGAGCCACTTCTGGGCAATGAATTTTCTTAAAAGTTAGAAAATTTTATATTTTTGTTGTTCCAATTTGTGAAAAAGGGCCAAAATCATTAAATTTTAGAAAAGTGGTATCATTGTGCCAAGGTGGTAAAAAAAGTGCCAAATTGCAACTTTAGTCGCACAACGGTCACGCTGGAGAGCAGGCGGCATAGGACAGGATGTTACAGTCATCAAAACCTGGTCATCCGGTTTTGATGACTGTAACATCCTGTCCTATGTTTCCCATATTTCAAGCGCGAATCGGTGGTCACCTTTACAGGTCTTTGTTCGGGTCTGTTTAGTCAAGAAACTCTTAGAAACACTCATCGGAGGCATCATTGTTTGTGGCTATATATCAGCAGGATTTTTCCATACCCACGAAATAAAATTTTGTGTCAAAAATAAGACTCATAATAATATATGTGCTGTATCTTGAACAAAAGACATCCGTCTTTTAACTTTAAAGTAGGATGCCAAAATGCCTGATATCTGATTTAATAATGGCCCAACGTTTTGGGCGAACAACTTCTTTTCCTGTTCAAAGCAATTGAATCAGGCTTTTCGATGCTCCATCTTTTGAGCTTAAAATTTATTTCTCCTGTTCCAAATTTATTGAAACAGCGAGTAGCTATTTTTGTTTTTTTTTTTGTGCTTCATCTTTTGAGCTATCTATTAAAATTTATTGAATCAGATATCAAAAAAAAAATAAATTCAACTAATTTGCGCTCATCATTAAGTCGCATTACGTTTTACTTACTCAACTCATACTTGGTATCTTTTGCGGGTTCTGATCAGCGATGCCACTTCTGAAAAAATGTCTGGAGTAGAATTGCCTAAAAAAGTGCAGTAGATTGGAAAAAACGGGAGTAGATTTCCAAAAAGCATCAATGTACATTGTACATTGTACAATACTTTTTTCAATGTAGAACGCCGAAATGTTTGCATTTTGCGAATATTATAATGAAGGGGCATGGCTCGGGTTTATGTTACTAAACTATTCTATCCTATAACTAAAACCTAAAGACTGCCGACAAAAGTCCGATACACTTAGACCGTTATAAGGTCCCATCTTGTGATCTTGTGAATCTAGAAGAAGTTTCGTCCTACTCTTTGAACCAGTTTTACCTTCTTATGAAGCATAAAAGATTACGAATGTCTATTTTTCTTAGATCGTTTAGATCATTGTGATAGAAAGCTCCCAAATGGAGTTTCCGTTCTCGGGACAGAGCCAGACAAATTCATAGAAAGTGATGAATGGTCTCCTCCTCCTCCTCTTGTCCAAACAACTTCTACAAAAATCCTTTGAAAATACGTCATGCCTTGTTGCATGCTTAACCATAAGGCAGTGTCCCGTAATAATACCTATTCTGGCGCTGATATGCCTTCTATCAAGAGAGATCAATATTTCATACATACTTACTTTTAGCAGTCGCTAAGAAATTTATTGTAGGGTGAAAACTGTCCTAAATATAAATAATCTATTTTATATTGGATCTACCAATGTTTAGAATTTTGTCTACGCTCCGAGACAATTATGTTTTCTACCTACTAATTGGCCATACATAGTTTTACCATAAAGTGCCTACACATACTTGCCACTAATGGCTTAAACAAATTTTAGAAAATAGTGAAATATTTTTTATTAAAGAAAATAAACAAATTGATTACAAATTTGAAATTGGAGTAGATAATGGGAAATTAGAAATAAGTAAAGTAGGGACTAGATTTCTGAAATTTGTGAAAAAGTGAAGTAGATCTACTCCAATTGGAGTAAAGTGTCATCGCTGGTTCTGATCCTCGTCGCCAAATGTTGTATCTTGAACAAAAGACATCCGTCTATTTCTATAGTTTCGTATAAGTAGAGTATTATTTTATTAAAACTGACATATTCTATGTCATCTTCGAGATATAAGATTTTGAATTAAAATTTTTAATTTTAAAAGTAATTAAAAGTTGAAATTATTTACATATTTTCATAATGTATTTTCAAATGTGACCGACCGACCGGGTTTGCAGTGCGAAGTCACTGAGTAAGAAAAAAAAAAGATTACTAGTGTATCTTACGGACTATTCACATGAGAGCGACCAACTATCTAAGAACGAACGAATATTCGCGAGTTTTGACAGTTCGCGAACTTTAGCCATCAGTTTTTATCAGAAATTTCTAATTTGAGATTAGTTTCGAACGAATGTTTTATTAGTTAGTTTGTGCAACGCGATTTGTCCTCGCCAAGAATGTTTTCGTTCACGGCAAAAAGTTTGGAATTCAAAATTTTGTTAAGTATTTAAACTGTTTATAAATTTGTTTTCTTTAAGCATTTTGATGGTATAATTAATTATCCTACTCGTGGAATATCTAATAAAATGTGCAATGTGCAATAAATGCTTAATAAGCGTTTGTTCGCATTCCATCAATTTGTCAATTCAGGTTTATAAAGAGTTTCAATAAAGGAATTCCGTTTTCCAAACTTTTTTTCCGCAAACAAAACGAACGCTTATCCGCAGTCCACTTCACTAAGCCGCATTCCACAAACTAGCGAATAAAACAATCTTTCTTTCTTTCTTTCAATGCCTACCGTCTTTTTTAATATAAAATCGAATCGAAACTCGCTAAATTTTAAGGTGTTCCGTGTTCAGTTGGCAAATTCACCGACGCCGACCGTTCTTTTAAAGTCGAATCGAAACTAGGTAAATTTTAAGGAGTTCAGACGGAAAATTCGCCGATGCCGACCGTCGTCCTTTCGAAAATCGGAATAAAACTTTCTAAATTTGAAGGTGTTCAGTCGGCAAATTCATCGATGCCGACCGTCGTTTTTAAAATCGAAACTGGGAGAAGCTTCACAAAAAGCAACAACTATAAATTGGCATTTCCGAAAGGTGGAACCTTTGAAAATGCCGACTTGTATACATTTACAAGTTTGAAAACCTATACCTATATGAAAATCCAAACTCACTTCTTAACTTTTAACATTTTGTTCCGTACCAATTTTTGAAAATTGCTCGTTTTTGCCGACTTTTTTTTTAAGTTTTTCAAGTTTATAAATGTAGTTTCCGTGATTTGCTGACTCTTAAAAAGCGTGGAGGTCGCTCCCCCCCACGCCCCTGCTTGCGCTAACCAGTTCAACTACTTTTATTTAATCGACATTAATGACAAAAATCGTTTTAAATTTAAGGTTCCTAAGAATTGCTATATCGTTGAATTAATGAAATTATTAAACAGGTCCGCAGCTGTGTGCTAAAATGGAAGTAAGAGAGACCCTTTTCATCCCACTCCCCAATCTATATTACCGATATATAAATTTGCCAACGGCCCTCAAAACAAAGAAAAGTAATTCACACCACACCTGCACCTGCATCTCATTGAATGGGAAATTACACAACAAGTGTAATGGTATAGTAATGCTGAAAAGGCTTATTGACATTGATCCAGTTGCTATGCGAAGACTACTTCTAGGTTACCTGACGAATCTATATTTTACAAAGTACAAAAGTGTTTAATTATACAAATGGATCCCTACATCTTCCACAATGGATTACATCCTTGTAGCTGTTGAACTAATTGGGCGATTAGTGCGATTCAGTAGTCGTGAGGCAATTTCCCATTAGAATGATTTGCCACTTAGTGGAGAAGTAAATTGTGTGCTTACGATTTTATGGTCAAAGAGCTTAATTAATTCTTGAAATGCATCCTACACAAAAAATGTACAGAATTTTTTAAATCACTCAAAATATAAAACACTTCCTAACAAGGACGCAAAATTCTCATCCATTTCACGTACAATGGGCTAGTCATCGACGCATTTAAAAAGCTGTACTCTCAATTAAGCTGGCAATTTATTCGCCATAGCTCTCGGTTCATTGGACCGTAAATATGCACAGGCATACCCATCATCAGCGTGTTTTTGTTGTCCAGGAAACGATGATCATTAAAACCCAATTTCGAACAGCATAAATATGAATACAAATAAAACAGCCCATCGACACAAAATACTACTTGCAAAAACAACCAAAACCAACACACTATACAGCGCATACACCAAACGAGCACATAAATAAAAACAATAATACCGCCAAATATTAAACGAAATTAAATACAAATAACAGCATCACGCTGCGGAAAGGAACAACATATAACCGCACAGGACTATGTGTAGGTATTTAATAAATCCCATATTGCCGACCCCAAAACTTCCTCTCAATTATTCATTCCATTCAGCGTCTCCCTTTAACCATAAACCTTGCACACAATTTCTCTTCCGCAAACTGGGACGGTACACAATACACGCTGGGAATTTTGCAGGACATGCGAGCGAGAATAAATAAAAACGTCCAAATGGAAAATGCCTTCACTCTACTCTACAGTCTACAGTCTACAACAGTGTGGATGTGGACGGAGCCAAATGCGCTGTTCCTTTTACAGTCATACAACCCGGGTGGCGATGGCGACTGATCCTTCTGCCCTTGGTGTACTGGTGCACTAGTGCACTGGCGGCGGCGGCGGCCGGCGGTGGCTCCGGAACTAATTGCCAATGACAATTGCTCGGCAGTTGTGTATGTTACATAAGCTCGAACGAATGAACTCCGTTGCAGGCGCACTCGTGAATTTCCCAACAAAAATGCGAATGTCCTGCGGCATGATGTGTTGTCCTATGTTACGATGGAATTTAACAACTTTTTTGCAATCGGACTCGGAGGTCGGGAATATAATAAAATAAAAACCGAACCGAAATGGTAGCTGGACGAATATAAAACCGGATGCGGAAGCAGTCACACATTGCAGTCGCGGAACAGTGCCGAAGGCGAATTCTTTTCGCACGTTTTCGTTGTGCAATTATTTCCGGGTGGGAAATATATTTTTTTTTGTTTTGTACCTACACATATACCCCTTAGCTGAATTTATGTTCGAGTTAAATAAACGTTTAATTGGGGTAAAAATAATGCACTTGTAGAGTGATGAAGGGCAAGCCCTTTTCTGGATTCTTTTTGAAATTACTGGAAAATGAAAACCCCTCGAAATTTCCTTAAAATATTAAAAAGAGTTCAACTTTGTTGTTAGTTGTGGAACATAAAAATAAATAAATAAATAAATGACGCAACAGGTCCGTGTAGACACCCTAAGCGTAGCTTCTCACAACAATTCTTTTGTGTGAGTTCTTAATTTTAGGGAAAAATGGAATTGTATGCTAAACGGCTGAATGACATTTATACTGTCAGATGTTTGTCAGACGTTCGCGAGGGGAGGCGCTGTGGAAAAAACCTTAAGATGTAAACCCTCGCACAGTAGTCCAGCACACTGCACAGTAACAACTGAGCCACTGCGCTGTGGAATATGTAAAACTTTGTTTAAATGACTGTCATCGGGTGACTTGGCACTTGGCAGTAGCTCATCCTGTCAATCTAATTTAGTGCTATATCACGGCATTACGCACTCCGTCCCAACTGGAACTAACTCCCACTAGCCAAATGAACTAAGTCCCACCAAAAATGCAGTTGGATATACAGCTAGGTTCCAGAAATCGAGTGAAATCGTTTTCAGTGTTCTGCATTTCGAGCGAATCGGAAACTCCGAAATTTTTTCGAAATCACAATTTCACTTTGTCTCAATTCCGAAAATTTTTAAATCGAATACAGTGAAATGTAGAACACAAAAATTCATTTCCGATTTCATTTCGAGTGAAAGTGAAATGTGGAACCTAGCAGATAGTTCATATATTTGGGAGATAGTTCGTAGTTCATTATGAACAAATTCCCAATGATTTAAGTCCCAATTTGAGAAAAGTTCCACGCACATATTTTTATTGCATATTACTAACAATCACTTTTAGATCCTGTTTGTTTGTTAGGTGGCACTACAGTCCGGGGTGGACCTGGGCCTCAACCACTACGAATGTCCAGTTAACGCGATCTTTGGCTAACTGTCTCGAGTTTCGCACTTCAAGTTGGTGGAGGTCCCCTTCCACTTGTGCGCGCCACCTAAGGCGATATCTTCCTCTACTGCGTTGTCCCTCCGGGGTGGAATCGAAGACTCTTCGGGCCGGAGCGTTGGTTTGGTGTCCATTCGCTCTACATGTCCTAGACATCTTAGTCGACTGATACGTACTTTTCTGACCAGGTCGACGTCGCTGTATACAGCTCGTAGAGTTCGCTGTTAAATCTCCTCCTCCAAAGCCCGTCAGCGCAAACGGGACCGAAAATCACTCGAAGAATTTTGCGTTCGAAGTGACCAAAGAGATCTTCATCCGTTTTTTGATAATGTCCATGAGTCTGCACCTTAAAGCAGGACTGGGATGATGAGGATCTTGGTCTTGTATAGAGTCTCCTTGGTGTTTCTAGACAAGGCCTTACTAACCAATTCCCTTTTTAAAATAAATAAATAGGTGACGCTTCTCGCAACCATTCGTTTTGTGTGAGTTTCTATTTTTGGAGCGAATGGAAGGGACCTACAATTTCATGCCGAGTCCGAACGGCTGAATTGAGAAGCTTTTTCAGGACAGTCATACGCTCGGATGTTTGTCAGACGTTCGCGAGAGGTGGCGCAGTAGAAAAAACCTTAAGATGTAATTTGTGTTTTTCCGGGGATCGAACCTGGGATCCCTCGCACAGTAGTCCAGCACAGCACACTAACCACTGCGCTACTGGGGCCCATTGCCTTCTTAGGCCGAAGAAACAGCGGTTGGCAAGTGTAATTCTTCGCTTAATTTCTTGATGTCCTTCTCTGCAGCGCCGCTTTGTAGGTGAGTTGCTTTCCTTTTCTAGCACATCAGTTGCGGCGTTTCTGAAGGCTTCTTGGCATCGGTGCCACTGGTTTTTTGCATGCTCTACAGGACTTCTCCAGAGGTTGAGGGATACGCAAAAGTTCTGACAGTTTCTTACGTTTTGGCCGTTCAACGTTGAATCTGCTCACAGTATGGTGGAGTGCCTGGCTACAACAAGGTACGGATCCGAGTCTATGTTGGCCGCTCGGAAAGTTCGGACATGTAAAATATTGAAGGAGTGCCTTGCGTTGGTCGATGGCAACATTGACGGTTTGATAGTCTGGTGACCTACATGTTCCTTTGTGAATATTGAAGTGAGGAAACCGTGTGCTAGCTATAGTAACATTACGTCCCGCAGCAAAGTCAATTAGCCTAAGTCCGTTTCCAGACGTTGTGTGGTGTAAGCTATGCTTTCCGATTGTGCTACCAAAGATGTTCTCCTTTCCTATTTAGGCGTTAAAATCACCTAAGACGATTGTAACGATTTAAAATCGTGATTTTATCGCTCAAATAGGCAAGGAGGTCATCAATGTCATACTTAGGACATTGCTCATAGGTTTTCTAGAGGAGCTCGTAGAAACATTCTTTGGTAGCATAGTCTTCATCTTCTGTGGGGGCGTGAGTGCATATCAGGCTGATGTTGGCGAATTTAGCCTTGATGTGGATAGTTGTAAGGCGTTTACTAACCTTTCAAAAGCTCACTACTTCTTGCCTAAGTCTGTCACTTACAACGAATCCACATCCAAACAGACGCTGCTTTTGTTCTCTGTAGCAATCAGCGTAGTAGATGTCACAGTTCTTCATCCTTCTTTTGCCCGGCCCATCCCACTGCACCTCCTGTATGGCGGTGATATCTGCATTGTAGCAGTCTAGGGCCTCCGCTAATTGTTTGGCTGCACGCGGTCTGTTCAGATATGTTCAGGGTTCAAACATTCAATGTCCTTTTTTTCGTTTTGCAGGGTCGTCAACAGTAAACCCATCCATATCCGAGGTTTTTGGTTGCTTCGTAAAAATGTTTTTTTTCCGTGGTTGGGTAGCTAACCCCCCGCACAACCCTCAACCTGAAGGGCCAGGCCCTAAAATGACCCTAGGACAGCGGGTCGGATACTCCGTTGCCAGTAACCCACTTCGGAGATATGAGCGCTAGCGTTGGCCCATAAACGGTTCATCCGCCACCATCTCTATTTCAGCACCCTGACTAATACTGAAAAAATCCTTACTGACCTTTGCTCCAAATATGTCAGATTAGCACACGCAAGGTATCCATCCGCCATCTCGATTGTTGACAACACAGTTGATCCGCTGAATGTCCTCTTTCTAAGGGGCTCATGTAATACCTCTGAGGCTCGTTCAGTCAGTCATTTCGACAGAGCATTATAGTGTTGCTATTTTCTTCGTGTCCAACACTCGCGCTTATAAGTTTAGTAAGTCAAGCCCGGGTGAGCGAGACCAGTACCCGGTGGTTACTACGGGGAGGTAAAATAAGCCCAATTAATTTGTATGAGATAGTACTGGACATCGTCAAGTTGATGCCAATCAGTACCCGCCCTATTCACACAACACAACACCCAAAATTCTAGGTTAGGTAAATTTTTCAAAATGGCGACATTTGCGGTGACAAATTATTTATTGTGATCTACAAAATTTGTTAAATAATTTTTAAGAAGGCCCTATGAATTTAATTTTTGGCGCGAATGAAGTAGACCTCGATCTTTATGCCATATTCGAATGGATGAGCTAGGAAGCTTTCTGAGAGAGGAGGTTATATTTCCTTTGATATGTCTGTCAGACATTTGCAGAGTAGAAAAACAACATTGGGTGTAATTTATATTTTTTTAGAGGTTGAACCTGGAACTGGAAGCCCTCAATAACTACATACATTTTCGGCACAATTTTACATTCAACGAGTAGACGTATAGTTATCTCCAAACTTACCAAAGAAAGTGGTGCAGTTTGCCATCAATAAGATTTACAAGCTCCCCCAATTACAAGTGTCGAAGTTCGTAACTTTCCATGCTTTTGGTATTTTCAAATTGAGGTAAAATACTGCCTTTAAATTATCAACCATCCTAGGCTCAACGGCGACATTCACCTGATAAATTCCTCCCACGTACGGAGGTGTTTTATTTTTAAATTCTCCACCGGAACCGCCAAAAAATACAACCATCAACGGCTCCCGTCAATAACAAATCTGTCCTTAAAGTGTAAATTTAGACCAGCGACCAGACCCATTCTCCGTGCATAATCAATGTCAAGCAGAAGATATCGATTACATTCGAGTAGATTGTCAACAAAGGGAAATCTTGACATTTGGATAAAACGGGGAAAACAAGTCGTCTTTGACAAGTACCCGAATCAGAGGCAATATCAACCTTTCAGCCATTTGATCTGTAAACGTTGGCTTTAAGATAACTTTGGGGAATTTCTATCCCTATATAGACGCGCCAATTCATTGACACGTCATGGGTTGATGTATGTTTTTCTATGTACTCAAGAACTGGGAGCACTCCAAAAAGAGATTTCTCTTTTTATTGACTTCCTCGAGGCATTGTCCTTGGAGATACCGAACAAGAATTAACTTCTTTCATCGGATATTATGTGTCCTTGAAAATATTCACTAGATGGTCCAAATGTCTACTGCTCTATTTCCTATACAGATGAAGTCCATCATCGACGTCAACATATGTCTCGAGGGAGCTGACGAACGCATTCAACCAATAGCAGTCAGCTAGTGACACGAAAAGAGTGGAAAATTTCTTTCAATTTATTATTACGACTGCCATGGGGGTTGGCATTCGATTAAGTTGGTAGGTACCTACTGCTACTGCTTTTGGCTGTTTCAACATGGTATCCTACTTACTTATTGAATGTGTTAATGTAACGGAGCATAATAAATTTATTCCACTTGAAAGAGAGCGGCTGTCAATCGATAATAAAGGAATATTAAGGAATGAAAATAATTGAACCTCTCGTTACATATGGATGATGGTACGGTGGTATTCGTATTCAGAATTATGGGAGGCTTGAGGCACTTTCCATTTTGGCTTTGAAGTTGACAAATTGGTTTCGGCAACATGAATGAAAAGAAAAGTGCAGGCTCACAAGAGAAATGTACCAGTTGGAATATAAAATAGCTTTAAAGTATGTACGAGTATAGGTGCGATTAATATTTATATACTAGCTGAACCCCCGCCAGGTTCGCCAGGCCTTTTGTTGCTTTTTTAATTTTTTTTATTTTCGGGCAACAATGTTTTAATTTTTTTGTATTGAAGGTGCCACGCCCCTTTATCCAACTTTGACAAATCACAGAAGCACTCTAGGGCCAATATCTAAGATTATCTGTTAGTTTGATCGGTGGTTTTCGAGATATACAAGGTGGCGCAAAAATAACCTTCCGATGTTTTTTGGCTGTAATTTAAAAAAAAAATGAAAAACTTTGATTCTTCTTGTGGATTATTTTTATTTGGTCTTTTAATTTTTTTTACATCAAGTCGAGAATATGATGTCATTTAAATGGCCGCCGCCACAGTTGATTGTCATTTGAGCCCTTTTTATGGCATTTTCCATCACTTTGGCCAAAACTTCCGGCGATAGGTCCTCACATTTTTGACGGATATTGTCTTTAAGAGCTGCAAGAGTCTGAGGCTTGTTGACATAAACCCGCGACTTCAAAAAGCCCCACAAAAAGAAGTCTGGAGCGGTCAAATCAGGCGATCTTGCTGGCCAGTGCAAATCGCCAAAACGGGAGATTAGGCGCCCGGGAAATGCATCCTTCAACATATCGGTTGTGGCACGTGCAGTGTGTGCCGTTGCACCGTCCTGTTGGAACCACATGTTTTCCAATCCCAGTTCATCAAGTTGCGGCAAAAAGAACTCGTTGATCATTGCTCTGTAGCGCTCACCATTCACAGTAACCGTTTGGCCCGCGACGTCTTCGAAGAAAAAAGGTCCGATGACTCCTCCAGCGTTCTCTGCAGAACGGCTACTCCGGGGTCTGCCACGCCTGGCAGCATCTTGTGTTGTGCCAGTCTCTTCGAGGCGAGCGGCTAAACGTCGCAGTGTTTCACCAGTAGGCGTTGGACGGCTAGGAAATCTGCGACGAAATTCACGTTGTGCCAAAGTTACCGACCGATTATTGCTCAAATAAATAGTCACCAATATTCCGCGTTCTGGAGCAGTGTAGCGTAACATTGTTTATTAACGTGTATTTCGCATGTGTTTACTACACAAATGTCAAAACAGAACTGACATTAGGGGCCAATCGCAAAATTTATAGCATTTTCTGATAGGAGGATTACTTTTGCGCCACCTGTTACAAATATTACCGACATTTAAAGAAAAAAATGAATAAAATCGGTTGAAAATTACGGGCGACAGAGGGAAACGGTTTTTCCCACTTTGTTTTATATAAGAGATGTATGAGTTTTTTGAGTAAACGACTTTTTTAAGGTAATACAAACAAAAAACTGTATTTGAAGTGTGTTAGCCAGATAAGCGTCCGTCTTAAGTTCTCCGTTTAAAGATACAAACTGGGCTGGACCCAAAGACTTTTTTTTTGCCCGAAACATCAGAATAATTTTTCATTAGCTTTCGAAAACGTCCATACTGGGATTGTTAGGCTATTATGTCAATTGTTAGGGTCATCTAGAATATCTCCTTTTTTTAAAAAGAGAAGCCTATACTTTTGTAGGCCGAAAAAACGGCGATTCACAAGAGTGATCTAAATTCTGATCTCTGCGCAGATGTTTTGGGGAAGCTCCTACCCGGAGAGGCTACAACTGAAGGAAGACCTTACTTTTAGCAGGGGGACCTCAAAAAATATGGAGCAACTGGAATTTTCTGGCTGCGAGTCAGCTTGCCGGAGAGCGATATTGATTCTGATATAAAACTGGGCGCCGTAGCGCAGTGGTTAGTGTGCTGGTCTACTGTGCGAGAGATCCCAGGTTCGATCCCCGGAAAAACACAAATTACATCTTAAGGTTTTTTCTACTGCGCCATCTCTCGCGAACGTCTGACAATGACAAACATCCGAGAGTATTGCTCTCTTGAAAGAGCTTCTCAATTCAGCCGTTCCGACTCGGCATAAAATTGTAGGTCCCTTCCATTCGTGCCAAAAATAGAAACTCACACAAACGAATGGTTGAGAAAAGCTAGGCCTAGGGTGTCTACCGTCTGTTGCGCCACCTATTTATTTATTTATAAAACATACAGGAGTGTAACTGCCCTGAAAAGCTTCTCATTTCAGCAGTTCGGACTTGGCATAAAATTCCATGCAAAAATAAAAACTTACACAAACGAATGGTTGTGAGAAGCTAGCCTTAGGGGCTGTTGGCGCCCGTATTTATTTATTTTATTATTTTAAGACTGCAAGAAGGCTATAGGGTCACGACACGAATAGGGGATGAGTAGTGCGGTTGTCGTCCGGGCAGAAGCACAACCAACCAGTTATGCACACTCAGAATGGGACTTGAGAAGGCTTGGGAGTATGCTATACCTGTTTAC
Organism: Cheilosia soror; assembly: GCA_949372485.1. Lineage (NCBI taxonomy): Eukaryota > Metazoa > Arthropoda > Insecta > Diptera > Syrphidae > Cheilosia > Cheilosia soror. Next base: position 123,323,836 of record OX443561.1, read on the forward strand.
GCGTACTTCATAGATTCGGAGAAAAGTCCCTCGACGTAAGCTCTCAAAGCTCTGAACCTAAAACTTACCTGATATTTTATCTCTTTGCCTCTAAAATCTCGCAAATTTACTAACTTTTCTACAGCTGGACAAAAATAAAAATAAAACAAATTTCATTTACCAAAAAATGTAAATATATTTTTTTCATTTAAATTCATTTGTATAATTTACAGAAAAAGTACTTTTTTTTGTTATTGTTGTTCATATACATATAAACTATCTTACGTCCATAATTTTTTTTAAATATAAAATCTAACCAAAAAAAAAAAAAAAACAATAACAAAATTGTAGAAAAATAAAAACAAAAAGCTTGTGTAAAAACTAAATATTTATACAAAATAAATTGTTTTCTTATCATTTGAGGAACACATTTAGTTGAGATATACATATATTTATAATTAAAGAAAAAAAAAGTTGCTTTATAAAAATAGAAAACAAAATAAATTCATTAAGTTAAGTATATAAATTAAGAAAGTTTTTAGTATTCATATCATAGAACAATAATAATTGCATCTTTGCCTATCTCAATAACAAGAGTCTTATTTATAACATTTATTTTTATTTTCGTTTCTTTTATTTTAAATATGTATAGATATATATTTATTTTCAATGGAGAAGTTTTAAGATACAGTAACTAGATATATTTATTATATATTTAATTTAGTTGTTTATTCTATTTAATTAACAATAGATTTACTTAAAAAGTATTCTGGAATTGTATTTTTCGCTATTTTGTGTTCTTTTATGTTTTTTATGTTTTTTTTTTTAAATAAATTAAGCTTATTAAGTTTTTATTCATACTGGGCAGATGAAAGTGTACATACATATTTTGTTCGTTTTAAGTAATGACGGTGGAAATTAAGTTAGCTTATGCGTTGTCGGGTGGAGGTGGTCAAGAAGCGTTCATTTTTTTTACAAGTTTCTGTAAGTCAGAATGAAGAAGGTTTTTTTTTGTGCTTACGTTAAACAAATTTTTGCATAATTTCTGCGACAGAACAAATTTGTTGAATACCTACTTTCTTTATTAATGACGAGCCTATAAGGCTTTTGGGTGAATCAGTTTATTACTTGCGCTATACAGCTTGAAATGATATAATACTCATTCTTACAGGAAAAGAATCTGGTTAAGGCCCGAAACACACATGCGATTTCAATCGCGCGACTGTTTAGTCGCAAAAAATGAAGCACACACATTTCAATATGAATTTTCACACATAAAATTTAAAATTATGTGCGCGCATTCACATTGAAATGTGTGTCGCGCGATTAAAATCGCAGGTGTGTTTCGGGCCTTACTGAGTTCATCCATTTAAATAAGAGTTCGTTCCACCTAACCGAATAAAAACAGTTTACCTACTGAATATCAACTACGAAGACTCTAAACGCCTGAACGCAATGAAGCCACGGAAGGTGCTGTCAAAGTTAAAACAGCGCATATAGTGCAGGTGCAGGAAATGTCTGTGAGCTGTCTGAAAAATCGTGAGAGGCAAGAGCAGAGGCAAAAGAGACACCTCCCTTTCCATCCTCAACCGTCCCCGAATTCTTTTGTTAAAATCCACTATTTTGCTTGTTCTTCAAATTCCGTAACCATTAGGTATTTCAAAGAGGGTCAGCCATTTTGTTTTTATAAATATTTGACGTTTTGCTACATGCAGACCAATTGCATAAATTTGTGGGGGAAAATTCCTAACGATTATTTAACCAGTGAAAGCAGTTACAGCTAACAGATTTTATTTTATATAAGAACCAGTAGGGTGACAAGATGATCGTACTCGTAGATTGTACAGCTTAAAATTGCACAGCGTTTCCAAAAATTCAGTTGCCAGCGTCGTTCAAAGTAAACGAAAAATAAATTCATGCGTGCAGCTAAATCTTTTCATATCTCTTGAAAATGATTTAAGAATGACAAAATGGAACATCATTTACATGTCAGATGTGAGATGTCACTTATTTTAATATAACTCGCCGTCGCGTCGCATCTAAATCTTTCCCAGTTTACTCTTTTTAAGTTAATTTGGAAGCGCCAGGTGCTTTGAGACAAAAATGATTATAATCTTAAACTAGATATAAACTGACAGTTAATATAAACTCCTCAGTAGATGGCTCTGTAACTGAACGATTTCGAGTACCTAAGCTTTTTAAGGCATAAGTTACTTTGAGTTACAACACCTTCTGCACAGAATTTGCCTGCGTCCTATTGCTTAGTTTTTGCCACCAGTTTGTGCTTTATATTTATGGTTCTGACTTAGGTAAATAGACCGATGAACTGCCTTGAATTTTGGCAATACTGTCAACAAAATCAATTGTTGGGGGACACGCTTTCTAAAAATAATTTCTGCTACTTGTTACATGAATGGTTATTCTATTCCACAAATTTACATTTAGTTTTTTTTTTTTTAATTTTTTTACTTGACATCTTCGAAGTGCCAAAAGAGTTCGTCCGTTTGCCCTGCACTATAGATGTTTTTTTTAACATGGATGTGGCTCAAATGATTTTCATATGTCAAAATGCAAGTAGGTATCTACTTCATTTACTCAATCGATTACTCTGAAGATGACGGCGTACTATTGTGCCTTTTCCTTCCTTGTGCTGTCAAAAACACATGTCAGCTATGATTCCCATACCGGGAAAAAAGTCTGTGATTATTGATTTTCTTCACCAGGCATTTGACACTTAAATTATGTTTCATTTTGACTTATTGACTGAATGTTTTCCTTATACAGATGTCACAAACTGCTAATATGTCATTTCGATGTCATTTCCAGAGTTCCTAGAGGCGTTTGGTATTTTATTGACGTTTCGTTTTGACACTTCTATTGCAAATTCTACTTCTTTTAGTTCTCACAAGAAGTTTTTTAATTTTTGACTGCAGTAAAGCTTGCCTATCATAGACCTATGAGTATACCTAAGGTCCATCGAGACCAAGGAGAAAGGAGATCTTAAAAGAAGCAGAAAATAGAGTTTCTTTTTCTTATTTTCGGTACGAATAGATGGAACCTACAGGTTTACGTCAAATAGCTATATTATGGAAATTGCTCAGGACAAATATTTAGATATACATACTCTTAACTTATATGAACATCTGACAGTTTATGTGAGTTAGGATTGCGGTTGTGGAAACAATTTTGCACTTTAAAATTTAGTCAGTAGCCCAAATGAACTAAAGTATGAGTATGTACCATAATGAGATTTTATAGACGTAACCCAGCTTAAGCTAATTTTAATTTCAATAAAATTGTAGGTTGTCGTGACCATTTCAATTGTTTGACTTAGTTTAAGTGGATTTTTGTCTATTTTATTGACTCGTGTTTAGCCCATAAAACCTTTTATAGTCGAACCTTAAAAATACATAAATTTACCTGGCTTATGGTTAATGTCGAATAACTTGAATGATACCCATAATCGAGGTAGGTACATGTAAAAGTGGTCATATAATTCCAGCGTTTACTTTCGATTCATTGTTTGAATCTGTCAAAAGGCTGTGCATTTCCACAGAGACGAGTCACAATGGTTCAACGTGACAAATAGGCTTTAATATATCTTTAATCATGTGTAGTATGACCCACAATGGCGTAGGCTTCTTTTAGGTCCAATTATACATATATCAAGACATAAACAAATCTGTCTACGAGTTAGAGCCTTGGCTGGGTCATCGGCTATTCAGACAGATTGTCCCACAATTGGCTGTAACATTTATGTTTGATTGTAAAAAAAACCCTCCGTTGGATAACGAACTGTTCAAAAAGGGTAAAACCATATTGCTAGTCCTAAAGGCTGTTATCGTTTCTTTACGGACAAATTATATCTGTACCTACTTCGTAAGTTTATTAAGTTGAAAACCCGAGCTAAAAGTTGTCGTTCAGCTACTGGCCAATGTCAGTATTTTGGAAATACTGATTTGGAAATAAGAAGCTCAAAAGCCTTTTTGGAGATTTCGGTTAATAAGACGTATTTCTATTCCTTACCAACATATTAAATACCAGTCTGGCCATCATCTAGTAAAAGATGTTTTTATTTCCTGTGTAGGAACTTTTTGAAGCACAGTATCTTAGCAAAAAGCTCAAAAAGCTTTCGAAATTTCATAGGTAACTAAAAGGCTTATTTCTACTACTTATTAAAGATATGGTCGAGATTAGATAACCGAGCATCTGTCAAAAGTTATCCGTAGTTCCTATGCACGGTTAGAACGCAATTGTAGAAGAAAGCTCAAAAAGCTTACGTAATTAAAGGCCTTCTTTCTACTTTTTAGATATCGTCTAGGCTCTAGATTCCCGGTCCTCTATCGAAAGTTATCCGCAGTTTCTATGCAACTTTTAGTACGAAAGCAGAGAAACAAATCTCAAAATCTCAAAAAGCTTGCAAAATTAGATAGGTAACTAAAAAGAGAGTTTCTTCTTGTTACGGACATACCGACACTTTAAAAAAATCCATGTTTTCTATGAAGGTAAGTGAAGTACATTGACGTTCAGATTAGTGCCATCTCAACCACAAGGTAAGTGAAACAAAAACAAAACTACTCTTCTCATTGCCATTAATGTTTTCGTCATTTAAAGCTTTTAATTAAAAGTAAAAAAATGCACTATTTGGAGCTTTTTTCCACCTAAAGCTTCACTACTCTTTGACCTTTTCTCCAACCGTGTTTAGTTTTTTTTTTTAAATTAAGTTTTATACATGATATTTACTATTTACAAATTCGTATATTTTTTTGCTTAAAACTTTTAAGTACAGTAAAAGCGCTTACGCCCCCGCCCTTTCTTCTTTTAATTATTAATTTTATTTTTTTTTGTAAATACTATCTTCGGTTATAAACTATCCGCACCAATTTTAAAATTTCTTTGAAAAAAAAAATCCTCACATAATCTAATATTTTCTTTCATTTCAAACAAATAACAACCTGTCACAATGTCCTGCATAAAAATCTCCCGATTTGATTTCAAATCAAACGAAACAAAGGAAGAAGTTTTAAAAACTTTTCTGCCATTGCTGGTGGGATGTCGGAGAATTCGTGCGAAAAGATAAAGAAATAACAACTTTTATTTGCACAAGAAGAAGAAGAAGAAGAAGAGGAATATGACAGACGAAGAAGGAATCCTCTTGTCACGTCGTTGATGGGTCATTAACGCAAACAAAACAAGAAAATCACCAGACAGAAATTCAATATCCTTCCGTACAATCAGAGAGTGAGGGCTTGGAAACATAACAAAGGGAAGCGCATTACTATATAAACTAGGGATAACCATTAACGAAACAAAAAGGACAACACTTGTATAACATCGGATATAGTTCAGGATATCGTCAGTCCGAACCGAACCGAACCGAACCCGAATCAAGCACACAATAGTAGATATTTCTCTCTCTCTCGCACTCTTTTTAAACATAATATTTTCACCCTTCGAAAGGATGGTATAAATCGAAGTGTTGGTTTTAGCACATTTTTTTTATTTTTTTATTTCAGTCAACTCACGCAAACTTTGTCACAAACGCCCATCGCTGTGTGTCCAACGCTGAGTTGCAACGTTCTGCTGATATGCCATCCAGTTCGTGGACGTCACGTGTATCCAGGCATATGTTTATTTTGGAGTGCTTGATGAGTCCACCGTCACGCATTGTCCACATTTGATTTTCTGACTCGTCACACATCTTCATTATCACCTGTGAGCTGCGGGCAAATGTTACCAATGTCAGGCAGAGATCATGATGTTTGATTTGACCGCGTTTGGTTAATGTCCACTCCTGGTTGCCGCCAGTGTTGTGACATTGATAGATGCCTAGTGGGGAGCATTTAATTAAGTGTCGTCCATCATAGTACTACATACAATCGCAGTGTGTCATGACTTACCGACAGTGCCATCGACGAGATGACCTAGGGTATCCAAACAGTATGGACCCTGTCTAAGTTGACCGTATTTCTGTGTGTCTGGCACCTGGAGGTCTGGGTAGACGTGCTGTAGATACCATTTGAAGGGTTTACACTGGAGTTTCTTCTTTAAGGCCATGCGGTCGTCAATGCTGTGAATGTAATATAGGGAGATAGTGCAATGAAAGTTTGGCATAGTTGAACTTTGTATACTTACTTGCCGAAGGGAATATTTTTAGCCAGCGGTACAGCGTCATAGTAGTACTGTTTGTAGTCATCCATCCATACCTCAGCAGCGCGTCGGGTGTTTCTAGCAAAGACATTGCCACTTCCTCCGGGGAATGTATAGGGATGGCGTTTGCGGAACACATGACCGACTCTACTGCAAGGAATAATTTCTAAGCTGCCCCCACATTGCCACACGCGGAAGGATATCTCAAGATTCTCGCCACCCCAGACGTCCATTTTCATGTCGTATTTGCCGAGAGTGTTGAAGTACGCCTTGTTGATGACAAACAGGCCGCCAGCTATCATGGGGGTGCGTATCGCCGAAGTTGGATCATGCTGGCGTTCGGCACGTTCCGTTGCACTGAGGTACTCCCACTTGAATATCAAGTTCCAGTCGAATCCACCTCGTAGATCGGCCGAGGCACCTATGTACTGGAAGTTGTCCATACTAATGACATCGATCACGGGACACACAACGCGTGTGTGATCCTGAGCAACGCGCTCTAGAAGAGGCTCCAGCCAGTTTTCGTTACATTCCACATGGCTGTCGAGGAAGGTCAGCACTTCCGCTACCGCCACATCAGCACCGCGCACGCGAGAACGTACAAGACCTTCTCGTTTGTCGTTGCGTAGGATGCGTACTTTGTCGATTTTTGCCAACTCCAGACCATCTTCAGCTGGAAGAATTTAAAAAGTGTTACTTTAGGAATTTATTAAAAAAAAATTGTAAGTGACAATTGGGATTAATTCAGCTTAAGTCCATTGACAATTGAAATGGATTGAATGTCGCAATAATGAGTGAGGTAAGTGGACAAATTTAAGCGGGTGACAGAACTTGATGGAGAACCGCTAAATGAGTTATTTTTGTTCAAATTTGACACTAGTTTAAGCCTACATAATTTTTATGGGAGTAATCCAGTTCAAGCCAATGTATACGGTTGTTTTCAACGCTGTCGTTTCAACAATAGCATGAGTGACAATTTTTTTTGCGTTCGGCAGATCTTAAGGGAGAGCGGCAAATGGATTGCGTGGAGTAATCTAGCTTAAGCCAATGTGCGGTTCATTACAATCGTTCGTCGTGTCAATGATTTTGATAACAGACTCATTTTTAGCCGATAGCATATCTTAAGGGAGAACCGCTAAATGATTGATTTTTATTAAAATTTTACATTAGCAGCTGTGTATAGGAGTAATCCAGCTCAAGCAAATGTGCGGTTACATTGCAATAGTACGTCGTTTCAACAATAGCATGAGTGACAAATTTTTTGCGGTCGAAAGATCTTAAGGGAGAGCGGCAAATGGATTGCATTGGAGTAACCTAGCTTAAGCCAATGTTCGATTAAATTCGTCCTGAATGCTGTGCCAATAAAATAATGATTTGCGCCTTTTAAGCATTGGACAGAGCTTCTATCTAGTCTCGTTCAAACTTGACAGTAGATTAAGCCCACTTAATCCAATTATGGTTGATCTTTTGAATGGTGTTTCGCTCATATGTGACACTCGATTTAGCCCACACAAATAAATAATGATTGGCCGATTCACTAAATATTCGCTCATATTTGACACTAGCTTAAGCCCACTTAATTTTTGGTTTCTTCCAAATCTATACACGTAACGAAATTTTTTACAAAAAAAAAAATACTTACGATGATCACTAAAATCGTCCACCAGTATAATTTCCTTGATCAAATGCTCAGGACTTCGATTGAGAACACTGCAGGAAGATACAAAATTTGCAAATCCATAGACACCTTGGAATAATTCTACTCACCTCACTATAGTTCGCAGTAGGGTTGACCGTGCTTCATTGTGGAATGTTATGATAACACTCGTCTCGGGTAGGTCCTGTCGCCATTTTTTCTTACGGCACCTAAAATGGATAAGAGAACAAAGGGAAAATTTCAATAAAATCCAATCGAAAACGGAACAAGGAAGATATTAAATGTTCCAAAGAGACCAAAGCTGATTAAATTCCTGACGCACATGCCATCAGTCTCATGTTTGTCTTTGGAACTGTACACACTTTAATGGAGTTTGCTTGCAAAGAAGGATTTCCACTCTCCGCTCGCAGAGTTATCTAGTCTAAGTCAACAAAAGGACTGATTCTAATGTATGTAAGTCCATTTCGAAATGCATTCGAGCGTTTTGTTTGGCAACTAGATAGGACAGCGCATATAGAGGAGACAATATAACAAAAACGCTTGTCGTTTGAGTACTATATGGTCCCAGTCTGTTGTGCATCCCACTTGGAAGAATGTCACTTTGTGGGTGGTCTTGGGAGTTATTTCTTTGAAGCTAAATTGCGTTTGCATTGGGGAAATTATAATAAAAGGTTCGCTCAGTTTGAGGTAAGAGCATTTTTGAAAGCACTCTAATTGTGAAATCGAGCAAGGACGCCAGTTGTTGTGTTGAGAATTTGGGTACATATGTTTGTCTCTTGTTATTTGTTTTTGAAAGGACATAAATAAGCGGTACAGGAGGAGGACGAGGGATTCATAAATCTGTATATAGAAGACCAGTGATCCATTGAAGTGGCATATAGGTAGTTTATGGGAGATTCATAAAAGAATTGCATGAGAGTAATCCAGCTTAAGCCAAGGTGTTATTACATTGACACTGTATGGAGTGACCATACTAGCTAGAATCTGTAATATTCTGGCACCAGTATATCATCTACCTTGGAGTAAACATGAACTCCACGAAGGACACCATTGTAGAGATCCGGAGAAGAATTACCGAAGAAGAATTGGGAAACCGTTGCTACTTTGGTTTTGCAAAATAATTGGGTTTAAGACTCCAATTACGAAACGGCGCCGAGTGCTGGACGATAAACAAGAAGGTCTCCCTTATACTGGGCTCCTTAGAAAGAAAAATACTTCGGCGAATTTTTGGTCCTGTGTGCTAGGAGGGCAAATGGAGGAGAAGATACAACGGGAAGCTCTATGAGTTGTACCAAGATATGGATGTACCTAGTCCAAAAAGCCAAAAATACGTCTATTACATTGGCTCAGCCACATTGAGTGAATTGGCTATAATTTTCCAGCTAAGAGGGCTTTCGAATTCCAGTCCCCAGGTGGAAGACCGAAGACGTGCAGCGTGCACGGGATCGTAGAGGTTGGAAAGCTGCAGTGTCCCAGGCAGACACTCCTCACGGGTCGCGGGCCCGATAAATGAATAAGTAATAGACCAAATATTCAAACTACGACAGATCTTAGAGAACATCCAAAGAAATCCAGATCGATACCATACCCACCATCTGATTATCGATTTCGAGGCGGGGATATGACAGATATGACAATCTCGTCAGGTTATGCAGAATGCGCATTGGAGAACACTCGCTCCTTCGATAATGTCGAAAACAAACTCATCGATACCTTTGATGCAGAAAAGGACTTAGACTAACGATGCGATGTCATTTAATTTCAGTTAATTGTGTCAAACTCATAAGCCAACACTAGACGCATATTTTTTGACAGTCCGTACAATTACTTATGTCGTTTTCGGTTGGTCGTCCAGAACCGTCCGGAAGAACTCTCCGCGATTCTGAATTCAAATCCAGAAGGAAATTTCTCTTCTTTTCAGTAGAAGAACTGTCAGTTGAGTGCCAATCGAACGCTTTCAGAAGAGTTCGGATTGCTTCCGGACGGTTCTGGACGACCAACCGAAAACCACATTAGATATGCGGATGACAATGACAGGAAGTTGACATGGCGTGAACGTTAAAATAGACAGATTTGTCTTTAAAGTAGTTCTACCTGCGGTTCATTACATACTTTGAAAACGACATGAGAAATCAAGCGAAGAATTACGCTTGCCAATCGCAGTATCTTTGGGGTAAGAAGGCAATTGAGTATAGTAAGGCTTTGTCAAGAAACAATAAGGAACCACTATATAAGACTCCGGTCTCACTTTATTGCGCAGAAGGGTGGACATAACCGAAGGCGTATAAAGGTCGTTTTGTACGCAAAATTCTTCGAGTGATTTTCGTTGCCTTGACGAGGTTTGGAGAAGAAGATTTAATATTGAACTTTACAGCGACATTGACCTGGTCAGAAAAGTGCAAAATGTTGCCTTAGATGGTTAGGACTTGTAGAACCAATGGACACTAGCTTTCGAGTCATTGACTACAACATCGATAGAGATTGCATCATAGGTGGCCCGCACAAATGGAAGGGCCAAAGACCGACCTACCTGAAGAGATGTACTGGTTTATGCGCATTAGGCTCACCCTGGACTGTAACGCCACCTTGTTAAAAACCTTGTAAAACCTTATCGAAATCTATTATCGTAGGGACATCTGGCAATAGAAATTATATGAATTTCTTATGTATAACAATATTATTAATAGAAAATAAATATTCCCACAAAATCCCACTCAAACTCTCCGCCATCCTTCAACAAATTAAGTAATAGCGTCTCCTCACCGGAAGACTTACCACAATTCATCAATATAACTCCCTTCGCCAGACATTTTTAATCCGTCAGAGTTTTATGTAACTTTTATTAAGCAAGCCATCGGATGAGTTTGCTAAATCGGTGTATACAAAATTTACGCCCCATCATTCATCCATTAGTGGTGTAAAAGACTACTCCTCCAGAGTCTCAGTGTCTGCAATATTCAATCCCCACTCTAATTAATACATTCGACAAACTCATTGTTTACAGAAGGAAGCAATTACAATGGGATTGTGTGTGATTCCTTGCCACCCATACAGTTGCCGGATAATATCCGGAACGTGTATTTGTCGGAAATCAAATAACACACTCAGACGTGGCTCATTGTTAATTACACGAATTAAATCGTCCCTTATTCTTGTCAATGAGGATGGTGGTGGTACGCGTAAGAAAATAAAACACACTTCACTCCCAGCAAAAAAAAAGTCACACAACTCGTGCTTTTCCTTTTGGTCCCCTATTCCTTGACACTTCAATCTGGTCTCGATAAGATCATTAATTCTGTTGAGTAAATCCTTTACAACTGTTTTTATTATCACTGGCAGGGTGAAACGAGGGATACCCTCGTATTTCATGGTTTAATCTGCACGTTTACCAATATCATGTTATTTTCCTTGTTTATATGGCTAAATTGAACGTCTTGGAACAAATCAATTTTTTCATGCCACAGACCCCAATCAAATACAGCTACGGTGTGACAGGATCATGGACTCTTCATCACTTTCTAATCCAGGGACGATATAAATTAGTATAAAGGAGGTAGTTTAGCTGTTCGATATTATGTCGATAAACTTGAAAATGAATACCAAAAGGACAGTAATGGATATTGTTGCCGATGCTGGCAAGACCACAATGTAGCCAATCAATTTGGCACCACTGCGACCTGTCAAAAGTAAAGCCTTTCTTCCGCCATTTTCTGCCTTTTCTTGGCCATCTTTCTTTTTCTCGGCCATTTTTCCCTTTTTTATTCTAGTATCATACCTCATGGTTAATATTGCCAGAATTTAAAACTTTAAACTGAAAATTAAGTAAAAATAATAAAAAAACCATCTGTATAAATTAATTAAATTAAAGAAACCGAAGCACTAAAAGTAAGTTAAATCAAAGAAAAATGTATATATAATAAAATGAATATCTGTAGGAAATTAAAGCCCCTTCGGGAAGAGAGAAAGGAAAATTGTCTTTTATTCCCCGGCTAAAGATTTCGATGCACCAGGAGAATCAACATAACTTTAATTTCTTTTACACCAAAAACGGCAAAGCAAAGTCGCACCTCCATCAGCAAAGCAAAGCCGCACCGCCATCCATCAGCAAAGCAAAGTCGCACCGCCATCAGCAAAGCGAAGCCGCACCGCATCCGCAAAGTCATCTGTGCCGTCCGTTCGTCACACCGCACCGCCATCAGTAAAACAAATCGACACCGCATCTGCAAAGTAATCTTTCCCGTCCGCTCGCCACGCCGCACCGCCATCAGCAAAGTAAATCGTCACCGCATTGGCAAAGCTACCTGTGCCCTTCGTTCGCCACACAGCCATCAACAGCCAAAGCAGATTTCGTCAAAAAATTTCACCGCATCATCGGCAAGATCCAGTCACCGTCTTCATCATCATCATCACCGAGGAACGTAGGGTAAGTCCTTCCTAATTGTACCTATAACTTAGTTCCAAACATTTGCCTAAGCCCTTATATTTGATACAAATCTTGAGCTCTCTACCTCATTAAAAGCGCAGGTGTATAATAGTAAATATAATTACAATTTTATTTGAATAAAGAAAAGCCCTTTTATATAACAATTTGAACTATGGTACCAAATCCTCCCCACGAGTCCTTTCATTGCAAAGTTTGCAACTCGGAGGATAATGATGATATGGTACAATGCGATACCTGCGACGAATGGTATCATTTCGCATGTGTCGGAGTTACGGCCAGCATTCAAGATGAAGACTGGAATTGTTCTAAGTGTCTAACAACATCAGCCAACCAAGATGAACCCAACGAAAATCCATGTAGCCAATCAAATGAACACGAAGAACTTCCCAAAAACCCCACACCTACTAACAATGTGCCTCATACTTCCTCGCAGCATCCGACTGTTTCTGCAGCAAAGCAGGCTGGGAAAATATCTAAATCAAAACTGCGGGAGCTTAAAATACAACAGTTGCAAGAAGAAAAGGAGTTGAAAGAGAGAAGAGATATGGAGTTTCTGGAAAAGAAGTACGCAATGCTTCGAGAGCTAGTATCCGAATCATCTGACCCCGAAAGCGGTGAGGACGATTTTGAATTTGATGGCAATGGTAGCCAAACTCAGAAAAAACATATCTTCGACCCAACGAAACAAAATCCAAACCTCGTGCAGCGAAATGCAATACAATTCGTACCTTTCACTGCAATTCAAAGTGCGCATACCGATTCCCAAGCTCCGCAAGCATTGAATATGGCCACTTCTAGCCACAAAGTACCTTCAGCACCAACAGCATACCATTTAATAAATGAAACATCAAGAGAGACGTCGGTACCGAATAAACAGCAAATGGCAGCCAGACAAGTAATGGCCAAGGATCAGGTGATATTTAGTGGACGCCCAGAAGAGTGGCCACTGTTCATTAGCTGGTTTAACAGCACAACCACTTCTTGCGGATTTTCGAATACGAACAACCTTCGTCGGCTACAAAATTGCCTTAAAGGTGATGCCTTAGATGCCGTCAGGAACAGGCTTCTTATACCCGACCAGGTTCCAGGCGTTCTAAATACCCTTCAAATACATTTTGGGCAACCGGAAGTTATCATCGACAACCTCGTGGAAAGGATACGAAAAGAACCGCCACCTCGACAAGATAAATTACAATCCATAATTAAATTTTCCTTAGCGGTCCAAAACATTTGTGGTGTAATGGAAGCTACCGGGCTACATGGACATTTAGAGAACCCATCTCTGCTACGGGAGCTGACCAACAAATTACCACCGCCTATTCGTCTTGAATGGGGGAGCTACAGAAAGAACTTGAGTGTTGTCAACCTATCGGCCTACAGTCAGTGGCTAGAAGGAATTGCACACTCCGCATCAATTGTAAACCCACTCCATAACCTGCATTCATCGGAAAGAAGTACCACTAGAGCTACAGTAAATGTTCATCAAGGTTCACAGCCACAACAAGATTGTCGAAAGTGTCAACTCTGTCCATCCAACTGCAAGAGTGTCGATCAATGTCAAGCCTTTTTGGATATGAACCTGAACGAACGATGGGACGCTATCAAGCGCTGCACTATTTGCCGCACATGCCTACGCCAACATGGAAGAAACCGTTGTTATCTCCAAAAGCATTGCGGAGTTGACGGATGCACTTTTAAACACCACCCTCTTCTTCACAAACGACGCGAACAACTAAATTCAACAGAAGCTGAAAACACGGAACATACGAACTGCCACCAAACACTAAATGAAAATAGGATTTTGTTTAGAATAGTGCCAGTTATATTACACTATGAACAAAAACAATTGAACACATTTGCCCTCCTGGATGATGGTTCATCGATATCACTTGTGGATGAACGACTCGCCTTGGAGTTAGGAGTAGAAGGAACACCACAGCCTTTATGCCTTAAGTGGACATCAAACACTCATAGGACGGAGCACTCATCTAAAAAAATTAATATACAAATTTCATCGCCAACGTTTGATAAGAAATACAATATTTCCAACATTCGCACCGTGAAGTCCCTTGCGCTACCAAAACAGACTGTTAACGCCAGTGAATTATCCAGTCGATATCAGCATTTGCAGGGTATCCCAATAGACTCCTACGCAAACGCACAACCACGAATTCTTCTAGGCTTAGATCATTGGAAGTTAAGTGTTCCCTTGCAGACCCGAGAAGGGGAGGAAAACCAACCAGTTGCAGCGAAAACACGACTCGGATGGACTGTATACGGTCCCTGTATTCTCCATTACGGAACAGCTGATCAACATCAAAATCAATTCAACTTTCACACCTGTGACTGCCAGCGAATGGAAGAAAAGGATCTTAACACGCAATTGAAGGAATACATTGCATTAGAATCCATTGGCACAAAAAATTGTAAAGTCGTACGTTCGCGTGATGATGAAAAGGCAATAACAATGATGGAAAATAACACAGTAATTGAAGGAAAAAAATACATCGTTCCGCTTCTGTGGAAGTTTGAGTCAAAACAAATGCCCGATAGCCGCATGATGGCAGAAAAGCGATTGAGATGTTTGGAAAACCGAATGAAAAGGGACTCAAAACTTAACGAAAACTTACACATGCAAATTGAAGAATACGTGAAAAAAGGCTATGCGAGAAAATTGAGTGCAAATGAAATAAAACGAGAATTTCAAGGTCAACTAGTTTGGTATCTCCCAATATTTCCCGTTCTCAATCACAATAAACCTAATAAAGTGAGAATAGTATGGGACGCTGCTGCAACTGTAGAAGGAATATCATTGAACTCTATGTTATTATCGGGACCAGATATCGTTCCTTCATTGGTTTCTGTTTTGTTTGGTTTCAGGCAAAGGAAATTAGCCATTTGCGCCGACATCAAGGAGATGTTTCACCAAATAGGCATAAAGATATCGGATCAAAATGCGCAACGTTTCTTGTGGTTGGATAAAGAAAGTAAGAAAGTGGAGGAATATGTAATGCAGGTCATGACATTTGGCTCAACTTGCTCTCCGTTTTGTGCTCAATTCGTAAAAAATAAAAACGCAAAGAAATACGAAAATAAGTTTCCAAGGGCAGTTAGAGCGATAATAAAAAATCATTACGTGGACGACTATCTCGACAGTGTGGAAACAGAAGAGGAAGCAATAAGATTGTCAAATGAGGTCATTGCTATCCACAAACAGGCCGGATTTAATATTCGCAACTTCATGTCGAATTCTCAAACAGTGCTCAACAATTTGAAGGAAAGAGCTGCGAGCTATGAGCAGAGTATGACTAATTGGCAAAATCTGTCTGGAGCAGAAAAAATTCTAGGCATGTGGTGGTCACCAAAGGATGACTTATTTTCCTTTGCAATAAAGGCAAACACTCTTAGGTCTGACATTCTAGTTCGAGATGAATGCCCAACAAAGAGAGAAATTCTGAAAGTTTTGATGTCGGTCTTCGACCCCTTAGGACTCATAGCTAACTTTATGGTGCTGTTGAAAATAGTTTTACAGGAAATTTGGAGCTCGGCTGTCGAGTGGGATGAAAAAATACTCCCACAGCAACTTGAAAAGTGGAAAAAATGGAAAAGCCTTATTCCTGTTATTAAGAATATTTCTATTCCAAGACCGTATTTACAGCAACTGTCATTTGATAAAAACTCGTATGTAGAACTCCACATTTTTGTTGATGCAAGCGAGGCGGCTTACTCGGCAGTTGGATACTTTCGGGTAACAAACGGAGACGTTATCAGCTGCAGTTTAGTTGCAGCAAAAACTAAGGTAGCACCAATGAAGGTTATCTCAATACCTAGGCTCGAGTTGGAGGCGGCTGTACTAGGAGTAAGACTTGCAAAAATGATTGTAGAAGGACATTCCATTCATATTACCAAAACATACTTTTGGTCTGACTCCAAAACAGTACTAAGCTGGATTAATTCCGAACATCGTAAATACAAACAATTCGTCGCATTCCGCATCGGAGAAATTCTTGAAGAAACGGATATAAAAAATTGGAGATGGATTCCGAGCAAGGACAACGTTGCGGACGAGGCCACAAAGTGGCAGTTCAAAACTAACTTTAACTCAAATAGCCGTTGGTATACCGGTCCAGAATTTCTGTATCAAACTAAGGAAAATTGGCCTGCGGAATTTGTACATACTGAAGCTACAATCGTTGAGCTGAGACATATTCATCTTCACCAAGAAAAACCATTACACAATCTTATTGAAATAAACCGGTTTAGTAAATGGAACAAGCTTCTTCGGAGTATGGCGCAGGTGTATCGGTTCCTCCGACTTTATCTGAGATACAAAAGTAAAAACACGGCGTTAAATTGTCTATTGCAAGAAGACTTTAAAAATGCAGAAAATTATTTATATAGAATGTGTCAACGGGATGTATTTGCGGAAGAGATCTCTGTTCTCAATAAAGTTGAAAACAACGTTGATCCTAAAGTCCTTCAACTGGAAAAAAACAGTGTCCTATACAGGCTCTCGCCATATTTAGATGAAAATTTGGTTCTGAGAGTACGTGGACGTATTGACGCAGCGCCAGGAGTCCGCTTCTGCACAAAAAGACCGATAATATTACCAAAGAAACATCAAATTACCCGATTGATCATATCCGAATACCACGAACGATTTTGCCACCAAAATAATGAAACAGTCGTTAACGAGCTGCGCCAAAAATTTAACATCCCTAAGCTACGCGTCCAAATTAGATCAATTCGAAAAAATTGCCAAGAGTGCAAAATTAGAAACTGTCTTCCAAATCCACCACTTATGGGTAACTTGCCTGCAGCGAGGCTACAACCATTTACTAAACCATTTTCATACATTGGAATGGACTATTTTGGACCTCTATATGTCAATGTAGGTAGACACTTAGAAAAACGATGGGGCGTACTCATAACGTGTCTTACGGTTCGCGCAGTGCATATAGAGATAGCTTGCACCCTATCAGCAGACTCTTGCATCATGGCATTAAAACGATTCATTGCGCGTAGGGGTTGGCCCTTAGAAATTTACAGCGATAATGGCACAAATTTTCGGGGAGCTAGCCAGGAACTGAAGGAAGCAATGCAGAACTTAGACACAAACAAAATGGCTGAAAGTTTTGTTGGACCCAATATCAAATGGAATTTCAATCCCCCGTTGGCCCCCCATATGGGAGGCAGTTGGGAGAGGTTGGTTCGTTCGGTAAAAAAAACGCTTAGTAGTATTTCTCCTACGAGAAACCCATCTGATGAGCTATTGTATACCATGCTTTCTGAGGTAGAGAGAATCCTTAATTCCCGTCCCCTTACTTACGTTCCTCTAGATGGCGGTGATGATGAAGCATTAACGCCAAACCATTTTTTACTGGGCTCATCGAGTGGTGAGAAGTTGGCAGGACCGATTTATGACGAAGGGTTATTGCGAAAAAACTGGCTTACTAGTGAACAATTCGCAAATCAGTTCTGGCGACGATGGGTTACAGAATATTTGCCTGACCTTACCAGACGCACAAAGTGGCACTCTTCGACTAAGTCTATTCAAGAAGGAGACGTTGTCATCATAACTGATCCAGATAGTCCACGCAATAGCTGGCCAAAAGGGATTATTCTCAAGGCAATACCTGGCAAGGACGGTGTAGTCAGAAGCGCGATAGTGAAGACAAAAAATGGAATATACACCAGGCCCGCAGCAAAAATCGCTGTTTTGGACGTTGGCGGTATTCAAGCAGATGAGAAGCCAGTTCAAGGAACCAGCTTACCAAGGGGGAGTGTTGCCGATGCTGGCAAGACCACAATGTAGCCAATCAATTTGGCACCACTGCGACCTGTCAAAAGTAAAGCCTTTCTTCCGCCATTTTCTGCCTTTTCTTGGCCATCTTTCTTTTTCTCGGCCATTTTTCCCTTTTTTATTCTAGTATCATACCTCATGGTTAATATTGCCAGAATTTAAAACTTTAAACTGAAAATTAAGTAAAAATAATAAAAAAACCATCTGTATAAATTAATTAAATTAAAGAAACCGAAGCACTAAAAGTAAGTTAAATCAAAGAAAAATGTATATATAATAAAATGAATATCTGTAGGAAATTAAAGCCCCTTCGGGAAGAGAGAAAGGAAAATTGTCTTTTATTCCCCGGCTAAAGATTTCGATGCACCAGGAGAATCAACAGATATCTTTTCGTAAAAACGATTTCTAATAAATTGTTGTATTCTATTCTAGTGGCTTAGTAAATTAATTAATAAATGACAACTGAAGGACGATTTCGATTATAAAAACTCGGATTCATATTTAAAATGAACGAGAAGTTATTTTTTTGGGGCGATTTGTATTGTAATCTTTTTAAAAAAAGGTGCACCTTCTAGGACTTACTTTTGGCGAAACTGGGCCTTAATCTTAAAAAAATGAACCGAAACCACCCAACCATTTCAGCTGAAACTTTCAAGAAATCTTCGGCATTAGCCCGAGAGTGTGCCTATGAGTTTTAGTCAAAATTGGAAAAAAGAGGTGTGGCACCTCTCATACAAAAAACATTCAAAATCTGATATCTCGAAAATCACGGAACTAGAGCTAACATTTTCAGACAATCGTAGGTTTTGGCCCCAGGGGTGTTTCAGTGAAAATTGGTCAAAATTGGACAAGTCGCAAGACATATAATAATTTAACACAAGTGGTGTATCTTTTCTGTGCGAAAAATGCTTCGACTCAAGTCACTTCAAATGTCTGCACAATAAGAACAACACACAAGGGTTCAGCAAAATTCACTGGCTGCAAGCAATGCAACCAAAAGGCAACAATAATAATGCAGTCAACATACATACAAAACTTTCAGTCACTTGATGTGGGCTTTCACATGTCATTCAATTGACAGAGCTCTCGTTTATGTCTCTGAGCGACACCACTGCCAATTCATTTCCACATAAATGCCAATTGTTGGCAACAAATCGTTTGTCAGTTCATTGACAATTAAATTCTGACAAATGTCTTTGTCAGTTCCTTTTTATTTCAAATTAAATGAACAATTTAAAATTAAATGAATCGCTCTCGCTTTTTTTGTCGAATCTGAGTGGGACCTGCAGGCAAAAGACAAACCGCGGTACTAATAATAATTTTTAGTGTCCAGGCTAACTTTTACGAAGTCACGGTACGCTGTGACCGTCAAAATATTTAAGCTGAAGATTAAAAATGATTATTGGTAAGGCCCAAAGAAATTATAGCACTTTCAGAATGCATACGAAATGAATAGAACCGACTTCGAATTTATTTCGCAAAGGGTGAAATCATCATTTATAAAAAAGAGACACATTAATGCGAAAAGGGTGCATTCTGTCAAAAGATTGGCCTACCTTTTTTTATCTAAATGTGTATATTCATTGACAAACATTTGAACATGATGTCAATTTATTTTCAGTTTCACTGCCAATTAAAGAGAACGGGCCTTGTACCAATAATCATTTTTTACCTTCTACTTAAATATTTTGACGGTCACAATAGACAATTTTATATTCAAATTTTCGCAATTGTGATTTCGTAAAATGGGGCAATAAAAATGTTTATTAGTATTTAGTACCAGTGCTATCGTTTTAGAAAATACCAAAGCAGTACATCCACGAGTGGGGAATCTAGTAGTTTCTTTTGGTGCCGCATGAAATAAAGTCTTATGCAGAAAGGTCCAAAACGTAATTTTTGACTTTTTTTTTGACTTTATTACACTTTTGAAATTGCAATAAAACCCAAAACGAATTTTGGACTTTCTTTCATTTTTAAAAGTGCAATAAAGTCATTGGACATTATTGCACTCAGCTATTTAAAAGAAAGACGAGCAGGGGGGATTGCAGCATGCCCCCCATACATATTCTACAGTTTATGCATTGTGGATTTTATTTCCACTTCGATTTGGACTTTATTGCACTTTTGACAATGAAATTAAAGTCCAAAAATCATTTTGGACTTTATTGCAATTTCAGAAGTGAAATAAGACTTTATTTCATGGCACAGTTTATTTTTAAGTCATAGGTTATTTTGACACCGACAGCTGTTTCCCGCTCGAAATCTTGACAGAAAGTCAGTGTCATACCTCCGCGGAACGAAAGGAGTCGCTTTACGCTTGAACAACGTTGGTAAATATTAAAAACTTATTTCCCAAAGTGATTGCTGTGTGTAGCCCAAACAGTGTGTTTTTTGAAAAGAAGTTTTGGCCCAAATTAATCACCCACCGCGCCTGCTGTACGCAAGTTTGTGCAAAATGTTCATGAGACTGGTATACTAGTTGACAGCACTTATGGTCCCCGTCGTCGTACGGTGCGCACCGATGAGAATGTAGCTACTGTAGCTATCAACTCGCCATCGACCTCAACAGCTCAACATTTCACTCACTAGCCTGACGAGAATTTTGCACAAAGATCTCGGATTATTCGCTTACAAGGTCCAATTGACTCAGCAATTGAGGGCACGACCATCCGCAGTTTGGGCCTTAGATCTGCTTGAAATGGACAACGATTTTGGGCGAAAAATCATCTTTTCTGACGAGGCGCATTTTCATCTCGGCGGCTACAATAACAAACAAAATGCATGGGTCTCGGAAAACCCGCACGTTATTGGCGAGAAGCCAATGTATCCACAGAGAGTAACAATTTGGTGCGGATTGTGGAGTGGTGGCATCACTGAACCATTTTTTTTTTTTCGACACAGGCTGGGAACAACATGTGGTTTGACTATTTTAACTACAGCGTTGACAAGCTGTGACAGTTCGAAGGAGGGGAAGTTAACTAAATTAACCAGAGGCAAAAGTGTGGTTCATTTCGTTCATACTACAACATGTCAAGTAACAATAGCTGTCCCAGATTCCAAAAAGTAACTAAATAAACAATCGCTGTTAATTTAGTTAAAATAGTCAAACCTGGAATGCAGCCCTGTTGATTTCAAAATGACAAGTAGAAACCTAGAATTAGGTGTTTCTACTACAGAATAGTCTTTGAGCTGCCTGGGCATTCAGATAACTAGAACGCCAACGCACATCTTTTTGTTATTGATGTGTATATGATACTGCATACGTATTATGATGGTGTTATAATCGTGTTATAATCTAAGACACAACCCAAAAGTCTAGACATTTACCAAACAATACCAGTTCATACTACTTTTTCATAAATGCTTTCATAAATTTAGGCTAATTCAAAGTAAGAGGACATGCAGCAGTGGATATTGTATTCACGAAAGGATTGCTAAGAAGAAAACGGATAAAAGTGGCACGGAGAACTCCTCGCCAGCCTAACCTAACTTAACATTGAGAACTATTTAAGTTGTAGAATTTTTGGTATGAAGGCGCTTAGATCTTTATCAGTGAATAGTTTTAAATATTCTAAATTAGGCAGATCTTCGAAGACCCTGGACCTGCTCTGGAACCTTTCATAGATTTTAAGGTTGCTTCGGGTGTATATGGTGACGAACTGTGCAGAGCCATGTCTAAAGTATTCGTATCTTCAAACAGGCCCATAGGTGGTTTCTGCTAGCTAGCAAGGCGTTAAGCAGCAAAGCGGTCTCACGATTAACTTAGCAGAACCATATCGTCTCGGTTCCACTAAATTTGTCCGAACCATACGAAAGACCGGATAGAAATAAACACTTTTTACGTGAAAAACTCTTCCGATAAGTTCGGAAGAGAAAGTACAATGACGAGCTGTACGGGCTACAGCGAGATAAACCTTTCGAAAAAGGTACGATTTTTTATTCCTGTGTGCGAGGAGGGCGAATGGAGAAGAAGATACAAAGGTGAACTTTATCAGCTGTACTAAGATGTGGATGCAGTCCAAAAAGCCAAAACATGTCGACTACATTTGCTCGGCCACATCGAGCGGATTGGCAATAAGGCTTCAGCTAAGAGGATCTTCGAATCCCAGCCCCCAGGTTCGAGAAGACAAGGAAGACCGAACCTCCGTTTTAAAGACCAAGCCATCGTGGATGCCAGAGCGCTTGGTCAGGACAACTGGAAGCAGCATGCCCGGGATCGGAGAGGATGGAAGGCTACAATGTCTCAGGCAGAGACTCTATACGTAATAAGAAGATACGAATAAATCGGCTTGAATGGTTGCGTTATATATAGACCCTACGTACATCAGCTTTATTTCGAAGAACAGTCAACTCTACTGTATGTAGACAAAACGGTAGAGGACGACCTTACCTTAGGTAGCGCGCCCACTTGTAAGAGGACCTCAACCAACATCTCCTGTCCAATAGAAGGCGGCTTAATGACGCCCGGCACTGTATAGCGTCATTAAGAAAACGAGTAAAGCTTCTCACCTCTTTGTACAGACAAGTTAATGTCTCATAATGCCTTGCTCCTTAACCGTCTATTCAAAACTAATTTTCGCTGTTTGAAACAAACGCTAATCCTATCCCAATCTTGTCAGCTGTCTACATCAGCTTCACACACAAAGCACTCAACGTCAACACCATCTATAGGCTTACCCCTAAAATTATAAAAAAAAAAAAACTGAATTTGTTATTTTAAAAAACATCAACAAAAGCTATTATCTCTCTCTCATAATATTTATTTACCACAATGGCGTTAGATCTCCCTGCCAATGATAAACCGCCCACCACAAGAGAGGTCCACTTAAAGGATAATAACCCAGCCTTATGAGTGAAAGTGCCTCTAGAAAGCTTTTATAGAGGAAATCCTTGCCCCTAACTACCACCATTTACCGCAGATACTCATGTACACTCATTTTTGGACGATTTTATGGTTCAAGTTTTCCTTTCAAACTAATTGCATTGGAATATAGAGCGAGAGCCCCTCTCGTATCGAGAGTTATATCCCAAACGGGTTATGGCTATTTTAAGACTTCTCTGAAACATGATGACAGATCTTTGCTTAGGTCCGTACTTCTAAAAACATCTCAAAAGGGTCTACTTTTGCAAATATGATGAACATTAAAGCTGTCAATCCATTTCCTAAATCTGTCCACACAAAGTCGTAAATCGTATATCGCTGTACAGAGTGCAGAAGGACCATATGAAGCTCCTTACACAGACCTTTTATAACCTAAATAAATATGTCACAAACGTTCAATTTATAGTGTACGTCCGATGGAATGATATCCCTTTTCGTGCGGCCAATTGGGTACAATGATTCAATTCCTTTTTATACTCACAACTTTTACATTATTGTCAAGAATTTATTTGCGTGCAAGGATTTATCGAGCGTGTTTTATGCGCTCATACCTACATCCTAAATGTATACACAGTTATTATAAAGTTTCAGTATCACTCAAGGTTTTATCGCTGTCATCATCCCAAAAGGGTGGCAATAAACTTAAATAGTTTGTGAAACATATAGAAAAGATAATTACGATTAACCGACTTCTTCATTTTACTATAACAATTTGGCTTTAAATTGAAGTCGCAATATTTTATTTGTTTTTTCGGTTTCAAAAACAGTTAGCAAACAAAAATTCGTCCACTTTAAAAGTTTTTCCCAGTCCTAAACAAAAATCAAATCAAATGCAGTTACTTTCAAGAGCAACTTTGAGCGACCAAAATCAAAAGCACTGTACATCTGTTTTGAATTACAAAAGTTGCAAAAAAAAACTCCGTCTGTCAGTCAAATATAAATCTGATCCTGCCACCTCAGTATGCGTCCTTCTGATGATGACGGCGAGATAGACTAAAAAACTTTTCTATTTCTATAACAATTTCGCTCTGTCTACGTTCGTGCCACATACACATACATATAAGCTATGCGCTATGCATATACACCCCATGCGACGCACCCACAATATTGTGACAGAAATATGACAGCAATCATTAAAACAAAACGTCATGCAACACTCCTGCATGTCACGACTATTCCAAGGACTCGTCGTCGTGTTGTCAGTGCCACTATGGCGTGGCGTTAAAAAAACGAAACGAATTCCCTCACATCAAAGCCATGGTGTTTAGAAAAATATTTCTATTCCATTTTAATGAAAATGTATGGAATGGAATTCATTTTTTTTTTGCATTAAATTTTTAATGACATCCGTTAAGCTGTTGCATAATAATCAACTCTCCTTGGTCGTTGTCTCCTTGAGCTGTGCTTAGAATTCATGGCGATGACTACGGCGAGATGCAGAATCTTTTGTTCTATAGAACCAACGAAAATAGTTAGTGGAATACAAAAGTTTGAGGACATTGTCCAGTGGATTGTGTGCATAATGAGATTGCAAGCAGGATTTCTATCGTTTCGTGTAAAGAGTTTAATTTAGGGAATAAAGGATGGTTTGTCATATTCATACAAGTTTGCAGGGAATTCTTGGAAAGGATTTCGAAAATAAAGCGAAATGGATTATCATAGGTGGAAGGAAGGAGTTGAGCATATGCGGAGAAATTACGGCTACTGCAATATTAAATACATTTCAAAAAACAAAGACTTCCTTCTGAATATCCCATTAATGCCTAGATTTAAGGTATCATTTTTTACGACACGTGCCAATTCTTGACGTGCTGACGTTAAAAAATTTTCTCATCTGATTGTCATTCTGGTTTGATGAAGATTGCCGGTAAGCACATGCAGCAAAACAAATGGCCTACAAAGCGGCGCTACATAGAAGGACGACAGCAGTCCGTGAGCTCTATGAGCAAAATAAGGAGGAGAACAAAGAGCACGAGAAGCGCGCGATGGAGGAAGTAGAGAGGTGTTACTCCAGGAACAATGTTCGGAAGCTTTACCAAAAGGTATACAGGCTCTGCGCAATACGAACAATAAGGGGATTTCGAACAATCTCGGATGAAGCAGCCTGCGTTATATCGGGAATGATCCGCATCGACATTCTTGCCAGCGAGATGCAAATATGCCAACCGGCAAGAGGTGCCTAAAAAGGGTCAAAGTAGAAGATAGGGATAACACGGCAAAAGGCAGATGGACCCACAAACTGATCCCCACCATCGAGGTCTGGAGAAAAAGAACAAACGGGACTGCAACTACCACCTTACGCAGTTCTTATCGGCGCACGGCGGCTATCGGAAATACCTTCACAGATAGCTCGCCCTTCTGTCCCAAATGCCCAGACGAAGAAGAAGATACGCAGCACGCAATGTTCCATTGTAAACGCTTTGCAGGGGGAAGAGCGAACTTAGCAAACCCCCAAAGTCTAATAAGCCATATGTTAAGGTCAGAAAATGACTGACTGGAGGTATGCTCCTTTATAACGAGTATGCACGAAGAATTAAGGAGACTTGAAAGACGTAGAAGAGCCGAAATGGCGGACCCGGAGGATTTAGCATGAGTTGCTAACCAGCCCCGCGAAGTAATACCTAACGGCAGTCCCGCGGGCAGAGTGGTTGAAGGAAATAGGGTGTGGATGAGTACGTCAGGCGCTCTCGTGGCATCGATTATTCGGGTTTGCGAATCGTGCATGTTAGTAGCACGGACTACCGCATCTTTAGAAGATTACCACATCCATTGGCGTAAAAAAAAACCTGTAGACACGAATAAGGAAACTTTGTAGTGGAGTCACAGTCGGTACTGAGGACGTGGAAAAACCTTTTGTGCAGACTGGCAGAATGAACCATTCAACCTGGGCGATGCAAGCCAAGACTTCCGTTCGCCTAACCAAAATGAGGTAAGGATAGCAATATCCAAGCTGAATTTCAACAAAGCTGGTGGACCGGACGGTTTATTTATCGACCGAGTTTTTTAAGGCAGCGGGAGCCGGGAGATGACCTGGTAGAGCATACACCAACTCTTTTCTAAAAATTGGTCAGAGGAAAGTACGCCTGATGAATGGAATCTCCGCATCGTTTGCCCTATCTACGTTCTAAACTGCGCAAACTATAAAGGCATTAGTCTCCTCAACATTGCCTATAATATCATATCGGCTGTACTGTGTGAACGCCTGCAACAATTCTTCAACGATCTGATTGGACCATATCAGTGAGGTTTTAGTCCCGAAAAGTCCACAACCGACCAACCGCTGTTTCTATGGCCTAAGAAGGCAACTGACTAGTAAGACCTTGTTAAGAAACAAGGGGACTCTAAATAAGACACTCATCAGTCATCACCCCAGTTCTGCTGTATGGCGTAGAAGCATGATGGTTAAAAAAGGCGAATGAAGATCTGCTTTTTCTTTTCGAACGCAACATTCTTCTTTGGAGGAGGAGATTTACCAGCAAACTCTACGAGTTGTACATAGCGCCATCTACTTGGTCAGAAAAGTACGTATCACTCCACTAAGATGGCTACGACCTGTATAGCGAATGGACACAAACGCTCCGGCCCGAACAGTTTTCGATTCCGGAGGGAAACCACGCACGAGTGGAAGTTGACATCAACCAACTTGGAGTGCTCAACTGGAGGCGGTTAGCCAAAGATCGGGCTAACTGGAGAGGCGTGTTGGTTGAGGCCCAGGTCCACCATGGACTGTAGCGCAATCTACGTAAGTAAGTAAGTAAGAATGTCATTCGTGAGAGTGTCAACAACTATTGACAACCGATCACATAACCGATCATCATGACATAAAGTGACAGAGCTGAATGACAGAGACAGAGACGAATGACTGGCGCCGGCGAATGAATGCCCACAACTTTAAAGAAAAATCGATTGTAATAGTCACGGCGGCAGAATGTCAACGAATGACACAAATCCTAACATGTATAATCGCAGCTTCAGATTTATATTATATCAAGACTTATAAAAAAAAGCAATAGGTTAGCAACAGGTCCATAAACTACGCCAGGCTTAGCTTCTGAAAATCATTTGTTTAGGTGAGTTTTTGTTTCATAACTTTGGAACTGAATTGAGAAGTTTAAGAACTTTCCGATGTTTTTCGAGGAAAACTGCGCCAAGTTTTAAGGTGGCACTTGTGTTTTCCATAGGGGTTGAACCTGAAACTCCTCGCTTAGGTTATCACTAAGCCTCACCGCTCTACGCCTTTGCTCTATCAAGCCTGTTATATTATAATGAACTGCTACCCAAGGGTACCACTGGCTAATAAAGATTGGATATTGAGACGTTAGAGAGTTCTTGGATATCCTGGAAGCAGTAGCTTCCAAGTGTTCTATTCCTCAAGTGACAGAGACTCGGGCAGTGACAGAGAAAGTGAGGGGTGTCCTCGTGGGCCTCCTCATCACCGCAGCCTCTACAAATGTCGTCGTTCTTGAGATTTAGTTTCATCGCGTGGTTTCTTAAAAGGTTGTGACCAGTGAGGGCGCCAACAATCCTAGACAGCGATACTCTATCGTATCGCAGAAGTTCGTTGGTCCTGCTTTTGTTGTATTCTGGCCACATCTTCCGTGATATGTCACAGGTGGTTAGTGTTTTCCACCTGATGTTGGCTTTCATTCGGATCTTGTATTCCACTCGTTCTCTGAGACTGCAGACTGGTGGTTTGATCGACTGAAGTGCCTGGTCTAGGTCCATTGCAGAACCTTTTCTTGCCAGTTCGTCAGCCCTCTCATTGCCGGTTATGTCCTTGTGTCCAGGAACCCAGCAGAGATTCGTATTATGCTGCGAGCCAAGAGCCTTGAGCTCTTCGCGACAACGGCGAACTAGTTTGGATTTTATCTCATTATTAGAGATTGCCTTGATAGCCGCCTGGCTGTCAATAAATATGGTAATATCATTCCGCTGTGCTGCCATTATTGACACCATGCTTGCCACTTCCGCGACCGCCAGTACCTCAGCTTGGAAAACACTGCAGTAGTCCGGAAGCCTGATTGAACTATGTATGCTGAGTTCCTCTGAGAATAGTCCGGCGCCAGTTCCACATTCCATCTTTGATCCATCAGTGTAGATGGCTATCGATGTCGTTTCCGTGGGTTTGTTCCTGTCCCATTCTTCCCTGCTCGGAAACTGACAAGAGAATGGTTTATCGAAATCTAAGTAGGGTGACATGTAATCAGAGTCGACGTCACTCCCTACGTGTTCCTTGAGGATTCGCGCGTGTCCACATATACTGGGGATCCAGCATTTTGTCTGGCTTATCCTCAACGCACTTTTGGCAGCCGATTCTTGCACGTATAGATCCATAGGTAGCAGGTTAAGAAGCGTTTCCAACCCAGCAGTCGGTGTTGTTCTCAACGCACTAGTTGTTCCTATACATGCCAGTCTTTGTATTTTTGTCATTGCCTTTAGATTGGTTGCCTTGTTTGTGGCTTGCCACCAAACTATATTGCCATATGTAAGTATAGGGCGGACGATTGCCGTATACATCCACAGAATTATCTTCGGGTTAGGTCCCCAATTTCTGCCGAAGATACGGTTGCATGCATAAAATGCATTCGCCGCCTTCTTAACTCATTCATTGACATTTAGTTTCCAATTAAGTTTTCTATCGAGAATTATTCCCAGATATTTCGCGCTCTCTGCCACCTGCAGGGGTATTCCCTCAATGGCTGGTGGTTCAAAGTGCGGTATGCTTCTTCTGTTTGTAAACAGCACAAGTTCGGTCTTCTGGGGGTTCACCCCAAGGCCACAATGTTGACTTGGTTATGTTTAAGTTTATTGAAGTGGAGAGTTTAGATCCAGACTTTGGAATTCAAAAAGGTTATCAGTTCTTAAATAGAACTCTTCGAGACTTACTCGAGGGATGCGAAGAAGGGTTTTATCAGAGATCGCTGTCTAGTCCTAGCTAGTGCCAGCATAGGTATTGAGTGAGGGTTTCTTTTTCGATTGCGACGTTACAACTGCGCCAGTGTGTATTATGCGGGATGCCTAATCTGACTGCATGGTCCCCTATAGGCCAGTTGGCTGTGGTGATGGCTGTTATTGTGGCTATATCTTTTCGTGTTTTCCTCAAGAGGTGGGTTGTTTTTTCCAGCTATAATTTGGCCACACCCTTCTGGATATGATATACAATTTGTTAGCCTCCTCCATCTGGAATTGGCTTTCAATGGGGATTCTGAAGACATTTTTGCTTTGACTGCTCCTATTGGAACATGGACCAACTGAATCTTGCTTGGCTAGCTCGTCAGTTTGCTCGTTTTTATAAACGTTGTTAAGACCTGGAACCAGGCTCAGGGTAATCCTGGAACTGATCAAGCGAGGCTACCTCCTATCTCGACATTCTAATACTAATTTTGAGGTTATATTGCCTGAGGCGATAGCCTTTGATCGCAGCTTGACTGTCAATGAATTGTTTATCTTTTGCCCCGGAACTATGTTCGTGTGTAGTTTCAGTTTGATAAGGCGGCAGGCCTCACTGGCTGTGTCCGGCAGCCTAAAAGATTTTGAGACTCGGAGATTATCAGAAAATACACCGGCACCGACTCCACAGTCCAAATGATGTTAGACAGTACAACGTCTCAAGGTGGCATTCGACAAGGCTTTGACGTAGGTTCGTTACTAAGAATCTTTTGTTCTAAGAGCCAGTTTATTGCTAAAGAATGCGATAAAGAAAACTGCCAAATTTTCAAAGAAATCAATCATAGCATTGGTTTAAGTCACCAATAAAATTCTGTCAAAGCTTGATAGATCCCTTCTTAATTAAAAAAAATAGTTGCGTTTTACAGACGACAGACGTATGCCGATGTAGGTAGCCATTTTGTAGAATGCATTCATTATGGTTCTCTCAGTGATTATTGAAATCAGAGCCTTTAAAAGACTTGGACATTAAATCGAGTTAAACAAAAGACCAACTTACCAACTTTCCAACTTTCACAGCTCAAAAAGCATCTATTACCACTTTCATCAGATCTAAGTCAAAGTTTATCGCTAAATTAGAAACAACGGTAACAATCAGGTCGTCCTCGTAAAGCCCGGCTTAAGCTCTAAACGTAATGCAACACATTTTACTTCTTCACATGTACAGGCTTTAGGTACATTAAAAAATATAGTATTGTGTAGCGCGGTAAGACTCAGAAGCGGTATATAGCGAAACTCAGAGTATTAGCCACAACTGCAACTGGCTACAAAACAACCAAACTTCAAAAACACATGTCATACACATCCAAATCTTTTATCATGTCGCAATTGTGAGCACCAATAACAGTTTGCCTGGACCAGCCGCTTTTTTTAAGATTAATGGTCTGTTAATGCTTTCAGCCTACAGCCCAAGATTCGTATCAAAAAGTGACAGGTTGTGGATGCATTTTCTCATCAATCTAGCGTGGATTTTCTGAACCCCGAATTTGACAGTTTTCGGAATTAACAAAATGATCGTCATCGGAGAAGAATAAAATCGCGAAATGTACCCCTGTTAAACCTTAATTCTTCTCAAAATACTGCTCAACAATTAAAATACATTGTTCGTTCGTGTAGCGCTCCATTTTTAATAATCCTGAACTGTCACCTGTCGCTTTGTTATTTCTTTAATTGGCAACACTTTACCGCACAAATGGCGGAAAAATTCAAATCCTTCGTAAATTTTGGGGCACCATTTACAATAACGCACTATGGAAACCCCAAACGTAAAGTTCAGTGACAGACAATGTTTAACGCCACGGGATGGATCTGAGCAGTCCGTGCACATACACTTACGTCAGCAACCAAGGCCCTATTTCATAAACATTGACAAGTGAAAATTCTGCAAATTTGTCGTACTTGTTTATCAGACAAATTTTCATTTCATAAAATATTGACAGGTGACATAATTGTCCGTAGGCGCAGTAGCTAGTGTGCTGGACTACTGTGCGTTCGATCCCAGGTTTGATCCCCGGATAAAAACAAAATACATCTTAAGGTTTTTTCTACTGCGCCACCTCTCGCCAACGTTGTTCGACAAACTTCCGAGAGTATAACCGTCCTGGAAAAGCTTCTCAACACACAAACGTATGGTTGTGAGAAGCTAGGCCTTGGGTGTCGCCTACACGCCTGTTGCGCCATCTATTTATTTATTTATTTTTATAATTGTCCGTTAAATTTTACATGACTATTTTGTCACTGTCAGATCGTAATATTGTCAGAAAATTCATGAGAATTCCCGCAAAATTCTTGAAAATTTTTTTATGAAACCAAATTTTGACAATTTGTGGTTTATATTCCGAAAACATTTGTCAGTTTACAAATTGTCATCTGTCAAATTTTTTCGAAATAGGGCCCAAGTGACGTGAATTGTAGTAACAAAACATGAAACTATATAGCATAGTCAGCTACTTCTACATAACCTAGCCCGTCAGTAATTGTCAATATATAGATATATGGCTGATAAAGGTTGCTGAATACCATACCCCAAGTGTCAAGGTGCATTTCAATTAAAGAGACTCTTTCAAACCGGTGTGATGTGTCACTTTTTACTTTTAATAAATCAATGGATGAATGAAGCATAATATTTGCGTGCGTTAACGTTTCCCTGTTACTTAACATTTTATTTGTAATTTCGCACCTTTTTGCGCAGAGCAACATAAAAGCCCTCAATTTGTTAGGTTTATTACCTGATGCTTTAAGAGGAAATCTGCTCTAGACAATGAAATACTTTCTCCACTTCCTCATATATAAACCATAAAAAGTTGTCAATAAAAAACCAAATAGCTAGCTAAAGGCAACCTACATCCACGCCACGGGTTTATGAGTTTTCTTCTGCCCTATTTTATGGCAGACATATACCACATTTAGCTTTTTCTCATAGCGAACCCCCACACGATACGTGGGGGAACCATTCCTACAGCTTCCTTGATTAAAAATTGAGGAGCGAGCGCATACACACAACACACATGTCCTGTTACAACTCATCAAACCAGCAGATGAAAGTGCCACCGAAGCACACTCGTACATATCGGCACATTTCTAAAATAAATAGGAAGTCTAGGAGAAGCTGTGTCTTTTTGTCACTGCAGGGTATCCTGTGGAAAAGCTTGACTTTGCATAAATATACGATTTATAGGTAAGTGTGACGTATGGAAAACACTGGGTGTACCATACGTGGGTTTCTGTTTGAAATTAATTTCATTCCGACCCGCTCCCCCACTTTACATTGAAACCAATCAATCACAAGGACCTAATTCCATTGAAAGTCTTGCCAAAATCGACATCAGACGAAAATGA
This sequence comes from Cheilosia soror, assembly GCA_949372485.1. Taxonomy (NCBI): domain Eukaryota; kingdom Metazoa; phylum Arthropoda; class Insecta; order Diptera; family Syrphidae; genus Cheilosia; species Cheilosia soror. Next base: position 123,356,036 of record OX443561.1, read on the forward strand.
AATTCATATGCAATAGCGATATACTCACATTGGATGCCTGGTGTCTGGAACTTCTCGATTGCTGGGCAATGCATCACTTGCCTCCTGATTGAAACGATTTCTTATATAGGGATCTTCTCCGGGCCTTAAGGCACCGCCACGAATGTAACCGGCTTCATCAAAATACTCCCAGTCACCGCCGCCGCCGCCGCCGGATGGTGAAGTTTCCTCTGGCATCAGTCCGTTCAATCCCAGGCCACCAACACGTGGTGGTACGTGTTCCGCCCCTGCTGCTGATCCACCACTATTACTGCCACCACCACCACCACCACCGCCGGATGCGATGGCATTTTGTTGTCTGTGAAAAATGTGCTGTTGTTGTGGCTTATCGGCGCCGTAATTACGTTGCTGTGGCGGCGGGGCTGTAGCCGATGGAAGGATCTCATCCTGGTACTGGAGTGCCGTTGCCACTTCACGTAGCCGCAGAGCTCGGTTCTCCACCTAAAACGAGTGCAAACAGAAAGAAGGAAACAATGAAGATAAATGTATTTTGGGAGCTTTTCTTTAGAGGATTAAGTGAATGCAATTAGAATCAGTGGTGCCTTCGGGCGCTTTCCTAGAAAGTCTGATGAAAGAAACCACTCAAGTCGAAGTCACTCAAGATCAGCGTGCACCAGACAAATGGGAAAAAAGGTTCATCCAGAGACCTGGGGGTGGTGTTTGTTGGTTTTTTTTTATTACTTACAGATTACATCTCAGGACAAATGGCTGTGATTAAACTGAAGTAACTGGAATATACTTTTCATCTGTTTCTCTGTGTACTTTGTTCTTTGGTGAAATTAGTTGCAGGCACTTTGGCATGGATTTGTTTTATTTTCCATTTAATTTGTATACAGTCAGACAAAAATATAATCAGTCTCTACCAGAGAAACAATTATTTCAAGTTGATTAAGAGCGAAATAAGCTACTGAGAATTGAATGTAAGATGCGAGTGAAGGTTGTATCTTAACCTCTCGGCCCTCGGGTGTCAATTTGCATATTGCTCTTTAAGATTTAAGCAATTTTGTTCATGGTATTCTTTGGATTTGCTGATGAAATCTACTGCTCCACCTGTCTGAAGATTGGGGATAAAATATAATGTCACCTGAACAGTGTTTGCATATAAGGACACTCGTTCACCCATCCTGTGGGAAGAATAAAGAATTTGTGCTTTCCGGGGTTCGAACGTTATCTCGCTCAATAGTCTAGTTCACTAATTGCTAAGTGACTGCACCCACTTTGGTTCTAACAGAAACTACCAAATTGGAACTTTGAGAGCAGGCAGTTTCGAGAGAGTAATTAAAAGAACTGCTTTGCAAAATTGTTTTTACAAAGCCATTCTAGTATAGTATACGGTATACCCTAGATAGATGCAACAACTTAACCACATATCGTCTACAGACCACCCTGCCCTTGTATAGGTACGTACTCCTTGATGGTTCCAACAGATAAAAAAGCAGAATTTTAGAGGGCCGGCAGTTGAGAAATGATCTAAAGATAACTTGCATACCTGATTTGTCCCAAGAGATCTAAACATTGAAAGTTATTTATACGACTGCTTTAAAAGAAAATTTTTTAAAAGATGTTTTTCGAAGGGGGTGTTCCCAAAGAATCAATATTCACTGTCGCATGAGTAGGTACATTATGATCTCAACAAATCTGCTGCTATAGCCCTCATCGTTCTAAAGAGGTGTTCTTCCACCGTGGCAAAACCATTGCCATATTCTTTGGACTCTTCCCGAGAAGGTGCATTTATCCATCCCGTCTCATACTAAAAAAAAGCTAGTTTAACATCGTGGATCACAGTAGCTTCTTACCGCCGTTAACGGTTTTCGTGGCAATAGATTCAATGGTGGTTTGATGACGTATCACACCGAAAACTCTCGACTCTCTCATCTCTAAATCCTAAATCTATATAAATAAAAATTAATAATTCAAACTGGGGCGATGAAACCCAACATTTCAGTCCATCTGACCAAAATGAAGTGAGGAAAGCAATGTCTAAGCTTAAGTCCAACAAGACTGGTGGACGGCTTAACTGCCGAGCTTTTCAAGGCAGCATGAGATGGCTTGGTAGAAACCATACACAAATTCGTCTCCAATATTTGGTCAGAGGAAAGTATGCCTGATGAATGGAGTCCAGCATTGTTTGCCCGGTCCATAAGAAACGAGATCATCTAAACTGCGCCAACTATAGAGGCATTAGTCTCCTTTACATCGTTTACAAGATCCTGTCGGCTGCATTGTGTGAGTGCCTGAAACTGTTTGTCAAGAACTGATTGGACCCTATCAGTGCGGTTTTAGACCCGGTATGTCCACAACCGACCAAATATTCACACTACGGCAGATCCTGGAGATAACTTACGAACTCCAAATCGATACCCACCACCTGTTTATCGATTTTAAGGCCGCATATGACAGCATTTATAGAGACAATTTATATAAAGCCATGTTTACTTTCAGCATCCCTGCCAAACTCGCCAGATTGTGCAGAATGACGATGGAGAACGCTCGCTGCTTGTAAAGGTTGGAAACAATCAAATCGAGACCTCTAATGTCAAAAAAGGATTTCAACAAGGTGATGCGCTGTCATGTGACTTTTTTAATATCATTCTTGAGAAAATTGTGCGGAACACGCAAGCCAAGACCAGGGGCACAATTTTTCAAAAGTCTGTGCAACTACTTGCACAGGCACACGCTGACGTTTGACGTTTGACATACCTAATTGGCAGAACGCAGTGAGTTGTTGCAAATATAAGTACAGATGCGGCAAAAATGGGTTTAGTGGTGAATGAGGGCAAAACAAAATATATGCTGTCAACAAGAAGGGACACACAACATCGACGAATCGGACAGAACGTCACGATAGACAGCTATAACTTTGAGGTAGTTCTGGACTTTGTCTACCTTGGCTCCGCTATTAATTCTGAAAATGACATCACATCAGAAATCAAGCGAAGATTTACACTTGCCAACCGCTGTTACTTTGGCATAAGAAGCAATTGATTAGTAAGGCCTTTTGGCGGTGGCCATGGTGTAGTGGTTAGAGTCATTGCTTGTGACCCGAGCGGCGTTGGTTCGAGCCCCGGCGGGGGACAGCAATACTCTGCCACCGACCATAAAGAAAAACGAATAATATCAGAGTTTCTCCACCACTACACCAAAAAAGGGGTTTCTGCTTGATAGTACAATGGACCGAGATTCGTCTGAGTGCTCCAGGACTTGAAATCCCCTTAAAAAATAAAAAATAAAATAAAAAGGCCTTGTCGAGAAACACCAAGGAGAATCTATATAAGACTCTCATTATCCCAGTCCTGCTTTATGGCGCAGAATCATGGACGTTGTCAAAGGCGGATGAAGATTTCCTTGGTTGCTTCGAGCGTAAAATTCTGCGACTGATTTTCGGTCCCATTTGCGTTGACGGCCTTTGGAGGAGGAGATTTAACACAGAACTCTACGAGCTGTACAGCGACATCGACCTGGTCAGAAAAGTACTCATCAGTCGTCTAACATGGCTGGGACATGTAGAGCGAATGGACACCAACGCTCCAGCCTGTAAAGTCTTCGATTCTTACCCGGAAGGGCAACATAGTAGAGGAAGACCTTGCCTTAGGTGGCGCGCACAAGTGGAATGGGACCTCAACCAACTTGGAGTGCGGAACTGGAGGCGGTTAGCCAAAGATCGTGCTAACTGGAGAGGAGTGTTGGTTGAGTGAGGCCCAGGTCCACCCCGGACTGTAGTAAGTAAGTAGCTATCTCTTTTTAAATGAACACTTGTAAATTAACTTCACAAGTGTAGGGACATTTTCATATCTCAAAACTGTAAAGATGTTTTCCCGTGTTAAAGAAATAACCTATACTTGTCAGAATAATGTAAAGCTACAAGTGACTGTGGACCTGCAGGCTTGTAATTTTGTATTTACAGGCCGTGGTCATTGACTTATTATATATGGACTGCTAGTGAAATGTTAGTTCATACAAATTTTTCCCAGAAAATAACGCCAACATAAACTAGCGCTCTTGGTTCGGAGCGAAAAATAAGTGAAACAAAATGACGAACGATTTTGGATTTCTCCATAGAATGCTAGAGGCGTTAGAGGTAAACGGCGTTAAATCAATACCTTTCACCGTGGGCGTTGGACTTCGCCAGGGGTGCGTCTTGTCCCCTCTCCTTTTCATTACTTATATGGACTGGATGTTACAGCGCAGTCTTGGCGAAGAACGTTTCGAATTGGGAGATCTGAGGATAAGTCATTTGCTCTTCGCTGATGACTTGGTCATCCTTGGGTCCTCTCAGACTGAACTTCAGCGCGCACTCGATCGGTTTGTAGCCGTTTGTGTTGAAGCTGAGATGAAGGTAAATGTGAACAAATCTGAAGTGATGGTCGTCTCCAGAACGCCTGTTCAATGCACTCTGCATGTTAGTGGAGTCCCATTGAAACAGGTAGAGAAGTTTAAGTATCTCGGGGTCTTATTCACGAGTGATGGAAGGAGCAACGACGAGTTTTGCTGTAGGATTGGTCAGGCTGGATCGATTTTAAGACAGCGGTCCATGCTTCGGTGGTTTGGTCATATTAAACGTGTATCCCCGACCAGGATCCCACGACGTGTTATGGAATCCGTACCATCGGGCAGGCGTCCCCTAGGTAAACCGAGGATAAGATGGTTAGATCAAATTCATAATCTCTCCTCTACCCGTATGGGGATTGCCTTTGATGATTTGGAGTCGATGGCGGAGGATCGAGAGCTATGGAGGGTCCATTTGAGCAACCTACAGCCGCGACCCACTTAATGGATAAGCGGGATATTGAAAATGAATGAATGAATGAATGCTAGAGGCACCTATTGGGCGTGACAGAATTTATGAGGTAAGACATTTAAAACTCAAATTGTTGCGTCACTGTTTAAGGTAGATGGCATTGGAAAACGGGAGCCAATGCGACAACAATCTTTTATTTCTCCATAGAATGCTAGAGACACCTATTGGGCGTTAGTGAAATTGGCAAGTAAAGCGGTTGAAATTCAAATTGTTCCGTCATTGTTAACAATAGATGCCACTTCAAAAAAAAGTGTAAATTTCCAAATTATTCCGCTCCGAACCAAGAGGGCTAGTGGTTATGTTGGAACCAACGCTCCGGATACGGGTTGACGCCTTGTCGGGGCGAAGGGGCTTGTAGTGAGTCTGGAATATGGTCATCCAAATCCTATGGGCACGCCTCGATTGAAACACAATGGAGCGCGGCAAAGGAGAGGATAGCTACAGACTATCTACCCCCCACACTCGTTTTTGAAAGGAGATTCACAACCAGAATTCCTGACAGGAATGAATGGGAGCACAATGCAGTTACAGAAGAAGGGGAGATTGCCCTCTATACCGATGGTTCTAAGATGGATGTTGGTACAGGCGCGGGCATCTTCAGCGAAAAATTAAACCTGCGAGAATCATTCCGAATAAACGATGACTGTAGTGTGTTTCAAGCGGAAATTGCTGCTATAACCCTAGCGGCAAAGGACCTAAAGAGACGTCACATTGCCGACAAACAAATCACTATATACTCTGACAGCCAAGCGGCCATAAAAGCCATGGAGTCAGTCGTTGTGAAGTCGAGGGCAGTAAGTCATTGCAAGAAATACCTGGATGAACTATCGCAAGCCAACACGGTGACCCTATGCTGGGTACCAGGGCATATGGATATTCCGGGTAATGAACAAGCGGATGAGATTGCAAGAAACGGGTCAAAGATGCATGCATCAATGGCCCTAGAATCTGTAAGAACTCCGCTAAGTACGCTGGCTAGGAAGGTGGACATTGAATCCTTGAGTAGAACAAACCTACGCTGGAACAATCTCAGCACCTGCAGACATGCAAAAGAATTGTGGCCAGAAGTGAGCAAAAAGAGATCCAAATTCATGATCGGACTGAGCCGCAAGAATATTCGCATACTCACGGGGGTCATTACTGGACACTGTGCGATAGGCGTACACGCGGGAAGGCTGGGCATACTGCATAATGACTTTTGCAGAAGCTGCAGAGACGTTGAAGAAATAGAATCTGTTCGTCATCTGCTTTGCGAATGCCCAGCCCTTATAAACAGCAGACAAAAGATTCTCAACAGCTTCTTCTTCGATGAGCTAGAGGATCTGGAGAATGTTGATCTTAAGGAACTCCTGAGATTCATACTCAAGTCGGGGTGGTTCCAGTAGTTCAACAAACTCTACATCCTTCGGTTACTCTTAGGACAGGCTGGAAATCTGGATACAAGAGCTTGTGAATGCCTGTGATTAATACCAAATCTAGGTGACCCAATAAAAAGCGGTATATTCTTTGTCCCCAACAGGTATTAAATGGAAGGTTCCCGTGACTGGACACAATGGACCCAACTGATGGTCTACGTGAAGCTGTGGCAACCGCCACTAGAGCACCCAATTACCTACCTACCTACCTAACGCTAAGACGTCTGCTAGCAGTCCATATATAATATGTCAATGGCCGTGGTATTCAAAATTTCAGCTTCATTTTGTTTTACTTTATCCTTCATAATCATCCTCCTTCAGAATTTCCTCCATTTAGGCCATATGCCAATTTCGCTAAATAATTTATCGTCAGCTAATTTTCTAAAATAAACTAAAAAAGAGACATTTATCTATGTTCACGCTTTTAATCAATAGAAATTCCGTGTTTTATTTCCTCTTGAACATTTTACTAAATCCCAAGCAAAAGAAAACGTCAAAAAATTGCCTATAAGAGAATTTATAATCTTTCTTCCATAGCAGGATAATTAATTGTTGATAGCTATATGTAATGTATATTTGTTTTTCACCACGATAATGTCAGAAAATTTGCTAAAGATAATTATTTAGAGTAATCGAAACACGGCCTAAATGGAGGAAATTCTGAAGGAGGATGATATGAAGGATAAAGTAAAGCAAAATGAAGCTGAAATTTGGAACACCAAGGCCTGAAATACAAAATTACAAGCCTGGAGGTCCACAGTCACTTGTAGCGTTACATTATTCTGACAAGCATAGGAGGCTATTTCTTTATATAAATAATTTGTTCAATCAATCAAACTCGCTCTTTCTAGTGTTATTTTCTTTCATTCTTTTTTCAGGTAAGTGACATAATGTACATATTGCAAATAATAGTTGTGCTTTTATGAAACCTCGCCAGCCAGTAGTTGCCAGTAGTTGGCAGTTGAGGCACATTTCACGTGATATTTAAAACAACAACCTGCTGGCAACAATTCTTGATTTTCTCCCCAGCCGGAGAGCTGCTGGCTGACAGCTGGCTAAATTCAATTCACAATGAACAAACAGGTGGCGCTGAAAGCAACAAGTGGCTTAGAATTTCTGTACAATTTGCTTAAATTATAATGACGTTCTTATCTCATGCACACAACATTCCAGAGAAAAATGTCAGAATTTATCTAATATTTCTACCAAATGTATTATTTTATGCGAAATGCTGGTATGCTTTTAGGCGTATTGCCTAAATTCATTCGGCTGGCTTCATCTTGCTGGCAATTGAGCTGGCAACTGTCCAAATGAACGGCTGGCTGGCGAGGTTTCAAAAAAACATGCCTAATATAAAAAGGTACAAGCCAGGAATGGATGAGTAAATTTTAATTTTCCTTATTAATTGTGTCAAAATGCTGACACCACAGACTCTGCATTATTTCTTGGTTAGAGAGAATGTGGACTTTTTTTTTCCTACTCGTTGAAATAATTTAACAAATTTGCACCCCCAAATAGGTATCTTTGTTAGTACCTCTACCTATTAACTGGTATTTCTTTCTATTGATTTTCAATCAACGGACTTCAAATGTCGCCATGTCGCCTAGAGCTTTGCAAATGTTCGACGCCAGAATGCAAGCTCCCTAACACAGTGCTAAGGGTTCATGGGAAAAATACCTTTTTGTGGGAATTTTCACCTCAAAAGAAATAGGGAATAAAAAACCTCATCGAATTGTTTGATTTTGTAAGAGTATTATGTATGTAATCCAAAAAAATTGTTTACTTACATACTCGTTATCATAAATCTAACGAAACCCACTTTAAAGTATTGAGAGAAATAATTTTATTCAAAGAAACAGCTCATTGCGTTTGAGGCTTAGGGTTTTTGTCTTTCCTTTTGTTGCCTTCCAATGCAATGACATCAAACGTCTGCGAATGGAATATTAATCGATTCATCACCCCCGAGGCGACATCATCAATTCGAATTCAAGTGCAACGGAAAGTTTGCAGTCATTTTGTGTGGGTGTATAATAGTTGCCAATCAGTGACTTGCACATAGGTGGCTATCAGTGGTCATTAATTTTTCTGGCTTATAGTATTTATGTGGAGGACAAAGAATATTGTCGATGCTGTTCCTTGTGTCATGTTAATAAATGTGTTGTGGATTTAAGGATAAGAAAAAGTCTTCACACTAGCTTGTGGATGTTATCTCTATATGTATAAAACAAAATGGAAAAAACCATTGACATATTATATATAGACTGCTAGTAGACGTCTTCGCGTTGGTTCTAACATAACTACTAGCCCTCTTGCTTCGGAGCAGAATAATTTGGAAATTTACACTTTTTTGAAGTGGCATCTATTGTTAACAATGACGCAACAATTTGAAGTTCAACCGTTTTACTTGCCCATTTCACTAGGTGTCTCTAGCATTCTATGGAGAAATCCAAGATGGTTCGTCATTTTGTTTCACTTATTTTTCGCTCCGAACCAAGATCACTAGTTTATGTTGGCGTCATTTTCTGGGAAAAATTTGTATGAACTGACATTTCCCTAGAAGTCCATGTATAATAAGTCAATGGAAAAAACTGTTTCCCTCTGTCGCCCGTAATTTTCAACCGATTTTGTTGATTTTTTTGTTTAATGTCGGTAATTACGATGATTGGGCGATAGGCTAAATAAATTCAAAATCGGCCAAAGGGGCGTGGCACCTCCCATACAAAAAAAAAACATTTAAAATCGTATATTTCGAAAACCACCGAATCGATTAAGATAAAACTTACAGATAATCTTAGGTATTAGCCGTAGAGTGCTCCTGTGAAGATTGGTCAAAATTGGACAAAGGGGCGTGGCACCTCCAATACAAATAAATTAAAACATTGTCGCCCGTAAATAAATAAAATAAAATAAAAAAAAAAAATTAAAAAAACAGAAGGCCTGGCGAAGCTGGCGGGGATTCAGCTAGTAGCAGTAGATAACCCATTTTGAAACCAATGTCTTTCTACACACGTAGATACATCCATTCAGATGTTTAAGTTAAAATTCATTATGACCTTTTACGTTGTCAAAATAATGAGCCCACTCACAACATCAGGGCGAATCGATTTTGTGGAGTAAATGGCCATTTGGATTTAACTGACCCATACAAACTAGAACATTAATGAGTCTCCTTGTGCGCAATTAAATTATTTAATTAAGCAACTAATCCACTATGACAAAACGTCTCTGTGATCCACCAGCATTAGCAACATATTTGTCTACATAAGGGCTTTGAATTTCTGAACTCCTGAGACAACTAATTCCCTTTTCCATCGCTAATATTATAACGCAACACCCAAAATAGATTCCTACCGACCATTATTACAATAAACGAATCATCTACCTACCCCTAAGTCGTCGTCATAGTATAGAGACGAATCCCATATTGAATCACTTTCATGTTATGTTTAATTAATTTCATAAAACACTTTTTTCTATTTTGGTATCCATGACGAAGTAGCCTTTCGTGACGAAGAAGCCTTCGTCTCATTCTCAGCAGTGCCAAAAGTTTTCTCATTTAATCTCCTGAATGTGAGAATCGGATTGGAGACTGTGATTAAATGTTGACATAACTGGCTAATTGGGGTATAAGGACACGCAAGGGCATGTTGGTCAATTATCCTGCCATATCTGTCCACTTCAATGAGGATAATGGCAAATGTATGTGGGCACAATTTCATTAATCAACTTTTAAGTTAATTTGGTTTAATGAAAAGTTGTTGCAAAAAAACATCAAGTGGGCTTTTGCCGGGAAACTTTTATTTCAGCAGTATGGACCAGCAATTGAATGAAAGTGATGCAAGCTTTTAACAATGTCCTTAATAGCAGTTTTTACCTTTTTTTTGTCGATTGAAGAAAAGTTTTCCCAACATGAATATCCATTTCAGATATCACTCTAGAGCGTAGTGATATTATTCATGGGACACATTCATCAGTATGCGCATTGGAGAACTTTGTTGTAGAGGTAATTTAACACCTCGCAGTTCCCAAAGAAAATTAGGTCATAAAGACTAAAAATATTTTTAAAACTTTTATTCGAGTGGTTTTGTGGCTCATGTACATTTGTTGCACTTGGTTTGTGAAACTCATCAGGAAAATAATAAAAAGAGTTAGGTATGTGTGGGAAGCCCATAACTCTTTCTCTTATGGAAAGAGTTATGGGCTTCCCACACATACCTAACTCTTTCCATTATTTTGTAGTTACAACAAATCCAATTATTCTCATTAAAAAAAATACCATCGAAGTTGTCGTAACTATTAGAACTTACCAAACAAATGAGTTGGTGTTTACAACTTCATTTTACGGATTCCAGACCACTGAAAAGTGTTTGCCGGAGATACCTACTGAAACGGTCCATGTTCTGCGAAATCAGGAACGTTCACAAGGAAATACTAACACTCTAGCTATGTCCATTAGGGTGGGTCATCGATGTATGAACATTTTTTTGTTTGAATTGGAATAGTGATAAAAGTTTGACCCATATCCAAGGGATTCTAAAACCAAAAAATATTTTTTAAGTACCTTCCTTCTACCCGCGCATTGTGCACAGTGATTTTCCATGGATATAAGGGCGTCTCGACAAAGGCTTCTGGGTTGTCTCCACTCCAAATTCTGTCAAGTTTGTCCGGTCCCAGAGCAGCCGTTCTGCTGAGTGTATTGCAGCTGTTGCAGTTGCAGATGACCCCGAATTATCGACCAGACGATGTGCCACGCAATTGAATTATTATAATCTGACGGTCTTTACAGACAATTTTGGCGAAAGACTGTAAGATGTTCATTTACAAAGTGTATCAGGTGTTAGCTGTTGACCGCCAAGCGCCTGTAACCTATAGCTCAAGCCATCGACGAGGGAGACAACTTTTCATCAAAAACCATCATGAACGACGAAACCATCATGAACGGCAAATTTTCATCTCTGTCGATATGTGAATAAGCTAAATTATCACTTTTGTGTGATAGTACGCGCATAACCCACGAAGAGCCATTACACCCGTTCAAAGATGCCAACTGCAAGGTGATGCCGCTTATGCGGGAGGCGTCATCGTCATCGGTTAATTTTTTCGAAAACGCCGCAGGCCAAAGGACTACTGTGGACGGCGAGCGCTACAGAGGCATTCTGAACTACTTTATCCTTTCCCAATTGGATGAATAGGAACTGAAGAACAAGTGGTTTCAATATGATGGAGTAATGGCTCATGCAAAACAACTCACAAGCTAAATTCTGAAGAACGAGAGATTATAGGCGACCCGGAAATGCAGCGCCTATAATCTCTCGTTTTGGAAATTTGCAATGGCCGGCAAGATCGCATGATTTAGCCATTCCAGACTTCTTTTTGTAGTGTTTTTTTAAGGAACGAGTCTATGTCAACAAGGCTCATACTCTTGAAGCCCTCCAAGAGAATATCCGTTAAGAATGACCGGACTTATCGCCGGAAGTTCTGGCAAGACTGATGGAAAATGTCATATGGTCATCAATTCTGGCAGCCGGCGCGCGGTCACTTAGCCAATGTCATTTTCTCAACTTAATATGAAAAAGGACAAAGGTTTTTTATTCATAAAAAAAACCGCCAAAGAACATTGGGTAACAACAACGTTAGCGCCACCTTGTACTGATAGTAGGCGTATTTTTTTGAGAATCTATAGTTAGCTCACTTTTTCGTTTACATGCAAAACTTTTATACTCACTGTTGGCTTTGTTATACTAACTTCTCAAAAAATAGGCCAAGTGATGTAGCACTATCCTAATATTATTAGGATCTCTTGCGACTTTTGTAACAGATTGACTTCTTGTCATTATTTCTTTATGAATTTTGACTTATGACCCAAATAATGATGATCGAATAAAAGTACTAATCGTCTCACTCAAGCAAATGACTGGTTAAAAAAACCCCAGTAATACACTGACACCATTCATCAAAACATCAATTATCCGCTTGATTCGTTTCAGACCACCATAATTCAAAAACATTATCGCTGACTGATGAATCATAACATCTCATCACAGAAAAAACAGACGAAGAAAGTGATCCGCGAACAAGCGTGAAGTTCACGGACAATTGATTGTGGTATTAATCTACGACTATGATTAAACTGTTTGACATACATTGACAGTCTTCAGACGTTTGCCTTGTGTATAGTTGGCTTTTTCAATAAATTCCAGATAATTATAGCAATAAAAAAAACACGTGTACAAGTTAATTGCTTTTGACACCATGTTAAGTACTTAATTGGAATGGGCGGAACTATGCAGTGTTCTGCTGATAATTGACGTTTGTTGTACTAGAAGATATATAGGTACCTAGTACGATTGCAAAGCCGGTTAGCGGGACACCTTTCGGAAGTAAATCGAGTGTTTAATTTATAGAAGACGTTTACAGCATTGATTGTTGTTAATTTATATTGCCATTGTGTAGGCTCTGAGAAATATTTCTTTAGTGGAGAAAAAACCTTTTCAATTAATCAACTCACCCCTTGGGAGTTTAGACATTGAATGAGATTGAATGAGATTAATAGAATCATTTTTTCGACAGACGATATTGCAATAATTATTTTTTGAGCCATAGGGGACAGGGGTTAATGAATTATTTCGTCTTACAAACGAAATCGCAAATGTGTTAGTTCACAATTTTGTGGAGTACAAGATACATTTTTAAGCCTCAGCTATAAATAAAGGTCTTTACCTAAACCCAATAGGTCCTTTACTCCTTTCTTATAAATTTGTAACCGCAACCAACCCAGCTAAATAAATTGTCTTCCGTTTTTCAGAATTTGTGACTTATTAACCCAGAAAATTGTAGAGAGAAAGACACAAGTCCCGTTCCCGTGTTACATCATGTGTATCTGTATAGTATGCTCTGCTGTATCCATAAATAGCAAATCCCACCGACACGTGTTGTAAGCTGTTAGTGGTTTTGGTTTATGGTCAACTCCATGAACTAGCTCCCACAGCACAGCTGCTGCTACTCTTGCCCTCACTCGATTAATTCACTTGTGTTGTCGGCAAAGTGCACGTATTCGTATGTGTACAGTGGAAAAGAAGATTTCGAAACCGAAAGTTGGAAGCGGCAGATGGTAACCGTTTGCTAATTGGCGAACGTCGAATATTATGGATGGAGTTGAATTAGCTTCTAGATCTAGCGGGTCTTCTTATGGAGTTTTAGTTCAAGGCAACGCGTTTGGGGGATTAGAATGGAGGAGATGACATTTTACACTGGCAAACGAGATGGTATCTATCTAGTTTAATTATTCTCAGAATCTCAGATGAACTATTGAAAATGCAATGTCAACCAGTTTTCGTGATGGATTTTATCGATTTTTTATTTAAATGACATTTAACAGAATTGATGGACAATTATGAGGGTAAAAAAAATTGTTGTAGGTATAATTTTTTCGAAACAAAGCTATGGAATAACTGTTTGCTGGCGGAAACATTTAACGATAACATTTACAAGGAAGGATAAGATAGTGACGTGTCAAAGAGAGAATCGACCCAGAAATATATCCCGCTAAAGAATTCAGAAGGAATGACCCAAGCTCAAGGCAATTGAGTAAGAGTTGGTAAGACTAGAGGTACAGTGAGTGTCAAAAGTGAGTGAACATAGATTCTCTTTTCAGTTATTTTTTTAGGGTCTTGAAATAAGCCTAAAAAACCAAAAGTCTATAAAAAGTTTGATAACAAAATAACATAACAAAACATATTTAATTTCGACAGCAATAAATACTTTACAGAGATATTTAAAAAATAATCACTTACTTTTGACGCTCACAGGAACCGGGCACGATAGTGCTTAAGTGCAGTAGAATAATTGGTCGACGATCCACTGAAACAGCGCTAAGTAAAAATTTCCTATATTCGAATACACTGCCTTGCCTTAAGCCGCTTTAAATGGCTGTTTTTTCATCACAAAGTTTTCCTGATAAATATAAGTGGGCTGTCCATAAAGATCGTGTAGTTGCCTTTAAGACGTTCTTATAGTCGTTGAAAAATCCGAGTTTTCAAATCTCTCCGTTTTGATATGAGACCCGGTAACAAACTAAGAGAAGATCGATTACAAAGATATTCAATATTTAGTTTCAACTTTGGTATCTTCTGAAATCCGCTGTCTTCGTCCGTCACACTAAGGTCAGTCCTATGATAGAGCGCTTTTGAACGTTTCTGTGGCACGTATAAAACTGTACATACGCGGAGGTCCACAAGGTAATCTGATCCGATCATATTGTGACTATGTTCTGTAAACAAAGTTTTTGAACTAAAGAAATGGGATTAAAGAAGGTCTGCAAAAAATCTGCCATTCAGCGTCTGGATCAGTGTTGTTATAAAGATTTTTTTTTAGATCTTACAACTTTCGATTTCATATCTTAATTCATCTTAAATGCCAATTGTAAATAAACCTAAAGGAAATTTTGAAAATATACCCTATTTTCTATTCAAAAACTAGGTGTGACTGTGCAGCGTTTTTGAAGGTATTTTATATATGCTCTGTTTTTGAAATTTATATTAAATCTACTGAGTTTTGAGTTGGAATCCTATATTTCTATGAAAAATTTCATAAAAATGGTAAAACCGTTTTCGACATTTGAAACAATTTGATGGGAATAATTAAACCGCCGTTAAGTCAAAAAGATCGACAAAGGGAAGTATTCATATTTTCTATGAGCTCAGAATAAATTGACTGAGCAGGCTGAGTAAAAAACTGACCACGCGCTTACAGTCACATTTCACAGAAAAAAAAACGAAATGGTTGAAATGGCGGACGAGCCTTGTTGTTCTGGCACACAAGGTAAACAAAATTAATTTAAATAACTATATGACATCAGCTATGTGCTCAAGTATGTTTCATTAACAAATCAGAACGATCTGAGCACGATTGGTTCAAATCACGCTCAAAATTCTCGAGCTCTATTCAGAGCGCAGTTCTGATTTCTGAACTAAAAAAGACCAGTAGTATTAGTAGTAGTAGTAGTTGAAAGTAGTTTTGATTAAAAATGCCTAGTGTTTGGCAACAAATTTTGAGGTCTTACTATGCAAATTTAATTAAACTTGTAATGAGCAATCTTATAGAAAATTTGTATCTTCAAATCCAAAAATGTGAAGAATGGCCAACATTTTTTCGAAGTGAGTTCTTTTTCAATTCATTTTTTATTTCAAAGCTAATATCTTAACAAATCTTATTTAAATTCTACAAATCTTAAAAAATGCATTAAAATTGTGTGAATATCTTCTCATCTGGAGACCACCTCAATATCTTAAAAAATAAGATAATTAAGATCATATAACAACGCTGGTCTGGATATACCCGAAATGAAATGAACTAGAAATGTTAATTCCGTAGAAAATCTCGACGCGAGGCAAATGGCGACGATCGACCGACGCATTGCAAATCCTTCGTGTGGGCGTCAAAATTCAAATTTTATTTTTGTATCCGTATCAAAAATGAAAATATTTGTCATCTAAAAATATGTTGACCGGTCAAAAATTAACAGGTTTCAGATGTCCAAATTTCGATTTTTCTGTTCAGGGCATGACCAGAGTGCACAAAATAAATCGGAGTAAAAATCTGAGCACGAGCAATGTCACACATTAAAAATATTAATCAAAGCATTTAGCCGAAATATGCCTACAAATTACCGAATTTTTATTTATCCCTGCATTTTTCATGTTTATAAATTACTAGCGGCCCCGGCGGAATTCGTCCCAACCAAAAATACAACGAAACTATTGCAAGATAATGCAATTCTAACAATGCCACTTCAACTTTCATAATCCAGCAGATGACGTTTCGAATTAAATATGGCGGCATTGCACTATTAAACTAAAACAACAAATTTAAATTCCATTAAACTATCTTCTCTCTCATCTTCTTGACTCATATTCGCACGATGAGTCGACACTGCTCGTCAGCTCGTATGAAGAACAACCAGCGATGCCCACTCAAAAATGTGATTTAGAGCCAGAAATGTGATTTCAGGGATAGTTCAGGGCCAGACCAAACGACTTTAGTATCTACACTGTTTTGACGTTTTTGACTTGACTTACTCAAATAAAATTTTAGTTTTAAATAATTAACCAAATTTTCACAGAAAAACAGTTCTACAGCAATAATTAAATGTGTAATGCTTGAAAATATAAATTGAACATAGTCCTAAAAGGCCAATTTACAGTGCTAGATCGAAAGAAACAGTGCTAGAATTTCACAATTGGGCTAGGTTTGGCATTGCTGAGAACAACTGCAATACAATGAAATCCCAAATAGAAAATTTGAAAACAATGAAACACCAATAGAAACGTACCACTTCTTACAGACAAATCCCAATAGCCAACCAACAATGCAACACAGCACAAATTCGCAAAATGCCTCAATCGCTCAATCGGCACTGTTCAAATGAAATGAAAATAGTTCAATATGAATACACTCATTTGTATTCTTCTATAGAATCTCATTATCAATTTTAATTCACAAAAACTCACAAAATCGCAAAGAAGAAATCCGAATCTGTAATGCGCAATGGCCGGCAAACGTAATTCGATCGAACAAAACACGAATTACTACACATGAAACAAAAGACGTTTTTTATTATCAGTGTGATCTGATCCGGATCAGATCATGAAAATAAAACAAACTGGATCATTGAAAGATTTTATATTTAAGTTGTGGAAACAGTTGTTTTTCACATATAAAATCCAGTACCAATTATGACAAACTTTGTATTGCCACCGCCATATTGCAGCCACACGGTACAATGTGACGTCACAACGCGATGATTTCTCCATTGCACTTGCTCATATTTGAGTTTGACATTTCGCTGTTGTGTCGGGGGTGTTACCATATGAATACAAATCTGCATACATTTTGCACTCAATATTTTTTTTGTGGAAAACTATGCTCAAATGTTCATTGGTTATACATCATGGTGGTTAGACCCATCCTTACCTATGGAGCTCTTGTTTGGTGGAAAGCCACAAATAAGTTATATATACGGGATTTGTTGACCAGGGTACAAAGAACAGCCTGCACTGCCATCACTGGTGCTTTACGCACCACACCCACAGCTGCACTTGAGGCATTTATGTATCTTTTACCCCTGGACCTACAAATAAAATTGCAAGCAGGTAATAGTGCGCTTCGGCTAACTAACGCAGGGTTCTTCAAAACCAGACAGGTAGGACATAGCTCCATACTAATGGAATCCTTCTCCAACATCCCCGATAAAACGGATGAAAGTTTGGGGGAAATTGACTTCGACATACCGTACGAAGTACAATATCCAGATAGGGAGGACTGGCAAAAGAATGAGGTTTCGAATGAAAATGAAATTTCGATTTATACGGATGGTTCTAAAACTAAGGAGGGTACAGGGTCAGGTATATATTCCAGGGATATAGACCTACAAGTGTCATTAAGACTTCCGGATACATGCAGTGTGTTCCAGGCAGAGGTTCTGGCCGTGCTCAAAGCCGCGGATCTACTTGATATGGGATCAATATCCAACAAGAATATCGCTATCTACATTGATAGTCAGGCTGCGCTAAAAGCGCTAGAGTCCTTTATCATCAAATCTGACCTAGTCAGGAGCTGCCGCACAATGCTCAGAGCATTATGCGCGCAGAACCAAGTCAGATTGTGTTGGGTACCCGGACACTGTGATACTGAGGGTAACGAAAGGGCTGATGTTCTGGCCAAAACCGGAGCAGAGCTTCCACCTAATGAAACAATTGGGGGCATTAGACCACCAATAGCCGTGGCCAAGAGAATTATTCTCGAGAATATTAAAAACAGGGCAGATCAGAGATGGTTGAATATAGTAGGGCACAGGGTCTCTAAGGCTCTGTGGCCTAAGCTAGATCGGAAAAAATCTGTAGAATTACTAAGGCTCAGTAGATCAAGGCTACGAATGGTAATAGGGATACTCTCCGGGCACTGTCTTTTAAGGAGACACGCTATGAGATTAGGTCTAACAGATACGGACATATGCAGGTATTGCGAAGACTTGCATGTCACAGAGGACATAAATCATCTCCTCTGTGAATGTCAAGCTATTGCTCGGTATAGGAGGAAATTCCTCGGTAGGTACTTCTTCGACAATTTGGAGGAGGTTGGCCTCGCAAACAAAACTGAAACAATTTTCAGGTTCTGTAGGGAAATTAATTGCTTGGGCGAAGTGGTTTAGGTTATTTGACCGTTAAGGTTCCCCAGGGATGGCGATGGGTCCAATATGGTGCCTGGTCCTATGTGATGAACTCACACCCTATTCAACCTAACCTAACCTAACCTATGCTCAAATGTTATGTTCAAATACGCATCATAATTAAACGTATTGTACTGATAATATTTCCATTTATATTTCTGTGCTATATAGCGAAACAAAACATCTCAAAAGTCGGAGTAGTGACTTATTCGAATTTGAAAAAATGCTAATTGGTTTTGTGTTGTTAATTTTGTTCCATATTTTGGTCTGGCAACATTACTGTATGGCTATAATTTACAGGGACACCAACATTTAGTGAATGAAATAAAAAACGCCACGAAACAACAACGAGAAATAGTTGAATTAATTTTCAGATCATATTTCGTGATCTCGATGAAAAGTACATGTTGTTGTTTTTAGTGCATGTAAATCGATGATCTATATGGATCACAGTTGATAATAAAAAACGGCTAAAATTGGCTTCTCCATTGATCGATAATAGATGGCGTTACGTTGCGTGTCTATCTGACACTTCAATTGTGATGTGATACGATATATGTTACATTCAAATTTGATTCTTTTTTTGGTTGTTGCCAAAATAAATAAATACAAAATGGAAAAAAAAAATTATATTGAAAAAAATTGAAAAGAAACCTGTCGTAACCTGTGCTAAGTGGTCAAAATAAGTCATTTTGAAATTTTGATTTTTTGCCCTTTTTTTTTTTAAACCCGTACTGAGAAAATACCTTTCCAACAAAGTATAAATCATCAAAATCGGTTCGGACAATCTCGAGTTATGGGATTACATCGCTGCGGACACTTTCTTATACTGTTTATGGATTTGTTTTTCTTGGTGACTTTTCAGAATTTTTTTCCTTTGCTGTTGTTTTTTTTTTTTAGGAGTGACATTTTACGAAATTTTGTGATATAGTGCGGCCAAGCTTTAATAAAGGAAGAGCTAAGCCCCGATTATCGCTTTTTTTTGTATAGCTATATAGAATAGCCAAAAAACATTGATTGAAAAATCACATAGTCTCGGTGTCATTTAAATTTTGGAAAGTAGAAGGTTGCAAAACACTGAAATTGGAAACACTGGTGTAAGGTGTTGCATCTGCTATGTATAGATACTGTGTCTTTTATTTGGATCCAATTCTTCACTTTCGGAGCGTTTTCATTAATAAAGTCATCATTCTTAAAGTATCTACTGACTGACTAATTTTAGGTAACTTTTTATTTTTTTCTTTAGTCTCCGTCTTTCTCTTTTGTTTGTCGCTCCCACTTAGATGTTTTCTAGAAATAAACATGTTGTTATCTAACTTTTACAATTAACTTTACTTTGCCTCCATAGCTATAATGCCGACGCGCAGTATCTACCTACTTAAAAAAATTATAATTTTTATTTTTTTTTTTAATTACTTAGGTACAAAATTTTGTTAAAAATGTTAGGTTATTTCTGAGCTTGCAGCCTTTCGGGACTGGGCCCCCTCGGTTCGGGGGCCCAAGGCATTTTGCCAGCATGGCCACCCTATAGTTACGCCACTGATGTTAAGTGCTCAAGCATGTTTCATAAATAAATCAGAATAAACGTCCGAACTCTATTTAATTTTGTATGTACCCTTTCGACAATTAACTAACAACGAAAGTATCATAAAATTAGATGGTCATACACTTTTTTTTAAATGCTACACGGTCCTAAGAGCTATCATTGCAAACTTGAATACAATTTCACTTAGTTCGGAATTTTTAATGGTCTATCCACAATTTCTCCCAAGTTTAACATTTTACTATGTACCTCAATCTGCATTGGCATTTCCAATTCACCACCACGATTGTATTGACATTTCAGCTTGTCGCACGGTGTCTGCAACGGGTGCCGTCGCGTCGTTCTAAGTCGAGTATTTCTTCAGCATAAAATTGAGCGGCGGGGTAGGGAAGTTACCACTTAAATACCAAATACCGTCGCATTGAATCCTCATAATCTAAACATCAATTTGCTTTCCTCCATTCCATTTGGCGACAAATTCTTCATACCCTGCCAAACTAAGAAAAAACTTTAACGTACACCGGCATACCGCCTACCCCACTTGACGTTCCCATTTCTGTCCAATTTGATTACTCTTATGATGCGATGAATTGTAACTACTGTTAAACTATAAATGGGTCTCCAAGAGGGACGTGATCGGAACGAAATATTTCTATCAAATGAGGCGTACACGTTATAAAGTCCTCATAGTTAGCATAGGTACCTATGGCTCTGTGCTCCGACGACTCAAGTACTGCACGTACCTACTACCAGCTACCACACTGATTTGCAATTCATGAAGTGTGTTGCACCACGAGAGTGTGTTGGTTTCACCAGCAAGTGACGCCGTCGAAGACGACCACGACGACCGACGAGTGCCATGCCACAACTCTATGAATCCATCTATACATGCATTCCAATCCAACCTCATTCAGAGACAATGCGATGATGGCTGCCGTTGGGCTGAAGTAGAATTTGAATCTTGAATCTAAGCGACTCCTTCGGGGGCGCTTGATTAATGTCGAGAAGACTCGTTTGGAACGAGTTCCGTTCCGATGTTATCTTTGTTCTTATGCCCCACCGACACAAGTTGACTTAAACGTCAATGTTGACCCTTGCGCTTTTGGCGTCGATTAATTTTAGCCATCTGTCACTTAGTCGACCGGTCAATCCAGTCACCGAGTTCGAAGTAAACGATTTTGAACTTGACTCAGATGTATCTCGCATTGCATAACAAACTCGAATTGATGCAAAAAAATAGCGAAAAGCCCACTGCTTGTCGTAAAAAAATTAAGCACGTGTTGCCTATATAATTCGGCTAACGCTCAATACGGAAATCATTTAGGCGAAGACATCCGTATTATTATTTTTTTTTTTTCGCTTTTCGTTTCACTTTCATCTTCAGCTTCAGGGTGTTGGGTAACTCTTTGGATATTTGAAATAAATCATTAGAGCTCCATTATGGTGGGTCTAGCATTCCAAAGTATTTCGCTGGTGACCTCACGAGTACAATGAAAGTGAAAAATGTAGCAATAGATATTTGGAGCGAAGAAGTTTTATAATTAATCAAAATAAATGTACATAACATCATTAGCGCCTGCCAAAAGTTTATTTGGTTACATGGGGTGCAAGTGGCAGTACATTTTTCAAGAGGCTGTCATGTACGAGTGTATCTTTTGAAGTATTTGAACTTTTGCTACAAGTATGGCTACTGTTGCGCGCGGAACTTGAGCAATTGAACGGTTCGCCCAAGGCTGGGAGATTCACTTGTGTGTGTTGCTGTTGAGGGCTTATGCAATCGAATATGCATGATTTGAGTGATGATGGCGTGCATCCGAATTTGTTCACTTGAAGAATGAGAAGTGCGGCCATAGATTTAATTTCATTGTTACGAGTGTTTGCAAGTGTAGTCTTTCGACTCTTTTGTGTTTATGCACACATCACATGCTATAAAGTGTGTCAACGTAATTCTTTGATTTGCTAACAGGGCATACTTCAACATAACAAGGGGACAATGGGAATGCTTTGAAAACTTTTCGGTGGTTTGGTGTTGTAGCAATATCATAGACACACTGATTGGCATAAGCCATATAATCACAGAGAATATTCCGTTTTCAACTGAATTTGACTCTTACTTGTTGAGTAAGAATAGAGTAGAAGCTCTGCCAGAAATGACTGAATAAACGAGTCTTTGCATAGTCAAGAATGAGCCTCTAAATTCATGTTATTGCATCAATGATTGCACAACAGTCAGAATGACAGATACAGATGCCTTATGTCAGCTTCTTATTTATATTTGGAGCTGAGATAGATAGATAGATAGATACTGCGCCACCTCTCGCGAACGTCTGACAAACATCCGAGAGTATGACTGACATGAAAAAGCTTCTCAATTCAGCCGTTCGGACTCGGCATAAAATTGTAGGTCCCTTCCATTCGTCCCAAAAATAGAAACTCACACAAAACGAATGGTTGCGAGAAGCTAGGCCTTGGGTGTCACCCGCCTGTTGCGCCACATATTTATTTATTTATTTATTTATTTATTAGCTGAGATAGTAGAAATGATTTCTAACACTCGTCAAGCTTTTTAAATAGAAATGCTGGAGCCATCAATGGGTCTAGGGTTTCGTACCCCCCCGAAATAGGTCAGGTGTGAGTGGGACAGTTTTTCCGACGTCAAAAACAACGAAGTAAACGAAGCCCTTGGATAAAGATGAATATAAATACAACTGTTGGCGACCTGTCAAAGGACCAATGGCATTCGGATCTGGAAGTCGGAATGTTGGAATAGGCTACGTGCAGCCGAACAATGCATGAAGTGTAGCCAGCTGCCTTAAACTTTCGGCATGCAGGTGAACAAATCGCTGACATCAGTCTGATATGGGGTCACGCCCCAAAGAAAAAATGGGCGATAAATCTAAAAAACTTTTTTTTTCGAGCTTCTGGGCAAAGTGCTTGAAATACAATGTTGTAGCCGTTTAAGGTGATTTAACAGCAGCTAGCCTTAATATAGGACAAGGTTGACTTCTGACAGTTTATTGACTTTTTGTGTTTCAATTCGTTGCTTCACAGGCTAGGTGATTCACCTTACAATACGTACTACAAATCTGCAATCATAGTGACGAGCAACGGAATGACTTAAGCTACGATTACACGGCCATTTTTTTGAGTCACTTAAATGGCGCTCTGACATAAAAATCCCGTCACAAAGCAGTCATTTAAATGTCGCTCTGTGTGATCGCCATTTTTGGCAGCGTCATTTAAATGACTAGGAAAATGGCGCACCAAATGACATGAATTAAGTGCCATTTAAATCTCGGAAAAAAATGGCCGTGTGATCGCTCTTCAATGACGCCTAGGACAATGACATCCCAACGGAAAATTCTAAATGACTCGTAGTGTCCGTCATTTGAGTTTGGGACACAAATGACGATGATAGTCATTTCGTGTGATCGCCATTTTTTCAATGACGAATCGTAGCTTTTTTCCTGACGTCACAGCGCCATTTAAATGACGCAAAAAATGGCCGTGTAATCGTAGCTTTAGCTAGCTTCTCACAACCATTCGTTTGTGTGCGTTTTTATTTTTGTGGCGAATAGAAGGGACCTATAATTTTATGCCGACTCCGAATGGCTGAATTGAGAGGCTTTTACAGGACAATAATACTTCTCGGATATTTGGCTGACGTTTACGAGAATTGGAACCCCTCGCACAGTTTAGTCCAGCACACTAACCACTGATGACTGAGCCACTGCGCTCTTTAAGACATTGAAAATTACTGTAGATCTAAAAATCTTAACAAGACGGCAGACTCTGTTGTAGGTTGGATATTTTATCCAAATGAGATTTTCTGCGTTACACCGGCCAAAATCCCGTAGAAATCTTATGGGCGTTTGCACTTTGAGATTTTAGTATCGCTTAAGATACAATACTTGCGAAAATAGTGCTAGTTTAAGACGCAAGAGACTTATAATACCTACTCTATGGTTAGTCAGAGGTAAGACTTCCGAACACGTGCAGTGCAGTGTGTTCCGGGCAGAGATTCTGGCCTTGCTTAAAGCTGTAGATGTACTTGAAATCGTACAATCTACAATAACATCGCTTTCTGCATTGATAGTCAGGCTGCGCTAAAGGCGCTAGAGTCCTTTTGCTTGGCCTTTCAAACAAAATTTAAACCATTTTTAGGTTCTGTAGGGAAATGAATTATTTCAGCGAATTGGTTTAGGTTTTGACCGTGAAGGTTCCCCAGGGATGGCGATTGGCCCAATATGGTGCCTAGTCTTCTGTGATGAGCTCGCATCCTATTCAACCTAACCTAACCTAACATACTCAAAGGTTTTTACTGCTTTTGACTACCTTAATTGGTTCGTTATTGTTTAGGGCAGTCGCATTTCAATGGTAAATGCGGACAGTTTTTCGCTCATTTGAATTGTTTGTTTTAGATGCATTTCAGCAGTTCATTTCGTTGACTCCAGTTAGATACACCCTAGAATTCATTTTGCAGCGGCGGAATGTAACTGCTTTAGTTTAACAAAAAATTCCAATGTCATCGGCATATTAGGCAGGCGATTTTTTGAATTACCGTAGGAGTTGGTTGGTAGGACACAATTTGGAATCTTCGCTTGGTTTTTCTTTGCTCACTGTCTCTGACACTTTGGCTTTCATCGTTCAATCAGTCAAATCGCTCCAAAGCCAATTTGCCAATACTCCTCTAAAGCTGGGACGGTCAAGTAGTTCTGGTACCTCCAATGCAAAGACACATGCGTGTACCTGTACAGTGTACAGTACATCCAGTGGATGATACAAAGCATCGGCCAGGTTTTACTTGTTTTTTTTCCTCTAGGTAAATATTGGAGAATGATCGATTTTGTTCGTCAGTTTTGGAACAAAGAACTTATGTATATAATATTTGTAATTATTAATTGAAATAAGGTAGATAAATAGATTTCATTTTAAGATCTACAGAGCTATAATTTTTGGCCATCAGGACCTTTTTTGCCGGTCAGTCGATAGGTACAGTGTTATAGGTATATAGACTTTTGATTCTTTTGCTTCTGCCAAGTAAATGCTTTGTTGAAGTTGTCATCTCTCTTGGTTTGATGTGCTAGAGTTGCAAACTGGTACAATCTTAGGGGGCTGGTTCGAAAATTGATCAGCAAATTTATCCACAATATTGTTGAAAACTTCGTCAGCATCCGGAAAATTGTTTTTAATAGTCTGATCTAATGAACGTTTCTTTCTTTCAAGAAGTTTATTAACAATACTCCATATTTTCCCCGGATCACTATTTGCATTTGCAAATCGCTGTTTACAGAAACCAGCTCTTCGAAGTTCGATATTTTTATTAACAACATATATGTTTTTTTCATACGTTTTGCTTCTAAGCCAAATAAATTAAAGGATAACAGCCCAAGCCAAATCTGATGGGAGTAGTCTAAAGCCAAGCCATGAAAAGCGTTGTGTTCTGGTCTTCCTACTAACACAAAGTGACAAATAGCTGGACAGAGAAAGCAATATTAAAACAATATTCCCCTGGCGACAGTCTAATCGAACCGTTTTTGAAAAACATGTCTGAATAAGTTTTCTTATTCTTTTCTTTTCTTGTTTTCTTGTTGGTAGGTGTTATTATTTTGTTGTATACATATTTACTGTTTTTATTTAAAACTACATATTATATCTTCTTTCTCAACCAAATTTGGTGCTTGAACAGATGTTTAAAAAAAAAACAGCCATGGTAAAGATAAATGATTAGGTAGGTATAAATACCAATACCAATAATATGCATTCAACAGAGTCATTTAAATTGCAAATTCAGTTCACTTCCTTCAATGGCACACGCAAACAACGACATTGCACTTCCGCAGTCTCTTTCCTTCTTTTGTTGTTTCTTATGAAGAAGTTTTGGTGTCAACTATTCGAACTCCGGTAAGAAGTATATTCAAATTTCAAAACATCAACAAAATAAGACAAATGGTTCTTGAATTATGAAGTAGGTAACAAAAGAAACAGAGAGGCATTGTATTTTATAAAGAAGTAAGGATATGCGGATCTCACAGACCTCTTTAGTTTCAGATTGTATTGGCCAAATGTTCCAATTACTGTACTGTAGTTGAGGTTAAGGTAGGTTTCTCTTTCGTCAAGGGCTAAATTTGTATCTCATTGTTCTCAACAAACCGCTGTAATAGTCAATCAACGGCAATAAGACATTATACCTTATCAACAATTCCCAAAACGATTGTCATACAACTTTTATTAAAGTTTAAAGTGACTTTTGGTAGATTGGTGCAAATGTGACTGCTTCGTAGCAGTTTGCCTTCTACCCATATTTATAAAAAACATTTTAAATACATTTACTCGTAGATGCACAGCTACCATTTGTGCGATTCAATTCATTAAGATTCAATATCATCTTTAATTTATTATTTTCTTTTGTCATAAACATTTTTTAAAATGACCAAAAACAATACAAAACTGTATAACTATAGGTCAATGTCATTCATGCCACCTACTAGCAAAAGATAAACGTGACTGCAAAAATTAAGAGCCAGTCATTAGGCAAATCGATGACCAAGTTTCCATTCATGCGGACAGTTTTGATGTTGGGTGTATCTTTGATCACGAACGACCAATGTGGCAGGTGACAGATTTTTTTTGGCAAAAAAAAAAACCAAATCTACTGTACAGTACATACAAACTAGATTTATGGGAGAAAACTAACCAATGAGGTTGGAGGTCGGAACAACCGACCATGCACAAACGAACTGAAGTAATTTGGTATTCTCAGGATGTTACCAGAAAAAGTTCACGAATTTACTTTTTTTTCTATTTTTTTTTTTTTATTCGTATAGTGAAATCCGTTTGATATCGATTTTGAGAGGTTTCCCGTCACTCTCCGCTGTAATTTAATCATTTTCTGTTTTTTTTTTCTCCTCTTTATTTATTATGCACTATTCGAACTTGTTCCAGTTCTATATGGTTGCTCACTATTCAGTTCGAATACACTCTTAACGATTTCATTTCTTCAATTTGATGTCGATCTCGATTCTTTGAATGGTGTTTTCGAAAGTTCGTCTGTTGACTTTTTCGCATTGTCTGTCGTGTCCGTGTGATGCGGTTTCATTAATTGGCTGCGGTCAGTGAATTCACTGAGAATGTGATTAGCATTCAATTAGAAAGAAGATAAAAGATTTAATTGTGAAGATTGTTGTAAAGAATTTAAGAGTGAAAAGTTATTGCCGAATAATGATTCTGGGATTAAATTAAGTTGAGAGCGATTTCATGGTGCTTGCGATTTTGTTGTTTTTTTTTTGTTTGTTGAAAGTTTCTATGCGTCTGTAGACGATGGTGGTGTGCTTGTTTGGAAATGGGTGGCAGGGGGGTTTTTGTTGAGCAATTTGTTGATATTTTTAGAAGAAAAAATACACCTAAGAAGGATTTGTGATTTGATGTATCTATAATGTGTTTATTTGAAAAAAAAAAAATAAAATAAAATAAATAAATAAATTTAAACGATTTCTCAACAAAAAAAAAAAAGGCGCACCAATAACTGGCTTCCAATCAGATTTTAGTGGCAACCACTTCAAGCGCCTTTTAACCTACATTTGTACATGGGTTGGTGATGAAATCTCCTTTTCTAAAATCCCCTGTGCTGAAAACCCTTTTTGCAAAAGACCCTAAGAGAAAATCCCGAGATTCAAAATCCCCCATTTTATATTTGGTATTATTAGTTCTTTTGGCGGTATACCTAAAAATGGTGTTAAAAAGTGAGATACGTATGGGGGGCATGCTGCCCCCCTGGCAACTCCCCTGCTTGGGGTCACTGTAGGATTTGGAGTAGGTGCAAAAGGTTTGGTATATGCAAAGCTTAGTTTGCTTGTGGGAGATTTTGGCATAGGGGATTTCGTACCGGGAGATTTTGGAAAAAGAAAAGAAAAAAAAAAAATGAGAGATTGCGTCCAATTAGGGATTTTGGAAAAGTTATTAACATAGGGATCCCTCTGTGCATACCTACTTTTCACACCTTTTTCATCAATATACACATCTTATGCTCTGTACTCTCTTAAGGCTTGTCCACACCAAAAAATCATTTAGGAAAACATTGAGGACGTTCAAGAATCTAGTTTAGTAAATCTGACAGCTCTCTAACTTCATGTTGCTGAGTTTCCATTGGGCTGAGCTGGTCACGTGAACAGTTTTCTCAGTTGCAGTTCATATCCACCGACAAATCAAGTCAAGAATTTCACGATTTACTTCTAAGTTGACGTCTATTTGTGTCAACATGGTGTCTGGAGAACTCAGTTTTGACATTTCTATTGGGTTATTGGAGAGCATGAGAGAGTGCAGTTTGACATTTCGATTGCCCTAACGTAGAACACCAGTCAGCACCCCTTGAGAAAAAAAATATAATTGTCAACATAACAATAATTCAAGTTAGTTTTTGCGTTCAGGTAAATTTGAGTCCAGACAATTTGAATCGACTTACGATGACTATATCCTTGAATGCGGCCATATTCATTGTTTTCAAAACATTTTCTAAATGTTTGAAACGTTTCTGGAATGTTTCAAAAATATTTTCCCAATTTTTTGAGGCATTTCGAAGTTTTATAGCTTAAGAAAATCTCTTGAAACGAGAATGTAATTTTTGCAGCTCTTTTTATCGTCATGAAAATAGTTTTACAAAAGAGAGAACAGAGAAGAAAGTGTTGTAAAAAAAAATGTTTACAAAACAAAAATAATCTCAAGATCAAGAGATAAGTGGTTTCCGAAAGGTTTCTCATATTTCAGCGGCCGATTTTCAAGTATTTTATAGAAATTATTGGGCATGGGCAGGCACCACACTTTGATTTGGCTATTTGTCACCCTCACCAACTATAGAAAGAGAAATATTTTATTTTCACTCTTCAAGTAAAACATTTAAGAAACTTTTCGGAAATATTTTGGAAAAGATTTAGAAACATTTTTATTTTTCTAAATAAAAGAATTTAGAAAACATTTCAGAAACGTTTTGAAAATGTTTTTGAAACGTTTCAGAAACATTTTCTAAATTCTTGTTTGGTTTGGACAAGCCTTCAGAGTACCTACAAAATGATAAGAAGCTAATCCCACACCCTTTGTCAGCTTTATTTCAGCTTTTAATATGAGATGCCTGAGTCTTCGCAGTGTTTTCACAAACTAAGTAGACGGGTCTTACACAACTGCTGGAATCCACATTAGGCCTTATTAATAACTAATTTTAGTTTCGACTGTAAATTTAAGGAGATCACAATGGCTATAATTTGCATAAAAATTTGACAATTTTGAGTTTCCGTAAACTCAAAGTCAGGACTAGAATTTTTATTAGTAAGGCAGAATGTTTTGGATAAAGTTTTGGAGTACTGAACTGACAGACTATCAAAACAAATGACCCATTTGCCGGATGTTTGTGAACTTGAGCTTGTATTTGCGACTTCTAGTACCTAAAGCTAGTGCGCCTGTAGTGTAAATAGGAGCAATATTTGCCAGAATTTTTTGTTTGATGATAGAACCAGCTTAAGCTACAAATACGAAAGACTTTACGTGTTTTCGTTTTTGAACCATGTATATATGAAGTACCAGCCATTACTCTTTAGATCAGTCGAAAATTGGACGAATATGGCTGATTACCAGAACTGCAAGCCCGCTGGTCTACATAATACTTCATACAAATAGTTCTGCACTGCATGCCCATAGCTCCATCAGCCACCGCGACCCGAATTCCTTAGGCTAATACCATTTTTTCGGATTTTGATTAACACATTTTTTAATGCATTTTAAATTTAATTTAGCTCGGTCCATGGAGGGAGCAGAATAATGCAAAACAGCTTAAAATGCTCCTTAAGGCATTACCTAAAAACAGTTTCAAGCTTTTCTGTATGAATTTAGACATATGAGCGTTATGGCAAGTTAAACGAAGGAAAGTAAAAAAAACAATGCACCTTCCATTTCCCATCTTGGAGGACGAATTTTTCAAAATCTATTCTTAATGGGCGTCTTGAGTATTAAACCAAGTACCGTACACAATTTGAAGATTCTAGGTTTATCTCTTTAGGCTAGATCGTGACCATTTTAAGGTTCCGTTCCTTTATGGATAAAACGTAACCTTATTGTTTTCGCTACGATGTCTGTCGTAAGTTGTTCCTAGGTCTATCTCAAAAACTAATTAACGTAGAAGGCTGAAATTTGCACAAAACATCAGGTATTACCCCTAGTTAAACGACAAATAGCGATACATTGACGGGTTTTGGAGTAATTAGTAATTTGGTGAAAAAAATATTTTTCTTCATACAAAAAACTGTTTAATTTTGTAGGTCTATCAAATCAAAGAACAACCGCCACCCTACGTTATCAAGACGCAAACTCTGGCCAAGTACGGAACGCGAGTGATACTCGCCCTTGGCTGGTTTTTATTATGTTCGGATGTTTTTTGAATGAGCCAATATGCTGGTTCTGGTTCTAAAACCTCGTTAAGGCTTTTCTAGCTCAGAAAAGACAAAGTAAGTTTTCTTAAAGTTTATTCGAACTCGTACTCGAACCTAACCTACCTCCTGGAGGGTTGTTCATACAAATTCTTAGTGAGCATCTTGATCACACAATGAATCTACGTCTTTAAAACTGAGGGTCTCGACTTCTTTTTATATAAATGGATGTAACGTAACGTTCTCGTAGACCTAGAAGTACTGTGTCCTTATAGAGCGCCGAAGATGGTTGGGTTGGAGTGAATTTTGTTCTTTTTTCTAAGGTAAGCTTAGCTTAATCATCCAGTCCTGCTTTATGGTGCAGAGCGGATGAGCTTACTCTTGGTTGCTTCGAGAGGAAAATTCTTCGAGTAATTTTCGGTCCCGTTTGCATAGACGG
This sequence comes from Cheilosia soror, assembly GCA_949372485.1. Taxonomy (NCBI): domain Eukaryota; kingdom Metazoa; phylum Arthropoda; class Insecta; order Diptera; family Syrphidae; genus Cheilosia; species Cheilosia soror. The sequence goes on from OX443561.1 coordinate 123,386,908, forward strand.
TGAATGGAGGAGGAGATACAACGACGAACTGTACGGGCTGTACAGCGACATTGCCCTAGACAGAAGAGTGAAGGTCCAACGACTGCGATGGCTGGGTCATGTAGAGCGAATGGACGTGAATGCTCCGGCCCGGAAGATCTCTGAATCCACACCCGAGGGACGGCGCAGTAGAGGAAGACCGCGACTCAGGTGGCGCACGCAAGTGGAAGGGGACCTTAACCAACTTAGCGTGCGAAACTGGAGACAGCTGGCCAAAGATCGCGCTGGCTGGAGACGCTTGTTGGTTGAGGCCCAGGTCCACCCCGGACTGTAGCGCCACCTTAAGTAAGTAAGTAAGTAAGCTTAGCTTTATAGAGGCGTCCAGGATCATGTGTATTGCTGAAGGAATCATTTTATTGCGTTGGTGATTACTGATTACAGTCGTTATATATTAACGATCCAGTTTAAAAAGAAAGCTTCACACTTAATTAAAGATAACGTTCATCTATTGCTAGTCTAGTCCGGCCTCAGGGAGAATGATTTTATTTTTTGAGTGTTATAAGACAATTACGTTAAACTTATTTACAAAAGTATCTACCAGAAAACCAAGCGATTCTTAAGTTTTTCTTTATTCCCCCTTTAATACTAAGTAATCGTTGTAAATCTATTTTTGTTTTTAACGGCAACTATCGCTTCATTGCATTTTCTGTAAGACTTCTTCAACTAATTTAAATAAACTCATCCGATATGTATCGGAATCACAATTAACTAGGTCAATCCCATAACAATAACAAAAATTTTAAATGATCACCTAAAAATAAATTGCCAACAACTTAGCAAATCGCAAAAATGTATTGCATTCGCAGCAACCATTTGCATGGCCAAAACTAACGCCTGCTTCAAATTAAATAATTGGCCTGTCTGCATTTGCATCCAAAATTGATCGCAATTACGTCTGCGTTGGGTCTAAAATTAGAAATTCGAAATTGCCCCATCATAGAAATATATGCATCAGAATGCAAATGCGCTGTACGCTTAATGCAAACAAAATCAAAATTTTAGATGCAAATATTTAGTTCATCAGGAATTCCATGCTCCGCAACTGAGCACACATCGATAACTCGATTATTGTTGGTGTGGTAGTGCGTAAACGTTTTTGATACATTATTATCGCCATGAACAATCGATTAAACTTAATTACAAGCAACAACTTGGCATACATTCGGATCGGACTCTGACATCATCTGTTTCATTTTTTTTTTGTCGATAATAATCAGTCGAATTGGCATCATTAATCTAATCGAGTCGACAACACTGTATACCGTAAGGTCAAGCCAAATACAATCATCACTTTAGCAGCTTATTAATTTTAATGTCATTCGAAGCTGTTGCATTTCGAGCCTGCCTGAATATTGTTAGCACAGTTTGAATGGGACAAATTGCCTTTAATAATTGTTTTTTTTTTTTTTTTAACAGGGGTGTTAATATTGTCCTGTTTTTTTGTTAAATTTAAAATGGGAGAGACCAAATTTGGTTGTAATAACGCAAACAACTTACATCGTTACTGAGCAATGCTCGTACAAAGCAGAGCTCATTAAACTCGAAGCTACGGATGTGCGGATATTGAAATAAATTGAGTCACGGTTCGTTGAAATTATTTGTGTTAACTTGTTTATTGTGAACTGAAAAATGACCTTGACTGATTGCCGTATAGCTGCGTATTGATAATGACTTTAGATACATATGAAACCTTTTGAAACAGCTGGCTATTGTTATGCCTAGACAAGGGGTGTTATGTATAATAATTTGAATTGGTGTCAAAAGCATTTGCTAATTAATAGTTTTTTAAACAAAATTAAGTCACGGACAGTTTTTGATCTAGTCAGAGCATCATAGCTATACCGTCATCTACTGATGAGCCTATACTTTCATCAATCATTTCATCATCATCATCATCATTTTCAATGGTCCGCTTGTCCATTAAGTGGGTCGCGGGTGTAGGTTGCTCAAGTTGACCCTCCATAGCTCTCGATCCTCCGCCATCGACTCTAAATCATTAACGGCAATCCCCATACGGGTATAGGAGAGATTATAGACTTGACATGCGTTTAACATGTCCAAACCACCGAAGCATGGATCGCTCCGTCCGGAGAAGTAGCTGCTCGACATTGAGTTCCTCACGTATTCTAGTATTTCTAATGCGATCTCTACGGGTCACACCAGCAATACAACGGATAAATCTCATTTCGGCAGCTTGTATTCGCGATTTTATTCTTTCGGTCATTACCCAAACCTCATGACCATAGGTAAGAGTTGGAACAAACACCGAATTGAAGACTGACAACTTAGCTTTGACACCAAGTTCAGTCCTCCTGATAACAGAATGACCAAGCTGTCTCAAAATCGATCCAGCCTGACCAATCCTACAAGAAAACTCGGCATTGCTCCTTCCATCACTCGTGAATAAGACCCCGAGATACTTAAACTTCTCCACCTGTTTCAATGGGACTCCACTAACATGCAGAGTGCATTGAACAGGCGTTGGAGACGACCATCGCTTCAGATTTGTTCACGTTTAAACAATAACAAACTTAAGTAATAGATCACTGAAGTGGGACTAAGATAGCCCATAGTATGAGTGTAAGACGTTATCATTGTTGGAGTGGATTTGCCAAATATGACCGACTAATCGTCTCTATGTTAGAAAGCATTGTGTGGGAGCCATTGTCATTATTAAGAAGGGTCAGATCGTCCCAGAGAATTGGTGCATTCCTCGAGGGCTGAGTAGTGACATACGTGATTTTCTATGTATTTCCTTTTTGTACGAACGCCCTGATATGAGTATTCTCAAACCAATAAAAGACGCAAACACTGGGAAAGCACTGGACCGCATAATTAGATGGAGACTGCAGTGAATGAAACAGGAAAGCTCACAGAATATACCCTGTAGTTATCGAAAGGAACACTCCACGATCAATCCAATCGATGCATGAAAGCATTAGTATCGCAAGAAAAACTAAACAAGGAGCACGATGCAAGTGCGACACTTAAAAATACTGCTTCATATTATAATTTTGTTTTTTTTTTAGATAAAGGTATGTTTTTCGAACTTTTTCCAGTGACAAACAGTTTGACAGCTGACAGTTTTGTATCTAAAAAAAAACACTATATTGGATGTCAAACATAATTTTAGTACACCGAAAGAGCTGGGCAAATAATCTGCAGGTTAAAAAAACTACCGAACTATCTATGGAAGATAAAGATGGATTATTTTGGAAATAGGCTACTGTTTTACTTACTGGTAGTGATAGATAACGAAACAAGGCGGTTCATACTAACTGGCGGCATTCCTCAATAGTTCGTACTAGGATAGGAGCATTTCTCTAAATTGATGTACGATGACGTTCTTAAACTGCCCATGCCAAGATCATCGAAAGTAGTTGGGCTCGCTGAGGAAACAACTTGCAAAAATAAAAGTAGTTCCCATTAAGAAAATATACAAAAGGCGCCTATTGTAATATATATTGCAATAGGCGCCTTTTTTTGCTGCAATCCTATATGGGCTTAGCAAGTTTTCCATACAAATACGCAATCCTTTACAATAGGATTCGTTAGCCCGGATAATCATCGGGGCTTATACCTTAAGCCCAAATAAAAACTGTGCTACCAATTTACGATTGCTTTAAGTGTTATCGAAATGTTACGCCTTTACTAAAGGTACACAGTTATTTGTCCAAACCAAAGTTTAGATATGTATTTGCATTTCTCAAAGTGAGAATACTTTACAGGCCAATAATTTAAACACATAGTATTTTATGAGACCTCAAAGTATAAAGTTTACCAAGGTGCCATGGTGACCAGTTCCTCATACATTTTGATGACTGTAGGACGTAATATTTGCAAGATAAAACAACGAATTATGCGTATGTTGAAATCTTTTATTTCATTAATTATATTAAAGTGTAAATGCCCAACAGGAACAACAATTCTAACTTTGGCTAGCTGCAGTGGTTTCCCAACCAGTGATACTGATAAGTATCTAAAGGGTCCGTCATCTGATATTGCGACATTACTTTGAAAATCATGGTAATGTTGCAGAATGTGTGCGAAAATTGCGTACGGATTTTGGAAAAAGAGACGCACCGTCAGCTCCGTATGTTCGTTATCTTGTGAAAAAAGTGAAAGAAACTGGCATCCTCATCGATAAACCAAAGTGTAAAAAGCCAAAAACAGTGCGTACACCCGAGAAAATTGCTGCTGTGGCAGAAAGTGTGCGTGAAGCGCCATCAACATCAATTCACCGTCGTTCTAAACAATTGAACATTTCGGAGACATCATTGAGACGAATTTTGCATAAAGACCTTGGTATGACGCCATATAAAGTCCAATTGGTTCAGGAGTTGAAGCCAACTGACCATCCAATGCGTTTTCGCTTCGCTAAGTGGGCCTGCGATCGACTTAGAGAAGATGCCGATTTTGCCAAAAAAATCATCTTTTCAGATGAAGCTCATTTTGATCTTGGCGGGTATGTAAACAAGCAAAATTGTCGCATTTGGGGCACAGAAAACCCGAGCGCATACATTGAAAAGCCGATATACCCAAAACGAGTCACTGTTTGGTGCAGATTTTGGTCCAGAGGCATAATTGGGCCATTTTTCTTCGAAAATGAGCAAGGAGTGGCCGTTTCAGTCAATGGCGATCGTTATCGGGCCATGTTGAACGAATTTTTGTTCACAAAAATTGAAGAGGAGGATATTGGCAACATTTGGTTTCAACAGGACGGCGCTACGTGCCAGACAGCCGAAGCTACACTCGATGTTTTGCGCCCTGTTTTTGAAGATCGCATTATCAGCCGCAGAGCTGATGTCGTTTGGCCACGGCGGTACTGCGATTTGACACTGTTGGACTATTATTTGTGGGGTGCCGTAAAAGATAAGTGTTACGCCGACATGCCAGAGACAATTGACCCTTTAAAGGACAATATTCGTGAAGCCATTGGTGAAATACAGCTTCACACAATCGATAATGTGCTTAAAAATTGGACCGATCGTGTAGGCTACTGCATGGCCAGCCGAGGCAGCCATTTGAATGAAATTATTTTCCATTATTAACCGGAAGGATTGTACTTTCAAATAAAAAAAGAAATTTGAGAAAATATTCAGTAGTTTTTTTTTATAGCATTTTCAAAAAAAAAAAAAGTTATTTGGCAGACCCTTATAATTTCTTGTGGTTCATATTAACCCTACTTAAGGACCATTCACATAAGAGCGAAAGCGAACGAACGAATTGATCAAATGCGAACAAACCACTTTTTATAGATTTTTGAACAGAAAATTGCACATTAAACAAAACAAGTTTATAACCAGTTTAAATAACGAAATTTCGAATTCTAAACTTTTTGCCGCTAACGAAAACACCCTTGCCGCGAAATGTCAAAACTTATTCGCAGTCCACATCATTTAATTCGCGTTCCACAAACCAGCGAATAAAACATTCGTTCGAACTTAACCTCAAACTAGACATTGCGGGTAGAAACTAATGGCTGAAAGTCACAAACTGCTGCGACCTAAAAAAGTGTTCATGTGAACGGACGCCACGGTCATAATTTGCGTATATTAGTTCGTTCGTAGGTAACTGGTCGCTCTCATGTGAATGGTCTTTTAATGTTAACCAATTCTTTTCACTTTTTTGCCAAATTAATGTTTATAATTTCCAGAACGCCTGTCCAATGCATTCTGCATGTTAGTGGAGAAGTTTAAGTATCTCGGGGTCTTATTAACGAGTGATGGAAGGAGCAATGCCGAGTTTTGCTGTAGAATTGGTCAGAGGCTTGGTCAATTTTGAGACAGCAACTTAGTGTCAAAGTTAAGTTGTCAGTCTTTAATTCGGTGTTTGTTCCAACTCTCACCTATGGTCATGAGGTTTGGGTAATGACCGAAAGAATAAGATCGCGGATACAAGCTGCCGAAATGAGGTTTCTCCGTAGAATTGCTGGTGTGACCCGTCGAAATCGCATCAGAAATACCAGAATACGTGAGGAACTTAATGTCGAGCAGCTACTTCTCCGGACGGAGCGATCCATGCTTCGGTAGTTTGGTCATGTTAAACGCATGTCCCCGACCAGGATTCCACGACGTGCTATGGAATCCGTACCATCGGGTAGGCGTCCTCTAGGTAGACCAAGGATGAGATGGTTAGATCAAGTCCATAATCTCTCCTATACCCGAATGGAGATTGCCCTTAATGATTTGGAGTCAATGGCGGAGCAACTTGAGCAACCTACACCCGCGACCCACTTAATGGACAAGCGGACCATTGAAAATGATGATGATGATGATGATGATGATGATGATAGATATTGGCTCCAATTTTAGTGGACGATTCTATGGTTGTGTTTCGTACTATGTATATGTTTGGCTAACTTAAGCTTGCCGTGTTCGAGAAACACTAAATCTTGCATCGATGTACCAACTTATAGGATTTTCTGTTAATGCCTTATTACTACCTTAATTAGCACTGGATTGATTGCCTTATGATTTGCAAGACCAGCGCTCGACGTAACAAGCGAAGTGTATGCAAGATTTCAGACCCAACTGTACTGGGACTGGACTAAGAGAGCAATTAACTGAAAAAAAAATTAAAAATAAAATTATTGGCGAAGTTTGGCACGCACGGTGAACAATAATTATCATAGAAGCAGAACTGGCAGGAAAGGCAATCCAATGCAGTGCAAGAGTCTGCAATAAAAAAACAACGACAGTACCTATACCATCTAACATAGGTCGTTAAGCGAATCGATCTGCAAGGGCAATTATTACAAGTATGTGCAATTATTTTCTGCAACACAGAGTTTCAAGTTCAGTGCTAAATTATATAACCACTTGCAGAGTAGTAAAACAGGAATTCATAAAACTATTACACTATTACACCCCTATAGCCATATTTTTAGTCACTGTATCACTGTACCAGAGATTGGGTACATCATCTCCTTAATACGAATGAATGTTTGTCCTGAAGCATGTTTGCCCTGAAACTTTAAACGTTGCAAACGTATCTATTGTTGGCCAAAGATGACTGACACCTGACGAACAGTCAAAGATTTAGCATAGAGCCTGGGAGACTCAATGGTTTCGCTCCCATTCTTCCAGAAGGTTAAACGAAATTGAATTTGAAAATCGTAATAGAGGCTCTCAATTGTGTAGACTTCTAGACTCTTCGTAGAATTGGCAAAGAAACAATCCTGGTAAGAAGAACAACTACAGAAGTTCTGTCTTTTGAACTGAGTATTTACTATCAGTTATTATGTTATTGTCGAAAAAAAGGCCAAAATGTACGCGCAGAATTGCCAAACAATGCAAGTAAGTACAGTGAAGTCTCCCTTAGGCCGACAGCGATCCGCAGTACCAATTTTTTGTCAGCCTAATGAAGTTTTCCGGCCAAAGGAAGAAACGAAACCAACAAACTATTAAAATACAATACAAATAGATACCTTATTCGGATGTATATACAGTGAGCGTCAAAAGTGAGTGAACGCCAATGCTGTTTTCATTTGTCTTTGGAATTTGGATACAATTTTTTTTAAATATTTATTATGTATCTATCTTTTGCTGTCTACATGAAATGTGTTTAATTATATTGTTATTTCGTAGTCAAACTTTTTACAGATTGTTGGTTTTGTAGACCTGTTTCCAGACTCTAAAGAAAAGCCACAAAAGCATCGGTGTTTACTCACTTTTGACGCTCACTGTATGTATACACAAAACCTCTGCGACACGTGCGGCAATGTACCTCCTATTGTCTTGTTTGCGTCCGCTTTAAAGATTAAACTTAAAGTTGGTTTGCGTTCGCTGTATTACTGAGTGCGGGGTCTCAAGTTCAACCCCAGAAAAAAAAAAAACACCTCCAAAATGTTTCCATTTTTTCCCTCGCGAAAGTATGGCAAACAACCGAGAGTGTATGTAAGTGTCCTACGATCCGACATAAAATCCGAGGTCCTTTCCATTTGTCCCAAAAATTTAAGCTCATACAAACGAATGCTTGTGAGAAGCTTGCTAAAGGAAAGTGACACAAAAGGTATGAGCTTATGTCCGTTTAAAAAAATTATCGACCTAAGAGAGCTGTCCGCAATGAAATATCTCAACAGCCTCTCAACATCAGCAACACTTGTTCCTATTTGGCGCCGGATGCTTGCACTTAATTCACCACCAACGCGTGGACTATTCAATTTACAACTTCAAGTTAATTGAAAGCCAAAAGTTAGAAGAGACTTATGTAGGATTGGCCCGTTGGTAATTCGCCTTCATCTGCACCTAACCAATCTCTAATAAGGCTTTTTTGTATGCCGAACCGTCCGCCCATTCCCGCAAACAACTTTCCAAAAAGCATTACAGATGAGTTATACTGAGTTATACGGCCGAAATGGGGTACCATATAATCTCACATTTAACATGCAGCGCACATCACGTTTTAGGATATAAACGAACAACTTCCATCCCTATACTTTTGCGCATACAATGCTTACATTTATATAGCTACCCCTTGGGGTGTCATAAAGTACAGATTTAAATGAAATTACACCCCGCGTGGGTTTAACAGCGGTGTCGGTGAACTCTTCGCAAAGCTATAAAAAAATTTAGCAGCAACTTTAATTGCATACACAAACGAACAAAAATTTAATTGTTCTCCGACTCCAGTTGGAAGTTTAAAATTCGCACAGATATAAAAAAAGATCTTCAAAGTAGATTTAGACGTATCTATGTGTAATTCCACTGAACACTTAAAGCGAAAACCTTGACCTTTCCAAACAGTAGGCGCTTAAGCCCCAAACAACTTGCTTTGCTCACTGTCAACAAGCGTAAAAAACTCGTCGCCAAGTAATAAATACCACCGGGTGACACATTAACAGATTTAAATTAATTTCGGTAAACTTTTGTTTGCGTCCATTTCAAAAGTAGAAAAGCGCGGGAGAAATTGTATTTGTATCCCACCCTACATATAGGGACGGGGAAAAACCCCTGTCACTGTTTCCGTTCGTTAACAGAAGATTAGGTATATATACATGGTTACGCAGTGAGCAGTTATAGATACATTGCCTCGGATCAAACACGCATAAAATTCACAAAAAAAAAAAAAAGACTGGGGGGAAATCAGATAAAAGAATCGATATCTGAGGGTGGGGTTTGCGGGGTTTGCCATATGAATGCGAACCCATGAAACCTATTTCAAGTGAATTAATGGTATCGTTGTATTTTCTACCGCAATTCGATTCAGTTTTGAATTAGCGGGGTTGGATGAAAGGGGGACTTTGTCCATTTGGTTTTTGTGTCTTGTTTTTTTTTTTGTGATTGGACTCATTTCGTGCTGAAAATACACACACATAGAGGAAAATTGTCAGAAAGTAAATAAAATAAATTTTCTTGGGGTATACAGTAATTGGGGTTGAATAGAGTGTTACCGTTTTTTTCTTGGGTCTATACTCTCTACTCCACCATTTAAGGGACCGAGTGTGATTTTACAATGTGTGCTGATTTTAAATCTTTGAATATTGTAAATCTCGCGATAGCAAACATCCTCGTAAGGAGTATTTGAGTGATGCCTAAGCCCTTTTTGAATGTCGATTACTAATACGATTAAATAATACACTTGGCTTTTACTTTTTTAAGGTTGACTACAATTTAGATACATCTTCGACTTGTAAGTTTGCAAAGAAACAATAGTTTTTCGGTCTTTTGTTCTCCAGGATTAAAAAAAAAAGGATTTTGGATTCGTACCGAGTCCCTAGATTTCAACAAACTGAGTGAAGCCTCGGCTCATAGGAGTTTTATCTTCCTTTCTGGGAGATGGGTCTGATAACTGCCTAAGGAGGGTATTTCTTTTCCCCGCCTGTTAATCATATCAGCCTGGTATACGGAAGTGTATTTCCCCAAGCTAAGGTTCGCGCTTCGCCATCCATCATGGACCTTTCTGCGAAAATTACTATTTCACAATTTTTATGGGGGCTCATTCGAGTTTTGTGATTCATTTTCTATAATATCTGCGCAACCTTATTATCCCATTCGTAGGCAAATGTTTAGTTTCTTAATCTCGTTTGGGACAAGTTCTATGATTTTCTTAGGATCAGCCAGCAAAAACGATGTGCCTGACATTACAGTGGAAACTCTATTGCTACTTGCGAATTTGGGTGTCTTACCCCGTTAAGAGGTTTTGATGGGGACTGAGTCAGTCACATTTAATCAAAGTTTGCACCTCCTGGTTGCAGTTAGTCTTCGGGTAAGGGCGGTGGGTAACTATACGAGTCTGCCCCCTATGCTTATTGCCTCTGACAGCCATCATGAAGGAGGAAGATTGCTGCTTGACCAAAAGTCAATGGATGGATTGTCTGTTGGAAATAGTTTGGTGGTTACCCTTACTATAGCAGTCTATCCCCTCTTACGGAGTCTGGAAGCGCGACGTGTCAAGGTAAATTTAACCGACGTAGACAGCTCTTTCCGGTGGAGGTTAGTCTTCGGAAACAGACAAAGGGTGACCGAAATTTTTTTTTTTTTTATAAATTCCCTGCCCATTTGGCTGACACTGCGACCTAAAAGATCTATTGTATCGGAAGGGATAAGGTTATTCTAAGAGACGTGTGACTTCCCTAGTGAAGGCCACTATGTCCTTAGTAGCGGAGTTGCTGAACTCTGCTGGTAAAAGTATCTCCTTGTTGAAGATACGTTTTCTTAACCAATGAAGTGCCGGGCAATCACAGAGAATGTGTTCGGAGGATTCTACATCCTCAAGACACAACCTACATTCTATCTCCGGGCACAAGTTCATTTTGTTAAGATGATATCTCAAGCCCCAATGGCCTGTGAGAAAGCCCACCAGCCTTCTGATATTATCCTTATTTAGGTTGAGGATTTCCTTGTAGAAGTAAGGTTTAATTAAACATTTCACGGAGAAAAAAAAAATTGTAAATTCAACAACTCAAAGTTGTCAAACGCGAATCGGTAAAATTTTTTCTTCAAAAATATGTGTCAACAGCATAAACTGTTGTAATTGCCGATTTTAGGTAAATTCAGCCGATGAATTGGTTGATTTGTTACATTTTTCAATAACTATAGGCTCAGTAAAAGCAACCGAGAGTTTGTTGATTTTATCGAAATACTCTTTCCGCCAAAACGATGTTTCAACTCATTTTTTTGTTGTTTTTAATTCAGACTCAATTATGCATGACTATTCCTGCAGCTGCAGCGTGCAAGAAAGTTGTTGATTTTACCGATTTTGTCACGTGCATCGGCAGTATCTACAGATATGTCAGTTGTTACTGCCGAAGTATCCGTAGATATTTATCAGATCACCGTTAGTTTTCGGTGTTAAGTTTCTTGTCTGCCTTCATGCATCACTTTTCGAAGCGCTTAAAGAGTTCGGTCGTGTTTCTGTTTGTGGACGAATAAATACCTAAATAAATTGTGAAAATAGTAAAATAGCTGGTAACGAAGAACCATTGCAAAGCAATGTATTAACATGTAAGTAATCTTTATAAATAATTTTCTTATAATATCGTCGGCCTGCTGCAAAGCTTATGTCGCAAAGTGCATGTTTTAAGTTACTGCGCATTTAAAGTTATTGGCTCCATAAGAGCGTAAAATAATACCAAACTAATTTCATATATCTATTCGTGATTTAGTGATTTAACTGTATCGGTAATTATATTTTGTATAAATTGTGCCGCGTTCCGACGATATATTTGTGTCGATGGTTCAACCGGAGATAAGGTATAGGAGACCCCACTCGCTTTAACATATTTCATTATTATTTTTGACGTACATGAACAAAGGAGACCATTGGCAAATTTATTGCGAATTATAATGGGTATCAGCATATCTTGCCTCTGGTTGCAACCATTGCCTCCAAGATGTGAAAAGTATTAACAAAATATTCGAGTGTCATTAATTGACCTTACAATTTAAATAGCACCGATATTGCGACAACCGACGTACACAAAACTCAATAACGTCCTGAAGAGAATCCGAAAAATTTTGTATTAATTTTGGAAGGAAATGATATTGAACAAGTGGGTTCGGCAAAATATATTACTGCAATCTCTTTACTAGAAGATATAAACGAAATTCTTAAGCAGTGGGGTTTATTCGACGAACTAGCGGAAATATTTTTCAGTATGTTTTCATAATTATTAACCTATGTTATTTATATGAAAAGTTACTATTTATAGAGCATAAAGTAGATACAGATGTTTTTGCCCACATATCCAAGAGGAGCTTTATACAATAAATATCAAAATGCAATAAGAAAGTTAACAGAGAAAGGAATAATTTCAAGGAAAAACAAAAACTATAAGAGAAAGTTGGAAGAAAGTATCAGATTTTGGTAAACAATTTTTAAAAAATATAATATTTCATTTACTATAACAATTTTTTTAATAGAAACTAAAAAGGACAACCGACACACAAAAAGATGCCGACAAACTTTGGCTATTATATAATCAAGAACCTTGGCCAACTGTGGAAAGCAAATGGAAACTTACATACGAGCAAAGAAGAAAGGAACTAAGTTAGTCTTCTGAGTCAAATGTTACTCAGATTCTTAAAGAGTGGCCTCTACTAAAACATGCGTATGGGCATGGATTGGTAATTTAAACAATAAAATATGTAAACAAATTCAATACTTATTTATTTTTTTTAGATTCAAATAGATTTCAATTGTGCGCGTAATGAAGCAGTCAGCAGATTATATTCTGAGTGGAAAAATAAAAGCCAACAAATAATAACTGCTGCTGCAAAAATCAAAAGCAAAAATATACCAGAAAATGACGATAATGAAGGTAAGAACGCGAGCTCACAAAGTTATAGAAACATAAATAAATATTTACATATTCTACATTTCTAATTACTTGCAGATTTAACCAACTTTAAGATATTTGAAACATTGCATTACCTGCTGCTACCAGGAATCAGGTATAAACTAAAAACATCTTCCGGTTCTTCAAGCCTTCTATACAAGACTCAATTAATGCAATGTTCATAGTGGCCGCAACAGAAATTGAGGTAAAAGAAAAACTGTATAGGAGAAGTGAGGAAAATAAAAGTAAGGGCTTAACTCTACAATCTCTAATAATAATTGTTCTAGAAGGCAATATTATAAGTGCTTGTTTTGCCAATATTGACTATATTTTATATAAGCACCACTCTGTTCTCAGTGCGGTAAATTCTTGTTTTAACATATTTCATGTACATCTTTCTTTACAACATACAAACTTTATACGATAAACCAGTTTCATGTGTTGCCAATTTAATGGGTTCAATTAATTCATAGGCGTTTATTTGTTGATATAAAATGTTTGTTTGCTATACCTACATGCAAGCCGAAATTTAGTTGTGTATCAACGCTTTGCTTACATTTTCATTTTATTTATTTGGACCCTTAAAGAATTTTGAATTTTGTTTGTTATATTAACTTAAAATTACAGTAATATAATAACAATAGCTTAAATCTATTGGCTACTTACTACTTATACGTAATATGTTTTTTTGTAACTTTCAACAGCTTATTATTTCTTATAACTGCTGAATTCATAATTTTACTTAATTAACTTAATCTACGTATGTATGTATAGTATATATATGTAAATCATTAAAATAAAAAATAAATTGGATTAAACACATATTTGGATGTGTGTGCTTTATAGTTTTTTTTTCAGATAAAATATGCAACGGATTTTGGGTAAAATATTTCCCAAAAAGGGGCGACAAGCAACAAAAATGGTTGTTGAATCTACGATTTTAGGCCTTCTAAATCGGTTAATTCAACATTTATGACATAGTTAATTTTACAAGAAAAGCTGTTTTATCAACACACAAGTATGTTGAAACAACTGCTAATATTTTAAGCTTTGCACTGCAAATTCAACAAACTGGTTGTTGATTTTGAGACATGTGAATAGTTGATTTTACTGAAAGTGTTTTAATATCAACATATAATTATGTTGATATAACCATTATTATTGTTGTTTTCCAATGCACTTTACACGATAAATTCAACAGATTTGTAGTTGATTTAACGATTCAATCGAATTGTAATTTCAACATTTTATGCTATTAGCTGAAAATCAAGACCGGAAAACGTTGAACTGACTGTCGTTTTCGGTAATTTCAACAACTTCTTTTTCTCCGTGTTGGATTGTCTTAAGCCCGGAACATTTTCCCAGTGGTTTAGACGAAGTTGATGTTCCCAGTTGTTAATTAGACCTAAAGCAGTAGCCCAATCGACTCTGCAATAAGGTTCTGGTCCACAGAACGCGGATTCCGAACCAGCCCTAGCTAATTGGTCCGCCGATTCGTTGCCCTCAATACCTTGATGACCAGGTACCCAACCAAGTTTAACCTTGTTGTGTTTGGATAGGACTTGCAAGGCATCGTAGCAGCACTTTACTGTTTTTGAGTCCATCGTGTTGGACGAAAGAGCTTGTAAAGCCGCTTGACTATCTGAGAAGATTTGTATTGTGGCGCCTTTAATTCCCTTACTGGAGATTAAATCGGCGCAGACCTCAATGGCATGGACTTCAGCCTGAAAAACCGTGGGACACATTCCCATAGGTATTGAGACTTTGGTATTGGGTCCAGAGACACCAGCACCAACTCCAGATTCGATTTTCGATCCGTCCGTGTACCAGACCAAACTTTTGGGGTTTAGTGTCGGAACACCATTGTCCCATTTCGCGCGGTCCAGTATTTCTACCTCAAATAATTTCCCAAAACTATACTCCCTAACCATAATGTCGGGGGTGGAACAGAACATGTCCATATTTGGGATTGAGTTAAGTATTTCCAGGTGTCCCACATGGTCAGCTGTTTTAAACTTGTATTCTAGCTGTAGCTTAATAGCACATCTAGCTGCCACTTTCCTAATAAATATATGTAGGGGTGAAAGCTCTGTAATAGCTTCTAATGCTGTAGTAGGGCAAGTGCGCATTGCACCCGTGATGCCGAGACAGGTAATACGCTGTAATTTTTGTAGTCTATTTGCCGTTGTCCGTTGGAGAACTTTCGGCCACCAGACAATTGCCGCGTATGTGATAATGGGCCTTACCATCATGATATACAGCCAGTGTATCATTTTGGGGTTTAGACCCCAAGTTCTGCCATAAAGTTGCCTACTGGCCCACATGGCTCTAGTGGCACGTTCTGTGGCTGACTTGATTTGTGAGTTCCAGTTGAGCTTCTTATCAAGGACAATTCCGAGATATTTGACTTCATTGGAGTAGCTCAAAGTAGTCCCGTTTACGTTTATAGTGTTAAGATTAACCAATCTCTTCCTTGTAAAAGGCACTAGAATGGTTTTACTAGGATTTATGGAAAGTCCTTCCAAATTGCACCATTCTGAGACATGTAGAAGTGCGTTCTGCATCCTACAGGTAATGGTAGCGCTGAGCTTTCCACTAATGATGATCGCTAGGTCGTCAGCGTAGCCGATGGCACTAAAGCCTAGGCTATGCAGACTTACTAGTAGACTGTCGACGACTAGTGACCACAAGAGAGGAGAGAGTACTCCCCCTTGGGGGCAGCCTTTTGCTGCCGTTACAAACACCGACACACCTCCGGAGGAGGTTAGACCGAAATAGTCTAACCTCCGAATGCAGCTTATGACGGTTCGCTTGCAACAAGTGTGGCTGGTCCAGAACTGAGACGAATCCGCTCCACTTTTTGACGTCGGACAATTTGTCTTCGAGAAAAGACGGAAGGTACCTAACCGAAGTAGTATACCCCCGCCTTTCGCCTTTGACTGTTAGTATGTTAGGAGACAGAGAATAGTGTCGAACAGAATCGGGTGATCGAAGCAATCTACCCTACTGCTTGACACCGAAGAGGGTAACGATTGGTGTCTGTTCAATAGGTATCAGCGATCCTAAATCATTTCACATTCCTACCAACCAATTTTGTCAAAGGCATACAAAAGTGCCTGATATTCGAATCGAATAGGTCGTACAGTGCCCCTTTCCTAACATAGAGGGTGGTGCTTCTGATAGCACTGGGATATAATTCCATCTCTAGTGCAGTTGGCATTACAGAAATGTAGGCCAACCCACCAGGAAATGGATCAAAGTGCTGCTTGAAATACGAAGAGTATCAGTCGTAAGGGGTTATCGTTATCTGCATAGGGAGTATTCTTTAACCCAGTCTATTGGCATTCGTCATTGACGACTTTACGATATACCAACAATGCAATAGTTTGCACAAATGAAGCAGTCGACCGATGTGTGAACGCATATGCAAAATGCCATTAAGAACTGTTCCTGACTTTATGGTCCACCAAGGAAATTCTATCAATCAATGCAAGCAAGACTGTCATAGCCCCATTCACACAAATAATTTAGTTCAAATTTCGGGATCGTTAAGTAAACTTTCTCACAAATAGTCAAATATTTTGGGCTAATCCGAAATGAAAGACTAAATTGAAACTCTAGTACATATATGTATAGAAGCTGCGGCAGTACTATTGGTTATAAATTCGGCTTTAAAAAGCTAGAAACAAAAGACGATGTTCTCATATTGACAGTATACCCCAGGGACATTCAGAAACAAAGCCAAAAAGTTCCTAATGAATTTAAACGAATTGATATCAAACATTTTTTGGAACCAGGTCACATAGTTCTAGAGGGCCGACTGTTTTTTGAAGTTAGATGAGCTATTTATGTACATCTCTTTCTAAAACACTAAAGAGTCCAATGAACAGCCAGATTTGGAACCGCGGGAGTAGGTCTACTCCAACCGAAGCACTCTTAATATCACCTGATCCGCAGACCCTATGCATGCTGCAGAATCCTATATTGGGTAGTGTAGTATAGAACTGAATTCCACTCCCTGCACAGCACTGAAACTTGGTCCACATAATTTTTCTATCTATAGCTTTTATATAAGAGTCCCGGATGCCGAAACTTAACCTCGAAAAGCTGGTCCCTAAAGGATTATAGTCGAGATCAGATGGCAGTAAGACTCTCATAAAAAAAATATGAGAGACAGCAGACGTCTTTTCAATAGAACTAACCATAATTACATATTTCGAACTCTCCCCATGTAGAGATGCTGAAAAGAAGGTAAATTCATTTTGAACAACACCCAAACAAAATATAGGTATCTTCGTGGACTGTCTGGCAGAAATTTAGTTCCTCCATTCCCCTTAGAAGCCATCCCTTTCTTGTTGTCGAGGAATGAAGTTCAATATTTCGAGATCACCCCTCTCTGAGTTTTCAAACATAGCATCAAAGGTCCTTTGGATCTACACGGCTATGATAAGGCCTTTTCTAGCATAAGCATCTGTTGTTTGGTGCAGAGGGCTTTCGCGAAAATATCTGACTACCTTCTGCACAAAAATCTAAAGAACGGTTTATCTTGGATGCACTGGTGCTTTCCCGAGTACGCTGGGCTTTGCTCTAGATGCTCGGCTTGATTTACCCCCCCCCCCCCTATATCATGGGTGTTACAATAAAAGGATATGCCGTCAGATGCAATGACTTAAAACTCAAATATAGAGAAATGTACTGGTTACTTGGACAACATTCCCAGCTCAGTACCGAGAACAAACTGCTTTTATACAAGCAATTGCTAAAGCCGGTGTGGACCTACGGTATACAACTTTGGGGTTGCACCAAGAAAACAAATGCCAATATTATACAATCTTTTCAAAATAAAGTGCTTCGAGAAATTGTAAAAGCACCGTGGTATATTAGAAACGACGATATCCACAGGGATCTCGGAATACCTACAATCGAAGCTGAAACGAGAAGCTTTGCGCGAAAGCATAGAAACCGACTAATCGGACACACCAACAATACAGTCCTACAAATTTTGGATGATAGCAATTTATTGTGCCGACTACAAAGAACAAAACCTTTCGACTTGGCGATATAGGGATTAACCGCGTCTAAATTGCGGAACATGCAGGATCTTTCATTGGAGAGTAACCTGTCAAAAGTTTTCATTTCGTCATAGAAAAATTGCTTGATAAGTTATATCTTAGTTGCAGTATCTACAATTTATATCAAAGGGTGGTGTTTTTAGTCAGTAAGAAAGAGATGCAATGACACTGGAACTTCGGCTGTTGTGCAAATTTAAAGTCGACTTTCTCTGCGTTCAGGACTGGCTTCAGCCAGAGTCTGAGCCTGGTTTGGGATGTAGTCGTATTTTCACGGATGGCTTCAAAACTAGTCAACGGTGCTGGTGTATTCGTGGAAATCGACAACAATAGACTACTCGTTAGGAAAGTATGCCTCTGTTTTTTAAGCGGAGATCTATGCTACCCTGGTGATGGCTGCCGAATATATTATTAAGAATAGGTGGCGGGGTCGGAGTATCTGCGCCTGTAGTGACAGCCAAGCTTCGCTTTACGCCTTGCTCAACCCTGATCCGTTCCAAAATAGTTCGGGAATGCAAGAACTCTTTGAACTCGGTCGCAAGGCTGAACTCTTTGCCTCTTGTCTGGGTCCCAGGTCACATTGGGATTGCTGGAAATGAGATATCCGATGAGATTGCTATAAGCAAGGCTCAGAAGATAATTTTTCGGGACCCAGAACCTGCGCTGGGTCTTCCTGAGTCCTCGGTCAGAGTTTTTATTGACGATTGGGTCTCAAACGAACACAATTGTGTATCGCAAGGTTCTACAGGAAGCGGGCAGAATATACGCATGCTCCCGAAAGTCAGTAGAAAGTCTGCGGCATTCCTGCTGTCTCTCAGTAAAAATGACTGCAGAAAACTTATTGGCGTTTTTACGAGGCACTTCGCTTTTACTAAGCATCTTAGGGGCTTAAGTCAGTGATACCACTGCACTCTACGGCGCTTGTTGAGATGGCGACGATACTTCGGATCATTTCCTTTGTTATCGTCCTGCCTTTGCTCGAATCAGGTGTCAGATTTTGGGCGCTGATGTGGTGAGTGATGATACTGTAAGCGTTGAAGTGCATTCTCAGCTCCGAAAGTCGAAGAAATTCCAGTCAAATGGGTAATACTAGATTTGAGTGTTTCCAACCGGAAAAAAAACATAAATTGTTATATGGCAGAGCCGACGAACTACCCGAAAGTAGAACCACTCTTCTGGAGTTATCTACAGTGTATAGGTGTTCTGAAGAATTGTATCAGTTCGGGGAATTCGACTTACAAAATATAGAAAATTCAAAACTAGTGCAATACAGTATATACATCTGGCTAGACTGGTTTGGAGAAGGACGGGTCGGGTCAGTGGTTATTCCAACACATGACTCTTTGAGTCACCTTAAGCGAAGGAAGGATCGCTAGCATCAACACCGAAAGAAAATGCGGATGTTTTTGGTTCAATGATTCGGAAAATTATTGGGGCCGTCATCTATACCGAGGGTGGGATGGGGATCATCGATGACGGATGTCAAAATTTGACTAAAAGCCAACTCATTCTTAAAGAGCCAAATTGTAAATAGGCAACGAGATCCGACGGAATTTCATGCACATTACTCAAGAACTGCACACCAGAACTTGCACCTGTACTAAGCTGTCGTACTCCCAGAAGACATTTCCTATACTTTAATTCGATTAACTCTTAAAAAAGAAAGGAAATGTCAGCAGTGGCTTTGCTTTCTGTTTGCTTTATGTCGAAATAGTCAAATATCTAGAAGGTCACCGACTAATAAATGACAGGCACTATGGATTTCGAAGCTGTCATTCTACTGACGACCTGTTAAGCTATGTAGATAACCCACTTATGGATGTAAGCATAAGCAATCGAACAACATTTCAAATCCAGAATAATAATAGTAATAGCTTTGGAACTCGTTACCTATAGGGACATATTTAAAGACAACTACAACTTTACAGTAATTAAGGTGCAGAACTAACAAACCCATCTCCATCTCGGGGCACCGTTAAGAACTGCGCCCTGCCCACACTATATACTAAGTTGCACATTGCTTACAATTTGAACATCCTTTCCACATTTTATCACATTTCCATCGCAAAATACCAAAGTACTGTTCCTACAGACATCTTTTTTAATTCCCAACATGAACCAGGCCACGTGTGCAGCACACATGACTGCATCCTGTGCATTATGAGAAAAAAAAATCAATTTCCATTTCCAGAAGAGACTTCTGACAGTATAAATCATACTTACAGTACGTGGATGAAATACAAAATTGACGAAGAGATAATAACTCTCAAAAATAACCTCAAAAGCTGCTCCAAGACCACCTCTTGGATATAAATGAGCAAATTTCACTTACACTGAAGAAGTCAGGATAAAAATTAAATCACTGGCAACTCTATAGGTACTGCAAGGAAGAAAGCACTCAGGAATATTTATGAATGGTTGGCCGAATAAATCCGTGGGATTTATGATAACATAAACTCTCCCTCAATTTAAGTGGGCATATTAATGTTGTTACCTTTGTTGGAGGAACATCATTCAGACAAACATCATCAATTAAAATATGTATATCCACTGTGCTGGTTTATGCGAAGGTAAAACTCATTGAAATATTCAAAACACCCTCTGAGACTCGTATAATTTATTAATGAGCTATATTGTGAGGCTTAGGACCTCGAGCGCCTTATTTGTAACGACATCTAATAATTTTTCAATTGAAGACCACAAGCACAAGGGCGGGAAGCCCAGAGCATGGATTTGCTTTTAACCATTCGGTGTTTTTATCTGCTTTTGGGGATAGCTGAAAGAGTCCTTGAATTCATCTGGGAATTATTTTTTTTTTTACAAAGATTGTGCGAGGTTACATTTGGCATTGGAAAATCAGGACACAGAAACGAAATCAAAATTCTTCTCGGATATTGCAAGTGGAATAGAGTACAGTATCCTGCGGCGGGCAAAAAAAAAATGGGACGATATAAATCAGGATTTTCGGTTGGAAATATCCATTCCTTTGCTGTGCAGTTTATGTCGCACTGGTCAAGGAAAGATTCAAGTAACATTTTATCCTTTTTTTTTGTGAATTGATCCGGTATACGCTTTGAGGTAGGTATCAATCGATATTTATCAAAGGAAGTGTGTTTTTGTGTCCCTACATCCGATGTGTTCGGGTCAAATGTGTTAATAGAGGTATAGTATCGTTCACTTGAACCCCACACCAACTTCCTATATATAGAAGGAGTTTGTGCCTTTCAATTGAACCCTTTGAAAGAGCTGCAAAACGAAGTCGAGTCTCTTACAGATACTAGTTAGAAATTTGGAATTTTATTAAAATCAAGTCGGATTCTCGAAGGGTGTTTCAAATGCTTTCGAGGTAAGTAGCTATCGCTTGCAGAATTTTGAAGGTTGTATTATGTTATTTCAAAAGTCAAAATGAACAGCTCTTCCGCGTTAGCTTAAGAATATATGAAATTTTTCAAATAAAAAAAAAAGGCAAATTGGGATGTTTTCAGTCTTTCAGTAGGCAGCGTCTGTCGGAAATAGTGGTGGCAATTCAAGTTTCCAATCTGATCTTTAGCGATTTCAAAGGGTAAGCGAACTGATATTTTCAGTGGTTTTTAGTTTTCCCATTCTGAATTCCAATTTTCCATTTATTTTCCAAAAGTTTGACACCTTGTATCTGCAAGTAATTCGTCACCTAAACAGTTATCGCTTCTTTGACCGTTTTGCATAAATGTGGCTGAATTTCATTAAAACACCTCCCAATTTCCTCTTTCAAGGCGTTGGTGGTCGTGGGCTTTTTTGCATAAACCTTTGACTTCAAAAAAACCCCAAAGAATTTCAAGTTCAATGGGGTTAAATCGCAAGATCTGGATGGCCAATTCTGATCGAAAAAATGGCCAATTACACGATTAGGAAATGAAAATGACTCATGCAGTAATTGAATTGTTTCTCTGGCTGTGTGACATGTAGCACCGTCTTGTTGAAATCACATGTTGGTCACATCCATATCTTGTAATTTAGGCACTAAAAATTGGGCCTCATTTTCGAAGAAGAATGGTCAGATAATGGCTCCAGCAGAAAATCCGCACCAAACAGTCACGCGTTGTGGATGCATTTGTATCAATTACCCGTGGGTTTTCTGAACCCCAAATACGACAATTTTGACGACTAACGAAGCCATCAAGATGAAAATGAGCTTCATCACTAAAGATGATTTTGTTCGAAGAATCAGCATCCATTTGTTGTTGTTCCAAAATCCATTCAACGAACTCTCTTCGTGCTGCATGGTCAGTCTTTAGTTCTTGAACTCTAAACTTTGTAAGCGCATGAAGTTTCAAGTCTTTCGTGAGAATTCGCTGTAGAGAGCTTCTTGAAAAGCCCAATAATTCTGGACTATGGTGTCGAATTGATGTTCCTGGATTGTCATCTGGCGAACTGCTTCGATGTTTTCTGTTGAACGACGTATGACAGGACACCCAGAGATCACTAATTGATCCAGTATCCCTGAATTTAACTATGACGGTCATATTTTGTTCGAAAATTGCGGACCTTCATTATTTTTAAAATATTGCTCAACAACGAAAATGCGTAGTTCTTTCGTATAGCACTTCATTTTTACTAACCTCGAACTGTCAGCTGTCACATTGTATTTTTTTTTTCCGTTGGCATCACTGTACTATTAATTGGCGCAAAATTAAAAATTTGCGTGAATTATCGGACACCCTTTACAAATCCGTCATTAAAAGCGATCCGCCGTGCTTTTGGGAATAAGCCCGCTGAGTAGAGGTTGCAAGACTGTGAAAAGCCTACTTTACTTGTTTTTATCAAAACACTTGAAAAACATCACTTTTCGAATCAAGCATTCCACCAAACTCTTTGTTTGAAAATGCCAGCCTAAACTGATAAGTGCCCGGAAGCTGCTAGGCTTTTGTACATAGAAAATGCCTTCAATGTCTATACAAACGATACCATTGAATATCAACAGTACCTATTAGTGAGTGTTCAGCTGTCTCCACAAAGAAACTATTACGATGAACATGTTGGGATGGGACTTAGACAGAGCGATTGCTTTTAGGTTATTTCGAATAAACTTGTCAGTCAGTTTTTCTAGAGAAACTGGTTGGTCTGAAGTCCTTTGGAAACGGCATTAGCTCACATTGATATAAAAAACTTCATTAACACTTTCAGGTTGCAATGATGGTAACACCTCATGAATACATAACCTCTTTCATGAAGAACTTTCTGACAGGTCCATTAATGGCCAACTAAAATTTGTGAACACATCGGTTTTTCATAGGTTTCCAGTGTGTGGGAGTCATAAATCCCTAAAGCATCACAATGAATCTACATTGATAAGCATGACACGTACATGTTTCTCATGTCTTGCCAACCCACTAACCTAACCTAACTTAACCCTTTTCTACAAGGCAGAAGTAGTGTACTTAGATGAGTTTCTGACATGTCACTTTGAGAGGTCAGTATTTCAAGGGTCTTTTGAATCTTCGGTAGTGTTATTCGATCAGGTCCAGAAGACATACTGAAGGCAGGATAGCTTACATGGCAACACGTTTAAAAGCGGACTTAGGCTATTCTAAGACATGTCTATCACCAGATTAAATAAGTCTGTTCAATTGTTTGCTTACGCAGATGATATTGAAATCATTGACAAAACTCAGTGAGCTGTCACTGGCACTTTTACAAATATTGGGACAGAAGCTGGAAAAATGGTGTCATGAAATAAAGTCTTATGCAAAAAGGTCCAAAACGTAATTTTGAATTTTTTTTTTGACTTTATTTCACTTTTGAAATTGCAATAAAATCCAAAACGAGTTTTGGACTTTATTTAATTTTTAAAAGTCATTGGACATTATTGCACTCAGCTATTTAAAAGTAAGACGAGCAGGAGGGTTGCAGGGAAGGGCAGCATGCCCTCCCATACATATTCTACTGTTTATGCATTGTGGATTTTATTTACACTTCAAATTGGACTTTATTGCACTTTTAAAAATGAAATAAAGTCCAAAAATTTACGTTTTGGACCTTTTTGCATAAGACTTTATTTCATGGCACCGGAAAAAATGGGTTTAGTAGTCATCAACATAAGAGACAGCTAAAATTTTTAGATAGAACTCGGCTCCGCAATAAACTCTCTAAAAGGCATCAGACCAGAAATCAAGGATAAATATATCCTTGGTCGTTTTGAACGCAAAAATTTCTATGGTTTTCGGTGCCGTTTGCGTTGACGGGATATAGAGACGAAGATTTAATTGCGAACTCTTATGAGATGTACAGCGACATTGACTTGGTCAGAAAGTCCAAATTCAGAAAGTACGCACCGGTCGTCTAAAATGAAATCGAAGTTAATTCGACAGTAGAAATAGATGATAGATCTCACCTCATCAGGGGACCTCAACCAACTTGAAGTGCGGAACTGTAGCCAATTAGCCGAAGTTCGAGCTAACTAGAGGGACATATTGGTTGAGGCGCAAGTCCACCCCGGACTTTAGCGCCACCTACGTAAGTAAATAAATATGTATATCGCTTCTGACCTTCAGATACCGACCTATACCAACCAGACTTGCAAGTTTCGTGCGAACCAGTAAAGCGGTTTTTTTTGCCGAATAAAAATAAACTTAATTGAAATAAATGAAAATTAACGAACTTTTTTTAAACATTTAGTTCAGCTTTTACCAAAGGCTTATACATTCAGTTCCAGCTGTAAGTATTCCAACTTCACCATATGCCTTACCTGCAAGGAAAAGAAAACAAAAGTTGAATGAACATCTATCATTAAAACAGAAATTGTTTTTGTTGGGAAAATATTTAGTCCAAAATTGTGTGCAAATTAATATCAACCCCTTCAGCAAAACAATTTCACATCTGCTCCTAATTAGCCCACAAACTAATTCACCGCTTCCTGAATTAATCTTCAAGGAGTATACTATACACGGTACACCTCACATTTCGTTTTTCATTTCACTTTTAATGTCATTCAACCTAAAAAGCAAAACCACCACCGTACAAACCAACGAGCAACTCGCATCCTGTCGTCACATCAACTCTGCGGTGTGACTAAGTGTAAGTGATACACATTTTCATTCCCTTATGACGACACAGCTTCTTTAACACTTTCACATTAGCTTGGCTTTATCAACCACAACAACACTTTTAGTGTAACCTAATACGGCGAATATACCTTTTACCTACCTTACCTACCGATGACGGAAGCTGGTCGTTCTGTCAAGCAGTTCCCTGTCATAATAAATGTTGTCTCGCATAAGCCCCTGCATAACATTGCTAAAATAACAACAACAAACTTGTTTGCGATTAATTATATCGCCGGCAAAGGCATACATACACCGGTCAGGTCATTAGGTGTTGTGAACTTAATTCCCCAAGAGTAATCCAAAGCTGTACCTATACCTATGGTAGGATATCATCACACATATTATTATGACTGACGTTACTGCTGGCTGAGGCTGACCCACTTTCCAGTTATATACGTGTGTATATGTTTGCACAAAATTAGACACAGGGGGTTTAATGTTGCCCTGTTTGTGTAACGGCTTACATTGTTAGGTAAGTTGTTGGCAGAACTTTATGAGAGAAGGATTTTTTTTTTTTAAATAACAAAGTATAACCACTAGAAAAAAGGTAACATAAACTCAAAGTATGGAATTTGCATGAGTAGTATACTGCACTAGAAGAGAGGTCAAAAATTTGCAGCTAATAAAAGGATCCTCTTAGAATTATGGTGGTCAGTGCAGGCAGTAACCGACTTAGCATAGGAAGGGTAATATTTGTTAACTAACAGAGACAGACCTATGCTTAACTGGAATTTGTGAATATGGAGAGGATTATAAAATTTATTTCACGTTCTTCGGGTCAGTATTTGCTGAGATTACCACGGACAAAGTTTTTTTTTTCGTCTTTATTATAATAGTAATGATTAATTTAAGGCAGTTTGGGGGGTGATTCCATGAATGTCACTTCGTCATGTTCTCGTGTCCCCAATGGCTAACTCTTGTGTAACTTGTATGCGTGCATAATGTCTGATATTGAAAATCCATGTCAACTGACTTGTTCGAAGAAACGTCGTTTACGACCGTCGATAATGGCATCGCCATAGATAGTTATTAATAAGTTTTGTTTGCGTGTTCCTCGCAATATATAGTACCACGTCTAATAACCACCAACATGTTCTCAATTGGAACGTTGAAGGGGTGGAACAAAATTAAGTACTCACTGCCAAGGGGACAAATTCAACATGTGACTTGTGCATGGACTGTTGCTGACTCAATCGTGCTTAGGAATGTTATAGCGTAGATATATGAAATATTTTTATTCACAATTCAAGGGCTCAAGCTTATGAGTTAAGAATTGTATTCAATTTCACTGCTTGTTTTCGTATACTGCACTACATGGTGGAATATCAAAATTCCAAGTAATTCACATTTAACCCTTAGGGGATGTAAAAAATATGTCTATACTCTAGAGAGCTGCCTTACAGTCACCAAACCATATAAGCAAACAGCCTGAAGGCTAGACAAAATGTATTTAAATTGTAATATACGAGAGCAAATATTTTAGGTTTGCCATAAAAATAAAAACGAAAAGTTTTTTCTACCCCTTTCATAAATCGATTTAACGAACCCCTAAACTTTTGAAAGTATGATGTTAGAAGGCTAGTGGGGTTTTCTTGCGGGTCATTGAATAATCACTTATAAAAAGGAATAGAAAATAGGAAAAATAATGCCGTATTCCAGCAAGAAAAAAAGAAAAAACTTCACCGGCGCGCGCGGCGATTTCATCTGTAAGACCAAAGCGATACGTGCCTGTATGAAATGGTTCAAGTGGCGAAAACCGCGTGTGCGCTAAAACCCACGCCGTAGAAAAAAATGTGCAGGGAAATAAGTCCCCGGGAACTAAGTTCACTGAGGGACTTAGTTCCCACCTAGTGGGAAATAAAACCACTTTCGTGAAGTGGACTTAAGTGCCCATGTAAGGTGGGAACTTAGACAACTTTCTTATGGGAACTTAGTACACATTCAACAGTTCAATACGTATGCAACACCCCTTCTTGGGTGTTTTTATGATTTTTTGAAAATTGCTAAAAATGACTATTTTAGCCACTTTTTCTTCCTTTTCATACAACATTTTTCTGAGATCATCCCATTCAAAAAAATCATAAAAAATATTAGCGAAGGGATTTTTGAAATTTTTTTTTGCTGTCACTATTAGAATTGTTTGAAGAAACTTTTTGCATCAAAACTTTTTTAGACTTTTACAAAACTTCCAAATTTTCAATGGGTACTTAATGGGTTAAGGAAAGTTTTGTATCATTCAAACGGAATTTAAATTTAGATGAAGTAAGTTCAAATTATGAGTAGAATAAACTTTAGTTTTGTCAAAATACTTTTGCCGACCAAACATCTTGATGAAGGACTGTGGAAAGGAAACACTAAATGATGGACTAAAAAATTATCTAAATTAGAAATTTATTTTTTTTTACTGATTCATAAAGTATACAGATTGGGGTTATGTATGGAATAGCACATCGGATAAATGGCCGTTACGGCTTTGCTGACAAGAACGCAATCTTTTATTGAATTTTTCTATGACCGTTTCGCATAAATGTGGCTGAATTTTATTAATACACCTCCCAATTTCCTCTTTCAAGGCGTTGGTGGTCGTGGGCTTGTTTGCATAGACCTTTGACCTTAAAAAACCCAAAAAAAAAAAAAGTTTAATGGCTTTAAATCGCAAGATCTGGATGGCCAATTCTGATCTAAAAAACGACCGATTACACGATTACGAAATGATTCGTGCTGTAATTGAATTGTATCACTGGTTGTATGGCATGTGGCGCCATCTTGTTGAAACCACATGTTGGTCACATCAATATCTTGTAATTTAGGCACTAAAAACTGGGTTGTCATGTCATGATAACCAATACCATTAATTGTTACAGTCTGACCAGCCTCATTTTCGAAGAAGAATGGCCCGATAATGCCTCCAGCCCCAAAATTCGCCCCAAAAAGTCACGCATTGTGGATGCATTTGTTTCTCAACAATTATCCGTGGGTTTTCTGAACCCCAAATGCGATAATTTTGACGATTAACGAAGCCATCAAGATGAAAGTGAGCTTCATCACTGAAGATGATTTTGTTCGAAGAATCAGCATTCACTTGTTGTTGTTCCAAAATCCATTCAACGAACCCTCTTCGCGCTGCATGGTCACTGGTCAGTAGTCTTCAGTTCTTGAGTCCCTTGAACTTTGTAAGCATAAAGTTTCAAGTCTTTCGTGAGATTTCGCTGTAGAGACCTTCTTGAAACGCCCAATTCTTGACTACGGTGCCGAATTGATGTTTCTGGACTATCAGCAATACTCTGGCGAACTGCTTCGATGTTTTCTGTTGAACGACTTCTGACAGGACTTACTTACTTACTTATCGGGCTCCCGACCCGTGAAGAGTCTCTGCCTGAGACACTGCAGCCTTCCATCCTCTACGATCCCGGGCACGCTGCTTCCAATTGTCCAGACCAAGCTCTCTGGCATCCGCGATGGCTTGGTCTTTGAAACGGAGGTTCGGTCTTCCTTGTCTTCTCGAACCTGGGGGCTGGGATTCGAAGACCCTCTTGGCTGGAGCATTATTGTCCATTCGCTCGATGTGGCCGAGCCAATGTAGTCGACGTGTTTTGGCTTTTTGGACTACATCCACATCTTGGTACAGCTCATAGAGTTCGCGGTTGTATCTTCTCCTCCATTCGCCCTCCTCGCACACAGGACTAAAAATCCGCCGAAGTATTTTTCTTTCGAAGGAGCCCAGTTCAGCTCTCCCTTCTTGCTTATCGTCCAGCACTCGGCGCCATAAAGCAGAACTGGCAGGATAAGGG
This sequence comes from Cheilosia soror, assembly GCA_949372485.1. Taxonomy (NCBI): domain Eukaryota; kingdom Metazoa; phylum Arthropoda; class Insecta; order Diptera; family Syrphidae; genus Cheilosia; species Cheilosia soror. The sequence goes on from OX443561.1 coordinate 123,415,670, forward strand.
TTTTGTAGAGCACACATTTCGTCCTTCGAGTTAGGAGTTTTGAACCCAGTTGTTTTGCCAAACCGAAGTAGCAACGGTTTCCTAGGGTAATTCTTCGCCGGATCTCCACTAGGGTGTCATTCGTGGAGTTTACGTTTACTCCGAGGTAGGTGAACTCCTTAACTACCTCGAAATTGTTGCTATCAATAGTGACAGGACACCCAGCAGAATATTTAAGATCAGTAATTGGTCGAGTCTCCCTGAATTTTACAATTATTCTCTTTCATCACGGCCATATTTTGTTCGAAAATTGCGGACTGTAGCTGACAAACCTTCATATTATTTTTAAAATATTGCTCAACAATGAAAATGCGTTGTTATTTCGTATAGCGCTTCATTTTTACTAACCCTGAACTGTCAGCTGTCACATTGCTATCTGTTTTGCCGTTGCCATTACTGTACTATTAAATGGCGCAAAGTTCAAATTTTGCGCGAATTATGGGACACCCTTTACAATCAATCCAGATACAATCAGAAAATTACAGCGAAGCTTTCGTAGATCGTGAATGGACAAAAAATGAATTTTAAGAATTCCGCATGGGAATTTTTTAAATCAAAAGGCTGCTTGTTTATTTAGAAAAGTTCCAAAAGCATTACCCACACCAATGAAAGTATCTTCAAATGCCAACTACAGCTACAAATATAAAACAAGTCATTACAATCAGTAGGGAAATCGATCACTACTTTCAATTTGATAGATTAAAAATATGAATGGCGACAAAATGTCGTGTATTCATTATCACTGACAGTTTCGAATAAAATTTGTCATGCAAATTCAAGGACAATGCTTTAGTGTGAATTTTGCTGTAGATACAAATGTCGAACATTTATCGATTGATAATTCGTCAAGCCTTTAGCAATATTTGAGAGAAAAAGCCCCTCGGCAAACGATTATGTTGACTAATCGCATTCAATCAATCATTCTATGGGATTCTATGACGGGCTAATGCAGCACTACTAATCAATTTATAATTGCCAACTACTGAATTCGATCACTACGTTGATGAAGTTCTTCAATTAATGCAACCCTTGCGTCGCACATGTTCACCATTAGTACGCGCTTACAAAATTGTTAATTAAAAATGCCTTTGGCAATGACTATGACATAATTCGGAGAATGTGACCAATGTGAGTTGAAATATTTTAATCAATTGATACCATCTGCTGGAAATGGTGTTCGGGTCATTGGGTGAACTTTTTACTTTTGTAACTCTCATCATAGATCCGAGTATACCATTTCTAATTTTCCTGGGTGGATTCGCATATAAATAATCTCCCTCCCACATCGATTACGAGGACAAAATATGTGCGAAACTATATTCTATTTACGAGTAGTAATCACAAACGAACCACTCCTTGAGCGCACCACATTGTGGCAAATAAATTCCCATCATAAATTCTCGCACTGACCCAATTCCAAATTGGTAATGGTTGGTTGGTAAGCCCCAGCAGGGTAGCGTGGCAGCAGCGGCACCCATAAAACACTCATAATTTAGCCCAAACACAAAATCCCAAAATCGATTTGCACGACGACGACGACGACCGACGAGGAGTTTATGCCTCCGAAAATGTATAAATTCCTTGGAATCTACTTCTGATGAGCCTGTGCAAAAGGATCAGGCCGCATAAAGCCCTTTGCTGCATCCATTTGCGACATGCCAAACGGGGATATCTAGATAATATTGATTTTCTTTTGCAAATCCCACTGACTCGGGGATGCCATCGATAGGAGGTGTGGTCGATGCACAAACTAAAGGGTATTATCTCGTTAAGGAGATTTGCCAAAAACTTCCGAAATGCCAGCAAAAACAAAATCACAAAAAGGAAAAGTCACGAACGGTATGCTTCCGTATAGGTAAGGTACTTGTAAACACACATATAGGTACCTATACGCATTCCACGTCAGGGATGTGTAACTTGGTAGAGAACATAATACTTTGGGAACTTTGTAGAAAAACTGTGCTCTCCGACAACTTTTGACTTGTTCGTCATTTTAGAAATGGAAACAATTTGCCTTTGCTTAATTAGGCACACGCCAACCTAGACATGAAAGTTCGAATAGTCCCTAATGCTGGTGTAATTTAATTCCGGCGATAACTTTTCGATGAGAGTACTGTACAAATGGCAAGATATTTAGGAGGCTCGTGGGAAATACAATTATTTTTGACCTCAAATTCCATAAGTGCCTACTTCACAGAAGAATCCTGAGGTTTTAAATGAAAGCCACGTAATTGGCAGCTAACTTCCGGTAAGAAATGCTTGCTCTTAGACAAAGTTATGGAAATAAGTTATAGCTGAATGTAGATATTGCAAACAGCTGAATTGAAGGTGATACACAAGGTATAGTATACCTAATCATTGGAAGCGATAAGGTCTGCTTTAATTTGGTTTTTTAAACCCCAAATGCAGCAATTTTGACTATTAACGAAGCCATTAAGGTCAAAATGAGCTTCATTGTTTAGGATGAGTTTGTTCAGATAATAACATGACCGATTTGATGCTCAATAATCCGTTCACCGAACTATCTTCGCTGTACAAGATTTTTGGTATGAACACGACTTTAACCATACGCCAAAAGGAAGGTATATAGGCCAAGGCCAAGCTTGCAGTGAAAATTCTTTTCAACATCGGCATCAGCTGACTAAAACTGACTAAAACTTGTTTCAGCATAGCCGGGAAAGGTGACTTGAAACTGTCAAACGATGCAATTGCATATTTGATAGCGTCATCCGTCACCACTCTGGATGCAATATACCAGCAACGCCGCGTGGAGTTTGTCAGTTCCGTAGTGGGTACCACTGAAGAACGCGTATAGTGACCTGATTTCCCGGGAAGTGAGTCTCCAGCAGAAGACTAAAAGTCTCCGCCTTGGTCTCAGTGTAGGTGCCATCAGATTTTTGGAGCGATTCCAGTTTACTTGGTCCGTCCCTTTTGAGGACTTTAACAAGCCTACTGGTTGCACTTAGAGATTCGACCTCCTCACAAAATTTCCTATAAGAGTCATTTTTCGATTTTCGAATTAGCCTCTTAAATTCTTTTTAAGGACGCTGTTCAGATCCTAAGCAGACCTCTCTGCCCCTTGTATTGATCTTAATTTAAGTGGAGATTTAACAGAATTGCCAAGTTCCTCCCTAGACCGTGCCCAATTCGTTTTTCTCGAATTTCTCCTCTCTTGCGAAGGTGAAACTTTATAGTAGATTTAAAATTCGATGTATCTGTCTGACAGAGTGCTATCTGGCGATACCGTTCTCCTCCATACTGCTTGACTTGGAGCTCAAAAAAAAAGAAACAAAAATTGTTTACAAAATGGAAATCAATCTCTACGGGTCATACTAGAGGAATCTCATTTCTGCAGCTTGTATCCGCGATTTTATTCTTTCGGTCATTATCCAAACCTCATACATAACCATAGGTAAGAGTTGGGACAAACACCGAATTAAAGATTGACAAATTTACTTTGACACCAAGTTGCTGTCTCAAAATTGACCCAGCCTGGTCAATCCTACAGGAAAACTTAGCATTGCTCCTTCCATCACTCGTGCATAAGACCCCGAGATACTTAAACTTCTCCATCTGTTTCAATGCGAATCCACTAACGTGCAGAGTGCATTGAACAGGCGTTCTAGAGACTGCCATCACTTCAGATTTGTTCACGTTTACCTTCATCTCAGCTTCAACACAAACGCCTATACAAACTGATCGAGTGCGCGTTGAAGTTCAGTCTGAACCGTTTTTCGCCAAGACTGCGCTGAAACATTCAGACCATATAAGGATATAAGTAATGAAAAGGAGGGAAAACAAAACGCACCCCTCGAGAAGTCCAAAATATTGACTTAAATTTCATTATTTTTAAAATATTCTTCAACAATAAAAAAAACACGTTATTTTCCGTAGTGCTCTATTTTTACTAACCCTTAGTTGTCAGCTGTCAAACTGTGATTTTTTTTTCTTGCCAACACTTATCGCACAATTTTTATGACACCTTTATAAACAAACTGTTGACTGTTCATTAATTTACTTTCTGCTCTCTATTTTTTAAGTATACCGCAAACAAGTTAAGAATAACTCCCCTAAGCCCTACAGCCCGCATTTTATGCTACACTTTTGTCAAGTCTCCGAAATTTCTCATGATGCATAAATTGTCAGCATACTATGTGCTGGGCCACACATGCCTTCCCATGAAAGTCATGTCGGACGGTACAGGTAGTTTTTAGGTCAGTTGAGAAAAGAAGGGTAGATTACACCAAAAATCCCTTCTCTTTTTTACTCAAGCTACGTATGCATATCTCGAGCGAAACTAATGGGCTGGTCTCCACTTTTTCTCTCTAAACACTAGATAAAACCCCAGCTAAATTTTTACATGGAGTGCGTTGTGGATATAAGTGTTACTGTTCGTTAAAATTAACTTTCTTTAAAAATTCAGCGACGCGAAAAAATATATTTTATTTTAATTTTTCACTTTTAAGGTTTCAAGGTATTCCTCACTTCCTCGTCGAGGTATTCCTTAAAAAGAACTCATTCTTCGCAAAACAAAAACACATAAAATAAAAGAAAAAAACGAATCTGTCAGAATTTAGCTTGAGAAAATGCCCCGAACGATTAATGGCCTGGCCGCGCTAAATTTTGACAGATACATGCAGTACAGTCTGAAATGAAAATTTGATTTTTTAGCTGAAGCAGCTATATTCGCTTAAATTTAGCTCAGCTAAATATGTATATAGGAGAATTTTGTATGGTAGCTTAAATTTAGCTCGAGCAGCGTAGGTACGTACTAAAAATCCACCTGTCTCGCCCGACACTACTTTCATGGGAAGGGCTGTGTGGCGATGGCCCACATGCTCGTTTTCCCTTTCTGTTCACGGTATTAATCGTCGATTTGTTTTTAATATTTATTGGAAAACTCATCCTCATTCCTACCTTTCCGCAACACAAAAACACAAGGGAGAACAAAAAAAAAAAACAATACGACCCGTCGAAATTTTGCAGTACAGTCTGAAATAAAAGTTCGATTTTGTATTTTAGTATTTGGGGCTTTGGGACGTCATCCATAGTTGTTTTGCAATTCTATATAATTCTTAAGAAACACAATAAATAAATAATAACCCCAAAATTTGTATTTTAATTTCTCCCACAATTTGTTATAATCCAAGTAAAGCTATCTAAGGAAACCCTATCGTAAAAATACCCATTGCGACCATGCCATTGATAATCATCGCGCTAAGAAATGAACAACATTTCTTGACTCGTATCTAGTCACCTCCATTCCAGCATCCACCCGTGTCATTATTTTTATCTCATTTTGTTAACAACAAGTTTCTAGAATCTGGTTCCACAACCACCTTGTATGGCAGGCCGGCACATTGAGATGAATACCTTTAAACGTGTTCTAAGAATAAAAATGCAAGTGAGGGCCTAAATAAATACCTACGCAAACAAGTCCGCCTGTAGGATGCCTTACGTTGAAAACGAAAAATAAGGTGAATAAATGTACATATTCAACAGAATCAAATTAAATTTGCAACACAGATTCATTGTCGCATTTCTGCTCTAGGAAGCCTTCCTGCATGCTGTTTGGCAAGACACACGCCATTAGGTACCTCACCGTCACCGCCATTCATAACTTCTTAATTACATCCTACTTTTACCAAAATAGCCTTATACGAGGAAAAGCAATATCCCTTTATTTCAGCCCATTTGGCGGCGTAATAACCAATTTCCTTATGATTAGTTGTTGCGGTACATAAATTACATTAATTTATCATTTTCCATTGCAACTGTAGGCCGGAGGGTATCCGATTCCCAGCACATCCCCCCTGGTGAACTCATGAATAAAAACTTTTACTTTCATTAAAATGGAAGCGCTAGCGAATAGATCAAAGTCTAATTAAGCCTATGATCGCGTCGTTCGCCATCACGTCACGTCGCCGTCGCTTACCAAATACCACCAGAAGATAGATTACAACGAGGAGTATCTTCGCAACCTTAACGCACACCTGAGAAGAGCTAACAATTTTTTTTTTCCTTTCCTAAGAAACGTGTCTCTTGACTGACGATAGGATGCATCGTCAGATAACCACTTGCGTTGTTTGCCATCTTTGGAAGTTGCAGATGCATCGCTTGCATTTAAAGTGACTTTGAGTTTGAAGTGTGTGTATCTATTCTCGGTTGCTTTGATTTAGATTGCCTGCGGCAGAGTTCTTGTTTTTGTTGTTTACCATCTGAGTTTAAACATGGCAACGACTAGGCAGCAACAAGAGAAAATTTTACGACAAAGTGTTTATAGGAAACTTGATTTTTGCCTGAAGATGTGGGCGCCAGTCAGCTTCAATAAAGAGCGACGCTACGTTACAACATATCTTCAACTGGTTTGGAGTGTTTTTTTTTCTTGTAAATCATCTGACCTTGCGAGTGCTGTTTCTTGATCTCGATGGAATAATGTGACAAAAATTATCTCGGAGACAAAAGCAAATGAAAACAAAAGTTAAATGGTGGGAACTTTCACTGGCTTCGCGGTAAAAGTAAAATTGGCATCACTTAAGAGTGGACAACAGTAAATTAGAAGATATTTGTATTTCATTCATTCATTTGTATTTGTTGGAAAATTCATTGTGGTTCCCACCTACATACAATTTACTCAAGTGACTTCGCACATTGGTGAAAAAATAAATAAATAAATAGGTGGCGCAACAGGCGGTAGACACCGTAGGCCTAGCTTCTCGCAACCATTCGTTTGTGCGTGTTTTTATTTTTTGGGACGAATGGCAGGGACCTACAATTTTATGCCGAGTCCGAACGGCTGAATTGAGAAGCTTTTTCAGGACAGTTATACTCTCGGCTGTTTGTCAGACGTTCGCGAGAGGTGGCGCAGTAGAAAAAAACTTTAAGATGTAATTTTGGTTTTTCCGGGGATCGAACCTGGGATCCCTCGCACAGTAGTCCAGCACACCACTGCGCTACTGCGCCCATCGGTGAGGTGGATGTTTTTTTGCAGAGTTTGGGTGTAACCCATTTAGGCTAGAGAAGGTCTCTTGGATTATCTATACCACAAAGAGCACGTTTCTTTAGTCTATGAACCATTTTGGATGAACTACCTATAACACGCTTTTTAATTCATTCAAGCGTTTCTCGTAGATGAATTCTCATAGCGACGAATGTTCAAGCTACCTTTACCTCAAAAATATAGAAAGCCCTATTTGTAGGTAGACTCAATGGTAAACGACCAGAAGATGTTTTGCAAAATAAACGCTACTCATCGCTAAGCTTCTGCTTTGCTAAACTGTTTTTTTTTAGTTTTTAGAACAACTCTGTAGCATTGCCATAGTTCGCCAGCCTTTCATACAAAAAGTAAACACATTACTTCGTCACGGACGCCAGAAACTTTTTGGTAGGAAGCGTTCACAAACGCATTTGGTCGGATGGGCGTATTCCCGATGAATGGAATCTCTGAATTGTTTCACGGTACTGAACAAAACCGACCATTTGATCTAGGCGAACTGCAATGGTATAAGCACCCTTAAAACATCACATACTAAAGGGTGTCCCATAATTCACGCAAACTTTGAATTTTGCGCCATTTAATAGTACAGTGATGGCAACGGCAAAAGAGATAACAATGCGACAGCTGACAGTTCCGGGTTAGTAAAAATGGAGCGCTATACGAAAGAACAACGAATTTTCATTCTTGAGCAATATTTTAAAAATAATAAATGAAAGTCCGCAATTTTTGACCGTCATAGTTAAATTGAGGGCGACTGAATCAATTAGTGATCTTAAACACTCTGGGTGTCCTGTCACTGTCACACGTCGTTCAACCAGAAAACATTGAAGCAGTTCGCGAGAGTATTGCTGACAGTTCAGGAACATCAATTCGGCACCGTAGTCAAGAATATTGGGCATTTCAAGAAGCTCTCTACAGCGAAATCTCACGAAAGACTTGAAACTTCATGCTTACAAAGTTCAAGGGACTCAAGAACTGAAGACTACTGACCTGACCATGCAGCGCGAAGAGAGTTCGTTGAATGGATTTTGGAACAACAACAAGTGGATGCTGATTCTTCGAACAAAATCATTTTCAGTGATGAAGCTCACTTTCATCTTGATGGCTTCTTTGATCGTCAAAATTGTCGCATTTGGGGGTTCAGAAAACCCACGAGTAATTGTTGAGAAACAAATACATCAACAATGCGTGACTGTTTGGTACGGATTTTTCGCTGAAGGCATTATCGGACTATTCTTCTTCGAAAATGCGGCTGGTCAGTGGTCAGGCAATAACAATTAATAGTGTTCGTTATCGTGACATAATAACACGATATGTGTTATGTGATTTCAACAAGACAGTGCCATATGCCATATATCCTGCATGAGTCATTTCATAATCGTGTAATTGGCCGTTTTTGCGATCAGAATTGCCCATCCTGATCTTGTGATTTAACGCCATTGGACTTTTTTCTTTGTTTTTTTTTTTTTTTTTTTTTTTGAAGTCAAAGGTATATGCAAACAAGCCCACGACCACCAACGTCTTGAAAGAGGAAATTGGGAGGTGTATTAATGAAATTCAACCACATTTATGCGAAACGGTCGAAGAAAACTTCAAAAAAGAAGAACGTACTTGCCACCAAAGTCGTTGCATCCATTTATCCGATGCGCTATTCCATACATAACCGCAATCAGTATACTCTAGGAAACAATAAAAAAATGTAAGCTTTCTAATTCACCCCTATTCCTATTGGCGTTTGTCGTACACGACTCATGTTTCATGTCGTTGTAAAACGATGTTCAGATTTTTGTTTTAACTTTTGTTAACAATTTTGTTTCGTTTTCTATGTGTTGACCATTATTTCAATTCATTTCTTTCAAAAATGTTACAAAAATCGACTAAAAAACGAAGTGAAATACGAGTCGTTTACGACAAACGCCAATGGGAATAGGGGTGATTAAAAAATCTGTATTTTCTATCACAATTACATTTTGCGTGAATTATGGGACACCCTTTACATTGCGCGATACAAAGTCACAATAGCGAAAATTTAAATACAAATTTATTTATTATGACCGTCAAATTATGTGAAGATAAAAATTATTGGTAAGGCCCCATTTAGGCCCAATTCAAACGAAGCAACTGGAAAACAACTTAACCGGTTGGCAACTCGGGTTACAGACCATTTACGGACTCATCGGTGACTTGGTCTATTGTTCGCTCATCTTCGACAAACTAGAAACTGAAATCAATAGGCAACCCGACATGCAAATAAACAAACGACTGGTCCAATAATAAAGAGTCCAAGTTTTTAGCAAAGTTTCTTGGAAATGAAAAAACAGCGCAAAATACAAAAATTGATAGATTTAAGGCCGAAAGGCAATAGTTATAAGGGTATAGCTAAGTTTAGAGTGCTCGTTAAGAGCCAGTAAGCTAGATTAAGATACATGTTAGGCGGCTTTCAGATTGAGGCAACTGCCAATAAGCAATCAGCAAAATTCTTCGTTCGAGCGATATTTAGTCAGTGTTGCCAGTTTGACTGTTTTCCAGTCAAATTTGACTGGATTCTTTCGGTTTTGACTGGAAAAAAAAATCAAATCCAGCCGACTGTTTTTTTGACTGGAATTTTTTCCTAAAAAAAAAATAAAAAAAAATTGCACCTCCAAGTAAACCTAGTGTATATGAGATTCGCGCAGTGCAATGAAATAAACACACCCATTTTTCGCAAGCCGCTGAAAGTCAAATTGAATCTAGTATTTCTAGTTTGTGTTTTGAGATTTTAGAAACAAAAACTAAGCACAACTCTATTTTGACCATTAGAAATACCTAATTTTCGAGATAAAAAAAAATGTTGTATAAATTTTGAAATACTTGAAGAATGTATAACTTCTTAGTTGTAAAGAATACTATAGATGGATCAAAATATAAAGGGTGGGCCAAATACAAGTTTCTTTTTAAAAATGCAATAAAATGAACAAAATAAAATTGTTCCCATGTATTATGGCTTTACATGTTTACGGAATACAACGTCGTTCAAGTTGCTGCCTCGGCTGGCTTCGCAGTAGCGTATTATGTCACTCCAATTGTCCAAGACATTGTTGGTGGTTTCGGGCTGTAGCTCACGGATTGCTTGGATGATATTGGCCTTGAGTGCGGAGGGCGGATTGTCAAATCTCAGTTCCAAGGAGGACAATTGACATCGCCGAGACGGCTGATAACACGTTTTGGAAAGTTGGTGGGCAAAAGATCGATTGTGGCGTGGGCTGTGTGGCATGGCGTGCAATCCTGCATGAATCAGAGGACGTCTAAGTCCATGTCTTAAATTCCAGTACAAAAAAATTCGGTTAACATGGCTCTGTAACGGCCGCCGTTGACCGAAACGTTGTTCTCAGCCTCGTTTTCGGAGAAAAATTATCCAAACTGTCACTGTCACTCACTTCGTTCCGCGCAGGTAAGTGCACCCTATTTTTGTTTTCGAAAAAATAGCTGTTTACATTTTCGACTGTTTTTTTGACTGTCATTTTTTGTTTTTAATGTTTGACTGTTTGACTGTTTCTTTTGACTGGATTCGGAGAAAAAAAATCCAGTCAAACAGTCAAATTTGACTGGATTTTAACATTTTCGCCTGGCAACACTATATTTAGTTGCTTTGATGTGAGACCTCCAATTTAATTTAAAGTAAAATAATTGTGAGCGATAATATTGCGTGTTTCCAATTGCCAGTTGCTTATTGAATGTTGCCTCAATGTGAGAGCCGACTTACGGACTCAACGGTGACTTTGACTCCACACACGAGGAAACTCATCACCAATCAAAATCTCCAGTTCGTTCAGTGTCGTCTTGTTTTTCAACTTCGCTCATCTTCAAAAAACTAGAAACTGAAATTAATAGACAACCCGACATACAAATCAACAGACGACTGGTTACAAACTGGTTTTTGTGAATTGCAAACGAGTTTCCAACCAGTAGCGTCGTGTGCGTCGTCCCATTTGATTACACAGGGTATGACTCAAAGCAAACTAGTTGCCAATTCGCATTGCTGATCAGTTTTTTTCCAGTTCCTCCGTGTGCATTGGGCCAAGGGGGCACAAGGGCGGAATAACTTCCAATTATCCATGCTCGTAGTTTGTGGCCACACTAAATGTAATTCTCTCCATCATCATCATCATCATTTTCAATGGTCCGCTTGTCCATTAAGTGGGTCGCGGGTGTAGGTTGCTCAAGTGGACCCTCCATAGCTCTCGATCCTCCGCCATCGACTCTAAATCATCAAGGGCAATCCCCATACGGGTATAGGAGAGATTATGGACTTGATCTAACCATCTCATCTTTGGTCTACCTAGAGGACGCCTACCCGATGGTACGGATTCCATAGCACGTCGTGGAATCCTGGTCGGGGACATGCGTTTAACATGACCAAACCACCGAAGCATGGATCGCTCCGTCCGGAGAAGTAGCTGCTCGACATTGAGTTCCTCACGTATTCTGATATATTAAATGTAATTCTCTCTTCCTTAATTCAATAGGATTCCAGCTGGCTTTACTTTTATGAGCTTGTAAATAGTTGCATTCGGTCACTGTAACTGTCACCTAGAGGACGCTGCTTTTTGCCTACTCGGATCCCCTAATTGTTGGCGCACGGATCTGAAGATACCTTCCCGAATATTTGAGCTTTTATTTAGTTATGCAATTGGAGAAGAGAACAGCCCTGCCCAAATGGAACCCACATACACGACGACTCGAAAATACAGCTTAGGACAGTTGAGTATACGCATTTTCGTTAATTATTTTTTCTAATTAAACATAATAGACGGACGACAACTTCCTCGTGACCATTTTAAATTTATAAAAAAAACTTGTTTTTTTTTTTGTATCCCTGAGGGGGATAGTAGTTATTTAAATTTACCCAAACAGGACCATCTCTCACTGAAGAACTAAAGTTTTCGTTTGAGTTTGAGTCAGCAGCTCATCTAACCACAGGGGAAAACGCCACACAACAAAAAAGTGACCCCACATTCAGAGATGGTAATTTTAGATAAAATTGTTGCCGTTCCCCTTCGGGCATGGGTTGCAAATAGTTAACTCTATAGTGACCCGCTGGCAAATGGAAAAGAAAATTTATTTTCCAAATAGCTAGAAACTTTTTTGCTGCCAAGTGTTTTTTTTTTTTTTTTTGTAGCTGAGCAGTGTTTATGGAAAAAATTAAAAACAGGCAAAGACTAAAATACCAGCAGGGGAAATAATTTTCGCCTGCGATGCTGATGAGTTTGTTTCAATTGAAAAGAAAGTCCTTAAAGTATGAAATTAGCAGACGGAGCCTCCTTAAAGAGTGAAATGGCTTCCAGTAGACCTTTCTGTGTGCTGGATAATGTCCGATTCGGGTAACAAAAGTGTTTCCATTTTTAATTTATGCATTAATATGTCAGTCATACCAAACCAAATGGCTCATGTGGGACACATAGGAAACAATAGAGCTCAGATACGTCCCGTTCCCGTATTCTACTACAATGTGGCCACACTCGCACTCTTATCTCCTTTAGACCGGATAGTCGAGTCGTGTCTGCCTGCCAGCCACTGGCAGACAATGCGATTCAATAGGAATACCCGTACTCCTTCTGCACGCTCGGATCAATGACAGTCTGTGCTATATGATGTTGGTGCTGCATGCAAATGCTGAAAAGCAGATTCATTTCGAAATTCAGGCTATGGAAAGTTATATTCGGAATTTTTGCGATAAATGTAATTCAATGGGAGCTGAGTTGGCCAAACCCTCGTGTGAATAGGAAATTCATGGAGGTGCACCCGTGCACCGATGTGGGGTGGAAGTGGAACTATGCAAATTTAAATGTTCCATGCCACACCGAGGTGCGAATAAAACCTACGACCAGTGTGTGGCTTAGGTCGATCTAATTAATTAGATAAGAGTTTTAATAAAATTCGAATTTCATTGTGACAATTTATAGCTTGAGAGTATTGCGTGAATCAATTTATGGCGACCCGCATTCGTTAGGGTAACTCTGGCGGTCATAGCATCCACAGATATTGAATTAATCCAAATTATGTTCTCTATTTTATGGTTTTGCTGGTGTGACACCATTCAACTCATAAAGCGGGGATTATGGGACATTCAGTAACTCAGCTGTAGTTAATATAAGGTGGGCCGACATACAGATGGTACGTGATCGGAATTTTATGGACAATTTTGTTAAAATCCGTGGTCTCTGCTGGATCAGAGTGAAGAACAGTGGGCTGTAATCAGCAGCTAATCAGTCCTAAATCGAAAGATATTGGCCTAAGGAAATAAATGTATATATGAGACGGAAGTTGCTATGTTAACATTCGCTAGACAGAGGCTTTCGGACAGAAAGCCATTTCACCTGACTTTTTGAAGACTCCATTTATGAATACATACATTTGTATTGCACCTACCTCGTAAAGCTTGGCTATAATCTTAAGGGTCAGTCGTAATTGGATGTAATAACAGTTCGAGCCAACAAAAAAAAATATTAGACAGCTAACACTACAGAATAGAGGGGGATTCTGTAAAAAACGAGACGAAAAACGCTTCCGCTTTTCAAAAAACGAAAGAAATTATGAGAAAGCGACAGTTTGCTTCTAACTCCTTTCGTTTTTTTTTTTTGTCTTCCTTTTCGAAAACGTTTAAAAAGCTGTTTTTTTCAATAGCATTTTCGCAGTTTTTGGTTCAGGTTTTGACAGCAGCAACTAAAAGTTTTTTTTTTTTCTTACTTTTGCTTTGCTGATTCTATTAACTAATTTTTAAATAATTTATTTTGTTCACATACAATATTGATTGTTTCATTTCGTTGGTTTTGTTTACAATTAGGATTTTTTTTAATTTAAGTGTGCAGTCCTTCCTATTCCTATTGAAGACAAACAGTTTTCACGTAGTTCAAGCCATTAATGCTCCTGAAAATGTTTCTTTAGTTTGACACCCTAAATTGTTAGAAACACGCACAAATGGAATTTAACTGTTAAAATAATCAAAGAAAGTAAAAAAAAGTCAATGAAAAAGCTGTCATTGATTTTCTTTTGCAAGAAACGATAATGTGAAAACGCCAATGAAATAACTTTCGTTTTTTTTTTGCTTCCGCGTAAACGAAAATTCCTTTCGTTTTCAAAATTTTACACCAAAGTTTTGTACTCTGTTTAACAGGTTAATTTAGGTTCCAATATAAAATTCATCAAAATGTTTGTAACCTTCTTCTCGAAGGCACAGAAATCTGTTCTTAAAACTTAGTACGCTGCTCGAGCTAAATTTTAGCTCCTACAAAATTCTCTCCAAAATTTAGCTGAGCGAAATTTAAGCGAATCCTTTTAGCCAAGCGGCATTTCATTTCATTTCATTTCAGACTGTACTTCATATATCTGTCAAAATTTAAAGCGGAAGAACTCTCCGCGATTCTGAATTCAAAGCCAGAAGCAAATTTCTCTTCTTTTCAGTAGAAGAACTGTCAATTGAACGCTTTTAGAAGCGCTTTCGGACGGTTCTGCACGACCAACCGAAAACGACATAAGGTTTCCCACATTTTCTCAATCTAAATATTGATAGATCTGTTCGTTTTTTTTTCTGTTGTGTTTTATTGCGGCGGTAAAGTAAATAAGAATGCATTTTTCTTTAATGAATACCGCGATGAGGAATAGTTTGAAAGTACAAAATTTGAGATAAAAAAATAGCAGACAAGAAAAAATAAAGCGCAATGAAAATATTACACTTTTTCGCCTCGATGAATTTTTGAAGGAAGTTACTTGCAACGAAAAGCTGTTTTCTGTGACACATCCACAGCGCAATCCATGTCAAAATTTAGATAGAGATTTAGTTGATGTTTTAAGAAAAAAATTGGAGAGCAGCTAAAATCTAGTTTCGCTCGAGCTGCGTACTTATACTTAGCTTCAGTGTTTACCTTGCGTACAAATTTACACGGCCCAAGAAAGGAAGAATTTTCAGGGGAGAATTCAACTTTAGGCAAATTATACATAATTAATGTCATATTAGGCTTCTTCTTTTTTAGTTCAGAGCTGACAGCTGAGCTTGAAGGTGCGTAAGTGCTGTACTGTAAGTGCGTAATCAGCCTTTTACTTAGTGTGTTCTGTCAATTTATTCTGAGCTCATAGATCGCGCTCTGACCATCCTCTGACCGAAAAAAAACACAAATTCTCAGCTCTGGGGTGGGATTCTGTAAAATACGAAACGAAAAACGCGTTCGTTTTCATTAAAAATGTCTCTACCATATCTGTGGCAATAGACAGAGATAGCTATTGTCGAAACGATAATGTTCGATCGTTTTCATTTTACATAATCTGGCCCCTGATGTGTCTTAGCTAAAAAAAAAACACCAACTTTTTTTTGACAGTTTAGGCTCTGCTCTAAAGTAAAAAACAAAAACGCCTATAGAAATGCTGTTAAAACTTCTGTGGTACGTCAAATTTTGACAGATCCATTACATACAGTTTGAAACGAAAATTTTACTTGACTATACTTGCCTTAATTAAGATCGTTCAAGAATCTAGTTTAGTAAGTCTGACAGTTGTATATCTTTATGTTTCTGAGTTTTCATTGGGCCAAACTGATGGTCACATGAACAGTTTTTTTCAGTTGACGGTTACGTCCGCAACACCGACAATTCAAGTCAAGAATTTCTCGACTTACTACTAAGTTGACATCTATTTATGCCTGGGTCCGGAGAACTCAGTTTTGACATTTCTTTTGGGTCATCGGAGAGCATCAGAAAGCATCAGAGAACATGCGAGGGCGCAGTTTGACATTTCGATTGCCCTGACGTTTAGAGCATCAATCAGAAACTCCAGAACCCAGGAGAAAAAAAAATACAATCGGCAACAAGTGACATAACGACAATTTAAGTTAGTTTTCGCATTCAGGTAAATTTGAGTACAGACAATTCAAGTCGACTTACGATGACTAGATTCTTGAATATGGCCTCATTCAAGAATCTCCTTCTTGTTACTAATATGTTGACACTGACAGCTTTTACGCATTAAACAAATTGGTAGAAACTCAATCTTTGTATAATATAATATTTTAATGGTACGAAATAATTTTGCTTGAAAAACGTTCGAACATTTTGCAAAGTTACTTCCAGAGTGGATGCTGAGTTGCCATGCGAACAGACAAGAAAAAAATATTGAACAGAAATTTCGATATTGCAAAAAGAGCTACGCAAGTTTGTGAAGAACGTTAATTCATGATTAAAAAAAATAAATAGGTGGCGCAACAGGCGGGTGACACCCAAAGCCTAGCTTCTCGCAACCATTCGTTTTGTGTGAGTTTCTATTTTTGGGACGAATGGAGGGGACCTACAATTTTATGCCGAGTCCGAACGGCTCAATTGAGAAGCTTTTTCATGACAGTCATACTCTCGGATGTTTGTCAGACGTTCGCGAGAGGTGGCGCAGTAGAAAAAACTTTAAGATGTAATTTGGGTTTTTCCGGGGATCGAACCTGGGATCCCTCGCACAGTAGTCCAACACACTAACCACTGCGCTACTGCGCCCACAAAATTCATGATTGCTGATTGATAAACGAACGTAATTCTCGTGTTCTTCCTTTGAGCTCAATGGAGAATATTGCAGCTGTTGCCGAAAATGTGGACATAAATCCTAGAAATTCAATGATCATTCGGCGTACTTTAGCCTGAGGAGGACTTTGTATAAGGATCTAGAATTATTCGCTTACAAGATAGAATTGACTAAGAAATTGAAGCAAAATGACCAACAGCTTCGTTATAGCTTCTCTGTCTGGGATTTAGTGCAGCTTGATGTTGACCACAATTTCGTTCAAAAAATCTTATTTTCAGATGAGGGACGTTTTCATTTTGGCGGCTACGTTAACAAGCAAAATTACCATAATTTCTGGCTTAAAAAATACGCTAATATAGTTATAGAGAAGCTAACCCTTCCTGAATGTATGTCAGACTGTTTGGTGTGGTTTTTTAGAGTGACGGCATTATGGGCTATTTCCTAGGCGGCAATGGAAGATATGTTGCAGTCAATTGAGAGCGCTACCGAGGCATGATAAGCGATTTTTTATGGTCAGAAATTGAGGATTTGGAAAAGAAAAATTTTATGAAATGGTCCCAGAAAAATTATGTTACGTGCACAAGTCGTTCAACAATCGATTTATTGCACGCCAAGTTGAATATTTATGCAATCAGTCGTTTGATGTTGCCTAGTCACCATGATGGAGCTGCGATTAAACGCGGTTAGACTTTTTTGTTTGGTGCTATGCACACAATCCAGAAACGATTTAGGTAGATACTCAAGAACAATATAATGGTCGAACTATTCGTGAAAAAATGGCTGAAATTGGCCAGCCGAGCCAATCACTTGAATAAAATAATATCTATACATATAATAAAACTGTAGGAATTTTTTTGGCCGTTAAAACCTCGAAAACTACTGGACAGATTTCGATGAAACTTTTTTTAAAGTGTTCCTTAAGACTGTGAGACTGCTATAGACTATGTCGTTTATAGCCAAAATGTATTTTTTGAAGTGAAAATATATACATACACATATACCTTGCTACAAATGGATATTTATACTTTTGTGCGAGCGGTCAAGGCGACCACGGGTCCAGCTAGTTCCATAATATTAATCGGAAGATTTATACTTCTACAAATTTTAGCCCAAAACTGTATAGAGAAACTATGCCTATTGTGAATAATTATTCATACTTACGATACTCATGCTTAGCGTATCTGATTTCTTACCTAAAAGAAAGAAAGAACAATTTATTAAACTTGACAACATTTAAATAAAAATTAACTGATACAGTTGAATAATTTATATACCATAATAAATTGTATATTTTATTTGACAAAAAGTGCTTCGCATTCCAGGTAATATTGATGAGACCACAATTTATACAACAACCGAAAAAAAAAACACTTAGTCGGCTCTCACATTGAGGCAACATTCAATAAGCAACTGGCAATAGGAAACATGCAAAATTATCGCTCACAATTATTTTACTTTGAATTAAATTAGAGGTCTCACATCAAAGCAACTAAATATCGCTCGAACGAAAAATGTTGCTGATTGTTTATTGGCAGTTGCTATAGTAACTATAGTTGCTTATTGCTTGTTGCCTCAATGTGAGAGCCGACTTAAACTGTAGCAAGGACATAACTTTACAATTTTGACAGAAAAACGCTCCACAAATTACACTGCTTAAGATGAAAAAAGTTGTCTGAAATCGAGTATAAAATTATGTACATTACTATTGGAACACGTTCCTCGACGAAAATGGAAAGTGATATGGGCCATCGCAACTTTGCCAAAACCAGTCACACTACTGTGCCAAATCGACATAAATATTTAAATACATCTCGCCTTAAATGTTAAGTAACCTGTTCTACTGTTAAATGTATAAATGCTAAATTGTGTTAATCTGTCACTGAACTTGACCAACATCATCGAAATCTATATCGAGATGGAGTACGATTTGAATTTCTTTCGATTGATTTATTCTTTTTAATTTTAGAGACGATTACACGTGTATAAATGTAGATATGAAGCACATGGAAAAGTAAAATAAAGCACAACAGTTAAGCAAACATCCTCACATTTTACTTTCCAAAATCTCCTGATTTAATCGCTATTTCGAGGTTGAACTGTCAATCGTTTTATTACGTCGTCATTTGGGCTCATTGAGATGGTCATGTATGTTCATGTATTCTTGACGCATAACTTTATTTAGAAATAGGATCCTAAATTGTTTATCTCACGTTAAAATTTCGCCGGATTTCGGCAAGGAGACGCTCTATCATGCAACTTCTTCAATCTCGTACTGGAGCAGATAGTGCGCAGGGTAGATGTCAACACGGAAGGCACTATCTTCAACAGGTCCGTCCAGCTGCTTGGCTATGCGGACGATATTGACATCATCGGTCGCTCCCAGCGTGCCGTGATAGAAGCGTTCACGGCGATTGAAGAACAGGCGAAATCCGTTGGGCTTGAAGTAAATGAGGACAAGACTAAGTACATGCTATCAACAAACAAACAAGCATCTGTCCACCGCCTAGGACAAAATGTCACTATTGATAGCAACAATTTCGAGGTAGTTAAGGAGTTCACCTACCTCGGAGTAAACGTAAACTCCACGAATGACACCCTAGTGGAGATCCGGCGAAGAATTACCCTAGGAAACCGTTGCTACTTCGGTTTGGCAAAACAACTGGGTTCAAAACTCCTAACTCGAAGGACGAAATGTGTGCTCTACAGAACCCTTATCCTGCCAGTTCTACTTTATGGCGCCGAGTGCTGGACGATAAGCAAGAAGGGAGAGCTGATACTTCGGCTCCTTCGAAAGAGAAATACTTCGGCGGATTTTTGGTCCTGTGTGCGAGGAGGGCGAATGGAGGAGAAGATACAACCGTGAACTCTATGAGCTGTACCAAGATGTGGATGTAGTCCAAAAAGCCAAAACACGTCGACTACATTGGCTCGGCCACATCGAGCGAATGGACAATAATACTCCAGTCAAGAGGGTCTTCGAATCCCAGCCCCCAGGTTCGAGAAGACAAGGAAGACCGAACCTCCGTTTCAAAGACCAAGCCATCGCGGATGCCAGAGCGCTTGGTCTGGACAACTGGAAGCAGCGTGCCCGGGATCGTAGAGGATGGAAGGCTGCAGTGTCTCAGGCAGAGACTCTTCACGGGTCGGGAGCCCGATAAGTAAGTAAGTAAGTAAAATTTCAAAAAGCTTAGTACGCTGCTCGAACTAAATTTTAGCTCCCATACAAAATTCTCTTCAAAAATCAGCTGAGCTAAATTTAAGCGAAACTATTTAGCCGAGCGGTAGGCTGCTTCAGCTAAAAAATCAAATTTTCATATCAGACTGTTCTGCATGTATCTGCCACAATTTAGCGCGCCCATTTAATGGTTCGGCACATTTTTTCAAGCTAAATTTTGACAGATCGTTGGTTTTTCTTTGTGTTGCAGAAAAGTAAATAAGGATAAGGTTTTTGAATGAATACCTCTATAAGGAATCCTTTGAAAGTGATCAATTTGAGATCAAGCAGTTCTTCGCGTCGATGAATTTTTGAAAGATGACACTTATATCCACAGCGCACTCTATTGGCGTATTTTTTTTGGGAAATTAGTATAACAAAACCAAAAGTGAGTATAACAAAACCATGTTTTACATTTTGCATGTAAAAGTGAAAGTGAGCTAGATATAGATTCTCAAAAAAATACGCCTTATGTCAAAATTTAGCTAGGGATTTAGGTAATGTTTGAAAAAAAAAAAATTGGAGACCAGCTAAAATTTAGTTTCGCTCGAGCAGCATACTAAGCTTTCAGCTAAAAAAATCTAATTTTCATTTCAGACTGTACTTAAAATATCTTTCAAAATTTAGCTCGCCCATTAATGGGTCGGAACATTTTCTCAAGCTAAATTTTGACAGAGATAGTGTTGCTCTTTTCTGTTGTGTTTTTGTTTTACGGAAATGTAAATAAAAGATACGTTTTTGCAATGAATACATCGACAAGAAATACTTTGGAAGTAAACCATTTGAGATCAAAGAAAAGCAGACGATGAAAAAAGAAAACGCAACAAAAATAAAACATTTTTCGTGTCGATGCGTTTTTGAACGAAATTATTTTCAACGAAATTCTGTTTTCGGTGACTCTTATATTGACAACCCACTCCATGTCAAAATTTAGCTAATATTTCCCCAACAGCCTGAATTACCAGGAATAGCTGTGGCAATCGCAACTAATCGTTCTATGTTAAGCGATCCTACGGTCTTAAGTTCTGAGTATTTCCAGCAACTGTCGAGCAATATTAAGGAACGCACGTAAATGGTCCTTATGTCTTCATCTGATCTTCAACTGATAACAAAATTGCTGTCCACATACAGCACATTACCTGCAGTTGGTCGACAACTTCTTTCGATATTGTGGTTCGCTGCTACCTCCCCTTCTCGCAACTCAAGCCTGTCCAACCGCGTCTTCATAATTCCACCTTTCGTTGAACGTCTATCTCGGCGTATATATTTTTAACTTCAACTATCTGAAAATGAATGAATGAACTATCTGCCATACGCAATGTCTCAGGCAGGTGCGTAGCGAGGGTTCAAGCTGTAGGGGATGACTTTCACTGAAATGCCGACTTACTTTAGGAACTTGTCCACTGCATTAGAAATCATGAAAATCTGCCCAGCCAGCGGTTGTAGAGTTATAACGTCATCGAGTTTTACCCCATAGAGGATGTTTTTTTGGAGGTGCCACGACCCTTTGGCCAATTTTGAGCAATTTTCACACGAACTATTCCAGGCCAATACCTAAAATTGCCTGAAAATTTGAGCTCGATCGGTTCAGTAGTTTTCGATATATGTATACGATTTTGAATGTTTTTTAGTATGGGAGACGCCACGCCCCTTTCTCCAATTCTCCTGGGCCAATACCTAAGACCACCTATAAATTTGATCTCAATCCAGTCGGTGGTCTTTGAAATACCGATATGTGCGCATACAGTTGAGCATTTTTCGACTCTTACTTTTTCCCAAACCTTCACGTAGCAATTACGAAAAAACCCGCAGAAGGAAGTATCCAATTTGGTCCAATCGTTTTCAAATTTTAAGGAGTTCAGTCGCCAAATTCTCCGATGCCGACTGTCCTTCTTTAAATCGAATCGAAACTCGCTAAATTTTAAGGGGTTCAGTCGGCAAATTAATTCACCGATGCCGACCGTCTTTTTTAAAGTCGAAAGAAGGTACCTCGGAGAAGGTACAAAAAGATAATCAAATATAAATTGGCATTTCCGAATGGTGGAAACTTTGAAAATGCCGAATTGTATACATATATTTACAAGTTTGAAAACCTATACGTAATGAAACTCCAAACTCACTTCTTATTTTTTAACATTTTGTTCCGAGCTAATTTTTGAAAATTGCACGTTGTTGGCGATTTTTTTTTTTGTTGCTCAAGTTAATAAATGTAGCTTCCTTGATTTGCCGACTCTTGAAAAGCGTGGAAGATGTCGCACCCCCACACCCCACCCTCGCTTTGCCCCTGGTCTCAGGGATCTTGAGACATCCACGAGTTTCTAGCTGTAGACTGTCGGATCTAGCTTAAAGATATCATTTCAATATCGCCACACATCGCGTCAAGTCTATAGATCGCCAGTTTTCTTGAGGGACTATGCTTTAGTTATCTTTTTGCAATGTTGCATCATCTGCAAAGCTAACACGAAAGGCAGGACTTAAGAGCTTGTAAGTGATATGATACCCAAATGACCTTAAGATAGGTCTTATGCGGAAATAAGTTCCCACCAAAGACAAGCCGATGTGATTTCTAAACCTTCGTAATCTGATCTGAACGACTTAAGGTCACGGGGATTCTCGCAGCTCTGCTGTATAATATACCTACCGACCTACGATGCGTAGGTATAGAAAGCTGATTCCCTTTTGAAAACTGTAAGTGTAAACACAGGATTTGTTGTCGAATCAGAAATATATTTAAATCGATTTGCTACTCTATAGAAACTTCCATGCCAAGGAAACATCTGCCAACTTATTTAGTATTTCACTTTTGTTATGTTCGGTTTTATATGTCCCAACCACAAAGCAAACATAAACATATGCCATACACACTGCCCAGATACGCAGATACCATCCATCTGGTCGACTGGTCTATATATGCTCGATTAAATGCGGGCCACTTTGATGCGCCCCAGACACGATATAAATTTCAATATCTAACCATGAAACACTAATCGCATACCAATTACCGCAACCGGCCTCTGAATATGTTTTTGTATGGCCTAAGCTTCATGATGATAGTGCCGGATCCCATAATGATGTCATCCATCGTTTCCAGTTCCGACTCTGAGTATCTAAACGAGCAGCTGTGGCGCAAAGCTCTTCTATTTTAGGATTTGCATTTTCCTGACGTTGTTGGTCGTCTATATTGGATGATGGTTTGATGATGGTTTGATGATATATATATATTTTTTTATTTTAAATCTATCGAGTCTTGCGATATTATTTTATCTTTGAAATTGCACTCGTTTATTGTGCAAAAGTGCTACACAAAGCTAACGCGATGATGACAGGATAACGAGTCTTGAGACGTTTTTAACTGAAGACACTTTTAATGGGAAAGGTCAATGAAGCATAGACATTTGAAACACGAGAGATGAAGTGAGACGATAATGAATATGAAAATGGGAAGTCAAATGGAAATTGGATTTTCTTTGTGGAATGACTATCCTTTTGTATCTCGTCTTACAGCATCCAGATAAGAGTGAGTGACGCTGGATTTAGATTTGAAATGTGGGAGGACTTTTGGTAAAGGTACCAAGGTACAGTCGAAAATGCCAGAAGAAAAAAATTAAATGACTTAAATAAATCACCTGCATAGATGCTCTCAAGATAGACATAGATGTGCAGATGCAGATAGAAAACTACTGACAGTTGAACATTTGCCTGGGTGACTTCGTTTGAATTTATAAATTAATTTAGCCTACTTTAGTGCGTTCAATGTTGGACTTGATAGGTGACTTGAATGCCAAGGTAGAAAGAGAAAGACAATGTTATCGGACGAGCCAACCGCAATTACAATGACGAACAGTTGCCAGTTGTCTTGTCATGTTTACGTCCAATACCTGCCACAAAATCACTGTGACTTTGGAAATATAAATTCGTCTGCTGGCTCGAAGCCAGACTAATATACGTGTCCAAGTGTTAAAGATGTTTGTATCTTGTATGCGGCATTCGCGTCGGCTCGGCTGGTACCTAACTAATCTCATCTAACTCTGGGTGGTAGAACAAGCTCTTCGTTTTTTATGCCGCACCGCTATCTCTTCACCATGCAATGTAATAGGCCTTAATTTGTTGTTTAAATATACAGGGAGGTGCTAAGTCTCTTTATAAACCCATGGAATCTTTTGGACTCCAGATTTCATATCTCCTCCGAGCTCAGAAAACCCATTAACATAAATGGGATCTGCATTTTGCAACAGCTGGTCGTTCACAGTATAGATACTTCGTCTCTCATCGTCGGATAGTCGCATTTAAAAGAATTGAAGACCCTTTGGCATTTTTTGTTGAGCTCACACGTACCTAATCTTTTGACTTTGCTACGATCTGGTGTTTTGAATCTCTTAGCCTAACTCTGGCTCTTACATTTCTTAGTTCTACAGCTGTTTTTTTCTTTTTTTGAATGAGAAATTCGAAGGATTTTTAGTCACACAACAGCGAACTCCATGAACTATACAAAGACATGAATGCAGTACAAAAAGCCAAGACACGTCGACTATAATATGAACTCTGGCACATCGAGCGAAAAGACACTAATGCTTCAGCCAAGAGGATCTTCGAATTCCAACCTCCAGATTTGAGACGGCAAGAAAAACTAAACCACACTGTTTCGAATTCGAAGACCAAGTCATCATGGATGCACATGCAAATACCTGGTCAAAAGAACAGAAAGAAACGCGCGGGCGTTCGCAGAGAATGGAAAGCTGCTGTGTCTGAGGCAGAAACTCTTCAAAATTGTGTAGGTAGGTATAGGTTTTTACAACCAATACCTGCATTCCTGCATAGACTCTAGTACCGGTAGAATAATTTTCCATAATGGAATATTCATTCATTCATTCATTCATTCATTTTCAATGGTCCGCTTGTCCATTAAGTGGGTCGCGGGTGTAGGTTGCTCAAGTGGACCCTTCATAGCTCTCGATCCTCCGCCATCGACTCCAAATCATCAGGGGCAATCCCCATGCGGGTAGAGGAGAGATTATGAATTTGATCTAACCATCTCATCCTTGGTCTACCTAGAGGACGCCTACCCGATGGTACGGATTCCATAGCACGTCGTGGAATCCTGGTCGGGGACATACGTTTAACATGACCAAACCACCGAAGCATGGATCGCTCCGTCCGGAGAAGTAGCTGCTCGACATTGAGTTCCTCACGTATTCTGGTATTTCTAATGCGATCTCTACGGGTCACACCAGCAATACAACGGAGAAATCTCATTTCAGCAGCTTGTATTCGCGATCTTATTCTTTCGGTCATTACCCAAACCTCATGACCATAGGTAAGAGTTGGAACAAACACCGAATTAAAGACTGACAACTTAGCTTTGACACCAATTTCAGTCCTCCTGATAACAGAATGACCAAGCTGTCTCAAAATCGATCCAGCCTGACCAATCCTACAGGAAAACTCGGCATTGCTCCTTCCATCACTCGTGAATAAGACCCCGAGATACTTAAACTTCTCCACCTGTTTCAATGGGACTTACCCGAACACAGCTTTTACAGTTTGTGTAAAGAGATTGAATGGCTCTCAAGAGAGAACCATCAATTCCATACTGCTGTAATACACTCCAGAGTTTCCCTCGAGGGACTCGGTCATATGCTTTCTCCAAATCTACGAAGCAAGCGTAAACAGGTGTAGCATACTCCCAAGCCTTCTCAAGTACCATTCTGAGAGTGAATAACTGGTCGGTTGTGCTTCTGCCGGGACGAAAGCCGCACTGCTCATCTCCTAATCGTGCCTCGACCACAGCTCTGCAACGCGTTTCCAGCACCTTGGCAAAGACTTTTCCGGGGAGACTTAAAAGTGATATACCCCTGTAATTGGAGCAATCCCTTTTATCCCCTTTCTTGAAAAGGGGCACAATCACCCCAATCTGCCAATCGCTGGGAGTTTCGCCGCATTCCCAGGCCACTTTAATGACACGAGAGAGCCATTTGACTCCCTCTTCACCTAAGGCCTTTAGCATTTCTGGCCGGATTTCATCCACTCCGGCAGATTTGCCAGCTTTTAGCGATTTGATCGCAAAAGTGACTTCCTCTACCGTGGGACTATTTTCCGCCCTGCTTAAGGCGATGGATGTGTCATCCTCAATGCCCTGGATTGGATTGAGCAATTCGGAAAAGTGCTCGCTCCATCTGCGCAAGATGTCCTCCTCATTAGAAAGAAGTGTACCATCTTTGGATTTGACTCCTTCGATAATGTTCCACTTCCTTCCTCTAAGACGGCGGATGGTCTGCCAGAACACCTTGCTTGCAGATCTGTGATCATGGTCCAATTTTTCGCCGAACTCCTTCCAAGACTGTTCTTTGGCTGCTTTAACAGCCAATTTGCAAGTTCTTCGCGCCTCAATGTACCGGTTTCGAGAAGGAGAGTCCCCCAAGTGAATCCACACCTTGAAAGCCTTCTTCTTCTCTCTGATAGCTTCTTGAACTCCGGGGGTTTTAAACCACGCAGTTCTTTTCTCACCACCAGCCGCCACACCGAGCCGCTTCACTCCGCAAACATGTCCTGCAGAGGCAATAACTGCTGTTGAAAACAACTGCCATTCTTCCTCTACATTCAATGGAACATTTGGAATTTGTTCAAACCTTTCAGATACCTGCCGTGCAAATTCCTCCCGTATCTCATCGTTCTGTAGCCCATGGAATATTCAGTATACTAAACTTGTGATTCGCTGATTCTCCAAGTTTGACGGTCAGATAATATCTTAAATATTTTTTGGATGTGCGGACTTTTATTTTTAAAGCATTGGGAACATCTTGAGTTTGATATCGAGGTTTAGTATATTGGGGAGATTTTTATTTTAAATGCTTCTCCCGGGAAAGACGAACCTATAACGCTTCAACAGCGCACCGAGATGCTCGCAGATGTATGTTAGTTCTGCACTTAAAAGGAGTTTTGGAAAATGTATGTCCTCGCGGTTATCAAGTGTACTGTATGGTCATGAGCATTGGCAGCCTGTGTTGTGGCTGTGGCGCAAAAGATGCATTTTCAGGGATAATTGTAGCATCTCGAAATACTGTATAAATTGTTTGAAGTTTAGTTTATGCTAACTTTGTATAAAATGCCAGTTTTATACGACTAGTCGGATGTCGTTTGTTTAAGATACAACAATAATGTCTTTGAGTTCCTCGGAACATCTACTATGGAAGTACATATAGAACAAGCATAGGTCAGCGACTTGTCTTCTGTGCACCAACGGTTGCAGATTCGATGTGAGTGTAGGGTCTCCAATAAGTCGAACTGCTCGTCTCTGTATGCTGTCAAGTAGGTTAAGTGAATGTTTTGGGGCCGAGCTCCATATATGGGAGCAATATTCCAAGTACCTCTTTGCTCTAAACAGGTAGTTCAACCAAGCGGACGCCGATCTTGCGATAAATGATATGTGGTCTTGCCATGTGATTCCTGAATTGACCGAGGGTGCATTGAGTTCTTTTGATGGATTGGATGGTTATCCATTTGGATCTGAGAGGAACTGTTGATGCATTTTTCCTAGAAAATGTTGTGAGCTGTGTCTTGTTTGCATTAAATACAACCAAGTTGTCTTTTCCCCACTTCAAGATTTTGTCCAGATCACCATTTAGAGAACTAATTTGTTCACATCTCTGACTGTGTGATGTAGCCGCATTCACAGGCCCGCTGTTCGAGATAGAGGATATAAGAGTGCTGTCATCAGCAAAGCTGTAGAAATTATTATTTGTCGATCCAAGTAAATCGTTGAGGTGGAGAAGAAATAGAGTTGGAGAAAGAATAGATCCTTGGGGCACTCCTGCATTTATAGCAAACGAATTAGATGATACACCATCTACAACAACTTGGATAGATCTTCACAGAAGAAAATTTTGCATCCATCCGCAGAGTTGTTGTGATAATCCATAAGACGCTAACTTGCCTAATAGGGCTCTATGCCAGGCTACGGCGCTGGATTCGTTTTGACCTATGATTTGAAAATAAACCACTAGATGGCCCACCCTTTACGAAGTTTATCGACGTCAGAAAAAGAAAATTTTCATCGGAGCACCCGAATTGCTAAGACTGGCGGTATTTGTAAAACCTGAAAAGTCTCGGCAAACTTCACTAGAAAGTTGAAGTTTTTTGTTAGCCGGTATCTGCGATATATGCTAAAGATTCGCTGGTAGTAAATTGTATCCAAATAGGGAGTATAAGACGATTCAGAAGCTATTGGACTAAGAAATGATAACATCACAAAGCAGTCCTTTGAATGTAATCCTCGGCGGCTTGGAAAATCAAGAAAACAATCACCCCATTGTCGTCGTCGTTTGGAATTTTGTATTGCGTAACTGAAACGACTCCACTCCCTGAACTCTCACATTCCACATACATTCCACAAACTATAACACATGCGGTTGGACATTTGAGTCGACGAATTTATATTTGGTCTGGTGTGTTGTTTGTGAGTTGGTTAATTATTTAATAAAACAAATCAAAAATTAATAGTGTTGAGATGTTTTTTGAAAGCAGTGACGAAGAAGAAAACCAGCTGGTAAAGTTAAGGAAGGAAATTCGAAGCAAATCCAAGCCATTGTTAAGTGAGTGTTAGAAATAATTTAAATTGCAAACTGTTTTAATAACAATAATTATTTTCAAATTTAAAATGTATTTTAGATTTAGACTATCGAAGTCGAATTTCAATTCAGAGATAAGGTTATGTCGTCCCATTGCCGATTAACACCACTTTTGCTAGGCTTTCGTCAATGATTTTGCCAAAGGAATATTTTTCTGCATTTCGATCACTTAATGTAGAAATTGTCTTTTATTTGTTATCTCCATTCTGCAAAATAACTATTGGCGTATTTTTTTGGGAAGTGATTATAACAAAAACAAAAGTGAGTATAAAAGTTTTGCATGTAAAAGTACCTAAAAGTAAGCTAGCTATAGATTCTCAAAAAAAATACGTCTTATATTGTCTTTTAGTTAATTTAAAATTAAGTACACATACTTTTTTTTAACACATTATCACACAGTCGTTTTTTGACATTTCAAAGTTGTTTGTTTTTAGTCGCCAATACCAAACAGTCGTGTCGTTTTTTTTTAGAGTCGTAAACGACAACGACAATAGGGGTGAATGTGAATGTGAATTATTAGAAGCAGTGGAGATAGGTATAGGTGAAAAATTTAGCTGCAGACTTAGCAATAGATTTTATTCCCGCCCTACTGAACTCCCAAGGTAGAAGGAAATATTATGATGCTCAACAACATATATCTGCAACAAACTTCCTTCCTATAGCTGCAGCCCACTGGACTGCCCTTAAGTGAGTTTAGGGCATTTAAATATAAATGTACTATATGCAGAATTTTTCAATTTTAAAATAGGTACCTACTTTGCCATTGCGTTTTCAAATGGAATAGCATTCACTTATTGCCATCTCCATGGTTGGTGTTTGTACCTAACCTAGTATTGTATAACATACCCCATTCCTCTATACCACTAATCGGTCTTAACATTCATAGTAAATAATAATACCCAATCTGGCCGAGACAATCCCACCCAATATGGCCGCTCTTAAAATGTCGGCTGCATCAACCGAGTTTTCCCACTTCAGTGACTCATTTCAGTTGCGATATCCCGACCGACATCTGAGCGCGCACCCAGGTAACGTTTGTATATAACCACAAGTCGGCAATTTTTCATCAAATTGAACGTGAATGCAATAAATTGCATGAATACGAAAAACTTCAAGTTGCGGGCCATGCCATGTATCTGTGCTATGTGGATAGTGGATGTGCGCTTTCAAAATACGAACGGAACATGGACGATGTATACCTACCTAACTTTTTGCAATAATTCTACTATGTACCACCAAAGTTGTTGTGAATTGAGCTCATGTTTCCTGTTTCAGTTTTTGTTCTGCTTCGCTTCTATATCTACCGTTAGATGATTGCATTGTTACCCAAATGCTAAGTGGTGTGATGTATCTGTGCACAAAAATCTCTAAAAGATTCCAGATTCATCTTCATTGCAGTTGCTGCGGTTGCAAAAGTCTATCTTTTTTTGGTGGATTTCACAAAAAAAAAAAAAAAAAACTAGCTGCCGTCATATTTACCGTCCACAAGCCAAAACACTCCCCGCAAAGCTATCCGTCACAGTTGAATGCATCCACTTGAGTTCCTATCTACGTGCAAGTGCAACACCAAACCATTTGCCATTTGAATCTACAGAGATAGATAGATGTATTATGTACCTCATGGCACGAGCTACTCTGCAAATGGCGCTCGATGTGATAAAAGTTTGTTGCCCCAGTTGAGTCGCCACAGTAACAAAACGAGTGAAGAAGAAAACTTCTCCCCAACGCCAATGCTAAATGGAGCAGCAAACTATTTCACTTGGTCACACAGTAATGATCGTTGCATCTGCCGCACCTTAAGTGGAAGCGTTTTCTGAGATGGTAAGTGCTTGGCTTCAACGGGTATTCAATGTTAGATTAGCCAGAACTGCGTCATTTGTTATGGCCAAAAAGTCGATGCCAATAAACTTATGGACTATCTGCAAACTGGGACAGTGCGTACATACATACCGAACCGACTACCCTTATTATTTTGGCCCATTGCCAAGTGGGACACTGATGCAAAGGAAAACAACGACCCAAATGACCGCTCAGAGTTTTTGGCTCCGACAATTGATGCGAATCGGTTTATCTGATCCGCAAAAGTATTTAGTGCAAAAAAAAAGAACGAGTGTCACCTCACCAACCACCGTCAGTTGAGATATAATGATGAAACCCTGTCCTGTCGAGTGTCGGTTAACTGAAGGCTTTTCCACGCCACTATGCGCACTCACGTGACGATGGCAAATGTGCAACACCGCAAGCTGCATCCGCAAAGGCTTGTCGTTATCAATCTGTGTAGTTACAGTTCAGGGTCATGCACTTGGATGTGAAATAGTGTGTGTTGAAGATGTGATTACCATGAAGCTGGAGATGAATTTTTTGTTTTTCTTTTGTCCTTTGTGCGTCAGCTGCTCTCTAGGTGGAGATAAGATTTCATGTGACCATGAATCTGTACGGTAGGCATTGCTGGATACTCTTCTACTCATGTATTGACTGATGATGAATTATAGGTTAAGGTTAGGGAATTTTGGTTAAGTAAGGACTTTTTAGCTAGATCTATACCTACATTTTATTGGACTAGACCATTTATATTGTACCCCCGAATGCGTCAAAGAACAAGCGCTTTTATTGACACAAAAATAAGGGAGACCTGCCACAGATCACGTAAAATGAAAACGATCCAACGGTATCGTTTCGAAAGTATCAGTCTCTGTCTATTGCCACAGACAGAAAACTTAAGCGGTTTTCGTTTCGCATTTTACAGAATCCCACCCCTGTTTTTGCAAAATGAAGACTGACTGACCAGGGCGATAAAAGCGGGCCATCGACCTGATTAAGATCTACTGTACCATACGTTAGAATGAGGGCTTAGGCCAGTTTTTTTTATTAAGTTTATGATACCTAATGCTGCAGAGGATTTCTTCATCTCTTCGGGTTCCAGTTGGTCCATGGAGAAGATATTCCTTCTAATTCAATATTCACATATATATACATACTAGTTGGTTGTACCCGCTTCGCTGGGTATGCAAAGTAATATTTGATAAACAAATTGATTTTATTTAAAGAACTTCTTTGAAAACTACATTGCGTGTAAATTGTCTCTGGTTAATTAATAATCTTCCTTGCTGTGGATTAGATTCAATATACACCTTCTTTTGTCTTGCAACTCTTGATTGTGATAAAGCCACATACAGTTGGCCGTGTGAAAATACTCCGGTCTTCAAATGCATGCCAACGTGATCAAATGACTGGTCTTGAGCCTTGTTTATTATTATAGCGTATGCTAGAATTTATCGGAAATGGAATCATTGTGGTAATTCATGCTCTTATCAAATTTCGTCCAGGCTTTTCCACAATCAATCGAGTTCCATTGCAGTCCTTTTTTAGGGTTCAAGTTTTTCAGCAACATGATGATGACACCTTGCTTAAGTACAGCACATGAGGTGGCTTGCTGGATGGAGTTTGCTGATTGAGGAATTGAACAGGGAAATTTGGTGCATCATTTGGATCTTCAGTCTACACTGATAACAGAATCGCTCCTATTCATTTCTAATGTCTGCACATTTGTCAGCGCGGCAATGACTCGTTCTGAAAGTTCCTGCATTGACTTTTGCAGCAGATCGCCAAAAATTGTCTTAATTAAGTCTCCTGTTAATATAATTTCCGTGGGAATTTCAACAACGTCGTCTTCATACATTTCTGCTACCCGCGGCAATTTTGCAATAATGAGAAGACTCATATTTTAATAGCCCTCAGGATTTTGTCCACAGAGATTCCTTCACGATCGGTTAGTTTTCTCTTTTATATTTAAATATCGCGAAATAAAATTTCCTATTAAAGTACCTGAGGAGCAGTTAGTAAATCAGTGATCTTAAAATTCGTAGCAAAGTACATATTGCCTAAAAACGGTTTCTATTTTTTTTGTATCTATTGATTTAGAATTTAGATTTATGAGTATAAATAATTTTACTTCTTTTTACTTCTTTATTATCAATGTACAAAGTTTCATATTGATACGACAAACTCCTTCGTGAGTTATGAAAAAGTTATCATTAAAATCATTGCCAATAACTCGAGCCCAAAGCAAAATACCTAAATATTACTTATATAGAGTACACAAACCGAGTTTGAAGTCGATCGGATGAAAAATAAAAATGTTCCCGTACAAACTTTGACCCCCTAAGAAGGGTTGGATTTATTCGGCAATTTCCTTTTGAAAACACTTGCCGAGCATTACTATAGTAGAGTTTGAACTTTGAAGAAAATTAAAATATATGAAAAATAGGCGGTGCGTATTTGAATAATGAGAAAACACAAACATTGAAAATTTATTCAAATACCCACCGCCTACTTTTATTTAAAATAAGAAAAATAAGAAAAGTAAGGAGCGTTACAGAATCAGTAAGGGTAAATATATATATGATGTTTCGTCTTCTAAAATGCCTTCACTCCGCTGCGTTGGCAATTAGGTTTCTGATATCATGTCTGCTATTGGCCTGTCTTAAACTTGGGAATTTCTCCCAATGGGCCTCCGCACACGAGATTAATTCTGCCGGTATAAAATCGATTTTGTAGGCGAGGGGACTGAAGTGAGGGGAAAAAACGGAATAAAATGTTCTGCCAAGTTTGAGCGGTTGAACAAGGCATAAAACTAATACATACACAACTTTCGAAATACATATTTCAATTGTGAAAATAATACTACACAATGAAAAGGGGTTCATACATAATAATTTGTTCTGCCGGCAGAAATCATCTCGTGTGCGGAGGCCCAATGTGAGATATATATACCTACATTTTGTGTATTTCCAGATTTTATGACTTTTTTATACCAGATTTGGAGGTATAGCAGAAAGGTTTCTAAAGCTATTCTGGCCAATTCGTATGCTTTTTCGTTTTCTTCAAAGTCCTCACCTAATGGCCAGAAGTCCACCATACATTTAGTTCTGTTCCCGATGCTAAGACTTTGAAGGGTGTTGCGAGAGTGTTATATTGGTTTGGAGTAAATGAACGGTAAGCTAAGGGCGTTTAGATGTGAACGCCTTCGAAGAAGAAGAAGAACGCCTTCGATGATAATTTTTTGGATATCATTGGGGCATTCTTAAATGGCATGGAGCTTTGCCTGGAATACACTAAAGTTTGCCTCCATATAGTTGATGTGAGATTGTTTTTTGGTTTCGTTAATTTTCTGCTTTCTTTTTGTAAAAAATATGTAGGAAAATCTAAGGTACTTTTTCGAGCCAGGTGGGGTCGGAATTCTTATGACCAAAACACTGACAGGACTGGCGCTCTGAGCTAGGGGTTTTAGGTTTAAACAAATAGTTGTGAGAATATAGGTCTAGGATCATATATTCAAATTAGATCTGTGGTACCTACCATCCTAATCCATTAACGAGCTGTTTGCTCAGGAAGTCGTATTTGCTCTTTCACGGATGAGACGTCTAGGATGAAATTCAAAAATTTCGCCAGATCAATTTGTAGTTTAACTTTTAAGCTTTTATAAAATCCTAAAATTTTTAATTTTATTTGCCTGTATTATACCATAAAACGGGAAACGAAAGCCGGGTTTTTTTTACACAATTAAAAAAAAGGCAAGTATGTAGCTATTATGAACAACACAAAATTTAAGATCATGATCATGAATGGCTTTTAACCCTTAATCATAAGAGGAACAACTCCCGACACATATTCAGCTGGTTGTCAACCGACAGGCAATCAACTTTTAACCAAATTGACAATTTGTCGATCAGTCGACGTATTAAAAGATATCTGTCGACGTGTGAAATTAAAAAAAGGACCTGATACCTACAGAGATGGCGCAAAATCAACATCTCACGATAGTTTAATTACTTTTTGCATGAATTCGAAGGCTCTACAATATTGAAAAATCCGAGGCGGAGGCAGACTCACAAAAGGAAATATTTTAAAGCTCGCATTGCAGTTACCCAGTAGTAGGGAGAATCGGACTAGATTTCTAATAGGAACTCTGTCTGTCTGTATGTTTGTTACCTTTTTACGACTAAGTTTCTTAACCAATTGTTATGTAATTTGGCAAGCAGATAGTCTGGGACCTGAAGAAGGTCTTAGGTTACTAAAAATGTAAAATTTTCAACATTTATGTACCTTCATTCTCCTGATAGACAAGAACATAAAAGCCGTGAAGGCACAGCTAGTTTCGAATAAAAATAAGTTAAGATCAAGTTGGTTTTCTATTTGTTTTGGATGAGGACAACTTTGGTTGGTTGAAAGTGACTGCCAACTGGAAAACGCCAATACACTTAGACCAGCATAGGTCGAGGTCCATTGTGATACTACCACGAAAAAAGGATCTTATAAGATCTCCCTACTATTTGAACCATTTTGAACTCTTTATAAAGCGTAAGAGGCTTTTGATGTCAGTGTTTTGTCAGATCACCCAAGTCGTTGTAATGGAAGGCTTCCAAGTGAAGCTTCCTTCTACGGGAGAGAGCTGGGCAGAAACAAATAAGGAAAGGAATAGTTTCCTTCCCTTTCCTCATCCATACATCTTCTGCAAAAGTCATTTGTGAAAAGGCCTAGCCTTGCGGCATGTTTTTCTATCAGGCAGTGTCTAGACACCTATTTTGGTGCCGATATGCAATCTATTGACAGAAATCAATTTCTTAGAGCGTTTTAAATCCAGCTTAAGCCAAATTTGTTTTGTTGCTAAACAAGTAGTACCGCTTGTCCACCTAAGATTTGCACTCTCGATAGGATCCAGCTGCAATTTTTGTTTGCAAGCAGCGATTGACCTAGGGCTAGGGAGCATTTATCCAGGAGGATGGGTTGAGTTGTTCCTATTCCGGCGAGTTCATCGGCCTTACAATTCCCTAAAATGTCTCTATGCAAGGGCACAAAAATTAGGTGAATGTTGAACTGTTCGGCGTTTGTAAGAGACGCGATCGGCAGTCGAGGGCTACTAGAGAAGTTATAGAGATGAAATCCACCGATTTGATGCCTGCTTGGCTGTCCGAAAATATGCAGATATCCTTGGCGGATATGACGTTTTTCTTGAGCCAAGATAAGACCTCTTTAATCGCCATTATTTCCGCCTTGAACACGCTATAATACACGATACGCTACCACCAACTCCGTCTTTGGTTTTTGAGCCGTCAATGTAGAAGTGAACTGATTCATCTTCTGTAAAAGTTTCCTCGGGGCTTATTCCCAAATGCGCGGCGGATCGCTTTTCATGGAGGATTGGTATTTTTGTATATCCAAAAGCTGTCAAAAGCGATAGCTATTCAGGTGACGGATCGCTGGCCTATTAATTGCCAGCAATCCTCACAATAGATATCACTTTTAAATTGATCGAATCGCTTTTGGAAATATAAAAATACCAATCCGCCATGAAAAGCGATCCGCCGCGCATTTGGGAATAAGCCCCGTCATTCCAGATTGCTGTTGGAATGGTGTAGGTATAGCCAGTGTTTTCGGTTGAGATTTCGAAGTTCTTCAGAATAGAGGCGTGGACAAAGTCTTTCCTTGCCCACCTTGACCACTGTGAGGTAGCTTTAAAGGCGAATAGCTGCACTCGCCGCCATTTCCTTGCTGAAAATATTAAGGGGTAATAGGTGAAACAATATGTGCAGTGCCGCAGAGGGAGTTGTGCGTAGTGCCGATTATACACATGCAATCTGTTCGCTGCACCTTGCTTAGATAGTCACGATTTATGGCTTTCTCCAAGGCTGTCCACCAGACAAAAGGACCACTTAAGAGATGGAACATATTTATCTCACTTCTGTCGCGAGACAGAATTAATAACACCAAATCTAAGAATGGGAGATTTTGGCCCGTGGGGATTTTCTCTCAGGGTCTTTTGAAGTCCCTTACTTCAGAACCGGGGATTATGGAACAGGGGATTTTGGAAAGGGGGTTTTGGAAAAGAGATTTTGGAAAAGGATATATCATACCCAACCTGATCAGGGCTACTAAAAATAAAAAAGTGGCAGGCGTTCCGGCGAAATTTTTTTGGTGAAAACCGGAGAGGGGCTTGCATTCTCCATGCTGTTTGCTAAGGTTATAGTAAAGGTGTTAGTATACGGCATGTAGCAAGCCACATAAGTTTGTAGCTCTGACATCAACAGAGAGCGCACAAAGAGAGCTTGTACACTCGTAGCTTCCAGTCTGGGATCCTCCTTTGTCGACAAGATCAATAAATTGCTGATTTATTTTTTTTAGAAATGCATCGAAAACTGATTGACAGACATTCCAAAGTATCAGCATATTTGGCCAGGGCATAAAAAATGCCTCAGGGCAACTTGGCCGATATGTCTTCGTGTCACTCTCTGCATAGATAAAAGACAGTAGATCGGACAAACATTACGAAACGGTGTCGCCTAAGATACAATGGATCTACCCAAGATGGAAGGAGTACATTAGTGCTACCCAACCCCATTCTATAGGTATATCTATTACACTCAAGACTAAACAATTCAATGTCTGATTACATTCAGCGGCACTATATCAGTTTTCCATGAACCACAAAGGCCAATTGAATGCACTACTGCTTCCC
The DNA here is from genome assembly GCA_949372485.1 of Cheilosia soror. Taxonomy (NCBI): domain Eukaryota; kingdom Metazoa; phylum Arthropoda; class Insecta; order Diptera; family Syrphidae; genus Cheilosia; species Cheilosia soror. Next base: position 123,452,593 of record OX443561.1, read on the forward strand.
CTATAGCTGTTCTGATTCACTCATGCTAATCTGCTACTAGCTGCGTGTGCAGTGGTAATTATTCTGACCGCTGATTCCGAAAATGCGAATTCCAGACCAGATAGCTATACATTTCTCTGCTCACTATATACGAGTAAACACGATGCAATTATGAATGCAACGGTTGCCATAGAACTGATAGTCAATTATGGTTAAAAAAAAAAATAATGCCTACTGCACCACACTAGCGATTTATATTTCGATTCACTCGGATGCGTTTGCCATCGCATACACCACCAGTACCAGCACATAGAAGCGGTTTATCTTGTCGGCGTGACGGCCAGATTCAATCAGCGCAAATGAATTTCATCAGAATGAAAACACGGTGAAAATATAATTAATACACTTGAGTTCGAGTCCATCGGATGATGCTCACACCTCACGCTCACTCTCTCTATACTGATACTCTATGTGCGATCCGATAGTCATAGTCATAGATTAGACTTGATGTTTTGTATAGCATGCACTGATTCATTGATTGGAGCAGTTGGCGTGGCGTTGCACTATTTCCCTAGACAGATGATAGAACGCCATGCCATCAGAGAGCGTTATATTGCACTGTTCGGTGGGGGTGGGTGACCCGGCATTTCGGTATCTTTTTGATCCAAACATTTAGATACAAAATTTGTGGGCTCACTAATCGAAAGTTAATTTTTCGCATTAGAAAATTAAGCCATTTAGATACATTTAACACGACATGCTCTCCCGCAATTGTACCTCATTGTCAAGACGTCATGTGGTGTAGTAAATTTGATTTTTTTCTTTCTGTGTAAATTGCTTTAAAAATGCTGTCACGGATAACCGTTTATGTGACTGTGTGGTGGCCGCCTTTCACTCGCAACAATAGTACGTTTACTAGTCCGCAACGTGCATCTCTTACACAATCTCCCAAAGTGGTGGCGATCGGACTCGAACTGAATTCAGCTGTATATACCAAATCTAATCAAAGCACCTTTCACTTTGGGTTCCTTTTATAAGTTTTGCTGTACCGGTGACACTGTCGTTTGTCCATTGGCAGGAGGCGTTTTCTGCTATTTGGCCACCATGTGAATTGTAAATTAGATTTGGTCTTACATCATATAGCTAATCAGTGGTCGGTTTTTGTCTTTTGTTGTCATGAATTTACAACCGATCGAATTTAAATTTCTTAAATGAACAACACTCTATTCATAGGTATACAAAAAATATAACCGCCCCCGAAAGCCGAGTTCAAAGGTGCTGCCACGTTTGGTGGAATTTTAATTGAAATTTTTTTTTATTTTGCGTATTCAAAAATATAAAAGGCTTCGTTGAGCTTCCATTCTGAGTGAGATTCTCATTAAAATTAATTGTCTGTGTGAGTTGAAGCTTTCATGGGGAGAACAGAAACGTCACCATGCTGATGATGAAGAAGGATAGGGGTTGTTGGTTTTGTTTGCATGGGTAAATTCTACTCGTGCAAAAACCGCGAAGAATTTTACTCCTTTTCAACTCAACACGGAAGGTGGAAAAAGATGTAATTACACTTTTTTGTTGTGTTTTTCAGTGTAAAATTATAAACAAATATGATTTTCATCAGCAGAGGAATCTTGAATGGCCATTGAGGATAATGTTGGTTACAGCAAGAGCTTAGTCTTAAATTTCATTAAAATACGTACAATACCTTTAGAAGCAATTTGTATGGTTTTTCAAAAGTATTTGAAGCTTGAGGTTTTGTCTTAAGGGGTAAAAACAAATTAAGTTGAACATGACAACGTGAGATTGTGAACTCGAGTTGAAGGTAAATATAAATTCAGAGAGAAGGTAGTGTTGGACTTTGAAAAGTCTGTGTTCGGGGCGAAAAACTATCACTTATTGAGCTTCTAGAGCAGACCCACGTGTAGTCGCCTGAGATACGACTTTAATATCATTTTAAATGCCAGAATAGGCAAGAAGAACACCTTTGGTAGGACTGTTTCAGTTTGTAAGGCTAAATGACACTACATCTGGGTAACAGACAAAGACTAAATGAATTATTAAGGGCACTGTTGAAAAATCATTGATTTCAAGTTCTCAACGTGCCTATCAAAAGGGCAAGTCCACCGGAACTGCTTTTCATTCAATTGGTGGAACGTTCTAGAGGTCACTTTCACTCAACTCAACAATGGCTGTTTTCTTTGATATGGAGAGGGTCTTTAACATTATTCTCACACATAGGATGGTTAAGGGCTATACCTATGGCAGCAGTAAGCGGTCGAAAAACTCGTGCACCGAGGAACCCCCTAAGGCCGTAAGGTGGAATATGGAATATAGTTCTCAACGAACTTTCGATCTCCGGTTGCAAATTGTTGGTCTACACGAATAACGTCGCCTTACTCCATTCGGCAAAGTATCTTCAAACACTTCCCGACATCCTGCAGCTCGCTCTGCGGAAACTGGTCTCCTGGATCAAAAGTTGTGGTTTTAACGACAACCCGACGGAAACGGGAGTTAATCTTATTCACCAGGTTAAGCTGCCCTTTGTCACTCTCCCCAAGCTCAATGGAACTCCACTTGAGTTCGTTACCAGTTCCAAATATTTGCCACTGAGGACATCTCCAGCCGCCGCTCTAGAAACCAGGGGCCAGATTCCGTAAAATGAAAACGATCGAACGATATCGTTTCGACAATAGCAGTCTCTGTCTAGTGCCACAGATATGATAGAGACAGGTTTAGTGAAAGCGATATCGTTCGATCGTTTTCATTTTACGGAATCTGGGCCCAGGCTTAACTTAATTTCCCTAGACATCGTCAGTAAAGAATACGGCACAAACGTAGCAAATTATAGGTTAAGGGAAGGAAATATTAGAGAGGACATCCGACTGGACACGCCAGCATCCTTCTACAGACTATCCTCTTCCCCATTGGTACCGATTATTTGCCTAGGAAAATCAACTTCGAAAAAGGCTTCACATACACTGTTGCCAGATTGGGCGCTTTGTCGTAACACAATGCAACACAATTGCTAACAGTTCCAGTGAGCAATGCTGTAGAACAGCGGCTCCCAATCTTTTTTGGTCGCGGAGCACTTTTCTGGAGAGAAATTAATCGCGGAGCACTTCGCTCTCAGTATCCCATTTTCGTAGCTATAGAAAACACCATAACTATTTTTAGTTGTTTCTTATTAATTTTATTATATTAAAGAAATAAGTAACGTGCTGTGACTTTTAGCATTTTATCAAATATTTAAACTAGTAGATATTTAAAAACTAAAAAAAAAAAAAAGAATTTAGAAACATTTTTAACTCATTTTCGAGTTGGCCACAGAAAAACAAACAAAACAAAAAATTCCAGTTTCAAAAAAAAAAAAATTATAAAAATTACCAATATTTACTGGAATAGTCTTTATTTTTTTATAAGGGCAGTCAATGTTTTTTGAAGATGTTCCACTAAAATCCGACATATTTGGCGCAACAGGTCATATAGGCACCCTAGGCCAAGCTTCTTCCAACCATTTGTTTTTTTAAGTTTTTTTTGAGGGACGAATACAAGGGACTTTCAATTTTTAGGCCGAGTATAAATGGCTGATTTAAAAAGCTTTTCAGAACAGATTCAGGACATAGAGTCTCGGATGTTTGTCGGATGTTCGCGAGAGGTGCCGCAGTGAAAAAACCTTAAGACGTAATTTGTGTTTTCCGGGGATTGAACCTGTGACCTCTCGCACAGTAGTCGGATCCAAATAAATTAAACTTGGATTTGGCACTCCAAAGAACTTTTTTCCAAAATTGCAAATGTTTTTTTTAAGTGGAGTCTTTCGAAATTCCGGCTCTTGTTTAGGTTTTTGTTGACATAATGTGTGTTTTTTGTGGAATATGCATCCACGAAGATTTTGTTCTACGACACAGCGCCCTGAGTTCTTGATGGAGTTTAGGTGCAACAATCTTTTTAATGGACATTAAAAATGGATTGGCTCTACTTGTTCGGCAAATCTTTCTTTGGAGTAGTTTTGCGTCCAATCTCAAAACTTCCGGTCTTCTTAGAAACTTGTATTTCCCCAAAAACAAGCTTCGTAGAAAAACATAACTTTTCGCTATCAACGCCATTGATTCGTTTCCATTTTGATAGTTAGGAAGTTCTGGAGTACACGATTTATTTTTAACCAATTTTGTACTGTGTAATCAATACACGAATTAATTGTTGCGAACAAAATGACAAGGTTCCAGAAGCACAACATTAGCTAGTCTGATGGAGTTTTCATATTTTGCGCTTATCTTTTCGCGGAGCACTTAAATTTTTATGGCGGAGCACCAAGTGCATACAAGAACCGAATTATTATCAACGATTTTTAGGCTTCTTTCTGGGCAACGATATTGGGCTACATTTCTTTAAGTTTTGGGCGCTTTAAAAAAACAAAATCCTGGCAACCCTGTTCACATATAAAATACCAAAATGAAATTCACGAAAAATCACTGTCAATATTCAGGGTTTCAAAATACTAGAGGGATATGCTGCCGGTGTATTTTCAGAGAATTTAAATGGGCTTCTTCTTCTGTCTTAATGCCATCTCCGGGACCTGCACTCGCAAAGACTCGGTCTGTCATACAATGACTTCTGCAGGGATCAAGAGGAGGATCAATGGATCACCATTGTCACTTTATATTTTCTAATTACCCTCTTCGAAGTTGACGAATTTAAATCAATAATATTCCGTCCATATTCTGTACGAAAATTTGCAAACTTTGACAGCTGAACTTTCATTATTTTTAAAATATTGTGCAACAATGAAAATATTTACATTCTTTCGCGTAGAGACCTATTTTTAGTTGTCAACTGTCAAAATATTTTGACTGCACAAATGGCGGCAAATTCAAATCTTTCGTAAGTTTTGGGCTGGAATCACCAAACGGTCTGCATTTTGTCGTAGTCCATTGAGCTATTTTTGAGTTAGAGGGAGGTTAACTACACTGAACTCCTCCTTTTAGCACTGGAATACTTCGACCTTCGTAAAAAAAAATGAACTTTCCGAGAATACATAGTAGCAGACGGAATGATGGATAAACGCGGGTTGATTTCGAATAAGATTTCCTACATCCAACCAGAAATATTTAATTACATTATAAAAGCAATTAAAAGTGTTATCATTGGCCTGGCCGATGCTCTGCTACTCTCCACTCCGTACCAGTCATGCAAAATGTAAGGCATGTGAGTTAGTACGTGCTTATAGGTCTACTTGAAGGATATAGCCCATTTTCAATACCAATAGCTGACGAGATAACGCTAAAATGAAGTCCTATCAAAAAATCGAATTCGCCTAGGTCGATTCGTTTGGACGCTATCGTCTTTTCAGCAGACAGACAGACATACGGACAGACGGTCAAATGGACAATGCTAAATCGATTCGCAGTTTGATCCTGATTCAGAAAATACTTTATGGAGTCTTCGGTGATTCCTTCTTGGCTATACAAAATTAATGACAAAGTAAATATAGGTATCTTCCTTGTTGCGGAGGGCCAGCTGAACGCGCCCATCTAAGAACGCGCCCATTTAACAACAGAAACTTTGTTTGCTAACTGAATCCACCCAGTCTCGACTTCTGTCAAGCTTGCTTGTTGAAATTGATTGTAACGTAAATTATATGCCGGGAAAAATGATTTTCTTTGATTTATTGTTCGACATGTAAAAATATTTGTATTGCAGATAATAAAATATCGTTCTTCTGCCATTTCGTCGTATTTGGCGAAAAACTATTAAAATTAAGTCAAATCTCCCGAGAATTTTTCCCGGCCCCTGCAAGGGAATTTACGGTCGACATTCCTGATGTGGAGAGTGGAGGGTATAAAAAAGCTTCTTTTAGAAATGACCACAGATTTAATAAGTTTGGCCTTGGCTACACTTACAAAATGAAAATCTTGAGGGATGTAGTGCTGTGCAGTCAACTAACCTGACATGCACCCAATTCATTAAGGCGCCAGTAGTAAACACAGTTATCATAATTACCTACAAGGAATTATCGCTCAATTTATCTTATTTCATCTAGAGAATTGTTTCGTATCTTCTCCCCCAAGGTGTGTCTCTGTCTACAGTTTATAAAATAAAGTTTATCGCTCTAAAAAAAAATCCAGTTTCATAATTATTTACCTTTACATTCTACAGTGTGATAAAAAGCTACAAAAACAAATGCGCATCTGGTAGAATTTTTATCTCGGAATCTTTTTAAAATTATTTTAATTAGCTGGTAAATATTTTAGGTATGGGATGGGCATAGATACGCGGGTAGTACCTACTTTACTCTTACAAATTGGGTTTTGGTTTAATTATAACCAATTAGTATTAGTTATCTAAATTTAACGTTTTGCTGTTCTATTATCATACCGTTTATGATTTAAATCTGTTTGTTATATCTTAAGATAAGCTCAGTGGAAAATGTGAAATAATTTTACGGCAATGCAATTATACATAATACACACAGTTACGAGTAGATATAACTTCAAATCTTTAAATATATCTTAGACGAATTATTATATATATATAAATTATTATATAGGGTTACTTACTAGCGCGAGGGGCGGTCACCTTGTCGTTGCGTCAAATTGACGTTGGTGCGCAGGCTTAAGTTGCAATGATTCAACAGGCTATACTGTCGGAGGCGGTAGTCGTCTGAAGGGTCACCCATGACAGACAGGCTGCTTTGAAGAGTAACGAACTAAGAACTGCCCAACCCCCCTAATTCCAGGGTGTTATGCGTCACCGTGCCCATTGGAAGGTTTGCAGCCAGGGGGTATATCGGCTGTATTCTAACGGCGCCTCCCTGATACCAGGCCGCCTCAGGGTGGAAGTAGTGGCCTTACCATGGTATGCGGGGCTCTGGCATGGTGGACGGTTTTTTCCCTAGCTACTCGTGGGACCACAATACAGAAAAAATGAAACCAACAAAACAACAAAAAGAAACAACGTCTTCGGGAAGTACTTCCCAGACAGGACCAACAAAACAAACTGACAGGACTGGACAGACAACAAAAACGGACAAAGTCGAGAGGAAGATGAGGAGGATGCGAATCGTCAACGAACGGCGCTCTGACTCTTCTCTCTCTCTTACAGATGATACCGACGGTAGCGCGTCAAATGCTCCAGCGATGCTTCCTCCCAGGAAACACGTTAGGGCAAGCACAATAGCCTATAGAAAAAGAAGGAATGCATTCCTATGTCTTAGTCGACTTGAAGAAAAGGGCAAAGACAAATGGGATGACAAAGACAAAGCTTCCTATGAATGGGCAACGAAAGTGGTGGAGGAAAGTAAGAGTCGACCTATTAAGGGACCCTCCACAAGCAGCGAAGCAAAGAGGGATCTTGCATCCAAGAGACAGCGGTCTCACGATGACGCTCCCACTACCTCAAAGAAGAGTAAGGGCAACGATTCGGAACCCAAGCTCCTAACTGAGGTTGTGAGAGATCATCTGATCATGGCGATCATTGACCGCGGCCATGAGGAGTGTAAGATCAGTCGTGAAAACTGGGAGAAGGTGGAGACGAAGATAAACCTTTATCTCCTCTCTCAGTGCAAGATCGACCCCTCCAAACCGATGCCGTCGTATAGGGATAGGGGCTGGCTCCATGGAGGCTATAGGCTGATTGCCTGCGACGACGAAAATGCAGTAACTTTTATAAAGGCTGCAATCGCCGGCGCGGGTGATCTTTGGCAGGGCGCTAAGCTGGAGGCCGTGAAAAAGGATGAAATTCCGCTCAGGCCAAGAGCTCGCGCTTGGGTCCCTATGGTGCCAAGCGACCCAGCAGACATTCTGCTTCTGATACAGAGCCAGAATCGTGACATCCCAACACAAAAGTGGACAGTAGTAAAATCGGAGGTGGTGAAAGATTCAAGGTCTATCACCATACTTTTAGATAAAGAATCGCTTCCACTACTTAAGGAAAGGAATTACGAGATCAGCTACTGTTTCAAACGCATAAGGCTGCACGTCTACCAACAGGATGGGAGACAAGCATTGGGCGCTTACCCCGCTGTCCCTCCATCCTTCACAAAACGGCGGGGATCCGATCATGGGCGGTCTTCTGAATCAGAGGACACGGACATCACTGTGATTGAGGTTTCCGGTTTATCCAGTAGCCACAATGCTGCGGATAATCCAGATAAACCTGCATCACAGTAAGGTGGCCTCCGCCAACCTTATTCTCCACCTACAAGCGAGTGGGGACGACATAGTCCTCATCCAAGAACCGTGGCTCGTTGACAACAGCATAGCGGGGTTGAGGACACAAAATTATGAAATTTTTCATGCTGATTGTAAAGGTAAAATAAGAGCCTGCATTTTAGCAAAAACTAACTTAAAACTTTTCCTTTCACAGAGCTTCAGCAACCCTGATTTCGCAGTGGCCAAACTGGAGATCACTGACAAAGAGGAATTCTGGCTTGCATCGGCGTATATGGCCTACGACGATATCGGGCCCGTACCATCTACAAATATACGTCATGCAGTCAGAGAGTCAGAGCGGAGGAAAATCCCAATTTTACTCGGATGCGACGCTAATGCACACCACTCCATCTGGGGCAGCAGCGACATCAACGAAAGAGGTGAGTCACTTTTTACTTTTCTTGTTGAGACTAACCTCGTAATATGTAATATCGGTAATGAACCTACATTTATTACCAGAAACAGACAAGAAGTGTTAGACATTACGCTAGTTACTAACTCTCCTATTATCTCCGTAGAAAACTGGGCAGTATCCAAGAATAATTCATTCTCTGATCACTGTTACATCTTCTACAATCTTAACATTACCCCTCCTCCTGTAGCGTTGTTTAGAAACCCCAGGAAAACTAATTGGGACAGCTATCGAGCCAACCTAACAAGGGCTCTCGGTAACATACCCACTGATACAATCTCATCGTTCGAAGACATTGACTCCTTGACGACGAAGATTACTTCTGCCATGAATAAATCCTTCGCAAAGTCGTGCCCTGTAAGCAGACACACTAAATGTAAGAAACCCCCGTGGTGGACTACAGAGCTAAGCTCACTAAGAAGAGAAAGTAGAAAACTCTTTAACAAGGCAAAAAGAACAAGATCATCCACAGATTGGGACTGTTATAAGAAAAGCCTTAAAGACTACAAAAAAGGAATAAAAATCGCACAAAGAAACTCCTGGCAGAGTTTTTGTTCCAAAATTGAAGAAAACAATGAGGCTAGTAGAGTTAGGAAGATCCTGTCAAAGTCTCCCTCTATACCTAGCTATATAAAGAAACCCGATGGAACGGAGACGCAGTCTAGTCAAGAATCACTTCAGTTGCTTCTAGACACTCACTTCCCAGGAAGTGTCCAAGGGGATGATACCCAGACTCAGGAACGGTCCCATCCCAAAACTCACTACATTTCAAAGGAAGTGATAAGCGAACGCAAACTTTCATGGGCGATTAATAGCTTCCTCCCTTTTAAATCGGCAGGACCAGATGGAATCATCCCGGCAGAAATGCAACATGCCTATGGCATTCTTAAACCTTGGATGATTCTACTGTTCTCCTTAAGTTTAGATCATGGTTACATACCAAAATTATGGAGAGAGGTGAAAGTGGTTTTTATACCCAAGACGGGAAAAGCCTCTCACACCACTCCAAAGGACTTCAGGCCTATTAGTCTGTCATCCTTTCTACTGAAAACACTAGAGAGACTGATAGATCTACATATTCGCCACAACATCAAAGCAGGGACTCTCTCAAAATCCCAACACGCCTACTGTAAGGGCAGATCGGTAGAGACAGCTCTGCACTCCATTGTCGGCACCGTGGAAAAATCACTAGCCGTCAAGGAATTTACAATGGTAGCCTTCCTAGACATTGAAGGGGCTTTCAACAATATAGAGCCGAGAGCGATAATTAACGCACTTGAAAACCTGCAGATTGACGCAAGTCTAAGTCACTGGATCAACCAAATGCTGCTAAGCAGGGTTATCAATTCGGAACTTGGCTGCTGCAAACTGAGAAGGTCTGTGCAACGCGGCACTCCGCAGGGTGGAGTACTTTCACCGCAGCTATGGCTTCTAACAGTAAACGAAATACTTATAACCCTGGAGAAGAACGGTGGTAAAGTCATAGCCTACGCAGACGATATCGCCATTTTATTTACTGGGAAATACCTCCCGACTTTACGGGACTTGATGGAATCGGCCCTCGCAACGCTGGTCAAATGGGTTAGCAAATGCGGCCTGGATATAAACCCGGGTAAAACAGAGCTAGTGCTATTCACAAAGAAGCACCGAATTCCTCAAATCGATCCACCGAAACTAAAGGGAATCCGCCTCAGCTTCTCTGACAGCGCCAAATACTTAGGTGTGGTTCTGGATAGGAAACTGAGCTGGAAACTAAACCTGCAGGAACGCGTTAAGAAGGCCGCTACTGCACTTTACTCCTGCAAAAGGATCCTGGGCCTCAGATGGGGCATCAGCCCAAAAATAATGCACTGGCTGTATACAGCAGTAGTCAGACCGATACTCATGTACGGAATCATCGTCTGGTGGCCAGCACTAGATAAAATAAGCTACCTCTCTCTACTAAATAGAATCCAAAGAGTGGCATGTGTCTGTGTGACCAGTGCCCTACGGACAACACCAACCGCGGCACTGGAAACCATGCTTCACATTCTGCCCTTGGACATACACGGTAAGGAGATGGCGGCAAAATCGGCATTGCGTCTGAGAGAATCACTGCAGTGGAAAAGCAGTGACATAGGGCATGCCAATATTCTAAAAACTTATAATGTTAAAAGGGAAGTCACAGACTACGTAACCACGGTCCTAGACTTCAATATTAAATACAAGACCAGTATTCCCGACCGACAGCAATGGGAAGAGAATACGGTTATAGACAAAAATACGCTAGAAGTATACACAGATGGGTCGAAGACAGAGGACGGAGTAGGAGCCGGGATCTTCTCGGCTTCATTCTCCCTAAACCAGTCTTTCAGACTACCAAATAACTGTAGTGTCTTCCAAGCAGAAGTTATGGCTATTCGCGAAGCCGCTGAACTACTGAAGGTGAGATCGATATCGAACTCGGATATCGTCATCTATACCGACAGTCAAGCAGCTATTAAAGCACTCGAATCACCAATATTAAGATCCAAATTGGTCAGGCACTGCCGCAAATCTTTAAATGAGATCGCGGATAGGTGCACGTTAACGCTGTGCTGGGTCCCTGGCCATAGAGATATACCAGGTAACTGTAAAGCAGACGAACTAGCAAGGAACGGCACGAAAATGGAACTCTCTACTGGTAAAGGAGAACCCCATGTGCCAATTGAAACGGTAAGACACAACATCTCCACACTAGCACTGCAACAGGCTAGTGAGAGATGGCGGGAACTTGACACCTGCAACCATGCAAAACAGACCTGGCCACGAATAAATCGGCGCAGGACAAAAGTCCTGTTAAACGTCAGTAGAACACATATCGGAACTCTTGTCGGAGTACTAACAGGCCACTGTATACTAGGAAGACATGCCGCAAGGCTCGGAGTTATCGCTAATGACTTCTGTCGCAGTTGCATGGATGAGGAGGAGGAGGAAACTCCGTTCCATCTACTATGTGACTGCCCGGCGCTATCCTCGATTAGAAAGCAGACTCTAGGAGAGTACTTCTTCGGGGAGCTTGCTGATATTGCCGAAACGGATATCAACAAAATACGGAAATTTCTCCAAAATTCGAAATGGTTCCAAGAGTAACGGAAATAACTGACTCTGCATGTGGTATCACAATGGACCTTACTTGGTCTAAGTGAATTACTCCGTATTAACGGATAATTGCCACCTAACCTAACCTAACCTACTTACTAAAGTTAAGAATAACCTTATAGGGGAAACAGATTGGCACAGGAATATATTAACAGCAACTTTGACACTTTTTGAGCTACTGGTTATTAATGGCCAATGACGCATCATCGACATTGACACTGACGTTAGACCTAAATAAATACTAAATTTAATAATTTTTAACCTTTAACTTAAATATTTTTACGGTCACAATAAGACACTAAAAATGATTATTATTATTAATACCACCGGTGACTTTTTGTAAATTCTCTATATTTTCAAATTCTGACATGCTGTAGCAGCGTTACCAGATATCTTAAAAAAAGAAGCTATTCATTACATTTGTGGTGTGTGTGTATTGATGGTCCAGTGAAAACGGTTTTTTTTTGCGGCTTTTAACGGAAACTCAATCCGTTAGAAGTTAATAGCTATATAACAAGAAAGAAGATTCTTCGTTTATAGTGTGCGGGTAGCAAGTGATTGTAGTAGAGCCACAGTCGCTTATTGTTGTGGCAAAGGTCAAAAATGAGTTTTCAAAAATGTTGCAAAAAAAATATAAATCTTTCTCTCCAGTCAAAATTATAACGAATAATTTGCCAAACAAATGTAGGTGTTGTTGTTGAGATTGAGTCAGAACTATAAACAGTTTTTTTTTAATGAAAACGTCTGTTGAGTTAGGTCAGTGAGCAACAGCAAAACTGGAAAACTGTCACGGTTGATTTACTATTTGAGACTCTGTTTATTTAAGTTCTAGTGGGAAAGCGCTTAAACGCGTTGTCGTTGCTTCGCTTGATGCAACATCTCAAGAGTATTGTTGTGCATTGTAATGAGAATGACATAGGGCAATGACAATGACACTGACGTATGCGCAAACAATGCCGATATTGTTGTCAAAAAAAATCGCATAAAGTCTAATACACGTTCTCATCAAACACGACAGGAAAAGAGAAAACCAGCAAAATAGCGAGTAACGAGCAGTTCCCTGGCTCCTCAACAGCTCCTTCTTTCCGCTGACAAAATTGTCAAAAGCAAAAAGTTAACAGATAGACGAAATAAACAAAAAATATTTTTTAACAGTTGCTCAGTTATCCGTATTACCGAAAATTGCGCTCAAATTTTCGAATGGCTACAATTTTTTCGTCTACAAATAAATAGTATTTTTCAGAAAAAAAAAATTGGAAACGTCGGCAAAATCTACTAATAGAAAAAAACTTCTGAAATTTAATAGAAATCGTCTGAAAATAAATAGAAATCATCAGAAAATCAGATATGTATTGGAAACGTCTGAAAAAGTTTTTAAAACGTAATAGAATAGGCTCATTTTTTTGAGAATCTATAGCTAGCTCACTTTTACTTTTACATGCAAAACTTTTATACTCACATTTGGTTTTGTTATATGTACTCACTTCCCAAAAAATACACTTAGTAACATTTGTAATTTTGGCGAAATACGATTTCCCGAAACATTAAAGAGATTTCCACATACAGTCGTCTGCATAATTATTTATACAAAAGTAAAGTTAATTCTACTCATAAATTTGAACTTAAATAAATAATTAAATAAATAGGTGGCGCAACAGGCGGTAGACACCCTAGGCGTAGCTTCGTTTTTGTGAGTTTCTATTTTTGGGAAGGGACCTACAATTTTATGCCGAGTCCAAACGGCTGAATTGAGAAGCTTTTTCAGGACAGTAATACTCTCGGATGTTTGTCAGACGTTCGCGAGAGGTGGTTTGAACTTACTTCATGTAAATTTTGGCATCAATGGAAAGGTCATTTAAATTCCGTTTGAATGATACAAAACTTTCCTTAACCTATTAAGTACCCATTGAAAATTTAGAACTTTTGTAAAAGTCTACTTTTTTGACTTTGTTCCTCGGTCTAAAAAAATGTTTTGATGCAAAATGTTTCTTCAAACAATTCTAATAGCGATTGCAAAAAAAATTTTCAAAATTATCTTCGCTAATATTTTTTATGATTTTTTGAAAATTGCTAAAAACGACTATTTTAGTCACTATTTCCTTCTTTTTTATACAAAATTTGTCTGAGATCATCCCATTTAAAAATTCATAAAAAATATTATTTCCATTGATGCCAAAATTTACATGAAGTAAGTTCAAATTTATGAGTAGAATTAACTTTACTTTTGTGTAAATAATTATGCCGACGACTGGTATATTATAGTTGAGTAGAAGGGAATATTAGTCGGGGATGTGATCTTCGACTCTATATATTAAAAACATTATCATAAGTTTGAGTAAAATGGAATATTCATAGAGGAATTTAGACTATCCGCGGTGCGATCGTAAATATAGTTAGTTACCTATTGAAAACATTATCATAAGTTTGAATAAAATGGAATATTCATAGATGAATTTTAAGAGCCGGCCGCGCGCGTTGCGGTCTTTAATTCTTTATCTATAAATTATAATATAATATAGTTTAGTTAAAGAGATATCGCGGGGTATTGACATTGTGGCGAATATCGAACATCTTAGTTGTAATTGTTTTTGACGAAATTAGAAATAAAATACAGTAAAACCCGCTTAAGAGAAACACCAAAATGTCACAGTCTTTCTTTCACTTAAACGGGTTTTTCACTTAAGCGGAGTCCGGATAAGTGAAAAAAAATTTCACTTAAGCGGAGTCCGGATAAGTGAAAACAAAATATCACTTACTTACTTACTTACTTAGATGGCGCTACAGTCCGGGGTGGACCTGGGCCTCAACCAACACGCCTCTCCAGTTAGCACGATCTTTGGCTAACTGCCTCCAGTTGCGCACTCCAAGTTGGTTGAGGTCCCCTTCCACTTGTGCGCGCCACCTAAGGCGAGGTCTTCCTCTACTGCGTTGTCCCTCCGGGTTGGAATCGAAGACTCTTCGGGCCGGAGCGTTGGTGTCCATTCGCTCTACATGTCCTAGCCATCTTAGTCGACTGATACGTACTTTTCTGACCAAGTCGATGTCGCTGTACAGCTCGTAGAGTTCGCTGTTAAATCTTCTCCTCCAAAGCCCGTCAACGCAAACGGGACCGAAAATCACTCGAAGAATTTTGCGTTCGAAGCGCCCAAGGAGATCTTCATCCGCTTTTGACAACGTCCATGATTCTGCGCCATAAAGCAGGACTGGAATGATGATGTCACTTAAGCGGGTTTAAAAATTCCGTTAAAAAAATAAAAAATAAATAGGTGGCGCAACAGGCGGGTGACACCCAAGGCCTAGCTTCTCGCAACCATTCGTTTTGTGTGAGTTTCTATTTTTGGGACGAATGGAAGGGACCTACAACTTTATGGCGAGTCCGAACGGCTGAATTGAGAAGCTTTTTCATCTCTCGGATGTTTGTCAGACGATCGCGAGAGGTGGCGCAGTAGAAAAAACTTTAAGATGTAATTTGTGTTTTTCCGGGGATCGAACCTGGGATCCCTCGCACAGTAGTCCAGCACACTAACCACTGCGCTAATGCGCCCACAAAAAAATTCCGTTAAGCGTATATTTATTAGGTGAACCCTAATTTGTAGGTATTACAACTTAAAACGCTATAACTTATATTATTATAGGTACACACATTGTTTTGTACATTTTGAAAACACGTTTTTTACGTGCAATCAACAAAATTTGTAGTAAAAGCCATTTTTTTTCAGACAAAAATGGTCAAAAAAAGTCTCGATATTTCTCTAAAATAAACTTTTTCTTCCATAGCACCCCAGAAGAAATCTGGGTGGCTAAGGGTTTGGACCAAATCGACCAGTCAACCGGTCGTTAAATATCGGCCTCCTCTGAACAAGAGGACCATCTTCAAGGAGCTCCGGCAATCGTTTTCTAAGAAATTCTAAGCAGTAGGCAGTAATGGGAATTAACTGTTTGTGGAAGAACGTGTGGGCCTACTAAAGTGTTACCAAACATTTACGCTAAACCTACTTTGAAATAAGCACACATTCTGAAGAAGTTGTTCACAATAATTTAATTCTTGAAAGGATGTTGTGCATATAAAATGGAGATTGGGGTCTGACCAATGGTGCAAATTGTAGTAGTTTGTTACTCCGTCTCTGTCTGTTTGCACTGGCAAAATTCCACTCTTCCTTGCGCATCTCCTGGTAGTAAATTCTGTACCGGTGTTAAATGGAAAGGGTGTAATCTATTATTCCGTAGAGTTCTGTAAATCTTGGTTCCGGGAAGTTCCAACTGCACAGCTAGTCTTCGCCCTCTGCGGACCTGACTGAAAGCTAAACTTCCACAGCACGCAAAATCCCATCCCCAACTTCTGCCGCCACTCCGTCTCGCGTCGTTCGTTTTTATTTAGTGGAGAAGACCCAGCATAAACGAGGGGCTGATACGCATCAGTGAATACCCGGCTAGATGGTGTTCTACGATTTGGGTATCGCCGTTGGTACTCCAATCTTGCCAACGAACGAACCGTTCCCATTGCAGAACCCGTATACAAGCACTATTTCCGCCTATTCACGTTTTCAATATATTTTGTGGAGATCAACTTATCAATGTTAAACTTTTTTTCCTATTCGACAATAATTAACTGTTAACTATTGCTCAATGCTCATAGGTCCTACATAGTTTATTATTCTCACTTATTTGTGTTTGACCTTTGTCTGACAAAAAATGGTTTTTACTACAACTTCTGTGGATCGTATGTGAAAAAAGTTGTAAAAATTTTGAGTGAGAAAAAAACATTTAAAAAAAGTAACAACAAATTTTCAAAATTTTTAGTTTAAGGAGCCATAACTTTTTTGTAGCTTAACAGATGTCGCCGAAGTGCTTAAGACTTGTATATGCGCTACTAAATCGTCTTTTCAAAATGTACAAATCAATTTTTGTACCTGTAATAGTTTAGAAGTTATAGTGTTTTAAGTTGTAACACCTAAAAAATAAGAGGTCACCTACTTTGATGAGCTATAACGGAAAATATGGTGAGAATAGACTCCCCTGTCATACAATTTTATGTTCGGCGGAACTTCAGAAATTCAAATGTCATTTTCAAGAAAAAAGAAGTGAAAGCGGAGTGTTTTACCTATAATTGGTCGACAAATACTCGGGTATGAAAAAAGTGTTTCAGATAAGCGGGTTTTTCTCTCAAGCGGGTTTCTCTTAAGCGGGTTTTACTGTATAGCTGCCAATTTTAAAATTTTATAAAGATTATATTTTTTTTTTAGACAAAAATAATGATGACAATTTATTCAAATTTTCAGACGAAATTTCAAGTTTTTCAGACGAATATTTAAAAAAAAAAGCTGACAAAAACTAGCAGATGAATATGAACAAATTAGAAGATGAAAATAATTTCTTCTCAGACGAAAATTTTTAAACATTTTCGAATTTGACAGATTTTTTTTAGTGGGTTGGTTTTGTCGGAAAAGTACGCGAATAGACATTGGACATAGAAATTTTTAAAAATTTGAGGTAAAATTTAAATTCCTTCGCGGCAAAAAGTTTAGAATTCAACATTTCGTTGTTTAAACTGTTTTTAAACTTGTTTTCTTCGTATATTTTTATTGGATAATTTATCCTACTCTTGGAATAGTAAAATGTACAATTTTCTGTTCATAAATCATAAGTTCAAAAGTGGTTTGTTTGCATTTCATCAATTCGTTCATTCGCTCTCATGTGAATGGTCCTTAAGAACACGTGTGCATAAATTCAGGACGCTTCACTGCAAGTAGTGCTACATTCAAAATAACATCCACTTTTAAGTTTTGAGTTAATCGAAATATGTATGTACTTTAAAGTGAATCCGAAAAACAGTTTGCATTGACTGAACTAGAATTATTTGAGAATAAGAAAAAGAGTTAGGGCCAGTTTCAAGACTAGCTGATAAAGTTTCGGATAGCCTATCCGGAATTTATATGTCAGATAAATTTCAACTTTCGGTTTCAAAGGTTTCGGATAGTGATATCTGACATATAAAGTCTTTGATAGTCTATCAGCCGGTTGAAGTGACTGTTAAAGTCCCTATCCGGAAAATAAACAAAATATTTATTTAAAGTGGCTGGAGAAAATATAGTTTCAGAGCCAGGTGTCCTATCATGGATTTATTTGAAATCTTAGACGACGAATTTGATAAATATTACAACCAAATTGCACGGCCCCGTAGGATTTGAGTATTTTAAATTATTTTGAGAAATCCTCGACGATGAAGATTTTTGAATTTTCACTATTTCGTTTAACTTTATCCATGCTCACTGAATACCTCTCACCATGGGCGTGAGGAACTCAATATCGAGCAGCTACTTCTCCGGACAGATCGATCCATGTTTCGGTGGTTTGATCATATTAAACGCATGTCCCCAACCAGGATTCCAATACTTACTATGGAATCCGTACCATCAGGCAGGCGTCGCGTCCTTTGTGGACCCAGGGTGAGATGGTTAGATCAAGTACATAATATCTCCTCTACCCGTATGGGGATTGCCCTTTATGATTTTGAGTCGATGGCGGAGAATCGAGACTATGGAGGGTCCACGTGGATTTGAGCAACCTACACCCACTTAATGGATAAGAGGGCCATCGAAAATTAATGAATGAATGAATTTGTCCATGCTAACTTACCAGAAATAGAACAACACAATTCACTTAAAAATGTAATAAACTATAAAAAAACATCATTGTCATTCCTGTCAAACAATTAGTGCCTGATAAATTTTTCTGCCGGATAGTTTATCACAGACTTTGACGATGAAACAGAAAAAAATATCAGAAACTTTTATCTGGTGGATAGCGATATGTGTCGGCTAACTATCCGAAACTTTATCCGGAACATTTGAAACTGGCCCTAAGTAAAAATTACGTGGAGGAGAAAACAAGGAGGATGAAAACAATTTAATTCAAATTTATATGTCATTCAAATGACAGCTCTTGGCTTTTCTAGTACATTTGTTTTACGTGTACTTCATTATCCAAATAGCAGACTCTACAAATGCAGTTTATGCAAAAAAAAAAATACAATTTCAGCCATCTCTAGCAAAAAAATCCGCAGTCTGAGTCTATAACTAACAACTGACGCTTGGTTTCCTAAGATTTAGTAACGTGACATCAAATATACAACAAGTGTCTTCAAAGACGTTCATTAGTTACCCAGAATAGCCTCTCTATTGACATGCACAAGAAAACCATTGAACAGCTCCAGGGACTAACTACCTACATGTGAAGAATTATAAAGCACAAAAACCTCATCTATATAGTAGGAACTAATAGAAATAGTTAAAGAGAAGGCCATGTCAACGCCCCCGGTCTACTAGGGAAGGATTTGCAAAGAAAGATAAACCGCAGTAAGTGGAAGAGCCTTACACTATGTGACATTTTGTTTGTGTTGTTTTTTTTTATCTCTTTCCTCACAGTGAATGGCATGCGAATATAATATACATCCCCATAAAATAAGTCGGAACGGCACACAGGCAGATATTATTTGTCTTGCTTTTATCTTTATAATCTCTGCATTCATAAATTATACATTATACACAATGATAGCTAGTAACAATATTATTTAGAAAATGCATAACATCATCTGTCAGAAAAATAACAGCGTCTCCCCCACTTGCCCAGCCCACTCACCTTGCCAGTGTTCGACTGCAGATAGTAAACCATAACGAACATCCAGATGACAGTTACGAAAACAATCAATTTGACGTTTCGTCGCATTGTGACAGAAGTTGTTTAGTAATAACGGAATAATCACTTTAATTTTATTTTGAATTTCTTAGAAACCTTTTTTTAATAATCACTTTTAACACTTGAATTTCAAAAATGCGATTTTTATTTCGATGAAATTAAATAGAATATTTTAAGAACACATTCAACACATTGATCATTTATTTACACTTCACCACTAAATTTGGTATTTATTTTCTTAATAGCAACGAGCACGGATTTTTTTTTTTTTTTTGTTATGATTAATTGAAGTGTAAACACAAATATGGCGAAGCGAGGGTGTATAAACAAGCAGCACCACTAAATTGCACAACTAGTGTGCCTTTTGATAATCACCTTGTTCGACACTATTGTTGACAGTTGACAGATCCTTAGAAAATGCACAATGACTACTGTCAGTGGTAAAACATTGACCGCGCAGTTTTTGAAAGAGGAAGAACTCCACACTACCGCTATTATGCCACAACAATGGACAAAAAGACGAAGACCAACCGCAAGCAATCAAAAGATGCTATTCAGCCAGCGATTGCATCCGACACGCCAACAACCGCTCGATTGGGCTGAATGTTTCCAACTGAAAAATGTTATCGTCTACCATGGCATTTGTTGGGGTCTTCCGTTCCCGAACTCGAGTCTGCTCTGTATAATGTGTACCGTATACAGAATACTGTAAAAGAAACGACTAAAATGTTGGTAAACAGTGGCGCTTGCTATACAGACACTACATCATTCGTTAGCCCACTGGCAGTGGGGTTCATGGGGGCCTGACGCCAGCCGCCTGCGTACAAGTACGAGAGAGCACCTTCAGTGAGAGAAGATTAGTTTTATCAATGAATTCGTTTGTTTTTGTTTACTACACCAATTTGTCATGAGAATGAAAGTTACATGAGAGAATTTGCTTGACAATAGTATCTTGTGAGCAAAAAATTTCATGTGAGAGAATGGAATTGGTACTTTAATAAAGAGACGGTCATGTCATGACTCATGTCATGGTATGGACCTCATGGTACATTTGAAGAGAGTGAAGTCAGGTACTTAGTAAGTAGAAGTATGAGTTAGTGTTACCATAGTAGATAGTATTTTTGTGTGTTTGATATTTTTTTTTTACTAAAATATCCGCTGCTTGGCTTTGTACTAAAAAAACGGACATCGATCGCTACAGATTTGGCCACATTCGTTATCGGACCACATTCGTCTTTGCAATTTAACCGAAAACCCAGTGTGTAATCAAAAAATTTAAACGATTGTAAATCTCTTTTATAAAGCCGCACCATTTATTGTAGTTTGAGAGTTGGAAGTTGGAAAAAAAAGTTGCAAGTGGTTTTTTGTTTTTTGGCTCTTTCCAGCGTTGCCATAAGTTCAGATTTGTCTGCATTTTGCAGATTTTCAGCGCAACTGCAGACTTTTAAAATCCCAAAATCTGCGTGACAGATTTTGTCTGCATTTATTTGGTTTGTTCAGTAATTCTGAGCTGTGCAGAAGAGAACATGAAAGTAGAGGTTTTTGCGTTCTATAAGTAGAAATGCTGTCTAAAACTGTCGTACTTCTGGTCTTATGAGGCTGCACAGAATGTGTCTAGCTCTCACCTGTCAAATTTACATTTTTTGATATTGCAATATTTATGAATCCAGATTTTTTTCAATAGAAATCTGCATTGCAGATTTTTTTTTCATAATTGCAGATTTGTCGAAATATGTTCATGGCAACACTGGCTCTTTCCTGTAATTTTAGGTAATTAAGCAATTTTTAAAATTTGTTTTGAGTAAAACAGAGAGATATTTTGTAAAGATTGTTTATAAGTAGATATTAATCTTTAAGTTAAAAACGAATTTGTTCAGTCTTATTTTTTTTTGTAAAAAGAGTTTTTTAATAAATAAAAAATAAATTTAAGTTCTATGAAAATGTTTCTTATTTTAGCTCAAAGACTAAATATCAACATTTCAAACAATGTCTTAAGCTTTTCAAAAGGTTGAATAATTTCGATACTTTAAACATTTTGTAAAGAATGTGCCCCAGTTTACCATAATTTATTGAAAGCTTACACACCGCGATAGTGTCAGAAATTAAGAGGAGGCAAGATTTACCTAAAAGTCTTAACTTCTTCATGTAAATTTTCCCACTAGCAGTTTAATAAAGAAATCAATAAATAACCCACCGAGTATAGTGCCATAATAGGCGCAGTTTTGGTACATGAGCCTTTCTACATCTTCTCCCTTCAAAGGATCTTACTTATATTCAGAAATCCGTTTTTGTTTTAGATGTGGTGAGTAAATGCGAACTTAAGCAGCCGCTGTAATATAAAATCGAACAAGACGAAACCACTATTTTGTACAAACGACAGCCTTGAACCGAAACCTTTCAGATTTTGGCCTTATTTGTTCGAAATTTTTAATTGAACAATAAAAAGTTCAGAAAAAGTTGATGAATTTAAGAAACTTGGACATTCAGTTATATAAAAGTCCCTAAACTTAGTCTATATAAATTGAACGACGAAAAACATCTCTAATTGGATAGCGATTGAGAACTATGTTTATTAAAAATTTGGAAGCAATGGCGTTAAGAATAGAATAAAAAAATGGCGACCATTTAATTTAAAATCAAATAAAGAGGAGAAAAATTTAGAACAGGCTTTAATTTAGGGTTTAACCTTGTTGGTAATCGAGCTGCCAACTGAATAATATTAGGTGTGTTTTTTTTGGCTAATCTGTATAGCTTTACAAAAAAATCCGAATAAAAAGCAAAAAGCTTTGATTTTTTTAATGAATTGTGCGATGTCAGCTATCATTTATGACAGAGTCGAAAGCAATTTTCGATAACATTTAAAGCAATAATTGTTTGGTTCCGGTTTACGAAATCTATATAGAACTGTATTTGTATGAAACTAGCTGAATTCACGCCAGCTTCGCCAGGCCTTTTTTTGGTTTTTTAATTAGCACTCCACGGCCAATACCTAATATTATCTGTAAGTTTGAGCTCAATCCATTCAGTGGTTTTCGAGATAAAAGATTTTTAATGTCTTTTTTTTTTGTATGGGCGCTGCCACGCCCCTTTGTCCGATTTGACCAAGCACTCCACGACCAATACGCAAGATTACGTTTAAGTTTGAGCTCAATTAATTTGGATATACAATTCTGATTTTTTGTGTGGGCGCTGCCACGCCCCTATGTCCGATTTTGAATTTGTTTAGCCTATCGCCCGATCATCGTAATTACCGACATTTAAAAAAAAAATCAACTAAATTGGGCGACAGAGTGAAATAGTTTTTTCCACTTTTTTTTATATTATTATAGAAGATTATTCTGCTAAGTCTTATAGAATAGCAAAAAAACGTACATACCTATTTATTTATCAATACTTAAATTTGTTTCACTTAAAAATGGAGATCAATATTGTAAATAGCCACGGTAACCCTATGTGTCACTAGTTGTCAACATAAAATTTGAATGATAAATATTAAGAAAAGTAGATTCATATAAAATGTCATATTTGGAAGACTGGTAGTTCACCCAGTGATGGAAAAAAAATATAGATACTAAAAAGTGGAGGAACGGTTTGAACAAAAAATGTATGACCATTTCAATACAAAAAAGTTGTTCCATTTGAAAGATTAAGTTATTACAGGAAATAATTTTTATGGGGTAAACTTTTCGCTCTATTACTTTTTGTTTTGGATGATTTTTCTTTTACGAAACTTCGCTTATGAAAAGAGTATTTAGATCAATTTCGCTATTGAAAAGTGACACCTTAATAGCTACTACGATATAAATAAAAATCGTTCACCTTAGCTAAAGTATTTAAAGTTTTTTGAACCCTTGAAACTGGATATTTTGTAACGCATTAGCTTTAGATAAGAAGCACATTAACAGTAGGTCTGTTTTTTTCCTCACCCATCTCAGTGAAGTAAAGTAAAGTAAGAAAATGTGCAAAAAAACAGTCCCCAACCACTTTTCTGAACAGTCGGTCTTACCCCTGAAAAGTTAACAGCTGGCATTGCTGTCAAAATGGCCATCAATGAAAAATTCAATTTCAAAATCAAAATCCTTCTAGAAAAATTAATAATTAACCTTTTAGCGCAAAAAAAATAATGATTATCAATTTGTACAGAATATTTACTTTTTCTGTTTACTTTTTTTCTCTTCCTGGCGTCTTGTATGTTCACAAATTAATTGCCAAAGAAAAAAAAACAAAAACATGCGTGGGTGTGTTTATTAGGTGAGCCCTAAAGTGAAGAACGTGCTAATTCTGAGATTCGATCGAATCGAGTATTCCTCGAATTTAAAACTTTCAATCGAATGAACTTCTCACAATCTAAGTTTTGAAGGAAAGAAGGTCATTATCAAATGATTTAATTGTATGAACTTTATTTTCGAAATCAGCTGTATAAATATTTCACTGTCGATTGCGTTGGTTTTGACTGTAATTTGAGAAAGGATGGGTTTATTTACACATTCTTGGAGGAAGAAAAGATCAAATTGAACAGAAAAAATGCAATAAAAATTAAATAAATGAGCACTTCAAATCGTTTTGGTTTGTTCATTTTGATTGTGACATACGATTATTTACATTTGAAATTTTTTCCCCATAAGACGAACAAATTTTGCTTCCAATTTTGTATGTTTTATGTAAATTTCACTATAAACATTGTTTAAATAAAGACTTAGACCACATTTTCAGTCGAAAAAACTCATAACATTTAACTTAGGTAATGCAATCGAAAATGAGAATGTGCGAAGAAATGAACAAAAAAAATCCCCATCGAAATCAAAAGTTGGAATGTCAGTTGGCTGAAATCGAATGATTTATTTATTATCTACAAAAAATGTATCCCATAACATATCAAAGATAGTTTTCAATTATTACAAGTCTATGTGTATATATAATTATATTTTGTAAACAAAATGCAACTTAAATAAAAACGGAAAATATTTAGTATTTTATTACTTTCCGTAATATTCAGTTGTCATTTTTAAAGTTGTTTAAAATATGCAATTCCTTATATGTACATTTACACCCACCACAGCCGACAAAATAGTAGGTATCATAAAAGGAGACACTCTGTGAACAGATCCAAATTACACAAAAATGTGCTCCCCTGGTGTTCAGAATTGAAGAATGCTCCAAAGTTGGTCTTGCTGGAAATGAATAGCTTGTGTGAATCTCAGTGGTGTCAAATTGAGTGCAGTTGTTGTAATTGCGTGCTGAAAATCCTACTTTACTTTACTTCACTGAGAGCGATGAGGAAAAAAACAGACCTAGTTTAAGTAGCTATCATCATCATCATTATATTAATAGGATACACAATCTTTTGGCGAACCGATTAAAGCGCTATTTCAAAATCGATTTTTTTCAACACTAGTTGTCAACATATAGATACAGATTCAGAGATAAAGATTTGTTTATTTACCATGATATATCCGACAAAAGCAGTGCATATTAATCGGCTACATGTACACATACAATGAAATGAAACGAATGAGTTGCATATTTTTAGGAAGGAATTCAATAAGATTGTATTTAAATTAAGCAGAGGGGAACACTATGCCGACTAATACGACACTTTCGGGTAAAGTTGAAAGAAGGCTTGATCGTAATTTCAGAAAAACATAATTTGAGATCAATTAGAAAAAAATTTAATCGCAATTACAACAAACGACAATTTTAATATAAGCTGGTAGATATTTTGGGCGATCCATATAAAATTGAATTTTCCTTTAAAAATTATTGCACATTTAACTTTTTACTAGACATTTTACACATTTAACTTTTTACTAGAATGCGGTCAAATTTTGGGCGGTCGGTTTTAATAATAAACACGTACCACATTTACCTCCAAAATTAGTTTTGAAGATCAAACGTCGTTATTGAGAATTCTCTTTATATGTAGTGAATATTATTATTACATTTAAAGACTTCAAAGGGAAGCGAATTTTTAAAATGTTTTCTTTCAGTAAAAAAAGTTCCTTGATAGCCGGTTTTACAGTGCGAGTTTAAACTCAGGTTTAGTTAAACTCGCAAGCAAGTTTAAACCAAGTACGTAAACCGTGAGTGTATTACAGTGAAATTTGAACGAACGTTTAGTTAAACTTCGGGTAAACTTTTCTCGTCTGTTTTGTACGCCACTGTATTTGAAATTTCTATCAGTTTTGTTTATTCTGATTTCAGTTTGGCAATTTAAAAAAGTGAAATATTGAAATAAATAAAATAAATTAAAGTCATTACTTCGATATTCCCCTCAAGGAAATGGTCGAGGGTCAAATAGGCAAACTAGTTGGCTACAAGTCGGGCAAACTAAAACTAGTCCTCGGCGAGCCGCAATTCGATGTCACCATAGGTATAGAGGCTGGATTTCTCTATAGGACCTCATGTTGATAAGCACAAATCGGGAAGAGCAAAGTGGTAACATGATCAACCTAGGACCAATTCAAGCCAAACTGCCACGCCTGACTGGGAGTGATGCCAAAGGCCGTTCAACTTAGCCGGGATATAGCTCATCAGTCATCGCCTATCGTTCAATGTTTTGTATACCACGCTGAATATATATAATAAAATATTTGTTAAACCGTTGATTTAAGCTAGATTTGTATTTTTTTTTGTATAAATGAAGAACAAGAACTAAGTCGACAATGCTTTGTTGTATGTATGTGCACTTCTAAATTAATTTGCACCTTCCAGCAGCTCTGCCCGTGGCTGTTTCGACTCTGGAGCGCCGTCATAAACCAGGAGGGAGATCGTACTACAAAATTCCGGAAAATAAACTTAGTTTAAACCCCCATTCATGGCCGGTTAAGTTAAACTCGGTTTAAACTAGTACTGTAATACACCTTTTCATATTAAACGTCGGTTTAAACCTGATATCTGGCTAAACGGAGTTTAAACTTGCACTGTAAAATCGGCTATGAGGCTGCAAAAAATTAGATGGAACGGATCTTGTATTTTTCTTAACAATATGTTATCTAATGTCGGCCATTAGATATCGTTGGGCTGGGAGAATTTTTAATCCAAAAAAAAATAAAAATCCATAATAAACTGTCAATATTTCTATAGGTATCGAAAATTAAAGACATACAAAAATTAAAGCTACTGCCTACGGGGATG
This sequence comes from Cheilosia soror, assembly GCA_949372485.1. Classification (NCBI taxonomy): domain Eukaryota; kingdom Metazoa; phylum Arthropoda; class Insecta; order Diptera; family Syrphidae; genus Cheilosia; species Cheilosia soror. The sequence goes on from OX443561.1 coordinate 123,479,137, forward strand.
GCTCTTTAACGATTATTTAAAACTCAAATCTTGAGCACATCTATGAGGTGAATGTAAATTGGTATTGGCTAAAGTAAAAGTTAATCTCTACGGAACTAATATTACCCTTGGGGATGGTTGTGCAATAATATTAAAAAATTATTAAACGGATTTTATTCATTGAAAGATAGATTACTCATAACTTGCAAAATCCTTTAGGCTAACGTAGTGTTCATTATTTATTGACCCCGTGGGGTGAATTTGCAATTACGATAAGTTTAGCATCAGTCAAACAATTAAATTAATTGAAAGGGGTCGCCCCCGAAGGAATAAACAAATTTAGCCTCTGAAACATTTATATGCAAAGTTGAGTGTCAATTTAGTGAACTGTGTATTAAATTTAAATTATTATTCTAATTTAATTAGCTTTAAATGAGTCTACACCAATATAACTAACAAAGGTGTAAAGTTGGATAATGTGTTTTTTTTTTTAGGCAGTTTTGGGGGTAGTGAAGAAAATCACTTCCGTAAATCAGGCTGAGGTGATTGCTTTGAAGCATGAGTTGGATTACTAAATTGCAAGATGGAGGGAAAATATATACAAATTATGGCACTGGACAGTTAGGCTAAGATCAGACGCACATCATTGGAACTGGAATGTGTACAGAATGTATAGAAACTAAATAAGTGGTGTTCATAATAAAAATTACGTAAAATTGATGGTAACGAGGCGGCCTCCCTTGCAAAACAGAGGACAGGTACCTACAAAGCTACCGGGACCAGAACTATTCTCTTCAATTGATAGAGGAATCAGCTGTTCGTTCGACACACGGGCAAAGGCAGAACACTTAAGAAGACCAACAGTCTAAAAGGGCAATAAAGTGACCGACCTGCTGCACTCAAATGAGGGTTCTAACCAAAGCATGAGTCGAGAACATTGAATGAAATGGGTGGCAGTGTTGTCTACAGAACATGGTAATTTTGGGTACCTATCATTTAAGGAAGTTGGACCTTATACAGGATGATAATCCTTAGCTTTGCCTGGAGGAAGCTGAAACAAAAGCACATGTCTGGTACTAGCTGGCAGAAGAATTATTATATTGGAACAACACTGGATGGAGACCCAGCAAATGAAACAGATATCCTATAAACAGCTGACGTAAACACTGGGAATCGAAACTCAGGGCAGAACTCTGAAAAATGCAGACTATCCCTGGGTAAGATATATAAAGGGTGAGCCAAATACAAGTTTCTTTTTAAAAATGCAATAAAATAAAGAAAATCAAATTTTTTCCATGTATTATGGTTTTATTAGTACCAGCAAACATTCCCATTAATTATGGAATACAACGCCGTTCAAGTGGCTGCCTCGGATGGCTTCGCAGTAGCGCATTCTGTCACTCCAATTTTCCAAGACCTTGCGATAGTTTCAGGCTGTAGATCACGGATTGCTTGAATGATATTGGCCATAAGTAATAGAATCGTTTCCGGATTGTTGGCATTACATCGGTGCTTTCATGGATCAATACGCAGCTCCGAGGCAGCCAATTGACATCGCCAAGACGGCTGATAACACGATTTGGAAATCTAGGGTGTAAAAGATCGATTGCACGCCATCCTGCATTAACCAGAGGTCGTCCAAATCCATGTCTTCAATTTCAGTAAAAAAACAGGCGGTTAACATGGCTCCATGGCGCACCAAACTGTCACTCTCTGTGGATGCATTGGCTTCTCGACAATAACGTGCGAGTTCTCTAAGCCCCAAATGCGACAATTTTGTTTGTTAACGTGGCCGCCGATTCTACCAAAAAGCTTACAAATCAAGAATTAATTCAATAAATAAATAAAGTTGTGGCGTAAGCATTAAATATTATTGAAACATTTAAGTGGCCTCAACTCCGAATGCGTTTCGCCCCAATGTTGTGGGTGGGCTCATCAGTAGACGAACCACCACATCTGCCCAGACGCACTGCTTACTCGATGTTTACCGAGACAAAGTGACTGTGAACCATAACATAATACGAGTCTTAGCCGCCGATTGTTTGTTTGTTACAAATGCGCCTCATCAGAAAAGATGATGGCGCGGGGGTGCTTCATTTCAGCCAAAATTTCTTTTAAAAAAAACGCACTGCTTGGGCTGCAATCAATTTGGAAATAAGTTTTCAATATTTCCCAACGTTGTTAGCTTAAAGCGACTCATTTGGTATGACATTGACTTTTTGTCAAGAGCGGGAAACACCTGTCAGTGTCAAATATGATTTAAAAAAAAACCACTAGATGGCCCACCCTATGCAGTACATATATAAATATGGAAATCTTTGCCATGGTGAGTTTGTAAAACTTAAGCTGGACATTCAAAACAAATTAGCACGGTGGCGTTAGAGTTGGATTGTTGGTTGGTTGAAAGGAGCTGTCAGCTGAGAAACGCCAACACATTTTAATTATAGCTATGCATTTTAATGATAGCTATAACCCCGATGTCTTATAAAGCGTAAGAGGTCCAGTAATGAGACCTATTGTAGTGCTGTCTGTTGAGGTAAATCAAATTCTTAGAGGGTTTTAAATCCAGCTTAGGCCAAATTTATTTTGTTGGTTAGTTACCTACATACATAGAATTTGTTGCAATTATTGCAGTTACCTACAGTTAACTTAGACACTAGCTAGGAAAAGGAAGAATAATAGGGAAAATGTTGCCGATGATAATATTCCAATGTAGGTCGAATATGACCGCCTATGACCACTGCACCGTGCAGATGTGTTTACTCTTCAACCATGGTATGTGCATAATATTTTGACAGAATTCAAGTTTCATGTGTTAAATTGCTGTCGACTTCTCTTCCCGACGATTTAAATGCGAACTAACAAATGCCAATGAAACCAACACTTGAAAACCCCCTAGCCTAGCCCCTACCCATGTAGGAATAATTATACTTGTTGGCCGACGCAAATGTTACCCTTCAATTATATTATCAACTTTCTGATTCAAAACCATTTTTTTAGGTAGTACTCGTCGACTAATTGAAACATTCCAATCTATTGCAAGCAAATTTGTGCTTTACGAGTATGTCGGTATGTTTCGACTTGTCTTGTAAATCTATTTTCAGCTCTCTTCGAAATTGATGGGCGGCAATGCCATCCACCTGTGTGGCAAATGCTAATTAGCTAAAGACTTTCGATTTCATTTCACAATAGCTAATTGTTTGAAAAATATGTAGGTAATTGTCGGTTTCAAAGACATTATGAGGTGTCAATACTTTGAGCAAATTGCAGATTGTAGCAACAATGGTCGTACAGGCTGTGTATTCTTAATTGATTTCTATTTTTGTGGCTTCCAATCAATCATCTGCATTATTCGTGAAATAAAATAAATAAAAAGTGATTACGTTTCGTATTAACACCGAATTTTGGAAAGAGTGACGTTTACCCAATTTGAATTTATGTACTTTGGCAGCAAAGCCTTTACTTTATTTTAAACGTTTGTCAATTGTAACAGATGGACGTCAAACATTTCAAAATTGTAAACATAGCAATGAGGCATTTTCAATTTTTTTTTTAGCATAATGAATACAATTTGAAATAATTGCTGACAATATGCTGAAGAATTTTCGGGATAGAAAAATACCTATGGTTAGAATTTTGTAAATACCAACACTATATAACAAAATTTAATTAAAAAATGTCAATTCGAGGGTACCCGGGTATCCAATTGGTTTTTGAATCAATAAAAAAATAATTTCGCCCATGGGACGACATAATGACACTTTTAGTACCTTCTTGAAATTTAATTCTGCATTAAATGGTATATTCCTATTAAATTAGATCCGATCTATAAATTTTCTGAAAAACATTTTTCAAATCTAATACGGCGTTATATGCGAAGTACACCGGGTACCCATGTTCATATTGTACTAATTCGTATGTGTTTTTCGCGATTGAACATTATGTTTCATCACATATATTTGTGTTTGTTATTAGGGGTATTCACGATTCGGTGTATCAGGTCTAGTATCATTGTAAAAGTGTGAAATTTTCTTACACTACAACCACAAAATATACTTTGTTACTCTTTTACACTACCCCAAAGTAACAGACAAATACAACAGAAATCGTGTTTTATTGAACATCTATCTCAGCAAAAAAATGTAGAAACTTTAGCACGGAATTAAAACAACTACACACTGAAGTTTCTACAGTTTACATTGATAGATTTTCAATAAAAAATGTCTAGAGTAAAATGCACAAGTTATCAAATGTCAGTTCGATTTTCAATGTTTTTGTCATTTACTTCAGTATTGTTAGAGATTAGCAAATGGCATTAAAGCTATACTTGGTGAGAACATACGTTTGCGTAACTCAAGTGATCCACCAATATCACGAATAATACCCGATGGACGTCTCAAAATACAAGGATCATGCCTTGTTTGCTCGGAGCAGCGCATGCCCAGGCGAAAAACCAGAAAATGCTGCAAAGTCTGCGTCTGCGAAAAACATACATATATGCGACCAGCATAACTCAACCATAAACAAATGTCATTCCTGATGCCTAAAAAATGCATAAACAAGTAAAAATGTTATCATCGGCCTGTCCGATCCTTTGATAAAAAGTTATGCAAAATATTTGCCATGCGAGTTATTATCTATACTTATATTGTACACGCATGGGTCTTAGTTTTGCAAGGGGGGTACGAGACATAGCTCTTTTCATTCGCCTATAGGTCGATTCGTTTGGAAGCTATCGTGTTTTCAACGGACAGACAGACAGACGGACATAACTAAATCGTCAAAATTTGATCCTGATTCAGAATACATATTGATCTATGTATTTGATGAGGTCTTCGGTGAGTCCTTCTTGTCGTTAAAAATGTAATGAATAAATAAATATACCTCCCTGTGTTTTTATTGGGTATAAAATCAGTGTACATTATGTCAGTGAAACAATAATTTTCGAAATATAGATTCTGGACTGAGTTAAATTTACTCTTGACTACTTTTTAATACTTTGTCTACATCATTCTACTTCTTTTACATACAAAATGTATGGGTGTACCCGGGTACCCATCGCACTGACTAACCGTGTACTTATTTCGTATTGACACGAAGGTTAAGTATTTAATTTAAAAAAATGTTTGAAATTAAATTTCAACGATGTTGCATTCCGCATATAATGTCATTGACAGGCCTTTCAAATAAACAAAAAAAAAATAGACAACTTGTTTTTGTTTTATTTGATTTTAACATCAACCCTTTCCTATTGGAAAATTCCTTACAAAAACATGTTTATATTAGAGTAGGTATATTTAAACACGTAGGTGTGTAGTTTTTATCTAGTTGTTTCAAAACAAACCAAATTAGTTTTAATTTATGGAGTCAACACTGAGTTACGCTCAATTAAAAATGTTGTGATTACTGCTTACAAAAGCAAAAAGGAACATTTTAAAATTTCAAAACGTATCAAATTGACTTAAATTTATTGCTAATAAATTTCTAAATTTAATGTTGGGAACAGAGAACAAAATAAATATGTAGTTAAATTTATGGACATTTATAAACGACTTCACAGAGATTAGGTCAATTTCTCAATTTTTTTGTTTAGTTTTTAATGCTTTATATAGGAACTAGCTATATCCGCCCGGCTTTGCCCGTGCACAGCAATTGAATTGCTTAGGTCTTAGATAATAATGTTCTTTCGTAAAATGCGAGAACTGAGAATAAATCGTTTAGGGGGAATTTTCTTTCTGCCCATACCTGAAATACGTCCAAGCGGTTATCGAGATAGAACGTCATCGAGTTTCACCCCATAGATGATGATTTTCGTATAGGCAGGGGGTATAAGATTTTGAATGGTTTTTTTTTGTATGTTTGCCCAATTTTGACCAAACTTCACAGGAGAACTCCAGGGCACCGATACCTAAGATTATCTGTGAGTTTTAGCTCAATCGATTTGGTGGTTTTCGAGATATAAGATTTTGAATTTTTGTTATGTATGGGAGGTGGCACGCCCATTTGTCCGATTTTGACCAGTCTTCACAGGAGCACTCCACGGCCAATACCCAAGATTATCTGTGAGTTTGAGTTCAGTCGATTTGGTGGTTTTCGAGATATGCGATTTTGAATGTTTTCATTGCATATGCGGTGCCACGCCCCTTTTTCCAATTTCGACCAAACTTCACAAAATAGACTTTGTTCAAAAAACAAAGATTTTCTCAAAAATTGAGTTCAATCGGTTTGGTGGTTTTCGAAATATACCATGCCCCTTTGCCCAATTTTTATTACATACAAACCTTCTACAAAAGAATACCTTTCCATTAAAAAAGAATCATCAAATTCGGTATAGCCGTTCTCGAGTTTTAGCGAGACTAACGAACAGCAATGCATTTTTATATACATAGATTAGCTGTACCTACCCGGCTTTGATCGTGCCAAGGAGTTGTATTGTTTCATGTCTATGTGGACATTGCATATCATATCATACTGATATTCCGATGATAGGGGAACTCAAAAAAGTGGGTCTCGCAATTCTGTCCGTCCGTATGTCTGTCTGTCCCACCCCTGGGGAATCTAAACGCTTGGACGGATTTGCTTGAAACTTCGTATTTAGAGTTTGTGGGCTTCCCGCTAGGAACGTTTTTTTTTTTATGCTAGCCCTAATATTAACGGTACCTCCCATATAAAAATTGTACGAAATATGACGAAATATGTCTAAATTTAGATTTTTTCGAAAACGGCTCTAACGATTTGAACCAAAATTGAAAGTTGAGTTAATGTAAGCATGCTTAACATGACTGTATACCCAGTTTTTCGCTAAAAATTCCAGCAAAGGCAGTTTTGAAAATTGGCTTTTTCTCGAAAACAGTAAAAAAAAATTTTTTAAAAAAATATTTTTAAGGTACTATTGTCATTCTTAACTTGATAGCAAACTCAGTTTTTCCCTAAAAAGACTACGTCCTTTGATATCCACCCAAATCCCTAATAAAAGTACTTACAAAACTGCTCATATCTCAAAAACGCCATTTTCGATTTGGATGAAAATATATCTGCTAGGTAATGTTTATATCTTGAAGAATATGTCGTACTCAGTTTTCAGCTAAACAGTTTAATAACAGTGCTTTTCGAATCCAAATTGTAACATTTGTCAGCATAATTTTACAAAAAACCGCTCTAACGATTTTGATCAAAATACATATTTAAGACAATATAAGAATTCTAAACATGACCACGTACTTAGTTTTTCTCAGAAAACTCGAATAGTGCCGTTTTATGAATATTTCTCAAAAATGACTACCCAAATCCCGATCTGTATTCACACACAATATATTTTTGTAAAGTCCAAAACTTCAGTACATAGCAATATAATTTGAAATTCATCGCCTACTTGCCTCCTTCAAGTGTCAGTTCGGGGTGAAATTTGAAAGTAATAAAGTGTTCTAGTTAATACGTAGGTTTATGTTTATGTAGTATGTATTTTCGGTATTAATTACACCTTGAGTGGGTATGACTCTGAGATTCTGCGAGATTCGCAATAAACGAGAAAGCTTCGTGCAACCCAGTCGTGCACATTTTTTAATGAAGTGTCAAGCCCGTTTATCCGATCCCGCCCAAATTTTATTAAATGCGTTCAACAAGCAATAAACATTTATTTACCAAATATTAATGCCAAAGCTGCTATAAATGTCAAGATATAGTATAAGTTTGAGACTTTTGTATTCCGCGCCATCTGTAAAAAAAAAAACTTGAAAACCTTAGAGTTACGTGGACTTCTGCTTGTGCGTTTGAGCTCAATCGACGGACTACTTTTTGAGCTATTGAGGAAAAGCATTTGCAATGCTTGAGCTTGACTCAAAATTCAAAGCTGTCGATTGTCAAAAACATAAATATTTGATTTTGTTTGCGTGTTCTTTGAAAGAAAAGACAAGTAGGAACGATTTTCGAAAAATCGTATAAAAGCTAACTGTACATACAATACTGACAAATTATATTCATTAAATTTAGTTAAGCTAAGTTCAATTGAACTGAAGTTCCCATTACATTGTGAAACTGGATGAGTACGCCATCTCTTGCGAGTGTCTGACAAACATCTGAGTATAAGCCCCGGTGAACACTTGCGATTTTTGACACGCGGTTCCGCAGCGTCACCACTTTTGCGTCTTAGCGGCAGCGTAACCGCACGTGTGTGTGCACCACTCAATTTATTTGTGAGTACAGAAAGACTCAATAGCGGTGACGCTGCGGGGCTAACTGTCGTACTAAAGCTTCTAAATTCAGCCGTTCGAACTCGCCATATACCTAATTTTAGGTCCTACTATTCGTCCAAAAAAATAAGAAAAAACTCACACAAACGAGTGGTTGTGTGCCTATACGGAAATTTATTCAATCTTGTCATTAGATATTATATAAAGGGTCCGCCATCTAACGCTTTTTTTTCAGCTAGTGCTTATTTCGCGAATGGTAACACTTAGCTCATGTCTGATTTGACAGATAATTAGTTTTATCCTTCCGCTGAACGAATATGGTTGTGTATACGCTTGAACAACGCTGGGAAATATTGCGACATTACTTTGAAAATCATGGTAATGTTGCAGAATGCGTGCGAAAATTGCGTACGGATTTTGGAAGAAGAGAAGCACCGTCAGCTCCGTATGTTCGTTATCTTGTGAAAAAAGTGAAAGAAACTGGCATCCTCATCGATAAACCAAAGCGTGAAAAGCCAAAAACAGTGCGTACACCCGAGAAAAACTGTTTGGTGCGGATTTTGGTCCAGAGGCATAATTGGGCCATTTTTCTTCGAAACTGAGCAAGGAGTGGCCGTTACAGTCAATGGCGATCGTTATCGGGTCATGTTGAACGAATTTTTGTTCACAAAAATTGAAGAGGAGGATATTGGCAACATTTGGTTTTAACAGGACGGCGCTACGTGCCACACAGCCGAAGCTACACTCGATGTTTTGCGCCCTGTTTTTGAAGATCGCATTATCAGCCGCAGAGCTGATGTCGTTTGGCCACGGCGGTACTGCGATTTGACACTGTTGGACTATTATTTGTGGGGTGCCGTAAAAGATAAGTGTTACGCCGACATGCCAGAGACAATTGACGCTTTAAAGGACAATATTCGTGAAGCCATTGGTGAAATACAGCTGCACACAATTGATAATGTGCTTAAAAATTGGACCGATCGTGTAGGCTACTGCATGGCCAGCCGAGGCAGCCATTTGAATGAAATTATTTTCCATTATTAACCGGAAGGATAAAAAAAAGAAATTTGAGAAAATATTCAGTAGTTTTTTTTTTATAGTATTTTCAAAAAAAAAAAGTTATTTGGCGGACCCTTTATTTGTGTATCCTTTGGTTTGAAGGATAAAAATGCTCTAAACCTGCCACCTTCCTTTATAATTGGAATACTGTACTGTTCCGATGGCAGAGTCTGAAGCTAGTGATGACAGCATTATTGCCTCTCCCAGTTGGAGCTTACTTTACTCCTACGCCTTTAAAGTTTAAAGTAAATGACAACAGACTGTTTTCAAAAATGTATCCACCTTACAAAACTATTGATTATCTATTCTACTCACTTCAAGAGTTTTAATCGTTCAATCCAATCGCTTTCAAAAGTAGTTCATCCCAAGCAACATTGAGTAAGATAAGCAGTAATAAAATTCAATAAATGCCTCTTCTTTCAATCTCAACAATGGCAAGATACTTCGTTGTATTTGCTTATCAGCTTGGTACACCTAACCTACATTCTGTGCACAATGCAATCCGAAGGCAATCCACCGTGAGCAAACAAATCTGCATCCTACCCACTTTCAGAATCCAAGATTTTCCTGAGATTATTATTTGCTCTGATCTTATCAGAGTAAACAAATCGTGTCTCGCAAAGATGACAAACGTCAGCCCTTGGGGGATGAGATTTCCATATCTCACCGTGACGTCGTCGACGCGGAAATTTGAGCGGATATTGACCTTGCATTAATAAAGTTATAGCCGCACCATGTGAATGCAAGAAATGTGAATGTATAATGTATATATCCTCAAAGAGAAACATTGTTGTTACAGACAAGAAACAAGAGACTGACTGTGACACTGACATTAGTAAACCCACCCTGCTTCGCCAAATTTGGTTTGAAATTTTCGATTTTTCACACAAATTCCACTTTAACTTCACACACACACACTTTACCTAGTTATACTATAAATCGTGTTTACAAAATATTATTATTATTCACTTAATGTCACAATAAATGAGGTTATACACGATTTAAAATATTTTATTGTCCGTGTCTCAAATTTTTCGAGGTTATGCTTCAAATTGGTGTTTGATTTATTAATTGCTATTATTGCTTTGCTGTACGACTAAAAACTACACGTCTACGAATTACATAAATGTTGTTTAATTAAAACTACAAATTGCACTTTGGACGACGAAAACCGTATGAAAAATAAATAATATAAAATTTAAATTTAAAACAAAACAACGACACAACGATACAATAAACACCGAGAAGGGTTTGACAGAACGGCGACGACTTTTCATCTGAGAAGGGCAGAAAAGCCTCAGAAGGAATTTGCACAACACCCTTGTGAGTTGTGAGTACTTGTGTGAGAAGAGAGTCGAACGGCATAAGGAATTGGAAGTGCATTTTAATGAATGTCAAAGATGGTAAAAGGGGTTGGGTAGGGTAGCTTTTCTCTGTTTCTCTTTTTGGGGAGTATTCATTTTCTCTGCGAAAAGGAAAAGCGGTATTCCAATGTCCAATGAGTTTTGTAAACAGAGAATAGATAGCAGCAAGTAGCCTGCAGTGCGGGAGCAACCTGTCAAACTGACAGCTAGAAGGGGGTGAGGGTCGTGACATGCGCATTGGGCAAATAAGGTGAGGTTGGAATTGGAATGCAGTTACGTGTTTATCTGTTGTTTATCGACAGTAAGTGCACTAATAATAGAAATTCTTTTAAACGCGATTCCATTGATACTAATGGGGTGCAATTGGAGGGGGTGCAATGTTTGCAGTTTGCCAGAAGGATACACTAAATTATACCGTTGGCACGTTATACTTAGCTTCGGAGAAAGTGGAGTAAATATTGATCGATTTAATGGAATTTGGCATTAGCTTTGAACATGTAATTTTCTAACTGCACTCATGTGTATTGGGAGTTTTAAAATTGATTGACTTGACATGCCATTATAGGTTATAGCAATTATTTATATGGGTTATTGTACATGCTAAGTAAACGAAGAGAGTGGGAAAGTTGCCATCATTCATACACTGGAGACAGTCGTGGTTCGCAACACAATTGCGATGAATAATTTCAGTTAAGTTGGGTAAAATTAAAGACTGATTAAGACTGAGCGCAGATCAAAATTGTTCGCTAACTATAACCCAATGGTATAGTCTTAACCGGTTGCCTTGTCACCTATAGTCAAGCCATTATAGTTTAGTGGGTTAGAGAAGAGCTCATATACCAAACACACCTTCTAATCGCTGGGTACATTCAAATCTGTACGCCTCAAAGACCACAACAGTGTCTTCCAAGTGAACGTCTTAGCAGTTACAACAAAAGCCCCTGACAGACTCATGCAAGAGAAATACCAGTAGAAGGCGTATTAACTTCTTTATCCATAGCTACAAAGCAATACCTGCAACGGAAATGAAACCGAAAGCAGTAAAAGGATGACGTAGAGAGCTTGAGGTTCTTGGAGTACAGAGTACAAGTTATCGCTATGTTGGGTTAAAAAGTCTGACAACGAGCTGGTCCCGCCATAAACACTATGAAAACCTGAAGTAATACCACAATTAAGGCCAACAGCAAATGGACATAAATGGCAACTTGGTATAATGACAAGCACAAAGATAGCGCCCTAAAAAACATTTGACACCTGGATCAGGAACTGCGGCCTAACAGTCAATCGTCAGAAAACTGAACTGGTAATTTTCACAATCAAAAGGAATACAGCAGTTTGCTATAGCTTCTGTTGGCGGAACACCCCTCAGAATCTCTGATAGCGCAAAGTACCTGGGGACTTATACTAGACAAATACTAAACTAGAAACTGAACACCAATGAAAGAATCAAGATATCCACAATAGGTAGCCTTTTATTCCTACAGCAGCTATAGTAAGACCTATATCAACCTATGGCAGTCTCGTATGGTGGCCAGCAACCAATAAGACCAATTACCTAAAGGTGTTAACGAGGGTTCAAAGACTAGAGTGCATCGGTACTAAAAGTGCGATGAGGACAACTCCAACCACAGGTCTTAAGGCTATCTTCAACTTGCTTCCGCTGGGCATTCTTATATACAAGTAAAAAAATAAAATAAATATGTGGCGCAACAGGCGGGTAGACACCCTAGGCCTAGCTTCTCGTAACCATTCGTTTTGTTTGAGTTTCTATTTTTGGGACGAATGGAAGGAACCTACAATTTTATGCCGAGTCCGAACGGCTGAATTGAGAAGCTTTTTCATGACAGGCATACTCTCGGATGTTTGTCAGACGTTCGCGAGAGGTGGCGCAGTAGAAAAAAACTTTAAAATGTAATTTGTGTTTTTCCGGGGATCCAACCTGGGATCCCTCGCATAGTAGTCCAGTACACTAACCACTGCGCTACTGCGCCGACATTTTTCACACATTCTTATACAACTATCGGCCGCAATTAGTGCCATGAGAATCAGCCAATCAGTAAATTGGAAATTGAACGAGACGGGTCATTCGATGATCCTACAGAAATATTTTGTCCGTCTTCGTGTCACGGACTACATCACGGCTATCCCAGCCCCCTCTCGAGCGCCTATCCCTGCAGGGAAGAATGGAGAGACGGAATCGTATCTATAGTCCTATTTACAGGCGGATCAAAAATGGACACTGGGGTAGGGTCAGGTGTCTTCTCTGAATCGCTGGGTATATCAAAATCGATTCGCCTCCCCGACCATAGCAGCGTTTTCCAAGCAGAGGTCCTGGCAGTGACAACAGCAGCCCGGGAGTCTGTGGTAAGGGCAATACCACCTGAAGGTATTACCTTCTTTATCGACAGCCAGGCAGCAATAAAAGCCATAACTGCACCAGAAATAAAATTGAAGCTTGCGAAATACTGTCGTAAAGAACTCAAGGCTCTTGGTACACAGCACAAAGGTATCGCTCTGCTGTATTCCGGGACATAAAGACATTCCAGGCAATGAGTAAGCAGACGAATTAGCAAGACAAGGTTCGACAGCTGTTTCAGAACAAGCTAATCCCTCTGTGAACATACCGACTTGCACACTCAAACTTGAAGCAGGCAGAAAAGCCACAAGAGAGGCAAACGCTAGATGGGCCACCTTAAATACTTGTAATACCACAAGAATGCTATAGCCGGCCTTTTATGAAACCAGAACCGAGAGTATAATACGGAAGGATAGGAAATCCCTGTCCACCCCCGTAGGAATCATAACGGGGCACAATATACTCTGCGGTACCACATGAAGAGAATGGGCTTAACGGAAGAAGAACTTTGTAGAGGCTGCGGTAATGAGGGAGCTCTTGAAAACACAACCTACTTGGACAAGATAATGAACTTCGTCAATCTTTTGCATATAGCAGCACAGTAAGTAATTTGAATCAGGGTTATAATGGGTACGGGACAGCCTCTTTCCACCACGGGCATCACATTGGGTCAGTATAATGACCTGAGTGTGGCACGGAGTACTCCTCGCCTGCCTACAAACCTAACATAACCTATAATAACAAGAAAGTTATACCCCCTTCTTGAATTAAGGCAGAACCGAGAAACATAGACCGAAAAAATAAAAGATTCATTTTCCATCCTCGTAGGAAATATTACGGACACAATATTCTGCTATACCACAAGAGAAAAATGCTTCTGTCTGAAGAACTTTGCAGCGGATGCAGTGACGGGGGAGTTCTTGTCGATACAACCTATTTTCTATGTCAGTGCTTAGGTCTCCAAACTCCAACGCACTAAATTCCTTAGTAGGTGCTTCTTCTAGTATCTTGACGAGCTTTCCATCACACAAACAGACAAGTTAAGTTAGATTACCATGGGTGGCAATATTATCAGATAATTCATTTAGACCAACGATATTCTTCCCATCAGCTCTTTTAGTCACGAGCTGATCTCGAGTTGTTTTTTCGTTTTAAATAGTCAACATTGCATCTATCTTTAACCCAAGTTCTTGGGTGCTTCGTAAGACTAAAGTTATTATGGGTTTGGGAAGTTAGTTAACCACATAGACAAGCCTCGAAAATTCTAGGACAGCTGGAACCAATAGTAGCGGATATTCTGTACATGTAGTCAATAACCCGCGTTAGTTATATCTGACCTTCTTAATACCCATTTAGAAGGAAGTCTTTCACCACATGTATTTCAACACTCTAACTAGTAATGGGCGCAGTAGCGCAGTGGTTAGTGTGCTGGACTACTGTGCGAGGGATCCCAGGTTCGATCTCCTGAAAAACACAAATTACATCTTAAGGTTTTTTCTATTGCTCCACCTCTCGCGAACGTCTGATACACATCCGAGAGTAAGACTGTCCTGAAAAAGCTTCTCAATTCAGCCGTTCGCAATCGGCATAAAATTGTAGGTCCATTATTCCATTTGTCCCAAAAATAGAAACTCACACAAACGAATGGTTGCGGGAAGCTAGGCCTAGGGTGTCTTGTCTACCCGCCTGTTGCGCCACCTATTTATTTATTTATTTTTTTAACTAGTAATGACTATAAATAAGTCGAAATAGCTCTTAAACGGTATCTGCTGCTGGTCATTGACGCCATTGTTTATTACGTCAATCATGTGAGTTCATCGACATTACGCCTAACTAGATCCTTCTAATAAGAGATATTAGACTTTCGAGACTCGTTCCAGTAAGTCATTAACGACAATGCACTACTAAGAGTCTTCTAATGCCTACGGTCCACGATAGCGCCATTTCCATGTTGCATGCAAGCTACAAATGACGACAAGCGTATTCTGCATCTAAGAACTGTCCTTCTTTCTTCAGCTTCATTCAAGCTACAAATAAGTAGGTAATTTTATTCAGCCGAAATCAACATTTAAAAAAAGTAACGTCCATAAGTCTTGCAATACGCTTGAGTAATAACAGGCTGCTGCTCAGGCCAGGCTGTGTGACGATTGCTTGCGACTACGCATATTCAACTTTGGCGCTCTATGTTTGTTTATATGCAAGCTGCAAGCAAGCGTACAAAAATCTGCACATGACAAAAGCGCAGCTACGACGTGTAGGCCTAACTTAACACTTGCTCTCGAGCTTAGCAATATAAAGTACAGTCCAGATTGACAAGAATTATTGTGTATACCCAATGAATAATTAGGGCTGTTTTATTTGCCAAAAACTCCAAAGTTGGCTAACTTCGAAGGTGATCTTAAATTGAGAGTTGAACGGCAAGTTGAAAATTGTTTTTATTGACTAGGTACATAATTTGCAACTCCGAAGTTGAAATTCTAAAGTGGCCTACCTGTAGTTTCTAAAATATTTCTGGCATATTTGTGACAGATGACTCACAACATGTCAGTTCAACATGGTTCAACCTTAGATTTGCATTTCGCGCGTAATTTTAATGTGATTTTCAATTAGGCACGTCAGATTTGAATTTCAGATTTCAGATTTTTCGTGGCACATGGTCATGGTCACATGGAACATAAAAGCAGATTTATCTGCTTTTGTAAATTAGACAGTACATCAGCTATGCAAATTGTTTTCGTTTGTTGATGAAAACATACAAACTTAGTATGCATAATCATATCGACGAAGAATGGAAATTCATAGCTGAAGATAAAGAAGAAGATGATGACGAAGATGATAGTAATTGCTCCAAAATAAAGTCCATGTCCCTTATTTACGTTTTTGGGGTTGGCGTTGAAATTCTGGTGAGGTCAAAATTCTTTATTCAAAATTCTGCTTTTCAAAATTCTGCTTTACAAAAATCAGCAAATAATAAAAAAAGGCTTGGAAAATGTTAAAAAGCGCGCTCTTATTATGTAAAACATTCTACCTATCGGCCTACCTACTCACTTGTTATAGAATAAGAGGTAAAAGGAGTTTTTTTTTTATTGGTTTTAAGTTTGCTCTCTTGGTTTAGACAAATATTCTGTGAGTGAACGTGTGCTTCTAGAGTGAAATTGAATATACCAGGAGTTCCCTAACTGTGCGTCGCGACGCCCTGGGGGGTCGTGGCGCTGTTCTAAGGGCGTCGCAAGTTTTATTTTTTCATTACTGTAAGACTCCGAACAAAGGAAAAGCATTACGTTTCTCTTTACGATTACTAAGGTCGAAGCGAAATCCAATAGTCGAATAGCTCGTTTGGCGAATTTTGCATTGGGACTGGTGCTTACGCCAGTACAAGATCCAAATAATCCAGTTCGCTGACTTGGCTTCGGAGCGTTTCGAAGAGAACCTCAATTTTGACCGAAAAATCATCTTTACCGACGAGGCGCATTTAGATGAATGCAATATTGCCATAAATATGGGACGACGATATTTAAACGTTTACCAGTCCTTATTGAAAAACCCTTTAGTAAGATCATCTTCACATATCTCTGCTTTTATAAGAGCGTCGCAAAAATATTTCAACCTCTCTAGGGAGTCGCAGTATGAAAAAGATTGGGAACCCCTGGAATATACATATCTGTAATTAAATCCAATAAAGAAAAAGATAAGTTGTGCGTGGTGCGTGGATGGATACATGTATTATTGTGAAAAATTTTATTTTTTTTGTGTGTTCCTGTGTACCTTCTTTATATGAAATATATTGTAATTTGTAGACAAAGTTGAAAAATATTTGTTTTCTTTAAATTCGTAAATTGACAAAAAAAACCAGTAAGACAATTATCTTCGACTATGCCGAAGCTCAAATACCCGGTACTGTATTATTGTAAAAATAAAAAAAAATATTTTAGTACTAAAAAAATATATATTTGTATCGGAGGTATGGGTAGTTTTTATTCAACCAAGCTCATTTTTTGTCAAAAAATTTTAAATATTATTAAAACAATATGTGCAAAGTTTAAACTTGCTATCTTTATTGTAGCTATTTAAATTTAATTTTTAACATCAAAAAGCTATATAAATCCGATATTTTTGTATGGGAGGTAGTAGTAGTTTTCATCCGATCTTGCTCATCTTCGAACTTAGCCTCAGTTTGGTGGATAAAAGCTTACGTACCAAATTTCAAGTCGATAGCTCTTAAATTACGGCCGTAATCGTGCGGACGGACAGACGGACAGACGGACAGACAGACGGACATCGCTAGATCGACTAAGAAAGTGATGCTGATCAATAATATATATAGTTTGTCATACCTACAACGCCTCCTTATGTGCGTTACAAATGGAATGCCAAAGTGAATATACCCTCACCACAGTGTGGTACCGGGTATAAAAAAACAGAATTAGCAGAATTTATTTGTTTAAAAATTGCCTGTCAGAATTTAAAAAAAAAGTAGAATTTTGTAAGACAGAACAGAAAAAAACAGAATTTTGAAAGGCAGAATTTTTGTGTTAAAAGTCAGAATTTTGCAAAGCAGAATTTCGACCCGCTCCCACGTTTTTGTTCTGAATAATTGCTTTCACGAGTTGGCTGAGTTGGAACGGGATGGATCTGCGCTGGACAAAGAACGTTCGGTCATTGAATTGCAGCGGTCAAAAAATTAACTTGTCCAAGCCAAAGAATTTCAATGTCTTCGTTTCACGCGATCTATCAAAAAAAAAACACATCACTTAATCCTAAATTTATACTTCAATCGATTCGAACTAATTCGCGATAAATCAATACCTCCTCTCATCACACGGCAACGAATTTATTATTAGCTGGAGCGCCATCATTGTCGTCCGATTTGAGAGACGAAAACAGACGCAAACAAATTAATAAATGAAACTAATGTCATAAAGTGTTCTAAAAAAAAGTCCTAAAAAGTATTCACAGCTATCCATTCAAGTCCAAAATTAAAAACCAGAGTCAGAAAACAAAAAAATGACTCCACGATTTGACAAACTTTTAATACGACTATGCAAAAAGAAGCCATTTTTTTTCTTCCACATACCTAAACAATGAGTTAAACGTACCAGTTACAAGTCGTACAATAAGAAGTAGATTAAAGGATGTAGGTCTTCCTGGGAGAAGTCACAGAAAAGTTCCATACTTGACCAACAAAAATAAGACCAACAAGACTAAGATTATGGTCGGATGAAACCATGGTTGATTCCGATGGGAAAATGTACGTCAGACGACCAAATAATTCCGAATTCGATCCCAAATATATACAAAGAAGAAAGAAGACATTTAAAAATGGCGGAGGAAATTGAATGATTTGGTCCAGTTTTAATGGTAAAGGCTAAAATGTGGGCCGCAGACTATGTGGAAATCTTAAACACTGTTATGCTGCCATTTGCTGAAGAGGACATGCCTATTAATTGGTAGTTAATGCAGGATAATGGCCCAAAGCATTCCTCAAAGTTGCCCAAATAATGGTTTCGTAAGAACAAAATCAATGTTATGGAGTGGCAATCACAATCTCCTGATCTTAACCCAATAGAACATCTATGGGGCGTTCTTAAGCGCAGAATCGGCGGCTGCAGAGCCAAAAACAAGGTAGAACTGTGGTCAATTATTCAAAATGCATGGCACTCTATAACTTCCGAAACTTGTGCCAAGTTGGTTCATTCAAAGGGACGAAGATGTGAAGCAGTTATTAAAAATAAGGGCGCAACGACCAAGTATTAAAAGGATATGTAACACCTTTACTGTAAATTAATTCCTCACAGAAAAAAAATAATAATACACAATTTGTTTCTATTATTTTTTCCAGCCCAAAATTAAGGAAAACCAGAATCGACATTTATTTACTATTTCCCTTCCTTTTTTATTAAAAACTTTAATGTCACATTTCTTCATTACATTGTTACAAAACTATTAGTATGGGTTTAATTTTTCTTTTTTACCGAAACCATTTTATTTTTTCGATAAGCGACGAACACGCCTGTTTCTATTATTTTTTCCATCACTAATATCTTTATCATTTTCGCTGCTCGAAACCGACGATGGCCAATTCACTCAGAAATAGTTTGTACGATATCTACATTATGTATGTCAATTTTAAAAATGAATTATTAATTATTTTCGTCACTTGATTTCTGAACTGAACTAAAGTTTGACATGAAACCCCAAGTTTGCTTTATAACTTCTACTTTATCGGGGAGTTGAGCGAATCCAAAATTAATCAACTCTAGATTTTCTTAACTTCGGAATATCCAAAGTTGAGTAAATCAACTGAATAAAAGCAATTTCTTCCTTGGAGTGAATAAAATGGCCCTTAAAGTGCATATTTCCCTTCGAAAAACTTATCAAAACCCAGAAGTTTAAATATCGCCACCAACCCGATGATAACCCTACTTACTTATTGCAACGTAGGTACTTCTTGTAAAATGGATAAGGGTAATGAAGCGCAAATGCATTCAATATCCATTTACTTTTAGACCAAGTGAAATGTAAAATGTATACACATACGAGTGTATGTAATAGCAACAATTGTCAGTGCAATTGTCGTTGCATGTTTAAAAATGCATGTATAATATGTCCATTTGCATTACAGGAATATGAGAAAAAAAAATGAAATTGTCCACCAACTGTCATTTCCATAATATTGAAGCGCGCCCCATGCTTCCGTTTATTTCATCCAAACCGTTAAGGTTTTATTAATAAATGGTTGCATCTGTCAATCGATTTCGTTTTTAAAAAATAAAGTCATTCGTAAGTTCCGCATGTATGTGGAAATGGCAAACTGAAAATTATTAAATTTAACAATACAGTTGGTGGGTGGGCTTACGAACGATGTCTCTTGCAGTGCTCTCATTTTAAATAAGTAAAGTGAAACCAAAAAAAAAAAATGGTCAGCATTGTTCGGTAGCACAATCCATTAACTGTGATGATGGCACTGGCTTTTTTTTTTGGAAATTCCCGATAATACCGCGAACCCGCAAAAACCACTCCAATCATCAACATCTAGATGAAGAGCTTGCTCGACAAACATTTGGGGGTTCCCCAGATGCGATACATAATTCTTCTATTATGAACGAAGACTTACACATGTAAATTGGGCCCAAAGGTCACCGCGATGATATTCTTGAAAAAAATCGAACACGATTGTTGGCCCTACGAACTAAGTCGCAACTGGAACTAACTCCCAATAGCTAAAACGAACTAAGTCCCAGAAAATTTGGGGTTTAGTTCATATGAACTAACTCCCATGATTTTTAGGAACTAAGACCCAACTAAGAATGAACAAAGTCCCAATTCCCAATATAAGAATGAATAAAAACCCAATAGTGGGACTTTGTTCCACCACTGTGCTTACGGAAATTGGTCTCCCATTTCATCTCCCATTAGGCACAGTGAAATATGTATTGGGGACATGATGCCCCCCTGCAACCCCCCTGCTTGGGATCGCTGTTGGATTTGGATTAAGTGCGAGGTTGGGTGTATGTAAGTAATGGGACTTAATTCATTGGGAATTTGTTCATAATGAGCTGCGAACTATCTCCCAAATATATGAACTAAATCGCACTGCATATTTGGTGGGACTTAGTTCATTTGGCTAGTGGGAGTTAGTTCCAGTTGGGACTTAGTTCGTAGGGCCAATTTTTTAGTTCACAAAATTGGGTTTAACTTTTAACCGACTCGGAAGCAGTAATGTTTTCGACTTAACTAACGTTTTTAAAATTTATTGAGAAAAAAACTTAAGAAGGCCCGCACCCAAGTGATGTTGCAGTGCCGTGACAGTGGCGTGGTGACCAAGTGGCAAGTCGCATAGGACTAGGAGTGGTGTGGCGATGGAATGGCGGCAAGAATTAACAAGTACGACATTTTAAGGACTGATGAATCCATGGCACCATACGTTGTTTGCCACTTAAACCACTTTCATACCACTTTGTCGCCATTCCATCGCCACTCCACTCTAATGCCACCGCCTCGACATTGCCTCACTTTTGTGCGCAATTTCTTTACATTATCAAAGGCAATTTTTTTTTTTTAAATACAGAATTTTGATATAGGTACCTACAGTATTTTGAAATACTGAATTTTGACCATACATAACCCCAAGACGCGATAAATTTATCAATAAAACATTGAATTACGCCCTCACTTTACACATCTTAAGTGTTAAGTTACTGCAAACCAGGCGATTCGCATTTCGTTCGCTTTTAATTCTGCTGAAAATTCTTTTGCCGGCAAAATGTGTTTAATGCCCTATTGGAGAAAGCTGTTCAAAGATTATATGATCAATACTTTTGTTAGTGAAGCCAGATCCCAGATCTTATTACACTCTTGCAACCAGAAAGATGCACTACTTTCTAGCAGTATGACCCCATTCATGCAGAATTACGCTTGAATATCTTTGGAGTACGTACGCTGGAATTAGATGAAGCGATAAGCATATTCAACGGCGAAAGATTTTGGGACGCATTACAAAGTTTAAAATTGATACGACGAACGGTTCTTGACTTAAGAAAAGGGCAACAATCTAAGTTTGAAATCTATCGGATGAAAAATAAACTTTGACCCCCCTCTTACCCCTTTAAGGGTAGAATTTCCAAAATCGAAGAAAATATATTCTTTATTTCTCATAGAGAATATACAAACCGATTTTAAAGTCAATCGGATGAAATATAAAATTTCCCCATACAAACTTTGACCCCCCTTTTTACCCCTTTAGGAGTCAAATTTCCAAAATCGAAGAAATCAGTTTTCTTTATTTTTCATAGAGAGTAAACAAACCTAGTTTGAAGTCAATCGGATGAAATTTTTAATCTATTTCTATTTCACTACAAATAATCGATCATCGCACATACTAATTAAATGAAATCACACAAGTGTATATGCGAAAATCACAATCATTTCAATTTCTAGTTGAATAAGTGTATTTCATCCCCCAAAATGTTACATTGTCGTTGTTGTTGGTTTTATTGCACACAGTAAATTATGATTTAATGAAGAAAACATTAGAAAGATTTACGATTGCGGTAAACAGATGTCTTTGCTTTAATGACGGAATTAAAATACCTAATTATACCGCTAATGGGGAGCAAGACTCCGTTAAACTGTCTTGAATGTTTGTATTATCTTGGGAATTGTATTTTTTTTTTACATTTTATTACCCATAAACGGATTTTATTAATGGATTCTTATCCGTGCGATCGAAGCGTGCAATATTATAATTTCTAAAAATTGTCAAAGTTATAGGTACTTTCGTGGATTACACTTTGATTAATGCGAGCGATGAATATTTAAAAATTATGTCCCAATATAAAGATAGCACAATACATACGTCAAAAATGTCAAAACGTACTCAAGAAAAGTCCGAAACTGTTAAAGCTTACCTAAGTATCTCATTCGTTCAATAATGTGTAATAATTTTTTTAATTGCTTTGGGAAAACGTTCAATTATGCACAACTAATGAAAAAACAAAAACCAAACGTCCAAAACCGCCTTCAGCTGACGATAATTGACAGATTAGCCCATCGAATACCCGCAGAAAGATGCAGCCCTATTTTAGATGTCTATTGCCTGCAGAGATCTCTCATAGATCGGTAATGATGAAGATGATTATGCAGTAAACTCCAAATACCTCACGCGATTACCCAACTTGATGGTATTAACCACTGGTATACCACACTGATGGAGTGGACGCTCTCTTGCCATATTGACTGACTAATCGAAAACGAAAACTGTTGGCTTGGTGGAGGCTGCTGGCTGGTGGAGAGCTCCAGCTCGGTGTCAACGTTGAAGCAGTGTTATGCGCACAAGTGCGGTTTGATAAGTCATTTCAAGATGCCCGACTGCCGAATTGGGTTAAGAGATAATTATTATGGTTGTTGATGGCTTTTATTGGTTCGTTGCAAGATTGTTTTTCTGTACGAATGTAGGAGGTATTGTTTTTGGAGGCAAACGTGTAAGAAAACAATTATATTGCTTATCTTGTGCAAGGAATTCGTTTGTGTCATCAGACATCAGACCTTAATTAAAATAAGAAAAACTGAAAACATTGTCTTGAAGGACATTTTTCTTAGGTATATGGCTGGGGACTTGAAACAACGGCGACTTTAATGATCGAAAAAGTGTAAAATTGGGGATTGGATGTTGTAAAAGCAGTTGATATCAACGCTTGCAAATTCTTCCAGAAGAAGTCCTCGCCAAATTGGGTGGTTATGTCATATACAAGATGGGCCAAAAGAGATCACCCTATTGGAAGATGCTCTTATTTCTGCAAATGGCCGCCAATGTCAAATCTGTTTTGACATTTGTGGACTAGACAGATGTAGAATACAAGTGAACAAGCCATGGAGCGGAATAATCGTGTCTATTTTTTTGCGTAACAATTCATCTGTAGTGCAAACACTGCGCCGTTCGGCCACCAACTTTGAAGAGTATGAGACCACACGAGACGTCGCCAGGAGTGGCCGGCCCCGGAGCGCCCGTTGTGCCAAGAATATCGCCGCTGTTGCCGAGGATGTCGAGCTGTCGCCGGAAACATCGACCAGACGCCGTGCCTCGCAATTGGCCATCAGCCGGTCGTCCCTAAGGCGAATTTTGGTCAAAGACTTGCGCATGTTCCCGTACAGAGTCCAGTCCGTGCATTAGCTGCTGCTTGAGCTTGTCGACGCCCAAGCCATCCTCAATCTCGAGAACGAAGTGGACGATTTTTTGACCAAAATCATAATGAGCGATGAGGCTCATTTCCACCTCTGCGGAACAAGCAAAACTATCCGCTTCTGGGGCACCGAAAATCCACGAGTAATGCACGAGGAGCCATTACAATTACACCCGCTCAAAGTTACTGCATGGTGCGCTGTTCACGCTGGAGGAGTCATCGGGTCATTTCTTTTTTTTCGAGAACGCCGCTGGTCGAACGACAACAGTGGACGGTGCGCGCTATAGAGCCATGTTAAGGGAGTTTTTTCTGCCGCAATTGGACGAGTTAGGACTGGAGGACATGTGGTTCCAACAGGACGGAGCAACGGCACACACTGCGCGAGCCACAACCGATATTCTCAAGGCGGCGTTCCCGGGTCGCCTCATCCCTCGTTTTGGCGATTTGCACTGGCCCGCAAGATCGCCCGATTTAACCGCTCCAGACGTTTTTTGTGGGGTTTTTTGTAGTCCCGTGTTTACGTGAACAAGCCCGAGACCGTAGAAGCCCTCAAGGACAACATTCGACACGAGTGCGAGAATCTGTCGCCCGAAGTTCTCGCCGAAGTGATGAAAATTGTTATAAAATGAGCCCGTATGGCAATCAATTGTGACGGCGCTTATTTGGCCGCTATTATCTTCCCGACTTGACCAATAAGATTCTAAAGGTTCAAATAAACATAATCAAAAAACAGAATCGAAGTTTTTCATTTAGAAAAAAAATGAGAGCCAAACAACATCGGATGACTTCTTTTGGCCCAAAAAATGGGTTTAATGCGCTACTTCGGTCGCGTCTGGCAAGGACTTGGCTGCGCGCAACGACTGCACAGAAGACAAGTCGTTGAAAGCAAACTTTGGAACTCGCTTTTTGGGGATATATTTCCAGAACTAACATACATCTGCAAGCATCTCGGGGCGCTGATGAAGTCTTATAGGTTCGCTTTTTCCGGGAGAAGTATTTAAAAAAAATATTTAAATATATAGGTTAGGTATACAAAAATAATAGGATTCTGCGAGAGTAATCCAACTTAAGCCAATGCGTGCCTATTTGTAATGTAGATCATGACCATAATGGGAATAGTGACCCCCATTTCAAGCGTTTGATAGAACTTAAGTGAACTTTTGTTCATATTTGACAGTACTTACTTACTTACTTACTTATCGGGCTCCCAACTCGTGAAGAGTCTCTGCCTGAGACACTGCAGCCTTCCATCCTCTACGATCCCGGGCACGCTGCTTCCAATTGTCCAGACCAAGCGCTCTGGCATCCGCGATGGCTTGGTCTTTAAAACGAACGTTCGGTCTTCCTTGTCTCCTCGAACCTGGGAGCTGGGATTCGAAGACCCTCTTAGCTGGAGCATTATTGTCCATTCGCTCGATGTGGCCGAGCCAATGTAGTCGACGTGTTTTGGCTTTTTGGACTACATCCACATCTTGGTACAGCTCAGAGTTCGAGGTTGTATCTTCTACTCCATTCGCCCTCCTCGCACACAGGACCAAAAATCCGACGAAGTATTTTTCTTTCGAAGGAGCCCAGTATCAGCTCTCCCTTCTTGCTTATCGTCCAGTACTCGGCGCCATAAAGCAGAACTGGCAGGATAAGAGTTTTGTAGAGCACACATTTCGTCCTTCGAGTTAGGAGTTTTGAACCCAGTTGTTTTGCCAAACCGAAGTAGCAACGGTTTCCTAGGGTAATTCTTCGCCGGATCTCCACTAGGGTGTCATTCGTGGAGTTTACGTTTACTCCGAGGTAGGTGAACTCCTTAACTACCTCGAAATTGTTGCTATCAATAGTGACGTTTTGTCCTAGGCGGTGGACAGATGCTTGTTTGTTTGTTGATAGCATGTACTTATTCTTGTCCTCATTTACTTCAAGCCCAACGGATTTCGCCTGTTCTTCAATCGCCGTGAACGCATCTATCACGGCACGCTGGGAGCGACCGATGATGTCAATAGCCAAGCAGCTGGACGGACCTGTTGAAGATAGTGCCTTCCGTGTTGACTCCTGCCCTGCGCACTATCTGCTCCAGTACGAGATTGAAGAAGTCGCATGATAGAGCGTCTCCTTGCCGAAATCCGGTGCATGTTTGAAAAAGTTCGGAAGAACTGCTTTCAAACTGCACGTTGCAGCGCGTGTTTTCCAGCGTCACGAGACACAGCTGAATCAGTTTTGCCGGGATTCCAAATTCGGCCATCGCCATATAGAGCTCCTGACGATGTATGCTATCATACGCGGCTTTGAAGTCGATGAATAGGTGGTGAGATTCGATTTGAAATTCGTTGGTCTTTTCCAAGATTTCCCTCAGTGTGAACATTTGGTCTATAGTCGATCTGCCGGGCCGGAAGCCACACTGGTACGTGTCGATTAGTGTGTTGCAGAACGGTTTTAGACGTACGTTGGATAGAATCTTGTATGCGACATTTAGCAAGGATATGCCTCGATAGGATATGCCTTGCAAGACATAGGATCGCCATTTTTGTAGATGGGGCATATGGAGCTGATAGTCCAGTCATCGGGCATGTTTTCTTCCACCCATACTTGGTTGATAATTCGGTGCATGCTCCCTACCAAAACATCACCACCGTATTTAAAGAGCTCCGCTGGTAGACCATCAGAGCATGCGGCCTTGTTGTTCTTAAGCTTTTTTATAGCTAAGCCAATTTCTTCTATACTAGGTGGTGGAACTAGTTCTGATGATTATGTGGGGTAATTATTTTAAAGCCCAAGCTTAAGTCAACTTATCGAAATTTCATAAAAAATACGTCACATTCATAAAAGTTGATTCCAATTACTTTGTCGCCTAAACATAAAGCAAGGGGCAATATTTCATATACATACAATCAGTTTACACATAGTTTATGTACATACATAGTTTTTAATAGTCAGTTAAATTTAAAGCAAACGTATACACACACTGATTGCATCTACAATAGCTCGCCTCTACTGTTAGGTCTATCCACCAATTCGTTGTACTTTGTGCTCCATATGCCGGAAAATGGTTCACAAACCAGTTTCAATATGGCCAAAGAAAATCAAATCCCTGCAGACCACAGTATGCCACCTCTAGATACACTCCCAATAGAAAATATCGCCTCAATTGCAAAGCGCAAGCAGAATACAAATACAATTACCGCATTGCACATGGACAAGAACCGAAATCACATGGCTAAAACAAAATCCCACTCACCTAACCACAAGTGAAAGGTGCTGACGCTGATGCGGAATTGAATTCCCAAACATAGGTGAGCCACCGGCAAACTAAAACAAAAGTATCTACAGCTATACCACTTCAATGGACAACGAAAAAAAAAACTTCAAACGGCATTTCGTGAGAGGTTTTTAGAAGTTTAATTAGACGTATATGGACATATCGAATTAAAACCGATGATGGTCCTCCTTCAGTTTCGATTTAATGGTAAATACATTCCAAGCCAAGCAATAAATCATTCAACACCCGATCGATCGATAATGTAAAATCTAATTTCACAGATGAACGCTGCTAATGGCGACTTATGGTTTGCTAATGTTGGTAGGTATCTTTTTGGTGATTTTTCAAAAACTAATATCTGTCGACTGGATAATGTCAAAATGGATGATCCCTCACTGAATAGTCAAGTTGTCTTTTTATGGAAAGCATTTTTTTTTTTCATAATGGCAAACTGTCTTTAATGGAAATTTTCAAGTAAATGGTAAATAGGTCAAGTTTAACACATGACTTCATCGCAGGAAAAAATAGAAAAACAAGGATACCCAGTAGAAGACAGCTCATTAAAATTGCAAATAAAAATTTTTTTTTGTTTCCATTCGGATAGCCTCCGGATATACACTCCTTTCTCCCTGTCAAGAGTGTCACAGTACATTTGGCAGTTTATATTTTATCCTCGAAACGGATACATTCTAAAGATTTTTCAGGAACCAACACAACGACAAACAAATCAGATTTTAATTCGAAAATTGTCTCTGACGCAGAAGCTTCCGACTCCGAGTAGGGTTGCTGCAAATAAAATTCAACACGAGCAAAGGGAATATTTTATTTTTTGGATAGCTGTTGTGACCTGCAATATGTATAGCCCAAAGTGGGCAGTATATATTTTTATTTTTTATTTTTTTACTCTTAATTGGAATTTCCTTCGCTTTGTGCTGTGCTTTTATTTTGTGCCATTTTTTTTAACTGATGAAATAATAAGCGGCCCAATGTTCTTTACAGGAACTTCCTCTGGCACTTTATCGAATAAATCTTTAAAAGCCATGCGAATGGTCGTTCGATGGCGATAACTTATTCATAATATCTTTCTGTACACTCAAGCGAACCATATCACATTGTTCGATAAATAAGCAATGTCCAGCCATTTGCTGCGAAACCGAAATATCACTTTTCGACGCACATACTTTCTAATTTTCTCGTAAATTGCCCTCTGACTAAAAATAATGTCCACTATCCAGTTTCGATTATCGATTACATGGTAGAGCCCTCCCAAGTGGGTTTCCTTCGATATAATTGGGATACATTATACTCGCCTCCTTTTTGGGGGGATGATGTGAATTTTGATGCGTTAAAATTAATGCCAACTGATTATGATCCTAGCAGCGTCTGCTCACATTACATTCTTAAATATCAAAAGCAGACAGTCTGCCACCGAGATGTGTTAAAAAAAGAAACCATGAGTTAAGTTCCACATGCGCCCACCCATAATCGGATTTAATATCTCAAAGGGGATGCTATATCTGCGTGAGCATAATGATCTGATCAATTTGATTCTTTTCAATGAATGAACTGCTGCTGGGAGTTTAAAAAAATCTACTTACTCTTTCAACCAGATGGAATTGAAATCACTTTCATATCGTGGAAAAAAATAACGTAGACAGACATATGTCTGGGACATTCTTCAAAGGATTCAGCGGGTGGTTATGTTTGCTGCCAGTTCTCTGCGGAAAATTTTAATACTAATTATAATTAGCCTTGCTATTCATTTTGACGACAGGTCTTGGACTGATTTGTTTTGCATTATAACAGAATCTTAAGAAATGTGCAACAGTATGATATGTGCACGACTGAGTCGCAAGAAACTTCCCCGTTCATTGCTTTTTTACCCGGAGTGTTATTGTGTTTTTATTTTGTACATAAACCCACCCAACGCAATGGCCCAATTGGTAAAGGGTACATCGTTGCAATTTTGAAATGGCGGTTTGTTCGTCTACTTTGGGGAAGATTTGAAAAGAGACTTTTGATCAAAGCCTTAACAAGATTCAATTGACCATACTTAATGCTGTGATTTCAGTACTTAGCGCCCTAAGCAAGCCTAAAGTAGATATGTATTTTGTAGATAGTAAAATGCTGAAGGGCCTTTAAAACGCAACGAGTATGTAAACAAATAAAATGGAGTGAAAGTATCCCAAGAAAGGTTTAAAGCATGGCGCGCATGGAAGCAGCGTGCCAGTGGCGTGGTGACCAAATATTCTGGACGTCTTTATCGTCGGTCAGTCAGTCTTAGATCTATTCGACTTTCTGATGTGCTATCTGTTGATACGAAAACCATTTAAACTGGTGCCATGAAATAAAGTCTTATGTCAAACGTAATTTTGGACTTTATTGCACTTTTGAAATTGCAATAAACGAGTTTTGGACTTTATTTCATTTTTGAAAAGGCAATAAAGTCATTGGACATTATTGCACTCAGCTATTTAAAAGAAAGACGAGCAGGGGGGTTGCAGGGGGACAGAATGCCCCCCCCCCATACATATTCTACTGTTTATGCATTGTGGATTTTATTTCCACTTCGATTTGAACTTTATGGCACTTTTGAAAATGAAATAAAGTCCAAAAATCGTTTTGGACTTTATTGCAATTTCAGAAGTGCAATAAAGTCCAAAATTAAGTTTTGGACGTTTTTGCATAAGACTTTATTTCATGGCACCTTTAAACTTTGCCTTTATAACAGAGGAAATTGGACAAAATCTAGGCGACAACTCTTCAGCACTGTCAGGATAATGTTCGTCGTCATTATGTAGTTCAGCCGTCAGCTCCTGCTGATTTGTATAGCTTGAAGCATTGAAGTGCCTGAAGCAGTTTGTCAGACCTTAACTTGAAATTTGATACGTAAGATTTTATCCACCAAACTGAGGCTAAGTTCGAAGATGAGCAAGATCGGATGAAAACTACTACTACCTCCCATACAAAAATATCGGATTTATATAGCTTTTTGATGTTAAAAAATATCGCGGCCCAGACTATTCTTCTATAGTTTTGCCATAAGAGTCTACTTTTTTGTTTTCTTCAATTATTTTCTAAGATCCTTTAAGGGAATCCTTGTATGTCGGTCACTTTTCTTCTAACCTTATGTATATTGAAAAATGTCCTGCAATTTGTGAGCGGTTACAAAATCCACGAATGAAAGGGTTCTTTTTACCTCTTGATAAGACAAGGGGGAAAAAAGAAGGAGCATGAGAAGCAAGATGTCAAATCTATTGAGGGAAGCTATTGCAGGAGCAATGTTCGGATGTTTTACCAGAGGGTAAAAAGATCTGCCAAAGTATACAGGGCCCGAACTGAAGCCTGCAGAGATGAACATTGGAATACGTTGGTAGATCCACAGTCGGTGCTGAGGATTTGGGAAGACCACTTCTGCAGACTCTTAAACGGCGAAGACGACCAAAATTCCGCTGTCAGGCAGAACGATCCATTCTTTCCGGACGATGATAGCCAAAATATCCGTCCACCCGACCAAAATGAGGTAAGGATAGCGATATCCAAGCTTAAGTCCAACAGATAGAAAGTATACCCGATGAATGGAACCTCGTGAGCTCCATCCACAAGAAGGGAGACACTCTGAACTGCGCCAATTACAGAGGAATAAGTCTCCTGAATGTTGCGTACAAGATCCTGTCGGCTGTACTGTGTGAACGCCTAAAACATTTCTCAAATAACCTGATCGGCCCATATCAGTGCGGTTTTAGGCCCGGAAAGTCAACCATCGACCAAATCTTCACACTCCGGCAGATCTTAGAAAAAACGCAGGAATTCCAGATCGATAGACAACCACCTCTTTATCGACTTCAAGGTCGCCTATGATCGCGTATGTAGGGCCGCATTATACAAAGCCATGTTAAATTTCGGCATCCCTGGAAAACTCGTCCGTCTATGCAGGATGACGATGGAGAAATCTCGCTGCTCTGTCAAAGTGGGAAAGAACACCACGGAATCCTTTAAAGTCGAAAAAGGTTTAAGGCAAGGCGACGCGCTATCATGTAACTTCTTTAATATCATTCTTGAAGCAATTGTACGGAACTCGCAAGCCAACATCAGAGGTACTATTTTTCAAAAGTCCGTTCAACTACTTGCAATTGCATCTGCAGACGATATTGATATTATTGGGAGAACTCAGCGAGCTGTCAATGGCGCGTTTGCAAGCATTGAAACGGAGGCGGCGAAGATGAAGAACAAAACGAAGTATATGCTGTCATCGAGAAAGGATTCTCAACATCGGCGACTCGGACAAAGCGTCACGGTTGACAGATATAACTTCGAAGTAGTTAAAGACTTTGTCTACAATTACATCGCAAAACAACATCGGCATAGAAATCAAACGAAGAATCACTCTTGCCAATCGCTGTTTCTTCGGGCTAAGAAGGCATCTAAGAAGTAAAGCCCTCTCTCGCAGAACCAAGGAGAAATTGTACAAGACCTTAATCATCCCGGTTCTGTTGTATGGTGCAGAAGCATGGACCTTATCTAGAACTGATGAAAACCTCTTGGCACGCTTTGAGAGAAAGATTCTTCGAGTGATTTCCGGCCCAGTTTGTATCGACGGAGTGTGGAGAAGGAGATTCAACGACGAACTTTATGGGCTATATAGCGACGTTGACCTAGTCAAAAAGCTCAAAATACAGCGGCTGAGATGGCTGGGTCACGCGGAGCGTATGGACAACAACGCACCAGCCCGACGAGTCTTTGAGTCCACCCCTAAGGGACAACGAAGCAGAGGAAGACCCCACCTCAGGTGGCGCGCACAATTGGAGAGCGACCTCAACCAACTTGGTGTGCGTAACTGGAGGCAGCTAGCTAGGGACCGAGCTGGCTGGAGGGGCTTGTTGGTTGAGGCCGTGGTCCACCCCTGACTGTGAGCGCCATCTAAAGTAGAGTAAGTAAGTAAGTAACACAAGGGAGTATGGCTGGCACTTTATTAAAGTTCAAGTACCGCTCTAGTACTTTTTATTGATTTGTTTTTCCACACTCTTAGAAGTTGTGCTGGGCAAATTAGATATACCCCATATTACAAACAGAAAAATCCAGTCAACTAAACATAAAATTCCACTTATACAGTCACAGTACGTACCCTTAACCCACCCACGTCGACATCGACACTCATTTGACATAGAGACTAGAGTCAGAAGAAGAGCATAATATCAACGATGCTGCTAAGTTGTGGAAAATTATACAGCCAGCGATGCACAATTTTTGGAATCAGCAATTGAAGCAATTACACTTGCAGAGCAATTAGTTGGAATCAGAGCATCTCCCGAGGGATTCAATTGAATTCAATTATCGTACCAAACAGCCATAGATACTTTTCGCCAATCTTCTTCTTCCTGCGTGATTGTAATTCGAAGAACAATCTCCCTATCAATGGTTTCTGGTGCATGCACTCATATAGTCGTACGTATCTATCTATAAGCGATCATTGTTGCCGAACGATATCAGAAACGGTTTCCACTCGACCGGAACGTAGTTATACCAACCACACCGGAATTAACGACAGACGAGAACTGAGGACTGAGGATGAGGAGCAGCCGGATAATGAGTGGAGCATTTGGGAACAATGCACTGGGATGCATAATTACTATGCGGGTGCCTTTCATATGTGTGTGCGGTGATGGGCAACATTATCTGCTCTGCACCAACCGACACTGGCAGTGAGTAATGGATGACGATGTACAGTACAAGAATTTTTGCTGAAGATAAATCGGTTTTAAATAGATTGCTTTAGCACGGCTGGCATGTGCTATCGACATGGACATGTAATGCATCTAAGGGCATTCCGTTTTGTATAACATTCTGCGAACAACTAACTGACGCAAATTACTATCGGATGAGCGAAGAACGATGTCATTGCAATGCAATTGCCGCACTGACGACAATTGTGAGTCGGAAACTTTGTCGTCGTCAGTCGTCGCCCGTCATATTTTCTTATTTATGCGATTGAATTTTGTTAAGCGCTTGAGAAATTATTCAACTGGAAGGGTACAAATTTCCATTTCACAGATAACTATACTGTGTCTATTGACATGGATTCATCATGCGAACGCTCTTTGCCTCTTGTCATTATCGCAAGACACAAGAAATGGCATATCTTGTCTGGCAGCAATCAGCTAGGACAAAACAAAATTTACTCTCTACAGTGAGGTGGGGTGAAACCGGACAAAAGGTCAAAACAATTCAATGGCAACGGCTTAGGGGGTCTATTGTAATAAATAGCTATAGGGAAAACCTTTTGTTTTCTTATTATAGACAAAAGCTAGATACATGAGGGCGAAATTCCATTAAAGCAATATTAGGTTGCTGACAAGATAATACAGTTGCATTATTGTCTTTCTTTCTGTCCATCGAAATATTGGTCTCAATTAAGATTACATGTCATGTTCATGTATAAGAGATACAGTATGAATGTCATGATTGGTGCTGTTGCTTTATTCAAAGTTAATCATTGTGGAAATATCTACACTGTAAATTAATCTTCTTTTTTCAGAACACGGTAAAATCTTCTAATCGCCATAAAATAAAAAGCCTATACCATGCCGACAGATTACGGAGGGGGGTTATTAAAGACGTCAGTGCCTAAGAATACTTTACGAAGTAGGTACAGTAAAACCCCTTTAATTCGGAATTATTTAATTCGGAAAACTCGTTTATTCGGAAAAAAAATCTTTTCCGAATTAAAGAGATTTTTCCGAATAAATGAGAGTTGGTTTTCAATTTTTTTATGTAAAAATGAAATTAAACTAAAAAAAATTAAATAACGCAATGATTGAACATAGCAAATGGATCTCAAATATGTAGAAGTCGGAACAACTCATCCAAATGTCTATTGGGGGAGTCCCCATTTATTTAGAAGTCGGGAAAAACCATAAAAAAATGATATTGGGGGAATCCCGGTAATCCACATTTAGATGTTGCTAATGAAAACACCAGTAGCATTAACATAGCTACAAAAATTATTTATAATAAATTTTATGTATTATTTCTTGCATTTTTTCATCAATAGGAACGCGTTTGTGTGCATAATTCGTTTATTCGGACAGACCTTCCCCCCAACCATTCCGAATTAACGAGGTTTTACTGTAGTGCATATGAACGGTGTCACTGTCAATAATTAAATCGAGTTTGGCATTTCAGTGACAAAATAAAAAGAGTTCATCTTTGGCAATATCGCTGGATTGCATAGCTTCTTCTAGACACCAGCGACACCTGTAATGGTAAAGAGCAACGGATCCATGTATGTGTATGGTATTTAGATTAAAATGTGCCAATATCGATTCTGAGAACTATAGCTATATTATAAATATAGTAGAGTGAACTGTACGGCTGCGATCGTTAGATTGCTGGCTGGGTTTACCCCAACCGCTCAAATTGTCCCGTTCCCGTGCCGTCTGATCCAAGTCAAAAGACCATAGTATAATGCGAGAAACAGATTGGCACAGCAACAGCAACAGCAACTTTGACAGCCACAGCGCACTTTTTAGAGCTCCTGCTTTTTAATGGCTGAAGTTACATTACCACAGCAACATCGACATCGACATCGACGTTAGAGCTAAGTCCTAAATTCTATGTTGCTGTGCAACGGCTACCAACACCACGGTGACTTTTTTCAGTTCTCTCAACTTTCGAATGCTGACATACTGAAGGTGCAGCATCATTACCAGATATAGACAAAAAAAGTTTCAGCAGTCTACAAATTATTCTTATCTTATTTTATTCTTAGAAATCAATTCTTTTTTGTGATCTGCAGGCGTCAAATTATTTACTGTCGGTGGGACGTGATTTTGAATTCTAGTTTTGCAATGTGGAAACGAGTTATCTACTAATTCAATCGTCGTGAGTTGTGTTAAAATTAATGTTTGACAAGCTATTAAAAGAAAAGTACATACGAATTTTGATTTGATGTTTGATTGGGCAGCAAACATCTGAAAAACACTGTCGAAAATGACATCAGATATGTTTTTCGAATTTTATACTTTAGCTACCACCAAGTATCTATACTCGTATTTACCTGCTGGTACTAAGTACGTGATTTGCTCTAACATTTTACAGGACGTCATGTACCTACCTAATATCATTTTTTCGCTTTTACCATTTATTTTTGAAGATATAAAAGGTAATCTGGTAATGCTGCGTTGCAATCAACTCACAACAAATTTTGTTTTCCTCCCTTGACAAAGTTGCTGTCGATGTTTCCAATGTGTTTCATGCGACTTCTGCTGTTGAAGTTGCTGCTGCTGTCAAAGTTGCTGTTGCTGGTGCTGTGGTAATCTGTTTCTCGCATAAGCGTTGCTAATAGGAACCATCAGAAATGCCACCTCTGATATTGTAGACTAGCATTTTTGTGCTTTGCTTGGTATAATGAAAAATATTTTCCCCATACAAGCAGAATCAGCCCCTTTTCCCGTCGCTAATAACTAGGGCTCCAAGCAAAATGTCCATAATCGGCGAAATTACTTTTCTCTATTTCTTATATAGAGTACACAAACCGATTTTGAAGTCGATTGGATGAAAAATAAGAATTTTGCCATACAAACTTTGACCCCCTATCCCCTTATGGAGATTGAATTTTACCAAATTGCGTCTAAGTGCTCACTTTGGCCATAGCATACAAATTTGTTTAAAAATGTTAGCTTTTACCATTTGGATTGAAGGTTGATCAGCAATCGCCAATCAGTCAGGACAAACTGCAAAGAAATCCATGGTTCGATGACGAATGCCGAAGAGC
Organism: Cheilosia soror; assembly: GCA_949372485.1. NCBI lineage: Eukaryota > Metazoa > Arthropoda > Insecta > Diptera > Syrphidae > Cheilosia > Cheilosia soror. The sequence continues at coordinate 123,514,783 of OX443561.1, forward strand.
TTTACAACCCCTCAAGAGGAAACAGTGTAGACAAGAACGGAAGCTTATGCCTCATGCCACTTTTGGCTAGAGGAGAAAAGATGAGCACAAATTTTCCCAAAGAAAAAAGAAAGGAATATGAGAAGTACCTACTTAGATAGTTGAATCACTCCTCGAAAATGTTGCTGAATTGTGAAAAACCACGTAAAGGCTACAAAGGCCGCAGCGAAACATGCAAAAGATAAACTAAGGAACATTAAAGAAGATTCGAAGTAGGTGCTAAAAAGTTAGAGCTGTTATTTATAAATAAATAGTTGGTCCAACAGGTCAGTATATAGGTTTCCCATAACTAGCTTTTTCCAATCATTTGTTAGTGTGAGTTTTTATTTTTGGAAAGAATGGAAATGACTTGCAATTTTATGCCGAGTCTGAATTAAGAGGCTTTTCAAGGACGGCAATAACCTCGAAAGTTTGTCAGACGTTCCGGAAATGTAACGCAGTTGAACAAAATTTAAGATGTAATTTGTGTTTTTCTGGGGATCGAACTTGAGACCAGCAAATACTAACTAGAATCACGCTTTCATTCCGTATAAACCGTTCGACACTATGTCAACGATAGACAAGAAAAAGGAAACCGTTAACTTGACCAAAATCAAGTTTAGGTATCCAGACCTAAATCGTGCAGAACTTTGCAAGCGAAGGATTTGGCCACTAGGCCACTTATTACCAGCCCTATACCCAAAGGACTAATGGCTTGGACATGGCACATGGCACGTCTTGAAAAGTACACCTCTTCTAAAAATCACAAAAAAATATTGTAATCTGTAAATTCCTTAAGCCGTTAGTTAGGAGACTTATACAAATTATAATGTTATGTTATTTTTTGGCCGGGACGAAATATTCATGTACTTTTGATCTTGAAAATGACTCAGCAATACCAAATCGAAGGTAGCTTAGTAACGTATTTAGAGACGAGCTATATACAGACTACAGAGCCATAACCATAACCGTTGGACAACTATTTAAACCTAACCTAACCTTACCTATTGGAAGGGTACCTCAACCTCAACCAAAATCAAGTTTGCAATTGAAAGGAATGTTCTTAATTGCTTGAGTTAAAGAGGAATACTGACTGAGGCCCTGGTCCTCCCACCAGACTGTTAGCACCATCAAAAGTAGGGGTAGGCTCGCAAATTTTGAAATTAGGCAATTTTGTTGAAGCCGATTTTGAGAATGTTCTATTTTACAATTTTACAGATTCCTACAAAGTTCAGGTTTGGTCCTTTACTTTTGTAGTACAAATGGAAAATACTGTAAAAATGGCAGTGGATTCTCTGTCAAAGAGAAAAACTTTCCATTGAGCTTTTACGTACCGTTTTGCTCAAGGATTTCAGATTTTTCCTGCCCCAACTCCCAATGGAGGAACATGAAATGAGATAACTTTTTTTTTGCATTTGTGTTTGTGTATTATTTGACAGTCAGCTATTTTTTTTATTGCAATTTGTGTTTACAAGTGTCTCTTGTTTTGGCATTGGTGAAAGTATGTCAAGTGATCTGAATCTTATGTCGTTTTCCATTGGTTTCACTCGAGGATTCACTTATTTTAAAATCCAATGGATTATTAGCACTGTTCTTAAAACAAAGAATAAAGCAAAAATGAAATGCTGGTGAAGGGTCTGATCTTGCAAGAGGGCTTCAAATTGAAGATGCTCATCAGGAGTTCAGGGATTTTAACCGTTTGACAACAAGTGAAATAGATAATAGAACATTTATAATTATTCAATCTGTTGGGCCAAATATTTTTAAAAAGGATACCAAATTAATGGAAGCCCTGGTATGGCTTGTGAGTGTTCTATAAATTGTTTTATTTCCTCCGATGTCCATTGTTTTGCCATGTCGACTCTCGACAGCTGCTCGCAAATTACGAACCATGTTGGAATTTTGCGAGCTAATCTCCGATAGTGATCAGAACATGTGTCCACTTGCGAGTAACTTTCAAAAGGCTCGAATATCGAGAGTAAAAAATTAGCTCTCCAGGAACTACTCTCAAGGGTCAAGGCTATGTCCACTTGCGAATTTGCTCTCGAGAGCTGCTCGCAGCACTTTTACTCTCAAATGGACAGGCACCTTTAGAACAGTGTCAGCTTTTGTAGTGTTTATTAAAATGTGTGTTCAGTTTGAACAACTTTCTCTTGTAACCTTCAATGTGCCATTAACATGTCAAGTTTTCATGCGCTATGAAATGAGGATGAGTGCTTCTGGTATCATCTAGTTCTAGTACATACCTACTTTGAACTTATACATGCTGCAAAAATTATATTTAACCGATTTTTGCTGAAAAAATCATCTCACTATTAAAGGCCGCGTGGAGGAATAAAATAGGTGTCACAATCAAAAACTAGTTTTCCAGAAATGCTTTGAAATCAATATTCAGATCAAAAAATGTCCCAAAACTTTTTAATAAAAATAGGTATGTCTTCACATAATGTTATGTATGACAAAAATCTATTATTTTTCGAAAAATCCTTTCAGCCTTTGAAAAGTTTCTTGTACCAGAAAACAAAGGATTCCCATCGCCATTTCGTTGGAAACTATTTTTGTTCACAGATATGAGCGAAGGATGGGAATCAGAACAGCAGCCACTTAAAAGTTGTTCCCTCAGCTCTTATAACCAGGCACAGTGCAATGGAAGCAGTATAGGTATCTACCTATACCATTTAAGAAAACTTTCCTTTCCTGTTAGGTTCTTCAATGAAGGGAAAATTGATATGATAAATGTTTTAGGTAGGTAGGTATGTAGGTCTAGGTACATTGTACACGATATTGATTTCATGAGAAATTGAATTTAAACTGTGCGTTTAAAAATATAAGACTTTTAGCTATAAACCCATCTGGAGTGTGATCTACAAGAGAAAGGCGTCAAACCAGCTCAATAGCGTATGCAGTCACAATCACAAGAATAACGTAACACTCACATGGTTATGGTTATACGAAACTATTTACCAACTTTTACTTCCCATTTGAAATGACAGTCATGAAGATCACAAGTTATGCAGGTGAACTTGCTACTTTGGCAATAAAAATGAGGTACTCACCTCTCTTGATCAGCTATTCCATCTTGGTTTTCGTCGGCATTTGTCCATTCACCTTTCACGTAGGTAAGCTCCATGCCACGCATCGCTTCCAGGTACGTTCATGCACTTTTATGAGATGCCGATGACTACTTCCCCTTTTCACAGAGACAGGTTATTGCCAATATCGTTGCCAATTGCACTTTTGTGCACCCACGTTTTACAACGCAAACGGATACAAATTGGCCTCGTGCATGTGCACGATTTTATTGGTTTCATCTACGACTACGACCTTGTGGTTTTGTTTGGTAATTTAGCGCTCATCTTAATCAATTTTACAAAAGGTTACATCACAACACACGACCGAATGAAAAATATTTCCAACGACGATGACGAATGAAAAAATCGAATCAAATACAATTTTAAAAGTGTCAAAGTACTACAATAAATCTCATGAGCTACTGCGATAGTACTAAAATTTTTTAAGGTACAGTTTTTGCTGTATAGACATAGACAAGACAGTAAACACCTTTAGTAAATTTGCTAAAAGAATAGTGAATCAATTTATCCCTCCCTCTAATTTGTGTTCGACCTCCTTTTCAACCTTAAAATAGAAAAAGATCCTAAGATCCTGTCATGACTAACTCTATTACATAATCCTTTTCTGCAAAGTTATTCATTACCTGATGTTATTAAACATTTCGGAAGTCGAAACGCTGAAGGACAATCTTTTAACTTTACTAATGGTTAACATGACAGGTGACAGCTTTGTTGGTCCTTCGTCGACCATCACTTTTACAATGTAGGTAGGTATCATCGGAGTAAAATAAAAAAATAATTGGAAAACACCGTCCTTTATCCATGCTAAGGAGAAAAATGTTCTATTTCAAAGTTGCAATGAAATGGCGAAAAATGCTATGTGCCTTACATACAGTTTTAAATTTCAACATTCATTATACATTCCAACGTGGATGTCGAGTTGGTAGAAATTTCCTTTTGTTGATGAAGGATACTGTAACTTGGTTGTTACTTTCGATGATGAAACAGTAATTTTTCAGAATATTGAAATTTTTCTGTTTTGAAGATTTAATTCTGCTTCATCATGAATTATGTGCTGTAAATTTTTTGGAGAAACATTGTTTCCATGTTGCCATGTAACTGCATATTTGCCAAGTACCGATTGCTCTCTACTAGTGTGTTTCTTAATCGAAAAATCGAAGTCCTGAAGTACCTACTCCTGAAAATGAATGATCATTAATTACAAAATTTAGATTTCTTATGAATTAGAAAATTAAACCACATTATCAACCAACACCAGTGATTTGATTTTAGTCCTTTCGAACGCTATTCTACCTGTCCAAAAGTCAAAAACGTCACTGAGAAACAATGCAAATAGTTATGGGCTTAAAGTACATCACTTTTTACTTCTTTCCTGATTGGGTATACGGTATACCATAATAAATATTTGTTAGAGTTTTTCCAAATTTGGACGATATTCTACAAATTGTAGAGCTTGTAAAAGTGATTCCGGTTCCGGTCCATCACATAAAATGTTAAAAGTAGAACTTAAATCGTTATGAGCCGTATCAGCAAACAGCACGGTTGCCAGATTGGGGGCTTTGTCGTATTTTGGGCTAACTTTTTGCTTAAAAAACGATAGAAATTTCTTCCATGAGCGCCCAACACAATTTTGGGCTATATATCGTTTTACAAAAATGTTGTCTTAATTTTGTTTGTTTTATTCTTTCACAAAACTAAAAAGGCTAACTCCTGAAAATTATTAAATTTTAAGACAAATTCGGAATTTCGTTCCGAGTATCAACTTAAATTATACGCGTCCCGGATTCAGAAAGCTTCCGATCAAAATGCTTCCCCAGACGAAGAGAAATACATCCTACCTTGATCTTTTGCAGGATCAGTGGAATAAATTGATATGATTTGACTGGAAAGTTGTGTTTCCGGTTGAGATACCACAAAATTCAGAACATTTTTGGGCTTACGTGTTATCAAACGTAAGAAACGGGCCCAATGAAGCAATTTTTAAGGAGTTGCCAACACTTCCAATAAGCATTTCTGTAGTAGAACGAGCTGGTTTAAGGGTAGTGATGCGATTATATGAGAACACAAGCGTTCCCACTCTAGCCTCTCACTATCAACTCCTACTCTCACCTCCACGTTGGTGACTGGTGGGTGCCTAGTACCTCGACTGGAGATGGGGTAACCAACCCCTGTGGAAGGTCGTTGGTGGCAGCGAACGAGAGAGGGGGGAGGAGTGTCTACGCACTAAGACACTTCCCCTTGTTTCAGGCGGCAGCGGATGAATTCCCTAGATGGAATCAACGGTGGCGTCTACAGTTCCGGTCAGGTCGAACTAAAGTGTAATCCCTGTATGAGCTGCTTCGACATATTTGGATACCAGGTCTATGGGGATCTCCAATACTGAGCCAGGGTGTTGGAAAAGAGTTGGTGGCGGACGAACCCTAAACGGGTCAACGGCAGCGCTCATATCCCAAAATTGGGTTACTGACATCGGAATATCCGACCCGCTGTCCTAGGATCAAAACAGGGCCTGGCCCTCCAGGTTGGGGGTTGTGCCGTCGGGGTAAATAAATAGTTATGAGAGAGACGCAACCAGCCTCGGATAACGGAACTCCTCAAATGGCAACCAGACCCGGAACGTCAATGGACTATGATTTAAGAGTATGTACCTGGAATGTAAGAACACTCTACACCCCAGGTGCCACTCAAAAACTTGAGTCTGTCCTCATGCGGTACAAGGCAGACATTACCGCGATCCAGGAGATGGATAGGATCAGGCATGATGAAAAGAAAAGATTGCGACATTTATTACAGCTGCAACAAAAGGCTGCATGTATTAGGATGCGGATTCGTCGTGGGAAATCGGCTTAGGACAAAAGTTATTGACTTCAAGCCGATAAGTGATCGCCTTTCTGTGATCCGCATCAAAGCCACTTTCCAAAACATAAGCCTAATATGTGCACACGCCCCTACCGACGAGGCTGAAGATCCCATCAAGGAGGAGTTTTATGACCTCCTGGATGGAGCCTACGGAGCCTGTCCGGAGTATGATGTAAAAGTTGTACTCGGGGATTTCAATGCTAAAGTCGGAAAGGAAAACATCTTTGGCGGGTTAGTTGTTAAGCACAGAATCCACGAAACGACAACAGACAACGGCTACCGACTAATCGATTTTGCAGCAGCTCGTAATACGGTGATAAGTAGCACTAGGTTTCCAAGGCTAAGGATCCACACAGCAACCTGGCGCTCTCCAGACGGTCGAACCGCCAACCAAATCGACCATGTGCTAATCGATGCGAGGCACGCATCCAACATCCTCGACGTGCACACATCCCGAGGGGCAAACGTCGACTCTGACCATTTTCTTGTCGCGGCCAAATTCAGAGCTCGACTGTCCAACGAGAAGAAGCTGCGAACTGCCCAGAAGAAGAAATTCGACGTTGGACGCCTTAGCACACCTGGAGTAGCCAGAGCCTACAGCGAGCGCCTGAGTATGAAACTCTCCTCTGTGCACTCACCTACCACAAACGCAAACAATCAGTAGTGCCAGTATCGCGACATCATCAAGGAGGTAGCCGAAACCACCGTAGGGTACCAGCCACCCCAGACAAAGAGCCCGTGGTATGATGATGAATGCGTGTACAGGAAAAAGGTGACAGAAGATGCACACAAGAAAGCGCTGCAGCGCAAAACAAGGGCAGCGAGAGAAGAGTATCGAGCCAGGAGAAGAGAGGAAAAGAAGATCCTGCGTAGAAAGAAGAGGACTTACGCAGCTTTCCAGCTCAAGGAGATCGAAGAGTCGCGCGATCGTAATAACATCCGGAGGTTTTATAAAAAAGCTAAGCAACTGGCTGCTGGCTACAAAACCGGAACGCAGGCTCTTCGAGATAGCGAAGGGAACCTAGTCACCGAAGCGCAGGGAATAGTAGATGTGTTTAAGCAGCATTTCCAGCAGCTGCTTAATGGGCATCATGTAGAGAGAGTGATAGGGCAAGAAGAGAACCCACGTCCAGTCAATGAAGAACTTTTTTTTTTTTTTTTTTTTTTAAATTCTGACTTGCCGGAGCATAAGGATGCACGTCGACCTAAAAGATCTATTGTGCTTGACGTCAGATATATGTTTAGGTTAGTAGCGCTTCTACTTTCCTAATGTAGCTGATCACACATTCAGCAGAGGATTTCCTTAGTTCTGCGGTACTTATTACTTCCCTGAAAAATGATTTCCTTCTTATACCGTAAAGGGCCGGGCATTCACATATTATGTGTTCGGCTGTTTCGTCTTCTTCTAGACATAGTCTGCACTCCGGTGAGTCGACTAAATGCATTTTATATAGGTGATATCGCAGACCGTGGTGACCCGTTAGGTAGCCTACTAGGTTTTTGATATCATGCCTGCGAAGATTTAGTATCTTTCTGGCATCTGCTTTGAAGGGCTGAATAGCTCTTTTGGCCTGTCTTAGACCTGGGATGTTCTCCCAAAACGAAGTACATTTGTTTTGCTCCCAGCTTTTTATTGCCAGATTTATGGCTGATTTGGGAATCGAACAGAATGGTTCAGGGCCAATGAAAGGGGTTTCCGAGCCGTTTCTGGCTAGTTCATCGGCTTTTTCGTTTCCTTCAATTCCCTTATGTCCGGGGACCCACCATAGACTGGTTTTGTTCCTGTAACTAAGTGTTTGGAGGGAATCGAAGCAGTGTAGTACTGATTTGGAGTCAATAATGTGTGAGCTAAGGGCTTTTATAGCTGCTTGACTATCCGTGAATATATGGATGTTGGCGCCTTTAATACCTGAATTGTATATAAGGTTTGCGCATTCTTTAATGGCATGGAGCTCTGCTTGAAATACGCTGGGGCTTTTTCCCATAGGTATTGAGATGTTCCGATTTGGTCCATGGATACCAGCTCCTACCCCCGAGTCCATTTTAGAACCATCCGTATACCACTTAAGGCCGTTTTGGCAGTTTGGTGGGTTATTGCTAACCCATGCTTCTCTGTTTGTGATCTCCGTGGAGAATCTTTTATTGAAGCATAGTGTCTTTGGTAAGCGGTCTGTAACCGCACAGATCATGTCAAGTTCTGGAATTTCGGAAAGCAGTTCAATTAGTTCTGGATGTTCGCTAAAATTAAACTCTTCCGCTTGAGTCAAACTTGCTGAGCTGCGTATTGCCACTTTTTTTATATAGATGTGGAGGGGTGTTAGTCCTATTAAGGCTTCTATAGCCGCAGTAGGACAGGTACGCATGGCTCCGGAAGTGCCTAGACAGGCAAGCCGTTGTACCTTATTTAATTTGTTTATTGTCGTTTTTTGGGTGACTTTGTTCCACCATACTATTGAGGCGTATGTTATAATGGGCCTGACCATGATAGTGTAGATCCAGTGTGTGATCTTTGGAGAGATCCCCCAGGTTCTACCATACATGCTGCGGCAAGCCCAGAAAGCTTTGGTTGCTTTTTGGATTTTACTATTTATGTGTGAGTTCCAGCTTAGTTTTTTGTCGAGGATTACTCCGAGATATTTTACTTCGTTGGAATACTCAATGTCTGTGTCATTAATTGAAATTCGATTTAGACTTAAATTTCTCCTTTTCGTGAAAGGGACGATGATAGCCTTGCTGGGGTTTATGGAAAGACTTTCTTTTCTGCACCAGTCAATGACTATCTTAAGGGCGTTTTGCATTCGGGTTGTAACCTCGTTTGGTTCTTTGCCCCTAATAATGATGACTAGGTCATCGGCGTATCCAATTATATTGAAGCCTGAATTACTTAGGTCTTGAAGTAGGTTATCAATAACCAGAGACCATAGTAGGGGTGAGAGTACTCCTCCCTGAGGGCAGCCTTTTACGGCTGTTACTGATACTGAGGTCAGTGCTGACGAAGCAGTTATTTTCCGACTTTCAAGCATCGCCTTGATCCAGTTGATGGTAGGTTGATCTATACCTCTGCGGGTCAAAGCATTTGATATGGAGTCATATCCCGTGTTGTCGAAAGCACCCTCAATGTCGAGGAAGGCGCATAGTGCAACTTCTTTGTTTTGGTATGCACTTTTTATTTGTGCTGTTAAACTTAGAAGTGCTCCTTCTGTAGACTTGCCTTTCTGGTAGGCGAATTGGCAGGGGTGCAGAGGTGTGCTTTCATTTAAGCATTCTCTGATGTGCACGTCTAGAATTCTTTCCATTGTTTTCAGGAAAAACGATGTCAAGCTTATTGGACGGTATGATTTAGGTAGTTCTATTGGTTTGCCTGGTTTGGGGATAAATACCACGTTTACCTCCCTCCAGGTCTGTGGTATATAGCCCCAATTGAAACTAAACCTAAATAAGGCAACCATAGTGGGTAGGAAAAATTCCAAGCCCTTTTGTATGAGGGCAGGAAAAATTCCGTCTGTCCCTGGTGCCTTGTATGGTTTAAATGAGTCGATCGCCCATTTAACCTTATCCGGCGAGAAAAGTCTGCCGGATAAACTGTTAATCCTTTTTAGGTTTTTAGGGGGTGAGTCTACTGTTATGTTTTCATGAAACTCACTTGTGATAGTGGATCCGGGGAAGTGAACCTGAAGTAGGGTAATCAACGTTTCCTCTCGGTCGCATGTGATTGTACCATCAGATTTGACTAGTAATCCCATGCCGTTTGTTTTATCTTTTGAGAGTGCCCTGTGAAGGCGTGCCACCGCAGGGAGCTCTTCGAGTTCCTCACAGTAGTTTCGCCAGGATGCTCTTTTAGATTTTCGCAACTCTATGTTGTATTTGGTAAGCAGTGATTTGTATTGGTCCCACTTACCGGTGCGTTTGGCTTTATTGAAAAGTTTTCTCACTCTTTTGCGGAGGCTTTCTAGGTTGTCGTTCCACCATGGTGTGCACCTCTTTACCACAGACCACAGTCCACAATGAAGAACTAGTTCCACCACCTAGTATAGAAGAAGTTGGCTTAGCTATAAAAAAGCTTAAGAACAACAAGGCCGCAGGCTCTGATGGTCTACCAGCGGAGCTCTTTAAATACGGTGGTGATGTTTTGGTAGGGAGCATGCGCCGAATCATCAAAGTAAGTAGTAAGTGTAAGACCAAACCGCGAAACAGATTGTCAACGGAATCTCTCGATGCTTTGATGCGCATACAATACAATACAATTCGACTGTTAAAAATGTTTGTTGTAATTATTTTATACCAACATTGGAAATGATCAGCAAATTTACATCAGACATTTATACAGAAGGTAGTGATGATGATGACGACAGTGAATATTTTATAACTGAAGAAAGCAATAAAGGTTTCACAATTTCCGGATAAAGTTTCGGATAGTTAGCCGACACATTACGCTATCCACCAGATAAAAGCTGCTGATATTTTTTTCTTGTGGAAAAATTTATCAGCCACTAAGTTTGTTTCGATTCACATGTAAATTTGTTGCCATTGTTTGTTTCGTGTTTTCTAATATTTTTTGTTGTTTTCGGAAAGCCAAGAGAAAAAAGACCTTTGATAAATTATCGAGAGAAAAAATTGAAGCAGCAAAAAAAAAATGTTTTTAACAGCGGAACTGGAGCAGGTATCCGCGGATACTCGGTTTTCGGCTAAGCTATTTTTTAAACTGGGCTCCCAACCAGGCTGACTATCGGTACGTGTCGTATGACACCTTCGCCCAGCCCAGGGGAAAGGGGTATAGGACAAGAGTAGTTAGAAGGGTGACTTGTGGGTAGGAGTAGAAAAAGAAGGGGGAAGTAGATACGCTCTCCCGGCTTATCGAGCACTCTAATTAAGTTTTTGGGCAGTTCTTAGTTCGTTGTCCATCAAAATAACCAGTCTGTTAAAGGTGACCCTACTGACGACTAAAGTCGCCGACAGCATAGCCTGTTAAATCATAACAACTTAAGCCTCCACACCAACAACGTCCAGAAAAGGACGCAACGGCAAGGTGACCGAACCTTCGTGGTAGGAAGATTTAGGAAAAACATGAATACACAGGCGCGTTTTTCGGCCGTTTTGGTCGATCGGCAGACACGGTAGAGACTAGACGTCATAGGAAAGGATTTTACACCGGTGTAAACAAATGACACGCCTCAAAGCGACGTTGGTGGCGTGATGCGAGTCTGGTACTTGTGCCACTTGTATCGAACAAGTTTAATTTTTTTAGTAGCAAGTGGCTGGAGACGACGTACGTTTGTAGAGACATATCCCCTGTAGAGACATATCATATAATGGAAGCGAGGCGATGACGTGTATTTTGGCATTACAACTGCGTATTTTTGAAACACATTGTTCGCCACTTCAGTCCGCGTTAAATCACTTTCATACCACTTCGCCCTGCATTTCAACACCCTACCAAATGTTCACTACTCCTCCATCCTTGGACAAACTCAAACACATACAAAAACGTTCATCAAAATCGGTCCAGCAGTTTTGGAGGAGTCCAATTACAACACACATACAAATATGTATTCCAAAAGAAGTGTAAAAGATACTACATTCAGAATACCCTTAATATTGATAAGTTTCTCCTGTTGGGACTTTGTTTTGTGGATATTACCGGGAATTATTCCTATGATAGTATAGAATTTGGGTGTACAGAACACATAACCATGTCTACCGCTTGTTTTTATTTAAAAGCGCTATGATCCCGGTATGCCCTATCTGGCCATTAATTTAATCAATATTCGAAACTTGCATGCAGCAGCATCAATCCAAAACTCTAAACCAATGTATTGCGCAAATTTGAGATTCTCGGAAATCCTGTTTGATCATAATTTAAGTTCCTTGAATTTGTTAATGAAGCGAATGAAGAGAACGTTATAATGTTGGAATTGGAATTATTATTCACTGCGGTTGCTCCCTGAGGTTATATCACATTCTTTATATAAATCAGTAAAAAAAAATTACATGTGTGACGTGTGTATATAACCAGAACTTTACATAATTTACAGGAAAAAATATTAATTAAGCTTTTAATGAAAACCAATTGATTTGTAAAGTTACAAAGTTAATTAAGTACATATTTGACATATTTTTATTGATTCATTGGCTTCGAATGTTATATAATGATTTACATCAAAGATAGATGACACTATATGAAATTCAGGAGTCAACTATAAAAAAATGCATCAACATTATGTCGCACTAAATGACAACTACCCCTTAGGTTAGGTTAACGGGTTGGTGAAGCTGAGTAGCCTCCTCTTCACCCCACTTAGGTCCTTGTTGACCCATTGTGATACCCTTCGAAGGGGTTAGCCGTGTTGTACTGGCTTTATATCATCCTTCCCGTGGTTACTCGACTTTGTCCAACCATCTCGCTGCCCTCAGAAACCTGTAAAGATTGGATATTGAGACGTTAGAGAGTTCTTGGATATCCTGGAAGCAGTAGCTTCCAAGTGTTCTATTCCTCAAGTGACAGAGACTCGGGCAGTGACAGAGAAAGTGAGGGGTGTCCTCGTGGGCCTCCTCATCACCGCAGCCTCTACAAATGTCGTCGTTCTTGAGATTTAGTTTCATCGCGTGGTTTCTTAAAAGGTTGTGACCAGTGAGGGCGCCAACAATCCTAGACAGCGATACTCTATCGTATCGCAGAAGTTCGTTTTGGTCCTGCTTTTGTTGTATTCTGGCCACATCTTCCGTGATATGTCACAGGTGGTTAGTGTTTTCCACCTGATGTTGGCTTTCATTCGGATCTTGTATTCCACTCGTTCTCTGAGACTGCAGATTGGTGGTTTGATCGACTGAAGTGCCTGGTCTAGGTCCATTGCAGAACCTTTTCTTGCCAGTTCGTCAGCCCTCTCATTGCCGGTTATGTCCTTGTGTCCAGGAACCCAGCAGAGATTCGTATTATGCTGCGAGCCAAGAGCCTTGAGCTTTTCGCGACAACGGCGAACTAGTTTGGATTTTATCTCATTATTAGAGATTGCCTTGATAGCCGCCTGGCTGTCAATAAATATGGTAATATCATTCCGCTGTACTGCCATTATTGACACCATGCTTGCCACTTCCGCGACCGCCAGTACCTCAGCTTGGAAAACACTGCAGTAGTCCGGAAGCCTGATTGAACTATGTATGCTGAGTTCCTCTGAGAATAGTCCGGCGCCAGTTCCACATTCCATCTTTGATCCATCAGTGTAGATGGCTATCGATGTCGTTTCCGTGGGTTTGTTCCTGTCCCATTCTTCCCTGCTCGGAAACTAACAAGAGAATGGTTTATCGAAATCTAAGTAGGGTGACATGTAATCAGAGTCGACGTCACTCCCTACGTGTTCCTTGAGGATTCGCGCGTGTCCACATATACTGGGGATCCAGCATTTTGTCTGGCTTATCCTCAACGCACTTTTGGCAGCCGATTCTTGCACGTATAGATCCATAGGTAGCAGGTTAAGAAGCGTTTCCAACCCAGCAGTCGGTGTTGTTCTCAACGCACTAGTTGTTCCTATACATGCCAGTCTTTGTATTTTTGTCATTGCCTTTAGATTGGTTGCCTTGTTTGTGGCTTGCCACCAAACTATATTGCCATATGTAAGTATAGGGCGGACGATTGCCGTATACATCCACAGAATTATCTTCGGGTTAGGTCCCCAATTTCTGCCGAAGATACGGTTGCATGCATAAAATGCATTCGCCGCCTTCTTAACTCGTTCACTACCCCTTACTTAATGGGTAGCCACTCAAATAGTTGTAGTTGACATGACATCCCCACAACACTGTTCTTCTAACCTACTTAAATTGAATAAGATCATTATGCTGCTGATGAGTGCCCCATAAGCGAATAAAAAAAAAAAAAAAAGCCACGACAATTCCTCCTCGTATTCGTCTCCAAGAGCTATGTTTCCTTGCTCCACTTATTTCCAAGAAATAAATACCAATACCAGAATCCAGAAGCACTTTAATCGGATAATTTCGAATAAAGACAGAGCGCGAGAGGAAATACCCCAACATCCGAGTACACTCATCTGACGATGAAATCGTGTTATTCGCTATCAGCTCGGATGGAAATTAAATATCCTTTTTCAGTTTGATTCTTGTTAACCACCCCAAGGCGACTTGCATGGAAAAAGGAAGCGACAAAGAGGGAGCATCAAACAAATTTCCGGTGACCGCACTGGACAATGTTGCAGGACAGACATAAAAAAAACCCGAACGGGACTCGAAGTGTTCAATTGACGCGAACATTTAATGGTGGGGCGTAAAATTGTCAGCGACATTGGGTATATAGGGTAGTTGTCCAAATAGTGCCTTATGTTATACTAAAAGAGGAAGGATGTTCTTTTGATTGCCTAAAGCTGTAATAAATAAGATTTTATTGGCAAGAGTTTGACGTGCGAATAGGCACATTGTAATTTATGAGAGTTGTCAAAGATTATGTTCGGATCTTAGCCGACAGCGACTCGATTCGAATTTAAATTGCGATAATATTTAAGGAACAAGTTGGAATGGAATCACTGACACAACTCATATAAAATGGCGTCAATATTTATGTAGTGAAAATTATTATAAGTACATATTAAAAATTCAAGGATTTTAAAGTATCTATCATGCTTTCTTGGTTTTTTCTTAATTATAAAGGAATGTCCCGATGGTTGTGTTTTACGTTTTACTTGTATGTTCTGTACATATTTTTTATTTTTTTTATTTCACGCCAATATTTGAGGAGGCCCACTCACATAGAAATTAATTTACTCAATTTGCTTTGAAAATAAATCCTTCTCTCAACCCTATACCTTATAACAACAAAAGAATCCAATTTTATAAACTTAACTTGTTATGTAGCTAAACATTTTTTTGTCTTATCTTCATAATTTCAATGCAATTCAAAAAGAAATCCCACGCTCTCCATAATTGGCAAGCCGGTAAGCCAAAAAATGAAAGCAATCCAAATACTTTTTCACTTTGCCACCAAATCGAGAACCGCCTAATCATCTCCCAATGACAAAAAGTCGTACCTTTTGGACTCGAGTTAGGGAGGGGTCGATAACAAAATGTTTTTCTTGTTCAATTGAGCTTCGTTTGGATTATCTCAAAAAGGTCAACATCTTTTTAAGTTGGGCGATGGAAACGAAATGGAAAAGAATGTTAACCTTTTTTGGAGTTTATAGTCAAAGTCCTTAATTTATTTATGTATTTATTTATTTACACGAAAATGTTTGAAGTTTGATTTTGTATGAATGAAATTATTTGACATAATAGAAGCGGAAGCGGAACACTCTGAGTATTACTGAAATTATTGACAGAAAAGGGCGCAGGGCACAGTAGCGCAGTGGTTAGTGTGCTGGACTAATAACAAAGTGTCCAAGTTTTAGCCAGTTTTCTTGGACATTAAAAAAACAGTGCAATTTATACAAAAAGATAGATTTAAGGCCGAAGGCCAATAGTTATAAAAGAAATAGTTAAAAGGATATAGTTAAGTTAAGTTTAGAGTGCTCGTTAAGAGACAGTAAGCTAGATTAAGATACATGTTAGTTTCAAATTAGATTTAGTCATTTTTGTCTAGTAAGTAAGTTATATATCTAATGAATTAATAAAGTAAACGTCCATTGCGGAAATATTTAAAAGTCAAAAAGTGTGCTGGACTACTGTGCGAGCGCGAGGGATCCGAAGTCCGATCCCCGGAAAAACACAAATTACATCTTAAGGTTTTTTTCTACGGCGCCACCTCTCGTGAACGTCTGACAAAAATCCGAGAGTATGACTGTCCTTTATTTATTCCATTATTCTATTCGTCCCAAAAATAGAAAGTCATACAAACGAATGGTTGCGAGAAGGGTTGCCTAGGGTGTCTAGGTCTACCCGCCTGTTGCGCCACCTATTTATTTATTTTTATTGACAGAAAAGAAAAACACGTTTACTGAGGGATAATACTGGGGCCAGATCACGTAAAATGAAAACGATCGAACGACATCGTTTCGACAATAGCAGTCACTGTTTACTGGAATAGATATGATAGAGACAGCATGCGTGAAAACGATATCGTTCAATCGTTTTATTTGACGTGATCTGACTCCAGAGTTTCCGCCTGCAGGAATTTACTACAATTAAGGCGCAGTAACCCAATGGTTAGACCTGACAGCTGGACTAGAAAGCGGGAGTCTTAGATGCAGAAATCATCATTTTAAGATTTTTGCACTTCTTCACCTGTGGCGAATCCTAGTTACTTCTAAAGTTAAATAAATATACATACTAAAGCGAATTTATACAAGAAACAGTTCTAAGAAAATCTTCCATTCAAAGTTCTCAGAAAAAACTTGAGTGAACTGGGTTTTGCTGGCCGAAAGACAAGACTGAGTAGGGAAGCGAGGAGTAACGACGATTCTCGCTAGTTTGGATTAACCCTAGATTCATAAACTATATTCATTGTTACATCGTTCATAATCATAAACATACGTCTGTGAGAGGCCTTACCTTCAAAGCTATCTTATTTATACAATTTTTTTGCCAAAAAAACAAAAAAACTAGGTTAGTTTGAGGAACATTTATATCTTCTCTTCTATATACAGGGTTTTTCAATATGGAGGCTACAAAAGTAGAGCGACAGGGATAGCAAACGACGCCGAATTCCTTGCCGCTCTTTTGACATTTCTCTTCAGTAAGGTTTACCATTTCATGATGGAAAGATATACGAGCCAACAACGAGTCGAAATTATTAAAATTTACTACCGAAATTCGCAGTCAGTGGCCTCAACGTTAAGAGCGCTACGTCCAATTTATGGTCGTCATAATCGTCCTAGCAGATCAACAATTGAGCGTCTAGTGGAAAAATTTGAATCCACAGGCACAGTACAAAATGTTCCCGTGCCAGTGAGACAAAGAAGTGCCCGTAGTGTCGAGAATATTGCTGCCGCTGAGGCTTCAGTTGAAGAAAGCCCAAATGAAGAACTTCGTACGAATATCGAACGTGAAATTGCAGCAGTATCGGCCGATTTATGCTTGAAAACCGTCGAAAATTGGGTTCAGCGTCTGGACTTCTGCAAGCGTGCCTGTGGTGACCATGCAAAAGAAATCGAGTTCCATACTTAATGGCATCGAACGAACTTTCACAAGAATAAAGAATTTCATTGATATCCAAAACCGTTTTTGTTTTATTTAAAAAAACTTTTGTAGCGCTCTTATTGAAAAACCCTGAGCTCTAAAATGTTTGTCCTCGATTCACGCTTGAACGCATTTACCGATTTTAACCAAATTTTCACACATCTTTGGAATTGGTCCGATTTCTGTGGACAAAGGGGCGTGGCACCGCCCATATGAAAAAAAACATTCAAAATCGTATATCTCGAAAACCACCAAATCGATTGAGCTCAAACTTACGGAAGATCTTAGTTATTATCCCTAGATTGGTCAAAATTGGACAAGGGGCGTGGCACAGCCCATACAAAAAAACTTTCACAATCGTATATCTCGAAAACCACCAAATCGATTGAGCTCAAACTTACAGATGATCTCTTAGTTATTGGCCCTAGAGTGCTCCTGTGAAGATTGGTCAAATTTAGCCAAAGGGGAGCGGCACTTCACATACAAAAAAATATTCAAAATCTTATACCTCCTATATACAAAAAACATCTTCTATGGAGTGAAATTCGAAGACGTTATATCTCCATAACCGCTGGGCCGATTTTCATTATTCTTTTTTTGTTTTGTTCGTATTGCTGTGTTTCAGGTTTAGGCAGAAAAAAATTCCACCAAGTCGATTTATTATTATTTCTCGCATTTTACGAAAGAACATTATTACCTAAGACCTAAGCAATACAATTCCTGTGCACGGGCAAAGCCGGGCGGGTACAGCTTTTAGATAGTCTTGGAATTGGAAGCCAAAGTTTTTCAAATTTGTAACATTGATATAAATAATGAAAGTCAATAATACTGTCTACGCAATACAATTTCTGAAAAAAAAACAAAAAATGTTGTGTAAGAACCTTAGAGCATTACAAACAGTTTTTCTATTTAACTATTTTGCACTACGAAGTGTGCACGGGCTACGCTAGTTTTAAATAAAAAGGAAGAAAACAAAAATTAGATTTTTCCACCCGGCGAAACTTTGACACCAATTCCCACAATGGACGTTTACAGAAAAATCTGGTCTGACGCCGCTGTGTGTAATCGTAGAAAATCCCATTTTTTCTGGGTTAATTTTTTTAGTTCACTGGAATACATTGTAAAGTTTTACATAAAATGGCATCAATATTACTCTTTAGGCATCGCCTCAAATTTGATACTTCGCGACCATATAACCCAACCAAGGCTTTGTCAATTTGTGTATCTCTTTCACAAATGCTCCATTTTTCAATGGTTTTTGTTTATTACGGCTGCTATTACGTACGTGGATGACAAAAAAGTTGACTATAGACATATTCAATAAGTCAAAAAAGTAACATAGAGACCACATAACTAAAAAGAATTATAACACTATTCATAAACATAAGTACCTCAGATTCCTTACACGTAAAATACCGAAAACTATACTTTTATGCGCCAACGAAACTTGCGCGAAACTAGGCTTTCTAATTTTTAGGAAAGGTACTAAAAGGTACGTATTTGTATCTCTTTCACACCGCAGCTATGAATGATTAATCAACTGAGAGGGTATGCGAGACCCATGTTTATGAATCTAGTGTGAACCCTGACAATTTTTGTCTAATTTCAGTCTAAGAATTATTATTTGAGAGGATAACGTTAACAAGAACTCGTAGACACAGTCACTTTGGTAGGAATGATAGCTATTTCGAACTACACCACTAATTCGTCATCAGACTCCTTTTAAGTGATTGAATAGTTTGAATTCTGACAGTCAATATATAATCCACTTGGGAAGACATTTTGTTTTCACCTGTCAGGAAATGAAACTTGCATTTCGATTTGTCAATTGCGCAAGCCAACTGAGCGATAAGTAAAGGGTGTCCCATAATTGACGCAGGATTTTTAATTTTGATTATTTATTTATTTTTTTTTTAAATGCTTTTCCTGGGAAAGGCGTACCTATAACGCTTCATCAGCGCCCCCAAAATGCTTGCAGTTTTATGTTAGTTCCGCGCTTAAATTGCTGCAAATTGTACTCTTCTGAAAATATATCCCCAGAAAGCTAGTTCCAAAGTTTGCTTGTCCTAAAGGAGTTTTGGAAAATTGATGTCCTCGCGGTTGTCAAGTGTACTGTATGGTCATGAGCATTAGCTCATTGATTCATAAAGTATACAGATTGGTGTTATATTGTATGGAATAGCACATCGGATAAATAGCTTTGCTGGCAAGTACGTACATTTGACATTTTCTATGGCCGTCACGCATAAATTTGGATGAATTTCATTAATACACCTCCCAATTTCCTCTTTCAAGGCGTCAGTGGTCGTGGGCTTGTTTGCATAGACCTTTGATTAAAAAAAAAAAAACCCAAAGAAAAAAGTCCAGTGGCGTTAAATCGCAAGATCTGGATGGTCAATTCTGATCGACAAAAACGGCCGGTTACACGATTAGGAAATGACTCATGAAGCAATTGAATTGCTTCTCTGGTTGTATGGCATGTTGAAATCACATGTTGGTCAGATCCATGTCTTGTAATTTAGGCACCCAAAATTGGGTATTATGTCACTATATAACGAACACCATTAATTGTTACCGCCTGACGAGCCGCATTTTCGAAGAAGAATTGTCCGATAATGCCTCCAGCGCAAAATCAGCACCAAACAGTTACGCGTTGTGGATGCATTTATTTCTAAACAATTACTCGTGGGTTTTTATACCCTCCACAGGAAGGTATATTCACTTTGCCATTACGTTTGTAACGCCAAGAAGGATTCACCGGAGACTATATAAAATAAAGTATATATATTCTGAATCAGGATCACATTCTGAATCGATTTAGCCATGTCCGTCTGTCTGTCTGTTGAAAGCACGATAGCGTCCAAACGAATCGACTTAGGTGAATGAAATTTTGTGAGAGGACTTTTTTTAACCGTCGTCAGGTTGGTATTGAAAATTGTCTATGTCGGTAAAGTAGTTCTGCTACCTACCATACAAAACTAATATTAGACACATACTAACTCGCATGGCAAACATTTTGCATGACTTTTACGCAGTGGAGGGTATCAAAGCATCGGCCAGGCCGATGATAACACTTTTACTTGTTTAAAATCCAAATGTGACAATTTTGGCGATTAACGAAGCCATCAGCAAGATGAAAATGAGCTTCATCATGAAGATGATTTTGTTCGAAAATGTCGGACTGTAGCTGACAAACCTTAATTAATTTTAAAATATTCCTCAATAATGAAAATGCGTTGTTCTTTCGTATAGCGCTCAATTTTTACTAACCCCGAACTATCAGCTGTCACATTGTTATCTTTTTATCCGTTGGATGATGACTACTTTGAGGAATATTATACAGATCGATAAAAAAAAGAACAAAAATCCTCCAATGCCAAATATAAATTCAAATCCTACCAACCTTGCTCAACCTTTGCCTCACCACATTAATCACAAAAAGATTCAATCAACTTTAAGGCTCACAAAATCGGTCGCTCGTCATATATTCACAGGAAAACTAATTTCAAGAGATTTACGAGCATACAAGTACATGTGAAAGATACGACTAGATAATGCTGAACATATTGCAAATTTATGGATTTTTGTAAGCAGGACTATCCCGTTAAGAAACATGCTCTTGGTCTTGGGTGTGTAATGTGTATCGCCTGAAATGTATTTTTAGATTCAAATGGCTGGCCATTTGTTCATCCATGAATATCCTTCAAATGACTCTTAATAACTAGAAATGGGTCAGTAAATTATTCAAAGTGTCGAGACATTTGGTGGCATTATACTTGAGTAGCATTAAGGGCTGTCGGGCATCATCAATTTGGTGATTTATTCTTTTCAACACAATACGTGTGCTTAATATCAACAGAATGTTCTGATATATGTATAACGAATGTTGTTATTAACTGTTTACTTCTTTGGTTTGATAATAACTTGAGTTGTTGGCAAATGTATCTCGTAGTCCCTGAAGAATTTGCATAACCTGATTTTCTTAGGCTGAGACGAAGTGGTCTCCAACTGGCATAGCTACTTAGACGAAAAGTTCGAGCTTTTTGTAAGTTTTATTTTTATTATTTTTTGTTATATAAGAAAAAGCGAACCTATAGCGCTTCATCAGCGTCCGGAAAATATATCTCCAGGAAAGCGAGTTGCAAAGTTTGCTTGTCCTGTAATAGAAGGGGTTTTGGAAAGATGATATCCTCGAAGTTGTCAAGTGTACTGTATGGTCATGAGCATTAGCAGCCTGTCTTGTGGGGCGCCCAAAAGTTGCATTTCGATTGATAATGGCCTTGAGTTCCTCGGAACATCTACCATGGAAGTACCTATAGAACAAGCATAGGTCAGCGACTTGTCTTCTTTGCACCAATGGTTGCAGATTCGATGTGAGTGCAGGGTCTCCAATAAGTCGAACTGCTCGTCTCTGTATGCTGTGAAGTAGGTTAAGTGAATGTTTTGGGGCCGAGCTCTATATATGGGAGCAATATTCCAGGCCTGGTCTAACCTGTGCTTTGCAGAGAAGGAGAAGTTGCTTGGGGCTAAAGTACCTCTTTGCTCTAAATAGGTAGCCCAACTTAGCGGACGCCGATCTTGCGATATAGGATATGTATGGTCCTGCTATGTGATTCCTGAATTGACTGTGACTCCTAGAAGGTGATTTGAATCCTTGGATTGGATGGTCATCCATTTGGATCTGAAGAACTGTTGATGCATCTTTCCTAGAAAATGTTGTGAGCCGTGTCTTCTTTACATTAAATACAACCAATTTGTCTTTTCCCCACTTCAAGATTTTGTCCAGATCATCATTTAGAGAACTAATTTGTTCCCATTTCTGACTGTGAGATGTAGCCGCATTTACAGGCCCACTGTGCTGTCATCAGCAAAGCTGTAGATATTATTATTTGTCGATCCAAGCAAATCGTTGATGTGGAGAAGAAATAGAGTTGGGGAAAGAATAGATCCTTGGGGCACTCCTGCATTTATAGCAAACGAATTAGATGATACACCATCTACCACAACTTGGATCGATCTTCCCAGAAGAAAATTTTGCATCCATCCGCAGAGTTGTTGTGGTAATCCATAAGACGCCAACTTGCCTAATAGGGCTCTATGCCAGACTCGGTCAAATGCCTTTGATATGTCCAAGGCTACGGCTTCAACAACGGCAACGCCGTGTTGTTCAATTGCTTGCGTCCATAAGTGCGTTACGTAGTTCAACAGGTCTCCAGTGGAATGACGGCTCCGAAATCCGTATTGCCTGTCACTTATTAATCGGTGGCCTTCTAGAAATTTGATTATTTCGACATTTATTGACTTTTCCATTACTTTTGAGAGCGTTGAAAGTAACGCTATTGGACGATAGTTTTGTGGCAGACATTTCCTCCCTTTCTTCGGAATAGGTTAAATTCGAGCGGTCTTCCAGCCAAAAGGAAACGTCTTCTGGGAGTCCGACATGCTAAACAGCTTACGTAGTACAGGTGCCAAGTTCTGTTGGAAGAAATAAAGCTAAAGCGCGACTTAACTTACTTACTTAAGGTGGCGCTACAGTCCGGGTGGACCTGGGCCTCAATCAACAAGCGTCTTCAGTTAGCAGGATCTTTAGCCTGATGTCTCCAGTTTCGAATGCTAAATTGGTTAGGGCCCCTTCCACTTGAGTGCGCCACCTGAGTCGCGGTCTTCCTCTACTGCGCTGTCCCTCGGGTGTGAATTCGAAGATTTTTCGGGCCGGACCATTCGCGTCAATTCGCTCAACATGACCCAGCGACCTCAGTCGTTGGACCTTTACTCTTCTGGCTAGGTCGATGGCTGTACGTCATGATGACAGCATACACTTTGTCTTGCCCTCATTTACCGCCAAACCCTTCGTCAGTGATATTCCGCTGCGTTCTGCCGATTAAGTCGATTCGTCGGCGTAGGCGACTAGATGGACGGACTTTTGAAAGATGGTGTTTGTTAGAACAGTCAGTTTATATAATTGGAAGACCTAATCCTTATAAGTAAAGAAATATATCTTTGTCCATGTCCATTGTCCATCCCAATTCATCTGTATTAATCGGATGCAAATGAATATACTCACGAAAATCTGTTGTCCTCTTCACGGCATACCGCACTAACACAAGTAGTGTTCATTAATCTGACATTATGTTGTCCCTATCACTGATTAATGGGATTCGCATTTTCCACCAGTAAAGTCGAAAATCCTTGTCATTCCCCCTCGAAGTGAAAGAGATTTTCTTCCCTTTTTTTTACCTTAATCTGAGCCATGACATTGTATCTTCACAATATTAATATTATATCAAAAAGATTACCAAGGATAAGGTGGGAAATATTCACATAATTACAGTTTACTCTTGTTTACCTCTGTACAGGGTGATTTATCTCCAGCGGATCCATAGTCAACATGTTATTTTAATGGATTATGCTTATACAGCGAACAGTTTATTGGGAATTCGAAAATATTTTCCAAAGGTTACCGAGAACGTGTTATTGTGAAATAAATTTGAATAAAGGTAGTGGGCGGGTTGTCTGGGGTAGTTAAGTTTGAACAAATACTGTGAGTGGTTTTGTTGACACCAACTTTACAGTGTGATTCAAGTTTTTAAGGTTATGGAGAGGAAAGACTCAATTACCCTTGAAAATAAAGTGCGCTTGCTTTAAAAAGTAATTTCCGTCTGCCTTAAAAATAAGCCATTTAGGAAATAAGGTTAAAATTGATATTCAAATGAGACTACATTTTCTTTCCAAATATGTGAACAGGTACACCTACTATAAAAGTTTCGGCCACTTGTTCTATAGTCTGTCAAACAAGATTGATTGGTAGAGTGCCAATTTCTGGAGAACACACTCTGAGCTGAATAGAAATGTCATAGGTTGACACTAATGGCACCTGAGAGCTTCGAACTAAATTGGCGACACACATTCTGGATGGAATAGGAAAAACGTATTTACATACTTATACCTTTTAGCTTTTTCATGCTTGAAGTTTGGAATGGGAATGACAGAACGTAAAGTTCACTAATGAACTTATCGTTACTATTTGAATTGTGTCCTTCCTTTTTAATCCCAGTATGTAGCTTTTTATTTCCTTATGATAATCTTTTAGCCAATTTTAACAAAGAAAACTTCATTGGAGTATCTTTAAAACAAAAAAAAAACAAGTTGTACATTTGCCTCAAGAATCCAGAATGGCTAAAATGAGAGTACTCTCTCTGTCCTAGCCACTCCGCAATGCACTTTTAAAGCGTCTGTTTGCAGAACCGCTGATCTTCACATACCCGCTCTGTTGAATCTGCAGCCCAGCCAGACTCTTGCCAATTGCAGAGCAACGCGATTTCTCGGCTACTGGTAGGTAGAAGTGGTGGTTCATGCCTTTGAACCCAATTAGCACTAGGGTGTGCCGTTTTGTTATCACACCTCGTGTGACCTATTTTGTGGTGATTGTTAAGGATGTGGTCCGGTTGGTGCCTATAGCCAACCTGTGGAATTGAGAAAACGGTCGTCCGTCAAAGAATGGTTGGTTCAGTGCGCGCAGTCTGGGTCTCGCTAGAGCTGGACATTTACAAAGGAAGTGAGAGAGAGTTCCTTTTTCATTTGTATTACCGCAACTGCGGCAATGAGGGTTGTATGGGATACCTAGTTTGGCCGCATGGTCTCCAATTGGCCAATGCCCCGTGATTATTGCCATGATTCCGGAGATATCTGGGCGGATTCTCTTTAGTAGGTTATTTTTTCTGATTTGGTTGTAGGTAGGCCATATCTTCCTTGATATGACTCAGTTTGTCAATCCTGACCATCGGAGATTGGCTTTCTGCAGAAAATGTGAATGTATTTGTCCCTTAACCAGCTCTAGCGGAATGTTGAGAGCGAGGCGTGGAGTGCTAAGCCCTTCCTGGCCAGCTCATCCGCGCGCTCATTTCCTGTTATGTCACTATGCCTTGGAACCCAGAGAAGTGTGACCATGAAACGTTCGCTCAGACAGGCAAGCTCGTTCATATGGTAGCCGAATCGATAGCTTTGATGGCGGCTTGGCTATCTGTAAGGATAGCTATCCTTTCTTTATGCATTGTGTCACGCCCTAGTTGCGTGCAGGCTTCTCGGATGGCCAGTAATTCGGCCTGGAAAACGCTGGCCAAATCCGGTAAGTAAACTGGAATTGATATTTGCGGTGATTCCGAGTAGACACCGGCCCCCACATCACAGCTCCGTCGGTGTATATGACCGTGTCGAAGCCCTTCACTACTTCGTCCCTCTTGTGAAGCCGACGTGAAAGCCTTTCGTGAAGTTTAATTTGGGTGTGATGTAGTCGGTTGGACCATGCCGTTTGGTAACGAATCCAGGATGTTAGTATGGCCATATAGGTTCTTGCAGTCCAGCATCCAGACTCCTTGAGTCTTATAGAATTGCATAACGCGGTATATTTTGTGAGTAGGTCAAGAGGTAGAAGATGCAAGAGCACGGTGGGGGCATCTTTTGGAGCAGAACTCATTGCCCCCGTGGTGCCTATACTGGCTGTTTTTTGCAGTCTTTTCAGTTTCGTGAGGTTGTAGACTTTGCTCAACGCAGGCCACCATACTAGTGATCCATACGTGAGAATTCATATTTGACGAACCAAGTTATTTAAGGATTTCATAAATCAATCCAATGTCAGTCGACAAATTTGTAGATACTTTTGGGTACTCTTAATTTCAAACGTTTATTTATACCGTAAAAATAACCCGCCATATTCTACTGTGGACAGTTTTATAAATACAGTCATTCGCTTAGCTTTGAAAGCAATTAAATTCTCATTCAGGACATTATTTCAGTTTCAAATTCAATTAAGAATCCTTACAAGGTAGATACTTCTGTGAACTTCCATTCGAGAACCAAATGCCAAATACTTTATCCTATTTGTCTCCTTCAATGCTATAAATGAGATTCGTTTCAAGATTTAATTAGAAAATTCATCCTAAAGGCGGAAAAGTGAACCCGGCTTGCCTCTGGCAATAACAAGTACATAGTATACTTAAATAAAGTGCAAGGATCATAAATTAATCCCTTTGAGGCATTTTACGCCAAGGTGCACCAGTGAATTAAATTACATAGCATGCTAGTCAAAATTTTCGTAATTACTCAGTAGCTCCAAAGAAGTAATAAAGAAGTCGTATACGGTATACAACTTTGGTCACACAGACCCATTTAAAGTGAGGAGGCATATTTTAGAAACGAATGGCTATGTGTAATTTTAATTAAGTGATTGTCCCGAACGTCTCAAGTACCTACGAGAATTTGTATGTAGGTCCACACAATTCCTACCAGCCTGTAAAAACAGCTTAAAAAATATAATTATACTATGGAACTTGATTTTTAGATTGTCAAATATTTGTTGGGGCTTTTTAGTGTTTTTTTCGCAGAAATATTTATTCCATACAGTAAAGATAACTCAACTATAAATAAAAATTTTCTTTGATGTATGTATTTCTTTAAATATTTTATTTATTTATTTCTGGTAAATACATAGATACAAAATTTAACTTATGAACAGAGTAGACAATGTTTTCTGATAAGATCTAAGATTGTGGAATGGCCAGTAGAAGATTTGACTAATAGATTAGGCCTTTAGTTAATATGTCAATGCCTCTTGATCAGTGCCGTAGCCAGGATTTTGGTTCGAGGGGGGCTTGCATCCAAATCTTACGAAACAAAAAAATAAGAATATTCTAATCCATTAAATCGTATGTAATGTACTTAAACGAACATACTTAAATAATTATTTTACACACATTTTTTCGAAGTAGAAGATGTAGGCGAGTAAAAGAGCGTGATAAAATTAAAACAATGTTGTTCGCTCAACGGTTGACTAGAAACTGGCTAGCTTTATTTTCGGCTGACAAAGTTACAAAGTGTATACAGTACATAGGATAGATACATGAATAAATAGTTGCAGTTGCATCATACGATTTAATACATTGAACATTAATACATTTAAAGCGTCTTGGTACAATTAAGAAATACAGAACATAAGCGAATACATTATAAATATAAGAGTATATGTCTTAAAATTAATACATACGTAATTGAGTGGAATTTTCGACCACAATTCGGCCATTCCTGATTTTAAATCGACTCGATTTATACAAAGTTTATATTTTGATATTTTTTACACGAAATAAATTTATACAAAATAGTTATACATATTTTGATATTTTCAACACAAAATGACTGCATAGTTAATTATAATAATCGAATGAGAATTATGAAAGCGATGGCTTTCAAATAACGTAAGTAGCTGATGGAGAGGAAACACAACCATTTCTACAAAAAGAATTTCTTGTTTTTATGTAACTTTCATTAAGGTTTTAATTGTTTACCACGTACGGCTTCATATTTTCGGGACTCGAAATCCCATCGTATCTGTTTCGAGAGACTTGAAAGTTTTCTAAATCTCTTATTCGATACCTATCGTTAGGCAATACTTCATATACCTCATACGGGCCTTTGTATTTGGGCAATAATTTTTTGTTAACTCCTGCAGTAGTGACAACATTTCTAACTACTACATAATCACCTATTCTATAGCGATGTGGTTTTTTGTGATTTTTATCGTACTGAATTTTATTTTTTTCTTGATTACTCGTGATTCTAAAACTGGCCTTTTCCCTTTCCTCAACTATATCTATTGGTTCTTTTTGAATTATTTGAGATTCTAGGTACTCGCGAACCATATCATTACATTCGCCCCTTTGGAGAACACCAAACAGCAAAACACTTGGACATATACATGTGCTCCTATTAATGGTGTTGTTTATAGAGAATTCAATTTTATCCAAATGCTTTGACCACTCACCCGGCTCAACTTCAGATTCTTTTGACAACATAGCAGTCAAAAGCCTGTTCATCCTCTCAACCTGTCCGTTCGATTGGGGAGAATGAGTGGCGACTTTTATGTGTGTCACACTAACATCTTTACAAAATGCCGAAAATTCATCGGAGGTAAAACAAGATCCCCTATCCGAAATTAAACGTTTTGGTCGGCTGTAATTAGAAAAATAATTTTGCAAACTCTGAATGACCTCTTTAGAACTTGTCGTCTTCACTGGATAAAGCTTAGTAAATTTAGTGAATCCATCCACTACCAGAAAAATGTATTTCTTTAGATTTTTCACACCAGCTGGAAGGGGGCCATAATGGTCAACGTGAAGTGTATCAAAGGGCTTATTACCCTTTGGAATACTATGTAGTTCACCTTCCTTTTTTCCAGACGGAACAGAAAAATAAATGCATTTTAAACATGACTTTATGTAGTCTTTGATTTTCTGTTTCATTGATGGAAACCAGTAAGTATTTCTAAGGTGTTCAAATACTTTATCCGCCCCCACATGACAGAGTCCATCATGGTGTGTCTGGATAATGTTTTTTTCCATTTGACTTGGTACATAAAATGCAACAGAATCTTTACATTTCCGGTAAATAAGACCATTAACCATTTCGTAAAACGGGAGTTGCTTGTGTTCTAAAATTTTAGCAATATTTTGGATGGTGATGTCTTGATTTTGGGCAGAAGCCAGTGCGTACTCAAATGAATCGGGTTGTACCAGAAGAATATTATGACACCTACTAAGGGCGTCAACGTGATTCATTCTGACGGAATCTCTATGCTCTACTGAATAATTGTATTCTTGGAGCTCTAAAGCCCACCTCGAAATCCGAGGATTAATAATTTTTTTTCTTAGTGTAAGAGTTAAAGACTTACAATCCGTAATAATTTTGAAGCTTATACCCAATAAATAGGTGCGAAATCTTCTTAAAGCGTATATAATCGCAAGTGTTTCGAGTTCAAAGGAATGGTACCTTGACTCTGCCGGTGTTGACCTCTTGGAGAAAAAAAAGATAGGATGAAACTTCCCGTCTGACTGCTTCTGCATTAAAACTCCACCAAAACCCAAGGAGCTGGCGTCGCAGTGCAGTTCGGTTTCTGCTTGTGGAGAATAAATGCTCAACACTGGCGCTTGAAGTAATTTTTGCTTCAGTAACTGAAAAACACTTATCTCTTTTTCTCCAAATTGAAATTCAACGTTTTGTTTCAATAGATCATAAAGTGGTTTTGATATTACGGAGAAATTTTGAATAAATTTTCTAAAATATGAGCATAATCCAAGGAATGAATGAAGTTCCTTAATATTTTTTGGAGTGGGGAATTTGTTCACAGCAGCTAAACCATCAGAGTTAGGTTTTATACCGTTTGCACTGACTTCATAACCAAGATATGTTATTCGTTCTTCCATAAAAATACATTTGTCGTACCTAAGCTGTAAATTGAAATCTGAGATTATCTTAGCAACTTTCTGCAGAACATAAAAATGTTCTTCTTTGGATTCAGTGGCTATGAGTAGGTCGTCAATGTATACGAGTAATTTACCCTCAGCTATTAGATCTTTAAATCTCGTATTGATATAACGCTGAAATGTTGCCGGGGCGTTTTTAAGGCCAAATGGCATATAAAGGAACTCAAATTGGCCTAATGGCGTAACAAACGATGTTAACTTTACAGATTCATCAGCCATCTTGACATGATGAAATCCGTTTTTAAGATCTAATAACGAAAAGTATTTTTTATTCCGTAACCTGTCCAAATGATCCTCGATTAGGGGAAGAGGGTAATTATCTTTTTGTGTGACGCTATTTAGTTGCCTGTAATCTACACATAACCTGAAAGTTCCGTTTTTCTTTTTTGTCAAAACAATCGGTGAAGCAAAGGGTGAATTACTTTCGCGTATTATTTTTCGGTTCAATAAATCATTCAAAATTTTCCTTAATTCAACAGTATGTACGTATGGCAGGCGACGCGGTGCACAATTAAAACTCACGTTAGAATTACAAAGACTAATTTTCATTTCATAGATGCTATTCGGATTAGAAATTATTTTATCAGAATTGGTTTGTTTCATAATGTCATAAATGAGTTGTTGTTCTTTGTGTGTAAGATTGCTATTTATCCTCAAATTAAAATCATTTTTATCATAACAAGTATCTATATTCATAATATCCTTCGCGAAATTATCGTTATGCAAATCCGTAGAATTATTGTCATATTTGTCGTTGAAATTATCATCACAATTCTCTAAATTATTTAAGTTATCATAAGTATTAATGTCATTTATCGTATAATTTGTAGAACAATTTGTAGAATAGGTATTATTTGTTAAATTGTTTTCATAATCTTTAGCATAATTTATTAATCTAGTTTTAGGATTTTCAACATTTAATTTAATATTACTAGCTCGTAAAAAATCTCTGCCAAGAACAACAGAGTTAGTCATTGTTTTGTTTTTCACTACATGCAACATGCAACTTACTGGACTATCACTTACATAAATAACACATTCAGCTTTTCCTAGTATAATCAATTTAGTTCCATTTATTCCAAAGTACTGGTCGCTTTCATGTTCTAATGGCAGGATAACAAAAGATGGCACAAATTTTTCCTGTATGAAGCTTATAGGACTTCCTGTATCTACCATTGTATTTGCTTGAAATTCAAAAACATCATTAGTAAAATTATTCGAAAATGTGTACTTAACATCAATAGTGAAGTCGTCGTTAAATGTCTTCTTTATTACATTGTCTTCTTCTGGTTGAGTTTCAGTCTGCTGGAGCAAGAGAACCGCTGGTGGTGCATGTGACATGGAGTTTTTACAGGTGGATGATAAGTGACCGTGTTTACCACACTTGTAGCAACTTCCTCTTTCTCGTCGTGGCTTCGGGCAGGTGCTAGCAATATGCCCAGGCTCGTTACAATTAAAGCATCTATCCTTATGTAGTCGCTGGAGTTGGTTTGTAGACGAAGTTGGCATTACATTTGGAGAAGGTGTATTTTCTGCAGCGTAATATTTCATTTTCTGGTATTTCTTCAACATTTGCTTTAAGTCGTCGACACTTTTTGCTGTAAGAAGAAGTTGTTTGTTGCTTAAAGTATCAGGAATTCCTTTAATAATGTAGTGTATAAGATCTTCGTCTTCGATTTCTGCATTGAATGCGATCTCCTGCATAGCCAGTGTATATTGATGAATGCTCTCGTCCTTCCTCTTCCTTCGGTTCCGTAGGGTATCATGAACATCAGCTGACGTGACTACTCGATGAAATTCTTGGAGAAGTTTAGACTTCAACTCTGACCATGAGGAGCAGCGAGATGAACGGAGAAATAATTTGGCAGTCCCTTTTAAACTTCTTCTTGCAAAAATAAACGTTTGCTGCTCTTCCCACTTGTGCAACGATCTTGCCTCCTCGAAACTCCGTATCCATTGTTTAATAGAGAAATTGTCGTCGCCGGAGAAGTGAGGGACAATATCTTCGACGTCTTTGTATGAGATTGAACACGTGGAGCTTTCGGCTGGTTGACATAAGGCAGCGAGCTTTTCTTTGAGAGCTAAAATTTCCTCTTGCTTTTTGATTCTATCGGCAAGCCTATCGATTTCATTTTGAAGGTCATCATTTTCTTCGGCAATAGATGATACTTCATCTTCGACGTTGGGGAAATGCGTGCTGATTTCCGAATCGTTCAACTCAGCAACGTGCTCCTGTAACCTCAACTTCAACTCTGCTTTGTTACCATTGCTTTGAAGGCAGAAACTGGCCAATTTTTCTTTTAACTGAGCAACCGTAGCCTCTTGAATAAATTGTTCAACCCGCGCTGTCGCCATAATTTATTTTGTGCAACACAAGACAGTTCAGAAAAGATTTTGCTTAATACGTAATAATTAATATGCAAACTGTACAGAACTTTTTTTTTTTGTATGCACACTGGATTAACAGATTCCACTTCTGATTTGTAGGCGAGTAAAAGAGCGTGATAAAATTAAAACAATGTTGTTCGCTCAACGGTTGACTAGAAACTGGCTAGCTTTATTTTCGGCTGACAAAGTTACAAAGTGTATACAGTACATAGGATAGATACATGAATAAATAGTTGCAGTTGCATCATACGATTTAATACATTGAACATTAATACATTTAAAGCGTCTTGGTACAATTAAGAAATACAGAACATAAGCGAATACATTATAAATATAAGAGTATATGTCTTAAAATTAATACATACGTAATTGAGTGGAATTTTCGACCACAAAGACTTCTTGATTTTTTTTAACATGAGATCAATGGGCCTCCGCAAACGAGATTAATTCTGCCGGCAGAAAACCGTTTTTATACCATACTTCGAGCGCACACGGGATGATTTCTGCCGGCAGAAAAATTATATATATGAACCCCTTTTCATTGTGTAGTTTTATTTTCACAATTGAAATATTTCGAAAGTTGTGTATGTATTAGTTTTATGCCTTGTTCAACCGCTCAAACTCGGCAGAACATTTTATTCCGTTTGTTTCCCCTCATTTCAGTCCCCTTACCTACAAAATCGGTTTTATGCCGGCAGAATTAGTCTCGTGTGCGGAGGCCCAATCAGCTTATTTAGATCAACAATAATATTCGAATGAACAGATATCATAGCAAGTTACCTTAACCTTGCATTCTCCATAACGCTTCGGGACATTGTTTTAATCCTTTTCATAGCTGAAAGGGTTTTTTCAACACTAGCTGTGGTCACTGGAAGCGTTGCTAAAACCATAAGAAAAAAATTTATACCTCTAAAGTAAGTCTTGCCACATACCTACACTGCTGGTCAAAAAAATAGGTGTGAGGATGAGGAGTTTTGTTGCTAGTTAATTTGTTCTTGCTGCTAAATAACAATTATTTTGCCAACAAAACTTGCAACAAAATACATTTTTATTAGGAAATGCTTAGTTCCGTTAGTATGACGTCAAGGTTATTGCATTTACTAAGTGTATTAGTATTTTATTAGTTTTCGTTACAATACCATTTTGTACTTTTTAAAAGTTGGACATAAAAATAGGTGTGCTTAATTAAATTGTTTAAATTTGTCGATTTGTTATTAAAAAGTGATTCAATTTAAATGTGAGTTTGTTTTTTAATCACTTTATCAGAATTTTTGTTTAAGTTTTTTGTTAAATCATATTTTAAGATGGGTCGAAAAGTCCACTGCTCTACGAAAGAAAGGCAACTAGTTCAGCGGTTAGGGGTGAGGGTAAAACATATTAATTTATAGCAGATGCCCTAGGAAGGTCACAGAACTTCGTAACCATAATGCTCTTAATCCCAACATTAGAGATAGAAAATGAGGAAGGCGGAAAAAAACTACAGTTACTACTGACCGCGCAATTTACTTCTAGCGAAGTCAAATCCGTTTGTTTCGTCACGGACTATAGGCGCACAAATTGGGGATGGAATCAGTGCTAGAGCTAGGACCGTAAGGTCCCGAAAAGAATTTGCCTTAAGCCATAGAAGTTGGAACGGACCTGAAGGAGTGAAGAAATGGCGGAATATTCTATGGAGTGACGAAACAAGAATAAATTTGTTCTCCTCGGATTGTGGGCGTAACGTAAGGCGACCAAAGGGAAAAGAATACCATCATCGCTATACACTGAAGACTGTTAAACATTGTGGAGGAAATATAATGGTATGGGGTTGTTTTTCCTGGTATGGTGTCGGTCCCATATTTCGTGTCAATAACATCATGACAAAATATGGATATAGGGCCATCTTGGAAAATTTCATGCTTCGATGGCACAACGATCTAAAACATACGGCCGGTATTGGGAAAGATTGCTTTCGGGATCAAAACCTCTCAATAGTTTCATGGCCAAGTCAATCTCCAGATCTCAATCCCATTGAGAACTTGTGGGATGGACTGAAAAGAAAATTAAGGGGTCAGTTCTTCACAAATGGGAATCAACAACTGTGGGAAGCACTGCAAAAGGAATGGTATTCCATTCCACCCGAAACGTGCCAGAAATTGGTAGGATCAATGCCACGTCAACTCCAAAAAGTTTTGGAAAATAATGGAGGATACTCAGGTCACTAGAGTAAGTTAAAAAAAACACAAAAAAAAATATTTAAACAATCTATTATTAACTAGCAGACCCGACAGACGTTGTCCTGTCCAAATTTCAAAAAAATTGTTTGTGATCGTTTAGTGAATTTGTGAAAAGCTATTGAAAATGTGTAAACAAAGTAAAAAAAAGAAAAGACATATTTTTCAGAGATAGTTTTATGAATTTTAATTTTTATTTTTATATAGATTTTGGTCATGTTTTATTTAGAGTTGAAATTGAATCTCCAGGTAACTTATTTACATTTCGATTGTATCGTCGATATTCAAGTAACTAACCAAAGCAAAAGAAAGACTTTTTTTCGATTGGTTTGCTGTGACCTCACAATTTCTGTTATTGCAATGCTTTATGATACACGACATTTTTTGTTTTGTTGTCTGGCGCGTAAACAAACAAATCGGATGGTTTTCCGACACGGGAACAGGCGACATACAATTGACCGTGCGAAAAGCATGGACTTTCAAGATTTATGCCGCATACACTCAACGACTGTCCTTGCGATTTATTTATTGTCATTGCAAATGCAAGCCGCACCGGAAACTGCAAGCGTTTAAAGTCGAGTGGCATGTCGGCCGGAATCATTGGAATTCGTGGTATCAAAACGTCTTCTCCTTCGTACTTTCCTTTTAGTATCGTTGCTTCGATAACGTTGTTCATCAGTTTTTTCACTGCAAGCCTGGTCCCATTACAAAGACGTGGCTGGTTGATATTTCGTAACATTATGATTACCGAACCGACTTTTAGTTGGAGATTGTGAGGCGGTAATCCGGGTAATTCGAGCGAGTTTAAAAACTCGGTTGGATAGTTGACGACATCATTTTGGGCACAAACTGAGTCCACCGATTTGAACGTCATCAATTCGCCAGCAATTTCACTTTGAATCTTAAAATTCAATTCGTCGACATCAATGTTTTTCGCAGCCAATATAGCACGTTCGCTCAACCAAACATGATTTTTGTAATTTTGTGAAATGTTTGGGAATACCTTTTGTATAAGTTCGGTCTTTGATTCGGTAAACTTGCAAAAATCGACGGGGAATTGAATGTAGCCAGTTGTAATATCAACGGGGATTTTGCCATTGCCAATGTCCAGCAATTGCTTTGAAAATAATTGTCCAGATTGGTCGTTCTGTAACTCGACGCGCATGTTCGTACTCAGTTTGAGTTTCTTGACGTGTTTCCACAAAACTGACGACTTCAAACATGCATTAAGTTCGTCCGCTGGCGTTGACCGTGGAATCACTGGCAATGTTTGGCGAAAATCGCCTGCTAATAGAATCATCGCACCACCAAACCGGTTTTGATTGCTTCGTAGGTCTTGCATCGTTTTGTCTAATGCCTCCAAAGACTTTTTATGCGCCATCGTACATTCGTCCCAAACTATCAATTTGCTTTGCTGCAGAACTTTGGCCATCGCACAGTTCTTCGAAAGGTTGCACGTTGGAATTTCATGGATTTGCATATTCAACGGCAACTTGAACGGGCGTGGAAAAATTTGCTTTCCGCAAAAACCTTATTAGAGGTATTCCGAACATTCTGAAAAAAAAATTAGCCAAATCGGTTCGGCCGTTCTCAAGTGATGCACGTATCAACAAACATTATTTCATGATTTTTAAGGGTAAAAATAAATTTTAGATATATTGAAAAAAGTGGGCGTAGAAGGGGGCGTGGACAAATTTTTTGTCCGTAAAAACCTGGCTAGGAGAATTACGAACATTTTAAAAAAAAAATCAGCCAAATCGGTCCAGCCGTTCTCTCGTGATGCCCTTACCAACGAACATCATTTCATTTTTATTTATATAGAAGAGAAGATGATTATTTAGGATAGCAGAAACGAAATCTAAAGAAAATTGATAAGGGCGGCGTTAAGCTGAACAGTTTTTCGCATGCAATGAGGCGTACTAGGAAATGACTTTTTCGGACCGCTGCCAAAAGTGTTTATGCTTTGGAAGACATCGTTCTGCTCGTTATTTCTTTAAGACTTATTGAGATGCATTTAAAGAGAAATCAAAGGAAATAATACTGGCATGCCTTTTAATGAATCTTGTTTCATAAGGGCGTAGAAGTCGAGTTTTTCAGCTCTCTGGTGCGTGCTTTTTAATGACACTTTTGAAAGTTATATAATGCATTTGAACAGTTGCGGAAGAAACTTCACTAGCAGGCGTATTTTTTGAGAATCTATAGCTAGCTGAGTTTTACTTTTACATGCAAAACTTATATACTCACTTTTGGTTTTGTTGTACTCACTTCCCAAAAAAATACGCCAAATACACAAAGGCAATTGCGAATTGCAGGAGTTGACTTGGCAGAACCAGGTTAAAGATATGGCTTGCACAGTGTCTGTACATACCTAGCGTTGGAATACTGTATACCTACCGGGATAGTCTCCTTAATTTTTTTTAAATTTGAATTTAGGGCTTAAAGTCCCATTTTGACAATCATTTCAGTTTCAGTTTCAGTTAAGCTATCAGTTGAGCTTTCAGTTAAACTGATGTTCTGCAGTGTATTTAGACATCAGTCTAGTATTCAGTTGGGCTTTCAATTTAGTCGTGATTAGCCGAAGGTTAGAAGATTCATCTACTAAAACTTCTGAAAACTTATGGGAATTCCATCAGTTTCAGTCTCAGTTTTAGTTTCAGTTAAACGCTTTCATTTTTGCATTTAGACATCAGTTTAACTAGCTTAACTGATAGGTCATCTAAAACAGAAACTGAAATGATCGTCTAAATTGGGCTTTAGAAAATTTTAGTTTTTTGTCTAGACTTTCGGGGGCTGAAGCTCAATTTAAATTTAAATTCGCAATTTACAAGCGGACCATTTAGCTGTAATTAATTTGAAAATATATTTCTGTTTAATTGAGGGTACCTAACGACGACGCACGACGACGAGGGTGGGCGCAGTAGCGCAGTGGTTAGTGTGCTGGACTACTGTGCGAGAGATCCCAGGTTCGATCCCCGGAAAAACTCAAATTACATCCTAAGGTTTTTTGTACTGCGCCACCTCTCGCGAACGTCTGACAAACATCCGAGAGTATGACTGTCCTGAAAAAGCTTCTCAATTCAGCCGTTCGGAATCGTCATAAAATTGTAGGTCCCTTCCATTCGTCCCAAAAATAGAAACTCACACAAAGCGAATGGTTGCGAGAAGTTAGGCCTTGGGTCTCACCCGCCTGTTGCGCCACCTATTTATTTTTTTTTTATAACAACGAGTCAATAGCTTAATGACGGATTCAGCTAAATCTCAATTATTCATATTTTAATTGAGAGTGAATGAGTCGGCCCTTATGAATAAGACACTTTTATTTGACAATTATTCTCTCGAATATTATGTCGGATTGGCGTTCCATTCTGTAATGGCAACAGCTATTTTTCTCAGAAACTATCCGAACGCCTGGTGGACCGAATTAATCGAATTTCTTCCATTTTTTCAATCAATTATTAACTCCATCTTCATGTGGATAGAATTCCCGAATACAACTAAAATAACATTTGCTTTTATCCCTTTAAGTTGGATTGGATAACGACAATTTTCGGATGAATT
Organism: Cheilosia soror; assembly: GCA_949372485.1. Classification (NCBI taxonomy): domain Eukaryota; kingdom Metazoa; phylum Arthropoda; class Insecta; order Diptera; family Syrphidae; genus Cheilosia; species Cheilosia soror. The sequence continues at coordinate 123,552,337 of OX443561.1, forward strand.
CCAATTTAGCTAAAAAAAAAACCTTTTATTCAATTTGCCAACGTATGTTTGTCAAAATATTCTATGTAGACAAGACACAAATAAATTCAATAATTCTACTTTCTTCTCCTGTCATCCGCCTTCCAGAAACGCCCCCACACAAATTACGGAAATCAAGTTAGGTTCACTAATGGCTCAATGTGGTGGGGTGGAGACATAGAAGGGTGGTTTCTTTGGATAGTCATAGTCGTACCATTCTAAGTAGGTATTCCCCATTGCTAGCTATACACAGCATGAGGAATTATCACGCACGGATTGTACGACATCGCAGATGCATATACTATACGGTATACTAAAAGGCTTCCCGTTCCCACTTGTATACTTTGTTGAGAAAGAAATCTAATTTTATGGCAGATTTGGCATCCTCCACCACATTACACACAATTGCACTTGTGCAGAACATAAATAAATGAAATTGTACATGATGTACGAAATGTGTTTTTCAGTGGTAAAATTTAATTTGGAAAATACCTGTCCGCCAGCGCACGTGTTTACAATTTCGCATTTGATTATTTAAATGGATGTGCTCGTTCAAATTAAATTGGCGTTAATATCCTTTTCATTATTGGAAGGATTTGTAATTTCAAGTCAAGTTATTTTAATTCCCCAGGACAATCCCAATACTGCATAGTGTACCAAGTGACCACTGCATTTCTAAGTTCTAACCTCTCATGGCAACTGCAAAGGTCCTTTTCCTTTACCAAACTACCTAACTGGCTTTATTTTCTCATTTAAAAAGAGCACATATCCATAGAAACCATGTTTGAATTTACATGTGTGCAACTGAGCATGTGGTAACGTAACACAAACTTGCATACTCGCATGTGGTTTTCAACTTTCCTTACTTGATTTCTAATTCTGATTCCAAGCCGTATTAGGTAAAGTTTTTTTCTAGAATTCTACTTTTAATTGTGGTTCCGGAATTGCGGTCATTAGGTACATGCATTGCAAATGGAGCATCTGTGCTGTGCTACTGGATAGTCTCATATGAAAGACATCCTTTGGGAAATATATTTGGGATGACTGCACAAAACTTTTAAAATGCAAATCGGTATAAATGATAATAGACAGTAAATTACAACCAACAGTAACTTTTGTGTATGCGTAGGTAATAAAATGACAAAAATAATTTTTCCAATTTGTCCACAAAACAACAATGGAACTTTTGTGGAAGTTATCTATGCGGAACTCATTTATTTTTAATTTTTGGTAAAACAAATTACAGAAATTATAATATTTCACAATGTGGTATAGAACTTTAAGTTGGCAACACTATTTTAATTGGCGGCCATTTTGTCAGCTGTCAAGTGATTTATTTTTAGTTTCGTTTGGCATTTTAACATGAATAGACTGACGGTTACAATGGTTACAAATTGTGCAAATTTATTTTGAAAATCATGGTTCTTTTCGAAATACTTGTCGTGCACTACGTCCATTTACCGGTCAACATAATCGTTTATAGTTAAGTTTAGAGTGCTGGTTAAGAGCCAGTAAGCTAGATTAAGATACATGTTAGTTTTAAATTAGATTTAGTAATTTTTTTCTAGTATTTGAGTTTAAAAAATAATTGAATAAAAATGAATTTAAAAGTCGAAAAGTCAATAATCGTCCCACTTTTGATTGAATGGATACGTCAAAAAACAAAACTACCGTATTTGGAGTGATGATAATCCTCAAGTGTATGTTGAGACACCGTTACATTCACAAAAACTGACTGTCTGATGTGCTTTATGGGTTAGTGGAATCATTGATCCGTACTTCTTTAAAAACGATGCTGGCCAGAACGTTACAGTCAATGGTGGCGGCTATAGAGCCATGATTACTGACTTTTTCGTTCATCAATTGAACAACCATGATGTGCAGTAGCTGTTGTTTCAACAAGACGGCGCGCGCAACATGTCACACAGCTCGTGCCACAATTGATTTATTGAAAGAAACGTTTGGTAACCGCATAGTTTCACCTTGCGGACCCGTGAATTGGCCTCCAAGATCGTGCGATTTAACGCCGCTTGACTATTTTCTGTAGGGATATGTGAAGTCGGTAGTCTACGCCGATAAGCCCAAAACGATTGACCACTTGAAGGACAACATTATTGCCGCATTATTGCCGATATATGGCCACAAATGTTGGAAAAAGTCACCGAAAATTGGACCTCCAGATTATACTACGTCCGAGCCAGCCGTGGCGGTCGTATACCAGAAATCATATTAGTTATAAGATTATGGCCCTTATTGTGATTGTCGATCAGCGATCGTCACGACAATTGTCGATTGCGTCGATTGATTTTAGTTATTCGTACGCACAAAATTTGTTCACTTCCAAGAGAAGGCATCGATCAGACATTTGTAATCTCTGCAATATCGATCGCAATCGACAATCACATATCTCGATCGATCGACAGTTGTCGATCAACGATTAACTATCGACACTTACAATTGGGGCCTTTCAAATTTTTCTGAATTTCTGACCAATCCAGGTCATTGAGGATGACATATCTATTGCCTGGAGTAGGGCGGAAAATAGTCCCACTGTAGAGGAAGCCACTTTTGCGATCAAATCGCTAAAAGCTGGCAAATCTGCCGAAGTGGATGAAATCCGGCCAGAAATGCTCCAGGCCTTAGGTGAAGAGGGAGTCAAATGGCTGTCTCGTGTCATTAAAGTAGCCTGGGAATGCGGTGAAACACCCAGCGATTGGCTGGTTGGGGTGATTGTGCCCCTTTTTAAGAAAGGGGTAAGTCTCCCGGGAAAAGTTTTTGCCAACGTGCTGGAAACGCGTTGCAGAGCTTCGGTCGAGGCACGATTGGGAGATGAGCAGAGCGGCTTTCGTCCCGGCAGAAGCACAGCCGACCAGGTATTCACTCTCAGAATGGTGAGAAGGCTTGGGAATATGCTATACCTGTTTACGCATGCTTCGTAGATTTGGAGAAAGCATATACGACCGAGTCCCTCGAGGTAAACTCTGGAGTGTATTACAGGAGTATGTAGTTGACGGTCCTCTCTTGAGAGCCATTCAATCTCTTTATACAAACTGTAAAAGCTGTTTTCGGGTAAACGGCGTTAAATCAATACCTTTCACGGTGGGCGTTGGACTTCGTCAGGGGTGCGTCTTGTCTTCTCTCCTTATATGGACTGGATGTTACAGCGCAGTCTTGGCGAGAAACGTTTCGAATTGGGAGATCTGAGGTTAAGTCATTTGCTCTTCGCTGATGACTTGATCATTCTTGGATCCTCTCAGAATGAACTTCCGCGCGCACTCGATCGAATGAGATTTCTCAGTAGTATTGCTGGTGTCACCCGTAGAGATCGCATCAGAAATACCAAAATACGTGAGGAACTCAATGTCGAGCAGCTACTTCTCCGGACGGAGCGATCCATGCTTCGGTGGTTTGGTCATGTTAAACGCATGTCTCTCTCCTATCTCTCCCGTATGGGGATTGCCCTTGATGAGTCGATGGCGGAGAATCGAGAGCTATGGAGGGTCTACTTGAGCAACCTACACCCGCGACCCACTTAATGGACAAGAGGACCATTGAAAATGGTGATGATGATGAAAAAAAAAAACTTGTTCTAGCGGGAAGCCACCAAAATCTAAATACAAAGTTTGAAACAAATCCGTAAAAGCGCTTAGATTCCCCAGGGGTATAACGAGAAAGTTAAAAATGTGAAATCGTTCGTAGCACATGCTAGGATAATAAATACAATCTTTGGCATTACAATACACATAATAACATTGTGTTGCTTTACCTTTTCATGTTAATATATATTATGTATATATTGCCATCTCATGGATGTTTTACAAAAAGGATTCAACGTCGGGAGGTGGTGGAACGACATCTGTGACATTCATGTGAAGACATCTGTTGTAACTCTTGTCCTTGAATAGCTATGTTGGCATTTAAATGACACCAACATTCGTTGGTCCGTTTTTAAACTAATAAAAGAATTATACCTAATGCATATTTAAAACAAGTAAAAGTGTTATCATCGGCCTGGCCGATGCTTTGATACCCTCCACTGCATAAAAGTCATGCAAAATGTTTGCCATGCGAGTAAGTATGTGTCTAATATTAGTTTTGTATGGTAGGTAGCAGAACTACTTGACCGACATAGCCCATTTTCAATACTAATCTGACGACGGTTAAAAAAAGTTCTCCCACAAAATTTCATTCACCTAAGTCGATTTGTTTGGACGCTATCGTGCTTTCAACAGACAGAGATATATGGGTCAAATATTGGTTTTGTATGGGAGGTAATAGAACTACTTGACCGACATGGACCATTTTTAATACAAACTTGAAGGCCATAAATATAAGACCTATCTTAAAATTTCAGTTGCCTAAGTCGATTCGTTCGGACGCTATCGTGATTTCAACAGACAGAGAGAGACGTGGGTCTAATAGTGATTTTGTATGGGAGGTACCAGAACTACTTGACCGACATAGCCCATTTTCAATACCAACCTGGCGACGGTAAAAAGAAGTCGTCTCACAAAATTTCATTCGGCTAGGTCAATTCCTTTGGACGCTATCGTGCTTTCAACAGACAGACAGACAGACGGACAGACAGACAGACAGACAGACAGACAGACAGACAGACAGACAGACAGACAGACAGACAGACAGACAGACAGACAGACAGACAGACAGACAGACAGACAGACAGACAGACAGACAGACAGACAGACAGACAGACAGACAGACAGACAGACAGACAGACAGACAGACAGACAGACAGACAGACAGACAGACAGACAGACAGACAGACAGACAGACAGACAGACAGACAGACAGACGGACATGGCTAAATCGATTCAGAATGTGATCCTGATTCAGAATATATATACTTTATAGGGTCTCCGGTGAATCCTTCTTGGCGTTACAAACGTAATGGCAAAGTGAATATACCTTCCTGTGGAGGGTATAAAAAAAATCAAAAAGTCCAAATCGATACCCACCACTTGTTAATCGAATTTAAGGCCTCATATGACATCATTTATTGAGACGAGTTATTATAGTGCCATGTCTAGTTTTGGCATCCCTGCCAAACTTGTCAGTCGGTAGATTGTGCGGAATGACGATTCAACGACTTTCTTCTCCCTCAATTGGATGAATTGCGATTGAAGAACATGTGGTTCCATCCAATAGGATAGCTCATACTGCACGAGCGACAACCTTAATGCTAAGGCTGTATTTCAACGTGCGTCGTCTAATCTCTCGATTTGGAGATTTACACTGGCAGGCCAGATCGCCTGGTTTAAGCGTTCCCGGCTTCTTTTTGTCGGTTTTTTAAAGTTACGAGTCTATGTCAGACTCTTGAAGCCCTCAAAGAGATCATTCGTCAAGAATGCGATATGTCAAAGCCTAAAGAATGGCATATCGTGTGCACTGTCTGCCAAAAGACTGTCGGACAACCAATAGAGCTCGATTTAGCCAAATGTTGGTGAAATCTATAATTACAATCTATACATATAATAAAACTGTAGGAATTTTCTTTGGCCGTTAAAAACTCGAAAACTTCTGGGCAGATTTCGATGGAACTTTTTTTTAAACGTTCCTTAAGACTGTGAGACTGCTATAGGCTATGTCGTTAATAGCCACGTTCTTAGGAACAGATTTTAGCCAAAAATATTTTTTGAAGTAAAAATATGTACATACACATAAATACCTTGCTACAAATGGATGGAGCAATTTTCTTCTTCCCCTAAAAGCGCAAAAACTACTGGACAGATTTCAATGAAACACTCAAAGTGTAATTTTAAATGAACCAAATATAATTTTGTGCGAGCGGGCAAAGCGAGCACGGGTCCAGCTAGTTTTTAAATAAAAGAATATCTACCTACTTTATGAGACTGGATTGGATATGTTGCCTATAATCTATATATATAAAAATTAGTTTTAAAATGTGTTCGGATACGTATAACTTGAAAACCACCGACTCTATTGCGCTCAAATTTACAGATAATCTTAGGTATTAGCCCAGGAGTGCACTGAAGGAGATTGGTCAAAATTGGACAAAGGGGAGTGGCACCTCCCATACAAAAAAAAAACTCAAAATCGTATATCTCGAAAACTGCCAAATCGATTAAGCTCAAACTTACAGATAATCTTAGTTATTGGCCCAGGAGTGTTGCTCTGAAGATTGGTCAAAATTGGACAAAGGGCGTGGCACCGCCCATACAAAAAAAACATTCAAAATCTTATATCTCGAAAACCACCGAATCAATTGAGTTGAAACTTACAGACAATCCTAGGTATTGGCCCAGGAGTGCTCCTCTGAAGATTGGTCAAAATTGGACAAAGGGCGTGGCACCGCCCATATAAAAAAAACATTCAAAATCGTATATCTCGAAAACCACCGAATCGATTGAGTTGAAACTTACAGACAAACCTAGGTATTGGCCCAGGAGTGCTCCTCTGAAGATTGGTCAAAATTGGACAAAGGGCGTGGCACCGCCCATACAAAAAAAACATTCAAAATCTTATATCTCGAAAACCACCGAATCGATTGAGTTGAAACTTACAGACAAACCTAGGTATTGGCCCAGGAGTGCTCCTCTGAAGATTGGTCAAAATTGAACAAAGGGCGTGGCACCGCCCATACAAAAAAAAACATTCAAAATATTATATCTCGAAAACCACCGAATCAATTAAGTTGAAACTTACAGACAAACCTAGGTATTGGCCCAGGAGTGCTCCTCTGAAGATTGGTCAAAATTGGACAAAGGGCGTGGCACCGCCCATACAAAAAAAAACATTCAAAATATTATATCTCGAAAACCACCGAATCAATTCAGTTCGAATTTGCAGACAATCAAAGGTATTGGCCCAGGAGTGGTCATTGGCCGATTGCTTCTACCTTCGGTTGCTTTTGATTAATGTGCGCGGTCCAACTTCATTTGAGTCATTGCGGACTGTGGATGGTATTGTATGTACAACTTTTCGAGAAGCATGTCAACAGCTACAATTGCTTGAACACGACAATCACTGGAATCAAACGCTAGACGATGCAATAGCTTCTTCGTCTGCCAATCAAGTTCGCACACTTTTCGCTATGATAATTTCGACATGTCATCCTGCAAACCCACGTCAATTATGGGAAACGTACAAAGATGACATCGCAGAAGACAGCGCTTTCGAAACGCGACAAGGAATTTGGAATTGCAAATGAACGATGATATCTACAATGAAGCGTTAGTGATGATTGAAGACTTGTGTTTGCTTATGAATGGCAAACTATTGACTGAAATTCATATGCCAGCGCCAAATCGGCAAACTAGAGATATATTGAATCGAGAATTGGAACGCGAGCGTGCTTACGTACGACACGACAACTTTACACCAACAAGTACAAACAAATGCTCCACTGTTGAATGAACAGCAAAAGAGTGCGTATGATCAACTGATGAAGGCTGTCGATGATGGAAACGGTGGACTATTTTTCCTTGATGCGCCCGGTGGAACTGGGAAAACGTTCCTGATATCATTGATATTAGCAGCAATACGTGCTCAAAGTGGAATTGCGTTAGCTCTCGCATCTACCGGAATAGCTGCAACACTGTTGGAAGGTGGAAGAACGGCACATTCAGCATTAAAGCTTCCGTTAAACATGCAAATCAACGAAAATCCTGTTTGCAACATTTCAAAGCAATCAGCCATGGCAAAAGTGTTGAAAATTGTAAATTGATCACATGGGATGAGTGCACGATGGCGCACAAACGATCATTAGAAGCACTTGATCGAACATTGAAAGATTTGCGCAACAATAATCGTCGCTTTGGTGGCGTGATGATACTATTGGCGGGCGACTTCCGACAAACACTTCCCGTGATTCCGAAATCAACAGCCGCGGATGAATTAAACGCATGTCTTAAGTCATCGTATTTGTGGCGATTCGTGAAAACCATACCATTGTCTATGAATATGCGAGTGTTCCTGCAACAGGATAGAACCGCAGAAGTTTTCTCAAAAGAACTGCTGAGAATCGGGAATGGACAAGTTCCGGTAGATAATTCCAGTGGTTTAATATCAATTCCACCTGCCATTTGTAAATTCACTTCAACAAAAGATGAACTCATCAATAATGTTTATCCGAACATTGGTCAAAATTGTCGTAACTACGATTGGTTGAGCGCACAAAATGTGGATGTCAATGACTTGAATTGGACGATTCAAAATCAAATTCAAGGAGAATTGCGTTCATACAAATCGATCGATCGCGTTGAAAACGAAGACGAAGTCGTCAACTATCCAGTTGAATTTCTTAACTCTTTGGATTTGCCTGGCATGCCGCCTCATCATTTGCGTCTTAAAGTTGGATCTGTCATCATGATGCTACGAAATCTTCATGCCCCGAAATTGTGTAATGGAACCCGACTGATTGTGACGAAGTTACTTAACAATGTGATAGTGGCAACAATTTTGAAAGGACAGTTCAAGGGAGAAGAATGCCTAATTCCGCGAATTCCATTGACTTCAACGGATTTGCCGTTCCAGTTCAAACGCATTCAGTTCCCAGTGAAACTTGCATTTGCGATGACCATAAATAAGTCACAAGGGCAGTCGCTGAAAGTGTGCGGCATAAATCTGGAAATGTCATGCTTTTCACATGGCCAGTTATATGTGGCGTGTTCCCGAGTTGGAAAACCATCCTCACTCTTCATTTATGCTCCGGAGCATAAAACAAAAAATGTTGTATATCATGCAGCATTAAATTAAATGGAATCATTGTTCTATTCTTTTCTTTTTCATTTCAAATAAACTAATAGAATTCCATTAAATTGATACTTGATTTTATTATATTTTCGCAAAATATTGGACGGGCAAAATTCAATAATTGAAAAAAAAAAAATCGAAATAAATCTTGAAATATTTAAAATAACTATTTTAGGCAGAACAACGTTTGCCGGGTCAGCTAGTATTCGATAACCCTTTTCCCTTCTGCTGAAACCATTTCTTTTTTTTCCTTTCAGCAATATAAAAATATTCTCCTTTTGATCGGCTTTCTTTTTATAATTTTTCAAATCGAATCAATTTCAAAATTGAACAAGGCATATTTTTCAAACAAATAAAACAAACATAAAAACTAAATATTAACTAAAGTATAAAGTCGTTATTTTACACATTCCCCCCTTGATGAGACTGCAAGTGCAGATTCATCAAATTTATTCAAAGGTGTGAACCATGTCGTGAATTGATTTCTGCCGCCTGGGGTGTAGTGCTGATAACGATCGACAAACTAGCCAAACAGTTTGCACACTGCTTCAAATACGGAAAAATCCCAGTAAGTGTGGGTAACTTGTTAACATGGCGCCGCATTTCCTATTCACGCCCCCCTTCCGTGTCTAACAACTCCTCGATCTGATGCAGAAACTGATTGTCAACCAGCTGCTTTCTTGTATGTGCACTCGAATCTGATCATTATTATCGTACTGTTACCGCAAAGAATGCCAACATACTGGACCTTCCAAAGCAGCTAACAACTTTCGTAAACGTTGAGCATTGGTCAGTTTTGTGTTATTGTGGATTTCTTCAATAAGGGCATCACGAAATGATGCCCATTTCGCAAAATCTCCAGTAAATATTCGCAATAATTTATCTTGACTCGGCATGTCACTCCACTGAATTTTAAATACCTTATCCGACTGGTTGGTATGCTCTGCTGGTAGCGATGTCAATACTGCCAGACGTGACCTCAAAGTTGCCTTGGTAGCGCAATATATTTCCTCGCCTTGCTCCATGCTCATAACCTCACCCGGCCATAGTCAAACATTGAGGGCACGCGTTGCTTTATTCAACCCAAATGGTATCCAACATAAATTCAGCTTAATTTTAATAGCATGCTGATCAGCGTCAAAGAATTAAACCTAATTCATCCTCATTACACACCCCTGTCTGCTGCGGTGTTTTTTCTTTAATGGTACTGCAGTGGTTATAGGATCATAACTAATCTATGCAGATTCATACGATGGAGCCAATCGTCCAGTGTACGACTGCGCCATGAATTCGATCTCTAAGTCCGAAGTAGATTGACTTCTGCTACTGCTTTATTTTGTTTGGCTTCTGTATCTGCACTCTTCTTTTATCCTTCTGTTAAAAAAGACTGCACTCGTTATGACCACGCATTTGTGGCCCATAACGCTTTCTGCTTTGTACTTGCGTACCTGTCTTTACAGCTTTAAATGCATGCGACTCTGCTCTCGTTATGACCACGCATTTGTGGCCCATAAGCCCTTCTGCAAAATGGTTATAGCCACGCATTATGTGACTCATAGCCTTTCTACATAACTAGTTTGGTTATGGCCACGCATTATGTGACCCATAAGCCTTTCTGCTAACTGGTTATGGCCACGCTTATTGTGACCCAACCCATACGCCATTCGGCATTTATACTCAAGTACATACCTGCTTTTTTAACGTTTACTGCATTCGAACCCATTCCCGTCTGTGTGATAATACCATCAAACTCGTATTTGATCGATCGAAAACTGCGTCATCATCCAATTGCTTTCGTTCATTTCCGACATGCAAACGCATATTTCGGCCCCAAATCTTCGTGCTAAAAATTGAATGGACGTAAAACAAAAGCAACAGCTTATGAAAGTTTTCTTATCAAAAGCGAAGTCCGCATCATCCATAGATCAGCTAGTTCCATCCGGCTCGAAGGACCATATTCGATAACCCTTTTCCCTTCTGCTGAAACCATTTCTTTTTTTTCCTTTCAGCAATATAAAAATATTCTCCTTTTGATCGGCTTTCTTTTTATAATTTTTCAAATCGAATCAATTTCAAAATTGAACAAGGCATATTTTTCAAACAAATAAAACAAACATAAAAACTAAATATTAACTAAAGTATAAAGTTGTTATTTTACACAGCTAGTGTTTCATAAAATTTGGCCGGACAAATATATCTACAATTCAAAGTTTCGGGAAAAACTTATTTCTTACTCTATTGAAATAATGTATATTAATTTGTCTAAAGTATTTTTTACATTTAACTTCTGCAAATTAACTCAGTATACCTATACCTAATACTAATAACTATTCCTGTTTGCCGTTTCACCTTTGAGTCCTTGAAATTGAGTTTGTATTTAACTGCTGCTATAGCAAAACTCCACAAATATGTTCCATTCGATTAAAGTAACCCTGAACAGCAGTTAATTGCTGTGCATTGAAGTGTTAACAATTTAATCAGGCAACAATAATTCCTTTATAAATCCAAAAGCAGAAAGGCAAATTATTAATTTTCCGAAACAGCCACAGTAAATCGGGCCAATTTAAAATTCACTACACACCGACTGCGACTGAATCTGTATCTACCGCTTCTTCATTTCTTCTCAGTCAGTGGAGCAGGAAATTTCATATTTAACTCGCGTAGTGCTTGTGCTGTACCTCCTAGATACATAGATACATTATGTATTATGAATATTCATGTCATCTCGTTCAAAACAGAAAAGCAGTAGGTAGGTACTATCACCTTACATAATGTGTGGTGTCGTGAAAAGCGATTTTCTTTATACACATTTTTCCCACAATTTTAACACGGTATCTGTCGCTATATATAAATTGCTGCACAAACTGTTGTAAAGAATAAACAACGATGAATGAAAAACAGGGAAAAACCTTTGCGATAACGACCACTAACTTTGTAGATACCAAACAAAAGAAGAGCGAATTGCAGATGACAGACACAGAAAACTGGAAAATGCGAAAAACCTGAATGCATTCGGTGGGGTTGTGGGTGTGGAGTGGATAGAAGTAAATAGGAAATGCCATCAGAGAAAATTAGGAGTATATTCACGGGTAGGTGCCCTCAAGGATAAGGTATTCCTTTTGAAAGTTTTCATCTGGAATGAAAGTGTCATTATAGCGTAGGTAGTTGAATATAGGAAAGAGATATTTTATTCGGTTCAAGTTCAGTGGGTTTTTATTCCGTTTTTCTTATACTTTTTTAATTAGATAAATTCGCACTTGCTCTTGGTTGGGTGTCTTTTGCAAGAATATATAAAATGTTACTTTACGACTTTTGAATGTATGTATGTACATAAATATGCAAAGTTTTTTTAAACAGACTGAATATATATGATAATGCTAGCGATCAAACTCTTAGGCTACGGACAGAGTGAACGCGAAAAGCTAAGCGAAAGCTAAAGCTAAAGATTCTAAGCTATACGCAAAGCGAATGGTGTCCATAATGAACGCGAACATTACCGCTTCGGAAGTCCATCAAAATAAACAAAATCCTTGAATTATGAAAATGGAAATGGAAGAAGACTTTCCATTAAATAATTTATTTTTCAGCCATTCATTGTTGGAAAAGGACAGTCCATTCAAAAGATAAAAAAATCACCTAATAAATATGACGAATTTAAGAAGACATCGGAAGACATCCTGACAAAAATTGCTGAATACGTTTGAATGTCATTAAAAGTGTTCAATTATATACCCAAATCTATTGACAGCTGCGTTTTCGCTTGAATTTCTTGCTAAAAAACTGAGCAGAAGAGTTTATTCGCTTTTAGCGCCAGGTTTCGCTTAGCATGTATCTTAGCATTATGTGTATTGTGTACTCCCCCCTACATGGGTTTCTACATGTCGGTTGATTGACAACGTTTGACAGCTCTCCTTTATGTCATTGAATGACATTACTGTCAGTTCATTTCCACTTATGTCAATTATTGGAAAAAAAAAATTGTTTGTCATTGACAATGAAATTTTGACAAGTGTGTTTGTCAATTCACAAAATTTTTTTTTAATAATTAACATCCTCTAAAGAGGTTATGACTACTCTTAAGTGTGACACAGCGCGATCATTAAGGAAATCGGGATAGAGATAGAGAAGATAGGAGATTCCGATGCACATTGGTTTTAAATGTCTGTAAATTGTACTAAGGAGGAAAGATAGAACTGGGCAAGACATTCCACGTGTTGTACGGCTTATGAAAGAGTCTGTGTATTTCATAGTACGTCGGAAGATAGGCTGCATGGTAAACTGATGGGCATTCCCAGCATGGCGAGTATTGCGGTTGAATTGCTGAAGGGGTGAAATGCAGCTGGCAATTTCGTTTGAGCACTGTTTGCTAAAAAAGTGATAAAACAGAGCGAGACACGCAACGTTTCTACGATGTTAAAGTTAATGAAAAGAATTCGCAATATTCGTGTCCCCAATTAGTTTTAACGCACGATTCTGGATCCTATCCAGTAAGTGCAATATGGTTTTCAGTGCCCCAGACCAGATGTGCGAATGGTGGGAATTGTACTCAAGTTTTGGGCGAATGAACGCCGTATATATTGTAGCCAGATCAGAAGGGGTAAACAATTTCTTGCACCGTTTGAGAAAACCTAGACATTTCGCAGCATTCTTGGCGAATTCGTGTATATGGTCATTCCAACAAAGGTTGTTATGGACGCACATACCGAGAATGGAAAGTCTTTCGGTTTCGGTGATGCAAGTGCCATTCATGGATAATGGCTGTAGGTTCGGGTTTCGCTTTAGAGACAGCAGACAGCATTGTGAAGCATTAAATTCCACTCTATTGGCTGAACCCCATTTTAAAATGCTGTCAAGGGCGGAATTCAATGAGCTTAACATACGTTGCCGTTCCAGTTCTACGGCCGAAGAGCAGGGACGTGAGTCTTGGAAAGAATATGAGAAGCTAAGAGTGCTGTCATCAGCGAAGGAATGAATTGGATTAGAAGTTGCAGATAAGAGATCATTTATAAAAATGAGAAAGAGAGTCGGAGACAGAACGGAGCCTTGGGGAACACCAGCATTTATATGGTGAGTTTCAGAATTGAGACCATCGAAAACAACTTGAATTGAACGGCCAGAAATTGAATAAGAGACGCATAATAAGAGCTTGATGCCAAACTCTGTCAAATGCCTTTGAAATATCAAGCGCAATAATCTTCGATTCACCGAAGTGATGGAGAGATTGGTTCCACTTCTCGGTGAGATAAGTCATCAAATCACCAGTGGACCTGTTGCCACGAAAACCGTACTGTCGGTCACTGAGGAGTTTCCGTGATTCAAGATATTTCATAAGCTGACGGTTTATCAGCGTTAGAAAGAATGGACGTAAGTGCTATGGGTCGGTAATTGGTGGGAGAAGAAGATTCGCCTTTTTTAGGGACGGGCCGGGCAAATGCTGTTTTCCACCTACTCGGAAAGAGTCTAGAAGAATAGGACAGATGAAAAAGCTTACGCAGTGTTTTGCCAGCGTGGAGGAACACCTCTTCAGAACGATGGGGGAGATACAGTGTGGATTTATTTATATTGAGATCATAAAGTACTCTTGCGACTGTACGAGTGCAAAAATGGATTGGTCCCATGGTAAATTCGACACACTCGAGTACAGGTGCACACAAAGCGCAATCTGGGAGCATTAAGCTGGCTGCGAAATGTGCAGCGAGCAGATTAGCCTTGTCTAAAGAGCTGGCAGCTGGAGTGTCATTGTAAATGAGCGTTGTGATCGCTGATGAGGCCGAATTCTTAATATTTTTTACATATGACCAAAAGTTTTTACTACCCTTGGGACATTGTAGTATTTTTTGCCTCAGCTTTTGGTCATATGAGAATTTGACTTGCTCTGCCAATTTGTAATTGTCATCTCCTTGGCAATTGTGAATTACAAATTTCCGTTTCCCATTTACCCTGAATATTATTGAGAAAATCAGGGAAGCAGCAGACAGTCTCTTCATTCAAAAACTCCTCTCAAGCTACTTCGATAGCAAGACGCTTTGTAAGTCTATACAGACGACAACAATCATCTGCAGCTCGTGTGTCCCAATCTCCCGTATGCTGCTGAAGGTTTACTCAGTCGCGACTGATGTCGAATCCTACCGCAGTACTCCGTCTTTAAACTTAATTGTTGAACTCAGTCTTCGTCTTAATACTTTGCTTCTGAACTATGGAGTTAGTTTGTTAAAAAAATTAAACAATTGATCTCTAAATTTTTTAGAAAACGAATTTATTAATTTAGTACTTTTCCTGTTCAACTTTCTCAGTTCCCCAACATTTTCCACTGAATTCCTATGATATGGTTTCAGTTTTGTTCTGTTTCGTGTTTTTACGGATGCATTTTACTGATAACTATAACCGATCCCTTATAATAACCATATGTTCCAATTTCAATGCATACCCACACACACATATTGGTTTGATTGTGTCCTCGGCTCAGCTAAGGCCCCAGTTATAGCTATCAGTAACCGACTGAAAAAAAAATGTTTTACTTTTTTGTAGCACTTAAATTCCATCCCTTTCACAATCGTTATATTTAAGTCCTAGTTATGATTATTATCAGTCCTACGAGTTTATTAAAATATTTTAGTTGTAAACCGTTTTTAATAAATAAATAAAAGTAATTAATTAAATTTAAATTAAATTGAACATCGTGCACATTATAGCATCATGTCTAAACTAAAAGTAAACTTAAATGATTCATGCTACATCATTAAGCTAACGAATAGCCCCCACCCCAACTGGAATAATATTCCACTGTACAATTATTTCATCTTCGTAGTGATTAGTGGCCTGCAGACTCCTTGCCCTTGTCTTAATGATATACATTTGCATGATACAATTTTCAATGCCTGCCGCTCATTAAGGCCAAGACACTCCAAATATTGAATTTCAGTATTTTCTCAATTAAGACATGAATTTCATTGCATTAATTATGCAAGTCGGTTTCAATATAATCCATAGAGGTCATAGCACTAATAGTCTATATGAAAGGACATATCTAAAAGTAAATAGAAATTCTTCTTCAACTGATTGGTATTAATATTTACTACTACCGGAATCGGAATGTATATTCTTCACACAATGGATGCATTTACTTGAGTAAATTCAATTTTAAGGACAAATACTGTCCAAAATGTGTCCCATTGTTTGGCTTTTTCAATAGCCAATGGAACTAATTTATTTAAATACTCGGTTTGATACATTCGAAGATATTTCAATTCGAATAAAAGGTAGAAAATTAATTCTGCTGGACTCGATTTGCGGTATCAAATCCGATTAGTATACAAAGTGCATTTGATAAACACGATGCAGGTGCATGAAGACAGAGGTCAATTTGTGTGTTTCCTACGGCGATAATGATAATTCCTGATAGTGAAATATTTTCCATGGAAAGTGAGGAACACAGTCATTAATTAACATTAATTCACTGTTAGACCTGCAGGCGCAATTGTATTTTAAGCTCGCTATTTCAACAAATGTGCAATTGTGTTCGAAAGATAAATTGGAATTCAT
Organism: Cheilosia soror; assembly: GCA_949372485.1. Lineage (NCBI taxonomy): Eukaryota > Metazoa > Arthropoda > Insecta > Diptera > Syrphidae > Cheilosia > Cheilosia soror. The sequence goes on from OX443561.1 coordinate 123,568,630, forward strand.
TGAATTATATGCTAAAGCATTTTATTTTATTGAATCAACTAAAAATTAATTAAATATGTAATAGTTGTGTATTTGCAAAATGGGAAGCAGAATTTTTTTTTTTTAATTGAACACTATGGGGAATTATTATGAAATGACAAATGTTCATAAAATGACAATATTTTTGAAAGTTTATTTATGGCACTTAATACCGATTTTGGTTTTCAGAGCTTCGTTCAAAACTTAAAGCTAAAAATGTCTATACTTTTGTTAACTTATTTATTAAGATAATGGTTGAATATGATGATATGGATACTGATATTGAGTATAGTAAACTAACCTCATTTTTTGAACCAACAAGTTCGAAGAAAATACTTTGACTGGCTGTGTTTTTTTTCGATTGCAAAAATGTCGCAAACGTTAAACTTAAGAAATAAAATATTATATAGCTAGCAAAAAAACAGTTGACAGACAATACGTGGTACTAATAATAACACTAGTCAACAAAAAAAATATTTTTTTTTATATCGCAAATAATTTCATGTGATTTGTGTTCTATGTGCTAGAAATATTGCAGAAAGTCAAATAAAATATTTCTATTACGTCACAATTTTATGATATATCAATATTTATTTTCTTACTATTTTAACAATTTTTATATTTAAATTACTCATTTATTTTGGACAAAAAAAAATTTCTTCTTCACTTTTTTCGTTTTTCGATGGTACTCTGTGGTTTGGGTTTCCCTAATTAATAACCAACAATAGTCTGCCAGCATCGCAGGGTTGCATTGTCCTTGATATCGTTTTTCAATGACAGCTATATCTTGAATCTTGGTGGAATCGCTCTCCGTGTTCTGTTTTTCATGATAGCTCCCATGAAATGCAACAGGTCTTTGAAAATATGTTTTCTGCACTCGCACATATTATTATTTAATAATTAAATTTCTTTATTTGTAGTTTTTGAAAAGAAATAAATAAATTTAAATAATAAAAAGTAATAAATAATAATAATAATATTTTCGGGGGAAAAAATCTAAATCCGAGTGCAGAAAATTTATCAAATTTGCGGGGATTTATGATTCTCTAAAAAGTTTTCAGTGACTGCAACAAACGATGCCCAGGCTTCCTTTTCTACGTCATTTAAGTATGAAGTTATTTCGGGATCTTTTATTACCAGGAAACGGATTTTGTTTATGTAAAACATTAAAAAAAAAGGCAAAACTAAGCTTTTCTTAAAGCCTTACAACCGTACAACCAGAAACATTTGGCAACGAACGCCTGCGATTGGCTCTCAGGAAAGCTTTGAAAGAGCTGAAGAGAGGACATGGGCATAGAGAAGTGGAGCCCAGTTAAAATACCTTTTGACATCGACTGCAATATTTGAAGCTAATTTTAAGTTTTCAGCGCCATTTAATACATTATTTATTTATTTGATGGTCTTAAATCCTTCATTGCAGAAAAGGCGGCGTTCGCTTTCACCGCAACTTCAGCAGCTGATCCTTTTGCTTTTTGCAATTTCTCCTCGATCCCATTAAACATATTTAAAATATCTCCAATCGATTGCAGAGAATATAAGTCTAAAATGTACATCTACCATTAAATAAGTTTAAAAATATAAATTTTTCGGTATTCAATATTCTACCAGTTTTAGAGGTAGTATAAGAAAAATAATATTTTTGGGGTAATAGGAGTGAGTGTGCCTACCAAATGTACTACATACTTTTTACGATATTTTTTTGGTGTTGACTAGTGTAATCATTTTTGTGTTTAGGTTAATTTTTACGAAGTCAATCAAAGCGAAAATTTCCATATAAAATGATCTCTTGTGACCGTATAAATAGTTAAGTGTTGAAGGCTAGAAATGATTACTGCCAAGGCCTAATATATTTCGCATTTAGTTCTCTAATAAAAATGTAATATAAAAATGATTCTCATCATTAATATCAACCGTTTTTAAGGTTCCGTTTCCATAGGGAGGAATACCTTATTGTTTTATAACCTCTGGTTGAATGACAAATACCAATGATATGGATACATTGACTGGTTTTCGAGTCATTAGTAGTTTGGTGAACAAAATATTTTCCTACATACAAACTGTTTGAAATACGTCATTCTTGATAGGAAACATGGTTATAAATTAAACGTATGTATGCTTTTAAAAGGCCACAATAGCTTTTAACACAGGCAACTGAATATTCGGAAAAAAAACTGAAGACCTAGCTTAAAGATCGGAGCTAAAACGCACCTGACCACAGCAGTGTCCTTTAGGCGGTAATATTGAAAGTGGCAGAAGCAGCGATACTATCTTCAGTGATGTCGATGATATCATCATTCTTACGGACCGCCAACAAAGGTCGATGAATGATAACATGAGGTCATTAGTCGAACTGCATGTGCAGCACCTATTCTAACTAAAATGGATTTCAAACCATAGTAGCTGCGATTATCACTCATTATAACAGAGACGTAAACTAGAGCCCACTTGTGGTTAACATAATTCTGGGTGATTACAGAATCCGTCGCATTCGGAATGATTGAATTCGTAGCAAAAATGTCCACTACGACGGATTCTGTGATAGTTCTTACGGGGCTCGTAGCAAAATTCCGAATACGACGGATTCTGTGATCACCCAGATTGATTCCAAATCACTACTCCACTGACCACTGCTTCAATACTCTCCAAACACTTAGTATCAGAAACAAAAAACAAAACCAGATTATGTTCCCGACTATGAGGAAATTGAAGGAAATGAAAATCCTGAAATCCCTTTATAATACCGGAACCATTCTGAAAAATCCCCAAATCAGCTTTAAATTCACTATAAAGAGCTGGGAGAAAATTCCTAGTCTTAGACCAATAAAGCTGCCAAAAATGATGCCCAAAAGATACTTAATCTACTAATGCACAATATCAAAAACTTAGTAGACTTCCTAACAGGTCACCACGGTTTGCAATATCACCTAAAGAAAATGCTCACTGGGGAGCCGATTTGAGGAAGACGAAACAGCGGAGCTTAGTTTGTGAATGACCGACTGTTTCTGGTATCAGAAGGAAATCATTTTTCAGGGAAGTATTAAGTACCGAAGAATTTAAGGAACTCCTCTGCTGAATGTACTATCAGCTACATTAGGAATGTAAAGACGCAAATAGCCTAAACGAAATTCTGACACTCCAAACACAATAGATCTTATGGGTAGACGACTGGACGTCCTATCGCTATGGCGAGCCAGAGGTTAAAAAAAAAGAAATGGTTAGCATAATCCATAGCCACATAGGCTGAAATAGAAGCATTCTATACGTTGACAAAATAAAGCCCAAGCTTGTGAAAGGGTGCTGCGAAGAATTGACATAATGTAGACATTAACTAGGTATGTAATAAAACCTGCTGAGTCCCCGAACACAGGGGCCATGAAGGGCCATGAAGGGTATATGAAACTCAAATATGGTAAGAAATGGATTTGGTTTTGGATATCAATGAAATTCTTTATTCCTGTGAAAGTACGTTCGATGCCATTATGTATGGAACTCGATTTCTTTTGCATGGCCACCACGGGCACGCTTGCATAAGTCCAGACGCTGAACCCAATTTTCGACGGTTTTCAAGCATAAATCGGCCGATACTGCTGCAATTTCACCTTCGATATTCGTACGAAGTTCATCAATCGTCGCTGGCTTGTTGGCATAGACCATAGACTTTACGTAGCCCCACAGGAAATAGTCTAACGGCGTCAAATCGCACGACCGAGGCGGCCAAGCGACTTCAAATTTTTCCACTAGACGCTCAATTGTTGATCTGCTAGGACGATTATGACGACCATAAATTAGACGTAGCGCTCTTAACGTTGAGGCCACTGACTCCGAATTTCGGTAGTAAATTTTAATAATTTCGACTCGTTGTTGGCTCGTATTCGTATATCTTTCCATCATGAAATGGCAAACCTTACTGAAGAGAAATGTCAAAAGAGCGGCAAGAAATTCGGCGTCGTTTACTGTCCCTGTCGCTCTACTTTTGTAGAGCTACCCGTTATTTTATAGGACAGGCAAGGCAACTAACAAAATGAATGGTAGCGTGCTGGGCCCATAACCTATGAGGAGCGCTATTGAGAAGAGATCCTTTCGATTCAAAAGTTTTTATTGGAATGAAAAACTATTTCAAAATATTTGGGAACAGGAAAAAGCAAAGCTATAAGATAAAATGTCTTGATTTGGAAAAACACAAATTACATCTTAAGGTTTTTTCTACTGCGCCATCTTTCGAGAACGTCTGACAAACATCCGAGAGTATGACTGTCCTGAAAAAGCTTCTCAATTCAGCCGTTCGGACTCGGCATAAAATTGTAGGTCCCTTCCATTCGTCCCAAAAATAGAAACTCACACAAACGAATTGTTGCGAGAAGCAAGGCCTAGGGTATCTACCGCTTGTTGCGCCACCTATGTACATATTCATTTATTTATTTAAGCTGCGAGTTATGAGTTACCGGAAATGTTGTTCCGTCGTTTTTTAGGGAGAAAGTTTAATGGGACATTGTTAATGACTGATTCTCTGTCAACTAATAGTATGTCCATTTCAGAGCCACATCCAGTTGATCTGCTGCCTCGTTCCCTTACACACCAACATGTCCAAGAACCCAGCAGCAGTGCCTAATGAGTAATAGTTCATTGCTCTCAATGGCGAAAGGCACTGTCTTACATATTTGGAGTTAGTTGCTTTAAGTGCTTCTTGGCTGTCCACACAGACGATAATTTCCAATGCAGGTAGACAGTTTTTGCCGCTTTCTTAACCGCGTAGGTCTCTGCCTGTAAAACGCTGCACTGATTTGCCAGTCGGTATGAATGGCTGATATTTATAGTTCTTTTGAAAAGACTCCTGATCTTGTTCAGCCATCTGTGAAGATGTGTATACCTTTTATGACAGAAATCGGAAAGAACCAGTGCTGCCTGTTTGGTATACAGACTTTAAATTGCTTGTGAAAGTCATTCCTCGGTTTTTTATACTCCGTCAGTGGAATGAGTCCCTGATGAAAGAGTTGCGGATATCTACGCGAGTGATTGAAAGTTTCGGCTTCCAAATTTTGTTCTCTTTTAGTCTGAGTCTTTGGCTGCCACGTTCTTAGCGTATAGCTCGATGGGTTGTAGGCTCAGCAACGTTTCTAGGTCCAGTTGTGGTGTAGATTTTAGTGGACGGCATTATGCAATCAATTCTTTGTACATTGTTCAGATCTCTCAGGTAGGATTTAGTGTTAATAGCCTCGTCGACAAATACTGCTTTTGATGAAAACTTCAAAGTCGAAGTATATCAATTCTAATATTATATACAATTCTGCTCGTCTTTGTACGTCTTTTTTTTTCAAATGAGCGTCATAAGTGTTCTGTTGAACCATCGCATGGTAAACAAATGAGTTCTAAATTCTCCACTAAGAAAAGTTGCACCACCCTTAATTTGCTCTCAATTTTACAAGTCTAATGAAAATGAGTGTCTCCCCATTCATCTGTGTTTTCTACATACTCTTTCGTGTATAGTAAAATAAACAAAAGCATCGTATCTATAGTGACAAGTTCAAGCAGAAAGTCAAACTGCCCGAGGCATCACCACAAAAATGTTTTGCTGTACAATTGCTATTGTCCTTGTCGTTGATCTCCTTGACAATGTTCGTTGTTAAACTTTTCTTCTCTTACATTTTCCCAAGACAATGGTATTTCATTCATGAAGAATGTCTGAAGGATCAACATCAAACACAAGAGAAAAACACCACCAACAAGTAGGGGATATTGTATATACGGGTAGCATTTGTTCTTGTAAGTAGAATGTCAATGCCATCTTTATGTCAGCGCATAAGGACTACTGATATTTTTATGTAAAATTGAATTTTGAAGAGAAATATTTTATTCATGTTTGTATATGTTATGTCTCTGGTACTTTTCGTTATGTATTGTATTCGAAAACGTAATAGAAATTTGATAGATCGGCTGAAGATTAATTATTGCCATAGTTGGCGGAATTTTCAATAAGGGACTTGTCACTTGTAAAGGGTGTCCCATAATTCACTTAAAATGTAATTTTCATAGAAAACACCGATTTTTAATTAGAAGCTTTATTATTTTATTATTATTCTTTAGAGTATACACTTTGGGGTTATGTATGGAATAACGCATCGGATAAACGGCCGCCCACGACTTTGCTGGCCAGTACGTACTCTTTTATTGAATTTTTCTATGACCGTTTCGCATAAATTTGGCGGAATTTCATTAATACACCTCCCAATTTCCTCTTTCAAGGCTTTGGTAATCGTGGGCTTGTTTGCATAGACCTTTGACTTTAAAAAACCCCCAAAGAAAAAAGTGCGTTAAATCGCAAGATCTGGATGGCTAATTCTGATCGCAAAAACGGCCGATTACACGATTAGGAAATGACTCATGCGCATGCAGTAATTGAATTGTTTCTCTGACTGTATGGCATGTGGCACCGTCTTGTTGAAATCACATGTTGGTCACATCCATATCTTGTAATTTAGGCACTAAAAACTGGGTTATCATGTCACGATGCCTGACTAGCCGCATTTTCGAAGAAGAATTGTCCGATAATGCCTCCAGCCCAAAATCCGCACCAAACAGTCACGCCTTGTGGATGCATTTGTTTCTCAACAATTACTCGTGGGTTTTCTGATCCTCAAATGCGACAATTTTGATGATTAAGGAAGCCATCAAGATTAAAATGAGCTTCATCGCTGAAAGTGATTTTGTTCGAAAAATCAGCAGCCACTTGTTGTTGTTCCAAAATCCATTAAACGAACTCTTTTCGCGCTGCATGGTCAGTAGTCTTCAGTTCCAGAGTCAATTGAACTTTGTAAGTATGTATGAAGTTTCAAGTACTTCGTGAGAATTCGCTGAGAGCTTCTCGAAATGCCCGATTCTTGAATATACGGTGCCGAATTGATGTTCCTTTACTGTCAGCAATACTCTGGCGAACTTCTTCGGTGTTTTCTATTGAAGGACTTGTGACAGGACAACGAAAGTATTTAAGACCACTAATTGATTCAGTCTCCCTGAATTTAACTATGACGGTCATTTTTTGTTCGAAAATTGCGGACTGTAGCTGACAAAGCGTTGGGCAATAACGCCCAAGGAAATAGCGCCCAGATCGATTTGGAAATAACGCCCAAAAAACAACAAGATGGAAATAAAGCCCAACAATAATTTGCAGTTTAATACGTACGGGGCAACTCCCCTGCTTGGGGTTTCTGTCAGATTTAGAGTATGTGTGAAATTAGATATATTTAAGGTTTTTTTTGTGCAGCACAAACTCATACCTACTCCAAAATCCAACAGAAAACTCAAGCAGGGGGATTGCAAAAAAAAACTCGTGCAAATTGTTCTCGCCGTTTTGGGTATTATTTCCTGTCCAGGGTTCGTTTTTTTGACAGGCAGTTAAGCCCAAAATAGTAAGTGGAAATGCACAGACAGTGCAGATATCTGCACTGCAAAACGACGAAAAATTTTGCAGGAACAAATTGCATGAGTTTTTTTTGGGCGTTATTTCCAAATCGATTTGGGCGCTATTTCCTTGGGCGTTATTGCCTAACGCCAGCTGACAAACCCTCATTATTTTTAAAATATTGCTCAACAATGAAAATACGTTGTTCTGTCGTATAGCGCTCCATTTTTACTAACCCCGAACTCTCAGCTGTCACTTTGTTATCTTTTTTCCGTTGGCATCACTGTACTGCAATATTCAAAGAATTATGGGACACCCTTTGCAACATGTCTCTGTTACCGACAGTGAACTATGAGTATTTTCTCACTTAGGACAGCTTGTCCCTCGGTGTGGAGGAACTTCTTTGCTGGGAGATTGATATTAATGAAACTGTCTCGCTTCAACAGCGCTCCGAGATGCTAGGAAATATATGTTAGTTCAGCACTTTAATTGCTAAGTTGTAGTCATCTAAAAATATACCTACATCGAGGAACTGAGTTTCATTCGTTTCAAAAATACAAACACTCAAATGCTAATGGTTGCCAGAATCGCGCCACTTAAGACGAGGTCTTCCTCTAATGCGTTGTCCCTCCGGGTTAAAATCGAAGAGTCTTCGGGGCAGAGAGTGTTGGTGTCCATTCGCTCTACATATGCTAGCAATCTTAGTCGACTGATACATACTGACCAGGTCGATGTCGCTGAACAGCTCGCAGAGTTCGCTGTAAAATCTCATCCTCCAAAACCAGTCAACTCAAACGGAACCGAAAATCACTCAAAGAATTTTGCGTTCGAAACGACCAAGAATATCTTAAACGTTCATGCTTCTGCGTCATAGAGCAGAACTGGAATGATGAGGGTCTTATCTAGACAAGGCCTTCTTAGGGCAAAGAAACAGCGGTTGGAAAGTGTAACTCTTTGCTTGATTTCTTATGTGGTGTCATTGTCAGAGTTCATTGCGGTAGACAAGTCCCTAACCACCTCAGAGTTGAAACTGTATCTATCGTGACGTTCTGTCCGATTCTTCGATGTTGTTTGTCCCTTCCTGTTGAAAGCATCTATTTTGTTTTGCCCTCATTGCCCACTAAACCCACTTTTCCGCTTCTATGCTAATACTTTAAAACGCACTAGTAACAGCATGCTGTGTTCTGCCAATAATGTTAATGTCGTCGGTGTACCTACGCAAGTATTTGGACAGATTTTTGAAAAATTGTGCCCCTGGTATTGGCTTGTGAGTTTCAGACAATTTTCTCAAGTATATGATATTGAAAAAGTCACATGACCGCGCATCACTTTGTCTAAGTCCGTTTTTGACATCAAAGAACTCGGTTAGATATTAATTTCCGATTGTTATCCGTCGTTATTCTGAACAATCTAACAAGTTTGGCAGGGATGTCAAAACTAGACATGGCTCTGTATAGCTCGTCTCTATAAATGCTGTCAAAAGCGAGAGTATCGATTTGGATTTCTTGGGTTTTCTCCAGGATTTGCTCTAGTATGAATATTTGTTCATTTGTCGCCTTACCGGGCCTATAAAACCACACTGATAGGGAGCAACCAGTTCCTTGACGAATGGTTTCAGGCGTTCATACAATACAGTAGATAAGATCTTATATGCAATGCTAAGGAGACTGATTGTCTTTATAGTTGGCACAGTTCAGAGAGTTTCCTTTCTTTCTTTTCATAGATACTAGTCTTCTATGCGCCACGACAGAGGCTGTTGTTATGTCGATGTTAATACAGGGCATATACTCTTAGCCGAAGAACTTACCATGCTGCGTTAATAGCGAGGGAAAATTGGAGTCGGTTCTGTTTTTAGAGTATTCGGATATTGGCCTTCAGGTCAAGCTCCTGTACTATCAGCAATTTAAACGGGTTGTAATTAAGGTGAAGAATTCGCCTCACTGAAGAATCGAAATGTCCAAGAGCAGAAACATGTTTGCGTGCAGAACGCCAGCCGTAGAGATTGCAAGATTGAAACTATCACAGTCTCAATATTCTCAGGTGATGTGATGGACTGAGATTTGGACTCCGGCGGCCTATAATACAATGCGAGGTATCGACTAGTCTTGCAAGTGTCTTTCGAATTTGTCCACACCTGATCATAATATCCGCATTGAACTTGTAACTTTGTGTTACAGAAATGTGCAACAGTTTGTAGGAATTCACTTGTTCTACAAGTACTTGTAGCGTTTCGTAACAGCTCCCATTTCTTCGTCTTGTCACATTCACGGTTTATCTGAACGTATTTACCTACAGAACAATTGATTATGTACCAACTGCATTCATAGAGCCTAATTTAGAAGCACACGTATTATATTGATCTTCTGTAGAAAGAAGTCTTCCTCAGATACCGACTTTGGAATATCTTAAAGAAGCAGCTATTTCAGCTTGCCCTTACACATTAAACGCAAGAAAAGTGTATTTTAAGGTTTTATTTAAATATCCCACTTAGACGTGGATGTGCGAGGAAAGTTGCAATGGCCCTGCAGTCGCTACAGACACATCTCTTTATAAACAAGCCACACCAATCCTTTCTTGTATTCCATTAAATTACAGCCACCAAACTATTATTTCCTCATTGCCAGCTAATGATTTTTAACTGTATAACCAGACATATACCTTCCAACTCAAATATTAAGGCTTGCAGCTGCAAATATCGTTAACCTCAAACGAGCTCATGAATTCGAACTTTTACTTTCATTAATCATTATGGCAGTCAGCGAATGCATCAAACATAATTGGGACTCTGATCACATCATCACAAGTCAAATATCAAAGAAGATGCACTCTCCTATTCCGCACATCGGGCAGAAACCAATCTGCTTTGGTTCGATATCATATACTCTTGTCTTGAGTTTCCTTGATCAGCGATAATTGCTTCTCGTCGTGTGTTTTGAATGCCAATTAGGCTCTAAGTTTCCCATGGAACATATACTCGTATGCCTGCAGATGTAGGAACTTTGGCTATATGGCACTCTAAATGGCATCGATAATTATTATCGATGTCTTTTTATGGGAATTCGATAGCTGTTACATCTGAAGTATGGGATATTTGGAGGGAGGTTCACAGCAAACGGTATTGACACGATTGCTCTAAATATAAACTAATGGAGGGATTGAAAAGTCGGTCGCAGTCCGTCTGTCCTAAACGGGCTTACAGATTGTTAACCTCTGTTAGAAGTTAGCTCTATCAATCGAAGGATTTTGCGTTCGAAACTACCAAGGAGATCTTCATCCGCCTTTGATAACGTCCATGATTCTGCGGCATAAAGCTGGACTTTGATGATGAGGATCTAATATAGAGCCTCCTTGGTGTTTCTTGACAAGGTCTTACTAATCGATTGGCTTCTTAGGCCGAAGTAACATCGGTTGGCAAGTGTGATTCTTCACTTGATTTTTTCTGTGGTGTCATTGTCAGACTTTGTAGCGGAGCCGACGTAGACAAAGTCCCTATCCACCTCAAAGTTATAGCTGTCTATCGTGCAATTCTGTCCGATTCGTCGATATTGTGTGTCCCTTCTTGTTGACGGTATATATTTTGTTTTCCCCTCATTCACCACTAAACCCATTTTTGCCGCCTCTGTACTGATACTCGCAAAGGCACCACAGACAGCTTGCTGCGTTTTGCCAATGATGTCATCAGCATATGCAGACAGCGGAAGCCCTAGACTGCTACAATGCAGATATCCCCGCCATCCAGGAATTGCGGTCTGTTCAGGGTTCGAACATTCCACGTGCAGATCTGAAAGTCATTGTCCTTTTTTCGTTTTGCAGGGACGTCAACTCTAAATCCCTCCATATGGTTGCTTCGTAACACATATTTTTCTTTTCCGTGGAAGTTAACCCCACGCACAACCCCCAACCTGGAGGACCAGGCCCTAAATTGACCCTAGGACAGCGTTGTCAGTAACCTACTTCGATTATATGAGTAGATAGGGGCCCTATCGCTAACATTTGGGACTCCACATCCAGGTGATCTCCCTTTTGCCTTAGACCAGGAAATACATTTTGAATTCTTATAATTATTTGTACTGTTTATTTAATTTTTGTGGGCGCAGTAGCGCAGTGGTTAATGTACTGGACTACTTTGCGAGGGATCCAAGGTTATACCCGGAAAAACATAAAATACAACTTAAGGTTTTTTCTACTGCGCCACCTCTCGCGAACGTCTGACAAACATCCGAGAGTATTACTGTCCTGTAAAAGCTTCTCAATTCAGCCATTCGGACTCTGCATAAAATTATAGGTCCCTCACATAAACGAATGGTTGCGAGAAGCTAGGCTTAGGGTGTCTACCCGCCTGTTGCGCCACCTATTTATTTTTTATTTATTTAATTTGTATACTGTGCTAAATCAGCCTTTAGCCAGAATTATTTCTTCTTTAGCTATAGATTTGCGACACATCTCATTAGCATAGTTACAGCCTCTGCACTGTCTCTACCTGCAACTTGACTTTATTGAATCGAGAACCAAAAAATCATCCGAACGACTTCTGAGCCACGAAACGGAACCGAAAGACATTTGCATTGTGTAGCCTGAGTAGAGAGTACATTATATCGAAAATAACAGTCTGGCAGTAAATCGGGCCAGCCATATCGGCGCGTTGAACATGCGTCATTTTCCACAATAATAATAATAATAAGTGTAACCACTTGACTACAGGCCTAAGCAACAGAGCAGATCAGCTTAAACATGAAAATATGGGTCCAGGACGTTGCCTGACCCGACCAAAGTATGGGATTAAACCCTTTTCTAACAGGAGGCTGCTTTGCTAAACTGCCTCATTAAATTTTATCTTTTTAGACATTTTTGTATGGGAGATAAAATTTACAGCGAGCAGGATACTGGGCTAAAGTGTGTGTGAAAAACAATATCATTAAAATGGCCGCCTCGCGATGATTCGCAGCATGCGATTCTTTTGAGGTAATTTTTAAATCACTTGTTCGAACGCTTCGGGCGGTATATCGGCCATAACTTGAGTTATGTTGGTTTTTAATGCGTTTAGAGTTTGGGGATTATTCGCGTAAACGCGGTCTTTTGCGTAGCCTCACAAAAAAAATAAAACAGTGTCAAATCCCACGATTTTGGTGTCCAATTGACGTCGGCAAAACGTGAAATTATACGCGACCAGGAAACTTCTCACGCAATGAAGTCATAATTGGTCGTGTTTTGTGGCTTTTTGCCCCGTCTTGTTGGAACCACATATCGTCCAAGTCATGATATTCAATCGCCGCCCAAAAAAAAATCGGTTATCATTCGACCATATCGCTCCGAATTGACTGTAACCGTCTGCCCATTGACATCTTCGGAGAAATACGGACCAGTGACACTTTTCGACCACAGAACACACCAAACAGTCACTTTGTCTGGATGCAACGGCACGATTCGATCATTGAGGGTTTTCTGAGTCCCATATGCGCCAATTTGTTTGTTTACATACCCACCGAGTGAGAAATGTGCCTCATCACTGAAGAAAATGTTGTTCGAAAAATCTGTGTTAATTGTCTGTTGTTTCAACACCCAAGAAGCGTATCTACGCAACGTTGTGAATGGTCAGCAGGCTTCAATTGTTGCGTAATTTGAACTTTATAGGGATGGAGATGGAAATCCAAATGCAAAATACGCCATAGTGAAGTGTGCGACACGTTCAATTGCTTCGAAAGCCGGAAAATCGATAGATTCGAATAATCAGCAGCACTTGCACTTGTAGCAGCAGTATTTTTGAATGAGCGTGCTATACGATGATGCACAGCACAGGCCTTACGGCATCAGTAACGCTTCCACTCACGGAAGCTTTGGCCAAAATACGACAGTGGCCGAACCATCAAACTTCTACAGTTTGACAGGTCATCGCTGTCTAAATTGGTAGGGGCTCTAACGCGTCATAATTTCCTAAGAAATCACACAATGAAACTAAATCTCAAAGATGACGATATATGTAGAGGATGTGGAGACGAAGAGGTTCATGAGGACACAACTCACTTCCTCTGTCACTGCCCGAGCCTCTGTCACTTGAGGAACAGAACACTTGGAAGTCATTACTTCCATGACCTACAAGAACTTTCTGATGTCTCACTTTCTTATCTTTACAGGTTTTTGAGGATATCAGGATGGCTGGACAGCGTCGAGTAATCGCTAGAAGAAGGGACACGAGGCTAACCATCCCAACATCACTGGTTAACCCCCATCAAAAAAGGGCATCACAATGGGTCCACAAGGACCTAAGTGTGGCACAGCAGGTTATACCTGCTCTGTCAACCCGTTAACCTAACCTAACGCTTCCACTCTCTTTAAATTTCTTCACAATTTTACCTATTGCTTGCGTAGTCGGTCAATTATGACGACCAAAATCATCGCGTAATGCGCGAAAAGTGGCTACGTTTGAATCACCACTTGTAGTAAGTTTTAGTAATTTTAACGCGTTGTTCGATTGTTAAGCGATCCATTATCATTAATGGCAAAATTTCAGCTAATATTTTGACACTTAAAATGACTGCTGAGTTTGACAGGTGTCAAATGCCAGTGCTACCAACTTGAAACTACGAAATGAATGACCAGTTGGTACTATCAACCGAAGCATACCGTATCTAACTGTCGCATTTAGGTATGAAATCGCTTGTCCATTATCGTAAAAGGCAAAAATTTAACTAATTATTACATTCGAGATTACATTTCAAATGACAGCTGAGTTTGACAGGAGGTGTCAAATGACAGCGCTACTAACTTTAAAATAAATAAATAAATAAATATGTGGCGCAACAGGCGGGTGACACCCAAGGCCTAGCTTCTCGCAACCATTCGTTTTGTGTGAGTTTCTCTTTTTGGGACGAATGGAAGGGACCTACAATTTTATGCCGAGTCCGAACGGCTGAATTGAGAAGCTTTTTCATGACAGTCATACTCTCGGATGTTTGTCAGACGTTCGCGAGAGGTGGCGCAGTAGAAAAAACCTTAAGATGTAATTTGTGTTTTTCCGGGGATCGAACCTGGGATCCCTCGCACAGTAGTCCAACACACTAACAACTGCGCTACTGCGCCCACTACTAACTTTAAACCACGAAATGAATGACCAGTTGGTAGGTACTATCAACCGAAGCATACCGTATCTAACTGTCACATTTCGGTATGTAAACTTTGAAAAATTTTACAAAATTCGATTGAAATAATTTAAATAGCAAAATGTTCGTCATTATTATAAAGCATCAATGCATAAGAGTTGAAAATTAAAACCCTCTCTTGCAAGTTAAAAAACGATTTTCAAGCATCAACCCTGCAGCATCATACAATACACACTTGAAAATACGTTTTTATTGCCGTCGATATTGCATGGCTTATCTCTCACGACCTAGTGTACTTGGTGAGTCCGATGAAACACGCATAAATTACATAAAGATGCCAATATAAACGAATCAATTTCACTGCTACGGCTATATGATAGGGTTGCGATTGCGATTGCGACTTTGCGAATAAGAATGGAAACTCATTTTAAGTGAAATAAATGGCAGACGTTGTGTGTTGTATCGCGATATCGATTTTGTGTTGAATTACCACCAACGGATGTGAGGGGGGCTATAAAGCCACATATCTTTTTTCCACTTAGTTTCGAATTTTATGTTGATTTTTTTTTGCATTTTTTTCTATCCGCTAAAGGGGGATTTAATTCGACAAATTGGGGAATTTGTTATACACCGTGCAGATTTGAATAGAATAGTATACACGGGGAGATACAACTTACTAGGGGTTGAATATGTAAAGTGTAATGTTATTAGCACTCGGTTTTATTTTACATATATGAATAAGGGTGCAAGTGTTTTACGGAGTTCCATCAGCTGGGGGTGTGCATATTTTATGTGTGGGGTTTGTGAGCACATTTTGAAAGCGCCAATGCTGTAAGTGGTACATAGTAATTAATGTCTCATGTCAGTAAGGACGATGTCTAGTCTACCTGATGATATTCAATCAGTTTCAAATGACGGTTGTTCTTTTCAATTGCACCGATTGGTGTGACATTCTGCATTACTGTATCATGTTCCAGAAACCACAAAGACTGCTGGATTGCACTTGAAATCCGTGTTCACATGCACTCGCTCTACATTCTGCGTCTGCCATTGCACTAATTTCAACCGCAGTGCACACATAAATAAATTGTGCACACCCGACGCAGATACACAATACTTTGCTGCGATTGCCGATTATTGCAACGGCTGTTGTGTCTGATAGCCAGTAGTAAGTGTGCAAAAAAATTGTCGGAAATAGAGATTTATATTCTGCGAGTCAATTGTATGCATCTCGCATATACCATCGTGACGAGATGCAATCAGCGCAAATGGAATTTTACAAAATGAAAGCCATGTGAGCATTTAATGAAAACACACATTGTATCTACATGTTGAAATCTAATCGAATAATCTGATTTTGTGGCATCTATCGATTCATTGATTGAAACATCTCGTGATGGATATAGTGATGCAGGCCATGGAGATTTTTTTTTAATGCAATCCGCTTTTTCCCGGACACTGATTTGGATTTTCTATGCCAATGAACTTGTTTGTATGGATGTGAAGTCGTTTTTGAAGAGCCTTTTCGAGCGATATGCTAACGAGTAGGATACTCATGGGAGTTTGCACTATTCATTAAACTTCTATGACTATATGACAGACCAGCGATTCCTGTTTGAAAATGTTTTCAAATTTTGCTCCTCCTGTTCTCTCCTGCTAACAATCGGGTTTATTTTAATAGAAACTTGCATCTGAGTATCCTTTCAACTGGATGGGGTGCACAGTTAAAGTTTGCCGTTTAAGAAAAGTTCAATCAATACACCTTTGAATAAACACTTTCATTTTAGATTCGATGTCATTAGGGGGTAGCTATTGTGGTGGAAGCTGTATACCTATTGTTCATTTTTGAGAATAGATTGTGTCATTCAGTAAATTTGAGGTCTATTATGACTTTTTTCCATCAATTTTAATATGACAGTTCCCAAAATGGCAAAAGATGGCAACATGCATGTGACAATATTGTTGGTTGGTAAGACTGTCACCAGTAGACATCTTTGGGTAACAATGGAAGAGCACTTTAACTACAAGTAGGGGTTATAGTTTTATAGCCTTAAGATATTGGAAGTAAATGAGTCCAACATGAGGTGAGGATACTAATACCCAAGCTGCTGGACCAGACGGTTTATCGGTCGAGCTTTTTAAAGCAGAGGCAGGTGACTGGGTAGAGAGCATACACCATCAGGAAAGTATGCCTCTTAAATGGAGCCTCAACGTCACGTGTCGTTTGCCCGATGTACAAGAAAGGAGACCTTCTAAACTGCGCCGGCTATAGAGGCACCAGTCTCCTTAATATCGCCGCACTGTGTGAACGCCTGAAACCATTTTTCAACGAACTGATTGGTCCCTTCCAGTGCAGTTTTAGGCACAACCGAGCAAATTTTCACACTATAGGGCAGATGCTGGAGAAAACCCAAGATGTACAAATCGATACTTACCATCTTTTTATCGATTTTAAGGCCGCATATGATAGCATTTATAGAGACGAGCTATACAAATGTCAAGTTTTGGCATCCCAGCCAAACTTGTTAGATTGAGAACGCTCGCTGCTCCGTAAAGATCGGAAACAATCTCACCGAGACCTTTGATGTCAACAAAGGAATTAGACAAGGTAATGTGCTGTCATGTGACTTTTTCAACATCATACTTGAGATAATTGTGCGAAACTCGCAAGCCGAGTGATGAGGCGCACAACTTTCCAAAAGTCCGTGCGCAACTACTTGCATACGCTGACGAGATTGACATAATTGGCAGAACACATCGAGCTGTTACTGGTGCGTTTGCAAGTATCAGTACAGAAGCGCCAAAAATGGGTTTTAGTGGTTAATAAGGACAAAACAAAATATATGCAAAAAGAAGGTACACAAAAAAACACGATAGACAGCTATAGCTTTGAGGTAGTTAGGGTCTTTGTCTACCTAGGCTCCGCTATTAACTCTAAAAATGACATCACATCAGAAATCAAGCGAAGAATTACACTTGCCAATCGCTGTTACTTTGGCCTAAGAAGGCAATTGATTAGTAAGGCCTTGTCGAGAAACACCAAGGAGACTCTATATAAGACCCTCATCATCCCAGTCCTACTCTATGGCGCAGAAGCATGGACGTTAACAAAGGCGGATCTTCTTGGTCGTTTCGAACTCAAAATTCTTCGAGTAATTTTCAGTCCCGTTTGCGTTGACGGGCTTTGGAGGAGGAGATTAAACAGAAAAGTACGTATCACTCGACTAAGATGGCTAAGACATGTAAAGCAGATGGACACCAACGCTCCGGTTCGAAGAGTCTTCGATTCTAACCCGCATGGACAACACAGTAGAGGAAGACCTCGCCTTAGGTGGCGAGCACAAGTGAAGGGGACCTAACCCAACTTGGAGTGCGCATAACTGGAGGCGGTTAGCCAAAGATCGGGCTAACTGGAGAGGCGTGTTGGTTGAGGCCCAGATCCACCCCGAACTTCTAAGAAGTGAGTATGTAAGTTAATCGAAATTTGCAGTGAAAAATGGAAGACACAGTCATTTTGGGAATACCTATAAATATTACTCATGGATTTTAATCAAATAGTCAAAATCGTTGCACCTGCTTCCAGGTAGATTATAGAAAAGCTGAATTTTAAAAAACTGCTATTAGTAAAAATCAATTGAATATACTCTTTTAGCCCAATGTTCGCAAATGTCCCCAACTGTAAGCCCACAAACTCAAAATTCAAAGTTAAAAACAATCCTCTTTTTTTAACCAAACTACTTTCAATCATAAACATATTTATGAATGAATAACGTTGGAGTGTACGATTGTCATAACAATTTGTGTTGGCCTCGACTCCAGTAGATAATGCGTTTCGGCCCGATGTGGTGGGTGGGCTCATCAGTAGACGACCAGCACATCTGATCTAGACGCACTGTTTGCTCGATTTTCACCGAGACTATATGATTTTTCAATCAACAAGTGAATTCTCATTTTTTATCTGCTGGTCTCAGGAACTGACAGACAGACTATTAGAATTGCGAAACACACTTTTTCGAGTTCCCCTATACTCGTATTGTCAGAATTTATGAAAATCTTGAGTTTGAAATTTTGTGCGAAAAAAGTGAGGGCGTTCAAGAATCTAGTTTAGTAAGTCTGACAAGTGACAGCTCTCTAACTTCATGTTGATTGAATTGGTCACGTGTTGACAGTTGACGTTTTAAAGCACAGGCCACTTAAATGTTTAAAAATGTTTAATACCACTTCACATTTATGTATGCAACACCGACAAATCAAGTCAAGAATTTTTCGACTTACTATTAAGTTGACATTTATTTGTGTCAATATATTAGGCGTTTTTCTTTTTTAGTTCAGAGCTGAGCTCTGAACAGAGCCTGAGCATTATGAGCGCGCTCTGAACTGAGCGTGCTCAGAGCGCTCTGATTTGTTTATGAAACACACTTGAGCACTTAGCTGTCATATGGCTATCTGTCATTAAGTTTATTTACAAATTCGGCAGGGCACTTTTGGTGAATCAAAAATCACTTCTTTTATTAAGTGTAAAAGCATGACTACCATGTTTTTCGTCCATTTGAATCCTGTAATAAAGTATAATTAAGCATAAACTGAATATTTATTAATTGTTATTTATTATTTTCGTTTACCTTCTGTTCCAGAACCACAAGCCTCGTCGGCCATTT
Organism: Cheilosia soror; assembly: GCA_949372485.1. Lineage (NCBI taxonomy): Eukaryota > Metazoa > Arthropoda > Insecta > Diptera > Syrphidae > Cheilosia > Cheilosia soror. The sequence continues at coordinate 123,587,799 of OX443561.1, forward strand.
CCACACTTTTGTTTATCCTGGGTTTTTTTCTGTCAAATGTGACTGTAATCACCTTTTTACTCAGAGTGCTCAGTCAATTTATTCTGAGCTCGTAGAGCGCTCTCTGAGCGTGCTCTGAACATTCTCTGAGCGAAAAAAGAAACACAAATCTGAGCTCTGAAGTCTCTGAGCTAAAAAAGAAACACGAAATTTTTTTTTGACAGTTCACGCTCGCTCTGAACTAAAAAAGAAAAACGCCTATTGTGTCCGGAAAACTCAGATTTTACATTTTGACGCGACAACGTCAGTGTCAAATGAGAAAAAAAAATAAAGTGACAGCTAAAAAACTTGTAGAAAAACAAACGAAATTTTATATGGCGGGAGATAGGGTTTGCCCATTTTTTTTTTGAAAAGTTACTAAAAAAAAGTGCAAAATACCAATTCAAAAAATTGCAGAATGGAAATTTAGTGTTTGTTAAAAGTGTTGCAAAAGTGAAATAGTTAAATTGGTGTGCAAAAATACAAAATGAAATCTTAGTACATATCTGCTGTTTTTGCTTTCTCTTATATTATGTGTTTTTAAATAGAGTTCGACCCGTAATTTTCGCTTTTAATTTTGGAAATAAATGCAATTTTATGTCATTCGATTTTATGTTGTTAGTGCAACAATTTGTCGGCGTTTTCCCTAATTTTATTGCGTATATAAGGTGATTTTCGAATGTGGAAAATGGTAAAATTTGCCACCACACCACGCGCGTGATGATAAGAATTTATTTTGGATTTTTTTTAAACAATCTCTACAAATTTAAATATTTCACTTTTGCAAACACTTTTAACAAACGCTAAATTTGAATTCTGGAATGTTTTCAATACATATTTCGCACTTTATTATTAACTTTTCACAGAAAAACTAGATACATCCAATCTCCCGCCATATAAAGTTTCGTTTGTTTTCCCACAAGTTTTTTTGACGTTCAGTGAAAGAGAAAGCGCACTTCTGAAAGAGATGGCTTCGCGAAATACCCTATTCGGTTTGGGTCATCGGAGAGCATGGGAGAGAATGGGAGAGCGTAGTTTGACATTAAGATTGCCCGGACGTGTAGAGCACCAATCAGAAACTTGGATCTTATGAGAAACAAATTACAATTGTCAATAAGTGACATACCGACTATTCAAGTTAGTTTTTGCGTTCAGGTAAGTTTGAGTCCAGACAATTTAAGTCACCTTATGATGGCTATATTCTGAAATGCGGCCATTTATTACTAGTCAAAGTCAGGCCATATTTCCATTTGCAAGAAAACTTATGCAAGAAATGTCTGACAATCTGTCCGACAGTGACTGGCAAGTGTAAACAGCAAGTTCGATCGCGATAGTTCTTGCATAACTTCTTGCGAGTATGTGCGAGTGCAAATAATTGGAGGTTAAACGAGTTTGCATTGACTCGCGACAGTTCTTGCAGCTTATCGAAATAGTTTCGAATACATTGCACTCGCGGCTGGTTGAGGTTGACGTCTTTGATATGGTGCATAAAGAAAAAAAAGGAAATTAATAATGATTGTCAAAGAGTCAACCTCCTGCATGCATAATGTCGTTAACTAATGGGCACATCAGATTTGCATTTCAGATCTCCGATTTTTCGTGGGTCGTGGCAAATGGAACATGAAAGCAGATTGATCTGGTAATGTAAATGTATTAGTGCGTTATTTGACAGTACCTACTTCGGCTGTGCAAATTGTTTTCGTTTGTCGGTGGAAATATACGAACTTCATATGGATAATCAATTCATATCGACGAAGAATCGAAATCCACAGATGACGAAGTAGCCGAATAATATGACGAAAATGATAGCTCCAAAATGAAATCCATGTCCATTTTTATGTTTTTGTTCTGAATAATTGCTTTTCAACAGGGTTTTAGTAATTTCGTTTTGAAAACAAATTCAAATTTCAAATATACCTATCGGTATTAGTGAGAGTATGTGTAAATCTCGAAAAATATCGAGATCTGCAAAAAATGATCCGGATCAAAAAAAAAAAAAAGATTGATTTTTTGTCCTAATGGAACACCACATAAGAATCTCAGCGGCAAGAGGACTCTTTTCTTCGGTGATATTGAATCACGGAATCGACTATCTTACTTGTACAAAGGATACACTTTTAATAACAAAACTTCCAAAACCAAATCACCTGCGGTCATATGAATGAAATGAAAGTATTGATGAGCTTTGAGGCACCAGCTTCCTGTCTTCATAAAATCCAATCGCGAACCCAAGTTAATCTTTTTTTCTTTTTAGACAACAAAGTGATTTGACAATCTTCAGTAAATTACCAAATTTCTTGTGACATTAATGGTTCTCCTGTGTAAATACCTCTGCAATAAATTGCGACAGTATAATGCGCGAGCGCGAGTTTCTTGCCAGATATTTATTGCAGAAGAAATTGCAAGAATTCATATGACAATGTAAACGCTACTGCAAGAAACTTCTGCAAGATTTCCGCGAGTTTACTTAAAAATGGAAACGCGGCCTCAAAAAATAAAAGTTCCGTGGACGGTCTGTGTCTGAATCTGTTGGGCGGAAGTAATTTGTACACTTTTAGTGGTCACGTGTTATGACGAGTCCTTTTATTTTTTTTAAATATCCACTTTACCAATATACATTTTGTAGATTATCCTTTGGTTAAATAATTCCATTGATTCTTTTAAATAAATATATGTATGTATTAAAATTTAACTCAAAGAAATTGATTATTTTTTCCCCGCGAAAGGAGCGTTATAAAAAAAAAATCGAAAATACGCTTAATAATTATGGTTCAAAATGAATCAATCAATTAATGCACGTAATCGTAGGTTCTTTTCAGTGATGCGTTGATGTAATTATCTCTTAATCCAATCATACACTGCAGCCTTATATCTCTTGTTGAATTTAAATGAAAAGGCATCACTAATTAATTTTCTCTTTACAATATAATATTCATTAACCCTATTAATGCTGCATCATCAGTTAAAAAAAGTGATTTTTCATATTGATGTGTAGGTGGACCCCACCTTGTGAAAGCCTGATAAATAATTTTCATTTTCGCCGTGCTTAATAGTTTTTCCAATTTAATACACCCTTCATTAAAACAGTTTTTAAGAAATTAAGTTTAAAAAGAAATTATTTTTGAAAATAGGTTATGGTAAAAGTTAAGTACGAATCATACCCATACTCAGTTGTGGACCGAAAAGCTTACAAACAACCACAGGATATAAACGGGTTCCCAGCAAAACACTAAAGTTACGAATCCTTTGCAAAGTATCCAATGTATGAAGCGAAATCATTTCTTATAAGTTTCGTCTGGCAAATGCGAATAGTGTAACCCTAATCCCATTGCATTCAGTATAAAGTTTGACAAAGTTTGTAACCACACATACGAAGGTTATTATGTAAGGTACCGTAATAATCCCTTAGATACCCTCTGATGCAAAATGCAACAACCGAGGAATACTATTCAAAAAAGACAAACTAAACTGCAAGTTATGGAGTAATAGACAAATCAGTGTTTCCCTGTGGGTTCTCATATTTCTACGAAATTGAAATGAAAATACCTTTCGGGTATTTGCAAAAGCACACATTGTCCAAGCGCACAAGACATGCACGAGGCATGGTATGCCTCAGGCTAAGGACATGTGTATTCTGGAAATACAAAGTAACCCAACGGAGGGAGTGCAAACCAAAAATCACAGCACGCATGTAACACTGAAGCAGTGCCCCTAGCCCCTAGGATTGCCGCTGGAAGGAGTATGGATATTGGATATTCCTTGTTCGTGAAAATCATTCAGTCATCGAATGGAATTATGAGAAGTAATGCAAAAATGTGTCAGCAAAAATACAGCCATGGGTGTGTGCTTATCGAAAAAATGCATATTGTGAATTTATTGCTTTGTGCACACAACTGGACATGAATGCAAACTTAGCTAGGATTTGAATAAAATATTTCCTCGTTCCAAATTATGCATATGCTTGATCAGAGTAAGCATTGAAATTGATACGAAATTGCATGCAAGGAAGAAAGGATTTTCACACTAAACGTATTTCAATTTGAATATTTATTACAGCCGCCACAGAAACCGAGAAATTTCATTAAAATACGAGTAAAGTACTCCCATGACTGCAATGGTATTCATTTGCAATATATTCACATAGCATCTCCTTATATAGACGGTGGAAATCCTTTGAAAAGCCAGTCTAACTGAATAACGGTACCGTGCCATACAAAAAGTCTCGAGTGGAACTGAACATTTCTAGATGACTTGCTAAGAATTTACTTTCAAAATTGTTTTCTCCCGACAACGGAGGAGAGCATCCTTCAACACCTCTTGAAAACCTGCTTTTGTAATTTCAGTAGGTATAGGTACTTGTGTGCACCGAACGGTGTTGGTAATTGTAACTGGAAAAAGCTGCTTGACAAAGAGTTGCACCGGAATTTTATTATTTTATGACGAAAGGAGGATTTTTGTTGTTCGTTGATTTAGTAATGTCGAATGGATATTATTCAAGTGGAACGGGATTACCTACTAAGCCAAATAAAGATCTGGTAGGTAATAGGTATTCATTTCACTCTGTTTCGTCTAAGTGAATACCCATTTGCGTTAATACGATGGGAATCTAGTGAGCTTATTTAGGTTTTGTTGAAGTTTCTATAGGGAAAGTTGTCAAAGCTGTAACGAAAAGCCCCCGTTCGTAACACTTTTATGGCCCCCACTGTAGACATTTTGTATGGCCACTACTGTCCGCAGTCAACCGCAGACACACCACCCGCTGCTATTGCACAAATAACCTAGGTCCTAGACTGTCCAACTAACCAACATTTGTGACAGGAAATTTTCATTCGACATTTATAAGTCACACTGGCTAATTGCAGGAAATTGCATGAGTAATTGCCATTCGGGGAGAGTTGTCTACTTGTTGTTTGTACCAATCTAGTGTACCAGATAAGGCTTCCTCATAGAAATTGACTTTGGTCAGTTTTCTGAATTGTTGGTGGATAAATTTCCTTTGGGAAGCTGGGCTTAAATCAGCAGTGTCAGCATCTTTATCTTTGGCTGTCCTGCTTAGGATCGGAGCCGCGCTTGTCGTTTGGCCGCAGATCGGAACCGCGTTTGTCGCTGGGCCGCATACGGACTACGGAGCCACGCTCGTCTCTGGGCCGCAGATAGAAACCGCGCTTATCGCTGAGCCGCATGCGGAGCCACGCTTGTCGTTGGGTCACAGATCGGAGCCACGCTTGTCTCTGGGCCGCAGAGTGGCAAGCGGCTGGTCAGGTTGGTATTGATGGGCTATATCGGTCGAGTTGTTCTGGTAGGTACCTCTCATAAACAAAATAAAATAAATAAATAGGTGGCGCAACAGGCGGGTAGACACCCTAGGCCTAGCTTCTCGCAACGATTCGTTTTGTGTGAGTTTCTATTTTTGAGACGAATGGAAGGGACCTACAATTTTAGGCCAAGTCCGAACGGCTGAATTCTAGAAGCTTTTTCAAGACATGATAAGAAATTTCGCGGCGAAATGTTTTGCTTTAAAATCTGTTACATGATAAGAAATTTCGCGGCGATTAGATGAAATGCGAATTAATTAAAAAGCAAGACAACAAATTGCGAAATGATTATGGCGAAATGATAAATTGCCAAAGGTAATCCGCGAGATGAGCCCTACCCATTTTTACTTTTTATTTTTAACCTTTGGAGATCAAAACTTCAAATGGAAGTTCATTCAAGATGCTCGCTAAAAATGGATTTTTTCGTCCTCTAAGCGGTGGAAAAGGACTTTTTTTGCTTCATTCAAATTGCCACTATATCCATAAATACAAAAAAGCTTGAAATTGTTTTTAGGCAATATTGCACCCAGTATTTTGAGCTTTCATTGATCTCTGTGCTCCGTACAGAGGCTGACCAGTGAGCAAAATTAAATTCAAACAGATCTTATTTGATAAATTCCGAAAAAAAAAACGAAAATCTCCAAATGCCACCCCAAAAGTGGGTGCAGACCGCATTATAGGTACTTTGACTCCTTTGGTATATGTAGAGGCTGCGCGTGTTGTGCGATGTAATTGCGGTCAATTTTCTGAATACTGTGACAGCCAAGTTTGCTTCGCCTGGAAATTGGCTTTAATTTAGTTTGGCAGCATCAACATTCGTTGTCCTACTTCCCTTTGTGATTTTCGTGGGTCTACTTTCCATTTCCTTCCACTCTCCGGATTCTCGCTGGTCAAATTGTTATACACCGAGGAATAGCCTAGGTTCCTTCCGGAACCACTCTTATGATTGGCTGCTTTCTAATACCCAGAGTATTATGCCGTGCATCTCCCTATAGGGCTTATAGGAATTTGCTTCTCATTGCGCCTGTTTCTGCAATCTTTGAATAATTCGGGTTTGTCAAGGTAGTGTTGCCTCATAGTTGATTTATTGTATATCCCAAGTTCGTGTTGTTTTTTTTTTAGGAAGATCCCGGACACTAGGAGTTTTGCCCAATATATCCCTCGAATCTTTGAACCCACACCCGAGAGACGGCGCAGTAGAGGAAGACAGGTGGCGCACGCAAGTGCGTGGAACTAACTTAGCGCATAAAACTGGAGACACATGGCTAAAGATTATGCTGGCTGAAGATGCTTGTTGGTTGAGGCCCAAGTCCACCTCGGACTGTAGCGTCATCTTCAGTAAGTAACATGCCCCTCCCGGTTAAAGGCACTTCGCTAGCGAACTACATATTACGTATATTACGAAAGACTTAAGCGATCAAATTCAATCACAGTATGTGTGCTTCGCCTTCCTAGAAAAATATTTCCAGCGAATATAATGCAACTAACAAGCGGATTATAGCTTTACCCAACTTTCGATAAAATCATTTTTCATCGCTAACACTAACCCGGCCGGCTTTCGCAGGAAACAAATTGGAAACTATTTTTTTTTTTTCAGATTTTCTTTGTTTCGCCATTGCGATTTGGAATTGGACATGGTCCTTTCTGGGATATTCTGACTCCATATAACGAGGAAATAAAATCACCAGATACTATACGTAGACAAAGGGCAAACAGATTTCAATTTTTTGATAAACGAAAAGTATTGGGAATTTTTTGTTTCCTCTTTCTCCTATTGAATTGCATTTTTTTAACGACGCCATTTAAAAATAATGATTGAACTAAGAGCGGTTACTAGCAATGGAAGAGATAAAAAGTTTTTTTTTAAGTTAAATACTTTGGCCATTTATAATATAAATACTTACCAACAATAGGAAGTAATGGGATTCATTTGAGTTCAAGTCTTAAACATTAAAAATTCACTTTTTTCACAGCTAAATTTTGCACATTGGTATAGTGTTAAAAGTTATTGGAGTTTCTAAAGTTAATTATAGCAGTGATGTATATTTCATGTTCATAATTAATAGGTTTGTTATATTGAAGATTAACATATTATAGCAGCAAAGGGGACATCGAAATTGAAATACCAAAGCGTCAACATGAATAATAGATATGTTTCACCTACATAGTGCTAAAAACCGATAGTTGGATTAGGTTAGGTTATATTACACAGGGTTATGTGTTAATCATAAGGTTCCCTAGTAAAAATTCACCTACAACAATTTGCACAAACATTTCCCTATGCAGAACCCATATGCATACTCAATTTTCTTCAGGGAAGTAAACTCTTCTACATTGTACAAGAAGTAGATATCTTCCGCAGTGTTATGTCATTGGGATTATTTTTCCCACTCAAAATTTATTTTTTCCCTCCCCATTTTGTTAAAATTCCTATAATTTTCTCAAGCCGTTATGTATATGAACAAGAATAAAAGGAAAAGGTTTTTTTTTAAATTACTAGTACTGGATAAAACCATATTTTGAACCCAAGGTTTTCAAACCGATGTCGTAAATCATTTTTCTTTTTTTCCGTTTCATCTTACAAATAATTATACTAGCGGAACCGGCGAACTTCGTCTCGCCCCAATTTAACGCCTTCAGATAAACTCCAGAGTGATAATAAAATACAAATAGCACATTTTGTTCAATAGAAAATGACAATGCGAAAAGGACACCTGTCAAATTGCGCACAGCCTAAGTCAACCTGTAACGCCATCTATCGTCGAAAAAGAAATTCAAATTTTTCGAGAATTTCCAGCTTTTTCTAGAATTTTCTCAAAATTTTCTTTCGGAAGAACCTTCTTCTGGCAACTGAACAAAAAACAACTGAAGAAAAAATTTTAGCCAAATCGGCCCAGCCGTTTCCAATTGATGAATTATTATACATTTTTCACACCATTTTTATATACAGGATGGCCCAGTTAAGAAGGATAATCCTTTAAGGGAAGATTCCTGAAGTTATGCCGAACAAAAGGCAGGGGGGGTCTATTTTCATCGTATTTCCCGTTATAGCCCATCAAAGTAGGTGACCTCTAATTTAGAGGTGTTGCCACTTAAAACACCGCCATTTGGCTACTTTTTTGATCTCTGGACCCCCGCCGGCGACTTTTTAAAAATTCTCTGGTTTGGCCAGTTTTTACAACATTGGCAACTTTCGGGCGACTATTTCCATAAAAGAAGTCCTAAAAACTGTTGAACATTTAAAAAAAAAAAATGTTCTGTACCCATATGCAAGGTATATAGAACTGCAAGGTATGATATTCCGCGATTAATTTTTCGTTTGTTCTGCGCATGTACGTCACTTGACGACAACAATTTTGACGTTTCTGTGAAAATATATTGAAATACGGGTAGTTTTCAGTGCGCAAGTTTTATTTTTAATAACAAATAATGTTTTGTGTGCTGTTTTCAATGTAATAAAATAGTAAACAAATAAATAAATTATTATCTGTTCCCTATGTTTTGTCGTCTGGTGACGTCACTTTGAAGAGAGAGATGCAAACAAACATGCGCAATATCATACCATGTATTTCTATATGCCTTGCCCATAAGTATGGTTTGTTTTACCTCTGCTCTCTCATTATTGCATCTTTGAGCTTTTTAAGTGACGAAGGCCTTTTAAATTATTTCGAGGAACCAAATGTTAAAGAATTTTGGTTTAAGATTGGCCAAATGCAAATCCGCATGGGGATAAAATCGTTCCCTAACTTTTTCGTAAGTTTCTTTTTCTGAGAAAAACTATCCCACTGGCATTTTGACAGTCTTTCTCATTCTTACTAAAGGGTCCGCCATCTAACGTTTTTTTTTTTTTTCAAAAACTTATTTCGCGAATGGTAACACTTAGCTTATGTCTGATTTGACAGATAAATTAGTTTTATCCTTCCGCTGAACGAATATGGTTGTGTATACGCTTGAACAACGCTGGGAAATATTGCGACATTACTTTGAAAATCATGGTAATGTTGCAGAATGTGTGCGAAAATTGCGTACGGAAAAATCATCTTTTCAGATGAAACTCATTTTGATCTTGGCGGGTATGTAAACAAGCAAATTTGTCGCATTTGGGGCACAGAAAACCCGCACGCATACATTGAAAAGCTGATATACCCAAAACGAGTCACTGTTTGGTGTGGATTTTGGTCCAGAGGCATAATTGGGCCATTTTTCTTCGAAAATGAGCAAGGAGTGGCCGTTACAGTCAATGGCGATCGTTATCGGGCCATGTTGAAGAGGAGGATATTGGCAACATTTGGTTTCAACAGAACGGCGCTACGTGCCACACAGCCGAAGCTACACTCGATGTTTTGCGCCCTGTTTTTGAAGATCGCATTATCAGCCGCAGAGCTGATGTCGTTTGGCCACGGCGGTACTGCGATTTGACACTGTTGGACTATTATTTGTGGGGTGCCGTAAAAGATAAGTGTTACGCCGACAAGCCAGAGACAATTGACGCTAAAAAGGATAATATTCGTGAAGCCATTAGTGAAATACAGCTGCACACAATCGATAATGTGCTTAAAAATTGGACCGATCGTGTAGGCTACTGCATGGCCAGCCAAGGCAGCCATTTGAATGAAATTATTTTCCATTATTAACCGGATGGATTGTACTTTCAAATAAAAAAAGAAATTTGAGAAAATATTCAGTAGTTTTTTTTATAGCGTTTTCGAAAAAAAAAAGTTATTTGGCGGACCCTTTACAAAGTAAGGAAAATACCTAATGAACATGTTTTGTTAAAAATACTACATCGAGTATTAAGTTTTTTTTGTATTAGGACCCTTTTTAAACTCTTGGCGACTTTATCATTTTGGCCATCGGTAACGCTGCGGTCCTTAATCGCAATGATTTCCACCCTACACCATATCAACGTTGACTGTAGATTAGATTAGATTAGATGCTTGACCGGGAGAGCCTTTACCGGCCCTGGCACTGGGGACTCTCTAGAGGAGCCTATTGTGCCATCCCTGATAGGGTCCTAGAGCCATCTTTTTACTCCGGAGACAGTCAGTTCAGCAAGATTTGCCGAGGTAACGATTTCTTCGCCAAAAACTTTCTTTCTAAGGCGGAAGATAGCCGAACATTCCATGAGAATGTGAAGAGAGGATTCATCACTCTCTAGGCACAGTCTACATGTGGGGTCTGGTGAGACTCTGATTCGGTGGAGGTGTTTTTTCATACGACCATGGCCAGTAATAATTCCTGTCAGGATTCTTAGGTTGTTTTTATCCAGATTAGTTAGAAAATAGGATTTTCTGGGGGAGAATTTTGGGAAGAACTGGTGCAGAGTGTTTTAAGCCAGAGTTCATTAGATTCGATTTGAGCTAAGCCCCTAATGTATTCCCTGAAGCATCCCTTACTGACACCGCAGAAGGGTTCAGGTCCGACGAGTGGCGTTGTCGCGCCGACTTTTGCCAGAGAGTCAGCCGTTTCGTTTCCAGTAAATCCTCTGTGGGCTGGAATCCAGTGTAGGTTTTGACTAGGTTTTTCTTTGCTAGTTCGTAGATGGCCATGTAAGTTTCTAGTACCAGCTTCGATTTTATAACAGATGAGTTCAGAGCTTTAAGAGCAGAAGATAAACATAAATTTATTCTAGCGCAGTGGTTGATGGCAAGGACTTCAGCCTGGAATATGGACGAGAACCTGCCTGAACTGAGAAGTTCGCTTGAGGTGATTCTCCAAAAATGCCAGATCCAGCCCCTGAATCCATCTTGGAACCGTCTGTGTACCAGACTAGATCAAGTCGCGATGGATTGGGTTTGTATTTTTCCGTTGACTGTAACCTTAGATTCTTTTAGAAACTTTACGCAGTAGCGCAGTGGTTAGTGTGTTGGACTACTGTGCGAGGGATCCCAGGTTCGATCCCCGGAAAAACACAAATCTTAAGGTTTTTTCTATTGCACCACCTCTCGCTAACGTCTGACAAACATCCGAGAGTATGACTGTCCTGAGAAAGCTTCTCAATTCAGCTGTTCGGACTCGGCATAAAATTGTAGGTCCCTTCCATTCGCCTCAAAAATAGAAACTCACACAAACGAATGGTTGCGAGAAGCTAGGCCTAGGGTGTTTACCGCCTCTGGCGCCACCTATTTATTTATTTCATTCATTCATTTTTCATTCATTTTCAATGGTCCGCTTGTCCATTAAGTGGGTCGCGGGTGTAGGTTGCTCAAGTGGACCCTCCATAGCTCTCGATCCTCCGCCATTGACTCCAAATCATCAGGGGCAATCCCCATGCGGGTAGAGGAGAGATTATGAATTTGATCTAACCATCTCATCCTTGGTCTACCTAGAGGACGCCTACCCGATGGTACGGATTCCATAGCACGTCGTGGAATCCTGGTCGGGGACATGCGTTTAACATGACCAAACCACCGAAGCATGGATCGCTCCGTCCGGAGAAGTAGCTGCTCGACATTGAGTTCCTCACATATTCTGGTATTTCTAATGCGATCTCTACGGGTCACACCAGCAATACAACGGAGAAATCTCATTTCGGCAGCTTGTATTCGCGATCTTATTCTTTCGGTCATTACCCAAACCTCATGACCATAGGTAAGAGTTGGAACAAACACCGAATTAAAGACTGACAACTTAGCTTTGACACCAAGTTCAGTCCTCTTGATAACAGAATGACCAAGCTGTTTCAAAATCGATCCAGCCTGACCAATCCTACAGGAAAACTCGGCATTGCTCCTTCCATCACTCGTGAATAAGACCCCGAGATACTTAAACTTCTCCACCTGTTTCAATGGGACTCCACTAACATGCAGAGTGCATTGAACAGGCGTTCTGGAGACGACCATCACTTCAGATTTGTTCACATTTACCTTCATCTCAGCTTCAACACAAATGGCTACAAACCGATCGAGTGCGCGCTGAAGTTCAGTCTGAGAGGATCCAAGGATGACCAAGTCATCAGCGAAGAGCAAATGACTTATCCTCAGATCTCCCAATTCGAAACGTTCTTCGCCAAGACTGCGCTGTAACATCCAATCCATATAAGTAATGAAAAGGAGAGGCGACAAGACGCACCCCTGGCGAAGTCCAACGCCCACTGTGAAAGGTATTGATTTAACGCCGTTTACCCGAACACAGCTTTTACAGTTTGTGTAAAGAGATTGAATGGCTCTCAAGAGAGAACCATCAATGCCATACTCCTGTAATACACTCCAGAGTTTCCCTCGAGGGACTCGGTCGTATGCTTTCTCCAAATCTACGAAGCAAGCGTAAACAGGTGTAGCATACTCCCAAGCTTTCTCAAGTACCATTCTGAGAGTGAATAACTGGTCGGTTGTGCTTCTACCGGGACGAAAGCCGCTCTGCTCATCTCCTAATCGTGCCTCGACCACAGCTCTGCAACGCGTTTCCAGCACCTTGGCACCTTTATTTATTTTTAAAGTTAAAACTTGGCTCTATATCCGCAGTCTTACATTCTTTCAAATTTTAATTAAATCCATCACTTTACACATACCTCAATGTTTAATTGTTTGTGAAAATGCCAACGATCAAAAAAGACGTTTTTTTATCCTCGCTGAAAAAGTTCTCCACCAAAAACTTCATTTTTCGATACATCCCTTTCGTTTTAGTCCATGGTCTCCAGTTTCGCTTACAACTACCATGTCAGCAACAATTACCGGGCACTTTATTTGCTACAATGCTACTCAGCATTGAACTAAAGGCGATGTCGTGTTTAATTTGTTTTTAAAAATTTATGAGTTCAGAGTAGATAACACTTGCACAAAATTGAAAATATCTCCACTGCTCGCAGGTATTACTCCTTAGAGAACGGTACATCCATGTACTGCCCTTTAAAATAAATTTAAAGTATTGAAAATCCTTCAAGCTTCTTTCTCAATAATAAGACATCCCATGAGAAATAAAAAAAATCGCTCCCAGAATAAGTGACACATCGGTATCCAATTTGTCAGCGAGAGAGCAAACAAAAAATCAAATCACACAGAAAATAACAACTGAATCAAAAATTTAAAATTATGACATACCAAGCGTATGTCCTTAATATCGTCGTGTGCACCACCACACCCTCAAGGATGTACATATTGTAACATTTTACCAAGTTCAACCATTTGTGGAAATCCTATACTCGAACGATTGCATGCATTCGTAGTCAATGTGACGGAAAACTGCTATTCGTCAAATACTACGGGAATTGGAAAAAAAAACACCCTTGGGACGCATAAGTGGGTAATTTCAGAGAAACTTCAGTGGCACCATTTCGAGTCATCGCCTCCTTTTATGCTCGGTTATGGATGAGATGAGAACAGAAAAGCGCTGAGCTATTTTGCATACGGAAAAGGTCCTTTAACATGGATTGTGCTTTTGTGAATTTCACTCCCTTCGGGTAGATGGATAGAAAGTTTCATTTCAACAGATGTTTCTCGAGGATTGACACAGTTGTGGATGTTGTTCCTTTCTTCCCTCCTATCGATATAATGAAAGAAGTTTATACATAAATAAATAAATAGAAATTGATTTGAATAAATCTAAGATGAGGTTTGTCGAATTCGCTTCGACTTTTGAGGACATTCTTTCTAGTCGTCCCATTTTGATTAGAATAATAGAGTGACCAGGACTAGAACGACCTTAAGGTATTTTTTTAATCAATTTTGTTCTAGACTATTGTAAGCAAATACTTTTTGTATGGCCGACCTTGTGGGATGTATGTTTACTTGCAGGATATACTCTTTTTAAATTCAAGTCCCATTTAATGGAGTTTTAATATTATCGGTTAGGTGACACAAGTTGTGACCCTTTTCAAAAAGTAATTTATTATTCAAACAAAAAAATTAGAAAAGAAAAACAACAATATTGTGGTGATTTATTGTGTGACTGGGAAAACGATTTTTTTTCTATGCGAAGCTGGGCGTATGTTTGTGTACCCAAAGGATCTATTTATTACAGGGAGGACATGCGAATTAATTTAAAAAAAAAAAGGAGAAAAAAGTTGTGTATGTTTTACCGAACTGCAAACATCGACTTCGAATGAACGGTGGCGTATACGTAACATTTTTACCCTACAGGGAGCACTAAATATTTTTGCTTGTAAAACGGAAAGAGATTAGCACAACGAAAGAATGGAATTTATAGTAATAGAGAGTGGTTAGTGCACTGCGACCTTTTGGTCTATTGTGCCCACAACAAGGGGTTAGAATTATTAAATTTGGGAAGCAAAAAATGGGGTAAGGTAAAGCAGAAAAAAAAAACATTATTTCTATGATAAATTTGGTATCCTGGGACATACACTGTTTTGGTTTTAAATTTATGTATGTTTGTGATTGTTCCGTTGATATGGTGGCTATTTTTTTTTTGTAGCGCCAATTGATGTGACAATCTTCTAACATGCACGATTAGCAAACCCGAATAATCCATGCCAGGAGTGTGCCTAACATACTAATCCACACCCTATTTTCTTCAACCACTCTCCCCGCGCCACTGCCGTTAGGTATTACTTCGCAGGCCTGAATAGCAACTCAAGCTAAATCCTCTGGGTCCGCCATTTCGACTCATCTAAGGCTTTCAAGTCTCCTTAATTATTCGTGTACACTTGTTATAAAGGAGCCTACCTCCAACCAGTCATCTTCTCACCTTAACATATGGCTTATTAGACTTAGGGGGTAAATCTGGTATATATTTACCCCCTAAGTCTAATGGAACATTGCGTGCTTCGTATCTTCTTCTTTGTCTGGGCATTCGGGACAGAAAGGCGAGCTAAAGAAAGTGCCCAATTTTGTGAAGGTATTTCCGATAGCCGCCGTGCCCCGATAAGGTGGTAGTTGCAGTCCCCGTTTGTTCTTTTTGTCCAGACCTCGATGATGGGGATCAGTTTGTGGGTCCATCTACCTTTTGCCGTGTTATCCCACCTGTCTTGCCATAGTGCCATCGATGTTTCCTTCTCTTCTACTTTGACCCTTCATTAGGGACCTCTTGCCGGTTGGCTGTTTGCCTAAGGTAGATCCTTTGCATCTCGCTAAAAAGAAAGTCAACCGAGATGGTTCGAAATCCTCTTATTGTTCGTATTGCGCAGAGGCTGACGAGAGCTTTTTCCTTGTTGCGTTTGTTTTAGAGCCCCCCACTCTGCATAGTAGAATCATCCTGGTATATCCAGGTCCACCAAAGTTTGGCAGCTTTCGAGAAAGAGCTGCTCTTGCATCTGTAAGGCCTTCCTGCCGGCGTACTGGATGTCCGTTATAAAGTTTAGCATGTTGTCGAGCATTATGCCCAAAACGCATGTGCAGAAATTCTGAACGCTTCACTGCAAGCAGTACTGCAGATGAAACAGATGTGCACAATTTAACTTGCATCGGTTGCTGTCAATACGGCGAAAAATACGAGAGTGGAACATAGACGACAAATAAATCCCCTCTCTATTTTCCTCCTATGCATCAGTAGCTGAATTTAAAAATTCGGTGCTGCCAAGTCTATTTAATATAATTCACTGCGTTGCTATGCAGTGGATTTAGAAATAGAGGTCCCGACTGTGAGTGTCGATTGTTAATCGCTGATCGACAACTGTCGATCGATCGAGAACTGTGATTGTCGATTACGATCGATGTTTTTCGATTTGACAGTCGCTTGTAGTCGATTACAAATGTCTGATCGATGCTTTCTCTTCGAAGTGAAAAAATTTTGTGCGTACGAATAGCTAAAATCAATCGACGCAATCGACAATTGTCGTGACGATCGCTGATCGACAATCACAATAATGGCCAGAGACATGCTGCAGTGCTGCGGTGGGTGCAGAATTTACATTTGTATCAGCACATAAGAACATGTGTATTCTAATCTTTCTACACAGTGAATTCTGCACGTGTGTTTTGGGCATTACTCCTAGGTACATTAGAGACTCCTTAGACCCAATACCGAAATTTGCAAATTCCAAAGACTTTCGGCTGGTTAAATCAAAACCTTAGCTTTCGGTCCTAGTTATAAGTCTTAGTTTTTAGTTCTAGTATTGTAAAGTTCGTTTTTCTAGCTTGTACTAAGCCTAATAAATGGGGACATTTTGCCCCCACCAAAATGAAAAATTAAATTATAAATTATCTAGACAGCCTCGGTCTTGTGGTCAGCTAGTTCTAAGCCGGCAGACTCCAGGCATTCTTTGATTCTGGCAACTGCTTCATCCGTAGCGGACTCTATCTCGTGGAGGTGTTTGGTCACCACGTTACCACGGCGATATCGTCAGCAAAACCGATCACCTTAACTCCTTGAGGCAGCGTTAGTTGCAGCACTCCGTCATACATTACATTCCACAGGAGAGGTCCAAGAAGAGAGCCTTGTGGTACTTCCGCGGTAACGTTGTAGTACTTAACTCCATTGTCAGTCTAAAATCTTTACTTTCTATCGGTAAAGTAATTTGCAACTATGTCCTTCCATTTCTCTTCAGCGACCTCCTAATGCATGACCAGTTCGCCGAGTTAAAGGCATTTTTAGCGTCCAGCGTCACAACCGCGCAGTATTTCTTTGTCCCCCCTCTCCATCTTTTTCCCAGTATTGCCTCAGCTGCAGTATCTACTACCGCCTTTATGGTATCGACACGGTAGAACGTGATTTTCTGAATCCATACTGGTTAGTCTGACGAAGCTCTTTTATCTTCGGCCACCTCGAGCAGTCAGCCGTATATGACACGCTCTAAGATTTTTCCCGTTGTATCCAGCAAACATATTGGCCCATACGAAGTTGGTTCGTTCGTTTTGGTAACAAAACCAGATGTTGAAGTTTCCATGGTTTAGGAAACACCACCTCCCCAAGGCACTTTTGCATCGTTGGACTTGCAATAGTCTGATCTTTTTCGAATGGCGGCTTTGAGTACCATATTAAGGATGCCATCGGGTCCGGGCGCTTTGTTGTCGCCTATATTCCTGCATGAATCATTTAGTGGCTTCGTGGTGATTGCAGGGATGAGTTCTTGGCTAATCTCCCTTACGGTGATCATCGAAGTAGACGGCCTATGTGGGAATAGGTGCTCTACTATTGTTCTCAGCATTGTCGAGCAGGATATTTACTGCCCTTCAGTTTTTTCTTGGGTGGGCGCAGTAGCGCAGTGGTTAGTGTGTTGGACTACTGTGCGAGGGATCCCAGGTTCGATCCCCGGAAAAACCCAAATTACATCTTAAAAAGTTTTTTCTACTGCGCCACCTCTCGCGAACGTCTGACAAACATCCGAGAGTATGACTGTCATGAAAAGGCTTCTCAATTCAGCCGTTCGGACTCGGCATAAAATTGTAGGTCCCTTCCATTCGTCCCAAAAATAGAAACTCACACAAAACGAATGGTTGCGAGAAGCTAGGCCTTGGGTGTCACCCGCCTGTTGCGCCAACTATTTATTTTTTTTATTCAGTTTTTTCTTATCACAATCCTGTAATCCATCACCCCAGGGTTCTAAGTCTGCTCCGTCGCAGAGTTTCTTAAAACATCTCGCCTTGCTGTCCTTTTCGAGTCCCTCGTAGGTTAGGTTACAATATTCCGACAAGTGTCCTGAGTTGTTTCCTGCCTAGTTGAAAATATCTCTAGAATTGCAAACGATATGCAGTTAATATCCGGAACAGCGGATGCATATTTATTCAGTTAGTGATTATTACATATTGGCCTAGTTTTGTACAGTTATAAGTGTTAGAGTCCCCGAATGTGGTAGGAATCTCTTAATGTTGCTTCTATTAATTTCCGTGTCGTGTCTTCATCCTTGTTGTTGGCTGTCCTAAATTCTGTTGATGATTATTTGCGTGTTGCACCCCTAAAGATCCGAATGTCTGACCCAAAATTCTTCATATCTTCGGGAAGTTGCATCATGACTTTTAGGTCGCATCCACCCATTTGCAAAACTCCGAAACGTATAGTCAGGCCTGTAGAATTTTAAATCCATATTCACAAGAAAATATAGCTTTAACTGTTTTTGCCACAATAAATAAAAACAGCCATTGCACATACTCATACTTATACCTTTTCTACCACATTGAAAAAAACAAAACTTGAAAAAATGGTTTTTTTTCTATTTTTTTGTTGCTATAAAACTTGCCACATTCTCGTGTAGGATGGTTGAGTTTCGCTTCCTTTATAGCAATGCAGAGGTTATGTTCGCACGGTGCTCTTCGCTGTTTTGTAAGGTTTTAGCCCTTTGCGGCAGCAGAATTTATACTCATTTCCTTGAAAAGATGTTTTGTCAGGCATATTTATGCTGTGCGAGTCCGTTGTTATGAATGCGTGGAGTCTAAGGTAATTTATGCGGTTGCAGGGAAGGAAATAGTTTTGTGCCTTGCCACTGTTATTGGAGGTAAAAATGTGTACTTTAAGATTAAATTTATATTCAAAGATAAGTCCATTTGTGGTAATTTATTTTACAGGCTTTCTTTAACTAATAACTATTTACATCCGACCACATTTCCATCATTAGGCCCATCAATCGGACACCCCCATATCATTACACCCTTTCTTGTCACCATTTCAAAGTGACGATTGTAAAAACAATTTAGCCACACTGTTGTTCACAGCCAAGTAGATACAATCAAGTCTAAGTACAGAAATGAGTTGAGCACTCTCAATGCTACCAGCTACACATTTCCAATTGTATATTTCGCACAAATAAATTGCATCGGGGGCAATTGCTTGACTTTGTGATCCAATTTCTCTGTCCTTCTCCAGACAGTCGTCCCAGTATCGTTATCCTCAAAGGAGCAACAAAGAAATTGAAATACGAGTGAGTTTCCTACAACACTAACGGCAAATAGTTGGTTTTTTGCGACGAGTAGGAAGCACATAAATTCTGATTCCTTTAAAACTAATCAGATGGAGTTTTCTCTTCCCGGTTTGGCTGGGCTATTGCTGGCATGGCACAGTAAGAGTAAAACTGCACCACTCAGTTGGTGTAGAGATATGCCCTGTAAAACGATACACATTGAAGGGAAAAGCAGGGAATACAACGTTTCCCACCTTAATGTGTGCATATTCTGTTTCCCAGCTTTCGCTACCTTTGGTATCCTTTCGTTCGTGTAAAATTCCTTTCCAGGTGGCTGAAGGATATGTTAAAAGGAAAAATTGCTAAAATACTTCGAACGTGTACAGAGAGAGGTAAGTGAAAATAAAAGAACATTAACGCTTTTTTTTTTGCTCCTTTTCACGACAAACAGAAAGAAGAAAATGCATACTCTTTTGTCTATACATATACAAGTAGTTATGTCCTTTAAGCGATAGTTAATTTAATTAAACTTAAAAGCATTTGCTTCATTAAAACAGAGCTGATTGAATGGCACTTACCTGATGGTAGGGGACACCTTTCGAGATGGTTAATTATATGGCCTTAAGAGCTTCATTGAATAGTGTGTCAAACTATATACAAGTTGGTATAGTCCGAAGAGGGCAAGTGTTGGATTCATGAAAAATGACCATCTCGACATTTTAATCAAACTTGATTTTAGAGAAGACTGATAAAGTGGCTACGGGGCAGCGTCTTCCGGTTTGATTTCCTTTGCTGGTGTGGAAGGGAAAGGCATCAGATCAACTACCAGCGTTCAACACAACTGTAAGAGCTTCATTGATAGTCGTGTTAAACTTGGCTAATTAACAATGGAACAACACTTATCTATGGTTATGTCATAACCCGCAGTTTGTGGGCCGCCATTTATTTTTTTATTTTTGGCGGGCAAGGAAACACTCCCTCGGACACATTTAGTTAATATTGTAATTGTACTATCAGGAAGAAAATCTAGTATTACCCATTTTACTAGAATTTCTTCGACTTTCAGACTAGTTTTGGAGCCATCAGTGAAGATTTAACTACATCCCAATCCTAGTCCAGCTCAAATTTTAGATGAAGGCAATTCTAAAAGCAAGAAAATGCGCCTTTGAATTTGTACAGAAGGCAAAGTTCTGGTGTCATTGCATCAGACTCAGACGCCATATCCATATGGAACCAGGGTCGTAGGATAAGTATCGCGTAAGATCAGCCAAACCCCAGTGTGGGTCTGCCGTCATTGGTTTCTCGGTGAAAATTGCATATGGTGAAAACTGCCCTTATGCTTACTTACCCACTTATACCTACTAACGTACTTTAGGAGGACCTACTTTTTAACTAACACTTAACGAACGCTTAATCATTTTTCAACTGGTAAAGCTATGGACTTGCAGCAGTCAGAGTGTCAGTAATTGGGCTACTTAGCGAGGAGTCTAAGGCTTAAGCCCCGGGAAATTTCTCGATTTAGCCTTTTGGATTCGCCATAAAAGTGTAAGTCCTTCGCTGACCTTTGCTTTTTCTATAGGTACTTCCATGGTAGATGTTCCGAGGAACTCAAAGACATTATCCCTCGAAATGCAACTTTTGGGCGTCCAAAAGACAGGTAGCTAATGCTCATGACCATACAGTACACTTGACAACCGCGAGGACATCATCTTTCCAAAACTCCTTCTGTTACAGGACAAGCAAACTTTGCAACTCGCTTCCTGGATAAATATTTCCAGAAGACTACAATTTGCAGCAATTTAATTGCAGAACTAACATACATCTGCAAGCACCTTGGGGCGCTGATGCAGCGTTATAGGTTCGCCTTTCCCGGTAGAAGTATTTCAAAACCAACGAATGTTTGTAAAGAGGTAGGCTTACTGTCATAATATACACCCATTGCGCCAATTATCAATGGATGACCTAACCATGGATGCAGGCAGACTCAACGCAGGTTCAAGTTTTAAGAGAGCTTCCTCTGAACCCAGCCTGGCAAACTCATTAGCGATCTCATTTCCGTGGATACCAAGTGTGACCTGGGACCCAAACAAGTTTGACCGTGTTTATCCTACCGACCAAGTTCATAAGGATTGCGAAAATCTCCGCTTGGACGACAGACGCATGGTTACTTAAGGTATTGTGTAGTCTAATGTTCTCACTTTCCACGAAGACTCCAGAACCAGACCACACTGTCCGGTTTTAGAGGCATCCGTGAATACACGATGGAATTCTTTCAGACTCAGAGTCTGGCCGAAGCCATTCCATTGCCTGAGGAAAGTTGACGTGGTTGTTTCGTCGCAGTAGGATTTCTGGTGTCATTGCGTCAGACGGCATATCCATAAGACAGGGGTCAAAGGATAATTTTCGCGCAAGTTCTTTAAAATTCTTCTCTTTAACCGAGAGATGGCTTTCAGCGTACACCCCATGATAAAAATATCGAGGTGGGGGAGGTTCATCATGCGTCTAGAGCAGACCCCGGAGTGCTTGGGAAGGCCCCTGTGCATCCAAGACAAACCGTTCTTTGAAGCTTGGCGAAAGAGGCAGTAACACGTTTCCGCAAAAGCCTGTTCCACCATACAACCGATGCATATGAGAGAAGTGGTCTTAAAAAAAAAAAATAAAAATAAATAGGTGGCGCAACAGGCGGGTGACACCCAAGGCCTAGCTTCTCGCAACCATTCGTTTTGTGTGAGTTTCTATTTTTGGGACGAATGGAAGGGACCTACAATTTTATGCCGAGTCCAAACGGCTGAATTGAGAAGCTTTTACAAGACAGTCATACTCTCGGATGTTTGTCAGACGTTCGCGCGAAGTGGCGCAGTAGAAAAAACTTTAAGAAGTGGTCTTACCATTGCCGTATAGATCCAAAAGACCCTTTTAGGAGATAAGCTCCATGTCTTGCCAAAAGCCCCTTTGCACTGCCAGAAAGTTGACAGCGTTTTATTGGTTTTTGATTCAACATGCTTGGACCAAAGCAGATTTCTATCGAGGATTACTCCCAGATATTTGACTTCATCAGAGATCGGAATAGTGACAGCTTTCAGCACAAGTTAAGTCAGACCAGTGGCATTGATCCTTCTCGTGAAGAGAACAACCGTAGTTTTAAGAGGATTCACTGAAATCCCATTTATTGTACACCAATCATCGATCAAGCCCATAAGGATATCTGCGCCAGAGAGCAGACAGTCCTTAGGTCTGGACCGACAGACAGAACGCGACATCGTCCGCGGAAGATTGAGAACCGTTAGCAGAGAGCCTACTACCATAACCATAAAAGGGGAGACAGAACACACAAACTGCATTAAATGTTAGAAACAAAACATTTCCCAACAGAAATTGTCAGTATTAGTATTCAAACTAGTCGTAAACTTATGCGATAGCATCTAAAGGCTGTTTTTTTTTTAGATTTGATTTTTTTTAATTGGCAACACTGTTTCTTGGGACAATCAATTTGACAGCTGACATGACTGTGTATATTTTGTCATTTCACCGTAAACAGATAAATTCATTTCGAAAATCTTGCTTCTGTTAGCCAAACTTGTCGTACGTACGCTAACAAATTGCATCTTTATATTCTTATACCACTCTCGCGAATGTCTAACAAACATTTGAGAGTACAATAAATGTTAAAGTAAAGCCTCTTAATTCTGGTGGATCAGATTTGGAATAAAATTGTTACTCCCTGACCCGCTCTCTGCTGTATCTGCCGATTAAGTAACGATTTATTTTCTATTTTACTATTTATTTGACAGTATATATACAGACTACAGTCCCCAAATAAAATTTCACACAAACTAAATGGGCATTTTACGCGATCATTTATTTTGTTAAGCTACGATTACACGGCCATTTTTTTGAGTCATTTAAATGGCGCTATGACGTCAGGAAAAATTGTCGCAGTAGAGCGACATTTAAGCTAAGATTCGTCATTGGAAAAATGGCGATCACCCGAAGTGACTATCATCGTCATTTGTGTCCCAAAATCAAATGACGGACACTGTGAGTCATTTAAAATTTTCCGTTGGGATGCCATTTAAATGACGCAACAGCCAAAAAGTTTAGTCATTTGTCCTAGGTGTCATTGAAGAGCGATCACACGGCCATTTTTTTCCACCATTTAAATGACACTAAATACATGTCATTTGGTCCGACATTTTTTTTTCCTAGTCATTTAAATGACGCCGAAAATATTATCCCAAAAATGGCGATCACACAGAACGACATTTAAATTAGTGCTTTGTCACGCTATTTTTACGTCAGAGCGCCATTTAAATGACTCGAAAAAATGGCCGTGTAATCGTAGCTTTACTATTTCTGTTAAATTTGGTAGAAACATTTTTTTTTTATTTACAGAGAAAGCTAAAATTAATAACCGACAATTTAGGCGATTTTGGTACAAACCCAAGCTCGTAATGAAAACATATTCGCGAAAGTTTCGCATGGCCCACTCATGCAAATGATTTCGTTTGTAATTTTTTTCTTTCAGGCGATTTTATTTTTGAAAATGTTGCCACTCAAGGATTGCAAAATCCCCACTTGTCCATAATGATTAGTGACCCCAAAATTTGGCCTAAAAATTGTAAATAAAGTAGAAAATGTACTATGTAACTCCTGAAAATTTTTAGGAGTCTTCACAGTCTGCATCAAATTTATCCACACTTTAGTTAGCTTATCCCAAATTACATTAACCACACGAGTGGTTTTTAAGGACGAAACAAAATTAAATAATTACATTTTACAACGACTACTATTTTGTTTTACATTTACATAAACATGTCAGTCACACCATGGCTGCTATGTATGCATGGCTGGCGCTGGGCAGGTATACAAACTCATAAAGATACCTTACACTGGGGATCCTGTGAAACAATAAATCTCCCTATCTCTCAAACTGACACAAAAAGAATGCAATTTTGTGGCGTTGCGCTTGTGAATCTATTATATTAGGTTATGTCAAAATGCCAGTTTGCCACCGAGCAGATGAAAATTTGAATGCAAACATTGCCACCGGATGTGCAATATCTTACAAAACGATGAGGTCGGTTTCAATGGGATCCACATAGGTGTAGAGCTAGAGGTACTCATACGAATATGTAACTAGAGCATAATCGTGAATTGAAATTGAAATTATTTGCTGAAAAGCTACGCGTTTGAATGAAATTTTAAGAATGACTGTCGACGTCGAGTGGGTTGCTACTTAAATGTCTTAGTTTCTTTATAATAAGCCTTAATTTTGTATCATCACATTCAAAGTAATAAAGGCTGCAATAAAATAAATATCTCACATATGAGCGACCAACCATCTTCGCGAGTTTTGACAGTCCATTCACATGAACACTTTTCTTGGTCGCAGCAGTTCGCGAATTTCAGCCATCAGTTTCTATCACTAATTTCTAATTTGAGGTTAAGTTCGAACGAATGTTTTATTCGCTAGTTTGTGGAACGCGTTTTAATTATGTGACGTGCGAATAAACTTTGACAAGGGTGTTTTCGTTCGCAGCAAAAAGTTTGGAATTCAAAATTTCGTTTTTAAACTGTTTCCTTAATAAATTTCGATGGGATAAATAATTATTCTACTCTTGAAATAGTAAAATTTGCAATTTTCTCTTTAGAAAAGCATCAAAAGTGGTTTGTTCGCATTTCATCAATTCATTCGTTCGCTCTCATGTGAATGGTCCTTAAGAATGTTATTTCTTCCCATATTACAAATGATTTGGAACGGACTGAATCTACCTGCTTAATGAAATATTTGGTAGAAACACATCTCTCCAGGCTCCCACTTTATTCACAGCTAACAAACGGCAACGCAGAGCATCGAATATTTTGGAAAAGTAATTTTTCATTAGATTCAAAATAAACACAACACGAACAACACTTGCAATAAACTTTTCGTTATCTACGTCTAGTAGTGATTGTGAATTGAGCTCATGTTTCCTGTTTCCTCTTTTAATAGTTATTGTGCTGCATTGTTGCTCAAATGCTGACTTGCATCTGATGTACATCGCTGGATGCTGCAATCTATTACAATCGCAGTGCCGTGTACCTTCTTTCCGGCAGATGAACTTTTCCTTCGTTGAATCTGTCTTTTACACTTGAATGCATTCTTTTTGGTTGCTTTCAGAGTAAAAGGGACTTTACTGTCTGAAAGTGCTTCTTAAATTGCTATGGCAATCTGTGTGATAATGATGTGGATAAGTTATGGTGCCGAAGGAGTATAGATGTTATCGAGAGACAATTGCATCGAGTGCAATGTTGGAAGTAAGTGTCGCTTCTGGCTAATTAGACAATTCATAACTGTAACTGTCCTATGCCGCCAGCTCTCTGCTGTGTCTGCCGATCAAGTCACAAGTCATTTTATATTTATTTGACTGACGTTGTACACTACTGTTGGCAGGATACTACATACAATATCTTTAGTATGAAAGACGAGAGATGTGTTTAAAGTATCTTATCAAAAACATACGAACATCTACTTTCAAGGACATTGGGTATACAAAACATATGCATATGCAATCCCGTTTTGGAAAAATGCCAAGCAAGGGTACGAAACGAAAGAACTGCTCCACTGAACTACAATGCGAATTATTTATTTAAACGATGTGTCTGTGTGCCTTCCTTTAAGCGGATGCGAACCACTTGTACTTAGGCTACCATCCACCCACTCGGTAAGTGATGTACGTTGTGGACGACTGAATTATTTCCAATTGAAGAAGGTTAATGATTTGCTGCCACTATGCGCAATCATTTGTTAACGATGTACGTAATGTAAGCACAATTGCAGGTGATCAATAACCAAATTAGACGGCAGACGATAGACTGCAACCACTATATCCATTAGCGCACGCCGAGGAGTGCCCTCGTCATTGTGAGATGAGAAATCGATTTCGGAGTTAAAGTTAATGCTGATGAAGTGATAGCACTGACATCATAATAATTTTGTTCAAGTCGGGAACTTTCATGCATCAAGTGGCTTAGTGTGCTGGATAATAAACAGGTATGGTGTAGCTAATACTAGTCTGCTTTGAAAGAGAAAATTCAGCAATGGATTTTTGGGAGGGCGATTAGAGGAGAAGATACAGCCGTGAACTCTACGACCTGTACAAAAATGTGAATGTTTTACAAATGGCCGAAACATATCGACTGCATTGCTTTGCCCACATCGAGCAAAGGGATAATAGTGCTGCCAAGAGAGTCTTTGAATATCAGCTTAGGATGAGTTATTTCAAGACCAGACCATCGCATATTCCAGAGCACTGAAAGCAGAGTGGCCCTGATCTAAGAAGATAAAAGGCTGCAGATAAAGATACTTTGTGGAAGTAGAAGTGAGTAAGTGGACTATATTCTGCCCGAATCTAATAATAATTTAGAATTCAAATGATCAATGCGTTTTTAAACTTCCGTCCTAATAGTTTATCAACATTTCGAATCTTACAATCGCACTTAAGCTACGATTACACGGCCATTTTTTCGAGTCATTTAAATGGCGCTCTGACGTTAAAATCGCGTCACAAAGTAGGTAGTTATTTAAATGTCGTTCTGTGTGATCGCCATTTTTGGGATAACATTGTCGGCGTCATGAATAGGAAAATGTCGGACCAAATGACATGTATTTAGTGTCATTTAAATGGCGGGAAAAAATGGCCGTGTGATCGCTCTTC
This sequence comes from Cheilosia soror, assembly GCA_949372485.1. Lineage (NCBI taxonomy): Eukaryota > Metazoa > Arthropoda > Insecta > Diptera > Syrphidae > Cheilosia > Cheilosia soror. Next base: position 123,614,555 of record OX443561.1, read on the forward strand.
AATGACGCCTAGGACAAATGATTAAACTTTTTGGCTGTTGCGTCATTTAAATGGCAGCCTCCAAAAAATGGCAAGGCTCGAAATGGCTTGCCATGCCATTTTTCTATGCAAATGACGAAGAATTTAATACGATATCTGTGCTTTCATTTTGATTTTTGTCTCGTTGCGAAAGGACGTGTTATTTGGTCCATTGTGATACCACAAGAGGGGGGGGGGATTAGCCTTTCTTTGTGCCGGGCATTACCTTGGGAATTATATTATTGCTGCTTGCGAATTTGGGTGTCCTACCTCGTTGAGAGGTTTTTGGTGGTAACTGAGGCAGTCAAATCTTATATAATTTTAGATCACCTAGGTTCGGCTTAGTCTTCGGGTCAAGGTCAACAAATAATCAAATTAATTGGCTGACATACGAAGGACATTGCGATTTAGTTCAGATTCTTCTTCGCGCAATACGAGTAGTAATCCACCACAAAATCCACTCTTTTCGCGACGACTCAACCGCTTCTTTTGCCAAATACTCCGCTTTCGTCGCGTTGGCTCGTAATCCAGATCTTCGTCTTCTTCCAGTTCCAACACACACGCCGCTAAATACGCCGTCTCTGCAATTACCACCATCACCCCAAAAGTTATTTTTGACATTTTTTATTTATTATAATATTTTTTTTTTTTTTCACTTCTTTCACGTATGCGTCTTCGCCGAGAGAAAAACACTAAATGACAGTAGCTATATGTATTTTTCTCATAGGACATTACCGTCTGATCGCAATACAGACAAATGACGGGAAATCGAAATAATAGGAAAGGTGACATTTGCAATTTGGATGAGGCAAGTCATTACCATGTGATCGCCATTTTTTCGCTCGTCATTTAAATGGCATCCCAACGGAAAATTCTAAATGACTCGCAGTGTCCGTCATTTGATTTTGGGACACAAATGACGATGATAGTCATTTCGTGTGATCGCCATTTTCTAATGACGAATCGTACCTTTAATGTCGCTCTAATGCGACATTTTTTCCTGACGTCACAGCGCCATTTAAATGACTCAAAAAATAGCCGTGTAAACGTAGCTTTAAAAGCGAAAGATATCTTAGTAAATATCCTCATATACACATACATAGTTAGGCCATATACTTGTAGATGATATGCGGAACAATTCAAAATTAATATGTTTATGGTATAAAGTCAATTATTGGAAATACCTCCTTTGCATAGAAACAGCAGATTTATAAGCTCTTAAGCTCCTTACGAATTGATGATGTGTTTTCCATTTGACATTAGAGAAAAAAAAGCATGCGTCCTTACGATTGTGCCTTTTGTGATGTTAACAATTCCCATTTAGAGAGCTACAAGAATATACATGATTTGAATTGTTGTTCTACACTTTAGCTACATCCTTAGTTTCTAAAAAAAAAAATAGGAGACGCGGCACCGTCAAATTGTGAATATACCTACCATGAAGTGGTGTTCAATCATATTCATATATGGTAACATGATGGATACTATGAAAACGTTAGAATCTCTTTGTTATAAGGATAATAATATAAAAATGCGATTTTAATAAGGACTTGAACAAGTTAATTGGCACATTACTGTCATCTTTGTCAAGCACAAAATATTAGCATGTACAACAACATCTGGTAATGTTGTCTCCGAGTCCGGATTGTGAGGAAAATTAACCTAGACCATCTACTAAATTATTTTAGGATATTTTTTTAACGTGCTGAGAATGTACATTTGCCATTCTCAAAGTAGAAGATTTTATTTGCTAAACACAACCATTGCAATATAAAATCTATTACATTTCTCTTTACTTTTGTTCCCTTTCCCTTTGGCGTATTTGAGCCCCAGGGATCAGAACTCAGAACCCTTGGAACGTAATAAAAGACCAAATTTTGCTAAAAACATAAAAACCTATAAATTTTATTCATATTAATTTTAATGCATCTTATTTTTAGTTTGCTCTTAATAATTTATTTTTTTTATTTTTTGTCTTTTTATTAGTGGGAAGGCATGCTTAATGTTATGTTAGTTTTACAATTTTCCGTGTTGCGCGCGCTTGTGTGACTGGTAGAAAGAAGGTAGAAAATCTCAAAAGCGATGCAGCTGGTCTTTCTACTGACCATGATGGAATAAGTAAGTATAAGGTGGTCTCGTCGGCTGCCGAATCGTTCGTTTTTTGGTCCCTTAACGTTTATTGAGCGTTTGCTTGTTGAAGCAAAAGGTTGTGTGCGGACGAATTTGTTTGCAAAATTTGTATACAAAAACAAAAACAACGTTAAATTTCGAATTCTAAATTAATAAAAATTTGATTATAAAAATATCTTCAACTCGTTTTATTATAATAGGCAACTTCAAACCAATTCCACTCCGCTTAAAGGTTAATCAACATACTCATGAACATACTCTCTCTGCACACTCTAATGTCGTTTCACTTACACTTACTACGCTGAACCCTTTCACACGCAGTTATTACTATTATAGTTAAGGGACTACTTTTTGCCGACGAGACCACCTTATACTTATTCCATCATGCTACTGACGCTACTGACATCCGCCATAGTTATTTGGTGGTGCTGGTGTCTTTTAAGTGCTGCCAGCTCTCGCAACAAGTTTGTCGATGATAATATTATAATGTAGGTAAAGATTTTTCCAATAGGAATTGAATATATCAATTTATTTGTTGTTTTATTTAAAAGTCCCGCCAATGTCAGTTTGGAATATGACATCGAAAGATGGCCGCCACGGCTTTGCTGTGTGGCGACTGGCGAGAGGTCAAATTTTCTATAACTCTGGCGCATAGATCTGGTTAAATTTGAGCGATAGTGCGGGTTATGTGGACTGTAAGAGAATCGGTCGTTTCCGGCTTATTGGCATAGACATAGACATCCAGCTTAAGAAAACCGTACCAGAAAAAGTCTTACGGGGTCAAATCGTACGATTTTTTGCAATATATTTTTTGCTTAAGATATGCAATACATGACCTTCATCAGCTGTGTAGCACGTTGCGCCGTCCTGTTAGAAACATCGGGAAAAGAATGAAATAATTTCTATTTTGATTCGGAAATCATCGACCATTAATCAAACACAACAATTTTAACCATATTTCGTTTACATGTCGAGTTCTTATGCGCGGTGCGGAATTGACTACCACGGGTTCTCCTGCACACTCTCATGGACAGCGCCGATGTTTTCGGCAGATCTCTCCTTTCGTTAATATACAGGTGTTGGGTGTTCACTGAACCGGTCGTTTGGCTACCAAACATTAAATAAATAGTCGACTGCGAAGGACGATAACGTTAACCGTAAAATCATTGAGCACACATTTTTCTCAACAACCGATAAAACATCATGGCCGCCATTAACTGTCAAAATCTACAAATTCCTATTGGTGAACCCTTTAGTCCGTCGGAATTGACTATCACTTCACTTATTCGATTCCCTTTCACTTCCTACTGCTATCGTGGAATCCGCAGAAAACGTCTTCGTTTCAACATGTTTTTTGGAAAAGATAGTTTCACTGTCAAACGGCTGCCTTTTATTTGTCAATCCAAATTCTGTGTAGCTGCATTCGTTTCTTTTAATACCAACTGTTTTCTCGGTCTGGTCGTCAAAAGTCACAAAAAAGGTGGGAAGGATTATGTATGACTAATATTCTTAATAGTAGGTAGGTATGTTAAGTAGGCATTTCACTCTTAATTGTTCACGTATTTGAATGACTACTTGACACTAACTTCTGACTAAAATTCAGAATTCAGTGCTGCCAAACCTAACACATTTAATTTACCGCGTTTATCTAGCAAATAAAGAATAATTCGGTATACAACTTTCAGTGTGCTTCATTTTATATTAGGCTTGTACTTTTGGTCTTCATAATTTTATTAGTTTTGGATTTGCAAGTTGCCCCACTTAGCAACTTTGGTGTTAAAACAATTTTCCCCGCACAATTCTGAAAATACTTTATTTAATTAAATTCAATATATTAGTAGACGGGATGAGTTACAAAATTCGTTTTTTTTTCTTCTTTCTTTCCTACAGCGTGTCTGCCAAATGCCAAAGTGAAAAGATGGAGATTTCTTTTCTGGCACATCGAAATTTTATCTGTAACTGTTGCAACGTCAGCTAACTTCAGGTTACTTAAGGTGTTTGCACAGGTTATGATGTCGGATTGGTTACAAACAATCCCAATGTCATAATTTTCAAGTAAATTCAAGTGAATTCTATTTTTAACATGCTTCTCGATGTCTTGCGTACAAACAATAATCAGCACTTCTAACATTCTAAAATGACTTTGGAGAACGAACGCTAACTAATAACAGACTCAACATTGTTTTGACATTACATAATTTTTCCAATGCAATAAATCATCTAGAACTTCCACTACTTTTCCGTATTAACACCGGCTGGCCGTTGAAATTATTTATTGATTTCAAGTTGTCTACATATTTAAAATAGGTATGTTGGTCTATCCAAGACGTCAAGCTAGATGCTGGAAAAGTGCGCCACATTTTCGAATTTGAGTAATTTTCCAGGATAGGTACCTATATACATGAATTTAAAAAAATTAAGATTCAAAACGTTTTATTTAGATACCTATCGATAAAGTCTTGACGGATGAAGTTGAAACATTGACAATACATACTTCAATTTGAAATAATTTTTGTGAATTATTTACTTAAACAAAGTGCCCTGAACTGGCAATCTTTACTTACTTAAGGTGACGCTACATTCCGGGGTGGACCTGGGCCACAACCAATAAGTAATATTTGCCCAGTTGTCTCCAGTTTCGCACGCTAAGTTGGTTACGGTACCAATTCAATTCAATTACCACCTGAGTCGCGGTGCTCCTATATTTAGCCGTCGTTCCTCGGAAGATTCGAAGATATTCCGGGCCGGAGCATTTGCGTTCATTCGCTCTACATGACCCAGCCACCTTAGTCGTTCGTTGGACCTTAAGGTGCTAGTACACGGTATGTAGCACGCCACATATATATGTGGCTCTGACGTCAACAGAGAGTGCACAAAGAGAGCTTGTACACGGCATGTACCTATTGGGACCATTCGCTGACGTCAAAATGACGTCAGTGCTACATATATATGAGGCGTGCTACATATCGTGTACTAGCACCTTTACTCTTCTGGGTAAGTCGATGTCGCTGTACGTATACAGCCCGTACAGTTTGTCGTTGTATCTCCTCCTTCATTCACCGTTAATGCAGACGGGACCGAAAATTACTCGAAGAATTTTCCTCCCGAAACAACCAAGGGTAGCCTCATCCGCTGGAGTCCATGTCAGGGTCTTATAAAAGAACATTCGAGAGATGGCTTTGCTATTAAATAATAATAAATAATTTATATCAGCGACTATTACATTTCTTAACAATATTTCAATGATTACCTTTGACTTGAGTGCGTCGCGTCTAGACTAAACAACAACAGATTCGATGTCGTCGCCAACGGCTATAAAAGCACAACCCAAACCATCTAACCTTCTTCTCATTGTATCTCAAACGGTGTTGCATACAACGAATGAAGGTAACACACCAAACGTGTGTCAGTCGATTGACTTTTATCGAGTCTTCACTCAAATGTCGTCTCATATTATGTCTACGAGTGTATAGATATCATAAGTCATTGATTGTACGAATTAAGGGATATGTCCTTGAAATCGACATGTCAAATTCGAATACCTGTAACTACGGCAGTTAAATACTTAAAACTGAATTCAAACGAATATCCTTGAGACGGTGGATAAAAAAAAAAAGAAATATTAGTACAACTTTCCAGACATTACCTATACTCTTACAAAGTTGGAGTAATTCAAAAATTAATGTGTTGAAGTACACATGATAATGAAAAAATAAATTAAAACCTACCTACTTAAGAGTTGGTAACTTTGCTCCGTGAAAATAAATGAATAGCTTGTCAGGATTATCGACATCTATATATATGTAATAAGGCGAGGACAGACAAACGTAGGATAGGGTAGCAGTCATCTTAATTTTTGTTTACCGCACAATGGATATTGTTCAAAAACAAAACACAAGCATTTCAATTTTGTTGTACTTAACATCCTCCGCTGGCACATTTATTTTTGCAGATTTCATTGCATCGTGTTTTCAAAGACCGCATAACACATTCACACTTGATTTGTTTTTCGTTAATGGAATTAAGGATGGCTCATATATTGCGCTTGGAAGAGGATTTTTTTTTTTGTGTAATGGAACAGTCAATCCGTAAGATTGTATAGCCAGCTGCTGTGGTTACTGACTTTATTTTATTCCAGCTACGCTCCTTGGTGAGTTCAGAAGTTAAGAGTTTATTGTTCGTTCGTAGATGAATTCTGTAGGAGAAATTCTCTGTGGAGCACTCAGGAAATTCCCGTAATAAAAGCGTTGAGTATGGCTTAATGAAAATTGTTTATTAGTACTTGTGTAATAAAGCCACAAATATAATGTAGTTTTATAGGAACAGACTTAAACAAAAATTGAGGATAATAGGGAACCAAAAAGATTTTCGATTTTTAGTTTATATATCACTTTGTTGGGTGCAGTCGCTCATTCTTTCCCAATGGACCATTATTGTTTGTTTTTATCGTTACTCAAAGCTATCAGATGTAACAATATTGCTAATGACAATTTAAACTAATTTAAGAATAGGTGTGTTTTTTTTTTTTTGCTATTCTATATACATGGTAGGTATACAGATTTACAAAAAAAAAAAAACTATTATCGAGGCTCAGCTCTTTTTTTATAAAAGCTTGGCAGCACTTCTCTCACAGAAATTCGCAAAATGTCACTCACAAAAAAGAAATCTGTAAAGTTACAAAGAAAAACAAATCCACTATAGGTATACCTACGAGTTCAAAAAAATGTATAAACATGGAAAATGCGCGGAAAAATTAAAATTCAGTAATTTATAGACATATCTGTTATGTCAGATGTCAATTATGACAGAATTAATAGAAATTTTCGATAACATTTAAAGCAATGATAATTTGGTCGCACAGTTTTTATCGGGGCTAAGGAATAAGACCCGATAATTATCCGGGCTAACGAAATTCGAATTTGTATGAAGTTATTTTTTCTAAGCCTATATATAATAGCCAAAAAAACACGCACATAGACGTCAATGTGTGATTCTTGAATAAGCTGGTTTCTAAGTAGGTGCATAACGCAAATGTCATTACCCTACCGGAAGATGATATAATTTTTGACAATGAAGGCAAATGCCAATTCTACTTTGACATTTGTAAAGTAAATAGATACAAAATTCACGTTAACAAGACTTAATTCGTTGTAACTCGATAATTTTTCCGATGATTTTTTTTTTTTTTGCGGAATAATTCGTCGGTGGTAGGCGCAGATTTCCCGGTCGTCCGTCACTAACATGGGCAAACGCTACGACGTTTAGCCGCTCCGCTCGCCTAAAGGAATATGGGACAACACGCGATATCGCGGCTGACATTAAAGATGTCGCAGACGACCCCGCAGTACCGAACAGACGACGTGCCACCACGTGGCATCAATCAACGACTTTCACCTTCCTCAACTAATAGGAATAGGATGAAGGAACGGCGAATACTGCAACAACGACAACCGAAATTCTGATGGCTGTATTTCCGGGTTTTAGCGATTTGCACTGGTCGGAAAAATCGCCCGCGCCATTTAATAACGGAAAAAAATGACAGTTGATAGTTCGGGGTTAGTAAAAATGGAGCGCTATACGAAAGAACAACGCATTTTCATTGTTGAGCAATATTTTTAAAATAATGAAGATTTGTAAGCTACAGTCCACAATTTTTGAACAAAATTTTTCAAGAATAAATTTTTGCTAGAACGATAGTCGGTGCCAGCCAACTAAGTGGGTCGAAGAGTTTCGACGCATCGGAAAGGAAGTTCCTTTTAGTATACGCTTTACAGACGGGAAGGGATATTTTAAAATAGAAATAGTCTGAATGAGGATTCCAATATAAACCTAAGGCTTTTACTGAAGAACTGGTATAATGTCTTCAGGGTTGAACGAAAATTCACAGACCTCCTGTTGTAAATCGGAGAGCAATACAGTAATAATGGACAGGAAGTCCATTTCCTTAGGTTGAAACCTCCGGAACTAAGAAGTTCTTTAAGCTCCTTATGAATTTCTTTTGCTGACACACCAGAGATTATATTATCATCCACGTATATATCACTATTAAGCACATTCGATTCGGGGGGCATTTTAAAGCCGCGTTCCATTGACCGCTAGATGACTAACGGCATGCCAAAATTCAAAAAAAAAAAAAAAACTGACATTTTAGCATTTGCGCAAGAGGTCTAGCACATTTTGTGAAATATCCTTTTCTGCGAAATTTTTCAATCATGTTCACAGTTCACAAAATGAACTGCTAGATTGAAAAAAAATAACGAACTGTCAAAACAAAAGTGAAAGTGCAGAAGTCAAATATTTCCAATTTGGTGTAAAATGGGAATTCAAGCTTCTATGTATTTAATATACATTATATTTGTGTATTAATAAATATGCGACATGATGGCACAAAATACATTTTTAACTCCCATGAAAATGAAATAATACGAATTCAAATTGGATCTAAAGTCACTTCGCCGCTGCCGCTAAATGACTAGCGATCAAAGGTACGGGGCCAATAATTATTGAAAAATTCAGGGAGAGATGAATTAAACATTCTGGGTGTCTATCCTGTCAGAAGTCGTTCAACAGAAAACATCGAAGCAGTTCGCGAGAGTATTGCTGATAGTCCATGTAACATCAATTCGGCACCGTAGTCAAGAATTGGACATTTCGAGAAGCTCTCTACAGCGAATTCTCACGAAAGACTTGAAACTTCATGCTTACAAAATTCATTTGACTCAAGAACTGAAGACTACTGACCATGCAGCACGAAGAGAGTTTGTTGAATGGATTTTGGAACAACAAGTGGATACTGATTTTTCGGATCATCTCCATGATTTTGAGGAAGCTCATTTTAATCTTGATTGCTTCGTTAAACGAGTAATTGTTGAGAAACAAATGCATCCACAACGTCAAAATTGGCCATCCAGATTTTGTGATTTAACGAAGGGGAAATCGGAAGGTATACTAATGGACTTCAGGCACATTTATACGAAACGGTCATAGAAAATTCCAATAAAAGAGCACGTATTTGCCAGCAAAGCCGTGGTGGCCATTTATCCGATGTTCTATTCCATACATAACCCCAATCTGTATACTCTATGAATTAATAAAAATGCTTTCTAATTAGAAATCTGTATTTTCTATTAAAATTAAATTTTGCGTGAATTATGGGACACCCTTTATAAGCATATGCGTGACTCCCGTGCTTGCATTTAACACCAATTCTTGAAAATATCATCGGCTTCCAACTGTAGGAACTGTAGGTAAATAAGGGCCGAATGATAAAATTCCACACCTTGGAAGGACTTGTGTACTGAAACTTGTCCGGGTGTATTTAGCGGGGTTATCCGGCATCCACTTCACGTTTTGTTGAGCTGTCTGGAGCGTGTGCGTTTCACCAGGTGTGAGGCATCAGACAAGGGAACTGACTACGAAAGGACCGTCTGATTAAAATCATAAAAACGGAGCTCGCTAACTGATGAGAGGTTCATCAACATCTCCTCTCAAAATGTGGGTCACACACAAGTTGGGAAATCGCAGAGCAGCTGCCAGAAAACGTTTCACTCAAATTCGATGTTGAATTAGGTGATAGGCGAGTATTTCTTAAATAGAACTGGGACTATACTTGTTGCGGTTCAAAAGTACTCATATTTGAACGCATAGTGTGTCGTTAAAATTGTTTTCTCTGGGATATCGTCTTCTTGACGGTAGGTATCAGGAAACAAATAATAGAAAGTAACACATCAGAGCATAGCGATAGCGACTCAACTTAAGTAACACCTGCTATATCCTGGAGTCTCAGCATCGTTTTGTCCTAGTTTGGCAGAAATATCTATTGGATTATCGGGTTCGAAAATGTATAGCAACATAAATTGTGGGGATATTTATAAAAAAAAAAACTTCAAATCATAAAACTCTCCAGACAACCATCAAATTCGACTACCTACAGACTGTTAGTGGGAATCTTGTGGAATCAAAATATAAATTTATCTACCCAAGTCCCAGTTCCCAGTGGCCCGTACACTGAAACATTTTTAAGGGGCCAAAGTCTGTTTTAAAAAATGGTTTCAAATCTGTTGAAATATATTCGTATAAATTTCATTGTTCTCTCAAAGGAGACATTTTTTTTTTGCTTAAAATATTTTAAACCAAGAAATTTATGACAAAAACAAATCGACTTAAATGTCGATACATTTATTTGGAAATCCATAATGTAGGATAAGCCTTCGGCAATCATTCTATCTCAGGCTATCAAGTTGCTCCCAGACATCCCATTTTTTTCATTTCACAGCTTGTGGCAATTTATTGTTTACTCAGTACACAGTCTGCTACCGCTACCCTTAGCTCTTAAGATACCTACAGTGTCTATAATATTTTTTCATTTTTGTATTCTAGATTTATAATTAAAGGTATAGTCTTCATTTACTTTTTCTTAAAACATTGTTGTTAATAAAAAATATAACATGTTGTTAGGGAAGTAATTTTGCTTAAGCAAACAATAGAAGTTTTTACAATATGTATAGTACTACCTTATAGTCAGCTTAAAAGACATACGTTACGTCATGTTGACAGTCATTCAAACCTACTGTCATATAATCCGTGCTCCTAATCACAATGCAACTGACAGTTCTTTCTTATGCCGGCCGGTTAGTTACTTTCCTTCAATGAAAGCCTCCCGTAATCTAACCTTCACTTATTATGTACCATATAAAAATACGAAATGCTGAAGAACCAGCAATTCAAATAAACGGCCGACAACTGTATTTTAACCGTTCGATGGTACCCATGGTTAACAACTGAAAATGTTGCCAAACTATTGGAACTGATGGTTTCAATGGAAGAGTGTGATGCATGTCCGCCACCGCCTCTGCATCTACTTCCGATTCATCTCCATTTATTCGTTAGGAATGGCGAAGTGATGCGGATGGGGAATGCGATAAGCGAATGACATTAAAAGAGTTGCATTATTACTCTTACTCTCACAGGTCACACACTCAATTCAACGTTTTGGTATCATAAAATATGTTATGCGACAAATATGTCAGCAACACAAAAAGAGGCAACCGATATTGAAGAGTTGATTATAATAATTAATAATTATTATATTGTTTGATTTAAGAGAATTTGAAACAAAATCGCAGTTTCGGTTAACTTATTTAAACCGAAGGAGAAAAATGACACAAACAGTGGAACCATTCTGTTTTTTTAGAAGCAATTTTTTGTGTTTCTCTGGATTTACGGCAATATGTAATACCTAGATAAAAATAGGATGGTAGGCAAAGTCACAAGTTTGCGACAAGAACAATGGATAATGAGTGCGAAATGACAAAATGGAAATAATTTTAACAGCTGAGTTTGACAACCGACTTGACAGTCGATTTACGCGATTTAGCTATATACGCAACATTTCCACTTAAAGCACCGCAGAAATTTATACATTTATGAGCTGCATACCCGTTCACAGTCAATAAAAAAAAAATAATATAAGAAATTAATTCGTCATAATATAAGTTCCTATAAAATTAGGTTTCAGCAAGCTGTCAAATTATGCAACAAAAAAAAAAAGAAGGAATCATACGAATGTCTGAGTCTTGTATTTCTTTGATTCATATTGACATTTAAGCAGTGATGCCATTCTGACCGAAATCTATTTACTCTGACCGGAGAAAATTTTAAAATCCGGTCTAAGGCCTTCCGCATACGGCTCGTCTTCGTCACATCATGAATTTGCCGTGCAGCGACGTCAACGATACGCGTATTAAATCGCACACGACGCAATTTCCAATCGTCAAAATACAAAGCGTACAGATGTCGCCTGACATTTTGTTTTTAAATAAAATACGTAGGTATTGAAAAATGTAAACAAACTCCAAGCGCATTCGTACAAATACGATAAGCGACCGACGATGCTTGACGATAGTCGTCATGTAGCATGCATGCTGCGACGATTACGCGTAGCGTACGAGTCGTGTGCTGTTTTCTATTTAAATACAAGTGTGCGGCAACAAATCGTCTGCCTCTCGTACATCACACCGCATACGCTACGATGACGATACGAGCCGTGTGCAGAAGGCCTAACGGTTTTTTGACCGAAACGAAAAATGTTTTTAACCGGAATGTTTTTTTGACTGGAAAAAATATTGTTCTACTGACTATATATAAAGATAGATTTCTATAATTTACAAACACGCTCCCAAGTTCAAACAAAAACCAATTTACTGCGAATAATGGAACATTTACAACATCACGCATGGAATTCTGCTCCGGGAGCAGTATAATAAATTATCTTAAGGCCCTAGTTATAGCTATCATTGAAATGCATCATTGAAAATTTTGTTTTCCGATTTTAAGACGATTAATCAAACAATATTGGCTTTAGTTAATATCAAAATAAAGGTAATCAATTGTGGAATTTTTTTACGAAAGAAATTACTTAATTCTGTTTAAAACTCTTCTTTAAATTCAATTTTATTATTTCACTGATCGAAATCGATTTCAATGAACAGCTGATTCTCGTTTCTCCAATTTGGAACCCAATCGTTTCACTGATATGTTCGATTCTCTTCCTATTCTCAGCTGTCAGTTTTGCTTTCAATGATCAACTCTAACCTCAAAACCTAGACTCGTTTGCTGAAAAGTCACTGACAGGTTCTTTCACTGACAGGAATTTTTCAATGATTTCTATAACCGACTTGTCAAAAAAATTAAACCACCATTCCACTGATTTGTTCCAATGATGCATTTCAATGATAGCTATAACTAGGGCCTAAAGGCTAATTTTTTGACGTTTCCTTTGCTAGAATGTTGAAGAGGAAATTAAACAATGAATTTCAATTAATTAAAGTGTGAAATTCGATAAATCTCAGATTGGAGTTTGGTTAACTACTCTTTTCAAGTGTCAGAAATTTATCCGAGAATAATTATTTAGCCCAATTGATACACGGCCTTAGTGTATGCATGGTCATACACGTCTTCCCATGACTTTCATTTCCATTGACGACTTAGCTACATACAAAATAAAGAAAATCGAGGCGTCATTGCAATGAAATAAAATTTGGCAGGTATGGCAGAATAGTGAAATATAGTGAAATCGAAAACACAAACAAATTTTATGTAGTAAAGCCGAAACGGGCGCCCGTTTGTTTGTTTGTTGTTTGGAGATTTGTATCGAAAGCACAATGGTACGAAAAGAGCCTTGTATGAAATAATTGCCATTTCAGCAAAAAAAAGCTCATTTGTTCTCGAATAAATCGGACAATTTTGCAAAATTCGTACAAGATTTGACATCAATTGTACTAGAATTTGTACTAAAGTTGTGTTTAGTAAACCCTTCGATTAAATTGGTCATTGGTAGGGTAAAATTAAAAATCGAAATTGAAGTTAATTTCGAAATCAGTAAAACTCGAGTTTAGTGATTGTTTATTGGTAAGACCCATTAAGAAAACGTTATAATTCGTAAGCTACTTTAAAAAAAAAATTAGAAAGCTCAAATTAAAACGTAAAACTGAACGCATATTTTTTGCAATAAAACTTTATGAGCACATGGTACTAAAGTAACATTATTATCTACCCTTTCATCAATTATGTACACTAAACACTGCCAGCACCTGTCAGACTATACATTTTTTTTATGGCATCAATGTTTAAGTCAGAGGCGGTTGGTGATACACACCTTTAAGTATCCATACGTAATTACCTGCATACTCGTATGTCATGTTTCATATCGCAATTCACACTACCTCACTGACCTATTGTTTACCCTATTAACTGGCTAATTGAATGATTGGACATCAATCATAATTGTCTTGAAACTGTCGGCAGTTACGTGAAAATTATAAATCAATTTAAGCTTATGTGCTGGCTAGTAAGAAATAGTCGTTTTGACATTTAACTTTTTTTAAGTTTCGTCATCGACAAAAACTTGTGAAAAGATTTATTGTAATAGTTATTTTTTGCTAGGCGATATCGATTTAAAAAAATTGGTTTGATGAAATGTAAACTGTCAAAACGTCAATCTACCGAAAATAGGCTTGATATTACAATAACTTTACGTGCTGGTCCATTATCTTTCCCCAAGTTCCCTTTGATGATTTCATCTGCAGTGCATTCCCCCATGATTGCAGTATAATAAACTTAATTTAAATTTGTTTTAATTTAGCAAAGTCAATAAGATTCAACTGTATCAAGATACAGAGACCCACATACGGTTTATTAGGCTAATAGAGATTTTACATGGTTCACCAATTTTATTGAAACATCCTTCTTCTTTGGCAATTATATTGTGGTGTCATCAGATAAGCCCAACGCAGACCCAACCGGAATACTCCTCCTGGTTCCATCAGGACTTACCTAAATTCCGTTATACACTGCCTGCATATATGGTAAATTGATTATCTTGCCAAGAGCAAATGCGAAACATGAAACTCTTGATTAGTTTGCCAGGAAGCTATGCATAGAATTCGATGCCATATGACTATAGAAGCCCTCATATTTGTCAAATACCAATTTACAACACAACGAATTCTAAATAAAGTCGAAAGATAAATGTTAAAGATACCCGACTGTATTATAGTACCTATCGTATCTCCAACATCTAGCTATTTAATTAGATTTTACTAATTGACTTTGGGTCTGGGTGTTATCCGGTTTCATGTGACGATGTCGACGACCCAAGGGGTGATTTCAAATTTCAAGTGCTTATAGTGTTGATATGTTAAGTTGGGTGCACTGCAATCAGTTTATGTGTGTGCTTTGTGTGCTTTGCCCTCCACTTGGATTTGGATAGACACTGGTCAAGGAAGTTTTAATCACAAAACAATTGCAAACTTTCGGCATATAAAAACTCAAAAAGTCCAATGTTGGAAATTTCCTTGTCTGCTATTCTTTGATCTCAAATTTTTCATTTTTAAGGGCTTCCTCATCATTGGAAAAACTAAGGCCTTCCGCACACGACTCGTATCGTCATCGTAGCGTATGCGGTGCGATGTACGAGAGGCAGGCGAGGCGATTTGTTACCGCACACTTGTATTGCTACATGACGACTATCGAGTACGCTTAGAGTTTGTTTACATTTTTCAATACCTATATGTCTTTTATTTAAAAACAAAATGTCAGGCGACATGTTTACACTTTGTATTTTGACGATTGGAAATTGCGTTGTGTGCGATTTAATACGCGTATCGTTATCTAAGCTGCACGGCAAATTCATGATGTGACGATGACGATACGAGCCGTGTGCGGCAGGCCTAATACTTTTCCGCAACAGAAAAAAACACGATCTGTCAAAATTTAGCTTGAAAAAATGTGCCGAACCATTAATTGCCGCTCTAAATTTTGTCACACACAGTACAACAGTCTGAAATAAAAAATCGATTTTTTAGCTGGAGCTACGTACATAGCTAAAGGGATTCGCTTAAATTTCGCTTAATAAATTTTGGAGAGAATTTTGTATGAGAGCGAAAATTCAGCTCGAGTAATGTACTAAGCTTTATTGCAGAATAAGCGTCGAATGCATGTGACAAGTGACACACTCCTAAGAGTTAAAAAGAGGACAGAAATGTGTAACAGGCTATAGGTCAACGTCACAATTATTAGCTTCTCCCTCGTCTTTTGACGTCAAAAAGAGGCATCGTGCGGAGGCCAAAAAAGTCTTAAATTTAACCTTTAAAATACAACCTTCGATTTTATGAATAGAAACAGTTCAGAATCATTGCCAATGTGTAGGTACTTATGTAAACTATAGTTCAACTGAACCTGATGTATAATTGAGATCACTATTACACTTGCAATCACACCCACATAGCATAACAACATACATATGAGTAACACAATAATATTACACAACTGCACATGCCTACTGGTCTCACTCTTTGATTGTCTTTCTACTTCAATCAGTTGTAATTCTGCGCTTAATGAATAAACTGAAACTTATACTAAGTAAGCACGTCTTTAAATAGAAATACAACAGAACCTGAACCTAAGTTTAAATTTCGAGCAAGGAAAACGTTATATGTATATCAATTCATTTATTCACTTTCAATAGCCCGCTTATCCATTAAATAGGTCGCGGTTACTCAAGTGGATCCTCCAAAGCTCTCGATTCTCCCCCATCGACTCTAAATCATCGACTCTACCCCATACGAGTAGAGGAGAGATTATCAACCTGATCTAACCATCTTATCCTGGGTCTACCTAGAGGACGTCTGCCTGATAGTACGGATTCCATAGCATGTCATGGGATCCTGGTCGTGGACATGCGCTTAACATGACCAAACCACCGAAGCATGGAAGTAGCTGCTCGACATTGAGTTCCTCACATATTCATATTCTGGTATATTTCTAATGCAATCTCTATGAGTTACACCAGCAATACAACGGAGAAATCTCATTTCGGCAGCTTGTATTCGCGATCTTATTCTTTCGGTCATTACCCAAACCTCATGACCATAGGTAAGAGTAGGAACAAACACCGAATTAAAGACTGACAACTTAGCTTTGACACCAAGTTCAGTCCTCCTGATAACAGAATGACTAAGCTGTCTCAAAATCGATCCAGCCTGACCAATCCTACAGGAAAACTCGGCATTGCTCCTTTCATCACTGGTGAATTTAACCCCGAGGTACTTAAACTTCTCCACCTGTTTCAATGGGACTCCATTAACATGCAGAGTGCATTGTACAGGCGTTCTGGGGACGACCATCACGCGCGTTAAAGTTCAGTCTGAGAAGACCCAAGAATGACCAAGTCATCAGCGAAGAGCAAATGACTTATCCTCAGATCTCCCAATTCGAAACGTTCTTTGCCAAGGCTGAGCTGTAACATCCAGTCCATATACCTATAAGCAATGAAAAGGAGAGGAGACAAAACGCACCCCTGCGCTGGCGAAGTCCAACGCCCACCGTGAAAGGTATTGATTTAACTCCGTTTACCCGAACACAGCTTTTACAGTTTGCGTAAAGAGATTGAATGGCTCTCAAGAGAGAACCGTAAAATCCATACTACTGTAATACACTCCAGGGTTTACCTCGAGGGACTCGGTCGTATATGCTCTCTCCAAATCTACGAAGCAAGCGTAAACAGGTATAGCATACTCCCAAGCCTTCTCAAGTACCATTCTGAGAGTGAATAACTGGTCGGTTGTGCCAGGCGAAAACCGCACTGTTCATCTCCTGTCTGTTCTCTCAAGAATTTGCGCTAATGTTGTCAATGTCATCTGTCAAAGTTCTTGAATCATTTTGGAATGCATTCTTTCACAATTTCTGTTTTATGATTGCAGTGTCTTCTGAGAATCTGATGTTGAAATGTAAGTGTAGGATCACCCTGTCCTTCCACGATCCACAAAACGCTACAGAGAATGCCGATAAAACGCCGGCGCAGAGAGTCAGTCGAGGAGTCAGCTACGATTGGGTGCTACGTCCGATCCGGTCAAGTCGAGCTGGTTGAAATACGGTGTCTTTTTCTCCATTCATTATAATTATTATTTAATTAGTTTTAACCTTTAAGTAAATAAAATTTCTTGAAGTTTCCTGAAATTTTTTTTTTTTATGTTGATTTTCCCTTGAGATAGTTTTGTAGCACCGTAATCCTATGAAATTTCTACTATAACCAATTGGCGTCAGCATTTTATGCCATCCATTAATGATTATGTTTAAACATAATTTCGGGCAATTGGGCACCACATCTGGCTCAAACGCGCATTGTATGCGGAAGTTAAATTTTCTACTACTTTACAGTTGGGTCTTGGGACCCCAGACCCCACCTTTATTTTATTTTTTTGGCCCACTTATTAAATATACCACAAAAATAATGGGCACGAGGCTTTAATTGGTCCACAAGCTCGTAGCCCAAGACGTTTCCACAAAGTATTTCATAAACTGAATAGGCATACAGCTCCTATTGCTGTACCTTGAAACACGGTTTCCGAAGTATAGGTATTTGTCCAATTCATCGTGAAATGGCAAAATATACACAACAAATAATCTATTAGCTTTCAAATTGGTTATCACCAGAAATAGTGTTGCTAACTTCTAAAATAAACATAATATTCATAAACTATAAAAAAAGATAGATTGCATCGGCCGGGAATCGAACCCGGGCCGCCCGCGTGGCAGGCGAGCATTCTACCACTGAACCACCGATGCTTGTTGAAAAACATTCTCCCACGGTTGAGAGTCTGTGGGTTGAGGCAGTTGTGGATAAGTTAAATGCTGGCGTAGTAATTGGCTTCGCACGATTAGCATTAGATATCTATTTTCGCTACTTTCGTTGTCTTGCCACTTACCTATATAGAATTGTCGTCGTCTAGCAGCAACAAGCTAAACAAAACTCGATAAGAAAATGTGATGCCAAAATCGTTCGATGAAGCTACTTAAGTTTATTAATTCTCAACGTAGCTACCTTCATTGGGCCATTTGCAGAACATGTTCCCGGTGATAGTTCTTGCCAGTCCCTCAAATCAGTGCACTTCTACTCACCCATTTCTTTATAATGTCGTGTTTACATTCCAAAAGATTTCTTTAGACTTTACCAGCACAACTTTGTTATATTAAATTCGAAAAAGTTAATTAAAAGAAGCAAGTTTGTGTTTGCGCGCAACAACGTTAATTTAATACTTTAACGGAAGTTGTTACTACCCTCCCAGAGGATAAAAAAAGGGGGTTACACTCTCTATAATTTCGCGTACAATAGGTTTGTCATAATTAAATCAGAATACCTACAATCCCCAGGCTTGCGTTTAATGAGCCAGACATGGTAATTGGATGGTGCCTTTTGAAAGCCCTTTAAATACCCAGTCCTTATTAATAAAAATTAGTGTCCCTCAGAAGCAACTCATCTCCAAAGGATAGGCATTGCTCCACTAATGTATATAAATTATACCCACCCAGGTAGGTAGGCACTTCAACATATTATTTAGAGCAGCAGGTGTTTTTAACAAGAAAACGCAATTTAAAAAGGGTTTTTTGAAATAGAGATGATAACGCCAAGCAGAGGTATCCTGCTGATTCACCACGGGCATAAATATTTGTTTGCAAAGGAAAGAATGGAATGGATTATAAAACTGAGTTCCTTTCAAAGGCATAATACGAAAGTATTGTGAAAATATTGGGACAGGAATTAATGCTGTAGGTGTGAAATAGTATTTCTGGACTGTGGCATATTTTTACTGTTGTGTTGTTTCTTTGCTGGGTCGGGGTGGGTGTTGTTGTTGAGGATCCAATATCCAAACATGCAACTAAGTTCGATTAAAAAAAATTAGATCAAAATAATGATATTCCAAATGGATATGCGAAGAAAAATGAACCTTTTATGGGATAATTTTTCTGAAAGCAAACCACAGAAAGCGAAATGTAAGTACTGCTCTCAAAATATAAAATTTACCGCTGGAATCTTGGAATTTCTAGGTTGACATTTTGAAAAGGAAACATTCTACAATTTATGGCTTCACTGATAGCCCAAAAATGTTGCCAAACTACTTAGTTCAAAGTTCACATCAATTCATCCTTTCCTTCAAGGCACAAAATGTTTATGGAACTACATCAAGGGCGTAGCGTGAGGGGGTGAGACACCCCCCACGCTTTTCAAGAGTCGCCAAATCCCGGAAGCTACATTTATAAACTTGAGCAACTTAAAAAAAATTGGCAAAAACGATCAAATTTTCAAAAATTGTTTCGGAACAAAATGTTAAAAGTTAAGAAGTGGGTTTGGATTTTCATTACGTATAGGTTTTCAAACTTGTAAATGTATACAAGTCGGCATTTTCAAAGGTTCCATCTTTCGGAAATGCCAATTTATATTTGTTTCTTTTTGTGTAGCTTCTCCGAGTTTCGATTTTAAAAAGGACGGTCGGCATCGGTGAATTTGCCGACTGAACACCTTAAAATTTACCTAGTTTTAATTCGATTTTAAAAGAACGGTCGGTGACGGTGAATTTGCCAACTAAACACGGAACACCTTAAAATCCCTAAAATTTAGCGAGTTTCGAATCGATTTTAAAAAGGACGGTAGGCATTTTTAATTTGAGTTTAAATTTGAAAGAATTTTTTATTCGCTAGTTTGTGGAACGCGGCTTAGTGAAGTGGATTGCGGATAAACGTTCGATTTGTTTGCGGAAAAAAGTTTGGAAAACGGAATTCCCTTATTGAAACTGTTTATAAACTAAACTTGAATTGACGAATTGATGAAATGCGAACAAACACTTTTAAAGCATTTATTGCACATTGCACATTTTATTAGATATTCCACGAGTAGGATAATTATTTATCCCATTAAAATGCATTAAGAAAACAAGTTTATAAACAGTTTAAATACCTAACGAAATTTTGAATTCCAAACTTTGCCGTGAACGAAAACACTCTCGGCGCGGACAAATCGCGTTCCACAAACTAGCGAATAAAACATTGGCCGCGTTCCATTGAGCGCTAGATGACATGCGCGCTAGTCATCTAGCGGTCAATGGAACGCGGGCATTCTTTCAAATTAAAAATGCATACCGTCCTTTTTAAAATTCGAAGCTAATCTCAAATTAGAAATTTCTGATAAAAACTGATGGCTGAAGTTCGGGAACTGTCAACACGCGCGAATATTCGTTCGTTCTTAGATATTTGGTCGCTCTCATGTGAATAGTCCACTAGTAATCTTTTTTTCTCACTCAGTGACTCCGCACTGCAAACCCGGTCACATTTGAAAACACATTATGAAAAAATGTAAATCTGAACTTAATTCAACTTTTAATTACTTTTAAAATTAAAAATTTAAAATAAAATGGTTAAGATAGGACGAAGCTAGTATTTGGTCAATAAATTTGATGCTGAGTGTTAGCAAGGTATATTCAAGAAAGACGTTAATAGAGCTCGTTTGAAGTGGATTGAAAAAAAATAAAATTACTTCGGACAATCAGTTTGACTTTAGAGCGGGACATGAAACTATGTCCTCATTTAATCGAAGAAATTCTAGAAAAAATGCAAAAGTACTAGGTACCTATCCCTGGTTGACTTTGAGAAATTCTTTGCTACCCATTAGATCAGTTTCTACTGAAAATAATTTGAGGTTAAGTTCGAACGAATGTTTTATTCGCTCGTTTGTAGAACGCGTTTGAATGTTGTGAATCGCGAATAAACTTGAGCAATTTGTGCTATTGGTGAATTCGAAATTTCGTTGTTTAAACTGTTTTTACCTAAACTTGTTTTCTTAATACATTTTGATGGGATAATTTATTATCGTATAATCTTGGAATAGTAAAATGTGCAATTTTCTGTTCTTAAATGCATCAGAAGTGATTTATTCGCATTTCATCTATTTGTTCGTTCGCTCTCATGTGAATGGTCCTTTTCTGTTGCGCACCAACTTTCTTTCGCTTTCGTTTTCGAGAAGTTGTTGAATGCCTGATAAAAATCTGCATCAAGGCTTAATTCGATAACATCAACCTGATACGTTCTCCTTTCTCCATAGAAAAAGGCATAGCCTACATAACCTTGGCTTATTTACTAGTAAGGTTGGTATAGTTGCGGTTCCATTACCAATATTTGTAAAGAAATATGACTGTCACCAGATCATCAGTGAATCAAATTAAGCATGTTCCGATAAATGAAAGGCACTAGTCCAATGTACCTACTGCCTATAGGTTTACTAATATTTCAACCTGTCGACATATGTACTGCTACCTCAGGGCTAGTGCTTATGTTTGCTTAATTTTTCCTCGCAGGTTTGTATGAAACTGACATTTCACCAGCAGTCCATTTATAGTATGTCAATTGTGTCATTGGTCCGTAATTCTTCGAAGATGTCAATGGGGAGACGGTTACAGTCAATTCGGAGCGATACCTATGGTCGAATGATAACCGATTTTTTTTTTTTTGGCCGGCGATTGAAGATCATGACTAGAACGATATGTGGTTCCAACAAGACGGGGCAACAAGCCACACAACACGACCAATTATGGCTTTACAGCGTGAGAAGTTTCCTGGTCGCGTAATTTTACGCTTTGGCGACGTCAATTGGCTACCAAAATCATGCGATTTAACCCTTTAGTTTTTTTTTCTGTGGGGCTACCCAAAAGACCGTGTTTACGCGAACAATCCCCGAACTCTAGACGCATTAAAAGCCAACATTACTCAAGTGCGAAAAGAGGTTAAAAAATACCTCAAAAATAATCACATGCTGCGAATCTTCTCGAGGCGGCCATTTAAATGATATTGTTTTTCACACTTAATGGCAAGGCAAAGTCCAAACTTTATAATGAAATAAAATGTTAATCAAAAATGTATCGCTGTGTGTGTTGTATTTAATTTTATTTTCGAAACCGAAAAATAAATGACCTTTAATGTCTCCGATTCCACAACTAAAAAAAACTGCTGTTGAACTTCTGCAACAAACTGACATACAGATTCTTTGTCAATCGATCGCCTATCCCAATTCGTTACAATTTTAAAATATTATACAGGGTCAGCCTTATTTATAAAGTTTATACACTCTCTATAATAACGCAAAAATCTAATATATATTTTTGCGTTTAGAGTTATTATAGAGAGTGTATAAAGTTTATAAATAAGGCGGGGTGTATCTGTATATGTACAAAGGGTATCCGGTGGCAGATTTATGTTGTCAAATGCGAATATCTCAATACTCAAAAAGTTGAAAATTATGTGGGGGGAGGGTGGTGCCATTTGAATAACCGGGTTAGTCAGTCACAACCACAAGTCGTAATTACAAGCACAACTCACAGTTTTGTACACGTAACAGTTACAATATTCGGCGATTAAGTGATGGACCAAGTGTAAATTTGACTGCGTCACTGATGAGCCCACGTAGCACATCGGGGCGAAACACATTTTGGGATAAATGCCACATGAATTATTATCAATATAATTTATATTATTCTATAAATAAATAATGAAATATATGAAGTAATATGCGGAATTTGATATTTCTACCTCTAAAATCTCAAATAAACATAACACAAAAAGTCTAGTGGAACAGGTACATTCTTTGACAAATAAATGACAAGTGTCAGGATGGCCGAGCGGTCTAAGGCGCCAGACTCAAGAGAAATCTTACCTACCAAGGTGGGTTGCTGAGCGTTCTGGTCCTCTCTGAGGGCGTGGGTTCAAATCCCACTTCTGACAAACAATTTTTTTTATTATTTTATTTAATAGTTGAGACTACAAAAGTTCAGAAATGTATAAACAGTCACATAGCGCGATAATATGTACATAAAAATAATCATTTGTTTGTAGTTATGATCTCACAATATTGTGACATTTTTCATACGAAAATAATGCTCTTTGATCAAAATATTTAATGTGTGATGAAGGAATAATTACTAGTATGTACAACATATTATTCATAAATCATAACCATGGCTAGACTGCGATGGATATTAGGTATTATTGCCCTACTTCTTACTACAACTTACATTTACTTAATCTAGCTGTATCATGTAATTTTTTTTTTAATTGCCTAGATTGCCCTATGGCCAGTTTTGAAGTGGACGTTTTCATTTCCAATCTGAACATCAGTCGAACAGTTCCGTCTGATTACATTCTACTCAGTTGACAATTCTCGCAGCTTAAATATTAATGGCCGCGTTCTATTGACCGCTAGATGTAGGTATATAATGATAAATATGCCAAACTAAAAAAATCTTACATTTCCCAATTTGCGCTAGAACCGTAGCAATTATTATGAAATTGTAATCAAGGAAATTGTTTAATCAAGCGCAAAATTCCCCGCTGCATTAATAAAATACTAGAAATAAAAATTAACTGTCATTATCAATGTAATTCGTTTAGAAGTACATATGTACATACCTACATAAATTGGAAAAATAAACAATAGTGAAGGATAAGTTCATCTATAAAATTTTGACTGAAGTCATATGTATTCATGGAAAATAAATGTACTTTGAAGTGAAACCAAACAAAATGTCATTTTTGCCCAGCTAGAGCAAGATTTCTAAAGTTCATTCAGTTTGCCACCTGGAACATTAGGTATGTGCTGTCTAGCTGTCAAGTCAATGCAACAGGGCCAATAATGTGACAGTTTAATTTAGGGAAATTAATGACAATTTATGATGATTTAATAAGTGCAATTAATGTTTATAATACTAGTAGCTCCACCTAAGGTTTAATAAAAATTGCTATTTAGAATAATATTTCACATTTAATAAAATTCTCAAATTGGCAGTACATACCAGTTTCTATTTCTAGTGAAACTCAATTTGACAGCTGACAAATAATTTATGCTTAGTATGTTCTGCTCTTTTTGTATAGGTATAAACACTGGTAAACACTGGTGAGCAAAATTATAGTAACTATGTTAAGTTTTTATGGTAAACAATAAACTAACGGAATGGATGTTTTATGTTTTATATTTGTATAGACGTCATTTAATGGGTCAGATTTAACAGCGTTTAGCTAATGGAAAAGTACCCAAAAGACAAATCGGAAAGAAACATTTGATACTGCTTTTCAAGAGACATTTGTAAACACAAAATTGCAATCAAAAAAAATAGCTGACTGTCAAACAGCACACCAACACAAATGCAAAAAAAAAAAAAGTAATCTCATTTCATGTTCCATTGGGATGGGACAGGAAAAATCTGAGATCTTGGAGAGAGCAAAACGGTAAAAGCCCAATGGAAATCGACAGAAGTTAAACGACAGTACTCTGCCGTTTAAACTTCAGATAACTTGACACAGTGACATCTCAATTTCAAAGCTTTTGATTGTCAAAAACAAAAATATTTGACGATATTTTGAACGATTTAGCTAAATTCGTATAAAAGCTAAGTACCTACTGTACAATACTGGCAAATTCTATTCATAAAATTTAGTTAAACTGAAGTTGAGATTACATTGTGAAATCGGACGAGTTGAACGTCAATTTTAAACTCAAGTTCAGGTTCAGTTGAACTTTAGTTCAACTTTCACTGTAAATTTGGGGGTTAGGTAGTTCATAACCAATTTATTCAGATTATACATGCGATGAGTAGGTATCTGCCTTTCTTTGTTCTTACAATTACAACGCGTAATTGTAGAGGTAGACGTACATACCTATAATAAAGTAAGCAATCAGGATGTTGCACTTTTTACTTTGATAGTGTCGAAGAAATTCTAAACGCAATACTCTCCTTAATCCTTCGTTATCCTAGATATGCATACGTGCACATTTGTAAAAGCAATAACATCAACAACTTCAAGAAGAACATCTAAATCCTTTTAGAATCAACTTTGGTGGGAAACTTTTACTCACGTTTTCTTAAGTGTAGCACATTCCATACGCTCTGTTTAACCCTTAAGGATTATCAAAGCATTAATAATGTTTTCCCTGCCTTCGTAGGTATATCCCTGTGAGAATTCAAGGGAATATCGATATCAAAAGAAAGATTCGGAATAAAGAATTTAGCGCGAATTGCCAAAAAGTATTAAATATTTATGCCATTTGATGTGACTGGAATAAATTTAAAATCCCATTGCCCAAATTTATAATATTAGTGTGGGCATGGATTAGGCGGCAGGCGCCCTTCATCCCAGTCCTGCTGCATGATTGTGAAACTACCTGCATAAACTGCTACATATGTACTTCATTTCAACACACTTTTACAATTTCTTTTAATTTGGCTGACATATTGAAACCACTTACAAATTTAAATTCCCATCTGCAAATATATAAATGTGAAGTACTATCTTTTCCGTATCCACTGATTATAACCATTATTTTGTTCGAGGACATCAATATGTGAATGGGCGCAAAGAGGGCGTAAAGCCAAAGAAAGTTAAACATTTTTAGAGTTGGTATATAAGTTTGTCGAAAGTTTCATGTCACAATCAGCGAATATCAACAAAACGATTTTGAAAACGATTCCCTATCCCATATTCGATAAAAAAAAAATGTATGAGTATTTCCTACAAGGAGTTTATTTTCATATTAGTTTTGCTACCTACCTGCTATATAGTTTTGCCACTCTTGGTTTAACCCACTTACCGATCCCACGTGTATAGGAAACATAAAAGAAGTATTTAGCGCTTGTTTCATTCCTAAGAGGGTTACGATTGGATACTATTGAACTTTGTTATACGTGCACAAAAAGTTTCAAAATAAAGTTGCTTGGTGAATAGTTTTGTTTGTCCTTTCTAAGTTTTGACGGTATTATTAGTCTAAACACAAAATAACAAATCCAAGCGTAACAGGGATAAGCAAATATTTTCGCATTGAAGTTTGCAGGCAAAATTAAGTAGCGTATAATGTTTTCAGCTTAAACTGTAGGTATGAAAAACGCCAATAATGTCGATTTCCATACGGCAAAAAAAAACACATTTTTAAAGATTCAGACCAGTTTTTCTGCTCTAGAAATCAGCTGTCTGTCAAATTCATTTTCCATTGGGCGAAAAAAAAAAACCCTTTTTAAAGATTCAGATCACTTTTGCGAATCTCGATTCGAGGGCGAGATTCAGACATATGTACATTCATCAATATCAAAACAAGAGACATTTGTAAACGCAAATTGCAATAAAAAAAATAGCTGGCTGTCAAATAACACGCCAGCACAAATGCAAAAAAAAGTAATCTCATTTCATGTTCCATTGGGCAGGAAAAATCTGAGATCTGAGAGCAAAACGGTAAAAGCCCAATGGAAATCGACATAAGATTGGTTATATTAGTTGCAACAACAGGCAACAGACTTGCTAAAGTGCTCCTTTAAATAGATAGGTACCTACGTGCTAATAATAATTTCTTAAAATTAGTACTTTATTTTGACGTTTCATTGAAAACTATTATCTTTTGTCATATGTATTTGACAAGTCATTGGGAATTGGATTTTAGGGCCGTGTGTCAACTGCGCTAAAAATGTATCCTCTGACACATAATGTATGATGTTTTTAAAAAGACAAGTTCACCAAACCCCAATCTTAAAACAGAGATTTCTTTAAGTTCACGCTTTTAATCAATTGAAATTCAGTGCTTTTAGTTAAAATTTAATTCTGCTCCTTGAGAGATACCGATTTTAGAAGTAATCAAATAGCAATTGAACAATGAATAAACTAAAAGTAATAATTTTTGTTTAGTACTGTACTTAGTTGACAGTAATGTCATAAACCAATACTGTTCGAAGCAAAAGTTTTCAAATAAAAATGTAATAAGCTCAGTAGGCTCAAATACCTTCCAAAATAAAATGGAAGGTAAGCTTTTACAGACCTAAAGAAAGCTATTTTAAGCTAACACACCAACCACCACCGCCTAGGTTTCTTACTTCCGAATTGCATAAATCCCAATTGGGGTACCCGATAAACTACGGTTGTCCCTTCGAAAAAAATATACACATCTTATTTTCTCTTACCCCTATCGTGGAATCCGCCGCCCGGGGGGAATTATTCACGGAAAAGAATATTTTGGTATCGTCGCATCCGCAAAGTGAACAGTTAATTGTATCACGATTCTTAACGAAGAAGAAAAGTACACAAATTCACATTAAAGATCTTAAGAATGCATATAACAAAAACTAAAGGTAAGATTATACTCCTGTCAAGTTACCATAAAATGACATTTTTTTGACAGTTATTATAGCTGTCATAATTTTTTTACATTATTATATGGAACTATTTTAGGAATAGAAACGCGGGAGTTTCAGAATAAAAAACATTTCTAGAATGAATGACAACGTTAAACCAGTTTTTTCGATAGCACAATAAGGGGTACTTGCACCAAACTCATTTGACAGCAGTATTTATTCTTTTATTCACTGTTTAGCTGTATTCCGCTGATTAGGTAAAAATTGTGTTGCACATGTGCACTATTTATCTATCCGTGGAAAAATTCATAAAATTTTGTAAATATGTAGCTACTTTTATAACCGAGGAATATTCTATAGAGAAAACCATTTCGTGAGAAATGTTTGTGATTGTTG
Organism: Cheilosia soror; assembly: GCA_949372485.1. NCBI lineage: Eukaryota > Metazoa > Arthropoda > Insecta > Diptera > Syrphidae > Cheilosia > Cheilosia soror. The sequence continues at coordinate 123,642,589 of OX443561.1, forward strand.
TGTGCTCTACTATTCTATGCGACTGGTAGTCAGCGAATAACATGCGCCAATATGATAGGAGTGCATGAATCTAATCGACAGCATGTCGTATAATACATAGGGTTACTCGCATGCAATAGCTGAACTCAAACCAAAGAACATTACATTTTCAGAAACAACAGCAAAACAATAGAAAGTGGCAACAAAATTTCTACAGCGTGGCTGGCACCTAGATTTCTAAAATTTGGAGCCCTAGAGAGCGCTTTTAGGAATAGCTAATATTAATTTTATCTACTGCATGGGCTTATTTACCTACGCCTGCGTCTGGGGCTTTTATTTGCCATTTATTCGACAGTTCAATGTATTTTTTTGCGTTTTTAGTACTGATAGTACTGTCAAATTTTAAATAATCGAAGGTTACTTATCCAGGCACAATTTTGCAATGGTGCAACACAAAGTAACTATTTATTGGTTTATCTATGTGTAGTATTTGTTCTACCATTAATTAAATGAAACGCAGTTCTTAGTAAACTTGAATATATATTTTATTGAACACTGAAACTACATGGAAAAAGGGGTTACTGCTTCTTGCCAAAAACAGAAGAGAATGGCCATCTTGATCATGCACCGAAACTCATGCAATGATGCCAAATACTAAATATATTGTATGTGGTGCCAAGTTACATAAATACACTACATACGTCCCCTCTTACAAAAAATACGAACTTCATTATATATAGTATATAACATATTATATTTTAATACATAAAATCGACTTGGTCACATTCAAAATCTGCAAATCTTTTTGGCTTTTGGATTGCCGACCTATTTCTTAGCGCTCTAGAATTATTTTCAAAACTTCTGATATCCATACCGGATTCAAGCAAATTCTCCACAGTGTCGACATCATCTGCATTATTTTGAATGTTTACATTTTGACCATTACCTGCATTCTTATCATTACTTTGAGTTATAACAACATAACTTCTTAAATTATTATTTTCGTTTCTTTTGTTCTTAAAATTAACATTTTTATCATGGTTTAAAAAGTTGTTGTATGGTTTTAAATTACATTTTCTAATTTGGTTTGTGTGCCGTTTAATGCTACGTCCCGATTCCATTTTACACAAATACATTCTTGGACCGATAATTTTTTCTATGGACGCTTTGCTCCACTGCGCGCAATTTTTCTTTATATTATAGTCACGTATCATAACTGTTTCCCCAGTACCAAAAACACGATTACCAATTTGTTCATTAAACCTCTCATCGGAAACTTTCTTATCTAAATTGTCGGGACTTAGCAACTCTAATTTAACTTTAGGCTTAAAATTAAAAATCAACGAAGCCGGAGACTTTCCAGTGGCACAGTGATTAACATTCCTGTAGTCAAACAAAAACTCAGTCAAGACTTTATCAATGTCAGCCTCGTTTTCGCGCGCTTTAATAGCATTTTTAATTGTACGAACAGCGTTTTCAGCTGCCCCATTCGTTGCCGGGTAACCAGGTGCCGTAAAACTTTGCTTAACCCCATTTGCTTTTAAAAACTCCTTGGTTTCTTCGGAAACAAATTGGGTGCCATTGTCAGAGACCACAACATCTGGAAATCCAAACCGTGAAAACAAACTTCTTAAACACCTGACAATAAAATTGGAATTTGGTTTCTTGGTGTAAAAGACCTCAATCCACTTGGAAAATGCATCAATCACCACCAAAAAGTTTAGACCTCGTAAAGGACCTGCAAAATCTATATGCAGTCTCTTCCATGGTCCGTCTGGTTTAACCCAATCTATAACGTTTGCCCTAGGGGGATTTGGTAACAATGACAAACAAATATCGCAAGCTTTAATCATTTCTTCTACTTCTCTGTCTATATTTGGCCACCACAAATACGATCGTAGTAAAGATTTGGTTTTAACAATACCCAAATGAGTACGATGTATTTGACCAAGAATTAAGTTTCGTACAGAATGCGGAATCACCACTCTGTGACCCCACATCAAAATTCCATTTTTAACGTGAAGCTCGTTTAATCGCTTCTCGTAAGGTGTAAACTCATCATTAATATTTTTCCGACTAAATTTACCTGAACGCACCCCTTTTAAAACTTCAAAAATAACTTTGTCATTGACACTTTCCCTGCGAATCAAGTCAGCGTCGACAAAAATGTCTTTGTTAGTTTCAACGCGGTTCAAATAGTCAATTTTACATTTTTGGTCGTCTATGTCGGTTTCATTTATCTTAAGTGGAAAACGAGAAATTGCGTCTGCGACATTATTTTCGGATTTTACGTATCGTATTTCGTACCGAAAAGCCGAAAGTTGATGTGCCCACCTTTGAAGTCGACTTGCCTGCATTTGAGGAATTCCTCTATGCTCACCGAAAATGGCCAAAAGAGGTTTGTGATCGGTTACCAATTCAAAATAATTGCCAATGAGATATTGGTAGAACTTTTTCGTGGCATAAATAATGGCAAGAGCCTCTTTTTCTATTACTCCGTAGTTTTGCTCCGCTTTTGAAAGCAACCGCGACACAAACTCAATTGGCCTTTCAGAACCGTCGTGATACTTATGTGCCAACACAGCCCCAATCCCTACATTGGAAGCATCACAAGTTAACACCAATGGTAACTTTGGATCAAAGTGCACAAGCACTGTATCAGAAATTATTTCGTCTTTTATACCCTCAAATGCTTTTTGAGCCGGCAGTGACCACTTAAATTTTCCGTTTTCTCGTTTCAGCAAATCGTAAATGGGTGACATTTTTGTGGCTAAATTTGGAATAAAACGGCCGTAGTAATTTACTAACCCGCTAAATGAACGTACGTCTGATATGCAAGTTGGTTGTGGAAAGTTTTTAATTGTCTCATTCCGGTTAATTTTGAAAATACCTTTATCGGAAACGATATATCCTAGATATTCCATTTGATCTTTCGCGTAAATACATTTCTTTGAATTAATCTTTAAACCTGAAGTTTGCAATCGTTTAAAAGTTTCGTTTAGTCGCTGGTTATGCGTTTTAAAATCTGGAGCAGTAATTATTATATCGTCCAGAAAACTAACAACTCCTTTAATACCGCCTAAGACCTTTTCTATTTCTCGTTGAAAGATTCCAGTTGCTGATTTAATACCAAAAGGCAATCTGTTCATACAAAAATTTCCGACATGAGTGCTCCATGTGACTACCTTTCTGGATTCATCGTCCAACTCGATTTGATTGTATGCCTTTGCTAAATCGATTTTGGAAAAGTACTTTGCACCCCCTAAACCAACTAAGATGTCGGATATTCGTGGCAAAGGATAATTGGAATCTTTAAGAAATTTATTAACCGTAATCTTATAGTCGGCACAAATACGAATTTTACCATCCGCTTTTAAGATTGGTACTAACGGAGTTCCCCATTCAGTATTTTCAGTCCTAGTTATGATTCCGCGATTTTCTAAGTCAATTAATTGGTTTTCTACTTCTTTTCGAAAAGCAAATGGAATCGGTCTAGCTTTAACAAAAATTGGCTTCGTGTTTTCGTTCATGTCTAAATGAATCTTACAGTGCTTTAATTTGCCGAAATCATTCGTAAATAGACATGCATGTTTGGAAATAATAGACTTAAGTTGTTCTTCTTCGGATATAATGGAATTTATCTGTAATTCTCTTACTTTAAAATGTTTAAGAAAATTTCTACCGACTATTGGACTTTCTCCTCCATCAATAACTAGAAATTTAAATTCGTCTTCGATGTTATTGTAATTTACGTTACAAATTAAAGAACCTTTAACCGTAAGTCTATTTTTTCCGTAGCCTGAAACAATGCTGTTGTCGTAATTAAGTTTATTTTGACGAAAATATTGTAAATAAATATCGTAGGGAATTGCAGATATAGCTGCTCCCGTATCTACTTGAAATTTCAGAGATCTTTCAAACAATTTTAGTTTCAACATTAATGGATTACATGTTTTAGTTGATGTTATACTATAAATATTTTCGTCCGAGCTATCTTCGTCAACTTTAGCAATTATATTTTTTTTAGCAACTTTACTGGTACTAGGACATTTACACATTGATGCCATGTGCCCTACTCTATTACAATTATAGCATTTAACGTCTTTATATTTGCAGTTCTGCGGTTTGTGGTTTGTAAAACCACAATGAGAACAAATACCAAAATTCTTACCCTGTTCCTTTGCAGCGAACTTTTTATTCTTGCTGTCGTAATGATGCTGTTGCTGTTGTTTGCCGTGTGATGGTCCACATCGTTGTTCGCGTTGTCTCTGTTGATACTTCGTTTTAATTGCATGTACACGTTCGTTTTGGATATCTGCTGATGAATCCTCGTATCGCTTTTCATGTTTTTTTGCCGTTTCCAATGCACTAGCTAGCGTAAGTTCTTTGTTGTCGCATAACTTGTCGAAGGTTACTCCAGACATGGCTATTACGAATTTGTCAATCAACATACTCTCCAAACGCTCACCAAAATTACAAGACTTGGCTAGAGTACGTAGACGTAATACATATTCCTGCGCAGTTTCATCGTCCTCTTTTTTTGCTGCGTAGAACTGTCTGCGCTCGCAAAATAAAATCGTCGGGATCGTAAAAGCATCGTCCATTAATTTAATCAATTGTTCGTATGTTTTGTCGCCCGGTTTAACAGGACTGCACAGACCATGAACTATTTCGTATGTCCCATCACTTAACAAATTCACCAAAGCTGCTCTCTTTTTTTCGGACGTTGTTATATCAGCTTGTACCAGAAATTGTTCTAGTCGTCCTTTATAAATCGTCCCATTTTGAGCATCGTGGTTGAAATTAGGGATGCTAAAAACTCCTTGTGGAATATTTGTCGTATTATGCGTCATAATTGAAACTGCGTCGTAGTTATATTATATGCGTCGTAATCACGTGACTGCACTTTTCGTCCTTTTTCGCACAATTTAATATTTCGTCGTTCACTATCTGATGTTCAAACACACCTCGTCGCCAATGTAGTATTTGTTCTACCATTAATTAAATGAAACGCAGTTCTTAGTAAACTTGAATATATATTTTATTGAACACTGAAACTACATGGAAAAAGGGGTTACTGCTTCTTGCCAAAAACAGAAGAGAATGGCCATCTTGATCATGCACCGAAACTCATGCAATGATGCCAAATACTAAATATATTGTATGTGGTGCCAAGTTACATAAATACACTACACTATGGATAGCTATTCAGAAGTTTTTTTTAGATATCCAATGATTTGGTGCAAGTGGCCCTAAGTGTATTCACTTAATCTGATAAATTTATGCAGCTCATAAATGTATAAATTTCTGCGATGCTTTAAGTGAACACACCTCATGCGTAAATCGCGTAAATCGACTGTAAATCTGGAATCAAACAAACAACTCATTCGACTGTTTGACATTTGTGACTTGCCTAACTTTCAGTTGATTTCCGAGCCTAAATCGTCGCGGAAAATTATGAGGTCTGCGTAAACATACAATATCTGACAGTTCATTTATGAGGTGGTAAATTTCCGCAGTTTACGCAGTTTATGAGGCTTTTACGCGCTGATCTGATCCGGTTCAGATCGCGGGCATAATAAAACACGGCTAGTGCGTTGTGGATGTAAGTAGGCGTATTTTTTGGGGAATCTATAGATAGCTCACTTTTACTTTTACATGCAAAACCAAAAGTGAGTATAACAATTTTGCATGTAAAAGTAAAAGTAAGCTAGCTATATTACCAACAAATACCCCTAGTGTCACAGAAAATAGCTGTTCGTTGAAAATAACTTACCTACTCCAAAAATTCATCGACGCGATTATATTTGTTTTTCTTTCTTTTCTCAAATTTTTCACATTTAAAGGATTCCTCATCGAGGTATTCATTAAAAACCTCATCCTAATTTACCTACTTTCCCACAACAAAAAAACACAACAGAAAAAAACCAATACGATCTTTCAAAATGAAAGATGAAAATGAAATGAAAATTTGATTTTTTTTACTAAAGCAGCGTACCGCTCGGCTAAATGATTCGCTTATAGTTAGAATATATCATGAATCCCATCTATTTTACAGATGGGCTATCTTTTCCGTTTAACGTCAAAAAAGGCTTGTAGGAAAACATAAGCGATTTTGTACGACCAGCAGCTTTTTTTTCGAAAATTGTTAAAAACTGCACAATCCCAAATATCAAATCTGCAATGTTTTCTTCCTATACATATTTTACACTTATGAACTTTTTAACACTTTTCCAGCAAAACATTGCTCTGGTCATACCAAGTCGCCTCTGTTTTCCTACAAGTTTTTCAGCTGTCACTATGATTTTTTCTTCTTCTAGTTTGACTGCAACTATGTAGGTACTCTATTAATATAAAATTGTGTTGAGATACCCTTTTCTATAAACAGTTAATTAATGACACCGACGTTTCTGGAGGAAACGAAAAATACTTATCATTTCTAAATCAATGGGAATTATTTGGAGTTTTTTTTCTCATCCGAACGCACTCCGCGTCCACTGATAAACACCAACAGTATTAAGGCTTATCTCACGAACACATCCCTACACACCCGATTCTATTCTCACAAAAAAATCAAACAGTTTTTTTTAATTCCTTTTTCATTTCCCATTCTATTCCGAGGAGCACCTGCGAAACGAAACTTTGTCTGAACGAAGAACAAGTTTAGCAAGTTGTTGAGTTGGTTGACATATTGCGATGTAGTGATTGATTTTCTTAAACATCATTCCTTTTTCTCAAATTAAATCAAGTTCAATCCACCATCTAAATACGAAGCACCTAGTTTTGCCAAAGTGCTCCACCACAAGTGCCCCCCGAAAGTGTGGTGTACAAAACGCAGAAAAGATAAAAGAAAAGTGTGCCTCCCATCTCCCGCGGCGGTCGTCGTTTTCGTCGTGCATTGCTTTTCCAAGAAATCGGAATTTTACTCATCCGGCGACGTTCTATAAAATTTGGTGCTAACAAAAAGTGAATTTATATTCTCGTCTTGTGGGGATCCAAAGAAAAAAAAGTGCATTAAAAGTGTCTGCAATATATATATATATGTATATATAAAATATAGGTATATAATATATATGTAAGGACAAAACCGAAGCAGATAAAAGTGCAGAAAAAAATATACAGGTACAGGCAATTGAAAAGGAAGAAAAAAAAATCGCATTCCTCCTTGCATGCAACACTTGTGGTTGGCGAATCCGCCCATTGGATATCAAAATTGAAATTCTCGCACAATCTTCCTGCGCCATCTCCTTTATCAGTGTTTGCAGTGTTCCACCAATCCACCACAGTTTCAAACATAAAAACAAAAACTCCAACGCAACTCCGATAAATCGAAGAGAAGAATACCGAAACGCCAGAGATTTTGGTAAAAAAAATTTTCTCGTACAGCTTCCCTTATTGCGAGGAGTGAACAGTGTTGTCACTTTGATTTTGACTGCAAAAGATCTAATACTTTGGTGAGTACTTTTTTTTTATTTTGTTTTGGTCACAAAAAATAAATGTAACATTGGATTGCGAGAAGCTAGGCCGCCACTCTGTTGTGCGATCTATCTTTTGAGATAGGTTAATTAAACAATAATACAATTACGTATTGGGTTATCAACACATTTTTAGCTCAAGTTTAGTAGGTATGACAAATGCTGTTGGTAAAGAACAAAGTAGATTACACAGAAAATGGCACTCACTGTGGATAATAGTAAAATAGGTCGCACATTTCGATTACAGCCAAATTTTTCAAATTCCAAAACTCTGTTCTCATCCGCAAGAGTTAAATAAAAGAGAGCACTAAAATGTTAATTTTTATTAATGATTGAAAAGACGTGTCCTTTACTGCGGAATGTGTTTCGGACCGATATGCATGGGGTTTGACGGTGACAGTAGACACAATCAAGTTAACTAAAATATTTATGTTAACAAACTCGACTTACCCCACCAGTTTATCTTGGGTCAAGAAATCATCCGCCACAATTATGTCCCAGCCAAGTAAAGCGCTCTGGATATGGTGTATTTTCAATCAGTAAGCCACAAAACATTTACTAATCGCGGAGACATATTTAAGTCCAAACGCAGTACTTATCGGAAACTATCTAAAATTTGTTCGATTAGAAAATTTACAAATAAAATCTGATAATTTCTTTGTAAACTAGATTTTGTCTATTTTCCAGTATCTTGGGCCACTGTACATGATCATAAGGGAGGGCCCAACCCATAAAATCCATCGTGTCCGTTGCGGGAACGTGTTCAACTGACAGATAGGTAGAAGACACAAATTAGTCCAATTTTACATTTTTATACTCGTAGGAGTAAATTTGACCGATCGTGCGGCAGTGCCATTGTAGACATTTTTCCCTCATGTCCAAATGCATATACAATTTCGTGTCGCTTTCGCCCGATTCATCTATGTCAGCTTGTTGATTTCTCTCGATTATGACAACGCAAACAGGCGTCTTTTATATAGACCTAAGCGTTGGTTAGATCCAGTTGGATATCTATCTGTATGGGGATAGTTCCTGTTGATGTACCTACAGAACTATAGAGAATTGCCTAATAATAGACGGGCCATTGAAAATAAGTAGGAAATTGTTTCCCTTCAATGCCAGTAGAATTCCTTCAATGTCTGCTCTCCTCGGCATATTTCTAAGATTTTCATTCAACTGTATTGACATTCTGCCCTGGATTACCTAATATCATTAAATTCAAAACCGACACATGTATTACCAACGTTCTACGGCATTGCTATTCGAATGAACATTCTGAGGTAAAGTAGACGAATGCTCAATAAAAAAGTTCCGAGTGACATTTGTAATAAAGTGGTTATTCTTCTTGTACTCGTATGTGTCTTGATTGTTCCCAAGTACCCGGTCGATGAACGCAGTTTACCAAGAGTGGTATGAACCATCGGCCAGAATGGTATCAACATAAACTAAACTGCCAAATGACTTTTCCAATTGTGAATCTTGGAAGTGTTATGTAGAATGTGGCTGTTATGCTGTGCGGGATGCTCAACAAAACACGTCTATAACATTTACAGTCATCGGCGTTTGCGAGTATGTTCCCCTGATGTTGGGTTGTGAGTTTCATCACAAACGTACCAGTTTGGTGGCGGGGACAAAAATCGGATATGCTACTGTACATTTAACCTCATCATCATAATTATGTACGTTGCTTCAAAATTGATAATGATTTTTAGAATTTCGAGTTTCTACATCTTGTAAAGATGGTCCAAATGCAATAGCCCATCCTGTCATCTCAATTTTTCAAGTTCCACGTGCAAAATTTTCTCATGACCAAAACTTACCACAAAAAATACTTCACTGTCCCCGAGGTAGTAAACAGTTTTGGTTTTTCGTGAAAAATATTAAGAACTCCACCACGTCGTCAATCCCTACACTCGTTTACAATGACACTTCAGCTGCCAGCTCTTTGGACAAAGCAAATCTGCTGGCTGTGCAATTCGCCGCAAGCACATTCCACATTGCATCATGTCTCCACCTGTGCTCGAGAGCGTCGAATACTGCATGGGACAATAACAAGAGCATTAAAAGATCTTCACAATCACAGATCCGCTGGTCCAGATGTTAGGTATATCCCCCATATTTCTGAAGAGGTGTTCTTCAACGCTGACAAAACCACCGCGTAAGCTTTTCCACTTGTCCTACTCTTCTGGACAGAGAGTAGATGGCAAAATTGCATTTGTCCAGCCTGTTCACCCACCAACTACCGACCCATTGTAAGGTCATGGAAACCCTGATTAACCGTCAGCTTATGAAATATCTTGAATGACGAATATTCTCAATGACCGGCAATACGGTTTTCGTGGCAGCAGGTCCACTGGTGATTTGATGACTTATCTCACCGAAAAGTGGAACCAATCTCTCCACCACTCTAATGAAACGAAGATTGTTGCTCTTGATATTTCGAAAGTATTTAACAGAGTTTGGCATCAAGCTCTTTTGTCGAAAATGCGTGCCTATGAGATCGACGCGTCTCTTCTTCAATGGATTAGGAACTACCTTTCTGGCAATTCAATTCAAGTTGTTTGGACGGTTTCAAGTCTGCAATTCACCATATAAATGCTGGTGTTCCCCAAGGCTCTGTTTTGTCTCCGACACTCTTTCTCATATTCATCAATGATCTCTTGTCTGTTACTTCTTATCCAATACATTCTTTTGCTGATGATAGCACCCTCAGTTTTTCATATTCGTTCCCTGAGTCATATCCCTGTTCTTCGGCCGTTGAACTGGAACGGCAACGTATGCAAAACACATTAAATTCCGATTTAAACCATTATAAAATGGCGTACAATCAATAGAGTGAAATTTAATGCTTTCAGAACACAATGCTGCCTTCTATCATTAAAGCGAAACCTGAACCCTCACCCATTATCCATGCATCGAGGAAACCGAACGACTTTCCATACTTGGTACGTGTGTCAACGACAAACTCCGTTGGAATGGCCACATATACGAAGTCGCCAAAAACGTTGCGAAATGTCTAGGTTTAGCTTATACTTAGCTTCAATATACAAGGCCTTTATTCGGCCTAAGCTTTGAGTACAACGCACATATCTGGTCAGGTACACCAAAAACTTCATTGCACCTACTTGACAGAATTCAAAAGCGTGCGATAAAACTTGTGACCCGCTCGAACATCGCAGAAATGTTTCTTGCCTTTCTTTATTTTATCGATATTTTTACCAAAAGCTAACTGCATTCCGCCCGTCAACAATTCTCTCGCAACACTCGTCACACATCGAATGCGCATCAGTTCACCCTTGAGCCTACATTCGGACGTACTGTAAAATATAGAGATTCTTTTGTGACCCGAACAACACGCATGTGGAGTGGAATGCATTACAACCCACAATTGTTGAAAACCAATGTGCACCAGTAGGTACCTCTTCTCTTTCCTTCCTATTAACCCTTCCACTAGTTCTGTGCATTAGCACTAGTGAATTATAAAACAAAAAATTTCCAAGACCTTGTTCACTTTTTCTGGTTCTTTCTCACGAATGCGGACCCTTGCTTGAATCGTTTGAATTATCGAAATTTACGCGATCGAAATTTACACGCAAAAGATCGATCATTGATGGGCTGAGTGTCATGGCGCGGCAACCACCCGTTATATCCTTACTTGGGGCTTGTGCTTGTCTCGTTGTCTAAAAACGAATAAAAACAACTTCAAAAATTTGACAAATGTTAGTGAAACAATTAAAAATCTAGCAAATAAATCGAAATTCATTTATTATCTCCGCATATTGCCTTGTACCTAACCTATAAAAGATTTTCCAACAATAACAACACTTTTTGCATTTCCATAATACCACATCCACTCAGCAACTCTTGGTTCACTCCCCTATTTTCGGGGGGTCAATTTTTACTCCACAGAAACAAAGACTGAAGTGACAGCGCCGGCGAGGAATGTATCTACCAACAAATTTTCCAGCTACACCTTAAAAACAGTGAAGAGAAGAGAACACACGCGCAAAAATAAAATAAGGCAAACACAAATAAGAAAAAACAAAAAGCGTGCGTAAGAGAGTGACGAAGTGAAAGATAATACAAAAAGGCAAAAGCGAACAAAAAATAAAATAAAAAATCCAACCAACCAATAAAGCAACAAAATTAATCAAAAGTAATATCATCCTTCAACGATTCATATTATAAATTTTGTTCGTTGTCTTTCTCATCGTCATCGTCTCATCAGTTTCCGCCTTTTGTCTTTTTTTTTCGTTTACCTCCCAGCGGCGGTCGAAAAAAGGTGTGGGAATAATTAAACGCAGTGAGGGAAAGAAAACGCACCGAAGAAGACGATAGAACAGAAGAAAAAAATAAATAAAAAAGGTGATATCGGCTCTTTACCACACCACCACCCACCCTCTCATACTCTCTCTGTAGAATATATAAATAAATAATAAAATAAAAAAGAAAGAAAGTGAAACGAGAGACGCGCCCCACACGACACAGGACCTGTTGGTGCTAGCGGAACTCTATCGTGTGCTTGATAGTGTGTCGGTCGATAGTGCTGCTGCTTATCGTGCTTTGTTCACCACCACCACCCCTCACTAAATCGAGTGCAACTGCACTAGTCTAAAGGAAACGAAATCAAAGCAAACGCAACTCTTACACCATCATCATCATGGCAGAAGCATGTGCGACAGCAGCAGCGGCGGCGGCAAATAACACAAACAACAATGGTGTTGCCGCAACATCAAATCCAAACGCTGAAGTGATTAGAGGTCAAGTATTTGAAGTCGGCCCCCGATATAAGGATCTGGCGTACATCGGCGAAGGAGCCTACGGAATGGTAGTGTAAGTATACACATAATTAACTTGCCGCAATATAAAGGTCAAATGCTGTCTCTTCCCTTTTATTAGATCTGCTTTGGACACTTTGACAAACACCAAGGTGGCAATTAAGAAAATCTCCCCATTTGAACATCAGACCTATTGTCAGAGGACATTGAGAGAGATTAAGATTTTAACACGTTTTAGACATGAGAATGTAAGTTAACAAAAAAAAAAACAGGAGACGAACAAGACGTGGCAATGCGTATTTTTTGTTTGCGCTGCTTCCGGTGGAATATATCTGTAAGAGACCAATAAAAAAAAATTGTTTTTCTCGTTGCAGATAATCGATATACGAGACATCCTGCGGGTAGATAGTATAGAACAAATGAAAGATGTATATATTGTACAGTGTTTAATGGAGACTGATCTATATAAACTACTCAAAACTCAGGTGAGTTATTTTTTCTCTTACTTTTTTTTGGGGTATTGTTAGGATATAAAAGGGGTGGTTGACCTTGTGTGCAAATATGTTGTGTATACGTACTGAGTTTGTGGGAAAATTTATGCGCAGATGAAATGAGTTATTACGTATGTTGCAATTATTCGTTTCTTTGATTAGTTTGTGCGACCACAGAGCTATTCTAGAAGAGAAAATACATTTTAGAAGACAAGTTGGGGGCAGATGCCGATAAGTGGATCCTGGAGGAATTTCTAAAGGGTGTATTGTCTTCAATGCTAACATTCCATGCATCTATAACAGATTACGGCTATCTGTCGTTAGAAATACGCTGATGAGTAGCACTGCGTTGAGTGAGCATCAATTTATAGCTCTCAGAATGTAGAAACGTCAAACAAAGCTAATCGATGCGAGAAACGCTTTCAAACATCCTCAATTTGCACACATTATGTGGGGAAAACGTCAACTCTTGACCATTTTCTTGTTGCACCTGAATTGATAGATCGACTGTTCCATTAGAAGACGATGCGAATTGCCTTGAAGAAGAAATTCTACGTGGACGCGAGGTCATCAAAGAGCTAGCCATGGCCAAGGGTCCGTTATGTAATATATTGTGAGTATGACGTTTGCGTTTACCTTAAAAGGTGACTGAAGATGCACAGCTTAAAACAAGGGCAGCGAGGTGAGAGTATCGGACTACAGGAAACAAAAAAAAAAAAACATCAGGAGAATGGTCAAAAATGTCTGCTTTTAAGCGACCTTTCCATTAGCTGCTGAATGAACATCATGTAGAGAAATTTATTATGGGGCAACTAGCGGTCCCGGCAAACGTTGTTTTGCCTGCTCGTACATTTTCATTGTCCGTCAATTGTTATGCGGCTGTTTTATTTAACCTATGTGTCTGGACTGATGCTGTACCTACTCCGTGTGCTTCGACCATTATGTATTTCCTCAGACGTGTGCCCAGGAATCCCACCCACACTTCACGCGGTTGTTTGTTTGGACAATGCACATCAATGGCTAGTTCCCACGGGTGTCGAGGAATTTATGAGATTCTTGCTTTTTAATTTTTTTTGTTGAGTGTTTTTAAAATTAATTCATTAGCTTTTTGCTTTTTAATTTTTTTATGTATTGTTGAGTGGCTATTATTTGAACTTTTGTGGAATCGGATCGCAGCGCATCCTACCGGGTGGATCTAAACCATCCTTAGACCCATTCAAACACACACACAAAATTTCATTAAAATCGGTCCAGCCGTTTAGGAGGAGTTCGGTTACAAACATGTACAGAAGAATTATATGTATATATAAAGATAATAGACACACGTCCAGTCGTTGAAGCACCAGTTCCACCATCCAGTATAAAAGGCAGTGGCTTAAAGAAGGTTATCAAGAACAGAATGACTTCTGGTCTGATGGTCTACAAGCATGGGTGAAATAGTCGTCAACCAAACAGTTGTCAGTGCCATCAGCGCTATCTTGAAAGAACCTACATATTTGGGTGGCGCTTCAGTCACTAGTACACCTGGACTATAACCAATATGCCTCTCCAGCTGGGTTTTTGACTAAATGCCTCCAATTGCACTCTCCAAGTTGGTTGAGGTTCCCTTCGTTTGAGGTCTTCCTTTACTGCGTTTTTACGTTGAATTGCAAAGACTCTTCCTGCCGGCACGATAGCGTCTATATATATAACTTTCGAGAGATATTCGAATCAGACCACCATTGTTGGGTCTCTTTTCGTCTCCCTACCCAGAGAGACTCTCTGGACTTCTCCAGAGTTCTTCCCTGAGTTCGATTGCTAGTGTTAACGCTAGCATCTGTTTATATGAGATCTGTTTCCTCCAATGGGTCTCGACCCAATGTTTTCCCAAGATCCTCATTCTTCTGCCAGCCAAAGCCGGACGTTGACACAATATATGTGCCACTGTCTCAGACTCCTCCAGGCATAGTTTACAAGTATCATCTTTTCTAAGGCCCATCTTCCTTAAATGATACCCGAAATTACCATGACCTGTAGTTAACGCCACCACACATTTCAATGTTCCTCGACTCATGCTTAGAACCTTTCTCAGGTCGGCCATTGTATTGCCATTTTAGCTTGTCTGCATTGTTCCACGGTTGACCACCTTCTCAGGTGTTCTGCAGTGATCCATTTGTGAATCAGCTGTTCTACCATTCCTCTACCAATTGGAGAGAATGGTTCTGGTCCCAGCAACTTTTCAGTTGACCCCTGTTTTGCAAGCGAGTCCGCCTTTTCGTTGCCGTCGATCCCTATGTGTCCTCGTACCCAAGTCAGTGTTACCTGATTTTTAGATGAACACTTATTGAGCTTGAATACACATTCCAGTGCCAGTGATGTTGTGATGGTTGTCCGCTCCATGTATCTAATCACCGCCTGGTTGTCCAGTGCTATTAGGATATTTCTTCCTTCCACCTGACTCTCAAGCAAGTAATCCAACGCATGCAGCAAAGCAATCATCTCAGCCTGGTATACTGAAGTGTGTTTCCCGAGGCTAATGTGACGGGCTAGTTCCAGATCTTCTGAAAAGATTCCGGCCCCCCTATTGTGCCATTTCGCATCTCGATGCAGACGAAGTGCTGTTAGGGCCGCTGTTTTCTTAATAAATAAGTCTAGCGGTAAGATCCCTAAGATTACTTCTAATGCGCATGTTGGTGTTGTGCGTATTGCACCTGTAATTCCTATACATGCTAAATGCTGGACCCTATCCAGGTGCTTCTTAGCAGTCTTCTGGGAGGCTTTCGCCCACCATACAACCGAAGCGTAGGTGATAATGGGTCTAGTAATCATCGTATACATCCAGTATGCTGACCTAGGAGAGAGTCCCCACCCCTGTCCACATACACGTTTGCACTGATGTAGTACCTTTTTTGCCTTCCGGACCTTCTCCTCAACATGATAATTCAAAGTAAGTCCAATATCTAGGTATACTCCCAGATACTTAATCTTCTTGGTCGTCTAATCGCTCTACATGTTCAAGTAATCTCAAAAGATTGATGATTCGCACTTTTTTGACATGGTCGATGTTGGCACAACTCGTAATGTTCGTTGTTAAAAATCCTTCACAAATACTCGAAGAATTTTGCTTTAAAAACGACTAAGGATGTCTTCATCGGCCTTCGTTAATGTCCACTTGGCAGGACTAGGATGATGATGGTTTTATATAGAGTTTTCTTGACAAGGTCTTACTATGTACTCAATTGTCTTCCTAGACCAAAGAAACTGCAATTGACAAGCGTCAATTCGCTTGATTTCTGCTGTGATGTCAGTCTCAGAGTTTATAGCGGAGCCGACTTAGGCTACGGACAGAATGAACGCGAAAAGCTAAGCGAAAGCTAAAGCTAAAGATTCTAGGCTATACGCAAAGCGAATGGTGTCCATAATGAACGCGAACATTACCGCTTCGGAAGTGCATCAAAATAAACAACATACTTGAATTATGGAAATGGATTCGTCAAAAGAAGAGGACTTTGGATTAAATCATTTATTTTGCAGCCATTCATTCTTTTGAAAAAAAAAAAAAAAACAATCCGTTGAAGAGATAAAGATTTACGAAGATATCGGAAAACATCCTGACAAAAATTGCTGAATACGTTTGAATGTCATTAAAAGTATTCGATTATATACCCAAATCTATTGACAGCTGCGTTTAGCTTGAATTTCTTGCTAAAAAACTGAGCAGAAGAGTTTATTCGCTTTTAGCGCCAAGTTTCGCTTAGCATGTATCTTTGCATCGAATCTACTATGGCCAGTGCAATTAAAATGTATGGGCGCAGTTTATTAGCTTTGACCTGTCAAACCTTAGCTTTAGCTTTCGCTTAGCTTTTCGCATGCACTCTGTCCGTAGCCTTAGACAGCCCTTGACTACTTTGAAGTTATAGCTGCCTATTGTGACTTTCCGCTCGATTCGTCGATGTTGTCTGGTTTTGCACTCGTGAAGCGATTTTTCCCTAAAAAGCTCTCTTAGGCCTACTGTCCACGTAGCTGCACTTCATACGCACGCTTTCGTCATTTGCAGCTTTTTGTACACTTGTTTGCAGCTTGCTTACAGATTGCTTATAAACAAACGACCCTCTGTCCACGGAGCGGCAAAGACGTATTTGCGACTACGAGAATGCGATATGCAAGTTGCAAGCAAACGTAAAACAAGATGCAAATGACGAAAGCGTTCGTCTAAATCATTTTCTAATACCAAATAGAAGAGCAAGTACTCTCTTTAACCTGAATTTGACAGGTTAAACTTGGCTCTATATAAAACTCGTTTCTTGGTTGCAGTTGGTTGCACGTAGGTGATTAGGAGATTACAATGTAGACAGTTACCTAAATCGTGTGATTTCTGTATACGCTTCCACGGTTTTATGGAAAATATCATAATCCATTAACAAGATCTACGCAATTTTATCCTTAGACAATAATTTTAACCAATATTTTCGGTCCTATCATGATAACTCTTCAAAAGTATACCAAAAATAAACCGAAAAAGAACCCCCTCTTCTCTGCATTTGACTGGAGGTAGTGTAGGTATCTATTAGAATAGCGCTTAATAACAACTCAAACCCACCTCTCCACACAATCGCTTACTCAGTTAAGATTGGTGGTTTGTGTCACCAGTGCAAACACCATCAGTGAACAGTTTTACTTATCAGAGAATGCGCAATCTATATCTGGTATCGTATAGACGATACATACGAGTATAGTAGTAGATAGATAAACGGATGGATACAATGCATCAGTTATTTACGCTTATCACTAGACGATGACGCGTAGCGAATTTTTCCATAATTACTTAAATTAAAGTATGACATCACACGGCGTTTTAGGTTTATCATTGAAAGAAAGTCGTGGAAAAAAGGGGGATGGCCAACTCACGTTCTGTGCATTAGATGTGATTCACAAAGAGACTGATTGATTTTTTTTATATGAATTTCTTTGTTAAATGTCGATGTGTTCGTCGTCTTTGATTTGTCTTTGCTCGTACGTTTTATTTTGTTTATTTATTTTGTGTTTGGAATTGTCCAAACTGACTGAAGAACAAGAGAGCAATTTATATTTGCGTACATTTGCCTTTGGGACACGGGTAGCAGCAAAAACAAATTCGTACATTTGTCATGTGCATTTTATATTTACAAACGGACTAATTGACTAATTTCTTGCGAATTTCGTCTTCCAAATGGAATGGAAATGAAATATGAATAGATGATTGTATTGCGTTCAGCAATAGCGCTGGGACATCTAATTTTGTTGCGTCAAATTTAATTCGCTGATTAACAATGAAAGTAGAGATGGTGGACCTATGTATTGTGTGATCCTAAAGATCGTAGAATGACAATTAGTCATACTGCAACGTAAATGAAATAAATCACATGGGCTTGTTTTGGCAGCTCTTATGACGACTATTGAATAAATTTGCATATTCATGAATAGGTAACTGTTAAAATGATTGCGAAAGGCAGTAATTCATTCGCATCAATTGAAAGTCACGTATAACTGCGACGTCATTTTATCGTCAGACGTAGGTAGTTTTCTTTTTATTCGTTCTTGGCTTGAACTTTTATTCGAGAGATATGCGTTTGCCTAAAATTGATCGCCTAAAATTGATTTGCCTAAAACTGTCGATCGATCGACAACTGTGATTGTCGATTGCGATTGATATTTGTCGATTTGACATTCGCTTGTAGTCGATTACAAATGTCTGGTCGATGCTTTCTCTCGGAAGTGAAAAAATGTTGTGCGTACGAATAGCTAAAATCAATCGACAATTGCCGTGACGATCGCTGATCGACAATCACAATTAGGGCCTTATTCAATAGAAAGTTTAAGCTACCTCCAAGTTCAATGGAACCCCACTCCAGTTCGTTTAAAACGCCAAGACTGGGCTGAGTCTTGACAGCAAGTTTTTATGGAGAGAAAATATTGCCCAAAGCTCCAATCTAAAGGTTCAAAGAAGACTCAGCACTTGTCATGCTTGTGCATCAACTTCAACTGCCGCTCAACCTACTTCCGCTAGAGATTGTAAGCAAAAAAATGCTGCACACTCAGGAAAAGGAAGCATTGGAGACGACAAACAACTGGACATGCCAGCATCCTTCTACAGACTAGCCTCTTGCCCAAGTATTACTGATCAAAAATCAATTTCGAAAAGGGATATACGAAATCCTACACAACGGATCACTGCCAATAGTTACAGACGGTTCCAAAACACTGGGGGGAGTTTGCGTCGTGGTCTTCTCAAAAGAACTAAATCTGGGCCTCTCATTCTGTCTTCCGAAACACTGCAGTGTCGTCCAAGCCGAAATTACACCTATTCGTCAAGCCACAGCGTGGAAGCCAATTAATAGGGGATCACAAAAGGATATCGCCGTATACATTGACAGTCAAGCTGCCAACGAATCCCTGCTAGTATTCAGAGAAATAAGAAAATTGCAGCTCATCTTATACCGAAATATCTAGAGAATACAACCTCACCCTTTGCTGGGTTCCTTTCCTGGTCACTGTGATATCACAGGGAACTTGTGCAGCAGACAAACTAGCAAGGCGACTAGGCTCCTCTGATATAGATAGCATAAATCTTCACAACGTATATGCTATGCACCACTATTTCACGATAAACAAATAACTCACAGAGCAAGTCACAGATGAAAACATCTACGATACTGTGATAGGCTAACTCGGCCAACTCTGAATACAAAAAGATCCAAGAAGCTTCTGCGACTTAATAGATCTATCATTTCGAAAGTCAATGTCATCTTCGGGCAGTGCATATTAGGCAGACACGCACAAAGACTTGGTCTGCGATACAATTGTTTCTGCAGATGCTGAAGAGGAGGATAGATTCATCACTCACTTTCTGTGCAGCTGCCTCGCCCTAGCCAACTCAAGGAAACCCTACTTATGAAACTATTTTCTCAATTATCTAGCTAGGTAATAACAGCGCTGCTAACATTCTTAGCTTTATAAACGGCAGTAATTGGGTAGCCAGTAAAGGAATCATTCCCATAAATCCCAGTGGTATGCACATGCACAATGGGCCGACTAACGGCCTAAGTGCTTAACTCACCGAAAACCACTTCAAACAACACAAACTTTCTCTAGGTGTAAATTATATTGATAATTCATGTGCCAAATGATACGTTACTATACTAGGCGCTCTTGGGCTGAAGTTTTTGTTTTTGAAACTCACCAACAATAGTTAAAGTCATGTACATACTTATTAACCTTTCTCCATTCTTTCTTTTGCAGAGGCTAAGTAATGATCACATATGTTATTTTCTGTACCAAATTTTACGTGGCTTAAAATATATCCATTCGGCAAATGTCTTACATCGGGATTTGAAACCCAGCAACCTGCTGCTAAACACAACGTGCGATCTAAAGGTAAGTCTGTCCTTACAAAACTTTAATTGGAAACTCTCTATTTGTGCTTATTTTTGTTTTTTTTTAGATATGTGACTTTGGTTTGGCACGTGTAGCCGATCCAGAGCATGATCATACCGGATTCTTAACTGAATACGTTGCTACGCGATGGTATCGGGCGCCAGAAATTATGCTAAACTCAAAAGTAAGTTGAACTTTTATATATGTAATAGCTTTTCGATAATTTGATTAAACTTTTGTAGGGTTATACGAAATCAATTGATATGTGGTCAGTTGGTTGCATATTGGCCGAAATGCTGAGTAATCGACCAATATTCCCTGGTAAACACTATCTCGATCAATTAAATCATATTCTTGGTGTGCTAGGCTCACCATCTCAAGAGGATTTGGAATGTATTATCAATGACAAGGTAAGATTTTTTTTGATATTTTATGTAATTAGAAAGATATTTGTGAAGTGGAACCATGGAATCAGCCCTCAACAAGCTCAGAAAGTAGGCTGGAGGGTGTGGACTTCGTGTCAACCAGGAAAAGACAGAACTAGTACTTTTTAGTACAAAATACAAGATACCACCCTTCAAACTACCCAGGATTGGTGGAGTGGAGCTTTCCCTTTCGGATAGCGCAAGATATCTTGGTATAGTCCTAGATAAAAAATTGAACTGGAAACTTAACGTTCAGGAAAGAGTCCGAAAGGCTTATAATGCTCTCTTCGTCTGTAAGAG
The DNA here is from genome assembly GCA_949372485.1 of Cheilosia soror. Taxonomy (NCBI): domain Eukaryota; kingdom Metazoa; phylum Arthropoda; class Insecta; order Diptera; family Syrphidae; genus Cheilosia; species Cheilosia soror. The sequence continues at coordinate 123,663,429 of OX443561.1, forward strand.
AACAGCAGGAAAAAAATGGGGATTGGGTCCAACAATGATGCACTGGTTATACATCATGGTGGTTAGACCCATCCTTACCTATGGGGCTCTTGTTTGGTGGAAAGCCACAAATTAGTTATATATACGGGATATGTTGACCAGGGTACAAAGAACAGCCGGCACTGCCATCACTGGTGCTTTACGCACCACATCCACAGCTGCACTTGAGGCGTTTATGTATCTTTTACCCCTGGACCTACAAATAAAACTGCAAGCAGGTAATAGTGCGCTTCGGCTAACTAACGCAAGGTTTTTCAAAGCCAGACAGGTAGGACATAGCTCCATACTAATGGAATCTTTCTCCAACATCCCCGACAAAACGGATGAAAGTTTGGGGGAAATTGACTTCGACACTCCGTACGAAGTACAATACCCAGTTAGGGAGGACTGGCAAAAGAATGAGGTTTCGAATGACAATGAAATCTCGATTTATACGGATGGCTCCAATACTAAGGAAGGTAAAGGATCAGGTATTTACTCTAGGGATATAGACCTACACGTGTCATTACGACTTCCGGATACATGCAGTGTGTTCCAGGCAGAGGTTCTGGCCGTGCTCAAAGCTGCGGATCTACTTGATATGGGATCAATATCCAGCAAGAATATCGCTATCTACATTAATAGTCAGGCTGCGCTAAAGGCGCTAGAGTCCTTTATCATCAAATCTGAACTAGTCAGGAGCTGCCGCACAATGCTCAGAGCATTATGCGCCAAGAACAAGGTCAGATTGTGTTGGGTACCCGGACACTGCGATATAGAGGGTAACGAACAGGCTGATGTTCTGGCGAAAACCGGAGCTGAGCTTCCACCTAATGAAACAATTGAGGGCATTAGACCACCAATAGCCGTGGCCAAGAGAATTATTCTCGAGGATATCAAAAATAGGGCAAATCAGAGATTGTTGAATATAGTAGGGAACAGGGTCTCAAAGGCTCTGTGGCCTAAGCTAGATAGGAAAAAATCTTTAGAATTACTAAAGCTCAGCAGATCAAGGCTAAGAATGGCAATAGGGATACTCTCCGGGCACTGTCTTCTAAGGAAGCACGCTATGAGATTAGGTCTAACAGATACAAACATGTGCAGGTATTGCGAAGACTTACAGACCACAGAGGATATTAGGTAGGTAGGTAGGTAATTGGGTGCTCTAGTGGCGGTTGCCACAGCTTCACGTACACCATCAGTTGGGTCCATTGTGTCCAGTCACGGGAACCTTCCATTTAATACCTGTTGGAGACAAAGAATATACCGCTTTTATTGAGTCACCTAGATTTGGTATTAATCACAGGCATTCCCAAGCTCTTGTATCCAGATTTCCAGCCTGTCCTAAGAGTAACCGAAGGATGTAGAGTTTGTTGAACTACTGGAACCACCCCGACTTGAGTATGAATCTCAGGGGTTCCTTAAGATCAACATTCTCCAGATCCTCTAGCTCATCGAAGAAGAAGCTGTTGAGAATCTTTTGTCTGCTGTTTTTAAGGGCTGGGCATTGGCAGAGCAGATGACGAACAGATTCTATTTCTTCAACGTCTCTGCAGCTTCTGCAAAAGTCATTATGCAGTATGCCCAGCCTTCCCGCGTGTACGCCTATCGCACAGTGTCCAGTAATGACCCCCGTGAGTATGCGAATATTCTTGCGGCTCAGTCCGATCATGAATTTGGATGTCTTTTTGCTCACTTCTGGCCACAATTCTTTTGCATGCCTGCAGGTGCTGAGATTGTTCCAGCGTAGGTTTATTCTACTCAAGGATTCAATGTCCACCTTCCTAGCAAGCGTACTTAGCGGAGTTCTTACAGATTCTAGGGCCATTGATGCATGCATTTTTGACCCGTTTCTTGCAATCTCATCCGCTTGTTCATTTCGCGGAATATCCCAGCATAGGGTCACCGTGTTGGCTTGCGATAGTTCATCCAGGTATTTCTTGCAATGACTTACTGCCCTCGACTTCACAACGACTGTCTCCATGGCTTTTATGGCCGCTTGGCTGTCAGAGTATATTGTGATTTGTTTGTCGGCAATGTGTCGTCTCTTTAGGTCCTTTGCCGCTAGGGTTATAGCAGCAATTTCCGCTTGAAACACACTACAGTCATCGTTTATTCGGAATGATTCTCGCAGGTTTAGAATGCTCGCCTGCCACAGAGGATATTACCCATCTCCTCTGTGAATGTCAAGCTATTGCTCGGTACAGGAGGAAATACCTTGGTAGGTACTTCTTCGACAATTTGGAGGAGGTTGGCCTCGCGAACAAAATTGAGGCAATTTTCAGGTTCTGTAGGGAAATTAATTGTTTGGGCGAAGTGGTTTAGGTTATTTGACCGTTATGGTTCCCCAGGGATGGCGATGGGTCCAATATGGTGCCTAGTCCTATGTGATGAACTTCACACCCTATTCAACCTAACCTAACCTAAGGTATTTGTGAAATTCAGTGCAAAGGTGAGAAATGTGTTCTCGTTTACTGCAGAAGGATGACTTTTTGAAAGCACCAATTGAATAATAATGTTTTTTTTGTATTTTTTTTTTTTTTTTGGCTGAACTTCTGTTTGCTTGTACTACCTGGCACGACTGATACGAGTACATTCACGGAATTAAGTCGATTTTACACACGAAAAAAAAAAAAAATAAAAATCAAATTTATCGTTCGAATTAGACGATACGGCTGCTGCCTTTAACTTTAGTTACTATAAAGTGGATATTTGTTTCTGCTGGGGTCACAAGCAATTACTTTAACTACCTCCAATAAGCAACTGTCGAGTCGAGGTCGTATCAACGCCATCTGTGTACATGATGAATCGACACATGCTCCAATGAAAGCTTCGACATATTATTTGAGTTTGCTGGAGTATTTTGTACCCAATATCTTGCCAAAACAACGCTTGGTAGTTCTGAACGGGTGGAATTGCATACATCTCGTTTTTCAGTCTTTTGGGTATGGAGATTTAGTGGTGAAAACTAACGGGCGTTGAACCATCGTCTTTTTAAAGATTTGCTTGATAAATTGGACAGTTCATATGTTGATTTGATCTACAAAGCTGAAGTAAGGTTGGTGAGTCGTTATAAAGTGCTGACAAGATTTGTTGGTTTGATGGCAGAAATCAAAATACTTTTTAAATCCAAAGACAATTATTATGAAGAACAACTCGATGATATAGTATGGTTGGCCGACTTGGCTTGTTTAACTGATGTAACTGCAAATTAAATAACCTCAACGAAACACTCCAAAAAAGGGAAAAAGATATACGAATCAGACATAATTGGCGCAATTTCAGCATTCGTATGGACGATTCAGTTAGAGTAAACAAATTTTCCACATTTTCATTTGTTTACTCTCCTTTTGGCGGCTGAATATCATTTCAAGTACAATCTATCGCAACACTTGGAGTTATTCCACTAGCTACAATCGACCTCCTTATTTTTGTCAAAAATCCATTCATCAGTATTGACATTTCTCAACTGTCTTCATTGATGGAAACTCATTCAGGGCTATCGTGAACAAAATTCCCCCCGAAACATTTCCCATTTTTCAAAAATAGGTATCGGCAATGAATTTCGAAAAAGGGAAAAAGTTTCCCCCGGAATAAATTGGTATCGTGGACAAAAATTCCCCCCGGAATTTGATTGAATTCCCCCCGGAATATTTCCTTCGTAAGTTTGCAGGTGGAAATTGGAAAATGTAGGCAGTTTTTATGAGAATAAGTTTAAAATCTGTTGCATTTTTTTTATTTTTGTTTGATTTTAACAAAGGAAATATAAGTGGCATAGGATTGGCGTACTCAGTGTAAATTTATTGAATGCAAATCGCGACATTGCCGACGGTTTCACTACGAATAGGAGCAAATAGGATGTATAAGTTTGACTCATGATTGGACTCCTGTCAGGTAACCACCTTCTGCAAAGAACCGCATGCACTTAGCTTGACGACCGATGGGAGGATATGCGAATGTTTTTTGGTTGTTGAGGGATTGTCCGAGAAATAACCCAGCAAATATTTAAAAATTGTTTTTTTTTTTTTTTTCTGTTGAATTTCTTGCTCGGCTAGCAATCTAAACGCTGCGCTGTGAATTTTGTAACCTTAATATTTTCTTTTATATTTCACTGAATTGAACACTTTCTTTACTTAAATAAGGGTAAATCCAATTTGCATCTTTGCAATTACTAAAATTAGCACAATTCCTTGGTTTAACACAAATAATTTGCAAATTACTTCCAAATATGAGCTTAAATGACAACTGAATAAATCACAATTGACAACTGTCAATGCGTTCGAACATATTTTCGAAAAATTCCGGGGGAAATAAATTTCGATGGAGATTGAGGGTCCAAAAAATTTTCGGGGGGAATTTTTTCCTCCCGGAATTGCCGATAGCCCTGATTGTATCATCAATACAGAAGCTGGATTAGAAATTATTACACTTTGCAGAGTGAAATCATCCTCAAAATTACAGGCAATAAAAGCGACGAGGTTTTCCAACTCACAGACCCTGTTAAATACAAAAACCTACGTAACTGTGCACTCGTCGTTTAAGCATTTTTCGAGTCAACATATGTATCCTCGTATGTATTTATCTGAACGTGCTTTTTCTCAACTAAAAGTGATTAAAACCAACTACAAAACCAGTATAGAAGACAAGACGTCGAAAATTGTATGATTTTAGTTTGCACAGAAGATTACCAACCAGACTTTATGAAGTTTTCTGAAAATGTGAACAGCCAAGTATCACATTAAGTCTGTACTGTACATTTTTGTAGAATGTGATAATACCAGATTTTCAAAATAGCCCTTGGAGCAATACCAGTTGGGCACCACTGCTATAAAAGATCAAGTACATATTTTCCTTATACGCGCATAAGTACGTTTTACCTGTCTTCTGCTGCTCAAGAATTCCTGCAGCTTTCTTGTATGCTATTAACAGCTGAACATGAATTTGAGTATCGTCAAGTTTAGCTTTTGGCTACATGCAAGGATTTCTTCCAAAATGTTTTGAACGGCATTTTTCGAAATAAATTAGAAATGATCATTGAACAATGTATTTCATGTGGGTTGGGTACGTTTGCCTGCAATCCAAAAGCCCGTATTTCAAAAGCCGGTAAAAAAGACCAGTGCCAGTGATGAACGTCGCTTTCGAACTTCGATCAGCGCAGCGCCCTGAGGTGGAAATATCATCCATTTGACACTTGCACCACACAGAACAACGTGTGTGTTTGTGTTGTGTTGTCTTTGGTATCTAACCGCTCCGCTTGAACTCGGTTTCTTTTCGTGACTAGGGTTACTATTAGTCACTTGATATTCTTGAGCATGTATGTTAGTACTTTGCGGGGGTTGTTTGGATGAATTTGATGCTTTAAAAGAGAGTGATGTTTCTGCTGAGCAGCGTGCCTGGCTCAGCCACTGTTCCGATGATTATACGTCAAGCAGTTGCTACAAACACAAATTTTTTGAACCTTGTTGTAGCGTTCCACAACGTTAATTTTTACATAGGGGTATCGCGAATAAATTCCGATGGAATTTTTTCCCTTGTCAGCAATGTAAATCAAATTGCTGAATGGGAAACATTCCGGGGGAAATATTATTCGCGATAGGGGTGACAAAAACGGTTGCAGGTGCGAATCGGATGTCGCCTTTCCCTCAAATCTTACAGGAAAATTGCTGCTTCTGCTTATTTTATATACAATATGACCTTTGAGCTAATCTTTTTGTGATAGATAGCCATGCATTTTGTTATCCATCAGTATTGGAATCTGTTAGTTAGAAAACTGCAAAGGAGTCCCCGTACTATTGAAATATTCTCCAATTCTTACCAACAACTCTTATTTAAAATTCATTTCACTTTCAGGCTCGTAATTACTTGGAATCATTGCCCTTTAAGCCAAAAGTTCCCTGGTCTCGGTTATTCCATAGTGCCGACCAGCTAGCACTCGATCTCTTAGGCAAAATGCTTACTTTCAATCCTCACAATAGAATAACAGTCGAAGAAGCGCTCGCACATCCCTACTTGGAGCAATACTACGATCCTGGTGATGAGGTAAGAGAAATATATTTTCCAATATCTAGCAGCTATCAAAAATCATGTCTGACGACCATTTCAGCCCGTTGCCGATGAACCATTCCGCATCGGCATGGAACTCGATGATCTTCCACGCGAAACACTGAAAACGCTTATTTTTGAAGAAACCCTCAAATTTAAAGAAACGCTGCCGGATCAAGCCGTGTAGATATTTTCATTTTTCTAACCGCAATTTCTTCAATTCCAAATTTTATTTTCATTCAACTATTTTATTGTCCTTTCTCATCAGTCAAAGGAGAGCCATCAACATAAAAACAAAACAAAACAAAATTCAAAACTAGCATAAAAAAGTCAAGTCAAGTCAAAGTTTATTTTTCTTTTGTTTTTATTGTTAAAACGAAATAATTAAATTTGCTTCATGTCTTCAGACCCCCACCCACAATATACTAATAAAAAAAAAATGGTGGAGCATACGAGTATTTATGAATTTTAAAGAAAAATAAAAAAAAATACACAAAAAAAAAAGTCTTTTTTAGAAATACATTTATATATCTCATATAACTGTTATCAAATTTACCTCTTTCAATTTATTAAATGTGTACTAATTATATTGATGAGAGAATAATGTGATTTACTTAAAAACAAAACAAATAAGAAAATTATACACACATATATGTAGAAGATATATCAAAAAGCAACAATAAAAAAAAAACAAAAAGCATGAAAAACAAGCAAAGCGCAAACACAAGCAAGGGAAAAAGTATTCCAATTTTATTTGTATGTGTGTGTGTGTCCTTCCACAAAATTTGTTCTTTCTTTTTTTGTTGTCTCTTCTTTTTTAAGTGTTTTAATGCAACAAAAATGGTGTTTTAGAAAGTAATTTGTGACAAACAGAGTTAAATTATTAATTATTATCTGAGATTCAATCTAAATTATAAATTTATCGAAAAACTTGTAAGAAAAAAAAAAAAAAAACATTTGTCGAACGAAAATCATTTCGCATTTTCTTCTTCTATTTCTATTTGTAAATTTGTTTCTTTCTAAGTGTGTTTCAAAAACGATGGATGGATTACATGTAATATTAAGATGTTACAAGGATTTTTTTTTCTTTTCTTTTTTTTTTTAGTTTTTCTTTGAATATATTTCTCAGAAAAGTATACGATTTGTTTCTTTGTCGTTGTGAAATATTATTCTCATCATGAATAATAGTATGTTGTAAAAATTATCATTTTGAATAATAGCAACTTGAGGGGATGGATAGCTGTTCTTCAACTTGAGGTTTCTTGTTAACATTCTCAATCGGTGAAGATGCCGACTTTTTGGGGGAATTTGTGTTTGATATCCTGCAGACGACAACCGACAAGTCTAAGAAATATTAGTGAAACTGTAATCAAAATAGTTGCCGAATTAGATCAAATTGAATGTGAAGAGTTCTGACAAAAGTATTAAACGCAGTTCTGTGATTGATTCTTAGATGAAACAGTTTTTTTTTTGGCCCGTATTCGACCAATTTGTACTTATTGATTTTCAGAATAGAGAACGTGTGTTTTACTAGTGTGGATATTTAACGCAATTTTGAACTTCATCTAAGGAAAACAAAATCAAATTATTAATTGTTTATAAGGAGCAAACTCACATACATTCGCCATTTCATTGAAAGAGGAATCCGGTGGGTAAGTGAGAATAGATTTTTTTTTAATTTTTATTGATTTACATATATTTTTTATTCCCCTCGATAATTTTTGGTCGAATATTTAGCAAGAACTACAATTAGCAAACTGTTTTTTTTTTAAACAAAAGTCTTGCAAGCCATGCAATCCTCATGCTAATGGACAGATACTAGCATTTCTATAATATATATTCACCCCTATCGGCAATTCCGAGGGAAAAATGTTTCCCCCGAATATTTTTTTGTTCCCGGGAATTAAATCTACCCATCGTGAATTTTCATCGGAATTTTTTTCCCCGGGAATCAGAAAAGTACTTTTGAAAATATGTTCGAATGTTTTGACAATTGAGAGAGTAGAGTTTTTAAAAAAATAAATTAATATTTTTGATATATTTAGAAGTGCGCATTTTTTATTAGCTATCGAAGAGCATGAGGAAGTAAAGAGGAAGACATAGAATCTTCGAATCTTAAATAGACCAGCACCAGATATCTTATAGGTGAAGAAATAGTGGAGACCTTTGATATATATATATATAGAAAGTCGCCAATTTAAAGCCCCATTTAGATGGTCATTTCAGTTTCAGTTGAGCTATCAATTAAACTTTCAGGTGAACAGTTCAGTTACAGTGCATATAGACATCAGTTTAGTATTCAGTTGAGCTTTCAATTTACTCGTGATTAGCCGAAGGTTAGAAGATTATTTCTACTAAAACTGACGAGTGAACTAAAAACTTATGGGAATTTCAGTTTCAGTTTCAGTTACCTAGACGCTTCAATTTTTGTATTTGGACATCAGTTTAACTGTATGCATAACTGATAGCTCAACTGAAACTGAAACTGAAATGAGGCTAAATGTGGATTTGTGATTAAGACTTAAGGTACTAGTACACGGCATGTACCAAGCCACATACGTTTGTCGCTCTGACGTCAACAGAGAGTGCACAAAGAGAGCTTGTACACGGCATGTAACCATTGGGACCATACACTAACGTCAGTGCTACATACATTATCTGGCTTGCTACATGCCGTGTACTAGCACCTTTACCCGTCTTTGCCGCAAACCAAAAAATCGTTCGGATTTTCCCCATTACTTAAGTTAAGCGCATGCTTGCGCTTTTTGCTGAAGGCGGCTACCAGGTTGGAGAGGGCCAATCCTCTATTTCCAAAATGCTTTTCTTTGTATAAATTCATTTGCTATATCCGGATATTTTTCCATATGATTTAGAATAATTTGTAGCTGTTTTGTACTGACCTTCATTAAAACCGACAATATGCATTATTTTTTTCTAATATTTTGCAGAAAAACACTTACATTGCTGCTCTTTAGCTAAAGTTCCCTGACGAAATGCCAGCGGAATATTTCGGGGAAAATTATGATAATATTTCCATCGGAAATTTATTCCCGATAGCTATTTTTCCGACGGAATTTTTTGTTTGATTTCGAAATCATTCACGATACCTATTTTTTCCGACGGAATTTTTATTTTCGCTTTCGAAAATTATTTACGATACCTATTTTGTGAAAAAGGGAAACATTTCGGGGGAAATTTAAGTGATTTCTTCATTCTCTTCTGATAGGTATCCCTTTGAAAAAACTAAAATTGAGTCCGAATTTCAAATTTGGTTTTCATTAAGCCAATTATTTTTATCGTCACGCTAGAAAGTCCATCGCAACTGAATATTTATTCCTATCATGAAATTCCATCGTAATCGAAAATCCGCTACGAATCGCGAAAAATACATCATGGATTCCATTCGTAGTAGATTCATAGTGAAAAATCTGCTACGAATTTCGAAATTCGTAGAATTAGGTATCTCTGAATCCGAATGAAACGGAAAATTTACCTCTTTTTCTACGACAAGTAATATGTGTAGGGGACGTTGGGAAAAACGATGTTTGTACAGTAATAGGTTGTGTTTTGTATAAAAAAATTTTAAATACCATTTTTTTGGTTCTTAGTAATATTTTTTGCTTTAATAGGGCAAACACAATTATAATACGGCACATATCTAAGTTATTGAGCACGAAAGCACACCCGAGTTCATGTACTCGCCATACTCCTGTTCATACGGAGGATCGAGAGCTATGGAGGTTCCACTTGAGCAACCTACACCCGCGACCCACTTAATTGATAAGCGGGCTATTGAAAATGTATGTCTGTAAGTTTATGGTCATCCATCAGAATAGACACCATCCCCCACAATTTAGCTTAAATGTTACTTTGCAAATACTGAACGTCGATTCCTTTATGTAATAAATGAAAGTTTAACTTGAAATCTGTAGATTCACCTCCTTTTTGATAACCCGTTGGACTACTTTCTGTTAAATAATTTGCTAGCACTTGGGTTCCCTTCCGGAATCATCAAAATTCTTGGAATAAGAACTTCATCAAGTGAACTTGCCTTTGATTATAGTGGCTTGGATGACGTTGTCAACCTGGTTCCATTGTAGAGTTGAGATTGCACAGCATTATTATGACAGAGTTGCAAATTGTGCGGTGGTAGACCGCCGGGCACATGCAATGAATTCAAAAATTGAATTGAAAGGTTGTTACTTTGTCATCATTTATTACGCGATCACCCGATTTGAACGGTTCACCCAGCCAAACGTGGTTCAAATAACTGCGAACGATGTTGGGGAGCACTTTTCTGATGGGTTCTTCTTCGATGACGTGAATTCACAAAAATTTGACAGAAACGAATCAGATTGTCAAAAATTTGAGCTCAATTTCGAGTTCTAAGATTTTGAATGTATTTTTTTTTTTTTTTATATAATTTTAACCAGTCTTCACAGGAACACTCCCGTGCCAATACTCAAGACTGTCTATAAATTTGAGCTTAATCGGTTGGGTGGTATGGCTGCCACGCCCCTTTTTCCGCGTGCCGCTTCGCTTCGGACTATTACAAACATTAAAAAAAAAATAATTAGCCAAATCGGTGCAGCCGTTCTCACTGATGCGATGACCAACGAACATCATTTAATTTCGAGGAAGAGGTATGTTCTTTTGCTACCTTGCTGTCTATTGTGTCTAACCTAACTTAAGCCCCTATTTACACATTGGAGTTTGGAGTAATCATCTTATATAGCTCTGTATGTAGCGATATCTTATTGAAACCAAAAGCGTAGACGGGAAGATGATACCGCTATTGACGTAAACAAATTTTGGAGCACTAAACGAAAATAATGCATAATTATAATTTGTAGCTGCTTAGACCAATGTTAGTGTTTTATGCTTCATCCAGAAAATTATGGTTAAACTCAAAATTATTGTGAAAATCAATGGTTGGATATTGTTTAGTTGGAGTTCAGATTACTGTGGACCTAAAGCCTCTTCGTGCTGGTGCGTTGTTATTCATACGCTCCATGGTGACCTAGCCATCTCTGTCGCTGTATCTTTTTGAACACGTCAAAGTCGCTATATAGCACGTACATTTCGTCGTTGAATCTCCTCCTCTAACCTCTGTCGATACAAACTGAACCGAAAATCACTCGAAGAATCTTTCTCTCAAAGCGTGCCATTAGCTTTCGATAAGGTAAATGATTTTGCACCATACCATAATCTTCACTAACCTTCAAACTGGCTCGCGTGTGTATAAATATCTAGTTGGTCTTTGGTCATCCTGTTCCTTATTTGATCTGTGATAATAAAACTAAGAACTTCAAATTCGCATCCGATTACAAAGATACAATACACGATGGCGTTGTTTTTCTGTTTTGTGCGAATATCAACTTTGTATTTAATTTTTTGCTAAACCGCAAGTAAGACAGGCTTATGGGATTAAGAAAAGTTTATTTTTTTCATGTTTCGATCCAGAAAACGGGCCTACGTCGATATAACTTTGAAATTTTTCTAAATGCTTCCCGGAATTTTGCAAAAGAGGGACTATTCGGAAGAGCGACAAATCTTTCCCATTAAAAATCGAATGAATCTTCACAAATGGCAGTCACAGTGTGTGTTTTCTTAACCCCACTCTTCATTTGAGGACATTTCGGTAGTTCTATCATTGATGATTTCTTTATTGTTCAAAATTGTAGTTAGTAGCTCACGTGGCAGTATCCAAAACAGTGACACATTTCAAATTGTCTTATATATGAAGGGACCAGCCAGCGGCATGAGAATAAGCAAATTGTAATAGGTTAAAAAGACATGTCGGTTACTTCTCCGGGGACATCAACTAAAAAAACTATTGCCGTGATCAATCTAATTTTTCTCATTCGATTTGATTTTCAAGTGATTTGGTATGGACCATTTTGTCAACTACCGAGGCCTCAGTATCCCAGCCGGTAATGTAGAGGACAAAAAAGTGAAGTGTCAATTTTAGACATGCCAACGTCATTTGCGGTACCAAAGTTGTGTGTATTTTTTGACTTTTAAATTCATTTTTATTCATTTCCTTTTTAAACTTAAATACTAGACAAAAATGACTAAGGCTGCAGTTATAGCTATCAGTAAAATGCATCCGTAAAAAAATTGTTTCACTTTTTTGGATCACTTAAACTTAATCGTTGAACTCAATCTTGGTCTTAAATAGTTGCTTTTGAATTATAAAACCAATTCGTCAAAAAAAAATTAAGCAATTGATCTTTAAATTTTTTAAAAACAGAATTTCTTTATTTTTCTGTACGAAAAACTTTTTCTGTTCAACTTCTCAACCAGTTTCACGAAGTATTCCACTGAATTCCTATAATATGCTATGGTTGAATGTTTCAGTTTTGTTCTGTTGCGCGTTTTTACGGATGGACTTTTCTGATAGCTATAACTGCAGCCTAACTGCTACGTTCCACATTTCACTTATACTCGAAATGAAATCGGAAATGCATTTTTGTGTTCTACATTTCACTGTATTCGATTTCGATTTTAAAATTTTCGGAATTGAGACAAAGTGAAATTGTGATTTCGAAAAAAATTCGGAGTTTCCGAATCGCTCGAAATGCAGAACACTGAAAACGAATTCACTCGATTTGCAATTTCGATTTTACTCGATTTCTGGAACCTAGCTGTTAAATCTAATTTAAAACTAATGAGCAATCTCTCGATTGGTCACCATCTTAATTGCGTCGATGGGCGCAACATGGTGCACACGCGACGCCGGGACTCGAGCGAGGCCATAAGCACCGGTAAAGTCTCGGTAGCACTCATTCATGTTGACGAACCCGGCCCCTTCCCAAAGACCCCCCCTAAGATACATCCAACTAACTTACACACTAGCTTAAGACTAAGGAGGATGTTACCTAGGTAACGCACCGGCCCGGGAGAGCGTGCCTGCCCTCACCTCTTCATCAAGCCCCCAAAAATCGGTGAACTGCTTTCCGGTATCGACACTATCCGCAATCGCGTTATTAAAACGGAGGAGCTCCTGAGCAATACCGGCACACCCACACCATCTTTATTGTGGACTAGCCCTTTCATGTCTGCATGAAGAAATGCCTCAGGCGGGACAAAGCCAGACCGGAGCGTACTCTCGTGGTACGTTAAATTTAGTATTGAGCTTTTATCGGCAAGAGTCAAAAATGATCACCATGCGGTCTCCATTTTCGTTGCACTTTATATCTGTTTTTACCTCTTGCTTATTCGGCGGCATTTTTATTTCATTGTAAGACTTGTAATCGATATGTCTTAAGCGTTGCCTAGGTTTTTCTGTGCGAGTGCGATCAGTGCTTTGAAATTGCATAATAATTTCTATCGATGACGTTCCTTGACAGGAAGTAAAATCTTCTTTAAAACAATAAAAATTGATGAAAAATTGACCGGAAGATCTTTTTATTTTCATCTTATATCAAATTGATGGTTTGAATTTATGCCAAAAGTTTCAACCGAAGTGCTTTCGAATTTTTGGAATCCTTAAGCGAGCAAACCGGCACAGAATTACGTATATGGATTTTATATGCAAAACGTCATCAAATTTCATCACGTAATACTCGTTCCCGGATGCGGCAATTCGAACCCTGATTGTGTAATAGACCAGAGGAGGAACGCAGTACTCACAAACCAGTAAGAATAGACCGTCGACTCCTCTCACATAACGGACTTTGCCTACAAGCTGCCGGCGAGACCAGGATTTTTCACAGACAGGGAAATTTTTTCCGGGGGGAATCGGGTAGGTGTACCGGAAGTCGGCGGTCTATTCTTAGTGGTTTGTGGCAGTACTACACTGTAGCCAAACTAACGTGGCTATTTTAAAAACCTCCGACAATTGCTGTAACCTGTTGTACTCTTAACAATAAAGTTATAATAGAGTCTAATGGCAATATGTAGTTTGACAGCCAAAAGTATATAATCAGCTATCGAGGTGTTATAATTTGGTAAGCATTCCGAAATGAAAATCAGATCAGTTCGGAACTAAAATTACATACATTCGAAATAACCGTTTTCGAAACGATATGCATTTTAAAAAAATCAATTATGTATTTTTGTTGATGAACTTCTAAAGAATTAGCGGTTTCTCTGTTAAAAAGGATTGACTTAATGTTGTAGAATGCAATGTAGAGCTATATTTATTATTTACATATTTATTGTTTCGATAAGTGCAATTTGAAACGGATACTTCAGCAATTTTAACTATTGACTCTTTCCCCATATGGAGATGTTGATTGTAAAAAAATGAGGTTATATCAAAGGTTGCATGGCAATACAAGTATTTATTTGTTTTTAGATACATAAATTTTACTATAACTGCTATAAGTGCATGCTAAAGAGCAGCTGAAATAAATTTTAACAATCAGCCATCAGTATTCATAACCTATGCGTATGACAAGCCTGGCGACAATGCCTCTAGTTGATAAATTAAAATAAACGATTTGAAAGTTGCACTATCCATAAAACACTATATCAAATCTGTTTTGTTAAAAACCAAAATAATAAAATGTAGGTATAACAATTGCATACATTTTACTTGAATTATGAAAAGCAAAATATACATTTAAAGTACAATTACGCAAGGAAAAATATTCTAAATATAACATACATAAATCAATTAGGTATTATTAGTCAAAATAAAAACAATATCCACATTTTATTCGTCTTTTGTGTAATTTTTGTATTAAAATTTTGTAAAAGCGAATTATGTGTAGTTATTTGAGACACCAAGGCGCGCCCAATGCATGTGAACTTGCGAAGGTAAAAATATCAATACCTCAAGTTAATTTATGAAACAAATCTACATGGAAGGACATTTCAATTGATTACTGCAAAAGTTTAGCAATTTTTTTTTTAAAAAGCTCTTCGTAAGACAAATCTTCGCCAACTTGCATCACATGCACTGGGGCAGGCAGCCAAAGTGTTTTATTTTCATTTGTTAAAATAAAATAAAATAAAAACAAAAATTAAATACAAAAAAATTGTTAAAATTAATTTTATAGATAAAACAAAATATACATGTGACATTTTTAGAATATTTACATGTTTTCCTCTCACTGGCATGTGTACTTAATAAAAAAAAAAAATTATCAGTAAAAACCTATTTAATTCATTAAAAATAAAAATTCAAATTAAACAACTTAGCAAAATACAATTTTCATTTTTCATTCTCAAAAGGACAACAAAATTATTATAAATACATATATTGGTTAAGATTTTTTGTATTTATGTACAAAATTTGTTTCCAAAAATTACTAATTTATTTTTAGTTTTCAAAAACAAACAAACAACTATCAATAATACTTTAAATTAAAAAGGAAAATTTAATAAAATCGTGGATGAGTGTGTTGAGTTTGTGAAAACTTAAAACCTGAGAATATGAATTTGAAATGGAAAACGAAGAGTATGTGAAAAAGAAAGCTAATCGAGAATAGAAACGACATTACGAAAACAAAATATTTAGCATTATTTAATTTTTAAACTTTAATAGTAACTTGAAAAAAAAAAAAAAAACATTTTTAAAAAAAATTTCCAAACCAACAAAAAAGAAATCTTAAAACGAAAGAATTATTTATAATTTAAAAAATATATTGATTGGAGAAAAAAATAAAATTATGAAAACGTAAAAAACAGAATATAGACTGTTTTACAATTTTATTCTTTAATTATAAAACAAACAAAACAATGGAAACATATATTATGAAATGAACAAAATGTTTGAATGTTGTTTACAAACATTATTATTGTATTTTAATCTATATGTAATGTTATTTTATTCACATAAATAAAATACAAAGCATCTAAAAGTAGTTTACTTACTTACTTACTTAAGGTGGCGCTACAGTCCGGGGTGGACCTGGGCCTCAAGCAACAAGCGTCTCCAGCCAGCACGATCTTTGGCCAGCTGCCTCCAGTTTCGCACACTAAGTTGGTTAAGGTCCCCTTCCACTTGCGTGCGCCACCTGAGTCGCGGTCTTCCTCTACTGCGCCGTCCCTCCGGTGTGTATTCGAAGATCTTCCGGGCCGGAGCATTCACGTCCATTCGCTCTACATGACCCAGCCACCGCAGTCATTGGACCTTCACTCTTCTGGCTAGGTCAATGTCGCTGTACAGCCCGTACAGTTCGTCGTTGTATCTCCTCCTCCATTCACCGTCTATGCAGAAAATTACTCGAAGAATTTTCCTTTCGAAGCAACCAAGAGTAAGCTCATCCGCTTTTGATAGAGTCCATGCCTCTGCACCAGAAAGTAGGACTGGGATGATTAAGGTCTTATAAAGGGTACCTTTAGTTGTTCGAGAGAGGGCTTTGCTACTTAATTGCTTTCTTAGCTCAAAGAAACAGCGATTGGCAAGAGCAAAAGTTATTCTTCGTTCAAACTCCGCGCTGGTGTCATTGTCTGAGTTCATAGCGGAGCCTAGGTAGACAAAGTCCTTTACCACCTCAAAGTTATATCTGTCTATAGTGACATTCTGTCCAAGACGTCGGTGTTGGGTGTCCTTTCTTGATGACAGCATATTTGGTCGATGGTAGACTTTCCTGGCCTGAAGCCACACTGATAGGGACCAATCGGGTTGTTGACGAAAGGCTTCAGGCGTTCACACAACACGGCAGATAAGATCTTGTAGGCGATGTTAAGAGGACTAATACCTCTGTAGTTGGCGCAGTTCAGAGGGTCCCCTTTCTTGAGGATCGGGCAAACAATGCTGAGGTTCCATTCATCGGGCATACTTTCCTCCGACCATATTTTACAGATGAGTTGGTGCATGCTCCTAACCAAGTCATCCCCTGCTGCTTTGAATAGCTCGGCGGTTAGGCCATCTGCCCCAGCGGCTTTGTTGGACTTAAGCTTAGATATCGCTATCTTCATTTCGTCCAGGTCGGGTGGACGGAATTGTTGGTCTCCGTCGTCCAGGTTGAATGGTTCATTCTGCCTGACAGCGGGATTTAGTTCATCATCGCCGTTAAACAGTCTGCAGAAGTAGTTCTTCCATATCCTCAGCATCGACTGCGATTCTACTACGATGTTCTCTTGTTCGTCCTTGCAGGCTTCGGTTCGGGCTCTGTAGCCTTAGCAGGTTCTTTTTACCCTTTGGTAAAACTTCCGAACCTCATTCCTGCTGTAGCATCTCTCTATTTCCTCGATCGCGCGCTTCTCGTGCTCTTTCTTTTTCCTCCTGAGAAGCCGCTGTTCGTCTCTTCTTTTCTGCGCGTAGAGCTCACGAGCAGCTCTAGTCCTTCTTTGCAGCGCCGCTTTGTATGCCTCTTGTTTCGCTGCATGTGCTTGCCGGCACTCGTCGTCGAACCAGGGGTTTCGTTGTGGTGGTCGAGTGAAACCAAGCACATCAGAGGCGGCGTCTCTAATGGCTTTTTGGCAATGTTGCCACTGGTCTTCAATACTTGATGCTGGCTGCATAGAACCTCTTGAGAGATTGAGAGAGACTTGATCGGAGAAGGATCTGGTGATCTCTTGCGATTTTAGCCGTCCGACGTCAAACTTCCTCACAGTATTTACTTGTCTTGGCGGTGTTCGGTATATCCGAAGGCGTACCTTGGCTACAACAAGGTAGTGGTCCGAGTCAATGTTGGCCCCTCGGAACGTTCGGACATCCATAATACTAAAAGTACCTAGTTTAGTTTTTTGTTTTTAACCTTTGGCTAAATGATAAATAAATGGAGGCTTTATTAAAAACGTTGCTTTGTGTGTGGAAAACATCAGGCCGAATCACATATTGGGCCGCAATCCAGTCATATGTGAATACTGCCACCGCATTGAAATGGCCTACGAATTTCAGAAATTCTGGTGCACGATAACTTGAAACGCGTTTAAATATGCGTTGGAACTTGAAACGCAAAAGCAACGCAACACATCGATCGATTCAATACTGAAATAATGTTAGGTTATTGATTGTAAAGCAATTAATATGCTCGAGCGATTATGTTAGTAGCTGATGATCATGACCAGCCCAGGTGTTTAGGAAGAGTCCAGCGAATCCCCTGCTTAGTCTACAGAGCAACTTGAAGAACGTCGCTAATCAATATTGTACTATAAACAATATTGGCATAGGAATACAGACTGGCTGAACTCTAAGGCCAAAGTTACGCAAGTTGCTTCTTCCGCCCTCCTTTCTTGTCGAGCTCTTGAGTACACAGAAAACGCAACAGTACTCACGAGCGGCGGCGATCATAAAACTGTAGAAAAATCCTAGGCCCATGGTATAGCATGGAAAATCTGTATTTACAGACAGTGGAATTAATTCCGGGGAGAATCGGGTAGGTCCACGAAAGTCTGCGGTCTAGTTCTATTTGGTTTGTGATTTAGGCATTGTGGATATGTACTCGGGTTGGGTACGTTTACCTGCAATCCAAAAGCCCGTATTTCAAAGGCCCGTACAACACCTCACCATCGCTTGCTTTCGTTTTTCATTCGCCCTTTTATGGAAAGCGAAAGTACTTTCTAGGGGGCTTATTCCCAAATGCGCGGCGGATCGCTTTTCATGGCGGATTGGTATTTTTATATTTCCAAAAGAGATTTGATCCAATCAAAGGCGATAGCTATTTAGGTGACGGATTGCTGGCCTGGAAAGCACAGTTCGCATTTGAGAATAAGCAAAACCGAAAATGGTCGAAATCGAAGTATCGCTTTTAATACCATCCGCCGCGCATTTGGGAATAACCCCGTGTAGGCCTATTCCAGAAAGCGCGGCGGATCGATTTGAAAGTGATAACTTAATTTCGACCAACTTCGCTTTGGGCTATTCCAAAAAGCGAACATGACGAAAATGATCCTTCTAGTTTTCCCAATTAAATGACCGTGTTCCATTGACCGCTAGTCATCTAGCACATAATATCCCTGATGGAGAAACGCTGGCGCTAAAGATCTAGCAGCAGCGGCAAAGTGACATTAAAACCAATCTCTCATCTTCATGAGAGTCAAAAATGTTTTTTGGGCCATCCACATCCTGCCACATATTTATTATCTTCTTATAATATAAAAATGGTGGCAAAAATGTATAGTAATAAAAATATAGGAGGAAAAACCTTCCGGAAAAGTCGGGAAATAGGAAAAATAAAAAACTGAAAACGGCTGAACCGATTTGGCTCAAATTCTTTTTTCAGTTGTTCGTTATTGCCAGGAGAAGGTTTTGGGAAAATCGTCCGGAAAAGTCGGGAAATTGGAAAAATCGAAAATTTATTTTTTGTATGGAATTTTGTGTGCTTTTGTTCCGGAATGACCCATCTGCTTCTGAATTCTCGGGACAGCTGGCTGGCGCTTCTCAATGGCCAAATTCCCGTTAATGTTTCGACTGAATTGATATCGTTCCTGGAAAATTTTTGCGAGTTCACATCGTTGAATGAGGAACTCATCACCAAAGTGTTCCCCGGCATTGCACAAAATTATAAAAATCTCGATTGGATTTGGTAGTGAACGGGCAATACTAGCAGCGAAGAATAAGGACGTCGATAGCTTGAATTTCATTATTCAAAGTCAAATCGCTGGAGAACTGCATTTGTAAAAACTACAAATCCGCTCAGAGAGTGACCTACGAG
Organism: Cheilosia soror; assembly: GCA_949372485.1. Lineage (NCBI taxonomy): Eukaryota > Metazoa > Arthropoda > Insecta > Diptera > Syrphidae > Cheilosia > Cheilosia soror. The sequence continues at coordinate 123,683,045 of OX443561.1, forward strand.
GATGAAGCGACCAACTATCCGACGGAATTTTTGAGCTCGCTTGATGTGCCAGGAACTCCACCGCATAATTTACAGCTGGTGGGATTTATCGATCATAATCATGTTCCGGAATCTGACAGCTAGACTCCAGAAATCGAGTGAAAACGAAATTGCAAATCGAGTGAATTCGTTTTCAGTGTTCTGCATTTCGAGCGATTCGGAAACTCCGAAATTTTTTTTCGAATTCACTATTTCACTTTGTCTCATTTCCGAAAATTTTGAAATCGAAATCGAATAGAGTGAAATGTAGAACACAAAAATTCATCTCCGATTTCATTTCGAGTGAAAGTGGAATGTGGAACCTACCAGTGAATCATCCGAAATTGTGCAACGGTACGCGGTTGTCCGTGAAGAAACTCATGAGCAATGTGATTCAAGCGACGATCATCAAGGGCTAGTACACTTTAATTTATATTAACAAATACAATCTGGGTGATCAGAGAATCCGTCGCTACGAACACCGAAAGAACTATCTATGTAAAAAAATAGCAATGGCGCGAAGAGGTTTCATACTTTTGCCGCACTCAAAAGGCTAGTGCTTATGTTTGCTTCATTTTTCCCAATCCCGGTATCTTAAATTGACAAAAACCCGTCAACAATGAGCATTCCTTTTACGAGGCTTATACCCCTATTATGGAAGACAACTACACTACAACCAAATCAAGGTAGTCTAGTTGTCTGTCAAAGGACAACCATCACCCTATTAGTAGACAACAAATAAAATGGTTGTCTTTTCAGTTGAGTGCCCGTATTATATAAGACAACTGAGTTGTGTTTGAGTTGTCTAGAATGTCAAAATGAGACAACTGCTTTTAACCAGTTGTGTTGCATTTGTTGAACCAAAAAAATCGGCATTTTTAATGAAAAATGGACAAATAAATGCAAGTTTAGGAACTAGAATATAACATAATATAAAAGGATAATAGAATGTGTTTTTAAATTTTAAAAATCACCAAACTAGAACAATTTGATCGGCTCATTGGGATTCTCCAGGAACAACCTGATCACTGGCAGTTTGGTTCGATATTTTTGATGATGAATTGGAGCTCAATAGCATAGAGCCACCTTCAAGGTCAGCAAACGAATTGCAATTCTTCACATTCGTTAGTAATGTGAAATAAGAATGTTTCTAAATACGAACTCCTAATTTGAAGTCATTACCCACTGCACTTCTGGTACCTTTCTTCTGCTATGTAACGAAGAGCAGTGGCAAGCAAGAATAGGTGGAATGCCGAAACCAAATCGTACACGAATGCTTCCTTTAGTAACTGAAAACCTGAAACCGAAAGAAGAATCTTCAGGTTTAGTATGCTAACTTTGTATTTGGGAATTCTAATGGATCGGAGTGATCATGAATAGTTTTTCTCTTTCGTAAAACATTAACCAAATTCTCAACCTCCTCCTCCAAGCCACCAAAAAATAAATCAACACTATACTTTCTATTGTTTTTTTAACTTTCTCGTTTGAATTACATATATTTTCTTCATTCGATTTCAATTTCCACAAATAATTTCACAAAACTGACATTTAACAGCTGGTTTTGATTTTAATATGCTCCTAAAAGAAGGCAATTTATTTTCTAAAGACAACTGAAAAGAGTTGTCTTGCATAATACAAAAAATCAGTTTGGTTGTCTCAAAGTTGAGTTGTCATAAAGACAACACAACTAATGTCGATTTCCATTGGGGAAAAAAAAGCACTTTTTTTAAGATTCAGAGCAGTTTTTCTTCTGTAGAAATCAGCTGCCTGTCAAAATCAATTTCCATTGGGCAAAAAAAAGCGCTTTTTTAAAGATTCAGATCACTTTTGCGAATCTCGATTCGAGAGAGAGATTCGCACATACTTTCACCAATACCAAAACAAGTGACTCTTGTCAAACTTTGAGGTTAGTTGTTGTTAGGGGAGACTGGGGCACATTTTAACGTGAGACACATTTGCACATTGCTAATAAAACAACATTTTAAAAATATTTCAAAGTACATATAAACCAAAATTTAAACTCGGTAATACCGTGTTCTTTAGTTGTCAATGACTTTCGGATGTCTTTGCAGTCGTGTCGCCTGGAAGTAGCCGCATGAGGAGGTTTTATGCTTAAATTGCATATTTTAATTGTTCTATTTGTAAGAGTGTACACATTTTATAGTGAGCTTTTCTTTTTGTGTAAAATATATTTTTAAAGCACAACTTCATTTGAAAAAGTATAAAGGTACGTTTTTTGACATATATGAAAAATATAAATATTTGCGCGCATTTTTCTGTTGCTTGACTTATTGGGGCAGAGGTTTAAACAGTCGGGCCACATTTGAATAAGCGTTCTGTAAGTGGTTTCTTCAGTTAAGTATTTATAAAATAGTTCGGTAATTTCAAAATTTCAGTTTGCTTTTGCTACGTTTTTGCTTTCTTTATTAAAATAATAAAGTTAATTTATTTTATTAAAAAAAATACAAACCTTGTAGTAACTTATTAGCTGCTGAAAACAATTACAAATACTGCTGTTCAAAAGTACCCCACATGGGGGGTACCTTTGAACATAAGGACCTACTTCGTTTTTAAATAAAAATAAATTATAAAATTATATGCCCCTACTAAATTTATGTAGTTATTTGTCCAAATCAAGGTTTATTTGCATTTCTTAAAGTGAGAATACTTTACAGTCTAATAATTTAAGCAAATGTGATTTTATGAGACCTTAAAACAAACAGTGTTCAAATGTGCCCCAGTCTCCCCTACCTATTGTGGAATAAATTTAAAAATTGAAAATGGATATTAATGTAGACGAATGGATCGTCGTATGGGGTTGTTTTTATGGGGAAGGACGAAGTTCTAAATCAAAACAAAACAAGTAAGTAGTTATTGTACAAGTACAAGTAAAAAACTAGCAATTAGCAATTCAATTTTATAAACACAAATTGGAATGTAAAAACAGCTGACTGTCAAATCACACACCAACACAAATGCAAAAAAAATTGATCTCATTTCATGTTCCATTGGGCAGGAAAAATCTGAGATCTGAGAGCAAAACGGTAAAAGACCAATGGAAATCGACATTAGTTGAGTTGTTATCCATAATAGGCACTTTAATATTAGTTGATATGCGGCCCTACTCTGTATTTCGTTCCTTAAGTGAAATTTTGTGAAACCGAACATTTGGTACTCTCTATCTCGAAAGCGGAATGAAATCTCTAAATGTCAAAAGCATTGATATACGGCAAATCGAAAATGTTACGGAGTACGAATTCAAAAGCGGGACGAAAAGCAATTTCGAATAGGATTGACTTTCTGAGCGAAATAGAGAGTAGGGCCCCTGACCTAGTCTAAAAGCGCATATTGCACTTGCAGCTTTAGCCAAAATGCACTTGATCTACTGACTCTGAACAACCATTAACTTTTTCCATCAATTGCAACCCAGAATACCAAGCGTTGACACAACTATGTCTTTCTTTTTAGAACATGAAAATATATGAAAGAGAAGTTCGAAAAAGCTGTGCGCACAATTTCCTCATAACTTCACAAATGGAATGGTGTTTGAAAAGACAAGATTTACATTTTTTTACAGCTCACAAGAGAAGTCGTACTGCTACCTTTTTCCAAACAAACAAAATACAATCTGCTTTAATTTTAAGTATCATAATTTTTATTTTATTTTAGACTTATTTGGTACTTAAAACGAAACATATTCACATATTACATACACGGTAATACATTATTTAGTTAAATAGAAAAGAAGAAGTTACTATTCTCAAAGAAGCATTTTTTTTTGTTTTTAATGTTAAGAAAACGTCTCATCTCGCAGACAGATTGGCGCATTTTTATTTAAAATTCTCACTTGCCTTATGCTGGGTAATTTTTAAAATTACCTCCAAAAACTAACAATTACTTCGTTCTCTTCTCTCAGCAAATTTTCACTACATCTACAGATTATATTAGAATAAAATTTCTTTGTCTATCCTAAAGTGTAGATCAATGTTTCCCGTTTGTAATAATTCCTAAACAAAAAAAAAAAATCATAGCTTCTTCGCATTCAACAAACAAGAGTGTCTCGTGTACGTGTTTTATGTAATTGTGTTTATTATTTAATATTTTTAATAATATTGTTATTTATTCTTTCCGTTTTTCATTTTCTGAATATATTACACAAAAGTATCGTTTAAAATTATATATTTAATACAGGGATGTTACGTAATTTAAATAATAAAACAAAAAGAACAAAGAAGTATAATATGTTGGATACTCTGACCAAATGGTCACGCTCGGGTTTGTCCTTGTGTCGCCCTACATTTACGATTAAATTTAAATTTCATTTCATTTTTTTTTTAACGTAAGAAAAATACATCTATTATAATATATTTATATATACTTCTTGTTTGTTTATCATTTTTGCTTTAGAATTATTTAAACTTATTGCGCGTTCGGGGGCGGGCGTGAGTACCTAGTGTTTTTGCCATTAGGTCACGTCGTTCTTAGTCCACCTTGACCACACTGTAGATTTTGCGAATGAACCAGAAGCACGCAAAGAATCCAAGTGTTCCCGTCAGCAGGAAGAACAGGAACACCATGATGGCGGTGTAACCGAAGTACAAAAATGTCGATGCTCCATCTTTTATGGAAAGCTTTGTGGCAAAGTAGTGACAGCAATAGATGAATAGGTAGGCAGCGGTGAACCCTGATGTGAGGAAGGACCGCCACCACCAGTGGTAGTCCTCCGCACATAGGTGGAAATAGCAGAGAAGAATTGTCGTCTCTGAGCAGGTGATCACCAGGATGAGGAAAACAAGGAAGAGAAATCCAAACATGTAGTACATTTGACTTGACCAAATCGAGTTGAGGATAAAGAACAGCTGAATGAAGATGCAGCCGAAGGGAAGAACACCGCCCATGATGATGCCGGGAATGGGTTGTGTGTAGATCGATTGATCGGGAATTTGTCGTGGAATTTGGTTCGTTCGAACTGGGTGTTCCAATGCCTGTAACAAATTTTTGGGGAGAGGTTAATGATGATAACATAAAGTGTTGGTGTTAGTTTGTGGCTTACGCGTTTTCGGAATCCAAAGTAGGCACCAACAAATGTCAGTGGGACAGAGACACCGAACCATAGGGCCAGCAGAGCAACCAATGTGCTGAAGGGTACAGCGCCTGAGCTTCCTTCACCCCAGAGAACGAGATTCATCACGAAGAACAAGGAGAATACGATACTAAAATATATAGAAAGAAAAATTTTCTTAATAATCCAACATTCGTTTTAATCTTTTCACATCGCCACTATATAATTAAAAAGATCTATCTGTAGAACAAATAGGCACCCCTTAAATACGTTATTTAGCAAATACAGCTGACGCGGCAGTAGGAGGACGCATCGCATCGTGGTTACCTCTTCGAGTCTCTGATGTTGTTTAGTCTGTTCTCTACACATTGCGTAATATGGTCCATCAAATGCCGACGCACTGAGAGGTGACATGAGCCTATGGTTTTTATTCATCAACATCGAGTGACAAATGGAAACTAAATTGCAAAACTAGCATCGATTCCCCAAAATACAATCAATACTCAATATAAAAATACTTACCCTGGGCACACCATTGACGTAAGCATCACATTGCTCTTCCATTTGATACCGCCGAAGCTCTTGTAGATCCTTGCCGAAACGTAGCCAGCTGGTGTTCCCAGCGACACATACAAAACCATGGCGCATGTCATCAGAGCACCGCGATTGGCAGGCGACAAGAATCCCAAGCATGCAAACGCCAACGTAATCAATGTCATGCAAGTAACTTGCACACCGGATCCCAAAAACACCGACAACAGCATACCCTTACGTGGTGGACGGAATACATCACCATGAACCAGTTTCCAACCGAATTCCTCCTGTGCATCTTCGCCACTCTCCATTTGATTGTAACGCGCTATATCCTTGTGCAATGTGCGCAGCATAATCATAGCCACCATACCCGAAAGGAAGAGAACAATCACCAGCGAATTCAATATACTGAACCACTGAATGTTGGTGTGCGGCATCGACTCTAGGATGTAGTCCCAACGCGATGACCATTTCACTGTGTTATTCAGAACAAACTTAACCGAATACGTGTATGTGATTTGGAGTTTGCTGTTGCGTGGCAGCGTATTTACGGGAATTTCAATTGGATCGCGGGTGTTGCAATCGGGTTTTTCGGGATTCTTGTGATTCATCGAACTGGGCACTACTTTCACTGAAATGATTCGTCCACCGTTTGCACCGAAACCGACACCCCACTCTTCGGTGGCTCCACTGTGATAGGTTATGGTCAAATCAACATGATTGAAGGGGTAATAGACGCCCGGTTTGTTGTAGCTCGGATTTATGGGACAGCTTTCATCGCCTTCGGCTAGGTGTCTGACTAGACAACCCATTGGGAAGCCTGTGCTACAGTATTGTTTGTCATTCTCGAGTGGATAGCACCAAGTAACTGGCATGTTGTCCACAATCCAATGGTGTTGGTAGTTGAGACTCATGCCCTTTTTCAGGACCATCATACGGCGATCGCTATCCGGGTCGCCACCTGTGTAGGTTTTGGTGCAAACCTTCAAAAAACATTTTTTTTTAAAAACAATAAGTGGTCGTCCTGTCATCCGAGTTTCGTACATACCTTTTCACATTGAACATCCTTGAGAAACTCTATTTTGTACGGTCCAGGGCGTATTCTCTCTCCGAAGACAACTTGTCCAAGATTTTCCACGGGTGAGTTTCGCTCGTCAATGACGCAGAAATCGAAGTGGTGATATTCATAGGGAATAACTGACTCTTCTGTGTTCAACCGATTGACATAGAGAACAACTTCAGACTGTAAATCAAAAATGAGAACAACATCTTACTAAAATGAGTTTGCAGAGTTCAGTGCTAGGCAGAAATGAAATTATTATGCGGGGTGTTCTGAAGGTGACGTTAGTAGAGAACTGATAGCTGACTTATGGGCCAATAATCAACCTAAGAAGCCAAAGGGTGGGCTGCGACAAACAGTAGATGTGTATCTCTAAAGGTGCTAGTACACGCCTCATATATATGTAGCACTGACGTCATTTTCACGTCAGCGAATGGTCCCAATGGGTGCATGCCGTGTACAAGCTCTCTTTGTGCACTCTCTGTTGACGTCAAAGCCACATATATATGAGGCGTGCTACGTATCGTGTACTGGCACCTTAAGGAAGGTGGGATAAAAGTCTAGTCGATTCTTAGTCGATCCTCTTCTGAATGAGATAAGCCGTTCTATACTTTCTGTCTCATGCCCTGCCAACTTCGACGACTCGTCTTTCAGAAAAGGGCTTTCAATCCTTTTAAAACTGAAGTTTTAGACCAGATATCTATGTTTCCCTAATGCACTATGTTGTGAGGAACAGGTGGAATATTTGCATCAGTATCTTAACCTTCTGTCGGAAGACTGAATACACCTCATGGGATGTACGGAATAATTGACACCTACCATTGAAGTGGCGGGTGCGATACGCCCGGTAAATGAACAACCGATTAAAAATGTTGACACTACGACAACTCTTGCAGAAAGTCCATCTGCATGTTGTGCAGAAAACAAAATTGAGACAAGTTGGTGCACGGTCATGTGACCTTTTCAACATCATACTCAAGAAAGTTATGCCAAAGTCGAGTCGCAATAAGACACCCAGGGCACAATTTTTTTCAAAAGTCTATAACATTATACACTTGTATAAGCCAAGATGATGACATTGATAATATTGATGGAACTCAAGTAACTATCGCTAACGCGTTTGCCTGTGTTCGAACAGAAGCGGCAAAAGTGGGTTTAGTTCTAAATGAGGGCAAATAAATGGAGACTACTACAACTTTTGAGATACTTAGAAACTTTGTCTATCACCGATTCGCGATAAACTCCAAAAAACGCTTTCCAGTCGCCGTTGCTTTAGCCTAAGAAGACAATTAAGTAGAAAGACCTTGTTATATAAGACCCTTCTCATCATCAGTGCTTTTCTGTAGCGCAGAAGTAATAAATGTTAGAAACGGCAGATCCTTGGTTGTTCTGAACGCTAAATTCGCGATCCGTCGGCTGTAAAGTGACACCGACATGGTCAGAAGAGTGCGAACCAGTAGTCTAAAATGGGTAGGACATGTAGAGCAAATGAATTTTAACGCTCCGGCCCAAAAGTTTTGGATTCCACAATGGAATGACAACTCTCCAAAGCTTTTGATTTGAAAAACGCAACGCATTCCCTACAAAACCTTTATCCAGCCAGAGGACGTCGCTAGGCTCCTTGGAAAGAACAATTTTTTGATGGATTTTTGATCCTGCGTGCAAAGAGATCGAATGGAGGAGGTACAACAACGAATTTTAAAATTTATATAAAGACTTCAATACGACAATAATGCTCTACCCAAGAATATTCTTAAAACCCTAGTTTTGAGACGAAAAAGAAGAATTCAACCTTTAAAGTCAAGGCAAACTTTATCCGCGATGACAGAAAGCTTGATCTTTATAAGTCCAAGCAAAGTGTCCTGTATCGCAAAGTATTAAAGGCTGCAGTGTCTTAAACCAAGTCAAAAGTGCCTAAGAGCACTGATAAGTATACTATGCAAGCTACATCAATACAGATGAAGCCGAGGGAAATTGGCTTAAAGAAGTTCAAACCGATAAGTGATCGCTTAGCTCTGATTCGCGTCAAAGCGGACACCGAAGCGGTTAGTGACCCTATCAGGGATGAGTTTTGTGACCTTCATGGCAGGGGCTACAAAATCTGTCCGGAATATGATATCAAAGATGATTATTCGGCAACTTCAATGCGAAAATCAAAATGAAAAATCATTTTCAGCGGGTTAGTTGGTAGGCATAAAATCCACAAAACGACAACAGATAAAGGCTATTGACTAATTGATTTTGCAGCATTTCTAGCAGCTGCTAAATGGAGATCATGTAGGGAGATTGATAGGGCAAGTAGAGAACCCACGTCTCGTCAATGAAAAAACAGTTCCACCACCCAAAGTAAAAAAAAGGTTGGATTAACTAAAAATATAAATTGGGCTTTAAGTTTGTGTTAAACATCTACAAACAACACATCAGGTTGCATGGTAAAACTACATGGCAAAAAATTCGATATTTCAGCCAATTGGTTCCTCATAATGGGCGGTCCTCAGTACTACAGCCACCGCTGTATACGTGAGCAGTTGTAGGTGACGGATGCACTCGTTTCCATCGGAGAAAATAAATGGAAGCAGCTAAGCGGTGAAGTTTGTTGTATAGTTCGCAGACTGCCAGGAAGATCTGCAATGGGTCTTTGGCCAGCTAAAGATTGGCGGCCTTTGAAATCAGCTGGACCAGAAAGGTGTCGTTATGACTAAACCAAGTTCATCACATACTTTGGTTTTATCTTACGTTCGTGTTCTGAGTAGACGTTTGAGTCGGCACTGGAGTTAATCAGTTCGATTTATTAATTTATGTTAATGATCTTGTGATAAAAATTAAAATCTACTTTGTTATTAGACAACCAGTCAAGTAGACTTTATCTTATACTATTCAGCAGCATAGTGCAACAGCAGCTCAACACGTAAATTAATAGAAAGTTACACACGTAGTGACATCTGGCCAAACATGACGTGCAACTCGTTATTTGTTTAGTCGTTATTGTGCTGGCGATGCTTGTAGTAGGTGACGGTGAACATTTTCTTGAAATTAGAGACGAGGTAGATGATAATCCAAATGCATTATGTTTCAGAGGATCAGGTCAATTATTTTCTTTCTATTTTCTATTCACATTTAGAGGTAAGTAAAGATTGTTAAGGTAAATGTATGCATGCTTTTTGGACTTAACGCGCATTTCCACTGTATGTGAATGCGAAAAATATATTGTAGGTACGAAGTTTTTAGTGTTGTTATATAAGCTTAATTTTGTCTTTTAATAACCATGCCCTGCGAGCTGGGACAGACTCACTCTGAAGCTGTAGAGACAAACGAGACAAATTGTGTTGCAAATTTCGGTGCGTCACATGCAACAAAATAGATGTGCATATTTCTACCGCTAAGACTTTCTGGTCTTTTTCCTAAACGCGTATGGAAACAGTGCGTTGTGCATACGTTTGGATTTGCAGAGCCTTAAGAGGCTAATTATTCTGGTTTTAATAACATAATGACATTAATTACATTGTCTATCTTTATCGAAATGCATATATAAGACATTTGTCTTCTTATACCTATAATCTTCTTGTAGAGATTACCTGACAATTATTATTATTACCCAAATCTCAGAGACAGGCGTTCTGGAGACGACCATCACTTCAGATTTGTTAACGTTTATTTTCATTTCAGCTTCAGCACAAACGGCTACAAACCGATCGAGTGCGCGCTGAAGTTCAGTCTGAGAGGACCCAAGGATGTCCAAGTCATCAGCAAAGAGCAGGTGACTTATCCTCAGATCTCCCAATTCGAGACTTGCATGTTTATGAATTGATTTCTATAAATATTCTGCGTTGACGAAACAAAAATTATGTTCGCAATCGACAATACTGCTCCTGCGATCAATTGGTTTTCAGCTAAGAACTGTGGTTGTAAAGAAACTTATGGTATATTCGATTGGACAGAAAAGATAACTTTTTCTTCCCGTAGATAACTTTTGGTGTTTGATTGGCACAAAAAGCAATATTTTTTTGAACTCACAATAGGGTATTCAGTTACATTCATTTACAAATAACCTCATAACACGTTTTATCTGTGTTACTGTACAAACGGGCGTTGAGGCGATCAACATATACCTATATGGCACTGAATGGGCTATTTCCGTTGCACACGATTAATATCATCAACACTTTAAAATAGCATATACATAGTTGATAAGACTACGGTTTGTCAAATACATCAGAAATATAGACTACAAATTACTACGCTCGGGTTGGGTGGCGGATTACCTTAAAAAGAAAATAAGTACACGGATTTCGCCACACTTATTTGCCGGCATTTGCATTTGGGGCACAAAGCACATTTTCTTTTGTTTACAAAAATGTATCTAACTTGTGTAATTTGGTATACTCCGCCAAAACGTTATCGCTATGTTGTGCCAGCGCTTTTGTTTTAGCTATTTCAGATACATGAGATAATTGTTTAATTTTCAAAGGTTATTTCACGAAAAATACATTTTGGATACATACACTACATGCCGGAATTTCGATCGCAAGATGTGTGATAAGAAACCTAACTAGTTGCTGCTATTAAACACTGGAAAACACTCCATAAATACTGGTAGATAAAGTTTTAGATACGGTCGGCAGCCAATACTGATAGCAATTTACCCATATTTTTGATACGGGAAAACTATATAGCTCGGAGTAAAGTGATATATTAACCAAGAGGACCCAGCACACACTGACATCGAAAGAACAACGTTTTTTTCCAAAATAATCTTGCTAAATGTTTAATTTTCTCTTGAAACCAATCTCCCACAGAAAGATTAATACAAATACACGCGTGTTCCGAAGCGATAAAGTACTTCCTCAGGGCATTAGCCTAAATGTTTTTTTTTTTTTTTTGTATGTAAGGTAGGTAGGTAACTATGAGCGTACTTGATTGATTACTCCACCAGGCAACTTGGCAAACATTTAACGAGAACTTTTTACTTTGTATTTATCATTTTATAAGAGATAAAAACTAGAGTAGGCATTATGTGCAGCACTTACCTTGCATGGGCCAGAAGATTCTGATTTCCGGCAATAATTAACCGGAGCCAGTCCAGGCAAATAAAATTGATGACTAAATCCTATGTGTTGGAGTAGAGCTATCAACAAAATGGAATACGACAGCGAATTCCATTTTTGTGTCATTTTTGCGTTGAAAAAAAATAGAACGTTCGCGCTCTTATCCAAAATTTTAAAATTGCTAATTATTTTTCGCAATGCGGCAATTGAATTAAGTATATATGTAAGCCCAGTTTAGTTATTTTTCGCCAAATACGTGTAAACAAATTGCGAACTTTTGTAGGAAATTCTATGGAACGACATGACAGGAACGTCACCACCTCGAGTTTTCTTTTTGTTCTTTTCTTTCTTCCTTTCTTCGTGTCTTCCTTTTTTTCAGCAGTTAAGTGCTGAATGACAAATATTTCAATTGGAAATGAGTGTATCTAGCCAATGAATTGTAAGAAGGTTTGTTTGATAGAACAATGATTGCTCCATTCGTTGTCGATTTAAGTACTTTTTTTTATTGAATACCTATCTCAACAAAAAGAAGACTTTCCCAAATCGACACGATTTTAATTGTATATGATTGAATAGAAAAGATGACTTCCATCTAGTTTCAGAGTTCGCTATTTGATTTTGCAGCTAGTAAGGCTAGCCGTACATTGGATACGATTTCGTACGAATTTCACTGGGTGCGAACACGAACGAATCCCACCGTCAAAGTACTATGGGAGCGCGCACACAAGGTGCGAGTTAGGCCTTCCGCACACGGCTCGTGTCGTCATCGTCACATCATGAATTTGCCGTGCAGAGACGATAACGATACTCGTATTCAATCGCACACGACGCAATTTCCAATCGTTAAAATACAAAGAGTAAAGATGTCGTCTGACAATTTGTTTTTAAATAAAATACGTAGGTATTGAAAAATGTAAACAAACTCCTAGCGTACTCGTACAAAGACGATAAGCGGCCGACACTGCTTGACGATAGTCGTCATGTAGCATGCATGGTGCGACTATTACGCGATATATTTGCCTGGCATTCAAAATTAAATAAAGGGTTTTCAATTGGCACGGGTCGTTGCCAGCCAGATTGGTCGGGAGGATTACCGTGCTCCATGAGAGTGTACAAGAGAACCCGAGGCAGCCATGCACAAGAAATCGGCCTTTCGGAGATTCCAACTTGGCGAATTTTATATCGGGACTTTGGCTTAGGCCACTACAATATCCAACCAATCCAGGAGCTCAACGTTAATGACAATCCATAGACCATTCTGTTTGTTCGCTGACTTGGCTTTGGAGAGTTTTGAAGAGGACCCCAATTTTGACCGAAAAATTATCTTTAGCGACGAGGCACATTTTAAGATGAATGCCGGTATGTCAACCTACAAAATTTCTATAAATATTGGACGACCCATCAACGTCGCGTCGTCGACCCATCCTTCTTGAAAAACCCTTTAGTGAATCTTCAGTAAGATTAGCTTCAATTCACATATCTGTGCTTTTAGAAGGGCGTCGCAAAATTGTTTTAATCTGTCTAAGTTGCAGTATGAACAAGATTAGGAACCCCTGGTGAATACAGAAAAGTATACAAACAGTTGTACCAATTTCATTAACTTCATTAATTTCCTCTGCTCCATGGTATTGAGCTTCAACTCCGTTCCTAGCCTCTCTTCTCGTATCCTTGTCTCTTGAGTTTTTGGTCTCAAAAAGGCGCTTAAGCGATGATTGTGTTTTTCTTTCTGATAGGAAGCCACAATGGCTTCTGGAAGTAGTGAATGGACAAGAGTTTTTTTTATTTCTTTGAATTTATTAACGAATCAAAATAATATTTTCATTTTCATTTTCATATTCAAGTAAGTAATACTTAGGGTATGTCTGCGACCGAAGATTCTTATTAGGTTTATGGTTCAGTCACTTTTTGATTGTAAATCCAAATGTTTCTGATAAACTATTTTATATATGTATGGTAACCCTATTTTTACAACATGGTACATCCTGATCTGGAAGGCACTGTCATTATGACATTTATAATAAAACTTTCTTTTCACTTTCAATTTCATCAATAGAGGCGAAGGAGCATTTAGCGACTTCATGTGTTATGTGTCATGAGCGACGTCGTTAAGTCTGTTTTGTTACCAGAAAATATTCCGAACCAGTAACATTTTCGAAACATGCTTGGTAGCATTTCCCAATTAGGAATATTCCTATCTATGAATTTTATATCGACGCGAATGCGTTATTGTGACGAAATTGTTTCTTCCATGAAAGATTTTGTCCTCAGTGTGTAAAATGTGTGGAGATGTGTGAAGGTGTGTCTTCGCGCACCCAATTCCTATAAAGTAGCAGTGTACCAGTGTTCGTTAAGTTTTCGTTACACACAGGGACGAAACTGTGCCCAAGAATTCTTAAAGGAATCTGTCACTTCGTTGTTTCGAAACATAAGTTTCTAAATGGGATCACGAATTGACACCAGAACGTCGCCAGATCTAAAATGTGTATTTGAATGCTACTTGGGGGTTGTCTATTAGCTGCAAAAATATTTCTCAGTTTCTGATTTTTCTTCAACAATTTTGGAGTATAAATGCCATGTTACATGAGATTTGAAAGGGGAATTTCACCAAACTCCAATGCAAGAAAAGATGCTCCCGGAGCAGCATAATTTTTGACAGGTGAAAAACTCGTTTTCCCTCACGATAGTGTCTGAAAATAAGCCAGAGAGAATTTTAGCGCCATTTACACACGGTCTAACAGAGAACTCACAGAAACTCGAAAATTATTCGTCTTGTCATTACTCAACATAACATAATTTTATGACCGGGTGTCATGATGTAAGGCAGCCATTTTCGACAATGTAATGAGTTATTTATATTACCTGTAAACAGGCATTAGGGAAAAATTAAGGTTGCGTACATACATTTAGGCAGATTTTATAATGCGTTTATGGATAGATTGGCATTGGCATTCTCAAATTCCAGATTTCTCGAGGCCTAAAATCGCAAACTGCTCTCATTTGTGTGTGAATCTCGGAATTTGCAAGTAGATTGTAGTAAATGGAATTGCCTGCTGATAGATTTTTAATAAAACACGCTCAGTAAGCAAGAGATATCAGGACACTTTTATTGGCAATCTATCTCAGTGAAGTGAATTTTTAACACGCAATTACAACAATGACACATTGCTTGACACTTTATAGACTCCTTACAGTTGTTGTAATTGCGTGCTTGAAGATTCTACTTTGATTTACTTCACTGAGATAGATTGCCAATAAATCAGGCCTATCGTTATTAAAAGCTTTTATGTGGTAGGCACAGAACCTCAAGGATCTGAAACCTACATAATTCGTTGAATTTCGTTATTTCATTGAACGCATCCACTACGGCTACGGAATTCCAATTCCAAAACCATCGCATTCCGCTAGTCAACCACAGAAATAGACGTTAGAAGGCGATCATCAAATTTGCTTCGAATTTTTTCTCTGTAGCTTCCATGTGGAAGTAGTATAGCCGGTCCTTGCAGAAGAAAATCCACAAAAAATCCAATTTCAATCGACATATTACAACTAAAAGAATTGCAAAACGCAGCGCAACATCAGTGATTATCTAAAGATCTACGAATCTAACATCAATTTCCATTAATTAGCCATTTTGACGCCACCAAATCACACACAAGAAAAATGAATATGCAAGTAAACCTGCAACTCATACAAATATTGGAAAAAACTGTTTCGCCCGGTAAGTGAATTCATTTTTATTAAATTTTTGCTTTTATTCTAGTGATTAATTAATGATTACTTCGTATACATTATTTGCTGTGCAATATTCAATTGAAAAAAAAAAAAAAAATGTCTGTCTTCGTTGGCAAGAAAATTGCAAACTCGAAAGTTGCAAGACTTTTTCGTCGTTTTCACCCCTTTTGCAAAACAATGACATTTTAAGTCAGGGTCGTCTGTCACCACCACCACCATCATCATCATCATCATCATCTTCATCGCCGACCCTATGTCGATCTCGATTAGGAAAAAGTGGAGACTTTAAATGGCCACCATCGAATTGAAAAAAAAAAATCCAATTTAGTTCTAGGAATAGGAAGTTAAATGTGGTACGGTTTGTAAATTTTAAACTAATAGGTTAACAAAGGTCATCGACTGATGTAGCATAAAAGAAATTTCTCTTTGCCTGGAGATGTTAAAAAGGGGGCACACGCGATGTGATGCAAGCAAATCGGGCGCCAATATTACTGACATTTGGACATCCTATTAAAGTGAGTGCAATATGACTTCTTATCTAGCGCGTTATGTAAAACTTAACATGAAACTCCAAATGAGTCAACGCGTGCCTTATATGGGACTATTGTTCGGTTGCCTTATATGGCTAAATCTGGCATATGCATACTTTGTGGATGTAGGTAGATTAATCGATTTAAAATGAAAACTATATTAGATGACAATATTACATGACAGACAGCAGCCGTGTGGCTTTATGGCGAACCGAACTTTATACATTAAAAAAAAAAACGGCAAAAAAAGCTCAATAAACAATCCTTGGATTAATGCCTACGCTTATTCCTATGAAGGTATATAGCCAGCGGCACACTCCAGAATTCGAGAAAATAGCTTTGTATTTTTATTAAATTTGTTCTTTCCTTCTACTGTTGAATGTTCAGAACAAAACTACAAACAGTGCATTAGAAAATGTGGATAGGACCGATTGTATTACTATTCTCAAAAAAGAAGCATAATATTTCCGGTATTTCCAGTTTATTCTGCTTAAGCTCACGAAAATCGCAGCCTATTAATTCCCTGCCTATGAAGTATAGAATCCCATCTATTGTAAAGTACGTTTGTGTTTAGAATGCCGATAGCAGATACATATTCCCGCGTCCTGAGGGGTTGTGATTATTTTCTCCCTAAACGTAACGACCACTGTGTCCATTCCCCGTGCATTTCCTCAATTGTTTCTCAGTACTTGTGCATGTATATTCAAGAGTTTGTATGCTAACTTAAGCTTTTTAAAAACAAACTACGTAAATGACATTTTGAGATTTGTGGTGGTTTATCTTAAGAAATTTCAAATATTTTAAGTCAGTCAGTCGCCCATGAACAAAAGAAGTATCAAGGAGACTTCACTTGACCATTTCAATAGTGAAAAACGCCGCCCAAGTGTAACTTCGTGTAGCATGGAAAAGGAGTACATAACAGGCATCAGTATCGAGAAACTCAAAGAAATTCTGGATGAAAAGAATGCAGATCTTGCCAAGGGCCTCGCTTCAAAATCAGATTTCCAGTTGCTCTGTACGGAGATGATGAATTTAAAAGCAAAACATGAAGAGATTTCGGCAAAAGTAGTCCAATTGGAAAATCGCAACAGACTGCTGGAGGCACAAATGGACAAGTTAATGCAGAAAAGCACAGAAAATAACTTAATTGTGCACTTGCCAATAGAGAGCAATAAAAACCCGATGGAAAGTGCAAAGTCCGTTTGCGATGCAGAGCAATGTTATCATCATAGACTCTAACTGGCAGCACACGAAACAGAATCTTAGCTCTGGATTGAGCGTGACAACTTAGCAAGGGTCTCGAACATCCGACGTTGACTGGTACATCTGCGTCTACTATAGACTTCGCGACTCGTGTAGTAATGGATGATGCATTTTAGCACACTCATCGATTTCACACCTCTTCCTTGCTCTGCATGAGCGAACGCTATGACCGTACATTAGGCAGTAAAAGCACAGTCTGTTCTTTTTTTACAAAGTCCCACCTTTCTGGGACATTCAGTTTATTGAAAAGATCGCACTCCTCAACTGGGTGCTGTTTCTTCTCGCAATGGTGGCATTTGCTTCTGGCGGAAGCGTCTTATGCAGATACATGGAGGATCTTCTTGGGACCCGACTTCTCCTCTACTTGGGCTGGCGGCAATAAAGAATTCGATGTAAACAAGCAAACAAACCTCGCGACCTCGGTTATCAAAAATCAGCAAAATGTTTGACGGTTGGATATGGCACAATACTGATGCTCCGTTGAGCCCATTCTAGTCGTTTGCTCATAGGCAGCTTAGCTCCTAGTTCGTCGATTATCGTTGGGTTTGCCAGATGTTGGTACAAACCACTAGCCTCCAAAAAGGTTTTGCCCCACCGTGGCAAAAGGTACCAGCTTTTCGAGTTTTCTTTCCGAAACTTGTGATATTGCCCTCACTTTGGCTAACTGGCTCCGCAACAGGCATTCGAGACGTCCAAATCTAAACTCTAGGGCTGCCATTACCTGATCAACATTATCAGGGTGGATGAGTAATGCTTCCACAACTTCTCGAGCTTCATGTTTAATTGATTTCTGTAAACGAAGCAAGTTTTCCACCTTCGAGTAATTATACATCAGAGTAGATTCTCGGAACGCAGTTGAGAACATTGGCCATTCCTCTAACTAAAAAAACACCAAAACGAGCGCTTTGCTCGGAGAGAACATCTAAAATTGAACGTGGAACTTATTTAAGGAGACATTAATTTAAATAGACACGCAGACACGATATAACAGAAACGCCAAACTGTCAGAAGGAAGATGTAGAACACTTCATCAAGATGTTTGCATATAGAAGATTCCTCTGATACTCTTCACTTACAGCCACAAACAAAAATTCTGGAAACACATTTGATACCAGATTTTACACGATTAAATTCTCTCGCCGATATCAAGGAATTCGCCAAAAGAACAAGTCGATTTGCCTACAGCTCAAACCAACTCAGGGTGGTGGATGATGGAATATCGGTAATAATGAGGACAAAAGCCAAGGGCCCAATCTTGATAAATCAAAAATTTAACATAAACGTGGTGTAAGTAATGTTACTCATTCTTAAAGTATGGGAGGAATTCCAATACCTACGTCCTAATCTACATTTTAACTCTTATGTATTATATACCATTTTGTTAGTGTTTTATAAATTGCCATGACAGTAAATGCCGCTTTTGCAAATTGTTCCAGTGCACAACTGGTTACATTATGTACTTCGTTTCATTTCATGTATATTGTTTAACTACTGAGGGGAACTACCCATTAGTTGATAATCTCTGTAATGACAATAAGAAAACGTTTGCATCATGCTTTGAATGAACTCATCGCATTGTCGTGAAAATGCACTGGTTGGAAATATTTTAAATTTATGCATCTACTGTATAAAAAGTATTGAAAGAAAAAATTGTTTTGTCAGTCAGAGTGTTAGGAATGTTAAAGCCATTCTCTGTTTTACCAAGCCAAGCCTTTTTGATGTTGCTCAAATTAAGTGCAATAAAAGTTAATATGTAATAATAAAATAGTAATCTTATCTATCAAGCCATGTAACGAAATTATTGATACAGGAATCATATTGTAAACTTTCTAACAAGTAAAAATGTAAAGAAAACTATCAAATCTGTGGTTCTTAGCAAACTCCACTATGGGCTGTTCATCTTAAATATTCCCCAAAGTTCACGCTTAACCCTTACTCTTATTAGAAAGAAAATACACCAGCATCAGTTTTTCGTGGATTTAATTTTGAACTCTACGACCTAAAAGCTAAAGGATTGCAAGGATAAGCGTTCACTGATGGATCTAAAACAGAGAGCATCAATTTATTCGCCTCACACTCTTATAAACTGCTTTTTATCAGGTAGTAGGTTTATTTAATGCATTCATCTTACTGCCGAACCTACAGCCATTCTCAAAACTACACTGACAATCTCAACTATCCGCAACAAAGTCGTTATTGTTCCGACAGCCTAACGGTTGCAAACGAGCCTACAAAGTCACCAATCAGGACGCAGTGCATAAACAGAATTAGAGAAACATGTACCTCATAAAAGTGCCAACGTGATTCAAAATTGTGGTGACAATCCAGCAGTCCACCAAAACTATCAGCTCGTGTCTCAAGTTCTAACAACTGCTAGAATGGCTACCATAACAAAATCCATGAACTCTACGTTCGGGTCGCAACATCAGTTACGCACTAACATTTTTCTAAAAAAGACAATAATTCACACAAATGCAAAATCTTTAAAGCAAATATTGGGATCAATTATGTATATAAAGGGTGTTTTTTTATTCGCATCCCCAAAGACGACAAACAGCGATCAGTAGAAATTATTAGCCGCGTTTTATTATTGCTAATGATCCATATGGATCATCCCCTAATAATAAAACGATCCAGATCATGAAAAAATCCATCGGAACGGAAAATTCTCCGATTTCATACGAATCAGAGGATTTTTGCTTCGATGTACTATACATCGGAACAGCTTTATGGAACTTCGTTCCGGGTTTTGCGCTTCAGTGCGATGATGTGCGTTTTTACTGATTATTTTTGACAGTTTCATACGAATTTTCTTCCGATGTTCTCCGACAGGAATTTGTTGCGGAATTTGTTTACGATTTGCAGTAAAGTGTTGATAAATGAAAGCAATAAAGAAAAAAACATTTTAGCAAAGTAATTGGTTGTATTTGTTGTTTACATTTGTGATTCCAAACAAATGAAAAAACAGGCACTAAATAGGAAAACCCGATGTAGGTACCATGAAACGACATCATGTCAAATCAATGTGTCGCGTCGTCGCATTTTAATTATTTTTTCCGAAGACGGATACCTCGAACGTAATTTGAGTCTCCGACGGAGTATGCGTTGCGGAAAATTTTCCGTTCCGTCGGATACCTCGCTAGGGCCGATTACTTTGGAAGTTGGAGCGCAGAGTTGATAATCCGAAATACTCGATTCGCCATCGTCAATGGAAAACATGATTTCTGAATTCTTCGTTTCTCAGTTAAATGGCATTGACGGACAGAGCTTTGAGCCCCTATTGTGTAAGACAACTACAACTACAGTTGAGTTTTATGTCATTCAAAATTCGGTATTGTTCGTATTGTCATACACATAACCTTGATAGAAAAGTTGTCTGTCAAAACACAACAAAGATGGCGGTGGTTGCCTATAAGTTGTTAGTTGGTTTGGGTTGTGTGAAACACAAACCAGTAAGAACTAGACCGCCGACTTCCCGTGCACCTACCCGATTCTTCCCGAAAAAATGACCCTGTCTGTGAATACGTGTAAATGTCAAAATTGATGGCGGCAATGATTTTCCATGCTATACCATGGGCCTAGGATTTTTCAAGTATGCGTGCGTTAATGGCGTTCCTTTGATTTTGTACCGCAGCAATACATGCAAAATCATGGGCCCGCCGGCAAGTGGTGTCAGGTGTGAAAGTTGAGTTGAATCGAGGACAACTCTACAATAGGGGCTTTGGTTTCAACAATATAGCGCAACATGCCAAATGGTCTGTGACACCAATAATATTTTGCGGGAAGCATAATATAAAGTCACTAGTGTATGCCCGATAAACCAGAGAGAGGACGATTTGGAAGTCAAGATTCGCCGTGTTATTGCTGATATACGGCCACAGTTACTCGATAAAGCTGTCGAAAATTGGACGTAACAATTACGCTTCATTCGAATTAGCCGTGGCACGCATACCTATGCCCGACAGTAATGACATAAAATTATCTATTCAGTAAAGCTAATATGATAGACATTAACAGCAGCTTCAATTTCATAAACAACTTTGAGTACATATTATAATTTAAATAAACACTGGATATAAGTAACATTAAAATACATACATAGATATCAAACAGAAGTCGTAGTGGATAGAGTTACAAATAATAGTGATTAGAGTCATTGCTTGTTATCCAATGGGCGACAGATAGCAGATCATACCACCGACGATAAGATTTTTTAGATTAGATAGATTTTTATTACAGCGATCGAGATACAACGGCGGCGAAGTTGGAAACACCAGGTGGCTCCTACTACGTGGTGTCGGCGTATCTTGCCCATGAAAATATGGACTCTCTTTTTGGGGACAACCTGGAAAGATTGGTCGCTGATGCGGGGAGGCAGAAAACCGGCCTTGTTATAGGCTGCGACGCTAACGCTCACCATACTGTTTGGGGAAGCTCCGACATCAACAAAAGAGGTGAGATACTGTTTGACTACATTTTAGGTACAAACCTCATTTTGTGCAATATAGGCAACGAACCAACATTCGTGACCAGAAACAGGCAAGAAGTGCTGGATATCACCCTTGCCTCCGACAATATCGTGCAGCGTATACGGAACTGGAAGGTATCCAACGAACCCTCTTCTTCGGATCACAGGTACCTCCAATTTTCTTTATATGTAGACTCTATAAGCCCTCCGGTTTTCAGAAATTATCGCAAAACCGATTGGCTCAAATACAGGACAACTCTGATTAACACAGTTTCCCCCATTAACCCTAACTCCCCCTGTAACCCCCAAAAACTTGATAGCATGGTTGAGACCCTAACCTTCGCTCTCAATAAAGCAATGACCTCTTCCTGTCCGCTGGTCCAACCCAGAGGTAAGAAGAAGCCGCATTGGTGGAATGCAGGTCTAGGCCCTTTTAGAACTAATTGTAGAAAACTATTCAACAATGCCAAAAGTACGAGAAACGCGTTAGACTGGGACTTGTACAAGGCATCATTAAATATATATAAAAAAGAACTGAGAAAAGCCAAACGCAATTCTTGGAGACTCTTCTGTGACAAAATTGAAGAAGCCTCTGAGGCCTCAAGGCTGAGGAAAATTCTCTCCATGAACCCAATAACACCCAGCTCCCTTAAAAAAGACGATGGGTCCTGGACGACCTCTAGCGAAGATTCGCTCAATCTACTGCTTGATACTCATTTCCCAGGCAGCTCCCATGTGGTTAACAATTCGAACTACAACAGTCCATCGGAACCAATAACCATCCCTTCTAACATAATTACAAAAAGTAAACTAAATTGGGCAATCCATAGCTTCAAACCATATAAATCCGCGGGACCGGACGGCATAATACCTGCCGAATTGCAGAAATCATCGGATATAATCTTGCCGATGCTTCAGACAATCTTCAAAGGTTGTCTAGATCTAGTTTATATCCCAAAGATATGGAGAGAAGTTAAAGTTGTCTTTATACCCAAAGCAGGTAAATGCTCCCATACAAATCCTAAAGATTTCAGACCCATTAGTCTATCGTCATTCCTTTTAAAAACACTAGAACGACTGATTGATATCCACTTACGCAACAGTATCGATAAAACACTACTGTCAGCGGCCCAGCATGCATACTGTAAAGGCAAATCAGTGGAGACGGCATTACACACTTTAGTACGTAACATCGAATACTCACTGTTCCACAAGGAGTACACAATGGTTGCCTTCCTTGACATAGAAGGCGCTTTTAACAACGTCAACACATCAGCGATAGCAGACTCGCTTTCAGCTCTGAACGTCGACAGCTCTCTTGGCGAACTGATTAATCTACTGCTCAAAGGTCGGATTATCAACTCAAAGCTGGGAGTCGTGTCGGCGAGAAGATCTGTTAGCAGAGGCACTCCGCAAGGTGGTGTTCTGTCCCCCCTTCTTTGGAATTTGGTGGTCAATGAACTACTGATAATCCTGGAAGGTGAAGGATGCACGGTGATCGCTTATGCAGATGATGTTGCTATAGCCGTCTCAGGAAAGCACTTAAATACTCTTAAAGAACTCCTACAAAATGCTTTAAATAAGCTAACCAGTTGGGCGGGTCGTTGTGGCTTAGGTGTGAACCCCCACAAAACAGATTTGGTGCTCTTCACCAGGAAATACAAGATTCCGACAGTCGACCCTCCCTCACTCAATGGTATCAACCTAACTTTCTCTGACAAAGCGAAATATTTGGGGCTTATCCTGGATAAGAAGCTTAGTTGGAAACTTAATATCCAAGAAAGAGTCAAGAAGGCTACAGTAGCACTCTTCTCTTGCAAAAAAGCTATTGGGAATAAATGGGGTCTACAACCTCGAGTAACCCATTGGCTCTATATCTCAGTTATAAGACCGATACTCACCTATGGGATAATTGTCTGGTGGACAGCATTGGAGAAGGCCACATACCGCGACCATATAAGCAAGGTCCAACGCACAGCTTGTATGTGCATAAGCGGTGCATTACGCACAACACCCTCTGCGGCACTAGACATATTGTTCCATCTATTACCCCTCGACATATTCAGCAAGCAAATGGCAGCGAGTGCAGCCATTCGCCTTAAAGCCATCTCACAATGGTCAAACAAAGACTTTGGCCACGCCTCTATTCTGAAAAAATTCGAGATCTCAACAGAAAACACTGACTACACCACCCCATCTCTATACTTTGACAAGAACTTTCTCGTCACAATCCCATCCAGAGCAACCTGGGATGAAGATCCCTTCCCGGAAGATGAATCAATTCACTTCTATACTGACGGCTCAAAAACCAAAGATGGAGTTGGTGGGGGTGTTTTCTCCGAAAGTCTTAATCTCGAGCTCTCCTTCCGTCTACCAAATTACTGTAGCGTGTTCCAGGCGGAAATTATGGCGATTAAAGAAGTCTTATCTTGGCTCAAGAAAAACGTCATATCTGTTAAGGATATCTACATATTTTCGGACAGCCAAGCAGCCATCAAATCCTTGGACTCGATCTCTACAACTTCTCTAGTAGCCCTCGACTGCCGATCGTCTCTTACGGAGATGGCCGAACAGTTCAACATTCACCTAATCTGGGTGCCTGGGCATAGAGACATTCCAGGGAATTGTAAGGCCGATGAACTCGCTAGAATAGGAACAACTCAACCCATTCTGTCTGATAAAGGCACCCTAGGGATACCAATCGCTACTCGTAAACAAAAATTGAAGATGAATGCTATCGAGAGTACAAATCTTAGGTGGACAAGTTTAACCACTTGTCTAGCGACAAAACAAATTTGGCCTAAACTGGATTTGAAACGCTCTAAGAAATTGATCTCTCTCAACAGATTGCATATCGGCACCACAATAGGTGTCATTACTGGACACTGCCTGATAGGCAAACATGCCGCAAGGCTGGGTCTTTTCTCTAACGACTTTTGTAGAAGCTGCATGGATGAGGAAGAAGAAGAAACTATTCCTCACCTTCTTTGTTCCTGCCCAGCTCTCTCCCGCAGAAGGAAGCTTCACTTAGGGGCCTTCCATTACAACGACTTGGGTGATCTGGCAAGCATAGACATCAGAAGCCTCTTACGCTTTATAAAGAGCTCAAAATGGTTCAACTAGTGGGGAGATCTTAGATCCTTATTCGTGGCATCACAATGGACCTATACTGGTCTAAGTGTGTTGGCGTTTTTAGCCGACGGCCACTTTCAACCAACCAACCAACCATTTTTATTAATATAGTACTTTAATATTGTTATAAAATGTTTACAAAAAATCAGTGAACATGGCTTTGCCGTCTGCCTGATTGACAACAATTCAATAAAGTTAAGAATATGTATTTAAAACATTGATATCTGTTTTTACAATTCGAAATCCGTAGTGTTTAGAAGTTTTCTCGAATTATTCTTTCGCGATAATTAAACGCTAATTTGCAATATTGCGTTAGCTTTAAAATGTCAACTTCATTGAGAAGCTTAAAGACTTGTTCCAACATTGCTTCCGATAATTATGTCTCATAGTTTCTTTTAGAACTGGGCACTTTCCAACAAAATGCATTACATCTTCTCTTTCTGTTAAGATACACAAGTAACACTTTACACAGCAGTGGTAGGTCTTCTCTGTGTGGGATATAAAGGGTCCGCCATCTAACGTTTTTTATTTTCAACTAGTGCTTATTTCGCGAATGGTAACACTTAGCTCATGTCTGATTTGACAGATAATTAGTTTTATCCTTCCGCTGAACGAATATGGTTGTGTATACGCTTGAACAACGCTTGGAAATATTGCGACATTACTTTGAAAGTCATGGTAATGTTGCAGAATGTGTGCGAAAATTGCGTACGGATTTTGGAAGAAGAGAAGCACCGTCAGCTCCGTATGTTCGTTATCTTGTGAAAAAAGAGAAAGAAACTGGCATCCTCATCGATAAACCAAAGCGTGAAAAGCCAAAAACAGTGCGTAAACCCGAGAAAATTGCTGCTGTGGCAGAAAGTGTGCGTGAAGCGCCATCAACATCAATTCACCGCCGTTCTCAACAATTGAACATTTCGGAGACATCATTGAGACGAATTTTGCATAAAGACCTTGGTATGACGCCATACAAAGTCCAATTGGTTCAAGAGTTGAAGCCAACTGACCATCCAATGCGTTTTGATTCAACAGGACGGCGCTACGTGCCACACAGCCGAAGCTACACTCGATGTTTTGCGCCCTGTTTTTGAAGATCGCATTATCAGCCGCAGAGCTGATGTCGTTTGGCCACCGCGGAGCTGCGATTTGACACCGTCGGACTATTATTTGTAGGGTGCCGTCAAAGATAAGTGTTACGCCGACATGCCAGAGACAATTGACGCTTTAAAGGACAATATTCGTGAAGCCATTGGTGAAATACAGCTGCACACAATCGATTAAAAATTGGACCGATCGTGTAGGCTACTGCATGGCCAGCCAAGGCAGCCATTTGAATGAAATTATTTTCCATTATTAACCGGAAGTGTTGTACTTTCAAATAAAAAAATTAATTTGAGAAAATATTCAGTAGTTTTTTTTTTATAGCATTTTCAAAAAATTTATTTGGCGGACCCTTTAGTTGAGCTTCAAAAGTTCTCCACGCAACTTAAACACTGTCGATATTTCCTATATGCTATATTCGTCGTGGAAGTAATTATTCACCCTTATTCCCATTGGCGTTTGTCGTATACGACTCATGTGTCGTGTCGTTGTAAAAACGATATTAAGATTTTTTTCGAACTTTTGTTAACGATTTTGCCTCATTTTATATGTGTTCACTGTAATTTCAAAAAGTTTTGCTTAAAAAAGTTACAAACACTGACTTAAAACCAAAATGAAATATTAGGCGCAAACGCCAACATGAATAGGGGTGATTATTCTGCCGGCTATGATTTAAACAAATGTAGATCATTCTATGCAGTGATCCCGAAGCTTGCTCTAAATGCATTAACCAAGCGTTTTCATCCATGCGTTTGTTAAGCTGATAAAGTTGAGGTTTCCTATTATCCAAATTCAAGTGCACTCCACAGTCCACAGCGAGCGCCAACCACTCCCTGTACCATCCTGCCCCGGATTGCATTGCTTGCTGTACCGTTTTTTTTTGGCAGCCTGGTATCCGGCATATTCAAAACCACCGACGATAAAGAGGAACGAATAATTCTTCACCACTACACCACAAAGAAATAAAGTGGTACAGATACAGGCTGTACCAACAAGTTCCCGCTAAATCCAAATATGTACATTTTTTGGACATATCTCGCCTACTGCAAGCTTCTTTCGTATTTTTATCATTTTAAATGTTCTATACAATTGGTTTCTTAGTGGTGAATGGTGATTCGCCGGCAAAGGAAACATTTGTAATATAAATGGGATTTCTATCTCTTAGCTCATAATTTATTTATTGTTCAATTGTACTTGTGGAAATGATTTACGCACGTGTGGGAAAAAATAGAGTGAACAGCAAATGCGTCGTACATGTTTTCTGCAGGCAAATGCCAGGGTACATTTTTTTGTTACGATCTTCTGTATTATGTTTTTAATTGAGGATTTCAGGATGACGCCATTCAACTTCTGCTCGGATATATACAAAGGATTATCTTTTTCCCCTATAGCCTTTTTGTCAACCTGGTAGAAGGCAAAGCCATGCTTATTTTTGACTGTTATCTCCCGCTGCTTTCAAAAGCTCAGCCGATAAACCGTCCGGTCCAGCAACTTTGTTGGATTTCAGATTGATTTCAGATTGTATATTTTGCTATCCTCACCTCATTTTGATAAGGTGGGCGGAAGTCTTGGCTTCCAACGTCTAGGGTAAATGGTTCATTCTGCCTGACAGCAGAATTTTTGTCGTCTTCGCCGTTTAACAGTTTGCAAAAATGGTTTTTCCATGTCCTCAGCACTGTGACTGTGACTACTCGGGTTTTGCTCCCGTGACGCGTTCTTTTACCTTTTGTTAAAACTTTCGAACATTGCTCCTGGAGTAGCTCCTCTCTATTTCCAATAATTGGAAATTTTAAGTGACCTTATGTATAGACGTGACAATTTGTACGATTTGCGGGCTATAAGTCAAAAATAAGTTTTTAAGCAGTTAATTTGGTAAACAACGTTCGACTTTTCTAACACATCAAGTTCCCTCTTTGTGTTAGTGAAGAGTTCATTCTTCAGTGTTTTGGCTGGTCTGAACGCTATTGTTGTTTTTTCGGTGCTGCTTTAATACGGTCCTGAGAGAGAGGGAATAAACAAGAGTTCACAAGCATGAAAATTCGGTTACTAACTTGCATCATCTTATACATCTTATACTTTTTTCATCAGAGACTTCTTAAGACGCTATGGTCGTAGTTCAGTTTAGTTTTAGCTGCTCTCGTCCTTTTGAGCAGTGCCGCTTTGTAGGCCAGTTATTTTTGCTTGCCGGCACTCGTCATTAAACCAGGGGTTTCGTGGAGTGGTTTTGTGAAACTGAGCACATCAGTTGCGGCTTTCCTGATGGCTTCTTGGTATCGCTGCCACTGGTATTCAGCACTTGATGCTGGGTGCACAGGACTTCTCGAGAGGTTCTGGCGGCTTGTTGCGATTATAGCAGTTCAACGTTAAATCTCCTCACAGTATTTTCTCGTTGTTGTGGCGTCTGCGACGTGGATCAATTCGATTGACGGTTTGATGATTTGATACACGTGACGTTTTGATTTTGTCGCTGCAGTTGCGGATATTTACTTTAGTATCAACTTGAACTTAAGCAGGTCCCCACCTTTAAGCACCGCCTACATATATATATAACTAGCTGCACCCGCCCGGCTTTGCCCGTGCACAGGAATTGTATTGCTTTGGTCTTAGATAATAATGTTTTTTCGTAAAAATGCGAGAAATGAGAATAAATCCATTTGATGGAATTTTCTTTCTGCCTATACCTGAAATACAGCAATACGAACAAAATATAAAAAGAAAGATGAAAATTGGCCCGGCGGTTATCGAAATATGTATAACGTCATCGTGAATGTTTTTTTTGTATGGGAGGTGCCACGCCCCTTTGTCCAATTTTGACTTATCTTCATAGGAGCACTCCAGGGCTAATAACTAAGAATGTCTGTAAGTTTGAGCTCAATCTATTTGGTAGTTTTCGAGATATACGATTTTGAATGTCTTTTTGTATGGGCGGTGCCACGCCCCTTTGTCCAATTTTGACAATATTCAGATGAGCCATCCACGTCCAATGGGAATGCGCAGTAGCGCAGTGGTTAGTGTGCTGGACTACTGTGCGAGGAATCCCAGGTTCGATCCCCGGAAAAACACAAATTACATCTTAAAAGTTTTTTCTACTGCGCCACCTCTCGCGAACGTCTGAAAAACATCCGAGAGTATGACTGTCATGAAAAAGCTTCTCAATTCAGCCGTTCGGACTCGGCATAAAATTGTAGGTCCCTTCCATTCGTCCCAAAAATAGAAACTCACACAAAACGAATGGTTGCGAGAAGCTAGGCCTTGGGTGTCACCCGCCTGTTGCGCCACCTATTTATTTATTTATTTATTTATCCACGTCCAATACCTAAGATTATCTGTAAGTTTGAGCTCAATCGAATTGGTGGTTTTCGAGGTTTAGTTTTACTAACCGTGAAAACGCCAAATAAAAAGTTAATGAGCAAGTAAATTGCTAATTGATTCACTTCAATTAATTCAAATAATTTATTCACAAAACAGAAACAGGGCTTAATTTTTCAACTATTCAACAAATTTCAAACCAATTTAAGAAAGCACTTTATATCCAAATACACTGGTCACCATGCGATCAGTGAATTCAATCGAAAATCATGACGGGACATTCAAAACCAATAACGGTGAATTGGCAAGCGGCACGAATGTTTATCCATGCGAAAACAGTATAGATGGCTTATGTGTTTGTGACAGCGATTGCAACTGTTCGCACATACATACATAGGCATTTCATTTTCGTTTTGCTGTCTACTACGATGTTCCCCCATCGATGGATATGCAGATGCAGAAACAGCGGAGACTCCAAAACAAATATGAAATGCTCAAGTATATGTACGCACAACACTAACCGTGAACACACAAACACACTTCATTTTCGTTTTGTAGCTTTTCGATTTCGCCGCGATTGCGATAGCGATAGCGATAGGGACACTCTCTCTACATATGCATTTCCTACTACCCCGAAGCAAAATGCAAAAAAAATCCTTCAATAAGTGGAAGCAGGTCGAAAGAATACTTTTTACCTGAATACAACGACTGCTTGAGAAAAAAAGGGTACACAACACATTTTTCCAGCACCACTACATGGGGCTTGCTGCGTACGACGAACGATTGTGGGTTTTTTCATAAAGCATTTTTAGAGGCGCGTAAACTCGATCTCGTTGTGTGTACCTTTTCACTTTGTGCAGTGTGACCTGCTTTGCTTTTTCGAAAATGGTTTTATGCTTCGTTTTTATGATTATTTTTTTCAGAAATTACACCTTAAGCTACGAGTACACGACATACGCATGCCAGTCTGACGTCAATTCGACGTCAGAATATGTCATTAAAGGGCATGTCGTGTACTCGGCTTATTATTGACGCTGACATATGTTGGCATGCGTCTGTCACCCATATGTCCGACTCATAATGGCATGTAAATTTCGGAGAATAAAAAAATCGTTTGAATTGAAGATTTCTTGGTCGATTTTTAATCCATTAACATCGTAGCCATCCTTTGATGAAATTTGTTACTTTATGGCTTGATAGAAAGAAGACGAACCATATTTTTGTATATATGCTATATTAACGAAATGTCACCAGAAAGCCCTAAAATATTAAAAAAATTTGTGATTTTTTTCGCTTGGAATAATTAAGATCTTAGGGCTTTCTGGTGACATTACGTAATAAATATAGTATATATACCAAAATATTGTTCGTCTTCTTTCCATCAAGCCATAAAGTAACAAATTCCATCAAAGGATGGCTACGATGTCAATGGATTAAAAAACGTCCAAGAAATCTTCAATATCAAAAATAAACACATGCCAGTCACCGTCGACAAACGAATATGTCAACTTTGAGACAAAACGTTCATGCCGGG
Organism: Cheilosia soror; assembly: GCA_949372485.1. NCBI lineage: Eukaryota > Metazoa > Arthropoda > Insecta > Diptera > Syrphidae > Cheilosia > Cheilosia soror. Next base: position 123,713,833 of record OX443561.1, read on the forward strand.
TACTCGGCAGAATTTTCGTACATGCCACAATATATATAAAACTTGACATATTCTACAATATGTCGAGTAATTATCGTGACGTCAGAGTGGCATGCGTATGTCGTGTTTGGCATGTCGTGTACTCGTAGCTTAATTCTGAACTCCTACCAATAATATTTCTATCTAAATTATGAAAATAAATATTTTTTGTTTGTTCTGACTTGGCTAAAAATAATGCAATACGATAGTAGGAATAAAAATGATTTGATTCCATAATTGCTAGTTTTTATAATAACTGGTCACACTGGTTCTGCAGTGACGATGAGGTAGTTGTTTTCATAATGCATTTTTAAAGGCGCGTAAACTCGAATGCTTATCAGTTGTGCGAAAGAAGTGAAGTAAACAAAATACAGGGTGACACGTGATAGTTTTCGGTGCGAACAAATTACAGTGCAGGAAATGTGAAAACATACTTTGAAGTGTTTGGCCTGCGGTCGGGAACAAAATGAAAATTCAGGTGTAAAATATTTTTTTTTGTCGATAATGAAGGGCATTAAAATTTTAACGTTATTGGTTTTTCAGTGAGAACTCCTGAAACTGTCCCTTTTTGACTCCTTTTTTGGAGTTGTAATTTTTCAATTTTTTTACGCGCTGTTTATTTTCCTTTTGTTAGAAAACTTTTAAAATTATGTCCTTTTGTTCTTAAAATTAATAGTATTCCTTGTGGTCGAACTTTGACCTAAGTTGTACGGCATTTTATAATTCATCTAAATTTAAAGACCTCAAAAAATGCAGAAGACCATATTTTTGGGAATGAAGAGCAAATAGATTTCTTATGAAATGGATTTTTTTAAGAATTGCTTTTTTCGATAAGGCTGTTTTACGCAACCGAGGAGAAAATAATAAGTTGCTCCATTTCAATTTATTTGTGAATTTAAAAGATCTTTTTCAGCAAAGTACACGGAGGAAATAATTTCGAGCCAACTGCAAATTTAGAGCTTTCCGACGTGGAAAGCTTTATATTCAGATTAAACTGAATCTGAATATAAAACTGCTGATTTCGGTAGTAAAAATGCGTTTTATTATTTTGCATTAAATACATATAAAAAAACGTCAAAAACGCAAGTGTGAGTTGGAATTTAGTCAGCACTCAGGAACCTAGTGTTTCCTACATATTTACAAATTTTAAGGAATATGAGGGTGCTTTTAACACGTTCGCCTAAAGAATTTTTAGATTCATTAGAAAGTTAATAGCAAACATTTATTTCACGTTTTCCCAATTTGTACTTTTGTAATAATTTTCAAATTTTCAAACCTACTTTGGCTGTAAAAATGTAAACAAAGAATTTCTTATAAAATTTTATGTACGTGTTCGAGTGTATCTATAGGCGTATTTTTTTGGGAAGTGAGTATAACAAAACCAAAAGTGAGTATATCAGTTTTGCATGTAAAACCAAAAGTGAGTATAACAAAACCAAAAGTGAGTATACCAGTTTTGCATGTAAAAGTAAAAGTGAGCTAGCTATGGATTCCCAAAAAAATAGGCCTTATGACATTCTCAAAAAATTCAATAAAATAATCAAAAAGCCAACAACAATCAAAAGTATCTTAGCGTAACACACAATGTGATTATAATTTTATATTTAATAAAAATGTATGACAAACAAAAAAATCCTTTTTTTAACGGAGCACCCTGTGCCATTCTGCGAAAAAATACATCTCCTCGTTTTTCTCTCTCTCACCACAACACTTCTTATATCCGTCCAAGCGTTTGCTAATGGGGTGAGTAATCACTGAATTGCATTGCAATTCCTTTTTGTTTTTATTTATTTATGTATTTGATCGATACCTAATAACGACACATTAACCTATGTATGTGTATATGCTTCCATACAGGTTTGGTTTGCACACTTTCTTACAAATGTGAATGGTAGAAACGGAGAAACGATGTTTTTTCTCTGTTCTCTGTTCACTCACTTCGTTGGCTCAACAGAGCTGCTTGCCGTGTGTTTTGTAAAATGACTGAGAAACATATCGATTTTGATCTCCAATTTTGCAATTCCGATTTCGATGATTTTTTCGTTCTAAAGGTATTGTTTTTTTGACACACAAACATGCTACAAAAGAATACCTTTCCAGAAAAAAAATAATCATCAAATTCGGTGTCGACAGACTCGAGTTATAAACGGACAAACATATTTTCAACTTTCTTTTATAGATATAGATATGTATATCTATCTATAAGGTCTGCAACATCTATATAGCTTTAAGCATGATGCTTTACATACAATGGACACTGATATTCATTCAAGGAAATAGCTATCTAATCATATTGATAAGCTGGGTAAAAACGATTGTAATTAATGTGAAGCGATTTTCAACAACTCATAGCATGATAATTATACTGATATCTGTATCAAGATTGTCAGTACTTTGTGCATTTATTTTTAATTTTAATAAATTTATAAAAATTTAAACAGACAGAATTTCAATGATTAACATAATGCAACGCCTTACCGGAAAAATAAATCACGCGTTTGGGTAATTTTTGGTTTCAACACAATAATTAACTGTTGTAAAAAATATAACACGATTATCGAACACAATGTACCTCTCATTCTTTCTACCAAGCGCTATGCATCGTACGACCTACTCGCACATAGGCCACATCTCATCATACTTGCGATTTACGCCCACCTCCCCGAAACCAGAGCAACAGCAGACAATTATTTTGGTTAAGCATTGCTTTCGCATTTGATCAACTAAGATTGTGATATTTAACTTATTGGGTCGTATGAATAAAACGTAGCAATTGCTTTTACTCAGAATAAATGTCAAAATCGAAGCAATTGCTAAGCTTCGTATGAATAAAAACTGATTTCAGTTAACTCCAACTTTTGACATCTTCGAAAAGCGGCGCCACCGACCCTTTACTCAGATTGGTATGAATAAAACGTGAAAGACAAAGCAATTGCTACGAAAATTCCAAGTCTGCTATTTTGTTGACTCAGAGCATTTGCTAAATATTTTGCGCCCACATTTCTTTACAAAAACAGTATTTTCTTGTGAGTTTTCGGTGTTTTTTGTTTGTATAAATTAATTTTTGCTTGTTTGACTGGCACATTATACCTGTTTTACCTACTGTTGTTAACGTTCGTAAAAAAAACAGTACTAAAAGCAAAGACGAATTGGTTACGATCACAACTTATGAACTGTATCGTTTTGTTTTATTAAATTACTAGCAACGCCCGCGGCTCCGCCCGCTGGTTTCTTTTCTATTAAATTAAATTCAAATTTATTTGAGCTATCATATAAATGCACGTTTGTTATACCCTCCACAGGAAGGTATATTCACTGTGTCATTACGTTTGTAACGCCAATAAGGATTCACCGGAGACCCTACAAAATATATATATTCTGAATCAGGATCACATATTGAATCGATTTAGCCATATCCGTCTGTCTGTCTGCCTGTCTATTGAAAGCACGATAGTGTCCAAACGTATCAACTTAGGTGACTGAAATTTTATGAGAGGACTTGTTTTTACCGTTGTCAAGTTGGTATTAAAAAATTGTCTATGTCGGTCAAGTTTTTTCTACTGCGCCACCTCTCGCGATCGTCTGACAAACATCCGAGAGTATGACTGTCATGAAAAAGCTTCTCAATTCAGCCGTTCGGACTCGGCATAAAATTGTAGGTCCCTTCCATTCGTCCCAAAAATAGAAACTCACACAAAACGAATGGTTGCGAGAAGCTAGGCCTTGGGTGTCACCCGCCTGTTGCGCCACCTATTTATTTATTTTTTTTTTTTTTATGTCGGTCAAGTAGTTCTGGTACCTCCCATACAAAACCAATATTAGACACATACGTGTACTTGTACCAGTACATACAGTGGAGGGTATCAAAGCATCGGCCAGACCGATGGTAACACTTTTACTTGTTTATATTTTGTTTTCTTTTTAAGCTCACAAAATATTTGATCGCTATGCCTTTTCATAAGTTATACTTACATGTTATTTATTTAATGGGCGCAAGTAGCTATAAACAAATTATGCCTACAGCTACAGCTCACACGTGAACATTTAATATATAGGTGTCCATGTGAAAGACGTGGCTGTCGGAGGTCAACTCTGGCAATGGCCGAGTAGTTCCGAAAATAGCTCCTATACCCCCGTTTCCCCTTCCCCCATCCACATCCTCACTAACCTATCATCATCATCATATATATATTTACCCTTACTGATTCTGTAACGCTCCATACTTTTCTTATTTTTCTCATTTTAAATAAAATTAGGCGGTGGGTATTTGAATTTGAATAAATTTTCAATATTTGAATTTTCTCATTATTCAAATGAAATGGAGCCTACTTTTCAGATATTGAAATTTTCTTCATGGTTCAAACTCAACGATACTAAAGCCTGAACTACATCGAAACAAAAGTGAAAAAAAGTACAAAAAAGTGAAAATAGCGAAACTCATCGAAAACACACGCATATTTACGTGACATCTATGAGCAAAAACTAAACAAAAAAAGCTCAGAGCTTTTAATTGTTTTTTCCATCGAAAACACATGACTGTTTGCAAAACATCTATGAGTAAAATCTGAACTAATAAATCTAAGAGCTTTTACTTTTGATACTCATAGGAATTATGTGATTTGAACGGGATCTAGCGGGAAGTTCGTAACGATTTTTTTTACTGTATTGGTTATAAGAACTTTGTGAAAATTGAAAGCTGGAACATGTTCAAGCTTTCGGCACACACAAAATTTTAAATTGAGAGAAAATATACAGAGATTACTATATGATGAAGAAGGACGAATGATTTTATTTACTTTTTTGTACTTTTTTCCACTTTTGTTTCGATGTAGCTCAGGCTTAATGCTCGGCAAGTGTTTTCAAAAGGCAATAATTGGCAAATAAAACCAACCATTTGCCCTAGAAACCTGAAATTTTGCACAGAGGTTTCCTCTAAAATGTATAGGTACAAGCAGTAAGGAAGGATATTTCAAGATTCAAACCTTAATGGGGGGTCAAAGTTTGTACGGGTACATTTTTATTTTTCACCCGATCGACTTCATCACTGACCTACTAACTGCTGCTCAGGTACTTTAATAGGAAGATTTATTTCGCGATAATTCAATACAAAAGAGAAAACGAACTGATCGTGAAGGAATCTCTGTTGACAAAATCCTGAAGGCTTTTAAAATTTGGGTTTTCTCATTATTGCCCGGGTAGCAGAAATGTATGAAGAAGACGTTGTTGAAATTCCCACGGAAATTATATCAACCGGAGACTTGATTAAGACAATTTTTAGAGATCTGCTGCAAATGTCAATGCAGGAACTTTTAAAATGAGTCTGACAAATGCGCAGACATTAGAGATGAATAGGAAGATAATCGATTTAATTGGTAATAACTCCTAAATCTATTTTAGCGCCGATTCTGTTGTCAGTGAAGACTGAAGATCCAAATGATGCACCAAATTTCCCTGTTGAATTTCTCAATCAGCAAACTCCATGCAGCAAGCCACCTCATGTGCTTAAGCAACGTGTCATCATCATGTTGCTGAGAAACTTGAACCCTAAAAAAGGACTGCAATGGAAGTCGATTGATTATGGAAGAGCCTGAACGAAATTTGATAAGAGCAAGAATTATTTCGACATGCAATCACAATGATTGCATTTCCGATAAATTCTAGCGTACGCTATAACAGTAAACAAGGTTCAAGATCAGTCATTTGATCACGTTGGCATACATTTGAAGACCGGAGTATTTTCCAACTGTATGTGGCTTTAACACGATCAAGAGTTGCAAGTCAATTTGTTTATCAAATATTACTTTGCATACCCAGCGAAGCGGGTACAACCAACTAGTACCTATATACCGGAGGGAATAGTTCCGGAGTTAGTCCCTACCACCCATTTACCCTTCCTCCGTCCCCAACTTAGTCCTTACGTAGCCTGTACTGATCCGCAAGTTTTAAGTCAATGGACATAAGATTTCACATAAATAAAAACTCGTCACAGGTATGATCTAATTATTTATACAACGCGATCATATCGTACACTTTCCATAGCTGCAGATTTCAAATACATGTATGTAGATATGTATCTATCGCTTACGCACCACAAACCTCGTATATGTACGTAGACATACATAATATACATATTTAGTTTGTTTTATGCATATCCATTGCCTACATCAAATTCAACTACGCCATACATGAGTATGTACGTACAATGTCCATTCTGAATGCCAGTCGTGTGAGTAATCATATTCTATTTTGGGAACGCAATATAAAACTACCCCTAAGCACAACTGCAATCGAGAAATCATTTTTTTCGCACTTGACCAAATAAGATCTTTTTTAAATTTATTATATCTCACCCTCTGGATGTTCCAGAAAGATGGATTTTAGATCAAAATACTCTGTGAAGTATTGGCTAAAGGATAAAAGTATTTCTTGAAATGACATACGTAGATTTAAGAGTATAATGGCAAGTTGAGCATAGTAAGGTCGAAATAGAAAAGTAGGGTGCAAACGTTTTTCAACCCCTATAGGACGAATTTTGAAAAACGATGAATGAGTCATGTAATTATTTTGTTTATCTATCAACACACAAACTTTCAAGTTCATACGGCTAACGGTTCGTGAGCCCCCCTTATTCCCCGCGATCCCTTTACTCCTGAGCAATTCTCACCCACCCTACGGACTAAGTTGGCCACACATCTAAAAATCAGAAAAAGAATCATGAAAATCGGACGAATGGTTCTCGAGTTGTGGAGAAACGAACAGACGGACGTTGCATTTTATAAGTAGGATGGATGGATTTTAGCTTTTATTCACTTTTCCCCAAAAATCGTTTTTCTAATTCTAAATTTAAATTCAAAAAATAAACAACTAATTGTGACAGAAACTGCAAGGGAAGGACACATGCAGGGAAGTAAATGTTTTGTTCGAAACTTCGAACTTACTTTAGCAAAGTAAGTTTTTATTCATACCGATTTAAAGGAATTGCTAAGTGCTTTTACTTTGCTACAACCTTTTACTCAAAGCAAATGCTAGGTTTTTATTCATACGACCCATTGTTTCTCAGCTTCTGGATGGAGTAGAAAGATACATGATGGCTCAAGATAATCGGGGGAGAATTTTCTATAAACAGTTCGACGCTTTTTTTGCATTGATTGGGATTTAAATATTCTTAGGTCAGAGGCAGAAGATTCCTCGGGACCTTAACATGCTCTGGATATTTCTGCATCGTCATGGCTTTTGGTTTCTTACGAACATAATTGTGTATGGTAGAGCTCTTCATCATGTGGGCAAACTAAACGCATGCTCCCGAACGTGCGTAAGAATTAAGCGACACTCTTGCTATTTTCAGCAGGAAAAATTGCAGACAGTTTGTTTTAAGCTTCTCTCTCTGATAATTCGAACCCAAATATGTAGATACGTGCTGCTGGGTTCCACATTTCACTTTCACTCGAAATTAAATCGGAAATGAATTTTTGTGTTCTACATTTCACTGTATTCGATTTCAATTTCAAAATTTTTAGAATTGAGACAAAGTGAAATTGTGATTTCGAAAAATTTTCGGAGTTTCCGAATCGCTCGAAATGCAGAACACTCGATTTGCAATTTCGATTTCACTCGATTTCTGAAACCTAGCTGATAGATGATGTGCGTTGTCTGTCTTCTAGGACACTCATAAATATTGCGAGGAATAATTTCTATGAGCTTGTGAGAAAATCACTTTATGTCAAAGGTGACTGTGTCTTGCCCTTTCTTCCTTGTTAAAAATCTCTCAGCCGCAGTGCTGTGTAGGTAGCCAGGAGATTCTCAGTGAACCCGTGATGTTGAATGAAACATGCCACTTCTTGAGCTTTATCCATTTGTTTGTGCTTAATATTTCACTCTACAAAATTATTCCTTTTCGCGTATCACGCGAACACGTTCAAAATGGCTCATACTGCACAAAAATGTCTCATACTCTAACCCCACACATATGGTCCGTAGTGTTGCATGAATTAATGACTACCGCATGTTGTATAGCGTTTTGCAGCCAACATTTGCTGAGGATCTGCAGTGATCCTGGTGAGCGTAGACTATTTGAGCTGTTTTATTATTGTGCGCGACAAATCTGCTTTACAGTACCGATTGCACTGGATCTTGCTTTTTCACGCTCTCAAATCTCATAGTGCTCATAGTAAGCAATAAAAGTTTAAGTTCCTCAAGGTGGTTGCTGACTTTTTTTACGGTTTTCTTTAAATTATTCGATTTGCAACGACATTATACATCTTCACTTCACCGGTCGTTTTCTAACCACATGTACTTTTCACTTGTACACTTTCAGACAAAAATGAGCTGCTCTCGGCGAAAAACTTCCTGGAGCATGCGGCCGAAACAAATCTCCCCGAATTCCTGAAGGCACTCTCTGACATTCTCGCTACAGTCAGCAATAGTGCAGTAGCACGAATGGCAGCTGGTCTGCAGCTAAAAAATCATCTTACCAGCAAAGATGAGGCTATCAATGTGCAGTACCAAGATCGATGGCTTCAGTTCCCAGAGGAAATCCGTGAATATATTAAAAAAAATGTAAGTAAAGTTTTGTCCGTCGCGTCGCTCCTGTGCATCAATAAGAGATTTCTGTTATAGATTCTGGGTTCCTTGGGCACGGAGAACACCCGACCATCTTGTGCGGCGCAGTGCGTTGCTTATGTAGCTGTAACTGAACTCGCCAATGGCCGATGGGGCATACTCATCAGCACATTGGTTAGCAAAGTTGTTACTGAGGGATCGAACGAAATGGACCGCGAAGCAGCTCTCGAGGCAATTGGTAAGTTACCAGTCGAACTACTACATCTAGAACATAAATGAGTACTCTTTTTTTTTTTCTTAGGTTACATCTGCCAAGACATACGCCCGGGAGTGCTCGAACATCAGGCCAACCAGATTCTAACGGCCATCATTCATGGAATGCGCAAAGAAGAACCAAGCAACCACGTTCGTTTGGCGGCCACCACAGCTCTTTTGAATTCGCTGGAGTTCACGAAAGCCAACTTTGAAAAGGACTTGGAGCGAAATTTCATCATGGAAGTGGTGTGCGAGGCCACGCAGTCGCAGGATACCCAAATATGTGTTGCTGCCCTACAGTGTCTTGTAAAGATTCTCTCACTGTACTACCAGTACATGGAGCCGTATATGGGTCAAGCTTTGTTCCCAATCACACTGGAGGCCATGAAATCCGAACACGATCAGATTGCATTGCAGGGCATTGAATTCTGGTCGAACGTTTGCGACGAAGAGGTCGATCTGGCGATAGAGAGTCAAGAAGCTATAGATGCTGGACGAACACCAACGCGTTCGTCGAAGCATTACGCCCGTGGTGCGTTGCAGTACTTGACCCCAGTGCTAATGGAAAAATTGACGAAGCAGGATGAATGCGACGACGAAGACAGTTGGAGTCCATCGAAAGCGTCTAGCGTTTGCTTGATGCTGCTCGCCACATGTTGCGAAGATGAGATTGTACCGCATGTGCTTCCATTCATCAAGGACAACATTGAATCGCCCAATTGGAGGTTGCGTGATGCGGCCGTTATGACATTCGGTTCGATATTGAGTGGCGTTGAGACGAATACCCTAAAGACATTGGTTGAGCAGGCAATGCCAACGCTCATTCGATTGATGTACGACACTAGCGTGATTGTTCGCGACACCACGGCATGGACCTTTGGAAGGATTTGCGATGTGAGTTTTGTGTTTTGAGAAATTATATCGATCCTGTTGTAATGTCTTATTTCTTTGCAGATAATCCCCGAAGCGGCCATCAACAAGACGTACTTGAACACGCTCCTAGAGTGCTTCATCAAGGGTCTCAAGGCGGAACCACGTGTGGCTGCCAATGTCTGTTGGGCATTTATTGGTCTGTCAGATGCGGCCTACGAAGCTGCGGAAACAGCCGACGGGGAGACACCTCAGACCTACTGTTTGTCGCCGTACTTTGAGTATATCATCACGCAATTGTTGGAGACTACAGATCGACAGGACGGTGCCCAGGCGAACTTGCGCGCCGCTGCTTACGAAGCTCTGATGGATATGATCAAAAATTCACCAGTTGACTGCTATCTGATCGTACAGAAGACGACAATCGTCATCTTGGATCGACTGAATCAAGTTCTCCAGATGGAGGCTCATCTATCGAACCACAATGACCGCAATCAGTTCAACGACATTCAATCGCTGCTGTGTGCAACCCTGCAATCAGTGTTGCGCAAGGTTCGCGAAGAGGATGCTCCCAAGATATCCGACGCTATAATGACAGCAATTTTGACAATGTTTAACTCTGCCTCCAGCAAGGTTGGTGGTGTTCAGGAAGACGCCTTCATCGCAGTCTCCACCCTGGCCGAGCTGTTGGGCCCGAAGTTCATCAAGTACATGGAAGCCTTCAAGCCCTACTTGTTCATGGGTCTCAAGAACTATCAGGAGTATCAAGTGTGCTGCGCCGCTGTCGGTCTTACCGGTGATATTTGTCGCGCGCTTAAAGGCAACGTTATTCCCTTCTGTGACGAAATTATGGCCACACTCTGTGACAACTTGAGCCAACCGTCATTACATCGCACTGTGAAGCCACAAATTCTCTCCGTCTTCGGCGACATGGCACTGAGCATTGGCACGGAGTTTGTCAAATATCTGCCTGTGGTTTTGGACATGTTGTTGCATGCGTCCCGCGTTCAGGTCGATCAAAACAGCTACGATATGCTCGAGTATTTGAATGAGCTGCGCGAAAGTGTACTCGAGGCTTATACGGGTATCCTACAGGGATTAAAGGGTGCCGAACAGAAACCCAATCCCGAAGTGCGTCACATGGAATCCCATATTGCCCATATAATAGCGTTCATCAAGGCCATTGCACAAGAGGGTGATTTGTCCGATTCCATTGTCGCTATTTCGGCCGGTCTAATTGGAGATTTGTGCACGGCGTTTGGACCACAACTGTATCCTCTGCTTGAGGATATGACCATCAACCAATTCCTTGCCGAGGGCAAGCGCTGCAAGGCGTCACGCACAAAATCACTCTGCAGTTGGGCTACCAAAGAGATAAAGAAACTGCGAGACATCCCAGCGACCGAGTAATTGTTGTATGTGTATTGGTAAGTAGTATATTCTTATTTTTAGTCCGCGAAATGTGTGAATAACTAAACTCAAAGATGCAGTCAACTTGATGTATTTTTTTTTTTTTTTTTTTCAAAATCGGAGAATTTTCCAATCGGAACGGATACCATGATAGGGCTGAATATTTAACAGAAATTTCTTAAACAAATAGAAAAGCTGTTATTTCGCGAATGCCAACAAAATATCCCACAGAAAGTAGATAATTGTCCTGAAAAAAACTATTTTATTTTCATTCATGCGTACCAGAAATTAGACAAACAAATTGTTGTGAGAAGCTAGGTCTAGGGTCCTCGCGCTAACTATTATACCCTCCATAAAAAGTTATATTCGCTTTGTCATTGCAGCTGGCATCTATTTCGAAGATTCAAGACTAAGGGCCAGTTTCAAATGTTCCGGATAAAGTTTCGGATAGTTAGCCGACACATTACGCTTTCCACCAGATAAAAGTAGCTGATATTTTTTTTCTGTTTCATCGTCAAAGTCTCTGATAAACTATCCGGTAGAAAAATTTATCAGGCACTAATTGTTTGACAGGAATGGAAATGATGTTTTTTATCGTTTATCACATTTTTAAGTGAATTGTGTTGTTCTAGTTTGTTTAATTTAGCATGGATAAATTCATTCATTCACTCATTTTCGATACCCCGCTTATCCCTTAAGTGGGTCGCGGGTGTAGGTTGCGCAAGTCCAAGTGCACCGTCCATAGTCTCGATTCTAGGCCATCGACTGTAAATCATAAAGGGCAATCCCCATACGGGTAGGGGAGATATTATGGACTTGGTCTATCCATCTCATCCTGGGTCTACCTAGAGGACGCCTGCCCGATTGTACGGATTCCATAGCACGTCGTAAGATGACTAATCCACCGCTGCGTCCGGAGCAGTAGCTGCTCGACATTGAGTCCCTCACGTATTCTGGTGTTTCCACCATCTCTACGGGTCACACCAGTAATACAACTGAGGAATCTCATTTCGGCAGCTTGTATCCGGGATTTTATTCTTTCGGTCATTACCCAAATAGGTAAGAGTTCGAACAAACTCGAATTAACGACTGACAACTTGACAATTTAGCTTTGACACCAAGCTCATACCTCTTATGATAACAGAATAGCCGAGCTGTTTCAAAATAGACCAATCTGACCAATCCTACAGATAAACTTAGCATTGCTCTTGGTCCTTCCATCACTCGTGAGTATACATTAAACAGGCGTTCTGGAGACGACCATCACTTGAGATTTGTTTACGTTTACTTTCATCTCAGCTTTCACATAAGCGACTACAAACGGATAGAGTGCGCATTGAAGTTCCATCTAAGAGGACCAAAGGATGACCAAGTCATCAGCGAAGAGCAATCGACTTATCCTCGGATGTTCCAATTCGAAACGTTCTTCGCCAAGACTGCGCTGTAACATCCAGTCCATATAAGTAATGAAAAGGAGAGGAGACAAAATGCACCCCTGGCAAAGTCCAACGCCCACGGTGAAAGGTATTGACTGGGCATGGTTATAGTTAAACAAAATAGCGAAAATTCAGAAATCTTCATCGTCGAGGGTTTCTAAAAATAATTTGAAATACTCTGTTCCTACGGGGCCCTGTAATATGGTTGTAATATTCATCTAATTCGACATTTAAGAATTCAAATAAATGCATGATATACATATAACACTTCTGACTGCTGTCTACACCCGTCAACGAAAGAATGCTCTGAAACTATATTTTTTTCAGCCACATCAAATAAATATTTTGTTTAAATCTTCCGGATAGAGGCTTTAACAGCCGGTTGAACTGGCTGATAAACTATCCGAGACTTTATCTGTCAGCTTTTACTATCCGAAACCTTTGAAACCGAAATATTACGTTTATCTGACATATAAATTCCGGATAGGCTATCCGAGACTTTATCAGCTAGTCTTGAAACTGGCCCTAAAAGTGTCTACTGTCTACACGACTACCGGATACAAGCAGCGTCATCCTACGAGTTGTTCATATTATTGTTCTCTCAGAACAACATCAGACTCATGTCCCTGTGTTCTCTCAACAATAATACATAAAATATTTCATTTCGTTTTTAAGTCGGCGTTTGTAACTTTTTTGGAACAAACGATTTGAAATGACAATGAACACGTAGAAAAACAAATAAAATCGTTCACAAAACTTTAAAAAAAAATAAGATACACCGTTTTTACAACGACGAGACACATGAATCGTATACGATGAACGCCAACGGGAATAAGGGTTAATATATTGCAGTAAAAGGAAATTTCTGGACAGGTATCTCTTCCAACATTTAACCATACCAACTATTTTATTGTAGTTTACTGCAATTGATTCCTTGTAGGGATCGTGATCGGCTCTGATGGTGCCTAGTGCTATATAAGACCTCTATCATATCCCTATTCAACCTAACCCAACCTATTGTCTGTCTTCACTGCAAATTCGATTCTCGTTCTATGAAAAGGTGAAACCATGACGTCAAATTTTCACGGCCTCATTTGCAAGTGAATGATCTCAGTGAAAGGGTGAAAATGGAGATCCTAATAAAAAAAACAACAACAAAAAAGCGTCACACCAATTTAAAAGGAGTATGTATTTAGTGAGCTTTTTTAGAAGCAGATTTGAAAACCTATTTCACCGAGTTCTTATTGTTTCTAAACATCGACTTTAAACTCACTCGGATTGTGTACTTTATTATAAGAAATAAAGATATTCACCCTTTTTCTACTTGGCGTTTATATTAAACGACGGTGTCGTTTAAGTGGCGTTTGTAATGTCGTTTTCGGTTAGTCGTTCAGAACCGTCCGGAAGAACTCTCCGCGATTCTATTCTATTTAAATCCAGAAGCAAATTTCTCTTCTTTTCAGTAGAAGAACTGTCAGTTGAGTGCCAATCGAACGATTTCAGAAGCATATTAACATATTTTTCAGAGATACTAATTGCTCCTTAAGGTGCTAGTACACGATATGTAGCATGAATCATATATATGTAGCGCTGACGTCAAAATGAATGGTCCCAATGGGTACATGCCGTGTACAAGCTCTCTTTGTGCACTCTCTGTTGACGTCAGAGCCACATATATATGAAGCGTGCTACATATCGTGTACTGGCACCTTTAGGTACTTTCTTAGGTGGGTTTCCTGTGCGATATATAAATAAAAAAGAGGGAACTTACTGACTGTGAAGGAATCTCTGTGTACCAAATCCTGAGGACTGCGCGAGCAAAGCCGCGGGCAAAACTTACTTACTTAGATGGGGCTACAGTCCGGGGTGGACCTGGGCCTCAACCAACACGCCTCTTCAGTTAGCACGATCTTTGGCTAACTGCCTCCAGTTGCGCACTCCAAGTTAGTTTGATTCCTCTTCCACTTGTGCGCGCCACTTAAGGCGAGGTTGGAATCGAAGACTCTTCGGGCCGGAGCGTTGGTGTCCATTCGCATGTCCATTCACATGTCCTAGCCATCTTAGTCGACTGATACGTACTTTTCTAACCAGGTCGATGTCGCTGTACAGCTCGTAGAGTTCGCCGTTAAATCTACTCGTCCAAAGCCCGTCAACGCAAACGGGACCGAAAATCACTCGAAGAATTTTGCGTTCGAAGCGACCAAGGAGATCTTCATCCGCTTTTGACAACGTCCATGATTCTGCGCCATAAAGCAGGACTGGGATGATGATGAGGGTCTTATATAGAGTCTCCTTGGTGTTTCTCGACAAGGGCTTACTAATCAATTGCCTTTTTAGGCCAAAGTAACAGCGGTTGGTAAGTGTACTTCTTCACTTGATTTTTGCTGTGGTGTCATTGTCAGACTTTGTAGCGGAGCCGAGGTAGACAAAGCCCCGAACTACCTCAAAGTTATAGCTGTCTATCGTGACGTTCTGTCCGATTCGTCGATGTTGTGTGTCCCTTCTTATTGACAGCATATATTTCGTTTTGCCCTCATTCACCACTAAACCCATTTTTGCCGCCTCTGTACTGATACTTGCAAACGCACCAGTGACAGCTCGCTGTGTTCTGCCAATGATGTCGATGTCGTCAGCGTATGCAAGTAATCACACAGACTTTTGGAAAATTGTGCCCCTCATCACTCGGCTTGCGAGTTTCGCACAATTTTCTCAAGAATGATGTTAAAAAAGTCATGACAGCGCATCCACCTTGTCTAAATCCCTTTTTGACATCGAAGGTCTCGGTGAGATTGTTTCCCACCTTTACGGAGCAGCGTGCTTTCTCCATCGTCTACACAATCTGACAAGTTTGGCAGGGATGCCAAAACTAGACATGGCTCTGTATAGCTCGTCTCTATAAATGCTGTCATATGCTGCCTTAAAATCGATAAATAGATAGATGGTGAGCATCGATTTGCACTTCTTGGGTTTTCTCCAGGATCTGCCGTAGTGTGATTATTTGGTCGGTTGTGGACTTACCGGGCCTAAAACCGCACTGATAAGGTCCAATCAGTTTGTTGACAACTGGTTTCAGGCGTTCACACAGTACGGCAGACAGGATTTTGTAAGCGATGTTAAGGAGGCTGATGCCTCTATAGTTGGCGCAGTTTAGAGGGTCTCCTTTCTTATGGATCGGGCAAACAATGCTGAGGCTCCATTCATCAGGCATACTTTCCTCTGGGCAAAAGCTAGTCATATATTATATGAAGGCATTTTAAAGTTACAAAATTGGTAAAATTAATAAAACGATGCTTACTTTGACATTCACAATTTGTAGAAATGAGAACAAAAGACGAAAATTTAATCACCACTGTGTACGATATTGAATTCACCACAGCAGTTTTACCTATTGAACGAGCATCTTATTTTAGTACCAAGTGAATCGAAAAAAAAAATGAAAGCAATGCGTGAAATCGAATGTGAAAACGACCCTCTGGTACCCTCCCATACAAAACGAATATTAGACCCATTTGTAAATTTGCCCCAAATTGCCTAACATTTTGCATGACTTGTGTGGAGTGGAGTGTATTAGGCTACAGTTGTAGCTATCAGAAAAGTCCATCCGTAAAAACACGCAACAGAATAAAACTGAAACATTTAACCATAGCATATCATAGGAATTCAATGGAATACTTCGTGAAACTGGTTGAGAAGTTGAACAGAAAAAGTTTTTCGTACGGGAAACTAAAGAAATTCTGTTTTTAGAAAATTTAAAGATCAATTGCTTAATTTTTTTTTGACGAATAAGTTTTATAATTCAAAAGCAACTATTTAAGACCAAGATTGAGTTCAACGATTAACCCCCTGTAGTTTAAGTTAAACTACAGTATTCTGCCGTTTAAACCTTAGATCAGGCGATTGTCAAAAACACAAATATTTGACGTTGTTTTGTGTATTGTTTGAAGGAAAATACAAGGAACGATTTTGAAAAAGTCGTATAAAAGCTAGCTACTGTACAATACTACCAAATTCTATTCAATAAAATTTCGTTAAACTGAGTTCAATTGAATTGAAGTTCAGATTATATTGTGAAACCGGACGAGTTGAACTTTAAATTTAAACTCACGTTCAGGTTCAGTTGAACTATAGTTTAAAATTTCAGTGTGAAACTGGGGGTAAGTTTAAGGCTGAAAACACACCGGATAAAGCAAAACGTGTTTTTTTGTTTCGTGAAACAAGAGAACATGGTTTCTTATGAGACAAAACACACCAAATCAAACGAAACAAAACACACGTTTTTGTTTTGAAGCGTTTCGGTTGTGGTTGTCGAAAATACATGCCATTGCATACGAGCAACACACACCGAATACAACAGTCGTTGTTGATAATTGCATACTTTCTTATGGCGCAACACACACCAAATGAAACGAAACATAAAAACCAAAGCAAATCAGAAAAACATGTTTCGTTGCCGATAGCTGACCTATTGTTTTTGCGAAACAAAATTTAAAATCCGTTGTTTTTATTTTCTTCTTTCGTTGCACTTTTCACCTTTATTTGCTTCTATGTTTACTCCGTGCGCAAATTTTAACAAATATGGACGTAGATGGAGAAAAATTGATTTTTTTAATTGAGGCAAGAAGCCCTATCTATAATTATAAGGATAAGGAACATGCCAATAAACTTACTATTGATAAGCTGTGGAAAGAAATAGCAACTGAAATGAATTGTCAAGGTAAGTTTTATTGAATTTTATTTTTATACAAGTTTATTAATGTACATAATGCATCGGAAATTCCGTTTTGTTTTATTTCAACGCACACCAAACGAAACAAGAAAACAAAACGTTTTGTCTTGTTACATTCTGTTTCGCTCGGTGTGTGTTCAAATAAAAAACGTTTTCTTGATTTAAGAATCAAAAACGTTTTGCTTTATCCGGTGTGTTTTCAGCCTAAGTGCTCCAAAAAAGTGAAACAATTTTTTTACGGATGCATTTTACTGATAGCTATAACTGCAGCCTTAGGTGATAACTCTTTAAATTTCTAGCACTTTATATCAGTTAATCAGTTTTAAATCCGTCTTAACAATTTTGCATTTAAACATCAGGTTGACTGTATATGTCATCAATCATTCATCACTATCAATATTTTTTTATAACAACATCCAATTTTCTTTTGCAGATTTCTTCTGATATTTATTAAAAACAAATTTAAAAAATTATTTGGATGCAATACGAACCCGAACACATGCATCTCTCAAACACACTGTTCACTTTCTATCTAACATCAAAAAAAGACTATTTGAAAAAAGTAAATGATAAAAGCTGGTTTTGACCTACTGTATATTTAGATTATTGTGCAACATCCTTTGGTCATAAGATCGACGAGTATAACGTTTTTTTTTTTTATAATTACAGTAATTATTGTTTAAATTTAGTTCTTTTCAACTGGCGAGTGTTGCAAGTTGCAATGCTCTCTCCAATAAACACTGTTTGCACCCCACCCCAATCTAGGGCCCCTAAAAATAGTTTAAACGAAAAAAAAAGATTAATATTTAAAAACAATTTATATATAACGAACAATGTGTAATTTTAACTGTCCCTCAAACATAACAAAATCAGACAGCTTTTTAAAGCAAATATTTTCCCTCCCAATTTGCATAACTAATGTATAATTAAAAAAAAAACAAACAAGTAAAAAAAAAACATAGAAAAGAACGTAAACAATTATTATATAAATCATAATTAAATATTTAAGCAGAGTTTTAAGAAAAATAATAATTAATATTATCACCTTTTGTGTGAATGTTATTATCGTGCGAATTTGTATATGAATTTCATTTTTCCATTTTTTTTTTCTGTTTATCCTGAGGTGAGCATGAGCGTCGTCGTGTGGTTTTCACTACTACTTTTTCATGTTTAAGGTGTGTTTGAGATCTTCTTTCTTCTTTTTTTTTTGTATTCTGATGCTGAAGATCATTTATGTATTTTCATTAAAATGAAAATTAAGTAAATGTGGTTTAAATTTAACAAATAAACTAATACATGAATGTGAGACTGATTCTTTACAATTTTTGTATGCATATTTATGAGTGTAGAGTAAGTGGATGGTGTATTTGTATACGTATGAATGATTTGTGTGGAATAAATGTATTTGAATGAATGTGGATGTGTGAATGAGCGTTATGAATGAATGTTGTATGCGTGTGTCGTGAGTGCTTTATGTATGTAAGTCGTTTGAGTCTGGCTGGGGGAGAATCTTCTGCAAACCAATCGTTAAGACTTTGACTTTCTTAATGAAGATTTTTATTAGAAAAACGTATTGGCGGTTACAATATTATTTACTATGTATTTGGGACGAATTGTTGTTTCGTTTGGAATTGGAATGCACACCTGAAGTGCATACTGCTTATAAACATCTACAGCGCGTTTCAATTCACTTGGCCAACCGTCACTTGCGCAGTGAAAGGATTTAAGTGAATAAACACGACACAAAACAAAATACACAGAGACCTGCGCAGTAGAATGGCCAAGTGAATTGAAACGCGCTGTACCGAAAGTATTTTAATGCTTCCAATTAAATTTACTATAGTTGTGGCGTTTCCAAATGGACAATTCAAGTGATAGTTGAAGTATAGATAGGCAGAGAAATAGGCTGTTCAACCTTTTGCCGGAACGTAGAAATAATTAGTTATCGCACATCAATAATGTGCGCCCAAACTTGTAATCAAACTGATGTGCGATTGATACGGTCTTCATATTGTACATTCGCGTTTGTTTGACACACCCTTGATATATAGTGCGCTATTGATATTATGAAAACTGCGCTACATGACACTCAATTCAGATATATCACACAATTATTTGTTGTGTAACTGGTTGATCATTTTTACTCAGCGTTTATTAATAGGCGAATTGGTACGTAACACCACGCACTATCTTTTCTTATGCTTCACATTATTGTTTTTTGCATATTTAAAGTGTTGATGCATAAAACGAAACTACCACCGCATTGTAAACACCCAGACAAATTAAACATATGGTTTTATTCGGTTTTATCTAACGGTTTTTGGAGGTTTACTTTATTTAATAAAATCGTTTCCGGTGTTTTGTTTTTCTTGCTTCTAACTGGGAATTATTTTGGATTCAGTTACTATTACGTATCAGTATTTTATTGCCACATTTACTTCAAACAAGATACCAAAAAACAGACCAAACTACATAAGAAAGGACTAGATATTTCGTTAAAATCAATCATACGATTACAACCCGTATTCTGATATTCGTATCGTATACTTTAATGATGCTGCTCTCAGAATACGGTTGTTGGAAGGTTCGACCCACATGTGTGAGATTGATTTTAATTGCATAAATCTATGAGTGTAGAGTGAATCTCCCATCTAATATTATGACTGCGTTTAACAATAATAAAATAAAAATATGAATGACGTCTTATCTAATCCCATTAAATGAACGAATGAATGACTGTGATTGTATGTGATACTCATTAACATTTGCCTGAGAGTGCCTGTGGAAATGTTAGAATTTGATTCAAATTTATAGTTAGTTTTGTGTGATGTTTGATATTTTGAGGAGATTTTTTTTTTCTTTGAGTGTTAAAAAAAAGAAAACTATTAGAAATTTATAACAGGGAGTGTTTAGGCAAAGAAAAAAAGGAATACGTGCTGTGAATGTAGACATTGAAACTAGTGTAGAGTATGTTTAAAGAGAATTTCTGATGTAAAAAAAAAAAAACTTTAAAGATTTTAAACGGAATTGATGAAGACAAAACTTGGAAACCTTAAGAAATAAAATAGTTTAAAATATTTTTCATTAAAGACACATGCAAAAAAAAAAAAACACACATAAAAATGCACTTATGATTAATTACCAATTAGGTAAAAAAAACAAAAAAAATACAAACAAAACCAAACAGAAATACAAAGTCAGATGACCAAATTTTTTTTTTTTTTTTTGTTAGCCGTTTAAGATCTTTTTGTTATTCTTTAATGTGAGGTATAAATAGAAATTGAGTTGGGTTTTACTTTTATTCTCTATTCAGTTTAAAAACTCCGGAGTCCTGAGCAGATTATTTCCGGCTATGGATGCATTTTTTTTTACGACAACCTGGGGCCAAATCACATAAAATGAAAACGATTGAACGATATCGTTTTTACTGAACCTGTCACTATCATATCTGCGACAATATCTGTTGTCGAAACGATATCGTTTGTCGTTTTTATTTTACGTGATCTGTCCCCTGATTGTACTAAGCATCACTGTAATGCTTATTGTAGTACTTCTGGTTGTCTTAAAGTTATCGTCCAAGCGACTGTCTTTTACACTTTGAATTCCGACTCTTAGAGCCGTTTGCTGACATAACGAATATAACATAACTGAAATTCGACAAAATTTTACAACAGAAATTGTCAGGGTCAATCCCAAACAAGCGAGAATCGTTGTTACTCCTCGCTTCCCCACTCAGTGATTAAAGTTCTAGTTTATGGGCTACTTTTTGAAAGGCATAAACTGTCACATATGAGTTTATGTAGAACTTGTGGCGGGATTTCATATATTTGTTGTTCATCGAAATAGTAATTTTGTCATTCACGATAACGACACAATTAAACTGAATCAAATTAACATAAAGCCGAATCGCCATATCCGTGAGCAACGAATTTACGTCCGGTTTCAAATATAATCACTGGTCACATCTAATGAAACGCACATACAAGGGTGCCCTATGTTGCAGTGTGCGGACAGATTCTCCAAATGCGTTGTTTGGTGTGAGGTTAGCCAACAACATTTTTAAAAAATGCTTATGTCTCATTAGTGAGAAATCAATTTCCTTATAAAAGCGCCGAGTGACAGAACAGAAAAAGAATCCCATCCATTTCAAACAGAATCAGAGTTAGGAACAGAACATTTATATTTTCAGCAACAGAAATTAGCGACAGAAAATGACTGTTTGACGACAGAACGCAAACAATTCTTTATTAGTTTCTGCGACAGAAAAAGCTGTCTGTTCTGTTTCAGTTGCTGTTCTTTGTCACTTTATGCCTTAAGCGCACACTAGTGTGCGTTTACGATAAAACGGTGTGCTCTTTTGTGATTTAGCATGCCATTAATTATCCGCCCTATTTTTTTCTTCATCGTACAATCCAAACTCCAAACACAGTGGTGTGCGTTAACGATAAAACGATGTGCGCATGCGTATATTTGCGTGACTATCTGCTAGGTTCCACATTTCACTTTCACTCGAAATAAAATCGGAAATAAATTTTTGTGCTTTCTATTTCAAAATTTTCGGAATTGAGACAAAGTGAAATTGTGATTTCGAAAAAAATCGCAGTTTCCGAATCGCTCGAAATGCAAGGGGCTTATTCCCAAATGCGCGGCGGATCGTTTTTCATGGCGGATTGGTATTTTTATATTTCCAAAAGCAATTCGGTCCATTCAAAAGCGATAGCTATTTAGGTGGCGGATTGTTTGCTGATAAAAAAGCTGTCAAACTTTTGGGAAAATAAATGGGAAATTGTAAAAAAAAACTGAAAAGCACAGTTGAGAATAAGCAAAAGCGAAGACGGTCGAAATCGAAGTATCGCTTTCAATACGATCAGCCGCGCAGAACACTGAAAACGAATTCACTTGATTTGCAATTTCGATTTCACTCGATTTCTGGAACCTAGCTGTTTGTTATCAGTCGGTGAAATAAACTAGAAACACACTAGTTTGCACGAAAGTCATCGGGACTCGGGACTCGGGACTCTTCATCTTTATCTTTTATTCGTGAATAAACTACTATTAAGACTACAACCACAACTAACTACCAAAGTAGAACCCAAGTTCAAGTTTTAGGATTCCAGAGCTTTGATCGAGTTTTGTATTATTTATAATAGTCCCTAAGTTAGTTCTTAATTTAAGACGAGTGTATGATATATTCCCCCCCTATTAAAGCGCTTTCAAATGAAATCATTGTTTCCGACCTAAGGGGTGTGTTTATTAAAAATATGATGACGACTACGATATCGATGCTGATGATGAGACTAATAACGAAAACGAAAATGACGGGGACAACACAACCGACAGACCGTGTGATATGATGGTGTAAATGTAAGTATCAAATATTTTTTTTTAACAAAACAAAAAAACCAACATTCTTTAAAAAAAAAACTGGTAAACTAAAAAATTACCATTTTTATAACACAAACGATACTCATGAATTTTTCAAAATTTTTTACAGGTATTTTGTGGGATTGTTTGAATATAAAAAAAAAACAGAAATATTTATAAGTAGCTGTGGTATCATTCCAAGTGTGACCAAACTCTGTGAGCGAAAGAAATCGTTGTGAACGAATTTAGAATTAAAAAAAAACTATACATAGAATAAAAAGAAATTCATTTGTTTTTAACTATTTTGTTGAAATTAAAATTAAAAAAAACAATTTCAATTCAATAGCTAAACGTAAATGTGGAAAAAAAATTAGTACGATTGTTAAAATGAAATGTGTCTGTGATTACGAGAAAGTTTCTTGCTACATAAGATTAAAGTTAACTAAAAGAATAAGTAAAACATTTTTTTTTTTCTTTTTTTACAATTTACTAAAAAATAAAACTACTATTAGGATATCCAATATTTTGTAATAAATAAAAATAATGCAAGGAACTTTTTCAAAACTCTAGTATGTATTACGATTAAAAAAAAAAACAAAACAAACAAAAAAATGTTTTGTGCGAGTATGCGTGTTTTGTGTGCGCATTGAATAAATCATGCTTCTCTGACCGCGCGCGTATATTATGTGTGTGAGAGAGTGAATGTGTTCTGTCTGATGAGAGCGCCAGGCATAAATGGTAATAAAAATAAAATTCAAAATAAGCACACAACATTAAGAAACTAAAATTAACTCAACAAAAGAGTGTTATATATGGATGTTGAAAACACTTTCTATTTAAAAATAAAATATAATAATAATAATAATGAAAAACGAAACGATAAACATTAAATTAAAATTAAAAAAAAACAAAGTGAACCAAAACACTGTATATTCCTTAATCACTAGATGAAGTAAAATAAACATTTTTTGTATGACTGATAGTTTGTACGAATTTTGATGTGTGAATAAATTTGTTTTTTGTTTTGAATGGCAAACTAAAAGCTACGTGTATATTTGTTTTATTTTTGAACAAGTGAAATTGCAATAATTGGGTTGGCCTATTGGTTACACGTTTGTACCGAATGTAAGTATGCACTGCCGTCTGTTTTGACTGATTTGTTATTTTGCTTATTTAGGCATACATCGATTTAAATAGGAAATATCCACATTTATCACATAAGTACCTTTTGTTTTGTACAAACAAATTGAAAATATATAATGAACGTTTTTTTTAAACAAAAAGGAATAGTTTTTGATTGGACCATTTCAGCGGTGTAAACACGTGCAGTTTTAATCGGACTACGTTCAGTGCTCTGTCAACCCTTACTTAGGTCTTGTCATCTGTCAATCTAATAAACGGAAATAAATAACAAAAAATACTGCTGAAAAAGAGTACAAGGAGTGACATAAGAATTTATGTAAATTGTGAAATGAATGTCCGGCAAAATTGGACAAAGGGGCGTGGCACCGCCCATACAAAAAAACAAATTCAAAATCTTATATCTCGAAAACCACCTAATCGATTGAGCTCGAACTTACAGATAATCTTAGTTATTGGCCCTGGAGTGCTCTGTGAATATTGGTCAAAATTGGACAAAGGGGCGTGGCACCTCACACACAAAAAAAAAAAAAAAACAAAATCTTATATCTCATATACAAAAAAAATCTTTTATGGGCTGAAACTCGATGACGTTATATAACCGCTGGGCTGTATTTCAGGTTTATGCAGAAAGAAAGTCGATTTATTCTCATTTCTCGCATTTTACGAAGTAACACTATTACCTAAGACCTAAACAATACAATTCTTGTGCACGGGCAAAGCCGGGCGGGTACAGCTTCTTCGACAGTCTTGGACAAATTTTCAAATTTGTAACATTTGTATGAATAATGCATTGTCCTGAAAGTCAATAATCACCCCTATCGGCAATTCCGAGGGAAAAATGTTTCCCCCGAAAATTTTTAGTTCCCGGGAATTAAATCTACCCATCGTGAATTTCCATCGGAATTTTTTTTCCCTGGGAATAAGAAAAGTACTTTCGAAAATATGTTCGAATGTTTTGACAGGAGAGAGAGACTAGAGTTTTAAAAAAATAAAAATAATATTTTTGATATATTGAAGTGCGCATTTTTTATTAGCGATGGAAGAGCATGAGGAAGTGGAGAAGAAGATTCACGAAGAATCATTGGACCTTAAACAGACCAGCCAGCACCAGAGCTATTGGAGACCTTTGTATATAGAAAGCCGTCAATTTAAGCCCCATTTAAATGGTCATTTCAGTTTCAGTTTCAGTTGAGTTATCAGTTAAGCTCTCAGTTAAACTTATGTTCTACAGTGCATTTAGACATCAGTCTAGTATTCAGTTGAGCTTCCAATTTACTCGTGATTAGCCGAAGGTTAGAAGATTATTTCTACTAAAACTGACAACTGAACTGAAAACTTATGGGAATTCCATCAGTTTCAGTTTCAGTTAGACGCTTCAATTTTTGCATTTAGACATCAGTTCAACTGATAGCTCAACTGAAACTGAAATTGAAATGATCTTCTAAATGGGGCTTATGTAGATTTGTGATTAAGACTTAAGGTGTGGCAAGCCACGTACGTATGAAGCTCTGACGTCAACAGAGAGTGCACTAAGAGAGCTTGTACACGGCATGTAGCCATTGGGACCATACACTGACGTCAGTGCTACATACGTATGTGGCTTGCTACATGCCGTGTACTATCACCTTTACCCGTAGATTCTTTGCCGCAAACCTTTGTTTCTTTGTATAAGTTCATTTGCAATATCCGGGTATTTTTCCATATGATTAAGAATAATCTGTAGCTGTTTTGTATTTGTTGTGTTTGACCTGCATTGAAACTGACAATATGCATTATGTGTTCTAAATATTTTGCAGAAAAACACTTACATTGCTGCTCTTTAGCTAAAGTTCGCAGACGAAATACCAGCGAAATACAATCCGATTTCTGGAAAAACAAAAAATGTTGTGTACCACAGATCATTACAATAAAAACAGTTTATCTATTTAACTATTTTGCACTACGAAGTGTGCATGGGCTACGCTAGTTCAATATAAAAAACGAAAATGGATTCTGTTGCACTTTGGGTGATCAAAAAAAACTAGTGAAGAACGGATTGAGCGGAAAGTTATAGGGGACAAATCAAAAATTGTGGAAATATGTGGTAAAAGAAAGTGAGCGCAGTGATTAGTGTGCCGGACTACTGTCCTTCGCAGGATCCCAGGATCGATCCCCGGAAAAACACAAATTACATCTTAAGGTTTTTTCTACTGCGCCACTTCGCGTGAACGTCTGACAAACATCCGAGAGTATGACTGTCTTGTAAAAGCTTCTCAATTCAGCCGTTTGGACTCGGCATAAAATTGTAGGACCCTTCCATTCGTCCCAAAAATAGAAACTCACAAATGAATGGTTGCGAGAAGCTAGGCCTAGGGTGTCTAACCGCCTGTTGCGCCACCTATTTATTTAATTATTTGAAGTGATCGGTCCTAACACGAATTCAACACTTATTTATTATTTTATGTGGTTTTCCATTTTTTGTATCTATTAAATTGCATACGAGGTGAACTTGCTGTTCCTTTGAGATCAGCTGCAGTTCCTGTAATATTTTAAAGTAGCATCTTACTCTGACGTTTTTAGCACAATCACCAAATGGGACATGATTACTACATTCGCAAGGCACAAGAAACAGCATTAAGTTTTATGTTTGTTTGTCCTTTGTCCTTTATTGTTGTCCATCGGGATGTCGATGTGCACACATGGATTCAACCAAAATATCAAACTGTGTTTTGTTTTGATTGGAAATTTTTGGTCGAAGATTCCCTGGCGGCTTATTCCCAAATGCGCGGCGGATGGCTTTTCATGGCAGATTTGTATTTGCAAAAGCGATTTGATCCAATCAAAAGCGATAGCTATTGAGGTGACAAATTGCTGGCGGATTTATTGCGGATAAAAAATGAACTAAATTCTTTTGACGGGAAAAAACTGTCAAACTTTTGGGAAAGTTATTGGAAAATTGGAAGTCTAATTGGAAAAAAGCTGGAAAGTGCATACAGTTCGCATTTGAAAATAAGCAAAAGCGAAGACGGTCGAAATCGAAGTATCGCTTTCAATACGATTCGCCGTGCATTTGGGAATAACCCCCCTGGTCGATGCTTTCTCTTGAAAGTGAAAAAATTTTGTGCGTTACCCTCGTTTTGCCCTGTAGCGTTTTCTTATGCGCATCTTCTGTCACCTTTTTCCGGTATAAGCATCATAATAATGGCTTTTTCTCTGAAGTGGCTGTAGTGTACATAGTGGTTTCGGCTACCACTTTAATGATGTCGCGATACTGGCACCACTGACTATTGGCGGGGGCAGGGATGAAAAATGACGTACAATTGTATTTTTTTCGGTACAATTGATTTCTAAAAGTACGCAAGTACAATTCTCCAAAATTTAGTACACCCAAACACAATTACAATTCTTCAAAATTTTATACATTTTTCTCCTCGCCTACGCATCCGAAAATGCGATCGACTGCAAGATGAGTAGCTGCGTTTGCTGCCACTTGCTTGCAGTTGTAGCATGTGGAACAATATCTCCAAAGCCGCTGTTGGAGTGGTCCTAATTGCTCTACTGATGCAGACGCCTGTCGTTTTTGGACACGACAAATGTGAGTGTAGTGAATATCATTTTCAAGGGCGATCCACCAGACGACAACGCCATATTTAAGTAAGTATAGGTCTAGGTCTAATGACGGATACAATAAGACCTAAATACTTGGCCGTGTTTAAATAGCCATTTCCTCCTTTTAGGCAGGAGGCCCAATTTAAAAATTACTTTAAATGTGGAAAAATAATAAAAATCAACTGCAACACTTGAGCTCTGGCCACAGAAAGTCAGTTGACATCGCTCTATACCTGAGACGATTTATACAGTGGCTTCTTTCTCATTTCGAAAGCAATAAGTTCCGATGACCGATGACACCAGACAGTCAATCTTTGTAGATGCATTGATGCTTGGTTAAACACTTGTGGACTGTGTTCGCTCCAATAATGGCAATTCTACTTATTGATATATCCGCTGAGCCAAAAATGAGCCATGATAAGGATCTACCTCATACGACGAAATTCGCGTTGCGTTTATTTACAACTGATCCGGAATTTATTTTGAATAACTTCTGCACGTTCGGCAAGCCGTCAGGAGTAAAACGATGCATGATGAAATGGCATGGTTACCTTATGTCGATTTCCATTGGACAAGAAAAAGCACTTTTTTCAGATTCAGAGCAGTTTTTCTGATCTAGAAATCAGCTGTCTGTCAAATTCGTTGTCCATGGGGCGGAAAAAAAACTTTTAAGATTCAGATTACTTTTGTGAAACTCGATTCAACACCGAGGCCCCTATTGTGAGTGTCGATTTTTAATCGAGAATTGTCGATTGCGATCGATATTTGTCGATTTGACAGTCGCTTGTAGTCGAATACAAATGTCTGATCGATGCTTTCTCTTGGAAGTGGAAAAATGTTGTGCGTACGAATAGCTAAAATCAATCGATAATTATCGTGACGATCGCTGATCGACAATCACAATAAGGGCCCGAGATTCACAAATACACATACTTTCACCAATATTAAAACAAGAGACATCTGTAAACACAAATTGCAATAAAAAAAAAAATAGCTGACTGTCAAATAACACACCAACACAAATGCAAAAATAAAAGTGATGTCGTATCATAGCAAAACGGTAAAAGCCCAATGGAAATCGACATTAGTTACATTGCTAACTTTGACAGTGGCTGAAACATGACAAAACTAATTTTATAGACGGAGGTCGGAACATGTTCTGTCCCACAAACCACATAGAACTAGACCGCCGACTTCCGTGCACCTACCCGATTCTCCCCGGAACGAATTCCCCTGTCTGTGAATGCGTGTGAAATGTCAAAATCAATGGCGGCAATGGTTTCTTTGCTATACCATGGGCCTAGGATGTTTCAAGTATGCGTGCGTTAATGGCGCTCCTTTGATTTTGTACAGCACCAATCCATGAAAAATCTTAGGGCCCGCAGGCAGTTTGTAGGCAAAGTCGGTTATGTGGGAGTGGGAGGAGTCGACGATCTAGTTCTATGTGGTTTGTGTTCTGTCCTATAGGAAGACTGGACGAATAGGCTTAGCTTATCAGAACCAATAGTTACCTATTGCTGCATTCATAAAAACAAAAAAAAAAAAAACATCAGAAAAGCAAGTTTTCTTTTTTATTTCAAGTCGAGCACAAACAATGAGGTTAATCTATTGCTCGGTCGAATCTAATCCGGCCAAGACAGCGTATGAATCCATGAATGGGGTATAGTTAGCTATCCTCGTACTCTTGCACAATTTCCCCCACTTAAGAATGCAAAATCAGTCCAACTAAGTAGGTACATACCTACCGACCCTGAATAAATTAGTCACCCATTCATCAATGGGGAAGTGCCAAACGTAATGGGGTTGCAATTTCTACCCCACAAGACGCACTATACGTAATATTTTCCTATGCAACACCTGAAGGGTTTCATTTTCTTACCCATTGACCGAATGCGGCACTAGTTGCGAAAAATCGTTGACTGGAGCAGACTAGTGTTTTCGCAGTGATCCGTCGCGATGCAAGACAACGGTCGCCACTGTGAAACGGATGAATCTGATTGTGGAGAAAACGATGACGTAAATTTAATAAAAAAAAAAAAATTCCTACCACTATTGGCCTTTACTAACTGATATAAAGGACAAACGTTTCTATCACAGGAGCCCTTCGATTTGGACGATTTCCTGCCAGCAATCGGAGAATTTGGAAAGTACCAAAAGCTACTTGTGTTCGGAATATGTTTGCCCGCCTGTATTCCCTGTGGATTTTGTGCCTTCAATCAGCTATTCATGTCGGACGCACCAGATGATTATTGGTGCAAGGTTCCAGAGCTGTTGGATTTTCCTTTGAATCAGAGGAAGTTCTTGGCAATACCACGGATTATGGTAAGAAAAATACAGAACGAGTCCTACTTTCTAATTAATTTGCAATACGAAGCCATATTTGCGAAATTTTGCAGACAATATCGATTGTGATGAGTGTGGTGTTTTCTAGTACCTAAGGGTTCATTTTAATCAATTCCTACAAAGTGGTTGTAATGGACCTAGGTGCATTTTTAGAGTTTTGGATCAAACAGATTTCGACCCTATTGATTCATCTAACGACGAAAGTTATTCGGAATTAATCGAACTTCTTTTTTAATGAAATCAAAACATAAATGGGAACGCATAATGCCAAAATGCCAAAAATAGGTCGACAAATTTCAAATCAGCTGACAAGTTATTTTAAAATTGCAATTTGTGTTTAAAAAATGTCACTTATTTTGGTATTAGTAAAAGTATGTGTGAATCTCGTAAAAGTGCTTTGAATCTGCAAAAAGTCTTTTTTTTTTCGTCCAATGGAAAACGAACAGACAGCTAATTTCTATAGCAGAAAAACTGCTCTGAATTTGAGAAAAGTGCTTTTTCTTGCCCAATGGGAATCGACATAAGATTCTCAGTAGGGATGGAGGCTCTCTTTTATGAATTTTTCAAGTTACGGTAGTAAAGATTCGTAAAAATTCGTAAGATTTAAAGTAAACAAACAGACAGGAGGTGAACAGTGCGGTTTTCGCCCGGACAGAATCACAACCGACCAGTTATTCACTCTCAGAATAGTACTTGATAAGGCTTGGTAGTATGCTACACCTGTTTACGCGTGCTTCGTAGATTTGGAGGAAGCATACGACAGAGTCCCTCGAGGGAAACTTGGGAGTGTATTACAGGGGGCTAACTATGCACTTCGCCGCGAAGCGCATTTTTATTCCATTTCGCATTTTGGTACTATTCAGTTCGCCGGCGAAGACTATCGCACTTCGCTCTATTACATTCGCGCAACTATGCAAATGCGAACGTCATTTATCGAAGTCAAATGCGATAGATGTTTTGATGGCGAATGAAGTTGTCAGCGGTGCATTTGCATGGTGGAAAAAAAATATAAGTAAGAAAACGACAGCGAAAAATATAGTGATTTCTTATATTTTGTTTGCATTTAGGGCAGAAAAACAAATTACAACAACTGAACAGTTCATTTGCTTAGTTCATTTTATGAAAGAGCACGACCAGCTTGCGAAAGGTTTGTTGCGCCAGTCCGATGTGCATGTCTTGCCCAACGCTCTTTTGATAAGATCCTTCAGCAATAAATCGAAGCGTTGCTGCTAGTTTTAATATTATGGGCGTTGCAATACTTCTTCGCCTTGGAAATTCGTCTTTTATATTTTCCAGCACATATCTAAGATAAAAAAAAACTCATACCTATATATGCACTTTTACCCCTTTTCAAAACAAATTAATCTTACTCTTTGTGCGGAAGACCCAGCGGGGATGAACCACTTCTTATTAATTTCCGTTGTACATTTAAATTCGAAGACACATCGACTTCATTCCTTTAGCATTTAAATACACACCGATCGAAAACATTTTAGTTTTAATATCCAATTTACTTGTTTACTTAAAGTTCGCGCAATTATTTGAACAAAATAATAACATTCCAAAGCATTTTGACAGAAGAATGGGAAAATTTGTGGAAATACAAAGGGAAATGTGGAAATGTCTTGGAAGGTCGACATTCCAAACAATCGTTTTGCATAGTTGCCATGTCCGCCGCGAATCGAACCGAATGAATCGCAAATTATGCGATTCGCGGCGAAGTGCATAGTTAGCCCCCAGGAGTATGGAATTGGCGGTTCGCTCTTGAGAGCCATTCAATCTCTTTACACAAACTGTAAAAGCTGTGTTCGGGTAAACGGCGTTAAATCAATACCTTTCAACGTGGGCGTTGGACTTCGCCAGGGGTGCGCCTTGTCTCCTCTCCTTTTAATTAAGATATGGACTGGTCGTTACAGCGCAGCCTTGGCGAAGAACGTTTCGAATTGGGAGATCTGAGGATAAGTCATTTGCTCTTTGCTGATGACTTGGTCATCCTTGGTTCCTTTCAGACTGAACTTCAATGCGCACTCGATCGGTTTGTAGCCGTTTGTGTAGAAGCTAAGATAAGACCAGCATCCTTGATCAGTTGAGTCGATGGCGGAGGATCGAGAGTTATGAAGGGTCCACTTGACCAACCTACATCCGCGACCCACTTAATAGATAGCGGGCCATTGAAAATGAATGAATGAATGAATGTATGAATGAATATACCCTCAAAC
Source organism: Cheilosia soror (assembly GCA_949372485.1). NCBI lineage: Eukaryota > Metazoa > Arthropoda > Insecta > Diptera > Syrphidae > Cheilosia > Cheilosia soror. The sequence continues at coordinate 123,745,764 of OX443561.1, forward strand.
CGCTAACTAAATTTTCAGGAAGAAGGGATGGAAGTGTTTAGCAAATGCTCTCGCTACGCCGTGAACTGGTACGACGTGCTCAAAGATTCCAATGTGAGCAGCTTGGCTCCAGATCCTTCGTGGCCAGTCGAAAAGTGCCTGGAAGGCTGGGAATATAATCTGACAACTGTCACATCGTCTATTGTCATAGATGTACGTAAGAGAAAGCGCACACGAATATCTACTCACAAAGCTATAGATATTAAGTTTAGTATAACCAGCTAGTTGCAACCTTGTCCTACCAGCTTTATATAACTCATTGCAAATCACCGCATCGCCATCATTTCATCCAACCTAGCAGCGGATATGTACATCTTATTTAGTTCGATCTAGTGTGCGACCAAGACATTTATCCCACAATTGGCTTGGCCGCACTGAATACTGGCGGACCCGTTGGTGTCTATCTGTTTGGCCTACTCAACGATAGAGCCGGTCGTCGGCTGTCCTATTTCACGTGTCTTGGCACAATGCTCCTGGGCAGTTTGATCACATCGCTCAGCACTGACTTCTGGATGTGGGCCTTCAGTCGGGTAATAGTTGGACTCACCATTCCCGCTGTGTACCAGATTCCATTCATCATATGTGAGTAGCTATGCGGCTGGGGAAGCGCACACTAATATTGCAGTTGGTTTTATATTTTTACAGCCCTAGAGCTGGTCGGACCGAACTATAGATCGTTTGTGACAGTCATGACGTGCACCTTTTACACCTGCGGCATTATGATGTTGGCTGGCGTGACATATATGATCAGGGATTGGGTAAAATTGTCGTACTACACATCTATGCCGTTTCTGGTGTATTTTCTGTATCTCTTTGTAATGCCGGAGTCTCCTCGTTGGCTGCTTATGCGTGGACGTCTCGAGGAGGCTTTGACCATACTGCAAGATATGGCGCGAATCAATGAGAAGCAATTCCCACAGGCATTCAAATCGAAGTTGGAATCAAGGATACAACGCGAGAAGACGAAAGCGAAAAAGAAACAAGTGAACGTGGGCGTTTTCGATCTTTGCAGGTAAGACGCTGCTATACCTACTGATGTATCGCAATGCAATATATTTCTAATTTGTTGTTGTGTGTTTGCAGGACTCCAAACATGCGGTTGAAGACAATCCTGATAACGCTCAGTTGGTTCGCCAATGAGACGGTGTACTTAGGCCTTAGCTATTATGGACCATCATTAGGAAGCAACCAGTATTTAAGCTTCTTGCTCTCAGCCGTTGTAGAGATTCCAAGTTATCTCTGTTGTTGGGTTCTAATGGATAAGTGGGGCCGGCGATGGCCTTTAAGTCTGTCGATGATCCTTGGTGGGGTTTTTTGTGTCATTACAGTCCTTATACCAGATGATGCAGTCACTGAAACATTGGTGCTTTTCCTAATCTCAAAAGCTTTGCTGTCGGCTTCATTTCTAATAATTTATCCCTTCGCCGGGGAGCTATATCCAACTCAGGTGCGTGGCATCGGTATCGGTGCGTCGAGTTACATTGGTGGCTTAGGCCTCATTGTCATTCCTTTCGTTACCTATTTGGTAAGTATTGACTTCCATGGCAGGTTTATGAAACTCAAATTTTGACTTCTAGGGTAAAGAAAACCTTAAACTACCTCTAGTGATTATGGGATTCGTTTCGATGTTGGGAGGGCTGACTGGCTTGCGGCTACCCGAGACTTTGCACCATCGCCTGCCGCAGACTCTCGAAGAAGGTGAAGAGTTTGGAAAAGACTGGACCATGCACGATTGCCTGCATTGTTTACCGCAAAAGTGGGTGTACTCGATAAATGAGTCACAGCTTTAAATAAATACCATTTTTTTTTAGAGCACCCTCATTCCAAAACGCATCGTATGAAAATCTTGACATTACATCGCACGCATCCGATGCTGCGCTCAATTTGAATGATTCCAGTACGAGTGATAATATGCCGGGACGTTCTACAGATATCGGACTATCGGAGCGCACACCTTTGGACTATAGCCGGCCAAGGAGACCGTCGATGAAAAGGCTTGTGCGCCAGATGAGTGTGATGGATACACAGAAGATGCACGATGGTAGTATTCAGTTGACTTACTGGTTCTGAAGCTGGTGACCGATGGTTAAGTGTGTGATGTTTCAGTATTTATTTAGTTAAAGTGTGTACTATGTAGGTATATAATCTTTGTTCATTGTAATACGACAGAAATACATTTTATAGTCGATGAAGGGAATGTTTCATTGCACAGAAGAAGTTATTAACCTACAGAGGTAAGCATCTATAAAAAGTCGATTTACAATTTTATGCCAAAAGTAACTACATTAAAATGATCAGTTTATGAAAGCTTCTTACAAAATACCCGCAGAAATGACGTTCAAGAACCCACCACAAGAGGTGACACAAAAGTCATCTTTATCGGAAGATGCTATAGTTTTTGCAGATGGCGGCAAAAGTCAATTATTTGTGAAGGAAACAACACGACTTGAATCATAATATTGTTTATATTTTTTTTTTTGCGGAATAATTCGTCGGTGGTGTTGGAACAACGCAAATTTCGGCACAGATTTCTCGGTCCTTGCTTCAACATCAACCGGCGATGTTGATGTTTAGCTGCTCGAATAAAAGAGTAATGGGACAACACGAGACGATCCCGGAGCAGCCATTCTAGGAATATATCGCAGCTGTGCCTGAAGATATCGCAGAGTACCGGGGTAGCTACAGTATTGGGTAGCGCTACAGAGCCATGCTCAATGACTTTCTTCACGAGCCATAACCGAAATTCTGAGGACTGCATTTCCTGGTAGCTTAATTTCTCGTTTTGTTGCCTATTTCCACTGGTCGGCCAGATCGCCTGATTAACTTGTCCAGACATCTTTTTGCGTTTTTTTTTTTAATCGCAAGTCTATATGTCAAGAATGCGAGGACATATCGCCGGAATTTCTGTCAAGAGTGACATAAGACATAAAAGGAAATGTCCACTACTGGGTCACACGTAACTTTCTCGTTTATTGCGAATCTAGTGGTTTCTATTTAATGTCGATTTCCATTGGGCTTTTACCGTTTTGCTCTCAGATCTCAGATTTTTCCATGAAATGAGATTACTTTTTGTTTGCCAACACACCAACACAAATCTTGTGTTATTTGACAGTCAGCTATTTATATTGTTATTGCAATTTGTGTTTACAAATGTCTCTTGCTTTGGTATTGGTGAAAGTATGTGTGAATCTCGCCCTCGAATCGAGATTCGCAAAAGTGATCTGACTGAATCTTAAAAAAGTCCTTTTTTTTGCCCAATGGAAAATGAATTTGACAAACAGCTGATTTCTAGAGCAGAAAAACTGGTCTGAATCTGAAAAATGTGCTTTTTCTTGCCCAATGATAATCGACATAAATTATAGGTTATTTTAACACTAGAAATCCCACTAGAAATATTGACAGAAAGTCAGTATCATACCTCCGCGGAACAAAATGAGTCGCTTTATGCTTGAACAACTTGCTGTATGCAAGTTTGTGCAAAAAGTTTGTGAGACTGGTATGCTAGTGACCAACACTCATGGTCGCCGTCGTCGCACAGAGAATGGGGCTCCTCTAGCCGAGAGTGTGAGACTCAATTCGCGAACATCAACTCGCTATCGATTTGAACAGCTCAACATTTCACGCACTAGCCTGAATTCGCTTACAAGGTCCAATTGACTCAGCAATTGAATGCTCACGACCATCCGCTCCGTATCGCTTCGCAGTTTGGACCTTAGAGCAGCTTGAATTGGACAACGATTTTGGGCGAAAAATCATCTTTCATGATGAGGCGCATTTTCGTCTCGGCGGCTACGTAAACAAACCAAATTGCTGCATCTGGGGTTTGAAAAACCCGCATGTTATTGTCGAGAAGCCAATGCATCACAGAGAGTGACAGTTTGGTGCGCATCGTGGAGTGGTGGCATCATTAAGCCATTTTTCTTCGAAAATTAAGCTAGGAACAACGCTTCGGTCAACGGTGGGCGATACAAAGCCATGTTAACCGACTTTTTTTTCTGAAATTGAAGACATATGGATTTGGACGACCTCTCGTTCATGCAGCGATGCAGGATGGCGTGCCATGCCACACAGCCCATGCCACAATCGATCTTTTGCGCACCAAATTCCCTAATCGTGTTATTAGCCGTCTTGGCGATGTCAATTGGCTGCCGGAGCTGCGATTTTAGCCCTTTGGACTTTTTTTTTTGTGTGGAACCGTGAAGGACCGATGTTATGCCAACAATATGGAAACAATGCAAGCACTTAAGGCCAATATCATGCAAGGAATCCGTGAGCTACAGCCCGAAACAAACAACACAGGCCTGGAAAATTAGAGTGACAGAATGCGCTACTGCGAAGCCAGCCACTTAAACGACGTTGTGTTCTATAATTAAGAGAAATGTTGGCTCTTACTATTAATTAAAGCCATAATATATAAAAAAAAAAATTAATTTTGTTAATTTTATTGCATTTTCGAAAAGAAACTTGTATTTGGCCCACCCTGCATGTATTTACTGGCATGGCATATGTTTCATATTGACAATTGGAATATTCTTTCATTGTCGTTAACGTTTAAATACACTTAAATTGTAAAATACTGACCCAAAATGCCGAAATATTCTTCTTATAAAATACTCGTACCTACATCACATTAAGATTCTTAGTTCTCACGCACATTTTTTTGGGGTTTTCAACTTAACAATTAGCAGCTATATTTCTTAGACAACGTCATCATTAACATCATCATCAAGAATCAACATTCATCAATCATGATTTTGCTGTAATTGCCAATACGGCAAATGGATCTATTAGCAAGTGTTAATCACATAAACTCAGCAAGATTATCAATTCAATTTGCAATGCATCGCTCTAAAAACCCGCATCGTAAATGTCACATCTCCATGAACGGATATTTTAGGAGTGTTGTCTGACAACTCAAAGGGTCGCATATATAAATACTCGTACACATTCTAATCGTCACCACCATACTCCTCAGTCAGCGCCTAGCATTGCTCCACTTTTCGCACGCGAAGGCAACCATCTCTAATAACTGGAACACTTAACTTAGATGCAAGAGAATAAATTGGATCTGCCATCGCACAGGTAGCCATGTCAGCGCTGGGAAAAAAAAGTGCAGACAAACTCCTGCGCGGCTGATTTACAGCTCCGGTGTCGAGGTTTTGAATACCGAAAGTCAAGCAATACATCATCTCGGCCGCCGAAGACAAAGAACGCGCTAGCGTTAACGTAAATGGTCATCTCATCATTAGAATGAAACTAACTGTGCGGCTAAGTTAATGGTAGCAATCGTCACCATTGATCACAGATCGATTAAGTATCGATCGTGAATGGAGGTATATACCTTGCCTCTGTCGCCACCGCTGCGCCATGCCATGAGAGCATCAAGACGACCGACGACATAATTGATTAATTTATGATGCGGCACTGGTACTATGCTGAGCGAATAAAGATCATCTATACTAGACAGAGTCTCAGTCTCAGCTCCAGCTCCAGCGGCCAATTAGTCACAGTAAAAAGGTTGTAAACCGAAAGTGTAGCAAGCGCAGTAAGTCAGTCAGTCAGTTGGTCGATCGGATTGGTGCAGCACACCGTTGCGTTGCCACGTCATCCAATCGGAAGCCAATTAGACAAAAAATTGAGTAGCCGAGGTTAGGTGTATATCTGTTTAAGGAAGTCACAAGGCCTGCCATTAGAGCTGGCTAACAATTGTCCCAGCATCAATTCACTCAATTGACATGTTAACCATAACCATTGAGCTTGGCTCAGATGCGTTGCACTTGGCTTTGGTGTTACTCACCGGTCAGCGCATTTATGGATTGCTTTTCGCTATCCGCTTAATTGTCCACTTAGGAATGGTGGCATGCTGCTGTTTGCCACCTCTTCTACAAAAATTGCTGCTTGTTGGAGTCTAGCTCTGGTCTCGGCTGACGCTTGGAATTCCAAGCGCGCTGTGCGATTAAAATTTCAAATTCGCTGAGCGCTGTGCTATTGACGTGTGGTTTCCTTAAATTGATCCGACATACTTTGTGTTGATCGAACGCATGTTGCAGGAAGTGTTGACAATTAATCATTCAGCATAAACAGCGCAATTATTAAATCCATAAATAATTCAGAACAACGGTAATTTGTTGTAAAATTTGATATTCGACTAATGTGACAGTTTTCTTGACTCTTGGTGGATTTGATCATTGACCTTGGTTACAGCCTATATCAACAACCCAAGGAAGTAGGAAACAAATAAAATTGTTGTTTGTTTCAAGATCTTCAATGTTGCATATGGTGTTTGGAGGTTATGGAAGGTCGGTTCGTATAGAAAAAGTTATAAGAACTTTTCTTTAAATGTTTGGAAAGCCGACTAAATAACAAGTAAAAGTGTTATCATCTGCCTGGCCCATATGTTGTGTGCTATATACAATTACCTTTCACTGTTCACTTAGGAATCGGAAAAGAAACACAAACTTCAAACTTTAAAAATGGCAAGATGTTTTTTATACAAATTTCACAATTAAATTTAAAAATTTTTTTTATTTTTTGTATTGTATTGAGATAGTTCTGAAGTCCTTTGCCGATTGCGTTGAAAATCTCGTTTCTAACATTTATCTTTATCTTGAAAATAATAATTCACCATACTGCAATTTTGAAGTACATTTTTATTTTTTTATTTTTCACGTCTAATCAATTGAAATTGCGTGTTTTATTCCAGCCTATATTTGACATCAATATACAGAAATAAGACAACGAAATATTTCATTTTACCCAGCTCCATGATGATTTGAATAATTGCTTGACAGCTTATTCACCACGATAGTGTCAGAAATTTAGCCGAGTTAAAATGATGTATCAAATAAATTGTTGCAAGTTCGTTCGAAGAATCAAAGAGAGACTTAACTTAAAGAGAACGAAGGATATAGTCGTATAGTTTCATCAATAAGCATCCAGTATTTAGATATCACAAGCAAACCTGTTCCATAGTTACCGTTCACCAAAATACAGTTGATATCAGTAGATACTTATTGCAAGAGTGAAAAACGATCTTCAAACTAAGTCAGTCAACTTTGTTTTAACAATTTGACAAATCTTCATGTGTCGATCTTGATTGCTGTCGCTCAATGCAGTCAATTAAATTTTCATCCAGCCAGCAATAGTTTTGTTTACAAAAAGTGAAAGAAGGCTTAGAACAATCAGCACATATACTGCTCCAGACAGTCATGAAACCCAATTGCTTCAATGATCGTGCTGTGGTAAATAAACAATCGGAAATATTCATGCACCATGGCACATGGTGGCCAATAGCTTTGACGCATTCTTTTCAACGATGCGAACAGCATGTCTGCAAATCAATGTCATACGATGAAATTGCGTTTAGACAAGATCATGTACTCGATCTCATTCATAGTTTCTGTTTTTTTTTTACAAAATTGGGAAAGGAACTTTTTTGTTTGTAGATGTAGCTGGTTCTCTGAAAATAAGATATAACCTCGATGAAGAGTTGGAGAACTTTATGATAGGAGAACCATTTTATACGAAAATTCTCTGATCTCCGTAATGTATGCGGTGTAAAGATAATCATGACAGTTTTGCTTTGCTTTGCGAACTAAAAAATTACTTTAAACTAATTAAAATACAGATTTCTTCAAATCTAAAATTTTAAATATTCAGCATTTTATTCCCCCTAAATAATTTAACATATCCCAAACGAAACATGTCAATAATATAAGCCAACAAGGATTTAACATTCAGCTGTCGAAGCAGTTAACTGAACATGGTATTTTTTTGTCTGTATCAGAATTCGCATTCCTGATCAGCAATCATATGGTTAGCTGTCAAAATAAGCTGTGCTGATTTTTACATTGTCTAAATTAATTAAATTAAATTAAATTATTCTGAGCTCAAAGAGAACATACCTACTGTTTAATCTTCAATTTAAATTTTTTGTAGGCCACAATATTTAACTCGGAGTGTATTCAACCGTTCATTTTGACCGATTTTGTACTGAACTGACGTTTACCGATGTTCGGGATACACGACTACGTAATTAACGAAACGTAATCCTATAAATATTAAAGTTGAATCCTAAACGTACGGCATAATGTCCGAAAATGATTATACTGGAGTTTAGAGTCTTTGCCGCGAGCGTAGCGAGCCACATACCCCAATTTGACGCAATATAAACTTTGACATTTCGTTATACGTATAAATATTGCCATTGCCCGCGTTCCATTGACCGCTAGATGACTAGCGGCATGCCAAACTCCATATAAAAAAAACTGACATTTCATCATTTGCGTTAGAGCTCTAGCGGTCGATGGAACGCGCCCATTCTGAGTTCATAAAATGTGTGCTGGAAACTAAAAATGATTATTTTTATTGCCACGAATAATGTTTATATTTTACCGCTGTACCTACCTACCGAAATGAAATCCTTCGCGCCATGACGCTTAAAAAAAGAAAATAAATAGTTGGCGCAACAGGCGTGTAGACACCCTAGCCCTAGCTTCTCGCAACCATTCGTTTTGTGTGCGAGTTTCTATTTTTGGGACGAATGGAAGGGACCTACAATTTTATGCCGAATTTTAGGCTGAATTGAGAAGCTTTTTCAGGACAGTCATACTCTCGGATGTTTGGCAGACTTTTGCGAGAGGTGGCACCGTAGAAGAAACCTTAAGATGTAATTTGTGTTCTTCCGGGGATCGAACCTGGGATCCCTAGCACAGGAGCCAGCGGGGCTGGGATTCGAAGACCCTCCTAGCTGGAGGATTATTGTCTATTCGCTTGATGTGGCCGAGCAAATATGGTCTTTTTGTGTTTTGGCTTTTTGGACTACATCCACATCTTGGTGCAGCTCATAAAGTTCGCGATTGTATCTTCTACTCCTTTCGCCATCCTCACACAAAGGACCAAAAACCCGCCGAAGTTAGCCCCAGTATCAGCTCTCCCTTCTTGCTTATCGTCCAGCACTTGGCGCCGTAAAGCAAAACTGTCAGGATAAGGGTTGTTTGGAGCACCCATTTGAAGCCAGTTGTTTTGCCAAACCGAAGGAGTAATGGTTCCCTATTGTAATTCTTCGCCGGATCTAGACTAGTGTGTCATTTGTGGAGTTCATGAAATTCGCTGGTCTTTTCCACGATATGCTTCAGTGTGGAAATTTGGTCTATAGTCGATCTGCCGTGCCGGAAGCCGCACTGGTACCTACGTGCCGATTAGTGTGTTACAGAACGGCTTAAGACGTTCACACAGTACGTTGAATAGGATCTTATATGCGACATTAAGCTCGATAGCTCTTGCAAGGATCGCCTTTTTTGTAGATGGGGCATATGGAGCTGATAGTCCAGTCATTGGGCATGTTTTTTTCCACCATGATTCGGTGCATGCTCCCACCGTACTTACCCGCACTGGTAAACCATCAGAGCCTGCGGCCGAGTTGTTCTTAAGCTTTTTTATAGCTAAGCCAACTTCTTTTATACTACCTATACATAGGTGGTGGAAATGGTTCTTCATTGGCTGGACGTGGGTTCTCTTCTTGCCCTATCACTCTCTCTACATGATGCCCCTTAAGCAGCTGCTGGAAATGCTGCTTAAACACATCTACTATTCCCTGCGCTTCGGTGATTAGGTTTGCTTCGCTGTCTCCAAGAGCCTGTGTTCCGGTTTTGTAGCCAGCAGCCAGTTGCTTGGCTTTTTTGACAAAACCTCCGGATGTTATAACGATCGCACGTCTCTTCAATCTCCTTGGTAGGTGAGTGCACAGAGGAGAGTTTCATATTCAAGCGCTCCCTGTAGGCTCTGGGTACTCCAGGTGTGCTATAGCTTCTTCTCTTTGGACAATCGAGCTCTGAATTTAGCCGCGACAAGAAAATGGGGCAGAGTAGACGGTTGCCCCTCGAAATGTGCGCACGTCGAGAATGCTGGATGCGCGCTCGCACCGATTAGCACATGGTCGATTTGGATGGCGGTTCGACTGTCTGGAAAGCGCCAGGTTGCTGTGTGGATCCTTAGCCTTGGGAACCTAGTGCTACTTTTCACCGTATTACGAGCTACTGCATAATAGTCGGTAGACGTTGTCCATTGTCGTTTCGTGTATTCTGTGCTTACCAACTAGCCCGCCAAAAATGTTTTCCCTTCCGACTTTAGCCCCCGAGTACATCTTTTACATCATACACCGGACATACTCCGTGGGCTCCATCCAGGAGTCATAGAAATGTTGAAAATACGTTGACAGCTAATTTTCTGCGCTGAATTGAAAACCCCCTCAATTCAGCTTTTTCCCAAAGGAAGTTTCTTGCAGAACTTATATGCTTCAAGAACTTAAGCAAAAAGGAATGCAGCCTATTTCGCAAATAGGCCATCAGGCCATCTAACAATTATTTGTGTATCAAAATCTTTACTAAAAAAAGATTTTTCTCCTATCTCTCTGCTAAAAATCTGCTACTGTTCAGTTCCTACTTGGCTACCATTTTTCTATTGATCTACTACACTGTTTGGCCGATATTTTTGTACAATAACTCTACTACTATTTTGGCAATGTTCTTCTATGCTATATGCTAAAAAATCCGCCCTATTGGTCGTTATTTATAAGGACTGAGGATGAGCAGGTTTATATGGTTTCATGGAACATGCAATTAAAATTCTTTCTGATAAGGCATTATTTAAAATAAAAAGTCTGCCAAAGCCCGACAGCCCTCGACATTTGCCGAACCTGCATTTTATTGCCAATTGGTTCTTCAATTAGCGAAACATCAATCATTGCGACAAGCAAACAACACATAAAACTGTTATACTATGGCTAATGTTTAACTGCATAAATTAATCGAAATATAGGTAAATCCGCAGGTGAACATCATTACCAACGACACAGGCAACATATTGGAGTATAGCAAGCCAGGCAAAGGCACCCCGGACTCATCTCAATCGTCTCGACATTTAAATTTGTAATTCTCGCGCGCACGATTCACATCGACCACGTACCTAGAGGTAACTCTATAGTCGCAGCAACGCGGCAATCTATCGGAATCAATTGTAGGTAATAGGTACGGTACACAAATACCTGCTCCATCATCCTCCTGCCAGACCTGTTTTATACTAAATTAAATCATAAACTTAGACCTTAAAGAATGAGCTATTCTCGTTGGGGCCACTAAGATAATCGTCTCCTCTTTGGCAAGTCCAAGATGTGTGCACGCTGTTATGGTACGCGATCATAGATCTTCTTCGACGACGACCGACTGCGGCGGCGACACCGAACAACCACTACGACGACTACGACTATACGAAAGAACAAAATGTTATTAGGTGCACATCTCATTTAATTGTCTCACATTGGCTGCAAGTATTTTGCAATAGTCCTCTAGGTTTAGGCACAGCGGGGCTTGAGGCGATTTCGAGGCATGCAACATGCTCCGGATCATTGGAGGCATGTCAAGGTGTAAGGTGAGTGAGAGAGCGGCTTCTGGTTCTCGGTTGGGAATTTGTTTTTTAATATTTTGTTCGTGGACTTGAGAATGAATCCGTGTTTGACCAGGTGCATAGGTTGTGGGTGATGGGGACGCTGTTAGCTGATGCCTTGGTGCTTCTTTTCTCAAATAACATGTCCATAAATAACTCAGGTTTGAGACTTTTGTAGATCGTAACAATAGATAATGGAGGGGGATACAGATACCCATTGCAGAGGTGCAGCTAATTTGCTTGTTTAGAACGAAATTGATTGAGGTACCGAAGTTATGGTTGAGCAGTTTCTAGAAAGGGAATGTTTGTGTGCGGGACACAAGTCGGAATAGGTTAAATCAGTGGGTCAAGCTTAAGGCGCGTATAGGGTTTGTGGTGGTCGATCTATTGATGGGATTCAAGCTTGCAAAATTGTACTACTAGGAAGGAAATTTAGGAAATTTACTGGAATTTCTTTGACTTTCGGAGAAAGCCGAGAATGCACCGATGAGGGGCTTTGGGCTTACAGTATCAGCACTCACCACAAAAGCACCAAAAATCTGCCACCTGATCCGCCACCTATTCCCAACAATGTATGCGGCAGCCATTAGGATAGCATAGATCTCCGCTTAAAAAACAGAGGCATGCTTGCCTAACGAGTATTGAAGTCTAATGTTGTCGATTTCCACGAAGACACCCACACCGGACCCTAGACTACTTTTGGAGCCATCCGTTAAAATTCGACTACATCCCAAATCAGGCTCAGACTCTGGCTGAAGCCAGTCCTGAACACAAGGAGAGTTGACAACAGCCGAAGTTCTGATATATCATTGCATCAGACGGCATATCCATATCCATATCCATGAAACTAGGGTCGTTTAGGATAAGTATGTCACGCAAGGTCAACGAAACTCCAGTGTTCATGATACCAAAAACCATCCCGCCTGAGACAGATTGCTTTGATAGTAGAACCAAATGGTAGATATCAAGGGAGGTAACTCAAGCAAGGCATCTAGAGCAGAGCCCGGCGTACTCGGGAAAGCACTTGCGCGGCCAAGACAAACCGTTCTTTAGAATTTTGTGCAGAACATACTTTCGCTAAATCCCGCTCCACCAAACAACCGACGCATAGAGTAAGATCGGATAGATCTAGGCTTAAGCCCAGACTGCATCTTCAGTTAGCTCGACCGCATCGGTGATATCAGTACCTAAACCTTCAGCAACATCCTCTCCCCCGACCCACTTAATGGATAAGCGGAATATTGAAAATGAATGAATGAAAGTTGGAGATATGAGTTAATCGGTATTGCGTAAATAGAGACAAGTAGTCTGTATAATATAAATACAATTACGTAAAAGCCCCTTTTTTTTTAGAATTCACTAACTTGCCAGAGTCCGTCGACTGACACACCTTTTAGAATGTTCTTTAGACACCATTTTTTTACGTGTTTGCTTTTGCTTTATTTGTATTTGAGGCTTACCTTGAGGGTTGGATGTGCAAGTCAGTTCGTAATTTTTATCGAAAATACATCATCATCATCATCATCAACATCAGCAGGGTTTCGGTAGATGCTTTTGCTTTTCGTGTAAAAATTCTATCTTGTCTTGAGAAAGTCGATGTGTGCTCGGAACCGACGAAAAATGCCTACGTAAATGTTAAAATATGGAGCACAATTAAGAGATTATTACAGCATTAGAAAATGGGTAGTCTGCTATATCTCGAATCACTTCAATATTGCAAAGTCCACAGTTGTCGGAATTAAAAAAAAAAAAACAGCGCATACATTAAATCTTTGACAGTTAAAATGGTTTCTTGGATAGCAAAACAAAAAAAGTTTCACCAAGGATATTTCTCAAAGATGGAAACACATTTTTACAAGTGGTTTCTTAGGCAGAGAGAGGCCAATGTGCCCATTTCAAGCGAAATCTTATGAAATCCATTTATAACTTCGTTTAAACTCGAAAATGTAAAAGAGGTTTGGCATCCAATTGTTGGCTATATCCGTAGAAAAGCTTTCGGAACTTATTTCTGCTTTTAAGGGTGAACTTGACCGAAAAATAAAGCAACTTGGACAAGGTCACTTTACATTAGATTGAAGTGGCTGCCGACACATTTAGATCATTATAAGGTCCCTTGTGATGCCACATAAATCTAGAAAAACGTTCGTCCTATTCGTTCAACCAGTTTTAAGCTTCTAATAAAGCATGAGACTGCGAATGTCAAGGTTTGTTAGATCGTTTATATTAGATCATTGTAATAGAAGGCTCCCAAATGGAGTTTCCGTTTTTGGGAGAAAGCTGGACTCCTCCTCTTCGTCCAAACAACTTCTACAAGAATAATTTGAGAATACGCCAAGCCATATTGCATGCCTGCTTATAAAGCAGTGTCCCGCGTAATGGCACCTATTGTGGCGTTGATTTAATGCCTTCTGTCAAGAGAGATCAAATTCTTAGAACAACTAAGATCTAGCTTTGGACAATTCTGTTTTGTCGCTAGACATGTCGTGCCAATTGTCCACCTAAGGTTTAAATTCTTTCGATTGCACTCGGCTTTATTATGAGTTTACATGCAGCGTTCAGAATACCTAAGGTACATTTGTTTTTGTTACGATAGGTAGTGTAGTTCCGACTTCCGAGTTTGTCAAGTTCATCAACCTTACTTGGACTAGAAAAGGAACAAATCTATAATGTAGATGAGTCTGGCCCCTTTTTCAGTCATCCCAATGCCGATGAACTGTTTATTGCCTCACTTTTACGGCCCATAGATGAGAACATAATAGGTTAGGTTAGGTTAAAAAGGGGTATGAGATGTCTCATACGGCACTAGGGCCCATCGCGATCCCTGGGGGGAACCAATTGCAGTGACCTACAATGGAAAAACACCTAAACACTTGCCCTTGAGAAAGCCCCAATTTCCCTGCAAAAACCAAGTAGCCCCTTGAAGTTGGTATTGTCTATCTCCCCTAAATGTTGGAAGAAGTACCTGCCCAAAAATTTCGCTCTACTGCGACATATTGCCTCACATTCGCAGAGTATATGTGTTATGTCCTCTTCGGCTTGCAGGTCATTGCAGAATCTGCAAGTGTCCGAGTCTGCTAGCCCTAGTCTTCTGGCATGTTTTCTAAGAAGACAGTGCGCTGATAATATGCCGATCAGTGTCCTGAGCTGTTCCCTGCCTAGTTTGAGAATTTCCCTAGATCTTTTACAGTCGTATTGCGGCCAAAGTGCCTTACATACAGCGCGACCGGTGAGGCCCTCCCACCTCCGGTCGGCTTCCTTATTTATTTTATTCCTAATATCACTTTTTATGATGCCAGGAGGTGGTTCAATATTCACATCTTCTCCGTCTTGCAATTCCCCGCCTATCCTCATCCGCTTGCTCATTTTCAGTTATACCACAGTGTCCTGGTACCCAGCACAGTCTCACTCGGTTCTGACTGCATAACGCCTTAAGCATTGTGCGACAGGTCCTGACTAATTCAGAATTGATGTTCGTAGATTCCAGTGCCTTGAGTGCAGCCTGGCTATCGATGTAGATGGCTATATCCTTTCCAGATATAGATCTCATCCGCATTAGCTCTGCCGCTTTCAGAACAGCCAGAACTTCTGATTGGAAGATACTGCTTGCATCCGGTAGTCGTATAGACACTTTTAGATCTGGATCTACGGAGTAGATTCCAGCACCCGTACCTTCCGCTGTTTTTGAGCCGTCCGTGTTGACCGCTATTTCGCAATGCTTAATTACTTTATCCCTTTGCCATTTAATTACTTTGGTGTCCAGCGCTGCCGTAGGGGTGCTGCGAAGGGCACCCGTTATTGCTACGTTGGACGCTCTCTGCACCGATGCTAGTTTGCCGACTGTTGTTTTCTTCTTCGTCGCCGTCCACCATACTAGTGCGCCATATGTGAGTATGGGTCTAACCACCACTGTATATAGCCAGTGCACCATAGCAGGTTTTAGGCCCCATGTCCTGCCTACTATTTTTTTACAAATAAAAAGAGCGTTATACGCCTTTTTAATTCTTTCCCCTACATTTGCATTCCAGTTCAGTTTCCTGTCCAGAATAACCCCAAGATACTTTGCCTTGTCAGACAGAGGCAATTCCACTCCTTCCAGTTAAGGGAGGTTCAAGTGTGGTATCTGAGAACATAATAAGGCTGACAAAGCTGTATTACCGCAATTTTTGCTGCATAGCATTATAACAAGACACGCGGAGAGTGTATATGGATACGACCTAACAATTACTATGAGAGATGCTGTTTTATATTTATCAAGTGCGTGGAAGAAAATCAGAGCAGAAACAATTTCAAAATCCTCGCGTGACATATTTTACAATCCTAATGATTTGACTTCACTAAAAAATAAGAGAATGCGCCTTCGTCTCGATATTTGCAAATAATTGAGCTCGAACTGCTGAATTGCTGCTCATATGCGCTAAGCGATGATGAGAGAAGTTGTCCCTGATGAATGTCGGCATTGGCAATCAAGATTGGTAAGAGTTAAGGCACCAAGTGACAAAGAACTGAAACAGGAAAAAAAACAGAAACTAAAACAGAACAGAAAGCTTTTTAGTTCTGCAGTAAATTCTGGTTCTGTTTACGTTGCGTTGCTCGCTTAGCTACTCAAAATTGAAACAGATCCAGAAAAACATGGCAGCCGCGGTCTATTCTGTCAAACGCTATCATGAAATTATGTCCACTGAAAACATTTTTTTCGTCTATTAGTCGAATTTGCAACTCAAATTACCTAAAGCAGGCAGATAAAGATGGCAGATGCAGAAAAATTCAAACAAAAAAACCTCCCTCCCACGCCCACGATGAATTGGCATTTCTGTCGCTTAATTCTGCGAAGTGGCTATTCGCACGTTTATTTTGACAGATTTTGTACTGAACTGACGTTTACCGATTTTCGGGACACGACTGCGTAATCAACGTAACGCAATCCTATTAAAAAAAGTTTCTGTTCCTAGTTCTGTTTCCGTTGCGGAAATAATGGGATTCTGTTTCTGTTTTTTGTCACTTCACTTGGTGCCTTTATAGCTTATCGATGATGATGATTGATGACTTATTAAACCGCATGTTACTCCAGAAGATCAACCAGCGAAAAGTGTTCAGCTGATGTCAGCGGCAATTAAAGTTCTCAATACACTGATGGATTGGAATTGGGCTTCAGAAAATGAACTTCCTTCCGAAGAACTACTGATGCTGAGAAAAATGAGTGAACAAGCTTTCGAACTTGGATTTACAAAAACTGTCCAAACAAAAATATCCAACTTTTTCAACCGAGTTTACACAAAAACTTTAAAATACTTCACCCTATACTATTCGTCAACTCGCCAAGCATGTGCTCTCCATGGTAGGCTTGACTAATTTTATGCCATCGTTTTTGTAGCTGTGAACGCATGTCTGAGGGCTAATAGTTTATCAGCAATGCGTCTAGCCCCATGCTTGGATATATGTATTTGAAAAATTAGTCCTTGTTTAGACCACATTCATTTTTGCATATTTTTGTTCTAATTTCAAGCTGTAGTTTTTAAGACTGTCCAGATTAGTTGTTGTGCTAAAAATTGGGTAGTTAAATTCTCTTCACTATGGGAACTTGTAGGACTATTAGAGCTTTTCGACATGAGAGCGGTATTGTGACTTCGAAACTGCCATCAGCAAAGTTAGTTGTATATCTATGGAGTCAGTATAAGTCGATGGAGATTTTTCGCGAGATTTGCTTTGAGATTTTTCTAGATTTCGTTCAGCCTTTTTTAAAATTCATCTTGAAAAGTGATGGCCTCTGTCTTAGAAGACGTGCGTGTAGAATTGAACATATTTATTACTATAGGTATCCTTGAATGTGACATGATGACGATACGTGATCTCTGAGATGTCTATAATCGCCTTCAGCAAATAACTCCACATTTTTCAAACAAATTCCTAAAGCTACTAGACTAGCATCAGAACATGTATTACTATCAAATAAATTCTTAATTGATTTGGGAAAAATATTTACAAATAAATGTTTTGCGTGAAATTGAAAATCCTTTCATAAATCATTTTGAAAGGCTGTGATAGCATTCAGATTCCACAAAAAAGTGCTCACGGCTCCCGCACCAATGACGCTCCTGCAACAAAACAAATATGGCCTCCGAAATCAATAGAATTTGTTTTTTATCCACGGTGCCGATTGCTTACATTGGTATCGGCATCACCTGTTACGGAGGAGAGTCAAAAGCCAATACTTCCACGTACTTTCATTTTTTCAGTTAAACATCTAAGTTGCGCCCATATTTCTGCAGCTCCTTTGTTTTAATCCATACGCCTCAATCTAACAAAACAATTCAATACAAGCCCACAAAAAAAAAAAAAAAAAAATTAGCAAAAAGAATAAAGTTATATAACATCCTCTATACCGAAAAGTGCAGCTCCCTTCACCCAGTTTCTAGGAACGCGACTCGACGGACAAATATCCAATCCAGCAATGAATTAGATACACGAAAATTGCATTGTAATTCATTTCACTCATGCAAACTTACAGAGCGTGGTCGTCATCGAACGTCGCGAAGGACGCAAATTGGAGGCGATACCATCACGCCTAAATTGTTTGAATTGTTTTCTTCTCAGATCTTCATTTCAGAGGAAGACGCGGGAGTAGGTATACCACACTCTATACCCGAACCCGAGTAGGCCAACAATGGCATAATGCCCCAAAAGCAAACAACTAAATTTGAACCAAACAAAAGTGAAGACGAAGACGACGACAGATTCACCAGCATACCACCTCCGCCATTGATGTCGATGTATACGAACGACCTGCAGTCCCGTAATCTCCCTGTGAAGACCTGTTGATGTGCAAAAATTCCTCATTTCAAACTGAAATTCGATATCTGTGCGGAGCATCTATCGGATCGCGATCTATTCAACCGCCTTCCATGCTCTTCTCTTTCTCTATTGCCTCTTGTAAGCTCACTAGTAAAAGTTTTGACAATCCCCAAGAAGGTGCATTACAATTGAAAATTACATGTGAAAACTTGGACAGGGTCGGAACAGCTGTAGCGGTGGCACGAGGCGAATGGAGAATTTTTCGTCCTTTACAGCAGGTACAAGTCTGTACAGAAATATTAATGTCATTATTTTAATCGAATTTAAATTAATTTAGCAACTTAAGAATGTGCCGAAAGACGCTGCAATTTTGGACTTATCTCTTCTGAAATACGACATTTGGCCAGAGGAGATGTTTAGTTTAATAATTTCAAGTGGTACAGTCTGCGTGCCAGTCTTAACTGTAACAACATGACATTTCGTGGCATGAAATTGACATCTTCTGACAATAGAATAACTTTTCAAGATTGAGATGCTATAACAGTTTAAGATGACAGCCTTTTTAAAATCTGGACTCTGTCCGAGTAAGTGGAAAACAACTCCAGCGCGTCCCTAAAAAAGACGATTCTTCTTCTCCCACCAATTACCGATCCATAGCACTTACGTCCCTTCTTTTCTGAAGTCATAGAAACGCTGACAAAGCGTCAGCTTATGAAATATCTTGAATCACGGAAACTTCTCAATGACCAGCAGTACGGTTTTCGTGGCAACAGATCCACTGATGATTTGATAGGATTTATCTCACCGGAAAGCGGGAACAATCTCTCCACTACTCTGGTGAAATAAAGATTGTTGCGCTTGGTATTTTATTTTGCTGATGACAGCAGACTTACCTTCTCATATTCATTCCAGGACTCACGTACTTGCTCTTCGGCCATAAAAGTGGAACGGCAACATATGTTAAGCTCATTAAATTCTGATCTTGATAGTATTATAAAAAAGGTTTAGCCAATAGGGTTCCACCTTCCATTGCTTCCAAAACGCAATGCTGGTTTGCTATCCCTAAAGCAAAAACAAACCTTCAGCCGTTATCAATGAATGACCCTTATATTTTCGAACCCGAAAGACTTTCCATTTTCGGTATGTGTGTCCACGAAACACGTCGTTAGAACGACCATATACACGAAGTCTTCAAGAATGCTGCGAAATGTCTAGGTTGCGTCAAACGGTGCAAGAAATATTTTACCCCTATTGGTTTAGCTACAATGTGTAAGGCGTTAATTCGCCCCAAACTTGAGTACACTTCTCATTATCTGGTCGGGTGCGCCGAAAACCACATAGCACGATTGCACCTACTGGAAAGAATACAAAACCGCTCGTGAAAACTAATTGGAGACACGAACATAGGGCGTCAATGTGCAATGTTCTTAATCGAACTCACTAAGGAACAAAATCTTCTAAGCGAACGAAATGGAAATTGCCTGTTTTGCTGGGATATGAAAATGTAGACTGAAGATGTTAATGACGACACGAATGATAAAATTATCCATCAAAGGTGCGCCTCGCTTTCATTTTCTTATCGATATGAAAACATAGAGAGCTATAAAATGTTCAACACTGAACTGGAATAACAAAACGTGGTAGAATTTTTGGGTGCAGTGTCAGTTGTGGTAGATTGAAAAAAATATTAAGAAATTGTGGTAGATCTACCACATTGTGGTAGAAGTGACAACACTGGTTGAAGCTGAGATTAATGTCTATACTTAGCTTTATTTAATAGATAATTTTATTCCATTACTGTTTAAAAATGGTTTCGGATATATGCGCGCCATGGCTTGCTCAAATGAATCGCAATCGTGAAGACCAATTTTCGACCAACTTTATCGAGCAACTGGGGATGGCCCCAGTTCAATCAGCAATAACATGGCGTTTATTGATTTCCAAATCGTCCAATGTCTCTGGATCATCGGCATAGACTAGTGATATTACATACCTCCAAAGAAAGTAGGTAATCTATAAAGGTGTGAGATCACAGGATCGGGGAGGCCAGTTCACAGGTCCACTACGCGAAATTATGCGCTTAGCAAATGTTTCTCGCAACCAATTGATGGTGTCGGCGTGTCGCTCGTCGTGTGGCATATTGCGCCATGTTGTTGAAACCAAGCTTTGTCACGTCAATGCCATTCAATTGAGGAACGAGGAGGTCTGAAATCATGTTTCTATAGCGCTCTCTATTGACGGTAATTGCTCCAATTGCTATGGTGCACGATGGGGAATCGGACTGATTCGGATTTTCCTCAACACTGAGCTCCACAACGGCAATAACCTCTTTTGTTCGGACTGTTGGCCGTCTTTGGGTATGATGCGTATTATTCACTAGGACTAGAGTGTACGTGGTGCAAAAAGCAAAAACACCGTGTTCTAAAATTTAGAACTTGGTCAAATGGCCGATTATGTCGACCGTAAAATGTAGCACACGATAAAGTTGGCGAAACGAACCATGGTTTTCAAAATAAGTTTGCACAATTTGCACGCGTTGTTCTGGCGTTAATCTATTCATCGTAAAATGGCAAAACGTACTAACCACAAATCAACTTTCAACTGTTAAATTGACAATCTGTAGAAACAGTGCTGCCAGTCTAAAAACCAAACCTAAAAAAAACGGATGAGGTTACTCTTGGTTGCTTTGAGAGGAAATTTCTTCGAGTAATTTTCGGTCCCGTCTGCATAGGCGGTGAATGGCGGAGGAGATACAACGACGGGCTGTAAGGGCTGTACATCGACATCGACATAGCCAGAACAGTGAAGGTCCAACGACTGCGGTGGCTGGGTAATGTAGAGTGAATGGTCGTGAATGTTCCGGCCCGGAAGATCTTCGAATCAACACCCGAGGGACGTCGCAGTAGAGGAAGACCGCAACTCAGGAGGCGCACGCAAATGGAAAGGGACCTTAACAAACTTAGCGTGCGAAACTGGAGACAGGCCAAAGATTGTGCTGGCTGGAGACGCTTGTTGGTTGAGGTCCTGGTCCATCCCGGACTGTAGTAAGTAAAGTAAAAAAAAACCTATTTAATGGAAGGCAGCAAGGTTGAAATATCATCCTAAGATTTTTGAACGAGTATGGCCGCTGAAAATATGATCCACGAATTCGAACAATATTCAACGATCTACCTGAAAAAATTCGCAATTTTATCAAAACTATTTTTTTTTACACTTACTACCGTGCGAGGGTTCCCAGGTTCGATCCCCGGAAAAGCACAAATTACATCTTAAGGTTTTTTCCCACTGTGCCACCTCTCGCGAACGTTTTATAAACATCCCATAGTATAACTGTCCTGAAAAAGCTTATCAATTCAGCCGTTCGGACTCGGCATAAAAATGTAGGTCCCTTCCATTCGCCCCTAAAATAGAAACTCACACAAAACGAATAGTTGCGAGAAGCTAGGCCTAGGGTGTCTACCGCCTGTTGCGCCACCTTATTTATTTATTTATTTAGAAAACATACAACCGACAACGACATAAACTTTGGAGTGTATTAAATTACAGAAGTATGGAATCGACGATTCTCTCTTGAGTGACATTCAATCTCTTTGCATAAAGCGGTGCAAGTGCCAGCTATTTTTGGGTAAACTGCGTTAAGTAGTCGACACCTTTCACCGTGGGCGTTGTACTTGTATTTTGTCTCCTCTCCTTTTCATTACTTATATGGACTGGATGCGCAGTCTTGGCGAAGAACGTTTCGGACTGGGAGATCGGAGGCTAAGTCATTTGCTCTTCGCTAATGACTTGGTCCTCCTGGGTCCTCTCAGAATGAACTTTAAGGCGCACTCGATCGGTTTCTTTGAACAAATCTGAAGTAATGGTTGTCTTCTGAACTCCTTTCTGTTCAATGGACTAGTGCAGTCCCATTGAATCAGGTGGAGAAGTTAAAGTATCTCGGCATCTTGGAAGGTAAGCACTGCTGAGTTTTCCTGTAGAATTGGTCAGGCAGTATTGATAGCTTGATAATTCTGCTATTAGGACAACTGAATTTGGTGTGAAAAGCTAAATTGTCAGTCTTTAATTCGGTATTTGTACCAACTCTTATCTAATCTAATAAAATCATGAGATTTGTGTAAGGACCAAAACAATAAGGCCGAGGACAAAAGATGCCGAAATGAGATTCCTTCGTGTATTCATTGCTGGTGCGACTCGCAGAGATCGCATTAGAAATATGTACCAGATTACGTGCGGGGACCTCAATGTTGAGCAGCTACTTCTCCAGAAGGAGCGATCCATGATTTGGTGGTTTGGTCATGTTTAACGCATGTCTCAAACTTATAGGTAGACCCAGGATGAGATGGTTAGATCAAGTCCATAATTTCTCATTTAGAGTCTATGGCGGAAAATATAACAGAGAAAGCAGTGGACAATTACTTGAGGGAGGAAGTGCTAACCACATCCCCCCTAAACCATCGTCAGCATGCATATAGAGCGGGCAGATCAACAGAGACCGCCTTTTATCAGCTAACGGAGGTGATAAAAAGCGCTCTGAACACAAAAGAGACGGTACTGTGCGCTTTTCTTGACATCGAAGGTGCGTTTGACAATACCTCCCACGAGGCTATCAGACGATCCCTGGAAAGAAAAGGTGTAAACAGTACAATATCCAGGTGGATGTGCGAACTGCTGAGCACTCGATCAGCGGAGACTCAAACGTCAACCGGGACTATCACAGTAAACACAACTAGAGGATGTCCGCAAGGAGGGGTACTATCACCCTTAATGTGGAGCCTATAGAAAACAACTATAGTGCCATTCACAAGGAAAAGAAAACTTCAGAGACTGAAAGCAATACGACTATCAGGCACGACACTGATACCAGTCAATAAAGTAAAATACCTAGGACTACACATAGATAGTAAACACACGGAAAAGATTTCAAAGAAGGCAACACGCGCTCTTATGATATGTAAGAGTTTAGCAGGCAAATCGTGGGGATGCAGCCCAAGCATCCTGCGATGGATGTACATTGCAATTGTGAGACCATGATCACATACGGAGCTGTAGCATGGGCAAAACGAACCAGCCTAGTCACAACAAAAGATATTGTCAACAAAGTGCAAAGACTGGCGTGCCTATGCATCACCGGAGCAATGCGTACATGCCCAACTGCAGCCATGGAGGTACTCCTAGAGCTAACTCCTCTACACCTCATGGTTGAGAAATGCATTGGCTCGAAAGAGTGCGATGTATTACTCGCAAAACTTCCACTTCTAGCTATACCCAGGGATGATAGTATCAGGAGGTTGAATTTTGAGAAAAACTTCACAACGAAGCTCAGCAATAAGAAACATTGGAGCAATGAATCCACGATCTATGGACTGAGCAACCACACTGTAAAGTGGTATACAGATGGATCGAGAACGGAGGAAGGAACTGGTGCAGGAGTGTTTGGGCCAGGAACTAAGCACTACGAATCCATGGGCAAATGTACCAGCATCTTTCAAGCCGAAATATGTGGTATAGATAGGTGCGTTCGGATAATTCTCAAGAAAAACTACAGAAACTGCGATAAGCCGCCATTAAGGCACTTGAGGCTTAATGAATTAGGTAAGAACAACAGAGTAACCATCTGCTGGATACCTGGTCATGCAGGCATCTTGGGGAACGAGGCCGCGGACTCTCTGGCAAGACAGGGAGCAGCGGAGCCATTCATAGGACCGAAACCCTTCTGTGGCATAGGGGAACATACCCTACGAGAAGAGTTCAGGAGAATCGAAAAAGAAAAAAGAACCGCATCTTTTAAAAACCTTCAGGGCCTAAGGCAAGCTAAGAAACTTCTAGGGAACTATAACCTAAAAAGATTCAAAGCGTGTATTGGTCTAAGCAAAAACAACCTAAGAATCCTCACAGGTCTCCTAACGGGACACTGTAGACTGAGAGAACATCTGAGGAAAATGGGTTTATCAGAAGAACGGGTCTGCAGATTCTGCGACGAAAACGCAGAAACCCCAGATCACATTCTAGAATCCTGTGGGGCACTGACCCACAGGAGGATCAAACATCTGGGCAAGTACCAGATAACAGATAAGGATATACAAACCATGGACCCACTACTCATTCTCAGATTCATAAAAGAAACTGGACTGGATGAAGTGCTCTAAAGTTGATATTCTTGCCAAGTCTAGAGACAGAGTAAAAACCCACAAACACAGTTCCTAACGGAACTGTAATGCGATGGGGCTCTGGAAAAGGGCATGAACCTTTCCAAGGTATAAGCAGGGGGCACATTAGACCACAAGGTCGCAGTGCACTAAACCCTCTTCATTATTATTATTATTATTATTATGGCGGAGAATAGAGTTATGGAGGGTCCACTTAAGCAACCTTCATCCCCGACTTAATGAATAAACGACTTCTCACAATACATGCGCTTGCCTTGATGAATAAATCTGATGAATAATTCTATGATATAACTGGCATTTATCCTTACCTAGAACCTATAGATGTGTGCTTTGCTACGCGATCAATAGGATGAAAAAATATTCCTTATAACAACTGAATCCTCCTTTTCCTGTAGCTAATAACTCGGATCCCAAGCAAATTTTCCAAAATCGGAGAAAGATGTTTACTCTATTTCTTATATAGAATACACAAACCGAGTTTGAAGACGATCATATGGAAAATAAAAACTTTTTCATACAAAATTTGATCCTCCCTTTTGCTCAGGAAATTTGTTTCAAAATATCAGCTTCCTAGCTCTCACCATTCTGTCAAAACGAACTTTCTTATGCGATATCGGAGTTGATTTTCGCCTACTTAAGCTAGGCGCCCTTTCACCTAGACACTGGCTAATCCATTCCTGTACACCAGCGAATGTCCTCTATTGAAAAGTACTCAAAAAAGCCTCACATTACGAGCACATTACCGGCATTTGCTTCGTAATAATAATAATAAGCAATTTGCCCGCCTTTCGACTGTATTTTTATGGTAAGGGGTGAGTTACCGATACTCAGCGCTGCCGGCTGGCTGTCTTGTCTCTCGTCGCAATTACACCACTTTACTGCCTTCTGACTATCCATTAACCAAACCCATAACCTGTAGCTGTAGCCCAGACTATAACCACCGACAACAACAACGACAACAGAAATAACTACACCACTACCATTATCGCTGGTCCTACCAAACCCATATGAAACTAAAAAAAAAAAAAAAAATATTAATAATTTTCCAAACGTTTTCCCTCGCATTTTCCCAACGTCGCGTCGTCGTCGACGATTTTTCTAAATAAGTTGTCACGATCTGTACAATTAAGTTAAATAACGATACGAAAACGATGTGTTTTAGAGACGTCAGACCATGTCGTCGTCGCATTTTTTAGCCTCAGCGCACCTCATTGACAGACAGCGCCAAATTAGAGTGCGGCGCTCATATAAGCCCAAGACCTGCACGAAGAAGACGCGCTCCATCGGGTTCTGCTTCATCTTAAATAATAGAGTTAATAGGTATCTCGTTTAATAGATGGTTCGGATTAAAAGATTTTCGAAACGATCATGTGAATCGGTACAAGGTGCGGGAGAGGTGCCCCTGCCCGTGTGCCATCCAGAAGAAGATTGTCATATTGCGAAATGTTGTTCGCCGCCGACACAGAACTTGACCAGTACTTATGAGTACGATGGTGTGCGGTGTACCCAACGACGGACAAAAGAATTCCAAGAACTGTGAAACTTAATATTGAGCGATTCGAATCGGTGGCAGTGGTAAAACGTGCTGAAAGCATCATCTGTCGCTGGGAAGCATAATGTGTGGTGCTGCCACACCACATATACAGTACAGGCCATACAGAGGCTTTGACTTTGTATCATGGAACTGTGTTTCGAGTGCGCCCGTCGCTCATCGCGCGGACAAGCATACCGTGAAATTAAAGCTTTATAAATTGCAATTTATACCGATTTATGACGAAACATCAGCGAACATGCGGTAGATCATGACAGACGGGTGGCAAGAGTGAGCTTTTAAAGTCGACTCTGTCGGCAATCGGCATCGGCAGACAAATGATTGTCTTGTCGTGAAATGAGGTGTTGGTTGCTGGCATCGATGTTCTTATCCATTTGGGTGGTGGGCAACGCAACGGGGGCAGTGTTGGGAAGAGATTCCATAGGTTAAAGTGGAATTTTTCGATTTGTGCTCTGTGGCGCGACCTTAGAATTCCATTGTCCGCACCTGCTACCGTTAGAAAAGAACGAAGATTCATTCTGAATGAATAGCTGTGGCACTTTGCATTGTGTACTTTTATACATTATGGGATTAGTGCATTAGTGAAGGTCGTCGACTTGAGTTTGCTTTATTCAGAAAGTACTTACATATATGTACTTTCAAAAGACTGAGTTATAACGTAGGAAGACATAATGTAGGGGACGATTTCCAGTGACCACCACATGCTATATAGCCTCCTTTATGTAGAAGTATGGATTCTGCAGCCTTCGTTTTAATGGAAGAGCTCATTTTTGGTCGCTGACAATCGAACAGCATCATGACCAATCCAGAGTCGCAGTCCTAAAGCCTTACTGAGCAATTTATCCTCTTGTTGTAGTACATCATCGAATTGCTGGAGTGCCCAACATATATGCACTTTCACCAACTGTATTTCTTCTCAATACTAGATCGACAAAATATATTTATACAGCCTTGCTGATGACATATATCTTCCTTCTTCGAACAGTGTGTCTGTCATTGAAAGTACATCACACAGTCAGAGATGTGAGCAAATTAGGTTCCCACATACCTATCTGAACAAAATCTTGAAGTAGGTAAGAGAAGACTTGGTTGAAGGTACAGCTCATCACATTTTGAAGCAAAATGCAGCTACCAGCAAGCTACATACAACCAATCCGAAAAATCCACGCACTCTCTTTGAGTCACAATCACTTCGGGAATAACATGGCAGGACCATTTATCAAATATCATGAGATCAGCGTCCTTAAGTTTAAGTCACCTATATTAAGAGCAAACAGGTACTTTAGCTCGAAGCAATTCCTATATACTTACTACATCTTTATAAAGAAGAGGTTAGCCACCAGGATTCGAATTTTACTCTCATGTAGCTCGGTCAGATATAAAACTTTGAGGTGGTTAAGGACTTTGTCTACCTAAGATCCGCTATGAACTCCGGCAATGACACCAGGGCTGAGTTTGAAAAAAGAATAACTCTTGCTCTTGCCAATCGCTGTTTCTTTGAGCAAAGAAAGCAAATGAGTAGCAAAGCCCTCTCTCGAACAACTAAAGTAACCTTTATAAGACCGTAATCATCCCAGTCCTTCTCTATGATGCAGAGGCATGGACTCTATCAAAAGTGGATGAGGTTACTCTTGGTTGCTTCGAGAGGAAAATTATTCGAGTAATTTTCGGTCCCATCTGCATAGACGGTGAATGGAGGAGGAGATACAACGACGGGCTGTATAGCGACATCGACCTAGCCAGAAGAGTGAAGGTCCAATGACTGAGGTGACTGATCAGTCACCTCATCTCTCTATAAAGCCTGTGGATTTTCTTTCGAAAGGTCTTATAAAAGCTATTATCGAAACAATTACCTGGAAATTGCTGTACTTCGCCCAAGAAATACTACAGAAGCTCTATAAAAGTAGTTGCCTACCGAAATTAAAAATTTGAACCTTACCGAAGTAAAATTGTTACTTGGGGAGTCATGTAGAGCGAATGCTCCGGCCCGAAAGATCTTTGAATCCACATACCCAAAGGACGCCGCAGTAGAGGAAGACCGCGACTCAGGTGGCGCACGCAAGTGGGAGGGGACCTTAACCAACTTAGCGTGCGAAACTGGAGGCAGCTGGCCAAAGATCGTGCTGGCTGTAGACGCTTGTTGGTTGAGGCCCAGGTCCACCCCGGACTGTAGCGCCATATTAAGTAGGTAAGTAAGTAACTCTAACTCTATAGCAGCGAGGACATCAGTTTTTCAGAACATAGACATATAGCCCTGTCGTGGCTACGGTATAATGTAATATCCGCTAGGGATATCGTGATTTTTGCCGATAGTCAAGCTGCGATTAAATCCCTGCATTCGGTCATCTTCAAGTCCAAAACCGCCCTCAATTGTCGCTTGCCTCTTAACGAGATGGCGGAACAATTCAACATTCACCTTATATGGGTGCCGGGCCACAGGGACATCATCGGTAATAGCAGCTCCAACATAAACGCACCCTTAGCGACTGATACGTACTTTTCTGCCCAATTCCATGTCGCAGTACAGCTCATAGAGTTCACTTTTAAGCCTCCTCCGTCAACGTGCAAACGGGACAGAAAATCATTCAAAGAATTTTGCGCTCGACACGACGCCTTTGTTAACGTCCATGCGTCTGGGCCATAAAAAATGTCTGGTATGATGAGGGTTAAATATAGAGTCTCCGTATAATGTTTCTTAACAAGGCCTCACTAGTCAGTTGCCTTCTTAGGCCCTCCTACGAATATTAGCTTAAATTTATTGAATCACAAAACCTTTATAAACGTCGCAAAGTCGCTGAAATGGTCTTCGTTCACCAACTAGGCAGTGTTGCCAGAAGGTTATGATGGAATATCCCAGATCAATCAACCGTTAAAAAATCTCTTTTCGATGGACTTTATCCGTCTTTGTTAGAATACTAGAATACCCCCCCACCCCGTTAAAAAAAAACCTATTCGTATGTTGTAAGTACTTTACGCGTTTCTGGTACCAAAACATAGATGGCGTCTTTATCACTAGAAAGTATTGTCTAAGGCCACGGACAGAGCAAGGAATAGCAAGAAATTCAAGCTAAAACGAAGCTGTCAATAGATTTGGGTAGGTACATAATCCAATACTTTTAATGCAATTCAAAAGTATTTAGTAATTTTTGTCGGGATGTTTTTGGATGTCTTCGTAAATCTTTGTAAAGATGATAAAATTCGTTATTTAATGGAAAGTCCTCTTCTTCTGACGAATATCCATAATTTAAGGATTTTATTTATTTTGATGGACTTTCCAAGCGTTAACGTTAGCGTTCATTGTGGACACCATTCGCTTTGCTTATAGTTTAGAATTTTTAGCATTAGCTTTCGCATCGCTTCTCGCGTTCACTCTGTCCGTAGCCTTTAACCTAGGTATAAGGGTTCGGTTTACTTGCGTTTGAAAATCGTTATTATATAAAATTTGTTACTATGAAAGAAAATCCCTTTAATAGCTAAAATGGCCCTTTATCCCTCGGACATATTAAAATTCGAAGAAAATCCCTCAAAAAGCGATAAATCCCTCAAAATGACATCACTGCAACTAGGTATTAACTCGCCGACATCGAAGTGGAAAAACAAGTGTTACAAATTACTAGGTATTCTGTATGAGTATGATGAATAGATACCTATACCTATACATTAAATTAAATAAAGCTTTACTTTCTTTCCACCCTTTGATGTATGATCACCTATTCCTCAGAGTTCAGATTGTTCCTTTAATTTGCTTCTTTCCCAAAACTCAAGTTGCACAGCTCTTAACAACGACTATGATCAACATATATGTATATATCTATGTATGTATGTAGTTGTATACCTATCTACCTATATCTACTAAATCAAATTCATTGGATTTAATAAGATAAGCCCAGTACACCTAACCTACACTGTACTTTATCTGTCATCTGGAAACGAGCCACAATCATACCTACCTGTCCCTCTAAGTTCAAATACCATTTCACTGTAAAACAATTATCAAAATTGGTACTAGGTACCTACCTCATTTACCACTCGTTCAGCATCACCTAATCAAAGGACCAAGTACCTACCGCAGTTACGTTAAGAAAAAATTTCACTGACCCTCAAATTAGTTAAAAATTGACCAGCAAACGTATTTCCTTCCCGAAGCTCATACCTACCTACTATTTACCTACGTAGGTACATTTTATTGAGAAATTCCCAAGCCTATCGCAAATCAGTGGGCAAACTAAAACCCCAAAACAGGCATTTGCAAATTGATTTTATTTTAAACTCCCACATCTCAAGGCAACCGATTTAATTTACCTCTCTACCACCTACACATCCTTAGAGTCCTTTAAAATTTCAAAAGCCCAATTGCTCAAACTCTAACGCCCACCCACAAGCACAGCACATTCGTAGAGATCTTCATATCCATAGTATACCTTATTTACCCACCCCCCATTTAGACGACAATCAATTAGTCCCTCTATGCAACTACCCTAATGCCCAAAATATAAATCCACTGATTCACTGCACGCCAAATTTACAGTTAGCTTGCATAATTCCCTCCATAAATAAACAGAAAACGCAAGAAAAACTTTGAATTATAAAATAGACCTACACACAACCAATTTCTTATACGTCCGCGGCCCGCCATCTGGCATCTATCAACCCCTTAGAAGCATTTCTAGAGTAGGGAAATGAATTGCAGCCGCGTCGATAAAATTCCCTTATTGTCGTCCATATACAACACAGTAAACAGAAAATTTCATGGCCGTTCGTCATTTATGTCCCCACCGCACACATGCCCTCACATATACGCGTTCGGTGACATAAATGAGAGCTTATACTACAATTTTAGAGTGACATCTGCACAGCGGTTTTATTGTGGCACTATAATGACTGCGAACAAATCTAAAGCCAACTGTGCCGTGATGTAATGAATCCATATGGAAGCTCCACACACACACTCGTGTTCCTTTCTACCCACAAAGAGGGGTAGAAATTAAAACAGATGTCATCCACATCCCCGCCCGATATTGTCGGCTCCCTCTTTATGACATCACGGTTGCATTGCATTCACCAGATAGCCAACTCGCAATTGACGTCATTGCGGCACGTGCTATTCTTGGATTCAAATCAAGCCCCCTTAGCTCCTTGCTGGTATTTTTGGCGAATAAGCGCTCCCGCCCCCAAAAGATTTTACGTTCGCCTGTGGGGGTTGTCGTATACTCGTTCATTCATCATTTCATTCAGTTGGCATAGTATTTCTAGAAAATTTGAGCTTTGACACATGCGCGCTCCCAAATACATAATTGACTAAGGGTTGAGAGAATTTTCGGTGGCATTCTATGAGCCCACGCTCATTTCTCACCCAAATCGATGACGTCATGGTTAGGGGCTTTTACAAATTTACATTGTGCGGTGGAAAGCGCTACTTTTGCCCGACACACGATGGCAGGTTGAGTGAAAATTTCTTCCCTGTTTTAATAGAAGCTGTTAACGATGACGTCATTGATTTTGCAGTTGCGCGATTTTTTTTAATTGTTATTCATATTCATATACAATCTACATTTATAGCAGACTATTTGGCTATGGCAATTGCAAGGATGGTGAGTGCGATTCTATGTAGTTGCGTCTGTAAGGGATCAAATTTAATTTACCTACCTATGTGCGTTATCGATTTGGTCGCACTAATAAGGTTCAACAACGAACTGGCTGGAGGGGCTTGTTGGTTGAGGATGTTGTCCACCCAGGACTGTAAGTTTCAGTTTCTTAAACAAATTGGCCTCGTTCCTTTGACCAGCGGAATGTCAAGCTTAATCTCAGTCTAGCCCAAAATCACCCGCTGAATTGAGAAAATTGGTAGTAAGAAAATGAGCTGTCATTGCAATTCGATTAAAAATAATAATAAATTTGGAACAAATAAACAAAAGTGGACGTGGAGTTCGTCGATCAAATTACAATTGAAATGTTTTAAAGGCTTAAATCATTTTGTTTAACACGCGCAGTAGCGCAGTGGTTAGTGTGCTGGACTACTGTGCGAGGGATCCCAGGTTCGATCCCCGGAAAAACACAAAATTACATCTTAAAAGTTTTTTCTACTGGGCCACCTCTCGCGAAAGTCTGTCAAACATCCGAGAGTATGCTTGTCATAAAAAAGCTTCTCAATTCAGCCGTTCGGACTCGGATTGTAGGTCCCTTCCATTCGTCCCATAAAATAGAAACTCACACAAAACGAATGGTTGCGTGAAACTAGGCCTTGGGTGTCTACCGCCACCTATTTATTTTTTTATTTATTTTTAACTCAAAAAACTCATACTTTGTACCTTAAATCTGTTGAATACTAGGTATTATAGCTATCGATTAAGTAATAATAACTGCGTAAGCATTTTCTGAATAAAATAAATGCTTCAATTCTCTGACTATCATCTTCTTCTCATATATAACGCTTTTCGTCCTGACTGATGGTGATCATGATCATCATCATCACCCATCATATACTAAACGCTAGGAAGCTGTCATCTTAAAACAAATTTCCTTTTATGACCAATGTGAGCCTGAGCACTTACAAGAAATTTGGAGTAATTCAAACTCCAAAAGGGGCATCAACGTTTGTATGGCAAAATTCTTAATTTTCTTAATTATAAAAGAAATAAAGAAAATCAATTCCTCCGATGTTGAAAATTTAGCTTGGAGCGCCAGTTAGAGGCAAGCGGAAAAGGTGGATTCAGTCTGTATAGCGATTTTTTTGTAACTTTCTCGTATACGTAGTAAGAGAAAGATATTGTTTTCGTACAAAATTTCGATAGGGGAACTCAAAAAAGTGGGTCTCGCAATTCTGTCCGTCCGTATGTCTGTCTGTCCCCACCCTGGGACAGATTTGTTTCAAACTTCGTATCTAGAGTTTGTGGGCTTCCCGCTAGGACAAGTTATTTTTTTCATGCTAGCCCTAATATTAACGGTACTTCCCATATACAAATCTTACGAAATATTAAACAATTTAGATTTTTTCAAAAACGGTTCTAACGTTTTGAACCAAAATTGATAGTTGGGTTAATTAAGGCATGCTTAACATGACTGCATAACCAGTTTTTCGCTAAAAATCCCAGCAACGGCAGTTTTCAAAATTGGCTTTTTCTCGAAAACGATAAAAAAAAGATTTAAAAAAAACGTATTTTTAAGGTACAAATACTTACTTACTTGATAGGACTGCATTCTTTGATACCCACGTAAATCCCTATTAATAGTATTTAAAAAAAACTGCTCATATCTCGAAAACGTCATTTTCGATTATGATATATGTAACTGGCAGATAATACTAAAATCCATGGTAATACCTTTTGCTCAGTTTTGAACTAAACAGTTGCGAAATACATACATGTTTTGAATCAATCGCTAAAAATGGTATTTTAAAAACTGCTCATATCTCAAAAACGCCATTTTCGATTTGGATAAAAATGTAACTACTAGGTAATGTTTATATCCTGAAAAATACGTCGTACTCAGTTTTCAGCTAAACAGTTTAATAACAGTGCTTTTCGAATCCAAATTTGTAACATTTGTCAGCTTAATTTTACAAAAAATCGCTCCAACGATTTTAATCAAAATATATATTTGAGACAACATATTAAGCATTCTAAACATGATCACGTATTCTCAGAAAACTCGAATATTCCCTTTTTATGAATATTTCTCAAAAATGACTACCCAAATCCCGACCATTGAGACCATTTTTTTTATATAATCAAAAATTGGAATTCGAAATGCATCGCCTATTTGCCTCCTTCGAGTGTCAGTTCGGGGTGAAATTTGAAAGTAGTAATAAAGTCTTGTAGTTAATTCTACGTATGACTATGTTGTATGTATTACTTTTTTAATTAACAAGGGTTCAGTTACTAAATCTGCGTACCTACATCTTAAGTGGATATGATTTTAAACGTAAAATTTGCTGAAATGACTATGAGATTCTGCAAGATTCGCAATAAACGAGAAAGTTACGTGCGACCCAGTCGTGCACATTCATTTTTTTCTATCAATGAATGAAATAACTCGGCAAAAATATTCTAAAATTTTAGTAGGACATTACAAAAAAAAAGCGCACAAAAACAGAAGAAGGCCGAAAAAAAATTTACAAATCGCAAGTTAATGTTTGTAAGTTTAATTAACTAAGAAAACGCTCCAAATTTTGAGCAAACAATGTCACTTGGGCTATTCATGCAATGAAATACATTTACGAACTTTTTATTTGACCGTGACCCGCGGCTCCGCCCGTTAATTTCAATGATGGGTCTACCGCGACCACGATATCTCGAAAACAAAAATCTTAAAGTTTCTTTAAATATTGAAAACTAGTTGGTTGTACCCGCTTCGCTGGGTATGCAAAGTAATATTTGATAAACAAATTGATTTTATTTAAAGAACTTCTTTGAAAACTACATTGCGTGTAAATTGTCTCTGGTTAATTAATAATCTTCCTTGCTGTGGATTAGATTTAATATACACCTTCTTTTGTCTTGCAACTCTTGATTGTGATAAAGCCACATACAGTTGGCCGCGTGAAAATACTCCGGTCTTCAAATGCATGCCAACGTGATCAAATGACTGGTCTTGAGCCTTGTTTATTATTATAGCGTATGCTAGAATTTATCGGAAATGGAATCATTGTGGTAATTCATGCTCTTATCAAATTTCGTCCAGGCTCTTCCACAATCAATCGAGTTCCATTGCAGTCCTTTTTTAGGGTTCAAGTTTTTCAGCAACATGATGATGACACCTTGCTTAAGTACAGCACATGAGGTGGCTTGCTGGATGGAGTTTGCTGATTGAGGAATTCAACAGGGAAATTTGGTGCATCATTTGGATCTTCAGTCTTCACTGATAACAGAATCGCTCCTTTTCATTTCTAATGTCTGCACATTTGTCAGCGCGGCAATGACTCGTTCTGAAAGTTCCTGCATTGACTTTTGCAGCAGATCGAATTAAGTCTCCTGTTAATATAATTTCCGTGGGAATTTCAACAACGTCGTCTTCATACATTTCTGCTACCCGCGGCAATTTTGCAATAATGAGAAGACTCATATTTTAATAGCCCTCAGGATTTTGTCCACAGAGATTCCTTCACGATCAGTTAGTTTTCTCTTTTATATTTAAATATCGCGAAATAAAATTTCCTATTAAAGTACCTGAGGAGCAGTTAGTAAATCAGTGATCTTAAAATTCGTAGCAAAGTACATATTGCCTAAAAACGGTTTCTGTTTTTTTTTGTATCTATTGATTTAGAATTTAGATTTATGAGTATAAATAATATTTTACTTCTTTTTACTTCTTTATTATCAATGTACAAAGTTTCATATTGATACGACAAACTCCTTCGTGAGTTATGAAAAAGTTACCATTAAAATCATTGCCAATAACTCGAGCCCAAAGCAAAATACCTAAATATTTCTTATATAGAGTACACAAACCGAGTTTGAAGTCGATCGGATGAAAACTAAAAATGTTCCCGTACAAACTTTGACCCCCTAAGAAGGGTTGGTTTTATTTGGCAATTTCCTTTTGAAAACACTTGCCGAGCATTACTATAGTAGAGTTTGAACCTTGAAGAAAATTAAAATATATGAAAAATAGGCGGTGCGTATTTGAATAATGAGAAAACACAAACATTGAAAATTTATTCAAAGACCCACCGCCTACTTTTATTTAAAATAAGAAAAATAAGAAAAGTAAGGAGCGTTACAGAATCAGTAAGGGTAAATATATATATGATTAAAATTTTGGCAATTTTTTTGATTTGGATTTTGAATTTGGTAATTTTGTGCTTGGGGATAATAAATTTTAAACAGTGGTATTTTGAGCTTGGGTATTATGGTGGGTACGTGTTGGGCATTTTTGTCGATATTGATGGTGCTTTTGACAATGCGACCTTTGATAGCATGTGTAATGCAGCCAGACATCATGGTGTAGATAAAACATTGGTGTTGTGGATAAAAGCAATGCTAATGTAAAGGACGTATTGATTGCCGAAGCGGAGTGTGGTAAATGCGTTATGACAGGGTAAACAGAGGCTGCCCTCAATGTGGTGTTTTGTCACTCCTTTTATCTGGTGTATGGCAGTAGACTCTCTGCTGGTTCTCAATCTTCCAGGAAACTACACACAAGCCTATGGAAACGATGTCGCCGTCCTACAGGGGCGTAGCGAGGGTTCGAGCCTGGGGGGGGGGGGGTGACATTCATTCAAATGCCGACTTATTTCAGGAAATTGCCGACTGTATAGATAGAAATCATGAAAATCGCCCCAGCGGCTATCGAGTTATATCTAACGTCATCGAATTTCACACCATGGAAGATGCTTCTTGTATGGGAGGTCCCACGCCCATTTGTCCAATTTTGACCAACACAGGAAATATGCCGGGCCAATAGGTACTTAAGGTCACCTGTAAATTTGAGCTCAATCGATTCGGTGGTCTTCGGGATATAACATTTTGATTGTTTTTGTTTGTATGGTATTCGCCATACAGGAATACACTTGGGCCAATACCTAAAGCACCATTCGCATGAGAGCGACCAACTATCTACAAACGAACGAATATTCGCAAGTTTTGACAGCCCGGTTACATATGAACACTTTTCTAGGTCGCGGCAGTTTGCGAATTTCAGCCATCAGCTGTATGTATTACGAAAACAAGTTTACAAACAGTAAACGGAATTTCGTTTTCCAAACTTTTTGCCACAAACGAAAACACCCGTGCCGCGAATTGTCAAAGTTCGCAATCCACCAATCCATCAATAAGTAGGCCCAGTAGTTTCCGAAATACCCACATTTAGCCTTTTCCGGCACCACCTTACGTAACGTATAGTATCACTTTATATTGATGAAATCTCTATATATAAAAATTAAACCCTAAAATGTTTGTCGTCGATTCACGTCTTAACGCATTTACTGATTTTAATCAAACTTTCACACGTCTTTGGTATTGGTTCATATACGATTTCTGTGAAGTTTGGTCAAAATTGGACAAAGTGGCGTGGCACCGCCCATACAAAAAAACATTCAAAATCGTATATCTAGAAAACCACCAAATCGGTTGAGCTCAAACTTACAGATGATCTTAATTATTGGCCCTAGAGTGCTCATGTGAATATTGGTCAAATTTGGTCAAAGGGGAGCGGCACTTCACATAAAAAAAAAATATTCAAAATCTTATTCCTACCTCCTTTACAAAACACACCTTCTATGGGGTGAAACTCGATGACGTTATATCTCCATAACCACTGGGCCGATTTTCATTATTCCTTTTTTTTTTGTTTTGTTCGTTATGCTGTATTTCAGGTTTAGGCAGAAAGAAAATATAACGAAGTTGATTTATTATCATTTCTCGCATTTTAAGAAAGAACAGTATTACCTAAGACCTAAGCAATACAATTCCTGTGCACGGACAAAGCCAAGCAGGTACAGCTTCTTCGACAGTCTTGGAATTGGAAGCCAAAGTTTTTAAAATTTGTAACATTGATATAAATAATGAAAGTCAATACTATTGTCTAGGCAATACGATTTCTGATAAAAACAAAAAATGTTGTGTACCACAGAGCATTACAATAAAAACAGTTTATCTATTTAACAATTTTGCACTACGAAGTGTGTACGGGCTACGATAGTAACTTTTAAAATCGTCCTATTCTCCGTCTACTCGTTGTTGTTCCAAAATCCATTCAACGAACTCTCTTCGTGCTGCATGGTCAGTAGTCTTCAGTTCTTGAATCAATTGAACTTTGTAAGCACGAAATTTCAAGTGTTTCGTGAGAATTCGCTGTAGAGAGCTTCTCAAAATGCTCAATTCTTGACTATGGTGCCGAATTGATATTACATGCACTGTCAGCAATATTCTCGCGAACTGCTTCGATGTTTTTTTTTTTGAATGACTTGTGACAGGATACCCAAAGTGTTTAGGATCACTAATTGATCCAGTCTCCCTGCATTTTTCAATTATTCTCACCTATAACGGCCTTATTTTTGTTTGAAAATTGCGGACCGTATCTGACAAACCTTCATTATTTTTAAAATATTGCTCAACAATGAAAATGCGTTGTTCTTTTGTATAGCGCTCCATTTATACTAACCCAAAACTGTCAGCTGTCACATTGTTATCTTTTTTTCCGTTGGCATCACTGTAAATGGCGCAAAATTCAAATTTTGCTTGAATTATGGGACACCCTTAACTATTCCAGAGAGTGCCACTGAACGAATTTTTAAAATTGACCTATAAGTTCCAGAGCCGAGATAGCCCCTACCCACTTGTACCCTCCACCACTTCCCTAGTAACATGTCACCATTACAACGCTAAATGATTTTTTAAAATCGGCCTTATAAAAACGGTTTCAAAGTTATAAAACAATAACTACGAAGTAAAGTTAATCAAAAGATAGAGTAAATGGTTCCACCAGTGACGAAGGTTTCTGTGGGAAAGCTAATAATAATTTGTAGTATCAATATTTTAAATTTGATAAACCTATGATCTACCCCACTGTGTCGCATTTGCACTTGAGAAGTTTTATTAATAGTTTAGCAGCCGATATTCCGATAGTAGTTTCTATGTTGACAAAATTGCCTACACGATTTATTCCTGAGCTGAAATAAAATTACCCGCATTTTTATGCCCATATCCCTCCGCGGCCTACCCATATGGGTTTGTAATTTATAGCGGGTCTATTTTCAGACCGTATACAAGTGTACACTCAACTAGAATAGAAGCTTTACGGACAAACGTATAAGTATAGGGGAAAAGAAAATTAGTGCGCGAGGAGAGCAAGGCGAAGACGAAGGCACCCCATCATCAAGCTCGTGATAATGCTTATTTTTAAGGCTATATGTTTGTGTATCCTTGAATAGAGTCACTGGCTAACGGTGAGGGTTAAGGTCGCAACAGTTGTATACTTTGTGTGTGCTTTTACATTCCCTCCTGTTTCGTATCACTTGTGTCGAAGTTTCATGCTTTGCGTGTTGTGAGGTCGGCATTTTCTCTCCAAGGACATAAACACTCACTCACTCGCAGGAAGAAAACAAAAGGAGTTCCCCCATTGAGTGCGGCATCGATTTTATTCCGCTGGATACGTAATCAAATCGGGTGGGCATTTTGATTCCATCGGGGAGCTGACCCACCCCAAGTATGGTCAGACTTTGTAAAATATAACGTCATCGATTTGTTATCATCATGATACTAGTATCACACTATAATCGTTATCGGCATGGCACATGATTACATAATATATACATATACAAATGTACATGTGTGCTGTTTGTGATTGTGACTTTTGATTTGCTTTGGATGCGTCAGATTCCCTTGTTGGACTGGCAATATTTTATTAAAATTATTTACGTATAGAGGTTTAGTTTTTGGGGCTTTTGACAGTTACAAGCGGGAGCAGAC
The DNA here is from genome assembly GCA_949372485.1 of Cheilosia soror. Taxonomy (NCBI): domain Eukaryota; kingdom Metazoa; phylum Arthropoda; class Insecta; order Diptera; family Syrphidae; genus Cheilosia; species Cheilosia soror. Next base: position 123,785,159 of record OX443561.1, read on the forward strand.
GTAAAATCGCAAGACTTGTGGTATTTTGTTTCCTGAATACGTCGACTCCTGTGCGGAGCAGCATAAATATTTTAATATGAATTGTTTGTTTGTGCGTAGGCACGGAGAATCCGGGCATCACTCCAGTATCCGTTGAGAATTTCGAACAAATTGGCAGGCAAATGTACTGTTTTTCCGAGATTCTTTGATTAATTTGTTTGGCGCCCACTACGGGTTCCTGATTTAACTGGAGTATGGAATTTAATTGAATGACTGTAGCGTTGGCGGGATCAATATCAAATTCTAAGAAAAGGGTTGGGAATTGGAATACTCGTAGGCTTGGGTGTCTTCCCTCTCTCGGGTCCCAGAATGTATTCAACAATTGTCCATAATTTATTACTTTACAAATCATGCAGGGATGTGTTACTATAAAGACTAAACAATAATAGAAACCGTCAAACTGTTGTTCAGGAACATGTGTGTCTGTCTGATGATTATTATTTGCCACGTCGATATATATGTAATTATGTAGCTACTAGCGAACCCCTGCACACTTCGTAGTGCAAAATATAAAAATAAAAAAAATCAGTTTCAAATTCATTTAAATCAGTGATAAACAGTTTTTATTGTAATGCTCCGTGGTACGTATTTTTGGTTTTTCCAGGAATCCTATTGTGTAGAAAGTAGTCTTGTCTATCAGGACAATGCATAGCTATCAATGTTACAAATTCTACAAACTTTGGATCCCATGACTGTCGAAAAATAGCGCCACACCCCTTTATATACCTAAGATTATCTGTCAATTTGAGCTCAATCGTTTTAGTGGTTTTCGAAATATACAATTTTGAATGTTTTTTTTTTGTATGGGCAGTGCCACGCCCCTTTGTCCAATTTTGACCAAACTTCACAGGACCACTCCAGGGACAATCACTAAGATCTTCCGTAAGTTTGAACTCAATCGATTTGGTGGTTTTCTAGATATACGATTTTGAATGTTTTTTGTATGGGCGGTACCACGCCCCTTTGTCCAATTTTGACCAAACTTCACAGGACAACTCCAGGGCCAATAACTAAGATTATCTGTAAGTTTGAGCTCAATCGATTTGGTGGTTTTCGATATATACGATTTTGAATGTTTTTTTTGTATGGGGGGTGCCACGCCCCTTTGTCCATTTTTGACCAAACTTCACAGGATTCATGTATGGACCAATACCAAAGATGTGCGAAAGTTTGGTTAAGAACGGTAAATGCGTTAAAGCGTGAATCGGCGACAAACATTTTAGGGCTCAATTTTTATATATATAGATGTATGCAATCACAGTTTAAAATCTTGTGAGGTCTATTAGATTGATCTGAGCTTTAGGGCTAGATCTACATTACAGAAATGATTTAAACTCAATCTCAGAAATCTTATATACCTATATATAAAAATTGTGTAAGAAATGTGTAGTAATTCATCAACTGAGAACGGCTGGACCGATTTGGCTCAAAGGTTCTTCTGAAAGAAAATTTTGGGAAAACCCTCTGGAAAAGTCGGCAAAATGAAAAAATGTGGGTCGCACGTAACTTTCTCGTTTATTGGGAATCTCGCATAATCTCAGAGTCATTTCACCAAATTTAAAATCATACCCAATTAAGATGTCCTCAGGTTTTGTAACTGGATCCTTATCAATTAAATAAAAAGTATCTAAGTAATACATACTACATAAACATACGTATTAACTACAACACTTTATACTTACTATTAAATTTTACCCCGAACAACTGACTCTATTAAATGAGGTAAGTAGGCGAATTTCCATTTTTGATTATTTAAAACAAAGTGGTTTTAATGATCGGGATTTGGCCATTTGGGTAGTCATTTTTGAGAAATATTCATAAAAAGGCTATATTCGTTCAGTGTTCAGTTCAGTTCAGTGTAACTTAAGTTTGAGTAGAGACGAACAGATAAGTGTCACTCATGCATATTTTGCGTTTCACAGTCGATTCACAATACTCACCTCAAATGGTACAAAAAACTTGGCAGCACTTAGAAAAATTTTTGTTTTGCAATATTTAATAATTTATTGGATTTTCCAAATCGGTTGTTAATGACAAAAAAACCCCTAACTTTAGCAAGAAAAATAATTATTTTGTTTAATTGAACTCGTAAAGCGAAAAAAAAACACCAAATTAACTTGTCAAATCGTTGACAGGTGAATAGCTTGCCACCTGTCTCGTGTGGCACTTAGGTAAGTGTCCGATATTGGGCACTTAAGTTTTATAATCAAATTTGACGCTATGAAAGAGAAATCGAATCTTGGGTTGAATTTGAGGGAGAATAAATACTTAAGTGGGCACTTTGCAACAGGGTTGTCAGATGTGGCGATTTATCGCCAAACGGGCGATTTGAAATTTCATTTGGCGACCCGAAAATCGGTTTGGCGACACACCCCAAAAAAGGCGATATTTTTAGATTTTGGCGATTTAAATTTTTTTAACCAAAATTCTCATACTTTTTCTTTTTTATAATTTTCACTCAAACCTTACATCTGTGATGACTGTCACGAAATATTAAAATTTAGCGAATGAAGACAACTTTAAAGCTGGGAAAGATATTGATTTAGGGTCGGATTTTGAAAGAATCGCGATAAGAACAGTGGTAGCACAGAACATGTGAATGAAGTTAAGAATCAAGTTAACAATTTAATTCTTGTTTTACTAAGAGGACAGCGAAAAAGATTGTCTGACTGCAACACACCTTTTGTTTCTTTAGAATATTTTTCTCCAAACGTTTATTTAACCCAACAGCGACCCTTTTTTTAAAGTCTGCTTGTAAGCTTGATTTCATCCAAAAGCTTACAACTTACTGAGGCGCAGTTGGAAAAATTAATTTATGACTATTGTTCAAATAAATTTTATCTAGAAAGTGTACCCGAAGAAGACGTTTTGAAGTTTTGGAACAAGGTGTTTTAAGTTTTTTTACGTAAAAATTACCAAATTGCACGAATTTATTTGATTTTTATGGTTTTTGAATTTAGAAAGTGGAAAATTTTGAAATTTGGCGATTTTTTGGCGTTTTATATTTTACGTTTGGCGATTCCCGGTTTTAAAACCTGACAACCCTGCTGTGCAACTGCGCATTAGTACGTGATCATGTTTAGAATGCTTATGTTGTCTCAAATATGTATTTTGATTAAAATCGTTTGAGCGGTTATTTGCAAAATTATGCTGACAAATGTTACAAATTTGGATTCGAAAAGCACTGTTACTAAACTGTCTAGCTGAAAACTGAGTACGACGTATTCTTCAGGATACAAACATTACATAGCAGTTACATTTTCATCCAAATCTAAAATGGCCTTTTCGAGATATGAGCAGTTTTTAAAGTACCATTTTTAACACTGTTTTGCAACTGTTTAGCTCAAAACTGAGCAAATGGTATTACTACGGATTAAAGCATTACCTACATGCTAGGTACATTTTTATCATAATCGAAAATGCCGTTTTTGAGATATGAGCAGTTTTTTAAAGTACTATTATTAGAGATTTATGGGTGGTTATCTAAGGAAGCAGTCTTATTAGAGAAAAACTGAGTTTGCTATCAGACATACGGACGGACAGAATTGCGAGACCCACTTTTTGAGTTCCCCTAACATCGTAATATCAGAATTGATCAAAATCTCGAGTTCGAACTCTTTTACTTCGTATACGAGAAAGTTAAAAATCGAAAATTGCTTTTATATATGGAATTTTGTGTGCAGTTGCTTCGGAATGGCTTTTCGAATGAAAAAATAGAAAATTCCGGAAAAACGCGAAAAATTTGTTAACTAAAAATCCGAAATATGTGGGGCCCTAATTTTGCGCCACTTGAATAGGACACGCATTGATTGATCGTTATATTTGGCACGCAGACTCATTTTTTTTCTTAATTTCGATTTGCTATTTAGTTAAAAAAAAAATGGGTGGAGAAAAAGCCTTAACCGATGCGGAAATAGGAAATATTAATGGCCAATTCACAACGGCGCTTTGCCGCTTGCGTGCGTTGACAGGCGTTTTAGAAACTTTACCGTACTTTATGTCAACGCGCGCAAGCCGCAGTTTTCCAAAACTAAATGCCGCTTCAGAGCTTTGGCGCGTTGAGAGACTAGAGTATGAGAAATTGAAAGTTCTGTTTGGTTTATGTTAATATACCACAATTCAGAGTAGAATGCAAGTTTACTCCTTTTTGCTTATAATTGTTATTTTAATGTACGAATTAAAAGGAAATGTGTTTAAAATAGTAAAAAATTCATAAATAAATAACAGTTATTGTATTTTCACTTTTCTTGTCGTGGAATATTTTTGTGGCAGAATTGTCTGGTGCATGAAATGTACATAGATACACAGGTACAAGCCTTCCCATGAAAGTCCTTTCAGGCGAGGCAGGTAGATGTTTAGTTTAGTTGAGGAAATGTGGATAAATTACACCGAAAATCCCTTCCCTTTAAATTGTGAATTGATTACTTTGTGGAATACTTGAAAAACGGTTTAAGTGTGTAAGATTACCAAATGGCCAGCATATTTTATCTGCGCTGTGGAAAGAAGTTCAGTCACTAAAATACAGAGGTGCAATTTTGTTAAAAACTTGCCTTGGCTATTTAAAAAAAAATAAAAATCTATTAATAAATTCTCAAATATGGATATCTACCGACGATCTACTCGATTTTTCAATTCATATTTATATTTTATTTCAGTTATATTTATACATCTGGTGGTATGCTGGACATTCATTGGACGATTGCGACCGCAGGTACTGTTTTTCGTCGCTCGCTGGGTTTTTACCACATCCGTTCACCTATCGCCAGTAATGGCAATGCATATTGAAAGGATTTTATGACCCTCTAATTAAGGTCATTTGCCTGGTATTAATTAAATACACGAACATTTTTTTTTGCTATATTTCCGATCTTGCTGTCCTGTCCAGACATTTTTTTATATTCCTATGGCTGGACTTCAAAACCTTCCCGCCTATTGAGTTCAAATTTACAGGGAATCTTCGATATAGGACGGAGAATTCCCGTGAATTTGGGTCAAAGTCGGTACGCATATTCATGTTCATTGTCCCGATAGACAATAAAAAATACGTAGCTATATCTACCTAAGCATTTCAATTCATTGGCACGAGCAAAAGAGCGGGTACACCAAGTAATAAATTAATACCAATCATTTGCACATCGCAGAAAATTAGATTTTCCCTCGACCAGAAAAAGAAACTATAAATATTCTAAACAAAAATGTTTATTTCGTTTATCAATTGTATAAAGCACAGAGTAGTTTCAGAGAAAACTAAAATTTCAAAAGCGTGCACATAACATTTGGGCACATATTTTTTTGTTCAACAATCTGAAGAAATCACTAGTAGCATTACAACAAAAATAATATTCGTCATTTCCACACAGTAAAATAATTAATTTGTATTGCAAAAACCTCATATTCTACTAAAAACGAGTACGTGTATACCCACGCTACTCCAACATGAACGGCATATGCTCTATCACAATAAATATTATCAAATCGAACAAACCAAACCGAAAATGAAATGTCAAAGCCGTCCAACGCCACCGAAAGTAGAAAGTTGCTCTACTTGGGCGTCGCGTTGGACTTTACGATATTTACGATCTAAACGCAACCCGAAGCCTGACGCCGCATTTTGGCTTGCACCATATGAAAGCATTGGTTCTACTTTATCTGTCAACGCACGCAAGCGGCAAAGCGCCGTTGTGAATTGGCTTTAAAGCTTAAAGGACTCTCGCCTATTTATTGCTAATCTAGCTAAGAAAATCGAAAGGAGCTGACACGTTATATTCATATTTTTAAGTAATGAGACGAACTATGGATAAAAACGTTAAAGACCGCATATACACAGTGCGCTTACTACTGCGGAAAGGCGACTTATTTTAAAAAAAGTCGTCAAAATCTTAAGTTTGCTAAAGTGAGGTAAATTTCTTTCACTTTTGAGGTTATGGCATTCCAATATAGACCAACGCAGAGCTGCCAGAAATATATTTTCGTGTTCAGTAGTCACCCTGAACTAAGCTCACAAAGTTACAGCCTTGCTAAAATGACTTGAGAAAAAACGTTGCTAGCTCTTACTCTATCAGCCTTATTTATAAACTTTATACAATCTCTATAATAGGTCTAAACGCAAAAATATATATTAGGTTTTTAGAGAGAGTGTATAAAGTTTATAAATAAGGCTGTATAAGTATAAGAGTCAAAATGTGGAGCTATTAAGCTGATCGGCCTACTCACCGGACTTATCATCTAAAAACTATAGGGACAGTAGACACGTTAACTTTAAGAATCGGGTCAACAATATTCGACTGTATCTAAACTAACCCAAGCCATTGAATTAGCTTGGAGCTCGATTTCGCAAAATTATTTGGCCAATTTGTGTATGCATCCCTTCCAAACCAGATGTGTGAATTTTGGAGCAGAAAGGTGGTTTAAAAAACATTTGAACAATTTTTGTTAAATCTAAAATACTCCAATTACCTTAAATTTAGGTAAAGTTTGTGTTCAAAAGAAGCAGAATTCTCTAAAATGATTTTTTCGTTTAGGTGTTCTATTCAAGTGGCGCAAGATTAGGTATGGGGTCCTTTTGCCAATTTTCAGTTAATATTTTTTTGTTAATACTTAAAGCTTAAATTTTCCTTTCTTCCTTTTGGTCAAATCACAAAAATTAAATTAACTTTAATTAAAAAAAAAAACTAAGTCTCTACAATCCATGGTTTGGAACCAGTGGGCGTAGAAAACCGACTTTAGGTGGTGTGCTATTCAAGTGGCGTGGAGTGTACGTTGACTGTGCGCAATTTGACAGGTGTCCCTTTCGCATTATCATTTTCTATTCAGCGAATGTGCTTTTTACTATCAGTGTTTTATTATCACTCTGGAGTTTATCTGAAGCGAAACGAAGTTCCCCGGGTCCGCTAGTATTTTATAAAAGTTAGGAGGCCAGTTATAGCTATCATTTTGATTTCCGATTTTAAGATGATTTGATTAGTCAAACAATATTCGCTTTAATTGCTATCAAAATATACCTACCTAATCAATTTTGTACAAAACAATTTGTTTATTCTGACTAAAACTTTTCTTTAAATCCATACTTTTATTATTTCACTGATTGAAATCGATTTCAATGAACTGCTGATTTTTGTTTCTCTAATTTGGAACCCGGTCGTTTCAATGATGTGTTCCGATTCTCTTTCTATTCTCAGCTGCTGTCAGTTTTGCTTTCAATGATCAACTCTAACCTCAAAACCTAGACTTGTTTGACTTGTCACTGACAGGTCTTTCCACTGACTGCCATTTTTCAATGATTGCTATAACCCACTTGTCAAAAAAATGAAACCACCGTTCCACTGATTTGTTCCAATGATGAATTTCAATGATAGCTATAACTGAGGCGTAAGAGTTTTCATAGATATCGAGTGAAAAATGTTTGTTCATAACATTCTCAACTTTATCTTGCCTATTCGAAGGAAGTTTCATATAAGATCGACGGAGATACGTTCATATTTACGAGGCTTATGCTCGAAACATTTTTGGTTTAGCGGGAGTATTGTTGTGCAGCAAGGATTGTTTGGATAAAATAACCCTTCCGTTTATGCAAACAATGTGTACTATTCCTTCCTATAGCCATAAGCTGAATAACTCACTTTTTGAAAGTGTATAATATCAAGGATATTGTTTCTGTTATAAGCGAAGGAAGCGCCTTCTTAAAATCGCATCAAAAATGAAGAACTATGATCACTTTTTTTTTGCGGCGATTGGAAAAGCGAAATGAAGACTGAAGAGACACTCCAATTTTTTGTTGACCTTGTAAAATATTAAGGACAATGTATGAGGAAATTTAAGGCAGACTATGTCGGCTCTCACACTGAGGCAACATTCAATAAGCAACTAGCAATAGGAAACACGCAAAATTATCGCTCACAATCATTTTACTTTGAATTAAATTAGAGGTCTCACATCAAAGCAACTAAATATCGCTCGAACGAAAAATGTTGCTGATTGTTTATTGGCAGTTGCTATAGTAACTATAGTTGCTTATTGCTTGTTGCCTCAATCTGAGAGCCGCCTATAACAGTGAAATTGAATTGCCGATAGCTTGTAATGTATTTCTCAGTTCAGGGTATCAATATTTTGTCTGAGTGATGACGTTGTGCGTCTTAAGCAGTCTCTGATGAGTAAAGTACTTTATAAGATGATGCAAGTTAGTAACCGAATTTTCATTCTTGTGAACTCTATTTTACGGAACAATTTTTTAGACTTCAGAAGATTTAGCAAAAAAAAAATTGGAAACATTTGTCAAACATTAAGTGGGTCGCGGGTATTGGTTGCACAAGTAGACCCAGCATAGCTCTCGATTTTCCCGCCATCGACTCTAAATCATCAAAGGCAATCCCCATGTGGGTAGAGGAGAGATTATGGACTTTTTTTTATTATAAAAGGGGATTCCAAATCCTGGAGCGAACTCAGATGAATCTCGGTCCATTGTACTACAAAGCTACCACTACACCCCTTTTTTGGTGTAGTGGTGAAGAACTCTGATATTATTCGTTTCTCTTATGGTCGGTGGCAGAGTATTGCTGTCCCCCGCCGGTGCTCGAACCAACGCTGCTCGGGTCACAAGCAATGACTCTAACCACTACACCATGGCCACCGCCAAAAATTATGGACTTAGTCTAGGAATTATTTTTTGAGAGAACTTCGTAGACTGAAATTCGCCAAAATTTGAAAAACCACCATTTCAAAAACAGAAATTGTCAGGATCAAACCCAACCAGCGAGAATCGTTGTTACTTCTCGCTTCCCCACTCAGTGATTATGGGCTTGGTCTAACCATCTCACCATGGGTCTACCTAGAGGACACCTGTCTGATGGTACCGATTGCATAGCACGTTTTGGGATCCTTTTTGGGAACGAACCAAGAGCATAGTTGTCCTAAAAGTGTTCTCATTTCTGATACGACATTAATTTTGTAGGTTTCTTTTATTCGTTGCACAAACAATAATAGAACCAGTTTTCATTTCAGTGAATATTTCTAAGGCCCCTCATAGAGCAGACCACTCATTACAAAGTTATCCAAAGCAAATAATAAAGGAAAACCCCAATCATCCCAGTCCTGCCTTATGGGGCTGAAGCGCCGAAAAAAAAAATAAATAGACAGTACACCCTAGGCCTAGCTTCTCGCAGCCATTCATTTGTGTGTGATTTTATTTTTTGGAACGAAGAATGGAAGAGGCCTACAATTTTATGCCGAGTCCAAACGGCTGAATTGAGAAGTTTTTGAGGACAGTCATACCTTTGGATGTTTGTCAGACATTCGCGAGATGTGGCGCAGTAGAAAAAAACCTTAAGATATAATTTGCGTTTTTTTTTTTCGGGGATCGAACCTGAGACCCCTCGCACAGTAGTCGAGCACACTAACCACTGAGCTACTGCGCCCACCTTATCAACTATATCTAAAGCGGATAAAAATGTCGTTGGTAGTATGTAATAAGATTCTTCGTAAAATTGTCGATCCCGCTTTGCATGGGCTTTGTAGAAGGATATTTAACGACGAACCGTGAGAGGTGAACAGCAACATCAACCTGGTCAAAATCTTGCACATCAGAAATCTAAGACGACTCGGATATGTAGAGCTGCTGAACCCAAATGAGGGCTGGAGTAGAGTTTTCGATTTAAGTTCGGAGTGACAACGTGGGCGCAGTAGCGCAGTGGTTAGTGTGCTGGACTACTGTGCGAGGGATCCCAGGTTCGATCCTCGGAAAAACACAAATTACATCTTAAAAGTTTTTTCTACTGCGCCACCTCTCGCGAACGTCTGATAAACATCCGAGAGTATGACTGTCATGAAAAAGCTTCTCAATTCAGCCGTTCGGACTCGGCATAAAATTGTAGGTCCCCTCCATTCGTCCCAAAAATAGAAACTCACACAAAACGAATGGTTGCGAGAAGCTAGGCCTTGGGTGTCACCCGCCTGTTGCGCCACCTATTTATTTATTTATTTGACAACGCACTAGACTAAGGCCTAGCCTTAAGTGCAGCGAACAAGAAGAAGGGGACCTAAACCGACTTGGAGGGCGCAACTGGGGGCAGTTATTTAACGACCGGGTTAACTGGGGAGGTAGTATTCCTCATTTTACTTTTATCAGTATGGGCTGCAAGTGAAACACAAATTTACAGGACCGATTCAACAGACATTTGGGAAAGTAGTCAATGTCGCATTGCTTTATAGGCCCCTGGGGTTAGTTCGCGATTTAGCATGATTTTTAAAATATCAGGGGGCCCACAATACGAAACATGGTACAATGGCAAGCCAGGTGGGACAACACGGAAAAAGGCAGACTGATCCCCACCATCGAGGTCTGGATAAAAAGAACAAACCGCTATTGCAACTACCACCTTACGCAGTTCTTATCGGGAAACGGCGGCAAACAGAAACCTTCTCAGATTTGGTTACGCTAGCTCGCCTTTTTGTCCCAAATGCCCAGATGAAGAAAAAGATACGGAACACGCAATGTTCCATTGTAGACGCTTTGCAGGGGGAAGAACGAACTTACCAAACCCCCAAAGTCTAACAAAGCATATCTTGAGGTCCAAAGATAACAGGCTGGAGGTATGCTCCTTTATAACGAGCGTACACGAAGAATTAAGGCGACCTGAAAGACTTAGAGGAGCGGAAATGGCAGACGCAGAGGATTTAGCATGAGTTGCTAACCAGCCCCGCGAAGTAATACCTAACGGCAGTCCCGCGGGGAGAATGGCTCAAGGAACAGTGAAGCACCGATTTTATGACAAACGATTCAAGCACTTAAGGCCAATATCATCCAAGCAATCCGTCCGAAACCATCAACAAGGTCTTAGAAAATTAGACTGACAGAATGCTCTACTGCGAAGCCAGTCGAGACAGCCACTTGAACGACGCATTGTATTCCATAATTAATGGGATCTATCATGCAAGTACCTGTACCTATTGTCAGCGATTAGTCTTCTGTGCAACACCAGTTACATAGGTATATTCGATAAGCGGAAAACCAATGCCATATAGGTGTTTTCAAGAAAAGAGAAGACCAGACCTTTTAGAAAAAACTTCTAAAATCAAACTACTATACGTCACCATTCCTAACCCACTACCTTCTGCATAGTAAAATACGTAGTTCCCCGTATCTTATGATAAATTGTTATCATGCAACATTTACTACGAACGTGTATTGTTAATAATAGCAATAAAATCGTATACGTATTCGCAACTAATAAACAGATTCGCCATCCGAAGTACACCTGTGCCATTATACGTAACATTATTGCTCGTCATCGATTAGCGTAAAAGAAATATTTTCCAACTAGCAATCTACCATCCAATAAAAATGAAAAAGGAAGATTCCAATAATCCCACGCACTTTATTCAACAATTGATTATGCGATTGTCAGGGAAGCCTGCATTGATTACAAGATGACTACACCTGTTTGTTATACAGATGCTACAATTTCACATGGGTGGTTTTAGCAGAAAATAAAATCAGAATTTTCTTTACAAGAAAAAGATTGTGCTTCCGGAATTGAAAGCCACCCACAAAAAATGCACACACAGTCATGGGACTCGTCACCCACACAGCACATTCACTCGATATACACATTGATGACGGATTGTGGTAGGTATACCCGCACGAATCTACCCTAAAACCAAGCTTTCGCTTGTACGCTGTACCTCACCACCCACCACCCCTCCCTCTACAGAATCGTCATCATCGTGTTTCTCACCTGTAGGCTAACACGCGGCGCTTAACCCATTACTGTTCCTAAATATGCATCTTAAAGCCTGGCCTGGCCTCCTCACCCCAATTCATCGGGCTAAAAACAACCTAAGCGCACACCAGCTAAATGCAAGCCGAAATTAGGTTTTTCTTGCAAACAGATAGATATACGGTCGACTAGAAAAGGTGCCGCCGCCGCCGCCGTCGCTCCGTTATAAGTCTATACACGAAACTGCATTATAGCCATATACGAGGAGGAGGCGAAGGAAAATCGCACGAATATAGGAGTGCCCGTGTGCCGCCGTGGGGAGGTCAAGTCGCTCAATTGTTTGAGAAACTATACGAAAAAATCGAACAAAACACCACCAGCCAACACCAAAGAAGAGAAGCAGAAGACAAACCATATAACCAACAAATAGCATTGTGGGAAAACAATCGAAAGGAAGAGTCAATTCTGAAAACAGCACATATACCAACGGTTTACCGGTTTTTTTTTTTTGCTTACCTGTCTCATTCTTCTCTGTGCAAAGCTTTGAAGCTTTTCTATGACGCAAACGAGCTGTTAGTGGCTCTCTATATCGCTCTCTCTGTTCTTTTTGTTGTCGGCATCTCGGCGGCAGCGGTAACTTATGGCATAATAATAGACAGCACCAATACAGCGAAACGAATTGGCCCACAATATTGTGCGCCGACTCTCCAATCGAAGACGTCATTGATTTTATTCATCGAGTGGTATCCTCTATCAAACGAGAGTGAGGCCGAAATGACGTAATAACACTCACACATACCCACAGGGAGGGGTTGATGCTAATACGTGTGTATTTAATGCAGCCCCTAATCATCGGAGCCATCATTTATATCGTCATTCATCGTCTCTGTCTCATAGTCGTAGTCGGTGTGCTTGCCGTTGCCGTTAGCATCGCTTCTTTTCGGTATAGATACTACATTCACATGTGTTGATGTTGAGGTAACAAAAAAACACTGTATCGCAAACACAATATAGTCGCTTGAAACCGTAAAGATAAGTTCAGTCGCGTCACAGACGCCGCATTGTTAACAAATAAAAATTGATCCGCAAGCAAGGTGCTCCCGCTAATAAGGATAACACAACAACGGTTACAGGAAATTACCCAAATAAATATTCAGTGAAATTCAGTTGTTCTATTAGAATACTATTCGCCAAGTGTGTGTATCTAAATAATTTCGGAAAAAAAAAATTTTTTTTTTTGTTCAAGTTCACTGTGACGTATACGTAATATTTTTTTTGTTGCACATCTCGTTTGAAAATTGACTCGTGTTTGCGTGCGCGTGTTATGTCGAGTGTGTGTCAGTGAAATTATCCTTCATAGATTTAATGGCAAATAACGTGCTTTACTGTGAAATTAATCCTTCAATCGTTCGTTCAAAAAGAAAGGACTCTACGAGGAAGTAAAAAAACATTTCTTGTGCTAAAAGTGTGAACAAAAGTGCAATTCCAAGGATATCCTAGACGAGCAAAAATAGAAACACATTTTCAAAGTGAAATTCACAGTCGTGCTGGAGGATCAAACAAACCCGCACCAGAGGGTTTCAGAACCTTCCACAGGTGTTTATTAGGTGTTTTTTATATACATATACATGAAACAGTTTTATGCATTTTTTTTTGTTGTTGTTAATTTTTAATTTTGCTATGTCCTTGCTGTGCTTGTGAAAAAAAGAGTAAACCAGAGTTAACAAAAATGTGTTATTCGTTATTTGTTTCTGAGGCTACCGCACCGGTACCACCGCACAACTTTCTTCAGCTTATCCTGGCTGCACACATTATGTAACTTTTTTTTGTTTTGTTATTACTCCACCCTATCTCTCTCTCTCTTTACCTGTCGCTCTCTTACCCTTGCTCGCTCTGATATAAAATTTTCGCCGAAAGGATTATTGTATTCTTGTGCGAAATGCGAAATCGTCTTGCCTCGTTGATTATTGTTAAGCAAGAACCGCAATCGAGTGATGAACTAAGTGTGACTACCCTACCAAGTGGCGGAAATGAACTTGAAGATAACAACAACAACAACAACAACAATCAGAGTAACACAACAGTTGATAGTAATTTGTTGGAGGACAATCTAACGTTCGGACATTTCGTTAAGAATTTCAATGTTGAACTATTTGCAACAGCAACAATTAGTAGTAGTCCAACGCGAACAGCAACAACAGTGGCCCATTCAACACTAAACAGTTATGACAATTTTATGCCATTGGAATATAAGGCGGCAACAAATAATAATCACCCTCTTGGATGTGGTAGTTTTATAAATAGTTACTGTGGAATCAATCAGAGCCGGTTATTTAAGTGCGACAATAATAATCATCACGACGATGTCGATACTAATGATGTTGACAACCATAACAATGACGATGATGATAATGATGATGTTGTTGATGATGATGACAATGATGAGTTAAATCAACAGGACATTAGATGTATGTATTTGAAGAATTTTTATTTTTGGATTTTTGGTGTAGGCGTGTAGTTAATGCGGTGATGGTTAACCAATAAATTTACGGGCATTTTTTTTTTTTTTTTTTAGAGTTTTGCACTAACACTTATGATTGGGGTATTTTTAGGGCTGATGTACCTGGCTTATTTGTGTATGGTTAAATTATAAATAGAGGGAAGATCGATTTTTTGGAACTTGTTTTTTTTTTTTAACGCTCGCATTAAGTAAGTTATTTAGTAGTAGTAGAAGGTGTTGAATGGTGGAAATTTGTAGAAGTATATTCGAAGTGAAGTTAAGGAGTTAAAATGACAACGACCAATGTTGTCCTTATTTCAGCAGCATTTTAAAATGCACATTTTGTTCCTGTTGTTATCAGTGTTGCCAGAAGGAAGTGGTCAATAATTTTGTTTTTTTTTTTCTAAAATATTCATTTTTTTGGTTGAAAGAGTGAACCGAGTTCTAAAAGGGATGTTAAGCAAACTCTGTAATTCACTACAATATTTAGACCGAGTTCAAAATTTGTCTAAAGTTGAATATGCATTAAACAACTCGGTTCACAGATCAATTTGTTCTACACCAAGTAAACTTTTGTTTGGTATCAACCAGGGAGGTATAATTGTTGACAAATTAACTGAATTTTCGGAAGTGAGGGGATTTAATGCCCCCAGAAAGAGATTTAGAACAGTTTAAATAAAATGCTTCCGAGGCAAATATTAATTTTCAGGAAAACAACATTAGACAGACATTGTGGGGAACATAATTACCTTACAATAGAGGAGAGGACACTACGTGGTTATAAAAAAAACATTGACAGAACTATGTGATGACTGTCACCAACGAGAAATTTCTTCCTAAATTCAAAGGGCCATATACGTCGTTCACAAGGTATTCAAAAATGACAGAGATGCCATTCGTGATATTGAAAATTGTCAAATAATTCAGCTCCCTTATGACGGGGCTATTGAGTCCAGAAATATTCGCATGTGGAAGGTAAATACAATTATTATTGAAGAATAGTAGTCTTCATCGGCTCTCACATTGAGGCAACATTGAATAAGCAACTGGAAATAGGAAACACGCAACATTATCGCTCACAATTATTTTACTTTGAATTAAATTTGAGGTCTCACATCAAAGCAACTAAATATCGCTCGAACGAGAAATGTTGCTGATTGCTTATTGGCAGTTGCTAGTTGCTTTTTGCTTGTTGCCTCAATCTGAGAGCCACGTTTCTGTTTTATTTATGGGATTAAAGTAATTCGTTTGTTGTACAGGGTTTTTCAATAAGAGCGCTACAAAAGTTTTTTCTAAATAAAACAAAAACGGTTTTGGATATCAATGAAATTCTTTATTCCTGTGAAAGTACGTTCGATGCCATTATGTATGGAACTCGATTTCTTTTGCATGGCCACCACGGGCACGCTTGCAGAAGTCCAGACGCTGAAACCAATTTTCGACGGTTTTCAAGCATAAATCGGCCGATACTGCTGCAATTTCACGTTCGATATTCGTAAGAAGTTCATCAATCGTCGCTGGCTTGTTGGCATAGACCATAGACTTGACGTAGCCCCACAGGAAATAGTCTAACGGCGTCAAATCACACGACCGAGGCGGCCAAGCGACTGGACCATTTCGTGAGATAACAAGTTCTCCAAACTTGGTTTCCAATAAATTGATTGTGACATTCGCTGTGTGGCTTGTGGCGCCGTCCTGTTGGAACCACATGTCCTCCAAGTCCATATCATCCAATTGGGGCCAAAAATATTCGGTTATCATTGAACGGTAGCGATTCCCATTCACAGTAACGTGCCGGTCTTGATCATCATTTTGTTTATTGACGAAGTCATTCAGCGATGAAAATCCGAATCATTTTCAAGTTGTTGTTCAGCCCAATTCACGAACATAAGACGCTTCTGGTGGTCAAGCCTTCAGTTCTTGCGTCAATTTAATCTTGTAAGGATGTAGGCTAAGATCTTTCGCAAAATTCGCCACAACGACGTCACAGAGATGCCCAACGCTTGAGAACGACGTGTGAGAGACACATTTGGGCTTTCTTCAACTGAAGCCTCAGCGGCAGCAATATTCTCGACACTACGGGCACTTCTTTGTCTCTGTCACTGTGCCTGTGGATTCAAATTTTTCCACTAGACACTCAATTGTTGATCTGCTAGGACGTTTGCTGTCCCTGTCGCTCTACTTTTGTAGCGTCCCTGTTGAAAAACCCGTTAAAGAAATAGCTCGATTTTTAAATATTTGAATTGTTTTGCACAAGATATTTTATAAAATAAGGAAGGAATATTTGCGGCGCCACTATGTATTTGATCAACGTCAATCAAATTGTCAGATTTAACGAGTTGTATAGTAAAGCCAAAAACCTAAAAGAAACAGAGCCATGGAATTTTATCCCTTAGTGTACGATGTACAATAGAAAATGAAAGTTGTTCCTCTCTTTTTGTTCGACAACTAGACTAGATGGAGTTTTGTTTTAACCACGTTGCCGAAAGAGGTAAAGTAAAATAAAATAAAAGAATATCCCACGTTTAGTTTAAACTTCAGTTCAACAATTTCGATTTCGATTTCACAGTTTCGTTTAAACCTTGAACAGAGTTCATTCTAAGGTTAATGTTAAACGACAGCATTCGGCCGCTTAAACCTCAGATCACTTGACACAGTGTCATTTCAATTTGAAAGCTGCCAGTGCCAATTGTCAAATTCACAAATATTTGACGTTGTTTTGTGTGTTCCTTAAAAAAACAAGGAACGATTTTGAAAAGGTCGTATAAAAGCTAAGTACTGTACAATACTGCCAAACAAACTCTATTTATAAAATTTTGTTAAACTACGTATAATTAAACTGTAGTTCAGATCAGCTGTGAAACCGGACGAGTTGAACTTCAAATCAGCTGAATTTTAGTTTAAACTTACAGTGTGAAACTGGGGATTAGAAATAAATGCACTACAAATAGGGAATTCCGAAATTTCACTATTGCTAATTCCTTTATCTACTCATTCTCTATTATTTTTCTCATACTATATTCTATATATGGGCGCAGTAGCGCAGTGGTTAGTGTGCTGGACTACTGTGCGAGGGATCCCAGGTTCGATCCCAGGAAAAACACAAATTACATCTTAAGGTTTTTTTTACTGCGCCACCTCTCGCAAACGTCTGACAAACATCCGAGAGTATGCATGTCCTGAAAAGGCTTCTCAATTCAGTCATTCGGACTCGTCATAAAATTGTAGGTCTCTTCCATTCGTCCCAAAAATAGAAACTCTCACAAACGAATGTTTGCGAGAAGCTACCCCTAGGGTGTCTACCTGGGTGTTGCTATTTATTATTATTTATTTTTTTTATAGGTATCCTATATTTATAATTAAAAGAAACATAGATTTTAATCATATTTAATGAGTCTGTGGGGAAAAAAGCATGAACTGTAAATTTATACCCATTTTCTGTGATCTGACTACCTACATCCCTTGTAGAAATTATAAACATAGATGACTTGATGAAGCCACCTAAGGCGAGGTCTTCCTTTTCTGCGTTGTCCCTCCGGGTTGGAATCGAAGACTTTTCAGGCTGGAGCGTTGGTGTCCATTCGCTCTACAATGTCACAGCCATCTTAAACAACTGATGCATACTTTTCTGACCAGCTGTACAGCTCGTAGAGTTCGCTGTTAAATCTCCTCCTCCAAAGCTCGTCAACGCAAATGGAGCCAAAAATCAATTGAAGAATTTTGGGTTCGAAGCGACCACGGAGATCTTTATTCGTATTTGATAACGTCCATTATTCTGCGCTATAAAGAAGGTTTGGGGTGATGAGGGTCATATATAATGTCTCCATGATGTTACTCGACAAAGACGAAAGAAAAAGAGAGATAAAGCAAAATAACGAGTAGCGAGTAATTCGCTCTCCTGTCTTAGTAGCTCAATAAATTTCTTCCATCTTGTATGTATACTAGTAAACTTATCAAATTGGTAACAGATGCACAAAGAGGAAATAATTTTCGAAGAGCTGTTTGTTGGGTGAAAGGAAATAGGGACACAAGCGAGAAAAAAGAGATTTTTAGGTTTAGTTTTGTATTAAACTAGCCGAATACGGGCCTCTTTGTCCAACTTTGACCAATCTTCACAGGAGCACTCTAGGACCAATACCTAAGATTATCTGTAAATTTGAGCTCAATCGATTCGGTGGTTTTCGAGATACATATACGATTTTGAATGTTTTTTTTGTATAGGCGGTGCCACGCCCCTTTGTCCGATTTTGAATTTATTTAGCCTATCGCCCGATCATCGTAATTACCGACATTTAAAAAAAAATCAACTAAATTGGTTAAAAATTATGGGCGACAGGGGGAAACAGTTTTTTTCCACTTTGTTTTATATATCTATAATAGAGATGGCCTGGACAGTATCTCAATAGAGGCCGAAGTGTAGTTTTGATTAATTGTATGCAACAATATGTGCTTTTCTTTTTTAGTTCAGAGCTGAACTGTAAATAGAACTCGAGAATTTTGAGCGTGCTTTGAACCGATTTATAATTTATTTATGAAACAAACTTCAGCGCATAGCTGTCATATGGTTATTTATTAATTTGGTTTATATTCTGTGCCAGAACAACAACGCTCGTCCGCCATATCAGCTATTTTGTTTAACCTGTTTCTTTTTCTGACAAATATGATGTAAGTGCGTTATCAGCTTTTTACTCAGCCTGCTCAGTCAATTTATTCTGAGCTCATAGAGCGTGCTCTGATCATTCCCTGAACGAAAAAAGAAACACAAATTCAGCTCTGATGTTTCTGAGCTAAAAAAGAAACACGAACTTTTTTTTGACAGTTCAGGCTCTGTTCTGATCTAAAAAAGGAAAACGCCTAATAAGAAAAAACTTAACAATTAGTCCTAACAAATTTGTCACAAGTTGGCTTTAATACTATTAATACGAATTTTCAAATCTAATTGGCTAAATTTGCAATAATCAAAACAAAGTTTCAGGTGACACAGTCAAGCACATTGGGTAAGGATATCAATGTGAATGTAGATGTCATAATTCAATATCAAACATAAACTTTGCTTAGGTTTGCATTGAGCTGATTTGTCAACATTTAGCGCGTCACCAAATTTCTTCATTCCAGCTACCTACTTTTAGCAAATTTCCTTGAACCGAAATAAACGTGCTGCCGACTACGCGAATAAATGTCCCACCCATTGGAACAATTATACACCCCTAGATGATGATGAATAAACAAAAAACCTAACCCCTTTAGCCGTATCCTGTTCATAGCCGTAAAAATCTGAATATAATTAAAATAAATGTGCAATTTACACAAACGTTCACAGAGACTGAGAAAAATATTCACGCAAATAGCCCCCCGAAAAGAAAAGCGAACACAACAAACTATATAAAATAAAACATGACAAGTCTTTGACGTAAGAGATGATCCCCCCGCGCACAGAGCGAACTATCCTAAACAAATAAGGGGAAAACAAATGAGTAAAAGTTATTAGGATATAACAACAAACTGGGCCAGGCCAAGAGCGGTGGTAGGACAAGACCAAGAGCCCCATCTGACAGAGGAAGCAAAAGAAACAGATGAAGACAACAAAACAAAACAAAATAAAGGCAACGCCAACCCCGACCGATAGTCATATGAACTTGAACGTAATAACTCGGGCAAAATGTCTGGCGGATGCCAAAGATGACGAAAGCCCGAGCAACGCGCGTATTCAAGCGCCTGTCGTCCCGTTTCTATATCTACACAATACACACGAAACTATGAAATGATGGGGAATCTGGTGTATAGTATCTGCATCTGCATCTATCGTGTTGCATCTGTCATATTCGCAATTGGACTTGGGTGGTGCAGGCAGAGCAGATACCGATGAAGGTTGTGATGGTAAAGGCGGGGGTTTGGCGACAACGACGTCAGAATGCAGAATCCGAAAATTATAATAATAACCACCGTGATGAGATATTTCTTTCGTTTCGTCTTTTTCATCGTCTTGATCTTGTTGTTGGTCTGTTTTTATGTGAATGTATATTTGTGGCACGGTACACTTTGTCACATTGGTCGGTTAGTCTTCCTGGTCAAATTTACATTTTTGAATTGATTAACAGAAAAAGAATTGTATTTATAGACAAGACACACAACGATAGAACATTGGGAGATAATTAGCCGACTTGTTTGGTGTTCACCTCTTATTTTGGCAACCCAAGTGGTTATGTAATTTATTTATTTTTTTTCTGACAGCAAAATGCAAGAGCCACTACTGCAGTGCACGGCATATGGACGGGTATTGCCTCAAAGGTGTGTGTGTGGGATAGTGCCTTTTTGCCTGCAGGTAGACACACAAATGGCGCAACGAAACATCACGATTAATCATACGAGAATTTCTCAAAACAAAACTTTATTGATTTTGATTAATTGTCGCTTGTGGCTGGGACTGGGATGGGAAATCTGATGTTTAAGGTGTAATTATATTGGAATCCCATTTTTTTTTGTCGAATTGAACGCAGCAATGCGTATGAATGAATTCTGGGTCTTGTGGTGTGACATTGAAACTGACATTGATTCGATGAATCACTTATGAATTTTTTGACAAGGTAGGGTTTGAGGATAAGCTAAATGTGATTGCCCCAAATAAGTTAATGACTCGGATATTGTAGCATTATGAACATGCCAAACATGTAGTTCTGTATTTTTGGAATACTTTAGTTACTTACTCATACTTTACTTTAGATGGCGCTAGAGTCTGGGGCGGACCTATGGCCCTCAACTAACATGCCTCTCCAGTCAGCTTGATGCCTCCAGTTGCCTCCGTCATGTTGGTTGAGGTCCCCTAAAGCAGCGATGCCAACTCAAAATCGTGATTCGAGCTAGAAAAGTGATTTCAGGACTGGTTTAGGCCCAGAACAAACGACTTTAGTATACCTATACTATCTACACTGTTTTGACGTTTTTGACGTACAAAATATTGAAACAAAATTTAAGGCGCCAAGTGGCAAAGAACGGATACTGGAACATCATAAACCAAAACAGAACAGAAAACTTTTCCATTCTGTAGTAAATTCTGTTTCTGTTTGCGTTGCTCGCTTAGATTAGATATACAAAACTGGAACAGATCCAAAAACAACATGGCTGCGTCTATTCTATTAAACGCTGTCATGAAATTATGTCCACTAAAAACATTTTTTCCGTCTGTCTAGTAGGTAGTCGAATTAGCAACTCAAACTACCTAAAGCAGGCACCCAGATGACAGATGCAGAAAAATTCATTCAAATAAAAAACTATGAGGGCGTTCAAGAATCTAGTTGCGTAAGCCTGACAGCTCTCTAACTTTATGTTCCTGATCCTGAGTTTTCATAAGCCTGAACTGGTTACGTGAACAGTTTTCTTAATTGACGTTTATATCCGCAACACCGACAAATCAAATCAAGAATTTCTTGACTCACTACCCATTTGATTGACATCCGGACATAGTGTCCGGAGAATTCAGTTTTGACATTTCTATCGACATCGGAGAGCATGGGAGAGCGCCAGTTGTACATTTCGATTTTCACACCACACCAGGCGGAAGTCAGAACACAGATGCCCTTGAGAAAAAAAAACAATTGTCAAAAAGTGACATACCTACCTACAATTCAAGTTAGTTTTTGCGTTCATGTAAATTTGAGTCCATATATATAATTCAAGTTGAGCTTCATTTCACATTTTACACCAAATTGGAAATATTTGACTTCTGCACTTTCAATTTTGTTTTGACAGTTCGTTATTTTTTTCAATCTAACAGTTCATTTTGTGCTAGATTTAAGAAAAGGATATTTCACAAAATGTGCTAGAACTCTAGCGCAAATGCTGAAATGTCAGTTTTTTTTATATGGAGTTTGGCATGCCGCTAGTCATCTAGCGGTCAATGGAACGCGACCAATCAATATGAATATAGACTTGTTTACGTTCTGTCGCCAAACAGCCATTTTCTATCGCTAAATTCTGTTGCTGAAAAAAAGTTGTCTGTTCCTAATTCTGTTTCTGTAGCTAATGTATGAGATTATATTTCTGTTCCAGTTTCTGCTCTTTGTCACTACTTGGTGATTTAACTGGGAGCGCGACATAAGGTTGTCGCTCTGGAGTACAGTTGAAAATTCTTCGGGCCGGAGCATTGTGCTCGATACAGTTTACATATATCTTAACCTTCTTAGTCTATTAATTGGAGTCTTTTTGACTAGGTATATTTCGCTGCACAGTCCATACAGTTATTGATTATAACTTTTCCATCAGAGTCCTAAGATCAAACTGGACCAAATATCACACGGAGAACATTTTTTTCGAAGCAGCTGAGTATATGCCTTTGGCAGAGTTCATTCTTCTTTGTAGCAGAACAGGAGTGCTAAGGAACTAACACAATGTCTACTTATAGTAACTCCTGAGAGGGCTAATCAATGTCCTTATAAGCTCGTAGAATCAGCGGTTGACTGATCGCAGCGCTGATATCATTGCTCGACAATTTGCGATGATTAGGGTATCGTATAGGTATAGAGAAGAACCTTCACAAGACACTAAGAATAAGAACCTTAGTAGACCCATCGCGATTCCTGGCGGGAAAGCGAAAATATAGCGTAACAATAGCCTCTCGTGGTGGGCGCAGTAAGTTAGTGGTTAATGCACTGGACTACTGTGCCAGGATCTCAGGTTCGATCCCAGAAAAAAAAAACAAATGACATCTTAAGTTTTTTTCCACTACGCCACCTGTCGCGAACGTCTGACAAATATCCGAGAGTACTGTCCTGAAAAAGTTTCTCAATTCAGCCGTTCGGACTCGGCATACAATTTTGCGCCAACTATTTAATTATTTTATGTGACGGGCAAGTCTATAATGGAAGGATCTCGAAGCACATGGTCTGGTATTTCCTGCTAGTTTTGATAGATCTATGATGTAGTAGAACACCTACACAAATTGCTGCAATATGGTGCAATCCAATGGGTTATCCAGACGAATAACATAGAAAATGAAGCACAGAACTAATCTAACTCTATCTGAACGCGTATCAAATAAGTCCATATACTACCATTTTTTCACCCTCCCACTCCCACTCCTCGAAGTGTCACGAGAAAACCTCAAAGCGGAACTCAAAAGTTCGTAACCTCATTGACAAGCTTTTGCCATTCGTTTTTGCTTTGTGTCATTTTTTATTCAATATCCTGCCCTACTATCCTGAGCGATTTTTTAAAGAATTATTAATCATTTGTTGCCCTCTTCCCATTCAGTTTGCTAACGTGGACTTCGTGTGCAGATACGGCATAAGATTGTATGTAAAAATATGTAGGGGCATTCTTCATATTTATTTCAAAAATAAAACCTAAACGCACACGAATGATTGCGACAAGCTCTAAATGGTCTTTTAATTGGGAATTGGGACTCACCATGTATTTCCAATTTAGGGTTTCTAGGATATTTAGATAAACTTACGGCCACAAATGAAATTTGAGCTAAATTGACGACTCTACTCTTTGCAATCAACTAAAATGCAGCCCAAAATCCAGAGCTCTGCCAAATGCATCCCTTTGGCAATTTTAATACTTATTATCAGTTTGATGTTTCAACCCAAATACACTCGCTACTTCAGATTTCGCTACAAAGTATTTTCTTTTGTATGAAAATTCCCAAAATCCTATTTGGTATTTCTTTGAGCCCATAAAAACACGTGCCAAAAAATTCAAATTGTCCCGGAAAATGGAGCCATACCAACATCAAACTCAAATCAGATTCCCATCCTGCCCATCTAGTTGTCTTGTTGTTGTGCGGCGACACCAATTAAATACCTCATCGCCATACTTGTTTATCCGAATTGGCACGAGACTTTTATATCTCGTATTTATAGACATCACTGAAAGAATCAACAAATACTTTGACCACAACAAAGCAACAAATGCAACACACCATAGCATATATACGTATACCGGTATATACCGTGCGTCGCACCGTCACATGCTACACCATCAGTGAGGCTGGCCGGCTAAAAATTGTTGGACGATTAAAAATACCCCCCTATCGAGGGGCCTAATTAAAAAATTAGAAGAATCCTCGCGCGCGCGGTCTGTACCCGGCCGACCTTTCAACCCCACTCTAACCACACAATCCTTGATATGCGGAATCGATTGCGGGAAAAATAATTGCCAGCGCATCGACATCGGCGGCGCATCGGTACCAGGTCTAATTTTAGCCAAAAGTGCCAAAAAAAAAAATGCAGCGCACCGAAAAATAGTCCGCTGATCGAATTGTTCGGTGCACTGCATCGATGAGCAGCAGCAAATTTAGACCACAACGCGGTCATAGATTCATGGGAAAAATTAGTATCACTGGCTATAAGCGGATCTCACATGACTGTCCCGCCGCCGCCGACTGCTGATGATGTTGACGATGATGATGATGACGGGGACTTGCGCGCGTTTCACATTAATCAAAACGAATTGATTATTAAATTGCTCCCAGTCAGTGGTGAGGGTTTATTTTCAAATTGTATCCCTTATTGACGTACGATCCTATATAGGCTATAACAAGCATGACGTGTAATTTTAGCCCTACCCACACAGTGTCGAGTAGGGTCAGTGTGATGCCAAAAATACACACACTCTGTTCGCGAGCGTACGTACTCCCAAAAATACGACACAATAAAGCGAAAGTTAAAACCCCCCACAAGGCACCTTAATTAAGATAAAAATAAACAGATAAGACCCACCTATAGGTACCTACCACCGAACGGACAAACGCCAGCAACAACGATGACGATGAAAACCAACAAAAGCGTGCCGGTGAAAATGAGAGAAAATAAAAGCGAAAATGAAAACGAAAACGAAAACCTCGTTGGGTAGGTTGTGAAACCCTATCACCCTCGCGATTACAACGATGACGTTGTTTTATATATGGGCACCTGCCACCTGGGGCACGGGCACACGCTTCCCTCCATGAGCGATGAAGATGAATTCCTCTGCACGTTCGACTTCCGTGTGGTGGCACATTAGCCATTCCACGCGTACCAGTTGTTCTGTTTTTTCCTCGATCGATAAGCTCGGACAAGCATATAGTGACGTCAAAAGCACGCCAATCGATAGATGTGAATATGCGTGCATGACGTGTGCGTGGGATATGCGTATAATAATGATGGCCAAGTCCATACTTAAATCATAAAAGGAAAACCTTGTAACCATCACAGTAACGGACATGAAAGGAAGCGTCCTTTCATTTTCTTATGTGGTATTTTCCCAATTGTTTCGCTCGGTGGGGCTCCTCCTCCTCCTGGCAATGGGCGATGGCGATGGGTATAGGATAAGGGATAAATATAAAACGGTCATGGTAATGGGATGAATTGTGTGATTTGTTAGCACTTTAGATAAGTTGAGGAAATATCGTGCAGCGAAAATAAATATTGTCTTATGATTGTGACGTGTGCTGCGGTGTTGCCAGGTTGAATTGTTGTTTGAGTATATTATTTTTTGACCCTAACCTTGAAACATTCACCCCCCAGTTCACAGTTCAGTTTTACAGTTTCGTTGAAACCTTTTTGAACAGAGTTCATTCTGTTTAAGTTAAGTGACAGTATACTCTGCCGTTTAAACCTAAGATCACTCGACGCAGTGACATTTCAAATTCAAAGCTGTCGACTGTCAAAAAGACAAATATTTGACGTTGTTTTGCCTGTTCTTTTTGTGGGGGCAGTAGCGCAGTGGTTAGTGTGTTGGACTGCTGTGCGAGGGATCCCAGGTTCGATCCCCGGAGAAACATAAATTACATCTTAAGGTTTTTTCTTACCGCGCCACCTCTTGCGAACGTCTGACAAATATCCGAGAGTATGACTGTCTTGAAAAAGCCTTTCAATTCAGCCGTTCGGACTCGGCATAAAATTGTAGGTCCCTTCCATTCGTCCCAAAAATAGAAACTCATACAAAACGAATGGTTGCGAGAAGCTAGGCCTTGGGTGTCACCCGCCTGTTGCGCCACCTATTTTATTTTTTTTTTTTTTGCCTGTTCTTTGAAAGAAAAGGCCCTTATTGTGATTGTCGATCAGCGATCGTCACGATAATTGTCGATTGCGTCGTTTAAACTTCCACTGTGAAACTGGTGGTCAATTTAACGATTTCAGTCATGAAGTTCAGTGTTTTTTTTTTCTTGTTTTCAAGCAAATCTATGGATTCACAAACTTTTTGTGATACTGATTTGATCCATAAATGTTATGACTTGTTAAATCTCAATTTTCAACCTCATAATGCCACTCACTTGTCACTTTAGGCAAGTAGTAGGTATTTCATAAAATAATGCATTAGCTGTCTAAAGACAAAAAGTCAGAAAACAAATAAGTCGAAATGTAGAAGCGCGTTGAATTCAATGTAAACAGGGTCTGATTTTGGGTCAACAATTTTCGACTATTTAAGGAAAATGACCGCTGCTAAAATGCCAAACCAGTTCAATACTGCAGTGTGTTTCGATTATTTGAATCATAATAGGTACTGCATCGACCTATCTAAACTGTAAACAAGTTGACAGATCCTTGAGCTAGATCCTTGAACAGGTAGAATGGAATTTAAAATATAAAACCATTCTATGTGGCTCTTAAGGATCGCGTCTCGTTTATCGCGTCTATGTATTTGTGACTACCTATATTTACTGAGCTGACGACGATTGTTTGGCCAATTAACAAATTCGAGCTAGGTAAAGGGTGTCCCATAATTTACGCAAAATTAGAATTTTGCGCCATTTACAGTGATGCCAACGGAAAAAAGATAACAATGTGACAGATGACAGTTCGGGGTTAGTAAAAATCGAGCGCTACACGAAAGAACGAGGTATTTTCATTTTTGAGCAATATTTTAAAAATAATGAAGGTTTGTCAGCGACAGTCCGCAATTTTCGAACAAAATATGGCCGTCATAGAAGAGAATAATTGAAAAATTCAGGGAGACTGGATCAATTAGTGATCTTAAGCATTCTGGGTGTCCTGCCACAAGTCGTTTAAAAGAAAACATCGAAGCAGTTCGCGAGAGTATTGCTGATAGTCCAGGAACATCAATTCGGCACCGTAGTCAAGAATTGGGCATTTCGAGCTCTTTACAGCGAATTCTCCCGAAAGACTTGAAACTTCATGCTTACAAAGTTCATTTGACTCAAGAACTGAAGACTACTGACCATGTAGCGCTAAGAGAGTTCGTTGAATGGATTTTGGAACAACGACAAGTGGATGCTGATTTTTCGAACAAAATCATTTTCAGTGATGAAATTCATTTTCATCTTGATGGCTTCGTTAATCGTCAAAAGTGTCACATTTGGGGTTCAGAAAACCCACGAGTAAATGTTGAGAAAGAAATGCTTCCACAACGCGTGACTGTTTGGTGCGGATTTTCGTCTGGAGGCATTATCCGACCATTCTTCTTCTAAAATGCGGCTGATCAGGCAGTAACAATTAATAGTGTTGGTTATCATGACATGACAACCCAGTTTTTAGTGCCTAAATTACAAGATATTGATGTGACCAACATGTGGTTTCAACAAGATGGCGCCACATGCTATATACAGCCAAAGAGACAATTCAATTACTGTATGAGCCATTTCCTAATCGTGTAATCGGCCGTTTTTGAGATCAGAATTGGCCATTGCGATTTAACGCTATTGGACTTTTTTCTTAAGGGTTTTTTGAAGTCAAAGGTCTATGCAAACAAGCCTACGACCACCAATGTGGTGAACTACTAAATGTTTGTTTTGACTACGTCACCAAATACTTGATATTTTTCATCTGAACAAAAGTTATTGGTCCAAAAGTTTGAGGAAGAAAATGTGTAACCACCTAAATTACAACCTAAGTGTGTCGCCACGCATTTATTTTATTCAATCAATTCCCAACTACGCAATGCAACACATACCTTGAAAAAATGAAAACCATCCATAAAACTAGTTGAGTTGACGGTATGTTTGTTTCTTCTTTGATTTAAATTTTTGACTACCAGGAATACCTGGAATTAAAACATCGTACGATGAACTTTAAACATTCATCCAAGACATATTTCGCTCGCAAATTAAGCCAACTCATACACTACGACTACCCCACACAACCCCTCCGATTTCATGCACTGGCACACCACTCCCATATTAACTTTAATTGGAAATCGGAACCCGGATAGAAGATCAATATTTTCCCAGACTAAAGGATGTCTGCAATTATTTTGCCTTGAAGAAAACCGCGCATAATCTCAAGTGCTGACACAGCCTGTCGTCATCATACGGTAGGGGGAAACTAAATTTTTAATTATCCATCGAACAATAACTAAAATTTATGACTTTTCAACGACCCACGCTCACACGATGGTATACTGTGCTGTGCATTGGTGCTGCTCCTGCCTCCTGCTCTAGGAAAGTAACCGCAAATTTATTTATGAACCTACCCCACTTGTCAGAGGGGAACTACTCGTATGTTTTAGCACAGCCACGAACTACCCCCCATTAAATTGTCAATTATTGAATACTCAATGATTCCCTTCAATTGTATCAGACCGCACGCTCGTCATTCATTCAGCAGATGTCTTATAAATATTTATAAGCATAGGCCTCCATCCCACCCCCAAAATGGAGCACATGCTTTCGCTTTGCCAGCAATATTTATGCGGCTGGAGGGTGAGAAAAAGGGGTGCATCCAGATGAGTGAGGTAATCAATAAATTGTTTCCCAAATGACGTCATAGACATTCGTTTGGCTTGCTATTGTGCTGGTGGTGTGGTAAGTGTACACAGAATTGCTTTTATGTTTCCTTCCTTTTCTGCGCTTCGCTCTCTCCATATTTTCT
This sequence comes from Cheilosia soror, assembly GCA_949372485.1. Taxonomy (NCBI): domain Eukaryota; kingdom Metazoa; phylum Arthropoda; class Insecta; order Diptera; family Syrphidae; genus Cheilosia; species Cheilosia soror. Next base: position 123,814,216 of record OX443561.1, read on the forward strand.
CTTTGGTTGGGATTTCCTCATTTCACTGCATACACCATACCAGTGTGTGTGTTGTGTATGCGGTGTGGGCTTTTCTTTATTTTGTGTGTTTCCATGGCTCAAGGTCGTTTGGACGCTTTGCCATACCCCTTTGTGGATTTATGTTGCGAGAGAAGGAGAGCAAGATAGTATGGTAGATAGATATTGCATGCTATCTATCATACAACAAGTTCACAAATATTTCAACCACCCACTCCTGAGTATTGAGACATACCACATTTTCTGCCTGGCGATTACTTCATATTTGAGTAGTGGATGTGTCGTATTGATTTATCTACATAGGTATGCATATACTGTCGTAGGTTATGTCGGTCAGTTTGATAGAAGCATTGCCAGATAGAAATGTTTTTATGGAAAACGCAAATAATATTTATTTTTCTTTTATTCTCTGTCATCGACTTTGATTGCATATCTATCAGTGGAAAAAGAGTATGTACACGCCAATTTAAAAGCACAGATAGATGATGAAAACAGAGGCAACAACTGTCAAAAGTGTGCATCACGATAAACCGCAGAAAGGCTATTGAGCTGTCAATGTTTTGTAAGTTTAAAATTATGGTCCAGCCGTCCAGCAAGTCGAAGTTAGAGAATGAAGGCGTTCAAGAATCTAGTTTATAGTAAGTCTGACAGCTCTCTAACTTCATGTTGCTGAGTTTTCATTGGATCGAACTGGTCACGTGAACAGTTTTCTCACTTGATGTTTATGTCTGCAACACCGACAAATATACATATTTGTGCCAACATGTGTCCGGGGAACTCAGTTTTGACATTTCTATTGCACCATTCAAAACAGAACCCCTTGAGAAAAAAAATAAAATTGTCAAGAAGTGACATACCGACAACTGAAGTTAGTTATTGCGTTCAGGTAAATTTGAATCCAAACAATTCAAGTCGACTTACGATGACTTGATTCTTGAATGCGGCCATTCGCTTGACTTATTATTTCGCTGAGTTGCGTGACTTATAGCGGCGCCAACATACAAGTTTTTTGGCCAAAGTTCACCTTCTTATGAACTGCTAAATTTGTTCGAGACTGTACTTATACTTACTTACTTATCGGTCTCCCGACCCGTGAAGAGTCTCTTCCTGAGACACTGCAGTCTTCCATCCTCTACGCTCTCGGACACGCTGTTTCCAATTCAGACCAAGCGCTCTGGCACCCGCAATGGCTTGGTCTTTGAAACGACGGTTCGGCCTTCCTTGTCTTCTCGAACCTGGCGGCTGGGATTCGAAGACCCTCTTATCTGGGGCATTATTGTCCATTCGCTCGATCAAGCCATAGTCGACGTTATTTTGCTTTTTAGATTACATCCAATCCACATCTTAGTACAGCTTATAGGGTTCGCACTTGGAGCCCAGTATCAGCTCTCCCTTCTTCATTATCTTCCAGCACTCGGTGCAATGGAGCCGAACTGGCAGGATAAGGGTTTTGTAGAGCACACATTTCGTCCTTCGAGTTAGAAGTTTTTAACCCAATTGATTTGCCAACACGAAGTAGCAACGGTTTCCTAGGGTAATACTTCGCCGGATCTCCACTAGGGTGTCATTCGTGGAATTTACGTTTACTCCGAGGTAGGTGAACTCCTTAACTACCTCGAAATTGTTGCTATCAATAGTGACGTTTTGTCCTAGGCGGTGGACAGATGCTTGTTTGTTTGTTGATAGCATTTACTTGTCCTCATCTACTTCAAGTCCAACAAATTTCGCCTGTTTTTCAATTGCCGTGAACGCTTCTATCACGGCACGCTAGGAACGACCGATGATATCAATATCGTCCGCATACCCCAGCAGCTGGACGGATCTGTTGAAGGTAGTGCCTTCCGTGTTGACACCTGCCCTGCGCACTATCTTCTTCAATACAAGATTGAAGAAGTCGCATGATAGAGCGTCTCATTGCCGAAATCCGTTTCATATTTGAAATAGTCCGGAGGAGCTACAGATTTCCAAACTGCACGTGTTTTCCAGCGTCACGCAACACAGCTGAATCAGTTTTGTCGGGATTCCGAATTCGGCCATCGCCATATACAGCTCCTGACGATATATGCTTTCATCCTTTGAAGTCGATGAATATTTGATGAGATTCGAAGAAGTAATTCATGTACCTAATGCATTGGTAGCACTACAATTTAAGGCTGAATTGGAATCGCCGAATTGAGAAGCTTTTTGAAAAGGGCAGAGTGAAGATCCCCAGTGTTCTTTCTGTGAGTAGATAGCCTTCTGAGACAGACAAAGCATGAATAAAAATCGTAATAATGCTTTCTCAAGTAATAACCGTTCACAGATAGGCGATTTTTCACAGTTGAAAAGCCCACACCGTGTGACACTTCCAGTCACTTTCCCTCTTTAATAATATCATTTGCTTATTTGACATTTATGTAGCAAATTTAACGTCACTACTGTAGACACCTCTAATGTCAAATCATCCCTTTAATTGAAAAGGTACTATTATAATGCTCATTGCTATTTTGAATTTTTGTACAATGGATCCAATTTATGTCGTCCATGACATCCATCCATCCACCTACCTTTGACATTTATGAATTCAAATACACTACCTCCTTCGCTGCACATAAGAAATAGGTACTGACGATGACGAATTGTACTTCAATTTACGTCAATGCATTAATTTTTGAGTGTTTATCACTTCACCTCTAAAGCTAAGTCTAACTGGAGTTCATCGGTTGTTTTTCTATAATTAACGCAAATTCACATGGGAATGCTAATCTAAACGAAAAATCCTTACTTTTCAACAATTATTCTCAATGATTTGTTCTAAATCAAAAAAATTTATAATTAAAGGCAATAAGAAACCAGAAACTCAATTATATCGTTTTAACAATAAAACAATCTACAATACGAAACATTTTACGACATAAAAATAGAGGTGCACATCAATTAAAAAAAAAAAACAAATCTCGATCAACCTTGCAAGCCTCCAATCGCATTATTTGCAGGAAGTGTATGCCAAAGCATTGTATATACACACTATAGTACTCTCATCCCATCGCATTGAATTACGCGTCTTCGACGATCCAGGTGGCGCTTCAGTTGATTTAGTTTGTACACTGCCAGCCAACTCCGAGCATTGGGGAAATGTGTATAGAGAAAACCAAAATAAACAAAACAAAGTCAAACTGGTATGCCTCTTCTCTTTCTTCATTCATATCGCCATTTCCATTCATCAGTAGGTATAAAATTATTTCTGATGTGATGTACCAGGGTAGGGTTGAAAACTGCAAGTGCAACTGGTTTGGTTTTTCTTAGTGATAGGAGAGGAGAATAGAGGAAAGGAGGTGCAATATTATGAGCAAGAGCAAATATAATTCAACAGCATGGTGGTGTAGGATAGGATGGTGGTGGTGGAGGATTTGTGTGTATGGAGAGGGGTGCATGATGCAAGGGGTGATCAGTTGGGAAAGACAAATTGAATAAAAACTGAATTTGGCTTCCTTTCTGTCGTTGCAGAAGATTTGAGGATTGGGCATAAAATAATGTATGCTAGACTTTCACTATTTTGCCTATATTTTTGTCAAATATGCATCGATTTAAGTGATTCTTTTTTTAATTGTTTCTAAAATATTATAGGCATGTGTCTACTTTATGAGGTTTATAATGTAGAAGCATTTTATGTCGGTAAAACGAGCAACTATTATAGGTATCTACATTCTACATCTCTCTCAATATAAAAATCAATAATTGTTGTGCGTATCTCGCAATTCGCAAAACTCGAGAAAGGCTAGATGCTAGACTTGAATCAGGGTTTGGCAAAAAAAATCGGTAACCCCCAAATGAAAAGCCGAAAAATTGTAAAAAACCTGAATTTCCATTTTTTATGGGAATAGGTATAAGTACACCGCTAATGATCGCAAAACTCGAAAACCACCGAACCAAACCCAAAGGTAGGTATTTCTGTGAAGTGTGGAAAATTAGACAATCACCCCTATTCCCGTTGGCGTTTGTCGTAAACGCCTAATACCTATTTCATTTCGGTTTTAAGTCAGTGTTTGTAACTTTTTTGAGACAAGCAATTTGAAAATAAGTACAGTGAACACATAGAAAAAGAAGCAAAATCGTTAACAAAAGTTTGAAAAAAAATCTGAATATCGTTTTTATAACGTCACGACAAAAGAGTCGTATATGACAAACGCCAACGGGAATAAGGGTGAATACCTACAAACAAAAAATTTTAAACGCTATTCCTCAACAGTTTGTAAAATTTGTAACATTGATATGCATTGTGCTGATGAACTAAAATATATCTATGCAATAAAAAAAAAATAAATAAATAGGTGGCGCAACAGGCGGGTGACACCCAAGGCCTAGCTTCTCGCAACCATTCGTGTGAGTTTCTATTTTTGGGACGAATGGAAGGGACCTACAATTTTATGCCGACCCCGAACGGCTCAATTGAGAAGCTTTTTCATGACAGGCATACTCTCGGATGTTTGTCAGACGTTCGCGAGAGGTGGCGCAGTAGAAAAAACTTTAAGATGTAATTTGGGTTTTTCCGGGGATCGAACCTGGGATCCCTCGCACAGTAGTCCAACACACTAACCACTGCGCTACTGCGCCGAATATCTATGCAATAGTATAGATACAATTCCTAGGCACGTGCAAAGCCGGTTATCTTTATATGTAATGTAGTGCAATTATTGTCCCTTTCCCATAACCACTAATACATAATCATTTTGATAAAACTAATATAGGGAATTAAATCTAAAGAGTAGATACATATGTACATAGGAACATATTCAGGGGACTTATGCGGAACTATTTAAATAAAAGTATGTTTTTCTAACAGTGTAGGCACTACTATGTATTTAGAAGAAGTTCTAAGTTTGATTATCATGCACTTCGTAGTGCAAAATAGAAAAATAAAAATATCAGTTTCAAATTCATTTAAATAAGTGATAAAGAGCTTTTATTGTAATGCTCCATGGTACACATTTTTGGGTTTTCCAGGAATCGTATTGCATAGATAGTATTCTTGTCTATCAGCACAATGCATACCAATGTTACAAATTTTACAAACTTTGGCTCCCGTGATTGTCGAAGAATAGCGCCACATCCCTTTGTCCAATTTTGACCAGAATAGCCTTCGTACAAAGATTTTATCATTTTATCAAAATGTGAGTTCATATACCTACCACGATTCTTAAATGGACGGTGCCAAGCCCCTTTGTCCAATTTTTTTTTTACATACCTGCTACAGAAGAATATATCTACCTTTATAGAAAAGAAAAGAATCATCAAATTGTTCGCCCATAATAAAAGAGGAAGACTTTTTTGGCAGCAAAGCTGGAAAACATAGCCTACCTGGATACCATGTATGGACAAATTTGGAAGCTAATTGACAGTAAAGAAAACAATGGAATATGGCTTCCGCCATATCATTAAACCACTAATGCACTCCCCCAGTTTTCGGAATATCCAAACATTGCAAACTGAAGCTGCCATTTGGGAATTGAACGGTTCTTGAAGTGAACCTCTTATCTGGTAAATATATAATTTGGTGCAGCAGAACCGTAGGCCTATTTTTTCGCAACCAATTTAATTTGTTTGAGGCGAATGGAAGGGGCCTATAATTCTATAGTTAATCCGAACGGCTGAATTGTCTGAGATATTTGTCAGATATTCGCGAAAGGTAGCGCAGTGGCAATATCTTAAGATATAATTTGTGCTTTCCGGGGATCAGACCAAAGATTCTTCGCCCTAAGTATTCAGCCATTGCACCATCTTATATCTAGCATAACTTTTTCACGCAAAACAATTTTCCGTCAATCGAATTTACGCGCGCGATTTGAGGCCGGCGAGTTCTGAAGAACACAGGCTATTTGGCGACTCGATGCACTGCGAATAGTTCCGATTCTCGGCAAAATTGGCGTATGGAAATATCCTGCAAAATGTTTGACGCCCAATGAGCATAAAAATGTCACCGTTATGACATTTCAGTCAAAAATGGGTACTAGACCAGTTTTTAGACGTATTATAGTCGTTAGTACGGTTGATAAATTTAGCTCCGGTACTAGCAATGTGAAGAAATACACAAGTAGGTACTAAGTTTTCGTTAGTACCGAGTATCAGAGCTAGTACCAGGTCTAGCTAGACCGGGTATTAGTACTCATGTGAAGAAATCGGCCGTTAATTTCATAGTAAGAATCTAATCTGAACTGCAAGTTTCTAAATAGGTACATACCTACCTATTCATCAATTGCCTACATAATACAATAATCAATATTTTAAATGTATAGGGATGATTGCTGCATTCAAAGTAGCACTGCGACCTGCGTAAAGCTGGTCCTAAAATAATTGTATCTAAATACAAAAGGTTAATTTTGGGCTTAAAATTAAAATAAACAAATGAACTCAAACTGTCAGCCTATAAATCGCATACCTACTTATGCACAGTTTGAAACAAACAACTACTAGAGGTACAAACGAATCCGTCCTGTTGTTAAGAATACAGCTACCTACCACCACGCAGACAAACAGGCAGACAACAGAATTGCGAGACTCAGTTTTTGAGCTGTACCTAGTATCATCGTAATACCATAATTAATTAATCTACAAATTTGGACTTAAAACAATATCTTTCTCACACTACCTACCTACAATATGAGAAAATTGAAAATTTGGATCGATCTGGGTACGTGATTTTATTTGCTAAGATCCAACCAAACTAGTGCACCTCACAATATGCTCACCCACCCCATAATTTTCAAATCATCATATCATAAACTACCCTTGACACCTAAGTCCAAAATCCACGATCATGACACCACTGCTGCCCATAAATCCAAGAAATACAAAATATGTATTGTTAAAACTCCGATCTATGATTTCATATTTCTCCTTTCCACATTGTTATCCTCTTAAATATCAATTCCAATCGTCATCACTCAACAGCACCACACTCATCATCATGCTAAAAGTACTCTCCCCACACACCGCACCACTATATGCGAAAAGTATAAATCGATCCGATCTTTCATTTCATATTCCTTCTTTTCATATTGTTATTCTCATAAATGCTAAAAGTACACTTCGCCTAACCTACACACCATCACCACTAACTACCTGCGAAAAGACCCACTTACTTCCACTCCTTACTACTGGAGAATAAAAGACAACAAAAATAATAATTGTTCTTTCTCTTTCATCTGCATGTTGTCAATGAGACGAATAAGAAAAGAAGAAGGCATCATTAAATTTCGTTTCAAATAATCCAATACAACTACCATGTTCGATGTGAGTAGTTGGTCTCAGAGGTGGTTGGTGGCGCTAGTGCATAAATGCGAAGTGATAGTACTATAGTGTCTATATACAATGGCCAAAGCAAGAAGTGTTGTCTCGCAACAACACGATGTATCCGGTACATTTATATATAGCCAGCAACATGTTTCTCAAAAATACGACGTAATCATCAATTCGACTTCGAAATACGGTAAAAGAATATTTCGACTGGTTCTGTTTGTTTCCTAAAAAAGAAATGCTAAATAGAGACGTCCTTGTACTGATGGCTTAACATTCTTCCAAATACCGTTAGTGCAGCATCAGAAATTGTAAATATATCTACCTAAACCTGCGTGTGTGTGTTTTTTTTTTGTGACATTAATGATATGGATGGCAAAAACTGTTGACCAGTTAACAGGTAAATCAACTTGGAGGGAGCATATCTGCAACATTCGCTGACGCAAATATAATCGAATACATATGCGAATAGAGGTAGAGAGGAATTCATATGCAAATATCCTTCAACCAGTTGCGGTAAATTGCTGGATTTTATTAAGAGAAGACTTATGATGTGTAGCTATAGTATCTGTAGAATAGAGTTTTGTTGGGGTCTATTAATCGTAGAGTTGATGGAAAATTGTTAAGCGTCTTTATTATGAAATTTTGTGTCGACTTACGATGGACGTTTAATGGATGAGCATCGCGAGTATATATGGCTGTATATGACTTGTAAATTACTTTACAATGTTGCAAGTGCTGTACATTTTTTTTTTCTTTAAATATTTTAATAAGCGGTTTTGTTTAGGGTCAAAGCTGTCCGATTTTGTGGTCGGCGAAGAGTTAAAATATATACCATTGTTGTTTTAGCGCAACACTTTCATATATACGTATATATGCATGCATCGTTGTGCAATTGTAGAGGGAAAGTATTTGCATTTGTATTTGTAAAAGGAAATAAGCAAATAGTTTCTAATGATCTTTAGTTTGTAAGTAGACTTAAATGTTAACGCACCCTAAAGAAGAAAAATAATAAATTATGTCACCACAGCGTCATCTATTGTCATGTAGCGAAACAAGAGGCGAGAAGAATCGACCATGTTAATAAGGCTGTGGTTTCCGGCATTCTCATGTTGACAGCTCGTCAGTGAAGAATAATAAAGTTTGCACCAGTTAAATAAGAATCGCGGGTGTTTTATCCAATATTTTTGATATTTTCAAGATGGCGTAACAGGTCCGTATTAGGCACCCACAACCATTCGTTAAGTTTTTTTCCACTGTGCCATTTATAGCGAACGTCAGACAGATAAAACTTCTCCTTCAACTCATCTATGAGCCAAATGAACACATCATAATGGATCTACATCAATCTAATTGTGTCACGTATAGAGGTTCCACTGTCCTGCCAACCCACTAACGACTAACCTAACCTAACCTAACCCAACTGAACTTAAGGCCAACTCATCTATATATAGGACATTTCATCCAACATCATTTACAGGGTGGGTGACTTGCTTTGGTGGAGGCAAAGGCTTTTGTATACCCTCTACAGGAAAAGTGTCTATAGGAGTGATTATTGAAGATCGTCTAGGCTTCACAGCGCATGAATGTAAAAATTTGTCAAAAACTGCATTAGTGCATACTTTCAAGACTGATGAGTAACATCGGAGGACCTAAACAGAATAAGAGACTTCTTCTTGCAGGAGCAGTTGGTATACTCATATACGCTGTAGAAATATGGTCACGAAAAATTTTTTTTTTTTGCGGACATGAAACCAGCCCAAACTGCCCACGTTGCGAAGGCGTTTCGGAAAACACGTTTTCTTCTATTGTTTACGGTACGAAATCGAAAGGATTGCCTTACGGAACCAATTTGGGGAATGGCCCATGGCCCACTCCCAGAAGGACGAAAATTATGTCATTGTTAGCAATGTGGCCGTGCGCATACTCAGTGTTCTTAGAGGTTTGGAGTGCCAACGTAAAGTGAGTATAGTTTTAATAATATAGTGGGTAAGCTTATTTGGCTTTATACCGAGCCATGTGAAGTAATGCCTTACGGCGGTTCCGCGGGTGGCAAATAATAATCAGTCTGCACGGGAAGGGAGGTGGTTTTAGCTGTTAAGATTTCGGCAGTACCACATGGTTTCCACCATCCACACAAAAAAGCCTTTATAGGAAGGTATATTCAGTTTGTCCTTAAATTTATAACGCCAAGAGGGAGTTACCGGAGCCTAAGGGGTCTAAGGGTATAGATTTATGTATATTCTGAATCAGGGTCAAATTCTGAATCGATTTAGACATGTCATGTAGCCATAATAGAATCGATCTTAGAGAGCTGAAAAGCCTCTGCCAAAGTTTGATAAGTGTGGTATTGCAGTAGGTAGTCCAGAATCTATCCAAAGTGGTGCCAGAATTTGCCTTAATTATCTTAACATGCTATTTCAATAAGCAACAACTTCAGGTTAAAGAAAGAACTTCAAGTTGGATCTTTAAAATTGCGCTATATGAAAAATCATATTACGATTTCGTTTCCAATGAGTGTCCAGTTATTACCCCTATCACCATTCGGATTTGGTTTCTATCAAAAGATGTTAGGATCTTTGACCTTTTAGTGTCAATTGCGGGCCACAAGCTACGAGTTATAGTACAACCGGACGTGTTGTTCTATCATTCTTTAGCCAAGTTTAATGTGGCATTGTCAATGACGCCCTTAGCTGCGTTGAAAGCTGGTAATACTTGTCTGTCAGCTTAGAGTACGTCCATTTCAGAGCCGCATCTGGCCAGTTCTTATCTGCTGTCTCGTTCCCTTCTACACCGACATATTTACGGAACCCAGCACAGAATTACTGTGAGATGGCTTAATGCTCTCAATGTCGAAAGGCCCTGGCTTACGGATTTGGAGTTAATCGTTTTAAGTGCTGTTTGGCTGTCCACGCAGAGGGTAATTTCCATTGCTGGTAGTTTCCTCGCTAAGGCCTCAGTTATAGCTATCAGTAAAATGCATCCGTAAAAACACAAAACAGAACAAAACTTAAACATTTAACCATAGCATATCATAGGAATTCAGTGGAATACTTCGTGAAACTGGTTGAGAAGTTGAACATTTTTGACGAATTAGTTTTATAATTCAAAAGCAACTATTTAAGACCAAGATTGAGTTCAACGATTAAGTTTAAGTGCTCCAAAAAAGTGAAACAATTTTTTTACGGATGCATTTTACTGATAGCTATAACTGCAGCCTAAGACAGTCTGAGCTGCTTTCTTAACCGCGTAGATCTCTGCCTGGAATACGCTGCAATAATCTGCCAGTCTGTATGAATTTCCATTCTTCGTGTTTGAGCGATCTGTGAAGATGGGTAGACTTTTTATGACAGTACTCGAGGAGAGCCAGTTCTTACAAACAGTAAATTTCTTGTCAAAGTCATACCTCGGTTTCTTGTAGTCTGTGAGTGGCATTTGAGTCCGCTCTGATCAAAGATGTGAACATGAAGTATGCGTGAACGTTTCAGGTTTCCAAATTTTGTTCTCTCGTATAGTCTGAGAGCGCCTTTGGCTGCCACGTTCTTAGTGCTCAGCTCGATGGGTTGTAAAATATAAAAACTCACAAGTCACAACTCACAATGTCTCGCCACGGAATCGAGTGAATTTTGGTTTTAGGGTAAGCCGTGAGGCTAAAAACACAGCTTTGCGGCTTATTTTCGATCAACGGAGCAAGAATTTTAAGATGATGACAAATTAATAAGACGCCTCCGAATTGCAGTAATTTTTAGCCCTTTTGAGTATGTAACTATATCTTTTAATCGAGACTCTTAAAATAATAAATCGTAAATCTGATTCAAACTACCGTTTTCTCCATAAATATCGCCAATCCATAGTCTGTAGGGGAACATAATCAACACGACTATACAGACTAAACGCATCATTTGCATTTAACTCCCATATCAGGCTATACCTACCTATTTTAAGCCGTAGCTGACATCAGCCAATTTGTAAAAAAAAAATAAAACAATTTCCCCAAATTTGCCAAAAAATATAATACCGGTCCCACGGACTAATCTAAGTTGTAAGCCAAAATCCACTTTTAGATGAAACTCGGTTAGAATTCAAAGCCAAACAAAAAACGATGATCAAAAATCCAGTTTTCACTTCTGTAGTACAAATCTAGACGCATTTTCAGTTTCAGTTTCAGCCGCAGCAATGTGCTAATTAGCTCGCCGTCAATAATTAATTCGCATGAAATTAATTCACCTCTCAGGCATTTAGATATGGCAGCAGGTAGCAGGTAGCATCACCATCACGATCACCGGCAATCAACAATGATCGGGTATCATTGTCGTTGTCGCGTTCAGATGGCGATCAGCATCATCGCGAGTGCGGATGGTGGCTCAGGCTCAGCTAAGCAGCACTGCACAAAGGAGCACCGTTGGAGCCGACCGACGACGATCAGTCGGTCAAGCGTTTGGGGAGAAGATGAGACGGCCACAGATGGAAGCGTAAAATTAAAGCACCGTTGCTGCTACGACCTTGGGCAACTTGGTTTGACGCACACAAGCACACACACACATACAGTGTGTATCTATGTGGCTTTGTATAATTATGTCAAGCGGACATAAATGCAAATCGATGCGAGATAAATGTATAAATTATCTGATTTTATTTTATAAACAATTTTTTCCATTTTTTTGCGGTTTGATGGAGGAATCTTTTTTTTTTTTTTTGATTCAAAACTTTTTGCAACCAACTATACAGTAACATCTCGTTCTTGAAGAGTGAGAGTAGTCGTATTCAGGCTCTCATCGTGATTAGCTAATCAAATGCTTCGACCAGGTATGGTCATCATCATCCAAGCAAAAGCCGCAGGGATGGGGTGGGGCACAGAGATTCTATCGTGGAGATTCTCACACAGAGCGTGGACCGGTTATTTCACTTTTACTATCTACCAGATTGTAACAAGTGTAGTCCGGGTCGGGTACATCAACTTAGTTTTTGTGTGTGAGAAGTTGTTTTTTTTTTTTTTTTTTTTAAGATGGTCGATGCAAACACTGACCGTTGGAGTGTTTTACCGGCGAGTCATTGGTGTGTGCTCATCACATCACGGCATGGCAGCGCGGCAACATATCAACATCAGCAACATTTCTTTTCACCTGCAAGGTTAGCTCGGGAAGTGGGGTGCTGGTCAGAGATTAGGTGATTTATATTTATGATCGCATAGAATTACAGTTTTTAGCAGGAGTGTTGTTGGGTTTTGTGTGTTTGTTGGCCGCATGCATTTATATGTGTACATCCGGATTGACATGATTCTGGAATTTTGCACTTTGTTGCATGGAAGATCGATGGAATTAGTTGACAAGAGTAATGGAATTATAATGTTGTTGGAGGTTATGGATATTTGAATTTATTACCTGAGTTATATCGCGTGAAAGTAGTTTAGATACCTACCTACTCATTGGGGGAAGATATTTATAGCTATAGCGGGTGAGTGGAATTATACAGCAAAAACTCAGACGACTAGCTGTAGAACCGTATAGCATTTGAAAGAAGCTACATAAGACGTGATGCTATTTACAATGATTTATGCAATTGGTACTAACTATACTTAGATGTAACTTTGCTCTACGATTTTTTTTTTACCAGAATAAGGCGTCCATATACATAGTTCAGATAGTAGCTTTCATGTGCTAAACAGGTTAAGTCAAAACACTTCTCCAAAAGTTGTATATAAAGGGTGTTCCATAATTCACGCAAACAGATTTTTAATTAAAAAGCTTAAAATTTTTTTGATTTATAGAGTAGGTATTATACAGGGGTTATGTATGGAATAGCACATCGGATAAATGGCCGCTATACGGCTTTGCTGGCAAGTACGTACTCTTTTATTGAAATTTTCTGTAACCGTTTCGCATAAATGTGGCTGAATTTCATTAATACACCTCTCAATTTCCGCTTTCAAGGCGTTGGTGGTCGTGGGCTTGTTTGCATAGACCTTTGACTTGAAAAAAAACCCTTAAGAAAAAAGTCCAATGGCGTGAAATCGCAATGGCCAATTCTAATCTCAAAAACGGCCGATTACACGCTTAGGAAATGACTCATGCAGTAATTGAATTATTTCTCTGGCTGTATATAGCATGTGGCGCCATCTTGTTGAAACCACATGTTAGTCACATCAATATCTTGTAATTTAGTCACTAAAAACTGGGTTATAATGTCACGATAATGAACACTATTAATTTATAGCTATAGCGCATTTTTGAAGAAGAATGGTCCGAAAATGCCTCCAGCCCAAAATCCGCACCACGCGTTGTGGATGCATTTCTTTTTCAACAATTACTCGTGGGTTTTCTGAACCCAAATGCGACAATTTTAACGATTAAAGAAGCCATCAAGATGAAAATGAGTTTCATCACTGAAAATGATTTTGTTCGAAAAATCAGCATCCACTCGTTGTTGTTCCAAAATCCATTCAACGAACTTTCTTTGCGCTGCATGGTCAGTAGTCTTCAGTTCTTGAGTCAAATGAACTTTGTAAGCATGAAGTTTCAAGTCTTTCTGAAGAATTCGCTGTAGAGAGCTCGAAATGCGCAATTCTTGACTACGGTGCCGAATTGATGTTACATGGACTGTCAGCAATACTCTCGCGAATTGCTTCGATGTTTTCCGTTGAACGACTTCTGACAGGACACAGGACTCCCTGAATTTTTTTAATTATTCTCTTCTATGACGGCGATATTTTGTTCGAAAATTGCGGACTGTCGCTGACAAACCTTCATTAATTTTAAAATATTGCTCAACAATGAAAATAACGTTGTTCTTTCGTATAGCGCTCCATTTTTACTAACCCCGAACTGTCAACTGTCATATTGTTATCTTTTTTTTCCGTTGGCATCACTGTATACTTACTTACTTACTTAAAGTGCGGCGCTACAGTCCGGGGTGGACCTGGGCCTCAACCAACAAGCGTCTCCAGCCAGCACGATCTTTGGCTAGCTGTCTCCAGTTTCGCACGCTAAGTTGGTTAAGATCCCTTTCCACTTGCGTGCGCCACCTGAGTCGCGGTCTTCCTCTACTGCGCCGTCCCTCCGGTGTGTATTCGAAGATCTTCCGGGCCGGAGCATTCACGTCCATTCGCTCTACATGACCCAGCCACCGCAGTCGTTGGACCTTCACTCTTCTGGCTAGGTCAATGTCGCTGTACAGCCCGTACAGTTCGTCGTTGTATCTCCTCCTCCATTCACCGTCTATGCAGAAAATTACTCGAAGAATTTTCCTCTCGAAGCAACCAAGAGTAAGCTCATCCGCTTTTGATAGAGTCCATGCCTCTGCACCATAAACTAGGACTGGGATGATTAAGGTCTTATAAAGGGTCACTTTAGTTGTTCGAGAGAGGGCTTTGCTACTCAATTGCTCTCTTAGCCCAAAGAAACAGCGATTGGCAAGAGTTATTCTTCGTTTTATCTCAGCGCTGGTGTCATTGTCTGAGTTCATAGCGGAGCCTAGGTAGACAAAGTCCTTTACCACCTCAAAGTTATATCTGTCTATAGTGATATTCTGTCCAAGACGTCGGTGTTGGGTGTCCTTTCTTGATGACAGCATATACTTTGTCTTGCCCTCATTGACCGCCAAACCCATCTTCGCCGCCTCCGTCTCAATGCCCACAAACGCGCCAGTGACATCACGCTGCGTTCTCCCGATTATGTCGATGTCGTCGGCGTAGGCGAGTAGATGGACGGACTTTTGAAAGATAGTGCCTCTGGTGTTAGCGTTTGAGTTTTGCACTATTCTTTCAAGAACGATGTTGAAGAAGTCACATGACAGCGCATCGCCTTGTCTTAATCCTTTTTTGACATCGAAGGTCTCGGTGAGTTCTTTACCGACCTTGATGGAGCAGCGTGCATTCTCCATTGTCATCCTGCATAAACGGACGAGTTTGGCAGGGACGCCAAAACTAGACATTGCTCTGTATAGCTCGTCTCTATAAATGCTGTCATAGGCGGCCTTAAAATCGATGAAAAGGTGGTGGGTATCGATTTGAACTTCCTGGGTTTTCTCCAAGATCTGCCGCAGTGTGAATATTTGGTCGATGGTAGACTTTCCTGGCCTGAAGCCACACTGATAGGGACCAATCAGATTGTTGACGAAAGGCTTCAGGCGTTCACACAACACGGCAGATAAGATCTTGTAGGCGATGTTAAGAAGACTAATACCTCTGTAGTTGGCGCAGTTCAGAGGGTCTCCTTCCTTGAGGATCGGGCAAACAATGCTAAGGTTCCATTCATCGGGCATACTTTCCTCCGACCATATTTTACAGATGAGTTGGTGCATGGTCCTAACCAAGTCATCCCCTGCTGCTTTGAATAGCTCGGCGGTTAGGCCATCTGCCCCAGCGGCTTTGTTGGACTTAAGCTTAGATATCGCTATCTTCACTTCGTCCAGGTCGGGTGGACGGAATTGTTGGTCTTCATCATCACTGTACTATCAAATGAATTTGGTACTCGCTCAGCTTCACCGAACTGGAAGTGACTCATATTTTGTCGATACTCAATTTTTTTGAATCCAACTTATTAAATAACATTTTTTAACCACGCGATTTAACAAACGGATTAATATTTTGATGTTCCCAATTTCCTTGCAATATTGACAGCAACTGTTAAGCTTCTCAATAATTTACCTACTCAATCTTACTAACAAAAAAAAAACTAATTTATCGTATTTGAAAACAAAGTCATGAGAACATTTTTTATTTAAATCGCAAATTGAAAAAAAAAAATTGCAAACGGAAAGAATTTTCATAAAAACAAACGTAACACAGAATATTCGTTGGCCCCTTAGAAGACAGCCGCAGATAGCAAAGGCAAGCTCAAAATGGATCTTCAAGAAATCATTCAAGATAATGGACAATAGATGGAAACGGCCGGCGCCAAACTGAAAGGTACAATAGTGAGTTTGTCAATAAGTTTATTAACTTTCGAATAGCAGAACAAAATTGCGAGTAAAATTCGGGTAAAAAGTAAAGTTTTTTTTCATAAATCTTAAGATTTTTGAAGCAATTAAGCCAGATCTCGTCATTCGAAAAATGGTAGGTAGGTAGGAGTGGCGGTTGAGATGAGCCCAAGTAGCACTATGTGCCGTTTTGTTACCACATATTCATTTGATGTCGAAAAGGTGGTTTAGATCCAGCCTGTAGAATTTAAAAAGATTATAAATTACTTGATGTTATTCTTCGAGACTCCCTCTAAAGGTTTACCCAGAGCTTGCTGTCTAGTCCTTCGCTAATGCCGGACAAGCGCATAGGTATAGTGAATGATGGTTTCTTTTTCTTTTGCGTCGTTACAACTGCGACAGTGTGTATTATGTGCCAAATCTGTCTGCATGGTCTCATATATATGCCAGTGGCCTGTGGTAATCGCTGTTATTCCTGCTATATTTTTACATGTTTTACTCAGGAGATGGGTTGTTTTTTCCCTGCTATCATTTGGCCACATTTTTCTGGATATGATGCAAATTTGTTAGCCTTCTCCATCTGAGATTGGCTTTCGGTAGCGATTCTGAGGACATTTTTGCTCCTATTGGAATATGGACCGAGTTAGCAAGTTAGCAGTGGACGATGGAACCTTGCCTGGCCAGCTCGTCAGCCTGTTCGTTTCCATAAACGTTACTATGGCATGGAACCCAGATCAGGGTAATTCTGAACTGATCAAGCGAGGCCAACTCCTCTCGACATTCTAATACTAATTTTAAGGTTATAATTGACTCAGGTGATAGCGTTGATCGCAGCTTGACTGTCAATGAATATGTCAAAAAAATGGTAACTGATTTAGTCAAACTACTTTTGAAAGTAGGATTTTTATTACTTTTGAAGTCGATGCGGAGGATCGAGAGCTATAGAGGGTTCACTTGAGCAACCTTAACCCGCGACCCACTTAATGGACAAGCGGGCCACTTGAAAATGAATGAATGAATGACTTTTAATAGTGTATCCTCTTTAAACGCAAATTCACAATTCATGTCCATCCAAGACTGTCTTTCTATCAATGCGTGCATCGAACATTTTATTGCTTCTCATCTGTTGAAAATCTGTTATACATAAATGTTCATTCATCAGAACTGTTTTGTTTCGTTACTAGATCGCTTTATGGTGTTTTAGGCAACAAAAGAACTATTGCTGAAATTTGGTAACAGATGTCTTGTTGTAGCAGTCATTTTGAAAGAAAACTACATTAGACCATTGTTATAGTCACCTTTTGCCGTAGTCTTGAATTTTCTTGCAGGGCACAATAGCCTATTTTATTTGCAAAAATGTTGCCATTGTGAGTGTGTAAAATGTATGCAATTTATCATTAGCTCGCTTTAACTTTGTCATCATACTTACCTCGCTCTATATACAGTTCGAAGAGAACCAAGGCCCCAACTAACAAGCCTCTCCTGATAGCCCTGGCTATAACTTTGTCATCAATGATTCGAATTACGTCTTCTTCTCTACGATTTGAATATGCTCCCTGCAGTTGGCTTTAAAAATGAACAAATAAATAGTTAGCGCAACAGGCGTGTGACCTAGCTTCTCACAGCCATTCGATTGTGTGAGTTTCTATTTTTTGGACGAATGGAAGGACCTGCAATTTATGCTGAGTCCGAACGGCTGAATTGAGACGCTTTTTCAAGGCAGTGATACTGTTGGATGTTTGTCAGACTTTAGCAAGAGGTGGCGCAATAGAAAAAACCTTAAGGTGTAATTTATGTTCTTCCGGGGATCGAATCTGGCACCCCTCGCACAGTAGCCCAGCACACTAACCACTGAGCCACTGCTCAAGTTAAAGCATGGTCAGAAATGTACTGCACTCTTAAAAAACTCATACTGCTCAGTTGGGGATTTCTTTATTCGTTTGCAATTTAAACGAGAGACCCCTAGGCCCTATTCACTTTTTGAAGTTATTAGAATCAAGACCAACTCAGTTCTTTGTTAGAAATTTACCAACCATTCGGATTAAATTTGCTCATGCTACCGAAGTGCAAGTGTAATTTCCCGCACCAACTTAAGGAGTCAATGAACCCTTGCACATCGATACGGCTTTTTGCTGTGACCTTCAGTTCTATTAACTCCCCCCAAATTGGTCAAAGTAGGTAATGCACTATACGCTCATGAACAAATGAAATTATTTCATTTAACAGCGATTCAAGATGGTTTATCGTGCCGCTTTTTGTGTTTATTAATTATACCCCAATTTACACCTAAAGGATGTCCGACTGTCCAATCAATCGTATACGCGTATATAGAAGACCCCTCACATATACCAAAAGAAAACATAAAAACGAAAATGAAACTGAAACCTGACCACAAAAGGAGATGTACCTAACAAATTGTCAAAACAAAAAGCTTCAAAATTAGCACCGTTAACAGATCAAACATTAAAAATTTGCCAATAGATACTAATACATGGATGCAGAGATACGCGGAAAATAAATTAAATACCGAAAACGCGGAGCTTCTGTTTGTTGTCGCCACTTTGATTCGGACAAGCATCACAGATTGCCGGCGTTGATTGATCACTTTGGGGCCGCCTGTAATAAAAAGCTATGACCAGGAATGATGTTTTGTATAAGAGTTTCCATCAAACGGTGTGGCTCATTCGAGCCGCCCCAATCATCCTTGAAAGTGTGAGTTTTTTTTTTTTTTTCTTCGTTTTAAGAAATTAACCAACACAGGTGGTATCTTGGATGGCATCCCAATCCCCATAGACATAGAGAGTGAATGTACAATGTTGCCACTTGCCAGTTAGCATAGTACCATCGTCATCATCATCATCATCGTATTGATGCCAATGATCTTCCTATAAATCAGTCAATCATTCACCTGATGCACACAGCTCGATTGAATTCGTTTATGGTCGGGTGTAATTATGGTGTGGCTGGTGCGTTTTGTACGCGGGCTACTTGACTTCTTTTGCTATGATTAAATTGGAGGTTTTTAGTGGCGCTCATTACCGATTTGAGTCGGACAAGATAATTACTCACCAAATAAAGGTGATGCTGGTGGTTTTTTTTTTTATTCGTATCTCTATCTTAATTAATGCGCGTTGAATCAGTTTGGGTTCTGTCGGCATAAGATGGATGAAATTGCTTCGAAGACGATGTCTACTAGTGCGAGTATTTTGACAGTTAAACATGACCCCAAAGTATGTTGCAACATGGGTTTCTTGACGTGCAGAAATGCAAGTTGGTGTCGCTTTTAAGTGCTTTGGGGAGATGGACGAATGTTGTTGTTAGGACATTAACACAAATCATGATTTAGCAGCCGCAATCTGTTGCGAATGATGATAGTAGTGAAACTGTTAGCACTAGTCGATAACAGTTTCGATTTGGATTTTACTTTATTGGAAAGAAGAAATATCTCTAACAATTAAGATGAAGCTATAGCATGTACTAATAATCACCTGCAGATCTTTTGCAATCATTGGGTAGATACATATGCATTTTAGTAGTGGCGCTTCATCGAATTTTCTTAAAACCGAATCGGGGGTATCCTAAGGTTTGCAAACAAGAAATATTCGCAAATCTGGGGAAGGAGTTCGTAGCCTAACTCATACAATTTTGCCAGTGCGACTGCGGGCCGGTCTTCTTTGCCAAATGCGGCCGTTTTTGCTACAAATCGGCTTGGAATTGATCCAGCATATATGCGCCGGTAATCGTTATACCCTTTTCAAGGTAATCGATGTGAACAGCACCACGCGCATCCCAAAAAAAAAACTGTCGCCATGACCTTGTTTGCTGACAAATCCACCTTGGCCTTCTTCGGCTTTGATTCACCAGGAGAAGTCCATTGTTTTGACTGTTCTCTGGTTTCTGGTGTGGTTCAGTCGAATTTTTCTGGAACATCACCAAACACACATTTGAAGTTGTCAAGCGAATGCGTTTGTTGTCAATTGTAAGCAAGCGCGGCACACATTTTGCGGAAAGCTTTTTCATGTCCAAATATTTACGTAAAATCGATATCACTGAGCCTCTTCAGTCTCGCGCACTATCACTCGCCATTATCAAACTAGGGACGTTCAGCGTCACTTGTGCTTGTGAACGACCTCACCGAAATTTAGTAAACCAGTGGTAAATGGTTCCAATAGATGCATCGCGATGGTGAAGAGTTCCCATAATATTTGTCAAGCTTTTGTATGGTTTGTGTGATAGTTTTTTCTCGCAAAAAATTGTGTTTAATGAGCACTCGAAATTCACGTTTTTCCATTTTAAAATGGCTGCCACAAAAAAACTATTTGACAGATCTGGCTGAAAATTTAGAGTGCGTTCTTTTGAAAGATGATTGTTGACAAAAAAAAAAATTAAATTTGTGTTAATTTTCTAGGACTTATTGACCCACCCTTATGCTGACAACATCCTATTTTAGATTGAAAATAGTATATTCCTGACATTTTGCAGTTAAAGCCCAGTATCCTGCTCGCGCTTAAATTTATCTCCCACACAAAAATGTCTACAGAGATAAAATTAAGCGACCCAGTTTTATCCTATTCCGTACGCTAATTGTCAGTCAGGTAATAATATTGCACAGCTTGCATGTGTATAAGCGGTGCACTACGCACAACTCCCTCTGCGGCACTAGACATATCGTTTTATCTATTACGTATTATGTATTTACCAAGTAAATGACAGCGAGTGCAGCTATTCGCCTTAAAGCTATCTCACACTGGTCAAGGAAAGACTTTGGCCACGCCTCTATTCTGAAGAAATTCGAGATCTCAACCGAAAACACTGACTACCCACCCCATTTCTAAATTTTGACAAGAACTTTCTCGTCACTGTCCCCTCAAGAGCATCTTAGGATGAGGATACTTTCCCGGAAGATACGAATAAGTTCACTTCTACACTTACGGTTCAAAATCCAAAGACGGAGTTGGTGGGGGTGTTTTCTCCGAAAGTCTTAATCTTAAGCTCTCCTTCCATCTACCAAGTTACTGTAGCGGAAATAATGGCGATTAAAGAAGTCTTATCTTGGCTCAGGAAAAACTTAATATCTGCATATTTTCCAACAGCCAAGCAGCCATCAAATCCTTGGATTCGATCTCTATAACTTCTCTTGTAGCCCTCGACTGCCGAGTGCCGATCGTCTCTTATGGAGATGGCCGAACAGTTCAACATTCACCTAATTTGGGTGCCGGGGCATAGGGACATTCCAGGGAATTGTAAGGCCGATGAACTCGCTTGCCAGATAAAGGCACCCTAGAGATACCAATCGCTACTTACAAACAAAAATTTAAGCTGAATGCTATCGAGAGTACAAATCTTAGGTGGACAAGTGGCACCATTTGTCTAGCGACAAAACTAATTTGGCCTAAGCTGGATTTGAAATGCTCTAAGAAATTGATTGCATATTGGCACTACAATAGGTGTCATTACTGGACACTGCCTGATAGGTAAGCATGCCGCAAGGCTAGGCCTTTTCGTAAACGACTTTTGCAGAAGCTGTATGGATGAGGAAGAGGAGGAAACTATCCCTCACTTTCTTTGTTCCTGCCCAGCTCTCTCCCGTAGAAGGAAGCTTCACTTAGGAGCCTTCAATTACAAGACTTGGCGACCTGACAAACACAGACATCAGAAGCCTCTTACGCTTTATAAACAGCTCAAAATGGTTCAACTAGTAGGGAGATCTTACACGATCCTTTTCGTGGTTTAAGTGTGTTGACGTTTTCAGCTGACAGCCAATTTCAACAATATTTTATGTTATACGTACCACGTACAATTTAGTTATACTCGCCCAAGAAAATGTCTCCACCGATTTATCTTGCGAAAGAATTGTCTTCTAGTGCATTAAATCGGCGCTAAATTTTGACATTTCCAAAACAGAACAAATTCTGACTGTTGACTATTTCATGGAATACTAAAAATCGATGTAAGTGAGTAGAAAAAAAATTAAAATATGTACATGTGGCAATAACATATGGGTGCGTGTCCTATCTATATCCTGTACAACGAATTTAGCAAGATCTAATATGTGCAGTGGAGAGAAGTGAGGTCGCTAAAATTTAGAGAGAGCAGGATACTGGGCTTAAACAAACAAACCTCTTCTACAGCTAACGATTAAGAAGAATGCTCGCCTACCAATTTGTATCAGAACTGACACTATTCACAACTAGTAAAAACAAAAGAGTTGAGAAGCGAACTGCATACTGAAACAAAATTTTCAACGAAAAGATCTCATACTACCATTAATTTATTCACCATCAAATGAATGAATTCTGAATGATTGTTATTATTTTGTATTATTATTCCGGTATGCCGTACGCCTTTTTTAGATCCACTCTTTGACAGAGTAATAATAAATCTAATCGTTTATAAACGCATTCCTCAAAACACATTTAAATTTAAATGTCCTACCACAATTTTCCCCGAAAGCAGTCTGTAATTTGTCATTCAATCGAAAACCTCTTAATTTTTGGCAAGAACCACTTATTAATCGACTATTTCTCAACTCTTTGCATCCGGACACTGAACACCGTACCAAATGCAAATCAAATATGTACATGTACTTTAGTGCATGTCAAGTGGTTTGCATCTATTAGTGTAATAGTCATCGAATTAAAATACCTGGCTAATTACAAATTTGCACGGCTCTATGCAATGCGCCTGCGGGCAATGGCGGCGGACGACCATCCGATTCTTTAAATCCCATAACATCACGGCCAACGTCTATATCTATCTATAATAGTGGTTGTCCGAAGCGAGTAGGTACGTTTATATAGGTAATCCACGAACCGGCTAAATCTTGTCACTAGTATCTTCTTTGCATCTGATAACCTGAACGAGCAACTTTTATTTTCATGTTAATATCTGTTTCGTATACCGTTATATGCGATTAATGTCCACGCCGCACGACACCTTTATACAGATAAAAGCGAAGACAACAACAACAACAACAAAATAATAAACACCAACGCAAAAGCAATAAAAGATTTTACTTTAAGAAGAAAAAAAAATATTTTGTGTGCCAACAACTTCATTGCAACAATTCGCTAGTGAACCAAGCGATGGGGGAGGACTTGGTCTTCGAAAAGAAAGACGCCAGTAGTGTGGCTTTGTTTGCGGTCAGCGAGTCTATATGAAAAATTATTTAACTATTTCCACTTCATCACCGGACGACAATGTTGTGTCTCAAGCATTATTGTTAAAAGTGTATGAGTGCGGTTGTATCAAACAGAAGGAAGATGCTTTATTGCAAGCGATTTGCATAATTTCCAGTTGGTGGGATTATTGTTTAGAAAAGGTACCTACCTAATCCTCGTCTGCACAATTTACTTGCTGATTGATTTCATTCGTTTTATGTCGCTTTCATTCATTAATTAACTTTATTTGGCAAATTTTTGAATTTATTCGTCTCATTGATTGCATTCATTTTGTTCATTTTCATTCATTTTTATGCATATCATTAATTTTGTCATCTTCTTCATCTGATTCACTCTATTCATTTGATTCATTTTTATTGGTTTTCATTCACTTGATTCATTCCATTAATTTATTTTATTTTCTTTCATTTTCATTCATTTCATTTATTTTCATTAATTTCCATTCATTTTTATTCATTGCCAAAAATGTGTGATCCATGGGCTTAAAAACGTTCCGTTTATCATTCGGCTTCCTCGTAACATACGTACATCCATCTGTTCTTATGAAATTCCATCAAATTCTATCATCAACCCGGCGGCTCTCAGATTGAGGCAACAAGCAATAAGCAACATTTTTCGTTCGAGCGATATTTGGTTGCTTTGATGTGAGAGTGTGGGACCTCTAATTTAATTCAAATTCAAAGTAAAATAATTGTGAGCGATAATATTGCGTGTTTCCTATTGTCATTGCCAGTTGCTTATTGAATGTTTCCGCAATGTGAGAGCCGACTTAATCAACAGTAGGTACCGTCAACAACTTGTTGTACAACTTCGCGACCATCTCTGCGGTCCATTTAGACACAATTACGAATTGTATTAACATGCTTTGTTTTTAATACATTTTAAAATTAACTTAGTTTTTATATTAATTTTTTAATTTTGAAAGCTTACAATTGCGGACTCTGTATTGAAAGTATAGCTATTGTGTACTGGTTAAATTATCCACACAAGATGTTCATTATAATGGGTGATTTTTTAAACGTTTGGTTTTTAAAATGAAAAAACAACGAACATTTGTAAAATTGGGTAAAAATTTTTTTTTTGGGTCGATAAATCCATTCTTGCCATTTACTTGGCCGGCAATAGTTGCTGGCTTATCCGTATAGATGAGAGACTTCACATATACCCACAAAAAATAGTCCAGCGGCGTCAAATTGCACGATCTATGAAGCCAATTCACAGGTTCAAAACGTGAGATGAATTGCTCATCAAATTCGCATTGCAATGTCCATTGTCCATGTCCATCCGCAACGCATTTTGTACTGAGCACGATTTTTGGTAATAAAATTCAGTAATTTGCAAACGTAGTTCGGGCATAAGTCTATCCATGGTGAAATGTCAGTGCTGAGCATTTTTTACTTTGACACGTATCACGAAGCACGCGTGATCTGTCAAAAAAATTCAAACTGACAAACCAAACAGCAAAAAAAATCACCCTTTAGTGAGGCTTTACATCTTTTGCAGAAGCTAGTCATAAAGTGCGGATTAGTTTTGCAGATATACCAGACATTTATTTGTACGCCCAAGTAGCGGTTATTGTACACGAAGAATCCGTTCTAACATTAAAATTCTTATGGAACAAGTATTAAATTGTGAAGCATATTTCGCACATTCCTTCCCTGTGCCCTGTGAGTTTGCATAATCCACGCCTGTTAAATTGCCTATCGTTCAATAGGAAATTTGCAAACGTAATATTTTTGTATGTGTTCACCTAAGCTTCCTCTATATGTTCGCTTTTTGTTCATCCGCGTGAATCGCACGTCTACCACTTCACACAAACAAAACACGTATCGCGCGGGATTCTTAGATGAACTTGAACTTCTTTTTTCATGTGCGTTTTGAAGAATCCCAGAAGATTCTTCCATATTCACCGCGACGTTAACCAATTGATACAAAGCGCGTATCATCTATTATTCTTAGATAACCTGACTGGTAAACAAAGTCTTCTTGCAGGAACTCGAAGAGAACGAAATGCGAATTATGAGCAAATCTTCCATTTATACCTTCAATTTGAAATAAATTGCGCCGTTAAAAATAAATACCTTACCACTGTATATTTATACGTGTCTTAAGGCCCCACTGCCTTATAGCCATCAGTAAATTGCAACCGAAAAAAAAGGTTTTAACTTGTTGAAGCTCTTTAACTTAACCGTTAAACTCAATCTTTGTCTTAAGAAACTGCTTTTGAATTTGCATTTTTCTGCATCTGTCATCTGGCTGGTAATTTGAGTTGCAAATTCAACAACTAGGCGAAAAAAATGTTTTTAGTGACATAATTTCATGATAAGGTTTGACAAAATAGAGGGCCAGCCATGTTTTTCTGGATCTGTTTCAGTTTTGTGTAGCTGAGCGAGCATAAACAGAACCATAATTTACTACAGAATGAAAAAGCGTTCTGTTCTGTTTCAGTTTCTGCTTCTGTTTCTGTTCTTTGTCACTTATTGTATGGGAATCCCCTTACAGACCGTTCAACTTTTAATTCAAATATAACAGGTGAAAGTGTTGATTGTTCAGAAAATTACCAATGCCCACCTTGTTTCAATTAGGTAGGTACCTACTTCAGTTCATTCAAGAAAATCATTCAGTTGATTTATGATTGATTTCGAGCTAAATTTTAGCTCCCATAGTTACCAAATTCTCTCCAAAAATTAGCTGAGCTAAATTTAAGCGAATCCATTTAGCCAAGCGGTACAAAAAAATTAAATTTTCGTTTCAGACTGTACCTACTGCATATATCTGTCACGATTTGGCGCGCCCATTAATGGTTCGGCACATTTTTTCAAGCTAAATTTTGACAGATCGTTGTTTTTTTCTGTTGTGTTTTTGTGTTGCGAAAAAGTATATAAGATAAGGTTTTTAATGAACACCTCGATGAGAAATCCTTTGAAAGGATTAATATATGAGATAAAGCAATAGCAGACAAGGAAAAAAGAAAGTGGAACGAAAATATAACAGTTTTTCGCGTCGATGAATTTTTGAAGGAAGTTATTTTCAACGAATAGCTGTTTTTGTGACACCACAGCGCACTTAGATCAAAATTTAACTAGAGATTTAGCTAATGTTTGGAGCAAAAAAAATTGGAGAGCAGCTAAAATTTAGTTTCGCTCGAGCAGCGTACTAAGCTATAAGCTTAAGTAAAAGTGAGCTAGCTATAGATTCTCAAAAAAATACGCCTATTGTGGACAAATTGCCTGTCAATGAATTGACTAACATCGTTTGTCAATAACTGACAAAGAAACCACTGGAGAAGTGGAAATAGCTGAATTGTCAAACAAAATGTCACTTTGTCTATAATTGACTGTGAACATTAATTGGCATTGAATTCATAAGATTTTTTGCCAATAATTGACATAAGTGGAAATGAACTGATGATGGTGGTGTCGTTCAATGACATAAACGCGAGAGCTGTCAAACTTTGTCAATCAACCGACATGTGGAAACCCACCTTTAGTCTAAAATCAATTGTCCACACGACTGTCAGCTTGACAGATGAAGTTGAAGTCGAGGTTTAAGGTGGAAACGTCAACTTTTATGATGATAATGGAAAAATGTTGAATGAAAATCTTTACAAATTTAATTTATTTCTATAATATTTAAATTCAAGTTATTAACATTATTGGCTAGTATTGCAGCAGGCCAGCAAATTAATGTCAATTAATTTCGCTTTCTAAGTGTTGTATCGCAAACAAATTCAATATGCATGCTCGAGGCAACGCAATTCGCTGCATACACGTTTCATTCATCTCATTCATCTTTTAACTCTACCACTTTATTGATGTTAAAAATTAAATTTAAATAATAATTATTATTATTAATCTTTTTTGTCGATATCCCCGTGCTGGCCTCACGTGGGTGATGAAGTAACCATCAGCAACCATGTATGCTGTTACTGCTGTTACTCTAGCAAACAGCAGCATCATGTTGCATTATTAACGAAGCAATCAGCGAAAAAGTATTTTTGTCTTAAGAAAAAACTTTTCCATTGTGCAATACGATTTGCTTAACGTCGTCGAAGTTGGGGTTTCCCCTCCCATTTACAAGATTGTTGATTAACCGAAAAATATCTACTACCTACCAAGCCACACATCCCCTCAGCAACACTTTACGAGGTGCCCATATAGATGCGCATAAATCATTTGAAGCGTCTCAGCTTGAAATTCCGTTGCCAATTCATACTCGTATATATAAATTTAAAATCTTTACAACAACTTGTTGTGCATCTCAATACCGGAGAAGAAAAACAAAAATGTATTTATTATCAATTGGCTTCTTCGGCCGCCATGCCGGCCGTCATCAACAACTAACAAATCAATTGGCAACATGTATCCACCACATTTTGATTAGTACCCCATTTGTCCACACGGTTGCACCTAAGAACATAATATCACCTCTGTAGGTAGACCCGGGCGTTGGATGGCGGTCCGACGCGACGGCGAGTCATTATAACAAGTTTTATGGATGTTTAAATGGTTGTAGTTGTTTTTTTTTGCGTCTCAATACACA
This sequence comes from Cheilosia soror, assembly GCA_949372485.1. NCBI lineage: Eukaryota > Metazoa > Arthropoda > Insecta > Diptera > Syrphidae > Cheilosia > Cheilosia soror. The sequence continues at coordinate 123,842,145 of OX443561.1, forward strand.
TAAACATAATGCATGTTTTTTTTTTGCTTAATATTATTATAATTCTTGAATTATACAAAATAACCGAACTGGTCTTGTCGCTCGGTGATGATGAGGCGATAAGATGATTTTGCCCGGCTGTGACTGTATACGACAGTGCGACTGCGAGTTGCTGTGCTTTTTGCTTGTTCTGGTCAAAGATGGCCTTCGATAGATGGAACAAGATTTTTCGTTTTTAGCAGCAGCAGCGGTAGCGCTTTTTGGCTAGCATGGCAATTTTGCATCACGCATATAAATCGATATCTGATGTGTTTTTGGGTGAGTTGTGAGCTACGTGAGCAGAGATTGTGTATCGAAGATGAGATAAGAAGACTAGCTTCGTCTTTTATGGGAAATTAATCATGTGGGCTGGCTTATTGAATATGCGGGATTGTTGAGATGTGCAAATTCCATAGGAAAATGAAAACACATTTACGCCGATGGAATGGTAGTTTGTATTCACTTGTGTCGGTTTTTTAAACTTAGCTCTACCGATGTTTGTTGGCAGCCATTTTGAACACTCTAAAAAAATTTTAGCATCGTTTAAAAGAAGTTTAAAACGTGCAGTTTACTAAATTCTTTCCAAAATGTAGCTTAGCTTAATTTAAGCAAATCCCTTTAGCCGAGCACTTTCCTTTTCAGACTCTACTTCATGTACCTGCCAAAATTTAGCGCGCCCAATGATGGTTCGGCAAATTTTCTGAAACTAAATTTTGAAAGATCGAGTCGTGTTTTTTCCTGGCTAAATTTAAGCTCCTCTCCAATTTTTTTCTCCAAACATTAGCTAAATCCCTAGCTTAAGGCTCCGTCAAACAGAGCGCGTTTTAACGCCGCTTTTCACCGTCGCGTTCCACTGCTGCGTTGTAATATACTGCAATACACATCCCCTGTCACACAGATCGCGTTGTCAACGCCGCGTTGAGCTCACTGCGGCGGTCAAACGCAGCGGTGAAACGCTTTCTTGCGAAAAATCACTGATTATTTCTCTGACGCGGAGCGGTGAGAGTAATTTTTGTAGTATCAAATGGAAGTATTAATAGAATCTGTAAGAAATTAGCCATGTTTTTTACGATATGGTTAATAAAATGTAAAAAAAACATTGCTTTAAAGGGTGATATGAATGGAAGACAATTGCAATGGAATTAAATGAGAACGGTATTCTCCGACTTCTTCTGTCTTTTTATTTATGTCGTGTTCGCGCACCCACATTTTTTCTTCTTTTTTGGGAATTTTGTAGCACGGCAAATGAAATTAATAATTCGTTATCCGAGCTGACATTTTGGGAGAATTTGATAATAGCTATCTGTTTGACGGCGTCTAACGCGGCGTTGAGAACGTTGTGTCAAAATAATCTTACCGCCGCGTAAAATAATCTCACCGCGGCGTTAATAACGCCTTCTGTTTGACGAAACCTTTAATTTGGACATGGAGTGCGTCGTGGATATGAGTGTCACTGAAAACAGCTGTTCGTTAAAAATTACTTCCTTCAAAAATGCATCGACGCGACGTGAAAAAATGTCAAATTTTCGTTGCGCTTTCTTGTCTTGTCCTTGTCTGCTATTCCTTGATCTCAAATTGTTCACTTTTAAAGGATTCCTTAACGAGGTATTCATTTAAAAAACTCATCGTTATTGAATCATTTGCAACACAAAAACAGAACAGAATAAAAACCAACAGATCTGTCAAAATTTAGCTTGAGAAAATGTGCCGAACCATTAATGGGCGCGCTTAATTTTGACAAATACAGGAGCTAAAATTTAATTTGAGCAGCTTAAATAAGAAAGAGTTCATTCTATATGACTATATGAGTACCTCGATGAGGAGTCCCTTGAAAGTGAAAAATTTTAAATCAATGAAAAGCAAATAAGGAAAAAAGAAAGCGCAACGAAAGTAAAACGAAATTTTGTTGCGGCGACGAATTTTGAAGGAAGTTATTCAGGGCGTTCAAGAATCTAGTTCAGTAGGTACCTAAGTCTGACAGCTCTCTAATTTCATGTTGCTGAAATTCATTAGGCTGAACTGGTTTTTCAGTTGACGTTTATGTCCGCAACACCGACAAATCAAGTCAAGAATTTCTCGACTTTCTAGTTACTACTAATGTAATGGGCCATCGGAACAGTGCTGACTTCGAAGATTTTGAAAAAGTCGCCAAAAAAGTCTGCCCACAAATGGCACAAAGAAAAACTTAAAACTGAATAAATTCACCAAATTTAAAATGGCTTACGCGTGTTCTCATCTCGTTCTATCTTATTGTCGCATTATAATAGCTAAACTTATGACAATTGGAAAAAGGACGCATTCAGATCGCAATTAATTGTGAACTGGTTTCGTAAAGTATATATTATGTAACATTTCGTGTTTCATACAAAAATGTATTTTTTTTTTCTCAAAATGGGAAAAACTATCAACGAAATACAGAAAAGGGGCAAATATTTGGAAAAGTGGTCTCATTGGGGATAGAAAGAAAAAGAGGGCAAAAATGCAACCTTAGTCGCATAAAGTCAGCCCTGCATCGGAAAGCATCGGAGAGCATGAGAGAGCGCAGTTTGACATTTCGACTGCGCTGACGTAGAGCACCAATCAGAAATCTACAACACAGGAGAAAAAAAAATACAATTGTCAATATGTCACAATATGCCGAACCGACAATTCGAGTTATTTTCGCATTCACGTAAATTTGTGTCCTGATAATTTAAGTCGACTCACGATGACTAGACTAGATTCTTGAATGCGGCCATTTTCAAAGAACATCTGTTTTCTGTGACACTTTATCTACAACGCACTCGGAACTCTACATCAAAACTTACCTAGAATTTTGGCTAAAGTCTGGAGAGGACAATTGGGTGGCAGCTAAAATTTAGTTTCACTAGATCTGCGCACTTAGCTTTAGGGAAGAACTTCAGCTCAAAAAAAAATGCTTTTCGCCCTGATATTGCGTGCGTGGCCTCATCAGTATAAATGACCACCATATCTCGTGTTTATCCTTAAAAGTATATAAAAGCAAGATCATTTCCAAAATTCCTTTGTATTCCTTATTTTCGAAACCAAACCAGAGCATTTTTCACAGTCGACTTTAAAGCATTATGTCTCGAAGTCTTCAATTAGGGCACGGCCCTCTTTAAGTCCCTGCTGTTACCAAGCACCAGACTGAATGGGAGAGCCTTCGAAATCAGTAAAAAATCTGATGAAATCAGAAACATGGGATTTTACTCAACCTCTAACTTTTCTCCTCAACTGTTCTTGCAGTTAGTACAGTCCTATAAGTTTAAATTTGTGCATAGCGGCCTTCCTTTCACTTCGATCTTTATCTTAATAAAGATGTTCATCTTCAACTTGTCAGATCTACATAATCTTCTATTTCTCTCGGCCAATGAATCTACAGAAAAATATAAATAATGATCTCATCGATGCTAAAACTCAATACTCAAAAGTTATGGTCAATAAAAACGTCTGCATATTTGTTGCATTCCACATATCTCAATCGTGCTAAAACAAAAAAAAACAGATAAAGATGCTTGCTACCCACAAAAGGAGCTTAAACTACATGGAAAACCACACGTTCCATGTCACTTTACTCAAAAAAAAAAAAAAAAAAGCGAAAACACCAAACTAACTCTGTCCAAGACGAATGTTGTCTGTGACCAATTTTGGCCGACATGTATCTTCTCCCAATCAGGATCATCACCTCGATCATTTTCATTATGTAACAGCGTCATCTATGGATGAAAGAAGTCAACCATCATTAACTTATGCAAATCCCTATAAACACTATTAATCCACAAAGCCAATTAAATTGGGCAAACCTCCTTCCAATCGAAAGTGATATATGCACTTAGCAACACTTAGCAACACACCGCAACGAGAAACATAGTTTCACTCTTAGCAACATGTACTGTGAAAATGAGTTATGAATTCATAATAATTTCCTTTTCCGCCTCCATCGTGAGATAGACTACGCGACTGCACGGTACACGGACGTCATTTGTTTTCAAATAACCATCTAGTGTCAGTTTCAAATTGACTTTGGCCAAAAAGTAGACAGAAAGAAAAATTACAGAACCCACCTCATTATGTGGCAAGCGTTCGGCATTACATGTGACCCTTGTGTGCTCTGTCGCTCCCTCCAAATTCAGTCCGCGAGAAAATCCAAGAATTCGCCAGTGTAAACCGTAAACAGAGCGCCTCGAACGATGCTAATTCAAGTCACATACCTCGGGTTCGGGTATAGCTTTAGCGTGGCATGCCTTCTTCTGAAAGTCAGAGTTTGGTTAGTTGTTGTCGTTAGTGTGCCATTGTGTCGTGTGGTGGAATAGAAGAACTGCACCCCTCCCTGAGCATCTTTAACTAATCAATATCTTCTCGGGCCGACTGACTATATGGGTACAAGCCCCCCAAAAGGTAATCCAAGTTACAATCAAAGACTCCGACCTGACTTCTTCGACTTTATTACTATTATTTGTGTTTTGGATTGTTTTTTTTCTTTTGGAATCCAGCATTGCAGCAACAGGTACATTGAGCAGCATCCAAGCTGTAACCATCGTTTGAGCCGAAATAAAATGACACAAGCACCAAACCCAAGCAGAGAAGGGTTCGGTGTGAGCCAGGGGAGGCCAAACAAAAGTGGAAGATGCAGACGAAGAAAAATCGACAACAAGACTGAGGGATTGGGTGCATGCCGAGCTAATAATAATCGTGGAGTTCACAGAACGCACCCATAAGCCACATTATCGCTGGAGCGCGCACAAAAACAGACACCACCGGTTCAGGTTTTCGTTGGTCCCTGAGCCTCCTCTTTCTCATGTCTTACACCGTGTACACCCAGACTGTGCCATGGCTCCCTATAGTTTGAGGCTGTCATTGTCGTCGTTTTTGGTTTTTATTTTTATTTTGTTGCGGAAAATATGGGTGAACTAGGTGCGATAGTTTCATCTTTGGGGTCTCTTCGAAATCGAAACTGTACTTCTCGGTCGGACATTGATGGTTGTTAATGGCAATTCGCCGATCGGAGGTGTTTTTATGTGGGATTGGTTGGAGTGTTTTCGTGTCCTAAGGCGACTCAATGGGATGTAGGTGACGGTTTGCACCATTGTCGAAGGTGTATTCTAAAGGAATTTGATTTTTACTTTAATACAGCGTGGCGTGAGTAAAATCACAGATAAACCAAGCATTCATTCAAAATTCGGCAAAACTGAAAAAGATGTTTGTGTTTGGCTTGAAGTTTATCACGCTAAAAATAGTCATTCGTAATCTATGTACATGTATTTTGATAGAAAGAACTAAATACGAAAGGGCCCAACCCATAGAATCCGTCGCATACGTTGCGGCAACGTATTCGACTGACAGGTTGATAGAATACTACAGAAGCTTATGGAAGGTGACCCATAAGCCACGGACGTGCCCGATTCGACGGATAAAGTAGGTTTACTTTCTATTTTTCCGTCCGTCGCATCCGTTGACAGTTGGCACTGCGTGGGAGGAAGCAATTTCATTGGTGGAAGTACCTACTTAGATAATGAGAGAAGTTCGGACTGCGGCGACGGATTCTATGGGACTGTTCTTTCCATCGAATGTATGTCAATCCGTCGACGCAACGGACTCAACGAATTCAATGGGTTGGTCCCTTAACTTGGCAAAGAGGTTATGAACTTTCAAGTTAAAAATAAGGCTGTTGCTATTCGCACCGCACGTTGTTCGGGACACGACTACGTAACGAAATGTCAAAGTTTATATTGCGTCAAGTTAGGGTAGGTGGCTCGCTACGCTCGCGGCAAAGACTCCAAACTCCAGTATAATCATTTTCGGACATTATGCAGTACGTTTAAGATCCAACTTTTATATTTATAAAGAGTTTTTAATGAAAATAGGATTACGTTACGTTGAACGTCAGTTCAGTACAAATCCTGTCAAAATGAACGTGCGAGTAGCCACTTCGTAAAGATAATAATCATTGTGGATTTTAATTGGTATTTTAATATTTCTCCATTTATGTCATGTTTTAAAAACTGTTAACAAAATTAAAACAATTTGGACAGCAAACTTCTTCAAAATGAATATTTCAAAATTTTGTGTTTCACGAGGCAGCCTTGATGTGTTAGTCTGACTAGCTTTTTAGAGCAATTGGTTTTTGTTGGCACAGAACATATCCCCATAGCAACATCACCCACGGACTTTACGACTTGAATTCTAAACTTACTGGGGCTGTGAAAACATTATTAACCTTGCGGCGACCATTTTCAGTTCATCCTACCAGTCAACTAGGTTCGAAATGGCTATAATTCGAATCGAAATGTTTGTTAAGAAAAACTTTTGATCTCTCAAACAACACATCGATTGACTTATCGTTCACCCTATGTAAAGATTTTAGGATTTAATTAATCCATCAACACATTGCGGATCACTAGTAAACAGTGAGTCGAATACCGATCACCTCTATTGACAGGGTCAACAGAGAGTTTATTTGGCTCGTCTTGCACAAGGAGAGGTTTACCCAATGGGATCCCTACGTTATCCCCTTTTCCAAAATTCCTTATTGGACACATTTTTTTCTTCTACTTTTCCAAAATCTCCCGGGACTAAATCCCCTTTGCCAAAATCTCCCACAAGCAAACTAAATTTTGCATATACACAACCTTGCACCTACTCCAAATCCTACAGTGACCCCAAGGGGGGGGTTTCAGTGGGGCAGCATTCCCCCCCATACGTATTTCACTTTTTAAGTGTCGCGGCAACAGAATTAATAACACCAAATCTAAAAATGGAGGATTTCCTCTTTGGGTATTTTGAAGTTAGGGATTTCAGCACAGGGGATTTTGGAAAAGAAGATTTCATCGCCAACCCTTACGCGATAAACTGATAGCTATCTATATCAAGGCAACATAAAATGAAGATTCAAAGGGCCCTTCTAACAACGAATTTTAGTCTCGAGAAAGCTCAAAGTTGCGATATTTGCATAGAAAATATGTATATCCATTGTGAAGTCCTTAAATTTAAAGTCAAAACTAGAATAATTGGTTTTTGCTTTGTTTTTTTTAAATACTTCTCCCGGGAAAGGCAAACCTATGACGCTTCATCAGCGCCCCGAGATGTATGTTAGTTCTGCACTTAAATTGCTGCAAATTGTAGTCTTCTGGAAATATATCCCCAGGAAGCGAGTTCCAAAGTTTGCTTGTCCTGTAACAAAAGGAGTTTTGGAAAGATGATGTCCTCGCGGTTGTCAAGTGTACTGTATGGTCATGACCATGAGCATTAGCAGCCTGTCTTGTGGGGCGCCCAAAAGTTGCATTTCGAGGGATAATGTCCTTGAGTTCTTCGGAACATCTACCATGGAAGTACCTAGAGAACAAGCATAGGTCAGCGACTTGTCTTCTGTGCACCAACGGTTGTAGATTCGATGTGAGTGTAGGGTCTCCAATAAGTCGAACTGCTCGTCTCTGTATGCTGTCAAGTAGGTTAAGAGAATGTTTTGCGGCCGAGCTCCATATATGGGAGCAATATTCCAGGCCTGGTCTAACCTATGCTTTGTAGAGAAGGAGAAGTTGCTTGGGGCTAAAGTACCTCTTTGCTCTAAATAGGTAGCTCAGCGGACGCCGATCTTGCGATATAGGATATGTGGTCCTGCCATGTGATTCCTGAATTGACTGTGACTCCTAGAAGGTGCATTAAGTCCTTGGGATGGATTGGATGGTCATCTATTTGGATCTGAGGAACTGTTGATGCATTTTTCCTGGAAAATGTTGTGAGCTGTGTCTTGTTTGCATTAAATACAACCAAGTTGTCTTTTCCCCACTTCAAGATTTTGTCCAGATCACCATTTAGAGAACTAATTTGTTCACATCTCTGACTGTGTGATGTAGCCGCATTCACAGGCCCACTGTTCGAGATAGACAATATAAGGCCCAAATTGTCACGTTCACCATTTAGGAAGGCTGTTGAAATTCAAAAATGTCTTCGACAAGGTTACATTCTATCATACCAAAACTGCTTTTATTGCTAAATTAGCGATGTGCTTCGTGTCGTCCTGTCAACGGAAAGCGAACGAATTCGACGGTTTCTTACAACACAACTCATACAACTCGACTAATGACAAATGACACCAAGGGCCCTACTCTGTGTTTCGTTCCGAAAGTATGATTTTCCGGAACCGAATATTTGGTACTCTCTATTTCGAAAGCGGAATGAAATCTCCAAATGTCAAAGGCATTGGTATACAGAAAATCGAAAGTATTTCAGAGTACGAATTCAAAAGCGAAACGAAAAGCACTTTCGAATAGGATCGACTTTCGGTTCCAGATGTGGAGAAGATTGCAAATGTCGTTGGGCTGAACATCAACACTGCCAAAACAGGGATCATCAGCCTTGGTTATAGCTCATCATCTCAAGATAGAATTGCTGGACACCAGTTAGAATTATTGTCTCGACCGAAGACGAAATCGAACGGGATGTAGTCAGCCGAATCGGAATGCAGCAAAATCTGCGTTTGGAGTGTACCCAATAGATTTGGCGAAATTAGCCAAATCGTCGCCTCCAATGTCGAATAGAAGTTGCTATATGGATGTACCACTTGGAAATCACTGCCACTATCATGAGAAAACTCTAAGCCTTTGTTAGCCAGAGTCTGCGGAATATACTAAGAATTTTCTGGTGTAGTCGCATTTCTAACCCGCATCGGATCAGAAACCAATAGACTTTAGCATTCGACGATGAAAGTATGGAAGTGGTTAGTGGACACATTTCGAAAATTCAGCCCTTGGATAGCTAAACATGCAATGCAATAGAACCCGTTAAAACAAGATGGAGTAAGACCAGGCCGACCGAGAGAGACGGGGCGCAGAAGTCTGTCATTAAACTGACTATAATTTTCATTTTTTACACGGGCCAGTTCAGTTCAAATTATTAGGTAGGGGAAAGGGGACATGAAATTGGATGTCAGTTTCAAACTATTTTAACAATTATACTCTAGGGTGTTTATCAGACATTCCCAGGAGGTTGGGATATGAACTCATAACTTTTTCTGGGGTCTTAACTTGGAAGTAATCCAGCACACTATCCACTAAGACACTCTGACAGTTGAAAACTATTTAGTAATACAGCGTTTTTTATTGTAAATGATTAAATATGAAATGAAGTAGTCGTACCTAAGATTTCAGAACTTGGTGGAAGACATCTTATTTTTCTGATTCACTGCCAGTTGTACGGGCATGTCGAATTGGTTTAGCTGGTTAGAGAAATACATATCTATTTTTTCCCATTGATAAAAATGTAGGCTTATGTCCTTCAACTGAAAATAAAAAGACTAAATTACAGTGAGTTACCTACAAAATGACTGCCAAAAAGGTCGTCAAATGCTTCAGATCGTCACATTGATCGTGGCATCCCAATCACACTAAAAACAATATTTCCCAGCCAGCCTTGAAGTTGCCCATTGGCTCACATTTAATGATGTGATTGAAAATCCAAATCTATTCGAAATCCTCCTTCAGCGGAATGTATGAATGAAGCCAAACCCAAAAATTCAAATCAATTAAAGTTCAGCTCGAAACTAACTCTCCCAAGGCAGTTTGGTGAAGGCTTCGCCCTCAACGTGACTGCTTCACTGTCTTGTTGTGTATAGTGTATTATATGTTATGTCTCTCCCCATTAAGGTATCTTAAAAGTGTGCAATTTAATCGTCACAATTTTGACTCTTTGGCAACATCATCTCCAAACAATCGCATTGATTTATAGAATTTTCCACTGCACATTCTTCACGCCATTTCGACTGTGCGGTGCGGTTGCTGTTGCTGTTGCTCCAATCCTGTCTCTAGCCACTTTGCCATTTTTGGCCAAAAGATTAATCGAGTATAACAGTTCGACTATAGGGAGCTGGTTTATTATTTTTTTTTTTCTTTTTTCGCGTTGCACGAGACTGAATTATGTAAAATAATTTGATTCTCATTCGATTGGAGAGGAGTAGATGATTCTGGCTGGAAGTCAACCCATTTGGCTTCCATGCGAATACAATTCGCTAACCAGGCCCACCATTGCATAGTCACAGAGGGCTTCGACTTGCACTCATATATACAGTCATTGTGTCCGAATTCGAATCCAAATCGTGTGGGAACTGAGATTATTTACTAATTTATTGTAATTTTTCACACATCCAACGTTGAGCAGGGTGCGCGCACGTATAGCAGAAGATTGCCAATCCAAAACACAATACAACACACAGAGAACCGTTTGAGATGTGATCGCAATTTTATTTCCATTTTTTCTGTATTCGATTTCAAGAAGGAGCTAAGCGCTAAGGTGCTGAATGTTGATGCTTGATGGTGTAGTGCACTCTGGGTGTGAGATGGAGTTTTGCTATACTTAATTGCGGGGGAATTTATGGTGTCGTGCATCCATTAGACGTGTATTTATTGTCATCTCTGCGAGAGATAATGAGCACTCTAGGGAGAGCGCAATTTCTCGGCAATCACGGTGTAAATTAGGAAGACAGTGGAAATGTGCAAACATTTTGTTTTCCATTGTGGGTGGGGACGGGGAGTGATTTATTTAGAAATTTCCAATTAACATTGTTTAAAAGCGGCCTAATGAGGTGAAGTTATTTTTTTGTGGGAACATTTTAGCGATAGCTATCACTTTTCGGATGTCAGTGGTGACAGTTGTCGGCCTCTGTATTCTTGATAGAATATTTCAAATCAAACATTGGTGATTTCTGGCTGACGACCTCAAGAAAGTTTCTCAATCTTTTGCAATAAGGCGACGAGAACTTTGCTGCAGAGGCATCGTCTAAAAAGTGTGCTACTGATCGCCTGCCATTTATACCGGAGTAGTTCTATCACAACAGGGAAGTAAGTAAAATGACAGGAAAAATGAATAGCACAGTTTACCATCAGGACACCAAAGCTACTGTCAAAAACTACGAGTCTACCGTCGGAGAATCTCATCAAACCTTATCTATAATGTTTGACGTGATCTCTACATATTTTGGATCGCTATATGGGGCCATTACGGTCCATAGTATTCTATAAGTTCTCATAGCCTGTTTTTTGATGCGCCAATGGATGTGGTAATCTTCCAAAGATGCGTAGCCCGCGCTACCAACATGCACGATTTTCAAACTGGAATAATCAATGCCAGGAGTGGGCCTAAACATATACTTATCCACACCCTATGTCCTTCAACCACTTTCCCTGTGGGACTGCCGGCAGTTAGGTATTACTTCGCGGGGCTCATAGCCTATTTAAACTAAACTACTTGTACAATGTACATATTACAGTGAACATGGCTATCACTGGATTGCGCTCACCACTGAAACTCCCAACTAACATTTCAACTTAACAAATGTTTTAGATTGGCCAGGTTAAGGCTTCTTTAGAGTTAAAGCTTCTGTAAAGCTTCTAGCAGAAGAAACACTGTACCGAAATCTTCACCACTGAAACTCCCAACTAACATTTCAACTTAACAAATGTTTTAGATTGGCCAGGTTAAGGCTTCTTTAGAGTTAAAGCTTCTGTAAAGCTTCTAGCAGAAGAAACACTGTACCGAAATCTTCACCACTGAAACTCCCAACTAACATTTCAACTTAACAAATGTTTTAGATTGGCCAGGTTAAGGCTTCTTTAGAGTTAAAGCTTCTGTAAAGCTTCTAGCAGAAGAAACGCTGTACCGAAATCTTGAGTTTTATTGCAACTTCATTAATGCCTTTAAGAAAGTAAGAGAAAGAGCAATAAAATTCATGGCTTCGTTAGGTGAAGTTATCGAAAGAAGAGGACAACTGTCAAGTACATATAGGAATATAAGAAGTTTAAAAAACAATTTTTTTTTAAATTGGGGTGGTCAATAGCACCGTTGGGATATGACTATATGAGCTAATGGAGTGGTGGTTACAGTAGCTGTTTGATTAGTGTGCTAGGGTTCTCCGGTTGAACCCCCAAAAAAGCACAAATTATACTTCACTGGTTTTCCATTGCGCCACATTGCTCGAGGATGTAGAAGCTAGACCTAGGGTGTTAGGGTGCTAAACACACCTATGCAAACTATTTAAATAAATATATAGGTGGCGCAACAGGCGGCCTAGCTTCTCGCAACCATTCGTTTTGTATGTGAGTTTCTATTTTTGAGACAAATGGAAGGGACCTACAATTTTATGCCGAGTCCGAACGGCTGAATTGAGAAGCTTTTTCATGACAGTCATACTCTCGGCTGTTTGTCAGACGTTCGCGAGAGGTGGCGCAGTAGAAACAACTTTTTAAGATGTAATTTGTGTTTTTCCGGGGATCGAACCTGGGATCGCTCGCAAACTATTTACTCAATAGTAAACATAGAGGAGAAAGCTGTATCCCAGTAGGAAGCGATTGAAAGTAGGTATCCTCAATGACCAAACGTCACTTTTAGTACCTGCTATCTGTAGCGACCACATTAAAATTCAATTCAATCAAATTGTGCAATAAAAAAAAAGACCGCACTATCTTCACATAATCTCCAATAAAATATTCAACGATCTTCACAATTCCATTCATTGAAATCCTATCAACTTCGCAGAAATCTCGCTCATCAAACTCCAGTCAAATCGTAAAATCCCAAATTACGGGTGGTATATCTAATACGAATCCCAATAAAAATGCACAAGGAAGCCGCACTTACCTCTCTCTCTCTCACTCTCTCTGACAATCGTTTTGGAGAACTACTACCAAAGATCTGCATCTACATTTGCAGAGATTTTCTTGGATTCGTCGTGGCTACTACCACCAGCACCAGATCACATAATCAATGCGATAACATCGAATGCGCGCACTCGAGCCTCTGTGCAATGTGCATCCATGGAACTCCAATCTTTGGAGTTCGGGCCAATGTTATATTTTATATGCATCAGTTTAATCAGCCAAATGGAAGAACAAAGGCCAAAAAGGGTAAACACTGCGCGGATACTCTATTGCACGGCGCACTGAGATTGGAATTTCCATCCAACAGAAATGGATTTGATGTAATTTTTATGATTTATGTTTAATTATGCGCGCGAGCATTGTACCAACATAAGCGGTGGACATGCATCATCCGAGATGTATCTACAACATTGCCATTCGTAGAAGCTTCCCATGCTCGGGGCATTTTTGGTGGTACCTCAAAGCCAAGCCATAAATTAAATTCTTTCATATTGTGTGCCATGGTTTCGATAGTTGTTCAGTTCAATGGTATCTATATAGACACATTAAGGCGAGAAGAAATGGAAATTCAGTTTCGAAATAGGAAGCTCGCGGTTGTCGTTGTCATATGGTGCGGAGTCTCATCTCAACGGGGTCGGAATATATCAAAGAATTCCAAGAAGAAAATCGCTGCTGCTTGTGTTTGGGAACTCGGCGGTTTATGATGATCGCGGGACATTTATTTAAATTGTACAAATTGTCGGAATGTTTTGCATTTGTGTTGTCAGTTGCTGGGTATATTTATGATGAATGCTATCCCAAACAAAAAAATAAGGAAAGAGAAGCAAATCTCTGTTGGTAACACAAAATCGGTGAAGGCAATGATAAATCATTTTGCGCGCAGACAAAACACAAGCTTCGCATTATATCTTTCGCAATGGTTACGCATGAACTAATCCTTTAATCGTGGAATAATCAAAAACAAAAACAGAGATTTTCGGTTTGCTAATGGATGCATCTGTATGAAAAGATACAGATACAGGAGCGCCACCATGACCAATTACACCATAAGTGGTCTGAAGGTATAGTGGGAGATGCTTTTGCAGCATTAGCATAGTAGATATGACCTGGTTTGAGCAGTTGGAGCAATGAGAAAATGTGGTCCACTGTGTTCATAAAGTATGACCTACTGCCAAAGAATATACCTCAATGAAACTCGACAATAATTTTTGAACAAAATTTGATCCCCAATAAAGCGAAAACTGTTACTTGCCGGTAACGGTTACTCAAAAGATTATTTAATTAATTCGAACATTTTTAATGCGAACTACAAAATGTTTGACGTAAATTGTCAGGTTTTGTTCATACATATCTATTGCCGAAAATTATTGACACAAGTCCTAAATTTATCGAATCGAAAAAATCGTGCGAATGCCACGTGAATAGCCACATTATGGATTGATAAAGGAAATCTAGTACGTTTACTGTGAAGGCATAGTAGTTGAGTTTTTAACGTAAAATACAATACAATAACAATCTGCTGAACAAGATAGTAGTTGTTGCAACCATTTGCGTGGAGAGCGACAATTAGAAACGCTGACTCTAGTTGCAAATATTTATTAAGTTTAATTGCTAATAGAAAGAAGAAGTATAAATAAGTGCAAAATAAGTTAACCATTATGGGCCGAATCAACGTTGATGATAGGTAGTTGGTTTTAGTTTTAGGAAAAACTTGAGTTGCCAACTTCCAATTATTTTCTAGGGACAACAGTAGTAGTTTATCGCGCTGTCAAATTAAATACAATGGAAACCAAAAGTGGAACACATTATGCGGATTCGTGGATCGTGGTCGCTAATTATTGTCGCATTCGAAAAAGTGATGACCGAACTATTGGCTGATGGCTCATGTAAGACAAAGCTTTGTAAGGATTTAATTTTGACAGCGTTACACAATACAGCAAAAGCGACTCCATTTTGGTTTACTTTAGAGCTAAAATCAACAAATTTCTGCCAACAAAAATTAAATTAAATTAAAAAGGAATATTCGCTCGGTTGCAGTCCGCAATTCGCACGCATATAATATAATAAAAAGTCCATTAAGGACCATTTACATGAGATCGAACGAACGAATTGATGAAATGCGAACTCTTGGACTTAACCTCAAATTAGAAATTTCTGGTAGAAACTGATGGCTGAAATTCGCCAACTGTCGCGAGTAGCAGTTCATGTGAGCGGACTGTCAAAACTCGCAAATATTCGTTCGTTCGTAGGTAGTTCGTCGCTCTCATGTGAATAGTGCTTAAACACTCGACAAGGAAATTACCACTGCGCCACAGACATTCGCGAGGTTCAAATCGTATAACTATAGCACATTAAATTTAATGGCAGATTAGTGCCGGCCTTTCATCTTTGGTTAACTCTAATCAATGGTTATTCCAGCTGATAACCATAGAATATGTTTGTTCAGTCAAATTTTAACCAAAAAATCCATAATTTAAGTTAGTTAACCAGAGAAATCGATAACCAGCCGATTTTGGTCGGTTAACGGGTTTTCATCAAGGATATTCCGGAATTTTGTTTGTATAAGCTTTGACATAGCAGCCAACAAAACAGCAATAAACGCAAAATACAGTGGGTTGCTTTGTATCCGCATTTGTCGACGCATTTTCGACTGACAGATGACACTGCGTGCATCGTATATACACGGAGTGTTGAAAAGCACTCATATTCTGTTATCTGTTAAATTAAAAAAATAATACATACATCAATAAAAAACCGAAAATAAACACTTTTAACCAGGGATTAATTGTATGGCGTTTCTATTCGGACGTTGTTCGGGACACTTCTACGTAACGAAATGTCAAAGTTTATATTGCATCAAATTGTATGTGGCTCGCTACGCTCACGACAAATACTCTAAAGTCCAGTATAATTATAATTCGCACATTATGACGTACGTTTAGGATCCAACTTCTTCATCTTCATAAAGAGTTTTTAAAGAATATAGGATTACGTTACGTTGATTACGTAGTCGTGTCCCGAACATCGGTAAACGTCGGTTCAGTACAAAATCTGTCAAAATCAACGTCCGAATAGACAATAGAACACTTTGTTAATTCTAATAGCTGAATTAAGAAATAAACTGGAAAACTGGAACAATTTGTCGCAAATCGTCTATCTGTCAACTTTTTGCTTTTGACAATTTTATCGTTAGGTACCTAACCTACAAGCCGGAAGATATTCCCTGAGCTGTTTGGTGTTTCGAGCCAAGAGGGGAGGGGAACTGCTCGTTACTCGTTATTTTGCTGGTTTTCTCTTTTCCTGTTATTTTTTTGATGAGAACGTGTATAGACTTTATGCGATTGCGATCAATTTATACCGATTGCGTACGATTTAAACTAGACTTAAAATAAGTTAAATGTTTTGTTTTTAACAGATTACAGATATAGTTCGTCAAAATTGTCGGGTATTAGGTACTAATTTGAAATGCCGACAATTAAATGATTAGACAACTCTTAGGGCCAAAAATCATATTTAAAATTCACCTTAAATACTATGACGGTCCCGATAAATAATTTTATATAGAAATGTAGACTATTGTGATTTCGTAAAAGTTAGCCTGAACTGAACAAAAAAAATTAGGTGTGGATTATCTGTTAAATTTTACCATATGTTTTTTTTGTACTATAATTATTTCTATTGTCCACCTTAAATCTAGCAATGGGGCGAACTCACAATTATAAAATTTATCTATTGTGACCTAAAATTAGTTTAAAGTGGAATTTAAAAATAAGTCCCATGAAAAACGTGTTAGAAATTTCATAAATCGTCTTAACAAGGACAAGGACCAGCCCTCAGTATCTACAAACGATTACTTAATGTAAACTTAATATAAACGAATATATAACAGAAAATAAAAATATCCACCGCCTCCTGTCCTACTTTAAGAAAAGGAGTATTATAAGTTAGGTATACTATAACCAACAAATCACATCACTCAATCTCCAAACATAGAATACCTGCAAGGCTCATCTCATTTGCATACACAAACCAAATGTTTACCTACTCTAGGCCATTAATTCAACGCTCATTGAAGCTGCCAATGAGTCGTCTCTTAACTCTACTC
Source organism: Cheilosia soror (assembly GCA_949372485.1). Lineage (NCBI taxonomy): Eukaryota > Metazoa > Arthropoda > Insecta > Diptera > Syrphidae > Cheilosia > Cheilosia soror. Next base: position 123,858,915 of record OX443561.1, read on the forward strand.
CAAACGGATAGACAACCGACAGACAACCACACATCATCGGGCACGACGACAAAACACAATTCGTCCGACAGAAAACGAAATTAAAATGACGTTGAGTTGAGATGATTCCCCAGATAGCCTCTGCTGCAACGAATGGAGTAATTCCTCGCTCCTTCTGTAAGGAGAGTGAAAGTTTCGACCTAAGGCTTCTTCCTCGAATTTAGATGCAACACAAAACGTGGGCAGCATGCGCTCGCTCTTATACATACATTCGGCCGACCTGAGACGACCCAAACTCCTTTGACATCGTCTGGTCTGGGCGCTATGCGCGCACAACTTTGCTGGATGACTCTTCAAGCATGGTTCACACGAATCGATGCAAATAGATGCTATAAGTTGCCCATCTATATGTACAAATTTGGCTTATAGCCCGTACAACGGTCGATAATATGGTATAGGTATATATAGTGGCGTCGAGAGGAGCATCATCCTCATCATCATCATCATCATGGGGAATAAAATAAAATAAAACGAAGCCACCTTCTTCGCTGGATCTTATGTAATTTGCGGCGAAGTATAACCCCATAGAAGAGGAAGCAGTACATACCATCAGTGCCCAGATGAAGATGATCGCATCATTCTATGCACATGCACAACTTCGATTCATTATAATAAATTCAAAATTTGTTTTATTGGCTTGAATTTTCCAATTCCAATCAATGAAAGCTGATGACGCGAGATCATCTCAAACAACGAGGAAGCGAGATCCTCGAATTAGGCGCATAAATATGTGTTATTGTATGTGTATGTTTGGACTCTGTTTGGAGGAACATCATTGGAGGATTAATTCGTTGATTGTTGACTTGATTAGGGAATTTAAATGGAAAGTCAAAAGGATATACGTACAGTAATTGGTTATGTAATTGTCTAGAGGAATAAGTTACTAAATTTGTTATTCGGATAAATAACGATGAATTGTTCACTAAATGGATTATTGTTTCGAATTAAGGGTATAAAGTTATAAATGAATATGCCTTGTTAATTCACTCAGTCATTCATTTTCAGTGGCCCGCTTATCCATTAAGTGGGTCGCGGGTGTAGGTTGCTCAAGTGGGGTCTCCATAGCTCCCGATTCTCCGCCATCGACTCTAAATCATCAAGGGCAATCCCCATACGGGTATAGAGGAGAGATTATGAGCTTGATTTAACCATCTCATCCTGGGTCTACCTAGAGGACGCCTGCCTGATGGTACGGATTCCATTGCACGTCGTGGGATCCTGGTTGGGGACATGCGTTTAAAATGACCAAACCACCGAAGCAAACCGCTCCGTTCGGGGAAGTAGCTGCTCGATATTGAGTTCCTCACGTAATATTCTGGTGTTTCTAATGCGATCTCTAGGGGTCACACCAGCAATACAATGGCGGAATCTCATTTCGGCAGCTTGTATCCGCGATCTTATTCTTTCGGTCATTACCTAAACCTCATGACCATAGGTAAGAGTTGGAACAAACACTGAATTAAAGACTGACAACTTAGCTTTGACACAAAGTTCAGTGTGGCTTGTATACCTACAAAAGTTTGGCCTTGTTTTCCAATTTAAATAATTATATTGCTTCAAGCTGTTGCCCAGCAAATCTACCTGTGAACACAACACTTGCCGATGCAAATGAATTAGTTTTCTTAAATGCTTAAGCTAAGTACGTTCGTTCGTTAAAAAGAACTTCCTTCAAAAATAGATGGACGCAAAAAATGTTTTATTTTCTTTTCGCTTCATTCTTTCCTTGTCTGCTATATTTGGATATCAAATTTATCACTTCCAAGGGATTTTTCGTCGAGGAATTCATTAAAAAAACTCATCCTTCCTTATTTACTTCTCCCCAACACAAAAATAAAAAAAAAATAAATAAATAGGTGGCGCAACAGGCGGGTGACACCCAAGGCCTAGCTTCTCGCAACCATTCGTTTTGTGTGAGTTTCTATTTTTGGGACGAATGGAAGGGACCTACAATTTTATGCCGAGTCCGAACGGCTCAATTGAGAAGCTTTTTCATGACAGGCATACTCTCGGATGTTTGTCAGACGTTCGCGAGAGGTGGCGCAGTAGAAAAAACTTTAAGATGTAATTTGGGTTTTTCCGGGGATCGAACCTGGGATCCCTCGCACAGTAGTCCAACACACTAACCACTGCGCTACTGCGCCCACTAAAATATAGCAGAAAAAAAACGAGGGCGCTTAATTTTGACAGATGCATGCAGTACAGTCTGAAGTGAAAATTTGATTTTTTAGCTGGAGCTGGACCGTCTAAAGTGATTCACTTAAACTAAGTTTAGCTATATTTTGGAGAGCATTTTGTATGGGATCTAAAATTTAGCTTGAGAAGCATACTTAATCAGTCTCTAGTGAATTGAGGAACTCTATTGGATAGTTGTCATATAGCTTCACCCGAAATTTTTTCCTGAAAGTGTTCTTAACAATTGATGGTTTTTATAGTTAGCAATATTAGAGAACTCCTTCTACGAGATTAGGTGGCTGAAAAACTGAAGATCTATAGCATATTCAGATCCTTTCAAATGGAAGGTGTCTAACGTCATTTGGAGACCGCCAAGTCTGAGTTTAGTACTAAGTATCTTCTACATAAGTCCAGCGCTCTTCGGTTAAGCCAGACCAAAAACTGAAAACACAGCCTGAAGGGACTTGGGCACAAATTCTGAACAAATACACGTGCAATAATGTATGCACGGACTACACTACTCCCCGACTAGATTCCACAATACCATTTACCACGTGTTTTCCCACCGGGGGCGAATGGTACGAAGATCAACCGATATCTGTAGGATCAACCATACCTATCTACATGCGTGGATGGATTAAAGATGGAAATCGGCATTGGCGCGGGTTTCTACTCCGAACGACTCTTCAATCAGACTTCCTGATTACAGCAGCGTATTCCAAGCTGAAGTACTGGCAGGGTTCTTGGCGCGCAGCACAACGTAAGACTATGCTAGATTCCAGGGCACAGAGGTGTGGCTGGAAATGAAAAGGCTGATGAGCTTGCAAAAAAAGGGTCCTCCCTTAAACCAGGGGGCTTATTCCCAAATGCGCGGTGGATCGCTTTTCATGGCGGATTAGTATTTTTGTATTTCCAAAAGCTGTCAAAAGCGATAGCTATTCAGGTGACTGATTGCTGGCGGATTTATTGTCAGCAATCCTCACAATAGCTATCGCTTTTAAATGGATCGAATCGCTTTTGGAAATATGTATAAAAATACCAATCCGCCATGAAAAGTGATCCGCCGCGCATTTGGGAATAAGCCCCCAGGCTGACACCACAGTAATGATTCCCCAATCTCAGACAGCCGATTGGGAACAAAATACTAATGGCGAAAAATGAAAGATGAAGCAAGTTCGACTCCTGTGGCATAACCAAGAAAATGTGGCCAATTTATAACAAACAGAAAACTGAAAAAATCTTACTATTGAGCAAGAAATCATAATGCACAATACCTACGCTGAAATACCATACCAAGAAAATGGGAATCAGTGTACAGATGACCTGTGCAGAGGATACGGTGATGAGGAGGTGCGTGAGGACACCCCAAACTTTCTTTGTCACTGCCCAGCGCTTTGCCACATAAGAAATAGAATCCTTGGTAGTTACTTTTTCGCGGATTTAGAAGAACTTTCAGACGGGTCCATTAATAACCTACTTAAATTTGTAAATAAAATGAGTTGGTGTAGGTTTTTCATGTTTTCCTGTGTATGGGAGTCATTAACCCCTATGGCATCACAACGGATCTATATTGATCTAAGTGTTGCACGTACAGGTTTCTCCTTTCTTGTCAACCCACTAATCTAAGCTAACCTAACTACTAAGTCCGTTCCCCTACAAGTGTTGTCGTCCAGGCTTTGTCTGTGGGCATAAATAATCGCGATGTTCTTAAAGTTGGGCCTAATGCGGGTTATGACCAGGTAAATGCTTGCATTATACTGATTGATAATTCGTTGAATCCAAATTTAAATAACCAGCTGAATCTGAATCGATACTGAGCCTTCTATATGAACTACATAAAGTATCCCATATATAGCCACGTTTGGCTGCACGTGGCCTATTCAAGGTTCGAACATTTTACTTGCAAATCCGAAGTTCGTTGTCCTTATTTCGATTGTTGGATTCTTGAATATTTCAATCATCGTAATATCCGAAGATTGTCATTGTCCCGTAACTCATCTTTGTCCATTTAAACGCAAGCTTGAAGGGCAAGGCTGAAAGAAAGAGGAAGGATATCCCGGCCCGCTGGCACAATATAGTTATTGTTACTCACATTTTATAGGCAGATAGGATAGGATAGGATAGGAATGAAGGCAGCTCTTTTGTCCAATTTTGACCGTACCAACTCAAAAACCTTCGTGGGCTCATGCACAACAACTTTGCTAAAGATCATCACATGATCAAATGCATAGTTTGCGATTCTACAAAGGACATACAGACAGACGAACAAACATTCATTTTTATAAATATAGTTAGATAAGACTAAGCCCTACGCTAGTTGCAAGCCATAGATATAGCGGTCAATCAAAAGTTGCCGATACATTGATCATCGCTCAGAGCCCGGGGTTCGCAATTCCAATTATATTTATTTAAAAAACGTTGCAGCTACAAAACTTGTTTAAGTTCTGCCATTCCCAGTTCTCACTTCTTAGCCATTGTATTTCTCAACTAAAACGCCAGTCCTAATTCTTAGAATAAATCAACTTGTCATCAAATTATATTATGAAAACTGTCCGCACTCAGAAAGTAGGTACCTATATTTGCTTCCCATCGGAACCAGTCTCCACTTAACATTGCAAAATATAGCTCCGTCCCAGCCAATTCAATTTGCCACACTTAGTGGCCACAAGCATACGCTCGTACACTCTGTAACTAATAACACTAATTTGTCCATTTTGACAAATTCGAAATTGCACTGCGTGCTGGCGGTGGTATCTGCTGAATTACAAAATTTTTTTTAATGAAAAAAACGTCCACGGTCCACGGTCCACGGACCTGTTGCCCACCTACAACTATTCTATTTCGAATCTGGCGCTGCCTCTTAAAGTGTTCACTGGATCGAATGTCTTAATTAGATACTGTGTACAGTATTGGCTATCTATTCCGTGCCATCATCACTGCCACCATCATCATCATCATCATGAACGTCGGGGCTCTTCGGGCAAATTAGGCGAATAATCGAAATAAATTGCATTTCAGAGTGCGAGACCCTCTCAATTGGGCACTATGACTGAGTCGTGGTGTCGCTGTCGACGTGTGGTGGTGTTGATGAATCAACATAACTACAAGACAGCTCATGTGGAGATTCCCTCTCAGGCTCCGCGGACAAGACAAACTTTGTGTCCGTGGTTCGTCTCGTCGAAACGACATGACTTCACCCAGTCGGCTGAGAGACCTACTCCAGGTCTTCCTTCTACTTCCTCCCATGGTTCTTCTTTAAGTTTTATGTTCGTTTATTTAATTTTTGTTTTATGGCTTTTTTTGCTGTTGCATTATTGCATAACTGCAAATCGGTCGAAATCGAAATTTTCACACACACACATCCACGAGCACTAGCAGCAAAAGGCATACCGGCGATCTTGGTATACCGAAAGAAAAGATCGAGTTGCGCATGCGCTTGTAGTGCAGGAGATCATGTTGCATGTGCTTAAAGGTTCGGTCGTCGCGTCTGGGTCTGGGAGTTGTTTGGCCTAATCTCCCTCTTCCTGCGATGACTGGGCTGCATGCTTAGGTATGTCTGTCCCGTCCGTTCGTCGGTCTGTCTGTCCATCCACACGTCCAACGATCGTTACTTGACAATCAATGGAAATGGAAACAAGATGAGCGCGTGTTTTACTCGTTTCTATGGCTATGTCGCGTCTTCATACAGCATACCGCATCCTATACCTATATAAGCCCAACCAACTTAGAGCTCCAGCTAGGCGTGCAACTCAATAAACTTAGCAGCGGAATGAGAGACGCTCTTACATAAGAGACTCCCCATCATTACACACCTTTATAAATTATTTGTTTCAAAATTATTATATCTACCGCTGAGGATAGGAAGGAGTGTGCGGTGCGGTGTGGTGTGGTGCGCCGGCGCGCAAACAGTTTGCACGTTACACGCCATTTTTATATGAAATCACAAAAATATTAACGGTTTTTGTTTTTATTTTCTATGATTTTTCATATTGTATGGTGCAATGCAGCTACACGCAGATTATGGTGTATTCGATTTTTATTTAGAGATCACAAACGACAAGCCAGAGACGCTGCCATACATTGTGTTGTTTTACACCATTGGTCGGTGGCTGTCATGTATCTGATGTTTAATGAAAATATGAAATATGTGTCGGTTTAAGAGGTAATCCATGATAAAGTGAATAATTTGAGGTCTTTGGAGTTACACTTTGGCCGGTAATGTTGACATGTACATGATAAATGGCCATTTCCTCAGGTATTATGTTTGTTTTGTTGCGGAGATTTCAAGGTAAATTGCAGAAATTTACATCAATTTAATGGCCCAGATGCCGGCAGGTTGTCGGTTTGTTGGTATTGGTATGTTAAAACTTTTGTAGATCTAGCAACCATTATCAATAAATGCAAATTGTGAATAGGCCAATTGGTATTGGATTGGTATTTGTTCAGGCCGAGATCTACCCTGTAGCATCTATCTAAGAATAGGCTAATTCACAATGAACTTTTATTCAAACTGTCATATTGTGTAACACCGCGTCTCCACGAGCAATATTTCATGGAACGCTATATAGTATGCTATGAAAATTGCTCGTGAAGACCACAAATAGTATTGTATGAAAAATGGTACCTATTCTATCTATTGCTCAGCTCATAGCTTGCTACCGATAGTATTCAATGGGATGTACTTTTTTGTTGTGACGCATGTGTTTTCGTGGGATGGCTATGGAAATAGTAAGCTATGAAATGCCCACCCTACATTTTATTGCATATTATCATTATTTCTTCGAAGTGGCTATTCGCACGTTCATTTTGACAGATTTTGTACTGAACTGACGTTTACCGATTTTCGGGACACGACTACGTAATCAACGTAACGTAATCCTATTTTCATTAAAAAATCTTTATAAATAGAAACGTTGGATCCAAAACGTACGGCATAATGTCCGAAAATGATTATACTGGAGTTTAGAGTCCTTGCCGCGAGCGTAGCGAGCCACATACCCCAACTTGAAGCAATATAAACTTTGACATTTCCTTACGTAGTCGTGTCCCGAACAACGTGCGAATAGCAACAGCCTTATTTCTTTCTATGAAAAATGACAGATGACAAGCTATGAAATATTGCTCGTGGAGACGCGGTGTAAGGAATTCATGAAAACCTTCCAACGGGGTTTCTGGAACGTGGGTAGAAAAAATCAAGCGAACTTAAGGCTCCGACCGTATTCGACTAACAGGTTGATAGAATACACACCAGCTTATGGAAGGTGCGACCCATAAGCAACGTACGTTCCGGTAGGTTTACATTCTACTTTTCTATTCGTCGCATCCGTTGACAGTTGGCACAGTGTGAATGGAACCACTTTCATTGGTAGAAATATTAAAATAATCAGAGAAACTATCAAATGCTGCAGATAACAGTTAGATCAAACTAATTTTGTTGATATTTTCGAATTTTAAAAATTGCAAATTGTTTTAAAGTTTCCAGTTGCGGATTGCGGCAATATGACGGTTCGTTCCGTCGAATACGCAACCTTAAAACACTATTTGCATATGAAAAAGTCAAAAATGACAGCTTAAATTCGGGAATTTCTGAGGCAAAAAAATGTGTCATATGAAATAAATTTTCACATTTTTAATTTTTCTCTGGTCGCAAATCGCAATCCGAAAAGTATAGGTACCTACCTACTTTACTGGCGTCAATTTGAAAAATCTGCGCTACGCCCTTTTGGGTATAATTTTCTGTATGTAGCGCCATAAATTGTTCATGCTTAAGCGACCTCATGAAGATTTATTCGATTTGCCGAAATGAAGTCTTCGAATTTGAAGCAACAAACCTCAAACTTCAAACATCCGCAGATTTACATAATACTCAAATAAGTCAGTATGTCATTCGGGTCGATAATGATGATTGACATTTTTATGACTGTTTTGTTAGGTAAGCGTGCGAAAAGAAAAATCACATAAAAATGACACTACGAAATCAGAAACGACAAAAATTGCATTCTATTTACAGTAAAGTAAGCTGTCCCACGGCCAAATAATGTTGCACTTGATATTTGTACCAGATTCCTAGTTAAAAGTTTTTTTTACTTCTTAGACCACATTGAGAACAAACGAGGAATTTAAAAGGGAATATAGTTAGAATATGTCCTGTCAGCTGCATTGACATACTTTACGTTTACATGGACTACTAGCAGTAGCAGCCAATTATTTTTCGTTGAAGCAAACATAAGCACTTTAGCTCCTTTGGTTCACGGTGGAGAGAAGCGAAATCTCTAAAATGTCATCGAGTATGCCATCTGTTATAGAAAGTTTGAAATAATTTGAATAAATCGTTATTTTGCGCCGTTGAATTGTTTCTACAATGTGTTTTATGTAAAAAAAAATAGCAATGGCGCGCAGAGGTTTCATACTTTCGCCGCAATGAACTAAAAGGGCTTATGCTAATGTTTGCTTCATTTTTCCTCGCAGATTTGTATGAAACTCACATTTCACTAGCAGTTCACGTCGGTATAGTTGTCGATGACCAGCTGTCATTCTTTTCTACCAAAATGTGAAAATGTTTTCGTAAAACAATAAAATACAGAAGAGGCAAGGCGAACATCTTTCTGCAAATGGATGCTTTTTATGGACTCACAGTGGTGCCTTTACTTTAGCTATTTATATTTTCAATTCATTTATTTAGACGGCAATTTACACATTCTAAAGTAGCTAATGCCAAGTTTCAGTGAGCACTTAAGTATTGAAAAAAAAATATGCGGCGCAACAGGCGGCCGCTTCTCGCAACCATTCGTTTATGTGAGTTTCTATTTTTGGGACGAATGGAAGGGACCTACAATTTTATGCCGAGTCCGAACGGCTGAATTGAGAAGCTTTTTGAGGACAGTTATACTCTCGGATGTTTGTCAGATGTTCGCGAGAGGTGGCGCAGTAGAAAAAAGCTTAAGATGTAATTTGTGTTTTTCCGGGGATCGAACCTAGGAAAAACACAATGTTGAAAACATGACCGATGACTGGACTATCAGCTCCATATGTCCCATCTACAAAAAAGGCGATCCTATGTCTTGCAAGAACTATCGAGGTAAAGCCCTGCTTAATGCCGCATTATAAGATCTAATCCAACGTACTGTGTGAACGTCTTAAACCGTTCTGCAACTCACTAATCGGCACATACCAGTGTGGGCTTCCGGCCCGGTAGATCGACTATATAGACCAAATTTTCACACTAAAGCAAATCTTGGAAAAGACCAACGAATTTACAGTCGAAACTCCCAATTGGCCAATTGAAATAAACTCATTTCGAACTTTATTTAAATCAGATTACAATACCCAATCCGCCGAACATCGCCACCTTTAATTTATGGCCCAAAATGGAGTAAGAAGATTCAGATAATACGCCTTCAACCGCAAGCAGTCCTTCAATCAGATTCACAAATACCTACATGATATCTATTATTTTATTTTGCCACTTAACGCGATGACGAAACTAAATGTCGCCCTTTCGCTGTCATCGCTAACTTCATGTGTCCATCACCCGCCATTATCGCCCACCGCAATTCGAACACGGAAGCATTAGCAGCCCAACATCCATTTGAAAATCCCTCCTGAATCAAAAGGGAAAGTCCAATCTACCCACAAATCAAATCAAACAGAACTAGAAAACAAAAAACCAAAAATTGGAATGCATAGATGTTATCCTCCATAAGCAAATAATTGCTACCAACGATCATTACGTCAGGACAATTTGAGTACCGTTTTGTCTTTGCTCCTGCTCCGCGATATTAATCACCCGGCTCTGCAAAAGTTCCCCCCCCACAAAAAAGATTACCCCATTTATACACCAAGCAGATGAGCATCGTATAAGGTGTGCGCGCGTCACATCAACTTTGCGGACTACATTTTAGGCACAAATGAAATAAATTAAACACCATTTTAAATATTATTTAACAGCACAGCGGCGGCGTCCACTGATTGAATGATAAAACCCCTGGTGGTGCATCAGTTGTAGGTGCCATGGCAAATAGCTTTACGTCTCGAAACGGCACCTAACGTCAACAACGACATTGTGGTGTACCTATACTTTTTTGTGGGAGCGTTCGCGCTGCGAGAAGACGACCAACCAACCAACTACGAGACCGATCTCGATCTGAGATTAAAAACAAAAACCCGAAGGTGAAGCCGGGTTCATGGGATAAACATGCAGTTTAAATGCGAGCTCCATGCCACATTAGGTGGCACAAGGAGCACACCAGACACCGCACCATCAGAGCACCGTAGCACCGCACTGACTATGCTCTGCTGCCACTTTGTTTACGGGTTATTAATGAACTCGAGGTTTGTGTACTAAATACTTGACTGTACTAGAGTAGGTACTAGGTACACAACAATCGGAGATTGTTACTGCCTTACTGCACATGCACACGACCAACCAGTCCCAATGCTAATTAAATTGATTGTGCGGGATAAATATTCTTGTAACATCCAATTTTCCTCGGAGGCAAATGAGACATGAGAATCGATGATTGGGAATCGGTTTGTCTCTGCGCGAATTGGTACACGCAAAGCGCAATGTTTTCCTTTTTTTTTATCGTGGTGTCTGTTGTTGGTCTGCGGATATGTGTTAAAGATGTTAATTGGTTTACAAAAAAAAATGGAACATAAAACGTTACAGCGACAAATCGTGCCTTATTGTATTGTAATTGTAAATATGATATACCTATCATGTAACGCCAACGGTCGGTATAGCAAATGTTACAGAAACTCTTACTGACTGTGGTAACATAAATTTTTAAACTATAAAAACTTGCGACTTCCGATAGGTTTTAAGGTGCTCCTATGGAACTTTTGTGTACGCATTGGTCTTTTGGGTATATCATTTCTTGTGGCTAACTAATAGATCCGCTCGTCATAAGCGTTGCCGAGTCAGGCTAAAGTTGGGTTATGATGTTGCAAAATATTGTATATAACGTGTAATTTACTTTCTTGCTTGCAAAATTCAAAAGTTCTACGAAAGTTTGTACTAAATAAGAAAAACTATCTTTCTCTTCTGGCACAATCTTTAGTAAACTCTTTTCTATAGAATATTATAGACGACGAATACTTATATAATTCAGGTAGTGTTCTATTGCTTGCATAGAGTTCACTCCATTCATAGGAAAAATAACGCTCCAAACCAAGTTTTGTTATTCCTAGGTACCCATCTTTTCAAAATAACTTTTTAAGCAAGGCGCGCATTTAAGTGGCGAGGAAGCGGCGTGACAGTGGCGTGGTGACCAAATGGGAGGTGACATAGGGATAGGAGTGGTGAACTTTTGGTGTGGCGATGGAATGAGGGCGAAGTGGTATGAAGTGATTTAATGCGCACTGAAGGGGCTAACTAACAACCGATTCATCAGTTCTTAAAATGTCGAATGTTTTTAGTTTCCGGGCAAACATAAATACGCAGTTGCAATGCCAAATTCCACATCGTCACCAGCCTCTATATTATGATATGGTTCTACAAGGAATGTTGCCACTTACCACTCAATAATTAAATTTGTTCGAGATAAGTGGCTCCAAATTGGCATCACGCCAACTGTAAAATGCCACGTAGCATTCACTCCCCTTTGAGGCTTTAGCGATTCCTGCCATTAAGGCAATTGCCACGTCCGTCAGGACGCGCCTAGCTTTATTAAAAAAAAAAAAATTAAAGCCGGTTTCAATATTAAAAATGTAAACATTTACCTGCTGCTTGTAATATCTATATCCACAAAAACTAAACTATTTCTTTAAAAAAATATAAATAGATGCCGCTTTTTTAGTTCTCAAAATTTCTGACGTGGGAATGTGGAATCTGTTAAACCAATAATTCGACTTTTAAAAGTCGTGTAATAGAACGGAATTTACTTACGAATTTCTATGGATTCCTTCGAATTTTTAGTCAATGCTGTTCCCTAACCAGAAAAATACGTAAAAAAGGGCGACATGAAAAAAAAAACAGGAAAACAAACATTAACATTGAAAATTTGTTCTTGTAGTACCTATACTCACAAAATTGAATAAACTGTCAAAAGTCTTACAGTTGACAGATGATTTAAAGTTTGTGTATATTTTGTTTTTCTATTAGACTTAAAGTGCAGGTGCTTAAAAGGACTTTAATGAAATTTGAAGTAATGATTACCTACTTAATTTTTCTGTGGACTTTATTGGCTTTAAAATTAAGAATTTACATTCGATCTCTAGTTTACTCTGACTAACAGGAGTTTCCAATCTATCCTCAGTTGTGTTTTCAAACATCAACAGTTCTTTGACATTAAAACTATTTCCATATATATATATATATATACCAAACTATTTCTTTTTCTACTCAAAGAATTTCGAAAAGAGAATTATAATCCATATAGAATTTTGACGCCAAACCCTCAAAAATCACATCGAAAACGCTCCAAAAGTGGCTTTTAATTGTTGATTAACATTACTTTTCGTTTTCAATACACCTTAACGTCCTTTGTTTCTTTTGACTGACTATAATGTTTAAACAAAATGTATCTTCTTATTCAATAGAAAATAACATTGCTTAAAATGTGTCCATTGCGGAATAGTATAGATTTTGAAAAACAAGAACCAAGGCATAATCATCGTCATTTCTTTTGGATATTTGATATTTGTACAAGTAAGCTATTGAGCTGATACATCATCCCTGTGGCGCCTTAACGTTTTCAACTTGAAGCTTGATTTAGCTTATAAAGTTTTCGCTACAGAAAATGTCTCTGAGTTATACTTTACTTTTGGGTCTCTTACAACCCGGGGTGGACTACGGCCTCAACCAATAAGCCCCTCCAGTCAGCTCGGTCCCCATAGCTAGCTGCCTCCAGTTACGCCAAACAGGTTGGTTTAGGTCGCCCTCGAATTGTGCGCACCCCCTAAGTTTGGGTCTTCCTCTGCTACGTTGTCCCTCAGGGGTGGACTCAAAGACTCGTCGGGCTTGCGTTGCTGTTTATACGTTCCACGTGCCCCAGCCATCTCAGCCATTGTCTCTTCAACTTTTTGACCAGGTCAACGTCGCTGTTTAGCCCATAGAGCTCATCGTTAAATTTGTTCCTCCATACACTCCTTCGATACCAACTGGACCGAATATCGTCTAAAGAATCTTTTTCTCAAAACATCCGAGGAGGTTTTCATCCGATTTCGACAGAGTCCAAGTTCATGCTTTCGCACCATACATCAGGACCGGGATGATTAGGGCCTTATACAATATTTCCTTCATTCTATGAGAGAGGGCTTTACTTCTTATATGCCTTCTTTGCCCGAAGAGACAGCGATTGGCAAGGGTTATCTTTTGTTTTATTTCTGCGCTGACGTCATTTACAGCGAGACCCATCTTCGCCGCCTCCGATTAAATACTTGCAAATGCGCCACTGACAGCTCGCGATCTTCCGATCATATTCCATATGTCAATATCGTCAGCATATGCAACCAGTTGAACAGACTTCTGAAAAATTTTACCTCTGATATTGGCTTGTGAGGTACGGACAATTGCTTCAAGGATGATGTTAAAAAAGTTATACAATAGGGCATCGCCTTGTCTGAAATCTTTTTTAACATCAAAGGGCTCAGTGATTTTTTGCCGATTTTGATGGAGCAGCGAGATTTCTCCATCGTTATCCTGCACGGAAAAACGGGTATCCCTATACGCTATCATAGGCGACATTAAAGTCGAATAAAAGGTGGTGTCAGGTGTGGACGGGAATTTCAGATCGATTTCAGATGGGGCCACGTAAAATTAAAACGATCGAACGATATCGTTTCGGCAATAGCAGTCTCTGTCTAAAGCCACAGGGCAGAGATATGATTAGAGACAGGTTTAATGAAAACTATATCGTTCGATCGTTTTCATTTTACGTGATCTGGCCCCTGGGTTTTTTCTAAGATCGGTCGGAGTGTGAAAATTTAGTCGATGGTAGATTTTCCTGGCCTAAAACAGCACTGATATTTACCGATCAGGTTGTTGGCGAAAGGTTTTAGACGTTCACAAAATACAGCCGACAAAATCTTACATGCGATGTTCAGGAGACGTATTCCTCTGTAGTTGGCGCATTTCAGAGCATCTCCTTTCTTGTGGATGGGGCACACGTTGCTGAGGTTCCATTCGTCGGGCATGGTTTCGTCCGACCAACTCATCTCCCGCTGCTTTAAAAAGCTCGGCCGGTAGGTCTCTGACTTAAAAGAAATTTCAAATTATATAATCATGAATCCATCTATGTTCAACATTTATGCAACAGTTATCAAAAGCAATTTGTATAATACTTCGATTAAATTAGAAACAAGTACGACTTTTATTGTGGGAAAATATACAAAATCCCACATTTATTATCTCCGTTCTCCGAAGTATAAAATACACGTCTCTCTCGGTCGGAGACCGATCAAGAACTAACTACTATATAGGTGCAAGGTACATATCATTTTACAATAATATGAGAGCACAATACAATTAAATGTAGCAGATTTATATAGTTTTGCATTCGCTCTTACCGTTCGACTGTCATTTCGCAGTCATTAACATCATTGGCGGAGCCAATGCTCGCTGACACCTTTAAAATAGGTAATCTACTGTATATACAATGAGCTCTCCGAGTTTAAGGTACGATTTCATTTATACTTAGGTACCTACTTAGAAGTCAATTAGTTCGCTCATTCAGTAATTAATTCAAAAGATTAAATCAATCATTTCTCAACAACTTAAAAATCCAGAAGCGCCATTTAATGAATTGCTCGTTCCTTTTTTTTTCTATGTCGAAAGATGGTAACTCTATGCATGCACAAGAATCATTTAAATAAATAATGCAAATTAAATACAACAGTTATTGCAATTGCATTTCACGCGCTCAGATCAATAGATATCGGGTAATTAAATTGTCCTCTTGCACAATTAAAATAAATGTCGCAAAGTGCGACTATGTATCTATCGTATATGTATGGATGGACCAAAAGAGAAAAATTCAATTCGCGTGATATCCCACTTGGGCAATAAATTAAACGATTTACGATGCGCATCGAAAACGGATATAACTACTATTATTAGACGTCGAAACAAGTTCTGTATCTTTGGCTGATTTTGACCAACTAAATAGGTGCGAGCTGGTCTGTATAGCTGCGAGTTGTATGTTGTGCAAACAAACACAAAAACCAATTTCAATAAATCTGCAATCGATAAACGCAAGAAGACGAAACAGCAGGTATAGATCTTGTCACAGTAACACATCACTTAGACGAAAAAAAATATATATAAGTATATATCAGCCAATCATTACCAAAATAGCATAAATTTAAGCGAAACTATCGCATAATTGATTTTAGAATCGAATCTCATAAAGTGCGCATAGCTACTGCTAGTCTACAGTAGGAGACGTTAATTTTATTTCTTGAATGTCTAATTAACCGGCATTTCTCAAGGAGAACATGCACGCAATTCCTTCTTACATAAGAGCGGTCTGCTTGCTGCTTCTTCTTATATTCGTCTGGAGAAAAGTGCATTTTTTTTATTCATTAATAAAGATGTTCTTCACATTATAATAGTGTATCTATGTATCTATGGGTAAAATGAATAAACAAAAAAACAAAATCTCACGAGCGTTTTCTCTTAGAGCGGTATAGGGTCCAACCAGACGCCATGTAAATTCGTTAAATTCGTCACGTAAACGGCGCGCGGAATGCCGCAATTGGGGAACTTTAGTGTCTGACTTTTGGCCTCGTGTATAGTGTGTTTTGGGTACACAACAACCAACGAACGTTGAGATACTATACTATGTATACAGAAACAGCCTGTCTGCTTGTTAGCACACGGAATACGCTGGTAGCTACGATATAAATTGCAGAGGAGAGTCCTCTGTGCTTTGATGTTTGTCCGTGCTCTATGGTGTAATAGTTAAAGGAGCTGTACGGCTAAATGGTGGCATATGGATGGCTAATGATGCAAATATCGGCGAACGAAGAAGATGATATTTAGTGGTCTTCTACTTGAGTTTTCTTAATTGGCAGGTTATTGATACCATGTGCGTTATGTTGCTAAATGCCTTCGGTGGGAACTGAGTTTGGTGGTTCAATAATGAAGAAGAGACTTGTACTTGTGGAAGCTGTGTGCAGGTATGCTTGGAGAAATGGGCAACATTGTCCGTTGTGATCTTTTGGATGAATTCTTATAGACGGTATTTCGGCATTCTGTATATGACCTTGTGAATATTAAAGTGAGGTTATCACCGAACAACAATGAAACAATGTCCGTTGAAGGGAGAAGCATTCCCCAATTAATCACAGTTCCCTCTCGAATAAGTAACAATTACACTTCGATGACTTAAGCACACTGTTGACTGTGTTGGTAAATAGGCGGAATTTTATTTACGATGCAAAGCTGTGTTGTGGGCGCAGTGGTTCAGTGGCTAGTGTGCTGGACTAGGTTCGACCCCCGGAAAAATACAAATTACATCTTAAGGTTTTTTTCACTGCGTGAACGTCTGGCAAACATCCGAGAGTATAACTGTCCTGAAAAAGCTTCTCAGCCGAGCCGTTCGGACTCGGCATAAAATTGTAGTTGTAGGTCCCTTGGCCATTCGTCCCAAAAATAAGAGCTCACTCAAACGAATGGTTGTGAAAAGCTAGATCTAGGATGTCTACAGCCTGTTGCAATGTTGCGCTAACTATTAATATTTTTTTTTCATATGGTGGCCACGATCAGCGATGCACTTCCGGTGGCGTTCTTTGAAGTTACTACGATCCACTCCTTCCAAAATTCGTCGGTTGATTTTGAGTGGCTTTCACGCGAATCTCATTGTTCTATTCTTCCAGTGTATGTTAGGGGCTTGTGCTCGTAAACACGTGCCTTGAGGTGACCCCATAAGAAATAATCGCACACGTATAAATCAGCCTGCTACTGAGCAGATAGACCTAAACTCTGTAAAAAGGCTTGTCGAACAACTTTTACAGGGGCTCCAACCGTTTGTGGAGCGCCTGAAGATCTTCTGTTCTGTCAAAACACTTCGTGTACACAGTGCTTCAACCCAATGAAGAATGAAATTTTGCGCGGGACGGGAACAGCTCGATTTCTGTGGATGTGGAAGTGTCAAAGAAATTCACGGTGAACTACCGTCACCTCCATGACTTTAACTATGGTAAAAAAGATACTAAGAGCTCGCAAATCTAATGCTGCCTGCCGCACAGCTGTCATGGTCATCCCAATCCAATAGTGAGGCTGAGGGAGTTCAAGCCATTTCAAAAACGTACTATCTTTCTGCCGGACCCTGTACTAAGACGCCTTCATCTTCTTGAAAACATATTACGAATCTCAACATCATCAACGTACATAATATTTTAATCTGCTCATGACACTCGAATTTCCATCGAATCACATATTTCAATATTATTCCAGTATCTGCATAAAAGAATGAGTATAGGTACATTTTCTAAGATAGCTAAGTAGATATAAGAACGAAATACATATATAAAAACTCATTATGCATATTCATATGCGACGTGGAAATTTCTAAATGTCAATGAACAGTTTTAATGTATTTTTATGATTTTCTCCTTCTAAATGCCAGTGGATTTAACGACTCCCTAAGGACATGTTGATTGCGTATTTTTTTTAATCCCTTGCTTGTTTTTTTCTGCTTGCTTTATTAATTTGTTTTTCTTTAAATTTTCCTAAGCATTACCTAGTTGCTGTAAAATAATTTGTTAAATTTGTATTGTCTTTTTAGGTGCTTCCAGATTATTAAACACCACCCTTATATCACGCTTCCCTTCAGAGGACAATACTGAAGAGGTGCAAAAAAATTCAACAAAAGCAGAATCGCCAATTAGCGACCAAATCAATTCAAGAGTATTAGCCTCATCAAGCATGTTACTTTTGCAACCAAATGTAAGTATATCTACTCTCTAGAGAAATGATTAATGTTTATTGTATCCCTTAAAAGAGTGGCCGGAAATGATATACGCTGACTCAAAATTGAATATAAGGTTGTAACTTATAAGCCTTAGACTAAGAGCTAGCAACGTTTTTTTCTCAAAGTCATTTTAGCAAGGCTGTAACTTTGTGAGCTTAGTTCGGGGTGAGTACTGAACACGAAAATATATTTCTGGCAGCGCTGCATTGGCTTATATAATAATGCCATAACCTCAAAAGGGCAAAAAGTGTAGGTACAGGGGCGTAGCGAGGGGGGGGTGTGGGGGGGTGCGACACCCCCCCACCGTTTTTAAGAGTCGGCAAATCACGGAAGTAACATTTTAACTTAAAAGCTAAAAAAAAAAAAATCAAAAAATTTCAAAAAAAATTAAAAAAATTTTAAAATTTGACTCGGAACAAAATGTTAAAAAATAAGAAGTGAGTTTGGATTTTCATTAGGTATATGTTTTCAAACTCGTAAATGTATACAAGACGGCATTTTCAAAGGTTCCACCTTTCGGAAATGCGAATTTATATTTTTTTGACTGTATGTACCTTTTCCGAGTTTCGATTTTAAAAATGACGGTCAGTATTGGTGAATTTGCCGACTGAACACATTAAAATTTATCGATTTTCGATTCGGTTTTAAAAAAGATTGTCGGCATCGGTGAATTTGCCGACTGAAATCCTTAAAATTTAGCGAGTCGATCCGATTTTAAAAAAGATTGTCGGCATCGGTTAATTTGCCGACTGAAATCCTTAAAATTTAGCGAGTTTCAATTCGATTTTAAAAAAGATTGTCGGATCGGTGAATTTGCCAACTGAACATAATAAAATTTAGCGAGTTTCGATTCGATTTTAAAAAAGATTGTCGGCATCGGTGAATTTGCCGACTGAAATCCTTAAAATTTAGCGAGTTTCGAATTGATTTTAAAAAAGATTGTCGGCATCGGTTAATTTGCCGACTGAAATCCTTAAAATTTAGCGAGTTTCGATTCGATTTTAAAAAAGATTGTCGGCATCGGTGAATTTGCCGACTGAAATCCTTAAAATTTAGCGAGTCGATCCGATTTTAAAAAAGATTGTCGGCATCGGTGAATTTGCCGACTGAAATCCTTAAAATTTAGCGAGTTTCGATTCGATTTAAAAAAAGATTGTCGGCATCGGTGAATTTGTCGACTGAAAATGGATTGTGGTTTGTGTTCGGATGCGTAAAACTTGAAAACGACTTGACCAAATTGGATACTTCCTTCTGCGGGTTTGTTCGTAATTGCTACGCGAAGGTTTAGGAAAAAAAAAGTCGGAAAATTCTCAACAGGTGGCGCTGTAGCCCCACATTTAGATATCTCGAAAACCACCAAATCGATTGAGCTCCAATTTAAAGGTAGTATTAGGTATTGGCCCAAGAGTGTTCGTGTTAAGATTGATCAAAATTGGACAAAGGGGCGTGGCGCCTCCCATACAAAAAAAAAACATTCAAAATCCTATATCTTGAAAACCACTGAACTGATTGGTCTCAAATTTTGAGGCAATTTTAGGTATTGGCCAGGGATTCCTGTGAAAATTGGTCAAAATTGGACAAAGGGGCGTGGCACCTCCCATACAAAAAACATATTCTATGGGGTCAAACTCGATGACGTTATAACTCGATAACCGCTGGCCCGATACAGTCGGCAAGTTCCTGAAATAAGTCGGCATTTCAATGAAAGTCACCCCCCCACGGCTCGAACCCTCGCTACGCCCCTGTGTAGGTACCTCATTTTAGCAAACTTAAAATTTTGGTATGTGTTAATTTACGACTGATGTAGACAGAAAATGCAATTGCCATATTTTGCCGGTTTTAAAGTGCAAAAAAGGCAAAATTTAAGTCATAATAGCAAAGTCAAATTTTTGATATCATGTTGAGATTATCACTCTACTCATTAATTTCCAATTATGCCAATTATTGGCAAAAAATCGATTGTCAGTTGATTGACCAACTTATGAACTCGCCTCTGTCAATTATAGACAAAGTGACATTTTGTTTGACAATTCAGCTATTTTCATTTGTCTAGTGGTTTCTTTGTCAGTTATTGACAAACGCTGTTAGTCAAGTCAGTGACAAGCAAAATTTCGCTATTTCCAATTGCCAATTTTTTAATTGGCATAAAAATACGTCAATTGTCAATTTCAAATCGACAATTGGAAACCCAGCATTAGCCTGCTGTAGATAACAATTTCACTAATTTATTTTAAGTTATTTATCGGCTTCTCCATTTAAACTTTAAACGTGCTCTGTTGTTTGCTTAAAAATTACAAAGTAGATATATTCGAAAAAGAAAGCCAAAAACGCCTCCTATCGTTCACACTCAATACCAACACCAACTACGTTTTTTTTACGTTTGAGTCAGTTGTAAAATGATATAATGTGGCTTATTTAGTTGTAACAGACAGGGCTACAGTTTTAATATTTAAAAAACTCCTGAGATTTGCAATTTTAAGCCTAGGTGGTACGAAAAATCTCATATAAATGTGACACAACGAAAAATTATGAACGAAAAATTGCACTCTCTTTTTCGTTTTGCAGTAGACTGCTGCTGCAAAATAATGGCAAAAGTAGGTAATTGTAGTAGATATAGATTGCTCGATACAATTCTCCACTCCCTTTTCGCACACAATTTATTGTCCGAGACATTAAGGGTATTCACTTAAACGCGTAAAAGCCTTATAAACTGCGTAAACTGCAGAAATTTACCACCTCGTAAATGAACTGTCAGATTTTGTATGGAGAATAGTTTACGCAGACCTCACAATTTTCCACGACGATTTATGCCCAGTTGCACAGTGACCACTTAAGTATCCATTCTCCCTCAAATTCCACTCAAGATTCGATTTCTGTTTCATAGCGTCATATTTGATTATAACACCCAATAAGTGCCCAATATCGGAAACTTAAGTGTTACACGAGGCTAGCTAATCAGCTGTCAACTATTTGACAAGTTCATTTTTCGCTTTACGAGTTGAATTAAACAAAATAATTATTTTTTTTGCTAAAGTTAGGGGTTTTTTATCATTAACAAACCATTTGGAAAATCGAATAAATTATTAAATATTACAAAACAAACATTTTTCTAAGTGCTGCCAAGTTTTTTGTACCATTTGAGGTGACTATTGTGAATCGAGTGTGAAACGCAAAATATCCATGAGTGACACTTATCTGTTCGTCTTTTCTCTACTCAAACTTAAGTTACACTGAACTCTGCACTGTACAACTCGGCATTAGGCTCGGAAATCAACCGCGGAAAATTACGCAAATCACAAATGTCAAACTTTGACACACTCGTATGAATTGTTTGTTTGATTCCAGACTTACAGTCGATTTACGTGATTTACGCAATTACATTTCCTAGGGATGTTCACTTAAAGCAGCGCAGAAATTTATACATTTATTTCCAATTTCACATCAGAAGAAGAAAGAAATGCGGATGCGGAATATATTATTGTTGTTGTAATGATATCGTTGTCAATGTCCTCAATATATACCCGCATTTTAATAAAATTCTACAGTTTTAATTATACCTACCTATAAATTGCTTTAAATTACAAAATAAAAATTCTGACTGTTGTCAAATAATGTCACATGTCACTTGAGATTTCATATCACAAAAGCAGCGTACTAGACTTTAAAACGAAAATATTGGCAATATATATAGGTACAAACGGCACAAGAAAACAACTATTATGTCAGAATGTTGGCTTAAGGCTCCGTCAAACAGAGCGCGTTTTAACGCCGCGTTTCACCGTCGCGTTACACCGCCGCGTTGTAATATACTGTAATATATATCCCCTGTCACGCAGAGTGCGTTGTCAACGCCGCTTTGAGCTAACAGACGGTCAAACGCAGCGGTGAAACGCCTCTCTGGTGAAAAATTACAGATTATTTCTCTGACTCGGAGCGGTGAGAGTAAATTTTTGTAGTGTCAAATGGAAATATAAATAGAATTTGAAAGAAATTAGCCATGTCTTTACGATTTGGTTGATAAAATGTATAAAAACATTGTTTTAAAGCAAAGGAATTAAATGAGAATACTATTTTTTTCTTTTTCGGGAATTTCGTAGTACGGCAAATAAAATTAATAATTTGTAATCCGAGTTTTTTTTTAAATACATCTCCCGGGAAAGGCGAACCTATATCTGTTTGACATCGTCTAACGCGGCGTTGAAAACGTCGTGTCAAAATAATCTTACCGCCGCGTAAAATAATCTCACCGCGGCGTTAAAAACGCGTTCTGTTTGACGAAACCTTTAATGAGCTGAATGTTTCAAAAGACGATTTCGAGAAGGTTTCAAGATTTTAGAAAACTGAAAAATGTATAAGAAAAGTTCTTTTTTTTTTTAAGGTCGCGAGTGCTTTTGTATTTAAAAGTTCGTCATAATCTAACTCTCAGAAAAACATTTAAATCTGTTCGTCTTAAAATAAGTATAGGTACCTATATCGCTTAGTTTATATAAGTTTAATCAGCCTTAATATTATACGCACTACAACCCACCCCAACACTATCTAAATGTAGGAAATTGTCATTAAAAATTTGACGACATTTCTCGCCTTTCCATGAAAGTGAAACATGATATAAATTACATAGCTAAATTGGGCTAATGGCGAACGTAATATTTAGCCACGGTCCTAGCTAAGCTTAAACCTTCTAACCAAATCATTCAATTCAGTTTTAGACAGAATTAAATTTTTAACTTCATAGACCTACCTATGTTCGTTTCCGCTCGTCAATATTTTTATGCATCTTTAACCACATGGATGAACCTCGTGAAAGCGCCACGATAGACAGGTATATTCATATGTATATCATGCACACAATGTGACATAACTTCCATCCCAGTAAACATGTCATGTTCACCTTAAGTCGACTCCTATAATGCGCGTTACACAATAACGGAGAGAATAAAAAAACAAAAAGAAAATAAATATCTTCCAAACAATGCCCATCGAATTGTATGATATGTCATATCGAAAACCATATAGCTGCATGTCACCAGGTATCATTGGACGTTTTGTTGGCAAACAAATCGCACATTAATTGCATTTGCATAGACCACAACTAATTGTCTATATGGCTCCTCGATTTACATGCATAAATCCTTGCAACATCAGCAGGGAGCCATCACTACAGTAGATATACCACATTCGAAAGAAGAACCGTGACTAACTTTCCAGTGAATATCGAACTGTTGAGTGTCCTTCGAACTCGAGGGGTGAGTTCCTCACTTATCTACTATATTCCTTTGTGGTTACTTTCTTACCAATTCGTATGATAGCAGACGACAGAGCCAGTAATGGTTAACCCAGCAAGCAGGGGATTGGTTCATTTCCGGCGCATGTTTGATGCACAGCACTCTTGTGGAACAACCTCCCTTTTTTGGAATTTCCCATTTGATTTTTTTATCAGTCCAACTGCACCGCCAATTTAATTGTCTTTCATTCGTTAACTTTTGTCTTATCGTTACAGAGCTCCTTTAGTTCTCTTTCTCCCTTCGATAATTTCTCTTCGCAGCAATCGCATTTGTCGCCGAGCGATCACCATCATCAGCCTTCGGAAGGACAACTGATAGACTCGACATTCAATCAACTGTCCGATCTGTTCTTTCCGGCCGATTCGAATAATTCGTTGTTGTCGTCGTGTGTCGATACGCAGGCTAATTCTGAGGTTCTGAGCGGATTCTGCGGAAGTCCACAATTGCAAGGATTACAGCATCAGCAGCCGCATCATTCGTCATCGAGTGAAACGCTCATTGGAAGTGGGGGAGAGGATATATCGAGTTCGATTGAGAATCTCGCCAAAATAACGTGTCCCACACGCCAGAAGCGATTGTCATCGATTCCCGAACAACAAACTCTATCGCCGGATCCGCTGTGTTTTGATCGGACCACTCCGCAGGAAATTGGCTTGTTGACTCTGCGTTCGAGTAGTGATCCTGCCATCGCGTTACATAGCTTAGAGGAACGACAGGGAAGTGGAAGCTTAGAGCCCTTGGCTTTGTTGTCGACGCCACCACCAACAGCAGCAGCACAACTTACATGTGGCAGCTCACTGCCTAGTTTTCAGGAAACCTACTCGCTAAAGTACAATCAAATGCCCAATCTGAGTCTTAAAATGGATGAGGATTGCTTTAACATTACCACCGCTGCATCGCATCCTCCAACGCATCATCATCATCATCAGCAGCAGCAGCCGCAGCAGCATCCCCATCAGCAGCAGCCACAGCATCAGCAGAACTCACAGCAGTTACATCAACCACAAAATGCCGGCGGAGTAACATCATCGATCTCAGCGTACTATCATCATGGACAGTTTAATGCGACGAATATTCAGCATCAGTTGAGTGCGTATGAGTATAGTTCACAACAGCAGCAGCAACAACAGCAACAGCCACAACAACAGCAAGGATATCCAGAAGGATTCTATCATTATAATCATCAGCAGCCAACACAGCAGGTGAGTGAGTGAGAAACTGTTCTTTTACATTTTTTTTTTTTTTGCAAATTTGTTTAACAACGATGTTTGTCAAAGTGTTCTTGTTTGGGCCGAGTTAATGGATAGGACATACAAATATTTTAATATATTCAAGATGACATGTCATTTGCGGAATAATCCCAATGGCCGATCACAGTGATTTCAATAGTTTTTTTTTTTTTTTTTTCAAAAAATGTTTTGTAAGGTTGTAAACGATTGATATAGCTATAATCATTATTGTAGTTATTCTTTAAAAAGTGTGGTTGAGGACTAGAACTTATAACAGTTTAAATGCAGAACTAACACCTTTCTGCAAGCAGGGAGCTGTTGCTGTTGAAGCGTTATAGGTTTGCTTTTCCCGAGAAAAGTACTTATGTATTTAGAAAAAAGTGGCAAAAAGTTCGACAGCTTCAAAATGTATTTTTGACACCTAATCTGTGTGAAAATTCTTATTTCTTTATTTGAAAGCAAATAATATAAATAAAATATACGTTCTGTGTACAATATCATTTCCATCGCAATTCCATTTCCATTCCATTCATTTGCCGTTTTGCAAAGTGAATTCATTGTAAACATAATATTTGGGTTGTACAATTGTACATGTACATGTTGGTAGCTGCCTGCCCACTAACAAAGCTACTTTGGATTAGCACTTTTTGGGCCAACATTGAGTAGTCATACTAGTCAAACTCTTATACGTTCGCCAACGTTTGCAACCCCATCCATTCGGACAAACCATTAACATACTTAGCTAACTTAAGTCTACAAGTTGATCAACAGATACGATTTAGTAAAAAAAAAAAACACCCAGACCCAAGTCCCATTCAATTCAAATGATCAATCATTCTCTGGTTCCCAGACCTAAAGGACCATTCACATAAGAGCGAACAAACGAATTGATGAAATGCGAACAAAAAACTTTTTAAGCATTTATAAGCAGAACATTACACATTTAATTATTCCAAAAGGAGGATAATTATTTATTCCATCAAAATGTATTAAGACCGTGTGTGAGCTAAATAAAATAAATATACTCGGTGGAGAACGAATTTACAACTGTCAAAAAATAACCCTGCTCCGGGTACAAGATTTAAATTATCCTATAGGCAAATTTTTTGACGTTTTCTTTTGCTATAATGTTGAAGAGGAAATATAACACTGTATTTCAATTAACAAATAGCATAAAATTCGATAAAACATTGTTTGGTGAACTTCTCTTTCAACACTTTCATAAGTGTCAGAAAATTATCCGAGGATAATTATTACGCCCAATTGACACATGGCATAAGAAAACAAGTTTATAAACAGTTTAACGAAATTACGAATTCCAAATTTTTTGCCGCGAACGAAAACAGCCTTGGCGCGAATTGTTAAAGTTTATTCGCAATTCACAACATTAAACCGCGTTCCACAACCTATAGCGAATAAAAAATTCGTTCGGACTTAACCTAAAATGAGAAATTCCAGGTAGAAACTGATGACTGAAATTCGCGAACCGCGGTGATAAAAAAAAGCATTCATGTGAACGGGCAGTCAAAACTTTCGAATATTCGTTCGTCGTTCGTAAGCAGGTATAGTTGGTCGAACTCATGTGAATAGTCCAAAATCGATCGATCGGACAAATCGATAGAAATTCAATTATATCAGCCTTTCGCGTTATAATTCTAAGTAAGAAATACTAAGTGACAAACATATTTGTATTTATTACAAATATGAAATTACTATTATCGCTCTGCTATCTCGGAAACGAATCGAAAACAGGACTTTCGTCTTATGTGCCTGCACCTGAACGGCAATTAAAAAATTACATAAGAATCAAAAATCACACGTGCTCAGTTGGTGCAAGTGATAGTCACTTGGTCAATTGACAAATCAAAATGCAAGGTTAATTTTCTGACAGGGGGAATCAGAAATGTTTTCCCAAATGAATTATATACGGAGAATTGACCGTCAGAATTCAAAAACTATTCAAGAACAATCACTTAAAATGAGTCTGATGATGAATTAGTGGTGTAGTTCAAAATACCCGTAGCTATCATTCCATTCCAACCAAAGTGACTGTGTCTACGGGTTGTTGTTAATGCTATTCTCTCAAACAATAATTCATAGACTGAAATTCGACAAATTTTCCAAACAGAAAATGTCACGGTTAATCGCAACTGGCGAGTTATTTCTCGCTTCCGCACTCAGTGAGCTTATTAAATTGAAAACCGAATACCTTTGTACTTAAAAATTAAGTAAAAAACATAAACGTTTGGGCGCCAGTTTCGCGGCTTTCGAAAAGCATCGTAAGTTGTATAAGTTATACACTCTTTACAATGGGCCGTATGCATATGAAAATCAAGTATTTACTTAAAAATCGTCTAGTAAAAGCATTTACTAGTTTTTATGCATACGGCTCAATGTCAAACGCTTTCCGTGCCCCTTTCAACTTTGAGATAGGGCTTATCCAAGATTCGAATGGGAATGGAATTCCTTATACAAAGTTTTATAAAAAAAAAATCCTAAAGTGCCTGCGTTGTTCTTTAATTTTAAAGCGACACTTTTTAGCAGCACTTGTATAGGTATAACATTCGTATTTCAATCATAGGCATTTACATAGGTTAAAAGTGTATACAGTTGCGTCTGAAATGCTGTTGGAGCTGCTGATGGAGACCTTTACTTTAGACAATTTACAATTAGTATATCTACACATTGTCCTGCTTTATTTCCAAAAATAGGGAATTAAAAACTGCTTTGCCGTCGGAATTTACTTTTCTGGTTACTAAATGTTTCTTACAGTTATAAAGTAGTTCTATGCGTGATTAATTGAAGCATTATGATTTCTCTTATAGTCTGTCAAAATTCACAAATTTGATCATCTCATATTTGTAGATGAACTGCTAGCGAACTGTCAATTGTAGAGAAACCTCTGAGTAAGATGGTTCCTACATAACTCTCTAGACAAGGGACCAGTGTAAATATTGGTAACAAAAATTCTAAATTTTCTCAAAAAGTGCCTTCATTCTCTGGATTTTCTTCTAAACAACAGAGTACGAAAATCCGTTCCACTTTAAAAATGTTCGTTGGATAAAAAAAACAATATACAATATTTTAAGGTGCCTGTCCATTTGAGAGTACTTTCGCTAGTTAACTCTCGAGAGTTACTCTCGGGTGGCTGTCCATTTGAGAGGAATATTTTCAAGATTTTAATATCGAGAGTGGTAGAACTTTGAGAGTTTATTTCCTGAAAGTACTCTCACTACCGTTTCCAATTATTTAATCTACTAGATATTAGTTAAAATGTAACTATCCTCCCACCAACGTGATTTATGACGTGATTTTTCATACATGTATTTTATTATTTAATTACGTATTTGGCATTGCGAATATTTGCAAAATAAAATGGAAATAATACCACTTTTTAGCCGCAGTTCTTTATTAATCAACAAAAAAAAATAACACAAACTGTCAAAAATTAATTTCCATGAAAATAAACTGTATTTTTTTTTAAATTTCCACTTTTTTCGTTGAGTTTGTTGTATTTTTATTATGTATCTACATACACATAATTAAACAGTGTTCTTATTCATATTGTCATATTGTCTTGTCATTTATGTTCCCAAAGCTAAAGCAATAAAAAAAAGCTCAATTTGGTCCGAAAAAGACTAGTTCTTCCTTTTGGAACTTTGAAAAGAACCGTTTCAGAAATTAACAGAAATGTTGTTTCGTGATTTATAAATCACTTCGGCTTTATTACGAGCGAAAGATTGCACCTACTTTAATTATTAACACGTTTCATGAAAAAAGAAAGAAGAGTAAAAAATAAATCGTCGCTGTCCATTCGGTGAAGGGTCTGTCCACTTTCGAGTAACTTTCAAAAGGTTCAAATGTCAAAAAATGTAAAAAGCTACCTCTCCACGAACTACTCTCAAGACTGTGTCCACTTGCGAGTTTGCTATCGAGAGCAGCTTAAGAGCTGCTCGCAGCATTCAAGCTGCGTATGTCCCTAAACTAGCCTTTAAGGGGTTCTCTAAAGCGGCCGCTATTTATTTTGTAGGATGTTATTAAATTTGTTGAGTATAGTGTAAGGCTTAGCATTTCTTTTTCAAAACAAAACTAATTTTCCATTTGATTTCTTTCAGGCGTACACCTCAACCCATGAACGCTATTCACTTCCAACGTTTCCCACCATCTCTGAGTTACAAGCTTCGGCGGCACCACTTCGCCGTGCTTCCCTGCCCATGCAGCGTTCTGACTCCCCGGCGAGCAGTCACAGTCCGAAACTTCCGAAAATGGGTATTCTCAAGGCGATGGCCAGTGCTCCCAGTTCAACGTCCAGTTCGCCCAGCTGCCAGAATAGCAGCAATTCCAGCAATGAGGTACTTAATAGCCGCATTATGCATCCGACTGCATCTCAATTGTGTGCAGTGTGCGGTGATACGGCAGCCTGTCAACACTACGGCGTCCGAACTTGTGAAGGTTGTAAGGGATTTTTCAAACGCACCGTACAAAAGGGTTCCAAATACGTCTGCCTGGCGGACAAAGCCTGCCCCGTGGACAAGCGGCGACGTAATCGATGTCAGTTCTGTAGATTCCAAAAATGTCTTGCCGTTGGCATGGTTAAGGAAGTGGTGCGCACAGATTCCCTAAAAGGCAGACGTGGTCGACTACCGTCCAAACCAAAGTCACCACAAGAATCACCACCGAGTCCACCTATCTCGTTGATAACTGCCCTGGTGCGAGGTCATGTGGACACAACACCTGATCCCTCGTGCTTGGACTACACTCAGTACAAGGAGCCAGTGCTCAATGAACCTGTGATTGGAGAGGCTGAAAAAGTGCAACAGTTTTATACGCTGCTGACTTCATCGGTGGATGTGATCAAGCAGTTCGCTGATAAAATACCCGGATACTCAGATCTGTGTGCCGAAGATCAGGAATTACTCTTCCAATCGGCGTCACTGGAACTCTTCGTCCTGCGACTATCTTATAGAGCAAGAATTGATGATACTAAGATGACATTCTGCAGTGGCACCGTGCTCCATCGAGCTCAGTGTCAACGATCGTTTGGCGAATGGTTAAATGGCATTCTGGACTTTAGCAAGAGTCTACACAGCCTAGAGATTGACATTTCGGCGTTTGCCTGCTTATGTGCTCTTACACTTATAACAGGTATAGACACGCTCATTTGTTCCGTCCCGTTTATTTAAGCTTACTAAATATTGTCTTTCTATTGGTTTTCTTTTAGAGCGTCACGGTCTGCGCGAACCAAAAAAAGTCGAACAACTGCAGATGAAGATCATCGGCAGTTTGCGCGATCATGTGACCTATAATGCCGAAGCCCAAAAGAAACCGCACTACTTTAGCCGACTGCTGAGCAAGTTACCAGAGTTGCGCTCCCTCAGCGTTCAAGGACTACAGAGGATATTCTACCTGAAGCTTGAAGATCTAGTACCTGCCCCTGCACTAATAGAGAATATGTTTGTGGCAAGTTTACCATTTTAGATTTACATACCTAAAGATAAATATATAATACATAGATGTCGAACATATATATTTTATTACACTACATAGAATATGCAAATTTATACATATTATTGAATATACTATATGTTTTATCTTTTATCAAACAAACATACCAGTGATTAAGTTCAATTTGAGCATATTATATAAAATATAAATAAATTAATAAGAATTTAAAGAAGAATTGCAAACAAAAACAAGATATGAACAATAGATCATAAGTATCAAACAAACAAACAAAAAAAAATACCAGAGACCTGCATAACGATTTACTAATAGATACATATATATTTTAGTGTATATATGAAATATTTTTAAAAGCTGTCAATTATTTCTAATTGTTTGTTGTTTCCTTCGTTGTTGTTGTTTTTTTTTTATTGTATGGCTGTATAAATTTTTTGAATACATTTATAGTAGATAATATTTTAATTTATCCCTTCAAGAGAGTATATATAATAGTTTTTAAATTAGCATTAAGCAAAAGCGACAATGTCCCGCTGTGGATTGTGTGTATTCTAAGAAAAGTGGATTCTTTTCAGCTAAAAGTGTGAAATATGATGATCCAGTTTCAAGAAATAAAACTGCTCAACTGTAATATTTTTTTTTTTAATTTTTAATTAACATTTTGTTTATGCGTTTATTTTGGGTTTTTGCTAAAAATCTACGGTGTTTAGATGAAAACATTTTGGCGGCTGCCTAAAATTGTGAACTCTTTTGTAATCAGTAATCACTCAACTTTATAACGACTTCGTTTTCTATTTCTTGTGGTCGCGCCATAACGTAGAGCACCAGAGGTATACAAAATAAGCGGTTGCACCCCGTACCCCTTTTAATTATGGTCAGTTTATAGTTATGACAGCAATAAATTTATGGCAGTCTACCGCACCGTCCAGTTAAAGCACTACTCACATGAGAGTACCTACTATATGAGCTCCGAAGAAACTATTTTTAATAAACACGTTTTTAAACAAAATAGTGGTTTGTTTTACGACTCAAACGCCTAAAAAGAGTTACCAAGCTTTATTTACTTAAACGTGCGAATTTAAACTGAGAAATATAATACCGGTAGGGTTTTCGGTTATAACTATCTTTTTTCTATTGCTTGTGGAATGTGTTGTCGATGTATGGATTGTAAATGTCAAAAAAAAAACTGTAATGCGTACCAATTATTATAAATTCCAACATTACCTTTTAGCTATTTTCTACTCAATTATTTTAGCACTTATCCCACTGGGCTATCTAACAAACGTCAAATAACATACACAAATTTGACGCTACCGCTGTGTAACCGGTAAATCACTTTTATTTGTCTTGCCTTACGAAGTGTAAAGAGTATATTTTACGATTATAATTCGTGTAAAGCAGCTTTAAACTATTATAGAAAGTAAAATGACTTCTTTGACATTTAACTCGTTTTTATTAAAGAACCGTATGAAATCGTATATCTCTCTCTTTCACATTTTTTTCTTTCATTTTCTTCCTTTTTTTAAATAGTAAAGCACGATATAAAGACCAAAATAAAAAAAAAAACGCCATGATCTGTCAATATTGCTAGCGAAATTATTACATATAAATTTATATGTGCGTAACGTCAGTTTTAGTTGCAATTCAGGTCTTATGTGAACGCACTTGACATCAAATAAAATAGAAAACTCAACATAATCTTAAAAATCTGAGCATAATGAACGACGACAGCAGCTGTCAACTACTTGAGTTGCCAAAAAAAATCACACCTCATAGCTCCCGCTTTTTTAATCAGATTCTTTTTCACGGTTAACTTCCTAAAAACTTACTTGAAACTTTTATCCCTTGAATTATAATTTTCCCTGAAGTTAAATAAACCTTTTGAGATTTCGTATTCTTATAACTCGTTGCATTGCAGAAATCATAACACATCTAACATAATATGTACCTTACCTACATCAAGGAATGAATTAATATTACCTAACATATTTTCTCAGCACCCTGTTTAGGGATTTTTAGAAAAACAACATCAAATATTTGACACAGCTCTCCAATTTATTTACAACTAGTTCAGTTCAAGTTCATCGCTCAATCAATCCGAAAAAAATAAGACGTAGCTATGCATTTTCCGGGCAACTGCTTGAAGATTGACACTCTGCTGTAAGACTAGAAACAATTTTACTTCTCCTTCTGTTGTCATCTTTTATGTAATTTTCTGTTACGAAACAAAGTCACATTTAAAGAGAAATAAATTTAAAAAAAAACAACCCTTTTCTAAACGCTTAACAGCACAACTTTTTTTATTCCTGTCATTTAAATTCAAAGAATTACGAATATATATCTATGTATCTCTTAAAATGTTTCCTTCACCTGTTATGAATATGTTATTGACAGGTGTTCACCGGAGACATTTTCTGAATCGAGAAGAACGCAGTTTTCTTTTTCCCCCATATTGGATAGACGACGCTAGTTAAATTCAATCAAATACAACTTCAAGCTTTAAAACGGAAGTAGAATTATTGTTTTTTATGTGATTTGAATGAGATGGCGCATTGATATAGGACAGACATAGTTATATGGGACTATAATTGACACAGAGATCATAGAGTTGTCATAAATATTCCGCGGTACTAATATTCATTTTTAGTGTCCAGGCTAACTTTTAAGAAGTCACAATAGCGAAAATTTAAACATAAAATTATCCATTGTGACCGTCAAAATAAAGACTTCAAATGATTATTGGTTGATAAAGCCCATTGCCTTTAATTTATAACCTTTTCCAAATATGTACAATTGTATAACTTACTGAATACGTCACCAGAAAAAAAGGTGAATACTGCGTTGGGCAAGACAGCAGTTCTACGTATTAAGCTGTTGAAATAATAATTAAGCTGTACTAATAATCATTTTTTCCAGGTTAAGTTTTACAAACTTTATTGTGACCTACGAAAAACTTAAGCTGAAGGTTAAAAACAATTATTAGTAAGGCCCTCTTGAGACTTGGTATGTAGAGTGTTTAGGAGGAAAAAAAATTCTCCATTGATAATGATAAAATAAAGAAATCTCCTCCATTAGAGTTTTGGTGAACTTCTCTTTTCAACACGTACATAATATGCCAGACAATTTTCGCAAGACGCAAGACGTTAAACGTCCCAATATTCAGTAAACCATTTTTAATAAAATCATTATTCATTTTTAGTGTCCAGGCTGACTTTTACGCAGTCACAATGGCGAAAATGTGCATTTAAAATTGTCTATTGTGACCGTTGTAAGTTGAAGCTAAGTAGGTACTCAGCTCGATCGAAACTTCATTTTACCTGCTTACCAATTTGTTTCTCCAAACATCAGCTAAGTCCCTAGCTAAATTTTGACATGGAGTGTGTTTATGGATAGAAAACAGCTGTCCGATGAAAATAACTTCCTCCAAAAAATGCATCGACGCAAATGAGTTGTTTTCCATATTTTTTGATCTCAGATTTTCCACTTTTAAAGGATTCCCCATCGACGTAGCTATTCCTCATCAAACTCATCCTTATTTACTTTTCCGCAACACAAACACAGCGGAAAAAAGAAATAGATCTGTCAAAATTTAGCTTGAGAAAATGTGCCGAACCATTAAGGGGCGCACTGGATTTTGACAGAAAATGAAGTAGAGTTTAAAATGAAAATTTGATTTTTTAGCTGAAGCAGCGTATAGCTCGAGCAGCGCACTAAACTAAGCTTGAAGGTTAAAAAGTATTATGAATAAGTCCCCAAGTGTCTAGTAGTGCCTAGCAGGTGCACTCATCGAGCTGAACCTAGAGGACAAGCCATTATGAAGTCGATTTTGCGCGGCTAACTAATGTAATGACTATTCCCGTTCACCAGTAAGGAAAGCTGGCCAGCAAAACCCTTTACCAACATCTTCTCCTAGATAAATCTATCACGTAAGTTTTGGCAAATCACAGCCGATTCTTCCGTCTACATTCATCGCGACATCTATCATAATGCTACTCAAACTAAACTACACACTTTTGTATGTGTCCGTCAAAATATCGTTTGAGAACAAGTATCAATTATGATCACGCGAGTTTAAAAATTGCTCAGAGATTTCAATATGCAAATAAGAGTTTTCTTAATATTAAGTCCAAGTTGCGTATACCTACAGCTGTCCGGCTAAATAATGCTTTACCTAATTTCTATCATGCTAGAAGTAGGACTTTCACTTTTCAACCATTTCGAGAAAGTACGAGTAAACTTGTTTAAAACAAGAACTTTGTAACTAAAAAACAAATAGAATAGCGGTTATAGATACAGTGCAAATCCAATATTACGAATTTTTTAATATTTCCTCATAGTTGGATAATGGTCTAACAATGTTGACAACATTATATACCCATAATCGACAAAAGCCTAACTCACGCGCACCTGTTCACGGACGGGACAAAACACCACCCCTAACATAACAAGTTGTTTTTAACAAATAAGTCTCCCGCTTTACATGGAAATTTCATCACACTTCATATGTCAAATTAGTGCATTTATCGCATCAAAGGCAAAGCAGGAACGCATATTGCCAACTCGGAGGTAGTATTGATTTCAAAGTTAATTCCGAAGAACATTGTCGACACACACGAGAAACTTCGTCGCTCCTTCGTGACTTGTCTGCGAGCCTATTTACAAGTGGCTAGCCACCAGTCAATCAGGAGTTTGTCAGTTAAATTGGACAATTTGTCCAATGCCGTAAAATTGATTTAATAAATATTTTATTCGCAAAAAAAAACCGTCAGAGCACGTTTTGGTTTGTAGGTAGGTACTTCGTATACTTGTATCGTCATTCGTGAGGTTTTGTAATTATTTTCTTCGTTTTTCCTTTATTTGTCCTGAATTGCTTTTCCTTTGTTTTGGTTTAAGGTATTTGTATGCTTATAATTGAGTGTTGTGTGTGCATTAAGAATGTAGGTAGGGGTTTATTTTTCATAAAGCACACACAGATACATTTTGGCACAAATAAAAAGGACCTACAGTAGATAAAAATGTTCTCCTGTCGCACAATGCGCACTCTTTTTATTTATTTGTTAAAACTAGAAATGATCTTCAATTTTGTTTTGTGCTTTCAATAAAAAAAAACCTAGCTTTAAATAAAATCATCTAGTCGTCTTAGTTCTAATTTATCCTTTTTTTAGGTATAGCTTGTATTTAGAAAATATCAGTGTTTTTCGAAACAAATTTCGATCTCAAAATTTATCGAATTGCGGCCATTATATTAACTCGAATGTTTTATTTTTTATTTAACGTATTTTCTTAAGTTTGTTCTCAAATTAGTTTTTTGTATATAATTTCTTTTCCTTGGAGCGAATTTTCAGCCGAACAAGCTGAAGGAAATGAATTGTGATAGAAAGAAAATGATAACCTAAAAACTATAAAATATGGTAGATAAATGGACAACTGAATGAGGCATAGCCTAACTTTAAAAAAAAAAACATTTTTAAATACAATTTTATATCAGACAAGTTATGCATACATTTTATTTTCAAAATTCGAGAATTGAAGATCGTATTTATATAATTTTCTAAAAAAAATAACACAAAAATTATTAGATAGGATTATATTGAATCGATTTTAAATGGAAAATAAAGATTATACAAGAAAATATTTACTATTATTTATAGAACGATATACAAATACTATATGATGATAGATATTTTATTATATACATATATTTATAAAACTACAAAAAAAAATCTCCTCAACTAAGTGGTCGCCTTTAATACCCATTTATTACAAAAAAAAAAAAAATATTTAATTAAATTAAATAAAGAAAAACTATACACACCTACGCCTTAACGTTACATAACAATAATCGTAGCACTAAATGTTGTTTATGGATTTTCCGTTTTATTACCTTGAATCTCTTTTTTAACAGATCTACTTACAAATCTTATCTATGGCATATCGTATTAAAATTGATTCTTTAAATATATCATCATTTTATTACTTAATTTGTATAGTGTTTTAGTAACAAAAAAAAAAACAATGTATGTAAGCAACTTGAATGAAATTTTTATGTGTGTTCAATGTTGTAAGTGCCACGAATATTTAACTATTTTGCACAGATAATTGTTATTTTGTTTAAATATGAGACAGAAACAAATCTTTTCCAAATGTACTTATGTTTTTTTTTAGAGTCTGAATGGATGAACGAATTATGTGAGATAAATCTTTTGTATAATATAAGTAGATTTTTATTTATTCTATATTTCACAAAATATCTTTATTTCTCTTCATTGTATAATCGTCATCCTAATTTTGAATAAGATTGATTACCTTAAGCTTACATAGAAGAAACATCCTACACTATTCCGAAATTACTGTGTGAGGCACTTCTAAATTCACTAGATACTTTCCCGTCAACAACAATAATTGTCGTCTATTTCCGTCATGTCTATAAAATACTAAAATTGTACTTGCTGTGTAAAACACAAATTAAAATACATTAAGTAAGATTAAAACAATTTACAGTGCAAATCTGGTATGCTCCTACAAAATTAAAACAAAAGCAACATAGAAATGGATATCCAACGAAACCCTTTAGATTAAAAAAAAATACATTATTAGAAATATATTTACACATTCTTAAGTATAAATTTAGAAAGTAATTATGTTAGGAAAAATTTAATTTTTGTTTGTTGTTGAATTTTTGTAATTAAAAGTATATTTAATTTTATTCTATATAAAAATGTAATATTTTTTTTATCTACTGTTATTTTTAAAATTTGTATTTATAGAATTCTTAAATCATGTTAAGTGTACATTTTATTTAAATAAATTTAAGCTACAAAACCCAATTAAGTTAAGAGTAATAATGTAATATTTTGTTTCCTATGAATTTGTGGTGTATTCTTTTTCTAAAAGACAAATAAATATTAATTTTGGATTCCAGTTAGATGTGAATTGTTTTCTTTACTTAAGGACAAAAATAAAGAATTTTGATACATGATTGCAGGCCATAAAATTGAGGAGGTAAGCGAGGATGAGCAACGTGATTTATCGTTGTAAATACATTTTTGGCATAATTCTATGATAACAGGTAGCTACTTACCGCAATAACGGGTATCAATGTATCATGCAAATACCTGTTTTGTGATGCTCTTTATTGTCCAGCTTTACTAAACACCCTTTTTATAACCTTCACCGAAAGGTATATTCATTTTGCCATTACATTTGTAACACGAAGTAGGAGTCACCGGAGACCCCATAAAGTAGGTATATTATGATATTCTAAATCAGGACAGGCCGTCTGTCTCTCTGTCTATCTGTTGAAAACCCGATAGCATCCAAATAAATCGACCTAGGCGAATGCAATTTTGTGGGTCGAGTAGTTCTGGTACCTCCCACACAAAACCAATATTAGACCCATGAGTACTAACTGATTTCATATTATGCAGACATTTGACAGATTTTGTACTGGCTGACGTTTACCGATGTTCGGGACACGACTATACGTAATCAACGTAACTTAATCATATTTTCATTAACAACTCTTTATAAAGATAAAAGTTGGATCCTAAACGCACCGCATAATGTCCGATAATGATTTGGAGCTTAGAGTCTTGACACATGACATACCCCAACTTGACGCAATATAAACTTTGACATATCGTTACGTAGTCGTGTCCCGAATAACGTCCGAATAGCAACACCCTATCATATGCCTAATATTTTGCATGATTTGCATGGCATCAAAAGACGTTCTTATTTTTTAATTCAGAGCAGTGCCTGAACTGTCAAAAACTGTTCGCGTTTCTTTTTTAGCTAAGAGATATCAGAGCTCAGAATTTGGGTTTCTTATTTCGTTCAGAGAATGATCAGAGCGGAGATATGTCGCTTTAAAATATATATCCAACTACTGTTAATCATTTATATTAAACATTATGAAAAAGGTAATTATTTTTTTATTTGTTTAATTTCTGAATAAGTCTATACCAAAAACTGTCAGATAGCCGTCTGTAAGAAAGTTTGGTGTATTTAAAGTACGGGGTGGGAGGCTCGCTTCGCTCGCTAACAGCATTTTAGCCGTCTTTTTCGCAGGGCTAAGGTAAAGGTTATGTCAACAACTGTCTAGCAGGCGTCTGGAGCTAAAGTTATTTTTTATATTCACATTTAAAACGACATATCTCCGCCGATCTAAGAACCACATATCTCCGCGCGGAGATTTAAAACGACGTATACATAACTTCGAGCGGAGATATGTCGTTCTTAGTTCGGCGGAAATAATTCGCGCGGACTTATGTCGCTAGTCGCTACCCCAATCATCATAGCTGAATTCAGGAGAAATACTTTTGAAGGACACGTCTCAATTTAAAAAATCAAGAAGTGACTGAAAGACAGTTTCCAAGTCGGGTTTCACCGGGTGCGGATCATTTGTCTTAGACATATGTACGACACCATGTATGCAACATGTTTTGTGCCTATTGTGTTGTTTTTACATAATGAAGGAACTAAGTTTGTAGATTATGTCTTCCCTTTAATATAATAATAATTTATGGAATAATCCAATACAAGTTTTTTTTTCTGTTTCTTGCTAAAATTTTTATATTACTTTTGTCCCGGGTTTGGCTTCTAAAAATATGGGCACTGTAGTCATGTCCTAGTTGCGTGCAGGCCTCTCGGATGGCCAGTAATTC
Organism: Cheilosia soror; assembly: GCA_949372485.1. Classification (NCBI taxonomy): domain Eukaryota; kingdom Metazoa; phylum Arthropoda; class Insecta; order Diptera; family Syrphidae; genus Cheilosia; species Cheilosia soror. The sequence goes on from OX443561.1 coordinate 123,897,680, forward strand.
CGGCTGGAAAACGCTGGCAAAATCCGGTGAGCGGAATGAAATTGATATTTTCGGTGATTCAGAATAAACACCTGCCCCCACACCACAGCTCATTTTAGATCCGTCGGTGTATATGACCGTGTCGAAGCCCTTCACTACTTCGTCCCTCTTCTACTGAGCTCTTGTGGGGAAACCTACGTGGAAGCCTTTCGTGAAGTTTAATTTGGGTGTGATGTAGTCGGTTAGACATAAGTTTTGACTGCCTCAGTCACCACCAAAAACCTCTCTTCGAGGCAAATCACCCAATTTCGCAAATAGCAATAGTATTCCCACTGAAATGCCCGGCACATAAAATCTTCTGACTGCAGTCGAGCACCCAGACTCCTTGAGTCTTATAGCACTGCATAGTGCATTTGCGGTATCGTTTATTGTGTAAGTTAAGAGGTAAAAGATGCAAGAACACGGTAAGGGCATCTGTTGGAGCCGACCTCATTGCCCCCCGTGGTGAATATACTGGCTGTTCTTTGCTTTGTTTTATGAGAAAGGACATTACTTTTTAAATGCTTTCTTTCAATATCATCAGCATATGAAATTTAAAAGGACTTTCGAAAAATTGTACCTCTGATGATGGCTTGTGATTGTGAGTTTCGTATATACCTATATAATTACTGCAAGAAAGAAGAAAGTTACATATGATAGCACTCTTAAACTTTGACAGAGCGGGGAGATTTGTCTATCGTCATCCTTCACAGACGGACCAGTTTGGCACGCATGTATGCGACCTTAAAGTCAATAAAGGTATTTATTTAGATCTGGAATTCCTGTGCTTTTCTAAGATTCGCCGGAGTGTGAAGATTAGGTTGATGGTTGGTTTTCCTGACATAAATGCCCGATCAGGTTATTAGCCAATGGTTTTAGGTGTTCACACGGTATAGCCTTTATGACTTTGTACTGGGCATTCAGGAGACTTATTGACAGTTTAGACTGTCAATCTATACGTTCTAAGGCATGGTTCTTGAGGATGGGGCACATGACATAATGCTGAGGTTCCATTCATCCATCATCGTATTCCCTCTGTATCATTGGGCGGTATGCATAAACAAGACAGTAAATGCTTTTACTGAGAACTTTCTACGTAAATATCTACGAATTTTGGTTTGGAAATAAATAGTGAAAAGATTTTTGTACCCTTTAGTAGTAGAACTTCCGAACTTCGCAGAAAAGAGTAATAGAAATGAGAAATCAGAAGCAATGAGTGTAATATTAGAATTTTTACATTTTGTAGGCATCGCCCCCTGACCCATAGAAAGTTGACATAATATATGCCCTTCCCCTATAGATCTACTTTCGGGCTTTGGTGAACCGGAAGGCGGTTCACAAATCGAAATTCATTTAGCGACGTTATGAATTTCGAGTTCTGAGATGAACTCGATGGCGAACTAAAATATTCTTCCGATAAACTGAAAATTAATAAATTGCGATTGCCCTTGTTTCCTGGGTAATTCTGACTTTGTCTAAAGTCAAACAATTCCTAATGAAAAAATATAGCTTTCGCAAAAAATGTTTGTTTTAGCAATAAAATGAAAATGGTTGTTTGACTTATTAGATATTGGTAGGTATATAACGTTTTTCGAAAAATTTCTGTAGAAAACCCAGATGTAGGATGCATTTGTATAATTAGGTAACTCAGAACAATGCAGGTAGGTCATATATTTTATGGTACGTGAATGATCCTTTTCTAGAAACTAATTATTATTAATAAACAGGTAGATGCAACGCTAAAATATTCGATTACCAATTTAGAGAATCCTTTCCTTTTACCTGCGAATAAACCCGCCCATATTTTTAATCCATATTTTGAAAAACTCATTACCCAACACATAACAGTTTTATGACTCTTCGCGAAATAAAATACTCAGCCACAAACGTTATTTCGACAGTTATCGAGTTGACATTGAAAAGTCAAGACGCTATCATAGCAGCAAGTTTAATATTAAATATAAAACCAATACAGTCTGTTAAAAAAAATGGTTCGAAGCAAGAAATTAAGTCGATCTGAGATCAATACAATTCTAAGTCTAAGTAAGAAGGACATGAGCATCGCAAAGATTGCTCGAAAAGTAAACAGAAGCCGGTGCGCAGTAGTGCACTTGATAATGCACCCAGAGAAATACGCTCCAAAAAGAAGTCCAGCTCCTGCTCTGACTGCCCTTGATGTTCGTGCTCTGATGAGAGCTGCAGCCAATTCAAATCTAACAGCAAGTCAAATTGCTGAAAAAGCTGGTATTATAGCTGACGTCTGTACAGTGGATCGACTTTTGAAAATAAGAAGAATCATTAAAGACAAAAAACTGACAGATAGTGCTTTGAAGCAGAATAGCCAATGGGATTGCAGTAAAAATCACTTAAAGCTGAAAACAAAATGGACAAATGATTGGGATAATGAAAAGTCACTACAACCACTACAACTGATGTCAACAAAAAAACAAAGTAATACGGGCTTGCATTAAATAAAATGTTAATGCACCGCTAAATTTGAATTGTAATGTATATCTTAATTATAGTAAAACTATTAAAATATTAATTTAGTCTTATAAACAAAAAAAAAAAAAAGATTTATGTATTTGTAATTTTGCCCAGCCATACATAATATTCGAATATGTCATTTAATTTAATTAAAAACAAAATTCGCTGTTTGTATTTTCGTAAAAAATTATTTAACTCGTTTAATGTTTATTGAGAAATAGGATCTAAAAACTTAAGTACAAGATTTCATTGAACTGAATGATTTTAAGATTTTAAGATAGATTGAGAATTGTTGCTTTCCACTTCCTTCCTCTAAGACAGAGGATCACGTCATTATAGCAGATCTCTGAGCATAATGGCTTAACTTTTCGGCGAACTGTTATAATTTAGCGACAGAAAAATGGCCGTTTGACGAAAGAACGTAAACAAGTCTATATTTATTGTTTCTGTTGCTGCCAGCGACAGAATTGTCAATTTATCGTGGGAGGGAGGTTTTTTCCTTTGCACAGAATAGACGGCAGCCATGTTTTCTGGATCGGTTTTAGTTTTGTGTAGCTGAGCGAGCAACTTAAACAGAACCAGAATTTACTACAGAACGAAAAAGCTTTCCGCTCTGTTTCAGTTTCTGTTCCATTTTATGTTCTTTGTCATTACTTGGTGACTTTAGAGGAATTAAGGCTGCAGTTATAGCTATCAGAAAAGTCCATCCGTAAAAACACACAACAGAACAAAACTGAAACATTTAACCATAGCATATCATAGGAATTCACGATTAAGTTTAAGTGCTCCAAAAAAGTGAAACAATTTTTTTACGGATACATTTTACTGATAGCTATAACTGCAGCCTAAGTGGAGTGTCGTTGAAGGAGTCACATCTAAAGATGGTACACTTCTTTACGATGAGAAGGATATCTTGCGCAAATCAAGTGATCACTTCTCTGATATGACACGCCAGTTGCGGAAGTCAGAGCGAAAAGAAAAATCTTTTATAGTTTATAGTCAGTTTAGGTGACCAAGGCCGTAATCACGTAACTTCTTAGACGATTGTCGTCGACCGGATATACCTACTCAATGCTAAAGTTATAAGTTTAAAAGGTTAGTTTATTTAGGGCTTTAAAAAATAACAAGAACCTCTAAAAAAAATATATCATCCAGACGATCATCTTCACACGTTTTCCGACATCAGGCGGTTTTAAATAGCTGTGGCTGCAGCGTTTCATTTTCATCAGGGTCCAGATTACGTAAAATGAAAACGATCGAACGATATCGTTTCGACAATAGCAGTCTCTGCATATTGCCACAGATATTATAGGCAGGTTTAGTGAAAATGAAAGCGGTTTTCATTTCGTATTTTACAGAATCCCACCCCAGATTTCAGCTTGACTATAATATAGATGGGAAGCATTTCATTCAAGATTTAATAATGATCCTTTAAAAATAGCGTAGAGGTTTCAAGACACTGGGGCTATTTTCCATTTACTTAACAACTTTTTTTTAGTTTTTTTAGTTTAGTATGTACATAAGTACACCCCGTCTCCTCCTCCGGTGTTCATTCCGTATAGTGCTGGGCCACACAAGCTTTCCCATGAAAGTCGTGTCGGGCGAGACAGAAAGATTTTTAGATTAGTTGAGAAAAGAGGGCTTCATTTCACCGAAAATATGTACCTACCTTCTCTTTTCTACTCACTTAAAGTCGACTTGTCTAGCCCGATACGACTTTCATGAAAAGACATGTCTGGACCGTACCGTATAACAATTGCTACCTTTGACATTTATTGTGGGGTTTCTAACTTTGGAAATAACAACTCAATCAATAATCAAGTGAAGAAGTAAACGCTTGCCAATCTCTGTTTCTTTCTTAAAAAAAGTTAAGTAATATGCCATTGCCAAGAACCACTAATAAGACTCCATTAAGACCCTTATCATCTCAGTTTTTATATAATGTAGCATAAGCTTGAAAATTAGCGGATGTGGATAAATCTTTGTAGTCGTTGTCGAACGCAGATTGACTAGGTCCCATTTGAGTTAACGGGATTTGGAAGAGACCAGCTTGCAAAAGTGCGAATCAGTCGTCTATGATGGCTACGAGCTACAATAATCGGCCCTATCATGGTATCCGTTCCGAAAGAAAAATTCTCCGATTTTGTACGAATCGGAGAATTTTGCTTCATGGTAATCGTTCCGATAAGCTGTTCGGAACATTTCTCCGACAATACGTAACGCACACCGGCAGTCTACGTTTCAGTGCGATGGGTTGCGTTTTTTGCACCTGGTTTTGACAGCCACACGTCAATTTTTCTCCGATTGTCTCCGACATCTGTTCATCGCGGAAAGATTTTAGTGAACAAAATGCGTTGATGCATGATCGGAAAACGGATACTTTGAACGCAAATTTAGTATCCGACTGGATTTGCGTTGCGGAGAAAAGTACTCTCCGAACGGATACCATGATAGGGCCGAATGTAGAGTCAATGGACTCTAACAGTAAAAGTATTCGCCTGTAGAGCTAAATTAGATAGCTTAAATGGCGTGAACTTAGAGTGCGCAACTGGATGTAAGTAGTAGAGGTTCAGTATAGAACTGCACTGCCGAAGCAAAAAGTTGTTGTTAATAGGTAATTTACTGCGCAGGTCATGTCATGCTTAGATTTGTTATGTGATCCATATTTTTCCTGTTTGCAGAAGTCTAACTGTGCTAAATACTTCTCTGGAGGAAAGGATAACCTATATGGCTTCAACGGCGGCGCTTCGATATGTTTGCAGATGTTAGTTCTGCACTTTAAATTGTTTAAATTTTAATCTTCTGTAACATAAACAGCGAGTTCTAAAGTTTACTTGTCCTTTATCCAAAGGAATTTTGTAAGAGCAACACTCTCGTCTTGTAAGGCGCTTATATGTCACATTTCGAGGAATAGATTTGTTAAGTTCACCTGGGACATTTTTATACGTCAGCGACTAGTCTTCTCTGTGCTATTGAGTTTAGAGTAGACTTGATGTTAGTGTAGGATCTTCTACTCGCCTGTGTATTTTGTCAAGTAGGGCTCTAAATAGATAGCTTAACACTGAGGACGATGATCGTGCGATATTGGATAAGTAGTCCTCTCATGTTAATACCGAATTGTGACTCCACAATTCTTTGGGTTCGTCGTACATTTTAATCTGTGGTACAGTCCTTGCTATGTTTTCTGTTCTGTGGGAAGTTCTTTTCCCACTTCAAAATATTGTCCAGGGGGCAGATCACGTAAAATGAAAACGATCGAACGACATCGTTTCGACAATAGCAGCCTCTGATGAAAACGATGTCGTTCAATTGTTTTTATTTTACTTGATCTGACCTGCAGATCTTTATTGTTGGAACTAATTTGCTCCATTTCTATTTTTTAAGATTTGGAGTAACAATAAACCCACAGCTGCTACAGGACAGTGGGCCTCCGCACACGAGATGCTTTCTGCCGGCAGAATATTTCACCCTATTCTACGTGGCGTTTATATTAAACGACAGCTGGCGTTTTTTGAGTCGAGTCGCTTTAGTGTCGTTTTAGTATCGGTATTCTATTCCTTGAACGCCTCCTCTCTCATTTATTTTACATTCCACATGAGTTCCACACCAACAACTGATAGTTGACAAGTAGGTATCTATGGCAGCAAAAGAGGGATTTTTTTTTGGTAAATTGTGTAACACACGGAATTTAAAATCCAAACAAAACCAAACGAAAAAACTGTTGAACAGTCCTAATGGTCGCGATATTAAAACAGTTTAAATCAAGAAGACGAGGTTAATAAGCTGTTTGTCTTCTAAACTGTTGTAGGTATTTATGTTTTGTATTTTAAAGTTCCAGTCATTTTAAAACTGGCTTCGGCGTTTTCTTGCGGTGTGGGGAATGATTTTAATTTGGGTTTTGCCCAACCAACCCTTAGTAAAATCCTAACAGAAATGTCTACCATTATCGAAGAATATGCCCAAAATGGATAAACATGCAATACACGGCAGAAAAATGGAATTGTGCAAAAATGATGTTTTATACCAAAAGGCTGGAATTTCATTTGATCGGCGTTTGTTATTATCACCCTTATTAATGAGAATAATAAAATCACTGCATAAATATAAACAATTACCAAAACTCACAAGTTTTTTCTTAAATTTGCATCCTAGTCGTTTAAGAATTTGTAATCGACAATAATCGGCGTTTTATGAGTCGTTTTGTGCAACTAAAACGACAGTCGGAATGCGAAAAACTGCGTAGAACTTGTGTTCCACACTACTTAAACGCCACATGTCGTTAAACGACATAAAACGCCTAGAAACACGCCACATGTAATACCGATTTCAAAAAACGCCATTTGTCGTTTAATATAAACGCCACGTAGAATAAGGGTGATTATATACATGAACGCCTTTTCATTGGGGTAGTATTATTTTCACAATTGAAATATTTTGAAAGTTGTGTATGTATTAGTTTTATGCCTTGTTCAACCGCTCAAACACGGCAGGACATTTTCTTCCGTTTCTTTCCGCTCACCTCAGTCCCCTCGCCTATAAAACAGGTTTTATGCCGGCAGAATTAATTTCGTGCGCGGAGAAATTGCTTTTCGTTACAATTTTGATATAACTCTGTAATATCTACTTTCGATTTTCCGTATATCAACGCTGTTGGAAATTTCAATCCGCTTTCGAAATAGAGAGTACCAAATATTCGGTTTCGGGAAATTTTACTTTCGGAACGAAAGAGTTGGAGTTGCCGATGTAAGCCAGTCTTTGTAACCCCTGCAGCTTTTCAATGGAGGGTTTTTCGTTAGTTTTACTGCACCACTGATCGTTGGGTTTATTCCTAAGGTCTTACATCGACAGGCCAACATGGCTCTATGTCAACTTTGAAGTTTTTATTTTTATAGAGAACAACTTCCTGAAAAATGTATTTCAAAATGTAACTGAAAAAAATAAAGTACAAAACAAAAACATACGAGTATTTCTTTAGTGTCACTGGATGACTTTTATTTTAGTCAATTCGCAAAAATTTCAAATCAAATATTAATTTACATACGTATATTCTATATAAATAATTGTAGTGTTCACTGACTCTACAAGTAAATCTACCGTCGGATACGCAGGGTGCAACTGCTTGAATAAAATTTCGATAAATAAAACCCCCTCACCAAAAATGCGCACACTTTTGGATAAATAAGTTTTATTTTTATTTAGTTCCTACTATGTGTGTAATATATACGATTACAAATATTTCATATAATTCAGAATGAAATAGAAAATCTCCACCGAAAAATGGGTGTAAAACGGGTGTATGAAACCCCATCGCCTAATACTAACTTCAATATTGCAAGAGAACAAAAAATCATAATTTAATTATTTTTAAACAAAAAAATCGAAAGTAAAGGAAATACTTTTAAAGTATCTGCTTGAGAAGAGAACTTGCTTTTTGTTATATGAGAAAAGGTCGAGGAGTAAATATAAAACGTTTCAGTTATCAGTACAGTACACGATGAAAATGTAAATGACTTCCTGTGGTGTGGTACGACGCGCGTAGTGTGGCTGAAAAAGAGAGTCAAAAAGTTAGTAAAGAAAATTTGTATCTTACCTTGTGGGTGTGTTTTTGTTTTTATTGGGTGTAACTGCTTCTGTCGTAGTGGGAACTATTCAGCTTGGACTTTGGGGTTTGAGGGCTTGAATGGGGCTAGTTTCATGTTTTTAGTATACGACCAAAGCGTGCCCGGTTCCATTGAAAAACGTTTTTCACTTTCATTTTCATCTTGCTCTCTGTTGTTCATTTATTTGTTTGTTAATTTTTTCCACACTCGCTCACATCTCTAACAATGATTAGTATTTCTTGTATCCACGGCGATTGTTGTTACTCCTGTAGCCACCCCCGCCGCCTCCGGACCCACTGTTGCGTGACCTTTGCTGCCGGTTGTTGCCGTAGTTTTGCACTTTAGCCGAGTACTTTCCTGACGGTGGAACGTAGACCTTCTGGTCGGAACTGGAACGCGGTCTCTTGTCGTCTGAATTTCCGTTTTCATTTTTGCCGTCGAATGTTATGGGCGCGTGGCGTTTGGAGCCGATTTTATTCTGAAAAGAAAGGAAGAAATTTGTTAAACAAAATTGTTAGGATGGTGTATAGTTGCAGACTACTGAATAAAAGTACATAACTCAAAATCAGTGATCAAGTGAGTTACTTTTGGCAAAGAATTATTGTCAGATTGATTTACTAGGGTACTAGGTTCTAGTCTGTCTGAAAACGCATAGCTACATGCAGAAACAGACCCCAACTCGGCTTTCTAATTGCTTTCCATTCTCTGGTACTTTCGATCAATATTGAGATTAACTTTCAACCCTCAACAGGTTCGCCTGATATTGTAACCAAATCGAATCTAACTTACATTTTTCCTTGTCACCCAGGAGAGTTGAATTTCTGTCTTGAAACTTGGCGGTGAATGGAAGAGATCACGTATCAGCGCACTAATGTTTGAGGTTGTCTTCAAAGCGGTTAGTTTCAATTGATGTTCCTCTGATTTAAGTTCTTCTGATGGCTTCCCCTTAACTGCTTCCTCCAGCTTCTTGATATATCTACAAAAAATGAGAACAGATATCCACAATCAAGATCCATCCACAATTACTACTTTGTTATTTATTTCAACTTACCCTTGAGTTCCTCGTGCCAGGTACTGTAATCTGGACCGGAAATCCTTCAATTTCTCCGGATCGCTAACGAAAGCCAAGCCATCGGGATTTTTCTTGCCCAAAATATGCAGGGCATAAAGAAGACATTCAGCGTGTGAGAACTGGAACGAGGGCGGGGTGGCTAAGTCATCGTCGGTCAACGAAGGCAATGGCATGTATTCCTAAGCAAAACAAAAAAAAATAGTTTAGAACCACAAAAAAAAAAACAAATCAATTCAAAAGTACTTACACGTAGAACGGTGTACACAGCATCAATTCGGGCCGGTGCATTCTCCAAAGTATCACAGTAAGCGCACATCTCGGCGAATACTTTGAGAAGACGTAATTGAACTTGATCCTGTTGGACGGCTGTTGCAATCATATTCCATGTGTTCAAAGGTAGCAGTTTGTCGCATACGAAAACAACGAACTGTGTAGATTTGATTGTTGACTATAAGAAAAAAGAGAATGATAAGAATTACAGTTAATGACGGATCGCGGAAGAAGACAACTGGACACTTACCGAAAAATATGGCATCGCATGTGTGGCGCATTGAATGAATCGCTCAACTATTTCGTCTTCGATTGTGATGGCGTCAATATCGGCTCCCAATTCAGCTTGCTCCGTTGCAAGATTGACAAGCTCTGCGTGACCTGTGATGGTTGTGCCAAGTTTTGTCGATCGCAAAATGTTCATGCACAAATGGAATTCGTCGGCGCTTACATCCTGAATTTGAAAAAATCATAATTTAGTTGAAACTTTATTGACACAAGACAAGAGCAAAATGTACAATGGAGATAAATCCACAATTAACTGGGAGAGCAGTTTTCTACCTGATCATTTACAATGACCGAAATCACAAAAGGGATTAGCGCACAATCAAGTGATTATACTCCGGGAAATTTGAGTGGTATTTACCATTATTTAAAAATGAGTTCAAGAAATAGTTCTCGGAAATTGAAACGCCAAGAGTTATATCATAAAATCTACTAATGACCCTCTGTAAATGGACCAACAGATTTGGCGGCTTTTTACGACCGACAACTCACCTGTAAAATCTTCTTAATCTCTTCGATTAAATACTCCTCCACTTCTTTAGTGACAACTGTCGGTCCCATTGCGAAAAGTTTGCTAGCGATAAACTTGAAGCATCGCTCTCGTGTAGTTTCTTCGCCCGAGGCGATTTGTGTGAATATTCCTTGAAGAGCGCCTTTAGCGTCAGTCTGTGAAACAAACAAATAACTCACGTTAATTAAAATGCCCCAAACTACACAACTCCCACGTCAGTATTACCTTCAAAATAGTCTGCAGTGATGCATTTACTGTCTGTAACTCCAATGGATCATCCAAGATCAGAAGCTGTGCAAGAGTGTCGCCAATTTTTGCTGTAATTCCAACTGTATCCTGACACAATTTGGGTAAATCCTTAATTGCTTGGCGACGAATCTATTAAAAAAAACACACACATCAAACAATATAACAAATTTCACGGATTAAAAATGTATTAACAAAACTAACCTGCATGTCATCATCTTCGCATAGATCAAGTTGAGCATCTATGGCTGAGTCGGCTAGATCTGGGAAATGCTTGAAAAATTTCCCAATAAATTGTGATGCTAAACGTTTCTCCTTCGAAGTTCCCTTTACAGCCTTCAAAATATCTTTGTATTCATTTTCATGCTAAACAGAAAAGAAATAAGGTTTTCGTAAAAAATTTTTTTTATTTTCTTCAAGGGATTGAAAAATGAATGCAAACCTCTTTGATTTTTTCACCAGCTTCAGACAAAATGTCATAGCACTTGTACAGGTGTTCAATATTATCCATGATTATAGGTATTTCGATTAAACTTTAACTGAATATCAATTATTTTTTAGACTATTTTAATGTTTTCAATGTGAAAATTATAATATATGCGCGTACGTACACTCCTTTAACGAATGATGTGAGAAAAGCGAATGTTAAATTGATGACAAAATTTTTTCTTTTAATGGCTTCCGTCGATGCGGTGTGTGAGCGAGATAGTTATATGGTGTTCTCTTTCTCGAATAAAGAGGAAACTTGGTTTTCGTTGGTGAGAGTTGGTAATTAGTGGTTTTCTTACAGTAATTGAGTGGAAGGTGTTGGGCAATGAAAATCAGAAAGGTAATTAATGAAGTGCATTCAGCCTGCAATTGCCGTTGCAATAAAATAATTATATGTAATGAATAATTATGAAGTTCGATTTATTGCTTTTCTGAAGAGATATAAAATGTTGATGACAGAAATGAAATCATAATGTGATACATTTACATTGTCACGCAAGCTTATGCTGTAAAACACAGGAATTTGGAAAAATTCCAAAAAGTTAGGTAAATAAGACTAATTTTGTGGATATTTTCGAATTTAATAAATTGCAAATTGTTTTAACGTTTATTTTGACAGATTTTGTACTGTACCGACGTTTACCGATGTTCGGGTCACTACTACGTAATCAGCGTAGGTAACGTAATCCTATTTTCATTAAAAACTCTTTATAAATATAAAATTTGGAAACACCCTTGATTTAAAGATTCCAATTGCCGACTGCGGTGACGGATTCTATGGGACGGTTTTTTTCCGTCGAATACGTCAATCCATAGACGCAACGGATGATATTATGCACTACAGGCGTTTTTCTTTTTTAGTTTAGAGCGAGCCTGAACTGTCAAAAAAAAAGTTCGTGTTCTTTTTTAGCTCAGAGAAATCAGAGCTCAGATTTTGTGTTTCTTTTTTCGCTCAGAGAATGTTCAGAGAAGGTTCAGAGCGCGTTCTATGAGCTCAGAATAACTTGACCGAGCAGGCTAAGTAAAAAGCTGATTACATACGTACAGTCACATTTGACAAGAAAAAACAGGATAAACAAAATATGTAGTTGAAATGGCAGACGAGCATTGTTGTTCTGGGACAGAAGGTAAACCAAATTAATTAATAACAATTAATAAATAACCATATGACAGCTATGTGCTCAAGTGTGTTTCATAAACAAATCAGAACGCTCCGAGCACGTTCGGTTCAGAGCGCGCTCATTATGCTCAAGCTCTGATGTAGTTGGACCCTCATTAATCGATGGCGTTAGACGCCACCATTACCAAGGTTCGTTCCGATAACGCCCTACAAAACAGGTATTCATTTGACAGCTCTTACAGTTTGAAAACACAACCTCACAAAATTGTTTATCAAAACATAAACACAAAATTTAATTTGATTCAAATATCAAATATAAACGATGATTTATTCAAATAAATCATAAAGAATAATTATAAAATGCTACAAGGTATGTTGAGAAAATGTTGTTTTTTACCAAATTCGACTCACAATCCCATTTATACAGCTAAAAAAGCCAAAGATGCTTGCGATTCTAAGTCCTGTTCTTGAGATCTTTAATCTCATATCAAATGCTGCACATTATATCCTCGTCGTGAGCTTTCTCATTGGAAAAGGAATCTACATTATTGTAGCCCAAATATGTTTATGGGTCGGTACCTTCTTTCAGGCAGTCGTAATAGTTCTTGAAGAATTATGGCTTTTTGTGCGAGAGCTCCACCTTAGCATCAATGAAATGTTCATCTACATTGAAAACTCCACAAATCGAGGTGTGGGTGGTGTATTGGAGGGATTTTCGCTGTTTGCCGGTGAGATGGGACGATTCTTCACCAATGGAAAGGCGCATTCAAAACTATTGGCATCCGCTTTGGGCAGGTGGATTTGCAACTTTTTCACTATTATTCGTGGGGGGCTACTACTAATTGCTGACTCTGTATGGTTCGTTGTGACGATCATCCCAAAGACCCTACTGACAGCGTTCATTTATGTAGGTGATTTGATCATTTTTGGAATATATGCAGCTTGGAAATTGCTGCTCAACTTCGCACAAAATGTTATCGATGAGCTGTTGAGGTATACGATAGCTGTAGTCGTAATATTTATTATTCTGAGGAATAGAAGGCGCTTGTACAGAGCTACTAGATCGTGGACGATAAGCATTGTTCGAACCACAATAAGCGTAAGTCGAAAATGTATGATTGGATGAGTTAATGATTATCACTGCTTTTGTTTGTTTTCAGTGGGTCCGGAGAGTTTTTCGATTCCTATTCGTTCTTCGTTCGGCGCAGCCAGCACCCACTCGCAATCAATTTGTCAATCGAAGCCATCAAAGGTCACCGAACTCATCGGCATTGTTGAATAAAAGCAACGAGTCCAATTGCTGTGTTGTTTGCCGAGATCGTCCCAAGTGTGTTTTATTGCTACCATGCAAACACCTTTGCATGTGCGAAGAATGTGCAGAGTTTATTGCCACTATGAGACAGTCATTTTGCCCCTTATGTCGGAGCACGGTACACAAGCAGTTGTCGGTGTATATTTAGCTAAGAAGAGCTGCCATTCTTTTGACTAAGTCTCCCTTTTTTCTCTTGTCCCTTACTTTTAAGTTCTAATAGTAAAGTAAATACAGACCCGTTTTATACTTGAAAATGCGAGTGCTTAGAATTACTTAAAGGTCATCAGCAGTTATTCATCATGTCCGTGAGTGAACTCTATTTTATACAGCAGTTATTGTACAAAAAAATGTTTGGTCAAACTATGAAAAGGTAAGAAATCCATTGCTTACTATGCTATCTAATGGAATTCGTTACATAAAGACGTCTGAAGATCGAGCTTTCGTTTCAAAGAAAAAGTGAGTATCAAGATTTTGCTCAAGGGCTCGAAGTTTTTCAGTTCGGGACACTTGAAATCATTTTCTATTTAATAGAAAAGCTCATCTCTTTGCTTGGAAACCCACACACCAACAGGACCTCATCATAGGCTAGCTGTTTTTGAGAGCTTTGAAGGAACTTACCCTCCATTAGATGCAGCTCTTTTAACAGTAAACACAGAGTATGTAGTTTGAATATCGTTATGTATTTATTTGTATATAAGACTAAACGCAAAATTGGAAATAATTGTGTGCACGTATGTATACGGTATACGCACATGCATACGAAGGAAATGAAGAGAAACTAAAATTTGAATATTATGTATAAACCCCTCCTTTAATATAGATTTAATTGTAGTGTCAACAAACGAGCTGGGACGACGACGACCAAACGACACGCTTTCTTAATTTAATCTCTAAACCTTCTCCAAACAGAGCAAGCGGCTGATATTACGTTTGCTTTGCGTTGACTTAAGGTTGTGGTGGCTGGCTACTGGGATCCTCAGCGCCCGGCTGTCCCTGCACATTGGCAAATCCATTTGCAACAGTTTGAAAGAGTTGCACCAACCCGTCGGTATCGAATCCACCATCCGGTCCGGTACGGATCGATTGAAATAGATTCATCAGCCTTGGATCGTTCCTTTGGATGGGCCAATCGGAAAATAGCTCTCTGTATGCTGGGTTTGTTAGTACCGTACTGATTGCTTCTGTAAGCTGAGGCGCCAAACCGGCCATTGGGGTGGCAGTCGATCTCTGATTCTTGGCAACTTCCAAATTCGTTCGATAGTCCTGATTATCAGGTTCTAGTTCAATTGCCTTGGTATATGCTGCCTGGGCGTCATCGAACTTTCCCAAATTGGAATATGCAATTCCCATGCGACCATAGGCTTTTCCATAACTCGGATCGTACACCAAAGCCGCTTTGCAATCTCTAACTGCACGTTCGTATTCACCCAAACGGATGCAGGCCGCTGCTCGATTGCAGTAAAATATTGGGTTTTTCGGATCGAATGTGAGCGCTCGATTATACTGGTTTAGAGCTTCGTGATATTTACCTTCCTTCATGAGGCGGTTGCCTTCATTCTTGATCTGTTCGGCCATTTCTAGTGACTGTGGATTACGTTCGATGAACAACGATTGGAACATCTCAAACAGATCGATATTGTTCTCTGTTGCTGCTGCAGTCGAATCACTCCCTCCAGCTGTTGGTTGTTCCTCTTCCTCACCCAAATCGAAAGCCGCTTGTAGGCATTGTACAGCAACTTCTAAACTTTCTAGAGCGTCCGCGGCAAGTAACTGGCCCTCGACTTGTTGTTTCAAGTAGCCTATGAATGATTTGACGAATAACTTTTGGACTTGGTCAGACATTTTCGCAGTATTTATTCGCCTTTCTCTTTGTTCTAGGTTTTCTCAAGCGTTGGCTACAGCCAAGTTATCAGATAGCAGCAGGCAAATGTGTTCGACGATGACAGAAAATTTTACGAAATTTTTTATTTTGACGTTCTTTTTTCACGGGGTAGGTTTGTTTGTTTTTAAAATTCAGCCAAATTCAGCGTATTTTCTGGACATGTTTGTTTTGAAAACTAGGAAATTTTGCCAAAAATAAGCAGTAGAAAGAGTTATTAGAAACAGACAGCGCTAAAAGCCTGTCTATGCAAATTTTAAATACTTTCAAGCTGAATATCGTTATCAAAGACCAACTTAAAAATTAAAAATTGTTCTAATCTTGGCAAATATGGGAACAAAACACAAGTAAGAAAGCAGTTTGGTCTGTAGCAGAAGAGTTGTTCATGTTCCTACTGGAACATTGAAAAGTAATATTTCAGCAATTGACTTAAATGTCAAGCTAAAATACGTAAAATTCGGTGGAAATACCTATTGGGCCTCCGCACACGAGATTAATTCTGCCGACAGAAAAATTATATAATATGAACCCCTTTTCATTATGTAGTATTATTTTCGCAATTGAAATATTTTGAAAGTTGTGTATGTATTAGTTTTATGCCTTGTTCAACCGCTCAAACTCGGCAGAACATTTTATTCCGATTGTTTCCCCTCACTTCAGCCCCCTCGCCTACAAAATGGGTTTTATGCCGGCAGAATTAGTCTCGTATGCGGAGGCCCATTGAGATTTATAATCGCGTTGGCGGGAACATTATCCATCGGTGGGATTAGGTACACTACTTTTTGGTATATTTGATCTGTTTAAAAGCTGCCAAAAAAGGGCTGGGAAACAAAGTGGTCATATAATACCACTTTGCTTCCAGTCTATGGAATAATGCCTGAATCACAATCATTTTTTGGTTATTCACTGAATTTTTCACATTCAGAAAAATGTTAAAAAAGTTAAAAAAGTTTAAAAAAAATTAAAAAACACACGCATATATATGCGACATCTATCGCAAAGAGTTTTCCCTAAAAGCTCTTTCTTGAAGATGTCAAGAAATATGGCAGCCTTAATTTTTTTATTTTTCATAAGTGTCAAATGTGAAAAGAAAAAAAAACACTGAATGATACTATCCCCTAGTTGGAGGACGCGACTGCTGGAGCAACTCAAGTGGGTGGATGGCGTTAACCAGTCAATTGTTTAGTTTCACAGGCCAAGCAGTCACGCGGCGAAAAGAAGGCACGCAAAATCATGCTGAAATGTGGTCTGAAGCAAATCCAAGGCGTCAACCGTGTTACCATTCAAAAGTCGAAGAACATTTTTTTCGTCATCAACAACCCTGATGTGTACAAGAATCCCCACAGCGACACATACATACATAATTTTTGGTGAGGCCAATATCGAGGATCTTTCACAACAAGCCGCCGCTGAGAAGTTCAAGGCTCCAGAATCGGCTACCGGTACATCTGACACCGTTGGCACAACCACCTCAGTGGCACCAACCGCCGAGGAAGAGGTATATGAAACTAGAGTTGACGAAAAGGATATTGAGCAAGCGAACACAACAACAGCCAAGGCAAATCGAGCACTCATGAATAACAATAACGATATTATTAACGCGATTATGGAGCTGACAATGTTATAAGGGAAACGGTGTCCAATTCACAATTCACCTTGTACTATAATTTGCATTTTTTTAGATCATAACATTTATTCATAACCCAAGTCGAAGAATAAAAAGAATATTCAATTAAAAACTAAACAACAAAATGGGCAACTTGTCCTCTTTCGTGACGCGTACTCGTTGTAGCTCTCGAGAATGGGCTTTCTGTTCTATTTCGGATGTGGTTAGTTTGTACGCTTTAAGCATTCAATGAATAAAATAATTTCACTTTAAACATGGAAATGCAACTTCGGGTTTCTTTCATTTGAGGTGGTGCTAATTGGGTCTGATTGGCCATTCGTTTCGCTTGCATTTGTGGATCCCTGAATCCATGGTTCCCCATCTGCTTCCATTGGACAATGGACAGGTGTTCCTCAGGTGGATCTGAAGAGACAAAAAATGATTGCAGTTTATTTGAATTAAAAATCAACTGTCCAACTACTCACTTTGATTTGCTTCGCTTGACCAATACGAGCAGGCTTGCTTATGCCGCATTGCTCCCCAGGAGTCCAATGTTTAGGAAAACAATCGGTTGCAACTCCGGCAAATTGATCAGTCCATGTTCAAGTAAAGATCGAGTTTCTGCCCAATTCCCTCACAGTCCCGTTGAGCTATTTGCCGAGTTCCAAACCCGAAATCAATTAACTGAAATCGAAGCCGTTTCAATCAGTTGGGAGCGTATACGTTTGTCCATGATATTCACCTTATTAAATATCCTACGCGGAAGCATCCGCAAATATGCCGCAACAATCACAGAACAATCCAGCTGATGGCTAAAACAGAATTTCGCATATGCTGCAAAAATACGACTAGCTAGTATGGATTGATTTTGTTGAAAAACGTGAACGTTTTTTTGACGTTCAAAAAGAAAGCTTTTGTAGCTAAAAATGACAAAACATCAAATGCAAGGTGTGTTTCCTCAAAATAGTTGACTTGCAGAGCTATCTGCTAGGGAGATTATAAAAACAATTTGTTGTGTGTGTTGGTTTTTGGAGCTTGCAAAATGTGAAAGCTCAGAGCACCTTGAGCTTTAAAAAAAATGTTGTTGATAAAAATGAAACGGAATTATAGAAAGTAGTTTATGTGATAAAGGGAGAAATAATATTATTTTGTAACTTTGTTTACTTTTTTAATATTTTCCTGAATGAAAATTCTACTAGATAATAAAAGTTGGAACAAACATTTGAAAACAATCTGATCCAATTTAATACTTATTCATTAGTGAGTTTTCTAAAAGAACAGATCTTTTCGCCCTTTTTTGTATTACACTACTTCTTCATTGCGCAAGCTAATGGTTCTTGTCTCTACTAAACTGCAGCGCAAAAGAGAGACCGACAAAAATAAATAAATACACCTTTCTTCCTTTTGTTGCTTGCTTTTGCTTTGCTATTGCTTTTACACTCTTTTAATTGTGTGTGTGTGTGTGTTGTGTAGTGTATCTACTTCTACATTTTTTCTTTCAGTGTTCTTCTCGCGGATGCAGGGCGTAGGTGCGTGCAACAAATGTGCTCAAAAGTTTCCTAAAATATTCCAAAACGGTAGTTTTCTACCAATTTAAAGTCTTCAATCTAAGTGAAAGTTTAGTGCAAAGTTAATTAATTACATAAACAACGAAATTATTTAAACATAAACGTAGATTCTATTGTTTGCGTGCCTCTCGAAACACAGCACAGGTAAGGTATTCCTCGTGTCAGCTATGGTCCGTCTAACCAGAAAGGAACGTCAAGACAAAGTCGAGCTCTTGTCCAGCATAAACAAAGTTAATATTGGCGATGAAAACGAGGCCACTGACAATGGTTAGTATTTTTATAATTCATTTAAATTTTTATGTAATCATATAGGTACCTAGTCTTGTTATTACAGTCTTCATCTTGGTCATTATCGGTCATTTCAACCAAAATAGCATAAATTGATTCCACTTGGAATTTGTTCCTGTGGAATTTCTTTTGTGTCGTGGTTTGCATGTCCAAAATGATTTATTTTGCAAAAGTTAAAAAATTCAATACAAAAAAAAATACAAGCACTCCTTGGTTTTGTGTATATCACAAATGAGTAAATTTTTTTTCTTCGCATATTTCGTGTGTATTTACAGATGGATACAGACATTGCGCAGATTTCAATAATTCGGATTTCTCGGAGACGGACGAAATATTCTTGAAAGGATTGTTGCTGAGTAATCCTACAACACCACGCAAGGACACAGTGAGTACCTAGTTCTGTTTCGCTGGGGATTGTTGGGTGGGTGGTCATATTGTTCTATCCATTAGATAGGGATCTTATTGCTTAAATGAATGGGTTGTTAACAGCTGGAGGTAGCTGTTCACGTAATTAGGTCATTAGTGTGTCCCTGTCCGATTTTAATGTGGGGTTGGCGTTGAGGGTTCATTGCACGAAAGTGTAACTATTGTTTAACAGGTTCTCTTTCGCAAACATTCCATCTAAGGGTTGTTAAGGGGGAGTCAGGAAGGTAGTGAATGTAGTGTATTGTGTTACATGCCCTCACTTCAACCGTAGGCAGTCTGTGATGATGTAAAACATATGGTCGCCACTTGGACTGCGATAGAATCGTATTTCAATTGAGTAGTTATAGGTATGTATATTGTATATGCGTAACGGAAAACGGGGTGATTGGGTTTCCACGGATATTGAAGTTCCTACAGTGCCTACCGTGTCCGTTGTTGCAAAATATTTGTTGTGAGGCATACTAAGTTTAGCGGTGAGTCTGAGTGCAAGTGCATAGATTAAATCAATCGGTACATAGATACCTACCTAACTTAAGGTAACTGCTATACCTACTGTTTTAAAATGTTTGTTTATCACACAAAAAAATGCATAGCTACGAATTTATTGGCAACTGAACCCGTGAACTACTGTGCTTAGGAACGAATATTTATTTAGCAAATATTGGGCTAGCATACTGCATTATGTATTATGCGGATAATTTTGCGCTAGATTGAGACATTTTCTTGGGAAATTGATTCTTTCATATCTTCTGGAATAGCATTGGAGTATGAGTTGGATGAAGCGATAAAGCGTGTTCAACAGCGACGAACGTTGCGACGCATTTCAAAGTTTGAAATTGATACGACGAACCGTGAGTTATGCTGATCGACATTTAATTTCTTACGTATATACAACGGAGAAATCTCATTTCGGCAGCTTGTATCAAAAGTCGACCTTACCTCTGGCTTGTATGACAGCTTCTGGAATGGTCCCTAAATGAATTGATATAAAACACATTTATTTGTGAAAACTTTGCAATCAACTAAACAAACTGTCTGTAGAATTACAGGACAAGCAAACTTTGGAACTCGCTTCCTGGGGATATATTTCCTGAAGACTACAATTTGCAGCGATTTAAGTGCAGAACTGACATACATCTGCAAGCATCTCGGGCGCTGATGAAGCGTTATAGGTTCGCCTTTCCCAGGAGAAGTATTTAAAAAAAATATCACAGAAACGCAATCACCTTAATTCAGGGGTTCCCAGTCTTTTTCATACTGCGACGCCCTTCTAAAAGCACAGATATGTGAATAGAAGCTGATCTTACTGAAGATTCACTAAATTGTTTTAGTGAATCTTCGACGGGTCGATGTTGAAATATCGCCGTTTGGTAATTTTGTTTGTTAACAAAACCGCATTCATCTAAAAATGTGCCTCGGCGTTAAAGATGATTTTTCGGCCAAAATGTGGGTCCTATTCTAAGCGCTCCGAAGCCAAGTCAGCGATTGGCTTTGTCTATTGTTCATTAACTTTGAACTCCTGGATTAGTTGGATCTTGTACGGGTGTAAAGCAAAGCCCCATTGCAAAATTCGCCAAGTTGGAATCTGCGAAAGGTCGACGCACAGTCGCGACAGTTTAGGAACCTCTGCATTAATGCATAGAGTAGGTTTTGCTAAATTATGATAAACACTTTAAATATCCATATCCCAGTCATTGAGCAGAACACATTGAGGTAGATCTAGGTACCTACTTGTTACTAGTGTGGTACACAAAAACATAGTCAAAGCACGTTTCAGTGCTGGCATTCATTGCGAAATGGTTTCCTGCGCATGGTGTTTGTCTACTGTTCTGTACTCTCAGCACGATATCTCTTCCTTCCGTACACCTGTAGTTTGAGATGTTTTCTATTAAACGCATTCTACCATCGCAATGACTCAATGAAGAAACGTGAACATTTGTTTTGAAGTTCATTATCATTAAATCCATACTTCACTAATCATTTTATTCAGTGATTCGATTTAATGACATTGTTGTGCTTAAGGGGTATTGAGTATTAGACAGTGTATAATTGGTGATGGCTTTTACCCTCAATTAATTGAAATCCCAGTAGAAAAATTTATATTGTTTGATGCCCATTTACGAACGTTCCTCTACTTTTAAATCTTACGAATTTTTACTTAATGTCGTTTTTTAAAAATCGTAAAAGAGAGCGGTTTCGAGAGAGTAAGATAGTATAACGCAATCGGTATAAATCGTTCGTAATCGCACAAAGTCTATACACGTGCTCATAAAAAATGGCAGGAAAAAAAAAAAAAAAACAGAAAAATAACGAGTAACGACAACGAGCAATGTCCCCTTGGCTTTTTTCTCTTCTCGATTGCTTCCAATTCCAGTTTAATTAGTAGAAACTCTTCCAAATTGTTGTGGGCGAAGTAGCGCAGTGGTTAGTGTGCTGGACTACTGTGTGAGGGATCCCAGGTTCGATCCCCGGAAAATATAAATTACATCTTAAGGTTTGCTCTACTCCGCCACCTCTCGCGAACGTCTGACAAACATACGAGAGTATGACTGTCCTGAAAAAGCTTCTCAATTCTGCCGTTCGGACTCTGCATAAAATTGTAGGTCCCTTCCATTCGTCCCAAAAAAAATAAAAACACACAAACGTATGGTTGTGAGAAGCTAGGCCCAGCGACCCTAGTCTACCGCCTGTTGCGCCACCTATTTATTTATTTTTACTACAAAAGCGTTCCCTAACATTTTCGGAGGTTTTTCTCTTTGAGAGAAAATTAATCCCCACCGCCACCAGTGCCATTTTGACAGTCTTTTCCATTTTTACTACAAAAATTAAGCAACAGGCTTAATGCGTGCTGCCTTAAAATGTTATTTTATATTTACAACTTGTCGAAGAATTAAAAAGCTACAACATTCTTCGTTCGTTTTTTTTCTTTTATCGGCTAACTAAGTTTAGCTCATTAAGATATTTCTGCTTAACTGGTTATGTACAATAAATCATCTTCAAGCTATGAGTCGTTAAATGAAGAACTTCAAAGACGAATAACAACAACAGACAAAATAATATGTATCTATAAACATTGGTATATCAAAAGCCAGTTAGGAGATATTTTCGCAAACAATATTATCACCTTGGCTCACAATATAAGTACCTATTAGGAAAGGCAGTCATTCATAGATACTTATTCATTGCAATGCGAATTCAAACCAACATAAACATTTAAGAGAAAGCTAGTTGAAAGAAACTGCACTTATTATTTTTGTTCTCTTCATTATTTACTAAGGGCGGAAATTGGCGAAATCGAATTTCACTAATGCTTGTTCGATGTTATGTTAATTATTGTTTGTTGTACTTCACTTCGGTACACATGCATAGGTACTAACTTGGTTTGCCCCAACCTTCAGCTTCAAACAGAATCAAAAAGTAATTCACAGAAGTGTGTCTGTTTTCTTTCTTCCCTCTTCCCATTGTTAGAGATTATATGCAAGAAAAAAAGCGAGTAGCTATAGCTTGTATGTATAACATACCACATACATACGCCCACTTTTGCATTTGACAATAAATTAAGAGAAACCATTTACTATTAGGGTAATCCTATTTTAAGAGAGTCTGTTTGGCGATCATGTTTTAAGAGAATTTGTTTTTACGATAGTTGTTTAACGTTTCACGGAATGCGGACATCACTTTAATAGCATGTTCCCACCAACCAACGTGATTATACCAAAGTGATTAATAAATCACGAAAAACATTTTAGGGGTTTATTTTGACATTTCTAGTCTATTCCTAAAACTTTTCTTTCCGAAGTTCCATGAGAAAGAATAGCTTGCTTCTGCTTTGGGAACATTATCTAACAATATGACAATTATCTGGCGTATAGTGTCAAACGACTCGGACCACTACCTTGTTGTAGCCAAGGTTGTAGCCTTCGGATATCCCGAACACCGCCAAGACAACTAAATACTGTGAGGAAGTTTGACGTCGGATGGCTAAAATGGCAAGAGATCACCACATCCTTCTCCGATCGAGTCTCTCTCCCTGGTTCGACGACGAATGCCGGCAAGCACATGCAGCGAAACAAGATGCATACAAAGCGGCGCTGTAAAGAAGGACCAGAGCTGCTTGTAGAGCTCACGCGAAGAAAAAAGAAGAGATGAACACCGGATTCTCAGAAAAAGAAAGAGCACGAGAAGCGCGCGATCGAGGAAATAGAGAGATATTACCGTAAGAATGAGGTTCGGAAGTTTTACTAAAAGGTAAAAAGAACCTGCCAATACTACGGAGCCCGACCTGGACGAAGTGAAGATAGTCATATCTGAGCTTAGGTCCAATAAAGCCGCTGGAGTAGATGGCCTAACCGCCGATCTATTTAAAGCGGCAGGCGATGACTTGGTTAGGAACATGCACTAATTCATCTGTAAAATATGGTCAAAATATGGAAAGTATGCCCGATGAATGAAACCTCAGCATTGTTTGCCCGATCCTAAAGAAAGGAGTCTCTCTGAACTGCGCCAACTACAGTGGTATTAGTCTTCTTAACATCGCCTACAAGATAATATCTGTCGTCTTGTTTAAAGGTCGTCAACAACCTGATTGGTCCCTATCAGTGTGGCTTCAGGCCAGGAAAGTCCACCATTGATCAAATATTCACACTGCGGCAGTTCTTGAAGAAAATCCATCAGGAAGTTCAAATCGACACCCACCTAGGAGCAACGTCTAGTTTTGGCATTCCTGCCAAACTCGTCCGTCCGACAATGGAGAATGCCTTGACGCCTTCTTTCCAAATGCCACCGTTTACATTTAATTACCTATCAATAGCCGCCCATAAGTGATTTCAGTTTGAGACCTGTGATACAATTATTTTACCCTTTCTTGGGATGTTCGGTAACACGGGTCAATAAATAAATAATTAAACATACGTTTATGCATTACATAGATTTAAATCCCTCCCCAAATGCATTAAAAGAACTATTCCACTGCCCTAAATTTTTGTAGATCAAATCAAGCCAGAGCCACCAATTAAATACAAATTAACCATCACTTACCCCACACAACATTGTAAGTGTTGATCAACTGATTGACCCGTCGGTCGGCCCTAAAGATCACTTATACGCTCTCGAATCAGAGAACTCAATTTAGTGACTCCAAGATTCCTTTGGAATTAACTGGTCTGACCTTTATGTGCTTAAATAATCCCAATTGACAATTAAGCGAAATTACTTCAACGATGACACAGAGGATCTGTGAGACTCTTGTGCGAGTTGGTAATCAACTTTGTCATAATTCTATTATGCCATACTCGCCATACAGTCAGTCCCCTTTAAAGGCGATTTAAAGCTATTTCTGATGACCTACAATTAAATTTAATTCTAATGTTGAGTATACGTCAATAGAAGTGAAGCGAAAACGACTTTGTAATGTGTCTTGTTGTGCAATAGCAATTTGGAATGTGAAAGCGTTTTAAAGAAAGTAAAAGCGTATAAAAATATTTGTTAGCCTAATCTAATGTTTTTTTAATCAGATATTTTAATTATTGTAAAATGTTGAGAAAAAACATTTTTTTAAATATCTTATGCTGTCAAAATGAAGTATGTTTTGTTATCAAACTTTTTATAGATTGTTATAAAACTTAAAAGAGCTTTTGACATTGGCCGCGTTCCTTTGACCGCTAGTCATCTAGCACATAATATCCCTGATGGAGGCAAAGTGACATTAGATCCAATTTGAATTCGTATTAATTCATTTTCATGAGAGTCAAAAATGTATTTTGTGCCATCATGCCGCATATTTATTAATGCACTATAATTTAAATAAACAAATACAATGTATATTAATTACATAGAAGTTTGAATTCTCATTTTAAACCAAATTGGATATATTTGACTTCTGCACTTTCACTTCTGTTTTGACAGTTCGTTATTTTTTTTCAATCTAGCAGTTCATTTTGCGCTAGATTGAAAAATTTCCCACAAAAGGATATTTCACAAAATGTGCTAGAGCTCTAGCGCAAATGCTGAAATGTCAGTTTTTTTATATGGAGTTTGGCATGCCGCTAGTCATCTAGCGGTCAATGGAACGCGGCCATTCACTGTATACGTCTATCTACGAAATTCCTTAGTATACAGGGTGGGCCCAATACAAGTTTCTTTTTAAAAATGTAGTAAAATGAACAAAACTAAATTTTGTCCATGTATTATGTCTTTATCAGTAAGAGCAAACATTTCCATTACTTATGGAACACAACGTCGTTCAGATGGCTGCGTCGGCTGGCTTCGCAGTAGCGCATTAGGTATGTCACAGAATTTTCCAAGACCTTGTTGATGGTTTCGGGTTGTAGCTCAGGGACTGCTTGGATGATATTGGCCTTAAATGATTGAAACGTTTCCGGATTATTGGCATAACATCGTTCCTGTGGATGCATTGGCTTCTCGACAATAACTTGCGGGTTTTCCGAGCCCCAGATGCGGCAATCTTGTCTTACGAAATTTTTGCACAAACTTGTGTAAAGCCGCCGGTGGGTGCTTCATTTCGGCCAAAACTTATTTTCAAAAAATTTACTATTTGGCCTACATAGCCCTCACTTTAAAAATAAATTTTCCATATTTCCCAACGTTGCTCAAGCGTAAAGCTACTCATTTCATTCCGCGGAGGTATAATACTGACTTTCTGTCAATGTCAGTGTCAAAATAACCTATGATTTAAAAAGAAACCACTAGAAGGCCCACCCTTTACAATACTAGAGCATGTACCTAATAATTAGAGAGCACATTCAGCTCGTTGGCAAAGAACTGTCATTCTTTTTGAAGCTGGGGGTCTAAGTTTGTATATTACAGAATTTCGACGTAGGTACCTTAGAGCCGCCCCTGGATATAACGATTTACAATGGTTTAGGTACCTGTTTGTGTAGATATTAAAAATAAAGAAATCCTTTAAAATTGTATGAAAATTGTTTGTGTAGGTACCTAGTAAACATATGTCATATGTGCATCTGCATAAAAAATTAATTCATCTAATTTGGCCTTGAAGCAAACAAAGCAAAACTCGGAACAGACTGCATTCATTTACAACTACAATCCCTTAGTAATTTTTGTATCACGTTACGCATCGTTAATCTCATTGTTTTATCGGAATCCTAGGTTGGCTTTCTAATTCATTCAGAATTCACCCCTAAAGTCAGCATTTATGAATGGCATTCAGGTAATTCTGATCTATGTATGTACATACAAATCTATCCACTTACATGCACTTATTTACTATTTGCTGTGCGTGAAATGTCGAAAACGTAAACAATCTTACACTCCAGTGCTCCACATTACACATAAAAAAACAACAGCCGAAAGAGAGAGCGTGAGAGCTATGTCTTACCTTACCTGGAAAGTGCGTTCTCTGGGCTGTAATTTTTTCATACGTAGTTACCTGTTTTAGGAGTGACGTGTATAAATCCAAAAATAGATAGTTTAGTAGTCGAAAAACCTGTTCTCATCAAAAGTCAATTATAACAATAAAGCCGCTGTGGCTTGCTCGTTGCTCTCCTCGCTCTGTCTGCTGCATTGCGTTGCGTTATTTCGTTCTTTGCTTTGTATTTTGCTTGTTATGCACCAACTCACCTTTTGCTGATTCGATTTAAAGCTTGAGCTAACAACAGGGTTGCCATATAATAGCAAAACGGAAATATGTATGTATCTTTCTAACGGTAATTGATGAAAAACTATGTCTGAGACAATTTACAATTTCTTATCTGCAAAAATGGTAAGCCATTGAAAATTCATTGGGCCTTGCCATTACCATCGATCACAATAGATCATTTTATTTGGACTTCGTAAAAGTTAGCCTAGACCAGAGGTTCCCAATCTTTTTCATACTGCGACTCCCTAGAGAGGTTGAAATATTTTCGCGACGCCCTTCTAAAAGCACAGATATGTGAATAGAAGCTGGGGCCGAATCGTCTCATCCGCAAACGAGCAATACGTGCCGGAATTTGTTTTTGTTTCGAGTGTAAAATCGGTTGATTCCGTGAACGTATGCGGCGATTCGGCCCCTGATCTTATTGAAGATTCCCTAAATTGTTTTTCAATAAGGACGGGTCGACGTTGAAATATCGTCGTCCTACATTTACCTATGGTAATTTTGCTTGTTAACATACCCGCATTCACCTTAAAGTGAGCCTTGTCGTTAAAGATGATTTTTCGGCCAAAATCGGGGTGCTCTTCCAAACGCTCCGAAGCCAAGTTAGCGAACAAACGACTTTCTCTATGTTCATTAACTTCGAGCTCCTGAATTAGTTGGATCTTGTAAGGGTGTAAGCCCAAGTCCCGATGCAAAATTCGCCAAGTTTTTCGGTGTATCAGGCATTGGCTTTTTAAAATTTGTCTTTCAGTTAGCAGTTGATGTTTATTGTTTATCAAAATGACACCACTAAGAATTTGTTGGTTAGGTTATTATACAATTTTTCGTCTATAGGAGTCATTTTCTCCTCTTTCTGAGTGTTTGGCTTTAACGAAATTTCGCCTTGGTGGACAGGGTTATAATAAATAAATAGGTGGGGCAACAGGCGGGTAGACACCCTAGGCCCAGCTTCTCGCAACCATTTGTTTGTGTGAGTTTTATTTTTGGGACTAATGGAAGGGACCTACAATTTTATACCAAGTCCAAACGGCTGAATCTGTACTATAGAAATAGAAAATCGGCATCGGCTAGTTTCGTTTTGTTAAGGTGAAGTCTTGTACTGTGATAACTAAAAAATATTCTACAAGATTTTACATTTTTTGCTGATGTGATGGCTGCTTAAAATCAGACAACGTTTCTGAAGAGCTTGTCGTAAGTACTTAGGAAACTTCTGTAACTGGAATTTATGGCAGATTCGTCTTTATCAAATGTCGATGCGTGAGCGCAATTAGGCTAATGTTGGAAAATTCAGTCTCAATGCGAATTGATAATGCATTTAGCAGGAAAACAAAACGCGAACGGTATATTTTGACGTTTGTAGTTCTCCAGTTTTGGAAAGCTATCTATGAAACTAGTGTAAATTTCTTGATAGTACACTTTGTACCAGGTTCATTTGCATATACTATATGCATGGGCAACTGGTAACCCTGGCGGTCACGAAGCTCTAATGTCCAACCAAATGACCACTTACGATTGCATGACCACTGAGCGCTGACCGCTATTGGACAAACCGAACCGTGGGTGTAGAGGGGCACGATAAACAACATTCAGTTCAGTTCAGATACATTGCGTTACGAAACCGATTAGTGACGAAGTCGATGTGTTGCCTCTCTGCCTTTGTGTTTCCATTTCATTTCAACTAGCTGTGGTGGTGACTGGTGTTAGCCGTGCGTCGTTCGTGTGTTTACTACTAGTTGCTGCTCTTCTGCATAGGATAGCCTACAACAGAAAAGCTACAGACCAGACAGGTTTCTCTGGTTAGCACAGTTAGCCTCTGTGTTTGTGTTTCGGTATTTGCTGAGGTGTGTGATGTCACTCCCCAGCGATTCAAATTCGAATTTCGAATACTTCAAGATACAACGTTTTCTTTTTGTTCACGAAAGAGAGCTAGCTAGCACATCCGATCCAACTGAATCTGGTTACTGAGGTGAGGCCAACGTCGAGGCGTCGAGCTTTCGTAGTCTCAATTCCAGTTTGAAACCTCGCAGTTATCAACTTGAAGTGCGCGTCAAGTTTTTTTCGTTTCGTCTTAGCCAGATACAAAATTAAATTTACTTATACTTTATGTGAAATACCTTTGGAATAGTTGTCCCTTTTACCGTCCAGGTGTTAATCGATATTCGAAGTACGTATTCATTTCTATTGTGTGCTACGGCTACCTTGGTGACACGACCCCAACCATACGTGTATACTGTGTATATTGTTTGTCTGGCCGAAGAAAACAACGCAAAGTTTAGTCGTTCCAAGCCAGCAACCAGTGGAACGTTGTGTAACTCTCCCAGTTGGGTACAAGTTTTTGGGAGTGGCTCAAACTTTTTATTCTCCGTTCGAAAATCGTTTGTGTTTACGGGTTATTTGCTTATTTGGGCGTTATCCAAAAATTCTTTCGACATATTAATGCAAATTTTGAATATTCTTCAATCGAAAATCGTGAAGGTGTAAACCTGATATTTGTGTAAGTGGAAAAGTGCATCTACAGATATACTCTGAACAAAAAAAAAAAAATGATTGTGTATCAACATTACGACACGTTCCCATTCAAAAGGTGGTTTTGTGTTACCTTTTTACAAAAAAGAAACATTTTATCGTCTGTTTTTTTTTACCTTAAATGAGGCCAATGACCTACCACCTTCTCTGATGCGGAGTGCATTTTCATGCACTTTCTTTGGCTTCTCTTGCATGCAGTGGGGAAATGAAAATATTCAGTGGAAAGTTCTATGAGTTTTCGCGTGCGCGCATATCAAATGGAAATCGCTTAATAAAAAAGTTGTTTTCGCATAAATTACTTGTTTTTTTCTTACTGTACATACTTTCGAATTAAATTACAGTGGAAATTTGTTTTGTTTGTTGTTGTTGGGGTTATATATGAGTAATACTACTACAGTGAACTACCGCAGTGAGTAATATGGGGGAGGTCTGGTTTATAGAGTCTGAGTTGAAGGTTCTTTGATAAATTGATTGTTTCCAAATCGAGTTAAAGTGCAATTAGGTAATTAGGGTCTTACAAAACTTCAATGTCAGACTTGGGCCGTGTTTAAATCTTCGGTAACTAATTTGCGATGCAGTTAGTGTGTCATTATCAAAACATTTTTTGTTTCTGTCATTTGAGGAGGTTTTCTTATGTGAATCACATTTTATTACACCTCGGGGGCAAACGTTTTACGACCCTCAGTAAGTATTTTTTTTTTTATTATAGGTAGGTACCTAGTCTGTTATGGACAAGAGAATGCAAAAATGTTTTTTGTGTGCAGTTTTTATTTTTTATTAGGCATAGTTAACCTAGTCTGGTAAGAGATGGATACCTGTAGTTTTATAGCAATTTTTAGTCACAAATTTATGAATTAATTGAAGCCATTAAATGACGTGGTAAACTACTTGGAGTACATTCAATGTCGCATTATTTTGACTTATTCAATTCCAGGCGAATTAACACAAAAGATGAGTCATTTGAGTGAGCTGAAAGAATTGCCTTGAACAAATGCACGCTTATCAAAAGTCAGATTTAAAGTGTTTGTAAATAATGTAACTAATTTTATTAAAAACTAGCTGACCCGAGCACGCCTTGCGCCGCTAGCCTTTAGCAAATAGACAAACTTATATTTGGTCCATTTATGATTACGTACACTTTGAGTGTTTTATTGAAATCTGTCCAGTAGTTTTCGCGCTTTTAAGAGCCAAAGAAAATTCCTAGAGTTTTATTATATGTATAGACTAGCGAACCTCCTCCCTGCACACTTCGTAGTGCAAAATAGAAAAACAGAAAAATCTATTTCAAATTCATTTAAATCAGTGATAAACAGTTTCAATTGTAATGGTCTGTTGTACACAACATTTTTGGTTTTTTCAGGATTCGTATTTCCTAGATAATATACTTATCTATCAGGACAATGCACATCAATGTTACAAATTTTCCAAACTTTAGCTCCCATGACTGTGGAAGAATAGCGCCTCCTCACCCCTTTATATATTTTTGACCAATCTTCACAGGAACACAACGGTGGTTTTCGAGATATAAGATTTTGAATGTATTTTTTTGGATGGGAGGTGCCACGCCCCTTTGTCCAATTTTGACCAATCTTCACAGAAATACTCCTGGGCCAATACGTAAGATTATCTGTAAATTTTGAATGCAAATTCAATTTTTATTATGGTCGATAAATCAAGTTTTGCCATTGGCCCCGTTCCATTGACTAGCACATAATATCCCAGATGAAAGAACTAGAACGCTAGATCTCTAGCGCCAGCGGCAAAGTGACATTAGAACCAATTTCAATTCGTATTCACCCCTATTCCCGTTGGCGTTTGTCGTAAACGACTCGTATTTCGCTTCGTTTTTTAGTCGCTGTTGTTAACTTTTTTGAGACAAAAGAATTGAAATGACGGTGAACACATAGAAAACGAAATAAAATTGTTAGCAAAAGTTAAAATAAAAATCTGAACATCGTTTTACAACGACACGAAACATCAGTCGTATACGGTAAACGCCAACGGGAATAGGGGTGATTATTTCATCTTCATGAGAGTCATTTGATGATGTGCCATCATGCCGCATATTTATTAATACACTATAATTTAAATAAACAAATACAATGGGCCTTACCAATAATCATTTTTAATCTTCAACTGAATTATTTCTACGGTCACAATGGATAATTTTATATGGAAATTGTCGCCATTGTGACTTTGAAAAAGTTAGCCTGGACACTAAAACTGATTATTAGTACCGCGGAATGTATATTAATTGCATAGAAGTTTAAATTCCCATTTTAGACCAAATTGGAAATACATATTTGACTTCTGCATTTTCATTTTTATTTTGGCAGTTTGTTATTTTTTCAATCTAGCAGTTCATTTTGCGCTTGATTAAAATATTTTCCAGAAAAGGATATTTATATCTCACCAATAACACGAGTTATGTTGTCTTTTAAAAGCGGTAATAGTTGTTTCTGGCTTATCCGTGTAGACGTGAGACTTATAGGTTAGGTTAGGTTAGGTTGGATAGGGTGTGAGTTCATCACATTGGACTTGGCATCATATTGGCCCATCGTCATACATGGGGAACCTTTAAGATCAAAAACCTAAACCACTTCGCCCAAACAATTAATTTCCCTACAAATTCTAAAAATTGTTTCAATTTTGTTCGCGAGGCCAACCTCCTCCAAATTGTCGAGAGACTTAACATATCCCCACAAAAAATAGTCCAGCGGCGTCATATTGCACGATCTAGGCGGCCAATTCACAGGTCCAAAACGTTAGATGAATTGCTCACCAAATTCGCTTTGCAATATGTCCATGGATTCGACATTTTTTACTGAGCGCGATTTTTGGTAATAAAATTCAATAACTTGCAAACGTTTTTCGGGCGTAAGTCTATCCATGGTGAAATGGCAATAGTTAGCATTTTTTACTTTGATACGAGTCAAGAACCATGCGTGAACTGTCAAAAACAATCAGGCTGAAAAACCAAACAGGAAAAAATCATCCTTTTGGTCCGAATTAGGTACCACATCAGTGAGTGAAAACACAAAAGTTGTTTACCTTTTTTGTTGTGAAGATTTATTTTTCGTAGAGTGGCAAATTGCAAGTTTTACATACATTTTCAAATGACTATAACACAAATCTCATAATAAATTTTCTGAATATATGTTCACCACGCTTTCCACAAAATTCCAATTCTCCCTTACAAATAACAAATACTGCAACTGCATAAATTTCTCGTATGACGAAGACGATCCAGTATTATCCGAAGAGGACGACGACGACGATGAAGATGTGCCACATAATGCAGATGAAATTTACACCTCTATTAGTTGTTCCATAGTAGCTCTAACTTTTTCGATCGACTTCATAAAACGTAGACAAACTAACGCCAGCTACCAAATGTCAAATCATATGTAAGTGTATTGGTAAATCTCGAGCGACTCTGAGAAAAATTCTAGATTCGCAAAAGTGCTCTCGACTCTGAAAAAGATTGCTTTTTTTTTGTACCAAACGAACGATCTCGGGAAAGAAAAAGTGTTTTTTTTCTGGCGAATCGAACTTAACATTAATATAACGATACCCGATAACTAAAACGGTGATGCCAAATCATATTTTTTAGTCGCGTATACTGATGTAGGTAAAGGACCGTTCACATGAGATCGAAAGAACGAATTGATGAAATGCGAACAAACCACATTTGATGCATTTATTAACAGAAAATTGAACATTTTACTATTCCAAGAGTGGGATAATAATTATTTATCCCATCCAAATGTTAAGAAAACAAGTTTAAACAACGAAATTTCGAGTTACAGTTACAGACTTTTTGCCGCGAAGGAAAACACCCTCGGCGCAAATTATCAGGACTAGTGTCTCAATAGGGTGTGGACTGTCACTGTGGTTAGGGTGCCTAGTGACCGAGTGGTCTAAGGTTTGATCCCCGTAAAAACAAAAATGACATCTTGAAGTTTTTTCCACTGCGCACCACCTCTCACAAACGTCTGACAAACATCCGAGAGTATAACAGTTCAAGAAAAGCTTCTCAATTTCTTCAGAATCGGTATAAAATTGTGGATTCCTTCCATTCGTCTCAAAAATAGAAAAACTCAGACAAAAGAATAGTTGTGAACTACATTTTATATTTTTTTTATGAACTGCTGTGCTGTGAACTCCTTAACAGAGGTGGTTATTCGGGCCTCAATTCAAGAAAAACCCTTTATCATCAGGGCGGGTGGTAATATGAAACCCCTGTGACCTAAAGGCAGAAAGCCTCTTTGTGGATCGTGCCATAAAAGTCTGTGATGGCC
The DNA here is from genome assembly GCA_949372485.1 of Cheilosia soror. NCBI lineage: Eukaryota > Metazoa > Arthropoda > Insecta > Diptera > Syrphidae > Cheilosia > Cheilosia soror. The sequence goes on from OX443561.1 coordinate 123,931,302, forward strand.
TGTACCCTTATGTACAGATGGCTAACATGTTTCCATCCGTTGCTGGATTTCTGTTGGTTTGATTGTCATCTGAGTTGTCCAGTTTTGGGGCTATTTTTTGTTGCATTACTTGATCGATGTGCTGCGTTTTTAAAAGGATTGGTCAATGACTTGATCTATGTGGTACTCCAGAGTTGGTAATTTTTCTTAAAGATTTCGTGTTAACTACAGTATTAAGAAACCCGAATTTAATAAGGTTGAATTGTAGTCCAGACACTTCCAAAGGCCTTTCCTACCTTCATGGGAAGGCAAAGAACGAATTGATAAAATGCGAACGCTAGTTTGTATTTTCAATAGCGGGTGTATAGCTGAGTCCTGAGTGCTTAGGCATCCAAGCTGCAATGTCGAGTCATATTCACTCTTTTTAAGGTTCCGTTTTCATAGGGAGGAACCTTTTTGTTTTCGCTACAATGTCTGTCCGAATCAATTATGCCAATTTTGTTCCTAGGTCTATCTCAAAAACTAATTGACGTAGAAAGCTGAAATTTGCACACATCAGGTATATAACCTAGTTAAACAGCAATTACCAATGATTGCGATAAATTAACTGGTTTTGGAATACATAATTAGTAATTTGGAAAAAAAAAATATTTTCCTTCATACAAAAAACGGTTAAATATTGTACCTACACCTAGGTGTAATATATCAAAGAAAAACCTTCGGTGCGCGAGTGTACTCGCACTTGGCCGGGTTTTTTTAGTAGGTATGTATTCTAGTGGGCGCAGTAGCGCAGTGGTTGGTGTGCTGAACTACTGTGCGAGGGATCCCAGGTTCGATTCCCGGAAAAACAGAAATTACATATACATATTCTTTTGCGAATTTAAGCCGCTTTGATTTGTTCTTAGGTTAATATACGGGGCTTTTCTCACAACATTTGTTATGGCATTAGATTCAGCAATATTTAGCCTGCCAAGGGCTCGTTCACTAACGGTGCTTTGAGAATATTTCTTCATTTGAAACTTGTTTTTGGGGCAAAAGCAGGATTTTTAAGAATTCCCGCACGAAGCCTATATCTAGTAGGGGTATACTTATCGTTTTTCTTTCCATACGGGGCAAATTTTGCCAACTTGTGCCGATTACAATTTTTTTTATCAAAGAGCTAACACAATTCCGTCAAATTAATTATGCCGATGACTATACGTTGACGTGGCAAAAGCTATCGAGGAAATATTGCAGTAATTTAAATTAGCTTGATTTGTTGTAGCTGTATGGCAACAAAATTGCTAATTGCTTTTAGCAGTGGATACCATTTCCATAACTACCCATGACTATCGACTAACCGCTTTAATTATAATCTACCATTTTTAGCCAGCACAATGTTTCAGCGTATAATGTCAAAGCACTTTCCAGAAATGTTCGATAAGGTATTTAAACTCCCCCCTTGTCCCATTGTGGGCTCTTCCTTAGCTCTGCTAGAAAACAATACACGTATCGCTGTTACCTCGTTGTCTGCCATTTTTTTCCGTTTCTAACGACAGCATATTTGTTTAGTTAAATTCCAGCATACCACAGGAAGTTGAAGTCCTTCGTCCCGCTCACCTCAACAATAAGGCAATTCTTGACGAAATAATCCGCAAATATTCGACAAATCGCGGACGAGACGCCCGAGAGTTAACAAGACTAGTCTCTCAGCCACATTTTAAGGTAATCAATACCCAAATCCACATAACCCGTTACCTACTTCTGATAGTTGTACTATTTTAGGCACTTATTCGAGCACATGATGAAATAGGTGAACTCTTCAAGAACCGAATACACAAAGAAGAAAACCGAAAAGGCGGATATTTATTTCCACCCGACATACTAAACAGCGAAATGCCTGTGGAGACAATTAAAATGGTCGGCCTACGGCGGACTCTCAACCAGCCGCTTGGTCTGACCGTCGAAGTCGATGAACACAAACAACTGGTAGTTGCACGCATCTTGGCCGGCGGTGTTATCGACAAACAAGGACTACTGCATCCCGGTGATGTTATTCTCGAAGTAAATGGAGTTCCTGTGCATTCGCCAGAGGAGCTGCAAGTCGAGGTATCGAGGGCAAAAGAAAATCTAACCATGAAAGTTGGTCCGAATGTTGAGGAAGAAATGAAGTCAGCACGACTGGCAATGGCCGGTGGACAGGTAAAAAATGGGCAAACTCTCGAGCCAGGAAAGAAACTCACGGTAAGTGGTGTTGTAACTAGACTCGGCTTCTTTTGATTTTTGTTAGTGTTTTGGTTTCCAATTCAAAATTTGTTTGCAAAATTCCATTCGTTTCAATGTGGCATGAGTAGTAGAGGTACACCGTACACCATGTACAATAAAAGTTCAAAATCAGATCTTCTCAGGGGTTAAGTAAGTAGAAACGAAATGTCTATACATAAACACGGCAAAAAATCAAAGCTATCCAAGTCATTCGAGTCACAAGCGAGGACACTCAATTTTTTTTGTCTTTTGCAGTGCTATATGCGGGCCTTGTTCACCTATATTCCATCGGATGACTCACTGCTGCCATGCAAGGAAATTGGTCTCGCCTTCAAGCAGGGAGACATCCTGCAAGTAAGATCGTGCCACAATTTGTAAAATCATCAATTACTAATACACTCCTCGGTACAGATCATAAACGTTAAGGACCCCAACTGGTGGCAAGCGAAGAACATCACTGTAGGCAATGAACAAATCGGTCTGATTCCATCACAAGATCTAGAGGAACGGCGCAAGGCGTTTGTGGCCCCCGAAGCGGATTATGTGCACAAAATTGGCATCTGTGGAACAAGGGTAGGTTTTACGATACACATTCCTGCAGCCCATATTGATATGATATCTGACATCGCCGTTTTGCTTTAGATCTCGAAAAGGAAGAAGAAAACTATGTATCGATCTGTGGCAAACTGTGAATTCGATAAAGCCGATTTGATGTTGTACGAAGAAGTCACTCGAATGCCACCGTTCCGTAGGAAAACGTTGGTTCTAATCGGAGTCCAAGGGGTGGGTCGCCGTACGTTAAAGAATCGCTTGATTTCCAGCGATCAGGATCGCTTTGGTGCCGTTATACCTCGTAAGTATACAGAAAAAGACACCACAATGCAGGTATTCGCAACAAGTGTTCCTCCTTTTTCAGATACATCCCGTCCAAAGCGAGCATTAGAAGAGAATGGGTGTACATATTGGTTCCTGGACAGAGAAGACATGGAAGAGGAGATCAAACAGAATAATTTCCTAGAGTACGGCGAGCACAACGGCAACTTGTATGGTACGCACTTGCAATCGATTAAGGATGTTATCAAGTCAGGTAAATAATTGTTTCACTGTGTTGTTTGTTTGAGATTTATTTTCTAATGTGTGCATGGTGCTCTTTTAGGCAAGATGTGCGTTCTAGATTGTGCTCCAAATGCACTCAAAATTCTACACAATAGTCAGGAGCTAATGCCATTTGTTATATTTATTGCCGCGCCTGGAATGGACCAATTGAAACAGATCTACAATGAACGAAGGGCAACGGGCTCAAATAAGAATTTAACTGTAAGTCACGTATACAATTTGGTAAACGTTTTTCAACGCACATGCAAGTAAAAGGTTGAACGATGCAGGTGTCCCTCAATCGAACTTTATTCCCTCCCAATTATTTCCACTTGGATAAGGCTAAGCGGGTATGATCACTTTCGACTTACACCCCATAGGCTGCGCGTCCAATATCATTTATTGGAACAAGTAAGCTTCGTCGCCATAGACAGGGATTGTAGATCGCATGGTTCGTGTATTCGTAGACAACATCATCCTTCGAAGGCCTCATCGAAGAAGATCCACCTCATCTGCTGTTTCGGCCCAGTCTTGTTTGATTGACACCAAAGCTATGGACTTTCTTGATTTGGGCATCTCTGCCCAACGGCTAAATTTGCGGCCTCAACCGAGATATTTGCTAATCGGGTTACATGCGAATGTTTGTAGGCATTCAAACTTCCTTGCCAACTTTGGGCGTGATCCCAAATCGGCATTATTTCTTTATTTCCTGTGCGGATTGTGACCAGCTGATTGCTAACATTCACAATCCCAAATCCGCATTCAAATAAACCATGCGGCACTCGCCGTAGTAAATGTCACAATTGTTCATCCTTCTAATGCATACCACCTTCCACTTTAAATGCCAGCTATATATTATCTGAAGTCTTTTCTGTTCGTTGAGTTGGATCAGGATTCGACGCAGCTGTCGAAGATCAAAGTTGCGGGTCACAGTGATTTAAGCATTTACTAGGAGCCCAATGTTGAACAGCTTGATCGAAAATTCGACCACAAATTCTTGCAAGCGAGAAGTTCCAAGTATGAAGCGAGGAACATTCAAATCGACAGCTGCGATTGTAACACATGGTGCCACCTTAGAGTGATGGCATTAGTTATAGAGTTCAGAATGTTTGGACTATGAGAAAATTCTCAAGATAGCATTTAAACCGATGTTTAGTTAAAGAGGAGAATCAAGGACCTCTGAAGAAATGGAGAGAGGAGACTCAGCCAGACGGAAGGTGGTTTGGTATGGGCAACTCTTCTTTAAATTAATATATAATACAAAAAAGCGGCACAGTTATTATTGTGTGTTTCCTACTGCCTTTGGGAACTATAGTATGCAGTGAAAGTATTACTCTCCTTATGGGAAGTAGTTGTACTTAAGGGCAACTAATTTGCTTGCCTTGTCGATTAAATGCATGTCTATTATTGCAATGCAAAACTGGCAGAGTTCTTTGGGCTTTAATTAACTGGGTTAACTTAACTGCAGTCTGTTTATTTTAGCAATTCCACCATGAACCTCACTAATTCACTTTCCTTTCGATTTTTTTCACAGTTCGACCGTCAAAGTTCAATTCGATACAGTTCGAGGCGAGCTCGTACACTGGAATCATTAGCATCGCTCTATGAAGTAAGTCGACGGCCACATTTAAACAATAATCTTAATTAAATGTCTCCACCCATCAATTTTGTTTTAGGATGACGATTTAATTGCTACCGTAGAGGAGAGTTCTTTTGTTCAGCGAAAATACGAAAAGTACTTCGACATGGTCATTGTGAACGAAGATTTCGATGAAACCTTCAGACAAGTGGTCGAGACACTTGATCAAATGAGCCATGAACACCAATGGGTGCCAGTTAATTGGATTTATTAGATAGAATCAATTGCGCAAACGATCAAACTTCGAGTCAACGCGATAAAAAAAACTAAATATACAACCAACGGCAGCGCAAAATTAAGTGTCTTATTTTCTTTAGTTAAAATCTACAAAGAATCAAACAACATATTATTATTATACATATTTGTACAAATACAACGGTAATCTCATTTCATTTTGAATGCAAATTTATTTGATGACATCTTTTGTTATAGCTAATCATTGTTTCAATGGAATTTAGTTGTATTTTTATGTGTTCTTGTTTAATTTAAACGAAATTTTATTTAAACTAACGTTTTTTTTTTTTTTATAAATATTTTATACTAGGTACATATTGAATATGTATTAAAACCCGTATTAGTTGTTGATAGTTTTAAATATTTAAGTTTAATTATTTGTCCGTCCTGTATTTGTGTTTGCATATTATGTACAATGTTTTACAAAAGCTAATAATTATTATGGAAACGTAGTTTATTCTTCAAGTGCACCTAAAGAGAGGATAGCTATTTACGCATCTTATTTTGATTAAGTTTATTTTTATGTACGAAAACTGAGCAAAATAACGAATATATTTAGAACATGTATTTTTGAATTATTACTATAATGTCGCTTCGAAAGAATCCTGCCTAAAACTATTGGATGTTGAATAGTTAAACAAACGAAGATTTAAATATCAAATATTTAAGCTCAAAATATATTCGCTTATTAAGTGTACAAAGTTGTTTCTATCTATTTGAATGACGTGACTCGGTAAGTGGACGTCGAATTACCGCACGCGAAATTTGTGTTTGTATTGCAAGTGAGATCCACATAATTCTACCCTAGCGAGGTTCGAGGTATCCGTCGGAACGGAAAATTCTCCGATTCTGCGTTTCAGTGCGATCAAGTGCGTTTTTACTGATAATTTTGACATTTTCATATGAATTTTCTTCCGATATGCTGCAAAATGAATTGGTTGCGATTACGATTTGCAGTGAAAAAAAAAAACATTTTAGAAAAGTAATTGGTTCTATTTGTTGCTTAAATTTGTATTTTCAGGGCAAGAACAAACGAAAAAACAAGCAACAATTAGGAAAACCCCGATATAGCACGAAACAAAATAATCACCCCTATTCCCGTTAACGTTTATCGTATACGACTCATGTTACGTGTCGTTGTAAAACGATGTTCAGATTTTGTTCCGACGGATACCTCGCTAGGGCCGATAATGGGTTCCACTGTATCGTTGAAAACGTTTAAATCGAATTTTTCCCGAACAAAATGACATTTCTCACCCGCATCAAAATCATTGCGGATTCCATGGGTTTTCTTGCTTGCTGCACGTCGATTCGTGAGAATTTTTTTTTAAAGAAAATTTCCATATACAAAATCTGCTTTATTAAGCTGAACATTTGTAATAAATCTGAGCAATATTGAACTTTATTAATTTAAAAAAATAATCTTTCTAAAACCACATTTCATCAGGAAGTTCCATGAAATCATGCACTCCTCTTAACCTGTCTCGTATTCTTTTCTGGGAACATCGCTCATCTCGTTCATTCTTTTCTGCTTATTATTACATTAAACACTTTATTTTTTTATTTAAATCACTTTTAAAAGAAACTTTTCATTTACCTCCGACGAATGCAGCGGTTGACAAAATGACAAATAAAAGACAGCCGTTTGACAGTGAAACTACCTTTTCCAAAAACGCGTCGATAAGGAGACGTTTCCGGCGGATTCCACGATAGCAGTATAAAGTGAAAGGGAATCGCAATCGAATAGGGGAAATGAAACTCAATTCCGACCGATTCCCGGAAAGGGGGTAATGTTGTATATGGAGGAACGTTCACTCACAGACTCTTTGAAACCACGTATAATTAAGCAGTGTCAGCGTCAGGGCCCAACCCATAGAATCCGTCGTCGCAGTCCGCTATTGTAATATTTAAAACAATTTGCAATTTATTTAATTCAAAAATATCCACAAAATTAGTTTGATTTAACTGTTATCTGCAGCATAAATCCTCCGATTCGTATGAAATCGGAGAATTTTCCGTTCCGACGGATTCCTCGAACCTCGTTAGGGCAGAATTAAGTGGATCTCACATGCAATACCATCTCAAATTTCGCATGCGGTAATTATGGAAGTGCTTCCTTTCACGCTATGCAAGCTGTCTCCCTCCATAAGCTGCTGCGTATTCTATCAACCGGTCATGTTAGTAAAAATACGTATACGTTCTCGCAACGGATGCGACGGATTCTATGGATCGGGGCATTAAAGGATTGTGCTTTTAGATGTTTGTGTCACGAATCTTTATAATATTTATGTCTATTTCGGTTGGTCGTCCAGAACCGTCCGGAAGAACTCTCCGCGATTCTGAATTCAAATCAAAATTTATGTTCTTTTCAGTAGAAGATCTGTCAGTTGAGTGCCAATCGAACGCTTTCAGAAGCGTTCGGATCCGATTGCTTCCGGACGGTTCTGGACGACCAACCGAAAACGACATTAGTTAACATTAGCAAACTTTGCTCGAAATCTAAAGGCGGCGATCAGAATGAAACAGTCGTACTTTGCCTTCGTACCTATAATCAAATTTGCATAAAGACTATTTATTTATTCGTCGGCTAGTCATTTTACGCAACTGATTCTAACTTTTCTCACTAGGTCAATATAGCTGAACAGCTCATTAAGTCCTAGGAGTAGCTCCAATTGCAATACTCTTGTGATTTTCCCGATGCGATCACCAAAAAGTTACGCACTTCCCTTTATTGGGATCGACCGAAAATGTTTCCTGTCAGGTAAAACATTTTACAGATCACTCCAATGGTCAATATTTCAAGCAACTGACAGACTGTATTACCCCGTGGGTTTAGGAAATGTTTTGCAGAACAGAGTGCCGAGTTTCGACTAGAGTTGGGAAAGTCAAATGAACATTTTCTGCGACACAACAAACATAATTTTGGAATCAATTAGCCCCTATGCTGCGACCGGTGCAAAATTGCAAGAACAAAGACTTACTCTATTTTAAATCGCCTCCATTTTAATAATAAACATTGTTGAAAAGTTTAAAGTAAAAAAAAGTAATTAGTTCTCCATTTCGCAATTACAAAATTCCCAAAGCTTTCTCGACGACAGCATGCGGTTGACGCATAAACTCATTGTTCTCTGGAACACCAAGAAAATCACAAAATTCAATCAATTCATCGCGTCCAAGCAGCACATCTTCCATAAGGTTGCTGTAAATAAAATTTTTTTTTGTCAAACAAAGAGAACATTCCAAAAGCAGCAAAATAGTTTCTCACCTCGACTGCAGGAATGGCAAACGACCAATCTGACGAGCAGCATGCAATTCCATACCAAGTTTAAGGGGTGCATTTAATCCTTCGCGGTTCCTAAGCATTTGCATAGATAAATCCAAACGATGTTTGTCGTAATTCAATTCAGAATCTTTAAGACGATGAATATGAGCAATTTGCATGAGACAACTTGCATCCGATGGGCCGGCTACAGATGGAGATGCCTTCAATACGGAATGCTGGGTTGGGGGTACTTTAATTGATTGCTGCAAGGAAATTTTATATTTTCAACGGATTAAAGAAATATATTTGACAGAATTTAATTACCATTTTATTAAATTTGTTAAAACAATTGGAGCACAAGAGAAAAACTCGCTAAAAATTCGCTGACGGTGACGGATGACAAACAATTTCGATAACTTGAAGTTAGTAGTCGTTTGATTTGAATTGTCATTTTTTCGAGTGGTTGTTGTATTTACTCAACGAAATTTCAATTGCCAAACCGGATGCAATGGATATCCGACATCTTGGAAAATAATGGGATTTCCTATTGGCAGAAACATTTTTTGAAAAAAAAAAAATATTTTTTTTTGTATAATTAAATTAAGTTAGTTGCAAGTCGTGTTAAAATTAATTCGTGACAAGCAAATATTGTGGATTATCGGGTAAAAGTGAAAAAAGTTTTTTTTCTTGTGGTTGGCTCTACATAAATTCGAATTTTATGTTTCATTGGGCAGGAGAAATATGAAATCTCAGATCAAAATTTTAAATATCCAATCGAAAACTTCAGAACTCTTACATTTTTTATTGAACATACCTACATATTTATATTCATTAACAAATACATTATCTACCTTCTCTAAAAGATGTACTTAGTTAAAATAATTTAAAAGTCTGTAGACTCGCAAGTGTTTCTTTTATACACGTTTTTGTAACTTTTTTTACGGTACTTAAGGAAATATTTTATTTTAGTACCTAAAAAAATTTCGGTAGTAAGTACTTATAATACATTCAAACAAAAGTATCTACCTACTTGATAATCGTTAATTAAGGGTTAAAAGCAAAAAGTAATGAACATAAGTGCTACCGTCCCAAAATTCAAGAAAATGTGCAGTATAAGGGTACCTATACATTAATGATTATAGTCATTAACGATGGTTTCGTTGTTACTTTTGCCAAAAATCGTGTCAAATTTTTGACTTGCTGATGTCATTATGACATCAGATTTTGTCCTAAAGTTGGTTGTAGACAAAATCTGACAGCATATTGACGTCAGAATGTCAAAATTTGACGCGATTTTGGACATGTGCAATAGTAGTTTAACAATTTCATTATCAGATGGCCGTCTGAAAATGAATTTTCTGAAAACGACGAACTGCCGCATAAACGACGTTGTCAAGTGGCCCGTTACCAGCAAGTGGGATTCTACTTAAAATTTTGTTCGTCGAATTGCAAGCAGAGGAAGCAGAATTATATCGCAATTGTTTGCGAATGGCCTCGAAACAATCCATAATTTTCTTGCTTTGGTGAATGCACACGTATAGGTACAAACGTAAGACAAAAAGTCTCAAGTTGCAGAATCAATTTAATCGTTTATTTTCGTACGACCATTTGCTTTCAACTTTGTAAAATCCGCCAACCATCTGAATACAATTATGTAGTACTTTTTAAATTGAAAGATAGCATTATTTTACTGATAACCTACCTTTTTTGGATTCAGACCATACCTCTAGTCCGAAGGATGACGGATTTGAGGGCTCTGCTAACTACAGCAGAATGCGAATCAAAGATTCATTTGATTCAACTGATCGTTCGAAAACTACTTAATTCATAAGTTACTCGTAGATCATTTCAACGATCACTTTACGACCGCCAATGACATTTTTGGGGAATTCCATTCTTTATTGCGACGTTGTATAGGTAGTAAACAAAAATCAATTTAAAGTGAATTTATACACCAACGTCAATTAATATGTAAACTGGACTGAACAGAGCTACAAAGTATACCGACTTTCTAGGTATATAACTATAGAAACTGGACACCGCCTTTTTGTGTTTGAATCAATTAGCGTTGATTTGTCCAAAAATGCACCCACTGTAACGATAGCTTTTAGTTTATCTTTATCAAACTCAAAATACCGTTGTTTTTCATTCAAACATAAAATCGATGTTATGAAAGTAAAACCGCCCGTAAAAGGGTTCTAATTTAATGCACTCTCTGGATGCTGTCTTTAGTGAATGAATAGAGCACACAATTCGACAAAGTTCTTGACACTAGTCTGTAGATGAATAATTAATTAATTAAACTTTGCATCGGCGGCTTCATGTGGTCCGCCGTACATGGAGCATTCCCTAATTAGCACATTACCGGTCAACTTGATACAACAAACAATGTAGGTACTTTTTGAGGCATTTTAATTCTATATGAATGGAATTCCGTCTGCACTGCGCCAAGATGAATTGGAGAAGCTTTTAAATTCAATTAGTCGAACGATACTAATGGAATCAATCCGAAAGGAGATCTACTTTTGGAAAGGTAGAACAATAATTGTGGGCGACGGAAGTGAGTCAGCTAAAGAAACATGAAAAATTAGGAAGTAAACTTAAACAGACATATAGGATAGGTACATATGTTATCTATATATAAGTGCATGTGGGCGTTAAATTTTACAGGTAAATTTGAAAATAAATTTAATACAAATTTTAGCAAAGACTTTCTCAAAATTTTACCAATCGGTTAGGTAGTTTTCGAGTTTTGCGAACAGTGGTGGCGTATAGCTATTCCCATACAAAAAGGATATTTCAATTTTTTTCGACTCTTCGACATTTCATTTGGGCTTTTCCATCCCTGATTCAAGACGAACAAAATGAAAGAAGAATCATCTAGCCGTTCTGATGTTTTTGCGAGACTAGAGAGGACATCAATTCACTTTTATACATATATTTAGGTATAAAATATAAATTTAGGTTAATTTATACGGTCATAACTCCAACTATATAAAGGGTGGGCCATCCGTTGGTTTTTTTGGAATCATATGCAACACTTACAATAAAGGACTTTACGATTTTTGAAAGCCAGGAATCTGTTCTTTGATATTATTTTTAAAACAATTTATTTCTATGAATAGTTTTGGAAAAAAATGCTTTCAAACTTCAAATTTAGGGAAAAAAATTAAAAAATAAAAGTTTTAGGCTGATTTGTTCAATATTGAGATAATAGATACATAATTTGTTTGTAGTTTTTACTGCCGAAATCAATTCTTAATCGAACACTGAAAACCGGATTGATTTATGTCCCCTAATTTTTCAGAAAATTTAAAATTACTTTTATATGTCGCTCCGCTTAGAATACAAATTGTTACCCTTGCGCCTTGAAATGTGTATGGGGGGGCATGCTGCCCCCTGCAACCCCCCTGCTTGGGGTCACTGTTGGATTTTGGGATGGGTGCAAGGCTGAGTATATGTAAACTTTCTTTAAATTATATTAGTTTACCCAATGTCAAAAACTTCAGCTACAGCCTGGCCTGAAATTTCACATTGGTAGACAAAATTTTGCAGATTTGCATTATACGCAATTCAGAACAGATTCCTGGCTTAAAAAAAAACTAAAGTAGTTTTTTGTAAGTGTTGCCATTGTTTTTTTTAATGTTTTATTTTTTTTTTAAATTACCCCTCCCGCCTAAACGGAGCGAGATAGCTCCCCCCTCCCATAGTAAAAAATGCTTGCATTTTACTCCTCTATATAAATCCGTCATTAGTTTTCATCGCCAAAATTATTGTACTCACCCCAATTTTTGTCCTTAAAGCTTAGTACGCTGCTCGAGCTAAATTTTAGCTCCCATACAAAATTCTGTCCAAAATTTAGCTGAGCTAAATTTAAGCGAATCAATTTAGCCGAGCGGTACGCTGCTTCAGCTAAAAAATCAAATTTTCGTTTCAGACTGTACTGCATGTGTCTGTCACAATTTAGCGCGCCCATTAATGGCTCGGCACATTTTTTCAAGCTGAATTTTGACAGATCATGGTGGTGGTTTTCTGTTGTGTTTTTATGTTGCGAAAAAGAAAAGAAGGATAAGGCTTTTCAATGAATACCTCGATGAGGAATCATTTGAAAGTCATAAATTTAGGATTATAAGGAATAGCAGACAAGGAAAAAAGAAACTGCAATGATAATAGGTATAACATTTTTTCGCGTCGATGAATTTTTGAAGGTAGTTATTTTCAACGAACGCAGTTGTTTTGTGTGACACTTATATCCGCAGCGCACTCTATGTCAAAATTTAGCTAGGATTTTAGCTAATGTTTGGAGAGACAAATTGGAGAGCAGCTAAAATTTACTTTTGCTCGAGCAGCGTACTAAGCTTAAATTGCAACTTTGAAATTGTTTTTTTTTTTTCAAAAACTATTAACAGAAATAACTTGAATTAAAAATAATATGAAAGAACAATTTTGCTCAAACAATCAATTTTCCAGGAGATGCATTTCGTTTTCGATCTCGGCGGCTACGTGAGTAGTGAATATCTACAAACAAAATTTACGTATTTGGGGCTCACAGTCGCAACCTCAAAGTCCGTGGTGATAGAGAAAAGAGAAGCCAGTGCATCCTGAGCGTGTGGCTTCTGAAGCGACGCGCCGCGGCATTATTAGCCCGAGACGAAAATGGAGACCGCTTATTGGGCACTCAAGAACACTATTGGTCAAGCTATTCCCGAAATAGGGATTATCGAAAATATATCGAAATATTGGATTAACAGGATGGCTTGGCGATACCAAGCCAGCCACGAGGAAGGCTGGAAGGCAAAACAAAAAAAACGAAACTAAAGTTTTCGGGTTGAAAATGCGTTAAGGATGGGTCTCCATCAATTCTGGTTGCTCTACAAACACTGTTTCCTTTTGGTCACCTTAATTTGAGGATTATAATAGTTAAACTCAAAAAATCAAACTTCGAAGACGGTCACGGGGCGAAAAATCATATACCGTCGGATACCCAGCCTTAAACTCAAAGCTTATTACCTACTAATTAAATTATATCTATATGTGGTTGAATCATTACATCCGTGTACCTATGAAAAATACGTCGGAATTTTGTGAATCTTATATGCTAAACAAAAACTAAATCAGTCACAGTACCTACTCGTTCCATATGATGCGGTAATTTGACAACATTGTCAGAATTTTTTTTAACATTTATTTTTGCTATATGTATTTTGTTTATATGTATTTGTGTTAGTAGCTATTTGACTAAAATTTAAAAGATCAAATCCTCATTAAGAAGCTAGAACCAAGTGGCCTATAACAGCTTGTAACCCATCACAGAAAAGGCTGTCAATTTCCTATTTTACAAATGAACACTTCAAAATCAGTATACAGATATTTTTAAGAAATACATATAAAAATCCGGGCGATTTATAACAAGACGCTGATGTGGATGTAATCATCGTCATATCTTTACCTCGTATATAAAACAGTTTGTCCTGATTGGTGATCAACGTCAAGTCCAAATGGTAAGAAGTATGAAGCTGATAGTTAGAAACAAATTTCCTTTTATTGCCAAAGTGAGTATACTTAGATTCGATTTGGGGAAAATTTGAACTCCTAAAGCGGGAAAAAGTGGGGCAAGATTTGAATTGGAAAATTCTTATTTTTCATCCGATCGACTGCAAATACAAACTCAGTTCGTGTACTCTATATAAGAAGTAAAGACAATCAATTTCTCTGATTTTGGAAATTTTACTTGGGCCCCGACTTATTAGCGAAGGGAAAAGGGCGGATTCAGTTTAAAATATGGAACATTTTTCTTGATCCTATCGAAGGCACAGCAAAGCACACTAGGTACTTTTGCAACGGAAGCGAAACACACCGTATAAATTGCTAGTTGAAACATGAAAAACTAGCCACATTTTGTAAGAGCTCCGACTGCAGTCCGGCTATGGCTACGACTTATGCGCAGAATCTCGTAGTATGTAAATTCACTAAACAGTCTGATAAAAATGCTTTGCACGCATCTTTTTTCATATAATAGTTACTTATTTATTTAGGTGACGCAACAGTCCATGTGGAACTGGGTCTCAATCAAAACCCCTCTCCAGTAATCCCGGCTACCTCCGCGTTAGTGTTCATTCGCTTGTAGAGTTCGCTTATAAATATATCCCTATCCAAGTCCAGTTAACGCAGCCTAGACTGAAAAACACTCGAACAATTTTCCATTCAAAACTACCAAGGATATATTTACCTTCGTTATGCTTCTGCACCTTAGAGCATTAGAATTTGGTTGATGAGAGTCAAGACTCTAGACAGAGTATAACTAGACTGCAGTGTCGTAGCCAGGATTTTATTTCCGGGCAGGTGCGCTTAATCTTGCATTCTCTATAACGCTTTGGGACACTGTTTTAATCCTTCTCATAGTTGAAAAGGTTCTTTCAACACTGGCTGTGGTCACTGGAAGCTTGGACAACATTCTAAGCAAGAAGTTTATAGTTCTAAAGTAAGTCTTGTCGCATATAGCAAGCAAATTCAAAACTTCGGTAGAAGGATCACTCGACAATAGTTTTTCGCACCACCAAAGAATGTACAAAGACGTGTACCTACTCAGCTTTTACAGCTGACAACGAAATTGCATTATTAAAGTAACATGTTAGCTTTACCATTTCGTTCACTCGCTCAACTGCAGCAAAACTTGGGACAAGAGCTTGAAACGATGGTATAACTAGAAGAACGTCTTCGTTGACCATGAATCTGTCCGTAAGATTTTGTATTAACGAATCTATGCAAGGAATCAGTACACTCTAAAATAAGCTTCATGTAGAAGAGGTTTCTGGATTTGAACGCGTTGTTTGTTTCAATGAAGTTCTTGGAGCTCTTAATTCAACTTTAAATAAGTCCTCGGCAAGTTGGGATGCGGATTGAAAAGCCTCTCTGAAAAAATCTTCGGCATTTTCTCTGATGTTCTTAAGAGAAGTTAGAAGAGATTGCAGAAACGAAATCTAAGGATTTGCCCTGTAGGACAACTGCTTAATAGGAAATCAGTTTTTTGGACCGCTGTTGATGCTTTCGAGTGCTTTCGAGGACATCGCCCACGTTCTGCTCGTTATTTCTTCAAGACTTATTGAGATGCATTTGAAGAGCTCTACAAAGGAAATAATGTCATAGTGTTATGTATTTCAATTAATATTGTTTCACAAAGGCGTAAAGTAGAAGTCGGCTATCTTGTGCGTGGTTTTTTAATGACATTTTTAAAAGTTATATATTTGCATTTGAATGGTTGTGGAAGAAATTAGCTAATTCACTAACTAAACCAAGGCAATTGCGAATTGCAGGATTTGACATGGCATTAGACAGAGCCAGGTTCAAGCGATGGCTCGCACGGTGTACATACCTATCGTTTGGATACTGAAGCCTCTTAATCAACCCCCCTGGCTACGTGCCTGAACTAGAGTATAACTTTAATTGCTGATCTGACCCTTCAAGCAAAATCGCTGACCCAATTTTTCCCGTCATTTTTGGATCCGCATAATATGAGGCGTTTCACGCACACATTTGTAAATTCGCTGTATCTACACAACAAGTAGAACGAGAACGAGAGTCGCGAGAACATCGATGTTCAGTCCTCTGTCAGAGCTTACATCAGAGCGAAGGTGGACAAAGTCGCTTACTACCTTGAAGTCATAGCTGTATCAGAAACCACATAGAATAGACCGTCGACTCCTCCGACATAAAGGAATTTGCCTACAAGCTGCTTGCGGGCCCAGGATTTTTTATGTATTGGTGCTGTACAAAATCGGTCTACTTTCTATGTGGCTTGTGAGCTGTGTACTTTGTCGTTCTGTCTGATTCGTTGTGTGTCCCTTCTTGTTGGATAGGATACACCTTATTTGCTTTTGCCCTCGTTGACTGCTAACGCTAAATCCATTTTTGGCGCTTCTATCCCAATATATTGCAAACGCGCAAGTGACAATTCGATGCGATTTAATGTCAACGATGTCGATATGTCTAATTTTAATGACCATAATGGTCGATTATGATTGGTAATCGTATGACGCCCTTATATGCTCGCGACGTGTTCGAGATCTATTCACCGCTTTAATCTGAACGATAAGAGACGAATGCCTATTTTGATCAGCGAGTTAGACTGTTACTGTGCTACCAAGATATTTATTTTTGAAATCGTTTTTTTTTATTCGTTCACTCCAAATACAATTTTCATAACATTGAAGGGAAGTTTGTTTTTCATTACAAGAGGAAGGCAACCATTTTTTTTATCAGTTTCTATGCCAATGGCTGATAATAGTAATATGAACAATATAGAAATATGAACAAACTTTTTCCTTAAAATGTTGGCATATTTATGCAAGCACTAAGATATAACAGAAAAAGGCTGTGCCACTCGTAGGGGGCAATCAAATCCAAAGGGAAAGTCTACACGATTATTAGCGCAATAAATTTCGGAACCTAGATTGTTGACGATAGTTGCATTACAAACTGATGTCTCCATAGTCAATTTCATTCATTCATTTTCAATATCCCAGTTATCCATTAAGTGGGTCGCGGGTGTAGGTTGCTCAAGTGGACCCTCCATAGCTCTCGATCCTCCGCCATCGACTCCAAATCATCAAGGCCAATCTCCATACGGGTAGAGGAAAGATTATGAATTTGATCTAACCATCTCATCCTGGGTCTACCTAGGGGACGCCTGCCCGATGGTACGGATTCCATACCACTTCGTGGGATCCTGGTCGAGGACATATGTTTACTATGACCAAACCAACGAAGCATGGACCGCTCCGTCCGGAGAAGTAGCTGCTCGAGCAGCTAGTCAATTTCTTTACACCAAAATGGTTGAGGGGGTCTCCACTGATATTTCTCCAATGTTATAGTTCGTTTCCTTGATGGGGGCACTGTTATTTGGAACAAAGATTCACTGAATTTAAACAATTTAGGAGACACTTATAGCATCCGACCATATAAATTAACTTTTTCCAACAAATTAATTTCACAATATAACTTTTTTAGCTTTTAAAACAACACCTATTCACATAGTTTGTCCCACTCAAACATAATGTAGGTCTAGGTAGGTATATATTTCAGTAAATCATTTTCATATTTCATAAAACAAATAGGAAATATGAATTCGCACAATTTCGTTAATTTACAACTATACCTCCATACACTATATGAATGCAATAAAGGCATAAAATTAAATTTCAAAAATATAAAATAAACTTGTCCACACCTTGTTTGCGTAAATTTGTGATGGAGGTGGTGTAGTGTAATAGATCTTCACTAACACATAACGCATTTTTATTATGTACTTAAATCTTAAGGTTTTACCGTGATCAATAAATTAATTTAGGTCTATAAATTTTGTTTTAAGACCTCTTGATCTGAACGACGACACTCCTAAACTAAAAGAATAAAACAGTTATTTAAACAGGGAGATTTGTTTTAGTTTATCACTGACAGTTTGAAGTTCAACGGGCTATAAGACATTATAATTATTACTTGGTATCTGTCAAGTACAGCATTTACATGGACGCATTGTTGAAACTAAATGTAGTTTTTAGTTGCGATTATACGCTCTAAGGTTAAGATTCAATAAAAAAGAAGAGTTTTGTGACTTCTAGGTTATGGTTTGTCAAACATTTTTGTTTCATTTGCAGTACATTTAATTTAATTAGAAATTGTACACGTAAGTCAGTCGAACTGAATTTTCGGCAATGAAGCTGTACCTACATAAGATAATACTAGTCGGATAAAGTGACATTAAGGTAACTTCTCTGCCAGGTTAAACGTTTAATATTCACCCAAAAACATACGTAAACTACTGAGGCATATCTACCTACAACATGCACCTTTTGGTTAATTTTAAAAACTTGAATCAATTCTCGGGCATTATATAAGTAAGATAATAAAGAATGACTTTTTTGCTGTTTGGCTTTTCACTCAAATTTGTTTGACAGTTCACGCGTGTTTGCAAATTATTGAATTTTATTACCTAAAATCGTTCTCAGTAAAAAATGTGTCGCGATGGACATAATTGCGAGGCGAATTTGGTGAGTAATTCATCTAACGTTTTGGACCTGTGAATTGGCCGCATAGATCGTGCGAAATTTACGCCGCTGGACTATTTTTTGTAGGGATATGTGAAGTCTCTCATCTATACGGATAATCCAGCAACTATTGCAGCTTTTGAAAGACTATATAACTCGTGTTATTGATACCAGTTGATATGTTGGAAAAAGTATGCCAAAATTGAACATTCCGGATGGACCACTTGAAGCGTATAGTCGCGGTCAACATTTACACGAAATAATATTCAGAAGTAAATGGCAGGAATTGATTTATCGACCCTAATAAAAATTTAACTCAATTTTGCAAATTTTCTTGGTTTTTTTTTCATTTTAAAAAGCAAATGCTTAAAAAATCATCCGCATTATTAGCAATCCAGGAGATGCGATAATGCTTAATTTATAACATCTGTCACAAAATACTCTGGACTAAAACTCAACGCGGTTATAGACTGTTTCACTAGAGAGAAATGCGGTCGTTGCTTTTTTCGCTGATTCCCATTAATTTGTTTGGCGAAAGTGAAGAGGCCATCAGTGAGTATGGTCTTCCTTCTATAAGGAACAGGCGGAAGAAAGCTACAGATTTCTTACTCACATCCAGCAATATTTGCTTTGGCTGTCTGCATTCGGCAGAATCACGCCAACGACTTTTACGTTACTTTTCACTTTTAGTGTCTTTGCTGCTTTGTAGGTATTTGTGTCATTTTGAACAATATTTCAAAGGCAGCCAGGGTATACGCTGCTTCCAATTTCAGGCCAAGTACTCTGTCATCCGCGATGGTTTGGATTTTGAAACGGAGGTTCGGTCTTCCTGGGTCGTCTCGGACCTGGGTGATGGGAATCGAGTAGCCGCACTGAGCTGCATCATTATTGTCCATTCGTTCGATGTGGCCGAGCCAATGTAGTCGACGTGTTTTGGCTTCTTGGACTACATCCACATCTTGGTACGTCGTCCTCCATTCGCCCTCCTCGCACACAGGACCAAAAATCCGCCTAAGTATTTTTCTTTCAAAGGCGCACAGTATCAGCTCTCCTTTTTTCCTTATCGTCCAGCACTCGTGGCCAGCAGAACTGACAGGATAGGGTTTTGTCGAGCACACATTTCGTCCTTCGAGTTAAGAGTTAGTTTTGCCAAACTAAAGTAGCAAAGTTTTTCTAGGGTAATTCTTCGCCGGATCTCCACTATGGTGTCATTCGTGGAGTTCATGTTTACTCCGAGGTAGGTGAACTCCTTAACTACTTCGAAATTGCTGCTATCAAAAGTGACGTTTTGTCCTAGGCGGTGGACAGATGCCTGTTTGCTTGTTGATAGCATGTACTTAGTCTTGTCCTCATTTACTTCAAGTCCAACGGATTTCGCCTGTTCTTCAATCGCCGTGAACGCTTCTATCACGGCACGCTGGAAGCGACCTATGATGTCATTATCGTCCGCATAGCCCAGCAGTTGAACGGACCTGTTGAAGATAGTGATTTCCGTGTTGACACCGGTGCCATGAAATAAAGTCTTATGCAAAAAGGTCCAAAGCGTAATTTTGGACTTCATTGAACTTCTGAAATTGCAATGAAGTCTAAAACGATTTTTGGACTTTATTTTATTTTCAAAAGTGCATAATAAAGTCCAAATCGAAGTGGAAATAAAATCCACAAGAATATGTATGGGGGGGCATGGTGCCCTCCTGCAGCCCCCTGCTCGTCTTTCTTTTAAATAGCTAAATGCAATAATGTCCAATGACTTAATTGCACTTTAGAGCAATTTCAAAAGTGCAATAAAGTCCAAAAAAGTCCAAAATTACGTTTTTGCATAAGACTTTATTTCATGACACCTTTGACACCTACCCTGCGCACTATCTGTTTCAGTACAAGATTAAAGAAGTAGCATAATAGAGCGGCTGCCGAAATTCGGTAAATGTTTGAAATAGCTCGAATGAACTACAACTTCCAAACTGCACGTTGCAGCGCGTGTTTTCCAGTGTCATGCGACACAGCTAAATCAGTTTTGCCAGTATTCCGAATTCGGCCATCGCCAAATAGAGCTCCTGACGATGTATGCTACCATACGCGGCTTTGAATTCAATGATTAGGTGCAGTGAGTTTCGACTTGAAATTCGTTGAAATTTGACCTGAAATTTCCAGGATTTGCCTTACTGTGAACATTTTGGTCTATAATCGATCTGCCGGGCCGGAAGCCACACTGGAGTCTGGTACGTGCCGATTAGTGTGTTGCAGAACGGTTTAAGACGTTCACACAGTTCATGACATTATTCTGCCGTATAAACCTCAGATCGTTTGACACAGTGGCATTTAAATTTCAATATTTTGACGATTGTCAAAAACACAGATATTTGTCGTTGGTTTGGATTGCGTGTTCTTTGAAAGAAAAGACAAGGAACGATTTTCGAAAAGTCTTTTAAAAGCTAAGTAGTGTATATACCTACAGCTACAATACTGCCAAATTCTATTCAATAAATTTAGTTAAACTGAGTTCAATTGAACTAAAGTTTAGATTACATTGTGAAACTGTCGGAGTTGAACTTCAAAATTAGTCTCAAGTTGAGGTTCAGTTGACCTTTAGTTTAAAACTTCCACTGTGAAACTGATGGGGGTAATAAAAATTAAATTTGTTTGTCTAATGCCTCTGATATAGGTAAATAATTCAAGTAAGTTAAGTGAAGGCGTAATATCGATCTATACAGAGATAAATTTGTTAACGCAGGTTTCTGTAGCACAATTTTTTGTAGTGGTGAATCAACTCTGATGTAATTCGTTTCAATGTGTCTTAAGCCTGCGTTTTCCTGAATATCCTCGAAATCGATCTTGTAGTCTCTAAATCCTCCACAGACTGTTAAAATTTGTAACAAAATAAGCAAACTGCATCTCTATTGAAATTTGCAGTAAAAAAAAGAAAGATGTTTGGGTAATTTATTTGCAAATCTTTTCCAAAAAACCATCCATTTCCCAAGAAGTGTTCAAATCACCGAAAATAGTACAAACGCCTCGTTAAGTTGTCGCCATACATTCAACGCCACGCCTAAGCTATTCTTAATCCTGTTATTACCTGTGGGCAATTTACACATCGAGGTCATTGGTTTATTTTTAATTGTAATCTCATTACCTAACTCTTAACTATGTGCCTCTGCAAGGATACACCATTGCGATATGCAAAACATTGTTTACTTTGAAGTTTGCCGGTGGACAGTCGGAGGCGCACACACATGTCCTAGTCACATATCAGTTCGTGGAAAATTTAAGAAAACTAACCCTCTGACCCTTGTGTTGCCAAAACACTGTAGATCATTACAATAGATTCACCACCACCATGCTACTCCTACCGAGAGCGCGATAGAAAGGATATATCTACCATAGCAAGGTTGAAATATTTTGACGAATCCTGTCAAGAGAGAGTAGGTCTAGGTATACAATGTATGAACTGCGGGAACGACATACGGAATGCACTTTAGTGCAATGAATCACTTTATCGATTGGGAATGCTCGTATCGGTTGATTTCCTTTTGTACGAGAATGCTCAAACTGATGTATCTATAGATGTTTTAAAAAAAAATAAAAAAAAAAACATTTTCACACTTGTATGTTAAAATTTGGTTTCTTTTCTTATATTCAGTAATTTTGTTTCTTAGGTAAGAAGAAGAAGCGGATATCTGCGGCACTTTGTGTTGACCTCGCATTTTGCTCGCTTGGTTGGCTTGCAATTTTATTGATATCCCTTGAACGAACGTGCCATGAGATACGTGTGTGTACATAATAAAATAAACTTGTATAGGTATGTGGGCTACAAAAGTGGTGTATCATGCATGAATGATAACAATTGTTTGTGCCGACACAAATTTCGGCAAATTGCACTTTCGATCGGAAATTCTAAGAAATCACTGACTGACTGAATGTCTGAAGTCTAAACGGATGTTGATAAATTAATATAAGATAGTGTACGACAGATATACAGATATTTAGCTACCTATACATAAATTAAATTAAAACAAGATTATAAACTTAGGTCGTGTGTCAATTGACTAATTGATTTGTTGAAAAGAGAACTTCACCAAACTCCTATCATAAAACAGAGATTTATTCTTTTGACGCTTTTAATCAATTAAAATTTTGTGTAGGTATATTATTTTCGCCTAAGCACTTTAGCAAATCCCAAGCAAATCGAAAACGTCAACAAATTTTAACCAACAGGATAATATTTATCATATTGCTTCGAGAGTCGAATAATTTATTGACAGCTGAAAGTTCAGTTTTTCATGGCGATATTGACGCATTGCCTTAAGTTCTAAGTATATAAATTAAAGCTCATTGTTGCTAATCTACTTAGTACAACAGAGCTACAAATATAAGTAGATAAATGGTTGAAGTACATACCAACTAAGGCGAGTAGGTATATCTTCGGAGTTTACGTTATTTTGAACATGCACCGGATTTTAGGAAGGAGATGTACTGCCATGTTACTTTTCAATCTGGTTCTAGAGCAAATAGTGCGCAGGACAGGTGTCAACTTGGAACGCACTGTCGCACTATCTTGAACAGGTCCATTTAGCTATTGGAGTAGGTATTCATATGATATTGACATCATCGGTCGTTCCCAACGAGGCTTTCACGGCGATTGAAGAAAAGGCGAAATTTGTTGGCCTTATGAAGTAAACGAGTACTTAACACATGCTATCAATAACAAACAAATCCAGCATCTGTCTACCGCCTACAATTGTTTCAAAGTAGTTAAAGACTTCATCTACCTCGGAGTAAATGTGAACTCCAAGGACACCATAGTGGAAGGACACCATAGTGGAGATCTGACAAAGACAAAACCCAAAGAAACAGCTGCTACTTCGGTCTGGTAAAACAATTGTGTTCAAAACTCCAAGCACGAAAAGTATGCTAGCTTTACAAAATCCTTATCCCGCCAGTTTTGCTGTATGGTCCATAGCAGGGAAAGAGAGCTGATACTAGTCTGAGAGAATATTTGCTCGGCCACATCGATAGAATGGATAATAATGCTCCCAGCTAAGTGCGGATCCTCGATTCGCAGCCCACAGGTTTGAGACAACAAGGAAAACCGAACCTACGTTTTAAAGACCAAGCGGATGTCAGATCGCTTGGTATAGGTAAATAACTGGAAGCAATGTGCCCGGGATCGCAGATGATGGAAGGCGAAATAGACGAAAATTCACTTAAGTTCAGTCAAACGCATTAAATTAATGCAATAAAACTTTTTTGGTTAGGACACAATGGTTTTAATGCAGTCATACAAGATACAGTTGCTTAAGCTGGATTACTCTTCTCTATTAAGAAGAATTCTGCTTTTGATTGGGGATATATTTGGTGGCTTTATCCGAACGGCTGATTTGTAAGGTCTCTCATGACATTTGTATATGATCGAACGTTTGTCAGAACCTCTTCCTAGGAGTAAAACACTTCACCAAAAATACTGAACCGACGACGCGTCCACACTTTCCAACATCTTTTTTCCATAGAACCAATACCCCGTCGGCATATTGTGTTCTTTTAAAACCAACAACCGTTACTCATTTCTGACACTATACAGCCAACCGACACGACGCCAGAACTTCTCGTCAACTATACCCTTACCTATCCGTTTCCCCACTCTCCAAAGTGTCATGCCACCTTCAAAAATGTCTAATAGACCCTTTGACGCTATATGTATATATTTTTCATGAGTTTACTCAACTTCAAAGCAACTGCGGCCGTTCTAGAGAGCTCCCTTGCCATCTATTTGAATTGGCTAACCATTTGTTGTCGCTCTTCATGCGTACGCTTTATATCCAGCCCAGACCACATGGTGATAACACCAACTCCGCGTATTTACGCCTGGATTAGCGCGTGTAAACAGAGCCCTATGAGATTACGCGGTCAGACTATCGCCCTCCTTTAAGCAGCTTGATTCCTATATACCTACACCTCCGACACTATATGCCACACGAACTCAGTTCCTCCGTCATCCATCATCACATCAGTTGCCCATAACCGCAGCAAAAGTCAGTGTTCCCAACATCAACCAAATACGCGCGTAACTTGTTCCCCATAAGTTGTATATTTGTATAATATCGCTGTAAATGAGTACAATGTCCGTCTGTCTGTTGTGTCGTGAGTGAGCCCTCCACAAATGTTGTTGGCTTAAAATGCTGATATTCGTGAGATTTATGATCCTCGATTGGATTTAGTGATGAATTTAAGTAGTTTGTGATTTGATTTCGTTATATGGACACAATCCTATTTATTTGTTTAAACGAACAAAAAAATAAAAATAAAAGGAGAACACACATATTGCTCACCGTCACCAGTTGTTGTTGTAGTTTTATTAAAATATAGCTGTCAACAAATGATAAACCAAACACAATTAGACATTTATTGTGAATGTAAAACGAAAATTAGAATACAATTCAATCGTTTTGTACATTTATGACTGCAATTCAAGTTGTTCAAGTTGTTCAAGTTGGACAAAGTGCGCAATAAAATTTGGGTGTACGAGTATTGAGAGCAGTTTGGCGCTGGCCGTAAGTCGTTACAATTAGTCGCAATCACAATAAACATTGAATGATGCTTCAATAAAATTGAGCACTTTATTGCTGAATTGTATATGTGCACATTGAATTATGGCATCAATTTGGATTTCTCAAGCCAAATCGATTAAATTCGTCAACGCCGCAGATTGTTATTATTATTGGAGTCGTTATGTTGGTACTTGTGATTTGATAGCAAGGATGGATCTGTGAAGTGAGCTGCACATTATGCGCTTTGTTTCGAAAATGTTTTTAAGTACCTAGAAGATAATTACCTATTGCATTTGCATATGGCTACGATTAGATTTTTTGACGGCCGGCCGGCGGGCGTCAGCCGGCAAAAAATATAAATTTGCATAATCAGTGTAATATTTTTATTTTGTTTTTAATTCGCGCGAATTTTGAACTTTTATTTTCTAAAATTTTCTAAAGCTCAAATTAAAAGTTATTTCAAAAACTGAGCTGGCTTTTCTAAAGCTTAAATTAAAAGCTATTTCCAAATCGGAACTAGTTTTAAGCAACATTTAAGAAAATACAAGTTAAAAAATCGCGCGCACTTTGGTCACTAAACTGATCGATGTGTAGGGGAAGGTGGCTTAAAATGGCACACTAGGGTTAAATGGCACGCTTACAGAAAACTCATAAAAGAACTAAATTATGAGCTTTAGTGAACACCGTCCTTTAGTTTACTTAGCAGCACTTACGCAAACGAAATATTGACATGTTCCAGCCATAATATCACAGCCGGCAGATAATTTTGTGTCGAGCCGGGTTTCAGTGTAAAGTATAGCAAAGTGCAAAATTCAATTACATTTTTTGTGATCAAAAACGTTCATTTTTTTTTCAATTGATGGCTACTTGTGTTGGCTTAATAGATGTCAGTTGTGCAATATATGCAACATTTCAGTATACATATACATATATATAAAATGTTATCCATTTGGGCAAAATGGCACACTGAGTATTTGTCTAAAATGGCACAGTGTGCACATTATGCCATTCTATACATACATTAAAGTTTTTCATTTTAATCGTAGGCAATAATGGTTGACAGTTACATACGGTGCACTGATAGGCAGTCCTGGGTAGAGTAGTCAATTTTGGACGCCATAAAAGCCATTTAAATACTTTATTTAAATTTTTAATTTAAATACTAAAAGTAAGAATTAAATTTCCTGATTCGAAGGAAGAAGTCAAAAAATATACTGCGGTGCATGTGTCGGCCAAAGTCATGCTGTGATCACAAGTGTTCGAGTGCGAATGAAAAAACGTGTCAAACATGCAAGTGCTCGCGCAAAGCGCATGCCATTTACCAGGAACAGGTCACATCGGTTCGCGAACGCCTCGGCTTCAAGAGTATTTCGCCAACACACTGGGAATCAGATCCACGACAATTGGGTTACACTTACAGCTGGGTCCTGGGTGCCACCAGGTATAATGACATCGTCAAAGGTCCAGCTCTACTTTGATAAGATCCCTCTGGAGAAAGTTCAGAAACTCGGTTCAAACGGTAATATGTAAGAACCTTGAATATCTCTGTAATTATTCAATTAGTTTATTTACGGGTTTAGTTTGTCCATTTGCATTGGCGCTATTCTACGATACCCGGAGGCCCAGAGCTTAGCTTCAATGAGGGCCGAGGCCTGTGCTAATGCCTCTATTTCATACATACATACATACAAAAGTAAGAATTCAATTTCCTTTTTAACTATTTTTTTTTTACTTTTACCTACCTATGAATTATTTGAACTCATTTTATTGGTTATTTTTTACAGTTTTGTTTTAAATACCATTTTTAAAGCAGTTTAAACAGGATTTGTTATACTTTGGTAAAATGGCACCCCAGTATGCCATTTATACAAGTGACCTTTGATATGTTTCACGGGTAGACATTTTGAAAATTAATTGTTTTAAACACTTTTCGGAAATATTTTAAATGTTTTAATATAAAAATATGCGGGCAATTGGTTGTTCTATTATGAATATTCACTTGGAATGAATTTCATTTTAAGACTTAGATACCGAGCAATATGGTTAGAGTGTGTCATTTTGGGCCACTTTCCCCTAGATACTTACGAATTAATTGTCAGCAGGTAGCTAAGTTATTTACTCCTTAAAACCTGTGACTGTGACGCCCTGCCCTTTTAACAACAGTATAATTCGGGTCTCTTCCATTCGATTTTTGTTTTGATACCAAAATGAAAAATGTCCCAAATGATTTTCAAACAATATCCATTAAATGAAAAATTACCCCAATAAAAGGCACGAATACAATAACTTAGGCGCCGAGAATGTATTGTAACGGTATGTTACTGTCCTGGTCGGGGACATACGTTTAACATGACCAAACCACCGAAACATGGACCGCTCCGTCCGGAGAAGTAGCTGCTCGACATTGAGTTCCTCACGTATTCTTGTATTTCTAATGCGATCTCTACGGGTCACACCAGCAATACCACGGAGAAATCTCATTTCGGCAGCTTGTATCCGCGATCTTATTCTTTCAGTCATTACCCAAACCTCATGACTATAGGTAAGAGTTGGAACAAACACCGAATTAAAGACTGACAACTTAGCTTTGACACCAAGTTCAGTCCTCCTGATAACAGAATGCCCAAGCTGTCTCAAAATCGATCCAGCCTGACCAATCCTACAGGAAAACTCGGCATTGCTCCTTCCATAACTCGTGAATAAGACCCCGAGATACTTAAACTTCTCCACCTGTTTCAATGGGACTCCACTAACGTGCAGAGTGCATTGAACAGGCGTTCTGGAGACGACCATCACTTCAGATTTGTTCACGTTTACCTCATCTCAGCTTCATCACAAACGGCTACAAACCGATAGAGTGCGCGCTGAAGTTCAGTCTGAGAGGACCCAAGGATCAGCGAAGAGCAAATGACTTATCCTCAGATCTCCCAATTCGAAACGTTTTTGAGTCAAATGAAAGTTAAATATACAAGAATTGTTTAGTATATGGGAGGGGGTCTATCTCGCTTCTTTTAGGCTTTAAAAAAATAATACTTGAAATGAAACGAAATTACTTAAAAATGAATCTGCGAATTTCACAGAATCTCAGAGTCATTTCAGTAATTTTTACGTTTAAAATCATACCCAGCCCATTCAAAGTGTAATTAATAACGTAATACTATACGTAATAACTGCAACACTTTATTAGTTTCAAATTTCACGCCCAACTGACACTTGAATATGTATTTTGATCCAAATCGTTGAAGCGGTTTTTTGTAAAATAATGCTGACAAATTTTACAAATTTGGATTCGAAAAACACTGTTACTGAACTGTTTAGCTGAAAACGTATTCTTCAGGATATAAACATTACCTAGCAATTACATTTTCATCCAAATCGAAAATGGTGTTTTCGAGATATGAGCAGCTTTTAAAGTAAATACCGTTTTTAGCGATTGGGGTGGAAATCGAAGCATTCATGGTTCATAAAACACTGTTTTGCAACTGTTTAGCTCAAAACTGAGCAAAAGGTATTACTATGGATTTAAGCATTACCTGCCAGTTACATTTTTATCATAATCGAAAATGGCGTTTTTGAGATATCTATGAGCAGTTTTTTAAAGTTTTTTTTTAAAGGACGCAGTCTTTTTAGAGAAAAACCGAGTTTGCTATCGAGTTAAGAATAACGCAAATTTAGGACATCACATTTTGCAGGTTTTTAGTTAATAATTTTTTGTTAATACTTGTGCTTTAGTTTTAAATCTACCTTCTGGTCAAATCAAAAAATTAAATGAGCTTTCATTAAAAAAGTATGTAAGTCTCCAGTATACTTGGTTTGGAACAGTGTGGGCGATAGGAACCATCCTATAGGGTGTGTTATTGGCGTTATAGTTCTGTTACGTTCCAATTCTGCGCCCGAAAGCATTGCAATGTATACCTTACTTACTTATATAAAGTGGCGCTACAGTCCGGGGTGGACCTGGGCCTCAACCAACAAGCGTCTCCAGCCAGCACGATCTTTGGCCAGCTGTCTCCAGTTTCGCACGCTAAGTTGGTTAAGGTCCCTTTCCACTTGCGTGCGCCACCTGAGTCGCGGTCTTCCTCTACTGCGCCGTCCCTCCGGTGTGGATTCGAAGATCTTCCGGGCCGGAGCATTCACGTCCATTCGCTCTACATGACCCAGCCACCGCAGTCGTTGGACCTTAACTCTTCTGGCTAAGTCAATGTCGCTGTACAGCCCGTACAGTTCGTCGTTGTATCTCCTCCTCCATTCACCGTCTATGCAGACGGGACCGAAAATTACTCGAAGAATTTTCCTCTCGAAGTAACCAAGAGTAAGCTCATCCGCTTTTGATAGAGTCCATGCCTCTGCACCATAAAGTAGGACTGGGATGATTAAGGTCTTATAAAGGGTCACTTTAGTTGTTCGAGAGAGGACTTTGCTACTCAATTGCTTTCTTAGCCCAAAGAAACAGCGATTGGCAAGAGTTATTCTTCGCTTAATCTCAGCGCTGGTGTCATTGTCTGAGTTAATAGCGGAGCCTAGGTAGACAAAGTCCTTTACCACCTCAAAGTTATATCTGTCTATAGTGACATTCTGTCCAAGACGTCGGTGTTGGGTGTCTTTTCTTGATGACAGCATATACTTTGTCTTGCCCTCATTGACCGCCAAACCCATCTTCGCCGCCTCCGTCTCAATGCTCACGAACGCGCCAGTGACATCACGCTGCGTTCTCCCGATTATGTCGATATCGTCGGCGTAGGCGAGTAGATGGACGGACTTTTGAAAGATAGTGCCTCTGGTGTTAGCGTTTGAGTTTTGCACTATTCTTTCAAGAACGATGTTGAAGAAGTCACATGACAGCGCATCGCCTTGTCTAAATCCTTTTTTGACATCGAAGGTCTCGGTGAGTTCTTTACCGACCTTGATGGAGCAGCGTGCATTCTCCATTGTCATCCTGCATAAACGAACGAGTTTGGCAGGGATGCCAAAACTAGACATTGCTCTGTATAGCTCGTCTCTATAAATGCTGTCATAGGCGGCCTTAAAATCGATGAAAAGGTGGTGGGTATCGATTTGAACTTCCTGGGTTTTCTCCTAGATCTGCCGCAGTGTGAATATTTGGTCGATGGTAGACTTTCCTGGCCTGAAGCCACACTGATAGGGACCAATCAGGTTGTTGACGAAAGGCTTCAGGCGTTCACACAACACGTCAGATAAGATCTTGTAGGCGATGTTAAGAAGACTAATACCTCTGTTGTTGGCGCAGTTCAGAGGGTCTCCTTTCTTGAGGATCGGGCAAACAATGCTAAGGTTCCATTCATCGGGCATACTTTCCTCCGACCATATTTTACAGATGAGTTGGTGCATGCTCCTAACCAAGTCATCGCCTGCTGGTTTGAATAGCTCGGCGGTTAGGCCATCTGCTCCAGCGGCTTTGTTGGACTTAAGCTTAGATATCGCTATCTTCACTTCGTCTAGGTCGGGTGGACGGAATTGTTGGTCTTCATCGTCCAGGTTGAATGGTTCATTCTGCCTGACAGCGGGATTTAGTTCGTCATCGCCGTTAAACAGTCTGCAGAAGTAGTTCTTCCATATCCTCAGCATCGACTGCGATTCTACTACGATGTTCCCTTGTTCGTCCTTGCAGGCTTCGGTTCGGGCTCTGTAGCCTTGGCAGGTTCTTTTTACCCTTTGGTAAAACTTCCGAACCTCATTCCTGCTGTAGCATCTCTCTATTTCCTCGATCGCGCGCTTCTCGTGCTCTTTCTTTTTTCTCCTGAGAAGCCGGTGTTCGTCTCTTCTTTTCTGCGCGTAGAGCTCTAGTTCTCTACTACTACTCTACTATTGCAATGTATACCTACAGCCTTATTTTTTAGCATTCGCTATAATGCTTCTAAACAACTGTATATAGTTAGGCGGTGTATAAATATTTATTTTGCAGCTTATGTTGCCTCTATACAACTGAGTATAATTTTTATAAATAAGGTTTTTGCGTTTAGAGTTATTATAAAGAGTGTATATAAAGATTATAAATAAGGCTGTTAGTATAACTATGCTTATACGCTACGACGACTGTCATCCATATCATCGTATTCGTATGACTTTTTTTTCTGTTGTTATTCATGCGGAGAGGACTCTAGGAAAAGCTTCTGACAACCATTATCGTTTGCATGAGACTTTATTTTTGGGCCGAATGGATATCATTTGTTAACATGTAAATCCCCAATTCGATAACGAATTAAGTAGGTACCTATGTATAAGTAGTAAGTGCAAAAAGATTGCAACTGTCATCGACTTAAACCGAATTCGCATCGAATCAAATTTAAAAGTAGACTCGGAAGACCTTCCTTTAATTAGTTACCTACAAGTTAAAATAAAAAATTTCCCAACCATTTTAAACAATTATTCAAAATTAGCATATAAATATAACTACGTTAGCTAAGCTACCAAAACGTATATACAGTAAAATATAGTTATGTTTATTTGCGAGTAAAAAGTTTTTTTTTTTACAAATTAGCGCATTTTAAGAAAATGTTGCTCGCGTGAGCTACTTCGATTAGACCTATTGATCACATGCAGCAATAAAATAAGGCAAACACTATTGTTTGCTGTATTTTTTTAAAATGTAACAAAACTTTTATTAGCTTATCAGCAACTTTCAAGTTCATTCGAAATGACTAAGTTTCGGTTTCGGTTTTATATATTTTTGACAATTAACACGTTATGTTTGTTATACGCTCTCATTCGAACAATGTTTTCGAATGGGAATTAGAGAAATTGTATCAATTTATTTTTATTTTAGCTTTAATTTTGAAGAGTTCGTGATTAATAATTCATGATTTGACAGTTATCGTAATTATGACGTTTGACAGATCGCTAATGCACCACCGACCGTCATAATCGTTTGTATTGGACTCTGGACTGAATCAAATAGAGTTGACGTTCGATTTCAATAATTGGTTAATTATATTATGAGCGAGCAAAGAGCGTGTTTTTCAAACTTGCATTTATTTAGTGAAACTATAATTAATATAGGTATGATAAGAACTTATATTGTACGTGTGTCATAGGTGCGTACCTACCAACAAATGTGTGCTCTTTAATATCTACAACTAAATTGTGCAAATTGATATGCAAGCTGTTTTAAGGGACGTTTTAAAGTGATGCCCAGTTGTACAGTGCAGAGTTCAGTGTAACTTAAGTTTGAGTAGAGACGAACAGATAAGTGTCACTCATGCATATTTTGCGTTTCACATCAGTCGATTCACAATACAAACCTCAAATGGTACAAAAAACTTGACAGCACTTAGAAAAACTGTTGTTTTGCAATATTTAATAATTTATTCGATTTTCCATTAATGACAAAAAACCCCTAACTTTAGCAAGAAAAATAATTATTTTGTTTAGTTGAACTCGTAAAGCAAAAAAAAAAACAAATGAACTTGTCAAATCGTTGACAGCTGAATAGCTTGCCATCTGTCTCGTGTGACACTTATAAGTGTCCGATATTGGGCACTTAAGTTTTATAATCAAATATGACGGTATGAAACAGAAATCGAATCTTGAGTGGAATTTGAGGGAGAATCGATACTTAAGTGGGCACTGTGCAACTGGGCATGAATGTCTTTTATTAGTCACGCGGAATTTCTTCAGCTATAAGACATAGATGTAAGTCTGTCTGTCAAAGGGCGAACATAATGGATCACTTCCGATTAGTGAGTCAAAATGACATTTTAAGAATTCTGAAGACGGCCCAAAATATCAACTTGTTATCATACCGTAAACACTTTTTTATAAACAAACTAACCTAAATACATATACAGACAAAGATTTAAAAAAAAAATCAAACGTCTATTCCATTGTTTATAGCTTCAATCTCAACCTGTCTAGGTGTGTCATTTTTATTTCTAAAAAGAAAGTGCAACGCAGACAAAACACATAAAATCTATATTAACTATTATGGAATAATATCATATAGCATGAAATATAAGTAGGTTAGATTCCTGAGTTGATTGTATTCGATCAATATTTCTTTCCATATGGAATTTGTAGATTCTGAATTTTTGGACTTTGACGTATTTATCACACAATAGGCTAAATTGTGTAGGCACTCGCATTTAAATCGAACGCAATTGATATAAAACGATCGAAATAGCACCAAGTTTACCTAGTACATATGTTGTCATCAAAAATGGTAAAATAAAAATAAGTAATCAAAATAACGATTAACGAGTGATTCCCCTCAAAGCTAATTCTCTGAAGAACCTAGATTGTTTCAAGATTGTGCTGATTGTCAAATACCAAAAAGAGCGACAAAACAGTGTTATTTACAAATCATTTTGTTCTTAGCGAAAATGAATAAGGATATAAAAAGAGTAAGAATAAAGAATAATGATTTGCTTAAAGAGGATACCTATTAATGTCCGCCATTTATAGGCTCTCCTAAACTGGTGCGAGACATGATACACCTCTACAGTGAGAACTACTTTCTTTTTAAACGAGGTGCAAAAGAAATGGCTACATGTTTATTGGCATGACGCCATGAACACACACATTCAGAATTTTTGAACGGGGCATCCTAAACTTTAAAAGCCATTTGGCGTGTGTACGGTAATCTCTCTTCGAAGTATTTCCAATTCCCATCACTAAATACTAGATCAAACAGATATAAGTTTGGCGAATAATGGTGCGAAAAACTTATTTTCCGAAGCGGAAAAGGGATCAATAGGCGTGTTTTATTGAACATCTATTCCAGCAAAGTAAGGTAAATTATAATCTTCAACACGCAATTACAACAACGGCAAGTTGACTTTATTGAAACTGACTTTAGTATAAGGCCTTTGATAAGATATCTCATCAATTAATTCACTTTAAATTGTCTGCTCTTGGGTTTGAACCCATATTGTTAAAATGGATATCTTCTTACCTTATAAACCGGTTTTATAGCGTTCGCTTCAGGTCCGTCCTATCGGCCCCTTTCTTGGCAACCTCTGATGTTCCGCAAGGCAGTCATTTGGGTCCCCTTCTCTTCATCCGTACTATAAACGATATTGAAAATGTCATTAAACACTCCTTCCTCTCTCTATACGCCGACGATACTCGTTTCTTCACCTCAAGACTCGTCTCTCTTTCAACAAGACCTTGGTCGGTTTTCAAACTGGTGCCTTAAAAACTGCTTAGAGCTTAACATTCCCAAATGCCAAACTATTACCCTTTCACGCAAGCGCAACAAATCCCCCCACGGTCAACCAATCTCTCCAATCTCTCTCTAAAGAATTCTGCAACCCCAACGTGACTAAATCTACACCACTTTTGTTCGCCCCCTCCTTGAGTACGCCAGTCAAGCCGCAAGCGTGGTCTCCCTTTCATCGAGCTCATGTGCTCAGAATCGAGAACATCCAACGTCGTTTGCTTCGATTTGCTCTTCGAGGTCTGCCTTGGAATGATCCATTTATGTTGCCTCCATCTCATTAACATGAACTCCCTTGAGGAACGTAGGGACGCGCGCCGCAGACATTCTATTCATTCATCGTCTTCTCTCAGGTTCCGTCGATTGCGTCCCTCTTAACAAATCTATTTTCTTTAACACAAATCCCCGTAATTTACACTGTGCTCGTCTCTTTTACCTTCCAACCCACCGAACCTCATATATGGCTCCAACGAACCAAGGTTAACTCAAACATTTCCGTTTTCGATTTCAACCGCAGCTCTGCCCGCTTTAAAATCGATCTCCTTCTTAGTTTTTCTTCTCCTTAGTTTTTAAGTTATTTATCAGATTATGGTTTTAGCGTGTAGTAAGCCAAACAAATGGGGGTATATTTGCCCTCACCAAAATCAAACAAATAGATAGAGTATCGAAAGTGTCAAACAGTGTGTAGTTTTTGTAATTGCTTGTTAAAAAGTTTACTTTACTTTACTTCACTAATGTTGGCAATCTAACAGGCCTACTGGGCAAAGACTAGCTCAGCCCAGCCAGCGCCTTGAACGAATAGAGCCGAAGTGGAGGGATTCATTCTTTGACAAGGATATCTCTGCATTCGAGTAAATGAGCAGCTCATATGTAATAGGAAAAAAAATGCTTCCTACGCCAATGAAATTATGGCTTTCTGTTTAAGAAAATGTGAAAACAGATAATAGGGGTGTAGTCTGTTCCTTTACTTTTGTAGCAAAGATGTAAAAGACTATCAAAATGGCTGTGCTGAGGATAAATTCTCAAAGAGAAAAACTTACGAAAACGTTACGGAACGTTAGTATATATAGTAATCATGAAAAATGACAGATGCATTTTGTTTTCTCATAAATTGCATGGGAGTGGAAATCCAAGTATGGAGATTTTGGATTAACTGAACTACAAGCCTTCGAAAAGAGAAAAAAAAAACTACATTACTTTCCCCGCCCGCCATCTGATACGCCATTTTTATACCAATTTGTTTCTCATATCGCAGGAAATCGAAACACCTATACAAATAGTCGTTACACGCCAAATAGGACAACACATTTAAAATCATCTGTCAATTTTCAGGCGACTGACATTTTTACCAATTCTTACTCAAAGAAATATGCTTAATAAGATACAACGGCTCGAGTGTCTGGGCGGTTCCGTATCCATGAGTGTCTATCCCCCTGCGGCTATAAAGAAGTCTTAATAGGACTAACACCCCTCCACATTTACATCAAAAAAAGTGGCAATACGCATGTCTGCAAGCGGAAGAGTTAAATATTAGCGAACATCAAGAACTAATGCAACTACTTTCCGAACTTTCAGAACTTGACATAATCTGTGCGATTACAGACCGCCTATACCAAAGACACTAACTATGCTTCAACAAAGAGTTCTCCACAGAAATTACAAACAGAAGGAAGCATTATGGGTTAGCAGTAACCCACCAAATTGCCAAAATGTATAACGGTGGAATAGATACGGATGGCTTCAAAATGTACTCGGGAGCTTGTATTCATGGGTCGAATCGAAATGTCTCAATAGTCAATCTATATATATAAAAATAAGTTGTATTGTGTTTGTCGCCAATGTTCTCTGTAAATGCGTGAACCGATTTTGATTCTGAAAATTTCCCATGAAAGGTGACGTTAATACCATGGTTTGTAAGTATATACGGTCTTTGTAGGTGTATTGGTTCATGAGTTATAGGGGCGTGGCACCTCCCATACAAAAAATGCATTCAAAGTACATATTATATTTCGAAAACCACCTAATCGATTGAATTCAAATTTACATACAATCCTAGGTATTGGCACAGAAGTATACCTGTGAAGATTGGTCAAAATTGGACAAAGGGACCACCCATACAAAAAATACATTCAAAATCTTATATCTCGAAAACCACCGAATATATTGGGTTCAAATTTACCTATAGATAATCTTGGGTATTGGCCCTGTGAAGATTGATGAAAATCGCACAAAAGGGCGTGGCACTTCCCATACAAAAAAATATTCAAAATCGTATATTTCGAAAACCACCGAAACGATTGAGCTTAAATTAGATAATCTTAGGTTTATAAAGGGATGTGGCGCTATTTTTCGACAGTCATGAGAGCCAAAGTTTGTAAAATTTGTAACATTGATAGCTATACATTGTCCTGATAGATAAGAATACTTTCTGCGCAATACGATTCCTGGAAAAATAAAAAATATGTACCACGAAGCATTACAATAAAAACTGTTTATCACTGATTTAAATGAATTTGAAACTAATTTTTTAATTTTTCTATTTTGCACTACGAAGTGTGCAGGGGTTCGCTAGTATACCTATGAGAAAAAGCCCAAGTGTATTTCAGGCAGAGCTCCATGCCATCAAAGAATGCGGAAACTTCATATACACCTCAGGTATAAAAGGCGCTAACATCCTTATTATTCACAGACAGTCAATCAGTTATAAAAGCCCTTAGCCCACTCACTATACTGACTCCAAATCAGTACTGCACTGCTTAAGTTCCCTCCAAACACTTAGTATCAGGAACAAAATCAGTTTATGGTGGGTTCGCGGCCAAAAGGGGATTCAAGGAAATGAAAAAGCTGATGAACTAGCCAGCAAAGGCTAAAAAACGATGCCAAAAAGTTACTAAATCTATACGCAGGCAAGATATCAAAAATCTATAGTAGGCTACCTAACATGTTAACACGGCTTTAATAAATTGCATTTAGTCCACTCGCCTCAAGACATAGTCGGCACTCGACTATGACTTATGCAAATTCCCGGCCCTATGGTATTAGAAGGAACTCAATTTTCAGGAAAATATAAGTGCCGAAGAATTAAGGAAATCTTCTGCTGAATGTATATCATCAGCCGCATTAGGAAAGTGGAGAGTAGAGACGCGAATAACCTAAACATAAATCTGACAATTCTATAACCATACCTAATAGATCTTTTAGGTCAACGTGCATCATATCGCTCTGGAGTCTGGCGAGTCAGAATTGAAAAAATTGTATCTACTCAAAGAAATTTGTTCAGTAAAAACAAGTAAGATTGTAGTGGAGGGGTAGTCGTTCTCTTTTACAAATATTTCAAGCTAAGGAACGACATTGAGTTAAAATTCATAAAAAAATCGTAAAAATTCGTAAGAATTAGTAAGCATTTAATAGATTTAAAAGTAAAGGAACAGGCCAAATATTTTCGAGAGAGCGAAGAGATATCTACGTACAATTTCCGTAGCGATTTCTGTAATAGGAATAGCTGTCAGATTCGTGATTTCTGACAGGTTCGTATAAGAAGTTTTGTATGTTTTATGGTGAAAAGCTGAAGCTTTACCTATATGGCAAAAATAATTAGGCGCAAATGAAACATTGAGATGGTTAGCAAAAGATGATTACAGCATCAAAACTGTAAAGCTGAAATAGTGCCGCCAACATTATAATTGAACTGCCTATTCCCGCACCGATGTTAATGTCAAGTCAAGAATTTTCAGTTGATACAGGTATTTTTAAACTGGAATAATCGTCCTTAGATATTATCGGTAGATATACGTAGGTACCTACCTGCTTCAGGATGTCTATATCACTTGTTATAAACAATTTAACGAAAGAGAGAATTTGTATGTTTAATTAAAGGCTCCGAAGAGGTAATAATTACAAAGGTACCCAAGACCACGATACCTATAAGCGCCGGCCGGCTGCTTCTTCAAATGTAGGTTGGTAGGTATATATAACCATATAAACTTCAAGACCCATCAGTCTAGGTACCGTCTTTAAATTTGGGCATCTTTATCTGTCTCCAATCGTTGCTTATCAATATACCTATCCCCTTACATCGCACAGATCGGTTAATGCATTATTTACAACTATATAGGTACCTTAACAACTCCGAATATCCATAACGAAACGAAATCTATAAATGTATAAATATTTGGTCAAAATCACTCAGCTTGTGTTGCCTTAATTTTCGTCTGCTAACTTTTGACTTTTATTGCCTGAAATTGACTTGCCTATACCTAATTGAATCTCGTTGGCATCGATCCATGTGAGACATCCATCATCTCCGCTCTGTTTATGGCCCCATTCCCACACACCCTTATAGCGCTGCTGCTTTTCTCTATTTCTCTTTCAGTGATAATGCATTTACGAAATGTGTCGTTTTAAAGAAACCAACAAAAAAACTATCTTGGTATATCTCTATTAGTGTCCAGTTTCAGAATTTCCTTCGAACAAACAGCGAGAAATATATAAAAAAAAGAAATGTTTATTCATTTATTGCCCTTAAGTAAGAGAACAAAAAAGTGGAAATACAAAAGATGTATAGAAATCCTTTGGATATATAAGATCAACCTGCTGCTGTTGTCGATTGTATAGCCAGCGGATGCGTCTGAGCCAGTTGTTGCTGCAGCGCGCTCTCTATGCCTCAATGGAGCCTCACCTCAGGGGCACCGGGCACCATTTATGGCACCATCATAAATGGCTGACTCTGACTGTCCTCTGATCCAACGTCCTCGTCGCTGGTAACCGGCTTCTCGTCCCACAACCTCCACTTCTTTTAGATTCTTTTATTGCATGCTTTTATGGATTATACATCTCTGAACAAAAGAGATAAAACGAAAATTGTATCTTTTTCACAGTTGTGGCCGACAATGCCTATAACATGGCTGATCGACTCGTCGGTGCAGAAGAACCGATTGGATGCCATCCAACCATCTTTTTTCAGACACTCGTGCATGGATGGATGGATGGATGTATTCGGTTCGTCCACCAATGGCCAATGGAGGCCTCAATGGAATTTGAAAATTTCTTTAATTGGCCGTCGCCTTTTGTTGCCTTCGTGCCAGCCCGCTGGTCATCTTTTTTTTTCTATTTTGATGTCTGTCGTAAAAAAAACACGTCCTGAGTATGTGTGTTGTTGGTATAATCGTATAGCAGACCATCTGCAAGAAAGATATATGACTATGCGAGTTAGATATACTGGTTGCTGCACGAATGGTTGTACTTGGACGTTAAAAGAGAGCGCATTTCCTGTCATTCAATAGGTAAGCCATTGGAAAATGACTGGCGGCGAAAAGGGGGAAACAAATTCCTAATTAACAAATGCAATGCGGATAAGGGTTAGGGGGAAAGCGACAAAGTAAAATGGCGGCGATTTTAATCTTACCATTATGTAATAACTTCACTTTATTAAAAAGGCGAGAACTATAAAAGTTAATTCACATTATTATAATCAGGTCCAATTTTACTTAAGTTAATCAAAAAAGAAAGAATAATGTATCTTTTATTACTGTGCCTTGCCTGCATAGTGCTTATTATGAACGGTAGATCGGTAGATATTGCCTTAAGTCAAAACATTTTTTCATCAAATTAAAACATCGCATGCTTTGAGCATGGAACATTTTAAAGTATGATATATAACTGACTCCGAGTTTCACAGAGGAAGCTTAAACTACGCTTTTAGTTTAAACTTCAGTTTAACAATTACTTAATTCGTTTTCACCAGTTTCGTTTAAACCATTCTGCAGTTTAATTTAATCGACAGTATTCTGCTGTTTAAACCTCAGATCACTTGACACTGGAAATTTCAATTTCAAAGCTGCCGATTGTCAAAAACACAAATATTTAACGTTGCTTTGCGTGTTCTTTGAAAGAAAAGAGAAGGAACGATTTTGGAAAAGTCGTATAAAAGCTTAGTACCCAACCCACTATACAATAGTGCCAAATTCTATTCATTAAATTTAGTTGAACTGGTCTCAATTGAACAGAAGTTCAGATTACATTGTGAAATCGGATGAGTTGAACTTTAAATTTAAACTCAAGTTCAGGTTCAGTTAAGGTTTCGTTTAAACTTCCACTGTGAAATTGAGGGTGAGTGAATGAACACGAGAACATAATCGACAGACAAAATGGCGCGAAGTATTGACATTTGTGGTTATCGTTATACAATCAAATTTAAAGAGTAGAAAATGGTTATTTAGTAAGGCCCATAAAGTCCTATTGACGGCTTAAACATTGCGCCGGTACTCATAAAATACCTAGGGTGTACCTAACCTGGCCACACAATACGGACTCCCAATGGTGAAATCTGAAACTTGCAAATATGTAGGCACTAATCTAGTAGACCTACAAAATACTGAATATGAATGCTGCGAATTCGCAAGTGTAAATAATAATCAGGCCTCAATCCCGATTTTACAGAAAAACCTGTCAAACGTCGTCAGAAATTATTGTAATTTAAAATAGACTAGCTTTTGCCCGCGGCTTCGCTCGCGCAGTCCTCAGGATTTGGTATACACAGAGATTCCTTTACAGCTAGTCATCAGTTCCCTCTTTTATATTTATATATCGCGCAGAAAACCTGGAAAATATGTTTAACTTTAACGCCCTATTGGAGAAAACAGTTCAAACTTGTTGGTGAAGCGCTGGCCTCTCAACACAGATCATACTATGTACCTATAGCAGACTGAGCCACTATCTACGCGACAAAACATATTTGTTTGCTGGCAAATACACCGATATGATGACCTTTAGATCTTTCGACTAAGGGGAACTCTTACCCTGCAACATACTATGCAATATATGCTACCAAAAAGATCGTGAGGATGTGTACCAACTTCTAGCAGTAGTTCATTTTTACAGGATTCCGCTTGAATATCTTTGGAGTACGTACGCTGGAGTTGGATAAAGCGATAAGCATATTCAACGGCGACAGAGGATGGGACGCATTACAAAGTTTCACATTGATACGACGCACGGATCGTGAGTTAAGAAAAGGATCGCCTTTAAAAGCGGTCCTCGCCAATAACTCGAGCCCCAAGCAAAATTTTCAAAATCGGACAAATTAATTATCTTAATCTATATATATAAAAATCATGGTCAATTGTGTTTGTCGATAATGTTCTCTGTAATGCGTGAACCGATTTTGATTCTGGAAATTTCCCATGAAAGGTGACGTTGATACCATGGTTTATAAGTTCATACGGTCTTTGTAGGTGTATTGGTTCATGAGTTATAGGGGCGTGGCAGCTCACATACAAAAAATGCATTCAAAATCTTATTCCTTGAAAACCACTAAATCGATTGAATTCAAATTTACATACAATCTTAGGTATCGGCCCAGGAGTATTCCTGTGAAGATTGGTTAAAATTGGACCTAGGGGCGCGTGGCACTGCCTATAAAAAAACAACATTCAAAATGTAATATTTCGAAAACCACCGAATCGATTGTGTTCCTGTGAAGATTGGTCAAAAATAGATAAAGGGGTGAGGAGGCGTTATTCTTCGACAGTCATGGGAGCTACAGTTTCGCAAATTTTTAACATTGATGCGCATTATCCTGATAGACAAGAATATTATGTAGGCAATACGAATCCTAAAAAACCAAGTGCTGTGAATACAGCAGGGCATTACAATAGAAACAGTTTACCATTGATTTAAATGAATTTGAAATTGATTTTTATATTTTCATATTTTGCACTACGAAGTGTGCAGGGGGTTCGCTAGTTTCTTATAATAGAGTAAAGTCTTTGAAATCCATCGAATGAAAAATAAAAATTTTACGGTACAAACTTTGTCCACCCCTTTTACCTTTTTAAGGGTTAAATTTCCAAAATCGGAGAAATCTGTTTTCTTTATTTCTCATAGAAAGTAGACAAACCGAGTTTGAAGTCATGGGCTTCCACACACGAGATTAATTCTGCCGGCAGAAAAATTATATATATGAACCCCTTTTCATTGTGTAGTATGTATTACTTTTACAATTGAAATATTTTGAAAGTTGTGTATGTATTAGTTTTATGCTTTGTTCAACCGCTCAAACTCGGCAGAACATTTTATTCTGTTTATTTCCCCTCACTTCAGTCCCCTTGCCTACAAAATCGGTTTTATACCTTTCAAAGGTTCCGGATAAAGCTTCTTATAGTTAGCCGACACATTACACTATCCACCAGATAAAAGCTGTTGATATTTTTTTTCCGTTTCATCGTCAAAGTCTCTGATGAACTAACTTGCGGAAAAATTTATCAGCCACTAAGTTTGTTTCGATACACATGTAAATTTGTTGCCTTTGTTTGTTTCGTGTTTTCTAATATCTTTTGTTTTTTTCGGAAAGCCAAGAGAAAAAAGACCTTTGATAAATTATCGAAAGAAAAAATTAAAACAGCTAAAAAAAAATATTTTTAACAGAGGAACTGGAGCAGGTATCCGCGGATACTCGGTTTTCGGCTGAGCTATTTTTTAAACTGGGTCCCCAACCAGACTGACTATATCGGTACGTGTCGTATGACACCTTCGTCCAGCCCAGGAGAAAGGGGTATAGGATAAGAGTACTTAGAAGAGTGACTTGTGGGTAGGAGTAGAAAAAGAAGGAAGAAGCAGATACGCTCTCCTGGCTTATCGAGCACTCTAATTAAGTTTTTGGGCAGTTCTTAGTTCTTTATCCATAAAAACAACCTGTCTGTTATAGGTGAGCAGACAGGTGACTAAAGCCGCCGACAGCATAGCCTGTTAAATCATAACAACTTAAGCCTCCACACCAACAACGTCCAGAAAAGGACGCAACGGCAAGGTGACCGCCCCTTCGTAGTAGGAAGATTTAGGAAAAAAATTAATAAACAGGCGCGTTCTCGGCCGTTTTGGTAAGCCGGAATAGAATTCTGAAATGTTCATCATCGAGTGTTTCAAAATAATTTGAAAACTATATTCCAGTCACTTCAAATAAATATTAAGTTTATCTTCCGGAAAAAGGATTTAACAGCCACTTGAACCGGCTATGATACTCTATGATCCGAGACTATATCTGTCAGATATTACTATCCGAAACCTTTGAAACCAAAAGTTGAAGTTTAGCTGATAGATATGTAAGTTTCTGATAATCTATCCGAGACTTTATGAGCTATAGTCTTCGAACTGGCCCTAAGTGTTTGTATCATAATGATTATTCATTATGATATATACATTTTTTTTGTTTAAGTTTTGTTTACTTTAATAAACATAATACATGATTGTGTACCTGTTTTATAATAAAATGCAAGAATCGAATTATTTTCAACGATTTTTGGGCTTCTTTCCCGGCAACGATATTGGGCTACATTTTCTTAAGGTTTGGGCGCT
Source organism: Cheilosia soror (assembly GCA_949372485.1). Classification (NCBI taxonomy): domain Eukaryota; kingdom Metazoa; phylum Arthropoda; class Insecta; order Diptera; family Syrphidae; genus Cheilosia; species Cheilosia soror. The sequence goes on from OX443561.1 coordinate 123,974,863, forward strand.
TAAAGCAAACTAAGTTCTGGCAACCCTGTATCAGTCAGTTGTGTTTTTAATCTCGTAGGTGAATTTCGATCACATTTCGATTTTTGGTGTAACAAAACGATTTAAAAAATTTCAAATTCGTTTTTCTTAGAATTAACATTTTTGCACTTACGTCGTTGTTTTACTGGATGTGCGATATGTAGTCGTTACACGCGCGCGTCACATAGGACAACAAATTTCAAATCACTTGTCAATTTTCAGGCGACTGACAGTTGTTTCAATTCTTACTCAACAAAATATCTTATTGCTCTCTCGAAACTCTCGAATTTTTCAAGTTAATGAACGATATCTATTGAGTAAAAATGCGTAAAAATTCGTAAGAATATTCGTAAAATTTAAAAGTGAAGACACAGACCTGGATGTGTTTAAGTTTATTGAGCCAGACACACTGGTCCTATGGACAGTTTTTCTTGAATTAGTATAGGTACTAAGATGAAATTTGAATTGTGTGACTGATTGGTTAAAGTTTTGCATTCGCGGGATTACCTATACCCAACCACGTCAAGTAAACTAGAGCTTACAAAGAAATCAAAATCCCCGAACGAGGAGATTCACCATCAGCTCAGGTCAAAAGTAGGTTATTGCTTCATCTACTTATATTTTGTTTTGTGTCTGGATTTGCTGTATAAGCATCGGACTTCAGAAAGGGGTCTTGAGTTTTTAATACTTGAGTGAATGCCTTACACGAAAACAATCCATAACACAGTTTAATTCGAGAGAAAGTGACGTTTTGCTACCAAAGTTTTTTCCTAGAATAATGTCCAAAATATGACTCTATAATCGCAACCTGACATTAACGCAAAGTGGACATGATGTGAACAAAGATGACAACGAAAAGAATTTGCCACTAAAAGTTTAAGGAAAAAAAATAGACTTCTTTCTTTACTCGCTTCACCGAAATGAATTATTTAACCCCTAATACAAAAACACCCAAACATCTGAAAGAATCTTACATAACGTGCTTTAAAAATTACCTATAAGTGAAAAACACTTATATCGAAAAACAAAAAAAACATCGCGATCACTAATGATGGAATACCAAAATAACTATACTCGAAACTCTTTATCTATAGTGCCAGATCACTATACGTATACCTTCCTATTTCTTATTAACTGATGTCACTATCGGGCACGGATACCAAGAATACTTATCAAACATACCATACCATCGATCGCAGATATTAAGATTACATTTCACGTTAGTGGAAATAACAAGGATATATTTCAGGTGGGTTTATAATCCTTATAATATACCGGATAAATTTCCATATGTCTGCATCTGAAAGTAGGTGCGTATAGGCATAGGCTTCAATTGAAAAAATTCCTCGCTGTGAATATTTAAAAGCATTTTCCCTTCAGTATAAATATGCATTCAAACTCATAGCCTTTGTAAATTATTATTCTTCAATTCAATGGAATTTTAATTTCAATCACCAGATTAAAATGCGTAGGTATAAGTATTTCGAGTATATTAAACGATTCGACAAAGCTTTTGTAAAATGTAATAGTTTGAGTTAATCATGTATAGGTACGACCCAAATTTGATAGGGCATCCGATCTATATGTTCCCTGCTTATCTGCAATTAGTTACAAAAATAGGTTTATATGTACCTAATGCGGCATACAAAAATTTAACCTTTGTTGGTATAGGAGCTTACTCGTGTCAAACTGTGTTTTTAAACATTTTGTTAGATTACTAGATATCAGTTAATCTTTTAGGTACAATAAAATAGCCATGTCATGAAGTTAATCAATGTAAACCTTAAGGCTTTTCCGTGAACAATATAGTGTACCTTACCTATACGAACTCTGTAATAGTGATGGAATGAAAGAATTACTTAGCCTAAATTCGTCAATCAATTAACCATTTAATTTGTATACAATTTAAAAAATATGGTGAGTCAATTGTGATTTATTGAATTTTTGTTATTGCATTGCTGGCATTTTTGTCTTTTGATAAACATATAATTGTGTGCTGGACTACTGTGAGTATAACAGAAATTAATTTTTCCCGCTGAACCTCAGTATGTTATAAGCTTTTGGGTGGAATCAAGCTTACAATCAGACTTTTAAAACAGGGTCGCAGTTGGCTTAAGCAAACGCCTGGCTCTAAATATCCCAAAGAAACAAACGGTGTGTTGCAGTCAGACAATATTTTTCGCATTTTTCTTAGTAAAACTTGCTAAGAACTTGCTCCTTAACTTCATTCACATGCTCTGTGCTACCACTGTTTTCTATCGCGATTCTTTCAAAATCCGACCCTAAATCAATATATTTCCAAGCTTTAAAGTTGTCTTAATTTTTTTTTTTTAATATTTCTCCCGGGAAAGGGAAATCTATAACGCTTCATCAGCGCCCCGAGATGCTTGCAGATGTATGTTAGTTCTGCACTTAAATTGCTGCAAATTGTAGTCTTCTGGAAATATATCCCCAGGAAGTTTGCTTGTCCTGTAACAGAAGGAGTTTTGGAAAGATGATGTCCTCGCGGTTGTCAAGTGTACTGTATGGTCATGAGCATTAGCAGCCTATCTTGTGTGGCGCCCAAAAGTTGCATTTCGAGGGATAATGTCCTTGAGTTCCTCGGAACATCTACCATGGAAGTACCTATAGAACAACATAGGTCAGCGACTTGTCTTCTGATGTGCACCAACGGTTGCAGATTCGATCTGAGTGTAAGATCTTCAATAAGTCGAACTGCTTGTCCCTGTATGCTGTCAAGTAGGTTAAGTGAATGTTTTGGGGCCGAGCTCTATATATGGGAGCAATATTCCAGGCCTGGTCTAACCTGTGCTTTTTAGAGAAGGAGAAGTTGCATGGGGCTAAAGTACCTCTTTGCTCTAAATAGGTAGCTCAACTTAGCGGACGCCGATCTTGCGATATAGGATATGTGGTCCTGCCATGTGATTCCTGAATTGACTGTGACTCCTAGAAGGTGCATTGAGTCCTTGGGATGGATTGAATGGTCATCCATTTGGATCTGATAAACTGTTGATGCATTTTTTCTGGAAAATGTTGTGAGCTGCGTCTTGTTTGCATTAAATACAACCAAGTTGTCTTTTCCCCACTTCAAGATTTTGTCCAGATCACCATTTAGAGAACTAATTTGTTCACATCTCTGACTGTGTGATGTAGCCGCACTCACAGGCCCACTGTTCCAGATAGAGGATATAAGAGTGCTGTCATCAGCAAAGCTGTTGTAGATATTATTATTTGTCGATCCAAGCAAATCGTTGATGTGGAGAAGAAATAGAGTTGGGGAAAGAATAGATCCCAGAAGAAAATTTTGCATCCATCCGCAGAGTTCTTGTGGTAATCCATAAGACGCCAACTTGCCTAATAGGGCTCTATGCCAGACTCGGTCAAATGCCTTTGATATGTCCAAGGCTACGGCTCTGGATTCGCCGTGTTGTTCAATTGCTTGCGTCCATAAGTGCGTTACGTAGCTTAACAGGTCTCCAGTGGAACGACGGCTCCGAAATCCGTATTGCCTGTCACTTATTAATCGGTGGCCTTCTAGATATTTGATTATTTCGACATTTATTGCATTTTCCATTACTTTTGAGAGCATTGAAAGTAACGCTATTGGACGATAGTTTTGTGGCAGGCATTTCCTCCTTTTCTTTGAAATAGGTTGAATGCGAGCGGTCTTCCAGGAAGAAGGAAACGTCTTCTGGGACTACGACATGCTAAACAGCTTACATAGTACATAGTGCAAGTTCTGGTGCACAGCTCTTGAGTACGAAATTTCACTTCTGCCATCGATGTTTGCACCCTCGGGATATTTAGTGGCTCTAGTTCTGCAGAATCTAGGGTGGAGTTCAGTGAAAACATGTTAGCGAAAAGGTCTGCCTTTTCTTTAGGGGTTGTTGCTAGCGTGCCATCTTCCTTTACTAGAGGTGGAAAGGAAGAGCAACTAAAATTAGAACTGATTGTCTTTGCCATGGACCAGAACGCGCGTGAGCCGTTAGGACATCCAATTACTTTGTTAGTGACTCTTTCGTTGTAAGTTGTCTTCGCCGATTCAATAATTAGGTTGCATCTATTTCGAAGAATTATGAATTCTGATCTTTTTTGCACCGATGGGTTTGACCGCCATTCACGGAAAGCCTTGTTTTTCGCTGCGGTAATGCGCTTGCATTCTTTGTTAAACCAGGGTTTATTTGAAGCTGGTTTTTTGATGTAATGTGGAATATAAAGTTCCATACCGAGTAAAATCATTTCGGTTACGGCTTTTGCGCACATATTGACATCGGTATCTCTAAAGCACATATCAGCCCATGGCAACGAACCGAAGAAATTACGCAGCTCGTCCCAGTTAGATTTACTATAATTCCAAATCAGACGATGGCGATCCTGGTTCGCTCCTATTGGTGTCGGTAAAGAGAGGATAGCAGATATTAGAGCATGATCCGAATTCCCTAAGGGAGCATATATTTTTATTTTATAATTATCTGGCTCGGTTGTGAGAAACAGATCTAAAGTGTTCCCGTAATTCATTCGTTACTAATTTTAATATTTCGTCACAGTCATCACAGATGTAAGGTTTGAGTAAAAATTATAAAAAAAGGAAAAATATGAGCATTTTGGTTAAAAAATTTAAATCGCCAAAGTCTAAAAATATCGCCTTTTTTTGACGCGACGCACTGCCAAGCCGATTTTCGCGTCGCCAAATTAAATTTCAAATCGCCTGTTTGGCGATAAATCGCCACATCTGACAACCCTGGTCCCTTCCATTCGTCCCAAAAATAGAAACCCACACAAAAGAATGGTTGCGAGAAGCTAGGCCTAGGGTGTCTACCGCCTGTTGCGCCACATATTTATTTATTTATTTATCTACTGCAAAAAACAACCAAAAAGACTTTGAATTTATCTGACAATATCTGACAACAGATCGACACATTTTTCATATTCAAATATCAGCCGACAGTGTGAAAACACAATATTCAACCTTAGGTATAACGTTGTCAGAAAAGTCATTGTCAGACCATTGTAAGACATCCATCTGACAATAAAATTGTAAGACTTTGGGACAAAATCTTACAGCCGATAGTCGGTATAGCCGCATTTGTCTAAATGGCACTTGCGCTGATTTTTATTATGTCATTTTCGGTTGGTCGTCCAGAACCGTTCCATTGACACTCAAGTGACAGTTCTTCTACAGAAAAGGAGAGAAATTTGCTTTTGGATTTGAATTCAGAATTGCGGAGAGTTCTTCCGGGTGCGACGGTTCTGGACGACCAACCGAAAACGACATAAGTCCAACAAAATGGTGCTGCTGTCATAGTCACACGCAGAGCTTTGAAAATATAATAAACACAAATCCATTGGAACATTAATGCCTACTTTTCTTCTGGCTGATGATATAATCTTAGACTAGTTTCAAAAATTAACAAAAGTCCACATAAGTACGGTTTAATGGTATTATGCGACAACTTACAGTTTCTATGCTATCGCAAATTGACTAAAGTCCCCAGATTTCACCCATTTACGAATTTATTCTAGATAACTTGGATAATAGAAGCTTGTTTTCTATAAATTATGACACATCTGCGTGTCCTCATTACGCGGTCTAATATTATAAGCATTTAGTTTTAATCAAACGATCACACTCATTAGTGCCGAAAAGCATCTTGTGACATGGAATATGCTAAATGATCACCAACATCACAAAGCAGATCTAATTCAGATCACCTATTAATCCTATTACATGAAAACCTTCAAATTTTATTATTAATTAAGAAAACAAAAAAAAAAACACCTGAAAAGTTAACATCAATTAATTGAAAGATTTTTTAAATCAACATTCATCCCAACAATCGTGACAATGACAGTCTTCCAAGCGTGGGTTTGCATTTGTCATAATATCGCCATTCCAAGTTCGATACTGTAGCACAGAGCGTAGGTGTTTAAGTGAAATGAACTCAGTTTCTTAATATAACAGTAACGATCTGTCTAAATGTCATTAAATCGTCATTTGTCACTCTTCAAATCGAAATAAATCAATTATTTCACTTCACGCAATCCAACGCCGCCGTGTCATAAAGAAAACCACAAACGTTTACTTTCAATCGTAATAATAATTATCAATTTTTATTGAATTAAGTAGATAATAATAATACTATAAAAACATAATATGTAAATGAACGTAAATTAAAATTCACAAACTGGTCGTGTTCTTACTTATATATTTGTTGTGCGTTCACCATTTTTGAAATGTTTTCCTTACTGCAATATAAAACAACAATTTCACATAATGACAAAGGAACAACAAAATATCCATCTAAACGTATATAATTAAGTTGTTAAAGTCTACACATTGTAAGCTGTAATAATAAACTTTAAACTATCTATAAGTATGGGGAAATATTTTATTACAAGGTAATAATCGTTATGACTTATAAACAAAACTGATATACACATAGGAAGGCTAAAATTATTTACATTTGCTTTTTTTTTTCTTTCTCGTTTGCACAATAAACACGAAAGTTTAAATAATAATAAGAAAATTTAAACAAAATTTACATAAACATAGATTTATACATAAGAACATTTTCATTTTATTTCTCTAAGTACACTGTTAGATTTGTACACACGTTTACCTAACGTTGTACACTTTTAATTCTAATTGGTTTCATTTGTTTTTTTAATTTACTAAAAACGCTTCAGGATTGCACATAACATTCAGTTGTTTAGATTTATATATAAATATTTTTAAGTGTTTACTTGGGACGGCTGTATTTGAATGACAGTTTAGCTTAGTTGGTATATGTATATTTAAATTTATAAACACAGTTTTTAAACGAGTGCTGCGCAAAAATCACGTTCATTTCTTTTCTCTAAATTCTTAGTGAAATTAAAACAACAACAAAAAAAAATAGTAAAATAATTTAAGAATTACATTTATAATACACGTTGTGAAAGCATAAAATATAAAATAAACGAAAGTGCTACATCACACGGAATCTCATGTGAACTGTGCCTATAAGACAGCTAAGGTGACGGTGACGGTGAGTGCGTGCAGAGACTTTTGTCCGGAATCAGTGTTGATTACCGCTTTTAAGCTTGTCACATTGGTATCGCGGCGGCAGCTGCAGCAGTCATTTGTGACTGTAGATGCTGTGGAGGTGGCAGATGATGAGCGTGGTGCAACACAGAGTGATGATGATGCAAACTCATTGGCATATTCATTGCCATTGAGCTCATTGGATGGATGGATGGTGGATGGTGCAGCGAATGTTGCAGATGATGCAGGCTGGGCTCGATCTTTGGCTTGGTGTCCATGTAGCTAGAAAGATCAGAGTGTCCCACACCGGACATTGGATCGTCGCGCTTTTTATTCTGCTTACGTTCCTTGGCACGGCGATTTTGGAACCAGATCTTTACCTGTCGCTCGGACAGTTGAAGCGATTGGGCGAGTTCAGTTTTGCGCCGGATGGTGATGTAGCGGGAGGTACAGTACTCCTTTTCGAGTTCTAAGCGCTGGTAATCGGTGTAGACTACGCGGTATTTATCTTTTGTTCGGGTCTTGCCTGAAAGTATTGAAAAATAATTATGATTAGTTTCTCGTTTGACAGATAAATTTTATCAAAACAGTAGTAAGAAATGCAAGAAAAAAACACGAGTCGAATTGTGCACTACAAAGCAAAAGCATATTATACTTCAGGGCATAGGTGTATATACCTACCCTGAGAATAAAATCATACAAAACTAGCAGAGGGTTCGTAGTCTATTACTATACAGAACATTATTACTTCACAATTAGAGAACGATGTGTGTTCCCGTACTTTTTTGGCTAAATCTGGTATGACTGGGGAAAGATTATTCAGCGCACAGATTTCCAGCCATCCACCTAATAAGACTTCATGTTGAGAAAGCTGTCTCTTAAGGACCATTCACATGGGAGCGAACGAACGAATTGATGAAATGCGAATAAACCACTTTTTATGCATTTATAAACATTTTATTATTCCAAGATATCCTCCTCTTGGAATAAGGTTAAGTTCGAACGAATTTTTTATTCGCTACTTTGTGGAACGCGATTTAAATGATGTGGATTGTGAATAGACTGACAATTCGCGCCAGGGTGTATTCGTTCGCGGCAAAAAGTTTGGAATTCGATATTTCGCTATTAAGACTACTTATTTTTAAACTTGTTTCCTTAGTATATTTTGATGGAACAATTAATTATCCTCCTCTTAGAATAGTAAAATGTGAAATTTTCTGTTCATAAATGCATCAAAAATGGTTTGTTCGCATTTTAGTAATTCGTTCGCTCGCTCTCATGTGAATAGTCCTTTATTGCCTATTTCTAAATATTGACAGGTGGTGACATCTTTTTTCATTTTTGTAAAATGTTAGGAACACATTTTATTTGGATTATTAAATATTTGTCGAGACGGGTCTTATGGCTAACATATGTGAATTGCCAACTTCAGTTTCTAACTTGACTCGTATTGAAATTTAAGAATGAAAAAATGGCCGCGTTCCACCGACCTAATTAAAGGGTATCCCATAATTCACGCAAAATTAAACTTTTCCGCCATTTAATAGTATAGATAAATACGGTGATGCCAACGGCAAAAAAGGATACGAATACCACAGCTGGATAGTTCGGGGTTAGTAAAAATGGAGCGCATTTTGATTGTTGAGGAATATTTTAAAAATAATGAAGGTTTGTTAGCTACAGTTCTCAATTTTCGAACAAAATATGGCGTCATACTGATTTAAACAGAAAACATCAAAGCAGTTTGCGAGAGTATTGCTGACATTCCAGGAACATCAATTCGGAACCGTAGTCCAGAATTGGGCATTTCGAGAAGCTTTCTTCAGCGAATTCTCACGAAAGTCTTGAAACTTCATGCTTACAAAGTTCAATTGACTCTATAGAACTGATGACTACTGATCAAGATCATGCAGCGCGAAGAGAGTTCGTTGAATAAATTTTTGGAACAACAACTGCTGATTTTTCGAACAAAATCATCTTCAGTGATGAAGCCCATTTTCATGCTGATGGCTTCGTTAATCGTCAAAATTGTCGCATTTGGGCTTTAGAAAAGCCACCAGTAATTGTTGAGAAACAAATGCATCCACCACGCGTGACTGTTTGGTGCAGATTTTTCGAAAATGCGGCTGGTCAGGCAGTGACAATTATTGGTGTTCATTATCGTGACATGGTAACCTAGTTTTTAGTGCCTAAATTACAATATATGGATGTGACCAACATGTGGTTTCAAAAAGACGGTGCCACAGTTATACAGCCAAAGTAATAATTCAATTACTGCATGAGTCATTTCCTAATCGTGTAATCGGCCGTTTTGCGATCAGAATTGGCCATCCAGATCATTGGACTTTTTTCTTTGGGGTTTTTTGAAGTCAAAAGACTATGCAAACAAGCCCACGATCACCAACGCCTTGAAAGAGGAACTTGGGAGGTGTATTAATGAAATTCAGTCACATTTATGCGAAAATTTCAATAAAATATTACATACTTGCCAGCAGAACCACCATTTATTCGATGTGCTATTCCATTTACGCGCCGGCAATATTTAATTGACAGTAAGGTCACAATCAATACATATTTAAGATGACATTTTTTTCGAAAAACTATTCTGTTTTTATAAAATAAAATTAACCACTGTGATTATAAGGACGTTGATCTCCTGTTAACAAATTGACATTTATAACCAAACCATTGATGCTAGAGCTGAGAAAAACCAAAAAGGCAAGTTTCACAATCTAACCCACATTCAAGAGCTGTCATTGCAATTCGATTAAGTGCTAATTTCAAAAAAAATGTTGAAGTGGAGTTCGTCGATATAATTAGAAAGTAAGACCAAATGGAGTTTTCTGGTTCTGTGAGTTGTGCAAAAAATAGCTAAAATATGAATGTCATCTATACATTTAATTGAAGGCTTGAAGACTTAGGTATACAGTCGAATAATGCTCAACATTCAAGACTGAGTTTTTAAAAATGAAAGTAAATGAGAGAACAATAACGAATAACACCGGTTGGCAATGATGAGATTTCTGGCCAATGCAAATGCAAATTTTTGAAGAAGTTCCCGGTTACAGGCGTGCATCGGTCGCAAAGAAAAAATAAACAAGGAATTGTAACTCGTTTTATTTTATTGCGCGCATTATTGTGTGTACTAAATTCGTTCGTTTGTGAAACTTAACTATAGGGCCAGCAAATTTCGTTCCTTAATAATTTGATTAATGTTTCAGTTAATAATATTCTTTAATTAAATAAGAGCCAATGTGTTTATAAATATTGCATCTGCGTTGTCATTTGCAAAAGTCACATGGTTGATGGTTGTGGCAAGAAAAATCGAATATTATAAGTGTTATACTATAACATTCGTAGTTTAATTCCCAGACCCTTCGAAATACCGAATAAACAAATCCATATCGCTTCACATTTGATGGACACGTTCATAGTCTATAGGCGGTACCACCAATTACATTATTCTCTTTTCATTTTTGCGATAAACTAACGAATACAAGTCCAACATATTTATATAGTAGAATGAATAATGAACAGAAAATTAATAAAAATATACCAAAGCATGTACACACGATACTTGCGTCACTGAAGAATTTATAGCGCATTGGAGTAGGTACAGCACACCCCAAATATGTCAACTCATCTGTAGAAACTGACAGTTGACAACACCTCAACACGCGATGACGGAACAAATATCTTATCCTTACAATATATATTTTAGAGACAGCAACAATGATTAAGAATGTGCAAATATTTTGCGAAAATTATAAGATGGAAACGTCGGCAAAGATCAAAATCCATGACAAAAAAAAATGTTTTACTGCGCAATTTTGCATTCACTCATGTCAACGGTCAAATCAATGCCATTGAAATGGTACTCCATTCATCTCTCATTCTTATCAGTATACAAGTGTAACAGACAGTGATAACTTTTTCGCAATCCTTCTAATGGAGGTTGATCAAATAGATAAAGCGCAGATTGGTTACAAAATCCCATAATGGAAATCTTTAGCTCCATATTTACTCTCCATTAGACTGTGCGTTGTTGCCCTGTTCATATATTTATAGGTATAACAAACGAGTGAGTGAAATTAGATGACATGTGGATTTCTCGCCAAGCGTTATCACCTGAGAGATGGATTTCGGGAAGTAAATAAATACGTCAAACCTTGATAAAACAGAAATATATACAACTTCTCACCCTCATCCTTTGGGTCTGGGTTTTATTTGTACTATATGCGGTATTTGTCCGCGGCTACATCTCACCCAACAACTGGTGTATAGGTTAAAACATCTCGGTTTCTTGTATATGGTTTGGAATAAAGTCAAATACGATTAGTGTTTTACAACGTTTTTAACACTAAATAAATAATTTACAATGTAAACATAATACAACAACGAGAGCAACTCCGTCGACAGACGATTTCTTGATAAGACGTGTACGGCTTATAATTTTACGAAAAAAAAAAAAGAAAAAAACATTAAATGGAGAACGTGCGGGTGAGAAATTAGGTGTTCTTCTTTTACTTTGACTTCATAGAACGACGTAACCTCCTTAGAGGGTTTTATCTACGTATATAAATTTTGTATGTCATATGGCAAATAATAGTGTTAAACAATTAAAAAAGCTTATCGTACGGTGTTCTTTTATTACACCCCGTAAAGGGGTAAAATGGAGCAAGTTGAAGGTGTGAAATTGTTTTTTATTCGTTTTTTTTTATTATTATTGTGTCAGTCAGTCAAAATCAGCGCATTGAAATTTGCAGCTATTTATTTGAAATATTATATTTTATGACAAAAAGGTTAAGAGCTGTCAAAAAGAAACAAACAAACAAAATCTTGTGCGATAATCCTTGGTTTTTACGTTCAGATAACGATTTTTTTTTTGGCAATATGTGACATTTTATTAATCGAACTTTGATAGAGACAATATTTCATAGGCTTTGTTATCCAATATACTTACAGATTGAATGACAGTTAATGGTTCCATGAAATGACAGCAGATTTGATCTCGTAATTTCGTAATAGAAAAAAATTGTGTCTTTCCTGATGATGCTATCTCTAGGTTAACAGTTGAATTTTAAAAAAGCAAAAAAAATATACTGAGTGTCGCCTTAGTCTTCGAAGTAAAATTCGTCAAATATGAAACATAACAGTGGAAAGCAATCCGAGTGAAAGGCAAAAAGTTCACTTTTCAAGGTGACAACTAGTAAATGTTAATTCACTTCTTTCATTTGACAAATTGCGATATCAATATCTTATTAACATAAATTTCTTGGGTAACATTCCGTATTGTAATGGAGGGAAATTTTTACCGTTCTTAGTTTTTTTTTACAAAATTTTTTGGTACGAAAGCAGCATTTAGTGAAATTTCGTTAGTTAGATATTCGCTACAAGAACCGGGGGCTTATTTTCAAAAGCGCGACGGATCGCTTTTCATGGCGGATTTGTATTTTTTGTATTTCCAAAAGCGATAGCTGTTTAGGCGACGGATTGCTTGCAGATGAAAAATAAACTAAATTCCGGTGACGGGAAAAAAATATCAAACTTTTGAAAAAATAATTGGAAATTTGAAAGTCAGAACGGAACGCACTGGAAATATCAGTTTCGCCCTCGTTCGCATTTGAGAATAACCGCAAAAGCGAAGATGGTCGAAATTGAAATATCGCTTTCAATACGATCCGCCTCGCATTTGGGAATAACATTCCTGACATTTGTGTGTGTTTGTTTGCAAAATTGTAGCTTTTGTATAAACAATGACAACTTAATAATTGTGCCGACATTTTTGACATAATAAGGGTATTCACTTGATCTGATAAATTTATGCAGCTTGTAATTGTATAAATTTCTGCGGTGCTTTAAGTGGATATACCCCTCGAAAATGTCTTTGCGTAAATGGCGTAATTCGACTGTCGAGTCAGTTGTTAAGCTCAGCTGTTCAAATTAAGCAAAAGAAAAGAATTAAGCGAAAAGAAAAAACTTGTTAAATTCTTGGAGAAATTGGCAGTAAACGAGTTACTTAATATTGAAAGTATTCGACGAAAATCAAGGTAGAATTTCAATTAAATGATTCTTATTAACGATTCAGGATTGCCTTTGACTTGATCCACGACCGTTTCGAAAGAGATCTCGCGTCTCTACTTCTGACCAACCAACGATGTGTGGAGTTAACCTATTTTTTTACTTGAATTCTTACCGTCATTTTGAGATCTTCCTAATAAAAAGTCTGGAAACACACAAACAATTCATACGACTGTCTGTCAAAGTTAGTAACTGCAACTTTCCGCAGTTGATTTCCGAGCCTAAATCTTCGCGGAAAATGATATAAACATTTCACTTATTGGCTTCCGAAGTGATTATCAACTTCACTTTCCAACTTCCCTAACTCATAGTCATAAAACGTTATGAGAACGTATATTACTTATTGTATCCTTAAAGTTTGACGTTTGAATATGCTTTGTAATGTCGTTTTCGGTTGGTCGTCCAGAATCGTCCGGAAGCAATCCGAACGCTTCTGAAAGCGTTCGATTGGCACTCAACTGACAGTTATTCTACTGAAAAGAAGAGAAATTTGCTTCTGGATTTGAATTCAGAATCGCGGAGAGTTCTTTCGGACGGTTCTGGACGACCAAGCGAAAACGACATATAAGTTTCAACGTAGTTAGTTAAACAAAACGGTGTTTAAACCGGAGGAAATTAACTAGAAAACCATTGATCCCAAGCGTTGTTGGTTTCGCTGTCAATGACTGTCACCTCCATATGTATTGTAGGCATACGTGCCCGATTGTCTGAAATATCACATATAAGTAAATCTAATAAAAGCTACCAAAGCCTCAAAGTAACTAAATTAACAAGAATTCTTTCGTTAGTTAATCTTGGATTGAAGTGAAACAGTTTAAAGCGATATGGTGCAAACAGAAAAACCCTCATTATGCCAATCGTGCGCGGTGACTTCTTCCAAATGCCAAAGCACGTGATGCGATCTATACACAACATTCATCAACATTACAATGTTAAACAAATTTCAAAAGTCGGCATCAGACGCAATGACGCTATTCCGAAAACAGAAAAAAAATAATATCCAATAACCTGACAACCATTGACAGAACTGCACTCGATATGATGATTATTATCTTCAATGTTCATTGACAATGATGAATCGAGTTGACTTGAAACAGATCAAAGCGCCGCCCCATAAACTAAACTCTAATCCTACTTGATATGAAAATCAACAAATGAGCAGCATTTTCAATATTAATAAAAGTGCATCGCAGAGATAACACAATTCTGCTGCACACTGAACGTCAATTGCAACCGGTAGGTACTTCAAAAATTGAGTTCACGTTTCTAGCGAAAAAAAGGAGAGTTTTTGTTTGCGGAAATAACAAAAAAAAAACCTGCAGTAACGCCCCATTTACTTCTCGAAAATCCCTTCAAAGAGGCTCGCTAAACTGACTCCAAGTGCACCGACAAAGGAACAGGGGGCTTATGCTTGCATTTATCGGGAATATTTTTGCAAAGCAATAAAAATGTTGTCAATAAATCATTAAAATGGCAATAAACCGACGGCGATTACAGTATGCGTTAGTGTTGCTGTCATTTCAAGTGCTTTTATGCAGTTTGGATTTGTTTTTGGCAGTTTGGCAGTGTCAGTGTGACGTTTGTTGTTTGGAGAGTATTAAAGTAAACAAATGAAGAGTGTAGGCTGAATAATTCGATATGTTAAGGAAATACGCGCCCGAAATTGAAAGTCTGTGCCATTTGTATATACACAGTAAATTAACAATAAGAACTACATAAATGTAGGTATATTCGATTTCATTAATGACCTGAAAAACACATTCATTGACAAGCTGTCAAACTTTCGTATACAAGTCTCCTATCCGCTATATCCTATACCAAATCCATCTTTTGAATATTGTCAATTGTACCTACATTGTATTGTTAAATATTTTTTTAATTATGTCTATTTAAAAAAAATTAAAAACTGACGAAACATTTGGGAAATTGACAATTCACACATTTTCAGGTTACATTTTTGTAAGATTGTAGGTCCAAGGAGTTAGTTAGGTATATTATATCATTCAAACAAAGTTCGCAATTGTGAACTTTCATTCTAAATTCAAATTATATTATTAAAGCACAATTCTAATTGTTTTCGCTGACGTGTAATAGGCGCCCTCGAGCATATTTTACAAACATTATTTGTCGCTGTGACAGAATAAAACGTGATTTATAACAATATCTCGTGATTTACGTAATTATTTGGGCAAACCCTTATGCTTTTTGGTAAATCTCATTAGTGAAAACATGGCAGGTATAAGACTTAACTTTTAAGAACCAAACGATTACAATCTTCAAGAAGAAATCACGATTTATTATTTCCAAGTGACATCAAAAAAACAGTAACGTTTCACCGACGGCAAAACTACCATTCAAAAATCAGATAGAAAACAGAATAGTAAACATCTTTTGAATCACCACATCGAAAGCAATTACATTTTTAACGCCAGATGTAATAACAATAAAGAAAAAAATTACATCCCTATAGTTCCTGAAACAAGGCAACTACCTCACACCAACCTACAAATTAAAAGAAATCATAACCGTTCAGCACCAAAAATCCCCCCGGGGAAACAAAAGAACGAAGCCCGCTGTCACCATTTATTGTCATTTCTCTATCTGTCTATATCGGTCGGAATGGGTAAAAGTCTTGTTGACATAATGTTGCACTCAGTGAGTCAAAAAGAAAAATACCACAAAAAAGGATAATTTGCCACTTAACGCTTTAAAGCGACATCCCGCTGACTTTGTGGTGTCACAGAATTTCTCAAAGTCACTCCTCCATGTGGCAATGGCAACTTGTCTCTTCTGTCATCCGGCGCAACGTTAAGTGTCCTGGGAAACATTTTTCACCATGAAAATGGTTGTGTTTTCTCTTCATCTCATCCGCAATTCAAAACACGATACAGTTGTATAATTGAGACTTCATGGTTATGCTGATTTAAAGAGAGTATTTTCTATTCGACTTGGTGCGCTTTAAGTGCGCACGTGAAATGTGAGCGAGTGATGATCCTTTGGGAATGCAGACAGACAAAAACCCAAACCCATCCTTACATTCCATATCTATTGCCGCAAAGATAAACATGTGTATAACTACCCCTAAATCAGAAGTCGTAATTTCGAAAATTGCACTCCAGGGATGATTTTTCGCACTCAACAATTTGTTTCTTGTTGTTGGGTACTCTACTCTGTTTGACTTTGGGTTTGGTTTGGACTTCTTCTTGGAGTAAGGATAGTTCTTTTTTTTTTTTGTTATCTTCTGATTCGACTTCCAAGACAGAAAAAACTTTTTGCCATGTGGGCTTGTGCTGCGTTGAACGGTAGGTGGAGGTGTCATAAAATTGCACGTATGTGGTGTTGTTATATCGTAAATATTAGGGACAAATGACGTCATAAATGTGATTTTTATTTGTGATTTAACGTTTATTTCTTTATTTTGCAGTGTTTAATTTTATTCGTTTATAGAAATTGTCCCACTGGGGCCACAGTTACAGTCCACAGTTAACGCGTGCTACTACATTGACATTTTGTTATATTACATTATGTAGTATATCTATCTGACATCTGTCAGTTGGGTGTGTCAGATTATCTTGCCGATCTTTAAATGCAGTCATTCGTTAAAAAATCTGCTCCTTTTCATGTCATTTACTAAATGAAATTTTATGTTTATATGAGCATTTTCTACCAATTAAACATAAGGCCCATAATTCTAATATACATAGGTACATCTATACACAACAAAAGAACTCATAAAACAAAGAAAAAAAATGGCCACTCCGCATATCAATGATACGAATCTGATCGCGTGCGTTTAAAAGAAAATTCAAGTAAAAAACAAAAACTACACATTCCAACTGCCATTGGTTGGTTGGTTTTTCCAGATTAAGCCTAATAAAGCCCAGAACGAGGAAAGAGAACGCAACTAAAAAAATATAACCTCAAAACAGACATGCAATGTCGGAAACTACAAAAAGTTTTTGCCTTAATTATTTTTGTTTTTATCAAGTTGTGGGGGAAAAAAAAGAGGCAGTCTAAAAGAAATCATAAATAACCAACCAAACACGCAATGTCCCACCGAACAAGACCGAAGCTAAAAGCTAATTTCATGCAAAAGCCAGGCTATAGCAATAAAAATAATAAAAAAAAATGGAGAACAACGCCAATGAAAATGGCTTCAAATAAAATGTTGTTCTCTTTGGTTACATATAATTGGAATATCGTGCAGAAGAAGCGAAAAAATACAATAATAAAGAATAATAGCAAAACACATGCCAATTGTTTTCCTTCTTTTTGAAAGGAATGGAAAAAAAGCTAAAGTAATCTTTACATTGTGCCTACCGCTTGCCTCCATAATTGTGGTGAAATCTTGTAAACATGGTGCTGAGGTGCAAATATCATCGTCTATCGGTCCTAAATTGTTTACGAAAAAAATATACAAAGTGTTAGAGAAAATAAATTGCGATATTGATATTTTACAATTTAGATAATAACCAGAAGAACCAATAAGGGGGAATAGGTAAGGTATATTATTACCCAGGAATAAGGAAATGAAAATTGGATATCGTAAGAAATTAAAATAATGTTTTGACATTGATAAACTTTGCACATTGCCGCCATTACATTACAAAAATGATTGAACGCTTTCTTTAATTTTAAAAACAATTTTAATTATAGGTATAGTGTCAACATTGGCCTCAGTGCTCTGCTCTTCTACACAGATGAAAGGCGAGAGAATGTCGGCCTCATTTTGACGTTTGTGAAGGTGTGACTTTCACTTGTCAAATAGGCAATCGTAAAGGCCAATTCACATATGAGAGCGACCAACTACCCACGAACGAACGAATATTCGCGAGTTTTGACAATCCGTTCACATGAGCACCTTTCATGATTGCGGCAGTTCGCGAATTTCAGCCATCAGTTTCTACCATCAATTTCTAATTTAAGGTTAAGTTCGAATGAATGTTTTATTCGCTAGTTTGTGGGACGCGGTTTAATTATGTGGATTGTGAATAAACTTTGGCAATTCGCGCAGAGGGTGTTTTCTTTCGCGACAAGAAGTTTGGAATTTCAAAATTTCGCTCGTTAAACTGTTTTTAAACTTATTTTCTTTATACATTTTGATGGGATAATTAATTATCGTAATCTTGGAATAGTAAAAAGTGCAATTTTCTGTTCATAAATGCATCAGAAGTGGTTTGTTCGTATTTCATCTATTCGTTCATTCGCTCTCATGTGAATGGTCCTTAATGTCGTAATTAGCACAAAAGTAGATTTATCTGGACTATATTTTCCCTGAACACTACGGCTAGAATGTCTGTTACGTCACTTATATTCGAGTAATTAGAAATATATTTTGTAGTAGCTGTTAAATTCCACTGATTTTAAATAGTAAAGGGTGTCCCATAATTTGAATTTTGCGCCATTTAATAGTACAATAATGCCAACGTAAAAAAAGATATCAATGTGACAGCTGACAGTTGACAGTTCGGGGTTAGTAAAAATGGAGCGCTATACGAAAAAACAAGGCATTTTCATTGTTAAGGAACATTTTTAAAATAATGAAGGTTTGTCAGCTATACAGTCCGCAAATATGGCCGTCATAGTGATTTAAAACCATCAACTGTTAAGAGAATAATTGAAAAATTCAGGGAAACTGGATCAATTAGTGATCTTGAACACTCTGGGTGGCCTGTCATAAGTCGTTCAACAGAAAACTACGAAGCAGTTCGCGAGAGTATTGCTTACACTCCAGGAACATCAATTCGGCACCGTAGTCCAGAATTGGGCATTTCGAGAATTCTTTTCAGCGAATTCTATCACGAAAGTCTTGAAACTTCATGTTTACAAAGTTCAATTAACTTAAGAACTGAAGACTACTGACCATGCAGCACGAAGACAGTTCGTTGAATAAATTTTGGAACAACAACAACTGGATGCTGATTTTTCGAACAAAATCATCTTCAGTGATGAAGCCCATTTTAATCTTGATGGCTTCGTTAATCGTCAAAATTTTCGCATTTGGGCTTCAGAAAAGCCACGAATAATTGTTGAGAAACAACTGCATCCACAACGCGTGACTGTTTGGTGCGGAGTTTGGGCCAAAGAAATAATTCAATTACTGCATGAGTCATTTCCTAATGGTGTAATTTGCGATCAGAATTGGCCATCCAGATCTTGCGATTTAACGACATTGGACTTTTTTTTTTGGGTTTTTTGAAGTCAAAAGACTATGCAAACAAGCCCACGATCACCAACGCCTTGAAAGAGGAACTTGGAAGGTACATTTATGCGAAACGGTCATAGAAAATTTCAATAAAAAAGTACGTACTTGCCAGCAAAGCCGGCCATTTATCCAATGTGCTATTCAATACATAACCCCAATCCGTATATTCGATGGATCAATAAAAAATTCAATCTTTCTATTTAAAAATCTGTATTTTCTATTAAAATTACATTTTGCGTGAATTATGGGACACCCTTTATAACAAAAATTTGCTGTTCATACATTTTATACATTGAATTTGAATTTTTTGCAGTTCGGCACATTATGAAAAATGATACGACTGTTCTATCTGCAGTACTTGACATGCCACGATTGCTTAACGCGTCAAATCATTTCGCTCGAACCGGTTCTATACCGTATAGAATTGAGAGATAAAGATCGAATTGTTTTACGTTTTGGATTTGAATTGGTTTACGTGCATTTTACGGCGTATTAAATTTGACGAGCGGTTGACAGCCGTTTTAGATTTTAAAACTGTTTGCACTTTTCTATGTTTTTTTTCTGTTCTATGTCATAGTAGCTCTGTAATTCGTAGATATGCTGAACTATCCAATGGCCGAGGGATTTTAGAATGATCGGCCACGTTGTTCGGGACACGACTCGTAACGAAATGTCAAAGTTTATATAACGTCAAATTGGGGTATTTTTAAACTTCCTTATAATCACTTTTGGACATTATGCTGTACGTTTAGGACCAAACTTTTATCTTTATAAACAGTTTTTAATGAAAATATGATTACGTAGTCGTGTCCCGAACATGTTTACCCAGTCAATCCGAAAAAGCGCTCAATTTGAAAACTGCCAAAACGTGTTACAATTGAGAACTATAAAAATGGAAAAAATTTAACCCACTTCCCTTGTGGTATAAAAAAATCAAATGCACATTTCTCGTTTAAAATTCACTTTGTCATAAATAACTTTTTTACTGTAATCTTCAAAACGTCAAGCATCTCCCCAAAAGAATGTCTGAAACGTGAAACCCCATCTACTGGTATACATTTGCAAGCCTGATGTAGTATCATAAACTAAATACTTATTCCCGTTGATCTCACTCAAGTGGAATAACAATCAAAATGTTTACCAACCAAATACTAGAATTTCACCAAATTTACTTTTTCAGCGATCCGCGTTGTACTTGACAAACGCAAAAAAAAACCCCAAGACCAAGAAAAAAAAAAGACGAACAGAATCCCTGGCTGGCATTAGTCTAAATCAAACAATTATCACCTAAGAGATCATGAGTTTGTCTGTTTGCGATGTTTAACCAGCGATTACACTAGTCGCATGAGAAAACACTCCTGGCGAGGGCGACACACAAACGCATCTCTAGGTAAATTGTATGAAAATGTATTGCAAAGCCTCTTCGTGTGGCATTCCTTATCTATTTTTGCTGAATGATTTTAAGTTGAATCAAAAATGAGGGCATTATGTATTACTACCAACATCTATTATAAACTTGACAATAAAGAAGAACCTAAAACAGCAACGCGACGAGATTAACTTACACTTGAATGAAATAATCCAAATTAATTTAATGTCCACCAATAAAAAATCACAAATCGTTGATTTTGACAGGTTAATAGTTGACGTTTAATTTGTGAATTTATTACAAGCGCGCACAATTACTTAATTGTTTTATATTTATTATTTGCAATAATAAGTACTACTTATATATGCGATGGAGACAAATCACAACGCTGTATTGTATATCTCTTTTAACAGTTTAACAACAAAATTGTTATTGTTATTATTATTATTATTGCTACTTTGTTTTATATTACCAGCTACTTGAATTTTGTAAGTATTATGCGGGATATATGATTTGCTCCGGCCATTAAGTAATCTTTATATGCGCGCGACCCCCTCTACTTTCAGTTAACGGTTCTAGTTGTTCTGTGTTTGTTTCACGTGCCAAATAAATGAATTTATTGATATCGGTAGATATACCTATATTTAGACGGAAGATCGATTTGATTAATCATTTTACCATTATCAGCTGAATTCGTACTGTATGGGGAAATCCCATGTCCAAATGGTATCAAACATCACGTTATTCGGTTGACAGCTCTCGAATAGAAATCCGTTTAATACCTACCTACCTATATCTACGTCCCACACTGTATCTACCCCTGAATTCAATAATGTGGGCAACCATATATAGCACACATACAACATGTATACAGTACATCCACTGGTCGTTGAATTTTGTTTTTTTGAATGTGCGCACTAATCCAATGGCAGATCGAAATAAGGTGAAATAAACGATAAAGCTCCCTTCTAACTGCCTTGCGCGTATACACGTTATCAGCAGAGGTATAGGTATATCGTAACGAACCACCTCGATCCTGAACAAATAAATTGTACATCTAAACCTAGTACTGGGGCGAAATGATTTACGCTATAATTTTGTACATTTTCGATTGATGACATATTAAATCTTATAGTGTCAAATCGTTTGACAGGTTTAATGTAAATGTGGGGGCTTTCGAACTGTCAAAGGGGTGTTTCAGTGCGCTTTTCTCAGCTTATTTCTGGGGCAATTTTGGGATTGCTTTTACATTCAAGCTAAGGTATAGAGTTTTATAACCGCGTGGATATTATGTTGTTTTTTTAAATTATGATTTGTACTAAATACATACATACATATTTAGTTTTTTTATGTCATTGAAAGAATCAAATTAAATACGTGGAATAGCTGAATGTTATTTTTTTGAGTGCGCCATTGTCGCTGATGATTGTTTTATTGGAGGTTTTTATTCGTTTATTATAGCTCCAAATGGCTTTTTATTGATATCATTGTAATTAATGGCGAGATAATTAAACACAGCCATTTTTTGTTGTGTCTATGGGGTATTTATTAAATCGACTAATCTAATCTAAACCGATTCTAATTGCCACACCTTTGTACGAAAGGAATATTTTTAACACCAACAACAAAGGCAAAATGTCACAGATCTAATGACAAACGATACAAAAATTGTCGTTTATTCGAATGTGAAATGATTTTTGGTTGGATGTAGTTATGATTATAACTTATGTGCTTGTATAGAATATAGATCCGACGAGGGTTCTGAAATGTGAATGTACACAGAGGGCGGGAATGATAAGAGGATATGCGAGGTATGGTAGATATAGATTAAGGCGTTTACCAAAATGGCACTCGATTAATTATACCCTATAGGTAGAGTTGTTTCTTTCATATTTTGTGATGTTGTTTGGTTTGATGGGTTGGCTTAACAAAATGATTGTGATATACGTGCGAGTTCATAAGGACTGATTACGAAAGGCTGGGAAATTCCAATTTGTTTCGCATTATTAGATACCTATCTATGTGGAAAGCATTTTTTAGTAGATATACATAATAAGTAAATTAAAATATCTGTTTCAATACCTCTCGAGTAAGTGCGAGTGTTCCCTGAACACTTAAATCTTAAAAGGGCCAACTAATTGTCGGAAAGCGGTGGCCATGGTGTAGTGGTTAGAGAGAGCTTGTGACCCGAGTGGCGTTGGTTCGAGCCCAGGCGGCGGGGGGTAGAACAATTATAGGTATCTACTCTGCCAGCGGCCATAAAGATAAACGAATAATATCAGCGTCTCTCCACCACTACACCAAAAAGGGGTTTCTGCTCTTGGTAGTAGGTACAATAGACCGGAATTGGTCTGATTTGGTATCCCTTTTAATTAAAAAATAAAAAATAAACTTTTCGGAAGTGTAGGTACGTACGGCGGTCAACGCCGCCAGACGCCCTCACAGTCCTTCTGCATATCATCATCAGAGACTCTAATTAAGCGATCTAAACGCGGACCGTTCAAAAACGGACTGTAGGAGTATAGTTCGATATTTTCTAAATTTCTGAACATCTAAAAATCCTTTAGCCTTCCGGATACGGCCAGTGTGTTTCAGGCGAAAATACTTGCCATCCGCGAGGCCTGCCTCCAAATCAAACTACACTCCAAACATAGCTCAGAAGCAAAAGACAAAAATATTCATCGACAGCCAAGTTGCCATCAAAGCCGATGAGCTGGCCAGGCAATGTTCAGCTCTCCACCGCATTCACTTGCGGAACTAGTTCACATTTCGCTTATTTCTTATCGAAGGCCAACTATAGATGATGGAGGGGGGAACTACCGAACTCCAACATATCCAGAAGGATGTGGCCAACTTACAGTTCGGAAAAAACAACCTACCTTCTAAGTAAAATACGAAAAGATATCTCCAGAATAACAGTGATGATTTACAAGAAGCCAAGACAAAAAATTACTACGAATTTATAATTTTGACAGACAATTTACAGAGGGAACATTTCATTCAGTTATGACCTCTTAGCTTCAGTTTGCTTTCATCTTATGGTTTACCTTTACTTTTACCTTTAAGACTTAACACGTTTGTATACCTTATTGTACACTGTTGGACCATAATGACAACGAAGTGTCTATTCGGCCGTTGATTTTGTAGTGACTGACATTTACCGATCTTCGGGACATGGCTATCAACGTAACGTAATCATATTTTCATTAAAAACTGTGTATAAAGATAAAATCTGGGTCCTAAACGTACAGCAATTTGTCTGTTTAATCTCGAAAATGATTATACTTGAGTTTAAAGTTTTTGCTGCGAGCAAAGCGATTTAAACTTTGACATTTCGTTACGCAGTCGTGTCCCGAACAACGGGCGAATAGCAATACCCTAATGACAGTTTCGTTAAGCTGTCACTTGAACTTACTAGAATAGGAGCGATTCATGCTAGACAGTCAACAGAAAAAACTACACATTCAGGCTTCAGGCAAACCTACTTGACTTTGATAGTCCCCAATGCCATATACATACCTACACGAATATTGTAGGGGAAAAACCTTAATATTAACCTCAAAGCTATATAGGAAAGCCGTTTACTACACTTATGAAATAAATTAATTTCCGGAACATTCAAAGGATGGAATTCTGATATTTTTGACAATTATTCTTAGCATTCGATTTTAAGTCATATAATGAAACATTTTGTTTAGTACGTTGATAAAGTTGGTTAGATACAACTAAAACTAGGAACCGTAGCCACCTCCACATTGAAATTGTTCGACATATATACACCTAAATTATTTTTTTAAATACCGCCGCAGTATGCATAATACATGTAGGTACCTTTCCATAATAGAAGTCAGAGTTTGGCATCACTAATTTTAGGGACGCCTCAAGAACAAAATGAACTGTTCAAACAAATTTGTATGTTCTTCTAAAAGGCGTCAAATTCCTCACTGTCTTGTCTCGCCTACTTAATTGAATCGAATTACTAAGTATACACCTTAAGCTGATAATTTTCAATTTAATGCCACAACATTGACGCCCTTTTTATTAATTCAAAATAGAAATTCTAAACATTAAATCGACTTCCTAATTAATAGAATACATATATATGCACTAGGTGGCGCATCAATTTGTCTATTTAATTTCAAACCGCATGCACAAGCAGCATGGAGAAAAAGGATACACGAAAGAATACATATAAAAGCATCTACATAATCAAACAGACTAGTGCGATGTGAACTGAGCCTTATCGATGCTAATTGATGTGAGAAATCCTTCTGAAAATAAAAACTTTTCCAAACTGACATATAATGTCCAATATGAAGACATAAAACTCTCAACTAAATATTTTCCTTCGTCCATTTTTATAGTGTGACCGCACCGATGAATAATAACAAAGTCTTGTGATTGATTTATGAATCAAACTCATCTGTCATTGTTGATTGTTCGCTTTTTTTTTTGACATGTCTGGTATCTCTTTTTCTTGTTTTATGTTTTATGTTGTGACTTATATTTGATTTATTAGCTAAATCGACTCTCCATTTTGATGGGTTCAATGTAGGTAGACGGAACGACAATTCCAACAACTTTGACACCTTTAATTGAGGTACTGTTTGATGGACACCATGCTTTGTGGGGTGCCTGTATGGATCGCTTCTCTTTCTTTGCATGCGGAATCCATAAAAATCTGAAATCCTGAGTAATTTTTTGGTTGCTATATCTAAGATGTGTCATTGATGAAACCGGTATTTTCGAAAACCCGCCGTGATATTAAAAGCTTGCAAGCGTGTGCTATAATAAAAAAATGTTAAAGGGGTAACGTCTTTTAAAAAATCAACGAAAGTTGAACGGAAATAACATTAAAGTCTGACAGAAGAAACTGATGAAATTAATGTCATAGTTGGATGGTGATCCAAGAAAGAGGATAAACGTTAATGGCTATAATACAATATCCCCAAGGAGGTATTTACAAAATTTTCAGAATCATGCAGTCACCTTCTACCGATTTACGTTAGGTATACCTACCTATATGTAGGCAATCTCTGTTTATTATACATTTAACTGTGCGTTCCATTAATTTAGTGATGTTCCATAAATTTTAGTGGAACACGTTCAAATTACATTTTTTCCATTTGAAAATTAATAATTGAGGTTTGTGTTACAAGATTGTAATCAAAATTTGTTAAATGTGCAATGACTTTTAACTTGAGACACATAAATTTGATAGCATCAATAGCTAGGTCAACCAGTTGTCAATATGTAATATATAGAAAATTAAGACCACCGGAAAAATTTTTATTTTAATATGAAGAAGCTTATTTACAACGACTGTCACATTTGCTTACAGTTCTTTTATTTTTAGTTAACCTATACGTAGGATTTGACACATTTTTGACTAAATGGATGAGATATTTCGACGATCAAAGATCGGACGAAATTGATTCTCCTGCCCAAGTCTAATGACAGCAATTCTTTTTGAAATCAATGCGTCAACTGCCGCAGTCGGGTGACGGAATACTTTTGAGGTTACCCAGAAATAAAATAACAAAAGGGGCTAGAATTGGAATTAATATTTGAAAAAAGTACACATATTCCTCATTGAATATTTGCGAATTACCTAAGGCAAAATTTTTCAGTATATGGCGCTACGAGTGCCAAGAAGTTAGGCTTAGAAGGGTCATTTATTTTCCAGAAGGATTTAACCTAACAAGAATGATTGCTCTTAAATATGTACTCGAAACCGTTTCGAACATCACCCACGCAGTCGCCACTAAATATGAATGTTATTGAGCATTTGTGGGAACATCCAGAGTGCAAAACTAGACAGCAGGACATTAGGTCCAAATACGATCTAAATTGGGCTTTGCATCAGGAAGAATGGTCAGAAATTGATTCATATGTCAACGATAAAGTGTATAATGAAAAATTATTTAAAATGTAGTTAATTCGATGTTTTGGAAAATGTTTGGAAAATATTCAGTGAGAATTATTTTTAAACAGTTTTGTGCACTTACTTTTGCGACTTGAACTTCCACACTTTTTAATTAAACTTCAATTGCTCTCTTAATTTTCGAAGAAAACCAGTTGTTTTGTTGACATTTTGCAATGAGAATTGGTGCACCCTTTTGTATTCTGACACAATGCCACGTTCTCGTGTCATTTATACCCAAATGACATTATTAATCATTTACAAAGCATTACTTTTGGAGACCGCTTTCATTTGCCTGACATATTTTTCGTATTTCTTTGTTTCTAATATTTACATTTTTACCTAATGGCTGCTGGATTGCCTACTTGTCAAAACAACGTCTAGTTATCGACTTTAAAACATCAACAACAATCAAAGTACAGGTGCATAGAATTTGATAGAACGTCAAATATAGTTTAGGTCTATATAGAAACAGCTTGAAACATGAAACAAAATTAAAGAGGAAAGGTGAAACTAAAACGCTCTTATAAATTTACTAAAACGTCAAACCACCAGAGAACCGTTCTGTCCAATTTATTTTTGTCTCAATTAGGTGCATTGAAAAAATAGGGGAACGGAAAACCCAAAGAAAACAAAGTGGTATGGGTACCTAAATATCCCGTAATAGTTAATCAAAGATGGATAGGAAAGTAAATCAAAATGGGAATGACTTTGACAGTTGCATGATATGTCGCATTGGAAACAAAATTAAATAAAAATGTTCCTACAGATAGAGCAAAGGTATATAGGTACTAACCTGGAGTTGGTTGCGCCGAATATGTCTGCTTTTTCATCCAATCATAGTAGGGACTCTTAATTGGCGACGATCTGTTTGTATTGTTATTCACGGTTGTGTTATTGCTGTTGCTGCTAGTATTGTTGTTGTTCGTGGTACTGTTGTTATTGTTGCTGCTTGTACTCAAATTCGGATGTGGCGACGATGATGATGCTGGTGCTCCGGGACTAGATATTTCACTGCCGCAAGAAACTGTAATCGGTGGCGAAGGCAATCCATCGACAGTTTGTGGTTCTCCAGCACTACTGGCAGAGTCATTGAGCTGCGTCGCACCAGCCTGATGCTGGTGCTGCTGTTGTTGATGCTGTAGCTGCTGCTGCTGGTGATGCTGTTGTTGCAATATATGCGATTGGGTAGCGTTTTGGAAATTCTCCGTCGAATGCCAATCCGTGGGCGGATGATTGCCAAACATATGATTATAGTATTGCATTGTATGATGAGGAACCCCATGTGGAGAGTCCACATCGCCCAAGAACTGATGATTAGGCGGTGGGTGATAGTTCGCTTGCCATGCCCATGGCTGGCCGGCGGGATATGGCAAATTCGCGGCACTATGCTTTTGTGAATATGACAGCGAGTTGTAGTAGGAAACCATGCTGGATTTTAGATCAATTTTGCCGTATTAACAATAGCGTAGTGTTTTACAACAAATATACTGGTGAATTAACGGGAATTATAGAAAATTGTGCACTTTCACTGGTGATCACAAAAAAAAACGATTCACTTTACACAATAAACTAATCAAAAACACAAATCTTTTGCAAATGCAAAGAGCTATATGGGAAATTCTTTCGTTAAATTTGTTTGTTATGACACATTGCCACTGTCAAAACAATTTGCCTGCAGCATGGGGTATTGTATAATGTTGTAAACTCTATTTCACTCACTGATTTGATTATTTGTTGTAAATTTTATGATTGTTCTTTAAATTAAAAACTTTTGAATAAAACATAAAAAAATAAAACGCGTCAAAAAGGATAAAAGTTGTTCTTTCTCGCCGTGAGAAATTTTTTATTTTTTATTTCTAACCGATAACCGTCCGCCGAATTTGTTTGTCAGTAACTGATTAACGTCAGCCGCTCAACTACCGCTGTTCCACCTTCCACTTTGCTGTTGTTCGTTTAATTGCTCGTGTGTTTTTCTTCCAAGCAATGCCACTACTTCGCAAAAGCAAACAAAAAAATGTATTGATAACAGGTAACCGCAGCGAGAAAGAGACAAATCAACAACTGGAAATGTTCACAAAAAGAGGGAGAATGAAAACCAAAATGGCTTTTTCGTTTCGTTTGAATATCCATTCCCTTGGTTGGCTGAGCGAGAGTGCATGCTGACTGTTTGACGAGGGTGTGTTGTATTGGAAACGCCTTCTGCATAGGGGTTGGTTGAGATGTTGTTGATTTTTTTTTTGTTATTTGCTTGATGGTGGAAAGGAGATGTAGAGATGTCCTTACCAGGTAATAAAGGTAGGTTGATGGAATTTGTTTATTTAATTAAAATTTACCTACATTCTGCTTTCGCTGTTTTTTATGGGTTGTACCTAGTTTCCCCCTTTTCTTTCCAGTATTTTTGATGGATGACGATTTGACATCTCTGTCATACTATAGTGATTTGCTATTGTAAATAATACCTAGTTGCTTGGGTGAATTTTTGTCAGTCCCCAATCACCATTTCTTGGAAATTGATAAATTAACACACATATACAATCGATTAGGTGACGTCTACCATTTTTTTCGGGCACTTTTGTTTGATGCGTTCATTGAAAAAAGTTGAATTAATATGGAAACTGAGAATTATGCTAGGGATAGATACTTATATCTGCTTGGTCATTCTGTTATCAGGAGGACTGAACTTGGTGTCAAAGCTGAGTTGTCAGTCTTTAATTCGGTGTTTGTTCCAACTCGTACCTAATGGTCATGAGGTTTGGGTAATGACCGCAAGAAAAAGATCGCGGATACAAGCTGAAGAAATTAGATTTCTCCGTTGTATTGCTAGTGTGACCCGAGAAATAACGTGAGGTACTCAATGGGTGGTATGCAATAAAAAGTACATATTTACTTCAAGTAAAAGGTTTAAGTAAATACTGAAAGGTAGAAGTGGAAGTACCTAGTAGTAGAAGTTAAAGTAGAAGCTCCGATTTTCAGTAGGTATTTACTACGTATCGTTTGCTTAAAAAAGGGTTTTACTTGATTGCAAATACTTTAAGTAAATACTGAGTTCATTCAAGTAAATAGGTACTTAAAATTCGTCGGATATCATAGTAAATGCTAGTAGAGATACTTGTAGATATGTAGGTACTATGAAATTTTCAAGTTGTTCAATAGTAACTTGAAAAATGTCCAATACCTATTTACTGCAGAAAAACAAGCACATACTAGTTTGTATGCTTTCCAAAAATGTATTTACTATACGAAAATGCATGCGAAAAAAGTAATTGCTTTTACTTGAAGTCAATAATGCACCTAATCTTAAGTATGTACTCCATATGCATAGCAAAATTAGTATTTACTTAGAAAATCCCCAGTAAAAGAATTTGCTGTCTTTTATGCATACCAATACCACCCAATGTCGAACAGCTACTTCTCCGGACGGAGCGGTCCTTGCTTCGGTGGTTTGGTCATGTTAAACGCATGTCCCCAACTATGTTCTCACGACGTGCTTTGAAATCCGTATACCATCGGGCAGGCGTCCTCTATAGGTAGAACTAGCATGAGATGGGTAAGATCAAGTCCATCCAGGATTGCGCTTGATGATTTGGAGTTAGGGGCGTAGCGAGGGGGGGTGTCGGAGTCAAGAGTCGGCAAATCACGGAAGCTACATTTATAAACTTGAGCAACTTGCGCAGTAGCGCAGTGGTTAGTGTGCTGGAATACTGTGCGAGGGATCCCAGGTTCGATCCCCGGAAAAACACAAATTACATCTTAAATTTTTTCGGTCCCTTCCATTCGTCCCAAAAATATAAACTCATACAAACGAATGGTTGCAAGAAGCTAGGCCTTAGGTGTCTACCGCCTGTTGCGCCGCATATTTATTTATTTATTAATTTTTTTTTAACTTAAAAAAAATTGGCAAAAACGAGCAATTTTCAAAAATTGGTTCGGAACAAAATGTTAAAAGTTAAAAAGTGAGTTTGGATTTTCATATAGGTATATGTTTTCAAACTTGTAAATGTATACAAGTCGTAATTTTCAAAGGTTTCACCTTTCGGAAATGCCAATTTATAGTTGTTTTTTTTTTTTTTTTTTGTAGCTTCTCCGAGTTTTGATTTTAAAAAGGACGGTCGGCATCGATGAATTTGCCGACTGAACACCTTCAAATTTAGCAAGTTTTATTCCGATATTCGAAAGGACGACGATCGACGGTCCTTAAAATTTACATAGTTTCGATTCGATTTTAAGAGAACGGTCGGCATCGGTGAATTTGCCGACTGAACAGGGAACACCTTAAAATTAAGTGAGTTTCGATTCGACTTTATATTAAAAAGGACGGTAGGCATTGAAAGAAAGAAAGAAAGAAAGAATGTTTTATTCCCAAGTTTGTGGAACGCGGCTTAGTGAAGTGGATTGCGGATAAACGTTCGTTTTGTTTGCGGAAAAAAGTTTGGAAAACGGAATTCCCTTATTGAAACTGTTTATAAACTTGAATTGACGTATTGATGGAATGCGAACAAACACTTTTTAAGCATTTATTGCACATTGCACATTTTATTAGATATTCTACGAGTAGGATAATTAATTATCCCGTCAAAATGCATTAAGAAAACAAGTTTATAAACAGTTTAAATACCTAACGAAATTTTGAATTCCAAACTTTTTGCCGTGAACGAAAACATTCTAGGCGTGGACAAATCGCGTTCCACAAACTAGCGAATAAAGCATTCGTTCGAACCTAATCTCAAATTAGAAATTTCTGATAAAAACTGATGGCTGAGGTTCGCGAACTGTCAAAACTCCCGAAATTCGTTCGTTCTTAGATAGTTGGTCGCTCTCATGTGAATAGTCCTTAAGATACACTACGCTTATATCTCGAAGACCACCGACTCGATTGAGCTCAAATTTACAGGTGATCTTAGATTGGACAAAGGGGCATGGCAGCTCCCATAGAAAAAAAAAAACTTTTATGTGGTAAAAGTCGTTGACGTTACTTATAACTCGATAACCGCAGGCCAATTTTAATGATTTCTATACAGTGGGCAAGTTCGTGAAAAAAGTCGGCATTTTAATGAAAGTCAAGTTATGGCATTCCAATATAAACCAACGCAGCGCTGCCAGA
Organism: Cheilosia soror; assembly: GCA_949372485.1. Taxonomy (NCBI): domain Eukaryota; kingdom Metazoa; phylum Arthropoda; class Insecta; order Diptera; family Syrphidae; genus Cheilosia; species Cheilosia soror. The sequence continues at coordinate 124,006,587 of OX443561.1, forward strand.
AATTTATTTTCGTGTTCAGCCTTGCTAATATGACTTGAGAAAAAACGTTGCTAGCTCTTACTCTACTATATGGAAAGTGTGACGATATGATCGCGTAGTATAAAAATAATCAAATCATACCTGTGACGAGTTGTCATTTATGTGAAATATTATGTCCAATGACCTAGGACTTTCGGATCAGTATACAGGTTACATAAGGAAGGTATGGTGACGGTGGAGGGGTGCAGGGGTGGTAGGGACTAACTCTGGAACCATTTGGCCGATTTTAAAAATTCTTTCAACATTGTACTGTCTCTACATCATCCGGATCCAGAGTTATACTTAGGGATGGGGAAAAGAGAAACGGGAGTATACCCAGGAGCTATCTTCGGAACCACTCAGTCATTGCCCGAGTTTACCTGCGACAGCTATATGTTGCATATTCGCGTGTGAGCTGCAGTTGTAATTTCTTTATACTTGCGCCCAGTAAAAAAATAACATGTAGGTATAGTTTACAAAAAGCCATTGCGATAAAATATTTTGTAAGCTTAAAAAACCGGAAAAAATATAAACAAACGTACATTTATATGATAACTCAAATAAATTTTAATTTTATTTAAAAGAAAAGAAATTGGGGCGGCGCTGGCGGAGCAGCGGTCATATGAATATGAGCGAAATTTAATTACTTAAATAAAAGTCTAGTCGACACAAAAATTGCATAGCTTTTGCAGAGCTACTTAATTGAAACATCAAAAAAACCTATAGTTGCCGCATTCGGTGTGAATACATCACAAGTATTCGTAAACATTTTGTCGAAAACTCGCATAGTTTTCAGTGCGGCGTGAATGTATATAATATTTTTAAATTTAATTTTAAATGTATATATTTTTAAAGCCATAAATGAGATTTTATATCAAGGCTTTTTCTATCTAATAAAATGAAATGAAATGAAATGGGGTAGTAGGTGACGTATAACTAAGGCCTCAGTTATAGCTATCAGTAAAATGCATCCGTAAAAACACGAAACAAAACAAAACTGAAACATTTAACCATAGCATATCATAGGAATTTAGTGGAATACTTCGTGAAACTGGTTGAGAAGTTGAACAGAAAAAGTTTTTCGTACGGAAAAATAAAGAAAATCCTTTTTTTAGAAAATTTAAAGCTCAATTGCTTAACTTTTTTGACGAATTAGTTTTATAATTCAAAAGCAACTGTTAAAGACCAAGATTGAGTTCAACGATTAAGTTTAATTGCTCCAAAAAAATGAAACAATTTTTTTACGGATGCATTTTACTGATAGCTATAACTGCAGCCTAACGCTCTTATCTACTATATACTGTTTTTCGCGGTATTATACAGTTTTTTTTAGACTCAAAAATAATTACATATCGCTTTTTCTTTCAAAATACTGCCTTTACCTATATTTATATACATACTGCGAAAAATATTAATGTTTCGAAATTCAAATTTATCAATCGTATCGTAATGCAAAGCATACAATGACTTCTGCAGAAGCTGTATAGAGATGAAGAGGCGGATGAGTCCATCACTCGCACATCGCACTATAGTTGCCCTGCTTTAGCCAATTTAAGAAAGGCTGACTTAGGAAAATATTTTCTCAATGATATATACCTACAGGTAATACTAGCGCCGCTAAAATTTTTAGCTTTATAACCGGCGTACCAAATCCCTGTGGTATGCACAATCCGCCGTATAACGGCCTAAGTGTTTTCTCACCGAGAGCCACTTCAAACTAATTAACTAATCGCTACGCTATATGCAAAACGTAAGAGAGAAACGGCAATCTGCAAAGTTTTTACGGCAACAATGCAGCAATGTCATTTAGATTTATATCTTTGCTTCCCTATTGAATTTATCTTTAACAACTCGACTTACAAATAATAACATTCCAAAGCAGGTTATAGTGCTTTTCGGCTCACTAACTCATAGGTCATAGGGCTCTTTAAAACCGGCTATGTAGGCGCTACAGCGCATTGTGCTCCTGGGCCTCAAGTAATAGATTTCGCCATAGCTTACTCGATCTCTAGCTTGCTGTCTCCAGTTTCGAATACTAAGTCGGCGTGCGTCGGCTTCAACTTGATCACTCCACCGGAGATGAGGTCTGCCTCTGCTTCTGGTTCCCTAAGGCTTAGCGTTGAATACCTTACGGGCTGGAGCTTCGATGTTCATTCGCTCAATATGCCCTAGCCATATCTTAACCGTTGACCACGCAGTTTTTTGACCAAAGGCAAGTCGCTGTACAGCTCGTATAGTTCGTGGTTGCATCGTCTCCGCCAGATGTTACTTTGCCTGTCGACACAAACCGGTCCATAGATCGTACGTAGAACCTTCCTCTCGAAGATACCAAGAGATCCTTCATTCGCCTGGGAGAGGGTCGATGCTTCTGCACCATACAGCAAGACTGGGATGATTAGGGTTTTGTACCAATGTCTCCTTGTCCTTGGTCCTTCGTGATAGGGCCTTATTCCTCAATTGCTTGCTTAGTCCAAAGAAGCAGCGATTAGCAAGAGTTATTCTACGTTTGATTTCAGCGCTGATGTCATTTGCAGAGTTAACATCAGTACCCTGATAGATAAATTCATTTCCACCTCGAAGTTATGCCTATTAATTGTCACGTCTCCGATGGGAATCGACTCTATTCGATGACAGTACATACTTCATTTTGTCCTCGTTAATGCCAAGACCCATTTTGTTCGCCTCAGACTCGATACTGGAAAAGACACCCGTCACTGCTCGTTTGGTTCTTCCCATGATTTCGAAGTCATCTGCATATCCAAGATATTGTGTGGATTTCTGAAAGATGGTGCCATTCGTATTGGCCAATCCCTGATAAAGCGAATGCAAATCTTGGTATGCACTTGGCTTCGACATACCGTACAGGAACTACGAAGTAGGCATACTTCACCCTGATAGAGAGGATTGGCAAAGCAATAAACGGTCAAGGGAAAATAAAATTTTCGAAACTCGAGTGATATAGAAGTACATCTGACAATTAGACTTCCAGAGACTTCCAGTTCTGGTCGTACCTACTCAAAGTGCGGAACTGCTTGAAATATGATCATTGATCAATATTCAACAAGAATACCATATACTGTCTAGTCTACATTGATATACAGCAATCAATGCGCTAGAGTTTTATTATGTCATCAAATCTAAAATGAAAGGTCTTGCTTAGGGATAATCTCTGGGCCTTATTCTAGGGAATCACGCCAAGACATTAGGTTTAACTAACACGGACACGTGCATGTATTGCGAGGACCTATATGTATATTTACATGTAACATGTCAATGTATATCAATTGCTCATAACGGAATGAAGTACTTTGGAAGGTTCTTTTTCGACAATCTAGACAGAGGAGTCTAGTTTCTTAAACAAAATTAATTTTTAGGTTCTGTACGGAAATTCCGTGTGTTGGGCGAATTGGTTTAAGTTCTGATCGTAAATGTGACCTAATAACAACGATTTGCTAGCTAGTAGTGCATATATACTTCTCAAATAAACTTATAACTCTAAACAATCTGACATTGCCTTTTGATTAATGTCTTGTCACTATATTCATTTTTATTCAGATAATAATTTTCTATTGCGACTGGTGGTAACGCGGATATGAATTATAAAACTTAATTTGCTGTCTTTGATCACTTATATTGAATACAATATAATACCGCGAAAAATACAGTTTTCCCAAAACAATTTACCTTCTGTTATTTTTTTTGTATACCTAATATACTGTTTTTTGGACTGATAAAAGCGTATAACGTTAACCTTATTGCTGATAATGCTGTCAACTTTCCCCATTCAAATTCAAGTGATTTACAAAAAGGGTGGCCTTGTATACCTAGCCATGAAATAATTCAAGTCTCTTCCTCATTCAAACTGTAAAAATATTAGGCATGTCTTGCGTTGAATGAGAAGAAGACATAAAGACTTCAAGACCGATAAAATTTTGTAATCCAACAATAAATGTTATATACCTATACAATATACGTCAACCTCTCTATTCCGTATTCAATAAAGCCAACCTTGCTCATCACTCAATTAGCGCAAGTGATAGGGGTTTGGTAAATTTGACAACGAACCGAAGTGCAGGTTAAAAATAGAAGGCTGAGAAGGGTTACAACCTTGAAATGATGCCTTCGATCACAGGGCAAGCGAAACTCTGAACTCACTTTCTCAACATTAGCCGTGTTTTATTAAACATCTACCTCAGCAAAGTAAAGTATATACGAAAGGATCTTCCATCTCCAGCACGTAATTAAACAACAACTCCACCCTGTCCTATTTGACACTTTCCCGACTAATATAGTTCTTGTAATTGCGTGCTAAAGATTCTACTTTGTTTTACTTTGCTGAGATAGATGTTTAATAAAACCCCGCCTATTTCAAACCTTTATGACAAATACAAATTAAATAATTTTAAATATTCTTCTAACTATAAGAATTTTCATTATTGCATTCATCTGCCAAATTCAGATATGCATAGCACAGCACACGTAGGTATATTACTTTTACTTTCATAATATCATAATATTCTGCAATGACATCTTTATATTAGTGCCAATTCATGTTCTAATACTTGCGCAAATAAACAATTATGGCCGCAATCCAATTTGAATGACTTTTATATGACTTTCAAAAATTTCTAACCCAATAAGAGCAAAAAGCAAACAAGTAAACACAAATACAGTAAAAAAAGGCGAAACGATAATAAATAAACGTTTGCGAGACAATAAAAAAAATCTCTCGCAAAATTGTTTAAACTACATATTTTAATTTTTACTGTCTGTACCTGTCATGTACATTTATAACATTTATAGTTAAATGAAAGAGCGAGATGTAGATAGATGAGCATATGGCACTGGGGCGTCTTAATTTTGACTTTATCTGGCTGGCAATCCTTTAGTAACCTCTAAAAAGTCTTGGACCTTTATATTTGTATTCACATTTTAATTTTCTATATTTTGGTGCGTTTACATTAGTCACTCAAAATTGGTAATTTTTACACGCACTTCTGACAGGGTTTTGGTTACCCCAAAACGTATTGGATACTGAGGGGTCGTTGCCAGTAGATTCAAGTATTTGCACCAATTATTACTGTTCTTTATACGAACGGATTTTTAACTGTTACACGTACACCCTTTAGTTGCGGTGCTGCCATTATTTGCTGTCAGACGGGCACACATATAATTTTAAATCATGGGTATATCCAGCCTTGGATTTACCCTTAGGCCAACTAGGCCCAGGCCTAGGGCATCACGACAGAAGGGGCACCACAAAAATCGTATGTATATTTTTGTAGGTTTATGGTCTGCTGTTCCTATATTTGCAATTTTCCTTTGGTTTGGTTTTGGATATTTCTGAATTCTACTACTTTGGTTCATTTCATATCATATAAACATATTTTCTGTCTATGCTTTCACATCTCAATGAGAAAATATTAAAGACAGACCAGACGCACTTTAAATAACTTTTTTTTATTTGTGCCTTCCATTCATTAACAATGTTAATTTTGAAACGAAACGAACGCTTATCGTTCTGGTGGTAAAAAAGATATTAGTCTTTAAGCTTAGTACGCTACTCGAGCGAAACTAAATTTTAGCTGCTCTCCAATTTTTCTCTCCAAACATTAGCTAACATCCTAACTAAATTTTAACATGGAGAGCGCTGTGGATATAAGTGTCACTGAACACAGCTGTTTGCTGAAATAATTTCCTTCAAAATTTCATCGACGCGAAAAGTGCTATATTTTCATTGCACTTTCTTTTTTCCTTATATGCTATTCTTTGATTTCTAACTTTTCACTTTCAAAGGATTCCTCGTCGAGGTGTTCATTGAAAAAACTCACCCGTAGGTATTTAGTTTCCTCAACACAAAAACACAACAGAAAAAAAGCAACAGATCTGCTAAAATTAAGCTTGAGAAAATGTGCCGAACCATTAATGGGCGCGCAAAATTTTGACAGATATATGAAGTACAGTCTGAAATCAATGGCTTGTCTAAATGGATTCGCTTTAATTTAGCTTAACTAAATTTTGGAAACAGTTTTATATGGTAGCTTAAATTTAGCTCGAGCAGCGTACTGAGATTTCTACTATTAGAACAACGTAAGAAAAAACTAAACAACAATATTTTTTTTTTTTTTTTGATTTTTTTAAATATGTTTTAATATTAACAATTAATTTAAGAACATTTTGACATTTCGTCGGCTGAGTTCTATCTTGTCCAATAAGCCATTTTTGGCGAAATTGAGTTAGGTATGCAGTCTTACTAATTTGGGGACACTCTTTCGTTTGGTGAAATCCGTTTTGTTATATTTCCTTCAGTTTTCAAGTTATAGAGATCTAGTGTGTTCAATAAGCACTAAACTAAGAAGACTTTTTGTTCAATAGTACTATTAGTTACAAATTTGGCTTTCATTGGCATATGTTAGGAAGAATTTTGTTAACCGATAAAATAAAAGAAATGCGATTAATTTAGGTTATAATTCATTAAATAATATATTCTTTTATTTTTTAGGCAGGATTAAAAAATTAATTTGCTCCTTTGTGGTTCTTGCTTCCAGTCGATGACTGGTTTGGATTCCAAAAGAAAAAGTATTTCATTCTCTCTTTGATATGTATTTAGAAATTGGCGACATGATGGCGTTAAAAAATGCCGATTTAGCTTTCGCTGCTGCTTAAGTGAAGGGATGCATGGGCAACAGTATGCATTATTTAAGTATATTGAGTGAGGTAGAAGCGGCAAGGATAGGATGCGTCTAGCGGTGAACAAAAGCAACATAAAATATAGTCGATCTTTAAGGAGGGAGGGACATTTCCTAAAAGAAAGACTTTTTTTATAATAGAACTCTACCACTGGCACTACCAAAGAACTACTCTCTCCAATCGCTATTCCTATTCCCCTATTTAAGGGACTACCAACATTTAGAACACTGAAGACTCAAATACCGGTCTATGCAACTACTAACCATTAACCCTACTTTGTAGTGTAGTTATGGTGGAGAAGCTCTTTATACTATAACCTATGCCATTCAGGTCACAAGCGCACACTCTCTCCCAATATAACATGGTCACCTTCTGGGCTTAAATAAGGAAATTGAGTTGTAAACCCTTATCGCGCAATTATGAAAAGTTTCAAAGTGCCAAAGATGGCTTAAGACATGTGTTTTGAACAAAAGCTGCCTGTTTGATCTTCGGTCTAGTTTGTTTCAAAGAAGTTTATAGAGAAGTAAGTACCTACAATAGAGATTAGCCAGTAGAGGCGTAGTAGAGCTAAGGTACCATGCCATACGATAAGGGAGAAATACATAATTGAATTGTAGAAATAAAACTTTATTTAAATAAACAGAGTGAATAATGTCAAAATAATTTCTTCGGCCTAGGAAGGCAATTGATTAATAAGGCCTTGTCGAAAAACACCAAGGATACTCTATACCTATAAGACCCTCATCATCCCAGTCCTGCTTTATGGCGCAGAATCATGGACGTTGTCAAAAGCGGATGAAAATCTCCTTGGGCGCTTCGAACGCAAAATTCTTCGAGTGATTTTCAGTCCCGTTTGCGTTGACGGGCTTTGGAGGAGAAAATTTAACAGCGAACTCTACGATCTGTACAGCGACATCGACCTGGTCAGAAAAGTACGTATCATTCGACTAAGATGGCTAGGACATGTAGAGCGAATGGACAGCAACGCTCCGGCCCGAAGAGTCTTCGATTCCAACCCGGAGGGACAACGCAGTAGATGAAGACTTCGCCTTAGGTGGCGCGCACAAGTGGAAGGGGACCTCAACCAACTTGATTAGATGGCGTGAGAAGGATTTAATATAGTAAATAAAAATTTGCAAAAAAGCAAATCTTTCTGTAGAATTTGTGTGAATAAGCAATAGAACGCTATACCCTACTCGTGATGAATATGCGCAATCTTCACGATTGAGTCTGACATTGCGATTTGCCAATTTTCACTGGCCTGCAAAATATTGAACGCACTACTTCTTTTGCGGGCTTAATTAAAATTGCGGGCTTATGTGAACAAACTATGGCGGTCCCCAAGAAGTGGAGAATCTATCGATCGAAGCTCTGAAGAATATAATGCAAAATGCCAAAAAAAGAGTCGAAATAGAAGTCTAACTCAAAATATGCTTTAAAAATATTGTAATCGTAAACATTATAAACATTTCTTAAAAAAAAAGTTAACACATCATACATTATGGCAATGGGCCATCTTTTGCATCATAGTCATACAATACCTGGAAATATTCCAGTCAATTACCTATATTGTTGTATGACAGCTTTCTTATATCAATAATTCTATAAAAAAGAATTGGCAGGTCGCTTTTTGTAGGCAGATATTTTGTTTAAGTTTATTTCTTGCTCTCTCCGCAGAGCCTACGCCTGAGCTTGATTGAAATTTGAGCATTTGAGAGAAATATTCATTTGATTTGATAGCTGATGGAGAATTTAAGTAGAGACCGATTTTCGAGTCTTCCAGTTCCAATCATCTGATACGTGCGCTGCCCATACAAAAAGAGCAAAGTGCTTCGGAATGACAGAAGCTACTTTTAAAAACAAACAGAGCCGAAAGCCTCCGCAGCTAGCGCTCATCAAGTTATGTTAACTTATATATTTTATATTGTATGTTAATAAATTATAATAATAATAATAAATAAAAACAAACAGAGTTTGGGAAGAAATCGCCAAACAATTCTAAAGTATTAAAATAATACATATAAAACAATTTGAATTTAAGGAAGATACTTTGGAGCGAGATTCTTAAACCATAAAAATGTGATAAAAACAAAACTTTACCGTTCTCGATATACGATTTGGATTTCGGACGATTTTTGCAAATCTTATTTGGTGTTTGACAGTATAGTATTTGTCTCACTCGCCTATTGCTACTTTTCGGCAATGGGAAAAGGCGATATTGAATGGAATTTCCACAGTCTCTTTCCTTCCTTCGCCTTTTATTTGTTATGGAGAAGTTTTGACGTAAGGACTACGGTGTCAGCTTTTCGAACTCCAGTAAGAAGTACATATTATAACTTCAAAAATCACGAAAATCAAATAATGGTTTTTAAATTATGGAGGAACAGAGAAACAGAGAAACAGACAGATGTTGCATTATATAAGTAGTAAGTATGGACTATGCTCTGTCGGCATAACAATGTAGTAGTTCCAAAGATAGCCCCCTACCCCCTTTACCCCTCACCACTTCCACACACCCTACGGACTAATTGGCCAACAAAAAAAAATCAGGGACATCGGATAAATGCTTCTCGAGTTATGGATGGCCCTACAGATAGAGGTCGCATTTTACATGGTAGTGTGGATGTTTTCTCTATTACAAAAAATTTACACAAATGATTGATATACCCTATTGAAAGCAAAAATAAAATTTACCATGAAACACCACAGTTTAACTCACTCGGTTGACGAAAGTCTACCATGGTTTATAACCCGTTTTACCATGGACAAATAATAAATTTATTACATCTCATATAAACCACGGCAAGATAACAAACACAGAGTTGCGAGTCCTCACTCCCCAGCCGCATAATTATAAAGCAATAGCTAGAATTATTTGTTTCTTTTTTTTTATCAAGAGCGCGGCGGTTATACGCGCTGATGACAAATGCACGCGCCACTTTGACAGATGCCGCTTGACACAATTTTCCATTGCGTGTAGGTATATTATGTACCTACTATATGTGTGAACAAGGTCTCGCAGCGAAACTGAGAAAATATTCATTGATCTACTTTCGAAGCGTCAAATTAAATATTTTGACAGTCACAATAGACATGGACATTTTAGCCATTGTGACTACGTAAAAGTTAGCCTGGGGGTAGAAGTTAGGTTAGGTTAGGTTTGTGGGCGGGGATTTCTCCGTGCCACACTCAGGTCAATACTGACTCATTGTGATGCCCGTAGGGGAAAGAGGTTGTCCCTTACCCATTATAACCCTGTATTCAAATTACTTACTGTGCTACATGCAAACCATCTTGTTGATTTGACGAAGTTCATTATCTTGTTTATCGATGTGCTGGAAATCTGGGTCTAGGTCGTTGAAGAAGTGACTCCCTAGGAATTTATACCTATGGTGTGTTGTGTATCCTCATCAAGTGCTCCCTCATCATCGCAGCCTCTACAGAGTACTTCTTCCGTTAAGCGCATTTTCTTCATATGGTATCGCAGAGCGTATTGTGCCCCGTTATGATGCCTACGAGGGTGGACAGGGACTTTCTGCCCTTCCGTATTATACTCTCGGTTTTAGTTTCGTTTAAGGACGGCCATTGCATTATTTTAGTATTACAAGTATTTAAGGCGGCCCATCTAGCGTTCGCCTCTCTTGTGGCTTTTCCCCCTGCTTCAAGCTTGAGTGTGCAAGGCGGGATGTTCACAGAGGGATGAGCTTGTTCTGAAACAGCTGTCGAACCTTGTCTTGCCAATTCGTCTGCTTCCTCATTGCCTGAAATGCCTTAATGTCCCGCAACCCAGCAGAGCAATACTTATTGTGCTGTGTATCAAGAGCCTTGAGTTCTTTTCGACAGCACTTCACAAACTTCGATTTAATTTCTGGTGCAGTTATGACTTTTATTGCTGCCTGATGTCTGTTCATAAAGAATGTAATACCTCCAGGTGGTATTGCCCTTACCACAGACTCACGGGCTGCTGTTGTCACTGCCAGGACTTCTGTTATGATCGGGGAGGCCTGGGGAATATAAATTATTATTAGTACCACGGTTTGTCCGCTCTGCGGTGAACTCCAGTATAATGACCTCAGCGCTGAGATCAAGCGAAGAATAACCCACCAATCATTGTTTCTACGGGCTTAGGCAATTGAGTATCAAAGCCCTCTCACGAGCAACTAAGCAGACCTGTATAAGACCATTATCATCCCCGTTCAGCTATATGGCGCAGAAGCGAGGACTCTGTCAAGGTCAAGGACGATTGAAAACACCTTTAGCTGCTTTGAGCGAAAAGTTATCCGTACGAATATAGAGGACACGGTAAAACCAAAAACTGTACGGGCTCTACAGCGATATAGACCTAGTCAAAAGGAATTAATCGACTTAAGATCGTCGGGTCATATATAGAGCGTATGTTCTGGCCCGGAAAATATTTAACTCTCAGTTGAGTTGATCAGATGGACAACGCGATAGGTGGCGCGCTCAGTTGGAAGGGGACCTCAACCAACACGCCGTGTGCAACTGGAAGCAGCAGATGCATTCATTAATTTTCAATGGTCCGCTTGACCATTAAGTGGGTCACGGGTGAATGTTGCTCAAGTGGACCCTCCGGCCTTCATAGCTCTCGATTCTCCGCCATCGTTTCTAAATCATAAAGGGCAATCCCCATACGGGTAGAGGGGAGAAAATGCGCACTTGATCTAACCATCTCATCCTAGGTCTATACCTAGAGGACGCCTGCCTGATGGTACGGATTACATAGCACGTCCTGGGATCCTGGTCGGGAACATGACCAAACTACCGAAGCATGGACCGCTCCGTTCGGAGAAGTAGCTGCTCGACATTGAGTTCCTCACGTGTTCTGGTATTTCTAATGCGATCTCTACGGGCTACACCCAGCAATATAACAGAGGAATCTCATTCAGCAGCAGATATTTTATATTTAAAGAATTGAAAGAAAATTCCTGAATAAAAATGAGACATATGAAATTTTATAATCGCTATCCTTTGATGGCCAAGAGGTTAGTGTGCAAGAAAAGTGTCACAAACTATTTATAATATGGTTGCAAGAAACTAGGCCTAATGTGTGTGTACGCGGCCGTGTTGCGCCATTTGTTTTTGTTATCCTTTGAACACAAGTATACCGTATACGCCTTGAAACATATATAACAATGCTCTCAATTGTTTGGTTACATTTTGTCTGTACTATAGAAATTTAAAGGAACTCAGCAAAAGGACCCTTTATTAGGGTACCTATGCTGATCTAAGCGATTTGCAAAACAAATCGCCATGTTATGTTACTTCCAGGATATTATTATTTGCTATAGTTGATCATAAAATAGTATGCGCCTCTACCGTCATAAAATATGAAACTAAAGCAGTTTCAAATAAAAAGGTAAAATAAATCCCTTTTCGGATACCTCTGATATTTTGCATTTGGGTTTTTGCAAAATATCCTGAGACCGCGCAGCTTAGGTAAAAATTTGCATTTGTCCTTTTTTAATCCGATTCACATCTCTGCCTTATTTAAGTTGCAATTTCATAATTTAAAAAATATAAACAAAAAACACACAGGTACATAATATCGATCCTTTCGTAATTATTGGCCGTTCTCTTTGGTTGTAATATAGTCTGACCTTGCAACAAAACCTTAATTGCAACCGTATGAGTTTTTGTTTACCTGTCGCGTAAAAATTGGGCGTTAAACTAATTTTAGTCGGCTAAGCCCTTTCTGGCAGCCGCGATCTAACACTGGTACAGTGATCTAATGCGAAGAAAGGCGACCCGTATAGTGTTTTTGGGTTTTTCTCTTCGTCGTAATGATTTCCGCGAAAACGGGGTTTCACATACCGTTTATAGAAATAGTTATACAGTTTTCAAACATAATCCCTAATTTTAACCTTGCATTTAGGAAGAATGTATAGCGATGGGTGTTTATTGTACTTCTGGATTTTATGGCGGTCTTTGCTTACTAATGCTGTGCCTAATTACAAAGATGGTGATTCGGTTAGCGTCCTTCGGTGTTGTTTCCGAGCCTAATTGTATTTATAAATAGAACATATTGTGTCCTTTTGTTTGCCAGTTTTGTTCTCACCTACTTACTGTTGATGGATTTGATTATTTGAAAATAATAAAATGTTTATTGGGCACTTTTATTTGAGATCTGTGTCGTGTTTGTTCGATTCATATTATGACAGCCACCGTTTGTTGTTGTCAACTTTATTAAAGGACATTGTGGTGGTTTTTCACTGTTGGGTTTTGGTTTTCGCTTTAGAATTTGTGTTTTTATAAAAGCAGCTGACATAGCTAATGTTTCCTAATTTCGCCAGCAAGTAGGTTAGGTTAGGTTTGTGGGCTGGCGAGGATTTTCTCCGTGCCACACTCAGGTCAATACTGACCCATTGTGATTCCCATAGGGGGAAAGAGGTTATCCCTTACCCATTATAACCCTGTATTCAAATTACTTACTGTGCTGCTACATACAAACCATCTTGTTGATTTGACGAAGTTCATTATCTTGTCAATTGATGTGCTGGAAAGCTCGTCTAGGTCGTTGAAGAAGTGACTCCCTAGGAATTTATACCTGGTATGTTGGAGACTTGGGCAGTGACATAAGAAGTGGGTTGTATCCTCAAGAGCTTCCTCATCACCGCAGCCTCTGCAAAGTTCTTCTTCCGTTAAGCCCATTATCTTTATATGGTACCGCAAGGTGTTGTGCCCTGTTATGATACCTACGAGGGTGGACAGGGATTTCCTATCCTTCCGCATTATCTTCTCGGTTTTGGATTCATTGAAGGACGGCCATAGCATTCTTGTGGTATTACAAATGTTTAGGGTGGCCCATCTTGCATTCGCCTCACTTGTGGCTTTTTTCCCTGCTTCAAGCTTAAGTGTGCAAGGCGGGATGTCCACAGAGGGATCAGCTTGTTCTGAAACAGCTGTCGAACCTTGTCTTGCTAATTCGTCTGCTTTCTCATTGCCTGGAATGCCTTCATGTCCCGGAACCCAGCAGAGTGATACCTTGTGCTGTGTACCAAGAGCCTTGAGTTCTTCGCGACAACACCTCACAAGCTTCGATTTTATTTCTGGTGCAGTTATGGCTTTTATTGCTGCCTGGCTGTCGATAAAGAAGGTAATACCTTCAGGTGGTATTGCCCTTACCACAGACTCACGGGCTGCTGTTGTCACTGCCAGGACCTCTGCTTGGAAAACGCTGCTATGGTCGGGGAGGCGAATCGATTTTGATATACCCAGCGATTCAGAGAAGACACCTGACCCTACCCCAGTGTCCATTTTTGATCCGTCTGTGAATACGGCTATGGTTGGTGTGTTAGGTACGAGTCCGTCTCTCCATTCTTCCCTGCTGGGATAGGCGCTAGAGAAGGGTCTTGTAAACTCTAGATAAGGCGTAATGTAGTCCGTGACAGGTACATGGCCGAAATATTTCTGTAGGATCGTAGAATGACCCGTTGCGTTCAAATTCCATTTTACCGATTGGCTGATTCTCATTGCACTAATTGCGGCCGATAGTTGTATATGAATGTTGAGGATAGCCTCAAGTCCTGCGGTTGGAGTTGTCCTCATCGCACTGGTGGTGCCGATGCACGCTAGTCTTTGAACCTTCGTTAACGCTTTTAGGTAGGTGGCTTTATTGGTTGCCGGCCACCATACGAGACTGCCGTAGGTCAGTATGGGTCTTACTATAGCCGTGTACATCCAGAGCTTAATTTTGGGAGATGGTCCCCAGGTTTTCCCAAAGATTCTGCTGCAGGAATAAAAGGCTATTGTGGCTTTTTTGATTCTTTCATTGGTGTTCAATTTCCAGTTTAGTTTTTTGTCTAGTATAAGTCCCAGGTACTTTGCGCTATCAGAGATTCTGAGGGGTGTGCCGCCAACAGAGGGTGTAGCAAACTGTGGTATTTTCCTTTTATTTGTGAAAAGTACCAGATCAGTTTTCTGGGGATTGACTGTTAGACCGCAGTTCCTGGTCCAGGTGTCGAGGGTTCTTAGGGCGCATTCAATTTGTTCCGACAGTGTTGGAAGGAATTTTCCCGTTGCCAGCAGTACGACGTCATCCGCATAAGCCGTTATTCTGATGCCATTGTTCTTAAGTTTTGTGAGCGCTTCATTAAGAACAATGACCCACAAGAGTGGGGAGATCACCCCGCCCTGAGGGGTTCCTCTGAAGGCATAAGCTTCTTGCTTAGAGCCCCCAAGTTCGGCTATAATGTGTCTTTCTTCAAGCATGCTGGTTATCCAGTTGACGATAATACTGCCAATATTGAGCTTGCTTAGCGTTCTGCGTACGGCAGCAGTATTAACATTGTTAAACGCTCCTTCAATGTCTAAGAATGCCGCTAAAGTGTATTCTTTATCTTTCAGTGTTTTCTCTATTGTGCCGACAACACAATGTAGCGCGGTCTCCACACTTTTACCTTTGGTGTAGGCGTGTTGGGCCGGTGATAAATCTTCCGGGCGTAGTCTGCTACGAATGTATATATCGATCAGTCTTTCTAAAGTTTTCAGGATGAAAGAGGTGAGGCTTATTGGCCTGAAGTCTTTTGCACTGGTGTGACTTGGTTTGCCAGCCTTTGGTATAAAAATTACCTTCACTTCTCTCCATGTTCTTGGTATATACCCCAGTATGAGGCTACCCATGTATAGCTCTTTCAGTACCGGTATGATGGTGTTGGTGGTTCTCTGCAACATGAGAGGAAAGATTCCATCGAGCCCTGGGGATTTGAAGGGGGAGAATGACCGGATAGCCCATTCTATTCTGTCCTCTGTGACCAAATCTGCAGGGGGGTTCGTTTCCATCATGCTGTTGGTGTATATACCGGGGTGTGGCTGAGTGGTGCACCCTGGAAAGTGCGTGGTCAGTAACAGCTTTAAAGAATCTGAACAAGATTCATCACAGAATTTGTGCCAGGATTGGCGTTTGGATTTCTGTATTTCGTTTTTAAAATTTCTCTGACTGGCCTCGCCAGCAAGTAAGGGTAAGGCATAATGAAAAGTGAAAGCTATCTCAATAATTACAAATGGCATAAGTTTTGTTTCTAACCCGCTTTATGGCTTTTTTGATTAAGGAACATAACAGTGCCCTTTGCATCAAATGAGCAGATTTATACAGCATGACACTTTTTTATTTTTTTCTGTATTTAATTGAAGAAAAATGTGCAATTGTACTGCTTGTTATTTTATTAGAAACAAATTTTGCGCCGATTTAGATCCTATTCAATGAAAATAATGAAGTGAGCAAATTGTATATTTTTGTATTATTTTGAATTAGATCATATTTTTACTGTAGATAAACCCAATAAATAAAAAGTAACAAAACTGTCATAATATCGATCGGGATGGACGCATGTGGTGCGTTGGTATACGATACACTTCAAAAGTGCTCCAATGAATTTCATTGAAAGAACAAATCTGAGTTTTTGCGGTAATTCTCTGAGATGTTTAATAAAAAGGCCAACTTAATCAAACTATTTTCAATCATAAACATATTTATGAATTTAATAGTGGTGGAGTGTACGATTTTCACCACAAATTTTAAAATTTGAGCTGGCCTCGACTCCAGTCGACTATAGTAAGCATGCTCCAACTAAATCGACATTTTGGTAGCTAATTTTGGTAATAAATACGGTATCAGAACCGTTACCAAAAATCAATAAAGATATCGCACGATATGTCCAAGCTCCAACAGAAGCCAGGAGGTGCTGGACAGCTTAACTTAGACGGATCTTTCGACATCTTTTTTGTTGAATAAGAAGGGATAATGATCAATGAGCTTAATGCGATATGAAATCTTTCATAGGTGGTGCCTAAAATCACACTCTTTATAACCATTCTTAACCTCCCGCACTTTAAATAATGGTGCACATGCGGTATTGGTGTTGCTGACCTATATATGCCGAACAATATTTGTGCTGGTCCGCATTCATACGGTTTATGTCAACAAGCGCGGTGTCACTCTTGAGGCTGAAGATCCGATAGCATTCCGTTAACCAGGCTCTGAAGAGGGGGTAGCTGCGTTTGGTTGGAGAGCAGCTTCGTTCGGATATCCTAACGATTTTTCTTCGCTTCTTCACTTAAATTCTTTTCGCATTGTTTTTTTTACATTGTCGCGGCGTAGTGATTGTAGTTTTATAAGCCAGACATGGCCAGACCTTAAAAACAATCCGCGGTACTAATAATCATTTTTAGTGTCCAGGCTAAGTTTTACAAAGTCACAATGGCGAAAATTTCCATATAAAATTATCCATTGTGACCGTCGAAATATTTAAGTTGAAGGTTAAAAATGATTATTGGTAAGGCCCATTGGGCCTTTTTGACGCTCACAATAGACATTTTTTTATGGAAATGTTCGCTATTGTGACTTCGTAAAAGTAAGCCTGGACACTAAAATTGATTATAGTACCGCGCAACTACGACTACGCTTTGAAAGTTAACATCCCAACCTCGTCGCCACTGTTGGATCTTGGGAACCCTCAAAGTGTGAAAATATATTTCAGTAAAACAAAAGTTTAAACAGACAAAAAGCCACAATCTTTATTTAAACGGAACTCGCGACAAACTCGCAAATGCATAAAATAGTGCTGCCAACGGCCAACCTCGTATTCACAATTATTGGGCCGCCAACAATTTCTTACGTCCAATATATTCAATAAATTTACAAGCTCAAGAATAACTTAGTTGCTTACTTAGATGGCGCTACATTTCGGGTGGAGCTGGGCCTCAACCGATATGCCGCTCCACTTCCCCAGTTATCGCGATCTTTGGCTAACCTGCCTTGGAATTGCGAACTCCAAGTTGGTTGGGTGGGGTCCCCTTCCACAACTGCAATGGGGGAGTTGGTCAATAAAATTCGGATAAAAATGAATTAGGTAATGGCTTAAATCATATTTTTCATCGGAAATAAATTTCTTTTTGGACGGAAAAGTAAACAAAACCAAATGCAATTTTTGTTCCAACGGAGCTGAGCTTTAGCGGTTGATCCTCCATCTCATCATAATGAGCGAGTAATTTCACAGACTTTTGAAAGATTATTCCTATGGCTAATGAGTTTCGTATACAAATTAATTTCGTCAAATTAATCACCCTTATTCGCGTTAGCGTTTGTCATAAACATTTGCCAATATTTTCCAGCTGCTGTGTTTATTTACATGCAATTGCAATTTAGTGTGTAACGGCAGCGTGAAACGCAATGTATTCTGTTTGGTTTTAGTTTATTTAGTTTGTTTTGGCTATACATATGTCTCTGTGCTGAGTGGAGTTTTACTAAAGTCCTGTGTAATGCCCAAAACAAACGTGCAGAATTCAATGTGCAGCAAGATTAGAATGCAAATGCTTTTATGTGGTAATACAAATGTAATTTCTGCACCCACCGCACCGCAGCCGTTGACATAACACATGGACTGCTAGTGAAATTTCAGTTTCATAAAGCCTGCGAGGAAAAATGAAGCAAACATAAGCACTAGCCCTTTTGGTTCAGTGCGGCGAAAGTAGAAAAGAGGTTTCAACCTCTGCTTGCCATTGCTATTTTTTACATAGAATAGTGAGCCTTACCAATAATCATTTTTAATCTTCAACTTAAATATTTTGACGGTCACAATAGACAATTTTATATGGAAATATTCGCCTGTAATCTAGTAAAAGTTAGCCTGGACACTAAAAATGATTATTAGTACCACGGAGTGCCAATGTTTGTCCATTGTATAAACATTGCAACTGCGCAAAAATAACGACTTATTCAAATTATTTCAAACGTTCTATAACAGATGGCACACTTAACTCAACACTCAAACAAAATCACACGAATTGCTCGATGACATTTGAGTGTTTTCTTTTCTCTCCGCCGTGAACCAAAAGAGCTAGTGCTTATGTTTGCTTCAACGAAAAATTGGCTGCTAGCAGTCCATGTATAGTAGTCAATGGTTCAGAATTTCTGCACTTCTGTTTTGGGCATAAAAGTCATGCAAAAGGTTAGTACGTACACAACACTCATGGGTCTGATATTGGTTTTGTGTGGGAGGTACTAGAACTACTCGACAGGTTTAGCCCATTTTTAATACCTAACGACGACAAAAAGAAGTCCTCTCACAAAATGTCATTCCACTAGGTCGATTCGTTTGGACGCTGTGTCGTCTTTTCAACAGACAATCAGACAGACGAACATGGCTAAATCGATTCAGATTTTTATATTGATTCAGAATATCTATATGGGACTCCGGTGACATCTTCTTGGCGTTACAAATAATGTAGGTAGGTAATGGCATAATATAGGTACCTGTTCCTTCTAAAGTTTATAAAAAAAACTCTACTACAAAAGTCGCACCCCATTAGCAACTTGCAATTGCCTAGAATTATAATCGCTCAAAAGAACCAATAAAGTCTGCTCGCCTATGAGTATGCCACAATTTTAAAGACGCTGCGTACAAATTTCAAGTTTCTCAGGAATGTTTACTATACAGAAAAGTTGACCAAATTTTAGCTATTATACGTTACCTACCTTAAAAAGTTGACTTTTGGTCAGAGCGTGACACTTTTTTTTTACTTACATTCGTTTTTTTATATATCAAATCCATCCATCCATACTACTTATAAAATGCAACGTCCGTCTGTTCGTTTCTCCATAACTCGAGAACCATTCGTCCGATTTTCATGATTCTTTTTCTGATTTATAGATGTGTGGCCAACTTAGTCCGTAGGGTAGGTGAGAATTGCTGAGGAGTTAAGGGGTCGCGGGGAATAAGGGGGGTCTCACGAACCGTTAGCCGTATGACATTGAAAGTTTGTGTGTTGATAGATAAATCAAAAGAATTACATGCCTCATTCATCGTTTTTCAAAATTCGTTCCATAAGGGTTTAAAAACGTTTGCACCCTACTTTTTTATTTCGACCTTACTATGCTTAACTTGCCATTATACTCATAAATCTACGTATGTCATTTCAAGGTATGCTTTTATTTGTTAGCCAATACTTCACCGAGTATTTTGATCTAAAATTCATCTTTCTGGTCCATCCAGAGAGTGAGATATAATAAATTGAAAATAGATCTTATTTGGTCAAGTGCGAAAAAAATGATTTCTTGATTGCAGTTGTGCTTAGGGGTAGTTTTATATTGCGTTCCCAAAATAGAATATGATTACTCGCTCGACTGGCATTCAGAATGCACATTGTACGTACATACTCATGTATGGCGTAGTTGAATTTGATGTAGGCAATGGATATGCATAAAACAAACTAAATATGTATATATGTAAATCTACGTACATATAAGAGGTTTGTGGTGCGTAAGTGATGGATACATATACATATCTACATATATGGATTTGAGATCTGCAGCTATGGAAAGTGTAACGATATGATCGCGTAGTATGAATAATTAGATCATACCTGTGACGAGTTTTTATTTATGTGAAATCTTATGTCCATTGACTTAGGACTTTCGGATCAGTACAGGTTACGTAAGGACTAAGTTGGGGACGGGGCAGGGTGAAGGGGTGGTAGGGACTAACTCTTGAACTATTTGGCCGATTGTACCGGCTACATCCTCCGGATCAGTATAGGTTAGTTAGAGTGTGGATAGGGGAAGGGGAAACAGGGCTATAGGGGTTATCTTCAGAACTACTCGGCCATTGCCAGAGTTGACCTCCGACAGCCACGTCTTTCACATGGACAGCTATATATTGAATGTTCGCGTGTGAGCTGTAGGCGTAATTTGTTTATAGCTACTTGCGCCCATTAAATTAATACCATGTAGGTATAGTTTATGAAAAGGCATAGCGATCAAATATTTTGTAAGCTTTAAAAGAAGACAAAATATAAACAAGTAAAAGTGTTACCATCAGCCTAGCCGATGCTTTGATACCCTCCACTGTATGTACTGGTGCAGGTACACGCATGTGTCTAATATGGGCTTTGTATGGGAGATAATAGAATTACTTGACCGACATAGCCCATTTTCCATACTGGCGACGGTAAAAAGAAGTCGTTTCACAAAATTTCTTTCGCCTATGTCAATTTGTTTGGACGCTATCGTGCTTTCAACAGACAGACAGACGGACATGGCTAAATCGATTCAGAATGTGATCCTGATTCAGAATAATATTATGTATATACTTTATAGTGTCTCCGGTGAATCCTTCTTGGCGTTACAAACGTAAAAACAAAGTGAATATACCTTCCTGTGGAGGGTATAACAAACGTGTATTTATATGATAGCTGAAATAAATTTCAATTTAATTTAATGGAAAAGAAACCAGCGGGCGGAGCTGCGGGCGTTGCTAGTTTAATATAACACAGCAGCTACGCATTCCGAAGAAATGTATGTTCCCATGTCAGCTGCGTGGCAGTTACAGTTGATTTAGAATATTACTGACTTTTTCTTACGTGTATTGTCCATTCGCACATTTAATTTTATTTGCTGTCCGGTAATTAACTAACTTGAACCAAAATGAACCAAATGAACTATGAACTATGAACTATGAAAAGTTGACAAGCTCTGGAACATTTCGATCAACTTTCCCGAGCTTCCGTTGTAGGTAATTTGGTCGTGACAATTTGTTTCTTTTTATTTTTGATTATTGTACACTTTTGTGTTATCGATTACTTTTTTTTTTTTGATTTAACTAGCTTCATTAGCGTGATATGCTTAGTTTTCGTTTCTGTCGGGTCCTTACTTCGCGTTATTTATTTTTGGTTATTTAAATCTTTGTTAGTTCTCATTTTTTAGGGGGTGCAAAGGTGCAAGGTATATGAATAGAAGGTAATATATTGCGCATCCCGCAATGGCGGCCAATTGTGACTGTGCAATAATCGTATAGAAATAATATGCGCGCGCATGAGATATGGCGGACAATTGTGACTATTCGTATGGAAAAGCATGCCTTTTTGACAGATGCGCAGAACGAAACCAAAATGAGTGCTCGGAATATATTACCTTCTATTCATATACCTTGGCAAAGGTGAGTTGACACCCATTCTTGGCATGATTTATGTTTTAGTGGTAGGTTAGGTCGAGTTGTGAGGACAAGAACCACCCCATTTCCGATACCATCCTAAGGTCCCGTTCACATCATTGCTTCCTCTTATCTACATCTTTTCATTCATAGCTTTCTCTTATATCCATCTATATAGGCCTATTACAAGTAGTGTTTAAATAAAAGACATTTTGAATGTTTCATCTTTCGATTGGAATTTTATTCCTTCGCTTAATTCAAACTTATAAACAATATAAAAAATATTTTCTTTTACAGGATCTTTTTAATTTTTCTCTTTTTATTTAAAATGATTATTAGCTTTAGTTAAGTATTTACACACAAAAATATAATAATTTGCATGGGTAGTTGACAAGTCACCAATACGCCCGTGACTCGTTTGATTATTATGCATGTATTAGGTAATATTGGTAAATCCAACCGACTACTTTCGGAAAGTATGGGCACATTAATCTACTCCCATCGTCAGGGGACAATAATAATAGTAATAATAATTAATTGCGGGATATGGATTTGTGGGGAGGTACTACTGGATCGGTGTAAAGCTTTATGCACACCATGTGCGTTCTGTCTCTCTCTTCTCTCCCATCGTTTGTTGTTTTGTTTTTGATTTATAATTCGTATAAAAAATAGTATCATATGTATATATGTAAAGTATATACCATAGTATGTACAGAGTTGTGGACATTCGGACCGTTTAAGCCGACCCAAGTAACGCTTCGTTAGATATCATCTCACGGGTGACCATAGCGCCCGGAATCCTCGTTCGTGAGCGACTTCTGCTCAATTGTGCTCTTCGTTCGGCCCCGGCTGCCGGTCGCTGTCGTCGCTTTTGTCGCTGATCACGATTCCCGAACGCCGAGCCGGTTTGCAGGGCTTCTAGCAAGCTGTCCATCACACCTTCTTGAGTTTGTGCTGCATCCATATCGACCAAGGCGAGTTTACGCTGCTGCCGTTCGAGCAGGTCCCGCTGCGACTGCTCGCGGGCCTCTTGCATGCGCTGCTTCTTCTCCTCTTCTTCTCGTATTCGGACATTTTCTTTGTGGGCTTGTATGAAGGCATCCTTAAAACTTTTAATATCTGTGAAGAACTCCTCCATGGTGTACTTGTTAGGATCGAAGGCGTAGAATTCGCCTAGCTCCTTGTAGAGCTTTTCCATCTGAACTTGCATTTTGCCCAATACGTCAACTTGTTGACGACAATCGGCGGCGAATTTTCCCATCACCTCAGCGAACTTATCATCGTCGCATTGGGGAACTTTGTTGTTGTTGAGGTCGGATTCGAGATTTTTGACAGCCGCATTCATTTGGCGCATCGCTTTCTGGATGTTGTCGAGATTGACACGTGATGCCTTGTCGACGTGCGAGAGGTCGCTGTAAAAGTTTAGGGCGTCGGGGAACTTACTTTCCACCAGAGAGGCGAGGTAGTGGAGAAGCGTTTGCTTGTTATCCGCATCTTTGGTGTTGGACAACTTGGTCAGGTATGAGAATTCGAAGCCGAACGCCTGTTCGTTCTTTGTGCCGGAGTTCATGTAGTTGCCCAGCAGAAGGATCAGTTCCAGAATTTTTGCGAACTTCTTGCTCGTCCGCACTTCATCGCAGGCGGCAGTGCCTGCAACAATATCTGGCTTGATGTCCTGAATCATGTCGGCGTAGGTGAGCTTGAAATTTAAACTGTGCAGGCGAGGACCGAGACGTTTTACTTCTCCAATTGTGGCTGCGAACTGCTCGACACCTGACAGCGGTTCTTCCTTTGCCTTTATTTCCTGCAGTCGCTTGAGCTGTTCTGGTGGCGGCATGTACTGAATCAGTTGCTGGAGGATGTTGGAAGACAATATGGCGGTATCACAGCGAAGAAGGCAGATTTTTATTTGCTCATAGGACAGATGCTTGAGTGAACCACCGAGGAGAATGGCAATGTTCTGGGCAGCCTTGCCATCCAAGACCTTTAGATCGATGCTCTTCTTGCCAAGTGTGGTGGGTTTATCTACAGCGTCCTTGTTGTCTTTTTTTACCGGTTTCGAGGAGAACTTCACTGAGAGTTCAGTGAGGAAGTCATCCGAAGCCAAAGAATCCTCCTGGCACTTTACCCAGAACGCCTTTTCGGACATCTTCTGCGGGACAATGGGTTTCCAGTTGGCGCGCTTCATGGGGTTTTTGACTTCCCACTTCTTTTTGGGCTTCAGGCCATATGGCAGCACGTTCACTGCAGCTGCCATCATGAAGGGCGGCGGTGGAGGGCCTCCCATCATACCTGGCATCGGAGGCGGTGGTGGGCCACCCATTCCTGGCATTGGTGGCGGTGGTGGAGGTCTTGGGCCACCACCCATTCCCGGCATCGGTGGCGGTGGTGGTGGTGGCGGACCACCGCGTACTGCACCCGGCATTGGTGGTGGTGGCGGAGGGCCACCGCCCGGCATAGGCGGTGGCATTGGGATGTTAACTTTTGGCAGCTTTCCTGGCGAAGGCACAACCACCCCTGTGGCTTCCATTAGCTTAATCTTCTCCTCCAAATGCGCTGCCTTGGCCTCCGCCTCCTGTTTGGCACTCTCGAGTTCTTCGATCTTTTTCTCATACTCCTCCGCCTGTTTTGTCTCCTTCGCCTTAGTCTTCTCCACTATATCGTCCAAAAGAAGCGACGTGTCAATGTTAAAGTTGCGGTTGTCAAAGTTCGGGTCGCAATAGCCCTTGTGGAAGACAATTTGTGATGTACACTCCTCTATCAGCTGGTAATATGCCGGCCGAAAGTAGTAGTCATCGCGAATGAATAGCAAATGCTGCAATATCGATAAAAAGTACTGCTCAGAGGAAGTGTCCACGACCAAATTCTTAAGTACATCGAAGCAGTCGTTCACGTCATCCATATCGAAGCGGACATTATCGAATCTCTGGATGAACTCCTCAAAGTCATCCTCGCGGATTTCGTTGAAGATCTTGTAGTGTTTCTTCAGATCGTCGTTGTTACTGGTGTTTACGATTTCGGTGAATTCGTTCAGCCTCTCATACAGTCCCATTCGCATGATCTCACACCGCAAGTGCAGGCGAAAGTTCATGTCGCTCGGCGTGTTCGTGAGTGTATTGATAAAGATCAAACTGTGACATGCCAGGTCACGCTTTGTATCATTCTTCTCCTGGACAAACAGACCGTCAACAATGGGTCGAAAGCGCTCGCCGCTCTTGTACGTTGTCGATGCGGCAGATGTTATGGCACGGAGGACTTTTTCGTAGCCATTTCGTTCGGAGACGAGACAGAAACTGGCCAATAGTTTGATTGCTTCACACATGGTGTTTGGCTTTCGGGGATCGAGACTTTGTGCAAGCAGAAGCACAACAGTGTGCTGCTCGGGTGTGAGGACGAGATTTAAGCCCCATGTGTTGTTCATGAAAGCCTTCAGGCAGCGGATACATTCAAATTCGATGCGATCAAAGTTCCGTTCTTTCTTACACCGCCGCAGAATGTTTACTATTTGATCGATGCCATTCTCGCCGAACTCTTTGATCCAACTGATGGGATTGCTGGTGAGCGCCACTCGCAGGCTCTCGACACATTGGTAGATTTTGTGTTCGGCGTGTTCACCATTCTGGAGGTATTCAATATAATCATAGGGTTTTTCAAAACGTGAAGAGCGGTGCTCCAGTGAGTTTTTTCCTGCAAAAATATAAAGTTGGATGTGAGCAAATTTAGGCATGGTATCAATTTGTGAATATAGAAAAAAAATGTCGAGGGGCATTCCGCATTCGCAATAAGTCAATAAATTATTATTATAGAATCTAGATAGGCTCATGGCAGCGGCTATTACTGACTAGCTAGGTAGAGTCGACTATTTTGTTCCCAGAACACAAAACACCCCCATTTCTGTGACCTAACTTGTACACTAGTTGTTTTGAATTTGCAGAAACCTGTGCGCTTTGCGACGTGGGTGCCAAGGTTTTTCTAATATCTAGACCGGGACATTCATCTGCCAGCCAACATGATCTAAACTTGTTGGGAGTTTATTATCTGATTGATACCTCAGCTGAATTATAGCGTTGATAGCTGACTAACTGACCCGATCACTTAAAATTGCAGTCAAAAGGTACTTTGTAATAAATAATGACCGCCAAGTCAAATATCTGTCTCATATCTTGACAAATGTTTAACCAACAAATAGGAGCTGGTTCAACAGCAGTTACATGGCTTTGCATGTTTGGATGTCGATTTTGTCGAATCATCCAAGGACATTATATGAATTGATGGCTGAGGTCAAAATCGTCACATTAAACGAAATACTGAAGCGAACAATTCTTAAAACCGACGAAGCTATATTCGACCACTACACAGGTGAAACAACAAGTGCATTATTTGCCAACAGTTCAGAAATGTCATCATCTCCAAAAATATTTCCCCCAAGTGTTTGTTTTTCTTTTTCATTTGCAACGGCAAGTGGGCGAAAACTGAAAAAAAATTAAATCGTTTTCCAAGTCAATTTCGCTTATGAAGCCAAGGAAATCATAATGTAAAACAAAAATACACACTTTAGTCGATACAGCGTTTTATCGAAAACCATGATAACTAAACAAAGCCAGTTTATCAGTTAAAAACAACATGCTTCCTAATGCTTGCAAAATAAAGAGTAGAAGTAGAAAACTTCAATGCCATGGCGTTCAGATAGTTCCCATATGGAAGGCAGTGCACACATTAAAACCGTTCTTCAGCAACCGTGGGTGTTAATGTCACACTTTCCATGGTTCTAAAAATAAAATCAAAACACTTGTACACCACACAGCACAAATCATCGAGATAATATTTAAAGACCCAACGTGAAATGTTCAAATGTACATGAATACATGATTCATAACTTTGCCGTTTTGACACTGTTTATCTAATAACTTATCATTGATGGCAACGTAAAAGTTAATTATAATGCAAGAGCTCATCAATAACAAATACAAATGACCTCACCTTTCATGTGCATGTAAATCATTTTTCTCCGATCGGGCATAGACTTGGACAGAAGGGGTTGTCGTTTGTCCTTGGGTATATTCATGTCCTCCAAGATCTCCATAAATTTTGTCTCCACCTCGGATTCGGTGAGGCCGCGAATCATGTTCTCCAGGTCCTGCATTTCGGGTGCGTCTCCATCTGTGGATGTTGGACGTCCCGACGGCGTACTATAGCCACTGCCTTTTGTTTTCGGTCGGCCAAACCAACTTTCCAGAATCCCGCCAGACTTGTTCTTTTCATGCTTAGACATTCTAAAATTAAAATTTTTCATTACTTACATGAATATAAACAAAGAGGACGTTAAAAATGTGCTTTTATTTCGAAAAAGGAACTATTTGTGTCAACAGAGAGAACAGACGTCGTCGCTGAAGATGAGGATGACGGACCCAGCTCATTGGGGGTATTATAGTATTCACCCAAACTCTCCAGATGACTGGCTAGTAGTGCTGCGCAGTGCATTCCACCCCCGTTGAAGACACAAAACCGGGATGAAAGTAGGGAAACAGAAGTACAAAATGGGAAAACGGGTTTTTGTTTACATTTTGTAAATCACCCCACGCCCATTCTTTTGTACGAGAATCAATTGCAATTGCAGCACTTCGCTTACAATGTGTACGCCACTTGGCGTACATTTGTTGATTTGAGGAATTTGGCGATAAGTCACACCATAACTCCGATTTATGGAATTATATTAAAACAGTGATATTACCTTGCCCGGTTTACGTCATAGACGATTATAACACACAAGGTAAAATGCTCACAGCGAAGCAAGTTTTCTGATAAACCACTTGTTGATACTTCGATACACTTTTTCAATAATTGTATTGGGGCGTTTTTGGAGATTTTTATATTACACTGTTATATTGAAATTGCGTGATTTATTTCTGCGGAAAGTTTATCAAAATTTTTGAAGGATATTTGTTCATTTATAGAATTCTCAAAAAACATTGAAAAACACTCAGCGTATGTCGCGTTCCGTTTTCGTTCGTTTAATTTTTTTTTTTTTTTGTCTTTTTCGTTTCTTCCATTCGTTTGCGTATTGGGGGCTGTGTCATGTGAATGTCAGTGTCAAAATTGCAAGATTGTCATTCACAATAATCAATGGGTGGATTCACCAACACTTTTCAAGCCAAGTCATGTTTGATGTCCATAGGTAGGTAGGTACATAAAACTGCTGTATACGGACTGTTTCATTAGGGGTATTCACTTAAACGCGTAAAAGCCTCATAAACTGCGTAAACTGCAAAAATTTACCACCTCGTAAATGAACTGTCAGATTTTGTATGGAGAATAGTTTCCGCGACGATTTAGGCTCGGAAATCAACCGCGAAAAGTTACGCAAATCACAAATGTCAAACTTTGGCAGACAGTCGTATGAATTGTTTGTTTGATTCCAGATGTACGGTCGATTTACGCGATTTACGCAATGGCATTTCCGAGGGGTGTTTACTTAAAGCACCGCAGAAATTTATACATTTACGAGCTGCATAATTTTATCAGATTAAGTGAACACCCTTATTCGCAAAATATCTCACAGAAGTAAAGTAAAGAAAAGGATAGGTTGCCAATAAAAGAGGCCTTTAGTCTATTGGCAAGAAGAGAGTTCGATCGACGCAAAAAAGCTTTTGTTTTTTTCTTTTATTTGACAGATGTTGGAGTTTATTTACATTTTCGCGAACTTTTTTAACTAAATATTAAAATTTAACCAGTGGGATAGAAAACATAAGTGTCGACAGCTATATGCATACTTCAGACACATGAATACCAAAAATAAAGACAGCTTTTAGGGTTTTTATATTTATATTCTTTTGATCTCAAGAAATCTGCGGAAATCTGAGAATGCAAGTTGCAACCACTCTACGAAAAAAACATCTTCACAACAAAACAGGTAAACAACTTTTTGCAGGTACACCACCAACACCAACGAAGAACAGCTCAGTATACTGTTTTTTGTTCGATTGGCCAGACGAAATCTAAAGAAATCCGAGATTGCCAATCGAAATTAGCATAAAACAGCTGTCGATTGTATTTTGGTATTTGTGAAAGGATGTGTGCAGATTTCGAAATGGAAAGTTCACGTACGCTAAACTTCGCTAGCTTAGCGGAAACTTCTGCGAAGGGAACGCGTTAAATGATCGTTGCCGGTGCACTGAACAGAGTCATTCGACACTCGAGAATCCATTAAAAATTGCTTTTCTTTTAACAACAAAACCAAACAAAACCTAATTTAAGATAATATTAATAATAATTTCTCATAGAGGTAGGTACAAAATTTTGATCAATTTGTTTCTGTACGAAAATATAACTTTCGTGCTTTAGAACTTATATGATATATGTACAATGATGTCAGGCCTTAATCGGAGTCTCTCGCTATCATCGAACAGCCGGATCTTCAAGTGTGATCAACATTCAAATAATTTATCAGAAAAACTGCAGACATTCTACCACATAAATGAATTTTCTGATATCGTTCTTGTTGCTGCAATTGATAACTTTGAAATACATGCTCATAAGATAGTTCTATCAGCAGCAAGTGAATACTTCCTGGGAATGTTTCGAAGCACCCTAATGGAAGCAAATGCCAATAAGATTGAACTCAAGGAAGTAGATGGGATAACTTTAGCATTGATAATCGACTTTATGTATACGGCTACAATTGAGCTTCGTAGTGAAACAGTTGTACTAAGAGCAGCAGACTTCTTCCAAATGAAGTCCTTAATAACGGCTTGCTGTGATTTTATGACAGACCAACTCGATGTCGGCAACTGCTTAGGTATTACATTATTTGCTGAACAACATCAGTACACTACCCTTCAAACGGAATCTTTAGAATTTGCATTAAGAAACTTTCAACAGGTGCATACAGAGAAGGAGTTTCTGCTGTTAAACGAGGAGCAGCTGAGAATGTTGATTTCGGATGACAATCTTTGTGCCGATTCAGAAGAAATAGTGTTCCTTAGCATAGTCGCATGGGTTGAGCACGATAAAGCAAACCGTGAGCATTTGATGTTAAAATTACTGTCCAATGTTCGCTATTCGTTGCTGAAGCCTGAGTTTATTGCTGAAAACAGACATTTGGTATCCAGCGACAGCTATGAGCTGACGGGCAATTGGCTTGAATGGAACTCATCATGCTTACCCCATCCAATAGAGCATTCAAAGTCGAGGCAACAATCTGAAACGGTATTTTTTGTGTGTATCGCCAAAAAGTTTATAGTTCAATCTTATAATCTGAAATTGAAAAAATGGGTCCAGGAACTGGAGCTACCTTTTGCGGAACATGATTGCAAAATGACCGCAATAGGTAACAAGGTTATCGCGGCTGGAAATTCCTTTGGAAATTTCAAACAAACTTACAACTTTCCATGCCCAGATCCTAAAGCAAACAGTTGGACTGATTTGCCGCCAATGTCTATAGTACGCTCATGCACTGGAATGGCCGAATTAAATGGTTATTTGTACGTTGTTGGAGGACTAACTGAAAGTATGAGTTTTTCAAGTGCAGTTGAAAGATATGATTTTACCCTAGGTGAATGGCAGAATGTTGCTTCTTGGCCTTCACATCCTCAACCCCTCAAGATAGCAGTTGTTAATAAACTTATGTACGCTATGGGTTCTAATCAAATGTATTGCTACAATCCGAACGAAGATAAATGGACTTCAAAACAATTTAGAAGCAAAGAAATACACAACTTTGGCATTGCTGGTGTTAACGGCTACTTGTACGCAGTTGGAGGTATGTGTGGTGGAAGGACAAGCCAAATTGTTGAACGTTATGATCCTACAAAAGATACGTGGACAATTGTCAATTCATTGCGAGTCGGATTGGCTAGTCTTTTATGTACATCACTTAATAATCGACTCATAGCTTGTTGCGGCCATGACGGTCTGACAATGCAAAATTTAGTTCAAGAATACGATCCAGCTACTGACGAGTGGAGGACTTTAGCTCCATTGTTAAATACAGTGGATTTTTCTAAATTTGAATTAGCACATTTGTTCACATGGAAAAGTGAATTATAATCGTACTCATTTAGATAGGTTAGGTACATACTGCATATTTAAATTATTTTCACGAGGTATTGGAGAAAAAATATAATTTTAATAAATCCAAATAAAAAAGGATAATTTCCAGCTGAGAGGAACATATGAGATGATCTAATATGAGGCGTGTTTTATTGAATATCTGTAATTCCAACACGGTGATGTAAAGTAAAATGTTCAGCAAACAATTAAACATTGCAGCTAGGTAAACTCTACATTTAGGTATGTAGGCTATTAAGGGATGTTTAGAGGGGAGATGATTATTGTTGGAAATTAAAAATGACAGAATGAACTATGTAGATGGGAGATTGGGATCAAGGAAAGAAAAAGGAAATAGAAAGGGAGAGAGAAAGCTTAAGTGCGAGGGACGTCACATTTTGCTGTGCTCGAATTTACTCACCGGAAAACTCAGACTAGCGATATTCCAGTTCGTCCAAGAGGACGCGTGTGGCTACTCCCGGGTCCCAGCAAGGAAGCAGACATCCTTAGAATAATACGTCTGCAAAACACCGATCTCAGTAATTAATTGGAGGATCATCAAAGCCGGTGAACCGGAAGAGAAGGGAAGGCTTCTTTCCTCATGAACAAGGAATCTCTCGACCTGCTTAGTGAGAGAGGATATCGATTCTCTTACGGAATGGATGAGTTAGTCCTCAGAGTTCAGGAGAAGAAGGAGAGACTTATGTCAGGCATGGTATCCTCGCTAGATGATCTTGGCCTGGATGGCCTTGTCCCTCAACCTCCTCTCAGGGAAAAGAAACCAACCAAACTGTGGTCAGGTAGCCAGCTGATACGTATAGCGCCAAGACTAACGAGGAACCCTTGAGGACCAACGCCAATAGTAGCGAGCCATCTTCTGATTCGGAAGGCGAAAATAAAACAGTGATAGAGGTATCTGCACCGGTCAGCAATGTTGCTAACACTACTGCAGATTAACTTACATAACGCTTTAGCTAATGCTATGGAAAAGACATCGGCCTCATACAGAAACCATGGGTCGACAAAAAGGCAACATACTTGGACTAAGGACAAAAAACTACTCGTTATTCTTTTCTAAAACCAAGAAAACAAGATGCAAATAACCTTTGCATCTTGGCAAAGAATAGTTTAAAAGCTCGTCTTATACCCAACTAAAGCGATCCAGATTGTCTGCGTAGAGATAGACAGAGGCAGCAACGAAACGCTCTTTGGCTATCATCTACCTACATGCCATATATGACGACGATAGGCCCGACCCTGCAAGCAACGTACGTAGCATGATAACAATGGCCGAGAAGGGTTCTATTCCCCTTGTGGTGGGCGCAAATGCCAACGCTCACCATAAATACCAGTATGGGGACCATAAATAACAGAGGTGAGTGTCTTTTCGATTTTCGTATGACAACTAATCTCATTGTGTGTAATAAAGGCTCAGAGCCTACTTTTATATAGTATTAGGCAACACTTACTAGACATTACCCTAGCTAACCTCTCCTATACTTAAACTTAGCAATTGGACGGTATCGAGAGATGTTTCATTCTCGGACTACCGATATATTCAATTCAGCATTGACTATTGTAAACCTCCAATCGTACCCTGTAGGAATCCAAGAAAAATCAACTGGCAGGCCTTCAACTCTCTTTTCACTTAAATTTCATGGTTGACAAAGTTACCAAATCCATGAGCGACGCTTTCAGAAGACCTTGGCCAGTCAGCAGGCACAAAACTGGAGGTAAATCACTCTGGTGGAGCAACCACTTAACAAAAATGCAAAAAGATAGCAGGAAATTTTTTAATCTGGCAAAGTCCTCGAGGCTTCAAGAGGACTGGGTCAAATACAGAATCAATCTCAGGATTTTCAAAGCGGAGATTATAAAAGCCCAACGAGGTTCATGGAGATTCTTCTTCAGCACATAATTACAACAACTCTATAGAGTCTCGAAAGTGTCAAGCCGTGTGTAGTTGTTGTAATTGCGTGTTAAATATTCTACTTTATTTAACTTCCCTGAGATAGATGTACAATAAATTGTGAAACCAAATATTTATTGAACGATATTTGTAAACCAAAACATGAATTTAAACTTGTGCTGTGAAACTGGCCATTAATGTGTTCTATTGTGAGCCAATCTTGAATATTACAGCGCCACCTTTGTCTTGCTTGGTGACGATAAAAAGCTGCATGTCCGGCATATTTTGACATTTCAGTTTTTAATAACAATTCATTATTTCCTTTACACAGACCATAAATAAATTAGGAGTCGCGTTTTCTAGCTTCAATAAATTATTTATCGAATATAAACATATTAAACTAGTTACTTTTATTGGACATGCATCCAAACAGAGGCCGTCCCCGTCATCCGCCAGGACTTAAAGGCCGTGACATCGGTTTATTTTACAGAAATCTACGCAAAAACAACTCTGTTGAAAAACAAGTCCATCATGTAAATATTGTCTAAAAAAATTGATAAATTTATTCTACAATTTATGTTGTTAGGGGCCAACGATCTCATTATCAGAGCGCACACTTGCGGAGGTGAACAAATTATTGGACAAATACCGCACCGAATCCGATGACACTCAAGTTTCAACGGAATTCGAGAGCCGCTTTCACGATTTACTGCAAACAAATTTTGACGACTTTGTCAAAAGTAAAGATTGTATGGAGTTAAAGCCACAGAATTATCCTCCTTTCAATCAGAAACTTCAAGACGAGTTTGCAGAACAAAAGTGCTCGGAAGAGTACATACGGCGCTTGGAATCAAGGCGATCTCTACCAACAACACAGCAAAAGGAATTTATTCTCGATGCCATACACAAGCATCAAATTATACTTGTCGTTGGGAGTACTGGCTGTGGCAAAACGACACAAATTCCGCAATTTATCTTGGACGATTGTATCGAATCGAGTAGGGGATCAATGTGTCAAATTGTTTGCTCCCAGCCACGGAGAATATCAGCGATTACAGTGGCGGAGAGGGTTGCGTACGAGAGAAATGAAAAGCTGGGCAAGTCGGTGGGATATCAAATAAGATTACAAGGGTTAGAAAATAACATTCCAAGAGAAGTGTATGGTACAAAATTCGTCTGTCTTTCACAGAGTGAGCCCTCGGCCTAATGGTTCCATATTGTACTGTACAACGGGTACATTGTTGCGGCGTATGGAATCAGATCCTCTGCTCTATGGACTAACGCATATCATTCTCGACGAGATACATGAAAGAAGTGTTGAAACAGATTTGCTTATGGGCCTTCTAAAAATGGTTTTATAGTAACTACATAGTTCTCTTTGTCTTCACTTAATGTGTTTTTTTCCAAAGATCCTTCCATACAGAGACGATCTGAAAATAATTCTAATGAGTGCGACAGTGTCGCAAGAACACTTCCAACAATACTTTCGTAGGTGTTTCACAATTGAGATTCGTGGCACGCTATTTGATGTACAAGCTCAATATCTGGAAGATGTCCTTCAGGAAACTGGCTTCCGAAAGTTTGACAACAATAAAAAGCCCACACGTCACGGGAGACCCTTGGTGAGATTTCTTTTCTCATACCCCAAAACATATGTAACTGTTTTTCTTTCAGAAAACGGACTATAAAATAATGGAATTCCAATCGATGATCGAACCTTACATTCGCCGTATAAAACAAGAATACGACTCGCATGTTATTGAGTCCATTCGTATGCCAAGCTCAGAAGATGTCAACATCGACCTGATTGAAAACTTGGTATTTTATATATGTGAACGCAAACCTGCGGGAGCTATTTTGGTATTCCTGCCAGGCTATGACAAAATTTCCAGGCTGAATACTGCGCTGTTGGGTTCGAAACACTTTCGTAAAAATAGTTATAATATCTATACTCTCCACTCGTCAATGCCAACGATGGATCAGAAAAGTGTGTTTATGCCGCCGCCTCACGGAATGCGCAAGATTATCCTCTCAACAAACATAGCGGAGAGTTCGGTCACTATAGACGACGTTGTGTACGTTATCAACTCGGGAAAGATGAAATTAACTGACTATGATGTGGAACAGAATATGCAAACGTTGCAGGAAAAGTGGATCACTATTGCGAATGCACATCAACGTCGTGGTCGAGCGGGAAGGGTGCAGCCCGGAATTTGCTACAATTTGTACACCAGGTATATTTTCCATTGCTGTTTCTGCATGCTAAAGATGTACACGAAACTTAGTACCTGTATCTTTTTCATATAAAATTCCAATTTAGAGCCCGCGAAAATCTTATGGACGCAGTTCCTACACCGGAGATCATTCGATCAAAACTGGAAGGTGTTCTGCTCAATCTCAAGCTGCTGCATATCAACGACGTTGCTGGTTTTATGCGAACTCTTTTGGATTGTCCCAACGAGAAGGCAATAGCGAATGGAATCAACCTGCTGAAAAGGTAGGCTATATAACTAAGTCTCTCGGCAAAGCTTCTATTTGTTTTTGGTTCTCCAGAATCAACGCTTTGGATGAGAATGAAGTCATCACTCCACTTGGCATGCATTTGGCTCGATTGCCAATCGATCCACAAATGGGAAAAATGATACTCATGGGAGCACTCTTTCGATGCTTGGATCCAATCACTTCTGTTGCTTCTGCTATTGCATTTAAGGATCCATTCTACAGACCATTGGGTTTGTACTAAGCAGAAATCCCTACGATCGTGTGGACTAATTTGCGTTTTTAGGAAAAGAACATCAGGTAGATGCGACAAAGAGACGATTCTCGAACAACACGAAAAGCGACCACCTGATGATAATGAACGTTATAAATCAATTCCGTAACGCACAAGAGCACAATGAGGAGCGGGATTTCTGTTATCACAATTTTCTCTCCCATTCCACAGTGATGCAGTTGGAGAGAATGAAGCAACAGTTCTCGGATTTACTTAAAGGCGCTAGGTGTGTAAAACTGATTTCACTTTTCAAAATGCCGTTCCTTAGAATAGTATATGCAGCTTTACAGAGTCCGGCGATCTACGTGCAGAGCTGTCGAATGTGAACTCAAATAATATAACACTGCTGCGAGCGGTTATAAGTGCTGGATTGTACCCAAATATGGCGCATTTAAAGTGATGTTCCCTTCGCAACACCATATTCGTTTTAATTATAATTTGAACAATGTTCCAGGAAAGTGAGACAAATTAAGAATCGGGTGCAACCGATTCACAGTATGTGGACGCCCACAGACCGCAGAGTTAAGTTCCATCCATCGTCGGTGAACTCGACGGAACGGTCATTTGATTCGCAGTGAGTTTTATGATCCTAAAATGGGTAGAACGAGATTAATCTTTGTGACTATGGTTTTATATTTCAGCTATTTTGCGTATTTCCTAAAGCAAAAGTCCAACGAAGTCTATCTAATGGACACGACGATGATCTTTCCGATGGCATTGATAATATTTGGTGATGGGATCAAATGCGATGTAGATCGTAACGGATGCAATTTTTTGTCGGTTGCCGATTTCTTTTCGTAAGTATTCATGAAGTTTCTAAATAGACGTTTGGTATTTCCTTAGTTAACGGGTTACCGAGCTGTATAGTCTCTATCTGAGGCACTGCAGTTAACCAGACCAACGAAGCTTTCGTATTTCATTTCATTTTCATTTCATTTCATTTCATTTATTTATTTAGCAGATTCTGCTATTCATACTTCATTACAAAATAAATTTATAAAATTTGGAATTATAGTGGTTGATTATTATATGGAAATTTTTGTTTAATAAAATGTATGGCTTTTCTTTTAAATATAATAGAGTTACTTTCCATTTTAATTTCAAGTGGTAACGTATTAAATAGCTGACAGCCCTTATATACAATACTATTTTGACTCAAGTTTACAAGATAGTTTGGTAATCTAAAATCATCTCTATTTCGTAGTTCATATGGTTGTGCTTCGCTTACATATCTTAAGTATTTTCTTAGATAGCTAGGTAACATGTTGTATTTAATTTTAAATATGAAACACAAAACATTTAACAGAATTCTTTGCTTAATACTCATCCATTTTAACATATTTAACATTAGCGATATCGATATAAATCTATTGTATTTTAGGATAGTTCTCATAGCTTTGTTTTGCAGTCGTTGTAACTTAGATAACATAAAATCACTACATAAATATAACACCGTAGAACAGTACTCAAAATGAGGTTTGATCATCACATTATATATATTAATTGCACAAATTATTGAAATTTTATTTCGTATTCTCCTAAAAAAATATATCTTTTTAGATATTTTCTTCAATATATAGCTCAAATGAGTGTTAAATTTAAGTTTAGCATCAATTAATACACCTAAGTACTTAATTTCTTGAACTTGTTCAATTATTGTGTTATCTACACATAAACTGACTACCGAATTATTTTTGAAGACAATACATTTAGACTTATTAACGTTTAACTTAAGCTTATTTGACATTAACCAGGTACTTATCGTGATCAGGTCCTCTTGTAGTTTTTGTTCGCACTCAACGATGTTTTTCCCGCATATATAAATGAGTGCGTCATCAGCGAAAAGGGCGAGTTGGGAGTGATTTATCACATCCTTTATATCATTAATATATATGATGAAGAGCAATGCACCCAAAACTGATCCTTGTGGAACACCAATTAATGTTTGTATACTGTTCGACACTACACCATTTACTTTTGTTTTCTGAGATCTCCCATTCAGAAAGGACTGAAACCACTTTAGTTCGTTATTTCTAATTCCATATTTTTGTAACTTGTGAATTAAAATATTTCGATCGATAGTCTCAAAAGCACGCTTGAGATCCAAGAAAACTGCTATTATATTGTTTTTTTTCGCGAGTTCTTCTTTCCAACATATTATTACATTGTTCAAGGCTGATTCACACGAGTGTTTTTTTCTAAAACCAGACTGACATTCAAGAAAAAGATTATTTACCTCGAAGTATTCTTCCACTTGGGTTTTCACAATTTTTTCAAGAACTTTTTCGTATACAGGGAGCGCGTTCACTGGTCTATATTCTTCACACTTTACAGATTTTTTAATTTTCTCAATTGGGGTTATCACAGATTCTTTCCACGATGCGGGAAATATTCCACTGATTAAAGACATATTAATTAGCTTAACAAAAGTCGGACCAATAATATTTAAGGAGTCCAAAAGTATTTTAGCACTTATATAATTAAAATCCTTTTTTTGGCTCATTGATTTTAGCACATTTTGTATGACGATGTTATTGACACATTTAAATTTAAAAAAATACATTCACGTTACAAGGCCTTGGATTGAAGGGTACATATGGAATTGATACACTGATATCGGTTATACTGCTAACAAAAAACGAATTAAATTGTTCAGCAATTATTTTATCTTCACTTACATTAACACCGTTAAAACATATACTTTTAATGGAATTATATTTTTCATTTAACACATAACATTTAATTACTCTCCACATTGACTTTTGATCACGTGCGTTAGTAATCCGCATCTTTATTTCCATGTTCTTAGCTTTTACTATTTCTGCTTTATAACGGTTTCTAATATTACAGTACTCGATCCAACTAGTATCACTATTGGAGAACCTAAACTGTTGGTATTTTATGTTTTTTTCAATTTGCATACGCCTCAAACTTTCATTGAACCATGTATTATACTGGTTAGTTACACTTTTTGGTTGTATAAATAATCTCGCGATTCGTATAATTTCACTTTGAAACACATTACCGATTAGGTTTGGGTCTTCACTATTTCTTAAATCTAATATTGCACAATTTCTTAAATGATTCTGGAATTCGGTTTTATTGTATCTAAAACAGTTTATTACATCCGTATTACTATTACACCTTGTAACCTTTTGTTTTAAGTATACACTCATCTCAATTGTTTCATGGTCACTAATTTTGAGATTCATATTCACGTTTGCTGTATCATTTTCCGAGTTCGTAATAACATAATCGATTAGTGTTGAGGATGTGTTCGTTACTCGAGTTGGTTCATGCACGATTTGTCTGCACCTATTTTCAATTTCTATGAAACTTTTGAGATCATTTCTATATGTATTACGAACATCCAGCCAATCAATGTTTACATCACCAACAACTATAAACCTGTTATCTAAATCAACTAAATCTTCTATCCATTCACTAAGTTTTTCACAGAATATTCTTTTCGGTGATCTGGGAACCCGATATACCATTGCAATATACAATATTATTCTACCATTGTTTTTAACTTCAACCACTAGCCACCATATTTCATTAGATATAACCACTTTTTTAATTTCTTTTGCTTCGAACATATTTCTTATGTAGATACATAAACCTCCTGTGTGTCTTGATGTACTATCGCATCGAATTACTTGATATTCATTTATATCTATTTCATTATCTTTAATATTCTTGGTCAAGTGCGTTTCTGCTGCCGCGATGAAGTCGTATTTCTTGGCAAAATTAAATTCAAGCTCCGTGAAATTTCCGGTTATGCCCTGAATATTGCAGTAAACGCCCAATAATTTATTTAGTTGCTAGTATCCCGAACGCGCTTTTACTGATTCTAACATCTTTTTATATACTGAACAGATTGGATCACGACTATCATGCGCCGTGTCTAAGCTAAGTCTATATTTTTCATTATATTTCACACAATTTGAGCATTTACGCACTTCAGAAGTACAGTCTTTTGTTTCATGATCATCACCACATTTTGCACATTTCACATTATTTTTACAGTCATTGGCTTTATGTTGGTATCCCCAGCATTTATAGCACTTACTCACACTGAAGTATTCAAACACTCGACATTTCTCCCACCCGATGTTAATTTTTTGAATTTCCATAATTTTCGAATGGTCACACTCACCCACCTCGATAATTGCGTTGTATGTGTCTCTGTTTTTGTTTTTAAATAATTTTACACATTTTACCGTTGCATCAAGATTGTTTTGTTTCTTTGTTGCTTCTTCTAGCTCTCTGATGTTCCAATTTTCACTCATTTCGGTTACCATTATTTGGGGGCACCTCTTTGAGAAAATCTTCACATCATATTTTTCTCCGAGCTTCTCTTTCACTTCACTTTCTATTTTCTTTACCGAATCCTCACCACGGCAGTTGATCACTATTGCTCCTTCTTTTCTATTTGAAACACTTTCAACTTTGAGGGAAAGAGACGAAGGGTTTATTTGTTGCTTTATTTCATTTTCTGTTATAGAATTCACTTGTTTTGATTTTGGTTTTATGTATATCGATTGCTTTAATTGCTCTGCGTAGTTTAACTTTGTTTCACTTGTTTTCGTTTCGCGTATTTTTTTAACCTCGTTTTTAATAAATTTTATATCTTCTTCGTTTTTATTATTTTTTAATTCATTTTTGATTTCACTTACGGACTTCGAAATTAGTTTAGCACTTTCTTTTAAGATATTTTCTTTTTCATTTTCACTCTCTTTCATTTTACCTAAAAGCTCTTTTTTCAAATCACACACCGTTGTAGAAATATATTCTACTCCTTCGTTTAGCTTATTGTCGATCTCTTTTTGATTATTCTGTTTAATTATTTCACTCTCGATTACAGTTTTTAAATCCGTATAGTAGCTTGTCAACGATTTCGAGTTATTTCTTAGAGTGTCCATCATTTTATCAAATTGAAATT
The DNA here is from genome assembly GCA_949372485.1 of Cheilosia soror. Lineage (NCBI taxonomy): Eukaryota > Metazoa > Arthropoda > Insecta > Diptera > Syrphidae > Cheilosia > Cheilosia soror. The sequence goes on from OX443561.1 coordinate 124,046,912, forward strand.
TTTGTGTTTCAAGCATATTATCGAATTGTTGAAGAATCTTGTTAGGCATTACAATGCATTGCAAGCAGAAATAGCTAACATGCCGATTCGTTTGCAACATTTTGACATCGTATTCAGACAACGACCCTTCGCAGCATTTACGATGAAACAGTTTTTTGCAAAAACCACTACACGGAACTATGAATGCATCGCCGCGAGTGAATTGTATTTCGCATTTTCCACAAAAACCGTCCATCGTATCGATTTTTTAACACTCTTGATCTGTTATCACAGTCAAAGTGAAAAAACTAATATATTTTTGTAATATAATACACAATAAAAACCAATCAATTTCACTAAATAATCACCACCAAATTTTCACACGTCTAATTCACAAAGCTTCTCTCTCATTATCATTATTTAAATAATAATGTTAGCTTAAAGCATTATTGTCCATTCGTCCAAATTGGCTGAGCACGTACAGTTGGGTTTTAGACTTTTTTTTTATTAAACTTGCATCATAAGGTCCGCTTTTGTATCTTTTCCTCCATTTGCCTTCGCACACATGACCAACCATCTGCGGAAGCTCATAGTTGGTTGAATACACCGAATGGTGAAACTGGTTCTTCATTAACTTAGTACGTAGCCCTATTCTTTCTACGCAGTCTTTTTCATTATTTTTCTTTTGACAGCTTTTCCCGGTACTCATTAAGGCCTACTGTTGCTTCCTTGCAGCTTACATATAAACATACGAACCACTGTTCACGAAGCGGCAATGCAAGCTGCAAATGACGACAAGAGTATTTTGCCGCTCCGTGGACAGAGCTTCGTTTGTTTATGTGCCAGCTGCAAGGAAGCTGCAAGCAAGCGTATAGCAAGAAGCAAATGACGAAAGCATGCATATGAAGTACAGCTACGTGGACAGTAGGCCTAACATACCAGGGGGTTTATGCCCAAATGCGCGGCGGATCGCTTTTCATGGCGGATTGGTATTTTTATATTTCCAAAAGCGATTCTATCCATTCAAAGCCGATAGCTATTCGGCCCTAGCGAGGTATCCGTCGGAACGGAAAATTCTCCGATTTCATACGAATCGGAGAATTTTTGCTTCGAGGTATACTTCGGAACAGCTTTTCGGAATTTGTTGCGGAATTTGTTTACGATTTGCAGTGAAGTGTTGGTAAATGAAATCAATAAAGAAAAAAAACTTTTAGCAAAGTAATTGGTTGTATTTGTTGCTTCAATTTGTGTTTCCAGAGCAAAAAGAATCATTAAATAGGAAAACCCCGATGTACCACGAAACGACATCATGTCAAATCAATGCGTCGTCGCATTTTAATTCGGCCCTAGCGAGGTATCCGTCGGAACGGAGAATTCTCCGCAACGCATATTCCGTCGGAGACTCAAATTACATCCGAGGTATCCGCCTTCGGAAAGAATGATTAAAATGCGACGACGCATTGATTGATGTTGTTTCGTGGTACATCGCGGTTTTCCTATTTAGTGCTTGTTTTTTCGTTTGTTTTTGCTGTGAAAACACAAATTTAAGCAACAAATACAACCAATTACTTTGTTAAACATTTTTTTTTCTTTATTGCTTTCATTTATCAACACTTCACTGCAAATCGTAAACAAATTCCGCAACCAATTCCTGTCGGAGCTATCGGAAGAAAATTCGTATGAAGCTGTCAAAAATATCAGTAAAAACGCACTTGATCGCACTGAAACGCAAAACGCCAGTGTGCGTTGCATATTTGTCGGAAAAAAGTTCCGAAAAGGTCTTCCGAAGTATACCTCGAAGCAAAAATCCTCCGATTCGTATGAAATCGGAGAATTTTCCGTTCCGACGGAAACCTCGCTAGGGCCGATTATTCTTTCCGAAGACGGATACCTCGAATGTAATTTGAGTCTCCGACGGAGTATGCGTTGCGGAGAAAATTCCGTTCCGACGGATACCTCGCTAGGGCCGATTGTGATGCAATAAATCCGCCAGCAATACGTCACCTGAATAGCTATCGCTTTTGACAGCTTTTGGAAATACATAAATATCAATTCGCCATGAAAAGCGATCCGCCGCGCATTTGGGAATAAGCCCCCGGCGTTGGTTTAAAAATGTTCGATTGGCAATGGAGTCATATAGACATTCAAGGTGATGGTAAGGCTGGTGAACTTGCCAGGTATGAATACATTCGTTGTATGAATTACATCCTAACTAAGATCCTTTCTCACTAAGGACTGCAGAAATAGTACATATGTACCTTATTCGCAAATGTACGTTAAGTGGATGGAGTTGTCTGTATTTCATTAACTCGTTCAGTTATCTGTGAATGATTGCATCAGACTCGATGCTTTTATTGTTGTTGTTGCTTCCCCAAATTGAGTGGTGGGCGTTGCATTAAGTAGTAATGTTGAAAGAGCTAATAACTGGCTTGTGAGGAATTCTGATAGGCGGAACCTTGGTTTTTGTGCTAATCTATAAGACACACATAAATTGTAGGGCTAAAAACATACTTACTTCTGACACGCGTTTCTGCAGAAGACTTTTCACTTCCATATTTAGATTACACACTTTCTCTTTTCCAGTTTCCGAAGTGACGTACAAACAAACGAGCTTATAATCGAACTCCGTCATTTCCTTCGACAACTATTGCAAAAGAAGGCCCTTTATCCATCACCAATTGATTTCAACAGCAAGGATGAGATTTTAATCAAGTAAGTGCACCGCAAAAACCTTGGTTATTTATTCTAAACGTTTTTAACTACTCCAGCGCCATCAAGATATTACTCTCTCACGACGAAGCTATAGATTTTGATGAGGAATTCAACGATGATGAGTTCGATGATGACTAAGCCTAAAACTAAACTAAAGAAATGAAATGGGAGGCCGATCAAGTGGGTATTCTTTCCTTTAAAGTGTACATTTACTTATAGAAAAACAAGACAAAATAAATAGCTTGGAATGAAGAGTGTCAGCATTGTTTTCTTCGCGCCCTGTGTATAAATTCTTAGTCATCTTCCAGCAAAGCAAACGCATTGCTGGTCTGTTTGGAGGTCGTGCCCGAACCTGAATCTTCATCCGCATTTGCACCGTCTTCGGAACTGCTCTCGTTATCACTGTCTTCACCTGCTGATAAGTACCTTAGAATTGTACACATTCAAATTGTGCGACTTACCATCACTGCACTTATCGGAAGAGTGGACACTTAACGTTTCTTCGTTCAGTTCCTTGTCGCCTTGGTACTTCTTAACCTCTTCAATATCCGGATGACGTTGCCAGTTTTCTGTACGAGAAATATCCATACAACTTGATCTGTATTACAACTGTGTGCGGTACATACCTCTTTCCGAAATAAAATTTGGCGGATAAAACTCTAAAATAATCTGGCCGCCTAAGCACATCCTCAGCAATTCATTACCCGCACGATAACTATCTGGTCGAGCTGCCTTAGCTGTGAAATAGCCTCGCTTTTGAGCCCACGCTTCACATATTGCCATTGACGACCACTCGTCATATTCGTCGGGAAGTGTCAGTTTAAGCAGTTCCGGCAAATTGATATGCTCAGCGAGGAACTTTACGGGGTAGATCTGTTTGAGTTGAGCGATGGGATAGCTGCCAAGTAGGACTTGTAGGTATTTTGGTGTGGAGGACGGAAATACTAGGCCAGGACAGTCGCACAAGCGCACTTTGCTTGTGAGAAAAATCGTTTGAAAATGTTTCGTGTGACCCGGGGTTCGACTTACACTAACCACTTTCTTGCCCTTCATCGCATTGATGAATGACGATTTGCCCACATTAGGGAAACCAACACAACCGATGGTCAGAATGCCGTCTTTGAACATGACGTGCTTTTCGAAATCAAAATCACTGGTTGTAGCGTCCGGTTCGATTGTATCATGTGGGCCAAAACGTTCGTCTTCGTAGCAAAAGTCTTCGCGCATATCTTCGAGAATCTTCTGCTCCCAACTTGAGAGATCGACATTGGACTCGGCTATTCGGTGGCACTCCTTGTAGATGTTGTGAACCCCTTCGATACTGCGCTTGTGGGCCATTCTTCCTTTTGTCGAACCTGCAGAGATATTAGGTTGTAAATGGATCTATAGCATTTAAATAAAAAAAAAACACATCAAATATAGGATGTAAAGTTACGAACGAACCAAGGAAAAGTTCACTTCATTTGTGGCAACTCGATTCAATCTGTACTCTATCTATAGAGAGTGACACTCAGTAAATACGACTGAAGGTGACTTGTAAGCGCAACAGTTCATGTAAACACATTTGAGTGTTAAAACTTGAATCGGTACATCTAGTCCTACCTTTTAGTGTCTTAGCTGGATAAGAGGCAAACAGTACTACTGTTATCCCTGGATACTTTTGCTGAAAGTAACTCCTCCAAGCGACAATAACTTCTGGCGACACCAAGTCCACCTTGTTAAGCACAAGAATAGCGTGCTTCTTTAAAGTCTTTACAATGTAATTGTACAAAAACGGAGGAAACATGAGCGTCTGCAAAAATGGGAACAATCAATATTCATCCAACCGAATTCACATACAATACATACCGCATACCGAATGTCAACAATGATGAGCAACACATCAGACATCTCCAGTACGCGCCATAATTGACGCCAAGTTTCTAGATTCAACTCGAACAAACTCAAGCGATCTTTTTCTTCGGTGTGGGTTTTCCGTAGACCCTCAACGTATTTCTAAAATAATAGTTTTATTTTGTTAAAATGAATGCTCTATTCAGACTGTTGCAACCACGCGCACCCGAAAGTAGCTGTTCTCATTCATATCCAAGATGTCCTTCGACATCTGATATGTCCATTCGGGTCGAATTGGAAAATCATAGCTCTTAAAGTAACTATCACTGACTTCGCGGTCCTTTGGACTGGCATATTCGAGGGGTTTAAACAACTCTGCCATCAATTCTTTCAATTCCTTCTCCGTTTCGTGGTAGAACTTTAAGTTGTAGCGATTGACATTTTTGTTCCGGCTACGAGTTGGTTGGGCATTTACCTCCTGGACAGTCTCAGTATCCTCGGTAGTTTCATCATCATCGTACGAATCATAGGCGGTTTTAAGAAGTTTGTGTTGTGTACCTTTTTTTATAGAACGAAATATAATTTTTTTTTTGTATGTGGAAATGTGTCTTTGTTTGCAAACCTCTCACTTGGCGCTTCATTTGTATTTGATCGCGCTTCTTTTTACCGCTGAATGGTACTTTTCGACGATTTTGTGGCATATTTTCTATATGTTTTGCAATTTTTATAGAACAAAATTTTTTCAAAATAAACTTGCAGAGTTACAAAATGTAAATGTACCAATCAGCTGGAATTTTGCAATTTTTGACACATCGTTGGAATGTCGATAGTACAGTTCGTTTTGTGTTGAATGATGGTTTGTGCTGCCAGTCCCCCCAAAAATGTGCTGCGTTGTGAATCAGAAATGAGGTAGAAATAGTAATACCTAGTGTAGTAACATAACTTTCGTAGGTATATATACCAAAACCCATTGCTAGTTTGTTACAAGATTCAATTCCTTTGTGGTTGCTTTGCTTTCCACCAGAAATAGACAAGAATTTATAAATCGCGCTTACAATGCATTTACAACGTCACCCAAAACTGAGGACATTCAAAACTCTAGCTCACTATGTCTGACAGCAGGTAACCGTCCTATGCCTGCATTTTTATTGGGCTATAGATTGACCACGTAAGCAGTTATTTCAGTTGACGTTTATGGAGTGGTAACCGACAAATCTATTGTTATAGCAAATCTTCGTTTTTCAGTTACATTACAACGCCACGCAATTTTGCATGATTTCAGAGAGAGACATCCGTTTTTCCACAGTCAAGGCTAATGATGTGTAAAAGTGAGACCACGAGCCTAACAGTTGTATTTTAGGCCGCCATAACTTTTTTAAGGATATTTGTGGTCTCACTCTTACAGATCATTAGCCTTGACTGTAGCAAACGGATCTCTCTCTCTCTCTCTGGAGGTCCCAGCATTAAACAAAATGGTTTCCGAAAGTAATTAACAAACATTAATTTCTTTATTTCGTTAAATTTATTAACCAATTTTTTATAAAATATTTTCAGTTGATTGCAAAACAATGTTATTCGCCGGAACATGTGTTTGCTTCAAGTCTATCCATCTATAATTATGGGTTGCTTGTTCTGTCAATAACACATGTTGTCTAAAACACAATCAAGCTTTAGAGCTTCTCGTTGACAAACGCATTTAGTTCATCCATAGGAAATCGATGGAACGTCTATCACAAAATTCCGTTTTGCTTTAATGCTACTATAGAAAGACAACTCGTTTTATTCCACTAAATACCAAATACGAAACAACTAGTGATATTTCGGAATTCATTTTCACTTCGCAATTAGGTACACCGATTGTTTTGAATATAATGTATTATTATATTCGTTAAGGAACAAAACATTTGCCAACAACTGAGCTTAGGTAAATGCTAAAGCGTATGCAAGATTTGGAACGTAAAGTCAAACAAGAGGCGCGCACCAAAGCGTGATTTTGGTACAGCCGTAAGATTGTAATTTGTGATTTCATTAATTTATAGTATTGACTGGAGAAAAATTGATTTTTTCTCTCTCTGTTTTTGTGCAAATAATTATTGCATGTATGTATCCCATAACGAAACGATACCTAGTAGGAAAATGTTGTGAAGGGAACAAGACGCATATTAGTACTTAAAACAAATGAATACTGGCATCACTGACAACTCTTCAATTCACAATCAGAAACGTCATATCATAAATTTCACATGTGTTTACATTGCAATTAATTTACAAATAACTTTTCTCACTTTGCTTTTAAAAGCAATTTTAAAATGAAAATAAACAGGTTTAAAAAATCGCAAAAGATCCTAACATTCTTCACAACAAATTTTGATTATCATGAACCATACCAATTAATAATTGACGCTACATTCTGCCAGGCCGCTCTACAAGTAATCACACGCACTTTATTCATTTGTTTTTACCATAATGTTCATTTCACTTTCAGAATAAAGTGATTATCGAAGAACAACTGAAAAAGTACTTTCAATCCGAATTGAAATTAGTTACTACGCAATGCATTATTTTGGAGGCAGAAAGCCTCGGCGGGCCACTTACCGGCGCTACTACAATAGTTAAGCGATTCTATGTACACAAATGTGGGCACGAAGGTAATCCAATTTCAGCTGCTAGCTGCATTAACTCTATGGTAGGTTATTCGCTTCCTTAGCGGAACGTATAAAATTAAATCGGTTCTTTTTGTAGACAAAATCCAGTCGGTATATTGTGGCCTCACAAGACAGAAATTTACAAGCAAGTCTTCGTAAGGTACCGGGTCGTGCCTTATTATATTTACACAAAGCAACACCCGTCTTGGAGGCTCCTTCAATTGCGTCGAAGAAGTTTGTACATAAGAAAAGCAATGATTTGTTGCCGCAGAAAATTGAAAAACAAATTGTTAGCCTCAAGCGGAGTCATGGAATCATATTGCCGGATGAGGATGCAAATAAAGTCAAAAAGAGAAAAGGTCCAAGGAATCCCAATCCGTTGTCGTGCAAAAAGAAGAAAAATCGTCAAACAATAGAAACTGCGGATTCTACGAAAAAAGTTCTAAGCAGTGGGATACAACAAAAGCGTAAGAGAGTCAAAATCTCTAACCATGTAAAGGAAATAATAAAGAAATCCGTTAACTAGCAAATAAAATTCGTTATTTTGATAAAGTCTGTTGTTATTTACTCTACGATTTAGGCACGACTACATAACGAAATGTCAAAACTTAAATGCGTCAAGTTAGGGATTGTAGCTCGCAAAGCTACTCGAAGGAACCTACAATTTGATGCCGAGTCCGAACTTCTGAATTAAAAAGCTTTTTCAAGATAAAGACTTGTGGACAAAATCTGTCTTTCTCCGGGAATCGAACCTCAGACAACTTGCTTAGTACTCCAGCCAACTAAACACTGTACGACTCCGCCTTTTAGACAACATAGTTGGACAATTAATTAGGTACGACATTGTAGGACTGAACGCAGCATACTCGTTATCTTTTTAATTCCGTTAATACTCTTTCAAAAATTACCCACAGAATAAGGTAGAAAAGTTAAAACAACACTTGTAACGAAAAATAGTTTTATTATTTTTTTTAATAGAAAAGATAACAGCATTAGTAGAAAAAACGATAACAAAGTTGCAATAACTTTTAATCCAAACGATCTAACAACAGAAACGTTTCTTTAAGGCAATAACATCCACAGCCCGAAGCACAAACATCGTGTTTCTGCAAACAAAAGACGCCATCATAATTACAATCTTAGTTTATGCACCTTTAACTCACCTCAAACCACTGTTGTATGTGCTCTACGTGTCCTCCATGACCACATGCTAAGCATGCATTTGCTGCCCCCTTCACTGGCAAACGGCACAGCGTACAGAACAATACCACCCGCTGACACGGCCCACATGCAGCGGTTCGTTTTGGCTTGTTGCACCCGGAACATTCTGTTGCAAAGTCAACATCGTGCGTCGCGGGTTTCTGGTACATTGTATGCTTCAAAATCTGAAAGCACATCACATGCGTGTCAGAAACTTGTTGACTTTTAAATATGTTTACTTACCAACGCTCTTTCAGTAATAAGCTGCCAACCAAAGAGCACATCGCCATAAACTCTCTTTAGGCTGTCGAACAACGGCATCTTGGACTTCCTCAGGAGTGAGCACGAGTAGTTGTCCGAATTTATAACATTGGAGTCGACACATCCGATAGGATCTGACCACGAGTTACTACGCATATGCTTAGGAAGCGTACAAATTCTGTTGGAGGATGAGTGTTTGTCGACTGGCAGAACTGTGTGATATGGCGACCCGGTAGGGGTTAGATTGATTTTGGTACCAAAAAGTGGCGGCTCGGTCTCTGGATGGCACTTGTGGAATACACAACAAAGCATTACGGCAGTCTGGAGGTCTCCCTTGGAGGCATAATGCGTAATTAGGGACTCCAAGAGGAATTTCTTAAATGGATCCTGCAGAAAGAGCATTTCACAGTTCGCTTCATTTGGTATATTTGGCGTAGCAATCATCTCGGCGAGTTTCCAAATAGGCGCGAGATCAGCGCGGCCGTGATTTTCTGCAACCTGCCTGTTGTGTTGGCATGCACCTATGGCGTCTGTCTTGCTTAGCTTGTACTCTTGTGCCATTTCCTTGCTGATGTTAAGCAGCTTATGCGCATCGTATATGTGCACGACGGCGTTTGTGGTCGCCTTTTGAAGACTGCGATTTTTTGATGACTTTGCCAAGCGCTCCTGAAGGTAAAAGGAGGCGTTGCTTTCGCGGTGTGCATACAGCACAGGTTGTGGTCCCATGACATTGCCCAGGAGGCAGCCACCGCTAATGGCGGACAGAGTGCGTGGAGTAACGTTCTGATTGCGCAGCGTTAGCCTTTTTGTGTTAAAAGTCTGTGCGAACACTACCAGCATTCCGGTGGCGTTAAACTTCGCACCTGATGTGCGGGGAAAGGGAATACAAGCGTCGTGCAGTGCTCCGCTAAGAGCACCCTCAAGACGTGGTGACTGCAGGCGCATTTGGGATTTGTCGCTTCCTCCGATCGACTGTAAGGCAAACTGTTTTATATATTAATTCAGGGTATATATGCTTGGAGGCTCACCTTCTTCAAAGCCGTGATTAGGGCACGAATACATTGCTCCAGGCAAGTTCGTGACTTCTTTACTCTTTGCATTGCATAGCTCTTCAATACTTTAAGTAAGTACAACGAAAGCTGATCGGTGACCGTTGTGCCTTGACAAAATTGGAACTCTGGTCCATTGTTTGGACTTGGATACTCCATGGGAAAGTTAACCTATTCAAAACGGCAAAAATATAGACAAAGGTTTTTAAATGGCAGACGGTTATTTACGCGTAAAACGACTGCATGTCCAGCTGCTGATATTTTAAAAATTGCGTAACGCTTTATTGCGTCCAGAATGTCCACCTCCACATGCGGAATGTTTGTATTGAACAACGAGAACTCATGATGCAGAGAACACGTCGGCTGGTCTGTTAACGATCTGGCAATGGATTCGCTCTTTACAGGCGAACGTGCAATCTGAAGGGCTTCCATAGCCTCGACTTCTTCTTCGACATCTGAAGAGACTGGTTCACATAGCTTTAGCAATGTATCGTCTATCTTCCATACTCGGAGCGTTCTGTCGCGTGACCAAGTAACCAGTTCCTGATCAAAAAAAGCCCATTACTGGGTAAGAGTTTGCATGTAGAATGACTACTTACAATTTCCGAGGAATTCTCGTGATTAGGCCTCCAATCAAAGTCTAAGATGACATCGGTATGGCCAACAAATGAGCACACAGGGTCGGTTTGTTTGCTGTTACTCCACAGAAGTAGACTATTTTCTCCGCGACCCAGGTGCGGTACGACAATACTGACCAATCCATTTCCAACGGGCTGAAATAAATCATTCATATTTAGTAGCTATGTAGTACCCAGGACTAGGATATTATACTGTATATCTTGCTCTCCAAACTGGCGAAGATGTGGTTATAATTTTTTCGGCTCGCCTAGGGTTGTTAACATCAAAATATTTGACTGTTCCATCCTGACTAGCAGTTGCCAGGCAGGTTTCCCTCATATGGCTCCAGTTGATCCCGTGTACCCTAAGAAAAATGACTCTTATTCTCTTTCGACATGTATTCGGCGAACTACATACCTATTTAAATGCGCGGTTATGTAGTGAGTGGGACAAGTCCCCTTTCGAATGTCCCATATTCTCAAGTCGCCATCATGGGCAGCTGCAAGTAGATTTCCTGAAACCCTATTGAATCCAACTTGTGTGGCTCCAGCTAAAAAATTAGAATCATGAACAAGTTAACGCCAACCACTACTGTAGAGCTTACACATGCAGACCGCGCTGAGTGACAAAAATGGCTTCCGAGAATCTCGAAGGTCCCAAATGTGAGAGAAAGTGTCAATTGAACAGCTTACAAGTAAGTTTGGGTTTTTAGAATGCCAATCTATATCGGTGACCAAACGTGTGTGGCCACGTAATGAGTGAACAAGCTGCGGTTCAGCTGAACCCCAAGTAACTACTTCGATAAGTTGGCTAGTCTGTGAGAAACGACAAAAGTTCGTAAGCAAATCCCATAATCCCTTATCACAGCTGACGATTTCTTTGACAAGACTTACCGCGATGGCACAATATTCCTGCCAATATGGACATATGGCAAATTCAGCCGACGAGACTTCATATTTAGAGTTTCTGTGGTATTTTCTCAAAGTACTATCATCCTGACCCAAACGTTGTAGCGCTAGATATCGTCTGCACAAATGAAATCATTTAAGGGATTTAATAAAAAGCAAATCAATGAACAGACCTTCCAGCTAGCAGAACCCATTGGCCTGAATAGTCCACTGACATCGCAGTGGCCAGAGAGTCTCTGTGCTCATAAGCCTTACAACTCTGACGAAGAATAAAAGATTGTTCATGCATCGCATCTGATGGAGACATTTTCTTATTCGCACTTGAAAATTATAAAAAAAATAAAACGGAGGAGATGAATTAAATTCACCAAACTTTCATGAATGCTTATCAAATAGGAAAACAAAAAACTAATTTTATTTGTTGATAACAAAACAGCATCTTGCTTTCCTCTTCGTTGTCCAAACAAAAACAGCTGGGCTGCATTCCAGGTTTGACTATTTTAACTACAGCGTTGACAAGCTGTGACAGTTCGAAGGAGGGGAAGTTTAAATTAACCAGAGGCAAAAGTGTGGTTCATTTCGTTCATACTACATGACATTAGTAACAATAGCTGTCCCAGATTCCAAAAAGTAACTAATGTCGATTTCCATTGGTCTTTTACCGTTTTGCTCTCAGATCTCAGATTTTTCCTGCCCAATGGAACATGAAATGAGATCAATTTTTTTTGCATTTGTGTTGGTGTGTGATTTGACAGTCAGCTGTTTTTACATTCCAATTTGTGTTTATAAAATTGAATTGCTAATTGCTAGTTTTTTACTTGTACTTGTACAATAACTACTTACTTGTTTTGTTTTGATTTAGAACTTCGTCCTTCCCCATAAAAACAACCCCATACGACGATCCATTCGTCTACATTAATATCCATTTTCAATTTTTAAATTTATTCCACAATAGGTAGGGGAGACTGGGGCACATTTGAACACTGTTTGTTTTAAGGTAAATTATTAGACTGTAAAGTATTCTCACTTTAAGAAATGCAAATAAACCTTGATTTGGACAAATAACTACATAAATTTAGTAGGGGCATATAATTTTATAATTTATATTTATTTAAAAACGAAGTAGGTCCTTATGTTCAAAGGTACCCCCCATGTGGGACACTTTTGAACAGCAGTATTTGTAATTGTTTTCAGCAGCTAATAAGTTACTACAAGGTTTGTATTTTTTTTAATAAAATAAATTAACTTTATTATTTTAATAAAGAAAGCAAAAACGTAGCAAAAGCAAACTGAAATTTTGAAATTACCAAACTATTTTATAAATACTTAACTGAAGAAACTTTATAAGAACAAAAAAGAGTTATTTTATTAACCCAACAGAAATTTTGAAAAAATTAAGACAAAAATTATCACCGCAGCTGTCCTCGATGTTCCCGGAGCGTTTATTGGTGGTAGTAGCTTAGCCTTTAGTTCAATGCCACTTACAGAACGCTTATTCAAATGTGGCCCGACTGTTTAAACCTCTGCCCCAATAAGTCAAGCAACAGAAAAATGCGCGCAAATATTTATATTTTTCATATATGTCAAAAAACGTACCTTTATACTTTTTCAAATGAAGTTGTGCTTTAAAAATATATTTTACACAAAAAGAAAAGCTCACTATAAAATGTGTACACTCTTACAAATAGAACAATTAAAATATGCAATTTAAGCATAAAACCTCCTCATGCGGCTACTTCCAGGCGACACGACTGCAAAGACATCCGAAAGTCATTGACAACTAAAGAACACGGTATTACCGAGTTTAAATTTTGGTTTATATGTACTTTGAAATATTTTTAAAATGTTGTTTTATTAGCAATGTGCAAATGTGTCTCACGTTAAAATGTGCCCCAGTCTCCCCTAACAACAACTAACCTCAAAGTTTGACAAGAGTCACTTGTTTTGGTATTGGTGAAAGTATGTGCGAATCTCTCTCTCGAATCGAGATTCGCAAAAGTGATCTGAATCTTTAAAAAAGCGCTTTTTTTTGCCCAATGGAAATTGATTTTGACAGGCAGCTGATTTCTACAGAAGAAAAACTGCTCTGAATCTTAAAAAAAGTGCTTTTTTTTCCCCAATGGAAATCGACATAAATAAACAATCGTTGTTAATTTAGTTAAAATAGTCGAATCTGGAATGCAGCCCTGCTGTGGCGGCTGTCAACTGTCAAAAGAAGTAATAGAGCAAATTTGTATATGAGTGTGTCGAGCCTAGAATTATGCATAGTTTTTAAATATAGAAAGACCGTTAAAATTTGATTGTATAATTTGGTTTTGGATCACATTTTTTATCATAGACGCTTCTTAATTCTCTTTTGAGCACTTATGGTGCATTTATACGTCCAGTGTTTTCACTTTAGTGCCTTGATTGTCAAATTGTCTTTGTTTCCTTTATTTTTCATTCGTCGATCGCGGCGGTAGCTGCATTTTCGCAGCGCAGACCACACAATTCGAAAATAGATCATAAATGCAGACGTCTAGGAGTACGGCTTAAGAATAAGCAAACGCGGAAAATTACGAAGAGGGCGAAAAGAGTATACAAGAATCGGATGGAAGTTCACGGCCCATCCGTGTTCGGCTATCCCCTGCACTTTTCATCCCCTTTACCATCACATTCTCGAGTCGTACGACAAAAATCGGTGCTTGTAAAACGGGTCGAACGCTAAAGATTAAGCTAAAATTAAAGCGAATGGTGTCCATAATGGCCGCTAACTTTTAACATTTCAGAAGTATATTAGTATTGGGCCCATTGGGCTTTACCAATAATCATTTTTAACCCCATTATAAAGGTCAAAATAGATAGTTCTTTACGGAAAAATTTGCTACTGTGAATTCGTAAGCTGTTCACTAAATATGATTATTAGTACCGCGCATTGTGTGGGCCACCATTACACCCGCCACGCGACATGCCTTCCCATGAAAATCGTGTCGGGCGAGACGGGTAGAATCTTAAGTTAGAAGAAAAGAATGGTAGATTAAACCGAAAATCCCTTCTCTTTTCTGTTCACTTAAAATCGACCTGTCTCGCCCGACACGACTTTTATGGGCAGGCATGAGTGGCCCAGCACAAGGAATAAGGAAGGATATTTCAAAATTTAACCCATAAAGGACTAAAATGGGGGGTCAAGTTGTATGGGAACATTTTTCTAAATCCGATCGACTTCAAACTCGGTTATTGTTGTTAAAGTTGTTAAACTCGGTTAGTGTACTCTATTATAAGAAATAGAGGTAATTAATCTTTCCAATTTTAAAAATGATACTTGGGTCCTGAGTTATTGGCGATGAAGCTTTTTAAGTGGGCGGTCCTTTACTTAACTTACGAACAGTTCTAATTTTAAACGGGTTGGTGATGAAATCTCCTTTTCCAAAATCCCCTTTCCAAAATTCCCTGTGCTAAAATCCCTTACTCCAAAAGACACTAAGAGAAAATCCCCCATTTTTAAATTTGGTGTTACATATTAATTCTATCGCCATGAGACCTAAAAATAGTGTTGTAAAGTAAGATACCTATATACTGCAACCCCCCTGCTTGTGGTCACTGTAGGATTTGGAGTAGGTGCAAGGTTGGGTATATGTAAAGTTTAGTTTGCTTTTGAGAGATTTTGGCATAGGGGATTTCGTCCCGGTAGATTTTGGACAAAGAGAAAAAAAAGAGAGATTATGTCCAATAAGGGATTTTGGAAAAGGGGATACCAAATTTTAATCTGTGTTTACTACATGCATGGGGCCCATACTTTTTTCGAATTTGTTGTTTGGCATTAGTCCTTTTGCATTAATATATAGAACTTGTTAAAAACTAGACTGCAACGCCGCCTATCGGATCTCAAGTTTTAACCATATCGTCTCAACAAAACAAATATAATTCCCCGTTGGCGTTTGTCGTATGCGACTCATGTGTCGTGTCGTTAAATAGTATTCCGATTTTTCTCGAACTTTTGTTAACGATTTTATTTAATTTTCAAAAATGCAAACACCGGCTTAAAAACGAAAAGAAATTTTAGCCGTTTACGACAAACGTCAACGGGAATATGGGTGATGTGCAATACGAATATGGCCCCAATCAGTCAATTCGTTCAGAAGTTACACGATTAAAAACAAAAATACAGCAAAGGTTAAACCATAGTTTTCGCTATGGTATAGTTAAAAATTATCAAGATGAACATTTAGATTACCTAAAGTCATCGCAATCATCCACAGCCAATATAAACCCTTGACCATTTCATACTTATACCCATTTTATACTAGAACAAATCATCCATCATCACTTCCATAGTTTCTGCTGCTAAACTTAACCCCCTTATTAGTTTATTGTTATAGCCAACCGACGATTTGCAAACACTACAAATGGCGCACAAACTTTCAAACATTATACCGAAAATATACCTCATCCGATACAGCTATACAAAGAATTTTCATCATCACACATCTCTCATCAGCATCCTTGCTGAGGCGCAAACGCAATATTTGGGAAATTCGAGAGTTCCTTTTTGTTCTGACCTTCTCTATGTCAAAATAAGATTCCGAAACTCTCTATGAGGAGGATGTTAGTGCTAAAGTGCGTTTTTGTTATTAATTTACAAGCATTAGTTGGTTAAATATTCTTGTTAAATAAAAAAAAAGAAAAAAAAAAAAACAAAATCAAATTCTAAACTATTGTAAATATGTTGGGGTGATTTTTTTTAACGTGCGTTTTAAATCGAAAGTGTGCAGTTGAAAATTTGCGGAAAAGCTAAAGAAAATAATCCCCAGTTCCGGAGATGAATTATGAGTAAGTTAAACATACATATATAGGTACACCACATAATAGAGTACCTACAGATATTTTACACTCGAGGCGCTGTAATTTATGGAAATCTAATTCGTCTGGGGCTAACACGTCTTTTCGTATTTGTTTTTCTTAATTGTATTTTAAGGGGCGTGCGTTCAACTCTTCTCGTGACTGAACACAATAGATGTATCGAATGTCAATAGTCGATATATTATAGCCCTACAAGGTTCAATTGAAAAAAAATGTTTGATGTGTTAGTTAAAAAAAAGAGAAAGAGGGGTTGTAAGTTTCACTGTTTCAGTAGCAAAATTCGTTAAATAAATATGATGGACCAAAATTAATGTGAATTATCGTCATATCTAACCGCGCAAGGTAAGGGTTCATAATGGATGACAGTCTTTATTACCAGTCCCAATAACCACTGGCTTATTTTTAGTCAGCGATGAACGAAGCGAATAAGATTATGGTTTAAAAATTAAAAATGTGGTACCTATTAATATTAACATCGGCCGCAGTGAGGCAGTGGACTAAAAAACCTAAGTTATGTCTTAAAGTTTTTTCCATTAAAAACTCACACGAACGAATGGTTTTGCAAGAAGCTAAGCCTAGTGTGCATTTCCGGACCTGTTCCTCCGACTCAGACTATTTATTTATTTTGTGTTAATCTTTATACAGGGTGGGCCATATAGTAGTTTGTTTTTAAATCATTGGTTATTTTGACACTGACAGCTGTTTCCCGCTCGAAATCTTGACAGAAAGTCAGTTCAGTATCATACCTCCGCGGAACGGAATGAGTCGCTTTACGCTTGAACAACGTTGGGATATATTGAAAACTTTTTTCCAAAGTAAGTGCTCTGTAGCCCAAACAGTGGGATTTTTGGAAAGAAGTTTTGGCCGAAATAAAGCACCCACCGCGCCTGATGTAGTTTCTGCAAAAAGTTCGTGAGACTGGTATGATAGTGGACACCTGTTATTGTCGAGAAGCCAATGAATCCACAGAGAATAACAGTTTGGTGTGGATTGTGGAGTGGTGGCACCATTGGACCATTTTTCTTCGAAAATGAGGCTAAGAACAACGTTTCGGTCAACGGTGGGCGTTACAGAACCAACCGACTTCTTTATTACTGAAATTGAAAACATGGATTTGGACGACCTCTGGTTCATGCAGGTTAGCGCGCCTTGCCACATAGCCGATGCCACAATCGATCTTTTGCGCACCAAATTCCCAAATCGTGTTAACAGCCTTTTTGGCGATGTCAATTGGCCGCCTCGGAGCTGCGATTTGACCCCTTTGGACTTTTTTTTTTGTAGGGAACCGTGAAGGACCGATGTTATTCCAATAATCCGGAAATGATTCAAGAACTTAAGGCCAATAACATCCAAGCAATCCCTGGGCTAAAACTTGAAACCATCAACAAGGTCTTGGAAAATTGGAGTAACAGAATGCGCTACTGTGAAGACATTTTATAATTAATGGGAATGCCAAAAATGTTTCAAGTCAAGAATAAATTCAAGAAATGAATATAGTTTGTGGATGTTTAATAATTATTGGGAATGTTTGCTTTTACTTATAAAGCCATAATACATAGAAAAAATTTAGTTTTGTTAATTTTATTGCATTTTTAAAAAGTATTTGGCCCACCTTTTAAAAAGTATCAAAGGTGTCGTTATGCAAAAAAGCAGTCGAGCTTCCGCAAACTGAAATAATTGATTTAGATGCGAAAAAATCTATAAAACTGAGCAGATTAAATTTTAAGCTATACGATCTGAAGGTTATCCAAACGTACTACTCGGTGAGTCTGTGACAGGATGATATCACTATAGCGTCAGAAATTGAACTTAAGTCATCCTTCATTGTTGATTGTCGTCCGTCATGTCATGTTGCATGTTACCCACCTATTGACAACGTCGTACTACGGGTGACATTGCCCAATTCTGTACAGTGGCTTATATGTCACCAATTGACACGATTTTTCTCTCTTGTTGTTCATGCAGATGACAGATCTTTCGATTTTTTAAAGCAATACGGAGCACCAAATAGAGTGTTATGTCGTTTTATATTGGGCTAAAAGAAGCGTCCGGGAGCATCCAGAAACAAGAAAATCACTTCTGAAACCGTTCCATTGGCGCAAAAAATACTCTTCTGTTGATTCTGAGGAGAGAATTTCGCTTCTCGATTTCAAGTCAGAACCCATATATAATATTTTATACAAGCCAGCTGGAAGTAGACATACAATAATTTTTGACGTTTTACCAATACGTGAGTGTAGTCACCCAGAAGCAGTTTTCTTGTTCCATTGGATTTCGGAATAAGTGAATCCCCGAGTGAAACCAATGGAAAACGACATAATTAAACAATGTCAGATTTTTTTCTATGACGAATTGCCATTGACACTGTGTAGCCTATGTCATTTGAAACATCCGTATAATCGCGTATGTCATTCATACCGGTCACCCGCTTCTGTTTTTCAGCTCTGTCATTATAGAATGACCAAACGAGCATGTGATCGATTTTGGGACACAGCAGCATGTGGATGATAGGCTGTCATTCGGCGGTGATACGCTCACGAATTACAAATAGAGGACCTAAAATAATTAGTTATATGTAGGTAGTACCATGACAGGCGAAGAAACTGTGCTTGGCTTGTGCAGACGATTTTTTTACTGTTAGAATGTTTTCATTGGCCGCTAGCTGACTTGACTATAGCGACATGTCAAACTTACAGAAGTGTTAGTCAAGACGCTTGCTCTTCAAAACTATTCTTTTAGATGAATACTCAATATCATTACACACGTCTCAGATTTATAGTCTCCCTACAAAATTATTTTTTACATTACAGGAGGAAGTACCTACTTGACACACATTATGTAACCAGCAAACGTGACTACTATCACTATCACCATCACAATGCACCAAAGAATCGGGCACAACTTAAGAAACTCATCGCCATATTTGCATTCATATGCTTCTTTTCGTATGTGTTTATTGATTTTAATCTCAAGACGAAAATCAATCGACTCAAGGATCGCTTCGACTTCTCCCCGAAGGTTGAGACCCAACCGGGGAACATAAGCCAGGCGTATTTCGTCGATACACCTGGCTGTCGAATGCCAAGTTTTAACATCGTTGACGATTCAATTCTACAGTACATGTTTCGAATTCCGAAATTCACTTGCAACAAGGCACTTACTCGTACAGTGGAAAACGAAGGTATAACTCTTAACATCCAAAAGAGTGAGTTTCTAGAGCTATACAACATAACAGATCCGGATAAGGTGTCCTGCTACTATCAGGAGTTCAAACGCTGGACTGATACCAAAAACGATTATGCTCAGCATCGGTATGAGTTGAGCCTCAAGTCAAATGACGTGACAAAAGTGCCAAAAGCGGAATTTGTCAAAGTGGTTTGTCAATACAACGATGCTAAACCATTTTATAAGGATTTTCATTTCTTTGCTCTTCCGAAAGGTGGAGCGGATGAACAATTGACAACGACGACTGCGAATAATGTAAATGGTAACGAGCGTGACGAGGATGCGAAAAGTCATCGAACAAGCACTTACCCTGGTTCGGATCCAAGTCGGAAAATCTCCGTAATGGTAATTGGAATTGACAGTGTATCCAGGTTGAATTTCCTGCGCCAAATGAATCGAACCGCAGGAATGGTTCGGGAAAACCTTAATTCCGTTGAATTTATAGGCTACAACAAGGTTGGAGATAATACATATCCGAATCTAGTGCCGGCCTTGAGTGGATTAGATGAAAGTGAGCTGAATTTAGCATGCCTTTCTCCGATACACGGTAGAAATGTCACCTACGACAAATGTCCATTCGTTTGGAAGCGTTACAAGGAGGCGGGCTACAAGACTGTTTTTGCCGAGGACGTAGCGAATTTGGGACTCTTCAATTATTTCCGAACAGGGTTTACAGATCAGCCAACCGATTACTACCTCAGACCGGTGCTAATTGAGATGGAAAAATATATCGCTTACAAGAAGAAAGGCAATATGCGTCTGTGCTTGGGTGGAAGGCGTGCTGTCGACGTTGTGCTTGAGTTCATAAGGAACCTTATTCCCTTTTTCAAACGGGACATGTTCTTCTCTTTCTTCTGGATGGCATCACTGACGCACGACTTTTTCAACATGCCATACCTCTTGGATGAGGATATTGCTGAGCTCTTTGACTCCCTGCGATTGTCAGGAGTGCTAGACCGCACAATCGTATTTTTAATGAGCGACCATGGCCTACGCTGGGGATCATTCCGAAAAACCTACCAAGGAATGATGGAGGAACGTCAGCCTCTGCTGGTAAGTATCTTTCCGGATTGGTTTGCGCAGAGATATCCCGAAGCGGTAACAAATCTTCGTGATAACGCCAAGAAGTTAACAACTCATTACGACCTTCACGCGACTTTTCTCGATCTGCTGGATTTGTCGACGTTGGAATCGAATCGATTACGAGTACGAGCATCAGAACTTCAAGAAGCTGATACGATACCACGGGGAATCAGTCTGTTTCTCCCAGTGCCAATCACAAGGACTTGCGAAAATGCAGGCGTTGCTTCGCATTGGTGTACATGTCATCAGAAACAGATATTACAGACGAACGACGCTCGAGTGCAGAGGGCAGCACGATACATTGTCAAACTGATCAACGACAAGCTACGAGCACATCCGCAGTGTCGGATGCTGTATCTCAATTCAATCGCAGAGGCAATCATCGGAACGTCAAATCAGAAAATTTTAAAAGAGGTAACTACCGATTATTTGATTGACATTACGGTGCGGGTGCAAACAAAGCCAGGTCTAGGTGAGTTTGAATCAACCGTCCGAATGTCTTCGTATACAACACACTTGACGGGAACCATAAGTCGCATCAACATGTACGGCAGTCAGAGTTATTGCATAGATGACTACACCTTGAAGATGTTCTGCTATTGCCACAGATAAAGCAGAAGCTGCGATACGTTAGCGTAAGTAAGATGTTAGAATTATTGTGCCCTCTGAATGCAACAATTGACGATTACGAACTTATTGGATTTCTTTTAATTAGTTGTCACTTTTAATTATCGTTTCTTGTGGAAGCAGGCTTATAAATTTTATTTGAAAACCATTCTGATCTCGGGGCATAAATTTCTCTTATCTGATTTGTATTATGAAAGCGAGTACATATTTAAGCGGATATTTATAGGTTGCCTATTATGTTATGAATCGTATCTGCACACGTCTAACACCGCTTCCACACTAGTAATATTTCATGGCTTTTTCTCATAGAAAAAAATATTGATAGTAATAAAATGTAGGGTAAGAATTTCATAGCTAACCATTGCCCATAGCCATTAAAAACAGAAATGTCAGACAAAAAATACAGCCCATAGAATATTATCTATAGTAGGCTGGGTCAGTCTCATATTATATATCGTTCCGAAAGTACAATTTTCCGAAACCGAATATTTGGTACTCTCTATTACGAAAGCGGAATCAAACTTCCAAATGTCAAAGGCATTATACGGGAAATCGAAAGTATTACAGAATATGAACTCAAAAGCGGAATAGGATTGACTTTCTGAACGAAATAGAGAGCAAGGCCCCAGGTCTTTATCCCGTAGGTACTTGAATTCAGACAATTATCCTGGCGGTACATGACAACAGAGTGGTTAGTGTGTTGGACTACACCAGGTTACAATGATGAGATTTGCTAAAATGAAGCGATCAACCGTTTTTGCACGAACGTTTTGCTTTGAAAACGATTTTTCGTTTTCATTAACGTTTTCGGTTGCTTCGGTTGGTACCAAAAACGAGAGATAAATCGTTTTGTGCGAAAGTAAAACAACGATAGCTGTTCATGTTCTTTGATTTTTTCTACAATATTATTATTTTCTTAGGCTTTCACACCCCGTGAAAAGAAAGTACATTTTCGAATTTATTAGCAATGGTGGTTGCACTTCAGAATAGCTGCGTGTATTTATTAATATGCTATGGTATTCAGTATTATTCGTGGGTATGTGCCAGCCTAAAATTGGTTACATACTATTATTAGAGCCGGTTTATTCAGAGCTGGTTAAATGGTAGTTCCCCCGCTAAGATAGTTTGAGCTGCTTTCTTAACTGCGTAGATCTCCACCTGGAAAACGCTGCCTGGTCTGCCAGTCGGTATGAATAGCTGATGTTTAATTCTTTTGAGAAGACCCCGCCTCCCGTTCCATTCTCCGTCTTTGAGTCATCTGTGAAGTTGGGTATACCTTTTATGACAGTACTCGGGGAGACCCAGACCTTCCTGTCCGGTATACAGACGGTAAATTTCTTGTCAAAGTCGTACCTCGGTTTCTTTGTATAGTCTGTGAGTGGCCTTCGGCCGCTCTGATCAAAGATGTGAAGTATGCGTGAGTGACCGAATGACTCGGGCTTCCAAATTTTGTTCTCTCGTAGTCTGAGAGCACATTTGACTGCCACGTTCTTAGTATATAGCTCGATGGGTTGTAGGTTCAGCAACTTTTCTAGACCCAATTGAGGTGTAGATTTTAGTGTACCCGTTATACCTTTGCAAGCAATTCTTTGTACCCTGTGCAGGATCTTGAGGTAGGATTTAGTGTTAACAGCCTCCCACTATACAACTGAGCCGTAGGCCAGAATTGGTCTTACGATCGCGGTGTACATCCATTGCACTATGTTCGGTTGTAAGCCCCACTTCTTCCCGAAAGCCTTTGTGCAGGCGTAAAAAGCATTTAGTCCTTTCTTCATTCTTTCCTCCGTATTCCGTTTCCAGTTTAACTTGGAGTTAAACACGATACCCAACTATTTGGCTTCGGGTGTGAGATTAAGACGAATGCCTCTCAATTTTGGTGGTTCCCATTTTGGTATCTTATATCTTCTGGTGAACAGGATGAGTTCAAGCTTGTTAGGGTTAACCGATAGACTGTTGTTCTCCGTCCACTTAGAAAGCTCTAATAGCGCAGATTCCATATGACTTCACTAATTGTGTGAAGATATTTTCAATTTTCCTGAAATCAGGACAACTATATCATCTGCGTAGGCGACGACATTGATGCCCTTGTTGACGAGTGATTTAAGAAGTTTTTTTATTGAGATGTTTCATTGGAGAGGAGATAAAACCGCACCTTGTGGCGTCGCTCTATTAACCGATCTCTCAATAGTACTGTCTCCAAACCTACCTATATATTGACTCTGATGTATATTTTGGAACCCCGTGGACTTTGTTCATATCTCTATTTTAGCATTTTCCTCGCTCGGTTAACTGGCACTGAAACTGAAACGCAATAGTTTTGGCATTATCCCGTCAACTTAAATAATATGTATTTTTATATAAATGGGTAACCCCTTTGAAAAAAAATTACTGAGATCCAATAAATGTTCTTCATTATCAATAGCTAGCCATTCGTCAGTTGCTAAACTCTATTCTACTAGTACATATTAACAATAATAGCCATTACTATTTTTTGTTTAAAACTTTCACCTATTTTTGTGGAATTGCATTAATTTTTGTAAAATATTTTTTTTCTTAAATAAATATATTAACAATAGATCTAATGATTTAATTGGTTATCGGCTTAATGCCTCTGTTATTATTATGGAATTATTAAACTTTCCATCTTATAAAAAACAATGACCAAATCTAAATAAATAAAATATTTTCTATCGGCTTCCCTTAGTTAAATTAAAAACATGTTATTTACAATTAAATAAAATCATATGTAAATATAGTAGATTTAGTGCATACCTATACTGTATAGTGATGCATGTCCTCTGTTAAATCTTTCACTGACCTTTAATTCATTTTAGAAATGTGATATTGTTTTAGAAATTTATTTAACCAACAAAGCTATATATTTACTTAGTATATTTTAGTTTGAATTATATAAAATATGTAGTATAATTTTATTGAAATCGTAAAACGGTTCTGTGTTTCTATGAAAAACAAAACAAATATAAAATGTATAGTCAGCGAACTAGAAAGAAAGACTAGAGTAGGTATGTATTTAAATGAATATAAACAAAAATGTTAAACAAAATATACAAATAACAAAGTAACCAAAGTTAACCGCAGAAATGTCTTTGTTCAATTGTTTTTTTTTTTTTTTAGTAAAGACATACTAATGATATAATAGTTATGTTTTAAGTTTGCTCAAAATATTTGAAAGAGAAGAAAATAATTGTAATTTTTGTTAAACCGAACAAATTATACAATAATTACCATGTAATCAAAATTAATCAGTAAGGATATTTATAAAATTTCAATAAAAATAAATATTTAATAAATGAGGTCTAAACTTAAGTAAATTTTAGTTTTACTGTTGTTTTATGAAGAGCGACGTTACAGAGAGGCACTCAACTGACAGTTCTTCTACTGAAAAGAAGAGCATAATTTGCTTCTGGATTTGAATTCATAATCGCGGGGAGTTCTTCCGGACGGTTCTGGACGACCAACCGAAAACGACATAAGAGTTCGGAGAGTCGAGTCGCGTCAGTTACACAATACCAAATCCCAAACGACTCGACACGACAAATGTCGCCAGCCGTTTGCGACAGACGATAGCGACAATATTGGTGACTAATTTTACTGCAAGTTGAAACAGTGCAAAAATCGCAACTGCTGTGAACTTTTCAACCGAATGCCACCGCCTTTATTACTAAAGGGTCCGCCAAATAACTTTTTTCTTTTTGAAAATGCTATAAAAAAAAATTCTGAATATTTTCTCAAATTTCTTTTTTTATTTGAAAGTACAATCCTTCCGGTTAATAATGGAAAATAATTTCATTCAAATGGCTGCCTCGGCTGGCCATGCAGTAGCCTACACGATCGGTCCAATTTTTAAGCACACTTGTGTGCAGCTGTATTTCACCAATGGATTCACGAATATTGGCCTTTAAAGCGTCAATTGTCTCTGCAGAAATGTCTGGCATGTCGGCGCATCACTTATCTTTTACGGCACCTCACAAATAATAGTCCAACGGTGTCAAATCATCATCATCAGCTCTGCGGCTGATAATGCGATCTTCAAAAACAGGGCGCAAAACATCGAGTGTAGCTTCGGCTGTGTGGCACTGTGGAAATTTGTAATATTAATTTTGCGAATCACTGTATATTGATTACCAATTGTACCAACTGCATATACTATCGTATATTAATGTCTTGTCACTTTTTGACTTTAACTTTCAGTTAATAAATATCTATCTCTTCTTTTATCAACCGTCACCAAGTAAAGACCTTTTTATTTGATCTGGCTCAACAGGTTATGGGCCCAGCCTCGTAGTTCACAAAAAGGAAAAGTTAAATCCGCAAAAATCTCGGTAATCTTAATATTTTTTTCGCAAAGAAAATTTTTTTCGGCATTGCAATAAATTAAAAAATTTAAGATTGAGATCTAATTTTTGGTAAGATTTTGGTGCACGATATTTTTAATCTTTCATTCGACATGGATGCTGACTTACTGAAAATCGATAAATTTGTCTCAAGTGACCAATGGAGCACCTGGAAGTTTCAGGTTAAAATTTTACTCAACGCTAGTAATCTTCTTGAGATTGTTACTGGGATAGAAGTTGCACCGGTAAAAGATTCCAATATTAAGGCGGAGGATTTTGACAGAGAATTAAAATCTTGGGTGTCTAGGGATAGGAGAGCGCAGAAAATCATAGCTACGACCATAGGACATCAACCACTTGTTCATATTCTAAACTGCACGAACTCAAAGGATATGTGGACAAAATTGGCGGCTGTTTATGAACAAAAATCCGAAGCAAGTGTGCATATGCTACAGCAAAAGTTTTATTCTTTTGGGAGGAGTTCGGAAGATGATATTGCTACGCACATATCAAAGTTGGAAACAATTGTCCAACAGCTCAGGGAAGCAGGAGAGACTGTGTCTCCAAGTATGGTAATGACCAAGATATTAATGACTCTACCGGCACGCTTCAATCATTTTTTCAGCGCTTGGGAGTCGACAGCATCGCAGGAGAAAACATTGGGAAATCTAACATCGAGGCTTATAATGGAAGAAACTCGATTGCAGTCATTTCATAAGAGTTCTCCTTCGTCGGGTGTGACATTGCAAAATGCTCAAGAGCATAATGCATTATCAGCTCATCGATATAAGAGGGGCGATGACAGACGAAAGACCAAAAATTTCAGCAAAAAGGGGAAATGTTTTCTATGTAAAGAAACTGGACACTGGAAACGGGAATGCCCCATGAGAAATAAATCGGCTGTTAACTGTGCTCAAACGAACGATTTTGATGCTTTTGTGGTAAACACTCTTGCACGCGACATCAATGCTGTTACAATCGACGATTGGATACTTGACTCAGGTGCCAGTCATCATATGAGTTTTCGTCGCGAGTGGTTTAGCAACTATAAATTACTTGACAAGCCTATGCCTGTTATCATCGGTAACGGGGAAAAAATATTTGCTGTCGGAATAGGCAATGTCAACGTTTTTGCATTCAATCAAAAGAAATGGATCGGAAAATGCCTAGAAGACGTTTACTTTGTCCCAAAATTAAAGAAGAATCTATTCTCCTCAGGCACTGTAATGGACAAAAGATATAAAATGGTATCTGATGAAGGAAAATGTGAAATTTTTAAAGATAATCGCATAGTGGCAGTGGGAGTACGATGTCGTAGGCTCTACAAGATGATGTTTCGTATACAGGTGAATGATGACGATGGTGGTGCTAAAGGTGGTCATAGAGAAGTGAATGGTACTGTAGGAGAAGCAAGTGTAGTGATGAAAGGTGAGACTCTAGAGTTGTGGCATCAGAGATTCGGCCATTTGTGTGCAAAACAAGTAAGATCTGTGCTCAAGGAACGAAATATTCCGTTTGTGGATAACAACCAATTTTTTTGCGACTCCTGCGTATACGGAAAGCAGTCCAGGTTGCCTTTCAGTTATAGCGGCAACAGGGCTAAGTCGGCAGGTGAATTATTTCATTCGGATTTATGTGGTCCGATGCAAAATCCATCGATAGGCGGGTCAAAGTACTTCGTTTTATTTAAAGACGATTTTTCCCATTATAGATATGTTTATTTTATCAAAGAAAAAAGTGAATTTCCATCTATACTTCAGAACTTTCTGCACTCGGTGAATCTTGATATTAATAGAACAATAGCCACACTACGTTCTGACAACGGACTTGAATTCAAGAACAAGGACGTAGCGGAGATCTTACGACAGGGAAATATACGCCATCAAACCAGTGTTCCATACAATCCCGAACAAAATGGGCGTGCGGAGCGTGACATGAGGTTCATCGTTGAAATTGCTCGGACAATGTTACACGCAAAGAATCTTCCAATTATGCTGTGGGCAGAGGCAGTGAACACTGCGGTTTTCCTTATCAATAGGTACGGTCCAAGTCCTGAAAAAGGAAAAAGTCCTTTCCAGCTTTGGTTTGAACGGGAACCCTCCATCGAAAACCTGCAAATATTTGGGACCGAGGTATTTGTCCATATCCCCAAAGAAAAGCGTCGAAAGTGGGATCGAAAGTCGCAGCATGGATACTTCGTTGGGTATCCTGAAAATCAGAAGGGATATCGTGTTTGGCTGTCTGAAACAAATAAGATCGATATTTCTCGCAATATAATCTTTAAAAATGAGTCTAACACTTCTATCATTTCAGAACCCAGCAATCCTGATACAGAAACAAGATCATTGATGGAGCATGGTTCTGCTGCGAAGCCAAACGATTCCCAGGAACATGATGAGTTGGAGTCAGAAGAATGCTACGAACCAGTACTTCCCAATGTAAAGAATCAGATGGATGATGTAGAGATGGTTAAGCCAGTGAATTACCGAGAGCGACTTCGTAGTTACAAGCAAAGCGAAGTCTCGGCAACGACTAGCGTCCTAACAAACATGTTAGAAGGATACGCCTTTATAAATGAATGTTTCGAGCCCAGAGGTTATCGTGAAGCGATAGAGTCGGTGGATGCGGAAAAATGGAAGGCGGCAATGGACGAGGAAATTGATGCACTTCATCTAAATAAGACATGGGATCTTGTTTTTCTTCCAGGCAATAGAAAAGTGATCGACAACAAGTGGGTGTTCAAGGCTAAGCTGTCGAAGGATGCAAAAATCAACCGCTACAAAGCTCGCCTTGTGGTGCGAGGTTTCACTCAAGAAGAAGGAACGGATTACGCGGAGACTTTTAGCCCAGTTGCCCGATTCGCATCTATCAGAGCCATTTTTGCGATTTCTGTTGCAGAGAATCTTGTGTTAAAGCAGTTTGACATCAAGACAGCCTTTCTTAATGGCCAGCTGGAGGAGCTTATATACATGGCGCAGCCTGAGGGCTATGATGACGGGAGCGGACGTGTGTGTAAGCTGAACAAAAGCCTTTATGGGCTTAAACAGGCATCAAGATGTTGGAACTTAAAGTTCACTAAGCTTCTGGAAGAATTCAACCTTCGTCCATGTGCAGCGGACTCGTGCGTGTTTGTCCATCAGTCAAGTAAAGGAAAGCTTTTAATGGCTTTATACATCGACGATGGACTCATTGCGGCAAGTGATGGGAGACTAACGATCCAGCTTATAAAATATTTGCAAACGTTTTTCGAGGTTAAGGTGTCTGACGCAGAATTTTATCTGGGACTTCAAATCGATCACAGGAGTGATGGCTCGATTCATCTTAGTCAATCCAGCTATTCGGAGAGGTTGCTGCAGAAATTCAATATGTCAAATTGTCATCCTGTCTGCTCACCTGCGGAGGCATCGAAGCTTGCATCTTCAGACACTCATGTCGGCAAGTTTCCATTCCGAGAGGCTGTGGGAAGCCTTATGTACTTAGCAGTAGCAACACGACCAGACATCTCCTACGCTTTAGGAGTTGTGTCAAGGCACTTGGACAATCCATCTACGTGTGACGTGAACGCAATAAAACGTATTTTTAAATACGTGAAGGGGACTACAACTTATGGTATACTCTTTAAAAATAACTTTAAATTTAACATTGATTCTTACAGCGACGCTGATTACGCCGGAGATATTGAAACTCGGCGGTCTACAAGTGGTTTCGTTTTTCTGATTAACGAAACACCAATTTCTTGGGCGTCGCAAAGGCAGAAGAGTGTGAGTTTGTCAACAACAGAAGCCGAATATGTTGCTGCATCTGAGGCCGTAAAGGAGCTAGTTTGGGTCAAGTCACTTTTTCAAGATCTTCTTCCTGATCGACAACTTCAAGCAGTACTCTTTATGGATAACCAGAGCGCTTTGAAACTGGTAAAAAATCCTCAATTCCACAAGCGGACCAAACATGTGGATATTCGGTATCACTTTATCAGAGAGAAGTTTAAAGAAGGCCTATTCGACTTGGTTTATGTGCCAACGCAGGAGCAGATTGCTGATATTCTTACTAAACCGTTAAGTAAAGTTAAATTTGAATATTTTTGCCAAAAATTAAAAGTTGTTCCTAAATAATTTGTTTGAATTATGTACTATGAAATTTAACTTTTTGAATTTTGAATTGTTATAAAATTAAAGAATTTTGATGGTTAATTATAAATAATGAATTAATATTAAGTGGGAGTGTGGAAATTTGTAATATTAATTTTGCGAATCACTGTATATTGATTACCAATTGTACCAACTGCATATACTATCGTATATTAATGTCTTGTCACTTTTTGACTTTAACTTTCAGTTAATAAATATCTATCTCTTCTTTTATCAACCGTCACCAAGTAAAGACCTTTTTATTTGATCTGGCTCAACAGGCACGTAGCGCCGTCCTGTTGAAACCAAATGTTGCCAATATCCTCCTCTTCAATTTTTGTGAACAAAAATTCGTTCAACATGGCCCGATAACGATCGCCATTGACTGTAACGGCCACTCCTTGCTCATTTTCGAAGAAAAATGGCCCAATTATGCCTCTGGACCAAAATCCGCACCAAACAGTGACTCGTTTTGGGTATATCGGCTTTTCAATGTATGCGTGCGGGTTTTCTGTGCTTCATCTGAAAAGATGATTTTTTTGGCAAAATCGGCATCTTCTCTAAGTCGATCGCAGGCCCACATTACCATGATTTTCAAAGTAATGTCGCAATATTTCCCAGCGTTGTTCAAGCGTATACACAACCATATTCGTTCAGCGGAAGGATAAAACTAATTATCTGTCTAATCAGACATGAGCTAAGTGTTACCATTCGCGAAATAAGCACTAGCTGAAAAAAAAAAAAACGTTAGATGGCGGGCCCTTTAGTTACTTAGCATGTTGAAATAGTGGTCGGAAATTGACCAGTAGACCCGGTTATTCATATTTCTTTTGATGCAGCTATATTAGGGGTATTCATGCAACGTCGTAAACTCGTCGTAAACGTCGTAAGTTTACGACGTGGTAAATGAACTGTCAAAATTTGTATGGAAAATCATTTACGACGAGATGGTAAACTTACTACGCGAATTTGTGTGGAAAACCGAGATGGTAAACTTACGACGAGGTCAATGTGATATTTCACACTTGAAATTAAGGCGCGAAATCAGGAAAAAAATACTTTGCATGCATTTATAATACTTCTGATGCATTTATAAATAGAAATTGCACATTTTACTATTCCAAGTGTAGGATAATTAATTAATACATTAAATTGTATTGAAAGCAAGTTTTAAAATATGTAGTTTAAATAACGAAATTTTCAATTTCAAACAAAGGATGTTTTCGTTCGCGGCAAAAAGTTTGGAATTGGAAATTTCGTTATTTAAACCCTTTTAAATCTTGTTTTCTTGATACAATTTGTTAGACTAACTAATTATTCTACACTAGGAATAGTAAAATGTGCAATTTTATCTTTATAATTGCATCAGAAGTGGTTTGTTCGTATTTTATCAATTCTTTCGTTCCCTCACATGTGAAACAGCTGACTGGTTTACCATCATTTACCAAGGCAGCTATTTGGGACCTTCATGAAACGTGCGTCGTAAACTTACCATTTTACGCGAATGGTAAACTTACGACGTTGCATGAATACCCTTATTGATTATGCGAGCATTAAAAAGAATATGCGAAATATATGCGTAACATCTGCATATTGTTTTTCGAAAAAAAAATTGGTCTTCTCATAGCTGTACGGAGATTGTTTCCATCTCTCCAAAAATTCTATTCACCTCTCGCATAAGGTAGAATTTTACGTCAAAATTTACCGGTTATGCAATGCCTTGATCATGAAATCACAAATTCAATTTAAATAGGCTAAGAAATATTGTGGATATGGGTTTGGTTCGCGATTAACAAAAACAAAAAAAAAACATTTTGTTGTTGTGTGTGGTTCAAAGTTAATTGAATAAATAACTGTTTTCACATTGGCTACATTGGGCTAAATAGGGTTAGCATTTGTTCAGTTAGCAATGGAGCATTTGGAACAACTCCAAATATACAAAGATATTCGAGAGCCCCAAGAATACTTTGAACTTTCCGACACAAAATTTTACAAACTATATATTTCTATTAAACAATTGCTTGGCACATGAGTTCATCGATTTCTTGGCTACTCATATGATTAGCCAATTTAGATCAAACGCTTTAACTTCTAAAGATATTATATTAAAGCTTACACTTATGTCGATTTCTATTGGGCAAGAAAAATCACTTTTTTAAAGATTCAGACCAGTTTTCTGCTCTAGAAATCAGCTGTCTATCAAATTCGTTTTCCATTGGGCGGAAAAAATCATTTTTTTAAAGTTGGATCACTTTTGCGAATCTCGATTCGAGGACGAGATTCACACACACTTTCACCAATACCAAAACAAGAGACATTTGTAAACACAAATTGCAATAAAAAAAAAATAGCTGACTGCCAAATAACACACCAACACAAATGCAAACAAAAAGTAATCTCATTTCATGTTCCATTGGGGCAGGAAATATCAGAGATCTGAGTAAAATGGTAAAAGCCCAATGGCAATCGACATTTAGATGCCGTCCGTTCTAGTAGATTTCTCGACGAATATGTGCATTTTCATAGAAATTGGTAGGTATATTGTGAACTGATTTACATAAGGTTCACGGAGATATTATTCACTCACTTTAATTCGGGTTAAAGTTTACGCCTGGGTTTAAGTGAGTTTAACCCAACAATTAAACCCAAGTCCATAATATTCAATCGTTAAGCACGATAATAAACCTATTTTAACCTTTTCGGCGTTTAATCCGATTGAATTTAAACTGCACTCCATAGACCAGTTTAAGTACTTTAACTCGGGTTAAAACCAAATTTCGTATTATTCACCCCTATTCCCGTTGGCATTTGTCGTGAACTTTCTCATCATTTTAGTTTTAAGTCAGTGTTTGAGACAAACGATTGAAATAACAGTAAACACGTAGAAAAAGAAGCAAAATCGTTTGAAAAAAATCTGAATATCGTTTTTGGAACGACACATGAGTCGTATACGACAAACACCAACGGGAATAAGGGTAAGGTAAGGGTCCTGATAAGAGTTCACGTGTGATAAGGTGCTCACGTATAAAAAGTTCAAGTTCAAGACTTCTTGCCAGTCTCCCGCTTATAGCAAATCCGCAGTTTTCATCCATCTTTTGCCCTGTTAATGATACAGCACTTTCCGAATGCCAGTGATTTATCAGATCGTCTAGGGCCACGCTGTTATAACTAATAAAGGGAGCAAAAGTCTTAATTTTTTTTTCAAATTTCTTTTATGTCGTCTTACGTTTTACAAAGTTAAACTTTTTTTTTTTCTGTCGCTTAAATTAGCTTAAATATAAAAAAAAACTTTTGTTTGTAACTCCTTTTTCTGTTGATTTTGCACACGACATAGATACGTTAAAAAAATGTTTTTCTTCCTTTCAGACGATACGTCTATGTTCACGGACAAAAAAAAAATATGTATTGTGTATATTATGGAAACAAAATTTCAATTCGACATTTAAACAGTGAACAAGGACCAATTGGTATAGTCATGTGGGGGTAAAAAAAAAAAAAAACTTTAAACGCGGTACGAATTAAATGGAAATTGAATTGCTCGTTGATCTTATCAACACAAAAAAATAAAAATTCTTTATGTAAAGTTTTCATTTTGTTTATAGTGATGTCGTTAGAATACATCCTGCTATCAGTATAGCTTTTCTGCACTTAATCCCTGAATGGCTTTCATGAGCATACGAACGTTGCTGCATTGTGGATTCTTGGTTTGGGTGATCAGGAATGCCTGGCAATTGCGGAAGAGTTCTTGCATCACTTTAGGCGCGTGCTCGCGCGTGATTGGATCATTTGGATTTATACTGAGGATTGCATCGGCTAAATAGCTATAAAAAGAAGACGAATGATAAATGAAACTCAAGAAAACGCAGTGCGTAACTTACTTTTGTTTGACTTCATTGTGATTGCTCATGTCGGCGGAAATTTGTTGTATGAGAGAAAGCAAAACCTTTTGTTCGAGACAACACGGGTGAAATACTGCATTGTGATCGGCCCTTTGCAGTGTGAACTCGACCAGTGTCAAATCATTGGCTAGAAGGGCTTGATGGAAAGCTTTGTTTATCTGTCCTGTTGTGAGGAGCAGTTTGATTTGGTCTTTGATGTCATATATCGATGGGGCGGGTGTGGTGGTCTGAGAACGTAACGCTACGGTTTGCGATTCGAAGCTTTTGCGCACCTGTACAACGAAAAGAAAAACGAAAGCATTGAAGTTTAAATTGGAGACGACCTGAAATTGCGTGATTCTCGATGCGGTTTTACCAGCGGAGGCAGTCTTTTAGTTTCTTTCTTCTAAGCATTATATAAACCCCTAACGTAAACTAATGCACTTACTTCACTCCGAACGACATCGGCTATCTGTCTCGACAGCGCTATCTCCATATGTTTGATGTCCTTCTTTGTGTCCAGCATAGATTCCTGTACAGTGTTTCGATGTTTTATCAGGATCGAATCCAAATGTTGCCTAAAACCGGAAAATTTATTCAGAATCTCCTCCGTAGAGTCCTGCATTGGTTGGAGATGTGACAGATAATTATCGAATTGCTCCATAACTGTAAGAAAACAAAACCTCATGAGACAATCGCAAGCAGGACTCAATGCATTTAAGACTCACACTCCTTAATGCCCACCGAGAACGCTTCGTGCAATTGTTTGAACATGTTTTGCGATGACTTTTCGTATGCTGGTATAAGTGTACTCGACATCGATTCAATGAAGGCCGCCTGCAAACTTCCCTGCACACCAACTAGCACTGACTTGCCAAACGCATCAATAATATTCTGTAAATGTTATTGTCACCTTAGCAATGCGCCGTACAAATCGACACAATTTAGAAAAAAAACCTCACCTTACTCTTGCACACGTGTGCTATGTTGTCCTTCAACATCATATCGAGGGCGGCTAACTTATTGCCCACATCCATTTGGATTTGTTGCTGAAGTCCATCGATTTTAGCCGCCAACATTGGCATTATCTGCCTCTGAATTTCAATGGCGATAACCTTTGAAATTACCTCAGTCAGGCGTGTAAGAGTGAACTGATTTATCAACTGTACAAACGTATCATGGAGCTCACGATTTTGTGCTTCCCTACAGAGATATGGTTAGTTCAAAACTCCCTGCAAGTCGTGTATGAACAGTTTTAACTTACTTGCCGGCTAGGAAAGCAGCGAGCTTCTTTTTGTGCTCATTCTCGTAGCGCTTTAAATACTGTTCCATTAGCTTCGATAGCTGCATTTCGACTTTGAACGAGAAATTCTTAATGTCTTTGTAGGTGCCGGCCTTCAATTCATTGATTTCGCTTTGCAGTGTGTTGATTTGGATCGACTGCTTCTGAACCAAGTCTATGCATAAGGGATGGGTTATAAACACGATCTTTTGCCTAAGAAGAAACGACTTACCTAGCACCTGACTCATCTTCATGTTTATTTCACTCAATTCGTTGCTGGGCTGAGTTATGAGGTTCTCGGAATTTTGCAGTTCGATTGAATGTTTGGTTACTGTGCGCACGTCAGGCACCTTTGGCCAGTTGGTTGTAGTTGTAGACGGCGACTTCTTTTCAGCCTCTGTGATTGTACAATAAGTATTCGGCTGCCATGCGATTGAAGGGACTTACCAATTTGTTGCTCGGGTAGTTTGTTGATGACTTTTGTTGAAGGACCATTTTCTGGTTTGCCTTGGTCCGTCTCGTCACCACTGAACGAACTCTTTCGGCAATCGTAGTCTTGCAAAGACATAATTTCTTGTACTTCACGACTGGGACTGGAATTTCCGCTCGTTAAATTCTCTAAATTATTGCGGTTGCCGCTATTTTCAATAGCTGCTGGAAAATATATAAGAAAATTTGTGGTGAGTAATTGAGAAATCTAGCCGGATGTGGTGGAATTCATTATAATGTATGTACTCTTCTCTCGCAATTATCTCGATGAGAAAGAGCTCTACGCTGTACTCAATGAACAAATTCTTTGGAGAATGTATGCCTTATCGTATCCACGCGATAAATAAAGCTTGCTAAAGTTTGACAAAGAAAACTCTCTATTTGTATTTATGCAGATGAATGAATGAGAGGGCGTTCTACAAACAAATTGAAGATAGAAGACTGAAATATTACACAGCATACATAAATACCAACAAAAAGAAACCCCTGCTAAACATGCTTTCATGTTACATAATTCTTTGAATTCTGCTTGAGAAAATGGAGCGAAACATGAAAGCAATACTAAGGGCAAAAGCAAATATTATTGACCTCCGAAGTCAGCGAGCTGTTGCGTTAGCAATTAGGGCAGAAGCAAAAAGAAATATAAGTGCTCTCAACAAAAAAGGCGCCACAACATCGAAGAATCGGACGGAATACAAAAATACAGTCGCGCATTTTCACCAGTGCTCAAATGCTAATGCACGGCACGAGTGGAAGGGGAGGATAGAGAAGAGGTACTGGTGCACTTTGTTTTTAAACCATTTTTTGGAGAATACTTTTACAGTGAGAATGTTTTGTGCTACACACAGAAACACGGAGAAAGAGCAAAATAAATAAACCATGCAAGACGACTTACCCATAAACTTCTTCTGTGTCTCCATGGATTGCTTCATTTTCTGTTGCTCTTGATCTTCGATAATTTTATTGTTCACCAAATTCAACAAGTTCATATTGTCTGGCTTGTTCGCCGATGAATTCGATCCGGTAACACTTGCCAGCATAAGAATTGTATTTAGAACTTCCGAGCTCACAATTTCAGGACTTTTCTTGCCTGTAAAATTCAAAAAATCGAAGAATTCCACGCCTTAGTGTTAAAATGTTTTAAATTCTCTCAACTTACCAGTGGAAGAGCTAAATGCATCCGGTGTCATCAGATTAACTTGTGTAAAGCTCTTATGACTACTGCTAGTGGACATTTGTGGTGAAGGAGAGTCAGTCTTGTCAACGACATTTGCCTGTGCATTCGAAGCAGCTCGCTCGAAAAGCACCTCCAGTGGCCCCTTTTCGGTTGTCGGAATTGCCTGAACAGGCACATTATCTACATCCTTATCGTTGGAAAGTTCGCTTACTGTGTCGATAAACTCCTTAGTGCTATTGCTGTCATTGGAAATGCTACTCTTCACATCGGTATTCTCGTCAACAGTTGGCTGGTATAGTATGTGACACTCTTGAACACTCTTCGGCTGGACAATAAACATACGCAGGACAACACAATAAATCGAATTAGTTTCCTCGTCGTAGTCATCCATTTCGTCGACCAAATAATTGTCATTAGCACATTTATATCGGCGTACGGCTGCGTCCACAATGGAGAAACTTAGAATCGGCGACGATAATGGAAACTCAGACACACTCTTCACATGCACACCGACGGTTTTCTTCTTGATCGTTTGGTCGCCATCCGTGGTGGTCACAGAGTTAATGGAATTATGTGCAGGTGCACCGATTGTTGTTAATTGCATTGGATCAGTCAACGATGGAGCACCATCTGGGGCTGTAATTATTTGCAGGACATACATGACACGAGTCTCTAAATTCGAAATAACTAAATACGATGATGTTCGATCGATTTCAGCGAGAAATTTCAATTTTTTATCTTCGCTAGTTTTGAGAGTGATCGTTTGGAGGCACTCCCATGTGCCACAGTCCCAAATTTTGAATTCTGTATTGTCATCGGCACCGGTAAGAGCATATTTCCAATAGGAGCTGCAACAAGAGGTAGTTTTAAGAAGGGGCAGACGGATAGACAACAATTTTACTCACTCTGCGGATGTCTTTGTTAAATTGTCTAAAAAGAAAAACGACGACACGGGCTTTCCGCCGTGAGGTTTCCACTGATGCAGGCACCTTCGTTCTTTTTCATGGAAATACACCTGCGAATAGATCTAAATATGTAAACCAGTGTTGACCCGGACAATATGGCGATTTACCTGATAAAACCTAATGATACCGTCCTCGCTACCAACACCAAGCGTTGTGCCATCGGGGGACAGAGCAACCCATGTGATATTTAGAGTGGGCTCGTAGAACTTTAGATATCCCGTGGCGATATCGGGCGGACAAAACTTCCCAATCTAATGAATAGAAAAGAAATGAGAATATGAGTGATTGGCGAGTACTCTTCGGATGTGTAAATAGGGTATCAAAACAAGGACAGGGAACATCATACACCAGAGGAATATTTAAACAAAGAAATATTTGGCTTAGTATTTGCCAGCAAGTGGGAGAGTGTGAGAACGTTTTATTAATCAATGCAGAGGACGAAAAGATGCTGAAGAGGAAGACCTCCTCTTAACAAACGCAATGTGGCACAATCGGCTAAACATTTTAATTTAAGACTTGTATTATTATGGGCGAGGAGTCTTATTGCGATTGATAGAAAACCTTTCAACTATTCTCCTTTAGAATCAAAGGACAGAAAATCCAGGTGACGCTTTCGCCAAATCCCTCTACGCTTAGCAAAAGCATAATTAATATGCACAACCTTAAAGACCATATAGAGCTGTACTCACCCCGTAATTAATAGTAATTGTGTTCACATTGAAACATTGGTAAATACTGCCTCTCGCCCAAACAATCAACTGGTTGCTCTCTTCGTCGTCGTCGCTCGAACAATCCACATACGGACACCACGATATCTTGTCATATTTCGGAGTGTAATTTGTCAAAGGATCTTCAATCTTGATCAGCAGATTGCATGCCAAGGTTTCCCCAAGCATATCAATTTTATGCACATACAACGAACTGGCATCGATAGATGCAAGTATCCTTTCGTTTTCGATGTGTGCAAACTGTAGGTCCAACACTTCCCCAGACATTCCTTTGATCAGTGCTCGCAGACCGGTAATGGCATTTACCACCCGTACCATTCCTTCAGTTCGCGAGATTTTATTATTCACTAGAATAAAAAAAAATCAATGATTTCCAAGGCATAATCTCACACCACTTGCATACCATTTATAACATAGGCTATGTGCTTTCCATCAATGTGAACTGCAATCAAGTGGCCAGGATAATTTTTCGTCTCCCACTTGTAGTCCACGATGTTTTTCAGTTTCACTTTGGAACTACCATGGTCATGACTGCCGGCACTTCCTACAATTGTTACATTTTGTTCGTTGATTTCGTAGCAGTGCTGTTTGTCGCCCGATTTGAAAACACTGTAAAACATGTATAAATATGTTAAAATCAAAACGATATTCTATACACCCGGCATTTTGTACTCACATAACATTTGACGACGTTTGGTTCTGCGTGTCGCTGGGTTTAGTCAGAAAGTTGCTCATTTTGTTGCTTTGCGTGTTGTTTGGATTTGGGGGCAAACTATTTGTCGATCGATCTCGTTGGTTGTAATAAAAACTAAAAGTATTTTTTAATAGGAGTAGAACAGATAGAAACGCTATTAACATAACACATTTGGCAAAGATCGAATCGTATTTGC
This sequence comes from Cheilosia soror, assembly GCA_949372485.1. Lineage (NCBI taxonomy): Eukaryota > Metazoa > Arthropoda > Insecta > Diptera > Syrphidae > Cheilosia > Cheilosia soror. Next base: position 124,085,779 of record OX443561.1, read on the forward strand.
AAATCGTATGGAATCCTGCGAGAGAGATTCTTGTGGGTGATTGGAAAACTTATAGGTTTCCAGCGATGGATAGTGTGAATTTGTTGGGACAAAACTGCTAAGTAAAAAATATTTTTTTGCTTTTTTTCTCTTTTTTATTGAGTACAACTTATTTCACCGCATAGGCAAGCGCCCAGTTTTGCTTTTTTGTCTTTTTGAGTTTTTTTTTTTATCTAATTTGACTGAATGGATTTTGACATTTGCGAAATTTCCTTTTGCAACACAAAAAAGACCACAAATGCTAAGGGTGGTGACTGCACTAGTGTTATTTTTAGTAAATGTTCGAACTGGGGATATTTTTTTGCCCTATAAAATACCAACTTTTATTGAGATTTCGAACGCTCTGCTGTAGGTATTCTGAAAGATCTTTTGCAAAGGAACATTGCTCTATTTTAAAGATTTTTTTATATAAAAACGCAGCGCTAACTTGACGGCCAGATGTCTAGTATATAATGTCCTAAATCGATGATCAAGCTCTGTAGTGGTACGAATGATTTTTTTGTACTTTTTTCCACTAGGCGTATTTTTTTGGGGAGTGAGTATAACAAAACCAAAAGTGAGTATAATAATTTTGCATTTAAAACCAGTAGTGAGTATAACAAAACCAAAAGTGAGTATACAAGTTTTGCATGTAAAAGTAAAAGTGAGCTAGCTGTAGATTCTCAAAAAATACTCCTAATGGACCTAGTTCAGACTTAACTCCAAGTGTTGGTCTTGCTTATTTTCAATTGAATTTTTTTGATATACATACATACTATCCTTATAAAGTCGACAACCACCGGGCGAATGCGTTTTCCTGTATTACATAATATGTATATGTAATTTAACAATAAAACAAACGTCATTGAGAAGGATCTTCGTACTTTTTTTTATCCCACTAACTGCCTCTTTAATTTGTCAACATCAAACACCAAATACGATAAGTGCACACCACGACAGTTCACTCTAATTTGTCAGACGAAAAAAAACTGTGCGAAAAGATGATGATGGCGTGACATGAATTGTGAAAATAAATATGTGGAAATTATCTTTATCATTTAAGTATGTAGCCATTAATATAACGGAAATATATGCGCGGCTGAGAAACATCTATATTCAATAAAGCACAATATCCTTTTACAGAGGCGGCGAACTAACAGGCAACGCTATTCTTTTTAAAGGAACTTGAATTGAGTGAAATGGGAACGAAAGAAGTTATACAATTTTTTTTTATATCTTATGAACTCTAAAATATATATATTTTTTTATTTAGGATCTCGGATACACTATCCGGGGCTTATTTCTGTCAGATAAAGTTTAACTTTTGGCTTCAAAGGTTTCGGATAGTGATATCTGACAACAGATATAGTCTTGGATAGATTATCATCCGGTTCAAGTGACTGTTAAATAATTAATTCTGAAGATAAACAAAATATTTAATTAATCTTAATTAGAATGCTCGATACTAAGCCTGGAGAGCTTATCTACTTCCCCCCCTCTTATTCGTAGGAGCATTGCCGAGGCAAGTACATACGGCTATTATCTACAAGGTCATTGTTTTGAACGGTTTACACCAACAGTAGTCAGTACAAGATCATGTGGGTTAAATAAGAATCGACTAATGTGTTGTGTGGGCTAATGCTCAAAATACATGTGTCTCGCAGCAAAATTAGAACACAAATGTTTAAATGAGTATCGCCACATGTTAATTATGCACCCAACGCAGCACTGAAACATGTTTCTATTTCTTCAAAATAAAATATATAATTAAACAATACCAAATTTGAATTGAACTTTGTATTTTCGAACGGAAGTAAAACATTTCCCTTTATAATTCCTTATCATTTGCAAACCTGCATTTTAAGAAAACCCAGCCGTCGTGTCTGGATTTTGGCAAAAATCGTGTCACTTTTGACAGTTGCCTGGGCCAATCACCGCCGACCACGCATAATAAAAGGTTCGATCCAAGTTTTTTTTGAAGATGAACTAAAAACTGATAGCGTAAACATTTTTCTGTAGATAAATTCTCTTCGTAATAAGTCAAATTAAATTAGTTAATTAAATAAACTCACCATAATGCGTGCGCTATTCCTCTGCATTGCGATACAAATAGTATTCTGCGTCCTCTGTACGGCGGCCGGTCGAGATTTCTATCGGATTCTCAATGTGAAAAAATCGGCATCGACAAATGAAATTAAAAAAGCCTACAGAAAATTAGCCAAAGAACTACATCCCGACAAGAACAAAGATGACCCGGATGCGTCAACTAAATTTCAAGATCTCGGCGCTGCTTATGAAGTCTTATCGGATGCTGATAAGCGAAAAACTTATGATCGATGTGGCGAAGATTGTCTGAAGAAGGACGGCATGATGGACAGTTCAGACCCGTTTGCTAGTTTCTTTGGTGATTTTGGCTTTCATTTTGGCAATGGTGATTCGCAGCACCATGATGCCCCTCGCGGAGCGAATATCGTCATGAATATGTTCGTCACATTGGAGGAATTGTACTCGGGGAACTTTGTGGAAATCGTTCGTAACAAACCTGTACTAAAGCCAGCGTCGGGCACAAGAAAGTGTAACTGTCGGCAGGAGATGGTCACCCGGAATATGGGTCCTGGGCGATTCCAAATGATTCAGCAAACTGTATGCGATGAGTGTCCAAATGTTAAACTGGTCAACGAAGAGCGAACTTTGGAAATTGAGATCGAGCCAGGTATGGTGAACGGTCAGGAGACACGTTTCGTTGCGGAAGGCGAACCACATTTGGATGGAGAGCCTGGGGATTTGGTAATTGTTGTGCAGCAAATGCCACATGCGAGATTCGAACGCAAGGGTGATGATTTGTACACAAACGTCACCGTTAGCCTACAGGTTAGAATACGATTGCAGCATTTTTGGCAGCTGTGTTTATCATAATTTCTTTCACAGGATGCTCTGATTGGATTTAATTTTGATATTGCGCACTTGGATGGTCACAAAGTCTCTGTGTCACGTGAGAAAATCACCTGGCCTGGTGCTCGCATCCGCAAGAAGGGCGAGGGTATGCCCAACTATGAGAACAATAACCTGCATGGCAATTTGTACATTACGTTTGATGTAGAATTCCCAAAGAAGGATTTGGAAGAAGGTGATAAAGAGGGTAAGTTAAATGCTATTTGTGGGCGTATAGTTGGAGATGATTATTTGATTTTTGTTTTTGGTCTCTCTTTGCAGCTCTTAAGAAAATTCTGGAACAATCTTCGATTAACAAAATTTACAATGGACTCTAGATGAAAGAGATTTTATAGCTTAAGTCTTAGACATTAATAAATCAAATGAGAGGTTATTTATACGCATCTGTGTTGTGATTCAATTTGTATGCAACTACATATTTACAGCAATTTGAAAACTAATAGACTTATCTGCATATAACAAGTGGAACTGAAGATAAAGGAAGGAGCAATCAAAGTAGAATTTGTTTATTTAGGAATTATCAAATCATACGCCTATACTTGTCCCAAAAGACATTAACAATACTTGTGCGATCATCACTTTGTAATACACTAGGTGGCTCGGCACGGCAGCCGATGTTCTGTGCTTTTCGCTATGAATTATTAAAGCAGCAAGATGTACATAAATAGGAAAATGGTCTCATTTGCGAATGGATATTATTATACATATGCACGTGTACAGTGAAAAGTACTAAAGCTAGTATTAGACGATATGTTGAATCAGCATAGGTACGTATGCTGAAAATTGTGTTCCAATCACAACATAACGTGCATACTTGATGACAAAAATTTATTTTTTACACGATTGTGATTGGAACACAATTTTCAGCATACGTATGCTGATTTAACATATCGTCTAATACTAGCTTAAGACATGTTGTTGTTGTCCTTTATCACCCATAAAATAAATTTGTAACAATTTGGGGTCTTCACCATGCATTGGTAGTAAAGAGTCTATCTGATGGTGAATTGCACTCGGATTAAATAAACAAAAACTCTTGCGCTCTATTTCACTCGACATTTACTCCGTAAATATAAGATTTATTTATTATTTCGACCTCAGTGCTACCAACCATCGTCCCTATAAAATAAATCTGTATATTTATTAAACTCCGGGCTATTGTATTACCAAGCGGAGACATATTTTTTGGTGTAGGTAGTAGACGCTGCTTTGCTGCAAGGCTCAAACGCAGCTTAGACACAAACAAACATTGAAAATCAAGGCACTGAACTTATTAAAGCGCGATACATACCCAAAAGAGAATTAAGAAGTATCGTACGAAAAAACACGCAGCGTATAAATCCTGACTAATTAGTGCAACATGGCTAAACAAAATAGAGAAGTAAGTTTAAGGGCCCCCATAAAAGTACATGTAGTTATAAATGGCCCTATAATTCTATTATGGTAACGACACACAATTTCGATGCAATGACACGTTAAGCTGTGCTTAAGCTGGATTAGTCCCATCTAATTCTATTTACAATGGTTTCGGTATATTCGTATTAGGTAGGTATACCTACGTATACCACTTTCACATGCCACTCGGATCTTATTGAACATTCGTCAATTTTACGTTGTTGAAACGCACGCCTGGTGTACCTAGTCCACTATATTGCAACAAAACGACCAGATACTCGATTTATATTATGATCACCTCACCAAGAGCCCTTTTTCAAAACTTGTTTTCAAATACGTAATTGTGAAAACTTACCACAACCACATCCGGGATATGGAAACTTAAAATCTTATCCAATACATCATCCAAAATACAATGTGCCCTGACTAAATTTCCCTAATACTTTCCCATAAACCATTAGGAGATATAAAATATTAAAAACTCAAGGATAATGAGGACATTCTCTAGCTTTCTCTCTTATCCACCCTCTTTCTCATCATTCATTAGACCGACTCAAAAAAAAATTCCATTCTGACAAATCTTCGCGTGCATTTCCAACCCCGGTGTGTTGAGTGTGAAAAGTTTTCATCGCTCCCAATTGTTCTTACCTACTGTGTTTTAAACAGAATACAAATAATTAATAATAAAAAAAAACAAGAGACAAGGATATCCTTCAAATTAAATAAAACATTTTCGAGTGCACGCTTTCAGTTCGGTATATTCTGAATCATTCTTGGAAAATCACTAAACAAAAAATATAAATATAATTCTACTGCACTCGAAGCATTTCAAAAAGCAAGTGTATTCCAGTTATATTATGAATGTCGCCCAAATTTCTAAATTTTGAGGTAAGTCCTTTGAATACAAAACCTAGTAAGGAACACCACAAGGACGGAAAATTCCTCAAGAGTTTCGTTTATTGATTTTTCAATACACAAAATGACCCCACAAAAATATTCGGTTTTCTTGCTGCCTCTCTCTTTTTATGATTTTCAAAAACGGGAATTTGTAATTGCGAATGAAGTTGGAAAACCGTCTTTATAGTGAAAAGTTGCACGCTGTCAGTGTAGCGTATTATTAATAGTTGGCCTAAATAATAATGCATACGAGTGTTATTAAACGAATAAACTTAAAGTCAACTCTTGAGCAGGAGGGGAGGGGACTCGCATACTTTCAATGGACTGACTTTTGAATACACATGACTCTTTTTGTTCGTCTTCTTTCAGATAACCCTAATTTACGTTTTATTGCTTATACCATGGCCTCATTCGAATGTAATAAAATTACTTTGTTCCAAAGATAACAGTCGGCTAGTGCGTAAGATTATACGCTCAAAATGGTCCCCAATTCTGGATAAATATCAGGTACGTACCAGTTGAGGATATAATATAATATGTATTTATTTATTAAATTGTTTCTTATCATCAGGTTAAATTGCCTTTAGAGTGTCCTTTGCATCCATTTCGAGATGTATTTGGACCGCGACAGGATGCGAAGAAGCGTGACCGACCTACACAGTGGACGTGTCGGTTGTGTGGCAAAAGCTTCTATCAAGAACGATACGTGGATATACACTTTGAAACACGTCATAAATCCGTCCTGAATGAGGTAAGTGCAACTAACAGCTGCTGTCTATTTTGCTTACTCCCTATAGTAGGTGTAAAATACACTAGCTAATGAGAAAAAAAAAATTAATTGTGCTTTAGGTAGATAGTAAAAATAATTTTTAACGTTAAATTGGACCGAGTCACAATGACAATATTTTCGATATAAAATGATCTATTCTGACCTATAAAATAGAAAGGCGAAGGTTGTTCAAATATCTTGTATGTAAACCATTGAAGCTGCCGGTTTAAGGGTAGTGATGCGATTATATGAGAACACAAGCGTTCCCACTCTAGCCTCTCACTACCAACTCCTACTCTCACCTCCACGTTGGTGACTGGTGGGTGCCTAGTACCTCGACTGGAGATGGGGTAACCAACCCCTGTGGAAGGTCGTTGGTGGCAGCGAACGAGAGGGGGGGGAGGAGTGTCTACGCACTAAGACACTTCCTCTTGTTTCAGGCGGCAGCGGATGAATTCCCTAGATGGAATCAACGGTGGCGTCTACAGTTCCGGTCAGGTCGAACTAAAGTGTAATCCCTGTATGAGCTGCTTCGACATATTTGGATACCAGGTCTATGGGGATCTCCAATACTGAGCCAGGGTGTTGGAAAAGAGTTGGTGGCGGAGGAGCCCTCAATATGGGTCAATGGCAGCGCTCATATCCCAAAATGGGTTACTGGCATCGGTTTTTCCGGCCCGCTGTCCTAGGGTCAAAACAAGGGCCTGGCCCTCCAGGTTGGGGGTTGTGCCGTCGGGGTAACTTCCCGACCATGGAAAAAACTAAATAGTTATGAGAGAGACGCAACCAGCCTCGGATAACGGAACTCCTCAAATGGCAACCAGACCCGGAACGTCAATGGACTACGATCTGAGAGTATGTACCTGGAATGTACGAACGCTCTACACCCCAGGTGCTACTCAAAAACTTGAGTCTGTCCTCACGCGGTACAAGGCAGATATAACCGCGATCCAGGAGATACGATGGATAGGATCAGGTATGATGAAAAGAAAAGATTGCGACATTTATTACAGCTGCAACAAAAGATTGCATGTATTAGGATGCGGATTCGTCGTGGGAAATCGGCTTAGGACAAAAGTCATTGACTTCAAGCCGATAAGTGATCGCCTTTCTGTGATCCGCATCAAAGCTACCTTCCAAAACATAAGCCTAATATGTGCACACGCCCCTACCGACGAGGCAGAAGATCCTATCAAGGAGGAGTTTTATGACCTCCTGGATGGAGCCTACGGAGCCTGTCCGGAGTATGATGTAAAAGTTGTACTCGGGGATTTCAATGCTAAAGTCGGAAAGGAAAACATCTTTGGCGGATTAGTTGGTAAGCACAGAATCCACGAAACGACAACAGACAACGGCTACCGACTAATCGATTTTGCAGCAGCTCGTAATACGGTGATAAGTAGCACTAGGTTTCCAAGGCTAAGGATCCACACAGCAACCTGGCGCTCTCCAGACGGTCGAACCGCCAACCAAATCGACCATGTGCTAATCGATGCGAGGCACGCATCCAACATCCTCGACGTGCACACATTCCGAGGGGCAAACGTCGACTCTGACCATTTTCTTGTTGCGGCTAAATTCAGAGCTCGACTGTCCAACGAAAAGAAGCTGCGAACTGCCCAGAAGAAGAAATTCGACGTTGGACGCCTTAGCACACCTGGAGTAGCCAGAGCCTACAGCGAGCGCCTGAGTATGAAACTCTCCTCTGTGCACTCACCTACCACAAACGCCAACAATCAGTGGTGCCAGTATCGCGACATCATCAAGGAGGTAGCCGAAACCACCGTAGGGTACCAGCCACCCCAGAGAAAGAGCCCGTGGTATGATGATGAATGCGTGTACAGGAAAAAGGTGACAGAAGATGCACACAAGAAAGCGCTGCAGCGCAAAACAAGGGCAGCGAGAGAAGAGTATCGAGCCAGGAGAAGGGAGGAAAAGAAGATCCTGCGTAGAAAGAAGAGGGCTTACGCAGCTTCCCAGCTCAAGGAGATCGAAGAGTCGCGCGATCGTAATAACATCCGGAGGTTTTATAAAAAAGCTAAGCAACTGGCTGCTGGCTATAAAACCGGAACGCAGGCTCTTCGAGATAGCGAAGGGAACCTAGTCACCGAAGCGCAGGGAATAGTAGATGTGTTTAAGCAGCATTTCCAGCAGCTGCTTAATGGGCATCATGTAGAGAGAGTGATAGGGCAAGAAGAGAACCCACGTCCAGTCAATGAAGAACTAGTTCCACCACCTAGTATAGAAGAAGTTGGCTTAGCTATAAAAAAGCTTAAGAACAACAAGGCCGCAGGGTCTGATGGTCTACCAGCGGAGCTCTTTAAATACGGTGGTGATGTTTTGGTAGGGAGCATGCACCGAATCATCAACCAAGTATGGGTGGAAGAAAACATGCCCGATGACTGGACTATCAGCTCCATATGCCCCATCTTCAAAAAAGGCGATCCTATGTCTTGCAAGAACTATCGAGGCATATCCCTGCTAAATGTCGCATACAAGATCCTATCCAACGTACTGTGTGAACGTCTAAAACCGTTCTGCAACACACTAATCGGCACGTACCAGTGTGGCTTCCGGCCCGGCAGATCGACTATAGACCAAATTTTCACACTGAGGCAAATCTTGGAAAAGACCAACGAATTTCAAGTCGAAACCCACCACCTATTCATCGACTTCAAAGCCGCGTATGATAGCATACATCGTCAGGAGCTCTATATGGCGATGGCCGAATTCGGAATCCCGGCAAAACTGATTCAGCTGTGTCGCGCGACGCTGGAAAACACACGCTGCAACGTGCGGTTTGGAAGCAGCTCTTCCGAACTATTTCAAACATGCACCGGATTTCGGCAAGGAGACGCTCTATCATGCGACTTCTTCAATCTCGTACTGGAGCAGATAGTGCGCAGGGCAGGTGTCAACACGGAAGGCACTATCTTCAACAGGTCCGTCCAGCTGCTTGGCTATGCGGACGATATTGACATCATCGGTCGCTCCCAGCGTGCCGTGATAGAAGCGTTCACGGCGATTGAAGAACAGGCGAAATCCGTTGGACTTGTAGTAAATGAGGACAAGACTAAGTACATGCTATCAACAAACAAACAAGCATCTGTCCACCGCCTAGGACAAAACGTCACTATTGATAGCAACAATTTCGAGGTAGTTAAGGAGTTCACCTACCTCGGAGTAAACGTAAACTCCACGAATGACACCCTAGTGGAGATCCGGCGAAGAATTACCCTAGGAAACCGTTGCTACTTCGGTTTGGCAAAACAACTGGGTTCAAAACTCCTAACTCGAAGGACGAAATGTGTGCTCTACAAAACCCTTATCCTGCCAGTTCTGCTTTATGGCGCCGAGTGCTGGACGATAAGCAAGAAGGGAGAGCTGATACTGGGCTCCTTCGAAAGAAAAATACTTCGGCGGATTTTTGGTCCTGTGTGCGAGGAGGGCGAATGGAGGAGAAGATACAACCGCGAACTCTATGAGCTGTACCAAGATGTGGATGTAGTCCAAAAAGCCAAAACACGTCGACTACATTGGCTCGGCCACATCGAGCGAATGGACAATAATGCTCCAGCCAAGAGGGTCTTCGAATCCCAGCCCCCAGGTTCGAGAAGACAAGGAAGACCGAACCTCCGTTTCAAAGACCAAGCCATCGCGGATGCCAGAGCGCTTGGTCTGGACAATTGGAAGCAGCGTGCCCGGGATCGTAGAGGATGGAAGGCTGCAGTGTCTCAGGCAGAGACTCTTCACGGGTCGGGAGCCCGATAAGTAAGTAAGTAAGTAGTAAACCATTGAAGCTACTAAATATAATGATACCACAGGGTGATTCAGTTCAAAATGGTATAGTATTAGTCGTCCTTAAATTCACATTTTTTTATCAATAACAAATTTAAATATAGCCTGACGCGATTCGTCTGAGTTTTTATCGGCCTAGATTGATCACGTGACTGGTTTTTTTATTTACATAATCAAGAAATAGTCGCCATTCGACAATATTGAATATAATGAAAATCTATTTCTAGGGCCTGCTGCTACAGCTATTTACTTATACTATCTGCTAGGTTCCATATTTCACTTTCACTCGAACTAAATCGGAAATGAATTTTTGTGTTCCACATTTCACTGTATTAGATTTCGATTTCGTTTTCAATATTATCGGAATTGAGACAAAGTGAAATTGTGATTTCGAAAAAATTTCGGAGTTTCCGAAACTCCGAAACACTAAAAACGAATTCACTTGCCCCCGTATTAATAAATACCGAATAGCGGCGAATTAGCTTTATCACATCTGATAACTCGTAATTCTTATTAATAAACATATATTAGCTTTCACTGACATGTTTAACGAGCGGATAACTTAACTCACCAAATTCGGCGTATAGAGAGTGGTTAACCTACTCACACAGAGCTAACCTTGTCCAACTTCTATCCACATAATTTCAAATACACGTGAAAGAGAATTTCAGAGAGAATCTAAAAATCGCAAGCGAAAGCACATAACATGCTCTGGGGGTCAATTCTCAAAAATTCTCGCATACGTTTTTCTGTCAAAATCTCCAATTTCATGCGAAAGACGGAAAATTGCAATTCTCAAAATCCGCATACGAGAATTTCTCTTCGAATGTTACTCGTCTGCTTTTTCTAGGCGGATTTGCTTCTCGCATACGGAATTGTAAGTTTGGCACTTCACATAACGATTTGTTTTTTAATTTCTGTGTGAAATAATTTATTGTGACGAAGCAAAGACATGTAGAATTAAAATCGAAGTAAAACAAAGTGACCAACGACTAAAAAGAGGCACTTATTGAAGTGAATATTACTTTTGTCGTGCAGCATTTAACTCCTGTAAATTCCTCTGAAAATTAATAAACATGTTCGTCGACAGATCTACTAAAGCGGACGGCCTCTAGCATTTGGTGTAATGTAGCCCAATGTAGCCATTGTAAAAACGCAATTAATTATTAACTGAAATTAGAACCATTCAGACACAATCACAAAATGCTTTTTTTGGTTTTTGTTAATCGCAAAACAAAACCCAAATCCACAATATTTCTTAGCCAATTTGAATAGAATTTTTTTTCATGGCATTCTTTGCACAAAAAGTAGCTACATTTTGACGTAAAATTCTACCACATGCGAGAGGTGAATACAATTTTCGCAGAGGTGGAAAAACTTTGAATATACAAATTTTTTTCGTATGCGGAAAGTTCAGGCGGATTTGCTCGTATTCGAGTTGTGTTATGCGGATTTTGAGAATTGGGGTCCTGAGCATGATAGTGTCAGCTGATGGAATATGACAGATTTACAACCATGTTTAGTACAGTTTGGACGCAGTGCTGCCGTGCGTTTAGTCATAAAGAGTGGATAGCTAATATGGATATAAGATGTATTTATCTTGCTAGCTATCAGATGGATTAAAGAGCGAATAGGGCTTTTTTATTAATACCGCTGTTGATTTCTGGAATATAGCTGTCGTATATATACAGGGTGTCCGCCGGGAAGGTATACTACTTTGTTTGTTTATAATTTTTGATTAAATGAAAGAGAATGGATCTTATATTGAAAAATGTTTTATTTAATGTCGGCAATTATGTATGGAATACAATCTCAGGTAAATGTCCGCCTCTGTTAGTCTCACAAATGCGAGCCCTTTTGAGCACATTTTTCAATACATTCTCACACCTTTCACGCGGTATTTCATTAATTTCATCACGAATATTTTGTTTGAGTTGCTCAAGCGTTTCTGGTTTGTTTGCATAAACCTTGCTTTTCAGATATCCCACAAAAAGAAGTACGGAGCAATCAAATCAGGCGACCGTGGAGGCCAATCAACATCACCATTTCTTGAAATAACTTGTTTTGGAAAGAGGTCTCGCAGTAATTCCATTGTAATCCTGGGCTGTATGCGATATGTGATTGATTTTGATAAAATGTTTTAACGATTAAAACACGTTGGTTTATCGAATATTTTTCCATAATAAATTTGCCACGTGTCTACTTCACGACTGCCAAATATGAACTGTCAAGACTAATGTTTACCAAAATGGCGGCAAAACAAAGTAGTATACCTTCCCGGCGGACACCCTACTAGCGGATCCGGCGAACTTCATCTCGCCCCAACTTAAAAACACAGATAGTTCAAATTTCAGTGATTTATTTAGATGGAATCGAAATCAGTAGAGAGCGATGTGATAAACAATGTTTTTTGAATTGTTTTCCGGCGCAAAAACCAAAGACGGTTTGCTAACACAGGAACGGGCAACGTACAGTTGACCAATGACCGTGCGAAAAAACAGGGAAATTCGAGATTAATCCCAAAAATTTCCACCGATTGGCCTTGCGATTTATTGATTGTCATCGCAAAAGCCAATCGAATGGGGAGCTGAATCGGCTTGAATTAGAATGGAAGATCAATTGGAATAATCGGAATTCGTGGAATAAGGACTTATTCTCCTTTGCCTTGATGATCGTCGCTTGAATCACATCGTTCATCAGTTTCTTGACCGACAACCGCGTACCGTTGCACAATTTCGGATGATTCAGATTCCGCAACATGATTATGATCGATCTCACCTTCAGCTGTAAGTTATGCGGTGGGGTTTCTGATGGCACATCAAGCGAGATCAAAAATTCCGTCCGATCGTTGGTCGCTTCATCCTCGTCGGTCACGCTCTCAACGGATTTTGTAGTTTTTACGAATGCAGTTCTCCAGCGATTTGACTTTGAATAATGAAATTCAAGCTATCGACATCCTTATTCTTCGCTGCCCGTTCACTACCTAATCCAATTGAGATTTATATAATTGTGTGCAATGCCGGGGAACACTTTGGTGATGAGTTCCTCCTTTGACGATCTGAACTCGCAAAAATTTGCCGGGAACGATATCAATCCAGTCGAAACATCAAAGGGAATTTGGCCATTGCCAAGCGCCAGCAGTTGAATTCAGCAACAGATGGGTCGTTCTGCAATGCGACGCTCATGTTCTTGACATGCTGCCACAAAGACGAAGATTTCAGGATTGTCCACCTTTACATCATACAAATCATGCATAAAATGCAAAATTTCGTTAAAATTTTTTCGCGTTTTTCCAGAATTTTCCAAGTTTCCACGAATTTTTCCATTCGAAAAGCCATTCCGGAACAATAGCACACAAAATTCCATACAAAAATCAATTTTCGATTTTTCTTATTTCCCGATTTTTCCGGAGGGGTTTCCCAAAATTTTCTTTCTTTGCCTTCTCCTGGCAATTACGAACAACTGGAAAAAAATTTGAGCCAAATCGGCCCAGCCGTTCTCAATTGCTCATCATTTTTGCCACCATTCTTATTATATAGATTTTCATTTAATAACACTTTGTTTTGATTATAGGCCGAAGATGCTGTGTGTTTTGCCGACTTCTGTGACATAATGCGTTGTGAAGTATTCCAATCGGAGGAGGCCAGTCTAACAGGCGGTGATACTCATATTGTCACTGACATAGAAGTTTGGGGTAATTCGTTGGGACAAAGTTCTGCATTGGCTAAGGCCAATGCTGCTTACCTTAGTTTAATACCATTAAGGTAATATTTCAAATGTTTTTAGCATCTGATTGAATAAAAAAGTTAATCCTTTTTACAGATCATCAGCATTGGGGGCATCTAGAGCTTCAAAAGTTCAAAATCGCCAATTGTGTCAGGATAAGAGTAGCCAAACTAAATTTAAAGATATAAGTAAGAAGTCTTTTAAAAGTAAGCTTGGGAGCAATACTTTTAACGAAATAATTTTGAATCTTAAACGCTTTATTTTTCAGCAAAAATTCCCAATGAAAATTCAGATAAATCAAAAAAGTCGTCATCATCATCGTCATCGTCATCCGCCAACCATTCGTCAATGAAAATTGATACTGTAGTACAATCCAATGTATCCGAAGAGACCAACAATAAAACTAACAATGGCAGCTCGCTAAATATTCAGAAAGTGAGAGCCAACTGCCGTACGGAAGAGCTCAATAAATTAAAGTCCAAATGTGAATATCTAGTAAGGAGTTGCATAGCTGGCCTATTGCTACAAATGACTGATCATGCATTCAAAGAAATGGAAGGTAAGAACATATCAAGTGGTCTTTTAGGCTTTAGAAAACAGATGTACTGTCCCTTAGAGGTTTTATTCGCAACTTATAGGTGGGTTGATTATATTTCTTACAGTTTCGACTTTAATGAATTAAAGGAGTTCACAATAGCCATTAGTATTTTCCATACAAATTTCGTAATTTGTTAGTACAACACAATGAAATGAAACATAAGCGCGAATTCCAGTGACATTATCGCGCCCATCAAGCTGCAAGTCGTATTTTTGCAATGCGGATATCTTATATCATTATTGCAGTTGCTACCCGGATTCTGTACATAAACTAATTCACTTGTTATCTACATCTACCCGACAAACTACACTACTAAATTAATTAAACACTCCACAGGAAGGCATAATCACCTTGTCAATTGTCTTTTCATTATATTTTTAACGCCAAGAAGGAGCCACAGGAGACCCCATAAAGGTATATTCTGAATCAGGATCAAATTGTGAATCGATTTAGCCATATCTGTCTGTCTGTTGAAAACGCGATAGGGTCGAAGCGAATCGACTTAGGTGAATGAAATTTTTAGAGAGGACTTATTTTTATGGCGGTTAGGTTGGTATTATTGGCCTATGTCGGTCAAGCAGTTCTGGTATCTCCTATACAAAACTAATATTAGACCCATGCATGTACAGTAGGTATATACTAACTCGCATGGCAAACATTTTGGAGAGTGTAGGCCTGTGCCGTATTAGTCAGGCCGATTATAACAGTTTTACTTATCCCTACTTACCTGCGTACCGTACCTATATAAGTAGCTTGATTACTTTCCTTAGTTACCTCTATGATTTTGCTGTTCAAGCATTACTTTCCATTTATTTAAATACACAACCGTTTATACTTTGAACTTTACTAGCAACTGTCAACTGTTTCCACTGCTCCTTTTATAGTTAAACTATTAAATCTGCGTTCTTCAGGAACGACCTAGTACCTTCAGCTGTAATTTATAGTAATAATCAATTAAAAATTTGGAAGCCGCTTGATAATTCTACTCTACAATATAACTAGTCTCCAACATACTCGTCACCATTACATGGCGCTAGTGGCGTCTATCACTACCTTACCTTCCTCTTCCATAAATAATAAAAATAACCAGAATTATTGCACCTAATTACAGATGAAATGAATAAAGCTGTTTGCTGGTACCTATCCTGCGATCGATACTGGGAAGATGGACCACTCGAACCCAGGGCATTTCCTTGGGGACTAATCCTTATACTTGTAATGGTACTCTCGCTGGGTATTTGTTTTTGTTATTACATCATATGGATACTTTTCGAGTAAGTTCACCACCATCAGCTGCGATATTATCATTACATCATTTAACTCTAACAATTTTTTTTTCAGTTCTGAAGAGGCGACAATCAGCAACAATGTACATCGTTATGACTACCATCACTATCCGCCCCAACACCATAGCACTTCGCGTTATATTACGGGTCCTACACCAGTAGTTGCACATCATTTGACACATCATCCGCAACAGGAGATTTACGAGCGCCGAGAAGTCACAACTCGACTTCCGTCGACCGCTGTTACAATGGTTGACTGTGATACAATTGGTGGCAAATACTCCTCGGCGCCGGGGACAGCAATGGACGCATCGACTACAATGCGACCGCCCTCATCAACAGACATACAAAATGATTTAGCACACAATGAACACTACATATATGTAACCTATCCGCCGGACTTAAAGAAGAGATTATTCGAGAAATACGAATAAACCGGATAGGAACTGCCCAATGGAGGAGAACTCAATAACAACATTTTTGAAGAATATCTTTGAAATTTAGTACTTTTCGTTTTTCGTAATAATAAATCAATTTCAAAACAAAGGGAGAACTTTCTTCTTTTTTTCCTAAACAGTTCCACATACAAAATTTCAAAATTTGGGAGAAGGTTTGTTTGCAAGTGGTAATCGGACAATGTTATCTGAATTTACACACCACCTACAGGAATCTGTTGAGCAGAACACACATGTTGAGTTTAGCAGATTAAACATTTTGTCGTCAAATTTCAGGAACTAAAACATGAGCTGAATTTCCTTACAACATTATAAAATGATAATAAAGCTCAATTGCCTACTTAACAAGTAGTGACAACTGACAACCTTAAAAAAAATAAATAAATAAATAGGTGGCGCAACAGGCGGGTGACACCCAAGGCCTAGCTTCTCGCAACCATTCGTTTTGTGTGAGTTTCTATTTTTGGGACGAATGGAAGGGACCTACAATTTTATGCCGAGTCCGAACGGCTGAATTGAGAAGCTTTTTCATGACAGTCATACTCTCGGATGTTTGTCAGACGTTCGCGAGAGGTGGCGCAGTAGAAAAAACTTTAAGATGTAATTTGGGTTTTTCCGGGGATCGAACCTGGGATCCCTCGCACAGTAGTCCAACACACTAACCACTGCGCTACTGCGCCCCTGACAACCTTACAAACGTCAAATAAGCCAAGCAATGTTTATCAAATTTAAAAACCCGGCCTTAAAACATAACGCGCTCCCACTCCACTAAACGATGCGCTGACGCCAATATAAACGCCGTTATAAGAATAATACATATAAAAAGAATGTATGCGAATTACATAGCTGTCACAATATCAACATCCGAAAGTACTAACTTCCGTGAACTTTTTGTATACCCTCCACCGGAAGGTATATTCACTTTGCCATTATATTTGTAACGCCAAGAAGGATTCTGTTGAAAACACGATAGCGTCCAAAAGAGCCGTCCTAAGCTAATCACCTCTGTCGTGGAATCCGTCGGAATTTTTTTTATTGGTTTTCACAAACAACGTTGAAACGTCTTCGCTTTTCACTTTGGTTTTCTTTCTTATAAACTATTCATTAAAATCATATTCAGCAGGTAGATTAACTGCTATTCATATTTTAAGTGGGCAGATTCTTCGGCCTTTAAGTGGAAAATTTTTATTTTTTTATATTTCCCCTTTCGTACAATGGAGGTCCTACCGCTCTACCAAATTTCAACATTCTACGGCAATGAGAAGTGGCCCAAATAAATAATAACCGATTTTCAAAAGTGGGCGTATTCCACGCACCTGAATGGCAAATCTCAAGTTGACAGATGATTTGAAATGCGTTGTCATGCGCGTGTAACGACTATTTGCATTTGTGTTTTGATTTCCTGCGATATGAGAAACAAATTGCTATAAAAATGGTATCAGTAGACGGGAAAATAATGTAGCTTTTTTTCTCTTTTCGAATGCTTGTAGTTCAGTTAGCAGAAATTCTTCTACATTTTTTTTTTTTATTTTTTTGAAAAAGGGGATTTCAAATCCTGGAGCACTCAGACGAATCTCAGTCCATTGTACTACCAAGCAGAAACCCCTTTTTTGGTGTAGTTGTGGAGAAACTCTGCTATTATTCGTTTCTCTTTATGGTCGGTGGCAGAGTATTGCTGTCCCCCGCCGGGGCTCGAACCAACGGCGCTCGGGTCACAAGCAATGACTCTAACCACTACACCATGGCCACCGCCAATTCTTCCACATACTTGGATTTATATTCACATGCAATTTATGGAACAGCAAAATACTTCTGTCATTTTTTATGATTACTATACAAAAGCGTTCCCTAACGTTTTCGTAAGTTGTTCTCTTTGAGACGGAATTTATCCCCACCATAGCCATTTTGACAGTCTTTTCCATTTTTACTACAAAAGTAAAGGAACGGACATAAAATCTTAAGATGTTTGTACTTTGTATTTTTTAGGAGATTGAACCCCTTCCTCATTAGTCCAGCACAATACCGACTGAGCCCACATGAAGTTACATTTATCTGTAGAATGTTTAGGAGTTTGGGAATCGCATGCGTTTAGCATGAGCAAATCGCCGCCGTAGCATGAACCGCTTCGTCCATCTATTATGAACGCCTTGAGTTTAAGAGAGAATCCAAGCTGTAGATTTACTAGGAATGAGTATTATGGGTAAGGTGACCAGATCCATGCCCAACAAAAAGAGGACACCTTCAAAAATCTCAAATGAAATATTTAATAACCGTTTTTTTTTGCACAGTTTGTTTTTTCAATTCCTGAACAATAATGCTAAAATGTTTAAAAGCAATCGTAAAATTCCGACCACGATATATTTCTAAATTTTTTTTACAAAAAGTATAATACTATATTCACAAAAAAAAACTGCTTTTAAAGATTTTAGCATTATTGTGCAGGAATTGAAAAAACAAACTGTGCAATATAGGTATGAAAAGTTCACTGTGTAATTCAATATTAAAAGAAGAGGTGGGCATCTAATAGTGTAGCTAAGTATATCTCTTACAAACATTACATCATGAATGGCACGCCTCGATTTTAGTAACTTAATTCCAAGCAGTTGGCACCTAGCAAAATGCATTGGGCAGGTTCCATCGCATTTTGGAAAAAAAATAGCCGAGTGAAACGCCTTTGAATCCTTTCGATGCGATCAGATTGAGTCTTAAACGCAGGGCTCCAAATGACATTAGCATACTCGAGTAATGGTCTTACCAAAGATATAATGTTTATAAGATAAGAGGGCACATGGGTGTAAAATCTTTGCAATTTCTATAGATAAATCCAAGGGAAGAATTGGGTTTTAAAACAATATAGTCTATATGACATTTGACAAGAAGTGTATTTAGAATCTACGATAACACCTAAATCTTTGATTTCGTCCACCCTACAAAGTGGATTTGAATCAACAACACAATCAAAGTTCAAAATTGAAACCAATCTCGAAAAAGATCCCACAAAACACTTTTTTATGTTCAGCTTTAAATCATTGGAGTTACACCGGTCTAAAATAGAATTTAAATCTAACTGTAATAGATGGCACTCCTCTAAGGTTTTAATTTTTAGATATAGTTTCAGATCGTCGGCGTATAACAAACATTGACAGCGTTCGTACTTTTTGAGCTCTGCCAACAAGATAAGAGGATAACCAACATAAAATCTTCGAATGAAAACCAAAGTTTTGTGCCTGCTCTACAAGTACTATTTTTAGGTTAAAAAATTGGTCAAACAATTTATTTTCGTTTAATTTATTGGGAATTTTGTTTAAATCCATTCATGTAAAACAATCAGACTCATCCAGGTATTCGCCCAATCTCTGAAGATATTTAAAACACCTTGAATAAACCTTTAATATTTAAATTTTTTCCACGTTTAAGGCATCATTTCCATTTCCACCTTTAACTACAAATTTTAGGTCGTGTTCATACCAGAAAGATGCAGAAAATTTCTGAGTTAGTGTTGAAAAAAAGTTTTGTTATGGTTTTGTGGTGTCGAAAAATTCCGAAAAGTGGGAAATCCAAAAAAAGGACAAATTGCACATTTTTTCAAAAAGATACCGGACATTTTTTTTTCTGGATAAAAAGATGACATGTCCTCTTAAAAGAGAACGTCTGGTCAGCCTAATTATGGGAGATTTACTCATCAGCACGCATGCAATACCTTGATCATCACCTGAAAGTGTAATGGACGAACAATCCATAATTATGCGAACAAAATGTCATTCAATTCATTTATATTTTTTTTTTCATTCATTCTAGAGCTGTGTCAATCGTTCAAATTGAATGATCGAATCGTTCAAGTATTGGTTGAAAAAACGATTCGGTCATTTCAATCAATCATTCAATCATTCAATGACAGATGAGAGTATTGTATTGCTCCATTCAATTTCAATACAATCAGAAAGCCCAATCATCATTCGTTAATTTTTTTTTTTGAAAGCTGCAAAACATGCTTATCTAAAGCATAGACAATAACAAAAAGAGATGAAACGATTATTGCATATCTCATCAGGGATATGTTTGGTGATTTGCTGTTTCGCTCTTTCTGAAAATTTCAAATCAACCAGCACATACGACAAAAGTATTGCCTCTATGAATGATTAATGTGTGGTGAACGTGATTGAGGTTGTGTTGTTTCGTTCTTTCTTATACTCGCTAACCGGGAAAAATTAACCATAGTAAGATGCGCAACAAAAGTATTGACTCTGTGAACGATTGATTATTGGATTGTGTTGTTTCGTTCTTTCTTTACTGGCTAACCGAGATAAATGAAATGAATGAACCAGTCAGAACAAAAGTATTGACCACAAACCAGTAAGAATAGACCGTCGACTCCTCCCACATAACGGACTTTGCCTACAAGCTGCCGGCGAGACCAGGATTTTTCATGTATTGGTGCTGTACAAAATCAAAGGGGCGCCATTAACGCACGCATACTTGAAAAATCCTGGTCGCATGGTATTGCATAGAAAAACATTGCCGCCAATAATTTTGACATTTACACGTATTCACAGACAGGGAAATTCTTTCCGGGGGGAATCGGGTAGGTGTACGGGAAGTCGGCGGTCTATTCTTACTAGTTTGTGGTATTGACTACATGAACGATTGACTTGGGGTTGTGTGATTGCAATCACCAATACTTTATTGTGATCGGGTCAAAAAGACCGAATCAATCACGATTGACACAGCTCTAATTCATTCATTTCATGTCACTGGCCGCGTTCCATTGACCGCTAGATGACTAGCGGCATGCCAAACTCCATATAAAGAAAAACTGTCATTTCAGCATTTGCGATAGAGCTCTAGCACTTTTTGTGAAATATCTTTTTCTGGGAAATTTTTCAATCTAGTGCAAATGAACTGCTAGATTGAAAAAAATAACGAACTGTCAAAACAAAAGTGAAAGTGCAGAAGTCAAATATTTCCAATTTGGTTTAAAATGGGATTTCAAACTTCTATGCAATTAATATCTATCCATTGTATTTGTTTATTAAAATTATAGCGTATTCATAAATATGTGGCATGATGGCACAAAATACATTTTTGACTCTCATGAAATAATACGAATTCAAATTGGATCTAATGTCACTTTGCCACTGCCGCTAGATCTCTAGCGCCAGGGTTAATCCATCAGGGATATTATGTGCTGAAAATATAGCCCCGTCAGTAATAAATCGTATAAAAAAATCCTACAACTAGAAAACGACTTCACCTAAATGACGGAGAATATCTCTCCAAAGTGAAAGTACGTATTAAAACTTCAAAACTAATTAAATCTAGTACATATTACACACATTTTTCTAGTCAATCGAAATAAAAAAAACACTTACCTTTATTAAATTGCTTCATTTCCATCAACAAAAACAAAACTAGATTTTTGTGTTTATTTTCATAACATCGACAGAAACATTTATTCAGAGAAAAAAAATTATTAAACAGGAATCATTAAAATAAATTAGATTTACTATGCACAACAACGATAAAATTTCTTTTCTTAGAGATTTAAGTCAAAACGAACATTACATGTAGTATACTATAAATTAATAAAAAAAATAAACATTTAACTAAATAAAAACCTTAACTTAAAAAAATGCAAAGCATTTCTAAATATTTTTTTTCTTTTTCTTGTACACCACATCCGTTTACACTAACGTCAAAAGTATTCACATACAGTCTATATTAAAATTTGCATAATAACAATTAGGCTAAACAAAAATTAAACAAAACAAACTTTAAATAAAACAATAAACATTTCCAACATCAGGACAATTTAATAGGTATATAGTAGGTATGTATATGTATATATAGATTTTCACAAAATCATTTAGATTCGACATTATTACACAATAATAAAAGTTAATAACAGATTTGGTCCATTTCTAATCTTGGAATGTATACAATAAAATTTGTCTTTTTAGTTTTCTGTTTTTTTTTTTTTTTTTTTTTTCATATAAATGCTCAGACAGTTTATTTATTGTGTTATATATATATTTTGTATGCGATTTAAAACATTCCCATAATGTATATATGTATAAATATTTTGTAAAATATGTATGTTTTTATTTTTATATCATATGTTTTGTAATAACAAATATCCACATTTAGTTTTGATGTTAAAAAATATCATTTTCATTATTATTATTTTTTTTCTTAAATATCAAGTGTTTTATTTTGTATAGATAAATATTTTTTTTTTGTATTTTTCTTTTGCTAAGTGAAATATTTTTAAAAAGGATATATTTATTTAGATATTATACTTTTACGAAAAAAACAATTCAGCCCAAAGCAATACAACTTAACTGCACTCGGTGCAATTATTAAATAAAAAAACAAAACACACACACATTTAATTTTTGATACTTTATTATTTGATATTTGCTATAAAATTTGTAAAAGTGGTATAATGTGTTTAATTTTAATTCATCTATAAATATATTTTGTTTATCTTAACTACAAAATGTATGCTTATAAAAAAAACAAATGGAATATATAAACAACACCACAAAAAGGAGAAACATTTAGTTCTTCTGATTATATAAATATTTTTGGTTTACAACTTTTTTGGTAGGATTTTCTAAAAAAAAAAAACAAAAACAAGTACGTATATGTATGTATTAATAAAATTACTTAAAAATAAATTAACTTACTTGAAACGATTTAAATTAAGTCGATTGTATATTTTTTTTTGTATTTTTCAACACTTTGGTACTCTGTAGAAACTTGAAGTCGAAGTTGTATGCCTTTTAATGTAATTCGGTAGAAATATTAAATGAACTCAAGAGATTCTTTGGAAATTAAAAAAAAAAAAACTTCATAATTTGAATAGCAATCCAATTGAGCAATATATAGTCGATATAATCATATTTGTTGTTTTGTTTGAAATACTGCTATCAAAAACATCACGAATCGCTTCTCAAAAAGTTAACAAAATTTAAAAATATTAGTAACATGTGGATGGAGAAGTATATATTCAAAAAAATGTCATAAATACACAAGTAACATTGGATGCCTTTTTTTTTGGAGCATGTTAAGGTTATCAGGTTTCATAAAAAAAAAATTGGTGGCGCAACAGGCGGAAGACACCCTAAGCCAAGCTTCTCGCAACCATTCGTTTGTATTTTTGGGACGAATGGAAGGGATCTACAAATTTATGCCGAGTCCGAACGACTGAATTGAGAAGCTTTTTCAAGTCTGCAATACTCTCGGATGTTTGTCAGACATTCGCGAGAGGTGGCGCATTAGAAAAAACCTTAAGATGTAATTTGTGTTTTTCCGGGAATCGAACCTTGGACCCCCACTGCGCTACTGCGCTGGTTTCCAAAGACAAATATCAACTGAGGAGCGTCCTGGGACTTGCAACCTATTACAGACGGTTTGTGATGGATTTTTCCGGGATTGCAAAGACCTTGCATCAAACTGACAGAAAAAGGAAAACAATTAAAATGGTCAGGTCAGTGCGAAAAGAGTATATGACAACTTAAGAAGCGACTATGTGACGCCCCTATACTAACGTACCTTACTCCTGCAAAAACATTTATTGTTGATGCAGACGCTATAGTAATGTGGGAGTTGGTGCCGTTCTTTCCCGGGTGCATGATGGCCAAGAGAAGAGAAGTTTCCTACTTCAGTAAAGTTCTCTCTAAGCCAGAAAGGAACTAATGCGTAACTAGAGGGGAACTTTCGCTTTAGTCATGTGGACAAAGCACTTCCACAAGCACCTTTACGGGAGCAAATTTATTCTTCGCACCGATCATGCGTCTTTAAAGTGGATGCTGCAGTTTAAGAATTAAGAACCCTGAAAGACAAGTCGCGTCGCGAGGTAAATCGAGCAGCTGCAGATGTATGACTACGAAATACATCAGCATCGAAAGGGAAGTTCACTTCAAGTTCAGAAGTCCAGCACACGAACCACTGAACTCACTAAATATAGAATTAATATATTTTTGCATTTTAAACTCCAAATTCTTTCAAAATTCTACACTTTTAATCAATTGAAATAACATTGCGACAATTGTGAATACATTTTTCCAAACGGATACGCTAGATGTTAAAGTGTAGCACAAGTACGCTATTCCTGCGAAGCTCATTATTAAGCGTCACTCTAATGTTTCTCTCTACCACCTTGCTAAATGTTCGCTTAATTTTGACAGTTGAACCTTTCGAGATATTCCCACAATTAAATGTTCTCCATTTAAAAATATGTCCCTTAAATTGTTACGATTTAAAGTTGTGACTTGTACACCGATTTTGTTGTCTTCATCTGTCAAAATTAAGCTACACCTAAATGTATTTCGAAATTATTCTCTAGCTTAAATTTCGTGGAGACATTTTGTACCTTGAGCTACGTACTGCTCAGTCTTAAAGCACGAAGTGACAAGGAACAGAAACAGAATCACATACATTTGCAACAGAAACAGAATTAGGAACAGAAAATTTTTTTTCAGCAACAGAATTTTGTCACAGAAAAATGGTTGTTTGACAACAGAACATAAACAAGCCTATATTGCGACAGAAATGCCGATTTATCGTGGGAGGGAGGTTCTTTTTTGTTTGCATTTATCTGCATCTGTCACCTGGCTGCCTGCAGCCATGTTTTTCTAGATCTGTTTTAAATTTGTGTAGTAGAATTTACTACAGAACGAATTAGCTTTCTGTTCTTTGACACTTGGTGCCTTAACTGGTTTGTTTAATTTTGAGAACATTTTTGTAGGGAGGCTTAATTTTAGCGTGAACAGAGCACCAAGCTTAAACACGTAATGTCATGTACTGTTTTTTACGCGTCTTTTCACTCAGAAAACTAATCTACAAAATGAATTTACAGCATATCGTATGTCGTCGAACTCTAGTGACTTGTCACCTTTTTTTTTTTTATTTTGTTTACTTTTCATAGAATTGCTTTGACAACCCGTTTCGTTCTTTCTCCTTTTTCCTAAAACAGATCAAAACAGATATGTACCTTTAATTTTTTCCCTTATTTTCATGGAAAGATAACCTTTTACCTGACAAGACGTTACACGTAAACTGTAATTCAAATTATTGAGTTCACGAAATAATGACAACAACGCTACGCTAATATACATATAATGTTGAATATACCAATTCGTTGAAACCTAATTAATAAATATAAAAATGTGCTTGTGCATACACAATTCCATTCCTATACATATTTGACGACTCTTTGAAATCTTGTAAAAATATAACGTATCCGATCGTGACATTCGAATCATGTCACATTTAACCACATAAGTAGTTTAATTTGAAAAGAGTCACCACACCAAGATGATAATTGAACACCAAATATGTGTGATCTTGTTTCCAAAAATAAAAAAAAAATATTGTAACGAATAATGTTTCATCTTACAAATAGCTACGTGCCCACTGAATGCACTCCGGATGAAAAATGTGTTAACGAAGCTTCAATTACGAGAATTACATAACAGAAAACGGTGCATTTATTAAAGAGAAAAAATACTGCTCCGTGCAGAACAAGAAAAACAAATAAACAGGTCTTCGTGGTTTAAAAAATAACGGAGTTGGGTATTATTTGGTTCTTTCATAATGTTGGTTATACAATTTGAATTTGCTCAACTAATTTCAATATTGTTTGTTGAAATATCACATAGCGTGACATTTGTTTGTCAACAATATCAAGCATTGTATGTTTGTACTTCTTTTCATGTTTTATTGATAAATTTTTGGGCAAAAAGTACCTAATTCTTGCAAATTCTGGTGTTCGTTGACAATTCACCTTATGTGCAGTTGTACTCTACAAACTACAAAATATGCCAACTGAGCTAAATAAATTGAAATTTGTTACATCCCAGGATTACACACAAATAATTTGGCGACAGATATCATTATTTTAGTTAGTTATTGCGCTAAATAATTATTATCTTCAGCAAATTGTCTGACACTATCGTATCAGCTATAGGCTAATTTTTTGACGTTTTCTTTTGCTTGGAAATTGCTAGAATGTTTAAGAGGAAATAAAACCCTAAATGTTATTTGATAAAAAGTGTGAAATCTATTAAATCTGTTTTTAGAGTGGAGTTTAATGAACTTCTATTTTAAACATTCACTTGTGTCAGAAAATTAACCGAGGATAATAATTATTAAGTGCAATGAACAAATGACCTTAGGGACTATTCACATGAGAGCGACCAACTACATACGAACGAATCCCGCGTTTTGGCAGTCCCTTCACAAGAACGGGTTCGAAAATTTCACCCATCAGTTTCTACCAGCATTTTCTAATTCGAGGTTAAGTTCGAACGAATGTTTTATTCGCTAGTTTGTGGAACGCGGTTTAATTATGGGGATTGCGAATAAACTTTGACAAATCGCACCGTGGGTGTTTTCGATCGTTTAAACTGTTTAAACTGTTTTTAAACTTGTTTTCTTAATACATTCTGACTCTTGGAATAGTAAAATGTGCAATTTTCTGTTCATACATCCTTCAAAAGAGTGGTTTGTTTGGATTGCATCGTTCGTTCGCTCTGTGAATGGTCTATGATCATTTAGTGTACATTTAAGTCAATTTGGGCAGAAACATAAGACATACATCGTTTCGTCTTACGAAAAGCGTTCCCTTACTTTTTCGTTATATCTGCATTCTATCAGAGAATTTATCTATAATATTTCTCAAAATTTGATAATTTACTTGAAAACTCATTTTTCACTAACGAGATTAAGCAACAAATTTAAAATTTAGTTACATCGCCTCATATACAACCACATTTATCATTTATTTTCATGCATATTTAATAACTCTCGTAACTTATTTGTCATTGCGACCATAAAGAAAATAATACAGAATGTATCTAATATTCTTAAGAATATTAGAACAGTTTAACAATTATTGCTCACATCAGTGAATTTTCATATAAGTAGGTAGATACTCCTCGGGTATTTTTATTTTCTTCATATAATTAAAAACATTTAATGATTAGATTAAACAATGGGGACGTTAAAAACTCTGGTTTACTAAGTTTAATAGCTGGATGATGTAACGAATATGAGCTTTTATTGGCTTAGATAGATCACGTTAACAATTATTCTATTCAGCGTCAAAGTAGTACAGTTGGGGAGTAGGACAACCGTGATGGATATTTTCGTGCAAATTTTTGACAGCTTAAGTCAATGGGCCTTACCAATAATCATTTTTAGTCTTCAACTTAAATATTTTGACGGTCACAATTGATAATTTTGTATGTAAATTTTCGCCATTGTAACTTCGTAAAAGTTAGCCTGGACACTAAAAATGATTTTTGTGGTTGAAAATGCTAAAATTAATCCCTTTTCGTTCAATGGAAACAACAAAAATGACAGATTTTTAATGTCGTAGGAATGATCGATTGTGTAAAAGAGAAAAGTTGATAAACATCGAGTGGAAAAGGAAATAGATACTCCAAATAAAATTTGTGTTTAACATAGAAGTTATATTTTCTAGTTATCTTAAATTTGGTATAATTTTACTTATGACCAGGAAAACGTTTTAACAACTACAATTTTTCTAGCAGCCACAAAAAGATTTATAAATATATTATATAATCGAGTATTCCTCGAATTCAAACTTGTACTCGAATGAACTTCTCGCATTCTACGTTTCGAGGCAAAGAAGTTTCATTATCAAATGATTTCATTCGATGAATTTAATTTTCGAAATCAGCTGTATAAATATTAAGTTGTCAGATTTTGAATTGTTGTTGGTTTAAATTTGAGTAAAGATGGCATTTATACATTCTTAGAGAAAGAAACGGTCAAATTGAAGCGAAAAATATTACGAGACAAATCTTGAAGAATCTTAATGCCCCTGACGAAATATAGGTTTGCTGGAAATTTTCGGCTTAATAAAGCAGCATTTAAATACACAATTGAACTTATATTTTTAAATAGAGCTTTCGACCACACATTTTCGCTCGAATAAAATTTGACATTTAACTCGATCGAATCGAAGCTAAGAATGTGGGAAGAAATGAACAAAATACGAAACTCCCGCGAAATCGAAAATTGGAATGTCTATTGGCTGAAATCGAATGCTCGATTGGATTCGAATTTCAGAATTGGTGATTGTTGGTTTAAAACAAAATTAACTTAATTTAGCAATTTCCCAATTAAAAACGTAATTTAAAGTGTCATCACTTTATTTTAGAAAAAGCAGTTTATTGGCTATTTCATAAGTGACACGCTCGCAAATGTCAAAATAAAGCCCAATGGTTTAAAAAAAGTTCTATAAATCTGGCCTCACGGAGCGTGCATTGCAGAATTGTACCACCTCAACCGTAAACGTCAAACAGGGGCAGTACGCGTCTAATTTAAACACCGTCTTGCCAACAAACACTTTCGCACTCATACTTCCTTTTTTTGTCTAAAAAACGTAAAAGGTGCCATGAAATAAAGTCTTATGCAAAAAGGTCCAAAGCGTAATTTTGGACTTTATTGCACTTCTGAAAGCGATTTTTGGACGATTTTTGGACTTTATTTCATTTTCAAAAGTGCAAAAAAGTCCAAATCGAAGTGGAAATAAAATCCACAACGCATAAACAGTACAATATGTAAGGGGCTTTTATTGCAATTTCAAAAGTGCAATAAAGGACAAAAAAGTCCAAAATTAAGTTTTGGACCTCTTTGCATACCTAAGACTTTATTTCATGGCACCAACGAAAAAATGTTGTCCAAAGTTTACTGGGTGAGCACAATTAAGCCGCAATCGTGCGGAACTGTCAAAAGTGGAACACATACATTTAATTAAATTAGGTATGAATTTGTTCTTATGTAATTAAGTGCACAAACGTTGTTGGCAAACGTTTATTTGACAGTCTAAAAAAAGTCCAAATGAGCGTTAGCCTTAAATCTCCAAATATCGCGAGAAAGCTGCGATTAATGATTCGGTATGTAGGAAATATTTTTATAGGATTACGAGAATTAGTCGAGAGGTTCGAAGTTTACACATATACAACTTACACATTGGGAAGGGTGAAAAGAGTTGATGACATTGAACTAAGAGGAAGCATTTAAAGGAAATTGTATAGAACCGCCTACGAGCTTCAATTGAATGTGAAAACAAGAAAAACGACTCAGAATTTCACTGCACTAAGACGAACTGATAATTTTTAACATCGGTTAGATTTCAAGGTAACTTTTTTTTATTAAAGTCCTTGTCCCATTTCACGCATACGGTCATTGCATCCCTGCGAAGGTGACATATCATTATGGATATCCATCCCATGACAGTGTTAATTTTCACAAATATAATTTACTGAACATAATTACAACAAAAATCCGTAAAAGAATTATCGTGATTCGACAACTACAGCGAACTTGAAAAATAACCGTTTGTCTCACCGATGCTACGTATATCAATGTATGTTTTTCTTATACGATGGTCACAAATCACATCACACAATCTGAGGCTTACTGTCGCGATGAAGATAGACATTTTAGATCCATCGTCTCTAATGGAAAATACCGCATTCTTCGAGGTGTTAACGAGCATTAAGCGATTATTTGTTTTATATTTAAATATTTCCACTCGACGGAGTAAACACGCAATTAGACCGACAAATTTGTTCAAATTTAACACTGAACTACATTATAATGTAGAGCATTCGAAATTGTCTCCCTTTCAGCTCGGAGGTATGTACACAGGAAACAACAAAATTTTATAGATGACTATGGGTTTAATGCTATAACATTTATGACCTACTAATTTGCTAGTTTTTAACGACTATAAAATACACGTCAGCGCGATATGTCATGTTAAATGAGTTGGAAAAAAAAAATAATAATAAGAATGATGTTCGACTTATTAAACGTTTTAATAGACGATTATTAAAGTCAGATTGGAGCGACGGACTTTTTTTTGGCGAAAAACATGTTTTTGCACTTACTAGTAGAACGGAACGAAAAAAAATATCTTTTAGAACAGAGGTCATCGGATATGTTTAGTTGTATAGACGTATGGGAACTGTTGAAGGACACTTTTTTAATGTGAGGGAAACCGTATAATTAATAAGGCCAAAAAGAAGTGCACGAAAGGTCTTTAACGAAATTTGACTCGCGTATGCTAATCAATCTTTTTATTTCTTTTAAAGAAACGAATATCACTTGCATTGGAGTCAAAGACCGACTACACCTATATGGTAGTGTAAAAATACCCGTGTCAGCGTCTATGTCAAAATATGCAAAGCAATTCAAATGATTTCATCGACCCAACGTTAACGACTGAGTGTAGTACTATACAGAAGCTCGTTTAAAAATTTAAGTGCGCCGTGTTGTATTGTTAAGTGCTAATTAAGATTTAAACATACATGTGCTAGACAATAGAGCCGCTGCTCAAAGTACTAACATTCGCAGTAGATATTTACCGATAAACAAATAGGGATACCGAAACGAAATAAAAATAAAAATAGTGAAAAGCGATATAAACAAAATCATGTTCGGCAGTAGGGGAACTCAAAAACGTTCCCATGCAAAAAACGCTCGGTCTGTCCAAACAGTACTTACAATTTTACATTTAATGTAGGGCTATTGTATAGGAATTTACGTAAGTGTAAAATTACATTAAATTTCCAAATAAAAATCATAAAATGCTAGTGCGCGAAATCACGCAATCGAGTTGAGAACGTAAGGAAACTCAATATCTAGGTACATATACGGTTGCAAAGTAGCTTT
Source organism: Cheilosia soror (assembly GCA_949372485.1). Taxonomy (NCBI): domain Eukaryota; kingdom Metazoa; phylum Arthropoda; class Insecta; order Diptera; family Syrphidae; genus Cheilosia; species Cheilosia soror. The sequence goes on from OX443561.1 coordinate 124,116,385, forward strand.
TTCCCCGAATACTTTAATTATATATCCCGAAGCATCAGCGAGTTGTTGTCATCGCTGCGTTTATCTGTGGGGAAGCGGCTACAATGGGTTTACCTATCGGTTAATAAGTCAAATTTAAGTATACATGCAGCTGTCAACTGTAACTTTGAGGTAACAAGACTTTGTCAACTTCGGCTGTGCTGTCACATCTGAAAATATGTCATCTTAAATTAAACGAATCTCGGAAATCCGTGTTACTTTGGATTGAGAAGGCAAATGAGTAGTGATCTTCTCTTCCAAACAAGGAGATTCTGTATAAGTCCCAAGTCACACGAGCTGTTTTGTCCGTGTTCCATTACCTTGTTCGGCGGCATTAGTTCACCAAATAGAACTGATCACACCGACGTTTTTTTTTATCTCGTGTAAAGTATTCTATTTCTTGGTCTTTATAGGACCCAAACGCAAAATGGTTGGTCCACCCACTTTTTTGCCCGTGGAAACTTCTATAGATATTATAAGTTTGTCTTAGACTTTTACAAAAGTAAAAAAAATAATTATCATAGACAATATGCTTTTTGATTGAATGAATGAACAAGTAAGTAAAATCACTACAATTACCGTTAAATCGGTGTGCTTTCTCATTTGTTAATAAGCGTAAAATAGTTGGTCTACATCATTCGCGATGCAAAAAGAGTTGGTTTACTCCGCATCATCGTATGTCGTATGATTAAGTTAATGATTAATAAGGCAGTACTAATAAGTACTTGTGCAATAAGTTCGAATTCAGTTGTTGGCTGATCATGGCGCGTGGTGTTGCCTTATCCAAAGATCTTGGAGAATCAATTATTAAAGCTTTCAAAAAATGTTCTTTCAAGCTACAAAATTGCTAAAAATGTTCATCTTCCTCGTTTTTCAGCTCAGATCCAGAATATCATTTCCCTCTTCAAAAAGAAAGGTTATATTAAAACAAATAGCTACAGCCCGCGATTGTCGGGTATAAAAAAAAATAATTCAACAAAATTGGTCGTCAACCTGCTGCTAGGATAACTGTAGAGTGGAAAAGCCGCATCAAAAAATAAATTTCTGTCGACACTATTTGTAAACGCAACATGAACAAAATGGGTTATAAACAGGTTTCTTTTTTTAAATCTTTTTTTAATGTTGTATTGCGATTTTTCCAATCGATCTTAATAGGCCAAAGAAAAGCCCCTTCTGGAGTAATGGAATGGCCATCCAGCAGCCCTGATCTTTCGCCCATCGAAACTTTGTAGCACAAAATGAAACAAAAGTTAAGACAGCACCCAGCAAGGACCCGCCAAGGCGCCAAGATCTACGGCAGACAAGCAATGAAATTTGGCAATCATTTACAACTGGGTTTTTAGCATTAAACGGAATGCAGATGGTTCGGTAGACAGATTTAAATGCAGGCTTGTGGCGAAAGGTTGCGCTCAGAAGTACTTGGTTAATTACAACGAGACTTTCTCACCTGTTGTACGTTTTTCGACAATTCGGTTGATAATCGCCTTAGCTGTTGAACGGGAACTTATTTTACATCAATTAGACGTGACATCCGCATACCTGAACGGTGGTTTGGAGGACACAGTTTACATGTCGCAACCGGAAGGGTTTATAAACATTCACCATCCTAACAAGGTATGCAAGCTGCTTAAATCATTATACGGTCTCAAACAAGCAGGCCGGGAGTGGAATAAAAGATTGGACGGTGTTTTGCATGATATTGGTTATTCAAGATGTAATGGCGATAATTGTGTTTATATTATGAACAAGGAGAACCAATTTAATATTATTGCGATTTACGTAGACGATATTATGATTGCATGTTCTAATGAAGAGTCTCTGAATGAAATCAAGAGACAAATTTGTGACCAGTTTGAATGCGTGGACAAGGGACCTCTCAAATATTTCTTGGGAATTCAGGTTGAGCGGAATGGATTAAGGGGACCAATAAGTATACATCAAAAACAGTATATAATAGATGTGCTGCAACGTCATCGGATGGAAACCTGCAAGCCTCAGTTCACACCGCTGGATCCAGGTATCAAGTTAAGGAAGTGTGCAGATTCCACTTGTAAGAGAAATAACCCGAATTCGTATCAATCGCTGATTGGAGCTCTTCTATATTTGGCTGTTTCTACGCGTCCGGATATAGTTTATACAATTAGCAAGCTATCCCAATTCAATACTGATCCACACGCAGAGCATGCGGTTGCTCTAAAGCATTTGTTGCGATATCTCAGTACTACTTGCGATGCTAAGCTTACTTACACGAAAACATCTGAAGATCTTAAGGGCTATGTTGACGCAGACTGGGCGGGGAATCTTGACGATAGAAAATCCTATACAGGTTTCGTTTTTATATTGTCAGGGGCCGCGATTTCATAGGAGTCAAAAAAACAAACATCAGTTGCACTCAGTAGTACAGAGGCTGAGTATATGGCCTTGTCTCAAGCCAGTAAAGAGGCAGTTTATTTACGAAATTTAATTTTAGAATTGGGTATGAAATTTAAAAATAATCATACTGTTCTCTTTAATGACAATTTAGGAGCCCAACAACTTGCGAAAAATCCGGTACATCACCCCAGAACAAAGCACATAGACATACGATATCACTTTGTCCGAGAGCTGGTTCAAGAAGACATCATCAAGCTAAACTACCAATGCACGGGAGACATGATGGCCAATGTATTTACCAAGAATTTGTCGAAACCAAAACATATGAAATTTGTATCTTTGATGGGCTTGTCAACTTAAAAAATTTATTTTGTTTGATTAATCTTTTCATAGTATTGTATTGTGGGGGAGTGTTGAAATAGTTTTTTTCACCACTGTATATTTTTTCTTAATTATTAAAACACTAACAACACAATACTCTAACTCTCTCAAATCTTAACAGAACTTATGTACATTATTAACGCATTCTTTTTCTTTTGCCCAAATCATTATTCTGTTCATTCGCTTTCTATACCTACTTGAATAAAGGTCTTTGTTATATTTTATATTGAACACGGTTTGCGTTTTATTCTGCAACACCTTTTCCACTCGTGGACACAATGCGACAGCGAATTCAAGCAGTGATAGCAAAGAAAGGTGATGTAACGCAGTCGTAAAAAGGCATTTTTAATTCCTAGACCAATTAATTTGCGCTTAAACGAAAGAAGACTAAATATTCTACTTATGTTTATTCTGTAATAACTTCAAGTGGTAACAACTTGTTCTTTAAAAATTTTTTTTATTTGTATCAGAAATATAAATAAAAATGTATTTTCATTAACAAAACTTTTTATTTGAAAAAATCAAACAAGTTTTAATTTCTCAATTGAAATTTTATTCGTAATAAAATAGCATAGACCAACTATTTTGCGTTTGGGCTCGTACATATCTATAGATACTAATTGTAGTGTAAAGGAACTTGTATGACACTGACTCAAATCAACCTAGTTTAAAAAACTTTACATTGAAAGTTTAAAAGTATGTTCACACCACACCTAAGTTCATCATTTTGGCTAAATTAAGCATTTCGAGCCAAATACTCAGCAATTCACCATTATATTTTCCAACATTTCGAAATATTGGATTTCACCAAAATGTTATATTTTATCGCTGCATTTGTATAGGTTTGTCACAAATCGAACAAACCTCTTTTCAAATTCCCCCCGCGTAGTTTGATGACTTTTCAGTCCGCTGACGAAAAAAAAGCTGTCAACAAATTTTCAAGTTAGTAAAATTAAAAATATGGATCACAAGAAGAAGGAAGTGTACAGACACAGATGAAGAATTTTTTGTTGAGCTTTAGAAGGAAGAAATAAGTGAGCCAGAATTCCGACAATTTGAGGAAAGGGGCATCGATAGAAATAAATATATTCATTAAATGCGAACGATCTTTAGTTCAGATCCCATCCTGAACTGTAAAAACAAGTTCGTGTTTCTGTTTTGTTTGCCCGTTTTTTTCCGTCAAATGTGAATGTACGTATCTTAGCCATATCGGTATTGCAATTATGAAATATTTTGTAATTTTTTGGCTGTTTTTTTTTTTGTGTGTTCCTGGTACCCACCTTTATATGAAATATATTGCAATTTGTTGACAAACTTAAAAAATATTTTTTTTCTTTAAATCCGTAAATTGAAAAAATTGAAACAGAATTAGCAGAATTTATTTGTTGAAAATATTGCCTGTCAGAATTTTAAAAAGCAGAATTTTGTAAGACAGAAAAGCAAAATTTTTGTGTTAAAAGTCAGAATTTTGCAAAGCAGAATTTCGACCCGCTCCCAGCTCAGACACATCATAGCTCGATATTTGTGTTTCTGTGATGTTGTCTGTTGTGTTTCGTTATAGAGAATGATCAGACTGCGCTCTATGAGCTCAGAATAAATAGATTGAGCAGGCAGAGTAAAAATCTCTTTACGTACTTACATTCACATTTGACGAAAAAAAAAACGGGACAAACAAAATATGTAGTTGAAATGGCGGACGAGCCTTGTTGTTCTGGCGCAGAATGTAAACCAAATTAATAAAAAAAACAATTATTAACAAATAAGCATTATGACAGTTATATGCTCAGGTATGTTTCATAAACAAATCAGAACGATCTGGAGTACGGTAGGTTCAGAGCACGCTCAAAATGCTCGAACTAAAAAAGAAAACCGCCTAATATGTCTGAGTTAGCACCTAAATATTCATGTTTAAATGAGGTAATAAATATAATTTAAAAAAATTCGAAACACAAAAAATATCAGTAATCAATTCTTCTGACACAAGCTGTCATTTGAAATGTTGAAGTTTCAGTGGGAATCCGTCGAGACTTCTACAGTGTTCAGTTTGCACAGTTGGTGCGATCCAATATTTCTATACATCAATAATAAACTTCCAAAGGAGTATTGCCCAACCACAGTGCACGCCGCACGGGGTAGTACAAAACATAATCATTTCTTATTCCCGTTGACATTTGACGTATACGACTCAGGTGTCGTGTGCGTGTCGTTGTTATGTCGTTATTCAGATTTTTTTCAAACTGTTGTTTACGATTTTCCTTCTTTTTCTATATGTGTTCACTGTAATCGTTTGTCTCTAGGAAGTTGCAAACACTGACTTAAAACCGAAATGAAATTGTAGGCGGTTACGACAAACGTCAACGGGAATAGGGGTAAATGTTTTTGGAAGTGTATTTTAAGGTGTCCCTATATATTTCGGCTGAATTGCAAAACGTAAAAAAAATGCGCATTGTGAATGCACACTGCTTTTCTGATGGTTATGAATGCTTTTGTTCTGCTTTGCAATTTTTGATGTTTTGGAACGACTTTGATGCAAACTATCATAAAAGCCTCAAACACCAATTAATTAATTTTTTTGATCTCCAAAACAACTCTCCACAGCACCTTTTTCTTCCTTCTTTTGTTTCGAACATCGGGTTCAATTGGCGGTTTAAAATTGAATGTCAAAAGTCTTGCATCATAATCATTCACGATGCTCTGTTTGCTTTTGTTTGCGCAGTTGATGCGTTCACAATGCGTTTTGAGGCAATTATGCATTGCATCATAGTAACCCGTTTGCGTTTTGGAACGCTTGATTAAGCAGTAATGCAAAAGTACTGCGTTTTGGAATTCAGCCTTCGTCTTTCTAAATTTGTATATAGGGCAAAGAATGACAAAAACATCTTCTCCAAAGCTTGCTTGCCGTTGTCTGCTCAAGAACTTTTGGCCACCAGCAAAAGTCATTCAAGATGATATCATGATACCCAATAAGTTTATCAGAAGTAAGAACCAAAGTTCCGGCGAACATGCGTTTATTGACCTTTAAGACACTCTGTAGATGAATTCCATCAATCATTTATCAAGACCGATTTCAAGAGAACGCGGAGATAAAAAACCTCGCAATATATCAAATTGATTGGTTGGATTCGATACGATTCAAGGTTAAGAAGTATTTTTCTTATTAAAGTCACTAAATGGGGTTAGTAGAGATCTCTTCTTCTAAAACTAGTAGTAAAGCTTCATGCATAACTAGTTCAAACTACTATAATAATCACCACCAGGTTGTTAGGGTATCCACTGGCGTTACAGCCTAATCCTTGTAGATTGCCTTAAGTCTGTTGATGACTATTGACCGTTATATACCGACATCTTCGATTCTCAATTCGTATCCAGACGCTGACCTCGACTTAAGTAGCGCACATGAGTTTTGAGTTTTTGTTTGTCGTATACAAAAAAATTAAACCGAAAATAAGAATATCTATTGAATAACCTTCAATTTCGAATCTTTGATTAGGTGTGCATATTAAAAAATATATAGTAAATGATATTTTTAAAAGTTCTCAACGCAAAATATCCCAACAACGTTTTCATTCACAAGAACAAATACACAAGTTGATTTATCATCTAATACACGTAGGTACGGCGCGGCGCACATTCTTTTAATACTGAATCAACAGGAAAATGAAACAAAAAAAAAAAACACCTGAAATTTGGAAACAATAATTACTATATGACGCTAAAGAGACAGACCGACAACGACACTTTAGTCGAACCAATTGCCATTCTAATTGAATTACACCAGAGTGGGGAGTATTTTCACTTAGATAATTTTCTTAATCCAATTTCATATAGAACCAACATGGTAATACCGGGCAATATATTTGAAAAGATAAACAACCGTAAAGGCATTTTGGGTGTCAAAAATGTGACAAGATACGTGTGAACATTCTCCAAGAACATGACAAGCCGAGTGTGTGTTTCTAATCTTTTAAGATATACTTGACGACGACGGTTTATAGCGTCGGAGCACTGTTGTACAAGGTCATACGTTTTAAATAGATGTGTATTGAATTATTATTAAGTCTACTTTTAGATTTTAATTAGAAGTGAGGGTTACATTTTAATCGTGATTTACATGTCATTTTATTTGCCGGGCCTTCGCCAGAAAATTATTAAATATACGTTAATTCGATAGCACTGAAAACACATGATGATCAAGTAAGACAACACCGAGAGCCATAGCATAATCAGAATATGTTGTTCGATTTACACAACAGTTTTGTTGTTTGTTCAGCAGATTCAGATGTCAAAAACAAAAAGAAAGTAAGACACGACACGAAAAAAAAAATTATTACAACAAAATATAGTTGGCATAATAAAATAATAAACATCAATAACAGTTTCAAATATGAACGATCGACATAGTATGCATTGTAAGCAGCACCAAAAATCCAGTATGTTTGTCAAGCTCTCTGTTGTTGTCAATAATAATTGTTAGGTACTTATGCTGGGTTTCCACAATTTGACAATTGACGTATTTTTATGCCAATTAAACAATTGGCAAGTGGAAATAGCGAAAAATTGTTTGTCAATGAATTGACTAACAGCGTTTGTCAATAACTGACAAAGAAACCACTGGACAAGTGGAAATAGCTGAATTGTCAAACAAAATGTCACTTTGTCTTTAATTGACAGAGAAAATTTATTTGGCATCGAGTTCATAAGTTGGTCAATCAACTGACAAACGACTTTTTGCCAATAATTGGCATAAGTGGAAATGAACTGACGGTTGTTTCGTTCAATGACATAAACACGAGAGCTGTCAAACTTTGTAAATCAACCGACATGTGGAAACTCACCTTTAGTGCTCAAGTTCATCGTTGAGTTGGCGCAAGTGGTTAATGGCGAATCGAAGTGCAGGTTCATTTTCTGACAGGAAAATAAAATATTGTCTTACCAAGAGGAATATTTGTAAGAAGAATTGACTATCAGAATGCAGTTGAAGCAAATGACTTAAAGGAAATCTGACAATCCGCGATATACTAATAATCATTTTTATTATCCAGGCTAACTTTTAAGAAGTCACAATAGCGAAAAATTTCCATATAAAATTATCCACTGTGATCGTCAAAATATTTAAGCTGAAGATTTAAAATAATTAATTGGGCCTTACCAATAATAATCAGTGTTGCCACTAAAAAAAAGTGAATCCGGTCAAATCTGACCGTATGACCGGATTTTTATTTTCTAAATCCGGTTAAAAAATCCGGTCAAAAGCCAAAATCAGAGTTTTTGACCGGAAACCTGGTCAAAAATTGATTATGGTAACGTAATATGCATTATTAAAAATATAAAACAAAAGTTAACTATCATTAGCCATTTTTTTACATTATAAACTTTATCCATGTTGAGAAAACGTTTTTATAATATGTGAATCTTGAGTTTGTAAACTTGTTTTTTATTTCGTTTGTTTAAAATTTACTGAAACAAATTGTTCATTTTATATGACGTGTTTTAAGTCCTGAAATACACTTTAAGTGCATGGCCATACACGTCTTCCAATGTCCAGCGAGGCAGGTAGATTTTGAGGAGAAAGGTAGATAGCATTGAAAATGCGCAGAAAATCCATTTCAGAAATAATTCCGACATGGCCTGGGCATGGCATAAAGGTTCTTTTTCGTACCATTGTGCTTTCGATATAAATCTGCATTCGATATTTGCATTGATAGAGTAAGGGCGTCAAAAACGGCCGTCGGCTTCGGCTTTACTATAAAATTTGTTTGTGTTTCCTATTTCAATATTCTTTTACCTGTCAAATTTTATTTCATTGCAATGACGTCTCGTTTTTGTTTGTAGCCAAGTAATTAATGGAAATGAAAGTTATGGGAAGACGTGTATGGCTAAATAATTATTTTTGGATAATTTTTTGACACTTGAAAAGAGTAGTTCACCAAACTCTAATCTGAGATTTGTCGAATTTCACACTTTTAATTGAACTGCATTGTTTAATTTCCTCTTCAACATTCTACCAAAAGAAAACGTCCAAAAATTAGCCTATAAGATAATTTATTATCTTGCTCCCGAAGGAGAATTCAATATGTTATGTTGTAAATGTATCAATATTCGCAGTAAATTGTTTTCTGTTTGAACTTGGGAGCGAGTTCGTGATGTATGGCAAAGTTTTATTCAAATTACCTATAGAAATCTATCTTTATTTATAGTCAGTAGAGCAATTTTATTTTTGCAGCCCAAAAAGCGTTTTCCGGTTAAAAACATTTTTCGTTCCGGTCAAAAAACGGTTAGACCGGATTTCAAAATTTTCTCCGGTCAGATATGACCGGAATCCGGTCAGAATGGCATCTCTGATAATAATTGGTGATGTAGTTCGAAAAAGCTATAATTCCAACAGAAGTGCTAAAATAGTTGTTGTAAATGCGCGGTACTAATAAACACAATGGCCAAATTTTACATATAAAATGATGATCTATTGTGACCTACAAAAAAATTAAGATGAAGGTTAAAAATGATTATTAGTAAGGCTGAATGTTTTTTCAAACTTTTTGTTTGCTCAAAACCAGTTTTGAAGTCTTCGTGTTCATAAAAATGAGCCCTTGCAGAGGAAATGGACGAAAGTATATTTAACATCAGTCAAACACATGACATGAAAGGATCTACTAATCCTATTATGGATACCGGATACGACATGCAACCATTTTAAAAAATTCACACATTGGTTTAAGTTTAAGAAAGTTATTCTTATTCTGCCTGATTTCAGAAGCAAAGGAAGAGTTGTTTTGTTTTCGAAAATTCAGTCTTATAATTTATCTGCGATTTAAAAAATTTGTTTTCTATTATCCACAAAAGCATAACCTACATCTTAAGGTTATTCTACTGCGCCAGTTCTAACAAACGTCTGAGAATGAGAACGTTGATCGGACTCGGGTATGGCTGGCTATATCTGACGGCTTATCGCATAATATGATGCTGCCAACATGACAAATGGTAATAGGTCTGTTTAGTGACTTTGAGGTGCCGAGGAAGATAATCACCCTTATTCCTGTTGGCGTTTGTCGTATACGACTCATTCATGTGTCGTGTCGTTGTAAAAACGATATTCAGATTTTTTTTTAACTTTTGTTAACGATTTTGCTTCTTTTTCTATTTCTGTATTTTAAAATCGATTGTCTCGAAAAAGTTACAAACACTGACTTAAAAATGAAATAAATTCTTAGGCGTTAGCGACAACCGCGAACGGGAATAGGGCTGATTACATAAGACTTCCGATTCCGAGTTCCATCATGAGTAGAAATGCTGTCTGAATCTATTATTTCATGAGGCTGTTTGAACACGAATAATGGTATCTATACCTCTGAGGTGGACGTCTGAAAAGTGTCAAAATGTCGATAATAAGCGAAAGCCTCTTTTCAAAATCACCAAGAGTATTTTTTCTCAATTAAAAAGTTTTAAACGAATTTTTTTTTTGTATTATGGACGTTTTTTTGTTGTCCCAATGGGAACCCACATTAATATCGAAAAAGTAAGCGAACTGTCTTAAGATAGTTTCTCATTCTGACAGGCCACAATTTATGGGCAAGATAGTGTTGATAGATTTCATTTGGAAATTTTAAAGTGCAGAACTGCAAACTTATGTGGAAAGGGTTTCGACAAACCACTATGTAAACCATTCACGCCACAGCAGCAGCCATATGCCGATAAAAACGTCAGGGATAAAAGTTGAATTAATTCCTTGAACTTGAAGATATTAATTATATGATAGACGTCGCGGACCCTGTCAGCAAAGCAATTTGTAGGTGTTCATATCTATCGGCCGGTTGTTATAATTAGCGGGTTTGTGGTTCACAATTCAGTTGGAAGAGAAAAGCATATAAGGACGAAAACGTTAACAACAATAAGCCAGTCATTAGCTCGGGCATTTATTGAAAACTGTCAGCATTCGAAACAAAGACCCCGATGATGATGCAGCTGAAGTTTCACTCAAGGGGGGCAGAACTATCACCAACGTTTCTCCAACGATACGATCATCATAGTTCTGTGTTCTATTTATCTTAACTCGGTCAACTGACAATAGGATCATTCGCGCTTTCAGTTCAAATCGAAAGTAGTCATTTTAAATGGGTATGTAATAGCCGCACGAAGTCTGCACAAGTTCTCATCCAAAATTACAAATAACAACGAGTAATTCAACTGACAGTCTGACACCCATTGGAATTTTAATAAACCTGCTCCGTTATCCAACTTGACTTGACCACTAAACCACTTAAAAAAAAAAAAACTGCTATCACTTTGGGTGGTTGGTATAACTTATTATCTACTGTATGTGCACCCGTACTGTAATGACAATCGCAGAACAAAATACAATCAAGATCCGACATAAAACCCACCGAATCTGCAAGTTCCATCAAACGCTTATCTATGAAATTCCGACACCAGTTCGCGCCCGAAGATAAAAACAAACTCGTCAAATCTATTAAGCGGGATGCACGCGCGCATGTTTCGAATGCGTGTCAAATTGCATTGTGCACACGAAGCATTGTCCAATAATTCATGTAAATAATAATCATTTCATTTCAATTGTTATATTTAAGGGCAAGCCAGTTTTCCATAGTTTATGTCACTTTTTGATGAGTTAATAAAAAGTTAAAAGAAAAATCCGAAATTCGTTTGTTTAGTTATTATTTTCGGCGAGTTCGCACTGATCTGAATGGCGTTATGTTCGAAAGTGACCCTATATATAAATAAGACAAAGGTGCACAGCATATGTCAAAATGTTCACTTCATCCCGTGCACTCGCTTGACCACACACATTAGAGGGGCTAGGTCATAGATAAATACATTATATACCGTTGCGATTTTAATTATGTAGATAAAAAAGCACTGTCATGCATGTGCATTATACGTTTCATTGTCACGTGTAATTTGAACACATGAGCTCTTAAATTACGCACATTATGAAGTTAGGAATCATTAATGTCGCGTGCATGTGCAATGACCATTAAAAAGTGAACAAATTTGATCTTTGCCAAGGTTGGGTTTTCAATTTAAGGGCTGCCAAACTAGCAAAAAATATTTATAAACCAATTTACTGATCGACAACTCTGTTTACTGCTTAATTTTAAACCTTTGTTTTGTTGAACATCTATCTCAGCAAATTCATTACAAAAACTACATACAGTGAGCGTCAAAAGTAAGTGAACACCAATGCTTTTTTAAATTTTCTTTAGGGGCTTAAAAGAGGTCGAAAAAACCTACAAATCTATGTAGTGTAATAAAATTGTTTTCAAACTTCAAGGACAAATGAAAACAGCAGTGCTGTTCACACACTTTTGACGCTCACTGTAGAGTCTCGAAATTGTCAAGCAGAGTAATGTTGTTGTAATTTCTTGCTGAAGATTATATTTTATTTTACTATCAGCTCCCCATCTACAAAAAAGGCGATCCTATGTATTGCAAGAACTATCTAGGCATATCCTTGCTAAATGTCGTATACAAGATCCTATCCAACGTACTGTGTAAACGTCTAAAACCGTTCTGCAACACACTAATCGGCACGTACTAGTGTGGCTTCCGGCCCGGCAGATCGACTATAGACCAAATTTTCACACTGAGGCAAATCTTGGAAAAGACCAACGAATTTCAAGTCGAAACTCACCACCTATTCATCGACTACATCGTCAGGAGCTCTATATGGCGATGGCCGAATTTGGAATCCCGGCAAAACTGATTCAGCTGTGTCGCGTGACGCTGGAAAACACGCGTTGCAACGTGCAGTTTGGAAGCAGCTCTTCCGAACTTTTTCAAACATGCACCGGATTTCGGCAAGGAGACGCTGTATCATGCGACTTCTTCAATCTCGTACTGGAGCAGATAGTGCGCAGGGCAGGTGTCAACACGGAAGGCACTATCTTCAACTGGTTCGTCCAGCTGCTTGGCTATGCGGACGATATTGACATCATCGGTCGCTCCCAGCGTGCCGTGATAGAAGCGTTCACGGCGATTGAAGAACAGGCTAAATCCGTTGGGCTTGAAGTAAATGAGGACAAAACTAAGTACATGCTATCAACAAACAAACAAGCATCTGTCCACCGCCTAGGACAAAACGTCACTATTGATAGCAACAATTTCGAGGTAGATAAGGAGTTCACCTACCTCGGAGTTAACGTAAACTCCATGAATGACACCCTAGTGGAAATCCAGCGAAGAATTACCCTAGGAAACAGTTGCTACTTCGGCTTGGCAAAACAATTGGGTTCAAAACTCCTAACTCGAAGGACGAAATGTGTGCTCTACAAAACCCTTATCCTGCCAGTTCTGCTTTATGGCGCCGACTGCTGGGAAGGGAGAGCTGATACTGGGCTCCTTGGAAAGAAAAATACTTCGGCGGATTTTTGGTCCTGTGTGCGAGGAGGGCGAATGGAGGAGAAGATACAACCGCGAACTCTATGAGCTGTACCAAGATGTGGATGTAGTCCAAAAAGCCAAAACACGTCGACTACATTGGCTCGGCCACATCGAGCGAATGGACAATAATGCTCCAGCTAAGAGGATCTTCGAATCCCAGCCCCCAGGTTCGAGAAGACAAGGAAGACCGAACCTCCGTTTCAAAGACCAAGCCATCGCGGATGCCAGAGCGCTTGGTCTGGACAATTGAAAGCAGCGTGCCCGGGATCGTAGAGGATGGAAGGCTGCAGTGTCTCAGGCAGAGACTCTTCACGGGTCGGGAGCCCGATAAGTAAGTAAGTTACTTTCCTTAGATACATAGCTAGATGTTCAATAAAACACAGCGACAAGGGTGTTTTTTGTTTGTTGTTTGGTGAACTTGTTAGTTTTGCAACCAATAGTAACAACAACAAATTTTTGCAGACAACAATTTTTATCGATATTACCTTCAATTTCAAATTTTCTTTATGCAGATTTTCGACTTACAAAAACTTGAATACTTCAATTAGTTATTTGTGATATTTTGTGGTGTGGATAAAAAGTTGAATAAACACTGCAACATAGTGAGCCCTCGATATACACACCCATGCATATTAATAGGGACATATTTCAACGTTTTTCAATGCAGCTTGTTTGTCAAATGCGACTTTGCCGCTCCGTGGACAGAGTTTCGTTTGTTTATATGCAAGCTGCAAGGAAGCTATAAGGATAAGCAAGCTGCAAACAAGCGTACCTGCAAATGACGAAAGCGTGCGTATGAAGCGCAACTACGCGCGTAGGCCTTAGCGTCGCGCAAGTTTCGTTGGTGCATAGACGTTTAGTTTTCGATATTTTACGAACAAGGGGTCTGAGGTACGTTTGTTTATGAATAGTGTTACAATTTTTTATAGTTGCTTGTCCACTATGTTACTTTTTTGACATATTGAATATGTCTGTAGTCAGCTCTTTTGTCATCCACATTCCTACATAATAGCAGCAGTAATAAAAAAAAAAAAAACATTGACAAATCGTCAAATCGATATATGGTCACAAAGTACCAACTTTGAGGAGATGCGTAAAAAGGAATATGGATACAATTTTAGGTGACACTTTGCCATGTGAACTTTGAAAATCAACACAGAAAAAATTGCGTCTTCTATGATTACACAAAGAAGCGTCCCATGTGCGGGAGCATCGCGGGAATTGGTGTCAAGAGTGCGCCGAGTGAAAGAATTTCATGGACGGGTTCCATTGACATTGACCGCTAGATGACTAGCGGAATGTCAAACTCCATACAAAAAAAAAAAGACATTTCACATATGTGCTAGAGTTCTAGCGCAAAACGCTCTTTTCTTATATTTATTTAAAATAAATGTTCTTTAAAGTAACCTGTTTTTTTTTTTTACAAAAATCTTTATAGAGATTAAGGGCCCTATAAGCGTTCGCGAGTCGAATGAAAAATCTGGCGAATGTGACTATTTAGTAATATGGTTTGCGGAAAAAACAAAATAATATTCGCCATAATTGTCAGACGTCCGGCGAATGTTAAGTCACCGTATTATTGTTAGAGAATTCGAAAATGTCCTTCGCCCTAAACTTCAAAACCACGTATCAACCGGACAAACATTAGAAAATTTGAAAAAAACTAGTTGAACTAATGGAGAACATTGCAAAGCGGTTGGCAAAATTTCGATCTCCAAGAAGCAACATTCGAGAGTATTAGGATCGATTTTTAGTGAAGCTAAATACACTTGGACCACCAATACACGGATGTCAAGAGTGGCTTAAGGTAAGTGCAACCCGAAATACAAAAAGTACGTGTAAAATAATATCAAAATGTTTTTTGGTTTGGTTGGACTACAAGTTAAAGAAGAAAATAGCCACGAAGAAAACAAAAAGAGTTGGTAATAGTGGTGGACCATATGTATCTTCAACTCTCGTTGTCCCCACTGGCACTGGACCAGTCAGTCGATGCTCTAATAATCGACTCGCGAACGGTAATAGAGCCCATTGTGATTTCATAGTTAGTAAAATGTTTTTTCACGTTTGTCAGTTGTTTTTTCATTTTGGCTGAACTGATTTCGAGGCAAACATTTAAATTAGCTACCCATAATATTGCTGGCGGTTTGTTCAGCAAGCAAGTCGACTTGGGCGAATTATTCGACTCGCAAACTGTAATAGGGCCCTAAATAATATGATAACTTTGAAGGTAAGATGTCTAACAGACGTATGTTTATGAATCAAGTGTTCAATTTGCTTAATTTTTTTTTTACTTTTTCGCAGTGCTTTAAAGGAAAAAAACATCAGCAACATTAAAAATTTTGGTCCCGTTTGTATCGATAGAAGAAAAGATTCAATGACAAACTTTGCGATATATACAGTGACATTTATTTGGTTAAAAACTTAAAATACAAGGTGGCGCAAAAGTAATCCTCCTATCAGAAAATGCTATAAATTTTGCGATTGGCCCCTAATGTCAGTTCTGTTTTGATATTTGTGTAGTAAACACATGCGAAATACACGTTAATAAACAATGTTACGCTACACTGCTCCAGGACACGGAATATTGGCGACTATTTATTTGAGCAATAAATTGGTGACTTTGGCACAACGTGAATTTCGTCGCAGATTTCCTATCCCTCCAACGCCTACTGGTGAAACACTGCGACGTTTAGCCGCTCGCCTCGAAGAGACTGGCACAACACGAGATGCTGCCAGGCGTGGCAGACCCCGGAGTAGCCGTTCTGCAGAGAGAATATTGCTGCTGTAGCCGAAGATGTCATGGACATGAAGTCGTCGTGGGCCAAACGGTTACTGTGAATGGTGAGCGCTACAGAGCAATGATCAACGAGTTCTTTTTGCCGCAACTTGATGAATTGGGATTGGAAAACATGTGGTTCCTACAGGACGGTGCAACGGCACACAATGCACGTACCACAACCGATATGCTGAAGGATGCATTTCTCGGGCATCTAATCTCCCGTTTTGGCGATTTGCACTGGCCAGCAAGATCGCCTGATTTGACCGCTCCAGACTTCTTTTTGTGGGGTTTTTTGAAGTCGCGGGTTTATGTCAACAAGCCTCAGACTCTTGCAGCTCTTAAAGACAATATCCGTCAAGAATGTGAGGACCTATCGCCGGAAGTTTTGGCCAAAGTGATGGAAAATGCCATAAAAAGGGCTCAAATGACAATCAACTGTGGCGGCGGCCATTTAGATGACATCATATTCTCGACTTGATGTAAAAAAAATTAAAAGACCAAATAATAATAATCCACAAGAAGAATCAAAGTTTTTCATTTTTTTTTTAAATTACAGCCAAAAAACATCGGAAGGTTATTTTTGCGCCACCTTGTACAACGGGTGTAATCAATAGGTCACGTGAATCATAGCTACATCAACGCACCAGCCTGACGAAGGTTCGAGCCAATCCCTGTCCTTTAACGTTTTATGAGTGTACATATTTTTCATTTTTTTTTCTGAAGCTATACTTTTTGGGCGCATTAAGGGTAACATTCACATTGCTGCCGAAGTCAAATTCTGATTTCTGATTGAAACTGATTCGAAATATACGATTTTTAAGAAATTTTTGTATGGGAAGTGTCAAGCCCCTTTGTTAAATTTTGACCAAGCTTTACAGAAACTCTATTAAGCTAATAACAAAGATTCTCCCAATCAAGCTGAATCGGTTTGGTGGTTTTTGAGTTTTGCAATCATTGGTGGTGTATATTCCCAGAAATTTTGATTTTTTCGATTTTCCGGCTTTTCATTTAGGATTTTTCGAATTTTCTAGACCACCCCTGATTAAGGACCAACAAGTCTTGAGTTTTTGCGACACAAACACATACCAAACCAAATGATATCTACATGAACTGTTATTGTATTATTTATTTATTTTTTTTAACTTTAAGTTTATTTCATAAGAAAATAAATTCTCTTTTATTTTGTTAAATAAACTGGCTTTAATTAAATTATAAGCCTGAAGATTTTTTTTTCGTTTTTTTCCGGTGGGACGCACTTTTTGACTCGGGCGACCTTTTTTGGAGACATTTTGAAATTGTCAATTGGTACCCTAGGCCTAGCTTCTCACAACCATTCGTTTGTGTGAGTTTTTATTTTTTAGGACGAATGGGAGACACCTACAATTTTATGCCTAGTCAGACAGAACAGAACAGAATTGATAAGCTTTTCCAATGAAATTTATACTCTCAGATGTTTGTTAGGCGAAAGGAAGCGATGGAATTTGTGTTTTTCTGGGGATCGAACCTGAGACGCACAGTAGTCTAGCACACTAACCACTGATCCATTGCGCCTTAGTTTTACATTTGGCATTATGCGTCGTGTATAGACTAAATTGTTGCTAACCTTGCTGCAAAGATCCGTTGCATGTTTTCTGGCGTTAAATTACATTTTTTAAACAAGTAATCGAAAATTTGCTAACTCTATCTACTTCTACGAATATGAGGAGAAAAGCCACTGTTGGAACATTATTAAAGGTAAGATATTCACCCCTATTCCCGTTGGCATTTGTCCTATACGACTCATGAGTGGTGTCGTAGTAAAAACGATATTCGGATTTTTTTCAAACTTTTCTTAACGAATTTGCCTTTTTCTATGTGTTCACTTTAATTTTAAATCGTTTTTGCGACTGCTTCTTTTTCTGTGTTCACTGTAGGTGATTTTAAATCGTTTGTCTCAAAAAAAGGTACAAACACTGACCGAAATGAAATGAAATGAGACGTTTACGAACGTTGAACATTTTAATCAAATGAAAAGCGAACTGTGACGCATATATTCCTTTAAATCGTCAGCAGATTAGTTTTTGTTTTAATGAAACGGGGAATAAGTGCAAAGATTGAAAAACAAATTTAACAAACAAACAATAGAACAACAAGCATACTTTCCAATTCTAACTAGGAAAAATCGTAAGGTATGTTCTTCAATTTTACATTTTCACATTGTCATAGGTACATAACATGGCGGTCAATATTTCAAAAAAGATGTTGCAAACAATTAGCCAAAATTGGCATAGGTATCACCCTACAATTAGGCACACACATATTTTAAAACAAAACAACAAAACTGACGACACAAATGACAAACAAAATAAATAAATAAATAAATATATAAGCTTCCGTAAGCTAACCTTTAGCCAAGCAATTCGAATTACGGAACAAACAAATAAAAAAAAAACATAAATCAACAAAAGAGATTACAAATTTTAACAAAAACCTACAGAGAAATCAATTCGCACACAATTGGTTGCTGCACGCACCGTCATACCATCTCATCCATCGGCTATCCATCCCATCATCGTACAACAATATTTAACAATTTTTTAATTATCCGCTTTTTATATTTCTTTATAATTCGATTCGCATGATAGAATTCCGATAAGTTGCCCTGCACGTATTTGGCATGCAAATACTTTAAAAACTTTTCGTTTTGAAACTTTTTCAAGTTATCAGGTACAATCTCTTCATGGTGGATTGATGGTGTGCTGTTGGTGTCCAGCATTAGCAAGTTACTATCGTTCGATAAATTATTATGACGATGATGATGATGATGATCTTGACTAATATCGCCGTGTGCTATTCCGGCGGCGGACAACATTAACAATTCGTGCAATTGTTCGTGTCCACCGCCAGCAGTAGTGTTTTGTTTTGTTGGGCAATTTTGCTCAATCAACGGCGGCGGCGAAGAAGAGGAACGAAAACACAAAACTGCTGGGCACGAGCTGGAGCTAGGCGATGATGGTGCGGCAGGCGGCAACGAGGTATGTACGCCGGGATTAGTAGGTAAATTTAAATTGTTATGCTCGACTGAATTGTCAAGCGGCAAATTACTCACCTCGGTGACGGAGCAGCAACGTTTCGGAGTTACTGTGGTCGTCGTTGGAATGTAATTACGGCTACTAGTGCTGTTGTTATTGTTGTTATTATCATTTAATATTTCTACCAGATCAACATTATTGGCGGCGGATTGTTGCGGTTCTTCGGGTTGCTGTTCTAGCTGGTCTACGTCGACGTAGTTTTCTAATATATTCTCATTGATATCACATTGAACAACAAATAAATTATCACTATCTAAGATTTCATCTAAATTAATAACTAATACATCGCGATCAAAGGAACTATTTAAGGCATTCTTGCAAAGGTCACTTAGCTTTGGTATGACTGAGGAGGATGTGTCGGTGCTGGCCGCTGCTACATCAATGCTGACCTCGTCGTCGGCGGTGGTAAGGTGGGTGATTAGACTATCCACGATTTCACTAGGCCCGAGTATACGATTTTGAAATTTTTCCGAATTTATCAGCGAAACACAAAGACACTTGAGAGACTGTGGATTGAAATGCAATGGCGGTTTGGTGGGGCTGCTGGTTGGTCGAATCTTTACGCGACGAATCATTAACTGCTTGCGGGGAGCTTTTTTCCATTTCCTTTGGTTACGTTTGGTTTGTCGCATCCTTTGCAGCTTGGAGAGGTGGGAGCATTTCCTTTTCTTCCTTGGAGGCGGTGGTGGTATTGCAATGGGTTTGCCTTCTGGCTTCTCTTCCTTGATGATGATCTCCTCCTTGGGGATGGTCTCCATAGGGATGCTCTCAGGCAGGCTAACCACCTCTTTGCTGGACTTTTCAATGTCAATTATAATATCCGGCAAATTGATGTACTGGTCAGACTCCACAGTGCTATCGACGGTTATGCCGACGTGAATCTTTGGTCTAGACGAAAACGATCCCTTGAACTGCAGGTGATTCTCCATTATGGGGTTATCCTGGCTCTGGCTGAAATGCTCAGCAGTCAGATGCAACTGGTCGATGAAAGGCACGTCTGCAGAACTCATAGCTCGATCGGCGCATTCATCCTCATCCTCATTCCACGAGGTAAGGAAGTCTCTTAAGCTCTGACTCTTGGTGGTGGGGCCGATTTTTGTGTCAACTTGCTGCTGGGCGTACATTGGCTCCTGTGGCCCCGGTCCGGAGTACGTCTGATGGGCGTACGGATGGTAATAATGGTGACTGTAGGAGGAGGTCGACGATGCGGAGGATCCAGATGGCGAGTCGGTTTGTTGTGGCTGTAGGTACCTGCTGTTGAAGTCGAGCGCTGAAGATACACTGCAGTCGCCTGGCTGATGATATGACACCGCAGAGCTGGCCGTTTGATAGACATTCGCTGGCGGTGGAGCGTTGAGATCGGTGTAGACTTTGGATGTAGCATTTGTGGTGACCGCAGGTAGAGATGCATTAACTTGGGAGTTATTGTAGAGATCATTGTTGCTGCCGCTAAAGCTCACAGAATATTTGGCATATTGCTGTGAGGGATAGTAGGTGGACGCACTCTGTGTCGGCAGGCAGCAGCTCTGATTTGCAGCGGTAGCAGGATAACCTGAGGACATAGTGTTTTGATATTGCATAGGCACTGAAGGCGGCCATATAGTGTTTTGCTTTGCTAAGGGAAACGTACCGCGATAATTGTTTGGGTACTCACTGCCATTTGTAGTGTTGCTGGTACTATTAGTATTCCATAGCCAGCGGCTGTCATCGCAGACACTTTGGCTTTGATATGTGTGGTGGTGTCCTGCTGCGGCCGCTGATCCGGGGTATGAGTGGTAGGAGTAGTTCGAGGGATACTGAGGCCCCCGTCCACCACCCATTGCGGGCGAATGTAGCACTTTGCTGTTAACATATGGCATGGCGCTGCCATCTGGTAATGATTTCACATTGACACCGCCCTTTTGTGGATGATGGTAGTGAGGATGGTAATAGGGATGGTGGTACGGCGCATAACCATACTCAGGCGGGGACATTTTCATTGCCGCATTTAATGCACTCTGCTGCTGCTGTTGTTGTTGTTGCTGGTGTAATAGTTGCTGTTGCTGTTGTCCAACCACTTTGTATTTGTACTGCTGCTGATGGTATTGCTGCTGCTGTGAATAATGATGATGCTGGTCGTAGGCGTATGCGTAATAATTTTCAGGTGCCAAAGCGGCTGTGTTAGTTTGGTTGTAATTTCCATAACAGCTGTTAAAATTATACTGCTTTGCACTGTTGCTTGCGACACTTCCCGCCAATTGCTGATGACTCGTCTTTGCTTTGCCCATACCTGTGCGCTCCTTAAATTCCGCCTCGGCGTCATATGGATACACACTAGAAGTCCGGACGCCTGTTGAGCTGCCACCATATGGGTCGTACGCATTGTAGGATATACTCCTTTGACAACTTACTTGGTCCTTATAATAAAGAGGATTATATCTGTCCGCTGCACTTGCTCCAATTCCTGCTGCAGTTGCTGATCCAACACTACCGCCGCCTGGATTTGCATAGTTGGGGTCCATTATCGTTTCGATTCGGACATCTGATAAGAATTCTTCGCTTAGTACTGCAAATCTAAACGAAGCAAAAGAAATAGAAAACCAACACTAAATAAGATTTAGGCCAAAACACCATACCAAGTAAACACACAATACTACTGATACGACGACGATTATGAGCGAGCATGGAACACGTTTGTTCTAATTTTAGAGGATTTGTTTTGGTTGCGATAGTTCTATCTATCTATATACGCGATTATTTTATTATTATTATTGCTAGCGCCTCCACATTTTTGTGTACCCTTGCCACTTGCTATGTGTGACCATAGCAACTTGTGTGTGTGACACACAATCGAAGAAAAATATAAATTTCTGCCTTCCAAGCAGTGGGGCTGGTGCTCCCCTTTTTTCAGCGACCACCACAATGGTAAACAGAAACATATTTTCCCATGAAAATCCATCGGCCACTATCATTTCGGACACATTTTTGCAAGTAATTGGAAGCGAATTAAATGTGTAATATGAATATTTACTTACCGATTGCGAATTGAGTTCGTTTCACGGGAATATTTAAAGGGGAGCAGAACAAAAAAAATTCTAGACGTGTCAGCAAAAACGCACGACAAGATAGATGTACGACGTTTTGTTGAGAATAGCACTACTGTGTGTGGTGGATAAGTTGTATCTGCGCTCGGTATGTTATGTTGTCGTCGAAATTTTTAATGTGCGAGTGGTGCAAAGCTTCTCTGTTTTTCTATTTGACAACTGATGAGGGTGAATTTACTTATGAGAACTAGAGTAAGTGCTACCAAACAATCCAGTAAATTGAAATTCGTGAGAATTTCCCAAGGGATATTTTCTGAACAATTATAAAAATACCGTATTTATGTTCAAATATCAAATAAACAAATTTAAAGAAATAAGTTTAATTCACCAAACCCCTAGTTCGCATATCGATATTTGGATGAAACAAAAACAATAGATTTCCCATTTATTTGCTAATTTGGAGTAATATTTGCAGCAAATGGAACATTTTATTATTGCTAAAACACTACACAAAAACCATTAGGAGTGAGTTCGGTGAACCATATTCGGGGTTATTTTCGAATAAGAAACTACTCCCCCCACTGGTAGCAAACGTCTCTTGGCGTATTTTTTTGGGAAGTGAGTATAACAAATCCAAAAGTGAGTATAACAATTTTGCATGTAAAACCAGAAGTGCGTATAACAAAACCAAAAGTGAGTATAAAAGTTTTGCATGTAAAAGTAAAAGTGAGCTAGCTACAGATTCTCAAAAAAAATGCGCCTTCTAATACATTCCACGGTTGCCAGATTGGGCGCTTTGTCGTATTTTGGGCTATCTTTTTCCTTAAAAAATGATAGAAATTTCTTCCATGAGCGCCCAACACAGTTTTGGGCTATTATATCGTTTTACAAATTTTGTCTTAATTTTGTTTGTTTTATTCTTTCACAAAACTCCCGAAAATTATTAAATTTTAAGACAAATTCGGAATTTCCGTCCGAGTATCAACTTAAATTATACGCGTCCCGGATTGAGAAAACTTCTGATCAAAATCCTTCCCCAGACGAAGAGAAATACATCCTACCTTGATCTTTTGCAGGATCAGTGGAATAAATTTATATGATTTGACTGGAAAGTTGTGTTTCCGGTTGAGATACCACAAAATCTAGAACATTTTTGGGCTTACGTGTTATCAAACGTAAGAAATGGACCCAAATGAAGCAATTTTTAAGGAGTTGCCAACACTTCCAATACGCATTGCTGTAGTAGAACGAGCATTTTCATTTATGAATTCAATTAAAACCAAACCGCGAAACAGATTGTCAACGGAATCTCTCGATGCTTTGATGCGCATACACATCAATTCGACTGTTAAAAATGTTTGTTGTAATTATTTTATACCAACATTGACAGTGAATATTTTATAACTGAAGAAAGCAATAAATGTTTCAAAGGTTCCGGATAAAGTTTCGGATAGTTAGCCGACACATTACGCTATCCACCAGATAAAAGCTGCTGATATTTTTTTTTCCGTTTCATCGTTTCTGATAAACTAACTTGCGGAAAAATTTATCAGCCACTAAGTTTGTTTCGATTCACATGTAAATTTGTTGCCTTTGTTTATTTCGTGTTTTTTAATATTTTTAATTGTTGTGTTCGGAAGGCCAAGAGAAAAAAGACCTTTGATAGATTATCGAAAGAAAAAATTTAAGCAGCAAAAATAAAAAAACAATATTTTAACAGAGGAACATGAGCAGGTATCCGTGGATACTCGGTTTTCGGCTGAGCTATTTTTTAAACTGGGCTCCAACCAGGCTGACTATCGGTACGTGTCGTATGACACCTTCATCCAGCACAGGGGAAAGGGGTAAAGGATAAGAGTAGTTAGAAGACTTGTGGGTAGGAGTAGAAAAAGAAGGGGGAAGTAGATACGCTCTCCCGGCTTATCGAGCACTCTAATTAAGTTTTTAGGCAGTTCTTAGTTCGTTGTCCATCAAAACAACCTGTCTGTTATAGGTGATCCTACTGGCGACTAAAGCCGCCGACAGCATAGCCTGTTAAATCATAAGAACTTAAGCCTCCACACCAACAACGTCCAGAAAAGGACGCAACGGCAAGGTGACCGCCCCTTCGTGGTAGGAAGCCAGAATCGAATTCTGAAATGTTCATCATCGAGTGTTTTAAAATAATTTGAACAATCAGCCTTATTTATAAAATTTATACACTCTCTATAATAACTCTAAACGCAAAATTCTAATATATATTTTTGCGTTTAGACCTATTATAGAGAGTGTATAAAGTTTATAAATAAGGCTGTATATTTTTTCAGTCACATGATTGTGTACCTGTTTTATAATAAAATACAAGAATTTTTTTTTCAACGATTTTTGGGCTTCTTTCCCGGCAACGATATTGGGCTAAATTTTTTTAAGGTTTGGGCGCTTAAAGCAAACAAAGTTCTGGCAACCCTGATACATTCAAGACATTCGGGAGTATAATTGTCAGAAAATAGTAGGTCCCTTCCATTTGTTCCAAAAAATAAAAACTCACGCAAGTAAATAGCTCCAAGAAACTAAGCCTAGAGTCCTTTATGAACATGGTGTGCCAATCTTTTTATAATTGAGAGCATTATCTTATACAAGGCTAATTGCTTGCACAGGTGATAACGACGTATTTTACTGGCTGGGCAGAATGTAGCGCTGTAGTACTAAGTTGCATGCCTTGCTATCAAAATAGAATTCATAAATAAGTCTAATCAAGCATGTATAAGGAATAGACTTCGGCATGGATCTAACTGTACTGTAATGGAATTTTTAATGACTTGAACTTGTTCCACGATCTTCGAGCTTCGTTTTGACAATTCTTTGGAAACTAAATCGGCGAGTTGGCGTTTTAGGAAAAAAGTTTTTCTTTTACATTTTGGGGGGGGGGGGGGGGGGGCTGCTTAAATCGTATGTATGTAATTTTTGTACACACATTTTTTCAAAGCAGAAGACGGCGTCTTGATTTTATTTTTTTTTGACATGAGATCAATTACCTTATCTGGATCCACAATAATAGGTTCATTTGCGTACGTGGTTTAAACCGAACGTAATCGACATCAACCGCACAAAGTCTATCAACAGTTATGAGTAGAGACCGGATTATATGCAACATAAAAAGCCTAAAATATGCATGCAAATATGCATAAAAAATGCTGGAAATATGCATGAAAATTGCCAAAATATGCAAAAGGAAGTGGTAAAAAAATAGTATTTTTGTTTTAGTTCACATAGTTTGTTATTTCAAATTCAGCATAAAATAGTACATATAACATTCTTGTTATAATTAAGAATAATTTAAATATTCAAACTTCAAATATTTTTATAAGTAGAAAGGGACAGTTCTACAATTCTACATCCACTGAGGTAACTGGGTAGTATTCGATCTGGGTGCTATTATGTTAGCAATTTTTGTTGTTGGCAAAAGTTCACCAGTCCCATTAATAAATCTATTAATCCATTCTACCCACCGCTTGAAAGCCTGGGATGTTATTTAAACCTTTCTTTAAGTTTACGTGTGAATTCTGCTGTCAATTTGGAGTTCATTTGACGGATTTTATTTACCTACTAACTGAATAGATTCAGTTAATACTAAACATTGAGTTTCGAGCTTTCGAGAGAAAAATGAGTACATATTCATAATACAGCAATGTATTTTTGTTAATGTTCGAGTCGGCTAAAATTAATTGGCGAAAATATGCATCATCATTAGATTTTAGTTAGAATGTGCCATTACCGGTTATACTGGGCAAAATATGCGAATGCATATGCAATATGCAATTGCATATAATCCGGTCTCTAGTTATGAGTTATACACAGATTTTGATAGAATACAAAATTATATTAATTTAATTAAAACTGTGAATTTTCGCTGCAGTTTGAAATATGTAGTTTTGTTTTGTTCAAATTGGTATTTAGCTGGAAATGGCTCAAAGTAGGTCGAAGTGTATATACGTACTTTTGGGTACATTAACCTTGCATTCTCCAAAACGCTTCGGGACATTTTTTAACCCTTTTCATAGCTCAAATGGTTCTTTTAACATTCGATGTGGTCAGTGGAAGCGTTGCTAAAACCGTAACCAAGAAATTTATACCTCTAAAGTATGTCTTGTCACATATATCAAACAATTTCAAAACTTCGGTAGAAGGATCACTCGACGATATTTTTTCGCACCAAAGAATGTACTCAGCTTTCACAGCTGACAACGAAATTGCATTATCAAAGTAACATGTTAGCTTTACCATTTCGTTCGCTCGCTCAACTGCAGCAAAACCTGGGAGAAGAGCTTGAAACGATGGTAGAACGTCATCGTTGACCATGAATCCTTTCCTAAGCTTTTGTATTAACGAATCTATGCAAGGCTCCAGTAGAAGAGGCTTCTGGATTGGAACGCGTTGTTTATTTGAATGAAGTTCTTGGAGCTCTTAATTCCACTTCAAATAAGTCCTCGGCAGGTTGGGATGCGGGTTAAAAAGAGAAGAGAATTTTGAACTTCTTTTGTGCGGTAGATTGCAGAAAGAAAATCGAAGGATTTGTTCTGTAGGAGAACTGATAAGGGCACCGTTAAACTGAATAGTTTTTCGCATACAATGAGGCTTACTAGGAAATC
Source organism: Cheilosia soror (assembly GCA_949372485.1). Lineage (NCBI taxonomy): Eukaryota > Metazoa > Arthropoda > Insecta > Diptera > Syrphidae > Cheilosia > Cheilosia soror. The sequence continues at coordinate 124,143,053 of OX443561.1, forward strand.
ATTTTTTTTTGGATCGCAGCCAAGTATTGATGCTTTCGAAGAAATCGCCTACGTTCTGCTCGTTATTTCTTCAAGACTTATTGAGATGCATTTGAAGAGCTCTACAAAGGAAATAATACTGTCATGTCTTTCAATGAATCTTGTTTCACAAAGGCGGAGAAGTCGAGTTTTTCGGCTCTCTGATGCGTATTTTTAACCACATTTCTTGAAAGTTATACATGCATTTGGATGGCTGCGGAAGAAATTAGCTATTTCACTATTAGCAATTTGCGCAATTGTAGATGTATACATGACAGAGCCAGGTTAAAGCTATCGCTTGCACAGTGTGTTATAAATTTTTCAAATCTTATAATTAAAACAGTTTTCCTTTTGATTTAGATACATATCAATATTTATTCACTTTTCTTCTTATCCGCGATGCGACCGATCTCTCTCAAAAACTCACAACGACTCTCCCCTCTTAACCATCTTTGACGTTTCTCTCGTCTCATCTCTGTTGTAGTCCTGTTCGTTTTGTTATTCAGATGCTTTCTCATTTTACTCTAACAATCGGCCATCCTATTAATACATTCGTCCTCGAATTAACAATAATATAGTCTTAAGTTCAATAAAATAATCGTGACTTTACGTTAAACAATTTTATGAGAAAAGGTGAGTAAATAATAAAACAAAATTAAAATCAGCTCAAAACAGAGTCATCCTTCTTTCAATTGTAATGACCTGTAAGTAGACGAAAACATTAAAAAAATTCATGAGTTTAAAATCAATTAATATTGTGCATAATCGGAATGCTTAGCGGGGGGTTTACGACATCGCATTGGTCTAGATTCCAATGATCTGATCAACTGTTCATCGCTTGTGGTTGATCCCAAATTGCATGTGGAATCGTCTAAGGAAACAACCATTTCGTCTTGTCGTTGTGCGTCCAGATCTCCATCGAAAGCTAAAGGATCTCGTTCTTCCGTTTCTCCAATCGGATCATATTGACGTTCTTCATCATCTTCCTCATTCAGTTCATCTCTCGGTTCTTCGTATGGTTGATCTCGCGGTTCCTCATATGATTCATCTCTCGGTTCCTCGTATGGTTCATCTCGCGGTTCCTCATATGATTCATCTCTCGGTTCGTCGTATGGCTCATCTCGTGGTTCCTCGTATGATTCATCTCTCGATTCCTCGCATGGATCATCTCTCGGTGCTGGCTTCCAAAGTTTAAGTTGGCTTACGTGCGCGGTTGCTGCATACCTTCTTCCCGATATGTCTGTTCTCAAGCTCGCTACTCCATATGTGTCGTTTGGCATGACTCGGTTGATTGTCAGAGGGCCTCGATTTTTCGGATACAGTTTGGTCGACTGACCAGTTGCCGGAGGTATTGTCTTCATGAAAACTATATCACCAATGTCGAATTGTACGTTTAATCTGCGGCCGCGGTCAAAACGCTCCTTGAATCTTTTCTGCTTTGATACTATTCGTTCAATTGCCTCCTGTTGCAAAATCTCGGGTCGTTGATAGCGATTATTTTCTTCTTGCTGTATTTTGTTGAACTTTTCTCCGATCGTAACCTCTTTCTCGCTTACTTTGGCTATTGGAAGTAAGATTTTATCTTCCCCTTGAATCGCTGTTATGAAAGACATTGAACCTGATGGTATGGTTGTTACTCCATCACTTCTCCAGCACGACCAATCTCTGTCACACAATGATAAATCAGCAAACAGCAGCGGCTCTTCTTTCCTCGTGAACACCAACAAATCGTCTTCCTTCGCATACTTAATATACGGCAGCTCTGTGTACGTACGGCCAACAATAACATCATACGCTTGGACATCATCTGGAACAACACGAATCCTTACGCTGCTAGCAACTTCATTATCCACTCTTAGCTCAGCTTCGATCCACCCAGGTGACATTACTTTGAAATCTGCTGGACCAAACGCCTTCAATTCCATCCAACCTTTTTGGACGACAAATCCATTAAGTAAAGCCACTGTAGATTTAATTGTGCACTCGGAACTGCCCATATCGATAAATGCTTTAAGTTCACAATTGTCTACGTGCACTGTTTTTAGATATTTTGCAACACCATTTTCAGAAGTCCCTACCTGCTGTATCGATCCTTGCTGCTGATTTGTCGGACATGAACGAGAGATGTGTCCCCGCTGATTGCATATAAAACAGATCGGTTCTCGCCTAGGTTCCGGACAATTACGCGATAGATGACCTCCAACTCCACAGTTATAGCATGCAAGAACTCGAGATCGAACACCGGTATCTTGAGTCTCAGAATTATATTCTTTTTGAAGATTCATGCGTTGGACTTCATTTGGCCGTCTCAGAGTTTCTTTTATGGTCGTAGAGCGAGCATTTCGTGACTCGTTCATTCGCTCGAATTTAATGATATCATGCAGCAGATGATCAGCGTCGAGATGTCGTGAGCTCATTAGCGCATGTGCTGCATCTCGTTCCCATAGACCGGTAAGTATCAATTCCTTTGTTTCGTCGAAGCTCAATTTCAATTGACGACATAGATCATATTTGTCATGGAAATAGGAGCTAGTTGTTTCACCTCTCCTCTGCGTCCTACTCACCATTCGTTGCCATCTGGTCGATGTATTTTCTGGAACATTGAAAGTCCTTTCAAACGCAGATTTGAAATCAACCCAAGTTCGAATTTGGTCCGCTCTAGCATTGAACCATCGCTTTGCACTACCGACCAAGTTCATTCGTGCTACATCCAAAGCATATTCCTTCGACCAACGATGAAGATGACACATATTTTCAATGGTATCAATCCACGACTGTGCTGAAAATCCATCGCATTCACCATCAAATTTTTCGATGTTCTTCGTTAGATCTGGCATAACATGACACGAAACCATAGCGTCTTCCTGTGCTCTTGGAACTCCACGCGCATTAAGCATATTTTGAGTCAACCCCTGTATCTGTTCTACCAGAGTATCAATGGTTTGGTCACGTCGTTGGATTTGTTCATTACGGACTCGATTTTCGTTCATCATATACTCCATCATTGTATCCCATCTTCGGTTGCTAGTTTCTGGAATATTCGAAAATGTATCTTGCTGTAGTTTCGGTTGCTGTCCGTCCTCTTCGCGCCAATCACATTCTTTGTCCTTGCTCTCAGATGCAGCTTCATTTTCTTGCCGAACGTGCCGTTCTCTAACGTGCTCTCTTTCCTCCTCGCGCCAACCACTTATTTTTTTATCTTCTGGACTGTTTTCTACTCGTTGAAATATTTGTTCCTTTTCGAGTATCTTTTGCTGCTGTTCACGTACTTGTTGTTCTATCTCTTTCGCTTGCTGGTCTTTATGCTGCCGTTGCGCTCTTTCTTCGGCTCGTTCATCACGTGGTGTCACCATTTTTCCAAATTCCTCAAACGAATAACAAAAAAAAATATATCCCAACCACAGTCCTAATAACTTACTAATCAATTGTCTCAAACTCCAATGCGCCTCAATGCAATAGATACTTGCAAAATACAAATTTCCTTGGTTGATATTTCCAGCTGATCTCATTAGACACACGAAAGGGCCAAAGTAAAAAAATGTTTTAGACAACTGCGCACAATTAAAATCAATTCTAGCGAGTGGTATTTTATATATTCGGGTGATGGACTTTTAGAAAACATCCATCCCACTTCTGATTTGTTATAAATTTTTCAAATCTTATAATTAAAACAGTTTTCCTTTTGATTTAGATACATATCAATATTTATTCACTTTTCTTCTTATCCGCGATGCGACCGATCTCTCTCAAAAACTCACAACGACTCTCCCCTCTTAACCATCTTTGACGTTTCTCTCGTCTCATCTCTGTTGTAGTCCTGTTCGTTTTGTTATTCAGATGCTTTCTCATTTTACTCTAACAAGTGTACATACCGTTTGGATACTGTGTCCTTATTTTTATGGTTTGAATTTATATTAGAAAGTTTTAGTTGAACAAGGTTTGCTCTATGTGAATGGTAGAAATAAAATATCGTATTTCAAGAGAACGTATTTTACGATATTGAAATTAATGTCGTTTTCCATTGGGCAAAAAGAAGCGTCCGGGAGCGTCCGGAATCAAGAAAATCACTTCTGAAACCGTTCCATTGGCGCAAAAAATACTCTTCTGTTGATTCTGAGGAGAGAATTTCGCTTCTCGATTTGAAGTCAGAATCCACTCAAGAAGCACTAACACAAGTGCATTTTATGTATTTTATACAAGCCAGCTGGCAGCAGCCATACAATAATTTTTGACGTTTCATCGATGCGTGAGTGTAGTCGCCCAGAAGCAGTTTTCTTGTTCCATTGGATTTCGGAATGAGTGAATCCCCGAGTGAAACCAATGGAAAACGACATAAAAAGAAACATTTCAAAGTTTGGCAGCACTAATTGGCAGTACCATCGGGTTTTCTTTTTATTTTTTTGACAATCGTATTTGATAAATTTTGTAGTGTAGTAATTGCAATTTTTTAGTGCAAACAGTTTTTAATTTATAAAAGCAAATACGTTTACCTTTTATATAGAGAAAATGGGAGACGATTGGCAAAGTCCTAAGTTTCGGCAGAGTGTTGTTGCAAAAATGTAAAACAAAAGACAAAGTCCCCACAGACCAATCGTTTCATGTTTTTTTTTCTTTCATCAATTGCAGCAACGAGATGCTGCAAAATACTGGGTCAGATCCTTCGAAGAATGCCAGTGTAATGGAAAATCACATCTACAAAAAAGCTCGCACCAAAGAGGAATACCTTGGCCTTGTGGCGAAACTATTTATGCACTTTAAGGAGATGGCTAGCCGTAAGTTGAAAAGTGAAAAATAAGTTAGAGAAGCTGAGCAATCTCTATAATGTAGGTGGTCCGGCAGGCAAACAACAGCCGCCTCCAAACGCAGACATGGGTAATGCCAACGTAATGCAGGATCCTCTCAATGCACTACAAACACTGGCAACTCAGGGCAACCGTAACGCCCAAATGATGCCTATGGGTGGCGGTCAACCAAATCAAATGGCTCCCGGAGCTGTGGTAGGCGTTAATGTAGCTGCCTCAAATTTACTACAAACTCTTAACCAGGTGAGTGGAGAATTTATTTCTTAGCGAAAGTTGTTTATACATCTTTGTTCTTGAATCAGCAACGTCCGGGTCAACAAATGCAAAATATGCAGGGAATTCGCGGCCAGATGAATGTTCCAATGGGCGCCAATGTGCCCCAAGTTAATGTCGGTCCGGGTAACATGGTGCCTCAAATGGGCGCCAACATGGGCAATGTTAATGCCAATCTCAATATGAACGTAATGGGTAATCAAGCTCAGCAAATGGGCAATCAAATGGGCATTCCCGGACAGATGAACCAAATGGGCGGCAATCAAATGCAGATTAACTCAAATATGCAAGGCCAGCCGATGAGCTCAATGAATGTCCCACAGATGCCTATCAATACGATGAATCAGAATCAGCTTAATGTGAGTATCGGCGTTAGCGCCCCCCATACAATCTTGAGAGAATGAATCTACATTTGCAGATTGGTCTCAACCATCCCCAAATGAATCAGATGATGACCCGCATGAATAACAACGCTCCGATGAATGTTGGACCACAGGCGGTCAATCAGGGAATGCACAACCAAATGAGTGCCGGCCAGAGTATGCCGAATATGCCGCAACAGGGCCAAATGCATCCGAATAGTGTGAATCCGGGGGCACAGGTTGGAATGCCACAGAATGCCGGTCAGGGAGGTAAGTTGTGAAATCTTCCACATATGTGTGGTTTTGTTATGACTTGTTTAATTTTTCCCAGGCAATCTTAATCAGATCATCAACATGCCCAATATGCAACAGAAGCAGAACATGCCCATCAATCAGGGTGGTGCTATGTTCCCCGTCAATCGTAATGTCGGGCAAACGCAGTTTTTGCGACAAAGTCCGAGTCCTACGGTTGCATCTCCAGCTGGGATGGGACAGCAAATTCCCCAGCAGCAACAGCAACAACAACAGCAGCAGCAACAGCTACAACAGCAACAACTTCAACAGCAACAACAACAGCAGCAGCAGGCGGCTGCTGCACAGCAACAAGCTCAACAACAGCAGGCACAACAACAACAGCAGCAACAAGCACAGCAACAAGCGCAACAACAGCAACAGGCTCAATTGCCAAATCCCCAAATGATTCCAAGTCCTGCGTTGGTGCCTTCGTCAAGCCCACAAATGTCGAATCTTATGAGCAACAATCAGAGAGGTAAACATACCTGTGTGTTTGAGCGACAGACACTGCTTGACTTAGGTGGCAGTTAGATGAAATATTAGTGGACTAAACTTAATTCCGAAACTAAACTCTTTCAGCTCTTCGTCAATCTCCGAATGCGCCACTAAACACCCCCGGGCAGGTGGCTGCAACCAGCCCCTACAACTCACAAGAAGATATACTCTACCGCGAGAAGTACAAGCAGTTGACGAAATACATAGAACCTCTAAAGCGAATGGTAGCAAAGATAGGAAACGATGGTAAAAATGCATGCAATGCCACCTTATAAAAAGTTGTTACTTACCCTCCGCCTCCCGCAGATGTTGAAAAGATAACTAAAATGAGTAAGCTACTGGAAATTCTTTGTAATCCATCACAAAGAGTACCTTTAGAGACCCTAATGAAGTGCGAAATAGCCCTGGAGAAAATGGACATTGTCTCCTACTGTGGCACCCAATTCGGGGTAAGTACAAAATAAGCGCCTGCCAACAACCTCACTCGAACACAATTACTTTCGCCCCGTAGAAATCGTCAAATCCCCTTGTGGACGTCATCAATACAACACTTCAAAGTCCAATTGCCAATCACACGATGCAAAGAACTTTCAAGCCCAGCCTAGAGCTTCTGTTCGGCACCGACATCAGTGCACCCACACCAGCGAAGCAAGCGCGCCATCATTACGACGAACCGCCCCTCGAAATACCGCACGTACTGCAAGGTGAAATTGCACGATTGGATCAGAAGTTTAAAGTCTCGCTGGACACGTCGGCTCAGAACAATAACAAGACGATCAAGTTGATCTGTTGTTTAGACGATAAGCGATTGCCGTGCGTGCCGCCTGTTAGTGTCAATATACCCGGTAAGATGTGTGCAAAGCGCATTTTCATAGCTCTTCTTAAGTAGTGCGTTCTTGTGTTTCAGAGGAATATCCATTCACATCGCCAAATTGTTCACTTACCGAACAGGAGTACTCGGCGACTCCATTCTTGCTGTCTGTGCAAAATGCTCTTACCGCTAGAATTGCTAAGCTGCCAAAGTGCTACTCGTTGTCGCACTTGTTGGACACTTGGGAGATGTCAGTGCGGCAGGCATGCTCCCCTAATGCGGTCGCCGTTAACGATTTGACTGCGATTTTTGGCATGTAAAAGGTTTCAGATGAAATGACAGAACTAACAATCATAATTAGAATTTGCTTTAAGTTTATACATTATTTTAGTTGGCAATGTTTAATAAAGTGTTTAATAAAGTCTCAATGAAATATGCATTAGTTCACGTTGATTATGAACCTTGCAAAGTTATTACGCGGACAAGAATTCCTTCTAATTCTAAGTATCTATCGACCTATTTGCAATGAAGAATCTCTGCGTTACACAAACGCATGGAGGCGACTTACAGTTAAGGACATACGAAAACAGCTTTCAAATCATTGAATTCGATCTCTACAATTTCTTTAGATTTCTCTGCAACAGACTTATCGGCACTTATAGGTGTTATTACGGGGTCCTGCCTAATATGAAAGCAAGCCGAGCTCTCTTATTCACCTAGCATAGAAGAATTTGGCCTAGCTATAAAAAAGCTTAAGAACAACAACACCACAGGCTCTTATGGTTTGCCAGCGGAGCTCTTTAAATACGGTGGTGATGTTTTGGTAGGGAGCATTCAATGAATCATCAACCAAGTATGGGTGAAAACATTCCCCATGACTGGACTATCAGCTCCAATGCCCCATCTACAATAAAAGCCATCCTATGTCTTGCAAGAACTATCGAGGCATCGTCCCGCTTAACCGAAGAAAGTTAATCATATTTTTTAGTACATTAAAAGGTAACATTCGTCTAATCGACGAAGTAATAATGGACTCCAATTTTTACGAAAAGTGTGCACAAAATGCTTGTTTATTTTAATAGTTAATCGGCCCTAGCGAGTTTGAGGTATCCAATCCACCGGAACGGAAAACTCTCCGATTTCTTACGAATCGGAGAATTTTTGCTGCGAGGTATACTTCGGAAGCGGAACAGTTTTTCGGAACTAGTTCCGACAAATATGCAACGCACACTGGTGTTTTGCGTTTCAGTGCGTTTTTACTAATATTTTTGACAGCTTCATACGAATTTTCTTTCGATATGCTCCGACAGGAATTGGTTGCGGAATTTGTTTACGATTTGCAGTGAAGTGTTGGTAAATGAAAGCAATAAAGAAAAAAAGCGTTTAGCAAAGCAATTGGTTGTATGAGTATGACGTGTTGAATGTAATTTGAGTCTCCGACTCCGACGGAGTGTGCGTTGCGGAGAATTCTCCGTTCCGACGGATACCTTGCTAGGGCCGAATCTTATCAGACCATTTCTTTTTTTAGGCAAAAAATCAAAAAAACATTTTTTTAAAGAACTTTGGAACCCCTGTTTTTTGAGATCATTTCATACTTTTTTTTTTAAAGAAAATAGAAAAAAAAAGAAAATATAACATAAATCATAAGAACTTAAAAATTAACTGATTTAAGAACAAAAATAAAATATATCGCAAAAAAAAAAAAATTCATTTTGAGCATTTGTTACAAAGCTCAACTTTATGCTTCCAGCATCGTATGATTTTGATCAAGCGCCATTTGTTTAAGGACAAATGTAAAATGTTCCCTTTTCTTTACATTTATTGCATCTACGTTGTCCTCTCTTATTTGTTCGTTAATTTTGGTGGAATTGTTTTTTTTTTTAATTATTAGGTCGAATCGACTAGGTACTAAAAGTTATAAAAGGTAATCTTCGTCGTTTCAACGAATATTGGCGCCATTTTTCGAAAAAAACAAGACTTACACAAACAGTTTTTTTCGACGAAATTCCACAAACTAGAAGACCTTGGAGATGGCGAAGAGAAGATGCGATCGGAATAAAGATCGAAGAGAAAATCGAAAAAATTAAATTGATGTTCGTCGAATCGACTTCCGGCCCGGAAGATCGACTATAGACCAAATTTTCACACTGAGACAATTCCTGGAAAAGACCAACGAATTTCAAGTCGAAACTCATCACCTATCCATCGACTTCAAGGCCACGTATGATAGGATACATCGTCAGGAGCTCTATATGGCGATGGCCGAATTCGGCCCAGAGTGCTGGACGATAAGCAAGAAGGGAGAGCTGATACTAGAACTAGACCGTCGACTCCTCCCACATAAAGACTTTGCCTACAAAGCTGCCTGCGGGCCCAGGATTTTTCATGCATTGGTGCTGTACAAAATCAAAGAAGCGCCATTACCAGGCTCATGGTATAGTATGAAAAATCATTGCCGCCATTGATTTTGACATTTCACACGTATTCACAGACAGGGGATGGGGAATTAATTCGAGGGAGAATCGGGTAGGTGGGCGCAGTAGCGCAGTGGTTAGTGTGCTGGACTACTGTGCGAGGGATCCCCGGTTCGATCCCCGGAAAAACACAAATTACATCTGAAAGTTTTTTCTACTGCGCCACCTCTCGCGAACGTCTGACAAACATCCGAGAGTATGACTGTCATGAAAAAAGCCGTTCGGACTCGGCATAAAATTGTAGGTCACTTCCATTCGTCCCAAAAATGGAAACTCATACAAAACGAAGCCTAGGGTGTCCACCCGCCTGTTGCGCCGCCTATTTATTTATTTAATCGGGTAGGTAGGTGTACGGAAGTCGGCCGGCGGCTTAGTTCTAGGTATGTAGTTTGTGATACTGGGCTCCTTTGAAAGAAAAATATTTCGGCGGCTTTTGGGTCCGAAGTGGCTATTCGCACGGTAATTTTGACAAATTTTGTACTGAACTGACGTTTACTGATGTTCGGGACACGGCTACGTAACGAAATGTCAAAGTTTATATTGCGTCAAGTTCGGGTATGTGGCGTAGCTTGCGGCAAAGACTCGAAACTCCAGTATAATCATTTTCAGACATTATGCCGTACATTTAGGATCCAAATTTTGTATTTATATAGAGTTTTTAATGAAAATAGGATTGCGTTACGTTGATTACGTTTGCTTTTTCTTTGTTTTTCCCTAAATTTCCAATTTGGCCTTATTTCCAAATCAAATTTGGCCTTATTTGGAAATGGAAATAAAACCAATTTGGCCTTATTTCCATTTTCGAACCGAAATAAGGCCAAATTTTACTAAAAGTCAAATGATTCCGTTATTCGAATACTGTGTGACCATTTGTGCATGCAAAAAATGATCGGCAAGATGATAGTGCCGCGTTTGCTGACGGTGGACCAAAAACACATTTGGGTGAAAATTTGAAAATCTTTTTACGGCTTTTCGTAACAATTGATGAATCCGGCGGGGGCTTATTCCAAAATGTGCGGCGGATAGCTTTTCATGGCTGATTGGTATTTTTGTATTTTCAAAAGCGTTTCGATCCATTCGGATAACAAATAAACTAAATTCGTCTGACTTAAAAAAGCTGTCAAACTTTCCCGCCTGGATATACCACTACACGCCAGAAGTGCAGGTTCCGTCGGTCTGTGCGAAAGTCATGGCAATGGTTTTCTGGGATACCCACGGCGTAATCTTTATTAACTATTTGGAAAAGAAAAAACGATCACTGGAATGGAACGCGGCCATTGTCAATAATAATCTGCTGGTAAAACATCCCATGTGGGAAATTGTTCGGCGAATGTCTTATAAAATAAAACGCTTCAAGTTTTAAGATACAGATTTTGAAAATATATAGCTTGTATTTCAAGATTTTTTTTTTCATATTTGTTTTTGTTTTGTTTTAATTTAATTCATATACATAGTTAATTGTTTTCTTATATTCATACAATATAATATTTTTTTTTTGTATTTTTCCATACATTTTTTGTGTTTACAGTTTACACATATAATTTAATAAATTAATTTGTTTTGTTTTTACGGAAAGAAAAACTTAAATATCACAGATTTACAAAGATCTTAAGATTTTGTTTTGCTTGATTCTTAATCCCGCAGTACACTAAATTGTATTCAGACACATATACGATATACCAGAGAAATTCAAATAAAACGAGAAAAAGAAAGTCAATTTGTTCTGTGCCGTGATCGGCTATTTAGGAAACGTCATAACCACGTTTGATCAACAAAATCTCAATATCGATTGGAATGAAAGGATAGAGAGAAACTCTGCGTCTTAGTGAATCAACTGAAATCCTGTTCGGAAATCACTGACGCTACTGCTGCATGTTGTACTGCTGCTATTGCTGCTGATGCTGCTGTTGCTATTCGTGCAGATTTGTACGTGAACTGGTGCTGGAATGATTGGTCGAAGGTGAATTATCTGACTGTTGGCTGTTGCCGCTGCAGCACCTGCAGTCGCTGATGCGTTGCTATGCTGGGACTTGTCCTTGCCATGGCGTTTCACGTGCTTCGACAAGTGATCGCTGCGCATGAACTTTTTCTGACAAACGCCGCAGACGAATTTCTTTTCACCGGTGTGAGTGCGCTTGTGACGGGAAAGTTCGTCGGAGCGAGAAAAACGCTTGTCACAGTTCTCCCATTTGCATATGAAAGGCCGTTCACCTGTATGGACACGCTGATGGGCCTTGAGGTGGCTCGACTTGAAGTAGTTCTTGCCACAGTTGGGGTGTTGGCACTCGTAAACGCGTCGTCGTTCGGGTGCTGCGGATGGTGCAGGAAGTGACGTATGCTGGGACTTTGGCTGAGGTGCAGGCTGAAGGTTTTGCAAGAGCCCACTGGCCGGGTTGAAGAGCAGCAGGTGTGTTGGGATGAGCGTTGGCTGATTGCTATGATGTTGAGTCGCCGGTGAACCAGCTGTGGCAATGTAGATACTTTTGGGCGCGATCACTTGATATTGTGAACGTGGTTGGGGTTGCGTTTGCTGTTGTTGTTGTTGTTGTTGTTTGGGCTGCGGCGTTGGTGCCGGCAGTTGAACGTTGTACTGTTGGTGTGGGATTTGCTGTTGCTGTTCTGGCATTGACATTGATTGGACAGGGATACGTTCAGATTCTTCAGATTTGGCAACAACAGAAGCCGCTCCGTCATTAGCCATTTGATTGCGTCCCATTTTGAACTTCAATCGCCGCACTATATTCACAGAATCATATTCTGGTTCAATTTTGCTTTCACTTGAGTCTGTTGGTTTTGTGCTTTCCATAGATGAGCACACTCCAGAGCTGTTTACGTGCATAATAACACTAGCGCGTGGTTGCAGGGCATTCAAATCGAAATTCACCTCTGGTGGTGGTGTCAGCGCCGAACTGGGTGGCGGTATTCCACAGAATTCCTTTGTCTGGAATTGCTCTGAGTCCAGACGCTGTTTCTTGCATGGTGGCATATCAGAGTCAGAGTCCTCATTATCGGATGGCTGAGGCGTAACAAAACCTGATCGCGGTTGTTGTTGCTGCGATGAAATTTGAGACCCGAGTTTCATATTTAGATATGCATCATCAAGTTTCTGATTATTCTGAAAAAAAAGGAAAATCAAACATTATTCTACAAGTTTATTGGGAAATATATTTATCCTAAACCTATGCAACTATTTGGATATTGTCAAAAATACACTAGCGTCGCCGCCAATTTGTCTATAGTGAAACAGTGAATTCGCTTTATAATTGTGGATCGTAAAATCTATTTTCGGCCAGAATCTAAAGTGCAACTGCGCATCATAAGTGCAACAAATTGATAAATCAAACTTTTTACGGTCATTCTGAATGGGCTATTAAAAACAGAAAACCAGAGAAATAACTGCTTTTTCGAGATAAATTTAAATATCGGCCGCAAGAAAAATCTGATGCAATCCTTTGGAACTATTGAGCATATTTCCGATTCATCGAAACCAGATTTTCGCATATACTTAACGTCATAAAATTCAAATATATCCGTTTCTTTCTATATAGAGAAAGGGGAGTGTTTCAGAATAAGGAAAGTGCTCTTTTGTTAAGGAGTGGTCGAGATTGTTATCATTGATCAATTATTTCAAGTATAAGTGCTTCGAATTTTCGAACTTTCGCAAAGCGAATTTGAACTACGTTTTATGGGTAGATTTTTACGTTGCAAAGTACTAGTTTCGAAGACTGACTCGATGTAAATGTTGTCAAACAATTAAGCAGTGCAATTTATTTTTAATTTTTTCTGTTTACTAGTTGGTGCATTGCAACAATCTTATGGTTCATTACTACGTGCCAATTCTGTCAATACTAGACGTATTTTCTTATCAGTTTGAGTTTTGATAAATGCTATTTCACATCATGAGTAAAACAAAATAATAAATGATTCGAATTTATTTTGAATCAATTAGGAAATTCGAAATTTATCTGCATCCTTGTTTATTTTTGTTTACTTGGCTAGTCTATGAATCATTTGATTTGCCTTGGAATTCCCATTCGTGAAATCGAATGGTAGTTGACAGCGTATTGGGTCGGCACCAAAAACTCAAAACACTCCTCTAAAGAATTTTTTTTTATAGGTAGGTACCTCGTAATCGCACAACGCCCATGCATGCGTGCAATTGTGAACCAGACACAGCGCACACACAAGCGAAATCTATACGATTTCATCATATTTCCACACACGGCGAATATTTCACTTCCGCTGCAATCGGGTCGCCATTATTTTGATTAATTTGAAAAATGTTCGTTTCCTCGGAACTTTGATAAGGAGAATACTTTAGGAATAAAAATACTTCCTAAAAATACACAATGTGAAGAAATAAATAAATGTCTAAACATTTTGATTGATAAAGACCCGCAGTGGATTAAGTTGACGGAAGAATAAACATTTTGTCACCGATATTGGTCTAAAAAAGCTGTTGTAACAAGAAATACGAAAATATGATGAACTTCTGTCATATAAATATTTATTTCGTTTGTTATCGTCTCGTAAATCGTATTTTAGCCAATTTTGACACTTATCAGTCATGGACACCGTTCCGCAGACTATTCACCCAGAGAGTGGGAAGTAAATTTTTTTATGGGCGAATATGTACAAACAAGAGAACAAAATGGAAGCAACTAGAAAAAAACAACAAATCATATTTATGAGTAATACATTTTGTTTATTCTTTCAGGAGAGTTTTTTTTTGCTGTCGATATTATCAGCAGTAGGTACCTAATTGTATATGGCTATGGTTAATTAATTGAGTGATGTGTCTAATATTAAAATGGAAATTATGCAGAGGAAGTGAACTTTGGAATAAGATATACCTAACTACGTAGTACGTAACGTAAATGTCAAACAAAATTACGGAAAATTTGTTTGATACATTCTAAATAGTGTTAATTGGAAATAGTATTCTGTTCTGTCAATTTTGTGAGTTTTCTTTCAAAAATGACAAATGTCATAAAATATGTAAATTTTCCAAAAATTTACCAGAACACAATTCTAACCAAAGCGTAATTTTAGCTTCCATTTAAAAAATTGTAAAATTAATGAGAAAAAACAATCTTAGACAATCTTCTATGTAACTGTCAAAATACTAAAAGCCGTCAATAGTAGTGAGAAAAATAAATACCTATCCCAACCCTCCCGTAATAAATTTACTAGTAGGTACATAATTACCTAAACCTCACCCATTATATCGACGTCACACAATTTGCGCCGTAAAGTCCAATCGAATTAAAAAAAAAACCTCACTTAAGGTCGCCAATTATTGATATTTTTGAGCAACGTCATAACGTCTACCTGCGCTACGTGATGTACCGACAGTACTCTAATATTCATGAGATATACCAACAGAAACAAAAATAATTTTCGACCTATGCCATGCTCGCTTTCTCAAACAGCAAAGAAGAAATGCGATAACCTATAAAAAAAACGTCAAACACTTGAAGTACGTCATAGCATTGTAGGTACTGCACGGTCTTGGAAATTTCCAAAAATATCTTTCTCGTCGTTACCCCACCGCCTCAAGGTTGCAAAAAAAAAAAATTAAAGGCAACAGAAGGGAAAATGGTGCTTTTTCTATCTGCCACAACCACGCACCTTAAATATGTCATTTCGCTCTCGAGTATACTGACAGTGACAGGTCGAGTTTTCTAATCAAACAAAATACATATTTATTGTGTGTGGGTTTTTCCCCGCGCGCCAATTTGACATATAGAGGAAAACCCACGAATGTGAATTGTGAATTTATTTGAAAAGAAAAAAAAATATCGAAAAAGGGGTGGGTGCGCGCGTTGACTCTACATCATCTACTCTCTCAAGTCCCCCTATCTATAGGTACACGCGACCTCCAAGCTCCAACCAAACACAGAGTAAATTCCCTAATAGTGCTAGTTGTTTTTTTGTATGTACTATCGCTCATCACTAGCCGAGTACGTGAGACGCGTCAAACGTAATACCCCAGGCCGGATGAATGCCATCGAGTCAGCGTCAGCAGCCACAATCCATGCCGTGTTCACGTGAACACCAGCTGATACATGAACGGGCACTGCGTGATCGTTCAGTGAACTGCGAGTGTAAGCGAAAGGTTGAAGTTTGTTTTTAGAAATTCAATCGGAGCAAATGAGATAGTGAATGGCCGTACTGGTGCCTACTGCCTGCTGCTTTGCGTAAAGGGGGAGTGCGATGTGGGTTAGAGGCTGATATATTTTTTTTTCTTTTTTGGCTAGTAATGGGTGGCAATTTATTTTTAGATTTAACACCCATTTTTAGTAGTAGCTATTTTGTATATCAGGAGCAACTTTTGTATAATTTCATTTGATAGGTTGACACTTGAAACGACTTTTTTAAAAATAAACAAATTCAAATATTTTGGGGAGTTTCCTTCCTGACCTATCAACTAGGTACATATATCAAACTTTCACTTGAAAATTCCGTTGACATTTGACAGGAAGTACGTTCAGTCCTAAAATATCGAATTATCCAAAAAAACATTTTAGAAGTAGATTATAGTCTCCCTGGAAAATGCGGTTTACAAACAGTTACAATTTTTTGTTAACTTACATTTTTGAAATCACATAACGGCGGAGTTGCTGGCGGTGATGGTAAAATTGTGATATCCATTTTATATAGTATATATTTTTTTTAAACAGTTTGTTTTTCCACTTAAAATTTATTTCACTTTGGTTGGAATTTTATTTTTTTAAATATATGTTTTTTTTTTTTTCTTTTATATATAATTATTTTTTTCTTATAAGAAACACTTTGTTTTTCAGTGATTTAAAAAATATCTTTTTTCACTTGCTTTTTATAAGCTACGGAGCTTGCGAGAGCGTATAGAAAATAACGAACCTTCCCGTTTGGAAATCAACGAACGAATGAAACTCTTTGCAGATTCACATTTCGTGTTGTTAGCTTGTTGAGTCAGTCAGCCAGTCGGGGTCGGGGAGTGCTGTTTAGGAACCAGAAGGAAAAAAAAGAAAAAGAAAAACACAAATAACGAAATGTATCCAAATGTTTACAGTATGTGAGTGTGTGTTCAATGTTGTCGTCATCCTCATCGTCAGCACAGCAGAGAGCTGCTGCGGTGCCATGCCCCTTGATATTTTGTGAGTTTGGTTGCGTTGGTTGAGAAATAAAAGAGGGATGGGAAAAAAACCGACAAGGGGCAAGTAAACACCGTATAGGGTGTGTCTTGACACTTGACGAATTGAAGGTTGTTTTGGTGCGATGATGTAGTAAGTTTATCGTTAAGAATTTAATACAAGGACGTTTAGTCGGATATTGGACTTTTAGTGATTAGTTTTATATTTGGTATTGAGAATTTTAAATAAACGCTGCAAATAACATTTTTAAAATAGCATAGTTCAAATTTTAGGAAATGGCGCCCAACGATACCCCCTTACCTGAGTGTGTATTTCTCCCCAGTTTTTATAACCCGTAAAAAAAGCGGTCTCGTGTTCGGAAAAATTACTTGACAGTCGATTTCGTTCACATAACAACTGAAGAAAACTTAACGAAGAGAGAACGATAGCGTTAAGTTCAACTTCTTATGCCAGATGGAAGGCTGATCCTTTATACGATCATTT
This sequence comes from Cheilosia soror, assembly GCA_949372485.1. Lineage (NCBI taxonomy): Eukaryota > Metazoa > Arthropoda > Insecta > Diptera > Syrphidae > Cheilosia > Cheilosia soror. The sequence continues at coordinate 124,160,201 of OX443561.1, forward strand.
CTGTTTCATTTTCAGTACTGCTTACAGTGAAGCATCCAAAATACCTACAAATGTACTGATGCAACTGAAAGTTAGTTACAGTTTAGTCCATACATTATTTCATACTTGCCACCTGCCCATATTGGTCTCTTGAGTTTTAAATTCAAATATGGTTCTATGAAACAGAAATCGATCTTTTCGTGGAATTTGATGTGAAATCTAAGTAATTTCACTGTGAAGCTGGGCATACGAGTTGTTTACCTTATTATGACAGACGATTACTTTACAAGAGTATACCTAACTATATTTGAATTTCAAAATCATGAAGCATGGCATTTGAAAAAAAAAATGCACAATAAACAACCAAACATAGAGCCAACTGAAACTGAACGAATTATTCCCGTTCTTGCCGGAAAGGAAGTAAGAATCTGTCAAAACTAAAATTTCGTAGTTTACTAAAACATTTAGTAAACATTCGATATTTCCGTACTACGTAAACTGCGTTTGGGAGTGCTTGCTCAACACAAAAAAGAAAATGGAACTAAAACTGAACGAAACTGAGCAATGAGCTATTATGGGCGCTGGCCGCTGAAGTAAAGTACGCAGCTCTAAACCAGGGGTTCCCAATCTTTTCCATACGGCGACTCCCTATACAGGTAATAATATTTTCGGAGTGTCTATTCGCCCGTTCATTTTGACAGATTTTGTACTGAACTGACGTTTACCGATTTTCGGGACACGACTACGTAATCAACGTAACGTCATCGTATTTTCATTAAAAACTCTTTTATAAAGATAAAAGTTGATCCTAAACGTACGGCATAATGTCCGAAAATGATTATACTGGAGTTTAGAGTCCTTGCCGCGAGCGTAGCGAGCCACATACCCCAACTTGACGCAATATAAACTTTGACATTTCGTTACGTAGTCGTGTCCCGAACAACGGGCGAATAGCAACAGCCTAATATTTTTGCGACGCCCGACCCTAATAAAAGTATAAACAACGGAATAATCACAGATATGTAAACAGAAGCTGAGCTTACTAAAGATTCACTATAGGGGTTTTCAATAAGGATCTGTCGAATTTGCAATGGAATAAAACAAGCTCTGTGCGAGGTATTAACTCCTTTTTTTTATCTGAAAAGCCCATTTATGCCATTATTGTATGGAATGTAACACCATGTCTAAAAGTCCGCCGCAGCTTCTCATGGTGGCACGAATCCGAGTGGTCCAATCTGCCGCGTCTTGCTGAAACCACATATCATCTACCTCCATATAGTTCGATTTAGGCCAAAATTAATCGGTTAGTATCGTTCTGTAGCGCTCGCGGCGACAAAGTACGGAGCAAAATGCGTCTTGTCGCTAAACATGATTTTTCGGCAAAAATTAGGGTCTATTTCCAAACCGTTCGGAGCCCAGTCAGCGAAAAAACGGTGATATCTATGGTCTATGGTTATTATCATTAACATTGAGCTCCAAAGTCAGTTGGACCTTGAACGGGTATAGGCCCAAGTCCCGACGCAAAATTCGCCAAGTTGCGATGTCTGCAAAAGCCGACTTCTTATACACGGCAAGGAATTGACTGCCTCGGGGTTTCCTGTACACTATCACGGACTGCTGCTTTCTTGACCGATCTAGTGTGCCTTTGAAGTACGGGTTGATTGACTACCGAACCGCTTATCTTGAATTTGGCCACCAAACGCGTCTGCCGCAAAAAGGCCGCAACTTTTGCACTGACCAACACCCATTTTAAATCGTGTAACTTGCCATTGCCAGCGTTTTGGCATCAGTGACTGAACAGTAATCCCACAGAGCGTGCGTTGTGTGCGTACCGTCTTGGTAGGTGTGGTAGCGATTTGTTAGCTTTGCCAAAACATGGTTCTCGGGCAAAGTGTCAAATGGTGTTTGGCGTTTAATTTCATTCGATTTATATAAATGTGGTAAAAGGGTGATAAATAGTTGTATAATGTATAATGGTTTTTAGTGTTTTTGGATAATTTCAATATGCTAGAAGCTAGAGGACGATTCGGTTATCATCACTGCACCAACAACAAAAAAAAGGGTATTAAAAGACGAAAAAATCCTATGAGAATATTTACAAATAAAACATTGAAAAATAAATATAGATTTTCAAAACTTCTGTAATAATTTTCTTTTGTTTTGTTCAGCTAGTCACATACGCACACTGTTGTATGATGAGAAGACAGTCAACATGATTGTAATTTTCAGTACAATTTGGGGAAGTGTTGCCATCGCAAACATACCATAATAGGAAACACCTGAATTAGTAAATGCATGGGTTATATTTCTTTATTAATAAGAAAATTTAACTAATGAGTTGAATTTTTAACTACCAGTTACGTAACACATTAGTTAGAGAATGGTTTGAGAGCTTTTATTAATACGGTTGCTAAATTTTTTTAGGTGATATAGCGTAACGCTCGGCTAAATGGATTCGCTTAAATTTAGCTTCGACAATTATTATACTTTTGTTGGCTTAAAGGACTATTCACATGAGAGCGACCAACTACCTACGAACGAACGAATATTCGCGAGTTTTGACAGTCCGTCCACATGAACACGGCAGTTGGTCGCGGCAGTTCGCGAATTTTAGCCATCAGTTCCCCACCAGCAATGTGTAGTTTGAGGTTAAGTTCGAACGAATTTTTTATTCGCTAGTTTATGGAACGCGTTTTAATGTTGTGGACTGTGAATAAACTTTGACAATTATTCTCGCCGAGGGTATTTTCGTTCGTGGCAAAAAGTTTGGAATTCGATATTTCCTTGTTTAAACTGTTTTTAAACTTGTTTTATTAATACATTTTGTGAGCCAATTAATTTTGAAATAGTAAAATGTGAAATTTTTTGTTCAGAAATTCATCAAAAGTCGTTTGTTTGCAATTCATCAATTCGTTCGTTCACTCTCATGTTAATGGTCCTTAAGAGTCAAACATCCTTATCACCATGCATACCTAAATTTTGTTCGCTGTATTGTGGTATTTTTCGGATCACCCTGTGCCTTGCACTTGCCCACCTAGATTACAATTCGAATTTTGTTAGCCCGCGCCAAGAAAATCCCCCATTATAAAAATATACATACCATACTGGCTCTCTTCCTCTGCACATTCCATCGACTAAAACTGCCAGCAAAGCTCCTCTACGAGTACATACAAACTGATGCCGATGAGAACCTTTAGCACACTTTACCATGGGAATTGGGTTGCTGTTGCTGTTCATGCGCTCACCAGTTGATCAGAATCCAGACAAGTCTTCGTTTGCCGCAGTATACATGTATGTGTATTGGCTCATTCTTTGATAGTGTTTCCTTATTACGTTGCACGCGGTGCGGTTGCTGCTGTCCACGGAACGCAATCGTGCCCACCGTTTCCCAACCCCTGTCACTTCCACTGCCATCAGTCAGTCAGCAGGAATGTTGATGTTGAAATCAAAAACCACACTCTGATTCATAACGCGTTGTTGCTGCTTAGCGCTCATTCTACTCTGGTTTGCTATTTACTTCTCTCTCTCTCATTCTGAGAAGTCACAATCACAAACTCATGGCTCGCCATACGAAAAATAACTGGGGGCTCGTTCATTGCGACCAATCAGAAGTCAAGGCGCCGTTTGCTGTTCACGCGTTGACCTCATGTTTACCGCCGAGTGTTCACGTGAACAGCGAGCTGATCCGAGCCAACTGTTCAAAGGTCAATTTGCGTCTTGTTGTTGGACAGAGCTCGTCAGCAGGGGGTGTTCGGTGTACGGTACGTGGTGTTGCTGTCGAGTCGATGTCGAATAGTGCGGTGTGGTTTTTGTTGTTTTTGGCGCATTTTCTCATTTCTACTCGCAGCACAGCACTACACAAGCAGCGAAGTCGAATAATTAGTGTAAAAGAAATAAAAAGCGAAAGATGAGAAAATATTCCACAAGGCTGGCTGTGGGATTTGTGGGTGTGTATGGTGTTTGGGGTGGTGGCCGGTGCTCGTTATTTTTTTTTTAACGTTGGCCTGGGTGTTTGAGCAGAATACGTGAGATGTGCACACGATTGACGATGAAGGCAAAGATGGAGATGCCGATGACGATGATGTTTTGTGTTGCAAAATGGGAAGAAAAAGCAGAAGACGAAGACGAATAGTGTTGGTATGAGCTTTAGTGGGTGTTTTAATACCTATTGGAATTAGCTATAAGGGAATGTTGAGGAAATGGAAAATTTTCCAGGAAATTTGAGATAACAGCGGGGGAGTTTTTCGCAATGAGGTATACCTACATATGTGGTAGAGGTACCGTTTTGAGCGTGTGTGGCGTGGGAGCTGGGAGTAGGTATCTAGGTAGGTAGGTTTGTATAATATTCACCTAACTTCAAAATCAATTCCTAGAGTCATCTGTGCACGTGGTATTGTAGTGCGCCTGTTGATAGTATTTTATTTGTGTACCTACTCGCACTAGGTACCTAGCTAACGGCTAACCTACATACGTAATGAAGTCAATTGATTTATTGGAAATTGATTACAAGTTGATAGTGTGCTAATAAATGAAAACCACTAACAAATCTGCATCGTCATGTCAGTGTGGCAGCACGATTGATCAGATGTTTGAATGAGCTGTATTACTTTGTTTGCATTTATGCTCTGACAATTGTGTAATGATAGAGTAATTGCTTTGCTTGTAAGTTGTAATCCGAGAGGCGCAGGTTTGATCCCCGTTGGCCGTTGGGGTCAGTTTCTCCACCACTACACCAAAAAAATAGGTTTTTGCCTGCTTGAAATTAAGAACATGATTGGCCTTTTATTTAAACAAATGCATACCTAGGTAGTATCATATTTTGTTCTTCCTTGCGATCAGTGAATAGGTATAGGTAGTACCTACTCGTATTTGTATAAGCCGGAACAAAGTGTAAATATTGTGGAAAAAAGTGATCAGCCACTGATCGCATTCCCCCTGTCAATCCTTCACAGTATTTACTGTTCAGTAACCTAATTTCACCAGCTTGTGACGTTTAGATAATAATATCAATGAATCATTCGGTATTTCATAAAGAGTCATAAAATATAGGCGAGTGTTTTTGAATATTGACCATTGATTAGATGAAATGCTAGTAGTAGTACCCAACAGTGTCGGATTTATATTTTTTATGACTGTAGGCCACTTTATTTCCGCCACCCCATCTACCTTCCTAAAATAATTTCATTTGTGGTAAGGAATGCACTAAAGGACTATTCACATGGGAGCGAACGAACGAATTGATGAAATGCGAATAAACCACATTTATAAACAGAAAATTTCACATTTTATTATTCCAAGATATCTTCCTCTTGGAATAAGGTTAAGTTCGAACGAATTTTTTATTCGCTACTTTGTGGACCGCGATTTAAATGATGTGGATTGTGAATAGACTGACAATTCGCGCCAGGGTGTTTTCGTTCGCGGCAAAAAATTTAGATTTCGAAATTTCGTTTTTTAAACTGTTAATAAACTTGTTTTCTTAATAAATTTTGATGGAATAATTAATTATCCCCATCTTGGAGTATTAAAATGTGCAATTTTCTGTTTATAAATGCATAAAAAGTGGTTTGTTCGCATTTCATCAATTCGTTCGTTCGCTCCCATGTGAATGGTCCTTAAAGTAAAATAAACGAATGAATCAGCTAGTCATTAAGAAAGAGCGTAAAAAAGAAACAAGAATTACATTTTTTACGGGACTTTTTTTTTTATAACAAAATCATCTTTAATATCATCATAGTTTATGGTGTTCATTACCTCTGCTTCTATGTAGACAAGAGCTAAAGAATTAATTTTTTCTTGAGACAATGAAGACATTTGATAATTTTTCACGCGTTTTAAACAGGAAAAACTCCTTTTCCCAGAACAATTTGTATAGCCGGAGTAGAAAGTGAGATGCGTGGAGCTATATCCAAGTTAGGGTAAACATTAGACAGAGATTGATTCCTCAAAAACGTTGAGAGAAGTAGTGAGTAGTGAGTTTGATCCAGGCTTCACTGCACACTCTGCAGTTTTATTAGAGGAAATGTGACTGTGAAAATGCACACATTCTTGAACCAAATCGTCCTCTAAATCATTGGTATAATATTTCACGAGAGACTGGGCTTTTTCTGTACTGTCTGTAAATCTTTGTGTTGAAAGCTCCACCATTTTTGTTAAAAATGAAAATTTTTCTTTAAGCATTATGCCTTTTCTGTATTTCAGCCCTCAGTCTATCAAGCATGACCAAAAAGGTGTTTACTCTTAAAAAAATCTCTGGAGCCGGGAGGTATTTCAGTTCAGGTTCTTTAATCGAAGTTTCACCCGTCATTTTTTTTCTTTTAGGTTGCCTCTTTATTTCACCTTGATATTGCTTAAATGCGCTCATCTCAATTGCTTTTTCTTCGGAATATAGTCAAAGTTTTCTCGCTTTGCTATTGTAAACTCTACTAGAGTTCAGATACCGTCAATACATCTATCTACCAGATGAGCTCTGAATCTGAACACTCACTTTATTTAACCTTTCAAAAATAGCATTCCAAAATACGACCATTAACGCAGTTTCAAGTTTTCTAATTTAATGCGAATTCCCTTTGCTTCATTTCGCGGGACTGTTTGTAATTACTTCATTCCCGTATAATCTCTTAGACTTTTACAGGCATCTGGCTCTAGCCGACCAACGAGTGAGGTGCACTCACTTGAGTGTCTTTCCTCTTCCTATCTCATTCCCTAATTTTTTTCAAACGTTTTCGGTTGACTTCATGAAGAATGTACATTATGTACATCCTCTAGCAACATGAAAAAGTGGCAGGCTTCTGTACAAGACTCAGCGGCGGAGGTTCCCACCAAATTCAATGAATGAGCTGCCCAAGGAACAAACGTAGCAAAAGGTGTTTGTTCTTGAATTTTAGCTTTTAAGCCATTGTAAGTCCCTGACATGTTAGAGGAATTATCGTAAGACTGCGACCACAGCAATCTTTGAGATTAATGTTTAACTTTTCCAATAACAGTAGGTAGGTCTAGGTACCCAGGATTGATAATTTTCGATAGGAATGAGTTTCTATAGGGATTTAACGAATTAGTATACAAAAGCTTAAGAAAACCAGTGAACTTGTTAGACTTTTATTCTCTGAAATCGAGTGAGCGTCATCTGAAATCTGCCGCCCCTAGACCGCGGCCTATACGACCTATTGACAAATCCAGGACTGGTACCCAATCACATAACAGAAACGTGATATGAGCATGCTATACCTACCTAATAAATTACTATCTATCCCGCATCGTATGCCATTATAGGTATACCTACTATTAATTCAGGAGTAGAAATCGTTGTCGATAGTACCAAGTACATTAGTATACTATTTTCTGGAAGTATGTAACATGCGAATGCGATAATTACAAATTGGCAGCACTAGTTATAATATCCCATCAATGGAAATAATTGGGAATTTTGACCCAATACATTTTTGCTGATAAACTTTTCATAATCTGTTAAATAAACTGGCGGTTGTGTGTTTCCGCTTTTGCAAAATAGTTTTTCAAACTGTTCCCGTAGGTACTCATCTAATGTCGATTTCCATTAGACAAGAAAAAACACTTTTTTAGAGATTCACGTCCCTATTATGAGTGTCGATAGTTGATCGTTGATCGACAGCTGTCGATCGACCGATAACTGTGATTGTCGACTGCGATTGATATTTGTCGACAGTCGCTTGTAGTCGATTACAAATGTCTGGTCTTTTGGAAGTGAACAAAATTTGTGCGTACGAATAGCTAAAATCAATCGACGCAATCGACAATTGTCGTGACGATCGCTGATCGACAATCACAATAAGGGCATCAGACCAGTTTTTCTGCTCTAGAAATTAGTTGTCTGTCAAATTCGTTTTCCATTGGGCGGAAAAAAACACTTTTTTAATGTCGTTTTCGGTCGGTCGTCCAGAACCGTCCGGAAGAACTCTCCGCGATTCTGAATTCAAATACAGAAGCAAATTTCTCTTCTTTTCAGTAGAAGAACTGTCAGTTAAGTGCCAATCGAACGGATTGCTTCCGGACGGTTCTGGACGACCAACCGAAAACGACATAAGATTCAGATCACTTTTGCGAATCTCGACTCGCGAGCGAGATTCACACATACTTTTATACCAATACCAAAAACAAGAGACATTGTTTGTAAACACAAATTGCAGTAAAAAAAAATAGCTGACTGTCAAATAACACACCAACACAAATGCAAAAAAAGTAATCTCATTTCATATTTCATTGGGGCAGGAAAAATCTGAGATCTGAGAGCAAAACGGTAAAAGCCCAACGGAAATCGACATAAGTAAGTTTACCACAACATAAAATCAAAGGCCGCATTCCATTGACCGCTAGATGACTAGCGGCATGCCAAACTCCATATAAAAAAAAACTGACATTTCAGCATTTGCACTAGAGCTCTGGACCCCAATTCTCAAATTCCGCATAACGCAACTCGTATACGAGCAAATCTGCCTGAAATTTTCGCATATGAAAAAAATTGGTATTCTCAAAGTTTTTTCCACCTCTGCGAAAATTGTATTCACCTCTCGCATAAGGTAGAATTTTACGTCAAAATGTACCTGCTTTTTGTGCAAAGAATGTCATGAAAAAAAATGCAATTCAAATTGGCTATGAAATATTGTGGAAGTGGGGTTTGATTTGCGATTAACAAAAACCAAAAAAAGCATTTTGTGATTGTGTGTGAAGTGAATGGTTCTAATTTCAGTTAATAATAATTGTGTTTTTACAATGGCTACATTGGGCAGATTCTGCAGTAAGCAGAAAAAAAAAAAACAGCGAACTGCCAAAATAAAAGTGAAAGTGCAGAAGTCAAATATTTCCAATTTGATGTAAAATGGGAATTCAAACTTCTATGTAATTGATATACATAGTACATATTTGTATATTTAAATTATAGTGTATTAATAAATATGCGGCATGATGGCACAAAATACATTTTTGACTCTCATGAAGATGAAATAATACGAATTCAAATTGGTTCTAAGTTCTAATGTCACTTTGCTGCTGCCGCTAGATCTCTAGCGCCAGTGTTCCTCCATCAGGGATATTATGTGCTAGAAGACGACTAGCGGTAAAGGGAACAGGGCCAATGCCTATATCTACCTCTTGCCGTCAATATTCCAGATACAGATCTGATTTACAATTTGCAATTGAGAAAGTAGATATGGGAAAAGAACTAATAAAATGTCGTTTTTATGACATTTCGTTACACTTGTCAATAATAAATTTCACGCGACAATATAAGCTATACTTAAACATATACTTAAACATATTAAAAAAAGACAGGCCAGTTTTAGTTTGAAGGCAAATATATGTCATTCTCCTCGCAATGTATGGTGTATGGTTTGCCCCTGAACTCTGCCATTTTGTACAGACTCAGTGATTTCCTAGGTCGTACAGCTTACACATTTTAAAGCAAATTACTGTGATAGAGAAAATCGTATGTCTTTGCTTTTGTGTAACTAATATCATTTATATGTATTATCGCCATATCCACATATTTATTTCCCTTGCTTTAAGCCTGACAATCAAAACAAAAAGCTGGTACAAAAAAAAATAATAAAAATCAAACGAAACAATCTAAATGTTTGCATCATCAAAAACGTTTCGCGCCAAACATGTTCGCATGGTCATTGTATTATTTATAGCGTGTATACTTTACTGTCCAATCGATTGGAATTGGAACTATTTCTGTCGACAATAATTAATGAATGGCGGGTGGTTAAACACCTTGCTTCAATATAAGAAACTGGTCTAACTCAATGACGCTAATATACCTACCCTATTGTTGGAACTGAATGAGCATGTGCTCTACGAGTGACCAGACCATTGAGGAAACTATTTATACTTGAGCATGGGCTTCTGACTGCATGTGCGCGTTCCACTTATAAGCCACCCACTTTGGGTAAATATTTATACAAAGAAGCGTCATGTGAGCGCAAATAAGTTGCTGAAAACCAGACTATAAAATTTATCGCATTCACATTGTCAGAAATACATAGCTATAACATTAAATTTGTGGTTTGTGCGCACAATCTCTTCTCTACTTGCAAAGTTTTATAGCAGGAGTTATAACAATTGTCTTGCCAGACTGGTAGTTGCGCAAAAGGTAACACCCGTCAACGAATTCCTCGAATTCACACTGATCGAAGTCAAATCACATGAGTACGCCATAATAGTACGTGCCGTGCCCCGTAACAGCAGTGTTCATGTCGATTTGTATAGTCGCACACCTGACGCGTATACCTACGTCTGATGCTGAATGCTGATAGTACGCAAAAGAACAAACCTGGGTCCAAAGTTGGTTGCGCACACTCTTCGTCCTCATTATCATTACCCCCGCGACAAAAGTCACACACCACTCACCCGACGAAGATGGATTTCTCCATATGGAACACGTTTTGTTTTCGCTGAATGTCGTGATTTTTTTAATATCTGGCACGCCCCTATCACGTTCGCCAAACGTGATCGATACGAATGAAAATGTGTGCGTAAATGTGGGAATGTGTGCGAGGCGCTTATTCGCACAAGCCCACTATTTTATTTGCTGTTATGTCGAAGTCGACGTCGACGTCGTTATTGTCGTCGCCGCGCCGCTGGTTGTTTGTTTAATTAAATTATTATTAATTTTATTATGAAGAAAAATGGAGAGATTATCTTTTAGGGTGGTGCTCTGGGAGACGTTTTCAAGACGGAATTGCGCGTCGGTTACCGTATACAGTTGTTGTTGATAATAATTCAATTAAATACTCGATTTTTCTGAATTTCAATAACCGATCATGGAATGACAGTGTTCATTTAACAACATTATAGCAATAATTGTATGAAAAGGTGACTTAACGATTATCAGGGAGCAACCATGAGTCAAAGAAATATGTAAAGATTACGACATTAGCATGATTCCGTGTTTTTCTTGCAAAATTTTACTGCTTGCCGACAGCGAAATGTATGGCAAGTTATATTGTGACGTAGTTAATTTTTATATTGTGACGTATTAGCAATTGTGGCGGAATCATTAACACAATGCAGCTTCATGTATATATTATTTTCTCTATCGACTAGATAAGTAGCACTAGGTTTCCAAGGCTAAGAATCCACACAGCAACCTGGCGCTCTCCAGACGGTCGAACCGCCAACCAAATCGACCATGTGCTAGTCGATGCGAAGCACGCATCCAACATCCTCGACGTGCACACATTCCGAGGGGCAAACATCGACTCTGACCATTTTCTTGTCGTGGCTAAATTCAGAGCTCTACTGTCCACTGTCCAACGAGAAGAAGCTGGGAACCGCCCAGAAGAAGAAATTCGACGTTAGACACCTTAGCGTTAGCACATCTGTAGGGTGAGCCAGAGCCTACAGCGAGCGCTTGAGTATGAAACTCTCCTCTGTGCATTCACCTACCACAGACGCCAACAATCAGTGGTGCCAGTATCACGACGTCTTTAAGGAGATAATTCTGAAATGAAACCATACTGTAGGGCACCAGCCACCTCAGAGAATAGAGCACGTGGTATGATGATGAATGCGTGTACAGGAAAAAGGTGACAGAAGACAAAACAAGGGCAGCGGGAGAAGAGTATCAAGCAAGGAGAAGGGAGGAAAAGAATATCCTGCGTAGAAAGAAGAGGGCTTACGGAGCTTTACGCAGTTTTATAAAAAAGCCAAGCAACTGTCTGCTGGCTAGAAAACCGGAACGCAGGCTCTTCGAGACAGCGAAGGAAACGCAATTACCAAAGCGCAGGGAATAGTAGATGTGTTTAAGCAGCATTTCCAGCAGCTGCTTAATGGTCATCATGTAGAGAGAGTGATATGGCAAGAAGAGATAGAGAACCCAGGTCCCAGTCAAAGAAAAATCAGTTCCACCACCTTACTATAGAAGAAGTTGGCTTAGCTTTAAAAAAGCTCAAGAACAACAAGGCCGCATAGGCTCTACTGGTTTACCAGGGGAGCTCTTTAAATACGGTGGTGATGTATTGGCAGGCAGCTTGCACCGAATCATCAACCAAGTATGGGTGGAAGAAAACATGACATGATGACTGGACTATCAGCTCCGTATGCCCCATCTACAAAAAAGGCGATCCTATGTCTTGCAAGAACTATCGAGGCATATCCCTGCTAAATGTCGCATACAAGATCCTATCCAACGTACTGTGGGAACGTCTAAAACCGTTCTGCAACACACTAATCGGCACGTACCATTGTGGCTTCCGGCCCGGCAGATCGACTATAGACCAAAATGTTCACAGTAAGGCAAATCCTGGAAATTTCAGGTCGAATTTCAACGAATTTCAAATCGAAACTCACCGCACCTATTCATCGACTTCAAAGCCGCGTATGATAGCATACATCGTCAGGAGCTCTATATGGCGATGGCCGAATTCGGAATCCCGGCAAAACTGATTCAGCCGTGTCGCTGGAAAACACGCGCTGCAACGTGCAGTTTGGAAGCAGCTCTTCCGAACTATTTCAAACATGCACTGGATTTCGGCAAGGAGACGCTCTATCATGCGACTTCTTCAATCTCGCACTGGAGCAGATAGTGCGCAGGGCAGGTGTCAACACGGAAGGTACTATCTTCAACAGGTCCGTCTAGCTGCTTGGCTATGCGGACGATATTGACATCATCGGTCGCTCCCAGCGTGCCGTGATAGAAGCGTTCACGGCGATTGAAGAACAGGCGAAATCCGTTGGGCTTGAAGTAAATGAGGACAAAACTAAGTACATGCTATCAACAAACAAACAAGCATCTGTCCACCGCCTAGGACAAAACGTCACTATTGATAGCAACAATTTCGAGGTAGTTAAGGAGTTCACCTACCTCGGAGTAAACGTAAACTCCACGAATGACACCCTAGTGGAGATCCGGCGAAGAATTACCCTAGGAAACCATTGCTACTTCTGTTCGGGAAAACAACTGGTTTCGAACGACGAAATGTGTGCTCTACAAAACCCTTATCCTACCAGTTCTGCTTTATGGCACCGCGTGCTGGACGATAAGCAAGAAAGAAGAGCTTAATACTGGTCTCCTTCGAAAGAAAAATACTTCGGCGGATTTTTGGTCCTGTGTGCGGGGAGGGCTGTACCAAGATGTGGATGTAGTCCAAAAAGCCAAAAGACTTCGACTGGACAATAATGCTCCAGCTAAGAGGATCTTCGAATCCCAGCCCCCAGGTTCGAGAAGACAAGGAAGACCGAACCTCCTTTCAAAGACCAAGCCATCGCGAATGCCAGAGCGCTTGGTCTCGACAACTGGAAGCAGCGTGCCCGGAATCGTAGAGGATGGAAGGATGCAGTGTCCCAGGCAGATACTCTTAACGGGTGGGGAGCCCGATAAGTAAGTCAGTAAGTGTAGTAGGTACATACCTACTTAATTCTTGTAACAATCGCACTCCTATCACTACCTTTTCGAGCGAGTGACCAGCTTTCAAGATTTAACTGGCAATAATTTTGTATACCTACAATCTACCATATTTTAACCCAAACGCGGTGAAAATAACTAAACCAGACATTTCATGATACATACGTAGAAATAATAAATATATTTCAATTCATTTATTTAATTTTGTAAACCTACACATTAAGACATAAAATTATCTTATAATGCAGTGAAAACTTACTAACTTACTTACGCCTTTTCAGTTAGCCCGATCTTTGGCCAACCACTCCAAGTTGGTTGAGCTCCCCTTTCACGTGTGCGCGCGCCACCTAAGGCGAGGTCTTCCTCCAATGCGTTGTCCTTCCGGGTTGAAATGGAAGACCTTTCGGGCCGGAACTTTGGTGTCCCTTCGCTCTACATGTCCTAGCCAACTTAGTCGACTGAGTACTTTTCTGACCAGGTCGATTTCGCTGTACAGCTTGTAGAGTTCGATGTTAAATCTTCTCCTCCAAAGCCCTTCAACGCAAACGGGACCGAAAATCACTCGAAGAATTTTGCTTTCGAAGCGACAAAGGAGATCTTCATCCGCTTTTGACAACGTCCATGATTCTGCGCCATAAAGCAGGACTGAGATGATGAGGGTCTTATATAGACCTTGGTGATTCTCGACAAGGCCTTACTAGTCAATTGCCTTCTTAGGCCAATGCAACAGCACTTGGCAAGTGTAACTCTCCGTTTGATTTCTGATGTGATGTCATTTTCAGATTTAATAGCGGAGCCGAGGTAGACAAAGTCCCGGACTACCTCAAAGTTATAGCTGTCTATCGTGACGTTCTGTCCGATTCGTCGATGTTGTGTGTCCCTTCTTGTTGACAGCATATATTTTGTTTTGCCGAACCCATTTTTGCCGCCTCTATACTCTTGCAAACGCACCAGTGACTGCTCGCTGTGTTCTGCCAATGATGTCGATGTCGTCAGTGTATGCAAGTAGTTGCACAGACTTTTGGAAAATTGTGCCCCTGGCGTTGGCTTCGCACAATTTTCTTAAGAATGATGTTGAAAGGCACATGACAGCGCATCACCTGGGTCTAAATCCTTTTTTTTATAAAAAAGGTCTCAGTAAGATTGTTTCCGACCTTTACGGATAAGCGAGCGTTTTCCATCGTCATTCTGCACAATCTGACGAGTTGGGCAGGGATGCCAAAACTAGATATGGCTCTGTATAGCTCGTCTCTATAAATGCTGTTATATACGGTCTTAAAATCGATGGTGAGTATCGATTTGCACTTCTTGGGTTTTCTCTAGGATCTGCCGTGGTGTGAATATTTGGTCGGTTGTGGACTTACGGGGCCCAAAACTGCACTGATAGGGTCCAATCAGTTTGTTGACAAATGGTTTCAGGCGTTCACACAGTACGGCAGACAGGATCTTGTAAGCGATGTTAAGGAGACTGATGCCTCTATAGTTGGCGCAGTTTAGGAGGTCTCCTTTCTTATGGATCGGGCAAACAATGCTGAGGCTCCATTCATCAGGCATACTTTCCTCTAACCAAATTTTAGAAACGAGTTGGTGTATGCTCTCTACCAAGTCAACTCCCACTGCCTTAAAAAGCTCGGCCGATAAACCGTCCGGTCCTGCAGCTTTGTTGGACTTCAGCTTGGATATTGCTATCCTTACCTCATTTTAGTCAGGTAGAGGGAAGTCTTGGCTTTCATCACCCAGGTTGGATGGTTCATTCTGCCTCACAGCGGAATTTGTGTCATCTTCGCCGTTTAACAGTCTGCAGAAATGGTTTTTCCATGTCCTCAGCACCGACTGTAATACCACTACAAGGTTTCCTTGCCTACAGGCCGCTGTTCATGTCTTGTTCCCGTGACACGTTCTTTTTACCTTTTTGTAAAACTTCCGAACATTGTTCCTGGAGTAGCACCTCTCTATTTCCTCGATCGCGCGCTTCTCATGCTCTTTCTTTTTCTTCCGGAGAAGCCGGTGTTCTTCTCTCCTTTTTTGCTCGTAGAACTCACGGTCACGAGCTACTCTCGTCCTTCTCTGCATCGCCGCTTTGTACGCCAGTTGCTGCATGTGCTTGCCGGCACTCTTCATCAAACCAAGGGTTTCGTGGTGGTGGTCGGGTGAATCCTAGCACATCAGTTGCGGCTTTTCTGATGGCTTCTTGGCATCGATGCCACTGGTCTTAAGCACTTGAAGCTGGCTACAGAGGATTTCTCGAGAGGTAGAGGGAGACGCGATAGGCAAAAGTTCTGGCGGTTTGTTGCGTTTGTAGCCGTTCAACGTTGAATCTCCTTACAGTATAAAACGAACTCACAATGGTGTTTATTCCCATATAAATTTGTAACCTATAATATGTCGGCGCAGTGGCTCAGCTGTAAGAGTGCTGGACACTGATCGGAGGGTCACAGGCTCACCTATGCTTTACGCAACTTCTATAAACACAATTTTTTGCGCTTAAGTTACACAACTCACACTAAAGCAATTTTTTTTATAAATCACGTTTAAAATTAAGCAGACTCTACAATGCACTTATAAATAAGGCTGATATAGTGTCTAGCGCGGTCGATGCAATGCCATGCCAGTGTCATTGACAGGTAAAAGGAAATATTGCCACGCAGTAAATATAATACTCGTACATTAATATTCTTTTCTTATGCATTCGATCTGCTCCATTTCCGCCTTAACTGTTGTCACTGATTTAATTGTTTTCAGCATTTAAAATGTAGATATTATTCTTAGCAAGAAAATGCGACCATCATATTATACACACTTCAATTTCTGGAAAACAAATGTCCACGCTGTCACTACGTGGAAACGTATAAGCAATCTTATTCTTCTGTCTCTCCAATATATAAGTATCTCAGTGGAATATTTTGTATTGTCAAAACAACAAGATAATCAAACCAATGCGCCTCAGAAAGTGTTCAACAAATTTATAAAATTCATTCTGACACTGACCCATTTGCGTATTTAACATTTAATTCTAGTCTGCAACAGCGGTATAAATATATTTATTTCAGATTTTGTTAAAGCATTTAAAAATATCCAATATAAAATTAGATAAAAAAGAATATCAAAATTATCTCTCAACTATAAATATTTCCCATCAGCAGCGGTGTGAGAAAGTATTGGAAACATTGTAGTCCACGTGAAGCAAGCATGCATATTGTCACATGATAAGAACACAATTTTTTTTATGAAACATCTTACGATCATCTATCTGCTCAGGCAATCGTAAGATTCTACTTTCTAATTGCGAGAGACATAAATACTGACAATCAACTCGTTCGAGATAGATTGCGATGCGAGCACGAGCATATCTATCTGTGCACAAAAAAAAACCTTTTACGAGTAAGAGATATTTCACTTCATTCATTTAATCTGAGAGTGAGATTGTTTTCGATTTCATTTTCGTAATTTGGTAGACCCTGGTAATTTCAAATCACATTTCCTTATAAATGTTTGTTTATAAATATGTATTTCATTGTAAATGGAAAATTCCAAGATATGCCTCAAAAATTGCATACCTACTAACAATCGAATGTTATCGGCTAACTTCTTCGTAGAGAAATATTCAAACGACCTTTAGAACGCAATTATGTTCATGTTTTCTCGTTTTATTGCCGCTTTAATAGATAACCGCGAAGACTTGAACTAAAGAACAGTGTCGCTAATTTAAATTAATGGCCACCTTATTTTGAGTGGATAGCGTTTGAGTGACCTACGATCTTGAGTCCAAAAGTTAATTAAATTATTGTCATGTCTCCTACGAGCTAAAAAGCACGCAGCCAGCTGCAGATCTAAAAATAACTTGGAGATACTCCTACAAGTTGTTTACAATAATGATTCATTGGCCACGCAGCAGATATGTACCATGTACGAGTGTGTGTCTTATAGGCTAGGCGCTGAATATTTTATTTCTAACCTTATACCCTATTCACACCAAGCCGAAAACTGGGTTTTCGCGAAAACAGTCGAAAACTTCATCGAAAACAGAAGTTTTTATATATACCTATATTGCACTTTTCAAAACGAGTTGTTTGAGGTCGTTTTCCATGAAAACGCCACGAAAACGAGTACGATCGTTGGGTTGTTGAAGCAGACACACCTTTTGCAACATTCAGCGAGCTCAGCAAAACTGCTGACAGTATGTGAGAGACTGAAGGCCCCGACCCATAGAATCCGTCGCAACCGTTGCGTCGACGGATTGGCGTATTCGACGGAACGAACAGTCCCATAGAATTCGTCGCATACGTTTACAGCCGATGATATATGAGAGACAGTTTCTCTCATTATCTTATATTTCGACCAATGAAAATGCTTACTCTCACGCTCTGCCAACTGTCAACGGTTCGACGGACAGAAAAGTAGAAAGTAAACCTACTTTATCCGTCGCATCCGGCACGTTCGTTGCTTATGGGTCACGTTCCATAAGCTACTGTGTATTCTATCAACCTGTCAGTCGAAAACATTGCCGCAACGGATGTGACGGATTCTATGGGTCGGGGCCTTGAGTGAGAGCCTTACTACATTTACACCGCACCTAAATTCAACATTTCAGCAGACAAAATTTCGAAATCCAATTTTGCGTTCCCACTGAAACTTCAGCATTTCAAATGACAGCTAGTATCAGAATTGATTACCTACAGATGTTTTTTTGTGTTTTGAAGTTATGGTTTGTACATAAAGAATTAACTTGTTAGTTATATTAATCTAAACATAAATACAAGGTGATAATTCACTATTCAGACTTTTTTTTTTAGTTCCTACTTTTTTAGCTTTTACAATCTAGTTTTACAGCGGTTTTTTTTTTGTCAGTCAGCTCAAAAGTCATCAGAATTAGGTTTGTTTGATTTGACAAACTTACAAATGCAGCGATGAAATTCAACATTTCGCTGAAATCCAACATTTCGAAATGTTGGAAAATATATGCCGAAATGCTGAACATTTGGCCTGAAATGCTGAATTTAGCCGAAATGATGAATTTAGGTGCGGTGTAAACGTACTATTAGTGCTGTCGTTTCTTCTAGTTTTTTTTGTTTACAAATGTGGAATCTCTTGCTATCTTTGCACCAGTTTTTCTATAATTTTAGAACGGCAGCACTACCTGCCACAACTAAATGGTATTTTCGGATGTTTTGATTTTGATTGTTGCTTATGTTAATTATTTTATGCATTTAGCCATAAGTTAACGATTATCAAGTAGCTTAAATAATTTTGTTTTTATATTATGTCAATACGAGCGAAGTTTAGTAACTAAAATAAAAGTCTAGTCGCCACAAACATTTCATAGCTAGTTTAACAGCTAATTGAAACGTCAAACGAAAACGAATTGGTGTTCGGTGTGAATGCATTCACGAGTTTTCTAAACTTTTATGACGAAAACTCGGTTTTCGGCTTGGTGTGAATAGGGTATTAAAGCCCCTAGCTAAAGACGACACACACACACACAAAACACTATACATACTACCTAACCTACTCCTTATTCTTAGTCCGAATCCGAAACCGAGTGCACAGTGCTCAGGCTTTGTTGACATTATTGTTGCTATGACGATTTGACATCCAAAATTAATTAATTAAAATCGAAATTTCTTTATCTAAATTTTTGCAGACATTTTTCAACGTATTATTTGGTGTTTTTGTTTCCTTATTCAGAGTATTTTCACAGACGTCACATTGTTGTTTATTATATAAATGTGGCCATAGGCCATATCACTCTGCTTTTTTTTGACGTATACAGTGTTTCCATGAAAATTAGGGGTACAGTAAATTACGCTTATAAGAAACTCCAAAATGCCACAATTTTTGTTTCTTATAAGCGTGTGTTTCTTATAAGAAAAACGCGTATATAAGAAACAGAAGTTTCTTATAAAAAATGTTCTTTCATAAAAAAACGTTCATTTTAAAACAACAAAAAAAAAATTCACTTTATTTAAAAAAAAAAAAGAATAAGAAAATTCACAGAATACCTATACAAAATAAGTTATTCCAGCAGATTATAGGTAGGTATGTAGGTATAAATAGAACACCCTGTGTACACTCTCTTTACAATTGCTCATAATCTCCAAGGCGGAGTGATTAAATTATGGTATTTTTAAACATTATTTTTGGGAAACTCTTCTGGAAAAGAGCAGTAACCTGCAACATTTTTGCGCCGCTTGAATAGAGCATGCATTTAGTTTTAGTTTAGTTTTCTTTGGCACGTGGACTCATATTTTTCTTTGACCGATTTTGTTTTGTTAATTTCGACTATTTAATTTAAAAATACTATTTAAGTAAAGTAATCTTTTTAATTAATGGTCTAACAATGGATAAAACATACACAGTGTTCTTACAAATGCGGAAAGGCGATTTATATTAAAAAAAGCGTCAATTTCTAACGACTCTTTTTCAAAAATCTGGGAAAGATGTGGTACGAAAGCAAGTCTCACAACTATTTCATGTATTATTTCGAAAGCCAAGCATATAAACTAAAAACTAAGAAGAAGTCACACTTTAACCCGGTTCGAGCACATGTGAACTGGACTTCGTAGTGGCATTGTGTGGTCTTCTCAGACGAAAAAAAAATAATTTTGAAGGCCCGTATTGCTATAGCTACTTATTCAATAACCTCCAAAAAAAGACTAGTCATTTGGACCGGCTGCATAGCAGAGTTAAAGATGTTATGGTGTGGGGGCCGTTTCGTATTATTAAATTACAATTTTCAACCACAATGAGTGCGTTACCTTACAAGAGGCCTTTTCATACTTTTAAAACCTCCGCCGTGGATTTATCAACATGATAATGTAGCTCACCGGATTTGAATATCATCGAAAATGTTTGGCAATGGTTGACATTGACACGTCAAGTTTATGGATCGGGACAACAGTATTCTACTGTATCTAAACTAGCCATCGAATTAGGTTGGAGCTCGATTTCGCTGAATTATTTGGCCAATTTGTATATGCATCCCTTCCAAACTGGATGTGTGAATTTCGGAGCAGAAAGGTGGCTCAAAAAACAACTGAAACATTTTTTTAAAATTCAAAATATTCCAATTTTATTTCGTGATATTTTTTTTAATTCTTTATTTCAATTTCACAAATGAACACAAACACAACTGAACTGACATTTATTTCATTAATGACATACATATTGAACTGACATTACTTTCTCTGAGAGTTGTTCTGCATGTATTTCCTAAGAAACATTTAATTAGGACTTTTTTTTTTTGTCATACAAAAGTTTCTTATACACATCATATTTCAGAGGAAAACTGAGAATCGGTGTTGTAAAAACAATTCATTATATCAGTGTTTTTCTTATAAGCGTGTTTCTTATAAGGTATGTTTTTTTCATTGGTGTAAATGTGCTCGTACATGGTGCTTTTGTTCAGGTTTCTTATAAAAGTGGTTTTCTTATAAGCGTGTTTCTTATAAGCGTGATTTACTGTATCGTGAATAAATTCCGATGGAAATGTTTCCCTTGTCAGCAATGTAAATCAAATTGCTGAATGGAAAACATTCCGGGGGAAATATTGTTCGATATAGGGGTGAATATTTCGACAAATCTGCAATTATGCAGAGCAAAATCTGCAATTCAGATTTCTATGGTAGAAAATCTGGATTCATTAATATTGCGATATCAAAAAATTTGATTTTGACAGGTTAGTGCTAAACGCATTCAGTACAGCCTCATAAAACCAGCAGTGGAACAGTTTTATAAAAAATTTTTACTCATGAAAAGCTAAAATTTCTACTTTTCTGTTCTCTTAAGTAGAGTTCAGAAACACTTAACTAATCAAATATATGCAGACAGAATCTGCCGCCCTGATTTTGGGATTATAAAAATCTGCAAAATGCAGACAAATCTGCACTTATGGCAACGCTGGACGTGAGAGAGGTAGTGGGACCGAGAGTGGGACGGTGTTATAAGATATAACGTTATATAAGTCGAGATTTTTTATATTTGTTGAAAATTTAGACTTCATTTTGACGTGTGTGCTAACGTGCAACCTGTCAAATAGTCAGTTGACAGCTTTTTCTTAAATATGCTTGCTTTGAACAACTCAGTTTAATTTTTGTCTACCTTCTAATTCATTCACTCATAACATACCTGGAGAAATATTCCAGACAGACCATTATTATCAATATTAGGCGTTTTTCTTTTTTAGTTCAGAGCTAAGTTCGAACATTTTGAGCGTGCTCAGATCGCTCTGATTTGTTTATGAAACTTGAAAACCACCGATTCGATTGAAGTCAAATTTACAGATAATCTTAGGTAGGTATTGGCCCAGGAGATTGGCACTGAAGGAGATTGGTCAAAATTGGACAAAATGGCGTGGCACCGCCCATACAAAGAAAACATTCAAAATCTTATATCTCGAAAACCACCAAATCGATTGAACTCAAACTTACAGATAATCTTAGCTATTGACCCCAGATTGCATCTATGAAGGTTGGTCAAAACTGGACAAAGGGGCGTGGCACCGTCCATACAAAAAAAAACATTCAAAAGGTTATATCTCGAAAACCGCCGAATCGATTTAGTTGAAACTTACAGAGAATCCTAGGCCTAGAAGTGTTGCTGTGAAGATTGGTCAAAATGGGACAAAAGGGCGTGGCACCGCCCATACAAAAAACATCTTCTATGGGGTAAAACTCGATAACCGCTGTTTTGTTCTTATTGCTGTATTTCAGTTCAACACAGAAAGAAAATTCCAGAAAATCGATTTAATCTCATTTTTCGCATTATACGTAAGAACATACCCGGGCGGGTACAGCTATATTATATAAAAACATTGGTGCGTATATAAGTCCGATAATGGCCGCTGAGCCACTGAAGCACCCGCCTTCATTCCTATTAAACAAAATTATTGAGCAAAAATTTTAAAATAAATCTTGCGCCCGCGCGCAAATTCAAATTTATTTGAGTCATCATCATATACGCTTGTTTATATTTTTTTCTCTTTTTTAAGCTTACAAAATATTTTATCGCAATTGATTTTTGTAAACTATACATGTAATTTTTTTGTGGGCGAAAGTATAAACAAATTACGACTGCAGCTCACACGCGAACATGTAACATATAGCTGTCCATGTGAAAAACATGGCTGTTAAAAGTCAACTCCTTCAATGACCGAGTAGTTCCGAAGATAGCCCCTATACCACCGTTTTCCCTTCCGCCATCCTCTCCCTAAGTAAACTATATACTGATCCTATTATGAAGGCTGAATGCGTATCCATTTCCCACATCACATTCAACTCCGCCATTCAAGAGCATGAACAATGTGATTTTGAATGCGCGTCGTGAGAGTAAAATGTAATTATATTTTTAAAGAAAGCAATATAAAACTACCCCTAAGCAAAACTGCAATCGGGAAAACAATTTGTTCGCATTTGACCAAATAATATTTTTCAATTATTTATTATATCTAACCTTCTGGATGGACCACAAAGATAATTGTTAGCTGGCAAGCTAAGCGTAGTAAGGTCGAAATAGAAATGTTTGCATCCCCTTTTTTCAACCCTTATAGGACGAATTTTTAAAAACGATGAATGAGGCATGTAATGATTTTGACTTATCTATCAACATAGAAACTTTCAAGTTCATACGGCTAACGGTTCGTGAGACCCCCCATATTCCCCGCGACCCCTTTACTCCTGAGCAATTCTTGGCCACACATCTATCTCGAGTTATGGAGAAACGAACAGACGGACGTTGCATTTCATAAGTAGTATGGATGGATAACTATTTTAGGCAGAACAACGTTTGCCGGGTCAGCTAGTAATCTAATAATTTTGTGACAAAATGTCAGCTAAGCAAGCAGCGAACCTAGCTGTAGAGAATTTCGAGATGTATTACTATAGCAAAGTTAAATGTTCCTTCTTTTCACTGTCACAACTGTCAATGCTGTTGCTGTAGCTTATTTTAATTTTGACAACTTTTACTGCAGATAACACTGTATGTCAAAGCGTCAAATGTTGTTTGCTGTCAAACAGCCTGTGTGAAAACTCCTTCTATTGTAACTTGTAACACATCTGATATATAGGGCTAAGGAAATGATTTTCAAAATTTTAAAAATTACACCTAATCTACATAAGTTAGATTAGGTTAGGTTGGACCTTGTGATGAGATCCGGCACCATACACGCCCATGGCGTTCATTATGTATCTTTTAATAAAAACTGAAAAAAACATGTTAACAGAGTTGTTAAACAAAATGCTAATGCTGATGATTTTCTCGAATAAAAATAATAATAAATCTCCAAAAATTTGTTAATTTTTTTTTTACGATTCTGTTGTCTTCAAATCGGCCATGCCTGTGCCGCATGCACCATTAAAAACTATTTTTAACTTACACAAATTACCACCATCTGACGCATAACGAATTAAAATATTTTTCGAGAAGAGAAAAAAAACCTGCGTAGGTTAGTCAACCAAGAATTGTTGGCGTTCTGCCCAAAGAATTTTCTGTTGACATAGGCCGGGAATATTTCGTCATTTTTTTCCTCCGCGCGCTGTTGCCTAATGTCTTCTGAGTTCTTCTTGTTGCTTGATCTATAAATAAACAAACAAAAGGTTAATTTTATAATTAATTCTATCCCATGTACTGGTATATTGTATGTATTTGGTCTCGTGCCATACCACAATACGCAAGGCCATGTAATTAATCGAAAATCTTCGCATTAACAAAACAAAAACTGGTTAAATCCAGGAAATCATTTCGCTTCCATACCGCAAGAGCGTGCTTTATTTACATTGGCCGGGCTGGTGTAAAGTCAAAAGTGTAGGTACACCAAAATAGTAAACAAATCGCAAAACCTTATCGCCCCCTAAGAGACATTTTTTTTCGACAAATTTGTTATTAAAATTTTAGTAAGTAGGTATATATAGCATTGACACTAAGGGGACGGTCATTAAAAGTAAAACTACGATCTATACGAGTATATTATGCGTAGCACTGTGATCTGCAAAAAATAAAACTCTGTTTACTTGAGGAGGCATTATCTTCTGTGCCTTGATAGGCAGGCCAAGGGGCAGGATTTAAAAATAGTTAAGGACGTCTAAAAATAAACACTCGAGGATGGGCAGCGATTTAACATAATAATATCGAAGTGTTGAAAACAAAATTCGTTAGGTCTCCGGTCTCCCCTTAGGTTGTACTGGAATCAGAAAGCTGAAAGATATCTTATCGTAATTTATTTGTTTATTTTTGTTCGTCTGACGCAAGACGGCCTTGCCATCAAAGAAGCTTTTGACGCAATATAGTTAATTTTTTTTTTGTTTAATAAAAAAGAATAACAGAAAATATTTTCAAGTGCGATTTTGTGATTTATTGCGTGGGGTAATATAATATGATCGGTATTTTGTTGTTAGTCATGATAACAGAAATCACGCTGTATAATATTGTGTGAAGTAGCTAGGTGTTGTTATAATGGTGTTAGTTAGAAACCTCAATATTTGCCAAGGCTATTATTTATCGGGAGTAGCACGAAGTAGGTACCTACAAGTACACTATAGATACCAAAACAAATTAGAGATACATACCTAAATAATTCAATAGAAAAATGGGAGCTGCTTGGATACAATTGGATTAGGAATTTGTGGACTTATACAAAATGGACTAACATTAAGTAAAATGCAGTTAATACTAAAACGGCCACATAATATATAAGATCATATCCAATGTATTGTGTGAAAATCTTAAACCGTTCCGTACCAGACTAATCGGAACGTACCAATGTGGTTCCGGCCCCGCAGATCGACCCTAGATCAAATTCTCACAAATGTATAGAGGTATTCAAAACATGGGAATTGACGGCACTACATGTAAATGGATAAAATGCATGCTAGAGGACAAAATAATAAAAACTACATTAGGTAGCAATATACTCAGTACGAACGGATGCCCCCAGGGAAGAGTACTCTCACCCCTACTATGGTTCATCGTATTAAATGAACTACTGACAATTTTTAGTAATGACGGTTTCTATGTCCATCAAGGATATGCAGATGGCATAGCTCAAAGTCAATTCTAAGAAAAGCACCATATAGTTGCATTCACCAAGAGAAGAAAGCGAGAGAGACTTAGAAATGCTACCACTCTTCAACAAAATAATAGAGTTCTCAACGGAAGTCAAATATCTAAAAACTCATAGGTCTCACCATATACCAAGACTATGGACAAGACCAGCGCCCATATCACGTAAAATGAAAAAGATCGATCGACGTCGTTTCGATACTAGCAGTCTCTGTCTATTGTCACAGATATGATAGAGACAGCTTTAATGAAAATGATGTCGTTCGATCGTTTTTATTTTACGCGATCTGGCCCCAGGATGTTCCAGAAAAAATTGGTAAAAACTGGGGACTTAACCCCAAAATGTCACTGTGGAAGTACACAGTAAAGGTTACATTCCCAGACCGTCTAAAATGGAAACAGAACAAACCAAAATTTGCCAAAGATTCATTTGTATGCTACACAGATCCAGATGGATCCAAAATAAATGAAGGAGTTGGAGCCGGAGTATAGGGTCTTCGCAGTAAAACATCCTATTGTGGATACAAGCAGTACCGTATTTCAGGCTGAAATACACACAATAGAGCTTTGCATTCGACAGAATCTAAACAGGGCTTTAACAAATAAGAATTTACATTCTGTCTGATAGCAGGGCAACCATACTTGCAATTAACGCCTTTGAAATAACATTAAAACTGGTCTGGGACTGCCTTCAAATCACACAAATACTGACCACCACAAACAAAGTCCACCTGATATGGGTGCCAGGGCACAGTGGATATGAAGGCAACGAAAAAGCAGGGCACAGTGGATATGAAGGCAACGAAAAAGCAGACGAATTAGCCAGAAAAGGATCCGCATCTCAATTCATGATGCCAAGACCATTCTGTGGGCTGCCAATTAACAATATAAAAACTAGCGTGAAACTGCTCCCTTAGGGAATGCGGATCATGCTCTAATATCTGGCATCTGCTATTCTCTCTATACCGACACCAATAGAAGCGAACGAGGATCGCCATCGTCTGATTTGGAATTATAGTAAATCTAACTGGGACGAGCTGCGTAATTTCTTCGCTTTGTTGCCATGGGCTGATATCTATGTGCTTTAGAGATACCGATGTCAATATGTGCGCAGAAGCCGTAACCGAAATGATTTTACTCGGCATGGAACTTTATATTCCACATCGCATCAAAAAACTAGCTTTAAATAAAGCCTGGTTTAACAAAGAATGCAAGCGAATTACCGCAGCGAAAAACAAGGCTTTCCATGAATGGCGGTCAAACCATTCGGAGGAAAAAGGTTCTGAAATAGATGCAACCTAATTATTGAAACGGCGAAGACAGCATACAACGAAAGAGCCACTAACAAAGTAATTGGGTGTCCTAACGGCTCACGCGCATTCTAGTCCATGGCAAAGACAATCAGTTCTAATTTTAGTTGCTCTTCCTTTCCACCTCTAGTAAAAGAAGACGGCACGCCAGCAACAGCATCTAAAGAAAATGCAGATCTTTTCGCTAGCATGTTTTCAGAGAATTTTACCCTAGACTCTGCTAGAGCTACCAAATATCCCAAGGGTGCAAACATCGATGGCAGAAGTGAAATTTCGGCCTAGAATAATTCAACGCATCTTTAAGGAACTAGATTGCAATAAGGCAACGGGACCCGACGGAATTCCGGCTATAGTACTCAAGAGCTGTGCACCAGAACTTGCACTATGTACTATGTAAGCTGTTTAGCATGTCGTACTCCCAGAAGACGTTTCCTTCTTGCTGGAAAATCGCTCGCATTCAACCTATTCCAAAGAATGGGAGGAAATGTCTGCCACAAAACGTTACAAAGCGTTACTTCCAATGCTTTCAAAAGTAATGGAAAAGGCAATAAGTGTCGAAATAATCAAATATCTGGAAGGCCACCGATTAATAAGCGACAGGCAATACGGATTTCGGAGCCGTCGTTCCACTGGGACTGGACACCTATTAAGGTACGTAATGCTGCTCGTCCACTTAGTGCCCAACGCATCAACCAATTTTATTCAACAAATTATTCAAATCTTCAGTTGAAGAGTTGCGGGCCCCGTACCGTACACCTAGTTTATCAGCTCACTCAACTGTTGAATGACCCCGTACACCTAGTTGACCAACCCATTCAATTGGTGAATGACTTCGTACATCTAGTTGATCAACATGTCTGATTTTGGCAAAAAAAAAAAGTTCCTCGATTTGAACAACAGCGTTTTCGTTGTGGTTGCTCATAGAGTTGAAGAACGCGTTGATACCCTCGTACATTTAACCAAGCCTCACTTGTTGGGCGGCGCAACTCGAGTCAACAAAAAATCTAAGAAGTTGAGGAACGGGTTGAACAGATAATATGCAGCACATTATTGTAAAAGCAAGCATGTTCAACGAGCAACAAGAGCTCGTACACTACCCGCACACTTCTTTAGCAACGCAGTGGACAACGATGTCCAACCAAATCAAACGCGTTGGTTGGATAAAATTGAGGGCATCGTACATTAGAGCTGAATGCGTTGAATTCGAAATTGATGCGTTGAGCACTAAGTTAACGGGCAGCATAAAGCACTTATGGACGCAAGCAATTGAGCAACACGGCGAATCCAGAGCCGTAGCCTTGGACATATCAAATGGCGTTCGCTAAGTTTGACCATACCGTTTACAAACAAAAGTAGCGACAGCACAACGAATTTTGACATTCATCTACACACACAATATGAATGTCAAAATGCATTGTCCTGTTACTAATTTTGTATAATATGTTGCTATATATCTATATAAAGTTGGTGTAAAATTATGAAGAAGAAATTCGACGTTGGACGCCTTAGCACACCTGGAGTAGCCAGAGCCTACAGCGAGCGCCCGAGTATGAAACTCTCCTCAGTGCACTCACTTACCACAAACGCCAACAATCAGTGGTGCCAGTATCGCGATATCATCAAGCCGAAATCACCGTAGGCTACCAGCCACCCCAGAGAAAGAGCCCGTGGTATGATGATGAATGCGTGTACAGGAAAAAGGTGACAGAAGATGCACACAAGAAAGCGCTGGAGAAAGCTCAAGGAGATCGAAGAGTCGCGCGATCGTAATAACATCCGGAGGTTTTATAAAAAAGCCAAGCAGCTGTCTGCTGGCTAGAAAACCGGAACGCAGGCTCTTCGAGACAGCGATGGAAACGCAATCACCAAAGCGCAGGGAATAGTAGATGTGTTTAAGCAGCATTTCCTGCAGCTGCTTAATGGGCATCATGTAGAGAGAGTGATAGGGCAAGAAGAGAACTCACGTCCAGTCAATGAAGAACTAGTTCCACCACCTAGTATAGAAGAAGTTGGCTTAGCTATAAAAAAGCTTAAGAACAACAAGGCCGCAGGCTCTGATGGTCTACCAGCGGAGCTCTTTAAATACGGTGGTGATGTTTTGGTAGGGAGCATGCCTTGAAGTAAATGAGGACAAGACTAAGTACATGCTATCAACAAACCAATAAGCATCTGACTACCGCCTAGGACAAAACGTCACTATTGATAGCAACAATTTCGAGGTAGTTAAGGAGTTCACCTACCTCGGAGTAAACGTAAACTCCACGAATGACACCCTAGTGGAGATCCGGCGAAGAATTACCCTAGGAAAGCGTTGCTACATCGGTTTGGCAAAACAATTGGGTTCAAAACTCCTAACTCGAAGGACGAAATGTGCGCTCTACAAAACCCTTTATCCTGCCAGTTCTGCTTTATGGCGCCGAGTGCTGGACGAATAAGCAAGAAGGGAGAGCTAATACTGGGCTCCTTCGAAAGAAAAATACTTCGGCGGATTTTTGGTCCTGTGTGCGAGGAGGGCGCACCGCGAACTCTATGAGCTGTACCAAGGATGTGGATGTAGTCCAAAAAGCCAAAACACGTCGACTACATTGGCTCGACCACATCGAGCGAATGGGCAATAATGCACCAGCTAAGAGGATCTTCGAATCCCAGCCCCCAATTGGAAGCAGCGTGCCCGGGATCGTAGAGGATGGAAGGCTGTAGTGTCTCAGGCAGAGACTCTTCACGGGTCGGGAGCCCGATAAGTAAGTACAATTATGTAAGCATTAGCAAATACTAATTCGATGAATTAAACGATGTTTAATGCTGTCAAAACTTCTTTCCCAACAAAAATGCATTAAGAGTTAAAATATGCACGACATCCAACTTCAGTGTAATTGCACTTTGGCCAAATTACTCCCATTGAATTATGTTAAGGTTTTACTGATAGTTTTTCTCTGCAACTGAATTGAACTCAAAGTAAATCCAACTTGGCTTTTGAGTAACCTTTTCGCTGTCTGGGGGTATTTCGATTAATACGTTAAATTTGACAGCTTTTCAGTGCTTGGTTCGGATAAGTAGGTAGGTACACAAATAGAACATACTACATATTTTATAATAAAAACAAAAATATTTTCCATTTCTACGGGTGATTTTCCTTTAAAGAGTTTCTCGCTAAATCTGTAGATATTATTTTTCATCGCCACAGACAAGGTCATGGCTATAGATACATTATCCAAAATTAGCTAAACAAATAAAAACAAACAATTATCGCGTTGTCGGTATCACTCATAGATTGTTTCGATTGTATTTTTTTGTTCACTTATCGCTTATCTCTATTTCTATAGTTTATAGCAAGACTAGACTGAATAGGTAGGTCTAGGTATGTAGGGTAGGAAATCTAGATAAAACCAGTTAACTGATAAACAAAATTAAGCAAATAAATTGAGCTTTGCTACCTGAAAGAGTTGACGTTTTTGTTCAAAAGTAAACATTACATATGTAGATATGTTTCTAAATATATTTTAACATATTGTAGTGATAAAATTAGTGTAAATATTTGGTAAGTGAATTGCGCGTTGGTTGGTGTTTTTGTAAGACCACAATTTTACTGCATACTTTCACTTTAAAAATGAAGTATATTGAAATTCCAAATGGATGTCAGGAAGTTAAAACAAGTTCGAAACAACCAGTTAAATAACAAGATCTTTAGCAACCTTTTGAGGACTGCGTTTATTGAAGGCCAATAAAAAAGGCCATGCGCATAGTGTCCGCGAAGGTTGTGGTCTTCAAAACTTTTGAAATTATCTTAACTTAAAAGTGTCTTAAAGAGTCAGCAGTTCCTACATCTTACTTACTTACTTACTTAGATGGCGCTACAGTCCGGGGTGGACCTGGGCCTCAACCAACACGCCTCTCCAGTTAGCACGATCTTTGGCTAACTGCCTCCAGTTGCGCACTCCAAGAGGTCCCCTTCCACTTGTGCGCGCCAACTAAGGCGAGGTCTTCCTCTACTGCGTTGTCCCTCCGGGTTGGAATCGAAGACTCTTCGGGCCGGAGCGTTGGTGTCCATTCGCTCTACATGTCCTAGCCATCTTAGTCGACTGATACGTACTTTTCTGACCAAGTCGATGTCGCTGTACAGCTTGTAGAGTTCGCTGTTAAATCGCCTCCTCCAAAGCCCGTCAACGCAAACGGGACCGAAAATCACTCGAAGAATTTTGCGTTCGAAGCGCCCAAGGAGATCTTCATCCGCTTTTGACAACGTCCATGATTCTGCGCCATAAAGCAGGACTGGGATGATGAGGGTCTTATATAGAGTCTCCTTGGTGTTTCTCGACAAGGCCTTACTAATCAATTGCCTTCTTAGGCCAAAGTAACAGCGGTTGGCAAGTGTAATTCTTCGCTTGATTTCTGATGTGATGTCATTTTCAGAGTTAATAGCGGAGCCGAGGTAGACAAAGTCCCGAACTACCTCAAAGTTATAGCTGTCTATCGTGACATTCTGTCCGATTCGTCGATGTTGTGTGTCCCTTCTTGTTGACAGCATATATTTCGTTTTGCCCTCATTCACCACTAAACCCATTTTTGCCGCCTCTGTGCTGATACTTGCAAACGCACCAGTGACAGCTCGCTGTGTTCTGCCAATGATGTCGATGTCGTCAGCGTATGCAAGTAGTTGCACAGACTTTTGGAAAATTGTGCCCCTGGTGTTGGCTTGCGAGTTTCGCACAATTTTCTCAAGAATGATGTTGAAAAAGTCACATGACAGCGCATCACCTTGTCTAAATCCTTTTTTGACATCAAAGGTCTCGGTGAGATTGTTTCCGACCTTTACGGAGCAGCGAGCGTTCTCCATCGTCATTCTGCACAATCTGACAAGTTTGGCAGGGATGCCAAAACTAGACATGGCTCTGTATAGCTCGTCTCTATAAATGCTGTCATATGCGGCTTTAAAATCGATAAATAGGTGATGAGTATCGATTTGGACTTCTTGGGTTTTCTCCAGGATCTGCCGTAGTGTGAATATTTGGTCTGTTGTGGACTTATCGGGCCTAAAACCGCACTGATAGGGTCCAATCAGTTCGTTGACAAATGGTTTCAGGCGTTCACACAGTACGGCAGACAGAATTTTGTAAGCGATGTTAAGGAGACTGATGCCTCTATAGTTGGCGCAGTTTAGGCGGTCTCCTTTCTTATGGATCGGGCAAACAATGCTGAGGCTCCATTCATCAGGCATACTTTCCTCTGACCAGATTTTAGAAACGAGTTGGTGTATGCTCTCTACCAAGTCATCCCCTGCTGCCTTAAAAAGCTCGGCTGATAAACCGTCCGGTCCTGCAGCTTTGTTGGACTTCAGCTTGGATATTGCTATCCTTACCTCATTTTGGTCAGGTGGACGGAAGTCTTGGCTTTCATCGCCCAGGTTGAATGGTTCATTCTGCCTGACAGCGGTATTTGTGTCGTCTTCGCCGTTTAGCAGTCTGCAGAAATGGTTTTTCCATGTCCTCAGCACCGACTGTGACTCCACTACAAGGTTTCTTTGTTCGTCTCTACAGGTTCCTACATCTAAACTGAAAAAAAACAACAACTGAGATCAATTGCCCAGAAATCGCTCCAGATGAAACAAGCTTAAAATAAGTTGCTAATCTAAGCCATACTGCATTCGGCAAAATGTGGTCTCCCCGTGGTGGAGCGTGGTTTAGCGTTGCTACTAATCGGACTAACAACACAAAACTTGGTGGGGCTTGTGTCAAAAGATCTGTTTGTTAGCATTTTACGTTGGAGTTTGGTCTTGCCATTTTTCCGGAAGTCCGCATTTCGCCGATAGCACCTATTTAGTGTTGATTTTCAATTTTTCCATTCAATTCAATTCAATTTATTTGCAATAATCTTAACACAGAAAGATACAGTATCTTCTAAAATTGTGCAAGCTTCAATAATGTATACATTATAATATATTACTTTTGAAAAAACAAGAGAGAACAAAGAAACCAAGTTCAGTAGAATAGAATTTCGTTAATATAAATGATTTCCCCTGGAAATTTGAGGCTTGACCATCTTTAGTAATCGACTGGGTTTCTGTTACGCCCTGTAGTATTTTTCGCATATAAAAAAATATTCGTGCAACCATTAAACATTTGTGCGACGCTCATTCAAAAAACAGCTATATACAAGCCCACGTTGGACCATTCCCCCAGCGCTCTGTGAATTTTCAAAATTTCGTCCAGTCTCTTTGGCTATGGCTGGTCACAAGAGAACGCCTCCTCGCCAACACATCAATGAGGCAGACAAAATCCGGGTGACCTACAAAACTGCTTAAACAAAATAAATCAATTCAAGATCCGCACCTACACATTGTAAGCATGTGTAAAACCACACATAAGGCGCAACAATTGTTTAAAAATACCTATACACAAGTCGCACGGTCCAATATGAGTAATGAAAAACCGCAAACGCAAAAACAAAAGCCTGCCACTCATCTGGGCGATAACTACTACGTATTTTAGTGGGCCAGACACTCCACCAAATTCCAGTTCCAGCACTCGCATCTCTGTCCAGTGTACGTTCGCTACGCGAACTTGTGGTGCCAACAATGGATACAAACAAGGTGGGTACAGGCTGGTATGACATCATCGCCCCGTGTGTATACTGTGAAGCACCGGAATTGACGTGACGTCATCGTTTTAACTGGGCAAACTTGCTTTTCACACCGAGTGGGCTTGGATCGATGCGTGAACTCCAATGTGTTGACTCTCTTTTCTGCGCGCTCCCTTCGCTGTGCATTGTGCCACCAAAACAAAAATAGCAGAAAAGGTTACGTATACGCCCTCGTACAAGAGAACGGGGGGGCGAATTCATTTGGCCGTGTTTCCGGTGCTTCAGTTACACAGTTTCGCTGTTTGCAGTGTGTGTTTCTGTGTTGCGCCTCTGCAGCTGCAATAAGTGTGTTTTTATCTGCACTTTCTCGGTGTGTGAGTGTGAATGCAGATTGACAGAGCTGATAAATATGCACAATGAGAGATATTTTTATCTAGCTATGTGAATATTGTTTTAAATTTTATTAAATTCTCATTTACACCGTGGGCAATGGGCATGGATAGGGCGACTACAACGACACCACAGCCAAGTGGTGAATTACATTTGACGCGTTGCTGTCTTAATTTCATTATTTTCTGTATTCTCCCCATCCGACCTTGGTGTTGGTGTGACTGATAATATTGAGGTTATATTTAGGCCTAACTAAAACGTGACCTCTGCGCGAAATTGTGAAAAGTTCATTTCGCCCCCATGCAGGCAGCACGGCGACTTCAAGATGTGTGGAATGGAAACACTTGGGGAGATTGTGAATGTATCCAGATTGAATGCCGCTTTTCCTTATGTAACGCCATGTGAGGATGTTCGAATACAAAACGATATGGCAAGGATATTTTTTGCTTTTCCTTATTTTATTGGAGTCTGCGTTTGAGGGATGTCTGTATGTGGCTGCTTACACCCGGTTATATTATTGTCGATTGCGTCAATTGTTGGCGCGTCATTCGGATTCCAGCGAATTGGTCGGGTATACAAGAACGTGACTTTTTATTTTTATTCGAACATCAAATGCAGAGAACGTGTTGTTTACGCAAATATTAAGTTGGTGTAGAGAGATGGGCTCAAGGTTTTCGGAAAGGAAGTTTAGTTTTTTTTCCCTAAATAGAATTAGCTGCCGTTGGAAATATTAAATTAAAGAGAATTGGTAGAATTTAAGATGTTTAGATTTTTGTGCGTTAGAGCGGGTGGAATGTAAATATTTTGATATGTCTTAAAAATTGCAGCAAAACTTTTAAGTACACCACACAATTCCCTTGGAAATTGGATGAAGGAAGGAATGGAAGTACCAAATAAAATGTTGTCAGATATATAATGTCGGAAGTGACTATGTAGTTGAATAGACATCTAGACCCCTCTGAGCCGGGATATATGGCACGAATGAGTTCACTAGATTGAATCATGGAAGTGCGTCACCAATCAGGTTGGCAAATATGAATACTTCCATGTATATGGAACTGATCTCAGTTAGGATTTTTGAGGGTGAGTCAGGACGCTGATACGAGATGTTGGCAGACTACATATCTCGGTAGTGGGTTACTGGCATCTGAATATCCGGCAAGGCCCATGTCAAATTGGAGCATCCCTGCCAATCTCGTCCATCTGAGCAGGATGACGACGAAAACACTCGCTGCTGCATTAAGGTCGGAAGCAATCTCTCTAAGATCTTTGATGTCGAAAATGATTAAAGACAAATGTTACACGCTGTCATATAACTTCCTTAACATCATTCTCAAAGCAATTGTACGGAACACAACATCAGAGGTACAATTTTTCATTATGGATATTGACAATTGACATTATCGGGAGAACTCAGCGAGCTGTCAGTGGCGGCAAAGATGGGTTTGGCTGTTAATATTGACAGCATTTTTTTGCTGTTTGGTTTTTCAGTCTGTTTTTTTTTGACAGTTTACGTGTGATTCGTGACGTGTCAAAGTAAAAAATGTTCAGTTAGCATTGTCATTTCACCATGGATAGACTTACGACTAAACAACGTTTGCAAATTATTGCATTTTATTACCAAAAATCGTGTTCAGTAAAAAATGTGTCGCGAATCCATGGACATATTGCGAGGCGTTTTGGACCTGTGAATTGGCCGCCTAATTCGAGCGATTTAACGCCGCTGGACTATTTCTTATTGGGATATGTGAAGTCTCTCATCTATATGGATAAGGCAGCAACTATTGCCGCCATGGAAGATAACATAACTCGTGTTATTGGTGAGATATGTTGGAAAAAGTATGCCAAAATTGGACATTCCGAATGGACCACTTGAAGGGTAGTTGCGGTAAACATTAACACGAAATGATATTCAAAAAGTAAATGGCAAAAATTGAATTATCGACTCTAATAAAAATTTAAATTAATTTTGCAAATTTTCGTTGTTTTATTTTCATATTAAAAACCAAAAGCTAAAAAATCACCCATTATGGTGTCATTGAGAAAAGACTGTCAACATCGGCGACTCGCCTCTTGCCAATATCTCTTTCATCGGGCTAAGAAGGCATCTAAGAAAGTCCTCTCTCACAGAACCAAGGAAATTCTGTAAAACTTAATAACCCCGGACCTGCTATATGGTGCAGAAGCATGAACCTTAGCGAAGCGAATGCCTCTTGGCACGCTTTGAGAGAAATTCTTCGAGTGATCTTCTGTCCAGTTTGTATCGATGGAAATTAGTGACGTTGACCTGTTCAAAAAGATCAAAATACAACGATTGAGGCAGTTAGGTTAAGCAGAGCTTATGGACAACAACGCAATAGCTCAGCGAGTCTTGGAGTCCACCTCTGAGGGACAAGCAAAGGAAGACCCGACCTCCAGATGGCGTGCACAATTGGAGTGCGACCTCAAATAAAAAAAAAAATGATTTTGAGTGATGGAAATCTTTATTTGGACGTTTATAATTTTTCCTGTTAAGTGGAAAAGATGATATCCGTCAAGTGGCTCCCACCAGTGTTGATGACTTTACGCAAGATTTCCGGTGGTAACTGTTAGCATTCCTGTCGAATATTCTCCTTAAAAGCTGCGATTGTCTGAGGCTTATTGCCATAAACCCGCGACGTCAATTAGTCCCAAAGAAAGAAGTCTGGGATGGTTAAATCCATGCCAAAACGGGAGAGTAGGTACGCAACCAGGAAACGCTTCAGTGACCGTATTGCCGATGGCGTCCTCATCAAAATACGGCCCAATCACGCGTGAAAGTCGCACCATAGAGTGGCTTTAAGTGGATGTAATAGTTCTTCGTGTATCTCACGCGGATTTTCAGTGCCCCAGAAACGAAGATTTTGTTTAGACGTAACCGCTTAAGTTGAAATGAGCCTCGTCGC
This sequence comes from Cheilosia soror, assembly GCA_949372485.1. Classification (NCBI taxonomy): domain Eukaryota; kingdom Metazoa; phylum Arthropoda; class Insecta; order Diptera; family Syrphidae; genus Cheilosia; species Cheilosia soror. Next base: position 124,196,812 of record OX443561.1, read on the forward strand.
TCATGACAATTTTCGACACAAAATTGTCCTCTTCTTTGTTGAGATTGAGGATGGCTTGATAGGAATTCATACGCAACTGATGACAGTCAGAAGGCATTAACTGGGGCACTCTTTGCACTTTGTATACGGGAAAATGTGTACCTAAGTCTTTCACTAAAATTCTCTGTAGGGTCCGTCTGGTGCTGCCCAATTGCGTGGCAGCGTCGTCTGGTTGATTTGTCTCGTTCTCAGCGACATCGGCAACCACAGCAGCGATATTCTCGGCCGAACGACCAGTCCGATGGCGACCAAGCCCTGTATGGTCCAGTCTGTTCGAATCAAGTAGCTAAGCGCCGAAATGTTTGCCCGTTGGCACGACACGAATATACGATTAGGAAGTCGACGTCGAAATTCACGCTGCGCTAACACCACTGACCGATTATTGATCAAAAAAATCGACACAATCATTCCACGCTCTTGCGGAGTACCTATAGCGCTCTATTGCTTGTCTGTTTCTATACTGCAGCTGTCTAGCAAGTTATTTCCATGATTAGGTTGGAGGAACGTTTGCATCTAATCTCCGCCAACAATAGAAATATCTGTCTACTTAGCATTGCATATACTATACGATCCTGTCTACGGTACTGTGTGAATGTCTGATACATACCATTAAACAATGAACTGATTGACTCCTACCAATAAGTCTACAATTGACCGAATGGACGTCACACTTACTACAAAGCAAATCAGCTCAAAACTAGTAATACCAGATATTGAACTGTCATGTTCCTTGAATTTACCAATTATTAAGGTGCATTCAGTCTTCTTTGGCTTTACTTTTGACAATCAGTGAACCATTTTGTATGCAATTTCTTTCATAATTCAAACGACAACAATTTCGGTATTCAGTTTTTTCATATCTGTTAGAATTGTAATAAATTACAATGTAAATAAAAGTAGGTAATCAACAATCAACAACAATAGAGAAAGAGATATTCGTGGAAATGACGTCTACGAATGTGACATGATAAGCAAAGCAAAACAAAGAAAGAGATTTTCCACATTTACGCAAAATTAAAAATAGTGCGGGTGCTAGTATGATTTTTTGCCTGCCGGCTGTCAGTTTCGCAAATGTCATTATTTTTGACATTTTCACTTGAAGGAGTATAACAGGTTCCCAGTTCCCACTAGAATCTGTAATTAATTAATTGTAAGCTAATCATCATTCATCATCCGATCTATGATGCTCCATGCTCATTGGTTGGACATTTTATTTCTGGACATTCTATCAAAGTGTACTTCCACTCCATTGACGATGCTGACACCTGCTATTCATTGGTTTTAGAATTTGTAAATCGAAAGCTTAAAATTCAAAGTGTAAATCCCTTTTTTTATTTTTTTTAAATATTTGCCATCGCCAAATAGTACATACTTAGTCATACTCATAATATCGCATGTGGGTAAACTACCACACCTCGTTAACAAAAGTAGTTTCTCGCTTTGCTTTCCAGTTTAAATTTGCGAGAAACCTTTGCACATATCTCTCCACTGACATAATGACTGTAGTTGAAATTACGTACTTAAATTATTTTGTGTCAAGTAAAATTTCAAGCTATTCAGCATGATTTATACTTAAACATGTAGAAGCCATCAATTCCGTTAATGTGTGGTGGAGAAAAGTGATTCATTCAATTACACTGAGTCTCTGACAGCGGCATGTTGTTTTGGCATCTCTTTGACATGCTGCGTCAATTCAAGCGTGATGTGTGATTGCTTCCTTGTCCGTTTCGGGAAAATTTAATATTGTGACGAAATTAGTTTGTGATGTCGATGTTAATGCGGTACGTAGACTTGCTAATCTAACAATACCGAAACTCGGTTAATTAAGTGTCAGTTATCAGAGGTGGGGTGACATTTGGTCTTATGATCATTGAAGCGTGACGGTTAAATTATTGGCTTTATGTTTCGAGATTAGTTGACAGAATCTGCGTGCTTTTGAGCAAAACTCTAAAAATCTGTCAAATTCAAATCAATGAGCATACAAGAATACATGCGTCTGCTTTGGGATATACTTCGAAATAGATCCACTTACAGTGAAACACTAAGGAAAGACAGAGTAGAATTTATTAAATTAATCTAGCTTAAGCCAATGTGCGATTACATTGAATTTGGTTTCGTGACCATCATCAAAAGCATATTTTAAGTGTTTGACGAGTTTAAGTGGATTTTGAGAAGAAGAAGGCTTTCAAGGTGTGGATTCACTTGGGGGACTCACCTTCTCGAAACCGGTACATTGAGGCGCGAAGAACTTGCAAATTGGCTGTTAAACAAGCCAAGGAACAATCTTGGAAGGAGTTCGGCGAGAAATTAGACCGTGATCACAGATCTGTAACCAAGGTGTTCTGGCAGACCATCCGCCTTAGAGTAAGGAAGTGGAACATTATTGAAGGAGTCAATTCCAAAGATGGTACACTTCTTTCTAATGAGGAGGACATCTTGTGAAGGTGGAACGAGCACTTTTCTTAATTGCTCAATCCAATCCAGGGCATTGAGGATGACAGATCCATCGCCTTGAACAGGGCAGAAAATAGGACTACGGTAGAGGAAGTCACTTTTGCGATCAAATCGCTAAAAGCTGTCAAATCTGCCGGAGTGGATGAAATCCGGCCAGAAATGCTCAAGGCCTTAGGTAAAGAGGCAGTCAAATGGCTCTCTCGTGTCATTAAAGTGGCCTGGGATTGCGGCGAAACTCCCAGCGATTGGCAGATTGGGGTGACTGCTCCAGTTACAGGGGTATATCACTTTTAAGTATCCCCGGAAAAGTTTTTGACAAGGTGCTGGGGGGCTACTCCCAAATGCGCGGCGGATCGCTTTTCATGACGGATTTTGTATTTCCAAAAGCTGTAGCGATAGCTATTCAGGTGACGGATTGCTGTCGGATTTATTGCCAGCAATCCTCACAATAGCTATCGCTTTTGAATGGATCGATTCGCTTTTGGAAATATAAAAATACCAATCCGCCATGAAAAGCGATCCGCCGCGCATTTGGGAATAAGCCCCCAGGAAACGAGTTGCAGAGCTGTGGTCGAGGCACGATTAGGAAATGAGTAGAGCGGCTTTCGTCCTGGCAGAAGCACAACCGACCAGTTATTCACTCTCAGAATGGTACTTGAGAAGGCTTGGGAGTCTGCTACACCTATTCACGCATGCTTCGTAGATTTGGAGAAAGCAAACGACCAAGTCCCGCGAGGTAAACTCTGGAGTGTATTACAGAAGTATGGAATTGACGGTTCTCTATTGACAGCCATTCAATCTCTTTACATAAACTGTAAAAGTTGTGTTCGGGTAAACAGGGTTAAATCAGTACCTTTCACCGCGTTGGACTTCGCCAGGGTTGCGTCTTGTCTCCTCTCCTTTTCATTACTTATATGGACTGGATGTTACAGCGCAGTCTTGGCGAAGAACGTTTCGAATTGGGAGATCTGAGGATAAGTCATTTGCTCTTCGCTGATGACTTGGTCATCCTTGGTTCCTCTCAGACTGAACTTCAACGCGCACTCGATCGGTTTGTAGCCGTTTGTATTGAAGCTGAGATGAAAGTAAATGTGAACAAATCTGAACTGATGGTCGTCTCCACAACGCCTGTTCAATGCACTCGGCATGTTAGTGCGGAGTCCCTTTGAAATAGGTGGAGAAGTTTAATTATCTCGGGGTCTTATTCACGAGTGATGGAAGGAGCAATGCCGAGTTTTCCTGTAGAATTGGTCAGGCTGGGTAAATTTTCAGACAGCTTGGTCATTCTGTTATTAGGCGGACTGAACTTGGTGTCAAAGCTAAGTTGTCAGTCTTTAATTTGGTGTTTGTTCCAACTCTTACCTATGGTCATGAGGTTTGGGTAATGACCGAAAGAATAAGATCGCGGATACAAGCTGCCGAAATGAGATTTCTCCGTTGTATTGCTGATGATGTGACCCGTAGAGATCGCATCAGAAATACCAGAATACGTGAGGAACTCAATGTCGAGCAGCTACTTCTCCGGACGGAGCGATCCATGCTTCGGTGGTTTGGTCATGTTAAACGCATGTCCCCGACCAGGATTCCACGACGTGCTATGGAATCCGTACCATCGGGCAGGCGTCCCCTAGGTAGACCCAGGATGAGATGGTTAGATCAAATTCATAATCTCTCCTCTACCCGTATGGGGATTGCCCTTGATGATTTAGAGTCGATGGCGGAGGATCGAGAGCTATGGAGGGTCCACTTGAGCAACCTACACCCGCGACCATTTGAAAATAAATGAATAAATTAATGAATGATTTAAATTGAGTATGCGAATGGACCTATGTAGCATATATACAATATATTGGTAGTAGAGTATCCACACATTCATTTCAGTGGTTAATGAATGCACAGTTTGTCGCGTCATCGTAATAAATAATGGGAGAATCTAAAGCAATCCATTTTCCAACAGGCCGTTTCCACAATATGTATCTCCTTGTCCTGTTCCATGTCGAAATGAAATAACCTACCTATGCTAAACAGGTAAAGATAGCACGGGAAATGTCTTAAAACCCGGCAAAAGCTTAATGGTGAAATTTATTGAACTTGTCGATTAACTAAATGTCCTTTCGGCAGCTGTAGTCTTTGGTATATTTTTTTTTTAGTTGAAAAACCAGGTGCAGGGAATATTTAATTGGGATTTGGTATAAAAAATGTATGGACCACAGTGTAGAAGGTATTGAGAAGTAATTTATTTTCCCGAATACAGATCGGGGAGAAATGTAATGCATTTCTTAACATTCGAAGCTGTTTAATAATGTAGCTAAGAAAACAAGTTTATAAACAGTTTGAATAACGAAATCTAGAATTCTAAACTTTTTACCGCGAACGAAAACACCCTTGGGGCGAATTGTCAAAGTTTATTCGCAATCCACATCATTTAATTCGCGTTCCACAAACTAGCGAATAAAACATTCGTTCGAACTTAACCTCAAATGAGAATTTGCTGGTAGAAACTTATGACTGAAATTCGCGAACTGCCGCTACCTAGAAAAGTGTTTATGTGAACGGACAGTCAATTCTTGTGAATATTCCTTCGTTCGTAGCTCGTCGTAGGAAGTTGGTCGCTCTCATATGAATACACCTAATGCCTAATGCGACCAACCTAATGCCAGATATTCATCTCCTGCTTTGTTCGTTCCAGTTCGAATCGAAATAAATATCACACATTAATGCAAAACTTGGACGCAGTCGCCCACTACTTAGCCTTGAAGGGCCATAATACTTTAATGGAAACAATTTCATTTTAGCCAACATTTAATATCTCAGTTTTAACATCACCCAGATGTTTAGTATAAAAATCGCATAAATAAATCGGTCTGACAGATTGATCTGTTGATGTTTTGCTATGACGCCACAAATTTAAAAAAAAAATTCTATTTTATTCGCCCCAAAAGAACAGCTCTTGTGTCAATGACCGCCGCTGCTTAATAATGCTACAAAGTAGCTGAAAAACATAAGCTCCCTCAAGGTCATGATGTAGTTCATGCGAAATACCAATTCAGGGCGATTTTCAGTACTAAAATCTGCCAGCCACATATTCACCTCAGCTACCGGAAGTCTGACCACCATCCTCCTCTTCAAACTATAAGGATCATGTCATGGCCGCTGTCCAAATGCAATGCAATCTGTATAGTTGCGTGCAAAATGACAGTCATATTTCGTACTGTTCGTTCAAATGATCGGACTCGGACCCCGCCATGTTCCACAAATAGCATCAAGCAAATAATTTATCATGTGACCGACATATCTACGCAAAACGCGCTCTAAGTAGGCCTCTAGCACGATTTGTTCATTTAATTACGCGCGTGCTGTTACCAACCGCATTGTTTGGCCACCACCACAACCACCACCACTGACAACATTGTGGAATCTCCTCACCCGGTTCCATTTGTTTATTTATACTTTTCAGATTCAAATAGAAACAAACGTGATGTTCAGCTTCTGTTATAGTTTTATGAGAGGAATGCCATATGAATTCGCACAGATGCGGGGGAATCTGTTGGCGCGTTGTAAAGTTCAATGATATTTATAGGTTAGCAAATGGCCTCTTATATCAGACTGACGCATTTGATAGCAGGAAAGTTTATGTTTGTGTTGTGTCGCCCTGCCTTCTCCGCATCGTAGACCATCGTCATAATATGTGCAAATTTAAAAAGACGTTTCTCGACTTTAAATTTAAAAATTATTCCCGCACTGATATGAGTCGCATTTATACAATAATGAAGTGCGAATAAAAAAAGTGTTCAACATATATTCACTTAAATGTTTTCTGATTTTTAGTTAATAAATATTAATATTAATATTGTAGCCCGACAAAGTGGCGATTTGGAGTGCAGAGACATCAGCAGTAATACGATGAACCAATGTGTCACACAGTTTGCATCATTCAGCAATATTCAAGAAATGAGAACGAGCCGTAAAACTGGTTTGCTTTTGGGAAACGATTTAATTGATTTTTAATAAAAAAAAGTGAACAGACATGAAGTAAATTTATACAAAAAAAAACCCAATTGAATGGGTTAAAATATTACAAAGTATGTACCTACCTAGTACTTATATAGAACTGAAAGTGGTAAACATGAATAAAACTGAATCTTCAGTTTAATAACGAAGGCAATAGGCCTTGAGCGGTTAGTTCCTTCCTTTCCACATTGGGACGTATAATAATAAAAACTAGCATTATTTGCTTTGAGTAAACGATTGTAGCAAAGTAGAAGGCACTTAGCAATTGCTTTAAATCGGAACCTATGAAGAAAATCGTACTTCGATGAAGTAAGTTCGAAAATTCGAACAAAGCATTTACTTCACTGACACTGCGTGTGTTTTTCCCTTGCAGTTTCTGTCAAAATTTGCAAGTGACAACAGTCATGTGGTTCGTTTTTAATTCTTTTTTTTATTTTGAATTTAGAATTAAAAAAAAAACGATTTTTGGGGAAAAGTGAACAAAAGCTAAAGTAATTTAATAAAAAAAAAGAATCGATACAGTTGCTTGAAGCTGTTATCTTAACCAATTCTTCTTTACTGTTTTTTTTTCGAGAGCTTTAACAACAGTAGGTAAAACAGGTATAATGTGCCAAACAAACAAACAAAAAATAATGTATACCAATTTAAAAAAAAAAAAATAACAAAAACTCACAAGGTTAGTTTAAAAATTTTTGTATAAAAATTTGCGCGCAAAATATTTAGCAAATGCTCTGAGTCAACAAAATAACAGACTTGGAAATTTCGTAGCAATTGCACGTTTTATTCATATCAATCTGAGTAAAAGGTCTTGGCGCCGGCCCGGCCGCTTTTCGAAAATGTCAAAAGTTGGAGTTAATTCAAATCAGTTTTTATTCATACGAAGGTTAGCAATTGCTTCGATTTTGACATTTATTCTGAGTAAAAGCAATTTCTACGTTATATTGGCCGCGTTCCATGCCGCGTGCGCATGCCAAACTCCATATAAAAAAAAAACAAACATTTCACAAAACGTGCTAGAGCTCTAGCGTAAATGCTGAAACGTCAGTTTTTTTCATATTGAGTTTGGCATGCCGCTAGTCATCTAGCGGTCAATAGAACGTTGGCATTCATTTGACGCATTATGCGCTATACCTACTCAGGCCAAAATTTCACATTTCTTTCTGATAAATATTTAGGTGTATTGACAATGTTTTGGGTACATTACCGCTAGACGTCGGACCACGTCAAGGCTAGTAAAAAAAAAATAATAATAATAGGTGGCGCAACAGGCGGTAGACACCCTAGGCTAGCTCCTCGCAACCATTCGTTTGTGTGAGTTTCTGTTTTTGAGACGAATGGAAGGGACCTACAATTTTATGCCGAGTCCGAACGGCTGAATTGAGAAGCCTTTTCAGGAGAGTCATACTCTCGGATGTTTGTCAGACATTCGCGAGAGGTTGCACAGTAGAAAAAACCTTAAGATGTAATTTGTGTTTTTCCAAAGATCGAACCCTCGCACAGTAGTCCAGCACACTAACCACTGCGCTACTGCGCCCACTGCGCAGTATTCGGATAAATTTTGAACCATATTGAAGCCTATCAACCGGAAGAACGTCCAACTATATCGAAGCGTAGATAATATTCCGAAAAACCTCAGAGCACGTCAATCGTAGTAGACGGATAAGCATCGGATCACGTCAAAGAGTAGTAGCCGAAAAAACTTCGCAGCCGCTGGGACAAGAAGAGGGTGTTGGTGATGCAAATGCTTATACTAATGAATACCGAAATAATTATCACACAACGGACAACTAAATATTGTGCAAGAAAATGCAATAGGAAGCTTTTATACAAAACCGACGAGAAGGTACGGTCACCAAAAATTCATCATAACTGCATCTGGCATGTTTCTTGTATGGCACGCACTATATCCACTCCCGGATGATCTTCTAAAGCACCGAATGTTTTAAAATTTAATCAATATACCCTTCATAATTGTTTGGTAGATATTCGCTTACGTTTCGAGTACCTATACCAACGACTGAACGAAGACCTGGGGCGGTTTTTTGTAACATGATGTCCAATCTTTTCGTTTGTACGAACGTTTTGCTTAATGTAACTTTGTAGGTAAAACGAAAAAAAAATTTAATTTGCTCGAAAACAAAAAAAAAAAGACGAAAGCTCATAAACATTTTTGGTGTTTTTTTAAATACTTTTCCCGGGAAAGACGAACCTATAACGTGCAATAGCGCCCCGAGATGCTTGCACTTAAATTGCTGCAAACTTTCGCTTGATTTCTTTCATTATTTCAAATTTAAATGCGTTTTCCGTTTGGTTTTTTACCCCTGTACAGTGTACACCGATTTCGACTTTTTTTTTTGGTCGGTTTAGGAAACAATTCACTGGAGCACTTAGACGCAGCAAGAAGCAAGTCCAGTAATATTAAAATCCGGTAATATTTTATTTCGAAATTTCGAATTTCTTCGACTTTTGGAGACCGAGAATGTACTTCAGCGATAAGGAGCTTACAGTATCAGCACTCACCACATCAGCGCCAAAAATCTGCCACCTGATCCGAGCAAAGGCAGAGAGAGACACCAGGAATGCCGCAGACTTCTTATACTGACTTTCGGGAGCCTGTGTTTAGTTCTGTTCGTTTGAGACCCAATCGTCAATGGAAGACCTGACCGGTGATGCCAGGAAGATCCAGCACAGGTTCTGGTTCGAGAAATTATCCTCTAAGACTTGCTTAGCAATCTTATCGGATATTACATTTCCAGCAAGAGTCAAAGAGTTCAGCCCTGACGAGAGAGTTCAAATAGTTCTTGTATTCCCGAACTATTTTGGAATGGGTAACAGGATTGAGCAAGGCCTTAAGCGAAGCCTGACTGTCGCTACAGACGCAAATACTCCGACCCCTCTACCTATATTCCTAACAATATATTCGGCAGCCATTGGGATAGCATAGATCTTCGCTTGAAAAACAGAGGCGTGCTTGCCTAACGAGTAGTGAAGTCTAATGTTGTCGATTTCCACGAGGACATCAGCACCGGACACTTGACTAGTTTCGGAGCCTTCCGTGAAAATTCGAGTACATCCCAAACCAGGCGCAGACTCTGGCTAAAGCCAGTCCTGAACGCAAGGAAAGTCGACTGTAATTTTGCACAACAGCCGAAGTTCCGGTGTCATTGCATCAGACGGCAATGGAACAATAGGACCTATAAGTGTAGGAACTGTGTCGCGCAAGGTCATTGAAACTTTAGTGCGGATTATATCAAAAACCACCCCGACTCGAGACGGTAGATTGATGTATCTAGGGGACATCTAGAGCAGATCCTGGCGTACTCGGGAAAGCACCGTGCAACTAAGACAGACCATTCATTGGAGTTTTGAGCAGAATGCACCCATATAACCAACGCATAGGCTAGAAAAGGCCTTATCATAGCCGTATAGATCCAAATGACCTTTTTGGGGGATAGGCACCTCGTCTTACCGAAAGCACCCTTACACTGCCAGAAAACTGACAGCGCCTTCGACTTGACATGCTTTGCCCAAAGAAGTTTCTTATCCAGGATCACTCCCAGACATTTCGCTTCATCGGAGATCTGGATAGTGACGCCTTTTAGCATTGGCTGAGCCAGACCGGTTAAAATCCTCCGTCTCGTCAAGAGAATAACCTCAGTTTTCAAAGGATTGACCGAAAGCCCATTCCTAATGCACCATTCATCGACCATTATCTAGAGTCATCTGCACGTTAGCAAAGACAGTCTGTAAACATGAACCAGAAATGATGGCAACATCAGTCGCGTATGCCAGAGCGTAGACGTTTGAACCATTTAGAGTATGCAACAGAGAGTCAATTATACCATGCAGCAAAATAAGGGAGACAGAACACCACCTTGTTTACCCTCGTCCTAACACAGTCCGCATCTACCACCAAAGTTCTATTCATCAGCATTGCCCTGATGCACAATACCAATGCCACATCTACTCCGTGTTGTCTACCAGAGTTACACATGCAGTCAAAAGTCGCATTGTCGAAAGCGCCCTCTCTGCCGATGAAAATGCCCATGGCGTACTCTTTCCTATCGAACGCGCATTCAATTCTAGCAACTAAATTACAGAATTTTCCACGCTGATGTGCATGTTGCATCTCAGATTCAGACCTGCGCATGTGCACCTCGACCAGTCTCTCAAAGCTTTTCAGCAAGAAGGAAGACAGACTTATAGGTCGGATATCGACTTAGTAGGGAAAGCTATGAATTGGATGAATCGAATGGACATTATAAAAACTCCGGCCCACAGTCTTCAGTTTTAAACAGGAGAGTCAATGCAAGAATGTAGCAGTAAATAATTAAACAAGTAAGTGAGTAAGTAACTGCCCAACTACGGAAAACCAACCCATACCGCGTGCAGCCGGTATGTCACTATAGACAGATATAACTTTGAGGTAGTTAAGGAGTTTGACTACCTAGGCTCCGCTATGTGCTCAGACAATGACACCAGCGTTGAAGTTAAACGAAGAATAAATCTTGCCAATCGCTGTTTCTTTGGCCTAAGAAAGCAACTGAGTAGCAAAACCCTCTCTCGAACAACTAAAGTGACCCTTTATAAGACCTTAATCATCCCAGTCGTTCTCTATGGCGCAGAGGCATGGACGCTATCAAAAGCGGATGAGGTTACTCTTGGTTGTTTCGAGAGAAAACTTCTTCGAATAACTTTCTGTCCCGTCTGCATAGACGGTGAATTGGAGGAGGAGATACAACGACGAACAAGGAGGTCCAACGACTGAGGTGGCTGAGTCTTGTAGAGCGAATGGACGCGAATCCTCCGAAAGATCTTCGAATTCACACCCGAGGAGTAGAGGTCTCAGGTGGGGCACGCAAGTGGAAGGGGACCTTAACCAACTTAGCGTGCGAAACTGGAGACAGCCGGCCAAAGATCGTGCTGGCTAAAGACGCTTGTTGGTTGAGGCCCAGTAGATTCACCCCGGACTGTGGCGCCACCTTAAGTAAGTAAAGTAATTAACTAAGTAAGTATATAAGAATATTCCCTCAAACCTAAAGGCTGTTGTTTTAGTTTCATTTGCCAGCTACTAAACAAATATACATAACATTCGTGATATATGTCACTGCTAGTGCTCACTGGTGAAGCACATTTTCGTAAGTCATGTGTTATGCGAGAAACAGATTGGCACAGCAACAGCAACAGCAACTTTGACAGCCACAGCGCACTTTTTAGAGCCCCTGCTTTTAAATGGCTGAAGTTACATTACCACAGCAACATCGACATCGACATCGACGTTAGAGCTAAGTCCTAAATTCAATGTTGCTGTGCAACGGCTACCAACACCACGGTGACTTTTTCAGTTCTCTCAACTTTCGAATGCTGACATACTGAAGGTGCAGCATCATTACCAGATATAGACAAAAAAAGTTTCAGCAGTCTACAAATTATTCTTATCTTATTTTATTCTTAGAAATCAATTCTTTTTTTGTGATCTGCAGGCGTCAAATTAATTACTGTCGGTGGGACGTGATTTTGAATTCTAGTTTTACTATTGCAATGTGGAAACGAGTTATCTAATTCAATCGTCGCGAGTTGTGTTAAAATTAATGTTTGACAAGCTATTAAAAGAAAAGTACATACAAATTTTGATTTGATGTTTGATTGGGCAGCAAACATCTGAAAAACACTGTCGAAAATGACATCAGATATGTTTTTCGAATTTTATACTGTAGCTACCACCAAGTACTTATACTGGTACATACCTGCTGGTACTAAGTAGGTACGTGATTTGCTCTAACATTTTGCAGGTCGTCATGTACCTAAAATCATTTTTTTGCTTTTACCATTTATTTTGGAAGATATAAAAGGTAATCTGGTAATGCTGCGTTGCAATCAACTCACAACAATTTTTTTTTCCTCCCTTGACAAAGTTGCTGTCGATGTTTCCAATGTATTTCATGCGACTTCTGCTGTTGAAGTTGCTGCTGCTGTCAAAGTTGCTGTTGCTGGTGCTGTGGTAATCTGTTTCTCGCATTAAGAATTTATTACCCAGGTGTGTGTATGCAATAGAACGCCACCTGTATACATTCGTTTTGCCACATCCGATTAATTCCCAGAAGGTAAAACTAAAATCCGAAAATTGTGCTACAGAGCCGCAACCTCACGCCGATATTAGAAATTTATTCAACAATATTTATACCAAAAAGGACGTTCTTCCTTTTAAATAAAAATACATATTGCATATGGCGTTTCAAAAGGATTAGTTTATGGTGGTTGCAGAACCTTTTTCTATACCGGAGACTTTATTTCCGCAACTGTCAGCTTTTTGAAAATCTATGCGAGGTGGTGCCCGGGAATCGTTTATTTTTTTATATGTCCTTTATAATATATGTAGCCGAATAAAAATATTCTTCTATTCACCATATAGACGCGGTAAGGAAGCTCCTTCCTCTTTTGCATTTAATTTCCTTAATTACAATTTTTGCACTCCTGAGTGAATTTTAATGGAGAAATGTGTTTCGGCTCTTTTTCTCCTTTTTTTTTTTTTTAATTCTACCCGTGGAAGATATTGCGAAATGGTAGAAAAATGCACAGCGAAAATATTATACTGCTTCTGCTAATGTTAAAGTAAATGAATGTCATAAATCAAGAAGCTATATACAAAGAATCGGTAATTGTCACGTAGCAATGCACATTGGGCGCCTTTAAACATTGACGTCTGCCGTTGAGATAGATATTTTTTATTTGTGTAGCGAAAGGTGTTGTGCATTCTAATTTGAATCTGTCAAATAAATTCGAATTTTCGCACCTAATTGGTAATTAATGATTTAATGGCTGTGTTGGTGATTGACGCCAACTCAAGTGCACTAGACATTGATGACAGTGAATTGGAAAATACGATTTGTTTGACATTGAGAATGCTACTTAAATGCTATTGAAAACTAGCATCCAAACCATATGCCTATAGTGTTTGTGAAGTGAAAAACACAGGCTACACCCAGTGTTGCCACGAAAATATTTCGACAAATCTGCAATTATGTCGAAAAAAATCTGCGATTCAGATTTCTATGGTAAAAAGTCTGGATCCATTAATACTGTGATATCAAAAAATGTAATTTTGACAGGTTAGTGCTAAACGCATTCAGTTCAGCTTCATAAAACCAGCAGTGGAACAGTTTTATACAACACTTTTACTCATGGAAGGCTAAAACTTCTACTTTTCTGTTCTCGTCTATGGAGTTGAGAATCTCTAAATAAACCAAATATATGCAGACAAAATCTGCCACCTAGATTTTGGGATTTTAAATTCTGCGGCTGTAATGAAAATCTGAAAAATGCAGACAAATATGCACCTATGGCAACGCTGGCTAGGTACACCTAACAGTAGGAGGCGATAGAATAAGATAATTGGTAAAATCTCAGCACCTACTAATCCATCATTTTAAATTCAATAATTGACAGTTGAAGGTTGGTGGTTTGTCTCCAACAAAGCTTATAGATGTACTTTTGCTTTTACGGCTTTTTACTACATTTTCCGATTTTAAAACAAACATCATTCACATGAGAACGACCAACTATACCTACGAACGAATGAATATTCGCAAGTTTTGACAGTCCGTTAACATGAACACTTTTCTAGGTCGCGGCAGTTCGCGAATTTCAACCATCAGTTTCTACCCGCAATGTCTAGTTTGAGGTTAAGTTCGAACGAATGTTTTATTCGCTAGTTTGTGGAACGAGAATTAAGTGATGTGGATTGCGAAAAAAACTTTGACAATTCGCGTCAAGGGTGTTTTAGTTCGCGGTAAAATGTTTGGAATTTGAAATTTCGTTATATAAATTGTTGAAAAACTGGTTTTCTTAATACATTTTGATGGGATAAATAATTATCCTTCTTTTAGAAAAATAAACTGTGCAATTTTGAGTTTATAAATGGTTAAAAAGCAGTTTGTTCGTATTTCAGCAATTCGTTCCTTCGCTCTCATGTGAATGGTTCTTTAAAGCTTAGTACGCTGCTCGAGCTAAATTTTAGCACCCATACAAAATTCTCTCCAAAAATTAGCTGAGCTAAATTTAAGCGAATTCATTTAGCCGAGCGGTACGCTGCTTCAGCTAAAAAATCAAATTTTTATTTCAGACTGCACTGTCTGTCACAATTTAGCGCGCCCATTAATGGTTCGGCACATTTTTTCAAGCTAAATTTTGACAGATCATGTTGGTTTTTTGAATTCAGAATCGGGGAGAGTTCTTCCGGACTGTTCTGGACGACCAACCGAAAACAAGATTAGTTTCGCCCGAGCGGCGTAGGTACTCAGTTCATACTTAATTTGTTTCATTTTGACAGATGAAGAGAAAACCAGTAAGACAATTATCTTCGACTATGCCGAAGCTCAAATACCCGGTACTGTATTATTGTAAAAATAAAAAAAAAATATTTTAGTACTAAAAAAATATATATTTGTATGGGAGGTATGGGTAGTTTTTATTCGATCAAGCTCATTTTTTGTCAAAAAATTTAAAATATTATTAAAACAATATGTGCAAAGTTTAAACTTGCTATCTTTATTGTAGCTATTTAAATTTAATTTTTAACATCAAAAAGCTATATAAATCCGATATTTTTGTATGGGAGGTAGTAGTAGTTTTCATCCGATCTTGCTCATCTTCGAACTTAGCCTCAGTTTGGTGGATAAAAGCTTACGTACCAAATTTCAAGTCGATAGCTCTTAAATTACGGCCGTAATTGTGCGGACGGACAGACGGACAGACGGACAGACAGACGGACATCGCTAGATCGACTAAGAAAGTGATGCTGATCAATAATATATATAATTTGTCATACCTACAACGCCTCCTTATGTGCGTTACAAATGGAATGTCAAAGTGAATATACCCTCGCCACAGTGTGGTACCGGGTATAAAAATTCAGTGTACAAGTACCAGCTTTAAATAGTAACAATGTAAGGACATATTTTTAAATGGACAACATTTAATTGCAGGAATATATCTGAAGGATGAATTGTCAAAATTAAGCGAATATTTAGTAAGATGGTAGGAAGAAACATTTTAGAGCCGCTTAATTTTAGTTTTATTTGAATAGCGTACTAGGCTTAAACGATATGGCCTAGGCCGGGGCTTTATTTAAACGTAAAAAAAAAATTGTTAGAAAACATGCTATCTATTTTGTAAATTGTAATATGTATCTGATTCTGGAGGTTGAACTAGAGACCACTGAGAAGTGGGAACACTGAGCCACTGGGCGTATTCGAATAATAATGTGTTTCACATGTGGAAATATCAAAAGCTGCGAAAATTCCTAATACCTACGACACCAAATTAAATTAATATATAAAAAACGGTTTTTAACTTATTAAAAATGTGCGTCGATTCGAAATGGTGGTTGGGATCATCAAAAGATCACTAACGATATCTATCAGCCTTAATATTTATAAAGGCATTTAAATGCATTCTTCTGCTTAACGTTACGCAACTCTTAAATTGCCCTTACGAAGGAATATGTGATTTAAAAAAATTCATTCATTCATTCATTTTCAATGGTCCGCTTGTCCATTAAGTGGGTCGCGGGTGTAGGTTGCTCAAGTGGACCCTCCATAGCTCTCGATCCTCCGCCATCGACTCTAAATCATCAAGGGCAATCCCCATACGGGTAGAGGAGAGATTATGAATTTGATCTAACTATCTCATCCTGGGTCTACCTAGGGGACGCCTGCCCGATGGTACGGATTCCATAGCACGT
Organism: Cheilosia soror; assembly: GCA_949372485.1. Lineage (NCBI taxonomy): Eukaryota > Metazoa > Arthropoda > Insecta > Diptera > Syrphidae > Cheilosia > Cheilosia soror. Next base: position 124,213,058 of record OX443561.1, read on the forward strand.
CGTGGAATCCTGGTTTAATTTAAAAAAATAACGTTCCTTTTAACGCTGGGCATATTTTTGTCGAAAGAAAATAAAGGACAATCATTTTTGTGTTTACAAATTGATGTCGCAAACGTTAGTCTACGTTACTACGGAAATTTGTATCTGACGGCGGCACGTGTTTCTTTACCTTAATTTATTTGCATTAATATATATTTTTACAGAAAACTAGCGTTTATCCGTGGCTTCGCCCCCGTTGCCGTCACAAAAGTTAGTGTGATTTGTTACGCACTTGATATGAGATTGGACGAACAAAAATGTTCCTTATGCAAACTGAATCCTCCTTTTCACGTCGCTAATAACTCACTTCACAGGCAAAATTTCCAAAATAAGGAAAACTATTTTATTTATTTCTTATATAGAGTACACAAATCGAGTTTCAATCGGATGGAAAATAAGAATTTTCCCATGCAAACATTGACCCCCCCTTTTCCCCAGTCTGGCAACACAAGGAAATTTGTATTGCCAAAGTGGTGTCTATAGGTGGTGCCATGAAATAAGGTCTTATGCAAAAAGGTCCAAAACGCAATTTTGGACTTTTTCGGACTTTACTGCACTTTTGAAATTGCAATTAAATCCAAAACTAGTTTCGGACTTTATTTCATTTTTGAAAGTGCAATATTTGCAGTCCAAAATTTGGACTTTATTGCAATTTCAGAAGTGCAATAAAGTCCAAAATTACGTTTTGAAACTTTTTGCATAAGACTTTATTTCATGGCACCTCTATAGGTGTCTCTTCCACACTTACCACCAACTTAATGTGTCAATCACATTTTCACAGTTTCTCTTTGTGAATTGGTATAGCAAATAATTAAACATTATACATTTTGCTAACTTTCAATTAGACAACTAACATGTTTTCGATGTGTGTGACTGTGTTACCAAAAATATAACCAGCTGTAGAGCGGTTTTTATTAGATTTATGGTAAAGTCACAATATAAATGGAATAGGTATGAAATGCTAATTTTAACAATATTGACTATGGTTAATAAATAAATGCGAGGCTTAATTATTTTCAGAGCAAAGACACTGGCCGCATTCAAGAATTCTTATTTTTTACCAGATTTGTTTCAAACGTTTATTTAAACTGTTTACTGCTTATGTTTGTACTTTAAGTAATGGAGCTTTTTTCGTTTTTGAATAGCAAATGCTTTTTTGATTGTTCCGACTCAATAAAGAAATGTTTACACATTTAAAAATTATTCAATTCAAAAATGTAACGACCGAACAGGTTGCGCCATCTTATGACAGTCAAGAAAACTGCGAATATCCCATACATCTAGTACTATTCACACCAATTCCAGTCACTCCTAAACTGACAAGTTTTACTGCATTTTTCCACACATTTCCAGTTTTATCTACATCAAGAGACCCTTTTTTCCGATTTCTGCAGATGTAATTCCTATTATTTATTATTTGCTAAGCTATTTCCAATAAATAAATACATTCTACGACATTATTTTCCACCTCGGCTTCCTTAACCGCCAGCCACAGAAAGCACTACCCCCATCTACTACATTCGCAGCAGAAATCTCCCAAATCCCAATCCCAACTAGTACCATACCAGCGCCCAACTGACAGTTCTATGACATTTCAGTTTTTTCCCCATCGATATCTACGTCTCGCCAGAAATAACAAAATAAAACAGTAAATTCCAATTTGAATTCCGCAAAATTCAGAAACATATTCCAAAAAATGTAGTCCTACAATTAGTGTTAAAGTGTTCATCTCCCATCGAACTGTAAAATACTCACCCACTTCATTGATATTTTCCACGACAATTCACAGAGTTTGCAAAGAAAAAAAAATCGTGAAAACTTTTTTGTTTTGATCCTTATCACAACAATTCCCGACGTGTTTGTTTTGTTGTTTTTCGTCTTCATTTCCATAGTGTTCCGCGCGCATATGCAATTTGCACTCACTCAAAATAGTCTGTCAAAAAATGTGGACTTTCTTCCGTTTCGTTCCGTTGCCATAAGCAGTTCCACTCAATCGCTATCATTCAATTCGATTCATTCGGAATGCCGCAGTCGTGAGAAATTCGTCGTGTTGCCAAGTTCGCGTTGCGGTTTTAAATACGTGTTTGACACGTTCGTCCGTTTAATTTTGAAAAATCAAATAAACAAAACACCTTATTGTGAACGGTTTGAGAGATTTGTGTCGATTTAAATGGAATATTCGATAGAATTCCCCTTTGTTCGTTGTTCTTGACGTGTGTTTTTCGTGCCAAGTGCGTGGTGCTCGAAAGTGCGATATCATTTCTCGTTCGTGAGTCAGTTGGTGCGCGATCTGTTTTGTGGATATAATCGGAGAAAAGGATTGCTCTCGACCACCAACGAATCAGTACAAAACTCTTACTTACATGTAGACTGGAGGAATCCATCCTGAGAAGCCAGGCAATAATGTCCAGAAGGAAGCAGTCAAATCCGAAACCATTACTCAAAAGTATGTTGCAACAGTCACACACTCCTTTGTAATAACCGTGTAGTAGTCTTAAATATATCTGCGGCTAGATTGCCATCTGACACCAAAGTATACAAAAAACCAATTCCCAATCAATTCTGATGTCATATCAATCAGACAGACACGATCATAAAATAAAATGCAATTATATTTAACGGCATAATGGGACAAAAAGGTGACCAACCAACTCCACTCCCACTGTCTAGAGTCTGACATTCAGTCAGGCACACGAGCTTTGTCACAGGTTTTTTTTTTTGGGAGTACTTCATGGGTACCTTACCCTACCTACACCCGACCACCCGACAACGATGGAATGCGGTGCGGTCTGCGGTGGTTTGGCGGTCGGTTCGAAAAGGCGACAACAACTTGACTGATAACAATCTGCCCAGCGCTCTCGACCAAGTATGCTAATTGCGAGTGCTTTTGTTGTTTCTTCACAATCACAGTTGTGTGACTGACTGGGCTCTGCCACTGCCTGCCAGCCAAACCAACAATAACGTCGACGACGACTACAACAATAACAAACGGTTTAGCGACAAGCAAGCGAATTCAGCGGGCGACACAACACAAAGCTGGAGAAGTGCGATACAGTCTTTGTGGTGTACGAAGGGTTTTCGATTCGTAGAAATGCTAGATATCTTGAAAGATATCTCGAGAATATCTGTGTCGCTGTGCTGTGCGGATATGAGACTTTGGATATGGGTTTTTCGTTTTTTGCCTATACGAAATTTGTGTTAACTGATTGTTCACGTTATGTGGGTAGGTATATGTCTACCATTTTGTCATCATGCATGTGTACTACCAAGTAACGATAGCGCAATCAGTTTGACGTTTCCATTGCAATGTCAGACAAAATTTGTAGGGACAGGGACCAGGGAGGTGCATCTCATTTTCTCTGAATAAAGCTAGCCAGACTGATTTTGTAGTCGAGCGGGGCGGGGTGGTTAAAGCTCACCAAGAGTTTTCTCTTTCTCTTCCTATAAGTTAGTTCAAATCATCGAAATGTCAAATATTCATTTGAAATATAACAACAACGGTTTGACATATAAAATTATACTCGACTTTGTTTACACTGACACACACGATCGCTTTAATTGTTGATTACCCTGCTTAACATTTGGGGTGGGCAAAGCTTAGCAAATGTTGCGCCTACCAAATGATCGACAAAGTTTGACTTAGCCGCAACGTAATGAGAACAATCTGGGTGTGTCAACCCACCCGACCGCTGCGGTCAATTCTTGCCCTGATATCATGCAATCGGCAAACGTATGTCCTTTAACGAACCGGGCTATATGATGGTACGCAGCGCCATCTTGTTAGAACCCCTATCTCAAAGTTTTGGTCAGAGAAACTCGAGTAACATGGCTGTATTGTAAACGCCATTAACGCTTTCGGATCTTCCCACCTCATTTCGATAAAAAAAATTGTCGACGACGCCGTCATACGAGAAACCTCATCACATAGTGAGGTTTCCGTTTCCGAGATGCAACCGGCATTTTTGTAACATTTGTGGGAACTGCCATCCAAGAAGTGCGATGGGATGGACCGGGCAAGAAGAGGTTGAAAAACTGCGACTATTCTTGAACTGACAACGACAAGTTTCTTAAGATATTAGCCTCAAAATGGGCCTCGTCCGAGAAAATTAAATTTTTTGATCGATTTCAGGATCCAAGTGCTCAAAGTGCAATCTCCCGACGCAATCTGTGATCGTTTTGCTTCAGCTCAATACGACTTTGTGCTACAGTCCGGAATGGACCTGAACCTCAACCAATACGCCTCTCTAGTAAGCTTGATCTTTGGCTAACTGTCTACAGTTGCACACTCCAAGTGGTTTGAGGTCTGCTTTCACTTGTGGGCCAACCCCTCAATGTTGTGGAAGGCTCTTCGGGTCGAAGCCCTAGCCGTCTTAGACAACAGATTCACAATTTTCTGACCAGGTCGATGTCGCTATACAGCTTGTAGAGTTCGCTGTCAAATAAATATCCTTCTGCAAATCTTTTAAAGGCAAACGGATCCGAAAATTATTTGAAGAATTTTCCGATCAAAACGACCAATTCGCATTCGCTAATGTCAATGCTTCTGCGTCATATAGCAAGACTAGGATGATAAAGGTCTAGAATTTAGTGCTTCTTTAATAGTAAGCCTTTCAAGTGAGTTCTTTGGCCAAAGAAACAGCGATTGTCAAGCGTAATTCTTCGCTTGGTTTCTAAGGTGAGGTCATTTTTAGAGTTTATATCGAAGCAGAGGTAGCTAAAGTCCCCAACTACCTCCAAGTTATAGTAGTTATGTATGACATTCTGCCCGATTCGTCGGTATTGTGTCTCCCTTATGTTGGCTTGATTTTAACCTCGTTCAAAATAATAATCGCATTTTTATCGCCACTGTGCCAATATTTGCAAATCCTCCAGTGACAACTCGCTGAGTTCTGCCAATGAAGTCAATGTCATCCACGTATATGCAAGTCAAGTCATTAGTACAGACTTGTAAAAAATGTTGCCTCTGGTGCTAACTTTGGAGTTTCACACAATTTCTTCAAGTAAGTTATATGACAGTGCGTTACCTTGTCTAAATACTTTGCAGTCATTAAAGGCCTCGACGAGATTGTTTCCAACCTTAATGGAGCAGCAAGTGTTCTTCGTCGTCATATTTTGCACAACCCGACGAGTTTGCAATACCAAAACTAGCTCTATATAACTCATCTCTATAAATGATGTCATAATGCGGCCTTGAAATTGATAAACAGATTGTGGGTACTGACCTGCGTTTCTTGAATTTTCTTCAAGAAACCGTAGAGTGGATATTTGAGTGAAGTATGCAGTAACCATTCCCGCAGATATACGAGAACTCGAGGAAGACATGGCTCCATGAAAACCACGTTCTTTTAAAAGGTCGGTGTCCGGCGGCCGGCGGTAGGACCGTCAGCTACTGAGTATAGCATTTTGAATCTGAAGTGCGTTGACAGCTCCTAGCTTGTTGGTGATTTTAACACTGAGCTTAAAAATTTGACAGCAAGAACTAGTTCAAAAAACCATTCTTGCGCTACAAATAACTTGGTGGGTCAGCGAAGAATATCGCACCGACCAGCAGGTGATTATAATTAACATTAGCAAAGACAAGCCCCAAACTGGAAGGGTCAAAATAGAGAGAAATATCCTTCGACAAAGACGGAGAGAGTGATGAACACCGACTCTACATCCAGTGGTAAACTGCCAACTGATTCATATGTACCTACCTATGTAGAGGGGGCAAATAATTTTAAAAAGTCAAACGCCAAGTGTAACCTATCTCCTTCCCAAAAAATATGCTAACTACGCCAATTGCAATGTAGTGCGATTCTTAGCACTTTTTGTGACATTATTTAATATCTTTGGTGGTACTGACTGCTTCAGCCCATAGCGATTCTCAGGCAAATTGGACCCAAGTAACAAGCACCGCGCCATCTCCACCACCATACGATTAGCTCGCTCAGCGACTCCGTTCTGTTGTGCGGAGTGTACACCACCGTAAGCTAATGTTTTATGTCGCATTCCGACAGAAATTCGTTGAATTTTCCACTTAAGTACTCTCGCCCGTTATCAGTTCTTAACACTTTGATTTGCTTTGACATTTGGGTTTCAGCTTCGGCTTTAAACTTTCGAAATGCATCCAATACGTCACTCTTTTTCTTCAAGAAGTATACAAACATTTTTCGAGAGTAGTCGTCTATGAGTAACGCGAAATATTTTGGCGTCAACATTTGACATAACCCGCATTAGACCGCATTTATCGCTGTGGACAAGTTGGAGCACAAACTTACTTTGTTGTTCGGGCGATCTTCTCGGATATGGCTTCTGACATATTTTTGCTCTTAAACAGACTTCGTATTCTATGGGAGAAAAATTACCCAACTTCAATCCGTACACCATATTATTTTTAACAAGCAATCGCATACTTGGTAGCAGAGCGTGTAAAGTTTCCATTTTCTACAAGTTGATGAAAGGTAACATTTCTCACCCCTACCTCTGCTAACTCCCATTTTCTTCCTACATTTGGACGTTTACATAATAACAGGTTAAACAAATCTTTTGTCTTATAGTAACCACTCAAATAATTGCTCGAAACATTTAAGTAAAGTACAACCCCAATGCCGAAAATGCGTTGATAGCTATAATTAGAAAATTCGCCTTACTTTTTACACAAAGAGGCCATTTTTTCCAGCTCACTCCTATAATCTTTTTGGATATCAAAAGCTCCAATCGCGTTGACATATTCGTCAGTTCTTTTTTTTTTGTTATTCAAATTTGACTGACTTATCCAGTTGGTGGTGACTCTCGTTGTCGATAGTCTCTATCAGTTCATTAAATTCGTCCCTCATGTGCCTACCGGCATAGGTATGCGTATGGTTTAAGCTTGTCGCATTGTAGCGTACATTTATATAGTTACCAGCAGAAAACAACTTACACAACATTCGTTCCCCTATCACTAATTAATTTCAATTATCGAAAGTTATGCTAATTACACCCAACAGAGTCCAGAGTCAAAAGTAAATATGTACGTATACGCATACACTGACAGTCACGTCAACTGAGTCACAAATTTGACATAAAACAATATCAGACAGTTTCTATGCACACACTCATACATACACCTGGCATAGCCTTATGTCAATGTTTCTTGCTTTGTTTCTTTGATGGATAAATAGAGTCCACAAATGCTACCTACTTAGATACACGTGTGTTTATCTGTTTGCATGTCATTCTGGATAGGTAAACTTAGGTTTGAAAAACATTTGCATGCAAAGCGGACATATCACACCAGTTTAGGTATGTATACGATTCGCGCCTTTGTGGGGCGTCAATGTGAGCACAGCAAAACGCAAGGAGGCTTTTTTACGGTGTATGCTGACTGTTGGAGCGGTTAGTCTTTTTATCATGGGAAAAATAACGTTATTTGATAAAGTTGAACTCGAGTATGGGTATTTGCTGCCCGAGGGTTGGTTTTCTGTAACATGCTACCTTTTATGGTAGTTAGTCGAAAATTTGTAACCAGTTTGCAAACGGAGGACAACTTTAGTTACATCCGATTTTGCTGCGTAGATAATACAAAATTGGCCAAATTTGTAGAGACTTGTGGCCACATGTAAGTTCTGGCAAATATTTTTATGTGTAGGTACCATTAGAGCCCACTTCTCCTTTTCGAATTAGATATTCAAACGTCATTTAGAAAAATATGAATGAAAGCTGTTTGACATATTTTTTGAACTAACAAAATTAGGTAGTTCAAGAATCTAGTTTGTCAGTCTGACAGCTCTCAAAATTCATGTTGCTGAGTTTTCATTGGGCTGAACTGGTTACTGGTCACATGGACAGTTTTCTCAGTTGACGTTTATGTCCGTACCACCGACAAATCAAGTCAAGAATTTCTTGACTTACAATGCTAAGCTGACGTCTATTCAGCGTTACCGATGGACAATTTGAAAAATTGTCGCCCGATCCAGAAAATGCGTCCCACCAAATTTAACGAAAAAAAAATTTTTAGGTTTAAATTATTTCTACAGTTTATCAATAAAAAAAAATAAAAGAGAATTTAGATGATTCTTCTTTTGCCTCTTTATGGTCTTGAATCAGGGGTGGATAAGAAAATTCGGAAAACTTCAAATGAAAAGCCAAAAAATCGAAATTTCCATTTTGTATGGGGTACACGTACACTACCACTGATCGGAAAGCTCCAAAACCACCAAACCGATTGCACTTAAATTTTGGGAGAATCTTTGTTATTGGCCCAAAGGAGTTTGTGTGAAGTTTGATCAAAATTGGATAAAGGGGCGTGGCACCTGCCATACAAAAAATTCTTAAAAATCTTAGGTATATCTCGAAAACCACACAATATATCAAATTTTAAGAAAATCTTTCGAAGTCGTGTATCTCAAAAACTACTGAAAAGATTCAGCTCAAATATTGAGAAAATTTTTGTTATTGGCTCCAAGGTATTTCTGTGAGATTTAGTAAAAATTGGATAAAGGGGCGTGGCAACTACGATACAAAAAAAAAATACATTTCAAAATTTGTGAGATTGTTAACATTGATGTGCATTGTTCATACAAATTGGAATTGGGGGGGATTGGAAATCGGGGAATGGCACGAACCATACAAGTAATTTAAAACACTATAGCTTTAGCTATGAAATTTGGTATTGACCTACGTTTTTATTTGTAAATAAAAACATTGAATTCATTGGAATTATACGACCGAGTTTAATTTAACCACCAAACATCGCGAATGTCTGACAAAAATCCGAGAGTATAGCTGTCCTGAAAAATCTTTTCAATTCAGCCGTTCTGGACTCGGCATAATATAGTAGTTGCCTTCCTTGTAGGCAAATTCCGTTATGTGGGAGGAGTCGACGGTCTATTCTTACTGGTTTGTGACACACTGGTTGACACTTTTGAGACTCTATATAGTGGTTGTAATTGCGTGCGGAAGATTCTACTTTACTGCGGAAGATTCTACTTTACTTTACAATAAAATAGGCCTAATAATAGACGTGTTTTTTTTTTTGCAATCCTATATAGGCTTATCAAGTTTTCCATACGAATCGTTAGCCCGGATAATCATCGGGGCTTATGCTTTATGCCAGATAAAAACTGTGCTACCAATCTACGATTGCTTTAAATGTTATCGAAAGTGCTATCGATTGTGTCATAAATGTGCCGCTGTCTCAGATTCCTCCAGGCATAGCTTACAAGTACTCTCTCATTTGTTAAATGAAATCAATCACTGGTCTTACACCTCCGGTTCTAGTCTTGCTTTGGAAAAATGTAAATTAATTCATGTCTGCAGAAAACAAAATTGTAAAAACCTAGAACTAATCATTAACAATACAAAGATAGAAGTTGTTACTAACCTTAATGTATTAGGGCTACTTATAAATAATAAATACAATTGGAAACCCCACTGCACTAACCTTAAGACAGCATTAGCAGCAAGGCTTAACATCATAAAGTATCTTTCATCAAATAGAAGTTATGTCCACGTCAATTCATTATGTAACTTATCGAAAATGCTTGTTTTAAGTAAAATTGATTACGCTTTGTCCATCTACGGTTCTTGCCCAAAATCAACTAAGAATATTGTCGCACCAACATACCACCAAGCAGCAAGGAAAAGCCTCGGTGCTTTTCCAACCACACCGATAAAAAACATCCTTGCTGAAGCCGGACTCCCAACAATAGAAGAGAGGTATCAGGAGATAATTACCAAGCTCAACGTGAAGTTTTTCTTTCAAACTGGCTCAGTGATTGACAGTGATATTCGCAAAGCTTTGTCACACAAACGTACTAGAAGGATCCCATCTGCAATACATAATATTCTTGATTCACGTGATAAACTGGAATTACCCCTAACCAGAACCTCCAAATACACACCATCACTACCACCATGGTCACTTCCTAAGGAGTCGGTTATTCTCCATCTGCAAGAACTCCGAAAGAACAATACCTGCAATGACATTTTTAAAGCACGGTTTTCGGAAATCATGTGCAGTTTGAAAACAAAAGGATTTAACTTTATCTACACAGACGGCTCAAAAACTGAACACAACAATGCATTTGCAGTTGTAGCCCAAGACGGCTCTACTATCAAGCAAGGCATCGTGTCAAATATCGCCTCCATCTACACAACGGAAGCATTAGCCATACTTGAAGCTGCTAAGATCAGTTCCTTAAGAAAAGGGAAATGGGCCATTTGCTCTGATAGCTTATCAGTACTACAAGCCATTGTTAATCCAAGAAACCACACAGACACTGTAGTCAAGATTCGTGACATCCTAGCAAAAGCGAAAACAAAAATTAAGTTAATCTGGACTCCAGGCCATGTAGGAATCAAGGGCAACGAATTTGCAGACGCTGCTGCGAACGCGGCACTAAATGCTCCTACCTACACCATCAACACCTTTTCCCGACTTGATTTGCAACGACATATAAATCAAAAGTGCCACAAAGAAAGATTAATTGACTGGGAACACTACAAACACCACTACAGCTTAATTAACCCGACAAAAACGCAGCCTAAATTCCCAACAGATGTAACGAAATCCGAGCTAAAAACATTCATCCGCCTACGGCTTGGTCATACCGCCTACACCCACCAACACCTACTTAAAAGGGAACCTCCACCTACCTGCCCCAACTGTTCCAACTCCATAACCATGACGCACATACTAACCTCCTGTTTTTTATCGAGTCACCACCACCAAATCATCCACAACCCTAACCTCATCGAACTCTTGAGAGAACCTAAAAGAACCAATATCTTAAAAGTAAACGAAATATTCAAAAAACTTCCTAATTTTTTTATATAATTAATAATTATCATCCAAGAGCTCGAAAGCCTTTGCTGCTAATTGCTCTTATTCATATTAGTAACAATTTATAATTGTATATTGATATTTATAAAACAAAAAAAAAAAAAAAAAAAAAAAAAAATAAATAAATAAAAAAATAAATAAAAAAATAAAATACAAGTATCATCTTCTCTAAGGCCCATCTTCCTTAAATGATACCCGAAATTACCATGACCAGTAGTTAACGCCACCACCCATTTCAATGTTCCTCGACTCATGCTTAGAACCTTTCTCTGAGTGGAGCAGGTCGGCCATTGTATTGCCATTTTAGCTAGTCTACATTGTTCCACGGTTGACCACCTTTTCAGGTGTTCTGCCGTGATCCATTTGTGAATCAGCTGTTTTACCATTCCCCTACCAATTGGAGAGAATGGTTCTGGTCCCAGCAACTTTTCAGTTGACCCCTGTTTTACAAGGGAGTCCGCCTTTTCGTTGCCGTCGATCCCTATATGACGTTAAATGACGTTAATTTGACAACCAAAATTGATAGGGGAGGCTGGGGCTCCTTTAATCGTGCGGCCCATTTGAACATTGCTAATAAGACAACACTTAAAAAATATTTAAAAGTACATATAAAACAAAATTTAAACTTGGTAGCGTGAAATTGCATTTTTTAATTTTTCTATTTGTAAAGAATCATTCACATGGGAGTGAACGAACGCATTTATAAAATGCGAACAATCAACTTTTTATGCATTTATAAACAGAAAATTGCACATTTTATTATTCCAAGAGGAGGATAAATTATTATCCCACCAAAAAGTATTAAGGAAGCAAGTTTATAAACAGTTTAAATAACGAAATTTCGTATTCCAAACTTTTTGCCGCCAACGAAAACACCCTTATTCGCAATCCATATCATTCAGTTCGCATCCCCCAAACTTGCCAATAAATCATTCATTCGAGCTTAACCTTAATTCGCGAACTGTTGCGACCTAGAAAAGTGTTCATGTGAACGGACTGTCAAAACTTGCGAATATTCGTTCGTAGGTAAATAGTTTGTCGCTCTCTTGTGAATGGTCCTTAAGAGTGTAAACATTTTGTGGCGAGTTTTCCTTTTTGTTTAAAATATATCTTTAAGGCACAACTTCCTTTGAAACCACATTTTGTTGGCGCTTAACCTACACCTACACAGACCGGCTAACTCATTTTTGTTTTTATAGAGTTTCTTTAGTCATTTGTAAAAAATTATGTAATTATTAACAAATTACAAAGCTTGTATGTAGTAGCTTATTAGCTGTCAAAAGCAATTACAAATACTGCCGTTCAAAAGTGTCCCAGGCTAGTTGAAAACTGCTCTCAGCCCATCCGACCAAGGTTCCCCAGTCTCCCTTAAAAAAAAGGAAAACAAACATCAGAAATCAAAATATCGACAAGTAAAATTGCACCTCAAAATTTTGGACTTAGGAAGAGACACTAGGACCAGACTGGGACTGCTGAAATGCTATAGTGCACGTAAGGAGTTGTGCACTGCCACTGATTCGCCGCTGGAACTTAAATCATTCTTTAAAACTGCAGGCACATCCATTAGGTCTTGCAATTCACTCTAACGGCTGGAACTTGCTATTGCTGCAGAGCTTGCCAAGTATAAATAAACCATCTGAAACTAAATGTATTTCTCCTCATTTGTGAACTATTTTAATATGCCTATAGCTAACTTGTTCTCGTCATTTTTTTTGTGAAGACAGAAATAAAACAGCTGAAAAGTCAAATGTCAACTAGCATAGTGATGCCAAGTCACAGTAAGGTGTTTTTGTTTGTGTGTTTATGTAAGCCTATATAGGATTGCAAAAAAAAAAAACGCCCCTATTGCCGTAGTTTAATTTTGACAGATCAAGACAATAAAAATTGGTCTACACGTCAAACGTCTCCAAACGTCAAATTGTCAGAATTAAGCTAATATTTAGCAAGCCGATCGGTGGAGAGAAACATTGGAGAGCCGCTTTATTTTAGCTTTCCTGGAACTGTACAAGGCTGTACTTCATAAAAATATAAAAAAAGCTTACTGAAAATGTGGAAATTAAGAAATTAGATTTAGGGCCAGTTTCAAAACTATAAGTCTTGAATAGACTATCTCGGATAGACTATCCGGCACTTATCTGTTAGCTAAACTTTAACTTTAACTTAAGTGATATCTGACAGCCGTTTGAAGTGGCTGTTAAATCCTTTACCCGAAAGATAAACAAAATATTTCTTTGAAGTGACTGGAAAAACTATAGTTCAGAGCATTCTTTCGTTGACGAGCGTAGACAGCAGTCATAGGTGTCCTAACATGGATTTGTTTAGAAGACGAATTTGAAGAATATTACGATCGTATTATTTCGTATTTCGTATTTTACCCAAGACCAAATTATTTTGAAACACTCGACCATGAAGAATTCAGAATTCAATTCCGGCTTAACAAAACTGGAAAATTGTATTCACTTTTCTCTTAAACCTTCCTACCACTCAGGGTCGGTCACCTTGCCTTTGGGTCGTCCTTTTCTGTCTGTCGGCGGCTTTAGTCGCCAGTAGGGTCGCCCCTGACAGACCAGGCTGTTTTGATGAACAACGAACTAAGAACTCCCCAAAAACTCTTAATTGGAGTGCTCGAGGGCTTGTCTACTTCCCCCCTCTTCTCCAAATCATAACCACAAATCACCCTTCTCTCTATTTCTTATCAATCATATACCCCTTTACCCTGGGCTGATGTCATACGACTTGTGCCGATAGTCAGTCTGGTTGGGGCCCAGTTTTAAGAATAGCTCAGCCGCAAATAAGCATCGGGATACCTGCTCCAGCAGGTATTTTTTTGATATGTACTTTCTGCTTACATTTTTTCTTCCGTTAATTTGTCAAAGGTATTTTTTCTTTAGGCTTACCTAAAACAACAAAAACAACGAAACAAACAAAGACAAACCAAATGACATTAGTGGCTGATAAATTTTTCCGCAAGTTTTAGTTTATCAGAGACATTGACGATGAAACAGTACAAAAAATATCACCAGCTTTTATCTCTTGGATAGCGTTGTGTCGGCTAACTATCCGAAACTTTATCCGCAACATACATATGAAACTGGCTCTTAGTGAACATTGTCATAGAAATAATTGTTTGACAATGATGTTCATTAAAATATACCAAATGTGAACGAGTACACGTTGAAACCAAGAGCAAGAGCAAACATTTGAAGGCTAGTATTTGGATGGAAAAGCATGTGCGCACCTAGCCTAAGAAATTTTTGCTGATAAGGTGGTAGGTGCAAATGAAACTAAAATTTTGATTTACTATACCTATTCAGTTGTCGTTTGAAACGAAACTGACTGAAGAATTGCTTATGGCGGAAGTTAATGTATGATCATTTTCGGATATCCTTTGGGAATCTCTGTCATCGAAACCATCTTCATTGCGATTCGGTTAATTTTTCTAATCCAATTTCAAGAGTAAATAGTCGTCTCTACACTTTGAATAAAATCAGGTAGCTACAGGAAGTGTTTCTAGTGTCGACCTTTCGGAGACGAATACTCATTGATAAAGTGCCAGAAATGTGCCGCCAAGTGTACAATGAAAGGGCTCATAAAACAATTTACTTGACGAGACAATTTTTGTCGCACGCCGCCATATCCCGCTGAATGACATTACGGCAATTTCATTTTGAGGGCTAATTACCTGACCAGCTTAGGATGACGACGATGGTAATTAGCATTGCTACCTTCGACTGACTCTCTTCTTCTATTTTTTTTTTTAATTTTGACTTGAAAATGACAATATTGTCGTGGTCGACCATTTAGAGGAAAAAAAATACAATTGTCCTACCAGCATGGTTTCCTACTTCTGTTTCCTCTCTCTATACATCTATTAACGAAATGTTCTTCTCCCCAGCATGTGGCATTGCCGTGGTCACCAATTTGTTTTGCATTCATATACTCGTTGTTGAACCAAAACAAACTCAAAGAAGGAATAACCCGCAGATACACTTGCATACGCGCTGAATGACATAAAACAAAAAAAGAAAAACGAGAGAAAAACTGTACAGGAACAGCCGGGTGGAACTACAACCTACAAGTGAAATAAAGTTGAGTAGCGTTGTAATTCTTGAGGAGTCCTTATCTTATGGCATTTCCTGGATTTCTGGGTGATAAAAACTGTTTCTTTCTTCTTCTGTCGTTACTCTTGCGGTCTGCTCCTTGCTTTGTTCTTAGAGTTTCATATTCATCCACTTTAACTTTATAATGTACCCATCATCGTGTACTTTGGCAGTGGGCGTGAATAATTTCGCTCTCACTCTCTTGCCGCGTCTGTTTTTGTTCATGCAAACACAACAAAAGATATCAGATTGAAGTGTATCTATCGACAGTGGTGGAATGAAATCCATTTTCAAGAATAATGCACGTAACTTGCGTAACTATGTCATTCTATGACTGAATTTAGAGAGTTAGTGAGTCGGGGATTGATTTTCTAATTCACGAGCTATGGATCTACCTTTATTTTGGGGTTACACAGTTTTTGTGCATAAACAGAACAAATTTTTACCGATAACTTTTGATTTAAAAACATGACTTAGACAAGGTTATGTGCTGTACAAAAAAGCGACACCCTATCTTTCAAAAATATTATCGAATCATATCTCTACTTTATGCATATACAATATACATACAGTAGATGCTCGATAAAGTGAACACAGTGAACGATACAAAGCACGCAACATTTTATACAAGCTAGGCTATTATAAAGAGTGAACAAATAAAATCTCGTTATAGTGAGCCCATGTTTAATTATCTTCTAAGAATTTTTCAACACCCAAAAGTAAGTTAACATTCATAACCACCATCTAGTCGCCATTTGTGAAACTATTAGGAGAGTATAAAGGCCGCTGTTTTCAACTTAACAGCAGCATGAGACAAATTAGATGATTAAGTCATTGCAAAATGTTAAAAAAACGTCCTTTTATTTAAAGAATACTCGAATGACGATTTTGAGGATGAAGATGAAGATAAAATATTTTTTTGTATTCTTTGGAACAAAAATGATAATCCAACATGTGGTTTCAACAAGACGATGCCACGCATACCATACAGCCAGAGAAACAATTCAATTACTGCGTGAGTCATTTCCTAATCGTCTAATTGGCCGTTTTTGCGATCAGAATTGGCCATCCGGACCTTCCGATTTAACGCCATTGGAATTTTTTCTTTGGGGTTTTTTAAAGTTGAAGGTCTATCCAGACAAACCCACGACAACCAACGTCTTGAAAGAGGAAATTGGAAGGTGTATTAATGAAATTTAGTCACATTTATGCGAAATTTCAATAAAAGATTGCGTATACGTGTCAGCAAAGCCGTGGCGGCCATTTATCCTACGTGCTATTCCATACATAACCCCAATCTGTATACAGTATACTCTATGAATCAATAAAAAAATTAAGCTTTCTAATTTTAAAATATGTATTTTCTATCAAAATTAAATTTAGCGTGAATTATGTGACACCCTTTAAAAGTCACTTGGCAGTATACATAGTTCAGGTTGGCACTATTTGGTAGATTGTTCGACTCGTCGTGTAAACTGCTTCCATCGCTATTCTTTTTCTAGGCCGAACGAGAGTTACGAATCCTTCAAGGGCTTGCTCGGTCCCGTGTTGTGTGAACTACCAGTCCGTAATTCACGTTCCGCCAAAATCATTGACAAATTTTTCATCAAGAGCTTCGTGAACAAGCTTCAGGACTATTGTGCTCATTCACATAAATACTAACTCTGTTTGCTTAACAAATTGACATTCGACGCCGTTTGAAAAATCGACGACACTTTCCGACACATTACGGCCCACCTTGTATAACTGGCCTGAGAAATCTCCTCCATTTAGCTCATGTAAACGAATGTTTTCAAAAAACTAAGCCTATGGTCCTAGCCATAGCCAAAAAAAAAATGGTCCTAGCCTGTTGCGTAAACTATTTTCTCAAGATAATTTAAGTAGGTTATAGTTTTAAGCATCGATAAGAATAAAAGGTGTACCATTCTCCAAAGGTTGTGCTCCTTAAGGGGCAGTCTTGGTTTCCACATTCCATCAGTTTCATAACCCATAGTCCTATGACAGAAAGGATATCACAACGAGAGCAAGACTTCGTGCATTTTTGATGGCAAATGGAGCAACAAAATATGGAGGGAGGGAGGGAGCCCAAAAAGGCCAAGACGCTCAACTTCATTAGTCCTTCCATATCAAGTGAATGGATTATTGCGGAAGTAAGCAAGTCAGTCTTTAGTCCTCTGTTTTGGCTTGAATTACAAATAGCCGGCATCTAAAAAAAACCGTTCGCGTCCAGAACATCCTAACCAATGAAAGAAAACAAAACCAAATGCTGATATTTTCAATTCAGGCAAACTTGAGTCGGGCACTTAACTTTTTCCCAAGTCCCATTTATACAAATAGTTGCACGTGTAAACTGAGCGGCGGCGTCATATCGATCGCCCGTCTATCCCAGTCAATGCCAAACTCTATAACTATTCCAAAATTTGCCACATCGTACATCATGTATTTCATTTTCTAAATATGTTACTCTCAGTTTGGCAGTCTCAAAGATAGCTAACTAATCGAATGCAAAGTAGCTCACTATCTATAGTCGAAAAGCCGTTAATCCATTAGCCCGGCAAATATCAAATGCGAAAACTTCTCATATACAAAAATGACTCGCAGCTATCCCAGAAAGATCTAACCTACACCCACAGATTCTAATCGAGAACGTGTCCACAAACGTCACCTTTTTTATATGCAAATTACTATTTGCAATAAATAAAAGCAAAAAAAAAACAATAAGCTAATTGAAACCAGCAGCGCTCAAGTATAAGCCTTATCAGTGCCTTAGAACCAGTGCTATCTTTCGAACTTATCTCGAAACTAATAAATCTTAGTCAATCGCTGTCGATATCAGTGCGGGAACAACAAGAGAACATTCCAAACGCTGGCTGGCCGCGAGCGGGATTAGAAAACCGCAAAACAAAATCGAGTTCTTCCAATCATCTTTGCGATTTAACAACAAACACACATGGATATATCGCTGCGATAAAGATCTTCGCAGGTACGTGAGCTTTAAGTGGGCACAACCTCTCTCAGAGTCACCAAAAATATCAGCGTGGCGACGCGACGGGACAGACGCAGTTGGGGTATCTGTGAATAGTTATCCAGTTCGACACAGATTTCTGTTTGAATATTTTAAATCGATTATCGGCGATAATCAAATTGGACTATGGGAACAGCAGCAGCAGCAACAGTAATAGCAACTGCAGCTGAAACACTTAAACGCCCCGATAAGCGATCTTTATTGCGCTGGTTGTTAATTTACATTTGACTGGCTGAAAACTATCTAAAACTCAATTAAAATCAAAGGTATTTCAGTTGATTGGGGTGTTTGGTTCTCAATTGGTTTGTCTGTATCTCCGACGACGGGGCGAAAAGGTTGATATGTATCTGTACACTGTGCGGCATGATGTATTGTGTTGTGTGTATCTATCGCGCACTGCAACCGGTTGACCATGAAAATGAAAGTTGACCTTGCGCTGTTGGGTGGCTATTTTTTTACTGCGACCTTGTCGCATGGTGAATTTGAAAAGAATTAGGTGATTAGTATAGAGATACGATTGCGAAGCTGTGATAGTATTTTTTCTGATTCAATCATAAATTGAAATAAATTTTAATCTCTGCGGGTCAGATTAATTAAGCGACGCTTTGAGCTGTAGTTCGTTTCGTATTGCTGATTGTTGGTTGGTATATGTATAGTGGGAAAATGAGATTTCGCCGAAAGCGAAAAGATACGTAGCGGTAGCACTGGGAGGATTATAGAGGTATAAAGACGGTCGAATTGAATTTATGTTACTCAAGAGATGGTCAGAAATCTGTTTCAAATATCATGAACATGATTATAGTAGAGAGAGATCGAGTAGCCTTCGAAAGTGTACGTCAGTAAATAAATAAATCTATCTATATATAAAAATGAAGTATCCGACTGACAGATGATGAACGCCCAGCCTAAACCATTTGCTCTACAAAGCTGAAATTTTGCACAGAGGTTTTTTTTATGATGTATACAACCACTAAGGAAGGATTTTTTGAAATTCGACCCCTAAAGTGGTAAAAGGGGGGGTCAAAGTTTGTATGCGAAGATTTTTTATTTTTCATCCGATTGGGCCTCCGCACACGAGACTAATTCTGCCGGCATAAAACTGATTTTGTAGGAGAGGAGACGGAAGTGAGGGGAAACAAACGGAATAAAATGTTCTGCCGAGTTTGAGCGGTTGATCAAGGCATAAAACTAATACATACACAACTTTCAAAATATTTCAATTGTGAAAATAATACTAAACAATGAAAAGGGGTTCATATATATAATTTTTCTGCCGGCAGAAATCATCCCGTGTGCGCTCGAAGTATGGTATAAAAACGGTTTTCTGCCGGCAGAATTAGTCTCGTGTGCGGACAGACTTCAAACTCGTATTATGTACTCTCTATGAGAAATAAAGATTATTAATTTGTCCGATTTTGGAAATTTTGCTTGAGGTCCGACTTATTGGCGATGACCCCTTTTAAGGGGGACCTCTTCTTAATTCACGAACCGGTCGTCGTATCGATTTGAAACATTGTAATGCGTCCAAACTTCATAGCTGTTGAATATGATGATCGCTTCATCTAACTCCTACGTACGTACTCAAAAAATATTCAACCGGAATTTTGTAAGAATGGGGTTATACTGCTATAGAGTGCTACACATCCTCACGATCTTTCCGGTTGCATATGTTGTACAGTGTAGGAAGATCTGGGCAGTGTGGAATATACTTAAGGATTGGCTAACTAAGAAATATGTTGTGTTCCATAGATAGTGGCTTAGTCTGCTATAATGTGATCTTTGTTGAGATTCCCGTGCTTCACAAACTAATTGATCATATCTATATATTTGAAGTGTTTTCACCAATAGGGCGTTCGACAACTTTTAAGAGATACTAACTGCTCCTTATGTACTTTCTTAGGTAGGTTTCCTGCGCGTTATATTTATAAAAATGACTGTGAAGGAATTTCTGTGTGTCAAATCCTGAGGACTGCGCGAGCGAAGCCGCGGGCAAAAGCTAGTAAATAAATAAATTTTGAAAAAATAATTTAAAGCGAAAAATGCATTTGATTAAGGATAACAATAAATGCCGGGTTGCCGGTGTATTGGAACACAATTGGAACGTTATCGGCCGATTAATGGATGAAATCTGTAGAAAGCCATGGGCGAGTTCGAAGTTCAACCGATTGTCATTCGAAAGACAGCAAAGTTTCCCAAACGGAAACGTCACATGGCAATTCGAAGGAAGAAGTAAATAAATATACTGTGGTGCATGTGCCAAAGTAACTCGCAAGTGTTTGAGTGCGAATGAAGAAACGTGTCAATCATGAAAGTACCCGCGCGAAGCGTATGCCATTTACCAGGAACATGTCACATCGGTTCGTGAACGCCTCGGCTTTAAGAGTATTTCGCAAACACCATGGGAATCAGATCCACGACAATTGGGTTACACCTGGGTTCCACTAGGTATAATGACATCGTCAAAGGTCCTGCGCTACTTTGATAAGATAAGCTCGGTTTCAAACGGTAATATGTAAGGACCTTGAATATTTACGTCTCTGTAATTATGTAGTGGTTAGAAGATTCTATGTGCCGGACATTACATCAGTGGGAATACCATTGCTATTTGCGAATTTGGGTGTATTACCTCGTAAAGATGTTTTTGGTGGTGACTGAGGCAGTCAAATCTCTCTTTATATTTCCTGGTTGCGACTTAGTCTTCGGGTCAAGGTGGAGGGCGACCGTAGCAGTCTGCCTCCTGCCCATTGCCTCTGACACAGCCATCACTAAAGGGAGAGGGAGCCTGGTGCATGGCTGAAGTGGGCAGAAGTGGGTCAGCTTGGGTTGGGGTCGATTAACTCCTTTTAAAAATACCGATTCCAAAAAATCGATCAACAAAATACCGAAAAAAAATATCGATTAAGAAAAATATCGACAGAGACTATGTCGATTTTCTGGGTGAAGTTAAATTGAAGTTACAAGAAGAAAGACCGACGGTCGACAAATACAGTCGACATTTTAAGTGTCGAGGTTTTAAACTTTCGATATTCATAAAAGTCGATAAAAATTTTGTCGAGATTTTAGCGAGTGGCAACATCGATATTATTAGTAGTCGACATTTTTTTTATCGGCAATTGGTACGTATCCCGTCAGCTTTGCTGCTTGACCAAAAGTCCGTGAATGGATTGTTTGTTGGAAGAAGCTGGTAACAGTCTGACAGTTTTACTCTCCGATGTTTGTCAGAGGAGGTGCAGATGTAATTTTTATTTTTCCGCCGATAGAATATGAGATCCCGCCCCTAACACACTAACCACTGAGCCAATTCGCTCAAGAGGCCATGTTTGATCTGCTCTGCAGTCGTTTTTACAATTCATTTAAACAAAAGTACAAGAATTAGTTGACGAACTTAGAACGTTCCAACTATAGTATACTATGTATATCATAACAAATCTGACACAAAGTTTAATTTAATTTTATTTTTTTCATTCCAGGTAAGTGTCAAGTTATGTTATTAAGTGCACCTATACCAAAGTTGGGGTGAGTAAAAATTGTTTTTCGAAAATGTTAGACCGAGAGTTCTAACAGAATTATAGTCAGGGACCCGGATGCACAAAAAGTCTATATAGGGTGGATGCTTTAGTTAGTTTTAGATCGATGAGATCATTGTTTACATAAGAAGGTCATCTTGAAAAAAGCAGAAGTGGAAAGACTTCCGTTGGTACGTCGACCGTGGACTGGAGGCCGCATACGGTTTGATGCAAAAGGTAGGATCAAAATCTGCTAGACCAACAGCTATAAGGAAACAATACCCCACTAACCACTGAGCCAATTCGCTCAAGAGGCCATGCCTAGTGTAACCTGTTGCACTCATATTTATTGAATTTAATCTGCAGCCGTTTTTACAATTCATTTAAACAAAAATACAAGAATTAGTTGACGAACTAAGAACGTTCCAACTGCACTATATATATAGGGGTTCCCAATCTTTTTCATGCTGCGACTCCCAAGAGAGGTTGAAATATTTTTGCGATGCCCTTATTCTAAAAGCAGAGATATGTGAAGTTGAAGTCTACTATAGGATATGGTAACCTTATTAAGGCCAAGGGGCCCCCTTTACCCCAAAACAACTGTAGGGTCGATGAGCAAATTTGTACCCTCTTTAGATTTGAACAGTTTGTTGTGAACACGGAGAACATGTGATGATTTTCCAATCGTAGGTATTCATTTTCAGGAGAAAGGATTTTTTGCCTACATTTCTCTAAACGAATAGGTGCATGGAAGCTGTCACACATTAGGGAAATCCATATCGAAATAGTGGCACACGATAGAATATAGAAACTTTGATGTACGATGCAAAACAATATGACGTCGGCGTCGTTGCCCACTCTATTAAGCAAACTTACTGTGGCCCATTGAATAACAGCATTAAGAAGAGAAATTTGAAGACGACTCAACACTTGCCCCCCCCTAGAAAACTCACGATAGCCCCCTTTTCGTATTTTTTAATCTGGTAACCCTAGACTCAAGACCAAGTACTTTGTAATCATTTAAGTAACAACAAAATGCATCACGGTGTCAAGATCTCTGTTCTATTCAATAATAAATTTGTCATCACAATTTGTGTTGGCCTCGACTCCAGTAATGCGTTGTGGCCTAGTGCTCTTAAAGAGGAACATATACGAAGAATTGACTGCCAGAATTCGACTGTTCAAATAAATCACTTAGAGGAATCTTAAGTGTAGTTCCAAATAACCTATAATTCCAACCCAAGAACAGAGTTATTGCTCTCTTAAGCAACATCTCAATGATAATTTCCCAATTTATGCGAAATAAAACAGTTATCGTCTGCTGAGTAGGTAGGTACCTGGCCATTAAGGATGTAGCAGACTTTCTATACCAAGGGGAACAGGAACTCTTAATAGAACCTTTAGCGAAGAGTTGAATAAATTCGAGAAGGAAAAAAGGGATAAAACCTTTTAAAACCTGAAACGTTTGAGATGGTCTAGAATCCGTTTAGAGAAATCTAAAAATATTTAAGGCATGCATCCGTCACAGTATAAGAATAACCTAGGAATTCTGACAGGTTTTCTGGGATTGTAGTCTCTGAAAACACGTATATCATATGAAGATATCGTCAGACCCTGTAAAGAGACTGCGGAAACTAAAAATCACATTTTGTTCTGTAATCCTGCGGATGAAGGGATATAAAATCATGAACACATTCGCTACTCATTTAGAAGTCAATCTGGGCTCGATGAAGTGCTCCAAGGTGGACAATACCCTAAGAAAGTAAACATGTTCTGGCCACTAAAGCTTCGAGACTATAGTTTCGGCAATCACAAGTAACAGCGTAAAGGAATTGCTCATCGAGTAAAATTTTTCATTGGCATTAGTGACATTTTCGAATTGGTGCGGCGAAACGGTGGTGGAACATAATTCAGCAGGTATCTTTTAAGGGATGGCGTCACGGGTGCCCTACCCATCAGTGGTCAACGATAATAATTTATTTGCAGTCATCTGCTCGGACTGGGACTAGAGGAGTAGAAGTACATTTTGCAAGTTTCAGTGCTGTTTGTGACGAAGTGTCACACTATAGCTCTTGAATTGAATTGTTTCTCTGGCTGTATGGCATGTGGCACCGTCTTGTTGAAACCACATGTTGGTCACATCCATATTTTGTAATTTAGGCACTAAAAACTGGATTATCATGTCACGATAACGAACACCATTAATTGTTACTGCCTGACCAGCCGCATTTTCGAAGAAGAATGGTCCGATAATGCCTCCAGCTCAAAATCTGCACCAAAAAGTCACACGTTGTGGATGCATTTGTTTCTCAACAATTACTCGTGGGTTTTCTGAACCCCAAATTCGATAATTTTGACGATTAACGAAGCCATTAAGATGAAAATGAGTTTCATTACTGAAGATGATTTTGTTCGAAAAATCAGTATCCACTTGTTGTTTCAAAATTCATTGAACGAACTCTCTTCCCGCTGCATTGGAAGTTTCAATTGAACTTTATAAGCATGAAGTTTCAAGTCTTTTGTGAGAATTCGCTGTAGAGAGCTTCTCGAAATGCCCAATTCTTGACTACGGTGCAGAATTGATGTTCCTGGATGTTCCTCGCGAAGTACTTCGATGTTTTCTGTTGAACGACTTTTGCTTGTGACAGAACACCCAGAGTGTATAAGATCACTAAATGATCCAGACTCTCCGAATTTTTCAATTATTCTCGATGGTTTTAAATCACGATGGGCATATTTTGTTTGAAAATTGCGGACTGTAGCTGACAAACTTTTATTTAAAATGCGTTGTTCTTTCGTATAGCGTTACATTTTTACTGTCAGCTGTCACATTGTTATCTTTTTTTTGCGTTGGCATCACTGTACACTGTATTAAATGGCGCAAAATTAAAATTTTGCGTTAATCGTGGGACACCCTTTATAATGCAGATCAATACGCTCTGGCCAACTTGAACTGATGTTCGCTCAGTGTAGCCGTATGCACGCAAGCCGAGCACATATTTTCGCTGTGTCAGACCTTTAATTTGTTACTTCTACTCGATATTGCGTACGAAAATATTGTCTGTTGTTCCTACTTCATTTAGAAAATACATTTTTTTACTTTTTATTTTTTGATTGAAGAATTAAGTGCTTGGGCCATTGACATACTATACTTGGACTGCTAGTGAAATGTCAGTTTCATACAAACCTGCGAGGAAAAATGGAGCAAACATACGCACTAGCCTTTTTGGTTCAGTGCGGCGAAAGTAGGAAAGAGGTTTCAACCTCTGCTCGCCATTGCTATTTTTTACATAGAACACAGTGCCATCCATTGTAGAAACATTGCAACTGCGCAAAAATATCGACTTATTCAAATTATTTCAAATGTTCTATAACAGATGGCACACTAAACACTCAAACAAAATCACACGAATTGCTCGATGACATTTGAGTGTTTTCGTTTCTCTCCGCCGCGAATAAAAAGAGCACCACGATCATTGGTGGTCTTATGCCCTCGCAGGTCCTTAACTCGCATTCCAAGATGTTCTGTAGAATTAGGTAGTAGTTACCTCTACGTAGGGATGGTAGGATCAAGAATAAAATATCTCCTAGATTGGAGTCCAATTCTCGAATTCTACTTCTCGTCATACGTCGATCTCAATTTAAGTCCCGAGGTGTATTTCCTTGTACTTCACGCAAGCAAAATTCGAGTGCATCGAAACCACAGCCGATTGTACTTTATTTTAGCAGCGTTCGGATCCTTGATTAGTAATCATATGGCCAACTGTCAAAATGTGCACAAGAAGACGGCTTAATAATTTATTCTAAGCTCATAGAGTGCGCTCTGATCATGCTCTGAAGGAAAAGAGAAACAAAAATTCAGAGTTATTTCTGTCTGAGTTTAAAAAAAGCGTGAACTTTTTTTGACAGTTCAGGCTCTGCTCTTAACTAAACAAAAAATGGATGCCTACTGTGTGGCTGTCTTCTAAAATGTATACCTTGTTTGAGTATTGAGGACTGTGGACTTTACTTATGGCTTCAAAAATGCATACAATGTCAAATCCGAGCCCGCCTTCTTCTAGTTCCCTCTCAAAATATATGTCTACAACAAGCTGACTGTATAATTTTCAGACGCCAACATTATCATCTTTCTGTCAATTCGAAACTGCCCAAATAATGGATGCTGAATTATACTCATATTCATTTTCATTTATCATTTATGATTATTGGTCTTGGTCTACGAGAATGTCTGCATTTTGACTGTAACTGTAATTCGAATCAGAAGCGATAAAAATTATTTAAATTTTCTCAACTGCTTATCAACACTCTACTGTCCACTCTCTGTCAATGGATGTATCAATTTCATAACATAACTGGCGCCATCAAGATGCCCAAACAGCCATCACCGATATTGATTACCGCACCAGATTCCAGATATCCCCCAGCGGCCAGTCCGTCGTCGTCGCTGTTGTTCTCCGATTCCCATTTGTGCTCTAAAATTTCAAATTATGAATTTATAACCGCCGCGCAATTGTAATTATCATATTTCCACAAATAGAAATGTGCGGGGAGGGGTGCAACGCGCAAGTGCCAAGCGGAGACCCATTCGAAGACGAGACATGAAAATGAGGAATGTCGTGTCATCCTTAGGCAAGAGGCAACGGCAACGGCAACCCCTCTTTGGTTGCGGTGGAACGCAGACTCATCTCAGGCTGAGTGTGCGTGTGTATACACTTTAGCTTATCAGCTGAATGATTGATGCTAATTTCAACAAAAGGTATGATAACAGCGCCTCGCCGCGGCAATAATAATAATTTTCCTTTCACTTCGCTGATAATAATAAACAGGCAAGCCAAGCATTGCATCGAATCGAGTACGGCCACGGATGGATATCTGGGGGCGCAGAGTGAAGTAGGCGCCAGTTTGTGGTTTTCAAAAAAATTCACTGGAGCCGGACATTGGACAAACGTGTTACCAATGTCATACAACAATGTTGCCTTTGTTGTGGTTATTGTGATGTGACCATTGATTGTAGGTGAATGTTTATTTTTGTCAAGTAGGTATATGCTGCTGCTGCCTGTTGTTGTTGTTGTTGCTGCTGCTGGCGAACGAGTGATAATTGCAATTAAGTAAATAAAACCAGTTAATCACATAATAATTATCATTGGGGAGTGATAAATCAAGTTTTTCGGGTAATTATCTGGAGAGGCACGACTGTCGTAGTGCTCTATATGTTTGTTTGTGTCGTGAGTCGGTCGTATCGATAAAATTTCCAAAACCTTATCTGATTTGATTTGAATTTGTTTTTTTTTTTTGTCAACTTTATTAACTGTGTTACAGTTAGGCATGTCTATGTGTTTTGTTGTAGGGGAGCGATTGTTGTTTGTACGGAAGCGAGTTGATCGTTTTTTTTTATTTTGTAGATTTTATTCGTAGATTTGTCATCGGTCGAAATTATGTTGTATGTTATAATGGAGGTGGGGGTTGTTTTGCTTTGTTTAGTTGTAGTATATGAGAATTGGGAATGTTTTTATATTATCTACATTAGCAGTGGACAAGTCCGACTTTGAGGCAAAAATTCAAAGCTATTCGTTGGAGCAAAGTATCGATTTCGATAGCTGAGAGTCACCAATCACTAGTAAATCAACAAAGATCGTAACCTCTTTGTGGGGACGATGAGTGACAACAAGTTGGACAATTTTCTAGGACACGAACCCAATAATTTGGTCACAGCTGCCACTTGTTATCACAATCCTTGTACACTGGTCGACTCGGCAATAAAAGTGTTTCTAATTATATATTTCTTTCTTTTTATAAAAATTTGACTTGTGTCATATGAGACAAATTAGTGAAGGCAAACAGCAAGTGGCAAAAATACATCAGTGACAGTTTAAAGTCCACTCTTACATACTAGTTGGTTGTACCCGCTTCGCTGGGTATGCAAAGTACTTAATATTTGATAAACAAATTGATTTTATTTAAAGAACTTCTTTGAAAACTACATTGCGTGTAAATTGTCTCTGGTTAATTAATAATCTTCCTTGCTGTGGATTAGATTCAATATACACCTTCTTTTGTCTTGCAACTCTTGATTGTGATAAAGCCACATACAGTTGGCCGTGTGAAAATACTCCGGTCTTCAAATGCATGCCAACGTCATCAAATGACTGGTCTTGAGCCTTGTTTATTATTATAGCGTATGCTAGAATTTATCGGAAATGGAATCATTGTGATAATTCATGCTCTTATCAAATTTCGTCCAGGCTCTTCCACAATCAATCGAGTTCCATTGCAGTCCTTTTTTAGGGTTCAAGTTTTTCAGCAACATGATGATGACACCTTGCTTAAGTACAGCACATGAGGTGGCTTGCTGGATGGAGTTTGCTGATTGAGGAATTCAACAGGGAAATTTGGTGCATCATTTGGATCTTCAGTCTTCACTGATAACAGAATCGCTCCTATTCATTTCTAATGTCTGCACATTTGTCAGCGCGGCAATGACTCGTTCTGAAAACTCCTGCATTGACTTTTGCAGCAGATCGCCAAAAATTGTCTTAATTAAGTCTCCTGTTAATATAATTTCCGTGGGAATTTCAACAACCTCGTCTTCATACATTTCTGCTACCCGCGGCAATTTTGCAATAATGAGAAGACTCATATTTTAATAGCCCTCAGGATTTTGTTCACAGAGATTCCTTCACGATCAGTTAGTTTTCTCTTTTATATTTAAATATCGCGAAATAAAATTTCCTATTAAAGTACCTGAGGAGCAGTTAGTAAATCAGTGATCTTAAAATTCGTAGCAAAGTACATATTGCCTAAAAACGGTTTCTGTTTTTTTTTTGTATCTATTGATTTAGAATTTAGATTTATGAGTATAAATAATATTTTACTTCTTTTTACTTCTTTATTATCAATGTACAAAGTTTCATATTGATACGACAAACTCCTTCGTGAGTTATGAAAAAGTTCTCATTAAAATCATTGCCAATAACTCGAGCCCAAAGCAAAATACCTAAATATTTCTTATATAGAGTACACAAACCGAGTTTGAAGTCGATCGGATGAAAAATAAAAATGTTCCCGTACAAACTTTGACCCCCTACGAAGTGTTGGTTTTATTTGGCAATTTCCTTTTGAAAACACTTGCCGAGCATTACTATAGTAGAGTTTGAACCTTGAAGAAAATTAAAATATATGAAAAATAGGCGGTGCGTATTTGAATAATGAGAAAACACAAACATTGAAAATTTATTCAAATACCCACCGCCTACTTTTATTTAAAATAAGAAAAATAAGAAAAGTAAGGAGCGTTACAGAATCAGTAAGGGTAAATATATATATGATGTCGCGTAGAATTCCTCAATTTGTTGGGACCTCCCCAAGTTTTTCAGGAAATGTGCATCTTCCTAAACACTCTCAGTCGGCATAATGACAAAAATGCATTGAGTTTGAACGTATCTTAAAGTTATTGTTGATGAAGCTGCAGCAGTAAGCATTTAAGGGTTGATTCATAACCTATACCAGGAGTTCCCCAACTGTGCATCTGGGGCGTCGTGGGGCTATCCTAGGGGCGTCGCAAGACGATATGCACAGGTCGCCTGCATACAACGTTCCATCAGCTTGAGCTCGATTTGAAAAAAAAAAAAAAAAAAAAAATGTCGGGTCGGGTTCGTTCGATGTTGGCCATTGTATTTTGCCGTTCACAAGAAGTATACGAATTTTGCAGACTTCAACTTGGCAAATTTTGCGTCGAGACTTGGGCCTATACACGTTCAAGATCCAACTGACCCAGGAGCTCAAAGTTAATGATATTGTAATGACTATAGAGAAATCATCTTTAGCGAGGGGCCACATTTTTGGATGAATGGCCAAGTTGCCATATATGATGGGATGACGCCAACCAACACGATGTGGCAATGCATCCATAAAAAGCAGTTTGGTGCGCATTTTAAACTGGCGGTGGCGTCATTGCTCTGTACTTTTTCATGACGTTGGTAAGGTCAATACCATTAACGGCGAGTACTACAGAACGATGCTGCTAACATGTGGTTCCAGCAAGAGGTGGCTATGATGTGTTGCTCATTTGCAGGGTATGGTTATCTGATCTATATCAGAGGTGACGTGAATTGACCACCAAGATCGTGCGATTTAACCTCGCTGAATTTTTCTTGTGGCGTTGCCTGAAGTCGCAGTTCAATGCGAATAAACCGCAATTGACCGATGTCCTTAAACCCAACATAACCAATGCCATCGCTCAAATTAAGTCTATGCGGCAGATTGGACCACTCGGATCCGTGACAACGTGAGAAGCTGGGGTGGACATTTGGGCCTGGTGTTATATTCCATACAATAATGGCATACATGGTCACATGGGATTCGTTAATACCTTGCACACAGCTTGTTTTATTTCCACTCCTCATTGAAAACCCCTTTAGTGAATCTTCAGTAAGCTCAGCTTATATTCACATATCTGTGCTTTGTTCACATTATGTGTGCTTTTAGAAGGGCGTCGCAAAACTATTTTAACATGTATAGAGAGTCGCAGTATGGAAAAGTTTGGGAACCCCTGACCTATACTAACTATTGCTGGCAAACAGAATTGATTCAAAAACAAATGACCCGGTTTAAGGCTTATTGGTTATACCGAACCATTTTTGTGAGGCCCCTTGAGTTCGATATAAGCGTCCACAACTGTAGTGCAGTTCTGAGCTCGCGAAAATCGACAATAATGATTTAGGTCGTTTAGATTTAGGAAACGATTTATAATTTATAAATAGCTATAGCCATGCCGCGCCGGTTTCTTTTCTTTTAAATTAAATTAAAATGTATTTTAGTTATCATATATGTACAGTACATACATCATTTGTTTATATTTTGTAATCTTTTTAAAGCTTGCGAAATATTTTTTCATAAACGATACCTACATGTTATTTATTTAGTGAGCGTAAGTACATAAACAAATTACGCCTACAGTTCACACCCGAACATGCAACATATAGCTGTCTATGCGAAAAACGTGGCAATGGCCGAGTATAGTTCCCCCCACCCGCACCCTAACTAACCTCTACTGATCCGAAGGATGTAGCTGGTATAATGTTAAAAGAATTTTTAAAATCGGCCAAATAGTTCCAGAGTTAGTCGCTACCACCCCTTTAGCCCTCCTTCATCGCCAACTTAGTCCTTACGGAACCTATACTGATCCAGAAGTCCTAAGTCAATGGATATAATATTTCACATAAATGAAAACTCGTCACAGGTATGATTTGATTATTTATACTACGCGATCATATCGTTACACTTTCCATAGTTGCAGATTTAAAATATGTACATATAAAATAAGATCTATTTTCAATTTATTATATCTCACCCTCTGGATGGACCAGAAAGATGAATGTTAGCTCCAAATACTCGGTGAAGTATTGCCTAAAAATTTAAAACATTTCTTGAATTGACCTACATAGAATTATGTATATAATGGCGTAAGCGTAATGAGATCGAAATACAAAAGTTTGCACCTCATTTTTTACCTCTTATATGACGAATTTCGGAAAACGATGTATGAGGCACGTAATAATTTTGACTTATGTATCGACATACAAACTTTCAAGTTCACACGGCTAACGGTTCGTGAGACCCCCCTTACTCCCCGTGACCCCTTTAAGCCGCTATAATTCTCACCTACCCTACGGCCTAAATTGGCCATACATCTATAAATCGGAAAAAAAACATGAAAATCGGACGAATGGTTCTCGAGTTATGGAGGGACGAACAGTCGGAAGTTGCATTTTATAAAGTCGTATGGATTTAGACCAGGGCCCTATTTCACCAACCAATACTCATTTTGCAATTTTTCAATTTATCTTTGCAAATTTCATTTTACCAAACACAAATTTCCAAAGAGGAAATTATTCCTTGAAAAAGTTGAAAATGTTCCCTCCTTGCAAACGTTTCACCAAAAACCGATTTTCAAAGTGACAAGCATGTTTTTTGCAAAATGCAAAGTTTTGTCTATTTGGAAAGAATTCGTCCATTTCGCTTCACCTGCGTACCCCGACTCCAGATTCGGTGCATAACCTGGTTAAGCTTTAAGATCGCAACTCTCCCTCCTAATGGTATTCACTCCAATACTCTGCCTGCCAGCCTGGGACTTGTGAGTATCCCCACTCCCGCTTGACCAGACATTGAAGGTGCTACTCCCGACATGAAGATGGTTTCCACCCATCCGCCAGGTCCACAGTTCCAGAACCCCTTTGTTTTGTTGAGGAGACACCAACTATATCTAGTCGATATTTCACAGACTCTCCAAAAAGCTCCAGGTGTTTTCCATTTATGCCACTATTGGTGCATATCGCATCCACCCTCTGACTACCATAATGGTTTGTGAGACCATTAATGGGAAGCTCTTAGCCGTTTTGGTTAAACCCGTCCGACTGCCGAGCGTGTCAAGCCGACCACCAGACGCTCGCAAGCTGCCACCCTTCAGTCCTGGCTCCATAGGGCGCCCTCATATGACTTCTGCCTTCTTTCCTCTTGTCATCTTTGGGTGTGTGCTTCGTCAGCCATGAGCTGAGAACCTATAGACATGTTGCCCGCCCCCCACCATAGGGAGGTCAGCTACATGAATTGGCGATGTGCGTTAGTCTCGCAAAAACTCGAGAATTCCTGGACCGATTGCAACAAATTCTGAAAACCTCAAAAGTTGGAAAATCGATAAAAAATGGAAATTTTCACTACAATAATCGAAAAATTCGAAATTTACCGAACCGATTGAATTCAAATTTTGAGAACATTTTTATACCCGGTACCACACTGTGGCGAGGGTATATTCACTTTGACATTCCATTTGTAACGCACATAAGGAGGCGTTGTAGGTATGACAAACTATATATATTATTGATCAGCATCACTTTCTTAGTCGATCTAGCGATGTCCGTCTGTCTGTCCGTCTGTCCGTCTGTCCGTCTGTCCGTCTGTCCGTCCGCACGATTACGGCCGTAATTTAAGAGCTATCGACTTGAAATTTGGTACGTAAGCTTTTATCCACCAAACTGAGGCTAAGTTCGAAGATGAGTAAGATCGGATGAAAACTACTACTACCTCCCATACAAAAATATCGGATTTATATAGCTTTTTGATGTTAAAAATTAAATTTAAATAGCTACAATAAAGATAGCAAGTTTAAACTTTGCACATATTGTTTTAATAATATTTAAAATTTTTTGGCAAAAAATGAGCTTGGTCGAATAAAAACTACCCATACCTCCCATACAAATATATATATTTTTATAGTACTAAAATATTATTTTTTATTTTTACAATAATACAGTACCGGGTATTTGAGCTTCGGCATAGTCGAAGATAATTGTCTTACTGGTTTTTATTTACCTTATACAAAAAACAAAAAATTAAAATCGTGAGTTAATTTTCAACCCAATTTGTCAACCCTGGAAAGTTCCGATTATTAAGACTAAATTGGACATCTAATCTAATCTCTATCTCTATCTCTATCTCTATCTCTATCTCTATCTCTATCTCTATCTCTATCTCTATCTCTATCTCTATCTCTATCTCTATCTCTATCTCTATCTCTATCTCTATCTCTATCTCTATCTCTATCTCTATCTCTATCTCTATCTCTATCTCTATCTCTATCTCTATCTCTATCTCTATCTCTATCTCTATCTCTATCTCTATCTCTATCTCTATCTCTATCTCTATCTCTATCTCTATCTCTATCTCTATCTCTATCTCTATCTCTATCTCTATCGCTATCTCTATCTCTATCTCTATCTCTCTCTCTATCTCTATCTCTATCTCTATCTCTATCTCTATCTCTATCTCTATCTCTCTCTATATATCTATATCTGTCTCTGTCTGTCTCTATTTCTAACTTATTCTCAAACTACGAAAACGGACGTAGGTACTTATTAATTGCAGTTTTCAATCTCCTCAATTGCCGGCCGACGCGACTCCGTTCAAATGTCAAATTTGATTGAGCTTAGATGATCGTCACTCAAGTTTGGCATTTGTACTGTGTAGATTTATACACGAAAAAGACAAAAAGTTTATATTCTCTCTCTGACCTTTCTCTTTATAAATCAGATATGAATGTCCGGTTTGTGGTGGGCAACAAGGCAGCAGCTGCACAACCACAAAAACTCAAAAACTGATAAACCTACATTAACAACCAAAAACAGTAAAACAGAAAAAAAAAATGGAAGAATATTTAAAAGCTTCAATGCAACCAACATATGCGAACAGAAATAATCACAACCGACAGTGTTGCACACAAAATCTTAACCACCAACCGCAATCCTCAAGCCCGCAACCAACCAACCAACAGTCAGTCAGTCAGACAGTCGGACGGACAAACGCACCACCAGCAAAAGGATGACGACGATGATGACGCTGATGCGAATGATGATATCTCGCATGCCGCTGAATGCACAACTCGAATGCTTTTTTCTCCTCATCGCCGCGGTCGTCCTCCTCGTACACACATACACACGCACACACATATAAAGCCAGGATACCCTGCAAACCAAAAGTCAGTAGTTTCTCGAAAACACTACTACAGAGACACATGTTTTTGTGAATGTGTTTGCGCTCTCTTAGAGTATTAGTATTCGGCTTTATGTACTCTGCAAACTTTTATGTTTTGCCAGTTTTTTGTTATTGTCATCTATCATAATCCAGGTGCCTGGACAATAAGAATCTCGACCGATGTCTAGACACTTTACAAAATATGCAAAAGCAAATGCAATATTTTAAAAGAAATCAAAAATCATTGTTGGCTTTCAGTGCGTGCTAATTGGATCAGTCGGTAAGAGAAATAAAGAAAATAAACAATAATATTTAATTAAAAAAAATAGCAAAGAGTACGTAAATGTTAATATCAATTTTTTTTATTACAGTTTGAAGGCACCAGCAGAAAAAAAGTACTTCCTTAGTACTGCTTTTTACGTTGAAAAGAAGTACTTCTTTAGCACTTCCTTATACGTACGAACGAAGTACTTCTTTAGTACTTCTCTTTTCATAGGAGCAAAGTACTTCTGGAGTACTTCCTTTTAGGTAGGAACAAAGTACTTCTGAAGTACTTCCTTTTACGTATGAACGAAGTACTTCTTTAGTACTGTCTTTTACATATGAACAAAGTAATTTTATAGTACTTCCTTTTAGGTACGAACGAAGTACTTCTTTAGTACTTCCTTTTTCATATGAACAAAGTACTTCTGAAGTACTTCCTTTTACGTTGGAACGAAGTACTTCTTTAGTACTTCCTTTTACATAGAAACACAGGTTCAAGGCAGTACTTTTTTCAATAAGTTAGAAGGAGATGGGTGCTTCACGTATTCTTATATACAGAAGGTATATAACTGAGTTTTTTCCCGAGCGCCTATCCTTTTTCAGTGGAAAGAAAGTACTTCTTTTCCGTACATATTTCAGTAGTTATATTAGTACTTCTACGTTTGCAGGGTAGAGACTCCACTCGGATTCGGATGCGATATCAGCGATATGAGTTTTAAGGGAATTTATATGAAAGGTCCGATAAATATCTTTGTTTGTGTGTCTGTCTGGCCGTACGGACAGTTTGTCTGCGGTGCTGTTATCTTATGGAATTTTTCTGCTTAAAAATACAAAGAGAAAGAGATACGACAGAAGGAAACAGAAACAGTAACACGGGCCAATGGGCCATGTTGCCATTGCCAATCACATGCTGGTGGCGGGATTGATTGTGGAAATTGTGGTAAATGCGCGCGCGATTGAGGTGGGCGGCAGGATGATGACTCACGTAATGAGTGACATTCCAAAAGCGAATAAGACAGCAACATCCAGCAAGTAGTTAAGGTGGTATGCATTTGTCGTTGGTATGTGATAATGGCCAAAAGTGTATTCAGGACCAAGAGGCACTGGCTTTTTTTTTTTTTTTGGTCTGAGGACGTTTTATAGATAAGCGTGAAGAGGGTAGGACGGTTGGTTTGCAGATAGATGACTTGATGTAATGGGATGTAAAAAACCAGCTACCTAGGTAGGTATACAGAATTATTATCTTCCTGTAAGAACGTTTGCACTTTATACTTTCGCGTGAGTTTTTGGCGAATTGCAGCCGATTCTTCGATCGACATTGACCGCGACGCTATGTCAATAATTTCGTAATAAATATTCCAACGAAGCTGGTGATTCGTATATCGTTCGCTTTAAGTTGGCCGACGAGTTCATCTTAGCCCCGGTGCACACTTGAGTTTTTTTAACGCAGCGTCATCGCACGTGTGTATGCACCACCCAATTTATTTGTGAGTGCAGTAAGACGCAAAAGCGGTGACGTTAAAAAAACGCAAGCCCCGGTGCACAGGGGCTTAAAATCCCATACGATACATTTTTCAAGGGAAATTTTTAGTGTCGCGACAAATGCCGCTGCTGATCGCCAAAATCGTTGCAAAAGAACAAAATCCGAACATTTAGAAGATGATAATGCGTATGTAACAGGAAAACTATGCAAACTTCCAAAATTAATGTAGATGATAAGTTAAATGTAACCAACGTGCTCTTTTGTCAACTCTACTTTGACATTTGTGAAGTAGACAGATATACAAAATATATTTCAGCAGGACACGAATTGGTAAACCTCTAAAGAAAGCGGAATAATTTTTTAGATTTTTTTGCAGAATAGGTAATTCGTCGGTGGTACATATTTGCGCAACGTGATTTTCGCCGGAGTTTTCAAGGGCGAACACTACGATCGGCATTTAGCTGCTCGCCTAGAAGAGTGTGGACCAACACAAAATGCTGCCAGGTCTGGCTTGCTGCAAAGCTTGCCGTTCTGCTGCGAATAACCCAGCTATATGGCTGAAGATGTCGCCGAGGACCCTTGAGTATCGAGCCACGCAATTGGGCATCAATCGGCCGTCTTTACGGAGAATTTTGGTGAAAGACTGTAAGATGTTCACTTACCAAGTGGCAGACAGTGTATCAGCTGTTAGCTGTTGATCGCCAAGCGCGTGTAACCTACAATTCAATCCATCTTGAACCTGGACCACGAGAAAGACAACTTTCATGGAAAATCATTATGAGCAACGACGCCCATTTCCATCTCTGTGGAAATGTAAATAAGCAAAATGATCGCTTCTTCGGCACAGAAAATCCGCGTAAAACCCACGAAGAGCCATTACACCTGCTCAAAGTTACTGCATGGTGTGCTGTTTACGCTGGAGGCATAATCGGGCGGCTTATTCCCAAATGCGCAGCTGATCGCTTTTCAAGCGGCGGATTGATATTTTTGTGCTTCCAAAAGCTGTCAAAAGCGATAGCTATTCAGGTGACGGATTTCTAACGGATTTACTGCCAGCAATCCTCACAATAGCTATCGCTTTTGAATGGATCGAATCGCTTTTGGAAATATATAAATACCAATTCGCCATGAAAAGCGATCCGCCGCGCATTTGGGAATAAGCCCCCGGGTTTTATTTGTTCGAAAACACTGAAGGCTAAACGACTATTTTATAGGCGGCGAGCGTTACGAGCCATGCTATTCCTCAATTGGTATGAACTGAAACTGGAGAACATAGGGTTCGAACAGGATGTACAACGGGGCATACTGCACGAGCCATACAACCGAAATTCTGAGGGCTGCATTTCCGGATCGCCTAATCTCTCGTTTCGGCGGTTTGCACTGGCTTTCAAGATCGCCTGATTCAACCGTTCTAAACTTCTTTTTGTTTGAATTTTTGAAGTTACGAAGGTATGTCAGCCTCAGATTCTTGAAGCCCTCAAAGAGAATTTCTATCAAGAATGCGCGGACCTATCGCCAGAAGTTCTGGCAAGAGTGATGAGTGGAAATGACATAAATCGGGCCTGCATGGTTATAAATTCTGACTTAATTGAAAAAAAAAGGACACTAAATGAGCTTAATCCAAAAGCAGAGGCAACATTTTTCGTTCATACAAAAAATGCGAGCCGAAGAACATCGGGTGACACTGACAACTTTGTTTAAAGATGTAAGGTTTGTTTGTAAGCGGTAGCCTCTGAAACTACATACCCAATTCCATAAATTCTTTCAGTAGATAAATTAGAAAACACTATTTTTTTTAGGTATTCCAATGAAATCATTTGAAATCATTCAACTTGCCATTAGATTCGTAAATGGAAATCAATACAAAAAACGTTGAAACTGTTTTTAGACTATACATCTGCAAATAGTTTGAGCTATCGTTCATCTTTCTGTTCAGTCCAGAGTTTGAGCTACAATAAATTCAAAACAGATCTTTTTATAGAAATTTGCTTGCCGCTCGAAAGATATGTGACTAAGGTGTATCTTTTTTTTGTGGGATGGATCTAAAAAGCAAAATGACTATAGTTTGTTATAGATAAGGCTCGGGGCCAATCACTGACTGTATCTTAGGTTCCATGACATGACTGTTTGTGCTATGAACGTTTGCAAGTATTTGTAATTACTGCATCCGTGGACGCGCATTTCGTGGCAAATTTTTTAATAGTTTTGCATAGCTGTATAAATTTCATGTAATTGGGAAACGTACGGTCACAAACGCGCTATAATTCGACGCTTGGTTGTTTTTCTTTACTCTTGTAAGTCTACTTTTGAATCAAACTTGAGAGATGAAGTTCCCAATTAAAGGTCGCAAAATATCGATTAATCAGAAAATACCAAGTCAAACCCAATAGGCGGTCAAAACTATATACTCTCAAAAGGAGATTTCTCATCAACGCAAGAGCTTTGCTCTCTTCTATTTCGTCCGCGCATTTTTAATTAAAAAGAAAAAGAAATCTCTTCTATCAATCTGCTTGCCGGCTTATCTTCCGTCGAAGTTCATCATCAGAGGTCTTGTTATCTAGTCCCAGGCATCTTTGAATCTCATTGATCCTCGAAAGGCATTACACACAGACTCGACAGCAATCGTAATCTTCAGTCGAGCAGATGAAAAAAAAAACAAAACCAACTCGAAAATAATTTTATTTTCTGCTTTGAATTTAATTTTATCAGCGAGATTCTGATTTCCCCTCAGATGTGGTGATGATGGTGGTGGTAGTGCTGCTGCTGCCGCGATGGTTAGTGGCCAATGATCTTGATGATGATGATGATGATGATGATGACTCTGACTTGAATTAAAAATAAATTTTAATATTCATCTCGTTTGGCTTTTATTTATTCATCATCATCATCATCATCATTCTCATCATCATTGCTGGCATCGATCGATAAGAGGAATTTTAAAGTTCACTTGTCATGGTATTAGAATTCCGAGTATCTCTGTTTGGTTTGGTTCTGATCACACTATTTTGATCTATTGGAGGCGTACTACTCGTAAATGTACAGAAACCGATCACAGATGCGGGACCGTTGAAGAGATCTGGCAAAGATCAAACTGGTAACGTTCGCTTCGAGGCGATAAGCAAATCAGCGATGGTGTGCATGATTTTGTGGAACGGAATTCTCCGCACTTGGTATATGAAGTTTTGAATTGGACTTGAATGTCGAATGGCATTTCTGCGTCTCATGAATGTTGATTGTGTTGTTTCTCTGGGAAAAGAGTTGATAAAACTATACATGCCGACTAATTTGTATTGTAATGTATGCGAGCGATAAGATTTTATTTCGCACCAAATAAGGGGCGTACAACGATTGGAATATAAGCTATCGCCAGTGATATAGGGAATGATACGCCCTATAACAATTTAATGAGTGTATAGTATATCTTTCGTGTGTGGAAATATCGCACAGATTAATGACAGCTCAAATAAATTATGGAAAACCATGTCAATGCTAATGTAATTGGAGAAGTTTATATTCTTCTATTTTTTTAGGTGCTATCGGAGTTTAGACATATTTTTATCGGTTAGGATCGACGAGTTTATAAATTGAAAGTGGTCGGTTTAGTGTCATTTTTACCGCTTTCTAGTACCACTTGCTAACAACTGCTTCGAGTGCAAAGTGATGAATCTGACTGACGTGTCCATAAGATCATAATTTCAAAGCGCTATAGTCACAGTCTAAAGGAACACTTCTGTGATGTGCTTTTTCTGAGGCCGAGGTTTCGCTCGCCGGATCCAGGATTTCCCCAAAGAAACACCATACTTTGGTTAGGAGATATCCTTTATTTCAATAACCAATGTATAAAATACTGTCTTATGATTAGTTTAACAATAATTGAATTCCTAAGTTGAGTATATGCTATACAAATACAATAATACGGCCCACTGACAATCGTGGCTCCGATCTGCAGCCCAGCGACGAGCGTGGTTCCGATTTGTGGCCCAGCGACAAGCGTGGTTCCGATCCTAAGCAGGACAGCCAAAGATGCTAACACTGCTGATTTAACTTAGCCACCAAAAATTCACAAGACTAACCGAAGTCAATTTCCTTGTGGGAGCCTTATCTGGTACTGGTACACTAGATTGGTACAAAGAACAAGTAGACAAGTCTCCCCGAATGGCAATTTCATTCGGGTACTCATGCAATTTCCTCCAATTACTCAGTGTGACTTATAAGTGACTAATGAAAATTTCTTGTCACAAATATTGGTTGTCTAGGAAATTTGTGCGTTAGCAGCGAGTGATGTATCTGCGGGTTGCCTGGTGTACAGTACTGGCCATACAAAGTGTTAACGGTGGGGGCCATAAAAGTGTGACGAACGGGGACGTTTCGTTACGCTTTAAACCACGTGACATCAAACTGCAAACTGAATTGAATCATTTGCAAGAATCTCGGGCGACTAAGTATAAAAACTTCTTATCACATTCACCATTTCTGTAAACTGCCCCATAAGCTTTTAGACCAGGGTACTATACGGTTAAAGAAATCAAAGATAATGTCATTTTCTGAATCTCACTTTATATGTTCAAGCTTTCAATTCTAGCTGCAAGCCTGCTGAATATAATTGAGGTGAATATCTTCATTGAGCAGTTGGGCTGTTTTAATAAAAGATTGTTTTAAGTTGTATTGAAACAGTTTGGTTTAACTTCAGACTTCTATAAAATTTATTTTTATTAAATTAAAAGTGGATTTGATTACAATTTTAATATTTTTTCCTCTGTAGAAAAATGTAGAATGAAAATAATATTTCTAAAAATATACTACATATTTTCTTAGCGTATTCGTAACAAGTTGACTATTGGCTCCTTTGTTTGAATACCTTATAACTTCGGGTGATTTATTTACCTTAGAACTTTTTATGGCTATTTTAACTTCTTCCAATGAAAATGGGTCAGTCTATAACTTGTAGATTGCTGCTTAGGTTATAGCGTCTTTTTGACTTTTGATTTCTTTTAATGGCTTAAACTTTTTGACTTTGTAGCAGTCGAAGCCTCGTGGCCAAGATTTGATGATTTTTTAAGCGTTTTTGTTCTTTCGATTGGTACTTTAAAATGTTCTGTATCAAACCATTCGTTCGATGGGTCTTACTTGCGTTATGTGATAGTTCCCGAAGCTGATTTATCTGCAACTGCTTCTAGTACGCTATAACAACATTTATACTTTGGTTTAATAGTTCTAATTCTCTGATAAGGCTCTCTGTTGGTTATATATGGACTTAAGACTCTTCCAAGCTTAATTCTGGCATCAATCTCATTGTATTTAAACTTGCAAACGCTAAAATCACAATATTTTGATTGACATATGGTCCATAAATAACTTCTTTAGGTATTGCCTCTCATATTTTTTTGTTGCAAAGTCTTTAATAATACCTACTGTCAGTATCGATTGTCTCATAGGCATTTCCTGCTCAATAGCCATGCTCATATTTTTTGTACTTAAAAAAAGTTTAAGGCTGCTGATAGGTATAATCGAAGTTTTATGATACTGTTAGGCGGCTTACTTCCAGCTTAAACTTCACAATAAACTTTGGTATTTCCACAGTGAGCTTAAATTATGTCTGGGAGAACAAATAATTCATTTAAATTAATTTTGCTTTTGAGAGGATGTACATTTTAAGTCAAAATAGGTATTTAACAATTTACGCTGAAGGTTTATTACTTAAGATCACCTAATGAACAGGTCGAATTTCTAAACGAAACCACCAAACGACTTTTTAATCATCACGTTCTTTAAAAACCAAAATCTTTCCGTCTAAAGAACAGCCATGGTTCACTGCACATATTCGCAACTTATTAACCTACTGGATTAGGCTTAAAACCTTTGAAAACGTTTCCGCCTTGATGAGTTGCGGTAATCGACAATTTGCATCCTCTACCTCTAATCTGTTGAACTCAGCAAAAGACTTACACAGGTTTTTATAAAATCAAAAAGAAACCACATCTAGTATCTTTTTTCGATTTTAGAAATGTCAATTACACTGAGGTCGTTGAAAGTCTGTCTTCTATTATATCTTCTACAACTGGGCTCGACGATATAATTCCTACATTCTTAAAGCTCATATTGTCAATCCTTACCCCGTACACTACCCAAATTGTCAATTCGATTTTAAAATCTGGTCACAATGGAACCGGTGACAATGGAAATTGGCTAAGTACCTAGGTATACGTATACCAAAAAATGCAAAGCGTACTGACTTTAGGACCATTACAATAATACCTTTTCTATCGAAATCGTTTGAAAGAATTTTATAGAAACAAATGAACCTATTTCTTGACACCGCAACATTTTGATGAGGATGACAATACTACAATCGGGTTTTAGGAAGGGCCATAGTTGTATAACCTCCTTAGTGAACGCCATCGAAGATTTACCGTAAAAGATGGATGGAGACAAGGTGACCGTTTTAGTGCTGCTAGATTTCTCGAAGGCGTTTCATAAAAACTTGCGTGATCTGTGTCAGCTATTTAATTTCTCATACGTTGCAGTCAAATTAGTAGCTTCGTACCTTTCAACAAACAACATTTAACAAAAATAACACATGATGTGCTTTATTTCACAGCTACAATATTACTGAACTAAAACTAATTGCTCTTTCTACCAAATGATAATAGAACATAACAAGCTATGGTGATTTTGTTAGTGGTTTGTTGATGGGTGCATTTCTTTTCTATAGCTGAAGTGCGGCCAATTTTACTGTTGCCTGCCGATGGGTCATGTTATCAATTGATATTGATGCTGCTTTTGTGTACAACGTAACTCGCGCTAAATATCACAAGAAATCTCAAATCATCTGTCAATTTTCAGGCGAGGCGACTGACAGTTTTTTTCAATTCTTAGTTATAGCTGTTATTGAAAATTTTGACTTCCGATTTAGAACGATTAATCAAAAGAGATTGGGTTTAATTGGTATCAAAATAAATCTAACCAAATATGGAATTTGGTTTGCAAAATTACTTATATATCTAACTTTCGAGAGATATTCGAATCAGACCACCATTGTTGGGTCTCTTTTCGTCTCCCTACCACTATAAACCCTACCCAGAGAGACTCTCTGGACTTCTCCAGAGATCTTCACTGAGTTCGATTCCTAGTGTTAACGCTGGCATCTGTTTTTTGTGAGATCTGTTTCATCCAATGGGTCTCGACCCA
This sequence comes from Cheilosia soror, assembly GCA_949372485.1. NCBI lineage: Eukaryota > Metazoa > Arthropoda > Insecta > Diptera > Syrphidae > Cheilosia > Cheilosia soror. The sequence goes on from OX443561.1 coordinate 124,255,995, forward strand.
ATGTTTTTCCAAGATCCCCATTCTTCTGCCAGCCAAAGCTGGACATTGACACAATACATGTGCCGCTGTCTCAGATTCCTCCAGGCATAGCTTACAAGTATCATCCTCCCTAAGGCCCATCTTTCTTAAATGATACCCGAAATTACCATGGCCTGTAGTTAACGCCACCACCCATTTCAATGTTCCTCGACTCATGCTTAGAACCTTTCTCTGAGTGGAGCAGGTCGGCCATTGTATTGCCATTTTAGCTTGTCTAGATTGTTCCACGGTTGACCATCTTCTCAAGTTGCCGTCGATCCCTTTGTGTCCTCGTACCCAAGTCATAGTGTTACCTGATTTTTAGATGAACACTTATTGAGCTTGAATACACATTCCAGTGCCAGTGATGTTGTGATGTTTGTCCGCTCCATGCATCTAATCACCGCCTGGTTGTCCAGTGCTATTAGGATATTTCTTCCTTCCACCTGACTCTCAAGCAAGTAGTTCAACGCATGCAGGAAAGCCAGTCATCTCAGCCTGGTATACCGAAGTGTGTTTCCCGAGGCTAATGTGACGGGCTAGTTCCAGATCTTCTGAGAAGATTGCGGCTCCCGCTCCGCCATCCATCATGGATCCATCTGTGAAAATCACGACTTCACCATTCCTCTTTTCTGGAAGTAATCCATTCTCAATACGAGTTTTCTGATTCCTTCTCATAACACGCACCTTTGTTATACCATCCATAGGCATGTTCAGCTCCCTAATCTCGTTTTTGACAAGCTCCAGGATCCTTCTGTGTCCATAGATGGTACCCCTATTGTGCCATTTCGCATCCCGATGCAGACGAAGTGCTGTTAGGGCCGCTGTTTTCTTAAGAAATAAGTCTAGCGGTAAGATCCCTAAAAGTTTTAAGGGCTGAAATTCCAGATTTTTCCTAGTGAAGATTATTAGATCTGTTTTCCCGCATTAATAGAGAGTCCTTGTTCCAGACACCACCGCTCAACCATTTTGAGTGCACTCCTCATGATATCCGCTGTGACGTCTATGAATTTGTATCTTGCCATTACTGCTATGTCGTCGGCATATCCCACTCCCACATATGAATTTAACTCGCAACCGCAAGTCACTTCGAGCGCTTAATTCAAAAAATCACCGCAAGCTATTTCGCAACAGCCCTCAAAAACTGTTCTTATCAATAAATCACAGAATTAACTGTTCACCTCATAAAGTAATAATAATCAAACTTATGATCGCATTTCTAAAAAAAATAAAAAACAACTATATGCCTACATGAGCGGTCCCAACTCAAAGGCCAACTACTTAGGCTTAATCATGTGAATCGAAATAAATACGTGATACCACCTTAGGCCTTGGTACGAGTATTCCACCAAAATTCGATATCAATCTGGAATTAATCGATTCGATGATAATCGAATAAAAAAAAAGAAAACTCACCTCGGCATTTAGAGCCCAGATCAATCAATCAAAATGTCTCCAGAAACCACATGATAGATACAAAAATATTTATGCTTGCCGCAGCTTTTTAAGCAACTTTTGATCATGAGTTCGAAAAGAGCCTCCAAAAAACTCATTCGATTTGAACTCTTTAAAACGTCTTCGTCGGCGGATGTAATTTTTGGTGTTTTGCTGTTTGTTTTAGCTACCCCCACCACCCCTCGCTGTTCCTAATTTTTGTGGTTGCTGTTAACTTTCCATTCGCTCGCGTTCGTTGCGCTTATCTGGACAACGGCAATTAAAAGATTTTTTTCTCATTCGTCATAGATAAGCGAAATGCGATAAATCGTTCGTTTCGTTGGTTGTTCGTCGTATATAGTCGTTTGTTTTTTTTTTTTTCTGATATTATTAGAACCATGTGCAGTAGGTATATATGGTTATGTGAGTTGTCGTTGCCTTTCCTTATACTGTTCTCAATCTAAAAATATGTACCCGGGCAAGTACTCGTATAATTATGATAGCGCTAGGGGCTAAAGGAACGAAAAAAAAAAATCGATTGCGCTGAAGCTGAACATTTGAAATTAAATGACGATTAGTTTCGAATTTTAATTTGATACCTGGCGATAAGATTCGTCGTTCGAGTGGCAGTAATAAATTTTTATTGGAAGGATGTTCATATTTCTTTGTTGTATTTGATTTCTATTGAAGTGATAAAACGATTAAATTGTCGTTGCAAACAGATCACTAACAAGAGGGCGGGCTTGTTTTCAAATGTATGTTCGAAAGTGGGTTTGTTTGAAGAGAAGACAAGAATTAAGTCTTGACTCTGAATGTATTTTTGAAAAAGCCAATTGATTGCCTGAATAAAAAATAAATAAAATAAATAGGTGGCGCAACAGGCAGGTGACACCCAAGGCCTAGCTTCTCGCAACCATTCGTTTTGTGTGAGTTTCTATTTTTGGGACGAATGGAAGGGACCTACAATTACAACTTTTAAGATGTAATTTGTGTTTTTCCGGGGATCGAACCTGGGATCCCTCGCACAGTAGTCCAGCACACTAACCACTGCGCTACTGCGCCCAATTGATTGATTGCCTGAGACTTAGCGAATTTCTTAAGAAGGTTCTTTGGCGGAGATACTGCAGCCTTCTAGTCTCTACGACCACTTGAACTCTGATGGAGAGATCGCGATGTTTTGATAGGTATTTCAAAGGGAAGTTTGGTCTTCCTGGGTTTGAGAGTTGGGACTCCGTTTTTGGACATGATCGATGAACTCGAAAAACAAAGAAACTTGGCCAAATGGCATCTGTTTTTATGATAGTACTAGGTAGGGACAATATACGGGAAGTTTTCTGAGTCACCTAGTTGGATAGCAGAATCCCTCAAACTAAAAGCCAACTTTAACACTGGACATTGGTTCTTCGTTGACTAGACGACAGTTCTCATCTTGACCCATCACTATCTCCCATTTAGTATAGCTACATCAACCACTAGGTTTAGGTTAGGTTAGGTTGTATAGGGTGTGAGTTCGTCAAAGTGGACTATGCACCGTTTTGGGCCCATCGCCATCTCTGGGAAACCTTTACGGTCAAAACCTAAACCAATTCGCCCAAGCAATTAATTTCCCTACAACACCTGTTAATTGTTTCAATTTTGTGAAGCCAACCTCCTCCAAATTGTCGAAGAAGTACCTTCCAAGGTTTTTCCTCCTGTACCGAGCAATGGCTTGACATTCACAGAGAGGATGAGTAATATCCTCTGCGACATGTAGGTCTTCGCAATACCTGCACGTCTCTGTGAAGCCTCATTTCCTAGCGTGCTTCCTAAGAAGACAGTGCCCAGAGAGTACCCCTATTGTCATTCGTAGCTTTGATCTGCTGAGTTTTAATAATTCTACGGATTTGTTCCGTTCCAACTTGTGTCTTCTACTCCGATCATCTTTGGTGTGCCCTTTTTTTCAACCACTGCAATCGTCCTTTTTTCCGTCTCTTCAATTTGACACATTCAAGAAAGTGCCAGGAAACTACGAGGACGAGCCACTGGATCGATTCCGGCCCGAGTTCCAATACAATTTCTCACATTCACACCATAAATATACGCTAAACGAAGCCCCGCCGGCATCAGACCCCAGACGATGTGTAGTATAACCATCCCCCTCGATTAAATTCCGTACCGCACACTAATTGCCCAATTAGTTGCAGACACATATTATCCTCATTAAGACCCAAATGCCGCAACACAAACCCATTCCAAGTGTCACATTTTGTTTAATGAAATTATCCCATTCCTTTTGTCCAGCATAAGAGACGATCGGCCGGCGCGCGGCGCAGCGGTGACCACAAAGCCTACGAAACTAATCCCCCCTTCCGCAGGCAACTATTACACCTTCACCACATGTCGGTCGTCGTTGTAGTCGTTGCCGCCTGCCGACAAGTGTCGCCTCGTCGCATCGCCACCGCATTGCCTGCCCAACACCACCGCCACTGATTGTTTACCCGCGTGTACACAAGTTTCGGTGATGAAACATTTTATTGACACACGAAGTAACATCATTAACTGTGTGTCGTCGTCGGTCGTCGCTCGTCCTCTGGCCTTGCCTCCACCGTCTTCGGCATTTTACCATTTTTCGTCGTTCTTATTTCGGTTTTGTTCTCCACTTTTGTGCGCGTTTCTTTTTGGCGGTATAAACTTACATACAGCCACCATCATCACTACTACCGGCCCGGCGGTAATGGCGGCCGGCGCTATTTGGTCAAACGGGGAATTCACTCGTGGGTCGTTTGTCGGTCAAGCTGTTGATGGGTGTTTTAAGTCGTTAAATGTTGTTGGTGCCTACCGCTATAATGTGCTATAGCTATATAATGTAATTGGTGTGGCGGCCGTGTGCCGCTGCGGCACAACCAAAAGAACAGCAAAGACCACCGCGACCTGTGTGGTGACTGGTGATTGAGTTTTTTTTTTGTAGGTGAACAGTGGGGACATCGACAAATTATGGTAAAAAAAGGGATAAACATTGACGATGCATTTACATTAGCATTTACATTGAAGTTTAAGTCAACAATTTCATTTGAATTTAATTTGAAAGGCGACCTGTTTGATTTGGGGTTAATTTTGGGGGGAATTTGTTAATCGATTTCGAAATTTGTTTGGCAGCAAATGTCGTGGTGGATTTTTGACGTTTCGGTGAGGAGATTTTTATTTCAGATTTTAGGGATCTGACGTGTGAGAGGGATTGCGATAATTCGGCCAGTGTGAGTGGTAGTTGCATAATCAATTTTAATACAGTTATTTGTATGTCCCCAAGAGGCATCAGGTGCCCTTCACTGTTTTGGTAAGCACTGTCACTCATTTAAGTATATCTACTGTACCTACTTATTAATAGAAATGTGTTGGATTGACGGGAGAGTGATGATGGCGACTCACGTCCATGGGAGAAGAATAAACACAAGATAAGCTGTTTTGTTGGTACACATTACAAATGGGCTCAGCTGAGCTATTTGTGGACTCAAGACGGATTTCACTCTGTAACTCTCACACCTTCAATGGAGCACAGTTGAGCACAACAAATTTTGTCATTATGTACTTCAACTATCTATTCTTACGCATCCTCACAATAACATTCCCCTTACCGTCTACTAATATAACGTAAGAGGACTGCCATCTGAAACCTGTGCTGTTTTGACCAATCACATAGAATCTGTGCTTGTCAACACCGCGCTTGAATACGTTCTCCACCTGTGTCACTCTTCGAATAGGTCTGTATCTGTAACGATTATCAGTACCCGAATATTGCTAAGTAATCCTGTATGGCGGCTCTCAGATTGAGGCAACAAGCAATAAGCAACTATAGTTACTATAGCAACTGCCAATAAACAATCAGCAATATTTTTCGTTCGAGCGATATTTAGTTGCTTTGATGTGAGACCTCTAATTTAATTCAAAGTAAAAAAAATTGTGAGCGATGATATTGCGTGTTTCCTATTGCCAGTTGGCAGTTGCTTATTGAATGTTGCCTCAATGTGAGAGCCGACTTAGGCAGCATCATTTTGGAACGCTCGAAGTTGGTGTTTCTTTGCTAATCGCATTTTACTTACTTTTCGGCACCAATCATCCACCATCACCAGTGATTTTGACGCCAAAACATCAAGTAATTGACACTTTTAAAGGGTGATTTTTTAAGCATTTGGTTTTTAAAATTGAAAAAAAAGTACGAGATTTTTCAAAATTGAGTGAAATTTTTATTAGGGTCGATAAACCAATTCTTGGCATTCTCTGAATTATTGTTTGAGAGAATTACATTAACAACAACTCGTAGACACAGTCACTTTGGTAGGAATGATACCTATTTCGAACTACACCACTAATTCATCATCAGACTCCTTTAAGTGATTGTTTGAATAGTTTTTTGAATTCTGACAGTCAATTCTCCGTATATATCCATTTGGGAAGATATTTCTGTTTTCCCCTGTCAGGAAGTGAACTTGCACCTCGATTTTTCTCAATTGACCAAGTGACTACCACTTGCGCTAATTGAGCGACGATTACAAGCCCGCCAACTGGTGATTAGAACGGAGGAGTGTTATTGAGTATTATTTCGTGTAAATGTTGACCGCGACTATGCTTCAAGTGGTCCATCCGGAATGTCCAATTTTGGCATACTTTTCCATGTCCATTTTTTTACTTAAATTTACCACTGAGTTATATAATCTTTGGTCATAGGGATCCAACATATCGACTGGTATGTCACCAATAACACGAGTTATGTTCTCTTCCAAGGCGGCAATAGTTGCCGGCTTATCCATATAGAGAGCCACCCAGAGAGCCTTCAAATATCCCCGCAAAAAAATCGTTCAGCGGCGTCGAATCGCACGATCTAGGCGGCCAATTCACAGGTCGCAAACGTGAGATGAATTGCTCCAAATTCGTTCGCAATGGATTCGTGATCTATGTGGCTTATCGCACCGTCCTGTTGAAACCACATGTTGACCAAACCCAGCTCTTCCATTTTGGGCAAAAAACAGTCCGAAATCATCGAACGAAAGTGAGCACCATTGACCGTAACGTTGTTGCCATCATCATCTTTGGAGAAACACGGCCCAATGATGCCACCGGCCCATAAACCAAACCAAACCGAACATTTGGTTCCATATAAGTGGGATGTGGATCCATTGGTAGGTTCGCAGTACTTGCTATGCTTTTGGTTGCTCAGCAGACCATATACGGCAATTTTGATTTTAAATAGCCTGCTCAGTAGGACGATAACGGCGACCCTAAAATAGACGAAGTGCTCTAAACATATTTTTTTACTAAGCACGATTTTTGGTAATAAAATCCAAAAATTTTCAAACGTCTCTAAAGTCTATCCATAGTGAAATGGCAATACCAACTAAGCCTATTTTTTCGAATCACTCGTGAATTGTCAAAAAAATCAGGCTGAAAAACCGAACAGCAAAAAAATCACCCTTTAAATATCATTTACAAAATGGTATCAAACAGTCTGTTCGTCACATGTTTATGTACTCAAATATTTGACAATAGTCTGTTTGACAGCTTATTTTACAGCAAACAAAATTTAACGTTCTGTCAGGATGTCTATAGTAATTATGTCAAATTGTTTGACAACGTTTAGGACGTCTGAAATAGTGGCCGCATTCAAGAATCTTGTTTAGTAAGTCTGACAGCTCCCGAAATGCGTGAGTTTTCAACAAACTGGTCGGTAACGTGAACAGTTTTCTCAGTTGACGTCTCGTCTATGTCCGCAACAGCGACGAATCAAGTCAAGAATTTCTCGACTTACTATGTAGTATGTACTATGTTCACGTCTATTTGTTTCAATATTATTGTGTCTGGAGAACTAAATTTTTACATTTCTATTGGGATATCGGAGTCGGAGAGCATGGGAGAGCGCAGGTTGACATTCTGGTTTACCTGACATGTAGCGCACCAATCAGAAACTCGGATCTCCAGAAAAAAAAAAAATACAACTGTCAACAAGTGACATACCGACAATTTAAGTTAGTTTTTCGCATTCAGGTCAATTTGAATCAGGATAGGATTCTTGAATGCGGCTAGTTTTACTTAAATTTGTGTCAACAAAACAATTACAATAATAACCATTTGACAAACAGTTTCGGCAGTATTTCACAGGTAAAAAAATTGTGGCATCAAACAATGTAAAATGATGAGGTGTCAAAAATCCGTATGACTCGAACTCGTTTCAAACTCTTGTGTCAGACAAATATCGTAGGTATCTCTTGACAGAAAAATTCGACCTTATGGACCAATGGACCTATTGGGTTCACTTTCCAAAAAAAAAAGGGGAAAAAAACAAAAGCACGCCACACGTCTTATTCCAATTCGAAAAATATTCAACCAAATTACTCCAATAGAATCCATGCCATCATACCCTATAATGACCATATTGTTGTCATTAAAAATGCACACGCCACGCAGCGGGGCACATCACCAATCACGCACTGGACCATGTTCAATTTGTTCGCAACTCCACAGTCGACACCACACACCGCCGCCGATCAACGTAGGAATTTGATGCGAGCGCACCGCACACACGCACGACAAAGGTGAGTTGTGTGTTGCGCATGCGTGGTGTTATGCTACTGCTGCCCTGGATCTGAATTCTGAATTCTGAATTTCCCCCCGCTGCCAGCGCACCGTCGCGGCATTTTTTAAATTTCAAAAATAAGTCAGATGCGCCGCAGTGCTTGATCGTTGTTTGTTCTGTTTCTGCATGATGGTGTCGTGTTTGTCGTCTTTTTTGCATGTCGCCCAACGTGCTCGCTCACTGCTCTGTGTGCTGTTTGCTGTTGTTGTTTGGGATGGCAGCATGGCGCGCACCGGCACGGCTCGGCAACATGTTCTACACACACTTTGGGGAAATTAAAAACGAATAAACGGGCCTCTCCCGAATCAATTTTCTGGACTGTGCGCTGTGCGGCGCGCGACTGGGAAATGGGATATTTACATTTTAATTACTGTGCCCCCGGCGGCGGCGCGCATCCTCAACATCATCGGGCCATGGAGCACCGTTTGCTGGTTGTGTAGAAATTTATGTTCTTGGATGTTCGGCTGTTTGGATGTTTTTTGGTGGCTGTTGGTTCGGGATCAGGAGCAGGCAGGACACGACCAGTGTAGCTGGTGTTGGATCGCCTGTCGTGCGTGCACCTCCCAGCAATTTCCGCCAACAAATGTTGGACATTTGTAATTTTCGAACTTAATTATGGATGTTCCGTGTTATTTATCACTTTGCACTGCATTAAGCGTTCGATTAGGTAATGATGGTGGTGGCTGGTGGGACCGCAATTCGTATTGGGCGTTGCGCGATTTTATTCTTGAGACAGAAATGAGAATGGAAACAAAAAGAATCTATACGCTGGCCTCGATCCAATCTTTGTTTTGATACTTTAACCCTTGGCCTTCGTCAGCTTATCGCAAATAGACGGATGCGATTTCATTTCAACATTTTGTCGTATTTTTTTTTTCCAATTTTTGTTTTGGTTTTTGCCAGTGGGATGCCAGCCAGCAGCGTGCTTATCGCAAGTATCTTTGGCTTTAAACAAGCACACATCTGCTGCTGCGGCTGCTGCTGACTTATCTGCACTCAGAGTACATTCGTTGATTGGAATTTGATTGATGACTATTTTGAGAATGTTGTGATATCTTATCTGGTGTGGAAGGTTGGATTTCAGTTTCTTTTTTTTCTGTATATTCCTGACTGCGAGTTAAATGAACCGAAAAGAGAGAAGGTACCCTACCTACATGTTGGGAACAAAGTTTCACATCAACTGCGAGTGGGTATCCTTGGGGTTGTGGACTATTTCCAATTAAATTGGGCAGCTGGGACTAAGCATCACTTTCGTTGCTTTCAATTGACATTCGAATGATGTTTAAATCTTTGAAGGTGGCTTCAGGCGAATCAACTTGACTGCGGATACTCCTTGTAGGTTATACACCATACTGGGCTTGCGTAGCTCGATTTCCCACTTCTTGGAGTTGCGTATTTGGTGTTTTTGGTCGATATACAGCTTTTCCGATCAATACAAGCAATTCATTCAGAAAATACATTTCGATCGGACATCATAGATTCGGGAATATCCCTAGTTTCAGCCAAGGCACGTCCATCTATCTATCTCAGACGCCACACTTGGCGATTTCGCATGAAATGATTATCAGTCAACATTTTCAGAAGTCCTATAAGCAGCAATCATCAAGTGTCGAGCGCCGGGCGCAACCAATTCCAAGAAAGGACGCAACAGATGTGTTGTGCAGCTAAAGCCTATAAAGCGGCTTTGTACAGAAGGGGCTAGAGGGGGTCGTGTGCAATAAGCTTGTACATATAAGCCTAACAAGTATATAGGATGAAGAACTTATGCTTTTCCTGAGAAAAAAGATGGAGCATGTGGAATCTACGAAAGAGAGAGAGAGTAAGTTGACCAGAAACAATGTGCGGGGATATCAAGGTCAACAAGACTTGAACAGAAACCTATTTTAAAGATGAGCAAGGAACTTACTTACTTACTTACTTTTGGTGGCGCTTACAGTCCGGGTTGGACCACGGCCTCAACCAACAAGCCCCTCCAGCCAGCTCGGTCCCTCGCCAGCTGCCTCCAGTTACGCACACCAAGTTGGTTGAGGTCGTTCCCCAATTGTGCGCGCCACCTAAGGTGGGGTTTTCCTCTGCTGCGTTGTCCCTCAGGGGTGGATTCGAAGACTCGTCGGGCTGGTGCGTTGTTGTCCATACGCTCCACGTGTCCCAGCCATCTCAGCCGTTGTATTTTTAGCTTTTTGAACAGGTCAGCGTCGCTGTATAGCCCGTATAGTTCGTCATTGAATCTTCTTCTTCACACTCCATCGTCACAAACTGGACCGACGAATATCACTCGAAGAATTTTTCTCTCAAAGCATCCCAGAAGGTTTTCATCCGCTTTTGACAGGGTCCATGCTTCTGCACCATACAGCAGAACCGGGATGATTAAGGTCTTATATAATATCTCCTTGGTTCGATGAGAGAGGGCTTTACTTCTTAGATGCCTTCTTAGCCCGAAGAAACAGCGATTGGCAAGAGTGATTCTTCGCTTGATCTCTGCGCCGATGTCATTTTGCGAAGTGATAGTAGAGCCCAGGTAGACAAAGTCTTTAACTACTTCGAAGTCGAGTCGCCGATATTGAGAGTCCCTTCTCGTTGACAGCATATACTTCGTTTTGTCCTCATTAACATCAGCCAGACCCATCTTCGCCGGCTCCATTTCGATGCTTGCAAATGCGCCACTGACAGCTTGCAAGGAAACCTTGTAGTAATGTCACAGTCCGAGGAGAAGGAAGTAGGTTCAAGCCCGGCACAAGCAACACCCTATGGGTTTCTACACAACCCCATCTCTCGCGTCAAACGCCCAACAATAGAACTGTTCTGAGAAAGCTTCTTTGTCCAGCCTTTATATTCTTTCCAACAACAAAAAAAAAAAAACTCTAGAAGTGAGTGCTAAGAGTGAAAATTACTGGTAGTTAATGTACCCGATTTAACAGGTTACTGATGTGACTTATCCTCTCAGAGGGATACAGAGAGTCACACAAGTTGGTGGCCCGAGGATATCTCTATATCTCAGCTCTGCTTTTTTTCAGTCGATCGGACTTACACAGTGGCATACCACAATAATTAGTCACTTCTCGCATGATTCCCCCGCATCGAATCCTTCCTTACAATTGCGTGTATTTCCCCACACGCTACACAGCAGTGAAAAATCATCTGCAACACAACAAAGTGACACGATTACAGCAGAGAATAAATCTATCTAGATATTCATCCCATATTCTATGCGATTACGCATCATGTCTTCTATATATACCTACCTTATCCATGCCTGTGTATAGCTGTAGCACTTTAATGACGATCCACCTGCGCGCCAGCCACTCGCTTTGTGACACTTGACAACCCCTAAAGCGATACTAACATAATGTGCAGCTGGATAAGCGCCACCACAAAACTCTGCGGTTCCATCCACAGCTTCGTCCCGTCCGACAGAGTGAATTTCTCTTTCTCTGTGTGCGTGTAAAGTAGAGTTTTGCTCAATGCTGCTCATTCTTATCTAAATGCCAGCCTTTCAGTCTCTATTTCCATTATGATACGAGAAGATACACCACACAAAACGAACGAAACATAACATTCTGGATGCGGATAGTTAGTGGATAAATCAAGGGATTCTCGGTCGGTTCGGTGTGGCAACCGAAGGAGTTAAGAGCATATCACCTCAATAGCGCAGTGAAAGATGAATTCAAGCGCCAGCCGGCAATAATAATCGCAATAATAAAAGCAGAAAGGTAATAAAAAGAAACTTAAATAACCGTATCAAAGGGGAGTCAGTAAAAATGAATGTTGGATGGCGGATATCACGTTTGATGATGGGCTGTATGATGGTATCTAAATTTTTCAAACTCATGGTTGTGATGTGAAAGATGCAACAGAGATGACAAAATTTAGGGACGTGTGTTTAAACAATTCCCAATTTTCTGGATAGTATTTTATTGTCGGGTATATTTTAGACCAATCCCACGAAGATGGAAAGTCTCTAGATCAAATCCATCTAATGTTTGTCTCTCTGGATATTTTTTTTTATTCTTCTCAAAGCTCGAGCGTAGTGCGATATGCATGGCCTTAGAATTTATCTGTAAACAATCAGCCAGAGTCGGCTTAAAGCCGATATACACAGCCATATGTCAGATGCAGCCTCAACCTGCTTACCAAATCAACTGAAAGGAATTTTTACAATTTTTATGGATCGAAAATGTTAGCGATGAAAAAGGTGTACCATCGAAGTCTACAGCAGAAGTACTTGTAGCTGATAGCTCCTGAAACTGGGGTGATTGTGCTCATTTTCAAGAAGAGACATAGAGTGACACTTGAGAAGGCTTTTAAGTAGGTCACAGTTTGTAAAAGTTTTGATTTTTAAATTGGCAACCCTGACAGCTGTGAGATGATTTCTGCTCGGTGTTTTGCCATCTCGCCATGAATAGACAGACATACGACAGAACAATGCTTGCAAATTGAGTAAATTTATTTCCAAAATCGGGTTCAGTTCGCCAAACTGCCGTGCGTTACTTTCGTTTCAGACCACGTACATTTTTTTTTTTTGATAATACACATTCACATGGACCGAAGTTGTTGCTACAGCGGATCGCAGTATTAAGGAGGACTCGCCATCGTGCACAGCAAGTGTTCCGGATGCGTGAACTTAGCAACTCAAAGTTTAAAAAAAAATTTTTTTTACGATTCTGGATTGTTGGACAAGAGTTTTACAGTTCCTGATACAAATTTTGAAAAGTTCTGTTCATTTAGAATTTTTTTTTTGTTTTTGTGTGGGCTTCTAAGTTCACCCCATTTCACCCCATTTGTAAAAATTCTGGATTTTTTTTTATTTTTGTGCATAGAATCAACATAATTCTGAAGTTTCTGATACTTAACAAATAAATCCGCCAAATTAGCGCCAAACAAATTTTTTTTAAAAAAGTACCTTTTTTTACAGCACTAAAAAAAGTACACTAAGCCAGCAAAAAAATTTATGAAACTCTGAAAATTGTCAAAAATTGCAAAACTATTTTTTTTAGTTTTCATGAGATTAGAGTTGTGGAAAGTGCTCAAGAAACTCAACAAAAAATTCGCGTAATTAATGTAGGTAAGTCTGTCGTGAAGACTGTTCAGAATTTCACTACGTGGGAAATCCCAAATCTCGAGCTCTCGCCTGCCAACTACGGTACCACAGCACATATCTACCTCCATTTTTTCCAAATAATTACTAGATGGGGCTACAGTCCGGGGTGGAACTGGGCCTCAGTAAACACGCCTCTCCAGTTAGTCCAATCTTTGGCTAACCGCCTCCAGTAGCGCACTCCAAGTTGGTTTCCATCCACTTGTACGAAGTCTGTCTTTACTGCGTTGTCCCTCGGGGTTAGAATCAAAGACTCTTCGGGCCGGAGCGTTGGTGTTCATTCGCTCTACATGTCCTATCCATCTTAGTCGACTGATACGTACTTTTCTGACCAAGTCTACAGCTCGTAGAATTCGCTGTAAAATCTCCCCCTCAAAAGCCCACGGGACCGAAAATCACTCGAAAAATTTTGCGTTCGAAGCGCCCAAGGAGATCTTCATCCGCTTTTGACAGCGTCCATGATTCTGCGCCATAAAGCAGGACTGGGATGATGAGGGTCTTATATAGAGTCTCCTTAGTGTTTCTCGACAAGGCCTTACTAGTCAGTTGCCTTCTTAGGCCAAAGAAAATGCGGTTGGCAAGTGTAATTCTTCGCTTGATTTCTGATGTGATGTCATTTTCAGAATTAATAGCGGAGCCGAGGTAGACAAAGTCCCGAACTACCTCAAAGTTATAGCTGTCTATCGTGACGTTCTGTCCGATTCGACGCATATATTTTGTTTTGCCCTCTTTCACCACTAAACCCATTTTTGCCGCCTCTGTACTGATACTTGCAAACGCACCAGTGACAGCTCGCTGTGTTCTGCCAATGATGCCGATGTCGTCAGCATATGCAAGTAGTTGCACAGACTTTTGGAAAATTGTGCCCCTGGTGTTGCCATGCGAGTTTCCCACAATTTTCTCAAGAATGATGTTGATAAAGTCATATGACAGCGCATCACCTTGTCTAAATCCTTTTTTGACATCAAAGGTCTCGGTGCGTTCTTCATGGTCATTCTGCACAATTTGACAAGTTTGACAGGGATTCCAAAACTAGACACGGCTCTTATTAGCTCGTCTCTATAAATGCTGTCATATGCGGCTTTAAAATCGATAAATATATGGTGAGTATCGATTTGGACTTCTTGGGTTTTCTCCAGGATCTGTGAATATTTGGTCGGTTGTAGACCTACCGGGCCTAAAACCGCACTGATAGGGTCCAATCAGTTCGTTGACAAATGGTTTCAGGCGTTCACACAGTACGGCAGACAGAATTTTGTAAGCGATGTTAAGGAGACTGATTCCTGATGATAGTTGGCGCAGTTTAGAGTATTCTTTCTTATGGATCTTGTGGATTCTTTTTTAAATTGTCATTGATAAATCGCCGGCTGGGAATGTGGTCTTCTTTCTCACATGAATCCATAATATTGTTTAGAACCATAGCACCAGTGTATACCTTACATTTATCCTTCCTATCAACGCTTCCATTCGTGCTGTGCGTTAGCATTGTTGGGGCACAAAAGCCACTGGAGCACAAGTAAATTAGAATAAAAATTCAATAGTTAGTACCTAGTGCTTGTTTGTATTCGAAATTTGTATTTCGAAATTTCTATGATATAGTTGTCAAAGCGAAAAAATAATAAAATCGTCCGACAAATTTGATTCTGTAATCCGTCAGAAAAATGGAAAATAATTATGTAAAATCTTGAAGGCTCCTTCCAGTTCCAAGTTGTGCCAAATAAATTCTGCAGAATGCCCACCACTTCATATACCTACATAAGTAATTTGTTTAATTTTAAAACGGCTCTTTCTGATGTTCTTTTCTTTCGTTCTTTTTCAGGTAAGTGACATTTTTTATAATTGCAAACATAAAAATAAATACAAGCCAACATGAATTTGGGTGAGTACATTTCGATTTTATTTATTAATTATGTTAAAATATAGACACAATGGGCAGCTTAAATATTTTGACGGTCACAATAGATCATTTTATATGGAAATTTTCATAAAATTGAAATTGAACACTAAAACTGATAATTAGTTAATTATTTGTAATTCAAGAGCGACACCAAAAAATTGGCAGCATTGCGGACTTTTTTTTCCCTACCTTTGTTAGTAGCTGTTAGCCGGCCTTTGCTTTTTGCTGATTTGTAATCAACGGACCTGACATGCCGCCATTTCGCTTAGAGCTTTGCAATTTGTTCGACGCCACAATGCGAGCTCCTCAAAACTGTTCTTAGGGATCATGACAAAAATGCCTGTTTGTGCGAATTTTGACCCTAAAAAGGAATAGCGAAAAGGAAACCTTGTCAAATTTTTTTGATTTTGTTTTAATTTATCATCCAAATACAGAGATTATTGCGCTATAATTAGGTTCCTAATTTGATTCATTGTTATAAAACTAACAAAACTTACGAGAGAAAATGACACATTGCGTTTGAGGCCTAGGGTTATTGTCATCGAAGCCATCAAGATGAGAATGAGCTTCATCAATGAAGATGATTTTGTTCGAGAATTGCGGACTGTAGCTGACAAATCTTCATTATTTTTAAAATATTGCTCAACAATGCAAATGCGTTGTTCTTTCGTAAAGCGCTCCATTTTTACTAACCTCAAACTGTCAGCTGTCACATTTTTATTTTTCCGTTGGCATCACTTAGTATTAAATGGCGCAAAATTCAAATTTTGCGAGAATTTTGGGACATCCTTTATAAAGAGGGAACAAAAGCGGGAACTTTCGACTTGGTTTATGCGATTTCACAAAAAATGCCTCTCTTTAGGTTTCGCTGTTGAAATGTCTGCATTTGAAGACAACGCATATAGTAATTTACACAGAGTCCCTCATTGCATCCGTTTTGCTGGCCAAAATTCGCGGATGGGACACTTTCATCTCTGAAACAATGTATTTACCGGGCGGCGCAGATTTCCATCCTAATGCTTACAATTACAAGTGTTCCTAATTATATATCCTCCCTAGTCCCTAACATTTTAACAGTTTGAAAAACGTTGTAGGTACAGCATAGAAATCTTCGCCGATTTTAACTGCACGTACTTTTTGCAAAGCTGGCAGTTCATTACCAACACCATCGGCGATTCTCTGTTGCTTCTGCTGCTCCTTTGATGCTGGGATGCTATCGGAGTATTTGTGCACCGAGAAACGTTATACGTGCTCGCGAGGTGGTAATGGTGGCAAATGCATGCATGCATCCACCAGCAGCGCGATAAAGTGATTTTCCCCATAATTTCGTTTGTTTCGGTTCACCTTCGTTGGCTGTGGCGTATCTCTTCGTGTATATGCCTCCGTGTGTATTATTTTTTTTGTGTGCAGCTCTCTGCCTGCTCCTCCATCATCATTCTGGCCAAAGAGATTACACATGGAAACCACTTACCCTGCGTGCTCCACCGTCACAGTGCTGCTTATCAGAGAGTGGCTCCCCACCGCCCAGGACCCATCTGTGTGTGTGTGTGTGTGTCTCGTGAGCAGTGCAAAGGCACACAAGAAACAGCCACAAGTCAAGATATTTGGTTTTCGTTATGATAGGCGGAATGGAACGCTTATCTCTGCGCTGCACTCAGCTAATCATCTGAAATTATCTTGCAGTGTCTGGGCAAGTGCTATGGATACTCCAGTGCTGGTGGTAGAGATTCTTGTGCTGCTCATACATTACATTGGGACAGGAAGGGAAAAAAAACTCATCCTTCCCGATTGAACTGTCCTTGATGAAGCTTGCCGTATACATGGTTGTCGTCGCCAGGTAGCACGCTCTCGCGTAATGGCCTCTTCTGAGTGCGCAATAAAAGGCGTTTCTTCGTTTCTGCGTTTCTGGTTGTACCAAAAATTTAGACGCATTCGAGTAATCTGTCCTGAAAATTTGTCTCACATGAGATATTAACACTTGAGATCCATGGTGACTCATTTGAAACGCAGATTAGAGCGGGATCAATGAAAGTCTGGCACCAAGTGTCTGTCGTCTGTTTGATATGATAATGTGGATACTTCTAGCGGTATTTGTAGATCAGCTTAGTGAAATTTAGAAGTAACTTTATGAATATATATAGATAGGCCCTCTCCTCGTCTCACGCAAAGTCGGAAATGTCTGGGATTTGGAATTGAAGTCGCTAGTAGATATAGTTCTCAGTAGCTTCTAAAGTTCGATTTATAATTGCAAATTATGTGCACTTATTGCTGAAATGAAAGAAACTATAATGTGCTTGTGTAATGTCTAATGTGTGTATCTACTACCCCAAAACTCAGCAGCAAATTGGAAGCATTTGGTACTACATATGCATTTGACATTTTCTTTCAAAGAATTTCAAATTCCAATTTCTTTTGAATAAGTGAGTCGATTTCAATGAATGAAAATAAGCGTTGCTCCAATAAGTCTTATGTCTGAGTAATTCATACGAAATGGCTGAATGGTTTTAACGTAATGCCATAAGGCTTTATTGCCACATATAAACAGACAAACAAATTTATTATATGTAGAGATTTAATCCTGTTCCAATTATTTAAGCGTATAAATTAAACAAAATGTCTTAAAAAGGACAAAAGTAGTCTTTGTCTCTCTCAATACAAAATTTGACACGCCCGCCTGGGCGATAAAAGGCATATTAACCTAAAAGCTCTAAAATGTCAGAGATTATTAAAGCTATAATGGATTCCTTATTTTCTAAATACAGCTTTTAATTTTATTCTGAAGCAGTTTTTCCTTGAATTATATCTTCTTTCTTATTCCACATATGTTAAGCTGTCACGTCTTCTTGAAGACACGGTCCGATTTAATTTTGTTCTGGTGATATCGTTAAAAGTGATGTCCTGTAGGAGATCTTAATAGATGTTTGCCTAAATTCTACGATTCCAGGACATTATTGATGAAGGGTAGAATACTGTACGTTTCGCGTGTCTTAAACATAAATGGTAATTGGGTTCCCCCATTTTTTTTTTTGGAGCTCAACTAATTGCCAACTAAGCAGTGCTTCAAAACAATTTACGTGCTAAAAAAAATAAATAAATAGTTAGCCCAACAGGCGTGTAGATGGCCTAGCTTCTCACAACCAGTCGTTTGTATCGAGTTTTTATTTTTTGGAACGAATGGAATGGATTCACGTGCTGCCAAGAGGAATTTCCAACCTATTCTGTCCATCTCATCGGTCTTTTTGTTGCCTTAAAACCCTCATCTACAGAAATCTGTCATAAATTGATTTTGTTTCCAAGGCTGACTTGCTGTAGCCAGTTGAAGAAGTGCAATATTGTTTTCAATCCGATTTAAACTGAAGTCCTTAGTCCAGTTTAAATCGGCTCCAATGGTCTGGCGCATTGTCATGTAGGACGCTCATACTGCTGTTTAAAAGGCTAGACGCACCCTTACTTGCATTAAAATTTGTTTGAGAACTTTTATTTTGCAACAATATTGAAAATAAAAAGTTTATTTGCAAAAAAACCTTGGTTATTTAATGATCCGTCAAGTGCTAATATTCGAAAGATTATACAAATTTAACAAAATTGTGTTTTTCAAATATTTTCTTAAAGCTACTTATTATAAGGCACTTTTTCTTGGACACTATAGAATAGATGCACTAAAACTAATTACATATTTTTTTTTTTTATTTAAGCCATCCCCAAATATTTTAAATTAAGTTAAGGTCTGGAGAATAATGTTGGTCAAGTCATGATATTAACGTTTTGACTCGAAATAAACTACTTTACTACTCGAGTGTTATGAATAGGAGAGCATTATCTTCTTGAAAAGTCCATGGGATTGGTCCGACGAGATCATTAAGTTTTGGAAATACGGACTCCAACAATGTTTGGAAGCTCTCGCTTTCAAGCTCTCGCTTTCAAGCTCTCGTTCATCTTCTGATCAATAAAAATTAAATC
This sequence comes from Cheilosia soror, assembly GCA_949372485.1. Lineage (NCBI taxonomy): Eukaryota > Metazoa > Arthropoda > Insecta > Diptera > Syrphidae > Cheilosia > Cheilosia soror. The sequence continues at coordinate 124,275,003 of OX443561.1, forward strand.
AATTGTACATTCTCGGCTCTGATGGCGACTTAAGCTACGATTACAGGGCCATTTTTTTGGGTCATTTAAATGGCGCTGTGACGTCAGGAAAAAATGTCGCAGTAGAGCGACATAAGCTACGATTCGTCATTGGAAAAATGGCGATCACACTAAATGACTATCATCGTCCATTTGCGTTCCAAAATCAAATGACGGACACTGCGAGTCATTTAGAATTTTCCGTTGGGATGTCATTTAAATGACTCAACAGCCAAAATGTTTAGTCATTTGTCTTAGGCACTAAATACATGTCATTTGGTCCGATATTTTTCTAGTCATTTAAATGACGCCGAAAATTTCCCAAAATATCCCAAAAATGGCGATCACACAGAACGACATTTAAATGACTGCTTTGTGACGCGATTTTTACGTCAGAATGACGTAATTTTAAATGACTCAATATAGTCGTGTAATCGTAGCTTAAAATACAGCTCATCTTTTCGTAAATGGTGAAAATAGTATTGAAAGCCATTCGAGCTAAAACGTTTTTCAACAGCAAAGACAACTGAACGCCAATCATTAAGTCGAGTGTCAGATTGAACAGTGCACATAATATATTCTTTCGCATATTTAAGCTGTTTTCTTTTGCGTATAACATTCAGAGTCAGAGGTGTTTTTTCTTGATTTTTAGACTCTTAAGATGTTTTGCATTTCTGATTGTACGCAGAACGAAAGGCCTGTGCTTACTCAGGCTAATTCCCTAATCTTAGCTGCTGACTTAGTCCAATTGAAAGCAATTCGAACAATTTGACGTTCTGCTCGGGAAGTTAGTGCTTTTTTTCGCCCTTTGAAGAATTTTCCATATGCCTCTGGATCTTTTAAATATCTAGTCAACATAATTGCACTTGGTTTACGCAAGACTTATGCCCAGTTGCACAGTCAGAGTTTAAACTGAAGTTTAACTAAACCTGACCGAGAGTTTAAACTTTTGGTTTAACTCGTTCAGTTTCACAGTTCAAAATAATCTGCCAGTTAACTAAACGCAGTTGTGGAAGCGCAGAACAATTTCCCTTAAGGGGATATTTTTCTACCAGCGCACTTTTGACCAAGTAAATGGTTATTGCTTTTCTCTACTTTATCCATTTTACCATTTGTAAATAAAAGAAAATGTGTGCAATATTATTACATTGTGTATTTTGATATTAACGAAGTGAATTGATTTATTTTCGACACATGTTTGAACTGTCATCTACTTTCACCAATTAATTATTGCAGTATAATTATTATTATTATTTTATTTTTTTTTTCAATAATAATATCTAGTTGTTGAAAAATGTAGTGGGCATTCGGACGGATGCGATCACAGGTACTGCTTCTTGTCACTCGCTGGGTTTTTACCACATCCAATCACCCGTCGCCAGTAAAATATTGAAAGGATTTTATGAGCCTCTAGGGTCATTGTCTGGTAATAGGTAGGCGCAAAGTTTTTTGCTGGTGTTTCTACGAAAATCTGCGCTATCTTGTTCTGGTTTTACTTTTTTTTTAAACAAAAAATGTAGGTAATCCAGATCTGTATACAAAAATGGTATGAACTCCGAAACCTTTGAACTGAACAGTCATTGTCCCGAGAAGTGTGCTCAAAATCGGACAAACAAATTGCATTGTAAAAAGAATAGAGTGGGTAGTGTCTTGTTTTAGCCAAAACAAAATGTGAAAGATTTGAGTATGTACCTATAGATATATTTTATTCGCCAAGAATCTAAAGAAATCACTAGTAGCATACAAAAAATAATCGTCATTTCCACACACGAAAATAATTAATTTGTATTGAAAAAACCTCAATACAATTTACGCTTGTCTACATTATGTTTGGGCTAAGATCTACCTGATGTTCACTTGAAAAAAGGCGTTTTCATTGAAAAGTAGGTACATTATATTGGTTGAAAATCTATTGAAATTTTCTGATGATATTTTTTAACAGTGGGTTTACCGCAGTAATGCTGGAACTAATCATAGCTCATATAAATTCAGGAAGTGCAGCACCCAAACAATTTATCATTTCTATTCTCCTTCTCTATCTCTCGTGTATGAAATAGCAGCTGTAAAAATAAACCTCAAAATGCGAAACGAAATTTTAAACGGCAGAATGCAAGCGTTTAACTTAAACCGAGCGTTGAACTCCACTTTGGGTTTAAACGAACACAGTGAAACCGAAAATTTGTTGAACGAAGGTTTAAACCAAAACGAGAGTTTAAACTCTGACTGTGCAACTGGGCATTAGAAACATAAAGTGCATCTATTTCAATGACGAACCGAAAGTCCACGTGATTGCATAGAAATTTCTACAATTTTCGAATGCACAATTATGTTTTCGAAAATCAACCAACTATGAGTAGATAATGTTTTTTGAGGAAATTTCTTTATTGACCACAAAATTTATTTGATTATTAAAGGCAAAAAATACCTTTTTCTTATAAAAATTAAATTTTATTCGTCATAATAAAAATAATCGAATGCATTTCGAGCAAGCAACAACAAAATCCATTAGGCATGTTTTTTTGAAACCTCGCCAGCCAGCCGTTCATTTGGACCAGCCGAATGAATTTAGGAAATAAGCCTAAAAGCATACCAGCATTTCGTATAAAATTATGCATTTGGTAGAAATATTAGATAAATTCTGACATTTTTCTCTGGAATGTTGTGTGCATGAGATAAGAACGCAATTAATTTAAGCAAATTGTACGAAAATTCTAAGCCACTTGTTGCTTTCAGCGCCACCTGTTTTTTCATTGTGAATTGAATTTAGCCAGCTGCCAGCCAGCAGCTCTCCGGCTGGGGAGAAAATCAAGAGCTGTTGCCAGTAGTTGCCAGCAGGTTGTTGTTTTAATTAGCATGTGAAATTTGCCTCAACTTCTGGCAACTACTGGCTGGCGATGTTTCATAAAAACACAACTATTGTAAGTCTTATGTGCCAATATTTTAAATCCAAATAGTATTTATTTTAATAGGAAGAACAACATTAAAAAAATGCTTCGTTTTAAAGCTATATGAATTTTTAAATTGCACTTAATATTTTTGGACCCCACTGTACAGTAATCTCCATTTTTAAGTGAATGCAACAACCGTGCGTTGTTGATTCATTGTAAAGGGCGACGTTTTTTTTAGAGGTATACAAATTCAATATGAAATAAAACACTTGAAGCTAATCTTAACGTCTGTGATATTAGCTTTATTTTATAGATAATTTTATGCCATTACTGTTTTAAAATGATTTCGGCCATATGCTTGCCACGGGTTGTTCGAATGAAGCGCAGTCTTGAAGTCGAAGTTCTCGACAACTTTATCGAGCAACTGGGGCCGTATATCGGCGAATGTTGACTTCCAAATCGTCCAACCTCTCTGGTTTATCGGCACAGACTAGTTAGTGACTTCACATACCACCAAAGAAGGTAATCCAAAGATGCGAGATCACAGAATCGTGGAGGCCAGATTACGGGTCCATTACGCGAAATTATATGCCCTAAGCAAATGTTTCCCGCGCAATAAATTGATGGTGTCGCGCTCCTTGTGGCATGTTGCGCGATCTTGTTGAAAGCTCTGTCACATTAATGCCTCATTCAAATGAGGAATGAAGAAGTCAGAAATCATGTTTCTATAGCGATCTCCATTGAAGGTAACATTGTGGCCCGCATCGTCCTTAAAGAAATATTGGCCGTTGATACCACCAGCCCATAAAGCACACCAAACAGTGAGTTTTAATAGATGTAAGGCCATCTCGACAAAGGCTTCTGGATTTTTTCCACTCCAAATTCGGCAATTTGCTTGTTTACTTATCTATTTAACCAAAAATGGGCATCAGCGGGGACCAAAGGTGGACCGTAAAATGGATGTAGCGAGCGATAAGTTTGACGAACCAAACCATGGTTTTTAAAATACGTTTGCACAATTTGCACCCGTTGATCTAGCGTTAATCTATTCATCGTAAAATGGCAAATCGTTCTAACTACAAATCAACTTTCAACTGTCAAATTGACAATCTGTAGAAACAGTGTTGCCAATTTAAAAACCAAACGTCTAAAAAAACACCCTTTATGTATATTGAGTCTTACCTTCGATGAAAACTTTTTGGGTCATTTTGAAATGATCATAATGCGTGCGGTGTACTAAAATTCTGACTCCTGTTAAGACAAAAAAATTAATAGGGACTATTTGGCACCACTTAAGGAGGGTTCATTCAAAAAAAGTCGGGACATATCCAGCTTTTTATTTAGCTTGTTTTTCTACATCTCTCTCTCTCTCTCTCTCTCTCTCTCTCTCTCAATTATGTATTTCCTCTAACTCGTGTGGGTCATCAATCTGTTTTTAGTTTATAAGCGACTATGCGTTGTCAGTGCGTTAGTTGAATTCCCTATTCCCCCCTGGAAAAGAGTCATTTAAAAAACAATCGTCAGATATGCAGTTTTTTATGATCTACAATTGTTTTGACAAGTTGTAAAGAGAAACAGCATAAGTGGGGTTTAGTTCGTAAATGGCTAAAAGAGAAGCCATTTTGAAAAAATCGCGGGACACACGCAGCTGATTTATTGGTCTTATTCTCCTACCCCTCGCGAGTGTACTGTATCTCTTCCATTTTGCCTGATCTACGGCTAGCCTTAGTCGTCACGTCAGTCATGAGTGGCTAATCTGAACAGTACGCGAATGAAATGTTTAGTTAAGGAAAATACAATTTACAAGTTGTACTTAGCCTCAATCAAAGGGATCTCGTTTTTTTTCCAGAATTTCGCTTATAGTTTTCCCAGTTATAGATGAAAGTGCGCCCACACCTTACAACACTTTCAAGTGGCATACCTGACGGAATAAATTCTTCGATATAGGTACTGCTACTCGAACCATTATTATCCCATTCCAATTTAAATGGGAAGATTTTGCACAACATCTCGGTCGTTCGTGATTAATTTACACCTCCACTCTGCGATTCACTTATCCAGATACACCGAAGGTGGACCTACACAAATATACCTTTGGTTCGAACTGAAACCAAATTTCCAGCACAATATGCCCGAAAATGGGGTAAAAAAAGGAAAACTCTATTCCTATTCACCATATCACAGATCAACATAAGCTCACTCCGAGCCCCCGAAACCCGGACACACTTATCACCATCAATAATAGCGAAATTGTTTTCGGTGCAATTCGCACCTCATAAATCACGAATCGTGTCTAATTCCCATTATTCCGTGGCGCAGCAACAGCAGCAGCAGCAGTACCAGTGTTCCAGAGTACCATCGACCGTCATCATCATCATCATCATCATCATCATCATCGTCATCGGAATCGGCGTCCATATCCACCGCAATGCGATACTTTGAGAGGGAGGGAAGGTTTGTGTTGCTAATCCGCGGACTATTTGTTCGACAATTGTCCGCCGCGGCGCAAACACCACCACCACCACCACCACCCCTCGCACATCCAGTGCGGTGTGGTTTGGACGATATCTCACCGCGCGACACCATAACCATGCAAACTGTTTGGTTATGTTGAGCAAACTTCCATAACCCTTTCGACGCGATGAGACGGAGAGAAAGAGCGCACGTTCGGTGTTGGTCTTTAGGACCCCGGCACAGCACCCCATAATCACCTGAGAGATCTTCTTAGAATGCATTGTTGTACAGATACTCTACTCGAGGTCCATATATCCGTAGCGCAGACTTCAACTCCCGCCGGAGACAATGTGAGAGTCGAGAGTGGTGTGCACACTCGAAGGTGTTAATTTTCGTAGCCTTAAATATTTTTGTTATTACGGCGAGCGTGTCGGTTCACCGGGGTCACAGTGTGAACGGTTTGCAGTTTTGTTTGTCGTGTTTTTTTTTTGTTTTTTTTTAGCAATTTGTTGTGTGGCAAATCACCTGAACGGTGCAACACCAGACACCACCGACCGCGCCATTGGAAGGTGTTGGACGGAGTAGAGGTTGTCTGTTTCTGTGGGTTTCTCAATCGCACGTTGCAAAAATGATTGGCACGACGTCGAAGCGGTAGAAGGCGCGAGGGCTATCCCTCAAAGCGTGTCAGTTGAGCTCACGATTGTTCAGCAGTTTCGGAGTAACATTTTAATTATGGTGAGCTCAAGACTCAATGGAGTGTGAAGAAGTTGTGCAGATCTTATGCATTCATGGTGATTGTAGAGAAAAATTATTATTAATACAAGGTGCTGTCACTTTGACAATGTAATAGAAGTTTCAATTAAATTGTTAAATTTAGATGTGATTTGAAACCGCGCGTTCACAGGATGATGTGTCGTTGCGTTCTTAAATTAGGTAACTAAATTGAGTAACTAATAAACGTCTGAGGATTGCTGTGACATGTCAGTTGACATCTGTCAGTATGGAATGAATAGGTTGATGGGGATTTGGTCTTATTTTGTGTGCTGTGAACAGAAAGCTCCTTATCTAGGTACATACAGCAGAGTGTTGACTTTCAATGACTCCTAAATTTGGTGGTTTGATTTCTGATGTGCTACATTTTGTCAATGCCTGGGGTATGCGTATGACTCTTGCAGGGTTTCGCCTAAAGAAACGCAAACTTGAAGATTAGTACACCGTTTTTTTGAATAGCTATTGCAACTAGTTTTCTATATGGGCTATAGTAATAAGTAAAGGGTTTTCCAATAAGAGGTGTTATTTTGGTATTCAAAGAAAAATGTCATTTTTTGAGATAAATGATCGGATGTTTATTTCATAATAAAGAGGCAGGTATGCCGTTAATAATGAAAAACAACATCAGCCAAATGGCCACCACGAGCACGCTTACAGGGCCATATCCTTTTCATGAAATTTTCCATAACCAAATCGCAAAGTGGCTGCCCTATGTCCTCGATAGCCTCACGAATTTCATCTTTGAGGTATTGAATCGACGCTGGGCTGTTGATGATCGGCCGGCTTGAGTTCTTGTGTTAACTGAACTTTATAAGCCTTAAGACACAAGTCTTTATGAAAAATACGGTGTAATGACGTTTGTTGAATGCCCAATTCTAAAGAACGACGAGGAATGGACAAACCTGGGTTTTCTTCAACACTTTGGGCGTAGCAATATTCTCAGTTGTTCTTGAGCGACAAGTGCACGGGTTTTATTCTTCACATCACTAACTTGTCCCAACAGCTCTAATTTTTCCACCAATTTCTGTATTGCGGTCCGACAAGGTGCTTCACGACGACCAAACAATTCTTTAGTTTTGCGAACTGTGACTGCAAGATTTTCACCATTTTTCTAGTGAATTTTAATAATTTCAATGCGTTGTTGAAGCGTGTATCGTTCCATTTTTAGTAATGGCGTAGTTTCTACTTGTCAAATGTCAAAGAATAAATGCTTCAAAAGTGACAGCTACCGAAATAGCGGGCCATTCACAATAACACCTCTCATTGGAAAACTCTTTACTTAAACAAAACTAACAATATTCGAAGTCTACGTTCATTCCTGATTTTTGAGGTTAGGTTCGGTTAGAGGTGCAGTTTGCAACATATGCAATTTTTACCCAGAAGCCATTGAGGCCCATTGATGAATCTTCTTAATTCTGGTAGAGGTATCGTTGCTAGATCTTCCAAGCCGTCGAAGAACCGTGCTCCCATACAATGAGTAGCGGCATTCCTTGGAGGGACGGACTGTGACAGGAGATGTTATACAGATTCTATTTCTTCTTCATCTCTGCAATTTCTGCAAAAGTCATTTGTAAAGATACCTAGTCTTTTTATGGCCATGTTTCCACTGATTCAATGTCCGGTTATTTCCCCGACGAGCACTCGGATTTGGTTTCTATCAAAAGATGTTAGGATCTTTGGACCTTTTAGTGCCAATTGCGGGCTACAAGCTACGAGTTATAGAACAACCGGGAGTGTTGTTAGCCAAGTTTAATGTGACATTGTCAATGACGCCCTAAGCTACGTTGAAAGCTGGTCATACTTGTCTTGTCGGCTAATAGTACGTCCATTTCAGAGCCGCATCTAGCTAGTTTATCTGCTGCCTCGTTCCCTTCTGCACCAACATGTCCAGGAACCCAGCACAGCATTACTGGTTAGGATTCGAGGTTAGGATCTACGTCTATCCTTGATTTATGCATGAGCAGATTATATACATCAGAAGGCGTACTTTCCTAGTTAAGGCTAGTTAGTGAACGTCGGACACCAACATTTTAAACGGTAAACGGTAGGTACATTTCCCCATCGGCATTATTTGTATTCCTTAAGACAGTGTGAACTATATGACCGAATGAAAAACACCACGTAAAGTAAAACCCGTTGTTAGGTTAAAGCGGGGTTAACACTGCACCCACTTCATGGAGTTTTGGACTGTCTGGATCATGTGTTTCGATAGGCGGTTGGCAAAAGTGGTCGGATAAGGGATCATTCCTTCGGTGTTTTTCAAAATATTTCAACTGTTGCTTTACGTTTACGTAAAGCTCGGTAAAACTGCTGCCTTCCAAGTAATTTTTGTTTCATTGTCTGTTGAGCGTGTGTGCAATGAAGCGCATTGACATTTAACAACTTTTAACCTCGTTTGAATATTCTAGACGGCTTCTATTCATCGGTTCTTTAACGTGTAAACTTTTTAAGTACGACGGACGGTTATCATCACGATGGGGTCACAAGTTTAACAGGTGCAAAAAGTTGTTGAATTTGCAGTCTATCAAGCTCAGATTGGGCTGTAAGATAAACTAAGCCGAAAATAGGATTCTAGAGGCGTGTTCCTTAGACCTTCTTTTATTGTATTGACCAAGCTTGGATTTCTATAGTTTAGTAGGTTAGATTATAATGGGTTTGTCAACAAAATGTGTTAACAAGGTGCCACTTGAATCAAGACTCGAATTCGTCCACTTCATTGTTTCTGCGATTGGCATCTCTTTCTTTTTCTGCCTGTGACGCCAGTGTTACTATTTTGCTTTCACAGTTCGCGAGCTTTGCCCCAAAAATCACTTTTGCTTTCTCACAATGGCACACATGTTATCCGGAGGGGCTTTGTATCTACAGCCCCTCTCGTTCCTTCGCCAACATTGAATGCCTTTCAAGCAATTCCTACAGAGTTTGTTGCTTTCTTTTCTTTTTTACAAAGGTTGATAATATGTAGGTACCTTGTCAATGATTAAATAGGTTACTCCTAGATGGCCTTAACAACGTACTCTAAACCCTTAGCTCCTGTTTCTGCCAAGCCAGCAAGTTCAGAATTTCAAACTAAACTCCCATCCATCGCTCATTCAGTCTCATTCCAGTCGAGGGCATGTCCTGTCCACCCACCTCACGCAAATGCACTACCCTCCCCCGCACGAAGGCACGGAAGGCTTTACCCATACATTCTCCAATAAATATTAGCCAGTAACATAACTGCCAGCTGATCAATCAGCAAATAATAACCTGCCTAACACTTTCACACTGCTTCAGCTATCCATTATACACATCCTCCTGCCGAGAGATGCAGGAAATCATATCGCCAATCAACTGGCCCTCAGGGGCTCTAACCCCCTGCCGCCGACGTTGTTTCCAATATATATACCAAAAAGCACACGCAAAATCTGCGAAAGGAATCACAAAACGCAGATAAAACTAAGAAAATTCACAGGCAATTTGTAAATTCCTTAGAAAATATAAACAGATAACAAATTAGCAGTCAACGGTCCAAATCCAAGGGACGACCGACCGACGATGCGACGTCCAGCGAGAGTAACGCACAGCACCACCCCAAAAAGGTTCATCTACCGGCAACCATACAGAGCGACGACTTGCACTCCGCCATCGAAGGAAACCGCACCTCAGCTAAAGATAAATAAAAACCTAATAAATAAAATATCGAGAGAGGTTCTCCCCTTGTAGCGTAGCCGAAAACAAAGGACCCCGATGATGATGAGCATCGCCAAAAAGAAGAAGCGTAACAAAATAAAACGAACAAACAGAGAACGTATACGTATATACGGAACGGACAACCGAATCCCAAATCCCAACTCGGACTCGGCTCCCCAAATCACGATGGCAGATTGTTCACTTGATTTGGAGAGTTCTCCGCCGCACGTTGGTCCTTCTGCTCGTTGTCGTTTTGCATTGTAACACTTTCACGGCTCGTTGAGTTCGAGATGAGTTTGTTGGGGCAATGTTGGGGCTGACTGGCAGTTTACACACGTAAGCAGGTCTCGGCTCTAGAACCGCGCCAAGATTTAACTCGTACGATAGTGCGAGTATTGTGCACGCGATTCTACCGAATAACAAAAAGGATGCGAGAGAAACGGACACAAATCGGGCGCGATCTTCCCGGTGGAGAGGAATAAACGGACTAACTACCTCACCTATGCATCACCACCATGATCGGCCGCATCATCATCATCATCAGCATCGGCACCATTCGCAGCGAGCAGTTGCATCCTAGGAGTGCACTTGGTAGTCCAATCGGCTGTTGCTATCGAAGGAGTCGAAATCGAATATTAAAGCCAAGGAGGAGGGTTCATTTTGGTGTTGCTGGTGGCTGGTGGCTGGTGCTGATGGTGGTGATGGTGGTGGCTGGGCTCTTCTTGCTCCAGTTTGAATTGGTTTTAATGAGAACAGTGTCGGGGCAGATGGGAGAATTTTGTTTTGTTTGAGGTATGAACTTGTACTGGTGGGATTGATTTATCAGCGGTGCTGAGTCCATCGTTTGTTTGACACCGGAATAGCTGGTAAATCATCATCAGCACGTGTGTGCAAATAGGTGGAGTGTTGGGTATAATTAATTTAATTAAGCGGAGGACGAGTTGTTCGAGCTAATCAACGAGCAATCTCCGAATATGTCCACCGTTAGGACGCATGGATCCATGTAAAAGTAAAGTCAAATTCGGTGCCGTCGATTTTTTGTTCACAGTTTTCGAAAGCTCATAACAACTAAAACAAAGGGGATCTATGTATTTTCAAAATGCAAAGCAGCTTAGTTTCCCAAAAGGAATGTTAGACCTCATTTCCCGTCAATATTCAGGGGGTCTTCCAAGCTGCTATTCAACAGAAAGGTAGGTATGACTTGGACACAGGGCCGTAGCCAGGATTTTGGTTCGGGGGGGGCTTGATCCAAATCTTATGAAACAAAAAACTAAGAATATTCCAATTCATTGATTCGAATTCATTGAACCTGGGAGAAGAGCTTGAAACGATGGTAGAACGTCATCGTTGACCATGAATCTGTCCGTAAGATTTTGTATTAACGAGTTTATGTAATGCAAGGAATCCGTATATCGTATTTGTAGACACTTCAAAATAGGCTTCAGTAGAAAGGTTTCTGGATTGGAACGCGCAATGAAGTTCTTGGAACTCTTAATTTAACTTCAAATAAGTCCTCTGCAAGTTGGGATGCGCATTGAAAAGTCTCCCTGAAAAAATCTTCGGTATTTTCTCTGATGTTCTTAAGAGAATTCAGAACTTCTTTTGTGCGGTCGATTGCAGAAACGAAATCTAAGGAAAATTGATAAGGGCAGTGTTAAACTGAACAGATTTTCGCATGTAATGAGGCTTACTAGGAAATTACTTTTTTGGACCGCTGGCGCTGCCAAAAGTGTTGATGCTTTCGAAGACATCGTTCTGCTCGTTATTTCTTCAAGACTTATTGAGATGTATTTTCAATGAATCTTGTTTCGTAGAAGTCGAGTTTTTTTTAGCTCTCTGGTGCGTGCTTTGTAATGAAATTTTTGAAAGTTATAATATAATGCATTTGAACAGTTGCGGAAGAAATTTCACTAACAGGCGTATTTTTTTTAGAATCTAAAGCTAGGTCACTTTTACTTTTCCATGCAAAACTTTTCTACTCTCTTTTGGTTTTGTTATAATCACTTCCAAAAAAATACGCCAAACTACACAAAGGTAAGTGCGAATTGCAGGAGTTGACTTGGCATAACCAGTGTACAATGTACATACCTAGCGTTTGAATACTGTATACCTACCGGGATAGTCTTATTTTTATAGATTTGAATTTAGGGCTTAAAGCCCTATTTTGACAATCATTTCAGTTTCAGTTTTAGTTGAGCTATCAGTTAAACTTTCAGTTAAACTGATGTTCTGCAGTGTATTTAGACATCAGTCTAGTATTCAGTTGCGCTTTCAATTTACTCATGATTAGCCGAATGTTAGAAGATTTATCTACTAAAACTTCTGAAAACTTATGGGAATTCTATCAGTTTTAGTTTTAGTTAAACGCTTTCATTTTTGCATTTAGACATCAGGTTAACAAGCTTAACTGATAACTCAACTAAAACTGAAATTATAGTCTAACGGCCGATTTCTTCACATTAGTACTAGTACCCGATCTAGCTTAGCTAGACATGGTACTAGCTCTGATACTCGGTACTAACGAAAAGCTAGTACTTGTGTATTTCTTCACATAGCTAGTACCGGAGCTAAATTTATCAACCGTACTAACGACTAATACGTCAAAAACTGGTCTAGTACCTAATTCTGAATCAAATGTCATAACGGTGACATATTTGTTATGCTCATTGGGCGTCAAACATTTTGCAGGATGACTGATTTTTATTCATAAGAGCAAGTATTTTTTTTAAATATTTTTGTTGCTTTCCTGCTGTAAAATAGTGTGTGTTTAGGGGTATCCAGCATTGGATAGCATTTGATAGCGTATATGATTTGTTTTTTTTTTTCTATTATTGCACATTATGGAACTGAACTAACCAATTCGGTGTTTGCAATTTAACATGAGTGCGGTAGGTTGCACTGATTGTTCGTGGAGACTATGCAAAGCGATAAAATGCAGCAGCGGCCACCTATTGTTCTTCCAATGTTGCTGACATTTGAATAAATTTTTCCAAATGGCGTGTGAAGGCCATACATCATACTTTTGGCAGTGTGCGACATACACTAGCGGCTGGTACGCAAATGACGTCGGCAACCACTATTTTTTACATCGAATATCAATAATATCAATATCTAACGATTACTGGTAAAATCGTGAAAAAAAACTGAAAGTATATAAAATATGTTAACCGTACTGCAATTCGTCCACGTTCGAACGTAAAAAAACGTTACTCTGGACAACTGAAATCGCCGAAAAAATCCACATCGTTCTAAGTATTTACTGTATTCCATTATAGCATAATATGGTAGATGCGCCGCTCAGAACAACGAGTTGCCACCCCTTCTTCACCATTCTCATTCTCAATGTCGTCATCGAAATTATTGAACCAATTATCCCTATCGAAAATGAAATCTATTTTCTAATCAACTTCATTAGAATTAAACCTACGATGTATTTACTTTTTGACAAAAATAGGCAAGAGCGAAAGCAATGAAGTCGATCTAATTCAGGTACTAACGACCTTCGACTGCCGATTTTGAGAGTCCAGCTAATACCGAGTACTAACTAATACTCGGTACCAAATTCAGCTTAGTACTTCGTGAAGAAATGACATGATACCTAGGTATTTGAGTATCAACTTTTGGTCTAATACCGTTACTAGCGCTAGTACTTTGTGAAGAAATCGGCTGTAACAAGCTTAACTGATAACTCAACTAAAACTGAAACTGAAATGATAGTCTTAAATTCGGCTTTAGAAAATTTTAGTTTTTTGTCTAGACTTTCGGGGGGGGCTTCAGCCCCTCAAGCCCCCCCCCTGGCTACGTGCCTGCTTGGACAAAAAGTTTGCGTCTTTTGTTGATGTCTTTGTCAATCTCAGAAAGACCTATAAGGTGGTGCAACAAGAATTCCAAGGAAGGCTTTTTTTTTTTTAATTTTATTTTTATAAAAAAAGGGGGATTTCAAATCCTGGAGCACTCAGACGAATCTCGGTCCATTGTACTACCAAGCAGAAACCCCTTGTTTGGTGTAGTGGTAGAGAAACTCTGAAATTATTCGTTTCTCTTTATGGTCGGTGGCAGAGTATTGCTGTCCCCCGCCGGGGCTCGAACCAACGCCGCTCGGGTCACAAGCAATGACAAAAAGGAAAGGAAAAGCTAAATTCGCATAATGCTGCGGGATGTGAATGAATAAGTCGTTTATAAAGAGTTTGACAACTTAGACCGAAAAACTAGAAAACCATAATAAGTTCGAGACTCGAGTAGAAACTTTGAATTTTCGGAAATTTTACCAAAATGTAAAAAGAATATGTCATGGCAACAAGACCCGAGCAGAGATCTGTAGAGACGAACAGGAAAACGTTTGTCGTGGGGTCGCACTCGGTGCTGAGGACATGGAAAAACCATTTTTGCAGACTGTTATACGGCGAAGACGATAGAAATTCCGCTGTTAGGCAGAATGAACCATTCAACCTGGCCGATGACAGCCAAGGCTTCTCTCTAAGATGTCAGTTTCTTTTGTATCTGTCTGCAATACTGTGTGAACAACTAAAACCATTTCTTAACTGATTGGACCCTATCAGTGCGGTTTTAGGCCCGGTCCACAACCGACCAATTATTCACACTACGGCAGATCCTGATGGAGAAAACCCAAGAAGTCCAAATTGATACTCATCACCTATTTATCGATTTTAAAGCCGCTATGACAGCATTTATAGAGACCAGCTATACAGAGCCATTGTGCACAATGACGATGGAGAACGTAAGAGGAGAACGTAAAGGTCGGAAACAATCTCACCGAGTACTTTGATGTCTAAAAAGAATTTAGACAAGGTGATGCGCTGTCATGTGACTTTTTCAACATCATTCTTGAGAAAATTGTGCGAAACTCGCAAGCCAACACCAGGGTCACAATTTTCCAAAAGTCTGTGCAACTACTTGCATACGCTGACGACATCGACATCATTGACAGAACACAGCGAGCTGTCACTGGTGCGTTTGCAACTATCAGTACAGAGGCTGCAAAAATGGGTTTAGTGGTGAATGAGGGCAAAACAAAATATATGCTGTCAACGAGAAGGGACACACAACATCGACGAATCGAACAGAACATCACTATAGACAGCTATAACTTTGAGGTAGTTCGGGACTTTGTCTACCTCGCCTCCGCTATTAACTCTGAAAATGATATCACATCAGAAATCAAACGCAGAATTACACTTGCCAACCGCTGTTACTTTGGCCTAAGAAAGCAATTGATTATCTCCTTGGTCGCTTCGAACGCAAAATTCGTCGATTGATTTTCGGTCCCGTTGGAGGAGGAGATCTAACAGCGAACTCTACGAGCTATACAGCGGCATCGACTTGGTCAAAAAAGTACGTATCACGCGACTAAGATGGCTAGGGCATGTAGAGCGAAAGGACACCAACGCTCCGGCCCGAAGAGTCATCGATTCCAACCATCAGGCGGAACAACGCAGTAGAGGAAGACCTCGCCTTAGGTGGCACGCACAAGTGGAAGGGGACCTCAACCAACTTGGAATGCGCAACTGGAGGCGGTTAGTCAAAGATAGGGCTAACTGCAGAGGCGTGTTGGTTGAGGCCGGTCCACCCTGGACTGTAGCGCAGACCAGTTTTGGAGTAACAAGTCTGGGGCCATGGCAAATATTCTTCAAACCCGTATATAGAGGATGAAAACGAGGCTGCAAGGTACTATCCAAAGACGGATAGAATTGACGGCACATTGGCAGTATTCAGCCAGGCATCTAGAACGGCTTAAATCTAGAACACTTCTCCGACTGTATATATTGTAAGGATTGAAAAGTTGCGAGGGATTCCTTCAATATTCGCACCGCTACAATATACTGAAACTTTCCACCCCTTGCAGAACAGCCGTTTCTCAAGAGAATGCACCAGAAGAAGTCCTTTCCAACATTTCGAGATGAACTCGGTGGTAACGAATTCGATCATTCTTAATAATGGAAGGTCTGGAAGATTTTACAATAAATAGGTCTGTCATCAGAAGCTCGGAATCATCAAATCAGCTTTCGGGCCTAGTTCTGTAATTAAAATGACAACATGGCAACGCCACTGTTTTGACTTCTTATACAGTCTACAGAATCCCATAGGAATTTTAACAAAAAGAATGAGAGTCCAAATTTTAACTTATGCGAACGACTTACAAATATTGCTTAAAGGTAAATTTTTGCCAACAATCAAGGAACTAATGCAATTTGCTCTTAAAGACAGAAAACTGAGCTAGTCTTGTTCACTAGGAGGGGAAAGATCCCTAATACTTCGCACTTCCAAAGCTATAGATGGCAATGTCCCCACAATAGACTACGTCCCACCTGGCGGCGAAATATATCGCCGTCATTCTAGACTTTAAGTTATCTTGAAAAAGAAATGTTTAAAAAATTGCAAAGAAAAAAACTAATCTCTATATTGAGAAACGGGATTGCATCCAAATGAATAATAACGGTGTTTACGAGCAAACCCCTTTTCTATATCTTTACAACACAAAAATAATAATCAAAAAAAAAAAAAAATTATAAAAAAACAAAAATGTCCTAGGCCTTAAGCCAATAACTACACAAAAAAATCTAGTACAATCACCATCTAGCCGTAAGCCATCCATTGCCATCTTTTTCTAGTGCGATTCGATGGTTGGCGGCTGGTGCATTTTCTTTTTTGTGACAGCCATTATACTTTCATCGTTTTGCGACTCTACTTGGGACTTGGCAGCAGTCCGCGAATTGTATAAAATTTCCTAATTGTAATTTTCAATTTTGATGTACATAATAAAGTTTAGATTTTAACAAAATTTTTGACTGTGCGTTTAATCGGCCATTTCTCGTCAACAAACGGGATGTTTACAAGACAATTGTCTGACCCGATTCTTTATCCCTGGGTCTTTGGGTCAAAGAACTTCACAAAGAACGGAGCAAGTATCATACTTTGCACGACGAGAGTTCTAAGAGGCGCGACGGAACCAGGGCTGAACGTGATTTTTCATATACATTCTTCCCCTGGACTTGTTCATCAAAGGCTCTGCCACAAAAAGGGCTCGTTTAGAGGATTCTTTCGGGAATTTCAAACAAAATTAAGACAATTTTAGGAAATATAACTCACAGTCACATCGGACTATAATAGTCTCTCCTATAATGGCGTAAATGTTATAATATTCCATTCCTATGGAGAATGACCTAATTATAACAATCTAACGAATGCCTCAAAAAGGGAGATGGGTACGAGACGAAGTTCTTACTGAAACAGAAATCTTTTAGGTTAACAGAAGCGTGTTTTCCGAGCTGAAATCCAGAAATTGGTTATATTTAGCATAATCAAATCAAAGGCGCTTAGGAAATGTCCCGACGCACAGATTGCCATTGGTTGCCTTTCGCTCAAACTCGGCTGGGTTCCCGGACATATAGAAGATAGCGAAAAGTCGGATGCTTTGGCAAGAACATTATAAATGAAAACCAGCGAAGCCACCGATTGCAAAATTCTATAGCACTTTTAACGACATAATACAAACAAAAGGCCAACTCATCCTGATTATCTAAGACCATCGTACATTATGTCCGAAACTAGACAGAAAGAAAACAAAGAGCCTTCTGACTCCAAATAGGTGGACAGAAACTGTAGAATTGTGGAATTCTCCGTAAATGGAGAATAGAATCCATCGATCTATGTCGAAGCTGCGAAGATAGAGAAGGTGCGGAGTCAATGCAACAAATAAGAAGTTCTGTAATGCTTTAGCAGAATTGCAGGACCACCAAATGGTTCCTAAGCTTGCCAGTACTTGATATGGGATTTAAGGTCTGTTCTATATTCTTCAATCTAACAACAGAGGACCGCAATGAACCTTTAATGTCTTCGAGCTGTCGAAATGAGATTTCTCCGTAGTATTGCTGACCCGTAGAGATCGCATCAGAAATACTAGAATACGTGAGGAACTCAATGTCGAGCAGCTACTTCTCCGGATCCCGATCCGTGCTTCGGTGGTTTGGTCATGTTAAACGCATGTCCCCGACCAGGATTCCACGACGTGCTATGTAATCCGTACCATCGGGTAGGCGTCCTCTAGGTAGACCAAAGGGAGAGATGGTTAGATCAAGTCCATAATCTCTCCTCTACCCGTATGGGGATTGGAATGATTTAGAGTCGATGGCGGAGAATCGAGAGCTATGGATGGTCCACTTGAACAACCTACACCCGCGACCCACTTAATGGAAAAGCGGACCATTGAAAATGATGATGATGATGATGTCTTCGAGTGGACATGATGAATCCCTTCATAGGTAAACGGGTGCTCTTGTGGCGGTTGCCACAGCTTCATATAAACCATTAGTTGGGTCCATTGCGTCCAGCCACGATTACCGCATCTATTCCATATCCCTTCATCGTTTACAAGAAAAAAAAATTACATTACTCGGTTAAAAAAAATATCCGACGACCCTCCGGGTAGTGATGACAGCGACAGGTCGCATAACAATTGAAAGCCTCACCTTCACCGTCTAGTTTAATTATTCAAATGCCATTTTATTGAACTTACAAAATGATACGCCCCAAAGTTTGCCGCCTCAGGGCGCCTATAAAGAAGTCCACCACTGGTAGTTCTGCCAAAGAATGCAGACTTCTCCAATTTTATTTATCCGGTTGTCGGCTTCATACCCCGGATTTCCATTTAGCACATGTTTCGCTACTACATCCGGACGGTTTACACAGGAAGTGGGATACAAATACAAATGCTGCGGCGAGTATTTAACGCGATTTCCCGAATATGCAGTTTTTATTCTTCGAAGTTGTAATTTGAGTAGATACCTACAACTATGTTAGGTCATGTTTCGTGCAAATGTTTAAACATCAATAGCTTCAACAAAAAAGTGCAAATTTTGTAAATTTTTTTAATCCACCTCATGGCGACTGTTGTAGACAGTCATCCTAAAACCATCTGAAGACAGACGATGAAGTTTGACGTGACAAATTAAACTCTATCCGCGCATCTGCAAACTGATGTCGATAAAGCAAACCTATTTTCCAGGCGATAATTAATATTACAAGTGAATCTGGTCAAAGTCGATTTATTCTGCAGAGCCAGCCAAAGGACACACACAGATAAGTCGAATCAGTTGCCGAGCAACATTGTCACATGCCAGGAAATTGACTCGATGAGGAATTGCAACATTCTCTCGAAATCCGATTACACGCGAATGCTCCTTCTTCGTCGTATAAGTCATCCTTTGGATGGCGCAGCAATTTTATGTTTTATTTTTTTTTTTGCCTTGTTCTCCCTCGCATTACGACATAATGCGCGCAAGTTATTAATGATTTCCAACGGGGACCGGACAGTGTCCTTTATTCGTGTTGTCTTGCAATCACCATCACTCATAGTCATAGCCTTTCCGTCCCGGCTGGTGCTTGTAGTATGCTGCTCTTAAATTAAGCTATGAACATGGAATAGTTGATGAGGAGGCCAGAGACGGAGAGAAAAACAAAAGGAAAAATCCTCGAACGGATATTTGTTGTGTGCGAAATCTTCAATCTGTTCCCATCACTTCTCCTCCCGCAATGGGAAATTTATTTCAAACCGATTCCAGAAGTTGAACAGGTTGTTCATCACCATCACCACTATATATACACATAACAGAGTGTAGATAGTACGGTCACAGCTTGTTGGTAAACTGCTCCACCGTTAAAGGTCTTAATCGCTGGCGGATGCATATTTACACTGCTCCAAGTGGATACTTACACTGCGCGCATGGATATCACATTCACCGCATCGTAGACTATTTTAAATTCATCAGTTTCGGGGAGGGGTAATCCAGGAGGTGAAACACTCCTTTTTCCCTGAAATCAGTCAGCTTCCATCTGCTGAGGAAATCTCTTTCGCACAGAGTGCGCCGAGAGAAAAGGAAACCAAGTCGTCGTCGTCGCGTCCAGCTCACATAAAACCACCGGCAACCGAATCAAAGGAATGATAAGTGATGCAAACACGACACATTTGACCACGGCTACACGCTGGAGGAATGTTCATTCGGTTTTCGTCTGCGATATCCCCCTTGTTGGCGATTCTGTTACGGTGGCAACCAGTAGCACCGTTTTTTTTTAGCATTCCGCTGCTTCGGGGTCTGGTGGTGGGAATCCCAATCCCAATCCCACTCCCACCTTAATGGTAATTCGAGTAATTACAGCAGGGATTTCTTACTGGATGTTGTTTGTGTTCTTGCGATGTCGCTGCTGCTGAACGAGGAGCTGCACGTGGTGTTAAGGAGCCATGTATCGCGGAACTGAAATCGTGTTTGTGTCGATTTAGTTGTCAACTGGTTGGATTGGCGGTGTTTCTCTGTTTTATTTCAGTTGTTGCGAGTCCTTTTCGTCATTATTCTTGACAACATATGAAAATATTGTGTTCATACAATTTTGTGGATTTATATGCAAATTATTGACTATATACACCTACTCCAAAGTACCAACTTTTGCTGTGCTTTTGACGTCATGTTTGTAAGTATTTTATTTTCATTTAAAACATATACGCCCTCAACGATCATCACCTACCAGGGGCAACACCTTAAGTCAAGGACAAGGTCTTTTGAGGAATTTAGCAAACTGCCAAAAATTCAAAGAAACCTCAAAACTGACCATCATCCTTCTGGCTTAGAGGATTGAAGGTTGCGATCAATTGTTAGCCGAACCACCAATAGTAAAATAGTCTTCTGCTATAGGTCTTCGAACAGGGTTTCGCAAAGACTTACAAACCTCATCAGTGGAGTTGGTATTGGTAGTAAAAATTATGTCCATATTTTTAGGTAATGAGTCTAAGTATGGATAAAAACACGAACTGACGCATTGGTACACAGTGTGCTTACTCACGACTCGTTCACAACAATTAGGAAAAAATCTGGTATCAAAGTAAGTCTCACAGCTATACGTCCTATTATTTCGAATGCTAAGCATATAAAAAGACTAAAAATCAAGAAGAAATCACCCCTTAACCCGTTTCGACAAGCGCAAAGGCTTCTTTTTTTGTCGCGCACTTGTGACCTGGCTGGGCTTAGTGGAAGCATTATGTGGTCTTCTCAGACGAAAAGAGTTTAGAAGCCCCGGATGGCTATAAATACTATTTCTATAACCTCCGCAAAGAGGCTAACCATTTGGACGGGCTGCATAGCAGAGTTGAAGGTGTGATGGTGTGGGGGTGCCGTTTCGTATTGACACCTGCAAAAATTACAATTTTTGTCAACCACAATGAATGCGTTGTTTTACAAGGGTATATTAAAAGAGGCCTTTCCATACTTTCATAACCTTTTTGAACCTCTGCCGTGGGCCTAACAACATGATAATGCGCCAATACATAAAGCCCGTGCTGTTAAAACGTATTTATAGAGCCAATTTGTGGAGCTATTAAGCTGACTGGCCTAATACTCACCGGATTTGAATATCATCGAAAATGTTTGGCAGTGGTTGACACGTCAAGTTTATGGATAGGGACAACAATATTGGACTGTATCTAAACTAACACAAGCCATCGAATTAGCTTAGAGCTCGATTTCGCTAAATTATTTGGCCAATTTGTATATTCATCCCTTCCAAACCGGATGTGTAAATTTTGGAGCAGAAAGGTGGCTCAAAACACATTTGAACATTTTTTTAAAAATCTTAAATACTGCAATTACCTTAAATTTAAGTAATGTTTGTGTTAAGAAGAAGCAGAATTGTCTAAACTGTTTTTTTTTTTTTTGTTTAAGTTTTCTATTCTAGTGGCGCAAAATTAATATCCCAAATTTTGGCTGCTTTTGGTAAACAATTTTTTGTTAATACTTAAAGCTTTAGTTTTAAATCTTTCTTCCGGTCAAATTGCAACAATTAAATGAACTTTAATTAAAAAAATAAGTCTCTAGCATGCTTGCTTTGGGACCAGTGGGCGATAGAAAACCAACCTTAGGGGGTGTGCTCCTCCTTCCTTTCACTAAAGGCCTGTGAAGGGAACAATCACGTGTGGATGTGGTTGACGACGATTACTCACCTTGCCGCGGTGTGGAGGCTTAAGTAGAGCAACATGGTAGGCCGGCATGGATGGCAATCGCCATTCGCACTGCCAATTAGCCGCCAGCTCTGCGAACTAAGAGGTAATCACCGTCCCGTCCTACCCCTTCCCTCCTTTCTCATCCCTTCACTCCCCCTGGGCTGGATCAAGGTGTCAACCGTACCGTGCCGACGGTCTACTAGGCTGGTGGGCCCAGGTCTCAACAAAAATAGCATCAAGTCGCTAACGGTGTATCCAGATACCGGGCGCCCTCTGGATCAGATAGCCTTGTCTGCATAATGCGGGGCTCTGTGCAGATCGACCTTTCTTTCCCTAGCTACTCGTGGGAACAAAATTTCAACCTCAAATAAAAACAACAAAAAAAACAAAACAACAACTACGGACGCCAGCGGCGCCACCCCCATGCAACGCGTGGAAGAGCATCTACAGGATCTCTGTATAGACGATGCTGCCAGTGAGTGTTCGATGTTATCGGACGAACTCACTGACAAAACAACTGCTGCATGCTGCAGCTACCCCCGTCCCCCTACACCTACCCCGGCTGACCTGAAGAACAGGTCGCTTGGTCGAGAGACCAGGGCAGCTCTTCGCATCCTGGCCCGTCTACATTCAAAGGCCGAAAAAGAATGGAGCGAGTCGGATAGGGACTCCTACTCATGGGCAACGCCCTGGGTACTGGAGTTTGAGAGGAATCGGGACGTCCTTCCCTCCACTTCGAAGGTCTCAATCCCGAAAAGAACTTCTGCTCCACCGATGAGCAAGAGACCGCTCGTAGGAGACAACCAGCCTCGAAAGAGTCGCCCCCTAGCTAACAGCTCACCGAGCGTTACAGGGGGTAGGCCCACAGCGGCGACTAGGCCTGCACCAAAAAGGCGCAGGTCCCTAGATGAGGTGTCCAACGCTTCCAAAAAGGCCCGCTCCACTAAGAGCTCAAAATCCTTTTTGGAAGCGGTCAAGGATAACCTGATAGTCGCGGTGGTGGACCTCTCAGACGAGGAGGGCAAAATCTCCTACGAAAAATGGGGGGTTATCGAAAATCTGGTAATGAACCACCTATGTGAGTACCTGCTCACCAATCAACATCCCATCTCCTATAAGGACGCAGGATGGCATCAGGGGTCAGTCAAACTGATTGCCTGTGATGACCAGCGGTCGGCCGACTTCATTAAAGCAGCCATCGGCAGCCTTGGTGAAGTTTGGCCAGGAGCCAGGCTTGAGGTTGTGGACCGGAGTTCGATCCCCCACCGACCGAGAGCCAGGGTCTGGGTTCCACTCGAACCACGCGATCCTGCCAAGGTACTTGCCCTCATGGGCTTCCAAAATCCTGGTCTTCCGGTCAAAGACTGGAAGATCATTGAAAACTCCAAGGTTCCCAACGAGGAACCCAAAAAAACTGGCCGCTCTTTGGTCATCTCTATGTCAGCAGAATCTCTTCCTATGCTTCGTGATAGGAACTTCCTCATTAAATACGGCCTGAAGGAAGTTGAGATGAAGCTGTTCAAGAAAGATGACATACTAACCGCCGAAGCCAACTTGGCCGGCTCCACTGCGTCATCCTCGGCAGACACCGTCTCGCCACCAGAGGATCTCGACGCTACCATTGTGGAGAAATCTGGATCAGATAGCAATGCCGCTAAACCTGATTCAGATTAATCTCCACCACTCAAAATTAGCATCCGCTAACCTGCTGGTCCGCCTCATCGAGGACGGACTGGATATCGCCCTAATTCAGGAACCGTGGCTGACAAAAGGCAACGTGACTGGGCTTAGGGCTCAAGGCTATACTCCTTACTACGCGGAAGGTAAAGGTAAAATTAGAGCTTGCATTCTTGCCAAAACATCGTTAAAATTAACTTTCATCCCCCAGCATAGTACAGGCGACCTTGCAGCAGCGCAGCTTACTCCAGCAAGCGGCAATCCGGTTTGGCTGGCGTCCAGCTATCTTCCGTATGAGGAAGATGACCCGCCATCAGTTGAACTACGACGGGTTGTCCAAGAAGCGGAGGAAAAGAAGGCCGACATCGTGCTAGGGTGTGACACTAATGCACACCATGACCTATGGGGCAGTACAGACACTAACCCTCGAGGTGAGTCTTTATTTGAATATTTAGTAGGAACTAACCTAGTAGTATGTAACAGAGGAAATAGTCCCACTTTTATTGTCAAAAACAGGCAGGAAGTAATTGATGTTACTCTCGTCTCCCAATATCTTTACCCAGCTATAACGGACTGGATAGTATCGGATAGTCCTTCATTCTCAGACCACCGGTACATATCCTTCACTTTAAACTGTAGCTACACCCCCCAGAAATCAGTTTATCGCAACCGGCGAAAAACAGATTGGGGTAAACACAACTCTATTCTATCTGCGAATCTAGCTCACTGTAGACACCCGACACCTGGCGATCAGACAGAGCTTGACTCGCTTAACAACGTGCTCACTTCCGCCCTGAATACGGCATTCAGAGGATCCTGCCCCCTCACCAAAGCGAGGGAGGGCAAAAAACCACCGTGGTGGAACAAGCAACTAATTAAGCTTCGCTGCGAGAGCAGAAAGGCATTCAACAAAGCCAAAACCTCGAAGCTAGACACGGACTGGGAGTCCTACAAAGGTAGTCTTAGGCTCTTTAAAAAAGAAGTCCGAAAGGCACAACGTAGCTCCTGGCGTAACTTCTGTGAGAACGTTAACAGCGTAAACGAAGGCTCCAGAATGCGTAAAGTCCTATCCAAATCGCCCACTGTACCAAGTGTACTAAAAAACCCCGGGGGCCAATGGGCAGAATCAGAGGAACAATCACTGGATCTGCTCATGGACACTCATTTTCCTGGCTGTACGCCTTTCACCGGTAACCCTGACTTCAGGAATGGTACCACTCACGCGGCCTCTCCAACCACTCTAACCATTTGTGAGGAGAAGCTAAGGTGGGCCGTCAACAGCTTTGAACCGTTCAAGTCACCCGGACCTGATGACATCTTCCCGGCGCAACTACAGAACGCATTTGAAATTGTCAAAGACATTCTCAGCCACATTCTCGTAGGTTGCATAACACTGGGTTGCATCCCATCATCCTGGACTGCGGTCAAGGTTGTTTTCATTCCAAAAGGAGGAAAGACCTCCCATATACACCCCAAGGACTTCAGACCAATTAGTCTGTCTTCCTTTCTTCTCAAAACTCTCGAGAGGATCATCGACCTCCACATCAAGGACACTGTTGACCGATCACTGTTTTCAAGATCTCAACATGCCTACCAAAAAGGCAAGTCAACCGAAACTGCTCTTCACTCGATTGTTGGCTCGATAGAGAGGTCCCTCTCACTCAAGGAATATACAATGGCTGTCTTTCTTGACATAGAGGGGGCCTTTAACAATATCAAAACACAATCGATCATCCAAGCCTTAAACAAGCTAAATATTGGCGAACAAATCTGCCGCGTAATCACCCACATTCTAACAAAAAGGATGGTGAGGGCCACCTTTGGCAGCAGCGCTGTCGAAAAACTTGTGCACAGAGGCACCCCACAAGGTGGAGTGCTTTCTCCATTGTTATGGAACATAGTTCTTAACGAACTTCTGATCTCGTTAGAGAGCTCAGGGTGCAAAGTGGTGGCCTACGCGGATGACGTCGCCTTACTCGCTTCTGGAAAGTACCCACAGACACTTTCCGACATCCTGCAACTCGGATTGCGTAAACTAGTCTCCTGGACCGACAGTTGCGGTCTTAGCGTCAACCCGACGAAAACGGAGTTAGTCTTATTCACAAGAAAGGTAAAGCTTCCCGCTGTCACTCCTCCAAATCTCAAAGGAACTCCACTCGAGTTCATTAGCAGCGCTAAATATCTGGGGCTGAGGCTGGACAGGAAGCTCTTATGGAGAGAAAACATTGCCGAACGCGCTAGGAAATCCCTAGTGGCTCTATACTCCTGCAAAAGGGCTGTAGGCTCTCGATGGGGCCTTCAACCCAATATAATGCACTGGCTTTATACTGCGGTCATAAGACCGATAATTCTATATGGCATCGTTGTGTGGTGGCCGGCCTTGAACAAAAGTTCCAATCTAAAGGTCTTAGAGAGGACTCAGCGCTTGGCGTGTATGTGCATCACGGGCGCACTGAGGACATCTCCAACCGCCGCTCTGCAAACCATGCTTAACCTACTTCCACTAGACATCGTCAGTAAAGAATATGCCACCAATGTGGCGATCAGATTAAGGGAGGGGAAACACTGGAGAGGGCAACCAACTGGACACGCCAGCATACTTCTACAGACGATTCCCCTGCCCACTACTACCGACTATCTGCCCACGAAAATCAATTTCGAAAGAGGTTTCACTCATGAAATACCGGACAGGAACCAATGGGATTCACAAAATGTCCTACATAAATCACTGTCAATATTCACAGACGGTTCTAAGACACTAGAGGGAGTGGGCGCCGGAGTCTTTTCAGAGGAATTGAGCCTAGGCCTCTCCTTCAGTCTTCCGAAACACTGCAGTGTTTTTCAGGCCGAAATTACAGCTATTCGTCAAGCTACAGCGTGGCTGTCGATTAATTCGGTATCACAAAGGGATATCGTTATATACATTGATAGCCAGGCTGCAATCAAATCCCTAATATCCAGCGAAATAAGATCCAAGGCGGTGGAAGATTGCCGCGTATCTCTAAACGAGATAGCTGGACAGTACAACCTCACCCTCTGCTGGGTTCCTGGTCACTGTGACATCCCAGGGAACTGTGCAGCAGACGAACTAGCAAGGCGAGGCTCCTCTGGCGTGGAAAGTATAAGCCTGCACAACGTGTATGCACCACTTTCCCACGCTAAACAAATAATTCATGCGGACGCAGTAATGCGTGCAGGCCTCAGATGGAAACATTTGGGATACTGCGACACTGCCAAGCTCACGTGGCCAGCTTTGGACGCAAAGCGATCCAAGGAGCTTCTTCGACTTAAGAGATCCACCATCTCGAAAGTCGTTAACGTGATCTCCGGGCACTGCATAATAGGTAGACACGCGCAAAGGCTCGGTCTGCCTTATAATGACTTCTGCAGAAGCTGTAGAGACGAAGAGGAGGACGAGTCCGTCACTCACTTTCTTTGCAGTTGCCCTGCCCTGGCCAATCTAAGAAAGGCCCACTTAGGAAACTATTTTCTTAATGATCTCAGCGATCTAGGTAACACCAGCGCCGCTAACATTCTTAGCTTCATAACCGGCAGCAAATGGTTTACATGAGTAGCCAGTAAAGAAACAGCTCCCCAAATCCCAGTGGTATGCACAATGGGCCGAATAGCGGCCTAAGTGTTTCTCTCATCGAGAGCCACTTTAAACTAACTAACTAACTAGGGGGTGTGCTAGGGGCTATGCTAGGGGCTATGCTATTCAAATGGTGCCGATTGTATTTCTGCACCAAAAAAACGACGGTTTTACACTCAAATCTATAAAAGAGACTGCCGTCCGTAAGTGCACGCATAACTCGAGAATGGATCGTTTAAAATGGGCTTTCTCAAATTTTGAGAAAAATTTTGAGATATTGTTATTGGCACAAAGGCTTTTTGGGCGCAGTAGCGCAGTGGTTAGTGTGCTGGACTACTGTGCGAGGGATCCCAGGTTCTATCCCCGGAAAAACACAAATTACATCTTAAGGTTTTTTCTACTGCACCACCTCTTGCGAAAGTCTGACAAACATCCGAGAGTATATGACTGTCATGAAAAAGCTTCTCAATTCATCCGTTCGGACTCGGCATATAAAGTGTCCGCCATCTAACGTTTTTTTTTTTTTTTTCAACGAGTGTTTATTTCGCGAATGGTAACACTTAGCCCATGACAGATAATTAGTTTTATCCTTCCGCTGAACGAATATGGTTGTGTATACGCTTGAACAACGCTGGTAAATATTGCGACATTACTTTGAAAATCATGGTAATGTTGCAGAATGTGTGCGAAAATTGCGTACAGACTTTGAAAGAAGAGAAGCACCGTCAGCTCCGTATGTTCATTATCTTGTGAAAAAAGTGAAAGAAACTGACATACTCATCGATAAACCAAAGCGTGAAAAGCCAAAAACAGCCGATATACCCAAAACGAGTCACTGTTTGGTGCGGATTTTGGTCCAGAGGCATAATTGGGCCATTTTTCTTAGAAAATGAGCAAAGAGTGGCCGTTACAGTCAATCGCGATCGTTATCGGGCCATGTTGAACGAATTTTTGTTCACAAAAATTGAAGAGGAGGATATTGGCAACATTTGGTTTCAACAGGACGGCGCTACGTGCCACACAGCCGAAGCTACACTCGATGTTTTGCGCCCTGTTTTTGAAGATCGCATTATCAGCCGCAGAGCTGATGTCGTTTGGCCACCGCGGAGCTGCGATTTCACACTGTTGGACTATTATTTGTGGGGTGCCGTAAAAGATAAGTGTTACGCCGACATGCCAGAGACAATTGACGCTTTAAAGGACAATATTCGTGAAGCCATTGGTGAAATACAGCTGCACACAATCGATAATGTTCTTAAAAATTGGACCGATCGTGTAGGCTACTGCATGGCCAGCCGAGGCAACCATTTGAATGAAATTATTTTCCATTATTAACTGGAAGGATTGTACTTTTAAATAAAAAAAGAAATTTGAGAAAATATTCAGTAGTTTTTTTTTATAACATTTTCAAAAAAAAAAATTATTTGCGGACCCTTTAATTGTAGGTCCCTTCCATTCGTCCCAAAAATAGAAACTCACACAAAACGAATGGTTGCTAGATGCTAGGCCTTGAGTGTCATCCGCCTGTTGCGCCACCTATTTATTTATTTTTTTTTTTACAAAGGCTTTTCTGTGAAGTTTGGTCAAAGTTTGACAAATGGGCACCTCTCCTACAAAAAAAAACATTGCAAACACTTTTTCCCGACACTTCGAAAAGTAATCGGTCGATTAAGATGAAACTTTTCAATATAATTTGCTAAAAAACTGTAAAGTGAGCGTCGATCAAAAGTTTTCAAATTTTTCGATAGATGGCGCTGAACACCTAAATCTTAAAATTACAACATATTTTGACATTTACGGCAGCTTTAGCCTAGACATTTGGTAAGTAGACGTTTGTTGCATTTAATAAACTATTGGCAGAATCGGGCAAAGGGGTGTGGCATTTACAATATAAAAAAAAACTGCAAACGTTTTTTATCGACCCTCGTGGGCTAAAGTTTTAAATTTAAAACATTGATGGGTGCATTGTCCTCATAGACAATTCCTGAGCATGGGCAAAGCTGGGCAGCTATAGTTAGTAATATAATAATTACAAACATGGCTCACAGCAAGACTCTTAGAGGATAAATATAGTGAGAACAATATGGTTATTTCTTTTACAAACTTACGAAAACATAATTCTAGTTGGAAATCGCTTTATAAAAGATTCTCTTTTCGAATAACTATAACACCTTTGTGACATTTGCATTCACGTTATCGAATACTTACACAAGAATTATTGTGTTCATTATACATCGTCGCCTTAACCACGATAAGTATAGTTATAGGTTAAAAGTCTTTATTGTATTTAAGTTGCAGGTCTCACGGCTAAAAGTCTGTGGTTTCCTTGGGTTTTTACCAGCGACGAAAATGCACTGACAGTTCTTAGTGCGCACTATGGCTGATTACGCCGAGAGAACGTTGGTATTCCTATAGCCTATACTTTCTTAAGACTGGCAGCTGGCTTACGCGATAATGTCAGAGTTCGTGAATTCTGAATAGGCACAGCTTATATAATAGATACTCAAATCTATTATATATGTGTTGAAATGAAGTAAATGCATCGTGCACCTTTCTGAAGTCTGACAGCTGCTGACGCAATTTTTATACCCGGTACTACGCTGATGAGGCTATATTCACCTTGACATTCTATTTCTAACGCACATGAGGAGGCGTTGTAGGTGTGACAAACTATATATATTATTGATCAGCATTACTTTCTTAGTCGATCAAGCGATGTCCGTCTGTCTATCCGTCTGTCTGTCCGCCGTAATTAAAGAGCTATCGACTTAAAATTTAGTACGTAAGCTTTTATCCACCAAACTGAGGCAAAGTTCGAAGATGAGCAAGATCGGATGAAAACTACTACTATCTCCCATACAAAATATATAGCTATTTGATGTTAAAAATTAAATTTAAATAGCTACAGTAATGATAGCAAGTTTAAACTTTGCACATATTGTTTTAATAATATTTAACAATTTTTGACAAAAAATTAGCTTGGTCGAATAAAAACTATCCATACCTACCATACAAAAATATATAATTTTTTAATACTAAAATATTTTTTTTTATTCTTACAATAATAAGTACCGGGTATTTGAGCTTCGGCATAGTCGAAGATAACTGTCCTACTGTTTTTTTTTTAGCTTTGTATTCGCCTGTTTGGGGAAATGTCCAAAATGACAACTATGCGAGAAAATGTGGTCGGTGACGTTTTTAAAGAATTTAGTCCAGATAAACGACTAGACTTCTGAATATGCGCAATATACATATATGTACATTACTTATAAAGTTATGAGTACACGACATGCCAAACACGACATACGCATGCCAGTCTGACGTCAATTTGACGTCAGAATATGTCACAAAAGGGTGCATGTCGTGTACTCGGCATATTATTGACGCTGACATATATGTTGGCATGCATCTGTCACCTATTTGTCCGACTTAGAATAGCATGTAAATTTCGGAGAATACAAAAAATATCGTTTGAATTGAAGATTTTTTGGACGTTTTTTAATCCATGGATATCGTAGCCCATCCTTTGATGGAATTTTTTACTTTATGGCTTATAGAAGGAAGACGAACCATATTTTGGGATATATACTGCATTTATATCGAAATGTCACTAGAAAGGCCAAAATATGGTTCGTCTTCTTTCTATCAAGCCATAAAGTAACAAATTCCATCAAAGGATGGCTACGATGTCAATGGATTAAAAAACGTCCAAGAAATCTTCAATTGAGTAGATTTTTTGCCAGTCACCGTTGACATACGCATATGCCAACTTTGAGACAAAACGTGCATGCCGTGTACTCGGCATACTTTTCGCACATGCCACAATATAATAAAACGTGACATATTCTACAATATGTCGAGTAATTTTATCGTGACGTCAGAGTGGCATGCATATGTCGTGTTTGGCATGTCGTGTACTTATAGCTTAATTTTTTTTCTATATACGAGTATATTTTTTTTATGGACGTTTATACAGTCAAACCTCTGAAAGTCGAACATCCCTAAGCCGAATTTTCGCTAAGACGAACAAATACCTACTTTCGCCTCTCTGTAAGTCAAAACCCTCATTAAATCGAACTTTTCGACATGATTATTCGAGCTACTTTCTGTAGAAAATTCCCTTCATTTCTCATACTCATATACATCTTGCCTGCTACAATGCTATAGAAAAACAGAGAGAAGAAGCAAAAGAAAAGAAATGCACGTGATCTTTCGAATCATTAAAGTGCCATTCACATGACAGCGAACTAGCGAATTGATGAAATGCGAACAAACCACTTTTGTTGCATTTATGAACAAAAATTTTTGTATTCCAAGAGAAGGATAAAATAATTGATACTTCGAAATGTGTTGAGAAAACTATAATTCAAAAACAGTTTAAGTAACGAAACGAATACGAATTTAAAATTTTTTGCCGCGACCCCAGTCAAAATTATAGCCAGTTGTTGTCGCGAATTGTCAAAGTTTATTGGCATTCCATAACATTCGTTCGAACTTAACCTCAAAATTAAAATTAGAAATTGTTGGTAGAAATTGATGGCTGATATTCGCGAACTGCCGCGATCTAGCAAAGTGTTCATGTGAAAGGACTGTCAAAATTTGCGAATATTCGTTCGTTTATAGATATGTAGTTGGTCGCTCTCATGTGAATAGTCCTTAAATACATTCTCAGGCAGGGTTACCTCCGAAAAATTTTGTAAAGTGTCCAAAAAGGTGTCCGCGAGGTAAAAAAGTGTCCCATACAAACTAATATTCAAACAAAACGACATTAGAAAGAAAATTATGTCTGATTATCTGATTCTAGTTTGACTATGTTGGCCATTTTGAAGACTTAAAATGCTTTAGTAAGATTTGGATGATTTACGAACACGAACGGGCTAATATGTCTTAAATCAGTACATATATCCATGGAGAAAAACTTGCAGACCTTCGCTATGTGTGCTAACAAAGAACATTTAGGAATTCAAATACAAAGACACAAATCATGTCAAAGATGAGATAATTTGTTGAAAAAATTATATGGTTATTACAAAAGTTCCTACATTTCAAAAAGGTGTCCAAAATCGACTATTTTTAAAAAGAGGTGTCCTGGTGTCCGAGTGTTCGAAACGGTGTCTAATTGACACTAAGGTGTCCCAAAGGTAACCCTGTAATCTCAGGCGAAATCTTGTGTTTGCAGTTAAATACAAAACATAAGAGTCGCGTCTGCATATTACAATATTGAATTTATTGCGTGTTGTAAAATCATTCACTTCGCTCTGAAAAATGTCGCCGCGCAAATTAAAAATTTCAAATGTAAATATGTAAAAGAAATTTTGATTATGTATCGACAAAATCAAAAAAGGCTCAAAAAAGTCTGACGTTGCCATGAAATTTTGTTGTTTCTCTGTGATCTCGTGACGACTAGACTTGTAAAGGTCCGACTGTAGTGTCAAATTTGATAACTAATACCGACAAGTCTTAAGATTTGTATGTTTAATATTATAAAATATTCCTAATAAAAGAAATAAATAAAATAAATTCCGCTCGTGTCAATCTCACAGCTGGAAAAAATAATGAGTGCATTGAAAGCACTTGTATTCTATGCCTAATGAGGCAATTTGTCTGACATTAATTTTTTTTTTGCTATGGCATCATTTAACAAGAAACCATGAATTTGGAGATGTCTAAAATGACAGTTTCATGGCAATAGAGTTGGTCATATTCTTAGACAATCCAGTCAGTCTAGACACACAACTCGAATTCCGAATTATACCCACACAATGACAAATAGGTATAAATGCTAAAAATTTGACAGAGGTTGTTAGACAAATTATGTAATTTTCAGTCGCATTTATCTCGCAATCGCACATGAAACAAAAAAAAAATTGCCTTTTCGGAGTAGATGTTACGAATGTATGTTAAATTTTTTTTCTAAATACCTACCAGTGTCAAAACCTTAACACCTAATTTTAGTCCAATAAATAATATTTGTTAACCAATTGTTATGTTACGGAAATATGAAGTAAATCCCTCTCTTACCTATATCTCAAAATTAAAAAAAAACAAACATACCTACAATTTACAAGTTCTATTTTAAAATTCAAAAACCCAAATTACATCTTAAAGTTTTTTCTACTGCGCCACCTCTCGCGAACGTCTGACAAACATCCGAGTCATCATGCCTGTCATGAAAAAGCTTCTCAATTGAGCCGTTCGGACTCGGCATAAAATTGTAGGTCCCTTCCATTCGTCCCAAAAATAGAAACTCACACAAAACGAATGGTTGCGAGAAGCTAGGCCTTGGGTGTCACCCGCCTGTTGCGCCACCTATTTATTTTTTTTTTTATTTTATTTTAAAATTCAGGTGTCAAATTTGACAGCTAAAACTTGCTCGTCCGTCAAATTGTTTTTGATAACTATTCATTGATTCGAAACACGACCACAATACTAATAATTCATCGAAACAATGCACCTTTCAAATATCAATAAAGCTTATTTTATTGCAGCTAACGTCAATTTGTCGTTGACATGAACAGAATGTCAAACTCAATAGTAGTTATACCCAAAAGTTGATTAACTAAAACTTAATTCGCCTCACAAAAATCCCAAATTCTAGTCGCATTCAATTAATCTTCTCGCACAATTCGATGACAACTGTCAAAAGAGATCCATCAAATTTGATCCCACCTACCTGGTTTTATTATAATCAATTGTGCAGTATCGACATAATGACATTATGCATATTTAGGTAAATTCTAAAACCGTCGGCTTTTATTGACATCGGCCGGCTATAGGTGTCACTCTGACCCCCCGAAGCCGCACATAAACTATACCATGTGTGCGCCATGCGGCGCGGCATTGACTTGACATGCATACATATGTGTGGGGGGAGACACACAACTTGCGAATAGATAAAATGACGATAACTCTTTTGAATGTTTTTTTTTGTTCAGTTTTTTTGTTGTTGTTGTTGTTCGAATAAAAACCAGATATGGGCGGCGCCATACCAATATTCCAGGCCAATCAGCGACTTATTTTGTTCGTGCGGTTAACGTACGTTTTCAACTGATTACGGCGTCGTTGACTGGTTTGCTTGCTGCGCGCGCGAAAGAGCAAGACACCGGGGGTACGTCACGTTGTATCTATAAGATACACTGGCTGGAGCTCTCCCCGGGCCATGGAGAGATATGCACGACTAATGCAAAGGCAAGCCTGGGAAGTTGGGAAGTTGGGAAGTTGCTTTTTGTCTGGTTAAACGATTCGTTGTGGTTCAGTTCGTTTTTCTTTACTCGAACTTGAGATGCAGATACATCCGAGCGTATATAGAGGTGCACTGCAGCCGGCTGCCGCTTCGTGTTTTGTATCTCATGCATTGGGATGCAATTTTGCATCGTATATATGGGGTAGTGGGGGTGCATTAGGCACTTGTCCAACGTACTGGTGGTGGTGGTGGTAGACGATGGTGGTGGTGATGCTGATGGTGGTTCAAAGCAGATAAGGCGAGTAAATGAAGTGCATGCATGCATTTCTTGCACTTTTATGCATCTTCTTGCACTCGTCGTTGGCTGGAGCGGTGGCGGTGGTATCCTTCCATGATTTATTGTGTGACTGTGTGTGTGTGTATTATGTCAGTGTCAGTTCAGTGTGCACCGCCTACACTCAACCGGCAATGGCTTTTTAAGGACATTTCTGTAGCTGATGTCGACATATTTTTTTGTATCGTCGACACAAGACCCTTTTGGATTGAGAGAGTGCATGCAAAATGCGATAACGCGCTTTTTAGTACAATTCGCATCGATTTATCTGTTTTGGTTCTGATTGGTGGGTGAAATACGCTTCTTGTGGTTGGCGGTGGTAGTGGTGCTGGTGGTGGTGGTACGGCACGCCGGCTGCCTTGGTGTGTGTATGGCGAAGTGCGATAGGGAACTTTTTTCTTTGATTATCCATGGTCTTTATCTGCACAATTATGGGCGTAGTTTTTTTCATGGCAGCGATAAGGTGATAGGCATAGGACGTTTTTCTCAGCGGCCATATTGACGCGTTCTATAGAAGGTTCCAGTTAATGCTTGCATTGTTAGTTAGTGACAGCGGCTTAGTTGTTGGCTTGGCAAACGATTTTGAGATGTAAGTAGGTAGGTCTAGGTATCTATGTAGCGGTGGATTTTTAGCAGTTAACCCTTCTTATTCAATTGTAGTTAGCTGAAACTGATAAGTGGTCATTTATGGCGGGTTGACGAAAGCAATTTCTCAATACTGGAGTTGGTGTCACATGGAAGGTGGATTTTTTTTGTATATTTCATACGTCATTATGCAG
This sequence comes from Cheilosia soror, assembly GCA_949372485.1. Classification (NCBI taxonomy): domain Eukaryota; kingdom Metazoa; phylum Arthropoda; class Insecta; order Diptera; family Syrphidae; genus Cheilosia; species Cheilosia soror. The sequence continues at coordinate 124,310,372 of OX443561.1, forward strand.
AATGGACTTAAATTCTTCTATTGCACCCATAAGCAATAAGCATGCATTTCTTAACTTTAATGTCGTTTTCGATTGGTCGTCCAGAACCGCCCGGAAGTAATCCGAACGCTTCTGAAAGCGTTCGATTGTCACTCAACTGACATAAGTAAAATTGTTACTTGGGATGACAGTTTATCTACTGTAAAGAATAGAATTTTGCTTCTGGATTTGAATGGATCAGAATCGCGGAGAGTTCTCCCGGACGCTTCTGGACGACCAACCGAAAATGACATAAAAGGTCCGTCGTGTCGTCATCCTGTCCACAAGACTCCCTGGCAGACCCAATATACCTATCTACATAAAGTATTTGTACTGTCACATGCTTTCCCGCCGCTATCATTGATTTTAAAAAAATAACCCTGAACCTGCGCATAGATGCCAGAGCAATTGAAAGCCGATAACAAAGGGCCGACCGATCGCCCCCAGGCGCTGTCATCTCTGTCAGCAACCTTAAACCACTGTAAGAATTCGCGACCACTAGATCATATTGATCTAAGTTTTGTCCACACCGTTTTTTCTGTCCGAGTTGCTATCAATGGTTGCATTGCCAAGAAGTAGTTTTGGCAAGATCACATATATTGTTCACTTGGGCCTCAGCAATATACCTACGTCTATCTACTCTTAGTTAGCGCGATCTTTGGTTAGCTTCCTCTAGGGGCGCACTCCAAGTTGGTTAAGGGCCTTTTCCTTCTGGGTATGGCTGGGATCTCTAGTCCAATGGTGGAGAAGTTTAAGTATCCGAGGTCATATTCACGATCGACAGAACGATCAATGCTGAGTTTTTCTGTAGGATTGATTAATTTGGAGACAGCTAGGACATTTTGTTATCCAGGAGGACCGAACTTGGTGTAAGCTAAGTTGCCGGTCTTTTATTCGGTGCTCATTTCAACTTTTGCTTATACCTTAGTCATGAAATTTGAATTCTGACCGATCATCGCGGATAAAAGCTGCGGAAGAGAAATTATTTCACTGTGGTGACTCGTAAGGTTGTCCAGTTACTTCTCTGGATGGAGCGAATCTTGTTTTAGTGGTTTGGTCACATTAAATGCATATTACTTGGATTGCAAAACGTGCTATAAAATCCGTGCCATCTGTCAGGCGTCCTGTATGGGTATAGGCCGAAGATGAAATCGTTATAGAGCAAGTTCGAAAACTCCTCTCCTCCACCCGCATAAAGATTGACCTTAATGATTTCAAGTCGGTGGCGTCCATATAAAGTTAAACTTCTCTCGGCTTTGGCCGCTACAGCTTAAGCAGTTTGATGGATTTGCTAAAAAATCTTGAACTCCTGGGCAACTGCATCAAGTGCTCTATCAAATCTGCGCCTTGCTGTACCTCAAGCGTTCCAACAATCTAGTAAAGCACCAAAAAACTATCCTTTATCAGCACATTAGCATATGTGTCATTACAGATGTACACTAAAAGGCATGCCCTCAGATTGGTTCGAGCTGCAAGGACGAAGATGAGGAGGAGACTGTTCTTCACCTCCTATATTCACACACATAACACCATAGTAGCTAAAAACTACAAAAAGAACTGTTTGGCAATACGAGAAAGCCAACTGGAGCGGACTTAACAGCTTCTTTAGGAGTTTTAACTGGTCGTTAGGTGCTTCCTCGATAAGGAGATGGATACCGCCGCTGATATGGTCACCTTTAGGTATATGAAATCCTTTATCAGTAATAGAATAAAGAGTAGGTACCTATCAAACCAGAAGGAGACGCGTGGTACGACTCGAGCTGTAAAGAGTCGATTAAGGGAGTTAAGTTTTCGGTCTTATCCATCTGAGGAAAACCGACAAAATTTAAACGAGCCAGAAATGACTGCAATGCCCTCATGAATACCGTGTCAAATTCGTATATGACCAGAAGTTGAGACAAACAATACTACAATGTCCCAAGGCTAGTAGACACTTTTGGTCATTTGTAAAAAAATATTCAAAACTCGGCCTCAACATCGATCCCAACGCTTATTTACAATGACACTCCAGCTGTCAGGCTTTTAGACAAAGCTAAACTGCTCGCTGCTCATTTCGCAGCCAGCTCGATGCTCCCAGATTGCGTTTTGCCCCCACTCGTACTCGAGTGCGTCGAATTTACCATAGGACCAATTCATTTTCGCACTCGGAACAGTCGCAAGAGTACTTTTATGATCTCAACATAAATAATTACGCTGGTCAAGACTGCGTATCTCCCCTATCGTTCTGAAGAGGTGTTCTTCCAAAACCACTGCGTAAGCTTTTCCATCTATCCTGTTGTTCTGGACTCTTTCCGAGTGGAAAACAGCACCCTAAAAAGGTGAATCTTCTTCCCCCACCATTTACCGACCCATACGACTTACGTCTACTCTTTCTAAGGTCATGGAAATGCTGATAAATCAGCAGCTTATGAAATATCTAGAATCACGGAAACTCCTTAATTACCGGCAGTACGGTTTTCGTGGTGATTTGATGGCTTATCTCATCGAGAATCGAACCAATCTCTCCATCACTCTGGTGAAACGAAAATTGTTGCGTTATTTGATATTTCAAAACCATTTGACGGCATCAAGCTCTCTTGTCGAAATTGCGTGCTTATGGGATCGCTGGGTCAGTGGATTAGAAACTACTTTTCTGGCCGTTCACAAATGAAGTTGTTTTGGATGGTTCTACGTCTGAAACTCACCATATAAATGCTGATGTTCCTCAAGGTCCTATTCCGTCTCGCCGACTCTTTTTCTCATTTTCATAAATGATCTCTTGTCTGCAACCTCTAATTCAATTCATTCCTTTGCTGATGATTGCACCCTTAGCTTCTCATATTCATTCCAGGACTGACGGTCCATGTTTTTCGGCCGTAGAGACATTAGCACAGGCCTCGGCAGCGATGCCAAACCTAGCCCAAACTAGCCCTGAAATCACATTTCTGGCTCTAAATAACATTTATGAGTTGGCATCGCTGGGCCTCGGCCTCACTCAGAAAAAAACATTGTAATGCCAAGAATTTTATATTTTACGTCAACAATTTTCGTTGGTTAAAATGAACCCAAATATCAAAATTTTTGATTTAAGAATGCAAGTGTTGGCAATGATGTAAGAATCTAAATTTTTAAAAATAAAAATAAAATTGTTACAACAATAAGAGCTATTAGTTGTTGCACCAAAAACGAGTTGTTAGTACAGGTCAGCAATTAATGTTCTTACGTCAACAATTAAGAATGTCAGGCTCTCAAGATCAATATATTGTTACCCCAACAATAAATTGTTCAACAATTTGAAAATAATATTGTTGCATCAATAAGAGAAAATGTTAAAATGTTTAGAACTAAAATACTTGCGATAACAAGAAATTGTCAATAACATTTTAAAACTAAATTGTTGAATCAAGAAGACAAAATGTAAAACTTCGGAACAATATCTGATACACGATAAAACTCAAAAATATAAATAGCTGGCAGTTTTAACTAACCTTATGGCTCAGTTATGGAAATATAACTGAACCAAAGAATAAAGTAATTTTATCTAACTGTTCAGCTTTTTAAATTTTGGACTTTACCATGAACTAGTTTTTGTCCCTCAATCTCAATTTTAAAATACTATAGTATTATAAAATAGGGTCTAGCCAATAGAATGGATTTTAATGCCTCTAAAACGCAATGCTGACTGTGTGTTCATGACCAGCCTTCGTTGGAACGGCCATATACACGAAGACGCCAAGAAGTCTACGAAATGGTGCAAGAAATATTTTATACCCCTTCTGATCTGGCTACAATATAAAAAGGCGTTCAGTCACCCAAAACTTGAGTACAATTCTCATATCTGGTCTGGTGCGTCGGAAACCAAATTCACAAACCATAGAACTAGACCGTCGACTGCTCCCACATAACGGACTTTGCCTACAAGCTGCCTGCGGGCCCAGGATTTTGTATGGATTTGTGCTGTACAAAATCAAAGGAGCGCCATTAACGCACGCATTCTTGAAAAATCCTAGGCCCATGGTATAGCATGAAAAATCATTGCCGCCATTGATTTTGACATTTCACACGTATTCACAGACAGGGGAATTAATTCCGGGGAGAATGGCACCTACCCGATTCTCGGAAGTCGACGGCATAGAACTACTATGTGGTTTGAGACCAAATTGCACCTATTGGATAGGTTTTTTTTTTCTAGACAAATCAAAAAAAAATTTTTTTTTTTCTTTCGAGGGTAGGTGAAAATTTTGCATAGACACTATGAGAACAACGCGTGCACGAGTATAGTGTCAGATTCTTACTGACTAAGAAAACACCACCCTTCGATATAAATTGTAGATACTGCACTGCAACTAAGATATAAATTGTAGATACTGCAACAATTTTTCTATCACGAAATGAAAACTTTTGACAGGTTACTCTCCAATGAAAGATCCTGCATGTTCCGCAATTTAGACGCGGTTAATCCCTATATCGCCAAGTCGAAAGGTTTTGTTCTTTGTAGTCGGCGCAATAAATTGCTCTCATCCAAAATTTGTAGGACTGTATTGTTGGTGTGTCCGATTAGTCGGTTTCTATGCTTTCGCGCAAAGCTTCTAGTTTCAGCTTCGATTGTAGGTATTCCGAGATTCCTGTGGATATCGTTGTTTCTAATATCCCACGGTGCTTTTACAATTTCTCGAAGCACTTTCTTTTGAAAAGATTGTATGGCATTTGTTTTCTTGGTGCAACCCCAAAGTTGTATACCGTAGGTCCACACCGGCTTTAGCACTTGCTTGTATAAAACCAGTTTGTTCTCAGTACTGAGCTGGGAATGTTTTCTAAGTACATTTCTCTATATTTGAGTTCAAGCTCTTTGCGTTTCATTTTCACGTGTGAATTCCATTTCAGCTTTGTGTCGAGTGTCATGTCATTCCGAGGTATTTGGCTTCGTTCGCAAAAGGTACGTTCGCCGAGTTTAGAAAAATTGGCAAGTCATTCGTTTTTTTATATGTGACGTTCATGTGAACAGATTTAGTTTCATTGAGGGCGATTCGCCAGACGTACATTAATTTACTTTATTTAATGCGGTCTGCAGTTTTGCAGTCGTTTTTTCTACTGTTTTACCTATACTGCTAGAATAGCGGTGTCGTCGGCAAATGTAGCAAGAATAGTGTCATCTTCCTTTGGTATATCACGAGTAAATAACAGTAACAGGTAGAGAAGCGGCCCAAGAACTCTTCCTTGCGGTACACCAGCCGAGATGTCTTTTAGATCCGAGTATTCGCTTCCATGTCTTACACGGAAAAGTCTATTGCCGAGATATGATACGAGAGTATCGTATAGACGTACGGGAAGAACTTGCCGTGATTTTAGTTTTAAGCCTTCGTGCCACACCTTATCAAAGGCTTGCGAGACATCAAGGAATATGCTGGAACATATTTTCCGTTCCTCAAGTGCTTTCTCGATTAAGTCAATAATTCTTTGACAAATCAAAATGCACATCGTATATGACTTCACACTAATTCACTGCTGTATACATAAATGGTAGACCTAAAACCAGACTCAAGTTCTGATAGACAAGTGACATGAGACTTGAAACATGTTAACCAAAGTTGTCTATAATAATTATTTTAATTCCAACCATATCCATACATCGACTTTGCGATATCTCTAATATTTTAAACATTTTAATTCGAATTCAAATGAAAACCAGTTTCAAATGCAAATACGTTTGCATTTGCGTGGCAGTCGATACATTAGTTTTTTTTTTCTGTTTTATATTTTTGTGAATAATGTCTGGCCTTATCTATATAGTGATTTCGAAAAGCTCTTATCTAATATCGCAATAATTTATTTCATTAAAACAAAAAAAAAACCAAACCGATTCGATACGATTTGGATATTAATTTAAATGCTATTTCGTTGTTTAGAGATTTGAAATGCGATGTGTACACACATACACCAAGAGCAGGCAGTCTATAATAGGTATCCTCTAAAATCCGACGATGACAAATTTGTTTGGTTAAACTAATCATAAATATGGATCTCTCTGTCTGTGTTTGTATATCGAGAAAATATTTATTTATTGTCTAGTTTTTCGCTGCGAACATTTATGTTAACTTATTGCTAATAATTAAATTGCGAATCGATTTAGTTGGAAATTAAAATAAATGATTTTAAACAGAAACGGAAAATCGTTAAATCCAGTATAAACGTGAAGTATTTCGGAGGTGATTTGCTATACGATCTTAAGGAATTAAAAGACAATATTCCATACGTCATAATTTGTATTTTTTTTTTGTTATTGTAACATTAAAATCAAGGCAAAAAGGTTACTACATCAGTGCAAACGTGTATGTGGACAGAGGTGGGGACTTTCTCCTAGGTCAGAAAATTGGATGTATACGATGATTACTAGACCCATTATCACCTACGCTTCGGTTGTATGGTGGGCGAAAGCCTCACAGAAGGCTGCTAAGAAGCACCTGGATAGGGTCCAGCGTTTAGCATGTATAGGAATTACAGGTGCAATACGCACAACATCAACATGCGCATTGGAAGTAATCTTAGGGATCTTACCGCTTATTAAGAAAACAGCGGCCCTAACAGCACTTCGTCTGCATCGAAATGCGAAATGGCACAATAGGGGTACCATCTATGGACACAGAAGGATCCTGGAGCTTGTCAAAAACAATATTACGGAGCTGAACATGCCTATGGATGGTATAACAAAGGTGCGTGTTATGAGAAGGAATCAGAAAACTCGTATTGAGAATGGATTACTTCCAGAAAAGAGGAATGGTGAAATCGGGATTTTCACAGATGGATCCATGATGGATGGCGGAACGGAGGCCGGAATCTTCTCAGAAGATCTGGAACTAGCCCGTCACATTAGCCTCGGGAAACACACTTCGGTATACCATTCTGAGATGACTGCTTTCCTGCATGCGTTGAACTACTTGCTTGAGAGTCAGGTGGAAGGAAGGAATATCCTGTGATCCGGTGATTAGATGCATGAAGCGGACAACCCAACATCACTCGCACTGGAATGTGTATTCAAGCTCAATAAGTGTTCATCTAAAAATCAGGTAACACTATGACTTGGGTACGAGGACACACAGGGATCGACGGAAACAAAAAAAGGCGGACTCCCTTGCAAAACAGGGGTCAACTGAAAAGTTGCTGGGACCAGAACCATTCTCTCCAATTGGTAGAGGAATGGTAGAACAGCTGATTCAAAAATGGATCACGGCAGAACACCTGAGAAGGTGGTCAACCGTGGAACAATGTAGACAAGCTAAAATGGCAATGCAATGGCCGACCTGCTGCACTCACAGAAAGGTTCTTAGCATGAGTCGAGGAACATTGAAGTGGGTGGTGGCGTTAACTACAGGTCATGGTAATTTTGGGTATCATTTAAGGAAGATGGGCCTTAGGGAGGATGATACTTGTAAGCTATGCCTGGATGAATCTGAGACAGCACATATATTGTGTCAATGTCCAGCTTTGGCTGGCAGAAGAATGAGGATCTTAGAAAAACATTGGGTCGAGACCCATTGGATGAGACAGATCTCACATAAACAGATGCTAGCGTTAACACTAGGAATCGAACTCAGGGAAGAACTCTGGAGAAGTCCAGAGAGTCTCTCTGGGAAATATGACAGATGCATTTTGTTCTTACATAAATTGCATGTGAGTATGAGTATATATGGAAGAGTTTGTACCAGTTTGTATTGACTGAACTACAAGCAATTGAGAAGAGAAAAAAGCTACATTATTTTCCCGTCTTCTGATACCATTTTTACCCCAATTTGTCGAAGGAAATCAAAACAGAAATGCTGTCGTTATGCCCAAAACACATTAATGCAGAAATTCTGAAGTCTGAACGCTTCACTGCAAGCAGTACTGCAGATGAAACGATGTGCAGAATTTAACTTGCATCAGTTGCTGTCAATGGGGGGAAAGATACGAGTGCGCAACAAAGAAATAATTCCCGCCTCTCTTTTCCTCGTACGCATCAGTAGCTGAATTTAAAAACTCGATGCTGACAAGTCTATTTAAATTAAATTACTGCGTTGCTATGCAGTGAATTTGACACATGTTGCAGTGCTGCGGTGGGTGCAGAATTTACATTTGTATCACATGTGTATTCTAATCTGGCTGCACAGTGAATTCTGCACGCGTGTGTTTTGGACATTACCCGCGCATTCCAAATAATAAATAGGACAAGAAATTTCAATTTTTAATTCTTAAAATGATTGTGGATCAAATCGACCCATGCCATTGGTGTTAAAGCCCCCCGTTGGGCCCCATCGGTAACGAAATGTCACAGATGGAACGACCAATGTGGGTAAAGCTAAACGGACAAATGTGTTAACTTCCTGAAGGTCCAGAAATTCGGCCCCACGGTGGACTCCACCTGTAACGCAACTACATATCGCGTGCTGGTCACATGACTATGATTTTACCGCAGTAAGCTCACACACGCAACCCGAAATGCACCAATGACCGACATATCATTCGGGTGAGAAGAACTTGGACCCTCCAGTATATCGGCCATACCGGAGAAAACCTATAGTGCTAGATGTTAGAACCTGATATAGCATAACGGTATGAAACTGCACCCTCCCACTACCCTTATCCACCTTTATGACTCAAGGTCACAGGACCCTTGGGTCAGTCCAGGCAGACTAGTAGAAGTGGTATCCTCCTGTGGCTCAGACATGAACGCTTCTCCACGCGCTAGCTCATCGGCGGGTGGGGATCTTGCCACAGGTCCTAGACTGGGGTTACATTATGATCTTACATGCCTGAGAAAAAGATCTAAAAACGACGCGTAACCGTACATCCCTAACACTAATAATTGCTAGGCCCGAGTTTCGTTTGCTTTTATTATAATCCTTCATAGAGATAGAGAGAGCTATAATATCTCAAAAAATATATACATATAACAACCGTGGCTATTGTAACTGGAGGCAGCTAGCTAGGGACCGAGCTGGCTGGAGGGGCTTGTTGGTTGAGGCCGTGGTCCACCCCGGACTGTGAGCGCCATCTAAAGTAAAGAAAGGCTATCGTACCGCCCCTTGCTATAAAAATGCTTTGATTTGCTTTTAGCTTTCGAAATTTACAACAGAAAATCCAGATTTTCATATGAAAATCTTAGTTGGATTTTTCTACATAATATAGGCATTTATTCTGAGTATATTGAATTAAAATTGACGAGCTTTGACCAATTGAAAATTCTGCCATAATCTGGACGAAAAGGTAATGGCCGCTCACAAACTCTCCCAGTGATCACACAGGCGTTCTAAAACTGTTGCCTACGAAACGTTAACGCCATGTTGATGTGAATTTAAAATTTGGTCGTCAGACGGCAGTTCTCTACAGACCAATTTAGATCAAACGCTTTAATTGCTGAGGAAAAGGCAAATTGGCATTCAAAACCCCTATATCTTCAGATTCTGATCTCACTCCTATTTTTTGCAATTGGAAGTTATCAAAACTGTATTGGAGACAATCGTAGGGTTGCCAGATTAATAAATACCGAAAGGGGGACATCGTAGGTTTTCTAGGTGGGACAAGTGTTCAAAAAGGTTCAAAAAAAACTTAAAATAAAAATAGTGGGGGACAAACAGCATTTTTGTATGAAAAAAGGGGGACGTCTGGCATCCCTAGACAATCGCAACATTGCTATGAGCCAGTCGCCAGTAAACTGAATCTTACACCAATGTTAGATGCCGTCCGGTTTAGTAGATTTCTCGACGAATATGTCTATTTTTATAGAAAGTTACAGAAGTAAAATGCTGCACGACAAAAGTAATATTAATTTCAATGAATTCAATAAGTACCTCTTTTTTTTGTTTTCCTTCCATTTTATTTATCTTTGCTTCTTCACAATAAATTATTTCCAACAGAATTTAAAAAAAAACAAATCCGTATTCGAAGTGTCAATCTCACAATTCCGCATGCGAGAAGCAAATCCGAAAATTTTTGAGAATTGACCCCCAGAGCTTCTGTTAGGTAGGTAAGCGTAAGGTATAGATGGAGAAATAACGGGTTTTTCAACAGGGACGCTACAAAAGTAGAGCGACAGGGACAGCAAACGACGCCGAATTTCTTGCCGCTCTTTTGACATTTCTCTTCAGTAAGGTTTGCCATTTCATGATGGAAAGATATACGAGCCAACAACGAGAGTCGAAATTATTAAAATTTACTACCGAGTCAGTGGCCTCAACGTTAAGAACGCTATGTCCAATTTATGGTCGTCATAATCGTCCTAGCAGATCAACAATTGAGCGTCTAGTACAAAAATTTGAATCCAAAGGCACAGTACAAAATGTTCCCGTGCCAGTGAGACAAAGAAGTGCCCGTAGTGTCGAGAATATTCCTGCCGCTGAGGCTTCAGTTGAAGAAAGCCCAAATGTGTCTCTCACACGTCGTTCTCAAGCGTTGGGCATCTCTGTGACGTCGTTGTGGCGAATTTTGCGAAAAGATCTTGGCCTACATCCTTACAAGATTAAATTGACGCAAGAACTGAAGCCGCTTGACCACCAGAAGCGTCGTATATTCGTGAATTGGGCTGAGCAACAACTTGAAAATGATTCGGATTTTCATCGAAAAATCATCTTCAGCGATGAGGCTCATTTCGGGCTGAATGGCTTCGCCTGCGGTATTGGTCAGGCAGCAATCCACACGTACTCCATGAGTCATCATTGCATCCCGAAAAAATTACGGTTTGGTGTGGTTTATGAGCCGGCGGCGACATTGGGCCGTACTTCTTCCGTGATGATTAAGACCGGCACGTTACTGTGAATGGGAATCGCTACCGTTCAATGATAACCGAATATTTTTGGCCCCAATTGGATGATATGGACTTGGAGGACATGTGGTTCCAACAGGACGGCGCCACAAGCCACACAGCGAATGTCCCAATCAATTTATTGGAAACCAAGTTTGGAGAACGTGTTATCTAACGAAATGGTCCAGTCACTTGGCCGCGTCGGTCGTGCGATTTGACGCCGTTAGACTATTTCCTGTGGGGCTACGTCAAGTTTATGGTCAATGCCAACAAGCCAGCGACGACTGATGAACTTCGTACGAATATCGAACGTGAAATTGCAGCAGTATCGGCCGATTTATGCTTGAAAACCGTCGAAAATTGGGTTCAGCGTCTGGACTTCTGCAAGCGTGCCCATGCAAAAGAAATCGAGTTCCATACATAATGGCATCGTACGTACGTTCACAGGAATAAAGAATTTCATTGATATCCAAAACCGTTTTTGTTTTATTTAAAAAAAAACTTTTGTAGCGCTCTTATTGAAAAGCCCAGTTTGTTCGACGTGGTCTTTACGGTCTACCCTATAGTGCGCGGAACAGAAATTTAGCTTTTTTAATTTTTTTGTAGAACACGAAAATATAACACTAAGACCTGTCACTTTGCAATAACAACAAACTGATTTAACTTCTTTTTGAATCATAGTCGGCTCTCACATAGAGGTAACATTCAAGAAGCAAATGGCAAGAGGACACACGCAATATTATCGCTCACAATTATGTTATTTTTAATTAAATTAGACGTCTCACCAGGTTTAAAGAAAATAAATCCCCTTTTTTAACACCAAAATTATATTTTTATCCCCTTATAAAAAAAATCCAGAACCAGCTTTTAAACTCGGGTAATGCTTCCAATTGCTTGAGATATTTGTATTTTTTTTGTTGGTTCTTCATTCATTTCAGAATCCAAAATAAAATGAGAATTATTAAACATTAAGTTGTGCCGCCGTTATCTAGAAATTCGCGTAATATTTTGAATTTAGATATAGTGCAAGGACACGCTGGTGATGGGCCACATATGCCTTCCCATAAAAGTCGTGTCGGGCAAGACGGGTAGATTTTTAGATTAGTTGATAAAAGACGCGTATACATATTATACTTACACTGAAAATCCCTTCTCTTTTCTACTCACTTAAAATTGACTTGTCTCGCCCGAAACGACTTTCATGGAAAAGAGGATGTGCGGCATGACTTTCATTCACATGAACGACTTGGCTACACATAAAAACAAACCCTCATTGCAATGAGATATTATTTGGCTGGTACAGGAATAATGAAATCGAAAATACAAAAATGTTATGGTAAAATCGAAGCGGACGCCCGCTTTTTACGTCCTCACTCTACCAACCACAAACCACATAGAACTAGTTCGTGCTGTACAAAATCAAAGGAGCGATATTAACGCACGCATACTTGAAAAATCCTAGGCCCATGGTATGGAAAATCATTGGCCCATTGATTTTGACATATCACAAGTATTCACAGACAGGGGAATCGAATAGGTGCACGAAAGTCGACGGTCTAGTTTTATGTGGTTTGTGCAAATACCAAATGAAGATTTGTATTGAAAGCGCAATGTTTTCGGAAAATAACCTTAGTGATCATGCGAAAGTGGATTTTTGGTCCATTTTCTGTACCATCTGTACCATGTACCATACTTTCTATTCACTCGAAATCGACCTGTCTCTTTGTACACGACGTTCATGGTAAGGCGTGTATGGCCGAGGTCCGCTTATCAATTAAGTGGGTCGCGGGTGTAGGTTGGTCAAGTGGACCCTCCATAGCTCTCGATCCTCTGCCATCGACTCCAAATCATCAAGGGCAATCCCCATACGGGTAGAGGAGAGATTATGAATTTGATCTAACCATCTCATCCTGGGTCTACCTAGGGGACGCCTGCCCGATGGTACGGATTCCATAGCACGTCGTGGGATCCTGGTCGGGGACATACGTTTAATATGACCAAACCACCGAAGCATGGACCGCTCCGTCCGGAGAAGTAGCTGCTCGACATTGAGTTCCTCACGTATTCTAGTATTTCTAATGCGATCTCTACGGGTCACACCAGCAATACTACGGAGAAATCTCATTTCGGCAGCTTGTATTCGCGATCTTATTCTTTCGGTCATTACCCAAACCTCATGACCATAGGTAAGAGTTGGAACAAACACCGAATTAAAGACTGATAACTTAGCTTTGACACCAAGTTCAGTCCTCCTGATAACAGAATGACCAAGCTGTCTCAAAATCGATCCAGCCTGACCAATCCTACAGGAAAACTCGGCATTGCTCCTTCCATCACTCGTGAATAAGACCCCGAGATACTTAAACTTCTCCACCTGTTTCAATGGGACTCCACTAACATGAACGATGACTGACATTAATTGTAAAATTGACATCACTTCTGAGTAAATTAGTTTGAATGTATCACATTTCTCGCCTCCACTGTACTACAATCAGGGTGGCTTTAAATATGACAATTTCATTAATCATTCATTTATATGGCCAACGTCAATTCACATTGTTTAAATACACTCGCCCAGTTGACACTTTACAAATTGTCACCGCTTCAGGTATGGCAAACAATAATTGAATCGAAAATTAATAAACGAAACACAATCAAATATTTTTTCGTTTATTAATAGACAACAAAAAAAAATTAAATAAAAAAAAAAAAATCAACCCGTCGCATCGCATAGTGTGGAGGCTTTTGTTTGGCGCGCATCTGAAATTGAAATTCCATCGCGAGATGCAGTCGACACCTAGGACTCGTCGCATTTAATGGACATTTAAGCGCACAGCGGGACCCTTCTGTATCAGCGTTGTATGTTTGTTATTTGCGTTGGGGCATTTTTATTTTTTGTATACTCTTCTCCCCCCGCCCCTGGTGGAATGCTGCCGAATCAGCAACAGGATCAGTGTGGACAGCAGAAGCATCATAATTCCCATCATCATTGTTGGCCCATCAACAGCATCATCAACGTCGTCCACGAATGATGGTTGCATGCATGCACGCGAGGGTTCTCTTCTAAAGGAACGATTCCATAATTCGTTTTTTATTATTTTGCCGTTGTTCCCTTTGTTTGGGTGAGGGGGGGTCGAGCGAGCACAAGCACACCACCGTTTGTATGGGCAGTGGCAGTGGGCATTGGGCATACATTCTTTTTTATTCATTTATTTATTTCATCGCGAAAAATCATTTAAAAGTTTACAATACTATCGGCGCTTTTAAGTTCACACATCAGTGCATTCGGTTATAAAGTGCGAATGGCGCTATAAAAACGAAATCAGGCGGTATTGGTGGCTGCCAGTCAGTCAGTGGCATCATAGACTTGACCAAGGGCCCTTTTTCCAATTTTATGACCAATGAAGGAGGTGCACATGCAGTGGTTGACTGGTTGCATTATGCCCTTTGATGGATGCAATTGTTTAATTTTTTTTTTTTTGCAAATTTGATGCCAGTGTTGATGGGAATATATATCTGTTAATGAATGCGAAATCTTCATTATTGTCGGTGTGGTTGTGACTACGATATTTTGGATATTTGAATAAATCTTTAACAAAAAAAACAATCTTATATACTTTTTCGCTTATTTAAAAAGTCTTTAATAAGATTTGTTAAGTTTCACAGGTTTAAATGTCCCCTCTATATAATTAGTGAATATTCTTCTCCTCGAATCGAGCGGAGCGTTTTTGATGGCGGTTTTTGATGGGGTGTGCTTTCAACTTGGGTTTGCTGAACAGCTGCTTTGTAACTCCTCTAGAACGCTATTAGAGCAAGCAAAACGTTTGAGTATATCCATCAAATGAGATTCTTTAGTTGGGGCACATGGAGGAAAGACGACTCCATCTTATACCGTACTGTACATTACTGCCTGCCGCACTACGCAGTTGTCAAGGAAAGTACATAGTTCCTAAAAAAAATGCGGGTATAGTTTTAGATGCATCCTTCAGAGCCTCAGATGGAATGCCACTAAATGAGGTTATTGGTACGATCGGCGCTGCAAAACATTATTTTTAGATGGTAGTTGTATAAATATATCTGACATAGAAAGATGTATCGCCAAATGTTGGTTGATGATCGGGAGTCCGACTATCAGCTTATACTATACTATACCAATTGTACCGGATTTGCCAGTACCATACTGGATTCATGGTCCAGATACTGCATAAATTTCTATACTGGATTTTTTACTGGAATTTCATGAATTTTATCAGTATGTTATGAATGCCTACTACAAATATTCACCCTTATTTTGCAGATATTCTTAAAGGCCATGAACGCCAGAAAAGAACAAGAAAAACGGATTTTTGAAAGCGACTTGCAAGCGTTAAAAGTTACAAACCAAAAACAATTTAAGAGTTTGGTGGAATTAATACAAAAAAAAAACCCTTCGTGGTCAAAGGTACATATTTTAAAAGGAGAGTCTTAAATGTTGACGCCAGGATCGATTAGGACTATATATAGCTAACTCAGCCTAGACCACCATCAAGAGATGGAAATGATTTGCAGACAGTTTTTGTTAGCATCACTTTAATGACCCTATTGTAGAACACAACTGCAACTGCAATTCAATTCAACTTTCACACAACCAAACTAACTAACCACCCATAGACAACCACCGCCATCTTTGCTGTTTTTGACAGACAACTTTTCTATCAAGTTTGCGTATGACAATACCGAATTTTGAATTACAACCAAGAGACAACTAAACTTTAACTGTAGTTGTCTTACAAAATAGGGGCATAATGCTTTCGTTGAGTGTAGGCTGTGTTAGTCCTTAATTAAAATGTTTTGCTACATCCTTCTGGTAACACTGACGGCGACCGTGTACTTTCCACGAGCTTATCTTTTATTTCGTTCAATGTAGATTTCTTAGACATTCTAAAAAAACATTTTGCATCTGAAAATAATTTATTAAATTGAGATTTTCAAATTAATGTTTGTCCGTCTACTGACTTGCCTATATCTAGTAAATCAAATAGGATTTTATCGTTGTTATCTGTTTCTGGATGTGAAGATCCTTTTGTTGTAATGACTCGTCTTAAAAATATTGCTACAAACAATATTAATTTTTACCTGCCAGCGCTGTAGATCCGCTGGTTTGGATCGCATGTGGAATGTAAACTATACCTACGGAAGACGTTGGCCGGCGTCGTACCCTGAACCGGAATTATTAAAGAACTAGCAAAAGGTATCTTTCAAATACTTCCCGAACACATGCAGTCAGTAGTTAGGGCCTCGATACTGGTCTTACTCCAAATTAGTCCTGCAGTGCCATACGTTTTTTTTTTTTTTTTTAAATGGTTTATTCTAAAAAAATAAAAAAAAGTAAAGCTGTGGTGAGTGCCCTGCTCTGTCCACGTTTTCATAGCCCCACAACCTTTCTGCCGTATTTTAAACCCAGAAACTGCGGTACATCTAGAGACACTATATACTTCTTCATAGAAACTTTGCTTATTGTAGACCTACAAAATATCTCCACCAATAAATTCTACGTCTTCTGAACCGACTATGAAATTAGGTACAAAATATATTTCTGGTCGCAGTATTCCCTTCCTAAAAAATTGCACTTCTTATAGGCTCTTTATACACTCCGCGCCACTTGAATAGCACGCTCCGTAGCGTAGGTCTTTTTTTTTTATCTCACTACTCCCAAACGAATCATGCTAGACACTTATTTTTTTTTTTAAATTAAAGTTAACTTAATTGTTGTGTTTTGAGCAAAAGGAAGGAAGCCGCCACACCTTTACACCCTTCACACCTTCAACTCTGCTATGCCCAAATGATGAATTTCCTTGTGGAAGCTAGACTGTTTCGGTCACTCTTCGCCTATTATTCTTCTGTGGCAGTCAAAACAGCAAACCAGATTGCTCCAAATACTCTTCCTTAATCTGTACCAGCCACCCTTCTTACTAGCGGACTGTCAGAGTCTACCAGCGGGGGGTTAGGCTGCGCTTCGGTCACCCCTTCGCCCTCCCCGAAGGGTGACCGGTCATCTCGACAATTCGATGACCCCGTCAGGGTCAATAGAAGGGGGGGGGGGGGGGGGTTAGACTGTTTCGGTCACCCCTCGCCTTTTCACCAAAGACAAATCGTGATCTCTCTTTTCGGTATACCAATCAGTAGGACGGAGTGTTTCAATCAAGCAATTCTGCTCAGCACCAGTCTCTGTTATGTGGACTGATTGTCAAAAGGAAATAAACGGGAGGCAGACTGCTACGGTTAATGGTTATATGGATATAACGTGTCGACTCCTCTTGATTTTCTTAGCAAATTTGGCAACAAAAATACGAGCAAACGAATGGTTGTGAAGCAGTTACTTATGGAACTGTTGCGTCAGCTACTTATTTGTTCTAAAAGTTTCTCCAACAACGTATTTATTCCAATAACATGTTTTGTTATCAGAAAGATAACTACAAGCATTTCAAATAACTAGATGACTTCTTCAATATTTCAACCAACTTAAACTAACCCACTGCAACTTGACGAAAACTCCATTTATTGGTTACTAGCAACGCCCCCGGCTCCGCCCGCTGGTTTCTTTTCTATTAAATTAAATTGAAATTTATTTCAGCTATCATATAAATACACGTTTGTTATACCCTCCACAGGAAGGTATATTCACTTTGTTTTTACGTTTGTAACGCCAAGAAGGATTCACCGGAGACACTATAAAGTATATAATATTATTCTGAATCAGGATCACATTCTGAATCGATTTAGCCATGTCCGTCTGTCTGTCTGTTGAAAGCACGATAGCGTCCAAACAAATTGACATAGGCGAAAGAAATTTTGTGAAACGACTTCTTTTTACCGTCGCCAGTATGGAAAATGGGCTATGTCGGTCAAGTAGTTCTATTATCTCCCATACAAAGCCCATATTAGACACATGCGTGTGCCTGCACCAGTACATACAGTGGAGGGTATCAAAGCATCGGCCAGGCTGATGGTAACACTTTTACTTGTTTATATTTTGTCTTCTTTTAAAGCTTACAAAATATTTGATCGCTATGCCTTTTCATAAACTATACCTACATGGTATTAATTTAATGGGCGCAAGTAGCTATAAACAAATTACGCCTACAGCTCACACGCGAACATTCAATATATAGCTGTCCATGTGAAAGACGTGGCTGTCGGAGGTCAACTCTGGCAATGGCCGAGTAGTTCTGAAGATAACCCCTATAGCCCTGTTTCCCCTTCCCCTATCCACATTCTAACTAACCTATACTGATCCGGAGGATGTAGCCGGTACAATCGGCCAAATAGTTCAAGAGTTAGTCCCTACCACCCCTTCACCCTGCCCCGTCCCCAACTTAGTCCTTACGCAGGGGCGTAGCGAGGGTTCTAGCGGTGGGGGGGTGACTTTCATTGAAATGCCGACTTATTTCAGGAACTTGCCGACTGTATCGGGCCAGCGGTTATCGAGTTATAACGTCATCGAGTTTCACCCCATAGAAGATGTTTTTTGTATGGGAGGTGCCACGCCCCTTTGTCCAATTTTGACCAATTTTCACAGGAACAATCCCTGGCCAATACCTAAAATTGCCTCAAAATTTGAGACCAATCAGTTTAGTGGTTTTCGAGATATAGGATTTTGAATGTTTTTTTTTTTGTATGGGAGGCGCCACGCCCCTTTGTCCAATTTTGATCAATCTTAACACGAATACTCTTGGGCCAATACCTAATACTACCTGTAAATTGGAGCTCAATCGATTTGGTGGTGTTCGAGATATCTAACACAAAGATAGATAACCTTCGCGTAGCAATTACGAACAAACCAGCAGAAGGAAGTATCCAATTTGGTCAAGTCGTTTTCAAGTTTTACGCATCCGAACACAAACCACGATCCATTTTCATTAAATACGATATGAGACATTTTTATTACAGTGGTGCATTTATTTATAATAAATAATTTATAAGAATGAAATAAATAAATTAATGTTAATATTGCAGCAATTTATCCAAGCGATGCCGACAGTCTTTTTTAAAATCGAATCGAAACTCGCTAAATTTTAATGTTTTCAGTCGTCAAATACAGCTATGCCGACAATCTTTTTTAAAATCGAATCGAAACTCGCTAAATTTTAATGTTTTCAGTCGTCAAATTCAGCGATGCCGACAATCTTTTTTAAAATCGAATCGAAACTCGCTAAATTTTAAGGATTTCAGTCGGCAAATTCAGCTATGCCGACAATCTTTTTTAAAATCGAATCGAAACTCGCTAAATTTTAAGGATTTCAGTCGGCAAATTCAGCTATGCCGACAATCTTTTTTAAAATCGAATCGAAACTCGCTAAATTTTAATGTTTTCAGTCGTCAAATTCAGCGATGCCGACAATCTTTTTTAAAGCCGAATCGAAAATCGATAAATTTTAATGTGTTCAGTCGGCAAATTCACCGATGCTGACCGTCATTTTTAAAATCGAAACTCGGAAAAGGTACATACAGTCAAAAAAATATAAATTCGCATTTCCGAAAGGTGGAACCTTTGAAAATGCCGTCTTGTATACATTTACGAGTTTGAAAACATATACCTAATGAAAATCCAAACTCAGTTCTTATTTTTTAACATTTTGTTCCGACTCAAATTTTTAAATTTTTTTAATTTTTTTTGGAATTTTTATAATTTTTTTTTTTTAGCTGCTCAAGTTAAAATTTTACTTCCTTGATTTGCCGACTTTTAAAAACGGTGGGGGGGTGTCGTATGTACGTACAATGTGCATTCTGAATGCCAGTCGAGCGAGTAATCATATTCTATTTTGGGAACGCAATATAAAACTACCCCTAAGCACAACTGCAATCAAGAAATCATTTTTTTCGCACTTGACCAAATAAGATCTATTTTCAATTTATTATATCTCACTCTCTGGATGGACCAGAAAGATGAATTTTAGATCAAAATACTCGGTGAAGTATTGGCTAACAAATAAAAGCATTCCTTGAAATGACATACGTAGATTTATGAGTATAATGGCAAGTTAAGCATATTAAGGTCGAAATAAAAAAGTAGGGTGCAAACGTTTTTAAACCCTTATGGGACGAATTTTGAAAAACGATGAATGAGGCATGTAATTCTTTTGATTTATCTATCAACACACAAACTTTCAATGTCATACGGCTAACGGTTCGTGAGATCCCCTTATTCCCCGCGACCCCTTAACTCCTCAGCAATTCTCACCCACCCTACGGACTAAGTTGGCCACACATCTATAAATCAGAAAAAGAATCATGAAAATCGGACGAATGGTTCTCGAGTTATGGAGAAACGAACAGACGGACGTTGCATTTTATAAGTAGTATGGATGGATGGATAATGCTGTTAGTGTCTCGAATTATGACTAAGTATGAGTAAGTATGTATCTTTCCCCACCTGATACCAAAATTTAAGAAGAATAACAGCAACTTCTCTGCGCGTGCTTCGTCTATACCTACCTTCAATTGATCGATTGTAAAATTGTCATCGAAAAGAACACATCTAATAGAGCAGCACAACTCTAACCGTAAAATCCTATATGACTAAACAAAATACATTGTAAATTTGATAAAATAAAAAAAAAAAACTACCCCACTATCCCATAATCGAGCGGAAAATTAAGAAACCACGGTGCAACCAAAGTACCATCAAGCAAAATGAATCACCAGCCCATAAATAATTATCGGCTTTCGAATGCGAGACGAGAAATATTTCCGATATCTTTCGGATGCAACAGCGCAGCGGCAGGACGATGTCATCGCGCGCCGGAAGGGGTACATCGGTTAAACTCTGTGAGACGTTCAAGTGTGCGTATATTACTCGAACCTTTATACGCTTTTTGTCTTTATTTTTCACAAAATCGACAAAAAAAAAAAAGAGAAGTCCGTACCCAGCCATGTTATCAATGAAGACAATCGCTGACATTACTTAGCGTTATCAGTCAGCTCTTAACAAAATATAAAATGGAGCCGGAGCCTATTTTGCATGAGTGTATACCGACAAAGTTGTCGCACGGCGGCGGCGCCGTCGCAGAGTTCGATGTCTGCTGGTTGGTGGTGATGGTGAGTGGTGACTGTTGCGCCAAGCGATTCCATTTGTGTGGCGAGCGAGAGAGAGATGATTGTTTTTATCCAATTGTGGGTTTTTTTTTTTTTTAATTTTTTTTATAAGAAATGATATGATGATTTGGAAGTAGGGGGTGAGGGGGAGCTACAAAAATAAAGCAATAAATGAGTTGTTGATATTTTTTTAATGGTTGACAAATGTCGGGGAAGTTATTTTTTGGAAGTGTTTTTGTTTTTTTTTTTTTTTTTTGTATTTTTTCTTGGAGCTGTTATCAAGATAGATGTCACAATGGCTTTTAAAAACTCAAAGATAATTGAAAAAGCAGGATTTCTTTCATTGATACGAGTGTAGTGCATCGGAGAAACAAAACAAATCCGGGGTTAATATAATTTATTTTTTATTTTTCGTTAAATTGCCGATAAGACTTATCCGCATGCTCAAATCTTGACTTGATTCATGGTCAGGTTTGGGTCAGGTAGATTATGGTATAGGTAAAATATAATTACCTGTTCCGTTTTTGGGGTGGAAGTGAATTCGGCTAATTGCTTATTTGTCAGTTTCGATTGGAGAAATTATCGAACAAAAGAACTGCATTTGGAAGTGGATTTCCGGCTGTGGGCGAACACTGGATTCACTTTTACCCATCAGCGGTAGGAGGTCGTTAATGGATGAATCAGTATCAGACTAACGCACGGTAGAGGGGACACTGATGTGTCACAATAGGTTGTGTTATGCAGATTTCTATAGACAACTACTCCAAGAGTTTTTCGATAAGTTCGATAAGTCTAATAAGTGTTTCCATAACTATTCGATACAGTCCTTTTTACAGGCATCGTAATTTTTTTTTCGTTTGCATTATGATCAGTGCTTCATTTATGTAGTATGCTGTCAAATAATCGTGCAATTTGTGCAGAAGTTGTGAATCTGATGTTGAGTAGGCAGAATTTAATTTAACATGCGCTTTTTACCATCAAATACCTCAACCGAAGTCCACAAAGATATCTCATCAGGCATCACTGAAAGAACACCACATCTACATAATCTAGTACTTTTTTGCTCGATCAATCCTTTTTTTTGTTAAAATTTGTTGTATTTTAAGTATATTCCCTCAATTTATTTAATTTTACTTATTGGTATGTTTTCTTGTCTTTTAGGTAAGTGCAACTGAGATGAAAATGGATTATGTTATGATGACTGACGGTAAGAACCAAAAGTTGCTGTTCGTTTTTTTTGTTTGTTTAAGAATAACGTTAGATTAAGCAAATATAGATTTAAAAACTATTACGTATGTATACTAGGGTGGAGCACTGATGTATGAGAAATATTTTTTGTTGAAGTTCGGAATTGTAATAGGGGGGGATCGCTGCCTTATGTTAAATTTAAAATAAATGTAGTTTTTTGATTGAATCGGTAAAGATCTTCTGCCTCCGCACAGACTTCAAAAATTAAAAATTAAAGGAAGATTTTCGTATAAGTATAGTTAAGGCAAATGAAAATAATTCGATAGTAAATGCATAGGAAATAGTACGCAGAAGGTATAGTTTTGATAATTAGAGTAGGTATAATTCAATATAAATAAAAAAATATCAATTAATTCCCATAAAAAATGTTTATAATTAAGATGCTTGAAAATCTCGTTTTGTCTCAAATTTAGGCATTATCATCCATGATTCTATTTTGGCCTTAATTGCGCCTGGTCGAGACCTTATTGTGTATTGAGAAATGGCAGCCTTCCGTCGTCATCTTTACAGCACGTTCAACAGTTTTGCATAATCGGTGGTTCAGTTACCTTTTCTTGGTTTTTGAAGTTCTGTTCTGTTTCAAGCAATTTAATAATACCGCCGTACTTTTCAGTATTAACATTTGTACCGTCACAACCGATAGCTATTAGATGGTGTTGAGAAATCCATTCATCTGATAGAAAGCCTCTAGTTGCAGTTTGTACTCCTTTCGTTGAACCAGTGTTAGGAACTACGTATTCCATGAATATGGATCCTGGCTCTTGCACTACCGAGATATGTTCCTCAACAATTCTAGTCTTATAACATTTACCATCTTTTTTAACTAATTTTACGGTTTTGTGTATAACGCAAATAATTCTGCAATAGTCTTGTCTTTCATTAATTGTTCTCTAGTTTTAATTTTCTCTCTTCGCAATTTATGCCTGTCTATGACCCCGACTTCAGACCCAATGTCGAACAAAACAGACGATGCAATTGCTGCTGCTGCCCTATCTAGCACTGCATACCTTTCACATGTTTTCGATAATGTACTAAGATCAACGCTTGAGGACTTTATTCTTTTCTTCTCAGGTGTTTCTATGGTTTTTAATATAATTATGTATCTGTACTTTTGGAATCAGACGCGGACGATGACGATGTCGAAGAACTACTTATACTTTCATCTAAAACAGCTGACGTAAAATTGACAGCTGACGTTTCTCTCGAGTCTGTTTTCTTTTTAAACTTTTCTGCAGCTTTTTACTGACAATAAGGTCAATTCCACCTATTGCCATACTACGTGCATTTCTTTGGTCAATTAAAAATGTTTGTTCTTGTTTCGGAACCTTTTTATTTTTAACACAGATGCATTGTTCGAATTCTTTGCATTTACATGCATCAATATCAAAAAGCAACTTACCGCTTTGTCGAAAATTTTCTAATTTTTCTGTGGAAAGCCTCTTGGCGGATTTCAGTACCTAATTGTGATGTCTGATGTCAATTTCGCGTAGACTTAGATTAATAAAAAAATTGTATATAATATGTACCTACTCTTCTTGAATGCATTAGTAGTAGTAGTAGTAGTAGTAGTAGAAAGAACTTTATTTAAATCATAATTTTAAAATTCACAATTATGTAGTTTATCTTTAGTTTTAGGTTTGGCCGAAGGCCGTCTACCAGATTGACATTTTTTTTTTTTTTAATGCAAATAATTTTAAAAGTCTCCTTCTATGATTCGTTGTCTGTAGCTCATTGCGTTTGTTGTGTATTGGTATAGCGTTTCCCATCCAAGGTTGCCATTCAGAACGTCCAGAACTTCATTCATTTCCATCGAAGATACACCAAAGTGCCTCACACGCAACTCCTTTAGGATGGGGCCTCTAGCAATAAAATGGTATAAATCCTCCCTCTCCTTAAGGTTGCAAAGGTCGCAGAAAATAGGCAAGTCAGGTCGATGTGGCATGTAGTTTAGCTTGATTAGTTCCCCTCTTACTTTAAATAGTATACTCATCTTGTTAAGAGGAAAGCGGTTTTGGAAGTACGTACTATCCATAAGATCGTAATTTAGTCGGCTGTATATTGCTCTATGTTGTGAGGATTGGGCTTCTGTTTTATATTCTTCGTAAGTGCAGTGGCTGGCTTTCTCTAATATTAAGTTAAACAGATTCCTTAAATCAGTAATATTTATATCGGCTGAGATGCGCACATTTAAACCCAAGCCAGACCCCAACTCCTCCCACTTTTTGGCAAGGTTTCCTCTTGTAGATAAAATTCTCTTCAACACTTGCTTTGGGATCCTTCTTTCATCCATCTCCAACACTTTTATGGCATACTCAAAGTGGAGCCTAAGTGTTTCTAAGAACAATGGTGGTACTGTTGTTTCTAAGTGTAACATATAATTGGGGGTACAAGCTGGTAAACGGAAAATTCGCTTCAGGAAATACCTCTGGAATCTTTCCACTTCTTCGAATTGACGATATCCCCAAACTTGGGCTCCGTAAAGAATTATTGAAGCCGAGGTAGCACGAAACAGTTTGATTTTTGAACTATGCTCAATATGCTTATTATCCACACAACGGTTCCACACTGCAGATACAGCTCTTTTCGCCTCAGATAATTTATTGTGGAGATGTTTTCTCATATTGAGATTTGAAGTGATTAGTACCCCTAAATATTTATATTCCCGAACAATAGGGACAATTTCTCCCTTATAGGTCCACTTTTCGTTGCGTGAATATCTACCTCCACCTTCTCTGAAGACCATTATTTTAGATTTATCTAAATTAACGATCAAATTCCAACGTGCACAGTAGCTTTCCAGTCGGTTAATCATACGCTGCATTCCCTCTACAGATTCAGCCAGAAAAACTATATCATCTGCAAAAATAAGGGCTGGTACCCACAGATGTCCAAATTGGATACCTCCTCCAACTGCCTCCACAATGTCATTTACATACAAAATAAAAAGCAACGTACTCAGAACACATCCTTGTTTGACTCCGGTTCCAGTTGTAAACTCTTCAGAAACAAACTCACCATCCCATACATACGCTACGTTGTTTTCATATAACGCTCTCAAAATGCTGACGATTTTGCTTGAAATTCCTATCGCATGTAGTTTATAAAAAAGCGCTTCGCGTGCAATTGAATTGAAAGTAGCTCGAAAGTCAACGAAGAAGGCGTAAAGCTTTCTCTTCCTTTTTATGAAGCTATCCGCTATGTTTGTTAGGGTGAATATTTGGTCTGAAGTCGAGTATTTCCTCCTGAAACCAGCTTGAAATTCATTCAGTACTGTATTATTTTCAATCCACAGTGTGATTCTATCGAAGATTAGAGCGCTAAACAACTTGACGGAAGAATTCAAGAAGGAAATGCCTCGATAGTTTTCCGGGTTATCGTGTGGTCCTTTTTTATGTAAAGGAAAAATTATAGCCCTTTTGAAGCTTTCTGGAACACGTGCTGTCACAAATATTCTATTATATTCGTCTGTCAAAGCAGACATGAACTCTGTTGTACTGTTCTTAAAAAATTCCACTGGTACTCTGTCATCTCCTGGCGCTTTTCCACTTTTCGATTTTTCAATTATTTTCTTTACTTCGGCTAATGTAAATGGAGCATCTAAAAGCTCATTGGTAAAATACGGAGCTGCGTAGTGCGGAAGCGGCGAAAACTGTGGGGCGTTAAGCAATTTCATGAAGTAGGCTCTTAGTTCGGACGCTTGAAGGGATGATGAAATGATGTTGGTTCTCCCGTTTATAGTTTTTGCAGCTTTCCAAAATTCTGCTGACGACCTTGCCGCATTTAGGACGGCAATAGTTTTCTGCTCCAGTTGCTTTCTCTTTGCAATACAGAGTTGCTTAAAGTCCCTATTGGCTACTGTATACATGTTTTTGAACAAATCGGTGTTATATTTCCTTAAAAGTCCAAGAAACGAGAAGGATTTTTTTCTAGCTTTAAAGCAGTCTGCATCAAACCAAGCCTGCTTTGGGTTGCCCTTATCATTACGTCTTACTTGGGTGCTTACTGGAACAGCATTGCATATAATACGCGTTAGGTCCTCCATGTGTAGCGGGCTGTTCTCTAACCTTCGTTTGGCAAGTTCCATGTTGAGATTTGTTTGGTAACTCGTTTGAAAACTATTTCTCCATAACAGTTTTGGCAGGAGTCCCAGTTTTTTTGTGTTGAGCGTTTCCTCTGTTCCTGAAACTATGCACACAATTTCCAAAGGCATGTGGTCTGAGAACGTTTGAGCAGCTATTCTAAAGTTACTCAGAATCGAGTTCCACTTTCCTGACACGAAGCAATAATCTATGACTGAACACGCCGTTCCCCGAATAAATGTATACTCGCCATTCGGATCTCCTTTGCAGCTTCCATTTAAGATTTTAGCATCCACGGTATCAGCAATTTCCAGGATCTTATCACCTTTTCCATCACATACTTCATCTTTTGACCTGCGGGTTGTGTTGATTATTGCTGGTGCGGAGCCACTGACAAAGTTATTTTGAGATAATCCAATCCTTGCATTAAAGTCGCCAAGAAGAAGTAGATCCATTGACCCTAAGGCCTGTAGAACCTCGCAAAGTTGATCGTAATCCTTCGTCCAGTTGTTACAATTCAGGTAGATTGGGACGATGAAAAGGGCCGAGTTATCGATTTTTACCTCCATGATATCAAGTTCTTCAACTCGCTTGAATTTCGGATCAACTGCTTCGAGGCCTTTACGATAGCCCAGTAATACGCCTCCACTTCCTCTTCCAAATGTATTGACTTTCAATGCAGGAATCCATTTCAGTTCGAAATTTATAAATATACTTTTAAATTTTTCTTTCTCCCCTTCTAAAACATGTGTTTCCAATAATACAAATATATCAAAACTTTTTATATAGTTAAAAAAATTCATAACAAACATTTTATTTTTAAGTCCTGCGACATTATATCCTAATATTCTTATATCTATACGCTTAATTTGACTCTGGTAGACGGGTTCGACTCATTCCATTGCACCATTTGGATGCTCTCTTATCGGTTCCCTCGGATTCTTACTTGTGCGTGCACCCAAATACCCTAAATCTTGTACAGCGGCTGTTCCTTTCAATTGCCTCATTTGAACGTTTCCATTTTCGGATGTCACTTTTGACGTGTTGTGTTTGACATTTTTTACGTTTTTGTTACCTCGTTGCACCTCATTCATAAAATGTTGAATATTAGAAAATAAATTAAGATCCCCAAAAATTGAGCGTAGCACTACCACAGGATCGCTAATGCCACATTTCAAACCCTGTGTTGGATCCCAAGAAAAAATGTTGTTACCAGTGTGGAGCTTATCATCTTTTAGCTGGACTTTTACAAGTGGAAACCTGTCACGGAGGAATTTGGCAATCGGCAGCAGCTTGTTTTTTCTACTACGTGTGTTGAACGGGAGATCTTTATGAATATGAATTTGCGTGCCTCGTAGATTCTTTGTATTTCGAAGTATAGTCCAAGCATCATTTCGGGATTTCATTTTGACTACAATCACTGCAGATCGTGTGTCGGTAGCAGATACCAAGTGCGCTTGATCAATGATGGATGTGGAATCGGCAGCACCCAACAGGCCGGCGCAAACAGATTTTGCTTTTTCCTTCATATCCGCATTGGGTTCTATAGGCATGTGAACAACAACATTTGACTCCAAATTTTTCTGCAGCAATTTATCCATTTGGTCCTCCAGTACATTGTTTCGATGTTCCAGATAAGAAACTTTAGCAGAGATTTCCTCATACTTTGTTTTCAATCCAGAAAGCTCTGCGTGGAGAGTTTGGAAGTCGGCTTTTGAGGGAAGTTCTTCGACGAGTTTTTTGTTGCTATCATCCAGCACTTGTTTTAAAATCGCAATGGTAATTGTTGACGTTGACTCCATCGTGCGATCAAAAGGTGTTAATGATGAGGTAAGCTCTGCTTCTAGAATGGTTCTGCGTTTTACTTCTTGAAGTTGTTCAGGCGAGGTTTCAAGCAGACCCTCTTATACATTTATTGAGGTTATGACTTTAAGGTTAAAACATCGGATATCTATTTCTCTTAACTGCTAAGACTTACTCGGGAATTTGATTATTCAGATGAAATTGACAGTATAACAAGTTTTCAAGGCAGTTTTTCTTTTCATTTTTCGAGCGATTTTTCTATATTTTATCGACTTTTTGTAGGAGCTCTTTGTAAAATAATTCACCACTTTGACAGGTCAAAATGAATGCATTAGTAAAAAAGCAGTTGAACTAAATATAGGTACTGCAATTATATTAAATTTTAATAAAAACAACCGTTTATACGAAATATACTGGATTTTATCCAGCAAGAATTGGTATCATTAGGTATACCGTATACCTATTCTAAATGACAATCGATTTATATAAAAACCAATGAAATGTATTTAAGTTGTCTTCCAGTAAGCTCTTATGCCCAGTTTCATAGTGCAGTGTTAAGTGTAACTTAAGTTTTAGTAGAAACAAACACATAATTGGCACTCGTATTTATTTTGCGTTTCACAGTCGATTTACAATACACACCCGAAATGGCACAAACAATTTCGCTTAGTGGAGTCAAAAAAGGTTTGTTTTCCAATATTTAATAATTTAATTTATTCTGTTTCATTTGCGAAGTGGATTGTGAACAACAAATGGCTTTTGACTTAAGCGTAAACCCAATTGAACTTGTCAAATCGTTGACAGCTGAGCATCTTGCCACCTGTCAGTAATTCGATTAAGTACCTACGTAGGAATCTAGTGTCCAAATATTGGGCACTTAAGTTTTATAAGCAAACTATCGGACCGGCGAACTTCGTCTCCCCCCAATTTAAGGCCTTCAAATAAACTCCAGAGTGAAAATAAAATACCTACAGATAGTTCAAATTGCAATGTGATTTATTTGAATGGAATCGAAATCAGTAGAGAGCGATATGATAAACAATGTTTTTTTCGATTTGTTTTCCGTTGCAAAAACAAATAACGAAGAAGTTAACAACATCCGACCGTGCGAAAAACAGGGAAATTCGAGATTAATCCCACAGACTTCCAACGATTGGCCTTGCGGTTTATTGGTTGTCATCGCAAAACCAATCGGAGGAGGGAACTGAATCCTCTTGAATTGGAAACGAAGATCAGTTGGAATAATCGGAATTTGTGAGATAAGAACTTCCTTTCCTTTGAATTTGCCCTTAATAATCGAAGCGTATCACATTTTTCATCAGTTTCTTACCGAACAACCGCGTACCGTTGCTCAATTTCGGATGATTCAGATACCGCAGCTCAATAGAAAATGACACCTGTTAAATTGCGCACAGCCTAAGTCAACGTATAACGCCATCTGTTGTCTATTTCGTTAACTTTTCCACCCATAATGCAAGCACAACGTCTTTTATCACAATGAATTTCACAAATATCCGAAATTTTCCAAGTTTCACAACGAATTTTCTACCTTTACATCGTCCAAAATCATAAAATCATGTGATAAAATAAAAAATTTCGTTAAACAAAAAAAAAAAATCAAATTTTTCGCGTTTTTCCGTAATTTTCTATTTTTCTATTCGAAAAGCAATTCCGAAAGAATGGCACACAAAATTCCATACAAAAAATAATTTTCGATTTTTCCAATTTCACCACTTTTCCGGAGGGTTTCCCAAAATTTTCTTTCGTAAAAATCTTCTCCTGCCAATTACGAACACTTGAAAAATAATATGAACCAAATCGGCTCGAAGACTTTACGGGCTGGAGCGTTGATGTCCATTCGCTGCACATGTCCCAGCCATCTTAGACGACTGTTGCGTAATTTTCTGACCAGGTCGATGTCGCTGTACAGCTCATGGAGTTCGTTTGTTAAATCTCCTCCAAAACCCGTCAACGTAAACGGGACCGAAAATCACTCGAAGAGTTTTGCGTTAGAAGCGACAAAGGAGAGCTTCATCCGCCTTAGATACCATCCATGATTCTACTCCAAAAAGCAGGAGTGTGATGACAGGATCTTGTAAGCGATGGTAAGGAGACTGATGCCTGATGTAGTTGGCGCAGTTAAGAGGGCCTCCTTTCTTATATGGATCGGGCAAACTATGCTGAGGCTCTATGCATCAAGCATATATTCCTCTGACCAAATATTGGAGACGAGTTGGGGTTTGCACTCTATCAAGCCATCTCCCGCTGCCTTGAAAAGTTAGGCAGTTAAACCGTCCGGTCCAGCAGCCTTCTCGAGCTTCAGCTTGGAAATTGCTATCTGCATTTTGGTCTGGTGTACGGAAGTCTTGGCTTTCATCGCCCAGGTTGAATGGTTCATTCTGCCAGAGAGCGGAATTTGTGGCATCTTCGCCGTTTCAGTCTGCGGAAATGGTTTTTCCATGTCCTCAGCACCGACTGTGACTCAACTACAAGGTTTCCTTGTTCGTTTTTACAGGTCTCTGCTCGGGTCTTGTTGCATTGACACCGTAGTAGATGTCTCAGTTTTGCATCCTTCTTTTGCCGGGCCCATCCCACCGCACTTCCTGGATGGCGGTGATATCTGCTTTGTAGCAGTCTAGGGCGTCCGCTAATTGTTCGGCTGCACGCGGTCTGTTCAGGGTTCGAACATTCCACGTGCAGATCCGGAAGTCATTGTCCTTTTTTCGATTTATCGGGTCGTCAAAAGTAAATCCATTCATATCCGAGGCTTCGTAACACATATAATTTTTGTCCGTGGTTGGGTAATTAATCCCACGCTCAACCCCCAACTTCTAAATTGACAGCGGGTCGGATACTCCGTTGTCAGTAACCCATTTCGGGGATATGAGTACTGCCTTTGGCCCATAAAGGGTTCATCCGTAACCACTTCGATTTCAGCACCCTGACTAGTGCTAAAAAATCGTTACTGACCTTTGCTGGTAGCTCACGCAAGGCATCTGCCATCTCGACTGTTGACAACACCATTAATTCAATCGTGTGGATTCATCCGCTGTATGTCCTCTTTCTGAGGGGCTCATGTAAGACCTCTGAGACTCGTTCAGTCAGTCATTCCGACAGAGCATTATAGTGTTACCATTTTCTTCGTGTTCAACACTCGCGCTTATAAGTTTAGCAAGCCATGCCCGGGTGGGCGAGACCATCAGTGGTTACCACGGTTTACCTCCCGCACAATTGATGTGTATGAGATAGTTACCGCAACTGGACATATCGCCAAGTTGATGCCAATCAGCCAACTCTTAAATGTGTTAAGTGGCAACACTTACAAATCAAAATATCTAACTATATTTTTTTTTGTCTTTCCCTTTCTTTCTTTCGCATAATTACCTTGCTTATGTTTGGTCTTTTGTGTGTCATGTCAACTATAATGGCGCCAAGGACACATTTAGCCACCCAGCTGGAGAGAAAATCAGGCCTATTGACTGTTAACTAATAAATAAGAAGCACGGGCCATATTTAAGTATCTAAAAATCAAAATGTTCTTGTTCATATTCAAAATGAATCCACTTAAACCAAAGAAAGCCTTTTATCTCTACCTATGAGCTACATAAACTAAACTCCATCACACATCAACCATCAACCATCAACCAATTCCCTCCAATGTTAGTGAATCCATAAAACTTGAAACTTCAATGAATTTTTCCCCGATTAACATCGTTAAAAGACGACGATGTGTCTGCAAAACGACAAGAACGAAGTCCTATAACGTACAATCAATTGAGGCGAAAGTATATAGGGACTGGTGACACTGTGTACCAAACCCCCCCTTTAGGAGTATATCAAGTGAAAAGTTAAAGAAAACCCAAACCGAAAAAGGGGTAAGGAAAGCTACCCTTTATGCCTGCTACAAAACTGCTATACTCTGTTGCTGCTGACAATGATGGTGTGTGTAGTAGCGATCGTGCGGAAGACTGATAAGGAATTCTCGTTCAGTATCTCTTTTATGTGAGTGGTGGCGCGCGAAAAGCTCACTTCCCTACCACGAGAAACTGTCAGCCAAATAATTAACATAAAAATTTGCCATGGCGAGGGGCGCATGAGATATATAGAACACCCCCCAGTGCTTACGCGAGTGATATACTCTGGTTGCAGCAGTAGACCAAAAACCAAAACCAAAAGTGAACTGTTCACTGTTCAGTCTCAGTGTTCGTGGTGGCAAAAGTATAATTTCTTATTTTTGTGTGTGCTGTGCATTTCAACGGTACCTATACGCGAAAGGGGATACAGACAGAGACAGACTCGCAAGGATGTGCGCGCCTTAATAGAGTGTTGTTTGTGGGGTTGTATATAAAGTTGGGCTTGGGCGCGCGAGGTCTAGAGATTTAGTCATATTTCAGGCGAACTAATATATTTTTTAACTTCTTATCGAAGAGGCGGGTAGTGGTTCGAAAGCGATGCAATGTTGTAAAATGTGTCATTTTGTCGGGTGAATGAGGTGAAGAGCTTTGTTTCATTTCCTGATTAAAGTACATCCATTTGGGTTTGGGGTGAGCATGTGTATGACAAATTCATTGAGTTGAGATGCTTACGAGGGGTGGTTTGGTAAGGCAGTCATTTTTAAATGAAATACTGGTTTGAACGGAGTACCAACTTCTGAAATGGATGTGACTCTTAAAATCTGTTGATGTGATGAGCCAGTTTGATGATAATCTTTTTCTTTCTAGCCATTTGTTCATATAAAGTTGATTAAATAAAGAAAAAATTATGAGGCAGTTCATGACGCAGTTCACTTAGTTCAGTGTCAGTCATGCCACTAGCAGACGGATGGCAACAAAACTTCAGCGATGTAGAGCTTACAGTATTAGCACTCACCACATCAGTGCCAAAAATCTGCCACCTGATCGGAGCAAAGGCTGGACAATTACAAAGGAAATGATCCAAGGTATCGTCGCTCTCTCCACAAGCGTCGCAGGCAGTGGTATCACGTAAGCCCATCACACTAAGATGCTTAGCAAAAAAGAAGTGTCCCGTAAGAACGTCAATAAGTTTTCTTCAGTCTTTTCTACTGAGAGACAGCAGGAATGCCGCAGATTTCTTACCGACTTTCGGGAGCATGCGTTTAATCTTCTCACTTTCTTTAGAGCCTTGCCATAAACAATTGTGTTCGTATGATAACCAATCGTCAATGGAAGCCCTGAGCGAGGATGCAGGAAGACCCAGCACACGTTCTGGTCCCGAGAAATTATCCTCTTGCTTAGAAATCTTATCGAACATCTCATTTGCAGCAATTCCAGTGCGAACTGGGATCCAGGCAAGAGTCAAAGAGTAGCTTTGCGATCGAGTTCAGAGAGTTCTTGCATTCCCGAACTATTTTAGAACGAGTAACAGGGTTGAACGCGGCCTTAACGGAAGCTTGACTGTAGCTACAGGCGCAGATACTTCGACCTCACCACCTATTCCTAACAATATACTCGGCAGCCATTAGAATAGCATAGATATCCGCTTGGAAAAAAGAGCTTGACTAACGAGTAGTAAAGTCAAATGTTGACGATTTCTACGAAGAAACCAGCATCGGACCCTCGACTAATTTTGGAGCCATCCGTGAAAATTCGGCTACGTCCCAAACCAGGCTCAGACTGTGGTTGAAGCCAGCCCTAAACGCAAGGAAGTTGGCTCTAAATTTTGCACAGCAGCCGGAGTTCCGGGATAAATCATCGAAACTCCAGTGTGGATGATACCAAAACCCACCCCGCCCGAGAGGGTATAAGGTATAAGTGTATAACACATGATAAAAGGTATCAAGCTGAGCATCAAGAGCAGAGCCTGGCGTACTCGGGAAAACACCCGTGCAGCCAAGACAAACCGTTCTTTGGAGGTTTGTGCCGAAGGCAGTCACATACTTTCGCAAGATTCCTTTCCATCAAACAACCGACACGCATGGACTAGAAAAGGTCTTATCATAGCCCTATAGCTACAAAGGACATTTTTATGAGATAAGCCCCACGTCTTACCGAAAGGACCCTTACTCTGCCAGAAAACTGAGAGCGCCTTCGATGATTTCGACTTGATGACATGATTTGCACAAAGAAGTTTCCAGGATTACTCCCAGATATCTCGCTTCACCAGAGATCTGGATAGTGACGTCTTTTAGCATTGGCTGAATCAGACAATAGAAAATCCTTCGGCTCGTGAAGAGAACAACCTTAAATTTCAAAGGATTGACCAAAAGCCCAGTATCATCTACCCCGTGGTGAAGATGTCGAAAGCGCCCTCTATATGTCGATGAAAATGCCCATGGCGTATTCTTTCCTATCGATCGTAGCGGTGGGCAGGCAGGTACTCCCACCAATATAGAGCAGGGCAAATATGATCTGGCTGGTACACTCACTCTGGGAGTAGTAGCGAGGTGGCAGGAAACCGACTAAGGAAACCGGGGGCAGAGCTGGCAGGTACACTGTGGCTTCCGGGTCCTCCGAAGTCCTGCAGTCAGGGAAGGAATTGAGCGCACGACATGCGGATGTGATATTAAATCGTTAATCACCTGGGATAAGACTCAACTAGACCGGGCCAAGGGAATTTTGACCGCGGAGGCTGCCAGAAAATCGGTAGCCGACGCGGTCAATACAGCTAGAGCAACTAGTCAGTGGACTTAGACCAGACATAGTCAGGGAGCAGCTTAGGAGGAGGCTGTTACTGCGGGAGTCAGTAAGAAGTTCCAGAGCAAAAGAGGCCGACCTGATGACGTCGTCGAACTGAGCGCTCGATAAGGTGAAGGCTGGTACTTTCGACTGCGGCGCATCCGGTCTTCGACCCAAAGGACGAGCTCCTTGTTGCCATCGTCAACGAGCAGGAACCGAGCGGTAGCCTGACCATGAAACAGTAGATAACCATCGAGGAGAAGTTTGAGGATGCTCTGAGGAAGAAGATGTCCTCCACAGAGGATTGTGATCTTCAATTCGATGGCGCTGTGTGGGAAAGTGGTGGCGTGGTTGTTGCTTGTGGTAACAACGCCTCTTTTGGCTTCCTCAGGGAGTTTGCATCGGGAATAGATGAAGTGTGGAGCGGGGCTCAACTCAAGTGCAACTTCTGCGTGCCGGGACAGAGAAATATTTAAGGGAACTGTGGGGCTTTGCCAGACTTGAAACAACTACATCTTACTGGCCAAAGCTAACTAAGGTTACATTAATGGCTACATAAACTTAACCTTAGAGCTTAGCTTTTCAGTAGAACTTGTGGCCTCTCGCTTTGTATTCCAGCACAAATCTACTCAATAGAAAAATGACTTACCTTCATCTGAATAATTTCAAAAGATTATTGTCGTTAGAGTAGCTGCAACAATAAATCCCAGGAACCTGGGCCACAGACTTAGGGTGCACTCTGTACAGCTTATACCTTCATAAGTAAGTGTGATTTATTTTCGAGAAAGTGGCCCTCCCATTTGAGGGATTATTGCATTTTGAACTTGTAACCATGGCAGCCCATATCGAGGTGTAGTATGCCCTCCTTTAAAGTAGGAAGGAAGATTGATATCTTCTAGGTATTGAACGCCTCTTTGAAAATCGTTAAGTACCTACTATTGATTTGTTATTTATCTCAGTCCATCGCAATATCTCTGCTCAGAACATGCTAATCCTTCAGTTAATGGGGTATCGTGAGTTAGTCCGGTTAGTCCAGTCTATTTTTATTTGAATCTTGTGAACCCCTTTTGAGGGGGTAATTTCAAGAAATTGGTTCCTTTTTCTCCTTCCATGGCAGTGCTTTAGTTCTTATTGAATATAACGCATCCGTGCTGGCATTAATTCGGTTTACCCCCCTTTTAGGGGGTCGTAAAGTAGTACCTAACTTATTTTGTTATCCAATTTATTGTTGACCTCGTGATACCTTCTGAAAGATATTTTCTCAGAAAATACATTGTTGCGTATGTCAAACGGAGACGTCAAAATTCCTGTATTCCTCCCACTCCACACTGCGCTGATCGTCTCAAACCAAATCTAATCATATGACATAAACATCCATCAAATCACAGAAAAAGGGATAAGCCAAACTATCCACCCCTAACAAACTATATCTAACTACCTACCTTACAATCTTTGCACAAAAATCCCCTTGCCTTGACTGCTGCTGCAGATATAGAGAACAGGTCCTGGCAATAAAAATCCCGAAAAGATACAGAAAACAAACATTAATTTCCATTTCGCTGATAATAATTTTCGTCTACGAAGGCACTGATAAATCAAAAAGTGATATTTCTCACCCTTCCCGCAAGCCATTGTGTGAGCTGAGATTGCCACTGTATATATACTGTACGAATGGTATGGGCAGTGGCACTGCGCTCCTGCTGTTTTCATGGACAAAAAGAGATTACTGTACTGATTTTCGAAACGAGACTACCACTACACTTCATGTGTATGCAGTTATCCTGCCTAAATATGTACAGACTAACACCACAACAACAATAACAATAACAGCAGCAGCAAGGAGTCATGCCTGCATATAGAGTTGACACACAAAACCATTCCCACCTACCAACAACCCATCATGCAAACCAGCGCGCCTGAACTGAACTGTGTGCCTTATCCTCCATTCAAACGAAAGCTAAAAAGTGAATATAAACGGTTATCAGACAACAAACCAAAAACCCAGCAACATTTCGTTTTATCTATCGAAAACACCACCAGCACCACCACCCATCGCCAGCCAGCAGCCCATCATCATTCCTCATCGCATGCTGCCAGTGCCACTGCCACTGCCTGCCACCTCACCTCACTCTCAGTCTCGCCGCGATGGTAGTCTCCCTGGGTGGCTCATGAAAAACTCCTTTTATTATCCTTTATAGTCATCGGGAAAACTCTTATATCGGAGCTGTATATCTATGGCAATGGCATGGCAAGGACGAGATAAGCAAAGCACCAAACAGCAAGAGTGTGTGGGATACAAATACAAACCCATCTACCACCCTGACGGCCGCCCACTATATCTAGAGCCGGCAAACTGGAGCAGCAGACCATTGACAATGAAAACTGTATAGAATGTACTCGTACTCGTACTCGTACAAGTGTATGTACTACAGTGACCGTGTTCCCTGAGTGTGTGAGTGTTATCTTCTTAGCAGAAAAGTCGACTGCAAGGACGACAGGAGGTGGAATTCCAAAGAGTGCGCTCCTTCAGTCACTTTATCTGCTTCTGCTTCTGCTTCGTCTGTGTGTGAGTGTATGTCGTCTGATGTGCGAGTGTGTAGCAGCACCCTTCATTTAAAATCTTATCTCATTTCCTGATTGATGGGAATAGATAAGCGTCTTTCGCTCTCAGCCCCCATTATAGGGAGTGCTGCTGCTGCTTGCTGGCTGAATGATATCAGCCAGAGAAAGAGTGTATATCCCTCATACCCATCTCTGTTGCCCACCTACGAACCGAAATTCATTTGGTCCAAAGTGATAAGGGAATAAAATATAGCGGAATGTCCTTTTTGTTACCACTTCGTCCTCCCGCGCTTGTCCTGTGTGCTCTCCATTCGTCTCTCATTTATCATAGAAATGCATAAATATGATAACAATTTATATGCTTATGGGTTTCTCTTCTCATTTTACTTGTTTGGTTGGTTCTCCATGGAAGGGGGGCAACCAGATGAATGATGAATGACAGTGGTGGGCAAAAGTTTTGCTTGATCGAGTGTTTTTTTTTTTTAATTTTAAAACGATTACAGTTGGAGACATTTCTATAGGTATACCTGAGAAAAGACTTAATAGCCGTATACCCTTATGACGACCATAATATTACTGTAAACAGGTTAACACAGGAAAATCGAATAAATTAGGGGTATCGCGAATAAATTCCGAAGGAATTTTTTCCCTTGTCAGCAATGTAAATCAAATTGCTGAATGGGAAACATTCCGGGGGAAATATTATTCGCGATAGGGGTGAATAGGTCTACCAGGAAATCCTGTTGATGATTAAATTCGAAAAATCTTTTAAACGGACAAAAAATGCAGCCCTGAGGTTTTTTCTTGAGTGAGTTGTGAGTTGTTAAAAAAATTCCAAGAGGAAAAGAAAAATTTGTTTTAGTCCATTTGGGAACTAAGCCAAGGGGTTACTCTGAACCCTTTCGATAAAATTTATGATGTATCGTGATAAATACTGAAATATTTCATTTCTGGAATGAATTCTGTTAGCAAATTTGGTGCTACAAATATTCAATTCGTAGTTAAAAGTGAAAGCATTGCTGTAAGTTGCCTGTGAGGGCCACGAACCATCTATTCAGTGAGACCATAACCCTCTCGTTGAGCTAACTTTCGTGAGGGACTTTCCTAAAGAGTCTGAAACACTGCAGCCTTCCATCCTCTACGATCCCGGGCACGCTGTTTCCAGTTGTCGAGACCAAAACGTGCTGGCATCCGCGATGGCTTGGTCCTTGAAACGGAGGTTCGGTCT
The DNA here is from genome assembly GCA_949372485.1 of Cheilosia soror. Classification (NCBI taxonomy): domain Eukaryota; kingdom Metazoa; phylum Arthropoda; class Insecta; order Diptera; family Syrphidae; genus Cheilosia; species Cheilosia soror. The sequence goes on from OX443561.1 coordinate 124,348,772, forward strand.
TCCTTGTCTTCTCGAACCTGGGGACTGGGGTTCCTGGGAAGATCCTCTTAGCTGGAGCATTATTGTTCATTCGCTCGATGTGGCCGAGCCAATTTAGTCGACGTGTCTTGGCATCCACATCTTGGTACAGCTCATAGAGTTTGCGGTTGTATATTCTCCTCGCACTCCTCGCACACAAGACCAAAAATCCGCCGAAGTATTTTTCTTTCGAAGGATCCCAGTTTCAGCTCTTTCTAATTGGTAATCGTCCAGCACTTGGCGCCATAAAGCAGAACTGGCAGGATAAGGGTTTTGTAGAAAACACATTGCGTCCTTCGAGTTAGGAGTTTTGAACCCAGTTGTTTTGCCAAACCGAAGTAGCAACGGTTTCCTAGGGTAATTCTTCGCCGGATCTCCACTAGGGTATCATTCGTGGAGTTTACGTTTACTCCGAGGTAGGTGAACTCCTTAACCATCTTGAAATTGTTGCTATCAATAGTGACGTTTTATTCTAGGCGATGGACAGAGACAGATGCTTGTTTGTTTGTTGATAGCAGGTACTTAGTCTTGCCCTCATTTTCTTGGGATTGAGATTGGAGAAGTCGCATGATAGCGCGTCTCCTTGCGGAAATTCGGTGCATGTTTGAAATAGTTCGAAGAACGTACTTCCAAACTGCACGGTGCGGCGCGTGCTTTCCAGCGTCACGCGACATAGCTGAACCAGTTTTGCCAGGATTCAGAATTCGGCCATCGCCAAATAGAGCTCCTGACGATGTATGCTATCATACGCGGCTTTAAAGTCGATAGAGATAGGGGGTGAGTTTCGACTTGAAATTCGTCGGTCTTTTCCAGGAATTTCCTCAGTGTGAACATGTTGTCTATAGTCGATCTAAAGCAACACTGGTACCTGTCTATTAGTGTGCTACAGAACGGTTTTAGACGTTCACACAGTACGTTGGATAGGATCTTGTATGCGACATTTAGCAGGGATATGCCTCGATAGTTCTTGCAAGACATAGGATCGCCTTTTTTTGTAGATGGGGCATATTGAGCTGATAGTCCAGTCATCGGGCATGTTTTCTTCCACCCATACTTGGTTGATGATTCGGTGCATGCTGCCTGCCAAAACATCACCACCGTAATTAAAGAGATGCCGTGGTAAACCATCAGAGATTGCGGCCTTGTTGTTCTTAACGTTTTTTATAGCTAGGCCAAATACTTCTATACCAGGTGGGTTGAACTGGTTCTTCATAGATTGGATGTGAGTTTTCTTCTTGCCCCATCACTCTCTTCATGATGCTGGGAAATGCTGCTTAAACACATCTACTATTCCCTGCGCTTCAGTGACTAGGTTTCCTTCGGTATCTCGAAGAGCCTGCATTTCGGTTTTGAAGCCAGCAGTCAGTTGCTTGGCTTCTTTATATAACTTTCGGATGTTATTACGATTGCACTACTCTTCGATCTCCCTGAGCTGGGAAGCTGCGTAAGCCCTTTTATTTCTACGTAGGATATTCTTTTCCTTCCTCCCTTCTCCTGGCTTGATACCCTTCTCTCGCTGCCCTTGTTTGGCGCTGCAGCGTTTTCTTGTTTGCATCTTCTGTCACCTTTTTCCTTTAGGTACACGCATTCACCATCATACCCTACAGTGGTTTCGGCTACCTCCTTAATGATGTCGCTATACTGAGTTTCATAGTAAGGCGTTCCCTGTAGGCTCTGGTTACTCCGGATGTGCTAACGCGTCCAACGTTGAATTTCTTATTTTTAGCGATTCACAGCTTCTTCTTGTTGGACAGTCGAGCTCTGAATTTAGCCGCAACAAGATTGAAAATGAATAATCTACAGAAACACACTAAATAAATAAATACAAAAAAAGCCGTAGGCCGCTTTGTAGTCCCTTATCCGTTGTCATTCAACGTATTTTTAAGCCTAAGCTTTGCCGTAGTCACGTTACGTCATCTAGCGAGTATTGTTAGTATTGTGAGTAGTTGTGAACTCTCAATAAAATTTAAGAAGCCAGGTTCGGTTGTCAACCTGAACAACGAATTGCTGCTACCACTCTAAAGGTCGAACCACTCAAAGAACTATTAGAGGTCCTTGGCAGATCTGTTGTCAAATTTGTAGACAAGTCACATACTGATTTACCTCGGTTGTCAGACATTTACTAAAGTATTGGCAGCAATTTTGGTAAGAACCCCAATTTTATGCAGGCCCTGTATTTGGGGATTTATTGATCTTGATGTGGGAGGCTCCACGCCTCTTTGTCCAGCAACACTCTAGGGCCAATACCAAAGATTGTTTGAAAATTTAAGCTTAATAGGTTCAGTGGTTTTCGAGATATAATGTTTTGAATATTTGTTTTTGTATGGGAGGCGCCACGCCCCTATAACTCATGATCCAGTACACATACAAAGGCCGTATATTGACCACACCTTTCGGGGGAAAATTCCAGAATCAAAATCGGTTCACGAACATCAATTTATACTAACACTAGGTATACAATTTATTTTTATATATAGAAACGTCGTTTGAATTTTTCCATCACACACTGTTGCAGACTTTTGAAATCATCATAAAAAAAGTATTTCATTCGAGAATGACAAACAAAATGTTAAGGGCACCCGCGCATATACGGATAGGGATATCTCGTCACCGATAAATGCCTCCCAGAAAGGAGACCAAAATTGCTGCGTGGCTTTTATTTGGCAAGTTCGATGGTTGGGTCATTCACGTCACACACCGTGGCAACGTCGTCGGAATATTCTGTCGAAACAGAGTCAGGACGAAAAGGAACTTTGCGAGGTATACTGTATACACAAAATCTAAATGCCATCTATTCGAGAATGCGACTATTCTGGCGGTTGCATCAGGAGAATAGGTCGATACAGTGCATATAGCCATCGTCCTGGACGGCTATCAGATGAATAGATACGAATGTATACGAGTAAATGATCTAGTACAGTGGGTGCTGTTTGTTTCTTCTTTTCCTTGGCAGGATATTGTTATACGCTTGTTGGCGTCGTCTTCATTTGCATCTGTGTGCAGCTAATGTTCAGGAGTTTGCACAACTATCCTTCTCTCTGTGTTGGGCATTATCATTTATATTATGGGAATATTATTGTTGCTGATATGGCTTTGGTGCTTGCTGCTGTTGCTTCGTGTTATCTTTATCATTTCGACGAAGCTTGAATGGGAGTATACCATTGTTGCGACGACGACGACGATGATGATGATGCCTCTGGGAAGTCACTACAAACGGATGTTTTATATTCTGGTGTGAGTGTGTGTGGTGACTGTGCTGTGGTTGAATCTCTTTCTATATAATGAGAGATAGTTGGTTTGGCTTATCAGTAGGAAGCCAGATGTTGAACTAGGATATGTATGGGTGATGTACACATATTGTGGTGTTACATGCATACAAGGGGCTACTTCCTGTTGTCCTATATTTTGCTGGAGAAAAATCGAACGTCTTATATTTTCGAGATGGTATTTAATAGTCGGGAATGCAAATTTCTTGATATCTCTGATGTGTCAGGTTGTTGTCATTGGATTTGGTCAAACGATATCGTTATTTATCGAACCAGTAGCTGACATTGTATTCGTATCCGCATGGTTAAGGAGGTAGTGTCACATCTAAAATGGAGCGGATTGTAAACATCTGCAACGGGACAGAAATGGTGAGTCAAAATTGACTGGCTTGATTGACATAAGTTGACACGACCAAGTCGTTAAATCTTCAGTATAAGAGACATAATTGAAATATGAATAAAAGATTCGCTGAGCTGCCGAAATCCGACTGGGAATCATTTTAAGACCACAAAAAAACGACTAAATATTTCTTTCTCAAAGCGCTGTGTTTCCACATATTTACTAAATTGTTTGTACAGGGTGACGCATAGATCACGCCAAAAAGTGCCCATATTTCCCCGTCTTCCAGGCAGTCCTTTAAAGGACATAATTTCTTCACAACTATTGTAAAATATCATTTTCAAATTATGTGCTTTATTTGTCACAAGAAAAAAAGAAAAACTTCACAATTTTTTTTTTTAATTTGAGTTAGCCTCTACTCCAAAAATGCGTTTCGTCCCAATACGGTGGGTGGGTTCATCAGTAGACCACAGCCACATCTGATCTTGGCGCACTGTTTGCTCGATTTGCACCGCAATTTTTGATTTTCCAATCAAAAAGTAACTGTGAAAGTGGGAATCATACCTCAAGATGAATCTTTGGTTCAAAGACTATCGCCGAGAGGATTTTTTTTAATAAATTAAAGAAGTTCAAAATTATACAATTATGTGTGTGACACAACCAAACCCATGTGTGACTTATGCGTCACCCTGTAAATGCAGCAAATAACTTATCGCAGGATATGGAACTTATCGATTTTATGGAATTTCTGAATAAGAACAGAGTAGGTACTGACCCAATCTATATTAGATACAACACTGTTATTGCATGAAAGAATTCGAAAACGTTTTTAATTTCGAAGTTGTTTGGAGGCCGAGGGATATCCATTATTCTAAATGATTGAAACCATGCAATAAATGAACAGAACTTCCAATAGCTACCGAATTTCACAGAGCGTTCTTCAAAACTTACAGATTTTTCCATTAATCAATTAAATCATTTACCTTGTTCCTATAACTGTATGAGAAATTCTCACACCGACATGTTATGTATTATGTATGAATTGTGAAATTCGAAAATGTTTCAAATATGAATTTTTTTAATAGATTTCCAATGTCTCGAAATGTCACCAACGCAAGTGTACATTTTTTGCCCTTAAACTTTAATTTAATTTCGACTTTAAATACGATAAAAAACTTTCAAAAATCGATTTATATTTGCCAAGAACATGAACTGAACATGGAACATAGAAAATTAGCTGTACAATAAAAAAAGAAACGTCAACAGGGTTTGAAATTACATCATTTTCGAAGAACGGAGCGTCGACTAACTCCCCGTCTTCCCGATGTCAATGAATTTTCTTCTTAATTTATTAATAATAAGCTCTGATTCATTGTTTTCCAAAATTCGAAAACAAAAACAAATCTTTTTCGAACATTCAACGTATTTTAGGAGTAGTATATAAAAAATATCAGCGAAATAGAGGCATATTTATGGTGCCAAAATTCGCTTCATAGTTCATCTAGAGGTAAGCATTTTTGTTCGAACTAATTAAAAAATCAATTTATACCTACAAAGCACATATTTTCAAACGGTTGAAAGTATGAACGAAAATATTATATATACCAAGCAACATTGACCGGTAACTTTCGGAGTTAACAAAATTTTCTTCCCAGCTCTTCATTTTTTTTTTTTCAAAATTTTAAATTAGAACTAAACGTATTGCGTTTTCGAAACACTCAAAAAATAGATTTCGAAAACATTTGAAGCCTTGCTGAAGTTTGTTAGATGCGGGAATAGAAGAATATTTATTTCACGGAAACTTATTTTCGATGCTCGCTTATTTCTGGGGAGAACAACTTTGAAAATCTATTTCAAGATGACAATTAAATCCAAACGATCCCGAAATATGAACACAAGATCAACTAAGAAGTTGATATTGTACGGAATTAGATTAACTTCTCATATATGAAAATGAAAATTACGACTCACTGATCATCAACGCTCAGCCCAAACCCTTTGCTCTAGAAAGCAGAAATTTTGCACAGAGGTTCCCTTAATGATGTATACAAGGAATAAAGAAGAATGTTTCGAAATTCAACCCTTAAAGGGGTAAAAGAGGGGTCAACGTTTGTATTCGAACATTTTTATACTTCATTCGATCCAATCGACTTCAAACGTGGTTTGTGTAGGTACTCTATATGAGAAATTAATAAAGAAAGCGTATATCTCTGATTTTGTAAATTCAACCTTTAAGGGGGTAAAGGGGGGGTGGCAAAGTTTGTATGGGAATTTGTATTTTTTATCCGATCGACTTCAAACTCGGCTTGTATAATGTATAGTCTATTACCGAGTTTCCCAAAGTGTGCTCCGCCATAGAAATTTAAGTGCTCCGCGGAAAGATGAGCGCAAAATATGAAAATTCCATCAGACTATCTAATTTTGTGCTTCTGTAACTTTGTCATTTTGTTCGCAACAATGTAATTTGTATAATGATTACACAGTACAAAAATCCGTCAAAATATGTAAATCGTGTACTCCAGAACTTCCTAACTATCAAAATGGAAACGAATCAATGGCGTTGATAGCGAAAAGATTGGTTTTTCTACGAAGCTTGTTTTCAAGGAAATACAAGTTTCTAAGAAAACCGGAAGTTTTGAGAGCCGCAAAAGAAATGGGAGTGGACGCAAAACTACTCCAAAGAAAGATTTGCCAGACAAGAAGAGCCAATCCATTTTTAATGTCCATTAAAATTAAGGAGATTGTTGCACTTAAACTCCATCAAGAACTCAGGGCGCTGGCGCTGTGTCATAGAACAAAATCTTCGTGGATGCATATTCCACAAAAAACACACATTATGTCAACAAAAACCTAAGCAAGAGCCGGAATTTCGAAAGACTCTACTTTAAAAAAACATTTGCAATTTTGGAAAAAAGTACTTTGGAGTGCCAAATCCAAGTTTAATTTATTTGGATCCGACTACCGTACGAGAGGTCACAGGTTCAATCCCCGGAAAAACACAAATTACCTCTTAAGGTTTTTTCCACTGCGGCACCTCTCGCGACTATATGTCCTTAAACTGTCCTGAAAAGCTTTTTAAATCATCCATTCGGACTCGGCCTTAAAATTGAAAGTCCCTTGTATTTGCCTCTAAAAAAAACTTAAAAAAAAAACAAATTGTAACGTAAATAAAGAAGGCTGCAGGGGTACTAAGACTTCTGCAGGAAGGCAAACCATCCTACATGTGCTTGCACACCTGGGTCGCATCGTAGCCGCCGTATACTCGAATTGAGCAGATGTAAAATAATCGCGACCAATTTCCTTAAAAACCTCCCGCCTCATTTACCACCCATATGACCCAAGGCTACAGGAGACCTTAAGTCAGTCCGGGCAGTGAGAACGGAAGGGCGTCCGTGATACTGCAGCTATGCATGCTTGCACTTGGCTCGACCTAGCTCGTCGGACATGGGGGGGAATCTTGCTGCAGCATCAGAACATTTGTTACGAATTTCCATGCAAGTATAGGTGTTGTTTACTGAATTATTGAAGATAGAGGCCCGAGTCGTCCTTTCATTTTAATACACAAGGTTTAAATTTTCTCGAGGAAGGGAGGCGAAAGATCTTATTTGCTCCCAAGAGTTAACCCACCCCTACTCAACACAGATCGCAGTCTGCGTAAAGATACCTTGGCTACCATGGCACTCAGTTTTTATGGAAGCCCCGTACATGCGTCTTCATCGGCGCTACACGCTTAAGTTACTCGTCCTTTCATTGATGACCGAAAAACCCTGCCACATCCACCTAAACTAAAATCCACTCAGTCCATGTTACGTTTTACCTTTCGCGAGTAAATGTTTTAAACCACATCAATGCATCCTAAGATTGCACCGACAATCAAAAAGGTTAAATTCTTTTATCTATTTATCCAACAAAAGTGTCTTTTTATTTATCCTTAGTAGACAAATTACACGCAAATTCTTTTCGATTAAAACCTCTAAATCCTTAAATCTATTTAATAAAATAAAATAATAATTATACTTCGTGCGAAGTTTAAATCATGAGTGGTCTTTTCGTACCCAGTACCTATCTTCTTTTCACCACACTTTTCTTTAGGTTACACAATAATTGGTGTGTAATATGTTCGAAGACTAATTTTCACCACGATCGATATGTATGCACATAATATATACTAATTTATTATCTATACGTTAAATTGTACGAGCAGCATAAATGTGTTGGATAACCTGATACGATGATTCGGTATTCAAAATTGATTATCCGAACTTAATAATATTTGAATGTTTGATATAATTGATATAATATGTATGTAATTTACTTATTTTGCATTGTAGCAACTATGCCATGAGCATTTTACTTTTAGCTTATCAACTGCGGATAATGCAAGAAGCGATAGCGCGGCCACTCGCGACTCGCGACTCGTGATCGTACTGGCCGATACAAAAAAAAAGTATAACAACTACTTAATTAAATAGTCCTATTAATTATTGTGGTACAAACTAATATTGAAGACAAAATCATTTAATGATCACTTACCGATCTTTACCATGAATGCGATGAAAATTTCCAGGGGTGAGGAGATGTTGTGCGCACAGCATGCCAGCCCGAGTTGTGTTGTCTTGTAGACTATTGATGATTTATCAAATGTATGATCGCGCTATATTATGGAAATTATGTACCATATAATTAAAATGGACTTTACATTAACGAATTAAAGAATAATACATACTTAGCTTGACCCTGAATACTTGACCTAGGTTGCTCGTGTTTGCTGCTATTTATATCAAAGGATCGGGTGGTTATATATTTTCTTTTTTGTAGGGTACTTGGATACTATATCTGGTGATTGTTATTTGCTTTCGTGAAGCGGGTTTTGTCACAGGTAGCTATACTTATGGCTAATTAGTTGCCAATTAATGTGGCTGATGAAATTTCGGCGGGTGGAGAGGTTGTTGCTGGAGATGGGTATTCTTTTGATGGCTAAAGGTGATGGCGCTGAGGGGGAAATGATAACGAAGGGGAGTTCGTTGCTGCGGTGAGATATCGTTCTTGGAGAACGAAAAACGGCGATAAAGCCAGATCGTCTTAAGTAAGAGTAGGTTGCTTGGTGCACCTGCGACCCAGAGGAAGGCTGAGACGTGATCTAATAGCGATTATAAATAGCTTGAATGCTATACGTAGTTTCACACACCACTAATGCACCGAATTTCCCTATTCCCAACTTGGCGAGGGCTTTTCTGGGATGGAAATCGGGCTGTTCGCAAATGTACGTAGCGGCTGGAAGAGGTATATGAATATAGAATATATGTTCAGCAAGGAGCACTTGATGGGGGTTTAAGTAGGTACTTACCAGGTCGTGTGCGAAAAGGTAACTCCGGGTATATCTACTCAGGTGTGGCCCCTAGATACGTATTGTAAACTAGGGTAGATCACAACAGGGATATTTGTGTGAACAGGATACAGAGGTTCACTTCGTGTCTACTTCCAAAAAGCACTATAATACAGAGCACTATTAAAGCCTGTCAAAGTATTGGGTCGAATTAACAACATACCTATATGCACGCTGGACGAAATGTAAAACACACTGTTTTATTTTGGCTGAGACAATAGTCTATGAATTATGCACTTTATTTATTTTATTGTTCCAATAATGGGTTATTCGCACTAGTTTAGGATAAATTACTATAAAATTAGTACTAATTTTCCGAAACACACTGCTTTTAGCTTATAACAATAGCTAAGTGTTTAGCTGGAAGTAAGTATATGCACGATCAGAGATTCACGCACTTGACACGGTACTGATTGAAAACCAAAAGGGAAAGCCGTCAACGAGTTATCGGTCTTATATCAACTCGTTAACCCGTTCGTGGTTATTTACTACGCTATGAGCTGATAGCTCCGTTTTTTGTCAAAAAAAATAGTTTCTCTCTCATGAATATCACTATCGCTGTCGATATTCTGAGAAGCTTGCGGTGCAAACGTTTTTCTGGTATGCGAGTGCACTGATTCCTCAAAACCACCTCCTCGCAGAGTAGCGTACGCTTCGAGCAAGCTCAAGCTGTGCCTACCACTGATAGTGAAATAAAACGAAGCTTTCACACACGTCTAGTCAATGCATGCAATGATTATCGAAGACTCTAATCATTTTTGGGACAATGCTGAATTCTAGCTATTACTACAGTGGCTTTACAACTTTAGGTTTAGAGATTAGGTTTAGGTATATATACAAATCTTTTTGGTGGTTTTGGTTTAAGATGTGGGATATTCTAATAGAATTTCTTTGCGTATAAAAAAAAATAAAAATGTTGGTTCCCTACAAAATAGTTGTGAAAAGCTTGGCCTAGGGTGCCTATATGTCCTGTTCACCAAATATGTCGGATTTTAGTGGAATATCTTTAGAAAAATTTGCCTACACTTTTAAAAAATAAAGGCTATTCCAGTAAATATCGGTAATTTTTATTATTTTTTTTTATTTTTTGGAAACTGGAATTTTGAAGTCTTTGTTTTTCTGTGGCCAACTCGAAAAATGAGTTAAAAATTTTGAATTTTTAATTCTGAATTTTTATTTTTTTTTTTTTTTGTTTTTAAATATCTACTCGTTTAAATATTTTATAAAATGTTCAAAAGTCGCAACACGTTACTTATTTCTCCAATTTAATAAAATTAACAAGAAAACAACTAAAAATAGTTATGGTGTTTTCTTTAACTACGAAAATTGGGATACTGACAGTGAAGTGCTCCGCGAGGAACTTCTCTTCAGAAAAGTGCTACGCGACCAAAAAAGATTGGGAGCCGCTGGTCTATTATAAGAAATAAAGATAATCATCTTTCCGTTTTTGAAAATTTTGTTCGGGGTCCGAGTTCCCCCTTAGTCTAATGATGGTGCTGATCATATCATTGCATTTGCCAGCTAAGAAATATGTTTTATCCCGTAGATCAGGGGTTTCCTAACTGTGCGTCGCGACGTCCCGGGTCGTCGTTTCCAGTTAGATTTGCTTCCTGGCTGACACTCACATATTTGCCTGACAATCAAAAGTAAATAAGAGTTTTTTCAATTGCTATACGGGTCGTTGCCAACCAGATTCGTCAGCAGCATTGCCGCGGTCCATGAGAGTGTGCAGGAGAACCCGAAGCAGCCAATTCCTCGCCGTGCACAAGAAACCGGTCTTCGCATATTCTAACTTGGCGAATTTTGCATCAGGACTTGGGCTTACGCGCGTACAAGATAAGTTGGATCTTGTCCAGGAGCTCAAAGTTAATGAACATAGACAAAGCCGTTTGTTCGCTGACTTGGCTTCGGAGCGTTTGGAAGAGGACTCCAATTTTGGCCGAAAAATCATCTTTAACGACGAGGCGCATTTTTAGATGAATGCGGGTATGTTAACAAGCAAAATTACCATAAATATGGGATGACGATATTTCATCGTCGACCCGTCCTTATTGAGAAACAATTTAGTGAATCTTCAGTAAGATCAGCTTCTATAGTCACATATCTATGCTTTTAAAAGGGCGGGCGTCGCAAAAATATTTCAACCTCTCTAGGGAGTCGCAGTATGAAAAAGACTGGGAACCCCCTGTTGTTTTCTACAATAAGGCGTTAAACATATTTTTCAGAGATACTAATACTAACTGCTCCTTAGGTAGGCTTCCTGCGCGATATATAACCATAAAAGAGGGAACTAACTAAAGAACTAAAGAAATCTCTGTGTACCAAATCCGGCGCGAGTGAAGCCGCTAAACACTAATTCAGTTTCTGCTAAAAAAAATTCGAGATCACTACCATAAAAAAATAAAATAAATAGGTGGCGCAACAGGCGGGTAGACACCCAAGGCTTAGCTTCTCGCAACCATTCGTTTTGTGTGAATTTCTATTTTTGGGACGAATGGAAGGGACCTACAATTTTATGCCGAGTCCGAACGGCTAAATTGAGAAGCTTTTTCATGACAGTCATACTCTCGGATGTTTGTCAGACGTTCGCTAGAGGTGGCGCAGTAGAAAAAACCTTAAGATGTAATTTGTGTGTTTTCCGGGGATCGAAACTGGGATCCCTTGCATAGTAGTCCAGCACACTAATCACTGCGCTACTGCGCCCACATCACTACCATACGTTTCCAAATTCAAATTCACACAAAATGGATGGTTGCTGAAATCTTGTTCTATCCACATTTCACGTTCAATTTTTATTTTCTTTCATTATGTATACCTACCTATAACTAACTATTCTAGGAAACATTCTATCGAAAAAATTAAATTTCGAACATAAACTGTCAACTTAGAAAATTAGTTACTCGCATATTTCTTTGTATTTGGAATTTTTCTGATTTCGAAACGTCCAAATAAAAAAATTGTTTGCAAGGTTAATTAAATCTGTCCATCATGCGAACTGAATCAAATTCGAACAGCAGAACTTCAACAAAATGCAATTTTGTGTTCAATATTCGCCTGAAATTATTTTGTGTGGTGCTGTTGCTAGAGCGACAATGTTTAACTGTACAATAACAGCGCAAAAATATATGTAACAACATTTTTGATTTTTCAACTTCGAAAGCAAAAATTAAATTTCGAAAATCGACTTTCAGATTTGATTCCACATGGTCGTAGGTTGTCAAATTTCAACCAGAATACCAATTGTGGTTTTATTTTACCCGCATAAATTTTTTAAAACATCGATTTCTATGAGTAGACTATGTATCTACTCTTTTAAAAAACATGATAAATAAGAGCCTCTTCAAACTTCGAAAAAATTCCCATTCAATTTTAACTATTCCTCCGTTAAATTCGATGAAATAAATTTCGACTTTAGATCAAGTTTATTAGGTATATATAGAATTAAATAAAAAGCAATTCTTTCCTATTTTTCTCATAAATTTATTACTTCCTTTCGAAAATGACAAGTAAAATTTCCGATGTCATCTAAATTTATTATTATTATAATTGTGACAGTGAAATGTGAATCAAAATAATGGAAATTTTATTTTGTCAAAGATAAAATCTATCTTTCAATCCTTGCGATAGACAGTATCGCTTATGGAATCTGAAACGTGCACAGCTGCTATTTTTTCGAAGAATGATAACCGCAACCGTTGATCTATATCTGGATCTCATCTAATCGGGTAAATTTAAACATATTTTGTTGGTGGCTTTTCAGCTTTCTGATTGCCATAGTTTTCGATAATAATTAAATTTTTTTTTTTTAAATCGCCTTATCGTAAATCTGATCTCGCTTATATGCGCTTATCGGTTACCTACTCTTTTTTTATTGCTGTCAAAGCAAATCGTGCAATTTTTTTTTATTTCAGTTCTATTTTGTGTTGCGGAATGTGGCAAAGTGTACGTGTTGTACTTTGCTTGAAATTCTAAACGATAAACGCTGATAAATCATCGAATTTGAATGTTGTCAGGCGGGGGTGATTGCCAGTGACAAACACAGCAAATAATTAGAGAGAGAATGTATCTGTACAACTTTCAAGACGATAGAGCAAGAGTTAATCAATTTCGCAGCTGTTCGATTTTTATCAAATTGAAACTTACCTACCACCCTAACGGCACGTAAAAATTAATTATTTCGAAAAGATATTTGCAACACGCGAAAAAAAAAGCGCACAAAAAGACAATGACATTTGAGTCGAATGCTTTGATTGTGTTGGGTTACACGGGGTTATAACGGCACGTTTTTCTGACAGATAGTTGGTATACTCTACTCTGCCTCTTAATGTAATCAGTAAACCGGAAAAGGAACACACGAGTGATACTTCTGCGGACAATAAAGCAATTGACGGCGAAATCAGCAAATCAGTAAAAAAAAAAATATGCAAAAAATAAACCTAATGAAATGTCAACCCCTTTCGTAGCGTAATTGTTGTGATATGTCATTCACCGTTGTCGGTATAGGATGGGTTAATATTCCCTTCTGTGCTGACATCGAAGTCAACCCCAACACGCCGCCGTGTGTGGTTAGATTTATCTGTGAACTCTTGGTAGCAGCCTTGAAGAGGCAAATCGACCCCATGAATCCTTAACACTCCTTTAATACTGAGCGTGTGTGTGTGTGTTTGTATGAATTTGCCCTCCTTTCAAAATTCACTCAACTCCTTTTGTCATTTTATTCAATTTTCACTTACTTGTGTCACTTTTCCCCACAAAATCTGTTCTTTCTCGTTGTGGGTGGTGCGGTTCTGTTTGTTGAATGGAACGAGGATGATGATGATGATGTGGCTGACGCGACTTGCTGGTCGAAGATAATAAAGACAGTCGTTGTCGTCATCATTGTCACTTTTTGACTTACACCACTACAAACAATCAGCAAGCAGGGATGATGTTATTGAGAATGAACCATCCGCAATTGTCAAAAAGTCCTTCGTTTAGATTCTATGAACTCCTTGCATATAGACGAGAAATAAATAAAAAAAAAAAACCGACGCCGACGAAGAATGAGTGAGAGAAAATCTGAAGCACGCGAGCGGTTATCTTCATGTGTGATCTTCTTTTGATTCGGAATTAGGAGGAAGCAAACCACATTTCCGTTCGCCTTTTTATTTTTTTTTTCTCCTCTGCACTTTGTACACTGCTTCATCTTGGGGTATTTTTTTTTCGTCAGGCTAGTGTGGTGTTGTAGTGGTTGTGTAATGACGGTGTTGATGATGGCAATGATGATTGGAAGAAGTGGTGTCGATTTTCAAGGAGTAATCGTCACTTTGATGGGTGTCGTTTGGTAGTCTTTTGTGAGGCGTACAAGTCTTTGAGGGCTGGGGAGTTGTTGTGATTAATTGGCGAGCAAATTGAAGACGGTTTTGAAATTTATTTTCCTGTTTCGAGATGGTGATAGAGTCGGAACGAGGCCACTCTTGACCCTTTGAACTGTGGTGTGGACTCTGCAAGTGGATGTGTCGAATTACGGTTTTTGTTTTAAATGTCTGATGGGTATCGATGTAGAGTCTATTGAAAAGAGGGTTCAAATTAATAATGCGGCGATATTATTACGGTGGATGTGTCTCAAATTGTAGAGATAGCTGAAGTTGGCAGCAAAACTGGTTGGCTCTAAGTGTACCTATTCCTGATCGGAAGTATCTCGAGTATCTGTCAGATATTTTCTTATAAGATCCTGTCTTTTTTCACATTGCGGCGAGGAGATAGCCTGACCGCGTATTGATTGCGATATTGATGCTCTAGCCACAAAGTATTGCAGACTTTTAGTCACCAGTCGCCTCTTGCGAACATTTGACAACATCCAAAAACTGTTCTGAGAAAATTGCATTTCGCTTCCATTCGTCAAAACATATGTTGAATGTAATTGATAATTTTAGAATTGACAGAGTTGATACTTTACATAAAAGAGCGAACGTCCTTAAAGCCGTTAGTGATAACCTGGGCCAAGATTCTGTAAAATGAAAACGATCGAAAGATATCGTTTTCACTAAACCTGTATCTATCTTATCTGTGGCAATAGACAGAGACTGCTATTGTCGAAACGATATCGTTCGATCGTTTTCATTTTACGGAATCTGGCCCCAGAAAAAAATATGGGGAAGATCACACGCGTTTTGGTTTGGTTACTTCGGTTAAGCAAGTTTAAAACTTGACTGTAATTTGCGAATATCGTGATTTGTAATAGCGAAGAACGTTTTCTGCTCGCTTTCCATTTTTTTGCTCGTTTTTCTTTGTTTTTTACGATAATTTTGTTTATACCTACATATAAAGGGTGGACCATGGGTTTCTTTTTAAAACATAGCTTATTTTGACACTGACAGCTGTGTGCTGCTCGAAATCTTGACAGAAAGTCAGTATCATACCTCCGCGGAACGAAATGAGTCGCTTTACGCTTGAAATGAAGCACCCACCGCGCCTGCTGTACGCAAGTTTGTGCAAAAAGTTCTTGAGACTGGTATGCTAGAGAAGTGCGGTCCCCGTCGTCGTACAGTACGCTACGCACAGACGAGAATATAGCTTGCGTTAGCCGAGAGAGACTCAATTCGCGAACATTAACTCGCTTTCGATCTCAACAGCTCAACATTTCACTCACTAGCCGAAGGAGAATTCTGCACAAAGATCTCGGATTAATCGCTTACAAGGTCCAATTGACTCAGCAATTGAAGGCGCACGACCATCCGCTTCGCAGTTTGGGCCTTAGAACAGCTTGAATTGCACAACGAATGGAGGGGATCTACAATTATTTATGCCGAGTCCGAACGGCTGAATTGAGAGGCTTTTTCAGGACAGTCATACTCTCGGGTGTTTGTCAGACGTTCGCGAGAGGTGGCGCAGTAGAAAAAAACCTTAAGATGTAATTTGTGTTTTTCCGGAGATCGAAACTGGGATCCCTTGCACAGTAGTCCAGCACACTAACCACTGCGCTACTGCGCCCAATTTGCCACAATTGCCGCATCTGAGGCTCGGAAGACCCGCAAGTCTTTTGTCGAGAAGCCAATGCATCCACAGAGAGTGACAGTTTGGTGCGGATTGTGGAGTGGTGGCATCATTGGACCACTTTTCTTCGAAAATTAGGCTGCGAACAACGTTTTAGGCAACGGTGGGCGATTTGATCCCTTTGGACTGTTTTTTTCTTTGCGGGGAACCGTGAAGGACCGAAGTTAACAATCTGTAAATTCAATTCAACCACTTAAGGCCAATATCATCCATGCAATCCATGAGCTACAGCCCGAAACCATCAACAAGGTCTTGGAAAATTGGAGTTAAAGAATGCGCTACTGCGAAGCAGCCACTTGAACGACGTTGTGTTCCATAATTAATGGGAATGTTTGCTCTTACTAATAAAGCCAGTTATACATGGAAAAAATCAAATTTTGCTCATTTTATTGCATTTTTAAAAAGAAACTTGTATTTGGCCCACCCTTTATGTGGAGACAGCTGGCCCAAGATCGAGCTGGGTTAAATATGTGAACGAAGTTAAGATCGCACCTTTCTCTATATATTGTACTCCTGGAGTCCTGGAGCATCCTGGGCCGTATAAATAATTAAGTTCGAAAATTCGAAGATTTTCGAAAATTATTCAAACTTTCCGCAAAGTTGTTATTCATCAAGCATTACACCAATTTTTGCAATTCCCCAACAATTTTACCCACTAGAATGTGTTTGCTGACAGAGTTTAAATTCGCCACTTTTTCGAAGGCATCATTTTACACACAGCAACACTGCTCTGTCTCTGAAAACTGAGAACACTCTTTGGATTTTGTTTTAAAATGAAAAACCTTCAGAAGTCAGAGGTCTAAAAACTTTAAAAGCAGATAGATCTCCCTTTGAAGGGTTTTTCTACTCAAAGTTGCGATATTCAAAACCTTTTTTGTATAGTCCAGGTCCAGTGCATTTGCATGACGCATGATTCTTTCACATAACCATGTACAGATAATGACGCACACTATTTCGATTTTTTTTTCTTTTTATCGCGAAACTGACAAACAAAGCTTTGTCACCCGATCTAATCCCTTCGTTACAGCCTTGTAAACAGGCTGAACATTTGTCATCGTCGCCGTCGTCGTCGACATCAGCAAAAAAAAAAAAAAAAAAGCACCCCGTCTAGGTAATTAATTAGAAATCGACTCTATATGCCATACCAAATCAGATATACCCTAGTCCAGCTTAGAGGCGCCATCCACATTCGCTTATCCATCAATTGGGAGAACTCTGTTATCACAGCCAGCCGCCCCGTTCGGCACCCACTGTGGAGCCGAACATCAAAGGGTTTTTCTCACTACAGTGCTCCATCATTCTGAACTCTGTCAAACCAGCCCTGACAGTGCATACACAGCAGAGAAGCCCTACCCAAAGGAACACCGTACACATACACAAACTGCCACTATATACACACTTGAACGCGTCGCGTCACACTTTATCTGCTGTCGCGGTCAGCCTGACACACAGAGTCGATTTCAAATATCATTATAATGATGATTTATTAAAATTCCACTCCAAACTATATCATTGTTATCTAGCTCATTTATTAGTTGTCGTCTGGTGTACACTGAGGGCAGGGCGGATGGGGAGACAATATCGTCCTTTTGGGGGCGCTGCGCTAGCTTATCGCACTCGCTCCCACCATCAGCAGATCCATTAAAACTTTCGAGTTTCTTCACAGAGCTCTGTGCCGTCGTAAAGATTTTTCGCCACGATAGTGTGGGACGAGAGGGCGGCTTTAAAAGGAATATATAACCTAACCTAGCTTCAGCGCTCTCTATACATTCCAAAATTCGAATACTCGCGCGCGCGAATTATCTAGACATTCAATCAGTAAAATGTTGTGCAGATAAAAATGAAAAAAAAAAAAAATGTGATTCACATCACCAGCGTGTATGTGTGTGTGTGTGATTGGATTATTTGCTTTCGAAATTATTGATTTCTTCGATCTACGAGTGATTAATTAAGATGGATTGATAAAACTGGAGCGATAAGCTTGGGTAATGTGCTTACTTTCTCATTTTAGGAGGTAAATAAAAACAACAAAAAAAACATAGTCTTATCGGGGAATCGATTTATAACGGGCCATTCGGGGCGGAATAGGGTGGACTTGCTTTCATGTCGGCACTGTGGGTCCCCAAATTGATAATAAATCGATCGATTTTATTTTCTCAGTCTTGACGAATCGAAGACGGTTTTTGGGGTGCGTAGGTATATTTGTATAAATTTGTTTGACTAGGGGTGTTTTTGGAATATCGTTGAACATTCCTTATTTGTCATAAGACCGACCAACACCTAAAGAAACTATAGGGTTATGGTTCATTCCAAACTGTCCACATTGCGAAACCGTTTTGGAAAATGCGGAGCACGTTTTCTTCCGTTGAATACGAAACCGAAGGGATCAATTTGGGGAATTGCCCACTTCCGATAATATCGTAAATTACATGTTGCATAAAGACGAAAATTGGACTCTTGTAAGCAACGTGACCGTATGCGAATATACTCAGCGAGTGATCTATAATAGGTATGGCCTTATATCGACCCCCGCGAACTATTGCCTTACGGCTGTTGCGAGGGGTCAAAAATCGGTCTGTTTGGGAAGGGAGGTCGTTTTAGCGGGTTAGAATCCGGCACTACCAATCATTGGTGCCTCATGCAATGCTTCTACCTTCCATCGCAAAAAACTGCGGTTATGGTGATAAACTAAGAATAGTAGATCAAAAAATTTGGTTACCGCCACTAAACATTCATTCCATCCATCCCCAAGTCAATGTTTCAAGCAACAAATATCAGAACTGAAATAAGTTTCTATACCCTCGCCCATTCTAAATTCACTCAATATGAATTAAAATTCAGCTGTTTAGATACTTGTAACGGGCTGTGGCATTTAAGTTTAAAATGCCCACCATTGCGATCAATTTTAGTAAATATATTTGCCTTCTATTGGTCATTGGTCAATCTCAAATCCTACATCGGGCACTCTTTGGATGCAAAAGGAATTGACGTCAAAAATGTCACCCCAGAGCCCAATTCAGAAGAAGGGTTTTTTTTTTCTCTAAATTCAATCGATATGGCTATAAGCCAAAACTAGAGCAATACTCTTCGTAGATACAGGAGACCGAATCTACTCAGATATTTCTGTCCGTTTAATGTGGCCAGCGCTTTTTCTCAAATGTGGCCAGGTTATCCCAACCATTGCCACATAAACCAACCCAAAGACACCCCATAAAAAATTAGTCCAACAGCTGTATAGTGAAGCTCTGGGAACGTTAGGCAACATCATGAAAACTATACGGAGAACTGAGACTAAGATGTAAAACATACTACTGCTTTTTTATACCCTCATATATAAAAAATATTAGCGAAGAGATTTAAAAAAAAATTTTTTTTTCAGTCACTATTAGAATTGGATGAAGAAACTTTTTGCATCAAAACATTTTTTTTTTTTTGACCGAGGAAAAAAGTCAAAAAAGTAGACTTTTACAAAAGTTCGAAATTTTCGATGGGTACTTAATGGGTTAAGGAAAGTTTTGTATCATTCAAACGGAATTTGAATGACCTTTCCATTGATGCCAAAATTTACATGAAGTAAGTTCAAATTATGAGTAGAATTAACTTGAGTTTTGTCAAAATACTTATGGCCACCATTGTATTCTGAAGTTGTCAAGTTGGTATTCAAAATTGTCTATGTCGATCAAGTAGGTAGTTCTGGTACCTCCCATATACAAAACCAATATTAGACACATGCGTGTATACAGTACATACAGTGGAGGGTATCAAAGCATCGGCCAGGCCGATGATAATACTTTTACTTGTTTTTAACTCGAAAGAGTTGTCAGTGTCAAAATAAAATGTAAATCCAAAACAAATAAAACCATAAAGCATACACCAATAGATGGTTGGTTCGGCGTTAGGCAAGAACGCCCAAGGAAATAGCGCCCAAATCGATTTGGAAATAACGCAAAAAAAAAACTAGTACAATTTGTTTTTGCAAAACTTTTCGTCATTTTGGGTGTTATTTCCTGTCCAAGGTTCGTTTTTTGTGACAAGCAGTAAAGCCGAAAATAATAAAAGGAAATGCATAAACCATTGACATACTATACATGGACTGCTAGTGAAATGTCAGTTTCATACAAACCTGCGAGGAAAAATGAAGCAAACATAAGCACTAGCCCTTTTGGTTCAGTGCGGCGAAAGTAGGAAAGAGGTTTGAACCTCTGCTCGAAATAGCTACTTTTTACATAGAACACAGTGCCATCCATTGTAGAAACATTGCAACTGCGTAAAAATAACGACTTATTCAAATTATTTCAAATGTTCTATAACAGATGGCACACTCAACACTCAAACAAAATCACACGAATTGCTCGATGACATTTGAGTGTTTTCGTTTCTCTCCGTGAACCAAAAGAGCTAGTGCTTACGTTTGCTTCAACGAAAAATTGGCTGCTAGTAGTCCATGTATAGTATGTCAATGGCATAAACAGTGGAATGAGTATGGGGGGCCATGCTGCCCCCCTGCCACCCCCTGCTTGGATTTTCTGCTGGACTTTGGAGTAGGTGGGAGTTCAAACTTCAAAAAAACCTTCAATTATACAATTTCGCACATACTCCAAATCTGACAGTAACCCCAAGCGGGGGGTACGTATTAAACTGCAAATTATTTTTGGGCTTTATCTCCATTTTGTTGTTTATTTTTGGGCGCTATGCATTTTTGAGCGTTATTTCCAAATCGATTTGGGCGCTATTTCCTAGGCACCGGTTGGTTCAACCCATTACCCGTACTTATGGTTTTGAAAAACCTTGTTGTAGAGACCCAATATTTCATAGTCGATTTCTTTATATTCATCTATCAATTGACTTCTATTTTCCGTATTTTTATTTTATAAGTGCGACTTTATTTTCATTGTTTTACATTTTATATAGTCAAGTGTTGGCATCGCACAGTGCCGATACTACATTTACTTTCTTAATTTTTTTTTTTTTAACTGTAAAACAATTTTAACAATTCCATATTATTTCAATCCCAGAATTTCTTATACAGCATTTAAGCAGAACATTAAAAAAATCACTCGAATTTAATCTATGATTTTCTTATACGTACAGCATTTAAGCAAAACATTAAATCCGAGATCATTCGAATTTAATCTACTACTTCCTCTTCTTTTCTTTTTTTTTCTTTCTACTGCATTTAAGCAAAACGAATCGAATTTAATCTATTTCTTCCTCTTCTTTTCTTTTTTTTTTTCCGTTTACTGCATTTAAGCAAAACGGTTATATTTTAAGTTCTATTTCCACCCGAAATTTGTAAAACATTTACTTCAAGTTTTTCTTTTAGGTACTGCATTTAAGCAAAACATTTATTTTAAGTTATTTTTCTTTTCTTTTTTATGCACATCATTTAAGACACTCAATTTTGATTTTTTTTTATTATGCACTTCGCTATTTTACTTTTGAATTGTTAATTTTTGGTTGTTATCTTCTTTCTTACCTTGTATTTCATTCGTCTTCTTTTTTTTATACAAGTTTTTCCTCGTCGCCAATTGTAGAGACCCAATATTTCATAGTCGATTTCTTTATATTCATCTATCAATTGACTTCTATTTTCCGTATTTTTATTTTATAAGTGCGACTTTATTTTCATTGTTTTACATTTTATATAGTCAAGTGTTGGCATCGCACAGTGCCGATACTACACTTGTGTGGACTTTAACAGCCTTATTTATAAACTTTATACACTCTCTATAATAACTCTAAACGCAAATTTCTAATATATATTTTTGCGTTTAGAGCTATTATAAAGAGTGTATAAAGTTTATAAATAAGGCTGTAAAACTTTAAAAATAAAATTACTTTTCTTTTTCCTATTGAATAGTTTCCTAAAACCAACAAGTAGATTTAAGCTCGCCATGTACTCAATTCCAATTAGACTGCTCTAAATATGGCTTAAAAAGAGAATCCAAATGGCCGCCATTTCTGCCGTCTTTGATTTAAATGCTGCAACTTTGAAAGTACGTAGGTATACATTTGTTAGTTTGGTTTTTTTTTTTCTTGGGCGGAAAACATTTTGACAGCTATCCGCTTAAGGGAGATTTCACTATATCTATTCGTTTGTGGGCGCAGTGACTTATGTCGTTTTCGATTGGTCGTGCAGAATCGTCCGGAACCAATCCGAACGCTTCTGAAAGCGTTTGATTGGCACTCAACTGACAGTTCTTCTCCTGAAAAGAAGAGAAATTTGCTTCTGGATTTGAATTCAGAATCGCGGAGAGTTCTTCCGTACTGTTCAACGAAAACGACATTAGTGCTCATGTACACATAAAATTGTGAACTGTCAGAAACTAGCAATAAATATAAATTTTTTGGATATGGTCAGCCCTGAAAAGTGGTTTGCCCAGTTACACAGTCACTACTAAAGTACCGATTCTTTATCAAATTACACTCAAGGGTCGATTTCTGTTTAATACTGCCATATTAGGCGCAGTAGCGCAGTGGTTAGTGTGCTGGACTACTGTGCGAGGGAAGGGATCCCAGGTTCGATCCCCGGAAAAACACAAAATTCCATCTTAAGGTTTTTTCTACTGCGTCACCTCTCGCGAACGTCTGACAAACATCCGAGAGTATAACTGTCCTGGAAAAGCTGCTCAATTAAGCCGTTCGGACTCGGCATAAAATTGTAGGTCCCATCCATTCGTCCCAAAAATAAAAAACTCACACAAACGTATGGTTGTGAGAAGCTAGGCCTTGGGTGACTAGGTCTACACGCCTGTTGCGTCAACTATTTATTTATTTTACTGCCATACTTAATTATGTATAACATTCTCATAACTTTGACAGGTGACAACAGCAAGCTACTCAGCTGTCATCGAATTGATATTTATATTGAATTTTGTGAAAAATAAAATATATCTATTTTGTGTGTTGATTTAATTGTTAAAATACATAGATACCTATATGATAAAAAATTGTAAATCTGGATTCAGATTGTGATTTAGATTTTAAAAGTGACTGTGAATTATGACAAATTGTGTAGGTACTGCCGTAGTTTTACGTCGTTTTCACTAAATTTTGACGTCCATTGACGTCCAATCCATTTTGAAATTGTAATAAATTATCAAATTTTGCTGTAGAACAAGAAGACATGTTTTTTTGTAAGTATTGCCATTTTTTTTTGTACCACTTGACGCAAGTATTTTGAAATGACTGTGAAACCCGAAAAATACAAGTCGTCTTTCGTGTCTATAGACCCACTTTCTACTTAAATAGTTTTCCCCAATCTTTGTGCCTTTAGTTTATGAATTATAAAATCAATTTATTGAGAACAAATTTTAAAATCAAACATCCAATTGGCCAGAAAAAATATTATTTATTAAATATTAAGTTTTTCGTATACATAAAACTTTTTTCAATCAAATTTTTAGTCAATTCCACTGAAATGTCTCACATTCCTATCGTTCCATCCGTCAGAAAATTCAGATTTCATTCCGGAAAAAATTGTTTTGCAGTTGCAGTCAATAAAGCTTTGGGGGTTGGTTTTTTTAATGATTTGTTTACTATTTTGTTCTGATGGCTATAAACTAAACACTTTTTTTGTAGAATGTGACAGTTTTTGTGTTTTTTACATTCCTATGCACTTTTCTGATAGCTTATATAAATTAATCGCCACGATAGTGTCATAAATTATTCTGCTGTCAGAAACTATCTCGCATTTTAAAACAATTAGCACACGGCTTGAGAAAGAGAGGCAAATAATTACCATTTTTCCCTTTTGGCCAAATCCATTAGAAGATGAATTTTAAAATCCGATGCTGCCAAGTCTGTTTAATTTAAGTCATTGCGTGGACTTTGAGATAAAGAGACAATTTTGCAGAGCTTGCTTTAAACTCAGGATTGTTATTTGGTGCATTGAATTTAGTGTGTTTTAATCTGGCAGGTTGTTAATCGCCCGAGTTTCTCTAATATTGATATCTAATCACTGCCCAAATTACCTTCCCAGGTGACGTTATTTTTTTTTTAAGTTTATATCTTCAAATTCAATTCAAATTTGCCAGTTCCCACCCCCTCTTTCAAAGTAGCCGCAAGGAATTTATGAATCAGCTCCATCACCAGTGAGTAAGCATGAAGTCACTGCTGGCTGTCGCCTCGCGGTATGTGCGATAAAAATCCTCATAATGAAATCAACGAAACGACAAAAAGAAAAAAGTGTTCCACAACTAAAAATACAACAAAACTCAACCGAAACGCGATATATGGTGGTGGTGGAACACATGACAGACAGAGAGGTGGATGTGGAACACTCTTGCTTGGCGTTTGCACATCGGGGGAGTGAAACGAATGACAGCATTGACTGAGTTGCCGTTGCGGGGTCGGTGAGCAGTGGCAGCACCAGCAACTGCGGCTTCAGCATTAATGATCCGAAAGCGATAAGCGAAATGCTAGAGCTGGCAGCGTACTAACAAAGCACCGAGATTGTTTATGTTGATTAGATCCTTGATGCTGATAAATGCTTCGTTTTCGTTTTCTGTTTTGTCGTTTCTCCTTCACTTCCCCGCGTGTGCTATCTTCCACTATGTATCTCGATATCTTTTCCATCACCTCCTTTTTTGTTTGTTTGTATTTTATTCAGAGTGCCTGTTAGTATGTGTGGTGTGCCGGTACGTCGGTCGGTCGGCGAGTTTATTTTGCTGCTTATTTTATGGCTTGAAGAATCACTTTGTTTTTTTATGTGAGATATGTGCATGTGTAATGGGCACAACAATCGAATTTTGAATCTCGCACCGAAAAACCGACGAGAACCACACGCACATTTGGTATGTGTCTGTTGGTCGTACCGAATTGTATCGGCGTCGGAAAAGAATAGAAACAGAAAAAAAAAATATATTTGCTTGCAGTCGGTGTGTCTTCTATACACCGTGTTTATACATTTGTGCACTACTGTGGTTTTTGGATAAATAACGTTACATAGGTACCTGTCATTAGTACCTAAGTACATAAAAGTGAACGAGACAGAGTGTAGGTCATCAGAAGTGAGTTTGTCTGTCAGTTGTTCGTGTTTTGCATTTGATTGATGTAAGTGGTGAACTAGTTAAGTGTTCGGTTGCATTTTTTGTTTTTGGATAAAAAAAAAGTGGCTGCCAAATCGGAGTACCTAACCAAATGTCAATGCATATTGAAAACGTGAAAAGTTAGTTACCTACTGTGTGAAAATGTTTTAAGAAAATGTGTTTTCTAAGTGTTGACAGCGCTGTCATTTTATAGAATATAAATGTCAAAGTTGATCAAGAGTGTGGCTATTTTGTGTTTAAATTGATTGCTGTCACGGATTACCTACCTTAAATTAACCAACATGGGTAGGTTGTTTTTAAGACATTAATAAATTAAATCGAAATTATTTTAAGACTGGCATGCTATTTCTAATTTTTTTTGTTAGAATAAATCGGGTATTGAAGACCTGCAAATTAACGGCCAAATTAAGAACTTAATTGGAAGTATAACAGT
The DNA here is from genome assembly GCA_949372485.1 of Cheilosia soror. Lineage (NCBI taxonomy): Eukaryota > Metazoa > Arthropoda > Insecta > Diptera > Syrphidae > Cheilosia > Cheilosia soror. The sequence goes on from OX443561.1 coordinate 124,374,300, forward strand.
CGACTGGCAATTTGTTTGTAGGTACCTATGAAAAATCGGAAGCTGTTTCGGAAATTAATCAAAAGTAAGGAATAGAAATAGAAAAATAAGTTTCACAATAATTAAAAGAAACAAAAAAGTGCATTGAAAAAAATTAATCGTAAGAAAAGTCTAACAGGATCCTTCTTTGACTGTTTCCAACTTCAGTTATGACACCTAATTTCACATATTTAAAAAAGCGAAATAATACACTGTAATACATACAATATCACTTAATAATTGACACGATAGATAAATTGTTCAATCATTAAATAAAAATTAAAAACTCGCAACATTTCTGCACTCACGCAAATGATCAGCTGTCAGATTTTCTATACATCACTTACTTGGAAATAACTTAGGTATATGAAAAGATATCTGCCATAAGATTGCCTGACTGACATCATAGAGTCACAAATTTGTCAATAATGGCATAGATTATTATTTGCTCACTAGGTCGATTATGAGCATTTACAGAAACTTCAAACAATCACTGACAGTGTGCTCATTTTGCTGGGCTTATCAACTTCGATGAGGCAGTAATCTAATTTTGGGAAATATTTCCGAATATCATATCTAGATTTAGCGATTATTCGATTTACGGATTTCTATCTATTATATGCGTCATTATATTCCATGACACCATCTACCACATCTAACAAAATATAAGGCCTGTCAAAAAAATATTTATCAACCGATATAGACGGGTGGGTATCCCCACATCAATAAAAAAAAAAATTGCTTGGCATTAACTCATTGAGGACGGAAATTCAATAATATGGTCTGACCGCATTCGACTGATCATTTGATCAGTGATTTAAAGATAAATTTGGAAATCAACTACGTTAGTAACTAAGGTGTGTGGATGATTGCAATTGGCAGCATTATTCGTATATGTTTTTGATGTGCGATTTTTTACAAGCACATTTCGCTCTGTACGGGAAGAAGGTGTAAGATTTCAAATCAACTGTTTGATGGAATGCAAAAGTCTACCAGTTTCAAAATGGATGCGTGTTTATAATTTGCCTTAAGGAACACGAGTTATGGGTTGCTTTTTTGACAGCAACCGGAGGCCCGCTCGTGTGTTATATTCTATAGTTTCTATTGGTTTTCTGTTCCAACTTAATCATGGCGCGGAACCATTTTTTTTGTCGGAGGTTGCTACTATCCGCTGGAGCACTCAGACACAACTACTGGTCCATTGTATTGCCAAACAGACACCTTACTTTACTGTACTTAGTTTTCCCGTCATTCGATGAAAGATGAGAAGGAGCTTCAGTGATGTAGAGCTTAGATTTTCGGCACTCACCACGTCAGCCCCAAAGATCCGTCCCCGGATGCGAGCATAGGCAGGACAACTACAGAGGAAGTGTTCCGCTGTATCGTCATCCTCTCCACAAGCAGGACAGATGGTGGTGTTGTTCAAGCCCAACACATTTAAGTGTTTGGCAAAAGCTTAAGCTTGGTGGCCCGAAAGGACGCCCATACAAGTAGTCTGCAGTCGATTCTCCTGAGAGACAGAAGGAAAGACGCCGAACTTTTGCAGATGTCCGGACGCAGTTGTTTGGTCTGTCTACACCCAGCACAGTCACGCCACCGACACCCGTGTTCACGAGAAACCCAAGTATCAATGGACGACCTAACCACGGATGCAGGCAGACCCAACGCAGGTTCAGGTCCTAAGAGAGCTTCTTCTGAACACAGCCTGGCAAGCTCATCATCAGCGATCTCATTTCCCTCAATACCAGTGTGACCGGGGGCTGGAACCCAAACAAGTTTGTCGGTGTTTAGCCTATCGACCAAGTTCAGAGAAAGCTTGAGTTCGAGCACTAACTTGGACAAGGTAAGAGGGTTAAGCAGCGCTTTTAGTGCAGCTTGGTTATCACTGCAATCGCATATGCTTCTAGCCCTCCACCTGTTTGTCACAATATTGCGCATAGCCATAAGGATAGCGAAAATCTCCGCTTGGAAGACAGACGCATGGTTAAACCTTAAGGCAGTGTAGTCTAATGTTCTCGCTTTCCACGAAGACTATACAGAACCAGACGCCTGTCCGGCTTCAGAGCCATTCGTGAATATACGATGGCATTCTTTCCCTGGTTCAGAGTCTGGCCGAAGCCATTCCGTTAGCTGAGGAAAGTTGACGTCGTAGTTTTGTCGCAGTAGGATTTCTGGTGTCATTGCGTCAGACGGCATATCCATAGATGATTCTCGCACAAGTTCTTTAAAATTCCAATGCGCGTGGTACCAAAAGTCACCTCTCTTCAACCGAGAGATGGTTTTCAGCGTACACCCCATGGTAAAAATATCAAAGGGGGAGGTTCATCATAGAATCTACAGCGGAACCCGCAGTGCTAGGGAGGCCCCTGTGCAGCCAAGGCAAATCGTTCATTGCAGTTTGGTGAAAGAGGCAGTAACACGTTTCCGCGAAAGCCAGTTCCACCATACAACCGATGCATAGAAGTAAATGATTCGGCTTGGGCAGAACTGTTTTTCAGAATAACCCCCTTTAAGGGGCAACGTCACAGTATGTCAAACTAACTGCCTTGAATTTACGATTTTTGAAACTACCCCTTTGAAGGGGGTAACCGAACGCCGTTTGCTAATTCAACGCATAGTTGAGCATCTATAATGCTAGGTTTCCACTTGTCGATTTGAAATTGACAATTGACGTACTTTTATGCCAATTAAAAAATTTGCAAGTGGAAATAGCGAAAAATTGATTGTCAATGAATTGACTAACAGCGTTTGTCAATAACTGACAAAGAAACCACAGGACAAATGAAAATAGCTGAATTGTCAAAAAAAATGTCACTTTGTCTTTAATTGACAGAGAAAATTCAATTGGCATCGAGTTCATAAGTTGGTCAATCAACTGACAAACGATTTTTTGCCAATAATTGGCATAAGTGGAAATGAACTGACGTTGGTGTCTTTCAATGACATAAACGCGAGGGCTGTCAAAATTTGTCAATCAACCGACATGTGGAAACCCACCTTAACTAACCAAACTTTTTTTCACAATATGTCAAACTAACGTCCTTGAATTGACGATTTTTTAAATGACTCCTTCAAAGGGGAACCAAAGACCATTTGCCACTTCAACGCAGAATTTAGCATCTATAACTAACCAACTTTTTTTCACAATATGTCAAACTAACGTCCTTGAATTGACGATTTTTTAAATGACTCCTTCAAAGGGGGACCAAAGACCATTTGCCACTTTAACTAACAACTTTTGTTCACAATACGTCAAACTAACTTCCTTGAATTGACGATTTTTAAAATGGCCCCCTCAAAGGGGGTAACCGAAGACCGCTTGCCATTTTAACGCAGAATTGAACATCTATAACCAACTTTTTTTTAAATATTGAGTGGGGAAGCGAGGAGTAACAAAGATTCTCGCTAGTTGGGATTGACCCTGGACGATTTCTGTTACGAAATTTTGTCGAATTTCAGTCTATGAATTATTGTTTCCCATAAGTCAAATGAAAGTGGTTTTAAATTTCGGTGTCATATAACCAGTGCATAACACTGCATAACTGCCGGAATGAGATTCCTTCGTTGCAGCGCTGGGGTGACTCACAACAAAGTCATTAGGAGTACCACAGACTATACGTGAGGATTCAAGGTCGATCAACTACTTATCCGAACGGAGCTAGTCCAAGACTTGCTTTGAAAACCGTGTGATCGGATAGGTAGATAGCTAGGTCGGTCTAGGTTGGCCCCAAGTCGGTTTAATGATATTCCACGTCTTGCCTTTACCCTTATAGAGATTGCCCCTCCTTATTTAAAATCGGTGGCGGAAAATTGAAAATTATCAATGGTCCACATGGGCGTCCTCTACCTGCAACCCTTGTAATGAATTAAAAATGATGATGATACGCTTTCCCATAACGAGTATCTGTATACACACACATCTCGGCAAGATCTACATAGGTTCTTCAAAGTTCGAACCACTATTAGACATAATACATGCCTGAACAAAATTTGCCACCGAACTCAAGGACTTCCTTCTGCCAAACTTCAACATCTTCAACCCACGTCACTTTTCAAATTAATTGTCGCGGCAGAAAACGTTCTCAAATTTCAATTAAAAACGTGCAGCCATTCAAACGGTCAAATCTTGCCTCCAAATCATGACCTTGCCTTAATGTTAATTCCACAGGAGGCAGAAAAAAAAGCCAGATCCTAACTGATAACCGCAAACCACGAAGCCAAGCGTAACCGACCAAAAAACAAAAACTAGATTGAAAAATATAAACAAAAACAACGACGATTTCGAAATAAAAAAGATACAAAGATAAAAACTTGAGACTCCGAGCGCTACCCATTCAACACACTACTGTCCCACACTGTCGAAGTGATGATAACTATCTAAAAAGTTTTAATTATGGAAGAGGTAGCGAAATACAACAAAAAAAAAAGAAAATTTTTTTCATCTGCTACTGATGGTAGTCGTAGCATATGCACATCGCACATGTGTAATCTTCTCCTCCACCTACATTTGGTTTCCTTCTTGGGAGATTCCTTATCAGCGAAATGCAATAAACTAAGAGAGAGAGAGAGACCAAGAAAGCACCCCCATTCTAGGAACGAAATCGTATCAAAATCTAAAAAAAAAAACACTGCACGTATACTACGTACGCACGACAGTGTTCAACCACTAACACAATCAACTGAAACTCTTATCAGACTATCATCATCATCAACCATCCGTCCGAGATCCAAGCAACCAACCATCCATCCATCGCGCCCCGGTTGGTTTCGGTTTTATCAGCCAGCGACGAAACGAACCCCCTTCCTACACACACAATATTTCCCTATCGCTTCCAGCGCTGGTCCCGCATCTACGACCTGATGCCAGATATCCATCAACAAAATAAACGTTTTTCTCAGCTCAGCTCAGCGCTAAACAGTGCAGCGCAGCGTTTTCGTTTCTCTGTGACTGTGCGTTGTCGCTCCTATGTACGAGTATTCGGATTCAGTCGACTTAGATCGCGCGCGGGGTAAACATCTGACATGACAACGCTAGCTCTATTCGGGAACTCAAATTCGTAAAAAAGATACATTTCGTGAAGATCCTAATCGCCTACAGTTGGCCGCCGAGACGACAGCGCGCATAGTTAATCGTTACATTATATTGTTATTCAAAAGACACAAGTATCTCACTCTCACACTCGGAATAGCACAATTATTCTTTACGAGATGTAGTTGATAGATTTTTACAATAGCCGCGTAGCGTATGCCCAACAATGTCGTCTAATCGCCCTATCTAATCCAAAAAAAAAAGAAGTCACTGTGTGCGAGCGGGTCGAACATAATCATATAGAGTTGCAAAGTTTATAAACAAAAAAAAAAATGTCCAAAAAATATCAGCTTTGTGTATGAGTGTATCTATTCTGAATATCGACTTACGATGAGGTTATCGCGCGCAAACAAAAATTACCCTCGTATCTTTAGTGTTTTGTTTCAGTTGCTGTCAATTTTGCGCTCTGCGATGGTGTCGATAAGTTTATGATTAGTGTTGTGCGGTTAAGTGGATTTAAAAATACAAAACAAACAAAAAAAAAATTCAAAATCTCTATAATTAGATGAGAAATATAATTTAAATGCAACATTGAAAAGCTTTCAGTTTAAGTGATAAAGATCTGCTTATGGCTTGTTTGCTGTTATGAGATTTACGGAATATTGAGCGCTTCAGCAAAACGGTTTAAACAGGTATATTATTGCGAAGCACGTCAATTTGACTTTAGAATTAAGTCTCTCGTGGATTTCATTGTGCATTTAAGTAGATATCTTACTTGCTAGCAATAGAAGCACATGCAGATATTTGTATAGGTACTGACTTTAGTTTTCAAAAGCGTAGCCAAGTGTCAAATCTATTTGTCCTTCGTAGTGACAGATAGTTAATTCTGATTGCGACATTTCGCAATATGGATCATTTCATCACAACCCGTCGAATTATACCATACCCATACCCATCTGCATAACTATTTCAAGCCCCAAGACGCGGTGCTTAGCAATTGGCAATTGGAATCTAACAAAATCTGCAGAATTTGAGGTTCTGAAGAGTTCAAATGTGATCGTTGGGACTTTCGGAGGCCGTTTGTTGCAGGACGGATACCGGCGACGTCAAAGCAACGTAGACACAACTACCACTACCACTAAAAGCCACACAACCTTTGCAACAATTGGTCTTTTGTGCGCTCATTTAAGCGACTTTGAATTGCATCCGTAAAGCTTCGATTTGATGCAATTGAACTTATTTTTTGTGGGAGACTCCTTTAAGGAACGTTGCCGATAACACAACTATTCGTACTGCTAAATTGGGTCTAACGTGCGTGATATGGGTTCCTGACGCAGTGTAAAAAACGAAATGAAAAGCTCTTTCGCATTTAAAATGCGATTTCATGTATAACTTGTTTCATCTCCTTCAAGCCATTGCTATTAGTTGTGTTTTTATGAAACCTCGCCAGCCAGCCGTTCATTTGGACAGTTGCCAGCACAATTGCCAGCAAGATGAAGCCAGCCGAATGAATTTAGGCAATAAGCCTAAAAGCATACCAGCATTTCGGATAAAATTATGCATTTGGTAGAAATATTAGATAAATTCTGACGTTTTTTTCTGTAATGTTGTGTGCATGAGATAAGAACGCCATTATGATTTAAGCAAAGTGTTCGGAAATTCTAAGCCACTTGTTGTTTTTAGCACACCTGTTTGTTCATTGTGATTTGTGAATTGAATTTAGCCAGCTGCCAGCCAGCAGCTCTCCGGCTAGGGAGAAATTCAAGAGTTGTTGCCAGCAGTTGCCAGCAGCATTAAATTATAGAAATTGTCAAAGAAAATTGGAAAACGTCAAGAAAATGAAAAAAAAGAAAATGTCTTTCAGGTACTGGAACATTTTGCTAACAAACACTTTGGCTAGAATTATAGCTAATTTAGACGAGAAACGTTGTTACTAATAGCTTTTCCCATTCCTTCGTTTTTGGAGCTAGAAGGTGGCGCTAACCTTCAGATGTTTTTTGGCTGTAATTTAAAAAAAAAAAATGAAAAACTTTGATTCTTCTTGTGGATTATTTTTATTTGGTCTTTTAATTTTTTTTTACATCAAGTCGAGAATATGATGTCATGTAAATGGCCGCCGCCACAGTTGATTGTCATTTGAGCCCTTTTTATGGCATTTTCCATCACTTTGGCCAAAACTTCCGGCGATAGGTCCTCACATTCTTGACGGATATTGTCTTTAAGAGCTGCAAGAGTCTGAGGCTTGTTGACATAAACCCGCGACTTCAAAAAGCCCCACAAAAAGAAGTCTGGAGCGGTCAAATCAGGCGATCTTGCTGGCCAGTGCAAATCGCCAAAACGGGAGATTAGGCGCCCGAGAAATGCATCCTTCAGCATATCGGTTGTGGTACGTGCATTGTGTGCCGTTGCACCGTCCTGTAGGAACCACATGTTTTCCAATCCCAATTCATCAAGTTGCGGCAAAAAGAACTCGTTGATCATTGCTCTGTAGCGCTCACCATTCACAGTAACCGTTTGGCCCGCGACGTCTTCATGTCCATGACATCTTCGGCTACAGCAGTAATATTCTCTGCAGAACGGCTACTCCGGGGTCTGCCACGCCTGGCAGCATCTCGTGTTGTGCCAGTCTCTTCGAGGCGAGCGGCTAAACGTCGCAATGTTTCACCAGTAGGCGTTGGACGGCTAGGAAATCTGCGACGAAATTCACGTTGTGCCAAAGTCACCGACCGATTATTGCTCAAATAAATAGTCACCAATATTCCGCGTTCTGGAGCAGTGTAGCGTAACATTGTTTATTAACGTGTATTTCGCATGTGTTTACTACACAAATGTCAAAACAGAACTGACATTAGGGGCCAATCGCAAAATTTATAGCATTTTCTAATAGGAGGATTACTTTTGCGCCACTTTGTACATTTAGCAAAGTCAAATCCAAAGTCTTAAACACCATATCCTTCGTTTTTTGCTTTTGAGCAAACGACCATTCCTTTCGTTTTAGAAGTTACATTTAGAAGATGAGGAATATCCTAATGCATGACCAATTCGACCAGTTATGGCCGTGGGCGCAGTGCCTCAGTTGTTAGTGTGCTGGACTACTGTGCGAGGGGTTCCAGAGGTTTTTTTCCACTATACGCCACCTCTCGCGAACGTCTGACAAACATCCGAGAGTATTACTGTCCTGAAAAAGCTTCTCAATTAAACCTTTCGGAATCGACATGAAATTGTAGGTCCCTTCCATTCGTCCCAAAAATAAAAACTCACACAAACGAACGGATGTAAAAAGCAAAGCCTAGGGTTCCAATAATCTGTTGCGCCAAAAATTGATTTACTTTATGACCAGTTCGTCGGTCTAAGGGCATTCAGTGAGATGAAAACGTCCCTTAGCCCGACGAACTGGTCGCACATGTATTAGGTTAGGATATCCCTGGAATAGAAACACTGTAGCACATGCTGAATATAGTTACAAACTACTTTACCGACTGGTAGTTGAGGTTAAGTACTATACAACGCCACCACGGAAGAATCGCAAAAGTCTCGGTTCTTACTCCTCTCCTGTGGAGCATATTGTATGACGTGATCCTCCGAATGACGCTGCCACAAGGAATTAGTGTGATCGGCTTTGCTAACACGTCCACATAGAGTCTGAAGCAGTGGCCAGAATCGAAAATTAGCCAGCCTAGAACTAGTTGACTACACGACCGAAGCTGTCTTGATAGTCAGCCGAAATACTGCGCATTTTTTTGCAAACTGTCGGGTTGGGAAACAATCCATTTGGCCCAAGTACCTAGTCATTAATGCACCTAAGAATTATGCGCGACAGCAGAAAATTCTTTAATTATAGGCAAGCCGCTCCAGTTAGCCCGGTTCTTATCCAAAATACCTCCAGTTGCACACTCCACCTTGATTGAGCTCGTTTTAGTCTTCGTCTAGGTTAGAATCGAAGATGTGCTCACCAGGAATTTACGACGCGTCGCTTTGGACGTCCTATCCATCTCAAAACCCTTTATTTTTTTACTATAGATCGAAGTCTCCTCCACAGCGCATTAACGCAATATAAAGGGTGTCCCATAATTCACGAAAAATGTAATTTTGATAGAAAATACCGATTTTTCAAGAAAGCTTAATTTTTTATTGATTCACTAGCGAACCCCTGCACACTTCGTAGTGCAAAATAGAAAAATAAAAAAATCAGTTTGAAATTCATTTAAATTAGTGATAAACAGTTTTTATTGTAATGCGTAGAAAGTTTTCTTGTCTATCAGGACAATGCATAGCTATCAATGTTACAAATCTTACAAACTTTGGCTCCCATGACTGTCGAAAAATAGCGCCACACCCCTACCTAAGATTATCTGTCAATTTGAGCTCAATCGATTCGATACGATTTTGAATGTATTTTTGTATGGCCAGTGCCACGCCCCTATGTCCAATTTTGACCAATATGTAGAGGAGCACTCCAGTGCCTATAATTAGAATTATCTATAAGTTTAAGTTCAATCGATTGGGTAGTTTTGAGATATACGATTTTAAATGTACTTTTTGTATGGAATGTGCCACGCCCCTTTGTCCAATTTTAACCAATCTTCGCAGGAATACTGCTGGGCTGATACCTAAGAATGTGTGTAAATTGGAACTCAGTCGATTCGGTGGTGTTCGAGACATAATATTTTGAATGTACTTTTTGTATGGGAGGTGTCACGCCCCTTTGTCCCATTTTGACCAATCTTCACAGGTATACTTCTGTGCCAATACCTAGGATTGTGTGTAAATTTGAATTCAACCGATTGGGTGGTTTTCGAAATATAATATTTTGAATGCATTTTTTTATGGGAGGTGCCACGCCCCTATAACTCATGAACCAATACACCTACAAAGACCGTATATACTTACAAACCATGGTATTAACGTCACCTTTCATAAGAAATTTCCAGAATCAAAATCGGTTCACGCATTACAGAGAACATTGGCGACAAACACAATACAACTTATTTTTTACCATTTCGCATAAATGTGCTGCATTTCATTAATATACCGCCGAATTTCCTCTTTCAAGGCGTTGGTGGTCGTGGGCTTGTTTGCATAGACCTTTGACTTTAAAAACCCCCAAAGAAAAAAAAGTCCAATGGCGTTAAATCGCAAGATCTGGATGGCCAATTCTGATCGCAAAAACGACTGATTACACGATTAGCAAATGGCTCATGCAGTAGAGTTGAATTGTTTCTCTAGCGTCTAGCTGTATGGATTTATGTGGCACCGTCTTGTTGAAACCACATGTTGGTCACATCCATATCTTGTAATTTAGGCACTAAAAACTGAGTTATCATGTCATCGATGCCGCATTAATTGTTACTGCCTGACCAGCCGCATTTTCGAAGAAGAATGGTCCGATAATGCCTCCAGCCCAAAATCCGCACCAAACAGTCACGCGTTGTGGATGCATTTGTTTCTCAACAATTATACACGTTGGTTTTCTGAACCGCAAATGCTACAATTTTCACGATTAACGAAGCCATCAAGATGAAAAGGAGCTTCATCACTGAAGATGATTTTGTTCGAAAATTGCAGACTGTATAGTGTATATAGCTAACAAACCTTCATTATTTTAAAATATTGCTCAACAATGAAAATGCGTTGTTCTTTCGTATAGCGCTCCATTTTTACTGTCAACTGTCACATTGTTATCTTTTTTTTCCTTTGGGATCACTGTACTATTAAATGGCGCAATGGGGGACACCCTTTATTACGAAAAATCGAAACTGCCAAAAATGTATTCAGTCTCCTTAGCTTTTTGAAATAGGGTCTTACTACAAAGTTGCCGTTTCAGCCCAAAGAAAAATCGATTCTTTGTTTAATTTTTGATGCGATGTCGTTTTTAGCTAATAGCAGAGCCGAGGTATAGGCAATGTCGCTTACTACCTCAAAGTAAAAGCTGTCTCTTGTGACGTTCTTTCCGATTCGTCGATGTTGGGTATCCCTTGACGGCATGCATTTAGTTTTGGCCTCGTTGACCATACCCATCCTTAAGGCAATTGGAATTGTAACTTTTCAATAGTTGCACTAGAAGCGCCCTAAAAGTCGTAGATAACGCCTGTTTTTTTAGCAGAAATTCCCCACTAAAGCCGTTATAAGACGTTTCACTTGTCAAGTCCTTGCCTTGTATTCAAAGGTTAGAGGTCCGCTGAAATTGCCCTAATTATTGGTCTCTAACCTTTGCATACAAGGCAAGGCGATTTGGCGACAAGTGAAACGTCTTGGACTTAACTATTTCTGATAACAAATATTTAAAAAAAAAAAAAAATTAAGTGGTTGCATCAGTTATTCCAAATTTGAATTTTGTCAATATGTTGACTTCGTCTGGCAAGCCCTTATAGCGATATAGAAAAAGTCTTGGACCTTCATATTTGTATTAATGTTGTATTATCCTACCTTTTAGGGGAAATTGTTGCGGTTGCATTAATTATTCAAAATTGATATTTCAACGCACTTCCGTCGCGTCTGGCAGCGCTTTGGCAACACGTTTTTAGATACGCGTGTATCAAATAAATTACTGTTTATTTAATCGGTACAAAGAAAGAAAATTTTATTTGATTTAAAGACTCAGGTTTACGGGTTGAAGTTAAAATACATACTATATCATTATATTAGGATGCAAAGAGAATATATATTGAAATTAGTGCTGTCAAACGTATGTCGCACTCTTTCGGCTGATCTGCGATGTAGACATTTTATAGTTTGAATTTTTGGCGGTCGTTGGAAGTAGGTTCCTACACGTTAAACGTCTTGGATACATGTATTTGTACTCATGCTCTATTATTTGGTAGTAGATTCAAGTGCGGTTGCACCAATTATTCCTGTTGTGAATCATAACGGATTTTGAATACGCTGTTACACCCTTTAGCTGCCAGACGGGCATATTTAAAATCTTCATCAGAGCAACATACGAGTATTTATGTAAAATTCATCCGGTTGCCTCTCACGTCCAAAATTTACTTCGGACTCTTGGTCTTGGTCCTTTGCCTCTAAGAAAAAAACACAATTATTGAAAACTAGCTGGACCCGTGCTCGCCTTGCCCGCTCGCACAAAATTATATTTGGTTCATTTTAAATTACAGTTTGAGTGTTTCATTGAAATCTGTTCAGAAGTTTTCGCGCTTTTAGGAGAAGAAGAAAATTCCTCCCTCTCCTAGATCTTGCTACTTATAAACATCCATTTGTAGCAAGGTATATGTGTATGCACCTATATATTTTTACTTCAAAAATACATTTTGGCTAAAAACTGTTCCTATGGATGTGGCTATAAACGACATGTCCTATAGCAGTCTCACAGTCTTAAGGAACATTTTAAAAAAAGTTTCATTGAAATATGTACAGTAGTTTTCGAGTTTTTAGCTGACAACGAAAATTGCTACAGTTTTATTACATGTAGGTATAAATTGCAGAGATACGCGACTTGGAATAAGCTAAGTCTGCACCGCCAGGGCGGCTAAACATTTAAATAGTGATTTTAATCAGCTCTATTTGGCAGCATTGAACTTTTAAGTTCACTCAGGGATGGCAATAAGCTGAGAAATATGAAAACTAAAAAATAACTCTCTGTTAAATCTTAAAACTGGATAAAGTTCGACTTTTCGCCACAAGAGTTCGAGTTGTATTTCTATCCGGAGATCGTTTCAAGCTCAACTGCACGCATTAAATTATGAAAGCATCGCACTTCATTGTCATTTCCTTTTGTAGGTCAACATCGGCGTTTACACTATTGTATCGTCATTTTGTTTTGTTGTCTGTTGAGAGTATCAATCATTCATCTCGAAAGTGTATCTGTATGTAGGTATGCTTACCTACAAGCTACAACTTTGTTTAATATTCTATATAACCTGTCATGGGCGGCGGTTATCACTTTATCTTTAGCTCCAACCTTACAGTGTTCACTTTTAAATTAACGGTATAAGTGGAGAAAAACTGAAATACACTCTATACGACGCGCTTATCTGCGCGCGTCTGAACAAAAAAAAAAAAATACACAACGTATCTGCGGCAGCCAGTGCTCCTGATGGTGGCAGCGGCGACGCGATGATTCAGTTCGAGATAAAACCAAAAATGAGTAAATGTTTCCTTTTGTGTATCTCATTCTTACCAGTTGGCCTCGTATCTAGATATATGTATCTGCGCATTGATAAGTATCAATTAATCTGTTAAAAACAACAGAATGGAATTCGTTTTTGGGGTTCGTTTGTTCTTTGTTCGTATATGTACATTTGTTTTGCTATGCTCCAAGCCAGATTCGCTTGTTCCATCCAACAACGCCAACCCCTCATACGAGCACCCCGTTCGAGTTCTGCGCAAGACATAAGACCCCCAGAATAATACAACAATGTGTCGATATAGGTTTAGTGTTTGGTATGTTGTGCGGGACTGGGAAGTAAATGCAAAACATTTCAAAACTAGTATTTATCCGATTTGATGTATCTTGCCTCAACGTTGGGGTTTGAATTTTGTTTTGACATTTTATCTGAATTTAATCAGCTTTTTTGCACAATTTGTTTGTGAGTTTAAATTTCTAAAATCGCGTTTCTCTTCTCGAATTACAGGTGAATGCCAAGACACTGCTGAAGATATGACTGTGGAAAGAGGTAAGTGTGCATGCATTTTTTTATATACCAACCCATACGACTACGCGTGCTTAATTAGAAAAGCAGCTAAGTTAAGCTATATAGAGTGCAGTGCACTCTGTATCATGTTTGTCAACCATTTAGAAAAAAAAGCTAATTAAATAAAAAAAAAATTATGAGGATGATTTCGCGATTAGATTGGGATAAAATACATTGTCTGTATAAACATAGGATAGGTAATATATTATAATTAAAAAAAATCTAAATATTTGCTTCTATCGACGAGAGATTCGAATGGGGATTAAGTTAAGCGGAGCTAATCGTGTGGGTATGACGTTCTATCGTGTTGCACCAATAGAGATTGTTATGGATAACAAATTCTCATCAGTAGAATAGCAATGTGTCATGAGGTATTTGCTCGAAGATTGAGGTTTACTAAAGAAATGACCGCATAATGGTCCATTTACAGCTTAATTGGTACCATTCATTTTATAATTACAGTGCTGATAAGGTTCAGATTGTGGTATGCACAGTGCTGACAATCTTATAATCGTAGCAAGCGTAGTGCTTACAAACTCCTGACCGTGCTGATAAAATTCAGCTTATGATATGCGCAGTGCTGACAATCTTATAATCGTGGCAAGCGTTGTGCTTACAAACTCCTAACCGTGGGATGTGCAGTGCTGACACACTTTCCATCGTAAAACCTTTAAATCTTATAGTACGTTTACACCGCACCTAAATTCATCATTTCGGCTAAATTCAGCATTTCAGGCCAAATGTTCAACATTTCGCCATATATTTTCCAAATGTTGGATTTCAGCGAATTGTTGAATTTCATTGCTGCATTTGTAAGTTTGTCAAATCGAACAAACCTAATTCTGGTGACTTTTGGGCTCACTGACAAAAAAAAGCCGCTGTAAAACTATATTGTAAAAGCTAAAAAAGTAGGAAGTAGGAAAAATATGTCTGGATAGTGAATTATCACTTGTATTCATGTTTAGATTAATATAACAAACAAATTAATTCTTTAGGTAAAACCACTTTTGATTTCGAAACACAAAAAACATCTGTAGGTAATCAATTCTGATACTAGCTGTCATTTGAAATGCTGAAGTTACAGTGGGAACGCAAAATTGGACTTCGAAATTTAGTCTGCTGAAATGTTGAATTTAGGTGCGGTGTAAATGTACTATTATAAACTACCAGCTGTACTGTAACAAGTGCATCGCCCACCAACTTCCTAATACTGACAAATTTCATACCAGGGTAAGCGCACAGTGTTAAAAAACATTCGCCCCCTGGCAATGAATACAATGTTGGCAAACATTCAATCGCCAGAATTAAAGTACATACTGTTAAACTCGTAGACGAAAAGCACGCTGCTGGCAAACTATAGACCATAGAATCAGTTCAATGCTTAAACACAGCATGCTGACAAACTTTAACAGCTACAAATCGGTAGTCAGATGCTGATAAACTTCCGACTTCAGCAAGTACTGTGACAGACTGCGAAGACCGGGGCAAGTATGCAACACAAATTTCCGATCGTCAAAAAGGCACCGCTGACAACTTTCCGAATGTGACAGTAACAATGTTTTCAAAAATTCAACATTCATGGCGTCTGGGGTGGACCTCAAACAACACGGCTCTCCAGTTAGCCCGATCTTTGGCTAATTGCCCTTAGTTGCGTACTAAAAAGTTGGTTAAGGTCCCCTTTTAATTGTGCGCGCCATCTAAAGATGAGGTCTTCCTCTATACTGCGTTGTACCTCCGGGTTGGAATCGAAGACTCTTCGGGCTGGAGCGTTGGTATCCGGTCGACTGATAACGTACTTTTCTGACCAGATCGATGTCGCTGTACAGCTCGTAGAGTTTGCTGTTAAGTCTACTCCTCCAAAGCCCGTCAACGCAAACGGGACCGAAAATCACTCGAAGAATTTTGCGCTCAAAACGACCAAAAAGATCTTCATCCGCCTTTCTAACGTCCATGCTTCTGCGCCATAGAGCAGGATTGGGATGATGAGGGTCTTATATATAGAATCGCCTTAGTGTTTCTTGACAAGGCCTTACAAGTCAGTAGCCTCCTTCGGCCAAAGCAGTTGGCAAGTATAACACTTCGTTTAATTTCTCCTGTGGTGTCAATGGCAGAGTTTATAGCGGAGCCGACTTAGGCAAAGTCCCTGACCACCTCAAAGTTGTAGCTGTCTATAGTGACGTTCTATCCGATTCAGTCGATTCGTGTGTCCCACGTGTGTCCAATGATGTCAATGTCGTTAGCGTATGCAAGTAGCAGTAGATGGTGTGTTTCGATTTGGACTTGGGTTTTCTCCAGGATCTCCCGTAGTGTGGTCGGCTGTGTACTTACCTGGTCTTAAACCACACCGGTAGGAACCTGAACCTGGTTTCAGGCGTTCACACAGTACAGCAGATATGATCTTATATGAATGCTGAGGATACTGATGTCTCTATAGTTGGAGCTTAGAGGCTCTCATTTCTTCAGATATTCTTTGCAAGCTAATTACAAGTCGAAATCAGTACAATGACGTCAAATTTTCAATCCTAAAAGTCACAGTGCTGACAAAACAGTGCTGACAACCTCCGATTGTGGGGTTTTAGCATCAGTGATGACAAACTTGTTGTCTTCTCAAAAATAATTTTGACAATCTGCAAATATTAAGCCTGCCTTTGTCATGCGCTAAGTCTTCGGTGTCCTAGCAACTTTACATTTCGATTGTAAGTCTTACAGGTCCTGCTGAATTCCGTCAATAGTTCGCATTTTTGGCAGAAAATTGGCTCAAGCGGGGGAAATTTATCTACTTTGGCAGTGGGCCTCTAAGTCTTGGATTTACTATTTTAATCATTAACATTCGACTCGCGTTCAACCTTCTGTTTTTTCCGTTTTCTCTTGCGAACAACTGACAAACATCCGAGTGTATTTATAATTGTCCTCCTGAAAGCTTCCAATTCAGCCGCCCCCTATCCATTCATACCTAAAATAAAAACGTTGTTTTCTTGTCTCATATTTCGACTTTAATTTGACATATAAATCGGCCTTAGTATCGATGGCAGACCAAAATGCTTTCTGCTGACCACAAAGTACTCTCTCGCAAGTTTGTAGAAATGTGTTCTCAAATATAACTACCCCCCATCCCGATATCATACTCATAAGCCACTCAATCAATAAAAGTTTCTATCAGCCGAGTACCGTCGACTTCGTTTTCCCATCACTGCCCAAAGATTAAACATAATACAAACGTGTCTACGCCACAATCGTCCGAATAAAGTTTTTATTCGCCCTTCATCCTAAATGTCAACGTAAATATTTACCCATTCTCCGCACAAAGTTATACTCAAGATCCCCCTCCACTACAGAGGCGGCAGGCGGGTCTGCTTACATCTTTTGTAAAATCGTAAATATTTGCCTGAGAAGGGTGCGGTGACTGGTGGTCCAAAGCAACGATACAATTTTGCCAACTCGAAAGTCAATGTTTGTTTTTTTTTTTTTTTTGCTGTAGTTTCATCGCCATCATCATTATTAGTAAGCCTTATCGCGTCCTTTTCCATATAACAGCCAAGACTAAACCCTTTCAATTTTCACTTGAAAGACGCATCATACCAAGTGTAAGATGATGACAGGCTGCTCCAGTGTCCTTTCTATGGTGTTACGACGTCAAAAATGCAGATATAGATGAATATGTGTTAAAGGATAATAAATTGAATGAAGAAATATGAAAGGATAGAGAAGGGAATGGCGCGCGGTGACAACAGAGGACAAAACCGAGTTAAAATTTTTGTGTGTGATATGACTTCACCCTTAGATTGTACATTTAAAAGCGTCTGGTCGCCAGAGATAAGAAAACCAGCACACACACACACACACCAACTGTGCGGTAGGGATCGGTGGTGGAGGGGTATACATATTGGACACCATAAGACGACGACGACGACGTTGTCAACAACAAACTGAACGAGAAAAAAAATCCGAGTACAATCTCTTTTCCAAGGAAATATGAAAATATAATAATGTACACACATCCTCGGAGTAGCAACGTTGGGGGCGGCCGGCTGGTGTAAGGATATGACTGCAAGTTGCCTGATAGATACTAGATATGAAAGTGGAACACATAAAATTGTTTTCTGATTTACCCTAGCGCCAGCCCCTGATCCGATCCTTGGACGTAGTTAAAATTGATTTCTATTCGCATTTTTATGTCTGCAATTGCTGCAACAGAGCGTTTGAGGGATAATAAAAGTAATCCTTAGCATGGAATGCGCTCTGCACATTCCTCCATCAAAAAAAATCACTCAAGGAGAGGGTTGAAAAACGCCATCAAGGATATCGCTTGCGAGAGTGTGTATCGTGACAATAACTTTACCACATGATTAATTATGGCCTTCTTCTGTGGGTCTGGGTCCTTCCTGCAGCACATTGAGAGTGCGTTTTAGAGATAAAAAGGCAAACGGCAACGGCAACCTTCACACAGGGCGAGGAGGAGACAAAGATTCATCTTTCCTTCGAAGGAACGAGAGAATAGAATTAATGATGGCAACAGCAGCAGAACTCCTTTCTCTGTTCACGAGATGATATCCTTTTTCACCCCTTTTTTTCTAATGGCTAATGGTTTTTATGGTGACCAGCAAATATCCATGTGTGTGTGTGTGTGTTTAAGTGTGCTATGGCAGGGGTTGGAAATCTTTTGCAGATTAAATTTTTATTGGCAATAATTTAAAATGCTTTAGAGGGCGTCATCGTCATCGGTTTTCGTTTGTTGTTCTTTTTTTCTTGCACCAAAAAGGATATCTCTCATACTGGTGGCGGAGAGATTGGTTGGGCACGCGGCAGCAGCGGTTTTGTGTGGCGATAAAATAGGATTTTCGGTTTTATCATTCGACTACAGTCTGCATATAAAGTTCAGGTTATAATAATTTTGAGTGGATTTTTGAATGTGATATGGGCTAAGTGAAACTTTTTGGGTGTAGGTATGTATGGTGTCGTGTGACTTGACAATTGGAGTATGGGTGGGGGTTGTCAAGTGGAAAGAGGTTTCTGGACGCAATCATGGATGGTAATATAAGATTTTGATAGATGGTAGGAGGTTTTTTTCCTATGATGGTTCCGGGTAATCTGACCGGTTATTATATTTTTATAGCGTCCCAAATTGGATAGGGGACGTTCTGTTGGTCAACCATTTGCCAGTGCAAAAGTAAACTTAGTGTATTATGGTATTTTGCGAACGGCAGGCGATTTAGTATTGAAGTGTGATAGACATCTTTTGGCCCTAAGACGTATGCAGATTCTCGAAACCACTAGCGTTAGTTATAAAAACGAAAAATGCAGACACCAACAGCGTTTCGGGTTCAGCCAGACAGCCCCTGGAGCTGTACCGCTCGGCCTTTGACAGCAACTCAAGTCGATCTTCCCAAAACGAACCCGTCCGTGTAGAGATTGCTCGAAGAGTTGGATCGCAGTAGTAGCGATCAGTCTTATCGGAGGTTTGAGCTTATTGCCTGTCTCGGTATTTCAGATGCATTAGAAGCTCAAGCTATTATTGGGCTATCACCTTTACATAATATTTTCATTAGGAAGGTGACAGCTAAATGGGTTATTAAGCCGCAGCTAGGACATAAGTTTAAATTGTAGTCTTCTGGAAATATATCCCCAGAAAGCGAGTTCCAAATTTTGCTTGTCCTGTAACAGAAGGAGTTTTGGAAAATTCATGAGCATTAGCAACCTGTCTGGTGGGGTGCCCAAAAGTCGCATTTCGAGGGATAATGTCTTTGAGTTCCTCGGAACATCCACCATCCTAGCTTCTCGCAACCATTCGTTTGTGTGAGGTTCTATTTTTGGGACGAATGGAAGGGACCTACAATTTTATGCCGAGTCCGAACGGCTAAATTGAGAAGCTTTTTCATGACAGTTATACTCTCGGATGTTTGTCTGTCAGACTTTTGCGAGAGGTGGCACAGTAGAAAAAACCCTAAGATCTAATTCGTGTTTTTCCGGGGATCGAACCTGGGATCCCTCGCACACTAACCACTGCGCTACTACTGTGCCCATTTTCGAATTTACCACACAGAATTCGAAATCGAAATTAGGCGTTTCAAGCATTTTGTGCTTTTTTCCGTACTTTGAGGAAATTTATTTCTTCCATCCCAGCTGTTTGCCCACCCCCTTCTTTTGACTAACGCGTAAAGTCGTTTATCACGCATCAATACGGAAACAGTTCCAGCCTTGGATTTTCTGACAAATTGCTCTACGAGGGAACAGAGCCACGGGGAAAAAATGGTGACACTTGCCATCAATTTTCGGGAGAAAAATCTAACCACCAAAATGTGAAGCGATTTCCACAATTGATTTCTGACCACCTTTAGCTTGGTCCGATATCCATAGCGTATCTGTAGCTTTCGCCTCTTTCTCTTTCTCTCTCTATCTCTGTGTATATGCCGATATGCGTTCCTCCATTGCCGCCGTTTGTTGCTGATGCCTGATGGTGATTTAGTTTTTCGTCCGATTTTGCATTTTGTTTTGTTTCTGTGGCCCTGCTCCTCTGCATTCTGCTTATTTGTGAGATATTTATTGCCACAGATCGCCAGCTGATATACACACACATAATGTGTTTGTAACGTCGTGGCCGTGGTTTACGAGATATACCCGCCACCACACGCCCGATTGTTGTCCTTGTTGTGTTTTATTTTTGTTTTGTTTTGTTTTTTTTTTTTTTTTTTTGGAACGTCGAACGTTCATCGTGGTAGAACTCCTTTTCGGCACAGTCCTGCTGCCTGTGTGGAGCGATATAATTGTTGCAACAATCGTTTGTTGTTTTGTATAATAGTACTCCTTGACCATCAGGGAGAAGGGAACGAGCGCATGGTGCGGTCATCAGCGAGGATTGCCTCGTATCTACCAATAGTTATCACTTGGTACAATCTGCGGCAGGAATCTTGTATTTGTTTGTCGTTGGGGTATTGTTTCGCGTAAAATGTTAAATATTATAGGTGCCTATATATTTATTGATGCAGGCCAAGTGGTCGGTTGTGCAGAAGGAGAGATAATCAGCAGAGGGGAAGAGCCAACTGTGCCCAGAGCCAAGGGATCAGTGGAGGCGGTCTGTAAAGGCAATAAACAATCGGACAATTGGTATCAATATTCTGACCGTTAACCATGGGATGACCAGACCATATATGAGGTCAGTATCAGTACGTTTGGGCTACTTACGTGCGGTATAAGACTGCGAAGTGCAGTGTTGTCCAATTGTATAGGGGAGTTGCATATGAGGCTCCATTAGGAAATGGGGCAGTTAAAGGAAAGAGCAATTGCTTGCGAAATTGTCGCCACTTTGTCTGGTGAGTTTTGTGCAGGAGAATGTCTCATAGGGCTTTAAATTTATTGATACTTAGAAAGGGTCTGCTTTCGCAAGTCCATATAGGAGACTCGGTATGTGAGTTATCGTGTTTGAAATCAATTTTTCACAATTAGCGGTAGATTCGAAAGGCTTTTTCGATTTCACTAGCAATTTCTTTAAATATTCTCGGTCGCCCTGTCAATTTTAGAAGGCGCAAATGTAAGCGTTTCCTTAAGGCTCCGTCAAACAGAGCGCGTTTTAACGCCGCGTTTCACCGTCGCGTTGTAATATACTGCAATACATATCCCCTGTCACACAAAGCGCGTTGTCAGAGCCGCGTTGAGCTCACCGCGGCGGGCAAACGCAGCGGTGAAACGCTCTCTTGTGAAAAATTGCTGATTTCGTAGCACGGCAAATAAAATCTATAATTCGTCATCAGAGCTGCTTGACATGTTGAGAGAATTTGTTGATAGCTCTCTGTTTGACGTCGTCTAACGCGGCGTTAAGACCGTCGCGTCAAAATAATCTTAACGCCGCGTGAAATAATCTAACCGCGGCGTTAATAACGCGTTCTGTTTGACGAAGCCTTTGCTTTGCGCAAATACTTTCACATGTTCCCGTTTCACAGTGCAGGGTTAAGTGTAACTTAAGTCGATTCACTTTGACAGCAATTGTGGAAAGATTTTTTTTGCATTAATTTATTTGATTTGCAAATTGGGCAACGACCATTAACATTAGTCGAAAAGAAATTATGTTGTTTAATTTAACTCGTAAAACGAAAAAAATAAAATCCAAAATAAATAGTCAAATCGTTGATAATTGCGAGTAGCTTGTCACCTGTCAAATATGCGAGTATAAAGTACAGAACTGGGCATAGTTCTATTGCTACTTAAATTATGGAAGCGCTATAACTTTCCTCCTCCTTAGATGACGCTACAGTCCGGGGTGGACCTGGGCCTCAACCAACAAGCTTCTTCTGCCAGCACGATCTTTGGCCAGCTGTCTCCAGTTTCGTACGCTAAGTTGGTTAAGGCCACATGCGTGCGCCACCTGAGTCGCGGTCTTCCTCTACTGCGCCGACCCTCGGGTTTGGATTCGAAGATATTCCATGCCGGAACATTCACGTAAATTCGCCCCAGCTACCGCAGTCGTTGGACCTTCAGTCTTCTGGCTAGGTCGATGTCGCTTTGCAGCCCGTACAGTTCGTCGTTGTATCTCCTCCTCCATTCACGGTCTATGCAGACGTTACCGAAAATTACTCGAAAAATGTTCCTCTCGAAGCAACCAAGAGTAACCTCATCCGCTTTTGATAGAGTCCATGCCTCTGCACCATAAAGTAGGATTGGGATGATTAAGGGCTTATAGAGAGTTTCTTTAGTTGTTCGAGATAGGGCTTCGCTGCTCAATTGCTTTCTTAGCCCAAAGAAACAGCGATTGGCAACAGTTATTCTTCGCTTAATCTCAGCGCTGGTGTCATTGTCTGAGTTCATAGCGGAGCCTAGGTAGGCAAAGTCCTTTACTACCTCTGTCTCTAGTGACATTCTGTCCAAGACGTCGGTGTTGGGCGTCCTTTCTTGATGACAGCATATACTTTGTCTTACGCTTATTGACCGCCAAACCCATATTCGCCACCTCCGTATTAATGCTCACGAAAACGCCAGTGACATCACGCAGCGTTCTCCCGATTTTGTCGATGTCGTCGGCGTAGGCGAGTAGATGGACTGACTTTTGAAAGATAGTGGCTCTGGCGTTAGCATTTGAATTTTGCACTATTCTTTTAAGAACGATGTTGAAGAAGTCACATGATAGCGCATTGCTGAGGTTCCATTCATCGGGCATACTTTTCTCCGACCATATTTTACAGATGAGTTGGTGCATGCTCCTAACCAAGTCATCGCCTGCCGCTTTGAATAATTGAATAATTTTCGACAACTTTATCGAGCAACTGGGGAAGACGAATGTTGACTTCCAAATCGTCCAACGTCTCTGTTTTATCGTCATAGACTATAGTGACTTCAATACCCCCAAAGAAAGTAATCGAAATGTGAGATCACAGGATCTTGGAGGCCAGTTCACAGCGCCATTACGCGAAATTATCCACTCAGCAAATGTTTCCCGCAATAAATTTATGGTGTCCGCCATCTTGTTGAAATCAAAGCTCTTTCACGTCAATGCCATTCAACTGAGGAACGAAGAAGTCAGAAATCATGTTTCTATAGCGCCCTCCATTGACGGTAACATTTTGGTCGGCATCATCCTTAAAAATATGGGCCGTTGATTCGACCAGCCCATAAAGCACACAAGTGAGTTTTAATGAATGTAGGGGCAAAGAATTCTTGGCTCAAGAAAAACGTCATATCCGCCAAAGATATCTGCATATTTTCGGACAGGCAAGCAGCCATCAAATCCTTGGATTCGATCTCTATAACTTCTCTAGTAGCCCTCCACTGCCGATCGAGATGGCCGAACAGTTCAACATTCACATTTTTTGAGTGCCGGGGCATAGAGACATTTCAGGGAATTGTAAGGCCAATAAACTCGCTAGAATAAGAACAACTCAACCCATTCTGCCGGATAAAGGCACCCTAGGGATACCAATCGCTACAAACAAAAATTGAAGCTGAATACTATCGAGAGTACAAATCTTAGGTGGACAAGTGGCACCACTTGTCTAGTGACAAAGCAAATTTGGCCTTAGCTGGATTTGAAACGCTCTAAGAAATTGATCTCTCTCAACAGACAGCACTACAATAGGTGTCACTACTGGACACTGTCTGATAGGTAAACATGCCGCAAGGCTAGGCTTCTTCGCAAACGGCTTTTGTAGAAGCTGGCATGTATGAGGAAGAGGAGGAAACTATCCCTCACCTTCTTTGTTCCTGCCCAGCTCTCTCCCGTAGAAGGAAGCTTCACCTAGAAGCCTTACATTACAACGACTTGGGCGATCTGACAAACACAGACTTCAGAAGCCTCTTTCGCTTTATATTAAAGAGCTAAAAAAGGTTTAACTAGTAGGGAGATCTTATATGATCCTTTTTCGTAGTAGGCGTTTCCCAGCTGGCAGCCATACGTTCAATCAACCAACCAACTAAGGGCGTTTCGATAAAGGCTTCTGGGATCAAGCCGAATCATGTTTTCGGCCCATTCACCGAACCTACGACGCGTATAATGGTCACGCGGTTTCAACTCTTGCCAACCTGGATCTTAACCTATTCATCGTAAAATGTGCCAACCAAAATCAACTTTTAACTGTCAAATTGACAATCTGTAGAAACAGTGTTGCCAGTTCAAACCTCTATCAAAAAAAACCCCAATTATGTGAATTTTTATAGGCCAAGAGTGATCACATGAACATTTTTTTTTAGTTGACGCTAATGAAAGGGTAGCCGACAAATCTAGTCCAGAATTTCCCGACGTTTTTGTCTTGATATGCCTTACCTACCAATCCAATGCGATTGAAATCCTGTTAAACAAAAAACGAGATTTCTCGCACGTCAATAAAATGACTTCAGTTTCAACTATGTATTCCCATCATCATCATACAATTTCGCGGTATTTCAAAAACTTCAAAAATGCGTCCCAAACACTTGGTTCTCCACAAATGTCAGCGCAACATCATATTCTCGGTCCCAGTCACAATGGCTAAAATGAGTTATTATAAAAATGCGATAATACACACACAAATATGCCTATGAAATGGGCAAGATAAATTTTTCACAGTTTTCTGATGGCTGACAATAAAAAATAAAATCCCTCGCTCATCTGAAGAAGACAGAGAGAATAAAAAACAAACAAACATTTTATGCGCAATTATCAGACGCATTATCGGCACGATAAACATTTTTGCACTACAAACAACAAAAAAGCGCTCAACCAGCATCGGAATGGTAATGGAATGGAAATCGCGCGCGCTCAATTCGCACAACAAAAAGCAATGCGAATGCGAATGGCCAAAGCAAAGAAAAAGACCTAGTGAGAGGGGACAACAAATTGTACAACACCACGACGACCATATGAGTCCATGAGTGAAGAGGGAGCCCAAAAGGACAAGCAATCCGCGAAATGCAGGAAAATTACATTTTCGCTGATATCAGTATGTACGATTGTTGCAGCTGTGACAGAGCCTGTTGTGTGGAAGTGGTGGTGCCAGCGGCAGCGCGCTTCACCCAATGTCAACCCGTATTATGTGCATTAAACAATGATGCATATGCGGCGGCCGGAGAGCCCTTCGATGGAGCCCCCATTCCCCATACAGTGTGGTGTGGAACCCACAGGTAGTTGCCGGAATGGCTGCTACGGTTCCAGCAGCAGAACCACCATAAGCAAACAACTGCAACAGACCACCATAGCACCTTCGATGAACTATTAAAGCCAAAGCATAATATTCCAGCCGGCCGGGGATGTGACTTGCGGTAGTGCGGTCGGTGGCGGCGGCCGGCAGCCCTGAGGTGAGCCAAATGGGGGGATAGCCGCCTCCCCACCGAAAATGTGTCAGAAGTGGGCAGGGGACGACAGACACCAGTCGCGTTCGCATATTGACATCGCGCAGTCAGTTAACGTTTTGTTTTTACAAATTCTATACTTTATTATCACCCATCTAACAGATGCAATCTTTCACTTGGGATTGGGATTGGGATTCGAATATGTGCGCGCGGTCTCTCTCCGGTGCGGATGGATACGAGTTTTAGCGCTGGCCGTCGCGCGTTCGCTGCAGTGTGGATTGAATGGAATTCTTGTTACCTACCAGCGCAATCGATTGGAATCTCTAAACTTGGTGCTGGTTCAGCGGAGATTCGGACGGGTATTGGAAGAGATTGTAATATTGGTAAAAAGACAATGAGAAGGGGAGAACATTTTCGCCTTCTCTGTCTCTTCGATTGGCAATGATGAGGAGATAATGGAGGCTTTTTTCGGGTTCACAAATGTCAAATTTAAATGACTGGCGATGCAGGAAAATCTTGCGTAACAATTTTTATTGGAATTCGATTCGAATTGAAATTGCGTGAGAGTTTTTTTTCAAAGTTAATGATTTCATTGCTAACCACAATGGTAGGGGGCTTTGAAATGAGCTTTGAGAATCGAAAGTTGACACATGACAAGACACTTATATGAAATTTAAGCAGCACCGAGTTGTGCATTGAAATTATCTGTCAAAATTTTAAACTGGTCGGGTTCAATTCACCACTGCAAATCCTGTAATAAATAGAGGGACGTTACGCTAGAGGTCCAGCAGCAGTGGAGCAAATAGACGTTAAGTTTGTTTGCGTACTTGTCCGAGCAAAGCACCAAAAATCTGTCAAATTCAAAAATATGAGCCCAAGGCTCTGAGTGAGCGAAAAGAAAATATATATATTTTTCAATTTCGACTATCTGTCAACTGTTTCGACAATTTTATCATTACATGTCGAAAGAAATTCCCTGAGCTGTTTTAGTCAGTACTGGAGGGGAACTACTCGTTATTTTCTTAATTTTCCCTTTTCCGGTAATTTTTGATGAAAACGTGTTCGATTGCGATCGATATAATTCTGGTCACTCAACAAAGATTACTTCACCACCCAACCATTGGAAAAATATATTTAAACCTTTTTATTTCATAGTTTCATATTTTATTGATACTCAACTCCGCGTCTAGTTCTGTTTGTTTTTCCAATTTTTCTTGCCTACTCGAGTCGCATTGGCAGTTCGTTTTTTGCTTTCCTTTTTTTACCCCCAGTTTCACAGTGAAGTTTAAACTAAAGTTCAACTGAACCTGAACTTGAGTTTAAATTTGAAGTTCAACTCGTCCGGTTTTACAATG
Source organism: Cheilosia soror (assembly GCA_949372485.1). NCBI lineage: Eukaryota > Metazoa > Arthropoda > Insecta > Diptera > Syrphidae > Cheilosia > Cheilosia soror. The sequence goes on from OX443561.1 coordinate 124,401,098, forward strand.
TGAACTTATTGAATTGAATTGAAAATTGAAATCAATGAATATAATTTGGCAGTATTTTACAGTAGGTACTTAGTTTTTATACGAATTTTTTTCCAAACTCGTTTCTTGTTTTTCCTTTCAAAGAACACACAAAACAACGTCAAAAATTTGTGTTTCTGACAATCGACAGCTTTGAAATTGAAATGTCACTGTCAAGACAAGTGATCTGATCAGGCGAATGTCAAAAACAAAAATATTTGACGTTGTTTTGTGTGTTCTTTGAAAGAAAATACAATGAACGATTTTGAAAAAGTCGTATAAAAGCTAACTACTGTATAATACTGCCAAATTTTATTCATACAATTTTGTTAAAATGAGTTCAATTGAATTGAAGTTCAGATTGGCCGCGTTCAATGCGCTTTTGCCTAGCTAGTCAACAGCCTCTGATTGGTCGATTTGACTGCAAATCTAGGCAAATTTCGTGAGGTCGGTCAGCTGTGGTGACTGGAAAGTTAGGCAAGAATTTCTGCCTGAGTTCTTAGTGGGTTTGAGAAATGTCATAAACAGCTGATTGAAATCGAAGAATTTTTCACTCCATTGTTGAACTTTGCTGAGATTTGTATGTGGTTTTATTATTATAGTTGGAAAAAAAAATAAAAATGAAATTTCAAGTTACAATTGACGGTGTTTTGTATGACATCGATGATACCCAGGAAACTTACGGCAAATTGACTACGAATAATAAAATAAACACGTACACAAGTGTGATAATAATTAAATAAAATGTGTCTTTTAGATGGGGTTTTTACCCGACAATTTGTAAAGCTGCTTTTAGAAAAGAATCAATAGAATCATTCATTTTGCACTTCAATAATGTTATATTTTTCTTTAGTAGGTAGTCAATGTGTTAATCAGTTGATGTCAAAACAGCAAGTGAATGCTCAATTCTTAACACATGTAAGGCATTTGACATTTAGCTTAGGTACTAGGCAATTTTCCGTTCAATGATAAACTGTCACCTAAATATTTAGGTACCTAAGCACATTGAACGCGGCCATTATATTGTGAAACCGGCCGAGTTGAACTTCGAATTTAAACTCACGTTCAGGTTCAGTTGAACTATAGTTTAAACTTCGAGTGTGAAACTGGGGGTTAAACTACAGAATAAACTCTGTTTAAGGTTTAAATGAAACTGTGAAATCGAATTAGATAATTGCTGAACTGAAGATTAAACTAAAAGTGTAGTTTGAACTTCCACTGTGAAACTGGTAATCTTTACGATATTCTTTTCTCTTCTTCAACTCAAGAAAACTTGGATAAAAAGAAAATCGATAGATGTGAGCAATTTATAGTTCTGTTCGTTTGTGCGGAATGAAATGTTACGAATGATAGATGTATTCGAGAAGTGAAAATGTTTAGTTTTCAACGTCACGTATAATAATCCATCAGACTTATAAATAGCAAAAATTAAAACTCAAGCCAACGAATGATTATCAGAAGTTTTGTGTTGTGCTTGGACCCATCCATTACGCCAACTATTTACCTACTTTAGTTAGCAAGAAAACCATGTAGCCAGATGTAACAAAAATGCCTGACTACTACACCTAAAACCAACAGTGGGAACACATTGTTTTTGGCGTTTTTCCATCGTTGTCGCATTCGCCCATGTATAAAAATGGGCCTTGGTGCCTAGGCCTAGCTTCTCACAACCGACAACCATTCGTTTTTGTTTAATTTTTTTTTTATTTTTTTGGGAAGAATGCAAGGGATCTTCAATTTAAATGCGGAGTCCGAAGCCGAACGGCTGAATTGAGAAGCTGTTCTAGGACAACACATATTATTCTCTAGGATGTTTGTCAGTCGATTTCGAGAGTTGGCGCAAAGGAGTGTCTCTTCGGCCGTTGATTTTGTACTGACTGACGTTTACCGATGTTCAGGACACGACTACGTAGCTAATCAAAGTAACGTATAATCATATTTTCATTAAAAACTGTTTATAAAGATAAAATAATGGTAGAAAATGATTATCCTGGAGTTTAAAGTTTAAAGTCCAACCTTGGGGCCGTTAATCAAGGAAAAGTGTTTGTTAACATGCGAAAAGTACAGTCGCGATGTATATGCAATAATTTTTCATACAGAGACAAAAAATAAAAACAACGAACGTGGAAAAAAAATCTCGTCCATTTACGAGAATATTTTTACCAAATGCAGGTAAAAACACTTTTCCACTTAAGAGGAAAAAAACTCAAACAAAATCATACCAGCCAACCATCACATTACATATTGTCCGCTTAAGGGAATCATCCACATAAGAGGAAGCTCACTGTAGTTACGAACATTTATTCAACGTATAAGAACACAATTACTTAACTACCCACATTTAGATGTTCGAATATTTTCGAAAATTCATCTATAAAGATGTGTGAATACCTATGTTATCTCGATTGTGGGGCATTATGGAAAATTATTTTGCAGGACAATAATAAAGACAATTTAATTTCTTATAATTCGCTTATATATTAGAAAATTGGGGGATTTAAATGTAGTCTTGCGGATTATATACCTAAATACTGCATTTTCGAAGCAAAAATCGAAAGTTGTTTTTGTTTAGTTTATACTTTTTCATTGAAAGAAAATATTATAAATTAATTAAAATACTAGACACATTTTTTTTCAATTTCGCTTCAATTCTGCAAATACAAAGTTGATATAAAAAAAATGTTTTGACGTAAAGCCTAGTACGCTGCTGTTGCGGAACGAAAAATCCCATACAAAAGTGACACAACGAAATCATAAACGAAGCATTTCGCTCTCCTTTTCGTTGTGCATTAGGTAGGTACGCTGCGAAATGATGGCAAAAAGTGGGTAATTGTAGTAGATTGCATGGAAACAATTCTCCACTCACTTCTCCCACAAAATATATTGTCCGGGATATTAAGTGATTGCGAAAATTTGACATTTTTTAGCGATTGTTTTTGAAATGGAATCTTCCGAACTAAACGATTTTTAATTTTTATATTCCGAAGAATTGGATTAGCAATATTAGGAAGATGACCCACCACCATTAGCACTAGTACCATCAGTGCAGCAAAAGCGAAGAATCAAAAGAGTACATCCGATTTCACATCAGAAGAAGATATCTTTTTAATGTCAGACATTTTTATAAAATTTACAATTGCTTTCAATTAAAAAACACAAATTCTTGCTGTTGTCAAATGTCACATGTCACTTGTGTAGCAGCTGATGGAATTCTCCATACACTATTTTGCGCTGTCTTTTCGCAGATGTTTCACTGTGCAGTTGGAGAACACCGGAAAACTTCGTTTCACAACAGCAGTGTACTAGGCTCAAATTGTAGAAAACTTTATTTCTGCGTTCCAACATTTTCCTAGCTCAAAAATATTCAGTTCGAATGTGTGACTGCAAACTTTTTTCGAACTTTTTCGAAGTAGTGCGGTTGAAACTTTCGCAAAGGCAAAGTATTTAGTTGACTTAAGTGTGTCAAACGATGGTTGTAGGAATGGTATTGATGTTTTCTTGTTCTTACCAAAAACACGTTTATGTACTGGCATTGAAATATCGGATCGGGTTCCCCATAACTTGGCCAAGAAACCGCTTTGCTATCCATACAACACAACAACTGTGAGTATCGGATCTAACAATTCTTAGGGTCAAGTGTATGTCAACATTTTTATTTGATAAATGTCCCATTGTTCATTTCAACACGAAAACCATGAACGTATTGAATACACCTCATCAGCTGTAATTACACAGTCACGTTAAAATCTACAAATATGGTATTCCCAGGGTTGGTTGAACAGCACATTAGTTCGGCATTTTGGTGCCAAAGCATTCAAATCACAGATTGTATAATGGAAACTCAATGTAGCACGATCTACTTGTTAAATGCGATTGTGACAACAGCAAGTTATATGCCAATTACTGCAGTTTAAACCAAATACAGTCGATCATTGAGTTGCATATAAATTGCCCTATACTTTGGGTTGGGTCGATCACAAGGTGGATGTTGGATTTCCAAACATCACACGAGTATGTTTCATCATGATTCCAATTAAACTGCGCAGTGGTACATGTTCCATATCCGTCAAACACCCAAAATATTGTCTGATCTCACCCAAAAAAAAAAAGAAACACCAACAATACGCACAATCACTCGTCTAAATCTAGTTTTGTCGACAAAAGTTTGTTCATCGTTTCTTATCGGCTTCCGCCTCTCGGTGCTCTGGGGGCGCACATAAATTGAAAATTAATTGAAATACACACATCGTATGCTGCTGCGCTTAAAAGTACATCGACAACACAACGAATCGTCGCAAAATACAACTAATCACACTATCATTGTCAGTTGATCTCTCATCGTAGTCGTGTGGTTCACATTCACATTCGTGGCCACACCCGCCCGAAACAGCCCTCCCAGTCGGTATGTCAGCACTGTGCACCGGCAGCTAGAAAATTGTGTAATTAAACTTATCGGCACGTTGGATCGATGTATCTTTCAAGTCTTACAAAACCGCGCGTCATATCTTCGCACAGAGCCGAGCAGAGACAAGAACCACCGGCACACATCACTGGCGGCAGCAACGGCATATCAGTGACTTATCTGTGCGCGCACACAGCGGTGTCGTTTCTGTGACCACGGCTCATTATGGTTCGCTTTCAAATCGGGCTGCTCTCCTCAGATAGATCGCTGCGCGATACAGCACTTGCCAGCGCGCGCATACCACTTAAAATGGACATAAACCGAAACCAATTGCTGACCATAAAAAAGTGCTCTGCGTCAGCGTGAATCTTTTTTGTGTGCGCGAGCTCTGCACGCAACTATACTAGAACGTCTACAACGACGAGCACGACGAGCAAGCTGACATTTCAATAGTCGCCAATTGACAGGTCAACGCGCAAAAGCAAAACGCTTCTCATGCCGCCAAGTGTAGCGCGCTCTTGCACTAAAATGGCATGCGGCGCAGTCGGGTTTGGGTTCTACTTCTGTTTTCTTATTCTTCTGCTGATGCGATGTTTCATCGGTGAAGCAGCTACTGTGCTGCCTGGAGGAAGAAAAACAACAGCGAGCACACCACACACTCTTTCTCTCTGAGATTTACAATGTTAAACGTCGGTTTGGCTGCAGTGCAGCTTCGTCGGCCTCGTATCTGGACCCGAATCGGGTCGTTATAATATTTTGTACCAACAAATCAGATGTCAGCCGTTTTTCTAATCATTATCCTGACTGGAGCCTGTGTGCGCGCGCAGATGGCAACGACACGATAAGAGCGAAGCGCGCTGAACGCTTTTCAAGTTTATTGTTGTTAGCGCGCTCTGTTTGGTGGATTTCGTGCGCTTTTCGGGGCTGATGCTCGCACGCCTGACAATTTGTTTCGTAATAATTGTCGTTAACCTTTGGTCGAGTTGACACATATTTCTCGTTGTGTTTGTGCACTCCAAACCGGCAGGGGATACTTTACTGTATGCCGGTATGCTGTTGCGGTTGCGGTGTTCGGTGTAGTTTATGGGAATAGTCGTACCCACTGATGGTGGACTGCGATTGCTGATGAGGAATTTGTGATGATGGATTGGAATCATGGGAAAATGGCTTTGGTTTTATTTTGTTTCCAATCTTTTGGCAATAATGAATGTCAATGTCTGTCAAATCGACTATTTGACGTGCTTGAATGAGCTTGAATTTGATGCGAGTAACTGGTGAAGTTTGGGGCGCGTATATGGGCTGCAACTTTACCATTTTCCACGCTTTGGTTAAGAGCTGTTGGAAGACGCTTACGTAATATTATAATGACGGTGCATGTCTTTATTATAAAGGTTGAGCTATAATAGGGTTCGGCAGAGTATGTAGGTACCAATTTTGTGATTATGGTAGAACTTGAGTGAGTTTGCCAGAATTTAAGTGGATTATTGTCCATTTTTGACACTGCCCAAATAGTCCTATTTTTGACTTATGGCCTGCACAATGGCAATCTCTCATTATTCAAACTTTGTTACCAATACTGCAATTGCGCCCCAAAAAAATCAATTTTAAGACTGCAATAAAGTCCAAAATTGGGTTTTGCATTTGATTTTATTTCAAGGCATACTTTTTCGATGTCATAATCCTTAGTAAATGTTAAGTAAGGGAAGCATTGTGCAACTTGTTACCAAACATTTAGTTTTGCCTAGTTGGTCGCATTTTAAGGAAATCGTTTGAAAGCCGACATTCAGAGCACACACGGTTGAATTTGTAAATTGTATGCAGCAAGTGTATACTGTCCCAAATGGTGGAGAGCAATTTATTCACTCCCCGTCCGTGAATTTGGATATACATAGTAGAAAGCTAAAAATCCGCAAAATAGTTGACCAACAAAAATGTTATCTATCCCCTGAAAAGCTGTCAAATTTTTGCAAAAATTTGCACCCTCTTATTTATTGGAATTGATTCGCCCTTTTAGGAGTGGTTAGCAGAAATTGTTCGCATGAAGAGGTCAGATTTTTTGTTTTAAGACGATATTTTGACAAATTTTATCCATGAAATTCATCGTGAATTATCCCCTAACACACCGTGAAAATTTAGTCCAAAATCTGCACAACTTAGCCCCGATATTTTGCTCCAAATTTTAGAGCACCAGGCAGAAATAAGTTGACCAAGAAGCCTTAAATTAATTATAAAGGGTGTCCCATGATTTACGTAAAATTATAAATTTGCCCCATTTAATAGTACCTACAGTGATGCCAATGAAAAAAAAAAAAACAATGTGACAGCTGACAGTTCGAGGTTAGTAAAAATTGAACGCTATACGAAAGAGCAACGCATTTTCATTGTTGAGCAATATTTTAAAAATAATGAAGGTTTGTCAGCTACAGTCCGAAATTTTCGAACAAAACATGGCCGTGCGTCGTGCTGATTCAAAACCATCAACTTATCTACTGTGAAGAGAATAATTGAAAAATTCAGGGAGACTGGATCAATAAGTAATCTTAAATGCTCTGGGTGTCCTGTCACAACTCACAAGTCGTTCAACAGAAAGCATCGAAGCAGTTCGCGAGAATATTGCTGACAGTCCAGGTTCAGGAACATCAATTCGGCACCGTAGTCAAGAATTGGGCATTTCGAGAAGGTCTCTACAGCGAATTCTCACGAAAGACTTAAAACTTCATGCTTACAAATACAATTGACTCAAGAACTGAATATGCGAAGAGAATTCGTTGAATGGATTTTGGAACGACAACAAGTGGATGCTGATTTTTCGAACAAAATCATCTTTAGTAATGATGATGAAGCTCATTTTCATCTTTATGTTAATCATCAAAATTGTCGCATTTGGGTTTCAGAAAACCCACGAGTAATTGTTGAGAAACAAATGCATCCACAACGCGTGACAGTTCGGTGCGAATTTTGGGCTGGAGTCATTGGTTCCGTTCAATGTGCGTAGGCACCTAAATCTTAAATATTTAGGTGACAGTTTATCATAGAATTAGGCAGAAAATCTTGCCTAACACACAGTGTCACAGATCAACAACTGATCAGTTTCCTTCTATGTATCATATCTGGGTCGGAGAACAGTGCTACAAGGCTGCCAATTCAGTATGCACGATCAATTTCAAATCAGTGTTAGATCACTCAAATTACCTTTGTTCAGTGCATGATAAGTTTTAGATCGGTTTCAGATCAGTAGAGTGGGCGTCGTGTTTTTAGGTTACCAGTTTAGTGCATGATCAGTTTCAGATCAGTGCCCGATCACTAGGCGTCGTGTCATGTGACCGCCAAATTACTGTCTGATTAGAATATATCAGCAGTACCAGAACACCCCAATAAACGCTGTTTAACAAGTGATCAGATTAACAACTTGATCAGTGTTAGAACACCTGCGTTGTCATTGTAATAAATGTGCGACAACAGTGCGTGATAAGTGACCGTTCAAAAGTTGTGTTCGTGATCACTGATATCAGTATACCTACACGATCAGATCTTTTTTGATGGATTTAAGACTGCAAATCCCTGAACTGACTTCTGCAAACGTTCCTTGCCAGCTAAAGGCGACCGAAATACCCATTTTCAAATAAAGCATGTAGTAGTACTAGCCACAAAGAGACAGTCCTGCCTGACGCAATAAAATCTTGTTCCGGTGGCAAATCCATCCGAAATGATTTATCTATGGGACGTGTTCGTCACATCCGTAGGCGAGCATATGTCAGTAGGAATTGGATTCGTTTAGGAACTGAATTTTGAAATTGAATTTACCGAACGATCTCGAGTACACGGTAAACGGAGTCAAATAATATTCGGTTATGTCGAAACTGACTGCGAGTCTATAGAAGATCTGGCCAATCGATCACAGACAAAACATTTTGCTATATAAATAAGTATATAACGAGTATTTCCTTCCCTTAAGCATTTTGTGTATTATCCTTCCTTGAAAGATGAAACGCAGATCATCTATTGATTGTTCAATACAAATTGTATAGGAGATCGTCAGCTTGACTTGCTAAAAGTCAACTATAGTCGTTTGCAAGTCACTTGGAATGAAATGAATGAGAAAACTTTTTTTCGTCTAAATCAACTTACACACAAGGCGACCTGTGTGTGTGATCATCTGCGATCGGTTGGATCTTCATCTTAGATCTTCTATAGGGGTTTTCAACTTTAGTCAGTTTGACTTTGAGGTACCGCCGTTCAAAAACAGCATTCCAATTCAATAGCTAATGGGTAATCCATTGATGAAATCCTTAATGGTGATCCCGACACACCTTTATGGTGTCAAACTTAAATCTACTTGATCTACTTTTTTTTTACAAAATAGATTAAAAAAAATGTAATACTCGACAGTCGACACCACTACTTCCGAAATATATTAATTGACTCTCTAACCAAACAATTTCTACTCTGGACCAGACCTTTATCGCCTTATCCATAGAAATTGAATCTTCTTCGACGACTGGCTCTTCTCAAATTTCACATCGGTGCTGGTGGAAGCTGGGGCACCACCCCATTGTACAGATTCTAATTGAGAAATCGACTGAAACACGTTTATTTGGTTCCTCCGACCATTTTACACGATGATTGATCTTTCTCCACGTCCTTCCCTTGTTCCAGTAGTAGGTATAAGGAGAAGAAATAAACTACACTTATAGTGCATGGTGTTGTACAAGGAATTCGTGATTCAGCGCATCCGTGCAGATACAAATTCGACTTGAAACGACGAAGCGCTCACGGATCATCTCTATAACCACATCATGCCACAGAACAAAAAAAACAAACACACACACACAATGAAAAAGAGGAACTCAACCGAGTAGAAAAAGTCGTCATCCGTCCTCCATTGTCATCAGCACATCATCACCATCATCATCGTCACATCAGCAACATCATCTTATTAGCAGCCGGCTGACTTGGTCGACTTTTGTGTTTTGTTTTCTGTTGGCACAACAATTGTTCTGCACAACAACACAACAGTTGTATCGTGGTTGTCCGGATTAAGTTTGACTTGAAGATTTGTACTGAATTTTCCTGTTCCCTTTTGGAATTTTTTTTTTGTATTTGTATTTTTTTTCTTTTCGATGATTATGTGATGATGACGATGATGCGACTGATGATGGATGGATGGTTGAGTCTGCCAGTCACTCTCTGCAAGTGAGGAGATGAAAATGTATTGGATATGAGTTGGAGCTTGGAGCAATCGCGCTACCACCCCAAGCCCAATGAATCTTGTTTCGGCGATTTGTGTTCGCTTCGCCGTTTACAAGATTTCGCTGATTCACGAAAAATGATTTATCATCCCATCGACAGGATGATGATGTCTATGTGTGCGTGTGTGTGTCTGCGATGGAGATGGTGGTGTTGGAAGAAGATCATCATCTTGGCATAGTAACTCCCACCAAGACCGGCAACTCTTTTGCACATCATCATCTTTTAAAGGCTTCTTTTCGTCAGCGTCATCGTTGATTCTGACTGACTGCTGCTGCAGAGGAAGCTGTCAGCTCATTGCAGTTGATTTAGTATATTGCTTTTGTTATGGGCATCGGCTTTTTTCTGTTTTACTTTGGGGGCATTTGGGGAGTCCTCCATCTACATTGTTATCATGTTATCTTGTTATTTCCCATTACCACCATGAAGTTGGAGATACTATGTAATTAAGAACAATGTGCATGGCATCGGGGAGTTTGCTTTGAAAAGGTGACTTTGGTAATACGAAAAAGTCGCAAGCAAATGCATGAGATTTGTTCTTGACAAGTGTCAAAAAATACTCTTGTTTGAGCAAAGTTTTCGGGAATTAAATACATGTGCTTTCGTTTCTAAAGGAAGTAACAAAGTGGGGGAAGTGATCAGCTTCCTTTAAAAACAAAAGAGTTGCAGTGCGAACTGTGATTTCGAAGAGTGAGTGAGGTTAGGGGACCCGTTCCAAATTGCAGTCAAAGAGCGAATAGTTCGCTTTTATTATGAGGAAGAAAGTCCTTTGAAAAGTTCTCTTCGATTTTTTGGGCATTTGAGGTCGTATCTCAGGAATAATGGGCTCGATTTTGGCTGGAATTGTTGTTGGTTAGTCCAGTGTCCACATAAACTTCAAATACCCTCTTGGAATATGGTCCAGTATAGTGGCAAATATTGAATCGATTTTGAAGGCCAATCTTCATGTCAGTTGCTGATAATTTACCTTATTAACAAAACCTCCTAAATAGAAGTGAGCCTCATCAGTTAAAAAAGTTTGATGGCTAAAACAAAACAGTGAATCAATTTCCAACTGCATAAGCGCCCAATACAGTTGAATCACTGAAATCACTATAAACAAACAAAGATCATCTAATCATTTGTCAAACGAAAGTGAACAAAATTATGTCAACTTCACTGTCAGGGGTAGTGATTCTGTAAAAAAAACGAAACGAAAGCCGCTTTTCAAAAAACGAAAGAAATCGTGCAAAAGCCAAAATATGCTTCATATACTTAACTTCTTTCGTTTTTTTCTACCTCTTCTCAAATGTTTAGGGCAGTGCCTGTACTACTATGACAATTTTTTCAGTGACAGCATTGTCATATTTGAAGATACACAGTTTTTTTTAAAGTGCAAATCATTAGGTATGTACTGCTCCAGGAATGTTTCTACCTTTTGATAACTTAATTGTTAGAAATAGCCGCAAATCGGATTTAACTGTTGAAATAGAGAAGAAGAAGAAGAAAATTATAAACGTCAATGAAATCGCTTTCGTTTTTTTTGCTTTCGCGGAAACGAAAATTTGTTTTCGTTTTTGAAGTTACATACATGAATCAAAACGTTAGCGAAAACGAAAACGATTAAACGTTTTCATCTTGCAAAATTCCACCCCAGTTTAATTACATATAACTAACTAACTACATAGCTGTCTGAATGTTGCCATATTAAAAAATAAGCACTTTAAAAATCACTTTTTAAATATCATTTAATTGGTCTACGAACAGAAGTCGTTGGTGCGGTTATTTAATTGTAATTATTTTCTCTAACTAATCTCTAAGTATAATAATAATATTATTTTTTTTTTACTAATCTCTAAGGTTTAGTTTTAAAAGTGATTGAGGATGTGTTAATTTTCTATCGACTTAAGAAAGAAGACGATGATCCACCGTTTAGCAACTATTTTTCCGTGAACTCTTTATTTTGGACCATTGTCTATATGAACAAAAGTAGACTATGTACTGGATGTTGTGGCGAGATTTGCTTTCAGTAACTAAAGGGTGTCCCATAATTTACGCAAAATGTAATTTTGATAGAAAATGCAGACTTTTAATTATTAGAAAGCTTACATTTTTTTATTGATTCATAGAGTATACAAAATACAAAGTGAGGTTATGTATAGAATAGCACATCGCACTCTTTTATTGAAATTTTCTATGACAGTTTCGCATAAATGTGGCTGCATTTCATTAACACACCTCCCAATTTTCTCTTTCAAGGCGTTGGAGGTCGTGGGCTTGTGCTCATAGGCCTTTGACTTCAAAAAATCCCAGAGAAAAAAGTCCAATGGCGTTAAATCGCAAGATCTGGATGGCCAATTCTGATCGTAAAAACGGCTGATTACACGATTAGGAAATGACTCATGACGTAATTGAGTTGTTTCTCTAGCGTCTAGCTGTATGGATTTATGTGGCACCGTCTTGTTGAAACCCCATGTTGGTCACATCCATATCTTGTAATTTAGGCACTAGAAACTGGGGTATCATGTCACGATAACGAACACCATTATTTGTTACTGCCTGAACAGCCGCATTTTCGAAGAATGGTCCGATAATGCCTTCAGCCCAAAGTCCGCACCAAAAAGCCGCGCTTTGTGGATGCATTTGTTTTTCAACAATTACTCGTGGGTTTTCTGAACCCCAAATGCAAAAATTTTAATGATTAACAAAGCCATCAAGATGAAAATTATCTTCATCGCTGAAGGCGATTTTGTTCGAAAAATCAGCATCCACTTGTTGTCGTTCCAAAATCCATTCAACGAATTCTCTTCGCATATTCAGTTCTTGAGTCAATTGTATTTGTAAGCATGAAGTTTAAAGTCTTTCGTGAGAATTCGATGTAGAGAGCTTCTCGAAATGTCCAATTCTTGACTACGGTGCCGAATTAATGTTCCTAAACTGTCAGCAATGCTCTCGCATTCGATGTTTTCTGTTGAACGACTTGTGAGTTGTGACAGGACACCCAGGACCCAGAGTGTTTAGGATCAGTAATTGATCCAGTCTTTATGAATTTTTCAATTATGGTTTTAAAACACTATGACGCCATATTTTGTGGACTGTATAGCTGACAAACCTTCACTATTTTTAAAATATCGCTCAACAATGAAAATGCGTTGTTCTTTCGTAGCGCTCCAGTTTTACTAACCTCGAACTGTCAGTTGTCACATTGTTATCTTTTTTTTTGCGTTGGCATCACTGTACTTAAATGGCGCAAAATTCAAATTTTGCGTGAGTTATGGGCAACCCTTTATAAGCTGCTTCTCCTTTTCTGGGCTTTTCAGTCTTTTTCTAGCTCTTATGCAAAGTCTTTTTGTGTCTTTGGATTCCCGTCAAACGTAAACTAGCGAATTGGGATTTAAGTTCTCCAGAAGACACTATATATGACAGCCATAAGACCTCATGACAGTACTTATCCGGAAAAAAGGTCTCACATACGACATGCCGAAGAAGCAAGCATTCTTTCAAATGAATATGTGAATCTTTGCAGTAGGATGTAGGTACCATCGACATTCACGTAGCTACACTAAAAACTTTGACATGCAAACTTTTATTTGTTTCCCACCAAACTTGTGCTGCAATGATTTCCTAGGAATACGTGTCCGATTTCCACCGAAAAACTATTTGATCACCAGACTGCTTAATATACCATTCCGCGGCACAAATTGTCTGTCGTATTCCAACAACAACAAAAAAAACTTCTCCGGTATCTGTATCGCGAGAGAAACACCTTCCAGCTCATTTGTTTTCGCAGTGTAAATTAGCAAACCGTGACTCGGAACTATCTGCTGCATTCGCCTCCAGGTGCAATATTGCCTGTTTCCCATATATGCACAGAGCACTGCTCCCATCTGGCTTGCTGGTTGACCCATCTCACCGTCATTTGCCTACCCACTATAACTATATATACAGGGGACTCCGGACTCCTCCTCTGGGAACGGTAATCTCTTTAGAATCAATTGGCTTCGTTTTGTGGTTTGTGGAACTAAGCAAAGCAGCCACTTTGCCCTCTTGCGCTCGTTTTTATTTCTGCAGAATCTTGTTTCCACTTTTTACACCTCGTGAACAATCGATGCAGATCATTCCACATGCGCACCACCAGCCACCATATAGCTGGAGTTGGAGTTACCCATCCACACCATGTCCGCCATATAGCTCTTCTCAGTCTGCTAAGTGCCAAAGTAACGAAAAATCTTCCCCCGAAAAAGTTGATGAAGTGCCAATGATAATGACGTTGCCAGTGCACTGTGCATCTAAGTGGAACCTCTTTATGGGTTTCGTTTGTTGCGGATGCGGGGTTGCCTATTTACACTGGCGCGCATTATTTCAATATGCACGAGACATGATAGCGCAGCAGAAACAAGGGGCTGGGGGAAGGGGGGGCACTCACAAACTAATTCCGAGATCGATTGCGATCGCATATATCGAAATGGCAGGGAAGAGTGTTGAATTCTGGAGCAAAACCTACAGTACGACGCTATGGGTGTATATGTACTTGTGTTGTAGGTATATATGGTGTCTATAAGAATGAGTTGAGTTTTTTTTGATTAATAACCACCGATAGGGATACACAAAAATAAATAAACTCACGTTGTTGGGAGTCTCATTCTCGCTCCTGCTGCTGTTGTTGATCCAGCTCCTGCTTCGGGAATTGCAGATCGAAATATATTCGTTAAAAGATTAAAAACTCACTCAGTGTATTGCATCTTGATAATGAAATTAATTATACATAGTCTGCAGCGAGGAGTAGTAGGTGCCCGTTTTAGTGTGCCTGTGTGTGTGTTGTGTACCCAAGTCCAACAGTGAGAGATCCCAAACAGATTAATCTGCTATAACCCGCGCAACAAAACTTGAAAATTGCGGCTAAAAATTCGAACCGATCATCGGAGCAAAAGCCCAGCATCATCATCATCATCCATCGCATCATCATCTCCGGCACCATTGTCCGAGCTCATTTTGCTCCCGCAATAGATGTGGTGCTTCGGTGTTTCTCCTTTTTTTTTTGTCCGTTCGAACAGAAGTTAACTAAGCATCTGCACATGCAAAATAATCCTCGTACTACTCATTCGGCTCTGATCGAACGAGATCTATTGGATGCCACCTTTAATTCTGCATCTGTAGAAGGCCCACGAAGGCACGAGAGCACGAGCATACCATCATCGGCTCTGGGTCTGGGATTGTAGTAGGAGCAGTGTTCCAACAAACGGAACGACATTCGAGCAACATTGGCGAACACGGTCTGGCGGTGGAAATGTTTGTGTCACCATATATACCAACCAATTGCTCAGCGTATAGTCGTAGTTACCAGTGACGACCTCGTCCAAATGGTGTAGATTTTAATTAAGACATCAAAGGATTGACTTTGCAGAGGTTTCTCTGATTTGTTTCTTCGTGATTCGTGAGTAGCCTGTGTGTGTATCTGAGAGCAGATAGCCGCCGGCCGCGAGGAACGACAAAAGAGTTGACTTGCTGAAAGGTTTTGTTCAACCAGATCCTCGGATTGGTACAGTAATATTTGTTGCTGTAGTAGGTACCTACAGTTAGGTGCGGCGTAAACTGATTTGTAATCTGTACGAAGGGTACCACTCCCTTGCTACTTTTGAATGTTTAACAGTGTCAGCTTTTGACAGAAACTTGTCAGCAGAAAATCTTACGACATATACCTTGCTTCTGCTAGCCAGTCAGCCCAGTCAGTGCTTAAATAATTTTCTAATGTTGCGTCAATCGTTTCCAAATTTTTAAAAATGCTTGTAAACAAAAATTGGGACTCTTATATTTTATGTTCTTGTCAACTGTCCTCAAATTAAAGGTAAGGATTCGAAACACCAACTGGATCTCTATCTTTAATGTCCAGGGACTACAGACTAAACCCAGAAGCCCCTCCACGTACACCAAGTTGGTTGAGGTAGCCGTCCAATTATGCGCGCCACTTGATTTCGGGTCCTGCTTCGATTCATTGGGCATTTAAAGACTCGTCAGTATGGTGCGTTGTTGTCGAACATCCATACGCTTCAGAGACCTAGCCGCCCTAGTCGTTGTGTTTTGAGCCTTTTGATCTGATCAACATCGCCGTCAAGTTCGTCTTTGAATCTCCTGCTCCACATTCCATCGATACAAACTGGACCGAAAATTACTCGAAGAACCAGCCCAAACACTCGCCGCCTCCGTTTCAATACGTGCAAATGTTTCGCTTACAGCTCGCTCGAATTTAAGAAAGTTACATATAAGCGCGTCATTTTGTCTTTAACATTTTTCGACATCAAAGGGTTCGGTGGTGTTCTTTCCGACTTCGAGGAAACGCAGTGATTACGGACAAGTTTATTGAAATTTGACATGACTCTGTAAACGATGATTTTTTTGCTGTTTGGTTTTTTAGCCTGATTTTTTTGACAGTTCACGCGTGTTTCGTGACACGTGTCAAAGTAAAAAATTCTCAGTTAGCATTGCCATTTTACTATGGAGAGACTTACGCTCGAACGACGACTGCAAATTATTGAATTTTATTACTAAAAATCGTGCTTAGTAAAAAATGTGTTTAAAGGACTTCGTCCTTTTTATGGTCGTCGTAATCGTCAATTGTGTTCGCTATCGTTCGAAGATTTCGGACTTTTTTTTTTGCCAAAAATGGAAGAGGTTAGGTCGACATGTGGTTTCAACAGGACGACGCGACATGCCAAACAGCACGCGAATCCATGGACATTATTGCGAGGTGAATTTGGTGAACAATTCATCTCACGTTTTGTACCTGTGAATTTGCCGTCTAGATCGTGCGATTTGACGCCGCTGGACTATTTTTTGTGGGGATATGTGAAGTCTCTCATCTATACGGATAAGCCAGCAACTATTGCCGCCTTCGAAGATAACATAACTCGTGTTATTGGTGAGATACTAGTCGATATGTTGGAAAAGTGTGCCAAAATTTGACATTCTAGATGGACCACCTTGAGGCATAGTCGCGGTCAACATTTACACGAAATAATACTCAAAATGTAAATGGCAAGAATTGATTTATCGACCCTAAAAAAAATTTCACTCAATTTTGAAAAAAATTTTAGTTTTTTTCAATTTTAAAAACCAAACGCTTAAAAAATCACCCTTTATAACAACTTTTCCCTACAACGTATGACTTTGAAGTCGATAAAGTAAAGAGGCACACCTGATCTGGAATTCGTAAATTTTTTTATAAGATCTGCCTAAGTGTGGATAGTTGGTCGGCGGTTGACTTTCCTGGGCCTAAAACCAGACTGATTACAGATTAGTTGCATAGCTCAGACTACCATATTTCCTATGGATGGTGCATATACGATGCTTCCATTCATCGGACATACATTTATCCGACAAAATTGTGTTGGTGGATTCTTCTTATACCAAAGTCATCTCCCGCTTTGAAAATCTTGGCTTTTTTTGGTTAGGTGGACGGAATTTGTTGACTGTCATAATCCAGGTTGAACGGATAATACTGACTGACGGCGGATTGTTGTCCGTCACATTTTTGTCCAAATCCTTAGCCTATGAATCTACCACCATATCCCCGCAGGTTCACCTCTGCAGGCTCATGTTTAGGCGTTGTGTCCTTGCACCAAATATTGCCTCTGCAATAAATTCGACTGACCGCCTCTCAAGCTTTTACTTTTTCCTTCCTCTCTTCCTCCCGCACAGCTCGCAGGCAGCTTTTGGGGAAGCTCTGGTTTTAGTTTTATCGAATCAGAGGTTTCGTTGGGGTCGTCTAGTTGTACGTCCGACACTTAATGGCGTCAATTCTGATGGTACATTGGAAGTGTTGCCATTGACCCTCTGGACTTAATGTTAGTGATTTGCTTGCTGAGTTGTTAAGGTAGAGGCGGTCGGCAAGAGTTGTGCCGGTCTCTTGTTATAGCAATCTTGCGTCGTCAAATCTTGTTGAATCCTCCGTTGGCTGTTGTTTGTAGTGGAAATCCACATCCTTATACTTTTACCGTAGCGAATACCTATGCATGTTGACCACTGGGAACATTCAGACATACAAGACACTGCTGGCATGGAATTCGACAATTAGGCAATTGACTCGGAAAAGTAAGCTAATCATGCGGACCTTTTGTGTCTTTTGCATGGTTCTACTAAAGTTCTTCTTTGGGCCAGAAAACCTATAGAGTAGAGTAGAGGGTATGCAACGCTAAACAATTAAAAGACTGCCATGAACTGAGCTTGAAATTCAGTCAGTCTACTGTCAGTTTACACCTCGATCAATTTTGCACCATTCAAATGCATTGAGTTATGCAAATTGCAAAATTATTCCAAAACACTTAAACAATGTTGCGATCATTTACTGACTAAAGCCAGAGGACAGACCCTCATCTTCCTTCCACATCCACGTGTGCATTTGTCGTCCAACACACACTATCCAGCGATCGACTGTAACTGAAACACACTCGCCATTGAACACTACGAACAAAATAAAAAGAAAAATAAACGAATTGGAAATTCTCTTATTAAAATTATCTTTTCTCGAAATCGAGAGATTATCAAATTCCTCGGAAGTCCACGTTCCAGGTTCGTTGGTTTCTCCTCTTGATTTTTTTGTTGTTGTTGTTTGTTTTGTAACTCAATGAGTATGTGTGCTGCAATATCATCGCTGCGTTGCATATAATACACAGGCAGTGTTGGTTTTCCTTGCTTCGCAGCATCCATCTAAATTCGAGTTGTGGAAGGACTATTCGAATTGAACTTATCCCACCATCATCGTCGTCATTATCATCATCGTTGTCTTCATGCCGAATTCCCTACGAATGCCATTCCTATATTTAATTGTAAAATGCGAAAGGATGCTACAAGCATGCGAGCATTATTCATGATATCCTAAGTTCTAATTAATTCACACGCTCTTCACCTTCTTCTCGTTACAGAAACAAAAGATCTAAGCCCTAGCGATTTGAATGAGCAAGCCGATGCGGTGTCGTCGGCGGACATAGATCAATCGGCTGAAGCGCGAACTCCATTCACAACAGAATCCCTGATGGACGAGAACCGTCCATCGTCGAGTACGCCTCGAACACTATCACCGCCCTCGGATCCGGAAGCCGATGACCAGCATCGTTCACCTTCGGTTCGATCGGATATACAGTCGGCGACGAATTCACCCTCCGAGCATGAGGATTCATCAATAGTTCCTGCTGCCGCCGTTATTGCTGCCATTCCTAAGTTGCGTCTAAATGCACTTCTAGCTTCTGATCCCGCCCTAAATCCAGATGCGAGGAATTTGAAAATTCTCCACGAAGAGTCCACCAAGAATCATCACCACGAGGAAGCTGCACCATCGGTTGTCGTCGATCAGAAGGCTGCGGCGAAAAGCCAAACATCAGCTGTTGTCGTTGATAATGCGCAGCGTGTCAAAGTGTTTATGTGTCTTCCCTGTGGCATTGGATTCTCGTCGAGGTCGACACTGGAGGCACATCAGGCGTATTATTGTTCCCACAGGTAAGATTACATTAATTGACAGAAAATGTTCATGCTAAAGAATTTCTTTTTACAGAAAAGAAGCTGAAGAGGATCCAGCTGGAGGAGGCACCGGAAACGCTTCGTCTGGTGATAAGAATTCCACCGCTACATCCGGTGAGCCATCAGCGAAATCCATTAAGACTGGCAAGCAATACGCTTGCACACAGTGCTCTTACAGTGCCGACAAGAAGGTCTCGTTAAATCGTCACATGCGTATGCACCAAAGTTCACCGGCCCCAAGTTCGAACGCCTCGAATGGTGGCGATGATAGTTCTAGTCAAGTGAGTTGGTTGACTGCAGTTCTATATGTCATTATGGACAAGATATATTTTGAAAACACTTTTTTTATGATTTCTTGTAGCAAATCGATCGTTACTGCTCTGAATGTGATATTAGATTCTCGAATGTTAAAACGTATCGGGCTCATAAGCAACACTATTGTAGTTCCAGACGCAATGATGGGTAAGTGAAATATATTGGCAACTGTCATTTATGTCTATCTATCTTTATGTAGAAATGTTTCACATACCAAACGCCATAATATCAGCGTCCCATTGACGGCTAGATGACTAGCGAAGCGACTCGAAATGAAAACTGACATATTCTATAGTCTAAATGGCGAGATGTCAATGGCTGCGTTCCATTGACCAGGAATTTAGCCCAGTCTTATGTCAAATATGAATATTTGTAAAAATATGTACAAATACATATATTTGTATGAATATGTAAAAAAAGTTTACATTTGACCATTTAGCCTAAATTTTAATTTTGTAACGAGCCTTTCAAGCGGTCATTGGAATTCAGGCATTTTTGTTTTTGTATAGACTTTGACATTGACATATCGCTAGTCCATGGAACGCGGGAAATAAAAGTCAAGGAGATTACTTCGCGCGTTAGATGAACCTAATTAAACCAACGCAACGGTGAGGTTAATAGTCAACATTTTAGCTGTTACCAATCTTAAATGCTGATCCTCTACACGAGCCGTTTTAGTACCGTTTCTTTGGCGCGCCCATGCGTTTCCGCTTTATTGAGACGCTTTGCGATTGTCTATTGTCATTGTATAAGAATATTCGCGTCAAACGGCAGTCGCATGTGCATTTCTAGCCTCATCTATAAAAATTAAACCTTTCTATGTGGCCTTAATGCTGTTGCCGCATGGTCTATATCCAGCGAAATTGATAGGAAGCTTTTTCGTTGCGCTTCGGCAACGAACACTCATCTACAAACAAAGGCTTATCTGACTTTAGTACGTCTGCATAAGTTAGTTGTCAGTGTCACTGATATAGATATAGACATCACTATAAAACATGTGAAAGACTTCTAAGCGGGACCGAGAGTATGAAGCATTTACATATCTACCTTCTCAATCGTATTTTTCTCTAAAACTAATCAAAGGTAACCCTTTCTTTCTAGCCAAACGACACCAAAACTACCCGAGCCAAGCTTAAAAACTAGTGGCGGTTCCGTGAGCCCACCACAGGCGCGAACGAAAACGCCAACACCAGCTGCGGTCGTGGCAGCTGCAGCGGCAGCAGCAGCCGCTGTTGCTCCACAACCATTCATAGCCCTACCGACGAATCCCATTCTTATTATTCCATATTATCTGATACGAGCGGCCAGCATGATACCGGGACCATTGTAAGTATCCTCTGAAGAACGCCCTGGAAAGTACTAAATTCTCACTGTCTTCCGTCTTAGAACATCGGTATCGTCTGGCATAGCGAATCCCGAAAGCACATGTTTCTCACTAGAAAACGGATCTCTTAAGCCAATGGCGACCGCCTTAAGCACCAGCAGCATTACGAACAACCAAATTCCACAAATGGACTCTACACCACGGACGCATCCACCGCCGGCAAGTACTCCATCGAATAATGACACGGCAACACCACTTCTAACGGAGAAAAATGCCCGCGCAACGTCAGCGAATAGCAGCAGTGACTCCGTAAAGCAAAGCAAAAAAGACGGCCCTAGGGACTTTGCGCCACTGGATCTATCACTGCGTCGTTCACCCATTCAAAGGGCGCAACGTGTCCGCTCATCATCCAGTTTCATGCAACCTGCTGATGAACGAATCGATATCGAAACGATGATGGAAGGCAAGGAGAATCTATCCATCGACAGTGGTAGCATGACACCCGAGCAAATCGTTTGTGCTCCATCTCTACCCAATAGTCCTTCCATGAGTCCATCGCCGAAGCGACGCACGCTCAGTCCACGAAGTAGCAGTGCGGCTTCCATGTCACCTGTGCCGCCATCTGTTATTGATCACATGCCACTGCGATCGATTTTACCCGCTGACATTGCCATGAAACTGACTGAGTCGAATATAATTCCACCACTGATCGCCAAACAGAATCTAGAGCTGGCCTTTAAGTTGTCTTCTGCGGCAGCGGCTGCATCGGCTGCGAACAGTAAACAAGGGGATTCGTCCAAGGCGGCAATGAGCAACTCACTATTGGGTCTGTCTGGTGCGCCCATGAATGTGGGAGCAGCAAGCAGCGGACAGCCGCAGATTTTCGTCAAGCAAGGCGTGTCCAAGTGCAAGGAATGCAACATCGTGTTCTGCAAGTACGAGAACTACTTGGCCCACAAACAGCACTATTGTTCGGCTCGAAATCAGGAGGACACCGAAAATAAGATCAGTACTCCTCCATCGGCGTCGAATTCCGGTGTGGATTCCAATCCAATCGCCTATCAGCAGTTGATTTGTGCAGCCTGCGGCATCAAGTACACTTCGCTGGACAATTTGCGAGCTCATCAGAAGTTCTACTGTCCCAAGGGAGGTGGTGACGCCGCCGCTGCACCACCAGTCACAAAGGAGAAGTGTGCAAAGTGCAAAACGGTTCATGAAATCGGACAGCCCTGCCCGCCAATCGCTGCAGCTGCTGCGCAACAAAGTTCCTACAAGTGTCCCGTTTGTGATGTCATCAGTCTTACGGCTGCCGAGAGTCGGAAGCATTTGGAGACGCACAGCAGCGTCAAGGCATTTCGCTGTTCCATTTGTCGGTACAAAGGAAACACGTTACGGTAAGTTCATTCACCCGATTAGGTGGAATGATCGCTTGATGCATTTTCTCTCCTTGTAGTGGCATGAGGACACACATCCGGATGCATTTCGACAAGAAGACCTCAGACTTTAACGAGGAGAACTACATGTCGTGTATTCTGGAAGACGACGGCCTGGAAATCCCCAGTCCAGCGTCTCTAAACCAGGAGCAGGTCTCACAATTTGCCGCACAACAACAGATCCTTCTGCACCAGCAACAACAACAACAACAGCAGCAGTCGGCAACGCAGCAGCAACAGCATTCGCCACAACAACCGCAGCAGATATTCAACTGTGACATTTGCAATTATTCATCATCCTACAAGGGCAATGTGGTAAGTTAATCCTTCATAAGCCCCTCGATCGAGGTAACCATGATGGTTCTCATTTCAGATGCGCCACATGAAACTAGTTCACTCTCAACCCGGCACATCGCCTTCCATATCTCCCGAGATGATGATGATGGACGAGGGTGAACCCACCACTCACAGCCTAAATGGAGACAATGGCAGCAGTCTTCCCGAAGGGTATGTACAATTATTTGTGGCACCATAGCTTACTGAAATTGAAATCATTCCTATCTTCCACAGTTTCACCATAAAAACGGAACCATTAGAAGCAACCGCCGTGGCTACCATCACCAAGAACAATAACAACTCGACTGCGAACCATCATCATCATCTGGAGACACTAGCACAGATCAAATTAGAACCAATGGAGCTTGCAGATGGTGTGATTCGAGCTCTACCTTCGCCACTATCAGTCCCCCCACCACCGCTGAACTCATCATCTCCCCTGTCTGGTGATGAGAACTCATTGCTAAGGAACTCTACTTCGATTGGCTCCAGCGGACTGCCCTTCAATCAGAAGTACTGTCAGACTTGTGACATTAGCTTCAACTATATGAAGACCTACCTAGCGCATAAGCAGTTCTATTGCAAGAATAAAACTCGAACAGATACGGATAGTCCGAGTCCGGTGCCGCCAGTGCAATCGCCTACAATGTTGAATAAGAATAAGGAGAACTTGGAAGCGGCCATGTTATAGAGGGCGCTTGTGGTCAGGGCGTTGACAATGGTGAATTTGGAAACACTGTCCAGGTGGTAAGACGAACTGGATAGAAATCGAATTTGAACCGCTTGAGGAATTGTATTGAATCTTCAAATTTGTATGTTAACAATTATCCTGCCGGTTCTTACTGATTGTGGCTGAGATTTCTTTCTGATTGTATAGTCTGGATTAGCTTGTTTATGATAGCCTTGGGCAGGGTTCGTAAATTAATGAGTTTAAGTTTGAAGTCATGTAAAACAAACTATAATATTGACCATGTTCTATTGAACTCTAGCCGTCTCGCACATACTATGGCTGCCCTATAAGGAACGCCCTTAACCTTTTGCCAGAGCTGTAACCATTTGTCCAGACGTCAACATACTTGTTGTTATACTTAACAAAAAAATTATTTTTTTGTTTAGGAAACATTTTTTGACTACACTTGTATCGAACTCCTTGACACCTGTAAATATTTGAGGACAATTGAAGATCCCGCGTCAGTCAAAGAGACAGCCAGAGTTTTTTCGCAAAACTGGCGGCTATGTAGTATACATCTTTTGTTAAATTTTCCAATAACACACTAATTGAGGTTAGGTTAGATTAGGCTAGAGGGGCAGTTTGCATTATATGCAATTTTCACCCGGCCAGAAGCCATTGAGGCCCATTGCGATTACCCTTTTGTAACACATGCAAAAACATTCGGATCTGTTGATGAATCTTCTTAAATCTGGTAGAGGTATCGTTGCTAGCGCTGTTCTTGGAGGGCTGGGCAGTGGACAAAGGAGATGTTGCACTGATTCTATATCCTCTTCCTCCCCGCAACTTCTGCAGAAGTCATTTGTAAAGATACCCAGTCTTTTGGTCATGTTTCCAATGATGACGGGTTATTACCTCGACGAGCACTCAGTTTGGTTTCTTTCAAAAGATGTTAGGATCTTTGATCTGTTAGTGTCAATTGTGGGCCACAAGCTGCGAGTTATGGTACAACCGGAAGTATTATTCCATCGTTCGTTAGCCAAGTTTAATGTGACATACTACACACATTGTCGTGTGGAGTCGTTGGGAATTTGGTATTTCGTAACTGACATACTTTATCACGCAATCATCCGCAATATTATCGACGCCAAACATATAAAATGTCCACAAAAAACGTCGCCACAAACCACCTCACGCAATACCGGCGATCGTCGTCGAAAAATACAATTCACATGTTTTGACATTTCAGATGAAATATGCCTATCGTCGCCGCCGCAACAAAAGTCGTTTATTTTCAATCGCTAATACCAAACATTCGTGTCGTTTTTTTAGAGTCGCAAACGACAATAAAGGTTAATGTATAAACCTTTCAGGTTGAGGAACTTCTTTTGTTACCTCCGATCCGACGCGACGGCATGAATATTCATAACCACATTCAGAAACGAAAATACGGCTTGTTTGACGTCAATAAGTACCTAAACCATATGATTCGCATTTCGTTTTAAGTTTAAGTTTCCTGGAAGAATGTTTGGCTTGCCTGAGAGTTCAACTAAGAATCCGGGCCAATACATATCTCCTGTGAAATAATTGCCGTCGCAACCAATGCCGGTAGAATATTTTTTTGCTAAACGGAAGATCAAAATGCGAATATCTAGGGGAAGCTTGTACAGACTAGATAGGGATCGATATGTAAATTCAATCTTTCAGTAAAAGTAATAGGTACGTTGAAAATATATTTTATAGATATATAAAGTACACCCCTATCGTGGAATCCGCGGAGTTGAATTATTCACGGAAAAATATATTTCGGTATCGTCAAATCCGAAGTGAACAGTTGATCCCCGTGTGGGTAATGTAAATAAGTTTCACTGTATCGTTGAAAACGTTTAAGTCGAATTTTTCCCGAACAAAATGACATATCTCGCCCGCATCAAAATCATTGCGGATTTCATAGGTTTTCTTGCTTGCGTCGTGAGAATTTTTTTTAAGAAAATGTACATATTAAAAGCTGCTTTGTTAAGCCAAACATTTGTAATAAATCTTTGCAATATTGAACTTTAAATCAACAAATAATCATTCTTAAAAAACATTTTATTCATGTTCCATGAAATCATTCACTGCTCTTCTTAACCTGTCTCGGTATTCTTCTCTGAAAACACCGCTCATTTCGTTCGTATGCTTCCAAAATATTAAACACTTTATTTTTTTATTTAAATGACTTTTAAAACAATTTCTTCATAAGCCTCCGACGAATGCAGCTACAGATTTGTATTGACAATAATACTGAAAGGCAGCCATTTGACAGTGAAACTACCTTTTCCAAAAACGTGTCGATAAGGAGACGTTTCTGGCGGATTCCACGATAGCTGCTGAAAGTGCAAGGGAATCAAGTAGGTGAAGTGAAACTCAATTCCGAAGGATTTCCGCCGGCCTACATACCTACTGGGCGCAGTAGCGCAGTGGTTAGTGTGCTGGACTACTGTGCGAGGGATCCCGGGTTCGATCCCCGGAAAAACACAAATTACATCTTAAACTTTTTTCTACTGCGCCACCTCTCGCGAACGTCTGACAAACATCCGAGAGTATGACTGTCCTGAAAAAGCTTCTCAATTCAGGCGTTCGGCATAAAATTGTAGGTCCCTTCCATTCGTCCCAAAAATATAAACTCACACAAAACGAATGGTTGCGAGAGACTAGGAATTGGGTGTCTACCCGCTTGTTGCGTCACCTATTTATTTTTTTTTACATACCTACATTACCTACATTGGCAGCAGAGTTGCCAAATTTTATTTGCATTTTGCGAGGACGGAATATTAACTGTTTTACAAATTCTACAAATTCTTCTCTTTTATCTATATTCTGGATTGAAAGTAGCGGGGCCAACTAATAACTTTGCCTTTGCCTTGAGATAAAAACTCTAAATACTTGAAAAAACCTCCTCGAAGATTCATAATAAGCTTTGACACTCCTATAATGGAAATTTTTCAAATCGTTCTTTCCAAAACGGACTTGGATTTCAATTAGTATTCCGCACAAACCAGAATGTGGCAGCTTTATAGCAAAGCAAATCCACAACCTCAACATTAATGTCGTTTTTGGTTGGTCCGGAAGCAATCCGATCGCTTCTAAAAGCGTTCTATTGGCACTCAACTGACAGTTCTTCGATTGGCAACCTGAGATTTTTTAATGTTGAATTCGATTGGCAATCTGAGATTTTTTAAGATTTCTTTAGATTTCGTCTGGCCAATCGAACAAAAAGAAGTATACTGCGCTGTTCTTTGTTGGTGTTGGTGGTGTGCCTGCCAAAAGTTGTTTACCTTTTTTGTTGTGAAGATTTTTTTTTCATCATAATGAAAGTGTATTGGTAAATCTCGAGCGTCTCTGAGAAAAAATCTAGATTCGCAAAAGTGCTCTCGACTCTGAAAAAGATTGCTTTTTTTTGTACCAAACGAACGAAAAAAGTGATCTCGGGAAAGAAAGAGTGCTTTTTTCTGGCGAATCGAAATTAACATAAGAGAAATTTGCTTCTGGATTTGAATTAAGAATCGCGGAGAGTTCTTCCGGACGGTTCTGGACGACCAACCGAAAACGACATAAGATCACACTCAGTAGCACACAAAAGTGTCTGTAAATTTATTTAAAAACGACAGAACTTTGCCCATTTTATTTTGTGATAACCGACAAGTCGCTGTTAGTAACTTTTTCAAAATAAACGATTTGAAATGGCAATACTAATAGTAATCCTTTTTAGTTGACAGTAAGTTGCTTTTCCATACGGCAACTCTTTGTGTCTTCATTATTATCAAACTTCTAAAACCAATTTTGAAAATCTCTAAATTCTTCGTCAGCATCCATGCCTTCCAAGTTCTCACTTCGTACAAGAACAAAAAAAAAACAAAAACTAAAAATAAAAACAATTTAAATGTTGTAGGTATTTCTTCAGAAAAAAAAACATGTTGTCTTCTTGTTAATTATTATTATTACTATTATTATTTTTATTTTTCAAAGAAAGTAAAATATCATTACATATGATGCCAAAGTTTAATATACAAAATTGCAAAAAAGCAAAACCCTAAACTATATACATAAATTTAAAAAAATAAATAATTATATGTAAGCAAAAAGAAAAAAAAATTTTTAATTTTGTTTCATATCATTATAACGATGTTCTTGTTAAACATTAAATAAAATGTTTTTTTTTTATTCATTTTAGTCCACTTTTAAAATATGTCTTCTCTATTATTTTATTTTTTAAGGATAGAAACAAATATGAATCAAATATCATGTAAAAACAGAAACCAAGTTACTCTATTTAAATTAAGAAAATATCGCATAGTTTTATATTTTACCCATTAAATTAACAGAGAAAATAAAAAAACAAATGACTTAACGCAAATTCGCTCCATACACAGACATATACCTTATCATCAAACACTACTAAAATAATTCGTTGTATATTTACGAATAATATTTTCTAAAATATTTCAACTCCATAAGATGTATATTTAAAATAATTAAACATGAGACATGTAGTAGGAGGTTAAAATATACGTTCATAAGCGGGAAACATTTTTAGTAACCATAAAACAAAATATGAACAAAAATATTCATTGAATTTGTTTAGTTTATTAAATAATTGATCAACAGAAATTAGGAATTCAAACAGTAGGTGAATGTAATTCAATTTCCGATGTAATGAAACAATTGATGAATAAGAAATAATTCCATCTTAAGTAAGTCTTAAAATAAAATAAAATGAAAACAATTAAATCTTATTAAAAAGAAAAGAGAAAAAAAATATTGCTAATAATGACAATAAATATTTATTCCAAAAATTATAAACTATAATTTGTGTTGTGTTTGTTGCATATAAAATGTTTAAACATTTTTTTTAGGTTTACATATACGGACCTGGGGGCCAACTATGTAATTCGATTCTACTTTCGATTCTATTCGAAAGTTGGTTCCGATTCTACTTTCAAACGGAACTATGTATGAAATTAGAATCGAATGTAATGTTGAATTCGATTGGCAATCTGAGATTTTTTAAGATTTCTCTAGATTTCGTCTGGCCAATCGAACAAAAAGAAGTATACTGCGCTGTTCTTTGTTGGTGTTGGTGGTGTGCCTGCCAAAAGTTGTTTACCTTTTTTGTTGTGAAGATTTTTTTTTCATCATAATGAAAGTGTATTGGTAAATCTCGAGCGTCTCTGAGAAAAAATCTAGATTCGCAAAAGTGCTCTCGACTCTGAAAAAGATTGCTTTTTTTTGTACCAAACGAACGAAAAAAGTGATTTTGGGAAAGAAAGAGTGCTTTTTTCTGGCGAATCGAAATTAACATAAGTAATGCCAACTTTTTCCCAAACGATTTCCGACTTTCGAACGAGTCTCGCATTGTGTTTGACAGACTTTTGAATAAAACGAAATAATCATTTGTTGTGATTCGTGAATAGGTGCTAAATCAACATGGACAGTGTCGCAATTTGATTTTTTACCGAAGAAAATGAGGATTGCAATGATCAAATTGAGCCAAGGCGAATTCGAGATAAATCCTTTAGATAAGTCGGGATGCATTGTCATGTATTGAACAAGAATCTCAAATTGAGATGTCTTTGTGTTTGCACATTTAGATGATTCCCTATGCCTAAATTATATTTTAATATTCTTAATAATATTTAATAAGTTATGAACAAATTTCTTACTCACATTTTTTGAGATTTCTGCAATCTACACAGCCTGTTCGCAAACACATTTGCATTAGAATGATTATTTGCGAATTCGAATGGTTTTTGCATTTACTTTAGGATTAGGTAGTACCAAAAAAAATAGACAATTCGAGTTCCGTTCGATTTTCGAATATGAGCTATAGAGCTATAGAGTTACAGAGTACGAATCTTCCGAATTCGAACATTTTGATTGTAGAATCGAATTACATAGTTGGCCCCCTGGACTTCTACCTACCTTAAGTGGGAAGGGAATACCGTTGTTGACGAAAACACTCTAAAAATATACACAGATCGGTGACGGTTTATGGGGCCGGGATTTTCTCAGTTCCCATTCTCCCTAAGTAAGGCGTTGGGAGTGGGACTACTAGCTTTGTATTTTTCTGGAAGAAGTCTGAGCTGCTGAAGATGAGATCGCCATGGAATTCAGACATCGTTATCTACACCGTCAGTCAGACAGTCGAATAAGGACTCGAATCACAAATAGTTAGATCTTAATTGGTCATATACTGTCATTATTCTTAAATGATATTTCAGATTGAGAAATGAGAGGGTGTACCCTAGCGGCAACAATTTGAACCCTAATGCCCAGTTGTACAGTCAGAGTTTAAACTGAAGTTTAACTAAACCTGACCGAGAGTTTTAAACTTTTGGTTTAACTCGTTCAGTTTCACAGTACAAAATAATCTGACAGTTAACTAAACGCAGTTGTGGAAGCGCAGAACAATTTCCCTTAAGGGAATATTTTTCTACCAGCGCACTTTTGACCAAGTAAATGGTTATTGCTTTTCTCTACTTCATCTATTTTACCAAAAATGGGTGCAATATTATTACATTGTGTATTTTGGTATTACCGAAGTGAATTGATTTATTTTCGACACATGTTTGAACTGTCATCTACTTTCACCAATTAATTATTGCAGTAATTATTATTATTTTTTTTTTTTTTTCAATAATAATATCTAGTTGTTGAAATGTATGTGGCATTCAGACGGATGCGATCACAGGTACTGCTTCTTTGTAACTCGCTGGGTTTTTACCACATCCAATCACCCGTCGCCAGTAAAATATTGAAAGGATTTTATGAGCCTCTAATTAGGGTCATTGTCTGGTAATAGGTAGGCGCAAAGTTTTTTGCTGGTGTTTCTACGAAAATCTGCGCTATCTTGTTCTGGTTTTACTTTTTTTTTAAACAAAAAATGTAGGTAATCCAGATCTGTATACAAAAATGGTATGAACTCCGAAACCTTTGAACTGAACAGTCATTGTCCCGAGAAGTGTGTTCAAAATCGGACAAACAAATTGCATTGTTAAAAGAATAGAGTGGGTAGTGTCTTGTTTCAGCCAAAACAAAATGTGAAAGATTTGAGTATGTATAGAAATATATTTTGTTCGCGAAGAATCTAAAGAAATCACCAGTACATTACAAAAAAATAATCGTCATTTCCACACACGAAAAGAAATAATTTGTATTGAAAAAACCTCAATACAATTTACGCTTGTCTACATTATGTTTGGGCTAAGATCTATCTGATGTTCACTTGAAAAAAGGCGTTTTCATTGAAAAGTACATTATATTGGTTGAAAATCTATTGAAATTTTCTGATGACAGTGGGTTTACCGCAGTAATGCTGGAACTAATCATAGCTCTACTTTTCACTCATATAAATTCAAGAAGTGCAGCACCCAAACAATTTCTCATTTCTGTTCTCTCTCTCTATCTCTCTGTATGAAATAGCAGCTGTCAAAATAAACCTCAAAATGCGAAACGAAAGTTTAAACGGCAGAATGCAGGCGTTTAACTTAAACCGAGAGTTGAACTCCACTTTGGGTTTAAACGAACACAGTAAAACCGAAAATTTGTTGAACGAAGGTTTAAACCAAAACGAGAGTTTAAACTCTGACTGTACAACTGGGCATAATAGACATACAAACTTGACAGATCAGCGAAAAAATGGACGGAAAAGAAGCTAAGCGATATAAAATAATTAAATATCGTGAAAAATAAATACATTTGTTAAGTAAAAACATAAAAACAAATTTCTAACTAGTCTACAATAATGGAAAATACACCTATTGAAAAATGTTTAATTTAATAAATGGATAAGTTTACAAATAAGTACATGGCTAAAAAAAATCATAAAAAAGTAGTAAAAAATGGAAAAATTACTTTTAATTTTATTTAACTAAGAATTTTATGGGTCAACCATAATTCGAAAATGTTAGCTCTTTTAGTTCGGCTGAAATCACTTACGCGCAGTGTATATAGCATAGACTAGACAGCCTTGACGAGCTCTTCCTCTTCGCGAAGGGAGCGTTTTGCTAAAATATTCTGCAATATCGCAGATGGTTACCTATCGAGAAAGTATGAGATAAATCTCGGTTAGTTGGGTCCGCTATTGGTATTTGGGATAATGCTGCACAATAAATGAAATATTAACAATAATTTAAAGAACTTTAAACAGTTAAAAAAAAGTCTAATTAAAAAAAAACAAAATTGTTTACATGAAACCAAAACAAGTTTTTCATTCCACTTTTAAACGATTTAAGCATATTTTATGCACCCGGGATTATTTTATTTTTCATGAACAATACTTCAATTTTAGGCCGACAAGACGTTTACATTGATTAAAATAGTTTTTCCTTTTATAAAATAAATAAATTACCTGTACCGATGACATATTCCTGTATGTCAGATAGGGTTCTTTTCTTCGCCACCAGATATCGCAGGCACATTTGTCAATAGCGTTGGGTTTCTGGATATAGAGAGCAGACGAACTAACCAGGAATGGTACAAAGTGTAACTCTCAACTGCTAAACGTGAGCCCAATGTACCAATATAAATGGCAAGATACAACATCTTCTCATTACCATTACCACTGCAACAACCTAAGGAGAGATGGCGTAACAGACAAGAAGCCTGTTAAATGGCAACAGAATATTTTCACCGAAACTCTTGTTGGAGTAGTAACAGGTCACTATGTAGTATGTACTAGGAAGATATACCGTGAGGCTAGGAGTCATCGCTAATGATTCCAGTCGCAGTTCCATGGACAAGAAGGAAAAGAAAACACCTTTTTACTTGCTATGTGTACCTGCCCAGTGCTACTACTAGTAGAGATATCAGCAAAATTTGTAAATTCTTCCAGAACTCAAAATAGTTCCAAGGGTGGCGGGTTTGTAGTAAATGCTATACAAATAATTTCGTTCAAATGGCTGCCTCGGTTGGCCATGCAGTAGCCTACACGATCGGTCCAATTTTTAAGCACATTATCGATTGTGTGCAGCTGTATTTCACCAATGGCTTCACGAATATTGTTCTTTAAAGCGTCAATTGTCTCTGGCATGTCGGCGTAACACTTATCTTTTACGGCACCCCACAAATAATAGTCCAACGGTGTCAAATCGCATAGCTCCGCGGTGGCCAAACGACATCAGCTCTGCGGCTGATAATGCTATCTTCAAAAACAGGGCGCAAAACATCGAGTGTAGCTTCGGCTGTGTGGCACGTAGCGCCGTCCTGTTGAAACCAAATGTTGCCAATATCCTCCTCTTCAATTTTTGCGAACAAAAATTCGTTCAACATGGCCCGATAACGATCGCCATTGAATGTAACGGCCACTCCTTGCTCATTTTCGAAGCAATTAATGTTGATGGCGCTTCACGCACACTTTCTGCCACAGCAGCAATTTTCTTGGGTGTACGCACTGTTTTGGCTTTTCACGCTTTGGTTTATGGATGAGGATGCCAGTTTCTTTCACTTTTTTCACAAGATAACGAACATACGGAGCTGACGGTGCTTCTTTTCTTCCAAAATCCGTACGCAATTTTCGCACACATTCTGCAACATTACCATGATTTTCAAAGTAATGTCGCAATATTTCCCAGCGTTGTTCAAGCGTATACACAACCATATTCGTTCAGCGGAAGGATAAAACTAATTATCTGTCAAATCAGACATGAGCTAAGTGTTACCATTCGCGAAATAAGCATACTAGTTGAAAAAAAACGTTAGATGGCGGACCCTTTTACAGTTTACGTACTTGGTTTAAACTTGTGTTCGAGTTTAACTAAACCTGAGTTTAAACTCGCACTGTAAAACCGGCTATAAGTGAAAAATATTTCAAATGTATCGAATAATTGATATATGTACAAATAAAAATAACCAATAAATTCTTTAGGCGTAGTAACAGGTGTTCAAATGATGACCATGATGTGGGCTGTGGAGGTAAGCAATTGCAGCGTAGTCGGACTCAGAGAACTGATGGCTCTACTTACGTAAGATGTCCTCATGAGATAGATAACTCTTTAATATGTCGTATCATTTGCTGCAACACAGATTTCGTCTAACTTATCGCCGACCTCCTTACAGTCAGTCGACTAGGTTAGGTTAGGTTAGAAGGAAGTGCACGGCTTTTATGTGCTGTGCTACCACGGGGGCCTTTTAGTCCATTCTGATCCCTTAGCTTTGGTCGTGAATAAAAATTTTTTTTTTGTTGGACAACACAAAACATGCATAAACACTTTACCTAATTTCTTGAAGTTGTTCCTTGGCAGAGTTGGTCTACTAGAACCAACCCGTACTTTAAACATTCCTGATCGTGTCCGTCAATTGTACCTGCACTATGTCCTCTAAGTCTCCGAAAAATCTGTCTCCCAGATATCGGAGAAATCGACTAGTGTGGGGGTTTGGGCATTCGCAGGTTCTTGATGGTCTCCGTTTCTTCTATGTCTTGACAGCTCCTACATTAGTCTAGTGAGTTGATGCCCAGTCTTGTGGCCATATTATACCGATGGTTCAATGGCCTGTCAGTAAGATACGAACACCTCGTTTATTCATTTTCAGAATACATCTTGTTGTTTTTTCGTCTATTCTTGGACAAAGGCACAGGGATTTTCTACAAATTCGTACCCTGGGTGCTAATGATTCCTAAGCCTTCCTTTGCATTTAAGGAATTGCATGCATGATGATGAAAATGTGCCATCGTTGCTGTACCGTACACTGTATGAATTTGTTTTATGTACATAAGTAGAAATAAATCTCTTCGATAATATTGTCCTTTTCAAACAAGGTATATGAATATTCATATTATGTACCTTGCTTTTCAAATACCTAACCGCCATCTCAATTTTCCATCTAATCATGGAAAATTCTTCTTGATTCCATTGGTTCATGACCTGGCTTAATATTTTCCAATTCAATTACTTTCTGGAAACACGCACATTAAATAACATTTGTTTTGTAAACAAACCCGTATACATACGACCGGCTCTAAAGTTGTGTGCGTCAAATTCACCTGTCACTTTATATCCAGTCGATCAGCTGATTTACCAAAATTTTCCAACGCACGCCCAGTTTCCCTCATCCAGCGAACTTTGGTAAACTGTCACAGCAATTATGGAAAGCTTTCCACCATTTCTTGACATTTCTCTGAATATTCCTATATTTCCATTCAACTTTCCAAATCCAATTGTCAAAACTGACATCGACTGTCAGAAATTTTCTCAAAATGTCGGCTGAGTGCGAGAGCTACACACCCCAAACGCAAAATAAAATCTAATTTTTTCCCAATTTATTTTGCGTTTCATTCGAAGAAAACCAATGGAATTTCAGTGAATCAATTTAGATAATCGAATTAAATCTAATTTAAGTTCGAAAGTATTCCAAGTGTTGTGAAATTACCAAACGAAAACTCAAGTGTCTGTGATTTTGATCTGTTAAGTGGTGGCCCTGCCCACAAATGTTTTCGCTGTTTCGTTCGATTCTTTGTGTCGTCGATAAGGCCAAAGTGCATAAATAAAGAAAAATTCATGCAAATCCTTAGAATTTAGTTAATTAGTGCAATAGATAACTGACCATCATGGAGGAAGCCGAATTGGATTTCGGATTCCCCGAGGCAGGGAAATGGAATGCTACCAAACACATTCCCTTGGAGAACCTCAAAATGGATGCTCCCATGGTAAGAAAATAAATAATCGATTTCTCATGACCGCTGTTAGCGTTTTGTGCGCAGTTTGTTTTATTTTTGGTCTACATTTTAAATCCAATTAGACGGTATGCAGTGAGAATATTGGTTTTATTGACTTCTGGCCAGCTAATGAGTAATCAGTTTCTTTTGTTGTTGGTATTGATAAGCTGCCTGAGAATTTTCTGGATTCGTGTCGCGAGATAAGAGTCAAATCCAAATGGCTCGATGTCTTATCATATATATGGTAGCTGTTGGGTATTATCGTGGGTCTTTGACTCTCACTGAAGTGGCACTTAAAACAATATAGTTTCACTACATTATGAGTGCCTACATTGAACGTGTCTCATTTCATAATAGCTACCAATATAGAAGGAAACTGCTTCAACTGAAACGTGTATTCACGTTCTTGGTTTGATTAGAAATCGAATATCGATGCATGGCTATGAGTAATCAATTGACGTGTGTGTCACCATAACGTGAGCTAATGCAAGCTCACGGACTGATGAAGTGTGTGTGTGTTGCACCGCAAAAAACTCGTTTGAAACCAAGAAAATCCAGAGACAGAGGGTTGGAAAATATAAACAAAAAGAAGAGATGTAGGAAAAAAAAAACAAGAAATGGACCAGACAATAATTGTTTGACTTTTGTATCTATGAACCTTTGGGCAAAGTAGTTAAGTAATATGCTGAACTATCTATCCGTCATCCGGGAAATAAAGCCAACACACTGACATCAATGAAACGGGAAATATATCGGTTTTTGACGCTTTATAGTGTCTGGAGACGTCGTGTAAAAAAGTGGAAGCTGTGGTCTCAAGCTGAGCTACCCATTTATAGCTTAACTTTTCACATCAGCATCATTTTCAAAATAACTTTTATCCATTACAAGAGTCGCGATCTTGGCTTAGATACCGTTAGTTCACAATATTTTAAAGATGACAAATAATTCTCCAGTTGTGAATGTGGAAATGTAGAAAATTCATGTAATTGGTCGACTAGTTTGTACATTTCTGTATGAGGTGGTGTCCTGTAAACTGGTTAATAGAACTATCGTCAGAACCATTTTGAACGAGGTCTCCCTCCTTGCAGTACCCTTCTCTTTTCCGCTTCTTATCTCAGTGTCAGAAAATGCATCATTCGCCCAGTCGACTGGATTCTTATGATCAGTTCTGACAGGGATCACAATTGCATCCCTGAATTCTGATTCTGTTGCCTTTGATGTGTACTTTTACAGCCTTTCCTTGATAATGAAACTCCTATGAGTGCGCTGCTTTTTCTATGTTTAGTTACGACAGGCGACTGACTTAGGTAGAAATTTAAAACACATCAATAAAACACTGCTGGCGGGGCGGCGATGGGTCTTCCCCACTCAACTTTGTGGCGGGATTTTCATTGGAAAATCTGTTTTTCCAATCGACTGACAGAAAACCAATGTTTACAAAGTTGGTAAACTTGCGCAAGCGCTGGCGCTGCACCGCCACAAAATGCCAAAGCGTCAAAACAAACAACATCTACAGGTTATTGAACTCAACGAGTTCAACAATGTACCTATTCTTCGGCAGACCGTTGTGCCAAAGTGGGTCACCTACTTCCACTTAACCTACCTCAATGTCTTTGTCACGGGACAATATTTATGGTCGAATGCTTTTGTAATCTTACGGAAGCAATTTGTTTTATTGACTCACGTGAGCAGACAGACAATGGCTTTAAAGCGTTGGATTGTAGTTCAACAACCTCATCTTGTAACAGTTTGCTTGGGGTGAATTCGTAGAATCACGTATTCGAGAATACCATTTCGGCCATGACTTGAAAGGAGTCTCATGATGAACAGCGATAGTTCCTATCCATAAGCGATTAGAGTATGTATTTGTTATTGTGTCTCTCTTAACAATGATTTGTTGTTGTTGTATTTTAAGTGCATTAGTCTTCTGTTTGCTAAGTAATTTGCCACTGATTTCGTCACGTAATGTGGTGCAGCCACCCTGACTAGTAGAAAGGCCAGTCTGCATTACCTCCCCGCAGTATTCTTTAATTCCGAATGTCCATCGTTGTCCTTGTATCGCTTGGGATGTGCCTTTTGTATGGCGACTACCATCGAGCCAGATTTTCAAAAGCCCCACTGATAAATTATCCGCATTTCTCCTCTGCTACCGCAATGAGCCTGTCGTAAATGATGCGCTATGTTTTCCACTGTGTTCAGGAGGCATTGTCAATGTGAAGATTAAGGACGGTTCTCTGGTTAGTTTATTTCCCTAAGGTAGTTCGACTATGTGTTGCAATTTCCACGATTCGGGGATCGCTTTTTGCGGAATTGCTCGGTTGCTTTAAAAGTACAGCGTTCGCCATCTTTTAAGTCGGTATGTAAACATTGAATAAGATTGACTTGAGTAGACATGTTTTTGAAACTTCAATTCTGTACATTGGAAATTGTCTTTCACATTTTTGTTAACTCCACGTGCATATCGTCGAAAATATCGTGGCCAACAAATGGCGACATTGACTGGCCACCCACATCTCCAGATGTGACCCCCTGTGCTTCTATTTGAAGGGTTATTTGAAAAGCAAAGTGTACGCCAGCCTGAAACCATTGACGAGCTCAGGGCAAACATTCGTGCCAAAATCAATGCTATCCCGAGATAGAGATGATTGAAAACGGGCCTATTGCCTTAGTCAATAGAGGCGGCCACTTGATTGAGGTTTTATTCAGAAACTACTCCCAATATTGATTATTTTCAATGAAATATTTTTGATACCTTCCTCTATTCTCGGAGTAGGATATTTGTTGATAATTTTATGATATCTCCTCCATCAGAGCCTGAGTTTTACGACTTGCATAGGTGGCGCTATAGTCCGGGGTGGACCTAGGCCTCAACCAGTTAGCATGATCTTTGGCTAACCGCCTCCAGTTGCGCACTCAAAGTTGGTTGAGGTCCCCTTCCACGTGACTTGTGCACGCCACCTAAGGCGAGGTCTTCCGTCGTCCCGACGAGTTGGAATCGAAGACTCTTCGGGCCACGACGTTTGTGTCCATTCGCTCTACATGTCCTAGCCATCTTAGTCGAGTGATACGTACTTACTGACCAGATCGATGTCGTTGTACAGCTCGTAGAGTTTGCTGTTAAATCTTCTCCTCTAAAAGCCCGTTAACGCAAACGGGATCGAAAATCACTCGAATAATTTTGCGTTCGAAGCGAAGGAGATCTTCATCCGCCTTCGATAACGTCTATGATTCTGCGCCATAAAGCAGGACTGGGATGATGAGGGTCTTATATTGAGACTCCTTAGTGTTTCTTGACAAGGCCTTACTAATCAATTGTCTAAATCCTTTGTGACATCAAAGATCTCGGTGATATTGTTTCCTACCTTTACGGAGCAGCGAGCGTTCTCCATCGTCATTCTGCACAATCTGACAAATTTGGGAGGAATGCCAAAACTAGACCTGGCTCTATATAAAACTCGTCTCTATATATGCTGTCATATGCAGCCCTTTAAGTCGATAAACAGGTGGTGGGTATCGATTTGGACTTCTTGGGTTTTCTCCAGGATCTGCCGTAGTGTGAATATTTGGTCGGTTGTGGACTTACCGGGCCTAAGGCCGCACTGATAGGGTCTAATCAGTTCGTTTGCAAATGGGTGCAGGCATTTACACAGTACGGCAGACAGGATCTTGTAAGCGATTTTAAGGAG
This sequence comes from Cheilosia soror, assembly GCA_949372485.1. Lineage (NCBI taxonomy): Eukaryota > Metazoa > Arthropoda > Insecta > Diptera > Syrphidae > Cheilosia > Cheilosia soror. The sequence continues at coordinate 124,439,710 of OX443561.1, forward strand.
ACTGATGCCTCTATAGTTGGCGCAGTTTAGAGGGTCTTCTTTCTTATGGATCGGACAAACAATACTGAGGCTCCATTCATCAGGCGTTCGATTTGGTGTATGCACTCTACCAAGCCATCTTCCGCTGCCTTTAAAAGCTTGACAGTTAAGCCGTCCGGTCCAGCAGCCTTGCTGAACTTGAGCGTGGATATTTTATTTTGGTCAGGTTGACGAAAGTCTTGGCTTTCATCGTCCAGGCTAAATGGTTCATTCTGCCTGACAGCGGAATTTGTGTCGTCTTTGTCGTTTTCCCATGTCCTCTCGAGCTGCTCTCGTCCTACTCTGAAGCGCCGCTTTGTAGGCGAGTTGTTTTGCTGCATGTGCTTGCACTCTTCATTAAACCAAGGGTTTCGTGGTGCTGGTCGGGTGAAACCTAGCACATCATTTGCGTCATTTCTGATGGCTTCTGGGCATCGATGCCACTGGTCTTCAACACTTGATGCTGCCTGTGCAGGACTTTTCTTCGAGATGTTGAGGGCTACGTGATCGGGAAAAGTTCTGACGGTTTGTTGCGTTTGTATCCGTTCAACGTTGAATCTTCTCACGATATTTCCTTGTTGTGTCTGGGATAATCGCAACCGTACATTGTGTACAAAAAGGTAGTGATGATCTGATGGGGACCACCGCATGTTCCTTTGTAAATATTGATGCGAGGAAACCGTGAGCTAGCTATAGGAACATTACGTCCCGCAGCAAAGTCAATTAGCATAAGTCCGTTTCCAGACATGGTGTCGTGTAGGCTGTTCTATCCGATTGCGCTACCAAAGATGTCCTCCTTTCCTATTTTGGCGTTAAAATCACTTAAGACGATTTTAACAGGACATTGCTTATATGTTTTTTCGAGGAGCTCGTAGAAACATTTTTTAGTAGCATCGTCTTTATCACCTGTGGAGGCTTGATATACGCTCAAGCCTCCGGCTGATATTGGTCAATTTAACCTTAATGCCGATAGTTGTAAGGCGTTCACTGACGTGTCGAAAGCTCCAGACTTCTTGGCTTACAACGAATCCAAATCCAAATATACGCTGCTTTTTTTCTCTGTAGCAATCACCGTAGTGGATGTCACAGTTTTTCATCCTTCTTTTGCCGAGTCCATCCCACCGCACTTCCAGAGTGCCGGTGATATCTGCATTGTAGCGACATGTTTTTGGCAGCTTTCTTTTCTGGGTATTTGGGAATATTTGCGAGGTATTTATCATTGCCATTTTTGTTATTTATATCTGAGCAATCGGATCGGTCATCGCTACGTTTCCCCTCAGATTGACACTCCAATCCTGACTGTCATTCAACTTGTTTGGATAGCGTACATGTGAAGGGTTTTTCAACAGGGACGCTACAAAAGTAGAGCGACAGAGACAGCAAACGACGCCGAATTTCTTGCCGCTCTTTTGACATTTCTCTTCAGTAAGGTTTGCCATTTCATGATGGAAAGATATACGAGCCAACAACGAGACGAAATTATTAAAATTTACTACCGAGTCAGTGGCCTCAACGTTAAGAACGCTACGTCCAATTTATGGTCGTCATAATCGTCCTAGCAGATCAACAATTGAGCGTCTAGTAGAAAAATTTGAATCCAAAGGCACAGTACAAAATGTTCCCGTGCCAGTGAGACAAAGAAGTGCCCGTAGTGTCGAGAATATTGCTGCCGCTGAGGCTTCAGTTGAAGAAAGCCCAAATGTGTCTCTCGCACGTCGTTCTCAAGCGTTGGGCATCTCTGTGACGTCGTTGTGGCGAATTTTGCGAAAATATCTTGGCCTACATCCTTACAACATTAAATTGACGCAAGAACTGAAGCCGCTTGACCACCAGAAGCGTCGTATATTCGTGAATTGGGCTGAGCAACAACTTGAAAATGATTCGGATTTTCATCGAAAAATCATCTTCAGCGATGAGGCTCATTTCTGGCTGAATGGCTTCGTCAATAAACAAAATATGCGGTATTGGTCAGGCAGCAATCCACACGTACTCCATGAGTCATCATTGCATCCCGAAAAAATTACGGTTTGGTGTGGTTTATGGGCCGGCGCGGCGGCGTCATTGGGCCGTACTTCTTCCGTGATGATTAAGACCGGCACGTTACTGCGAATGGGAATCGCTACCGTTCAATGATAACCGAATATTTTTGGCTCCAATTGGGTGATATGGACTTGGAGGACATGTGGTTCCAACAGAACGGCGCCACAAGCCACACAGCGAATGTCACAATTAATTTATTGGAAACCAAGTTTGGAGAACGTGTTATCTCACGAAATGGTCCAGTCACTTGGCCGCCTCGGTCGTGCGATTTGACGTCGCCCGTTAGACTATTTCCTGTAGGGTACGTCAAGTCTATGGTCTATGCCAATTAGCCAGCGACGATTGATGATTGATTCGTACGAATATCGAACGTGAAATTGCAGCAGTATCGGCCGATTTATGCTTGAAAACCGTCGAAAATTGGGTTCAGCGTCTGGACTTCTGCAAGCGTGCCCGTAGTGGCCATGCAAAAGAAATCGAGTTCCATACATAATGGCATCGAACGTACTTTCACACGAATAAAGAATTTCATTGATATCCAAAAACGTTTTTGTTTTATTTAAAAAAACTTTTGTAGCGCTCTTATTGAAAACCCCGTTACATATTCGTATTTTGTACTCGAGTGATTTGAATTTAGCCAAGCTGTGGTACTGCAGGCTTGTGGTTGCCTCAACGTGGAGCAGTTGACCGGAAATGTTCGTCGTATATCCATCGGAATGGATCACCCAGGGGATTCCCGCTGCTCTTTACTTCCAGGGCTGTAGCTGATTTTCCATTTCGTGTCCTTCTTCTCTGTCTTGCAAATGTCTTGATGCAAATGAATTCTTGTTTCTATCAAATTTTCCTTACCTGAAACGTTTTCAACTTAATAAACTATTTTTCTTCCCTTCCCTTAGATTTGGCTGCTCTGTTCCCTGCTGACATCGATAACATGGGTCACATACATCAGCTTCTACAACTCTCGTGTGGTTGGTGTCATAGTAACTAAAATAGTCAATCGATGGTTTTTCAAAGGCACCTACTTCAAATTAGGTAAGCGGCACTTCAAAGTCGCGTCGAAAAGTTATTCCAATATTTTGCCTCTATTTCAGGATCTCTTACCCTCAATCCGCTAGCTGGAAAGATAATGTTCAGAGACTTTGTCTACGTGTGTTTTGATTATTCCGTTCGGATTCAAGATGGTTACTTTATATTTCGATGGTGGCGCTCATACGTACCCAAAGATGTGTCAGAAGGTAAGACTACATGCCTAAGAGAAAAATACGTACTTCATTCTTAAATGGCTTACAGATCTCTCCCACTCGGACACAAGGCTATCAGTGCAATTGAATGGCTTCGAACTTCACATCTACAACCGATCTCAACTGTACGATCACTTAGAGAAGACGTTTGGCCTAAAGCCGTCCATATTTATACCGGTAACTAGTTCGAATTCATATTTGTCTGCTAAACTTTGTCAAATCCCGTTTACTTGTAGACGGAAAATCTGTCGGCCGAAGAACGAAATAAAATGAAAGAGCATGCCATGAACCTTGAGAATACCAGACAGACTGCAGCTGCATCATTTAGCAAGGAAAGCAAAAAGCGCTCCGAAGCAATGGCAGCAACAACGTGGAGGGATTTGATTCCTGTCATCAAGATGGACATTTGCTCTGGACGATTCGTCTTTGGCAATAGATTGACACCAACGACGTTGTCCATTTCGGTGGAAGAAGCTCATTGTACATACAGTACGAAGCCGGCAGTATGCAGATTAGATCATTTTATGCATTTTGTCAAGGCGAAGGTTGAGAATGCAAAAGTGATGTTTGCACCCAGCCCGAAGTACACAGGATTGGTTGATGAACCACCTAGGTGAGTTCATTCATACAAGCCGTCGCGTCGGCCAGCGCCTCCATAAGCGGCCCGTCTTATTTAACACTTTTGATCAAACATTTGTTGATTTTTTCTTACTTGTTGTTGAGTTCACATCCAACGTCTTATAAAACCATACTACTCTGAAGAAGTCACTGCGACGGCTACATCTCTGTTTTAAATTTCCAGATACATGGGCGAAGGATTCGTTGTGATGATGTCCAATTGCATGGACTTGTACTTTTACATGGACGAGGCGGGTGTTGTGCCCGACGAGCCGGTGCATCTCACCCTAGCCAATGGTGATATCGTTGAGCCATCTCCACCCGTGTGGGGTATTGACATCAAATGCCAAAAGGGCACCGATTTCAGTTACGGCCCATGGGCGGATAGACAGCGCGATCACCTGTTCAAGTTCTTCTTCCCTCCAGACTGGCAACAAATGAAAATGACACCAGCTCCGCTGCCAGGCGAGTTGCGTGCCTATCAGTCATTTGACGTGTGTCTGTGTGTCCTGAGCGAAGCCACAATTGACATTCTCTTTTCGAAGGACAAAGAAACAAACGCCATGCACATAACCGTAGGTCCAGCGTCATATGTTGAAGTGACCATCCCCTGGGTGACCCATTCCGATGGATATACGACGAAAATTGCCGGTCAACTGTTCCACGTTGAGGCAACCACAAGTCTGCAGTACCGCAGCTTGGCCGAATTCGAATCACTCGAGTACAAAATACGAATACACTATCCAAACAAGTGGAATGACAGTCAGGATTGGAGTGTCAATCTGACGGGATGCAAAGCCACTGCTTATATCGTCTATAAGCACAAGTGTTTCTTTCAGGATCTCATCGAAGACTGGGCGAGTAAAGCGCGACCCGATATTCTCAGCTTTGTGCCATACACTTGCAAGTTCACAATTCTGCTGAATGAATTCGAAATCCTAACGCTGAGCAATGAGTACAATTGGATCGATTGCTCCTCTGCGAATCAGGAAAATCATCATTTGGCCTTTTGTGGGGACTTGTTTGACTTGAGTTTCGCGCTGCCATTTGATGATTTCCTGCCACAAACCGTGACACTCAAGTTTTGGATTCACGGCGAGGGCTTGGACTTGAGTATGTACCTGCCGGAGGTGTCGTCAGCCAGGCCGATTGTTCTGGCGATCGATGAGAATGCGAGATTGTTGACTCGCGGGGGTAAGATAAAGAATCGGCCCGAATTGTATTCGAAAAAGTGGCGGAAGATCTGTCAGCGAAGGTTAGTAACTTGATTATTGTTTCAAATTTGATTTTCTACGTTCCACCGTTCACTTTCAGTGCCGGTTGGGTTGACTGCTGGACAGTTCCGATTGTCGCGCTGTCCATACAGTACATTTACCATCCAGTACCACCGCAAGGACCTGATCCGCAGGCCGATATCACCACTCCCGAGAAAGAGGAAATTCTCCTCAGCCCCATGCGAATACCGAAAACTCGCAAATCTCCCGTCGCGAATTGGCAACAAAGCGAAGCCTACAAATTCGATCCAGCAACGCTGCCAGCCGATCAGGTCACTGTTGAGCTGGAAATCGGTTCATCAGTGATGATGGCTTATGGCAGTGTGTTGCGAAATTTCATTCACCTCAAGGACAACATTTTCGGCGAAGATCAGAACTTCACCGACATGGAGCAATCGAATGTGCAAATGAAGGAAACCTCGACGGCTTCCAATCCTAAGGATCAGTTGCTGGGCAAAGACAAGGATGTGGCTACGAAATCGATTTCAGAAGTGACAGTGCCCGAGGAGAAACATAAACCGTTCGATCCACGCCTCTACAGGCCGTTAGAGGTTGTGGTTTCGGTGATTATTCACGACATTCAGGCGCACTTAATGAAAAACTGCAACGACAACGACCCGCCGTGTCCGGTAATACTGATCGAACGGCTGGGATTCGAAATGAATAAGCGCTACACTGAGACTGAACTGCAGGTGTTGGTTAGTCCGTCGTATCTGATAACATCGGATGCCTTGGTGCGGCCCAATCGTGATAAGCACATCAATCAGGGACATTTGCTGCTCTCTGCCGTGCAGGTAGGAGTGAACTTAATTTTTGTTTGTGAGAATTGATTTACAGATGTCTATTTGGATGCAGGTTCGAGGACACGCTATGTTCAGCAATGAGGGATGTGCTCTTGACGAGGATACGCTGGAGTATTCGTGGCTGGTGGAGGTGCAGCTGGGCAAACTTTCTGGAAAACTGACCGTTCCGCAGGTAGGATTGTTGTGAAAATAACCAGATCGTTTGAAAGGGTTTCACATTCTCTCTTGTTGCTTTTAGCTGGTAAACACCGTTGTGGGGCTGGAAACTCTAATCCTTCTAGCTGTTGATCCAGAAAACTGCCTCAAGTCCCCCAAGACAGTTCGAAATTGCCACCACGGCGTGCCAAGCAACCAGTGCCCTCAAACCAAAGAGGAAAACAAGTACAAGTGTCCCTCAGCCGAGGATATCAAATACAAGATGACGAGAATTTCAGTTGACGCGGTAGATGTTTATCTGGTTGAAAGTGGAACAGCTCTGCACACTTGGGTAAGCCACAACCACTTATAGTACCACAATAGCTTTAGCTTATTTGCGGTTCTTGTAGATCTCACCAATCCGTTTGGCCACGTGTAATCTTCATGGTCAGCGTGTAAAATCTGGAATTTCTGGTCTGCTTCCGTCGATTCTACTGCGGTTGTTCATGCTGAACAACGGATGCAACACAAATATGGCGACGTCATTCAGCAATACAAACACTGCAGGTGGGTTTAACCGAATCGCGCTCGAAACACATAAATTCCTTGAACGTGCTCATTTTAGGAAGTAATCGCTCTGGCAAACACCGGAAGGACGACAGCAAAGGCGCTGATCCCCAGATTAAGCCAAAGCGCAGCTCAAATTCCTTCTCTCAGCGACGCGATTCGAAGGAAGACGGATCTAGGAAGCTACGCGACAGCTTCTCTGAGGTGAAACGTTGTTCAGAGTCTGAGCTATTTGAGAACTGGCTAGAAGTGGGTTGCACGTCATTGGGACCGATCTTATTGGAGGGCGCATCAGCTCTGCCAATTCCAGATCACAAATTGCACATCGTGCAGCACAAGTAAGCCATCTTAGCAGGTGTGGAGAATTAGTGTTCTAATGCCATTCCTTCTGCAGCTTCCTTCGTGAACACGATGTAAAGTCCAAGCGTCTGTGGTTCCTCTGGTCGGGCAACAACGCCAGCACTGAAATTGCACGTTGTGGCTGCATTGGTGGATGTGCATTCTTCGGCAGCAACCGCAACGGAATTAAGTTCTTCAAGCCATCAGCGCAGGATGTACAAGACAACTACAACATTGCGAGATATCAGTAAGTTACAGGACGACAATTCTTTTTCTTTGCATCAATAACTTCTCGTTGCAGCATCATCGATAACCCAAAGGACTTTGGTTTCGGTGAAAGTATCCTCCACGAGGGTCAACTAGTGTTTCACACCCCGCCCTACAGCTTGCAGACAGTTTCGCTTCACGACAACTCTGACTTCACGGGCAAGGGCAAACACTACCGCCCCGCCATGGACATTCGCAATGGCAGCCTGAAAAAATCCGATCTAGCTCCTAAAGAGCTGGGAGCGACAAAATTCAAAGTAGCCGATAAAGCCACCACTGAACTGAATGGACGCAAGTCGCGCGAAAGCATTGGATCGCCAAATACACTCGAAAGACGTAACCAACGGTATTCATATACAGCCACTAGGTATTTCGTTACCTATCAAGTGGGTTTGCGCATGCAGTTGAAACTAATCGATGAACATTTATTTTGCCAGGCAAAATTCGGTTGAAGTGCCATACGCACGACTGCTGGATAGTCCATCGAAGAAGGTGATGCGACAGGAATCGAATGAATCACAAACGATGTCTCTGCGCCGAGGATCCGATTCGAAGACACAAAGTTTGCGAGTTTCGCCACCAAAGACGAGTGTATCGGACTCACGACTGACTGGCGATTGCAACGTCGAAGATGAGATAGAGGTAGGTCTTTAAAAATGCAGGGAAAATGCATATTTGATAATTCTGCTTCTTTCAGATGCCCGAAGAGATGTCTCATTCGGCACCCCACTCGCATCCACTCGAGTTCGAAGTCGCCGACATTCCAATACATCATACTGATGCAAGCGATCGTGACAGTTTGACCAGAGAAGTGCAGCGGACTATCTCACTGACGTCGGAGAATCCGTCGGAAATGTTTTTCTCTGCCGAGGAGGACATCTCGAATGTTATATCGCAGGGATCGATGAAGAATCGCAACGGTTCGATTGTGTTCTCTGGCAAGAAGAGATTCTCTTCGGATTTGAGGTATGTTTGAGGAACAGAAACCATCGCTATATCGGGCCAAGGTGGTAGGAACTGTGTGAACGGCGCTTGAAGCATTAACTTTATTGTGTAAAAGTCGTATGTTTTTGCGTTGGCTTTAATTTATCTTTGGGTTGCATTTTAAAGAGATCAAGTCGAGCGTTTTTACCCGCATTTCTCCCTGAGGGGTACCTCTGTGGAACAACCTTCTACGGGTATTAGGTAGGCAACATATTAGCCGCGATTGGAGGAAGCTGCGCTCTATTTAATAGAAAAAAGTATGTATCGTCTTGGTGGAAGTTAATGGAAAATGTGAAGCTGATTAAGCAGGTCGTTAATAGAAAGACCGCCGGTTGTCTACCACCAAGAAATACAACTCGACTGTCTTTGCCTTGGCAAGAACATCCACTTTAGAGTACTTCATGCAGCCCCAGTTTCTTTTGGTTGAATGTTTAATCCTCTTGTGGATCACTGCACCACAGGATTCTAGAGCATGATCTGGAGTTTCAGGGCTCACGTCGCAGAAAACTGCTTACTGGTATACCTATCTTCCTCAGGTGTTCCCTTAGTCTACAATATCCCTTCAGGAAGCTTGTCTCAGACCTTGGAGGTTAAAAAGGATGGTTCCTCTCCTTGTTAGATGTGGTCCCCGGTTCAGGCCCTAGGTTAGGTTAGGTTTGTGGCCCACACTCAGTTCAATACTGACCCATTGTGATTCCCGTAGCGGGAAAGAGGTTGTCCCCTACCCATTATAACCCTGTATTTGAATTACTTATTGTGCTGCTACATACAAACCATCTTGTTGATTTGACGAAGTTCATCTTGTCTATTGATGTGCTGGAAAGCTCGTCTAGGTCGTTGAAGAAGTGACTCCCTAGGATTTTATACCTGGTGTGTTGGAAACTTTTTGCAAAACTCTTCTTCCGTTAAGCCCATTTTCTTCAAATTGTACCGCAGAGTGTTGTAACAGATGTTACTCTCTGGCACATAATTGACTTGTGTGGTCATGTTCTAAGCATAGGTCACCCCATGGCCCATTTAGCGTTCGCCTCTCTTGTGGCTTTTGTCCCTGCTTCAAGCTTGAGTGTGCAAGGCGTGATGTTCAAAGAGGGATCAGCTTGTTCTGAAACAGTTGTCGAACCTTTTCTAGCTACTTCGTAATGCCTTCATGTCCCGGACCCAGCAGAGCGATGCCTTGTGCTGTGTACGAAGGTGCCGATGCACCCTAGTCTTTGAACCTTCGTTAACTCTTTTAGGCAAGTGGCTTTATTGGTTGCTGGGCCACCAGACGAGACTGCCATAGGTCAGTATAGGTCTTACCAAAGCCGTGTAGGTGCAGAACTTAATTTTGGGAGATGGTCCCCAGATTTTCCCGAAGATTCTGCTGCAGTAATAAAAGTCTATTGTGGCTTTTTTGATTCTTTCATTGGTGTTCATTTTCCAGTTTAGTTTTTTTTTTGTCTAGTAGTAGTCCCATGTACTTTGCGCTATCAGAGATTCTGAGGGGTGTGCCGCCAACAGAAGGTGTAGCAAACTGTGACAGTTCAGTTTTTTGGGGATTAACTCTTAGACAGCAGTTCCTCGTCCAGGTGGTCAAGGGTTTTTAGGGCGCTTTCAATTTGTTCCGCAAGTGTTCGAAGGAATTTACCCGTTTCCAACAGTACTACGTCATTCGCATAGGCCGTTATTCGGATGCCATTGTTTTTAAGCTTCGTGAGCGCTTCATTTAGAACAATGAAACACAACAGTGGGGAGAGATAAACCCGCCCTGAGGAGTTCCTCTGGAGGCGTAAGCTCCAAGTTCGGCTATAACGTGTCGTTCTTCAAGCATGCTGATTATCCAGTTGACAAATAATGTCAATGTTAAGCTTGCTTAGCGTTCTGTTAACATTGTTAAACGCTCCTTCAGTAGCTATACTCTTTGTCTGTTAATGTTTTCTCTATTGTGCCGACAACACAATGTAGCGCGGTCCTTACACTTTTTCCCTTTGTGTAGGCGTGTTGGGCCGGGGATAGATCTTCCTGCTACAAATGTGTATGTCAATCAGTCTTTCTAAAGTTTTCAGGATGAAGGAGTCTTTTGCGTTGGTGTGACTTTGTTTGCCAGCCTTTGGTATAAAAATTACCTTCACTTCTCTCCATGTTCTTGGTATATACTCCAGTATGAGGCTGCTGGTGTACAGTTCTTTTAGGACCTGAATAATGGTGTTGGTAGTTCTCTGCAACTATGAAGGACTCTGCACAACTTTGCCTTGCCAAATAATCCGCTGCCTAGTTCCCCATTATATCTACGTGGCCCGGTATCTAGCACACGGTTACTCTGTTGTTTTTGCCTGCTTTGTTAAGTACCCCTTATTCAGTAGATTACAAACCTACAGTAGTTAAATCATATGGTATGTTACTTCATTTGTTATTATTTTCATTTTCAGTATTGGAGAAGGCGGCGGCCACACCCTCTCTACCTATCGAAGTGATTTGGAAATTCATGCTGCGGAGAACAACAAAACATTGCCCAAGCGCCCTCAGAGCACAATGGAGTTGGTAAGTCCCAACGAAACTGGCATGTACTCCAACAATTTCTTTTCTTTTCTATTGTTTTCGTTTTTTTCTGTTTCCAAACAGTTATCTCTTGACTTACGTTTACTGTTCAATTATAATATCTTTCTCTATTCAAAAAAAAAAAGAAAAAAAAGTTTAGCTCAAGACATATCATTCTGTTACACATAATGCTCATCTCAATTGGGTTTCAGTTTATTTTTATTGCATGCAATTCATTCACTTCCCCTCACTGTCTTAAAATCTGTTTTGATGAATTAGAATTTTGTTTTATATTCTCAACGAACAAAAAAAAAAAAAAAAAACAACAAAGCAAAACAAAAATCTTTTACTCATCATTTTCATAGAACGAAGACGTGAGACGTATTCATGGTCTCGCAACTCCTCTCAGAAAACTAACAAATATCTCATCACGACCAGAGTTTCGCCATTTCGTACATGATGTGAGTAGAATTAGATACAATCTCTGTGTGTGTGTGTGTGATTTCTGTTTAGTTTTTTATTTTTTTTAACTAATAATGGCCCACAGCCATCTGAAAACCGAATTTGTTTTATTCCTTTCTTTCTACTAGTATATCCTTTGTTTAACTAAAACTAAAATTCTATGTTTTCTATTCTATGTTTCGTTTGATAATGCTGTGTTTTATTTGGTGTGCCAATTGGTCTAATCATTTTCGTATTCATTTCGTTTCTGTCTATGCTCTTTTTTCGTCTTTCTTTTGTTTTTGTTAAACTTTTTGGTTATTTTCTTAAGATAAAATGGATTGTAGGAATAGGATATGGAAATTCGTACCTCACTTGGAATGTTTAGAAGATAATATCACCAGAAATATGCTATGTTTTTGATTTTGTTTTTCTATTTCAAATATGTTCGAAACATTATTAATTTAAGTTCTACTGTAATTGTATGCGTTAGAATGAGATTGAGGTAGAGATTCATGCATTTTTGATCGATTGTTGAAAATGATGGATGTGCATGGAAACTTGGGAGATTTCGAAAGTTTAAGGTATCACAAGTCGTCAATTTTCTAATTGGTGTCGATCAATCGAAATTAATTTCGTTCTAGTAGGTAAAAACACGACACAGGTCTTCCATTGGCTGGTCGTAGCATCCAACTATCCTCTTGACCCATTCGATGTAAATATGGATGTACTGCACAACATCACGCTCACGAATCATCGCTTTGTCATTTTAACATGAACCTACAGCTTTTTAATGAGTATTTTATTATCCTCGAATTTTGATCTGGATCCGTTTTTAGAACCCACAATAATAAGTCTGTTTACATCTGGATTCGTTTTAATGGGCGGGGTATTGTAGATCAACTTCGTAGAACTCATTCATGGCCATCTCATACCTATGCAACTCATCTATCAGGTAACGTCAGGCAAACTCATTAAAAAAAAAATAAATAGGTGGTGCAACAGGCGGGTGACACCCAAGGCCTAGCTTCTCGCAACCATTCGTTTTGTGTGAGTTTCTATTTTTGGGAATGAGAAGCTTTTTCATGACAGTCATACTCTCGGATGTTTGTCAGACGTTCGCAAGAGGTGGCGCAGTAGAAAAAACCTTCAGATGTAATTTATGTTTTTCCGGGAATCGAACCTGGGATCCCTCGTACAGTAGTCAAGCAAACTCATTTATCGGACATTTTATTCACCTACGTTTTCGCGATGAGTGGCACGCTTCGGACATCACTCTGTACGATTCCCATGCAATTATTAAAGTTGGGTGAAATGCCCATGGGCCGCATGAGTTGTGCTCAAGTTCAGTTGTCTCATACATGACTTCTATGAGTATGAGTTGGCTGTAGATGAGTTGCGATAACTCCATTTTAAGATCGAGCTAGAAGTTCTTACTTTTACGTGAAAGTATCGCTGATTGAATCCGGATGTTTAGCTGATGACATTCTTTGACATAATGACTTCATTGGCTTGGCAAAACTCAGCTATCTCTCAATGAGGGTGCGTTTGCAAATATTGAGCCAGAAAGGGGGAAAAATGGGCTTAGTAGCGAAAGAGGGCAAAACAAATTATATGCTGCCAACAATAAATGTACTACAACGTCGACGAACTAAACGAAACGTCATAAGAGACAAGTAAATGTTACTGAGGGGGACTTTATTTACATCGGCTTCGCAAATTTTGAAAATGACAAGCGAAGAATTCCGCTTACCAATATTTCTTGGGTTGAAGAAGATAGTGAGGCCTTATTAAGAAACATTAAGGAGACTCTAGTGTCATCAAGAAAGGATACCCAATACCGACGTCTCGGACAGAATGTCACTATAGACAGATATAACGTTGAGGTGATTAAGGACTTTGTCTACCTAGGCTGTGCTATGAACTCAGGCAACAAAGAATAACTTTTGCCATTCGCTGTTTCTTTGGGCTCAGAAAGCAACTAAGTAGCGTAGCCCTCTCTCGAACAACTAAAGTGACCCTTTATAAGACCCTAATCATCTCAGTCCTACTCTATGGTACAGAGGCATGGCCTCTATCAAAATCTGATGAGGTTACCCTTGGTTGCTTCGAGAGGAAAATTCTTCGAGTAATTTTCGGTCCCGTCTGCATAGACGGTGAATGGAAGAGAAGATACAACGGCGAACTGTACAGACTGTACAGCGACCTACTCAGAAGAGTGAAATATGGGCGCGAATGCTCCGGCCCGGAAGATCTTCGAATCCACACCCGAGAGGACGACCGCGACTCAGGTGGCGTGCGTAAGTGGAAGGGGACCTTAACCAACTTAGCATGCGAAAGTGGAGACAGCTGGCCAAAGATCGTGTTGGCTGAAGACGCTTATTGGTTGAGGCCCAGGTCCACCCCGGACTGTAGCGCCACCTTAAGTAAGCGAGTAGGTAAGAAGACTCTAAGGACCGTAATCCCTGCTATACGGCGCAGAAGCATGGATATTAGCGAAGGCGGCGGAGGACATGATTGTTTAAACGCAAACTTCTTCGAGTGGCTTTCGATTTCCTGTTTTTCTGTTGACGGGCTTTGTGGAATGAGATTTAATGTTTGCGTTGACCTGGGGGCTTATTCCCAAATGCGCGGCGGATCGCTTTTCATGGCGGATTGGTATTTTTATATTTCCAAAAGCGATTCGATCCATTCAAAAGCGAAAGCTATTGTGAGGATTGCTGGCAATAAATCCGCCAGCAATCCGTCACCTGAATAGCTATCGCATTTGACAGCCTTTTTAAATACAAAAATATCAATCCGCCATGAAAAGCGATCCACGGCGCATTTGGCAATAAGCCCCCTGGTTAGAAAAGTGCGATCTAGTCATTTTATGTGGTTAGGAGACGTAGGAAGGGGACATCAACCACGATTAGGCAAATGTGAGAATTGACGGAAGGAAGATTCGATTGGGCTTTGTGCGAACAGCAGGCTGAAATTGATAGTAAACTATATTGGATCCAGGGCATCTTGAGCCATCGGAAATGGAAGTCGATTTAGAGTTAGTTGAATTCATTTGCTATTCGGCTATACACATCAAGCCACTCTAGTCTGCTGGGTCCCTATAGATAACTGCCTCCAGTTAGGCTAACCAAGTTGAGCTCCAATCGTGCACGTCACTTAAGATAGCGTCTTTCTCTGATGTGTTGTCTCTCGAGCCACGTGATCTATCTTTCTCAGCGGTTGTGTTAAGCTTTTTTAAATAGATTGCGTGCAAGATACTGATGCGAGTGGTCTTAGGTTCTATTCCCGGAAAAAACACCAAATTAAAGTTGTTTCCACTGCGTTACAACTCGGGGAAAAAATCGTCCGAGAGCATAACTGTCCTAAAAGAACTTTTCAATCGGCATAAAATTGTAGAACCCTGGGGGTCTAGCACGTAACTTCATACAATCGAGTTCAGTCGATACATTCGAGCTCTGGCAGCACCTAATTTGTCTCAATCGAGGATAATCAATCGAGAATAATCGATTGAGACAAATTAGGTGCTGCCAGAGCTCGATTGTATCGACTGAACTCGATTGTATCAAGTTACGTGCTAGACCCCCTGCCATTTGTCCTAAAAATAAATACTCACGCACAAACGAATGCTTGTAAGAAGGTAGGCGTAGGGTGCCTATACGAACATGTCGCACTGTATAGGCCGTTACCGTTTGTTGCTTCTCCTTAAATTTAGTGATGAAATTGAAAATAAACGTTTCAGTCTGAGGATAGATTTCTTAAATTTCAAGTAAACCCAGTTGCAGTTGACTGCACAGACAGACAGCCGAACAGAGCCTCGCATAGAAAATATGAAACACTCTTATTGACACTCTTATTGCAAAACGGGACGAAGCAGCCATTTAAAAGGGGAACTTCCTCTCAAGTTGTATGAACGCATAGAAATTGTCGTTATCATCTCATTTCCCTCCGCAAAAACACATTCCCAACCATCATCCCAAAAAATTCGTGCTTCTTAACTTTTTTTTTTGTTTCAACTCCTAGAGTTCACCTCAGTAGCTTGTTAGAAAACGTTGCATGTGAATATTATTATAGCCAGCCTACTTGTTGCATATAGAGCAGCGTACCTTGCAAATCCAAACACACGTCCACTATAGCCTCATCCCATTTAGACACTCTTTCCAAACAAAAAAAGTAACCATCATCCTAAACTACTGACAACTACATTGAGCACCTCTTTAGCTTCTCCTAAAGCTGCTCTGCGCTATAACACACCTTAGATGTACTTTTCATAAAGAATGACTAATAAAACTTGTTTCCAATTTCCAAATATAGGTCGATTCACGTGCCTCATCATCTGAGACGCCATCGTTGTCATCCAACTCATTCATTTCGGCAATGTCGTCGCAGGAAGATGTAGCTCTAATCAATCTGCACATGCAAGTGAATCGTCCCATAATTGATTCACCGCTTCTGATGGCTAGCTACTTGAATCATTTATCCCAAGTGAAATGCTTCAATTGGACGTCGTGTTCATTTCCATCGGGACCAGATGTTTTCTCTACTCCGCTGTTCCATGAGAACGAAGAGGGTGGCTTGACTTATATTGGCAGTAAAATGATACCACACTTTGACTTATACTCTAGCTGGAGAGAGATTAAGGTGGTACCACGTTATGAGAACTCCTCGGGAAGCACTAGTTCAACGACTTTCATCGGTGGACCCAAAAGTCATCCGTGGGATCCAAGTGTTCTCCTCAAAGAGGAGGAAAGTGAAAAATCTACAAATGGTTTTGACGATGGAGAGTTCATGAGCTTGCAGACAGAATCGGCGTCGTGTACTTCGGTGGTGGCCCGATTGAAAGGACAAGTGAATGTGTTTTTAACTCCCCTTATGCTGGAGGGACTACAGAGGTGAGTTTGTGTGATTTATTTTATAAAGTAAGTACAAATGGACTTTTATGTGCGCTTTACACGTATATGGTCCTTTTCTTTGTTGGATTGCTCGACCACATTTGGGAAGGAGTCCTCGAGTTGTCTGATATATTCGTCATCCTGTTGCGGAATGGAATCTACGCTTTGATCGTCTTTGGTTGGCATGATGGGGTTTTCACGTTTAGCTCTAGATGGATTTTCTAAATTCACACAAGACATGATTAGTCTCTAGACACCGACTAAAATTTGTACGTTACTTACTTTGATCGATTCCGTCCAGCAGTTCGCTCAGGGCATTTAGATCATCAACAGAAAGGGAACTCAATGCGAATGATAGTTCATCATCAGTCATATCGTTCAGATCGTATCCTGAAGCAAAATGCTTGTTACCGAAGGAAAGGTTTCTTCATATACTTACCAGTCTCATCTGATTTGCGATTTTCTTTAGCAAAGTCCTGAAAAAGTATTCACATGCAATTAATCAAATATAACGACTCGAAAGATATTACCATTTCAAAAGAGCTATGGGCTATGGGAACGATAATAATCAGTATAATAGCGCTGAAAATGAAAGCCAGTTGATAATATTCTTTCCTCATTTCGAAGTACAATTTATCGAAAACAATTTCAATGCCTATGAATTTAAAAAGATGTCGGGCAAGTAGTTTTGGTTGAGCATTCGACGGGTGTCGTGACAAGCTTGGTTAAGATTATTTCTTGAGATTATGTTTAAATAAGGAATAGGCTCTGCATGAGGCAAAACATGTCGCCGTCTTAACAGGCAACAACCGCAACATCATTCAAACAGCTAAACTGACCAATTTTAAGTTGAAAAGCGATCTTTTGAGTATTGTATTGGTAAGAAGCACGGGCCAGATTATGTCAAATGAAAACGATCGAACGTTATCGTTTCGACAATAGCTGTCTCTGTCTATTGCCACAGATATGATGGAGACAGGTTTAGTGAAAACGAAAACGTTTTTAGTTTCGTATTTTACAGAATCCCAACCCAGGACTTTCCCTAAACTTTTGTTGAATTTACATTTTTCTGAACTTGCCGATGCATAACGCTGTTATCGGAAGTCCTTGGATCAACCTCAGCAGACTGGGGTGGCGGTTCTTGAACTCATTTAGAGAATAATGCTGAGTTCTGATCCTGACATTGTCCATTCGCGTCATATAACAGGTTTTTCAACAGGGACACTACAAAAGTAGAGCGACAGGGACAGCAAACGACGCCGAATTTCTTGCCGCTCTTTTGACATTTCTCTTCAGTAAGGTTTGCTATTTCATGATGGAAAGATATACGAGCCAACGAGTCGAGTGGCCTCAACGTTAAGAGCGCTACGTCCAATTTATGGTCGTCATAATCGTCCTAGCAGATCAATAATTGAGCGTCTAGTAGAAAAATTTGAATCCAAAGGCACAGTACAAAATGTTCCCGTGCCAGTGAGACAAAGAAGTGCCCGTAGTGTCGAGAATATTGCTGCCGCTGAGGCTTCAGTTGAATAAGAAAGCCCAAATGTGTCTCTCACACGCCGTTCTCAAGCGTTGGGCATCTCTGTGACGTCGTTGTGGCGAATTTTGCGAACATATCTTGGCCTACATCCTTACAAGATTAAATTGACGCAAGAACTGAAGCCGCTTGACCACCAGAAGCGTCGTATATTCGTGAATTGGGCTGAGCAACAACGGATTTGCATCGAAAAATCATCTTCAGCGATGAGGCTCATTTCTGGCTGAATGGCTTCGTCAATAAACAAAATATGCGGTATTGGTCAGGCGGCAATCCACACGTACTCCATGAGTCATCATTGCATCCCGAAAAAATTACGGTTGGGTGTGGTTAATGGGCCGTCATTGGGCCGTACTTCTTCCGCGATGATCAAGACCGGCACGTTACTGTAAATGGGAATCGCTACCGTTCAATGATAACCGAATATTTTTGGCCCCAATTGGATGATATGGACTTGGAGGACATGTGGTTCCAACAGGACGGCGCCACAAGCCATACACAGCGAATGTCACAATCAATTTATTGGAAACCAAGTTTGGAGAACGTGTTACTCACGAAATGGTCCAGTCGCTTTGCCGCCTCGGTCGTGCGATTTGACGCCGTTAGACTATTTCCTGTGGGGCTACGTCAAGTCTATGGTCTATGCCAACAAGCCAGCGACGATTGATGAACTTCGTACGAATATCGAACGTGAAATTGCAGCAGTATCGGCCGATTTATGCTTAAAAACCGTCGAAAATTGGGTTCAGCGCCTGGACTTCTGCAAGCGTGCCAGTGGTGGCCATGCAAAACAAATCGAGTTCCATACATAATGGCATCGAACGTACTTTCACAGGAATAAAGAATTTCATTGATATTGGACCGTTTTTGTTTTATTTAAAAAAAAACTTTTGTAGCGCTCTTATTGAAAAATCCTTTATCTTTCTGACGTGATGCTAACACATATCTCGCATGCTTGGTATTGGATTATGTTGTCTTACTATTCAGTTCTCCCACGGCTTGATAGCATTCAATGGAAACGATGGAAGTGCACTACGTCTCTGAGTAATTTATTTTCTTCTACAGAATGGTTGAGGCATCGATACCAACGATCTCTTCAATGCATCTGCTTTCTGTTGTGAACTTTATCCATTCATCGTGTATTGGCAAAGTGAAGAACGACAACATCCTGAAGCGCGATCAAAGTCTCAGCTACTGGTCGCAGGTAAGTTTAAACTTTTTACTCGCAAAACCTCCTCTCGTACAATGTCTGTTAATAGGTTCATTCAAACTCCAAACGCTCGACAACCGAAAGGAATCTCCTCGGGCCCGGCGATTCATTCCTCAGTGATGTCTATGAGGAGAGCATTTCCACAAAGACTCAGGGTCTTATCGTTCTGCCTAAAATCAGCATCACGCTCCTGCAGTCGTCCATCATCGAAGAGGTGATCTCCGTAGCAGCTTTGGATAATGTACAGGTTTGTCAAATGAATGCAGTTTCAGTATTTTACTAAGTCCAATAATGAATTTACCTGCATAGGACCTAAGTTGTGTGTCCCTGCTGGCGTTCTATATCGAAGGAGTATCCACCAAGTTCCATCTCGGCAAGACTACCCGAGCATCAATGCACAACGTCTACATACAGCAAACTGTCCGATCCGGTAGCAGTAATAAGAAGGGAGGCATCATGAAAGGCACACGAGCCCTTCTAGCTCACCTATCATCCCAAACCCGACCAGACAACATTCAAGGTGAACCGATACTCATAGAAACATCCGAGAAGCAATTGGAGGAGTTGGTAATAACACTGGACGTTGGGCGAGCACACGCTCAACTGAGGCGCCTAAAAACCGAAAGCATCCTGCCGCAAGAATCACCAGTGATTGTCACAGCTATTCCCGAGCACAAAAGCAAGGCGATGTTCGATTGCCTGAAAATGCCCGAAAGCACCGGCATCGACAGTATTGGCTTCATTATGTTCGAATGCGGGCTAGAGGGTGTGGGTGTGAAAATCGTAAAGCGATCGCATTTTGAAAAGTCTGAAAACACCAAGGAAGACATTGGCATGCGAGATCCCGCTGCTGGTGTGGCGAATTTAAATTTAAATGATTTGGTTGGATCATCCACATCGGCGGCAGCCGCTGCTGACGCGACGAATTCTAAAGCGGAATCTGCCTGGAGATTAATAACAAAAAAGCCACCAACGCCTAAAACTCCGAAGGAGAAATTCGCCCACGCGTTAGAAAATATTATTGTTCCCGATAGAGAGGGAGCTGCAGAAGCTACACGTCCAAAAGCCGGACCGAGACCCAGTGATGAGGATGTAGAGAAGGGAAAACCGAAGAAACCAGAGCAATTTGATAAAGTCATCCCGAATGTCAAGGAAACCGATAAGACGTCGTCATGCGTCATCGAACTGAAGTCGGTTTGGTTCAATTTCGCGGCACCTCCGTGTGTGCCAATTACGAGGAAGATTGACTTTACCAGGTAAATGGTTTCCAAATCGGTTCCTCTTTCCAGGATAATAAATGTGTTTTGTTTTACAGGCTCGACTGGAATCTGCTTAGTACGGCGTCACCTGCAATTACCGCCTGGATGAATCCCAGTAACCGATTGGCCATCAAAATGGTCTCCATGATGAGAGCCCTGCACACTCGACATACGGCTGTTGCCGCTTGCTTGATGGCAGACGCCTTGGAGAATGAGAAGATCCAAAGGAATCCAAAAATCAAAAAGGTACTTTTTGCTCTGAGAGTTTTTCTTTGTATCCATGTGATGCGCTTTCAATTGGAACGGTGCTTAGCGTTGGTTACATTTAATGTAATGAGGTGCCACAATTAGAAAGCGTTTCTTCAAACAAATGGTGGAGAATTTCTTAACCAAATATGTATTCTTAGAGTCGCTATTCGAGTAACTACACTCTCCTGTCGAAGACACTGCAGGAAGATCCCAGCTGTCAGCTGTGCACCATCATGCAGAAGCTGGTTCTCGACGAGGGAGTACAGAAAATCGAACAGATTTTCAAGCAGGGCGACATTCCACATCTGAACACGCTGCGACAGGTAAGCATACACATTTTTGTTGCAAAATTAAAAATGTTCAATGAGAGGAGTAAAAAACAAACAAACTATAAAAATGATGATTTCCAACCTCCGAAGCGGATAGGAATTTTAAGAAGGAGAAGAAGCGGAGTTGCTATTCGAACCAATTTCAGTCAGCCAGCAGCACAAATCATTGAGTAGTCGACACTAGAGATGCCACGAATATTCAGCTACATTTGAATATTTGGCCGAGAACGTGGCCGAGTATTCGGCATTCAGCATTCGGTTTTCGGCTAAATCACTATTCGTAGCATCCACAGTCGAAACGCCATTAATTTACGATGATTGTGCGATTGACTAATGCAGTAGTCAAGCAAACAAGTTTTTTGTTAACAGTAGCTGCCTTCAATAGAATATTCTAGCCTTTCCGGCCTTCACTTTCGACTTCTTCAGGATGTTCATACCTCTTTTTATAAACTGGATTATCTGTATTATTTCTTAGCAAGTTTTACCAGCCAAAAAATGTTTCCCTCCATTAGTGGAAGTTGGTTAAATTGTGTTCCTAAAATAAATGTATTGTTAAAAAGGAAGTACATGCTTGCGCGTAGACTGTAACAGAGATAACTTGGGTAATACGTCGAACTCAGTTTACTCATAGACCGGATGCTTGCTTGAATTGCCTGATCTAATTTTTCATCAAAGCAGTGGCGCTAGTCACTCTGTTGGCTTGGCAGTGGATGCGGAAGACCTATAACGTTACTGAATTACTTGAAGGACAAGCTCAGCTTTTGCCAAACATAATGAACAAATCTTCTTCTTACTATTGCCAATAACACATCATACGATACATTCTTTTCTCATTTCAGGGAATCATTGTCCTCAGTCGCCAGTGGAAGAACACCCTATACAATCCGATTCTCTTCGAGCATCAGTATAAGAACAAACTCGCACGCCCCATCAATGTGACATTTTCATTCCCACAAACCGAAGAGGAATGCGATGAGGGCGAATGCGATGGTGACGGAGAACTGGGCGCCTATAACGTCGCCGGGGAGAATCCGGAAGAGAGTGAGAATGCTTTATTACTTGGGCAAGCACAGCATCGAACTCATATTGGTATTTTTTGATTAACGCCTACAAATTTCCCTCATTTGTATCTAAAGAGAGCCCGAGAGAGTGTAAACATTTTCTCCTCACTCTCCGCTGTAGCACATTTCAGCTTTTATACTAATATTGTGAATAATCTATTTTTGTTTTTATTTAATTTTATTTACACAATTTGTTCACAATAGAATAAGTCAAGAAGTGGGCGGGTTATAGTCAGTTACTTTTATGTTCATTTGTGTGCAATTAGTGTTTAGCACGGGAATTGTTTATTTCTAAAACAACAAAAAAAAAATCAATTTGTTCCCCCATTCCTACATCCAGCTAGTCATCAATACATTATCCCATATCCTTACTCTCATGATCCAACCCGCTAAATGAAACATTGAATTGTTCATGTTCATCCACTTGGTTGGGCACAAATTCAGCCAAAATTCTAAATTTGAACCAGACATCGTCAGCAAATTCGAAAGGCGCATACGCATAGAAGTCGATTCCAATTTGGGATTCGGGATTTGATTTGTTGCTTTCGAGTCGACTTTTGCGGGCCAAGATGATGATGTCTGTTCGGTCGGAAGAGGACTTGATTTTTATAACACCAGCAATTTAGGCAAAGGTTTAATTATAACAGAACTATGTTTTTGGTTGAAATGTGCTTACGTGATAAATATCTATAAATAGTCTATCGAACTTTGAGCTTTTCCCAAGACAATCGTTCTCAAAAGTTTATGTGTTTAAAATGTGTTCTTTTCTCTTGCTCGAATGCGCTTGTGTAGATTCATCGCAGTTTGGATTGGGATTCGCTAGTGAAGCGCCGAATACACATGGATCGACATCGACATCACCGCATCTGCAGTCATTGAGGAAAGGGTGGGTACTCTAAAGAGAAAATCAAAGGATCCAATGGAAAAATGTTTCTTTTCTTCTTTTCTAGAAAAGTGAAATCGTCAAACTTTTCTCATGGGAACTCTTCCCGGTCGAGCATTCAAATGCTGCCCATCATCTCGGGGTTGGTGGAGAAACAGGTGCCAGAAATTGGTAAGAAGATTTGAAAGCACTTGTGTTTTTAGAACTACGAATAGATTGGTATTTTTGCAGAATATGGAGCGTTACAAGAGGGCTCACTGAGCTCGACAAACTCTGTCAACAAGTTCTGGATGGGGGGAGAAAACCAGAAGGAAGATCTCTATTTCTGGATGGCCAAGCAGCAAGAAAATAAGAAGAAACTTGATGGACTATACGATAAGGTATGCAGTGGTGTGGGTTTTTTTTAGTATTTTTTGTTTTGCAAAGCAATCCTCTTTTGTAATGAATTTGATGGGCTATACAACTTTATCAAACGTATGGGCCAGACTTGACAGTTCTACAGCCCTGATTTCTAGATCGGAATTGTTTCGTTGCTTAGGCTGATACAAGAGCATTTACCATTCAGGCCTGCAATTATTTAGTCAGACATTGGGGTAGAAGCAGTTAATAGTGCGATTCGGCTAACTAACGCAGGACATAGCTCCATACTCAAGGAATCTTTCTTCAGTCTAGGTGCACTTGACTTCGACATACCGTGTGAATAATATTCCCTGATAGGGAGGACTGGGGCCAAACCGTCTCATCCGCAAACGAGCAATACGTGCCGAAATTTGCTTTTGTTTCGAGTCTAAAATCGATTGATTCCGTGAACGTATAGCTCGTTCACGGATGCGGCGATTCGGCCCCTGATAAGAAGACTTACATTATCAAATTTGAACTTGTCAGAAGCCGCCGTCGATGCTCAAAGCATTATGCGCGCAGAACACTGAACACTGGCCAGAAAAAAATCTATGTGACGGATATTACATTGGGAACTCTATTGCTACTTGCGAATTTGGGTGACTTACCTCGTTAAGAGGTTTTGATGGTGACTAAGGCAGTTAAATCTTATATAAGTTTGCACCTCCTTGTTTCGGCATAGTCTTCCGGGAGGGTGACCGTAACAGTCTGCTCCCTTCCTATTGCCTCTGACAGACCATCACTAAGGAGGGAAACTGGCAGAAGTGGGTGATTGAACCAGTCCTCTTTGCTGCTTGACCAAAAGTCAGTAGATTAGATGGATTGTCTGTTGAAAAAAGATGGGGGTTAGCAGTCTGCTTCCCGTTTATTTCCTTTTGACAATCAGTCCACATGGAAGAGACTGGTGATGAGTAGAATGGCTTGATTGAAGCACTCCCTCCTACTGCTTGGTACCGAAAAGAGAGGTCGCGATTTGTCTTCGGTGAAAAGGCGAGAGGTGACCGAAATAGTCAGGGGGTTTGACTGGTAGCCTCTGACAGTCCGCTAGTAAGAAGGGTAGCTGGTACAGATCAAGGAAGAGTATTTGGAGCAATCTGCTTTGCTATTTTAAGTGCGACAGGAGAAACAGACGAAGGATGACCGAAACAGTCTAACACCCCGTCTATTGCCTCTGACGGGGTCCTCGAATTGTCGAGGTTTGGTTGATTGATGTAGTCAGCTCCTCCAAGTTGTGGTTTGTCTTCGGGGAGGGCGAAGGGGTGACCGAAACAGTCTAACCGCTGGCCTATCCCCACTGACGGAGTCTGGAAGTTCGACGTATGAAAGTGGAATTAACTGACGCTGTCAGCTCTTCCCGTTGGCGGTTAGTCTTCAGAAACAGACAAAGGGTGACTGAAACAGTCTAACTCCCGCCTGTAGCTTCTGACCGTTCGCTTGCACGAAGTGTGACTGGTACGGAACGGAGACCAGTCTGCTCACTCTTTGACGTCCGTAAGAGTGTCAATTTGCCTTCGGGAAAAAGACGGAGGGTAACCGAAACAGTATGTCCCGCCTATTGCCTTTGACAGTTAGAATGTTAGGAGTGAGTATGTATGTCGAGCAGAAGCGGGTAAACGAATCAATCTATCCAACTGCTTGACACCGAAGAGGTGACGATTGGTGTATGTTCAATAGGTAATTGCGTGTTGATATTTCAGTGAACCCAGTTCGACTTTGTAACGAACTTGCTGATGCAGAAAATATTGATACGGGACATGTCGCTCAGGTCTTCGATGAAATAAGCCCCTAATGTAGCCAGCCATACACAATGTGGCAACAGCTAGACAGGAGCAGAGGAGGTGAACGGTGGTTTCCTCTTCCTCCTCGTCCATTCAACTCTTAAAGAAGTAGTTTTGATGTACTCCCATTCTGCGGGCTTGCTTGCCTATCAGACAGTGTCTCGTTAATATGCCCACGGCGGAAGTAATTTTGTTTCTGTTAAAACGAAGAAGCTTCCACAAAATGAAGCAGTTAAGACTAGCAGTAGCCGTGGCAGAGAGAATTATTCTCGAAAAAAAAAAAAAAAAAAAAAATTGGGGCTGACCTAAAATGGTCACAGGGTCCTATGGCCTGAAATAGATCGGAAAAAAACAGCAGATCAAAATTACGAATGAGGATAGGGATACTCTCTCGGCCCCAGGGATAGCGATGGCCCCAATACGGTCTACAGCGATGAACTCACGCACTCTGTACAACCTAACCTAATCGAATTTAACAACAGCCTTCCCAAACGTCATTCTTTAAACATTTTTTTGATTCCGTTTAAATTTAGCCGAAAACATTTTATTTTTAGGAAATAATTCGTCCAGTGCCGACAAAAATACCCGGGCATTTCCAATCGCGTGGTATCCTCCAAGACTCGATAAAACTGCTCGATGCTCACTTGATTTTCGAACCCCTGCTCACGTGCTTAGGCGTTATGCCTCAGCAGATGGTGAATAAGATTTCTAACGCTGACATATCATCGCTGGAGAACTTCGGTACAAATCTTTCCCTAATTGGAACCTTTGATTCGATTCGTGTCGACATTGTGGTCAGCGAAGCAGGCGACAAAAAGAACAAACCATCGAAACTGAACAAGAAAGCCAATGGTCGGCCCTCCCTAATTATAGACACACCATCATTCCTTTGCGAGCGGGTCGGCATCGAATTGGAAGTGCTTAAGATGTCCGATGGTATGGTGGATCAAGCACGTCAAAATGTCATCTACATGTCCAGGCGGCAGCTGAAGAAACACACAAGCACAGTGATCAACTTTAGTTTGAATATTCGATTTATATCACAGCAGGTAATTTTGGAAATGTTAAGTGGAATTGAAACTGAGGCTAAATAATGTTGTCTTGGTCTTAGGTTAATATGCCACTTCTACGATTGCTGCATCAAATCAGCAACATGTATCAGAATGTCAAAGACGCGCAAAACGAGTTCCATGAGCAGCCAGATTTGAGTAAAAAGTCCACGGCGAAGGATGAGTGCAGTTTGGGTAAGTTAAGGAGTGCCCAAGAATGGGGAATACATTTTAAACGGTTGTCTGATGATTTTCAGCCTCGGAGCCAAACGACATTATGCCATTTGGATCCGTGTCGGATCGTTTTACCCACAATGAGAATTCCTCCGACGAACGGTACGACAAGTTTAACGAAATGATCGGCTTGCCAAATTCAATGACGAAGTAGGTTAGCGACGCCTCTTTAGCAGAAACATTTTTAATTTTCTATCCATTTGTAGTAGTAAGACACGTGTACCAGGCCTAGGACCTCTAATACAGCTGACCCCATCACCGAACGCTAAAAACCGCCCTCAGAGTTTTGCGCAGAAACTACGTTCCACAGGAAAGTCGGTCAAGGGGAAATTAGGTAAGAATGGACCACGATTCTTGGCTGGCCAGTCAGATCACAGATTCCCCTTTCAGGTTACACCAACCTAAACGAATCCAGCTCATCTCCACTTCGCGACAGTCCGACAACATCCGTCAGTGAACAGCAAATGTTCAAGTTATCGTTGGAATCGAAAGCTTCCTTCAATGGTCTGAGCGTCAGCATCGACTATCATGGTATCGGTAAGAACGGCATTAACGGTTCTCTGCCACCAATGGACACACCAAATTGCTGGAAGACAATTTACCACCTACTGGAATTGTACGGCACAATGCCCGAGACAAAAACTGTGCAGAGGTAATTTGAATTTATTTCCCGATAATTCTGCATTCATCAGCTTCTTTAGTTCTTTCCGTAGGACATCCCTCTCAGCAGAGAACAATGAGGCGAGTAAACACGCAAAGAAGAACGCATTCGTGTACATGCGTCATGATAAGGACGATGATGAGCTGACCAGTGCACCAACACCCCTTCCACAGCACAGGGAACTGTTGGAGAGCGCTACGCAAGAGCGAACGCGTTTGATTGTCTTTGGAGTGGCCAAGATCCACAAAACAAGACTGCTGGCCATGTTGAGTGGACTTAAGGTAGATACATTGTCCATTTAACTAGATTGTGTTCTATAACATGTCTTTTTTTCTACGGCAGCTTGAAGCAGAAATAACAACGCTGAACAGCAGCGCCACCTGGCGCAAGAAAGCACGACCAGTGTCTCTAGAATGTTCCCTAACCGGACAAGTTGGCAGAGCCATGATTGTTCTACTCGAAGGTGTAGCTCCCAACCAACAGTGAGTCAAAGTTGAGACTATTACCGACCCAACCAATTCAATGGTCATTTTCCTTTCAGAACTGTCGTCAAAGTGACTGTTGGCAAGAGTCAAACGCTCTACTCAAGCATAACCAAACGTGGCAAGGACAAGAATAGTGGTTTGTTGTCGATTGGACCAGTGAACATCGAGATTCCCCAGCATCCAGTAGCTTTGCATGGTATGATGACGAGGAGCTCTAAACAACTCTCATCCACTTTACAAGTAGGCGTCTGCATTTCCATAGAGTTCGTTCGTTTCTTTCACAAAGATCTTTGTGTTTTTTAGGAACTTCGAGTTGGCAGAAACTCTGGACGTGCGCCACGACAACACGAGGAGCCCGACTCTCCATTCCATGTGCGTGATCAAAAAGAGCGACCTCATACACAGAAGAAATTCGCAACAGCCATGAAGCCGGCCCCTCCGCAGAATGGACTGCTACAGCCATTGGTTATGCAGTTCAATGTGTTGTTGCAGAGCCTGTCCATCAATGCTGCATTGTTGCCATCCTTGCAAGCGCAGTACCGTATGAATCATGTCAGTTCAACTGGTGTAACCGGGCACAGGGCGAAGTTTGTCATTGACTTGCCAACTCACACGCTGAGTTTTACCACAAAAATTCAGGTAAGTTGTTGAAAAAGAAAATTGCTGGGGATACCTTTTCCAATGGAGGGGATTCACTACTAAACCAGCCTAGATATCGCCAGAATCACAGCGATAATCACGGCGTACTGGCCAATTGGAGACCACACAACCCCAATTGCTGTGACTCCTTTTTTGCGAATTCTTGCATTTATGTGAAATCCTTTTCTTTCAGAACGAAATCAACCTTCCATCGGAAGCATGTATTGCTCTACCCCCGGTGCACGTTAGTGCTGAATATATTCCAGAAAATCGACAAGAGGTTTGTTAATTTCACGTCAAAACTGTCGCACTTATTGATCTTTTTTCCATTCAGGATACCGAGATCGATGGCATAATCCTTTGCCAAGGGGGCTACGTCAATGCTTCCGCAGAAATCGGTGAATTTGAGCGATGCCTTACAACAGATCTGCTCAATCATCTGGTGTTCGTGCAAAAGGTATTCATGAAGGAAATCAATGAAGTCTTGCAAAAGGTTTACGGTGGAGAAAAACCAGTTCCTCTGTGGTCCGAAGATAGTGACAGCGTCCAGGAGTCATCACTAAAGAGAATTCTCTTCTCGTTGAACATATCGATGAAGCGAATTCAACTTACTGCCACCACACCATGCTCGTCGGCAGTTCGCTTCGAAACGGGAACACTCGAATTGCATTTGTCCAACCGAGTGAAGAACGTCGGTGAGGGTAACGATCGTAAGATGTTTGGCAAAGCGCACATCGATTTCAATCTGTCCTTGGGTCAGCTGATAAAGAATGTCATCTTTGACGAGGCAGAGCCAGAATTTCAACAGTACGCGTTCTTTCACACGACAATTGGGCTGCGCAACGCCTTCCAAGATGAGCTGCTAAACGAGGACAAGGAGTTGATTCTGCTGAAGCTCAAGAGGCCATTGGTCTATATTCAGCCAGTGGCAGTGGATAAGGCTATTCTAGTTTGGTTGAACTATAAGAACGCCTACGAGTACTGGGCTGAGAAGAGGGCGAATTTGAACTACGAAAATCCGTATGGCAATCAGATGTTTGATCGCGTGCCATTTGGCCAATTTAGCAATATTGCTTCGAACAACCTATCGACTTTGTTTCTGCAGCTAACCGTGGAGGACATGGGCATCTGCTTGCCCCTGAATCAGGTTGCACAAGTAAGTTGGAGCGTGTAGGTGTGGAATGGAATGTGTTTTATTATTATTCTGTTCGCAGTCATGGGGCACTAGATCGTATCAGGATTTCGAGCCCAAAGGAGCTGTCGTCATTACTCTGGAGAACACAATCATCTCAGGTAAGCTACGCGCAAACTTTTAAAGCATTTAAAAACGTTTGCATTTCAGCTTGCAACTCTGGCTCGCTGGTGTCGAAGGGTAAATTCTCCGGACTATGTCTGCGATTCGCTGATGACTTTGAGACAACGCTCGATGACTGGAAGCCGAACATGAGCGATACGAATATAATGAACCTGTGTGTCGTGTCCGAGGGTACATATGAAGTGTGTTCACGTACCGCTGCGGCTAAGAAGGGTGAGAACGCAAAGTGGCTTTTGAATGTCAAATGGCAGATGGAAGGAGTCGATATTCATTTGGATGTCAACATCGGTAAACAGCTTTCCTCTTTGGGTCATACACTGACAATGCTGACGGGCTCGGAGGATGAAGAAACCAACATTGAAAGTCCAGACAGCGACGAGGGCGATCAGAGCTACAAAGATACCATAATTCGGCGTAGGGACTTTGAGAATCTGCCGTCGTTTGTGTTCGACCCATCGATTGACTCCAAGAAACGTTCGTTCATGATGGAGAAAGAAATGGCCGAGCAGCTAAAGATTATAAATGATTTGCGGACACTAGGAGCTTCCCACAATACGGTAGCCCATGAAGAGCGACGGCTACAGGAGCTCCAAGCACTCTGCTACAAGTACTTCCGTCGTGACATTATACAAAAGTGGAAGAGGCCATCGATTCGCCGATCAACGATGAAGAACACCAACCGTTCGTACTCGTACGTTGGTCCCTCATTGAGCAAAGAGCCACTTGACGATGTCTATCAGAAGAAATTGGACACCATCGTTTCAAATGATGAAATTTCAAGCTTGCAGAGCACTCCAGCATCGGGTCCATCAAGGAGTGCATCGCTTAGGGCTTGTGGAGCTAATAGAGTAACTTTCTCCGAGGCAATGAGGTAAGTTGTCTCATTAAAAATATGAAAGCGGATCAAGAAGTAGTTTTGTTTCAGGCAAACATCCCTTCCGAATGCTGACACCGACTCGGAAATGCCGGATAATGACGTCGATTGGAAGGGCTACGACCAACAGTCTCCTGCCGAGATAGACATTGACGGTACTTCGGTTGAAATGCGCAAGAAGCACGGCAACTACCAACAAAAGCAACAGGTAATCGATAACTAATTCATGTTCCGCTTTGAAATCATCGAGATTTTCTTCTGCTTTCAGGAACCCAACATTGATTTCGAGTTAGACATCAAAGTTCTGGTCAATTCGGGCAAATGCGTCCTGCATACGAAGGAATCAACAGATGAACGCTTCCTCATCACCGGCCCGACAGCCGTGAAGACCCACAAGCGTGAACGTAGCATTGGTAATGATTGGGGCAGTCCAACACCATCGCGACGACAGCGTGACAAAAGCAAAATTCGCTACAACCCCAGTAATGCCGTTCTCTCCGATCTCACCATTTTTCATATCCCTGGCCTGGATGTGAAACTGCACTATCAGTCCAAGACGATATCGGAGGATCCAGCAATTCGTGTCGCGTCCAGTGACAGTCATTCCATGTTGCGCAGAACAGGCAGCAAGAGAGCTGCCCTCTTCGCTTGGATGACACTGCAAAGCATTCCCGAGGAGACCATTATTTCGCCGCATATTTTGGAGTTCCTCGAGCAAACCCTGGAGCCGATACCGTTCAAAGCAGACAGCAGTTCGGCGACTTCATCGGCAGCCAATCCGGTGAATTTGGATATCCTGCCGGCAAACTATGTGACATACGCTTCATTCCCAGTTGACGTGATTGTCTACTTCCACATGCAGCCATCGACATTCAGATTCTCTTGTCTGCCCGTGTCTAGAGTGGAATGCATGCTGCAGCTGCCAAGTTTGGACATTGTGTTCAGTTCGAAGAGGTCAGAGGAAGACGACAAAGCCGGAACAGATCCGAACGATACAGAAAAGCCGGAGAAGGACAAGATTCCATCGGGTGGATTGAGCGTCACGGGCTGTTTAGCTGATTTTAACGTGTACATCTTCCATCCGTACGGCGGCAAGAAGACCAACACAAAGGAGGCCCAGTTCTCGCCGCTTACTGACAGCGAACGCAAAGATTCGCTGAGTATCAATGTGGAATTCGTGAAATTCCACATTACTCGATGTCGTAAGCTGTACATTGAGCCATCGCCCAGCTCGAAACGTGCCATAGACCAGTCGCGAGCTGTTATTCGATTTTCGACAATCGTTGACATCGGCAGTGCTTCGTTCAAGTATGACATGCGCCGACTTACAGAAATTCTTGCATTCCCCAAGGCATGGTACCGCAGGCGAATCGTTCGCCGCCTATTCCTGGGCGATTTGAGTGTCCACCAAAGCGGCAGTAATGATCCAGATGTGACTGGATCGTCTACACCGAAGGAACCGCACAGCAAAACTCCAGTGTTGAACGAGTTTAGAGACAAACAACCGACTTCTTCAACAGATCCGTACTATAGCAAAGATAGTATGCGACTGGACTTTGACAAGGACATGCGTAAGTTTGACAAACTGCAAAAGTTGGGCAAATCGTCAAGTGCCGAATCAAGTACTCCACCGTCGGAGAAGAGTCAGATAACCGCATGGGAGACATTGGTATTGTTTGCGATCAACTTTACGAAGCTGAACGTGCAAATGAACATGGGTAACGTGATGGGCAATGTGGTGAGTAGAAATTGGTTTCGGATAATGGCAGAATCGTACTTCAGCCATCGGGCAGCTTTCTATTTTACTATATCTGCTCCATTCTTTCAGGTTTGGCTGACAAAAGACTTCCAAAGTGATGGCCGGTTAAGCATCGGCAGCACGGGCTACAAAAAAATGTACAGCGGCATCTACCTGGGTGGATCATCGCTTGACGCTAAAGGCGGTATTGTCGGTGGCAGCTTTGAAGTGAACAAAGTCAATACCCGATTCCACATTAAAGAGGAGTCCGGTGTGGAGCCCTATCACACCATGGGATTGAATTTTATGGCTTTAGAGCTGCGACTCGACTACATGGGTACATCGGTACTTATGACACGCATTAGCTCCTTCTCGGCCGCCATGAAAGATGAATGGAAGACAACGACAACAACTCCATCATCATCATCAACAGATCCACATACCGTAGTGAGTTCTAAGCCGCGTGCAATCATTTTCATCCACGGCGATCTGTCGTGGGATCAGCAGCAGATCATGATCTCAAAGTCCACAACTGCGGATCTATTAAAAATGTACTACAAGCTAGAGGAATTCTTCACACAGCAATTCAAGTCATCGAAGAGGGTGTTCTCTAGCCTCGAGCCGAGATTGCATCAGGACAGAACTTCCAGCACCAAGAGGCGGCAGGTAAGTGTTGTTATTCTTAGTATAGTTCTTCATAAACTCTATCATCGCCTTGCAGCATTTAAAGAAAAAGCCGAATGGCGATTCGCAAGCACCAGTGGATAATGGAAATACAGATGCCCGTCATCACAGGCACTGGCAGAAGCCACTAGAGCAGGCAATGGGTTTGGTGGTGCCGACTTTGGTCACACGATTGGGTAAGAACGGCAATATCTTGGGCGGAAGTGCCAAGTTCCATGGAAACAACATCTCTCTGGCTTGCTTCCATGGTATTAACTTCAAGGTAAGGCTGCAAAGCGTTCGCTAAATCTCCCTGCTTAGGCTTTCATCTCGTTGTCTTTTCAGTCAAAATCTTGGGCGCTGTTCAGCTTGAAGGCTCCATACATTAATTTCACCACTGAAGCGCAACAATCGCAAGACACCAAAGAGATTTTTGTCACCGAAACCCTGTCATCTAGCCTGGGCCATAATGCACAGAGTCAACAAAACCACTCGATGGCGATAGTCAGCCGGATTACACGGAATATAATCTTCCCGCCACAGTTCAAGACTCTCAACGAGTGGTTCCATTACGCGTTTGCCAATAGTGAGATCGATGGTAATTAAGTAACTGAGCCTATAGAGAATTAAGTAACTGATGGTTGGGATTTTTTTTTCAGCCGTCGATCGCTTTCCCATTCTTGAACGCGACCGTGAAATCGCAACAAATTCTATCGAACGATCGCGGAGTGGCACCAGCACCAGCTCATCGAAGTCGCTTGAGCATAATCATAACCGCGAGGTGATATTTGCGTTGCCGAGCCTACAATTCAATTTTAAGACTGAACATAAGCAGGGTCCGTCAACGCCGGAACCGACTGGTGAGTTCGATTCGCAGTTGTTCTTCCACGCAGTGTTCAATGAGTTTTTCGTTTCGTTTAGATGGAAAACCCGAAGTCATCTGTAGTTTCATCACGGAATTTGACGATCACATATTCGTGACAGTCGATGCCGATGCATTCTTCTTCCTCCATGACCTGATCACTTCGTACGTTAAGGAAAAGGAAAAGGTGGTAAGTAATCGGTTGGCTTGTGGTTAGACGCATAATGGACTATATTTATTTTACCAGCAGTAGTAGTTGCAATGATTCGCTAACCATTTTCTTATTGTAGATCGGTGCCCAGTCAGTACGAGCCGCATCACCCAATCTATCACAAAATCTTAAGAGTCAACTGAAACCTCTGGTGACCGATGAAATGCCAAAGGAAAAAAAGAGTCCCGCCGAAAAAACCGACTCTGCAGACTCTGTAAATGCCAGCAGTAAGAATACTGATCCCAGTGCGGGTACTCTTGACCTAGAATCATTCGTTCGTGATTGGCGTCATTTCGAGTGCCAAACATGGCACTTGGAACCAACAGTTCGTTTGTTATCATGGGCGGGCAAGTCAATCGAACCGTACGGCATTGATTATATTTTAAACAAGTTGGGATTCTCTCATGCCCGCACCACTATTCCCAAGTGGTTGCAACGTGGGTTCATGGATCCCCTTGACAAAGTACAAGCCATAATGATGTTGCAGTTGCTGACGCTCATCAAGGAGAATAAGATCGAAGCCTCTTCAAAGAAACCATCAAATTAGACGAAAGAAATAGGATAATATGTTGTGCCGCGGTTAAGTGGGCTTAACCATTTATTACGAGTAGTTGTAGTTGTTAGTAAGCTTTTAACCAAAAATATTATTAATTTAATTATTCTAGTTGTTATTCGGGGGAATTTAGCAATTACATAAACAAAAAATCGTAAATACATTACAACAATAAAATAAACATTTTTGTGTTTTACTTGCTGTTGCCACGCGTCAACACTCAATTCTAGCACAGTTATCTTGATCCTGACCCGTGAAGAGGCATTTTTAAACTATTGCATCCAGTTAGCCATAGTAAGCCCTCTGGCATTCGTTTCATCCGTCTAGCAAAAGAGCTCTGTTCTGTAGAGCATGCAACAACCAAGAACTTCAATAAAAACCGATTTTCAAACTAAAACGTAGGCGAAGGAAACTACTGTCCACGTAACTGCGCTTCATACGCACACTTTCGTCATTTGCATATTTGTGTACGCTGGCTTGCAGCTTGCAATTGCATATAAATAAACGAAGCTCTATCCACGTAGCAGCAAAGTCACATTTCCGTAGTCGTATGAAGCGCAGCTACGTATGCAGTAGGCTTTATACGTCCAAGACCTGTAGGTACTCAACTACAAAAAAATAATAGTTTAAAAAACTAAAAAAACGCTTTTAGAAGTAAATACTGCACTAAAAGCAAAAAAATAAAAATTAACCAATCTATTTTGAAGGTTTATCCTGGAAGGGGCTTAGTGTAAGCCATGTTTGTGTAGTTTACACTCAAATAATACAATACATAACTACAAACATGGCTTACACTAAGCCCCTTCCAGGATAAACCTTCAAAATAGATTGGTTAATTTTTATTTTTTTGCTTTTAGTGCAGTATCTACTTCTAAAAGCGTTTTTTAGTTTTTTAAACTATTATTTTATTTTTTGCTTTTTAGTGCAGTTTAATATCTACCTACAACTTACAAAAGCTTTTGTTTTACTAGTTTGTATTGTCATCAAAACTGAAACATCAGCATGCAAAATTTCAAAGTCCTAAATGGACATAATAGGTATGTATTCGTATTCCACATAAATGAAAATTCGCGGCAGGTATGGTTTGATTGATTTTACAACGCGTACCACCT
Source organism: Cheilosia soror (assembly GCA_949372485.1). Taxonomy (NCBI): domain Eukaryota; kingdom Metazoa; phylum Arthropoda; class Insecta; order Diptera; family Syrphidae; genus Cheilosia; species Cheilosia soror. The sequence continues at coordinate 124,474,947 of OX443561.1, forward strand.
ATACACTTTCCATAGCTGCAGATCTCAAATATAATTATGTACGATTGCGCAATGTGCATACTTACCTATTTACGCATCACAAACTCCTATGTACGTACATATGTACATAGTTCGTTTTATCCATATAAATATTCCCTACATCAAATTCAACTACGCCATACATCTAATCATACATTCTGAATGCCCGCCGCAGTGACAATTCTATTTTTAGAACGCAAATAAAACTACCCTTCCTAAGTACAACTGCAATCAAGATAGCAATTTTTTTCGCATTTGGCCGAATAAGATCTATTTTCAATTTATTATATCTTGGCCTATGGATGGACTAGAAAGATGAATGTTACCTCAAAATACTCGGTGAAGTATTGCCTAACAATTAAAAGTATTTTTTGAGTTGACCTACATATATTTATGAGTATAATGGCAAGTTGAGCGTAGTAAGGTAAAAATAGAAAATTTTGCACCCCCTTTCTTCAGCCCTTATAGGACGAAACGGTACAAAGTATTAATTAGACATGTAATAGTTTTGACTTATCTATTGACATATAAAATTTCAAGTTAATACGGCTAATGGATCATGCGTTTTAAAAAAGGCTCCCTTAAAGGGGCAGGGGAAGTCAAAATCCAAAAATTCTTTCTAAATATTGCATTGTCTTCACAACCCAACCAGCATGGAAAATTTAAAAGTTCTAAGTTTAGAGAAAGTGGTTCAAATTTGACTTGCAAGATTTTGACACAACACATTTTTCACGAAGTTAAGTAAAAGCCTTTAAAAATAAAATGACAACAACTACAAAAGAGACACCATCTACTAGAGGACAATGAAAAACGAAAGCTTCAAAATGCTTTGTTTTTTTAAATCAGTCTTTGGAATGTTTGAATACCACAAACTGTCCGAAAGCAGAAATTTGGTAAAAAGGCGAAGGAAAGTCTTCGTGACGCAATCGTCGACATTGGTAACCCAAATCGAAGTCTTACCAAGAGCGAATGGAAACTAATAAAACTGTACAGAAAAGATAACAAAACTAAACAAATATTGGTCGAAAACAAAACTGGGAATTGTTAATGTTGTCAATGAAGCCATCGCAAAGGCAGATGGCATACATACTTCCATTTTTTTGTACCTAAGTCCCGTCAATTCGTCTCAAAAACAAAAAATATAAAAAATTTGTGAGGAATTTGTTGCGCCAACTATTTATTTATTTATTAAACCACCTTCAAACTGGTTTCAGATTTCCAGGTTTGACTATTTTAACTACAGCGTTGGCAAGCTGTGACACTTCGAAGGAGGGGAAGTTAACCAGAGGCAAAAGTGTGGTTCATTTCGTTCATACTACAACATGTCAAGTAACAATAGCTGTCCCAGATTCCAAAAAGTAACTAAATAAACAATCGCTGTTAATTTAGTTAAAATAGTCAAACCTGGAATGCAGCCCTGGAATGTAGCCCGGATTGGTTAAAGAAATTTGTCGTCAACACAGACGCCACAAACCAGTAAGAATGGACCGTCGACTCCTCCCACATAACGGACTTTGCCTACAAGCTGCCGGCGAGACCAGGATTTTTCATGTATTGGTGCTGTACAAAATCAAAGGGGCGCCATTAACGCACGCATACTTGAAAAATCCTGGTCGCATGGTATTGCATAGAAAAACATTGCCGCCATTAATTTTGACATTTACACGTATTCACAGACAGGGAAATTATTTCCGGGGGGAATCGGGTAGGTGTACGGGAAGTCGGCGGTCTATTCTTACTGGTTTGTGGTCTGTATCTTTATGGACGCAATCTGCAATTTCTTAACCCGGAATTAGAAAATAGAGAGTGAAAAGTCCTGGAAACTGGTGAACATACTAAAAATGTAAGTCATAAATCGCTGCCTTTGCTACGCAAGCTAGGAGTATAAATTCCACGTAATCATAACGCCGGGGGTTAAACCGGAAACCCCTTGCTCAGTAGTAGCTCACAAAATTTACGAAAAGCCTCGTGAAAAGCAATTATTTACAACAAAGACGTAAAGAATGGACATGGACTTAATTTTAAAGCAATGACCGCGTATAATGTGCTTAAATGCCTAAATATTTGATGACAGTTTATTAAGAACTTATGTCGTTTTCGGTTGGTCGTCCAGAACCGTCCGGAAGTACTCACTGCGATTCTGAATTCAAATCCAGAAGCAAATTTCTCTTCTTTTCATTAGAAGAACTGTCAGTTGAGTGCCAATCGAACGCTTTCAAAAGAGTTCGGATTGATTCCGGACGACCAACCGAAAACGACATTAGTCACTCCCAACCCATAGAATCCGTCGCGTCCGTTGCGTCATCGGATTCACGTATTCGACGGAACGCACAGTCCCATAGAATCCGTCGCCACAGTCCGAACTTCGAATCTTTAAAACAATTTAGCTTTTCACAGTTTCACTCATTATCTAATGTGGTTTTCCATTGGGCAAAAAAATCATCCGGATCACTTTTTGCAGATCTCGATATTTTTCGAGATTTACACATTTTCTCACTAATAGACCGAGGCCCACAGTAATTTTTGGGTGTGATTGAAAAGCAACTATTCAGAGGAAAAACGTAAATGTGGATTTGTCAACATGTGGGGGGCGTGCTGCACCGTTGCAACCCCCCTGCTTGGGGTCGCTGTAGGATTTGGAGTAGGTGCAAGGTTGGGTATATTTTTACTTTACTTTTGGTGGCGCTTACAGTCCGGGGTGGACCACGGCCTCAACCAACAAGCCCCTCCAGCCAGCTCGGTCCCTCGCTAGCTGCCTCCAGTTACGCACACCAAGTTGGTTGAGGTCGTTCTCCAATTGTGCGCGCCACCTAAGGTGGGGTCTTCCTCTGCTGCGTTGTCCCTCAGGGGTGGATTCGAAGACTCGTCGGGCTGGTGCGTTGTTGTCCATACGCTCCACGTGTCCCAGCCATCTCAGCCGTTGTATTTTCAGCTTTTTGACCAGGTCAACGTCGCTGTATAGCCCGTATAGTTCGTTATTGAATCTTCTTCTCCACACTCCATCGTCACAAACTGGACCGAATATCACTCGAAGAATTTTTCTCTCAAAGCATCCCAGAAGGTTTTCATCCGCTTTTGACAGGGTCCATGCTTCTGCACCATACAGCAGAACCGGGATGATTAAGGTCTTATATAATATCTCCTTGGTTTTATGAGAGAGGGCTTTACTTCTTAGATGCCTTCTTAGCCCGAAGAAACAGCGATTGGCAAGAGTGATTCTTCGCTTGATCTCTGCGCCGATGTCATTTTGCGAAGTGATAGTGGAGCCCAGGTAGACAAAGTCTTTAACTACTTCGAAGTTGTATCTGTCCATCGTGACGTTTTGTCCGAGTCGCCGATGTTGAGAGTCCCTTCTCGTTGACAGCATATACTTCGTTTTGTCCTCATTAACAGCCAGACCCATCTTCGCCGCCTCCGTTTCGATGCTTGCAAATGCGCCACTGACAGCTCGCCGCGTTCTCCCAATGATGTCAATATCATCAGCATAGGCAAGTAGTTGAACGGACTTTTGAAAAATTGTACCTCTGGTGTTGGCTTGTGAGTTTCGTACAATTGCTTCAAGAACGATGTTAAAGAGAGTACATGATAGCGCATCGCCTTGTCTCAAACCTTTTTCGACATCAAATGGATCGGTGGTGTTCTTGCCGACTTTAACGGAGCAGCGAGATTTCTCCATGGTCATCCTGCACAGACGGACGAGCTTTGCGGGGATGCCAAAACTTGACATGGCTTTGTATAATTCGTCCCTATATACGCTATCATAGGCGACTTTAAAGTCGATAAATAGATGGTGTGTATCGATCTGAAATTCCTGGGTTTTTTCCAAGATCTGCCGGAGTGTGAAAATTTGGTCGATGGTTGACTTCCCTGGTCTAAAACCACACTGATATGGGCCGATCAGGTTGTTGGCGAAAGGTTTTAGGCGTTCACACAATACAGCCGACAAGATCTTATACGCGACATTCAGGAGACTTATTCCTCTGTAGTTGGCGCAGTTCAGAGTATCTCCTTTCTTGTGGATGGGGCACACGATGCTGAGGTTCCATTCGTCGGGCATGCTTTCATCCGACCATATTTTACAGATGAGCTGGTGCATGCTCCTTACCAAGCTATCTCCCACTGCTTTGAAAAGCTCGGCCGGGAGGCCATCCGCTCCAGCAGCTTTGTTGCACTTAAGTTTGGATATCGCTATGCTCACTTCGTGTAGGTCGGGTGGACGGAAATTTTGGCTATCATCGCCCAAACTGAGCAGATCATTCTGCCTGACAGCGGGTTGTTGGCTGTCTCCGCCGTTTAACAGTCTGCAGAAGTGTTCTTTCCAAATCCTCAGCACCGACTGTGAATCTACTACTGTATTCCCATGCTCATCTCTGCAGGCTTCTGTTCGGGCCTTGTATCCTTGGGTGGAACGTTTTACCCTTTGGTAGAACTTTCGAACATTGCCTCTGCAGTAGCGTCCCTCAATTGATTCGACCGCTCGCTTCTCGTGCTCTTTCTTTTTCCTTCTGAGAAGTCGGTGTTCCTCCCTTCTTTTTTGCCCGTAGAGCTCACGGGCAGCTCTCTCAGCCGCTCTGGTTCTTGTCTGCAGCATTAATTGATAGGCCTCGTTCTTGGCTGCATGTGCCTGGCGGCATTCCTCATCGAACCAGGGGTTTCGTCGTTGTCGCACTTCGGTAGCGGCACTCCTGATGGCACGCTGGCAGTGTTGCCACTGGTCCTCTGTACTTGATGTTGGTGACGCTGAGGATGGGCTTGCTGAGAGGTTTAGTGAGACGCGGTCGGCAAAGGTTTTGGCGGTCTCTTGCGATAGTAGCCTTGCAACGTCAAATCTTCTTACAGTATCCTCTCGCTGTTGTGGAGTATTGGATATCCGCATCCGTACTTTGGCTACTACCAAGTAATGGTCCGAGTCTATGTTGGCCGCTCGAAACGTTCGGACATCCAAGATACTGGAGGCATGTCTGGCGTCGATCGCAACATGATCAATTTGGTTGACGGTTTGTTGATCTGGAGACCGCCAAGTCCCCTTGTGTATGTTGAGGTGTGGGAAACGTGTGCTGGCAATGATGACATCGCCCCGCCGCAAAGTCGATTAGCCTGAGTCCGTTTCCGGAGGTGTTGTCGTGCAGGCTGTGCTTTCCGACTGCAGAGCCAAAGATGCCCTCCTTTCCGATTTTGGCGTTAAAGTCGCCAAGGACTATCTTGACGTCGTACTTCCGCACTTATCATACGTCTTCTCAAGGAGATCGTAGAATGCTTCTTTGGCTGTGTCGTCTTTCTCCTCTGTCGGGGCGTGAGCACAGATCAGCGTGATATTTTTAAATTTGGCCCTGATGCGGATTGTGACTAGGCGATCGCTAACATTGCGAAATCCCAAGACTTCTTGCCTAAGTCTTCTTCTAATCACAAATCCACATCCAAATAATCGCTGACTCTGCTCTCTGCGGCACTCGCCGTAATAGATGTCACAGTTTTTCATCCTTCTTATGCCTTCTCCATCCCATCGCACTTCCTGGATGGCCGTAATGTCGGCTTTGTACCTATCCAGGGTCTCCACAAGTTGTTCGGCTGCACGCGGTCTGTTTAAGGTCCGGACATTCCACGTGCAGATCCGAAGTTCGTTGTCCTTATTTCGTTTGCTGGGGTCGTCAACATTTGGATCATCCATATCCGAGGCTTGTGGTTGTGTCATAACTGCCTGGTTTTTCCGTGGTAGGGAAGTTACCCCGACGCACAACCCCCAACCTGGAGGGCCAGGTCCTTTGCTGAACCCCTTGGACAAAAGGGGCCGGATTTCCCGGAGTCAGTAACACGCTTCGGGGATATGAGCGCTGCCGTTGGCCCATAAAGGGTTCATCCGCCACCATCTCTATTTCAACACCCTGACTAGTGTTGAAAAGCCCTAATAACCTTAGCTCCAAATAAGTCGAAGTAGCCCATTAAGGTATCTGTCAAGTTGACTGTTGACGCCACCGTTGATTTAATCATTTAAATTCATCCGCCGTACGTCCTCATTCTGAGGTGCTCATGTTAGACTTCTGAGACTCGAGCAGACAGTCAACTCCGACAGAGCATTATAGTGTTGCTATTCTCTTCGTGTTCAACACTCGCGCTTATAAGTTTAGCAAGTCAAGCCCGGGTGGGCGAGACCAGTACCCGGTGGTTACCACGGGGAGGTAAAATAAGCACAATTGATGTGTATGAGAAAGTTAAAACACTGGACATTGCCAAGTTAATGCCAATCAATGCCTGCCCGATTCATACACACCCAACCACCAGGTTGGGTATATGCATAAAGTTAATGTTATGTTATTTGCTTAACTTTACCCCCAAAATTGAAAGTCCTCGTCGTGGTTCTGAAAATCTGAAAATACCTTTAAAATACCTTTTTCGCGGCACCAAAGCGTCTGACGAAAGAAATTTAGAAAAAATGTATTTTGTTCCATTGGTATTTTCACCAAAAAAAATTATGTCCAAATGTCGGCCCATCAAAAAAATGTATTTTGTCCAAAAGGTGCATTGAAATTAGGTATTTGGTAGGGTTCCCTATTTCCACCAATGAAAGTGTTTCCTCTCACGCTGTGCCAACTGTTACCGAATGTGACGGACAGAAAAGTAGAAAGTCACTAGAAAGTTCCTAAGCGTCAACCATATCTAGCATTAAGATTCAAATATGAACAAACGTCTTAAATTTTGTCAAACGTTTAAAATTTTAGTCGTCGCTTCACTAATCCTATATTGGTCGCTTCAAGCAAAAAACATTGGCTTAAGCTAGATTACTCCCAAATTATAGTTCTCTACCTGTCAATACATTTCGTGGGTTGTGTATCGAAATTGCCCGGCTTAAATATACAGGATTGTGAATATGCCTTGGGATGATAATAGAAATGCCATCCAATAAGTAAAATACATAAACTCAGAGGTCTTTTTAATTTAAAACGCAACTCAAAGGCTTTTCAACAATCAAAGGCTGTTGCAATGTCTCTGTCTCCCAACTCTTATATTGCTAAAGCAACGTTTCCACATTTATGCTGTCCTTGATATTATGTAGTTACGTTCCTTACTTATAATTTCTCAAGGCCACGCGTGGTGATTGTTGCCATTGTAAGTTCTAGTTTCGTAATTTGTTATTTAAAATCCAAACTTGAATGAAAATCAAAACCACAAATTTTGTTCATTGTAATAAAGACCTTTGCGACCTTAGTCCCAATTTAGCTCGTTGATAACCAGCATTTTCATCATAGTATGTATGTATGTTTTAAGAGTTTGCGAGTTTTTTGATTTCATTATTGTGTGGTGTTATCTTCGCCAGAAAATAGGATAGGTCAGAGAAATATGTATAAGTTTACAAAGTATTTCAAGAACAAGTCTCTAGACAAGCATGTATTCATGTTTTTTAGTAAATAAGGCTTCAATTGCTCATGTGTGTCGATGTCGAACAAAATTTGGTTATTGTATATTATCTGTTCTTAGGCTAGCCACAAGCGGAGTGCCTATAGAGGTCACAACCACCAGTTCAAGAGAAGATTTTTATTGTTGTTCCTGATACGACATAGACTATTTTTGGCTAAACTAAAAAAAAACAACGAAAGATGTTAATTTATAACACTGTTGCCACCCAGAAACTTGGAATTTACAGTAGGTCTGTTTTAAGAACTACAAAGTAAATACATTATAGAATCGACAAAATTTGGATTTACTTTACAGAAAAAAATAAAAAAAAATCGTTAGCAAACGATTTTTGTTGGGCTGTCATATAATTTATGAGGTATATACCTAAGCTATGATTTGATTAAATTAATTTCCCCTCTCATTACTCCCTACAATTCCAAGTATTTCTTAACGTAAGCAAAAATTATTTTCTGATAACTTAGGTTAGGTTAGGTTGAAGTGGTTGCCGACAAAAGGGCGACACACTTAGACGATTATAAGCAAGGTCCCTTGTGATACCACATGAATCTACTCGTCCTACTCGTTGAACCAGTTTAAGCTTCTAATGGAGCATAGGAGACTACGAAAAATGTTTAGGTTTGTTAGATAGAGCCGGGCAAGTGCAGATAAAGTGATTTAGGCGATCCTCCTCCTCTTCGTTTAAACAACTTCTACAAAAATCATTTGAGAATACGCCAAGCCTTGTTTCATGCCTGCCTATAACACCGCGTCTCCACGAGCAATATTTCATAGCTTGCCATATAGTATGCTATGAAAATTGCTCGTGGAGACCACAAATACTATTCTATGAAAAATGGTATTCCATCTATTGCTCAGCTCATAGCTTGCTATCGATAGTATTCTATGGGGTGTACTTTTTTGTTGTGACGCATGTGTTTTCGTGTGATGGCTATGGAAATAGTAAGATATGAAATGCCCACCCTACATTTCATGGCATACTATCGTTATTTCTTTCTATGAGAAATGACAGATGGCAAGCTAAGAAATATTGCTCGTGGAGACGCGGTGTAAGGCAGGGTCCCGTAATGACACCTATTGTGGTGCTGATGTGCCTTCTGTCAAGAGAGACTGATACCCTATTCACACCAAGCCGAAAACTGGGTTTTCGCGAAAACAGTCGAAAACTTCATCGAAAACGAAAGTTTTCCCATACATATTGCAGTTTTCAAAACGAGTTGTTTGAGGTCGTTTTCCATGAAAACGCCATGAAAACGAGTACGATCGTTGGGTTGTTGAAGCAGACACACCTTTTGCAACATTCAGCGAGCTCAGCAAAACTGCTGACAGGATGTGAGAGACTGAGTGAGAGTGAGAGTGAGAGTTTTTTTGTTATCTTTGCTTGCACCATAAAGAGCAAACTACCTGCCAGCCTGCCACAACTAAATGGTATTTTCAGATGTTTTGATTTTGAATGTCGGTTATGTTAATTATTTAACCATAAGTTAACGATTATCAAGTAGCTTAAATAATTTTGTTTGTATATTATGTCAATACGTGCCAAGTTTAGTAACTAAAATAAAAGTCTAGTCGCCACAAACATTTCATAGCTAGTTTCACAGCTAATTGAAACGTCAAACGAAAACGAGTTGGTGTTCGGTGTGAATGCATCTACGAGTTTTCTAAACTTTTTTGACGAAAACTCGGTTTTCGGCTTGGTGTGAATAGGGTATGAGACTGAAATTTATTTATGTTTTCGGTTGGTCGTCCAGAACAGTCAGGAAGAACTCTCCGCGATTCTGAATTCAAATCCAGAAGCAAATTTCTCTTCTTTTCAGTAGAAGAACTGTCAGTTGAGTGCCAATCGAACGCTTTCAGAAGCGTTCGGATTGCTTCCGGACGACCAACCGAAAACGACTAGTCTATCACAGAAAACGCCACCACCCTCACCAAGTGCAGCAGAAGGTGTGTTGCGAAGAACTCCACTGATACACAAGCATGCGGTTCTTTGGATTTTGCCTATAGTTTATCGCGATTTATCGCTTTATCTAAGGCAGCCTACCAGACAATCACAACGTACGTAAGTATCGGCCTTATGACCGTGGGCGTGATGTATAGCCAGTGGATAATACAAGGTTGTAGTTGTAGGTCCCATTTATTTCCTATTGTTGTTTTCGAAGAAAAAGGGCCGTGGTTGCTTTTTTAACTCCTTCTTGTTTGTTAGACTTTCACCTAAGGTCGTGTAATCTACCATTCTTTTCTCAACTAATCTAAAAATCTATACCTGCCTCGCCCGACACGACTTTCAACGGAAGGCAGGCACATAGTAGGCATGATTCAATTACTATAGATTGCGCATTGCGCATGTTCTCCATTTTGAACGTGACGTAATTTGTGGCGTAGAATTTGTGTAGTTCCTTCGGTTTGGGTTGATTTTAGTAGCCGATTGCCTTAATTGCTCCAAGTAAAATTAAAAAAATTTGGAAAAATCAAAAATTTATTTTTTGTATATTTTATTATGTGCTATATTGTTCCGGAAAGGCTTTCCAAATGGAAAAATAGAAAATTCTTAGTGGAAAACTAGGAAAACTTGGAAAATGCTGGAAAAACACGAAAAATTTTAATAATTATTTTGACGAAATTTTGCATTTTATCGCATAATTTGATGATTTTTGACGAGGAAAATCCTTAAATCTTCGTCTTTGTGGCGGCAAGTCAAAGGGGTTGAAATTGACCACGAACATGAGAGTCGCATTGCAGAACGACCCATCTACTCTTGAATTCTCGGGACACCTGCTGGCGCTTGGCAATGGCGTTAATGTTTCGACTGGATTGATATCGTTCCCGGCAAATGTTTGCGAGTTTACATCGTCGAAGGAGGAACTCATCACCAAAGTGTTCCCGGGCATTGCACAAAATTACAAAAATTTCGATTAGATTAGGTAGTGAACGGGCAGTACTAGCAGCGAAGAATAAGACGTCGATAGCTTGAATTTCATTATTCAAAGTAAAATCGCTGGAGAACTGCATTCGTAAAAACCACATATCCGTTGACAGCGTGACCGACGAGGATGAAGCGACCAAATATCTGACGGAATTTTTGAACTCGCTTGATGTGCCAGGAACTCCACCGCATAATGTACAGCTGAAGGTACATTTTCAATTCCCCGTTCGATTGGCTTTTGCGATAACAATCAATAAATCCCAAGGCCAATCGTTGGAAGTCTGTGCTGTGGGAGATTAATCTTGAATTTCCCTGTTTGTAATTCAAAGTTGTCAAAAACGTTTGAACATTTAAGTGGCTTCTACTCATTTTTGGAGTAGAGACTATTTACCATTTATCGATTTATATCTACCTCAGACCCTTGTTCAAATGCATAATTGATTTTATGAATGATTGCTGCTTTTTGTTAAATATGGTTTAAGGGAAACCGCTTTCGTTTTGTTTTAGATGGCGCAACAGGTTGCTATAAGAACCCTAGGCCTAGCTTCTCAAAACCATTCGTTCGTGTGAGTTTTTTTTTTTACGAATTTTATGTCGATTCCGAACGGCTAAATTGAAAGTTTTTCGATGACATTTATACTCTCTGATGTTTGTCAGACGTTGTCAGAGGTCAGACTGCCATCAGTGGAAAAAATGCTAATATGAAATTTGTATTTTTCCGGCGATCAAACCTGGACCCCTCGCATTCTCCATTTCATTCCATTTCCTGTAAGCTGTGATTAGAGAGTCCATATACCTGTCACGATACACATTTCTCGTTTATTATGTGGTTTTCCATTGGGACATAAGAGATCAATCTTTTTTTGATTCGGATCACTTTTTGCAGATCTCGATAATTTTCGAGATTTGCACACACTCTCACTAATACCAATATACCTTGCACAGCTGTTTTACGTCATTCGGAATTTGTGTTCAAAGCAAAATTACGAAAAGCCTCGTGAAAAGCAATTATTCAGAACAGGAACATTAAATAATGGACATGGACTTAATTTTGGAGCAATTACTATCATCCTCGTCTTCTTCCTCGTCATCTGTGGTCTGTGGATTTCGATTCTTCGTCGATATGATTACCCACATTAAATTCGTATGTTTTCATGGACAAACGAAAAAAATGTGCACAGCTGATGTACTGTCTAATAATGCACTAATACATTTACAAAAGCAGATCAATCTGCCTATCGTGTTCCATTCGCCACGAAAAATCTGAGATCTGAAATAAAAATCTGATGGTCCCAATGGAAAACGAAACGACATTAATTTTCAGAAAGCGTTTTGTTTTGGCGTCGACACGTCGAGTTTTGGCAATAAGCTGCGTATAAAAGACAGTCGTGTCAAATGGGATAGATGGTGTTAATTTGTTCCCTCAGTTCTTGCCAAGAATTTTCTTTGCTACATTCATTGCGGGAATTGCCTATTTGCTTGAGAATGTTTTCAAAAACTATTGTATTTTTGATTTTTTGTTTTATTTCGTCTATTTGGATTGAGTTCACACCCACAATTCTTTTATGAAAATAAATTTTAACATTCGTTTGCTAGAACTCTGTTCATTTTTGTTGCTTGTGTTTCCAGAGCAAAAACAAACGAAAAAACAAGCACTAAATAGAAAAACCCCGATATACCACGAAACAACATCATGTCAAATCAATGCGTTGCATTGTCGCATTTTAATTATTCTTTACTAAGGCGGATACCTCCAATGTAACTTAAGTCTCCGACCGAGTATGCGTTGTGGAGAACTCTCCGTTCTGACGAATACCTCGCTAGGGTCGAATAATTTTAAGTGAAATTGTTGACCCGGCTTGCAGTTGCAGGATCATTAAATTGTCTCCTGATCTCATACTTTTTTGGACAATAGTCCCCAAACGTTCTCAATAATATGTCCGGGGAGTATGGCAACCACTCGAGCAATTTCATATTTTGGTCCTTTATCCGCTGTATAACAACCCTGGGCATAGGTATGAATGGGGCCGTTGTACATGGAATCCGTTCAAAACTATTCGAAAAATTTGAAAAATCATTTTGTAGTACAGTTTTGTACTATACATTCGCGTTCATTTTCGATGTAACAAACTGCAGCTCACAACTCCCATAATATGATATGTGCGAAACACTGTAATGCCCCCTGCACAGGTGTGGTGGCTACATAAAACACATTCATCTTTTCACAGGTCGTGAATGTAATAGTTGTAGCCATCCGGTCCATCCAGGTTGAACTTCTTTTAATCGGAAAACACGACAGTCTGCCACAGTGCCACTCCTTATTCCACGTCATATGCTCTCGAGCAAACTGAAATTGTGCAGCTTTATACCCTATTCACACCAAGCCGAAAACCGAGTTTTCGTCAAAAAAGTTTAGAAAACTAGTAGATGCATTCACACCGAACTCCAACTCGTTTTCGTTTGACGTTTCAATTAGCTGTGAAACTAGCTATGAAATGTTTGTGGCGACTAGACTTTTATTTTAGTTACTAAACTTGGCACGTATTGATATAATATACAAATAAAATTATTTAAGCTACTTGATAATCGTTAACTTATGGTTAAATAATTAACATAACCGACATTCAAAATCAAAACATCTGAAAATAACATTTAGTTGTGGCAGGCTGGCAGGTAGTTTGCTCTTTATGGTGCAAGCAAAGATAACAAAAAAACTCTCACTCTCACTTTCACTCAGTCTCTCACATCCTGTCAGCAGTTTTGCTGAGCTCGCTGAATGTTGCAAAAGGTGTGTCTGCTTCAACAACCCAACGATCGTACTCGTTTTCGTGGCGTTTTCATGGAAAACGACCTCAAACAACTCGTTTTGAAAACTGCAATATGTATGGGAAAACTTCTGTTTTCGATGAAGTTTTCGACTGTTTTCGCGAAAACCCAGTTTTCGGCTTGGTGTGAATAGGATATTACGCACATCATTGAGATGTGTTCTTTTTTTACGTTCAGTCTTTTCAAATGTCAGATTTGCATTAGCACCGCATTCTTACCTGATTCTAGCAGCAGGACGTTGGGAATTTGAAGCAGTTATGATGTGATGATGTCTTCTGTCTGCTGGTGTTGTCGCACATTGACCCTTTTGATCTTTTTAGAAAAAAGACAACAAAAAACCACGACCGAGCTAAAGCAAATATATTGCTCTTACATGGAGCTAGATCCAATTAGAAAACACTGTTTAAATCAGTATCCAACTGAATGAATCTGGATGTACTGGGCGATAAAAACGATAAACAAAAATGGCCTACTTTGTGATGATTGTTAAGGATGTGATCCGGTCGGTACCTATAGCCAGCCTGTAGAATTGAGAAAGCGGATAAATAAGATGCAGTATCCCTTTGCCGCAAACGTCGTTGGTTCAGTGCGCGCAGTCTGATGCTGGACATTTGCAGAGGAAATGAGAAAGTTTTTTTCTCATTCGTATTTCCGCAACTGCGGCATTGTTGAAATTAGAACAACTTTACTATCCTGGCAACGATATCTAATTTGTCATACTTGTCATATTGTGACATCTGTCACTAAATAAATTTCTTCTTGTTTTAAACTTAAGGGTTGTATTTGTATGGGATACTTTGGCCGCATGGTCTCCAATTGACCAATGCCTCGTAGTTGTTGCCGTGATTTTAGCGATATCTGGGCGGGTTCTGTTTAGTAGGATCTTTGTTTGCTTTCTATTGATGCCTGATATGAACCGTATCCGTAAAAATGTCAAACTTGAAATAAATATCCAACTTTACACCGTTATTACATTATTAGAAATGCACTTGACCTGAATTTGAATGATATGTTTGTATTCGTGTGTTGCGTATTGTTCCAATTTGTTCATTAGAACTCTAGCATTCACCGTATCCAATCTAAAGAGCTGAATAAAACGCACATCAGGAAGATCAAAGGGATCACTATTTAATCTTACTTCCAGCAAAAGTGGTTGGTGTCTTCGCCTAAACCAAAAATATAAATTGATAAATTATTTTCAATTACATACCCACTTGTTTATACACATTTATTACATTTGGCTTTTTTTGTAAACATTTCGTTGACGAAAAATTGTATAGATATCCATTTCGAACCAAAACTTTATAATTAATAAAAATCTTTTATGATAAAAGTCACAAAATTCTGTCTTTTATTCTGTTATGATTTATAACAGATTTCATAAAAGATTTTTGCTCGCAGAATACCAATTTTGGAGATCGTAAAAGATTTTTTGACAGTTCGAACTTTTGTATGGAAATTCAGGAATAACAGGAAAAATTGATAAAAGATTTTGCCGAATAGGCCTGATTGTCTTTTTACTTTTTTAAAAATGGTGAACCTATTCAGTTCAGCGGGAGTGTACATAACTACTACTGGCACTGGGTATATCACACATAATTGATTATTTACTAAACTTAAAATGTTGCTTTGTTTTCAATATTCACAATCAGAACTATCGTGAAGGTACCTGCTATTATTTCAATTTAGGGGTTATTTTGCTTAGCTTTTATGCCGGGTCCGGCAGAAAGGTTAGTTTTCAAAAAATCAAAAAATGTATTGCCAGACTCTGGATCGTCTTTTTATAGTATTTGAGTAAATCAAGTGTAGAAAATCACAACTGTCATGCGGTGACCACGCACAGCGATGCACTTTTGGAGGCGTTCTTTGAAGTTGTCATTCACTCTTTCCAACAATCTACGGTCGATTTGCGTGGCTTCAATTCGAAGCGCTTCCTTCAATTCTTCTAGTTTCCGGGGCTTGTGGCACGTGTCTTGAGGTGATCCCACAAGACATAATCGCACATTATTTCGTGTGGGAGGAGTTCGATTTCTGTGGATGGACAAAATTCACCCTGAACTCCCCTGACATGATTAACTCATTTTTTCATACGAAACCTAAAAATATGCTTAGACCTCGCAAACCAAACGCTCCCAACCCACAGCTGTCGTCTCAATAGTACTAACTAGCCATTTCAAAA
Organism: Cheilosia soror; assembly: GCA_949372485.1. Taxonomy (NCBI): domain Eukaryota; kingdom Metazoa; phylum Arthropoda; class Insecta; order Diptera; family Syrphidae; genus Cheilosia; species Cheilosia soror. Next base: position 124,490,303 of record OX443561.1, read on the forward strand.
ACGCCTGACCCTGTAGCTAGTTAAAAATTCAAACCAAAACCCATCTATTTTTATTTTCTTGTTTTTATTTTGTATAACTACATTTTCATTAGTTTTGATTTGCTTATGCACTTATGCTTTTTGCATAAATCATATACCTATGTAGCAAATTTAATTATCTTTATTTTTAATTCCATTAAAAAAAAACATAATAATTACATAGAATTTTACAAACTAACAATTGTTCACCATTTCTTTTTCATTTTTCATTTTCTTTTAAAAATTGGCAGTAAATTCGTACACCTAACATGCAGGCAGCATAATGTTCAATAGAATTTTCAAAACTATAATTATTATTATCTTTGTTTTTTTATTTCTTTATCTTGATAAAGGAAGCGTTGATTTATCGGTAGACATTTTTAATGTTAATCAACACTTTTTCTTTGCGTATTATATTGCAAATTGTTCAATTAAAGTTCTACTGTAAATTCACATCTTGCAAAAAATAAAAAAATCGATTTGGTGTATAGCACTTAAGGAAGAATAAAAAAAAACACATTAAACAAAAAAGAAAATAATAATAATTATAATTAAAAATTACAAAAATTAAACAAATATATATAGTATAAACAATTGGCTGTTTTTTGTGCGATTGTCTAAGTAGTATATTACAAAAGATATCTATTTTTAAGTATAGCAATCTAAGATTAATGGTTTTTTTCTTAACAAACAAACAAAATATCAGAGTTGTAGTGTACAAACATTGTAAAAAAAAGTAGAAACGAGAAATGGTAGGAGGAATACAGAGCTATGGCATTTTGGGTTGGAAAACAAAAATGTACGGGATTGATTTGGGATTTGTTTGCTGTTAGTTTTGGACTTATGTCGAGTTCTTAATACACACTTGGCATCTGGATACCCGCTGTCTCAGGAATCCAGATTTAAGTGTCTGCTGTTCGGGCTTAATGAATTGTTGGTTCTGTTCGACAGTAACCAACCAGAAACTGGTTTGAGTTTCATAGAAATGGCAGTGTCCCTTTCCGCCGTTGCACTCGATGAACGGTGTAGCTCGGAAGTCTTCTAAGCAGGAGCCAGGGGATGAAAGTCCTTGTCCACCACCGCCATTACCAACGGCGGTGTGCTAAAATACAAATATTAGCAAATAAATCAAAACATGAGAAGGTTATTTCTTACCATGAGGAAACTGTAACCAATCCAGAGTCCGTCCCAACCGCCGGGGCAGCGTGGCACTTCGAGCGATTGACTGTGCACCGCTATTACATTGGCTGGTACTTCGCATACAACGCAACGTGAAATATATTTCTGCATTTCGTTGTTTTCAACGGGCATCATTGGAATAGCAACAGACGTTGACAGCCAGAAAGTGCGGTCGTTGCGGGCGGCATAATTACAGACATTATTTTGTCCGCAAGTCATGACTGGTAGTGTTGAGAAGCGACGAACGCATGAACCCGCCGATCCGAGATCTTGGTTGTGGGGATAGTCATTGCCGTCGACATAGAGCAGTGAGTAGCCGTTCCATAGTTCGACATGTCCACGTTCGCAACGTGGAATATCTTCAGTTTGACTGTGCTTAACAAGCAGTGTACCTGTGAGATAGTCTGGCGCAGGAGCACAAGCTTGACCTTGTTCACCCTTTGGTCCGGGAGCGCCGGGGAGTCCATCGCGACCAGACTGACCAATTAAACCGAGATCTCCCTTGGGTCCTGGTCGACCAATGGGTCCAACGAATCCTGGCATACCTCGATCTCCCTTTTCACCACGTTCACCTTGGATGCCGATGAGACCAGGAACTCCTTGGAAACCACGTTCACCCTTTTCACCGTCACGTCCTGGTTGACCTGGTTCGCCCTTTGGTCCAGGTGGTGGTACTAAGCCTGGTTCGCCCTTCTGACCCCTCTGACCGGGAATACCGTCACGTCCATCGCGACCCTTCAGACCAACTGAGCCCTTTTCACCATGTGGGCCCATTGGGCCAGGAAGACCCTCAATTCCGACTAAACCACGATCGCCTTTGGAACCTGGATATCCGTTGGCTCCAGCTGGTCCGGGAATACCTTGATTTCCCTTGTCACCCTTTTGTCCTTCGAATCCTGGTAGGCCACGTTCACCTTTCTCGCCAGGGTAACCACGTTCACCCTTTTGTCCGACGGGGCCTGGGAATCCATCTTGCCCGTCCTTTCCAGCAAGTCCTGTGATACCGCGATCACCTTTCTCTCCTTGGGGACCTTGTCGACCGGGCAGACCAATATTTCCTTGAATACCAGCCAGACCTTGCAGACCCTTTTCACCCTTTTGACCTATAGGCCCGATCATACCTTCACGTCCGTTCTTTCCAGATCGTCCAGGAAGACCCTTTTCGCCCTTAATTGCAATGCCTGGTTCTCCAGTTTCACCAACCAGTCCAATATCACCTTTCTGTCCAGGGACTCCATTCAAGCCAGGTAAACCTTGTGGTCCAGGGAAGCCACGTTCTCCCTTAAGCCCATCACGTCCGGTAAGGCCAGTGTTACCCTTAGGTCCAACAGCACCAGGAAGCCCGATCATGCCAAATTCACCAGGTTCTCCCTTCTCACCAACAATAGTTATAGCCTCAGCATCACGGCCGCTAGGTCCAGGGTAGCCACGTTCTCCTTTAAGGCCAGGAGCTCCTGTGATTCCCGGGAAGCCAGTGTTACCCTTCTCACCTTTGCCACCTTCCAATCCATTTAGGCCTGCATCTCCCTTAACACCCTTTGGTCCTTCAAAGCCTCGCGGTCCCTGTAATCCAGGTTCGCCCGGGAGACCGTCCATACAAGCTCCACCAGGTGCACCTGGCTGTCCTGTGAAACCTCGTTCACCTTTCAGACCTCTCTGTCCTTGATATCCCTGATCACCTTTCACTCCATCGATACCAGGCCTGCCGTCAAGTCCATCACGTCCCTGTTCTCCCTTTTGGCCCATAAGCCCAGGTTGGCCATATCCAGGCAAACCCGCCAAGCCCTTATCGCCGGGGTAACCAGGCGCTCCATCTTTTCCGTCAATACCTCGCAGTCCTGGTGAGCCAGGTTCACCCTTTTGTCCTTTTTCTGAAGCATCACCAGGCAAACCAGGCGCTCCTTCTAAGCCAGGTGCGCCGGTATCACCCTTTAATCCATCTAATCCAGGTCGCCCATCAGTGCCGGGTGCACCAACTGGTCCAATATCACCTTTAAGACCCATTAGACCCTGTGGTCCAGGTGGTCCTCGCAAGCCCGGAAGTCCATCGGCCCCGGTCAAACCACGTTCACCCTTGTCACCTTTTCCGCCAATAATACCAGGTTTTCCGGGGGTTCCTCGAATACCAGGTAATCCGGTGGCTCCAGTAAGACCTTTAGCACCATCAACACCCCACTCACCGCGTTCACCTTTAAGGCCAGGCATACCAACCAGTCCAGTATTACCAGGCTCACCTTTAGCACCTTCTCGCCCTTGTACTCCGTCAACACCTGGTGCTCCCGGTGGACCAGAAGATCCAGGTGGGCCAATTGGTCCAAGATCACCCTTTTGCCCCACAAGACCGGGGAGGCCTGGAGCTCCTGGATATCCAGAATCACCCTTATCTCCAGGATATCCTGGTGCTCCTTCGGTTCCTGGTGCTCCATAACTTCCTTGTGGACCTCTGTCACCTTTAACGCCTTGTGGCCCGTCATTACCCCTAGGTCCTACTGGGCCTGCTGTGGCTATACCTTGTTCTCCTTTCAGACCACGCTCACCTGGTCTGCCAGGTAATCCTCGGGCACCATCTTTTCCGGGGCTAGCAGGGAATCCAATTGGACCTGGATTACCCTTATCACCACGTGGTCCTGTCAAACCTCTTGGTCCGACGGGTCCAGGGGGACCTTGCGGTCCTTGATCACCCTTAGCTCCAGTCCTACCAATATCTCCCTTGTCACCCATTGGACCCATTGGACCTACATTGCCTGGATATCCTTTTTCACCCTTGTTGCCTTTAGGAGGGATCATGGTTCGGTCCATTTCGCAAGTGCCGGGTTCACCCTTATCACCACCATATCCAGAATCACCCTTGTCGCCACGATCTCCATCGCGACCTGGTCGTCCTTGTTCACCCTTAATGCTATCACCCTTTGGTCCTGGATAACCGTTTCTTCCCGGCGCACCTGGAGCTCCATCTTGTCCTGGCATTCCAGGGAGTCCTTTGTCTCCTCTGGGGCCGGTTTCTCCCTTCAATCCGGGCAATCCAGACTGACCAACATCTCCTCGTTCACCCTTTAATCCAAAAAGTCCTGCTGGACCACGTTCACCTTTGTCACCCTTTTCGCTTTTAGTAAGATTCAAGTCAACAATAGCATCACGCCCAGCTGGGCCTTCAGGTCCGATCAAGCCAGGTAGACCGTCACTGCCTCTGTCACCTGGTGCTCCCATTGGTCCAGGAAGGCCATCATCACCTCGTTCGCCTGGGAAACCACGTTCGCCTGGTGGACCACGAGCACCTGGTGCCCCATTGATTCCGTCTAATCCACGATCACCTTTAGTTCCTTTTTGTCCAGGCGCGCAGTCTGTACATCTTCCTCCAATGTCACCCTTTGCTCCAGTATCACCCTTTTGTCCAGGAATACCAGAACGTCCGGGATCACCCTTATCGCCTTGCCTGCCGGGCCTGCCGGGCATACCAGGTTTGCCAAGTTGTGAATCTCCAGGAACACCGACATTGCCAGTGAAACCGCGCTCGCCTTTCATTCCCTTATCTCCAGGACGCCTGTAAATGGAAAAATCAACGGTTAACCTCATCTAAATAAATAAATAGATAAATAGGTGGCGCAACAGGCGGGTAGACACCCAATTTCACAGTAGGAGTTTAAGCTACACTTTTAGTTTAAACTTTAGTTCAAAAATTAGTTCAGTTTCACAGTTTCGTTTAAACCTTGAACAGAGTTCATTCTATAGTTGTTCAAGTTAAACTACAGTATTCTGCCGTTTAAACCTCAGATCAGCTGTTTGTCAAAAACATAAATATTTGATATTGATATTTGTTTTGCATGTTCTTTGAAAGAAAAGATAAGGAACGATTTTAGAAATGTCGTATAAAAGCTAAGTACTGTACAGTACTTCGAAATTTTATTCATTCAATTTTGTTCAACTGAGTTCAATTGAACTGAAGTTTATATTATATGTATTGTGAAACTGGACGAGTTGAACTTAAAATTTAAACTTACGTTCAGGTTCAGTTGAACTTTAGTTTAAACTTCCAGTGTAAAACTGGGGGTAAGATGTAATTTGTATTATTCCGGGGATCGAACATGTAGTCCAGCACACTAACCAATGCGCTACTGCGCCCACAACCTCATTTGCACTTCGGTTTAAGTCAAAATGTTGTGACCAAACTTACCCCGGTGTACCAACGTCACCCTTTAGTCCTGCAACACCGATTCCAGGGGTACCAGCTTCTCCCTTCATTCCTTCAGGGCCTGGAGGACCGTTATGTCCTCGTGGACCCAGTGGTCCAGGTGACCCAGGTCTACCAAAATCTCCCTTGTCTCCTTTTTCGCCTGGTGCACCTTCCAAACCGGGTCGGCCAGCTATACCTGGACCGCCTTTTGGTCCAGCTGGGCCAGGTGGACCTTGAGCACCGGGATATCCATCTAAACCTTTTGGTCCCGGCTGCCCGCGAAAACCGCGTGGGCCCTTAGCTCCTTGTGGTCCAGGTGTACCCTTACCACCACCGGGTGGACCAGCAGGTCCGATCAAACCTTGCGCACCTGGCGCTCCTGGTCTTCCGGGTTCTCCTTTAAGTCCTGATTTTCCGTCCAGACCTCTTAAGCCGATTTCACCGCGGTCACCCTTCTGACCAGATGGACCAGGTGGACCAAAGTTTCCTTGTCGACCCTTAAATAAAACGACACATTAACACCTACTAAAGTAGCCCAACGTTTACAACCAAAAAACTTACCCGATCACCTGATGGTCCAGGAAGACCCTTTTCACCTTTCATGCCATCATTGCCAGCCGGTCCTGGATATCCAATGCCACCTTTCTCACCAGGCAAGCCGGGTTCGCCAGCATTACCCTTTTCGCCTTGAGCACTAACCCATGGATGTGATCCGTCACCGAAAGCAGCATCTTTAGCCGGTTCGCCTTTTTCTCCCTTAGTGCCCTTCAAGCCAGGCACTGGCTGAGCAATGCAGGAGTCTCCTTTCTCGCCCTTAATACCGCGATCACCACGTGGACCAGGCTGACCATAGGTTCCTGTATCACCACGATCACCTTTCGGGCCCTGGTGTCCATCGGGTCCGGGTAAGCCAGACCTTCCCATGAATCCAGGCTCACCCTTGTCGCCCTTTGCAAAGTCTCCGATTTCCTTAGCCGGTTCACCTTTCTCTCCCTTACCGCCTGGATTACCAGGATAGCCTCGGGGTCCAACTAAACCAGGCACACCATCAATACCCGGCAGACCATCAGTTCCATTACAGCCATCAATTCCAGGAATGCCAGGAGATCCGGGATTACCTAAATAGCCCTGCAGGCCAGGCACTCCGGGAATACCAGGAAAACCTCCAGATCCACGCTCGCCTTTTGGTCCTCGCGGACCCAATGGGCCTGGATCTCCCTTCTGTCCCTTATCTCCGGGTGGTCCATCAATACCTGGATAGCCGGGCATACCCTTTGGGCCTGGAACACCCGGTTGGCCGGGCAAACCGCGATTACCCTTCTCGGCAAAACATTTCGGTATACAACTTCCGTTTCCAGTGCAATTCCTTGGCTGTTGTCCGGTTCGAGCAACAGTGGCAGTGTCGATTATGGCATAACTGTCGTCGATGACATGTCGTGAAGGTTGTTCTCTAAGTTCTGGGGGACTGAATATAGCACCGCTGCTGCTGCTTCCACTTTCTCTCCAAAATTGCTAAGAAAAGAAGATAAAACAAGAGTACATACCACGGGTCGCATTAAACTTTGTTTTAAATGTATAATTACTGCTTTTGCTTCTAGTAGAACGCCAGCTAAGACTGCAGCAATGATTAGCCTGAAATTAAGTAAAGATTTTTCAAATGAATACATGGTTAATCGTTGAGAGACATTTTAACAAAGACCCTTCAAAAAACCCGACCAATGTGACTTCAATTGTCTCTGGAACTATTCGATTAATTTTAAAAATTCGTTTAACCTTGTAATGGCGACATCCCCCGAATCGGTATGGGTTACTTAGGGCGTGGTGGGGGACGGGGGTAGGGCCTATCTATGAAACTACTCGGCCGATTTTAGAAATTATTTCAGCGTTGTAATGGTGACACCTTCCGGGTGCATATATTTTACTTAAGGACGGTGGGGGAAAGGTTAAATTGAGAATATGTCAATTTTAAAAGTTCTTTCAGCGCAATAATGGTGATACTATAGAGCGGGGGAGGGTTAAAAGTGACAAAGGTGCGTTACAAAAATAAAAACATTCACGAACTTATATCCCGAAAACCACCGTACCGATTGAGCTCAAGTTTTCATACAGTCTTAGGTATTGGCTCGGGAGAGTTCCTTTTAAGTTTGGACAGATGGCCGTGGCACCTCTCTTACAAAAAAAGAACATTGCAAACGCTTTTCCTCGACCATTCGAAAAGTAGCTCAATCGACCATACAATACATTTCCGGACAAACCGGCAGGGTACAGCTAGTGCTGTTTATGTAAATAGGCGACGATTATAGTAACATATTTAATGGGTCTCATTAAAAAACATTTTTAACATTCACCTTAAATATTGCGTAGGTTACAAAACATATTATTACGAAGAAGTTAGCCAAAGTCAAAATAAATGACGAGACGTCTTCGTGAATCAGAGATATTTCAAGAACAACAACTATAATGTTTATAACATGACACTTTCGAGCCTTATAACTTCTAACTGATCACAATTATGTATTTAAAAAAACGATAACGTTTAAAAAGTTACAAAAATACACATGTCACGTCAAAATAAATAAAAGCAGGAAATAAAAATAAAATATTTAACTTGGTCCGACGTAACATGACAATGTCCTACGACTTGTCTCATCAATAAATGTTAAAAAAAAGGCAGCGCTCTGAGCCCGTCTTAGGTTTTAATTATACCCATTACATCAGTGAATCAATAAGCCAATAAGGCATTGAGGGCGTTCAAGATTCTAGTTTAGTAAGTCTGACAGGTCTATATCTTCATATTGCTGAGTTTTCATTGGGCTGCACAGGTCGCGTGAACAGTTTTCTCAGGTGACGTTTATATCCGCAACACAGACAATTCAAGTCAAGAATTTCTCGACTTACTACTAAGTTGACGTCTTTTTGTGTCCAAATGTGTCTGAAGAACTCAGTTTTGACATTTCTATTGGGTTATCGGAGATCATGGGAAAGCGCAGTTTGACATTTTGATTGCCCTGACGTGTAGATCACGAATCAGAAACTCGGAACTCAAAAAAAAAAAAAAAAATACAATTGTCAAAAAGTGACATACCGATAATTCAAGTTAGGCCCGAAACACACATGCGATTTCAATCGCGCGACTGTTTAGTCGCAAAAAATTAAACACACATTGAAATGTCAATGTGAATGCGAGCGCGCACATAATTTTGGATTTTATTGCGCGCATTCATATTGAAATGTGTGTGTTTCGGGCCTTAGTTTTCGCAACCAGGTAAATTTGAATCCAGACAATTCAAGTCGACTTACGATGACTAGATTCTTGAATGCGCCCATTGTTTTAAGAATGATATAAAAAATAATGTTCGAAAGTGTACTTCACCTGTCATTTCCCGCGTTTTACAAGCAACAAATCAACTCCGTACAGAGATCTAATACGTTTTTTTTAAATAAGTTAAGCACAAATGGTTAGATATCAAATTTTTGTTACATATATTTGACAGTTATTTAACGTGTTGCTAATCATCTAGCACTCAATGGAACGCGGACATAGCTTTTCCTAAAATTGATTTCAATTTGTACGTTTTTAACTCGTTGATAAATAACGATGAAGTTGAAAAAAAAAGGCTCTAATGATTAAAATAAGAATATTATGTGATACTGATAATGTATACAGTATACGCCTAGTGCTTGATAGAAAATTCAAGACTGTAATGTAATATAGTAGGTAATATTAGTACCGAGCATTGTACTGATAATGATCATAATTCATTTTAAATTTAACAGGCTGTCGACATAATAATATGTAATGTCACTGTGACGAAGTTAATTATTAAAATGATACGTATATATGGCCTGTTTTATTGGCGATCTATCTCAGTGAAGTATCGATAATTTGGCAGCCATACGTGGTGCCAAAATGACAAATATTAGTCAAAAGTAGTAAAGGACCATTCACATGACAGCGAACGAATGAATTGATGAAATGCGAACCACTTTTGAAGCATTTATATACAGAAAATTGCACACTTTATTATTCCAAGAGTGGGCTAATTAATTAGCCCATCAACATGTATTAAAGAAAACTAGTTTCTAAACAGTTTAAATAATGAAATTTCGAATTCAAAACTTTTTGCCGCGATCGAAAACACCCTTGGCGTGAATTGTCAAAGTTTATTCGCAATCCAGAACACAACCGCGTTCCACAAACTAGGGAATAAAAAATTCGTTAGGTTAGGACTTAACCTAAAATGAGAAATTCCTGGTAGTAACTGATGACTGAAATTCCCGAATTGCTGCGATCAAGAAAATGTGAACGGATTGTCAAAACTTGCGAATATTCGTTCGTTTATATGTAGCTGGTCGCTTTCATGTGAATAATCATTTATCATTCGCAAATTCTTAAATAACATTTTGTCTAGCGAACTCTCAATTTTTCAATCTGGGTTTACTTCAACTAGACATACGTACTTTTACATGCTCTGCAGACATCTTGTAGGTAGTGGCTGTTTATTGTTCTGATGGTCGTCGTGGTTTATGAGAAAACCACTCTTTTTACGATCAAAATACCTGTCACACATTTTTGCATCAGTTACCCCCAGTTTCACAGCGAGAGTTTAAACTTTCAGTTTAAACCTCAGTTCAACAATTAATTCGATTTCAGAGTTACGTTTAAACCTTGAATGGAGTTCATTCTGTAGTTCAAGTTAAACTACAGTATTCTGCCGTTTAAACCTTAGATCAGGCGATTGTCAAAAACAAAAATATTTGACGTTGTTTGTGTGTTCTTTGAAAGAAAATACAATGAACGATTTTGAAAAAGTCGTATAAAAGCTAACTACTGTACAATACTGCCAAATTCTATTCATAAATTTCGTTAAACTGAGTTCAATTGAAATGAAGTTCAGATTATATTGTGAAACCGGCCGAGTTGAACTTCGAATTTAAACTCACGTTCAGGTTCAGTTAAACTTTAGTTTAAACTTTGAGTGTGAAACTGGGGGTTAGTGTCTCTTATCGTTAGCCTAAAATTTAGTATAGAGCATCTCGCTTTTTTTACTTGATAGGTTTGTGTGACCAATAAAATGTAAGTACCATAACGCACTACAACTTCCAGATCATCAATTTATTTAAGAAAAAGCTCTTATTCACTTCGTTTGTGTGAGTTTTTATTATTTAGGATGAATGGAAGGCACCTATAATTATATTCCGAGTCCGAACGGCTGAATTCAGGAGCTTTTCCATGACATTAATACTTTCGGATGTTTGTCGGACGTTTGCGGGGGTGGCTTCAGACGTAATTTGCTTTCTCCCGGGGATTAAACCGGAAACTCCAGCACATTAGTTCAGACGCCCGCTGAACGTTAGTAAATTCGAAATTGTAATAATTATTACAAGTTGTGGAAGCTCCAAAAAAATTACTAACTAAACAATCCTTTTGAAACAATAATTTAGCAATGATTCTCTACTCTCATGATATTAACATCCGATACCTGACGCATAATATAAGAAATAACTACACCACAATATAGATATATCGGTGCTCAAAAGTCAAAAGCTGTCAAATTCAAATCATGTAAAAGTATCGATTTTCCGAGCTTAGTAACCAAACAATTGGTTCTTTTGTTTAAGTTTTTGTTCCTCACAAATACCATTTAGCCAGTTTCTAAAAATTGTCCAATGGTAATACTGATCATATTCAAATAATATATGTGTACTAAATGGTTTGAGTATTCAATAAATTCAGAAAGCACCTTTTGAATATCAGAACCAGGAACCAATATGTATTTAGTACTATCAAATATGTATATCCGGTTTGGGTGCAATTTATTTATTAACTGAATTGTAAGTCTGCAAACACAAATTACCGCATAATGAAAATCAGTCAATAGACAAAGACCATTTCTTTGAAGTTTCGCTTCTATGTATATTGTTTTAGTTGCTGGTACATTCTTAACGAACTATCTGCAAAATTAACCACCACAGTACCATGAATCGGAATCGAGTTCAGAATAAAGTTTAATTTTGTGCTCAACGAGCATTGCAGTGGGTTAGCAATTTGGTATTAGTATTTTAGACTAGAAAACCTGAGTTAAATATCCACAAAAACAAGACAAATAAAATTGTGTATACTATATCCAATAGTACCTATAACTGCAATAAAGTCACTTCAACTCAGCCAACATACAATATACAATATTGTAGATGCAAGGAACTAGGTCTTATATGGGCAGTGTTGGATCTTACATTTATTTAGTTATATGAAATAATTTCAAGCTTTAAACTTCCGTTGAGTCGTCAAAATGATATATCTCGTTTAAATGTATGCAAATTATTATCCTATCTCTATGAGCGAAAGCAGATAAAGGTTGAAACGCCATTTTGTTGTCTTTCATCCGTCTAGCAGTGACATCCACAATCCGCTAACCAACAATTTTGCGCTCTATTGCGACGGACAGAATTATGTTTTTTCCCAATAGATATAATTTTTGCGCGTAAGTTGGAGCAACCACTTAACGTCAAAATCAGCATTAATATCTGTCAAACGAAGTATTTTCTCTAAAATGTCAATGCATTTGGTCAAAAACTTGTAGCACCTATTTTTACTGGCAGAATATTTTCTCACATTTTGCTGTTTTTCACAGTAACTCTTCTGTCTTCTATAAAATAAAATCTAAATCCTCTAAAAAATTAAATTAAAAAAAAAAAAACGGTAGGTACTGCAATATAATCTCAAAAAGGCGACCTACTTCAACTTCTAGTTCATGTTGCAGCACTTCCGATATAATTTGCAATAACTTCCACCTTAAGATAAACACAAAAAAAGTTTCGAAAACAGTTCCGGAAGTGGTGCCATTTTCTTTGTACTTTCTTTTCGATAAAACCGAAACAACGACAACACACACATTTTGCCCCCAATACGAAATCAGAGCTTGCGATGGCCTTTACCCCCACCCGACGGTAGTTTCCGATTCGATTATGATTAGCGAAAAGCAATTTTAAATTAAAACCAACGCAAAATTCAAAATTAAATCAACACCCAAATATTAAATTTTTCGTATATTTTCTTTAACTTACCGCTTTATAAGGGGTCCCATTATCCCCAGTAAATTTTAACGTAATTTTCCTTATAGAACACCTATCTCTTGGTACTTTTGTTTAATTTTAAAATTTTTCAAAGAAAAATTAAATTAAATATCACATGGATTCGTTATTAAATGTCTACATACGACTCTTTACGGTACATTGAACGAACTCACAGATACTTTTCGTATATTTTAAACTTTCTATATTCTAATCGGTTTCTTCTGAAATAAAAGAAAAAGATATTCACAGTTAAAAAAAATAAATAAAAAAAACCGCGCACCGCACTTTTTTCGAAAAAAAAAACCGAAATTCTAAAAAAAAAAGGAAAAATTTTGAAACTAAATCTCAAGCAAATTGTTATATTCTTTACTTTGTAATTAAAGAAAACCCCATCCACCCTTAAGCAGAGGGAACGGCGGGTTCTTTCCTTTTTTTCGATCTAAAGCGATGGATCGACTAGAGCGTACTGATCTGGAGCGAATTCAGAACAGAAAAATCCTCCTAACAGCCAGCCAACTCTAGAAGGCAGCAATCAACTAACTATACTCAACTCACAAATAGCCCACTAAAGACGACAACGACTACGAAGCAGAGGCACTACTAAAGTATCTGCAGCTCCTCTCCACATATACACCCAGCGAGAGAATTCTTCCTCCACATCATACACCATCTGATCTGATTCCAGACAGAGAGCACAACGCTCCGTATATATGGAACATGATGATACCGCACCACCACTAGAAAAACAAATAAAAAAAAAACGATCTGTTCTGTGGGTGTTTTGCTGCTTTTTATTCTAGATACATACTCGCGCTATACTGGAGCAAAATCAAAGATTTCCACTCCAGCCCGTTTTATGTGATAATGTTGGAAAAGCACCATGAAGAGGACGCGCGCGCCAGCTTGATCCGCAGAGGATCGCACAACGATCGCTTAGGCTTAGGGTGGCTAAAGGGAGGCAGGTGGAGGAGCCTCTCTACAAACTAAATGGACTGCGGCGCAAGTGTGTGCGGTGGTTGGAAATAATGCTACAGTAACAAAACAGCACAGAGTCGGAGCTCGGAGGGTTGTTGTGGCTGGCGCAAGATCATTTTGTGTTCTCTTTGGCATCTTGTCGGGTGTCTATGTATTGGGGGCATTGGGCAAAACTGAAATTCTGTTAGGAGACTCGTGTTTAGTAACACTGCGAACGTTTGTCGATCTCCATGTAGGAGAGCGTACTACTCTGCTGCCTGGGATTATTCGTCCATTCTTCGTTAGAGATCTGGAAGTTCGGAAGTAGACTTACGAATTATTCGGCTAGAATCAATTTTTTTTTATCGTTTTATTATTATTTTTATTTTTTTTACAATTCTCCGAATCATTTGAGAAAAGATTCGAAAAAGAGTTAAATTTTGGTTGCAGAAAAAATAAATTGTCAAAAGCAGTCCAAGGATTGTGTGCGGGATTTTAATGTGTTTAAATGCGGCGGGAAGACTGAATGATTGTTAAAATAAATACACAGTTTGTTTTTTAACCAACGAATTTCCTAACGGCGCGGATTTGAAATTTCGTAAATCGCGTGGATCGTGGTGACTTTTTTTGTGTGAAAAATGAAAATTCCCAGAGGCCTGGGCGGTCTCTTGGGTCGTCCGCAATTGTCCTACTTTTGGGCAGTGATATTTGCGGTATATCTGATAGCCCTTCTGCAAGGTGGATCGAGTTTTGTTGATGCTGCAAAGGTAAGTGATTTGAAATATTTTGAATTTCTTGATTCAAATATTTGCATTATATTTGTAATTTTTGGTCGCAAAATAAGTGGAAACGTCAAAATTGTGAGCTATTTCTACGATCTATAATAATTTTATTTACGTCTTCGCTTCTTGTAGTGATTTTGTTATCATTGGCAGTTACTGCAGATCACACTAAATGTTATCGACAATGACTCAGAACACTGCATTAGGTTTGACATCAACAAAGATGTCATGCTCAAGCAAGGTTTCTAAGAATAGCCCAGTGGTTTTTTTTTAAATGTTATAAATTTCTTTTAATTAATTTAATTTTGGAAAAGCTGTTGCGTCGTGTTTAGTGTTAGCCTTAAATTTCACAAGGCTGTTGTGGCGCCTTAAATAAGCTATTTTGATCCACAATCAATTAAAGGTATACTTAGATTTAAAATGATTAGTGATTCCCACTCCATCTGGAACAAGAACGCTACTATTTCTGCATTAGTATCAAAAACTACGAATAAAAAGACTACGATGGAAATTTACTTTTGATTGCACGAAAGTACGCAACGGTTTGCTTGCCCAATCAATATACCTACCAATTTAGCTATAGCAGATTTCATTATAGTCACCTAATAAGAGAGAATCAATGTTTTTTCACTAACACCGCGTCTCCACGAGCAATTTTTCATAGAATACGATCTGTCATTTCTCATAGAAAGAAATAATGATAGTATGCAATAAAATGTAGGGTGGGCATTTCATAGCTTACTATTTCCATAGCCATCCCACGAAAACACATGCGTCACAACAAAAAAGTACACCCCATAGAATACTATCGATAGCAAGCTATGAGCTGAGCAATAGATAGAATACCATTTTTCATAGAATACTATTTGTGGTCTCCACGAGCAATTCTTATAGAATGCTACCTATATGGCAATTTATGAAAAATTGTCCGTTCAGTCGCCGGGTAAGGTTATTCACATGAACTCGTAAAAGCCTCATAAACTGCGTAAACTGCAAAAATGTTTCCACCTCGTAAGTCAACTGTCAGATTTTATATGGAGAATAGTTTACCCAGACCTCATAATTTTCCCGCGACGATTTACATAGGCCCTTATTGTGATTGTCGATCAGCAATCGTCACGACAATTGTCGATTGCGCCGATTGATTTTAGCTATTCGTATGCAAAATATTTTTTCACTTCCAAGAGAAAGCATCGATCAGACATTTGTAATCGACTACAAGCGACTGTCAAATCGACAAATATCGATCGCAATCGACAATCACAGTTCTCGATCAATCGACAGTTGTCGATCAACGATTAACTATCGACACTCACAATAGGGGCCATAGGCTCGAAAATCAACCGCAGAAAGTTACGGAAATCATAAATGTCAAACTCTGACAGACAGTCGTATGAATTGTTTATTTGATTCCAGATTTACAGTCGATTTACGCGATTTACGCAATCACATTTCCGAGGGGTGTTCACTTACAGCACCGCAGAAATTTATACATTGAAGAGCTGCATAAATTTATCAAATTAAGTGAATACCCTTCTATCTTTCGGTGGGTTAAATTTGTAAAACAAACAAATCTAAATTGCTCTCAATACAAGAAAACATCATCGGCAATTGGTTTATGCCATTGCTGCTTGCGTATTAAATGTTCCGTTTTCAGATTCACCGGATCCAGAATATAAGCGAATATTGCAACTGTAAACGAATACATAACCTAGATGGTGAACAAACATGGTTTTCACCACATAATGCTTCTGTGGCGCTTAGCATAAAACAAAGCATTTATAAATTGAATTGAGTTTTGGAAAAAGTGTCTTAAATCATTTGCAAAATTTGAGTTGACACACTTTGTTTATTCACCTGTCAATGTGGATTTTCCTACATAACTACACCTACTAAGATTTAAGTTCCACATAAGCTCTTATATGGCAGTTAATGCCATATATATGGGATGAATAATTATTCTCGGATAATTTTCTGACACTATCATGGCTGAAAACGAATTTTCAGCTGTCAAAAAATGATCATGCTCTAGGAGCAAGATAGAAATGAAATGCAAAATTTTAATTAATTAATAGCGTAAGATTCGATAAAGCTCTGTTTTAAGATTGGAGTTTGGTGAACTTCTCTTTCAACACTTTCAAAAGTGTCAGAAAATTATCCGAGAATAATTATTTAGCCCAATTGACACATGGCCTAAGTATTTAAATCGTTTAGGCGTATCAGCAAACTATCCTAAATTAAACTAACCTTTCCTAAGGTAAATGTGTTTAAAGGAGAACCATACAGGCATTTGAAATGGAATAAAAATAGATAAAATATGAGAAAACGGAAGTGTATTTTCGACCATATTTGAAGGTATAGCTTTATCCAAAACAATTCCAACCAACTTCAAGTGGTATAGCGATTTTAATCAACAATACCTTACAATCCTAATAAACAAATTAGGTTTTTTCTAATCATTATCCCACAAAAATGGTTATGCTTTGAATGAAATACATACAGATATATTAACCTCTCTTACCTTTTTGTTAACTTCTCAACAACTGTCAAATTTGTTGTTTGTTTTGTACCGAACCCAAACAAATAATCCTGAAATTTTCACTTTAAATATAAAATGTGAGTACCTACTCACATTTAGTTTGAAATTTAGTTCAGCATATAATTCTGTTTCACAGTTTTGCTTAAACCTTGAACAAAGTTCATTCAGTAGTTTAAGGTAAACGACAGTATTCTGCAGTTTGAACCTCAGATCACTTGACACAGTGACATCTCAATTTCAAAGCTGTCGATTGTAAAAAACACAAATATTTGTCGTTGTTTTGCGTGTTTTTTTTAAAGAAAAAACAAGCAAGAATTTTGAAAAAGTCGTATAAAAGCTAAATACTGTATAATACTGCCAAATTCTATTCATTAAATTTAGTTAAACTGCGTTCAATTGTGAAACCGGATAGGTTGAACCTTAAATTTTAACTCAAGTTCGGTTCAGCTGAACTTTAGTTTAAACCTATTGTAATACGGTCACATTAATCCTATATTTGTACTAAGTCCAATTTATTTACTCTTTTTGAGGTTAAGGATACTACAGAGACATCTATTGAGATAAGCCAAGTACGAGTGTTGGCGGCCTCACAAATTCAATCATTTTGTTTTACGTATAGCTACTTATGTTTGTCTTCGGTTTGATACTTTGATACTTTATCGCTCTTCAAGAAATAGCTATGCCAGAAAATATTTTTTTTTTTTTCTTCTTTTTTTTAAGAATAAAATGTTGCCAATTTGAAAATTCTTATCATCACAAAGGTTAACATTTTTGGATAACCTTAAATATGAGAATTTTTAAATGATTTCATTTTAAGTTGATTTAGAATTCTTTTTTTGTAAATTTT
The DNA here is from genome assembly GCA_949372485.1 of Cheilosia soror. Taxonomy (NCBI): domain Eukaryota; kingdom Metazoa; phylum Arthropoda; class Insecta; order Diptera; family Syrphidae; genus Cheilosia; species Cheilosia soror. The sequence goes on from OX443561.1 coordinate 124,507,870, forward strand.
TATTTTTTTTTTTGCCAACAATGATTTATATAGAATAATATATTACGAGAGAATCTTTAGAAAGAAAATTAAATTTTAAACAAAAAAACCTTCAACATTTTGAAATCATACTTCCGGCACTGTCACACTATAAAGACTTAATCTAATTAGTCCATGGAAGTTGTATGAAGTCATAGTCTTGCAAGTGATAACCTTATTTCGCAATTGGTCTTCATGGGTGAACTTAATAAATATTCAGTTTTCACTATCAAAACGGAAGACGGGGTGGAAGTTTAATTTGGAACACATATTAAAAATTGTTTGCGCATTTTTATTTTAACTTTATTTTAGATACGGAGAAATTGGATTGAAATTTGCCCATGGGGAATGAAACTCTAGAATATTTCCAAATACATAGAATATGGAGGACCATAAGTACCTACAACAAAATGAAGCTTGAATAGTTCCAACGATACCCACACTCTGGAATTTTTCAAAGATGTCCATAGTTGTCTATTATGAAATAGATGGCAAAAAATTTTAGCTAATCCTCCATCTTTCATTATGCATTTTTCCTTTACCCCGTTAATAGAACTTTTGCTTATTACCTGCTTGAGTTTGAGTGATCTCTTATCACAAATCTCATAGAACTAGACCGCCGACTTCCGTACACCTACCCAATTCTCCCCGGAATTAATTAACCTGTCTGTGAATACGTGTGAAATGTCAAAATCAATGGCGGCAATTATTTTCCATCTATACCATACGCCTATCATTTTTCAAGTATGCGTGCGTTAATGGCGTTCCTTTGATTTTGTACAGCAAAAATACGTTAAAAAAACCCGATCCCGCAGGCAGCTTGAAGTCCGTTATGTGCGAGGATTCGACGGTCTAGTTCTATGTGGTTTGTGTCTATTATATTAGGTCTCTCAAGCCAAAAGACAAGAAAGTGTAGGTACTGGCTTGTTCCATTTTTGTTAAAATTGGGTTTATCAAGTATTCATTTTGAAATGAATGCAATCAAATTGTGCAAATCTTAGATGCGTTAATTGTTTATTGAATACAATTTTGTTATTCAAACAGCACGTTAAAAACCCGTTTATAAAGTCTGACAGCTGTCTGACTTGATGTCTCTGCCAACGTTGGCACGCTGTTTTGTATTTTGGCCCTTGGCCCCGGGCCAACTCAAAATGGCCCGTAAATCTTAATTTTTTGATTTCATAAAACATAGATCCACTTACCAATGTTAAGCTTTTTTTTCATATTCTAGTACAATATTAACTGTCAACCATTGCTTATAGGTAGATACGTTAGTTTATTATTCTGACTTAATTTTGTTTGACAATTTTTATCTGACAAAAAATGGCTTTTACTACAACTTCTGTTGATCGTACGTAAAAAAGTTGCTTAACATAGTTTTTAGGAAATTATTCAAGGATAAACATTTCATAAGAAATAAAAAATTATTGAGTAAAAATTTTGAGAAAAAAGCATTTTAAATAAAAAAATGAAAGAAAACATTTTCAAATTTTGGGTTTAAAATTGCCTTGTCTTCAAAATGTACAAAACAATTTATGGACCTATAATAGTTTAGAAGTTATAGCGTTTTAAGTGGTAACACCTCGAAATTCGAGGTCACCCAATTTGAGGGGCTATAACTGTAAATGGGGTGAGAATAGACCCCCCCCCCTGCCACATAATTTTGTACTGTACTTTGCAGTACTTCAGGAATCTTCCCTTAAAGGATTATACCGCTTAACTGGACAACTGTACCTATGTTGTCTTATTATTAAATTTGAGTTTAATTTTTTGAGTAGGTAATTTTCTTTGATGAAATGTGGCGGTGGCCCCAGCTATTTGCAAATGACCCTCAAAAAGGCCCGCACTTTTTTTTTCTTTGCGGCAACGTTGGTCTCTGCGTAGGTACGTATTGGTCTCGATTGATCACTAGGTACCAAGTGATAAGGAACAGAAACAGGAATTTCTTTTTTCAGCAACAGAACTTATGAACAGAAAAATGGATGTTTGACAACAGAACGGAAAAAAGTCTATATTGATTGTTTTTGTTGCTGCCAGCGACAGAAATGCCATTTATCGTGGAAAGGATTATTTTTTTTATTAGCACAGAATAGACGGCAGCCATGTTTTTCTGCATCTGTTTTAGTTTTGTGTATCTGAGCGAGCAAAGTAAACAGAACCATGAATCATCTCTATGTTCTTTGTCACTTAGTGCCTAAACAGTTTTCTCACTTGACGTTTATGGAAGGGAACCGAATCTAGTCAAGTAGATACTAATGTCGTTTTCGGGTGGTCGTCCAGAACTGTCCGGAAGAACTCTCCGTGATTCTGAATTCAAATTCAGAAGCAAATTTCTCTTCTACTACAAAAGCGTACCTACCCTAACGTTTTCGTAAGTTGTCTTGTCCTCTTTGAGGGAGAATTTATCCCCACCACTGCCATTTTGACAGTCTTTTCCATTTTTACTACAAAAGTAAAGGAACAGACCTATTTTGTGAAGAGAACACAAATGGCAGTCAGTTTGTTTAATACTCATTCACTTGACTTGACGTTGACAATCCGAACAAAAAACGGTGACATTGTCCAGCCTTATATCTTAAACCTCACTATTTTCAGTTGTCTGTACATGTAGAGCCTGCAGAGTCCAGAAGCAGATGAAGGTATCAACATTTCTCTTGTTTTTGTTGGTGGCTTGGCTTCTCATGTCAAATTAGTAGACGTCATGTTGGAAAAATATCTATATGTACTAGCTAGCAACATTTTGAATTAAGAAAACAGCCCGGGAATCATTTTAAACGGCAATTTTTCTCAGAGCTGCAGAGATCGATGAAATTAAAAATCGATTGCAACAAGCCATCCAACGAACAGATAGTGTACATTGTACCTACAAGACACATTTGAATAAGTTTTAAATAATAAAGCTCCTAATAATTACTTGTACAATAACTATCATTATCGTTATTTAAGTTCATACCTACACGTACCTAATCAAAGCAATTTATGTACATCTGAAAATCAGCAAATTATATCGGAAGAGTGATCGCTTTCGTGATTGTTGGGTGTGTTTATTTTTCTAAATGTTGACTGCCTACATTAAAGAAAATATCGCCCTTAAGTTTCCGGCTATAAAAGAGATGCATGCATTTTTATTGTTCGTTTTCTTTGATGGTTATTATAAAATGTTCGCTATTTTAATTAGTCAATCTTATGTGTCATTTAAAAGACTTTTCGGTTTATTAATTTATCTAACCAACACACTAATCCACTCCATATGCGGTTGGACATTATAAATACCACGAATGTTCAAAATGAGTTGATCTCTATTTATTAGGAACACGTGTCTAATGTACATTTCAAAGCATTGCCGTTTTAGAAGTCTTCCGCCAAAATATCGATGAAAGGCTTTCTAGACCATTAAGGTTTTTCAGAACTCTCAACATAAAAGGTCTGTTACCTACTCTACTTTTGTAGTAAAAATGGAAAATGGATTGGAATGGAAAAATGGTGGAAGAGCTTCTACTAACTGAACTACAACTATACTACAACTACAAGCATTCGGGAAGATAAAATAGCTACATTATTTTCGCTCCTTCTGATACCAATTTAATACCAATTTGTTCGTTACACGCGCATGCCAAATAGGACAACATATTTCAAATCATCAGTCAATTTTCGTAAAGTTTAAATGTAACAGACCTAAAGACAACGAAGTTTCTTTTCCTCTTTTGTTCAGAGTGCAGTGTACATGACCCTTTGTCAGTATTATTATATCGTGGGATTTATCCCTTTTTGTGGGATTTTCGATGTCCGAAAAGCCTTCCGTGGGATAAAGGGAAAAAGCACCAAAATCGTGGGAATTCCAGGAAGTGAAAAAAACGTTTTTATTTTAGTTTACATATTATTTGTTGTAATAAGTAATATTTGGTTCAAGTAAAGGTCTTTTAATTCATATTTGTACATTGCCAATTGAATTTCTAACATCAAATCCTCCGAGAGTTTGTTTTCGACTCTAATAAAGCAGCGAGTGATCGGCATCTTCATTCATTCTGAATAACCTGACGAGTTTGGCTGGAATCACAAAACTAGACATGTGTGGCATGCCGATTGTGATTTTATTTTAGCATAATAAAAATGAATCAAACAATTTTTTTTCATTTTAAGGTATCGTGGGATTTCGGTGGGAATTTGAGTTCGGTGAAAAGGGAAAAAAGGGGAAAATTACCACGTTTCGTGGGAAAAGAAGACAGTCCTAACAACACTGCCCTTTGTTTAAAATTTTGCTTCAGTAAAATATAAGTTGCTGCATTAAAAAAAAAAGTCAATTGCCTCTGGCACATTGATAAATGTCCAGAAATTACTAAATTAAACAAAAGCAACTCGAAAACTGAATATTACTTTCCATGCTAAAGTTTTGTTTTGCTTTTGTAAGTTGTCCATTACATAAATAGTTTTTCGCAATCTTTGTGCCTGAATGTAGACGGAAAGGGTCGAAAATGAAAACAATGTTTCTTTGTGTTTGGCTATAAATAGCAGACCAACTTCTTAAACATGGTCATAAGATAATTTATTAGGGAATGCTTGGATAAAAAGCAGAATAGATTTTCATTTCGATAGAATTTTAACAAGTACAAATAACTTGCCAATGCGCACTTTCTTTTATCTTAATAAAAGAACCCATTTCTGGAAATAATAACTTTTATCGCAAATCGCTCATTTTCCATAGAAATGAGATAATTTTACAAATTACTATTTATCGCTCTAAAAAATATAAATACATAAGTTTAGCACTGAAAACACGTGGTATAAACCTAACCACTCCGCAAAACTATGTTTCAGTTTAAGTTTGATGGAACCCCAGCCTGATAAGAAGTCTTAACTTTGGTTTGCTACCGAATTATATATGTTATATGCTGTCAGTTCTATAAATATAGCCAATTCGTAGAATAAATTTTGCTTTTCTGTCATCAGCATCTTCATCTTATCAGTAAAAGTTCCTTGAAACTGAAATCAGAACAAGGAACAAAATGAAATGATGTATAAAGTGTTACAATTAATATTCCCAATAACATAACACCAATTATTATAGTTGACAGGCATTATCAACTTGTATACAAGTATTATAGTTCACTTGTACTTTTTTTTTTTTGTACCTACTAAACTTGCGCGATTAGTTCTGACCAATGACAACATATTTTTCATTCAATAAAGTATGCATATAAAAAAATGTCTATAGAACACAGATACTTTTTTCCATAAAGTGTCAAAGGTGACATTGACAGAGATAGCCTAAAATCAGTTGTCACACTGAACGATGATAGTACATAATATTGCGATTGTGGACAAAATTCGAATTTATAATTTTAAGCTTATCTAAAGCTTCTTAATCAAAAGAACTTTATGCCGACCGAACAAAACAAAACAGAATTAAGAATGACAAAAGCCGTTGAAATAAAACAAGAGGAGGCGAGAAGAAGAAAAAAATTACACAGAAAAGGAAAACTTGTAACAAAGTTATCACTTTTAGAGGAAGTTATGCATGAGTATAAAAATTTTTCATCTTGAGTCGTTTTAGTATGAATGAACAAGACATACTTCCTTTCGTTTATAGTTGCTAGATGAAAAATCATTTCCTAGTAAAGAGGTCGTCCGTGATAATTATGAAAATGGGAGCAATACAAATTTGCACAACTCCAAATTATGCAATTCAATAATTTAAAGAGGGCGCAGTAGCGCAATGGTTAGTGTGTTGGACTACTGTGCGAGGGATCCCAGGTTCGATCCCCGGAAAAACCCAAATTACATCTTAAAGTTGTTTCTACTGCGCCACCTCTCGCGAACGTCTGACAAACATCCGAGAAGTATGACTGTCATGAAAAAGCTTCTCAATTGAGCCGTTCGGACTCGGCATAAATTGTAGGTCCCTTCCATTCGTCCCAAAAATAGAAACTCACACAAAACGAATGGTTGCGAGAAGCTAGGCCTTGGGTGTCACCCGCCTGTTGCGCCACCTATTTATTTATTTATTTATTTAATTTAAAGAGCTGGGCGCATCCGAAAGTCTAGACGTCTCACATTGACTAGATGTTGGGAACGCGACTAGCTATGGGTATTATGTTATTTCAATTGCATTTTTAAATAAAATAAAACTATTTCGTACGGCAATTAAATTGAAACATTTTGTCTACAACTGCTATTTTGTAAATTTCACAAATTAGCTATTTCGTACTGAAACTGACATATCGGTTGACACAGCTGAATGCCCATTAAGTGGGTGCTCAATGCTTGGCTTTAAAATGGCCGGGGTTTGTTACTTCTGCTTGAAATCGGTGTCAAATAAAAGAAAACTTAAAATAAAGAAATCAAAAGATTGTATTTTACCAAATTTTGAATTACAGTATAATTTTGTCACTCCTATGCATTGTTCGAAAGTCGATTCCACCATCCGACATATGTATTAGACGGAAAGGGTCGAAAATTAACACAATCCCTTCTTTATATCGAAATTTGTAGCAAGGAATAAATAAATAAATTACTACAAATGCAAGCATTTTTAAAAGGGTTTACATATCGGTTGATTGACAAAGTTTGACAGCTCTCGCGTTTACGTCATTGAACGGATCGTTTGTCAGTTGACTAACAAACTTATGAACTTGATGCCAATTAATTTTCACTGTCAATTATAGACAAATTAACATTTTGTTTGACAATTCAGCTATTTCCACTTGTCAATCCAATTCTTTGTCAATTCATTGACAAGCAATTTTTCGCTATTTCCACTTGCCAATTTTGTAATTGGGATAAATATACTACGTCAATTGTCAATTTCAAATCGACAAGTTGAAACCCAGCAGTAGTCGTTCGGGACACGACTGCGCAACGAAATGTCAAAGTGTATTTTGCGTCAATCTTCAAATTGGTGTATGTAGCTCGCTTCGCTCGCGGGAAGGGCTTTAAAATCCAGTAGGTATATCATACTCGGACAATTCTACCAAACTTTTGCAGGACAATTGACATTTTTGTTACCATCAAATATTGCTACTGATCTTCCACTTCAATTATAATCACAGTTCATTGGTCCACTAAATTTTTAACCGCAAGACCTCAAAGGATATCACTTACGTGATCATCATCATCATCTTGTACAAGTGGGTATTCTATTAGAAATGTACAATTGCCCGGCAATCAAGAAAAAGAAAAACGTCTATCCGTCTCTGAAACTATTTGTCTGCTAGTGCTTCTGTTTGTTGTATTCAATTCGGAAGAAGGAAGAAACAATAAACAAATGCCAACAAAAGAAAAAAAAAAATTACAAAAAGACAGTAAAACAATTGAGGAAACAAACCATAGATACATTACTAATACTATACAGATACACTTCTATGGCCTGTCAACCGCGCAAACTCTATCCACTCACATACTCTGGTTGGCCCTTTTGAAAGAATCGACAATCTCAAGTGGTGCACCAAGATGATACCGATGCTGCTGCTGATGATGATGATGCGCGGTCCAGAATCTAATACCAATGGAGAATTCTCGTGTGGTATAGTAATTTATTGCGACGGCCGCTAGCTGTGCGCGCTTATACTCGTAAATACGTTTGCTTCACAATATCTGAAAGATGGCAAAGAATCTCCAAACGAAAGCAAAATATATGTATATAAACGAAAATGCAACTTTCTAGATGAAATGAGTATAATCGTCTGCAATTGTGATACTGGAGATAGGGCACATTCATCGTTTCCCTACGGCTCGTGGCAGCCGGCCCCCGACTATAACTACAACAAGTTGGGGTCAAGCTTTGGTGGTAAACAGCACTGTTCGTGTGTTGGTGTTGAAGAGGAAGAAATGTACACAGAAAAGCGCCAAAGATAACATTCTAAACTGCAGATTTGTGTTTGATCTTATTCTCCCTCATGTAGTTTGTTTTGCAATTGATGATTTCTGGAGCAATAAATAAGATGCGTGACTTTTATAAGAATGGCGGCACTCCGTCAGAGACGAATTCATTGAATCGCTTTCTGTGATATGAGAAGGGCTAGAATATTGGCTATTATATTTGATCTCACGCAGACGATGTAAATGACCACTTAAAGTGAACCTCATGGGTGGATGCTTACAAGAAAATAATAAATTATAAACTCACTGCCTAAATATTAAACGAGTCGGTCCTGAGGAAGGATTTTATCATTACGTATGAATATAAGACACAACACATACACACAACCTGTCGCAATTGTCAACTATAAAACTTATGAAACGGTCCCTTGGTTGGGCTTTAAACATGAAGTTTTTTTTGACATAATGGCCATCCCTAGTGCGCAATCAGAAGTGTCAATGCATTTTCGTGGCTGACAAAAACCCTATAGGTTTCATATCGAACACGGAACATGTAGCCCTGAGACCTGTAACTTTAATACTGGTGATAACATTAAACTAATTTCATAAAGGATTATGCTGATAAAAAGTGCCGGCAAGCACATGCAAAACAACTGACCAACAAAGCGGCGCTGCAGAGAAAGACGAGAGCAGCTCGTGACCAAAATAAGGTAAGGATAGCAATATCCAACCTAAATTCCAGCTTTTTAAGGCAGCGGGAGACGACTTGAAAGAGAGTATACACTAACTCGTTTCTAAAATTTGGTCAGAGGAAAGTATGCCTGATGTTTGGAACCTCAGCATCGTTTGCCCGAGAGAGACAGTCTAAACTGCGCCGACTATAGAGGCATCAGTCTCCTCAACATCGCCTAAAAGATCATATCTGCTGTACGGTGATGTACGTCAATTCGACGTCAGAATATGTTATAAAAGGGTGCATGTCGTGTACTCGGCATATTTCTGACGCTGACATATGTCGGCATGCGTCTGTCACCGATATGCCCGGCTCAGAATGGCATGTAAATTTGTCAAAATATCCATGTCGTGTACTCGGGAAATCGTTTTGCATGCGAGAATTTCATGGCATGTAAAATGAATAATGTCACTACGAATTGATATGTCGCGGAACGAATTTCAGACACGACATGTCCTAGTGAAAAACGTTCATGTCAATGATAATAGTTTGGGTGAATTTAATTAATTTTGTTTTTAATGTAAAAGGTTCGATTTTGCAAGCGTACGTTCCTAGTGAAATTATATGGAATATTGTGAACTCAACCGACCATTGGTAACGGCCAATCATTTTTCGTAACTTACTTACTTACTTAGATGGCGCTGCAGTCCGGGGTGGACCTGGGCCTTAACCAACACGACTCTCCAGTTAGCACGATCTTTGGCTAACTGCCTCCAGTTGCGAAGTACCCTTCCACTTCTGCACGCCACCTAAGGCGAGGTCCTCCTCTACTGCGTTGTCCCTCCGGGTTGGAATCGAAGACTCTTCGGGCCGGAGCATTGGTTCATCTTTCGTAAGCTGTTAAATATTTTCACAGAGTATTTACGGCAGACAGGATTTAGTCTGTCACACTGTTTCCTCTAAACGACTTTAGAATTAGAATAGGTTGAAGGATGCGCTATCGCCCAAGATTTTGCCGCTAAATAAGTTATAGCTTTTACAAAAAATGCATTCTCTACAATTATCTGATCAAAAAGGGGTAAAAGGAAACGATTGCGGTTTGGGCTGTGCGTTGTTGAGGAGTTTATGTTGACTGAGGCGATAGCCTTGATCGCAGCCTGGCTGTCAAAATGAATATGTCTATCTTTTGCCTCGGAACTATGTCCGTGTGTATTTTGATTAGGCGACAGGCTTCACGGATAGCAAGTATTTCCGCCTGAAACACACTGGCTGTGTCCGGGAGCCTGAAGCATTTTGAGATGCTCAGAGACTCCGAAAATACATACATTTATAGGTGTGTGCTTCATTCAAGTTTACTGATTTTAATCAAACAAATCCATCAAGGCATTTACAAATTCAAGTCTTTTTCCCTAGCATAAGTTTGGTATAAGTACACTTTACATGAGGACTTTTGGAAACAACTTAAATGAGGCAAAACAATACTTAGGATGCAAAAGAAATCCACGTAAACTAAAAAGCAACATAATTTTCTCTTTTCGCGTTTAAAATAGGGTTTCGATCCCCACCCAATAATAATTTCCTCGTAAAATTAAATTATTCATCACTCCGCACCAGGGTTATTGCGAAGAATTCTAGTACATTTTTTATAATTTGCTTTGAGTAAGCTGCGTTCCGCAAAGAGCCAAAGAAAATCAGATACCTATCCTTTATTTTGTTAAATACAAACAATAAGCACCTGATATTGTTCAATTTCGATATTCCTTCACTTAAATACATAGACTCTTACTCAGCCGAGGAAAATAAGTACCTTTTGAACTTTGCGTTTTGAGAATTATCGTCGACTATCTACTTGTCAAACATCATGGTGAATAGGTACATTTTTAAACAAATATCGTATTTCTTAATTTGTTTATCACATTCTTTTGCTTGGTGCTTAAGCTTTTTTCGTTTTCCATTGGGCAAAAACAAGCGTCCGGGAGCGTCCGGAATCAAGAAAATCACTTCTGAAACCGTTCCATTGGCGCAAAATATACTCTTCTGTTGATTCTGAGAAGAGAATTTCGCTTCTCGATTTCAAGTCAGAAAGAATCCACTCAAAAAGCACTAACACAAGTGCATTTAATGTTAATTTCGATTCGCCAGAAAAAAACACTTTTTCTTTCCCGAGATCACTTTTTTCGTTCGTTTGGTACAAAAAAAAAGCAGTCTTTTTCAGAGTCGAGAGCAATTTTGCGAATCTAGATTTTTTGTCAGAGTCGCTCGAGATTTACCAATACACTTACATATGATTTGACATTTGTTTGTTTACGTTTTATGGAAGTCGGTCGAAAAAGTTAGAGCTACTAACAAATAACAGAGCTGTAAATTTCATCTTCTTCATGTGGCACATCTTCATCGGCGTCGTCGTCGTCCTCTTCGGATAAAACCGGCTCGTCTTCGTCATACGAGCAATTTATGCAGTGGCAGTATTTGTTCTGTGCAAGGGAGAAAAAGCATCGAGTTTGCAATTTTGTGCAGGACGTGGACCGTGGTGAACATATACTAGGAATATTTATTATGAGATTTCTTTTATAGTTATTTGAAAATGTATGGAAATCTTGGAAGTTGCAACCACTCTAAGAAAAAAAAATCTTCACAACAAAAAAGGTAAACAACTTTTGGCAATCACACCACCAACACCAACAAATAACAGCTCAGTAGGTATACTTCTTTTTGTTCGATTGGCCAGACGAAATCTAGAGAAATCTAAAAAAATCTCAATAATTTATATAACGCTAAAAATGGAATAAATCTCAAAATATCCTCAAACTCTCAAATACAGGCCTGTAAATGATCCACACAAACACCATTCACGATTAACCCACATAACCTTAAGGACCATTCACATGAGAGCCAACGAACGAATTGATGAAATGCGAACAAACTTTTTATTGTCAAAGTTTATTTGCAATCCACATCACTTAATTCGCGTTCCACAAACTAGCGAATAAAATATTCGTTCGAGCTTAACCTCAAATTAGACATTGCGGATAGAAACTGATGGCTGAAATTCGCAATCTGCTGCGACCTAGAAAAGTGTTCATGCGAACGGACTGTCAAAACTTGCGAATATTCATTTATTCGCTCTCATGTGAATGGTCCTTAATTGTGTCAAATATGTACTTATATTATGTTAAACACTTACTGGATACATTTTATGACACCAGAGTAGTCAAAAAATTGTCCTATTCCAAGGGATATATTTGCATAAACTCTATAAACGTCTGAAAATAGACAGCGTACACCATTTAAAACTTTCACGAAAAGTTTCTTTATGAAATAAAGACAAGCACTGTTTGATACAGAAAAAAAAATCAATGATTATGCCAAACCTTATCAACCTTTCTATGAAATAATAATTTATTAATAAACATTGTTCCATCAATGTCTGATTAATGTTTTCCTCTCGGCTTTCATATTGTGCTGTCATCGTCTTAATTCAGCGTTAAATGCAATGCAACACATGTCACAAATGAATACAAAAAGAAATATTTACTCTCCTTATTGCACATCTGATCCGGCGAATTGTAACAAACACTAAACATAGTGCAATAGTTACTTCCTCTGATCTAATGCACCAATTCCACTAGGAGAGGAGACACTACCATATGTGTATCAATGTGATACATCTCACGTTGCTCTACGTCGTCGCAGTGCACGTATATATTTATGTCCCTCTATAGCTGTCACATCGTCGATGCTCGTTGGAGTTTATTTTTAGACAAACAAAAAACAACAAAGCAACAAGTGGCTACACTGCTGTGTGGACTGTCTGTATGGTGAGTTGCCACTGCCACCGCCACGCTCTTAGGTCATGCATGCATCGTTAGGGAGCTAAAGAATAATTATATTCGATTCCGCAGCGATCAAAACTCATCCATCTATATGGAGAACGAAAGTCCTTTGGGAGAATGAAACGGATGCCATAGGGGTGTATCATCATGTCAAGAATAACATGGAGTTCTCCATAGGCTACGAGTGTTTGATTTTCGGTGAAAGACGATGAGGATGATGAGTTCCGCAGATTGTTGCAGGAATTCAGGTTGTTGTTTGTTTTAGAATTTCCTTTTGGAATTTTTACGATATACTAAGATTCACATTTGTTATTCTTAATTTTGTTTTTATTATTTATTTAACGACTCAATTTAGAGTTCGAGAAAAAAAAAATAATGGGAACCATGGTAATTTTCTTTAAATGGAGTTTTGTGGAAGACAGCCGTCTTACGTCATAATATCCATAATGATGAACGCACATTATAGAATATTACATTGTCGAAGGGCGAACTAGTTTACGGTAGGATTTAAGACGTTTTTTTTTTTTATAAAAACAAAAAAGCGGGATCGCGAAGGCTGATCAAATATGTTTCGTATTATAAATCACTTTCTTGCCAAACTATGTAACGGTATAAAGTACGTCTGTATTTTATGTACATATGTATTTATGAAAAGAAAACCACATAAAAGACTCGAGATAAATCACAGGAATGAATGTGACTTTCCAATGAAACCATCAACATCAAGACTGCGGCATATTCAGCCGGTATGTACCTAGGGTGTCGCTGTCGCATCGCACGCTATGCCAATGCCAGGGCGTTGATAGTGAAATTATGATCTTGATCTGTGTGGCCGTGGGACTAGTGTGCCGTTAAGTAGGTGAGGAAATCCGATGCAGATGTGTGCAACTTTAGTGACAAACTGAATCTCATTTTGTCTCATTTGCGAATTAAATAACAGTCGCAAATTCCATTGATAAAACAGGCGTGAATATATATTTTGACAGATTTTGTACTGAACTGACGTTTACCGATGTTCGGGCCACGACTACGTAATCAACGTAACGTAATCCAATTTTCATAAAAAACTCTTTATAAATGTAAAAGTTGCATCCTAAACGTACGGCATAATGTCCGAAAATGATTATACATATACTGGAGTTTAGAGTTTTTGGCGCGAGCCACATATACACATACCGCAACTTGACACAATATAAACTTTGACGTTTCGTTACGTACCCGTCTCCCGAACAATGTGCGAATATCAATTTTTCAATCGCTTTTGCGATACATATCTAGACGTTTGAATCCCCAAATTGGAACTTTTTGCAAAATCAAAATACATATACCTACGGAGTGTCTATTCGGCCGTTGATTTTGTACTGAACTGACGTTTACACGACTACGTAATCTTATTTTCATTAAAAACTTATTATAAAGATACAAGTTGGATCCTAAACGTACAGCATAATGCCCGAAAATGATTAAAGTCTTTGCCGCAAGCGAAGCGAGCCGCATACCCCAACTTGACGCAATATAAACCTTCACATTTCGTTACGTAGTAACACCCAAATATGTATTCTGTCAGGGTGTTGAAAACGTCACTGTAGAATTGAGTGGCTTGACATGAGGTCATGCGTTAATTAAGCCATATTTTAAGATGCATGGCCTTATGACACGTTCAAAAAGCCAACTTATTTCATCGTAAGCCCAAAATACATAAACCCCCCTGTTTGAGATTACTGTTTGAAACATGTAAGCAATTTGACCTATAACGACGCATTGACACTAGGACAAAGTTAAGTCCTAAGTTCTAATTTAGAAATACTTCATAATGTGGTTTGATATAGCTCACAAACGCGCTTCTCTGATTAATTTCAAGCAAAATAACCCCAGAATCCGCACGGGTCAGATAAAAATAAAAACTCAAAAATTGGTAACAGATAACAAAGGTTAAACGCCTGGTCTAGGAACTAGATTACTTCATCGGCATTGGCATAAAGAAGCACCCAACGACGGCGCAGTCGCCTTCAACGCTTGACATGAAACTGAAAATTAAGGAAATAATCAACGCCCAACCCCACGGTTCGTTGGGTAGTTCCATGAAATTAAAGTACACATACTGGTGATGGATTCAATTAATTGTCCTTTTAATCATACAATGCGCTTGAATCAAACGAGATTAGGTGACGCAAGAAGAGAAGTATGTTAAAACGAACACTTGAATGCTTGACAGACAATCAATCGATTGTGCTAACCATGGAGCGTGAGTTGGGTGGGATTTTTCGCGCGCCACATGCCACAAAGAGTATGAATGTTGCATTTGCTACAACATTCATTGATGCAGCCGCCAATTCTGCACTCGAGAAGCTATTAAAGTGTGAACACAGCGTCAGTGATTCTTTAAATGCTTTCTGGTCCACCAAACGGTTGGGGGATGATGAGATCATTCGTGAAAATGGTGGCATGTCTTATCGTTTGCAGTTTTTTTTTTTTTCAATCAAAAACAAGGCAAGCCATTTATGCAAATGTATGCAGATAGGGGGAAAATAATAATTAATCTCAGTTGTTGTGTGAAATAGACATAACCCCCATGAGCATCTGAGATGACTTTTAAGACTTTTGTGATGACAAATTGATATTTATTGCATTACATCAACGCAACACTGCTTTCACAGAACTTTATGAATGAAGAGCGCAAAGTGCAGTGATAAGCGAGTGCAAGCCCTGGTTTGGTTTAGTTTTAATTTTTTTTTTTTATGAAAGGATGTTATGAATGATTTGTATGTCATTATGTACTAGCGCATTTGATACACTTCAGACACAGATCTGCAGATGGGAATTCACAGAAATCTCTGTTAATTAAAGAACTACAAATGGAATTTGTGTCAAGATGAAAGAATAGAGCTCCATTTCATCGAGCAATATATTCCTCTGACATTCATAATCTGACAAATCCGATATACAACTTGAATAATAATCATCCGCAGCAAGCAGCATCTAAAGTGTCATATTTCCCTCAGCTATGTATAACTCATTGGGACAATTAAAAAGCGTGCCAACCCTGCCAATGAGTGCTCCCACACCACTAAGCATTTAGCTTGAGCAACTCTCGGTTCGGAACATCCAACGTACAATGTCACATTTAATTGGAAAACAGAATTAGATCACTCCATTCATTTAGTCTATTCAGCCCCGGCTGCATTCAAATAAAATATCTCACTGTCGTCTCTGTTGCATTTAACTTCCGACCCAAAAGCGATCCATCTTTGCTCCTTTAATACATGATGAAAGCAACTAATTTGTTAATACCGCACACCGTTTCTGCTTCCTATCCATTTTCAACGATATGCGACTCTATTAGTATTTTGCTGATTTGACATAATTTATCAGAAATGACGTTCAAATAAGTTGGTATAATGCTCCCACTTTATGTTGGATTTATTTAGTTTTTTCGATCTCAGGTTGCATTTCAGTTTTATATCTCGACTTGCGTCTACCGTGAAAAAGATTAGGTTGGTAGTTCTGGTGTCTGCCCTAGAGGGCTGGTTGGGGAGAACGGTTGGAATAATTATTATTATTTATGTACGTACACAATTGTAGTGACAGCATGTGTGTATCTTTTGAACATGCATAATACGAGTAGTATGCAACTGGACTGTTTGTGGATATCAACGGAAACTGTGCAATAAGCACTAATTTTTATGGAACTCTACATGTGAATAGACATGTTAACTTGAATTTATAGAAAAAAGACTGCGCGGAAATTGGAGGGAATGTGAAGCTGAACTGCGATAGTTCGCATTGGGACATACATTTCTTTTTGCAATAAATTGTCATTTAGTGATGATTTGTAGAAAATTTGACATAAGTTCGTATATACATGATCTAAGTAGATAATGGGCCTTACCAATAATCATTTTTAACCTTCAACTTAAATATTTTGATAGTCACAATAGGTAATTTCATATTGGAAATTTTCGCCATTGTGACTTCGTAAAAGTTAGTCTGGATACTAAAAATGTTTATTAGTACACTGCGCTATGTTTCCGCAGCATAACGTTAAAAGTCGTAAAAAGGTAAGAGTATATCGGCTTAATATTAAAAGTTTACATCTAAAAACGAAAGAGTTCATTTCAGTCGTGACGTCGGTCGGCATAAATCACATAAAACTTTAAAATATTCGCAATAATTCATTTAGAACAAATTGGGTCCAATGCAATCTTACCACAATGAGCGAAAGTTATCCTCGCGGTACTCAAGGGGCCTTACCAATAATCATTTTTAACCTCCACCTTAAGTATGATGTAAGTCACAATAGATAATTTTATATGGAAAAATTCGCTACTGTGAGTTCGTAAAACTTAACATGGATACTAAAAATGATTATTAGTACCGTTGAAGGCGTTTTTCTTTTTGACAGTTCAGGCTCTGCTTTGAACTAAAAAAGAAAAAGGAGGAATTTCCATATTTTGCTGATTTCCGTTTCGACAATATCTACAAGATTGTCGTAAAAGTATCCTTCTCTTTCTTATCCAGAATACTGCTGGGCAGTTACACTTTAAGTGGACGGGTGTTTCCTCCTTCTACTCGTCATCTATGCAACTGCGTCACAGTGACCTGTTAGTACTCCAACAAAAGTTCCGTTCCGATATGATTGTGCTCTGCTGACATTTAGCAGGCTCATTGTCTTTCGCCGATTTATTCATAGCCATGTCTGTTTCATATGGTAACAACTATTGAGATCACTCCATATTTCGTTAACTTGTGGCAACGGTAATAAAGAGATGTTGTTTCTTACTCTTGACCAGTGTTGCCATGAAAATATTTTAATAAATCTGCAATTATGAACAAAAAATCTGCATAGCAGATTTCTATGAAAAAAATCTGGATTCATAAATATTGCAAATTGCAATATCAAAAAATTTAATTTTGAAAGGTTAGAGCTAATACACTTAGTTCAGCCTCATAAGACCAGAAGTGCGACAGTTTTACACAACATTTCTACTGATATAGCGCAAAAAACTTGACTTTTCTGTTCTCCTCTATGCAGCTCAGAAATAAATGCAGACTAAATCTGTCAGGCGGATTTTGAAATTTTAAAAGTCTGCAGCTGGGCTGAAAATCTGCAAAATGGGGACAAATCTGCACTTATGGCAACGCTGCTCTTGACATAACTATTGGCACAAAGGGGCCAATCTCATCTTTAGCAGAGGAGAGAGAGGTCTTACGTTTTCTGGTATGATTCAATGTGTGTTCTCTTTCCATTGCTGTCAGTCATACCCTGAACTATTACTCCTCAGATGCAATGATTCCTTTAGTCGCAGTGCCGAATTTGCTGCAATCTTCATACCGTAAAAAATGCAAATGTCCAGTTCTGTGATTGGAATTGTCGGATTTGAAAGGGACGAAGTTATCACCTATGAAAGATTGCGTTCGCTTATAACTTCCTTTAAAATAAGTTGAGTTGAGTTCCGGGATGAAACCGTTCTCGAATCAAATGGTAAATAAGGAAAACTTCGATTTGACAGAGTTTCTATTCATTATTAAATAAAATTCATTAAAGGTGTCTGTATGCGTAATGTAATTCGAAATAGCTGTGATTCCGACCAAAGTTTTACATTAAAGGTCGTGTGTCAATTGGGCTAAATAATTTTCCCCGGATAATTTTCTGACACTATCGTGGAAAACTAATTTTCAGCTGTCAAAAAACTATCCTGCTCCGGGAGCAAGCTAATAAATTTATCCTTCTGGCTAGGTTAGGTTAGGTTAGGTATGAGGGAAGTGCACAGCTTTAAGAGTGCTGTGCTTTCACGGGGGCCTTTTGGTCCATTGTGATCCCTTGGTTTTTGGTCGTGGATTAAAAATTTTCATTTTATTGGACAACACAAAAAAACATGCATAAACACTTTACCTGGTTTCTAGGAGTTGTTCCTTGGCGGGGTGGGACTACTAAGTGAACCATCCCGTACTTTTAACAAACCTGATTGTATTCGTCAGTGGTACCTGCACTATGTCCTCTAGGTCTCCGAAAAGTCTGTCTCCCATGTATCGGAGTCGACTGGTTTGGAGGTTTGGGCATTCGCAGAGCAGGTGCTTGATGGTCTCCGTTTCCTCTATGTCTTGACAGCTCCTGCAGTAGTCTGGTGAGTTAATGCCCAGTCTTGTGGCCATGGTACAGTGGCCTGTCAGTACACCTGTTAAGATTCGAGTATCTCGTTTATTCATTTTCAAAAAACACCTTGTTCTTTTTTCGTCAATTCTTGGCCAAAGGCTACGGGATATAACACAGTCGTGTCTGTTAGACCAGGTGGTGTTAATTTTTTCCCTTGATTTTTGGTCAATATTTCTTTTTGCTACACTAATTGGGATGTCTATTGATGCAATGATATTTACTGCATCAAGCTCCGACCCAGTTCTTGCTAGCTTGTCTGCTTTTTCATTTCCATCAATGTCACTATGTCCGGGAACCCAGCAGAGCGTGACCTTGTGTTTCTCGCCTATTTTGTTTAGGGCTCTTTGACAGTCCTTGACTGTCTTTGCTTTGATAGTTGCGCTGTCTAGTGCTTTGATGGCCGCCTGACTGTCTACGAAGATTGTAATCTTGGAAGGGTCGAGATTCTTTGTAGATATGGTACTTGCTGCCTTGTCGATGGCGACTATTTCAGCTTGGAAGACACTGCATTCATCTGGCAGTTTGTACGAGTCCCTTATACCTAGGGACTCGCAGAATACTCCGGCACCTGTGCCTACTTCCATTTTTGACCCGTCAGTGTAGATGTGAATTTCTTGTACGCTTGCGTGCGTGTTAGTAATCCAATCCTGTCTTTGAGGTATGTAGGTAGAGTAGTTTTTGTTGAAACTCTGGTACGGAATCATGTAGTCCGTTTTTCTAGCCAGATCAGTACTCAAGTATTTTTGAATTATGGAACCGTGCCCATAGGAGCTGTGCTTCCAGGTTTTTGCCTCCTTTAGGCGGAGGGCTCCCTTGGCTGCCATGCTGCAAATGTATTCGCTTAGAGGTGGAAGATTTAGAATCATCTCCAGCCCGGCTTGAGGTGTTGATCTCATTGCTCCCGTTATTCCGATGCATGCCAATCTCTGTACCTTGGATAGGTTATTGAGATAGGTTACCTTTTCTATTGCCTTCCACCATACAATGGATCCATAAGTAAGTATGGGTCTTATAATTGCCGTATACATCCAATGGATTATATAAGGGCGCATACCCCAGCGTTTACCAAAGGTTTTCTTGCATGCGTAGAAGGCACATAGTGCTTTCTTTGCCCGTTCTTCTGTGTTGCGTTTCCAAGTAAGTTTAGAGTCCAGGATGATACCCAGATACTTAGCTTCTGAGGAAAGTTTCAGACGAATACCGTTCAACTTCGGCAGATCGAATTTCTCGATTTTTCTTCTCCTAGTGAATAGGACAGTTTCGGTTTTGCTTGGATTTACTCCGAGGCCGTTTGGTCCTGCCCACGAGGATAATTCCTTTCTACTTTCCACTTATTAGGATTACAATGTCGTCTGCGTATGCTACAATTTTTGTCCCTTTTATCTTTAGAGCCGTAAGGATCTTATTGACCACTAGGAGCCACAGGAGAGGAGATATGACGCCCCCTTGTGGAGTACCCCTGGTCACTATTCTCCTTATGTTGCTCTCTCCGATTTCTGAGTTAATTACTCTGCTGTTAAGCATTTCGTAAATCCAATTTGTAATCTCTTGTTTCACTCCCAGGTCTTCGAGCGCTGTTTTTATGGCCACTGTTTTAACATTATTAAATGCTCCTTCAATGTCCAAAAATGCTGCCAGAGTGAATTCTTTATGGTATAAGCCTTTTTCAATGATTGACACAACTTCGTGCAGAGCTGTTTCCACGGACTTACCTTTGAGGTAGGCGTGTTGAGTGCTACATAGGTTATGTTCATTGAGTAGATCCCTTATGTATGAGTCGATTATTCTCTCCAGTGTTTTTAAGAGAAACGAGGAGAGGCTTATCGGCCTAAAATCTTTTACGGTGCAGTGCATATGCTTTCCTGCTTTAGGAATAAATATCACCTTTACCTCTTTCCAGCTTTGCGGTATGTAGCAGAGCCTTATGCAGCTTTTGAAGATTACTTTCAGCCATGGCAGTATTACACTGAGAGCATGTTGCATCATTGCTGGGATGACGTCGTCTGGTCCCGCTGATTTGTAGGGGTTGAACGAGTGGACTGCCCAAGCGATTGTGTGCTCTGTTATAATATTTTCCGTGGCTACTTCCGGTTCAGTACCTGATGGGGTAGGAGTGTTATTGTTCTCATACCTGGTGATTTCACTGGACTCCGGAAAGTGCGTGTCCATTAAGAGTTGTAGTGTTTGTTGACTAGACTCTGTCCAAGAGTTATCAGCACGTTTAATATATCCTGGGACCGTGGGGTCTTTGGATAATACTTTACGTAGTCTGGCAGCCTCACTTGTACTCTCCATGGATTCGCAGAACATATTCCAGGATTCGAATTTAGCTTTCCTAATTTCTCTAGTATACAGATTAAGTTCGGATCTATACGTAGTCCAGTCTTCTTCTGTTCTACTCTGTCTTGCTTTGTTAAACAGTTGTCTCACAGTAGTTCGCCGCTTTTTGAGCTCGCTGGTCCACCAAGTCGCCTTTTTGGGTTTGCGATTGCGAGAGCTGGGACAATGTTTAACAAAGGCTTTGTGCATGTTTTCAGTGATTAATTGGACTGCGTTGTCGATTGAGTGGGTGTCAGTGAGATTCTCATCTTTTGGATGTTTTGTTGACGTTTTCTCTTCTTTTAAAAATTGTATTCATTCTAAGATCCATATCGTCACCTGCAGCAAATATGAACACGAAATTCGAGCCCCCTTCACATTGAATGCCTGCCATGTGCGCATAACTCCCGCGATTTAAAAGCTGTTGACCTGTACATTCCATTCGTTGAATTGAGGTTTATGTGTCTTCGAATTTGATACACTGCCCCAAAACGTCAACCTAAGTAAATTAACCATATGTGCGCAAATAAATCCGCACATATTGCAATTTTCTTGAACTTGACAAATTGAAAACAAAACATTCCCGAGACAGCTATAGATACTACATTCATATGTACACTTTTTATAGGCTCAGACGGAATACAAAACCAAATTGCTTACCTCCTGGTGAGCTCAATTTCATTAAATATACTTACCAGTTGAAGGTCAATATGAGACACTAATGCTTAAACCACTACTACTCTAGTGCACTTGATCCAGATCGATGCCGATGAAGGGGGTTGAGCTGGAGCTCTATACCCAAAGGTCAGTTGAAAGTAAGTGCACCCCCAGTGAATTTGATTCGAATTGCAGCCAACGACTGTTCTATGACAACGTCAACTACAACGCTCGAGAGATTCCCCAATTTGTGGTGTAATAGTGCCGCTCTGCTATGACGGACACGGACCGACCCGAACCAAACCAAACCATTGCCAGGGACACGTGACAGCATAGCTGTGCGGCAGCGGGTATCTATGTTGCATTAGCATGACAAGACGGCCAATCTGCTGGAATCGCAAAAACATACAGTTGAGCGTTGCAATTTGCCAGTGATAACGAAACAAAACGTGGGCGTAACAAATGTCTTTGTTCGTAGAGATTCGCGTGACCCTCAAGTGCTAGATTTAGCTCGGTTCTATGTTAGGTATAGTTGCACAGCAGATCAGAGATATGGTTGCGTGAAAAGTTGCACAAGTTTAATTTTAATTGCTTAGATTGAGTGTTATACGTTATAGGTACTTTTGCGAGGCTTTCTTTCTAAAACAGATGATCTCATGGGCCTAAATCGTTGCATAGCTGTCAAGTGCGAGTGCAAATACAAAAGCGAGCGAAAAAGTGAATATACAATATACATACTAAGTAGGTTAAATGACTCGTGTGCAAGCTCGGATCTTTTTGAATTTTTGTCATCAAACGATGTCAAGTTGGAGATGACATACTTTTCTTTAGATAAGTCTCCTTAAGTGCAAATCTACATCTGGGTAATTTATTACTTTTTCGACACTTATGAACAGCTTTTATGATTTGAGCGATGAATGTCAGCAGATTATGAATGTACACATCAGTAAATTTGAAATGCATGCCTCCGCCATTATTTAATTAAATGGCGCTGTAATTTGAGGTGGCATTTGTCGCCACAAAGTGTTTCCTATGTAAGAAGGCATCCCTTACCATACTTAGCATTTAATAGTAGGTACCTATATTTGGCATTTAGCTTTTATAACTTTGACTCATTTTTTGTTCAGCAAATTTGAACGCATTAACATTCCCGTAACCGTTAGATTGCTACCATGTCTTACTTAGGCCGTGTGTCAATTGAGCTAAAATAATGATCCCCGCATAGTTTTCTGATAGCATCGTAGTGGAAAAGTTGTCAAAAAACTATTCTACTCCGAGAGAAAGATAATAAATTTAATCTATAGGCTAATTTTTTGACGTTTTCTTTTGCTTGTGCTTTGCTAGAATGTTGAATTTTAATTAATTAATAGCGTAGAATTCGATAAATCTCTGTTTTAAGATTGGAGTTTGGTGAACTTCTCTTTCAACACTTTTATAAGTGTCAGAAAATTATCCGAGGCCAATTATTTAGTCCAATTGACACACGGCCTAAATTTCACATTTCCCTTGTCTAAAAACTTTTTTCAAATGAACGTACCCATATTTGCAGACAGATCTGAAAGCATTCGATTGGCACTTAACTGACAGTTCTTCTCCTGAAAAGAAACGAATTTTGCTTCTGGATTTGAATTAAGATTCGAAACCAGAAGCACTAATACATTCATACATGATAAACGTTAAAATCGTTGAATTTAAATTTTTTGTGTCGCTTTTGATAGTTCTGCATTTTAAATCAAATAAAAGTATTAATTTGAAAAATTCGAGTTTTGTAATTCAATTTTATCTTCTTCACCATCTTCCTCGTCGTCAAGTAGTGATGATGATGATCATGATGCAATAGCGCGTGAATTTCACAAATACAACGACACACAGACTTCAAACTCAAATAAGATCTTTTTGCTTGTTCGATTGGCATCCCGAATCGGAGAGTACTTCCGGGCGGTTTTGGACGACTAATCGAAAACATCATGAATTTCGATGCGGCCTTAGGTACCAGCACCAGTGACATTTTTGTCAGATGTCACAATATTAATTAGATTAGATCTGATCTTACTAGGCCCATTTAAATTGGATGAAAGATTCTTCCCGAATCGGCAAAATTGAAGTCAAACCAACTCCAGCAGGTAATCACCTACATACATCGATATTTCCGCTTTTATTGTAACATATTAAATAGGTCTAACAACTTTGGAGAGAACATCGACATCGATCGAAACCAAATGGATGACCTCATCTAACTCTTTAAAAAACATTGCACTAAAACGCCAGATATGAAACATCTCGCACATTTCACATCTGTGTCGTGCTGGGCAGGCAAATGTTCTATAATTATCGATGCAGCATCATGTTTCTTCTCCCCCTTATTCGGTCTATTCTATGGTATCATCAATTGCATTTATCCTTTGCACACATATGGTTTGTGTATCTAATATCGGACTTTCCGCTTAATATCCACTCCATCGTCTTTAAATGACGGAATTAATCCAGAATACACCCGTCGGCAAACAATTCAACTTGTTGCGTAGTGCGGACTGGAAACTTAAGATAGAGACTCGATCGTAAAAGGACCATCTGCCAGTAATTTTCTATGCAAATTTGTTTTCATTTCAGTACTGTGTGCATTTAGTTTGTTGCATCTTGGTGCTGTGAAATTCGCTGAATTGCTGAACATGGCAAACACACAAAATCTCGCAGACGGCAAAGAAGTATCCCGTTGATAAATCACCGTTTATTTTCTTTTCGAGTTTTTTTTATTGTTTCAACTTACCACCTCCTAGAGTTTAACTGGAAATTTATTACTCTACGAGTGTGCACAAACTTTTCGAAGCTGAGCGCAAGATCGTGCTTCCTGAATTTGTTTTATAAGGTTATGGTGGGGAAAATATGAGGTTACCTACAATTTCAAAGGAATGGAAGCACAAGCAGTTTTGGGATTCTCAATAAATTTCAGTTTATGTATATTTAACAGGTACCTATTGTCAAATGTACAGTGTTGGCTAAAAGTTTTTTGATAATAAACAATTGACGTATTTTTATGCAAATTAAAAAATTGGCAACTGGAAATAGCGAAAAATTGCTTGTCAATGAATTGACTAACAGCGTTTGTCAATAACTTACAAAGAAACCACTGGACAAGTGGAAATAGCTGAATTGTCAAACAAAATGTCACTTTGTCTATAATTGACAGAGAAAATTTAATTGGCGTCGAGTTCATAAGTTGGTCAATCAACTGAAAAACGATTTTTTGCCAATAAATTGGCATAAATGGAAATGAATTGACGTTGGTGTCGTTTAATGACATAAACGCGAGGGCTGTCAAACTTTGTCAATCAACCGACATGTGGAAACCCACCTTAATTAAATTATATTAAAATAGAATTGTTGACATTTGGTTCGGTAACTTACTTGTTTGAGAGATTGCCGAAATATTATATTTTTATTACCACACTGCTGTATGAGTTCTGCTGTAGATAGCAAACGTAACAAATGTAGCATCAGCTGTCAAACGACGTCCGAACTGTCATAAAACAAAAATTAGGTCTGTTCCTTTACTTTTAATTTTTATTTTACTCAATGTCGTTCCTTAACTTGAAAAATTCGTAAAAGAGAGCGAGAGCAAGATATTACCCCTCCATTGAGAATCGTACTAGTTTTGACTCCACAAATTTGTTTGAGTAAGAATTGAAACAACTGTCAGTCGCCCAAAAATTGGCAGATGATTTGAAAAGATTTGTCCTATTTGGCATGTGTGTGTAACGACTATTTGCATTTGTTTTTTGACTTTTGATTACCTGCGATATGAGAAACAAATTGTAGTTTTTTTCTCTTCTCGAATGCTTATACCTATTGTAGTTCAGTCAGTACAAACTTTTTCCACATACTTGGATTCATACTCGCATGAAATTTACGGAAAAACAAAATGCATCTGTCATTTTTCATGATTACTACAAAAGCGTTTCTCAAGTTCCTCTCTTTGACGGGGAATTATCCCCACGATAACCATTTGACAGTCTACTCCATTTTTACTACAAAAGTAAAGGAACAGACTATAATTATTATTTTCATTCTCCTTTAACAATCCACATACAATTTTTGTTTTCCAAGCAGGAAGCAGATCTAGCCAATTCTGTTTGTGAGCCGTTACATTACATTAGTATGGCTGCAAATGTAATACGTCGCTTACCAAAGTGCCGTACAACTTCAGTACGTCAGTGTACAACCTGAGGAAACAATAGAATAGAAGTTTAGTTTGTTTTTTTGCAGGCGCCATGTTGCGAAGAGGTGATTTTATTACTAAGTATATAAAATATAACAGGCACACATGCACCCATTGTCATACTGACTTGACTAACTAAAAACATTTGAAATTATTTGCTGAAAAAGCAACACATTCCTTTAAAATATCTATACATACACATGACGTAAAGTTAAGAAAAAGAAAAACGTTCTTTAGCTGCCATATCAGATGATTGCACGTGGAGTCAAGTTACCCATAGACCGTCGCGTCGTTTCAGTGAATTTGAGTGTTACCAATGAATATACGAACTTGAGAAAGTTAAATTTATTCATTTGCTGAACGAATTCGATGACGGTGCAGATAATTGCCATTCTAACCGAAAATGTACGATGCATTTCTTATAAAATATTTTTGTCTCTAACGCAAATGTCTGCAATCCTATCGCTGCGCTGGTAGCGAATATGTTTTTCTTTTCAATTAAGGAAAGTTTGGGGAACATTTTTTCTGTGAAATCTGTTTAATAAAACAGAAAGACCATTTACAGGTCTTAAAACATGTTTCTGATATTGAATCCAGAAAAACCCCTGCAAATGTAAAGTGCCCCGGACAGCCGTTTGACTTTATATTTTCGGTAGGAGTCTAGCACATGCTAAAGGGTGTTTCATAATTCACACAAAATGTAATTTTTATAGGAAATGCAGATTTTTAATTAGAAATCTTAAAGTTTTTATTGATTCATAGAGTATACAGATTGGGGTTATGTATGGAATAGCACATCGGATAAATGGCCACCACGGCTTTGCTGGAAAGTACGTTCTCTTTTGTTGAAATTTTCTGTGAACGTTTCGCATAAATCTGAATTTCATCAACACACCTCCCAATTTCCTCTTTCAAGGCATGGTCGTGGGCTTGTATGCATAGACCTTTGACGTCAAAAAACCCCAAAGCAAAAAGTCCAATGGCGTTAAATCGCAAGATCTGGATGGCCAATTCTGACAGCAAAAACGGCCGATTGCACAATTGGATAAGGACTCATGCAATAATTGAATTGTTTCTCTGGCTGTATGGCATGTGGCATTTATTTCTTGTTGAAACCACATGTTGGTCACATTCATATCTTGTAATTTAGGCATCAAAAACTGGGTTATCATGTCACGATAACGAACACCCTTAATTGATACTGCCTGACCAGCCGCATTTTCGAAGAATGGTCCGATAATGCCTCCAGCCCAAAATCAGCACCAAACAGTCACGCGTTGTGGATGCATTTGTTTCTCAACAATTACTCGTGGGGTTTCTGAACCCCAAATGCGACAATTTTGATGATTAACGAAGCCATCAAGATGAAAATGATCTTCATCGCTGAAGACGATTTTGTTCGAAAAATCAGCATCCACTTGTTGTTGTTTTCAAATCCATTCAACGAACTCCCTTCACGCTGCATGGTCAGTAGTCCTCAGTCTTGAGTCAATTGAACTTTGTAAGCATGAAGTTTCAAGTCTTTCGTGAGAATTCGCTGTAGAGCGAAATGCCCAATTGTTGCTTACGGTGTCGAATTGATGTTTCTGGACTGTTGGCAGTACTCTTGCGAACTGCTTCAATGTTTTCTATTGAACGACTTGTGACAGAACACCCAGAGTGTTGATGGTTGACGGTTTTAAATCACAATGATGGCCATATTTTCTTCGAAAATTGCTGACTGCAGCTGACAAACCTTCATTATTTTTAACATATTTTTCAACAATGAAAATGCGTTGTTTTTTTATACAGCGCTCCATTTTTAGTAACCCCGAACTGTCAGCTGTCACATTGTTATCTTTTTTTTCCGTTTCACTGTACTATTAAATAGCGCAAAATTCAAATGTTGCGTGAATTATGGTACACCCATTATATTGAGATTGAAGTATGAAAGGGAAATTGGTTTGCGGTTTCCTGAACGAATATCATTATACCCTCCACAAGAAGGTATATTCACGTTGTCATTACATTTCTAACGCTCTTTTTTGGCACTTATGCCATGGGGACACATGTCCCTGCGCCTCGTTGATGTACGTTAACGAGATTTGTGTAAATTAGATTGTCTGAAGTTGCTTTAGTTATTTTCGGAACTTAGGAGACATTAAGGGTATTCACTTAAACGCGTGAAAGCCTCATAAACCGCGTAAACTACAGCAATTTACCACCTCGCAAATGATCTATCAGATTTTTTATGGAGAATAGTTTACGCAGATCTCATAATTTTCCGCGACGATTTAGGCTCGGAAATCAACCGCGGAAAGTTACGCAAATCACAAATGTCAAACATTGACAGACAGTCGTATGAATTGTTTGTTTGATTCCAGATTTACGCGATTTACGCAATGACTTTTGCGAGGGGTGTTGACTTAAAGCACCGCAGAAATGTATACATTTACGAGCTGCATAAATTTATCAGATAGTGAATACCCTTATTGTTGTTAATAATGTCACTTTTTATAAGCGCGAATAAGAATTTTTCTAATTGGGTGCGTGTGCGGGGGGAACCAAATCCTCTCTAGTTAGACCGGTCCATATAGCTTACTGCTTGCAGACCTTGCAGTTGCGCCCTTCAATTGTGTTGAGGTACAGTTTTTTTTCTATACTGCCCTGTCACTTGCACTTCGGGTTAAACTTGAAGACCTTCAATTTCCTTCTCAGCCCAAAGAAACGGCAATTGGAAAGATTTATTTTTTGTTTTATTTCTGCTTAAATATTTTACATTTTTCAGCAACTTTTCTCCTTCGTCATTGTACACAGGATGTACGTACGAGTTTTTGCCAGAAATCCCAAAACTACACATGGCTCTGTATAGCTCGTCTCCATAGATGCTGCCATAGGCGACTTTGAGATCCATTCAAAGATAGTGAGTATCGACTTGGACTTCTTGCTTCTTTGGTCTTTTTTAGGATTTGTAAAAATGTAATCGGCAGTGGACTTTCTTGTAATGAAACCGCACTGAGGTTAAGGTTATTGCGAAGGGTCTTAGGCAGTCACACAGTATGGCAGATAGGACCCTGTAGCTGAAGAGGTCTCGTTTCTGGTATTTAAGTGCGATTTATTAACTATGTAATCAGTTCGAGTCTCGAGTTATATTCTGTTTTGAATGACAAAAGAAAAATACGGATAATTTCAGCCAAGATGAACTTAAAATGTCCTGTTTCTTTTGTGGCAGCATTATGACACGCGGAAATGCGCGCGAAATTATTTTTGACAGGCGTAACTGCAGCGCTATGCGAAATGCGTTCGTAAACGTCTTGCTGTCTTGCAAATTACAAACAATGCATGTATCTGAATGAGTAATTATACAGTTGCATCTATAAAAGTGGGTCAAATCTTATCACAGCACAGAAAACATTATTTATAGCATGATATACTTTTGTACTAAAGCGTTAATTTTAAAAAAATGTAAACATCTTACATCCTGCTATATTTTCCGCACTTCCTTACCCTACATACTTGGTGCAGATGTTTTCCTTTCAAAAAGTGCATGCAAAAATCTCAAAGATTGATAAATAAGACTCGCGGTATGTTTCCCCCCTTATTGCACCGATTTATTAACTTTAACTCAACTTAATGC
Organism: Cheilosia soror; assembly: GCA_949372485.1. Taxonomy (NCBI): domain Eukaryota; kingdom Metazoa; phylum Arthropoda; class Insecta; order Diptera; family Syrphidae; genus Cheilosia; species Cheilosia soror. Next base: position 124,537,171 of record OX443561.1, read on the forward strand.
GCATGGAATTCATTAAAAGTCTTATCAGTATTATATTGTTTCTTGCATCCGGGAATATGGTCATTTGTTTTTACAAAAAAAAAAGAAAAAAAAAAAACAAGGCGCATGTAGGAATGTTTATATTCTGCATCTTGCACTCCTTCTGAGCGGTCCCACATGCGTAATCTTCAAGCGGAACTATTCATAGTGATAAAACATACAAGAACAAAAAAAGAGAAATATTTTGTTGTGATCATTGTACAAATGCAAAATTATTACACAAATAAATTATAAATACACGCCATAAATAAATTTTAACGTAAGCTCGGCTTAATTGCATAAAGACTAGGTTACATCTAAATTTTTTTTTTTTTTAATTGTCGGAATTGCAACAATGTTGCCTGCGTGCGTATTTCTATATTTTAATGTGTCGTTTTCGAGAGACTTTATTATACGAAAAACTAGGTTATCAGCAGTAGTTTCGGAAATATTTTTCAATCTCCGATTAAATTCATCTGAACGCGCAATTGTGTCCTAGTTCGGAGTGGTACGAATACGATTGTGGGCTGTAAATATATGTGTGTGTGCACACGAGTATATTTAGTTGATGCATCATTTTGAGACTCTCAACTATACGGTTTGCAAATGTGATGAGATGCATCACCTTGAAATAGAAATGAGAGCGGGACATTGGAGAGGAAATGGTCATTCTATTCGTATAGTTGTGGACTAGATTATAAGTAATTAAGTGGACATGTGTTATTTATTTTATGCATTTTAAAGTATATGGCAGCGAGAGATTTTATTAATTTACATTAATAAATGACTTGAATTTCAGATAGAATATTTTGAAAATTAATCTTGCTATGCTATAAGCTATACAAGTCAACCTCATACTTACGGATTTTAAACAAAATTAGCTCAGCAGCGGGTAATAATCTAGCGAGAAGTAGTGACAAAAAAATATAATGGCAAAATGGTAGCACTTGACATAATGAAATGTCATAAACATAATCATCGGATAATCGAGTTAAAAGTTAATAGAAACAAAAAAAAAAAAAGGTAAATCAGTTCAAGTTGGAAAGGTGTTCAAATCAGACAGTGAGAAATTTTCTGTGTTCAATTCTAGACCTCACATGATTGGGTAGATTGTTCCAGAGTTTGAGTTTGACAGTATGTAATGTATTAGCACAAATTCTTTTTTTTGTCTTCTTTGTTGGAGGCTGTTACTATCCGATGGAGCACTCAGACACAACTACTGGTCCATTGTACTGCAGACACCTTACATTGCTGTGGAATTTACTGTTTATAAATGCATAAAAAGTGGTTTGTTCGCATTTCATCAATTCGTTCGTTCGCTCCCATGTGAATGGTGCTTAACACGTTCCCGCGAAAGCCTGTTCCACAATACAGCCGATGCATATGAGAGAAGTGCTCTTACCATTACCGTTTGGATTCAAAGGACCCTTTTAGGAGATAAACCCCATGTCTTGCCAAAAGAGCCTTTGCACTGCCAGAAAGTCCACAGCGCTTTATCGGTTTCCGATTCAACATGCTTGGACTGAAGAAGTTTTCTATCGAGGATTACTCCCAGAGATCGGGAAGAAAACAACCGTAGTTTTAAGAGGATTCACTGAAAGCCCATTCCTTGTGCACCAATCATCGATCAAGCCCAAGGATCTCTGCGCCAGAGAGCAGACAGTCCTTAGGTCTGAATCGACAGACAGAACAGCGACATCGTCCGCGTAGGCTTGTGTGTAGGTTTCAGGAAGATTGAAGAAGAGTCATCAGCACAGAGTCTACTACCATGCACCATAAAAGGGGAGACAGAACACAACCTTGAGGGCAGCCCCTGTTTACCCCTGTCATGACTCATGACGCATTTGCCACAATCCGCTCCGGTAATCAACGTCCTGTAGGTTAGGTTAGGTTAGAGTGGCAGGCCGCAATGAGTGCAGCCTCACTTAGGCCAGAGTAGGCCCATTGTGTTACCACAGGATCCAATGATCTCACAACTACCCGTTGAACCAAGAGGAGCTGAGAATGAAGCGTTGGAGGCAGCTTATGCTTGTATTAGCAAGTTCACCAAGGTTGTCGAAGAAGTATTCTCCGAGATATACTTTTCTACGAGCTGAAAGAGCTGGACACGTGCATAGAAGGTGAAGAATTGTCTCTTCCTCCTCCTCGTCCATACAGCTTCTACAGAAATCATTGGAGGGGAGGCCCATCCTAAGAGCATGTCTCCCAATAATGCAGTGTCCGGTGATGACACCTACTAATGTGCTAATGTTGGATCTTTTTTGTTTTACAAGATCGTTGGAGCGCTTAAAATCCAGCATGGGCCAGATCTGTTTCGTGATGGAGCACGTGGCGCAATTTGACCACCTTCGATTAGTGGCGCTTATCGCATTTTGTTTAATAAAAAGTTTACACGTAGCGAGAGGCATATAGAGATTCTCCTTTACGTCCTGTAAATTATCATTGTTTTAATCCACAACACTAATGTTTCATCTATACCATGATGTCTAGCTGCATTGCACAAGCTGTCAAAGGTCGCATTATCAAAAGCACCCTCAATATCGACGAAAATACCCAACGCGTACTCCTTCCGATCAAGAGCACTTTCAATCCTACCATAACTAGGTTCTGAAGCGCAGTTTCACAGGATTTTCCACGCTGGGAAATTATGGGTCTGAAACTTTTGGCGAGAGTATAGACATTCCTACCGATTTTTGGTATGAACACGACTTTAACCACACGCCAAAGGAAAGGTATGTAGGCAAAGGGCAAGCTTGCGGTGAAAATTATTTTCAACGTCGGCATCAGCTGACTAAAGCCTTGTTTTAGCATTGCCGGGTAAATTCCATCCGGACCAGGTGACTTGAAACTGTCAAACGATCCAATTGCATATTTGATAGCGTCATCCGTCACCACTCTGGATGCAATATACCAGCTACGCCGCGTGGTGTTTGTCAGTTCTGTAGTGGCCACCGTTGCCGGTACCACTGAAGAGCACGTAGTGTCCTGATTTCCCGGGAAGTGAGTCTAAAAGTCTCCGCCTTTGTCTCAGTATAGGTTTACTTGGTCTGTCCCTCTTGAGGACTTTAACTGGTTGCACGTAGTTATTCGACCTCCTCACAAAATTTCCTATAAAAGTCATTTTTCGATTTACGAATTAGTCTCTTAAATTCTTTTTGTTTCGATCGGCAGATCACACATTCTTAGTAAAGGACCATTCACATGGGAGCGAACGAACGAATTGATGAAATGCGAACAAACCACTTTTTATGCATTTATAAACAGAAAATTGCACATTTTACTACTCCAAGATGAGGATAATTAATTATTCCATCAAAATTTATTAAGAAAACAAGTTTCTTAACAGTTTAAATAACGAAATTTCGAAATCCAAATTTTTTGCCGCGAACGAAAACACCCTGGCGCGAATTGTCAGTCTATTCACAATCCACATCATTTAAATCGCGTTCCACAAAGTAGCGAATAAACAATTCGTTCGAACTTAACCTTATTCCAAGAGGAGGATAAATTGGAATAATAAAATGTGGAATTTTCTGTTTATAAATGCATAAACAGTGGTTTATTCGCATTTCATCAATTCGTTCGTTCGCTCCCATGTGAATGGTCCTTAAGGTATCTTTGAACGAGCTCCCGAAAAGACCTACTTTCTTAAATATCATTGTGTTGTTTGACAAGAAATATCAAAAGTTGACAAAAACCTAATGAAATAGAAATACCTGCAATAAGAATATAGTTCTATGTCTCATATTGTCTGTTAGGTAGATATATTATCCTTTTCAGTTGACTTCTAATCTGAAGCTTAATGTCATTCAGAACCACATAAAACGAATAATGTCGCTGCGCGCAAACGTATCTGCAAAATCATCAAAAACACACAGAATCATCATTCGTAGAATTAAATTGATCATTTAACAGCCGAGGCAATTCATAAATCGCATGGATACATTTTAATTATTCTCAATTAAGAAATTTTAACATCTGCAAACGTCTCTCCATAGACTCAGCCCACATGCAAGCCATGCATATTTATTATTTACCCAAGCATAAATTCTTCAAATGCTGTCATGGATAAACAAAACCGAAATCAGAAAGCCTGTTCTCTCCTTATTCATATAACGAGACTTGCTCCAAAGGGATAGCAAATTCGGGCTTCTCCAAAATATGACATCATCCGCAACAGAATGAGTGCAATTTCGGACTATCGCGAAGCATTCGATGGTAGACAGAAACCATTGCCTAAACCGATCAAATAAAAGCAAAATACTGCATTGACCTCAAGGGTAAAACCAGTTCCAATGCGTTTAAAGGTATTTCAACTCACGAAAAAAACAAAAAGAATTCAGCCAAACCGTAAAACAAGAAACCCAACGGAAGGATAACATAATATCATGTGGAGCATCTAACCACACGCACTATGGCTGGAACTGTTGCCTTTGATGATTCTCTGACTAATTAGGATGATAATGATGGCAAGAAGGAGGGTGTGCAGAGAATCATCGCATGTGAGATCGAGATGTGAAACATCAGAATAATTTCAACGATTGTATTTATTAATAGAATTGACATAATTTCCAGCACATGTATTCCGCGAACGTGTTGTATGAATGTTCGAAAAAAGTCGAAATTCTCATATGTGCCCCAAAAATGATTTTCAATTTTTTTTAGGTAAACATTTCGCTTTGCTTAATGAACAAGAATTGGTGAAAATTAAAAAAAAAAATTGTATTGGATGTGTTCCAGAATCTTGAAGCTTTACTTTGTTCGATTCGAGTCACTAACGCGCTGAGGAAAAAAGAAAATCATTTTGTAAACATAAACAAAGTATTTTTTGTTATTAAATTATTGGGTATACATTCGGCAGATCATAATACCAACGATAATGAAGATCGCCACATTTAACGATATGATATATGTATCTATGTATGTATGTATATGAATATGATTGATAGTTGTTTTTTTTTAAGGAAGTTTATACAATTTTATGTATTGTGGTTTATTGAAAATTTGTTTTATTAACAGTGGTTTTTGCAGGATTTTTAAAAAAACCTTCGAGAAAGTCGTCAAAAGTTTGCATTATTGCTCAACGACAAATCTAAAATTTATATTACATTCAATACTGTTTGTCAGCTTTCTTTGCATTTTCACTTTTTTTGACATTAGAATGTGGCACTTCGAGACGTCATGAAAACGTTAAATGCGAAATGTTCAGTGAAAGTTAATCAAATAAATGCACAATTTTAGTGCGACAAGTCCCAGATCTTTTGTCAAAAAGTTGCGCTGAATTGCAGTCAAGACTCAAGTCATGACAGCAATATTGCTGGTGTAGACCGTGATTTTGTGGACAGGACATACCATATGTATGGGAAGGGTATTTTTGCTGTTTTGGTTTTCAGCCTGACTTTTTGACAGATCACGCGTGATTCGTGACACGTGTCAAAGTAAAAAATGCTCTGTCATTTCACCATTGATAGACTTACGTCCGAACAACGTTTGCAAATTATTCTATTTTATTACCAAAAATCGCGCTCAGTAAATAATTTGTTTACAGCACTTCGTCCATTTTGTGGTCGTCGTAACCGTCAATGGTGCTCGCTACCGTTCGATGAATTCGGACTTTTTTTTTGCACAAAATGGAAGAGCTGCAGCTGGGTTTGTTTGACATGTGGTTTCAACAGGACGGCGCGACATGCCACACAGTACGCGAATCTATAGACATATTGGGAGGCGAATTTGGTGAGCAATTCATCTCCCTTTTTGGCACTAATTGGCCACCTAGATCGTGCGGTTTGACGCCGCTGGACTATTTTTTGTGGTAATATGTGAAGTCTCTCGTCAACAGATAAGCCAGCAACTATTGCCGCCTTGGAAGACAACATATAACTCGCGTTATTAATGAGATACCGGTCGATATGTTTGAAAAAGTGTGCCAAAATTTGACATTCCATTTGAGGCGTAGTTGCGGTCCACATTTAGACGAAATAATATTCAAAAATTAAATGGCAAGAATTGACTGTAATAAAAATTTCACTCAATTTTGCAAATTTTCGTTTTTTTTTTTTAATTTTAAAAATCAAACGCGTAAAAAATCACGCTTCGTATCTGGACATTTCACTGAGTTAATTTCTTGCCATCCTTGCAAACAGAAATTCTGACTAAAATTTGACATTTGAGCGATTGACAGAAAAAATTTATTTGTTTTGATAATTCTCGAGAGTAGGTACATATACAAGCGCACGAATTAAAGGGTGCACCGAATTAAAGTAGGTATGACTGATTTTCGTCATTCCCAGATTTATAGGTTCTGATTTAATTAATAGTATGTACAAGCAGAGCAAACAGCCCTGGAAATACAGCGGCCACATAAAGGGTGTCCCATAATTCACGCAAAATTTTAATTTTGCGCCATTTAATAGTACAGTGATGCCAACGGAAAAAAGATAATGTGACAGCTGACAGTTCGGGATTAATAAAAATGGAGCGCTATATGAAAGAACAACGCATTTTCATTGTCTATATTGTCTCATTGCTACAGTCTGCAATTTTCGAACAAAATATGGTCATCACTGTGATTTTAAACCGTCCACTGTAAAGAGAATAATTTAAAAATTAAATTAAATTAAATTAAATAATTAAAAATTAAATACTTTAGGTGTCCTGTCACAAGTCGTTCAACAGAAAACATCGAAGCAGTTCGCGAGAGTATTGCTGACAGTCCTAGAAAAAACATCAATTCGGCACCGTAGTCAAAAATTAGGCATTTCGAGAGCCTTCTACAGCGAATTCTCACGAAAGACTTAAAACTTCATGCTTGCAAATTTCAATTGACTCAAGACTGAGGACTACTGACCTGACCATGCAGCGCGAAGGGAGTTCGTTGAATGGATTTTGGAACGACAACAAGTGGATGCCTATTTTTCGAACAAAATCGTCTTCAGCGATGAAGATCATTTTCATCTTGATGGCTTCGTTAATCATCAAAATTGTCGCATTTGGGGTTCAGAAAACCCACGAGTAATTGTTGAGAAACAAATGCATACACAACGCGTGACTGTTTGGTGCGCATTTTGGGCTGGAGGCATTATCGGACCATTCTTCTTTGAAAATGCGGCTGGTCAGGCAGCAACAATTAATGGTGTTCGTTATCGTGACATAATAACCCAGTTTCTAGTGCCTAAATTACAAGATATGAATGTGACCAAACCGTGGTTTCAACAAGACGGTGCCACATGCCATACCAACCAGAGAAACAATTCAACTACTGCATGAGTCATTTCCTAATCGTGTAATCGGCCGTGTTTGCGATCAGAATTGGCCATCCAGATCTTGCGATCTGTATACTCTATGAATCAATCAAAAATTTAAGCTTTCGAATTAAAAATCTGTATTTTCTATAAAAATCAAATTTTGCGTGAATTATGGGAGACCCTTTAGTACTAATTTTCATGAACAAATTAAATCATTTAACTGCTTATTAAAGAATTTTAAATGAAAAATAAAAATATATTGGCTGGAAAACTGGCATTCCACCTTTGAATGATACTACTACAATGACACTTAAACCATAAGTTAGACACGACTTTCTCAGGCGACTTGCCCCATGGTTTTACAAAAATGGAATGGACGGTAGCAAGAATATCAACCTCCCTTTTGACATTGAAAACTTGTGTGATAGGCGGAAATTAAGGATGCTGTCAAACTACAATAAGTGTTACGTAAAAGTAACACAAAGAACATCACTATTTTGTGGTTATTTAGGCTAAGGCCGTATAACATCCTACACGCTTATAGTCCCAACTAAATCAACATTATTTTCAAATATTTTATTTTGAAAACATTCCTACGATAAAAACATAACAATATCATAACTCAACATCTGTCTGACCTATTATGTACTAGCTACAATCTACATGCATTCCTCAATTCTCAGTTGATGTCAGATTTACTTACTCTATTTCGACTGCATTTTTTCATTTCCTCCTGACTGATGTAGTGCAGTATAGTTTTCGACACATTTCATCGACGCGTTACATTTCTATGGTAGGTACCATACACACCATAATGCAAATAATAATAGCTAGTGCTCTGAATAATTTTGCACGCAACACCACCATACACGAACACGAGGCGTCAAAGCGTGATCGCTTTAATTACAATTACAAAATGAATGAGCAATACTCGTACAGTGTTTGGCAATATCCTGTGAGTGTAAACAACTCAGCAAAATTGTTGTATACACTGAGTGAGTTAATTTTGAACCACACGCACGCTCCCCCACATGTATTAACACCTCTTTTTTGTTCCTTTTTTTTTTTGTCGAAAGCAACGTGCGTTCAGAATTCGTCTTGATTTCGCAATCGAATCCGAATGCAAGCTGCGCGTCAATAATTTTATTTATTGCACAGATGAAAAGCGAAAATGTTTATTGGAAATAAAACGACTATGTATGCTCTGTGATTGCAATCATTTTTCACCGGTAATGAGTATTGGTACCAACTTTTCGTTTTTTGGTGAATTATTATACTTTTTCGAGACCGGATGCTACAGACAACTCTTGGGGTCTGGAAACTATTTTTGGCGTTTGGTGTTAATTCGAGTGTACACGGAGATTTACACTTTGCTATTCGATCTCACCTCAATACGCACCTTGGTGCGAGGAACATGTTTATGTTTATTCAAATTCCACGAACCGATTTTTCCATCGGTCTTTGACCACCAGATGGTACAGACAAATTGAAAAGATATTTTAGCAAAATATTAGTTCTTATCTTAGAAGTTTTTGTAATTTTGGGTATACACAGAGATGCACTCTGTTTGTTTGGTTTAATGAACCGGAACTTTTAAACACAAATAGCAATTTTTGGCATTTGATTATTTTCAAAAGAACGCGCTCTTGATTCATGTGTGGTGTGTGGTCTGTGGGCAAGAATGGAAAGTGAATTTGTAAAAAATATTAAAGTTTGTTGAACTTGTATTACGTGAGCAAGTTTTGTCAACATTAAACCTGTTTGCATTAAAACTTACGCATCTAGAATGACAAAGAACATAAACTGCATCCAGTACATTTTCATTGATTCTAATATGTTACAATAATTATAAAAGTGTGTTAAATTTTTTTTTTCTTTTCCTGTTGACAAAATTACAAAAAAAAACTAAAAGTAATCCAGTTTAAGTTTAAGCCAACATACGATTTGACAATTTAGGTGAACTTTCGTTAATATTTTGACACTAGCGAAAATCTGAATGAACTTTCAACTTTAATATTTTGTACGCCACACGATTTTAAACAGGATTAGGGAACAAATAAAATGACGTGTATATTTCTCGCCTGGAAAATACAAAATTCATAAATATGTTGTTTTTTTTCGTACTTTTCAGTAATTTTGACAATTTGCGAGTTTTACTGAACATGGAAATGAACTCATGTTGCAGAAAGCTTAAAATATCCAAAAAGTCGTGGTTAAACTATTGGGGTGTCTATTCGGACGTTCATTTTAACAGATTTTGTATATCTACTAAACTGACGTTTACCGATGTTCGGGACACGACTACGCAATCAACGTAACGTAAACCTATTTTCATTAGAAACTCTTTATAAAGATAAAAGGATCCTAAAGGGATCCTAAACGTACGACACAATGTTCGAAAATGATTATACTGCAGTTTACAGTCTTTGCCGCGAGCATAGCGCAATATGAACTTTGACATTTCGTTACGTAGCCGTGTCCCGAAAAACTTCCGAATAGCAGCACCCTAACCTAACCTATTATTTGTTTTGTTATTTTGATGTATTTAAGATATCTTTAACGACCATTCACATGGGAGCAAACGAACGAATTGATGAAATGCGAACAAACCACTTTTTATATAAACAGAAAATTGCACATTTTACTACTCCAAGATGAGGATAATTAATTATTCCATCAAAATTTATTAAGAAAACCAGTTTATTAACAGTTTAAATAACGAAATTTCGAAATCCAAATTTTTTGCCGCGAACGAAAACACCCTGGCGTGAATTGCTAGTCTATTCACAATCCACATCATTTAAATCGCGTTCCACAAAGTAGCGAATAAAAAATTCGTTCGAACTTAATCTTATTCCAAGAGAAGGATATCTTGGAATAATAAAATGTGGAATTTTCTGTTTATAAATGCATAAAAAGTGGTTTATTCGCATTTCATCAATTCGTTCGTTCGCTCTCATGTGAATGGTCCTTTATGAATGACACTTCGAGTTTTTATGCTTTGCACATAATGTAGGTACCTATGTACGAGATAAACCAAGTAGCTTGAAACTACATACATAATAATATGAAACATACTAGCCACATTCAAGGATCTAGCATCGTAAGTTGACTTGAATTGTCTGGATCTAAATTTACCTGAACACGAAAACTAACTTGAATAATCGGTATGTCACTTATTGGTAATTGTATTTTTTTTTTTTCCTGGGTTCTGAATTTCTGATTGGTTTGGTGTTCTACATGTCAGCGTGATTTAAATGTCAAACTGCGCCCTCCCATGCTCTCCGATGATCTGCGATGACGATGACCCAATAGAAATGTCAAAACACATGTTGACACAAATAGATGTCAACTTAGTAGTAAGTCGAGAAATACTTGACTTGATTTTTGTCGGTGATTGCTGGCATAAACTTTAACTGAGAAAACTGTTCACGTGACCAGTTCGGCCTAATGTAAGCTTAGCAACATGAAGCTAGGGAGCTGTCAGACTTCCTAATCAAGATTCTTGAACTACGACATGCATATTCAGGTGCATACATTTTACTATTTATTTAGTATTGTCAGATGTCAATTATTCGTATATATCTGGCGTTTGGCATCAATCTGACGTGTCGTTAGCCTAGCAATCAATATGGAACGATTGTACTGCAAAATCATTTAACATTAGACAAACAATATAGATTCAACTATTGACGACAATTTCAATTTTAAAAATTATACCACTTTCAATTTGATCTTTCACAAGCACCAATTGTAATTGACTACCTAACAAAAGCTGTCATGCAGTCAATTAGCTCATTCAGCATCACAAATATCCCACTTTATACAACCATTGCGTTTAGATGTTTATTTTTTTATGTTTCTAAATTTTAAATTTAGAGCAAACGATCGCAATTAACCAACGATTTGTATATAAATTATAGCATGCTAAGAAAATCTACCTAATAAAATGTATTCTCCAATGTTTACTTAATCAATGAAAAGCGTGGCAAAATCGTGCGTTTTCCGTTTTCAACACATTTTCGAAAACAAAATGAGTTCAATTTTGTTTTTCTTTCAACACTTTCCGCTAAATTTGTTCATGATGTTCAATATGTCAATGAACTTCACAGATTCGAGTCGGCTTGAGCAGCATTAGAAAGAGAGTAAATCATTCATTTTTTCGTCATTTTTGTTCGGACAAGAAATGTAAATGCATTTTCCGATCTCGTTATCTTTCATGTGTGCGACAACGACTATTTTCAGATTTCCCCCCTTTTTCTGTCCGACCATTTGGAACTATAAATACAAACCAAACCAATTGCGCTCTCGGATCTGAATGAAAAGAACGTCTGTGGATGACTGGCAGCTGATCTTCTAGGCTGAGTCATGGGCGTGTGCCTTTCGCCCGTTACCGTATTTGTTTTGGTCGAGCACTAGACGACAAAATGACATTCAGGAAATGTATCTCTTTGACTCTGGAGATAGGTTAAGTTGATCTTGATAAAAATGCAAAAAATCGTCTTGGCAGTGTGCCACACGGGATTTTCCCTATTTGCCAATCGAGTTTTCATGGTCAAATTATACACGAAAATAAGACACATTGGGTGTTTTTTTTTTTGTTTTTTTGTGGTACATGGGCGATGACAGCGCACATTGCCAAGAGTGTGTCGCCAGACTGTCTCGAAAGAAAATACCTTTACGTTGTGGCTATAGTTAGGGTGTGTTTGGTTTTTCTTTAGATATATTCAATGATGAAGTTTTTTCTTAAATTGTTAAGGCATCCACTTTTGAGATATTAAACTCTTACCGCTTACTGTTTTTCATACTATCATACTCACTAAATAATCTATACATATAAGTACAGATCTTTCAAGGCGTTGGTAGTCGTGGGCTTGTTTGCATAGAACTTTGGCTTCAAAAAACCCTAAAGAAAAAAGTCCAATGGCGTTAAATCGCAAGATCTGGATGGCCAATTCTGATCGCAAAAACGACCGATTGCACAATTAGGAAATGAATTGTCTCTCTGGTTGTATGGCATGTGGCACCGTCATGTTGGTCACATCCATATTTTGTAATTTAGGCACTAAAAGCTGGGTTATCATGTCACGATGACGAACACCATTAATTGTTACTGCCTGGCCAGCCGCATTTTCGAAGAATGGTCCGATAATGCCTCCAACCCAAAATCCGCACCAAAAAGTCACGCGTAGTGGATGCAGTTCTTTCTCAGCAATTACTCGTGGGTTTTCTGAACCCCAAATGTGACAATTTTGACGATTAACAAAGCTATCAAGATGAAAATGAGCTTCTTCACTGAAGATGATTTTGTTCGAAAAATCAGCTTCCACTTTTTGTTGTTGTTGTTGCATGGTCAGTAGTCTCCAGTTCTTGATTCAATTGAACTTTGTAAGCATGAAGTTTCAAGTCTTTTCTGAGAAATCGCTATAGAGACCTTCTCGAAATGCCCAAGACTTGACTAAGGTGCCCAATTGATGTTTCTAAACTGTCAGCAATACTCTCGCGAACTGCTCGATGTTTTCTGCTGAACGACTTGTGATAGGTGATAGGACACCCAGAGTGTTTAAGATCACTAATTGATCCAGTCTCCTTGCATTTTTCTATTATTCTCTTCACAGTTGATGGTTTTAAATCACTATGACGGCCATATTTTCTTCGAAAATTGAGGCCTGTAGCTGACAAATCTTCATTATTTTTAAAATATTGCTCAACAATGAAAATGCGTTGTTCTTTCGTATAGCGCTCCATTTTTACTAGCCCCGAACTGTCAGCTGTCACATTGTTATATTTTTTTCCGTTGGCATCTACTATTAAATTTGTGTGATTTATGGGACACCCTTTAGTTATGAATACTAAAAAGATAAACATGTTGCATATTACTAATACTATACTGAAAATATTGGTAGTAAAAATTCGAAATTTAATAAATGTCCCAGCAGTATAACTAGGCTAAATCAGTGCAACTTTCATTACTCGGATTTATGTCATGAAGAAGTTTCAGTTAACACAGTGCATCTCTTGATTGCAACCACACGCTATCGAAAACCACACACATCGCCCTACTTCTCACTCCGGGCCTGCTTCATCAACTGCAATGCACACAATAATGTACCGCACTCGCGTTATTTTAAACATCCTTTTGAGTATCATCTTCATCCCGCAATCATCAATTGGTGTACCTCGCAAATTAATTGTGTACAAACGCTTCTGGAAGGGAGACTTGGTGACAACAAAACACAAATAATGTCACAGAGAGAGGGAGAGAGAGAAACAGAAAAAAAAATATTTCGCGGTTAAATTGATTTCAATTGGAAAGCATGTTCTTGACGTCTGCCCTTATACACTTTGACGTTGTAGTCGGCCACATGAAGACGAACGTTGTTTTTTCACTCTATTCATGTTGAATTATAATTTATAGAAATAAAGTATTATCTCTACATCGAATTCAATGCTTAATTTATTTCAGGTGTGCAACCAAACGAAATGTGATTGCGAAGGTCGAAAGGGTGCTCCAGGCACAATTGGTGCGCCCGGAATTCCTGGCATTGAAGGTTCCCCAGGCGAAGTTGGTCCAGCTGGCCCGTATGGAAGGACCGGTGAAGGCGGTGATGGAGGTGAATACGGTGACGTTGGAGACAAAGGTCATAGGGTAAGTTGGTTGGATTATCGCTCTTTTTTAATTACAATTAACCTTTCTTCCTAGGGTGATATTGGTGAAACTGGACGACCTGGTCATCCGGGACCAAGGGTAAGGAGTTTATTTTTAGGCGTTTTTCTTTTTTACATAGTTCAGAGCTCAGCTCTATTGAACAGAGCTCGAACATTATGAGCGCTCTCTGAACCAAGCGTGCTCAGAGCGTTCTGATTTGTTTATGAAACACCATTGACATACTATACATGGACTGCTAGCAGCCAATTTTTCGTTGAAGCAAAAATAAGCACTAGCTCTTTTGGTTCACGGCGGAGAGAAACGAAAACACTCAAATGTCATCGAGCAATTCGTGCGATTTGGTTTGTGTCGAGGTTTGTGTGCTGAGTGTGCCATACTGCCATCTGTTATAGTTGGTTTGAAATAATTTGAATAAGTCGTTATTTTTCGCAGTTGCAATGTTTCCACAATGGATGGCACTGTGTTCTATGTAAAAAATAGCAAAGGCGCGCAGAGGTTGAAATCTCTTTCCTACTTTCGCCGCACTGAACCAAAAGGGCTAGTGCTTATGTTTGCTTCATTTTTCCTCGCAGGTTTGTATGAAACTGACATTTCACTAACAGTCCATGTATAGTATGTCAATGTGAAACACACTTGAGCACATAGCTGTCATATAGTAGTTTATTAATTCTTATTTATTAAATTTGGCTTACCTTCTGTGCCAGAACAACAACTCTCGTCCACCACTTCAACTATTTTGTTTATCCTGTTTTTTTTTCTGTCAAATGCGACTGTAAAGTGCGTAATCACATTTTTACTGAGTGTGCTCAGTCAATTTATTCTGAGCTCGTAGAGCATGCTCTGAATGTGCTCTGAACATTCTCTGAGCGAAAAAAGAAACACAAAATCTGAGCTCTCATATCTCTGAGCTAAAAAAGAAACAGCAACTTTTTTTGGTAGTTCACGCTCGCTCTGAACTAAAAAAGAAAACCGCCTATTGCTGGCTGAAATTAAATTAGAGCCGAATCATTTTCTTTATACATTTTAGGGGCCACCCGGATTGGATGGCTCACAAGGTCCACACGGTATTGACGGGTGCAACGGCTACGAAGGCGCTATGGGTACTCCTGGTGGATATGGTGCACCTGGTAGACGTGGCCCTCTGGGTAAGCCAGGTCCGCCCGGACCGACGGGTGAAGCCGGTGATGGCGGTACCAACTCAAAGGGAACTAAAGGTATTCGCGGCACAGAGGGTAGAGCAGGATTTGACGGCCCCGTAGGTCGTGAAGGAACCAAAGGATTTAAGGGCGATATCGGATTCGCTGGCCTCGATGGACCTAAGGGTGAAATTGGTATTCAGGGAATAAAGGGAGATAAGGCGGAACCATACGACCCACTTATTGGCACGGGCCAAAAGGGAGAAAAGGGAGAGCCAGCCGATTCAATTTTCCGAAGGTTATCGATGCATAAAACCGAAAAGGGCAGAAAAGGCATAAGAGGTGATTACGGTGTTAAGGGCAGCAAAGGGTTTACAGGAGAAGATGGTGAAATGGGACGCACTGGACAGCCTGGACAACGTGGAGATGAAGGTTCGGCCGGAGAACGTGGAAAGCCAGGTAAGCCAGGTGAAGCCGGCATTGCTGGTGAAAAGGGGCATAAAGGTGCTCCAGGTTATCCCGGACAGGATGGTTATGATGGACAACCAGGTCTTACTGGTGATCCAGGCTATGACGGAACTCCTGGTATTCAGGGCCCGATGGGTCAACCTGGAATTTACGACCCCAACCTGGACGAAATCTTTTCCGGTTCTGAGGGACCACAAGGTGATCTAGGTGAGCTAGGTTTGCCAGGTTTATCTGGCGCTCCTGGACAACCTGGCCGTAGAGGGCATATGGGGCCAGCGGGGCCACCTGGTGATAATGGCCTCGACGGACATCCAGGCAGACGTGGTGTTTCTGTTCGAGGACAACAAGGTGACTGGGGTGAAATAGGTGCGCCGGGACCTCAAGGACCTCCAGGTCCTGCTGGACCAATTGGGCGCCCAGGTCCCAGAGGAAGTGATGGTTTGGATATTATGGGTCCAAAGGGTTATCAGGGCGATTCCGGCCGACCTGGTTCTCATGGATACAGAGGTGATCGTGGTGAGCCTGGTTTACCTGGTGAAAAGGGCTTACCTGGTTTGGGTGTAAATATTGTGGGACCACCAGGTGATGAAGGTCTTCCCGGCGTACGTGGACCACCTGGAGTTGACGGCTATGATGGCTTCCCTGGAATGACTGGCGATAAGGGCTATAGAGGTGATGACTGTGGTATATGCCCACCTGGACCAATAGGTCTGAAAGGTGCAGTTGGTGACAGTGGCTTCTCTGGAATGCCCGGATTAATTGGCAAACCTGGTTTAATTGGACCCAGAGGTATAAAAGGCGAAGCTGGTCGTCGTGGAGTTTTTGGCTTCAAAGGCGTTCAAGGTCCCAGTGGAATTCCTGGGGAAACGGGACGCCCTGGGCTCGCTGGTCGTGATGGCGTGGTACAAACAGTGGGCTCGCAGGAAAAACCCGAAAACGGTGATATAGGAGATCGCGGCGAACGTGGTGAACAAGGAGAGCAAGGATCCAAGGGTTACCCAGGTTACACAGGCAGACCGGGCCAGGTCGGTGAATATGGAACCCGTGGTGACTACGGTGATCCAGGGCTACCTGGCAAAGATGGAGTAAATGGTTTAGATGGTAGGGATGGTCTTAAGGGACCATCCGCTGATACACCACTCATCTATTTGGTAGGAGATTCTGGCTATAGCGGAAGAAAGTAAGTATGTTAGACTTCTTACATGCAATAGTTGATTTAATCTTATTTTTATAGTGGTGACAAGGGAGAACTCGGTGCAAAGGGCACAAAGGGCCACAAGGGTGAACCTGGTCCTGGTATTACTTATGACAACTTAGGAGACGGCGGTGAAAAGGGAGACAATGGCCCTGCTGGACCTAAGGGTCCTAAAGGACCAACAGGCGAAGAAGGATACACAGGACCTCGAGGTGACATAGGTATTTTCGGTCTTACTATTCAAGGAATACGCGGAAACAAGGGATATCCAGGCCTGTTGGGAAATCCAGGCAGACCTGGAGCGCCTGGAAACTCCGGTCTAGATGGTCTTCCTGGTTTGCCCGGTCAGGCAGGTCAAAAAGGTCAGCGCGGTGAACCTGGCCCATATATTCTAGCCGGTGAAATCGGAGCTGTTGGTGACATTGGGCCAAAGGGTGAACTTGGTGACAAAGGCTTCCCCGGCTATCCAGGGCCGGCTGGGCGCCCCGGTGTTCGTGGACCAAAGGGCGGTAAGGGTGATAACGGTCCTGATGGTTTTATTGGAATCGAAGGCAGAAAAGGACAGCGAGGAGATTATATTCAGGGTGCACCTGGATTAGCAGGCGAACCAGGTCGTGACGGAAGAACAGCTCCACATGGACCAAAAGGACAAAAGGGTGAACTCGGACTCACTGGACCTTCTGGAGTACGTGGCGCAAAGGGAGACATTGGCTATCCCGGCCGCAGAGGACAACCGGGTGATGCTGGTTCACGTGGTCCACATGGTATCCCTGGAACAGATGGCTATGTAGGAATTCCTGGTGAGCAAGGAGATCGTGGAGACATGGGTGTGGACGGACGTCGGGGAAACATTGGACCTAGGGGATCGATTGGCCCCGATGGCATTAAGGGTGAAATTGGAAGTGTTGGATACATCGGACGTCCTGGCTTACCTGGAATTCCTGGGCGAAAGGGCGAAATAGGAAACCGAGGCTGGATTGGACCCCAAGGTCGCAAGGGCGACCGTGCTTTCAGCGGTAGTAAGGGTGAAGTTGGTGTCGCGGGATACAGAGGATTACCTGGTATGAATGGTCTCCCTGGCGTAAAAGGCGAACGTGGCCCTGAAGGTGATGCAGGATTAGCTTATAATGGACCACCGGGCCTTAAAGGCGAACCTGGTTTGGACGGCCTTCAAGGCCTAAATGGAATCAATGGGGCGAAAGGCGAACGAGGTGACTTCGGTGAGATAGGCCTTCAAGGAGAACAAGGTGACGAAGGTATGGATGGAATACCGGGCCTTAAAGGTAGGGACGGCTTCCGAGGACCTAAAGGAGTAAATGGACCCATTGGTGACTTTGGGCCTATTGGACTTAAAGGTGACATGGGAGAGCCCGGATACTTTGGAAGACCGGGTCAAAAGGGTAATGCCGGTGATTATGGTCAGCCAGGTGCAATGGGCCCTCAAGGAGAACAAGGTGATGCTGGTGCTATTGGTCGACCAGGTCGTACCCTAACAGGAATTGCCCGTTTCGGTGAAAAGGGCGAACCTGGTCCCGTTGGACTAACTGGTGCCCCCGGTGCTCAAGGAATCGACGGCGAAGTAGGATACCCAGGCCGCAATGGTGAAATCGGTGATGTGGGTCTCATCGGAGGTCCCGGTATTGATGGATATCCAGGAATCAAGGGAGAAATGGGAGAAAGAGGCTACCGAGGTGCCCCGGGACCCCGACCAGATTACGTCGAGAGAGGTGATGAAGGAGAAGCAGGTTACGATGGACTTGTCGGCCGTCCAGGCCGTGTAGGACAAAAGGGCGCTCCAGGTGAACAAGGCGAAGACGGCGTAAATGGTCTCATTGGACTGCCTGGTCCCGAAGTGACCGGTATTAAAGGTGTTGTAGGTGATCGCGGATATATCGGGCCTCCAGGTGTAAATGGACTACCCGGACATATCGGAGCTAAAGGTGAGCAGGGTGACTACGGGTTCAGAGGACAGATTGGTGAATCGGGTTTCGCTATTCACGGTCGCAGCGGAGACCTTGGTGATATCGGTCCAGCAGGTTTTGATGGAATACCCGGTCAAAAGGGCGAGCCAGGTGAAGTTGGTCCCCCAGGTCGTTATGGTATAATGGGTACACGTGGTCCGCGTGGCCCCGAAGGTGATATTGGTTGGAGCGGCATTGATGGACTCCCCGGAATACCTGGCAGCAAAGGTGAAGCTGGCGTTACCTTCCCATTCGAACTCGTGCGTCCCGGTGATCGTGGTGAGCCAGGCATGCCAGGATTTAAGGGAATGATGGGAGAGCAGGGTATATATGGAGAAGTTGGTTCAATGGGCTATCGCGGTCTGAAGGGCTATTTAGGAGATGTTGGCGAAGAAGGCCCTACAGGTCCCGATGGAATAAAAGGAGAACGTGGTATGGAAGGTCCTATCGGTTTACCTGGTGCTAATGGTTTCCGAGGCTCAGTAGGAGAACGCGGTGATCATGCCCCACCACCACCTCAAGCTAAGAGTCGAGGCTATGTTTTCGCTCGTCACTCGCAATCAATTGAAATTCCACAGTGTCCTGCCAACACAGGCATGCTATGGGAGGGCTATTCCATTGCTGGCAATATAGGAGGTTCAAGATCAGTTGGTCAAGATTTGGGATCACCAGGATCCTGTTTAATGCGATTTACAACAATGCCATTTATGTTCTGTGACATCAACAATGTTTGTAACTATGCTCAAAACAACGATGACAGCATGTGGTTGTCTACAGCAGAACCCATGTCCTTCTCAATGGCTCCAATTCAATCGAGAGATCTTATGAAATATATTTCGAGGTGAGTCCGATTTGCACTTTCTTGCTCAATAATTGCATTGCCTTATTCTATTTATTATTTCAACAGATGCGTTGTCTGTGAGACGACTACAAAAATCATCGCTCTGCATAGTCAGAGTATGTCGATTCCGGACTGCCCTGGTGGGTGGGAAGAACTTTGGACTGGATACAGTTACTTAATGGTAATTTTACTCGAACTCTCAAATCTGTGGTGTTTAATAAATAAAAATTTTCTATAGACTACCACCGACAATAGTGGAGGTTTTGGTCAAAATCTTGTGTCACCTGGTTCGTGTTTATTGGAGTTCCGTGCCAATCCAGTGATTGAATGTCACGGACACGGTCAGTGTAACTACTATGATCCTCTTGCCTCCTTCTGGTTAAGTGTCATCGAAGAGCATGAACAATGGAGCGTACCTAAGCAGCAAACTCTAAAGGCCGATCAGACCAGCAAAATTAGCAGGTAAACTAACCTAACAGTTAACTTATCTACGGCCTCTTCCACAAAGTATGCTTATAGGTGTTCAGTCTGTCGAAGGCGTAACATCTCCCTGATTAATCGAGTGCCGATCGCACCAAGCGCAACTGCATTTAGAAGAGGCGAAGAGCGGATTGCTATTCCCCCACCACAACTACAGCAAAGAGGATTTCCGCCAGCAGGAAATCCATACCGTCCTAGGTACAGGCCTAGGCAGAGACGTCCGCCACGCGAAGAACGAGGTTAATCGATGACTCGATGACCAAGCTTCAATATTTCTGTTCTCTTTCCTTTAATCTCTAATTACATTACTGTTAATTTTAGTTTTCTGTTATTTTGTTACTGCTAAATTGTGTTGACATAAACTTTTGCCTCAAAGATAGAGAACGAAGAAAAATAGAAAAAAAAACCAAGTGCCATTTTTTCCACAGAAAACTGTTGATTTTATATATAATGTATGTATACTTTAACAAACATTGTATTGACGCTTTCGATATAAGTTTTCTTTTATCAAAAATGTCAAACAATTTGACAGATTATAAAGATAAAGTAGGTACACTTGTATGCCAAATTATAATTATGTAGCTTGAAATTAGTAATTATATGTCTAACTTTTGTTTTCATTTATATATAATTTTTTATATGCAGAATCCTTAATACCGTTAGTAAAATCATTTTATTAAATTAAAAGAAAATGGTATATGTGAATGATACCCACTGCCAAAAATGTAAATACAAATATTTTATGCTTGTAATTATGATAAAGAAAAACAAAAATGATAATGAAATAAAAAAAAAACTAAAATAATAATTACTGTTTTGAGGTATATAGAATACCACTAATAAAAACGCCAAATATGTTATAAGCCAACAAAAACTTGATTAATTACTGAGCGGGAAGCGAGGAGTAAGAACGACTCTCGCTAGTTGGGTTTGGAAATGACAATTTCTGTTGAGAATAATTATTGTCGAATTTCAGTATATGAATTATTGTTGAACTACACCACTAATTATTAATAATCAGGCTCCTGACCTAGGAGTGACTAGGACTTCTATTTGATTAATTTAAGTTTTAATTTTACTTCCTACAAAAAATGCATTATGCAGGTATGTAGTTAGTTAGCAAGCATGCGCTGCCGCTATGAGAAAAACATAGGTATCTGGCTCTACAAGAAATAGAAAATAAACCATTTCGGGGGCGTTCACTCAAAATTTACGTAAATTGACATTGACAGAAGAAGTATCATAAAGAAACCTGAAAAATTAAGACGCAAAAAAGCATCTTAAGATATCCTCGGTTATTTTTAGAATAAAAATTTGTTGAACGAACCCAAAGGTATCGAATCTTACAAGGATGGACAAAGCAGTATTTAGGGACGTCCTAGACTGCAATTGCAAATAGGAAGCAGTTATATTAAGACCGGGATAGTTGAAGAAACTTGCTACTGAAAAAATGAATTCTAGAATTACATGTTACCAAATAAAATTGCAATTGTCGCATCATCTGCGCAGTATAAGCTGCATGTAGATTACACCCAAACATTGTGATTTCTGGCAATCCGCTTAATAGAACATATGAAAAAATCGAAGAAAAAAAAAGTCGAAAGAGCTATGGAGCCGAGATTTACGCCATTTTATCGGACAGTTATCTTTAAAGATTGCTGAAGATAATACCCTCCATGGAAAATAGGTTTCAATGGACTGATTATTCCAATGTAATGCCTGTCGTATATGACGTTAACGACCTAGTTTTTGAATTTAGTGAAAATGTAGTCGAGATATTCAAATTTGTTCTCGTTGTTACCCGTTGTCTTAACGAGCAATAGACGTGCTTTGGAATTTATACCATTAGGTAGGCTTCCTCTGTGTAGCCCAAGGAATGCATGCATTATTATGAAGTACATATATCACTATAAACTTTTTAAATTGGCAACTTAAATAATATTTTAGGTAACAATACATACCTACAACACAGATCATTTTCGTCATTGTGAGTTCGTTTCCCCGGAATCATCCTCATATCCTAGAATAGAGAAATGATGACGTAAAAAAGAAAAGAAATACTGTCAAAAAGGCAGTGGTAGGGATGAAGTCTCTCTCAAAGGGAAAAACTTACGAAAACATTAGGGAACGCTTTTGTAGTAACTGTTGTCGTTTTCCATTGGTTTCACTCAAGGATTCACTAATTCTGAAATCCAATGGAACAAGAAAACTGCTTCTGGTCGACTAACACTCACGTATTGGTGAAATGTCAAAAAATTAAAATAGTCTATGGCTGCTGCCAGCTGGCTTGTATAAAATACATAAATTGTATTTTCCTGCCTTCTGATACCATTTTAATACCATTTTGTTTCTCATTTCGCAGGAAATCAAAAGACAAATGGAAATAGTCGTAACACGCGTTTCAAATCAAATTTCAAATCATCTGTCAATTTTTAGGCAACTGACAGATTTTTCAATTCAGAAATTTGTTGAGTAAACAACTATTACGATTCTCAGTGGAGGGATACGTACGGGTAATATCTTGCTAATGCTGAGCCGCTCTCTTTTACGAATTTTTCAAATTAAGGAAGAATTAGTAAAAATTCGTAAAATTTAAAAGTAAAGGAACAGACCTTTTATGTATTTTATTTTAAACGGTTGATTTCTTCTTATGTCGAAAAAAACTCGAAAATTGACTACTGTAGAAGTCAGCGCCAAAGAACCGACACCTGGAAAAGTAAAAAGCAGAACCATGGCAGGCGTATGTATACTTCATGGACCTGCCCCTGCAGTCATTACTCAGGTTAATTCATTTAAGAGAATTAAAAAGAAGATTGTCAATGGTCGTTGTAACAGGTAGATTTTTAGGTTACTTGGGAAAAGAAAAGTATATTAAATCGAAAATCTCTTCTCGTCCTACATTCACCCCTATTGCCGTTGGCGTTTGTCGTATATCACTTATGTTTCGTGTCGTTGTACAACAATGTTCAGATTTTTTTTTAACTTTTGCTAACAATTTAATTTCCTTTTCTTTGTGTTCACCGTCATTTCAATTCATTTTTCTCAAAGACAGCGACTAAAAAACGAAGCGAAATACGAGTCGTTTACGACAAACGCCAACGGCAATATGGGTGATTGTGAGCAAAATAGCCCAATGGTGCGGAAAAGAACCTTCGGAATTATTTCTGAAAGCATTTTCGGTGCCATCTACCTTTCTCCTTTACTCACTCGAAATTTAAATTGCAGGTGACCATGCACTTTAGTAGATAAATGGAAATCAATAAAAAAATGTAGGAGGGCGTATACGTACTTTTTTTTTATACAAATCGTATAATGTTATCCAATGCTTTTTTAAGCATACAAAATTATTCACTTCTTTCAGCTCTCCATCTAATATACAAAAATTGAATGTGGCCAAATGAATTCCACTGGCCAAATTCTACTTTTCTTTCAGATCTCAGATTTTTTGTAGTACATGAAAAAGCCTGCAAATATGTAATAGTACATACGAGTTGTTTCATCAGCAGGTTTTTTTTTTTTTAAATCGATGGTCTTCACACTTTCCTTAACTACATATTTATATCGATTTGACTCTAAAAAAAAAGTCTTATTGATTGACCAACTTTCCAGCTGTCGTTAATCGACCGACACTCAACTATGAAGCAGACAACACACCTGTTATTTTTTCAAAATTTCTTTTTATTTACGCAACTTACAATACACTTTACTTCACATGCAAAGTAGGTACATATATAATTAGAATAGTTAATAACAAATACAACTTATAACCCACAGTCGAAATAGCAATACCAATAATTTTCGAGTTGAAGAAATAAATTCACTCAGACACCAACTCAACAAAGAAACTTTGAAGAGTTCGATTTTATTGAAACCCAACTGTGATAAAATCGCGCGTTTAAATCATACTAGATACAGTTAACGACTTTCATTAGAAGGGTGGGAGAGAAAAATAAAATAAAAATGGAAAGAGGAATTGAAATTAAATATGCACATAGGGTTTGGGACTGACTCTCAGTTGTGAGGACACAGTAATTACTAAGGTTATAGTATTCCATCGATGGTCTGCAAGTCGTATTATTTGACAAAATCTGGATTTTCCTGAATCTTCTCGCCGAACTGCAGCTGACTGTCGATGATCTGGAACAGCTCCTGTGGTGCTGGTATCCTGCCTGTTTGCAGCTTGGACCACACTGGTACATCATTCAATGTGATCTCAAATGCTCCAGACGACACCAGCTGTGTAAAGAACTCTTGTTAATGGAATACATGTTGACATCTGAAATATTTGTTAAAACTTACCTGCGCCTCGAGCATATTGCCGACAAAGAAAATCATCATGCACGCATATAACTTGTTGTCGATCAAATGGTGCCACCATCCAGGTGTTGCTTGGCCGATAGTGCCAAAGATATCATAGGCGGATACAATTATAACAATCAACACAATCTTTAGCAAGAAAATAACTTTTGACAAATACATATTAAATCCGGGCGGATCGTAATTTGCACCCTGTACGGATATCTGTGGATATTTCTCAGTCAAAATATTAACGTAGTCATCGAATGCCTTTCGATAGCCGCATGAATAGCTTAAATGGAACAAATAGAGATACATAATATACGTGGACGACTTGGAATAAATTACTTACCAGTAAAGAAAAGTCATAGTTGGGCCACCGACATTTTGACCGAACTTTGTCATCGGAATTTCCTTTTCGGCATCAACACCAAAATTTATATTCCCGATTAATAAAAATCCAATTAAAGCGAACAGCGCAAGAGAAACGTTTTTACTTGTGACACCCATTGCGTATGTGTGGCGTGTTTTCTTGTAGTAGCTCTAACAGTGGACAATTGCTTAATGAATTATTAAAATTACAAACGAAATTCTTAATTATATTCGGTTTTGCCTATTTGCCGACTAGATTTACTGGGGTTATCGTTCGTCGAGCTAATTTTTTTTTTCTTCAGATATTTTTTCCTTTTGGGAAAGGAAAGTTGTCTGATAATGAACTGTCATAGGAAATTTATGACAGTATCAAATTATTTTGTGCATTTCGCATATAGATGGCACAACAATTTCGGTTGATTTAGTTTTGAGCTCATAGATGGCCATCTGATTATAATAAGGCAGTTAAAAATATAAAGTCCCCTATTCCTAGAACAATTATTTTAAGTACCTACCTACCTATGACTTTTAAAATACATACTTTCCCATGATATATGGAATATTAAACCTGATTAACAAAGGCCGATAGGGCGATTCCGAATGTAATGTATTTTTTTTTTAATTTACAAATAGTATGTACATGTTGTACATAATGTATCTCAGTAATTTAGGTTTTTGCTTCAATTCGATATTATAATTGCATTACGCTGCACTTTTGTCAAACCTTTATTAGTTTGCACCTAAAGTTACGTCATTTTGTCGTTTGGTATATGCATGCAATTCACGTGATTCTACTTATTAGGTACTAGCTAACACAAAACACAGTTATATAATTACATAAATATTATATTCATGTACGACAAATGCAACGAGTTAGTAAATATGAAACTTCGTCGTTTGTCTTGTCGTTTTGTGGCATTCAACGCAAGCGACAAAGAACAGAAAGTTTTTTCATTGTGTTTTCGTTGCTCGTTCAGCTATACAAAACTGAAACAGAGATCCAGATATCATCTATTCTGTCAAACGCTATCATGAAAACATTTTTTTCGTCTAGTAATCGAACTTGTAGCTCAAATTACCCAAATCAATCAGGCTGATGATATTCAAACAAAAAATAAACTTCCCTCCAATGATAAATTGATATTTCATTACAATTGACAATCAATAGACTTGATTTATGACTCTGAAAAATCACATTTTAATATTCCTAACTATCTGTTTGATGCTAACTGTAATAATTCATACTCCGCCGGTGGAGTTGCAGTGTTTTACCGAAGTGATTTGGTTTGCTATGTAAATGGGATTACTTTGAACAGTGCGGATTTACTATGTGTTGATTTCACTACCCATGGTATTGAATATTCTTTTGTTTGTGTGTATAGGCTGCATAAATGCGCTGTTTCTGTATTTTTAAACGAGTTCTATGACTTTTTAGGAAGCATTAACTCGAAGAATATGGCTCTTCCAGGTGATTTTAATATTGATATTTCAGCTGATTCTTCGGCTGCTGATGACTTTTGGTTTTTATTCCTTGTTATCTGATCCAACTCGTGTAACCGAATCGTCCAGTACTTGCATAGATCATATTTTTTTGCGTTTGCATAGGAACAACACAGTCGATTTTAAGACAGCAATATACGACTTGAGGCTAACTGATCATTCTTTAATTTGTATTCAGTTTGATCACTTAACTAAAATGCAAAATTTTGTGTCTTTCTCTGAGTCCAAAACTATTGATTATTTTGCGCTGAAATCTGCTTTAACATTTGAATTCTGGGATGAAGTTTATGATGAAAGTGATCCGACAATTGCATTTGATTTATTTCTACATAAGTTACAGGCTCATATTTCGAACTGCAGTAAAATTGTCAATGTTAATTCCAAAAAGTTAAAGCGCCTTAAACCTTGGATGTCACTGCCACTTTTAGATAAAATAAAAAAGAAAAACCGTCTCCGTGCCTCGGTCATCAAGCACCCCAATAACATAAGACTAAAAAACTATTATCTTCGATTATGCAGCGAATTGAAAACCGATGTACCCAAATGCAAAGATGATTATTACACACGTAGGTTGGCTGACAACCTTGGGAATATTAAAAAGGAATGGAGGCTTGTTAATGAAATTTTGAATCGCAATGCGTCAGATGTTGAACTTAAAATTAATAAAGACAACAATATTATTTCAAGTCCGATCGATGTAGCTAATACCTTTAATGAGTATTTCTCAAAAATGACCAATGCTTTTCAGGCGGATAACTCAACTGCCACTGATGACGTCATTCGGCATGACGTTTTTAGTCTGGATAGTTTCTGTTTCTTTGATTTTTCTGCATTCGAAATTCATAAATTGATTATGTCGCTTAAATCCACAAATTCAACTTCCCATGATTTGATTTCAAGTTATATACTCAAAAAAATTTCATTTTTAATTGCAGATGTCTTATGTTACATTTTTAATTTAAGTGTTAGAAAGGGTGTGTTTCCAGATTCCTTAAAAACAGCTATAGTTATCCCATTGCATAAAAAAGGAGATACTTTGGATTTAAATAACTATACTTAGACCTATTTCTCTTCTGTCAGTATTTTCTAAGGTTTTTGAGAGAGGTATGAAGAATAGAATAATGACATTTTTAAATAGATCTGAATTCTTCAGTGATCTTCAGTTCGGTTTTAGAAATGGTAAATCCACAGAAGATGCCTTATTAAAATTCTGTAGTGAACTTTATAAATCCATTAATGAATCGAATATTCCGGCTGCTTTGTTCATTGATATAACAAAAGCTTTTGATATGGTTGATCATGAGTTATTGTTGACAAAACTTTTTAAAGCTGGATTTAGGGGATTTGTTTACGATTGGTTCTGTTCCTACCTAAACAATCGTAGCCAAAGAACCAGGATCAAAACATATCTAAGTTCGAAATGCTTTTTAACGATGGGTATTCCTCAGGGTTCTGTTTTGGGTCCTATATTATTTTTGATATACGTCAACTCTTTGTTTTCGCAACCTTTTAAGGGTATTTTAACTGCTTGTGCTGATGATACCGCACTTTCTTATTCTAATAAAAATTATTTTGAAACGATTGCTAATATGAATTATGATCTAGAAATTTTCCGTCACTGGTTTAGGCTTCACAAGCTAGTTATAAGCAGTAAAACAAAGTTTATGTTCTTTAATTTACTGGGGGTGGTACCTGAAGGTCTCTCCTTAACTTATCATGCTCCTTGCTGCTCTAGGTTCCAATTATTTTCGTCAGTATTCAGTTCTGATGTACCTTGTACCAATGGCTGCTTTGAAATTGAATGTGTTGACCATTTTAAATACTTAGGTATTACCCTAGATAAAAAACTTAGTTGGATTCAACACACCTCTAATTTAAAACTTTATCTTAACAAAGTTGTCCGACAGATCTACCACCTAAGTCTTTACTGCCCTCAATCAATTTTAAAACTTGCGTACAGGGGCCTAGTGCAGTCTAAGATTCAATATGGAATATGCTGTTGGGGTGGTACTCATTCCAATAAAATTGAGCAGCTGCTTATCAGACAGAAGCATTCGATTCGCATTGCTTGTAAAGTAGCCCGTAGAACACCTAGTTTTGCCTTGTTCACTAATCTCGGTATTTTGCCTATAAAGCATCTATACTTTTTTAATGTATTAAAATATTTTTTTAAAAACGCTGGATATAACTCTGTAAGAATGCAAGAGGACCACAATTTAAGAGCCAACAGCTGTCAATTTGTAAATGTTCCTAGAATTTTTAAATCCCATTATTGTCATTTTTATACAGTGATTGCGCCCCGTTTATTTAATAAATTGTCGAATGAAATAAGATGTGAGAGAATTGAATCAAAATTTTTAGGTAAAGTTAAAAAGTGGCTTTTTTCTAAAAATTATTTTGAAATAGATAATGTTATAAGTCCAATGATTTGATTGTAGCTTTTGGTATAGTTATTAAACAAATAATAGTAGAGTATTTATATTATGTATTTATTGAAATACACAGAATTATTATTTTTGTTTAAAATGATAAACCCCCACAAAACATTTTTATTTATTTGATTTAAATTGATGGTACATTCGTCACTTATTCTTTTGAATAACAGAATGTGTCCTACTACTTCAATAATATTGCTTATTGCCAATAATACATTTTTGTTATTAACGAAGCCATTAAATACTACTCAATATTGTTAGCATTAAGTTGTATTTAGATTGAAATAAAGTTAAAGTTAAATTAATTAAATTGTTTACGTTCTGCCATTTTTCAGTCGCTAAATGCTGAAAAAAACGTTTGTTCTTTATTCTGTTTTTGTTGCAAATGTATGGGACTCTGTTTTCTGTTCCTTTTTCTGTTCTTTGTCACTTGGTGCCTTTATAGAATTACAGTAAAATTTCTCACATGACGTTTGTCGTACACTAATAGGATCCACAAGGCGTTTAAAGGAGCATTCACATGAGAGCGACTACCTACGAACGTACGAAACTTCGCAAGTTGCGGCAGTCCGTTCATATGAACAATTTTCTAGATCGCGCCAGTTCGCGAATTTCAGCTATCAGTTTCTACCCGCAATGCCTAATATGAGGATAAGTTCGAACGAATGTTTTATTCACTAGTTTATGGAACGCGAATTAAATGATGTCGAATGCGAATAAACTTTGACAATTCGCGCCAAGAATGTTTTCGTTCGCGGCATAAAGTTTGGAATTCGAAATTTCTTCATTTAAACTGTTTTATAAATATGTTTTCTTAATTCATGTTGATGGGATAATTAATTATCCAACTCGTGGAATAATAAAATGTGCAATTTTCTGTTTTACAAATACATAAAAAGTGATTTGTTCGCATTTCATCAATTCGTTCGTTTGCTTTTATGTGAATTGTCCTTAACGACAAAAATTTATTACCGTTCAACGACGAAAAAACGCCACTCTTAATTCTAATTTGTATAGGTATTTTTTTTTTTTTTTTTTAAACACATTACTCACCCTACGAACACCTCCCTCAGCGAACGACAACCAATTCTCCATTGCTGCCAACTTTATACCAATGAAATTGCAATTTCTCGTGTTTTTTCTAGAATGCTCTGCAAATTTGGTGATTCCTGAATTTTCAAATCCATTACTTCTCCACGTTACGCGAAAATCTAGTTCTTTGTTAAAATAATTTACAAAATAAACATCCAAAAGAAGTGTGACGCTTTTAAACAAAGTACATAATTCATTTGAAGTGATTTTGCACTGCAAGTACAGAAACACAATCTTCTGAGTCATGGACAAAGTAAGTAATTAACGAAAAAGAATATTGGTTATGTGCTCAATTCTACTACCGCTACAAGTCTATATGCAATTTTACTGGATTCTTTTAGGTAAATGAACTGAAGGAAAAAGGCAACAAGGCTCTCAACGAGGACAAGTTTGATGAAGCCATCTCTGCCTACACAGAAGCGATCGCCTTGGATAGCAAGAACCATGTACTGTATAGTAATCGATCTGCGGCATATGCCAAGGCCGGCAAATTTGAGTTGGCCTTAACCGATGCTGAAAAAACAATTGAAATCAATCCCACATGGCCGAAGGGATACTCGCGAAAGGGTTCCGCCCATGCCGGACTCAATAATTTAGCAGAAGCTTTTGAAGCGTACTCTGAAGGTAGGTTCGAGTTAAGGTTAAGTTGAATAAGTATTTTTTGGTTTCTGGTTTTTATAATCTAATGGATATTGGTTGACCGAGGGTATTTTTTATAGTTACAAGTCTAGTACTTCGAAGGCTGAAAGCATTAACTTATGTGGCTCAGTGAAGTAGATTTAACAATGGAAGAATCTAGAATTTTTGTTCTTCCTACAGTAAAATGTTGCGGTTTATCTAGAATGAGCCATTTACATACGTTTTCGATAGAGGC
This sequence comes from Cheilosia soror, assembly GCA_949372485.1. Lineage (NCBI taxonomy): Eukaryota > Metazoa > Arthropoda > Insecta > Diptera > Syrphidae > Cheilosia > Cheilosia soror. The sequence continues at coordinate 124,567,753 of OX443561.1, forward strand.
GTTCCACATAAACTCTTATGTGACGGTTGTGCCTTACAAAAAGTAACAATTAAATCGTCCTAGTGTTACGCCTGTTGTAGAAATACATAGTGCACTCAGATAACATGCAAATATCCTTTTTTCTAGAAGCTTATACAGTAATTTGAGTTTAAGAAGCGTTAATAAACTAATAATTTGTCGTTTTCTTCCGGCGCTGATATCAACTTTAATTGCTTACTAAATTGCAAGTCCAAATGAGCCGTGCGACCGTCGCAGATTTACGGACCTACATAACCTTGTAGGTTTTTTTTTAGACACCCATTTGATGGTAGAATGCACTGCTCATTCAAATTCCCTGACGTTCATATTGCTGCACACATCGTTGAAATATGTTAACTTTGCAAGCAAAATATAAATTCCTTTTAGTGAAGGCTTGGAGCTTTCTTAATCATTGTGTTTGACTAACACTTCGCATGCACATATTTACTGCATTCAAGGTTAACAGCCCTTTACGAGGTCAATAAATAAAATCCTGCATACAATTTTAATAATTCCGTTACTAAAGCTACGAGTAGTTAAGTTAATGTTTCTAAGGAAACAACAAGAATCACAAGAACCCCTTCGTTACGTTTAGTTTGTCTAACGACACTAATAATTTTTTTTTAGGCTTAAAACATGATCCACAAAACGCAATGTTGCTGAATGGGCGCCAAGAGATTCAAACTGCACTTATTAACTATATGACTAAAAATATGACCACTCCCATGGACGTAGACCCGCCTAAGCCAGCGAAAAAACCAGAGCAAAAACCTCAAGAGCCACCCACGCCGGCGGAACCCAAACTCGAGGACATGACCGAGGAAGAGCGCAAGAAACACCTTGCGAAGAAGGAGAAAGACGCCGGAAATGCGTCATACAAAAAGAAGGAATTCGAAAACGCCCTCAAGCACTATCACCAGGCCCTAGAAATAGACCCAACTGATATAACATTCTACAACAACATAGCAGCTGTACACTTCGAACAGAAGAACTACGACGAATGTATAAAGCAATGCGAGAAGGGAATTGAAGTGGGCCGCGAAAACCGAGCCGACTTCAAATTGATCGCCAAAGCGCTCTCGCGGATTGGCAACTCGTACCGTAAAATGGAGAACTACAAACAGGCGAAGACATACTATGAGAAGGCAATGTCAGAGCATAGGACGCCCGAAATTAAAACACTGCTGAGTGAAGTGGAAGCTAAAATTAAGGAAGACGAACGTCGTGCCTACATTGATCCGGCGAAGGCCGAAGAAGAGAAGGAATTGGGCAACGAGCTGTTCAAGAAGGGTGATTATAGTACAGCAATCAAGCACTACTCTGAAGCGATTTCAAGAAATCCGGATGACCCAAAGCTGTACAGTAACAGAGCCGCGTGTTACACTAAGTTGGCCGCATTCGATTTGGGCCTTAAAGACTGTGAGATGTGTATTAATTTAGACAGTAAATTTATCAAGGGCTATATTCGCAAGGGTAAAATTCTACAGGTATGTTTGGTTTTTTTATATGCATCAGACAAATTTTAAACCTGGTCTGTCGTTTTTGGTTTTCATTAGGGAATGCAACAAGCCTCCAAGGCATCAGCTGCGTATCAGAAGGCCCTTGAAATCGATCCAAACAATGCCGAGGCTATCGAGGGATACCGTTCGTGTTCAATGGCGTTCCACAACAATCCGCAAGAGGTGTGGAAAAACGCCATGGCAGATCCCGAAGTGCAACAAATTCTCCAGGATCCACCCATGAGACTTATTCTCGAACAGATGCAACATGAACCGAATGCCATCAAAGAGTAAGTTTTACCCTAACTCTCCCTTGCCCAACAAGTACATTTTGTCTTTTTTTTCACACAGGCACTTGAAGAATCCTGCTGTAGCGGATAAAATAATGAAACTTCTCGAATCGGGAATCATTCAAATTCACTAAGAACCAACAGCAAACACAACCAATTATTATCTTCTAAGGGCTTGCACGCAAAGACCGGCGCTTTCAAATGCGAATTTCCTTTCAATATGTGTTTCTACTTGTTACAGCCGATAATAGTATCCGGGATTATGTTTCATTTAAAATTTATGCAACTCATTATATATATGAGAAAATAGGAGTCAAACATAAAATAATAAAACAAAAACAACAAATTGTACACAAAACAAAATAAGGCCTATGTTGTTCATTGAAGTAAGACGTGTGTGTATAATTAGTTTGTCGAAATACCTTTGAGGACAAAATTGATTAGGAAACCGTTAACTCCACTAACTGCCTTTGTTTCAATCGAAATAAATTAAACAAAACAAAAACTTATATAAATATATATATATAGATATATACCAACTGTGTGTGAACCGAATGATTATGAATACATACTTTAGGAAAACAAAAAGTTAACCTATACACAAATAAAAAAATTAATTGCATATTCCGTACTATAAAAAATAAGTAGGGAAAATAATAAAGCTAAAAGTGGAACCGTTAAGACGGCGGGTAAATGTCTGTCCTTTTATTTCCATTTGCATAACTTTCAGCGAATAGCCCAGTGGTTTGTCGATTTAATACGCTTTCAAATGTTTATAACATGGCAAAGGCCGTATTCCAGGGTGGTTACTATGCGAGGACTTATATCACATCGAATAATTTATAACAGGCATTCTGCGGTACTCATTTTTATATAAGTTGTGTTTTTACGAAACCTCTCCAGCCAGTAGTTGGCAGTTGAGGCACATTTCACATGCTAATTAAAACAACAAACTACTGGCAACAACTCTTGATTTTCTAACCAGCCGGAGAGCTGCTGGCTGGCTAAATTCAATTCACAATGAACAAACAGGTGGCTTAGAATTTTCGTACAATTTGCTTAAATCATAATGGCGTTCTTATCTCATGCACACAACATCCCAATTGTCAGAATTTATCAAATCTACCAAATGCATAATTTTATACGAAATGCTGGTATGCTTTTAGGCGTATTGCCTAAATTCATTCGGCTGGCAACTGTCCAAATGAACGGCTGGCTGGCGAGGTTTCAAAAAAACATGCCTATACTTAAGGTGGATGTTAAGAAATTGTTAAGGTTATTCACTTAATCTGATAAATTTATGCAGCTCGTAAATGTATAAACTTCTGCGGTGCTTTAAGTGAACACTCCTCGCAAAAATTTATTGCGTAAATCGCGAATATCGACTGTAAATCTGGAATCACACAAACAATTCATACGACTGTCTGTCAAAGTTTGACATTTGTGATTTGTGATTGATTTGGTTGATTTCCGAGCCTAAATCGTCGCGGAGAATCATGAGGTCTGCGTAAACTATTCTCCATACAAAATCTGACAGTTCACTCACGAGGTGAACGTGGACGTGAACGTGCAGTTAACGTGGTTTATGAGGTTTTTACGCGTTGTGAATACCCTTGTTATTATGGTAAGATTCAAGTTTAACTATGGAATATAATAGACTTGAGTCAATAAATCACATTACATAATAAATTGAGTAAAAAAGGTTCTGTTTCCTCAATCGAAAACACCATTAATTTTGTTTGCTAAATTGGTTTCTTATATTTGCGGCAATACTATTCGCCATATTCGATATTATTCAGCCGGGTTAAATGTAGATTTCGTTAATATGTTTACATTTTTATTCAATATTGGCATAAAAACCAGCGGCCAGATCACGTAAAATGAAAACAATCGAACGATATCGTTTTCACTAAACCTGTCTCTATCATATCTGTGGCAATAGACAGAGACTGCTATTGCCGAAACGATATCGCTCGATCGTTTTCATTTTACGTGATCTAGCCCCAGATTTCCAGAATAGTCTCATTCATAGCCTTCCTTTTGTTGGTAAATTAAGAAAACAAGTTTATAAACAATTTAAATAACGAAATTTCGAATTCCAAATTTGTTGCCGCGAATGAAACAACCTTGGTGCGATTTGTCAAAGTTTATTCGTAAGTCACATCATTTAATTCGCGTTCGACAAGCTATCAAATAAAAAATTCTTTCGAACTTAACCTCAAATGAAAAACTGCTAGTAGAAACTGATGACTGAAATTCGCGAACTGCTGCGACCTAGAAAAGTGTTTATAGACTGTCAAAACTTGAGAATATTCGTAGACAGTTCGTTCATGTGAATGGTCCTTAAAAATCATTTATCCCGCAATCACGTGAATTCCATTTATGTAGCTTTGCCTCTGACCGCAGCCATTTGTTTTGGATCATCGAACACAGCCTTTTGTGAAAATCAGTGTAGCCAACATAACATCAGAGCAAAAATAAAAGCCGCACTTTTTGTCACATCTTTCGCTTGTTTGTGGATTTGTGTGTAATTCTCAATTGCCGTGAACTAAAAACTTAATAATATTCACTGAAAATTTGCCAACATTATTACTACTGAAGTGTGTACTGCCGATACTTTAAAATATGGCCGAATATTTGGCATCTATATTCGGAACAGAAAAGGACAAGTAAGTCTGCATCGCCGTCATCGAATTTCGTGAGCCTTTTAACTAAAGCATTTTTTTTTTTGCACATTTCAGGGTTAATTGTTCGTTTTACTTCAAAATAGGAGCGTGCCGTCATGGGGATAGATGTTCACGTATCCACAACAAACCCACCTTCTCGCAAACTGTCCTCTTGCAAAATCTCTACGTAAATCCACAAAACTCGGCAAAATCTGCTGACGGTAGCCATTGTAAGTGGAATAAGCCCCCGTGAAGTTAACCACAAATGCCTTACAAACACATTTCCTTGTTTTTTTCTTTTAGTGGTTGCCAATGTGTCGGATGAAGAAATGCAGGAGCATTATGATAACTTCTTTGAGGATGTATTTGTCGAATGCGAAGATAAATATGGCGAAATCGAGGAGATGAATGTCTGCGATAATCTTGGAGATCACCTAGTCGGCAATGTATACATCAAGTTTCGCAACGAACAAGACGCAGAGAAGGCAGCTACCGATTTGAACAATCGGTGGTTCGGTGGAAGACCTGTTTATTCCGAGCTGTCGCCAGTAACCGATTTTCGGGAGGCTTGCTGTCGGCAGTACGAGATGGGTGAATGCACTCGCTCCGGATTCTGTAACTTTATGCACCTGAAACCAATTTCACGGGAGTTGAGAAGGTAAAATTGTAATTGTTGCTGTTTGATAGAGACTATGTTCTAATACATTTTATTTCGCAGATATTTGTATTCACGTCGGCGTGGACGTTCATCCCGCTCAAGATCACCGAAGTCTCCGAGAAGACGCCGTTCTAGGTCACGTGAACGACGTCGTTCACGTAGCCGGGAGAACAATAACCGTGGAGGTGGTGGAGGCGGAGGTGGCGGTGGTGGTGGCGGAGGAGGCGGAGCAGACGGACGAAAAGGTCGCTACTGAAGTAAAATACTTTTTACAATTTCAACGGTATAAAAAAGAACAACAATTTATATGACATGTAACTGAACAGAAACACTTGCTGTATCCTGCAGATGTGTTATTTTCCAATAAATTCGTGCAGATCCTAGTGCAATAAGAGATGTTTTGTATTTGTACCGATAAGCTATGTGGGTTGAGATTGAAGGGTTGAGGGATGGCGACTTTTTTAGAACTTTTTGTTGTTTACTCCACTTCTAAACTTGCATAAATGAAGCCATTCTGTCTGTCATTGTCGGTAAACTCCTGCTTATTCGAAGTAAGAAAAAAAAAAAGTTTCCCATACCGGGAATCGAACCCGGGCCTCCTGGGTGAGAGCCAGGTATCCTAACCACTAGACAATATGGGACTTAAAACCAACAGCACATTTTCTTTATATAAAGCGTTTTATTTACAAATAATTCGAATCACACCTACGAATTTTGGTCTTCGGCATTTTGCAAGTCCCTCTTCAATTGTTTCGTCAGGTCAATTTGCTGTTGCAAAACATAGGTATTTTCCAATTTCCTACGTTGTTGGCGCTCCACATCACGTAGTACACCTTCATGCATTTTTCCTCTACAAAATCATGTGAAATGGGTAAAATCAAATGTCGCACCGGAATTTCAAAGGAAAACTAACCTGTCCGATGTTTGCTTATGATGGACATAACCAATAATACCGAGAGAAACACCGCATGCGGCTAAAAGGGTAACTTTTGATGCCATCGACATAGTTTATTATTATTATTATTAATCTTTTTTTACTGAAAATTTATGTTTACGATTACGAGTACGATTGAAGGAAAATTTACAAATTTCAGCTGAACGCTGAACCAACAGCTGTTTTTATAAAAGAAATAAAAAAGTGTTATACACACAGATATGGCATGAGGATTATGAGATAGAAGAAAAATAAAAATACAAAATAAAGTCTTAAAAACTTGCAAGAAACAACATTTTGCCAAGTTTATAACAAAGTACAAAATACTGGACGAAAACATTTCCCAATTGAAATTTAAAGGCATTGTAAAAACTAGTTCTTGCTAGTTTTAGGAATTGAATGATATGTCAAAATAAAACAAAAAACGGTGGAAACGCCTTTCGTGATTTATAAACCACTTTGGTTTAAGCTAAGTACCTACGCAGCTCGAGCGAAACTAATAGGCGTATTTTTTTGGCAATCTATAGCTAGCTCACTTTTACTTTTACATGTAAAACCAAAAGTGGGTATAAAAGTGGCTATAATTAACGCAGTAATAAAGTGGACATAGAAAAGTTGAAAAATTTCATTCATAGATGGCGGTATTGTAAATAAGGAGGAATTATTTTTCTTCCTTGAACGTTGAGAGGCTTGTTATATCTCACTAATATTAAAAAGTCTCAATAAAATTCAATTCAATTCATGGCAAAAAGGTAAACAAAATACAAAAAAAAAAAAACAAACTTAATGAGTTGACATAGATAATTTATGTTTTTATACCCTAGAGAATCAAAACGTTGGACAAGGGAAGAAACATTGGCTTTCTTACACTTTTATAGTGCAAGAAAAGAAGAATTCTCGCAGTCCCGTAGCAGGAAGAAAAGGGAATCATATTCCCATGTCTTGGAGGATATGGTTTCAGCTGGTTTCATTGTAGATTTTAGGGGGAGGTGGTATGTTAAGTTCTAGATCACTGCAGCCACTTTGGGTCTATTGTGATGTCCTCCATTTAAAGCTCATCCGCAAACACTAGCTAAAACCCTAGCTAAGTTCTGACATGAAGTCCGTTGTGTTGTGGTTATAATTGTCACAGAAAACATCTGTTCGTTGAAACTTCTTCAAAAATTCATTGACATGTAAAAATATTTTATTCTATATGGAGCTAAAATTTAGCTCGAGCTGCGTACCTTAGTCACAAAGTATATGGGAAACATTTTCACCCTAGGTACTTCTGCAACGGAAGCGAAACTTCGGTTAAATGCTATTACTTTATAAGGTAAAAGTTAAGAGACAAATGCGTTTTAAGTAAATAACAAATTATTGTAGTACGCTTATCGAATTACTTAACCCTCCACTGTGCGCGCCGCCTAAGGCGAGGTCTTCGTCTTCTGCGTTGTCCCTCTGGATTGTAGTTGAAGATTCTTCAAGTCAGAGCGCTATAGTGCGTCCATTCGCTTTACATGTCCTAACCATCTTAGACGATTTATGTGATTTTAAAGACTTTGAAGGACTATACACTCCGAGAAAAATGTTATTAAAACTTCGCGCGGAGTTAGTAGATTGCAAAATAAATAAATAGCTGCCGCATCAGGAGTGTAGACACCCCAGGCCTAGTTTCTCTTAACCATTCGTTTGTGTAAGTTTTTTTATTTTTGGGGCGAATGGAATTTTATGCCGAGTCCGAACGGCTGAATGAAAACCTTTTTCAGGACAGTTATACTCTCGGATGTTTGTCAAACATTTTCGAAAAAATGGAAAAAATGGACCCCTCGCACAGTAGCCCAGCAAACTAACCACTAAGCCACTGCGCCGATTGTAGGTAATACATGACCTCTTGTATAGAATTTTACTTTTAAAAACATCCTCGGCCGTAAAAGTCCTTAAATGGAGTATTTTTGTGACCATTTTATTGCGAACCAGTCCATCAGACTATTTAATTCGAATTATTGATCAGGCGTAGATTAAAAATAACAAAAAGTCCTCTGCTTTTCATTCTCCATATGGACTGGATGTAGGTAAAAGTGCGCAGCCTTGGCGAAGAACGTTTTGAATTGGAAGAGCTAAGGATAAGACATTTCATCTTTGTTTATGATTTGGTCATACTTTCCCAAATCTTGAGATTTCTTCCTTGCCTCTATGGAGGCTCCATCAGATCCTAAAACCGTGACCCTCGTAAAAAAAAGAAACAGAAGGAAATCTTTAGATTTAATCATCCATTTCATAAGGACCATTACAATATATCCTCCACTAACTTAATATCTACCGTTTGTTTTTTCTCCCACAATCTTACAATGCCCAACATCTAATCGATAGGTAGGTACACCAAATTCCTTTTTACATATCAATATACCCTACTGAATTAATTGCTTCATTACAATTGATTTCTTGCCTTCCTCCATCGCAAAACATGCAAAAAAGAATTAAAGAAAACTACAAAAAGCAAGGAGTCGAAGAGCTGACGAATTCATTAATAACTGCAGCCAAGTCAAGTCATCCGTCGCTGTCGCTTTAAATGTTTAGCTACTTTCAAAGTAGTAATCACTTGTTTGATACTGCTGCAAAGAATCTCGACTTGCGCACTGTACGTCCACAACCACAACAATCAACTGTATTCCATATACTCGAACTCGACACTCGCAACAGTACCGATGAGAAAAAAAAATACTATAACGAGGAATGATTAAAACCATCCATGGGCCCCAAAAGAACATTCTTCCCATATATTCCCCCAAGATACAAAGGCAGTTATATCTCGCAGTTCAAACTCAGAGTACATGCTGAAACTGTTCGGAGAAAATTCGTTTTGTAAAAATACTAGTACATTCCTTACAAATATATTTTTGTTGTAGTTTTCCAGTTGTTTTTAATTTATTAGATTATATTTTAAAACGACATTATAGCAAAATTTCAAAAAACCGAAAAACAAAAGTGAAATAGAATCCACAAATGAATTCGTCGAGTTTTTGCAAGTGCATCCGCGCGAACTGGACTTATGAAACGCTTAAATGATTTTTCACTCGTATAGATTTCATATTTTGATTCGCAGAATTTTTTTTTCTATTATAACCCTTGCTCTCTTTTAATTATTTGTCGCATACCGCTACCGCATTGCCGTATATCTATCAAACTATTAGATACGTTTTCATTTAAAAGTTTGTGATACATAATATTATAAATATTAAATTAAACCCAGTGTTATAAAGATTTATGTATCTGCTTTTTTGATAGATAAGGATGTTGACGGTACACTCATAATTACCAGCGAGCGATAACGACTTTTGAAATAAATACAACAAATTCATACCTACTTGTCAAATTTTAGACGAAAAAGTATCTCAAATATACTTGGGTAGGTGTATACGTGGGAAGAAAGTGAAAATATAAATAATAAACAAGTGTGTTTTGGTCCCAATTGAGACATATAAGTGCATAATTCCATTAAGTAAGGTCATTCGCCGAGACATCAACGTAGAAAGTATATCGAACCGTGACTTGAAACTATTCTGCACCCTTATTGTGCGCTCTGTCAACTGATTGAAGAGAGTGTGACATCATAAATCATCAACATGACCAAAGTTGAGTTGTATAAATCGCGTGTCTTCGTCACGATAATCCATTTGCTAGCCTTGGGTCAGTTTTGCTATGCCCTGTATTTTGACAAATTTCCAGCAAAAGTACAAAACGCATCTCTACCCAAAGGATGGGCGAATAAGCTGAAATGCCTTACATACTGGGGACTGGTAAGTGCAAAAATATTTGCTTAAATATTTATCTTCAAAAAAATGTATCTGCTATAGGTACAATATTTATATCAGAAAAAAAGGGGAAAAAGTCAAATTCCCTTGCAGTATTATGAAGCTTTTTATGCGAAGTTTTCCTGCTATAGATTAGGTAGGCACATAAATGACATGAATATGAGGTCAGATTGTAGTGTGTATTGTATGCAACAGATTCTTTTGATACGCATACAGAAACGATGTTAGAGGGATGAGAATCCTCAAGTTTTTCTTTTCGCTTCTCACATTATCGGATATTTGACCTTGGTGTAGACGGAAAGATGGGAAGGGAACTTTTGCGTGTATAGCTACTGTATAGTGTTTTCATGTTGTTTATGGAAATGTTTTTCCATGTTTAGGTTTGCCTTTTTTTTTATTTTTATTTTAATGCTGTAGGGTTGTTTGTAGGTACCTACATAATGTATCGTTTTTTTAATATAACCATAGATTCGGCTTTTATCGAGTGTGGACAGATTTGTAAGAAAACTTTAACGAAGTGTACATAATATGTAGGTACCTAGCTATGTGAATTCCAATCTGGAATGGGCCATCTGTGTTTTGTTTCTTTTTGTTTGCCGATATTCTCGGAGAATGGCCAATTTTTAGTTTATCTAGTTGTTTTTTTTTTAACACGCTGGCTGGTCTCCACTTGCGGTGGAAAAAGCAAAAAAAAAAAAACGAAGAAACATAGCAAAACATCTGTCAAATCTTGGTTGGTGGAATTTTTATTGCATACTTTTTTAGTAAAGGAGAAAACGTCATTGACGGATAGCGACTGAGGTTTACAGTCGAGTCTTTTATATTCCTGACTCTCGAGGAAAACTCATTCTAGAGTATGCCACTGTAAATATAATAAGTTGATACTTATTTCACTGTATTCACATTTTGATTTAACTAATGTGAACATTTTTTTTATTCCCGACTCCTGCAATTCCACAGGCAATGACATTTTAAGAATACGTTTATTAATTTTAAGATTAAAATTTTAATTTCTATTCCGTAATTTTTGACATAGAAAAACAAAAAGAATTAATAAATCGCATTTAAATTCACCAACGACACAATTGACAGAAAAATGACAGCTGTCTTATAAAAGCATGATTTCTATCGCAATCTATATTGACATTTATCTGCTAGGCACAATATCAATAATGGTCTCCAATTGCGATAATGAAAGTATGTATGTATGATTTTGTCGAATAGGTTTCTTGCTTTATTTTCGCTTTAGAAAATTAGCTAGGTAGGTACATTATAATAATAAATATGAATAGAAAGTGCAAAAGAAATAGAGCATACCTTAAGAGGTGGGGTATAATTCGAATGATTTAATAACTGATGTGCGAATACAAAATATGTATAAACAAATTCTTAGAGAGCAATGAAGCGTGTTTTACAGAACGTGGATAAATGTATGTAGTGGAGTACGTTTTTGTAGATTTATTGAAAATGTCTGACTGTTTGTTATTCCAAGTGAAAGCTGTCTATAGAGATTTTTCTGAGGTTTCAAATTCATGAGTTTAATATATACCTACCTGTGAATGTGCCTACATATTTGCAATGTGATTTGTTTGGATTCGCTTTGCAGTTGCTTAGAATTCTAAGAGGGATTTTGCTTTATGTTAGGTACCTATTAATATCTGACAGAATATACTGAAATACATTGTTCTGTAGATTCTCACTTTGCTAATTTAAAAAAAAAATGGCAAATGCTTTTTAATTTCCGATTGTGCTGACATAAAGGTTCTTTAAATAAGGACTAATTTTTAATATTTATTTTACTTTATATCCTTTCTTTATAACTTTCTACGATAAAAATTATTATGTGTTTTTTTTATAGGGCACACGTTCGATTTTTATTAGAGATTTCAGGTTTTTCGTGTCACGAAGTTAGTTATAGTTATCGGACTCCCGACCCATGTAGAGTCTCTGCCTGAGATCGTGCAGCCTTCCATCCTCTACGATCCCGGACACACTGCTTCCAGTTGCCCAGACCAAGCGGTCTGGCATCCGCGATGGCTATAGGTCTTTGAAACGGAGTTTCGGTCTACCTTGTCTTCTCGAACCTGGGAGCTAGGATTCGAAGATCCTCTCAGCTGGAGCATTACTGTCCATTCGCTCGATGTGGCTGAGCCAATGTAGTCGACGTGTTTTGGCTTTTTGGACTACATCTACATCTAGGTACAGCTCATAGAGATCGTAGTTGTATCTTCTCCTCCATTCGCCCTCCTCGCACACAGGACCAAACATCCGCAGAAGTATTTTGCTTTCGAAGGACCCAGTATCAGCTCTCCCTTCTTGCTTATCGTCCAGCAATCGGCGCCATAAAGCAGATCTGGCAAGATAGGGGTTTTGTAGAGCACACATTTCGTCTTTCGAGTTAGGAGTTTTGAACCCAGATGTTTTGCCAAACCGAAGTAGCAACGGTTTCCTAGGGTGATTCTTCTCCGGATCTTCACTAGGGTGTCATTCGTGGAGTCACGCGACACAGCTGAACCAGTTTTGCCGGGATTCCGAGTTCGGCCATCGCCATATAAAGCTCCTAACGATGTATGCTATCATACGCGACTTTGAAGCCGATTAAGTGTGAACATTTGGTCTATAGTCGATCTACCGGGCCGGAAGCCACACTGGTACGTACCGATTAGTGTGTTGCAGAACGGTTTAAGACGTTCACACAATACGTTGGATAAGATCTTATATGGGACATTAAGCAAGGATATGCCCCGATAGTTCTTGCAAGACGTAGGATCGCCTCTTTTGTAGATGAGGCATATAGTCATCGGGCATGTTTTCTTCCACCCATACATGGTTCGGTGCTGGTGCATGCACCCTACCAAAACATCACCACCGTATTTAAAGAGCTCCGCTGGTAAACCATCAGAGCCTGCGGCCTTGTTGTTCTTAAAGCTAGGCCAGTAGCGCAGTGGTTAGTGTGTTGGACAACTGTGCGAGGGATCCCAGGTTCGATCCCCGGAAAAACACTAATTACATCTTAAGGTTTTTTCTACTGCGCCACCTCTCGCGAACGTCTGACAAACATCCGAGAGTATGACTGTCCTGAAAAAGCTTCTCAATTCAGCCGTTCGGGCTCGGCATAAAATTTGTAGCTGCTGGAAATGCTGCCTAAACATATCTACCATTTCCTGCGCTTTGGTGACTAGGTTTCCTTCACTGTCTCCGGTTTAGCAGCCTTTCGTGGCACATGGAACATAAAAGTTTATTGATCTACGTTTGTAATTGCATTTGTGAGCTACTTGACAGCTCCATCAGGCACACTCTTGCAGAATCAATGCCCCCGCTATATCGCAATGTCAAAATTCGGATATTCTTATATTGATTGGCCGCTAAATCGTGGAGTAAATATGTATACATGCGAATTGGAAGAAGAAATTCTTTCGCAGACCACAACTCTGGAATGTTGCAGCCAATGGACGGAGATATTGATAGCTATTTTAAGATATATTGTGATTCAGATTTCAGACAAAGCAATCTCGAAAAGATCTTAAATGTTTACCAATAAATTCTTCGAAAGTGTTGTGGCAGAACGGTCTTCTACGACAAGACTACTTATACTTAGCGTACTTGCGAAGTGATTTGGAGTTATTACATTCAAAATCATTGCCCTTTTTCTGTACGTACAATTGTATTCACTGAATGAATGATAAAGCCCAAAGAACATAAGGGCTATTAATTCTATTTATGATGGATTCTTCCAATGAATAGTCCCAAAATACCGTTAGGTCTGGGTCTGGTTCCCGTACTTACTGGGTCAACATTCGTTAAATTTCATATATCGGCAAATCAATTCGGCGAACGCGTTGAATCACACGTTTATAAAATATGCATTTATATATTTATTAAATAAATAAAAATAAATACATAGTATCAGGTCCACATAGGACTTAGCTTCTCACAACTGGATGATTGACAGGAACCTATAATTTTATACTGGTTCCGAACTATCGAATTGAGAAATTTCTTAGGACAGATAATTATTTTCATGGATAGGTATTTGTCAAACATTTCCAAACGGTACGGCAGCAACAATCAAATTCGTTAGCTTCTAAAGACCAAAGCACTTGTTTTGAATCATTGAGGATTCTATGTTGGAAATGACAGCACATATGTGATAAGACAAGAATAGCTAATTACGTGGTATACACATGATATGACACCCTCTTAAAAAAATGTCCGTTCGTTTTCAAATGACAGAAAACCTAAGCGTATTGCAGTTTCATTTAGTAATAATAGCTATCACTTTGTGAGTTATCTTGTACTAAAAAAAATAATTGTTTATAAATATGACAGATAAAGCGAAAACAAAAGCAGATATACATTTTGTGACCCGGATTCCCCCTCTTCATTACGTATAAGGACCTACATTTTCTCATTCTATTTTCGTCTTCATTGTTATAATGTAAACACTCCTATACCTTACTAAATATATTATCTAGTATAGAATCGCTACCGAACCGGTACAAAGCGAGTAGGTTATAAAGGCTTATCTCTTTAGTTTATCCCCGCAGAACATTTTACATAGTAATGTTCTACTAACATCTCACTTTATGTACATACTCGTATTTTGTATATAATATTATAGTTGCCGCTCAAACGACAGACGGGGCAGAGTATATCAATACTGCTCGAGTTGCCTAATCATTATGGATGAACGACTGAAGGTAACTTTGCCTAATGACTGGAAACTTGTGCTGAGTTGTCACTCGAATGCGTTATTTAATTCGGATATTTCATAAAGATTCTATAATATATCTCTTTATCTGAATATGTATACCTACATCTAATAAAAAATTATAAACTTTACTCACTGTTCGTGAGATAGATAAGCTACATGCCTAGGAGAAAGTGGAGCAAGAAGGCTTAAAAAAGTTTAGTATCAAACTAAAAATGTTTTGTTATAATTTCTAGTAACATACCTGCAAATAATGCACTAAAAATATCAAATCCAGTGTTCAACTGCACATTTTCAATATTAATAAAATTACACTTGCATTAACAGTAAAAATTCTAATGCTACTAATATTTCACTTGTATTAGTACCTAGTAAAAATTTCAATGTTCTCATTATCTTGAAACGGAGGTTCGGTCTTACTTCTTTTCTCCAACCTGGGGGCTGCGATTCAAAGATCCTCTTAGCTTATTGGCAATTCGCTTGATGAGTACGATAACGTATTTTTGGTTTTTGGACTACGTTAATGAAATTAAAGCATTGAAATTTTCAATGTTAATGCAAGTTAATTTTCATTAAAAGTACAATTTTCAATATTAGTGCAAGTCAACTTTCATTAGCATTGAAATTTTCTGTGCTATTGCAAGCGATCTTTCAGTAGCATTGAAATTTTGAATGGTAGAGTGCAAAATTAATGTTAGTGCATATTCGTAATTTTTGAAAGTTCATTTACTTGATATATTTTATTTAATCACAGATATATTGTCGTGAATTTAATGACAATTGTCATTTTGTTTCTTTTTATTTATTATTATTATTGTTTATTAACAGGTAATTAAAATTACAAGGTAATATAAAAGATTATAGAGCCTAGCTGCAGAGACTATTGGCTCAAGTTTCTTTTTTAATCCCAGTATCCTACTCGTGCTAAATTTTACCGACCGCACTTCTCTCCAGTCTCCACAGCATAGATAAATAAATCCTCCTATAGTACATTTACACCGCACCTAAATTCAACATTTCAACAGAAAACATTTCGAAATCCAATTTTGCGTTCCTACTGAAACTTCAGCATTTCAAGTGACAGCTAGTATCAGAATTGATTACCTACAGATGTTTTTTGGGTTTCGAAATCAAAAGTGTTTTGTACCTAAAAAGTCGCGTTCTGTTGATTTTGGAAATTTATCAGGAAATTGGCAAGCGTATTATACAGTGTTATGAGGTCTTTTACAATAAGTGGTGATAGTCGATTTTAAGTGAGTAAAAAAGAAAAGAGATTTTCGGTGTAATCTACCCTTCTTTTCTGAACTAACCTAAAAATCTGCCCGTCTCGCCCGACACGATTTTCATGGGAAGGCATTTGTGGCCCACCACAACCCCATCTTCCTCTATGCTGTACGTGCATTTTATAACCTAACCACGTCAATAAACAACATTTAATCTGTCTTCAAAAAGAAACCAAAATAATACAAATCTAATAAAAATAAGCAAAACAAATTGTTTTCATTTGAGTTATGTTTATCATCATGAACTGATAAAATAATGTATTTTTTACGCACACTCTACAAATAAACAAAATCACTTTTGATTTTTATTGACAAGTCTTTTCATGGGGTAACACATTTATGTAGGTATAGACAATTAATTTCGCTTATTCCTATCTTATTGACCTCTTAAAGGTGGACAGCTATAATCTGTTTTATTATAGCCATGGCGAATAATTGTGTGCAATCTGCCAGCCACAGTTGATAAAAAATTACTAAATCAAGCTTTAATCATATGGGCTATTTAAAATGAGTCAAAATTGTATTATTTGCATTAAAGTTTGAAGACTCAGCACGAGAAAGGAAAAATGTATATACATACTACTCATTAATAGACAGTGCGTCGTCGGTTTCGATGCACTTACTCGATTTCCCCCTGAAGCCTGAACCTGAACGTAAAAACTAGACTAGTCAGGAAAGTCACTTTTTTTACATCAGTCACGCAATCGAAATGTCATGTTGGTATACCTACTCAGTCGAAAAAATTTTGACTTGATTTGTCGCCTACCCCTTCATACACGCACACTAAAAAAGTCTTCACATGACCATTGTTAATTTAATACTTTACTTTTGGGGGCGCTTACAGTCCGGGGTGGACCCCTCAACCATCCCTCTAGTCTACTCGGTAGCTAGCTGCCTCCAGTTACGCACACCAAGTTGGTTGAGGTCGCCCTCCAATTGTACACGCCGTGGGTCGTCCTCTGCTACTTTGTCCCTCAGGGTTGGACTCAAAGACTCGTCATGCTGGTGCGTTGCTGTCCATACGCTCCACTTGCCCCAGCCATCTCAACCGTTGTATCTTCAGCTTTATGACCAGGTGAACGTCGCTGTATAGCCCATAAGACTCGTCGTTAAATCTTCTCCTCCACACTCCTTCGATACAAACTGGACCGAATATCGTCCGAAGAATCTTTCTCTCAAAACATCCCAAAACATCTGCTGCACCACACAGCAGGACCGGGACGATTAGGGTCTTATATAATATCTCCTTGATTCTATGAGACAGGGCTTCACTTCTTAGATGCCTTCTTAGCCCTATGAAACTGCAATTGGCAAGAGTGATTCTTCGTGTGATCTTCGCGCTGATGTCATTTTGCAAGGTGATAGTGGAGCCCAGGTAGACAAAATCTATAACTACTTCGAAGTTATATATGTCCATCCCGAAGATTTCTCCGAGTCGTCGATGCTGAGACTCCTTTCTCGTTGACAGCATATACTTCGGTTTGGCCTCATTTACAGCCAGACCCATCTTCGCCGCCTCCGTATCAATACTTGCATATATGCGCCACCGACAGCTCGCTGCGATCTTCCAATAATGTCAATATAGTCAGCATTTGAACTGACTTCTGGAAAATTGTACCTCTGATGTTGGCTTATGAGTTTCGCACAATTGCTTCAAGAATGATGTTAAAAAAGTTACACGATAGCGCATCGCCTTGTCTCAAACCTTTTTCGACATCAAAGGGCTCGGTGATGTTTTCGCCGATTTTGACGGAGCAGCGAGTTTTCTCCATCGTCATCCTGCACAGGCGAACGAGCTTGGCAGGAATACCGAAAAGTGACATGGCTTTGTATAGCTCGTCCCTATATACGCTATCATATATCACTTTAAAGTCGTTAACAAGGTGGTGTGTATCGATCTGGAATTCCTGAATTTTTTCTAAGATCTGTCGGAATGTGAAAATTTAACGTGACCAGTCTAGCTTAATAAAAACTCAAACACATCGGCTTCCTTCCTCTGGTTGGTTGTCATATGACTTTATTATATTTAGCAAATTTTAGTGAAGGCAAACAAGGACCCAAATTTATTAGGCTTAATACAAGCTATAAGAATGCTTAAGGATATCGATTTTTAGGGAGGTGGACCTGCGGTTGAAGTCGAAAACAGTAAGATCTAAGTTAATCTTCTGTAGGATATGACACTATTGGTTCGTTAGAGCTATAGAAGGATAGAAGAGACGACGGCAAGGATAGATAAAGCTGTAAAGAGACGTGCAATCGACGGAGCCTGGGAGGAATCGGTGAATGAAAAGTCTGCTGCATCCCTTCATTCCTCAGGGGTATTTCGGTCAATAAGTTTGAGACGGTCGCGATAAGGAGGTAGGATAGGGCGATCATTCCAAGAAAGACCACAAAGAGCAAAACAAGAAAACGACGTTGGATTCTCTCGATTCTGGAAACATGAACTTGTTGTATAAGGGACACCAACACCACGCTTGGCTAGCGCACTTGAGGAGGGGCCGAACAAAAGTGATGTATATAAAGATCTAGTCACATAGGTATCGCAGATTTCTTTACACCATCTTTTAACGAATCTAAGTGATAAGTTAGTTTTGGTAATCATCTCATCAATATGCGAACGGAAATTTAGTTCCCTGTATAGAGAGAGATATAGGTTGGCCGTGTAAAAGGTAAACTCGGGGGGGAGACTTCTTGCTCTTAGGTGAAAAGGTGTTAGATTGACATTTGGAGACATTAAGTTCTAAACAGTGTTTAAGACAGCAGGTGCAAAACCAATTTAGATCTTTCTGCAGGAGACTGGAATCACGTTGTGAGCAATTGGGTTTGAAAATGTTGGTATTGTCGGCATAGAGAGAGAGTGCTGAGTGTTGAATGACCCTTTCAAGATCGTTAATTGTTAGGATGAAGAGAACTAGACCTTGGGCCTTATTATGTTTGTCGATCAGACTTCAAACTTTTTTCACTTTCAAGCATATCGACCAGACATTTGTAATCGACTACAAGCGACTGTCAAATCGACAAATATCAATCGCAATCGACATTCACATTTGTCGCTCAACGATCAACTATCGACACTCACAATAGGGGCCCTTAGATGACTACCTTGAGAACATCCGAGTTGGCCAAGGTATAGTCCGAGAGAACGGACCCGAAGCGAACCCATTGTCGCAAAATGGGTTCGAAACCAAGGGCAGGCAGTTTGAGAGTATTAATTTATGTGAAATCTTATATTAAAAGCCTTGAAATCAGTTGGAATAACGTCGACTTCTTTTCCGCTTTTTAAGGCAAAGAGTGCCTTCGACAAGGTTAGTGGTCATTGATCTTCCTTAAGAAAACCGTGCTGGAAATAAATGACTTGCCCTGGAATCTTAAGGCACTATACAAAATACTTTCAAAGTTTGGAAATATGTGAAAGTTTTACTACAGCGCGGAGCGGTAATTAGTTACTTCGGTCTTTGATCCCTTTTTGTGTATTAGTGTTATAAAAGAGGACTTCCATGTCCCAGGAAATTCCCCTTGAGAAAGATGGATTAGAGGGTCATTTTTAAAGAAATATTGCAGGAATTCCATCTAGGCAAAGCAAAGTAAAGTAGACGAATGTTCAATAAAACAGTTCCTAGTGGCATTTGTGACAAAGTGGTATTATGTATTTTTGTTGCATGTCTTTGCTTTTGGATTAATATACATAACATTGTTCTAAAATATCAGCGCCATTGTCCTAATAATGGCGCTGATAGCAATTTAAGCAGTGTCATTGCTGCCGTAAAGAAGTCAACATGAACTACATATCTACACTATCAAGTGACTTCTACTTGGAATAAATATGTACCTAGCAGTGGTGTGGCGTGAATAATTTTAAATGGTAATTCGAAGTCGAAAAATATCAAAATGTCGAAGGGAAGATGTATTAGGTTAGGTATAAAAGACCTTCAGTTAATTTTTTAAAGCCTAAATCGAAAACTTAAGGAAGAAATTAAATTAATGAACATATTTTTTCATCTTGATTCAATATATAAACCAAAATCGTGCATTCGGTGTTTTTGTGGAGGTTCAGCAAAATCATCTACCTACTCTTTGAAAAATGTCTTCAAGCTTATTTAGTTACGCAGATCAAAGCCAAGACTCAAAACAATTGATTTGCCACTTAGCGACTTCAACATCAGTTTGTTTATTTTTTAAAAGATACTCACAAAATCTCCTCAATAAGTCGGAGAAAAGCGTGTTATTTTATTGCATAAGAAAGCGGCCTTACACGCAAAGCAAAACCCACCAAATAACCCGACGAATAGCGGGTTATCCGTTGCGTCGACGGATTGACGCATACGACGGAATCCCATAGAATCTGTCGCATACGTTGACAGCCGATGACATATGAGAGACAGTTCATCTCAGTATCTTATCTCATGTCGTTTTCGGTTGGTCGTCCAGAACCGTCTGGAAGCAATCCGAATGCTTCTGAAAGCGTTCGATTGGCACTCAACTGACAGTTATTCTACTGAAAAGAAGAGAAATTTGCATCTGGATTTGAATTTAGAATCGCGGAGAGTTCTTCCGGACGGTTCTGGACGACCAACCGAAAATGACATTATATTTTCACCAATGAAAGTGCTTCCTCTCACGCTCTGCCAACTACTGTTAACGGATGCGACGGACAGAAAAGTACGTAAACCTACTTTATCCGTCGCATCCGGCACGTACGTTGTATGGGTCACCTTCACCTACACCTTCCATAATGTATATGTGACAGATTTTATGGGTCAGGCTTTTACTCAAAGAAATTTGTTGGGTAAAAAATAGTAAGATTCTCTCGAAGTCGCTCTCTTTTAGGAATTTTTCAAGTAAAGGAACGACCATTCAGTAAAAATGCGTAAAAATTCGTAAGAATTAGTAAAAATACGTACGATTTAAAAGTGAAGGAACAGACCTATTGTGTGATAAAGATTCTACTTTACTTTACTTCGATTAGGTAGATGTTCCAAAAAAACACGCATTTTTGTAATTTGTAGTCCTCTAGTATAGAAATATGGACCCAGGAAGCGAGTTCCAAAGTTTACTTGTCGTGTAGGCAAAAAAAGAGTTTAAAAAATGGTGTCTTCCCGGTAGTTTAATGTACATAGGTGACATTGGCCGCGTTCCATTGACCGCTAGTCATCTAGCACATAATATCCCTGATGGAGGAACGCTGGCGCTAGAGATCTAGCGGCAGCGGCAAAGTGACATTAAAACCAATTTGAATTCGTATTATTTCATCTTCATGAGAGTCGAGAGTCAAAAATGTATTTTGGGCCATCATGCCGCTTATTTTATGAATTCCCGTTTTACACCAAATTGGAAATATTTAACTTCTGCACTTTCACTTTTATTTTGACAGTTCGTTATTTTTTTCCAACCTAGCAGTTCATTTTGCGCTAGATTGAAAAATTTCCCAGAAAAGGATATTTCACAAAATGTGCTAGAGCTCTAGCGCAAATGCTTAAATGTCAGTTTTTTTTATACGGAGTTTGGCATGCCGCTAGTCATCTAGCGGTCAATGGAACGCGGCCATTGGCATTCATCGATTGTCTGTCTTGTAGAGCTGTAGGTACGAGATTTACGAGTATAATGGACATTTATAAATAATCCTCATTTCTTCTATTCTAAAACTCTACATAATGAAAAATATTATCTACAAATTACATTGCTGTCAACCAGTCAAGAAGGTACCTAATAAAATTTCGTTTTATTGGAACACGCAATGTTTTCGTGAGCATTCTTAATGCAGAATATTGTCATATACTTATACATATATAGGTGTGTATATAGGAATATAATATAGATTATTAACCCCAATATCTTTAATTTCTTCATTGTAAAATGATTACTCCTGAAAAGTTAATGGGCAGCAATATGTTTTGTTTAACTTTATATATGATTTTTTCATGATTTATGACGTTTAATTCAATTGAAAAGATTCATAGCATTGCACAGTTTATTTGGTACAGTAATATGTAAACATTTTCCCTTGTTGTGAATGATATAAACACAAGATATTGTTGCTTCTCACATCATTCAATTTTTTATTGATTCTTTTTTTGGCATTTCATACCATATGGAACACCTCGTTTTGATAGATTTTTAATTAAACATTTCGCTGGACATTATGGCTACAAACGTCCATTCCATCAGAGATTAATCACCCGAGAATGTGTAAATTTTGTGATTTTAATTCATAAAATGAGATACTCTTTAAGTTGTCGGTAAAGAGAATTTCCATAAATCAGAAAGGAAATTAGCTTGCAACTGAAAGATATTTATTTTGTAACTTCTAATATCTGCTGAGTGCTGAATGATCGACCTGTGAAGTATTGTAGTAAAAATATTTTTCTTTGGATCAAAGGAATAGCAAACCAATTTGTGTACAAATTCATTTATACAAATTTACTACATATTTATGCTTTATATATAAAAAAAAGAAAGCTGCGTGAGGTTTAATATAATGTTTTAAAAATTGGTCATGTCATGGGTATTTTTGAGCGTGTCATGACGTTGTTTGATTGGGCTCAGCAGTGAACAAGTGTAGGTAAGTACGTATAAACAAATAGACCGTTAGTGAATCTAACGACTGCTTAGTGTTTAACTTGGAATTCATGATGAGACTTTTGTAGGTCAACCAATACATAAGTAATTGGTTATTGGAAATCAATAATAACTACATAGTAAGAAAAAGCAAAATAAACGAGTCAAGTTTTTTGTCAAATTGGGGTGTCATGCTGCTTTTCTGGTTTTGACGATTTTCTTTCCCACTGACATTTATCGAACGAAATGGTTAATTTTCTAGGGAATAACAATTTCGAGATTTTACACCCCTAATAGGTATCCGTGAGTATTCATGTTCATGTACAGACATGGTGACTCAAAACGAACACGTTAAATAAGTGGGGTGCTCAATACTAATGTCGTTTTCGGTTGGTCGTCCAAAACCGTCCGAAAGAACTCTCCGCGATTCTACATTCAAAACCAGAAGCAAATTTCTCTTCTTTTCAGTAGAAGAATTGTCAGTTGAGTGCCAATCGAACGCTTTCAGAGGCATTCGGATTGCTTTCGGACGGTTCTGGACGACCAACCGAAAACGACATAAATAGTCGACTGATGGTAAGGGACAGCGCTACCACCGGACATGCAAAAATGTGTGACAAATGACAGGTATTATCATTGACATACTATACATGGACTGCTAGCTAGCAGCCAATTTTTCGTTGAAGCAAACATAAGCACTAGCTCTTTTGGTTCACGGCGGAGAGAAACGAAAACACTCAAATGTCATCGAGCAATTCGTGCGATTTTGTTTGAGTCTCAACACTCAAACAAAATCCATCTGTTATAGAACGTTTGAAATAATTTGAATAAGTCGTTATTTTTGCGCAGTTGCAATGTTCCTACAATAGATGGCACTGTGTTATATGTAAAAAATAGCAATTTCGAGCAGAGGTTCAAATCTCTTGCCTACTTTCGCTGCGATGAAGTGTCATGTGTCACATTTCTTGGGTCGGCTTTCCATATCGCAATACCCGGAATCATCAGAGCAGTTTCGTCAACTTGGGTCACTGCCCCGCTCAACATTGTGCAAATGCCACAATTCAAGATATGTTGCAGTATATTTTATTGCAATTGGGTGCGATGTATGACTCGGCATCCGACACCTCACACCCCTAATGGGCGCACCACGGTATGCCAATGGTATCTACTTGCAGCAATGTTCTCCCATCGGTATCAAGCTTCGATTACACATGTCAAAAAACGTGTCATTGATTCATAATGTCGCTATTCAGGTGTCATTTGTAAGCGTGTCAACGACGATTGCCTCCCGATCACACAAGAGGTCTGGAAAAGACTGTCAAAATGACAGTGATGGATTCATAATCACATGCAATTAATGAAAAAACAAAATGAATTTGTAATTTTTCATACTACAAAAGCATTCCCTAACGTTTTCGTAAGTTTTTATTTTTGAGAGAAACTTCATCCACACCACTGCCATTTTGACATTCTTTTCCATTTGTTCTACAAAAGTAAAGGAACAGATCTCAATGACACGATTCGTTACATGAATAATCTTATGTCGTTTTCCATTGGTTTCACTCGGGGATTCACTCATTCCGAAATCCAATGGAACAAGAAAACTGCTTCTGGGCGACTACACTCACGTATTGGTGAAACGTCAAAAATTATCGTATGGCTGCTGCCAGCAGCTGGCTTGTATAAAATACATAAAAAGCACTTGTGTTAGTGCTTCTTGAGTGGATTCTGACTTGAAATCGAGAAGCGAAATTCTCTCCTCAGAATGAACAGAAGAGTATTTTTTGTGCCAATGGAACGGTTTCAGAAGTGATTTTCTTGATTCCGGACGCTCCCGGACGCTTCTTTTTGCCCAATGGAAAACGACATTAGCTTCTGACGTTTTACCGGGTACATGTCATAACGCCCTAAGTCTTTAAGTCACTTTTTTGTGGGCTTTATGACACTTTTTGCGCCAAAAACCATTGTCCAAAACTATGGTTAGTTCGTTTATGATATTTGAGTGGATTGATTTGCAATCTCATTCTAACGTCGGATCTCTCTCTCTATGTTGCCTATAAAGTTAATTTTTTTTTTGTAATTTTGTCAAAAAATGGTCCACTTTTAACACACCTACTTCAATTCCGATTAATATTCCGATGGGGTTTTTCTCAAGCATCTAATGATTATTCTGCTTATCGAATTTCCGTTCTCTTTCATAGGCGCTATCACTTCAACTTGTTCAATATACTCCCCTTTTTTAAAAACCACTTACAAACGCCCATCGCCCATGATCAGTTTATCGTGTACCGACAAGATGAATAAACGCAAACCTCCCGTCATCTCGTTACTACTATTCATCTTCATATTTAAAGTAGGCTATTCAACAAAACTCTGGATTGAGTACCCAGACTTCGACAATCCCAACAGCTGGGAATCAGGATACCTCCCTTGTTCTCAAGATGAAATCGTTTTTCCGGAATCGTACTCCTCGGCCATTCTACTAGCCACCACGATCGACACAACCGGAATAGTCCTTCCCAAGGACGGAGCACTACTCTTGCAACCCGACTCAACAATCGCTTTCTCGAGTGGCATAAGTAACAGCCGCAAATGCGAGAACTCCGACCAGGTGGCAAAGATGAAAGTATTACCCTCTCGACACTGGTTTGACCCTCATTACTGGCGTGACATTTCAAACGGGGACAGCACACAATTACAGAACGCCGCAGTGCCGCACATCGAACGAATCCCATGCAATAATGAGACCGTTAGGATCCCTGCAACTGGGTCACTATCGATCGACTTAAGTGATGTTAATTTTCTACGTGTGGGACAGGTCAATTTGGCCGGGTCAGATGTATCAAAGGAACTAATGGAACAACTGTTTAAAAGTGACCTTGGTGAAGTAATGTTCAAGTATGCGTCCCTCACAAAGGTGCAGTATTTCAATGAACCAATGTGTGGATGCCATCAGAAGGATATCTTCTGGGAGTACGAGTGGAAAGTGTGTCAGCATGTGCAGGATTTGTGTGAGCGGCCAAGGTGTTTGACACCAATTGTACCATCCGGACACTGCTGTGCCATATGTGGCGTAATGATTAATGTTTTGGTTGACAAATGTGATCAATCATATCCAGGTAAGTTGAACGAAATGGTTCAACGTTCTCTCAACGAGCAGGAGATGCAGGATAAACTTATATACCATGTGAGTTATGTCGATGGAAAACTCGGCAGTTATTTACAGTTGATTGTTGTGGAGAGAGATGACTACGAGGAGAGTAGTATCAAATTTATACATCGTTTTAATGAAACCGTCGATTGGGGTATCTTTAGAAGGAGCACGAAGCGTTTCTTCACGTCAGGTCGACCATACAATCCCTACGGCTTGGGAGCAGCACTTTTACTGATGATAGCAACGCTTTTCGGAGTGTTGGCGTTCTTTGCGGTCATTTTCGTTAATTTCGTACCAGAAAATCCAATCGTCCGTCTGCCAAGATGGATGCACGTCCGGTGGTATGATTTGTTTCAGTCACCTTTTGTATTCGCCCGTTTTGATAATACAGCAGCAGCTGAGGGTGATGCAGCGGAAAACCTTGTTATCGATGTACAGCAGTACAATGTATCGCCGGAATACCCTGAACGGGCGGAAGGAACCAGCACATCCTTTGATAATCCAATGTTTGTAGAGAATCAACCTGTCAACGACGTTTCGCATGATGACGTTGATATTCCGTTACAAGAGGACGAATTAACAGAAATCGATTTGGAATCGGAAGCTGAGCGAAAGTTGTAGTTGTTTATGTATATGATAACCATATAGTTATTGAATTAATAAAACTTCAATGACGTGTGATATCTCGAGTTATTTTTATTTACACATTATGAAATTTAGGTAATACTATTACGTTTGTTGACTAACTGGTTGACATGACACTGAGTGGCTCTATGTAATTTCATTCTTTATACAAGGACATTTTTTTGTTAGTCCTTGTGTTTGATATTTTCCGAAAACGTAGTCAGTACATAGCTTAAGGCGAATGGTGCCAAGAAATTCTACGTCATTCGAAGCAACTAAATTTTAAGCAAATACATACTTGCATGGATATTACCTCATTCATGTACTCGTACGTACGTCATTGGGGAAATTTTGTATCCATTTGAAATGACTATGAATAGAGGTGACCGCCTTGTCACTGAAATTGAGCAATCATTAAATTCATTAGATGTCCTTCGACGTATCCTTTACGTACGTAGGGGGGTATTTATAGCCGTATAGGTCTACAGAATTATTTTCTTTTTTAATAATTATTCTTAATCATCAAAAGTGATTCAAGCTAAGTTCAAATTAATGTAAATATTTTATCGAAAGTAGGCGTATTTTTTTGAGAATCTATAGCTAGCTCACTTTTACTTTTACATGCAAAACTTTTATACTCAATTTTGGTTTTGTTATACTCACTTCCCAAAAAAATTCCCAAAAATTAGAAATAATCGTCGTTTTACCCACAGTACAAATCGATAAGTGGCTTTTTGCGCATTGGGTAGACATCTCAAGTTCTTGGAAAAAATGAAACAATTTATGGAATCTGCTACCTATTCTGGGTTTGGGTATTATGATGTATATTATTAATGTACGTAATTTGATTTTAATTTTATGATGGTGCAATATGATGAGGTGGATGCAGTGGATCAGTAGACCGCTGTTTTATTGAACATTGTTTTGTAAGGCGTAGGTTATGGTAAACTGCAGCCGAAAAAAAATTGTTTTGCTTTTTTGGAGCGCTTAAACTTATCCGCTGAACTCAACCTTGGTCTTATGTTGCTTTTAAACTATAAAACTAGTTCGTCAAAAAAAAATTTTGCAATTGATCTCGAAGTTTTCTAGAAAACGAATTTATTACCTACCTAATTTTTCGGTACGAAAAACTTTTTTTGTTTAACTTCAGTTCCACGAAGAATTCCAATATGTTAAATGCGTCAGTTTTGTTCTGTTTCGTGTTTTTACGGATGGACTTTTCTAATATGGCTATAACCAACGCCTAAAGATGATGAAATTCGCCATATAACGAGATTTTTTAATCTCGTGAACCAACTGTTTTTTCGAAACAATTAATAGCTGCAAAATTAACTGCATATTTAAAAAAAATCTCCTCTTCTAACGTATCCATTTCTACAATTCAAGAATGTTGTTTATTTTGATATACTTCCGAAAGGTGAATGTTAGCGGTCATTATGGACACCATCACCATTTGCTTTAAGAATCTTACGCCTAGTATCCTGCCATGCTTAATTTTTGCGAGCCCACTTCTCTCCACAACACAGATAAATGCTCGCTAAATTTTTAGTACGCAATATAGATGGGCCACTCATACTATGTTTCTTGCCAATGTATTTTAATTTTTGTTATATTTTCACTTGTTTGCTGCCCCCTTACATCGATTTTCAAGTATTCGACGAACTAGTCAATTCGCAATTGGTTTTGTTTCGGAAATGTCAACATTTAGAGCCAATTAAATGACCAGGACAATTCTTTCGCGAGTTAAAACAGTGGAAACTTATTATGGACCTAATATAACAAAATTGTACGTTGTACATATAACACACAATAGGCGTATTTTTTTGAGAATCTATAGCTAGTTCACTTTTACCTTTACATGCAAAACGTTTAGTCACTTTTGGTTTTGTTATACTCACTTTTGGTTTTACATGCAAAATTGTTATACTCACTTTTGGTTTTGTTATACTCACTTCCCAAAAAAATACGCTCTATGTTGGCATTAGGCGTATTTTTTTGGGAAGTGAGTATAACAATTTTGCTCTATGTTGGCATTATGCGTATTTTTTTGGGAAGTGAGTATAACAAAACCAAAAGTGAGTATAACAATTTTGCATGTAAAACCGAAAGTGAGTATAACAAAACCAAAAGTGAGTAGGCAAGTTTTGCATGTAAAAGTAAAAGTGAGCTAGCTATAGATTCTCAAAAAAATACGCCTATTAATGTATGGGAGATCAAATTTAGATGAGCTCCATCGCTTCGCTTTTCGTGTTCAATCTGTCCGTAGCCGCAAAAACCCCATTTGAATTTGTTTACCTCAGACATATCTGCACTGCCTTCTAGTACATTTTCTGAAAACTATCAACACAAAGACAAAACAAACGAACAACTGTCACTTGACTGCTTGTTCTTCAGACAGCAATTTTTTATTTTTTTTTGATTTATTTCTTCTATCGATTCGTCTAGTCGTGGTCGTCGTGGTTTTGTGTTTCTTCATTTCCTTCTTAACTCCGGTTCACTTTAATATATAATTTCACTTAACAACTGCCCAACTCAAGGGCAAATAAGTGTCCGCTATTCTTTATCATCGTCCTCCAGTTAATAGAGTTTTCAGCAAAAAAACATCAATAGGTCTCTACAATTTGAAATGGCTAAAAGTAAGGGAAGTAATGCTCCAATAACATACGCTTGGAATCAGGGAATATTCAAGAGTTTACGCATATTGGTGCACTTAGTTGCGTTCGTCCAATTTAGCTATGCAATCTACTATGATCATACATACGTGCATTTCCCTGAGACAACAAGTCGAATGAATAGCACCTTCGGCGGGAAATTTCGATTTTTGACGTTCCTTGATGGGGTAATATTTTGAATTTTATTTTGTAAATCATGAGTGTGTTACCATTTTTATATAACATTGAACATAAATTGAAAAAATAAAAACATCAGCTTATCTAACTGATAAAATCACCTTATGCTCTTTATACTGACTTATTTTTGTCTTTTAATCTAATTGCAGATAATTCAAGCAGTGTATTTTATAATTAGTCTTGGAAATGATTTCATTGGAACGAATGAAGTGGCTCCGAAGAAATTGCCCATTATCAGAAAGGTTAAAGATTACCTATTGGCTGCGTTGGCATTCCCTGTCGCCTTGAATGTTGGCATAACATTCTGGACGTTATATGCCATCGACCGTGAACTTGTATTTCCAAAAGTGCTGGACGCCGTTTTCCCAGGGTAAGTTCGATTTTATGTAGTAGATATGTGTGGGGTTGCAGTGGTGTTGATTGTTTTTAATTTTCGTTTATCGGACATATTAACAATTTGTTTTCAAATGGGAAACTAAGATAACAGACGACACTATTAATTAATATGATTGCATACGATTAGCGATAATGACTAGGTAGGTCTAGGTAGATTGAGTAGGAAGATAGGTACCTACTTGTGATAGATTGCTACCACTCCTAACTATGTATTGCACATACATGCAATATATGCAGCCTGAAGTACCGTTAGCAGTACGATTTTTTCATTTAAAATTTGTATATGGTCAATACCAGAGTATATCCATTAATGAGTAGGGACACTCTCTCTACATATGCATTTCCTACTACCACAAAGCAAAATGCAGAAAAAATCTTACAATAAGTGGAAGCAGGTCGAAAGAATACTTTTTACCTGCATACAACGACTGCTTGAGAAAAAAAGGGTACACAACACATTTTGCCTGTACCACTACATGGGGGTTGCTGCGTACGACAAACGATTGTGGGTTTTTTCATAAAGCATTTTTAAAGGCGACCTGAAGTGATGTCAGTATATTAGTATTTTATCTCAACCATGCAGGTTGATCAGGTAACCAGCTTTGCTTTCGTAGAATTGGTAATAAAAAACAAATTTTGTAGTTTTTCCCATTGGTTATTGATTAAATGGTCTTTGTTATGGACATGAAAAAGAAATGTTTCATTCTCTATCACGAAATTCAACCCTTTTGCCTTGCTACGACTTCGTTAATTACCATATTTTACGATTTTAAGTTTTATTGCCAGCACTTTTTAGGTAATATAATTCACAGCAGATGGTCATACTAATTACTTAGGTTGGTTGTAGAGGGGATTGTTTACATTTTTTTGGCACGTATTTTTAAAGGCGACCTGGAGTTGGATTGTTATCAGTCGTTCATTACCATCAATTGACGAAGTAAAGGGTGTTCAGTGTCAGTGCGTGTGGCAAACAATTAAAAATAGTATGAAAATTAAAAGTTGAAGTGCAAGTTTGCATAGTTTAAGAACTTTAAATAAAATAATGGGAAAACATTACCTATGTTAAATGTTTGGCGTGTGGGCGAGAGCAGAAAGAAAATTTTGGAGTTAAATATTTCAAAATACCGGATAATAGTGAGAGGTAAGCAATATATAAGTTATAGATCGGGGAAAAATGAATATAAATCTGTTCATTTAAAAGATCTTTTTCGGCAAAGTATATGGAAGATATTACACGTGGAAACTGTGAGCCAACTGCTAACCTGGAACTTCCAGACATTGAAGTGCAGATGGAACCACAAAAACAAAATAAGGACAATTTGGTTTACGCTTTCAAAACTGAACCTGACTATAAAACTGTGGACTTTGGCATTGATAATGCATTCTACTACTTCGCAGGTTATATTTTAAAAAAATACCGCCTAAACCACAAGTGTGAGTTAAAATTGAGTCCGCAACTTAACGTTTCCTCCCTTTTTACAGGTTTTAAAGAATATGAAGATGCGAAATTGACACGGCCCAATCAAGAACTTTTAGACTCGTTAGAGAATCTTGAACAAAAATGTATTTCTTGTTTTCCAAATATGTACTACCTAAATAATTTTGAGGGGAATATTTTTAACTTTTTGAAAAATGAATTTCATTACAACTGTTGCAAAAATCGAAATAAGGAATTTCTTATCTACTACTAATTTACTTTATTCTAAAACAGTTCAATAAAAATAACAAAAAATGTACCAACAAACAACAATATTTAAGTGTAGCACACATGTGAATATATATTAGATATAAAATGTTCAATAAGAAATATTACATTTTTTTACGTCACACCCTGTACCACATTTTGAAATAGTTCGACTACTCTTCCATCCCTCTTTTACTAGAGCACTTTTAGTGCCGTCTATTTCTCGTGTATGTGTACTGCAAATTGTAAACTGATAAGAAACACGTGGAGAGTGTCCCTACTCATTAATGGATATACTCAGGTCAATACTGACACTTGTTCAAAAGAATAATTTTTTATGAAGTCTTTTGACGAGTCATTAGAAACAGGCTACATCTACATTTTTCCAAACAGGAAATATAACCGTCCTCACTATCAGTGAAGCGACAGGTTAAGATCAACCATAAACTCTAATCGAATTCTTTGAGTAAATGTTTACATTTCTCTATGAATAAGTATTTTTCGTGTGCCCTTTCGTACACAAATCAACAAAGTAAACCAACCAACATACCATGCCTCTCCAAAGCATATAAATAGCGATAAAAAAACTATGACAATAAATCATGTTAAGCTGCACTTGAATTTTCTTCAATAAAGTCCGTTTCTTGTGAGCTGCAGCACTTAAAAGATCGTAATCTCGTAATCATTTCATGTTTATTTAATCGCTCGTTACTCAGCAATTTTTGATTTGATTGAATTTACTCTATTCGGTATTTATTTTTTTTTAAATACTTCTCCCGGAAAAAGCGAACCTATAACGCTTCATCAGCGTCCCGATGCTTGCCTAAGATAGACATAAATTGCTAGAAATTGTAGTCTTCCGTAAATATATCCCCAGGAAGCGAGTTCCAAAGTTTGGCTTTTCCTGTCAGAGAAGGAGTTTTGGAAAATTAATATCCTCGCGGTGGTCAAGAAGTGTACTGTATGGTCCTGAGCATTAGCTGCCTGTCTTGTGGGGCACCCAAAAGTTTCATTTCGAGGGATAATGACTTTGAGTTCCTCGGAAAATCTACCATGGAAGTACCTATAACAAGCAAAGGTCAGCGATTAGTCTTATGTGCACCAACGGTTGTAGATTCGGTGTGAGTGTAGGGTCTCGAATAATTCGCAACTGCTCGTCGTATGCTGTCAAGTAGGTTAAGTGAATGTTTAGCGGCCGAGCTCCATATATGGGAACAGTATTCCAGGCTTGGTCTAACCTATGCTTTGTAGAGAAGGAGAAGTTGCTCTAAATAGGTAGCTCTTTGCTCTAAATATGTAGCTCAACTTAGCGGACGCTGATCTTGCGATATTGGATATGTAGTCCTGCCTTGTAATTCCTGAATTGACTGTGACTCCTAGAAGGTGCATTGAGTCCTCGGGATGGATTGGATGGTCATCCATTTGGACCTGAGGAACTGTTGATGCATTTTCTCTAGAAAATGTGAGCTGTGTCTTGTTTGCATTAAATACAACCAAGTTGTCTTTCCCCACTTCAAGATTTTGTCTAGATCATCATTTAGAAGAGAACTAATTTGTCCACATCTCTGACTGTGTGATGTAGCCGCATTCACTGGTCCACTGTTCGAGATGGAGGATGTGAAAGTGTTATTTATTATCACAATTTGACATGAGACTGATCTGAAGCGGCTCAAAAACTTTTTTGTATAGTTTTTATAATGCAAAACGCTATGAATTAAATAACGTAACTGATTATCTTGACAAAGAAAATAGTGTAACGACATGAAAACTTTAAATTTTATAAAGAGACACTCACATTGACGAAAATAGGAGCGGGTGATGCTTGAACAACTTGTTTGATCTTTATACACGTCATCGTAAACGGTTTTTTGCAACCCTTAGATATGCCTGTAATTTTTCCGCAGCAGCAATGACTACTCTCTAACACTTTGCTCTTTCTGTCGTCATCAATCGAAGGGCTAGGATTCTTACATCCCTATACTGGAGCATTGTGGTCCATTTGCTTTATGTAATCGACGTGTTTTGGCTTTTAGACTGCATATAAATCTCTGTTTAGCTGATAGAGTTTACTGCTATATCTTGTCATCTTTCCTATAGTCTTAGAAGTTCCATATATTTAATTTTATATCTTATATTTTACTTTCAGATGGCTCAATCACATCTTGCACACCAACATTGTGGTCTTCATCATTCTAGAGATGTTTACATCATTCCGCACATACCCCAAACGCAGCAAGGGTCTAGCCGGTCTTCTTGTTTTCATGGTCAGCTACCTAGTCTGGGTGCACGTTATTAAGCACTTCTCCGGTGTCTGGGTGTATCCCATTCTTGACGTGCTCGAGCTTCCACAACGAATTGTGTTCTTCGTCGCCATACTGGTATTTACTGTGTTTCTCTATCTTTTCGGTGAAACTCTAAATAAAATCGTCTGGGCCAAGGAGCTGAAACTAGCTCAACGTAAAGTTAAGTAAAAAGTACGCGAACCAACCCACACAAACTACTTAACGCAGGGGACAGTAGATGAACATAGAACAAACAAAATATCTCATTGATATTCTAAATTTTTAGCTCGACAACAATTTGTATTCAAAATTAGACAAACTATATAATGTGTATAGCTCTTGTAAAACGTACTAAGTGCATTGGTCAATTTGAATCGTCTAGTTCTTCATCGTTAATAGTCGTTCTCACTTAATCGAACGAGGATTACACAATTTTAATTTATTTAAAGAAGCAAAATGGTTAACGAACTATTTTGTTTGCGTGCACCTCTTTGTTTTGTCACAAGATTCCAACATAATCGCGTTTTTTGCCAAAATAATACCAAATAAAAAAACAAATTGTATACACAGTTCTACATTTTGTATAGAATAAATAATAATAATACTTGTAAGTCAAATTAATTTCTTTGCTATTTAAAAATAAAAATTAATGAATGCAATACCTCATATTTAAAATTTGAACAAAATAAATATAAAAATGCAAATTTTCAGTCAGAATTCATATACACACCCACAGAATAATGTTTATAAAACTTTATAGCTTTAATGTAAAATCTTAACAAAAAAAATCTAATAATTGAAGACATTCGAAGGTAGAAAAATTTTATGCGCGAAGGAGTAAATTAGTTGAAATCAAAATCGTATTCTTTGTGTGGTTGCCTTGGATTAGAGAACAGGTTTTCTCTTTTGTTGCAGTAATGAGATTAATTGGTTCTTCTTTAGCATTTAAATTGTATTCAAAGCAAGTTAGAAATGTTCTTTTTTTTTTTGTAGACGTGAGTTCGTCGTGAAACTCTTTGTTGTATGTTTTAAGTATTTTATTTTATTTTATTTTATTTTTTTTTGTTTTTACTCGACATCTTTCCTTTTTGAATAATAAAACAAAACTCAAAAAATACAAAAAAGGAGTACATTATTTAAACATGAAGCATGTTGTTTATGGAGTTTGTCTTAGGTGACTTCATTCAAGCTGTACAAGATAATCGGCCCTAGCGAGGTATCCGTCGGAACGGAATTTTCTCCGCAACGCATACTCCGTCGGAGACTCAAATTACATTCGAGGTATCCGTCTTCGGAAAGAATAATTAAAATGCGACGACGCATTGATTTGACATGATGTCGTTTCGTGGTACATCGGGGATTAACCTCTATACACTCCTCGCCCTTTTGAATAGAACATGCATTTAGATTGACGTTATCTTTGGCACGTGGACTCATATTTTTCTTTGATCGAATTTGTTTGTTGTTTGTTTGTTTGGAAATCTGTGGAGTGGATGAAATCCGGCCAGAAATTCTTAAGACCTTAGGTGAAGATTGTCAAATGGCTCTCTCGTGTCATTAAAGTGGCCTGGGAATGCGGCGAAACTACCAGCGATTGGTAGACTGGGGTGATTGTGACCCTTTTCAAGAAAGGGGATTGCTCTAATTGCAGGGGTATATCACTTTTAAGTCTCCCCGGAAATGTCTTTGCCAAGGTGCTGGAAACGCGTTGCAGAGCTGTGGTCGAGGCACGATTAGCAGATGATCAGTGCGGTTTTCGTCCCGGCAGAAGCACAACCGACCAGTTATTCACTCTCAGAATGGTGCTGGAGAAGGAGAAGGCTTGGGAGTATGCTACACCTGTTTACGCATGCTTCGTGGATTTGGCGAAAGCATATGACCGAGTGTCTCGAGGTAAACTTTAGAGTGTATTACAGGAGTATGTAGCTGACGGTTCTTTCTTGAGAGCTATTCAATCTCTTTACACAAACTGTAAAAGATGTGTTCGGGTAAACGGCGATAAAGCAATACCTTTCATGCGTCTTGTCTCCTCTCCATTTCGTTATTTATATGGGCTGCGCTGGAACGTTTCGAATTGGGAGATCTGAGGATAAGTCATTTGCTCTTCGCTGATGACTTGGTCATCCTTGGATCCTTTCAGACTGAACTTCAACTCGCACTCGATCGGTTTGTAGTCGTTTGTGTTGAAGCTGAGATGAAGGTTAACGTGAACAAATCTGAAGTGATGGTAGTCCCCCGAACGCCTGTTCATTGCACTCTGCATGTTAGTGGAATCCCATTGAAACAGGTGGAGAAGTTTAAGTATTTCGGGGTCTTATGCACGAGTGATGGAAGGGGCAATGCCGAGTTTTCCTGTAGGATTGGTCAGGCTGGGTCAATTTTGAGACAGCTTGGTCATTCTGTAGAAGGACTAAAATTGGTGTCAAAGCTTAATTGTCAGTCTTTAACTCGGTGTTTGTTCATACTCTTCCCTATGGTCATGAGGTTTGGGTAATGGCCAAAAGAATAAGATCGCGGATACAAGCTGCCGAAATGCGATTTCTCCGTTGTATTGCTGGTGTGACCCGTACAGATCGCATTAGAAATACCAGAATACGTGAAGAACTCAATGTCGAGCAGCTACTTCTCCGGACGGAGCTGTCCATGTTTCGGTGCTTTGGTCATGTTAAACGCATGTGCCCGACCAGGATCCAACGACGTGCTATGGAATCCGTATTATCGGACAGGCGTCCTCTAGGTAGACCCAGGATGAGATGGTTAGATCAAAATCATAATCACTGCTCTAGTCGAGTCGATGGCGGAGGATCGAGAGTTATGGAGAATCCACCTGAGCAACCTACACCCGCGACCCACTTAATGGATAAGCGGGCCATTGAAAATGAATGAATGAATTAGCTAACAAAATCGAGAGGAGCCGACACGTTATATCCATATTTTTAAGTAACTCTGGAAAAAAGCATGAAAGGCCGCATACACAGTGTGCTCTCTAATGCGGACTTATATTAAAAAAGGCGTCAAATTTTCACGACTCTTTTCCAAAAATCAGGAAAAAATGTGGTATCAAAGCAAGTTTTACAACTCAACTATGTGTCGTATTATTTCGAATGCCAAGGATATAGGTAGGGTTAGGGTTAGGTAATTGGATGCTCTTGTGGCGGTTGCCACAGCTTCACATAGACCATCCGTTGGGTCCATTGTGTCCAGTCACGGGAACCTTCCATTGCATACCTGTTGGAGACAAAGAAATTACCGCTTTATTTTGGATCGCCTAGATTTAGTAGTAATCACAGGTGTTCCTAGCTCATGTATTCAGATTCCCAAGTTTGTTCTAAGAGTAACTGAAGGATGTGAAGTTTGTTCACCTATTGGAACCACCCCGATTTAAGTATGAATCTCAGGAGTTCCTTAAGATCAACATTCTCCAGATCTTCTAGTTCATCGAAGAAGAAACTATTGAGAGTCCTCTGTCTACTGTTTTTAAGGGCTGGGCATTCGCAAAGCAGATGGCGGACGGATTCTATTTCTTCTACGTCTCTGCAGCTTCTGCAAAAGTCATTATGCAGTATGCCCAGCCTTCCTGCGTGTACGCCTATCGCACAGTGTCCAGTAATGACCCCCGTGAGTATGCGAATATCCTTGCGGTTCAGTCCGATCAAGAATTTGGATCTCTTTTTGTTTACTTCTGGCCATAATTCCTTTGCATGCCTGCAGGTGCTGAGATTGTTCCAACGTAGGTTTGTTCTACTCAAGGCTTCAATATCAACCTTCCTAGAAAGCGTGCTTAGCGGAGTTCTTACAGATTCTAGGGCCATTGATGCGTGCATTTTTGACCCGTTTCTTGCAATCTCATCCGCCTGTTCATTTCCCGGAATATCCATATGCCCTGGTACCCAGCATAGGGTCACCGTGTTGGCTTGTGATATTTCGTCCAGGTATTTCTTGCATTGACTTACTGCCCTTGACTTCACCACGACTGACTCCATGGCTTTTATGGCCGCTTGGCTGTCAGAGTATATAGTGATCTGTTTGTTGGCAATGTGTCGTCTCTTTAGGTCATTTGCCGCTAGGGTTATAGCAGCAATTTCCGCTTGAAACACACTACAGTCATCGTTGATTCGAAATGATTCTCGCAGGTTAAGTATTTCACTGAAGATACCCGCTCCTGTGCCGACATCCATCTTTGAACCGTCGGTATATAGGGCTATCTCCTCTACTTCTGTAACTGCTTTGTGCTCCCATTCGCTTCTGTCCGGAATTCTGGTTGTGAATCTCCTTTCAAAAACGAGAGTGGGCGGCATATAGTCTGTGGTTCTCTTCTCCTTCGCCGCACTCCATTGGGTTTCGATGGAGGCGTGTCCATAGGGTTTGGATGACCATATTCCAGACTCTCTTAATCTGATTGCGCTTTTTACCGCCTTACTGCTGCAGTAAATATCCAAAGGGGTGAGGTTTAGCATCACCTCCATCGCTGCGGTGGGTGTTGTTCGTAGTGAACCTGTTATCCCAATGCATGCCGCCCTTTGGACTTTAGTGAGGCTTGCGAGATGGTACTTTTTCTCCGTGGCCTTCCACCACACGATTGCACCATATGTCAGGATGGGCCGCACTATTGCTGTGTACAGCCAGTGTACCACGTGCGGCCTGAAACCCCATGTGTTGCCGAATGCTCTTCTACAGGCATATAGTGCCACGTATGCTTTTTTGATGCGGTCCTCTATGTTTTCCTTCCAGCTGAGCTTGGAATCCAGGATTATGCCCAGGTATCTCGCTGTTTTTGATATTTTTAGATCCACCCCATCCATCCTTGGTGGATTAAAGGCATGGATCACCCTTCTTCTCGTAAACATCATGATTTCTGTCTTCGATGGATTCACGCCCAGTCCGCGCCTCTCGACCCAGTTGTTAACTAATAAGAGCGCGTAACTAAGTCGTTCGCTGAGGACTGGAGTGAACTTACCTGGGACTAGAATTACTACATCGTCTGCGTTTGCGCTCACAATGAAGCCTTCCTTTTCTAGTATTTTCAGCAGTTCGTCTACTACGAGGAGCCAGATGAGCGGTGAGAGAACCCCACCTTGTGGTGTTCCCCTACTCACCTTTCGTTCAATACTCACGTCCCCTAGTTGCGCCTTGATCCGTCGTGTACCTAGCATGAGTCCAATCCAGCCACATAGGCTGCTATTTAGGTGGGCTTTCCTCAAGCTGCGCAGAATTGCGTCCGCTTTTATGTTATTGAATGCCCCCTCAATGTCTAAGAACGCGCTCAGTGTATATTCCTTGTGTTGTAAGGATTCTTCCACTACCGATACTACCTTGTGTATCGCCGTGTCTACAGATCTGCTCTTTATGTACGCATGTTGCGATTTTGATAGATAGTTATCGCCAATCGCTTGCCTTACATACAGATCGATCAGTCGTTCCAGTGTTTTCAGCATGAAAGATGACAGACTTATTGGTCTGTAGTCCTTGGATGTGGTGTGGCTAGCCTTCCCTGCTTTTGGGATGAAAATCACTCTCACCTCACGCCATGCCTTAGGAACATAACAAAGCCTCAAACAGCACGTGTAGATGCGACTTAGCCATGGAATTATAGCTTCCTCTGACTTCTGAAGCATTATGGGTCGAATATTATCTATTCCGGGTGCTTTAAACGGGGCAAAAGTGTTGATTGCCCAGGCTATTTTTTTGTCAGTTATTATTTCTTTTACTGTTTCTACCTCCATTTCTTCCCTCGTTCCTGGTGTAGTTCTGCCGTGGCCATCCGGCATGTCAGTGCACCCTGGGAAGTGTGTTTCCGTTAGTATCTCCAGCGTCTCTTTGTGAGATTCAGTCCAGCTACCGTCTGCTCTTCTTAGCGAAGACATCGGTGTCGGCGCCTTTGAGAGGACTTTTCTTAACCTAGACGCTTCATTCGTAGAATCAATTGACTCGCAAAAGGACCTCCATGAGGTTTTCTTTGCGAATCTGATCTCTTTTTTCAGGATTTTAACGCTCTCCCTGTAGGTCGTCCATTCAATGAGTCCCTCTTTGGCGAGGTTCCATCTAGATCTTGAGCTACGCAGAAGCTCCGCGATCCTGGGACTCCACCAAGGGGGGCGTTTCTTTCCTCGTGTTCCACTTTTTGGACATGATTTTTCAAAAGATCTGGAGAGTACTCCTGTTAAAGCTTCGACTGCGCCGTCGATCTCTTCCTCGGAGGTGAGATCTCTTTTCGGACAGAGGTTGCCAAGGATATAAAAAGATTCTAAATCAAGAAGAAGTCACCCATTAACCCGCTTCGAAAAGCGTAAGGCCGCCGTTTTTGTCGCGCACATGTGACCTGGACTACGTAGTGGCATCGTGTGGTTTCTCCGACGAAAAAAAAAATAAT
Organism: Cheilosia soror; assembly: GCA_949372485.1. NCBI lineage: Eukaryota > Metazoa > Arthropoda > Insecta > Diptera > Syrphidae > Cheilosia > Cheilosia soror. The sequence continues at coordinate 124,607,520 of OX443561.1, forward strand.
TTGGAAGGCCCTGATGGCTATAGCTACTATTCCCATAACCTCCGCAATGAAACTCATCATTTGGACTGGCTACATACCAAGATGGGATTGTGTGGGGGCCGTTTCGTATTATGGTACCTGCAAATTAACATTTTTGTCAACCACAATGAATGCGTTGTCTTACAATGGTACATATATTGAAAGAGGCCTTGGCATACTTTCATAACCTTTTTGGGCCTCTGCCGAGGATTTATCAACATGTGAATGCGCCAATACATATACATAAAGTCCGGGCTGTTAAAACGTATATAGAGAACCAAAAATGTGGAGCTGACCGGATTTGAATATCATCGAAAATGTTTGGGGATAGTTGACAGATCAAGTATATGGATCGGGACAATAATGTTTGACTATATCTGAACCATCGAATTCGCTAAAATATTTAGCCAATTTGTATACATCCCTTCCAGACCGGATGTGTTGATTTCGAAGCAGAAAGGTGGCTCAAAACACAATTCAACTTTTTTTTTTTATCTAAAATACTCCAATTACCTTAAATTTAAGTTATGTTTGTGTTAAAAAGAAGCAGAATTCTCTAAAATATTTTTTTTTGTTTAAGTGTTCTGTTCAAGTGGCGAAAATGAATACCCCACGTTTTACCAGTTTTTAGTTAATAATTTTTTGTTAATACTTGAAGCTTTAGTTTTAAATCTTCCTTTAATTTATATAAAAATAGTCTCTAGCATGCTTAGTCTGTCTCGCCTGAAATGAAGTCCATGGGAAGGTCTGCGTGTCCATGCACTTACTATGTATGCATTCGATTTCGAAACCAGTAAACCGATTGAGCTCAAACTTCTATGCAATCTTCGCTATTATCTTAGCTTTATTATTTAGTTTTACAAAATGGGAAAAAAGAAGAGCTGCACACCAGAATTTAGAAAGCTAATCATCCACAACTACTGTCAGGAGAAGTCATATATGGATACAATAGCCAATCATCTGCTGTGCTCCAAAAAGATGGTGTATGGTGCGATGAAAGTGTATAGGGACACAGCCAGTACAGAAAACCCCAAAAGAAAACAACGGGCGAGAAAAACAACTGCCAAAGAGGACAGGGTTATTTGTCGACTAAGCGAGGCAAATCCTTTTTTCATCAGCAAGGACATTCACTCATCTGTGTCGTGTCAGTTAAACGCACAAATTACACCTTGGACCATCAGGAACAGACGGCTAGAAGCAGTTTTGCGGGGGTTCACTGCACGCAAAAAGCCACATGTTTCGAAAAAAAAAATTTAAAACGTCGAATGGAATTTGCCAGAGAGCATGCAGAAAAATTCCTTCGCATTTTGAAAAAAAAATATTCTGGAGCGATGGATCCAAAACATGTTTGGATCTGATGGTAAAAAATACGTAAGGAGGCCAATAAATAAAGAACTCGATCCCAAGTACACTATCAAAGTCATCAACATGGTGGTGGTAACGTCATGGTTTGGGGAGCGTCTTCCTGGTACGGTGTTGGTCCTATTCACCCCTATTCCCGTTGGCGTTTGTCGTAAACGCCTAATATTTCATTTCGGTTTTAAGTCAGAGTTTGTAACTTTTTTGAGACAAGCGATTTGAAAATACAGTGAACACATAGAAAAAGAAGCAAAATCGTTAACAAAAGTTTGAAAAAAATCTGAATATCGTTTTTATAACGTCACGACAAAAGAGTCGTATATGACAAACGCCAACGGGAATAAGGGTGATTGTGTTCATCGATGGCCGAATGGATCAGCATATGTATAAAGACATATTGACGAATATAATGGAGCCATACGCTTTTGACCATTTGCCAGTTACGTACATTTTCCAGCAGGACAACGATCCTAAGCACACTTCACGCCATACAACAAATTTATTTAAAACACTATATCTTGACATGAGCGCAGTGGCTCAGTGGTTATTGTGCTGGACTACTATGTGAGGGGTTTCAGTTTTAAGTTCTATTACCGGAAAAACACAAACTACATTTGAGGGGTTTTCCCACTATGGCACCTCTCGTGAACTTCTGGCAAACATTCAATGAAAATTCCTTAATTCAGTCCGGATTTGGCGTAAAATCGGAGGTCCCTTCCATTCGTCCCAACTAATAAAAAATGCACACAAGAAATTGGTCATGAAAAGCTGGGCCGAGAGTTCCTATACGAACCAGTGACGACAAGTATTTATTTTTTGTTTCTTGACATTGTTTAGTACGAAAGGACCACGTATGTATTCATTTTTGTTAGTCCCGGTAACGATGATCAAACCGCCCTGGCATGGATCACTCCCTAATAGTAGTTGGTCGATAACACAATGCAAGGAAACTGCCTTAGTGTGTTCGAAAGAATTGATGCGTCTATAAGAAGTTGTAGCTGTCCAATGCTGATGCCTTATACAGTCATACAGCAGAAAAATTCGTGGAATCGTTGTAAACAATTATGTCATATCAAGCACTGTTCCTAACCAATAAACGTAACAGAGTACAATTTACGAAAGATGAAAGCGAAAATAAACCCCAACGTTTAAAAAAAAATCTTCCTGACAACTGCTGTTTCCTTGTTAACTTGTCGGTCAAAATGTTTTTATTCGTTGTCGCTTGCGCAAGTGCATAAAACGCATGCACAATCTTTTCGCTTAACATTCTATAATCTTAATATAAGATTAAAACTAAGTGTATATTTAAGTCATTTGCAATATGGAGTATTAAACATGTACAGTCAGTGTTGATGTGTGGTGGCGTCATGATATGACGTGTAAGGTGTAAAGAGTCACTAATAATCGGTTTGAATCTTTACCTTAACTTGGTCGCATTTTGAGTTCCCAGATTGGTTATTAGTACCACGCTTTGTATTCTCCCCAATAGTCAGTCTGTTTCATTTTGATGGCAGCAGGAGCATCTTTAATTTGTCCGACTCGCTCATGATGATTGCATCTCGATGGTGGCGCATCATAGGCAACAGTTCATGCGTCTCTGGGTCGCCGTCGGATGTCATTTCACTTTTTCGACGATTTTTCGCATTTATTTGCCGCATCGCCATTTTGAGGTCCTCATCGCCGTAGGAGGTAAACGTTTGGGTAGCAATCTCATAGGCATTCGCTTGAATACCCACATCACAACTGGTTTTGCTGTTTCTCGAATGAGGCTTACCAGTCGACATGCCCGAATAGGAACTGTGCATACCCGTCGGTAGGTCCAACTCCAAGGAATACGAGCTATTGGAGTCGTCATCATCATTGAGACAGAGATTCAAATCCAAGTCGGAGATATTCAGATCGGCAGTTGCGACTTTTTTGGTTGACTTGCCAATTTTGTTGCGGTTACGCTTCGAACACTGCGTGGCCGATTTTCGGCTACCTCGGCTTTTTGTACTGTTCCGACTGACGCGACTAGCTGCATCGACGCGGGTATTATCAAAGGACGAGGATTTGTGCATGTGCTTTATCAGATTATCTAGGTTATTGTTGGCTGTTTTTTTGTTTGAACGCATGTGATCGTTATTCTCGATCAATTCTTCGATTCGTGGTCCGTGGCTGTCGTCATCGTCGTCGCTTAAATCTTGCTTAAGCACCACATCCAAGCGAGAGTCTTGGATTTTGAATGAGGCGCGAGATGTTTCCTCGTCCGAGGATGTTGTCATTCCTTGGTTCTGGAGGAATGGAATGATAAACTGGCCGTTTTTGGCTAAGAATTTGTTGATGTCCGTGGGATCAAGCCCTGCGCTTGCGCTTCGTCGTTTCATATTTTTTCCCGTCTTTGATTGAGCGAATAGTCCCAGTTTGTGACTGGTGTTGGGGTACGTGGTTTTCTGCTGCAGTGCAATGATTTGACTTTCAATCGATGTGCTGCTGCCTCTGCGGTTGTTGTATTTTCGTCCAGATGTCGCGATAAAGTCCTTCCGGCGACTGCGGTTCTTTGAATGCTTGCTATGGTGATGATGTTGATGGTGGCTACTCGTGTTGCGACTGCGACTGGCGACTTTTGTCTTCATTTCGGCGATTTTTACCGAAACCTTTGAGCAAAAAATAAAATTATACTTGTTTAAGTGAGTCTACTGAGAGCTTACCTGTGAGTCGACTGAGTTGCGTCGCGATTCCACCGACACATGCCGCACACTAAAACTGATCTCGGAATCTAAGGAACTTTTTCTTGGTCCACCATGACTGGATGAATTCGTTGTTGCCCCGGTAATAGCGAAACGTCTCTTTACAAACTGTGGCAGGTAGTTGGCCCACGTGGAACTGATTTCATTCGTTGCTGACGAATTGAAATCGTTCACGTCAAAGTTCAGGCCAACTGGATCGGTGTGGGTATTGTAAAGCGTTATGGAGAGCCTCCCCTTGTCTTCGAACTCCTTGCGCTTGGCCCACGTTTGGGCAATCACCTTGTGCTTTGGCATTTTGATGTCTTCAACTATTTCTCTGCCGCATTTTCTGAAAGCCGAGCTGTTACTCATAAGATTTGCTGCGGTTGGATTAAAGTTTCGTTACTCACTTTCTAAGGTAGCGCTTCCATGTTTCCACAGATGATGGGGTCCAGCACCAGGTGGACATAACAATTCCCGAGCCGAATAAGCAAAGCAGGTGCAGTTGCAAAACAGCAACGCTTGGACGGTGTTCTAATTTGCAGACTATTAACTCATGAGTGAAGGTTTGGGATATGCGGCAGCTGAAATGAGACAATTCCATAGTAATCTTCATAAACGAAATGAAAGTCTTGCCACTTACATGACATACTGCTTCAAACTTTCGGCCCATAACGCAGAGTTCCGAAACTCTGTCATGTGGCAGGCGACAGCAACCAAAATAAAGACTAATGCAAACAGCGCACACAAACCCATGCGAACAATGATTAAGTGGATCTTGTTACTCGCCGATGTAGACTTGATGTCGTTGGCGAAGGTCTTCAATTTAAAGAGCATCACCATTCCCCGAATGATAAAGTATCCACCGACCAGTACTACTCCACACAGGGGACCGAGTAGTAGACCAGCTCTAATAGGGTGATTGAGATAGCCGACGAAACAGATTCCAACCGTGCTGTTACCGTCGACCTCGCTCAGTGCCATTGTTGTGATTGTCAGCACCAGAGGTAGGGACCAAGCTACCAAATGAAAGTAAGAACCCTTTTTATCGATGCGGTCTTGAACGTTCCCGACTGCACGCAAATGCCAGGCGTATGTAAGGAAAACAAACCAAACCATTGCTGCCATTAAGAAGTAGTAGACTAACACGAAGACGACGATACAGGATAGATTTTCACCAGCAGTCGGTTCGGAATGCCGTAGAGTTCCGTCTTTGCGGCAGACTATGTCGTCTCGGCCGCCTGGCGTGAATTGTGCTAACCAACTGGAAAGGGAGAATATATTTCTTATTAAATGTGTTGCGTGGTGGCAGTAGAATTTCATTGTTGGTATTTTCTAGGGGCCGAAGAAGGCAGGACGCTGCACATGTGCCTTTATATTCACCCCTTTTAGATGTGTGTATTGTTCATCACTAGGAAACGGCATTGATCTCTTTGCAGGGTTGGCTAAAGCATCCAAACATTGTAAGTAAATAAATCCTAAAACCCCCTTTCAGAAAATTTCATTTTTTGTGCACTTGTATAAATGTAGGAAAACAAAAATAATGAGGGACTGCCAACATATATCTAGCCATCTTAAACAAAACTTACCCCAACGACGCGATAAAGAAGCACAAATTGATGTAGAACACAATCAGCGCCGGATATTTGTTGGCATTTTCCCAATCGATGAAGAAAGTAGCCACGACAAACAGATTAGATAGAAAGCAAAGCGTTCCACCCCAAGCGATCAGTTTATGTATCTGGCTATGTTCGTTATTCGTATAAAGCGGATCCTTGCACTGCACTCCGCATCCTTCAATGCCAGCATAATAACTAGCCATTGACTCGGCTGGAACTAGAGGTTCCAAACAACTTCCTGTCAAGTTGAATTTCATTTCTCGCGCTTCATTGTTGCACTTTGACGGGAACAAAGTTTCGTTGCACTTAAGAAACTCTGGGAAATAGGATGTATTGTAGAGGATCCTACAGGGTTCCAAGGTGATTCTGCACATTTCCAAAGACGGCAGATACACCATATCTTGGTTGTTGATCTTCTCGCACTTCGGAGCAAAAACTGCACATAAAAACGGCTGTTGCAGGGAGAAAGATGATGATTTCCACACAAACATAACGACGGATGCTTTCTCGATTACTTACCTGTATAACAGCCCAACACCTGGGAACATGTCGCAGTGCCTGGTAATTAGTCAGTCTTTCTTCTGTCTGTTTCTGACTATCGTAGTCAGTCAGATCGAGACTTGTATAAGCGTAGGGAATCTTCGATCCCAAACATGTATCAAATACTAACTTTTCACATCGTCCAGGACGCACACACTGAATAAGTCGCATGTCGATACCACGTCCGTCAAACCACGGCTTGTCGTCCTTACTCTTTTTGCCATATATGCGAAAGTTTCTTGTCCCGTTGATAGGCTCCAGATCAGAGGACTCCACATTGTATGATAGTACAGCGAGAGCAAACTCAGTGCTGCAGGCGAAGATAACCAAAAGTGCAAGGACACTCGTGCTGTTTTCAAACAAAGAAAACATGATTAAACTTTGAAAAGCACGAGCATGTTACTAGACACAAGAACCGAAGGATTACCTCATTGCGGGTGCAGAAAATAAAAAACCGACTAAAATGTAACGCCAAAATAAATGCAACGTAATTATGATAACACTTAACCAAATTGATCACATTCCTAAGATAATTTGAATACAAATACGAAGTGTGTGATCATTTTTTTAAAACATTCCGACTGGTGCCCATTTATGTGAGGAAACTTATGAAACGCGAGTTGAATACAATTGCTTTGCGCTGAACATGTGGATAAATTATGGAGCAATACCAATTAACAGCGTATTAGTTAAAAATTGTATGGAGTGAGATCGTATTTGCAAAAAATGTTATGAGTGATATTAATGAAAACAAACAAAAAAAACATACACAAAAAGAAGCTGTGCGAAAGATCAAACAAATAAAAAAGTGATCGGATCGAAGCGCAAGAAGGGACCACCCATGCTGCCACATTTTTTTTATTTCCTCTTTTGTTTGGGAATTTTCTGACAGTTCTTCTCTTACGGTGAATGGATTATATTTGAGCAATAGGTGGCGTTGGCGATAGTAAAAGGGCGCGCGAGTTGCGGCAGATATTTTTATGCATCATGTTTCAGGGCGAGAAATTCCAGTCTCTTGCTGAGCTGACCAGACGTGTTCTCAAATCTGTGTACTTTTGTTACTTTTATTTCTAATTATTTAAAATCTTTAAAAATTTTGAATAAACGAGTTTTTGTTTAAAATATTTAATTTACTCTTTGTTTCACAAATCGTAACTGTACCAATGAGAATAGTAATCTTTCTGCTTTACTAAAGGCTTTTAATTAACTTGACATGTATGTTTGTTATGATCTTGCAAGCCAGCCAGTTTTTTCATAACACACAAACCGTTAACCCTATCAACTTGAAACTTTGTTGTAGTATTCTAGATAAGTACTACATGCCTAAGGCCCGAAACACACATGCGATTTCAATCGCGCGACTACTTAGTCGCAAAAAATGAAACACACAGTTTTCAATGTGAATGCGCGCACATAATTTTGGATTTTGTGTGCGCGCATTCATATTGAAATGTGTGTGTTTCATTTTTTTGCGACTGAACAGTCGCGCGATTGAAATCGCATGTGTGTTTCGGGCCTAATTCATCGTTTTTCAAAATTCGTCCTATGAGGGTTGAAAAAGGGAGTGAAAACTGTTTTATTTTGACCTTACTAGACTCAACTTGCCATTATAGACCGTCAGCTTCATCTAAAAAAGAGAATTCCATATGGTCAGTTTTGAATTACTGTAATTAAAGTAAAATGTACAGTTAATTCTGTTGTAATATTGAAAATTCAAAAAATTCTAATAATTGGCCGTTATCGGGGCTCGTATTGCAAATATGGCTTAGCAAATTTTTCACTCTAAAAACGAGATACGAAGTTTCAAATGGATCGGTTTCTTACTTACTCCTGTCGTGCTTCGGTACGTCTTGGCTTTAGGTAAACCACAGCATATTCTCCTGTATGCACTTCCATCCGATTGCATTTTGACGAATCGCAGACGATTATCTTCAAGATTCACACAAAATTTGGCACGCTACCTTCGCAGAAGTTTCCGACAAACTCGTTAGCGAAAACCTCTGCTTGGTCCAGTTCCTAAAATATGTCAGTAAAAAATATATCGCACATTTATGGATATATTGCAAGACGAATTTAGTGAACTATTGATTTCACGTTTTGGAACTGAAAATTGGCCGCCTAAATCGTGTGAGGGATATGTGAAGCCTCTTGTTTATACGGATAAGCCAGCAACTATTGCCGCCTTGGAAGACATATTCACCCCTATCGCGAATAATATTTCCGCGGAATGTTTCCTATTCAGCAATTTGATTTACATTGCTGACAAGGAAAAAAGTTCCATCGGAATTTATTCGCGATAGGTACCCCTTATGTACTCCAGTTATTGGTGAGATACCAGTCCATATGTTGAAAACATTGACATACTATACATGGACTGCCAGCAGCCAATTTTTCGTTGAAGCAAACATAAGCACTTGCTCTTTTGGTGAAAGAGAAATGAAAACACTCAAATGTCATCGAGCAATTCGTGCGATTTTGTTTGAGTCTCAACACTCAAACAAAATTCATCTGTTATAGAACGTTTGAAATAATTTGAATAAGTCGTTATTTTTGCGCAGTTGCAATGTTCCTACAATGGATGGCACTGTGTTATATGTAAAAAATAGCAGTTTCGAGCAGAGGTTTAAACCTCCTCTTGCCTACTTTCGCCGCACTGAACCAAAAGGGCTAGTGCTTTTGTTTGCTTCATTTTTCCTTGCAGGTTTGTATGAAACTGACATTTCACTAGCAGGTCCACCATGTATAGTATGTCAATGGTTGGAAAAGTATACCAAAATTGGACATTCCGAATGGACCACTTGAAGCGTAGTCGCGGTCAACCTTTACACGAAATAATATTCAAAAAGTAAATAGCAAGAATTTATTTATCGAGCCTAAGGCTGAAAACACACCGGATAAAGCAAAACGTGTTTTTTTGTTTCGTGAAACAAGAGAACATGGTTTCTTATGAGACAAAACACACCAAATCAAACGAAACAAAACACACGTTTTTGTTTTGAAGCGTTTCGGTTGTGGTTGTCGAAAATGCATGCCATTGCATACGAGCAACACACACCGAATACAACAAAACTGTTTCGAATCAGCGTCGTTGTTGATAATTGCATACTTTCTTATGGCGCAACACACACCAAATGAAACGAAACATAAAAACCAAAGCAAATCAGAAAAACATGTTTCGTTGCCGATAGCTGACCTGTTGTTTTTGCGAAACAAAATTTAGAATCCGTTGTTTTTATTTTCTTCTTTCGTTGCACTTTTCACCTTTATTTGCTTCTATGTTTACTCCGTGCGCAAATTTTAACAAATATGGACGTAGATGGAGAAAAATTGATTTTTTTAATTGAGGCAAGAAGCCCTATCTATAATTATAAGGATAAGGAACATGCCAATAAACTTACTATTGATAAGCTGTGGAAAGAAATAGCAACTGAAAAAGCACTAAAAGCATCGGAAATTCCGTTTTGTTTTATTTCAACGCACACCAAACGAAACAAGAAAACAAAACGTTTTGTTTTGTTACATTCTGTTTCGCTCGGTGTGTGTTCAAATAAAAAACGTTTTCTTGATTTAAGAATCAAAAACGTTTTGCTTTATCCGGTGTGTTTTCAGCCTAATAAAAATTTCACTCAAATTTGCAAATTTTCGTGTTTGTTTTTTTTTTACTTTACAAACCAAACGCTTAAAAAAACACCCATTATAATGCCAAAAGCGATTCTCAGATAAACTCGTCGGCGAATAAAATTTCCTTCAAAGAACTCGAAGCGAACAAATTGCGAATGGCCTAATTTGCTGGGTCACATATATAAAACGTTTCTAAAAATTTATTTTTTGCTAACAGAATGTGTGCTGGATTATTAACATTCAATCTTCGGAAAGTTGTTTACTCTGCCACATGTTGCAAATCAAAACTTCATAATTCAGCCGTTCGGGTTCGACTTGAAACTCAATTCAACCTAAAAAATTAGAAGACATTTTCTTTATTTCCTTTAAAAACTCGTCTCGAAGATTGCTGACTCACTACCTCCGGCCTCACCCCAGAATTCCTATGTTTGTCACCAGATGGCGAATAGCATTTTTTTACTAGACCCCCCTTTTGGCTTCATTTAGGCAGGAGGGGTAATTTAAAAATAAATGAAATAAAGGACTTTAGGATTTTTGGAAGCCAGGAATCTGTTCTTTGATATTATTTTTCAATCAAGTTATTTCTATAAATAGTTTTTGAAAATAATGCTTTCAAACTTGAAATTTAAGGAAAAATATTTAAAAATAAAAATTTTATGCTGATTTGTTCAATATTGAGAAAATAGATATGTACTTAATTTGTTTGTAGTTTTTACTGCCGAAATCAATCGAACACTGAAAACCAGATTGATTTATATCCTCTAGTAGAGTACTCCGCTTAGGGTACAAATTGTTACCCTTGCCCCTTGAAATTAAATTTTGGGATGGGTGCAAGGCTGAGTATATGCAAACTTTCTTTAAATTATATCAGCCTTATTCATAACACTTAATTAAATCTGAATTAGGGTTAATTTTGATTTAATTGCAGAAAACGTTATTCAAAAACCTTTTTTCAAAGATAATTTCCATTTAATCAAGTGTCAAAAAATTTTAGTTTACCCAATGTCAACAACTTTCTTCAACTACAGTCTCTGGCCTGAAATTTCACATTGGTAGACAAAATTTTGCGGATTTGCATTATAAACAATTCTAAACAGATTCCTGGCTTTAAAAAATGCTAAAGAACTTTCTTGCAAGTGTTGCCAATGTTTTATTTTCATAAGTATTATTATTATTTTTTAAATTACTCCTCCCGCTTGTATTTAACTCCTCTACATAAATTCGCCATTAGTTTTCATTGCCAAAATTATTGTAGGTACTCACCCCAATTTTTGTCCTTAAATTGCAACTTTGAAAAAAGTAAAAGTATGTAAAAGTAGTAGTAAAAAGTGCTTGTATTTAACCCCTCTACAAAATACCGTTATAAATTTTTGGCGCCGTAGTTATCGTACTCTCCCCTTTCTGAGTAATGTGCGAGTCAATTGGCGGACTTAAATTCCAAACGAAATGTCTATTTGTTCGTCGCGTCTCCCTTATTCAACTGCGCTTCAAAAATGAAATGAATTAGGATAAAAGGAATTCTCTGCATTTCACTGTAGAGGCGAAACTTTTATTAGGCCGGGTATCACAAACCAGTAAGAATAGACCGTTGACTCCTCCCACATAACGGACTTTACCTACAAGCTGCTGGCGGGCCCAGGATTTTTCATGTTTGGTGCTGTACAAAATCAAAGGAGCGCCATTAACGCACGCATACTTGAAAAATATTAGTGCCATGTTATAGCATGAAAAACCATTGCCGCAATTAATTTTGACATTTACACGTATTCACAGACAGGGTAATTATATCCGGGGAGAATCGGGTAGGGGTAGGTAATGAAGTGCCATTTGAAAACAAATCACTTTCATATATGAAATCACTGTTTATTATGAAGAAATATATACAATCTATTATATATATAATGATGATTGATTCTTGTTCAATGTTTTTTTTTTATGAAAAATAAAGGCATATATGTATATAAACGAGCAAAAATATGATAATAATAGTCTTAACAAGTAGACACAGTCTCCCTAGAAAAGATGTTTTAAACTTAATCCAATATTTTCTTTCTTTCAATTTATTATTTTGTTTAGGTACATTTATAAAAAATAGACATTGTCCTCATCTTCCGGTTCTTAATTTTTTCAGTTTCTTCTATACCTAGTTATAATAATTTTTGTTTTCAATTAGTTTACTTACTAAAAATCAACTGCATATTTTAAATTAAATCAAATAATAGTATGTAGGGTAAAACAAAAATCGTTCAATTTGTAATACATTTTAGAGTCATCGAATGACACAGACATTAGACTTTTCTTTAAAAGAACGCCCCGCGAACATAATAAAAAAAAAATAATAATAATTCATAACAATAAAAATATTTTAATAACAAGAAAACGTTACCCGCAAATTATTAATTAACAGACTTATCTTTACTTTTCTTTATATAATTCGGTTGTTATTAACACGCGTAGATTTAACAACGTACAAATCAGCTGAGAGTGTTGTGTGATAAAATATGTTCATGAGTTTATTGTATAAATATATATTATGCACTTTATTTTATTTTAAAAAATATATCTCTTCGTTTTCCTTTATATTCGCTGAGTGTAGAGGATCGATTTGCTTGCAGTGTTCCCTCGTCTTCATACAAATATAATGTACATTATTTAGTTTGCTCTGCTCTCGGTTGAAAATACTCATAATTGTGTAAATTAACCAAACCAATGATGTAATAACAATCAATGAATGTTGGTTTGTCTGTCTTGCTAATAAATTTAATCGAAATGATTACTTCGAGGGGTAAATTAATGATTTCGATTGATTGATTTATGTTGGCATGTTCACTCTAAGAACTGCATTGGTGGTTGTAGTGCAGACGGCTGTAGTGGTGGTGGCTGACATCACGTCATGATGTCCTCAACAATTGGACTGTCGATGTCTTCTTGTACTTTCGACTGAATATCAGCTCGACACATTGGACAGTATTGTAGTTGTTTTACGCACGTTGAACAGAATCCTCTGAAAATGTTATAAATTTTATTTAGGTATTTAATTTGTAGCTTGGGGCCTACTAATAACCATTTTTAAACTTCACTCTAAATATAATTTTGTAGGCATTGACATACTTACTATACATGGACTGCTAGTGAAATGTCAGTTTCATACGAACCTGCGAGGAAAAATGAAGCAAACATAAGCACTAGCCCTTTTGATTCAGTGCGGCGAAAGTAGGCAAGAGGTTTCAACCTCTGCGCGCCTTTGCTATTTTTTACATAGAACACCAGTGCCATCCATTGTGGAAAGATTGCAACTGCGTAAAAATAACGACTTATTCAAATTATTTCAAACGAACTATAACAGATGGCAGTATGGCACACTCAGCACACAAACCTCGCCACAAACCAAATTGCACGAATTGCTCGATGACATTTGAGTGTTTTCGTTTCTCTCCGCCGTGAACCAAAAGAGCTAGTGCTTATTTTTGCTTCAACGAAAAATTGGCTGCTAGCAGTCCATGTATGGTATGTCAATGGTGCGAGGGATCCCACGTTCGATTCCCGGAAAAAAATACAAATTACATCTTAAAGTTTTTTTCTACTGCGCCACCTCTCGCGAACGTTTGACAGACAAACATCCGAGAGTATGACTGTCATGAAAAAGCTTCTTAATTCAGCCGTTCGGACTCGGCGTAAAATTGTAGGTCCCTTCCATTCGTCCCAAAAATAGAAACTCACACAAAACGAATGGAGAAGCTAGGCATAGGGTGTCTACACGCCTGTTGCGCCACCTATTTATTTATTTATTTATTTATTTATTACTTGTGATTTGTATACCGCAAGCAAATTTAGTTTAACCTACGAGTAGTTTAATAACTGTGTTGTAGTTATTATTTTAGGCCGTGTGTCAATACTCAATAGGTATAGGGCTCGCTAAATAATTATCTTCGGCTAATTTTCGGACACCTAGTGAGTGTGTTGACTCAATGTGAGTGTTGCTGTTTTTCATGGGGCAAAAAGAAGCGTCAGGAATCAAGCAAATCACTTCTAAACCCTTCCATTGGCGCAAAAAATACTCCTCTATTGATTCTGAGGAAAGAATTTCGTTTTCAAGTCAGAATCCACTGAAGAAGCACTTACACAAGTGCATTTTATGTATTTTATATAAGCCAGCTGGCAGCAGCCATACAATCATTTTTGACGTTTCACCAGTACGTGAGTGTAGTCGCCCAGAAGCAGTTTTTTTTTTTCCATAGGATTTCGGAATAAGTGAATTCCCGAGTGAAACCAATGGAAAACGAAAACGACATTAATCAATTGAAATTGAGTTTTTTATTTCCTCTTAAGCAACTGGCAATAGGAAACACGCAAAATTATCGCTCACAATTATTTTACTTTGAATTAAATTAGAGGTCTCACATCAAAGCAACTAAATATCGCTCGAACGAAAAATGCAGCCGATTGTTTATTGGCAGTTGCTATAGTAACTATAGTTGCTTATTGCTTGTTGCCTCAATCTGAGAGCCGCCTTAAACATTTTTTATCAAATCCCAAGCAAAAGAAAACGTCAAAAGGAGAATTTTGTTGACAGCTAAAAATTAATGTCGTTTTCGGTTGGTCGTCCAGAACCATCCGGAAGCAATGCGAACGCTTCTAAAGCGTTCGATTGGCACTCAACTGACAGTTCTTCTACTGAAAAGAAGAGAAATTTGCTTCTGGATTTGAATTCAGAATCGCGGAGAGTTCTTTCGGACGGTTCTGGACGACCAACGGAAAACGACATAATTTTCCACCACGATAGTGTCAGAAAATTATCCCAGGATAATTATTTAGCGCAATTGGAACACGGCCTAAAAATCTTAAATGGATTTTATTAAAGCAGCTCTTAATTCTCGAAATTAAAACAAAAGTAGTCAACTACCCTAACTTTAACCGGGCCCCTAACATTGACCGAAATCAG